>JAIOJX010000031.1:145933322-150933322 GCA_022376925.1 Tragulus kanchil | reverse complement strand
CATTAATGAGTACTGTTAAACATCTACATTCTGAGAAGTGCTTTAAACAGACAGCTCACTTCATGATCTAGATGAGATACATGCTGTGCCCATCATACACATGAGAAAACCTACCTGGATCATGCTGCTTAACTTCTCTGAACTTCAAATAGTTAATCAAGAATTAAGCTTGGGAACTTCTCTGGTGGTCCACTGGGTAAGAAGTTCGATCCCAGGTCAGGACATTAAGATCCCGTTTGATGCGGAGCAACTTAGCCCGTGAGTCACAACTAGAGAGTCTGTTCATTGCAACAAATGATCCCCTATGCTGCAACTAAGATCCAATGCAGCCAAATAAATAATTGTAATAATATAAGAATCAAGCTGGAATTTGAAATCATTCACATACTCTACACACACACACACACACACACACACACAACCTTTTATTTCTCTTACAAATAATGACTTACCAGGGCTGTAGGGAACAAGAATATCTCTCTTCAGATCTTTTTAAGCAAGCAAACTCACCTACTAGGTTCCTCTAAAGAGAGGTGATGAGGTTGGGCTGATGACTGGGTGTAAGCTTTGATTTAAAAAGGACTCGATTCCTGGATTGGAGTTCTTAGTGGCAAGCAAAACTGCCTCTTCTACGTTTAACCATGAAATTCATTAATTCATCTCCACCACTGTCTAGATCTGTGTCTTTGATTCAACTCCTTAATACTCGGTTTTCTCCTCTTAAAAATAAGAATCAGGGCTTCCCTGGTGGTCCAGTGGGTAAGGACACCGCCTTGCAGTGCAAGGGGCGCCGGTTCGATCCCTGGCCTGGGAAGATCCCATGTGCCGCGGAGAGGCTGGACCCATGTGTCCAACTACTGAGCCAGAGCTCTGGAGCGCATGCGCCCAGAGCCAGTGCTCTGTGACAACAGAGGCCACAGCAATGGAGGCCCACACAGGCCAAAGAACAAAGATGGACATAAATGAAAGACCGATAGAAGTTGCCAAAAAAAAAAGAAGCCTGCTCACCTCAACTAGGAAGTAGCCTCCACTCCCTGCAACTAGAGAAGAGCCTGTGGCAGCAATGAAAATCCAGAATAGACAAAATAAAAATAAGTAAATAACTTTTTAAAAAAGAAAAAAATGTGACAATCACAGAGTCTCCTAGATACAGTGGATGTGAGCTCAGAATTTGAACCGATACAAAACACCAGCACAGTGTCCAATAATTGTTGAGTTCCTTTCCTTGTCCCCACAGTCAAAGAAAGTCTGACCCTGAGGAGGGAAGGGGGAAGCTGACAATTGTGTGACGCTGCTTTAGAGTGCAGGTAGTTTTAGCAGAATCAGAAAGCATCTCTACAAGGAAGTTTCGGGTTATCGGTCTCCTCCACGGACAGCTCCAACTGTACAGTAATAAGCATTCCCAGAACTTCCATAATGTTTCTTCCATCATGTTAAAGGGTGACACCAGCAGATGCGGAAACCATTTCATTGGCAATTTTCACAAAATGCCCTGAGCAGGCACAACAGCAGAATTCACAGTGATGCACATTGATGACAGTTACCAAAGCAACTACAAGCCACTGTTCTGAGCTGCAGGCTGGATTCTGAGCCCATCACTGGGTAAATGGATGTGGTTGAGGGGAGGAAGGGGAGGACAAGACATTGTAGAATAATTCAAACGAGCTTCCTTGACCCATGACTGATGCAATCAGAAAAGATCAAAAAATGCTGCTAGGGCTTCCCTGGTGGTCCAGTGGGTAAAGAGTCCGCCTTGCAGTGCAAGGGGCACAGGTTCGATCCTTGGCCCAGGAAGATCCCGCGTGCCGTGGAGCAGCTGGACTGGTGTGTCCAGTTGTCAGCTGGTGCTCTGGAGCACATTTGCCTGGGGATGGTGCTCTGCAACAGAAAAGGCCACTGCAGTGGGAGGCCCATATAGATCAAAGAATGAAGATGTATAGAAATAAATAAATAAATAATCAATAAAAGAGACCAAAATTTATTTATATATATATATATATATATAGTGATATATATGTGTGTGTGTATATATGTGTGTGTGTATATATATATATACACACACATACACATATATATATATACACATATATATTCTGAAATACTGGTGCTGGAGAATTTCCAGAGATGTGTTGGCATATAAGGATTTTGTGATTCTAGGAAACTGTCTGTTCTAGATGACGGACAGCCATACGATAACCAGAGAATCTGTAGAAGGAATCTTTAAGGATGATTAATACAAACTACTTTTCCAGTGCTCAGTTCTCTCAACCAGAGATTGGTCAAGTGGTAATGCAGTTTCTAACTGAGCATCCCAGGTGCCATTCAGCTTTACAACAAATACACAGTAAAGTGTTTCCTGATCTCAGACTGCAGTCTTCTTCGGTGTAATAGGAATCCATTGTTTCCAGATTTCACATCTAGGGCAACACAAATGAAGACTCACTCCCACAGGAAAACCTCCGATAACCGGGTTCCTCCTTCCTGAAAATGCACTAATTTCTCAACATTCTACTTGAAGGACCTCAGAAATGCTTACTTTCAGTAGATAATAAGGGCTGAAGGACAATGGAATTTTCACCTCCCTCACTTTCAATATTTTATTTCCATTAACTCATTGTATGCACTCATTATTTTTCTGATAAGTCACAACAGACTGAGAGTAAATACACTCAAACTTTATTGAGCTCTTAATTGGTGTTTTAGGTACTTCATTATTACTTTTGTTTATCCTCTTTTCTACCTTGGAAAGAAAGTATTGTTCAGACTATTCATGAGTGTGCCAATTTAAGTCAGTCTATGGTCATATAGCTAGAAAAAGTTTAAGCCTTCCAAGGTCAAATCCAGGTCTGTCTCCTCTAGAGTTCATGCTCAAACCCACCAGGTTCCTATCCTATTCTTATTCTAATGAGTTACAAACACAGACATGGGCATTTCTAACATGGCTGCACAGGCTTGGTTTAATCTTTTTTGAATCAATAGATGTGTGTAGAGCACTAAGACATACATCAATTCAATTAAAACAAGTATTTTCTGACCTTCAAACTTTTGGTGTGCTCAATCTCATACCTGGTTCTATCAAGGGAGAGAGGAAAGGAAGGAAAATCAGAGCAGGAAGGATGGAGAAAGAATGTGCCCTTGAGGAACTTGTGATGGAATTAGGAATTTGAAATGAATTAGCTTACTTTGGTTAGAAAAAACTACCAGGCGTAACATAATAAAATGTTAAGTAGTATAGGATCCACCCTACACACACGCCAAAAGCACAAAAGTCTATGAAGAAGTGAAGTAGTCATGGTGGGCTGTGCTCAAGCTGGAACTGAATCAGTCCCTACAGAATGAGTCAAATAAGGACAGTTAAGTACAGAAACTGCTGTTAAGGTCAAGTTTTTATTATATGTAATAGGAACCTATTCCAATTTATGCATGAAAAAAGAGACCTAATTGAAAGATATACTGTACCTCATAAAATCAACAGAAAGCAGAGAACAGAGCTAGGAAAATGAGCAGAAACCAAGGAATGCCAACATAAAACACAGCCAAGGTCATTCAGCAGGATGAGTCTGAAGACCACGGCTGACATGCAGTCAGAGCAGTCTCCCAGATAGCTGGTGTCACCACAGATGACTCTGGACTCTGTTGCTGTAATTATGAAATTCTATACTATTCTCTACTATTTGGATAACTTCCTCAGTATTAAAGACAAAAGAGCAAGAAAGGGAGGAGGGAAAAGGAAAGGAAGGAAGGGGACTTCCTTGGTGGTCCAGTGGTTAAGACTACATGCTCCCAATGTAGAAGGTCCAGGTTTGATCGCTGATCAGGGAACAAACATCCCAAATGCCACGGGGTGCAAACAAAAAAACAGGGAAGGAAGGAAGAGGAGGAAGGAGGAGGCAAAGGAGGAAATGGGAGAAGAGGTAAAGAGGAGGAAGACAAGGATAAAAAGTCTTATTAATAATAAATCCCCCCCCAAAAAATAATAAATCCCATAAAATGATGTCCTAAGTACACAAGTCAGGAAAGAAAGAACGCTCAAGTTTTCACTAACTTCCTTGAGTTTCAGAAATGGAAAGTGCTCCCAGACTACATACAATGAAAACGTATTCTAAACAGAAAGTTTGGAATCTGAGTAGCCTCAAAGTTTAAACTGGACCCTCACTTGCTTCAAATCAAAGATCCAAAAAGCCTCAAGACTTCCACAAGTACTCACTCTGTTGAGTTTGCAAAGAAAATTTGCCGTTCACACTTAATATGTTTATAATATTTTAAGAGAATACATATGGAGTTTAAAATACCTGAAGTTTGATTTTAGTGTTGGCCATATTCTACAAAGATTCTGTAAATGTTCCCAGGATGAATGCTGTAGGAACCAACATCACCGTTCCTACAGAGAAGCACAGCAATGCCGGAATTCGAGCTCCCCTTGACAGCAGTTCTATCTTTTCCAAGAGCTTCTGCAGTTCAAAGGCTGCCACCTGCAAAGAATCTCTAGGAAAAGGAGGTTTTAAAACATGTTTTTAAGGTCAAGTTTTTATTATATGTAATAGGAACCTATTCCAATTTATGCATGAAAAAAGAGACCTAATTGAAAGATATACTGTACCTCATAAAATCAACAGAAAGCAGAGAACAGAGCTAGGAAAATGAGCAGAAACCAAGGAATGCCAACATAAAACACAGCCAAGGTCATTCAGCAGGATGAGTCTGAAGACCACGGCTGACATGCAGTCAGAGCAGTCTCCCAGATAGCTGGTGTCACCACAGATGACTCTGGACTCTGTTGCTGTAATTATGAAATTCTATACTATTCTCTACTATTTGGATAACTTCCTCAGTATTAAAGACAAAAGAGCAAGAAAGGGAGGAGGGAAAAGGAAAGGAAGGAAGGGGACTTCCTTGGTGGTCCAGTGGTTAAGACTACATGCTCCCAATGTAGAAGGTCCAGGTTTGATCGCTGATCAGGGAACAAACATCCCAAATGCCACGGGGTGCAAACAAAAAAACAGGGAAGGAAGGAAGAGGAGGAAGGAGGAGGCAAAGGAGGAAATGGGAGAAGAGGTAAAGAGGAGGAAGACAAGGATAAAAAGTCTTATTAATAATAAATCCCCCCCCAAAAAATAATAAATCCCATAAAATGATGTCCTAAGTACACAAGTCAGGAAAGAAAGAACGCTCAAGTTTTCACTAACTTCCTTGAGTTTCAGAAATGGAAAGTGCTCCCAGACTACATACAATGAAAACGTATTCTAAACAGAAAGTTTGGAATCTGAGTAGCCTCAAAGTTTAAACTGGACCCTCACTTGCTTCAAATCAAAGATCCAAAAAGCCTCAAGACTTCCACAAGTACTCACTCTGTTGAGTTTGCAAAGAAAATTTGCCGTTCACACTTAATATGTTTATAATATTTTAAGAGAATACATATGGAGTTTAAAATACCTGAAGTTTGATTTTAGTGTTGGCCATATTCTACGCAAAGATTCTGTAAATGTTCCCAGGATGAATGCTGTAGGAACCAACATCACCGTTCCTACAGAGAAGCACAGCAATGCCGGGAATTCCGAGCTCCCCCTTGACAGCAGTTCTATCTTTTCCAAGAGCTTCTGCAGTTCAAAGGCTGCCACCTGCAACACATCCATGGAAAGCTAGAAAACACGAGTCTAGGAAAAGGAGGTTCTATTAAAATACCCCCAACATGAACAATTCTCTGTCAATGGGCTGCTGAAATCAGAGAGACTGAAGCACAACCACCAAAGAGAATATGAAAGATTAAATCCTCTGAAATTACTAAACACTGGCCAGTGAGAACTCAACAATTCATATATAAATACACACAGCATGGCCAACAGGGTGAGGAGATTAAAATTACTAAGATCTAGGGCTGCCCTGGTGGTCCAGTGGGTAAGGACACCGCCTTGCAGTGCAAGGGGCGCCGGTTCGGTCCCTGGCCTGGGAAGTTCCCACATGCTGTGGAGCGCCTGGACCGATGTGTCCAACTACCGAGCCAGAGCTCTGGAGTGCATGCGCCCAGAGCCGGTGCTCTGTGACAAGAGAGGCCACTGTGATGGGAGGCCCACACAGGCCAAAGAATAAAGATAAAGAGATGAAAGACCAATAGAAATGGCCAAAATAAAATAAAATAAAAAATTACTAAGATCTTGCTCTGTGCTTATCACTGTGTCAAAAACTTGACCTGTATAATTTTGTCACAAATCTATGCATGTGCCCTCATTTCTTGGCATTTATTTCACCTCTTGAAGCCTTACTTTACTTTTTTACCAATAAAATTAAAGTACATGTTCTGGTCCAAATGATGACACTGGATTGTTAGAAAGATTAAAGGAACGAGTGAATGTAAAAAGTGTTTGGGAAACTGAAATGCAAGGACTCTTGATAACGACAGTTACATTTGATGGCTCAGCCCCCATCTGAGCTCTCTAAACATTCAGGGCGCTGTTCTGTTCTTTGCCGTTAAACTCACTCTAGTTGAGTTTGCAAAGAAAATTTGCCGTTCACACTTAATATGTTTATAATATTTAAGAGAATACATATGGAGTTTAAAATACCTGAAGTTTGATTTTAGTGTTGGCCATATTCTACAAAGATTCTGTAAATGCTCCCAGGATGAATGCTGTAGGAACCAACATCACCGTTCCTACAGAGAAGCACAGCAATGCCGGGAATTCCGAGCTCCCCCTTGACAGCAGTTCTATCTTTTCCAAGAGCTTCTGCAGTTCAAAGGCTGCCACCTGCAACACATCCATGGAAAGCTAGAAAACACGAGTCTAGGAAAAGGAGGTTCTATTAAAATACCCCCAACATGAACAATTCTCTGTCAATGGGCTGCTGAAATCAGAGAGACTGAAGCACAACCACCAAAGAGAATATGAAAGATTAAATCCTCTGAAATTACTAAACACTGGCCAGTGAGAACTCAACAATTCATATATAAATACACACAGCATGGCCAACAGGGTGAGGAGATTAAAATTACTAAGATCTAGGGCTGCCCTGGTGGTCCAGTGGGTAAGGACACCGCCTTGCAGTGCAAGGGGCGCCGGTTCGGTCCCTGGCCTGGGAAGTTCCCACATGCTGTGGAGCGCCTGGACCGATGTGTCCAACTACCGAGCCAGAGCTCTGGAGTGCATGCGCCCAGAGCCGGTGCTCTGTGACAAGAGAGGCCACTGTGATGGGAGGCCCACACAGGCCAAAGAATAAAGATAAAGAGATGAAAGACCAATAGAAATGGCCAAAATAAAATAAAATAAAAAATTACTAAGATCTTGCTCTGTGCTTATCACTGTGTCAAAAACTTGACCTGTATAATTTTGTCAGCAAATCTATGCATGTGCCCTCATTTCTTGGCATTTATTTCACCTCTTGAAGCCTTACTTTACTTTTTTACCAATAAAATTAAAGTACATGTTCTGGTCCAAATGATGACACTGGATTGTTAGAAAGATTAAAGGAACGAGTGAATGTAAAAAGTGTTTGGGAAACTGAAATGCAAGGACTCTTGATAACGACAGTTACATTTGATGGCTCAGCCCCCATCTGAGCTCTCTAAACATTCAGGGCGCTGTTCTGTTCTTTGCTCTGCTGCTCCTCTGAGAATCTCGAGCTGGAAGCATACTTTTAAATGTAGTTCTGCTGGCTCCAAGACACAGGTCTACTCTGTAAAAGATAAATGGAAGCTTGTTCCTAAAAGTACACTGGAAGCTGCCAAGGGAGAAGACTTATCAAAGAGAGGACACCGAGATGTCACTCACTCTTCCCGTTCACACCTGTGATTGAGGAAAATGTTTTCTTTCATACAACTTGATATTTGAAAGGAAAATGACAAAATGAGATCCCTTCCCTTTATCATTCACATTATGCCGGAGGGGTACGAATTTGATCTAAGACATTTTGATTTATGCCAATTGATGGAGTGTGCCCAGTGATGGAAACGGTCACCTTTATTCCTAGGAGATGCATCTAAGATATATGTACTGATATAGAGAGAGACACACATATATATGCATATGTATAGATATATATGGAGGACCTCCCTAGTGGTCCAGTGGTAAGGAATCTGCCTGCCAGGGCAGGGGACACAGGTTCGACCCTTGGGAATCTGGGAAGATATCACATGCCACGGAGCAGCTAGGTCACTAGGCACAACTACCAAGCCTGCACCCGTAGAGCCCATGCTCTGGAACAAGAGAAGCCACAGCAATGAGAAGCCTGTGCACCACGGTCAGACAGTAGCCCCAGCTCACCGAAACTTGAGAAAGCTCACAGGCAGCAATGAAGACCAGCACAGCCCAAAATGAATAAGTAACCTCCCCAAAAAAAAACAAAAAGATATATATGATACAGCAGAAACCAACACAACATTGTAAAGTGATTTTCCCCAATTAAAAATAAATTTAAAAAAAACAAAACAAAAATAAATTTCAATAAATTAGGAACAGCAAAAAAGAGGGGGAAACATGTATGTGTTTGCAATAGTGAATCACTCTGATCCATTTTTTCAAAAGATATATAGGGCCTCCCTGGTGGTCCAGTGGGTAAAGAGGCTGCCTTGCACTGCAAGGGACACCAGTTCAATCCCTGGCCCAGGAGGATCCCACATGAAAAGAAGCGACTGGACAGGTGTGTCCAATTACAAGCCAGCACTCTGGAGCGCATACACCCAGAGCCGGGGCTCTGCAATGAGAGAGGCCACTGCAATGGGAGGCCCACACAGGCCAAAGAATAAAGATGGATGAAAATAAATAAATAAATAACCAATAAAAGAGGCCAAAAAAAAAAAAAGAGAGATATAGAAGCAAGTAACTCCCCTTGCTCAAAAGTACCCACATATTACCCATCATATTAAGATATGAAATCCTTACCAAGGTCTATAAGGTGACCCTTGATCATCTCTTCTGCTATATTTCCTACAGCTTCCCCTCAATCCACCCCTTGTCCCTTGCTTCCCTGTTAGTTGAGCACACTAAGAATACACCTGTCTTGGGTGCTTTACATTCTCTTTCGTGTGAAATGCTGTTCTGCTCTGTGCTGTGTGGGTCAGTCCCAGCTTTTGTTCTGGTCTCTCCTTCAATGTCACTTTCTCAAGATGTGTGATCCCACATCCTATTGAAAAATAACACCATTGGTTACACTTCCTCCTCTGTCTTCTTTTCTCCATCTCGCTTGTCACCACCTGAAAATATATCATAGGCTTATCTGTTTATGGTCCATCTCCTTGACCAGAATGTAAGTTATACAACTGCAGGGACTTCCCCAGGCATTATTCTAGACTCCAAATACAGTAAGCAAAGTAAACAGTCAATGAGTACTTTGAACAAAAGAGGTGCAGCAGCATTCCAGATTGAAAAGGTTTGAATGCACATCCTACTGTCTTTCTCTCACCCTCAATCTCAGGTTACTTTAGTATACAGGCTTTTGGAAAACTGTATTTATTTCTTTAAAATAACTTGGTCTGTTTGTTGTTGTTCAGTCACCAAGTCGTGGTTGACTCTCTGAAACCCCATAAACTGCAGCACACCAGGCTTCTCAGTCCTTCACTATTTCCCTGAGTTTGTTCAAATTCATGTCCATTGAGTCAGTGATGCCACCCAACCAACTCATCCTCTGTTGCTCCCTTCTCCTCTTGCCCTTAATCTTTCCCAGCATCAGGGTCTTTTCCAATGAACTGGCTTTTCGCATCATGTGACCAAAGTATTGGAGCTTCAGCATCAGTCCTTCCAATAAATATTCCAATGAATATTTACAGGATATCAACTGATTTGATCTTCTTTCTGTCCAAGGGACTCTCAAGAGTCTTCTCCAGCATCACTGTTACAAAGCATCAATTCTTTGGCATTCAGCCTTCGTTATGATCCAGTCTCTCACATCCACACATGACTCCTGGAAAAACCGTAGTTCTGACTATATGTCAGTAAAGCGTTGGCTCTGCTTTTTAATATGCTGTCCAGGTTTGTCATAGCTTTCCTTCCTAAGAGCAAATATCTATACACAGTTGTGAATTTATGAGTAGACAAATGCTGATCTCCCTACTAGGGCTAAAAGCTCCATGAGAACAGAGATCACATCTCTTTTTTATTTATGTTTGTTTCCCAGCTCCTTACAATGTGTATCACATGCAACAAATATTGCTGGTTGAATGAATGCGTGTACTGATGAATATCTCACCCAGTTATGGCCAGCAGCTGAACCTGTGCCCTCCACTGTTTGACAAGGCAAAAATGTCATCATGGAACAATTGCTGTTACTGAAAACAATCATTTCTTTCTGTCATATACTTTCGTTTGGAATCCAGGTGACTTGGAAATATGATATGGAAAAGAATAGGGATTGGTATTTAGACAGACCTGGTTTCAAAATTGGATTGCCTTATCTAATAATCTCACTGAATAATTTATATCTAATGCTCAGAATTATCATATACAAAGTGGAAATACCCATACCTGTGTTTTACTGCTATGAAATCAAAATAAATCCATGTGAGGGGTGGGATGGGAGGGATATACATATGACTAATCTGGGAACACACATATCTGTAAACAACAAAACTCTGTAAAAGAAGTAAAATAAACGTTAAAAAGAAAGAAGGAAAGAAATCCATGTTTGTATAACCTGAATATAAACTATCGTCCAGCCTCTGTGCCACCTAGCCATAAAACTAAACTTGGGAATTATCAATGGAATCCATCTTTTACATGTATGTCCTTAAAAATATAATTCAATGGATCAAATTCCTAATTTACCATCACCTCTCAAACTTCCCACCACCAATTTTCTATTCTCAGGAGCTTTGTGGCCACTCCAACTCCTCCCATGGGACTTTCCCAGACTCCCCAGTGCCTGCCATTCTCGCCTCTTCTTTCACCTCTTTATTGCTCCATTTTATTTAGGCTCTTTATTGTCCTCTCTCATTTTCCCTCTCTAGTCTCTCTCCTTCTATGTCTCTCAGTCTATTTCTCACATTTACCAATGGAGATGCAATTGCCAAAAGCAAAATGAAACAAGCAAAAAGCTTGTTCTGTTAGCAGGAATGGGAAAGAATAACACAAACCAATATAATAAGGCTTCAAACTGAGAACCAGGGAAAGAAGGTAACTGTTTAGATTACTCAACTAACAAACACTGGAGCTAAGGTTAAAACTTGGGCACACTGGACCTTGAAGGAAGATTCTGAAACCCCAAATCTGCCTTAAAATCAGGGTAATTTGAGATCACATCCCTGTCGATGAAGCAGGAGGAAGGAAGTTGAAGCTGCTTAGTTCTTTCTCGCCCTTTTCAGAGGGCTCTAAGTAAAGGAACATGAGCAGCTCTCGCATACGGATTTATATTTACTCCTTTCAATTGGTGGCCTCCAGAAAGAGAGCTGGATGGCAGGCTTTGATTTAGCTGCAATCAGTTTGTTGCCATGTTAGCTCTGTTTAAAAAGGGCAAGCTACGTCTGTCTGCTCCAGCCCATTGCATGGTGTGCCAATTTGGTGAGGTTTATCATCTGTCTCTAATAGCAGTGGGCCCCAGAAATGGCACAGAGCAATTTTCTGCTTTCATTTCCGCTGCACTTGAGAAAAATCTGGGGGCAATTTTTTAGTCTGAGGCAATACTTCTTAATGTTTTTGTCTCTTAGAATCACTACTTAATTCTCTCCTTGACTCACTTTCAAAATTTAAGGCCAAATGGATGTTCGGTAGCTTGGTTTCCATCAGGTGGATCAAAAGTGGAGTCAGGCGGCTGAGCCAGGCGCCCAGGGTAAGGGAACAGGGAGAGAGAGTTGGCTCGATCACCGGGCAATTTCTCCATCCTTGTGCCTGGTGCTAACTTGTCCGATTTCCACTCAGGTGCAGACCTCTGTGGGTGAAGTTTATTGAAAGGATGTGACTTCCCACCACCAATTTTCCATTCTCTGGGGCTTCGTGGCCACTCCGACCCCTCCCATGGGACTTTCCCAGACTCCCCAGTGCCTGCCATTCTCGCCTCTTCTTTCACCTCTTTATTGCTCCATTTTATTTAGGCTCTTTATTGTCCTCTCTCATTTTCCCTCTCTAGTCTCTCTCCTTCTATGTCTCTCAGTCTATTTCTCACATTTACCAATGGAGATGCAATTGCCAAAAGCAAAATGAAACAAGCAAAAAGCTTGTTCTGTTAGCAGGAATGGGAAAGAATAACACAAACCAATATAATAAGGCTTCAAACTGAGAACCAGGGAAAGAAGGTAACTGTTTAGATTACTCAACTAACAAACACTGGAGCTAAGGTTAAAACTTGGGCACACTGGACCTTGAAGGAAGATTCTGAAACCCCAAATCTGCCTTAAAATCAGGGTAATTTGAGATCACATCCCTGTCGATGAAGCAGGAGGAAGGAAGTTGAAGCTGCTTAGTTCTTTCTCGCCCTTTTCAGAGGGCTCTAAGTAAAGGAACATGAGCAGCTCTCGCATACGGATTTATATTTACTCCTTTCAATTGGTGGCCTCCAGAAAGAGAGCTGGATGGCAGGCTTTGATTTAGCTGCAATCAGTTTGTTGCCATGTTAGCTCTGTTTAAAAAGGGCAAGCTACGTCTGTCTGCTCCAGCCCATTGCATGGTGTGCCAATTTGGTGAGGTTTATCATCTGTCTCTAATAGCAGTGGGCCCCAGAAATGGCACAGAGCAATTTTCTGCTTTCATTTCCGCTGCACTTGAGAAAAATCTGGGGGCAATTTTTTAGTCTGAGGCAATACTTCTTAATGTTTTTGTCTCTTAGAATCACTACTTAATTCTCTCCTTGACTCACTTTCAAAATTTAAGGCCAAATGGATGTTCGGTAGCTTGGTTTCCATCAGGTGGATCAAAAGTGGAGTCAGGCGGCTGAGCCAGGCGCCCAGGGTAAGGGAACAGGGAGAGAGAGTTGGCTCGATCACCGGGCAATTTCTCCATCCTTGTGCCTGGTGCTAACTTGTCCACAGCATCATTTCCTTGACTAGCAGGTGTTCAGTACCTCTGTGGGTGAAGTTTATTGAAAGGATGTGACTGCAAGTTGACCCTCCACATGGACCTGGGCTCATCACCCCAGGCCTGCCCTTGGAGCACATCTTCACTTGCCTTCCACACCATGGAGGCTTCCCTAGGACACAGTTTGAGATGGTAATGGATTGTGGAGACTGGCTGGACCATCTATGTGACTAAGCCCTGTTAAGACCTCCATGCAAAGTTTAAGATTCTGGAGGGCAGGTGCAGAGATCTATCCATCTTGCACTGTCCCAAACAAGCCTCATATGTAAGTTCCCTTGCATATTAAACCAGTCACAAATCTACAGTAGTTTACCTCTTTCTTTCATCTCTTCCTGCCCTCCAAGTATGGGGGCCAGTTTCAGATTACACCCAGAAGCTCCCAGGTCTGCACTTTGGGGAAAAGGTGTATAGGATGGCAGCGAGAAATCCCAAGTAAACTACTGGCTGATAAAAAAAAAAGAGCCAGATGGCTTAGTCCTTCATGAGAATGGACCACTGACAGCTGAACATTCCCTATTCATGTGGCTGTGCCCATCACTGTCACCATCTTGGTCTTGGTCCGAGGAGTGTGGCAAAATATTAGGCTGTGGCTCAGCAATTGCTTTTTCAGTAAATCTCTAAGTCACAGAACCATCTGTCTTCACGCGAGAGGTGTAAGAATGGACTTTCCAAGTGCCTCCCCAAGGCTTGGGCACAGCCGCATTTTTTGCCATACCATTATAACCAAGACCTATTACTGTTCTCCTTCCTCTGTTCAACACAGTGAACCCATTACTCTGATGATATAATGTTAACACATGAAGACTTGTCTCTGCGGTACGACACTGCAGGCTTTGCTGGAACACCTGTGAGGGAGAGGATGGGCAGGAAACCCACAGAAAATTCCAGGCCCAGGCACTGCCATGAAGTTAGGGGGAATCATTTGGTTAAGAGGGTGCTGTGGTTGAGAAGATGAAAGCCTGGCCAACCCTCAGAGTGTGAAAGAGATGCAAGCCTCTGAAGGGACTTTGAGGTTTAGGAGGATTTTATTCCCACCTGACACAGTGCCTCCTTCCCTTATACCACCTGGCACAGAAACAGCACACAAGGGCAGGGAGATCAGAGCGGTAAGCCGCCTTTGAGAGGTAAAACTACTAGTGAAGCAGATTAAAGCTCTGGGCGTCTCTGAAGCAGGCGACCATTTGAGTCCAATGTGCTGAGACGCTGCAAGGGACGCTCAGGGCACTGTGTCAGAGACCACAGAGGGAGAGAGTACTCGCAGGGTTTCGGCCCCAGCTCCAGAAGGGGGCAGGAAGCTGATACGCCCCCATACCAGCAGCTCCTACCGTGTTCACAGCACTCCTGCGGGTAGAGTAGCACGTCACGGGGAGAACTTCCCCTCCAATCCATCAACCACCTCTGCCATGGCTCAAATCCCCAGTGTGACCTGCCTATTTGCCACAGAGGAGCACCCTGCCCCCCAGCCCATGGCCTCTCAAAGTGCTGGTGCTGTTAGGCCCTGTAGAACAGGGGCTCCTTGGCCATGGACCACAATCACGGACTGTGATCTGTTTGGAATCAAGTCACACAGTAGGAGGTGAGTGGCTGGGGAAACCAAAAACATCCCCTCCATCGCCAGTTTTTCATGGAAAAACTGTCTTCCATGAAAGCAGTTCCTGGTGCCACAAAGGTTGAGGACCACTGCCATAGAGTATGTGGTCCTCCAGATGCCCACCAACTCCCATGCCCATGGCAGCAGCTGCAGCCTGGAGAGAGAACGGGGGAAAGTCCCACTGAGGCCTGGTGTATACATGGATCTTGCCAAACCATCCATCCTCGTGGACTTCAGACACTATTTGGCCCAATAATAAAGCCCTCTGGATAGAAAGAGCAACAAACTGCAGCAGCGAATGGGCTGAGCTCAGACACTAAAGAATCCACCTGCAAGTGGGAGACCTGGGTTCAGTTCCTGGGTTGGAAAGATCTCCTGGAGAAGGGGACAGCTACCCACTCCAATATTCTCGCCTGGAGAAGTCCACAGACAGAGGAGTTCCTGGAGTCAGGCACCACTGAGCAGACTTTCACTTCTCTTCATGACCTGGCCATTACAGATGCAAGCCTCTGAAGGGACTTTGAGGTTTAGGAGGATTTTATTCCCACCTGACACAGTGCCTCCTTCCCTTATACCACCTGGCACAGAAACAGCACACAAGGGCAGGGAGATCAGAGCGGTAAGCCGCCTTTGAGAGGTAAAACTACTAGTGAAGCAGATTAAAGCTCTGGGCGTCTCTGAAGCAGGCGACCATTTGAGTCCAATGTGCTGAGACGCTGCAAGGGACGCTCAGGGCACTGTGTCAGAGACCACAGAGGAGAGAGTACTCGCAGGGTTTCGGCCCCAGCTCCAGAAGGGGGCAGGAAGCTGATACGCCCCCATACCAGCAGCTCCTACCGTGTTCACAGCACTCCTGCGGGTAGAGTAGCACGTCACGGGGAGAACTTCCCCTCCAATCCATCAACCACCTCTGCCATGGCTCAAATCCCCAGTGTGACCTGCCTATTTGCCACAGAGGAGCACCCTGCCCCCCAGCCCATGGCCTCTCAAAGTGCTGGTGCTGTTAGGCCCTGTAGAACAGGGGCTCCTTGGCCATGGACCACAATCACGGACTGTGATCTGTTTGGAATCAAGTCACACAGTAGGAGGTGAGTGGCTGGGGAAACCAAAAACATCCCCTCCATCGCCAGTTTTTCATGGAAAAACTGTCTTCCATGAAAGCAGTTCCTGGTGCCACAAAGGTTGAGGACCACTGCCATAGAGTATGTGGTCCTCCAGATGCCCACCAACTCCCATGCCCATGGCAGCAGCTGCAGCCTGGAGAGAGAACGGGGGAAAGTCCCACTGAGGCCTGGTGTATACATGGATCTTGCCAAACCATCCATCCTCGTGGACTTCAGACACTATTTGGCCCAATAATAAAGCCCTCTGGATAGAAAGAGCAACAAACTGCAGCAGCGAATGGGCTGAGCTCAGACACTAAAGAATCCACCTGCAAGTGGGAGACCTGGGTTCAGTTCCTGGGTTGGAAAGATCTCCTGGAGAAGGGGACAGCTACCCACTCCAATATTCTCGCCTGGAGAAGTCCACAGACAGAGGAGCCTGGCAGGCTCCATGGCGTCGCAAAGAGTCAGGCACCACTGAGCAGACTTTCACTTCTCTTCATGAGGCCCTGGCCATTAACCTTTGCTAGGACAGTTGGGCTCTTCCTCTTCACCATCAGTAACACAGGACATGATATTCTTTACCAGTCAATCAAACTTCCATAGGAAGCCCATCAGACTACTGACCAGAAAGGTCCCAGGGGGTGGCTATGCTCAGATTTAGAATGGCTTTATGGGTTTTACCCCAGAATTTGGACATTTGAATATCCAGGCACCCCTACGTTAGAAACAGAAAAATCATTCTAAAGGAAACCAACTCAATCGTACCAGGGAGGGGTATCACCAGAACTGTGTAATCAACTGCCATGCACCTCCCAGGCATCTACCGAGTAACCCCACGTGACTCTGGCCATGGCTTCCACCTGGATGCTGGGGCCACTGCACCCTGGGTTTTCCCTGAGCACAGGCGAGAGCCCACCCACAGAAAATATTGCCAACTTCTGTCTCCTCAAGGCCAAGGGGACACGTTCTGTTTTTCCCTGGTCCAATGACTTGACTTCCCTCACTATTCCCTCTGCTGAGCCGGAAGGTGCTACAGCTCACAAAGAAGCCCTTACTAAATTCACCCAGCAAGCCTGAAATGACAACATCTGTCCTCACTGAGCACTGGAATGCGTCTAACTAGAAACACTGTCCTCCAAAACAGGATGGCCTTGGACGTCATCACTGTCACACAAGGGAACACCTGAGCAGGTATCCAAACAGAACATTGTGTTCATACCTGATGAGTCTGCTAACGTGTCACCTTTTTTAAACCACAGAAAAACACAGATGCCCCAAATGATCTACCTTCCAGCCTAGGGGACTTAATCAGTCACTCGGGTCATGGGGCTCTTTATAAACAAAACCATCCCAGATTCTGAGAATGGTTGTCTTAATCTGTGTTTTCTCTTATATGTGCCTGTATTGTTGCTACCTCTGGATTCAGTGCCCCCAGATAGCAGTTGAACAAGCCACCTCCGTGCCAAAGAACCTCCTGATGGCCACGCAGAAGAGGAAGACTCACAAGATTATGAAAGGGCTTCCCTGGTGGTCCAGTGGGTAAGAACACCGCCTTGCAGGGCAAGGGGCGCCGGTTCGATCCCCGGCCTGGGAAGATCCCACGTGCCGCGGAGCGGCTGGACCGATGTGTCCAATGACCGAGCCGGAGCTCTGGGGTGCATGCACACAGAGCCGGTGCTCTGCGACAACAGAGGCCACCGCGATGGGAGGCCCACACGGGCCAAAGAACAAAGACGGATGAAACTAGACAAATGAAAGACCAGTGGAAGTGGCCCGCCCACCTCCCTCCCCACCCCCACCAAAATAAATAAATAAATAAATGTTAAAAGCATTAGAAAAAAAAAAAAAAAAAACAAGAGTATAAAAGGCTATAATGAGGGAATTCCCTGGCAGTCCAGTAGTTAAGACTCCACACTTCTACTGCAGGGAACACGGGTTCATTCTTTGGTCAGTGAACTAAGATCCTGCAAGCCCCACAGGGTGGCCAAAAAAAACCATAAATAAGAGTCCATAATGAGGGGTAAACTGTTGGAGGAGGTCATTGAGAGGATGTGATTGCCAGTTGACCCACAAGCTGTACCCAGGCAACTGGAGTCCTCTGTCCTTGGACTATGAGCTCTGTTTGCCTTCCCTACGCTGGAAGCTGCCGAAGGACACAGCCCTGAGATAGTAAGGTGGCCCTGAGACCACCTGGACAGTATATGTGACTAAGCACCATTAATTAGGCCTTTGTGAAATCTGAAGATTTGGGCAGGCAGGTGGAAAGATTCGCTTGTCTGCAGCTACCAGAGACAAACCTTGAATGTAAGTCCCCTTTCTTATTAAACTTGCCACCTCCAACCTGGAGTGGCCTGCCTCTTTCTTAGGTCTCTCCTTGCCCTTCATCCATGAGGCTTGTTTCAGACTACACCCAGATAATTCCCAAGGCTGCGAACCACCAGCCTCTGATTTTGTCACAAACACGAACATTTCTATCCACCCTTTTAAAGTCAGAAGCTTATATACTGAGAGTGTAGCAAGGAATCTATTCAAACTTTCAACATTTAGGGATAACCCCTAACAACTTTTCATAACCTGCAGTCTCACACACAGACACATTCTTAACTGACAAAGTGGCGCATACTATTTAACTTGCTAGTGACTACAACATCATCATCTTTCCAAGCCACTTAATTTTCTTTCTACTGCCTATTTTTTAATAGCCCCACAAATCTGGTAGTTTATTTAGCCAGCCATCTGTGGTTGATCATGTATTTTGTTTACAAATCATTCACTTAGACATGATAATCTAGTCAACAGCTTGATATTAAGATACCATTGAGTAACTGAGAGTTTTTTTTCTCTCTCTATTATGAATATAAGAGAACTAACGTTTACCTTTTGATTGGCAGTCAAAACTGACCCCAGGACTTGGAACACCATGTGAAGTTTCAAACCGAATCACCTTTCCCTTATCATTCAGTCTTCAAACCCAGATGTCCTGTCTTCACAGAACCATGTGGCCACCGCCTTCCTAAAGGCTGTCGATGAAGTGGTTCCAGGCACAACATGGTGATACATTCCTTGGTAACAAAGAGCTGCTGAATAAGCTGTCTTAGGACGGAAGTCCATTTTCTCAATTGACTCTTCTCTCTAATGCTGCAAATGTTGAGGTGATATGTTAAGGAGAGAAGGAGAGATGCGTGAAAGTGAAAGTGTTAGTCATTCAATTATGTTCAATTCTTTGTGATCCCATGGACTGTAGCCTGCCAGGCTTCTCTGTTCATGGAATTCTCCAGTTCAAAATGCTGGAGTGGGTTGTCATGCCCTCATCCAGGGGATCTCCTCGATCCAGGAAATGAACCCAGGTCTCGCACACTGCAGGTGAAAAGGGAGTGGAAATTTAAAAAATGAAGGTGAGGGACAGAGGGGTAGGTAACCACATCACTCTTTCTCAAAATAGGTCTGTTGACAGATGATTAAACTTGCCACCTCCAACCTGGAGTGGCCTGCCTCTTTCTTAGGTCTCTCCTTGCCCTTCATCCATGAGGCTTGTTTCAGACTACACCCAGATAATTCCCAAGGCTGCGAACCACCAGCCTCTGATTTTGTCACAAACACGAACATTTCTATCCACCCTTTTAAAGTCAGAAGCTTATATACTGAGAGTGTAGCAAGGAATCTATTCAAACTTTCAACATTTAGGGATAACCCCTAACAACTTTTCATAACCTGCAGTCTCACACACAGACACATTCTTAACTGACAAAGTGGCGCATACTATTTAACTTGCTAGTGACTACAACATCATCATCTTTCCAAGCCACTTAATTTTCTTTCTACTGCCTATTTTTTAATAGCCCCACAAATCTGGTAGTTTATTTAGCCAGCCATCTGTGGTTGATCATGTATTTTGTTTACAAATCATTCACTTAGACATGATAATCTAGTCAACAGCTTGATATTAAGATACCATTGAGTAACTGAGAGTTTTTTTTCTCTCTCTCTCTATTATGAATATAAGAGAACTAACGTTTACCTTTTGATTGGCAGTCAAAACTGACCCCAGGACTTGGAACACCATGTGAAGTTTCAAACCGAATCACCTTTCCCTTATCATTCAGTCTTCAAACCCAGATGTCCTGTCTTCACAGAACCATGTGGCCACCGCCTTCCTAAAGGCTGTCGATGAAGTGGTTCCAGGCACAACATGGTGATACATTCCTTGGTAACAAAGAGCTGCTGAATAAGCTGTCTTAGGACGGAAGTCCATTTTCTCAATTGACTCTTCTCTCTAATGCTGCAAATGTTGAGGTGATATGTTAAGGAGAGAAGGAGAGATGCGTGAAAGTGAAAGTGTTAGTCATTCAATTATGTTCAATTCTTTGTGATCCCATGGACTGTAGCCTGCCAGGCTTCTCTGTTCATGGAATTCTCCAGTTCAAAATGCTGGAGTGGGTTGTCATGCCCTCATCCAGGGGATCTCCTCGATCCAGGAAATGAACCCAGGTCTCGCACACTGCAGGTGAAAAGGGAGTGGAAATTTAAAAAATGAAGGTGAGGGACAGAGGGGTAGGTAACCACATCACTCTTTCTCAAAATAGGTCTGGGATCATTTTAATAGAAAGGTGAGGTTCCATCAATGCAACAACTCTTAGAAACCATTGCATTCAAGCTCTTCTAGGCACTGGGAAGAAAACTGTAATTAGCAAGTAAGTAATTATAGGCATACCTCATTTTATTATGCTTTGCAGAGACTATGGTTTTTACGAACTGAAGCTGGGTGGCCACCCAGATTCTAGCAAGTCTACTGGCATCATTCTTCCAAAGGCATTTGCTCACTTCATGCCTCCATGTCATGTTTTAGTGATTCTCTTGCTACTTCAAACTTTTTCATTATTATTTGTTATGGTGATCTGTGGTCAGTGATCTTTTTTTTTTTTTTGACTTCTTTTTTTTTGGCCACTTGTATTGATCTTTCATTTATTTCCATCTTTGTTCTTTGGCCTGTGTGGGCCTCCCATCACAGTGGCCTCTTTCGTTACTGAGCACTGGCTCTGGGCGCATGCGCTCCAAAGCTCCAGCTCGGTAGTCGGACACACCAGTCCAGCCACTCCACAGCACTTGGGATCTTCCCAGGCCAGGGACCGAACCGGCGCCCCTTGCACTGCAAGGCAGTGTCCTTACCCACTGGACCACCAGAGAAGCCCAGTCAGTGATCTTTGATGTCACTATTACAAAAAGTTTACATCTGGCTGAAGGCTCAGATGATGGTTAGTATTTTTTAACCATAAAGTCATTAACGTTGGTTCCAGGCACAACATGGTGATACATTCCTTGGTAACAAAGAGCTGCTGAATAAGCTGTCTTAGGACGGAAGTCCATTTTCTCAATTGACTCTTCTCTCTAATGCTGCAAATGTTGAGGTGATATGTTAAGGAGAGAAGGAGAGATGCGTGAAAGTGAAAGTGTTAGTCATTCAATTATGTTCAATTCTTTGTGATCCCATGGACTGTAGCCTGCCAGGCTTCTCTGTTCATGGAATTCTCCAGTTCAAAATGCTGGAGTGGGTTGTCATGCCCTCATCCAGGGGATCTCCTCGATCCAGGAAATGAACCCAGGTCTCGCACACTGCAGGTGAAAAGGGAGTGGAAATTTAAAAAATGAAGGTGAGGGACAGAGGGGTAGGTAACCACATCACTCTTTCTCAAAATAGGTCTGGGATCATTTTAATAGAAAGGTGAGGTTCCATCAATGCAACAACTCTTAGAAACCATTGCATTCAAGCTCTTCTAGGCACTGGGAAGAAAACTGTAATTAGCAAGTAAGTAATTATAGGCATACCTCATTTTATTATGCTTTGCAGAGACTATGGTTTTTACGAACTGAAGCTGGGTGGCCACCCAGATTCTAGCAAGTCTACTGGCATCATTCTTCCAAAGGCATTTGCTCACTTCATGCCTCCATGTCATGTTTTAGTGATTCTCTTGCTACTTCAAACTTTTTCATTATTATTTGTTATGGTGATCTGTGGTCAGTGATCTTTTTTTTTTTTTTGACTTCTTTTTTTTTTTTTTGGCCACTTGTATTGATCTTTCATTTATTTCCATCTTTGTTCTTTGGCCTGTGTGGGCCTCCCATCACAGTGGCCTCTTTCGTTACTGAGCACTGGCTCTGGGCGCATGCGCTCCAAAGCTCCAGCTCGGTAGTCGGACACACCAGTCCAGCCACTCCACAGCACTTGGGATCTTCCCAGGCCAGGGACCGAACCGGCGCCCCTTGCACTGCAAGGCAGTGTCCTTACCCACTGGACCACCAGAGAAGCCCAGTCAGTGATCTTTGATGTCACTATTACAAAAAGTTTACATCTGGCTGAAGGCTCAGATGATGGTTAGTATTTTTTAACCATAAAGTATTTTTAAATTAAGGTATGCATATTGGTTTTTTTTCCAGATATATTGCTATTGCACACTTTATGGACTATAATATAGTGTAAAAAACTTTTATACGCACTGGGAAACCATAAACATTCCTGGGACTCAATTTACTGCAGTATTTGCTTCACTGCAGTGATCTGGAATTGAACCCACCATATCTCAGAGATCTGCTATGTAGGAAATGGCAACCCACTCCAGATTCTTGCCTGAAAAATCCCACGGACACAGGAGCCTGGAAGGCTACAGTGTCTGTGGAGTCGCAAAAGAGTCAGACACAACTGAGCGACTGAGCATATACACCCTGCCTGTAGGTGAATTTTAGGACCCAGCTTTCCATAGGGCTCTTTTCACTCTGCCTTGCTACCATTGACCAAAAATTTAAACTAACATTTATAAAGAGCTTAACACTGAGCAAAACCACTTTGCATACATCATTCTATTTAATACCAAATCATCTGTTTTATGCAGCCACCAGCACCATGTGAGGAAGGCCGTGTACCGTCCCTAAGGTTCCCCAGAACTGACTGGTGAGGGAGCTGGAGCTGAACGGAGTCACATTGCTTCTCAACGACTTCATCACACGCGGTAATTTAAGCTCAACATCCTCACTGACGATGCTGAGAAAAGAACCACAGATATTCTTACTCTGATATGAGAAATAATATTGTGCTTTTCTGGGAGATATATTTTCATACCAAGCCCCAGAGAGAGCTTTCCGGAAGATGCAAACCCTTCTAAAACAAAGGGATGAATATGTTTCATTTATTTCCATCTTTGTTCTTTGCCCCCATCACAGTGGCCTCTTTCGTTACTGAGCACTGGCTCTGGGCGCATGCGCTCCAAAGCTCCAGCTCGGTAGTCGGACACACCAGTCCAGCCACTCCACAGCACTTGGGATCTTCCCAGGCCAGGGACCGAACCGGCGCCCCTTGCACTGCAAGGCAGTGTCCTTACCCACTGGACCACCAGAGAAGCCCAGTCAGTGATCTTTGATGTCACTATTACAAAAAGTTTACATCTGGCTGAAGGCTCAGATGATGGTTAGTATTTTTTAACCATAAAGTATTTTTAAATTAAGGTATGCATATTGGTTTTTTTTCCAGATATATTGCTATTGCACACTTTATGGACTATAATATAGTGTAAAAAACTTTTATACGCACTGGGAAACCATAAACATTCCTGGGACTCAATTTACTGCAGTATTTGCTTCACTGCAGTGATCTGGAATTGAACCCACCATATCTCAGAGATCTGCTATGTAGGAAATGGCAACCCACTCCAGATTCTTGCCTGAAAAATCCCACGGACACAGGAGCCTGGAAGGCTACAGTGTCTGTGGAGTCGCAAAAGAGTCAGACACAACTGAGCGACTGAGCATATACACCCTGCCTGTAGGTGAATTTTAGGACCCAGCTTTCCATAGGGCTCTTTTCACTCTGCCTTGCTACCATTGACCAAAAATTTAAACTAACATTTATAAAGAGCTTAACACTGAGCAAAACCACTTTGCATACATCATTCTATTTAATACCAAATCATCTGTTTTATGCAGCCACCAGCACCATGTGAGGAAGGCCGTGTACCGTCCCTAAGGTTCCCCAGAACTGACTGGTGAGGGAGCTGGAGCTGAACGGAGTCACATTGCTTCTCAACGACTTCATCACACGCGGTAATTTAAGCTCAACATCCTCACTGACGATGCTGAGAAAAGAACCACAGATATTCTTACTCTGATATGAGAAATAATATTGTGCTTTTCTGGGAGATATATTTTCATACCAAGCCCCAGAGAGAGCTTTCCGGAAGATGCAAACCCTTCTAAAACAAAAGGTATTTTCAGTAAAATGGAAAATCTCCTGTGTATAGTATAAGTAGTTTGTGGAGTATGAAGACAAAATTATGGCAGGATGTGGCTCGTTAGGTACTCATAAGTTAAAGAGTTGTGCCCAGTGACAGACAGTAGTTTAAAAAAGAAAAGAAAAGAAACAACTCATGGAATTTATCAAGAAAAGTACAGATCTATCATACTCTGACTGAAAACGGTCTATTTATAGCACACACATGTGTCACCCTTTCTCGGTTATTTGACATTCTCACCTAGGAGCTTCGAAAAGAGAGGGCAGAAAAGAGTGATTGCAAATAGTCTGATTATTTTGACAAATGCAATACAGTCACTTAGGCATGACACTCCTGCAAGCCTCTTCAGCAACCCCATGAAATCTGGAACATTGCTTGGTTCCACTACCCACGGGGAAATACAACTCATGTCAGGAGTTACCTGCGGCTGATGCAGCTGACAAATGTTATCTAATCAAGTCTATAAGCATCTCAGACAGGTGCGTCTCTCCTCCAACCTAGGAAATCACCCTGAATAATTCATTATCTAATATGTTTCTCTAAGCCAACATAGCTGAGGGAGGAGAAAAACTCACGCTGTGGCCCTCTTTCTGCAGAAAAAGCAAGGGCTTCAGAATTCTTAAACTCTCACAGAAAACATCACAAAACCTTTTTTTCCTGTTTAAAAAAAAATGACACCAGGAAAATGCAGGTTTCCCTGCTCCATTGCCAACTTCCTAGAGGATTTGCATACCCGTACCCTGGCTTGGTTGTGTTGTTTAGTTGTTATGTTCTGTCTGACTCTTTCACAACCCCATGGACTGTAGCCCACCAGGCTCCTCTCTCCATGGGATTTTCCAGACAAAAATACTGGAGTGGGTTGCCATTTCCTACTCCAGGGAATTCTTCCCCTGCCGCAGCACGTTAGCTGGGTGCATAGAGAATAGTGGGTGTGATGAGACATAAAGAAATACACACACACACACACACACACACACACATATACAGACATGGAGATAGGATGGGAACAGGGAGTTCAGGACCTCTTGAGTCAAGGCCCTGAACACTTTTATTGAACGCTTAAGTATCTACATGTTTACAGAGAATGCTATTGGCACCGGCTGAGACCCACTCACAGACCTGTTTAATAATTACTCTCAGAACTCTAAGAACGGAAAGGGCGTGTTGTAGCTGGGAGGCAACTAGACAGGCAAGAAGTTAAGGAGTCTGGTGTGTGCACACAGCATTCTAACATGTGCTGACCCGGCGTTCCAAAGTCCACAGCAGATCTCCCACCTGTTGCTGATCAGTATGACCCAACTAATGAGTCCATATGAATCAAATCACCTTTTTTGTCTTAGTTCTTTCATTTCCAAGATGTTTTTCTCCTATCTCGGCCAAATCTGCAAAAACCTTCACTGGTTTGTTTCCCCACATTCCCTGATCCAGGGGTCAAACTCCCGTCTCCTGCACTGGCAGGCAAATTCTTTACCACTGAGCCACCAGGGAAACCCCATACCTTGGCTTCTACCCAGCATCTAAGATAATCCTCCCCCTTGGTTAAACCCATCACTAAATCAGCATTCTCTCGCTACTTCCATTTCACCACAGACATGAACAAGCTTGCTCTGAAGAGCCTGTGGGTGGTACCTCAGATTCCTCTCCTGTTCAACTGAGGGAGAATTCAGGCAGGCTCACAGCTTTGTTTCTGGTTCAGCCTCTTCATTCTCACCAGCACCCTTACTCCCTACTGTCAAGACTAGAAGCTGGTCTGCTTTTGTTTTAACCCTTCAGATTTCACACTAGGGAGCCACTGGTCTGATTTCAAACTGGTTTTTAACTGTTGTATTGGAGAAGACTCTTGAGAGTCCCTTGGACAGTAAGGAGACCAACCCATCAATCCTAAAGGAAATCAATCCTAAATATTCATTGGAAGGACTGATGCTGAAGCTGAAGCTCCAATACTCGGGCCACCTGATGAGAAGACCCGATTCACTGAAAAAGACCCTGATGCTGGGAAAGACTGAGAGCAGGAGGAAGCAGACAACAGAGGGTGAAATGGTTGGAGAGCAGCATCAACTCAATGGACATGAGTTTGAGCAAACTCTGGGAGATAGTGAAGGACAGGGAAGTCTGAAGTGCTGTAGTCCATAGGATCACAAAGTCAGACACAACTGAGCAAATGAACAACAAGGAACTAGACATGGTCCCATCTCCTTGGGACCCAACACTGAACAGCCTTCTCCCATCAGTGATTCTCAATGTTAGTGCACACCTGGAGAGCATATCAAAATACAGACTAAAGGGCCACACAGGAGAGATTCTGATTCTGAGATCCAAAAAGGATCAGAACATACACATTTTAAAACGAGTTCCCAAGTGATATTGATGTGACAGGGGATCACATTTTTAGGAACTTTTGGGTAATGTTCATGTTTCCACAGTAGCCCATTTTTTAAAATTACCTGGGAGTGATGGAGGAGGAAACTGCATGGTTTCAGGTTCCCTTTCCTTGTGAATTCCCATTCAGTAAATCACTAGGTTTCACAAGCTCTCCAGGTGTTTATAAATAGGCATGGTGATGCTTTTGAGCTGTCAGGAGCAAAGAGCAGCTCTACACTGACAGGTTGAGTATAATTTGGATTTGGAGACCATGGCTGATACAGGTGAAAAATAGATCAATGGCCTTCTCCAATTTAGCATTTCTGTATCTGATGGTTCAACAGTAATTTCACTAAACTATAAGCTGTTTGTGGAGATGGGAATAGCAACCCACTTCAATGTTCTTGTGTGGAGAATCCCACAGACAGCAGAGCCTGGAGGGCTACAGTCCATTGGCTCACAAAGAGCTGGACACGATCTGGTTCAGCCTCTTCATTCTCACCAGCACCCTTACTCCCTACTGTCAAGACTAGAAGCTGGTCTGCTTTTGTTTTAACCCTTCAGATTTCACACTAGGAGCCACTGGTCTGATTTCAAACTGGTTTTAACTGTTGTATTGGAGAAGACTCTTGAGAGTCCCTTGGACAGTAAGGAGACCAACCCATCAATCCTAAAGGAAATCAATCCTAAATATTCATTGGAAGGACTGATGCTGAAGCTGAAGCTCAATACTCGGGCCACCTGATGAGAAGACCCGATTCACTGAAAAAGACCCTGATGCTGGGAAAGACTGAGAGCAGGAGGAAGCAGACAACAGAGGGTGAAATGGTTGGAGAGCAGCATCAACTCAATGGACATGAGTTTGAGCAAACTCTGGGAGATAGTGAAGGACAGGGAAGTCTGAAGTGCTGTAGTCCATAGGATCACAAAGTCAGACACAACTGAGCAAATGAACAACAAGGAACTAGACATGGTCCCATCTCCTTGGGACCCAACACTGAACAGCCTTCTCCCATCAGTGATTCTCAATGTTAGTGCACACCTGGAGAGCATATCAAAATACAGACTAAAGGGCCACACAGGAGAGATTCTGATTCTGAGATCCAAAAAGGATCAGAACATACACATTTTAAAACGAGTTCCCAAGTGATATTGATGTGACAGGGGATCACATTTTTAGGAACTTTTGGGTAATGTTCATGTTTCCACAGTAGCCCATTTTTTAAAATTACCTGGGAGTGATGGAGGAGGAAACTGCATGGTTTCAGGTTCCCTTTCCTTGTGAATTCCCATTCAGTAAATCACTAGGTTTCACAAGCTCTCCAGGTGTTTATAAATAGGCATGGTGATGCTTTTGAGCTGTCAGGAGCAAAGAGCAGCTCTACACTGACAGGTTGAGTATAATTTGGATTTGGAGACCATGGCTGATACAGGTGAAAAATAGATCAATGGCCTTCTCCAATTTAGCATTTCTGTATCTGATGGTTCAACAGTAATTTCACTAAACTATAAGCTGTTTGTGGAGATGGGAATAGCAACCCACTTCAATGTTCTTGTGTGGAGAATCCCACAGACAGCAGAGCCTGGAGGGCTACAGTCCATTGGCTCACAAAGAGCTGGACACGACTGAGTGCCTAACATTTATAAGCTCTTTGAGGGCAGCATTTTATGACTTTTCCTGCCGGATTAGTAAAGATGAGTAAAAGGGAGGAAAGAAGGGAGGAGAGAAAAGAAGTAGGAAGAGTGCGTTAAAATACATAAGTCCAGGTCCAATATTACAGTAATTCTGATTTCCTTGGGCTGGGGTAGGATCCAGACATTGGTGGTTTTAGAAAGAACTCTAAAAAAGATAAGCAAGCAAAAAAAGAGAGAGAGTTCCAGGCAACTGAAACATACAGCCAGAGTTGGAAACCACTATGATCTACTGTTCTCAGAATCAGCATCTCTGCTTTGTGTTAACATGGAAAGAGCAGAATTACTAAGGTTCTAGATTAGCCATATCCTTCCGACAATATATATATTCTACTGTGTGAGTTACTTCCTCTCTCTAAATTTTAGTTTCATCATGTATAAAATGAAGATAAAATATCAACTACAATCAGTTACTCATAAAGAGTAAATGAAATAAAAGTATCCATCTCTCCTTCACTCTTTTTCACCAGCTAGGAAATCTGAGTGGGAAGGGATAAGACAGATATACTGGACTGGCCAAGAAGTTCATTCAGGTAACATCTTACAGAAAAACCTGAACAAACTTTTTGGCCAATAAAGAAACAATACTCCTACTACATAGCAGGAATTTTGGGTAATGTTCATGTTTCCACAGTAGCCCATTTTTTAAAATTACCTGGGAGTGATGGAGGAGGAAACTGCATGGATTCAGGTTCCCTTTCCTTGTGAATTCCCATTCAGTAAATCACTAGGTTTCACAAGCTCTCCAGGTGTTTATAAATAGGCATGGTGATGCTTTTGAGCTGTCAGGAGCAAAGAGCAGCTCTACACTGACAGGTTGAGTATAATTTGGATTTGGAGACCATGGCTGATACAGGTGAAAAATAGATCAATGGCCTTCTCCAATTTAGCATTTCTGTATCTGATGGTTCAACAGTAATTTCACTAAACTATAAGCTGTTTGTGGAGATGGGAATAGCAACCCACTTCAATGTTCTTGTGTGGAGAATCCCACAGACAGCAGAGCCTGGAGGGCTACAGTCCATTGGCTCACAAAGAGCTGGACACGACTGAGTGCCTAACATTTATAAGCTCTTTGAGGGCAGCATTTTATGACTTTTCCTGCCGGATTAGTAAAGATGAGTAAAAGGGAGGAAAGAAGGGAGGAGAGAAAAGAAGTAGGAAGAGTGCGTTAAAAATACATAAGTCCAGGTCCAATATTACAGTAATTCTGATTTCCTTGGGCTGGGGTAGGATCCAGACATTGGTGGTTTTAGAAAGAACTCTAAAAAAGATAAGCAAGCAAAAAAAGAGAGAGAGTTCCAGGCAACTGAAACATACAGCCAGAGTTGGAAACCACTATGATCTACTGTTCTCAGAATCAGCATCTCTGCTTTGTGTTAACATGGAAAGAGCAGAATTACTAAGGTTCTAGATTAGCCATATCCTTCCGACAATATATATATTCTACTGTGTGAGTTACTTCCTCTCTCTAAATTTTAGTTTCATCATGTATAAAATGAAGATAAAATATCAACTACAATCAGTTACTCATAAAGAGTAAATGAAATAAAAGTATCCATCTCTCCTTCACTCTTTTTCACCAGCTAGGAAATCTGAGTGGGAAGGGATAAGACAGATATACTGGACTGGCCAAGAAGTTCATTCAGGTAACATCTTACAGAAAAACCTGAACAAACTTTTTGGCCAATAAAGAAACAATACTCCTACTACATAGCATAGGGAACTACACTCAGCATTCTATAAAAAGAAAGAAAGAAAAACATAATACCTTCTTCCACTCTTTTAATCATTATTTTATTCACTCACTTAACCAAAATTTATTGATTAGCCACCACGTGCCAAGCACTGATATAGACCATAGGGACAGAGCAGTGACCAAGATACACCAATATATACAGTACATGCTCGATAAATGTTTATCAAAATTGTTATCCAAATTGCAAATAATAATGGTTACTTGGTCAACATGAAATGATAGAATGGAAAGCAACAGAAATTTCAAAGGAATATTCTTTATATATTTGAAAGGAATATTCTAATTAATAAGTATAGTTGTAGTTATGGTTATTACTGAATTACAGTAATATGACCAATAGTATACATTTGAAGATTATTCATTTTTTTCCTTCTCTGCCCACAGCCTAAAGGATGATACAGCCATGGGATCACAGAATATGAGAACTGACCAGGACCTCAATACCCTGGTTTCTCTTCAGATCAAGTAATTCTTTGATCTTTTTGAAGAAGACCTCAGAGACTTTCCTCACGGTCCAGGTGAGAACAGCACAGGCCTCTACAAAGATGTTCTCTTCTATTAGACCTGCTGATTCTCACAGGTCACAGACATGGAGTGGTTTTCATAGGTGAACATTGCACAGTGCTTGGTCAGTGCTTATAGAGTGTAGGATTCTAAATAAATGCTTGTTGAAGACAATAATAAAGGAAAAATATATAAATAAAGGTCAAATGGTAACCTTTGCTCAAGGAGTGCACATTTGAATATTAGGTAGCCAGTGGGCAGCTTTTCAACTTGCTGTTTTAAAACATGGCCAAAAGCCTATAAATATCTCATTCTCTCTCACATAACACCATGTATAAGCATGGTATAGAACTGAATAAGTTTTATTACAAATAAGTCTTTTTTGATGTAAATTAATAAATTTCCTTTTCATATTATTTTTTCTTATCTAGGTCCTTAGCCTTTACTTAATGATGATGCACTTGATTAAATAAATGAAAGAAAAATGAAAGTTCTTTCAGACATTAAAATGAATAATGAATTTAGACTCAATTCAAAAGCAATTTGACTTTAAACATTCATATGAAATTAAATGAGCCATTGAATTTGCTATATAAGCAAGCATTAATCTTATCAGGCTATGAAAACTAGAACGTTATACAGTGACCCATTAATTTCAGAGCCTAATACAAGGTCTGTTAATGCCTGCTCTCCATTAAGAAGTCTTATTCCACAATATAAGTGCTTTTTCATAAAAGTTTAAATCCCAATTCATTTTTTTTACTGCTCCAATCTTGTGATAATCGACTCTTGACAAGATTATGGCTGCAAATCTAAATATAGTATGTAATGTTGCTGTGTGAAACAAATTTTCTCATGGCTAGCCTCCACCAAAAAAAAAAAAAGAGAACATTTATATCACTGGCAGGAATTTGAGCATAAATTATTACAGCCCATTCCCCCTCCATCCAAGGGTGTTTGAAGTAGTTTATAATTCACCCAGCATGCAGAGAGATGGCCCTATTACATTGAAATAAAATTCTTTCATAAGAATACACAAGCCAAAAGCAGTATACCAGTACATATGAATCGTATGCTATAACCAGATACAATTCTATGTTGAAATCAAAGAACATTTGTTTACTTTTACACATTTAAAATACCTCCCCAGTGATTTCTGTAGTAGTCCAGTGGTTAAGAATCCACCTGCCGGGGACATGGGCTCGATCCCTGGTCTGGGACGATTCCGTGTTCCGCAGAGCAACTAAGACGGTGTGCTGCAATTCCTGAGCCCACTAGAGTGCATCCTTGGAAACAAGAGAACCCACTCCAGTGATAAACCTGCACAGCACAACTAGAAAACAGCCCTTGCTCTCAGCAACTAGAGTAAGCTTGTGTGTAGCAACAAAGACCCAATGCAACCAAAAATATTAACAAATAAAATTTTTAAAATAAACATTTCCTCACATAAAAAACTGCGTTGTACTTTTATTAGGAATTTTTATATTCCAGCTTTAGATTCCCTGTGCGATAAGCCCACTTTACAGCTGAAAATAGTTAAATAAAGGACAGAGAAAAAGCAAGGGCAAGTGCAATCTACTTCTTACCTTACATGTTATTTAGCTAAATGCCAAACCTGTAACACCATTCTATACACAGCATTTCATTCATCAGTGTTGGAAGATATGCGGAGGACAATAGGTAGAAAAAGTGAATGTATGCTTTTCACTGGCAGACAGGGTCACTATCAATTTCATTATATGCCATATGACAAACTTCAATGATTTCATGATAATCACAAGGGAACCAAGGAAGCTGAATGTGAGAGTATGATCACAGTGGGTGTAGATTCACATGCATTCATTATTTCATTGCATTGAGATTAGATTAAGAAATAATATGGTTTATATCTTTTAAGCCCTCATTAATAAATACTAGTTCTTATATTTAGAGTCTGGCTAATAATTCACCAGTGGCATGATATTTGAAATCTACAGCAGTAGATTTAAATAATGAAGTCTATTATTAATGAAGAAGGATTTTGTGGCTGGAGAGAGTAAATCATTACAGAATGTTTTTAAAGAAATAAGCATGGTTTACAATATAAATCTATTCATTCTTGGGCTGCTACTCAGTCTATATGATCAGTCTCCTAAAGACAGAATATGGAGGGGCGTAGTTTTCTTGACCTTCATTCAGCTTTGCAGCCATTGATATCGCTTGGGACTGAACTATTTAGCCCCATCTCTGTGCTTCATCACCTCCCTCATCTTGCGCGTGCCTGGCTGCCAAGACCATCTGGCCACTCAAGACCTGCTCCCACCAACCTAGAGCCTTAAGCCCATCCAAGGGCTGCCCCACACAGCCCAGCACAGCCACTATGTAAATCAGTAGAGGGGGTTCTCCAAAAACTAAAATAAAACGACAACATGATTCACCAATTCCACCACTGGGAATATCTCCAAAGAAAAGGAAAACATTAATTTGAAGAGATACATGCACCCCACAATTCATAGCAGCATAATTTATAATACCAAGATATAGAAGCAACTCAACTGACCATCAACAGATGAATGGATCAGGAAGATGTGGTGTGTGTGTATACACAGTGAAATATTATCCATAAATTTATATTCCTCAGATACAGAAAACAAACTAATTGGTACCAGTAGGGAGAAGGAAGAGGGGAAGACAAGACAGGAGAATGGGATTAAGGGGCACAAACTACTGTGCGCAAAACAGATAAGCAACAAGGATATATTGCATAGAACATGAAAATAAAGTCATTAATTTGTAATAATTTTAAATGAAGATTAATCTATAAAAGTATTGCATCACTATGTTGTAAACCTGAAACTAATATAATGTTGTAAATCATCTATACTTCAATTAAAAAGAATAAAATAAACATTAAAATAAATAAAAATAACTTGGGGATATTATGACCTGTGCTGCCTATCTCATGAGACTGAGGGAATAAAATGACATAACAGAAATAATGTCTATGTTAGAATTTACACGTGGCTTTCCACAAGAGTCTGTTCTTTCTTCATAACATTCTCTGAAAACATTGAGAAGTCCATTCCAGAAAATCTCCTAGTTTTTTATAAAAATAGAAACAATTTGTTCTTAAACTGTTATTGTGAAGACCAAGTGAGATTACACATGTAAAAATAACTAACCATTGCCTAGCATATAATACACCTTCAAAGATATTTTTCTTCTTTCCTCTCTGTAAAAGAAAAAGAATAATCCAACTTCAAACTTTATGAAAATTATCTGCCATCCAAAATCACAGAACTAGGTCTAGCTGAATAGACATTGCGAGCACAATCAAAGTTATACCAAAAAAGAGAAGTAGGGCTTCCCTGGTGGTCCAGTGGGTAAGGACACCGCCTTGCAGTGCAAGGGGCACCAGTTCAATCCCTGGCCTGGGAAGATTCCACATGCGGCAGAGCAGCTGGACTGATGTGTCCAATGACCGAGCCGGAGCTCTGGAGTGCATGTGCACAAAGCCAGTGCTCTGCAGCGACAGAGGCCACTAAGGTGGGAAGCCGACACAAGCCAAAGAACAAAGATGGAAATAAATGAAAGATCAATAGAAGTAGCCAAAAAAAAGAGAGAGAGAAGTAATGTGTATTGGTAAGAATATTAAAAATATAGTCCTGGTTTATGTTCTCTTATTAATTCTAGGAGTTGCTTAACCTCTTTGATCCTCAATTCCTTCATCCACAAAATAGGGATAATTACATCTCCTCCTCAGTTACATTTAAGATTTAAAATACACAGTAAGACAGGAGAATGGGATTAAGGGGCACAAACTACTGTGCGCAAAACAGATAAGCAACAAGGATATATTGCATAGAACATGAAAATAAAGTCATTAATTTGTAATAATTTTAAATGAAGATTAATCTATAAAAGTATTGCATCACTATGTTGTAAACCTGAAACTAATATAATGTTGTAAATCATCTATACTTCAATTAAAAAGAATAAAATAAACATTAAAATAAATAAAAATAACTTGGGGATATTATGACCTGTGCTGCCTATCTCATGAGACTGAGGGAATAAAATGACATAACAGAAATAATGTCTATGTTAGAATTTACACGTGGCTTTCCACAAGAGTCTGTTCTTTCTTCATAACATTCTCTGAAAACATTGAGAAGTCCATTCCAGAAAATCTCCTAGTTTTTTATAAAAATAGAAACAATTTGTTCTTAAACTGTTATTGTGAAGACCAAGTGAGATTACACATGTAAAAATAACTAACCATTGCCTAGCATATAATACACCTTCAAAGATATTTTTCTTCTTTCCTCTCTGTAAAAGAAAAAGAATAATCCAACTTCAAACTTTATGAAAATTATCTGCCATCCAAAATCACAGAACTAGGTCTAGCTGAATAGACATTGCGAGCACAATCAAAGTTATACCAAAAAAGAGAAGTAGGGCTTCCCTGGTGGTCCAGTGGGTAAGGACACCGCCTTGCAGTGCAAGGGGCACCAGTTCAATCCCTGGCCTGGGAAGATTCCACATGCGGCAGAGCAGCTGGACTGATGTGTCCAATGACCGAGCCGGAGCTCTGGAGTGCATGTGCACAAAGCCAGTGCTCTGCAGCGACAGAGGCCACTAAGGTGGGAAGCCGACACAAGCCAAAGAACAAAGATGGAAATAAATGAAAGATCAATAGAAGTAGCCAAAAAAAAGAGAGAGAGAGAGAGAGAAGTAATGTGTATTGGTAAGAATATTAAAAATATAGTCCTGGTTTATGTTCTCTTATTAATTCTAGGAGTTGCTTAACCTCTTTGATCCTCAATTCCTTCATCCACAAAATAGGGATAATTACATCTCCTCCTCAGTTACATTTAAGATTTAAAATACACAGTATATGTGGACTGTGTTTATGAGCCCTTACCTACTATCCAGAGGCTATTTATCATCATTATCATGAGCTTAATATTTATTGAGATGGATCTGCTCTATGAACTATATATGCACACATACACATACACATTAATTTTACTAACCCATTATAAATATACCAGGCAGAAGAAAACTACAAACACAACTGTATGGCTATTGATTCTTCTACTGACAAAATTCCCAGCAACAAGTGATGTTGCCAAAAATGTACTGGCCCCCCTTTTTAAGATCGATAGGCCAGTGTTGTTAGAATTCCAGCAGAAACCAGGAATGAAACCAACAGAGCCATGTCAATTTCAAGCTTCATTAGAGCTTGGGCAAGCATGCCTGCACAGATCACCTGAGAAAATGATACACCTGGCCAAGTCCTCATTCACCATGAAACACACTCTGTGTGTTTACCATAGCAATGCACAGTTCCTTTATCCTACAGACATCTTGCTTGGAGTAATTCAGATTTTCTATTGCATTGTTCTTGAATCTTACCACAGATTAAGATATCAGCTGAAGACAACATAGTTGCTAGACTCTGTCAGCCAAAACTTTAAAACAATAAACTAATCATGGATGATATACTGGTCTACCAATCAATGGATCAATCACATCTGATAGAACTTTAGCTACCTGATTCTATATAAGGTAAGCTGTGGGAAATTTTATTCTTCAGTTTGCTCAAAATCAATGACTCCTTAAAAAGCGTGGCCTCTGAAAAAATGTACTTGCAACTCATAAAGCTTAACCAGAGCAATCCTTGAAGGCAGCCTATTAAACTTAAAAAAATTAGAGTGGGGGCTTCCCTGGCGGTCCAGTGGGTAAGGACACCGCCTTGCAGGGTAAGGGGCGCCGGTTCGATCCCTGGCCTGGGAAGATCCCACATGCCGCAGAGCAACTGGACCGATGTGTCCAATTACTGAGCCAGCGCTCTGGAGCGCATGTGCCCAGAGTCAGTGCTCTGCGACAACAGAGGCCACTGAGATGGGAGGCCCACACGGGCCAAAGAACAAAGACGGATGAAAATAGATAAATGAAAGATCAATAGAAGTGGGCCGCCTGCCCTCACTCCCCACCCTACCCTCCCAAAAATAAAACTAAAAAAAAAAAAAAATTAGAGTGAAACAATTTTCTTAATGTGGAAAATTGTCACTAAATAATAAGCCAAAACCATGAGGAAAATTTAGGCATTTTTTTCACTAGTCTTTCTTAAAGACATCATAAACTAAATATTTTTAATAAAATTATTAAAGCTACTCTTTTGCAAGTCCTCAAATGCTCAGGTTAAATATACTCCACATAAAGATCATCTTTTTTGTTTTAACTTTGGCCTCTTTTATAGGTTTTTTTATTTATTTACTTTCATCTATCTTTATTCTTTGGCCTATGTGGGCCTCCCATTGCAATGGCCTATCTCGTTGCGGAGCACTGGCTCTGGGCGTATGCACTCCAAGAGCGCTGGCTCCTACTAGGACACACCAGCCCAGCCGCTCTGAGGTACATGGGATCTTCCTGGGCCATGGATCCAACGGGTGCCCCTTGCACTGAAAGGCGGACTCTTTACCCACTGGACCACCAGGGAAGCCCCAAGATCATCATTTTTAAAATATGAATAAACATTCAAGGCAGTCCAATGGTTACGACGCTGCCTTCCAATGCAGGGGGTGCAGGTCTGATTCCCTGGTTAGGAGCTAAGATCCCAGACAACTCTTGTTTGGAAGGGATGACTACTTCTTCAAATACGAAGACAACAGCCTAAGACTACAAGGAAACATAACAATCCAAGGAAACAGGACACCACCGACTCTTAAAAAGGTGTAAACTTGCAACTCATAAAGCTTAACCAGAGCAATCCTTGAAGGCAGCCTATTAAACTTAAAAAAATTAGAGTGGGGGCTTCCCTGGCGGTCCAGTGGGTAAGGACACCGCCTTGCAGGGTAAGGGGCGCCGGTTCGATCCCTGGCCTGGGAAGATCCCACATGCCGCAGAGCAACTGGACCGATGTGTCCAATTACTGAGCCAGCGCTCTGGAGCGCATGTGCCCAGAGTCAGTGCTCTGCGACAACAGAGGCCACTGAGATGGGAGGCCCACACGGGCCAAAGAACAAAGACGGATGAAAATAGATAAATAAAAGACCAATAGAAGTGGGCCGCCTGCCCCCCTCCCCCCCCCCCCCCCCCCCCCCAAAAAAAAAACTAAAAAAAAAAAAAAATTAGAGTGAAACAATTTTCTTAATGTGGAAAATTGTCACTAAATAATAAGCCAAAACCATGAGGAAAATTTAGGCATTTTTTTCACTAGTCTTTCTTAAAGACATCATAAACTAAATATTTTTAATAAAATTATTAAAGCTACTCTTTTGCAAGTCCTCAAATGCTCAGGTTAAATATACTCCACATAAAGATCATCTTTTTTGTTTTAACTTTGGCCTCTTTTATAGGTTTTTTTATTTATTTACTTTCATCTATCTTTATTCTTTGGCCTATGTGGGCCTCCCATTGCAATGGCCTATCTCGTTGCGGAGCACTGGCTCTGGGCGTATGCACTCCAAGAGCGCTGGCTCCTACTAGGACACACCAGCCCAGCCGCTCTGAGGTACATGGGATCTTCCTGGGCCATGGATCCAACGGGTGCCCCTTGCACTGAAAGGCGGACTCTTTACCCACTGGACCACCAGGGAAGCCCCAAGATCATCATTTTTAAAATATGAATAAACATTCAAGGCAGTCCAATGGTTACGACGCTGCCTTCCAATGCAGGGGGTGCAGGTCTGATTCCCTGGTTAGGGAGCTAAGATCCCAGACAACTCTTGTTTGGAAGGGATGACTACTTCTTCAAATACGAAGACAACAGCCTAAGACTACAAGGAAACATAACAATCCAAGGAAACAGGACACCACCAAAGAAACACAATAACTGTCCATAACCAACCCCAAAGAAACAGAGATCTATATTTCATCAAAGAATTCGCCAAAGAATCTAAGATAATTTTTTTAAAGATCCATGAGCTACAAGATGACACAGGTAAACAACTCAATGACATCAGGAAAATAATACCTGAACAAAACAAGTTCAACAAAGACACACATATCATAAAAATGTATTAAACAGAAATTGAGGAGCTGAAGAACACAACAGCTGAAGTGAAAAACATAGCAGAAAGTTTCAATAGCAGACTGAGTCAAACAAAAATGAGAGACCTCAAAGGCAGGTCTTTGGAAACTATGGATTTTAAAATCCATTCAGATACTCTAAGCCTTTGGATTGTGAACTTTAATTCATTCACATTCACAGAAGTTATTGATAGGCAATGACTTGTTATTGCCATTTTGTTAATAGTTTTCTGTCTGTTCTGTTATTGTTGTTCTTCCTCTCCTGCTATCTTCCTTTGTTATTTGATGATTTTGTAATGATGTCTTTGACTCTTTTCATATTTTGAGTAAATATGTATATATGATAGCTTTTTTCTTAGTGATTACCGCAAGGCTTGCACAAAATATCTTGCAGGTATAATCATCTATTTTAAGCTGATAATTATTTGACTTTAATTGCATTCAAAACAATACAAAAAAAATAAAAAATAATTAATTACTTTCATCTATCTTTATTCTTTGGCCTATGTGGGCCTCCCATTGCAATGGCCTATCTCGTTGGAGCACTGGCTCTGGGCGTATGCACTCCAAGAGCGCTGGCTCCTACTAGGACACACCAGCCCAGCCGCTCTGAGGTACATGGGATCTTCCTGGGCCATGGATCCAACGGTGCCTTGCACTGAAAGGCGGACTCTTTACCCACTGGACCACCAGGGAAGCCCCAAGATCATCATTTTTAAAATATGAATAAACATTCAAGGCAGTCCAATGGTTACGACGCTGCCTTCCAATGCAGGGGGTGCAGGTCTGATTCCCTGGTTAGGGAGCTAAGATCCCAGACAACTCTTGTTTGGAAGGGATGACTACTTCTTCAAATACGAAGACAACAGCCTAAGACTACAAGGAAACATAACAATCCAAGGAAACAGGACACCACCAAAGAAACACAATAACTGTCCATAACCAACCCCAAAGAAACAGAGATCTATATTTCATCAAAGAATTCGCCAAAGAATCTAAGATAATTTTTTTAAAGATCCATGAGCTACAAGATGACACAGGTAAACAACTCAATGACATCAGGAAAATAATACCTGAACAAAACAAGTTCAACAAAGACACACATATCATAAAAATGTATTAAACAGAAATTGAGGAGCTGAAGAACACAACAGCTGAAGTGAAAAACATAGCAGAAAGTTTCAATAGCAGACTGAGTCAAACAAAAATGAGAGACCTCAAAGGCAGGTCTTTGGAAACTATGGATTTTAAAATCCATTCAGATACTCTAAGCCTTTGGATTGTGAACTTTAATTCATTCACATTCACAGAAGTTATTGATAGGCAATGACTTGTTATTGCCATTTTGTTAATAGTTTTCTGTCTGTTCTGTTATTGTTGTTCTTCCTCTCCTGCTATCTTCCTTTGTTATTTGATGATTTTGTAATGATGTCTTTGACTCTTTTCATATTTTGAGTAAATATGTATATATGATAGCTTTTTTCTTAGTGATTACCGCAAGGCTTGCACAAAATATCTTGCAGGTATAATCATCTATTTTAAGCTGATAATTATTTGACTTTAATTGCATTCAAAAACAATACAAAAATATAATTTTGTATTAAAAATTAACTAATTAATAAGAGTGAAGAACTATATCTAAAGCAGATTAATTACAGGGAGATTAAAGCCTTAAAGGCACACAATAGAAAAGAAATATTTAAAATTAATAAAGTAATAATTTAAATAAAGATGTGAGTTTAAAAAAAAATGGCAGAATTAACATAGGAGAAATGAACATAGGGAAAGAGCCGAAACTAACAAAATAAAAAATAAATTTTTTTTTAATTTTTTTCATACCCCACTCTGACTTAATTAGCATCTTTAAAAGCCAATGTGTTCAAAAAAATAATCTGTACATAAAATGTTTAAAATAAATGTATAACTTTCTCAAAATAATAATAATAGTAAGATACAAATATAAAATGGAAATTAATACAACATAAGTTTCTCAATACATGTTAAATATCTAAATGTTATTATCAACTCTATTTATCTTAGATCCAGGTCAGTTAGATCACATGTTTTACTACACTGTAGGAATTCCTGGCATTTTGATGAATGAGTTATTTGAGAATTAATTATATATTCTTTTTATATCTTCTTCTTTAGGAATTATGACTTTAAATATCTATATCTAATCAGCAGAATTTTCAAAACCAATCAGAGTAAAAGGCTCATATTCAACTATGTTTATCCTGAGGCAGGTGTTCTCACTGACATACCCTGATTCACAATTACAAGGTCAATATAAGATCACAGGTCTTAATCAACAGGAGAATTTTAGAGTAGGCAATGTACATGATAAATTGAAATACAATATACACATATTAAAGCTTAGTGTTACTATATGCCTTTCTTCATATGATACCCTCAATTCTAATCCCTACTGGGGATTCATGAATTTTCCTACATGAGCATATACATCAATGCATTATATTATATATTACATAATATATCCATGGAAATGTCCTAAGAAGTCATCATTTCAATGGCTTTGACTCTTTTCATATTTTGAGTAAATATGTATATATGATAGCTTTTTCTTAGTGATTACCGCAAGGCTTGCACAAAATATCTTGCAGGTATAATCATCTATTTTAAGCTGATAATTATTTGACTTTAATTGCATTCAAAAACAATACAAAAATATAATTTTGTATTAAAAATTAACTAATTAATAAGAGTGAAGAACTATATCTAAAGCAGATTAATTACAGGGAGATTAAAGCCTTAAAGGCACACAATAGAAAAGAAATATTTAAAATTAATAAAGTAATAATTTAAATAAAGATGTGAGTTTAAAAAAAAATGGCAGAATTAACATAGGAGAAATGAACATAGGGAAAGAGCCGAAACTAACAAAATAAAAAATAAATTTTTTTTTAATTTTTTTCATACCCCACTCTGACTTAATTAGCATCTTTAAAAGCCAATGTGTTCAAAAAAATAATCTGTACATAAAATGTTTAAAATAAATGTATAACTTTCTCAAAATAATAATAATAGTAAGATACAAATATAAAATGGAAATTAATACAACATAAGTTTCTCAATACATGTTAAATATCTAAATGTTATTATCAACTCTATTTATCTTAGATCCAGGTCAGTTAGATCACATGTTTTACTACACTGTAGGAATTCCTGGCATTTTGATGAATGAGTTATTTGAGAATTAATTATATATTCTTTTTATATCTTCTTCTTTAGGAATTATGACTTTAAATATCTATATCTAATCAGCAGAATTTTCAAAACCAATCAGAGTAAAAGGCTCATATTCAACTATGTTTATCCTGAGGCAGGTGTTCTCACTGACATACCCTGATTCACAATTACAAGGTCAATATAAGATCACAGGTCTTAATCAACAGGAGAATTTTAGAGTAGGCAATGTACATGATAAATTGAAATACAATATACACATATTAAAGCTTAGTGTTACTATATGCCTTTCTTCATATGATACCCTCAATTCTAATCCCTACTGGGGATTCATGAATTTTCCTACATGAGCATATACATCAATGCATTATATTATATATTACATAATATATCCATGGAAATGTCCTAAGAAGTCATCATTTCAATGGCTAAATTATCTTTTATGATAAGTTCTAAATCCCTGCCTACCAATATCTGTGGTCTTTGATGGGTCAACTAAACTAGACCCATATATCCAGGGGAAGCCATATGACTGAATTCCAGTGAATGGAATACATGTTAAAGGGATATATGCCACTTCCAGGCCTAAATAAGCATGTATTAGTGAAGATGTAACAACCAGTTGGGAAAGATGAGGGGGAAATCTTGGTTTGCAGCATTTGCTGATTTCCATGATATAAATATTTCCACTATGCCTAATTTCAAGGTACTGACATAATGTTGGAGTTGGGTGGTGGAATGTATTGTGTAGCACTTTTTTTTTTGGTCCCTTTTATTTTCCTTTTATTTATTTACTTTTTTGGGGAGTGGGGAGGGAGAGGGGTGAGTGGGCCACTTCTATTGGTCTTTCATTTGTCTATTTTCATCCATCTTTTTTCTTTGGCCCCTGTGGGCCTCCCATCGCAGTGGCCTCTGTTGGCGCAGAGCACCGGTTCTGGGTGCATGCGCTCCAGAGCTCCAGTTCAGTAATTGGACACATCAGTCCAGCCGCTCCGCGGCACGTGGGATCTTCCCAGGCCAGGGATCGAACTGGCGCCCCTTGCACTGCAAGGCAGTGTCCTTACCCGCTGGACCACCAGGGAAGCCCTTATGTAGTATTTCTATCATACAGGCACAACAGATGAAAATAACTTCAAAAGCATATAAAAGTGTAATAATATAAATAGGAAAGGAGGTGTGTTTTTTTTGACTTTTTTTTATTTCACTTTTACAGAGTTTTGTTGTTTACTGCCATACATAAACCTGCATTAGCCATAGGTATAGGATGTTTACTTTTAATATAATTTAGTTAACTGTAAGTTCATATAATTTAATTATTCATAAACATATTTTTTTTAAACAACTCACAAAATTTCTACAAATTTAGCTATTGCTTCACACCACCCAGTCTGAGCCAGCTCCAGCACTCCACTGCTGAAGTCTACCGTGTGATACACCACACTCTCACTCCACCCTGTTTCCTCGCCAAAAGTCTAGCATTTGGTTAAAGTTTGGGTGTCCAAACAGAAAGAGATGCACAGACTTAGAGAACAAACTTACGGTTGCCAAGGGGGAGGGATAGTTAGGAAGTTTGGGATGGACGTATACACACTGCTCTATTTAAAATGGATGACCAACAAGGACCTGCTGTACAGAACAGGGAACCTGCTGAATGTTATGTGGCAGGCTAGAAGGGAGGGGGTTTGGGAAAGAATGGATCCACGTATTTATCTGACATAGTTCCTTCGCTGTTCACCTTAAATTATCACAATTGTTAGTTACCTACACCCCAGTATAAAATTTTAAAAGTTCTAAAAAATATAAATAAAGTTTGGGTGTCCACAGAACCACTAGAGGAAGCTTGAGTCCCTGATTGACCACAGCAGAGATTCCTGTCTATCCTGACCCTGCTGACCCACACAGGATTGAGAGTAAGAAAGAAACCCACCGTGTGTTAAACTCCTTGGTTGTGGGGTTATGTGTTACAGTGGCTGAGGTCAACTACCCTGACTAAAACACCATTTGAAGAACAAAAAAGCCACTCATTCATTGATTCCCATGTTTGGTGAATCAGCAACCTCACCTGAAAATATTTTATAAAATACAGATTCCTACACCCTAAGAGATGAAGAATTTTCAAGGGTAAGGTCCAAGACTTTTAGGTTGAAAAGTTTTCCGTATGACTATTCAGGCTTGGGACCCACTGATCTCCTTCATCTCAATTCTCCCCGATTGTTTTTACTAAAGCACACCTAGAGTTCTACAGAAGGAAGTCCTTTATCTAAGGTATATGGTGCCATAAGTGGCATTATTTCAAAATTGAAATGGCTTTACTTCAAATTTGAAGTTTGGCTGAAGTTTTCTCTTTCAGCCTTTTTTTTTTTGGTAGTGCCTCACAGCTTGCGGGATCTTAGTTTTCTGACTGGGAATTCATCCTGGACCACCAGCAAATTCCTAGCTTTTACTTTTAAACTGTATTAAAATTCTGTATTTTGTTTCATAATAAACCTGTGTGTTTGGACACTATAAAAAATGTTTCAGATTATTTACCAGTTAGGTTTCTTGACTCCCTTCTCCTCCTCACTCTCCAGAAACAGTAAAGTAAAATTGATACTTTAGGTAGACATGTCTAGTGGTATCATATGCGCCAGTGCTACATTTGAGAACCTTCTCAGTATTCCAGTGGACTAATCTCTTTGGAGGTGTCCACAATAAGCAGTTAACCAGACTCTGCTTGAATACCTCCAGAGAGGGAAATCTCATTACTACTTAAGACAAGCAGCCTTTTCCATTACGGAACACCTCAGAAATATTTAAGGGCTAGAACCTAAATCTGTTACTTCAAGGCTTTAGGTTTTTCCCTTTTGCTCCTCCCCCCTAAAAATAGACGTATATAAGAATTCCCACCCATATGATAGTCCTTTAATCCTGCAACTATCATGTTCTACTACTGATTTTTCTATTTCACAAGCCTGATAAAGATTATAGAGAGAGGAGGGGGCAGCGGCGGTTAAAAAAAAAAAAAAAGATTAAAGAGAAACAAAAACAGGGAGCCAAAGGAAAATTTAAAAAGGGTTTACAGGAAATGTTGAGATTTAGTTTTGTAGTAAAAGCAGGAGTCTGACAGGTGAGGAGGGGACATGGGTGCCAGTGGAGGAAACTGAGCAGAATTTATGAAAAGGATTGATAGGTTCAAAAACAACCAGAAACTAAGTTGACATTCAATGTGATGATGTTGAAAAGATAAGAAGGATTATTTCTTTGCTCCAACAGCAGCATCGCGATCATCTCAAATATGTTAAAAATAAAGAGTAAACGGGGGCTTCCCCTGGTGGTCCAGTGGGTAAGGACACCGCCTTGCAGTGCAAGGGGCGCCCCTTCGATCCCTGGCCTGGGAAGATCCCACGTGCCGCAGAGCGGCTGGACTGATGTGTCCAATCACCGAGCCGGAGCTCTGGAGCGCATGCGCCCAGAGCTGGTGCTCTGCAGCGACAGAGGCCACTGTGATGGGAGGCCCACAGGAGCCAAGGAACAAAGACGGATGAAAATAGAGAAATCAAAGACCAATAGAAGTGGCCCGCCAGCTCCCCTCCCTCCCCAACCCGACCCCCGCCCAAAACAAATAAATAAATAAATCTTTAAAAAAAAAAAAAGAGTAAAGGGGCCTCCTTGAGAGTCCAGTGGTTAGGACTCTGCACCTCCACCGTGAGGGGATCGGGGTGAGGGAAACCACCGGTTCAGTCCCTGGTCAGGAAACTAAGATCTCACATGCCGCACAGCCCATCAACCACCACAAAAATATAAAGTAAACAGAATTATTTTAAAAGTAAGAGTAAAATTAGAAGTGAGAGAAGGCAGGAGATGGAAGGTGAACTGCAGATGCAAAGATAAGGGAATGGAAGGGGTGCCGTAACTCTCACCACACACAAAAGAGAGCCGAATACTGACTAGAGGCAATGGGACAGAAATAGGGTTAAAACAAATTCATATTAAACGATCAAACATTAGAAGGAGGAAAGGATAAAGAGGCGACATGAAAGAACAAAGTTTTCCTATTTCATAAAAAGGAATAAATAGATAAGATCTTAAACTGATTTTTCAAAAAGGGAAAGGAAGGGCTTCCCCTGGTGGTCCAGTGGATAAGGACACCGCCTTGCAGTGCAAGGGGCGCCAGTTCGATCCCTGGCCTGGGAAGGTCCCACGTGCCGCGGAGCGGCTGGACTGATGTGTCCAATCAGCGAGCCGGAGCTCTGGAGCCGGCGCTCTGCAAGGACAGACGCCACCACGATGGGAGGCCCGCAGGAGCCGAAGAACAAAGACGGATGAAAACAGAGAAATGAAAGACCAATGGAAGTGGCCCGCCCGCTCCCCTCCCTCCCCAACCCGACCCCCGCCCAAAATAGATAAATAAATAAATCTTTAAAAAAAAAAAAAGGGAAAGGAAGGCTTCCCTAGTGGTCCAGTGGGTAAAGAGCCTGCCTTGCAGTGCAAGGGGTGCCGGTTCAATCCTCGGCCTGGGAAGATCCCATGTGTTGCAGAGCGTCTGGACAAACAGAACTTAATGATGGAACAGACTGCTGGACTGTGTCCAATTATGAGCCAGCATTCTGGAGCACATGCGCCCAGAGCCAGTACTCTGCAGTGAGAAAGGCCACTGCAGTGGGAGGCCCACATGGGCTAAAAAATAAAGATGGATGAAAATAAATAAGTAAAAAGCCAATGAAAGAGGCCAAAATTTAAAAAAAAAAAAAGGGGGGGGGGAGTTATAAGTGTGTAATTTAAGACTATAGAGTAACAACCAAGAAATCTAAACTCAAGAAGAAAGTTGTGGTATATATACTATTACTCAGTTATAAAACAGAATGGATTTGAATCAGTTCTAATGAGGTGTAGCCTATAATACAGAGTAGAGTAAGTCAGAGAAAGACAAAGACTATATGTTAACACCCGTACTTGGAATTTAGAAATACGGTACCGACAGTCCTACCTGAAGGGCAGCAAAGGAGACACAGATGTAAAGAACAGACTTTTGGACTCAGTGGGAGAAGGCGAGGGTGGGAAGACTGGAGAGAAGAGCACTGAAACATGCACACTGCCACATGTGAATTAGATGACCAGTGCAAGCTCGATGCAGGAAGCAGGGCACCCAAAGCTCTGGGACAACCCAGAGGGAGGTGGGAGGGGGTTCAGGATGGGGGGGACACGTGTATACCCGTATCCAATTCATGTTGACATATGACAAAAAGTCATCACAATACTGTAAAGTAATTATTCTCTAATTAAAATAAACTAGGCCAAAAAAAGAAGAAGAAGAAGAAGGCACATCCTGCCGGCTGTGGAACTGCAGGTAAAGGAGATTAAAAAAAAAAAAAAAAAAAAAAAAATCCCAGGCCCCATCCGAGATTAACTGAATCTGAATATGCATTTTGACAAGATGTCATGTGATCAGCACACATTATAATCAGAGAAGCACAGACATAACAATCTACAGAGAGGCTTGGCATATGCTTTAGCACTCAGGAGAGAAAAGAGAGAAAGAAGAATTGCTATTACAAACACAAACCAAATCCGCAAGTAGCAATCATGGGAAAACTCATAATACTATGAAAAATCATAGTATTGTTTTCACCTTTTACAGCATATGAAGTATATACTTTACAATATTTTCAGTGCTTACAGTCTCTAAAGATTTTAGCCTAGCTCTTTTGTCATGTCTAAGACTCTGAACTTCATCTTTCAGGGAATGGGGAATCATTGAGCAAGAGAATGGAGTGGTTAAATCTGATTTATAGCACCTTCCCTCAGGTACTTGAACGGAATGTCAGAGTGGAAAGAACGGTGCTTGCAGATGATAATTTCATGTAGTTTTGTTTGTTCTCCCAGTTGCTTAGAAATACAGGATGGTGTATAAATGCTCCTTCACATTCTGGTTATCAAAAACATATTCCTTCTTTAAACAATCTAAAGCATCTCATCTTGTATTATGAATGCAGTCTCTTCCCTTATGGCCTTATAGATTTTTTCTGTCCCTCTGACTGTATCCAGGGTTACCAATGTGATCTTTATTTCAAATTCAAACAGGCCTTTTTTTCCTAGTGCAAAGAACTCACTGAATCTGTTGGACCAGCATGATCCTCTCAAATTATGAGAGAGCCCTAGGGCAGCAAAGGAGACACAGATGTAAAGAACAGACTTTGGACTCAGTGGGAGAAGGCGAGGGTGGGAAGACTGGAGAGAAGAGCACTGAAACATGCACACTGCCACATGTGAATTAGATGACCAGTGCAAGCTCGATGCAGGAAGCAGGGCACCCAAAGCTCTGGGACAACCCAGAGGGAGGTGGGAGGGGGTTCAGGATGGGGGGGACACGTGTATACCCGTATCCAATTCATGTTGACATATGACAAAAAGTCATCACAATACTGTAAAGTAATTATTCTCTAATTAAAATAAACTAGGCCAAAAAGAAGAAGAAGAAGAAGGCACATCCTGCCGGCTGTGGAACTGCAGGTAAAGGAGATTAAAAAAAAAAAAAAAAAAAAAAAAATCCCAGGCCCCATCCGAGATTAACTGAATCTGAATATGCATTTTGACAAGATGTCATGTGATCAGCACACATTATAATCAGAGAAGCACAGACATAACAATCTACAGAGAGGCTTGGCATATGCTTTAGCACTCAGGAGAGAAAAGAGAGAAAGAAGAATTGCTATTACAAACACAAACCAAATCCGCAAGTAGCAATCATGGGAAAACTCATAATACTATGAAAAATCATAGTATTGTTTTCACCTTTTACAGCATATGAAGTATATACTTTACAATATTTTCAGTGCTTACAGTCTCTAAAGATTTTAGCCTAGCTCTTTTGTCATGTCTAAGACTCTGAACTTCATCTTTCAGGAATGGGGAATCATTGAGCAAGAGAATGGAGTGGTTAAATCTGATTTATAGCACCTTCCCTCAGGTACTTGAACGGAATGTCAGAGTGGAAAGAACGGTGCTTGCAGATGATAATTTCATGTAGTTTTGTTTGTTCTCCCAGTTGCTTAGAAATACAGGATGGTGTATAAATGCTCCTTCACATTCTGGTTATCAAAAACATATTCCTTCTTTAAACAATCTAAAGCATCTCATCTTGTATTATGAATGCAGTCTCTTCCCTTATGGCCTTATAGATTTTTTCTGTCCCTCTGACTGTATCCAGGGTTACCAATGTGATCTTTATTTCAAATTCAAACAGGCCTTTTTTTCCTAGTGCAAAGAACTCACTGAATCTGTTGGACCAGCATGATCCTCTCAAATTATGAGAGAGCCCTTGAGTCAGATGACAACCCTGGGTCAGCAGAGCGTGGTTTTTTGCTCTCTGGTGTCCCAGAGAGGAAAGAGATAAGAGAAAGAGATAAGGGAAAGAAATTAAGGGAAAGAGACAAGAGAGGGAAAGAGGTCAGAGAAGACAAAGAGATGGATGTGCTTCTACTCAAGGGTGCCCCAGGTGTTTGTGAAGACCACACTTTTCCACCTTCAGTCCCTTTGGTCTGAAAGGAGAGCCCCCATCACTCCAATGGGGGACAGATGAGGCTGGCCTGCTAAACAAGGCACAGCATCAACCTCCCCAGTGACAGTTTCAGGGTGGGCATGGACCAAGCCGAACCAATGAGAACCACACCTAAGATTTTTGGATTGGACTGCCCAAAAAGTTTATTCAGTTTTTATGCACCATCTTATGGGAAAACCCAAATGAACTTTGTAGCCAACCCAGTAGAAATCATCAGGAGGAAAAATGTCTTCCGACTTTCCATTGGAATTTGTAAGCTCCAATCTGTGTTCCTAGAGCTGAGCTGCCGCTGACCATCTTTTCTCCACTGTGCCCTGAGCCCACTTGGCAGTGAATTACCACAGAAGACAGCAGAATGTCACGATGGAACAGATTGCTGGTGAGATTGTGAAGTCCTGCTTACTCCTGTTATGAAGGAGAGTCATTCACACTTGAACTTTACTGTGTATGAGCCAACAAATTCCCTTTTAAGATAGAATTTGATGTATGGCAATCTTTCCTCCCTCCCTTCCTTCCTCCTTTTCTGAGTCCATGGTTGCCCCTTCTAAGTCAGAGACTGCACTGTGCTGTCCTTACTTGCTCAGTCATGTCCAATTCTTTGTGATCCTATGGACTAGAGCCCGCCAGACTCCTCTGTCCATGGGGATTCTCCAGTTGCTTAGAAATACAGGATGGTGTATAAATGCTCCTTCACATTCTGGTTATCAAAACATATTCCTTCTTTAAACAATCTAAAGCATCTCATCTTGTATTATGAATGCAGTCTCTTCCCTTATGGCCTTATAGATTTTTTCTGTCCCTCTGACTGTATCCAGGGTTACCAATGTGATCTTTATTTCAAATTCAAACAGGCCTTTTTTTCCTAGTGCAAAGAACTCACTGAATCTGTTGGACCAGCATGATCCTCTCAAATTATGAGAGAGCCCTTGAGTCAGATGACAACCCTGGGTCAGCAGAGCGTGGTTTTTTGCTCTCTGGTGTCCCAGAGAGGAAAGAGATAAGAGAAAGAGATAAGGGAAAGAAATTAAGGGAAAGAGACAAGAGAGGGAAAGAGGTCAGAGAAGACAAAGAGATGGATGTGCTTCTACTCAAGGGTGCCCCAGGTGTTTGTGAAGACCACACTTTTCCACCTTCAGTCCCTTTGGTCTGAAAGGAGAGCCCCCATCACTCCAATGGGGGACAGATGAGGCTGGCCTGCTAAACAAGGCACAGCATCAACCTCCCCAGTGACAGTTTCAGGGTGGGCATGGACCAAGCCGAACCAATGAGAACCACACCTAAGATTTTTGGATTGGACTGCCCAAAAAGTTTATTCAGTTTTTATGCACCATCTTATGGGAAAACCCAAATGAACTTTGTAGCCAACCCAGTAGAAATCATCAGGAGGAAAAATGTCTTCCGACTTTCCATTGGAATTTGTAAGCTCCAATCTGTGTTCCTAGAGCTGAGCTGCCGCTGACCATCTTTTCTCCACTGTGCCCTGAGCCCACTTGGCAGTGAATTACCACAGAAGACAGCAGAATGTCACGATGGAACAGATTGCTGGTGAGATTGTGAAGTCCTGCTTACTCCTGTTATGAAGGAGAGTCATTCACACTTGAACTTTACTGTGTATGAGCCAACAAATTCCCTTTTAAGATAGAATTTGATGTATGGCAATCTTTCCTCCCTCCCTTCCTTCCTCCTTTTCTGAGTCCATGGTTGCCCCTTCTAAGTCAGAGACTGCACTGTGCTGTCCTTACTTGCTCAGTCATGTCCAATTCTTTGTGATCCTATGGACTAGAGCCCGCCAGACTCCTCTGTTCATGGGGATTCTCCAGTCAAGAATGGAGTGAGTTGTCCTGCCCTCCTCGACTGTGCAGTGCTTAGGAAACAGAGATGGATGCACTTTCCTCTGGGTGGAGGAGACCTTGTGCCCCATATGAGTTTGGGTATCCGTGCCACACATGCACAGATGAGGGAAGATAAACTCAGAACTCACAGAGCAGGGGCTCCTCCTCCATCACTCGGGTGGTCAGGGTAGGTTTATGGAGGGGATCACACCTGCAATCAGTGCAGGGCATGGCGGTGATGCCATGGGGAAAGGTCTCGTTGGGGAGATTTATAGGAACATCCCACATCAATTCCTTCCCAAGGCATGCAGCACTCAGCGTGGGCCAAGTACAACTGTGTAGGTCGTGTTTGCAGAACAGATGATCAAATTAACAGGGCACATTATTCCTGATAAAATATACTCACGCTGGGTTGGGCTTTTTTAAAGAAAGGATCTCTGATTGCTGCCAACTCTCTAACTCTCCTTGAGAATTATGAAAGTTGGGGCTTATGAGTCAACACAAAGGCTAAAGTGGGATCTTGGTGGTTCTATTCTTAGGGTGTGAAAAAAATCAATTCAATAGGCAGAGGAGGGCTGTGATTAATGGGGGAACAATGAGACCTCGGGGGCATTTCAGTTTGAGAAGGTGAGTCATCTAACATGCCTGCAGACAGTTCGAGGCATCTCCCCAAAGCCCCCACCTCTAGGAATAGACACCATGACAGGAAGTGTGTTACCAGTTTCTATGCTGCTGAACCACGGAAGCCAAATGCTTTTATTTATGTGCTTTTATTTATGAGAACTATTCTGAGCTACGACTCTACAGCTTTTGAGCAATGCAGCTGAAAGATACAAAACTAACAGATAAAAAGAAGGGTGAAGACACACACATATATATTCACATGCAAAGCCCCACATATGTAGAAGTGAGAAGTGTTCGTCACTCAGTCATGTCCAACTCTTTGTGACCCTGTGGACTGTAACTCACCAGGCTCCTCTGTGCACGGGATTCTCCAGGCAAGAAGACACATACATATGCATACAATGTATACTCCATGAATACTGACACTTCATTGCATTACATTCATACACACACACCCTCCACACATTCATACAAAACACATGTGCCTCTTACATATATATCTCTCCGACACTCACATACCCAAGATATGACCACTATATGTGCCAGACCAGATAAGTCACACCAACTGTACATATCAGCCCTGCACCCCGAACATTCATCCAAAATATGCATCACACACAAACACGCACACACTAAAATATACTCCAAATTTAATAAGATTGTATTTTTTTCTTTTAAGAGATGCAAAGCTTCAGTTTTATGATAAAAAAAAAAAACAACAGAAAGACACTATACACAAAGATAAACTCAAAATGGATTAAAGACCTAACTGTAAGAACAGAAACCATAAAACTCTTAGAGGAAAGCATAGGCAGAGCACTTAATGACATAAATCAAAGCAGGATCTTCTATGACCCCCTTCCTACAATAATGGAAATATAGACAAAAATAAACAAAGGGGACCTAAGTAAACTTAAAATCTTTTGCACAGCAGAATAAACTATAAACAAGGTGAAAAGACAACCTTCAGAATGGGAAAAAATAATAGCAAATGAAACAATCAAGAATTAACTTCCAAAATATACAAGCAGCTCAGACAACTCAACACCAAAAAAACAAACAACCCAATTGAAAAATGGGAAAAAGATCTAAACAGACACCTCTCCAAAGAAGACATACAGATGACCAACAAACACATGAAAAGATGCTCAACATCACTCATCGTTACAGAAATACGAATCACAACTACAATGATATATCACCTCACACCAGTCAAAATGGCCATCATCAAAAAGTCTACAAACAATAAATGCTGGGGTAGGTGTGGAGGAAAAGGAAACCTCTTGCACTGCTGGTGGGAATGTAAACTGATACAACCACTATGGAAGACAGTATGGAGATTCCTCAAAAAACTAGGAATAGAACCAACATAGGACCCAGCAATTCAACTACTAGGCATACACCCAGAGGAAATCAAACCTGAAAGAGACACATGTACCCCATTGTTCACTGCAGCACTATTTACAATAGCTAGAACACGGAAGCAACCTAGATGTCCATCAACAGATGAATGGATAAAGAAGCTGTGGTTCATGTATACAATGGAATATTAATCTTCCATAAAAAAAGAAATGCATTTGAATCAGCCCTAATGAGGTGGATGCATCTAGAACCTATTATAAAAAGTGAAGTACGTCAGAGAAAGATAAATATTGTATACTGACACGTATATATGGAATCTAGAAAAATGGTGCTGATAAATGATTATGCAGAGCAGCACTGGAGAGGCAGACATGGAGAACAGTCTCACAGACATTGGGGTGAGGGACAGGAATATGCTGTAGGTCTAGGGGATCTCAGATAGGGGCTCTGTGGTGACCTGGAGGAGTGGGATAGGGAGGAAGACTGGAGGGAGGTTCAGGAGTAGGGGAGATATGTATACCTATGGAGGATTCAGGTAGATGTGTGGCAGTAAACAATAAAACTCTGTAAAAAATAAAAGTAAATAATTTTTAAAATTAAAAAGAAAAAAATAACAGAAAGGGACAGAAAGAGGAAATAGTTTTACTTTAAAACTCATCAAGAAGTCCCAGGCCATCAAGATTCAACAATTTTTGCACAACCAAGCTAAAGTTGCCCCAGGAGGTGTACAACACATTTAATTCACTCTACACTCATGAAGATGGGAAGAGGCTGATGATGGAGTTTCCACTGGGCCCTTCAAAGGCAGGGTCTCTGAATGTGGAGCTGGTGTGACTGTAACAGTGAGAAAGCTTATCCTGTGTCTTCCCTGGGCTCTATCTTTATGCCTTTTCCAGGAATCTACAGCCTAAGAGTGGAGTCTACAGGGCTCAGACCCCTAAGGTGAAGTAAGGCCTAATAAGAGGTAAAAGCATTCAATTCTTTCCCCAACAATGACAGAAGTAATAGTCCAGGACAAAGACCACAACAATTGACCACTTTTTTTTGTACCACATAGCATGTGGGATCTTGGTCCCTGACTAGCAATGTAACCCATGCCTCCTGCAGTGGAAGCTTCACATCCTAACAACCAGACCGCCAGGGAAGTCCCTACAACAATTTTAAATAATTCTCCTGCCATGGTTGTTGGGCTTCTTCCTTGGTGGTTCAGATGGTAAAGAATCCGCCTGTGATGCTGGAGACCTGGGTTCAATCCCTGCGTTGGGAAGATCTCCCGAAGGAGGGCATGGCAACCCAATGTAACATTCTTGCCTGGAGAATCCCATGGACAGAGGATCCTGGCAGGCTACAGTCCACAGGGTCACAAAGAATCAGACACGACTGAAGCGACCGAGCATGTATGCACACACTGCATGGCTGTCAGAGCACTCTGTTGTAAAGAAGGAAGAATAGGACAAGATCTGACACGCAACATGATGATGGTATATGCTAGATGCTCCAAATGGAAGGAAGAGGGACCCAAGAATGCTTTTCACAGGAAGAGATGCTGTACCATGTTTTGAAAATCCAACAGAAGTCACTGCAGCGAGGCAATAAAACTGGAGAGACAAAAGGAGCTAAAAAGTTTATATGTGAATAGACATCAGAGAAGTTGGTGCTGCTTTCTGCTTTCTGACTCAACTTGCTACACCGTTTGTTTATTTGCAGTCAGGACGAGGCATCAGCCCAGTCCACCCATAAGCCTCTACCTAGTTCTACTTTAAAACTCATCAAGAAGTCCCAGGCCATCAAGATTCAACAATTTTTGCACAACCAAGCTAAAGTTGCCCCAGGAGGTGTACAACACATTTAATTCACTCTACACTCATGAAGATGGGAAGAGGCTGATGATGGAGTTTCCACTGGGCCCTTCAAAGGCAGGGTCTCTGAATGTGGAGCTGGTGTGACTGTAACAGTGAGAAAGCTTATCCTGTGTCTTCCCTGGGCTCTATCTTTATGCCTTTTCCAGGAATCTACAGCCTAAGAGTGGAGTCTACAGGGCTCAGACCCCTAAGGTGAAGTAAGGCCTAATAAGAGGTAAAAGCATTCAATTCTTTCCCCAACAATGACAGAAGTAATAGTCCAGGACAAAGACCACAACAATTGACCACTTTTTTTTGTACCACATAGCATGTGGGATCTTGGTCCCTGACTAGCAATGTAACCCATGCCTCCTGCAGTGGAAGCTTCACATCCTAACAACCAGACCGCCAGGGAAGTCCCTACAACAATTTTAAATAATTCTCCTGCCATGGTTGTTGGGCTTCTTCCTTGGTGGTTCAGATGGTAAAGAATCCGCCTGTGATGCTGGAGACCTGGGTTCAATCCCTGCGTTGGGAAGATCTCCCGAAGGAGGGCATGGCAACCCAATGTAACATTCTTGCCTGGAGAATCCCATGGACAGAGGATCCTGGCAGGCTACAGTCCACAGGGTCACAAAGAATCAGACACGACTGAAGCGACCGAGCATGTATGCACACACTGCATGGCTGTCAGAGCACTCTGTTGTAAAGAAGGAAGAATAGGACAAGATCTGACACGCAACATGATGATGGTATATGCTAGATGCTCCAAATGGAAGGAAGAGGGACCCAAGAATGCTTTTCACAGGAAGAGATGCTGTACCATGTTTTGAAAATCCAACAGAAGTCACTGCAGCGAGGCAATAAAACTGGAGAGACAAAAAGGAGCTAAAAAAGTTTATATGTGAATAGACATCAGAGAAGTTGAAGCTGATTTCTGCATTCTGACTCAACTTTCCACACCTTTTGTTTATTTGCAGTCAGGACGAGGCATCAGCACAGTCCACCCATAAGCCTCTACCTGGTGGTGAGCAGATGCTCTCGACTTAGAGAACTTACTGAAGCCTTTTGGGGCTGTGGCCTCCACATAGGCTGATTTCCTTGTGACCTGAAAGAATAAAGTATAATAGGAGAATGATTTAAACAAAAGTTAGAGCCAAGAATCTCCCACTTTGCCACTTGAGCAAATGTTCCATGTGTCATTTTTATTAATGCTATCAGGGAAAAAAAGGATTTTACGGGCATGAGTGGAGAGCTTAAGTGTCTTTCCTGGAGGTACTGCTTGAGCTGTGAGAAATTGCATTAGCACTCTGGGCTTCCTACAATGATGGAATGTGTTCATTTCCTCCTGGAACAAAAGTAAATAATTCTGGAGGAAAACCAGAAAGTTCAGGTTCCAGGACCACTCTTTGCTTATTCCCTAGATATACAGAGAATCCATCCAGTTGGAAATGGGCCAGCCACGAGAGGTACAGGGGATTTTTTTTTTTTAAGATTTATTTATTTATTTATTTTGGGCGGGGGTTGGGTTGGGGAGGGAGAGGAGCGGGCGGGCCACTTCTATTGGTCTTTCATTTCTCTATTTTCATCCGTCTCTGTTCCTTGGCTCCTGTGGGCCTCCCATCGCGGTGGTGTCTGTTGGCACAGAGCACCGGCTCTGGGCGCATGCGCTCCAGAGCTCCGGCTCAGTAATTGGACACATCAGTCCAGCCACTCTGCGGCACGTGGGATCTTCCCAGGCCAGGGATCGAACCGGCGCCCCTTTCACTGCAAGGTGATGTCCTTACCCACTGGACCACCAGGGGAAGCCCCCAGTGTTTTTTAATATTGACAGTCTCTGCGGTCTTGGCCCATGATGGTTATCACATAATGCATACAGCTGTCAGGACTGCCCTGTGGAGTAACACGGGAGGATGCTGCTGAGGCCTGGAGCTATGTAATCTGACAGCACTGGAGATCAATGTCTACTGTCTTTTGAAAGCAATAAATGTGTATGTGGTGTGTGTGTGTGCGTGTATGTGTGTGCATGTGTCTACTCAGGTTTAAATGACTTTGTTGATGAGCTTTCATTGAACTACTCTGGGCTCCCATATCCTGCCTCCCCAGCTTTCTCAAGATGAATCCAATCTTAAAAGATCCAACTGTTTTATGCGCCATTTATGTGGAAAATCTGACTTGTAGGCCATTCGTGCCAGTTAATTAATTTTCCTTTGTTCACCAGGCAGCTGTCATAGGGGTGGAGGATGCTCTCATCATATGCCTAAAATAGTGCAGGGACAGGTTCTTCAAATTAGAATCCAAGAAGTCACTCAAGGCTAGCCTCTAAGGGGGAAAAATGTCTCCCTTCCATCCCACTTGCTGATATGCCCCCTTTCTCTCACAGTCCTTGGATTATAAATTTCATATCGTAAAAGTCTCCTCTCTCCACCTTCAAAACAGGCTTCCTTCCACTGATGCATTCACTCATTCTGTCCATCAGGCCATCATTTGTTCATTCTGCCCATTCTATCATTTCATTTATTCATTCAGCCATTCAACTTTCATTTTTTTACTTTTCTATGCGAAGGATCACTCTGTGCAGCTGCTTCTTGTCCACATGGGACCTGTGTGTACATTATCCACAATGCTTGCGGAAACAGACAGACACAGTGCCATGTCTGTCTTCCAAACTCCTTCCCTGTCCTCCCTGAGCCCTTGCTCTTGCCTTGCCTGGAACACTCCGTTCCTGACCCCTCTAACCTATCTTCTCCTTTCCTTTAGGACTCAGCTTATAATTCCACCTCTTTCAAACTTTCCTTACACTTCAGTACCCTGACACATCAGCGCCACTGCACGTGGGATCTTCCCAGGCCAGGGATCGAACCGGCGCCCCTTTCACTGCAAGGTGATGTCCTTACCCACTGGACCACCAGGGGAAGCCCCCAGTGTTTTTTAATATTGACAGTCTCTGCGGTCTTGGCCCATGATGGTTATCACATAATGCATACAGCTGTCAGGACTGCCCTGTGGAGTAACACGGGAGGATGCTGCTGAGGCCTGGAGCTATGTAATCTGACAGCACTGGAGATCAATGTCTACTGTCTTTTGAAAGCAATAAATGTGTATGTGGTGTGTGTGTGTGCGTGTATGTGTGTGCATGTGTCTACTCAGGTTTAAATGACTTTGTTGATGAGCTTTCATTGAACTACTCTGGGCTCCCATATCCTGCCTCCCCAGCTTTCTCAAGATGAATCCAATCTTAAAAGATCCAACTGTTTTATGCGCCATTTATGTGGAAAATCTGACTTGTAGGCCATTCGTGCCAGTTAATTAATTTTCCTTTGTTCACCAGGCAGCTGTCATAGGGGTGGAGGATGCTCTCATCATATGCCTAAAATAGTGCAGGGACAGGTTCTTCAAATTAGAATCCAAGAAGTCACTCAAGGCTAGCCTCTAAGGGGGAAAAATGTCTCCCTTCCATCCCACTTGCTGATATGCCCCCTTTCTCTCACAGTCCTTGGATTATAAATTTCATATCGTAAAAGTCTCCTCTCTCCACCTTCAAAACAGGCTTCCTTCCACTGATGCATTCACTCATTCTGTCCATCAGGCCATCATTTGTTCATTCTGCCCATTCTATCATTTCATTTATTCATTCAGCCATTCAACTTTCATTTTTGTACTTTTCTATGCGAAGGATCACTCTGTGCAGCTGCTTCTTGTCCACATGGGACCTGTGTGTACATTATCCACAATGCTTGCGGAAACAGACAGACACAGTGCCATGTCTGTCTTCCAAACTCCTTCCCTGTCCTCCCTGAGCCCTTGCTCTTGCCTTGCCTGGAACACTCCGTTCCTGACCCCTCTAACCTATCTTCTCCTTTCCTTTAGGACTCAGCTTATAATTCCACCTCTTTCAAACTTATACTCCTTACACTCCCCCTCAGTACCCTGACTTCCTAATTTCTTCACGTGCAATTATTTTTTTATATTTTTTCATTTGCCCACTTTGTTGCTAGCTCCACAAAAGCAGGCACCAAGGTGGCCTTCACTTTTGAATGCTGAAAACCTCCAGTACATTGCACAAAGTTGTTGGTCAGTAAATACTGTTAGCGGTCAAATGGATACGCATTTTTATCTTTGCATCTCCACCTAGTAATTCAGGATTCTTCATGTAACAGGTGCTCGATAAGTGCTGGCTGCTCAGAAATGAATAGATTCTACCAAACACAGACTGCAAATTGAAAACACACGGAGATGAGCCTGTTCCTATTTTCCATTTTCACTTTTCCCTTTTACACCAATGTCTCTGCCCGCCTCTGTCTCTCTATATCTCTGTGTGTCTCTCACTAACTTTGTTAACTAGAATCCTTTGGAGCCATCTGAGGTTCTAAATGCTATTCCAAAGCCATCCTTGGAGAGATGGATAATGCTGTCTCAGCAAAGCATAAACCATGAAAATACAACCGGCTGAGCTCTTAACACTTTTCATGATGGTTTCACATTTGTATTAAAAATGTGGGTGAGAATGGACAGAATGTATAATTTTAAGCTGGAAGTCATTCACCCGCTTACTTTTGATATATTGCTTCAATTGGGCTGAGAAGGAAATTTTGACAGAAAGAGAATTTCACAAAGTGTGAGTACAGGAGATTTTGTCCTGAAAGCTTAAGTCTCCAATGCACAACATGAAACATTTTGCAGTACCCTCCTTCCTCATGCCCATTAAAATAATCTGCAGTTCTTGAGTTATGAACCTAAACTAGGCTCCAAGAGTACAGAAGGGTTGTTCATCTTCTGAAGCAGAATTGCACAAAGAAAGCTAAGGATGACAGAAGCCGCAGGAGCCATTGGTATTCATGGGTGATGACTTTCTGCTTCTTCACATTTTTTTTATATTTTCATCCTTGCCCACTTTGTTGCTAGCTCCCCAACAAAAGCTTATAATTCCACCTCTTTCAAACTTATACTCCTTACACTCCCCCTCAGTACCCTGACTTCCTAATTTCTTCACGTGCAATTATTTTTTTATATTTTTTCATTTGCCCACTTTGTTGCTAGCTCCACAAAAGCAGGCACCAAGGTGGCCTTCACTTTTGAATGCTGAAAACCTCCAGTACATTGCACAAAGTTGTTGGTCAGTAAATACTGTTAGCGGTCAAATGGATACGCATTTTTATCTTTGCATCTCCACCTAGTAATTCAGGATTCTTCATGTAACAGGTGCTCGATAAGTGCTGGCTGCTCAGAAATGAATAGATTCTACCAAACACAGACTGCAAATTGAAAACACACGGAGATGAGCCTGTTCCTATTTTCCATTTTCTTTTTCCTTTGACACCAATGTCTCTGCCCGCCTCTGTCTCTCTATATCTCTGTGTGTCTCTCACTAACTTTGTTAACTAGAATCCTTTGGAGCCATCTGAGGTTCTAAATGCTATTCCAAAGCCATCCTTGGAGAGATGGATAATGCTGTCTCAGCAAAGCATAAACCATGAAAATACAACCGGCTGAGCTCTTAACACTTTTCATGATGGTTTCACATTTGTATTAAAAATGTGGGTGAGAATGGACAGAATGTATAATTTTAAGCTGGAAGTCATTCACCCGCTTACTTTTGATATATTGCTTCAATTGGGCTGAGAAGGAAATTTTGACAGAAAGAGAATTTCACAAAGTGTGAGTACAGGAGATTTTGTCCTGAAAGCTTAAGTCTCCAATGCACAACATGAAACATTTTGCAGTACCCTCCTTCCTCATGCCCATTAAAATAATCTGCAGTTCTTGAGTTATGAACCTAAACTAGGCTCCAAGAGTACAGAAGGGTTGTTCATCTTCTGAAGCAGAATTGCACAAAGAAAGCTAAGGATGACAGAAGCCGCAGGAGCCATTGGTATTCATGGGTGATGACTTTCTGCTTCGTTCTAAAACTCCCCATGTTGTTTGGGATCAGGAGAGAAGAATCCACAGGGCATCAAGTTGTTAACACATTTATCTCATAAAAGTAAGATGGAGCTCTAACATACAGTATACTAAATAATGACAATAATATTATGCTCTTAAGTATGTGATGTTGATATTGTTCCAACAGCAACCGTATGGTGGTGGTGGTGGTGTCGTCACAAAGTCGTGTCCAACTCTTGCGACCCCATGGACTTTAGCCCACCAGGCTCCTCTGTCCACAGGATTCTCCAGGCAAGAATACCGGATTGCCATTTCCTCCTCCAGGGAACCATGTTGCAATATATAAATACATCAAAGTGACACCCTGTACACCTTAAATTTGCACAATGTTACATGTCAGATTTATCCACTGAGAAAAAAATAAGATTATATCACAATAGGCAAGAGTTGAAAGCCACCTACATGTATACCACCTGGCATATGAACAGGTAAAACGACGTCTGTTTCTTCAGTGAAGTACTGCTCGGCAATAAAAAGGAATGAACTACTGAGACATGCTTCAGCATGCATGAAGCTTAAAATGTTATGCTAAGTGAGAGAAGCCATACACTAGAGACCAAATATTGTGTAATTCCATTTACATGAAATTTCCAAAAATGGAAAACTTACAGAGATAGAAAGTAAAGTAGTGGTTGCTGGAGGTAAGAATGGGGATTAACTACAAATATATATATATGAAGAATCTTACTGGAGAAGTAAAAATGTTCTACAACTGATTTAAGGTGATAGCCTTAAATATATATATTGCTTCAATTGGGCTGAGAAGGAAATTTTGACAGAAAGAGAATTTCACAAAGTGTGAGTACAGGAGATTTTGTCCTGAAAGCTTAAGTCTCCAATGCACAACATGAAACATTTTGCAGTACCCTCCTTCCTCATGCCCATTAAAATAATCTGCAGTTCTTGAGTTATGAACCTAAACTAGGCTCCAAGAGTACAGAAGGGTTGTTCATCTTCTGAAGCAGAATTGCACAAAGAAAGCTAAGGATGACAGAAGCCGCAGGAGCCATTGGTATTCATGGGTGATGACTTTCTGCTTCGTTCTAAAACTCCCCATGTTGTTTGGGATCAGGAGAGAAGAATCCACAGGGCATCAAGTTGTTAACACATTTATCTCATAAAAGTAAGATGGAGCTCTAACATACAGTATACTAAATAATGACAATAATATTATGCTCTTAAGTATGTGATGTTGATATTGTTCCAACAGCAACCGTATGGTGGTGGTGGTGGTGTCGTCACAAAGTCGTGTCCAACTCTTGCGACCCCATGGACTTTAGCCCACCAGGCTCCTCTGTCCACAGGATTCTCCAGGCAAGAATACCGGATTGCCATTTCCTCCTCCAGGGAACCATGTTGCAATATATAAATACATCAAAGTGACACCCTGTACACCTTAAATTTGCACAATGTTACATGTCAGATTTATCCACTGAGAAAAAAATAAGATTATATCACAATAGGCAAGAGTTGAAAGCCACCTACATGTATACCACCTGGCATATGAACAGGTAAAACGACGTCTGTTTCTTCAGTGAAGTACTGCTCGGCAATAAAAAGGAATGAACTACTGAGACATGCTTCAGCATGCATGAAGCTTAAAAATGTTATGCTAAGTGAGAGAAGCCATACACTAGAGACCAAATATTGTGTAATTCCATTTACATGAAATTTCCAAAAATGGAAAACTTACAGAGATAGAAAGTAAAGTAGTGGTTGCTGGAGGTAAGAATGGGGATTAACTACAAATATATATATATGAAGAATCTTACTGGAGAAGTAAAAAATGTTCTACAACTGATTTAAGGTGATAGCAATAGTAAGTTACTTAAAAAAAATCACTGAATGCTCTTTTAGAAATGGGTAAATTTTATGATATATAAAATATACCTCAATGAAGCAGCCTTTTAAAATGAAGATTGTTATCTTAAGCAATAGCACTGCATGCTTAGCTGAAATTAGTGCTCCTTTGATAATAATAAAATACAATTAATTCTTATCTACATCTTTTTTTCCTTATTTTTAAAGTTACCTACATTTCTTTTTTATTTACTTATTTTTAAAATTAAACTTGTCTCTGAAAAATAAATTTGGGCAAGTTATCTTTGGAATATGAATTCTTAAAAACTAATTGTCCAATGGAAACAAATGGGCTGAAAAACACTGTTTCCAAACTAAAGTTTTTTCTGGAAGATTCTAAATGATAAAATGTAGAGGAGTTTTTTTCCCTCTGAAATGAAATATTTTGTCCTTTAATTTGGTTCATTTCACTTGATTTAGGAGCTTCTAATTTCTTCTGGGCTAATGGAAGTGGTCAGGTTTTTGTACATCTTCTCAAAGGGAATCAAATTTTAAATTATTCCTAGCATACCACAGGCTCCTGCAAACCCGTGTTTCGTGCAGTCTTCAGATCCCTGCTGCAATTAGCATGCCTTCAAGGTGAAGAGCGCAGATGTCAAATTAATGTGGAAGGCATCAGAACTGCCGAAGGGCCCAGGTCAGATGGCACTGGTCTAATTGGAGGACATGAGTCTTTCCTATGAAAAGGGTCCAGGGACTGACATCAGAAACAGAAGAGGTCCTTCACATGTGAGCAAAAAAAGGGAAAAAGGAAGAAGAATGACATGTCAGCATGCATGAAGCTTAAAATGTTATGCTAAGTGAACTACTGAGACATGCTTCAGCATGCATGAAGCTTAAAATGTTATGCTAAGTGAGAGAAGCCATACACTAGAGACCAAATATTGTGTAATTCCATTTACATGAAATTTCCAAAAATGGAAAACTTACAGAGATAGAAAGTAAAGTAGTGGTTGCTGGAGGTAAGAATGGGGATTAACTACAAATATATATATATGAAGAATCTTACTGGAGAAGTAAAAAATGTTCTACAACTGATTTAAGGTGATAGCAATAGTAAGTTACTTAAAAAATCACTGAATGCTCTTTTAGAAATGGGTAAATTTTATGATATATAAAATATACCTCAATGAAGCAGCCTTTTAAAATGAAGATTGTTATCTTAAGCAATAGCACTGCATGCTTAGCTGAAATTAGTGCTCCTTTGATAATAATAAAATACAATTAATTCTTATCTACATCTTTTTTTCCTTATTTTTAAAGTTACCTACATTTCTTTTTTATTTACTTATTTTTAAAATTAAACTTGTCTCTGAAAAATAAATTTGGGCAAGTTATCTTTGGAATATGAATTCTTAAAAACTAATTGTCCAATGGAAACAAATGGGCTGAAAAACACTGTTTCCAAACTAAAGTTTTTTCTGGAAGATTCTAAATGATAAAATGTAGAGGAGTTTTTTTCCCTCTGAAATGAAATATTTTGTCCTTTAATTTGGTTCATTTCACTTGATTTAGGAGCTTCTAATTTCTTCTGGGCTAATGGAAGTGGTCAGGTTTTTGTACATCTTCTCAAAGGGAATCAAATTTTAAATTATTCCTAGCATACCACAGGCTCCTGCAAACCCGTGTTTCGTGCAGTCTTCAGATCCCTGCTGCAATTAGCATGCCTTCAAGGTGAAGAGCGCAGATGTCAAATTAATGTGGAAGGCATCAGAACTGCCGAAGGGCCCAGGTCAGATGGCACTGGTCTAATTGGAGGACATGAGTCTTTCCTATGAAAAGGGTCCAGGGACTGACATCAGAAACAGAAGAGGTCCTTCACATGTGAGCAGGGGGAGGGGAAGAAGAAACTGGAAAGACAAAAGAAGACCTGCTTTTATAGAGAAGGTTAGGATACAGAAGGAGAGTAAAGCCACAGGAGAGTCTTATGGTGAGTTCTATTTCATTACTGTGATGTGCCAGGCATTTTGTGCGCCATGGAAGTCTGACAAAAACTCTCTTGATAAATTATTGTTCTTACTCTGTAGAAATGTGAAGCCCAGAAAGATGAAATTATTTGCAATAAATGATTACTGAGCACTCACTATATGCCATGAACACTTCTAAATGTTTTGCTTATTATCATAATAACCCATGAGGTAGTTGTCATTACTTGTTATGTTGTAGATGAGAGAAATGAGGCAAAAGGAATTTTAAGAAACACCCTTGGATCCCACAGTTAGTGAACTTCATAGGCACTGACTCCAAAGCTGGTCCAGCTGCAGGTCAAACCCCTCAAGAGCTTGTGAAAGGCTATGGATTCACACCACCAAGCCCTGTTTCCACTGTTCTCTGTGACTCCAAATTTATATCTTTCCTTCAGGTTTGTTTATTTTTTCTTTCCTAAGTTGCACTCCATGGACCCATTGAGGGAAGAGGAAAGAAGAGACTCTAACAGTCTTAAGCTTTTAAACAGAGCATCTTTGTTTACTGTTGTTTATGTTAGAAGTTATAGGAAATTTCATTTCAATGGAAGAAGCTCTGAAGTTTTAAAGAAACCACAATGTTAAAGCTAATCTAATAAGTACACCTTCTTGAGGATGATTTGGATATCACCAGACAGAAGTGAGAGGAAATGTCCTCAGGGCATTAGATGTGGGATTGAGTCCTGATTCTGACCCATACTCATTGTGAGTATGGGTAAATCCATAAGAGGTGAATAAATTATTCCTAGCATACCACAGGCTCCTGCAAATTTTCTTCAGATCCCTGCTGCAATTAGCATGCCTTCAAGGTGAAGAGCAGATGTCAAATTAATGTGGAAGGCATCAGAACTGCCGAAGGGCCCAGGTCAGATGGCACTGGTCTAATTGGAGGACATGAGTCTTTCCTATGAAAAGGGTCCAGGGACTGACATCAGAAACAGAAGAGGTCCTTCACATGTGAGCAGGGGGAGGGGAAGAAGAAACTGGAAAGACAAAAGAAGACCTGCTTTTATAGAGAAGGTTAGGATACAGAAGGAGAGTAAAGCCACAGGAGAGTCTTATGGTGAGTTCTATTTCATTACTGTGATGTGCCAGGCATTTTGTGCGCCATGGAAGTCTGACAAAACTCTCTTGATAAATTATTGTTCTTACTCTGTAGAAATGTGAAGCCCAGAAAGATGAAATTATTTGCAATAAATGATTACTGAGCACTCACTATATGCCATGAACACTTCTAAATGTTTTGCTTATTATCATAATAACCCATGAGGTAGTTGTCATTACTTGTTATGTTGTAGATGAGAGAAATGAGGCAAAAGGAATTTTAAGAAACACCCTTGGATCCCACAGTTAGTGAACTTCATAGGCACTGACTCCAAAGCTGGTCCAGCTGCAGGTCAAACCCCTCAAGAGCTTGTGAAAGGCTATGGATTCACACCACCAAGCCCTGTTTCCACTGTTCTCTGTGACTCCAAATCTATATCTTTCCTTCAGGTTTGTTTATTTTTTCTTTCCTAAGTTGCACTCCATGGACCCATTGAGGGAAGAGGAAAGAAGAGACTCTAACAGTCTTAAGCTTTTAAACAGAGCATCTTTGTTTACTGTTGTTTATGTTAGAAGTTATAGGAAATTTCATTTCAATGGAAGAAGCTCTGAAGTTTTAAAGAAACCACAATGTTAAAGCTAATCTAATAAGTACACCTTCTTGAGGATGATTTGGATATCACCAGACAGAAGTGAGAGGAAATGTCCTCAGGGCATTAGATGTGGGATTGAGTCCTGATTCTGACCCATACTCACTGTGAGTATGGGTAAATCCATAAGAGGTGAATAAATCCACCTCTTCCATCTTCAATTTCCTCATCAATTAAAAGGGAAAGGTAGGAACTTTTCTGGTGGTCCATTGATTAAAATTCCGCGCTCCCAATGCAGGATCCCAGGTTTAATCCTTGGTCAGGGAACTAGATACCTCATGTTAAAACTAAAAGCCAACATGCTGCAACTTAAAAAAAATAAAAAACCTGCACGCTACAACTAAAGATCCCACATGCTGCAACTAAGACCCAGTGCAGCCAAATAAATCAATAAATGGGAATGATAGTTGCTTATCTTGCCAACGTTATCATAAGGTTATTAGGATCAAATGAGATAATTTATAACAAAATGTTCTGTATCCCATAAAATAGTCCTGAAATAATAATAATAAATACAAGTGATTCACTGAATCATTTCTTTGGCATTGTCCCAGGTAAGCTCCTTTACATGGATTATCTCTCATAAATCTCACAATAGCTCTAAGCAATATGTACCACATTATCCCTATTTAATAGAGAAGAAAGCTAAGGCTTACAGAGGTTAAACAATCCCCCCTGATATTGGAACCAGGAAAGTGGTGGCACTTCTAGAATCTAGATTCAGAGACAGCATTGGACTCATTTTTTAAATCACACTTCTTAAAGATGCATATTCATGTCACCACTTTTTAGTATTTCAAAGGGAAATTGATCATTCCTACTTCTGTTCTCTGTGACATATTTGCACCTTTTTCACAAACTCTGATTGACACAATGGTAAGGAATCCACCTGCTAATGCAGGAGACACAAGAAGCTCAGGTTTGATTCCTGTATTGGAAAGATCCCCTGGAGGAGGGCACAGTAACCCACTCTAGTCTTCTTGCCTGGGAAATCCCACGCACAGAGGAGCCCAGGAGTCCACAATCCATGGGTCACACAGCAGAGTTCTGAGCATGCACAGACTCTAATCGCAATCTTTCTTGCATTCAGGATGATGCTGGTGCTTGCCTGAGCCTCACCAAGCAGAGCACCAGAAGGCAGAACTGCCTCTGTGCCCTCTAAAACTCCCAGCACCTAGAGCATTGAGTGCCCAGTAAGAGGGCACTCCCTTCTCCATAATTTCCCTGCCAGGCACAATCTAACCTCTTCACACTGAAATCCACACGGTCTCCTTGTCATTCCATGGTGAGGTCTGCAGACTTGTGTACCATCACAGAAAATTTTGTGCTGTGTTTAGTCACTCAGTTGTGTCCGACTCTTTGCAACCCCATGGACTGTAGCTGGCCCACTCCTACGTTCAGGAAAATTTCCAGGCAAGAATACTGGAGTGGGTTACCTCTAGCTGAAATGAGAACATAATCATAACTTCCATACCAGCAGTGGCTACCTTTTCAAGCACTTCCTGGATCTGAGTCTCTGCAGAGTCCCTTATGTGTCTCACTTCATTTAATCCTCACAACAAGCCTGGTCTCCACCACCCCGTCCTGCATTGTACAGGCAAGGGAGCTGAATTTACAGGCCGGAGAGCTAAGAATGTGGCAGAGTTCATTTAGAACCAAGGGCTGCTGACCTCACGGCCCCCTTGCTGTTTTGACCCTTACTCTACATGATTATCTCTCATAATAAAAGCTCTAAGCAATATGTACCACATTATCCCTATTTAATAGAGAAGAAAGCTAAGGCTTACAGAGGTTAAACAATCCCCCCTGATATTGGAACCAGGAAAGTGGTGGCACTTCTAGAATCTAGATTCAGAGACAGCATTGGACTCATTTTTTAAATCACACTTCTTAAAGATGCATATTCATGTCACCACTTTTTAGTATTTCAAAGGGAAATTGATCATTCCTACTTCTGTTCTCTGTGACATATTTGCACCTTTTTCACAAACTCTGATTGACACAATGGTAAGGAATCCACCTGCTAATGCAGGAGACACAAGAAGCTCAGGTTTGATTCCTGTATTGGAAAGATCCCCTGGAGGAGGGCACAGTAACCCACTCTAGTCTTCTTGCCTGGGAAATCCCACGCACAGAGGAGCCCAGGAGTCCACAATCCATGGGTCACACAGCAGAGTTCTGAGCATGCACAGACTCTAATCGCAATCTTTCTTGCATTCAGGATGATGCTGGTGCTTGCCTGAGCCTCACCAAGCAGAGCACCAGAAGGCAGAACTGCCTCTGTGCCCTCTAAAACTCCCAGCACCTAGAGCATTGAGTGCCCAGTAAGAGGGCACTCCCTTCTCCATAATTTCCCTGCCAGGCACAATCTAACCTCTTCACACTGAAATCCACACGGTCTCCTTGTCATTCCATGGTGAGGTCTGCAGACTTGTGTACCATCACAGAAAATTTTGTGCTGTGTTTAGTCACTCAGTTGTGTCCGACTCTTTGCAACCCCATGGACTGTAGCTGGCCCACTCCTACGTTCAGGAAAATTTCCAGGCAAGAATACTGGAGTGGGTTACCTCTAGCTGAAATGAGAACATAATCATAACTTCCATACCAGCAGTGGCTACCTTTTCAAGCACTTCCTGGATCTGAGTCTCTGCAGAGTCCCTTATGTGTCTCACTTCATTTAATCCTCACAACAAGCCTGGTCTCCACCACCCCGTCCTGCATTGTACAGGCAAGGGAGCTGAATTTACAGGCCGGAGAGCTAAGAATGTGGCAGAGTTCATTTAGAACCAAGGGCTGCTGACCTCACGGCCTCTTCACCCACAAACTTCACTGCTGTTCCTTTCTGGAATTTCCCTTACAAAATTCTCTTTATTACTTTAGACATGCTTAATATGCCAACTCCTTGCTGAACCTTCACCCCATTCTCTCAATGTGTGTTCCAACACATTCTCAACCTCCTCTCATTCATTCTGCCCCAACACATACCCCCTTTCATTTTCAGTCACTATCTTACCTACCTGCTTGGCTGTAACATTCCGTTTCATGACTGCATCCCTCACGGTACATAGTATCTAGACATAAGTGTCCAGCACAGAGCCGACATTAGTATTAAGTTCTGAATTCTCCCTCTGCCATTCACTCCCTCACTTATAATTCAGTAGATCTGCCATGTAAGAGGCCAGCTATCCTATCTTCTCCCTAGCTCCCAGAGCAATGTTTCTTGGTTATGTCAAATAGAGTTGTCTTAATTACTTGACTCATCTTTCAACTGTTAGTTATTGAAAAACCTGTGGAGGCAAAGTCTCCACAGGATTTTTGACATATTCTGACAGAGGGAAGGACAGGGCCTGCGTCCATGCCAGGGCCCTAGAATACGGTAACTGCAAGCAATTTTATACAATTGTGTTTTCAACAGATCATGGAAGTAGTTGGAATTTTCAAAGACTGAACAATTTCCTAAATTTGTCTGCTCACAAAGAGATTTTAGAGACATATTCCAAACGTAGACTCTGTAAGGAGAAAGATGCGGTGGGCAGGAGAAATGTGGCTACTGAGGACCACTGCTGGATGCCCTCCATCTACCAACCCAACTCCTGATGTTTGGCTTATGCTATCACCGCATAAGTATCTCACAAAGGCCTAGGAAACACCTGTTCACGTTTTCCTGCACCTTGTGTTTCTAGAAGCCATCTCTTCCCATTAGAACAGTGCTTCCCAGTATTTTAAAGTATATGGATACATCTGGAGGAAAAGCATATGACAATAAATGTATTGTAATTCTTTTGTGTTACTCATTCAACGTATTTTTGATATGTTATCAGTATGGATAACTGGACAAGATCCATGGCAGTATGAAGGCTATTTTATAAAAGGAAGATAGGAGTTTATTTGGTGATTGAATTGAGAGTGAAGGCTGAAAACAGACCAGCAATTTTCAACAGTGAGCAAGAGATTTTTCTCTATAGAATTAATATTTCCATATCATGTATAATATCCTGGAACATATTATCTATATATAATAAAGACCCTTAAATATAATGTATAATACATATGTACATAATGTGTACATATATACCATATATACAATGCATATGCATTACTATATACAGAGAGAGAGAAAGAGTGCTTTGATAACTTTTTGTCAATGTTCTGGACTGAATATTTGTGTCCCTCCACCAAAATTCATCTGTTGAAGCCCTAACCCCAACGTGACACTGATGCTTTCACTAATTATGGTTATTCAGACTCTCCATTATTATTATACAGAATAATAATTGTCATCACTTACTAAGTGCCCACATTTTAGGAACTTAGTTAAAAGGAAAAAAGTCTAACTACAGGGTGAGGATATTTGTGAAAATTGATTCATTTCAGGCATATGCAGGCTGTAATGCATTAGAAAGCCAGAAAGGTCAGATTTCTCTTGATTTGCACCTATTTTTTGTTTACTTTTAATATAATTATTTTTTGATGGCATGGCCCTTTTCCCTTTGCTCAGTCTCCTGGCTGCCCATCTCAGTCACTGGGAAACTTGCTTAGAGATAACATTTCCTGACATAATCATGTGGTTTTGGAGGATGGCTGACCTGAGTCTAAATCTTGGTTCGGCCATTCACTTACTTTGTGCCCTAAAATAAGCTTCCCACTCTCTCTTTAAGTGTTAATGGAAATAATAAAAGCCAATATAGCCCTTGGCATACATGTACACTTGTTCACTTCCTTCCTATTCTCCTTTTTCCATCCTTGTGGCCTCAGATAAACAATCCCACAAAGGCCTAGGAAACACCTGTTCACGTTTTCCTGCACCTTGTGTTTCTAGAAGCCATCTCTTCCCATTAGAACAGTGCTTCCCAGTATTTTAAAGTATATGGATACATCTGGAGGAAAAGCATATGACAATAAATGTATTGTAATTCTTTTGTGTTACTCATTCAACGTATTTTTGATATGTTATCAGTATGGATAACTGGACAAGATCCATGGCAGTATGAAGGCTATTTTATAAAAGGAAGATAGGAGTTTATTTGGTGATTGAATTGAGAGTGAAGGCTGAAAACAGACCAGCAATTTTCAACAGTGAGCAAGAGATTTTTCTCTATAGAATTAATATTTCCATATCATGTATAATATCCTGGAACATATTATCTATATATAATAAAGACCCTTAAATATAATGTATAATACATATGTACATAATGTGTACATATATACCATATATACAATGCATATGCATTACTATATACAGAGAGAGAGAAAGAGTGCTTTGATAACTTTTTGTCAATGTTCTGGACTGAATATTTGTGTCCCTCCACCAAAATTCATCTGTTGAAGCCCTAACCCCAACGTGACACTGATGCTTTCACTAATTATGGTTATTCAGACTCTCCATTATTATTATACAGAATAATAATTGTCATCACTTACTAAGTGCCCACATTTTAGGAACTTAGTTAAAAGGAAAAAAGTCTAACTACAGGGTGAGGATATTTGTGAAAATTGATTCATTTCAGGCATATGCAGGCTGTAATGCATTAGAAAGCCAGAAAGGTCAGATTTCTCTTGATTTGCACCTATTTTTTGTTTACTTTTAATATAATTATTTTTTGATGGCATGGCCCTTTTCCCTTTGCTCAGTCTCCTGGCTGCCCATCTCAGTCACTGGGAAACTTGCTTAGAGATAACATTTCCTGACATAATCATGTGGTTTTGGAGGATGGCTGACCTGAGTCTAAATCTTGGTTCGGCCATTCACTTACTTTGTGCCCTAAAATAAGCTTCCCACTCTCTCTTTAAGTGTTAATGGAAATAATAAAAGCCAATATAGCCCTTGGCATACATGTACACTTGTTCACTTCCTTCCTATTCTCCTTTTTCCATCCTTGTGGCCTCAGATAAACAATCCCACAGAGAGAACACAGAAACGTTGCATGGGAAAAATTCTCCACTCTTGCAAAGGAGAACCGTCTGCAGAACCCCTCTCAACATCCTGCTTTAACCCTCTTCTAAAAAACCCAAATGCCCCATTTTCCATACTAATTCTTGTTGTTGTTCAGTCACAAAGTTGTGTCCAACTCCTTGCGGCCCCATGAATGCAGCACGCCACACCTCTCTGTTCATCACCATCTCCCGGAGTTTGCTCAAACACATGTCCATGGAGTTAGTGATATCATTGCCCCTTTCTCCTCTTTTCCTCAATCTTTCCCAGCATCAGCGTCTTTTCCAATGAGTCCGCTCTTCACATCAGGTGGTCAATGTACTGGAGTTTCAGTTTCAGCATCAGTCCTTCCAATGAATATTCAAGGTTGCTTTCCTTTAGGATTGACTGGTCTGATCTCCTGGCAGTCAAACTGACTCTCCAGAGTCTTCTCCAGGGCTTCCCTGGTAGCTCAGTGGTAAAGAGTTCGCCTGCCAATGCAGGAGATGCAGGTTCAATCCCTGATCTGGGAAGATCCCACGTGCTGCGGAGCAACTAAGCCCGTGAGCCACAACTAGTGAGCCTGTGCTCTACAGCCTCAGAGCCACAACTATTGAGCCCATGTGCCCTAGAGCCTGAGTTCCACAACAAGAAAAGTCATCACAACAAGAAGCTTGCTCACCTGGACTAAAGAGTAGCCCCCACTCCCTGCAACTAGAGAAGAGCCTGTGGCAGCAGTGAAAACCCAGAATAGTCAAAAATAAATAAATAGATTTAAAAAAATTTTTAAATAGTCTTCTCTAGCACCACAGCTCAAAAGCATCAATCCTTCAGTGCTCAGTCTTCTTTAAGGTCCAACTCACATATCCACACATGACTACTGGGAAAACCATAGCTTTGACTTTACTCTGCTTTTTAAAACACTGTCTAGTTTGGACATAGCTATTCTTCCAAGGAGCAAGCGTCTTACACTTGATCTTAGCCAAAAGGCCAAGAAGCAATTGGAGCAAGCATCTTAATTTCGTGGCTGTAGTCACTGTCCGCAGTGAGTTTGAAGACCAAGAAAATGAAATCTGACACTGTTTCCACATTTTCCCCATCTACTTGACATAAAGTGATAGGACCGGAAGCCAATCTTAGTTTTCTGAATGTTGAGTTCTAAGCTAGCTTTTTCACTCTCCTCTTTTACCTTCATCAAGAGGCTCTTTAGTTCCTCTTTACTTTCTGACATTAAAGTGGTATCATCTGCACATAATACTTCTCTACAAAAATATACTTAATTATAAGCCCAGCAGAAAACATTTTCTCAGAGCACAAACTTGCTGAAATGTGTGTGTGTGCACATAAACATTCATTTCTATTCTTTTCAAAATGAAAGCAGCAAGCTCATATCCAATGCACTGGAAAATAACCCAAAAATGTGTTTCTTTTGCTCTGTGGTACTTTAACTTTTTTCCATTTACATTCTTATACTTAAAATATTATTACAGAAGAAATTCTGAATTTCTGTTTTACTCTGAAGCATCAAAAGATCTGGTAAGCCCAGAAGAAGCCCTTGCATATAAGACCAAATGATTTTTGACAAAGATGCCAAGACCATTCACTGTGGAAGAGACAGTCTTTTCAGTCAACGGTACTGGGGAAACTAGACTACCATATGCAAAAGAATGAATTTGATCCTTCCTTACCTTACACTAATACAAAATTAACTCAAAATGAATCAAAGACCTAAACATAAGAGCTGAAACTGTAAAACTTTTAGAAGAAAACATAGGGGAAAAGTTTCTTGGTATGGAATTTGGCTATGATTTGTTGGACACGATGCCAAAAGCACAGGAAACAAAGTAAAAAGTACTTATGTTGGACTACTTCAAAATTGTAAGCTTCAGTCTTTTTCAAAGGACACAAACAACAGAGTGAAAGTACAATCACTGGGATGGAAGAACTCATGTATCTGCGAAGGCGCTAACATCCAGAATGTATAAGGAACTCCCACAACTCAACAAAATAACTCGAAGTAAAAATGGGCAAAGGACTTAAGCAGACATCTTTCCAAAGAAGACACAACCAACTGGCACATCAAAACATGTTCAACATCATTAATCATTAGGGAAATGCAAATCAAAACCACAATGGGATATCCCCTCACACCCATTAGTATCAAAAAAGAAAAGAAAAAAAAAAAGAAAGTAACAAGTGCTGGTCAGGATTTGAGGAAATTGGAACTCTTGTGCACTACAGGTGGGAACGTAAAATGGTATGGTCACAATGTAAAACAACCTGGAGGTTCCTCAAAAAAATGTAAAAATATAACTGCCATTTGATCCAGAAATTCCACTTCTGGATCTATACCCTAAATGATTAAAAACAGAGTCTCAAAGAGATGGGTTCATAAAAGCATTATTCATCATAGCCAAAAGTTGGAAGCAACCCAAGTTTCCGTTGACGTATGAATGGAGAAACAAATGTGATACACACATTCAGTGTAACATCTGACCTTAAAAAGGACAGTAATTCTGACACATGCTATAACATATACTTTGAGAACATTGTGCTTATTGAAATAAGCTAGTCACACAAAGATAAATACTATATGAGTACAGCTACATGGAGAACCAAGAGCATTCCAATTCATAGTGATAGGAAGTTAGAAGGGTGATTGCTAGAGATTTGAAGGAAGGAGAAATGGGAGTTGTTTAATGGGTGTAGAGTTTCAGTTTTGCAAGATGAAAGTGTTCTGGCTATTAGTGGTACAATAAGATGAATGTACTTAACCTACTAAACTCTACACTTAAAAACCGTTAAGACGGTACATTTTATGTATGTGTATTTTGTCAAATTTTTTCTTTGATTTTCTTAAAGTAAAAAAAAAAAAAAACCGACAGTAGCTAGTCTTCATTGACTAACTTCATGAACTAACTTCATGGACTAATTCCATGGTTCAGCAAAGTCATAGCTAGCCTTTCTTACACCCAGTCTGTCTCACTCTTTCTCTTTCTCTGCCTAACTGTATTGCGAGTATTGAACATGCATCCTAGGTGTCAGAACAGAATCCTCACGTTTCCTGCATGGTTTTCCTGTTGTAACAGAATCTTTCAAAAAAAAGTAAAAATGGGCAAAGGACTTAAGCAGACATCTTTCCAAAGAAGACACAACCAACTGGCACATCAAAACATGTTCAACATCATTAATCATTAGGGAAATGCAAATCAAAACCACAATGGGATATCCCCTCACACCCATTAGTATCAAAAAAGAAAAGAAAAAAAAAAAGAAAGTAACAAGTGCTGGTCAGGATTTGAGGAAATTGGAACTCTTGTGCACTACAGGTGGGAACGTAAAATGGTATGGTCACAATGTAAAACAACCTGGAGGTTCCTCAAAAAAATGTAAAAATATAACTGCCATTTGATCCAGAAATTCCACTTCTGGATCTATACCCTAAATTATTAAAATCAGAGTCTCAAAGAGATGGGTTCATAAAAGCATTATTCATCATAGCCAAAAGTTGGAAGCAACCCAAGTTTCCGTTGACGTATGAATGGAGAAACAAATGTGATACACACATTCAGTGTAACATCTGACCTTAAAAAGGACAGTAATTCTGACACATGCTATAACATATACTTTGAGAACATTGTGCTTATTGAAATAAGCTAGTCACACAAAGATAAATACTATATGAGTACAGCTACATGGAGAACCAAGAGCATTCCAATTCATAGTGATAGGAAGTTAGAAGGGTGATTGCTAGAGATTTGAAGGAAGGAGAAATGGGAGTTGTTTAATGGGTGTAGAGTTTCAGTTTTGCAAGATGAAAGTGTTCTGGCTATTAGTGGTACAATAAGATGAATGTACTTAACCTACTAAACTCTACACTTAAAAACCGTTAAGACGGTACATTTTATGTATGTGTATTTTGTCAAATTTTTTCTTTGATTTTCTTAAAGTAAAAAAAAAAAAAAACCGACAGTAGCTAGTCTTCATTGACTAACTTCATGAACTAACTTCATGGACTAATTCCATGGTTCAGCAAAGTCATAGCTAGCCTTTCTTACACCCAGTCTGTCTCACTCTTTCTCTTTCTCTGCCTAACTGTATTGCGAGTATTGAACATGCATCCTAGGTGTCAGAACAGAATCCTCACGTTTCCTGCATGGCCTAACCACTTCATCTTTCCCTAGCCTCTGTTGTAGTCCTCTCCCCTAAGTAACAAGGACTGTTGCTGTACAATCGCCTTGCCTGAGCTCAGTTCTCACCATCCTGGCAGGTCTGCCTTGATCACCCTATTTAAAACTACAAACATCCCCTCCTAATCTTCTCCTTCATTTTCCTCCATAGCAGATAGCAAACTCTGACCTATTACTATCTCAGTTAATTAATGCTTAATTAATTAATGCTTAGTTAATTTAAAGCTTGTTTTTCTTTCTCCTCGCACCTAGGTCACTAGGTGTATGTGTACAATACGGGTGTTTGGGAGGCAGCCTGGCATAATCACAGCTGAAAGATGGTGAAACATGAAAGTAGCTCTCATGTTCTTTGATGTTTGCAAAACCTTCTGGAGAACTGCATGCATTATGCCCTTCATGCATGCTTTTATATACATCTCTGAAATAAACATTCTCTCATAAGAGAGGCATCCAATCTCCAAAGGAATTTATGTGCATAAAACTGTTTTAAGGCAATAAAACCAGATATAAAGATTCACTTTTCCTAATTCAATTTTGCAATAAATAATTATTTAGAGGGTGGAAAATTAGGCAGGTCTTTTCCTTTGGCATTAACAACACAGCTGGAATGTATAAATAACTAATGGGAAACTCAATCCCCCACATGCACAAAAGGTGTGTGGTTATCTACATTTAACAAGGCTCTGTGCCTGATTTGCCCTGGCTTGTTTCCCTTATTAGAATGTCACCATGCTAACCTGTCCTCACAATGGAGGCCACCATTTTTATCCTTCTCCCCAGCTCAGGAGTTCCATCAGAGCGAATATCAAGATCATCACTTTGTACACCTTGCATATATACCGTCTTTATTGATCAATTCTAATTCAGTGAAGCTGTGGAGTGGGTGGTTAATAATTCAGAGTTTCTCACAGTACAACTGGCCCATAGCAGGCTTTTATTTCATTGCAAATGTGAAAGTTTTCAGCTTCATAATTAAGTAAAAGCTGATTGCCATTGATGCCTTGTAAGTGATAAATGCTGATTCAGTGCCTAGGTGTCAGAACAGAATCCTCACGTTTCCTGCATGGCCTAACCACTTCATCTTTCCCTAGCCTCTGTTGTAGTCCTCTCCCCTAAGTAACAAGGACTGTTGCTGTACAATCGCCTTGCCTGAGCTCAGTTCTCACCATCCTGGCAGGTCTGCCTTGATCACCCTATTTAAAACTACAAACATCCCTCCTAATCTTCTCCTTCATTTTCCTCCATAGCAGATAGCAAACTCTGACCTATTACTATCTCAGTTAATTAATGCTTAATTAATTAATGCTTAGTTAATTTAAAGCTTGTTTTTCTTTCTCCTCGCACCTAGGTCACTAGGTGTATGTGTACAATACGGGTGTTTGGGAGGCAGCCTGGCATAATCACAGCTGAAAGATGGTGAAACATGAAAGTAGCTCTCATGTTCTTTGATGTTTGCAAAACCTTCTGGAGAACTGCATGCATTATGCCCTTCATGCATGCTTTTATATACATCTCTGAAATAAACATTCTCTCATAAGAGAGGCATCCAATCTCCAAAGGAATTTATGTGCATAAAACTGTTTTAAGGCAATAAAACCAGATATAAAGATTCACTTTTCCTAATTCAATTTTGCAATAAATAATTATTTAGAGGGTGGAAAATTAGGCAGGTCTTTTCCTTTGGCATTAACAACACAGCTGGAATGTATAAATAACTAATGGGAAACTCAATCCCCCACATGCACAAAAGGTGTGTGGTTATCTACATTTAACAAGGCTCTGTGCCTGATTTGCCCTGGCTTGTTTCCCTTATTAGAATGTCACCATGCTAACCTGTCCTCACAATGGAGGCCACCATTTTTATCCTTCTCCCCAGCTCAGGAGTTCCATCAGAGCGAATATCAAGATCATCACTTTGTACACCTTGCATATATACCGTCTTTATTGATCAATTCTAATTCAGTGAAGCTGTGGAGTGGGTGGTTAATAATTCAGAGTTTCTCACAGTACAACTGGCCCATAGCAGGCTTTTATTTCATTGCAAATGTGAAAGTTTTCAGCTTCATAATTAAGTAAAAGCTGATTGCCATTGATGCCTTGTAAGCAACACTAAGGAAACACACACTTGATAAATGTAATAAAAAATTACAGCTAGGGCTTCCCCTGGTGGTCCAGTGGGTAAGGACACTGCCTTGCAGTGCAAGGGGCGCCAGTTCGATCCCTGGCCTGGGAAGATCCCACGTGCCGTGGAGCGGCTGGACTGATGTGTCCAATTACCGAGCTGGAGCTTTGGAGCGCATGCGCCCAGAGCCGGCGCTCTGCAACGACAGACGCCACCGCGATGGGAGGCCCACAGGAGCCAAAGAACAAAGATGGATGAAAATAGAGAAATGAAAGACCAATAGAAGTGGCCCGCCCGCTCCCCTCCCTCCCCAACTCGACCCCCGCCCCAATAAATAAATAAATAAATAAATAAATCTTAAAAAAAAAAAAAAACTTACAGCTAGGTCCAAAAATTGAGTCAGAATAAGCACCAACTGGAACCAAAGCCTTCACTATGCAACACATTTTCTGGGAATCTTTCAGAATATTTTCTTAAAATCTGCTTTCCTCAACTCAGAAGAAAAATGCCCATACCCACAAAATGCTGAATATAATTTCAGAATGATATGGATGCCCTTTCATCATCTATGGATCTCCTTGAATTTCAGATTAAGGAAGTCTGCTGTTCCACTTTCCGCAGATCAAAAAAATTTGCAAATAGAGTCACATACATCATTTAAAAGATCTTCTTTTAATATGTTAAACTATATTTTAATGTATTGAATTATACAGCCACCAGAAACTACCCTTCACCAAAAGAGTTCTTTAAAACAAAACTCTTAAAATTTTTTATCCTGATACGGTGGTGCAGTGGTAAAGAGTCTGCCTGCCAGTCCAGAAATAAAGAAGACACAGGTTCCATCTCTGAGTCAGAAAAATTCCACTTTTTAGCTCAGGAGTTCCATCAGAGCGAATATCAAGATCATCACTTTGTACACCTTGCATATATACCGTCTTTATTGATCAATTCTCATTCAGTGAAGCTGTGGAGTGGGTGGTTAATAATTCAGAGTTTCTCACAGTACAACTGGCCCATAGCAGGCTTTTATTTCATTGCAAATGTGAAAGTTTTCAGCTTCATAATTAAGTAAAAGCTGATTGCCATTGATGCCTTGTAAGCAACACTAAGGAAACACACACTTGATAAATGTAATAAAAACTTACAGCTAGGGCTTCCCCTGGTGGTCCAGTGGGTAAGGACACTGCCTTGCAGTGCAAGGGGCGCCAGTTCGATCCCTGGCCTGGGAAGATCCCACGTGCCGTGGAGCGGCTGGACTGATGTGTCCAATTACCGAGCTGGAGCTTTGGAGCGCATGCGCCCAGAGCCGGCGCTCTGCAACGACAGACGCCACCGCGATGGGAGGCCCACAGGAGCCAAAGAACAAAGATGGATGAAAATAGAGAAATGAAAGACCAATAGAAGTGGCCCGCCCGCTCCCCTCCCTCCCCAACTCGACCACGCCCCAATAAATAAATAAATAAATAAATAAATCTTAAAAAAAAAAAAAAACTTACAGCTAGGTCCAAAAATTGAGTCAGAATAAGCACCAACTGGAACCAAAGCCTTCACTATGCAACACATTTTCTGGGAATCTTTCAGAATATTTTCTTAAAATCTGCTTTCCTCAACTCAGAAGAAAAATGCCCATACCCACAAAATGCTGAATATAATTTCAGAATGATATGGATGCCCTTTCATCATCTATGGATCTCCTTGAATTTCAGATTAAGGAAGTCTGCTGTTCCACTTTCCGCAGATCAAAAAAATTTGCAAATAGAGTCACATACATCATTTAAAAGATCTTCTTTTAATATGTTAAACTATATTTTAATGTATTGAATTATACAGCCACCAGAAACTACCCTTCACCAAAAGAGTTCTTTAAAACAAAACTCTTAAAATTTTTTATCCTGATACGGTGGTGCAGTGGTAAAGAGTCTGCCTGCCAGTCCAGAAATAAAGAAGACACAGGTTCCATCTCTGAGTCAGAAAAATTCCCTGGGGGAAAAAATGACAACCTACTCCAGTAATCTTGCCTGGAGAATCCCACGAACAAAGGAACCTTGTGGGCTCTCTCTATGGGGTTGCAAATAAGACAGCCAGGACTGAGCAACTAAGCTAGAGCCTAGTAACACACCTGATTGACATCACAGTCACATGTAATATAGGGTGGGGTGTACAGAGTAAAGTTCATCTTAATATGAGCACTTTAGCTGAGTTAATTATTGGATGATAATAAAAAACTATTCTTTCAACCAAATTACCAGATGATTCGATTTTATGTGACCAAATCATGCTAAGTTACAATAATGGCATGCAATAGGAGAGACCCTTTATCTTTCCTTTCCTCAAAGTGTAAACTGAGCATCGAAAATATACTCTGTGTCGGAGCAGTTAAAGTTTCCATGTAACACCGGCAAACATTCCTCTTTCCTTTCTCCTTTCTCCAGTATACAGTACATTTTATTACTTATTCAACTGTGTTGGGTCTCAGCTGTGGCACGGACAATCTTTTGTTGAGGCGCCACAGGCTCAGTAGTTGAGATGCATAGTCTTGGTTGACCCACAGCGTGTGGGATCCTAGTTCCCTAACCAGGGGTCAAATTCACATGCCCAGTATTGGAAGGCCGATTCTTAACCACTGAGCCACCAGGGAAGTCCCTGCACTGTACATTTTCTGAGGGCTCGGTCGTGTCTATCTTGCCGCCAGTGCTTGACACAAAGCTCGTTGGATTTTAATGATGCATTTGGATGTCACAGTACAGCAGTTACTGCTTAGTCTCTCGCCAAACTCCATGAGGGTGGTGTCAAAAGGTTAGCAACTGGTTTTCTCAGAGAGCTGGGGTTCAGGCAGAAGTGGAAAAGGAAAGAGAATTGCTAAGAAGTTGGCTGCGTGAGTGGGTTCCTCCCCTACTACTCCCTACCCCTGCTTCAATCATATCATCTCTGCTTTAATACTAGGCTTGTATAGAAAATCTGTCAGGAGAATCCCAGACTCAAACGAACAAACAGAAGATGAGGAAGTCCTAGAACACTTCAGACTCCATAGCTGAATTTTAGTGACGTTAAATGCAAGATTTCTTAATGCTTTTTTCTTTTCTATGGATCGGTCAATAACTTGACAACTGAAAAGTGTAACGACTCTGTATTAAGTTCCTTCAGATTCAAGAAATATGTCTCCCAGGCACGGGTAAGTCAATGAAGTCAGAACACGTCCTCACACCATACACAAAATAAACTCAAAATGGCTTGAAGACTTAAACATAAGACATGACACCATAAAACTCCTAGAAGAGAATGCATACAAAACATTCTCTGACATAAATGCTAGCAAGGCTCCCAAGACAAGAGAAATCAAAAATCCCACGGACAGAGGAGCCTAGCAGGCAACAGCCCCATGGGGTCCCAAAGAGTCAGACACGACTAAGCACATGTACATTTTGACTTCTTCATTTCTCATTGGAAACTGACAAATTGATTGGCATGTTGATGGTCTGAGTAATTTTTTTTCAATGAAGACACATTAAATGAGGACATTTTCAGGGAAAAAAAACACTTTTATATAAGAAAAATCAGGAGGAGCCGCCGGAACCCGCCCGCCGCGAGGAGCCGCCGGAACCCGCCCGCCGCGAGGAGCCGCCGGAACCCGCCCGCCGCGAGGAGCCGCCGGAACCCGCCCGCCGCGAGGAGCCGCCGGAACCCGCCCGCCGCGAGGAGCCGCCGGAACCCGCCCGCCGCGAGGAGCCGCGGACGCCGCGAGGAGCCGCGGACGCCGCGAGGAGCCGCGGCGCAGGTAAGTTCAGCCACTCCAACTCGAGGGCTTGCTGAACGGAGAGGGGAAGTCGTCCACGGGTTGCTAACCAGGGACCCGGCACGAGTTGGACGGGAAATCTCGCGTTCGCCTTTGGGACTTAGACACGTAACCGGCAGTGCGCGTGTGCCAGTGGCGGAGGAGCCCGCACTCCCCTAGAGCTGCAGCAGCAGCGGAGGAAGCCGGGGAAAGAGCAGGGATTGGAGACTACAGGCGGGTGCGCGGTAGAGCCGGGGCGCCACCCTCCAACACGGGACTGCACGCGCTGCGCATCCGCCCGACTGACTGGGATCAGCCTACCACCCGGCCAGCACCCAGTATGGCAGCAAAGCCCTCATTTTGCTGAACACAAAAACAGAAACCACAGCAACCGGCACTATAAGGGAAAGACTACGCCATCAAGACACCACCATCAAGAGAAGAGTGGTTTCCAACAGGCAGATGAGAAGATAAAAACCAAGGACAGTATTTACCTTTTTTTTCTTTTTTTTTCTTTTTTTTTTTTTTCCTTTTCTTCTGGTTGTTTGTGGTGGACTATTTTGCTTATTTAATTGATTGGTCTGGTTTGGGGTTTATTAGTTTCTTTGTTTATTGGGAGTTTTTTTGGTGGTTTTTTTTTTGTTTTGTTTTTTTTTTTTTTTTACTTTTCATTTGATTTGTTTTATGTGTTTTTTCTTTGTTTTTCGGTCTCTTATTAACTTTTTCTGCTCTTTTTAATTTTTAACTTTTTTTGACTGTTATTGTATTTTTTTTAACTTTAATTTTAATTCTTGAAAACCTCTAATTCTCTTTTCTCTTTCCTCTTTCCCACTGCTTTCTTCCTCTATGTTCTAAATGTAAAACATTTTCCTAGCTACCAATATCCTCTAGATAAATTATTTCCTATCTTCCTGTCTCCACTATTCACTTCAAAATACACTAAACAATACACACACTAATCTTTGCTACCTAATCCTATAAAATACTTCCAAGACGAATCTTTTCCTTTTTATTACTTATAGACTCTCCTCCTTGTCACCCCGAACACATGTACTAATTTAAAATTGCTCACATTGTAATTATCCAAGCCAGGATCTTGTGCTAGATCTATTATTCAGGAACTATTTCAATCAATTCAAAGCTCAACGGGCAAGTATCATCTGTGATTGCATGAATTGCTAGAAAGATTTCCTGTGCCTTATCTCTGTAAAACTGGTCAGTTGTGGGGATTGCTGTATATGTATGTATATCTTACGATTATGTTAGAAAACATCTGCATGCTTTTATGACTGTCACCCATCAGGAATGCACCTCTTGTTCCTCAGATGCTAGTATGTAAACTAGTATCACGGAACACCATAGCAAACCAGACATAGAGCCTACACCCCCTGACCAATCATCAAACCAAGGATCCTCGAAGCGGAAGCCCTGATTCCAAGACCCCACACTATCAAAGAACATACAACACTACAGATTATTCACCTGTAAACAAGGTCTAACACCACCCAAGACACAAACCAGTGAACCCTTCTACAAGGACAGAAACCCAAAGGAAGGGAGAATTCAACCAAGAAGCCTGGTGGGAATAAGAACTCCATACACACAGACACACACAAAGAAACAAAAATTAACCTAATAATGAAACGTCAGAGAAACACTGTACAAATGAAGGACCAAGCTAGAGAAACACCGCTTCAAATGACAGAGGAGGAGATAGACAAATTATCTGAAAGAGAATTCAGAAAAGCTATACTAATGCGGATACAAAACACTGAAAACAGAATATTAGAGGAACTTAGTGCATTGAGAAGAGACATGCAAGAAATGAAAAATAAGCAAATGGAGACAACTAACTCAATTGCTGAACTCAAAAATACTATAGAAGGTCTCAACAGTAGAGTATCAGAGGCTGAAGAACGGATAAGTGAGCTGGAAGACAGAATGGTGGAAATAAGTGCTGAAGAACAGAACAAAGCCCAAATAATTAAAAGAACTGAGGATAGCCTCAGAGACCTATGGGACAATATCAAACGCACCAACATTAGAATTATAGGAGTTCCAGAAGAAGACGAAGAGAAGAAAGACTATGAAAAAATTCTTGAAGAGGTTATAGTGGAAAACTTCCCCAGCATGGGAAAGGAGATAGTCAACCAAGTCCAGGAGGCACAAAGAGTTCCATACAGGAGAAACCCCAGAAGAAACACACCAAGGCACATACTAATCAAACTAACGCAGACTAAATATAAAGACAGATTACTAAAAGCAGCTAGGAGCAAACAACAAATAACATATAAAGGAAACCCCATACGTTTAACTGCGGATCTCTCAACAGAAACCCTACAGGCCAGAAGAGAATGGCAAGACACATTTAAACAGCTAAAAGAGAACAACCTCCAACCAAGAATTCTCTACCCAGCAAGAATCTCATTCAAAATCGATGGTGAAGTCAAAAGCTTCACAGACAAGCAAAAACTAAAAGAATTCTGTACCACAAAACCAGCCCTACAACAAGGGTTAAACAGCCTGATATAGCCAATAAATACAAGAGTAGGAGAAGCCTTACAAATCAAACCCCAAATTTCTAAGAAGATGACAATAGGAACATTCATATCAATAATTACTTTGAACGTAAATGGACTAAATGCTCCAACCAAACAACATAGGCTGGCTGAATGGATCCAGAAGCAAGACCCATATATATGCTTACAAGAGACCCACTTCAGACCTAGAGACACTCATAGACTCAAAGTGAAAGGCTGGAAAAAGATATTTCATGCAAATGGAAATCAAAAGAAAGCTGGAGTAGCAATCCTTATATCAGACAAAATAAACTTTAAAGTAAAGAAGATTCTAAGAGACAAGGCAGGTCACTACATCATGATTAAGGGATCTATCCAAGAGGAAGACATAACAGTCATGAATATCTACGCACCCAACACAGGGGCACCTCAATACATAAGACAAGTACTTTCAGACATAAAAGAAGAAATCAACAATAACACAATAATAGTAGGAGACTTTAACACTCCTCTCACACCAATGGACAGATCAACAAAACAGAAAATTAATAAAGAAACACAAGCCTTAAATGCCACACTAGAAAAAATGGACCTCATTGATATCTTTAGGACTTTCCATCCAAAAGCAGAAGAATACACTTTCTTCTCAAGTGCTCACGGAACATTCTCCAGGATAGACCACATCTTGGGCCACAAATCTAACCTGAGTCAGTTCAAGAAAACCAAAATTATATCAACCATCTTCTCGGTCCAAAAACGCCCAGAAGAAACACACCAAGGCACATACTAATCAAACTAACGCAGACTAAATATAAAGACAGATTACTAAAAGCAGCTAGGAGCAAACAACAAATAACATATAAAGGAAACCCCATACGTTTAACTGCGGATCTCTCAACAGAAACCCTACAGGCCAGAAGAGAATGGCAAGACACATTTAAACAGCTAAAAGAGAACAACCTCCAACCAAGAATTCTCTACCCAGCAAGAATCTCATTCAAAATCGATGGTGAAGTCAAAAGCTTCACAGACAAGCAAAAACTAAAAGAATTCTGTACCACAAAACCAGCCCTACAACAAGGGTTAAACAGCCTGATATAGCCAATAAATACAAGAGTAGGAGAAGCCTTACAAATCAAACCCCAAATTTCTAAGAAGATGACAATAGGAACATTCATATCAATAATTACTTTGAACGTAAATGGACTAAATGCTCCAACCAAACAACATAGGCTGGCTGAATGGATCCAGAAGCAAGACCCATATATATGCTTACAAGAGACCCACTTCAGACCTAGAGACACTCATAGACTCAAAGTGAAAGGCTGGAAAAAGATATTTCATGCAAATGGAAATCAAAAGAAAGCTGGAGTAGCAATCCTTATATCAGACAAAATAAACTTTAAAGTAAAGAAGATTCTAAGAGACAAGGCAGGTCACTACATCATGATTAAGGGATCTATCCAAGAGGAAGACATAACAGTCATGAATATCTACGCACCCAACACAGGGGCACCTCAATACATAAGACAAGTACTTTCAGACATAAAAGAAGAAATCAACAATAACACAATAATAGTAGGAGACTTTAACACTCCTCTCACACCAATGGACAGATCAACAAAACAGAAAATTAATAAAGAAACACAAGCCTTAAATGCCACACTAGAAAAAATGGACCTCATTGATATCTTTAGGACTTTCCATCCAAAAGCAGAAGAATACACTTTCTTCTCAAGTGCTCACGGAACATTCTCCAGGATAGACCACATCTTGGGCCACAAATCTAACCTGAGTCAGTTCAAGAAAACCAAAATTATATCAACCATCTTCTCGGACCACAATGCAATGAGACTGGAGATCAACTACCAGAAAAAAAACCCTAAAAACACAAACACATGGAGATTAAACAATACATACCTAAAAAACCAACTGATCATTGAGGAAATCAAAGGAGAAATTAAACAATTCCTAGAAGAAAATGACAATGAACACACAACAGTGCAAAACCTATGGGATACTGCAAAAGCAGTTCTAAGAGGGAAATTTATAGCAATACAATCCCACCTCCAGAAACTAGGAAAACATGAAGCAGATGACCTAACCCTCCGCTTAAAACAGTTGGAGAAAGAAGAACAAAAGCATCCCAAAGCCAGCAGAAGAAGAGAAATCATAAAGATCAGAGCAGAAGTAAATGAGAAAGAAACAAAAGAAACAGTAGTAAAGATAATAAAACAAAAAGCTGGTTCTTTGAAAAGGTAAACAAAATTGACAAGCCACTGGCCAGACTCATTAAGAAAAAGAGAGAGAAGAACCAGATCAACAAAATCAAAAATGAAAAAGGAGAGATTACAACAGATAATGCAGAAATCCAAAGGATTCTAAGAGACTATTATGAGCAACTCTATGGCAACAAACTGGACAACCTGGAAGAAATGGACAGTTTCTTGGACAGGATTAATCTCCCAAGACTGAGCCAGGAAGAAACAGAAACTTTGAACAACCCAATCACAAGCTCAGAAATCGAATTTGTGATTAAAAATCTACCCAAAAATAAAAGCCCAGGGCCAGATGGCTTCACAGCCGAATTCTACCAAACATTTAAAGAAGAGCTAATGCCTGTCCTTCTAAAAGTCTTCCAAAAAATTGCACAGGAAGGAACACTTCCAAACACATTCTACGAGGCCACCATCACCCTGATACCCAAACCAGGCAAAGACAACACAAAAAAGGAAAACTATAGGCCAATTTCACTGATGAACTTAGATGCCAAGATCCTCAACAAAATCCTAGCAAACAGAATTCAACGACACATCAAAAAACTCATACATCATGATCAAATCGGGTTCATCCCAGGCATGCAAGGATTCTTCAATATCCATAAATCAATCAATGTGATACACCATATCAACAAATTGAGAGACAAAAATCACATGATCATCTCAATAGATGCAGAAAAAGCCTTCGACAAAGTACAACACCCATTTATGATAAAAAAAAACTCTTCAGAAAATGGGCATAGAAGGAACCTATCTCAATATAATAAAAGCCATCTATGAGAAGCCCACAGTGAACATTATTGTTAATGGTGAAAAACTGAAAGCATTCCCTCTAAGATCAGGAACAATACAGGGGTGTCCACTTTCACCACTACTATTCAACATAGTCCTGGAAGTGCTAGCAATAGCAGTAAGAGAAGAGAAAGAAATCAAAGGAATCCAGATTGGAAAGGAAGAAGTCAAGCTCTCTCTTTTTGCAGACGACATGATATTATACAATCCCACCTCCAGAAACTAGGAAAACATGAAGCAGATGACCTAACCCTCCGCTTAAAACAGTTGGAGAAAGAAGAACAAAAGCATCCCAAAGCCAGCAGAAGAAGAGAAATCATAAAGATCAGAGCAGAAGTAAATGAGAAAGAAACAAAAGAAACAGTAGTAAAGATAATAAAACAAAAAGCTGGTTCTTTGAAAAGGTAAACAAAATTGACAAGCCACTGGCCAGACTCATTAAGAAAAAGAGAGAGAAGAACCAGATCAACAAAATCAAAAATGAAAAAGGAGAGATTACAACAGATAATGCAGAAATCCAAAGGATTCTAAGAGACTATTATGAGCAACTCTATGGCAACAAACTGGACAACCTGGAAGAAATGGACAGTTTCTTGGACAGGATTAATCTCCCAAGACTGAGCCAGGAAGAAACAGAAACTTTGAACAACCCAATCACAAGCTCAGAAATCGAATTTGTGATTAAAAATCTACCCAAAAATAAAAGCCCAGGGCCAGATGGCTTCACAGCCGAATTCTACCAAACATTTAAAGAAGAGCTAATGCCTGTCCTTCTAAAAGTCTTCCAAAAAATTGCACAGGAAGGAACACTTCCAAACACATTCTACGAGGCCACCATCACCCTGATACCCAAACCAGGCAAAGACAACACAAAAAAGGAAAACTATAGGCCAATTTCACTGATGAACTTAGATGCCAAGATCCTCAACAAAATCCTAGCAAACAGAATTCAACGACACATCAAAAAACTCATACATCATGATCAAATCGGGTTCATCCCAGGCATGCAAGGATTCTTCAATATCCATAAATCAATCAATGTGATACACCATATCAACAAATTGAGAGACAAAAATCACATGATCATCTCAATAGATGCAGAAAAAGCCTTCGACAAAGTACAACACCCATTTATGATAAAAAAAAACTCTTCAGAAAATGGGCATAGAAGGAACCTATCTCAATATAATAAAAGCCATCTATGAGAAGCCCACAGTGAACATTATTGTTAATGGTGAAAAACTGAAAGCATTCCCTCTAAGATCAGGAACAATACAGGGGTGTCCACTTTCACCACTACTATTCAACATAGTCCTGGAAGTGCTAGCAATAGCAGTAAGAGAAGAGAAAGAAATCAAAGGAATCCAGATTGGAAAGGAAGAAGTCAAGCTCTCTCTTTTTGCAGAGGACATGATATTATACATAGAAAATCCCAAAGACACGGTTACAAAGCTACTAGAGCTAATCAGTGAATTCAGCAAAGTCGCAGGATACAAAGTCAACACACAGAAATCACTAGCATTCCTATACACAAACAATGAAAAATCAGAAAAGGAAATCAAAGAGGCAATCCCCTTCACCATTGCAACCAAAAGAATCAAATACCTAGGAATAAACCTGCCCAAAGAAACAAAAGAATTGTACACAGAAAATTACAAGACACTCATGAGAGACATTAAAGAAGACTTAAACAGATGGAGAGATATTCCATGTTCCTGGGTTGGAAGAATCAATACTGTGAAAATGACCATACTACCAAATATCATCTACAGATTCAATGCAATACCTATTCAACTACCATTGACATTCTTCACAGAACTAGACCAAAGAATAACACAGTTCATATGGAAACACAGAAGACCTCGAATAGCCAAAGCAATCCTGAGGAAGAAGAACGGAGTTGGAGGGATCAGCCTCCCTAACTTCAGACTCTACTACAAAGCAACAATCATCAAGACAGTATGGTGCTGGCACAAAAACAGAACTATAGATCAATGGAACAAGATTGAGAACCCAGAGATCAACCCACGTTCCTATGGGTACCTTATTTTTGACAAAGGAGGAGAAACTATAAAATGGGAGAAAGACAGCCTCTTCAACAAATGGTGCTGGGAAAATTGGACAGCTACATGCAAAAAAATGAAGTTGGAACATTCCCTGACCCCATACACAAAGATCAACTCAAAATGGATTAAAGACCTAAATGTAAGACCAGAAACCATCAAACTCTTAGAGGAGAATATAGGCAAAACACTCAAGGACATCAATCAAAGCAAGATCTTCTCTGACCCACCTACTAAAATAGCGGAACTGAAAAGAAAAGTCAACACGTGGGACCTCATGAAACTTAAAAGCTTTTGTACAGCAAAAGAAATCACCAAAAAGTTGAACAGACACCCCACAGAATGGGAGAAAATCATAGCAAATGAAACAACAGACAAAGAATTAATCTCCAAAATCTACAAGCAACTCAGACAACTCAACACAGGGAAAATGAGCAGCCCAATCAAAAAATGGGAAAAAGATCTAAAGAGACGCCTCTCCAAAGAGGACATACAGATGGCCCAAAAATACATGAAACGATGCTCAACCTCGCTTATTATCAGAGAAATGCAAATTAAAACCACAATGAGATACCACCTCACACCTGTCAGAATGGCCATCATCAACAAATCAACAGACAGCAAGTGCTGGAGAGGGTGTGGAGAAAAGGGAACCCTCTTGCATTGCTGGTGGGAATGTAAATTAATACAACCTCTATGGAAGACAATATGGAGATTCCTTAAAAAACTAAAAATAGAAGCACCCTATGACCCAGCAATCCCACTATTAGGCCTATATCCTGATGAAATCAAAACTGAAAGAGGCACCTGTACCCCAATGTTCATTGCAGCTCTCTATACAATAGCCAGAACATGGAAGCAACCTAGATGTCCATCGACAAATGAATGGATCCAGAAGCTCTGGTACATATATACAATGGAATACTATTCAGCTGTTAAAAGAAATTCAGAAGACTCAGTCCTAATGAGGTGGCTGGCTCTAGAACCTATCATAAAAAGTGAAGTAAGTCAAAAAGAGAAAGACAAGTATAGTATACTAACTCATATATATGGGATCTAGTAAGATGGTTATGATAACATATGTAGCAAACTTAGATAAAAACAGAGAATAGACATAAAGACATTGTGGAGACCAAACAGTGGGAGGGAGGCATGGAGGGAGTAACATGGAAGCCTATACTGTCATGTGTGGAAAAGATAGCTATTGTCATTGTGCTAGGGGAATAGGAGTACCTACAACCACTTGGAGCGATGGTCTGGAGGGATGGGAGGGGGGGAACTGGGTGGGGGGAGGGTCCAAGGATATGCATATGAATGATCTGGGAACATACATGTAAAAAAATAAATAAATAAATAAATAAAAATCATGCCAGGTCTTAATACTAATCCACCTGTTTTCTTGTGAATAACAAGTTGTGTGTCTTTTGAGTATTTATTAGATAAACAAATCCTCATACTCTATTTTCACAATCTGGGCCAGCCTTCTCTAATGTCAGTCAGTCCACAGCCGCATAAGAGAGAATATTTTTGGAAAGCTTCTCCAGAATGTCTGAATGAGACTCAGGAAATCTGAAAACTTGTTTTTCATTAGCACCAAACTTCCCATTCATAAAGAGGCTGACAGAACACTCAAGAAAAGGATTTCCTCTTTCTTGAGGAATTATCAGAGAGTGGTGTTGTTTAGTCACTCAGTTGTGTCCAAGTCTTCGTGATCCCATGGACTGTAGCCTGACAAGCTCCTCTGTCCATGGGCTCTCCAGGCAAGAATACTGAAGTGGGTTGCCCTTTCCTTCCCCAATCAGAAAGTATGTCCCTTTGTGACTGTACACATTAAGTATATCAATAATCTTTCTACTATTCTTTTTCTCTTTAATCTGTGTCTGTAATATGTACAATGTGAACAGTCATAAGAATAATGAGAACTGATTTTATGCAACATACGGTGCAACTGTTTGTCTATTTTCCTATGGAGATCTAGAGGCATTTACTAAACATGCACATAAACACTCACAGCACAATGACACTGCTTTTACTAAAAACAATAAAGCATTTTACAAATTTAAGTGAAAAGAAATTCAGAAAAACTCAGTCCTAATGAGGTGGCTGGCTCTAGAACCTATCATAAAAAGTGAAGTAAGTCAAAAAGAGAAAGACAAGTATAGTATACTAACTCATATATATGGGATCTAGTAAGATGGTTATGATAACATATGTAGCAAACTTAGATAAAAACAGAGAATAGACATAAAGACATTGTGGAGACCAAACAGTGGGAGGGAGGCATGGAGGGAGTAACATGGAAGCCTATACTGTCATGTGTGGAAAAGATAGCTATTGTCATTGTGCTAGGGGAATAGGAGTACCTACAACCACTTGGAGCGATGGTCTGGAGGGATGGGAGGGGGGGAACTGGGTGGGTGGAGGGTCCAAGGATATGCATATGAATGATCTGGGAACATACATGTAAAAAAATAAATAAATAAATAAATAAAAATCATGCCAGGTCTTAATACTAATCCACCTGTTTTCTTGTGAATAACAAGTTGTGTGTCTTTGAGTATTTATTAGATAAACAAATCCTCATACTCTATTTTCACAATCTGGGCCAGCCTTCTCTAATGTCAGTCAGTCCACAGCCGCATAAGAGAGAATATTTTTGGAAAGCTTCTCCAGAATGTCTGAATGAGACTCAGGAAATCTGAAAACTTGTTTTTCATTAGCACCAAACTTCCCATTCATAAAGAGGCTGACAGAACACTCAAGAAAAGGATTTCCTCTTTCTTGAGGAATTATCAGAGAGTGGTGTTGTTTAGTCACTCAGTTGTGTCCAAGTCTTCGTGATCCCATGGACTGTAGCCTGACAAGCTCCTCTGTCCATGGGCTCTCCAGGCAAGAATACTGAAGTGGGTTGCCCTTTCCTTCCCCAATCAGAAAGTATGTCCCTTTGTGACTGTACACATTAAGTATATCAATAATCTTTCTACTATTCTTTTTCTCTTTAATCTGTGTCTGTAATATGTACAATGTGAACAGTCATAAGAATAATGAGAACTGATTTTATGCAACATACGGTGCAACTGTTTGTCTATTTTCCTATGGAGATCTAGAGGCATTTACTAAACATGCACATAAACACTCACAGCACAATGACACTGACTGAATTTACTAAAAACAATAAAGCATTTTACAAATTTAATTTCAATGAGTTAAAGCAATTAGAAACAATGATAGTATCGCCAATACTTCAACTCAAATATCCAACTTCCAAGAGTTCCTTAATCTACCCTACCCTTCACCTGTTGTAAATACCAATTCACAGTGATTTGGATCTCTTACTTGGAAAACCAATAAATTTGCACCATAGTCTTGGTCTTAAAGAAGTAAGAAAGAACAGGAATGAATATCCACCTCCAAATCAGTCATCCTTGACTTCAGAAAATCCCAGGGTCTTAAAAGTCTCAAAGAATCAGTTCCATTCACCACTCTTAAAGAGACTCATCTCTGAGAAACTGTGGTTTACTTGATTACTGAATTTTTCTCATAAATGTAAATATATACGTAAAATATGTGTTTTAATCAGGCACTGTTCTATATATACTGCAGCAGGGAGGGAGAAAGAAAAAAACAATCAAGTCCCCAACCCTCACAAAGCTTACATTCCACATTGATGCCATGTTGAAGTAACTTCATTCAAATATCATGCTAAATCTTTCAAGAGTTTGCTTCTGGTTATCTGTAGTCTCTCACAAGTAACCGTGAACATCTGCCTTTCTGGACTTAAAAAAAAAAACTATGCTTTCTTCCACTTGGCTAGCACAGATAGCTCAAGATTACAGAAAGAAACATAAAGCTTATTTATAACTATAAATGCAAACACATAAATACAGATGTAAAAAAAATTATACACACACACACAGCTTCCCTGGTAGTCTAGTGGTTAAGAATCCACCTTGCAGGCACTGGTTCGATCCCTGGCACGGGAAGATCCCACACACCGCGAAGCAGCTGGACCGGTGTGTCCAATTACGAGCCAGCATTCTGGAGCACACGAACCCAGGGCTAGTGCTCTACAATGAGAGAGGCCACTGGGATGGGAGGCCCACACACACCAAAGAATTAAAATGGGTGAAAATAAATAAATGAAGGACCAATAAAAGAGGCCAAAATTTAAAAAAAAAAAAATGGCTTCAAAAAAAAAGAATCCACCTTGCAATGCCAGAGACACCAGTTCAATTCCTGGTCTTGGAAGATCCCACATGCCACAGAGCAACTAGGCCTGTGCCCCACCACTCCTAAGCCTGCACTCTAAAGCCCTTGACCCACAGCTGTGGTGCCCAAGTGTCACAACTACTGATGTCCATGTGCCTAGAGCCTATGCTACACAAGAGAAGCCGCCACAGCCAGAAACCCACACACCACCACTAAGGAGGAGCCCCTGCTGCTACAACTACAGAAAAAGCCCACGCACAGCAATGGAGACCCCATGTAGCCAAAAATAAATACATAAATAAAGAAACTGCAGGACAGAAAATAACACATATATAGATAGATACATATACATACACACACATAGTGAAACTCTAGTAGAGCAACTGAAAGTTAGGGTTTGAAGTTCAAAAATACATCTTCCAATATGTATGGTACATGGGTCCCTTGGCTGTTCACCTGAAATCACCACAATACTCATAATCTGTGATGCTCCAATATAAAATAAAAATGTTAAAACAAAACGCATGTTCCAGCCTTGGTGCTGCCATTTAACTAAGCCAGTATCTCTTGGGTGAGCTTATGGATCTCCTTACATCTCAGTTCCTCACCTGTAAAGCTGGGATCATCACACATACATACATAAGACGACTAATGCAATGATCAAATATGAGAATGTATACTGAAGCGCCTATCCCAGTGGTGGGCACCAAGTTCATATCTAATCCTCATTATCATGATAATATTTCCATTATTCTGTATATCTAGATGGAGATTAAGAATCCTGTTGGCAAAATCTCAATCATGGTTTCTGATCATCCAAAAGTGTCCTTCATAGTCACGAGCGCATCTCTCTCTTAAGTTTCTGCAGAAACTCGGTTTCTAAAATTTGGCGTCAAAAACTGGCAAGACATTCAGCTGAGTGTCCCACTGCAGGCCCCAAAACACAACTACACTGGAATCCGTTTCCCATGACTTCCCAAAGTAGGTCAGTGCTATATGACACCCTTTACTGCTGTGTAAAGAAAAGCAGCAAAACTACCATTGCTTTTGCACAGAGGTTTGTTCTTCTCTTTTAGCATTTTGTCTTCACTTTCTATTTTTTGTTTTTTTGTTTTTGTTTTGTTTTTTTGGCCACTTCTATTGGTCTTTCATTTATTTCCATCTTTGTTCTTACGGTCTGGGTGGGCCTCCCATCGCAGTGGCCTCTCTCATTGACGAGCACCGGCTCTGGGCGCATGCGCTCCAGAGCTCAGGCTAGGTAGTTGGACACATGGGTCCAGCTGCTCCACAGCACAGAGAATCTTTCCAGGTCAGGGATTGAACCAGCACCCCTTGCACTGCAAGGTGGTGTCCTTACCCACTGGACCACAAGGGAAGCCCTTCACTTTCTTCTAAGCTAAGCCTTAACAGAATGTATTCAGGAAAATTTTTTGGTTTTGGTTTTGGTTTTGAAAAATGTAATAAGGCAAGTGAAACATAGTTACCAGATGACCATGAACATAATTTCAACTTCTTTAATTATTCTGTCCCATCCTTCACAAATCAGTTTTGGTCTTTATGATATTACAGAGTTATCTTTTCAGGAATTTAGATGGTGCTATTCATCCTAAATGACAGTAACTCCAAATGTCTTGAATGTAGTGTTTCTATGGTTTAGGTGCTTCTCAGTGAATTATATCTCAATTCTCTGATTATTAGCTCAGTTTCACTTCCTGCCTTACCCTTCACCTGTTCCATATTACATTCCACTTTCAGCTAGAAAAAAAAAATCTAAGGGAAAACAGATACAAAAGTTTACTAAGTAAAAACCAAAATGTTCATGGTTGCATTTTTCTCTCAGTTTAAAATGCATGAATTTATGACACATTGCCCCTACTGGAATAGAGTCATCTTTTCATATCTAATCCTCATTATCATGATAATATTTCCATTATTCTGTATATCTAGATGGAGATTAAGAATCCTGTTGGCAAAATCTCAATCATGGTTTCTGATCATCCAAAAGTGTCCTTCATAGTCACGAGCGCATCTCTCTCTTAAGTTTCTGCAGAAACTCGGTTTCTAAAATTTGGCGTCAAAAACTGGCAAGACATTCAGCTGAGTGTCCCACTGCAGGCCCCAAAACACAACTACACTGGAATCCGTTTCCCATGACTTCCCAAAGTAGGTCAGTGCTATATGACACCCTTTACTGCTGTGTAAAGAAAAGCAGCAAAACTACCATTGCTTTTGCACAGAGGTTTGTTCTTCTCTTTTAGCATTTTGTCTTCACTTTCTATTTTTTGTTTTTTTGTTTTTGTTTTTGTTTTTTTTGGCCACTTCTATTGGTCTTTCATTTATTTCCATCTTTGTTCTTACGGTCTGGGTGGGCCTCCCATCGCAGTGGCCTCTCTCATTGACGAGCACCGGCTCTGGGCGCATGCGCTCCAGAGCTCAGGCTAGGTAGTTGGACACATGGGTCCAGCTGCTCCACAGCACAGAGAATCTTTCCAGGTCAGGGATTGAACCAGCACCCCTTGCACTGCAAGGTGGTGTCCTTACCCACTGGACCACAAGGGAAGCCCTTCACTTTCTTCTAAGCTAAGCCTTAACAGAATGTATTCAGGAAAATTTTTTGGTTTTGGTTTTGGTTTTGAAAAATGTAATAAGGCAAGTGAAACATAGTTACCAGATGACCATGAACATAATTTCAACTTCTTTAATTATTCTGTCCCATCCTTCACAAATCAGTTTTGGTCTTTATGATATTACAGAGTTATCTTTTCAGGAATTTAGATGGTGCTATTCATCCTAAATGACAGTAACTCCAAATGTCTTGAATGTAGTGTTTCTATGGTTTAGGGTGCTTCTCAGTGAATTATATCTCAATTCTCTGATTATTAGCTCAGTTTCACTTCCTGCCTTACCCTTCACCTGTTCCATATTACATTCCACTTTCAGCTAGAAAAAAAAAATCTAAGGGAAAACAGATACAAAAGTTTACTAAGTAAAAACCAAAATGTTCATGGTTGCATTTTTCTCTCAGTTTAAAATGCATGAATTTATGACACATTGCCCCTACTGGAATAGAGTCATCTTTTACCATTTTTAGTTCTTGGAACTCTTCACTAAGTGGGCTTACTGGGAAAATATCTTATCATTTTATTACATAATAAAAAATGTTGAGTTTTCACAATACTGACTGGGTCATGAATAGAAATACTCCATTTCTAATTTGCATAAGATACAACTCACTCCCTCAGAATCATTTAGCTGGGGAATAAAGTTCAACTGGTGGGCTAGACCTAACATGTGCATCAGAAACTCATAGGTTGGGCTTCCCTGGTGGTCCAGTGGGTAAGGACACTGCCTTGCAGTGCAAGGGGCGCCGGTTCGAGCCCTGGCCTGGGAAGATTCCACGTGCCGCGGAGCAGCCGGACCGATGTGTCTGTCCAATTGCCGAGTTGGAGCTCTGGAGCACATGCACCCAGAGCCAGTGCTCTGCGGCAACAGAGGCCACTGCGATGGGAGGCCCACATGGGCCAAAGAACAAAGATGGATGAAAACAGACGAATGAAAGGCCAACAGAAGTGGCCCACCCACTCCCCTCCCTCCCCAGCCCACCCCCCCATAAATAAATAAATAAATAAACCTTTAAAAAAGAAAAAAAAAAGAAACTCATGGGTTAGAGAGGTCACCACCCATAAATGTTCTAATCTGTAAGTCCAGGGCCCAACCTGAGATCTCTCTCTCTTATTTTTCCTTCTTTGGCTGCTCTGGGTCCCTGCTGCTGTGCACAGGCTTTCTGTAGTTGTGAGGGCTACTCTTCGTTAGGTCATCCACCCTCCGGCCTAGAATTTGCTGGGTAGTTCTTTCATTTCAGTTCCGGGGTTTATTCATCCTAAATGACAGTAACTCCAAATGTCTTGAATGTAGTGTTTCTATGGTTTAGGTGCTTCTCAGTGAATTATATCTCAATTCTCTGATTATTAGCTCAGTTTCACTTCCTGCCTTACCCTTCACCTGTTCCATATTACATTCCACTTTCAGCTAGAAAAAAAAAATCTAAGGGAAAACAGATACAAAAGTTTACTAAGTAAAAACCAAAATGTTCATGGTTGCATTTTTCTCTCAGTTTAAAATGCATGAATTTATGACACATTGCCCCTACTGGAATAGAGTCATCTTTTACCATTTTTAGTTCTTGGAACTCTTCACTAAGTGGGCTTACTGGGAAAATATCTTATCATTTTATTACATAATAAAAAATGTTGAGTTTTCACAATACTGACTGGGTCATGAATAGAAATACTCCATTTCTAATTTGCATAAGATACAACTCACTCCCTCAGAATCATTTAGCTGGGGAATAAAGTTCAACTGGTGGGCTAGACCTAACATGTGCATCAGAAACTCATAGGTTGGGCTTCCCTGGTGGTCCAGTGGGTAAGGACACTGCCTTGCAGTGCAAGGGGCGCCGGTTCGAGCCCTGGCCTGGGAAGATTCCACGTGCGCGGAGCAGCCGGACCGATGTGTCTGTCCAATTGCCGAGTTGGAGCTCTGGAGCACATGCACCCAGAGCCAGTGCTCTGCGGCAACAGAGGCCACTGCGATGGGAGGCCCACATGGGCCAAAGAACAAAGATGGATGAAAACAGACGAATGAAAGGCCAACAGAAGTGGCCCACCCACTCCCCTCCCCCCCCCGCCCCCCCCCCCATAAATAAATAAATAAATAAACCTTTAAAAAAGAAAAAAAAAAAAAGAAACTCATGGGTTAGAGAGGTCACCACCCATAAATGTTCTAATCTGTAAGTCCAGGGCCCAACCTGAGATCTCTCTCTCTTATTTTTCCTTCTTTGGCTGCTCTGGGTCCCTGCTGCTGTGCACAGGCTTTCTGTAGTTGTGAGTAGCGGGGGCTACTCTTCGTTAGGATGCACAGGCTTCGCATTGCAGTGGCTTCTCTTGCTGACGAGCATGAACTCTAGCACATGGGCTTCAATAATTGCAGCACCTGGGCTCAGCAGTTGTGGTTCTCAGTCTCCAGAGCACAGGCTCCAGAGTTGTGGTGCACAGGCTGAGTTGCTCCAAGGCCATGCGGGATCTTCTTGGACCAGGAATCTAACCTGTGTCCCTTGCATTGGCTGGCAGATTCTTAACCCCTGAACCACTGGGAAAGTCCCCGAAACAGACATCTTGAAATTGGAGAACATTTCTCTAGGGGTTAAAGGATTTGGTGAAAAGCTCACTTTTCCATATGTTCAAATTCAACTTTACCTACATCTTTCTACATTTCACCTGTACATACATTTTTCTAAATACACTTCCCTTTTATCTAAAATAAGTCGGAAAGAATTAGGTTAGATTTTTCAAAGAAAGCCAATTATTCCTCTGCAAAGTGAAGGTAGTATCGGTTTCACTGTAGCAGTGTTTTATAAGCTGATAAAGTCTAAGAAAATGTGCATATGATCAATCCTTTGAAGGCAGTTTCATGAGAAACAGGGACTTACAAGCTTTTTCACTTTCAAGATAGAACATAGATGAAATCCCCTAGGACATCATCCTATTAATGTAATTACACAGATATAGGCATTGAAAGAAGTACCAGGTTGATTAGAAACGACAGTGAGAGAGCCGGTAAGCATAAGGAGAGATTTGAAAGCTGACAAAATCAGAACGAAACAGCATACATTTAGGTTAGAAGAAATCTTGCTGAAGAATGCCACTCTCCTTAAAGAGATTCCTAAAAAGTAAATGAAAAGTGGATTTGCCAGTACACAATGGCATCTAGTCAGCAGTCCACATATCAATAGCTCAAAATATGCTATTGTAATACTTATAAAGACTCAGTGAGACATCAGGACTCAAAGGAAGCCCAGAAACTGAGACTAACAACCAATCCATTGCCAGAATCTGTGGGAAATTTCAACAATCCAAGATAGCTGAGACGAGATACCCTACGAACGATCTCCCAGCAAACACACCACCCAGAAGATACCTAGATGGTGTCTGGGTCTCCATTTATTTTATAAGATCCAGGGACTCAGGAACAAGGCTCAGTTATAAAATGAGCCAGCTGTCCCTATCCTGGGAGACTCCTTTCTCCTGCTGATGCCTCAGTCCCTTCCAAGAGTCTCCTATTCAAAATGCACTAGAGGATTTTAAAGCTAAGAAAAGCAACAAGGCTAAAAAGAGGGAGGACTGATGATGATACAGCACATTTAAGATGGTGCAAAAGAAATAGAAATGCTAATAAGCAAGGGGTAAATCCGAAAGAACCTTAAAAGTAATGTGTCCAGGAGACTGTAGTCTTTCAGAATTTTTCATCAGTCTAAATATTCAGGTATGGGGCAATGTGAGTAGAAGTTTGCCTGAGTTCCACAAAGCTGCAGTAGGTACATGAACGCCACAGGGTAAAGGAAATCAACTAAGCATTGTGTGCATTAGCCCTTCCTCCTGTCCTCAATCCATGATAAAGACAAAGGAGAAAACCAGGAAGACAGACTTTTTCAGTTGGTGTTAGCGGCCAGTGTTCTGAGTAGATTGTCCTACAACGTGGAGTGGACTGACTCGTGTTTAAGAGCAGAATACATTATTTTTTAATTTTGGCCTCCTTTATTGGTCCTTTATTTTTATTTATTTTCATCCATCTTCATTCTTTTGGCCTGTGGGGGCCTCCCACTGCAGTGGCCTCTCTCACTGCAGAGCACCAGCCTGAGCACATGTGCTCCAGAGCACTGGCTCTCAATTGGACACATCAGTCCAGCCGCTCTGTAGCACGTGGGATCTTCCCAGGCCAGGGATTGAACTGACGCCCCTTGTACTGCAAGATGGACTCTTTACCCACTGGACCACCAAGGAAGCCCAAGAGTAATAATTTTAAATCAACTTCATTGAGTTATAATTTGGTTTAAACAAAATGTACTCACACTTAATGTGTTTTGATAAACGTACACTCCCTTGCAGCTACCACTTCAGTCAAGTTATAAAACATTGCCATGATCCAGAAAGTTCACACCCCCCCCAGTATAGTGAATCCTCTCCTCTATCCCAGAGAATCACTCATTTTGACTTCTATGGCTACAGATTCATTTTGCCTCTTCTGAATCTTAAAATATGTACTCTTTAGTCTCTAGTTTCTTTTGCTTAGTTCATTATTTTCACATTCACCCATGTTGTTAAACATATCAGTGGTTCATTCATCATTGCTGAGTAGTACTCCATTGTAAGAATACCTTGATTATTTTTCTATTCACCTGTTAATAGATAGTTGTTATTTTCAGAGTTTGCTTATTATGAATAAAGCTTCTGTGGTCATTTGTGTGTAAGCCTCTTGTGAGCATATCTGTTCATTTTTCTTGGGTAAAAATAACCAGGAATAGAACTGGTGCATCATATGGTAAATCAGTATTTAACTTCTTAAGAAACTGCCAATTTCAGTTGAACAAACACAAGTCAATGTATACTAAGAAACAAACACAAAGGAATGTCTAAGGTTGCAGAGTACAAAGATACCAAGCTCACTTCCTCCTATAGGCACACCCAAATTACAACTATCTATAGAACAACAATCAATGAAAGCAACCTTAAGACTCACATAGAAAACAATACCCAAGATACAGAAGCCACCCAAGAGTCCATAAAAATAATTTATGATGGAATATACATATGACTAACCTGGGATTATACATATCAGTAAACAACAAAAGCAAAAAAGAAAAAGAAAATAAATTTTTATTTATTTTCATCCATCTTCATTCTTTTGGCCTGTGGGGGCCTCCCACTGCAGTGGCCTCTCTCACTGCAGAGCACCAGCCTGAGCACATGTGCTCCAGAGCACTGGCTCTCAATTGGACACATCAGTCCAGCCGCTCTGTAGCACGTGGGATCTTCCCAGGCCAGGGATTGAACTGACGCCCCTTGTACTGCAAGATGGACTCTTTACCCACTGGACCACCAAGGAAGCCCAAGAGTAATAATTTTAAATCAACTTCATTGAGTTATAATTTGGTTTAAACAAAATGTACTCACACTTAATGTGTTTTGATAAACGTACACTCCCTTGCAGCTACCACTTCAGTCAAGTTATAAAACATTGCCATGATCCAGAAAGTTCACACCCCCCCCAGTATAGTGAATCCTCTCCTCTATCCCAGAGAATCACTCATTTTGACTTCTATGGCTACAGATTCATTTTGCCTCTTCTGAATCTTAAAATATGTACTCTTTAGTCTCTAGTTTCTTTTGCTTAGTTCATTATTTTCACATTCACCCATGTTGTTAAACATATCAGTGGTTCATTCATCATTGCTGAGTAGTACTCCATTGTAAGAATACCTTGATTATTTTTCTATTCACCTGTTAATAGATAGTTGTTATTTTCAGAGTTTGCTTATTATGAATAAAGCTTCTGTGGTCATTTGTGTGTAAGCCTCTTGTGAGCATATCTGTTCATTTTTCTTGGGTAAAAATAACCAGGAATAGAACTGGTGCATCATATGGTAAATCAGTATTTAACTTCTTAAGAAACTGCCAATTTCAGTTGAACAAACACAAGTCAATGTATACTAAGAAACAAACACAAAGGAATGTCTAAGGTTGCAGAGTACAAAGATACCAAGCTCACTTCCTCCTATAGGCACACCCAAATTACAACTATCTATAGAACAACAATCAATGAAAGCAACCTTAAGACTCACATAGAAAACAATACCCAAGATACAGAAGCCACCCAAGAGTCCATAAAAATAATTTATGATGGAATATACATATGACTAACCTGGGATTATACATATCAGTAAACAACAAAAGCAAAAAAGAAAAAGAAAATAAATGACAAAAAAAAATGTAAAATCAAAAAAGCAAAATAAAAAACTTGGGCTTGTGAAAAGAACAAAAATCAAAAAATCAAAAAAAAAATAATTTACGAAGAAGTTATGTGCTAGATATATATATAGGAAGGGGGTTAGAATGGAATATTACTTAGCCATAAACAAGAGTGAAATCTTGCCACATGCAACAACATGGATGGACCTATATGTACTGTGCTAACTGAAATAACTCAAAGACAAATACCATTGTATTTACACATGGAATCTAAAAACAAAACGAATTAACAAACATAGCAAAACAGAAACGGACTCCTAAATACAGAGAACGAACAGGTGGTTGCCAGAGGTGAAAGCAGTGAAGGGATGCGTGAAATAGGTGAGGGCGATTCCAAGGTACAAACTTCCAGTTACAAACTAAATGAGTCACAGGGAACAAATATATAGCACAGGGAACACCGACAGTAAGACTGTGATAACTCTGTACAGTGATGGACGGTAATTAAACTTATCACGATGATTATTTTGTAATGTATAGAAATTTCTAATCACTACGTTGTCTACCTGGACCTAACATAGTGTTGTAGGTTAATTACACTTCAGTGAAAAGAACAAGTAAGGAAAGAACATTGCCAAACTCTCTTGCAAAATATTTGACCATTTGACACTCACAATATGTAAGAGTTGCAGCTACTCCAAACCCTTACCATCACTCAATCTTGATTTTTTTGTTTTGTTTTGTTTTAGCCATTGACAGCAGTCTTGATGTGCTTAAAAATGAAAGAATGGGGGCCTCCCTGGGGGTCTAGTGGGTAAAGAGTCCACCTCGCAGTGCAAGCGGCACTAGTTGCTAGTACCGGGGTCTTACTCCATGCAGGGCACGTGGTTCCACTGCCTCATGCTCTGGCTCCTCTTGACCGCAGAGTACAAAGATACCAAGCTCACTTCCTCCTATAGAAAATTACAACTATCTATAGAACAACAATCAATGAAAGCAACCTTAAGACTCACATAGAAAACAATACCCAAGATACAGAAGCCACCCAAGAGTCCATAAAAATAATTTATGATGGAATATACATATGACTAACCTGGGATTATACATATCAGTAAACAACAAAAGCAAAAAAGAAAAAGAAAATAAATGACAAAAAAAAATGTAAAATCAAAAAAGCAAAATAAAAAACTTGGGCTTGTGAAAAGAACAAAAATCAAAAAATCAAAAAAAAAATAATTTACGAAGAAGTTATGTGCTAGATATATATATAGGAAGGGGGTTAGAATGGAATATTACTTAGCCATAAACAAGAGTGAAATCTTGCCACATGCAACAACATGGATGGACCTATATGTACTGTGCTAACTGAAATAACTCAAAGACAAATACCATTGTATTTACACATGGAATCTAAAAACAAAACGAATTAACAAACATAGCAAAACAGAAACGGACTCCTAAATACAGAGAACGAACAGGTGGTTGCCAGAGGTGAAAGCAGTGAAGGGATGCGTGAAATAGGTGAGGGCGATTCCAAGGTACAAACTTCCAGTTACAAACTAAATGAGTCACAGGGAACAAATATATAGCACAGGGAACACCGACAGTAAGACTGTGATAACTCTGTACAGTGATGGACGGTAATTAAACTTATCACGATGATTATTTTGTAATGTATAGAAATTTCTAATCACTACGTTGTCTACCTGGACCTAACATAGTGTTGTAGGTTAATTACACTTCAGTGAAAAGAACAAGTAAGGAAAGAACATTGCCAAACTCTCTTGCAAAATATTTGACCATTTGACACTCACAATATGTAAGAGTTGCAGCTACTCCAAACCCTTACCATCACTCAATCTTGATTTTTTTGTTTTGTTTTGTTTTAGCCATTGACAGCAGTCTTGATGTGCTTAAAAATGAAAGAATGGGGCCTCCTGGGGTCTAGTGGGTAAAGAGTCCACCTCGCAGTTCAAGCGGCACTAGTTGCTAGTACCGGGGTCTTACTCCATGCAGGGCACGTGGTTCCACTGCCTCATGCTCTGGCTCCTCTTGACCTTTCTGAAGCATACACCCCAGGGCATGGAGGACCGCTGAAGGGACTTGAGAGATCCAATCTAGAAGGGTAGAGAAGCAGTCTCCCTCTGGGATAAACTTTGACCAATGGCAGATCAGAGATGGGATAGAGCTGGCAGGCAAATTTCCTGTGTCTTTACCCAGAAGACAGGAGCCCAGCTGCTTTGTGCAGTGTGTCCAGCCATCCCTTCCACATAGCCTAGTGGATACAACCACTGAGCAACCAACTGTGACTCATCACAAACTACCAACGGTAATGCATCACTTTGCATTTGTTCCTCGTCTTTTCCTGTCTCACTTCCTTTTTCTCTCTCTGTCTTGGGTTCCTTTTTCTCTCTCTGTCTTGGGATTTGAACTTCCAGTAAATTCCTGTCACTTAAACCTTGCCTCAGGCTCTGATTTTAGGGAACTTAGTTTCTCCATAAGTTCCTTCTCTTGAGCTATCTTTTTTTTTGGCCACACCACAAAGCATGTGGGATCTTATTTCCCCAACCAGGGATCAAACCCAAGTGCCCTGCAGTGGAAGCATGGAGTCTCAACCACTAGACCACCAAGGAAATCCCACTTGAGCTATCTTGACTCTCGTCCTTCTTAACATCTTCTGTAACCTTTCATTGGTTTTCACGAGTCATCCAGCATCTCTCTAATAAATTCCATTTTGGTCAGAGTCATTTTCTGTAGCTTAAGTCTGCAGACTTATAATCAGTTTATGAGACAGGATATAATTTGTGGGACATTAGAATGTATCTTTATAATATTTTACCCTGCAAAAGGGAAAATTGGGGATTTTAAAAAAGAAGTTATTGTAATGTATAGAAATTTCCAAAAAGCCACGTGGCTTGCAAACTCTCTTGCAAAATATTTGACCATTTGACACTCACAATATGTAAGAGTTGCAGCTACTCCAAACCCTTACCATCACTCAATCTTGATTTTTTTGTTTTGTTTTGTTTTAGCCATTGACAGCAGTCTTGATGTGCTTAAAAATGAAAGAATGGGGGCCTCCCTGGGGGTCTAGTGGGTAAAGAGTCCACCTCGCAGTGCAAGCGGCACTAGTTGCTAGTACCGGGGTCTTACTCCATGCAGGGCACGTGGTTCCACTGCCTCATGCTCTGGCTCCTCTTGACCTTTCTGAAGCATACACCCCAGGGCATGGAGGACCGCTGAAGGGACTTGAGAGATCCAATCTAGAAGGGTAGAGAAGCAGTCTCCCTCTGGGATAAACTTTGACCAATGGCAGATCAGAGATGGGATAGAGCTGGCAGGCAAATTTCCTGTGTCTTTACCCAGAAGACAGGAGCCCAGCTGCTTTGTGCAGTGTGTCCAGCCATCCCTTCCACATAGCCTAGTGGATACAACCACTGAGCAACCAACTGTGACTCATCACAAACTACCAACGGTAATGCATCACTTTGCATTTGTTCCTCGTCTTTTCCTGTCTCACTTCCTTTTTCTCTCTCTGTCTTGGGTTCCTTTTTCTCTCTCTGTCTTGGGATTTGAACTTCCAGTAAATTCCTGTCACTTAAACCTTGCCTCAGGCTCTGATTTTAGGGAACTTAGTTTCTCCATAAGTTCCTTCTCTTGAGCTATCTTTTTTTTTGGCCACACCACAAAGCATGTGGGATCTTATTTCCCCAACCAGGGATCAAACCCAAGTGCCCTGCAGTGGAAGCATGGAGTCTCAACCACTAGACCACCAAGGAAATCCCACTTGAGCTATCTTGACTCTCGTCCTTCTTAACATCTTCTGTAACCTTTCATTGGTTTTCACGAGTCATCCAGCATCTCTCTAATAAATTCCATTTTGGTCAGAGTCATTTTCTGTAGCTTAAGTCTGCAGACTTATAATCAGTTTATGAGACAGGATATAATTTGTGGGACATTAGAATGTATCTTTATAATATTTTACCCTGCAAAAGGGAAAATTGGGGATCACAGAAGCTAATAGAGTTGATTATCTGTTGCAATAGAAAGGCAGACTCTCACTTGGCATATAGTATGTACAAAGTAAATATTTGCTGCATCTGAATCAGAGACCTAGTAAGTACTGCATTTTCCATCAAATTTGAATTCAAAGCCTGTGAGCTTCCTGTTATATCACACTTTATCTCAATTCTGGTTACAGATCTCTACAGAAATGGTTCTCTCTTACATGGAGTGTAAAGGATTCTCTATGATTGTCTGCCTGCTGATATAACTCTTCATCCAAATAGTTGTGGATTGCTCCATTCTCTGAAAATAGAATTTTTTCTTCTGTCTAATTTAAAGAGTAGTACACTTGAGAAACCTTGAAGAAAAAGAACAAAGTCAGAGGATTTATACTACCATATATGTAGGCTCAGTGGAAAGCTCCAGTAATTAAGACAGTGCGGTTTTAGCACATGGATGGATAAAATAACCAGTGGAACAGAATGAGTCCAAAAACAGCCTCCTATGATTACATGAGACACCATGGGGAATTCTTTTTTACCTGGTTCTAGGTTAATTAGATATCCATACAGAAAAAAGTATATTTTTTGTTAGCTACTTTCAAACAAGCATGGAAATAAAATCAAGATGAACTGAAGACCTATGTATAAAAGGCTAAATAATAAAGATTTTACAGAAAAATACAGAACATCTTTTTTTTTTTCCCCAGCCTCGTCTTGTGGCTTTCAGGATCATAGTTTCCCGAGCAGGGATCAAACCCAAGTCTCCAGTGGAAGCATGGAGTCCTAACCACTGGGCCACCAAGGAATTCCCTAGAATATCTTAATGATATTAAATGTAGGCAAACATTTTTTAACAAGACACCAAAAGTACTAACCATAAACTTTTAAATGATAAATTGGACCATAATAAGACTAAGTATCTCTTTCCACGAAAATATACTATTAACAGAGTAAAGGGTAACCCACAGATGACAGATGACACTTGCAACATACATATCCAACAAAGGACACTGATAATGAGGAAAGCCCAATAGACTAATTCCTTAACAGATATTTCAAACAGGAAGATCCAAATGAGCAATGAACACATGGAAAGATCATAAACTTCACTGACCATAATGGGAAATCAAACTAAAACCACAAAACAACATACTACCTACTTTAAAATGACTAAAATTAGAATGATAGAAAAGTCGAAGCAATAACTAGAATGTGGAACAATCTAGATTCTCTGATAGAAGTGTAACTTGCTACCATCACCTTGGAAAAATATTTGGAAGTATCTTCAAAGCCTGTGAGCTTCCTGTTATATCACACTTTATCTCAATTCTGGTTACAGATCTCTACAGAAATGGTTCTCTCTTACATGGAGTGTAAAGGATTCTCTATGATTGTCTGCCTGCTGATATAACTCTTCATCCAAATAGTTGTGGATTGCTCCATTCTCTGAAAATAGAATTTTTTCTTCTGTCTAATTTAAAGAGTAGTACACTTGAGAAACCTTGAAGAAAAAGAACAAAGTCAGAGGATTTATACTACCATATATGTAGGCTCAGTGGAAAGCTCCAGTAATTAAGACAGTGCGGTTTTAGCACATGGATGGATAAAATAACCAGTGGAACAGAATGAGTCCAAAAACAGCCTCCTATGATTACATGAGACACCATGGGGAATTCTTTTTTACCTGGTTCTAGGTTAATTAGATATCCATACAGAAAAAAGTATATTTTTTGTTAGCTACTTTCAAACAAGCATGGAAATAAAATCAAGATGAACTGAAGACCTATGTATAAAAGGCTAAATAATAAAGATTTTACAGAAAAATACAGAACATCTTTTTTTTTTTCCCCAGCCTCGTCTTGTGGCTTTCAGGATCATAGTTTCCCGAGCAGGGATCAAACCCAAGTCTCCAGTGGAAGCATGGAGTCCTAACCACTGGGCCACCAAGGAATTCCCTAGAATATCTTAATGATATTAAATGTAGGCAAACATTTTTTAACAAGACACCAAAAGTACTAACCATAAACTTTTAAATGATAAATTGGACCATAATAAGACTAAGTATCTCTTTCCACGAAAATATACTATTAACAGAGTAAAGGGTAACCCACAGATGACAGATGACACTTGCAACATACATATCCAACAAAGGACACTGATAATGAGGAAAGCCCAATAGACTAATTCCTTAACAGATATTTCAAACAGGAAGATCCAAATGAGCAATGAACACATGGAAAGATCATAAACTTCACTGACCATAATGGGAAATCAAACTAAAACCACAAAACAACATACTACCTACTTTAAAATGACTAAAATTAGAATGATAGAAAAGTCGAAGCAATAACTAGAATGTGGAACAATCTAGATTCTCTGATAGAAGTGTAACTTGCTACCATCACCTTGGAAAAATATTTGGAAGTATCTTCTAATGCTGAACTTATCCATTTTATATAACACAGTTATTCCACTTCAGGGTGCATACCCAATAGAGATGTTCACATATATTCACCAAAAGATGCATATTGGAATGCTCACTACTGTTCATACTGACCAAACTCTGGGACATAGTGAAGGATAGGGAAGCCTGGCAGGCTGCAGTCCGTGCTGCATTCCATGTGGTCATAAAGAGTCGGACATGACTTAGCAACTGAACAACATTCGTACTATCAAAACCCCTATCGATGGTAGGATGAGCAAATCAATCGTGGTATGTTCACTCAATGAAATCTCAGCAACTATGAGTATAAATAATGTTCAAAGTAGCAACATGGATTGATCACACAGGCATGGTGCTGAGTGAAAGAAGCAAGGTATGAAAGACTGTATGTCGTGTGATTCAACTGACATAAATAAACAGTTGGGGAGGGAAGAACTGGGAGTTTGGGGTTAGCGGATGCTACCAGTATATTTAAGATGGACAGATAACAAAGTCCTACTGTATAGCAGACAGAACTATGTTCAATATCCTATAATAAACATAATAGAAAAGAATACTAAAAAAAGAACATCTATATGTGTATATCAAAATCATTCTGCTCTACAGTAGAGATTGGCACAACATTGTGAATCAACTGTACTTCCAAAATTAAAAAAAGGGTCACCAAGGAGGGTACACTGTCTGGGAAGGTCAAGGGACTTCTGGGGCACTTTCTTATTTTGCCCTGCTTGATCAGGGTCAAACTTTTAAAGTACTAACTAAACTTTAAATGATAAATTGGCCCAAAAACGAAAATATACTATTAACAGAGTAAAGGGTAACCCACAGATGACAGATGACACTTGCAACATACATATCCAACAAAGGACACTGATAATGAGGAAAGCCCAATAGACTAATTCCTTAACAGATATTTCAAACAGGAAGATCCAAATGAGCAATGAACACATGGAAAGATCATAAACTTCACTGACCATAATGGGAAATCAAACTAAAACCACAAAACAACATACTACCTACTTTAAAATGACTAAAATTAGAATGATAGAAAAGTCGAAGCAATAACTAGAATGTGGAACAATCTAGATTCTCTGATAGAAGTGTAACTTGCTACCATCACCTTGGAAAAATATTTGGAAGTATCTTCTAATGCTGAACTTATCCATTTTATATAACACAGTTATTCCACTTCAGGGTGCATACCCAATAGAGATGTTCACATATATTCACCAAAAGATGCATATTGGAATGCTCACTACTGTTCATACTGACCAAACTCTGGGACATAGTGAAGGATAGGGAAGCCTGGCAGGCTGCAGTCCGTGCTGCATTCCATGTGGTCATAAAGAGTCGGACATGACTTAGCAACTGAACAACATTCGTACTATCAAAACCCCTATCGATGGTAGGATGAGCAAATCAATCGTGGTATGTTCACTCAATGAAATCTCAGCAACTATGAGTATAAATAATGTTCAAAGTAGCAACATGGATTGATCACACAGGCATGGTGCTGAGTGAAAGAAGCAAGGTATGAAAGACTGTATGTCGTGTGATTCAACTGACATAAATAAACAGTTGGGGAGGGAAGAACTGGGAGTTTGGGGTTAGCGGATGCTACCAGTATATTTAAGATGGACAGATAACAAAGTCCTACTGTATAGCAGACAGAACTATGTTCAATATCCTATAATAAACATAATAGAAAAGAATACTAAAAAAAGAACATCTATATGTGTATATCAAAATCATTCTGCTCTACAGTAGAGATTGGCACAACATTGTGAATCAACTGTACTTCCATTAAAAAAAATACAAGAACTGGTCAAATGGATGCATGCTGTTAGATATCAGGGTCACCAAGGAGGGTACACTGTCTGGGAAGGAATAGCAAGGGACTTCTGGGGCACTTTCTTATTTTGTTTCCTAATCAGCGTGCTGATTACCTGGGCCTATTCAGTTTGTGAAAATTCACTGACCTGGACATTTACGTCATGTGCACTTGTGTTTGATCCCTGGTTGGGGAACTAAGGTCCCACATGTCATGGGGCAACTAAGCCCTCACACCACAACCAGAGAGACGCCCGGCACAAGGAAAGATCCCACACACCACAGCCAAGACCCAACGCAGCCAAAAATAAATAAATAAATATTTTAAATAAAGAAAAGAAAAAGAGAACGCAAATCTGATCATGTCATTTCGACACTGCATTTCATCCTAAACGGAAAAGAGGGATTGTCTTCTCTAATGAGGTTAACACATCCCAGAACACAATACACTCCCTAAATTCCAGCCACAGTAAGCCCAGAAACAAAAGTTTCTCCTTCATTCTTCTGTTCACAATTTTCTGATCCAGACTAGCCCACCCGCAACCTTTCTCCCCCACTGCAAAGTTTCCCAGGCAGCTTCTTATTTGTCTGCTATTGTGTGAAGTCACTTCAGTCATCTCTAACTCTCTTCAATCTCAGACTGTAGCCTGTTAGGCTTCTCCGTCTTTGGGATTCTCTAGCAAGAACACTGGAGTGGGCTGCCATTTCCTCCCTCAGGATCAAACCTGCGTCTCTTATGTCTCCTGCATTGGCAGGAGGGTTCTTTACCACTGGCACCACCTGGGAAGCCTGGGTTTACATGTCTAAATCCAGTTAAAACCATACAGCCAGGTGTAGTGTTTGCCCCATCTTCACCCTTCTCCACCTATTTTCTTTCCTAAAATGGTCACCTACATGAAGGACATCTATCAGGGGCCATACCCTATGACTTCTGGTTCTATTCAGCTAATGGAGAGCCTTGCAGGAGGTCCAAGGGGGAAGGAGAGTGACCACTTCTTCTCTCTTCTCCCATTGAACTTACAAGTGGTACACATCCACTAGGCCTCATAGTTTCTTTTTTCCCTGGCCACACTTTGAAAATGATCCTTTATTCAACTGGTCTCAAATTATTCTGCTTTGAGTGTGCCATACACGTCCTGCTTGTGTCTGGATTGATTGTTTCAGTCATTAAATAAATAAAGGATTTCCATCGTCCCATCCCAATGGGAGTCATAGGTCTCTGACTCTGTATGACATTTTTTGATACTTTTTTCCATACGCTTATCATATTTTTTTGAAATGCCCGTGTTCTCCGTTAGCTTCTTAAATGCCAGAGTAATAACTGTGTAATGTCTGAACTCCCACTACCTGGCAAAGTCCTCATATATAAATGGTGTTTAGTCAAAGATTACTGAATAAATGTATAAAGAATGGTAGAAATTATGAGTAAATCTCAGCATAAATAAGTGTTCTTTTATCATTTATGCTGACCTTTACTATCTCATCATTGCTAACGGTAGATATTTTAAGCTTTAAACTTAGTTTAGGAATTGGAAAAGACTTGTACAGATTTATCACTTTTGTGTAACAATGTATTTTCATAACAGCTTTATAATACAACATATATTGCTAAAAAAAGATCCAGTTGTATTCTTGTATCAAATGCCATTGAGTTTTCATCTTTGTAATTTCCGCCCTAAGAATTTCAGAGTGCAGAGGGCACTGGATAACGTAAGGAACTATTTCATTCTTATACAAAATTAAATATTTTAATAGATTGCCAAAAGCAAATCCCTATTTATGTTTTCTTATTATTTTTCTCTTCAAAATATTTATTATGGATTTTAAATGACAGATTTCATTTCTCAGAAAATGATTACATCAGTTTAATTAACTGTCACCTCAGGGTCGATTCTTTTATATCTAAGAAGTTCGGATCAGAAAAGATTCTGAAAACAGAAAACCACTGCAGCTAAGCACTTGGAAGATGAGATTCAATTCAAATAACTTAGAGGTAGACTCTTAAATATATAATTTAAGAAATTGCTCTTATTGTTTACTTTATTTGAGGACTTTCACTTAAAAATCGCATATCAAAGAAACAATTGAAACCTCCTTTGTAGCCAGCCCTGCTTTATTCTCTTATTCTCCCAAGCTGCATGGCTTTCCCAGATTTGCTTTTGCATTTTACATATATATATTTATTTTCTTTTTAATATTTTGTCCTCTTTTATTGATTTTTTTTTTCTTTTCATCTGTCTTTATTCTTTGGCCTGTGTGGGCCTCTCATTGCAGTGGCCTCTCTCACCGCAGAGCACCAGCTCCAGGCACATGCGCTCCAGAGCGCTGGCTCTCCACTGGACACCCCAGTCCAGCCGCTCCGCGGCCCACAGGATCTTCCTGGGCCAGGGATCAAACAGGTGCCCCTTGCACAGCAAGGCAGACTCTACCCACTGGACCACCAGGGAAGCCCTGCATTTTTAATACATATATACCTGTACATAAATAACGTGCACTTGTGCTCAGTGCTCAGTCATGTCTGCCTCTTTGAGACCCCATGGACTGTAGCCTGTCAGATTCCCCTGTCCATAGAATTTCCTGGCAAGAAAACTGGAGCAAATTGCATTTCGGACTCCAGGGGATCTTCCCAACACAGGGATCAAACCCTCATCTCCAGTGTCTCCTGCATTGGCAGGCGGATTCTTTTACCACTGATTCACCTGGTAAGCCCTTCCAGAAATAACAGAGAGTATTATTTTGTATGTAGCCATTTTTAAATCACATAAACTGTATTATTTCATGGATGTTGTTCTATTCCTTAAATTTTCACTCAAAGTGTGCTTTAAGGGTCTACCCAGATTGATAAATCCAAATAAAATTCCTTTTTTTTTTTAAGCTTCTAAATAGAGGGGGCAGACATTGCCAGTTGCCTAAGCAGTACTGGGTCCTCATCATTTTTCTTTGTAAGAGAAACAGAAAAATTTTTTCAATGTAGTTATGTGCCCTGGAAAATTAAATAGTATTTTCCAGGCTTCTTGCAGCTAAATTTCTAACTAATGCAATTGAGCAAAGTCTGCTTGGGATTGTTTGAGAATGGCCGATTCATCTTTGACAAAGAAGGAAACAATATCCAAAGGAGAAAAGACAGTCTCTTCAATAAGTGGTGCTGGGAAGACTGGACAGCTAACATGCAATAGAATGAAATTAGAACATTCTCTAACTCCAGACACAAAAATAAACTCAAAATGGATTAAAGACCTAAATGTAAGGCCAGATACTATAAAACTCTTGAAAGAAAACATACAAAGAACACTCTGACATAAATCGTAGCAATATCTTTTTGGATCCACTTCCTAGGGTGATGAAAATAAAAACAAAATTAACAAATTGGCCCTAATTAAACTTAAAAGCTTTTGCACAGCAAAGAAAACCATAAAGAAAACAAAAAGACAACCCATAGAATGGGCAAAAATATTTGCAAAGAGACCAACACAGAATTAATCTCCAAAATACACAAACAGCTCATACAGCTCATTATCAAAAATAAACAAACAACCCAATCAAAAAGGTGGGCAGAAGATCTAATTAGACGTGCCTTCAAAGAAGATGTACAGATGGCCAAACAGCTCATGAAAAACTGTTCAAAATTGCTAATTATTAAAGAAATGAAAATCAAAACTACAATGAGATATCACCTTAGACAGTCAGAACAGCCATCTTCAAAAAGTCCCTTGCTGGAAAGCGTATGGAGAAAAGGGGACCCTCCTACACTGTTGGTGGGAATGTAAACTGATACAATCACTATGAAGGACAGGATGGAGGTTCCTTAAAAAACTAAAAACAGAACTACCATATGATCCAGCAGTCCCACTCCTGGGCATATATCCCGAGAAAACCATAATTCAAACCAAGGCATGCACTCCAGTGTTTATGTTAGCATCACTCACAATAGCCAAGAAAGGGAAGCAACCTAAACGTCCATCAAGAGAGGAACGGATAAAGAAGATGTGGTACATACGAACAACAGAATATTACTCGGTCATAAAAAAGAATGAAATAATGCTATTTGTAGCAACATAGATGGATTTAGAAGTTATCATATTAAGTAGAAGTTCAGACCTTTGATGGCACTGTAGAACTACCGTAGCAGCTGCAAGTATGCCTCTGGACTTCATTAGGATTCCTGGTGGCTCAGATAGTAAAGAATCTATCTGTAGTGCAGAAGACGCAGGTTCAATCCCTCGATTGGAAAGGATCATGAAAAAGGTATCTCTCTTCAATAAGTGGTGCTGGGAAGACTGGACAGCTAACATGCAATAGAATGAAATTAGAACATTCTCTAACTCCAGGGATTAAAGACCTAAATGTAAGGCCAGATACTATAAAACTCTTGAAAGAAAACATACAAAGAACACTCTGACATAAATCGTAGCAATATCTTTTTGGATCCACTTCCTAGAGTAACGAAAATTAAACAAAATTAACAAATTGGCCCTAATTAAACTTAAAAGCTTTTGCACAGCAAAGAAAACCATAAAGAAAACAAAAAGACAACCCATAGAATGGGCAAAAATATTTGCAAAGAGACCAACACAGAATTAATCTCCAAAATACACAAACAGCTCATACAGCTCATTATCAAAAATAAACAAACAACCCAATCAAAAAGGTGGGCAGAAGATCTAATTAGACGTGCCTTCAAAGAAGATGTACAGATGGCCAAACAGCTCATGAAAAACTGTTCAAAATTGCTAATTATTAAAGAAATGAAAATCAAAACTACAATGAGATATCACCTTAGACAGTCAGAACAGCCATCTTCAAAAAGTCCCTTGCTGGAAAGCGTATGGAGAAAAGGGGACCCTCCTACACTGTTGGTGGGAATGTAAACTGATACAATCACTATGAAGGACAGGATGGAGGTTCCTTAAAAAACTAAAAACAGAACTACCATATGATCCAGCAGTCCCACTCCTGGGCATATATCCCGAGAAAACCATAATTCAAACCAAGGCATGCACTCCAGTGTTTATGTTAGCATCACTCACAATAGCCAAGAAAGGGAAGCAACCTAAACGTCCATCAAGAGAGGAACGGATAAAGAAGATGTGGTACATACGAACAACAGAATATTACTCGGTCATAAAAAAGAATGAAATAATGCTATTTGTAGCAACATAGATGGATTTAGAAGTTATCATATTAAGTAGAAGTTCAGACCTTTGATGGCACTGTAGAACTACCGTAGCAGCTGCAAGTATGCCTCTGGACTTCATTAGGATTCCCTGGTGGCTCAGATAGTAAAGAATCTATCTGTAGTGCAGAAGACGCAGGTTCAATCCCTCGATTGGAAAGATTCCCTGGAGAATGGAACAGCAATGCACTACAGTATTCTTGCAGGAGAAGTCCATGGACAGAGGAGCCTGGTCATATTAAACGGGAAAAGCAAAATCCCTTTTTGCTTAAGGTACAATAGTTGATTCTCTGCCACATACAGCCCTAATCACTCCTAATTCAAAGAATTCCAGTAATGAATATACTACATATCTAGACAACCATTTATCTATTCCAATAAGTTATTTACTTCTACTTCTCTACACGTATAACCAACACTGCAGTGAACATCTTATATAATGAACTCTTCACACATACCTGAGATTCCCGAGTACTGAAAGTTCACAAGGTCAAACTGACATTGCACTTTGGAGAACAGTTTAAAACACCTAGAAAAGTGATAATTCTCTTCATTCTCATAAAAAGTGACTGCATTTTTGATTCCACACACCTTTGCCAATTTGATCATGATCCTGGCGAATGAAATTTTTGTTAAGTCTTGTGAGTATGAAATAAAATCTCATTTCTTTTATTTGAAATTCATTCATTCCTAATGAAGTTCTCTCTTTTCATATTGAACTTCTGACTACTCTCAAACTAATTTATGGGACACAATTATATGAATACAAAAGTAGATCCAAAAGTCTCTGCAAAGGAAGGAAAATACTTCAGTTCGATAATGGCTAGTTTTTGTTGAGTTATTTAATACATTTCATCAATTCTAATCCTCATGAAAATTCTGAAAGATAGTAAGATAGGAATTGCTATCCCTGAGTTTCTGTTATGATTATCAATTTTATTATACTGTTGTATCATGCTGAGGTCTGCGCTGCCATGGAGGGGTTATTATTTGTCCAAAGTAACACAGCTAAGAAGTAATGGAACAGAAATTTGAACTTAAGACTGCTGATTCCAACACCTGTATGTTTTTTATTACACAAGGCTGAGCGTAAGACTTCTTTAAGTATAAACTGTGTGTTGAAAAGTTACGAGCTACTGAAGAGAAGGAGACAAAAGAATTTAAGTAATGTTATAAAGCCAAAACCAGATGTATTCATACTTGTTTTCAAACATGGAAGTGAAAAATAGATGTATTTAAGAAACAGTTCCTGGTCATGAAAAATACTGACAAAGAGAAATTTTTTTAAAAAATACTTGACTATTACCGGAAGACGCAGGTTCAATCCCTCGATTGGAAAGATTCCCTGGAGAATGGAACAGCAATGCACTACAGTATTCTTGCAGGAGAAGTCCATGGACAGAGGAGCCTGGTCATATTAAACGGGAAAAGCAAAATCCCTTTTTGCTTAAGGTACAATAGTTGATTCTCTGCCACATACAGCCCTAATCACTCCTAATTCAAAGAATTCCAGTAATGAATATACTACATATCTAGACAACCATTTATCTATTCCAATAAGTTATTTACTTCTACTTCTCTACACGTATAACCAACACTGCAGTGAACATCTTATATAATGAACTCTTCACACATACCTGAGATTCCCGAGTACTGAAAGTTCACAAGGTCAAACTGACATTGCACTTTGGAGAACAGTTTAAAACACCTAGAAAAGTGATAATTCTCTTCATTCTCATAAAAAGTGACTGCATTTTTGATTCCACACACCTTTGCCAATTTGATCATGATCCTGGCGAATGAAATTTTTGTTAAGTCTTGTGAGTATGAAATAAAATCTCATTTCTTTTATTTGAAATTCATTCATTCCTAATGAAGTTCTCTCTTTTCATATTGAACTTCTGACTACTCTCAAACTAATTTATGGGACACAATTATATGAATACAAAAGTAGATCCAAAAGTCTCTGCAAAGGAAGGAAAATACTTCAGTTCGATAATGGCTAGTTTTTGTTGAGTTATTTAATACATTTCATCAATTCTAATCCTCATGAAAATTCTGAAAGATAGTAAGATAGGAATTGCTATCCCTGAGTTTCTGTTATGATTATCAATTTTATTATACTGTTGTATCATGCTGAGGTCTGCGCTGCCATGGAGGGGTTATTATTTGTCCAAAGTAACACAGCTAAGAAGTAATGGAACAGAAATTTGAACTTAAGACTGCTGATTCCAACACCTGTATGTTTTTTATTACACAAGGCTGAGCGTAAGACTTCTTTAAGTATAAACTGTGTGTTGAAAAGTTACGAGCTACTGAAGAGAAGGAGACAAAAGAATTTAAGTAATGTTATAAAGCCAAAACCAGATGTATTCATACTTGTTTTCAAACATGGAAGTGAAAAATAGATGTATTTAAGAAACAGTTCCTGGTCATGAAAAATACTGACAAAGAGAAATTTTAAAAAATACTTGACTATTACCAGAGGAATGGTCCATAATTGCTACTTGGACACAACTTTAATTTTAGTAGGTTAAGTGAATGCAAGTGATCCATCTTAGTTTTAGAGAAGCAGGTGCTACTTCAGCTCATGAAATTTCTCCTTGCAGAATTAATTGAAATTGGCTTGGCTACGAGTACTCTCAGCTGATTTGGGAACTGGCTCAAGAGTCACGGACATGAAATCATCATAAAACTCTGAGTATCTGCTTTGCTACTGGGGTAGCACAGGGACTGATGGACTGAGTTTCCTTTGGCATCTTCATTAATGACCTGAAGGAGGGAGCAAATAACTTGTTAATGAAATTCACAAATGGTAATGTATGAGGAGGCATTGCAAATGCTAATCAAGGCTGCTAAATTATCCAAAGAAACCCAGAAAGGTTAGACAGGTAGATACAAACAAACAACCAAAAATGCACCATGGAAATTTAACAGTTGAGAGCAGGAATGGGGGTGGGTGAGAGTTGACAGAGCAAATAATTACTTATTTTTCTGATGTCATCAAAAGCCTTCTCAGGTCCAACTCAATGGACGTGAATTTGAGCAAACACCAGGAGACAGTGAAAGACAGAAAAGACTGGCATGCTACAGTCCACGGGGTCACAGAGTCAGACATGACTTAGCAGCTGAACAACAACGAAAGCTCATTCTGGGTGCATTTTTGAAAACTGGATTTTGTTGGGAGCAGGATGGAGGTAAAAACACAAGAGTGGAAATAGGGAAGCCGTGTTACTAAACCAGGAAAACATGATAATGGTACCCGGAGGGACAGAAACAAGCCTATAGACTCAGAAGACATTTGGAAGGCAGAGCCAATAGATTTTACTGACATTAGATGAGAAGGCCCATCGATTGGGGGGGAATGGTTAGCTGAGCGTAAGACTTCTTTAAGTATAAACTGTGTGTTGAAAAGTTACGAGCTACTGAAGAGAAGGAGACAAAAGAATTTAAGTAATGTTATAAAGCCAAAACCAGATGTATTCATACTTGTTTTCAAACATGGAAGTGAAAAATAGATGTATTTAAGAAACAGTTCCTGGTCATGAAAAATACTGACAAAGAGAAATTTTTTTAAAAAATACTTGACTATTACCAGAGGAATGGTCCATAATTGCTACTTGGACACAACTTTAATTTTAGTAGGTTAAGTGAATGCAAGTGATCCATCTTAGTTTTAGAGAAGCAGGTGCTACTTCAGCTCATGAAATTTCTCCTTGCAGAATTAATTGAAATTGGCTTGGCTACGAGTACTCTCAGCTGATTTGGGAACTGGCTCAAGAGTCACGGACATGAAATCATCATAAAACTCTGAGTATCTGCTTTGCTACTGGGGTAGCACAGGGACTGATGGACTGAGTTTCCTTTGGCATCTTCATTAATGACCTGAAGGAGGGAGCAAATAACTTGTTAATGAAATTCACAAATGGTAATGTATGAGGAGGCATTGCAAATGCTAATCAAGGCTGCTAAATTATCCAAAGAAACCCAGAAAGGTTAGACAGGTAGATACAAACAAACAACCAAAAATGCACCATGGAAATTTAACAGTTGAGAGCAGGAATGGGGGTGGGTGAGAGTTGACAGAGCAAATAATTACTTATTTTTCTGATGTCATCAAAAGCCTTCTCAGGTCCAACTCAATGGACGTGAATTTGAGCAAACACCAGGAGACAGTGAAAGACAGAAAAGACTGGCATGCTACAGTCCACGGGGTCACAGAGTCAGACATGACTTAGCAGCTGAACAACAACGAAAGCTCATTCTGGGTGCATTTTTGAAAACTGGATTTTGTTGGGAGCAGGATGGAGGTAAAAACACAAGAGTGGAAATAGGGAAGCCGTGTTACTAAACCAGGAAAACATGATAATGGTACCCGGAGGGACAGAAACAAGCCTATAGACTCAGAAGACATTTGGAAGGCAGAGCCAATAGATTTTACTGACATTAGATGAGAAGGCCCATCGATTGAGGGAATGGGCTGCTGACACATTCAGAAGGTATGGTTTATAAGTCAGTTGCCTATGTTGTCAAGGACAAACAATGTGTCTACATTGTATTCAGGAGAGTGAATGAGAGCAACATGAGATGTTCTGTCCCTTTAAGTCTCCATTAATTCCTGAATCATTTTCTAATAATGTGTCAATATATGGCTTTTGTAAATTCCAGAATCTGTATTTCAGTTTGGGGAACTCATATATTGGTCATGCATTTTTTTTTTTTTTTTTGGACACTTCTATTGGTCTTTCATTTATTTATCTATTTTCATCCATTTTTTGTTTTTTGGCCCACATAGGCCTCCCATCGCAATGGCCTCTCTCGCTACAGAGCACCAGCTCTGGGCACATGTACTCCAGAGCTCCGGCTCAGTAGTTGGACACATAGGTCCAGCTGCTCCATGGCATGTGGGACCTTCCCAGGCGAGGGATCGAACCAGCGTCCCTTGCACTGCAAGGCGGTGTCCTTACCCACTGGACCACCAGGGAAGCCCTCAGGCATTCTTAATTGACCTGACTCACGTTTCAGACTTTGCCTCTCCTCCCCCACAATCTCTCACACCCATCCCAAGACTACAATATTTTGGAGGGTCTTCTATATTCTTTCCAAATCAGCAAGATTTTAGAGCTCTTCAGCTTGAGTCCTTATTTGGGGGATTTTTGTGTTTAGACAGTGGAATAATGGGATCGTGTTCTAGTCTAGCCTCTCATTCATCATCCCTTTCTCTTAGAACTTTTTCTTTCTTTCTCTAGGATTGCCTTCTATATTTTCAGCATGATGGCCCCATGCTCTGAAACAAGGGAAATACAGTTCTCTCATGCTTGTTTGTTAGTGTTGCCCAGAACTTCCTAATCAATCTAAGCTGAGTAGAACACCCCAGACAATCTTGGAGCTCCCACTTCTTTCACACCCTATATTTAAGACATCACCATGTGACAAGGGACTCTACGTCTGACCTGGCTACATATCCGTCCCTCTTCCTCACTTCCACCATCACACCTTTAACATGGGTTTTTATCATTCCCCCTTCCATGACAGCAGGAGACCATGTGGTCTTCCTCTCGCCATAGAGCTGGTGGTGCTCTTTCTAAAACACGGATCTGGTGATGTCTGCTTAACCTAGAGGAGGTTTTCAGACTGTACTTTTTTTTTTTAACTTTATCATTATTTTTTTTTTCCAGAAAGCACACTTTTTTTTTTTTTTTAAAGATTTATTTATTTATTTGTTTTGGGCGGGGGTCGGGTTGGGGAGGGAGGGGAGCAGGCTGGCCACTTCTATTGGTCTTTCATTTCTCTATTTTCATCCGTCTTTGTTCCTTGGCTCCTGTGGGCCTCCCATCGCAGTGGCCTCTGTTGTCGCAGAGCACCTGCTCTGGACACATGCGCTCCAGAGCTCCGGCTCGGTCATTGAACTCATCGGTCCAGTCGCTCCGCGACACGTGGGATCTTCCCAGGCCAGGGATTGAACCAGCACCCCTTGCACTACAAGGCGGTGTCCTTACCCACTGGACCACCAGGGGAAGCCCACACTTTATTTTTTTTAATTGAAGTATAGTTGTTTTACAGTATTGTGTTAATTTCTGCTATACAGCAATGTGATTCAATTAAGTGTATATAAACATTCTTTTTTTTTTTTACTTTTTACTTTTACACTGTTTTGTTGTTTACAGATATGTATAATCCCAGATTAGTCATATGTATATCCCTGGCCCCCATCCCTCCTCCACCTTCCTCCCAGTTCTCCCCCTCCACCCCATTCCATCCCTCCAGGCCATCTCACCAGTTTGTGCTTTTTGACATCCTAGGCAGTTTGTAGATGTGCAGTTGCTTTTGAATAAGAGGCAACTGGTAGAGCGTGAAAAGTGGGCAGGGCTCCTGGCCATCTCCTTGGCTTCTACTGAGAGCAAACCTCCTTTTCTTTGTTATTTACTTGTCTTCTGAATATGAATTTTTCAATAAAGGGTTTCAATGAAAGAAAAAAGTAGACTGAAAAACTCTGACCTTGTCTAGTCCTAACTCCTCAATATACATTCAAGTTTCTTCAAAATTAATCTCCTATTCCAACCTTCTTTCAGTGACTAATACCCACTGTAGTCCAGCCACACTGTACTGCCTACTCTTCCTAAAACATGTCATGCCCCAGTATGTGAGCATGCAGATAAGCACTTATCACAGAGGGAAGAAGAAAGGCAACAGGTAAACCTAGTAGACAGAAATCTGCCCTCATTCTGCTCTTACACTCCTAGGAACTCATTGGATAGATCCAATAGAAAGCTAGAAAATAAACAAGATGATTAACGAAGTCCAGAGGATTACTCCATAGAATAGACCTGAAAAGGGGTTAAAAAAAAAAAAATTAAAAAAAAACAGTAGGTCTGGATAGTCAAACAAAAAATGTCAAAGATCCACAAGCTGGTTGGTATCTCTACAGGACATTTGAATGTCTGCAATATTGCTTTCAGGCTTCTGTGGTAGCTCAGACAGTAGAGTCTGCTTGCAGTGAGAGAGACCCAGATTCAATCCCTGGGTTAAGAAGATCCCCTGAAGAAGGAAATGGCAACCCACTTCAGTATGGCAGTACTTCTTGCCTGGAAAATCCAATGGATGGAGGAGCCTGGCAGGCTATAGTCCATGGGGTTGCAAAGAGTCAGACACAACCAAGTGACTAGCACTTTATATACTTAAATATACTATTATCTTTACTGATGAGCAAGTTGATTCTCCTGGCAAGTAAGCGTCAGAGCCATGATTAAAACTCAAGCACTTGGGCACTTCCCTGGTGGCACATTGGTAAGACTCTGCCTGCCAATGCAGCGTTCACGGGTTTGATCTCTGGTCCGGGAAGATCCCACTTGCCATGGAGCAAGTAAAGCCCATGAGCCACAGCTACTGAGCCGCACACCTAGAGAGCCTGTGCTTTGTAACAAAACAAGTCACTGCAACGAGAAGCCCTTGCACAGCAATGAAGGGTAGCCCCCGCTCGCCATAACTAGAGAAAGCCCGCGCAAAGCAATAAAGACCTGGAGCAACCAAAAATAAATAAATAAATAATTTTGAAAAAAGAAAAGAAACCTCAAGCTCTTGGCACTTTCCTGGCTGTCCAATGGTTAAGACTCTGAGCTCCCAATGCACGGAGCCAAAAGTCAGTCCCTGGTGTAGGAACCAGATGCTGCATGCTGCAGTGAAGATCCCACATGTCACACCTATGACCCAGTTCAGCCAAATAAATAAGTATTAAAAAAAAAAAAAAAAAAGCACTCTGATCCCAGAGACACATACCCAGCTGACTTCAGAGGTTGAGACCACAATGGTTTTCCTTTGAAAACTGCACTTTGTACTCTTTTGAAAACCAAGGGTTTTTTCTTTATCAATTTACCATGGCCTCCGTTCTCCCTCTCAGTAGTTATGACACAATTTTCTAATTGCATCAAATACTGTATTAGCTCAGTATTACACTAATTAGCACCATTTTGTTTACTAGATGACAGGGTGGGATGGAGTTTCCTTGCCTTGACGCCCATTATTAAGATGATTACTCCCCAGAGGGGTGCTGTGGAAAACAGGAACGAGGTACATACACTGCAGCATGTGTGGATACCTGTGGCCTTTAGCAAGGAGGATGGCCCTACCCCAAATTATTCCATCTGGTAGAGCTGTTGCCTGCTGTAGTTCACACATGAATGGCAGCAATTTGCATGCAAATGGGGGCCTACCTGCCTTCTTGGAGCTAAGAGCTATATTTCAACATTTCACAGTGGAATTAGTCAGTGGACAGGACGCTGCGACTTTGTGGTTGTGCCAGCTAAAACCCTTCTAAATACCAAGCTCTGTGTTTCACAGCAAGATTGTTTATTGAACCAGTTCGTGGAAGCTCCAAAGACTCCTCTGCTGAAATCCTGCCAGCTCCAAGCTCTGATTTTGACATTGACATTGTCAGTTGAGATTAAGCATTGGTCTTAATGAATGCTGGCAGATACCTTCTGAGGGACGATCACCCGTATTCCTGAGGCTAAACAGCAAAGCTCTGGATGGGAGGAAAAGGAAGGTCTTGGGAGTAATTGGTTGCCTTTTTTTTCTAGCTCTCCTTCATTCATTCTCCGCTTCTTAAAAGATAAAGGTCAGGTTCCTTGGCCAGTCTTCATGAATTTACATGGTCTGTGCCATATTGATCTTTCTGGCCCCCCATGCTGTCCCACTCCTTTATCCTCCAGCAATCCTAAAATAAATCTCCTTCCCTCACAGTATTTGATGCAACCATTTAAAAGGCTTTTCTTCCTTTGCACATGCTGTTCCCACTATCTGGCATGACCATCTTCACTACTACTGGAGGGTGAACCTTAAAACCCTGGATAATGATCCCACAAAACCCCACCCGGGTTACTCTGAGAGACCGTTCCCTGCTTGTTCTGATGAAAAGTGATTTCTCCATCTCCAAACATCTACAGTTTTACTCTTATTGCATGAAACAAGACTTACATGCAAAAATACTTGACACTAAGCATTTATAACTTGTTCATCCTTAAAGACCCAGATCTCAGCACGGCATTTGACATATAGTAAGTGTTTCATCCTTACTTGTCTAATTTAAATGAATTATTTACCCAGGTAATGGTTACAGGAGATGTCTGGTAGTTTAAAAGAAACCACAACTTAAATTAGGAGGTTGGGATTAAAACATACACATTACTATATATAAAACAGATAACCAACAAGGGCCTACGGTATAGCATAAGAACTGTATGCAATACTCTGCAATAACCTATATGGGAAAAGAATCTGGAAAAGAATGAATATATATATATATGCATAATGGATCACAGTGTACAACCTGAAACTAACACAACATTGTAAATCAACTATAATATAAAATAAAAACTAAGTTTAAAAAATCATAAACAAAAGAAAGAGAAACATTATGAAGGATGCAAAATAAAATTCCTTAATCTACCTAACCAGAAAAACAGTCTCAACACTATGGAGTCAATGCATATCTACAGGGCTTCCCTTGGTGGTGGGTAAGGACACCGCCTTGCAGTGCAAGGGGCGCCGGTTCAAGCCCTGGCCTGGGAAGATTCCACGTGCCACGGAGCGGCTGGACTGATGTGTCCAATCACCGAGCCGGAGCTCTGGAGTGCATGCGCCCAGAGCCAGTGCTCTGCAACGACAGACGCCACCGCGATGGGAGGCCCACAGGAGCCAAGGAACGAAGACGAATGAAAATAGAGAAATGAAAGACCAATAGAAGTGGCCTGCCCACTCCCCTCCCTCCCCCAACCGACCCCGCCCAGAGTATATAAATAAATAAATCTTTAAAAAAAAATGCATATCTACAGCTATATCTATATAGGTATACATGCAAAGTCACTTCATTCGTGTCCAACTTTGCAACCCCATGGACTGTAGCCTGCCGGGATTCTCCAGGCACATCTACAGCAAATGATTGATCCCACAAAACCCCACCGTTACTCTGAGAGACCGTTCCCTGCTTGTTCTGATGAAAAGTGATTTCTCCATCTCCAAACATCTACAGTTTTACTCTTATTGCATGAAACAAGACTTACATGCAAAAATACTTGACACTAAGCATTTATAACTTGTTCATCCTTAAAGACCCAGATCTCAGCACGGCATTTGACATATAGTAAGTGTTTCATCCTTACTTGTCTAATTTAAATGAATTATTTACCCAGGTAATGGTTACAGGAGATGTCTGGTAGTTTAAAAGAAACCACAACTTAAATTAGGAAGTTGGGATTAACATATACACACTACTATATATAAAACAGATAACCAACAAGGACCTACGGTATAGCATAAGAACTGTATGCAATACTCTGCAATAACCTATATGGGAAAAGAATCTGGAAAAGAATGAATATATATATATATGCATAATGGATCACAGTGTACAACCTGAAACTAACACAACATTGTAAATCAACTATAATATAAAATAAAAACTAAGTTTAAAAAATCATAAACAAAAGAAAGAGAAACATTATGAAGGATGCAAAATAAAATTCCTTAATCTACCTAACCAGAAAAACAGTCTCAACACTATGGAGTCAATGCATATCTACAGGGCTTCCCTTGGTGGTGGGTAAGGACACCGCCTTGCAGTGCAAGGGGCGCCGGTTCAAGCCCTGGCCTGGGAAGATTCCACGTGCCACGGAGCGGCTGGACTGATGTGTCCAATCACCGAGCCGGAGCTCTGGAGTGCATGCGCCCAGAGCCAGTGCTCTGCAACGACAGACGCCACCGCGATGGGAGGCCCACAGGAGCCAAGGAACGAAGACGAATGAAAATAGAGAAAATGAAAGACCAATAGAAGTGGCCTGCCCACTCCCCTCCCTCCCCAATCCGACCCCCGCCCAGAGTATATAAATAAATAAATCTTTAAAAAAAAATGCATATCTACAGCTATATCTATATAGGTATACATGCAAAGTCACTTCATTCGTGTCCAACTTTGCAACCCCATGGACTGTAGCCTGCCGGGATTCTCCAGGCAAGAATACTGGAGTGAGTTGCCATTTCCTCCTCCAGGGGATTGTCCCAACCCAGGGATTGAATCCGCATCTCTTCTATCTCTTGTTCTGGCAGGAATTATTCACCACTAGTGCCACTTGGGAAGCCCATTTGTTGTTCAGTCACTAAGTTATGTCCGACTCTTTGCGACCCTATGGACTGCAGCATGTCAGATTTCCCTGTCCTTGACTATCTCTTGGAGTTTGCTCAAATTCATGTCCATTGACTCAGTGATGCCATCCAACCAGCTCATCCTCTGTCGCCCCCTTCTCCTTTGGGCAGGAGCAGTAGCCCATATCTATCATCCATCTATCTATATCTGTATCTGAAATATTCATATACAAAATAGAAATATAACTTTGCTGATTAGGTTTTTTCTTCTTTTTTAAAAAAGAAATTTGCATTGAATAGTAGGCATGAGTCATCCCTTTGTAGATGAAGATGACACAGAGGAGATATGAGTATTCCCTACTGATGGAACAAGACAGTGAGGATTGCTGGAATCCATTTAGCACAATCGGTTGGTCTATTATCTCCCAATTATGGAAGTGGAGAAATGAGATATTTAATCAGGACATATTTTAGAAAGTTGTAACATATTTGCGTATTTCCCTAAGGCCTATAATGAAGAGCTCTTAATATTTCATTTTCATTATTACCAGAAGAGAAGAGTTACAATAAAAACTCTCCTTGTGGTGTGAGTCCCAGAAAAAAGAATTTCAGCATCTCTAGGTCATTCAAGCAGTGACCCCGCAAATTCAGCAGAGAACTATTCAAGATCAGGGCTCTGGGTCCACTTCCCAATCCATTTCCACTCTTTGCCTCTGCATGCACTCTCTGCCCCTAACACAAAGAAGGACAACTTTTATTTAGAATGTTTCAAAGGTCATGGAAAATCATCATTCCTATATGCAGGATAAAGTGGACACCTTCCACTGAATACCAAATTCCTCCACAGGTTCACTCTCTGCCACACGAAATCTGGCAACTACCGGAGGCAGGAGTTGGTGTACAAATGAGTAAACTGAGATAATCAGTGAGACTCTGCACTTCATTCGTGTCCAACTTTGCAACCCCATGGACTGCTCAGGCAAGAATACTGGAGTGAGTTGCCATTTCCTCCTCCAGGGATTGTCCCAACCCAGGATTGAATCCGCATCTCTTCTATCTCTTGTTCTGGCAGGAATTATTCACCACTAGTGCCACTTGGGAAGCCCATTTGTTGTTCAGTCACTAAGTTATGTCCGACTCTTTGCGACCCTATGGACTGCAGCATGTCAGATTTCCCTGTCCTTGACTATCTCTTGGAGTTTGCTCAAATTCATGTCCATTGACTCAGTGATGCCATCCAACCAGCTCATCCTCTGTCGCCCCCTTCTCCTTTGGGCAGGAGCAGTAGCCCATATCTATCATCCATCTATCTATATCTGTATCTGAAATATTCATATACAAAATAGAAATATAACTTTGCTGATTAGGTTTTTTCTTCTTTTTTAAAAAAGAAATTTGCATTGAATAGTAGGCATGAGTCATCCCTTTGTAGATGAAGATGACACAGAGGAGATATGAGTATTCCCTACTGATGGAACAAGACAGTGAGGATTGCTGGAATCCATTTAGCACAATCGGTTGGTCTATTATCTCCCAATTATGGAAGTGGAGAAATGAGATATTTAATCAGGACATATTTTAGAAAGTTGTAACATATTTGCGTATTTCCCTAAGGCCTATAATGAAGAGCTCTTAATATTTCATTTTCATTATTACCAGAAGAGAAGAGTTACAATAAAAACTCTCCTTGTGGTGTGAGTCCCAGAAAAAAGAATTTCAGCATCTCTAGGTCATTCAAGCAGTGACCCCGCAAATTCAGCAGAGAACTATTCAAGATCAGGGCTCTGGGTCCACTTCCCAATCCATTTCCACTCTTTGCCTCTGCATGCACTCTCTGCCCCTAACACAAAGAAGGACAACTTTTATTTAGAATGTTTCAAAGGTCATGGAAAATCATCATTCCTATATGCAGGATAAAGTGGACACCTTCCACTGAATACCAAATTCCTCCACAGGTTCACTCTCTGCCACACGAAATCTGGCAACTACCGGAGGCAGGAGTTGGTGTACAAATGAGTAAACTGAGATATATTCATGGGAAGATCAAGAAGAGACTGGAGTAGGATCCTTTCAAGCTAAAAAATTAACTGATCAAATTACTGCCAAGCAATAATAATCCACTGAACCGGAGATGTAATCATTAAGCCAGAGAATATGTTTATCAAACACCAAAATGTTAAATTTGACTCAATAACTACCTTAGCTGCCAAATCCTCAGAGTTTTGAAAAGCTGGATTTACATTTGGATGCAGACCACAGCCAAGTGTGCTCTGTTCCTAAACAGATCAAGACCACAGAGCTGAGAATTGCGAGAATCGCAGAATGCACAGACAAATGACTCTTCTCTGGACAAAGACCCGCATTTGGTCCTCTTTCCCCTGTTTCTCAGTGTGCTGTTCTCATATTCCATGTCGAGGGCCCATCATGCCAAGAGAAGAAGCTTCAATTTACAGCAAAGGACGGGCGAGTGCCGCTCCCAGGGTTGCTTGAGTCTAACAAAAGAGAGCTGCCTGCTTCCCATATCCAGCTCCGTTGGCAGCGGTGTGTCTGATAAGAGCAAGCGACAAAAGGCAGACAGCATGATCGCTGTGATGGGAAATGAGGACCGAAGACCAACCAGGTCCCAGCGGCCCCTGACAGGACGGCCCTGGATAGTTAAATTCAGTCATTCCTAAACACTGGTGGGAAGAAACAGACTGAATTCATTAGGTGTTTCAATCTGCTTTATATGTTCACCTATAGTGCTTCCCAGGTGGCACCAGTGGTAACGAACCCACCTGCCAATGCAGGAGACAAAAGGGCAATCGTCAAGAAGAGCCCTCGAGGAGGGCTGACAGGACGATGCCCTTACAATAAAAACTCTCCTTGTGGTGTGAGTCCCAGAAAAAAGAATTTCAGCATCTCTAGGTCATTCAAGCAGTGACCCCACAAATTCAGCAGAGAACTATTCAAGATCAGGGCTCTGGGTCCACTTCCCAATCCATTTCCACTCTTTGCCTCTGCATGCACTCTCTGCCCCTAACACAAAGAAGGACAACTTTTATTTAGAATGTTTCAAAGGTCATGGAAAATCATCATTCCTATATGCAGGATAAAGTGGACACCTTCCACTGAATACCAAATTCCTCCACAGGTTCACTCTCTGCCACACGAAATCTGGCAACTACCGGAGGCAGGAGTTGGTGTACAAATGAGTAAACTGAGATATATTCATGGGAAGATCAAGAAGAGACTGGAGTAGGATCCTTTCAAGCTAAAAAATTAACTGATCAAATTACTGCCAAGCAATAATAATCCACTGAACCGGAGATGTAATCATTAAGCCAGAGAATATGTTTATCAAACACCAAAATGTTAAATTTGACTCAATAACTACCTTAGCTGCCAAATCCTCAGAGTTTTTGAAAAGCTGGATTTACATTTGGATGCAGACCACAGCCAAGTGTGCTCTGTTCCTAAACAGATCAAGACCACAGAGCTGAGAATTGCGAGAATCGCAGAATGCACAGACAAATGACTCTTCTCTGGACAAAGACCCGCATTTGGTCCTCTTTCCCCTGTTTCTCAGTGTGCTGTTCTCATATTCCATGTCGAGGGCCCATCATGCCAAGAGAAGAAGCTTCAATTTACAGCAAAGGACGGGCGAGTGCCGCTCCCAGGGTTGCTTGAGTCTAACAAAAGAGAGCTGCCTGCTTCCCATATCCAGCTCCGTTGGCAGCGGTGTGTCTGATAAGAGCAAGCGACAAAAGGCAGACAGCATGATCGCTGTGATGGGAAATGAGGACCGAAGACCAACCAGGTCCCAGCGGCCCCTGACAGGACGGCCCTGGATAGTTAAATTCAGTCATTCCTAAACACTGGTGGGAAGAAACAGACTGAATTCATTAGGTGTTTCAATCTGCTTTATATGTTCACCTATAGTGCTTCCCAGGTGGCACCAGTGGTAACGAACCCACCTGCCAATGCAGGAGACACAAGAGATTCAGGTTCAATCCCTGCGTCAAGAAGAGCCCCTCGAGGAGGGCAAAGAGTCGTACACAAGTGAAGCGACTTAGCACACACACATAGTCAGTTTATATCAGTTTATGTTTGGAAGGACTGGTACATTTATTCATAGTTAGCTGTCATCTGTTGGCATGAGGAGTGAAATCAGAAGAGGGATGGAAGCGGGAATTGTTTGGAAAGGCAAACTGGTATAACAGGAGAAAGTAAAGACTTGCTTAGCTTACAAAACAGAAGAGTCTTTTAAAGGTCAGCTAGACAGATGTGTGTGTGTGTGTGTGTGTGTGTGTAAACCATATTTGATAGAAAAGCATATTGGCTCATTCCCCCCAAAAAAAGCACAATCAGGACGAGTCCGCCTTCCAATATAGGGCACGCTGGTTCAATCCCTGGTTGGGAACGAAGACCCCACGTGCCGACGAGCAACTAAGCCTGACTGTGATGACTAGAGAGAAGCAGGCCCACCACAGTGCTGATCCTACGTGCCACAACTAAGACCTGACCCAGCCAAAAATAAATAAATATATAAAAAAAAAAAGTACAATCTCACGTGTGGCATATCTTTCTCACATCCATGGAATGGAGACTTTAGACGCTGGACAGAGGGGGAATAGAGATAAGTGCCTGTCCTCATGTGCATGCATATCTGAAGTCTATTCTTATTTCTCAATCTCTCTCTCTCTCATCCCCGCCCCTCCCTCTCTGTGTCTCTCTTTCAGTCTCCATCCATCTAGTTCTATTTCCCGAAAGCACTCTGACTTCATCATATTTCAGTCCTTTGTATCCTAATAGGAAAATTCTACCCTGCCTTGCCTCAGACTGGCCACTACCGGGACCACACACCACAAGGACTGCAGCCCACACACCCGAGAGCCCCTGTGCCACAAAAAGAGAAGTCACTGTAATGAGAAACCCATAGACCACCACTAGAGAGTAGCCTCCACTCACTGCCACTAGAGAAGTCTGTGCACAGCAATGAAGTAAGTAACAAATAAATACAGAAATAAAAATTATATCACTGTACTGTGTGTTTAAAAACTGCTGAGACAGTAGATCTTAAAAGTTCTCATCATAAAAAAAACAAGTGTAACTATGCATCGTGAGGGATGTTGACTTACTGGGATGATCATTTTGCAATATAATATTGAATTGTTAGGTTGTATATCTAAAACTAAAGTTACATCTCAATTAGACCTCAATCTTTAGAAGTCAGTAAAATGCAACCAACACACTGAAGCCAAAACTATATTGTTTAAAGCCATAGAACTAAATCTAAATCAGATTATCAAAACAGCCTGTTCAATTGTTACTTACCTGGGCTTCACAAAGGAATCCAGAAACATTTTCTCGGGCCACTCCCACTTCCATGCTACAAAAGAATGAAATGACCTCCTGTCAACCTTTGTCTGTCATGTGAACTCTTAGTTATACTTCAAGACCAAAATCACAAAGCACTTACTTGGGCTTCCCGTGGTGGGCCAGTGGGTAAGGACACCGCCTTGCAGTGCAAGGGGCGCCAGTTCGAGCCCTGGCCTGGGAAGATCCCCCGTGCCGCGGAGCGGCTGGACTGATGTGTCCAATTACCGAGCCGGAGCTCTGGAGCGCATGCGCCCAGAGCCGGTGCTCTACGACAACAGAGGCCACTGCGATGGGAGGCCCACAGGAGCCAAAGAACAAAGACAGATGAACATAGAGAAAGACCAATAGAAGTGGCCGCCTGCTCTCCTCCCTCCCCAACCCGACCCCCGCCCAAAATAAATAAATAAATAAATCCATTTAAAAAAAAAAAAAAAAAAGCACTTACTTGAAAACATCTTTCAGAAAGCTCCCAGAAAAGATGAGTGAGTCACTCGTATTGTTCTAACTGTACTTAGTGCTTACTTCTCAACCACAAACTCAGCGTTCTCACTGATTTGAGGGTAATGTTGACCATAGCGCTTTCTACCTAAAGCAGAGAGGGAAACGGAATGTACCACCTAGTGCTGTTACAAGAAATCTTCACCAATGATTGCTTGCTTGGGCACCCACAGTATGAAAAATATAAACTGGGGCCCGTTCTACCTTTAAGCCCAAAAAGAGAGGGGGAAGGATCTCATGCAAAATAAAAAAAAAAGTTTTGTACTGTGTGTTTAAAAACTGCTGAGACAGTAGATCTTAAAAGTTCTCATCATAAAAAAAACAAGTGTAACTATGCATCGTGAGGGATGTTGACTTACTGGGATGATCATTTTGCAATATAATATTGAATTGTTAGGTTGTATATCTAAAACTAAAGTTACATCTCAATTAGACCTCAATCTTTAGAAGTCAGTAAAATGCAACCAACACACTGAAGCCAAAACTATATTGTTTAAAGCCATAGAACTAAATCTAAATCAGATTATCAAAACAGCCTGTTCAATTGTTACTTACCTGGGCTTCACAAAGGAATCCAGAAACATTTTCTCGGGCCACTCCCACTTCCATGCTACAAAAGAATGAAATGACCTCCTGTCAACCTTTGTCTGTCATGTGAACTCTTAGTTATACTTCAAGACCAAAATCACAAAGCACTTACTTGGGCTTCCCGTGGTGGGCCAGTGGGTAAGGACACCGCCTTGCAGTGCAAGGGGCGCCAGTTCGAGCCCTGGCCTGGGAAGATCCCACGTGCCGCGGAGCGGCTGGACTGATGTGTCCAATTACCGCGCCAGAGCTCTGGAGCGCATGCGCCCAGAGCCGGTGCTCTACGACAACAGAGGCCACTGCGATGGGAGGCCCACAGGAGCCAAAGAACAAAGACAGATGAACATAGAGAAAGACCAATAGAAGTGGCCGCCTGCTCTCCTCCCTCCCCAACCCGACCCCCGCCCAAAATAAATAAATAAATAAATCCCTTTAAAAAAAAAAAAAAAAAAGCACTTACTTGAAAACATCTTTCAGAAAGCTCCCAGAAAAGATGAGTGAGTCACTCGTATTGTTCTAACTGTACTTAGTGCTTACTTCTCAACCACAAACTCAGCGTTCTCACTGATTTGAGGGTAATGTTGACCATAGCGCTTTCTACCTAAAGCAGAGAGGGAAACGGAATGTACCACCTAGTGCTGTTACAAGAAATCTTCACCAATGATTGCTTGCTTGGGCACCCACAGTATGAAAAATAACGGCTACCAGCTATGGAGGGTTCACTCTGGTTTCATGTATTGTTTTCCTCCGTTAAATTAGAAGCTCCTCTAGTAAAAGAATTTTTGTTGTTTAGTCGCTCAGTTGTGTCTGACTTGTTTGCAGCCCCACGGACTGTAGCCCACCAGGCTCCCCTGTCCATGGAATTCTCCAGGCAAGAAAACTGGAGTGGGTTGCCATATCCTTCCCCAGGGGATCTTCTTGACCCAGGGATCGAACCCATGGCTCCTGCAGCATCTGCTGCATGGCAGGCAGATTCTTTTCTGCTGAGTAAAAGAGACTACCCTAATCACTTGTGGATCCCCACTGTCTAGCAGGTGGTTTGGCCCACGGAGGGAGCACCCTCCACCGTTGTGAAAGGCATGAGGGAACGAGTGGGTATAAATGATATCTGACGATCAGCCTTCACGGCCACAGATAAATTACAGTCTGGTTATTGGCAGATTCCAGGTGATGAAGTGTTCGGGCTGGTTCACAGAGCCACAGGCTCAGCCCCGTCTCGGCGAGCCTGCTGCTGCACACGGACTGTGTTGCAGCCCGTGCTTCATCCTGATCACTGGCTTAATCACCTCGGCTGGCTTCTTTTCGTCTTCTTGGGGAGTGAAAAGTTTCTGCTGCTGAGAGAATGACTGCCTATGATCCCATCCTCTCCATCTGGGTCATCTCCTATTATTGTTGCTTCTCCCCTTCCTCTAACAAGTGGCTCCTGCTTCATCACAAAGCATCCCGCACTTCCATTGCCTTTATCCCTGTGAGGAGCGGAACAGAGCAGAGAGAGTGCCTCCCGGCCCACATTGTGCTGACGCTGAAAGAGACACAATCATCGAGTAGGAAGAAGAGATGGCTTTTGAATCAGAACAAATGCATCCCAGACCAATTCTACACTTCATTTAATTAGGAAGCAATTGGCTATGGCCACCATGACGGAGTTCCTCTTTTCATAAGAAACCAGAACTAACTCACTCCCTGTCCCTCTCCTCTCTCTCTTCACTTGTATGAGAAGTGGAGAGAGACAGGGAAGAACTGAGTTAGAAATTAGAAAAAAAAAAAAAAAAATGGTGTCCTGCAGAAGGAGAATCAGAGGGTGCAAAGATAAACAAAAACAAAGACGATATAAGGAGATGAATTCCAGTTCCCAAAATGTATTAAGCACTTAATACATGCTAGGAAGCATGCTAAGATCTGGGAAGGCATCTTTGAAAAAAAGACAGATACCTTCATTCAGAGATTATGGGAAAATAACTTCCTAGGATGATGATTTGAAGTAATTTATATTATTTAGCATGGGAGGGCAAAAAACCAGAGGTGTCATGAGTCTTGTCTTAAAATAGATGACAGGAGACAGAATGGCTTCCTCCAAGCTCCTTGAAAGTATCTCCCAGACTCTAGCTGGCACCGGCCTGGCCACCTGCAACACCAGAGGAAATGCCAGTTTCACAGGGTGGTGCGTGAAACCACCCACAACCACAGCCCTTCAGAGAGGCACTCAAGATAAAATACTTAGGTTCTTCTACCACTCATCCTGCTCCTTCTCCTCCAAGCCCAGGATGAATCCGTGTGCTTGGGTTTCCCAGCCACAAATAAAGGTTAACAATGTACCCCTAGAAATGATCCCAACATGTGTGGATCACATACAAGAATCCAGGAAAAGAAGAGTAGGATACACAACTGGATGAAATCAGAATGCGAAGTTGGTCACCTTTCACACACCCTCAGAAAGTGTGACTTCAGTTGTCATCTCAGGGCTTTGCAGCCACAGAGTGTCCTGTCAAGATGTGCAACCTTTTACTTTATACTTTTAAATTCACACTTGCCATTTGTCACACCCAATGCCTCAGAACCAATTCCAAGTCAGCACAGTCCATCTACTTGGGTGTTTGTGTGGTGTTGCTATTTCAAGGCCACTTCCTTTTCTTTGTCTTCCTCTTTCTGAATTCACAAACCAGTTTCAAAGATTTTGTTCTTCCTGGGCCCCAGATGGCAGTGAACATGCATTTATTAGTCATCACTCTTCAGAGTTGCAAATTAATGAAAGGTCCACTCAAACCGGCTAAAGGAAAACAGTGCCCATGAGCACTAAGCCACTTCAGTCATGTTTGATCCTTTGCCACCCTATGGACTCTAGCCTGTCAGGCTCCTCTGTCCATGGAATTTCCCAAGCAAGAATAATGAAGTGGGTTGCCATGTCCTCCTCTAGGGAATCTTCCCAACCCAGAGACTGACCCCACATCCCCTGCATCTCCTGTTTTAGGAGGCATGTTCTTTACCACTGAGCCACCTGGGAAGTCCTTCTGCTTTAAAGGTATCTCTCTCTCCCTCCCCTGCTCCCTTCCCTCTGACCTCTCCCCTTCCCACTCTACCTGCATCTTTCTCTCCACCTCTCTCTCTCCTTCCCCAAGCCTTGGCTCTGCTTTCCTCTGTGTGCCTTTCATACTAAACAGGATCTCTTTGTATGGCCTCTGAAACCTCTGGTCTTTCATCTTTTGTAAGACCAGCACAAAGAAAAATAATTTCTTTCAATCTCCCCAGTAAATAGCCAAGTTATTAGCTCTGATTATATTGCCTGGGGTGTGTCCCCAACCCTGAAGAAAGCCCTGAGGTTCCAGGATGAAACAATTGGATGGACTGGTCTCTTGCTCACCCCTGCAGCTGAGGGTGGGTCAGCTAATGATCTGAGATAGAAGAAGGTGGATTTCTCAAAGGTATCTGCAGAAACTGTTCCTAGTGAAAAGAAATTGTGACTTCGGGGTTACACAACTGGATGAAATCAGAATGCGAAGTTGGTCACCTTTCACACCTCAGAAAGTGTGACTTCAGTTGTCATCTCAGGGCTTTGCAGCCACAGAGTGTCCTGTCAAGATGTGCAACCTTTTACTTTATACTTTTAAATTCACACTTGCCATTTGTCACACCCAATGCCTCAGAACCAATTCCAAGTCAGCACAGTCCATCTACTTGGGTGTTTGTGTGGTGTTGCTATTTCAAGGCCACTTCCTTTTCTTTGTCTTCCTCTTTCTGAATTCACAAACCAGTTTCAAAGATTTTGTTCTTCCTGGGCCCCAGATGGCAGTGAACATGCATTTATTAGTCATCACTCTTCAGAGTTGCAAATTAATGAAAGGTCCACTCAAACCGGCTAAAGGAAAACAGTGCCCATGAGCACTAAGCCACTTCAGTCATGTTTGATCCTTTGCCACCCTATGGACTCTAGCCTGTCAGGCTCCTCTGTCCATGGAATTTCCCAAGCAAGAATAATGAAGTGGGTTGCCATGTCCTCCTCTAGGGAATCTTCCCAACCCAGAGACTGACCCCACGTCCCATGCCTCTCCTGTTTTAGGAGGCATGTTCTTTACCACTGAGCCACCTGGGAAGTCCTTCTGCTTTAAAGGTATCTCTCTCTCCCTCCCCTGCTCCCTTCCCTCTGACCTCTCCCCTTCCCACTCTACCTGCATCTTTCTCTCCACCTCTCTCTCTCCTTCCCCAAGCCTTGGCTCTGCTTTCCTCTGTGTGCCTTTCATACTAAACAGGATCTCTTTGTATGGCCTCTGAAACCTCTGGTCTTTCATCTTTTGTAAGACCAGCACAAAGAAAAATAATTTCTTTCAATCTCCCCAGTAAATAGCCAAGTTATTAGCTCTGATTATATTGCCTGGGGTGTGTCCCCAACCCTGAAGAAAGCCCTGAGGTTCCAGGATGAAACAATTGGATGGACTGGTCTCTTGCTCACCCCTGCAGCTGAGGGTGGGTCAGCTAATGATCTGAGATAGAAGAAGGTGGATTTCTCAAAGGTATCTGCAGAAACTGTTCCTAGTGAAAAGAAATTAATGACCCTGAGGAGAAAGGAAAACACAGAAATACCCCCGTTTAGTCCCCACACTTGAACATCCACCCCATAGCTTTCAATAGTTTCAGGAGGGGAGCAAAATAGGAAAATCTCTGAACCAAATTTTAGGTTTCTAAGTCTTGGCTTGTTCCCTTTTAGTTCATTTCCCTCTTAGGTCTCCTGGAGGGAAGAACTGACAGAAAGAGAGGGTGAGAGAGCCGATAACCAGAAGGACATGCCTTCTCCATCCTCTGTGAGGGCAACAAAATCAAATGTTAACAGAGGCAAAGCGTGACAGGTCTAGACTATGATTATTGACAGGACGGTGGGGCTATTCAGTTGGAAGGCCGTCAGTTTGTTTTCCTTTGTGGTACCACACTGATGCCAAGTTGGACTGCTTATACAAACAAAACAAAAAAAAAAAAAAAAGGAAAGGAAAGTACCACTTGACCAAAAAGTTCAGTCGGTGCTCGGTACAATGCTATGGAAAAACCTAAATGAACTTCTTGGCCAACCTGATACTATGTATCTGAGTCATAAATGCTATTTAAAAAAAAAAAAAAGATTAGGGCTTCCCTGCTGGTCCAGTGGGTAAGGACACCGCCTTGCAGTGCTCAAGGGGCACCAGTTCGATCCCTGGCCTGGGAAGATCCCACATGCCGCAGAGCGGCTGGACTGATGTGTCCAATTACCGAGCAGGAGCTCTGCAGCGCTTGCGCCCAGAGCCAGTGCTCTGAGACAATAGAGGCCACTGCAATGGGAGGCCCACACGGGCCAAAGAACAAAGATGAATGAAAATAGATAAATGAAAGACCAAGAGAAGTGGCCCGCCCGCCCCCTCCCTCCGCCACCCACTCCCCCTCCCTCACCCCCCCAAAAAAAGATTAGGATTTAAAGTTCAGATCCTAGCTGTATTTTGGATATGAGAAACTATCAGTCACTCCCTGGAGCCTGAATTCTACCACTAATACCTAACCCATCCATTACAAAAGCCATGAATAAGGAGAAACATCTTTACTCTATTTTAATAGCAGGAAGAAACTGTCAAAGCATTTTGGAGTGGATTTTTTTTCAATTGTTCTATTTATTTTGCTTTTTATTCACCCCTTTCCAATTCCCCACCATCTTGGGGTCACTTTGCTGCACACTGTTTCATCCATGGCTCTGCTAATATGATCTTCATGAGGTGCACTTACAGCAACAACAAGTCTTCTCTTCTCACAGTCCCAACTGGAGTTTCTAATAACAGTAAGGACTATTAGCCTCACCATTATTACTAGCATTAAAAATGATAGAAGCAAAATGTGACATGAAATAATAGCCATACTGATGAGCAATGCAATGTGTCCTGTTCTCTCTAGGCACTATATGACGACAACGAAGTCTTGCAGCAAAACTATGAGGTCACAGTGGACATATGGACATTGTGGGGAAGGAACAGTGGGTGAGGGGCATAAAGGAAGTACCATGAAGGCCTGTACTGTCATATGGGAAGAAAATAGCTGTAGTCATTGCTCTGTGAGAAAAGGGGATGCTGCAGGGGTGCTGTGTGATGGTCTGGAGGGGTGGGATGGGGGGGATATACATATGACTAATCTGAGAACATACATATCTGTAAACAACAAAACTCTATAAAAGTTAAAAGTAAAATAAAAGTTTAAAAAAAAAAGCTATGAGGTCAACACGTTTTTCCATCCCCACTTTGAAAATGAAGAAAACCGACACTCAGAAATCAACCTTCCAGGATTTCCCTGATGATTCAGTGGCTAAGACACCTCACTCCAAATGCAGGGGCCCTGGGCTCGATCCCATCAGGGAACTAGATCCCACATGCTGCAACGAAGAGTTCAAATGCTACAACCAGAAGATCTCACATGCCACAAAGATTGAAGATACAGCATGCTGCAGTAAGACCCAGTAAAGCCAAATAAATAAATAAATATTTTAAAAAGAAAGAGACCAACATTTCAACTAACAGACAAAGCCAGGAGTGTCCTCGCCAACAAGCCCTAGGCCCTCCACACTTAACACATGTCCTTCATTCACATCTTCTGCCTGCCCTGCTTTCTCCAGCCTTTGCAACTGGGATGATCTTGACGTCTGATGCTCTCTCAGGGAAGGTATGTTTTCAGGGCATAGTTGTCCTAACAGACGGTGATCGTCTATTCCTTGCTGGCTAACTACTCGTGCCTCTTAGAACAAAAGGCACCTCCTCAGACTTGATTCCCTCCTATTTATAACGCGTGACTGTACGGTCACAGATCACCAGCACTGTCCTTCTAGACTCAGAGTTCTGTTCAGTTTTCACCCAGAGCTGTGCCCTTAGTTTTCAGCTCGGTTTTACTCATCTACCATCTATGGCTGAAAAGACGCATGACTATAATGACTACCCAGGTGGGTGACAGGTGGTTTGGGACCAGTGGACTCTGAACACTTTCTCCTGATTTCCTCCATCCCCCGCTGCCATTGTCCAATGCTTTGTTTTGCTAACTTTCATCTCCCTGATTTGAAAACTACGAACCTATCCCAGATGCTATTTCCTTAACTACATACAAGAGTAAGAGAAACACAAATTTTTTAAGTCAACCAGTTACTAGGAGTAGAGGCACGTGAAGACTCCAATAAACAATAGCAAGCAGTATTAAATAGGGACATTTGTTGCCCAAAGGATTGAGAGCCCAATATTCCCTAGAAGTTTCAGATAAGCAGATATAAAAATCTCTAGCTATACTAATATCATGTGTAAGGTATAGGACCTTGCACAAGTCATCTTGTCTCTCTGTACCTCAGCTTCCTCATCTGTGAGGTAAGGACAACACTGGAAACGGACAGAGTTGCTATAAAAAGTAAATTACGTGGTATTTGTGAGCAGTTCTTGGCACATAGTGTCTTCATATATATATGAATATGCAATGAATATATAATATTCAATTTTATGTTGAATATATAATTGGATATTGAATATACAGTAAAATATTAAACATATAATTAAATAACAACAAAAATAATAACTTTTTAAAGAAAAAACACTGAAAGCCAAACAAAACATGTCTGCAAGCACTTATGGCCTACAGGTGGTCAGACTGGGTCCACTGCTTTTGCTTTCACTGAAGACCTCATTTGGAACTGCCTCTGGATGTGGCATACCTCCTAACTCTTTTCTCTGCCCATTCTAAAATCAGGACTGCTCTGCCTACCCCTGAGTTCTGAGACCACTCACAAAGGGATGGTTTTTAATAACTGCCTCTCCCCACCGCAGGCCTCCATGGACGTGTGGTTGAAAGCCCTTAAAGAAGCTCCTGCTTCTTAGGGCCTCCAAGGGGTCTCTATTCACTGCAGCCCACTTTTCAATCAATCTTATCTGTAATGTTTGCAGATTGCGCCACCCCGAAGCCGGCTGTGTTATCAGCAATCAGCAGTATGGTGAGGCGAAGCAACAGGTCATTGGCTGAAAAGACGCATGACTATAATGACTACCCAGGTGGGTGACAGGTGGTTTGGGACCAGTGGACTCTGAACACTTTCTCCTGATTTCCTCCATCCCCCGCTGCCATTGTCCAATGCTTTGTTTTGCTAACTTTCATCTCCCTGATTTGAAAACTACGAACCTATCCCAGATGCTATTTCCTTAACTACATACAAGAGTAAGAGAAACACAAATTTTTTAAGTCAACCAGTTACTAGGAGTAGAGGCACGTGAAGACTCCAATAAACAATAGCAAGCAGTATTAAATAGGGACATTTGTTGCCCAAAGGATTGAGAGCCCAATATTCCCTAGAAGTTTCAGATAAGCAGATATAAAAATCTCTAGCTATACTAATATCATGTGTAAGGTATAGGACCTTGCACAAGTCATCTTGTCTCTCTGTACCTCAGCTTCCTCATCTGTGAGGTAAGGACAACACTGGAAACGGACAGAGTTGCTATAAAAAGTAAATTACGTGGTATTTGTGAGCAGTTCTTGGCACATAGTGTCTTCATATATATATGAATATGCAATGAATATATAATATTCAATTTTATGTTGAATATATAATTGGATATTGAATATACAGTAAAATATTAAACATATAATTAAATAACAACAAAAATAATAACTTTTTAAAGAAAAAACACTGAAAGCCAAACAAAACATGTCTGCAAGCACTTATGGCCTACAGGTGGTCAGACTGGGTCCACTGCTTTTGCTTTCACTGAAGACCTCATTTGGAACTGCCTCTGGATGTGGCATACCTCCTAACTCTTTTCTCTGCCCATTCTAAAATCAGGACTGCTCTGCCTACCCCTGAGTTCTGAGACCACTCACAAAGGGATGGTTTTTAATAACTGCCTCTCCCCACCGCAGGCCTCCATGGACGTGTGGTTGAAAGCCCTTAAAGAAGCTCCTGCTTCTTAGGGCCTCCAAGGGGTCTCTATTCACTGCAGCCCACTTTTCAATCAATCTTATCTGTAATGTTTGCAGATTGCGCCGGCCACCCCCGAAGCCGGCTGTGTTATCAGCAATCAGCAGTATGGTGAGGACGGAGCATCGGCACAGTTGAGAACAAGGCTAAAAATAACCATTTTCAAATTAAAATCCTGAATTGGAGAGGGAAGTGGAGAGGAGAAGCAAGACAGGGTAGGGCAGGCTTTATTTACTCACACCAATGAATCAAAGATAAAAGGAGGAGAAAACGCATTTCGAAGGAGTTGGGGTATGGCAGAACTGTTTTCATCTCCAGGAATGTTGTCAAAACACGAATGATGATGCAAAGCAAATGCCTGTCTGACAAACCCAAAGGAAGCTTATTTACACGTTTGGAATGAGCAGGGTTGTAAATGATGGTTTAATTGGGAAAAATCTGCCTAGTCATTTCAGCAAGCAGACCTAAAAACAGACATAACATAGTCTGAAAAGAAATGTAAGTAAATTTCTTTTCTATTGCTCTAAGACATTTCGCTGGTTCCTCTGTTTCTATTCCATTTACATTTCCATTGGAAAAGAAACACTTCTCAGCATTTCCCAGGCTGCCCTTAACCTTTCTCCCTTGCTCACTCAGGGCCTGTGGAAGACAAAGCATTCTCTCAATGATTAGAGACAGGCTCTGGGCAATATCCAACACAGGTCAACTGACCTCTGAGGCTGGGATGGTGGATTCCTAAAAACAAACACTGCCAAGGGTTAATGGATTAGGAAAGTGAGTAGAATGTTCAACTCCATGTCCAACAAATAAAAGGCATTCAATAAATACTGAATAAATAAATTCAATAAATATCCTTACCTGCCATTGAGTAGGGAACTGGCATTTATTAGCAAAAAGCAAAAAAAAATCACCTACTCACATCTATAATAAGAATTTTTGACTGGAAAGGACTACATTAATACAATAATAATGATTATTTCTAGAGGGGAGGCTACGGTTGATACAGTTTCCCTTCTCTTCATATTTTTATTGAGGTTTTTCTTTTAATTTTCTGAAATGATAAATAAGATGATTTTTAAATTCAAAATTCTGAATGCCATTATATTAAATGTGTGTCATTTGAGTCTTATATCTGCCTATTCCCAGCCCATGATCTGACCTTCTAGTAAAATTAATTCATAATAAGCTTTATAGCTAAGGTTTTAGTTTTTGTTTTTTTTTTTTTGGTTCTTTCAAAATGCTCCAGAAATAGGCATTTTGCCAATTACTAAATGAAGAGAGATTGGCACAAATACCAACCTTAAACTGAATATCACTGGCATGATTACAATCTCTCATATACACCAAAAAATACCAAAAAGTATATATAAACACATAAATAATTAGTAGAGCATACACAATTTATTTTATCTTTTTTGGGGGGGAGTGAGGAGGGAGAGGGTTGGTGGGACACTTCTATTGGTCTTCCATTTATCTCTTTTCATCCATCTTTGTTCTTTGGCCCGTGTGGGCCTCCCATCGCAGTGGCCTCTGTTGTCACAGAGCACCAGCTCTGGGCGCATGCGCTCCAGAGCTCTGGCTCGGTAGCTGGACACATCTGTCCAGCCGCTCCGCGGCACATGGGATCTTCCCAGGCCAGGGATCAAACTGGTGCCCCTTGCACTGCAAGGCGGTGTCCTTACCCACTGGACCACCAGGGAAGTCCTATTTTATCATTTTGGTCATTATTCTTAGGTAAGACTTTTTGTCATCTGTAGTAGATACCTGTAATGAACTATTTCCCTCCCTCAGTCCACCTAATTTCAGCCCTCGTGTTCTGGACAGTTCCATATATCTTTGGCAATATTCTACTGTGGTTCTCTGGCCTGCTTTCTCTAAAGCTGGGGGAGATGGTTTAGCCACATGCAGATGCAACCAGAAATGTACAGGAATCTACCCCCAACTCAATCCTGCTGCTATGGAGTATAAGAGCCTCTGGATAAATGTCCCAACTTCTTGTCTTTCAGTGAGACAATTCTAAGCAGTCATCAGTTCATTAACACCTAGTTCATTGTTCTTCTTCCTTTCTTCTCTTTCTCTCTACTTTCCATACTTCTGTTTTCTGTGACCACTTCCAAAATAAACTCCCCATATCAACTCCTTGTCTTAGGGTCAGATTTAAGCGGAGGTGTGCCTAGACCCACAGTAAGACATCCTAATTGTAATTTACAGGTTAAAACGAATCTTCAAGTCACTCATGATAATGTGTCTAATGACAATTATAGTTGACATTTTCTTTACTAAAATGTGGTTCCTAAATTAAACTGATGGTGCAAGCAACCTCCACGTGGAATGGAACACTAGAACACGATTCCCTTCTGTCTAGATATACTTTTGGCACACAGAATCATGCCGGGCACCAAGACAAAATAAGCAAGTGCTTTACCAGCCCATGGGCAAAACTTTTTCTAACTCTTGGCCTTGAAGAATCAGGGTTATAGGAACATGAAAGCAAGGAAGGCTTCCCTCATTCAACAGTAATGCCTCCTGACAGCCTGAGTTTTTGACAGCCTAACAAAAGAACAGGAATTATGCCAGTTTTCCTGCTTAGCATGAGCTCTGCCACAGGATCAATGACATATAATCTGTATACCTGCGTCTCCTGCCGCAAAGCTGTGACACATTATCAAAGCTTCACAAAGCCATTCCATCTCCATACAACCCTGGACAACTTATTTTCATCTTATTCCTGGTACAAGGACATTCACTGTATCTTACTTTCATTGACTCTTCTGATTATTGTATTACATGTTGACACATTCGACAATTCAACCTCATTGAATGTTTTTTTGTTCTGTCAAATACACATAACAATAAGACACTGTAGATGGTGGTGAATATTGCAAAAATCCCTAAAAGGTGCCTTGAGAAGCCCTAGCACAAAAGCATGTCTAAACATTAAATATGATTATTAAAATCAGATTCAATTATAATAAATGCACAATGAAAAAATACAAAGTCAGATTCTGGAGACACTTCAACTAAAAGACATGTAAGTTCTCTCATTCTAAACTTTTCATTTTTTATGCAGTTAACCTTCATTAAAACTGAAGCGGGGGGCTTCCCTTATGGCTCAGTGGATAAGAATCCATCTGCCAATGCAGGAGACACAGGTTCGAGCCCTGATCCAGGAAGATCCCACACACCACAGAGCATCTAAACCCACACATCAACAAAGACCCAACACAGCCAAAAATAAATAAATAAAAGTTTAAAAAAAAAAAACTGAACTGGGGCTTCCCTGGTGGTCCAGTGAGTAAGGACACTGCCTTGCAGTGCAAGGGGCGCCAGTTCGATCCCTGGCCTGGGAAGATCCCACGTGCCGCGGAGCGGCTGGACCAATGTGTCCAATTACCGAGCGGGAGCTCTGGAGCGTGTGCACCCAGAGCCAGTGCTCTGTGACAACAGAGGCCACCGAGATGGGAGGCCCACAGGGGCCAAAGAACAAAGATGGATGAAAATAGATATGAAAGACCAATAGAAGTGGCCTGCCCATCCCGCTCCCTCCCCAACCCGCCCCTCCCACACACACAAAGAAAAAACTGAACTGTAATGTGTAAAGATAGGAAGGTATCAAAAAAGCAAAACTGATCAAGATACCCACCTAGAGACTCTCACAATATAGAAGGAAAAATAAATACACATATAGATTTAATCGTGTACTAGCCATTTAGGAAATGCAAGCTCCGTACTACTGCACTAAGCAATAGAGACAGAAAGGTAAGATTCAATCTCTTCTGAGAGACGCAGCTGTAAAAATGAACCAGCAAGAACCCTGTATCAATATAATATGCATTATGTTCAAGGTTAATATTAGATGACGTTAACAGCAGTAACCAGCTTTATCAAAGGGAGTTAGAGATGGGTGCTGATGACAGTCACAAGCTTCACAGTTATGACTGTGAAACTGGAATATGAATGAGGTGTTGTTATTGTTTAGTCACTAACTCATGTCCCACTCTTTTGCAAGCACATGGTCTGTTGCCCACCAGGCTCCTCTGCCCATGATTTCCCAGGCAAGAATACTAGACTGGGTTGCCATTTCCTTCTTCAGGGGATCTTCCCCACCCAGGGAGCTAACGCTCATCTCTTGTGCTGCAGGCGGATTCTTTACCAATGAGCCACCTGGGAAGCCCTTGAAGGAATTATAGAAGTTAACAAGTAAATCAATGGAGGGAAGTAGGATTCCAAGACACAGCATATACAAAAGCAAGGGATTATGGAAGAGCATATTGTCTTCAGGGAACTCCACATAGTTGTATTAGACTACTTAGAATCACTTAGGTTAGAATTGAATCACTACTCTTTTTATTTTTCTTTTCCCCATCAAGCCCCTTTTATTTATATTTATTTTCATCCATCAGTTTTATTCTTTGGCATCTGTGGGTCTCCCATTGCAGTGGCCTCTCTCACTGCAGTGCACCAGTTTTGGGCGCATGTGCTCCAGAGCACTGGCTCATAATTGGACACACCAGTCCAGCCACTCAACGGCAGGTGGGATCTTCCCGGGCCAGGGATCGAACCTGTACCCCTCGCACTTCAAGGTAGGTTCTTTACCCTCTGGACCACCAGGGAAGACTCCCATTACTCTTTTTTGTTTTATTATTTTGGCTACATCAGGTCTTAGTTGAGGCCTGAGGGCTTAGCTGCCCCATGGCATGTGGGACTTTAGTTCCCCAACCAGGGATGAAACCTGCGTCCCCTGCACTGGAAGGCAGATTCTTAATCCCTAAACCACCAGGGAAGTCTTTAGTATCACCACTTTCAATTTATGATCTTGTCTTTCCATTCCCAAAGAGTTGTTCATGAAAGAAACTAAATACAAATTTTTCCTTTTGTGGGGGGGGGGGCCCGTATTTTACTTTGTGCTTTTACAGAGTTTTGTTGTTTACAGACATGTATAATCCCAATTTAGTCCGCTCCCTCCCTCCCTCCTAAAGACAAAACTTTATCAATCAAGTACTTTGCAAAAAATGGATGAAAAGGTCCTGCTTTGGCGAGTTGTTCTATGGTCAATATTTCAGAGAACATAACAGGTTCAGAAAGCCACTAAGTCCCAGATGGCGTTTAGGTACCAGTTACATGGAGACCCAGGAGTAGGTGCCTACCAGTCTATCCGCTGGAAGAAGTCAGGAAGGGAAATAAAGTTATAAGGAATGGGAGGAAATCAATCACCCTCTTTTCCTTAGAGTTTAATGAATTTGTCCTTGAAGAATTTAAGAAAACCCATTCCCAGCATCACAAAATTTTAGAGTTTAGGGAACTACTAGTTGTATTAGACTACTTAGAATCACTTAGGTTAGAATTGAATCACTACTCTTTTTATTTTTCTTTTCCCCATCAAGCCCCTTTTATTTATATTTATTTTCATCCATCAGTTTTATTCTTTGGCATCTGTGGGTCTCCCATTGCAGTGGCCTCTCTCACTGCAGTGCACCAGTTTTGGGCGCATGTGCTCCAGAGCACTGGCTCATAATTGGACACACCAGTCCAGCCACTCAACGGCAGGTGGGATCTTCCCGGGCCAGGGATCGAACCTGTACCCCTCGCACTTCAAGGTAGGTTCTTTACCCTCTGGACCACCAGGGAAGACTCCCATTACTCTTTTTTGTTTTATTATTTTGGCTACATCAGGTCTTAGTTGAGGCCTGAGGGCTTAGCTGCCCCATGGCATGTGGGACTTTAGTTCCCCAACCAGGGATGAAACCTGCGTCCCCTGCACTGGAAGGCAGATTCTTAATCCCTAAACCACCAGGGAAGTCTTTAGTATCACCACTTTCAATTTATGATCTTGTCTTTCCATTCCCAAAGAGTTGTTCATGAAAGAAACTAAATACAAATTTTTCCTTTTGGGGGGGGGGGGGCCCGTATTTTACTTTGTGCTTTTACAGAGTTTTGTTGTTTACAGACATGTATAATCCCAATTTAGTCCGCTCCCTCCCTCCCTCCTAAAGACAAAACTTTATCAATCAAGTACTTTGCAAAAAATGGATGAAAAGGTCCTGCTTTGGCGAGTTGTTCTATGGTCAATATTTCAGAGAACATAACAGGTTCAGAAAGCCACTAAGTCCCAGATGGCGTTTAGGTACCAGTTACATGGAGACCCAGGAGTAGGTGCCTACCAGTCTATCCGCTGGAAGAAGTCAGGAAGGGAAATAAAGTTATAAGGAATGGGAGGAAATCAATCACCCTCTTTTCCTTAGAGTTTAATGAATTTGTCCTTGAAGAATTTAAGAAAACCCATTCCCAGCATCACAAAATTTTAGAGTTTAGGGGAACGTGAATAAAGTTTATTGATCCATTTTCAGTTTAATTATCCCTCATGTTCTTGGGGTCTGACTTAGTTTCTTGCATATAATATGTGTTTAATAAAAGACTGTTAACTGAATGAACAATCTGATTATCACACAACAGTAAACTAATCGTGTGCCTGCAGAAGACTAATATAAGAGTTTTTAAGTTGACTGAAAACAAAAATTAGAGCCTATTTTCTATGGCTGAAACTATAATACTTGAAAAAGTGCAGTCAGAACACTATGGTTACATCATTGATTTTTCTGAAATTAGAACCATTCTGTATCCAATCAACCTGCCTCTCTACAGCTGACATCAACCATTGAGGAGATGAAGAAAAATCTCATTTGTGCCAGTATCTGGCAAACTAATACAAGTTAATTTGTCAATTAAACTATCAGTGTAATAGGGACTGCTGCAAACTAACATTAGCAGGTTAAGAGAGGCAAGCTGTGTAATTCATAAAGAAAAATGCAAGTCCACAACAGGAATGCATATGGAACGTACATGAAGATGAACAACGGCAAAACTAAATCAAAGACAGGGTCTGAGTGACCTCTAGTGTTATTAAGAGGAATATGAGCTAGTATGAGAAACAGAAACTAGCCTACAGTGCAGAATCCCAAATATATATATATATAACTATATATGTATATATACATACAGCTATATATGTATATATGTATAACTGTGCATATATAAAACATATACATACATATATAACTATACATATACATGTATAACTATACATGTATATACATATATATACATAACCACACATACACACACGTGTGTGTGTCTACTTATTACAACATAGAATACAGAACCCACCTGCCAATGCAGGAGATTTAAGAGATGGGAGTTCAATCCCTGGGTTGGGAAGATCCCCTGGAGGAAGGCACGGCAACCCACTCCAGGATTCTTGCCTGGAGAATCCCATAGACAGAGGAGCCTGGCGGGCTACAGTCCATAGGGTCACAAAGAGTCGAACATGACAGAAGTCATTTAGCACGCACACACACAATTACTTCCACAGATTCAAAAGTCACAAAATTTTAGAGTTTAGGGGAACGTGAATAAAGTTTATTGATCCATTTTCAGTTTAATTATCCCTCATGTTCTTGGGGTCTGACTTAGTTTCTTGCATATAATATGTGTTTAATAAAAGACTGTTAACTGAATGAACAATCTGATTATCACACAACAGTAAACTAATCGTGTGCCTGCAGAAGACTAATATAAGAGTTTTTAAGTTGACTGAAAACAAAAATTAGAGCCTATTTTCTATGGCTGAAACTATAATACTTGAAAAAGTGCAGTCAGAACACTATGGTTACATCATTGATTTTTCTGAAATTAGAACCATTCTGTATCCAATCAACCTGCCTCTCTACAGCTGACATCAACCATTGAGGAGATGAAGAAAAATCTCATTTGTGCCAGTATCTGGCAAACTAATACAAGTTAATTTGTCAATTAAACTATCAGTGTAATAGGGACTGCTGCAAACTAACATTAGCAGGTTAAGAGAGGCAAGCTGTGTAATTCATAAAGAAAAATGCAAGTCCACAACAGGAATGCATATGGAACGTACATGAAGATGAACAACGGCAAAACTAAATCAAAGACAGGGTCTGAGTGACCTCTAGTGTTATTAAGAGGAATATGAGCTAGTATGAGAAACAGAAACTAGCCTACAGTGCAGAATCCCAAATATATATATATATAACTATATATGTATATATACATACAGCTATATATGTATATATGTATAACTGTGCATATATAAAACATATACATACATATATAACTATACATATACATGTATAACTATACATGTATATACATATATATACATAACCACACATACACACACGTGTGTGTGTCTACTTATTACAACATAGAATACAGAACCCACCTGCCAATGCAGGAGATTTAAGAGATGGGAGTTCAATCCCTGGGTTGGGAAGATCCCCTGGAGGAAGGCACGGCAACCCACTCCAGGATTCTTGCCTGGAGAATCCCATAGACAGAGGAGCCTGGCGGGCTACAGTCCATAGGGTCACAAAGAGTCGAACATGACAGAAGTCATTTAGCACGCACACACACAATTACTTCCACAGATTCAAAAGTCACCCAAGAAGCATTCAGTGCTCCACATTTCAGTTTTTAGCACTAAAATACCGACTGTTCTGACTTACTTAGTATTGAAAAGTCTTCATTCGTATATACACAAAAGTTTGAGATCTTCACCTCACCATTCAAATGCCTTTAGGGAAAAATAAATAATGCCTTGTATTAACTGTTAAATAACAGTATGTTTCCTGACTGATACTGGGGAAAGGTCAAGGAAATGCAGAGAGGCAATAAAGTCATTCCAATTTTAGTACTGTTGAGAGAGAGTGCTTACATTCAGTAGCTTCACCTTCTAATGTATGCATTGATTTTTCTAAAAGCACAGCCCTGATCACCTTCAATCAAGATTCTTCAAAAGCCCTTGATTGTCTAGCAAAATAAGATCAAATCTGTAGGTGGGTCACTCAAGGTCTTCCATAATATGAGCAGTCCAACCTTCATCTCCCATGAAGAAGGTATTGCCAGATGTCACAACACTTGTATTTTTTCTGCACAACCAGACTTTCCATTTACCAATGTTTTTTAACTATAAGAATTTTGTCAACCTTTGTATAAAGATAGCCCCAAACCAGGAAGGGCTTGCAGTTTATTCCTAACATCTTCTACTTTTAACACCTATTTCTACTACTTGCTAAATGTGTAAGTTGAGGAAAACTACTTAGCCCTACTTAACTCAGTCTGAGCATCCATGATACAAGGATAATGTACATCATGAATATTACAACAGCTACCTCTGCATGACAGAAGACAGAGAAGGGTAAGAAGAAAACAGGTCAAATACCATCTCTGTCACTAGCCTTGGAAACCTGGAAAAACCACTTGACTCCCTTAATTCCAGTTTCCTCATTTTTAAAGCAAGTACAGAAATAACCACTTTCATTATATTAAGATGAGGATTAGAGTCAGATGAAGTGAAAGCATTAGTTGCTCGGTTGTGTCCAACTCTTTGGGACCCCATGGACTGTAGCCCACCAGGCTCCTCTGTCCACGGGATTTCCCAGGTAAGACTACTGGAGTGGGTTGTCATTCCCTTCTCCAGGGGATCTTCCTGATGCCAGGTCTTCTGCCTTTCAGGCAGATTCTTTACCCTTGGAACCACAAGAGATGCTTCCCCAGTGGTTTAGGGGGCAAAGAATCTGCCTGCAATGAGGAGACACAGGAGACGCAGGCTAGATCCCTGGAAGATCCTCTGGAGAAGGAAATGACAACCCACACCAGTACTCGCGCCTGAAAAATGCTGTGGACAGAGGAGCCTGGCAGGCTAAAGGGTCACAAAGTGTTGGATGTGACTGAGCAGCTAAACAAACACACATAGTCAGATGACTTATATGCAAAAGCTCCTAGCGCACTGAAGGAACTCTATAACTGCTTAAGCCTGCACACTCTAGGACCATTGCCTCTACCCACGTCTTTCATCTGGGGCAGGGGCATGGATGGTGGTGATGCCATCAAGCCCTTTACCTGGGTCAGGGCCTCTGACTGTCTTGTTTCTCTTTTTCCTATCGAAAATGTAGCCAGCAAAGGATTCAAGAATATGTACATAGTTCATCTAAGAAGTTATCATGGACCATTTGATAATAACAATTTATAGGATGATCTATAAACCAACACTATGCAATCAGTAAAATGATTTTAGCCCACAGACTTGGTCTAAACCAGGCTCAGAATGAAATATTAAAATGAAGTTTCAATGGATGGTTCCACTTACAGGAGGTATTTAAAACAGAAAAACTCATACAAACAGGGACTTCCCTGGTAGTCCAGTGGTTAAGACTCTGTGTTCCCAATACAGGGGGCCCAGGTTCGATCCCTGGTCAGGGAACTAGATCCCACATGCCACAACTAAGACCCAGTACAACCAAATAAATAAATAATTAAAAGTGCTTTTGTAAAAAAAAAAAAACCAACAACAACAACATTCTGGGGACTGGCTGCACAGCAGTGTGAATGGAGTTACTATTACTGAGGTGTACACTTGAGAATGATTATATTTTGGTAATATCAGGTGTGTTTTACCACATTTTAAAAATTTGTTTAATTTTAAAAAAAAAACCATAGCAAAATGGCCCAAAGGTAAGACTACTGGAGTGGGTTGTCATTCCCTTCTCCAGGGGATCTTCCTGATGCCAGGTCTTCTGCCTTTCAGGCAGATTCTTTACCCTTGGAACCACAAGAGATGCTTCCCCAGTGGTTTAGGGGGCAAAGAATCTGCCTGCAATGAGGAGACACAGGAGACGCAGGCTAGATCCCTGGAAGATCCTCTGGAGAAGGAAATGACAACCCACACCAGTACTCGCGCCTGAAAAATGCTGTGGACAGAGGAGCCTGGCAGGCTAAAGGGTCACAAAGTGTTGGATGTGACTGAGCAGCTAAACAAACACACATAGTCAGATGACTTATATGCAAAAGCTCCTAGCGCACTGAAGGAACTCTATAACTGCTTAAGCCTGCACACTCTAGGACCATTGCCTCTACCCACGTCTTTCATCTGGGGCAGGGGCATGGATGGTGGTGATGCCATCAAGCCCTTTACCTGGGTCAGGGCCTCTGACTGTCTTGTTTCTCTTTTTCCTATCGAAAATGTAGCCAGCAAAGGATTCAAGAATATGTACATAGTTCATCTAAGAAGTTATCATGGACCATTTGATAATAACAATTTATAGGATGATCTATAAACCAACACTATGCAATCAGTAAAATGATTTTAGCCCACAGACTTGGTCTAAACCAGGCTCAGAATGAAATATTAAAATGAAGTTTCAATGGATGGTTCCACTTACAGGAGGTATTTAAAACAGAAAAACTCATACAAACAGGGACTTCCCTGGTAGTCCAGTGGTTAAGACTCTGTGTTCCCAATACAGGGGGCCCAGGTTCGATCCCTGGTCAGGGAACTAGATCCCACATGCCACAACTAAGACCCAGTACAACCAAATAAATAAATAATTAAAAGTGCTTTTGTAAAAAAAAAAAAACCAACAACAACAACATTCTGGGGACTGGCTGCACAGCAGTGTGAATGGAGTTACTATTACTGAGGTGTACACTTGAGAATGATTATATTTTGGTAATATCAGGTGTGTTTTACCACATTTTAAAAATTTGTTTAATTTTAAAAAGCTTTCACGAGATGAAATTCATTACCCCTTAAATACAACTGTTTCCTGCATCTCCATAGGCCAGATACACACACAAGTGAGCTCCTGTATAAAGAGTGGTCTTTGTCTCATTGCCCATGATTTTACTAATTGGCTCCACAAAGCCGATATTATTTTGATTTCATGTTGAAGAAGGATTAAAAAGTACGTTTTTCATCCCTCTAAATGCCACCTAACATGCAAGAAGAGGAACTGATGCTAACTCATTTGGCTAGAAATAAAAAGAGCTAAAGGATCAGGACTCCCCTAGTGGTACAATGGATGAGAACCCACCTGCCAACGCGAAAGACACAAGTTCAATCCCTGGTCTGGGAAGATTCTATATGCCTCAGAGCAATGAATTCCATACGCCCCAACTATAGAGTCCACGTAATGCAACTACTGAAGCCCGTGCGCCTAAAGCCTGTGCTCTACAAGAGAAGCCACTGCAATGAGATGCCCATGCACCTCAATGAACAGTAGTCCTGGCTCACCACAACTAGAGAAAGCCCTCGTCCAGCAACGAAGATTCGGCACAACCAAAAAATTAAGTAATTAATTTAAAACAAAAAAGATGGGATAAAGTGTTCATCCTTTAAAAAAAAAAAAAAGGAAAAGGATCAGCATTCACCTACATGGAGTAACCTGGACAGAACCTGGAGCAAAACTCCTGTATCAATAATTTTTTAAATTGTTACAATTACTATCAGGCTTTTCTTTGATTATTAAAATGATTTCTCAATAACAGCAACCAGCAGTTCCTGCCTATATCTGAAAATGTAGACTAACAAAGAAAGCAATTCCAAAGCCAGCTCCAGAGGTCCCTTCCTGCTGAATCCACTGCAAAAATCAGTAAAAAGTGTAAGTCTGCACTGCTCCTTTCTCAGGTTAGAAATTCCAAATTACTTTTAAAGCCTCCTCATTAATGTACCTCTCTAACAGCCTAACCCTGATTATTGGCCTTGTATTCAGAATTCTTAGAGCTTGATGAAAAGGTGTGTTTTACACGAATGATTATATTTTGGTAATATCAGGTGTGTTTTACCACATTTTAAAAATTTGTTTAATTTTAAAAAGCTTTCACGAGATGAAATTCATTACCCTTAAATACAACTGTTTCCTGCATCTCCATAGGCCAGATACACACACAAGTGAGCTCCTGTATAAAGAGTGGTCTTTGTCTCATTGCCCATGATTTTACTAATTGGCTCCACAAAGCCGATATTATTTTGATTTCATGTTGAAGAAGGATTAAAAAGTACGTTTTTCATCCCTCTAAATGCCACCTAACATGCAAGAAGAGGAACTGATGCTAACTCATTTGGCTAGAAATAAAAAGAGCTAAAGGATCAGGACTCCCCTAGTGGTACAATGGATGAGAACCCACCTGCCAACGCGAAAGACACAAGTTCAATCCCTGGTCTGGGAAGATTCTATATGCCTCAGAGCAATGAATTCCATACGCCCCAACTATAGAGTCCACGTAATGCAACTACTGAAGCCCGTGCGCCTAAAGCCTGTGCTCTACAAGAGAAGCCACTGCAATGAGATGCCCATGCACCTCAATGAACAGTAGTCCTGGCTCACCACAACTAGAGAAAGCCCTCGTCCAGCAACGAAGATTCGGCACAACCAAAAAATTAAGTAATTAATTTAAAACAAAAAAGATGGGATAAAGTGTTCATCCTTTAAAAAAAAAAAAAAGGAAAAGGATCAGCATTCACCTACATGGAGTAACCTGGACAGAACCTGGAGCAAAACTCCTGTATCAATAATTTTTAACTTGTTCCAATTATTATCAGGCTTTTCTGTGATTATTAAAATGATTTCTCAATAACAGCAACCAGCAGTTCCTGCCTATATCTGAAAATGTAGACTAACAAAGAAAGCAATTCCAAAGCCAGCTCCGCCAGAGGTCCCTTCCTGCTGAATCCACTGCAAAAATCAGTAAAAAGTGTAAGTCTGCACTGCTCCTTTCTCAGGTTAGAAATTCCAAATTACTTTTAAAGCCTCCTCATTAATGTACCTCTCTAACAGCCTAACCCTGATTATTGGCCTTGTATCCAGAATTCTTAGAGCTTGATGAAAAAGGATAAAACTCAGTAGTCTTGAGGGTAATTGAGCTGAAACACCTCCATCCATTTATCCCCAGATCCTTGTGCTTCTGCAAACCAGTGCTCCCTCTGATGCTGTCTCTGTCGTCTTGGCTGGATTCTAGCAATCCTGGGTGTTCTCTCACTCACGATCACAATTCATTTTAGGCAGTTGTTTCAAGTTTCTAGTGATATAATACATACATGAATTGTATATATATTTGTACAAATTGATATGCATACATATATGCACAAATCATGACTGTACAAATCGACACATTTTCACAAAGGGAGTATTTCTGCCTTACATTCAGTTTTGTTACATTTAAATTATCCTGCCAAAGATTAACTACTATACTCAGTATGCTGACTTTGAACATCATAAATTAATTTTGCCTCTTTTGGAGGGGGCAGGACTTTATTCACCTGGAATCCTATGGAGGGATCTGTAAGTTGGTGAGATTCATCCATACTGTTTTATATAGATGCAGTTGGTTCTCTTTCATTGCTATGTAAAGTAAAGCAAACGTTAACGTGACTTACTGGTCCATTCTGTTGTTGATACAGCTTCCCGTTTATGTGCAATCTGCTCATCATATTTGGGTCTGAGATTCCACCCCTCAAATTATTGCGCCCTACGTTTCTAGCCATGCTCTCACAACCCTCTGCCATGAAGCACAGAGCTCCCTCGTTACCCTCTGTCCATTCAGATGGAATTTCCAAATTCCATCTCTAAAGTTTCAACCAACAACTGCCCTATGTGAAAAATCAAGCAACTGTTACTTAGAGAAAACACTGTGTTCTATCTGCCTCAGTTCCAGTGAACAAGCTTTATTAGAATTCCCTCTATGTGCCAAGCACTGTGTTCCTTATGGGACTACAAAATAAAACACCACAGGGAATTTCCTGGCAGTCCAGTGGCTAGGACTCCGCACCTCCATTGCAAAGGGTCCAGTTTCTTTCTCTGCTCAAGGCTCTAAGATCCCAGAAGCCGTGTGTGTGTGTGTGTGTGTGTGTGTGTGTGTGTGTGTGAAGTCACTGCAGTCCTGTCCAACTCTGTGTGACCTATGGAGTGTAGGCTTCCAGGCTCCTTTGTCCATGGGATTCTCCAGGCAAGAATACTGCAGTGGGTTGGCATTTGCTTACCCAAGAAGCCACATGGTGGGGCCAAAAAAAAAAGTAACATATAGTCCCTAATATAGAGGAGCTTAGAGTCTACTGTTAAAGAGAGACGATCTTATATATGCGACTGCCCACTGCCACCAGAAGTGGATGTGCTGTTCAGATTTCTTACCAATGGAGTTCTAAACTTCAGGAAAGAATAAAGGCATGGGCTTCCCTGGTGGTGCAGTGGATAAGGACACCGCCTTGCAATGCAAGGGGCGCCGGTTTGATCCCTGGCCTGGGAAGCTCCCACGGGCCGCGGAGCTGCTGGACCGATGTGTCCAATCACCGAGCCGGAGCTCTGGGCGCATGCGCCCAGAGCTGGTGCTCTGACAACAGAGGCCACTGTGGTGGGAGGCCCACACAGGCCAAAGAACAAAGATGGATGAAAATAAATAAATGAAAGACCAATAGAAGTGGCCAAAAAAAAAATTAAAAAAAAGAAGAAGAAGAAAGGCATGACTCTGGGACCAGGGCCTCTCAGAAGAGTCTTAAGTGGTTCACCCCTAAGTGTGAGGTGTTGTGCATCAGTAAAGGAAAGCTTGATGAAATGATCGTGCCTGTTTTAATATCAAAATGTTTCCCTTCACAACGGTCAGTTAAAACAGATACTCCAGGACAACGAGCCCTGTTTAACACTTGAACTTTAGCACTCCTGGGAACCACTAATACATTAAACCACTGTGGACATCGCCATCGAAGTTTAAAAAGGACAAGCCTCAATAACCTGTAAAAATGTACCATGTAATTAAAAGCTATGAGGTACTTCAATCAATCTTGTGGATGATCCACAAAACCTGGCCATATTGTGTTCTGATGTATACTAATTGATCGGCTCTACTTCTCCCAGGAGATACATAATTCTTCAGGTATTGTATCCATTTAAAGCAACCATGCACTTCATAGTGTGTATCTGAGGCTTTACATCACAAACCTATGGAGTGTAGGCTTCCAGGCTCCTTTGTCCATGGGATTCTCCAGGCAAGAATACTGCAGTGGGTTGGCATTTGCTTACCCAAGAAGCCACATGGTGGGGCCAAAAAAAAAAGTAACATATAGTCCCTAATATAGAGGAGCTTAGAGTCTACTGTTAAAGAGAGACGATCTTATATATGCGACTGCCCACTGCCACCAGAAGTGGATGTGCTGTTCAGATTTCTTACCAATGGAGTTCTAAACTTCAGGAAAGAATAAAGGCATGGGCTTCCCTGGTGGTGCAGTGGATAAGGACACCGCCTTGCAATGCAAGGGGCGCCGGTTTGATCCCTGGCCTGGGAAGATCCCACGTGCCGCGGAGCGGCTGGACCGATGTGTCCAATCACCGAGCCGGAGCTCTGGGGCGCATGCGCCCAGAGCTGGTGCTCTGCGACAACAGAGGCCACTGTGGTGGGAGGCCCACATGGGCCAAAGAGCAAAGAAGGATGAAAATAGATAAATGAAAGACCAATAGAAGTGGCCTGCCCGCCTCCCTCCCTCCCCAACCTGCCGCCCCCGCAAAAAAAAAAAAAAAAAGAAGAAGAAAGGCATGACTCTGGGACCAGGGCCTCTCAGAAGAGTCTTAAGTGGTTCACCCCTAAGTGTGAGGTGTTGTGCATCAGTAAAGGAAAGCTTGATGAAATGATCGTGCCTGTTTTAATATCAAAATGTTTCCCTTCACAACGGTCAGTTAAAACAGATACTCCAGGACAACGAGCCCTGTTTAACACTTGAACTTTAGCACTCCTGGGAACCACTAATACATTAAACCACTGTGGACATCGCCATCGAAGTTTAAAAAGGACAAGCCTCAATAACCTGTAAAAATGTACCATGTAATTAAAAGCTATGAGGTACTTCAATCAATCTTGTGGATGATCCACAAAACCTGGCCATATTGTGTTCTGATGTATACTAATTGATCGGCTCTACTTCTCCCAGGAGATACATAATTCTTCAGGTATTGTATCCATTTAAAGCAACCATGCACTTCATAGTGTGTATCTGAGGCTTTACATCACAAACCTTGTAAAACACAACCTGAAACTCTAGTGCCACTCAAACAGTTAACAACCAAAAAAAGTAACAGTCGTGATCTCCCCAACTGTTTGCAAGGAGAAATTGACTCCTGGGAAGGCAGAGAAGCCAATTTGCAGTGAGCAGCTTTCATTTCCTACTCTTAATTCAAATCTTCATAAAACTGTTTGAAGTCTTGGCATAAGTCATGGCATTCCAATGTAACCTATCTGGGGCTCTCTGGGGAAGAACATTTATATGTAAAATACATTCTGCATAGCAACCAAACAGTCCGTGGACTCCGAGTGCTAAAACTGGACCTCTTTAAAACCACAAAAAGTGACGATAGTGGCACAAGATGACTAAAATAAGAGTAAGAAGCCTTCAGGCACTCTTATTTGGGCTTGCTATTTCTTTCCTGTGCAAAGGGAGACGTGACAGCTTTCATTCATTCATATACACATCCTAGAACTCGGAAAGTCCAAGGGTAGGTACAACCAGGAGGCTTCTATTGAATACAGACGTGGATTAAAGCCTTGGAACTGAATAATAACATCACCTAGGCTACAGAAGAGAAAAAAAGACCTATGGGGTCTGATCCAATATGGAGGTGCCAAAGAGGAGGCTGAAGTTAACCTTAGAAGAAGCAACTTATGATGTAGGAGGAAAAAGAGGAGTATGGAATGTCTTCAAATCACGATGTGTGGGGGTCAACACAGTTGCCATAATCAACTGTTTCAAAGATTCTCAAAGGTCAAATGAGATGAGCTGGACAAGTGGTTGGCGGAATCAGCAAACTAGAGGTCCTGGTAACCACAACAAGCGTGGTTTCAGGAAACCTGGCCATTTTGGAAGGGCAAAACTGGAATGAGGAGAGGATATACAGTGAAGAGTAAGTAAACAGAGAATACAGACTATACTTTTCATTTCCTATAAAGAAAAGTGCACAGGTTTATCATATCCAGAGCAGGACTTTTTAAAGATGAGATAGATTAAGCCACGTGTTGATGCTGATGAGAAAAGGTAGCAAAAAAGAGAGTAACTGATGATTCGGAGGGCATCCCTGGTAGATCAGCTGGTGAAGAATCCGTACTGAGGCTTTACATCACAAACCTTGTAAAACACAACCTGAAACTCTAGTGCCACTCAAACAGTTAACAACCAAAAAAAGTAACAGTCGTGATCTCCCCAACTGTTTGCAAGGAGAAATTGACTCCTGGGAAGGCAGAGAAGCCAATTTGCAGTGAGCAGCTTTCATTTCCTACTCTTAATTCAAATCTTCATAAAACTGTTTGAAGTCTTGGCATAAGTCATGGCATTCCAATGTAACCTATCTGGGGCTCTCTGGGGAAGAACATTTATATGTAAAATACATTCTGCATAGCAACCAAACAGTCCGTGGACTCCGAGTGCTAAAACTGGACCTCTTTAAAACCACAAAAAGTGACGATAGTGGCACAAGATGACTAAAATAAGAGTAAGAAGCCTTCAGGCACTCTTATTTGGGCTTGCTATTTCTTTCCTGTGCAAAGGGAGACGTGACAGCTTTCATTCATTCATATACACATCCTAGAACTCGGAAAGTCCAAGGGTAGGTACAACCAGGAGGCTTCTATTGAATACAGACGTGGATTAAAGCCTTGGAACTGAATAATAACATCACCTAGGCTACAGAAGAGAAAAAAAGACCTATGGGGTCTGATCCAATATGGAGGTGCCAAAGAGGAGGCTGAAGTTAACCTTAGAAGAAGCAACTTATGATGTAGGAGGAAAAAGAGGAGTATGGAATGTCTTCAAATCACGATGTGTGGGGGTCAACACAGTTGCCATAATCAACTGTTTCAAAGATTCTCAAAGGTCAAATGAGATGAGCTGGACAAGTGGTTGGCGGAATCAGCAAACTAGAGGTCCTGGTAACCACAACAAGCGTGGTTTCAGGAAACCTGGCCATTTTGGAAGGGCAAAACTGGAATGAGGAGAGGATATACAGTGAAGAGTAAGTAAACAGAGAATACAGACTATACTTTTCATTTCCTATAAAGAAAAGTGCACAGGTTTATCATATCCAGAGCAGGACTTTTTAAAGATGAGATAGATTAAGCCACGTGTTGATGCTGATGAGAAAAGGTAGCAAAAAAGAGAGTAACTGATGATTCGGAGGGCATCCCTGGTAGATCAGCTGGTGAAGAATCCGCCTGCAACACAGGAGGCCCTGGCCGGATTCCTTGGTCGGATTCAGAAGAGAAAAGGGCTGAATGCAGACTGGAAGCTCTTGAGCAGTTTACGGGTATGGAATCTCATTGACCAGGGCATGCAGGGAGGGGAAAATTAGATCAGAGTTCAGAACTTCCTCCTCTGTGAAAGGGAGATGAGCAGAAGGCGCCGGCATCAGGCAGATTTGTCATGGGGAGGCTGCGACAATTTCCTTCTGGTTGCTTCCATTTGCTTCAGTGAAATAAAAAAGGAGGTCACACACTAGGAAAGGAGAAAAGACAGGTGTTGAAAAATGGAGGAGAAAAAGGCAGAGGTGTCATCATTTGGATAACCCGGTTTTCTATCCAAAACCTGCTCCTCCAGGCTATGCACCTTAGATAATTAAATTAACCTCTCCGATCCCTTGCTTCTTCGTCTCTAAGACAAGGGATGACAGTTTCATCTTGGGTTTAATTCAGCCCTGCAGAGGGAGTGTTATTTCGCTTGAGTTTCTTCCTCTTAAAAGGAACTATCACGGATCTTCCAAAACGATATTCTGAACCCAATGATCACATGAGTTCATATTTAATAAGAACACATACACGCATGGAAGAGGTGGCTTGAAAAGGGCTCCAGGGCACACCTACAACAACTAGTCTTAGATCTGGATGGACTCAAAATACACCACAAGCAGAAGTGCAACAAAGACATTGTGGTAGGAAAAACAGCACCAAGAAGCTAGACCTGCTCCTGAGTGACGCACTCCCTTGCTGTGTCCCAAAGACATCGCCTAACTCTTCTGTGCAGATAACTCCGGTCTGTAAAATGAAGCCTTTGGGTTTAATGATCTGATTCTTCCCAGCTCTAAAATTCTGTGAACACATGAATCCCTCCGTTTAGATACAGCTGTCCCTTGCCTGCCCTAAGCAAGGCTTTGACGTGATTATAGCCAGACACCCACATTCTTTAAAAGTGACATTATAGGGACTTTCCTCGTGGTCCACAGGGTCAAAAAGAGTCAGACATGACTTAGTGACTGAACAACAATGACAACCAGTGGTTAAGAACCTGCCTTCCAGAAATGGAGACACAGACATAGAGAGCACACTTGTGGACACAGAAGGAGAAGGAAAGGGAGAGAGAATAGCATGGGGACATATACACGACCTTATGTAAAACAGGTATCAAGTGGGAGCTTGCTGTGGGACTCGGGGAGCTCAGCCTGGTGCTCTGTGACAACCCAGAGGAGTGGGATGGGGTGGGGATAGGAGGAGGGTTTGGAGGGGAGGGACACAGGTAAACCTGTGGCTGATTCATGTTGATGTGTGACAGAGGCTAACACAATATTGTACGGCAATTATCCTCCAATAAAAAAAATTAAAAATAAAAAGAATTGGCCTGCCAATGCAGGGGACACAGGTTCCGTCCCTGGCCTGGGAAAATCCCACATGCCTCAGAGCAACTTAGCCTGAGTGTCACGACTATTGAAGCCCAAGCGTCTAGAGCCACTGCTCTGCCACAGGGAGTCACTGCAGTTAGAAGCCCATGCACCACGACAAAGACCTAGCACGACCCAGAATTCATTAATTAATTAACTTTAAAAGGTGACATCATGGTACCTCCCTGACAACACTTAATCTTTAAAGTAAATGTTAAATACTCTAATAAACTAACTTTTGAGTGATTGTATCTTGTGTACTGCCATAAACAGCGAATTAATTGAAGATATTATATTTTTATTGAAGTGTAGTTGATTTACAATGTTGTGTTAATTTCTGCTGTACAGCAAAGTGACTCAGTTATACACATATATGCATTCTTTTTTATATTCTCTTCCATGATGGTTTATCCCAGGACACTGAACATAGTCCCCTGTGCTATACACTAGGACCTTGTTGTCCATCCATTCTCTACAGAATAGTTTACATCTACTAGCCCTAAATTCCCAGTCTATTCCTCCCCAACTCCACTCCCAAGACATTATATTCTAAATAAACACTCTAGAGTTTTAAGGGAATACACAAATATATTTTTTGGTAAAATTCCTAAAATAAACAAGGCTTTGACGTGATTATAGCCAGACACCCACATTCTTTAAAAGTGACATTATAGGGACTTTCCTCGTGGTCCACAGGGTCAAAAGAGTCAGACATGACTTAGTGACTGAACAACAATGACAACCAGTGGTTAAGAACCTGCCTTCCAGAAATGGAGACACAGACATAGAGAGCACACTTGTGGACACAGAAGGAGAAGGAAAGGGAGAGAGAATAGCATGGGGACATATACACGACCTTATGTAAAACAGGTATCAAGTGGGAGCTTGCTGTGGGACTCGGGGAGCTCAGCCTGGTGCTCTGTGACAACCCAGAGGAGTGGGATGGGGTGGGGATAGGAGGAGGGTTTGGAGGGAGGGGACACAGGTAAACCTGTGGCTGATTCATGTTGATGTGTGACAGAGGCTAACACAATATTGTACGGCAATTATCCTCCAATAAAAAAAATTAAAAATAAAAAGAATTGGCCTGCCAATGCAGGGGACACAGGTTCCGTCCCTGGCCTGGGAAAATCCCACATGCCTCAGAGCAACTTAGCCTGAGTGTCACGACTATTGAAGCCCAAGCGTCTAGAGCCACTGCTCTGCCACAGGGAGTCACTGCAGTTAGAAGCCCATGCACCACGACAAAGACCTAGCACGACCCAGAATTCATTAATTAATTAACTTTAAAAGGTGACATCATGGTACCTCCCTGACAACACTTAATCTTTAAAGTAAATGTTAAATACTCTAATAAACTAACTTTTGAGTGATTGTATCTTGTGTACTGCCATAAACAGCGAATTAATTGAAGATATTATATTTTTATTGAAGTGTAGTTGATTTACAATGTTGTGTTAATTTCTGCTGTACAGCAAAGTGACTCAGTTATACACATATATGCATTCTTTTTTATATTCTCTTCCATGATGGTTTATCCCAGGACACTGAACATAGTCCCCTGTGCTATACACTAGGACCTTGTTGTCCATCCATTCTCTACAGAATAGTTTACATCTACTAGCCCTAAATTCCCAGTCTATTCCTCCCCAACTCCACTCCCAAGACATTATATTCTAAATAAACACTCTAGAGTTTTAAGGGAATACACAAATATATTTTTTGGTAAAATTCCTAAAATAAACATATAACCTTTAAAAATCAGGACTGGGCTTCCCTGGTGATCCAGTGGGTATGGACACTACCTTGCAGTGCAAGGGGCGCCGGTTTGATCCCTGGCCTGGGAAGATCCCACATGCCATGTGGCGACTGGACCAATGTGTCCAACTACTGAGCCGGAGCTCTGGACTGCTTTTACCCAGGGCTGGTGCTCTGTGATGAGAGAGGCCACTGCAATAGGAGGCCCACACAGGCCAAAGAACAAAGATAAATGAATGGAAAATCAATAGAAGTGGCCAAAAAAAATAAAATGAAAACAAAAATCAGGGCTAAGAATGACTTGGCAAAGGCAGATAATAAAGAAATGCTATTTTTATCATTTAATTAGGCTTTATGGCAAACAATTTATCCTTCAAGACACACTCACAGGTTTAAAAAAAAAAAAAAAAACATGAATACCTAAGTTTTTTCAATGGCACAACTATATGTACAGTCATGCATTTTTAGTTATTTGAAATGGGTCTTGGTTCCAGTAAGCCCAATGATGATAAGCATTACCATGGCTGACTCTGTCACTTAAAATGGACTCCATTTACGGGATTTGTACAATAATGAAGCTGACGATCAACATCCCTTGACCAACCAAATTTCCGAGTCCCTTCAACCGCCCCTGGAGCAATCAACAAAGCATTGCCGTTTCAACTAAGCAACTGTCCTAAACATCTCATACAACAGGAATGAATTTAAAACTTGGGTAATATTCCCATCGTGGGGGTGATCATTCTGTAATACATAGAAATATCGAATCACTAGGGTGTGCAGCAATAACTAACATAGTGTTGTAGGTCAACCATACTTCAAAAAACAAATAAATTCATCTGTCAGAAAGAAAGGTCAGATTTGTGGTACCCAGAGACATGGGGTAGGAGATCAGAGGCAGAAGAATGGATGAAGGTGGTCAAAGGTACAAACTGCCAGTTATAAGAGAACTAAGTACCAGGGGTATAATGTACAACATGATTATTTAACCCTGCTGTAAGTTATATGGCTTCCCAGGTGGCGCTGGTGGTAAAGAATCTGCCTGCCAATGCAGGAGACATGGGTCCAATGCCTGGGGCAGGAAAGAGCCCCTGGAGTAGGAAATGCCAACCCACTCCAGTATTCTTCTTTTAAAAAAAATTTTTTTAATTGAAGGATAATTGTTTTACAGATCTTTGTTGTTTTCTGCCAAACATCGACATGAATCAGTCATAGGTATACATATATCCCCTCCCTCTCCATCTCCCTGGAGATACTCTGGAGTAGGAGATGGCAAGCCATTCCAGTATTCTTGTCTGGAAAATTCCATGGACTGAGGAGCCTGGCAGGCTACACTATGGGGTTGCAGAGAATCAGACACAACTGAGCAACTGAGCATATACGTTATATATGGAAGTTGTTAAGAGAGTAAATCCTACAAGTTCTCATCATAGGGGGAAAAAAAATTTCCTGTTCTTTTATTTTGTGTCTGTATCAGATGATGGATTTTCACTAAACTTATTATTGTAATCATTTCCTGTGGTATGTAAGTCAAATCATTGTGCTGTCCACTTTAAACTTATACAGTGCTGTCAATCAATTATATTTCAATAAACCTGGAAGAAAAATACTTCCATCACAAAGACTACCAAGGTTTATTTTCTGTGCCTCTCCTTTTGGTAAGTTTATAAACTTCACTGAAATTAACTTTCTAAAAAATTCATGACAAATAAAAAAAGAAAAATTCATGACCTTTCATGACCTTTACCCTGTGGTAGGGCTGCCAGATTTAGCAAATAAAAGTGGATACAGAAGGAAGAACTAGTACCACAGACCACTGCAGGAGAGGAGACATAAGATAAGGGTGTCTTCAACTGATGTGATGGTCATGAGACAGAGAAATACTTTGGAACTAGAAATGACAGGATGTGTTGCTGGATATAAGTAAGGAGTGAACACATACAAGATGCCAGATGACCCATTTTCTGTATGAAACTGGGATGGGAAAGAATGACTAACCTGGGATTATACATATCTGTAATATTCATTGACTTTCTTCTTGACAATTTAACAGACAAGATACAAACTGCTATAAGAGAACTAAGTACCAGGGGTATAATGTACAACATGATTATTTAACCCTGCTGTAAGTTATATGGCTTCCCAGGTGGCGCTGGTGGTAAAGAATCTGCCTGCCAATGCAGGAGACATGGGTCCAATGCCTGGGGCAGGAAAGAGCCCCTGGAGTAGGAAATGCCAACCCACTCCAGTATTCTTCTTTTAAAAAAAATTTTTTTAATTGAAGGATAATTGTTTTACAGATCTTTGTTGTTTTCTGCCAAACATCGACATGAATCAGTCATAGGTATACATATATCCCCTCCCTCTCCATCTCCCTGGAGATACTCTGGAGTAGGAGATGGCAAGCCATTCCAGTATTCTTGTCTGGAAAATTCCATGGACTGAGGAGCCTGGCAGGCTACACTATGGGGTTGCAGAGAATCAGACACAACTGAGCAACTGAGCATATCGTTATATATGGAAGTTGTTAAGAGAGTAAATCCTACAAGTTCTCATCATAGGGGGAAAAAAAATTTCCTGTTCTTTTATTTTGTGTCTGTATCAGATGATGGATTTTCACTAAACTTATTATTGTAATCATTTCCTGTGGTATGTAAGTCAAATCATTGTGCTGTCCACTTTAAACTTATACAGTGCTGTCAATCAATTATATTTCAATAAACCTGGAAGAAAAATACTTCCATCACAAAGACTACCAAGGTTTATTTTCTGTGCCTCTCCTTTTGGTAAGTTTATAAACTTCACTGAAATTAACTTTCTAAAAAATTCATGACAAATAAAAAAAGAAAAATTCATGACCTTTCATGACCTTTACCCTGTGGTAGGGCTGCCAGATTTAGCAAATAAAAGTGGATACAGAAGGAAGAACTAGTACCACAGACCACTGCAGGAGAGGAGACATAAGATAAGGGTGTCTTCAACTGATGTGATGGTCATGAGACAGAGAAATACTTTGGAACTAGAAATGACAGGATGTGTTGCTGGATATAAGTAAGGAGTGAACACATACAAGATGCCAGATGACCCATTTTCTGTATGAAACTGGGATGGGAAAGAATGACTAACCTGGGATTATACATATCTGTAATATTCATTGACTTTCTTCTTGACAATTTAACAGACAAGATACAAATAGTTTCCATTTATAGCTGACTTTTTTTTAGGCCACACCATGTGGCATGTGGGATCTTATAGTTCCCCAATCAGGGATTGAACCCAGGCCTGCTGCATTAGGAGTGGAGAGTCTTAACCACTGGACCACCAGGGAAGTCTCACAGTGCTTTTTTAACATAACTGTCCCACATGGAAACATTTTAAGTGCCTGAAAGTACATATGCTAATGTCATTGTGAAAAGCAGGATGTTCAGCATGTTCTTTGAAATGACAAGTGTCAACTATCTCTGCGGTTTCTTACAACTAAGATGTTAAAAGTCTGTGATGTCAAGAATGGGCTCACGGTGGGCCAGTGATAGTACAAACTCCTACAAATGTTCCATTGTACTTCTGAGCCATGCTAATGATCCGTCCTAATGGATTAGGAAGAGCATTTTGAAGCCACCTTTTCCCTTGATCATCACCAACTCTCAATGGCTCGTCAAAAAGCACCAACGACGGTCATGATGACATCCCCAGTGTCCCTTCCCCGAAGCAACCACTGAATGCATTTGAAGGGTTTGGGAAATGGGCAGAAAAATGCAAGAAGAGTTCAACAGTGCACATCGGAGCTTTAAAAAAGAAAATTTTTTTTTTAAAATCTGAAATATTTGAGACATGGCATTTCACAGTGAGAAAAGTGAGCTAATGCTACATGGGAATTCCACTTTTACCCAGTTGAGAGAAAATAATAGCTCATACTTACAGCACAGCTCTTAAGTTACCTCTTTTACATCTGTTCTCTCGTTTACTAATACAAAGTTTCTTTAAGCAACATTATCATTCTCATTTTATAGATGAAGCCCTCAGAGATGTCAAGAAACAAGCTTAGGAAACAGTCCTCACTTGGTAAGTGGTAACATGGCGATTCAAACCCAGTGCACTATGATTTCAGAGGATAGGCTTGTAAGCACCCTACCCCAATTATTGTGCCAAAAATAAGATTCCATTATTATGGAAACCTATAAACTTAGTAAATTTTCCAAAAGTCCTATAGAAGTCAAACATTAACTTATCAAGAAAGTCCGGGACTTCCCTGGTGGTCCAGTGGCTGAGACCCCCTGCGCCCAGTACAGGGGGTTGGATTCGATCCCTGGTCCTGGAACTAGATCCCACATGCCACAACTAAGCATTTGCATGTTGCAACAAAGACTGGAGATGCCAGGTGCCACAACTAAGATTTGGCACAGCCAAATAAATAAATAAATATTTGTTTAAAAAATAATAATGTAGGGACTTCCCTGGTGGTCCAGTGGTTAAGATTTTTGCTTTCCAATACAGGGGGTGCAGATTCAATCCCTGGTAGGGGAGCTAGGATCCCACATTCGTGTGTCAAAAGGCCAAAACATAACACAGAAGCAGTATTATAATAAATTAAATGAAGACTTTAAAACAGTCACACACACCTACAAATGTTCCATTGTACTTCTGAGCCATGCTAATGATCCGTCCTAATGGATTAGGAAGAGCATTTTGAAGCCACCTTTTCCCTTGATCATCACCAACTCTCAATGGCTCGTCAAAAAGCACCAACGACGGTCATGATGACATCCCCAGTGTCCCTTCCCCGAAGCAACCACTGAATGCATTTGAAGGGTTTGGGAAATGGGCAGAAAAATGCAAGAAGAGTTCAACAGTGCACATCGGAGCTTTAAAAAAGAAAATTTTTTTTTTAAAATCTGAAATATTTGAGACATGGCATTTCACAGTGAGAAAAGTGAGCTAATGCTACATGGGAATTCCACTTTTACCCAGTTGAGAGAAAATAATAGCTCATACTTACAGCACAGCTCTTAAGTTACCTCTTTTACATCTGTTCTCTCGTTTACTAATACAAAGTTTCTTTAAGCAACATTATCATTCTCATTTTATAGATGAAGCCCTCAGAGATGTCAAGAAACAAGCTTAGGAAACAGTCCTCACTTGGTAAGTGGTAACATGGCGATTCAAACCCAGTGCACTATGATTTCAGAGGATAGGCTTGTAAGCACCCTACCCCAATTATTGTGCCAAAAATAAGATTCCATTATTATGGAAACCTATAAACTTAGTAAATTTTCCAAAAGTCCTATAGAAGTCAAACATTAACTTATCAAGAAAGTCCCGGGGACTTCCCTGGTGGTCCAGTGGCTGAGACCCCCTGCGCCCAGTACAGGGGGTTGGATTCGATCCCTGGTCCTGGAACTAGATCCCACATGCCACAACTAAGCATTTGCATGTTGCAACAAAGACTGGAGATGCCAGGTGCCACAACTAAGATTTGGCACAGCCAAATAAATAAATAAATATTTGTTTAAAAAATAATAATGTAGGGACTTCCCTGGTGGTCCAGTGGTTAAGATTTTTGCTTTCCAATACAGGGGGTGCAGATTCAATCCCTGGTAGGGGAGCTAGGATCCCACATTCGTGTGTCAAAAGGCCAAAACATAACACAGAAGCAGTATTATAATAAATTAAATGAAGACTTTAAAAACAGTCCACACACACACACAAATAAAATAAACAAATAAAAATGCAAAATCTTTCATAGCTCACAATCTATACAAAAACAGGCAGCAGGCTAAATCTGAACCAAAGGTTGGAATTTACCCCCTACTCTAGGAAATTAAAGGAGCAGGCCTGTCCTCCTGGGAGTAAGGTAGCAGAAGACAAAGAAATGTGCCCATCTCTGAGAACTTGAGGCTGGGAACTAACGCCACCGTCACCATCCAAGACAGCCATGTTCTATGCCGAACTTCTTCCCACGTTACTAAGCCACAGCTGCTGAGCTTTAGGATGTCAATATAAGGACAATACTGTCCCTAAATGACTAGAAACCAATGATGGATATAAATCACCAGTGATATGCCTGCTACCCAGAATATGCTTTGACAATACCTGACTGCCTCCCTCCTTCCTTCCTTTCTCTGATTGTAGCTTCCTAAACTCGGTGTCGGGATATTCTTAATTCACATCTAAACTGTTAAGTGTGTTTTTCTAATTCTGACTCATAGAAATACAGGAAAGCCAAATCCTTATTACTTCAAACATACAATTTATTACTTCAAACATACAATTATCATTAAGTTTGTTGTTCTTGTTTAGTCTGACTCTTCTGTGACCTCATGGACAATAGCCCACCAGGCTCCTCTGTCCATGGAATTTCCCAGGCAAGAACACTGGAGCAGGTTGCCATTTTCTTCTCCAAAGGATCTCCTCAATCCAGGAACTGAACCCGCATTTCCTGCACTTCCGGCAGATCCTCTACGGCTGAGCCACCGGGGAAGTCCTTATTATTAAGTTTAGTATCATTATTTTTTGAGAAGTTAAACTGTTAAAGACCTATAGACCAGGGACAAAAATAAGACCATATACAAAAGATACTTTGGTGATGGTCTCTACCACTTCCCCTCTCCAAAAGTTGCATCTTGTGTGTCTTTTTCTCCACCTTCTGAACACACAAGCACACGTGCCTTTCTCAGTCTTTACATTTATGCACACTTTGAAATAAAAATTTTCATTAACTTCATTCATCTTTTGGATTAGCCAAAGGAGAGCCTTGCAGACATTAATGGAGCACAGAAAATCAATACATCACAATTAGTAGAAAGCAATTGGAAAGCCTCCTGGGTTTTATTTTATTTTTACTCACATACATTCAGTTTCTCTGAACGGAGGATAGTTTTCCTATTCATTCCATCGGCTGGAATTCTCGAACCGACAAAGCCAACGGACACTAATGAAAAGGCATTTTTCATGTCTGCTGCATTTGACTCAACACCAAGTTACTTAATGAATTACATTTGGGCTTCACCTAGAGTTGATTAAAAATTTAACATTTGGAGCAAAAATACAGTGCATTCAGTAGGTTAAGGGTGAGCCACAAAATGGCTACTAATAACCAATTCTAGAAGTGCATTATAGGAAACTCTATTAAAAATTGTCTAACCCAATAAACCAGTATTTCAGACTAGAAATAACTGAGGCCCAAGAGATCAGATGGCATGGTTGAAGTCATCCAGCTAAGATTTTAATCTGGCATTTCTTTTAACTGGATATTAGGCTCATTCTGCAAAGCAGAAAACGGGGTTTGTTTCTTTAGGATGGGCAAATCGTCATTCTCAGAGACTGGCCCTCTTTTGAACAGGTGTAGACTGCAGCTGACCTTGTGGTGCAGGTGTTTCTGACAATTCAAATGAAGTGTCTGCTCTAAGAGAAAGATGTGGATTTTAGCTGCTCCTCGGGTGCAAAATGCCATGGAATTTCCCAGGCAAGAACACTGGAGCAGGTTGCCATTTTCTTCTCCAAAGGATCTCCTCAATCCAGGAACTGAACCCGCATTTCCTGCACTTCCGGCAGATCCTCTACGGCTGAGCCACCGGGGAAGTCCTTATTATTAAGTTTAGTATCATTATTTTTTGAGAAGTTAAACTGTTAAAGACCTATAGACCAGGGACAAAAATAAGACCATATACAAAAGATACTTTGGTGATGGTCTCTACCACTTCCCCTCTCCAAAAGTTGCATCTTGTGTGTCTTTTTCTCCACCTTCTGAACACACAAGCACACGTGCCTTTCTCAGTCTTTACATTTATGCACACTTTGAAATAAAAATTTTCATTAACTTCATTCATCTTTTGGATTAGCCAAAGGAGAGCCTTGCAGACATTAATGGAGCACAGAAAATCAATACATCACAATTAGTAGAAAGCAATTGGAAAGCCTCCTGGGTTTTATTTTATTTTTACTCACATACATTCAGTTTCTCTGAACGGAGGATAGTTTTCCTATTCATTCCATCGGCTGGAATTCTCGAACCGACAAAGCCAACGGACACTAATGAAAAGGCATTTTTCATGTCTGCTGCATTTGACTCAACACCAAGTTACTTAATGAATTACATTTGGGCTTCACCTAGAGTTGATTAAAAATTTAACATTTGGAGCAAAAATACAGTGCATTCAGTAGGTTAAGGGTGAGCCACAAAATGGCTACTAATAACCAATTCTAGAAGTGCATTATAGGAAACTCTATTAAAAATTGTCTAACCCAATAAACCAGTATTTCAGACTAGAAATAACTGAGGCCCAAGAGATCAGATGGCATGGTTGAAGTCATCCAGCTAAGATTTTAATCTGGCATTTCTTTTAACTGGATATTAGGCTCATTCTGCAAAGCAGAAAACGGGGTTTGTTTCTTTAGGATGGGCAAATCGTCATTCTCAGAGACTGGCCCTCTTTTTGAACAGGTGTAGACTGCAGCTGACCTTGTGGTGCAGGTGTTTCTGACAATTCCCAAAAGAAGTGTCTGCTCTAAGAGAAAGATGTGGATTTTAGCTGCTCCCCCCGGGTGGTGCAGGGTAAAGTGCCAACATGTTTAAGTGCAAGATTTACTCTTGAAGTTACCAGCTTCAGCTAATTGCAGATGTAAAAGGTAAGATACCAGTTTTGAAAAGCACAGCGCACTGCAGTGAGACCATACCATGTGCTCATTGGGCTCCTGCCCGATCTAGGGACAACGGAACGTACCAGAAAAAGCAGGCTGATAACATTTAATATGATTTCTAATTTAAGGTGATTTAAGAAACCTGATTATGATTCAGAAGTTGTTCGTGACCACTAAATTACAAGGCTCCTCAGAGGAAGAGTTCTTTCCATTCAATTAATGAACTAATTTTTATGGTATTATTCAGGTATGAATCAGACAATAAAATGCACATGCTTAAGGGGTACAACTTGACCAGTGTTGAAAGTTGCGTACACTCATCTAACCAGCACCACAGTCATTATGGAATAAACCACTCCATAATGCCCAATAGTTTCCTAAGCCTGTCTGCTATCTGCTCTCCAACTCCGTCCCTAAACAACCACTCATCTGTTTTTTTGTTTATTTGCTCTTGGTGTTTTGGAGGGATGGGTGTTTTTCCATGGTTTGGGGAGCATGTTTTACTGGTTTCCAAATGATCCTTTATTGAAATATTTTCCTTAGTATTAACAGTTCCTAACTAACTGGGCTTTCAACTGCACCAGTTCATATCATCTCTGATGTCACGACCATGGTGCATTCAGTAGGTTAAGGGTGAGCCACAAAATGGCTACTAATAACCAATTCTAGAAGTGCATTATAGGAAACTCTATTAAAAATTGTCTAACCCAATAAACCAGTATTTCAGACTAGAAATAACTGAGGCCCAAGAGATCAGATGGCATGGTTGAAGTCATCCAGCTAAGATTTTAATCTGGCATTTCTTTTAACTGGATATTAGGCTCATTCTGCAAAGCAGAAAACGGGGTTTGTTTCTTTAGGATGGGCAAATCGTCATTCTCAGAGACTGGCCCTCTTTTTGAACAGGTGTAGACTGCAGCTGACCTTGTGGTGCAGGTGTTTCTGACAATTCCAAATGAAGTGTCTGCTCTAAGAGAAAGATGTGGATTTTAGCTGCTCCCCTCGGGTGGTGCAGGGTAAAGTGCCAACATGTTTAAGTGCAAGATTTACTCTTGAAGTTACCAGCTTCAGCTAATTGCAGATGTAAAAGGTAAGATACCAGTTTTGAAAAGCACAGCGCACTGCAGTGAGACCATACCATGTGCTCATTGGGCTCCTGCCCGATCTAGGGACAACGGAACGTACCAGAAAAAGCAGGCTGATAACATTTAATATGATTTCTAATTTAAGGTGATTTAAGAAACCTGATTATGATTCAGAAGTTGTTCGTGACCACTAAATTACAAGGCTCCTCAGAGGAAGAGTTCTTTCCATTCAATTAATGAACTAATTTTTATGGTATTATTCAGGTATGAATCAGACAATAAAATGCACATGCTTAAGGGGTACAACTTGACCAGTGTTGAAAGTTGCGTACACTCATCTAACCAGCACCACAGTCATTATGGAATAAACCACTCCATAATGCCCAATAGTTTCCTAAGCCTGTCTGCTATCTGCTCTCCAACTCCGTCCCTAAACAACCACTCATCTGTTTTTTTGTTTATTTGCTCTTGGTGTTTTGGAGGGATGGGTGTTTTTCCATGGTTTGGGGAGCATGTTTTACTGGTTTCCAAATGATCCTTTATTGAAATATTTTCCTTAGTATTAACAGTTCCTAACTAACTGGGCTTTCAACTGCACCAGTTCATATCATCTCTGATGTCACGACCATGGTGACCATCAATACTACAGCCATACACTGGGCAGTCCCCAGGACATCTCAAATGGTTCCAGAGAGATCTCTGACTAACAGTCTGCACCACATCTGCCATGCAACATTGACAATCTCTTCAGCAGTAGTATTTCCTAGGTGCTTCGTGGTGTTCTGCTTCTTTCTGTCTCAAAGTGGTTCCCTGAGGGCTTGGATGGTCAAGGCCAAGGTAGAAGGTATCACTGTAACCTGATTTGTCCTAAATGGGCAGGTCCACTATCATCCTCAGGGCCTTCAAATCACTGGTCACCTTGGTGATGTCACCACCAAGCTATTTTGCAGACTCAGGGGACAGATCTGGATGACCAGGGCAGAAATGGTATCCATTTCCCCACTAAGGCATCTCAGATAAACACAACTTCAATCTTACTGGGGTTGAACTTGAGCAATACACTACAGGTATCTGGTACTGAATAACCTTGGATGCAAAAAGATTGAAGAAAGTTGCCCCCTGGCCTTTTCTGAGATAAAAGAGGAAAGCTGCTTTTTGTTATATTTGCTTGCATTTTCTAGAATCTTCGAGAAATGAGGTCATACAGTATGTACTCTTTTTTGATCTGATTTATGTAATTCAGCATAAATGCTTTTGAGATCCAGGCATGTTGTTGCATATATCAATAGTCTGTTCCTTTGTATTGAGTTTATTTTAAGGATGTAGGAAAAATAAATTGAAATGGATCATCGCTCTAAATGCCAACTTCTAATATTCTAAAAGACAACAGGGAAAAATCATAATGGTCTTGAGTTGGGATAAGATACCTAATATAGGACAACAAAAGCATGAATTATCAAAAAATCAATAAATTGAACTTCATCAAAATTAAAACTTTCACTCTTCCAAATGCACTGTTAAGAAAATGGAAAGGTAAGCCACAGACCATGATAAAATATTTGCAATATATATATTAGGCAAAGAATTTTAAACCAGGATATACAAAGAACTCCATAAGAAGAAAACAAACACACTGAGGTAAAAAGAAAATGGTCAAGATATTTGATCAAAGGCTTTCACCAAAGAAAATAAGCAGGTGACAAATACTCACATGAAAAGATGTTCAGCGTTACTCATTTTTAGGGAACTACCAATAAAACCAATGGACATGACCTTGGGCAAACTCCAGGAGATGGTGAGGGACAGGGAAGCCTGGCGTGCTGCAGCCCATGGGGTCACAAAGAGTTGGACACAACTTGGTGACCAGACAATGACGACGACAACCAGTAAAACCACCGGGAGCTATACTACACACCCACTGTCATAGCTAGACTGACAAAATCAAGCGTCAGTGAGATGTGGAACAACTGGAACTCTCACACACTGCTGGTGGACATGTAAAATTATACAGCCACTTTGGAAAACACTTTGACGGTATTTTAAAATGTTAAACATTCACCAATCACATGATTCAGCATTCCATGCAAATTTCTAGAGAACTGAAAACACATATCCACTCACTTTTAAATTTTTTTTTCAAAGATTAAATGCCTAAAAAGAACTACAGGTATCTGGTACTGAATAACCTTGGATGCAAAAAGATTGAAGAAAGTTGCCCCCTGGCCTTTTCTGAGATAAAAGAGGAAAGCTGCTTTTTGTTATATTTGCTTGCATTTTCTAGAATCTTCGAGAAATGAGGTCATACAGTATGTACTCTTTTTTGATCTGATTTATGTAATTCAGCATAAATGCTTTTGAGATCCAGGCATGTTGTTGCATATATCAATAGTCTGTTCCTTTGTATTGAGTTTATTTTAAGGATGTAGGAAAAATAAATTGAAATGGATCATCGCTCTAAATGCCAACTTCTAATATTCTAAAAGACAACAGGGAAAAATCATAATGGTCTTGAGTTGGGATAAGATACCTAATATAGGACAACAAAAGCATGAATTATCAAAAAATCAATAAATTGAACTTCATCAAAATTAAAACTTTCACTCTTCCAAATGCACTGTTAAGAAAATGGAAAGGTAAGCCACAGACCATGATAAAATATTTGCAATATATATATTAGGCAAAGAATTTTAAACCAGGATATACAAAGAACTCCATAAGAAGAAAACAAACACACTGAGGTAAAAAGAAAATGGTCAAGATATTTGATCAAAGGCTTTCACCAAAGAAAATAAGCAGGTGACAAATACTCACATGAAAAGATGTTCAGCGTTACTCATTTTTAGGGAACTACCAATAAAACCAATGGACATGACCTTGGGCAAACTCCAGGAGATGGTGAGGGACAGGGAAGCCTGGCGTGCTGCAGCCCATGGGGTCACAAAGAGTTGGACACAACTTGGTGACCAGACAATGACGACGACAACCAGTAAAACCACCGGGAGCTATACTACACACCCACTGTCATAGCTAGACTGACAAAATCAAGCGTCAGTGAGATGTGGAACAACTGGAACTCTCACACACTGCTGGTGGACATGTAAAATTATACAGCCACTTTGGAAAACACTTTGACGGTATTTTAAAATGTTAAACATTCACCAATCACATGATTCAGCATTCCACTCCTAAGGCAAATATCCTAGAGAACTGAAAACACATAATCACATCAAGATTTGCACATGAATGTTTACAGCATTTCTCTTTTTAATAGCCAAAAAACTTAAAAACAATTTAACATCCATCAATTACAGATTTCCCAAAGAATCCTCCTGCCAATTCAGGAGATACAAGCAATGTAGGTTCAAACCCTGGGTCAAGAAGATCCCCTGGAGGAGGGCATGGCAACCCACTCCAGTATTCTTGCCTGGAAAAATCCCATGAACAGAGGAGCCCGGAGGGCCACAGTCCATGGGATGGCAAAGAGTCAGACCAGACTGAGCATACACACACACCCATCAATTAATTAAATTTTAATATTGAGTTCCTACTTCCTGCAGGACATATCACAGGAGCCACCTTCAACCAGTGAGGTTGAAACCTGTGGATGGCTATCCCAGCATCTCCCCTTTCAAATGAAAAATTCTTAGATGCATTCTGTAGTTTTCTCAAAGGTTCCCAGAAGAATCAAAGCTCCATCCTCCAGAACAGTGACTGTGATAAACACTTGCACTGGATTTTCCTTGTTCCCTATCTCCTTCCTCCCGCTGCTTATTCCTGCTTCCTGAAGCCACTTTCCAAATAAACCACACACCAAGTTCATATCTGAGCCTCCCTTGCGAGAATCTGAACTAAAACACGGGCCCTGCATATGCCAGGCTCAGTTCCAAGAGACAACATGTATTTCCAAGAGACAATGTCCTATGTGTCACCTATATTAATTCAGCTGAAATGCTGACTGGGACAAAAAAATATATATGGTTCATGGGTCTATATGTTTCTGCAGAGGAATTTGAAGGAGAAAGCATGAACAGGGAGGTCTGGGCTTTTTATTCTGTTTTTAATCAACTTTGATAGGCATCATTTCAGTACTTTAAAACTTGGCCCTTACCTCTTACGGCCATATTAAAACCACCGGGAGCTATACTACACACCCACTGACTAGACTGACAAAATCAAGCGTCAGTGAGATGTGGAACAACTGGAACTCTCACACACTGCTGGTGGACATGTAAAATTATACAGCCACTTTGGAAAACACTTTGACGGTATTTTAAAATGTTAAACATTCACCAATCACATGATTCAGCATTCCACTCCTAAGGCAAATATCCTAGAGAACTGAAAACACATAATCACATCAAGATTTGCACATGAATGTTTACAGCATTTCTCTTTTTAATAGCCAAAAAACTTAAAAACAATTTAACATCCATCAATTACAGATTTCCCAAAGAATCCTCCTGCCAATTCAGGAGATACAAGCAATGTAGGTTCAAACCCTGGGTCAAGAAGATCCCCTGGAGGAGGGCATGGCAACCCACTCCAGTATTCTTGCCTGGAAAAATCCCATGAACAGAGGAGCCCGGAGGGCCACAGTCCATGGGATGGCAAAGAGTCAGACCAGACTGAGCATACACACACACCCATCAATTAATTAAATTTTAATATTGAGTTCCTACTTCCTGCAGGACATATCACAGGAGCCACCTTCAACCAGTGAGGTTGAAACCTGTGGATGGCTATCCCAGCATCTCCCCTTTCAAATGAAAAATTCTTAGATGCATTCTGTAGTTTTCTCAAAGGTTCCCAGAAGAATCAAAGCTCCATCCTCCAGAACAGTGACTGTGATAAACACTTGCACTGGATTTTCCTTGTTCCCTATCTCCTTCCTCCCGCTGCTTATTCCTGCTTCCTGAAGCCACTTTCCAAATAAACCACACACCAAGTTCATATCTGAGCCTCCCTTGCGAGAATCTGAACTAAAACACGGGCCCTGCATATGCCAGGCTCAGTTCCAAGAGACAACATGTATTTCCAAGAGACAATGTCCTATGTGTCACCTATATTAATTCAGCTGAAATGCTGACTGGGACAAAAAAATATATATGGTTCATGGGTCTATATGTTTCTGCAGAGGAATTTGAAGGAGAAAGCATGAACAGGGAGGTCTGGGCTTTTTATTCTGTTTTTAATCAACTTTGATAGGCATCATTTCAGTACTTTAAAACTTGGCCCTTACCTCTTGAAAAAGTTTTGGTTCCTGTCTAGGAAGACAGGGCTGTCAAGTTCCAATTGTAATAAGAGTGTGGCTTTATGACCCTCCTGCATTTAAACTTGAAAACTCCCTAGGAAAATAGTCTCCACCTCCTTGCCAACATTGTGGAGCCTCATTATGACCCATCTGCTTATTTATTCGGTGTCCAGAATGAGGATGAGATGCTCTTGGATTTTCTGGATTCTGTGTTTATTATATTTCATTTCTAACACATGAACGGCTTTGCTCCTTTCGGTATTTGTAGAAAATGCAATGCTCTTCTTTCTTCACTCTTCTGCAGAAGGTCAGAAGAAAATAGAACACCATGAAAGTCTTAACCCCCTCAATTCCTGAGGATAGGCTACCCTCTTTTCATTCACATTCTAGCAAGAGGGGATACAGGGTTTTGATAAGAGTAGGAAACACAGATCTAGAAACAGAAATCTGGTCCACTTTCCAAGGCTCCACAGTTACCGTTCTCACTATAAAACCTTCTTGGATCTCCCCTTGGCAGTCTCAGCACTCTTTTCTCACTTTTATTACCAACTCATTCTTCACTCTCTCCTTATAACAAAAAAAAAAAAAAAAAAAGACCAAGTTGATGCCTGGTATAAGAGGGTTTTGATTTCACTGTTTCCTGCAAACTCAGTTCATAAAAACCTTTTCCCTGAGCTCAGGAGATATCTTTTAAGCAAAACCTCAGATCTCGGAGTTCCAGATCAGTCTCTGATGATGACTTAAAGTGTGGTTTTTTTCCTTCTCTGGGTATGTGACATGAACCCGATTAGATATTATGGTTCATGCCCACGGTTCTCAGGGTTAAACAGGCTTTCGCCATTTTAGCAGATTATGGGACATATACTCAAATACTGTAGTGTATTTTGAGATTCATCATCAAACACCTTTAACAAAGTATTTGCTAAGCAATACCCGGAGCAACATTCTCTCAACCTCGGTGTTTCTCCTCTAAAAAACAGGCATAATAATAGCACATGATGGGGATGATATGTGAGGAGCATTTCCTCAAATGAACCAGTTACCCAGTGATGTCAAACTATCGTCATCAACAGTCTGGAAAAAATATCTAGGAAGCCACTTAGGGCAATGTTCAGAGTCAGAAATTCTAAATGTAGTGACATTTTGCTAGAGAGGATGTTTTTAGCAAAACAAACAAAAAAAAAGAGAATGTTTGTGGCAACAGTGAGTGCTGGTGAGTATTTTAAACTGTTGAGTACTTAGTAATTGTTTTTCAGGGTTATTATGGTTGTGGATTGTTAGAAGGATTAAGTGCTTAAGTAAGGGGTACAAAGATGCCCGTCCTATATTTTATAATTACTAAAAGTATTAGTATTTTGCAGAATCTTGAAAAGAGGCTCTGAAGAGTTGCCTTACGGCTTCCTCCAGGCTTATTTTATTTTCCTACCAACACTCCCAAACAGAAGATACCTTCTCGCTCACTATAATCCAAGGAGTCATAGTGGGTACAGTTATAAAGCCAAAATTTATGTCTCAGACTTGGATAACTAAGTAAATATTTCATCACTCAATTCTTTTTTCTATTTTGGACATGCCTCATGGCATATATGATCTTCATTCCCCAACCAGGGATCAAACCTATGCCCCTTGCAGCAGAAGTGTGGAGTTTTAATCACTGGACCACCAGGGAGGTCCCCTCATAGAGCAATTCTATATGTTATATATTGAACCTTTCATTATGTTCTCAACTGTCACGGCCCTCTAGGTTTTTTCAGTGAGAAAGGGAGAAATCTTCGTATGTGTGTGTGAGTGAATCTGAATTTTATTCTTCTTTATACTCTAAATGGTAACTGTAGTCATGCAATTAAAAGATATTTGCTCCTTGGAAGGAAAGCTATGACAAACCTAGACATCATATTAAAAAGCACAGACATCATTTTACCAATAAAGGTCTATATAGTCAAAGTTACAGGTTATCTGGTAGTCACATATGGATGTGGAAGTTGGATCATAAAGAAGGCTTAGCACCAAAGAATTGATGTTTTTGAACTGTAGTGCTGAAGAAGATTCATGAGAGTCCCTTGGACAACAAGGAGATCAAAGGGAATCAAACTTGAATATTCACTGGAAGGGCTGATGCTGAAAGTTGAAGCCCAATACTAAGCTAAAATCCAATACTTTGTGAAGAGCTAACTCACTGGAAAAGACCCTGATGCTGAGAAAGACTGAAAGCAATAGGAGAAAGGGCAGCAGAGGATGAGATGGTTAGATAGCATCACTGACCCAAATGGACATGAATTTGAGCAAACTCCAGGAGACGGTGGAGAACAGAGGAGCCTGGCATGCTGTAGCCCATGAGGTCACAAAAAGTCAGACATGACTTAGCGACTGAACAACAACAACAAAACTTTAAACACCTGGAGTCACCTGAGAATATTCTAGTATTTTGCGGAATCTTGAAAAGAGGCTCTGAAGAGTTGCCTTACGGCTTCCTCCAGGCTTATTTTATTTTCCTACCAACACTCCCAAACAGAAGATACCTTCTCGCTCACTATAATCCAAGGAGTCATAGTGGGTACAGTTATAAAGCCAAAATTTATGTCTCAGACTTGGATAACTAAGTAAATATTTCATCACTCAATTCTTTTTTCTATTTTGGACATGCCTCATGGCATATATGATCTTCATTCCCCAACCAGGGATCAAACCTATGCCCCTTGCAGCAGAAGTGTGGAGTTTTAATCACTGGACCACCAGGGAGGTCCCCTCATAGAGCAATTCTATATGTTATATATTGAACCTTTCATTATGTTCTCAACTGTCACGGCCCTCTAGGTTTTTTCAGTGAGAAAGGGAGAAATCTTCGTATGTGTGTGTGAGTGAATCTGAATTTTATTCTTCTTTATACTCTAAATGGTAACTGTAGTCATGCAATTAAAAGATATTTGCTCCTTGGAAGGAAAGCTATGACAAACCTAGACATCATATTAAAAAGCACAGACATCATTTTACCAATAAAGGTCTATATAGTCAAAGTTACAGGTTATCTGGTAGTCACATATGGATGTGGAAGTTGGATCATAAAGAAGGCTTAGCACCAAAGAATTGATGTTTTTGAACTGTAGTGCTGAAGAAGATTCATGAGAGTCCCTTGGACAACAAGGAGATCAAAGGGAATCAAACTTGAATATTCACTGGAAGGGCTGATGCTGAAAGTTGAAGCCCAATACTAAGCTAAAATCCAATACTTTGTGAAGAGCTAACTCACTGGAAAAGACCCTGATGCTGAGAAAGACTGAAAGCAATAGGAGAAAGGGCAGCAGAGGATGAGATGGTTAGATAGCATCACTGACCCAAATGGACATGAATTTGAGCAAACTCCAGGAGACGGTGGAGAACAGAGGAGCCTGGCATGCTGTAGCCCATGAGGTCACAAAAAGTCAGACATGACTTAGCGACTGAACAACAACAACAAAACTTTAAACACCTGGAGTCACCTGAGAATATTCTAGATGTTGTTATAACTCTGGAATAATTAGTTAGGCCTGCGGAGTTAAAACAATCCAATTTCAAACACAGAAACACATACACACTGTCACTGTATCTAAATCAATGAGGCAAATGGACAAAGACGATGGATGATAGGTTTTAAGATGGTGCAGACCTTAGCTGGAAATCTGCTGTCACCCACTTAGAATGGCTGACAGTCTTGTTCCTGGCACCCTGCTCCCTAGGTTTAAAATCTGACTTGACTATTTGTAAGCTGTGTGACTCTGGACTAATTACTTCTGTCTTCAGTACTGCTACTAAAATGGGGCAAAAATACTACCTATCTCACACGTCTGTTATGAGTGTCAAGTGACACAGTGCACATTAAGAACTTGGGATAGGGCTTCCCTGGTAGCTGAGTGGTAAAGAGTTCGCCTGCCAATGCAGGAGACAGAGGTTCAATCCCTAATCTAGGAAGATCCCACATGCTGCAGAGCAACTAAGCCTGTGAGCCACAAATACTAAGCTTGTGTTTTAGAGCCTCGGAGTCACAACTATGGAGCCCATGTGCCGGAACTACGGAAGTCCATGTGCCCTAGAGGCCAAGTTCCACAACAAGAGAAGTCACCACAACAAGAAGCCTACTCACCTCAACTAGAGAGTAGCCCCCACTTCCTGCAACTAGAGAAGAGCCTGTGGCAGCAGTGAAAACCCAGAATAGCCAAAAATAAATAAATAAAATTTAAAAAGAGAGAGAGAGCTAAGGAGAATGCTTAGCACACAATTAGGACTCAGTTAAATAATAGTTATTATCATTATTATTAACTGGCTACCTATCCCTATGCAATGGACTACTCTCCCTACGCCTCAGTCTTCCCCTGTAATAAGATTATCATCAGAATAAAGGGAATTCCAGGTGGCACAGTGGTAAAGAATCTGCTTGCCAATGCAGGTGACACAAGAGACTCGGGTTCAATCCCCGGATCAGGAAGATTCCCTGGAGTAGGAAATGGCAACCCACTCCAGTGTTCTTGCCTGGAGAATCCCACAGACAGAAGAGCCTGGAGGGCTACAGTCCATAGGATTGCAAAGAGCCCCATGGGGACACGACTGAGCACACATGCATGCAACGTGACCAGAATGAAATAAGACAGTGGATGAGGAGCCATTCAGACCAACACCTGGGGAAGGAGGCCCTCCCTTGCTCACTCATAAGGCAAGCATGCCAGCCAAGTGTCCTAAGTTTAATGGTCACTAGTCAAGAAACGCCATACACTTTGAAGAAGCCAGAGGTGGAAAGGCCTGGAGTGGAAGCCAGTTTTATTTATTGGCAAGGCCAGCACATTCATCAACTCTCCTCATTAAAATTTGCCAATTAATGAGCAGTAGCATACCCCTTAGCAAAGGTCAGCGGCAACCTAAGCAAACTTATCAAAAATTCAAAGAGGTGCAGAGTTTGGGAAAAGTTCATTCTTTCCTTAATTAACGGATCTAATTACAATCCTGACATAACAAAATGCAAAATGCGCTCTTCAAAAGACACCAAGTCAAAGGTTTAACAGCCCAGATAACCTTCTCCTTTGGTACCGGCTGACCCAAATGTAGAGGAGGGAATCTGAGCACACAATCAACAGGGTTGATGAAAACGGTTTTCAAGAAATTAAAGCTTCCTAGCGTGTCAGAATCCCAGAGCAACAAAGGAATTGAAAGGGAATAAAGATGCTCCCACATCCTACGAGCTGGGTGAACAGAGTCAAGGCTTTCACTAATCTCCCTTCTTAGCAGACGCCAGAGTATTTATCTGGTGACCTTTCCTGGCTAGTTATGAATAGCACTTTAACATCCTAGAAAGTCTGGGTCTGTAATTGTTGCCTCAATTAGATAAAACCTAAGATATGCTAAGACAGAATAGACATGCTGTGCTTAAACTCTTTCCGAAACAGCAGGTCCAGAATTTCAAACCAGTACCACTGACCAGAAGGCTTCAAGAAAAGGCAGCCTAGCCTCCAGCTTGTCCGCTCCAAGAACCAGCATCTTTGAGAGAGTAAGCTCAGTCTCTGTCTCTTGACACATAACCAGAACCACAGGAGACTTCAAACACCCTGGCAACATCCAGATTTGATTCTTTATGTAAAAACGAACAGAGAGGACTCATGAAGTCTCGCTGCTTCTCACCCGTTTCAAGGCGTTCAAAACTTTTAGGCAGCAAGCGGTATTCCATTCAAGAGGTCCCAGGTGAGATGCATACTTGCGGATTAGAGCAAACACATCGCAGACCCTGGTGGCTCAGACGGTAGAGAATCTGCCTGCAACGGGTTCACTCCCTGGGTTGGGAAGATACCCTGGAGAAGGAAACAGCCTTCTCCACTCCAGCATTCCTGCCTAAAGAGCACCATGGATGGAGCCTGGCAGGAGTCCACAGTCCATAGGGTCACAAAGAGTTGAACACAACTGAGCAACGAACACTTTCATTTTCAGAACAGTATTATCTGAAAGAGGAAACTGATGCCCAGAGAAAAGAAATATCTCACCTAAGATCAAACACACAGGTGTGAAGAATCCTGCAGCCCACCCTCGGCAGGGGCGGGTATGGTAGTTCCGCCCACTGAATCACTTCTTTATTCAACAAACATCTGTTGAGCACCTTTCACATGCTGGGCCCTGCTTAGTCACGGGGAGGAGGTTGCGTGTCCAAAGTGGGTATGTCCTGTCCCTCGTGAAGCTAGTATTCTAGGGCAGGAAGACAGACAATAAAGCAACAAATAAATAAGTGAGAAAATGCATCAGAGGATCCCCTGGCAGTCCAGCTGTTAGGGCTCCCTGCCGAGGCCTGGATTCAATCCCTGGCCAGGAGCCTAAGATCCTGCAAGCCGCGTGAAAAGGAAGGAAAGCAGGAAGGAAAGAAATGCACCTAGTATCAGTGCTTACAGAGAATGAAAACAGAGGAATATGAGGGGGCCCGGGGGACCATTATCCAGAGAAGCTCTCCCTGAGAAGCCACATTCCAGCTGAGACTGGGAGGACACAAGCAGCCATCCGTGTAGAGGGCAGAGAGGAATGCACCCGGGCAGGAGAGAAAAGCCTGTGCCAAGGCACAAGGCTGCTTAACAACCCCGAGAAGACTCAGGCATCCAAACCCAAGAGAACAAGGAGAGGGGTGTACGATGAGGCAGGGGCGGCAGGCCATGAGCAGATAACAAGACTGTTATCTGTCCATGTGATGTACGGGACTTTGTACCTCCTTAATAGGGCAAGTGGATTTTATTACAAGTGCAATAGAGCCCACGAGAGGGTTTGTTTGTTTGTTTTTGTTTTTTTGTTTATCTTTTGGAGGGTGGGGTGGGGAGGGAGGGGGATGGGCGGGCCACTTCTATTGGTCTTTCATTTCTCTAGTTTCATCCGTCTTTGTTCTTTTGGCTCCTGTGGGCCTCCCATCACGGGAGCCACTGTCGTCGCCGAGCACTGGCTCTGGGCGCACGCGCGCCAGAGCTCCGGCTCGGTAATTGGACATATCAGTCCAGCCGCTCCGCGGCACGTGGGATCTTCCCAGGCCAGGGATCAAACCGGCGCCCCTTGCACTGCAAGGCAGTGTCTTTACCCACTGGACCCACAGGGGGAGCCCCACGAGAGGGTTTTAAGCAGAGGCTCTGTGCATGCGCTCAGTCATGTCTGACTGTTTGCGACCCCACGGACTGTAGCCCACCCGGCCCCTCTGTCCATGGGATTCTCCAGGCAAGAATACTGGAGTGGGTTGCCATTTCCTTCTCCTGCATCTCCTGCATTGGCAGGTGGATTCTTTAGCACTGAGCCACATGGAAATCCTGGGAAGTTTAAACCAAGGTGTGATCTGAATTTGTTTTAAAAGATCATCCTAGCATATATTTAGAGAGTCGGCCAGAAAGTCCAGTGAGAAAGCTGGAACAGGCAACCAGGTAAGAGAGGAGAGTGGAGATGTCAATGAAGAGGTAGAGTCAACAGAACTCGTATTATCAACGGATGAGATGTGGGAGGAGAGGCGAAAAGAGAGGAGCGAGACGCATCATCGGCTGGTCTGGGGTTTGAGCAATCGGATGAGTGGTGGTGGCTGATACTGAGGAGAGGACAAAAGCCCACGGGAAAGAAGCAAACCTGAGGGTTAGCAATAGCTGTTTTGGGTCAAATTTGAGATGCCTAGTAGATACCGTTGTGCTCACACAGCGAGATAATTCAAAACAGAAACACACAAATCTGGGATTCTGCGAGGATGTTGAGAAATGAGGCATCAAAGTCATGGGACTCGCTGAGGTCACTCAAAGCGAAGGGAGAATTTTTCCAAAGGAGCAGTCCACTCCACTCCTTTCCAGGAGAGCCCGGGGCTGCTTTCTCGCGCACAGCAGTTCTGCGACAGCACTTGAAAAACAACACAGGGAGGGCGGCGACTCTTCAGCGTCCTTGGACGCAGCGTGTTTGGAGTCGGTGCCTCTTCCTCACAATCAAAAGGCCCTCGGAGGCGAGATGCGAAGACGCGCACTTCCTGTGATGTGCCGCCGAGCAAACCCGGGTCCCTAACTCAGTCCTTCATAAAGAAAAAGGGAAAAAAATCAATCCGCTTCCACACAAAACTGGGGAGTTTTACTTACTGTGCACTTGAGAGAAAAGCAGCAGCTAGCGCGATCACAGGTGGCCTTTCCCGAGAACCCGGTGCGACGCTACCCCCTCGTGGCCACCTACGGATATGACCCGCGTAGCGATCCAAAATCAGTTTAAAGCTAAGCTGCAGCACACAGACCTGCCTTGATTGCCTCTTGACTTTTTTCTGTTTTCTCTTTCTGTAGCCTTTATTTAGTTAGGGTTGAAGTATAGCTGCTATACAATGTTATATAAGTCACAGGTGCACCATATAGTGATTCCGTTTTTAAAGGTTATACTCCATTTATAGTTACTGTCAAATATTGGCTATATTCCTCATGTTGTACAAGATATCTTTACAGCTTATTTTATACCTAATACTTTGTACCTCTTCATTCCCTAGCCCCTTCCCCCTCCCTATCTGTAACCACTAGTTTGTTCTTCCGGTGAGTCTGCTTCTTATATATTATATTCACTCATTTGCTGTATTTTTTAGATTCGACCTATAAGCGATATCACATACTGCAGTTGTCATTATAAAGGAAACAAATCAAAACACCAAATGCTCCATCGCCCTACGGAATGAAACGCAGTAGCAGCAAGTCAAGGCCCCTGTGACCAGAACACCCAGCTCATCTTCAGCCCCTCCCCCACCCCCGCCCACCTCTGCTCACACCTGGGTGGGCTCTCCTGTCCTGGAGCTCCAGAGCCCGGTCCAGCCACCCCAAATTTCCCTCATGCGCGTCCTGCCCTTATGACCTCCACCTGGGAACATCCAAGCTCCTTCTGGGAAACCCGCTCATTCTGGGCTTCAAGGGTGAGCGCTCCGCTGACGTATTTCCCAACACAGTTTTGCCCATGCGTTTTTTTTTTTTTAAAGATTTATTTATTCATTTATTTTTAGGGGGGGGGTCGGGTTGGGGAGGGAGGGGGGCAGGCGGGCCACTTCCACTGGTCCTCCATCCGGCTGTTTCCATCCGTCCCCGCTCCCCGGCTCCTGGGCCCCCATCGCGGCGCTGGCTCTGGGCGCATGCGCCCCAGAGCTCCGGCTCAAGCAACTGGACACATCGGTCCAGCCGCTCCGCGGCACGTGGGATCTTCCCAGGCCAGGGATCGAACCGGCGCCCCTTGCACTGCAAGGCGGTGTCCTTACCCACTGGACCACCAGGGGAAGCCCTGCCCATGCCTTCTTACAACCCTTGTGCGTTGTCTGTCTCCCCTGGAGAATTTAAGCGCCACTGCCTAGCAATAAGCCATCACTTCCTAGAAATCAATCCCATGCATCCCCAGGACAGGGACATAGATGAGGACATGAGAAAGCTCCACACCAAAAAGGTTTCTTAAAAAACACATGCTGGGCTTCCCTGGTAGCTCAGTGGTAAAGAGCTCGCCTGCCAATGCAGGAGATAGGAGTCCAATCTGATCCGGGAAGATCCCACATGCTGAGCAACTAAACCCATGAGTCACAACTATGGAGCCTGTGCTCTGGAGCCTGGGAGCCACAACTATGGAGCCCATGTGCCACCGACCAAAGCCTGAGTTCCAACACTCCATTTATAGTTACTGTCAAATATTGGCTATATTCCTCATGTTGTACAAGATATCTTTACAGCTTATTTTATACCTAATACTTTGTACCTCTTCATTCCCTAGCCCCTTCCCCCTCCCTATCTGTAACCACTAGTTTGTTCTTCCGGTGAGTCTGCTTCTTATATATTATATTCACTCATTTGCTGTATTTTTTAGATTCGACCTATAAGCGATATCACATACTGCAGTTGTCATTATAAAGGAAACAAATCAAAACACCAAATGCTCCATCGCCCTACGGAATGAAACGCAGTAGCAGCAAGTCAAGGCCCCTGTGACCAGAACACCCAGCTCATCTTCAGCCCCTCCCCCACCCCCGCCCACCTCTGCTCACACCTGGGTGGGCTCTCCTGTCCTGGAGCTCCAGAGCCCGGTCCAGCCACCCCAAATTTCCCTCATGCGCGTCCTGCCCTTATGACCTCCACCTGGGAACATCCAAGCTCCTTCTGGGAAACCCGCTCATTCTGGGCTTCAAGGGTGAGCGCTCCGCTGACGTATTTCCCAACACAGTTTTGCCCATGCGTTTTTTTTTTTTTAAAGATTTATTTATTCATTTATTTTTAGGGGGGGGGGTCGGGTTGGGGAGGGAGGGGAGCAGGCGGGCCACTTCCACTGGTCCTCCATCCGTCTGTTTCCATCCGTCCCCGCTCCCCGGCTCCTGCGGGCCCCCCATCGCGAGCGCTGGCTCTGGGCGCATGCGCCCCAGAGCTCCGGCTCAGCAACTGGACACATCGGTCCAGCCGCTCCGCGGCACGTGGGATCTTCCCAGGCCAGGGATCGAACCGGCGCCCCTTGCACTGCAAGGCGGTGTCCTTACCCACTGGACCACCAGGGGAAGCCCTGCCCATGCCTTCTTACAACCCTTGTGCGTTGTCTGTCTCCCCTGGAGAATTTAAGCGCCACTGCCTAGCAATAAGCCATCACTTCCTAGAAATCAATCCCATGCATCCCCAGGACAGGGACATAGATGAGGACATGAGAAAGCTCCACACCAAAAAGGTTTCTTAAAAAACACATGCTGGGCTTCCCTGGTAGCTCAGTGGTAAAGAGCTCGCCTGCCAATGCAGGAGATAGGAGTCCAATCCCTGATCCGGGAAGATCCCACATGCTGCGGAGCAACTAAACCCATGAGTCACAACTATGGAGCCTGTGCTCTGGAGCCTGGGAGCCACAACTATGGAGCCCATGTGCCGCAACTACTGAGCCCATGTGTCCTAGAGCCTGAGTTCCACAACAAGAGAAGTCACCTCAACCAGAAGCCTGCTCACCTCAACTAAAGAGTAGTCCCACTCCCTGCAACTAGAGAAGAGCCTGTAGCAGCAGTGAAAACCCCGAATAGCCAAAAATAAACAAATAAATATTAAAAAAAAAAAGAAAGAAAGAAAAACACATCCTTCCAAAACTTCCTTGGTGGCCCAGTGGTTAAAGATTCTGCACTCCCACTGCAGAGGGCCTGAGCTTCCTTCATTCCTGATCAGGGCACTATGATCCCCTGTGGTGCAGCCAAAAAATTTTTTTAATAAAAACACATCTTTCCCTGTCATACAAAGTGTGTTTCTCAAGCAAAGATACTGGTGGTTTTACAGATTCCGATACAGGGTGGTCCTTTAGGGTACCCTCAGTGGTATGATCGTGATGTGACATACAAGTCTGATTAACTCACGCCTAGACTGCATTCGCCCCAGAGAAGCAAGCTGAGTGCAGACAATGCCAGAAGCCGGGACATGAAAGACTGAAAATAAAACAGGAAAGAGGGACATGAAAGACGGGTTACTGAGCTGTTTACTTGTGGGTCAAATAGAGCTCAGTGACTCCAGGGAACTAGCAAGAACGCACATAGAAAGCACTCCAGAATTGTCCTTACGGAGGACAGAAATAGAGTTGCATTTTTCAACCAACGCTCATTTCCCACAGGTGAAGCACTGCTCCCTTGCATCTCGGGGCTGAGTGGATGAGAACCGGACTGCCCATTCATGGTTTCAGGAAACCTCCTGGGGCAGAAAACCAGAAAGAGACCAGGGCACACATGCTGGAGAAAGGGTGGGGATGGGAACAGAAACTCCCCACCTCAGCAGAGCTGAAAAAGACGACGGGAGGGGGCGTGGCCTGGGGATGCCAGGCTTCTGAGCCATCTGGAAGGGTCTTGTCCTGAACGGTTGAGAGAAGCCTTGTTCTGTAAGGCACAGGGTGCCGCACTTGCCTTTGGCTAGCTGTGTGTGATGTGGTAGACTGTCCTCTCTGAATCTTAACTTTGTCATCCAAAAAAGTAATTATTACCAGAAACTATAAGTAAGGGCTCCTCTAAATAACAAATGTGTGAACCTACAAGAGGTGCCTGATGCAAGAAGAAAAAGAAATTAAGTTGCCATAGTATTGTTAACAAAGTAATAATTTAAGAGTACTATCTTGGGGCTTCCCTGGTGCTCCAGTGGGTAAAGAATCCACCTTGCAGTGCAAGGGGCACCGGTTCAATCCCTGGCCTGGGAAGATCCCACATGCAGAGGAACCACTGGGCCGGTGTGTCCAATTACGAGCCTGCACACTGGACCGTATGTGCCCAGAGCCAGAGCTCTGCAACGAGAGAGGTCACTTCGATGGGAGGCCCACACAGGCCAAAGACTAAAGATGGCTGAAAATAAATAGATAAAAAAATCAAGAAAAGTGCCAAAAAATAAAAGTCAATATTAGATAAGCATTGTTCCTGCAAAGTTTCACAATCTACCTGTCTGCCTTCTCCACCTCATGCATGCATTTAGGGGACAATACAGAGTTGGCATCTTATCTTCAGTGTATTTCAAGATGAATACTATTTTTGTCTGCTTTGTAGGTATACAACGACACTAAAGTACACAACACGAAAACGACTTCTTACTCTTTGGGTCAAATAGAGCTCAGTGACTCCAGGGAACTAGCAAGAACGCACATAGAAAGCACTCCAGAATTGTCCTTACGGAGGACAGAAATAGAGTTGCATTTTTCAACCAACGCTCATTTCCCACAGGTGAAGCACTGCTCCCTTGCATCTCGGGGCTGAGTGGATGAGAACCGGACTGCCCATTCATGGTTTCAGGAAACCTCCTGGGGCAGAAAACCAGAAAGAGACCAGGGCACACATGCTGGAGAAAGGGTGGGGATGGGAACAGAAACTCCCCACCTCAGCAGAGCTGAAAAAGACGACGGGAGGGGGCGTGGCCTGGGGATGCCAGGCTTCTGAGCCATCTGGAAGGGTCTTGTCCTGAACGGTTGAGAGAAGCCTTGTTCTGTAAGGCACAGGGTGCCGCACTTGCCTTTGGCTAGCTGTGTGTGATGTGGTAGACTGTCCTCTCTGAATCTTAACTTTGTCATCCAAAAAAGTAATTATTACCAGAAACTATAAGTAAGGGCTCCTCTAAATAACAAATGTGTGAACCTACAAGAGGTGCCTGATGCAAGAAGAAAAAGAAATTAAGTTGCCATAGTATTGTTAACAAAGTAATAATTTAAGAGTACTATCTTGGGGCTTCCCTGGTGCTCCAGTGGGTAAAGAATCCACCTTGCAGTGCAAGGGGCACCGGTTCAATCCCTGGCCTGGGAAGATCCCACATGCAGAGGAACCACTGGGCCGGTGTGTCCAATTACGAGCCTGCACACTGGACCGTATGTGCCCAGAGCCAGAGCTCTGCAACGAGAGAGGTCACTTCGATGGGAGGCCCACACAGGCCAAAGACTAAAGATGGCTGAAAATAAATAGATAAAAAAATCAAGAAAAGTGCCAAAAAATAAAAGTCAATATTAGATAAGCATTGTTCCTGCAAAGTTTCACAATCTACCTGTCTGCCTTCTCCACCTCATGCATGCATTTAGGGGACAATACAGAGTTGGCATCTTATCTTCAGTGTATTTCAAGATGAATACTATTTTTGTCTGCTTTGTAGGTATACACAACGACACAAATAGAGGAGTACACAACACGAAAAACGACTTCTTACTCTTTGGTCACCCTCCACTCCACATTTCCCTAGTAACCTTCACTTTGTAAGTCAACAACAAGGGTTGGCCAAGATTTACATCCATTTATCAAACATTCTAAGCACCTAGTATAAGCTAATGGAAGTATTAAGAGTTGAAAAAGGACACAAAGGTAATTAAAATATGATTTATGATCTTGAGATCGCTATGGTCTAACAGAGAAGTTGATATTAAATGCCTCTTCAAAAAAAAGATCTTAGGAGAATTTTATGGATGAAGTTGAACTACAGGTGGATATGATTTTAGTAGACCAAAATGTGAAAGAAAGGATGCCTTACTAGCAGCGAGTAACAGCATGAGCAAAGGCACCTCGTCGGGGAGATACACACATCCTAAAATGAGAGTAAGCAGCAGGATGAGAACTTAGAATATTTTTGAACATTTATGTGTCTGCATCAGGTCTTAGTTGCCCCACAACACATGGAATTTTAGATTCCTGATTAGGGATCAAATTTGCATCACCTGCATTGGAAGGCTGATTCTTAACCAATGGACAACCAGGGAAGTTCCAAAAATTTAAAGTATTGACCAGGGAACAGAAGAATATGCCAGAAAGAAAGTTCTAGGTCAACTAAATAATTAAATCTTATGGATAGGGATATCCTCAACTTATCAGTTGCTTACCATCAACTGCAATGAGCAGGGCACTGTGGAGGAAGATTCACACTTCAGAGTTTACCAATGAAAGGTTCTATGGGCTTCCCCTGGTGGTCCAGTGGGTAAGGACACTGCCTTGCAGTGCCAGGGGCGCCGGTTCATTCCTGGCCTGGGAAGATCCCACGTGCCGCGGAGCGGCTGGACTGATGTGTCCAATTACCGAGCCGGAGCTCTGGGGCGCGTGCGCCCAGAGCCGGCGCTCTGCAACGACAGACACCACCGCGATGGGAGGCCCACAGGAGCCAAAGAACAAAGACGGATGAAAATGGAGAAATGAAAGACCAATAGAAGTGGCCCGCCCACTCCCCTCCCTCCCCAACCTGACCCCAGCCCAAAATAAATAAATAAATAAATAAATAAATCTTTTAAAAAAAAAAAAGTCCACCTCAGATTATGCCATGCTGAAAAAAAAAATTAAACCAAAAAGGATATTCAATACAATAATTATTGTTTTTCTGAAAACTGTTTATGAGTGTCTTTGACTTCAGGACTTACAACAATCAGCACTTGAAATGACTTAAAGAGTAGGAACTCAGCTTTGTAAATAACATGAAGGTGTGGAGAAAAAAGCTATTGAGTGAACACAAAAAGCACATATTTTATGTTTTATTATAAAACATCCCAAACTGAATTCCTGACTTGGTTGACTCAACCACTATACTAAAGATCTAGCAAAAGGAAAGTCTTGCCAAGTGCGCTCGGCCTCCTGCGGATCTGTCTCTTGCTTCAGCAGTGCTTGGACGGAACAGACCCAGGGACGCCCCTTGCTCTGGCCTCCGACCACCCTCCAACCTTTATTCCAGTCGCAGTCTTTGGAATCAGACACCCAGCCGTGCGTGACCACGGGGACCAGCCACCATTTTTTGAGCCTAACTCCTTATTACCGATCAACCATAAGCTCCCAGATTCGTCAGAATTACTCCACCGAAGTGAAGGCCACTGTCAAGCGCCTGGTCATCATGCATCTGTGGGCCTCTTACACTTACCTCTTCCCAGGCTTCCATTTCGATTGCAATGATGTGGCTCTGAAGGGCATGAGCCACTTTTTTCGTGAACTGGCTAAGGAGAAGCGAGAGAGCACAGAGCATCTCTTGAAAATGCAACACCAGCGTGGCAGCCACACCCTCTTCCTGGAAGAAGCCATCTCAAGATGAGTGGGGTAAATCCCAGGATGCTATGGAAGCTGCCCTTCTCACAGAGAAGAACCTGAACCAGGCCCTTTTGGATCTGCATGGCCTGGGTTCTTCCCGCACAGACCTACACATCTGTGACTTCCTGAAGATGCACTTCCTAGATCAGGAGGTGGAACTCATCAAGAAGGTGGGGGATCACCTAACCAACCTCCACAGGCTGGCTGGTCCCCAGGCTGGGTTCGGTGCATATTTCTTCAAAAGGCTCACCCTCAAGCACGACCAGGAGCGTCTGGAGACCAGTGGCCACCGAGGAGTCCCCTCAGCGTTGGGGCTGCCTGCAGCCTCTCTCTGCAGCCACTAGATAGCATTTTTTGAACACCCTGGAGCCCTCGCTCAAGTCTTAGACCAAGTGGAAACAATAAAGCCTTTCTGCAGGAAGAAAAAAAAAAAAAAAAAGGAAAGTCACACCCATTTCCAAAGATATAAACTATAGACTTAAATTTCTACAGTCCTAAAAAATAAAGGTCTGGCTTTTGATAAAAAAAAATTAAAAAAACTACAAAAAATAACAACAAGAAAAAAAAAACTGTCAAGACAAACTAAGCAACAGAATCAGACGTATATATGACACAAGTGTTGAAGCTAACAGGGAATTATAAATAATTATGATCAATATGTTAAAGGCTATTATGGAGGCAATTCCCTGGTCCAGTGGTTAGGACTCCGCACTTTCACTGCGGGGGTCCTGGGTTCAATCCCTGGCCAGGGAACTAAGCTCTCACAACCTGCACAGTACTAACAAAATAGGCGGGAGGAGGGGCTGTCATGAAAAGGTGACTAGCATGAAGATCAGCTGAGTCATTTCACCAAAAGAAATGGAAATGCTACAAATGAAGATCAATGGAACCGAAATAAAGAATACCTTCAATAGGACTTCCCTGGTAACTCAGTGGTAAAGAGTTTGCCTGCCAATGCAGGAGACACAGGTTCGATCCCTGATCTGGGAAGATCCCACATGCTATGGAGCAACTGAGCCCGTGAGCCACAACTATGGAGCCTGTGCTCCAGAACCTCAGAACCACAACTATGGAACCCATGTGCCGCAACTACTGAAGCCTGTGTGCCCTAGAGCCCAAGTTCCACAAGAGAAGTCACCACAACAAGAAGCCTGCTCACCTCAACTGGTGAGTAGCCCCTACTCCCTGCAACTAGAGAAGAGCCTGTGGAAGCACAGAAAACCCAGAATAGCCAAAGATAAATAAATAAATAAAAGAATGCCTTAACTAATCACTAAACTTGATATAACTGAAGGGAAAAGTCAGTGAACTGAAATGTATCAACAGGTCAACAGTAACTTAAAGAGAAAAATAAGGCCAGAGCATCCAAGAGCTGTAGGACTGTATTCAAATGGTCTTGTACACATGAATCCCAGAAAAAAATATTCCATTTCTTTTCCAGAAGAGAGAAATGAAGCAAAAAAATATTCAAATAAATAATAGTGAAAAATAGTCAAAAATTAATGACAGATGCCTGTGGTTTGGCAGGATAAGTAATAAACCAGCCAGACCTCTGTATGCCATGTCCAAACTTCTGGAAAGGAAAGATACAGAGAAAACATTAAAAGGGAGCTAATATACAGTGGAATATTACTCAGACATTTTAAAAAACTGAAATATTACCATTTGCATCAGTGTTGATAGACCCAGAGAATATTATACTTAATGAATAAGTCAAAGGAAAAAATACTATATCATATCACTTACATGTAGAATCTGGAAAATAATACAAATCAACCTATATACAAAACAGCAACAGACTCAGAGAAAACAAATTTATAGTTACCAAAGGGGAGAGTAGGATAGACAAACGAGGTATATGGGATTAACAGATACAAACTACCATACATAAAATAGATAAGCACCAAAGATTTACTGTACAGCACAGGAAATTATACCCAAACGATACAGTAAAATCAGCATGGTCAAAAAAACTTCCGAAATAAAGAATACCTTCAATAGGACTTCCTGGTAACTCAGTGGTAAGAGTTTGCCTGCCAATGCAGGAGACACAGGTTCGATCCTGATCTGGGAAGATCCCACATGCTATGGAGCAACTGAGCCCGTGAGCCACAACTATGGAGCCTGTGCTCCAGAACCTCAGAACCACAACTATGGAACCCATGTGCCGCAACTACTGAAGCCTGTGTGCCCTAGAGCCCAAGTTCCACAAGAGAAGTCACCACAACAAGAAGCCTGCTCACCTCAACTGGTGAGTAGCCCCTACTCCCTGCAACTAGAGAAGAGCCTGTGGAAGCACAGAAAACCCAGAATAGCCAAAGATAAATAAATAAATAAAAGAATGCCTTAACTAATCACTAAACTTGATATAACTGAAGGGAAAAGTCAGTGAACTGAAATGTATCAACAGGTCAACAGTAACTTAAAGAGAAAAATAAGGCCAGAGCATCCAAGAGCTGTAGGACTGTATTCAAATGGTCTTGTACACATGAATCCCAGAAAAAAATATTCCATTTCTTTTCCAGAAGAGAGAAATGAAGCAAAAAAATATTCAAATAAATAATAGTGAAAAATAGTCAAAAATTAATGACAGATGCCTGTGGTTTGGCAGGATAAGTAATAAACCAGCCAGACCTCTGTATGCCATGTCCAAACTTCTGGAAAGGAAAGATACAGAGAAAACATTAAAAGGGAGCTAATATACAGTGGAATATTACTCAGACATTTTAAAAAACTGAAATATTACCATTTGCATCAGTGTTGATAGACCCAGAGAATATTATACTTAATGAATAAGTCAAAGGAAAAAATACTATATCATATCACTTACATGTAGAATCTGGAAAATAATACAAATCAACCTATATACAAAACAGCAACAGACTCAGAGAAAACAAATTTATAGTTACCAAAGGGGAGAGTAGGATAGACAAACGAGGTATATGGGATTAACAGATACAAACTACCATACATAAAATAGATAAGCACCAAAGATTTACTGTACAGCACAGGAAATTATACCCAAAATCTTGTAATAACCTATAGTGGAATATAATCAGCAAAAAAACTGAATCACTATGCAATATACCTGAAATTAAGACAATAATATAAATCAACTACATTTCAATTTTACCATAGTAGCCAAGCCAGAGGGAAAACACATTCTACATAAAGAAGAACAAAAAAGAGAATTATAGCAAACTTCCTGTCAGAAACTAAGTAAGCCGGGGAGGTATTCTGAATAGACCTGTACCTACTAAAGAAATCAATTGACAACTTAACACTTCCCCACAAAGAAAATTCGGTCTTAAACAGCTTCCAAAAATTCTAGCAAACAGTTAAGGAAAAAATAATATCACTTGGGCTTACCTGGTGCTCCAGTGGGTAAGGACACCGCCCTGCAATGCAAGGGGCACCGGTTCGATTCGTGGCCTGGGATGATCCCACGTGCCGCGGAGCGGCTGGACCAATGCGTCCAACTACCGAGCCGGAGCTCTGGAGCGCATGCGCCCAGAGCAGGGCTCTGCAGTGATAGAGGCCACTGCCATGGGAGCCCCACATGGACCAAAGGACAAAGATGGATGAAAATAGATAAATGAAATACCAATAAAAGTGCCACCCCTCCCAAAAAAATAAGAATAATATCACTCTACATAAAGTTTTCCAGAAAACTGAAGAGGAACGTACATTTCTCAAATCATTCTACGAGTACACTACACTGATACCCTGACAAGGACATTAAAAGAAAAGAAAGCTACAGAACAGTATCCCTCCTGAGCACTGACCAAAAAATCCTCATTCCTAGTAAATCCTCATTCACTAAGATCTTAGTGAACAAAATCAACAATAAATCAAAAGGAAAATACATCATGACCAATTGGAATTTATCCCTTGATACAAAACTGACTAAACACTTCAAAATCAATATAATTCACCACATCAACAGGCTCAAGAAAAGCTATAGGACCAATTCAACAGAAGCAGGAAAAACCTTTAGTAAAATTCAAAACCTCTCACAATACAAACTCTCGGCTAAATGGAAATATAAGGGAATTTCCTTAACCTGGCAGTTAATGTTCTAATGGAGAAAGGCAGAGTACCTTCTAGATAGGGAACAAGGCAGGAACTCCACATTTTACAGAAGACCCTAAGAGATACAATAAGAAAAATAAATAATCGGAATACAGGTTGGAAAAAGAGAAATGAAATTCTTTATTCACAAATGACAAAGTTGCATACACAGATAATCCCAAGAATTTGTCAGACACACATTGGAAAAAAGAAAAACTAATAGAGATGTGAATTTAGCAAAGTTGCATATGCAAAGTCACCATACAAATAGCTATTATATTTCTATATATTAGCAGTAAACTATTAAAATTTTGATTTTGTGAATTATCGCTCACAACAGAAGGAAAAAATTCAATACTCAGAGATAAATCTTATTAAGGATACATGTTATATGCTAAAAATTTTTAAATATATATAACACTGATGAAAGAAGCTTTAAAATGCCTGAATAAATAGATGTATCTACCAGGTAAAGAGATGGAAAGATTCAATATCGTTAAGATGTCAAGTCTTTCCCAAATTGATATAGATTCAACACAATTCCAATAAAAAAAACAATCTCATCAGAAAGTTTTGTAGAGGTGGGTAAGCTGATTTTTAAAATTACATGTAACTACAAAGACATCAAGATAGCCAAAATAATTTTGAAAAATAAGAACAAAGTTATACTGCAGTATTCTTGCCTGGGAAATCCCATGGACAGAGGAGCCTGCAGGGCTATAGTCCACGGGGGTGACAAAGAGATGACTGAGCAACGGAACAACAAATCCAGAGAGTAAACCCATTTCCTGAGTTCTGTGAGTCACTCTAGCAGACTAATTAAACCCAAAGAGGGCAGTCATGGGATCCTCTAATTGATAGCCATATGGTCGGAAGTCCAGATAACAAGCTGGGTTTTTGGGAATGGCATCTGAAGTGGCTGGAATGAGGAGGTAACAGGAGGGAGCAGGCCCATAGGACTGAATCCTTACTGTGTGGGATCGGAGGCTATCTCCAGGTAGACAGTGCCGGAGTGGAGCTGATTTTCAGGATGACCAGCTGGTGTCACAGAGAAGCAGGAAAAACCTTTAGTAAAATTCAAAACCTCTCACAATACAAACTCTCGGCTAAATGGAAATATAAGGGAATTTCCTTAACCTGGCAGTTAATGTTCTAATGGAGAAAGGCAGAGTACCTTCTAGATAGGGAACAAGGCAGGAACTCCACATTTTACAGAAGACCCTAAGAGATACAATAAGAAAATAAATAATCGGAATACAGGTTGGAAAAAGAGAAATGAAATTCTTTATTCACAAATGACAAAGTTGCATACACAGATAATCCCAAGAATTTGTCAGACACACATTGGAAAAAAGAAAAACTAATAGAGATGTGAATTTAGCAAGGTTGCATATGCAAAGTCACCATACAAATAGCTATTATATTTCTATATATTAGCAGTAAACTATTAAAATTTTGATTTTGTGAATTATCGCTCACAACAGAAGGAAAAAATGCAATACTCAGAGATAAATCTTATTAAGGATACATGTTATATGCTAAAAATTTTTAAATATATATAACACTGATGAAAGAAGCTTTAAAATGCCTGAATAAATAGATGTATCTACCAGGTAAAGAGATGGAAAGATTCAATATCGTTAAGATGTCAAGTCTTTCCCAAATTGATATAGATTCAACACAATTCCAATAAAAAAAACAATCTCATCAGAAAGTTTTGTAGAGGTGGGTAAGCTGATTTTTAAAATTACATGTAACTACAAAGACATCAAGATAGCCAAAATAATTTTGAAAAATAAGAACAAAGTTATACTGCAGTATTCTTGCCTGGGAAATCCCATGGACAGAGGAGCCTGCAGGGCTATAGTCCACGGGGGTGACAAAGAGATGACTGAGCAACGGAACAACAAATCCAGAGAGTAAACCCATTTCCTGAGTTCTGTGAGTCACTCTAGCAGACTAATTAAACCCAAAGAGGGCAGTCATGGGATCCTCTAATTGATAGCCATATGGTCGGAAGTCCAGATAACAAGCTGGGTTTTTGGGAATGGCATCTGAAGTGGCTGGAATGAGGAGGTAACAGGAGGGAGCAGGCCCGTAGGACTGAATCCTTACTGTGTGGGATCGGAGGCTATCTCCAGGTAGACAGTGCCGGAGTGGAGCTGATTTTCAGGATGACCAGCTGGTGTCACAGAGAATTGCTTAGTGTGGGGCAAAAGCTCCAAGCATTCGGTAACCAGAACTGTCAGAAGTGTTCTCTGTGAAGGTAAGGGAGACACACAGGGAAGAAAAATCTAGTAGAGAAGAATTGGGGTGTTTTATTTTTTTCCTACACTGAAGGAAAAAGCTGAGTTTGCTTCCTAAGCAAGGATGATTTGCTCCGCAACTACCTTCTCACTTTATTTCCTAATGTGTGCATGTGTGTTTGTTTTCTTATTTAAAGGCAATCTATGTTTGTCGCAGCAAAATTGAAGCATACAGGTAAGCTAAAAGAAGAACATTTGAAAACACCCACAATCTTACTGCCTAGAAGTAATTACTGTTGACTCTTGCATTTACCTCCTTCTGGAGTTTGGATTATTTTCTCTGCATACATGAATTTCCTTATAAAAAGGTTTCATATTATTTTGTAAACTATATTTTTCACTTCAAAATGTTTTTGACTCAATACATATATTCATTTGGCAGGCAGGCAAGTTCTTTACCACTAGCGCCACCTGGGAACCAGGAGACATAATGCAAGACATGTAAGAAACGCAGGTTCAACCCCTGGGTCAGGAAGATTCCCCTGGAAGAGGACATGGCAACTCACTCCAGTATTCTTTTTTTTTTTTTCTAAGATTTATTTATTTATTTATTATTGGTGGGGGGTGGGGTGGGGAGGGAGGGGAGCAGGCGGGCCACTTCTATTGGTCTTTCATTTGTCTATTTTCATCCATCTTTGTCCTTTGGCCCATGTGGGCCTCCCATCGCGGTGGCCTCTGTTGTCGCAGAGCACCGGCTCTGGGCGCATGCGCTCCAGAGCTCTGGCTGGGTAATTGGACACATGGGTCCAGCCACTCGCGGCACGTGGGATCTTTCCAGGCCAGGGCTCGAACGGGGCCTTGCACTGCAAGGTGGTATCCTTAGCCACTGGGCCACCAGGGAAGCCCACACTCCAGTATTCTTGCCTGGAGAATTCCCTGGAGAGAGGAGCCTAGCCAGGATATGGATAATAGGGTTGCAAAGAGTTGGACACGACTGAAGTGACTTAGCATGCACACATACTCATTACAACATCATTTTTCAAATTTCAGACATAATAAAGTAAGAGCTTTTTTGTCTCCCCACCAACCCATCTATCTCCAGGTAGACAGTGCCGGAGTGGAGCTGATTTTCAGGATGACCAGCTGGTGTCACAGAGAATTGCTTAGTGTGGGGCAAAAGCTCCAAGCATTCGGTAACCAGAACTGTCAGAAGTGTTCTCTGTGAAGGTAAGGGAGACACACAGGGAAGAAAAATCTAGTAGAGAAGAATTGGGGTGTTTTATTTTTTTCCTACACTGAAGGAAAAAGCTGAGTTTGCTTCCTAAGCAAGGATGATTTGCTCCGCAACTACCTTCTCACTTTATTTCCTAATGTGTGCATGTGTGTTTGTTTTCTTATTTAAAGGCAATCTATGTTTGTCGCAGCAAAATTGAAGCATACAGGTAAGCTAAAAGAAGAACATTTGAAAACACCCACAATCTTACTGCCTAGAAGTAATTACTGTTGACTCTTGCATTTACCTCCTTCTGGAGTTTGGATTATTTTCTCTGCATACATGAATTTCCTTATAAAAAGGTTTCATATTATTTTGTAAACTATATTTTTCACTTCAAAATGTTTTTGACTCAATACATATATTCATTTGGCAGGCAGGCAAGTTCTTTACCACTAGCGCCACCTGGGAACCAGGAGACATAATGCAAGACATGTAAGAAACGCAGGTTCAACCCCTGGGTCAGGAAGATTCCCCTGGAAGAGGACATGGCAACTCACTCCAGTATTCTTTTTTTTTTTTTCTAAGATTTATTTATTTATTTTTTTTTGGAGGGGGTGCGGTGGGGAGGGAGGGTGGCGGGCAGGCCACTTCTATTGGTCTTTCATTTGTCTATTTTCATCCATCTTTGTCCTTTGGCCCATGTGGGCCTCCCATTGCGGTGGCCTCTGTTGTCGCAGAGCACCGGCTCTGGGCGCATGCGCTCCAGAGCTCTGGCTGGGTAATTGGACACATGGGTCCAGCCACTCGCGGCACGTGGGATCTTTCCAGGCCAGGGCTCGAACCGGCGCCCCTTGCACTGCAAGGTGGTATCCTTAGCCACTGGGCCACCAGGGAAGCCCACACTCCAGTATTCTTGCCTGGAGAATTCCCTGGAGAGAGGAGCCTAGCCAGGATATGGATAATAGGGTTGCAAAGAGTTGGACACGACTGAAGTGACTTAGCATGCACACATACTCATTACAACATCATTTTTCAAATTTCAGACATAATAAAGTAAGAGCTTTTTTGTCTCCCCACCAACCCATCTATCCAGATGTGACAGTGGTTAATGTTTCAGTGTATATCCTTCCAGGTATTTTTTAATATCAGACACACACACACACACACACACACAGAGTCTAAAAGCAAAACCAGCAGAAGTGGATGGGGAAAAAGACACAGGAATCTAAAGGAAAGAGAGACCAGAAAGCCAGAGCCATGGTCCCTGGTGGTCCAGTAATTAAGACTCCATGTTTGCCCTGCAAGGGGCACAGGTTCAATCCCCGGTCAGGGAACTAAGATCTCGCATGCTTCGCTGTGTGGCCAAAAAGAAAAAAAAAAAAACCCTGTGCTATTACAGGTACTGAAACCAAAGCAGGTCCCTTCAGGGCTCTCTTGGTTACAGAAGTCCTTTTCATGTCCCACATTTATCATCTGTACAAAAATAATCTTCGTCTCCCCAGCCTTCTCCGAGTTCCAGAGAAGAGATTCAAACAGTTACTAATTAAAGAAACCAGGGTGTCCGGGACCGCGGGTCGGCCCGGCCACATCCTATAGCTTTGCCTGTCTAGGACCGCAGGTCGGCCCGGCCGCATCCTAAGCCTCCCAAGCATGAATGCTACAATGTAACATTTGAGATAGTGCTTGGCGGAGCTCCCAGCATGAGAATATCATCATCCTGACTGGGACTGTGAGAACCTTAACCACGCCTTACGACCTTCAGTTTGAGAACATCGCCACAGGCTTCTAAAGATGGCGCCTAGCGGGAGCAGGAGGGGCGCGGTCTTGCGCTGTCTGGGACGTGTGCTCATTGCCGTGATTGGCTGAGTGAAGTTTCCGTGCTCGTGATCAGTACATGCTCCTCATAGACTCTTACCATTATGTAATCTCGTGCATAGTTGACCTTTAACATGATTGGTCTATTGTTGGGCTCTTCCGCCTTTTGTACAGTATAAATATTGCTCACTTTCAACAATAAAACGAGACTTGATCAGACTCCTGTCTTGTCTCTATTTCTCGTGTCTCTTGTCCTCTTTATTCCCATTCCCCCCCTTTAGGGTCTGTGTTGAGGAATCCTAGGTCTTCGCTGACGAATCCTGCGGGTCGGGACAAGTGGCGCCCAACGTGGGGCCTGAAGTACGGGGGTCCCCCGTGAGGAAGCGGTGCCAGGAGCCGGCGACAACAGAGAAGAGTGAATTGCCTCTCAGCTGCTGCGAGAACCTGCCGCGCCAGGATTGAGGTAAAGATAGGCACCAAATAGGGGACAAACATAAAAAATTTGCAAAATGAGACAAGAATTGAGTCAACATGATGTGTATGTAAAACAATTAGGAAGAGCTTTAAAGGCACGAAGAGTAAAGGTGAAAAGTCAAGATTTGTTTAAATTTTTTGATTTTGTTAAAGATGTCTGCCCCTGGTTTCCACAAAAAGGAACTATTACTTTAAGCAAGTGGAAGCGGGTAAAAAATACACTGCGGGATTTTTATGACGCTTTTAGACCAGAGAAAGTTCCCGTGACTGCTTTCAGTTACTAAAATCTAGTTAAAGAACTTATAGATACTAGAGATAGACCTCCAAAAATAACAATTGCTATTGCTCATACAAAAGAAATCTTAAAGACTAGTTCTCAAACAGATCTTAAAAAGTCTCCCTTAGAAAAAGAGACAGATTTAATATCTTTAGAGAGTGATGATGAAGAGCCTACTGCCACTCCTGTTAAAAAAAAGCAAGAGGTTATAAGAGAACCCCCTGAGACAGAACTAAAGAAAAAAGTTCCAAAAATATATCCCAAGTTACAAATAGAGAGTGAAAATCAAGATAAACATAGTCCTGGCCCTTTAGAGGTTGGTTGAGATAACTTAAAAAAAGAGGTCGTAAAAAGTCATGGGTTAGACCAGCTTCCTCCATTTTCATGCCCTCCCCCCTACAAAATGGCCTCCGCGCCTACAGTCATGGCGGCCATGGGTGAGAGAAAAGATATTAATCCTAGAGAAGAACTGAGAGATAAGATTGCCTTATTAAAAAAACAAATAAAGCTTAAAAAATTACATCAGTCATTAATTACTAAATTACAAAGATTAAAAACTAAAAACGAGCGAGTTGATGACGTAGTAAAAAAAAGTCCTACCACACGTCAGCACCAACAGCCTAGTAAACATGTCCCTAAAGACAAGATGGCTGCTTACCCGAAAGAGAGAGATTATGACTGTAAAGTTGCCTTTCCGGTCACAGAGACCACAAACAATCAGGGAACGATATAGAGACATCATAGGGGTTTTGATTTTGCTATCATAAAAGAATTAAAAACTACAGTCTCCCAATATAGAGCCACTCGCCTATACCATCGCCATATTAGAATCTGTGGCAGACACTTGGCTTACACCTGGAGACTGGAATACTTTAGTCAAAACAGTTCTCACAGGGGGTGATCATCTGTTATGAAAATCAGAGTACTTCGAGACGTGTAAAAAAACAACACAAAAAAATTTCCAGACAGAAAATAGATAGACTCTCGATATGTTGACAGGTTCTGGTCACTTTTGGCATTACACACTGGAGATGTCTGCCCCTGGTTTCCACAAAAGGAACTATTACTTTAAGCAAGTGGAAGCGGGTTCCGTTTGACTTTGCTTTCCAGTTACTAAAATCTAGTTAAAGAACTTATAGATACTAGAGATAGACCTCCAAAAATAACAATTGCTATTGCTCATACAAAAGAAATCTTAAAGACTAGTTCTCAAACAGATCTTAAAAAGTCTCCCTTAGAAAAAGAGACAGATTTAATATCTTTAGAGAGTGATGATGAAGAGCCTACTGCCACTCCTGTTAAAAAAAAGCAAGAGGTTATAAGAGAACCCCCTGAGACAGAACTAAAGAAAAAAGTTCCAAAAATATATCCCAAGTTACAAATAGAGAGTGAAAATCAAGATAAACATAGTCCTGGCCCTTTAGAGGTTGGTTGAGATAACTTAAAAAAAGAGGTCGTAAAAAGTCATGGGTTAGACCAGCTTCCTCCATTTTCATGCCCTCCCCCCTACAAAATGGCCTCCGCGCCTACAGTCATGGCGGCCATGGGTGAGAGAAAAGATATTAATCCTAGAGAAGAACTGAGAGATAAGATTGCCTTATTAAAAAAACAAATAAAGCTTAAAAAATTACATCAGTCATTAATTACTAAATTACAAAGATTAAAAACTAAAAACGAGCGAGTTGATGACGTAGTAAAAAAAAGTCCTACCACACGTCAGCACCAACAGCCTAGTAAACATGTCCCTAAAGACAAGATGGCTGCTTACCCGAAAGAGAGAGATTATGACTGTAAAGTTGCCTTTCCGGTCACAGAGACCACAAACAATCAGGGAACGATATAGAGACATCATAGGGGTTTTGATTTTGCTATCATAAAAGAATTAAAAACTACAGTCTCCCAATATAGAGCCACTGCGCCCTATACCATCGCCATATTAGAATCTGTGGCAGACACTTGGCTTACACCTGGAGACTGGAATACTTTAGTCAAAACAGTTCTCACAGGGGGTGATCATCTGTTATGAAAATCAGAGTACTTCGAGACGTGTAAAAAAACAACACAAAAAAATTTCCAGACAGAAAATAGATAGACTCTCGATATGTTGACAGGTTCTGGTCACTATGATAATGGTGATACACAAATGCAATACGATGCTAGATTATTTACACAAATTCAGACAGCTGCCACTAAAACTTAGAAAAAACTCCCAACAAAAGGAGATCTAGGAGCCTCACTTACAGGGGTAAAACAGGGATCAAATGAGCCATTTACAGACTTTGTACACAGACTTATCACAACGACAGACAGGATTTTTAGAAGCGCTGATGCGAGACTAGATTATGTAAAACAGTTGGCCTATAAAAATGCCAATACAGCCTGTCAAGCTACAATTAGGCCTTATAAAAAAAAGACTGACTTGACGAGATATATACGTCTTTGTACAGATATTGGACCATCATATCAACAAGGTTTGGCCATGGCAACAGCGTTTAGTAAAAAAACAGTCAAAGACTTTCTAGCTGAGCGAGATAGAAATAAAAAGGGGTGCTTTAAATGTAGAAGGCCAGGACACTTTGCTCGAAATTACAACAATGTAGCTCAAGATAATGATAAAAAAGCTGACGAAAAAGCCCCTGGCCTCTGTCCTAGATACAAAAGAAAAAAACACTAGATAAATCAGTGTAGATCTAAGACTGATGTTCAAAAAAATCCTCTAACACCCCAACAGAAAAACGAAAAGAGGGGCCAGCCTCAGGCCCCGAGACAAACATATGGGACAGTCAGCTTTGTTCCAACTCAGAACAACAACAACCCCTTTCAGGACTTAATAGAGCAATCCCAGACAGCACAAGATTAGACCTCTGTGCCGCCACCCACACAATATTGACTCCAAAAATGGGGCCTCAAGCCTTGCCTACAGGGGTCTATGGTCCCCTGCCTCCTAAAACTTTTGGGTTACTCCTAGGACATAAAAATGTCACCATAAAAGGTCTCCAAGTCTTCCCAAAAGTTATTAATAACGATTATACAAGAGAGATTAAAATTATGGCCCAGGCTAATGAAAGTATTACAACTATTAATCAAAAAAAAAAAATAACTCAATTGATATTAATACCTTTGATTACAACCGATCATATAACACAGTCAAAAAAAAGAAAAGCCAAAAATTTTAAATCCTCAGATACATATTGAGTACAACAAATCACCAATAATAAGCCTTCGTTGACTCTCTGGTTAAATAAAAAATTATTCAATAGACTAATAGATACAAGAGCTGATGTAACCATTATCAAAAAAAAAGATTGGCCATCTAATTGGCCTACTTCAAAAACCATGACAAATTTAAGAGACATTAGACAGAGTACCAACCCCAGACAAAGTTCCAAATATCTCACTTAAAAAGATAAAAAAAATAATTCTAGATTGATTAAACCGTTTGTTATTACTCGCCTGCCTGTAAATTTATGGGGTCGAGATTTACTGTCACAAATAAAAATAATTATGTATAGCCCAAATGACATAGTTACAGTACAGATGCTAGCCCAAAGATATACCCCTAAAAAAAGTCTAAAAAAAAAAAAAAATAAGATAGTAAAACCTGTCCAGACTGTATACAAAATAAATCGTAAAGGTTTGAAAAGTTTTTAATGACGACCATTGACTTGCCTGTACCCCAAAGATACACAAATCCTATAACTTAAAAGTCCTCGTCGCCTGTCTGAGTTGCTCAATGGCCACTAACCACTAAAAAATTACAAGCCGCCCAACAATTAGTACAAAAACAGCTAGAGGCTAGACATATAGTAAAAAACATTTCCCCTTGAAATACTCCTATCTTTGTTATAAAAAAAAAATCTAGTAAATAGAGGCTCTTACAAGATCTGAGAGCCATTAATGCCACCATAGTAGTAATGGGTGCCTTACAACCAAGATTGCCCTCTCCAGTGGCTGTCCCTAGAGACTACTTTAAAATTATTCTAGATCTTAAAGATTGTTTCTTTACTATACCATTACATCCTAATGATCAAAAACGGTTTACATTTAGTTTGCCTTCCATAAATTTCCGAGAGCCCATGAAACGCTATCAATAAAAAGTGTTGCCTCAAGACATGGCCAATAGTCCAACGTTATGTCAAAAGTTTATAACAACAACGATACGGCCTATACAAAAAGCCTAAAAACAGATGTATATAATCCATTATATAGATAATATCCTAATAACAAGACATATAAAAACAAAAGTTTTACAATGTTTCCATCAACTTAAAAATAGTTTAAATGCTACTAGACTACAAATAACACCAAAAAAAGTACAATTAAAAGACCCTTATACTTATTTAAGTTTTAAACTCCAAGGGCCAAAAGTTATTAATCAAAAAACAACCATTCGTAAAGACCAATTACAAACGCTCAATAATTTCCAAAAACTCTTAAGAAATATAAATTAGTTTCATCCATATTTAAAAATACCTACTGGTAACTTACAGCCTTTATTTGATATATTAAAAAAAGATCCAAATCCAAAATCCCCTCAATCCTTGACTCCAAAAACTCTAGATGCCCTTACTAAAGTAAAAACAACAATTGCTAATCAATTTGTGACATATATAAATTATAACAAATCTTTAACCTTTATAACCTTTAATACAAAGTTAACCCCTACAGGCCTTTTCTGACAAGATAATCCTATCATGTGGGTTCATCTCCACTCTTCCCCCAAAAAAATCTTAATACCGTATTATGATGCTCTTACTGATCTAATTATCCTAAAAAAAAAACAAAATAAAAAGTATTTTAAGTTTAAACCATCAACGATAATTCAACCTTACACCCAAAATCAAATTACTTGACTCTTACAAAACAGTGACTCTTGACTTCTCACATTAGCTTCTTTTACATGCTCAATGGCCACTAACCACTAAAAAATTACAAGCCGCCCAACAATTAGTACAAAAACAGCTAGAGGCTAGACATATAGTAAAAAACATTTCCCCTTGAAATACTCCTATCTTTGTTATAAAAAAAAAATCTAGTAAATAGAGGCTCTTACAAGATCTGAGAGCCATTAATGCCACCATAGTAGTAATGGGTGCCTTACAACCAAGATTGCCCTCTCCAGTGGCTGTCCCTAGAGACTACTTTAAAATTATTCTAGATCTTAAAGATTGTTTCTTTACTATACCATTACATCCTAATGATCAAAAACGGTTTACATTTAGTTTGCCTTCCATAAATTTCCGAGAGCCCATGAAACGCTATCAATAAAAAGTGTTGCCTCAAGACATGGCCAATAGTCCAACGTTATGTCAAAAGTTTATAACAACAACGATACGGCCTATACAAAAAGCCTAAAAACAGATGTATATAATCCATTATATAGATAATATCCTAATAACAAGACATATAAAAACAAAAGTTTTACAATGTTTCCATCAACTTAAAAATAGTTTAAATGCTACTAGACTACAAATAACACCAAAAAAAGTACAATTAAAAGACCCTTATACTTATTTAAGTTTTAAACTCCAAGGGCCAAAAGTTATTAATCAAAAACAACCATTCAGAAAGACCAATTACAAACGCTCAATAATTTCCAAAAACTCTTAAGAAATATAAATTAGTTTCATCCATATTTAAAAATACCTACTGGTAACTTACAGCCTTTATTTGATATATTAAAAAAAGATCCAAATCCAAAATCCCCTCAATCCTTGACTCCAAAAACTCTAGATGCCCTTACTAAAGTAAAAACAACAATTGCTAATCAATTTGTGACATATATAAATTATAACAAATCTTTAACCTTTATAACCTTTAATACAAAGTTAACCCCTACAGGCCTTTTCTGACAAGATAATCCTATCATGTGGGTTCATCTCCACTCTTCCCCCAAAAAAATCTTAATACCGTATTATGATGCTCTTACTGATCTAATTATCCTAAAAAAAAAACAAAATAAAAAGTATTTTAAGTTTAAACCATCAACGATAATTCAACCTTACACCCAAAATCAAATTACTTGACTCTTACAAAACAGTGACTCTTGACTTCTCACATTAGCTTCTTTTACAAAAAATCTAGATAATCATTATCCACCCAATAAGTTTATTCAATTTAATAGATTACATGCCTTTGTTTTTCCACGTGTTGTCAACAAAAAACCATTAAACGACGCCTTAGTAGTATTCACTAATAGATCTTCTTCAAAAATTGCTGCTTATACTTTTAAAAATACAATAATAAAATTTAAAACTAAATATAGTTCAACACAATTAGTTAAATTACAGGCTATAATTACTGTTCTGTGTGCCTTCCCAAAACAACCTATCAATATATATACTGATAGTGCTTATATAGCTCATTCAGTGCCTCTTTTAGAGACAGTTGCCCAAATTAAATCAATATCAAAAACTGCCATGTTATTTTTACAATGTCAACAAATCATTCAACGAAAGACACATCCTTTCTTTTTAAGTCATGTCAGAGCTCATTCTGGTCTTCCAAGACCATTAGCCAAAAGTAATGCCATAACTGACATGGCTACCAAACTAGTCACGACTGTGATGGTAGATAATTTACAACAAACACAAAGTACTCATGCCTTACATCATTGTAATGCTCAGACTTTAAGACTTTTACATAAAATCACCAAAAAACAAACTCGCCAAATTGTTAAGAGTTGTACTACCTGTATTCAACATTTACCTGTACCTCACCTTAGTGTAAACCCAAAAAGTCTTCTACCTAATGTGTTATGACAGATAAATGTTACCCATTATAATGACTTTAATACTATAAAATATGTTCATGTCTATATTAATACTTTCAGTGGCTTTCTTATAGACTCACTTCAATCCAAAAAAACTGTTAAACATGTTAAGACACACCTTTTACACTGTTTTGCCCTAACAAACATACCCTCACAAATCAAAACAAATAATGGCCCCTACAGGCCTTTTCTGACAAGATAATCCTATCATGTGGGTTCATCTCCACTCTTCCCCAAAAATCTTAATACCGTATTATGATGCTCTTACTGATCTAATTATCCTAAAAAAAAAACAAAATAAAAAGTATTTTAAGTTTAAACCATCAACGATAATTCAACCTTACACCCAAAATCAAATTACTTGACTCTTACAAAACAGTGACTCTTGACTTCTCACATTAGCTTCTTTTACAAAAAATCTAGATAATCATTATCCACCCAATAAGTTTATTCAATTTAATAGATTACATGCCTTTGTTTTTCCACGTGTTGTCAACAAAAAACCATTAAACGACGCCTTAGTAGTATTCACTAATAGATCTTCTTCAAAAATTGCTGCTTATACTTTTAAAAATACAATAATAAAATTTAAAACTAAATATAGTTCAACACAATTAGTTAAATTACAGGCTATAATTACTGTTCTGTGTGCCTTCCCAAAACAACCTATCAATATATATACTGATAGTGCTTATATAGCTCATTCAGTGCCTCTTTTAGAGACAGTTGCCCAAATTAAATCAATATCAAAAACTGCCATGTTATTTTTACAATGTCAACAAATCATTCAACGAAAGACACATCCTTTCTTTTTAAGTCATGTCAGAGCTCATTCTGGTCTTCCAAGACCATTAGCCAAAAGTAATGCCATAACTGACATGGCTACCAAACTAGTCACGACTGTGATGGTAGATAATTTACAACAAACACAAAGTACTCATGCCTTACATCATTGTAATGCTCAGACTTTAAGACTTTTACATAAAATCACCAAAAAACAAACTCGCCAAATTGTTAAGAGTTGTACTACCTGTATTCAACATTTACCTGTACCTCACCTTAGTGTAAACCCAAAAAGTCTTCTACCTAATGTGTTATGACAGATAAATGTTACCCATTATAATGACTTTAATACTATAAAATATGTTCATGTCTATATTAATACTTTCAGTGGCTTTCTTATAGACTCACTTCAATCCAAAAAAACTGTTAAACATGTTAAGACACACCTTTTACACTGTTTTGCCCTAACAAACATACCCTCACAAATCAAAACAAATAATGGCCCCAGATATACTTCCAAGGCTTTTCAAGATTTCTGTAATACTTTACACATTCAACATACCACAGATATCCCCTATAACCCTCAAGGCCAAGACATGATAAAACGTACTCATCTATCCATTAAAGTTACCATTAAAAAAATAAAAAAGAGAAATTGGTACCCTACCAAGGGTACCCCCAAAAACATACTAAATCATGCCCTTTTTATTTTAAATTTTTTAAATTTAGACGCTCAAAAAAAATCTACAGCTGATCAATTCTGACATTCAACAACAAATACAAATTTTGCCATAGTCAGATAAAAAGATCCTCTTGACAATTCCTGACATAGTCCAGATCCAGTGTTAATCTAGAGACGAAGATCAGTTTACGTGTTTGCGCGTAAATATGATGCCACACGATGACTACCTAAACGTCTTGTGAGACAAATAGATAATTAATAAACCAAGAAAAAAGTGTCTCCCTAAAAAGCTCTCTCTTCTCTTTTCTACAAAATACTCGTCGTCAAGATGTTGGCCTTATTCCTGATACTATATAAACGACTGACAAAAACAAAAACAGGTTTTGGCGACCCGTCAGATGTTCACAAGATATTACAAAAACGATATAGACGACCCTGTCAATACTTAGAGAGATATAGCCTTCCTAAGTTAAGTCAATATATCACCACGATAAATTACAAAAGTCATAAAACATACCTCCTAGCCGATAACCAATGAGTATGTAGTCCCAGTCCTAAAGTAGATACAACTCACCCGAGCCTCTTATGTAGCTACTACAAACAGGTACATATCACAGTACATAGCTCCTGCTATATTCAATACAAACTGTGCCGATTTGACAGTAAAACTGTTTTCAGTGCTACCTTAGCGCGCGGCCCTACTAAAGAGATAAAGGGCCCAAAAAGATTAGTTATAACAAGATGTCCTGACAAAGAAAAAAATCAAATATACTGACAAATAAAAACTCCCATACATGTGTCAGATAGAAGAGAACCACAAGATTTATATAAAAAAAAGACAATAAAGGGTCAGATAAAAAGACTCCGACAAAAACTCCCGCCTGAACTAAAATATCACCCTATAACACTACCAAAAGTAAAAAAAAAATTACAACTTGATCCACAGACTTTAGATATTTTAAATACTACCTATAAGTTACTAAACAATACCCAACCAGACTTAGCTAAAGACTACTGACTCTGCTTACATCAGAGAGTCCCTCGTCCTGTTACTATGCCCTATTTCAGCCACACCAACATAAGCCTCTATACTAATCACTTGACATGTATACCTACTCTTCCCATTACTGTATCCTTGATACTAAATGCTAATAATTACACATCTGTTTTTAAATCAAAAAAAAATAATAATTATAATATAGACGTAAAAATCATAAAAAATAAATGTGCCACAATAATAAACATCACTGACGCCTTGTGTACAACCAATAGTACAGTCTTTGTGTACGAAAATAGTCTTGCATATACGTATTTGCATCGAAATTGGACGGGACAATGTTTATTGACCTATCTCCTTCCAGATGTAGATATAATCACAGGAGGTCAGGAAGTTCCTATCCCTAGTATTGATCACTTTCTCTATAGACCAAAGCGCACAGTATTGTTTGCCCCTTTGTTAGCAGTTTTGGGTATTACAACTGCAGTAGCCACAGGGTCAGCAGGTATGGGCATCTCTCTTACTCGATATGCCAAGCTGTCCCAACAACTAATTTCCGATGTGCAAGCTATATCAGAAACTATACAAGATATCCAAGACCAGGTTGACTCCTTAGCGGAGGTGGTATTGCAGAATAGAAGAGGTCTAGACTTAGTAACTACAGAACAGGGAAGTATCTGTTTGGCTCTACAGGAGAAATGCTGTTTCTATGTCAATAAGTCTGGCATAGTCAGAGACAAGGTGAAACAACTACAAGAAGAACTTGAGCAACGAAGACGTGACCTCGCTGCCAACCCCTTCCTGACGGGATGGAATGAACTGTTGCCTTACCTTATGCCCTTACTTGGACCTTTGATCACCCTACTTCTTCTATTTGCTTTTGGACCCATGCTGTTTAATAAGCTTATAGCATTCATTAAGCAACACATTGAGGCTATTTTGGCAAAGCCAATTCAGGTCCATTATCATCGCCTTGAGATGGCAGAACAAGGTGAAGCATCTCTTTCTACTAGTGGAGAACAATCACCTCCCCTGTGAGCTGAACTGGTCAGCCAGAGACGGGTAAGAGGACATCATTGCAGAGCAAACCTAAGACAAGAGGGCTGCCATGGCTGCTGCCTTATCCCATGACGGTAATGCCTGCTAATGTTGTGTCCCGACCTAAGACAGGCGCAGTTCCCGAGGGGTTTCTCTTGGCTTTGAATAAAAGGGGACCTGTCCGGGACCGCGGGTCGGCCCGCCACATCCTATAGCTTTGCCTGTCCAGGACCGCAGGTCGGCCCGGCCGCATCCTAAGCCTCCCAAGCATGAATGCTACAATGTAACATTTGAGATAGCGCTTGGCGGAGCTCCCAGCATGAGAATATCATCATCCTGACTGGGACTGTGAGAACCTTAACCACGCCTTACGACCTTCAGTTTGAGAACATCGCCACAGGCTTCCAAAGATGGCGCCTAGCGGGAGCAGGAGGGGCGCGGTCTTGCGCTGTCTGGGACGTGTGCTCATTGCCGTGATTGGCTGAGTGAAGTTTCCGTGCTCGTGATCAGTACATGCTCCTCATAGACTCTTACCATTATGTAATCTCGTGCATAGTTGACCTTTAACATGATTGGTCTATTGTTGGGCTCTTCCGCCTTTTGTACAGTATAAATATTGCTCACTTTCAACAATAAAACGAGACTTGATCAGACTCCTGTCTTGTCTCCATTTCTCGTGTCTCTTGTCCTCTTCATTCCCACTCCCCCCCTTTAGGGTCTGCGTTGAGGAATCCTAGGTCTTCGCTGACGAATCCTGCGGGTCGGGACACCAGGGGATGCAGAATAAAGGAAACGCAGTCAAGAAGCAATGGTTGAGCAATAAAACAGAGTCCTAGTTCTTTCTGTGAGGGCTACACAGAATAATCCGACTTTGAGTTGTTCTGCAAGAACTAAGATAGCCACCAGGCAGACCAAGGTAACTACATGCTGAACACAAACACAGAGACCCTGGACTGGTTAGAACTAGAAGCTCGGTGAAGATCTCTGACACACCAACCTGTTACCTTCCCACCAACCCATCAGTAGAAAGTCATGCACTCCACCCCCAAAAACCTTCGCCCCAAACACTGACTTTAAAGTCATCCAGTAAGATGAGTCTCAGACAAACTTCCACCTCCCATCACCTCAATCAGTCCTTCTCCATCAATAAACATTCCTTGGCTCCAAGCTCTGTCCTTTCCGTGTGTTTGGGCTCAGTGTGCCTCGGACGCCTAAACTTAGGTTTAACAACGGTATTGTTTCTCTTAACCCTCAGAACAAGCATGCAAAGTAGGTAATCACATCCTTATTTTACAGACGGAGCTACTGAGGCCTAAAAGACCCACTGACTATCCCAAAGCCACGCAGGTGACAAATGACAGTCACATATTATCAGGCTTGCCTGATTCTCAAGCCCAGGCCTTTAACTAGGATGTTAAGAGTTCTCAGTTGAGGGTGATTCTACGTCTGTCCCGCACCCAGGGAACATTCAGCAATGTCTGAAGATACTTTTGGTTATCACGACTCTGGGCAGAGGGGATGCTAGGGACACCTGGAGAGTGGAGGCCACAGATGCTGCCAAATATGCCACAGCGGGCAAGAAGGGCAGTCTCCCACAACAGAGAATTACCCAGCACAAATGTCAACACTGCCGCGCTTAAATAACTCTGCATTATGCCACGGAGATAAGGAAGAAAAGTTTCAGGATAAGATAGTATTTTGCTTCATGGTCCATAGTCTTGGTCCTGATGGCATGCCTTGCCCAATATAAAACACAGAAGCCTGGAGTCAGCAGGTGTCCAGCTGCTGCCCTTTGGGGAAATAGAAGGTTTACGTGGGTGTTACAGAGGCAATGTTTAAAAATACACCACAAGGGATTTCCCTGGTGGTCCAGTGGCTAAGAGCTCCCAGTGCAGGTGGCTCAGTTTCCATCCCTGCTCAGGGAATTGGATCCCACACACCCCAACTAAGAGTTCGGCATGCTAGAACAAAGACTGAAGATCTCACGAATCCACAGGGAGAGAGTGTGTAGGTGGGGCAAGCAGGGAGGTGGAAACCATGCCCAGGCATGATGACAACCAGGACTGAGCAGGGGAAGGCTGAGGGAGAGAAGCCCAGGAAGAAGTAGCCCCAGGAGCTGGAGCAAACTAAGAGGAGCACAACGAGAAAAAGATGAGTGATAACCCTCGGGATCCACAGGGAAGGAAGGCCCATTTGGGTGGAACTCTGTCCCAAAGGATGAACTAAGGGGAGTAATATCTTACTTTCAATTGGGTTCAGTTGTTCCCGTGGACTGTGGCACACCAGGCTTCCCTGTCCTTCACCGTCTCCCGGAGCTTGCTCACACACTCATGTCCACTGACTCAGTGACGCCATCCAGCCATCTCATCTTCTGTCGTCCCCCTCTCCTTCTGCCTTTTATTTTTCCCAACATCTAGGTCTTTTCCAATGAGTCATCTCATCGCATTATCTTACCTTCTACCAACAATATGTTCTTGCAAACTTGTACAAATTTACCTGATTCATCCCTACAGAAAAGCCTGATACCTCAAAGAACACTGAAATACAGAATTTTACAGAGTTAAAAAAAAAAAGAGGAGATTGAAGATGCTAAGAGTCACGGCTAACACATGGTACAGCCAAATAAATATTTTAAAAATACAAAATAATAATACACCACTGGATGACTGTATCGAATTGAAAGATTTTACAAAGTCAGACACTAGTTCAAAAACACAATACCTAGAGTCCCGGACCAGGGCATCCGGCAACAGGAAGCGCGGAGCCCCCAAGGCAGGGCAGGCACGGGAATGGGAATTTTGTCCCCATTATCCACAAAGTGAACATTTTTCTTAACAATAACAGCGATTTCAGAAGCAATTTAAGAAACAAGGATCTTTCCCCCAAACCCTAGAGCCTTTCTGATTTTTGTCAGCAACAAAAGAATTCAGGTCCCCAAAGCAGGCCGTATCTCTGAATATTAAAACTCTCACCTTGGGAAATTTTTCAAGTCTTCAGACAGCCCCTTTTAACGTTATAAATGAAAGTCATTCTGCAGACCATGGTGCTCATGGGCCTTTTTTATCTACTGAAAAAAGACAACAGCGTGGAGACCCGGGAGCCAGAGAGCAAATTACTGACCTTGACTCACCTTCCACACCACGTCTGGCCCAACCAAGATAGGGAGTTAAAAGCTTTAACGAGAGCAACAGCAAATGATGTAATTTGATGATATAAAGAAACCCATCAAGGGAGAATAAATGACTAAATCGTATTATTCATAGAGCTCTCAGAGTTTAAAAAAGAGCCTCGATTTGCCTTCAGCTAAGCCCTTTCATTTAAAATATCAACCATTTCACTTTCCCCTCCTGTCCAGAGAACAAGCAGTTCCACAGTGAAAGAACTGGTCCACTGAAGCTTGGTCTGTGCTTGTAGGTTTATTATTTATCTACCCGGAGCTGCGTGGGTGACCCCCACATCACTCCCCAAGCTCTCATTTCCCTTTTCTACGATGGTAGTAACATCATGTCACACTAATACCCCTTCATCCACATCTTCAACATGAGTTCCTGTGTTCCTCCACCCAAACTGCATTTCCCTTGCAAGCCAACGATGAAGTTTTCCGAACAGCCACCAAATAAACCCAAGCGCCGAGGACCTAATGCCTAAAACTGCCACAGCGAGGATACACCACAGCATCTGTGGCTTTCCTGCAAGAGTCACAAATTGCTATCTTCATAAACAAGTCCGCTTCCTTCTGCCTTAGCATCTCCCTAACTCCTGACTATCAGCGTTAACTACCCATACTCATTATACGCTTGGCACTGTATTAAAACTACAGTTTTTCTGAACACAGTTTTATTTAGTCCCTGCACCAACCCATGAGATAAGTATCATTACCTCTATTCTACAGATGAGAAAGCTAAGATTAGAGTTTAGTAACCTATAAAAGTTATCATAAAAAATAACTGGCATATTTAGTCCTAAGTATATCTGATTCCCATAAGCATTTTTACTACACAGCATACAAGATTTATGGATAAAACCTCTACAATCTGTTACCAGTAAGTACTACTAGAATATAAGATGACGGCTAATTTTATGTCTATCTTAATTATTGCCTATATTTCTCAATATTTAAAGCTGGGTATACAAGATAAACTAACAGAGAAGGGATTCACCCTTACTTCAAAAACAACAAAAGACAGATGAAAGAAGGACTTCCCTGATGGTTCAGTGGCTAAGACACTAGGCTCCCAATGCAGGGGGCCCAGATTCAATCCCTAGTCAGGGAACTAGATCCCACATGCCATAACTTTCTCATGTGGCAACTAAAGATCCTGCACATGGCATTGAAGACTTGGCACAGCCAAATAAATAAATAAGTAAATGGGGTTTTAAAACAAAAAAAAAAAGATGAAACATATGAAACAGAAGTTTTCAAGCATCTAGACCTCAAGCAACAAAGGCAGTGATCCTGAGAGACGGGAAACAAATGAGGAGTGCTCTATGATGGCCTTCGGATGCTTTCTATTCAGAGAGTGCTCCTCTGCACAGAAGGGGAAACCAGGCAAAACCAAACAGACTCCCTCAATTGAGGAGGTAAATCTCTGAGTCCAGTGAGACCAAAGTGGCTACAATTCACAGCAGAGAGTACCAGTGAGGAGGGAGGTACACTGAGAGAGAACTCCAGACACTGCAGAGGGTGTCCTTTAAGTATTTAACGAGCACTGATAAGTAGAGTGCCGAGGACCTAATGCCTAAAACTGCCACAGCGAGGATACACCACAGCATCTGTGGCTTTCCTGCAAGAGTCACAAATTGCTATCTTCATAAACAAGTCCGCTTCCTTCTGCCTTAGCATCTCCCTAACTCCTGACTATCAGCGTTAACTACCCATACTCATTATACGCTTGGCACTGTATTAAAACTACAGTTTTTCTGAACACAGTTTTATTTAGTCCCTGCACCAACCCATGAGATAAGTATCATTACCTCTATTCTACAGATGAGAAAGCTAAGATTAGAGTTTAGTAACCTATAAAAGTTATCATAAAAAATAACTGGCATATTTAGTCCTAAGTATATCTGATTCCCATAAGCATTTTTACTACACAGCATACAAGATTTATGGATAAAACCTCTACAATCTGTTACCAGTAAGTACTACTAGAATATAAGATGACGGCTAATTTTATGTCTATCTTAATTATTGCCTATATTTCTCAATATTTAAAGCTGGGTATACAAGATAAACTAACAGAGAAGGGATTCACCCTTACTTCAAAAACAACAAAAGACAGATGAAAGAAGGACTTCCCTGATGGTTCAGTGGCTAAGACACTAGGCTCCCAATGCAGGGGGCCCAGATTCAATCCCTAGTCAGGGAACTAGATCCCACATGCCATAACTTTCTCATGTGGCAACTAAAGATCCTGCACATGGCATTGAAGACTTGGCACAGCCAAATAAATAAATAAGTAAATGGGGTTTTAAAACAAAAAAAAAAAGATGAAACATATGAAACAGAAGTTTTCAAGCATCTAGACCTCAAGCAACAAAGGCAGTGATCCTGAGAGACGGGAAACAAATGAGGAGTGCTCTATGATGGCCTTCGGATGCTTTCTATTCAGAGAGTGCTCCTCTGCACAGAAGGGGAAACCAGGCAAAACCAAACAGACTCCCTCAATTGAGGAGGTAAATCTCTGAGTCCAGTGAGACCAAAGTGGCTACAATTCACAGCAGAGAGTACCAGTGAGGAGGGAGGTACACTGAGAGAGAACTCCAGACACTGCAGAGGGTGTCCTTTAAGTATTTAACGAGCACTGATAAGTAGAGTGCATATGTGTGAGGAAACTACCCACCAGGAGAAGAACCACCCAAAAAGATGAAGCATCCAGCGTTCAAACAGGGGTAGGTATCTATGCCCACAAACCAGACTAGAAAACCACATGCTTCAAAGTCACTGAGTACACAGTAGGGTCTTGCCTCAGTTATGGACAATAATTATCCTGAGATATCTCTGCTCAAATCCTACCTAGTATTTCCTAAAAGCTATTGCCAAAAGGGTCAAATTTATTCCAAGTAACTTAAATATGTCCCAGAACAAACTTCAAAAAGATGTATTAGGAATACAAAGATAACTAGCACTCAGTAAGGTAAAATGCACAATGCCTGGCATCTAATAAAAAATTAATAGACCTGTAAAGAAGTAAAAAGATACAACCATAAAAGAGGAGGACAATTAAAACAACTGGTGTACATGCATTCCATATGTTCAGAATTTGAAGTACAGACCATGAGAGATATAAAAAGACCCAAATCAAGCTTCTAAAGATGAAAAATACAATTAAGAGATTAAAAAAACAACTTCATGAGAGTAACAGCAGATGAGACATTACAAAGAAAAAACTAGGGAACTTAAAAACACAGCAATAGAGACTATTCAAAAATGGACCACTGTGGGGGAAAATGTAGCCTTGAGAGAAAAGAGAACTCAGTAAAAAGGAGACAGAATCAGTGAGATGTGGGACCAATTCAAGCAGTCTAATATATGGGGAGCTGTAGTCCTAAAAAGGCGGGGAAAGGGACAAAAAAATATTTGAACAAATTACAGTCAAAAACTGTCAAATAGGACGAAAACTCTAAACCACACATACAAGCTCAAATGTACTCTATGCACAGGAAAATTAAAAAAAAAAAAAAAAAAAAAACCTACACCAAGACACATCGTAATCAAACTACTCACACCGGTGATAAAAATAAAATCTTAAATTCAGCTAGAGAAAAAAACATGTTATGTAGAGAGGAACAAAGACAAGGATGACAGCAGGTTTCTCTTCAGTAACAAAACTAGGAAGAAAACATAAGAGCAACATCTTTAAAACACAGAAAAGAAAAAGTCATAAAAGAATTCTAAGCCTAGCAAAATTGTCTTTCTAAATACAAGCAAATCAACGTGGATGAACCTTGAAAGCATTATGCAGAGTGAAAGAAAACAGTGGCAAAACTACAGATATTATTTAATTTATACAAAATGCCTAAAATAGACAAAGCACAGAAAGTAGGCTAGTGGCTGGTTACAGCTGGGAGCGGGGAAAAAGCAGGTGATTACAAAACAGAGCCACAGTTAATAAAGCCAACAAAGGAGATAGAATCATAAAAAATAATCTCAAAAAAGACAGAAAAAGGGGCTTCCCTGGTGGTCCAGTGGGTTAAGGACACCACCTTGCAGTGCAAGGGGCGCCAGTTAGATCCCTGGCCTGGGAAGGTCCGCGTGCCGTGGAGCGGCTGGACCGATGTGCCTGAGCAAAGAAGTAAAAGATACAACCATAAAAGAGGAGGACCATTAAAACAACTGGTGTACATGCATTCCATATGTTCAGAATTTGAAGTACAGACCATGAGAGATATAAAAGACCCAAATCAAGCTTCTAAAGATGAAAAATACAATTAAGAGATTAAAAAAACAACTTCATGAGAGTAACAGCAGATGAGACATTACAAAGAAAAAACTAGGGAACTTAAAAACACAGCAATAGAGACTATTCAAAAATGGACCACTGTGGGGGAAAATGTAGCCTTGAGAGAAAAGAGAACTCAGTAAAAGGAGACAGAATCAGTGAGATGTGGGACCAATTCAAGCAGTCTAATATATGGGGAGCTGTAGTCCTAAAAAGGCGGGGAAAGGGACAAAAAAATATTTGAACAAATTACAGTCAAAAACTGTCAAATAGGACGAAAACTCTAAACCACACATACAAGCTCAAATGTACTCTATGCACAGGAAAATTAAAAAAAAAAAAAAAAAAAAAACCTACACCAAGACACATCGTAATCAAACTACTCACACCGGTGATAAAAATAAAATCTTAAATTCAGCTAGAGAAAAAAACATGTTATGTAGAGAGGAACAAAGACAAGGATGACAGCAGGTTTCTCTTCAGTAACAAAACTAGGAAGAAAACATAAGAGCAACATCTTTAAAACACAGAAAAGAAAAAGTCATAAAAGAATTCTAAGCCTAGCAAAATTGTCTTTCTAAATACAAGCAAATCAACGTGGATGAACCTTGAAAGCATTATGCAGAGTGAAAGAAAACAGTGGCAAAACTACAGATATTATTTAATTTATACAAAATGCCTAAAATAGACAAAGCACAGAAAGTAGGCTAGTGGCTGGTTACAGCTGGGAGCGGGGAAAAAGCAGGTGATTACAAAACAGAGCCACAGTTAATAAAGCCAACAAAGGAGATAGAATCATAAAAAATAATCTCAAAAAAGACAGAAAAAGGGGCTTCCCTGGTGGTCCAGTGGGTTAAGGACACCACCTTGCAGTGCAAGGGGCGCCAGTTAGATCCCTGGCCTGGGAAGGTCCGACGTGCCGTGGAGCGGCTGGACCGATGTGTGCAATTACTGAGCTGGAGCTCTGGAGCGCATGCGCCCAGAACCGGTGCTCTGCAAAGAGAGAGGCCACTGCAATGGGAGGCCCACACAGGCCAAAGAACAAAGATAAATAATGAAAGATGAATAGAAGTGGCCAAAAAAAAAAAGAGAGAGAGATTAGCAAAGGGATAGACTCTGTTACATTCAATACATCGATATCTGTGAAGCTGGAGCCTTGAGAGCTTAGGTCTTCACATTGCCCAGCCATGGTCAACCCCACTATGGTCTTCGATGTCGCCAGCAATGGCGACCCCTTGAACCACGACTTTATTGAGCCATTTGCAGGCCAGATTACAAAGACAGCAGAAAACCTTCATGCTCTGAAAACTGGGAGGAAAGGATTTGGATCCTTGTTTTTGCAGAATAATTCCAGTATTTATATGCCAGGGTGGTGACTTCACGTTCCATAATGGCCCTGGTGGCAAGTCCATCTACGGGGAGAAATCCGATGACAAGAATTTCATCCTGAATTATACAGGTCCTGGCATCTTCTCCATGGCCAATGCTGGCCCCAACACAAACTGTTTGCAGTTTTTCATCTGTACTGCCAAGACTGAGTGACTGGATGACAAGTCTGTGGTCTTTAGCAATGTGAAGAAGGTCATGAATATTATGGACGCCATGGACAGCTTTGGGTTCAGAAATGGCAGGACCAGCAAGAACATCACCATTGCTGACCGTTGACATATCTAATAAATTCAACGTGGATGAACCTTGAAAGCATTATGCAGAGTGAAAGAAAACAGTGGCAAAACTACAGATATTATTTAATTTATACAAAATGCCTAAAATAGACAAAGCACAGAAAGTAGGCTAGTGGCTGGTTACAGCTGGGAGCGGGGAAAAAGCAGGTGATTACAAAACAGAGCCACAGTTAATAAAGCCAACAAAGGAGATAGAATCATAAAAAATAATCTCAAAAAAGACAGAAAAAGGGGCTTCCCTGGTGGTCCAGTGGGTTAAGGACACCACCTTGCAGTGCAAGGGGCGCCAGTTAGATCCCTGGCCTGGGAAGGCCCGGGACGTGCCGTGGAGCGGCTGGACCGATGTGTGCAATTACTGAGCTGGAGCTCTGGAGCGCATGCGCCCAGAACCGGTGCTCTGCAAAGAGAGAGGCCACTGCAATGGGAGGCCCACACAGGCCAAAGAACAAAGATAAATAATGAAAGATGAATAGAAGTGGCCAAAAAAAAAAAGAGAGAGAGATTAGCAAAGGGATAGACTCTGTTACATTCAATACATCGATATCTGTGAAGCTGGAGCCTTGAGAGCTTAGGTCTTCACATTGCCCAGCCATGGTCAACCCCACTATGGTCTTCGATGTCGCCAGCAATGGCGACCCCTTGAACCACGCCTTTATTGAGCCATTTGCAGGCCAGATTACAAAGACAGCAGAAAACCTTCATGCTCTGAAAACTGGGAGGAAAGGATTTGGATCCTTGTTTTTGCAGAATAATTCCAGTATTTATATGCCAGGGTGGTGACTTCACGTTCCATAATGGCCCTGGTGGCAAGTCCATCTACGGGGAGAAATCCGATGACAAGAATTTCATCCTGAATTATACAGGTCCTGGCATCTTCTCCATGGCCAATGCTGGCCCCAACACAAACTGTTTGCAGTTTTTCATCTGTACTGCCAAGACTGAGTGACTGGATGACAAGTCTGTGGTCTTTAGCAATGTGAAGAAGGTCATGAATATTATGGACGCCATGGACAGCTTTGGGTTCAGAAATGGCAGGACCAGCAAGAACATCACCATTGCTGACCGTCGACAAATCTAATAAATTCAACTGATGTTTTGTCTCAGTAAATAAATAAAATGCAACAGAAGACTTCTGGTCTTCTCCTTTACAAAGCTAGGCAGCTTCTGATTTCTCCCTGGTAAAGCCAGTCACCTTGCTGTAAAGGAACTTGGACTAAACTATTGGATGAGGAGACCACAAGGAAAGAGTTAAGCCATATGGAAGAGCACTGAGATGCCAGACACAAGTGACGCCATATTGGATCTTCCAGCCAAGTTCCACAGCCAGCTGAATGCATATGCATGAGAGATTCCCCAAGAAAGACCATCTGAGCCTCAGAAACCTTACAGCCAGCCATGGATTTATAGGAAATCATAAATTCTTATGGAGACAACTAAAACATCTATCCACTTTCTCTTCTACTAGACAACGAACTCCTTAAGGGTAAAGATCCTATCAAATTTACATCTGTATTGCCAGCTCCTAAAAAGACAGAAACTTGAATTAATCCATATATATGAATACACTAGTGGAGTAGCAGGCAGAAGGAAAAGGGGACGACAGAGGATGAGATGGCTGGAGAGCATCCATGAGTCAATGGACAGGAGTTTGAGCAAGCTCTGGGAGATGGTGAAGGACAGGGAAGCCGAGCATGCCGCAGTCCATGGGTTCACAAAGAGTCGGACACGACTGAGCAACTGAACTGAACTGAAGTATGTGAATAGCTAAGGCAGAGTGTTTGAACAGAAAGCTATTGAATGAATTGTTTCCTTTGTCTTTATGAGGGTACAGGACGTACAGAATCAAACCGTAGGGTACAAACACATTAGCACAATCTGACAACATAAGCAAGAGGACCCCATTTTTGAAAGCTCCAGGCTCAACATCTTGGCTAAACGCTTCTCTTCCAAAACAACCTGGCTCCCTGTCAGCTTCTACGGCACTGGCAACCTGGGCAGCCTGAGGATAGGAAGTAGGAAAGTTGGATTTATTGCACCAAGTTGAAACTGCAGAGGGAAACAGACAGGAGATAAAATATGCTGTGATGTTGACATTTTTCTAGCCGTTCACGTAATGACTGCTGCTCACCATCTGTCTTGGCTCCAGAAAGTTGGGTCTTTGAGCACTGAAAGAGCCGCCTTCTGTCACTTCTGCAGAATGATATCACATGTACCACCTTGCAAGAGTACAGCTTGCCTAACAGAGTCTATCTCTGTCCCTTTAAGCCTGACAGCCCACCCCCAGATCAAAAGACTTAAAAAGAAGTTATCTCTTCCAGCTTCTTCTCTTTCCTTAAGTTTTGTCCTGAACTATAGTCTCTTGTTTTTGCAATTTTTTCCTGTTAAGAATCTTGCCTGTGTGCTCAGACTTACTGTGCACCAACAACTGTGCCGCTGCTCAGTCACTCAGTTGTGTCTGACTCTCCGCAATCCCCCGGACTGCAGCACACCAGGCTTCCCTGTCCTTCAGCATCTCCCAAAGTTTGCTCAAATTCATGTCCATTGAGTCAGTGACGCCATCCAACCATCTCATCCTCTGTCACCCCCTTCTCCTGCCTTCAGGGTCTTTTTCAAATGGTTTATTTTCCCATGAACTTTTCAACCTCAGGTTGTGTGGACAAAGTGAAACCATACCACCTCAATCATATCACCTGGCCACAGCATAAAACCTTGTGATCTCTATAATTCCTGGGCATTACACATGAGGTCTCAAAGGAAGCCCACACCCATCTGCTGGTCAATATTTCACATGATCCTTCAGAAATGGGTTAGGAAGGGGAAAAAAAAGGATCAAGGAAATGACCCTGCTAATTTGAGTAGATATGAATGAAACCCAATGCCAGATATACTCAGCAACTTTCAACTCTTTACTTTTCATCAAGTGAAAAGTCCTGCCCTGGACTTCCCTGGTGGTCTGGTGGCTAGAACGCTGCACTCCCAAAGCAGGGACCCATGTTCAGTTCCTGTTTGGGGAACTAGATCCCGCATGCCACCACTAAGGGTTCGGGTCCTGCAACTAAAACCCAGCACAGCCAAATAAAAAAAAATTAAGTTGCAAATATTTTAAAAGGCCATTCCCTCCTGAATAACTTTTGTTAATGCCCAAGGTCCTTGAAACTGCAGAGGGAAACAGACAGGAGATAAAATATGCTGTGATGTTGACATTTTTCTAGCCGTTCACGTAATGACTGCTGCTCACCATCTGTCTTGGCTCCAGAAAGTTGGGTCTTTGAGCACTGAAAGAGCCGCCTTCTGTCACTTCTGCAGAATGATATCACATGTACCACCTTGCAAGAGTACAGCTTGCCTAACAGAGTCTATCTCTGTCCCTTTAAGCCTGACAGCCCACCCCCAGATCAAAAGACTTAAAAAGAAGTTATCTCTTCCAGCTTCTTCTCTTTCCTTAAGTTTTGTCCTGAACTATAGTCTCTTGTTTTTGCAATTTTTTCCTGTTAAGAATCTTGCCTGTGTGCTCAGACTTACTGTGCACCAACAACTGTGCCGCTGCTCAGTCACTCAGTTGTGTCTGACTCTCCGCAATCCCCCGGACTGCAGCACACCAGGCTTCCCTGTCCTTCAGCATCTCCCAAAGTTTGCTCAAACTCATGTCCATTGAGTCAGTGACGCCATCCAACCATCTCATCCTCTGTCACCCCCTTCTCCCGCCTTCAGGGTCTTTTTCAAATGGTTTATTTTCCCATGAACTTTTCAACCTCAGGTTGTGTGGACAAAGTGAAACCATACCACCTCAATCATATCACCTGGCCACAGCATAAAACCTTGTGATCTCTATAATTCCTGGGCATTACACATGAGGTCTCAAAGGAAGCCCACACCCATCTGCTGGTCAATATTTCACATGATCCTTCAGAAATGGGTTAGGAAGGGAAACAAAAGGATCAAGGAAATGACCCTGCTAATTTGAGTAGATATGAATGAAACCCAATGCCAGATATACTCAGCAACTTTCAACTCTTTACTTTTCATCAAGTGAAAAGTCCTGCCCTGGACTTCCCTGGTGGTCTGGTGGCTAGAACGCTGCACTCCCAAAGCAGGGACCCATGTTCAGTTCCTGTTTGGGGAACTAGATCCCGCATGCCACCACTAAGGGTTCGGGTCCTGCAACTAAAACCCAGCACAGCCAAATAAAAAAAAATTAAGTTGCAAATATTTTAAAAGGCCATTCCCTCCTGAATAACTTTTGTTAATGCCCAAGGTCCTTGAATTCTCACTGCCACTCCATGTTGCAATTCTTCACTGAATTCTTGTTCCTGGTTTTAATGATGCCACATGTGCATTGACTGAGCCTCAAATACCTTTCTCACATCATCAAATGCTTCTTGAGACTTTCATACATGAATGCAACAAGACCCAGTTACTGTGGTCTAGGACACAATGACCTAGTAGGGAGACAGAAAAATTAGTAGACGAACACAGCAGGGAACACTCCTCCAGGAAAAGCTGAACGTGCTCCGTAGAGTGCCTCCTGCTGGAGGAGGGCTGGGAGAGCAGAACGAGACTCCCAGGGAAATGAGAAGCCAGAGAGACTTACACTCAGAGTGTGTCCATTAAAACAGACAAATGCCCAGGTACAGTCAGAGAGTTCAGTATTTCTCTGTCAGTAACTGAGAAGAAGTGGACAGGAATCAGCAAGGGGGTAGAAGCTCTGAACAACCACCAACCCGCTTGACCTGAGTGACTTTTCTAAGACAACCAACCCAACAACATCAGAATACACACTCTGCTCAAAGGCATACACGACAATTACCAAGAAAAGCCCGATGCTGGGCCACACCTCAAATCTCAAGTATTTCAAAAGGACTCAACTCCCCAACAAAGTATTTTGTCTAACCATAACGAAATTAAATAAGAAACCAGTAAGAGAAAGATCTCTGAAAAACATCCCCAAAGTTTTTCAAACTGAATCCATCCATATCTAAGTACCCCATGGGTCAAAAACAAAATCAAGGGCTTCCCCTGGTGGTCTAGTGGGTAAGGACACTGCCTTGCAGTGCAAGGGGTGCCGGTTCGAGCCCTGGCCTGGGAAGATCCCACGTGCCACAGAGCGGCTGGACTGATGTGTCCAATTACTGAGCCCGAGCTCTGGAGCGCATGTGCCCAGAGCCGGTGCTCTGCGACGACAGACGCCACCGCAATGGGAGGCCCACAGGAGCCAAAGAACAAAGACGGATGAACACAGAGAAACGAAAGACCAATAGAAGTGGCTTGCCTGCTCCCCTCCCTCCCCAACCCAACCGACCCCCACCCAAAAATAAAAATAAATAAATAAATCTTAAAAAAAAAAAAATCAAAAGGGAAATGAGAAAATATTCTAAACAGGTTGAAAATATGAGAATTTATGGAATGCCACCAGAGCAGAGAGATTTATAAGACAAAATGTTTATATTAGAAAAGAAAAAAATCTCAAATTAGTAACTTCAGTTTCCACCTTAAAACCTAGAATAAGGATTAAAAAACATGGAAAAATTAGATTATTTTTGAACCTAGAAGTTGGGGACGGGAGACACAATGACCTAGTAGGGAGACAGAAAAATTAGTAGACGAACACAGCAGGGAACACTCCTCCAGGAAAAGCTGAACGTGCTCCGTAGAGTGCCTCCTGCTGGAGGAGGGCTGGGAGAGCAGAACGAGACTCCCAGGGAAATGAGAAGCCAGAGAGACTCACACTCAGAGTGTGTCCATTAAAACAGACAAATGCCCAGGTACAGTCAGAGAGTTCAGTATTTCTCTGTCAGTAACTGAGAAGAAGTGGACAGGAATCAGCAAGGGGGTAGAAGCTCTGAACAACCACCAACCCGCTTGACCTGAGTGACTTTTCTAAGACAACCAACCCAACAACATCAGAATACACACTCTGCTCAAAGGCATACACGACAATTACCAAGAAAAGCCTGATGCTGGGCCACACCTCAAATCTCAAGTATTTCAAAAGGACTCAACTCCCCAACAAAGTATTTTGTCTAACCATAACGAAATTAAATAAGAAACCAGTAAGAGAAAGATCTCTGAAAAACATCCCCAAAGTTTTTCAAACTGAATCCATCCATATCTAAGTACCCCATGGGTCAAAAACAAAATCAAGGGCATCCCCTGGTGGTCTAGTGGGTAAGGACACCGCCTTGCAGTGCAAGGGGTGCCGGTTCGAGCCCTGGCCTGGGAAGATCCCACGTGCCACAGAGCGGCTGGACTGATGTGTCCAATTACTGAGCCCGAGCTCTGGAGCGCATGTGCCCAGAGCCGGTGCTCTGCGACGACAGACGCCACCGCAATGGGAGGCCCACAGGAGCCAAAGAACAAAGACGGATGAACACAGAGAAACGAAAGACCAATAGAAGCGGCTTGCCTGCTCCCCTCCCTCCCCAACCCAACCGACCTCCACCCAAAAATAAAAATAAATAAATAAATCTTAAAAAAAAAAAATCAAAAGGGAAATGAGAAAATATTCTAAACAGGTTGAAAATATGAGAATTTATGGAATGCCACCAGAGCAGAGAGATTTATAAGACGAAATGTTTATATTAGAAAAGAAAAAAGATCTCAAATTAGTAACTTCAGTTTCCACCTTAAAACCTAGAATAAGAAGATAAAATTAAGCCCACATTGAGCAGAAGAAAGAATATAATCAAGATTAAAGTGTAAATAAAACCCACTCCAGTTTTCTTGCCTGGGGAATCCTATGGACAGTGGAGCCTGGCGGGCTATAGTTCATGGGGTTGCAAGAGTTGGACATGACTTAGTGGCTAAACCACCACCACTCTGTCTCCTCTTGCTGATGATCCTTCATCCCTACCATCTCTCGCCTGCTCTCCCTCCTCAATCGTAACTCTTGCCTGTTCACTCGATGCCAGCCCTTGTATGCTAGCTGCTGTACTGGACTACTGTACTTTTCCATGATACTGTAATGTAAGATTTAAAATGTTTTCTGTAAAAAAAAAAAAAAAGTGTAAATAAAAGAAACAGAAAACAAAAAGGCAATAGAAAACAAAGCAATGAAGTCAAAGTTGTTTCTCTGAAAAGATCGATAAAATTAATAAAACTCTAGCCATAATGATTCAGAGAAAAAAGAGAAAAGGCACAAAATATCGATATAATGAATTAAAGAGTTACAGCATTTAAAGTTCTACCAGGAATTCTCTGACAGTCCAGTGGGTAGGACTTGTTATTTTCACTCCTGGGGCCAAGGTTCCATCCCTGGTTTGGGAACTAAGATCCATGCGGTATAGTCAAAAATAAAAAAGAAAATTTCTACAGATATTAAAGGATAAAAAGCAAATACAGGGGACTTGCCTGATGATTAAGACTCTGCCCGTCCAATGCTAGAAGCATGGATTCGATCCCTGGTTGGGGAACTAAGATCCTGCACGCCACTCACCCAAAAAATAAATAAATAAAATTTAAAAACTAAAACCAAATGTAATGAACAACCTTATGACAATAAATACAAAAACTTAGATGAAATGGACAGATTCCTTAGATGACACAAATAACCAAAGCTCATTAAAAAGAAATTTGGTAAAATACCTATCAATGAAAGGAACTGAAACTATATTTTAAAACATACATCAAGGGAGAATAGATACATGTGTATGCATGGCTGGGTCCCTTCTCTGTTCACTCAAAGCTATCACAATATTGTTAATCAGCTATACCCCAATACAAAATAAAAACTTTAAAAAATAAATAAATAAGGTACTATATATACAGATAACAAAGTATACATGTGTCCCAATGTTCACTGCAGCACTGTTTACAATAGCCAAGACATGGAAGCAATCTAAATGTCCATCAACAGATGAGTGGATAAAGAAGATGTGGTACAATGAAATCTATGATGGAACATTACTCAGCCATTAAAAAGAATTAAATAATGCCATTTGCAGCAACATGGATGGATCTGGAGATTATCCAGAGGTAAGTAAGACAAAGACAAATATGTGATAATACTTATATACAGAATTTTTTTTTAATGATACAATGAAGTTATTTACAAAACAGAAACAGATTCATAGTCTTAGAGAAAGAACTTACAGTTACCAGGGGGGAAGGCATTGAGGGAGAGATACATTGGGAATTTAGGAATGACAAGTACATACTCCTGTATTTAAAAAGGGCAATAGAAAACAAAGCAATGAAGTCAAAGTTGTTTCTCTGAAAAGATCGATAAAATTAATAAAACTCTAGCCATAATGATTCAGAGAAAAAAGAGAAAAGGCACAAAATATCGATATAATGAATTAAAGAGTTACAGCATTTAAAGTTCTACCAGGAATTCTCTGACAGTCCAGTGGGTAGGACTTGTTATTTTCACTCCTGGGGCCAAGGTTCCATCCCTGGTTTGGGAACTAAGATCCATGCGGTATAGTCAAAAATAAAAAAGAAAATTTCTACAGATATTAAAGGATAAAAAGCAAATACAGGGTACTTGCCTGATGATTAAGACTCTGCCCGTCCAATGCTAGAAGCATGGATTCGATCCCTGGTTGGGGAACTAAGATCCTGCACGCCACTCACCCAAAAAATAAATAAATAAAATTTAAAAACTAAAACCAAATGTAATGAACAACCTTATGACAATAAATACAAAAACTTAGATGAAATGGACAGATTCCTTAGATGACACAAATAACCAAAGCTCATTAAAAAGAAATTTGGTAAAATACCTATCAATGAAAGGAACTGAAACTATATTTTAAAACATACATCAAGGGAGAATAGATACATGTGTATGCATGGCTGGGTCCCTTCTCTGTTCACTCAAAGCTATCACAATATTGTTAATCAGCTATACCCCAATACAAAATAAAAACTTTAAAAAATAAATAAATAAGGTACTATATATACAGATAACAAAGTATACATGTGTCCCAATGTTCACTGCAGCACTGTTTACAATAGCCAAGACATGGAAGCAATCTAAATGTCCATCAACAGATGAGTGGATAAAGAAGATGTGGTACAATGAAATCTATGATGGAACATTACTCAGCCATTAAAAAGAATTAAATAATGCCATTTGCAGCAACATGGATGGATCTGGAGATTATCCAGAGGTAAGTAAGACAAAGACAAATATGTGATAATACTTATATACAGAATTTTTTTTTAATGATACAATGAAGTTATTTACAAAACAGAAACAGATTCATAGTCTTAGAGAAAGAACTTACAGTTACCAGGGGGGAAGGCATTGAGGGAGAGATACATTGGGAATTTAGGAATGACAAGTACATACTCCTGTATTTAAAACTGAGGGGCTTCCCTGGCTGTCCAGTGGGTAAAGAGTTCACCTTGCAGGGCAAGGGGCACTGGTTTCATCCCTGGCCGAGTAAGATCCCACGTACCACGGACTGGACGGACCAGTGTGTTCAAATACAAGCCAGCGCTCTGCAACAAGAGAGGCCACTGCAATGGGAGACCCACACAGGCCAAAGAATAAAGATGGATAAAAATAAATAAATTTTTTTTAAAAAACCTGATAACCAACAAGGACCTACTATAGAGCACAGGGAATTCTGCTCAATATTCTATAATAAACTACCTAGGAAAAGAATCTGAAGAAGATAGATACATGTATATCTTTAACTGAATCACTTTGCTGTATACCTGAAACTAAGATAACACTGTTAACTATCCAACATAAAACAAATTTAAAAAAAAGAATAGTAGCCACATCATTAAAAAGGAAGAAATTCCAGGGCTAGAAGGCTTCCCAGTGCCATCTGTCAAACATTTAGAGAAGAAATAATGCCAATTCAATACAAATGCCTCCAAAAATTAAGGAGAAGGGAATACTTCACAACTTATTCTGAGGCCAGCAGTACCCTGACATTACAAAAACAGAAAAAGACATTACAAGAAAAGAAAGAAACAGACCACCTATTAAACATAGATGCAAAAATTCTGAACAAACTGTCTTTAAAAAAAATTCTGAACAAAATTTTAGCAAATCAAAACCAACAATATATTAACTGAAAAATACATCAGGACCACGTGGGATTTTTCCAAGGAATGTAGGATTATTTTAGCATTCAAAATTCAACCAACGGGCTTCCCCTGGTGGTCCAGTGGGTAAGGACACTGCCTTACAGTGCAAGGGGCGCCGGTTCGAGCCCTGGCCTGGGAAGATCCCACGTGCCGCGGAGCGGCTGGACCCATGTGTCCAATTACCAAGCTGGAGCTCTGGAGCACATGCGCCCAGAGCTGGCACTCTGCAACGACAGACGCCACCGCGATGGGAGGCCCACAGGAGCCAAGGAACAAAGACGAAAACAGGATGAAAACAGAGAAATGAAAGACCAATAGAAGTGGCCCGCCTGCTCCCCTGCCTCCCCAACCCGACCTCCATCCAAAATAAATAAATAAATAAATCTTTAAAAAAAAAAAAAAAAAAATTCAACCAACGTAATTTACTATATTAATTAACTAAAGACGAAAAAAAATGCATGATAATAGCCATAGAAAAAGCATTTGCCAAAATCCATCATCCATTTATATATTAAAAAAATGAACTCTGGGAAACAAGAAATAGAAGAGAACTTCTCCAATCTGAGAAAAGCCATTCACACACACACACACACACATACACACCACTTAACATCATACTTAATGGTGAAAGACTTGAGTGTGTTCCTCCTAAGATCAAAAACAAGGATTCCCACTCTCATCTGCTGAACACTACTGGAAGTCCTAGACAGCGTAACCAACAAGAAAAATAAACAGTATCCAGATTGACATGCAAGGCCAGGTGGCCAGGGTTCTCACACTGGTTCCTCTCTGACTACCTAATCCCACTTACAGAGCCTTCCCAGAAACACAGGCCAAGCTTCGGTTAACAGGGGGTCCTTACCACAAACGCTCACAGGGCCAAAGCCCAGCAGGTGAACCAGCAGTAGGTCGAGGAGGAGACAACAGTTCATGAGGGACTGAACCGTGCCCATTACAAAAACAGAAAAAGACATTACAAGAAAAGAAAGAAACAGACCACCTATTAAACATAGATGCAAAAATTCTGAACAAACTGTCTTTAAAAAAAAATTCTGAACAAAATTTTAGCAAATCAAAACCAACAATATATTAACTGAAAAATACATCAGGACCATGTGGGATTTTTCCAAGGAATGTAGGATTATTTTAGCATTCAAAATTCAACCAACGGGCTTCCCCTGGTGGTCCAGTGGGTAAGGACACTGCCTTACAGTGCAAGGGGCGCCGGTTCGAGCCCTGGCCTGGGAAGATCCCACGTGCCGCGGAGCGGCTGGACCCATGTGTCCAATTACCAAGCTGGAGCCCTGCAGCTCATGCGCCCAGAGCTGGCACTCTGCAACGACAGACGCCACCGCGATGGGAGGCCCACAGGAGCCAAGGAACAAAGACGAAAACAGGATGAAAACAGAGAAATGAAAGACCAATAGAAGTGGCCCGCCTGCTCCCCTGCCTCCCCAACCCGACCTCCATCCAAAATAAATAAATAAATAAATCTTTAAAAAAAAAAAAAAAAAAATTCAACCAACGTAATTTACTATATTAATTAACTAAAGACGAAAAAAAATGCATGATAATAGCCATAGAAAAAGCATTTGCCAAAATCCATCATCCATTTATATATTAAAAAAATGAACTCTGGGAAACAAGAAATAGAAGAGAACTTCTCCAATCTGAGAAAAGCCATTCACACACACACACACACACATACACACCACTTAACATCATACTTAATGGTGAAAGACTTGAGTGTGTTCCTCCTAAGATCAAAAACAAGGATTCCCACTCTCATCTGCTGAACACTACTGGAAGTCCTAGACAGCGTAACCAACAAGAAAAATAAACAGTATCCAGATTGACATGCAAGGCCAGGTGGCCAGGGTTCTCACACTGGTTCCTCTCTGACTACCTAATCCCACTTACAGAGCCTTCCCAGAAACACAGGCCAAGCTTCGGTTAACAGGGGGTCCTTACCACAAACGCTCACAGGGCCAAAGCCCAGCAGGTGAACCAGCAGTAGGTCGAGGAGGAGACAACAGTTCATGAGGGGACTGAGGCCAACTAGTCAGAAGAGCCCATCCTGGTGGCAGCTGATCCCCGCCCACCCTGACGTGAACTGGTATTGTCACAGCCTTGCTTTTTAAGGAGGAGACGGGAATCTAGACTTACATGAGCCAATGTCTATTTTAAGTGTCATAATGAATCTAAGATAAAAGAGAAGCCATAAGAGGCCAACACCCTGGTTCAGAAGCCACATTCGGCCTCAGATGCCAGCAGGTCCCGGGTAAACCCTTCAAGGTGTGGAATCAGCGCTGGTCCTGCAATGGCAGGTGTGAGCTGGAGAAGCCGCTGCCAGGGCTTTCTCTCCGGGGGTCTGCGTCTGAGAGCAGCAGCCCACCCACAGCTCAGCTTCCCAGCTGCCTTCCCCAGGCCAGGCACCCCAAGTCCCTACTGTCCCACCCCCAACACCCGGGCGCCCAGGTGACAGGAAGGCCAGGACCTACCACACGGGACGAGAGGGAATACAGCCACGCTTTCGCCTTGCTGCTTGGAGACTCTGGCTCAAGATGAGCCCTCTGAAACTGGGGAGCAAAACCGCAGATGGTTAGAGTGGAGGCTTGTCACCCTTCTCCACACAGACCACCCAATCTGCCCGCCCCCCCAGCGACACACTTCCCTGACCTCCCTCAAAACACCTGCGGTGGCAGAACTGTTTTCCCCAAAGTCCTCTGCAGCGCACACGTGTGTTTCCACCTCTGTATGTTTTGAGTCTAGGCTCTTAGAAGGGCCCATATGATGACGTCAGCCCACTGAAAACACAGGAACCCTTTCCAAGGCCCCTTGGGCTCGGGGCTCTACAGCAGGAAGCCTGTGAGCTGCTCTTCAGCGGAAAGCAGAACCTGTAAACGTCTCCCGCCCCACCTCCACCTTCCCAGAAGGCCCGCCCCAGGACCTGGCCCCACCAGCTGTTGCGGGTTTAGCAAAGGCCTGGAGCCCAGAAGCTTCTGGAAGGAAAGACCCTCGACCACAGCCTCTCCACTCGGAGAGTCAGGAAAGCACATCAGAAAGGAATGGGGTGGTCTCCGTCAGGGTCCACGCGCAGAAAGGATCCCCCAGGAACCGGCTGGAGGGCAGAAGGCTTGGGCTCCGGGCCCTGGGGCACTAAGCCGTGCTAAGAAATCGTATCACAGAGCCCGTGGCCTTGAGGCCAGCTACGCGGGGCCAGGCCGCCCAGGGCGGTGGTAGCAGAGGCGCAGGGCCAGCTCTCTGCTCCCGGCCTCGTGGGCCTGAATCCCCGGTTCTCACGCAGCTTCGTCACCTGCTCCCCCAGGTGGGAGCCACAGAACCTCGGTCATCCTGGGAACCTGGGCCCGGGCCTGAGCCCACACGCTCGGGGCTCCTGCGGCCTCTTCGTCCATCCCACTACACCCCACACCCCCTCCTCCCACACTCACACAGAGAAGAGTCACCGGCGTCGTACAGAAGGGTCCCCCTTCACCCGGCGCACCCAAAGCTGGCTCAGGGATGCACACCCCTCTGCAAAGGCCGCAGGCCCAGGGTCCAGGCCCAGCTCTGGGTCTCCTGCCCTTTATGGCTGGAAACAAATGTGCCTTGAGCTTCTACCGCACCCGAACCCACTCCGCCTCCCCTCCCCCAGCTCCCCGGCAGCTGCGCGGAGGGACTGGCTCCCATAGGCCACATGCCCCACGGAGGAGGACCCGGCAGGAAGTGGGCCCGGGAGTCTGCCTCCCAGGAAATGGCAGCCTGAGGCCCATATCCGCCCAGCACCCTGGTGCCGGTCTTCTAGACCAGACCGCAGGCTCGACGACGGCTTAGGGCTCTTCCGCCTGGACGTACCTGACTGGTGGGCAGCCGGAGACCCACGTGCCCCCGAGGTAACCCACCGTCCAACTGCAGGGACGGGTGACCCAACACAACACCCAGCATTCAGTGCGTAGGGTTGTGGGGCCAAGCGCAGACCGGAGGGAGGGGCTGGAGAAGCCTGTGACTCCAAGCTACTCTGCAAATTAAACTCAGTAATTAACCAGTGCATAAATCTCCTTTGAAATTCTATTTAGATGGGCTGTTTGTTTGCTTTTCCGAGTATAACTACTCTACAATGTGGTGTTAGTTTCTGCTGTACAACAAAGTGAAACTCACAAAAATTCACAAAGTGAATTTCAACAAAGTGAAAAATAACATTAGGTCATCTTATAAAAGAGAGACAGGAAGGGAGGGATCTCAAACAAACAAGCTAACTGGAGACCTCAAGAAAATAGAAAAGGAGAACAAACGAAATCGAAAGTTAGGAGAAGGAGAAAAATAAAGATGAGACTGGAAATAAATCAAATAGATACTACAAAGTATTAATGAGACTCAGATCTAGTTTTTTGGGTTTTTTTAAGATAAAGTTGACAAACCTTTAGGTAGGCTAGGAGAAAAAGAAGACTCAAACAAAACTATAAATGGAAGCAGAAACATTACAACTGATATTATACAAATGCAAAAGAGAGTAGAAGAACACCATAAACATTAATACGTCCACAAACTGGACAACCTAGAAGTAAATTCCTAGAAATACACAACCTACCAAGAATGAATAATGAAGAAACAGAAAATCTGGACAGACCAACAATGAGTAAGGAGATTGAATCAAAAATCTTGCAACAGGGCTTCCCCTGGTGGTCCAGTGGGTAGGCACACCGCCTTGCAGTGCAAGGGCCGCCGGTTCGTTCCCTGGCCTGGGAAGATCCCACGTCCCGCGGAGCGGCTGGACTGATGTGTCCAATTACCGCGCCGGAGCTCTGGAGCGCATGCGCCCAGAGTCGGCGCTCTGCAACGACAGAGGCCACTGCGATGGGAGGCCCACAGGAGCCAAAGAACAAAGACCGATAAAAATAGAGAAATGAAAGAACAATAGAAGTGGCCCGCCCATCCCCCTCCCTCCCCACCCCACCCCCCAAAGATAAATAAATAAATAAAATTAAAAAAAAAAAAATCTTGCAACAGAGAAGAGTCCAGAACCTGATGGCTTCACTGATTAATTCTACCAAATAATTAAAGAAGAATTAATGTCAATCTTGCTCAAACTCTTCCAAAACTTTAAGAGGAAACTTCCAAACTCATTTTACAAGGACAGCATTATTCTCGTACCAAAGCCAGACAAGGACACTATATGAAAAGAAAACTAAGGCCAATACCCCTGGTGAATATAGATGCAAAAAGCCTCGAAACACAAGCAAATCAAATTCAACAATACATTAAAAGGATCATATAACATGACCAAGGGAAATTTAACTCGGAATGCAAAGATTATTCAATATATACAATTCACTAAGGGTGGTATACCACATTATCAAAATAAAGGATAAAAATCATAGGATCATTTCAGTAGATGCAAAAAGCATCTGACAAAATCCAAATCCATTTATTATAAGAACTCTCAACAAAATGAGTACGGAGGGACCATAATAGCTCAAAGGCCACAAATGATGGCTAATATTATACTAAATGGTGAGAAACTGAAAGCTTTTCCTCAAACATCAGGAACAAGACAAGGGTCTGACCACTTGTATCCAATACAGTTACGGAAGTTCTAGTCAAAGCAGTTAGGCAGGGAAAAGAAATAAAGGCATCCAAACTGGAAAGGGAGAAGTAAAAATGCCTCTATTTACAGATGACATAATATTATATAAAGGAAACCCCAAGGAGTTTGTGAATAAAAATTGCTAGCACTAGCACATAAATTCAGCAAAGTTGCAGGATGTAAAGTCATATTCAAAAATCAAGGGCATTTCTACCCAGGGGTTTAAATCTCAGCAGAAAGAAGAGAGAGCACATGAAGCCTTGCTAGAATATGATGGAGAAGATTCAAGTCTCTAAAATTCCTAGAATGCCTGGGGGTGAGGGAGTTTCTAAAGAGAACTTGATAAGCCCCTGTCTCCTGCCCAGCATTTCTAAAAGAACTGAACCTCTTCTTGGAGAGCAAAGGGTGATTCCAGCAGGCAGATGGGGACTAAACACAAGAAATAAACCTTGAGTGTCACTTGACAGTCTTTTTGAAAGGCAGATAGAGAAGGGGTAGGTAACAAGGGTTTCCTTTCACGGACTGTCTGTGACCAGAAGCCATGGCAGAAAAGAACCCCGGATGCTCATTTCCAAGGTTCTCTACTACTGGTCCCCTTTCACACAAATCCAAGAGGAACCAAGACATTTCACCTCGTACCAAAGCCAGACAAGGACACTATATGAAAAGAAAACTAAGGCCAATACCCCTGGTGAATATAGATGCAAAAAGCCTCGAAACACAAGCAAATCAAATTCAACAATACATTAAAAGGATCATATAACATGACCAAGGGAAATTTAACTCGGAATGCAAAGATTATTCAATATATACAATTCACTAAGGGTGGTATACCACATTATCAAAATAAAGGATAAAAATCATAGGATCATTTCAGTAGATGCAAAAAGCATCTGACAAAATCCAAATCCATTTATTATAAGAACTCTCAACAAAATGAGTACGGAGGGACCATAATAGCTCAAAGGCCACAAATGATGGCTAATATTATACTAAATGGTGAGAAACTGAAAGCTTTTCCTCAAACATCAGGAACAAGACAAGGGTCTGACCACTTGTATCCAATACAGTTACGGAAGTTCTAGTCAAAGCAGTTAGGCAGGGAAAAGAAATAAAGGCATCCAAACTGGAAAGGGAGAAGTAAAAATGCCTCTATTTACAGATGACATAATATTATATAAAGGAAACCCCAAGGAGTTTGTGAATAAAAATTGCTAGCACTAGCACATAAATTCAGCAAAGTTGCAGGATGTAAAGTCATATTCAAAAATCAAGGGCATTTCTACCCAGGGGTTTAAATCTCAGCAGAAAGAAGAGAGAGCACATGAAGCCTTGCTAGAATATGATGGAGAAGATTCAAGTCTCTAAAATTCCTAGAATGCCTGGGGGTGAGGGAGTTTCTAAAGAGAACTTGATAAGCCCCTGTCTCCTGCCCAGCATTTCTAAAAGAACTGAACCTCTTCTTGGAGAGCAAAGGGTGATTCCAGCAGGCAGATGGGGACTAAACACAAGAAATAAACCTTGAGTGTCACTTGACAGTCTTTTTGAAAGGCAGATAGAGAAGGGGTAGGTAACAAGGGTTTCCTTTCACGGACTGTCTGTGACCAGAAGCCATGGCAGAAAAGAACCCCGGATGCTCATTTCCAAGGTTCTCTACTACTGGTCCCCTTTCACACAAATCCAAGAGGAACCAAGACATGCACCTGCACTCTCCACCTAATGGTGACAGAACCCAGCTGCTCCTCCCCACTGGACACACACACACACACACATATTAAACACACATACATTAAACACTCAATGTGCTTCCAATATTCACCTGCTTTTCGGATCCATCTGCTACTCTACTCTGGAAAAGTAATGGTAGTTATTTTGAAATATTTATCAGAAGTCAGTGTGGACATTCAGATCACCATCACTGTCACAAAGATTTGCCAGAAGAAGAAACATAGCAGGATAACATTTTGAAATACTTAATCTCTATTGTCTGTTTTCCCAACTTCACTTCTTAGGAGATGAGCAAATAATCCTGTCATGTTACCATTGCCTCAGAGAAAAATAAAGCTACACGTTTCAATCAGACCGATGTTGCATTTAAATCGTAAGCCTCAGGAAGCAGATGATTCAGAGGTATGGACACCTGAGGGCTATGTCATGGGCAATTTTATGTGTCAATCTGAGTAGGCTAAGGGATGACCAAACAGTGGTGAAACATTGTTTCTGGGTGTTTCTGCTACCATGTTTCCAGAAAGGATTAGAATTTGAATCAGTAGCTGAGTAAAGGAGATTACCCTCACCACTGTGGGTGGGCATCATCCTAGCATTAACAGCCTAAATTGAACAAAAAGGTTAAAGGGGAAATGTGGTTTTTGCTTGAATTTGAACTTCATCTTCTCCTCTCCTCAGACTTCAGCACTTCTGGTCCTTCTAATATGCACTTTACTGCAATGGTCTAGAACCCAATCTGCAATCTCTCAGAGGCATGCGTATATTATTAAAATATTCTTTTTTCCTTAAGCGTTTAAAGCCAAGTGAAGGCGTTAATAAGGATTTGGGTAGATGTCCTTACATGGCTTGACATTTTGTAAAGTTTGGGGTGGGGGGACTAGGCAGAGCATAGAGGATTTTAGGGCAGTGAAGATACTCTGTACCGTTATCATGATGACAGATGGATGTCATTCTACATTTGTGCCTGTAGAATGTACAACACTAAGAATGAATTCTGATTAGACTGTGGACTCTGGATGATTATGATGAGTCGGTGTAGGTTCATCAGCTGTAACAAATGTAACGCGCTGGTGGGAGATGTTGATAATGAGGGAAGGAGGGGTGTAAGAGTGCAGGGATGATAAGGGTAATAAGGGAAAATGTCTCTACCTTCCAAAAGCGGAGTGGGGACTACTCAGCCTTTGCAGTGTCGGGCATGGAGTATTCTGAGAAGATACCACCAGGTGGCAGCATCCACCCACAGATGCTACAACCAGTCTAGACCATCTCTGTAACAAGGAAACTGGCAGAAACCTGAGCCCTCATTCTCTGCTTAGGCGGAGGCGGAGATGCAGGTTCAGAAGACATCTGATAGGGGGCAGTCCTCTCCACGCCTCCACAGATACACACGCAGTCCTCCCCTCCTTCACTCAGAAGGTCCGGTCACCTTTTACACAGTCGTGGCTATCTTAAGTACACACGCAGACTCCACCCAAGCTGTCCAAGCCCAGAAAAAGCCAAGTTCAGAGGACGTTCGCATCAGCTCCTTCCTTCCTATTTTAAACAAAGAAGTCACTGGAGATGCAGCACATTAAAAAACAGCTTCCGTGTCAGGATTTATCAGCCCCCAGTGTCAACCAAATAGAAGACAAAAGGAGAAGGGGACGACAGAGACAAGATGGTTGGTTGGCATCACTGAGTCAATGGACATGAGTTTGAGCAAACTGGGAAATGTGGTTTGCTTGAATTTGAACTTCATCTTCTCCTCTCCTCAGACTTCAGCACTTCTGGTCCTTCTAATATGCACTTTACTGCAATGGTCTAGAACCCAATCTGCAATCTCTCAGAGGCATGCGTATATTATTAAAATATTCTTTTTTCCTTAAGCGTTTAAAGCCAAGTGAAGGCGTTAATAAGGATTTGGGTAGATGTCCTTACATGGCTTGACATTTTGTAAAGTTTGGGGTGGGGGGACTAGGCAGAGCATAGAGGATTTTAGGGCAGTGAAGATACTCTGTACCATTATCATGATGACAGATGGATGTCATTCTACATTTGTGCCTGTAGAATGTACAACACTAAGAATGAATTCTGATTAGACTGTGGACTCTGGATGATTATGATGAGTCGGTGTAGGTTCATCAGCTGTAACAAATGTAACGCGCTGGTGGGAGATGTTGATAATGAGGGAAGGAGGGGTGTAAGAGTGCAGGGATGATAAGGGTAATAAGGGAAAATGTCTCTACCTTCCAAAAGCGGAGTGGGGACTACTCAGCCTTTGCAGTGTCGGGCATGGAGTATTCTGAGAAGATACCACCAGGTGGCAGCATCCACCCACAGATGCTACAACCAGTCTAGACCATCTCTGTAACAAGGAAACTGGCAGAAACCTGAGCCCTCATTCTCTGCTTAGGCGGAGGCGGAGATGCAGGTTCAGAAGACATCTGATAGCGGGCAGTCCTCTCCACGCCTCCACAGATACACACGCAGTCCTCCCCTCCTTCACTCAGAAGGTCCGGTCACCTTTTACACAGTCGTGGCTATCTTAAGTACACACGCAGACTCCACCCAAGCTGTCCAAGCCCAGAAAAAGCCAAGTTCAGAGGACGTTCGCATCAGCTCCTTCCTTCCTATTTTAAACAAAGAAGTCACTGGAGATGCAGCACATTAAAAAACAGCTTCCGTGTCAGGATTTATCAGCCCCCAGTGTCAACCAAATAGAAGACAAAAGGAGAAGGGGACGACAGAGGACAAGATGGTTGGATGGCATCACTGAGTCAATGGACATGAGTTTGAGCAAACTCCAGGAGATAATGAAGCACCGGTGTGGAAGCCTGGCGCGCTGCAGTCCATAGGGTGGCACAGAGTCGGACATAACTGAGCCACCGAACTGAGTGTCAACCAGGTCACCTTGGTGGGGATTGTACTCTGCACAGTCAGGATCTGCAGGGAGTCACAAACTAAGAAATTCCTGAGGTCTGATGAGCATTCCCTGGTACAGTGAAGTACTTTCATTCCCTTTTTCACCTTTTCAGGGTGGTTTAGTCACACCTCTATTTTCATAGACCACCTAGTGGTCAAACAGAAGTTCAAACCCAAATCTGATTTCAAACGTCGGTCTTTCTACGATCACTTTATTGTGGTGTTTATCTACTTTATTGGAGCTTTTCCTACAATCCTGGGAATGGTTTTTTTTTTTTTTTTTTTTCTTTTTTACAAATAGAATCCAATAGAACTAAACAAAGAATTTTGCCAAATGCCAAACAGAAGTTTTCCTAGTAGACAAATCCTAGTTAAATGGAATGGAATGAAATGTGGAATTCTAGTCGATCAGAATTCTCACAGGTATAACAGAAGAAGAAATCTTCTGTAACCACAGTAGCATCTGAAATGCACACAAAAAAAAAGTTCTGTGAAGACTGTCCCACTTGTTGTCAAGATGTGAATAAAATAAACTGTGTATTCTTCGTTTGAGGTTAGATGTCTATAGCGCCGGAAACTGGCAGAAACCTGAGCCCTCATTCTCTGCTTAGGCGGAGGCGGAGATGCAGGTTCAGAAGACATCTGATAGCGGGCAGTCCTCTCCACGCCTCCACAGATACACACGCAGTCCTCCCCTCCTTCACTCAGAAGGTCCGGTCACCTTTTACACAGTCGTGGCTATCTTAAGTACACACGCAGACTCCACCCAAGCTGTCCAAGCCCAGAAAAAGCCAAGTTCAGAGGACGTTCGCATCAGCTCCTTCCTTCCTATTTTAAACAAAGAAGTCACTGGAGATGCAGCACATTAAAAAACAGCTTCCGTGTCAGGATTTATCAGCCCCCAGTGTCAACCAAATAGAAGACAAAAGGAGAAGGGGACAACAGAGGACAAGATGGTTGGATGGCATCACTGAGTCAATGGACATGAGTTTGAGCAAACTCCAGGAGATAATGAAGCACCGGTGTGGAAGCCTGGCGCGCTGCAGTCCATAGGGTGGCACAGAGTCGGACATAACTGAGCCACCGAACTGAGTGTCAACCAGGTCACCTTGGTGAGGATTGTACTCTGCACAGTCAGGATCTGCAGGGAGTCACAAACTAAGAAATTCCTGAGGTCTGATGAGCATTCCCTGGTACAGTGAAGTACTTTCATTCCCTTTTTCACCTTTTCAGGGTGGTTTAGTCACACCTCTATTTTCATAGACCACCTAGTGGTCAAACAGAAGTTCAAACCCAAATCTGATTTCAAACGTCGGTCTTTCTACGATCACTTTATTGTGGTGTTTATCTACTTTATTGGAGCTTTTCCTACAATCCTGGGAATGGTTTTTTTTTTTTTCTTTTTTACAAATAGAATCCAATAGAACTAAACAAAGAATTTTGCCAAATGCCAAACAGAAGTTTTCCTAGTAGACAAATCCTAGTTAAATGGAATGGAATGAAATGTGGAATTCTAGTCGATCAGAATTCTCACAGGTATAACAGAAGAAGAAATCTTCTGTAACCACAGTAGCATCTGAAATGCACACAAAAAAAAAGTTCTGTGAAGACTGTCCCACTTGTTGTCAAGATGTGAATAAAATAAACTGTGTATTCTTCGTTTGAGGTTAGATGTTATATAACTGTGACCCAGAAGAGCTTTTTCTATGCTTCTGTTGGTCACAGGGCCATTATAACCAGCAAATCAGGAGGAGCTAAAGTTGCATTAATAAAAGAAAAAACTCCCCTCTGCTTTGGTCAGAGTTCACGTTACAGCATTTTATGATAGGCTTTGTTAACCTATCCTTTGTTAACCTAACCTTTGTTAACCTAAAGAAGGGGTTTTGATGCCCAACATTCTTATTATAACATTTTAGGATGAATTTTGTTAATAAAATGACTTCCCTTGTGGGTCAGATGGTAAAGAATCTGCCTGCAATGCAGGACATTTGGGTTCAATCCCTGGGTTAGGAAGATTCCTGGAGAAGGGAATGTCAACCCACTCAGGTATTCTTGCCTGGAGAATCCCATGGACAGAGGAGCCTGGAGGGCTACAGTCCATGGGTTCGCACAGAGTGGGGCACAACTGAGCAACTAACACTTTCACTTTCACACTTTGTTAATAAAAGGAGCAAGCTCAGGATGGTCAGGGGCTCCGGGTCAGCCATCCCCAGCATCGTCAGCTGTTTCTCCTGCCATAAACTGAAGAAGAAATGACTTAATAAGGGGGACATATCACCTGTACTCAAACATGCAGGGCGTTTGTTTTCTGACTCTCGTGATCAGATGCAGACCTCTGAATAGAACATACACAGAATCAATCTCGTGACGGAAAGGCATTGTCATGCCAAGTGTTGTCCCACAACAGAACAGGTGACCTGGTGAGGGCAACAGTATTTCATGAACTGATGAGAGCCATAAGCAGAAAATCCTTCCGCATATATGATTCTGTTTTTATTGTTGTTGCTCAGCCACGTCAAACTTTTTTCAACCCTGTGGGCTGTAGCCCACCAGGCTCCTCTGTCCATGGGATTCTCCAGGCAAGAATACTGGAGTGAGTTGCCATTCCCTTCTCCAGGGATCTTCCCAACCCAGGGATCAAACCTGCATCTCCTGCCCCCTGTCTCCTGCATTGTAGGTGGACTCTTTACCATTGAGCCACCAGAGAAGCCCCTGTGGTGACGCACTGTGCCAAATTCTAGCTTCACGGTGATGGTTGAGATAGGCTTTGTCTCTGCCCTCACAGGACCTTCAACAAGAAAACAGACCAGGGCTTCCCTGTTGGTCCAGTGGGTAAGGACACTGCCTTGCAGTGCAAGGGGCGCTGATTCGATCCCTGGCCTGGGAAGATCCCATGTGCTGCGGAGCCGCTGGACCGGTGAGTCCAATTACCGAGCCGGAGCTCTGGAGCGCATGCGCCCAGAGCCAGTGTTCTGTGACAACAGAGGCCACTGCGATGGGAGGCCCACACAGGCCAAAGAACAAAGATAAATAAATGAAAGATCAGTAGAACTGGCCAAAAAAAAAGAGAGAGAGAGAAAACAGACCAGAAAAAAAATGATTTTAACTATAAAGTATGAAATGCAGTATAGTAAGAACAAAAGCACAAAAGAGCCCATCCAAGGGGCACCTGACCCTGTCTCTGAGAACAGAGGAGGATTACCTAATGTGACACATAGATCGTGCAGGAGAATTAACTGAATAAAGAAACTAGGAGAGAGAGGAAATTCTTCCCTGAGAAGAAAGCTCCTTTCCAAACACAATTCTCTGTGACCTGCTTCACATATGTGACTTTATAAACACCAAGAAAGACAGCCTGTTGTTATGAGTTATCTATAGCTGCATAACAAGACACCTCAATACTTTGTGGCTTAAAATCACAACCATTTAGGGAACTTCCCTGGTTGGTCCAGTGGTTATGACTTCAAACTTCCACTGCAGGGGACACGACTTTAATCCCTGGTTGGAGAACTAAGATCCCACATGTCATGTGACCAAAAAAATTAATATTAAAAAAAAAACCATGGGACAAAGACAGCCTCTTCAACAAATGGTGCTGGGAAAATTGGACAGCTACATGCAAAAAAATGAAGTTGGAACATTCCCTGACACCATGCACAAAGATCAACTCAAAATGGATTAAAGACTTAAATGTAAGGCCAGAAACCATCAAACTCTTAGAGGAGAATATAGGCAAAACCCTCAAGGACATAAATCAAAGCGAGATCTTCTCTGACCCACCTACTAGAATAGCGGAACTAAAAAGACAACTGAACATGTGGGACCTAATGAAACTTCAAAGCTTTTGTACAGCTAAAGAAATTACAAAAAAGCTGAACAGACAGCCCACAGAGTGGGAGAAAATCACAGCAAATGAAACAACAGACAAAGAATTAATCTCCAAAATCTACAAGCAACTCAGACAACTCAGCACTGGAAAGACGAACAACTCAATCAAAAAATGGGAAAAGGACCTAAACAGATACCTCTCCAACGATGACATACAGATGGCCCAAAAGCACATGAAATGATGCTCAACTTCACTAATAATTAGAGAAATGCAAATCAAAACTACAATGAGATATCATCTCACACCCATCAGAATGGCCGTCATCCACAAATCGACAGACAATAAGTGCTGGAGAGGCTGTGGAGAAAAGGGAACACTCTGATTTTAACTATAAAGTATGAAATGCAGTATAGTAAGAACAAAAGCACAAAAGAGCCCATCCAAGGGGCACCTGACCCTGTCTCTGAGAACAGAGGAGGATTACCTAATGTGACACATAGATCGTGCAGGAGAATTAACTGAATAAAGAAACTAGGAGAGAGAGGAAATTCTTCCCTGAGAAGAAAGCTCCTTTCCAAACACAATTCTCTGTGACCTGCTTCACATATGTGACTTTATAAACACCAAGAAAGACAGCCTGTTGTTATGAGTTATCTATAGCTGCATAACAAGACACCTCAATACTTTGTGGCTTAAAATCACAACCATTTAGGGAACTTCCCTGGTTGGTCCAGTGGTTATGACTTCAAACTTCCACTGCAGGGGACACGACTTTAATCCCTGGTTGGAGAACTAAGATCCCACATGTCATGTGACCAAAAAAATTAATATTAAAAAAAAAACCATGGGACAAAGACAGCCTCTTCAACAAATGGTGCTGGGAAAATTGGACAGCTACATGCAAAAAAATGAAGTTGGAACATTCCCTGACACCATGCACAAAGATCAACTCAAAATGGATTAAAGACTTAAATGTAAGGCCAGAAACCATCAAACTCTTAGAGGAGAATATAGGCAAAACCCTCAAGGACATAAATCAAAGCGAGATCTTCTCTGACCCACCTACTAGAATAGCGGAACTAAAAAGACAACTGAACATGTGGGACCTAATGAAACTTCAAAGCTTTTGTACAGCTAAAGAAATTACAAAAAAGCTGAACAGACAGCCCACAGAGTGGGAGAAAATCACAGCAAATGAAACAACAGACAAAGAATTAATCTCCAAAATCTACAAGCAACTCAGACAACTCAGCACTGGAAAGACGAACAACTCAATCAAAAAATGGGAAAAGGACCTAAACAGATACCTCTCCAACGATGACATACAGATGGCCCAAAAGCACATGAAATGATGCTCAACTTCACTAATAATTAGAGAAATGCAAATCAAAACTACAATGAGATATCATCTCACACCCATCAGAATGGCCGTCATCCACAAATCGACAGACAATAAGTGCTGGAGAGGCTGTGGAGAAAAGGGAACACTCCTGCATTGCTGGTGGGAGTGTAAATTGATACAGCCTCTATGGAAGACAGTCTGGAGATTTCTTAAAAAACTAAAAATAGAAGCACCATACGACCCAGCAATCCCACTCTTAGGCTTATACCCTGATGAAATAAAATCTGAAAGAAGCACCTGTACCCCAATGTTCATTGCAGCTCTCTATACAATAGCTAGAACATGGAAGGAACCTAGATGCCCATCAACGAACAAATGGATCCAAAAGCTCTGGTACATATATACAATGGAATACTACACAGCTGTAAAGAGAAATGCAGAAGAATCAGTCCTAATGAGGTAGTTGGATCTAGAATGTATCATCAAAAGTGAAGTCAGTCAGAAAGAGAAGGACAAATACAGTATATTAACACATATATATGGAATCTAGTAGGATGGTGATGATGGCACATGCAGTGAAGCGACGGAAAGACAGACATGGACAGTGGACATATGGACATTGTGGGGAAGGAACAGAAGGTGGGAGGTGTAAAGGAAGTAGCATGAAGGACTGTGCTATCATAAGTGAAGAAAATAGCTCTAGTCATTGCACTGTGAGAAAAGGGGATCCTTCAGGGGTGCTGTGTGATGGTTGGGAGAGGTGGGAAGCGGGGGATATACATATGACTAATCTGGAAACATACATATCTGTAAACAACAAAACTCTGTAAAAGTTAAAAGCAAAATAAAGGTTTAAAAAAAAAAAAACCAACCATTTATACTCATGATTCTGCTCTTGGCTAGTTCACACACAGGACCATCTCCTGGCTCGCCTGGGCTCACTTTTGTGGCTAAAATCATCCAGTTGCTCCACAGGGATAGACTAGTCAGAGGGGCGTAGCCTTGCTTCTCCGCAACAGCCTCTCACCCTCTGATGGGCTAGACAGAGATTCTTTACTCAGTGGTCTCGGGGCTGTATTCCACAAGGGCCAAGGAGGAAGTCTTAAGACATCTGGGGACCTAGGCTCTGGAACTCACATAGCATCATTTCTATCACATTTTGTTGATCAAAGCAGACCATAAGGCCAGTTTGGATTGAAGCACAAGGGAAATAAACTCTTCCTTTTGACGGGAGGAGCTACAAATGCTGTGGCTCTGACTTTCAGTCTGTTGTAAGTATTCTAAGAAAACCTAAAGTGGAAGGAATTAGGGAGACTCCAGGGAAGACATGGCGCTTGAGCTCTGTCTTAAAGGACGAGTAAGATTTGGGGGAAGAGCATAGCATCACAATGACGTGGAGCTGTCAGAAGGCACGGGTGACCCATGCGAGGAAGGATACAGGGATTGGCATTCGTCTCAAGGGGCAAAATCGTGGGGAAAGACCCACCAGGAGAAGAGTATCACCACACCTAGCACTGTCCCACAGGCATCGGGCTGCTCACGAGAGGATTAATAAATGTGGACTGTGAGGAACTCCCCTGGTGGTCCAGTGGTTAAGAATTCATCTTCCGGGCTTCCCTGGTGGTCCAGTGGGTAAGGACACAGCCTTGCAGTGCAAGGGACGCCAGTTCGATCCCTGGCCTGGGAAGATCCCACGTGCCGCGGAGCGGCTGGACCGATGTGTCCAATCACCGAGCCGGAGTTCTGGAGCGCGTGCGCCCAGAGCCGGCGCTCTGTGACAACAGAGGCCACCGCGATGGGAGGCCCACAGGAGCCAAAGAACAAAAACGGATGAAAATAGACAAATGAAAGACCAATAGAAGTGGCCCGCCCACTCCCCTACCTCCCCACCCGCCTCCATAAATAAATAAATAAATCTTTAAAAAAAAAAAAAAAGAATTCATCTTCCACTGCTTGCGAGTTCAGGCCTTGGTAGGAGACTTAAGACCCCACATACCACGGGGCAACTAAGCCCAGGCACCGAAACAAAGGCCCAGTGCAGCCAATCTTTCACCTTAAAAATAAAGAAAATAATAAAAAATAAATATTGGCTGTGTCCAATCAACACCAAAATCATGAAGGTTGTGTGATAAATGGAGGAGTTTGCCAAGAGAAAATTTTTGATCAGGGGAGTTAAGCAATGAGACTTTTCCTAGTGTGTCTGGAATGTGGTCTCATAGACACCACACAAAGTATTGTAGCATCCAAACTATTCTGTTCCTACGGATCTGGCCAAGCCCTTTAATTATCTGTACTTTCTGTGGCTGCTGACTTGAACATCTGTGTGAATTCTGGGTCCTTGTTCTGATCACATCAATTCACTGAGTTGAGATGCAATACTCTAAGCAAGTTGGGGACCCCTCTGCATGTGAGATTGTGAGGAGGCCTCCAGGAAGACATGGCGCTTGAGCTCTGTCTTAAAGGACGAGTAAGATTTGGGGAAGAGCAGCAATGACGTGGCTGTCAGAAGGCACGGGTGACCCATGCGAGGAAGGATACAGGGATTGGCATTCGTCTCAAGGGGCAAAATCGTGGGGAAAGACCCACCAGGAGAAGAGTATCACCACACCTAGCACTGTCCCACAGGCATCGGGCTGCTCACGAGAGGATTAATAAATGTGGACTGTGAGGAACTCCCCTGGTGGTCCAGTGGTTAAGAATTCATCTTCCGGGCTTCCCTGGTGGTCCAGTGGGTAAGGACACAGCCTTGCAGTGCAAGGGACGCCAGTTCGATCCCTGGCCTGGGAAGATCCCACGTGCCGCGGAGCGGCTGGACCGATGTGTCCAATCACCGAGCCGGAGTTCTGGAGCGCGTGCGCCCAGAGCCGGCGCTCTGTGACAACAGAGGCCACCGCGATGGGAGGCCCACAGGAGCCAAAGAACAAAGACGGATGAAAATAGAGAAATGAAAGACCAATAGAAGTGGCCCGCCCACTCCCTACCTCCCACCCGCCTCCATAAATAAATAAATAAATCTTTAAAAAAAAAAAAGAATTCATCTTCCACTGCTTGGAGTTCAGGCCTTGGTAGGAGACTTAAGACCCCACATACCACGGGGCAACTAAGCCCAGGCACCGAAACAAAGGCCCAGTGCAGCCAATCTTTCACCTTAAAAATAAAGAAAATAATAAAAAATAAATATTGGCTGTGTCCAATCAACACCAAAATCATGAAGGTTGTGTGATAAATGGAGGAGTTTGCCAAGAGAAAATTTTTGATCAGGGGAGTTAAGCAATGAGACTTTTCCTAGTGTGTCTGGAATGTGGTCTCATAGACACCACACAAAGTATTGTAGCATCCAAACTATTCTGTTCCTACGGATCTGGCCAAGCCCTTTAATTATCTGTACTTTCTGTGGCTGCTGACTTGAACATCTGTGTGAATTCTGGGTCCTTGTTCTGATCACATCAATTCACTGAGTTGAGATGCAATACTCTAAGCAAGTTGCAGAGACCCCATCTGACATGAACATGGACCCTGAAACCAGAGGACCATTGTGAGAGCAGGTAGGAGGCCCATGGCTCACACATAAGCCAAACATCTAAGCCAATGCGCATTATCTCCCTCTTTGAATTTACACAGGATTCTTTTTTCCTCTCTTTGCCCTCAGTCAGCAGAAAGGAGATATTTTATTGCTAAAAGGCTGGGGAAAGAACTAGAGTGAAATTCCGGAACAAATCAGCTGTGGCCCAACCAAGATCGTGGTTACTTGCCGCGAGAGTGGTAGACTGCCCAGGACTGCATGGACCAGATGATTTAAGCCATTAAGAACAGAGCATAACTATTTCCTCCCATCTGTGGTTGTTCTGTGAGCAGAAATGAACATGACTCACATTGAAAGTGTAGTCATAAAAGACCACATAGTATTGTTGTATGATTCCATTTACACGAAAAGTCCAGAAGAGGCAAATCTGTAAGACAGGCAGTCGATTAGTGCTTGCCAAGTACTGTGAAGAGAAACAGAGGGTAGCTGCTAAAGGACACAGGGTTTCTTTGTTGTTCAGCCTCTTAGGCGTGTCCAACTCTTTGCGACCCATGGCCCACAGCCCCCCAGGCTCCCCTGTCCATGGGATTTTCCAGGTAAAAATACTGGAGTGGGCAGCCATTTCCTTCTCCAGGAGATCTTCCCAACCCAGGGATTGAACCCGAGTCTCCGGCATTACAAGAAAATTCTTTACCATTGAGCCACGGTTCCTTTAGGGAGATGATACAATATTCAAACATTGATTGTGTAACTGAACAGGACCCTGAAAGATCTTCCTGGGACAAGCTCCCTTCCCATGTCCTCTGCCAACCTCTTGTCTGTAGAAAAAACAGCCCCAGCGTCCAAAGAATGTATCTGAGAAAATGCATAAAGGAAAGCAGTCAAGCAAGACCAAATAATAATAGCTTAGCCAATAAACACAGTCAGGGACCTTCAGTTCCTCTTCAAGGGCCGTAGATACTTTTCTGAGCCAAATCCCTTGGGCTGTTCTGCAGCGAGTGAAACCCCAATTTTCCGTGACTTCTGTGGCTGCTGACTTGAACATCTGTGTGAATTCTGGGTCCTTGTTCTGATCACATCAATTCACTGAGTTGAGATGCAATACTCTAAGCAAGTTGCAGAGACCCCATCTGACATGAACATGGACCCTGAAACCAGAGGACCATTGTGAGAGCAGGTAGGAGGCCCATGGCTCACACATAAGCCAAACATCTAAGCCAATGCGCATTATCTCCCTCTTTGAATTTACACAGGATTCTTTTTTCCTCTCTTTGCCCTCAGTCAGCAGAAAGGAGATATTTTATTGCTAAAAGGCTGGGGAAAGAACTAGAGTGAAATTCCGGAACAAATCAGCTGTGGCCCAACCAAGATCGTGGTTACTTGCCGCGAGAGTGGTAGACTGCCCAGGACTGCATGGACCAGATGATTTAAGCCATTAAGAACAGAGCATAACTATTTCCTCCCATCTGTGGTTGTTCTGTGAGCAGAAATGAACATGACTCACATTGAAAGTGTAGTCATAAAAGACCACATAGTATTGTTGTATGATTCCATTTACACGAAAAGTCCAGAAGAGGCAAATCTGTAAGACAGGCAGTCGATTAGTGCTTGCCAAGTACTGTGAAGAGAAACAGAGGGTAGCTGCTAAAGGACACAGGGTTTCTTTGTTGTTCAGCCTCTTAGGCGTGTCCAACTCTTTGCGACCCATGGCCCACAGCCCCCCAGGCTCCCCTGTCCATGGGATTTTCCAGGTAAAAATACTGGAGTGGGCAGCCATTTCCTTCTCCAGGAGATCTTCCCAACCCAGGGATTGAACCCGAGTCTCCGGCATTACAAGAAAATTCTTTACCATTGAGCCACGGTTCCTTTAGGGAGATGATACAATATTCAAACATTGATTGTGTAACTGAACAGGACCCTGAAAGATCTTCCTGGGACAAGCTCCCTTCCCATGTCCTCTGCCAACCTCTTGTCTGTAGAAAAAACAGCCCCAGCGTCCAAAGAATGTATCTGAGAAAATGCATAAAGGAAAGCAGTCAAGCAAGACCAAATAATAATAGCTTAGCCAATAAACACAGTCAGGGACCTTCAGTTCCTCTTCAAGGGCTGTAGATAATTTTCTGAGCCAAATCCCTTGGGCTGTTCTGCAGCGAGTGAAACCCCCGTTGGGTGGGAGAAGGTGTCTGCCTGCTGCCACAAGCATGGAGACCCCCGACGAGCTGGAACCCGATGGCTGATGATGCTGACTCCTGCTCACCTCACCACAGGCCGGTCAGAAGAATGTCCACAAGCTGACCACACACCCTGCACCCCTCTCCCTGTCTTTATACGCCTGTCCCTGAGACCCCCAGGCGTTCAGGCCTTCTCAGCCTCTGCTGTCTGGACCCCACGCTGCACTTTCCTTCACCACAACCAGGCATCAGTGAGCAGGCTTCTGTGTGTGCGGCTGAGCAGACCTGAGTTTGGTTCAGTAACAGCTGTGGTCCTGGTTGTAAAGCTCTGTGAATACAGTGAAAAATCATTGAATTGTATCCTTCAAATAGCGAAATATCTGGTATGTGAATGATAGATCAATAAAGCTGTTCCCGAAACACGACATTTTAAAGCTGAAATTCCCTTTACACACAAATGCTGTCATTTGGATGCCGGCTGGCAAGCATCCTCCAATCTAACCTTTATGCTCAGAAAGTTTTTGAAGTCAAAGGTAGACATAGTCTCAAAGCAAAAACAAATATAATAATAATTTTTAAAAAGCCTTCTGCTTCCTAGCTGTGCCCTTTGTTTGTTTAACCCAAAAGGAGCATCCATAGGAATGCAGGTCAAGAATCCAGTGACTCTGGGGGACTTCGCCGGTGGTCCAGGGGTTATGACTCCATGCTCCCAATGCAGGGAGCTGGGGTTCGATCCCTGATCGGGGAACTAGATGCCACATGCCACAACTAAAGATCCCGTGTGCTGCAACTATGCAGCGCAGCCAGTTAAACACATTACTTTTAAAAGAGTAAATGCCAAAAAGTTATTTTTAAAAAACTACTTTAAAAATAATTCAATAACTTTTAATGGCTACCAGCTGGAATTTATATTATCTAATTAATCTCAATGCTTGCAAAATCTACTCTCCTGTTTTGTTCTGTGAAGAGAACTAAAATTTCTTGGAGTGAGAATTAAGACCTTTTGATTCAATGCATTTTGCATTAGGTTAGCCAGACAGTGGCGACATGTCCCTGGACATCAGGTTGACTACATTTTGCTAAAATAGGGAGGAATCCCTCAGGGACACACACAGGTCTGGGGCTACTCACCCTGCAGGGTGAGTTCATCACTAACTTATGTTTCTAACAAGGACAGATCACCTCCTATGTTGTACAAGACTCTGAAGAAATTGGACAAATGAATCGAATGCTCAGCCAAGACTTGAACTAGAGTCAGCACCTGCCAGAGGAGCCTCCTCTTGGCTGGCCTGAACAAAGGTGAGCATCAGCAACCATGACCACACGTACTCCTTTGGGGAGGGGTGGGTTTCACATACAAAGGTCTTATGAGATCCTCTCCTCCTTTGGTTTTTTTTCACTGACAAGTTTAAGGTAATTTTTTCATTAATCTTTATTGGAGTATACTTGCTTTATAATGTTCTGTTAATTTCTACTGTATAGCAAAGTTAATCCATTGTACATATACATATATCCCATCTTTTTTTGAATTTCCTTCCCATTTTGGTCACCACAGAGCACTAGGCAGAGTTCCCTGTGCTGTACAGTAGGTTCTCGTTGGTTTTAACACTTGCGTTTCAGTCACCTCATCTTATAGTGATGAGGGCAATGCTTCTCTCATAAGCCTGTGAGAACTCGAGGAGAATTTATACACACACATGCACACACACAGGCAGACACATGCACATATACACAGACAGATGTCTGACACTTCAAAAGAGTTTAGCAAATGGGTATTAAACTGTGGCCTAGGGAGTCTGACCACTTGGGTTCACAAGGCCAGGCCTGCCATCTGCCAAAGCTCACCCATGTAAGAGGCCTGGCTTTTTTGTGCCACATTTTCTTACTAAAAATGGGACAATACATAGCAGCGGCCCCATAGGTTTGCTGTAAAATTTTATAAGGGTATACAACGTCCGTAGTAATAAATAGTCAATAAGAGATCAAGACAAAGAGAACGATAATAAAGGTAATTATCGTAACTCTCAAACAACTTGTTCAGGGTTGAAAGGTAAAAGCAGAATTCTTCTAGGTCTTCTGACTTTAAATAAGGATGTTTCTCTGGACCTCCCTGGTGGTCCAGTGGTTAAGACTCTGCCTGCCAGTGCAGGGGACATGGGTTCGATCCCTGGTCTAGGAAGATTCCACATGCCAAGGTGCCATTAAGCCCTTGGGCACAATCACTGAAGCCCATGCTGTAGAGCTCATGTTCCGAAACAAGAAAAACCGCTGTAATGAGAACCCCGAGCACTGCAGCTAGAAAGCGGCCTCTGCCTGATGCAATGAGCACAGCAACAAAGACCACACGTACTCCTTTGGGGAGGGGTGGGTTTCACATACAAAGGTCTTATGAGATCCTCTCCTCCTTTGGTTTTTTTTCACTGACAAGTTTAAGGTAATTTTTTCATTAATCTTTATTGGAGTATACTTGCTTTATAATGTTCTGTTAATTTCTACTGTATAGCAAAGTTAATCCATTGTACATATACATATATCCCATCTTTTTTTGAATTTCCTTCCCATTTTGGTCACCACAGAGCACTAGGCAGAGTTCCCTGTGCTGTACAGTAGGTTCTCGTTGGTTTTAACACTTGCGTTTCAGTCACCTCATCTTATAGTGATGAGGGCAATGCTTCTCTCATAAGCCTGTGAGAACTCGAGGAGAATTTATACACACACATGCACACACACAGGCAGACACATGCACATATACACAGACAGATGTCTGACACTTCAAAAGAGTTTAGCAAATGGGTATTAAACTGTGGCCTAGGGAGTCTGACCACTTGGGTTCACAAGGCCAGGCCTGCCATCTGCCAAAGCTCACCCATGTAAGAGGCCTGGCTTTTTTGTGCCACATTTTCTTACTAAAAATGGGACAATACATAGCAGCGGCCCCATAGGTTTGCTGTAAAATTTTATAAGGGTATACAACGTCCGTAGTAATAAATAGTCAATAAGAGATCAAGACAAAGAGAACGATAATAAAGGTAATTATCGTAACTCTCAAACAACTTGTTCAGGGTTGAAAGGTAAAAGCAGAATTCTTCTAGGTCTTCTGACTTTAAATAAGGATGTTTCTCTGGACCTCCCTAGTGGTCCAGTGGTTAAGACTCTGCCTGCCAGTGCAGGGGACATGGGTTCGATCCCTGGTCTAGGAAGATTCCACATGCCAAGGTGCCATTAAGCCCTTGGGCACAATCACTGAAGCCCATGCTGTAGAGCTCATGTTCCGAAACAAGAAAAACCGCTGTAATGAGAACCCCGAGCACTGCAGCTAGAAAGCGGCCTCTGCCTGATGCAATGAGCACAGCAACAAAGACCCAGTACAGCCAAAAGCAAATGATAAATAGATAAAAAGAATATTTTAAAAAATAAATGAATACTGAAATTTTCCCATTATTAGACAAGACGGCAAAGTCAAGAGCAAGGATTCAGATTTAGATTACAAATGGTCATTGGTGACAGAGAAGACTTCAGTAGCATTCAAGAAACAATGAGGGCTTCCCCTGGTGGTCCAGTGGATGAGGACACTGCCTTGTAGTGCAGGGGGCGCCGGTTCAATCCCTGGCCTGGGAGGATCCCACGTGCCACGGAGCGGCTGGACCGACGTGTCCAATTACCGAGCCGGAGCTCTGGAGCGCATGCACCCAGAGCCGGTGCTCTGCGACAACAGAGGCCACTGCGATGGGAGGCCCACAGGAGCCAAAGAGCAAAGACGGATGAAAATAGAGAAATGAAAAGATCAACAGAAGTGGCCCGGCCGCTCCCCTCCCTCCCCAACCCAACCCCCACCCAAAATAAAATTAAAAAAAAAAAAAAGAAACAATGAACTCAGGCTTCCCTGGTAGCTCAGTGATGAAGAGTTTGCCTGCCAATGCAGGAGACATGGGTTTGATCCCTGATCCGGGAAGATCCCACATGCTGCAGAGCATCTAAGCCCATGAACCATAACTACGGAGCCTGTGCTCTAGAGCCTCAGAGCCTCAACAATTGAGCCCATGTGCCCTAGAGCCTGAGTTCCACAGCAAGATAAGTCACTGCAACAAGAAGCCTGCTCACCTCAACTAGAGAGTGGCCCCCACTCCCTGCAACTAGACAAGAGCCTGCAGCAGCAGTGAAAACCCCGAATAGCCAAAAATAAATAAAATAAATAAATACAATTTCTTTAAAAAAGAAACAATGGACTCTTCTTTAAAAATAGAAGGGAACACCTCCTAACTCATCAGATGAGACCCATAGCCATGAGTCCGAAGACATGACAGAACAAGAAAACTAGGGTTCAATATCATTTATGAATATGGACTGAAAATCCTCAACAAAACACTAGCAAAATGAATCCAAGTGAGATTTATCCCAACAATATAAAATCACCTCAGGATACAGAAAATTTAAGAAAAACAATCAAAGTAAGCTCCAGAAGATGGTGAAGGACAGAGAAGCCTGGCTTGCTGCAGTCCCTAGAGTCACAAAGAGTTGCACACAGCTGAGCAACTGAACTGATAAAAGAATAAAAATAAAAACTACATAGCAGGGCTTCCCTGGTGGTCCAGTGGGTAAGGACACCACCTTGCAGTGCGAGGGGTGCCGGTTCGATCCCTGGCCTGGGAAGATCCCACATGCCGCGGAGCCGCTGGACTGATATGTCTAATTACCGAGCCGGAGCTCTGGAGCGCATGCGCCCGGAGCCGGCGCTCTGCGACAACAGAGGCCACCGCGATGGGAGGCCCACAGGAGCCAAAGAACAAAGATGTATGAAAATAGATAAATGAAAGACCAATAGAAGTGGCCCGCCCATCCCCTCCCTCCCCACCCACACCGCTCCCCCCCCAAAAAAGCCTACATAGCCAAAAAAAAACAAACCCTACATGGCCATCTCAGTATATTCAGAAAAAGCATTTGACAGCATCCAACACCCTTTCTTTTTTTAATTACTTACTTGGTTGTGCTGGGTCTTATTTGTGGCATGCAGGAGCTTCAATCTTTAGTTGTAGGATTTTGTTTTCTTCAAACAAAATACACCCAACAGTGGAGTTGACAGATCATAGGTTCGCTACAGTTGTTGTATTTTGAGGAGCTTTCATTCTGTTTTCCATAAAGGTTGCACCAATTTACAACCCCATCAACAGGATACTAGGGTTTCCTTTCTTCTACATCTTCATGAACACTTGTTATTTGTGCACCTCTTTTAATTCTTTTGCGACACTCTGGACTATAGCCCACCAGGCTCTTTTGTCCATAGGATTTTCCAGGTAAGAATACTGGAGTGGGGGGCTTCCCTGGTGGTCCAGTGGGTAAGAACACCGCCTTGCAGTGCAAGTAGCGCCGGTTCGATCCCTGGCCTGGGATGATCCCGCGTGCCGCGGAGCAGCTGGACCCATGTGTCCAATTACCGAGCTGGAGCTCTGGCGCGCATGCGCCCAGAGCCAGTGCTCTGCAGCGACAGAGGCCACTGCGCTGGAAGGCCCACATGGGCCAAAGAACAAAGATGGATGAAAATAGATAAAGACCAATGGAAGTGGCCCAAGATTAAAAAAAAAAATTAAAAAAAAAGAATACTGGAGTGGGTTACCATTTCTTTCTCCAGGGTATCTGGAGACTTTTTGATGATAGCCATTCTGAGAGATATGACATAATATCTCATTGTGGTTTTGGGTTGCATTTCTCTGATGATTAGCAATATTTGGGCATTTTTTTCGTGTGTTTGTTGGCCAGCTGAATTTTTTCTTTGGAAAATCGAGGTGGTTTTACTTGACATTGCAGGTCAGTTGTCTCTGTTCTGCACTCCTCTGGCAGTGGCATCTGTATTTGCATTTATCACCACACTTAGAGAGCCCCAAAATCAGCTCTGCCCTTCAAGATGCTGTCTTAGGGCAGATGCTTATAACTGCCCTTTCTTAAAAAAAAAACTTTGATTTTACTTTTAACTTTTATAGAGTTTTGTTGTTTACAGATATGTATGTTTATAATTGCCCTTCTTTGCAATGTCCCTCTAAGGTGTAAAAGCATTTGACAGCATCCAACACCCTTTCTTTTTTTAATTACTTACTTGGTTGTGCTGGGTCTTATTTGTGGCATGCAGGAGCTTCAATCTTTAGTTGTAGGATTTTGTTTTCTTCAAACAAAATACACCCAACAGTGGAGTTGACAGATCATAGGTTCGCTACAGTTGTTGTATTTTGAGGAGCTTTCATTCTGTTTTCCATAAAGGTTGCACCAATTTACAACCCCATCAACAGGATACTAGGGTTTCCTTTCTTCTACATCTTCATGAACACTTGTTATTTGTGCACCTCTTTTAATTCTTTGCGACACTCTGGACTATAGCCCACCAGGCTCTTTTGTCCATAGGATTTTCCAGGTAAGAATACTGGAGTGGGGGGCTTCCCTGGTGGTCCAGTGGGTAAGAACACCGCCTTGCAGTGCAAGTAGCGCCGGTTCGATCCCTGGCCTGGGATGATCCCGCGTGCCGCGGAGCAGCTGGACCCATGTGTCCAATTACCGAGCTGGAGCTCTGGCGCGCATGCGCCCAGAGCCAGTGCTCTGCAGCGACAGAGGCCACTGCGCTGGAAGGCCCACATGGGCCAAAGAACAAAGATGGATGAAAATAGATAAAGACCAATGGAAGTGGCCCAAGATTAAAAAAAAAAATTAAAAAAAAAGAATACTGGAGTGGGTTACCATTTCTTTCTCCAGGGTATCTGGAGACTTTTTGATGATAGCCATTCTGAGAGATATGACATAATATCTCATTGTGGTTTTGGGTTGCATTTCTCTGATGATTAGCAATATTTGGGCATTTTTTTCGTGTGTTTGTTGGCCAGCTGAATTTTTTCTTTGGAAAATCGAGGTGGTTTTACTTGACATTGCAGGTCAGTTGTCTCTGTTCTGCACTCCTCTGGCAGTGGCATCTGTATTTGCATTTATCACCACACTTAGAGAGCCCCAAAATCAGCTCTGCCCTTCAAGATGCTGTCTTAGGGCAGATGCTTATAACTGCCCTTTCTTAAAAAAAAAACTTTGATTTTACTTTTAACTTTTATAGAGTTTTGTTGTTTACAGATATGTATGTTTATAATTGCCCTTCTTTTGCAATGTCCCTCTAGGGTAGTGATATGTTTTAGAAGGATCCTGCTGGCTGCTCTCAGGAGCATGTCTTGAAGAGGCAAGACTGGAGTCCGACAGTCCAGTGAGGAGCTCCTGGGGTGAAACAAGAGAGGGCTATGATGTGACCAAGTGGATGAGAGGCAGGTGGCTTATATTTCCTGTGATAACGAGAGCTGGGCCTGAATCCCGGCTTGCTCCTCCCTCGCTGCAGACTTTGGGCTCCAGCTTCCTGGCATCATTGTGAGGAATAAATGAGGGAATAAACGTCTCAGTAGCTGTTGCATTAGTGGTATATTCTGGAAGTGAACTGGGGAGGGTGGGAGGTGACAGAGACCTGGATCAAGGATGACTTCGATTTCTGGAAATGGGTGAGGTCAGAAATGACTCAACAGTGAGCATGTCATGTCTTGATGGGAAAGCGTATCTGGGATTTGCAGACGGAATAAGTTCAGGCTTTCACACCTCAGCCTGAATTATGGTCCTCACCCCATGGGCAAGGCAGGGTGGACCCAGCAGAGGCAGCAGAGGGACGGAACTGACCAGGAAAAACACAACAGGCCAACTGTCTGAGAGGCTAGATCCTACAAAGGTGCTCTGTGTGGCCCTGAGGGAATCACCTTCTCTGCATCGCCTCTCCTGACTCCCCCTCAGCAGCCCCTCTAGATGCTAGGCTCCTAGAGCCTCCACACTATGGGCAGCTGCTTGCTTACTTACACCACCCCACAACTCCGGCATGGACGGCACACACAGGACACGCGTGGCCACGTGTGCTCCCTCTCTCCATGCAGGCAGCCAGCACGAGCCCAGAGCAGGTCCAGAACCCAGAGTGAGTCATGATTCCAGCCGACAGGGGAGCTGGGGTCCTTCAGGCAAAGTGTCTGAGTACAAAGCAGAACGAAGAGAAACCGAGACACACCCCGGGGTCGTGCGAGGAGAGCCACAGGTGCATCTATTAATAAAAGGGTTATTAAAATCATTTATTAAAATCCTTATAGTTATCAAGTGCGATGGGACAGTGTGCTTTTCCAGAGTGATTTCACATACACAGGAAAGTGGAGACATTCTGTGAGCCAGGGCAGAAGTTTCCAGATGGTCCCCCAGTCTAAAACCCCAGTACATTCTGCAGGGGCTCTGGAGATGCCCAGACCAGGAGGAGGGGCAGAGTCACCAGAAACTCCCCCTCCAGCCTCCTGCTGGCAGGACTGCCTGCGCCCAGACCTGCCCAAGCTCTTCCTCCGGGGCTGCACCTTTCCCTGGGGCAGGCTGGGTGTGGAGGACAAGGCATGGCTTATATTTCCTGTGATAACGAACGGGCTAATCCCGGCTTGCTCCTCCTCGCTGCAGACTTTGGGCTCCAGCTTCCTGGCATCATTGTGAGGAATAAATGAGGGAATAAACGTCTCAGTAGCTGTTGCATTAGTGGTATATTCTGGAAGTGAACTGGGGAGGGTGGGAGGTGACAGAGACCTGGATCAAGGATGACTTCGATTTCTGGAAATGGGTGAGGTCAGAAATGACTCAACAGTGAGCATGTCATGTCTTGATGGGAAAGCGTATCTGGGATTTGCAGACGGAATAAGTTCAGGCTTTCACACCTCAGCCTGAATTATGGTCCTCACCCCATGGGCAAGGCAGGGTGGACCCAGCAGAGGCAGCAGAGGGACGGAACTGACCAGGAAAAACACAACAGGCCAACTGTCTGAGAGGCTAGATCCTACAAAGGTGCTCTGTGTGGCCCTGAGGGAATCACCTTCTCTGCATCGCCTCTCCTGACTCCCCCTCAGCAGCCCCTCTAGATGCTAGGCTCCTAGAGCCTCCACACTATGGGCAGCTGCTTGCTTACTTACACCACCCCACAACTCCGGCATGGACGGCACACACAGGACACGCGTGGCCACGTGTGCTCCCTCTCTCCATGCAGGCAGCCAGCACGAGCCCAGAGCAGGTCCAGAACCCAGAGTGAGTCATGATTCCAGCCGACAGGGGAGCTGGGGTCCTTCAGGCAAAGTGTCTGAGTACAAAGCAGAACGAAGAGAAACCGAGACACACCCCGGGGTCGTGCGAGGAGAGCCACAGGTGCATCTATTAATAAAAGGGTTATTAAAATCATTTATTAAAATCCTTATAGTTATCAAGTGCGATGGGACAGTGTGCTTTTCCAGAGTGATTTCACATACACAGGAAAGTGGAGACATTCTGTGAGCCAGGGGGAGAAGTTTCCAGATGGTCCCCCAGTCTAAAACCCCAGTACATTCTGCAGGGGCTCTGGAGATGCCCAGACCAGGAGGAGGGGCAGAGTCACCAGAAACTCCCCCTCCAGCCTCCTGCTGGCAGGACTGCCTGCGCCCAGACCTGCCCAAGCTCTTCCTCCGGGGCTGCACCTTTCCCTGGGGCAGGCTGGGTGTGGAGGACAAGGCATGGGAGGATTCAAAAGGCCCCGGCTCTCCAGAGACGGGGCTGTTTCCTCAGATGAGGTGGCCCTCGGCCAGCACTGTCTCGACCCCCCACAAGTCACGAAGACAGCCCAACATCCCCTGCCCTGGCTCAGTGGCCTCCTCTGTCCTCTTCGGAACAGGAGGCCATAGGGCTGCTCCTAAATGGGTCTGGAAGGCAGTACACGTCCGCCTGCCACCACTCCCACACCCACACGCAAACGGGGCACACCCAGAGGTCAGCACAGAGTCGCACTGAATTCACGTGTACACACAAGTGTAAGACATGACAAGGTCACACTCTAACACAGTCACCCCAAGGCACATGAACACTCTCCACAGACTCCAAAGAAGCATGTTCACATTCAGCCACTCGTACACACGCGTGCACATGCGCATATACACCGTGTACAAGCGGGCCCCTTGTAAGCACGCTCTCCTTACACACTTGATATAATCATCTATGTGGTAGCCGCTCAGGTGTCCTGCCCGCTTTCCACTGAAGCATTCATTTGCCAGGTAAGGTCCTGCAGAGGAATGAGGGATGGGGGCAGGTCAACACACAGGTATAAAAGCCAGGCCCCTCGCCCCAGTTCAGGACCACTCTTCTGGGCGATTATGGTTTCAGAGCCTTTGTTCTTGCTGCAGATTCCTGCTTCCATCACTCCCCCAGGTGGTGGTGCCCAGAGTGCTCCTCAAAAGCATGAGTCTTACAAGTCTGTGCGTAGATCTCTTTTCTTAAGTGTCTTCAGTCCCCTGGCCTGGAGGGAACTACTTCTCGTCTTCCTGCAGCCTGAGGCTGACCCGCAGCACCAATCCATAGCCTGGGCCTGGCGCGGAAGCCCTGAGATGATTCCTGGACAGCCCACCAAAAGAGCTGACTCCAGGCCAAGAACAGATCAGGGGATCCTCGCAGTCACCTGTGGCTGGTGCTGAAACTGGTGAAAGGAACCTACCCTCCATCTGTGCTTCTGTTCCCAGTCTCAAGCCCCAGTCGGCCACATGACTTAGACAACACTTCCTTTCTTTGGCCTCAGATTCTCCACATGTACAGTGGGAAGTCTGGAGTTAGGGACACAGGCTTTCAGTGACATCTATAAAGGGCTGCATGACGTGGTCTAGATCTACGCTGCTCTAGACATGATCCACTGGCCAGTGGCACCGGCCTCACCGGGGGGCTTTTTAGAAAAGCAGAATCACAGCCCCCAACAAAGGCCTGCTGAATCAAAACCCGCATTTTCACAAGACCCCTGGGTGGTCCCGATGCACATCACAGTGTGAGAAGTGCTGTCCTGAACAGCTCTGAAAGCCCTTTCCAGAGCCCTAAGATTGACAGTTTCACCTGCACGCCTTCAGGTTGAGACGGGTTACTGATTTGCCAGCGACATTCTGTCTTTGTTGATCTCTGGTGGCCAGACAGCTCAGTTCCAGGCAGCTTTCATGTCTCCAAGAGGATTCCCAGCTGTGTGGTAAGAGTAATTTTTTAAATAATAATACAAATGATGATGGAGGTAGAGTACGGTGAAGAACGAACTTCTCTGTGACTCAGAACCTCCCCACTGTAGACATTCCTGTCCCCTTTCACCCAAGGGAACCCAATAAACATCTGGATATATCTGGAGCCCTGGGGGCTGACTTTTCTGAGCTCATTCTGGAAACACTTCCTCCGGGTCTGCCTGAGGGTTACGAGGAAATGGGAGAAAGGCTCCAGACACCATCACCCAAGGGAAAGCCCATGAATGCCTGTTCCAGCTTTTCCTGGCCTGAAGTGGTGGTGCCCAGAGTGCTCCTCAAAAGCATGAGTCTTACAAGTCTGTGCGTAGATCTCTTTTCTTAAGTGTCTTCAGTCCCCTGGCCTGAGGAACTACTTCTCGTCTTCCTGCAGCCTGAGGCTGACCCGCAGCACCAATCCATAGCCTGGGCCTGGCGCGGAAGCCCTGAGATGATTCCTGGACAGCCCACCAAAAGAGCTGACTCCAGGCCAAGAACAGATCAGGGGATCCTCGCAGTCACCTGTGGCTGGTGCTGAAACTGGTGAAAGGAACCTACCCTCCATCTGTGCTTCTGTTCCCAGTCTCAAGCCCCAGTCGGCCACATGACTTAGACAACACTTCCTTTCTTTGGCCTCAGATTCTCCACATGTACAGTGGGAAGTCTGGAGTTAGGGACACAGGCTTTCAGTGACATCTATAAAGGGCTGCATGACGTGGTCTAGATCTACGCTGCTCTAGACATGATCCACTGGCCAGTGGCACCGGCCTCACCGGGGGGCTTTTTAGAAAAGCAGAATCACAGCCCCCAACAAAGGCCTGCTGAATCAAAACCCGCATTTTCACAAGACCCCTGGGTGGTCCCGATGCACATCACAGTGTGAGAAGTGCTGTCCTGAACAGCTCTGAAAGCCCTTTCCAGAGCCCTAAGATTGACAGTTTCACCTGCACGCCTTCAGGTTGAGACGGGTTACTGATTTGCCAGCGACATTCTGTCTTTGTTGATCTCTGGTGGCCAGACAGCTCAGTTCCAGGCAGCTTTCATGTCTCCAAGAGGATTCCCAGCTGTGTGGTAAGAGTAATTTTTTAAATAATAATACAAATGATGATGGAGGTAGAGTACGGTGAAGAACGAACTTCTCTGTGACTCAGAACCTCCCCACTGTAGACATTCCTGTCCCCTTTCACCCAAGGGAACCCAATAAACATCTGGATATATCTGGAGCCCTGGGGGCTGACTTTTCTGAGCTCATTCTGGAAACACTTCCTCCGGGTCTGCCTGAGGGTTACGAGGAAATGGGAGAAAGGCTCCAGACACCATAGAACAGGGCACGATATTATCAATAGTTGTTGCCAACTCCTGGAACCCAGAGCCCATGAATGCCTGAATTCAAACGTCACCCAGACTGTCTAGACCAGGAGCTTACACGTGTTTTATTAAAGCTGATTTAAAGGGAATGGAAATTCTCTGGCGGTCCGATGGTTAGGACCCTGTGTTTTTACTGCCAGGGGCCCAGGTTCAATCTCTGGCTAGGAAACTAAGATCCCGAAGCCACAGAACCTAGCCAAAAACAACCCAAAAAACCTGATAGACCTTCCATGTATACATGAGTGCTTCCTTGGAAGTTTATATGTACAATAAAGAGAATGTATATAAAACACAGATATCTTGGTTGGCTCCAGGGCAGAGGAGGCTGCCAGAGGCTCTCTGATTGCAACGGCAGATGGATGGCTTAAAGAATTAACAGTTGCTAACTGGCAGATTAGGACCAAAATCTGAAAAGGAGGATTCAGGAGTCCAAGTCATTAATAGTAGGGTTGGGAGTGGAAGGTAAGAGGGTGAAAGCAAACAAACAAACTAACTAACAACAACAACAAAAAGCCAACAAATGGCCAGAAGAGGTGATTGGTCAGAAAAGGGAAGTCATCCAGATACTGTCTTCTCCTGAAGATAGAGTCAGAAGGTGGAGAGCCACCCTGACTGTGGCTGAGAAGAAAGACAGGAACCAGTGGGGGCCGCAGGGACACGTTAGACAGTGAGGAGGGGCATGGGCCATGTTTTCTCCTTCCTTCCTCCCATCCTAAAAAGTTCAGATCAAATGCCATCTCCTCCACGAAGGCTTCCCTGATTTCCACAGCTGGCACTGCCTTCGGGAGGGTGGAGGCACAAGCTAGGTTGCTGAGGACTCTGCCGGGGCAGAAATGTCACACCAGCCCTGGACTGCCCATCTCCAGAGCTTTAAGTTAGAGAAATATATTTTATCTTGATTAAGCCTATTATTGGGGGTCTCTGTTACTTGCTGACAACCCTAATTTTAAGTGATAACACTGGGAATTATTTCAGACGCCTTTCCTTACTTCTACCAGCATTTAATCACCAAACACTTTTGATTCTTCCTCCTTGATATGTCCAGATCTCTCTCTCCACCATTACTACTTCTACCCGCACTCAGACAACTGAGAATTTCTTGCCTGGATTACCATCAGCCTTCTTTTGATCTTGCCTCCCTATCCCTTGGACTTCCCGAGTGACTCAGTGGTAAAGAATCCACCTGCCAATGCAGGAGACGAGGGTTTGATCCCTGAGTCAGGAAGATCCCCTGGAGAAGAAAATGGCTGCCCGCTCCACTATTCTTGCCTGGGAAATCCCATGGACAGAGGAGCCTGGTGCGGTACCAAAGAGTCAGACATGACTCAGCAGCTGAAAAACAACAACTACCCTACCCTTTACAACTGTCCTTTCCAATCGACCTTTCATACCAGTGACTCAAATTCACTTTCTTATGAGAAAGTTAAATGTACTTATTAGAGACCCACACCCAGAAGGGTGATAATTGTTAAAATTATCTGTAATTTTTTATGAAGCAAATATGACAAAGTTGTCTCATTCCCTCCACAATGGCAAATACCTTCTTATGCCCACCTGATTCTGAATTGAACTATACCCTTGGTGTATTCTTTCCCACTTTTACATATACTTATGAGTGAATGTATGCTATGGTTTTGTGTATTTTACAACTTATCTAGGGACTTCCCTAGCAATTCAGCAGTTAAGACTCAGTCTTTCAATGCAGGAGGTGTGGGTTCCATCCCTGGTTGGGGAACTAAGATCCTGCATGCCGCAGGGCATAGCCAGAACAATAAATAAATAAGTAAATACAATCACTTCACTAAAAAATAAGAAAAATAGGGCTTCCCTGGTAGCTCAGTGGTAAAGAGTTCACCTGCCAATACAAGAGACACAGGTTTGATCTCTTATCCAGGAAGATCCCACATGCTGCCGAGCAACTATGCTTGTGAGCTACAACTATGGAGCCTGTGCTCTAGAGCCTCAAAGCCACAGCTATTGAGCCCGTGTGCTGCAACTATTGAAGCCCATGTGCCCTAGAACCTGTGTTCCACAACAAGAGAAGTCACTGCAACAAGAATTTTAAGTGATAACACTGGGAATTATTTCAGACGCCTTTCCTTACTTCTACCAGCATTTAATCACCAAACACTTTTGATTCTTCCTCCTTGATATGTCCAGATCTCTCTCTCCACCATTACTACTTCTACCCGCACTCAGACAACTGAGAATTTCTTGCCTGGATTACCATCAGCCTTCTTTTGATCTTGCCTCCCTATCCCTTGGACTTCCCGAGTGACTCAGTGGTAAAGAATCCACCTGCCAATGCAGGAGACGAGGGTTTGATCCCTGAGTCAGGAAGATCCCCTGGAGAAGAAAATGGCTGCCCGCTCCACTATTCTTGCCTGGGAAATCCCATGGACAGAGGAGCCTGGTGCGGTACCAAAGAGTCAGACATGACTCAGCAGCTGAAAAACAACAACTACCCTACCCTTTACAACTGTCCTTTCCAATCGACCTTTCATACCAGTGACTCAAATTCACTTTCTTATGAGAAAGTTAAATGTACTTATTAGAGACCCACACCCAGAAGGGTGATAATTGTTAAAATTATCTGTAATTTTTTATGAAGCAAATATGACAAAGTTGTCTCATTCCCTCCACAATGGCAAATACCTTCTTATGCCCACCTGATTCTGAATTGAACTATACCCTTGGTGTATTCTTTCCCACTTTTACATATACTTATGAGTGAATGTATGCTATGGTTTTGTGTATTTTACAACTTATCTAGGGACTTCCCTAGCAATTCAGCAGTTAAGACTCAGTCTTTCAATGCAGGAGGTGTGGGTTCCATCCCTGGTTGGGGAACTAAGATCCTGCATGCCGCAGGGCATAGCCAGAACAATAAATAAATAAGTAAATACAATCACTTCACTAAAAAATAAGAAAAATAGGGCTTCCCTGGTAGCTCAGTGGTAAAGAGTTCACCTGCCAATACAAGAGACACAGGTTTGATCTCTTATCCAGGAAGATCCCACATGCTGCCGAGCAACTATGCTTGTGAGCTACAACTATGGAGCCTGTGCTCTAGAGCCTCAAAGCCACAGCTATTGAGCCCGTGTGCTGCAACTATTGAAGCCCATGTGCCCTAGAACCTGTGTTCCACAACAAGAGAAGTCACTGCAACAAGAAGCCTTCTCACTTCCACAAGAGAGTAGACCCCACTCTCTGCAACTAGAGAAGAGCCTGTGGCAGCAGTGAAAACCCAGAACAGCGAAAAATAAATAAATAAATTTAAAAAATTTTTAAATAAGCAAAATAAAAATGTATCTATATGGCACCTTATTAACAGTGACTTGCTTTTTCACGTTTCTGAGGTCATATGTGTTGATACCTGTAAACTGAGCTCATTCCAGTCAGTAGCCTATAGTGTCCCACTGTGTGACTGAAACAGCACAACGTGTCTAATTTTCTACTGACGGGCAACTAGGTTGTGCCCCAGGTCTTGTCTTTACAAACAGTGCTTCACCGACATCCTTAAACAGGCATGAGGTCTCTAGGCTCTGTCCCGAGAAGTATACTTGCTGGGCTCTGGGGACAGTGATGGTTATGGGTTGAAATGCATCCTCCTAAAAAGACAGGTTGAAGGTCTAACCCACATATCTGGGAAAGTGACTTGCAAGCAAATGCGGTCTTTGCAGATGGAATCAAGCCTTTAACAGGAAGCCTTTAAGGTGGCTCCTAACCCTATGTGACTGGTAACCGTGTAAGAAGAGAAGAGACACAGCAACACACAGGGAGAAAGCACCACGTGAAGATGGAAACAGAGGTGACAGCAATCTGTCAACAAGCCAAGGAACTAGCCAGGACTGCTGGCAACTGTCAGAAGCTAGGAGAAAGGCATGGAATAGCTTCCAGCTCAGAAATTCCATCAGGAATGAACCCTGGCTTGATTTTTGGACTTTAACCACTTAGAACTGTGAAAGAATATGTTTCTGTTCTTTTAAGCCAACTAGTGTGGGGGAAACAAAAGCAGTGGTGAAACGGAAATCATGGCCTGTAAGGGCAGAGGCTGAGTCAGAAAGGAAGTAGAGGAGTCTGAGACAGTACATTGGGGCTGGACTAGGAAGAGCCTAGAATGTGACACTGGGTGGGCATCTAGACTTACTCATTCGGCACTGTTGTGCCACAGAAGATACACTAAGTCAGCAATGGGCACGGTTCTACGTGGGTTTTAGAGAAGAGGGTCACAGAAATAGCTGTTGGGAATTCCTTGGTGGTCCAGCGCTTAGGACTCCGTGATTTCACTGCCAAGGGCCAGGGTTCAGTTTCTTCTGGGGGTACTAAGATCCCATAAACTGTTTCAGCATGGCCAAAAGAGAGAAATAAAAGGGAGAAACAGCCATTGATTAGTGGACTGGTTTGAAACTTTCTGTTTCTAGAGTCTCAAATTTATTCTTTTTTCCCTTTAAGAATGATTAACTCCCTTCCATACACAACTGTAAGGATTTGACAAACACAAGTTTGTCATTAATAAACACGATTGTTTCGTGCTTAATAAACCAGGCCCTGTTTTTAGACCTAATCGGCTAATCTCGCCTAATCCTTCAGGAGATAACGCAAATTATTTTCTCCATTACAGAGATTAGAAAGCTCTCTGGGAAAAAAAACCGAGTTGATTTGCATTTAGGGAAACATCCGGCTGAAGATTAGGAATGGCCATTTAGGTAACTGGCTCTATAGCCTTAGGCAAATGACTTCACCTACGTCAGTCTACCTTTTTCCATCTCTTAAACTGGCGTAATAGCAGCTACCCCCTTTGGTCGGGCCCGTCCTCATTAAGTGAATGGTGTGCCGAGCGCTGGCTGTAAACTGTGATTAACTGTGCAGCCACAGTTTTCCGGGACCACGTGGTGCCAACCCCAGAACCGCCAGCGAGGGCTGCACTGAAACCCCGCCGCCCGCTCCGACCGCCAGGGTGCGCTGTGACGCGGCTCGGGATCTGGCGGGAGGACGCTCTAGCCTCTCGCAGGACGCCGCTGCCTTTACCTTCAGCCGAACCTCGCGCCTCTAGGTCCGCGCCCGCTGGAATAGCTCGTCCATCAGGAATGAACCCTGGCTTGATTTTTGGACTTTAACCACTTAGAACTGTGAAAGAATATGTTTCTGTTCTTTTAAGCCAACTAGTGTGGGGGAAACAAAAGCAGTGGTGAAACGGAAATCATGGCCTGTAAGGGCAGAGGCTGAGTCAGAAAGGAAGTAGAGGAGTCTGAGACAGTACATTGGGGCTGGACTAGGAAGAGCCTAGAATGTGACACTGGGTGGGCATCTAGACTTACTCATTCGGCACTGTTGTGCCACAGAAGATACACTAAGTCAGCAATGGGCACGGTTCTACGTGGGTTTTAGAGAAGAGGGTCACAGAAATAGCTGTTGGGAATTCCTTGGTGGTCCAGCGCTTAGGACTCCGTGATTTCACTGCCAAGGGCCAGGGTTCAGTTTCTTCTGGGGGTACTAAGATCCCATAAACTGTTTCAGCATGGCCAAAAGAGAGAAATAAAAGGGAGAAACAGCCATTGATTAGTGGACTGGTTTGAAACTTTCTGTTTCTAGAGTCTCAAATTTATTCTTTTTTCCCTTTAAGAATGATTAACTCCCTTCCATACACAACTGCAAGGATTTGACAAACACAAGTTTGTCATTAATAAACACGATTGTTTCGTGCTTAATAAACCAGGCCCTGTTTTTAGACCTAATCGGCTAATCTCGCCTAATCCTTCAGGAGATAACGCAAATTATTTTCTCCATTACAGAGATTAGAAAGCTCTCTGGGAAAAAAAACCGAGTTGATTTGCATTTAGGGAAACATCCGGCTGAAGATTAGGAATGGCCATTTAGGTAACTGGCTCTATAGCCTTAGGCAAATGACTTCACCTACGTCAGTCTACCTTTTTCCATCTCTTAAACTGGCGTAATAGCAGCTACCCCTTCGGTCGGGCCCGTCCTCATTAAGTGAATGGTGTGCCGAGCGCTGGCTGTAAACTGTGATTAACTGTGCAGCCACAGTTTTCCGGGACCACGTGGTGCCAACCCCAGAACCGCCAGCGAGGGCTGCACCGAAACCCCGCCGCTCCGCTCCGACCGCCAGGGTGCGCTGTGACGCGGCTCGGGATCTGGCGGGAGGACGCTCTAGCCTCTCGCAGGGACGCCGCTGCCTTTACCTTCAGCCGAACCTCGCGCCTCTAGGTCCGCGCCCGCTGCCCTCCAGCTACCACTGCCCGCTTGCCGCCCGCCATGGCCCTGCTGCACTCCGGCCGCGTCCTGTCCGGAGTCGCCGCCGCTTTCCACCCAGGCCTCGCTGCCGCGGCTTCAGCCAGAGCCAGGTAAGCACAGGCGAAAGGAGCCGGGGCGACGGGCCTTGGCCGCCGAGCTGCCGGCGCCCCAGGACGTCTTACCCGCCTTTAAAGCATACGCGTGCACCCTCATACACCGACTTTCTCTGCTACTCTCTTGAATTCACAGGGAGCTGATGACTGAGCGTTCACATCTCACAGTGACCCTTTGGGTCCTACATCCTAGCTCTCCCATGCCCCTAGGACTGTAGGAGAGCGTGCCAACGCGTTCACCTGGGTTAGGAAGTGTGGCCCTCTGCGGCACCCGGACTCCATTCGAGGTGGGGGTGGGTGGGATCTAGACCGGCAGTTTCGGCTCAGTGGGGGTGAGAGCAAGGGGAGAGCGCCGTGGGCTGCTGGCCTCGCGCCGATTGGCTGCGGCGCCGGGACTGCCTCGCGCCGATTGGCTACGGCGCTGGGGGGCACGTGTGCCCTTGACCTGGCCGCTCTTGGGAGCGGCGGGGCTCACCTGTCGTGGTCTCCCTGCAGGAGAGACCCTCCCGGCAGGGTTAGAGGGACGGCGGCTGACTGCCGTTTGTGTGTCGGGGCAAGGAAGCTCAAAGGAGGAAGGTTCTAGGGCTCTGGCTTGGGCCCGACTTTCCACTCTGCATCCTGTGACCTTGGGTCGTGGCATCCTCCCTCCGGTCGCCTTCCGAGTCACCAATGACCCCTCCCCCGGTCCCTTTGGCCCTTGAATGTAAGAATCGGGGTGTAGTGACTGCCCCCTTTTTTCCCTCGTGAATGGTGTGCCGCCAAGGGTGCAGCCACAGTTTTCCGGGACCACGTGGTGCCAACCCCAGAACCGCCAGCGAGGGCTGCACTGAAACCCCGCCGCCCGCTCCGACCGCCAGGGTGCGCTGTGACGCGGCTCGGGATCTGGCGGGAGGACGCTCTAGCCTCTCGCAGGGACGCCGCTGCCTTTACCTTCAGCCGAACCTCGCGCCTCTAGGTCCGCGCCCGCTGCCCTCCAGCTACCACTGCCCGCTTGCCGCCCGCCATGGCCCTGCTGCACTCCGGCCGCGTCCTGTCCGGAGTCGCCGCCGCTTTCCACCCAGGCCTCGCTGCCGCGGCTTCAGCCAGAGCCAGGTAAGCACAGGCGAAAGGAGCCGGGGCGACGGGCCTTGGCCGCCGAGCTGCCGGCGCCCCAGGACGTCTTACCCGCCTTTAAAGCATACGCGTGCACCCTCATACACCGACTTTCTCTGCTACTCTCTTGAATTCACAGGGAGCTGATGACTGAGCGTTCACATCTCACAGTGACCCTTTGGGTCCTACATCCTAGCTCTCCCATGCCCCTAGGACTGTAGGAGAGCGTGCCAACGCGTTCACCTGGGTTAGGAAGTGTGGCCCTCTGCGGCACCCGGACTCCATTCGAGGTGGGGGTGGGTGGGATCTAGACCGGCAGTTTCGGCTCAGTGGGGGTGAGAGCAAGGGGAGAGCGCCGTGGGCTGCTGGCCTCGCGCCGATTGGCTGCGGCGCCGGGACTGCCTCGCGCCGATTGGCTACGGCGCTGGGGGGCACGTGTGCCCTTGACCTGGCCGCTCTTGGGAGCGGCGGGGCTCACCTGTCGTGGTCTCCCTGCAGGAGAGACCCTCCCGGCAGGGTTAGAGGGACGGCGGCTGACTGCCGTTTGTGTGTCGGGGCAAGGAAGCTCAAAGGAGGAAGGTTCTAGGGCTCTGGCTTTCGGGCCCGACTTTCCACTCTGCATCCTGTGACCTTGGGTCGTGGCATCCTCCCTCCGGTCGCCTTCCGAGTCACCAATGACCCCTCCCCCGGTCCCTTTGGCCCTTGAATGTAAGAATCGGGGTGTAGTGACTGCCCCCTTTTTTCCCTCAGGAGGTCCGGTTCCAGGGAAGTTGCCTTTCTTCCCCCTCTTGAACATTTTATCATCCCAGTTTCCCAGAGCCAGGCACTGGACGAGATGCCCGTGCTAGATACTGTAGGGAACAAACAAGCCTGAGGGAGGGACCTGTGTCAGTCAAAAATTCCAAGCATGTAACTTCAAACTGTGTGATTTGTTGCAGAGAAAAAGGTTACCGGGCGTGAAACGAGTTAATAATCCCTTCCTAGTGGAGAGACCTAAACCGGGCTATTTAATTCACCTAAGAAGCCGATTTGGGACAGTGCCCTTAATTACGCCCTCAGTCAGGAACCGCGTCTCCAAACCACCCCAATCAGATAATAACTCCAAAGAGCAAAGCCTTGACCTCTCAGAGGTGTCTTGGCCTTTCATTTGCGTGCGCGCGGGATGTCTCTAAGCCGGCAGAACAGTGTGTCCTTTCCAAAACCACTATAGGTTTGCCCAGGCTTTCACACTGACTTCTTGCCCCGATTTGGTTCCCTCTTGGCCTACCGTCAAGCTGTGCTCTTTAAGGCAGCCTATAGTGGGCCAGAGTTAGGGAGGGATTATCATTTATGAAACAGATTTGGAGAACAGAAAGTAGTGCCTAAAATTATGGCCAAGTGATAGTCTTTCACCATTGCAGTAATCTTAAAATAATCTCTTGTTTTATGCATTCGACTGAGTGCCCTTGGCTGTTACTAAGTGCTTGGTGAAAGTCCCTGTGGGTGTGATCTTTTAGTCATTCTTTCCCCTTGATGGCCAGACTCTTGTGTTTTTTCCCCATTAGAATGTGATTTCCATAAGAGCAGAGACTGCACCTGCTTCGATCACTGTTATATCTCAGCACTTTGAATGTTGGCTGCCATGCCTTTCAGATTGAATATTTTAACTTTAGACCTTGATTTTTAAATTAATGCAACAAAAACAAATACAACATTTTAGCATGTTGCTTAGCATGTTGTTTAGCACGGTGTCTTAGTTCAAAGTCTAAAGGTAGGGGAACCTGAGTGACGCAAAATGGGTACCACGCAAGTCTTAAAATATGTGAGCACCTGCAGCAGTGGAGGGGTTCACGTTTAACAGTGATACATGATTGAGTGATAGAGCCAGGTGCCGTGGCTGGCTGTGACTGTTAACTGTTTGGACAAGCAGAAAAAACCTCCTCTCCTACCACTATGAAAGTGGTCTTTACCTAAAGGCAAATGGTCAAGTTGGAACACACTTAAGGTAAACTCAACTGATTGCAGTTTTTCTTTTCTTTTTCTTAAAACAGCTCACTCTAATCCAATGAAATCTTGGCAGTTGGTATTCTAAAGAACTGAATAGTCTATGAAGTACTTAATCTTCATACTTAAGTCATTGAAATGAGCTCTCTTAGTTCAGGGTTCATATAGCTGTATGTCTAATACCAGAAGCACTAAACATTTAACCTTTCCTGATTGAGCTGTGCTGTAAAAGCATAATGACATGAAGTCAGACATAATCACAGGACGGGGATGGAAGGAAAATATGCTAATGTATTTTTTATAGTTATCTGTTCATAATTATTTAAGTCTGATTATTTAATTCATAGTGAAATAATTGAAAGAGTATCATAAGACACTTTAGAAAGTCAACATACAGTAGTGGCCCAATAACCAGTAAGAAGATCATAGTTGTAGTGTTGTCTTTGCCATTTTTAGCTCAATGATCATGAGCAAGTCAGTTAGCTTCTCTTATTTTAAAATAAGAATATTAGGGAAAACATTTTGAAAACTAGAAAGCAACTAAGTAGGCCTGCAAAAAAGCTGCAGGATATTTGAGTTGAATATGCTTATCTGAAAACTTTGTACCGAACATCTTTCCGTTGGCTGGTCAATATTGCTCAATGGCTGAAGCTTTGCACTTTTGTCCAAAGTACATAAATAGGAGTGCTTTGTAGATCACAGGTTACTAGCATCAGTTTTGTCCCTGGGGCATTTTTGGTTCCTACTAGTGCGCTCTTAAAAACAATTTTCCCTGTGTGGGTATAATCTTCACCCTTTAAGCAATGGAGAACCAAAAAAAATACAACATTTTAGCATGTTGCTTAGCATGTTGTTTAGCACGGTGTCTTAGTTCAAAGTCTAAAGGTAGGGGAACCTGAGTGACGCAAAATGGGTACCACGCAAGTCTTAAAATATGTGAGCACCTGCAGCAGTGGAGGGGTTCACGTTTAACAGTGATACATGATTGAGTGATAGAGCCAGGTGCCGTGGCTGGCTGTGACTGTTAACTGTTTGGACAAGCAGAAAAAACCTCCTCTCCTACCACTATGAAAGTGGTCTTTACCTAAAGGCAAATGGTCAAGTTGGAACACACTTAAGGTAAACTCAACTGATTGCAGTTTTTCTTTTCTTTTTCTTAAAACAGCTCACTCTAATCCAATGAAATCTTGGCAGTTGGTATTCTAAAGAACTGAATAGTCTATGAAGTACTTAATCTTCATACTTAAGTCATTGAAATGAGCTCTCTTAGTTCAGGGTTCATATAGCTGTATGTCTAATACCAGAAGCACTAAACATTTAACCTTTCCTGATTGAGCTGTGCTGTAAAAGCATAATGACATGAAGTCAGACATAATCACAGGACGGGGATGGAAGGAAAATATGCTAATGTATTTTTTATAGTTATCTGTTCATAATTATTTAAGTCTGATTATTTAATTCATAGTGAAATAATTGAAAGAGTATCATAAGACACTTTAGAAAGTCAACATACAGTAGTGGCCCAATAACCAGTAAGAAGATCATAGTTGTAGTGTTGTCTTTGCCATTTTTAGCTCAATGATCATGAGCAAGTCAGTTAGCTTCTCTTATTTTAAAATAAGAATATTAGGGAAAACATTTTGAAAACTAGAAAGCAACTAAGTAGGCCTGCAAAAAAGCTGCAGGATATTTGAGTTGAATATGCTTATCTGAAAACTTTGTACCGAACATCTTTCCGTTGGCTGGTCAATATTGCTCAATGGCTGAAGCTTTGCACTTTTGTCCAAAGTACATAAATAGGAGTGCTTTGTAGATCACAGGTTACTAGCATCAGTTTTGTCCCTGGGGCATTTTTGGTTCCTACTAGTGCGCTCTTAAAAACAATTTTCCCTGTGTGGGTATAATCTTTACCCTTTTAAGCAATGGAATAAGAAAGGGCGTAAAGGACTTGAACATCATTACTGATGTAGAACTCATCAAATGAAGCATCCCTGCTCCTTTATTAAGATTTAATCTTTTGAAATTCTTTTAGAATTCTTAAAACATAGCACTCTCAATCCTTTCTCTGCCAGACGACTCAAGGCTGTGATTTCTGAAGGAATTTGTCCACGAGATAAACATTTTTAAAAGACTTGGGCTTCCCTGGTGGTCCAGTGGGTAAGGACACCGCCTTGCAGTGCAAGGGGCGCGGGTTCGAGCCCTGGCCTGGGAAGATCCCACGTGCCGCAGAGCGGCTGGACTGATGTGTCCAATTACCGAGCCGGAGCTCTGGAGCGCATGCGCCCAGAGCCAGCGCTCCGTGACAACAGAGGCCACCGCGATGGGAGGCCTACATGGGCCAAAGAACAAAGATGGATGAAAACGGACAAATGAAAGACCAATAAAAGTGGCCCGCCTGCTCCCCTCCCTTGCCACCCCACCCCCACCAAAATAAATAAATATTAAAAAAAAAAAAACGGACTTGAAAAATAAGTGCTTTGCACGCCCTTTAATAAGAAGAGTGCCTTCTACTTGTGGTTTAGAAGCAGGGGCTCTGTCATTGTTGATGGAAGGCCTTGGAGATAGAACCTTGTTTCTAAAAGTGAACCTTGCTTACTAAAAGTTCTCTCTGTGTCCTTGGGCATTCAAGGCATTCCTTGCTCTCATCATTTAATGGTAGTGATAGAGATGGGCAGATGGTTACATGCTTTCAGAGTCTGAATCATGGGTAGGACAGAATGAAAGCTTTAACTCTGAGATTAGGCCCAATTCAGATTGCTTCGGGGTTTCTGTTTCTTACTATTGCTTAGGTACTGGAATAACCAAGCAGCCCAGAACAATGAAAAAGAATGAGAAGGAATTTGAGTCCCAGCAGGAGTGCTAGTAAGGAGGAAGAAATGATAATATCTCCAGAGAAGATTCCAGAAGAAACTAAGGAGTAATCTCTAAATAGCAGGAAAGGCCTGCATTTAGTCATAACGTTATGGCAGATGCTCCTTGAATTTTCTGCATACTTGTCTCACCAGTCTCCCTACTGGAGGCAAGATGGTTATACATAAAAAGGTAGTGGTAATTATTTAGTACCAGTGATACCAGCTAACATCAAGCACTCACTGTGTACCAGGCTCTGTTTTTGAGGGTTTTACATTTAATAACCCCTTTCATCCTTCTAACAGCCCTCAGAGACAGGTCCTGTTGTGCCCCCACTTTACAGGTAAGGAAAGCGGAGACTCTGAGAAGTCACTTGATCTGCCAGTGCTCACACAGCTGGTAGGCGGCCAAGCATTTGGAATCCTTGCAGTTTGCCGAGTCCTGACACTGCCCAGGGCAAGCAGTTAAAGGAAGTAAAAGCCTGGGAAATCCTGAGGATGGAATAATCCATCCATTGACAAGAGAGAGTTAGCTGTACACACCAATTTCAGTTTGTCAGGAGAGCCTTAATTTCCCTCTGGAGGCCCGTCTCAGCAGCCGCCCATTGTGCCTGGTGGAGGAGAGAGGTGTATTAGTGCTGACTGGCCACAAGTTCAACAAGAGAACGATTGTTGGAAAAGAAATTCTAACGAAATAATCGTTCATCAGGCTTTCAGCGTGGCCGGTGTACTGTGCTGTGCTGAAACATTTGATTGGTTGGGATTGGATAAATGATTACTGGAAGAATGTGGGCTGTTTCACCTAAGTCTTTTGAGAACCTCGCTTCCCTGCTGCTAGTTTCTGCTGTAACACCCCGGGCTCCTTTTTACCCTTAGCTTCTGCTTAGAATGTCTGTTTCCTCCCGTCATCTGTAGCATTTAGCTCTTAGGTCACCTGCTCCTGGAAGCCTTCCTACGTCTGTGCCTACCTCCCCTTCCCTGGCTATCAGGCCCTCTCCTCAGGGGCCCCATGAATAAGCTCTGTGCGCTGAGCCTGACACCATCACTGTACATTACCCGCCTCACCTCCACTGCCCATAAATCCCTACTGGCCACTCCACAGGGCTCATCTGGTGGTGAGGGATTGTGTCGTATTCTTCTTCGTGGCCCAAGCTCTTGTCACACTACAGGATCTCGGTGACTGATTTAGAGCTCATAAACTTTGTTTTCTATAGTATGAAACTGTGTAAAAAACTTGTTACTCATTTCCCTAAAGGAAAAGGTAGAATAATCTTTTCTCAGAACAATAGTTTCCTGAGGTAAAAACCTCAGTTTTATACATTAACGCATCCATGCTGCCAGGTTTATGGGGGCGGGGCGGGGGAGAAGATACTGCTTTTCAGAGGTCAATCACAAAGACTTGTGAAAGCCTGAAATTTTTGTGTTTTCTGTATCTAGGATTCGATCTTGGGACAGTCAAGTGAAAGCGTTGTTAGATGTTTTCAATATGTGGTCCCTTGATTAAGATAGGATTGTGAGGGCCAGAGGAATAATCATTGCTCCCTCATTTGATGAAAACAACAACAAAACAATATAAACATGTAACATGATTGTAAACAACCTGACTCTTTCAAATGTGCAGAACATCAATTTAAAAAACAACAGTTTTTAAGAATGGTCATTCGGCCACCTGAAGCAGCCGCCCATTGTGCCTGGTGGAGGAGAGAGGTGTATTAGTGCTGACTGGCCACAAGTTCAACAAGAGAACGATTGTTGGAAAAGAAATTCTAACGAAATAATCGTTCATCAGGCTTTCAGCGTGGCCGGTGTACTGTGCTGTGCTGAAACATTTGATTGGTTGGGATTGGATAAATGATTACTGGAAGAATGTGGGCTGTTTCACCTAAGTCTTTTGAGAACCTCGCTTCCCTGCTGCTAGTTTCTGCTGTAACACCCCGGGCTCCTTTTTACCCTTAGCTTCTGCTTAGAATGTCTGTTTCCTCCCGTCATCTGTAGCATTTAGCTCTTAGGTCACCTGCTCCTGGAAGCCTTCCTACGTCTGTGCCTACCTCCCCTTCCCTGGCTATCAGGCCCTCTCCTCAGGGGCCCCATGAATAAGCTCTGTGCGCTGAGCCTGACACCATCACTGTACATTACCCGCCTCACCTCCACTGCCCATAAATCCCTACTGGCCACTCCACAGGGCTCATCTGGTGGTGAGGGATTGTGTCGTATTCTTCTTCGTGGCCCAAGCTCTTGTCACACTACAGGATCTCGGTGACTGATTTAGAGCTCATAAACTTTGTTTTCTATAGTATGAAACTGTGTAAAAAACTTGTTACTCATTTCCCCTAAAGGAAAAGGTAGAATAATCTTTTTCTCAGAACAATAGTTTCCCCTGAGGTAAAAACCTCAGTTTTATACATTAACGCATCCATGCTGCCAGGTTTATGGGGGCGGGGCGGGGAGAAGATACTGCTTTTCAGAGGTCAATCACAAAGACTTGTGAAAGCCTGAAATTTTTGTGTTTTCTGTATCTAGGATTCGATCTTGGGACAGTCAAGTGAAAGCGTTGTTAGATGTTTTCAATATGTGGTCCCTTGATTAAGATAGGATTGTGAGGGCCAGAGGAATAATCATTGCTCCCTCATTTGATGAAAACAACAACAAAACAATATAAACATGTAACATGATTGTAAACAACCTGACTCTTTCAAATGTGCAGAACATCAATTTAAAAAAAAACAACAGTTTTTTTAGAAGGAATGAAGTAGAGGGAAAAAAACCCAACACTGATAGAACCTTAATACTTTTGTTCACTGAATTTCTAGCCAAAACTAAGATACATCTACTAAATTTGTTCTGATTTATCCTTAAATAATCAAGGACACAAGAGAGTCAGCATAAACATAGAGAAGTATTCTGTTTTCTGAAAACAAAGAATCTCTAACATGCAGACAGATTACACAGAAGGCAAAAAGTAACCTTTCATATTGTAGGAGAAATTACTACACCAAGGACGATTGAGCAAAACTTTGGTTAAAATGTTAACACACCTCATGGCTTCTTTTCAGACTCAGCTATTATAAATCAAAACAAAATTCACTTTCTAAGGTTTGTCACATCACACCACTTGCAGAATCTCAGTTCACTGACCAGGGATTGAACTGGGCCACGGCAGTGAACGCCTGGGATCCTACCCACTAGGTCACCATGGAGCTCTCCCCCAAGGTTTGTCTTTAAACATTCTTTCCTGTTTAGAACAAACTGACACTTTAGGATCAGCTCTCAGTTTCATTTCTGATACAGTACATCTTGGTAGGTATACGCCACATAAATAAAGGCTCTTTTGGATCCTCAGTAAAGTTTAAGAGAGTACAGGGAGGGCTTCCCTGGTAGTCCAGTGGGTAAAGGGTCTGGCCTGCAGTGCAGGGGACACCAGTTCAATCCCTAGCCCAGGAAGATCCCATGTGCCCTGGAGCGACTGGACTGGTGGGTCCAGTTATGAGTCAGCTCTGGAGCACGTTTTATACTGCTTGTCCAGGTTTATGGGGGGGGGGAGAAGATACTGCTTTTCAGAGGTCAATCACAAAGACTTGTGAAAGCCTGAAATTTTTGTGTTTTCTGTATCTAGGATTCGATCTTGGGACAGTCAAGTGAAAGCGTTGTTAGATGTTTTCAATATGTGGTCCCTTGATTAAGATAGGATTGTGAGGGCCAGAGGAATAATCATTGCTCCCTCATTTGATGAAAACAACAACAAAACAATATAAACATGTAACATGATTGTAAACAACCTGACTCTTTCAAATGTGCAGAACATCAATTTAAAAAAAAACAACAGTTTTTTTAGAAGGAATGAAGTAGAGGGAAAAAAACCCAACACTGATAGAACCTTAATACTTTTGTTCACTGAATTTCTAGCCAAAACTAAGATACATCTACTAAATTTGTTCTGATTTATCCTTAAATAATCAAGGACACAAGAGAGTCAGCATAAACATAGAGAAGTATTCTGTTTTCTGAAAACAAAGAATCTCTAACATGCAGACAGATTACACAGAAGGCAAAAAGTAACCTTTCATATTGTAGGAGAAATTACTACACCAAGGACGATTGAGCAAAACTTTGGTTAAAATGTTAACACACCTCATGGCTTCTTTTCAGACTCAGCTATTATAAATCAAAACAAAATTCACTTTCTAAGGTTTGTCACATCACACCACTTGCAGAATCTCAGTTCACTGACCAGGGATTGAACTGGGCCACGGCAGTGAACGCCTGGGATCCTACCCACTAGGTCACCATGGAGCTCTCCCCCAAGGTTTGTCTTTAAACATTCTTTCCTGTTTAGAACAAACTGACACTTTAGGATCAGCTCTCAGTTTCATTTCTGATACAGTACATCTTGGTAGGTATACGCCACATAAATAAAGGCTCTTTTGGATCCTCAGTAAAGTTTAAGAGAGTACAGGGAGGGCTTCCCTGGTAGTCCAGTGGGTAAAGGGTCTGGCCTGCAGTGCAGGGGACACCAGTTCAATCCCTAGCCCAGGAAGATCCCATGTGCCCTGGAGCGACTGGACTGGTGGGTCCAGTTATGAGTCAGCGCTCTGGAGCACGTGCACCCAGAGCCGGTACTCTGCAACAGGAGAGGCCACCATGATAGGAGGCCCACACAGGCCAAAGAATAAAGATGGATGAAAAATAAATGGATAAAAAAATCAATAAAAGAGGCCAAAGTTTAAAAAAAAGAGAGTTCAGGGAGACAAGGCCAAGATGAGAGCAACTGAAAAACAAAAACCTACACTTTTATTTCTGTGTTGCTGTTGATGGTAGTATAGTCTCAACCACTTATTTATTAATTATAACCTTCACAGACAAAACGGGGGAGGGAGTTGATGTCAGTCCAATGCAAGCATTTTGACAAATTAGTAAAGCTCATGAGCACATGCAGTACAACTTCTACAACAAGCACGGACACACAGGTCCCTTGTATACCTTCTTAAAATAACAGCATGTTCACCCAAATGACCCAAAGGTATAGACTTTCTAAAGCAAATAGAAATAAGAAGCACAAAGCACGTGAACTTTAACTTAGGCTTAGTAATCAGCATGTCGATATTTTGTCACACTTAGAGATTACCTCCGTATCCAAAGATTGATTAATCTGTTTAATTCATTGTTGTATGAATCCAAGATTTTAAGTTATTTAAAGATCTTGGAAATTGTCTTCAAGTTGAGTATTACAAAATTTGATGACTGTTCTCCCAAAACCCATAATCCTAGTCTAATCATGAGAAGAACATCAAATTCCAAAAGAGGGACATCCTACAGAATCCCTAACCAGTACTCCCCCAAAGAGTCACGGTCCTCAGAACCACATACACCTGATTCTGTCAAGACACGCGGAGCCTCAAGAGTCATGACACCTAAATGTGACGTGTGTCCTGGAACAGATACAGAGCACTGGGTCAACACTAAAGAAGACTGAATGAATCGTAAGGCGTAACCTATCAACGTCGGTTCATTCATTGTAACAAGTGTACTCTACTAATACAAAATGTTAACAGGAACTAGTTGTGGGGTGGGTGTACGGGAACTGTATATCTGTTCAATTTTCTCTAAATATAAACTATTCTAAAAAATCAAGTTTATTAGTAAAAAGTAAAAGTATATTATTACTGGGAACTTCCCTGGTGGTTCAGGGGCTTAGACTCTGTGCTCCCAAAGCAGGGGGCTGGATCTGATCCCTGGCCAGGGAGCTAGGGCCCACATGCCGCAATTAAAGGTCCCCTATGCCACAATGAAGGTCATAGACTCCATGTGGCACAGCAAAGACCCAGTGCAGCCAGATAAATAAGTAAAAGATAAATATTAAAAAATACATTTTTACTTTTAAATTTTTTAATTAAAATTTAAAATTATTACTGTTAAAATTATTACTGTTAAAATGTTAAAATCTGCCAAAATAAAAATTAGTTGAACACAAATTTGCATTTTCCGTAATTTTAAACACTGTATAGGAGTGGTGTTGGGCTTCCCAGGTAGCTCAGTGGTAAAGAATTCACCTGCTATTGCAGGAGACTTAGGGAATGTGCGGCTTCAATCTCTGTCGGGAAGATCTCCTGAGAAGGAAATGGCAACCCAATCCAGTATTCTTGCCTGGAAAATATCATGGACAGAGGAGCCTGGTGGGCTATAGTCCATGGTGTTGCAAAGAGTCTGACGTGACTGGGTACCTGAGCACACACACCTAGGAGTGGTGGTAGCTTCTTTTATCAGTGAACCAGTGTAAATTTAGGAAAAACAGACCCACATAGAATAAAGTGCATGTTTGTATTATATTTAACATGAATAAAATATATAGCTAGGTTTTTAAATCAAATTTAAACTATTCTCATCAAGGCTTTAATTTATATGAACTTGAATTTTTGAAACATTTCTGAGTTGCTGTGAGAAAAGAAAATTTGAGTCTAGCATGTTTTAAGCACTATAAATTCAGCTTCAGAACAGCACCTTTACTTTGAGGTTTTTTAAATTTTTTAATCAAAGATAAATTAGACTTATCAATATTTTCCATCTCTTTCTGAATTATACATGGAGAGCTTATCGCTCTTAAGATCTCTAACCTCAGACTTCTTTGGTAGTCCAGTGAGTAAAACTCTGTGCTTCCACTGCAGTGGGGCACAGGTTTGATCCTTGCTCAGGGAACTAAGATCCCGCAGGCCAAAAAAAACAAAAATGACCTATAACTTCAGCCACAGGTAAGGAGTGAAGACACACAATCTCAAATCTGATTTTTAAAAAAGAAATCCAGAGGACTTCCCTGATGGTCCGATAGATAAAAATCCACCTGCCAACGTAGAGTATGATCCCTGGTCTGGGAGGGTTCTACGTTCCACAGAGCAGCTGGGCCTGAGCACTACAACTACTGAGCCCTCCTGCTGCACCTACCTACAACCTGTGCTCCACAAAAAAGACCAGCCCTCATTGGCCGCAACTAGAGAAAGCCCACGCACAGCGACAAAGACTCAGCAGGAAAAAAAAAAGGTGCAGGAACTTACCTGCTGGTTAGTGGCTAGGACTCCAAGCTCTCAATGCAGGAGGTCCACATTCAATCCCAGGTCTAGGAACTAGATCCCTCATGCTGCAACTGAAGGTCCAACATGCTTCAACTGAAAGATCCACATGCCACAACAAAGATCAATGGTCTCATGTGCTGCAACTAAGACCTGGCACAACCAAATAAGTAAATAAAGGTAGAAAAAAACAACAAACCAGAATAAATGTCATCTCTCCCAAAAAGAGAGAGCTCTTTCTCTGTCTGACTTGATTTCACCTAGCATAATGCCCTCCAAGTCAATCCACGTTGCCACAAATGGCAAGATTTCATTTAAAGGATTTTTTTTTTAACTTATTGTTTTTATTTGGCTTCACTGGGTCTTAGAGCATGTGGGATCTAGTTCCCAACCAGGCTTTGAATTCAGGTCCTTTGCATTGGGAGCATGGAGTCTAAACATCCTAACTCAATAAGGAATCAGGAAGTCAGTGTACAATATTTTCTAACATCTGAGTTGCTGTGAGAAAAGAAAATTTGAGTCTAGCATGTTTTAAGCACTATAAATTCAGCTTCAGAACAGCACCTTTACTTTGAGGTTTTTTAAATTTTTTAATCAAAGATAAATTAGACTTATCAATATTTTCCATCTCTTTCTGAATTATACATGGAGAGCTTATCGCTCTTAAGATCTCTAACCTCAGACTTCTTTGGTAGTCCAGTGAGTAAAACTCTGTGCTTCCACTGCAGTGGGGCACAGGTTTGATCCTTGCTCAGGGAACTAAGATCCCGCAGGCCAAAAAAAACAAAAATGACCTATAACTTCAGCCACAGGTAAGGAGTGAAGACACACAATCTCAAATCTGATTTTTAAAAAAGAAATCCAGAGGACTTCCCTGATGGTCCGATAGATAAAAATCCACCCGCCAACGAGAGTATGATCCCTGGTCTGGGAGGGTTCTACGTTCCACAGAGCAGCTGGGCCTGAGCACTACAACTACTGAGCCCTCCTGCTGCACCTACCTACAACCTGTGCTCCACAAAAAAGACCAGCCCTCATTGGCCGCAACTAGAGAAAGCCCACGCACAGCGACAAAGACTCAGCAGGAAAAAAAAAAGGTGCAGGAACTTACCTGCTGGTTAGTGGCTAGGACTCCAAGCTCTCAATGCAGGAGGTCCACATTCAATCCCAGGTCTAGGAACTAGATCCCTCATGCTGCAACTGAAGGTCCAACATGCTTCAACTGAAAGATCCACATGCCACAACAAAGATCAATGGTCTCATGTGCTGCAACTAAGACCTGGCACAACCAAATAAGTAAATAAAGGTAGAAAAAAACAACAAACCAGAATAAATGTCATCTCTCCCAAAAAGAGAGAGCTCTTTCTCTGTCTGACTTGATTTCACCTAGCATAATGCCCTCCAAGTCAATCCACGTTGCCACAAATGGCAAGATTTCATTTAAAGGATTTTTTTTTTAACTTATTGTTTTTATTTGGCTTCACTGGGTCTTAGAGCATGTGGGATCTAGTTCCCCAACCAGGCTTTGAATTCAGGTCCTTTGCATTGGGAGCATGGAGTCTAAACATCCTAACTCAATAAGGAATCAGGAAGTCAGTGTAGTGTTATAACCAGTTCTAAATACCTGGTGATTCCTTATTATCTTCTCCACCACTACTGCCCCAACCTGGTTCACGCCTTCATCCCTTTCTCTCTTGCTGGGTAATGAACCAGACTTTTCAGTGATCCTTGTGCCTCTCCTCTCTCTCTTTGCATTTAGGACCCCATCTTGTGACCAGACGAGCTCTAAAATTCAAGTCTAAAAAATAAAAATCCAAGTTAATTCACATCACTGTACTTACCTGATCACCATCTGCCCTCCGAAAAAGGAGTAAATGATGCTGTATATTTTCACTACATCCAAAGTAGAACCTAAAAACAAACAAACAAACAAAGCAGAACCTATATTTTAACCAGCTTTCCAAATGATTCCCTTAAGCTCTGAATCAGGCTAACATGCAGCCCCCTTGGTTGGGTATATTATGTAACAATGTTACATTGTCCCTTGCTTCCTTTGTCTCATCAATTACCACTCACAGCTTCTTATTGCTAAATGGCTTGAGATATCCTTTGCTTGGGAATTCAGGTCTGGTTTGGATTGCTTTAAAAGCATATACATCTACCCTGTCCTCCCCAGGATGATTCAGGTGCCCCTGCCTTTTGCTTCTCACAGCATTTGTACTGATGTTATTGGCCTTCTCCAGTCTTCTGCAAGGTGCTTTGAAGCCTTATGTATTGTTGAATTATTGGTATATGTTGCTATTCTGTGCATAGAAGACATGCAGACATTTCTTAAAATGGATTTTTGGCAGAGCCAAATTGTCTCTGGCCATGGAACTCCAGTTCCTGTGACTGATGTCTTATATTTGCCATTTCAGCTCCTGGTGGGCTCATGTGGTCCCGACCTCCTGGTGACTTGATTTCACCTAGCATAATGCCCTCCAAGTCAATCCACGTTGCCACAAATGGCAAGATTTCATTTAAAGGATTTTTTTTTTAACTTATTGTTTTTATTTGGCTTCACTGGGTCTTAGAGCATGTGGGATCTAGTTCCCCAACCAGGCTTTGAATTCAGGTCCTTTGCATTGGGAGCATGGAGTCTAAACATCCTAACTCAATAAGGAATCAGGAAGTCAGTGTAGTGTTATAACCAGTTCTAAATACCTGGTGATTCCTTATTATCTTCTCCACCACTACTGCCCCAACCTGGTTCACGCCTTCATCCCTTTCTCTCTTGCTGGGTAATGAACCAGACTTTTCAGTGATCCTTGTGCCTCTCCTCTCTCTCTTTGCATTTAGGACCCCATCTTGTGACCAGACGAGCTCTAAAAATTCAAGTCTAAAAAATAAAAATCCAAGTTAATTCACATCACTGTACTTACCTGATCACCATCTGCCCTCCGAAAAAGGAGTAAATGATGCTGTATATTTTCACTACATCCAAAGTAGAACCTAAAAACAAACAAACAAACAAAGCAGAACCTATATTTTAACCAGCTTTCCAAATGATTCCCTTAAGCTCTGAATCAGGCTAACATGCAGCCCCCTTGGTTGGGTATATTATGTAACAATGTTACATTGTCCCTTGCTTCCTTTGTCTCATCAATTACCACTCACAGCTTCTTATTGCTAAATGGCTTGAGATATCCTTTGCTTGGGAATTCAGGTCTGGTTTGGATTGCTTTAAAAGCATATACATCTACCCTGTCCTCCCCAGGATGATTCAGGTGCCCCTGCCTTTTGCTTCTCACAGCATTTGTACTGATGTTATTGGCCTTCTCCAGTCTTCTGCAAGGTGCTTTGAAGCCTTATGTATTGTTGAATTATTGGTATATGTTGCTATTCTGTGCATAGAAGACATGCAGACATTTCTTAAAATGGATTTTTGGCAGAGCCAAATTGTCTCTGGCCATGGAACTCCAGTTCCTGTGACTGATGTCTTATATTTGCCATTTCAGCTCCTGGTGGGCTCATGTGGAGATGGGGCCCCCAGATCCCATCCTGGGAGTAACGGAAGCCTTTAAGAGGGACACCAACAGCAAAAAGATGAACCTGGGCGTTGGGGCCTACCGCGATGATAATGGAAAGCCTTACGTGCTCCCTAGTGTCCGGAAGGTAAGCTTGCCAGATATCTTTTTGGAGGGGATAAATAACTGAAGGGTGCTGTTAAAGACAGGACAGGAAGACTGCTAGACTGGGGGTCAGGAGACCTGGGTTCTAGTTCTGATACTAACTACCTGCATCACACAGGTTATCTGGGCTATAGTCTCCTTAGCTGTACAAGTGAGAGATTGGAACTATGAGACCTTTTCCAAAATTGAACTTCTACGATGATCTGTAAAACAGGCAAAGTGAAATGATTAATCTTGAGGCAGAAAAGGTCCAAGAATTGGAACATCATCATGTGGTGACAGAAACGAGGTGGATCAGGGTTTCCATTGTTATTTTCCATGTCTCTCCTTTTGATTGCCTTCATAAGACACTCTTACCCAGGCATGCCCTGACCTTTCATCCTGCTGAACTATTGAATAATTGTATTTTGTTATATTTTTATTAGTAGTCTTTCTATTGGTTATCACAACTCTAATATAACTAATTTCCTTCAAACAACTTTTTAAAAGAAAGTATTTCATCCATACCTCTTCGGATGAAATATGAATGTGCTGCTGTGTCACTTCCAGACCTGGGACGGTGATGAGTTGTTCTTACAAACAGCAGAACTAGGCATCCTGAATGGAATTCAGGTCTGGTTTGGATTGCTTTAAAAGCATATACATCTACCCTGTCCTCCCAGGATGATTCAGGTGCCCCTGCCTTTTGCTTCTCACAGCATTTGTACTGATGTTATTGGCCTTCTCAGTCTTCTGCAAGGTGCTTTGAAGCCTTATGTATTGTTGAATTATTGGTATATGTTGCTATTCTGTGCATAGAAGACATGCAGACATTTCTTAAAATGGATTTTTGGCAGAGCCAAATTGTCTCTGGCCATGGAACTCCACTTCCTGTGACTGATGTCTTATATTTGCCATTTCAGCTCCTGGTGGGCTCATGTGGAGATGGGGCCCCCAGATCCCATCCTGGGAGTAACGGAAGCCTTTAAGAGGGACACCAACAGCAAAAAGATGAACCTGGGCGTTGGGGCCTACCGCGATGATAATGGAAAGCCTTACGTGCTCCCTAGTGTCCGGAAGGTAAGCTTGCCAGATATCTTTTTGGAGGGGATAAATAACTGAAGGGTGCTGTTAAAGACAGGACAGGAAGACTGCTAGACTGGGGGTCAGGAGACCTGGGTTCTAGTTCTGATACTAACTACCTGCATCACACAGGTTATCTGGGCTATAGTCTCCTTAGCTGTACAAGTGAGAGATTGGAACTATGAGACCTTTTCCAAAATTGAACTTCTACGATGATCTGTAAAACAGGCAAAGTGAAATGATTAATCTTGAGGCAGAAAAGGTCCAAGAATTGGAACATCATCATGTGGTGACAGAAACGAGGTGGATCAGGGTTTCCATTGTTATTTTCCATGTCTCTCCTTTTGATTGCCTTCATAAGACACTCTTACCCAGGCATGCCCTGACCTTTCATCCTGCTGAACTATTGAATAATTGTATTTTGTTATATTTTTATTAGTAGTCTTTCTATTGGTTATCACAACTCTAATATAACTAATTTCCTTCAAACAACTTTTTAAAAGAAAGTATTTCATCCATACCTCTTCGGATGAAATATGAATGTGCTGCTGTGTCACTTCCAGACCTGGGACGGTGATGAGTTGTTCTTACAAACAGCAGAACTAGGCATCCTGAATGGAAGTTGCAGAAGCATACTTTTCGGTGACGTCAAAGGACCCCATCTGAGCTGCAGCAGGCCGGCTCTGTCCCTCGTGAGCTGCTGCAGTAACAGAGCAGGGGCTGAATGAATCACCAAAAGAAGTTTCTGAGTGTGTGGGGTACAGCCTAGGTGTCATCTCTCTAATCCTAAGAAGAAAAAAAAAGGACTCAAGAAATGGCTGGGATGAGAAGACTCAAAAAAAAAGAGAAACTGCCAGATCCTGGGTCTGTGGTCATACAGGGATTGCTTTTGTTCTCAGTAAGGCAGCTTAAAATATTTGGCATGGGGCTTCCCTGCCACGGGAGGTAAGAATCCACCTCCCAGTGCAGGGTACGTGGGTTAGGTCTGTGGTCAGGAAGATCCCACATGCCATGGGGAAACTAAGCTGATTGCCCACAACTCCTCTGAACCCACACCCCAGAGTCCGTGCTCCACAACAGGAGAGACCGCTGCAATGAAAAGCCCGTGCACCGCAACTAGAGAGTCGCCCCTGCTCGCCACAGCAGGGAGAACCCCATGCACAGCAGTGAAGCCCCAGCGCAATCAAAAATAAATTAATTTTAAAATCACCTGGATTGAAAAGAAGAAATAAAGATTATCTGCCTGAACAAATTAAGAAAAAAAATTTTTTCTAAAGAAAGTATTTGGCATGTGTGAGCTATTGATAGAAACTGAAACACCACACACTTTTGTACATTACCTCAACTCTTCACCTGAGTCACATGAGGTGTAGAAATAGCTGATGAGCAAATTGAGACTCGGGGAGGTTAATAAATCCCCAGAAAATCCATTACAAAACAGGCTTTCTTTACCCAGGCATTGCCCTGACCTTTCATCCTGCTGAACTATTGAATAATTGTATTTTGTTATATTTTTATTAGTAGTCTTTCTATTGGTTATCACAACTCTAATATAACTAATTTCCTTCAAACAACTTTTTAAAAGAAAGTATTTCATCCATACCTCTTCGGATGAAATATGAATGTGCTGCTGTGTCACTTCCAGACCTGGGACGGTGATGAGTTGTTCTTACAAACAGCAGAACTAGGCATCCTGAATGGAAGTTGCAGAAGCATACTTTTCGGTGACGTCAAAGGACCCCATCTGAGCTGCAGCAGGCCGGCTCTGTCCCTCGTGAGCTGCTGCAGTAACAGAGCAGGGGCTGAATGAATCACCAAAAGAAGTTTCTGAGTGTGTGGGGTACAGCCTAGGTGTCATCTCTCTAATCCTAAGAAGAAAAAAAAAGGACTCAAGAAATGGCTGGGATGAGAAGACTCAAAAAAAAAGAGAAACTGCCAGATCCTGGGTCTGTGGTCATACAGGGATTGCTTTTGTTCTCAGTAAGGCAGCTTAAAATATTTGGCATGGGGCTTCCCTGCCACGGGAGGTAAGAATCCACCTCCCAGTGCAGGGTACGTGGGTTAGGTCTGTGGTCAGGAAGATCCCACATGCCATGGGGAAACTAAGCTGATTGCCCACAACTCCTCTGAACCCACACCCCAGAGTCCGTGCTCCACAACAGGAGAGACCGCTGCAATGAAAAGCCCGTGCACCGCAACTAGAGAGTCGCCCCTGCTCGCCACAGCAGGGAGAACCCCATGCACAGCAGTGAAGCCCCAGCGCAATCAAAAATAAATTAATTTTAAAATCACCTGGATTGAAAAGAAGAAATAAAGATTATCTGCCTGAACAAATTAAGAAAAAAAATTTTTTCTAAAGAAAGTATTTGGCATGTGTGAGCTATTGATAGAAACTGAAACACCACACACTTTTGTACATTACCTCAACTCTTCACCTGAGTCACATGAGGTGTAGAAATAGCTGATGAGCAAATTGAGACTCGGGGAGGTTAATAAATCACCCAGAGGCACACAGCTCACTAGCTAGCGGACACCGGACAGCCAGGCCTCTGACTCCAAAGCATGAAGATACGTGACTGTCCCTGTCGACCTTTCGAAGTTCTTAGGCTGCCATAAACTTTGAAATACTCCTTGATGTATTTAGTTTGATTTTATCATCCTATGTCTAAAAGTGTTCCTTTTAAATGTTGTTCTTTATGCGTCCCAAGAATGCCATTTCTTGTTAAGCCAAGAGACACCCATAGACCAACCCATTCACATAAAGCCTAATTTTAAAAAAATAATAAAATATGATTTAAAAAATTTAGTATTTCTGTACTATCATATAAAATATAGTCTACTTACCCTTCTTAGACAGTATCTCCAAATTTTTTGAAAGAGGGCTTTACTTCCAAAATTTAACTTAGAAAACATTAGATATTATTCATGGTAATTCCAGGTAAGGAGAAGAAACTTAAACGGATACAATTTTTTTCTTATTTAGGCAGAGGCCCAGATGGCTGCAAAAAACCTGGACAAAGAGTACCTGCCCATTGCGGGGCTGGCTGAATTTTGTAAGGCTTCTGCAGAGCTAGCCCTGGGTGAGAACAACGAAGTGTTGAAAAGTGGCCGGGTAAGCAGAACAGACGCGGGCATTTATAGGACCTGGTTTTAAATTTAACAGATTAAAGACATTTGAAATAATTGCACAAGAAAAGATAACAGTGCTTTGTTGTGATGATGGTTTTGAGGTGGCCACACGATGGCTAATCTCTCTTCCTTTAGATAGTAAATTGACACATTCAATAAAAGATGTTCTATGATACTAATTCCCCAAGTGGAGTAGGAACATGAAAATGTGGTGATCTGACTGAAGCGTTGCCACTCTTTTGCTGTTAGCCTGTGTGTGCTTATGTTCATTTTACACTGAACGGCTTGTAGGAATCCCAAACTCTGCCGAGTTTCAAGGCCTGAAGTTAGCCCCTACCCTCATGCCGAGCTTCCAGTTTAGATACAGGGAACATGCAGAAAACAAGCCACAGGGGCACTGTTGGGCACAGGACAAGCCTGGCAGTCCTCTGCTGCCCGTGCACAGCCAGCTTGGACTGTGTAGAAAGAGAGCAGACCGTGCTCACTTCCGGCTGTCTCCCTCCTTTCCAAGGGCAGAGCATCACTGGAGCCAGGAGGGGAAGCACAGCTAGGTGTCTCTTCCCTCCAGCTCCCAGGGGAGCTCTCTTACTATTGGAAGAAAGAAGTCACTGAAGGTCACCAAACAGAAGCTTTTTACAAACAGATTCTTGTAAGCACAGGCTGCATCATGCACGTGGGATGCAGCCAGCAGCATGGGCTCATGTGCGTTAAAGTTTAGGAAAAAATCATTGTGTGTTTAAGTATTTACTTTTCTAGGAAAAAATCTCCAAAAATTTTTTTTTGACTATACATATAAAATATAGTCTACTTACCCTTCTTAGACAGTATCTCCAACTTTTTTGAAAGAGGGCTTTACTTCTAAAATTTAAATTAGAAAACATTAGATATTATTCATGGTAATTCCAGGTAAGGAGAAGAAACTTAAACGGATAAAATTCTTTTTCTTATTTAGGCAGAGGCCCAGATGGCTGCAAAAAACCTGGACAAAGAGTACCTGCCCATTGCGGGGCTGGCTGAATTTTGTAAGGCTTCTGCAGAGCTAGCCCTGGGTGAGAACAACGAAGTGTTGAAAAGTGGCCGGGTAAGCAGAACAGACGCGGGCATTTATAGGACCTGGTTTTAAATTTAACAGATTAAAGACATTTGAAATAATTGCACAAGAAAAGATAACAGTGCTTTGTTGTGATGATGGTTTTGAGGTGGCCACACGATGGCTAATCTCTCTTCCTTTAGATAGTAAATTGACACATTCAATAAAAGATGTTCTATGATACTAATTCCCCAAGTGGAGTAGGAACATGAAAATGTGGTGATCTGACTGAAGCGTTGCCACTCTTTTGCTGTTAGCCTGTGTGTGCTTATGTTCATTTTACACTGAACGGCTTGTAGGAATCCCAAACTCTGCCGAGTTTCAAGGCCTGAAGTTAGCCCCTACCCTCATGCCGAGCTTCCAGTTTAGATACAGGGAACATGCAGAAAACAAGCCACGGGGGCACTGTTGGGCACAGGACAAGCCTGGCAGTCCTCTGCTGCCCGTGCACAGCCAGCTTGGACTGTGTAGAAAGAGAGCAGACCGTGCTCACTTCCGGCTGTCTCCCTCCTTTCCAAGGGCAGAGCATCACTGGAGCCAGGAGGGGAAGCACAGCTAGGTGTCTCTTCCCTCCAGCTCCCAGGGGAGCTCTCTTACTATTGGAAGAAAGAAGTCACTGAAGGTCACCAAACAGAAGCTTTTTACAAACAGATTCTTGTAAGCACAGGCTGCATCATGCACGTGGGATGCAGCCAGCAGCTTGGCATGGGCTCATGTGCGTTAAAGTTTACTTGTCTTGGAAGCAAATATATTTTTTAAACAGGTACATCTGTGTGTTTAAGTATTTACTTTTCTAGGGAAAACACAGAAAATAGCAAAGCTAAACAAATACATCTCTCTTCCCCATTCCCCAGGCTAAAATAGTTTATTCATAAGACTGGTCTAACTCTGTACGGCAGTTCATTAACTCCAAGGAAACCATACAGCCTCAACCCCAGGGTCATGTAGTAACAGTCCTAAATCATGGACAAAATGTCCGTACGATCAACCACCTGTTAACCGCTCATTAAAATGTCTGTATTTTTGTGTAATTTTTGCTTAGTCTGTGTCCGTCTAGCGAATTATAGCCTAGAACTGGCCTATCTTAAAATCACATCAGCTTCTCTTTTATAAATTGCTGTGCCTTTGTCAGTCTTGTTATCAATTCTACAGTTAGGTTTTTGTGTCTATCGTGCCCAAGTTTGCACAGGCAAGCTTTGTTTGCTAAAGAGCATGCTAGTAGGGTTCCCCCTTCATTTAATCTACTGCCTCCCAGTCCAGAAAATACACTGACATTTTGTAGAGCCTTATACTTTGTGTTGCCTTAAACAAACAAACAAAAAACCCTACTGCAGTTTAACTCATCCCTAAAGTTGACCAATTTGAAGATCTGCCTCAGGCTATTTCCTGTTACCCCTAAAGATACTTTCAGGTTATGAAAACTCACAGAATATGACTCACGTAATAATGTTATTCTAATAAACTTGTTGACTTTAAGATGACTTGCCTTTCCGTGTTCAGAGCAATCATCTAGAATAATATTTTAAGTGGTTTCATCTACTGCCACAGGGCACGTGGACAGGACAAGCCTGGCGTCCTCTGCTCCTCACACCCTTACCCCCCAGGGAGGCAGAGCATCACTGGAGCCAGGAGGAAGCACAGCTAGGTGTCTCTTCCCTCCAGCTCCCAGGGGAGCTCTCTTACTATTGGAAGAAAGAAGTCACTGAAGGTCACCAAACAGAAGCTTTTTACAAACAGATTCTTGTAAGCACAGGCTGCATCATGCACGTGGGATGCAGCCAGCAGCTTGGCATGGGCTCATGTGCGTTAAAGTTTACTTGTCTTGGAAGCAAATATATTTTTTAAACAGGTACATCTGTGTGTTTAAGTATTTACTTTTCTAGGGAAAACACAGAAAATAGCAAAGCTAAACAAATACATCTCTCTTCCCCATTCCCCAGGCTAAAATAGTTTATTCATAAGACTGGTCTAACTCTGTACGGCAGTTCATTAACTCCAAGGAAACCATACAGCCTCAACCCCAGGGTCATGTAGTAACAGTCCTAAATCATGGACAAAATGTCCGTACGATCAACCACCTGTTAACCGCTCATTAAAATGTCTGTATTTTTGTGTAATTTTTGCTTAGTCTGTGTCCGTCTAGCGAATTATAGCCTAGAACTGGCCTATCTTAAAATCACATCAGCTTCTCTTTTATAAATTGCTGTGCCTTTGTCAGTCTTGTTATCAATTCTACAGTTAGGTTTTTGTGTCTATCGTGCCCAAGTTTGCACAGGCAAGCTTTGTTTGCTAAAGAGCATGCTAGTAGGGTTCCCCCTTCATTTAATCTACTGCCTCCCAGTCCAGAAAATACACTGACATTTTGTAGAGCCTTATACTTTGTGTTGCCTTAAACAAACAAACAAAAAACCCTACTGCAGTTTAACTCATCCCCTAAAGTTGACCAATTTGAAGATCTGCCTCAGGCTATTTCCCTGTTACCCCTAAAGATACTTTCAGGTTATGAAAACTCACAGAATATGACTCACGTAATAATGTTATTCTAATAAACTTGTTGACTTTTTAAGATGACTTGCCTTTCCGTGTTCAGAGAATCATCAGTTTCATCTAAGTCTAGAATAATATTTTAATGTAGTGGCTTTTGGTCATGTCTTTTTTTCACTATATAAATCACTGCTTTTTCATATCTGGTTGGAGTGGTGGGGGGAGTTGTGTCCTGATCGTTTCACGACTTTCAGGCCAGGCCATAAGGAATTAGGTTCCGTGCCAGCAAAGATGTTGGAAAGTGAAGCGCCAGCTCTTTTGAGAACCCACGAGAAGAGTCAGTCTCTCTTAGAAAATGCTGTTTTCTTGTTTCCAAATCTTCACACGGAAGGGTGTCTTCAGCTTCTGAGGAAGGTGCTGACTGTGCAGTGCCTCTCTGGGCCTGAGCTGGGACTGGTTAAGTCGTGGGCCCTAGAGAGAGCTGTGCACCTCACCGGCCACTCCCCTGTCTCCCTCAGTATGTCACCGTGCAGACCATCTCGGGAACCGGGGCCTTAAGGATCGGAGCCAGCTTTCTGGTGAGTCTGGAAGCTCCTTCAGGAAAGAGCTGTAAGATGATCTGTAAGCTGGGGTGGATGGGGTTCCCAACTGCATGTGTGTTTGACTTCCAACCTAGAGGTAGATTTCCTCCTTCCACAAAGCTGGAAGATTTCCTGTTCTTTTGACAAGTGAGGCTGGGAGGAGGGCGGAGTGGAAGTATTTACAACAGACTATAAGGAAGAGATGATGATAATAAGGACAATATGGAGCACATCCTGTAAGTAGGACCTTTTTATATTTTAATGTGTTTCATCTTTGAGAGAGACTTAGCGAATGCCGTTTTACAGAGGAGGAAAGTGAGGTCCAGACAGATCCTTGGCTACACAGTCCAGTGTAATTGTTGGAGCCTGAATCCAGGTTTGCTATCACCTTCATTTAATCTACTGCCTCCCAGTCCAGAAAATACACTGACATTTTGTAGAGCCTTATACTTTGTGTTGCCTTAAACAAACAAACAAAAAACCCTACTGCAGTTTAACTCATCCCCTAAAGTTGACCAATTTGAAGATCTGCCTCAGGCTATTTCCCTGTTACCCCTAAAGATACTTTCAGGTTATGAAAACTCACAGAATATGACTCACGTAATAATGTTATTCTAATAAACTTGTTGACTTTTTAAGATGACTTGCCTTTCCGTGTTCAGAGAATCATCAGTTTCATCTAAGTCTAGAATAATATTTTAATGTAGTGGCTTTTGGTCATGTCTTTTTTTCACTATATAAATCACTGCTTTTTCATATCTGGTTGGAGTGGTGGGGGGAGTTGTGTCCTGATCGTTTCACGACTTTCAGGCCAGGCCATAAGGAATTAGGTTCCGTGCCAGCAAAGATGTTGGAAAGTGAAGCGCCAGCTCTTTTGAGAACCCACGAGAAGAGTCAGTCTCTCTTAGAAAATGCTGTTTTCTTGTTTCCAAATCTTCACACGGAAGGGTGTCTTCAGCTTCTGAGGAAGGTGCTGACTGTGCAGTGCCTCTCTGGGCCTGAGCTGGGACTGGTTAAGTCGTGGGCCCTAGAGAGAGCTGTGCACCTCACCGGCCACTCCCCTGTCTCCCTCAGTATGTCACCGTGCAGACCATCTCGGGAACCGGGGCCTTAAGGATCGGAGCCAGCTTTCTGGTGAGTCTGGAAGCTCCTTCAGGAAAGAGCTGTAAGATGATCTGTAAGCTGGGGTGGATGGGGTTCCCAACTGCATGTGTGTTTGACTTCCAACCTAGAGGTAGATTTCCTCCTTCCACAAAGCTGGAAGATTTCCTGTTCTTTTGACAAGTGAGGCTGGGAGGAGGGCGGAGTGGAAGTATTTACAACAGACTATAAGGAAGAGATGATGATAATAAGGACAATATGGAGCACATCCTGTAAGTAGGACCTTTTTATATTTTAATGTGTTTCATCTTTGAGAGAGACTTAGCGAATGCCGTTTTACAGAGGAGGAAAGTGAGGTCCAGACAGATCCTTGGCTACACAGTCCAGTGTAATTGTTGGAGCCTGAATCCAACCCAGGAGGTCTTGCTGCTGAGTCAGCATGTCTCAGTCGTAGTAGAGCAAAATATTCTATCTGTAATAAAATCAGCTTTTTTTCTTTCTTGCCTCTTCTTTCTTTATTTTTCCATTCCCTTCCATTCCATCTTTTAGCAAAGATTTTTTAAGTTCAGTCGCGACGTCTACCTGCCCAAACCAACCTGGGGGAATCATACACCCATCTTCAGGGACGCTGGCATGCAGCTCCAAGCTTATCGGTACTATGACCCAAAGACGTGCGGCTTCGACTTCACAGGTGCTATTGAGGACATTTCAGTAAGTGTGGCTCTCGGGGCAAGAGTAGGGGAGGGAACAAGGAACAGACCTCCTAGTGGAGGTTTGATGTCTTCCACTTGGGTCTCAGTATCCAACTTAAAATACTGGGATGAGGGACTTCCCTGGTGTCCAGTGGTTAAGACCCCGCACTTCCACTGCAGGGATACAGGTTCAGTCCCTGGTCAGGGAACCAAGATTGTGCATGCCATACAGAGTGGCCAAAAATTTTTTAAAAATACCAAGATGTGGGCTTCCCTTGTGGCTCAGTGGATTAGAACCCGTCTGCCAATGCAGGAGACACAGGTTCGAGCCCTGATCCGGGAGGATCCCACATACCGCAGAGCAGCTAAACCCACACATCAACAAAGACCCAGCACAGCCAAAAATAAATAAATAAAAGTTTAAAAAAAAAAAAAAATACCAAGATGAGCTAACTCCCAGACCTCACATTATCTTCATTACTTACCAAAGAATTTGAGCCTATGGCATTTCAGGTCAACGATCTCCTGTAAAGCTACAGAGCAAACCCCTGGTCGTTGTTTTTTTTTAGAAAATACCAGCGCAGAGTGTCATCCTCCTGCACGCCTGTGCCCACAACCCCACGGGAGTGGACCCTCGTCCTGAGCAGTGGAAGGAGATGGCGACAGTGGTGAAGGTGAGGCGTGGGAACCGACCCCTGACAGTGCTGCATTTACCGTGGACACTTCACTTGGCCAAGTCCTACCAGTGAGGGTTGACCTTGAAGCTGCACGACATTTCCACACACTGGGTGGTCGCCGGGAAAGAATTCCTCATGTGCATCATTGGCAGTTCTGTAACTGATGATACACCAGGAGTTTGAAAATAACTTTTGTTCCTCAGCCAAAACGTATGGGACTCTGAGACAGCTTGTCCCTGGCTAGTCCGCATCCGGCATCCCAGCCCACGATGGGGTTTTTTGGCCCTCCCAGCCCCCTGATGAATTATTCCTGCCCAAACCAACCTGGGGAATCATACACCCATCTTCAGGGACGCTGGCAGCGCTCCAAGCTTATCGGTACTATGACCCAAAGACGCGGCTTCGACTTCACAGGTGCTATTGAGGACATTTCAGTAAGTGTGGCTCTCGGGGCAAGAGTAGGGGAGGGAACAAGGAACAGACCTCCTAGTGGAGGTTTGATGTCTTCCACTTGGGTCTCAGTATCCAACTTAAAATACTGGGATGAGGGACTTCCCTGGTGTCCAGTGGTTAAGACCCCGCACTTCCACTGCAGGGATACAGGTTCAGTCCCTGGTCAGGGAACCAAGATTGTGCATGCCATACAGAGTGGCCAAAAATTTTTTAAAAATACCAAGATGTGGGCTTCCCTTGTGGCTCAGTGGATTAGAACCCGTCTGCCAATGCAGGAGACACAGGTTCGAGCCCTGATCCGGGAGGATCCCACATACCGCAGAGCAGCTAAACCCACACATCAACAAAGACCCAGCACAGCCAAAAATAAATAAATAAAAGTTTAAAAAAAAAAAAAAATACCAAGATGAGCTAACTCCCAGACCTCACATTATCTTCATTACTTACCAAAGAATTTGAGCCTATGGCATTTCAGGTCAACGATCTCCTGTAAAGCTACAGAGCAAACCCCTGGTCGTTGTTTTTTTTTAGAAAATACCAGCGCAGAGTGTCATCCTCCTGCACGCCTGTGCCCACAACCCCACGGGAGTGGACCCTCGTCCTGAGCAGTGGAAGGAGATGGCGACAGTGGTGAAGGTGAGGCGTGGGAACCGACCCCTGACAGTGCTGCATTTACCGTGGACACTTCACTTGGCCAAGTCCTACCAGTGAGGGTTGACCTTGAAGCTGCACGACATTTCCACACACTGGGTGGTCGCCGGGAAAGAATTCCTCATGTGCATCATTGGCAGTTCTGTAACTGATGATACACCAGGAGTTTGAAAATAACTTTTGTTCCTCAGCCAAAACGTATGGGACTCTGAGACAGCTTGTCCCTGGCTAGTCCGCATCGTCGGCATCCCAGCCCACGATGAATACTATCGGTGCCTCCCCTCGCCCTGGTCGGCCTTTCATCCACTGTTTCCAGTCCGCTCCTGTGTTTGCCACTCTCCTCAGCACTGCCATTAATTATTCACAGCAACTCTCATTCCTTCAGGAGAGAAGGTACTTGTCAACATTCTAACTCTAGGAAAGTGAAAGATCTCCAGACTGCCCCCTGGGGATAAAACTGTTGACTCTGTCTGAGCGAAGCAGGCGTGGTCCTCATAAGCACAGGTAACCATCTGGGGCATCTTGAGAAGGACTGCCTAAAGCTTTGGCCATCTTTTCTTTCCTTCCCAGAAAAACAATCTCTTTGCGTTCTTTGACATGGCCTACCAAGGCTTTGCCAGTGGCGATGGTAACAAGGATGCCTGGGCTGTGCGCCACTTCATTGAACAGGGCATCAATGTTTGCCTCTGCCAGTCCTATGCCAAGAACATGGGCTTATATGGTAAGCTAAAGGACCGAGGGTGACGTGTGTGCGGTTGAGTTTGAGGAAGGCCTGGGAGAGGAGGAGAATGCCACAGAGGAGTAGAATGAGGGAGGGGGGATGGTGTGCATGTGTGTGTTGTCCATGTCCGTCTTACCTGAGAGGAAAGACGAGGTAAAGTGGGTTTTACTGCGCTTAGCCATATCTTACAATTCAGTGTCCCTGAATTCCTCCAGCAAATAAAACTGATCACAGCCTCTTTAAACAAAAAGTGTCTGTTCCTTGAGCCAAGCAGATAGATACAACGAAAAAGAGACCTTTGACCACTCTCAAGTACTTGAGGTTTCTGTTGTACCTAGATCCCCCGTACTGGTTGTTGAAAACTTGTTAGTTATAAAAGAGGTTTTTTTTGCAGTGCTTCTGATGGAAACAGATAACACACGGCAAATTTAATCATGATTGCCTTTAGCGTTTCTGATCAAGATCCATTTTGTCTCTTCAGGTGAGCGTGTGGGAGCCTTCACTGTGGTCTGCAAAGATGCCGACGAAGCCAAAAGGGTAGAGTCCCAGTTGAAGATCCTGATCCGTCCCATGTATTCCAACCCTCCTATCAATGGGGCCCGGATTGCCTCCACCATTCTCACCACCCCGGATTTGCGGAAGCAGTGGTAAAGGCGCTTTGCCCCTCCCGGCCATCTGCCTTTCCCACCACGAATCCTTCAAAAGCTGTCTTACCCTGGGCTTATAGGGGCATGCAGTCATGACTTAGCTTCTGCAGGTGGAAGGGGAGGAAGGAGAGAGGAGTGTGCATTTTCTCAGCGCTTCCAGACGAATAAACAGGTCTTTTCCTGTAAGTGCCAGGCCTAATTCAGAACCAGTTCTATGTAGTCCATCCTCTCCCTGTTAAGGAAACCCTGCCTTCTCCTAAACTGAACTTACATAGGAAAACTCTCCTATGAATGTTTATATTTTTTGTTTTTATCCTAACAGTAGTGAGCATTGAATTGGTTGCTATTCATATTTTTTATTATCTATACTATCTGAATCTCGTGGCACCTGTGCTCTAAATTAGCGTTACTCAAAAAAGGGATTTTTTTTTTTTTTTACCACAGTGCGCATAAAGCTTATGGTTTACATGACCCTGAACATACATCACCTACATATATATAACTGACACTGTTCTCAGAGCTCAGTATTTGGTCTTCCTGAGCTAGACTCCAGGTTTTTTTTGTTTTTTTTGTTTTTTTTAATGCAGTTTGCATCCAGCTACATTGAATGTATGACCTACTAATGGGTCACGGTCCACAGTTTAGGAAGACCTTGCTCTAGATCAGGGGTTGGCAAGCTGTCTTCTGCAGGGCAGATCTAGGCTGCCCCAATCCTGGTAAGTAACATTTTACTGGCACACAGCCCCACCCACTTCCTGATGAACGTGGATGGATACGCCTGTGTCACAGCAGCAGGCTTCTGTAGTTGGGCCAGAAGGTTGCAGGGCCCACAAAACCTAATATATTCACAATTTAGCCCTTTAGAGAAAGCTTAACAGCCCCTGCTCTTTATCATTCAGTCTTGGAAGATGTGATTTGTTATATAAGAGTTTATCCCATATGACTGATTAGCTGAGGGAGTAAATCCCTAAGCAGCTAATTGGATAGAAAAGCTCAGTCTGTAAGAAACTTCATCTGCCGCTCACCTGGTCACCATGTGACAACTCGTTATTCTATCTTAAATTAATCCTGTGGACGTTGAGTTAAATAGAGGCTAGTTCAGGATATTTCTTTTCAGTACAACAAATCTATTCTCAGCTTACTAAAAAAATCAACTACTTTTTAAAAGAGAATTTGTTTTTTGCTGTTAGAAAGTTACTATGTAATTACATTTCAGAAAGTTTGGGTGAGTCACCATAACCCAGATTTCTTTCCTTTGCCTGTTATTATTCCTAGTTGTCACATGAATAACATGTCCATGTGCTGTATATGGATGTGTATATGTTAGATATGTTTATGTCAGGTTGGTTTTGTTTTTTTCATGAAGAATTACACTAACCTTTTTTCCTCAATATTTTCTTTTAAACACAAATCTTTTATTTATTATGTTTGGCTCTTCTGGGTTTTCACTACTGCCACAGGCTCTTCTCTAGTTGCAAGGAGTCGGGGCTCCTCTCTAGTTGACGTGGGCAGGCTCCTTGTTGAGGTGACTTCTCTTGTTGTGGAACTCGGGCTCTAGGGCACACAGGTTTATGGTCCTTAAGGGTTAATAGAGGATTTTTAGGGGGGGTTGCCATTTTTTTTAATTTTGCTTTTACAGAGAAGAGGTTTATTTTTTAATGTGTGCATCTCAATCCTCATTTGAGTCTGTCGTGTACAGAGATGACAGAGATACTGTGCTGTGTGGCTGAAACATCTCTGCCCTTGGGGAGCTGATACTCAGTGAGAGAGACACACGAATAGCATTGATACACGACAGGACACATGCCGAGTAAAGGAAGAGCTATCAGTTAGTGGGAAATGAGGGAGAACGTGATGCAGACAGCAGCGTTTGAGCTGTGCCTTGAAGAGAGAAGGAGCTTTTTTCCAAAAGAAAGGAAGGGGAAAGGAAAACTGGAGGGAGAGGCGTGGGGATCAGCTCAGGCGCATGATGTGCATCGTGCAGGGGTGGGGTGAGCATAAGGGGGCAGGCCTGAAGCTTGGAAGGTGGGAGCCCTGTTTTATCATTATCTTGAAATGATTTGTTATATAAGAGTTTATCCCATATGACTGATTAGCTGAGGAGTAAATCCTAAGCAGCTAATTGGATAGAAAAGCTCAGTCTGTAAGAAACTTCATCTGGCTCACCTGGTCACCATGTGACAACTCGTTATTCTATCTTAAATTAATCCTGTGGACGTTGAGTTAAATAGAGGCTAGTTCAGGATATTTCTTTTCAGTACAACAAATCTATTCTCAGCTTACTAAAAAAATCAACTACTTTTTAAAAGAGAATTTGTTTTTTGCTGTTAGAAAGTTACTATGTAATTACATTTCAGAAAGTTTGGGTGAGTCACCATAACCCAGATTTCTTTCCTTTGCCTGTTATTATTCCTAGTTGTCACATGAATAACATGTCCATGTGCTGTATATGGATGTGTATATGTTAGATATGTTTATGTCAGGTTGGTTTTGTTTTTTTCATGAAGAATTACACTAACCTTTTTTCCTCAATATTTTCTTTTAAACACAAATCTTTTATTTATTATGTTTGGCTCTTCTGGGTTTTCACTACTGCCACAGGCTCTTCTCTAGTTGCAAGGAGTCGGGGCTCCTCTCTAGTTGACGTGGGCAGGCTCCTTGTTGAGGTGACTTCTCTTGTTGTGGAACTCGGGCTCTAGGGCACACAGGTTTATGGTCCTTAAGGGTTAATAGAGGATTTTTAGGGGGGGTTGCCATTTTTTTTAATTTTGCTTTTACAGAGAAGAGGTTTATTTTTTAATGTGTGCATCTCAATCCTCATTTGAGTCTGTCGTGTACAGAGATGACAGAGATACTGTGCTGTGTGGCTGAAACATCTCTGCCCTTGGGGAGCTGATACTCAGTGAGAGAGACACACGAATAGCATTGATACACGACAGGACACATGCCGAGTAAAGGAAGAGCTATCAGTTAGTGGGAAATGAGGGAGAACGTGATGCAGACAGCAGCGTTTGAGCTGTGCCTTGAAGAGAGAAGGAGCTTTTTTCCAAAAGAAAGGAAGGGGAAAGGAAAACTGGAGGGAGAGGCGTGCGTGGGGATCAGCTCAGGCGCATGATGTGCATCGTGCAGGGGGTGCTGCAAACATGACAAGTGGGTTTTGTGGCAGAGACGCTGAGCATAAGGAGGGTGGAGCAGGCCTGAAGCTTGGAAGGTGGGAGAACATCATGAAGCACCCTGAAACTGGGAGAGGACAGAACTTTGTTCGGGGCACAGCAAGGAGCATGGAGGCAGTGTTTGCTGAGGTGGCTCTGCATCTAGCCAAGTCACCTACTCTGTGCCTTTAGGGCCCAGGCTCAAAGTGAATGAGCTGAATGGATAGGACGACAGGAAATGTAAAATCAAAGGCCATCCTTAGTGGGGCCAGGGCTTCCAGCTCCAGCCAGTAATCACACTGCTGACACAGTGTTGCAGCTTCTTGTGTTTCAAGAGAGGCTACAAATCCACATATTTATGTGCAAGTGCCAAATTTAGGAATGTTTAACTGGGTCAAATAAGTCATGACTAAGACTCTTATTTGACCTTTAATTGGCCATATATAACCTCCGTTGTAGCTCTACATGACATCGTCATAGAAGTTTGGAAAAGTGAACACATAAGAACAAGGAGATAAATTCTTCACAGCTAGCTGGTGAGACCCACCAAGGATTTTCCAGAGCATCATAGGAATGAAATGAAAGGGTAAATTCTGATGAAGGGGAAGACTGTTCTGAATCCAGAAGACTGCTTTCTTTGCTCCCCTAGATGGAATTGACCCTCTCTTCTCAGGGCTCTCTTAGCACAGCACAAGTCTATTTGTTCATAGCTCATCCTGCCTTGTTCCATAATCACCTGTTTACAAGTTCATCCCCAGCTACGGGGGTGAACTTTTAAAGGCAGGAGCCAGGTATTTCTCTTCAGCACCTAGACTTGGCTGGGCGTATGGTCAGTTCACAGCGGACTGTCTTAACTGGAAAGGCAGGAATGTTTCTTCTATCCATGTCAAAGAATACAAGTGGAAGTGAAAGTGTTAATTGCTCAGTCATGTTCAACATGTAGTGACCCTGTGGACTGTAGGCTGCCAGGCTCCTCTGTCTATGGGATGTCCCAGGCAAGAATACTGGCGTGGGTAGCTACTTCCTTCTCCAGGAGATCTTCCCAACTCAGGGATTAAACCTGGGTCTCCTGCACTACAGGCAGATTCTTTTTTGTTGTTGTTGTTAATTTTGGTTACTTTTATTGGTCTTTCGTTTATTTATTTTCATCCGTCTTTGTTCTTTGGCCTCTGTGGGCCTCCGATTGCAGTGGCCTCTCATTGCAGAGCACCGGCTCTGGGGACATGCATTCCAGAGTTTTGGCTCGTAATTGGACACACCTGTCCAGCCGCTCCGTGGCACATGGGATCTTCCCAGGCCAGGGATTGAACCGGTGCCCCTTGCACTGCAAGGCGGACTCTTTACCCACTGGACCACCAGGGAAGCCCCAGATTCTTTACCATCTGAGCCAACAGGGAAAGAATAAGGTCATATTTTACTGTTAAATTTTCAGCTTTTGCCCCTTATATAAAGGATGGAGAGCCTTAGCCCTCCTAAGGTTTAGAATGATTTATTCATTCTGTTTTCTTTTTTAAAAAGTTTGAAAATCTAATTGGCTTTATTAAATAATTCGTAAATTTGGCAGTATCCATCTGGTAAATAGAAAGGCACTCTGCGTCATTTTTCTTAATAACTCGATTATGTCACCTATTTTAGTTGCCTGATCAAAGCAATGTTCTGATATAAAGCAGAAGCCCATAAAGTAGCTGTCTTCCTAGATCAGGGCCCAGTCAAGAATGGAGAATTGAGGCAGCTTAGGTGGATCCTCAAGCGAGGTATTAAAAAGGGGAGAGCTGGCTTATCTGGCTGTGCTTGGCTAGAACTGAGCTACATCTTGGGTTTCTTTTTTTACAGGTTGCAAGAAGTAAAGGGCATGGCCGACCGCATCATTGGCATGCGGACTCAGCTGGTGTCCAACCTCAAGAAGGAGGGCTCCTCCCACAACTGGCAGCACATTGTCGACCAAATTGGCATGTTTTGTTACACAGGCCTGAAGCCTGAACAGGTGAGTAGACTCTGATTTCTCCCCCGCTGACTAATTGATCAGTCCCTGCAAGCCAGAGTCCTTCAGGTCACCTATGAATTTAGGATTACTCTTAGGAAGAATCACTTTGAAGCCGTTTGAGGTAAAAGAAGTATGAAGCATTCATTTCGTTTTATTCTTTAGTAATCATTTACCTGTCTGTATCCTCCATGAGGTTACGAGTTTCTGAAGAACAGAGCTTGTTTCGATCATTTTTATGACCACTACTGTTTCTCAGAAAGATTCCAGAACAAGCAAGAACCTGAATATTGAGAAGTAGCTATTCCATAGCTGGATTCTGGATCAATTTTTCTAGAAATGCTGAATCAAAGATTTTTTTTTTCACCTATTCACACCTCTGAATTAGCATCCTATTTTAAGATAGATATGTATTCTTTCATTCTAAGCTAACACACCAGATTCAGGAAATAGGGTTTAAGTGAGAAAACAGAGCTTCTGTTATTTTTTCAGTTCTAACCTTTGGCTAGTTGTGCTATGCCAGGGCTGGAGAGACCACCCCCCCCCCCCCAATCAAGAAGCACCCACACACTCTTCTCTCTGCAGGTGGAGCGACTGACCAAGGAGTTCTCCATCTACATGACAAAGGATGGCCGCATCTCTGTGGCAGGGGTCACCTCGGGCAATGTGGGCTACCTTGCTCACGCCATTCACCAGGTCACCAAGTAATTCCCCCTGGTCCATGGGGACAGAGACAACCTTCCTGTCTTCAGCCTCTGCTGTCATGAGATTCACATGGAGGAAGAGGGAGGGTGGATGGTGGTGAGCCAATCATTTTTTTCCAACCACAGTACTTTTAAATCTCAGCTACTGAATGTGTTTCTCAGAAAAGAATGAGCAGGGAAATAGGGCGAAGGCACCTGCGACTGGTGTCAGGAACTCTGTGGCTATAAACCAAACACGCCATCATCTCTTAAGCTCCAGTTTTCCTGCCAGAGTTTGCATGTACAAGAAAACCCAAAAAAAACCTGTCAACCACACCATTGTAATATTTCTGAAGCTTTAAGTGAAGCACCTTTTGGTGTCACGGGTTTCTCTGTAGAACCAGCACGAACATAGTACCTGTCAGAGGCTTTGTGAAAAGACCAAGTTCTAACATTAACAGCTTCATCTTTGTCCTCCCATGACTGAGCAACCTCGTCAACAAACCATTTTATGGAAATCATGTTTTACAGAGAGGCCACTCCCACCACAACAAAGAAAATAAAAGATGCTCTTTCCTGTCTTATTTAAGAAGAAAAGAAGGCTCTCCATTTTAGTACTTGCAGGCATTTTAGTGTTCCTCTTTTTTCCCTAATCACTGCTGTCCTTTTCCTCAGGCTCAGAGATCCATAACCAGCCCAGATTTTCCCCCTGTGCTACTCTCTGAGTGACCATCAATCCCATCCCATAGGGTTTACTTAATTTGAAGAATGAAGAACACTATTTACTGTTCAGCCCAATACCCCCGCTTTTCTTAGCAAAGAATAGCAGAGTAGGTAACTACACTTTATTTTGACATCCTCTTCAATGGTGGTTTAATTTATGTTCTCTAGGGATGTTGCCTCTGCCCAGTTGGACCCCGTACCTTTGTATAGTGTGGTTGTGCGTCACTCCTCAGGAGTCAGGCAGTGCAGGGTAGAACCAGGCAAGAGGATATTCTGGGCTTCGTTTTTAACCTTTGTATGCTGCCAGCTGGGCTCAGGCTTCCCCCTCTGGAAGGATAACCACCATTTACTCTAATCGTGTAGACTTAATGCAGCCTGGTTTCTCTGTTACAATAAAGCTACTGTAGACCCAACCTGTCTACCATGTTATCTTTTTTCTTTAATGGGATGAAAGATATGAATGGGTATTTAACCCCAGAATCTGGAGTTGTGTCCAGATGACCATTAAGCCAAGAGATGTTTTAGCTGTTTCGAGTGTAAACCAAAACCACATCTTAGTTGTGTCATTCCTCATGTCCAGTCCAACAGTGTTGAACATGTGGGCATAATCTTTTGGACCTTGGGGGACAAGTCAGTGGATACTTCAAAGGATCCTGTGGATATAGGCAGTGATGAGACAGATGGGAGGTGTCTACAGGATTTGAGTAGGTGATATAAATAAACAGTGCCCGTAAAGTCAAAACGTGTGTGAGATGCTTGTTGGTGAACAGTCCACATCCCCAGAGAGAGACATAGCAGAGAAGTAAGTGACAGGCACTGTGAAAATGGAAGCCCAGGGTTGCAGGTCTTCAGTTTTTCAAATAAAACAGAAATCCTGATTTTATAGGAAATCTGTTGCTACTTAAAAGCTAGTGACTAATTTTTTTTTTTTTAAACAACTTGAAAGCAGGATGCAAACTAGATCTCCAGTGTGCAGCATCTACCATAGAGTTACATGCTCTGTCAGCAAACACCCCAAGGTTATCCAGTCACCTTCTGCTTCATGCCAGGAGCCATTGATGATAGGACAGCTCCTGGGTGGGCAGACAGGCAGTGGAGCAGGGATCCAGCCCAGAGCCCATCCACAGCGTTTTGATTACTGTTGGGAAGGGAAAGCGGGCTCACCGTGTTCCTTCCCCCTGGCGTCTCCTCACTCTCAGAGAGAGACACAGTGCCTAGAGGGCTCATTCCCACCTCTTGGCTCTGTGTGTTCCTGTTGCTAATGGATACCCCAAGGTGATGAAGGTCAAGTCAATGGACTGATTCACCAGAGATCTTTCAGAGGTATCCTAAATGGGAAACAGTCAACATATTAGTCAGCTGCTCTGTAAAGGAGATGACTGCCTAACAGAAGAAACTGCTTTAAGTCTTCCTGTCTGGAGCCAGAGTGGTTGAAAGTTGGCCACCGAGACCTCAACTAGAAAAGGAACTTGACCACGCGGCCAACCTTGTTATTTTTAAACACATGGATTTCCAGTTCACCCTGGACCAAGTCCTACTCCTCACTGAAAAATCATGTAGGGTGTGTGGTGACCCAGATGTTTTAGCTGTTTCGAGTGTAAACCAAAACCACATCTTAGTTGTGTCATTCCTCATGTCCAGTCCAACAGTGTTGAACATGTGGGCATAATCTTTTGGACCTTGGGGGACAAGTCAGTGGATACTTCAAAGGATCCTGTGGATATAGGCAGTGATGAGACAGATGGGAGGTGTCTACAGGATTTGAGTAGGTGATATAAATAAACAGTGCCCGTAAAGTCAAAACGTGTGTGAGATGCTTGTTGGTGAACAGTCCACATCCCCAGAGAGAGACATAGCAGAGAAGTAAGTGACAGGCACTGTGAAAATGGAAGCCCAGGGTTGCAGGTCTTCAGTTTTTCAAATAAAACAGAAATCCTGATTTTATAGGAAATCTGTTGCTACTTAAAAGCTAGTGACTAATTTTTTTTTTTTTAAACAACTTGAAAGCAGGATGCAAACTAGATCTCCAGTGTGCAGCATCTACCATAGAGTTACATGCTCTGTCAGCAAACACCCCAAGGTTATCCAGTCACCTTCTGCTTCATGCCAGGAGCCATTGATGATAGGACAGCTCCTGGGTGGGCAGACAGGCAGTGGAGCAGGGATCCAGCCCAGAGCCCATCCACAGCGTTTTGATTACTGTTGGGAAGGGAAAGCGGGCTCACCGTGTTCCTTCCCCCTGGCGTCTCCTCACTCTCAGAGAGAGACACAGTGCCTAGAGGGCTCATTCCCACCTCTTGGCTCTGTGTGTTCCTGTTGCTAATGGATACCCCAAGGTGATGAAGGTCAAGTCAATGGACTGATTCACCAGAGATCTTTCAGAGGTATCCTAAATGGGGAAACAGTCAACATATTAGTCAGCTGCTCTGTAAAGGAGATGACTGCCTAACAGAAGAAACTGCTTTAAGTCTTCCTGTCTGGAGCCAGAGTGGTTGAAAGTTGGCCACCGAGACCTCAACTAGAAAAGGAACTTGACCACGCGGCCAACCTTGTTATTTTTAAACACATGGATTTCCAGTTCACCCTGGACCAAGTCCTACTCCTCACTGAAAAATCATGTAGGGTGTGTGGTGACCCAGATGTTTTTCTGACAGTTCAGTTTGTCATCGACCTTTTCCTAGTTTCCTACAAGGGTCTAAGATGTTAATATTCTTTATATTGACAGAGGAGGTGGTTTACCTGCCCAGAAAGAGAAGTCACGCCTTTGCTTCACTATAATTTAAGGTAGACTAGTTCCCAAATCTGGATTTTTTAAAATATTGGTTCTTTGGCCTTACTTCTGGGCATTCTGACTCAGTATGTCTAAGGTAAGGCTTGGGAATCTTTTTTTTTTTTTTTAAGAATATCAAAACTTTCTGGGTGGTGCAAATACAGCTGACACATGGGCCGACCGTTAGGTGCTATTAAGCCAAACTGCCTCATGCTTACATCTAAATGACCCAAATGCAGCTCATTCAACCAACTGGAAAATTTTGTTTGAAAACCTTTTTCCTTACTTCTAGACTGTGGAAAATTTTTTAAAGTTATTTTTACTGGAGTTTGGTTGATTGGAAAATGTTTAATAGAAATTAATATTTTATTTAATAACTGAAAGTCCGGCTTTTTCTTTTTTATTTTTAATTATAGTCTTGGGACTTCCCTGGTGGTCCAGTGGCTAAGACTCCAAGCTCCTAATACAGAGGCTGGAGTTCGAGCCCTGGTTGGGGAACTAGATCCTACATGCCACAGTGACGAGTTCAAATGTCACAACTAAAGATCCTGCATGCTGCAGTGAGACCAAACAAATAAATAAGTGAAAATAAATGTTTTTTAAAATGTGTAGACTTATAAAGATGTTGAGAATAGTATGGCAAATCACATAATTGATAAGGAATTTGTATCCAGAATATATAAAGAATTAGAACTCAATAAAAAGGCAGTAACTGGAAAAGGGGTCTGAATAGACACTTCTTCAGAGACGACACACTAATGGCCAAAAAACATGGAAAGGTAACATGAGTTGCGGAAATGCAATTAAAAACCACAATGAGAATCACTTCACGCCCACTAGGATGACTATAATCAGACAATAACAAGGGTTTCCAGGGATGTGGAGAAACTAGAATCCTTACAAACTTCCCAGGTGGCGCTAGTGGTAAAGAATCTACCTGCCTGCTTCCCTGGTGGTACAGTGGGTAAGGACACCACCTTGCAGTGCAAGGGGTGCCAGTTCAATCCCTGGCCTGGGAGGATCCCACGTGCTGCGAAGTGGCTGGACCGATGTGTCCAACTACCGAGCCAGAGCTCTGGAGCACATGCGCCCAGAGCTGGTGCTCTGCAGTGAGAGAGGCCACTGCAATGGGAGGTCCACACAGGCCAAAAGAACAAAAATGGAAATACATAAAAGACCAAGAGAAGTGACCAAAAAATAAAAAAGAATGCAGGAGATGCTGTTCCAATCCATGGGTTGGGAAGATCCCCTGGAGGAGGGCAAGGCCACCCACTCCAGTATTCTTGCCTGGGGAATCCCATGGACAGAGGAGAGTGCATGGGGTCGCAAAGAGTGTTATGTAACTGAGCACACATGCAGTTATAGTTAGTTACAGAACCTTTATCCATCATTTTGTCAGAATGTAAAATGGGACAACAGCTTTGGAAAACAGTCTGGCACTTCCTCAAAAGGTTAAAACATCATTGTCATTTGACCCAGCAAGTCTACTTCTACATATATACCTAAAATAAATAAAACATGCACACAAAAACATGTACCTGAATGTTCACTGCAGCATTATTTGTAATAGCCAAAAAATGGAAACCATAAATGTGCAATCATCTGATGAATGAATAAGCCAAATGTGACATAGCCATACACATACATACATGTAATAATACTTAGCAATAACAAGGAATAAAGTTCTAATATATGCTTCCACATGGATGAACCTTGAAAACAGTTCATCCAGAGCACAAAGTAGATTACTGGTTGCTAAGAGCTTGGGAGAGGGAGGAATGGAAAGTGACTGCTAATGGTTACAGGGTTTGGGGGGGAGTGGTAACAATGTTCTGATATTAGATAGTGGTAATGATTGCAAAACTCTGAAAATAATGAAAAAAAACCCACTGTACTGGCCACTGAAAGTACAAGTTTTGTGGTAAAATTCATAAATCCTCATAAAGCCATTACTTATGTTTTAAACCTGAAACAGCTCACATGTCCCTCAAAAGTGATTAGTTGCACAAATTGTGCACATGCCATGGAATATTGTTACTAGTAACAAATCATATACTCATTGCATGAGTCTCTAGACCAAATATGCTGGATAAAAATAGCCAAGCCTAAAAGGTTACAGACTTTATGATTCTATTTATAGAAGACTTTTTGTAATGAGAACCTTTTAGAAATGGAGTTGACTGTGATGGAAAGCGATTGAGAGGACTGATAGAAGTAGGGGCCTTGCTGGAGGGAGGTGAGGGTGGTTATATTAATAAAAGAACAACAGGAGGGATCCCTATGGTGATGGAAATGTTCAGACTCTTGAATGTGGACCTGTAAATCCTACCCATGATTAAGTTGTATAGAACTAAATACACTCCAAAAATGACTGTAAATATATTTTTTTAAACATTTATTTTATTTACTTATCTTTTGGGGGGTGGGTTAGGGAGGGAGGGGGATGGGCGGGCCACTTCTATTGGTCTTTCATTTCTCTATTTTCATCCGTCTTTGTTCTTTGGCTCCTGTGGGCCTCCCATCGTGGTGACCTCTGTTGTTGCAGAGCGCTGGCTCTGGGCGCATGCACCCCAGAGCTCCAACTTGGTAATTGGACACATCAGTCCAGCTGCTCCACAGCACGTGGGATCTTCCGAGGCCAGGGATCGAACCGGCGCCCCTTGCACTGCAAGGCGGTGTTCTTACCCACCGGACCACCAGGGGAAGCCCCAATGACTGTAAATATAACTGAGGAAGTAGACCATGATCAGTAGATCATGTCAATATCAGTATCCTTGCTGTGACCTGGTACTACAGTTGCACAAAATGTCACCATTGAGGGAAACCGGGTAAACAGTACACAGACTCTCATCAGCAAGGGCCTTTGATGCATGGAGGTTAATACAGATGACAACGTTGGAATGCCAAAGATTATGTGACAGGTTGCAAGTGGCACACAGCCACGAACAGAATCCAGGGCTCTGGACCCTCATTCTCCCATTCAACAAATATTTGTTTATTTGAGTGACACGAGCACCTCAGAGCCTCAGTTGTAGAATCCATGCCCTGAGTTGTAACTATTAACACGCACAACTCTCAGGCCAGGCACAGATCAAGGAGGTACAAATGACCCCTCACTCACTTTAAAAGTCCAGGGTCCTTGACAGCGGGTGTGGAGGCAAGAAGGAGGATAAGGAGGCCAAATACCCATGGCCCATGAGCACCCAGGCTGGCAAAGATACCAAACCACTAAAGCTCTTCCTAAGAGGAACCAGAAGTGTGTGATTTGCCCAAGAAACCCAGGACTAAAAGTACCACGATAAATACCAGCAGGCAGGGTGTCAGGAGGGGTTTGGGACAGCACTATGGGAATGAGGATTACAGGGTGTCAGGAGGGGTTTGGTACAGCACTATGGGAATGAGGATTAGGGAACTGGTGTCCAAGACTGCTTGGGTACAATCTCAAAAATGACAGAATGACCTCTGTTCATTTCCAAGGCAAACCATTCAATATCACAGTAATCTAAGTCTATGCCCCAGCTACTAATACTGAAGAAGGTGAAGTTGAATGGTTCTATGAAGACCAACAAGATCTTCTAGAACTAACACCACCAAAAGATATGTCCTCTTCATCATTGGGGACTGGAATGCAAGAGTAGGACGTTGAAAGAAACCTGGAGTAGTAGGCGAGTTTGGCCTTGGAGTCCAAAACGAAGCAGGGAAAATTGAATGGAGTTTTGCCAAGAGAATGCACTGTCGTAGCAGCCACCCTCTTCCATACCACAAGATACAGCTCTACCATGAACATCACCCGAGGATTGATACTGAAATTAGATTGACTCTATTCTTTGCAGCCAAAGATGGAGAAGCTCTATACAGTCAGACAAAACAAGACCTGGCGCTGACGATGGCTCAGGTCATGAACTCCATATTGCAAAATTCAGATTTAAATTGAAGAAAGTAGGGAAAACCACTAGGCCATTCAGGTATGGCCTAAATCAAATCCCTTACGATTATACAGTGGAAGTGATGAATCGATTCAAGGGATTAGATCTGATAGGCAGAGTCCCTGAAGAACTATGGACGGAGGTTCATAACACTGTACAGGAGGCAGTGATCAAAACCATCCCCAAGAAAAGAAATGCAAAAACGGGGGCTTCCCCTGGTGGTCCAGTGGGTAAGAACACTGCCTTGCAGTGCAAGGGGCGCCAGTTCGATCCCTGGCCTGGGAAGATCCCACATGCCGTGGAGTGGCTGGACTGATGTGTCCAATTACCGAGCCAGAGCTCTGGAATGCATGCGTCCGGAGCGGGTGCTCTGCGACAACAGAGGCCACCGTAATGGGAGGCCCACAGGAGCCGAAGAACAAAGACGGATGAAAATAGATAAATGAAAGACCAATAGAAGTGGCCCGCCTGTCCCCCTCCCTACCTACCCCCCCAAAAAAAGATAAATAAAAAATAAATATATGTTAAAAAAAGAAAAAGAAATGCAAAAAAGGCAAAATGGTTGTCTGAGGAGGCCTTATAAATAACTGAGAAAAGAAGAGATGTGAAAGGCAAAGGGCAACAGCAAAGACTAAATGCAGAGTTCCAGTGAATAGCAAGGAGAGATAAGAAAGCCTTCTTAAGTGAACAGTGCAAAGAAATAGAGGAAAACAATAGAATGGAGCAAAGCAAAAAAGACTAACTAACACCACCAAAAGATATGTCCTCTTCATCATTGGGGACTGGAATGCAAGAGTAGGACGTTGAAAGAAACCTGGAGTAGTAGGCGAGTTTGGCCTTGGAGTCCAAAACGAAGCAGGGAAAATTGAATGGAGTTTTGCCAAGAGAATGCACTGTCGTAGCAGCCACCCTCTTCCATACCACAAGATACAGCTCTACCATGAACATCACCCGAGGATTGATACTGAAATTAGATTGACTCTATTCTTTGCAGCCAAAGATGGAGAAGCTCTATACAGTCAGACAAAACAAGACCTGGCGCTGACGATGGCTCAGGTCATGAACTCCATATTGCAAAATTCAGATTTAAATTGAAGAAAGTAGGGAAAACCACTAGGCCATTCAGGTATGGCCTAAATCAAATCCCTTACGATTATACAGTGGAAGTGATGAATCGATTCAAGGGATTAGATCTGATAGGCAGAGTCCCTGAAGAACTATGGACGGAGGTTCATAACACTGTACAGGAGGCAGTGATCAAAACCATCCCCAAGAAAAGAAATGCAAAAACGGGGGCTTCCCCTGGTGGTCCAGTGGGTAAGAACACTGCCTTGCAGTGCAAGGGGCGCCAGTTCGATCCCTGGCCTGGGAAGATCCCACATGCCGTGGAGTGGCTGGACTGATGTGTCCAATTACCGAGCCAGAGCTCTGGAATGCATGCGTCCGGAGCGGGTGCTCTGCGACAACAGAGGCCACCGTAATGGGAGGCCCACAGGAGCCGAAGAACAAAGACGGATGAAAATAGATAAATGAAAGACCAATAGAAGTGGCCCGCCTGTCCCCCTCCCTACCTACCCCCCCAAAAAAAGATAAATAAAAAATAAATATATGTTAAAAAAAGAAAAAGAAATGCAAAAAAGGCAAAATGGTTGTCTGAGGAGGCCTTATAAATAACTGAGAAAAGAAGAGATGTGAAAGGCAAAGGGCAACAGCAAAGACTAAATGCAGAGTTCCAGTGAATAGCAAGGAGAGATAAGAAAGCCTTCTTAAGTGAACAGTGCAAAGAAATAGAGGAAAACAATAGAATGGGAGAGACTAGAGATCTCTACAAGAAAATTAGAGATACCAAAGGAACGTTTCATGCAAAGATAGGCACTAAAAGATAGAAACAGTATGGACTTAACAGAAGCAGAAGATATTAAGAAGAGGTGGAAAGAATACACAGGACTATACAAAAAAGACCTTAATGAGCCAGATGAGGGTGACGGTGTGATCACTCACCTAGAGCCAGAGAGCTTAGAGTATGAAGTCAAGTGGGCCCTAGGAAGCGTTACTACAAACAAAGCTAGTGGAGGTGATGGAATTCCAGCTGAGCTATTTCAAACCCTACAAGATGATGCTATTCAATGGCTGCACTCACAAGTTGATGTGTGACAGTAAAAAACCAAAAATCTGTAAAAGATAAAATAACATACATTTTAAAAAGTGCTACACTGAGTATGCCAGCAAATTTGGAAAACTCAGCAGTGGCCCCAGGACTGGAAAAGTTCAGTTTTCTTTCCAGTCCCAAAGAAGGGCAATGCCAAAGAATGTTCAAACTCACACAAATGCACTCATTTCACATACTAGCAAAGTAATGCTCAAAATCCTCCAAGCTAGGCTTCAACAGTACGTGAACCAAGAACTTCCAGATGTACACATTGGATTTAGAAAAGGCAGAGGAACCAGAGATGTCATTACCAGCATCTGTTCAATCACAGAGAGAGCAAGGGAATTCCAGAGAAAAACATCTATCTCTGCTTCATTGACTGGACTAATGCCTTTGACAGTGAGGATCAAAATAAACTGGAAAATTCTGAAATAAATGGGTATAGCAGATCACCTTACCTGCCTCCTGCAAAACCTGTATCCAAGACAAGAAGTCACAGTTAGTACTGGACATGGAACAATGGACTGGTTCAAAGTTGGGGAAGGAGTATGTTCAAAGCTGTATATTTTCACCCTGCTTATTTAACTTATATGCAGAATACATCATGTGAAATGCCAGTCTGGATAAAGCATAAGCTGGAGTCAAGATTGCTGAGAGAAATATTAGTAACCTCACGTATGCAGATGACATCACCCTTATAGCAGAAAGTGAAGAGGAACTAAAAAGCTTCTTGTTGAAAGTGAAAGAGGAGAGTGAAAAGGCTGGCCTACAACTCAACATTCAAAAAACTAAGATCATGGCATCCATTCTCATCACTTCATGGCAAATAGTTGGGCAAACAATGGAAACAGTGACAGACTTTATTTTCTTGGGCTCCAAAATCACTGCAGATGGTGACTGCAGCCATGAAGTTAAAAAGACACTTCCTTCTTGGAAGAAAAGTTGTGACAAACCTATAAAGAATATTCAAAAGCAGAGACATCACTTTTCCAACAAAAGTCTGTGCAGTCAAAGCTATGGTTTTCCCAGGAGTCATGCATGGATGTGACTGAGAATTCAACTATAAATAAGGCTGAGCGCTGAAGAATTGATTGATGTTGGAGAAGATGCTTGAGAGTCCCTTGGACTGCAAGGAGATCAAGCCAGTCACTCATAAAGCAAATCAACCCTGAATATTTCACTGGAAGGACTGATGCCAAAGCTGAAGCTCCAATACTTTGCCCACTTGATGCAAAGAGAGGACTCACTGGAAAAGACCCTGATGTTGGGGGAAAATAGAAGGCAGAAGAAGATGGGGAGGATAGAGAAGGAAATGGTTGGATGGCATCACTGAGTCAATGAGCATAAGCTTGAGCAAGTTCTGGGAGATGGTGAAGGACAGGGAAGCCTGGCATGCTGCAGTCCATGGGGACGCAAAGAGTCGGACTTGCCTGAGCTACTGAACCGAACTTAACTAGCAAGCCTGGCGTCTGAAGAAAACTACAATTCCCAGCGTGCCCCGCGGCCCGCCTAACCCGGCAGTCATGCGGCCGCTGCTCACGTGTCTCCAGTGCCGGCCGGGCTAGAAGAACCGCAGGAAGGTGAGAGGAGGTACAGGTTGGTACAGGGCGGTATCGTTAGGTCTCTGGGTCCCCAGGGCCTCTAAGCGAGCCAGAACCCTACTCACTCGCTCCAGGGCTATGCAGCCCGGCATCCTTTGCCCCACATCCGCCCAGGGTCGGCCGGCCCTTGCCGTGCCTTAGCCCAGCCTGTTCCTACCTGGTCTCCACCTATGGAGCTCCGGAGCCCCTCCCCAGTTTACCCCACAGCAACCCACTCTCCGTCCTTGGTAGGCCCTGACCCCCTTTCCAGTGCAGCTCACCCCTGGTATTTCTGGGATTCAGCTCCAGGCTGGCCTGGGAACTTACTCTGGCTGAGGGGCCTACTACAGTGGATGACAGCTCTGGCTCGCGCGCGTGAGCATTAGGTTTCTGGTCTGGCTCTGCCAGGAGCTGCTGGGACCTTAGCCTCTTTTCCTCCATGGACCTGTTTCCCTCCAAACTGAGCTGGTGCCCCATCCTGTTAAGAGTCCCAGTGGCTCAGAGTCACAAAAAATCAGAGTCAAAGCTATGGTTTTCCCAGGAGTCATGCATGGATGTGACTGAGAATTCAACTATAAATAAGGCTGAGCGCTGAAGAATTGATTGATGTTGGAGAAGATGCTTGAGAGTCCCTTGGACTGCAAGGAGATCAAGCCAGTCACTCATAAAGCAAATCAACCCTGAATATTTCACTGGAAGGACTGATGCCAAAGCTGAAGCTCCAATACTTTGCCCACTTGATGCAAAGAGAGGACTCACTGGAAAAGACCCTGATGTTGGGGGAAAATAGAAGGCAGAAGAAGATGGGGAGGATAGAGAAGGAAATGGTTGGATGGCATCACTGAGTCAATGAGCATAAGCTTGAGCAAGTTCTGGGAGATGGTGAAGGACAGGGAAGCCTGGCATGCTGCAGTCCATGGGGACGCAAAGAGTCGGACTTGCCTGAGCTACTGAACCGAACTTAACTAGCAAGCCTGGCGTCTGAAGAAAACTACAATTCCCAGCGTGCCCCGCGGCCCGCCTAACCCGGCAGTCATGCGGCCGCTGCTCACGTGTCTCCAGTGCCGGCCGGGCTAGAAGAACCGCAGGAAGGTGAGAGGAGGTCCAGGTTGGTACAGGGCGGTATCGTTAGGTCTCTGGGTCCCCAGGGCCTCTAAGCGAGCCAGAACCCTACTCACTCGCTCCAGGGCTATGCAGCCCGGCATCCTTTGCCCCACATCCGCCCAGGGTCGGCCGGCCCTTGCCGTGCCTTAGCCCAGCCTGTTCCTACCTGGTCTCCACCTATGGAGCTCCGGAGCCCCTCCCCAGTTTACCCCACAGCAACCCACTCTCCGTCCTTGGTAGGCCCTGACCCCCTTTCCAGTGCAGCTCACCCCTGGTATTTCTGGGATTCAGCTCCAGGCTGGCCTGGGAACTTACTCTGGCTGAGGGGCCTACTACAGTGGATGACAGCTCTGGCTCGCGCGCGTGAGCATTAGGTTTCTGGTCTGGCTCTGCCAGGAGCTGCTGGGACCTTAGCCTCTTTTCCTCCATGGACCTGTTTCCCTCCAAACTGAGCTGGTGCCCCATCCTGTTAAGAGTCACAGTGGCTCAGTTCCCTTCATTCTGCTGACCAGCGCAGGTAGAGTTTGAGAAAGAAAAAATTGAAGGCAGGGAGAGAAGTGAAGAGAGTCGGATTCCAGATCTTAGGGGAGAAGGACGCTGTGAGAAGCAGCTTTCCATCTGCCAAAGCCGGAAGGGTGGAAAGAGCAGGTAAGCTGGGGACCGTGGAGTAGTGTAATTTGAGGGGAGGAGAGGCTAAGAGATTTTGAACCAGTGCAAGAGACCTGTGTGTCTGAGAGGTGAGGAGGGTGGAGGAGGAGGTCTCACAGTGTGGGGAACACCAGCTTTCCAGGGCTCTCTCTGGAGCTACACTGGATGCCTGAGAGACCATAACTGCCTCCAGTACTCACTGCTTGGATTTTTTGCTGAGTTGCCAGCTGGATAGCAAGTTGCATAAGAGGAAGCCCCGTGGCCTCTGACTGATCTTTCCGGACTTGGAGCCAGTGGGGGGACTTTCCCTCTGGAGCTGTGTCCCTTGGATGCATGCTTGGTGACATGTCTGAGAGCCCCCAAACACTTGCTTTTCCCTCTAATGAGTTTACAGCTCCCAACTTTGTTCAGCCATCACAAGAGGAGGAATGGCAAGAATCGGACTCCCCAAGAGACCTCATTAGCCATTCTAAGCCCCTCCGTGGGCTGGGGGCAGGGGAGGGGATGCCCTTGTGACGGGTAGTGGTTAGGCCATCCTAACCATCATGCCTAATGATGTGGGAGAAGAGTGAGAATTGGCCTCACTGAAATTTTAAAGGGCTTTGGAAGCTTCACAGAATTTATAGACTCTGGGCTAGAGGGAGGTAGGCTGGGCTGTAAGAAACTGAAATACCCAACAACCCTGGGTGAGGATTGTTCTTGGGACCCTGTGGTGTAGAAACCAGTTGGGAAGCCAGATAGATCTGGATCTAAATCTTGCTCTGCGGCTTGCTCCTGAATGATCCTGGATGAGTGATTTGATCTCTGAAACTGATGACCATTGCCATATAAGGAATGAATGAGATAAGATACCTGCATGACAGTCCTGCTTGAGGCAGGTCGGGTGATTTGCACCCTCTCTTGGGTTCTTTTCCCATGGACCTGTTTCCTCCAAACTGAGCTGGTGCCCCATCCTGTTAAGAGTCACAGTGGCTCAGTTCCCTTCATTCTGCTGACCAGCGCAGGTAGAGTTTGAGAAAGAAAAAATTGAAGGCAGAGAGAGAAGTGAAGAGAGTCGGATTCCAGATCTTAGGGGAGAAGGACGCTGTGAGAAGCAGCTTTCCATCTGCCAAAGCCGGAAGGGTGGAAAGAGCAGGTAAGCTGGGGACCGTGGAGTAGTGTAATTTGAGGGGAGGAGAGGCTAAGAGATTTTGAACCAGTGCAAGAGACCTGTGTGTCTGAGAGGTGAGGAGGGTGGAGGAGGAGGTCTCACAGTGTGGGGAACACCAGCTTTCCAGGGCTCTCTCTGGAGCTACACTGGATGCCTGAGAGACCATAACTGCCTCCAGTACTCACTGCTTGGATTTTTTGCTGAGTTGCCAGCTGGATAGCAAGTTGCATAAGAGGAAGCCCCGTGGCCTCTGACTGATCTTTCCGGACTTGGAGCCAGTGGGGGGACTTTCCCTCTGGAGCTGTGTCCCTTGGATGCATGCTTGGTGACATGTCTGAGAGCCCCCAAACACTTGCTTTTCCCTCTAATGAGTTTACAGCTCCCAACTTTGTTCAGCCATCACAAGAGGAGGAATGGCAAGAATCGGACTCCCCAAGAGACCTCATTAGCCATTCTAAGCCCCTCCGTGGGCTGGGGGCAGGGGAGGGGATGCCCTTGTGACGGGTAGTGGTTAGGCCATCCTAACCATCATGCCTAATGATGTGGGAGAAGAGTGAGAATTGGCCTCACTGAAATTTTAAAGGGCTTTGGAAGCTTCACAGAATTTATAGACTCTGGGCTAGAGGGAGGTAGGCTGGGCTGTAAGAAACTGAAATACCCAACAACCCTGGGTGAGGATTGTTCTTGGGACCCTGTGGTGTAGAAACCAGTTGGGAAGCCAGATAGATCTGGATCTAAATCTTGCTCTGCGGCTTGCTCCTGAATGATCCTGGATGAGTGATTTGATCTCTGAAACTGATGACCATTGCCATATAAGGAATGAATGAGATAAGATACCTGCATGACAGTCCTGCTTGAGGCAGGGCCTCTGGTGCTGATATGTCAGCACCCCTCTCTTCTTGGGTTCTTATCTTGTTTACCTGGTAGGTCTGTAAGCCTGAACCAGGCAGGAGTTGCCTCGACATATTTCTGTCTCTGCCATCCCCCTGTGTCACCCAATGCAGTGTTCTGTACACCTGGGTTCGGATCTCAGACATCTGTCTGATCTTGGGAAAGTTGTTTCACCTTTCTGTGTCTATCTTGGGATAACAGCATACCTGCCTTTCCCATCCAGGTTGAGAAGAGCTAGAACCCACAGGCCTCCTAGGATCATAGCCCCAGACAGGCTGGTGCCACCCTCAAGCGGAAGGTGTGTTCCCTCAGCTTCCCAGGGGATGAGGTCGTGAGACAGAACCCACAGACCCTGCGGAACAGGACTCCCAGGGCCATCCGGGGCCATGGCCCAGGTCAGCATCAACAGTGATCTTGGAGAATGGGGCTTAAGCTCGGACTCCGGGGAGCGTGCCCGTCTGCTGCAAAGTCCCTCTGTGGACATCGCGCCCAAGAGTGAGGGGGAGGCCCCTCCTGGGGGTCTGGGTGGAGGCACCACTTCCACGCTTGGAGCCATCTTCATTGTTGTCAATGCCTGCTTGGGTGCGGGCCTGCTCAACTTCCCAGCAGCCTTCAGCACCGCCGGAGGCGTGGCAGCTGGCATCACGTTGCAGATGGTGAGTGAGCGGGCTTGGCGGGCAGCAGTGCAGAGGGGTGGGTTTGGGCTCTTGACCTTAAAAGGGAGGCTCTGGGGCTTCTCTGGTGGTCCAGTGGGTGGAGTCCGCCTTGCAGTGCAAGGGGCACCAGTTCGATCCCTAGCCAAGGAAGGTCCCATGTGCCACGGAGCAGCTGCACTAGTGTGTCCAGTTACAAGCTGGAGATCTGGAGCGCATACGCTCAGAGCCAGTGCTCTGCAATGAGAGGGGCCACTGCAATGGGAGGCCCACACAGGCCAAAGAATAAAGATGGATAAAAAATCAGGGCTTCCCTGGTGGTCCAGTGGGTAAGGACACCACCGCCTTGCAGTGCAAGGGGCGCTGGTTCGATCCCTGGCCTGGGAAGATCCCACGTGCTGCGGAGCGGCTGGACCGATGTGTCCAATTACGGAGCCGGAGCTCCGGAGGCATGCGCCCAGAGCCGGTGCTCTGCGACAACAGAGGCCACCGCGATGGGAGGCCCACACGGGCCAAAGAACAAAGATGGATGAAAATAGAGAAATGAAAGACCAATAGAAGTGGCCCACCCATCCCCCTCCCTCCCCACCTCACCCCCCAAAAGATAAATAAAATAAATGTTTAAAAAAAAATCAATACAAGAGACCAAAAATTTTTTTAAATGCAGTATGTCAATGGATATATGAGGTATTAGAACTGTAATGGAATTTTGAAAAATTAAAAAAAAAAGAAATGGGAGGCTCTGGATCAGGAGAGGTCAATCCGAGACACATGCTAATCACTCTCCTCTCCAGGGCACTTGGCAGACATTAATAATCTATTCCAGCATTCTTTCCTTTGAGGCCAGATGAGGTTTAAAAGCCTTCCTAGCAACCAGGGAACTTCCGGACATTGACTGCATATTTAATAATTATGTAGTTATGTTTAAAAAGCAGGCCCATACCTTTTAAAACTACGTGCTGAAATACTTACTGATGGAATGATAAGATAACTCACATTTTCTTCAACACAATCCAGAGTGGGAGAGAGAAGAGATGAAAAAAGACTGGCCATGAATTGATCATTTTGGCCACATCACACAGCAAGTGGGATCTTAGTTCCCCACCAGGAATCAAAACTGTACTCCCTGCATCGGCAGTGTGGAGTCCTGACTACTGCGCCACCAGGGAAGTCCCGGAATTGATGATTTTTGCATTCGAGATTTGAGTGATGGGTACAGAGGAGTCGGTTGTACCATTCTATGTACTTTTGCATATGTTTGAAATTTTCCTCAAAACTTTTTGTCTTTAAGGAAAATCTCAACTCCAGTCATCTATTAAAATTGCCCTGCAACATAAGGCTCATCTGCCAGCTGGGCTTTGGGCACCAGGCCAGTAAATGCTGAGCAAAACCAGGCTGCTCTTTGCTGCCAGCCCTTCCCCACACCCTCTTGCTCTGCCCTGCCTGCAGGCCATGCTGGTTTTCATCATTAGTGGCCTCGTCATCCTGGCCTACTGCTCCCAGGCCAGCAATGAGAGGACCTACCAGGAGGTGGTGTGGGCCGTGTGTGGCAAGCTGACAGGCGTGCTGTGTGAGGTGGCCATCGCCACCTACACCTTCGGGACCTGCATCGCCTTCCTCATCATCATCGGGGACCAGCAGGACAAGAGTGAGGTTCCCCCTCCCCGAGTCCCTGCCTCATCCCTGCCCCTCTGCCCTGGGGATCCTGCGGTGGGCGGGAAAGAGCATGGAACACCCACCCAAGGCACCGGGCCCAGCCTTCATCAGGGAACCCTCCCTCCTGGCCGCTGGGCCCATGAGACAGATCGAGATCCTGGCGGACTGCACTCTCCAGTAGCCTGGCTTCACCTTCCCTTTCCTCCCTGTGCAGTTATAGCTGTGATGGCAAAGGAGCCCGAGAGGGCCGGCGGCAGCCCCTGGTACACAGACCGCAAGTTCACCATCAGTCTCACTGCCTTCCTCTTCATCCTGCCCCTTTCCATCCCCAGGGAGATCGGCTTCCAGAAATACGCCAGGTTCGGAGGCCCCACCTCAGCCTTCACGGGACAGCAGCTCTGATCTCAGGCAGCCAGAGACCCAAGAGCGGTGGGGGAACCCCTCTCCGCCATGTCACCTCACCTCCTAGGGCAGCAAGAGGGGATGAGGCCGGGCAGAACAGGGCTTGCGGGGGTTCCAGCAGAAGGCCTTCCTTCCATGTCAGCTAGAGAGACAGTGGCTCGTGGCCTCATTGAGAGAGTCAGTTCCAAAAGGGGAAGGGACGGATGATAATCCTGAGTGTGAAGGCAGTGTCTTTGCCTGGGCCATGTCTTTCCCATGGAGGATGACATTTTTTATCATTTGGGATTCTCAGCCCGGCAGCATTTTCCTTGCAGCTTGATGTAAAGGAAGAGAACTAGCTTCCTGGCTCAGAGTCTGAAAAGATGTGGGATTCGAAGCTGTTTCCTATGATCCTTAATCGAAGGGGGTCACACTCAGTGTCTCCCAGGTTCCCTTTAATGTTGACTTTCCAGTGTTTGTGCCTTGGGCCCTCCCACCTCCAGCCTCTCCTACTTCTCAAAGGCCCTGCTTGCAGCACTCGCCATGTCTGGGCTGCTCTGACTGAAGCAGCAGATGTGCTTTGAAGCCCAGCCCCACTGCTGCAGCCTCTGAGCCATGGAGCTGAGCCCCTTCATTTCCCAATGGCCACACATGTCAGTCTGATCCCCCCTCGCTCCCGGGTCCCTTCCTCATCCCGGGGACCAGCAGGACAAGAGTGAGGTTCCCCTCCCGAGTCCCTGCCTCATCCCTGCCCCTCTGGGGATCCTGCGGTGGGCGGGAAAGAGCATGGAACACCCACCCAAGGCACCGGGCCCAGCCTTCATCAGGGAACCCTCCCTCCTGGCCGCTGGGCCCATGAGACAGATCGAGATCCTGGCGGACTGCACTCTCCAGTAGCCTGGCTTCACCTTCCCTTTCCTCCCTGTGCAGTTATAGCTGTGATGGCAAAGGAGCCCGAGAGGGCCGGCGGCAGCCCCTGGTACACAGACCGCAAGTTCACCATCAGTCTCACTGCCTTCCTCTTCATCCTGCCCCTTTCCATCCCCAGGGAGATCGGCTTCCAGAAATACGCCAGGTTCGGAGGCCCCACCTCAGCCTTCACGGGACAGCAGCTCTGATCTCAGGCAGCCAGAGACCCAAGAGCGGTGGGGGAACCCCTCTCCGCCATGTCACCTCACCTCCTAGGGCAGCAAGAGGGGATGAGGCCGGGGCAGAACAGGGCTTGCGGGGGTTCCAGCAGAAGGCCTTCCTTCCATGTCAGCTAGAGAGACAGTGGCTCGTGGCCTCATTGAGAGAGTCAGTTCCAAAAGGGGAAGGGACGGATGATAATCCTGAGTGTGAAGGCAGTGTCTTTGCCTGGGCCATGTCTTTCCCATGGAGGATGACATTTTTGATCATTTGGGATTCTCAGCCCGGCAGCATTTTCCTTGCAGCTTGATGTAAAGGAAGAGAACTAGCTTCCTGGCTCAGAGTCTGAAAAGATGTGGGATTCGAAGCTGTTTCCTATGATCCTTAATCGAAGGGGGTCACACTCAGTGTCTCCCAGGTTCCCTTTAATGTTGACTTTCCAGTGTTTGTGCCTTGGGCCCTCCCACCTCCAGCCTCTCCTACTTCTCAAAGGCCCTGCTTGCAGCACTCGCCATGTCTGGGCTGCTCTGACTGAAGCAGCAGATGTGCTTTGAAGCCCAGCCCCACTGCTGCAGCCTCTGAGCCATGGAGCTGAGCCCCTTCATTTCCCAATGGCCACACATGTCAGTCTGATCCCCTCTTGGCTCCCTAACTGTGGCTTATTTCTCTGAAACTTATTTCTCTTGCATTTCTTGAGTCTTTGTTTGCAGTGGTCTCCCAGTTGGTTCCCTAGACCCTTGTGGTCACTAGAGTTAAGGGTGGATGTCCCTGGGGGTGGAATCAGAGAAAAGGCAGCTGGGGCGTGGGAGGCGGAGGCATGATCCCATCCTTCCTGGCAGCTTCCTGAGTGTCGTGGGCACTTGGTATGTCACTGCCATCATTATCATCAAGTACATCTGGCCTGATAAAGAGATGACCCCAGCGGACATCCTGAACAGGTGAGTGAGTGTCCCCAGGAAGCACTGGTTCAGGCATCAAAAGGCCACATAGCGGACCTCACTGGTGGTCCAGTGGCTAAAACTCTGTTCCCAAAGAGGGGGCCTTGGTCAGGAAACCAGATCCACACGTGACGACTGAGACCTGGCACAGCCAAATAAATAAGTACTTTTAAAAAGGCTGCATAGGTGCTCTTCTTAAGGCTTATAAGCTCCTCCGGGTCTGACTCATTGGTCGTCATAGGAAGGTGGCAAGCAGTCCTGATCTCTTTTAGCTGGAGAGAAGAGTAAGAGCCAGAGATGAGGGCACTTTGCCATTAACATCCAACAGATGAGCCAGTGTGAGACTAGGCCTTAGGTTATAGAACCTGCCAAGGTGGAATTGCCCATTTTTTCAATATGTGCTTATCTGTAATAACTATATCTTGTCTGTGAGGGTGAAACTATTTTCTCATTAAAAAGGAGGGGGTTTCATTTTTTTGTTAAGCTTTTCAGTGTTTTTAAAAATTTATTTTATTTATTTATTTTTGGCTGGGCTGGGTCTTTGCTCCCACATGGGCTCTTCTCTAGTTGCAGCAAGCGGGGGGCTATTCTCTGGTTACAGTGCGTGGGCTTCTCTTGCAGTGGCTTCTCTTGTAGAGCACAGGCCGTAGGGCTCATGGGCTCAGTAGTTGTGGCTCCCAGCCTCTAGAGTGTGGGTTCAACAGTTACGGCTCACAGGCTTAGTTACTCCTCCGACCTGAGATCAAACCTGTGTCTCCTGTATTGGCAGGCAGATTCTTTACCACTGAGCCACCAGGAAGTCCAGTTTCCTTTCTCTTAAACAGAGACGCAAAAGCCAAAGTGCAAGAACCAAAACTTCTGGATTTGGGTTCCAGAACCTCAGTTTACTCACCTGTGAAATGTGTCCTCTCCTGGCTCTACACTTGTGTGGGTGGAATGTGTGCAGCTGTCTGGTGGAGGCCGTGGGGGGCTGGCTGAAGGGTGAACATGGGGGCTGTTGGGGCCTCTGAGGGCTTCAGGGCCGCAGCATCCTGTGTGTCTGTCTGCAGGCCAGCTTCCTGGGTAGCCGTGTTCAATGCCATGCCCACCATCTGCTTCGGATTTCAGGTGCCAGTTGCAAGGTCCCTTTTGTCTCCTTAGCTCACTCCTCATCCTGGGATGGAATCCACATTGTGGGCAGGACTGGGGGCGGGTGGCAGAGGGATCCTGGAAGGAAAGCCAGAGTGGGGGCCCCAAGACTTGCCTTTTGTCCTTGGGGGTGAGGTCACTTGCCCACCCTGACCCTGCCCTTCACCCTGGCAGTGCCACGTGAGCAGTGTGCCCGTCTTCAACAGCATGCGGCGGCCTGAGGTGAAGACCTGGGGTGGCGTGGTGACGCCGCCATGGATTGCACTGGACAGGTGAGCCAGTGTGAGACTAGGCCTTAGGTTATAGAACCTGCCAAGGTGGAATTGCCCATTTTTTCAATATGTGCTTATCTGTAATAACTATATCTTGTCTGTGAGGGTGAAACTATTTTCTCATTAAAAAGGAGGGGGTTTCATTTTTTTGTTAAGCTTTTCAGTGTTTTTAAAAATTTATTTTATTTATTTATTTTTGGCTGGGCTGGGTCTTTGCTCCCACATGGGCTCTTCTCTAGTTGCAGCAAGCGGGGGGCTATTCTCTGGTTACAGTGCGTGGGCTTCTCTTGCAGTGGCTTCTCTTGTAGAGCACAGGCCGTAGGGCTCATGGGCTCAGTAGTTGTGGCTCCCAGCCTCTAGAGTGTGGGTTCAACAGTTACGGCTCACAGGCTTAGTTACTCCTCCGACCTGAGATCAAACCTGTGTCTCCTGTATTGGCAGGCAGATTCTTTACCACTGAGCCACCAGGGAAGTCCAGTTTCCTTTCTCTTAAACAGAGACGCAAAAGCCAAAGTGCAAGAACCAAAACTTCTGGATTTGGGTTCCAGAACCTCAGTTTACTCACCTGTGAAATGTGTCCTCTCCTGGCTCTACACTTGTGTGGGTGGAATGTGTGCAGCTGTCTGGTGGAGGCCGTGGGGGGCTGGCTGAAGGGTGAACATGGGGGCTGTTGGGGCCTCTGAGGGCTTCAGGGCCGCAGCATCCTGTGTGTCTGTCTGCAGGCCAGCTTCCTGGGTAGCCGTGTTCAATGCCATGCCCACCATCTGCTTCGGATTTCAGGTGCCAGTTGCAAGGTCCCTTTTGTCTCCTTAGCTCACTCCTCATCCTGGGATGGAATCCACATTGTGGGCAGGACTGGGGGCGGGTGGCAGAGGGATCCTGGAAGGAAAGCCAGAGTGGGGGCCCCAAGACTTGCCTTTTGTCCTTGGGGGTGAGGTCACTTGCCCACCCTGACCCTGCCCTTCACCCTGGCAGTGCCACGTGAGCAGTGTGCCCGTCTTCAACAGCATGCGGCGGCCTGAGGTGAAGACCTGGGGTGGCGTGGTGACGGCCGCCATGGTCATCGCCCTCGCTGTCTACATGGGCACAGGTGAGTGCTCCCCAGCATATCAAACACTTTTTTTTTTTCCTGGTTTTTTTTCTTTAAATTTTGCTTTTTTACTCTTGCAGAGCTTCGTTGCTCACAGATGTGTACAGTCCCAGGCCAATCATATATATGCACATCCACATCAAACACTTGTGTTGGCCTTGGCTTGGACTTGGGCTGCCCCAAGGAGAGATGTATGCATGTGTTCATTCAGCAGCTGTCAGTAGGTGCCTAGTCAGTCAGTCCCAGGAACTTTCTTAACATGAGGGATGCCGTAGAGAGAAGTAGCCCACGTGAAATTGACAGTCCGTTGAGAGAGACGGTTATAGGAGTACATTGAGAATCAGTAAGAAAATTAGACGGGTCAGTGTGAGTGTGACTGGGCGGGGCTGGCTTTGAAGGGTGGTGGATCACAGGTGGCTCCTCTCAGAGAAGCTGGCATCTGGGGCAGCCCAGACCCTGAGAAGGAGCCAGACTTTCAAGAGCCGGCAGAAAATCATTCCAGAGGAACCCGAAAATGCCGAGTCCCCGAGGCCAGGACAGAAGAAAGTCTGTGGAGTTGGAGAGGAGCGAGCTGGCGGTTGGGGGTGGGCAGCACAGCTGGATAGGGAGCACGGCCAGATCCTGAGGATCGTCGGGAGCCAGAGTGGAAGCAGGGCTGTGGCCTGGTGAAGGGGGACACTGCTGGGGGAGTTCAAGATCAGAGGGGCGACAGTGCTGCGGTGGGGGTGTGAGAAGTCAGGAAGGGGCCCCTGAGCCCAGCCTCCACATCCCTCTGGGCCTCAGTCTTAGCCTCCAGGGCTGCTCTGGCACCTCCCGGTCTGCTGTTGGCCCAGCAGAGGCTGGTCCATCCCCCTACCCTCCCTGGGCCGCCCTGACCCAGCCCTCTTGTCCCTCCCCTCAGGCATCTGCGGCTTCCTGACCTTTGGGGCCACTGTGGACCCTGACGTGCTCCTGTCCTACCCGTCGGAGGACATGGCTGTGGCTGTGGCCCGCGCCTTCATCATCCTGAGTGTGCTCACCTCCTACCCCATCCTGCACTTCTGTGGGCGGTGAGCCCCTCCCCACCCGCGGGGGTGCTCCCTCACCAGGGCCCCCGAAAGCCCTTTAAACATGGTCCTTGGGCCTTGTGTAGCACCCATTTCATAGAGGGAGGCACTAAAACCCATAAGAAAGGGGTTTTAGTGCCTGGGATGGCCTTGTGAGCACCCCAGCCGGGTCTTGGGTGAGGGATACCTTTGTCCCAGAGTCACCAGGACAATCTGAGCCCCCTGAGAACCTCTAGTCCAGGTCCTTTTCTGAACACCCTGTCTTCTGGGTACCCCCATCCCCTCCTTTCTCAGAGTCTAGTATCCGTTCCCATGGGGTATGCAGCTCCTGGGCCAGGCAAGGCACGAACCCTTTCACACTGACCATCCCATCCAGTGCCCAGAGCAACCCTGAGAAGAGTACTGCTAGGCCCGTTACACAGAAGAGGAAACAGAGGGTCCGGGGTTAGAGTCTTACTTACAGTCCATGCGGTCGGGGGTCTGTCCCGTGGCTGGAGGCGGGGGGCTGCCAGCAGGAGCGCCCCTGAGCCCCTCTCCGTGTGGGCAGGGCGGTGGTCGAAGGCCTGTGGCTGCGCTACCAGGGCGTGCCGGTGGAGGAGGACGTGGGGCGGGCGGCGGCGAGCTGCTGCTCACCCTGCTGCTGGCCCTCTTCATCCCTGACATCGGCAAGGTCATCTCAGTCATCGGGGCCTGGGCCCTTTTCTGGAAGCAGGGCTGTGGCCTGGTGAAGGGGGACACTGCTGGGGGAGTTCAAGATCAGAGGGGCGACAGTGCTGCGGTGGGGGTGTGAGAAGTCAGGAAGGGGCCCCTGAGCCCAGCCTCCACATCCCTCTGGGCCTCAGTCTTAGCCTCCAGGGCTGCTCTGGCACCTCCCGGTCTGCTGTTGGCCCAGCAGAGGCTGGTCCATCCCCCTACCCTCCCTGGGCCGCCCTGACCCAGCCCTCTTGTCCCTCCCCTCAGGCATCTGCGGCTTCCTGACCTTTGGGGCCACTGTGGACCCTGACGTGCTCCTGTCCTACCCGTCGGAGGACATGGCTGTGGCTGTGGCCCGCGCCTTCATCATCCTGAGTGTGCTCACCTCCTACCCCATCCTGCACTTCTGTGGGCGGTGAGCCCCTCCCCACCCGCGGGGGTGCTCCCTCACCAGGGCCCCCGAAAGCCCTTTAAACATGGTCCTTGGGCCTTGTGTAGCACCCATTGCATAGAGGAGGCACTAAAACCCATAAGAAAGGGGTTTTAGTGCCTGGGATGGCCTTGTGAGCACCCCAGCCGGGTCTTGGGTGAGGGATACCTTTGTCCCAGAGTCACCAGGACAATCTGAGCCCCCTGAGAACCTCTAGTCCAGGTCCTTTTCTGAACACCCTGTCTTCTGGGTACCCCCATCCCCTCCTTTCTCAGAGTCTAGTATCCGTTCCCATGGGGTATGCAGCTCCTGGGCCAGGCAAGGCACGAACCCTTTCACACTGACCATCCCATCCAGTGCCCAGAGCAACCCTGAGAAGAGTACTGCTAGGCCCGTTACACAGAAGAGGAAACAGAGGGTCCGGGGTTAGAGTCTTACTTACAGTCCATGCGGTCGGGGGTCTGTCCCGTGGCTGGAGGCGGGGGGCTGCCAGCAGGAGCGCCCCTGAGCCCCTCTCCGTGTGGGCAGGGCGGTGGTCGAAGGCCTGTGGCTGCGCTACCAGGGCGTGCCGGTGGAGGAGGACGTGGGGCGGGAGCGGCGGCGGCGAGTGCTGCAGACGCTGGTCTGGTTCCTGCTCACCCTGCTGCTGGCCCTCTTCATCCCTGACATCGGCAAGGTCATCTCAGTCATCGGGGGCCTGGCCGCCTGCTTCATCTTCATCTTCCCAGGTGTGGACCCCTGGTGTCCCCCCAGCACTCACTCCCAGGCCTTCCTGGCCGCGGCTCCTCTCTTGCTCACCTGTGGGGGAGGATAATCACCAACATTTATTGATCACCTTCAGGCTCTGTGAGAACCCCTGTTGTTTAAAAATCACCTCCTGCAAAGAAGGTGTAGTATCATCTCCATTTACCCTTGAGGAGGTGTGAGCTTCAGAGAGGGTAACGGACTTGCCCAGACTTTACAAACTCAGCTAATGACTAACAGCCTTTTCAGACCCAAGTGTGTCCATGTCCACAGCCAATACTCTTTAAGTCTTCATTCAAGTACCTGTGCCTCCCTTGCTGTCAGGGGTCTGGTGACAGTAACTAGGGTGATGACTGGGCAATTAGGGTCTCGCGGCAGCACTCTGACACAGAAGTCGAGAGGCCTGAGTTTCAGACGCAGTCTGCCACCAGATCCCTGAGAAACTGTCCTGGCTGCCTAGTCATGGGTTCTGCTGTTAGCCAGCTTATTTCTGCCCAGGAGGCCAGCTGGAAAGCCCTTGCCACTTTGCTTGGAGCAAGGAGGCCACACCTGCTCAGACGTGCACTGGGAAGGACCCTGCAGTGTGGGCAGCGCGGAGAGTCTTGTGTACAGCCTAAGGGGTGCCTGGCCTCTCCTGGGAGACCGGTCACCAGGCCTCTAGCTGGGTGCGGAGTGGAGGCAGAGGTGGAAAATGTGAGGGAGGAAGCACAGGCCTTTCTCCGTCCACCTCCACCGTCTCCTGGCAAAGCCAGAGGCTGGCCTGTAGGGGAGGAGCCCACCTAAGCTCTCCGGGCCACCTCTTCTCTTCCAGGGCTGTGCCTCATTCAGGCCAAACTCTCTGAGATGGAAGAAGTCAAGCCAGCCAGGTAAAGTAGGGCGCAGCCTGTGATCCTCTTGGGGAGGTGCTGGGGGCAGGGATGGGCTTTAAATTAGTAGGAGTCAGGAGACTTGTGTACTTGAAAGGAATTGCACTCCCTGGCTTCCTGCTCACCCTGCTGCTGGCCCTCTTCATCCCTGACATCGGCAAGGTCATCTCAGTCATCGGGGCCTGGCCGCCTGCTTCATCTTCATCTTCCCAGGTGTGGACCCCTGGTGTCCCCCAGCACTCACTCCCAGGCCTTCCTGGCGCGGCTCCTCTCTTGCTCACCTGTGGGGGAGGATAATCACCAACATTTATTGATCACCTTCAGGCTCTGTGAGAACCCCTGTTGTTTAAAAATCACCTCCTGCAAAGAAGGTGTAGTATCATCTCCATTTACCCTTGAGGAGGTGTGAGCTTCAGAGAGGGTAACGGACTTGCCCAGACTTTACAAACTCAGCTAATGACTAACAGCCTTTTCAGACCCAAGTGTGTCCATGTCCACAGCCAATACTCTTTAAGTCTTCATTCAAGTACCTGTGCCTCCCTTGCTGTCAGGGGTCTGGTGACAGTAACTAGGGTGATGACTGGGCAATTAGGGTCTCGCGGCAGCACTCTGACACAGAAGTCGAGAGGCCTGAGTTTCAGACGCAGTCTGCCACCAGATCCCTGAGAAACTGTCCTGGCTGCCTAGTCATGGGTTCTGCTGTTAGCCAGCTTATTTCTGCCCAGGAGGCCAGCTGGAAAGCCCTTGCCACTTTGCTTGGAGCAAGGAGGCCACACCTGCTCAGACGTGCACTGGGAAGGACCCTGCAGTGTGGGCAGCGCGGAGAGTCTTGTGTACAGCCTAAGGGGTGCCTGGCCTCTCCTGGGAGACCGGTCACCAGGCCTCTAGCTGGGTGCGGAGTGGAGGCAGAGGTGGAAAATGTGAGGGAGGAAGCACAGGCCTTTCTCCGTCCACCTCCACCGTCTCCTGGCAAAGCCAGAGGCTGGCCTGTAGGGGAGGAGCCCACCTAAGCTCTCCGGGCCACCTCTTCTCTTCCAGGGCTGTGCCTCATTCAGGCCAAACTCTCTGAGATGGAAGAAGTCAAGCCAGCCAGGTAAAGTAGGGCGCAGCCTGTGATCCTCTTGGGGAGGTGCTGGGGGCAGGGGATGGGCTTTAAATTAGTAGGAGTCAGGAGACTTGTGTACTTCGAAAACCAGGGGTTTTTTAAATACTTCTTTTTTTTTTAATCGATTTATTTGGCTATGCCGGGTCTTAAGTTGCAGCGTGTGGGATCTAATTCTCTGACCAGGGATCAAACCCGGCCTCCTGCGTTTGGAAGCATGGAGTCTTAGCGGCTGGACCACCGGGAAAGTCCCTTAAAACGAGTAACATGTGTTCGTTGTAAGAGTTCAAACACGACTGAAGGACTTTAGAAAACAATGTGGAAGTCCATCCTTCCCCACAGCCCTCTCCCCGTGGCTCCCTCCTGAGAGAGCTCCGTATGCCATTAGCAGGGTCTGTGCCCTCGTAGACTCTTCCTGTGTGTACACAGGCGTCTGTGTACACAAAGCGGTCCATGGGTAGACGCGAACACAGGAAGTTTTGTGTCTGGTTAGGTTATTTTCAAAAATGATTTCACGGTAGACACAGTTTTCTGCCCCTGGCTTTTTTTCACTTAACCATGTATCTTGTCCACACAAGATCTACTGCTTCCTTTTTCCATGTACACCTTGGCACACCTGTTTGAGAGTCTTAGCATCGATTTTTTTTTTTTTTGCTAACAAAATTTGAAAGTTTTAATGATCAACAGAGCTTTCAAAACAGGTTCTTCTTTTCATGTTTTGCACAGATGGATTTAAAAATCCACCAAATAACAAACAACGGTAGGTCCTCCATGTGTGTGTCAGTCACTCAGTCATGTCTGACTCTTTTCGATCCCATGGGCTGTAGCCCACCAGGCTCCCACATCCATGGGGTTCCCAAGGCAAGAATATTGCAGTGGGTTGCCATTTCCTTCTCCAGGCATCGATTCTTAGAAGGAAGTCACTCTGTCACAAGGCACGCTCATTCTCACTTTGGCACAAAGGTTCAAATTACCCTCCCAAAAGGCAGTACTGGTCGGAGTCCTAGCAGCAGTGAATGAGAGTCCCCTGTTCCTCACAGCCCTGCCAATACGGTACAGAGAGGCTTTGTCGACATTTGTTAGTCTAATGAAAATAAGACACTACATTAACAAATTTTTTTAAAATTTACCATTTTAAAGTGTTCAGTTCAGTGGTATTAAGTCCATTCATATTTTTATATAACCATCACCCTCATCCATCTCCAGAACTTTCTCATCATCCTAAACTGAAACGCTGTACCCTTTAAACAGTAATTCCCCATTCCCCCTCCCCCAGCCCCTGGCAACCACCATTCTACTTTCTGTGTGAATCTGACCCTTCTAGGCACCTCATATAACTAGGATTGTATTTGTCTTTTGGTACCTGGCTTCTTTCACTTAGCATAACGTCCTCGAGGTCAGTCTGTGTTGTAGCACATGTCAGAATGTCCTTTCTTTTTAAGGCTGAATAACATTCACCACATTTTGAAAAATACTGCATTGTTTTAATATGTACATGTTCTTGGCTGCTAGAGAAGTTATTACCAGGTTGCATGCTTTAAAAAAAATTATCATAGGGACTTCCCTGGCAGTCTAGTGGTTAACACTCTGCATTTCCAATCCAGGGCACACAGGTTCAGTCCCCAGTCAGGGAACTAAGATTCCACATGCCATGTGGAATGGTCCAAAAAAAAAAAAACCCAGTTACTTTTGGATTTGTATCCGTTTTTGAGACATATATTTGCAGGTGTCTTTTATTTATTTTTTAATGAAATAGATCACTCCACATGACCTGCTTTTTCCTGACCAGAGCTCCATCAGGGAGTACACATTCTAATTCTGGTCCAGCTCTTGGTGTGCTATGATCAGTCTGTTAATCCCGTTGGGTCTTGGACTCCTTTCCCATGGTGTAGGAATCATACATATGGCCACATAAACCTTTGTGTGAAAGCTGTTGAGAGTAGGAAGTATTCTACCCATGGGAGAAGTGGTATAAGTAATTATGGTAATAAATATAATAAATTAGTATTGTATAAGTAATAATATAATAAATTAACTGATATATAATCTGTTAATTACTGAGATATATATGTATATATGTATGTGTGTGTATATATATATCTGAAAGTTGCCAAAGTCTTGAGTGGTTTGACTGACCAAGCCCTCTGCTCTACAGCTGGTGGGCAATGGTCAGTTATGGAGTCCTCTTGGTCACGCTGGGAGCGTTCATCTTCGGCCAGACGACAGCTAACGCCATTTTTGTGGATCTCTTGGCATAGCCACTGTCTCCCAGGGAATTCTTGGCCTTTGCTGTTGGACCCAGGCGCTCTTCTCATAGAGCTTCAGGACCCCTCCAGAGCTCTATGACGACTTCCGGCACTGTTCCCCTCCACTGGTGGGATGATGTGTGGACGTCCTTTTCCAGGGACAGTTTGGGGGTGAAGTCAAGCCCCACAGCCCTGGACAGCTCAGACTCAGCTTCCCTCCTGCTCCCCATCCTGGCAGTGCTGTGGATGGTAGGAGGAGGTCTTGTGTCACAGGGAATCCCTCCTCCCCTCCTCCACCTCTCGACTTCATGCCTGTAACCCATGGGTAAAGAAAGTCAGCAGGTCTCCAAAGAAAAAACTCAGCCTGACTTCACTCCGGAGAAAGAGTGTGGACCCAGGGGTGCCATCCTCCACAGAGAAGCCGCCCTGAGAAGGGGCTCTGCTCTTCACCCCAGGACTAAGCGCCTGCTCCCGTCTGTCAGCAGCCCAGCCAACAGCGGCTTCCCCTGGCAGGTTCCAGAGGCAGCAGTGAAAGCGGACGAGGGTGCCGAAGCAGGTAGATGGATGCCTTCTGGGCCCACGGTGAGCCCCAGAGCCCCTCTGCCTGTGGCTGATTGACATTCCCCAGGCCCTCTGGGGGCCTCGCCCTGTCTCTTTACCCAGACCTGATGGTCTGGGCATCCCGCTGCTCCTCCATCCCCAGACACCACCAGGTCTAATGTTTACAAACGGCGCCAGTCCAGCTCTGAGCCAGGGGCCAGGGGCCGCCCCATGCCACGGTGCTGTGAGTACTCCTCCCTCAACTCTCCCCAAGGCGGGGAGTCTGCTTTCTCTCTTCAATTCCAGATGGGCCTCTCTTTTCAAAGGCACAAGAGTGGGGATGTCCCTTATGGTCCAGTGGTGAATACTCTGTGCTTTCAGTGTAGGGGACCTGGATTTGTCCCTGGTCGGGGAACTAATAAGATCCTACATGCCACAAGGTGCGACCAAAAAGTAAAAAAAAAAAAGAGTTTACAAAGGGACAAAGGCCCAAGAATGGGTGATAGAGCCGTCTGGGAACGCCATGCAGGCTGGGCTGGTGAGGATCAAGGTGACTCTGTCGGTATCTTCACTTTCAGTGGTTGCTTCTCTTCTCCCTGCCCTCCACGTCAACCCCAGCCTGGTACCCCGAGACAGAAAGACAGATGAGATGTCATTGACTGGGCAACATTTGAGTGTGGTCATGCTGGCCATATTGGTAATTCAGCTGGTAGAGAATCCTGCCAGCATTGCAGGAGATCCTGGTTCAATCCTGGGTTGGGAAGTTCCCCTGGAGAAGGGATAGGCTACCCACTCCAGTATTCTTGGGTTCCTCTGGTGGCTCAGACTACAGTCTGAGAATCCACCTGCACTGCGGGAGACCTGAGTTCAATCCCTGGGTTGGGAAGAGCCCCTGAAGGGGGGCATGGTAACCCACCCCAGTATTCTTGCCTGGAGAATCCTCATGGATAGAGGAGCCTGGTGGGCTACAGTCCATAGAGTCGCAGAGCGTTGGACATGACTGCAAAAACTGAGCACACAGCATGCTAGCCTAGAAGTTTCCCTTCCAGTCTAGGTCTTGTCTGTTCCTTTCCCCTATCACCTCTTCACCTGTACCCATTTTCTTATGTAGCTCTGTCTCTCCTGCTCACATAAGTAGGTGGTGGGGTGGACCAAACCCTGTCTTATCCACTTCTCCACATGTCCATCAGGCCTGGCCTTGGGAGCCTGTCAGTCACATTAAGGTCATACGTAGGATGTCTCTCAGGTGGGTAAGGAGGGAGAGCCCCGTTCATATTTTGAACACTTAGACCAGCCTGAAGTGAGGCTTCCTCTGCCTGGAACTCTCAGCATTTACCCTGGTTCTTCCTGCCCAGAACCTCTGAACAGAAGGGTGGGGATGAGAGGGACCCCCGTTCTCAAGGCGGTGAGATACAGGAAGCAGAGGCTGGCTGGGGCCCCAAAGGCTCCCACTCAGCCCCAGACTCGGGGGCCTGCCCTTCCTCACAGTCCCCTCAGCCCCTTGGGCCAGGCCCAGGTGGCCGTTCTCGCGCAGCCTGCTCCACAGCACCAGGCTCCATCAGAGCCCGTCCACGCAAGGTTAGGAGGACGGACGTCAGCAGAACTGCGCCGCCTCCTCGTGGCATTTCAGTGGGCGGCAGGGGTCTGTAAGGGGGAAATGTGTCGGAATCTGGCCTGATAACCTCAGGGGCTCCCTCCCCTGTCCTCCCCACCAGGGCATTTTACTGTTTCTTTTCTACTTGTGCACATATTGGGGAGGATGGTTAATAAAAAGGGACTTGTGCTGCTGAGTGGCGTGGCCTGTGTCTGGTGCCGGGGACAGCCCAGGCCAGGAGGAAAGAGGGCTGGGGTGGGGCTAGGGGCTGGGGTCCAGTAAGGCCATTTGGCTTCACCACCTATGACCCTTGAGGTTTGGTGTTACTTTCTCTGGGTTACCAGAGGGAAGGAAAGCTCACATCTAGGTTACAGGCAAACACGCAGCCACATTCATCCATTCTCGCCAAGACTTGTGAGCACTTCATCTGTGTCTGCCTCCCCATTAGACTGTAAGTTCCATGGGGGCTGGCACATCTCCCTGTCCATCAGGTATCTTACCCAGTGCCTGGAACAGAGTCAGCATGTGTCCGGTAGTTGTTGCGTGAAGGGATGATTATCAGTTAACACTCGCTGACTTCCTTGTGTATCTCCCAGGATAAAGGAGAGCCAATGTCAAGAAAGTACACGAGGGGCTTCCCTGCTGGTCCCCTGGTTACGGCCGCATGCCTTCAATGCAGGGGGCACAGGTTCGTTCCCTGATCAGGGAATGAAGATCCCACATACTGTGTGGTATGGTCAGAAATAAAATGTTACAGAAGAAAGTACAAGAAAAACTGACCATAGTACTTCATAACCAGAAAACCGTGTTTACAGAAGAAATGTGAAAACAGTTTTTCCTAGGGACACAGGCCAGAGTTCCCCTACCACTTCCTGTGAATCAGGGTATTTCTTTAATGCATATACAAAGCTTTTGTCTCCTTTAGGATACAAATTCTGATTCAACAGATCTGGAGCAGGACCTGCAGTCTGCATTGTAAACACTCCTAGTTTTGCCCATGCTGGTCCTTAGACTGAACTTTGAATAGCAGGGGACTGATGGACAGAGCGAAGGCTTTGGCTTCAAGACAGAGCTTTGCTGGATCTGAGCAGAGCCTCTTTACACTGGGAATTCAGGGAATCAGCTCACTTCTCTGAACTCCGCTTTCCTTGACTATAAAGTCAGGGTGGTGGTGCCCCTCTTGTAGACGCCCGTATTAAAAATCCAAGGACAAAAAAAAAAACCAAGGACAGATGGTATAATATATGTGTAGTTCCGGGGGTACGACACATGATAGCTGGGGTTATGTTGGTCATTTCCCTGTACTGGAAAGAGCGGGGCAGGAGGCACATGGTGTGGAGCGACAGTTCCACCTTTTGGTCACTAGAGGTCACCTTTGTATAATTTCGGCTTATGAAAGCCAGGCGCCTGTAGCTCAAGAGGACAGTCAGGTCCTCTGAGTCACTGGAGTTCCTGGTGATCTGCAGCCTAGCACTTGTGAATGATGTCCCTCTACTGGGGCAGGGCCACTTCTAGGTCACTGCCTCCAAGCTAGTGGAGAAATCAGTCAAATAACCTCATTATGTGCTACATGTAGATTCAATATTACACATCCAGATGTGGTAATTCATTGCTGTGATTCAATGAAAAAGTTTTCAGCAGATATGGGGGAAGGCTAGAGACATTGTAGCCAGGAAGAAGGAAGAAGGCAGATACCCTGTCCTCCAAGTACTTTATGTTTTCTGAGAGGTTGGGGAAGGAGAGGAACAGCACATGATTCATCCATTTGGATATTCTTCCACTAAAATGAAATTGAAAGGAAAAATACTTAATTGGTGTGTATAGAGTCCAGCATGTAAGAAGCTTGGATGTGGCCACTCCATCCTAACAAGTAAAAAGTTGAATAAACCAAAAACTCAACTCTTCTTAGATGTGTAAGGTAAATCAGATTATAAGGCATTCCCCTGACCCTCAAATAGGAGAGACACAAATACAGAGCAGAAACCCACAAGCAGAAACTTCTGTGAGAGTCTGTGCCAAGTAAAACCGTGAACTGTAATTTTTCGGGACTTTGTTTAGTTCGTCAACAGATCTGGAGCAGGACCTGCAGTCTGCATTGTAAACACTCCTAGTTTTGCCCATGCTGGTCCTTAGACTGAACTTTGAATAGCAGGGGACTGATGGACAGAGCGAAGGCTTTGGCTTCAAGACAGAGCTTTGCTGGATCTGAGCAGAGCCTCTTTACACTGGGAATTCAGGGAATCAGCTCACTTCTCTGAACTCCGCTTTCCTTGACTATAAAGTCAGGGTGGTGGTGCCCCTCTTGTAGACGCCCGTATTAAAAATCCAAGGACAAAAAAAAAAACCAAGGACAGATGGTATAATATATGTGTAGTTCCGGGGGTACGACACATGATAGCTGGGGTTATGTTGGTCATTTCCTGTACTGGAAAGAGCGGGGCAGGAGGCACATGGTGTGGAGCGACAGTTCCACCTTTTGGTCACTAGAGGTCACCTTTGTATAATTTCGGCTTATGAAAGCCAGGCGCCTGTAGCTCAAGAGGACAGTCAGGTCCTCTGAGTCACTGGAGTTCCTGGTGATCTGCAGCCTAGCACTTGTGAATGATGTCCCTCTACTGGGGCAGGGCCACTTCTAGGTCACTGCCTCCAAGCTAGTGGAGAAATCAGTCAAATAACCTCATTATGTGCTACATGTAGATTCAATATTACACATCCAGATGTGGTAATTCATTGCTGTGATTCAATGAAAAAGTTTTCAGCAGATATGGGGGAAGGCTAGAGACATTGTAGCCAGGAAGAAGGAAGAAGGCAGATACCCTGTCCTCCAAGTACTTTATGTTTTCTGAGAGGTTGGGGGAGGGGAGAGGAACAGCACATGATTCATCCATTTGGATATTCTTCCACTAAAAATGAAATTGAAAGGAAAAATACTTAATTGGTGTGTATAGAGTCCAGCATGTAAGAAGCTTGGATGTGGCCACTCCATCCTAACAAGTAAAAAGTTGAATAAACCAAAAACTCAACTCTTCTTAGATGTGTAAGGTAAATCAGATTATAAGGCATTCCCCTGACCCTCAAATAGGAGAGACACAAATACAGAGCAGAAACCCACAAGCAGAAACTTCTGTGAGAGTCTGTGCCAAGTAAGGAAGCCTGAACTGTAACTGATGAATTGCTGGATGCTCAGTGTGGAAAAATTCAAGAGAGAAAAATACGAGGGAACACATTCCTTTCAGTGGAAGGGAGCACACTTTGTGACTTTGTAGATGTTACCTGCAGCTCTAAAAAAATCCCTCACGCTTCCAGCAGAGGAGAGTAAAAAAGAACCATTCTGAAATGTGCTGAGAGCATTCTGTTCTTGTTAATAAGACATGCCCTCAGGAGCACTTAAAATTTAACCAGGGCCTAACCTACTGAGATTTTATCAGAGCCTAAGGGACCTAAGTGAAGGGGAACACAATTTCATCGCACCCTGTCCCACCTAAGAGGGACTGGAGAGAAAGCTGAGAAGCATAAGGAGTCCACAGCCCAGAAGCACACAGGCTGACTAGAATTCTGGGTTTCTATGAATTCTATGTGATCCAGTGATAGGACTATAGAACACTTTCCCTCCCCTTATACCATACAATCTCATTACTAAAGGCCGATTTACAGCAGTGCATTTTACCTGGCTATCAGAAAATTATAAGAGGGCTTCCCTGGTGGTCCAGTGATTAAGAATCCTGTGGCTCAGTGGATAAGATCCCATCTGCCAATGCAGGAGACACAGGTTCGATCCCTGATCTGGGAAGATCCCATATGCTATGGAGCAGCTAAGCCCACACATCAATGAAAACCCAGCACAGCCAAAAATAAATAAAAGTTTTTTTAAAAAAAGAATCCTCCTGCCAATGCAGGGGACACAGATTCGATCCCTGATCCAGGAGGATCCACGTGCCATGCAGCAACTAAGCCTGTGTGCTACAAATACTGAGCACACCTGCTGCAATTACTGAAACTCATGTGCTCTAGAGCCCATGCTATGCAACAAGAGAAGCCACCACAACTAGAGAGTAACCCTTGCTTGCCCCAGCTAGAGAAAGCCCTGATGCAGCAATGAAGACCAAGTGCAGCCAAAAAAAAAAAAAAAAAAAACATATACTAAAAGGCAAAAAATACAGTTTAAAGAGACATAACATCAGAGCTAGACTCAGATAGGGGTTACAATTATCAGAGCAGAAATTTTAAACAATTCTGGTTAAAATGCTAAGGGCTCTCAAAGCAGACAACTTGCAGGAAGTTATAGATGGGGAATGTAAGCAGAGAGATGGAAATTCTAAGAAAGAACCAAAAATAAATGCTATAAGATAAAAAAAACCACTGTAAGAGAGATGAAGAATGCCTTTGATGGGTCTAAACTGTATAGAGGGCTTCCTAGGTGGCTCAGTGGTAAAGAATTTGACTGCAGTGCAGGAGAGGTGGTTTGCTCCCTGGGTTGGGAAGATTCCCTAGAGTAGGAAATGGCAACCCACTCCAGTATTCTTGCCTGGAGAATCCCATTGACAGAGGAGTCTGGCGAGCTACAGACCATGAGGCTGCAGAAAAGTCGAACATGAATTAGTGACTAAGACAAACATACGGTATAGACTGGATACAACCTAGGAAAGAATCTCAGAGTTTCAGGATATCTCAAGAGAAACCTCCAAATCTGAAAAGCAAATTTTTAAAAACCTGGAAAAAAAGAAAATAAAATCTAAGAACTGTAGGAAAACAAAAGTAATAATACACACGTAATAGGAACAGTGGAAGTAAAAGAGAAAATATTTGAAACAATAATGACTGAAGATTTCCCACCAATCGATTCCAGGCACTGAATTAACTAATGACAGATTCAGGAAGCTCAGAGAACAAGAAGTAGGATAAATGCAAAAATTAAGACACCAAGTCATATCAGAGAAAAAAAAGATTAAAGAAAAACTCCTAAAAGAAGCCAGAGGGAGAAAACACTATGCTTTCAGAGAAGCAAAGATTAAGAATTATAGGACTTCTGTAGTGGCACAGAGGATAGGAATTCGCCTGCCAGTGCAGGGGACACAAGTTCAGTTCCTAGTCTGGGAAGATCCCACATACTTCAGAGCAACGAAGGCTGTGAGCCACAAGTACAGAGCGTATGTGCCGCAAATACTGAAGCCTGCATTGAGAGCCTGAGCTCTGTAAGAAGACAAGCCACCACAGTGAGAAGCCCGCCCACACGCAACAGAGCTGCCTCTGCTCACTTTAGCTAGAGAAAGCCCACATGGAATAACGAAACCCAGTGCAACCAAAAATAAATAAATAAATAAAAATTATATTTTAAAAATAATAAAAAAAGCATTAAACACATGCCTTCCACCCCCCACCAATAAAAAAAGAATTACAGGGGCTTTCCTGGTGGCTCAGTGGTAAAGAATCTGCCTGCTAATTCAGGAGAAAAGGAAGAGTTTGATCCCTGATTCAGGAAGATCCCACACGCTATGGAGCAGCTAAGCCTGTGCAACCACAGCTACAGAAGCCTGCAAGTCCTAGTGCTCCTGCTCTGAAAAAATCACTCAGAATTCCCAAGACTCCCCTGGCAGTCTAATATAGGACTCTGCACTTTCACTACCTGGACCTGGGTTCACTTCCTGGCTGGGGAACCAAGATCCTGCAAGCTGAGAGATATGGCCAAAAAAAAAAAAAAAGATGTAAAGTTGACCCTTGAACAATATTTTCCGATTCACTGGAAAGGACCCAGATGCTGGGCAAGATTGAGAGCAGAACAGGGCAGCAGCGGATGAGATGGTTGGATGGCCTCACCAACTCAATGGACATGAGTTTGAGCAGACTCCAGGAGATGGTGAAGGACATGGGGAGGCTGGCATGCTGCAGTCCACGGGGGTGGAAAAAGTCAGACACAACTGAGCAATTGAACAACCACTTGAACAATATGGGGGTTAGAGACCCCAACCCACCACATACTTAAAAACTTCCACATAATTTGTAATTGGCCCTCTGTACCCACGGTTTTTCATTCACAGATTTAACCAACTGCAGATCATGTAGTATTGTAGAATTTACTACTGAAAAAATCCACTACATATCAACTTTTGCAGTTACACTCATGTTGTTCAAGGGTGAAGTTAACATCTGACCTCTCTGAAACCATGCAAGCATGAAGAGTTGAGTGAAATATTTTAAATGTTAAGAGAAACCTAGAATTCTATATCCTATAAAAATGTCCTTCAAAAGTGAAGGAGAGGGTTTCCCTGGTGGTCCAGTGGGTAAGGACACCGCCTTGCAGTGCAAGGGGCGCCTGTTTGATCCCTGGCCTGGGAAGATCCCACGTGCCACGGAGCGGCTGGACCAATGTGTCCAATTACCACGCCGGAGCTCTGGAGTGCATGCGCCCAGAATCGGCGCTCTGTGACAACAGAGGCCACCGCGATGGGAGGCCCACACGGGCCAAAGAACAAAGACGGATGAAAATAGACAAATGAAAGACCAGTAGAAGTGGCCCGCCCGCTCCCCTCCCTCCCCACCCCACCCTCTCATAAATAAATAAATAAATCTTAAAAAAATTAATAAAGTGAAGGAGAAACACCTTCTCAAACAAAAATTAAGGTAATTTGTTGCCTTGAAAGGAGCGTTAAAAGGAGTTATTTAGAAAGAAGGGACTTTTTTTGGTGGGGGTCGGGGGACATGCCACCTGGGTTGCGGGATCCCCAACCAGGGATAGAACCCAGGCCCCCTGCAGTGGGGAAGTTCAGAGTCCTAACCACTGGACCACCAGGGGATTCCCAAGAGAACGGAAATTAAATAAAGCAGATAGCACAGTTATCAACTCAGAAGAGAATGCTTTGACAAATGAACAGAATGAAAACTAGCACCTAAAAATTAGAAGTATGATGGCAGGATTTAAAAATAAATCAAAAGAAGAGTTAGAGATAGTTAAGAAAATATCCTGGAAAGCAGAACAAAAAGACAAAGAGATGGAGAGAATTTCCTTTGCCGTCCAGTGGTTAGAACTGAGCAGTTTCACTGAAAAAGAAATGGAAAAGAAGAGATAGGAAAATTAAGAGTTAACTCAGCAACAATATCTTTGACTATTAGCAGTTCCAGAAATAGAAAGCAATGGGCAAGGACAGGAAGTGGAGGAGCAGAGAAAAGAGGATATTATTCGAGAAATAAGAAAATTTTGCAGAACTGAAAGACAGGAGTCTCCATCTTTGAATCAGTGAATTGAATTTTAAGAGCTGCACACTGGAAATAAAGAGAAAATCTTAAAGATTTTCTGAGATAGTAGCGGGCAGGTAGGGCATGCATCTTGGAGTCACTCCAAGCTATAAGAGAACACATCAATGCCTTCATAATTTTCCACCTTTTTTAAAAAAACTTGGCCACTTTTTTTTTATTTTTTTATTTTTTTATTTTTCATCCATCTTTATTCTTCAGCCTGTGTGGGCCTCCCATTGCAGTAGCCTTTCTCACTGCAGAGCACTGGTTCTGGGTCCACGCACTCCAGAGTGCTGGCTGGTAACTGGACACACTGGTCCAGCTGCTCTGTGGCATGTGGGATCTTCCCGGGCCAGGGACTGAACCAGCGCCCCTTGCACTGCAAGGTGGACTCTTTACCCACTGGGCCACCAGGGAAGTCTCAATTTTTCATCTTTTTTTAAAAATTAATTATTTGGCTGCACCACACAGCGCGTGGGATCTAGTTCCCCAACAAGGGATCAAACTCTCACCCTGCCTTGAAGTGAAAGTGCAACGTGTTAACCACCGAACAGTCAGGGAATTCCCAATGCCTTCATAATTTTTCAGTGAAACTTTTCAACTGACATTTTGTGTGCAACCAAACTTTCAATCAAGTATGAGGTTGAAATAAAAATATTTCTGAATCAGTAAAGGGATCCTGTGTAATCTTTCTCAGAAAGTCCCTGGAGAATATGCTTCAGCAAAACAGCTGGAAAGCGAGAATCAACCTCAGAAGAATGACCAGTAGAAAGGAAAAAAAAAAAAGTGACCAGTGAAAGTGAAAGTTGCTCAATTGTGTCCAACTCTTTGCAATTCATGGATGAACCGTGGCATTCTCCAGGCAAGGATACTAGAGTGGGTAGCCTATCCCTCCTCCAGGACATCTTCCCAATCCAGCAATCAAAATGGGGCCTCTTGCATTGTAGCTAGAGTCAGCGGAGCTACAAGGGAAGAATGACCAAGTGGTTTTCAAATGAGAGCTGGGCAGCTGACCAGAATATGGACAGTTCAGTTGGAGCAGGAATATGGAGAGCTATCAAAGGAAGGTCTCCAGGGAGAAATAAAACTAAGAGGTTATCTGACTTGTCTGAGCATCTGGAATAATTACTGACAGATCTGTTGGAGCAGAACTGGATAAGATTTGGATAAGTATGTATATAACAAAGCAAATGGGAAAATAAGGCCATTGTTACTCACAGGAAAACCAAGGAAAGGTAATCATAGTAAACTACTTAGCAGTGAACGGTATTTATACATTCATAATAAATGTGCATGTGGATTATTTACCCTTAAGGCTGATGTGTGACATAACCTCATTTTAAAAGGGGGGCAAAGGGACTTCAAGGTGTAGGAGTCACCGAAAGCTAAATCTTTCAACAGTAATTACTGCTTTTCATTTTTAAGTCACGAAACAGCAAGATAAGCACATTATCTTAAATTACTGAGATAAATGCCAAAAGAAACAGCTCAGAAGAGATGAAGGCCGGCAACACAACAAACCAGAGTGGTCAAAGCTGGGACAAAAAACTGCTGGCATTTCAGATGAACTGTTTATTACCACTGGATTTTCTTTCATTTCTTTTTTTTTTTTTTAAGAAAGAGAAAAAACAGAGTGTGGGCCATCGCAGAGGGTGAGTCTGGCAACAAGTAGATTTTCTTAAAAGTATATTTATTTATTTGGCTGTGCGTCGTCTTAAGTTTTGGTATGCAGGATCTTTGATCTTAGCTGTGGCATACCTGATCTTTAGTTGTGGCATGTGGGATTTAGTTCCCTAACCAGGAAGCCAACCTAGGTCCCCTCCCCTAGGGAGGGTGGAGTCCCAGTCACTAGACCACCAGGGAAATCCCAGGAGTGGGTTTTTAAAACAAGATGCATGACTATAGCTGTTTTTTTGTGGTGGCGGTGATTTTTTGGGGGGCCCCAAAGCGTGCAGAGCTCTTCCCTGACCAGGGATCAAATCTGTGCACTCCACAGAGGAAGCATGGAGTCTTACCTGCTGAACCACCAGGAAAAGGAAAGTCTTGTTTTTTTTTCTTTAAACTTACAATATATATATCTACATATATCTATATATATATATATATATATGTATTTAATAGAGTTATTATTTATACACAATGAGCTATTTTTCAGTCCTTAAAAAAAAAGAATGAAATCTTGCCATCTGGGACAATATGGATGGACCCAGAGGATATTATGTATGCTAAATGAGATAAGTCAGAAAAAGACAACAAGATTTGTTATTTGTGAAATCTTAAAGAAACAAACACAACAAAATGTAAACAGAGTCAGAGATGCAGAGGAGCAGGGTGGGGAGATGAGAAAAATAGATGAGGGAGACTAAGAGGTACAAACTTCCAATTACAAAATAAATGACTCATGAGTAGGAAATGCACAATGTAGGAAATACAGTCAACAATTATATAATATCTTTGTATGGTGAAAGATGGTCACTAGATCTATCATAGTGAACATTTTGAAATGTTTAGAAGTATCAAATCTTTCAACAGTAATTACTGCTTTTCATTTTAAGTCACGAAACAGCAAGATAAGCACATTATCTTAAATTACTGAGATAAATGCCAAAAGAAACAGCTCAGAAGAGATGAAGGCCGGCAACACAACAAACCAGAGTGGTCAAAGCTGGGACAAAAAACTGCTGGCATTTCAGATGAACTGTTTATTACCACTGGATTTTCTTTCATTTCTTTTTTTTTTTTTTAAGAAAGAGAAAAAACAGAGTGTGGGCCATCGCAGAGGGTGAGTCTGGCAACAAGTAGATTTTCTTAAAAGTATATTTATTTATTTGGCTGTGCGTCGTCTTAAGTTTTGGTATGCAGGATCTTTGATCTTAGCTGTGGCATACCTGATCTTTAGTTGTGGCATGTGGGATTTAGTTCCCTAACCAGGAAGCCAACCTAGGTCCCCTCCCCTAGGGAGGGTGGAGTCCCAGTCACTAGACCACCAGGGAAATCCCAGGAGTGGGTTTTTAAAACAAGATGCATGACTATAGCTGTTTTTGTGGTGGCGGTGATTTTTTGGGGGGCCCCAAAGCGTGCAGAGCTCTTCCCTGACCAGGGATCAAATCTGTGCACTCCACAGAGGAAGCATGGAGTCTTACCTGCTGAACCACCAGGAAAAGGAAAGTCTTGTTTTTTTCTTTAAACTTACAATATATATATATATATATATATATATATATATATATATATATGTATTTAATAGAGTTATTATTTATACACAATGAGCTATTTTCAGTCCTTAAAAAAAGAATGAAATCTTGCCATCTGGGACAATATGGATGGACCCAGAGGATATTATGTATGCTAAATGAGATAAGTCAGAAAAAGACAACAAGATTTGTTATTTGTGAAATCTTAAAGAAACAAACACAACAAAATGTAAACAGAGTCAGAGATGCAGAGGAGCAGGGTGGGGAGATGAGAAAAATAGATGAGGGAGACTAAGAGGTACAAACTTCCAATTACAAAATAAATGACTCATGAGTAGGAAATGCACAATGTAGGAAATACAGTCAACAATTATATAATATCTTTGTATGGTGAAAGATGGTCACTAGATCTATCATAGTGAACATTTTGAAATGTTTAGAAGTATCAAATCACTGTATTGTATACCAGGTAGTACTATAATATTGTAGGTTAATTATACTTCAAAAACCAAACTAAAAATCATAGAAAAAGAGATTGGATTTAGTTACCAGAGGTGGGGGATTTGGATGAAAGTAGTCGTTATAAGGTGAATCAGTATTAGGTAATGTATAATATGATAAATCTAATTAATACTATTGCATGTTATCTATGAAAGGTGCTGGACGAGTAAATCCTCCGAGTTCTCATCCCAAGGAAATGAACTTTTTTTTTCCTTTTTGCTTTTATTTTGTATCTCTATGAGATGACAGACGTTCACTAAACTTACTGTGGGAATCATTTCATTATGCTGTACATCTTAAACTTACAGAGTGCTGTGTATCAATTCTACCTCACACTGAAAGAAAGAATAATAAAATAACAACAGAAAAGACTACAGTAGAAACGAAACAGGAAGGAAAGGGGCAGGGCACAAGCTTTAAAAGAATGACAAAGGGACTTCCCTGGTGGCTTGGTGGTTAAGAATCTGCTTTGTAATGCAGGGGATGTGGGCTGTTTAGAGGTTGGGGAACCAAGATCCCACATGCTGTGGAGCAGCTAAGCCCACATGCCACAATTCCTGAAGCCTGTGCCTCAACTAGAGAGTCCATGCTTGGCAAAAAAAGTTCCCACATGCTGCAACTAAGACCGGGTCCAGTCAAGTTAGTTTAAAAAAAATTAAAAACAGGATGCTGTAGAATGAGGACATGACACAAACTGTGTGTGTGCTTCGTCATTCAGTAACACTCAACTCTCTGCGACCCCATGGACTATAGCTCATCTGTCTCCTCTGTCCATGGGATTTCCCAGGCAAGAATACTTGAATGGGTTGTCATTTCACACTCCAGGGTATCTTCCCAACCCAGGGATTCATCCCATGCCTCTTGTGTCTCCTGCATTGGCAGGCAGATTCTTTAACATGGTACCATCTGGAAAGCCCATGACATAAACTGATTAGAACCAAATAGATCCAAAATACCACTCTACTGGTGAAAAGCAAAGAGGAACTAAAGACCCTCTTGTTGGAGGTGAAAGAGAAGAGTAAAAAAGCTGACTTGAAACTCAACATTCAAAAAATGAAGTTCATGGCATTTGGTCCTATAACTTCACGGCAAATAGATGAGGGAAAAGTGGAAACAGTGATAGATTTTATTTTCTTGGGCTCCAAAATCACTGTTGATAATGACTGCTATGAAATTAAAAGACAATTACTCCTTGAAAGAAAAGCTATGACAAACCTAGACAGCGTATTTATTTTTTATTATTATTATTTTTTCATTTTTGCCAATACGTTTATTCCTATAGCATAAATATGTACTTTGGGGTTCGACAAACTCTTGGAAAGTATCTTCTGCCTCCTGCTGACTGTGGAAGCATTTTCCTGCAAAAAATTGTCAAGATGCTCAAAGAAGTGGTAGTCGGTTGGTAAGAGGTCAGGTGAACACGGCAGATGAGGCAAAACTCCGTTGCCCGACTCGTTCAACTTTTGAAGCTCTGGTTGGGTGACTTTCCAATTTGCTTCAAATGCCACATGACCATAGAATGGTCAACGTTGAATTCTTAGGCAACTTCTCCTGTAGTTGTAAGAGGATCTGCTTCGATGATGCTCTCAGCTGGTCGTGCTCAGTTTCTGATGGCGGGCCACTATGCTCCTCACCTTCAAAGCTCTCACCTCCTTTGCATATCTTCTTACATCACCACTGCAATTCACTTTCATTGGTAGTTCCTCGGCCACGGCTGCCTCCCGCTGGGCCCCGCGCTGGATCACCGGCTCATGCCGCGGGGCGCGGGCCACAGCCGCCTGGGTGGGACAGTGCGGACTTGCCGGCCGCCACCGCCCAGCCCGGGTCTGCGGGAGCCACGAGCCCTGGGCCAGCACCTGGGCTCCGCCGCCTGACATCCAGCGCACTAGACAGCGTATTTAAAAGGAGGCGTTGAGCTTCCTGGTGGTCCAGTGGGTGGACACCGCCTTGCAGTGCAAGGCGCGGTTTGATCTTTAACATGGTACCATCTGGAAAGCCCATGACATAAACTGATTAGAACCAAATAGATCCAAAATACCACTCTACTGGTGAAAAGCAAAGAGGAACTAAAGACCCTCTTGTTGGAGGTGAAAGAGAAGAGTAAAAAAGCTGACTTGAAACTCAACATTCAAAAAATGAAGTTCATGGCATTTGGTCCTATAACTTCACGGCAAATAGATGAGGGAAAAGTGGAAACAGTGATAGATTTTATTTTCTTGGGCTCCAAAATCACTGTTGATAATGACTGCTATGAAATTAAAAGACAATTACTCCTTGAAAGAAAAGCTATGACAAACCTAGACAGCGTATTTATTTTTTATTATTATTATTTTTTCATTTTTGCCAATACGTTTATTCCTATAGCATAAATATGTACTTTGGGGTTCGACAAACTCTTGGAAAGTATCTTCTGCCTCCTGCTGACTGTGGAAGCATTTTCCTGCAAAAAGTTGTCAAGATGCTCAAAGAAGTGGTAGTCGGTTGGTAAGAGGTCAGGTGAACACGGCAGATGAGGCAAAACTCCGTTGCCCGACTCGTTCAACTTTTGAAGCTCTGGTTGGGTGACTTTCCAATTTGCTTCAAATGCCACATGACCATAGAATGGTCAACGTTGAATTCTTAGGCAACTTCTCCTGTAGTTGTAAGAGGATCTGCTTCGATGATGCTCTCAGCTGGTCGTGCTCAGTTTCTGATGGCGGGCCACTATGCTCCTCACCTTCAAAGCTCTCACCTCCTTTGCATATCTTCTTACATCACCACTGCAATTCACTTTCATTGGTAGTTCCTCGGCCACGGCTGCCTCCCGCTGGGCCCCGCGCTGGATCACCGGCTCATGCCGCGGGGCGCGGGCCACAGCCGCCTGGGTGGGACAGTGCGGACTTGCCGGCCGCCACCGCCCAGCCCGGGTCTGCGGGAGCCACGAGCCCTGGGCCAGCACCTGGGCTCCGCCGCCTGACATCCAGCGCACTAGACAGCGTATTTAAAAGGAGAGACGTTGAGCTTCCCTGGTGGTCCAGTGGGTAGGGACACCGCCTTGCAGTGCAAGGGGCGCCGGTTTGATCCCCGGCCTGGGAAGATCCCACGTGCCACAGAGCAGCTGGACCAACGTGTCCAACTACCTAGCTGGAGCTCTGGAGCACATGTGCCCAGAGCCTGTGCTCTGCAGTGAGTAAGGCCACTGCGATGGGAAGCCCACACAGGCCAAAGAACAAAGATGGATGAAAGTGGATAAATGAAAGACCAATAGAAGTGGACCAAAAAAAAAAAAAAATTAAAAAAGAAAAAAAAAGGAGAGACATCGCTGTGCAGAAAAAGTCCGTATATTCAAAGCTATGGTTTTTCCAGTAGTCATGTATGGATGTGAGAGTTGGACTATAAAGAAAGCTGAGCGTAGAAGAATTGATGCTTTCGAATTGTGGTGTTGGAGAAGGCTCTTGAGAGTCCTTGGACAGCAAGATCAAACCAGTCAATCCTAAAGGAAATCAACCCTGAACATTCATTGAAAAGACTGATGCTAAAGCTGAAGCTCTAATACTTTCGCCACCTGATGCGAAGAGTGAGCTCATTGGAAAAGACCCTGATGCTGGGAAAGACTGAGGGCAGGAGGAGAAAGGGGACAACAGAGGATGAGATGGTTGGATGGTATCACCGACCTCGTGAACATGAATTTGAGCAAGCTCTGGGAGATGGTGAACGACAGGGAAGCCTAGCCTGCTGCAGCTTGGAGTCGCAAAGAGTCGGAGACGATTGAGACTGAACAACAACAGGCAACCAGGGAACTCCAGAGAGTACTTTAAATAAATTAGGATAGAATTATTCACTTACAAGAGTTCACCTCGGGCTTCCCAGGTAGCTCAGTGATGAAGAGTTCACCTGCCAATGCAGGAGACAAGGGTTCAATCCCTGATTCGGGAAGATCCCACATGCGGCAGAGCAACTAAGCGCATGAGCCACAACTATTGAGCCTGTGGTCTAGAGCCTTGGAGTTGCAACTACTGAGTCCATGTGCAGCAACTATTGAAGCCCATATGCCCTAGAGCCCGAGTTCCATAACAAGAGAAGTCACCGCAACAACAAGAGAGTAGCCCCGACTTCCTGCAACTAGAGAAGAGACTGCAGCAGCAGCAGTGAAAACCCAAAATAGTCAAAAATAAATAAAATAAAATTTAAAATCCCCGGTGGAAAGAAGGCCACTGTAGATAGAGCAGAATGAGCAGGGGCACATGGTGAAGTGCTGTGGGGAGATGAATAGGATCCTGGGGCCTTGAACGCCATCGTAAGGATTCTCGAGGAAGCCACTGGGACAGGCTTCCCGGGTGGCGCTAGTGGTAAAGAATCTGCCTTTCAATGCAGGAGACACAGGAGACACAGATTAGATCCCTGGGTCAGAAGATCCCCAGGGGTAGGAAATGGCAACCTGCTCCAGTATTCTTGCCTGGAAAATTCCATATAGACAGGAGCCTGGCGGGTTACTGTGCATGGGGTTGCACAGAGTCGGACACAACCAAGTGACTAAGCAGGAGGAGAAGCAGGAAGTCACTGGAGGGGTTTTAGGAGGAGGATGGATTGCAGGGGATGGAGGGAAAGCAGAAGGAAGGAACCCAGCAGGGCCTGTTGCAGTGGTCCAGGCAGGGATGACAGTGCCACATGGACTAGAAGAACACTGGAGGTGGAAACGAATGGAAAGATTTGAGATATACCTGGAAGAGAGAGATCAGTCTCTGACCCTATCCCCTTTGGCCTGCTTCCCATCTGTACATGGGGCTAATCTGAGAAAAGTCAGCTGTTTGGAGATACTGAGTATGGTTCTGTGTGAATCCTGCTCGAGGCACTAAGAGTAGAGACCTGGAGATGGGACTCAGCTGGGTTTGAACCTGTATGGCCTTGAGCAAGCTCTTTAGTGTCTCCGTGCCTCAGTTTGCTTATCTGTAAAATGGGTATCCTCACACTAGTACTTGCTTCACGGGATTATGGTAAGCAAACATATTCAATGACAATGACTATACAGGGCTCAAGAGTAGGGCCTAGCTCTCAAGCTGAGCTGTTATCACTGTTACCATCAAGAGGGGCTTCTCAGCACTGATTTCTGTCTTCTGGTGTCTGGGCTGTGGAGTGCAAAAGGAAATGAGAAACCACTAGCTGAGCAATGATGCATTGATAGAGTATGGTTACTACCATGGCCTCATTGGCAGTAAGTCCTGTTTCCTTCCAGGCCTTGGCATGCTTGCTTTTGAGGCAGCTGGCTCTCTGCCATCCTTAGGCCAGAAGGAGGCGATGCCAACAGGCAAGCCAGTTTATACTGATGAAAGGTAATTAATATGGCAGGAAATGGGGTAACTGCCATGGGAGTGGAGTAAGCCTCGGCGGCCACACCCTCACTAGCTAATTCCAGTCTCAGCCCACAACCTCAGGACTTCTCTTGACACCTGCTACTGATCCCTGGGTCAGAAGATCCCCAGGGGTAGGAAATGGCAACCTGCTCCAGTATTCTTGCCTGGAAAATTCCATATAGACAGGAGCCTGGCGGGTTACTGTGCATGGGGTTGCACAGAGTCGGACACAACCAAGTGACTAAGCAGGAGGAGAAGCAGGAAGTCACTGGAGGGGTTTTAGGAGGAGGATGGATTGCAGGGGATGGAGGGAAAGCAGAAGGAAGGAACCCAGCAGGGCCTGTTGCAGTGGTCCAGGCAGGGATGACAGTGCCACATGGACTAGAAGAACACTGGAGGTGGAAACGAATGGAAAGATTTGAGATATACCTGGAAGAGAGAGATCAGTCTCTGACCCTATCCCCTTTGGCCTGCTTCCCATCTGTACATGGGGCTAATCTGAGAAAAGTCAGCTGTTTGGAGATACTGAGTATGGTTCTGTGTGAATCCTGCTCGAGGCACTAAGAGTAGAGACCTGGAGATGGGACTCAGCTGGGTTTGAACCTGTATGGCCTTGAGCAAGCTCTTTAGTGTCTCCGTGCCTCAGTTTGCTTATCTGTAAAATGGGTATCCTCACACTAGTACTTGCTTCACGGGATTATGGTAAGCAAACATATTCAATGACAATGACTATACAGGGCTCAAGAGTAGGGCCTAGCTCTCAAGCTGAGCTGTTATCACTGTTACCATCAAGAGGGGCTTCTCAGCACTGATTTCTGTCTTCTGGTGTCTGGGCTGTGGAGTGCAAAAGGAAATGAGAAACCACTAGCTGAGCAATGATGCATTGATAGAGTATGGTTACTACCATGGCCTCATTGGCAGTAAGTCCTGTTTCCTTCCAGGCCTTGGCATGCTTGCTTTTGAGGCAGCTGGCTCTCTGCCATCCTTAGGCCAGAAGGAGGCGATGCCAACAGGCAAGCCAGTTTATACTGATGAAAGGTAATTAATATGGCAGGAAATGGGGTAACTGCCATGGGAGTGGAGTAAGCCTCGGCGGCCACACCCTCACTAGCTAATTCCAGTCTCAGCCCACAACCTCAGGACTTCTCTTGACACCTGCTACTGATCTGAGTGTACACCACAGAGGACGACTTCTTTAATGCCATGAGTCCCCCCTCTCCTCGGTGAGGGCTGGAAAGAGGGCACCTCTCTCCTCCTCAGTTGGTGGGAGAGTAAAGGAAAAGAGCTCAGAACCCCGTGTGCAGAGGTGTCCTTACACACACAGTGCACGCTCGCAAGTCAGTGACAGCAACCCTGTGAGGCAGGCAGACGGCTGGGACTCACCTGGTGATTTAAAAATTCTTTTTTCTGGAGACTTTCTGGTGGTCTGATGGTTAAGAACCTGCCTTGCAATGCAGAGGACGTGGGTTCAACCCCTGGTTGGGGAACTAAGAGCCCACATGCTGTGGAGCAGCTACTGAAGCCAGTGGACCATACCAAGAGAGAGAGTCCGTGCACCACAACAAAGATCCTGAGTGCTGCGACTAAGACCTGGCCTAGCCAAATAAATAAATACCTATGTTTCAAAAATCTTTCTGGAGGTTGGGGAAATTTCCGAAGATGGTCAAAAAGTCCAAACTTCTAGTGATAAGGTAAATAAGCTCTGGGAATGTGGTTCAGCATGAAGACTATAATTAATAATACTGTAATGTATATTTGAAAGTTGCTAGGAGAGTAGATTTTAGAAGCTCTCATCACAAGGAAAAACATTGTGCGACTATGTGAAACAATGGATATTAACTACACTTATTATGGTAGTCATTTTGCAATATATACATATGTCCAATCATTACAGTGTATACCTTAAACCAATATAATGTTACATGTCAACTGTATCTCAACAAACTAAAAAAAGTTTAAAAACATAAAAAATAAAAGTTAAAACATTTGATCTCTTTTTGCTTTTAAATTGTAAATACGATATTCTGTCCTTGTTAAAAATTCAGCTATTTCCTCCTCATCTTGCAGAAAAATAAACTACCCCAAGACCTTCCAGCCAGTAAGAGGCAGAGTGTGCACTTAGAATTCAGGATATTTTGTGTTCAAGGGCCAGGTTTGTCTCCTGGGCGCTGTGGCCTCCCAGAAGATCTCCACCTCTGCCTCTAACCTGCCCTAATCCAGAAGAAATTTACAAAGGGTTTAGCAAAACACTCAGCAGACAGGCCCTGATTCACATCTGAGATAACTCTCAGTCTCCCTCAGGAGACAGGACTGTCCCCAATTTGCTGTCACACCTCTCTCATACCTTCCTCTCAAGAGGGTGTGCATATCTGAATGCAAATGATGCAAATCTGAGTGCCAGCTTCAGCACTTGTTTTTTGAAAAAACAAACAGCAGGAGGTATCACTGGGAATGATGAAACAGTGAAGGGATGACCTCCCCCAGCAGTGTTTCTGCCTCTACTTCCTGGGCTAGGGCTCCTCCCTGGAGCTTCTTCTTCTTCTTTTATTTATTTATTTATTTATTTTGGGCGGAGGTCGGGTTGGGGAGGGAGGGGAGTGGGCGGGCCACTTCTATTGGTCTTTCATTTCTCTATTTTCATACATCTTTGTTCCTTGGCTCCTGTGGGCCTCCCATCGCGGTGGCCTCTGTCAGTTGCAGAGCACCGGCTCTGGGTGCATGTGCTCCAGAGCTCCGGCTCGGTAATTGGACACATGGGTCCAGCCGCTCCGCAGCACGTGGGATCTTCCCAGGCCAGGGATCGAACCGGCGCCCCTTGCAGTGCAAGGCGGTGTCCTTACCCACTGGACCACCAGGGGAAGCCCCTTCTTCTTCTTTTTTTTAGTATTTATTTATCTGGCTGTGCCAGGTCTTAGTTCAGGCATACAGGATCTTTTAACTGTAGGACGAGAATCTGTAGCTGTAGGATCTAGTTCCCTAATCAGTGTATACCTTAAACCAATATAATGTTACATGTCAACTGTATCTCAACAAACTAAAAAAAGTTTAAAAACATAAAAAATAAAAGTTAAAACATTTGATCTCTTTTTGCTTTTAAATTGTAAATACGATATTCTGTCCTTGTTAAAAATTCAGCTATTTCCTCCTCATCTTGCAGAAAAATAAACTACCCCAAGACCTTCCAGCCAGTAAGAGGCAGAGTGTGCACTTAGAATTCAGGATATTTTGTGTTCAAGGGCCAGGTTTGTCTCCTGGGCGCTGTGGCCTCCCAGAAGATCTCCACCTCTGCCTCTAACCTGCCCTAATCCAGAAGAAATTTACAAAGGGTTTAGCAAAACACTCAGCAGACAGGCCCTGATTCACATCTGAGATAACTCTCAGTCTCCCTCAGGAGACAGGACTGTCCCCAATTTGCTGTCACACCTCTCTCATACCTTCCTCTCAAGAGGGTGTGCATATCTGAATGCAAATGATGCAAATCTGAGTGCCAGCTTCAGCACTTGTTTTTTGAAAAAACAAACAGCAGGAGGTATCACTGGGAATGATGAAACAGTGAAGGGATGACCTCCCCCAGCAGTGTTTCTGCCTCTACTTCCTGGGCTAGGGCTCCTCCCTGGAGCTTCTTCTTCTTCTTTTATTTATTTATTTATTTATTTTGGGCGGAGGTGGGGTTGGGGAGGGAGGGGAGTGGGCGGGCCACTTCTATTGGTCTTTCATTTCTCTATTTTCATACATCTTTGTTCCTTGGCTCCTGTGGGCCTCCCATCGCGGTGGCCTCTGTCAGTTGCAGAGCACCGGCTCTGGGTGCATGTGCTCCAGAGCTCCGGCTCGGTAATTGGACACATGGGTCCAGCCGCTCCGCAGCACGTGGGATCTTCCCAGGCCAGGGATCGAACCGGCGCCCCTTGCAGTGCAAGGCGGTGTCCTTACCCACTGGACCACCAGGGGAAGCCCCTTCTTCTTCTTTTTTTTAGTATTTATTTATCTGGCTGTGCCAGGTCTTAGTTCAGGCATACAGGATCTTTTAACTGTAGGACGAGAATCTGTAGCTGTAGGATCTAGTTCCCTAATCAGAGATTGAACCCAGGCCCCCTGCATTGGGAGCGCAGAGTCTTAGCCACTAGACCACCAGGGAAGTCCCAGCTCTCATGGTTCTGATTAGCCATTGCCAGAATCCCAAATGGCAAATGTCTCACACTTTCCTTTGACTCTTGACAAAGGGTTATTGTACACAGGGAACTATTCCGGCTCACCAAATTTTGATTCGTAAATAAGGATGAAGCATTTTAGGAGTGTTTACAGAGTCATCAAACTCCAGATTTCTGCCAAGGAGTGTGCCTGCCGTGCAGCCCTGCAAAATTCCTGCTAGGCATGTGCACAGGAAGATAATGGAATACCAGAAGGAGTATGAATGGGGAAGAGGACAACAGAGCCTTTGGTCCTATCTAAATGGGCCAAACTCTTAAAAAAAAAAAAAAAAATCAATTGTGAATTCTGGCCTCTAGAGCACTGGTCCCTGACCTTTTTGGCACCAGAGACTGGTTTTGTGGAAGATAAGTTTTCCAGGGATGGGGTGGTGGAGGGGGTGATTTTGGGATGCTTCAAGAGCATTGTATGTATTGTGCACTTTATTCCTAATTTAATGCCAGTGCTGATGGGACAGAAAGTGCTGGTCTGTGGCCTGTAGGTTGGGAACCACTGCTCTAGAGCACAATCTACCCTACTGGGAGCTGGCTGGCACTTGGTGGTCTCTCCCATGAGAGGGGTGGCAACAGTGCCCTCTGCTCCCCATGGTATGGCATGGATATGTCTCCTGGAGTCAGCTCCAAGGCTGCCCCCCATCCAAGAGACCAAAAGGCACAGGCTCTGGTCTCTCATGCTTTGCTGGCCTTGTTCACCATGTTGGGTATCACACTCAACAGACTGTGTCTGAAAGAGTAGCAAATTGTGTTTTTACCCCCAACTCTTGAAAACCCTTGGTCTGATCCCTCTCTGTGGGTCCTGGAAGCTCATGGTATGACTCAGGGCATGGCCCTCAACATCTGCAACCCCTATTCACTCTGTTCAGGGGCACAGGGCTACCAAGAGCCTTATGCTTGCTGATACAAGCAACCTCTTCTGAAGATACCAGGTCTGAACTTCCCTAGCGACCTAGTGACTGAGAATCTGCCTTGCAACACAGGGGATGCGGGTTTGATCCCTGGGTGGGGAACTAGGATCCCACATGCCTTGGAGCCACTAAGCCAAGCCACAACTACTGAGCCTGAGCACTGCAACTAGAGACTCTGTGCACCCATCTGACACCATGAAGATACCGCATGATGCAATGGAGACCCATGCAGACAAACAAATAAAATACAATAAAACCCCCAAAACCTATACTAGGTCAAATATGGGCACCCCAGTAACTGGCTGGTGTGTGGGATGGGAAAGACTGAGGCAAGAGGAGAAGGGGATGACAGAGGATGAGATGGCTGGATGGCATCATCAACTCAATGGACACGAGTTTGCTCAAACTCTGGGAGACAGTGAAGGACAAGGAAGCCTGGTGTGCTGTAGTCCATAGAGTCAGACATAACTTAGCAACTGAACAACAACAACAACAACAAAGGTGGGATGGGAGATGGTGAGGGCTGAGCCATGTAGCCTGGAGATAATTATTTCAGGTAATGCTTCTCTCCACCTTTGTAACAAGTCCAAGCCACCATCATGTCTTTCCTGGGCTATTACCTCCTTCTAGTGTGGAGATTCCTGCTGCTTCCCGCCCCTTTGCTCTCCAGTAGTTTTTTCTTCTTGCAGTAACCTTTTAGAACTAAGGTCAATTCACATCATCCTCAGCTCAAAACCTGTAACTTCTCTTCTTACTAGGATGAAAGCCACAGTCCTCAGCATGGCTGAGAGGGCCCGGTGGGTGATTCTGTCTCTGATCCAACCTCATCTGCTCCTCCCTGGCTTTCGTTGCTCAGTCCCAGGGGCCCACTCACCACCGTTCAGCCTCAGGGACTTTGTACTTTCTGGTCTCCTGCCCGGAAGCCTCTGCCACCAGGGCTCTGCGTGGTTTCCCGCCGCATTTTTGGGGGGTTCTGCTCAGATCCCTTGTCTCCATAAACAAAAAGAGCTGTCCATCTGTCCGCTTCCCATCTCTGTCACCCAGCACTTGTTTTGCTCTCTTATTTTTTGTAGCACTTGTACTGCTTGCTTAACATGATTTCTCTAGAATTATTGCTTCTCTGTTTAAATGCAAGATCAACGACTACAGGAACTTTGTTTTTCTTGCTGCTATAGTCTCAACACCTGGTACATAAGAGGCACTTACAAATTATTTTTCAGGGCCTCCCTGGTGGTCCAGTGGTTAAGACTCCATGTTCCCAATGCAGGGGGCCCAGATTCAGTGCCTGGTCAGGAACTGGGTCCTATATGTCACAACTAAAAGATCCCATGTGCCACAACTAAGACCCAGCCTCCCTCCACCCCCCCCAAATCAAAATTATTTGTTGAATCAAATGAAGTGTCTTGATGCTAGGCACTATTTTACATACTTCATCTCATCAGGTAACTCTCAAAAACTCCACGGTAGGTATTATCGTGACCCCACTTCACAGATGAAGGAACTGAAGCTTAGAGAGATGACATCCCAGTGCAAGGTTACTTGAGGGCAGCCTGGGACTGTGGACAGCGTGGTCTGAGCCTGAAAGAGATTAGGATGTGGAGTGCTCAGGATGGTGGGAATGGGGGACAGGCGGTACTTCCTCAGGTTCCCCTGACCAGGACATGCGTGTCCTTGGAATCCTCACTTCTTGGGTGAGAGTAGAAGACGTGCACCATAGCCTGGCTGCCCCTCCTCTCTCTACCTTGCTTCCTCCAGTTAACTCTTCCTGACAAGTTCCATTCGGGGCATAGGATGGACCAGAGGCTGCTGTGGGAGTCAGGACAGTTCCAGACGGGAAGAATTCCTAGATCACCTAGGTCAGCACTTGTGTTTTATAGGAGAACGAAGGGGATGAACAGAATTACAGAAGGGGTGCAGGGGCATGAGCCAGAAAATTTTTTGTGGGCTCCCCAAATAGCATCTCTAGGAGTCTCACCAAGCTTTGGGAGACTGGCCCACTCACCACCGTTCAGCCTCAGGGACTTTGTACTTTCTGGTCTCCTGCCCGGAAGCCTCTGCCACCAGGGCTCTGCGTGGTTTCCCGCCGCATTTTTGGGGGGTTCTGCTCAGATCCCTTGTCTCCATAAACAAAAAGAGCTGTCCATCTGTCCGCTTCCCATCTCTGTCACCCAGCACTTGTTTTGCTCTCTTATTTTTTGTAGCACTTGTACTGCTTGCTTAACATGATTTCTCTAGAATTATTGCTTCTCTGTTTAAATGCAAGATCAACGACTACAGGAACTTTGTTTTTCTTGCTGCTATAGTCTCAACACCTGGTACATAAGAGGCACTTACAAATTATTTTTCAGGGCCTCCCTGGTGGTCCAGTGGTTAAGACTCCATGTTCCCAATGCAGGGGGCCCAGATTCAGTGCCTGGTCAGGGAACTGGGTCCTATATGTCACAACTAAAAGATCCCATGTGCCACAACTAAGACCCAGCCTCCCTCCACCCCCCCCAAATCAAAATTATTTGTTGAATCAAATGAAGTGTCTTGATGCTAGGCACTATTTTACATACTTCATCTCATCAGGTAACTCTCAAAAACTCCACGGTAGGTATTATCGTGACCCCACTTCACAGATGAAGGAACTGAAGCTTAGAGAGATGACATCCCAGTGCAAGGTTACTTGAGGGCAGCCTGGGACTGTGGACAGCGTGGTCTGAGCCTGAAAGAGATTAGGATGTGGAGTGCTCAGGATGGTGGGAATGGGGGACAGGCGGTACTTCCTCAGGTTCCCCTGACCAGGACATGCGTGTCCTTGGAATCCTCACTTCTTGGGTGAGAGTAGAAGACGTGCACCATAGCCTGGCTGCCCCTCCTCTCTCTACCTTGCTTCCTCCAGTTAACTCTTCCTGACAAGTTCCATTCGGGGCATAGGATGGACCAGAGGCTGCTGTGGGAGTCAGGACAGTTCCAGACGGGAAGAATTCCTAGATCACCTAGGTCAGCACTTGTGTTTTATAGGAGAACGAAGGGGATGAACAGAATTACAGAAGGGGTGCAGGGGCATGAGCCAGAAAATTTTTTGTGGGCTCCCCAAATAGCATCTCTAGGAGTCTCACCAAGCTTTGGGGAGACTGGCATAGAAAATCAGATGCTGGGAGGGAACAGCTGAGGCTTTTAGTCCCTGTTCTCTGCCTTCAGTTTATTTTTTTGCCTCCAGTCTCTTAATGGCCCTATCTCTGGGGTTCTTGAATGTCTCCAGGCCACACCACGTACCTGTGGCTCAATCATGGAGTTGAGACACATCCCCAACAACTCCCTCCCTGCCTGGGAAAATTTGCAGGTAAGCCTGAGGAGATCTAGCAACTCCTGGTAGAGGCACGAGAGCGTGCATATGACCTCCCAGGATTAAGGGGCCTTCTTGGGGCTAGGTAGGGCAGAGATGTGTGCGTGTGTGTGTGTGTATGTGTGTGCGTGTGTGTGTTAGTCACTCAGTCGTGTCTGACTCTTTGTGACTCTATGGACTATAGCCCGCCAGGCTCCTCTGTCCATGGGATTCTCCAGATAAGAATACTGGCGTGGGTTGCCATTCCCTTCTCCAGAGGATCTTCTCGACCCAGGGATCAAACCCATGTCTCTCGCACTAGTCCAGGGTAGAGATAGCAGGCACTAAGATGTAGGCTAGGGCAGATTGTTTGTTCACTGTTAGGATCCCAGCACCTGTATCAGTGCCTTGAAAGGAGTAAAGATTCAAATAGTTGTAGAAAGAAGAAATGGATGAGGCAGAGGCCCCTGTTGCAGTTGCTAGGATCCCACATGCCTTGGGGCAATTAAGTCCACGAACTTCAACTAGAGAAGCCAGAGGGCTATAATAAAGGGCCTGTCTGCTGCAACTAAGACCCAACACAGCCAAAAATTATATGTATTATTTTTTAAGAGGCAAGGTTGAAAATGGGCTCCGGGAACCCGAGTTCCCAGTTTTCCTGTGTCCCAGAGTAGATGCGGGCTTTCTGGACATCCTCCTCTGCTTCTCCCTGCCATGCCCAGGTTTGCTGTCAATACTAGAGGCAGTAGCTCAGAGCTTCCCTGGTAGCTGAGCTGGTAAAGAATCTGCCTCCAGGGGCTTCCATGGTGGTCCAGTGGGTAAAGAGTCTGCCTTGCAGTGCAAGGGGCGCGGGTTCAATCCCTGGCCTGGGAAGATCCCACATGCTGTGGAGTGACTGGACCGGTGTGTCCAATTATGAGCCACCTCTCTGGAGTGCATGTGTCCAGAGCCAGTGCCCTGCAACAAGAGAGGCCACTGTGATGAGAGGCCCACACAGGCTAAGGAACGGAGATGGATGAAAATAAATAAATGAAAAGACCAATAAAAGAGGCCAAAAATTAAAAAAAAAAAATTCTTTCTGAAAACAAAACAAAAGAATCTGCCTTCAATGCTGGAAACCTGGTTCAATCCCTGGGTTGGGAAGATTCCCTGGAGAAGGGAAAGGCTACCTGCTCCAGTGTTCTTGCCTGGAGAATTTCATGGCTCGTCTAGGGATCACAAAGAGCTGAACACGACTGAGTGATTTTCACACACACCAGAGGCAGTATATGCACTCTGCCCCTTTCCCTGGGAGCTCCTACAGAGTGAACTCTGAGCCCTGGTCTCCAAGGGGGACATTGACCCGGCTTACAACTTCAATGGGAGGGAGATGTTTGTGGAGGCCCTGAGGCAGCCAGAGAAGACGTAATGGCCCAGGAGAAGGGTGGACTCTGGGTCTGGATGGGGGTGGGTGGCTGCATCCTTTTCTTCTTGCAGAACTCAGTAGCTCGAGAAAGAGTTGCTTCCCCTGGGGGTTGCTGCTGGACACATTCTGCTTTGGAAAAGAGCCCTCAGGAAGAGGAGGAGGGCTGGAGAAGATCAAAGCCAAAGTATTTCAAAAAACACAGAAAATGACCTTGTTCCTCCTGCTATCTAAAACTGCTAAGACTAAACTCCAGAGATCACAGATAACCTCTTTCCCAAAGGACTTTATTAGCATTTGAATGTACCCCAATCTTTCCAGTTTAAAGACAAATCCTTCCTTCCCCTCTAGCGACAGCTCTCCTTGCTGCCCCATCTCCTCTGGCTTAAGCCCCCTCTCTCCACACAGCAAAGGCTCTCCCCAAGGTCATACAGTCCTATCACAGGGTCCAAGGCCTTGTCACTCTCCTCCCTGCTTGGTTGCTCCAAAACATTGAGTCCCTCTGTCCTCTGGCTACGGTGACTTCATTCAGCCTCCAGCAGTCCTCAGGCCTCCTGGGCTGGACTGTTTCCCAGTCAGCTAGAGACTCTTCCTCAGGGCCCAGCTCTTCTCAGGGCCCCCAGGGCCTCTGCTCTCTGAAGGCTCCCCCAGGGCCACCCGCTGGTCAGTGGCTGGAGTCTTCATCAGCAGTTCCAGCTCTGGAACTGGCTAAAGCCCATGGAAGCCACTCCTCTTGTGTGAAACACATGCCCCTTCAGATTGAACTCATTGTCTGTGCTTAGCCTGCTCATCTTTCACACTCCCATCAGCTGCCAAAGCCCAGCACTTTGACCTCCCACATCTCTGGTGGCCCCACTTTCTTCCATCCCCACCTCCCCTGGACTTATGCGGTAGCCTCCTGGTTAGTCTTCCAGGCACTTCTGTGGGTGAACACCAGTCTTCTCTCCATGCCACAGCCAGTGTGACCTTCAAACAATGCAAATATTAGCACATCAGCTGTTCCATCCCATGCTTCAAAGGCTCCCAGAGCCCATAGGATAAAAGACTGACCACAGAGGGCTTAAATCATCCTCTGGCTGCTTCTCTAGGCTCCAACCTTCCTGGTCTTTTCATTCCTCAAAGATGCCGGCAGTCATTTTTGTGAGGCTTAGCTCTTTGCTGGGAGGTATCCCCTAACTGCCACTCTGCTTAGAGAACTCCTACTCCTTTCGCATCCTTAGAGACTCCTTGAATCCCTAGACTGGGTTGCAGGCTCCCTCAAACTCCATATGCTCCCCATTTGTTATCATTGATTACAGTCTTAATTCTTTATTCTGACACTTGGCTTTCTACCAGTCTGAGAAGATGAGAATGAGCAACATTAACCCACACAGGCACCTGAATTGTCTATTCTGCTCTGAGCTATGCTTCAGGACACAGCAGATGTTTACTCAATGATTATCTGTTGAAGAAATGAGGGTTCTGTCCTGGTTGGGGAGGTGTGTGTGTGTGTGTGACATATGTTGAAGCATAACTTCTATGGCCCAGGGTTCAATTGACTGACCAGGATTCGATCCCTGGTTGGGGAGCTAAGATCCTACAAAGTTGCGAGGCTTGCGAGTGTGCTCAGTCATGTCTGACTCTCTGTGTTTCCATGGACTGTAGCCCATCACACTCCTCTGTCCATGGGATTCTTCAGGGAAGAATACTGGAGTGGTGGCTCAGATGATAAAGAATACTGGAGTGGGATGCCATTTCCTTCTCTAGGGGATCTTTCTGACCCAAGGATCAAACCCGAGTCTTCTGCATTGGCGGGCAGATTCTTTGCCACTGAGCCACCCGGGAGAGGTGGCTTGGCACCCCGTCCCCAAATGGGAATCTGGAAGACAATATTCAACTGATTATTGTCCCCTCCCACCTTCAATTCAGGATATCATGTAAGTTTACTTCTCTAAGATGACAGTACAGATGAGTGCTAGGTAAACGATGTTAAGTGTAAGTTGGGGGTTGAGTTGAGAGAGTGCCCAGAGAAGTCTGCAGAACTAAATGAGAACTAACTGCCAAGGCAGGGGCTCAGATGGGCAGAGGATGAAGATTTCGAACTACTGGTGCAGGTTTCAGGCAACCGTTTCAATCATCAGGTTTGTACTCAGGGAGGACATAGAAAATTAGGGCAGAGTCACACAGACCCTACCCAGCTCAGAAGAATTTCATCAATAGTCCTAAAGTCCACACATCTATCTACAGTCACAGCATGCTTCAGCTTGCTATAAGCAACCACCTAGTGCTAAACTAAGCAAGAACCAGAGCAGATGATCTGTAGCTTTTCCTTTTCCCATTTAGATGGGAGGTATCCCCTCTACTCTGCTTAGAGAACTCCTACTCCTTTCGCATCCTTAGAGACTCCTTGAATCCCTAGACTGGGTTGCAGGCTCCCTCAAACTCCATATGCTCCCCATTTGTTATCATTGATTACAGTCTTAATTCTTTATTCTGACACTTGGCTTTCTACCAGTCTGAGAAGATGAGAATGAGCAACATTAACCCACACAGGCACCTGAATTGTCTATTCTGCTCTGAGCTATGCTTCAGGACACAGCAGATGTTTACTCAATGATTATCTGTTGAAGAAATGAGGGTTCTGTCCTGGTTGGGGAGGTGTGTGTGTGTGTGTGACATATGTTGAAGCATAACTTCTATGGCCCAGGGTTCAATTGACTGACCAGGATTCGATCCCTGGTTGGGGAGCTAAGATCCTACAAAGTTGCGAGGCTTGCGAGTGTGCTCAGTCATGTCTGACTCTCTGTGTTTCCATGGACTGTAGCCCATCACACTCCTCTGTCCATGGGATTCTTCAGGGAAGAATACTGGAGTGGTGGCTCAGATGATAAAGAATACTGGAGTGGGATGCCATTTCCTTCTCTAGGGGATCTTTCTGACCCAAGGATCAAACCCGAGTCTTCTGCATTGGCGGGCAGATTCTTTGCCACTGAGCCACCCGGGAGAGGTGGCTTGGCACCCCGTCCCCAAATGGGAATCTGGAAGACAATATTCAACTGATTATTGTCCCCTCCCACCTTCAATTCAGGATATCATGTAAGTTTACTTCTCTAAGATGACAGTACAGATGAGTGCTAGGTAAACGATGTTAAGTGTAAGTTGGGGGTTGAGTTGAGAGAGTGCCCAGAGAAGTCTGCAGAACTAAATGAGAACTAACTGCCAAGGCAGGGGCTCAGATGGGCAGAGGATGAAGATTTCGAACTACTGGTGCAGGTTTCAGGCAACCGTTTCAATCATCAGGTTTGTACTCAGGGAGGACATAGAAAATTAGGGCAGAGTCACACAGACCCTACCCAGCTCAGAAGAATTTCATCAATAGTCCTAAAGTCCACACATCTATCTACAGTCACAGCATGCTTCAGCTTGCTATAAGCAACCACCTAGTGCTAAACTAAGCAAGAACCAGAGCAGATGATCTGTAGCTTTTCCTTTTCCCTTTTAGTGTCTTCCCTGTTCTCTCATGAAAAGAGACAGAGGGATAAATAACCTTTAAAAAAGTCAAAAGCTTTCTACACAGTCCTGGAACTGAATTTGCTGTTAAAGAGAAGATCTAATAATTCAAATGTAAACTCAACTGGAAACCACCAAACTCACAGCATATTTTCAGAACCCGTGTCACTAATTTATAATACCCTGTCAGATGATGTGTCATATTTTTTGGCTTGCAAACTGTCTGGTCACCGCTGGATCACTGAACATGACAGTTGAGAGATCATTTAGACACGGGGGTTTCCAAACGAAGGCTAAGAGCATGGTAGCTGGGAATGTAAGCCATAAAGTCAGAAAGCTTGGGTTGCAAGCCCTGCTTTGCCATTGACTAGGTATGGAACCTTCACCTTTTTAAGCCTCAATCTTATGATCTGTAAAATGGGGTCTCTAACCTACAGGGTCTCGAGGTGTGGATGAGATAAAGCATGTGAAGTTTTACTTTTAGAGTATAGTATTTGATATACTATTGAAAGAATGAAAAATCAGATAACCTCAGATAACTTGGTTTCAACAGACTAAGTTGCTCAACCCAAAGGCAGATAAACGTCCTCCCTGAGGCCCCCTCCCGACTCTCTGGATACGAGGCCTCCGCCCACCAAATTCCAATGATCGGCGGCACTTCCTGGAAAGAGTTTACTTTTGAACATGTAACCAATCATGTAATGCCTAATATGCCCGCCAAACATGTAACCAATCATGTAATGCCTAATGTGCCCGCCAAACATATAGCCAATCATATGTTGCCTAATGTGTCTATGTTAATTTGAGATTTTGCCCTATAAAAAACCCCGGAATCCTTGACGAAGATGTGCAGCTTGTTCGACCAGGCTGACACCCGAGTGCGCACCCGCTCAATAAAATACTCTTGCTTTTGCAGCTCTTGGTCTGGTCTTTGAGTCTCGGGGACCCCCTGGAAATCTCTGCTCATCGGGGAGCGGAGTTTATCACTATTAGTTGACAAACCTGTGTGCATGCAAAAAGTCTAGAACCCCACAGTAATTCCTTGGCTTCCTAGGAGTTCACAGAACACACCTCAGAATAATGCAGGGAGAAAAAGAAGTACAGGGAGGGCAAGTGACTTTCCCAAGGTTATCCAGAAAGTTAAGGGCACAGCCTGGTTTAGGGATTCCTCAGCAGCCTTTCTGTAATGTGCCTCCTTGTTCATTCACCCATAAGAGCCACTAAATTCATGCCAAAGCCTAGGTGCCCAGGAACTCAAGGTTTGGAGTTAGGCAGCCGTGACAGGCTGGAAGGAGATCACAATTTAGGCTTAGGCTGTCAGTAAGTCACTGAGTTGCTTTGGATAAGACAGTCAAAACTACTGTAAGTTGAAATTACTGACACTCTGATAAATGGGACTGAGAAATAAAAGCATGGAATAAAAAGGCCTTGTATCTGTTCTTTCAAGCACCTCCAAGCATTTTATAACACAGTTTGCACAGATCTCAAAGTCTCAAAGTCCTTTGTCTTCTAGGTATTTTTGCCTCCACCCCAAGCCAATTCAATCAGGCTTTTGTTTCCTACCACTTACATTTTCCTCTGTAGGCTATTTTGGGAAACAATTAAAAGAGTTTGTACAGTTCTTCCAGAGTTTGAGATGCACAATTAATTGGGGAGGTGAAGGATTGGAAAAGGGCTGAGGAAGGAGGCCAGGTGAGTAATTAACAGCTGGTAAAAATATCCTGTTTCTAAATATGTTTGAACCCCAGAACACATAATTGCTAAGTTACAAGGTGATTCAGTGACTCCTTTGTGAAGGTCTCTAGTAAACTACTTTGTCTGGGCATGACTTCCAACTATGCCTGCCTTCACGAAAATGAAAAAAGTACAGATGATCACAACTAACCCTTCCAATGGGTAAATATTCTATGAGCTTCTCTCCTATCTAGTAAGTATAGAAGCCTCCCAGAATTCCTGACAACACACAGTTGAAGACCTTTGATCTCCAGGCTGTTCACTGTGGTCGTTCTGCAGGTACTAGGCCAAGTTCCCAGAGCAGGGCAAATTCTAGGAGGGGGGTAGCTGAGGCTGAGGCAGCAGGGGTGGTTTGGGGAACCCCACGGGGGGTTTATCACTATTAGTTGACAAACCTGTGTGCATGCAAGTCTAGAACCCCACAGTAATTCCTTGGCTTCCTAGGAGTTCACAGAACACACCTCAGAATAATGCAGGGAGAAAAAGAAGTACAGGGAGGGCAAGTGACTTTCCCAAGGTTATCCAGAAAGTTAAGGGCACAGCCTGGTTTAGGGATTCCTCAGCAGCCTTTCTGTAATGTGCCTCCTTGTTCATTCACCCATAAGAGCCACTAAATTCATGCCAAAGCCTAGGTGCCCAGGAACTCAAGGTTTGGAGTTAGGCAGCCGTGACAGGCTGGAAGGAGATCACAATTTAGGCTTAGGCTGTCAGTAAGTCACTGAGTTGCTTTGGATAAGACAGTCAAAACTACTGTAAGTTGAAATTACTGACACTCTGATAAATGGGACTGAGAAATAAAAGCATGGAATAAAAAGGCCTTGTATCTGTTCTTTCAAGCACCTCCAAGCATTTTATAACACAGTTTGCACAGATCTCAAAGTCTCAAAGTCCTTTGTCTTCTAGGTATTTTTGCCTCCACCCCAAGCCAATTCAATCAGGCTTTTGTTTCCTACCACTTACATTTTCCTCTGTAGGCTATTTTGGGAAACAATTAAAAGAGTTTGTACAGTTCTTCCAGAGTTTGAGATGCACAATTAATTGGGGAGGTGAAGGATTGGAAAAGGGCTGAGGAAGGAGGCCAGGTGAGTAATTAACAGCTGGTAAAAATATCCTGTTTCTAAATATGTTTGAACCCCAGAACACATAATTGCTAAGTTACAAGGTGATTCAGTGACTCCTTTGTGAAGGTCTCTAGTAAACTACTTTGTCTGGGCATGACTTCCAACTATGCCTGCCTTCACGAAAATGAAAAAAGTACAGATGATCACAACTAACCCTTCCAATGGGTAAATATTCTATGAGCTTCTCTCCTATCTAGTAAGTATAGAAGCCTCCCAGAATTCCTGACAACACACAGTTGAAGACCTTTGATCTCCAGGCTGTTCACTGTGGTCGTTCTGCAGGTACTAGGCCAAGTTCCCAGAGCAGGGCAAATTCTAGGAGGGTGTTGGTGTAGCTGAGGCTGAGGCAGCAGGGGTGGGAGGAAGGTGCTGGCAGTGGGCAGGAGGGCCTTCCAGAGCAGCCTTAGTGTAAAGACACACTGACATGGGGAAAGGCAACTGAGCTTTATTCCATTCAACCTACTTTACTTTAGGAGATTTGTGACTAAGGCCTGAGTTAGCTGTAGTATTACAGCGTTGATTTTAGATAGTTGACCTCTATGGGTGTCATTTTCTGTCTTTTTAAAAACTATTATTTTAAATTATACAAATAAAACACGAATACATCCTCTTTGTAAAAAGTTCAAATTGTAAGGTCTGGTCCCAAGGCCCCTTCCCCCTACTTCCTACCTCCCCAAACACAAGAAAGACCTTGACTAGAAGGCCCCTCACGCCAGATTGAACAAGGCCAATGAAAAACAGCCATGACATCAACAGAGGACCACCCTGCCCCCGCCAAAAGTTCTTCCTGGACAAAGGAAAGATTAAACTGCCCAATTTGCGAACGCCCCAACACCTGGCCTCAACCAATCAGGTCGATGGCGCCCCAACCTGGCCATCTTTGGCCAGGGGCTCTGCTGACCACGTCACCTTACCTATAAAGGGGGCCCTCCCAGTCTTTGTGTGCGCTTTCCCTCACTCCCTCTCTCCTTTCTTCCCCGAGAGGGACGCCCGAGAGCGCCCGTCCAATAAAGCCTGCTCTGCCTCACCAATTCCGGTCCTCCTTTCTCATTTTAAAACACCTGGCAGGGACCAACCTTACACAAATACTACAGTAATAAAACAAAAAACAAAAGCTGCCTTTACTCTTTCTTATCTCAGGGATAACTGTTAGTGTCCGTTGCAGGAAAAGGTGTATCTTTTTTATTTTTTTAAACATTTATTTATTTATCTTGGTGGGGGTGGGGAGGGAGGGGATGGGCGGGCCACTTCCACTGGTCTTTCATTTGTCTAGTTTCATCCATCTTTGTTCTTTGGCCCGTGGGCCTCCCATCGGGTGGCATTTGTTGCCGAGGCTGTTCGGTCGTTCTGCAGGTACTAGGCCAAGTTCCCAGAGCAGGGCAAATTCTAGGAGGGTGTTGGTGTAGCTGAGGCTGAGGCAGCAGGGGTGGGAGGAAGGTGCTGGCAGTGGGCAGGAGGGCCTTCCAGAGCAGCCTTAGTGTAAAGACACACTGACATGGGGAAAGGCAACTGAGCTTTATTCCATTCAACCTACTTTACTTTAGGAGATTTGTGACTAAGGCCTGAGTTAGCTGTAGTATTACAGCGTTGATTTTAGATAGTTGACCTCTATGGGTGTCATTTTCTGTCTTTTTAAAAACTATTATTTTAAATTATACAAATAAAACACGAATACATCCTCTTTGTAAAAAGTTCAAATTGTAAGGTCTGGTCCCAAGGCCCCTTCCCCCTACTTCCTACCTCCCCAAACACAAGAAAGACCTTGACTAGAAGGCCCCTCACGCCAGATTGAACAAGGCCAATGAAAAACAGCCATGACATCAACAGAGGACCACCCTGCCCCCGCCAAAAGTTCTTCCTGGACAAAGGAAAGATTAAACTGCCCAATTTGCGAACGCCCCAACACCTGGCCTCAACCAATCAGGTCGATGGCGCCCCAACCTGGCCATCTTTGGCCAGGGGCTCTGCTGACCACGTCACCTTACCTATAAAGGGGGCCCTCCCAGTCTTTGTGTGCTTTCCCTCACTCCTCTCTCCTTTCTTCCCGAGAGGGACGCCCGAGAGCGCCCGTCCAATAAAGCCTGCTCTGCCTCACCAATTCCGGTCCTCCTTTCTCATTTTAAAACACCTGGCAGGGACCAACCTTACACAAATACTACAGTAATAAAACAAAAAACAAAAGCTGCCTTTACTCTTTCTTATCTCAGGGATAACTGTTAGTGTCCGTTGCAGGAAAAGGTGTATCTTTTTTATTTTTTTAAACATTTATTTATTTATCTTGGTGGGGGTGGGGAGGGAGGGGGATGGGCGGGCCACTTCCACTGGTCTTTCATTTGTCTAGTTTCATCCATCTTTGTTCTTTGGCCCCTGTGGGCCTCCCATCGCGGTGGCATTTGTTGCCGCAGAGCACTGGCTCTGGGCGCATGCGCTCCAGAGCTCCGGCTCGGTGATTGGACACATCGGTCCAGCCGCTCCGCGGCACGTGGGATCTTCCCAGGCCAGGGATCCAACGGGCGCCCCTTGCAGTGCAAGGCGGTGTCCTTACCCACTGAACCACCAGGGAAGCCCAAGGTGTATCTTTTTAAATCTTTTCATACGTTTACCTGTATCTAAATACAAATATAGTTCCTTTCTCTTACACAAATTGTAACATACTGATTATACCATCCATTTTTGTTTTGTTTTTCTTTTTCAACACCTAACTTTTAATGGAGGTGCAGAGGTAAAGAATCTGCCTGCCAGTTTGGGAGACAGAAAAGACTTGGGTTCTATTCCTGAGTTTTTTTTCCCCTATAGACTTATATACATACATACATATATATATATATAGTTTTTTTAGACCTATATGTTTGTTTTTTTTTTTTTTAAAGATTTTTTTTTTTTTTAAAGGTCTTTTATTTTATTTTATTTTGGCGGGGGGTGGATTGGGGAGGGAGCATGGTGGGCGGGCCACTTCTATTGGTCTTTCATTTATCTATTTTCATCCATCTTTGTTTTTTTGGCCTGTGTGGGCCTTCCATTGCAGTGTAGACCTATATTTTTTAAAAACTCTGCAGTATTTCACTACATGACAGTTCCATACACTTATTCACCTTCTCTATTGTGTCCAATCTTTTGGGAACCCATTAACAATACATCAGTGACTATATTTATCCCAGTCTTTGTGTGCGCTTTCCCTCACTCCTCTCTCCTTTCTTCCCGAGAGGGCGCCCGAGAGCGCCCGTCCAATAAAGCCTGCTCTGCCTCACCAATTCCGGTCCTCCTTTCTCATTTTAAAACACCTGGCAGGGACCAACCTTACACAAATACTACAGTAATAAAACAAAAAACAAAAGCTGCCTTTACTCTTTCTTATCTCAGGGATAACTGTTAGTGTCCGTTGCAGGAAAAGGTGTATCTTTTTTATTTTTTTAAACATTTATTTATTTATGTTGGTGGGGGGGGGGGGGGGGGGGGGGTTGGGGGGGCCACTTCCACTGGTCTTTCATTTGTCTCTGTTCATCCATCTTTGTTCTTTGGCCCGTGTGGGCCTCCCATCGTGGTGGCATTTGTTGCCGCAGAGCACTGGCTCTGGGCGCATGCGCTCCAGAGCTCCGGCTCGGTGATTGGACACATCGGTCCAGCCGCTCCGCGGCACGTGGGATCTTCCCAGGCCAGGGATCCAACGGGCGCCCCTTGCAGTGCAAGGCGGTGTCCTTACCCACTGAACCACCAGGGAAGCCCAAGGTGTATCTTTTTAAATCTTTTCATACGTTTACCTGTATCTAAATACAAATATAGTTCCTTTCTCTTACACAAATTGTAACATACTGATTATACCATCCATTTTTGTTTTGTTTTTCTTTTTCAACACCTAACTTTTAATGGAGGTGCAGAGGTAAAGAATCTGCCTGCCAGTTTGGGAGACAGAAAAGACTTGGGTTATATTCCTGAGTTTTTCCCCTATAGACTTATATACATACATACATATATATATATATAGTTTTTTTAGACCTATATGTTTGTTTTTTTTTTTTTTAAAGATTTTTTTTTTTTTTAAAGGTCTTTTATTTTATTTTATTTTGGCGGGGGGTGGATTGGGGAGGGAGCATGGTGGGCGGGCCACTTCTATTGGTCTTTCATTTATCTATTTTCATCCATCTTTGTTTTTTTGGCCTGTGTGGGCCTTCCATTGCAGTGTAGACCTATATTTTTTAAAAACTCTGCAGTATTTCACTACATGACAGTTCCATACACTTATTCACCTTCTCTATTGTGTCCAATCTTTTGGGAACCCATTAACAATACATCAGTGACTATATTTATATATTCATCTCTGTACAAATGTGTAATATTCACTTCACTTGTGGAATAAATTCCTAGATATTGGATCAATGGGTCTATGCACTTTCAGTTTTGATAAATTCGGCTAAAATTCTGCCATCCATAAAGGTTTCAGCAATTTTGTACAGCAACAAGGTAGAGAAGGGTCTTGTTTCTCATCCCTGGTCTGTTTAGGGGATCTTCTATCACTAACATTACAATGTTTTAAGTTCATTTCTCTGTTGCTTAATTTGTCAACATTTATTTGCTCACATGTCTACCAAGCGGCAGGCACTGGACTAGGCGCTGGGATACAGCCATGAGCAAGACTGAAGCAACCCTTGCCCTTGTCTTATGTGGAGTCCTTGGGGAGCCTACAGATGTCAAAAAGTATCTTTAGGACGTTGTTAGTGAGATAAGCCAGTCAAAAAGACAAATTCTGCATGGTTCCACCTGTATGAGGTGCCTAAAGTAGTAGTCAAACTCTTAGAAAACAGCAGAGTGGTGGTCGTGGCTTGGAGGGAGGGGATGGGGAGCTGTTCCACGGGTAGAGCTGCAGTTTTGCAAGATGAAAACTCTAGAGATCCGACGCCCGCCCACAGGCATATAGGCTTTATCCTTTTTAATTTTTTTTAAAAATTTTGTCCTCTTTTATTGGTCCTTCATTTATTTACTTTCATCCATCTTAATTCTTTGGCCTGTGTGGGCCTCCTATCGCTGTGGCCTCTCTCCCTACAAAGCACCAGCACTGGGCGCATGCGCTCCAGAGAGCTGGCTCATAATTGGACACACCTGTCCAGCCGATCGGCGGCATATGGGATCTTCCCATGCCAGGAATCGAACTGGCGGCCCTTGCACTGCAAGGCATACTCTTTAACCACTGGACCACCAGGGAAGTCCCACACATATATTTTTTTTAAGATTTATTTATTTATTTATTTTTGGGTGGGGGTCGGGTTGGGGAGGGAGGGGAGCAGGCGGACCACTTCTATTGGTCTTTCGTTTCTCTCTGTTCATCCGTCTTTGTCCTTTGGCTCCTGTGGGCCTCCCATCGCGGTGGCATTTGTTGTCGCAGAGCACTGGCTCTGGGCGCATGCGCTCCAGAGCTCCGGCTCGGTAAATGGACACATCAGTCTAGCTGCTCCGTGGCACGTGGGATCCTCCCAGGCCAGGGATCGAACCAGCGCCCCTTGCAGTGCAAGGCGGTGTCCTTACCCACTGGACCACCAGGGGAAGCCCCACACATATGGTTTTAACTCTACTATGCGATACAGATGAGAAATGGCTAAGACGGTAAATCCTGTTACGGGTTTTTACCACAACTGCTGTTTTTAACGTAAGAAACGGATTTAGAGAAAAACAGACACCACAGAGTGTGGGACACCTCAGAAGGCCGCAGGCCTTAACACAACTTTTTAAAAGTATTTTTAGACACAAAAGGCAGTAGGAGAGATGGTTAGGAGACAACTCCACATCGCCTCAGGATAGGCGTGACGACAATACATTTTCTCATAAGGTGAAAGAAGGCAGCACTTTCTTCTCCCTTTTCGCAGAGGTGACCACATAATCCTTCTTTTTTTTTTTTTTAACTACAAAATTTTAAAAAAAGAAAAAAAGATGTTTCTTCTGAGAGAAAAGGGTATGAGTATCCTCTCTACAACCACTAACCGAAACTAAGCCAAAGAGAGAACTTGAGTTTCCTACCTCTCTGCAAGGAGTCCCTTCTCCCATAGGCAGCTCTACACGGGAAAGCTCTCCTGACGAGAGCGAGCCCGCCTGTGACCACAAGGGACTCCGTTCTCCAGAATGCATTGCGCCTCCCGGGGCGCAGTCGGTGACGGAGGAATCGCGCTGCTCTTGCGACAGGAACGGGCGCGGGGCGGACTACACGTCCCAGGATGCAACGCGCCGGAGCTCGCGTTCCAGCCTGGTTTACTTGTAGCTTTTTCGTAACCGGCGTTCCCCGCCAGAGACACGGGGGAGGTGGGAGAGCGGTTAAGACTGGGAATCCCCGCGGTCTGCCGGACACTTGACACGTCGAAAGAGGAGGGAGGGTCCTGGAGGGCCATTTTTCACTATAACTCAGAGTAGTTCCCGCGCAAGGTGGAGAGGGCTTAAGGGTCCCCTCCTTGATTATTTCTCAGAGGCAATACCAGACCCCCATTGATCGAGGACCCCGAGGGCAGGTGGGAAGTCCGTGAAACCCCAAATCGAAGTTCTCTGCGTCTCCCCATTGGCCCTCGCCTCGAGCGCAGGCGCGAGGGCTCCGACTCCTGCCCCTGGGGACTGGCGAACGGCAATTGGCCAAAGCCCGCGAAGTAAGAGTCTGGATTGGTAGTTGCTAGCAGGAGCCTGGTTTCTTCCTTGACTTCTGCAAGTGATGGTGTGTGATTGGTTTAAATCCGCGGGCGCCCGTCGCTGATTGGGCGGGAGCCCCGGGCGGGGTGCGGTGATTGGCTGACGGTGGGTCCGGCCCTTCTCGGGTGGGCAGCGAATGATGAAATGGGAACGGGGAGGGGAAAGGCCGCGACGTGAGCGCGCGACCTCCGGCGCCATTTTGTAGAGAAACAAGCGGAGTTAACCGAAGAAGGGGGTAGAGGAGAGCCGGAGTCGGGGACCCAGGAGTTTTCCTGTGTCCAGCGCCGCCGGAGCCGCTTGAGGTGCGGTGGGCTGGGGTCGGGCGCTGAGGCCGGCGGGCGGTGTCAGCGGCGGAGCGCGGGGGCCGGCGCGGGAAGGCTCGGGGGTGGTCCCGGGGCCACGGGGAGCGATTCCCGGCGCTCCGCGGCGTGAGAGGCAGCCGGGACGGGGCAGTGGCGAGGCGAGAGAGGGCGGACTCTCTCCCCCCCGGCCCGCGGCGTCTTCGGCCTCCGAAGGGAAGAGACCCTGGCGACATGTCCACGAGACGGAGGGCAGAGCGCGGAAGGAGACCCGCGACGGGTGCCCCCCGGCCCGGGGCCTCGGGAGGCTCTGCGGACGGCCTTGGCGGCCCCGGGAGGGGGGCGGCCGGGCCTGGCTCCGCGCGGGACTTGCCCCGCGTCTCGGGCCCCCCGCGCGCCCCAACTGTCGGAGGGGCGCCGCGGGCATCGGCCTCGCTCCACGGGCTCGTGTCCGGAGCCGTCGGGGGTTCGCAGGCCCCCTCGGTGGTCGCGGGGTGGCCGGTGCCGTCTCCCCGCCCCCCGCACGTTGTCAGCCCCGGGCGGGTCGGGTGGCCGCCGGTGGGAGGGGCGGGCGGGAGCGAGCACTTCCTCGTTACTTGTCGCCGCAGGTTTTGTGCCCCTCGCGCGCCCTGCTGCTCGCGCCGGCCTCCCACCCGCCCGGCCCGGGGTCTGGCTCCGGAGGGGCGCTTGCGCTCGCCCGGGACCGAGGGCCCTCCCTGGGCGGGCCGGGCCCTCGGCGGCCTCCCCGGGAGAGACGGCCCCCGGTCTCGAGGGGGGTCTGCGGAGGCCGGAGGCGCGCTCGCTCTTTGGCCGTCCCACCCCGCTCCGTGCAGGATTTCACCCTGATCGGGTGCCCAGAGAGGAGTTAGGCGTTCATGCTCCGTGTCTGCGGGGTTTGGAGATGCGGGGCTGGAAATAGACCTCGAGCAGGAAACTTTTCCCTTCGAAGTCCCTCAAGTCGGGACTCTTCTCAGAAGTGTTTTAAGTATTGACACCGAGTCGCCCTCCTCCTTTCTCTGTACATCGATTGCCTTGGGGAGTTTCAAAGAAGCAGGGAATACTTGAGTGAGTGTCGCGGATGACTTTGGGCGAAGAAAACTGCCCGTCAGCCCGTTCGTTAGGAGTAGGGATACTCGGATGGAGAACGGACTGGCCGGGTAGAGAAGCAGGAAGTGGGTCAAACACGAACCGCCAGCTTGTTTGTGGAGAAGTGTTTGCGTTTAATATCCTCAGGTTGACCTATCCTCCGGAGATGGGCAGTGTCGTCTGTTAACCATTATTAAGATATATGGTAACAGTTTAAATAAGTCTGTTTTAGCACACAGTTAAGTTGTTACCTTGTCTAAGGAGAGAATGAGCTGACAATACGTTGAGTTTTAGGCGTCTAGTGGTCGCATGGTGAGAAACTTGTTTGTTGGTCTCTTTTCAACAAGTGAGGGTCGCAGCTCCTTCCGTGAAAACTTACCTAGAATCAAGACAGAGATCTGACCATCAGTAACAAAGGCGTTATCCTTTCTTGCCTAAGATTATAATCTTAGAAGTTTTGAGGCAGCTTTTTCTGGCATTATGGTGAAACAGCTGGAATGCTTTTGATTCCTAACTCGAATGGATCTCTGACTTAGCTTCTTTATAGTCTCTTAAATTTCTCTTGGGGGTTTAAATACCGGTCCCTTTAATATGGATCTGTCAGGCTAAGTAAGACCCAAAGTCTTAACGTTGGAGGGCGGGGTGGGGGGAGGCAAAAAACTAAGGACAGAAGGGGAAATGCTTTTTTCTTGACAACATGTTTAAAGACTGATCTTAAATTACACTTGAATGTTGCTTTTTTTTAAAGTATGTTTTTCGTTAGATCCTAATCTAGTTATGAAAAGTTTCTTTTTTTAAAAAAAATATTTTTTTTTGTCTGTGCTGAGTCTTAGTTGCAGCATATGGGACTAGTTCCCTGACCCGGAACCGAACCCAGGCCCCAGCATTGTGAGTGAAGCGTCTCAGCCACTGGACTACCAGGGAAGTCCCCAAAGTTTTAACCAACTTTGTTATGAAAAGTTCTCTTTTTTAAAAATAGTCAGGACTCTTCTCAGAAGTGTTTTAAGTATTGACACCGAGTCGCCCTCCTCCTTTCTCTGTACATCGATTGCCTTGGGGAGTTTCAAAGAAGCAGGGAATACTTGAGTGAGTGTCGCGAATGACATTGGGCAAAGAAAACTGCCCGTCAGCCCGTTCGTTAGGAGTAGGGATACTCGGATGGAGAACGGACTGGCCGGGTAGAGAAGCAGGAAGTGGGTCAAACACGAACCGCCAGCTTGTTTGTGGAGAAGTGTTTGCGTTTAATATCCTCAGGTTGACCTATCCTCCGGAGATGGGCAGTGTCGTCTGTTAACCATTATTAAGATATATGGTAACAGTTTAAATAAGTCTGTTTTAGCACACAGTTAAGTTGTTACCTTGTCTAAGGAGAGAATGAGCTGACAATACGTTGAGTTTTAGGCGTCTAGTGGTCGCATGGTGAGAAACTTGTTTGTTGGTCTCTTTTCAACAAGTGAGGGTCGCAGCTCCTTCCGTGAAAACTTACCTAGAATCAAGACAGAGATCTGACCATCAGTAACAAAGGCGTTATCCTTTCTTGCCTAAGATTATAATCTTAGAAGTTTTGAGGCAGCTTTTTCTGGCATTATGGTGAAACAGCTGGAATGCTTTTGATTCCTAACTCGAATGGATCTCTGACTTAGCTTCTTTATAGTCTCTTAAATTTCTCTTGGGGGTTTAAATACCGGTCCCTTTAATATGGATCTGTCAGGCTAAGTAAGACCCAAAGTCTTAACGTTGGAGGGCGGGGTGGGGGGAGGCAAAAAACTAAGGACAGAAGGGGAAATGCTTTTTTCTTGACAACATGTTTAAAGACTGATCTTAAATTACACTTGAATGTTGCTTTTTTTTAAAGTATGTTTTTCGTTAGATCCTAATCTAGTTATGAAAAGTTTCTTTTTTTAAAAAAAATATTTTTTTTTGTCTGTGCTGAGTCTTAGTTGCAGCATATGGGACTAGTTCCCTGACCCGGAACCGAACCCAGGCCCCCAGCATTGTGAGTGAAGCGTCTCAGCCACTGGACTACCAGGGAAGTCCCCAAAGTTTTTTTTAACCAACTGAAGTTTATGAATTTATGAACTTGAATCTTTAGTTCATTCTCCCGTGTAACAAATCTTTGGTACTCAGTACCATGGAAGAGAATTTGTCTTCTGTAATTTTAATTGGATGCTCAGGTATGTCAAGACACTTGTTTTTTGGTAAGATGTTTATGCTTCTTGAATCAACAAAATTAACAAAATTAGTACTGGTCATGAACTTGTTTTTTTTTTTTTTTTGTAAAAGAACAAAAGTAACTTTCAGGTCATTTAAAAAATATTAGCTGAGGGATTTCTTTTTTTTTTTTCTTTTATTTGCTTTTTACTTTTACAGAGATTTGTTGTTTACAGACATGCATGATGGTGAAGGATTTCTGAACCACTCCTCTGACCAAGCTAAACTTCCTGCTGTGAAGTTTAAAAATGGCATCCTACTGCGTCTTATTGTAAGACCTTATATAAAGAAAGATCTTGCAGTTAACTTTTCTGTTTGCTCATTATTTTTAAGAAGCATATTTCAAAGCTAAAATGGTCTCAAAGCCCTTGCATTCTGTATGTACACAGTAGTTAATTTTAAGGTACTTTTCATTCATACATTTGCAGGAATGTAGCAAAGCAAATAAAACAAATTATTCATTGAAAAACTTTGAGAAGTCATTAATTAGAAGTGTAGACAATTTTAAATCCTGTGTTGAGATCTGAAGGAAATGCAGCTTTTGGGAGTGTGGAGTGTAGGTTTAAGACATGCATTTCTGCCTCTAAGGTAAATTAGAATATTGAATGAGAGGGCTTCCCTGGTGGTCCAGTGGGTAAGGACACCGCCTTGCAGTGGGGCGCTGGTTCGATCCCTGGCCTGGGAAGATCCCACATGCTGCGGAGCGGCTGGATCGATGTGTCCAACTACCGAGCTAGTGCTCTGGAGTCCGTGCGCCCAGAGCCAGTGCTCTGCAACGAGAGAGACCACTGATGGGAGGCCCAAGAACAAAGACAGATGAAAATAGATAAATGAAAGACCAATAGAAGTGGCCCGTCTGCCCCCCTCCCTCCCCAACCTGCCCCGCCCCCAATATTGAATGAGATGTCTGCATGTGAGGTGTTGGTTTTGTTGTGTTCTTTCTTTTTGTTTTTGTTTGTTTTGTGGTGTTGGACTAATATGAAATGTAAAGTGGAAAGACACTGTTTTATTCCTCTTAAGCTTCATATTAAGAGCTCAACATTTTCCCTTTCAGATAATTAGTTGGAAAGTTTGTCACCTTGGATTTAGAGCTCTTAGTTTTGAACTGCAATGTTGCTTTTACACTTTTTTGTGAAATAAGAATCCTAAGAATAGTTCCCTCTTTGTTTCAGACTTTTTTGCAGTAGCTTTCTAACTGATCTCCAGTATCTTTTGTTTATTGGATTTCTTTATTGCATAAGTAATATGTGAATATGTTTTAATTGTAAATGATTCCAGGAATACAGTTAATTCATTCTATTAATGAAATTGTCTACCAAATCATTGGTTTGAAACTAGGCATCCTATACTCTAATAGTACCTTGGCCTGTAGCTGTGTAAGTATCGATCCCTCCCTACTCATAGCAGTATGTTACTAACTTACGCTGTAGTTAAAAGACTGCTGCACAGTGGTTCCCAAATACATTTTTGCCCCTGTTATCTGGAGTGTTGTCATACACACATGCGGCATCTATAATTTTCCCTCATTTCTCTAAGCAAAATTGATTTCTTTACTTTCCTTTTGGCTTGTTTCATTTACCTGTATTGTATGTTGACTTGTAAGGTTTCTGTCTCACTTATGGTAGGTAAGGAGACTCACATTCGCCAAATGTACACAGTTGTCCAGAATTGTAACTGAATAATGTTTCTATTTGTTACACTTGGGTAGATTTATAGAACATGGTGTTCTTGGAAAACCTTACACCCTGGCTTTTGTTCTTTTGAGGGCACAACTTTTTCTTGGAGCTAAATATGCTTATAATTCTTTTGACATCTTTCAGAAGGTTAAATTTTGAGATAGAGTCATACAGAATTGTATCATGTTTAGGAAATTGAAACCGAGGAAAGTGAAGTTACTTCCTTATTTTAACGTTAGACCAGGTTTTCCTACTCTAGCCTAATGTTAATTCTGTCTTTCCATACTACTAAAGTACAAGGAAAACTTATTTGCTCACACTAACAACAGTTGTTTAAACTATGCTGATGTACGGATTGTATTCTTTTAAAATTATGAAGAGACTTTCCTGGTGGTCCAGTGATTAAGACTGCACTTCTACATCATGATTGTGGGTGCAATCCCTGTTTGGAAAACCAGGATTCCACGTGCTGCGTGGCCAGAAAATAAACAAAATTGTTAAGTGATTAAAGGCTGTTTGATGTTCTATAAATGTTAGTGTTATGGTTCCTTTGCATTGAGTAAAATTGGCATATTTGAAGTGACATAGTTAAGTAAGTCAAGTCTTGATCCATTTGTTTTTATCCTTGGCAGAGCTTTCATTTCAGACCAATTTAACTGTCAATTCTTAGGCCCTTGGATATTCATTATCTCATGCCGGCTGGGTTCTAAATGAAAGTTTTACAGTAGACCTTTCTAAGCCCGATAAACATGATTTTGGGGTGTCCACTATTGGATTATTCATCCTGGTGCTTTTTTTGTTCATTAAGATAAGTGTACCATGTATAGATATTTACTGTTATGGCATGGACATTTTAGAAATAGTCCTTCCTTTTCCCGTTTCAAACAGACAGTTTTACTAGAGATTACAGACATTGAGGTTGTCTGTCCAAAGGTAAAATGTAAATATTACTTGGAAGTATTTCATTTTGATCTTTGTCTTCTGCAGTCAGTAAGCCCTCAGAGACTCTGGCAACCACACAATGTTGATATGATAATTTACTTTCATAGTGGAATGATAACTTACTTTAACCTAGTTTTGGGATATTTGTCTGTAGCTTTGTAGAGGTCTTCAGTGTTTGGTTTTCAGTCACTAATTCTCAGTGTGTTGTTATCTGCTTTGCTTTCTACGCTTGGCTTCCCTCTAGTTTATTCTTCAGTTCATTATCTAGAGAGATTCTTGTATCTTTAACAATTTGATCATGTTTTCTGTTCAAGTGATTCTTAAGTATTTCAGAATTTGATCTGTTCAAACTGTTCATTGATCTCCATTTGTCTTTTGTAAAAGCAAAACTCCTGTCATCATTAGTCCTGCCCTATGTTGGTGGTTTAGTTTCAAAGTTGTGTTTGACTCTTGTGACCTCATGGACTGTAGCCTACCAGGCTCCTCTTCTGTGGGATTCTCCAGACAAGAATACTGGAAGGGGTTGCCATTTCCTTCTTCAGGGGATCTTCCTGACTTAGAAATCGAACCCCAGTCTCCTGCACTGCAGGTGGATTCTTTACCGACTGAGCTACCATACGGAGCCCTGCCCTGTACCTCCTTATGTATTCCCTCTTCCCTCCAACTTGCTCTCTTTATTCCCCCCCTCACTAAGCTTGCTTCAGCTACTCTTGGCTTCCATGTTTTCTCTGAAGGAAGCCTTTGCATTAATTGACAGTCCCTCTGCCTGGAACATTCTTCTCTCAGATATATACATGGCTAACTCTTCAACTCCTTAAAATCTGCTTAAATAAGTGCTTTTTCCATGAGACTTACTCTGACCACCCTCCTTTACAATCTCTGGCAACCTGCAGCCCCTCCAGCTTGGTCCACCTTTATTTTGCTATTTTTCCATAGTACATACTGTCTCTTAAACCATGCTTGATAATTTTTTTTTTAAAGATTTATTTATTGATTTATTTTGGGCGGGGGTCTGGTTGGGGAGGGAGGGGAGCGGGCGGGCCACTTCTATTGGTCTTTCATTTCTCTGTTTTCATCCGTCTTTGTTCTTTGGCTCCTGTGGGCCTCCCATCGCGGTGGCGTCTGTTGTCGCAGAGCTCCGGCTCTGGGCGCAGGCGCTCCAGAGCTGTGGCTCGGTGATTGGACACATCAGTCCAGCCGCTCCGCGGCATGTGGGATCTTCCCAGGCCAGGGCTCGAACCGGCGCCCCTTGCACTGCAAGGCAGTGTCCTTATCCACTGGACCACCAGGGGAAGCCCGATAATTTTTTATGATTATTTTTTCTCTCCCACAGTGGGAATGCAGGGATGTATGGCTGTTCACTGATTTATCTCAAATACCCGACACATACATGAAAGTAGTACTTAAATTGTTTCTTGGATAAGTGTTGGTGACCAGTTCATAGTAGTCATATACTATTTCCTTCCGCTTGGTGGATGTGAGTTTTTGTGGAAAGCCAAACTTGAGGTGTCCACATTCTAGGGCCTACCCTGCAGAAAGTGGATGCAAAAGCTGTTTTCTGAACAGGGGCACTACTGATGTTTGGGCAGAAGAGTTTATTGGTGTTGCTGTCCTCTTTCCTTGTAAGAAATCTGTTGCATCTCTACTCTTTTTTTTTTAATTAATTAATTTGTTTTAGGCTATTCTGGGTTTTCACTGCTGCTGCTAGGCTCTTCTCTGGTTGCAGAGGGTGGTGGCTACTCTCTAGTTAAGGTGAGCAGGCTTCTTGTTGCGGTGACTTTTCTTGTTGTGGAACTCGGGCTCACGGGCTTCAGTAGCTGTGACACATGGGCTAATAGTTGCGGCTCCAAGGCTCTAGAGCACAGGCTTAATAGTTGAGGCTCACGGACTTGGTTGTTCCACAGCACGTGGGATCTTCCCGGATCAGGGATCGAACTTGTGTCTCCTGCATTAGCAGGTGAACTCTTCACCTATGAGCTACCAGGGAAGCCCCTGCATCTCTACTTCTCTTTGAATGCTAGTGATTCTCTCACTCCCACATTTCAAAATGCTTTTGGAGACAATGTTGACTCCTAGTTTATTCCAGTAAATATCCTTTTGGGGTTCAGATTTGTTGTTAGGGATGTTTTACTTACTTTCTATTCAACTGTTGTAGGACTAAGTAACAAATTGACTTAAATTATTTTAATTTGCACTCCCATCGCAGTGGCGTCTGTTGTCGCATGAGCTCCGGCTCTGGGCGCAGGCGCTCAGAGCTGTGGCTGGGTGATTGGACACATCAGGCCAGCCCGTTCATGGCACGTGGGATCTTCCCAGGCCAGGGCTCGAACCGGCGCCCCTTGCACTGCAAGGCAGTGTCCTTATCCACTGGACCACCAGGGGAAGCCCGATAATTTTTTATGATTATTTTTTCTCTCCCACAGTGGGAATGCAGGGATGTATGGCTGTTCACTGATTTATCTCAAATACCCGACACATACATGAAAGTAGTACTTAAATTGTTTCTTGGATAAGTGTTGGTGACCAGTTCATAGTAGTCATATACTATTTCCTTCCGCTTGGTGGATGTGAGTTTTTGTGGAAAGCCAAACTTGAGGTGTCCACATTCTAGGGCCTACCCTGCAGAAAGTGGATGCAAAAGCTGTTTTCTGAACAGGGGCACTACTGATGTTTGGGCAGAAGAGTTTATTGGTGTTGCTGTCCTCTTTCCTTGTAAGAAATCTGTTGCATCTCTACTCTTTTTTTTTTAATTAATTAATTTGTTTTAGGCTATTCTGGGTTTTCACTGCTGCTGCTAGGCTCTTCTCTGGTTGCAGAGGGTGGTGGCTACTCTCTAGTTAAGGTGAGCAGGCTTCTTGTTGCGGTGACTTTTCTTGTTGTGGAACTCGGGCTCACGGGCTTCAGTAGCTGTGACACATGGGCTAATAGTTGCGGCTCCAAGGCTCTAGAGCACAGGCTTAATAGTTGAGGCTCACGGACTTGGTTGTTCCACAGCACGTGGGATCTTCCCGGATCAGGGATCGAACTTGTGTCTCCTGCATTAGCAGGTGAACTCTTCACCTATGAGCTACCAGGGAAGCCCCTGCATCTCTACTTCTCTTTGAATGCTAGTGATTCTCTCACTCCCACATTTCAAAATGCTTTTGGAGACAATGTTGACTCCTAGTTTATTCCAGTAAATATCCTTTTGGGGTTCAGATTTGTTGTTAGGGATGTTTTACTTACTTTCTATTCAACTGTTGTTGGACTAAGTCACAAATTGACTTAAATTATTTTAATTTGCACTGGTATATGTGAAACACTACGTATGGAAAAGGGATACCATATTTTACTGATTCTAAAACAAATTTTTAACATTTTAACATTTCTGAAATTGGGATGTATCATGTCAGAAAGAAAATATTGCCAGATAAACTATGTAAGTAATAACATAAAATAGTGATGTTATCACAAAGACAGACCAACCTGAAAGGAGATAATGGAAATTATCTTCACCTTTGATGGATGATGAAGGTGGAAGAAATTTACCAAATTTTAATTACATTTTGTTTCCTGGTAAGTCTAGTCAAATTGTATTTTAGGAACCTAGAAATTAAATACTGGCTTTGGACTTAGCAAGGTTATGGAGGATTTTTGATGCCCTCAAAAGCTAGTTGTTTGGTTGAGGGGTGGTAGCAAAGAAATAGGGGAAAAAACCCAAAGTAGGTCCTCAGGAACTGATAAAAAGGGTAATAAACACGAACAATAGTGAACAGTGTGATTAAATTTTAACAATGCATCATGTGTACTGAATAGAGATGGGTCAACCTGTGGACCGTCTGTTTGGAGGGTTTTGGAGTGGCTGAGGCTTGGCCTGGGTCCTGATCTTACTGCCTAATGGTATCTCTTTATGCAGGCGGGCATCTTGGCCTGCCTCTTACTGACCACTAACGTCCCACTCTCTTGCAGGTGATTAGTGATCTAGTAATTCTGATAATGTGTAATAATTTCTTTTATACCAAAAATTTTTTTAGACTATTACTGGTATATTAGTTATCAATTGCTGCACACGGCTCCAAGGCTCAAAGAGCACAGGCTTAATAGTTGAGGCTCACGGACTTGGTTGTTCCACAGCACGTGGGATCTTCCCGGATCAGGGATCGAACTTGTGTCTCCTGCATTAGCAGGTGAACTCTTCACCTATGAGCTACCAGGGAAGCCCCTGCATCTCTACTTCTCTTTGAATGCTAGTGATTCTCTCACTCCCACATTTCAAAATGCTTTTGGAGACAATGTTGACTCCTAGTTTATTCCAGTAAATATCCTTTTGGGGTTCAGATTTGTTGTTAGGGATGTTTTACTTACTTTCTATTCAACTGTTGTTGGACTAAGTCACAAATTGACTTAAATTATTTTAATTTGCACTGGTATATGTGAAACACTACGTATGGAAAAGGGATACCATATTTTACTGATTCTAAAACAAATTTTTAACATTTTAACATTTCTGAAATTGGGATGTATCATGTCAGAAAGAAAATATTGCCAGATAAACTATGTAAGTAATAACATAAAATAGTGATGTTATCACAAAGACAGACCAACCTGAAAGGAGATAATGGAAATTATCTTCACCTTTGATGGATGATGAAGGTGGAAGAAATTTACCAAATTTTAATTACATTTTGTTTCCTGGTAAGTCTAGTCAAATTGTATTTTAGGAACCTAGAAATTAAATACTGGCTTTGGACTTAGCAAGGTTATGGAGGATTTTTGATGCCCTCAAAAGCTAGTTGTTTGGTTGAGGGGTGGTAGCAAAGAAATAGGGAACAAACCCAAAGTAGGTCCTCAGGAACTGATAAAAAGGGTAATAAACACGAACAATAGTGAACAGTGTGATTAAATTTTAACAATGCATCATGTGTACTGAATAGAGATGGGTCAACCTGTGGACCGTCTGTTTGGAGGGTTTTGGAGTGGCTGAGGCTTGGCCTGGGTCCTGATCTTACTGCCTAATGGTATCTCTTTATGCAGGCGGGCATCTTGGCCTGCCTCTTACTGACCACTAACGTCCCACTCTCTTGCAGGTGATTAGTGATCTAGTAATTCTGATAATGTGTAATAATTTCTTTTATACATTCCAAAATGTATGTCGTAAAATCTCTCCCTCGTGGTCTTCATAGACTATTACTGGTATATTAGTTATCAATTGCTGCACAGTGAATTACTCCTAAATTCAGTTGTTTTTAAAGAAACTTTTATGCTTTTATTATTTCAGAGGTACATCCAGGCTCGCTGTTTCTAACTCCGTCTCTCACAAGGGTACAGTGCAGGTGTCCACAGGCTGTAGTCATCTAGTGTGTTAAAGGTTGTGTGAAGAGTCTGATACAAGCTTACTCATGTAGTAGTTGGCAGATCTCAGATCCTTGCTGGCTGCTGTTTAGGAAATAGCAGTTCCTTGCCACGTGGTCCTCTCCACAGGGTTACTCACAGCAGGACAGTTTGCTTCTTTCTCTCAGAGCACAGGTTCAAAGAGGTAAACAAAACTGTCTTCTTTGTAACATAATCTTGAAAGTGACTTTCTAGTTTCTCATTTTGAAGCCACACTTAAGGTCTAGCATACACGTAAGGAGAGCAAATTACTTGAAGGTGTAAATACTAGGCAGAAATTATTGGGGTTATTTTAGAGGCTGTCTACTATAGTGGACAGATTCTTCTTGGGAACACTATTCTGTGTTTTTTTTGGAAACACTCTTAAGGATGTTAGCTGAATCTAGATTTTATTTATTACCACTAAGTAGAGGACTCTCCTTGGTTTCTGATGTTGTCACTCTCAGGTTTCTTCCACCTCTCTGTCCACGCTTCACTTTTTGAGTTCTCTTTCTCTCCTTATGGAGGTATGATTGATTTACAGTGTTCTAGTTTCAGGTGTACAACATAGTGTTTCAGTATTTTTGTAGGTTATGCTCTATTTACAATTATTATAAAATATCGGCTGTATTTCCTGTGCTGTACAATATATATGCATAATGGTTTGTACCTGTTAATCCCCTGCCCCATCTTATTCCTCTTTCCTTCTCTCTCCCCCATTTAACTAATTGTTTGTTACATATCTGTTTCTATTTTGTTACATTCTTTTTTTTTTTTTCAGATTTCACATATAAGTGGTAACAGTGTTTGTCTTTGACTTCACTAAGCATCATACCCTCTATGCATCAACCTCTAACTAAGCATCAACCCATTGTTGCAAATGGCAGAATTTAATTTTTTTATGGCTGATTAATAGTCCATTTTTTATATCTCTCTATATATGTAAAAGGACACATCTTTATCCATTCCTCCATTGATGGAGACTTAGGTTGCTTCTGTATCTTGACTGTTATAAATAATGCAGTGTGCATTAGCGTATATGCATCTTTTTGAATTAGGGTTTTATTTATTTATTTATTTATTGACATTTCCATAAGTGCTAAGCTTTTTTAGGATTCTCTTTTATGCTCCTTTGTGTAGTTCATGCTGTCATCTGTATGTTGATGACTGATATCTACTATTTGTATCTCACACTTGCTGTGCTCCTGACTGTTACTCTAACTGTCCAGTGGATTTCATCTGTATGCCTCACTCCAGACATTCCTCATTATCTTTCTTGTCCTTCACGCTTTCTTTTCCTCAGTTGTTTCATGTCAGGAGTAAGTGGAACTCAGGTGCTCAGTCTGAAAAGGTGAGTATTCGATTCCTCTTCTTTCTACACTTCTTTCCTTATTCTCCAGTTTTAGAGTCCTTGCAGTTCCCTCTTGAATGCATTCACTTCTTTTCCCTACTGATAGTCTAAATTTCTCTGACTTAACTCTTCTCAGTTTTTCACGTTTTCAAAAGTAACTTCTAAAAATTTTCATGTAATCATGTCCTCTGTTAGTAGGCAAAGCAGGCTAAGTAGAGGACTCTCCTTGGTTTCTGATGTTGTCACTCTCAGGTTTCTTCCACCTCTCTGTCCACGCTTCACTTTTTGAGTTCTCTTTCTCTCCTTATGGAGGTATGATTGATTTACAGTGTTCTAGTTTCAGGTGTACAACATAGTGTTTCAGTATTTTTGTAGGTTATGCTCTATTTACAATTATTATAAAATATCGGCTGTATTTCCTGTGCTGTACAATATATATGCATAATGGTTTGTACCTGTTAATCCCCTGCCCCATCTTATTCCTCTTTCCTTCTCTCTCCCCCATTTAACTAATTGTTTGTTACATATCTGTTTCTATTTTGTTACATTCTTTTTTTTTTTTTCAGATTTCACATATAAGTGGTAACAGTGTTTGTCTTTGACTTCACTAAGCATCATACCCTCTATGCATCAACCTCTAACTAAGCATCAACCCATTGTTGCAAATGGCAGAATTTAATTTTTTTATGGCTGATTAATAGTCCATTTTTTATATCTCTCTATATATGTAAAAGGACACATCTTTATCCATTCCTCCATTGATGGAGACTTAGGTTGCTTCTGTATCTTGACTGTTATAAATAATGCAGTGTGCATTAGCGTATATGCATCTTTTTGAATTAGGGTTTTATTTATTTATTTATTTATTGACATTTCCATAAGTGCTAAGCTTTTTTAGGATTCTCTTTTATGCTCCTTTGTGTAGTTCATGCTGTCATCTGTATGTTGATGACTGATATCTACTATTTGTATCTCACACTTGCTGTGCTCCTGACTGTTACTCTAACTGTCCAGTGGATTTCATCTGTATGCCTCACTCCAGACATTCCTCATTATCTTTCTTGTCCTTCACGCTTTCTTTTCCTCAGTTGTTTCATGTCAGGAGTAAGTGGAACTCAGGTGCTCAGTCTGAAAAGGTGAGTATTCGATTCCTCTTCTTTCTACACTTCTTTCCTTATTCTCCAGTTTTAGAGTCCTTGCAGTTCCCTCTTGAATGCATTCACTTCTTTTCCCTACTGATAGTCTAAATTTCTCTGACTTAACTCTTCTCAGTTTTTCACGTTTTCAAAAGTAACTTCTAAAAATTTTCATGTAATCATGTCCTCTGTTAGTAGGCAAAGCAGGCTGGCTTTGTAATGAACAATCCCAAGATAGCAGTGGCTTAAAATGTAAAATTCTTAAGACGTTTGGACTTAGGTAACTTTCATTGAGAGTATCCATTTAGGTTACCTACTGTGTAATAGTAATACAAGAGCCCAGGCTCCTTCCATCTTGTGATGCCACCTTCTTCTAGGTGTTAGAAGTTCTATTCATTTACCTGGCAGTTGGTGAAAGAATGAGAGGATCATAAACACGAGGTTTTATGAACCGTGGCTTCATTTTTGACCTACATTTCGCTGGATAGAACTTAGTCTGTTGGCCACACCTTTGTGGGAGCCTGGAAAATATAGTCTAGCTATTGAGCTAGGAAGAGAAAACAGATTTGGTGTGCATTTAACCAAAATCTGTCACTTCCTCATTCCCTAAAGTGTATCTGAAATTCAAAGTGTTAGTCACTCAGTCGTGTCCGCCTCTTTGCAGTCCCATGGACTGTAGCCTGCCAGGCTCCTCCGTCCATGGGATTTCCCAGGCAAGAATATTGGAGTCGGTAGCCCTCCCTTCTCCAGGGGATCTTCCCAACCCAGTGATCGAACCCAAGTCTCCCACATTGCAGGCGGAATCTTTACTACATGAACCACCAGAGAAGCATAAAACATATCTAAACCAATCCAGATAGCCTCTAGGATTGTCTTTATGGTAAAATGCAAAATTCTGAAGTGGATTATGCACATCTGGAGAAGAAACCTACCAGTTGAGTCCCAGTGATCTTCAGAAGGCATTTCCTCTTGACTAGTAACAGAAGGTATGTGTTGCGGGGGCCTGTGTCCATAATTCAGTAGAAGAACTCACAGGACTTTGCATATAGCTGTACTCAGGGCTATGATATATTACAGGAAAAGAATACAAAGCAAAATCAGGAAAGGAAACATGCTAAACAATCTGCATGCCAGTGCAGGAGGCGGTTCGATCCCTGGATCAGCAAGGAAATGGCAATCCATTCCAGTATTCTTCTGTGGAATCCCTACTGATAGTCTAAATTTCTCTGACTTAACTCTTCTCAGTTTTTCACGTTTTCAAAAGTAACTTCTAAAAATTTTCATGTAATCATGTCCTCTGTTAGTAGGCAAAGCAGGCTGGCTTTGTAATGAACAATCCCAAGATAGCAGTGGCTTAAAATGTAAAATTCTTAAGACGTTTGGACTTAGGTAACTTTCATTGAGAGTATCCATTTAGGTTACCTACTGTGTAATAGTAATACAAGAGCCCAGGCTCCTTCCATCTTGTGATGCCACCTTCTTCTAGGTGTTAGAAGTTCTATTCATTTACCTGGCAGTTGGTGAAAGAATGAGAGGATCATAAACACGAGGTTTTATGAACCGTGGCTTCATTTTTGACCTACATTTCGCTGGATAGAACTTAGTCTGTTGGCCACACCTTTGTGGGAGCCTGGAAAATATAGTCTAGCTATTGAGCTAGGAAGAGAAACAGATTTGGTGAGCCTTTAACCAACATCTGTCACTTCCTCATTCCCTAAAGTGTATCTGAAATTCAAAGTGTTAGTCACTCAGTCGTGTCCGCCTCTTTGCAGTCCCATGGACTGTAGCCTGCCAGGCTCCTCCGTCCATGGGATTTCCCAGGCAAGAATATTGGAGTCGGTAGCCCTCCCTTCTCCAGGGGATCTTCCCAACCCAGTGATCGAACCCAAGTCTCCCACATTGCAGGCGGAATCTTTACTACATGAACCACCAGAGAAGCATAAAACATATCTAAACCAATCCAGATAGCCTCTAGGATTGTCTTTATGGTAAAATGCAAAATTCTGAAGTGGATTATGCACATCTGGAGAAGAAACCTACCAGTTGAGTCCCAGTGATCTTCAGAAGGCATTTCCTCTTGACTAGTAACAGAAGGTATGTGTTGCGGGGGCCTGTGTCCATAATTCAGTAGAAGAACTCACAGGACTTTGCATATAGCTGTACTCAGGGCTATGATATATTACAGGAAAAGAATACAAAGCAAAATCAGGAAAGGAAACATGCTAAACAATCTGCATGCCAGTGCAGGAGACGCGGGTTCGATCCCTGGATCAGCAAGGAAATGGCAATCCATTCCAGTATTCTTCTGTGGAAATCCCATGGACAGAGGAGCCTGGCCAGGTACAGTTCATAGGGTTGAAAAAGAGTTGCACACGACTTAGTGACTAAACAGCAACCAGAGAAAACTTGGGCTCGTCCTAGGCCTGAGCCTCTCCTACTGCCTCTCCCAGTAGAGTTACAAAGGACACTTAATTCCTCCAGCTCTTGCAACAACATGTGTATGAAATGTTGCCTGGCAGGGAAGCTCATTAGAGATGCAGGGCCTTGGTTGGTCATGTAGGCACCTTCTGCCTACCACACAGAAAAATTCCAAGTTCCCAGAAAGGAAGCAGGTGTTCAGCACAAGCCACATTTTGGGAAACAGTGTAGGCTTTTGAGTACAGTTTAAGCACAGTGAACTACTCTTACTACTTCTAGAAGTGGGAATTCTCAAAATCCCAAGTTCAGACAACCTGGCAAGTCTCAGGCTTTTTCTGTTAAATTAACTCTTTCTTGCACAGTGAATGAGGCTCAGACCTGTGTAGATTGGGATTTTGTATAGAGAATCTTGGAATGTACAAAAACCTTTATTGATCTTAAATTTTGATTTTTAAAATTACTTTTCTGCCAGTGGGAAAAAAGGTCAGTTCCCATCTCAGCTTCTTTCATCTGACTTTTCATGCACGTTTACTGTTTGTATCTTTCTAGGTACTCTGCATTTAAGGACATATATACACATGTAGCTTGCTTTTAACTCTTAATAGACATCTCCAGTCTTTCTGACTCCTCTTTTATGTTGTTAAATAATGCTCAGTTTTGTGATTTGTTCAACCAGTGCCATTTTGATGGATACCTATGCATTTCTCAGTTGATAATGTTTTTAAAGAGTTGGTCATTTCCTAGATCCAAAAGGAATCAATTAAAAGACAAAGTACAGAGATAGGGGATCAAAGGGCCTAAGAGTCTTTTTGAAAAATATGAAGTATTTATCTGAAATTCAAATTTAGTTAGCTATCCCACTTTTTCTTCTGGCATCTTTGGCTGTGCTGTGTGGCATATGCTGAAGCTCTTATTTATCACTTTCTGTAAGACTGAAGATACTTATGTCAGGAAATGGCATTAAAACAATTAGATTATTTAAAACACTGATTTGGAAGTTATAATGTAAGTTTGTTTTTTAAATCATACATCTCCTGCCCTATTATTATCATGTCTTTATAATTCTGCTACTTAGTAGCTGTAAGTTAAGCTTATTCTCTTTAAGATTGGGATAGTATCTTCTTCAGTGAAGTATCAGGTTTAAATAAACTAACATCGTTGACCATTGACCCATGCACAGTTTGAGAATTGGGGCACCCACCCCATTGAAATAAACAATTCACAGGTAACTTTACAATTGGCTCTTTTTATCCATAGGTTCAACCAGCTTTGGGCGTGGTACTATGTAGTATGTTTTTATTGAACAAAAATCCACATATAAGAGGGCTCTAAATTCAAACCCTTGTTGTTTTAGGGTCAACTGAAGGTTAAGTGCTTAGAATAATTGTAGTATTAAAGCATTTGTTGTGATTATGCTTCTGTAAGTTACCCTATTAATGTATGCAGTAATTATAACTAAAATTTTAATAAATGATCCAACTTTTTTGGTGAATGGCTTGAAACTATGTACTGTAAATCTAGCTTACTGGAGAAATACTATTGGGATATGCATTTTAAGTTAGGGTAGGTTTGATCCCTGGGTTGGGAAGATCCCCTGGAGAAGGAAATGGCAAGCCCCCTCCAGTATCTTGGCAGGAAAATCCTTTGTACAGAAGAGCCTGGCGGGCCACTGAGTCTCAAAGAGTTGGACTCGACTTAGCAACTAATAACAAGGGCTTAGTTGGTCATGAAATGAGCTACCTTAAGGAAACCAAAGGAAAAAATGAGACATCTGGGAAAATTAGAATTGGTCGTTTCTGGATTCTAGAGTAGTGGATACTTACCCTGATTTATATGGGCCATTAGGACTTTACAACTTTGTCCAGTATGGTAGCACTACCCACTTATGGCTTAGTACAGCATGTGGGAACTTAGTTTCCCAACCAGAGATCTAACTTGAGCCCCATGCATTGGCAGTGCATAGTTTTTAACCATTGGACCACCAGGAAGTCCCTAATTTTATATTAAGATTAGTTAAAATTAAGTAAAATTTTTCCTGCCTTTTTATTAAGTTTTTTCACTTTCTGTAAGACTGAAGATACTTATGTCAGGAAATGGCATTAAAACAATTAGATTATTTAAAACACTGATTTGGAAGTTATAATGTAAGTTTGTTTTTTAAATCATACATCTCCTGCCCTATTATTATCATGTCTTTATAATTCTGCTACTTAGTAGCTGTAAGTTAAGCTTATTCTCTTTAAGATTGGGATAGTATCTTCTTCAGTGAAGTATCAGGTTTAAATAAACTAACATCGTTGACCATTGACCCATGCACAGTTTGAGAATTGGGGCACCCACCCCATTGAAATAAACAATTCACAGGTAACTTTACAATTGGCTCTTTTTATCCATAGGTTCAACCAGCTTTGGGCGTGGTACTATGTAGTATGTTTTTATTGAACAAAAATCCACATATAAGAGGGCTCTAAATTCAAACCCTTGTTGTTTTAGGGTCAACTGAAGGTTAAGTGCTTAGAATAATTGTAGTATTAAAGCATTTGTTGTGATTATGCTTCTGTAAGTTACCCTATTAATGTATGCAGTAATTATAACTAAAATTTTAATAAATGATCCAACTTTTTTGGTGAATGGCTTGAAACTATGTACTGTAAATCTAGCTTACTGGAGAAATACTATTGGGATATGCATTTTAAGTTAGGGTAGGTTTGATCCCTGGGTTGGGAAGATCCCCTGGAGAAGGAAATGGCAAGCCCCCTCCAGTATCTTGGCAGGAAAATCCTTTGTACAGAAGAGCCTGGCGGGCCACTGAGTCTCAAAGAGTTGGACTCGACTTAGCAACTAATAACAAGGGCTTAGTTGGTCATGAAATGAGCTACCTTAAGGAAACCAAAGGAAAAAATGAGACATCTGGGAAAATTAGAATTGGTCGTTTCTGGATTCTAGAGTAGTGGATACTTACCCTGATTTATATGGGCCATTAGGACTTTACAACTTTGTCCAGTATGGTAGCACTACCCACTTATGGCTTAGTACAGCATGTGGGAACTTAGTTTCCCAACCAGAGATCTAACTTGAGCCCCATGCATTGGCAGTGCATAGTTTTTAACCATTGGACCACCAGGGAAGTCCCTAATTTTATATTAAGATTAGTTAAAATTAAGTAAAATTTTAGAAATTCAGTTCTTCAATCACTAGCTACATTTCAAGTAGCCATATGTGGTTTGTAGCTGCCACATAGAACAGTGCAGTTGTAAAGCATTTGCATAATTAGAGAAAATGAATGAGAAAAGAAGGCTCAACTCAGTCTCTTCAAGGCAGAATACTGCTCTTAAAAACTTAGTAAGGGGCTTCTCTGGTGGTCCAGTGGGTAAGGACACCGCCTTGCAGTGTGAGGGGTGCCAGTTTGATCCCTGGCCTGGGAAGATCCCACATGCCACGGAGCGGCTGGACCGATGTGTCCAGCTACCAAGCTGGAGCTCTGGAGCGAAAGAGGCCACTGTGATGGGAGGCCCACACGGGCCAAAGAACAAAGATGGAAATAAATGAAAGACCAATAGACATGGCCAAAAAAAAAGAAATTAAAAAACAAACAAAAACTTAGTAAGGTAGACAGCAGACTTACAAGATAGAGAATAGACTTGTGGACACAGTAAGGGGAAGGAAGGAGGAATTGAAAAGGTAACATTAAAACATATACATTACCATATGTAAAATAGATAGCCTGTGAGAATTTGCTGTTTGGCACTTAGCTGGTGCTCTGTGACAAACAAGAGGGATGGGATTGGGTGAAAGGGAGGTTCTAGAGGGAGGGGACTTATGTATATCTATGGCTGATTCATGGCAGAAACTAACACACTATTGTTAAGCAGTTATCTTCCAATTCTGAAAACCCTCTCACAGAAAAAGTCTAAAAAAAGAGAAGAATTTTTAAGGTCAGACTTTGGTATTAGTAAACCCAAAAAATTCTGTTTGTTTGTTCTTTTAAAGATTTATTTATTTTGGTGGGGGAGGGGTGGGGAAGGAGGGGAGCAGGCAGGCCACTTCTATTGGTCTTTCATTTGTCCATTTTCATCCATCTTTGTTCTTTGGCCCGTGTGGGCCTCCCATCTGACCGGTGGGGGCCCCTGTTGTCGGGAACTTAGTTTCCCAACCAGAGATCTAACTTGAGCCCCATGCATTGGCAGTGCATAGTTTTTAACCATTGGACCACCAGGGAAGTCCCTAATTTTATATTAAGATTAGTTAAAATTAAGTAAAATTTTAGAAATTCAGTTCTTCAATCACTAGCTACATTTCAAGTAGCCATATGTGGTTTGTAGCTGCCACATAGAACAGTGCAGTTGTAAAGCATTTGCATAATTAGAGAAAATGAATGAGAAAAGAAGGCTCAACTCAGTCTCTTCAAGGCAGAATACTGCTCTTAAAAACTTAGTAAGGGGCTTCTCTGGTGGTCCAGTGGGTAAGGACACCGCCTTGCAGTGTGAGGGGTGCCAGTTTGATCCCTGGCCTGGGAAGATCCCACATGCCACGGAGCGGCTGGACCGATGTGTCCAGCTACCAAGCTGGAGCTCTGGAGCGAAAGAGGCCACTGTGATGGGAGGCCCACACGGGCCAAAGAACAAAGATGGAAATAAATGAAAGACCAATAGACATGGCCAAAAAAAAAGAAATTAAAAAACAAACAAAAACTTAGTAAGGTAGACAGCAGACTTACAAGATAGAGAATAGACTTGTGGACACAGTAAGGGGAAGGAAGGAGGAATTGAAAAGGTAACATTAAAACATATACATTACCATATGTAAAATAGATAGCCTGTGAGAATTTGCTGTTTGGCACTTAGCTGGTGCTCTGTGACAAACAAGAGGGATGGGATTGGGTGAAAGGGAGGTTCTAGAGGGAGGGGACTTATGTATATCTATGGCTGATTCATGGCAGAAACTAACACACTATTGTTAAGCAGTTATCTTCCAATTCTGAAAACCCTCTCACAGAAAAAGTCTAAAAAAAGAGAAGAATTTTTAAGGTCAGACTTTGGTATTAGTAAACCCAAAAAATTCTGTTTGTTTGTTCTTTTAAAGATTTATTTATTTATTGTGGGGGTGGGGTAGGGAGAGAGAGGAGCAGGCGGGCCACTTCTATTGGTCTTTCATTTGTCCATTTTCATCCATCTTTGTTCTTTGGCCTGTGTGGGCCTCCCATCGCGGTGGCCTCTGTTGTCGCAGAGCACCGGCTCTGGGCGCATGTGCTTCAGAGCTCCAGCTCGGTAATTGGACACATCAGTCCAGCTGCTCTGTGGCACGTGGGATCTTCCCAGGCCAGGGATCGAACCGGCGCCCCTTGCATTGTAAGGCGGTGTCCTTACCCACTGGACCACCAGGGAAGCCCTGTTTGGTTTTTTTTGAACTTTTTAAATTGATTTTTTTTTTAAATTTTGGCCTCTTTTGTTTGTCCTTCATGTATTTTCATCCATCTTAATTCTCTGACCTGTGTGGGCTTCCCATTGCAGTGGCCTCTCTCTTTGCAGAGCACTGACTCTTGGTGCATGTGCTCTAGAGCGCTGGCTTGTAATTGGACACACCGGTCCGACTGCTTCACAGCATGTGGGATCCTCCCAGGCCAGGGATCGAACTGGTGACCCTTGCACTGCAAGGTGGACTCTTTACCCACTGGACCACCAAGGGATCCCCTTCTATGTAGTTTTAATATAGAAAATTGGGGGTTCAGTAAGCCTGATAGCGTTGGTTCTGGTCTGTTTGGCTTCTTAAAGTACCTTTGACATCTTACTTAAACCTAGAGCAAGTTAGATGGTACTATGAGGGTTGCTGGCCTTATTTCTATGGATAAACAAATTGTCTTTACAGAGATGCCTTTGATCTAGCCAAAAAAGAGATCAGTGGGAGGAACATTCCTTATGTTATAGCAAAAGACTGTGTCGAGTTATACTTTTTCTTAGGCAAATCCCAGAACTGTTTGTAAAGTCAGAGGTTTTGTAACTTTAAAATTCACGGGAATCGTCATCTCCAGAGTTTAAAATGCAGTGTTCTGTTCTCTTCCTCAAGAATTTATTTTCCCCTCACAAAGATTTTGACTCTTTGATGTAAAGTGATCCTTAGGAATCAGCATTTACATTTCTTTTCTTTTCTTTTTTTTAATAAAATTATATTTAGCCATGCCACGCAGCTTGCACAATCTTAGTTCTCTGACTAGGGGTTGAACCTGGGCCCAAGGCAGTAAAAGCTTGGAGTCCTAACCACTGAACTGCCAGAGAATTCTCTGGAGTCAACTTTTTTAATAAACAGAATTTTATTTGGTTTTTGGCTTTGCTGGGTCTTTTTCACTGTGCAGGCTTTTCTCTAGTTGCAGCAAGTGGGGGTTACTTTCTAGTTGTGGTATGCAGTTGTCTTATTGTTGTGGCTTCTCTTGTTGCGGAGCATAGGCTTTAGGGCACATGGGCTTCAGTAGTTGCAGCATGTGGACTCAGTAGTTGTAGCACATGGGCTTTAGTTCCACAACATGTGGGAATCTTCCTGGATCAGGGATCAAACTCATTATCTCCTGCATTGGGAGGCAGATATTATCACCAGGGAAACCCCAGGAATTAGCATTTAATACATTGCCTTTTGGGATTGCAGTGGCCTCTCTCTTTGCAGAGCACTGACTCTTGGTGCATGTGCTCTAGAGCTGGCTTGTAATTGGACACACCGGTCCGACTGCTTCACAGCATGTGGGATCCTCCCAGGCCAGGGATCGAACTGGTGACCCTTGCACTGCAAGGTGGACTCTTTACCCACTGGACCACCAAGGGATCCCCTTCTATGTAGTTTTAATATAGAAAATTGGGGGTTCAGTAAGCCTGATAGCGTTGGTTCTGGTCTGTTTGGCTTCTTAAAGTACCTTTGACATCTTACTTAAACCTAGAGCAAGTTAGATGGTACTATGAGGGTTGCTGGCCTTATTTCTATGGATAAACAAATTGTCTTTACAGAGATGCCTTTGATCTAGCCAAAAAAGAGATCAGTGGGAGGAACATTCCTTATGTTATAGCAAAAGACTGTGTCGAGTTATACTTTTTCTTAGGCAAATCCCAGAACTGTTTGTAAAGTCAGAGGTTTTGTAACTTTAAAATTCACGGGAATCGTCATCTCCAGAGTTTAAAATGCAGTGTTCTGTTCTCTTCCTCAAGAATTTATTTTCCCCTCACAAAGATTTTGACTCTTTGATGTAAAGTGATCCTTAGGAATCAGCATTTACATTTCTTTTCTTTTCTTTTTTTTAATAAAATTATATTTAGCCATGCCACGCAGCTTGCACAATCTTAGTTCTCTGACTAGGGGTTGAACCTGGGCCCAAGGCAGTAAAAGCTTGGAGTCCTAACCACTGAACTGCCAGAGAATTCTCTGGAGTCAACTTTTTTAATAAACAGAATTTTATTTGGTTTTTGGCTTTGCTGGGTCTTTTTCACTGTGCAGGCTTTTCTCTAGTTGCAGCAAGTGGGGGTTACTTTCTAGTTGTGGTATGCAGTTGTCTTATTGTTGTGGCTTCTCTTGTTGCGGAGCATAGGCTTTAGGGCACATGGGCTTCAGTAGTTGCAGCATGTGGACTCAGTAGTTGTAGCACATGGGCTTTAGTTCCACAACATGTGGGAATCTTCCTGGATCAGGGATCAAACTCATTATCTCCTGCATTGGGAGGCAGATATTATCACCAGGGAAACCCCAGGAATTAGCATTTTAAATACACTCTTTTTCTCGCTCACTCCTTATATACAATTGCCTTGTTGCAAGGATTACAGTAAATTCTGTATTTTGTTCAACCCCTTGAGATCAGTGTTTACTTTTGTGTTTTCTGTAGCATCTGAAGTATACACATGGTGTATGTTTGGCTCAAATGTTTGAATTAATAGGAGGGCCACCTCTAGCAGATGATTCTTACAGTATACTAGAATAAACTGAAAAAGGATCATCTGACATTTTGTATAGCCCTGATAAAATAAGGAATAGTAACAAGAGAACTTTCCAATTAAAAATATTTTCAGAGTTTAATGAACTTGAGCTTGTTTCTTGTAATAAGGTTTATGTCAGTTTTATGCTTGAAAAAGCAACACACATTAAAATGATCTCCAAATTCAATAATCATCATCAAAGGAAGTTTCATTTGCATACATAAATATGTGATACATGTAGAAAATTTTTTTCAAGGCATTCAAAAATTTAAAATTGAGATGCTGGTCGGTCGACTCTCCCTTGAGCCGGCCCACTGTTCTAACAGTGTCTCCCTCTTTAACAAGGTTGGTTCTCCCTTCCCCTCCTTTAATAAACTTTACTTCCCTTTATGTATATGAAAAAGAAAGAATAAAATTGAAATGCTTAAAGATAAACACTTGTCCATTATACTGCCAAAATGTAAGCACAATCTTAGTTCTCTGACTAGGGGTTGAACCTGGGCCCAAGGCAGTAAAAGCTTGGAGTCCTAACCACTGAACTGCCAGAGAATTCTCTGGAGTCAACTTTTTAATAAACAGAATTTTATTTGGTTTTGGCTTTGCTGGGTCTTTTTCACTGTGCAGGCTTTTCTCTAGTTGCAGCAAGTGGGGGTTACTTTCTAGTTGTGGTATGCAGTTGTCTTATTGTTGTGGCTTCTCTTGTTGCGGAGCATAGGCTTTAGGGCACATGGGCTTCAGTAGTTGCAGCATGTGGACTCAGTAGTTGTAGCACATGGGCTTTAGTTCCACAACATGTGGGAATCTTCCTGGATCAGGGATCAAACTCATTATCTCCTGCATTGGGAGGCAGATATTATCACCAGGGAAACCCCAGGAATTAGCATTTTAAATACACTCTTTTTCTCGCTCACTCCTTATATACAATTGCCTTGTTGCAAGGATTACAGTAAATTCTGTATTTTGTTCAACCCCTTGAGATCAGTGTTTACTTTTGTGTTTTCTGTAGCATCTGAAGTATACACATGGTGTATGTTTGGCTCAAATGTTTGAATTAATAGGAGGGCCACCTCTAGCAGATGATTCTTACAGTATACTAGAATAAACTGAAAAAGGATCATCTGACATTTTGTATAGCCCTGATAAAATAAGGAATAGTAACAAGAGAACTTTCCAATTAAAAATATTTTCAGAGTTTAATGAACTTGAGCTTGTTTCTTGTAATAAGGTTTATGTCAGTTTTATGCTTGAAAAAGCAACACACATTAAAATGATCTCCAAATTCAATAATCATCATCAAAGGGAAGTTTCATTTGCATACATAAATATGTGATACATGTAGAAAATTTTTTTCAAGGCATTCAAAAATTTAAAATTGAGATGCTGGTCGGTCGACTCTCCCTTGAGCCGGCCCACTGTTCTAACAGTGTCTCCCTCTTTAACAAGGTTGGTTCTCCCTTCCCCTCCTTTAATAAACTTTACTTCCCTTTATGTATATGAAAAAGAAAGAATAAAATTGAAATGCTTAAAGATAAACACTTGTCCATTTTTACTGCCAAAAATGTAATACTTCTAGAAAAATGAATGTATTTTGAGCCCAACTTTAAAAATAATGATATAAAAATAAAGGTATAGCTATAATTTGAGAATTCTTTTTTTAAAAAAAAAACATTTATTTATTTATTTTGGAGGGGGGAGGGGTGGGGAGGGAGGGGAGCAGGTAGGCCACTTCTGTTGATCTTTCATTTCTCTATTTTCCTCCGTCTTTGTTCTTTGGCTCTTGTGGGCCTCCCATTGCGGTGGCCTCTGTTGTCACAGAGTGCTGGCTCTGGGCACATGCGCTCCGGAGCTCCGGCTCGGTAATTGGGCACATCAGTCCAGCCGCTCCACGGCACGTGGGATCTTCCCAGGCCAGGGATCGAACCGGCGGCCCTTGCACTGCAAGGCGGTGTCCTTACCCACTGGACCACCAGGGAAACCCGAGAAGTCTTGTTCATTGCAACATTGTAGCTGTCTTGGATGCCATTTAAACAGAGAAGACAGAGTTCCAAAGGTTTCAGTTGCTCCTGTCAGGAGCCAGCCACTCAGCTTTACCATATCATCACCGGGGACCAGTCAGTCACAACTTGGTCTGCCTGCTATGCTTCTTGACATGTGGTATGTAAACTTTACCAGCAGCTCCACCGAGATTGACAGTTGCTTACTTTTCAGCTCGCTGTTAAAGCTGACATTGAGCTGAAACAGTCTTCCAGGGTGCTCATGATGGATACCTCCTATTGTTCCAGTGAGGGCTTGGGCAATCCTTATCTCTGCCATTCCTCCTACCTCTTAAAGATACACCCTTTCAGGAAAGAGATTCCTGGGTGGTGCAGTGGTAAAGAATCTGCTTGCCTGTATAAGAGATGCAGGTTCAGTCCCTGGGTTGGGAAGAGCCCCTGGAGTAGGAAATGGCAACACACTGCAGTATTCTTTTTCTGTTTTTTGCCTGTAATTCATCGTTCATTTTTCATCCATCGTTATTCTTTGGCATGTGTGGATCTCCCGTTGCAGTGGCCTCTCGTTGCAGAGCACTAGCTCTTGTCACATGTGCTTCAGAGTGCTGGTTTGTAATTGGACACACTGGCCCAGCCATTCCTCGGCATGTGGGATCTTTCTGGGCCAGGGATCGAACCAGCGCCCCTTGCACTGCAAGACAGACTCTACCCACTGGACCACCAGGGAAGCCCCACTCCAGTATTCTTGCCTGGAAAATTTCATGGATAGAGGAGCTTGGTAGGCTACAGTCCATGAGGTCTGCAAGGAGTTGAACACAACTGAATGACTGATCACGCCCATACACACACATACAACATGGTATAGCTGAGGCCTAATTTTATACATTAAAATTTTATACAGTTTATATCGCTGAACCATAAAGAAGGCTGAGGGCCAAAGAATTGATGCCATCAAACTGTGATGTTGGAGAGGACTCTTGACTGCAAAGAGATCAAACCAGTCAATCCTAAAGGAATCAACCCTGAATATTCATTGGAAGGATCAGTGCTAAAGCTGAAACTCTGATACTTTGGCCACATGATGTGAAGAGATAACTCAACTGGGAAAAATCCTGCTGCTGGGAAAGATTGAGGGCAGAAGGAAAAGGGGATGACAGAAGACAAGATGGTTGGATACCATTACCCTCAATGGGCATGAGTTTGAGCAAACTTTGGGAGAAGTGAAGGATAGGGAAGCCTGGTGTGCTGCAGTCCATGGGATCACAAAGAGTCAGATACACCTGAGCGACTGAATTGAACTGGTAACATTCATCTTTTGACAGATGTTTAGTTTGTTTGCATATGTTGGCTATTGTGAATGCTGCAATAAATGCAAGAGTCTTTAATAACCTGTTTTCATTACTTTTGGATATATATGCAAGTGGGATTGTTGGATTGTATGGTAGTTTTATTATTTCTTGAGGAACCTCTACATTGTTCTCCACAGTGGCTGATGGAATTTATAATCCCACTAGTACTACATAGGGCTTCCCTTTTTTCCCACTATTCATTCACAAAATACTTTTTCTTGTCTTCCTGTTGATAGCTGTTCTTACAGATGTGAGGTGATACCCTGGTTTTGATTTGCATTTCCCCCAAGATTAGTGACGTTCAGCACTTTTTTTTTTTAATTTTATTTATTTATTTTTTATTCTTTATTTTAAAGATTTTACAGTTTTGTTGTTCACCACCATGTATGTTCCCAGATCATTCATATGCATATCCCTGGGCCATTTAGCACTTTTTAATGTTGGCTTTCTTTATATCTTCCTCTGCTCCTTTTGAAATCAGATTTGGTACTTAACCTGGTGGTCCAGTGGCTAAGATTCAGGGCTCCCAGCAGCTCCCAAGGGGCCATTCAGTCCATAGTTGGGGAACCACACTGTAGATGCTGCATCTGAGATCTCCCACAGTCTAAGTAGTTTTTTTTAAGTGAGGTTTGTATTTGTTATTGAATTGTATGAGTTCTTTATAAACCTTAAATGTTAACCCCTTATCTGATAAATGGTTTGCAGATACTTTCTCCCATTCTATAGGCTGTCTTTTCATTTTATTAATTATTTTGTTATACAGAAGCTTTTAATGATCTGATTTTGTTCTTATGATTGCCTTGGTTATTTAGGATCCTTTGGTGTTACATACAAATTTTAGGGTTTTTAAAAAAATTTCTATGAAAAAATGCCATTGGAATTTCATTGACGGGGGATGTCCTTTGTGCGTTTATTCCCATTTTTCTGATGCTTTCTTTCAAAGTCTTGTAGTTTTCATTATACTATTTAGTATGTTGTATTAGACTCAGTTAGGAACTTTTATTTGTTTATCTCCACTAAGTCTTAGTAGTGGCATGAGGGATCTTCAGTTGCAGCATGTGGGGACCTAGTTCTCTGGTTAGGGATCGAATCTGAGCCCCCTGCCTTGGGAGAATGGAGTCTGTAGCCATTGAGCCACCATAGAAGTCCTGGAAAAATTTTAAATGAGTTTCTGTGGTATTTGCCCTTTTGGATATATATGCAAGTGGGATTGTTGGATTGTATGGTAGTTTTATTATTTCTTGAGGAACCTCTACATTGTTCTCCACAGTGGCTGATGGAATTTATAATCCCACTAGTACTACATAGGGCTTCCCTTTTTTCCCACTATTCATTCACAAAATACTTTTTCTTGTCTTCCTGTTGATAGCTGTTCTTACAGATGTGAGGTGATACCCTGGTTTTGATTTGCATTTCCCCCAAGATTAGTGACGTTCAGCACTTTTTTTTTTTAATTTTATTTATTTATTTTTTATTCTTTATTTTAAAGATTTTACAGTTTTGTTGTTCACCACCATGTATGTTCCCAGATCATTCATATGCATATCCCTGGGCCATTTAGCACTTTTTAATGTTGGCTTTCTTTATATCTTCCTCTGCTCCTTTTGAAATCAGATTTGGTACTTAACCTGGTGGTCCAGTGGCTAAGATTCAGGGCTCCCAGCAGCTCCCAAGGGGCCATTCAGTCCATAGTTGGGGAACCACACTGTAGATGCTGCATCTGAGATCTCCCACAGTCTAAGTAGTTTTTTAAGTGAGGTTTGTATTTGTTATTGAATTGTATGAGTTCTTTATAAACCTTAAATGTTAACCCCTTATCTGATAAATGGTTTGCAGATACTTTCTCCCATTCTATAGGCTGTCTTTTCATTTTATTAATTATTTTGTTATACAGAAGCTTTTAATGATCTGATTTTGTTCTTATGATTGCCTTGGTTATTTAGGATCCTTTGGTGTTACATACAAATTTTAGGGTTTTTAAAAAAATTTCTATGAAAAAATGCCATTGGAATTTCATTGACGGGGGATGTCCTTTGTGCGTTTATTCCCATTTTTCTGATGCTTTCTTTCAAAGTCTTGTAGTTTTCATTATACTATTTAGTATGTTGTATTAGACTCAGTTAGGAACTTTTTATTTGTTTATCTCCACTAAGTCTTAGTAGTGGCATGAGGGATCTTCAGTTGCAGCATGTGGGGACCTAGTTCTCTGGTTAGGGATCGAATCTGAGCCCCCTGCCTTGGGAGAATGGAGTCTGTAGCCATTGAGCCACCATAGAAGTCCTGGAAAAATTTTAAATGAGTTTCTGTTGGTATTTGCACTTCAAATAAAATATTTCAGGTATTTTTTTTAACTGTACAATATTGATCTGCACTGAATCTGGATTCCTATTAATTTATTTGCTATATCCAGTAAAATATAAATGTAACTTAAAATTGTGATACAATATTATTGCTGTCAGTAAGCAGTACAGTTGTTTTGCTTTCTTTCCCTCTGTCCTTATTTATCATCAAGGATGTTCAGGATACTTTGTTAGTTGAAATATTTGTTTTCACTGTGTTCTTATCAGGTTGATACATGGGTTCATTTATTCTTTGTTGTTTGTTAGTTTTTCTGTTACTGGATTAAATCTGAAGCCTGTAAATCATGGTTCAGAAGCCAAAACCATATCAAAGGCACAATCAAAAAAAAAAAAAGGTTCAATCAGTGAATGTTGGTTCAGTGATTCCTGTGTCTTCTATCTATTTCTCACCCACTCCAGTGTATGTAGCATTTTGTTTGTGGCTGATTTTTCCTGTGCATTTTTGCAAAAAACCAGCAACTGTGTTTATGTATGTGTATATACAAAACAAAAAAGCATTTATAGAAATCAAAGCTTTAAACAAAGAGTAGAATACTTTGTACATTGTCTGAAATGTTTATTTTTCAGTCACAGACTCATGGCAATTCCTTTACTATGATAAATATTGCAAAGTCAGATGTGGCTTGTAAGTGGTTATACAGAAGCTTTTAATGATCTGATTTTGTTCTTATGATTGCCTTGGTTATTTAGGATCCTTTGGTGTTACATACAAATTTTAGGGTTTTTAAAAAAATTTCTATGAAAAAATGCCATTGGAATTTCATTGACGGGGGATGTCCTTTGTGCGTTTATTCCCATTTTTCTGATGCTTTCTTTCAAAGTCTTGTAGTTTTCATTATACTATTTAGTATGTTGTATTAGACTCAGTTAGGAACTTTTTATTTGTTTATCTCCACTAAGTCTTAGTAGTGGCATGAGGGATCTTCAGTTGCAGCATGTGGGGACCTAGTTCTCTGGTTAGGGATCGAATCTGAGCCCCCTGCCTTGGGAGAATGGAGTCTGTAGCCATTGAGCCACCATAGAAGTCCTGGAAAAATTTTAAATGAGTTTCTGTTGGTATTTGCACTTCAAATAAAATATTTCAGGTATTTTTTTTAACTGTACAATATTGATCTGCACTGAATCTGGATTCCTATTAATTTATTTGCTATATCCAGTAAAATATAAATGTAACTTAAAATTGTGATACAATATTATTGCTGTCAGTAAGCAGTACAGTTGTTTTGCTTTCTTTCCCTCTGTCCTTATTTATCATCAAGGATGTTCAGGATACTTTGTTAGTTGAAATATTTGTTTTCACTGTGTTCTTATCAGGTTGATACATGGGTTCATTTATTCTTTGTTGTTTGTTAGTTTTTCTGTTACTGGATTAAATCTGAAGCCTGTAAATCATGGTTCAGAAGCCAAAACCATATCAAAGGCACAATCAAAAAAAAAAAAAAAAAGGTTCAATCAGTGAATGTTGGTTCAGTGATTCCTGTGTCTTCTATCTATTTCTCACCCACTCCAGTGTATGTAGCATTTTGTTTGTGGCTGATTTTTCCTGTGCATTTTTGCAAAAAACCAGCAACTGTGTTTATGTATGTGTATATACAAAACAAAAAAGCATTTATAGAAATCAAAGCTTTAAACAAAGAGTAGAATACTTTGTACATTGTCTGAAATGTTTATTTTTCAGTCACAGACTCATGGCAATTCCTTTACTATGATAAATATTGCAGTGAGTAGTATTGTGCATGTTATGTGGCATGTGTGAAATGTGTAGGTTTCTTTAAAAAATTGGAATTTTAAATGAAAGCCTCTCTGTAATCTCTATTATAATCTAGAGCTTATTTTCTCTGCACATTTTTTTTTTTTTTAAAGATAATCTTCATTTGTTTGAGTGGGAGTCGGGCCACTTCTATTGGTCTTTCATTTCTCTATTTTTCATCCATCTTTTTGTTCTTTGGCCCGTGTGGGCCTCCCATCGTGGTGGCCTCTGTTGTCGCAGAGGACCGGCTCTGGGCGCATGTGCTCCAGAGCTCTGGCTCGGTAATTGGACACATCAGTCCAGCTGCTCCGCTTCCCAGGCCAGGGATGGAACCGGCGCCCCTTGCACTGCAAAGCGGTGTCCTTACCCACTGGACCACCAGGGAAGCCGTTCTCTGCACATTTAAACATAGATGTCTTTATGGGATGGAGTCATGCTATTCAGAGTACTGCAGCTTTTCACTCAGTGTCACCAATAAATCTTTATGTTAACACTTAAAGGATTAACTAAACCACAAATGCTTGGTGTTCCTTAGATTGGATGTTCAAGGAACAATTTGTAATATTGTGTAGTGGTCAAAATAATATAAATTGGACTTCTGTGTACCATTTTATAAGCTTTTCTTCATTCTGCACTGTGTATTGGATGTTTATAGCAAATACATATATAAAAGATACTAGAAATAATATACTTTGAGCAATATATATATGTAATATGTACATACATTGTTTCTAATATCTTTAATATTAGAAAAAATACCAAGAATACACTTTAACAGTCTTTGTCTTCCAATTATTTTAGTTTTTACATAGCCATATCCTTGGTTGATTTTTTAAAAAATAATTGATTATTTATTTGTGTGCACCCAGCCGTAGTTGTGATATGTGGGATCTTTGATCTTTTGCAGCAGGCAGAATCTTTTAGTTGCGGCGTTTGGGATCTTTTTTAGTTGCAGTATTCAAGCTCGCAAGCTGTTAGTTGCAGTATATGGGATCTAGTTCCCTGACAAAGAATTCAGCCCAGTCCCCCCTGCATTGGGAGTGTGGAGTCTTATCCACTGGACCACCAGAGAAGTCCCTGGATTTAGTAATTATTTTAAAATTTGAGTCCCTGGCGTATATGGAGACCAGTACTAGGCACTGCATATGCAGATAGAGATCCCTTACAATTAAGGAATATCTTAGAATCTCAAAATTACTGATCTTGCAATAATTTAATATCCAAACATTTTGGTGGAAAGCTGTTCAGAGACACTTTATTGCTCTACGCACTTACATATTTCATCAAAGATGGCCTGTAAAGACATTGTGACCCAGTTTTTATATATATACATTATATTGCTGAAGGTTAATTAAAAGGGTCTTAACAACTTGATAGTGAACTATACTGAGGCAGTTAAATTAAAAATCATCTATTATTTACTCTCATGTGATTGTACCTCTAACTAGGAAAATTTTAGTGGGTTTTCATACCATTTGGTAGAGTGAGAATATAGTTGCAAAATCGTAAGCTTCAGTTTATAGCTCTTTAAATATGCAGTGAACTCCTTGTATGGGCCATGTAGTGCTTGTAATCAGTTGGTGAATGGTAGACAGTTACGATCACTGCTTTCAAGAAACTTACCTATCAAGAGATAGGCAAATAATGTTACCCAAGTTTGGTGATGTAATGTGGAACAAAAAAGATTGAGAGGGTACGTTTTGCAATTTTGACAGAGTGATCCTCACTGAGAAGATGAGGTTTGTGTAGACTTGAAGTAGTTAGCCATCTTGGCATCATCTGGAAGATGATGATTCAAGGCAAAGGAATCTAGGGTGAGGTGTGCTGGAGAAAGTGCAAGGAGGCCCTCATAGCTGAAGGAACTGAGGGTGGGGAGTGAAGAAGGAAGGCCAGAAGAGTACCAGTCTTTGTCTTCCAATTATTTTAGTTTTTACATAGCCATATCCTTGGTTGATTTTTTAAAAAATAATTGATTATTTATTTGTGTGCACCCAGCCGTAGTTGTGATATGTGGGATCTTTGATCTTTTGCAGCAGGCAGAATCTTTTAGTTGCGGCGTTTGGGATCTTTTTTAGTTGCAGTATTCAAGCTCGCAAGCTGTTAGTTGCAGTATATGGGATCTAGTTCCCTGACAAAGAATTCAGCCCAGTCCCCCCTGCATTGGGAGTGTGGAGTCTTATCCACTGGACCACCAGAGAAGTCCCTGGATTTAGTAATTATTTTAAAATTTGAGTCCCTGGCGTATATGGAGACCAGTACTAGGCACTGCATATGCAGATAGAGATCCCTTACAATTAAGGAATATCTTAGAATCTCAAAATTACTGATCTTGCAATAATTTAATATCCAAACATTTTGGTGGAAAGCTGTTCAGAGACACTTTATTGCTCTACGCACTTACATATTTCATCAAAGATGGCCTGTAAAGACATTGTGACCCAGTTTTTATATATATACATTATATTGCTGAAGGTTAATTAAAAGGGTCTTAACAACTTGATAGTGAACTATACTGAGGCAGTTAAATTAAAAATCATCTATTATTTACTCTCATGTGATTGTACCTCTAACTAGGAAAATTTTAGTGGGTTTTCATACCATTTGGTAGAGTGAGAATATAGTTGCAAAATCGTAAGCTTCAGTTTATAGCTCTTTAAATATGCAGTGAACTCCTTGTATGGGCCATGTAGTGCTTGTAATCAGTTGGTGAATGGTAGACAGTTACGATCACTGCTTTCAAGAAACTTACCTATCAAGAGATAGGCAAATAATGTTACCCAAGTTTGGTGATGTAATGTGGAACAAAAAAGATTGAGAGGGTACGTTTTGCAATTTTGACAGAGTGATCCTCACTGAGAAGATGAGGTTTGTGTAGACTTGAAGTAGTTAGCCATCTTGGCATCATCTGGAAGATGATGATTCAAGGCAAAGGAATCTAGGGTGAGGGTGTGCTGGAGAAAGTGCAAGGAGGCCCTCATAGCTGAAGGGAACTGAGGGTGGGGGAGTGAAGAAGGGAAGGCCAGAAGAGTACCAGGCCTAGGTACAGTCAAGCCCTGTTTGTTCATAGGCCATTGTAAGGGCTCAGGCTTCCATTCTGAGTCATCAGAGGGATTTGAGCACAGGATGACCGGAGTTTTTTATATTTGGAAAATCTTTTTGTCGATTGTGTTGAAAACAGACTTGTATGGAACAAGGGCTGAAGCAGGGGGACTAGTTAGGAGATTAACCTAGTAATCCCAGTGAGAGATGATGGTTCTTGGTTATAGCTATGGTTACAAATGACTGGATTCTGCATATGCTTTATATGTATAGTGAACAGAATTTTTTGATTGATCATGGGGAGTGGGAAATCTAAGAATTTGGTCTAAGTAACTTAAGGATGGAGTTGGGATCAACTGAGATGGGAAAAACAGGTGCAAGGATCGAGCCCACGCCCCCTGCATTGGAAGTGTGAAGTCTTAATCACTGGACTGCCGGGAAAGTCCCAGGAGCTCAGTTTTGAACATGTTGTATTTGAGAACTCATTAGGAAATTAAATAATACAGTTTTAGACATATGAGAGACATTTGGGTTGGAGATAGAACTTATAGGAGTTACTGCTGTATATAGTTTTTAACATCATTAAGACTGAAGTATATCAAGAAAGTGAATGTAGAGAAATCCAAAGACTCCAAAACTGTGAGGTACCAGAAAAGTAAGAGGAGTGGGTTTTCATACCATTTGGTAGAGTGAGAATATAGTTGCAAAATCGTAAGCTTCAGTTTATAGCTCTTTAAATATGCAGTGAACTCCTTGTATGGGCCATGTAGTGCTTGTAATCAGTTGGTGAATGGTAGACAGTTACGATCACTGCTTTCAAGAAACTTACCTATCAAGAGATAGGCAAATAATGTTACCCAAGTTTGGTGATGTAATGTGGAACAAAAAAGATTGAGAGGGTACGTTTTGCAATTTTGACAGAGTGATCCTCACTGAGAAGATGAGGTTTGTGTAGACTTGAAGTAGTTAGCCATCTTGGCATCATCTGGAAGATGATGATTCAAGGCAAAGGAATCTAGGGTGAGGGTGTGCTGGAGAAAGTGCAAGGAGGCCCTCATAGCTGAAGGGAACTGAGGGTGGGGGAGTGAAGAAGGGAAGGCCAGAAGAGTACCAGGCCTAGGTACAGTCAAGCCCTGTTTGTTCATAGGCCATTGTAAGGGCTCAGGCTTCCATTCTGAGTCATCAGAGGGATTTGAGCACAGGATGACCGGAGTTTTTTATATTTGGAAAATCTTTTTGTCGATTGTGTTGAAAACAGACTTGTATGGAACAAGGGCTGAAGCAGGGGGACTAGTTAGGAGATTAACCTAGTAATCCCAGTGAGAGATGATGGTTCTTGGTTATAGCTATGGTTACAAATGACTGGATTCTGCATATGCTTTATATGTATAGTGAACAGAATTTTTTGATTGATCATGGGGAGTGGGAAATCTAAGAATTTGGTCTAAGTAACTTAAGGATGGAGTTGGGATCAACTGAGATGGGAAAAACAGGTGCAAGGATCGAGCCCACGCCCCCTGCATTGGAAGTGTGAAGTCTTAATCACTGGACTGCCGGGAAAGTCCCAGGAGCTCAGTTTTGAACATGTTGTATTTGAGAACTCATTAGGAAATTAAATAATACAGTTTTAGACATATGAGAGACATTTGGGTTGGAGATAGAACTTATAGGAGTTACTGCTGTATATAGTTTTTAACATCATTAAGACTGAAGTATATCAAGAAAGTGAATGTAGAGAAATCCAAAGACTCCAAAACTGTGAGGTCAGAAGAGGAAGGACCAGTAAAGGAAACTAAGGAGAGACCAATGACTTGGCTAGAAACAAAGTAATGAAAGTGTATCTTGGAGAGGGGGATCAGTTTGCAGCTTCTGGATGGTAAAGGTGATCTCCTGTCCTAGTTTATACCTGTTGTCTTGGTATAAATTGTAAACGGTACCCCTTTATTTTCAGAAGCATCCTAGTTTGGTTACTAAATGATGTTGTCACTGGACTAATAGATCTTACAAGCTACGGGCTCAGTTGGTCACTAGCTTAATGTATTTACTTTAAGTATTGGAAATTGGTTTGCTGAAACTTGTGTTACACTAATGTTTTTTATCCTTTACAGTCTTTTTTTTTTTTTTCTTGCCTCCTGCAATGAAAATGCTGAGTCCAGACTGCCAGGGAACTCCCTCCTTCATAGTCTTTTTTTTTTTTTTTTCTTTATTTTAAAGATTTTACAGAGTTTTGTTGTTCACAGACATGTATGTTCCCAGATCAGTCATATGCATATCCATGGTCCCCACCCGCCCAGATCCCCCCATCCCACCCCCTTCATAGTCTTTAGATGTTAATGTGAAAAAGTTGTAACTCTTATTATGGAGCTCATGTCAGAAGAAGATTTAATTAAGTGCCAGAGTATCAGAAATTCATTTTCTTGGAAGGTCATTCAATACTTGTTTTGCTGGAATTGTGTTATACCTTACGTAAACCTGCTTTCTAGGTGGCACTGGTGATAAAGAATCCACCTGCCAGTAGAGGAGACATGAAAGATAGAAGTTTGATCCCTGGTTTGGGAAGATCCCTTGGAGAAGGAAATTACTCCAGTATTCTTGCCTGGGAAATCCCATGGAGCTTGGTGGGCTCCAGTCCATGGGGCCAGGAAAAGAGTTGGATACAATTTAGCAACTAAGCAACAATATAGTGTAAAGTAACTATAGTTCACTTGAATGATATACTTTGAATAATACAAGTTGGTTTTGTTTTTGTTTTTGTTTTTTTCTGACTACGTTAGGTTTTGTTGCAGCAGAGAGCACAGGTCTAGAGCATGAGTAGTTGCAGCATGTGGGCTCTCTAGTTGCATCTTGAGAGCTTAGATCATCCCAGCATGTGGGATCTTAGTTCTCCCACCAGGAATTGAATGTGTGTCCCCTGCATTGAGAGGTGGATTCTTAACCACTAGGGAAGACCCTGAATAAAACAGTTTAAGCTGAACATAACGTGTAAAAATTAAAAACACTTTGAATTACACTTGACACTAAAAACAAGTGTTTTATTTTTATTATTACTTGGCTGTACTATGCAGCTTGTAAGATCTTTAGTTTCCTGACCAGGGATTGATCCTGGGGCCACAGCAGTGAACCACTGAATTGCCAGAGAAGTCCCCCAAAACAAGTATGTTAGAATGTTTTTATATAATTTTTGTTTTTCTTTTAGAGTTTTGTTGTTTATAGATATGTATAATCCCAGATTAGTCATATGTATATCCCTGACCCCCTCCCTCCTTCATCCCCCTCCCATAGATTTTTAATAAAGGGGTCTTATTTTGAGTCCTTTAGTCACACAGTTTTGATAGTAATGTTATCTGAAGGCGTCTTAGCCAAGGACTTTCTGACTTTGACTTTCTGTTTTGAACTTGGTAGGGTATTGAGTGGTTTTGTGGACATTTTTTTCTGTGAATGACTTTTATATAAGGTGCCTGATTTAGCTTGGATGTGAAGATTCTTGAAACAACCAGTGGTGTATATGTGTAGCTGTGTTCATTTTTCCTCTAGTTTCTTTGCCTGGTATTCTACCAAAATCTCAAGTAATTTACCATTCTGGTAGTAAACACTTTTTTAAAAAAATAAAGGTGGAAGATAAAAGAAAGAAACTTCCTGCAGTATTAAAAACCTAAAGAAGGTAAAAAGAGAATCTTCCATACTTTAGTCTTACTCAGAGGTATCTATTAAATTCTTACTTATTCAACAAAAATTTCTATGTCCTCACTGCTCCCTCCACCCCCAGCTTGCAGGATCTTAGTTCCTTGACCTGGGATTAAACCTGGCCCCCAACAGTGAGATTGCTGAATCCTAACCATTGGCCTGCCAGGGGATTCTCATCTGTGTCCCTTTTTTTTTTTTTTTAAACCTTTATTTTACTTTTAACTTTTACAGAGCTTTGTTGTTTCTGTGTCCCTTTTATTGTATCAGTGAGCATCTTTCCTGCATAGTTTTGCTTCATTCTAGTGACTGCCTTGTTTCAATATACCATGATTTATTTAAGTGGTTATTTTTTACTGCACTTTCTTTTTTGCTGTGATACGCAATATTTCACTGATAATCTGTTTCCTTTGAGTTCTTGAGGCAACATACATCAAAAGATACAGTCCTAATACTGGAATTATAGGCTGGGGGATAGTGCAGAAATCACTTTTTACAATATTGCCAATTTTAGTTTCAGAAAAGATTATATCAGTTAATAATCTTAACAATCTTGGTAAAATGCCATCATCATAATACAAAGGAAACAACTAAGAATTTATAGCAAGCATGTTAATTACATATAATGGATAGATATATATCAGCACAATTTATCTTTAACTTCTCATATTATTTCCTTATTTATTATTATTTTTAATATTTATTTATTTGATTGCACCAGGTCTTAAGTTGTAGCACTTGGAATCTTTGATCTTTGTTGCGGTGTGCGGGATTTTTATTTGTAACATGGAATTTAGTTCCCTGACCAGGGTTTGAACCCAGACTCCCTGCATTGGGAGCATGGAGTCTTAGCCACTGGACCACCAGGGAATTTTCATGTTATTACTTTAGAATAAACAAAAATATCTTGCCACATCCCCAAGATTCTCTTACCCTTTTTTTTTTCAAGGGAAGATGTAGAGAAGGTATAGGTAGAATCTTTGCACAAAGATAGTATAGGTAGAATCTTTGCACTGTATAGACAAAACAGAACAAAATGTAGTCTTTTCTACATTGTTAAGAAGTTATTAAAAAAAAAAGTTATTAAAGATCTAAATGTTGTTACCAAGGGGCTTTTACTTTTCATGAATTTCCTTTACCTTACATAGTAAATTCTGCTAGTAATTAAATTATGAGCAGATTTCCACTCATGAAGCTGTGGATAAGCTCCGCTTCTTGCTTTCAAAGATTTTTGTGTCAGCAGTGTGGTACTTGGTGAATTCTTAAAAACTTTTGGTGTCGTTATTTGTTTCTGTTGATACAAAATAGTTGCTCTCACTCAACTCGTGGTTGAAATTAATTAAATGATAAGCATCCTGCCATTTTAGCTATATTGCTGCTTTGAGTTTTCTTTTGTAAATTCTCCTAGTAAAAATAAAAAGGTTCAGCATTGCAAGAAGGAATTTGGGTTCTGGAAGCCTAAAATATTATAGGACATCTTGCTAGAAATACAACTTTTTTGTGGGGGGTGGGTGTATTTTCTGTACTGGCTTTACCTAATTTTTTTTTTTTTTAAGATTTATTTATTTATTTTTGGGGGGTGCTGGGGTGGGGAGGGAGGGGAGCAGGCAGGCCACTTCTGTTGGTTTTTCATTTGTCTATTTTCATCCATCTTTGTTCTTTGGCCCGTGTGGGCCTCCCGTCGCGGTGGCCTCTGTTGTCGCAGAGCACCGGCTCTGTGCGCATGCGCTCCAGAGCTCCGGCTCGGTAATTGGACACATGGGTCCAGCCGCTCCACGGCACGTGGGATCTTCCCAGGCCAGGGAGCGAACTGGCGCCCCTTGCACTGCAAGGCGGTGTCTTTACCCACTGGACCACCAGGGAAGCCCCTGGCTTTACCTAATTTTTAAAACTTGGCATCTTTTATCAGTAGTGGTTGAGACAAGTTAATTTTTTTTAGAAGGTCGTTAGTGGTAACTAATAAAATAAATAAATAAATCAAAAAAATTTCTTTCAAAACAGGTGCCATGTTTCAGCACACAGTAAGACTCCTGGTAAAGAAGAACTGAAGACACGTACAGACACCAGATACAGGCTAATTACAAAGAAAGCATTAACGTGCCTCTGAGGTGACTAAAGGGGAATAATGGTGATTTTGCGCCGGGCTCGGCCGCCTGCTTCCGCCCCAACCAGCAATGAATCTTGACTCGCTCTCGCTGGCCTTGTCTCAAATCAGCTACCTGGTGGACAATTTAACCAAGAAAAACTACCGAGCCAGCCAGCAGGAAATACAGCATGTAAGTAAACTAGTAAGAAAACAAACATCATTAAAGGAATAAATGTACAGTAAAGAAAATAGAAAATTTATGTGGGTATGTTGTATGAAAAACAACTTTTGCCTTTTACTTCAAGTGATTTCAGCTTAATATGTAAAGGACATCTTTTTTCTAAATTTTAGAATTCACAGATTTTGATTTTTATGTAAAACGTAGGAAACTGGCTCTGTTTCATTTTAGTCCCGTTTTCTTTTCTGCCTTAAAAGAAAGTGAGATACATTTCATAAATTGTAAAACTGACCCTTTTAAAATGTAAAAATTTCCAGTTTGTAATACATTCATAAAGTTGTTCAGCTATCACCATATAACTCCAGAATGTTCTCATCACCGAGAGGAAACACCTGAATCCGGAAACACCTGAATCCATTAACAGCTGATTTCCATTTCTTCCTCTAGCCCTTGGCAACAGCCAGCCTACTTGGTGCCTCCGTGGATTTGCCTCTCTGAACATTTTTGTATAAATGGAATCATACCTTATGACGTCTTTGTGTTTCTGCCTTCATTCACTAGCATAAGTTTTCAAGCTTGATCCATGTTGGAGCATGCGTTTGGGTTATTTTAGCTTGGTTCCACTTTTTAGCTATTGTGAATATTGTGGCTATCAACATTCATTTAAAACTTTTGGGTGGATGTTTATTTTAAATGTTGAGGGTATATACCAAAGAATGTAATTGCTGGGTCATATGGTAATTCTGACTTGCTAAAGAAATTCTGGACTGTTTTCCAGAGCACTGTTATTACTACTTTTCACTTCTAGGAGCAGTGTATGAAGACCAGTCTTGAGCCTCACAAGTACTTGCTATTGCACGTCTTTTGTTTTTAGCCATTTTAGTGGGTGTGAAGCCGGAATCTCATTGCAGTTTTGATTTACAGTTAATTAGTGATATTAAGCATCTTTTCATGTGCTTATTTGTATATTTTTGGAAAGAGTTCAGATCTTTTGCCCCTCACCCCAGTCTTTTAAAATTATTATACTCAGATACAGATTTGACTTGTAGAACATTTTAATCTTCATGAAAAATGAATAGTATGCTGTGGTCTAGTTTTGGTATTATACCACTTTCCTATTTCTAAATGATACAGAGTATCATACTTAAAATTGTATATATTGTTTAATTATAACTTCCTAGCTCTGTGACCATGGGTGATTCTATGAACTTTTATTTTTCATCATCTACAGATTAAAAACAGTAAGGTTTGTCTGGCATTCTTGTTACGATTAAATGAAATCAAGTAGAGCATCCAGAACAGGTCCTGTCACAAGTATTAAAAAAAATTTAATTCTCCTTCCTTTGCAGTAGAACATTATAGTTATTACCTAAAGTAGTTAATACATAAGCTTATTGCAGAAATAGGTGCCTGTTTGCGATGCATTGTGAGGATACATATGGACCCTTCTCTTCCTTTTTTGGGGCGAATATGTGTATAGGAATTGCAGAGATGCTTAACTTTTAAAAGTTTTTTGTTTTTTGTTTTTTTTGGTTAATTTTTAAAAATTTTTACAGAGTTTTGTTGTTCACAGACATGTATGTTCCCAGATCAGTCATATGCATATTCCCAGTCCCCTCCCCGCTCCCAGACCCCCCATCCCACCCCTCCAGGCTGTTGCACCAAGCCCTTGTAGGAACTCCTATTCCCGCAGCACAATGACAATAGCTATCTTTTTCACATATGATAGTATAGATTTCCATGTTACTCCCTCTATGTCTCCCACCCACTGTTCATTCCCCACAATATCCATGTGTCTGTTCTCTGTCTGTTTTTCCATGGGTTCACTGTGTGTGTTATCCTTACCCCTTTTACTAGATTCCATATATATGTGTTAGTATACTGTACTTGTCTTTCTCTTTTTGACTTACTTCACTTTTCATGATAGGTTCTAGATCCAACTACCTCATTAGGACTGATTCTTCTGCATTTATTTTAACAGCTGAGTAATATTCCATGGTATACATATACCAGAGCTTTTTTATCCATTCATCAATGGACATCTAGGTTGCTTCCATGTTCTAGCTATTGTATAGAGAGCTGCAATGAACATTGGGGTACAGGTGCTTCTTTCAGTGTTGATTTCATCAGGGTATAAGCCTAAGAGTGGGATTGCAGGTTTATGGGGTGCTTCTGTTTTTAGTTTTTTAAGGAATCTCCATACTGTCTTCCATAGAGGCTGTATCAGTCTACATTCCCACCAGCAATGCAAGAGGGTTCCCTTTTCTCCACACCCTCTCCAGCATTTATTGTCTGTTGATTTGTGGATGATGGCCATTCTGACGGGTGTGAGGTGATATTTCATTGTGGTTTTGATTTGCATTTCTCTAATAATAACCGAGGTTGAGCATCATTTCATGTGCTTTTGGGCCATCTGTATGTCCTCTTTGGTGAGATGTCTGTTTAGGTCTTTTTCTCATTTTTTGATTGGGTGGTTCATTTTTCCTGTGCTGAGTTGCCTGAGCTGGTTGTGCAGAAATGTCTTTTATTTGTGAGGATACATATGGACCCTTCTCTTCCTTTTTTGGGGCGAATATGTGTATAGGAATTGCAGAGATGCTTAACTTTTAAAAGTTTTTTGTTTTTTGTTTTTTTTGGTTAATTTTTAAAAAATTTTACAGAGTTTTGTTGTTCACAGACATGTATGTTCCCAGATCAGTCATATGCATATTCCCAGTCCCCTCCCCGCTCCCCGACCCCCCATCCCCCCCCTCCCGGCCGTTTCCCCAAGCCCTTGTCGGGACCCCCTTTCCCCCCGCCCAATGACAATAGCTATCTTTTTCACATATGATAGTATAGATTTCCATGTTACTCCCTCTATGTCTCCCACCCACTGTTCATTCCCCACAATATCCATGTGTCTGTTCTCTGTCTGTTTTTCCATGGGTTCACTGTGTGTGTTATCCTTACCCCTTTTACTAGATTCCATATATATGTGTTAGTATACTGTACTTGTCTTTCTCTTTTTGACTTACTTCACTTTTCATGATAGGTTCTAGATCCAACTACCTCATTAGGACTGATTCTTCTGCATTTATTTTAACAGCTGAGTAATATTCCATGGTATACATATACCAGAGCTTTTTTATCCATTCATCAATGGACATCTAGGTTGCTTCCATGTTCTAGCTATTGTATAGAGAGCTGCAATGAACATTGGGGTACAGGTGCTTCTTTCAGTGTTGATTTCATCAGGGTATAAGCCTAAGAGTGGGATTGCAGGTTTATGGGGTGCTTCTGTTTTTAGTTTTTTAAGGAATCTCCATACTGTCTTCCATAGAGGCTGTATCAGTCTACATTCCCACCAGCAATGCAAGAGGGTTCCCTTTTCTCCACACCCTCTCCAGCATTTATTGTCTGTTGATTTGTGGATGATGGCCATTCTGACGGGTGTGAGGTGATATTTCATTGTGGTTTTGATTTGCATTTCTCTAATAATAACCGAGGTTGAGCATCATTTCATGTGCTTTTGGGCCATCTGTATGTCCTCTTTGGTGAGATGTCTGTTTAGGTCTTTTTCTCATTTTTTGATTGGGTGGTTCATTTTTCCTGTGCTGAGTTGCCTGAGCTGGTTGTAGATTTTGGAGATTAATTCTTTGTCTGTTGTTTCATTTACTGTCATTTTCTCCCATTCTATGGGCTGTCTGTTCACCTTTTTTGTTGTTTCTTTTGCTGTACAAAAGCTTTTAAGTTTCATTAGGTCCCACATGTTAATTTTTGTCTTTAATTTTGCTATTCTAGTAGGTGGGTCATTGAAGATCTTGCTTTGATTTATGTCCTTGAGGGTTTTGCCTATATTCTCCTCTAAGAGTTTTAGGCTTTCTGGTCTTACATTGAGGTCTTTAATCCATTTCGAGTTGATTTTAGTGTATGGTGTCAGGGAATGTTCCAACTTCATTTTTTTGCATGTAGCTGTCCAATGTTCCCAGCACCGCTTGTTGAAGAGGCTGTCTTTGTCCCATTTTATATTTTCGCCTCCTTTGTCAAAAATAAGGTATCCATAGGTGTGTTGGCCTATCTGGGTTCTCTTGTTCCATTGGTCGATATTTCTGTTTTTGTGCCAGTACCGTATAGTAGACAGTATTTTAACCTGACTATTCTAGTTTACCCATTTCTCTTACACGCAGGCAACTGATATTAGCTATTTCTTAACTGTCCTTACAAAGATCGTTGCATATAGAAAATAGGAAAATATTTCCCATCCCTTTTCATATGGTGACATACAGTATAAACTGTTTTGTATCTTGATTTGCTTTATTTTTAGTTAGCCAGTCTATTCTGGGAATGATTGCTTATCCCTAAACAAAAAGCTTCATTCTTTTAAAGGTGCATAATAAACCATTGTGTGGGTGCATCATATATAATTTGCTTCACTACTGATGGGCATTTTTTAAGTTTTTGGCTATTCTGAGTTTTCACTGCTGCTGCAGGCTCTTCTGTAGTTACAGGGAGTGGGGCTACTCTCTAGTTGAGGTGAGCAGGCTTCTTGTTGCGGTGATTTCTCTTTTTGTGGAACTAGGCTCTAGGGCACATGGACTTTAGTACTTGTGACACATGGGCTCAATAATTGCAGCTCCGAGGCTCTTGAGCATAGGCTCAGTAGTTGTGGTTCATGGGCTTCATTACTCACAGCGTATGGGATCTTCCTGGACCAGGGAGCGAACATGTGTCTCCTGCATTGCCAGGCAAACTCTTCACTCCTGACCTACCAGGAAAGCCCCGATGGACATTTAGATTACATAATTTCTCTTTCAGTTTTAGTTTTTTAAAAATTTTTTGCTGTTGACCTTTTCGTTACAAGGCTGTTTCTTGGATGCATATTTGTAGGGTAGATTTCTGGTAACTAAAGCTTGGACAACTTTTCTCTACGTTCTAATGGAAAAACTCAATTGTTAGTTCTGTGTGGCTTTCTCTCTTTTCATATAGTACTTTGGCACACTGAAAAGGCAGATGTGTATGCTTATTGCATTGGATGCTGCTTTGATTAATTATAGTGCTTAGGTTCATTGCTTTAATACCTTCAGTGGTTCATGCTCCTCAGTAACAGGTTTCAATGCTCTTTAAGTCCAGTTTTAAATTCTGTTCCTGGAAATCTCTCCTTTCACGAACCAAGTCCAATACCACCTTGCGAGTGAAGACTTAACCTCCTTTTCCTTTATTTCAATTAATTTCTTAGACTAATTTTGAAAGTTACGTTGGTCAGAATGTAACCTGACAAATTGATGCAGCTGCCATGTACACATCTGTTGCCTATCACATTGTGTGTGTGTGAGCGAGCTTTTCCCCCCAAAGATTTAAATAATATGTATACATACATGGGAGAGACTTAGGAAAATAGTACCTCCTAGTCAACTTTTTGTTGAGGTAAAATGTATATACCGAAGAATTCACAGATCCTAAGTGTGAAGGTGAATTTTCATAAAATGAACATAATTTTAATTATCCTACAGATTAAGAAAATTGATCTCAGAAAAATAAAATTGACTCTGGTTTCTTGTTTAGAAAACACTTTTTTTTTTATCACTTTTGAGTGTTTTCTGGTTTTGCATTAAAAATAGTTTTATTATGAAAATATTTTATACTGCTCTTTAAATGATAGTTTCTGTAAATGTAATTCAAAATTTTATTAATTTTAGTTATTTCATGTATAAAATGTAATCATACAGTTAAAATGGAAATTTATTAATTATTAATTATTTATTAATATTAAAGATGATCTCAGTGACACACTTGAGTAGTGTAATAGAACCCCATGAATCTGTCATCTAGTTTCATTTGAAATCATCGCTAGTCTTCTTTTATCTAACCCATTCTCAGTTGTTGTAAAGCAGATCCCAGGTATAATCTCATCTATTTATATCTTACCTAACCTCAATACCCTTATCACATCTTTAAAAAAGATACACAGTCATTTACTTTAAAAATGTTACTGAAGTATGGTTGATTTACAGTGTTGATTAGTTTCTGATATACAGCAAAGTTATTGTTACATGTATATTATTTTTCATATTTTCTGTTATGGTTTTTACATGGTACTGAATATAGTTCCCTATGCTATAGAGTAAGATGTTGGTGTTTATCCATTGTGTACAATAGTTTGCACTTGCAAATCTCAAATTCCCAGTTCTTTCGTACACCATTCACCAGCAGATTAATTTTTAAACATCAGATATCTGTTTAACATTAATATTTTTTTTTTCAGTTTACTTCATATAAAAAAATGTAAAAGCTGCTAACTTGAGTCAGGACCCTCCATCTGTTGTTGCATTTTATTAAATCTCTTAGACTAATTTTGAAAGTTACGTTGGTCAGAATGTAACCTGACAAATTGATGCAGCTGCCATGTACACATCTGTTGCCTATCACATTGTGTGTGTGTGAGCGAGCTTTTCCCCCCAAAGATTTAAATAATATGTATACATACATGGGAGAGACTTAGGAAAATAGTACCTCCTAGTCAACTTTTTGTTGAGGTAAAATGTATATACCGAAGAATTCACAGATCCTAAGTGTGAAGGTGAATTTTCATAAAATGAACATAATTTTAATTATCCTACAGATTAAGAAAATTGATCTCAGAAAAATAAAATTGACTCTGGTTTCTTGTTTAGAAAACACTTTTTTTTTTATCACTTTTGAGTGTTTTCTGGTTTTGCATTAAAAATAGTTTTATTATGAAAATATTTTATACTGCTCTTTAAATGATAGTTTCTGTAAATGTAATTCAAAATTTTATTAATTTTAGTTATTTCATGTATAAAATGTAATCATACAGTTAAAATGGAAATTTATTAATTATTAATTATTTATTAATATTAAAGATGATCTCAGTGACACACTTGAGTAGTGTAATAGAACCCCATGAATCTGTCATCTAGTTTCATTTGAAATCATCGCTAGTCTTCTTTTATCTAACCCATTCTCAGTTGTTGTAAAGCAGATCCCAGGTATAATCTCATCTATTTATATCTTACCTAACCTCAATACCCTTATCACATCTTTAAAAAAGATACACAGTCATTTACTTTAAAAATGTTACTGAAGTATGGTTGATTTACAGTGTTGATTAGTTTCTGATATACAGCAAAGTTATTGTTACATGTATATTATTTTTCATATTTTCTGTTATGGTTTTTACATGGTACTGAATATAGTTCCCTATGCTATAGAGTAAGATGTTGGTGTTTATCCATTGTGTACAATAGTTTGCACTTGCAAATCTCAAATTCCCAGTTCTTTCGTACACCATTCACCAGCAGATTAATTTTTAAACATCAGATATCTGTTTAACATTAATATTTTTTTTTTCAGTTTACTTCATATAAAAAAATGTAAAAGCTGCTAACTTGAGTCAGGACCCCCCCTCCATCTGTTGTTGCATTTTTATTAAATCTCTTAAAATCTGTTCTCCTCTACCCTTTTGTCCTTGTAGGTTCTATGTTAAAGAAATCAGATTGTCCTTTAGTTACACCCACAGTCTGAATATTGCTGATTACATTCCCAGGGTGGTATTTTACATGTTCTTTACTTTCCTGTAAATTGGTAATTAAGTTTAGGAACTTGATCAGATTAAGGCCTTTTCTCCCTTGGGACAGTTTTGTGGGTGGTGGTGTGTACTTTAATTACAAGGTTCTTAATGTTTTGTCTCTTTTGTGGTTTTTGTCAGGCTTTGTTTATTGACTGAATTCATTGATAGGGGTTGCAAAGTGGCGACATTCTGATTTTTGTTTATTAGTTGAAATAGTTTTTTTTTTTTTAATTATTGGTTTTGGCTGTGCTGGGTCTTCATTGCTGGGCAGGCTTTCTCTAGGTGCAAGGAGCAGGGGCTCCTGTTCACTGTGGTATGTGGGCTTCTCATTGCAGTCACTTATCTTGTTGCAGAGCACGGACTCTAGGCACGTGGGCTTCAGTAGTTGCAGCATGTGGGCTTGGTAGCTTCAGCTCATGGGCTCTAGAGCACCAGCTCAGTAGTCATGATCCTCAGGCTTAGTAGCCCTACGGCATGTGGACCCTACCTGGGCCAGGAATCAAACCCGTGTCCACTGCATTGGCAGGCAGATTTTTTTTTTTAAACTTTTGTTTATTTTTGTCTGTGCTGGGTCTTCATTGATGTGTGGGCTTAACTGCTCTGCGGTATATGGGATCTTCCTGGATCAGAGATCGAACCTGTGTCTCCTGCATTGGCAGATGGGTTCTTTTTTTGTTTGTTTGAAAGAAAATAAGGAAGGGGAATTCCCTGGTGGTCCAGTGGCTAAGACTCTGTGCTCCCAATGCAGGGGGCCCAGGTTTGATCCCTGGTCAGGGAACTAGAGCCCACATGCTACAACTGAGACCCAATGGAGACAAATAAATATAAATAAAAATAAAAAAAAGAAAACAGGAAGGTAGTTTTCTGATATTGTTTTTTTTCAGTTTACTTCATATAAAAAATGTAAAAGCTGCTAACTTGAGTCAGGACCCTCCATCTGTTGTTGCATTTTTATTAAATCTCTTAAAATCTGTTCTCCTCTACCCTTTTGTCCTTGTAGGTTCTATGTTAAAGAAATCAGATTGTCCTTTAGTTACACCCACAGTCTGAATATTGCTGATTACATTCCCAGGGTGGTATTTTACATGTTCTTTACTTTCCTGTAAATTGGTAATTAAGTTTAGGAACTTGATCAGATTAAGGCCTTTTCTCCCTTGGGACAGTTTTGTGGGTGGTGGTGTGTACTTTAATTACAAGGTTCTTAATGTTTTGTCTCTTTTGTGGTTTTTGTCAGGCTTTGTTTATTGACTGAATTCATTGATAGGGGTTGCAAAGTGGCGACATTCTGATTTTTGTTTATTAGTTGAAATAGTTTTTTTTTTTTTAATTATTGGTTTTGGCTGTGCTGGGTCTTCATTGCTGGGCAGGCTTTCTCTAGGTGCAAGGAGCAGGGGCTCCTGTTCACTGTGGTATGTGGGCTTCTCATTGCAGTCACTTATCTTGTTGCAGAGCACGGACTCTAGGCACGTGGGCTTCAGTAGTTGCAGCATGTGGGCTTGGTAGCTTCAGCTCATGGGCTCTAGAGCACCAGCTCAGTAGTCATGATCCTCAGGCTTAGTAGCCCTACGGCATGTGGACCCTACCTGGGCCAGGAATCAAACCCGTGTCCACTGCATTGGCAGGCAGATTTTTTTTTTTAAACTTTTGTTTATTTTTGTCTGTGCTGGGTCTTCATTGATGTGTGGGCTTAACTGCTCTGCGGTATATGGGATCTTCCTGGATCAGAGATCGAACCTGTGTCTCCTGCATTGGCAGATGGGTTCTTTTTTTGTTTGTTTGAAAGAAAATAAGGAAGGGGAATTCCCTGGTGGTCCAGTGGCTAAGACTCTGTGCTCCCAATGCAGGGGGCCCAGGTTTGATCCCTGGTCAGGGAACTAGAGCCCACATGCTACAACTGAGACCCAATGGAGACAAATAAATATAAATAAAATATTAAAAAAAAAAAAGAAAACAAGGAAGGTGTAGTGCTTTATACTGAAAAGGTAATTGGCTTGGCAGATGGGTTCTTATCCACTGAGCCACAAGGGAAGCCCTGGCAGGCAGATTCGTATCCACTGCGCCACCAGAGAAGTCCCTGTTAGTTGAAATAGTTTTATAAAGGGAAAGTTGCCCACTGTAGCTGTGCTTGCCTGAAGTGTGGTTTTTATAGGAAGTGCTTGATTCTCTCTCTTTACCAGTTTTCAAAATGACTTGTTCCTAGCCTCCTCCATATGCAACCAATGAATTAGTTTTTTAATATTAGGAATTTGTGTTTTTTAAAATATATTTGATATGTTTAAATTCCTTGAAAGTATTCATATTCATCCAGTATCCTCTTTGGTCCATGAAAGCCTACTCATACTGGCTTCTGAGTGCTTTGACCCATTTTAAATTAAGAGAAAAAAAGAGGAAGTTCCCTCTCTTTCTTTCTTTCCTTCCTTCCTTCCCTGAGCCTTGGTTCTGAGGTTTCCCTAGTTGTGGTGCACCAGCTTCTCATTGTAGTGACTTCTTGTTGTGGAGCATGGGCTCTAGGTGCACAGGGTTCAGTGTTGTGGCACGCTGGCTTAGTGACTCCATGACGTGTGGATCTTCCCGGACCATGAATCTAACTCGTGTCCCCTGCATTGACAGGCATGTTCTTAACCACTGGACGACCAAGGAAGTCCTGACAATTGTTTTTAATATGAGAGGCTAGAATAGGAAAAAAAATACTTTCATTCCACCATCTTTTTTTTTTTTTTTAAATTTTTGGCCACTTTTATTGGTCTTTATTTATTTTCATCTTTGTTCTTTGGCCTCATCTTTTATTTTTTTATTCTTTTTTTTTTTTTTTTAAAGATTTATTTATTTTATTTATTTATTGGGCGGGGGTCAGGTTGGGGAGGGAGGGGAGCGGGCGGGCCACTTCTATTGGTCTTTCATTTCTCTATTTTCATCCGTCTTTGTTCTTTGGCCTATGTGGGCCTCCCATCGCGGCGTCTGTCATTGCAGAGCACTGGCTCTGGGCGCATGTGCTCCAGAGCTCCGGCTCGGTAATTGGACACATAGGTCCAGCCGCTCCGCGGCACGTGGGATCTTCCCAGGCCAGGGATCGAACCGGCGCCCCTTGCACCGCAAGGCGGTGTCCTTATCCACTGGACCACCAGGGGAAGCCCTCATCTTTTATTTTTGATGTTTGATGATTTTCTTCTTAAATTAGTATCTTTGTGTTGAAAGGAATATTTATGTTTACTGCAAAAAATTTTCATCTTCTTTTCAGTATGGTAAATTGTTTGAACAGGTGCACTATTTTTTATAAAGTAGTCCAAAGTGTTCATATAGATAATACAGTGAAAACCTGGAATGAATATTTTGGCTCATGAAGTCTGTTAATGTGCCATTTAATAAACAAATGATAACTCTGCTATACACTGTGCTAAGCCTTTTTCTTAATTAGATATGAAGTGAACACAACCACACAGATTCTCTGTGCTCATGCAACTTATGGTCTAGTAGTAATTTAGTCTCTTAAACTGTGTCTGACTCCTGAGACTCCATGGACTGTAGGCTCCTCTGTCCATGGGATTCTCCAGGCAGTGCTGGAGTGGGTGTCTAGGGAGACAGAAAATGAACAGAGTTTCTGGATACCATGGAGAGAAGTAGATTGGGATGATGATGGGGTAGGTCTTGTTTCTGTTTTAGGGAAGGTAGTTAGGATGCCTCTCCCTGAGAAGTGACTTTAGAGTGGAAACCTAAAGGAAGTGAGAGAACAGACCACATGTAAATGAGTTTTTCAGCTAGAGGAAATAGCAAGTGTAAACCTTGGTCAGCTTGAGCCAGAAGCTCAGGGCCACTGTTGATAGTCAGGCCAGTTCCTTTAGGCTATTGCAAAGAGTGACAGTGGTGTTAGATGTCAGGTTACACTTTTTAGGATGAAAAACAATGAAAAAGGAAAAGTGAGGCTCCCATGAGTCCAGTTCCCTTATAAAGTTGTTGCCTTACAACTTGGGCATGTCGTTTGTGCTGTTTGATGTTTTTGGTGTAGAGGCTGATCAGAGCACAATTAGGTGGAACTAATTACTGGTAGTTTTTCTTCTCTCCTTCCTGCAGGAAACATTTTAAAAATATTAATTATAAAATATGGGTACCTCCATCGCAAATCCTAGAACTCTTGTTCTGAAATGAACAGTTATATAATTTGGGATGTTGTTCTAGAGATGAATGACTATTTTTAAAAAGAAAAAAATAACTCAGTATTGACTACAAACTTGTATTTTTGGTCTTTTTAGATTGTGAATCGGCACGGTCCTGAGGCAGACAGGCATTTATTACGCTGCCTATTTTCGCATGTGGATTTCAGTGGCGATGGTAAAAGCAGTGGCAAAGATTTTCATCAGGTATTTGGGGCTCGCACAGTATATATTCACTTAGATCCAGTTGTTTCATGAATTGCATTTGGGCATAGTTGCATAGCAGACAACGCATACAAATAGGATCCAGAAATAAATAAACTTAGCTGAGTGGCTGAAAGGTAGAGGGACTTTTCTTTTCTGGTCCTTCTCTTCTGCCTGGCTACAGACCATTATAGCTACTCAGTTCAGGCTTAGAGAGCTGGAAATGAGACCTGTTTGAAGGTCCTGCTTCACAAGTAAGTAAGGCAGAAAGAAAATCTTGTGTCCTAAGTTGAGTTTCTGGAGTGGGTGTCTAGGGAGCCCCCAGGAAAAGGGGAACAAAAAGGTTTCTGGATACCATGGAGAGAAGTAGATTGGGATGATGATGGGGTAGGTCTTGTTTCTGTTTTAGGGAAGGTAGTTAGGATGCCTCTCCCTGAGAAGTGACTTTAGAGTGGAAACCTAAAGGAAGTGAGAGAACAGACCACATGTAAATGAGTTTTTCAGCTAGAGGAAATAGCAAGTGTAAACCTTGGTCAGCTTGAGCCAGAAGCTCAGGGCCACTGTTGATAGTCAGGCCAGTTCCTTTAGGCTATTGCAAAGAGTGACAGTGGTGTTAGATGTCAGGTTACACTTTTTAGGATGAAAAACAATGAAAAAGGAAAAGTGAGGCTCCCATGAGTCCAGTTCCCTTATAAAGTTGTTGCCTTACAACTTGGGCATGTCGTTTGTGCTGTTTGATGTTTTTGGTGTAGAGGCTGATCAGAGCACAATTAGGTGGAACTAATTACTGGTAGTTTTTCTTCTCTCCTTCCTGCAGGAAACATTTTAAAAATATTAATTATAAAATATGGGTACCTCCATCGCAAATCCTAGAACTCTTGTTCTGAAATGAACAGTTATATAATTTGGGATGTTGTTCTAGAGATGAATGACTATTTTTAAAAAGAAAAAAATAACTCAGTATTGACTACAAACTTGTATTTTTGGTCTTTTTAGATTGTGAATCGGCACGGTCCTGAGGCAGACAGGCATTTATTACGCTGCCTATTTTCGCATGTGGATTTCAGTGGCGATGGTAAAAGCAGTGGCAAAGATTTTCATCAGGTATTTGGGGCTCGCACAGTATATATTCACTTAGATCCAGTTGTTTCATGAATTGCATTTGGGCATAGTTGCATAGCAGACAACGCATACAAATAGGATCCAGAAATAAATAAACTTAGCTGAGTGGCTGAAAGGTAGAGGGACTTTTCTTTTCTGGTCCTTCTCTTCTGCCTGGCTACAGACCATTATAGCTACTCAGTTCAGGCTTAGAGAGCTGGAAATGAGACCTGTTTGAAGGTCCTGCTTCACAAGTAAGTAAGGCAGAAAGAAAATCTTGTGTCCTAAGTTGAGTTTCTGTGGTTTGATTCCCAGTCTGGGAACAGTTTGTCATGATTTCTTATAGTTACCTTGTCAGTGGACTATCTTCTGCAGAGGTTTTGGTGTAACATTTGTTGCTAATAGACTTCAGAAGTTTCAGAGATTTTTAAAGAGCTTATTTTGATAATGTAGAAACAGTGTACAATATCAGGTGAGCCTTTAATGTTCTGAGCAGTGCTGCTTCTGTTTGTGCAAGAATATGACTGAGTGGTAATGAAAGTTTGTTTTTTATTTTTAAAGACTCAGTTTCTGATTCAGGAGTGTGCGTCACTGATTACAAAGCCAAATTTTATCTCGACGCTGTCCTATGCCATTGATAATCCATTGCACTATCAGAAGGTTGGTATTCCTTTTATCTTTAGTAGTCCTAAGATGAGATTTATTTTTTTTAATGTTATTTATTTATTTATTTTAGTTGCACTAGGTCTTCAATGCAGCACTCAAGCTTGCTCTAGTTGCAGTGAGCAGGGGCTACTTTCTAGTTGCAGTGTGAGGGCTTCCATAGTGTGGTGAGTGGGCCCTAGAGTACATGGGATCCCATAAGGGTGACACACCGGCCCAGTTGCTCCTTGGTATGTGGAATCTTCCTGGACCAGGGATTGAACGTGTGTTGTCCTTTATTGACAGACAGATTCTCAACCTCTGCACCATCAGGGAAGTCTGAGATCTCTTATTAGGTGTTCTAAAAACACCTTAATCGTTGATCTCATAATATCATATTTTAATTAAGAAATTTGAAATACTTCAAGGTTTTTGTAGCTTTCTAACAAAGTGAAGCTAGTTTGATGATAATTAGAATCTTAATAAAATGAGATCATGTGAAGGCTTAAAAGCTTGTTAGGACATAGTTCCACAGCTGTTGCTTGCGTCAGTACAGATTTGTCACTCCTATGTAGCTCCATAATTGGGAGAGCACGTGCTTTTATAGACTTTCTGAAAATTGTATGTTCTTATTTTAAAATAAAGTTTGGTTTGTTTCAGAGTTTAAAGCCAGCACCCCACTTATTTGCCCAGCTGAGTAAAGTTCTCAAGTTAAGCAAAGTACAAGAGGTAAGTGATTTAAGAAAAGAGATAGATAGAAATGAAGCAACTATTTGACTCTTTGGTCAATCTAACCCTTCTTATTTCAGGTAATTTTTGGCCTTGCCCTCTTGAATTCTTCCAGCTCAGATCTCAGAGGTTTTGGTAAGTTCCTCCTTCCCTAAAGATCCTGTAGTGAAGTTAGAGTCTTTAAAACCCATGGATTTCTGACTCTTGAGCTTCCATAGTTTAGAGAGTAAGATTATTTTCTTTTGGTGTCTTTTCTCTGTGTGTGTGTGTACAGTAAATTTGCATTCGTAGCCATTTTCAGGTGTATAATTCAGTAGTATTATCTGTATTGTTATCTAATGGATGTCTAGAATTTCTTTGTCCCACAAAACTGAAACTCTGTACCTGTCCAGAAAGTCTCTACCCTGCCCCCCCAAACCCCTTGCAGTTGGTCTTTTATTTGATCCCTACCAGTTAGAACTGTGAAAACATAAGAGGGTAAAGGGTGAGTTGGTGAATGAGAATGATGATGAGCTACATTTTGATGGCCTGTGACTTCTGATCCAGTTGTGGTCCAGAAATAACATGGGTTTTTTTGTTTGTTTGTTTACTTCACTTCTAGCTGCCCAGTTTATCAAACAGAAGCTCCCAGATCTTCTGCGTTCTTACATTGACGCAGACGTCAGTGGAAATCAAGAAGGTGGCTTCCAAGATATAGCAATAGAGGTCCTACACCTCCTCCTCTCCCATCTCCTCTTTGGGCAGAAGGGAGCCTTTGGAGTTGGACAGGAACAGATCGACGCTTTCCTTAAGACGCTGCGCAGAGGTAAGAAGGAGTGCATATAACCTGTGAAAGGTGATACAGAAGATGACTTCGTTGGATGAACACACATGGCAAAAGGCTTTTAAAATGCAAGTGAAGACAGTGGTGTCCCTTTCTGTTAAGTTGGTAATCTTTCAGGGCAGAGAGTGTTTTATACTTTAAAATATGAAAGTAATAAAAGCCTTATTATAGGGCTTCCCTGGTGGTCCAGTGGGTAAGGACACCGCCTTGCAGTGCAAGGGGCGCCGGTTCGATCCCTGGCCTGGGAAGATCTCACGTGCCGCGGAGCGGCTGGACTGATGTGTCCAATTACTGAGCTGGAGCTCTGGAGCGCATGTGCCCAGAGCCAGTCCTCTGTGACAACAGAGGCCACTGCAATGGGAGGCCCACACGGGCCAAAGAACAAAGATGGATGAAAATGGACAAATGAAAGACCAATTGAAGTGGCCCGCCTGCTCCCCTCCCTCCCCACCCCACCCTCACCAAAATTAAAAAAAGAAAGAAAGAAAAAAGAAAAAATAAATAAAATAAAAATCCTTATTATAGAAAGAGTATAAAATGTAGAGTACTTCATCAACAATCTTGTTATCTAAGTGCCAGCTCAGTTCAGACTTGGTATATTTCCATGTGGTTAGATTTTTTCCCTTTTAGGGGAAACAGAGACTGTGATACTGTGGCAAGGTCTTTTTGGTTGAAAAAATTGGTCACTTTCGATATATCCACTTTAGCTCTTTGGCTGTCAGCCTTGTTGTGCTAAGGTAACTCCTGGTTCTGTTACCATCCTCTTCCCTTTGGTCCTTCTTCTAGAGTGAATCTTTAAAAGAGATCTTTGATAGTGGACTAACCACTGTCCATTTTCACTAATGTTTATTTCTTAACTTTTACATAGTTTAATTGTAAACTGCATTGACTTTCTCAATAATAGGAAGTTTCCCACTTATCAGTGAAATGAAGAGACACAGATATACCAGTTGTTTCTGATGCCTTTTCCTTGCATGGGAATTGATAGTTAGCTCTGTGTGAAATTTTTTTTTTTTTAAAGATTTATTTATTTATTTATTTTGGGCGGGGGTCGGGTTGGGGAGGGAGGGGAGCAGGTGGGCCACTTCTGTTGATCTTTCATTTCTCTATTTTCATCCGTCTTTGTTCTTTGGCCCCTGTGGGCCTCCCACGCCGGCTCTGGGCGCATGCGCTCCAGAGCTCCGGCTCGGTAATTGGACACATCGGTCCAGTTGCTCTGCAGCCCGTGGGATCTTCCCAGGCCCGGGATCGAACCGGTGCCCCTTGCACTGTAAGGCGGTGTCCTTACCCACTGGACCACCAGGGGAAGCCCTGTGTGAAATTTTAACGTAATGTTTAGGGTGTGAATTGGTCAATAGATAATGAGATCTAATAGAAAAAAATAACAGTATACTAATTATCATTATATGTTATATAAGAACATTCAGATTTTAGAATTCGTGTTGAAGTCATAGCTTGGACTAGCCTAGCTGAATTGGCAAAAAATGGAATAAACTTTGCTTTGAGTATGCACTTGTGAAAGACTTGAGTTTGAGGGACTAAAGAGTAAAAGAAGACATTTGTTTTGATCAATATATCAGTTCTAATCGCCTTGTCTCTTCAGATTTTCCCCAGGAGCGCTGTCCCGTGGTGCTTGCACCACTCTTATACCCTGAAAAACGGGACATTCTAATGGACAGAATCCTGCCTGATTCCGGAGGGGTAGCCAAAACCATGATGGAGAGCTCTTTGGCTGATTTCATGCAAGAAGTGGGCTATGGCTTTTGTGCAAGGTTGGTAGTAAGGCGTTTGAAACCTCTGATTACTCTTGTGACAAGCACGCTGTCATTCATTCTTTCTTTTTTTTTTTTTTTAAGATTTATTTATTTTGGAGGGGGGAGGAGTGGGGAGGGAGGGGAACAGGCGGGCCGCTTCTATTGGTCTTTCATTTCTCTACTTTCATCCATCTTTGTTCTTTGGCTCCTGCGGGCTTTCCCATCGCGGTGGCCTCTGTTGTCGCAGAGCACCGGCTCTTGGCGCACGCGCTCCAGAGCTCCGGCTTGGTAGTTGGACACATTGGTCCAGCCTCTCTGCGGCACGTGGGATCTTCCCAGGCCAGGGATCGAACCGGCGCCCCTGGCACTGCAGGGTGGAGTCCTTACCCACTGGACCACCAGGGAAGCCTGCACGCTGTCATTCTTTACAGCAAGTTCCTAAAGAGTCCTTAACGAGTTATCATTGCCTCTCAGGAATTTTGCGTCTAAATTCAGTCTTGCACATACTAGTCTTGCTGGTCGCTATAAATGTTCTGGTGGCTAAATTTCTACCCCTCCACCCTGCCTCATTTCTCACATTAAAAGATCAGAAAGAAGTTCCTAGCCTTTTGGCACAGTAGGCATTTCCAGTTTTTGAGAGAGAAAGGGCATTGAGGCAAATGTTTGGAACTTGTGTATCATTTCCCATCTGATGTGCCTGATTTGCTCCTACCTGCCCCTACTATCGATTTCCTCTCTGTACCTTGATTTTTACAGTCTTTTCTCGCCTTTTCATACCTTACCTCTCACACGTTTTCCTCACCTTCCAGGAGCATCAGAGGAAATTGTTTACCCTAATGGTAGTACTTAAGACCGTGATATAGTGGGTTGCTAAAAATTTTCTGGGAAATATTAGGGCCATTAATGTACTTCACTTTAAGTGTAACATTTGATATTTTTAAACCTCACACAAACCACATTTCCACCTACGCTTGAAAGTGTATTTTTTATGTGTATATAGGTGCCTGGCATAAAACTTTTGTTGATGCAAAGTGAAAAAGAATACATTTTCAAGGCTTTGTATGTATCACACTAGCCCTTGAATGTCAGTATTATAAATAACTTGATTTATACCAAAGATTGGGGAGGATAACTTTGTCTCTTTTTGAATGATATTATTCTTAACTCATATTTCCTTCTTCCATCAGTATTTTAAACTTTTTTCTTAAGTAGTAAGTTTTTACATTCCTTGCTATGTGAAAGTAATAAAAAACGAAGCATATTCACTCTCTATGTTAGTGTAGCTAGTCATTTCATGCAAGGGCTCATTATATAAGTGTTTCTTAACTTTGCTATTGAGGGTACTGTTTTTCTGAAGTTAAATTTCTGTTTCAGTATTGAAGAATGTCGCAACATAATCATGCAGTTTGGTGTTCGGGAGGTCACAGCTGCCCAGGTTGCAAGGGTTTTAGGGATGATGGCTCGAACTCATTCAGGATTAACAGACGGAATTCCATTACAGGTAAGTGCGGAAATCAGCAATTTTATTTTACTTATTGTGTCAGTATGATTGTTCTACCAACCAGAACTGAACACGTGAAGTAGTTGACTTTGTTTAATTCAGATTTTTGCTTTTGCAGAGTATTTCTGCTCCTGGCAGTGGAATCTGGAGTGATGGAAAAGATAAAAGTGATGGAGCACAGGCGCACACATGGAATGTTGAAGTCTTGATCGATGTTCTCAAAGAACTGGTGAGTACATGGTAATGTTATGTATTTATGATACTAGTGTGATGTAACCCAGAGAAGGAAAATTTTAATGAATAGAGTGCCTAACTGAGAGCTGCATTGTTTTGTAAAAAGTAATGAAGTGTTGGAAATAATTATGTCCTAGAAATAGTACACAATCAGAGTCTAGCTTTGTTCATAATGATTTGTTGCTTTGCCCTTCTGTGTGGCGCTGCTGAGATGATTTGGTAGGTTCTTAGTGTATGGTTTGGGGGGAAGGATGAATTTGTTATAAAATATTGATTGTATGAGGAATTATTGAGGAGAAGGGAAGTCTTCTGAAAGGTAAAATAAAAACCCTGCCAACTTTATATTGGATAGGGATAATAAAATCCATGCTTCTCTTAGTAGTTCCATTTCTGAAATATCCACAGACTAAATAATTGGCCCTCCCAAATAAAAAAGTATCTGTCCTAGAATAAAAAGTACCTCTCCTAAAATGTTGAGATGTTAAGTAAAACATTAAAGGGTAAAACTTCATAAACTGGTACCCGGGGAGGGGTGCGGTTAAAACTTGTAGTTATTAAAAGAGACTGATGAAATTTAAGGTTTGGGAGAACAGTGGTGTCAAGATCAACATGTAATGTTTCCAGTTTTACTCATTAATGCTAAGGAACTACACATGGCTAAAGAGTACAGATAAGCGTGTAACATTCTAGGGAAGGTGTCAGGTGCTTTGTCCTAGGTCTCAGTTTTAGTTTTCCACAGTGTAACTTAGCAGGAAAATTGAGTAACAGGAGATCATGTTCTCTGTAAGACCTTACTACTAACAGCATCAGAGAGTTTTCCTTTTATAGTTGGATCTATGGTGTTCAAACCTATTGTTTAGTAATAGAAGGGAAAAAAATAGCATGATCATGTCAGAAAACTTGTAAAATGAAGTGCATATGTTCTACCAACCAGAACTGAACACGTGAAGTAGTTGACTTTGTTTAATTCAGATTTTTGCTTTTGCAGAGTATTTCTGCTCCTGGCAGTGGAATCTGGAGTGATGGAAAAGATAAAAGTGATGGAGCACAGGCGCACATGGAATGTTGAAGTCTTGATCGATGTTCTCAAAGAACTGGTGAGTACATGGTAATGTTATGTATTTATGATACTAGTGTGATGTAACCCAGAGAAGGAAAATTTTAATGAATAGAGTGCCTAACTGAGAGCTGCATTGTTTTGTAAAAAGTAATGAAGTGTTGGAAATAATTATGTCCTAGAAATAGTACACAATCAGAGTCTAGCTTTGTTCATAATGATTTGTTGCTTTGCCCTTCTGTGTGGCGCTGCTGAGATGATTTGGTAGGTTCTTAGTGTATGGTTTGGGGGGAAGGATGAATTTGTTATAAAATATTGATTGTATGAGGAATTATTGAGGAGAAGGGAAGTCTTCTGAAAGGTAAAATAAAAACCCTGCCAACTTTATATTGGATAGGGATAATAAAATCCATGCTTCTCTTAGTAGTTCCATTTCTGAAATATCCACAGACTAAATAATTGGCCCTCCCAAATAAAAAAGTATCTGTCCTAGAATAAAAAGTACCTCTCCTAAAATGTTGAGATGTTAAGTAAAACATTAAAGGGTAAAACTTCATAAACTGGTACCCGGGGAGGGGTGCGGTTAAAACTTGTAGTTATTAAAAGAGACTGATGAAATTTAAGGTTTGGGAGAACAGTGGTGTCAAGATCAACATGTAATGTTTCCAGTTTTACTCATTAATGCTAAGGAACTACACATGGCTAAAGAGTACAGATAAGCGTGTAACATTCTAGGGAAGGTGTCAGGTGCTTTGTCCTAGGTCTCAGTTTTAGTTTTCCACAGTGTAACTTAGCAGGAAAATTGAGTAACAGGAGATCATGTTCTCTGTAAGACCTTACTACTAACAGCATCAGAGAGTTTTCCTTTTATAGTTGGATCTATGGTGTTCAAACCTATTGTTTAGTAATAGAAGGGAAAAAAATAGCATGATCATGGCAGAAAACTTGTAAAATGAACTGCAAGAAAAGCACAATAAAAGTTACAGTTTTGTCACTTATGGATAACCAGTTATTTATTTGTTCTTAACCTGTAGTTGTCTTTCATGAATGAAAACGTGCTTTTCCCTCTGTTTCCTATTTGTGCCCTCCTGAAAATACTGTTTTTTTTAGTTTGGTTTTGTTTTTTAATTGGTAGACAAAGACAGTATTCCATGTTTTCTGAACCTATGTTGTTTTGATTTCAGAGAGTGCAGAGGCTTTTGATTAAATACCTTCACTGTGGATTTGAATAGTTGAGTTAGTATTTCTTTTTCTCCTCCTCTTCTCATGTATTTGAGTTTTCTGTACTGGTTTTGTTTTGTTTTGTTTTGTTTTTTGACAGGAGACAGAGGACAATTTCAGACACATATTGGGTCAACAATTTAGTTTTTTGATTTACTACCAAAAATGGAAGGAGGGAACTGTCGGGGCATGCCCGTGGGTTTACCACTTAGCTCTCTCTAGGAATGCTGTTTAACGGTATATTTATGGTTCCATTTTGTCACATTCAGTCCTTGAAACAAATTGTAGAAAAAAAAATCTTACCTCTGAATGCTATTGTTGCTTTAGAGTGAACACCCAGTTGAAGTTTATTCTTTGTACCATATACAAAGCAAAGATTAGTCTTTAGAGGAGTCACCTTAGAGCAGAACTAAATTGGACATAATGCTTTGGAGATTTGATTATGAAGTGTCCACATCCTTTTTGGGTTTTTTTTTTTCCCCTTTTCTTTCAAGCACAAAATTCTCTTTCTCTTTTTCTCCTTTTGGTCACACCATGTGGCACACAGGATCTCAGTTCCCCAACCAGGGATCCAACCTGTGGCCCTGGCATTGGGAGCTCAGAGTCCTAACCTCTGGACTCCCAGAGAAATCTCAAGCACAAAATATTCTTATTACTTGGTGGAGAGTGTTTGGTAGATGATCTTCTATAAACTTGTTTCCTGTGCTTTATGTTTCTTGAAGGAATCTCATGCTGCTTTTATGAATAACTTTTCATAAAACATTTTTGAGTGGAATTTTTAGTCACTTTGACACAAAGTATATCACTTTTCCTGATGCATACATACATTGAGATGCTTTTAAGGGAAATCTTTAATTAATTTAAAGATTGCTATTTGGGATCATTGATTTTTCTTTTTTTTTTTAAGATTTATTTATTTATTTTAGTGGGGGTGGGGGTGGGGTGAGGAGGGAGGGGGGCAGGCGGGCCACTTCTATTGGTCTTTCATTTGTCCATTTTCATCCATCTTTTTTCTTTGGCCCGTGTGGGCCTCCCATCACGGCGGCCTCTGTTGTCGCAGAGCACCGGCTCTGGGCGCACGCGCTCCAGACCTCCAGCTCGGTAGTTGGACACATCAGTCCAGCCTCTCCGCGACATGTGGGATCTTCCCAGACCAGGGCTCAAACCGGCGCCCCTTGCACTGCAAGGTGGTGTCCTTACCCACTGGACCACCAGGGAAGCCCTATTTGATTTTTCTTTGCCACTTTGTTCTAGGGTATTGAAATCTTAAAGACAAGAGGCACTGAGTGAAGCATTATATATTTGTCTTACTGGAATGGGTGTGTTCATTGCAGTAAAGTAAGGGAAGAGAGGATGACCCATTATGTATTCACATATTCAGAAGTATATCGTGAATTGAAAGGTTGGAGTTATTTGCTAAGTAGAGCCCGTTTATTTTTAATATTAAGAATTTACTTCTGTGGGACTCTGCTGATGGTCTAGTGGTTAAGAATCTGCCATGCAATCCAGGGGGGATGCAAGTTTGATCCCTGATCATGGAACTAAGATCCCTCATGCCATGGGACAACTTAACCCCGTGTGGTACAACAAAGACCCAACACAACCAAAATAAAAATAATGTGTTTTTTTTTTTTTTTAAGAAAAGAATCTGCCTTTCTTTTCTTTTCTTTTTTTTTGAGAAACAAATTTCTCTATGTAATTATAGATGTAAGGAATAAACAGCAAAAACAAAACAATTGATTAGTATAGAAAGTCTTTTATGAAGTGGAGAAATGGGTCTTTTCATAGAAGTCTTTAACTGATGAAGAAGGGAGTGGTCTACATATCTTGGCAGCGGCTTGTCTGAGTCAGCGGCTGTATTTTTGTAATGCCTGGTCTTGAGGATCCCAGACGAGCCCCCAGACGATAGGTGATAGATGACGGTAGGTTACCGTGAACGGTGTCGGATTCTTAATCTCCCAACAGAGAAGAATTCACGTTGGGATCAGAAGACTCGGTGATGGTCAGTAGAGCTTCGTGCAGTGAAAAGCTTGTTAAAGTAAGGAAGGATAGGGCAAAGCTTCCAGCATAGACATTGGAAGGAGGATAGAAGAGTATCCCCAGGAATCTACCTTTCTAAATCTCTTTGGAAATGTCAGAAAGATTTAGATGATTGAATCTGTAATGAAACCATCTTGATTGAACTAAAGATTGAATATGATTCTCTGTATAAAGCAGTCAAAGATGTACACTTTCTGTTCAAATTACAGCTCGGTAGTTGGACACATCTCCTGACATGTGGGATCTTCCCAGACCAGGGCTCAAACCGGCGCCCCTTGCACTGCAAGGTGGTGTCCTTACCCACTGGACCACCAGGGAAGCCCTATTTGATTTTTCTTTGCCACTTTGTTCTAGGGTATTGAAATCTTAAAGACAAGAGGCACTGAGTGAAGCATTATATATTTGTCTTACTGGAATGGGTGTGTTCATTGCAGTAAAGTAAGGGAAGAGAGGATGACCCATTATGTATTCACATATTCAGAAGTATATCGTGAATTGAAAGGTTGGAGTTATTTGCTAAGTAGAGCCCGTTTATTTTTAATATTAAGAATTTACTTCTGTGGGACTCTGCTGATGGTCTAGTGGTTAAGAATCTGCCATGCAATCCAGGGGGGATGCAAGTTTGATCCCTGATCATGGAACTAAGATCCCTCATGCCATGGGACAACTTAACCCCGTGTGGTACAACAAAGACCCAACACAACCAAAATAAAAATAATGTGTTTTTTTTTTTTTTTAAGAAAAGAATCGGCCTTTCTTTTCTTTTCTTTTTGAGAAACAAATTTCTCTATGTAATTATAGATGTAAGGAATAAACAGCAAAAACAAAACAATTGATTAGTATAGAAAGTCTTTTATGAAGTGGAGAAATGGGTCTTTTCATAGAAGTCTTTAACTGATGAAGAAGGGAGTGGTCTACATATCTTGGCAGCGGCTTGTCTGAGTCAGCGGCTGTATTTTTGTAATGCCTGGTCTTGAGGATCCCAGACGAGCCCCCAGACGATAGGTGATAGATGACGGTAGGTTACCGTGAACGGTGTCGGATTCTTAATCTCCCAACAGAGAAGAATTCACGTTGGGATCAGAAGACTCGGTGATGGTCAGTAGAGCTTCGTGCAGTGAAAAGCTTGTTAAAGTAAGGAAGGATAGGGCAAAGCTTCCAGCATAGACATTGGAAGGAGGATAGAAGAGTATCCCCAGGAATCTACCTTTCTAAATCTCTTTGGAAATGTCAGAAAGATTTAGATGATTGAATCTGTAATGAAACCATCTTGATTGAACTAAAGATTGAATATGATTCTCTGTATAAAGCAGTCAAAGATGTACACTTTCTGTTCATTAAATTTGAAGTGGTTTTCTTTTTTAGAACCCGAGTTTGAATTTCAAGGAGGTAACTTATGAACTGGACCATCCTGGATTTCAAATTCGTGACAGTAAAGGACTTCATAATGTAGTCTATGGCATTCAGAGGGGTCTGGGTATGGAAGTATTCCCTGTAGATCTCATATACAGACCTTGGAAACATGCAGAAGGCCAGGTAAGTGAATGGTGTTTATCTATAGAGGAGGCACAAAATAATGCCTGATGTAGTAACGTCTGTAATTAAAATATTGTTTAAAATTGTTTATCATTGGTTAAAATAGATTGTTTTTAAAGTAGAATTTGTTTTACATTGCTTGGAAAAGTGGAGTATCCTGTAAATTTTGAAGGAACATTATTATAGCTTAGTAACAGACTTAAGTGTAGCAGTCTGTTTTTCCCATGTTTTTCTCCAGTATCATCATGCACCTTCATTTGTCTGAATTGTCTGTGGTTTTGAAGAATCAAATAATTAAGATTTTAAAGGGAAGGTTCTGATAACTTTAAAATTGAGATTAGCCTAGTGAAGATGTTTCAGTTTTTTGTAACAGCCACAGTTGTTTATGTTAGTAAGGACTTTTTTCTCGTTTCAGCTCTCTTTCATTCAGCATTCCCTTATAAATCCAGAGATCTTCTGTTTTGCCGACTATCCCTGTCATACTGTTGCCACTGATATTCTGAAAGCACCACCAGAGGATGACAATCGAGAAATTGCCACATGGTAAACACTCTTCATCTAGCTTTTCTGAAAAGGGTCACTTTTTCTTACTTTTTGAAATACAAGATTAATAGTGAGCCAGCTGTGTAGTTAAAAGGTTTAAACGAAACGGCGTTAGTGGCTCAAAATGGCCACTTCGTGAGATTTAAAACTTTAAACTAAGTAACTGTTCTATCTGAGTTTCAACTCCACATTTCTGAGGGAGAATTTGACTGACTCAGTTGATTTCTCCTGAACTCAAGTCCCTCCTCTCTGAGGATGTACAGTAAGGACGCACACATCCCTGTTACAATACACTCCACAGGGAGGGGGCATGGGCTGTTTTGGTCTTCAGAGACACCTTCTTTACAATGTTCCTTCCTTTTGTTCCAACATTTTTTTCTACCTGGACACTTTTCCAACAGAAACAGATGGTGTTTTGTGGCAGAAAGAGGGAGCATGTTGTGGGTGTTAGTTTTAGTGCAGTGTAAAGCCCTATTGCCATATCTTATAAAACAAAGGGTGGTAGACTTTTTTCCTGTGAAGAGTTTAACATCTGGCTTTACAGGTCAGTTGGTCTCTGTGCAACTACTTAACTCACAGCACAATATAAATGTGGGCGTAGCTGTATTCCAACGAAACCATGTGTACAAAAATAGGCAGTGTGAGTTTGGCCTGTGAATGTAGTTTGCTGCTCCCTGTTCTGAAAGATTGACCCAAGCAGTGGTTTGTTCTAAAGTGTATCCTTTTCCCGGGTGCTAGCCAGCCTTGGATCTGCAGGGTTGGTTGATTTTTTTTGTTGTTAAGTCTAATGTTTATGGTATTATTATTATTGTTACTGTTTCTTTAAGAAATGCATTATATTTATTTATTTTTGGCTATCCTGGGTTTTCATTGCTGCTGTAGGCTCTTCTCTAGTTGCAGGGAGTGGGGGCCACTCTCTAGTTGAGGAGAGCAGGCTTCTTGTTGTGGACCTTGGGCTCTAGGACCTTGGGCTCTAGGGCACACAGGCTTCAGTAGTTGCGGCACATGGGCTCAGTAGTTGTAGTTCATGGGCTTAGTTGCTCTGCAGCATGTGAGATCTTCCCAGATCAGGGATCGAACCCAGGTCTCCTGCATTGGCAGGTGAACTCTTTACCACTGAGCTACCAGGGAAGCCCCAACAGTGTACTTTTAATAGATAAAGACCTCTTTCCATTTTATAAAACTGAAATGTCATGTATATCTTAACAGTTCCTTGGTACAGGTATATATTTAGGTTTCCCTAATAGTTGCAAAAATACTTTGGAAATGCGTTTATGATTGAGAATCTGAACAAGGTCCTCATAGTTTCTTTTATTCTGTAAGTCTTCCTTCTCTCTCTCTCTCTTTGTTTTTTAATATAATTTGATGTAATATAATATAATTCTTGGCCATTGATTTAATGGAGAAATAGGATTCCTATGGTCTTCCCTGTAGTATAGGATATCTTATTTCCTCTTAAGGTGTTTAATTTGATCTCTGTCCTGTAGTTTTTGTGTACTAGGGATAGTAAGATTCGAGGCTTGATTGAAGTCAGCCACATGTAGCATCTTGGGGCAAGAATAATTCATAGGAGACATTGTGTACGTCTCTCAACTTGTATGACATCATGGGGCACCTAAGTTAAAACTGTGTTACGAAAAGTAAGTGTTCTAGCTGGGTTTTGTTTTGTTTTTAAATTGAAGTATAATTGATTTACAGTTTTGTGTCAGACTATTATTTTTATGTAGAATGTTTCTTGTGTATAAATTATGTTTATGTTTTACTGAATTTTTGACTTTCTAAATTCTGATACATTATAAAAATTATTTATCATCGACTGTGCTGAATCTTCATTGCTGTTCGTGGTCTTTTCTCTAGTTGCGACGAGCAGAGGCTATTCTGTAGTTGCAGGGCATGGTCTTCTCATTGCAGTGACCTCTTGCTGCAGAGCACAGGCTCTAGGGCATGAGGTCAGTAGTTGTGGCGCACAGGTTTAGTTGCCCTGCGGCATTCTTAGACCAGGGATCGATCCCGTGGCTCCTGCATTGGTAGGCAGATTCTTAACCACTGGACCATCAGGGAAGTTGTAGTATATTTATTTTTCACTCTAATCACCAAATTTTTTGATGGTAAGGAAATCCATGGTTATGCAAATGGTCAGTCTTGTCAGCTCTCCTTCATCACATGCTTTTTAATTTGGACTGCCTTTGAAGTCACTTTGAAAGCATACCAGCATTTTGAGATGAACAGCACCAGTTTATTTAAATATTTTTCAAATATTAAAAGATGATGGCATTGGTTTTGTCTCGATAGCTGGTATTATTTATATGGAAAATGGATTCTGTGTTCTTAGGTTTTCACTGATTATCTTACTTCCATTCTTGTTAGGAAGAGCTTGGATTTGATTGAATCTCTGCTAAGACTCGCAGAGGTAGGGCAATACGAGCAAGTCAAACAGCTCTTCAGCTTCCCTATCAAACACTGTCCAGACATGCTGGTATTGGCCTTACTACAAATCAACACCTCCTGGCACACCTTACGCCATGAACTCATCTCCACTCTGATGCCAATTTTCCTTGGAAACCACCCTAACTCAGCTATAATTTTGCACTATGCATGGCATGGACAGGTAAGCTATGACCATTTCTTTGTCTTAAAAATCAACCTTCAAGTGTGTGGTTTTTTTTTTTTTTAGTTGATTTACAATTTTGTGTTTTGGGTGTACAAGATACATTCACTCTTTTTTAGATTCTTCTATACATGCCATTACAGAGTATGAGTAGAGCTCCCTGTGCTGCATAGTAGGTCCTTATTAGTTACCTGTTTTGTACATAGTAGTGTATGTATGTCATTCCAGTCCCCCTCCCTGTAACAGTAACTTTCTACATCTGTGATTCTGTTCTGCATAAAAGACATTCTTTTGATAAGTTTTATGTTTACCAAACATTTGACCAGAAGTTTGCAGCCCCAGAATTCTTAGGTTTTTCTCACCACATCTGTGAGGTAGAAAGGGCCAGGGTGAGGGAACTTGGCGTCACCACTCCTGGTTAGATACTTGTTTCACTTGGACTTTCTGTCACTCTGAAACAGTTACTGGAAAGTGATTTAGACAGTGGTAGTAATTGCCTTGTTGTTGCTCTGTGAGAAAGAGGTGTGAAAATAGCTAAATTTAGAATGTATAAACTCTAGTTTCATAAATAACTGCCCTGCACAGTGTGAGAGATGATTACCTTAAACTGTTGATTTGTTTATTTATTTGCTTACTTATCTGTATCAGTCGTCTTCAATGATACACCTCAATTTTACAAGAGTACCAGTAAAAGTCAGCATTTGTAATAGCAGTTGTAGCAGCCTATCAAAATTGCTAGTAGTACCGCTATTTAACCCATTTTCTTCTTTCTTAGGGACAGTCTCCCTCAATCCGCCAACTTATCATGCATGCAATGGCAGAATGGTACATGCGAGGGGAGCAGTATGACCAGGCCAAATTGTCTCGAATACTTGATGTTGCCCAAGACTTGAAGGTGAGCTCCAAGGGACAGATTAACACTTTATTTAGGTGTGATTATTTGAAAATAGCATAGGGTAAAGTTTATTGTGAAGGTAAGTCATGTGTCTTTGAAATGTGTTATTATTTTAAGTAGGGACAAGTGTTACCATTGATTTACACATAATTGAAACAGTGATGAACAATAAAATATTAGCACTGTTCTATTTAGACTTGTTTACTGGAAACAGAAAATAGGACAGGAAAAATTACTTAGTTGCTTGACTCATAGCTTCTAATCTTTTTTCTAGGCTTTGTCAATGCTGCTAAATGGTACTCCATTTGCCTTTGTTATTGACCTTGCTGCACTTGCTTCACGTCGTGAATACCTCAAACTTGACAAGTGGCTCACAGATAAAATTCGAGAACATGGAGTAAGCAAAATTTGTTGTATCACTGCTTTTAAGTTTTGATGGTCGAGATAGCTAAAAAAAAGTGGTAGAGAAGATGTTACATTCTGGAGTTGGGTTGTAGTGCTTAGTCTTTGTCTGAAAGCAATTAATGAGTTTCCAGTACACTGAGAGACTTTCTGTTTTTCAGGAGCCTTTTATCCAGGCTTGTATGACTTTTTTAAAGAGACGGTGTCCTTCTATTTTGGGTGGACTTGCCCCAGAGAAAGATCAGCCCAAAAGTGCTCAACTTCCTCCAGAAACCTTGGCAACAATGTTGGCCTGTTTACAAGCTTGTGCAGGGTAAGAAAAGTATTTGATAATGGAACTGGATTGTATGGATAATTGTTGATTTGAGGAAGAGGATTTGAATGATTAAAAATGACAGCATTTAAGGTAATTCAGTGGGTTTTAAAGTCCAAATTACTATACTACTGAAAATATGAGATCTGTCTGACTTAAACTTTTTTATATATGGTGTGAGATATGATCCCAAATGTGTAGTGTTTTTTTTTTTTTGAGACGAATGTAAAGTTTATTAGAGCAGGGGAAGGGGGAGTTGCTGCCAGTTCAGTGGGCCAGCTTAAGGGAGAATTGACATGGTTAGACTGGGCGATGCTGTCAGAACAGCGGGCTGGCTCAAGGGAGAGCTGACCAAATGTATAGATTTAAATGTGATCTGGGCTCCTAGTTCTGTTGCATTGGTATGTATGCCTATTGTCGTGCCAGTACCACACTGTCTTGATTACTTTCGCTTTGTATTCTTTGTTGTCTTTGGTCACAGATCTGTTTGGGTAAGCCTTGTGCTTAGCTAAGATGGGAGGTTTTCTTAAACTCTGAAATCAGTAAGCTATTTTTTTTTTTTTTTGAAAGATTTATTTATTTATTTATTTTGAGCGGGGGTCGGGTTGGAGAGGGAAGGGAGTAGGCGGGCCACTTCTATTGGTCTTTCATTTCTCCATTTTCATCCGTCTTTGTTCTTTGGCTCCTGTGGGCCTCCCATCGCGGTGGCGTCTGTCGTTGCAGAGCGCCGTCTCTGGGCTCTGGCTCGGTTATTGGACACATCAGTCCAGCCGCTCCGCGGCACGTGGGATCTTCCCAGGCCAGGGATCGAACTGGCGCCCCTTGCACTGCAAGGCGGTGTCCTTACCCACTGGACCACCAGGGGAAGTCCAGTAAGCTATTTTTTACCCTGTGATTCTGTGTGCATGCATATTCAGGCACATCTTTAACACTAAGCCTGTCACTTGACAAGTCTACTTTAGTATTCACATACATTCTTAGAGCTGAAGTTTGGCTTGAGGTGAGAACTTTGGCTTTCTTAGGTCTTTCATGGCAGGGGCACAGCCCTCACACACTTCACGCCTTCTAGATTCCTGGAGAGCTGTGAGTTTTTCAGAGTTGCACCGATGGGGGAATCACATTCTCTGAGATTTCCTTTTAAACTTTTGGCTAGCCTATTTGGTCAGGCTGTTATTTTCCACCTGAAGTTGTTTTCTGTAAATACCGCGTGGAGAAGAGGCTATTTGCCTTGGATCAGTTCGTAGGTCCAGTTAAGACAACCTGGCCATTGTGGTGTCTCAGGGAATCCCTAGATAGGCAAAAGAATGATATTTCTTTGATGATGAAGCTTTGAGGGTGTTTCAGCTGAGTTCTTGAGCCCTCTTGATCTGGTGGTTGGCAGGCTGCTGGTTTTCACTGTAAGTTTAATCCTGGGAGAAGCTTAGGAATTGAGCAAATTAAGATGTTATAAAGGTTGCTGCTGTTGTTACCAAGAGCTAATCTTTCTGGAAGGAAAATTCCCTTCATTGTTCTTTTTTTTTGGTTGGCCAGGCCATGCAGCCCTACCTGGGATTGTTCTGGGGTTCTGAGAGAGTGTTAAGTTTTAGCCACTGGGAATTTCACTGGAATTCCAGAGAATTCTGTTTCTTCACTGTTGTAAAGCCTTTTGGTTAATTTCTAGAGTTCTGAAAATACCTTTTTTATTTTTTTTGCCTACGTTCTAGTTACTTTCATGGCAGAGAGAATATTTAGATGTCTTTACTCCACCGTCCTCACTAATTGTTCTGTCCTATGTATTACTTTTGTAAGTTCTGATATGTAATAAAACAAACACCTGTGTTACTCTCCAAAGCAGTAACTTTTAAGTAGAGAAAGCTGGCATATGCCACATTAATTTATTGGTCAGGAGATCACCAGCTCAGTTCTACATGTGCCTCATGATAAAAAACTTTCAGAAGAACATTCTGTAAGTTATCTGATAGTCCCAGCCGTCAAGGCATCTAACATACAAAGTAGCAGACAAAACACAAATCAAGGGACATTGTATAAAAAACCTGACTTCTACTTAAAAAAAAGAAACAACAACAGAAATTTGAGAGAGAGAAATAAAAATTGATGAATTCTGACATTTTAAAGAAGTAGGGATATGACACCTCACTGCAGTGGATCCTGACCGAAGTGGGGAGAAAGAATCGAGAGCATTATAGGTTAGTTGATGTAATTCGAATCTGGCCTGTTTTATTTCATCCTAGTTAAACTTGTGTTGGATTTTGTGATCATTATTAGTTTATAAGGTTATGTAAGAAAATGCCCTTGTTATTAGAAAACAGGTAGTAAAGTATTTAAGGACAAAGATACATAATGTGTCTAACCTAAAATATTTGGGAGAGAGGGTATTATAGTAGCAGTGGTTAAATAAATAGGGCAGAGTATAGCTAATTGGTGAGTAAAGCATTTATGGGCGCTCCTTGTAGTCTAGCCTCTTTAAAAGTTTGGTATATTGTCAGATAGGCAAGTTCTTCTGAAACAGGGATAATTTAATTAGCCATATTTTATCCATCATAAGACACCCAATTTTTAATATTGTAACACCTCTGAAATAGTGATTCATCTCATTGATGACCTCTGACAGAATTAACCGCGTCAATTTTTTACAGTGTGTAAAATAATGATATGGCTTACATTTGAAGGCATTTTGTATGATACAAGATAATTATTACCTTTTACTAGTAGCCATTAACCCATGGCATAGATGTCTTTGGGATGGTTTCCCTTTTATTTTAAAGGTATGTGTGTGTTTATTGGTAAAACAAGATACGGTTTCAAACTCAAAAAATCTAAAACTGTATATTCAGTGGGATTTTCCTTTGAACTGTTACCTCCATCTTGTTCTTTTCTTTGCCTATAGTTAACCATTTTTGTTTATTTTATGTATTATTTCTGCATAGAAAAGTATATATTTTCAATTTATAGAAAAGGTGACAGTATATTATATATTTACTGTACCATGCATCTTTCATTTTATCATGTATCCCAGAATTCACACTATACAGTTTGTTTCCTTATTCCTTGTATTTGCTATGTAGTGTTCTACTGAATAGATGTTTTGTGCCATAGTGATGATCAGTACCTCTTGGTGAATACTTGGTTTGTTTTCACTATGTGTCACAAATAATGTTGCAATAAGGGAGCAGTTTGTATCGATTGTCTTGGCTGGTGTGCATTTGGGCCCCCTAGAAGTAGACTTGTTAGGTTAAAGAGAAGTGCCTGTGCAGTTTTGTTTGGTGTTGTAAAATTATTCTCCATAGCAAGTTTTCCATTTAGTATAGCCAGGACAGCCAGGGACAGTTGGTCTATTTCCTCATATAGGGTTATGTAAGAAAATGCCCTTGTTATTAGAAAACAGGTAGTAAAGTATTTAAGGACAAAGATACATAATGTGTCTAACCTAAAATATTTGGGAGAGAGGGTATTATAGTAGCAGTGGTTAAATAAATAGGGCAGAGTATAGCTAATTGGTGAGTAAAGCATTTATGGGCGCTCCTTGTAGTCTAGCCTCTTTAAAAGTTTGGTATATTGTCAGATAGGCAAGTTCTTCTGAAACAGGGATAATTTAATTAGCCATATTTTATCCATCATAAGACACCCAATTTTTAATATTGTAACACCTCTGAAATAGTGATTCATCTCATTGATGACCTCTGACAGAATTAACCGCGTCAATTTTTTACAGTGTGTAAAATAATGATATGGCTTACATTTGAAGGCATTTTGTATGATACAAGATAATTATTACCTTTTACTAGTAGCCATTAACCCATGGCATAGATGTCTTTGGGAGGGTTTCCCTTTTATTTTAAAGGTATGTGTGTGTTTATTGGTAAAACAAGATACGGTTTCAAACTCAAAAAATCTAAAACTGTATATTCAGTGGGATTTTCCTTTGAACTGTTACCTCCATCTTGTTCTTTTCTTTGCCTATAGTTAACCATTTTTGTTTATTTTATGTATTATTTCTGCATAGAAAAGTATATATTTTCAATTTATAGAAAAGGTGACAGTATATTATATATTTACTGTACCATGCATCTTTCATTTTATCATGTATCCCAGAATTCACACTATACAGTTTGTTTCCTTATTCCTTGTATTTGCTATGTAGTGTTCTACTGAATAGATGTTTTGTGCCATAGTGATGATCAGTACCTCTTGGTGAATACTTGGTTTGTTTTCACTATGTGTCACAAATAATGTTGCAATAAGGGAGCAGTTTGTATCGATTGTCTTGGCTGGTGTGCATTTGGGCCCCCTAGAAGTAGACTTGTTAGGTTAAAGAGAAGTGCCTGTGCAGTTTTGTTTGGTGTTGTAAAATTATTCTCCATAGCAAGTTTTCCATTTAGTATAGCCAGGACAGCCAGGGACAGTTGGTCTATTTCCTCATAGCCTTATGCTAATCTGAAAGGTGTTTTGGCTGTCTGTATGACTTGCAGGATGTTAATTTCCTAACCAGTAATGGAACCCACACCCTCTGAAGTGTAAGCTTGCAGTCATAACCGCTGGTCTGTCAGAGAAGTTTCTGTGCTGTTTATGTAGAGTTTTATTTGGTACTTTTAGTACCTAATCTGTCTCCTCCCTCCCCTCAGTGGGAAACAGTTCTCTTGTCTGACTGCTTTTACTTCTTACTGTCAGTAGTGTGATTATGAATTTAGGAGGTCAGATCTAAGGCAGTTAGGAGGTTTGTGTAGCATCTGAGTGCAAAGGATTCCACCGTTTTAGGAGACAGTAACACCCTGAGATAGGAAAGGTGGATTTTCCTAACAAACATATCCTATTTGATATTTTAGAAGTCAGTCAATTTTTTATATGGTTGCCCACTACAGTTACTGTGTGTCATAAATGTCTTATTTTTGACTATTGAGAACCTAGCCTAAAAATTATTTATCTGTTTACTTCGGTAGTCCAGATTTGGGCATAATCTCTCTTTTTTTGGCCACTTCTATTGGTCTTTCATTTATTTATCTTTGTTCTTTGGCCTGTGTGGGCCTCCTGTCTCAGTGGCCTCTGTCACTGCAGAGCGCCGGCTCTGGGCGCATGTGCTCAGAGCAGAGCTCTGACTCGGTAGTTGGACACATCGGTCCAGCTGCTCTGCAGCATGTGGGATCTTCCCAGGCCAGGGATCGAACCGGTGCCCCTTGCACTGCAAGGTGGTGTCCTTACCCACTGGACCACCAGGGAAGCCCTGGGCATAATTTTTGATGAAGTAGTTGAGGATATGGAATGTTTCTTAGCAATATTTCATATGGGCCACAGTATACACAAAGCCTGATTTCAGAGGTATTAAAAAGTATTTTCAAGAGAAAGCCAGTGCTCAGAAAATATTGGTGATTAACAGATGCAGAGACATAGGATATGATAGGAATTGAGCCATAGGTTTCAGCAAGTTTTCTGTTCATTAGAAACCCAGACTTGTTTGCTTAGGTGTTCCAGGGAGTAATTTAGTGATATTTTTCACTTTTCGTTCCTCCTAAGGAGTGTTTCTCAGGAGTTATCAGAAACCATCCTCACCATGGTGGCCAACTGCAGTAATGTTATGAACAAGGCCAGACAGCCACCACCTGGAGTGATGCCCAAAGGACGCCCTCCTAGTGCCAGCAGCCTAGATGCCATTTCTCCTGTTCAGGTAAGTGAACACCACACTTGGTACATTTCCATCTGTTCATAGACTTGAAAGAAAATAAGCTGCTGCATTGTTATTAATAATCTACTCGAAGGATATTTTTGTCTGGATTTATGACATTTTAGATAACTGCATGCCTAGTATCCACTTAAAGGAGATCTGTAAATAGGCGTTGTGGTGAAGTATAGATGTTAGTCATTAAATAGAACATGACTGTGAGAGGAAAGATACAAAACAACTTATTTAGGTAAATGGTAAGGGCTTCTTTTAAAAATAAGAGTAGCTTAGACTTGAGAAATAAGCACTGCCTTTGAACCTGATGTGTCTTGTTTGTAGCTTCACGGGCCAAGCAACAGTGCTAGAGCATAAGGACTTGTTATAACTGGGGCTCTTCAGCTCTCAACTGAACTGCTCTTTTAAAACCAAGGTACATTTAAGTTACTCCCTGACACCAACCACCCCCTTCTTTCTGGGGGCAACATACTCTGCTTCTATTTCAGCTGCATTGAATGGCAGATTGGGGTTTATTTTAAGAAAGAGCATTTAGTGATTCTTCATTGACCACTTAATAAAAGACCTTTTTTATTTTCCGTAGTCACAGGGGTCTGAAATAGCGCCACAAACGAAGAAGCTTGCAAATACAGTTATTAGACATTTTATAACATCTTTGGTGTGAATAGTATACCTTGTTTTTTTGTTTCTTAAATTAGATCTGATCTCTTCCAACGCCAAGATTCTCAAGTTTGACTTGATTGATTTTTTTTTTTTTTTGCCACTTCTATTGGTCTTTCATTTACTTGTTTTCATCCATCTTTGTTCTTTGGCCTGTGTGGGCCTCCCATCGCAGTGGCCTCTGTCACTGCTACTGGCTCTGGGCACATGCGCTCCAGAGCTCCGGCTCGGTAGTTGGACACATCAGTCCAGCCACTGCGCAGCACGTGGTATCTTCCCAGGCCAGGGATCGAACCGGTGCCCCTTGCACTGCAAGGCGGTGTCCTTACCCACTGGACCACCAGGGAAGCCCTGACTTGATTGATTTTGACTAGATTTATAATTTCTAATGCTCTTACTGTGTTAAGAGTTAAATAACTTATTTTGAGAGATTTGTTTATATTGAAGGGGCTTATTGGAAATTCCAAGGACTGCCCCTATGACACACTAAATGTTTAGTAGTACATTCTCAGAGAAGTTCATCTGAAATGTTATTGAAGTTTTATAGCCCTTCTGTTGTGGCTCTGGTTCTTTGGCAGGGACTCTTTAAGCCTACTCTATGATATAGTCAGAAATATGGCTGGTACACTTGATTTGGGGACTTACGCATCATCATGGTTGTGTGTGGTTTTGCAGTTTACTTTCTATTAAGCATTTGAAGAGCTGTTGCTAAAGATCGCTTTTCCTTTGTCGTTAGGTAATGTAGGCTTCTTAAAAGGAGCTTAACTTGAGAAATAAGCACTGCCTTTGAACCTGATGTGTCTTGTTTGTAGCTTCACGGGCCAACAACAGTGCTAGAGCATAAGGACTTGTTATAACTGGGGCTCTTCAGCTCTCAACTGAACTGCTCTTTTAAAACCAAGGTACATTTAAGTTACTCCCTGACACCAACCACCCCCTTCTTTCTGGGGGCAACATACTCTGCTTCTATTTCAGCTGCATTGAATGGCAGATTGGGGTTTATTTTAAGAAAGAGCATTTAGTGATTCTTCATTGACCACTTAATAAAAGACCTTTTTTATTTTCCGTAGTCACAGGGGTCTGAAATAGCGCCACAAACGAAGAAGCTTGCAAATACAGTTATTAGACATTTTATAACATCTTTGGTGTGAATAGTATACCTTGTTTTTTTGTTTCTTAAATTAGATCTGATCTCTTCCAACGCCAAGATTCTCAAGTTTGACTTGATTGATTTTTTTTTTTTTTTGCCACTTCTATTGGTCTTTCATTTACTTGTTTTCATCCATCTTTGTTCTTTGGCCTGTGTGGGCCTCCCATCGCAGTGGCCTCTGTCACTGCTACTGGCTCTGGGCACATGCGCTCCAGAGCTCCGGCTCGGTAGTTGGACACATCAGTCCAGCCACTGCGCAGCACGTGGTATCTTCCCAGGCCAGGGATCGAACCGGTGCCCCTTGCACTGCAAGGCGGTGTCCTTACCCACTGGACCACCAGGGAAGCCCTGACTTGATTGATTTTGACTAGATTTATAATTTCTAATGCTCTTACTGTGTTAAGAGTTAAATAACTTATTTTGAGAGATTTGTTTATATTGAAGGGGCTTATTGGAAATTCCAAGGACTGCCCCTATGACACACTAAATGTTTAGTAGTACATTCTCAGAGAAGTTCATCTGAAATGTTATTGAAGTTTTATAGCCCTTCTGTTGTGGCTCTGGTTCTTTGGCAGGGACTCTTTAAGCCTACTCTATGATATAGTCAGAAATATGGCTGGTACACTTGATTTGGGGACTTACGCATCATCATGGTTGTGTGTGGTTTTGCAGTTTACTTTCTATTAAGCATTTGAAGAGCTGTTGCTAAAGATCGCTTTTCCTGTGTCGTTTGTCCTGCCTTTGCTTGAAGTATGTTTAACACATTTTTGTGATGTTTTTCTTTAGATTGACCCTCTTGCTGGAATGGCATCTCTTAGTATAGGTGGTTCAGCTGCCCCTCACACCCAGAGCATGCAGGGCTTTCCTCCAAATTTGGGTTCTGCATTCAGTACCCCACAGTCACCAGCAAAAGCATTTCCACCCCTTTCAACCCCAAACCAGACAACTGCCTTCAGTGGTATTGGAGGCCTTTCATCCCAGCTTCCAGGTAAGAGGAGGGTGGGTAGGCGTGCAGAGTACTTGTTAGTTCCGTCGTGCCTTCGTGTATAGAAGGTGTTCAGATTCATTGTGATAAAGGAAGACTGCTTAAGCTGAATTCTTAAAGTTGTTCTCACATCCAGAGTTGGGAAGAGAAAAACATTAATAAATTAATTTAGTCACATTGTAATGAGGGTATTTGTACTTAGAAATTTTTTAGTTGCATTTTCAGTAAGGATTCTCTTGCCAACTGATACTATAAACAGTAACAGATATGTTAATTGTATTCTAAAGAACTTAGGCCTAGATCTAAGCTCATAGTTTTATAAATGACTCACTAATAATTGCTCAGTAATAGAAGTAGAGTGTTTCACACATCAAATTCAGGTATATGTTCTGCCTTCTTGCACCTTGAAAATGATAGTAAATCCCTAGAGCTTTGCCACGTATTTTGGCTTATAATTTAAGGTGAAAGTAAAGGTTACATTTTTCCCCCTCTAGTACCTGCATGTTTCTCATAAGCTGTTTGTACCTTTTATAGCCAGAGTGTAAGTTTACAGTACCAAAACCTAATGAGTAAATTGTTGTAATAACTCTGTAACTTAGTTACCACTGAGTTAACAAAAAACTCTGAATTTCCTTTATTTTTTATTGAGATATTATTGACTTCTAACATTATATTAATTTCAGGTGTACAGCCTAAATTTTTTATTTCTTGTGATGGGAATTTTAAGATTTAATCTCTTGGAAACTTTCAGAAATACAGTGCAATATGCTGCACGTTACATTACATTAAAAAAGTGAAAACTACTAAATAAAAAAAAAAGTAAGCCCTCAGGATCTAATGTAATGAAAAGACCCTGACTTTTTAATGAAGAACTTGTATCTGTGATAAAATCAAGAATATGAGTAATGATAATACTTCTGGGTGCCTTCGTTCTTTCTAGTAGGTGGTCTTGGCACAGGCAGCCTGACTGGTATAGGAACTGGGGCTCTTGGACTCCCTGCAGTGAATAATGATCCTTTTGTACAGAGGAAACTGGGCACCTCTGGACTGAACCAGCCTACATTCCAGCAGAGTAAGATGAAACCTTGTAAGTGGTAGTGTTGTCTGTGATTGTGAAGTGTGACTGATGCATATATAACTTACATGTCCAGTTAGTTGTCCTCAGAGTTATAGGGACAAAAATATTGACCTATCTTAATATATTGTTACAAGGCCATTATGTTGATATGCTTCCTAGATTGGTAGGAGTTCAACGAATTTAAATTTTTGAAACAAAAATTTGAGGTGACATTCCAAAGGTGACAATTAAGAGGTAGCATCCTGGGCTTCCCCTGGTGGTCCAGTGGATAAGGACACCGCCTTGCAGTGCAAGGGGCGCCGGTTCAATCCCTGGCGTGGGAAGATCCCACGTGCCGCGGGGCGGCTGAACCGATGTGTCCAATCACCAAGCCGAAGCTCTGGAGCGCATGCACCCAGAGCCGGCGCTCTGCAACGACAGAGGCCACCGCGATTGGAGGCCCGCAGGAGCCAAAGAACAAAGACGGATGAAAACAGAGAAATGAAAGACCAATGGAAGTGACCCGCCTGCTCCCCTCCCTCCCCAACCCGACCCCCGCCCAAAATAAATAAATAAATCTTTAAAAAATAATAATAATAAACTGCTTCTTTAAAAAAAAAAAAGAGGTAGCATCCTTAAAGGTGTTATCCTAAGAGTAAGGATTATAGAAAAAAGACTCAGGTTAAATCTATGTGTATAAATAATTTTTTTTTTTTTTTAAGAAATTAGCAGCCAGGAAAGTTTCAGATTTCTGTATCAGCTTTGCCAGTTTATTAAGCAAATAACTACTTTTTATTTTATTATTATAGCTTTATGATATATAAGTACACATACTTACTGCCATAAAAATCAGTTTTTAAAATTTTAATCTCCCTTATTAAGTTATTTAAGAATCAGAGACATCTTCTTCGTTAATGTGTCACTGACTTGTCATTGGGGCAAGGTATTCATTATCCAAGGTTTGAAAGTATACCAACTAAGTTGAAAATGTTAGTGTGAAAGGCTTGTCTGAATGTTATGTTTTGTAGCATGCTTTGTGTTTCTATCAATGTGTCATGCACAGGCATTGGCAGTTCCTACATGTAAGAGGTGATTTTATTATTATAAAGTAACCTCGAATGAGGTTATATTGAGGGTAAGCACATTATGAATTTGAACCTAGTGAACTTCAATGGTGTGAAAAGTCCTTATGAAGAAAGTACTAGGGCTGTAAGACAGTGAAAATTTTGTGTCCTAGAGCAGTTGAATATTGAAACTTAACTACTTAAAAACACTTGGTTTAATTTTCTCCCTTAAAATTCAAACCTATATTGATCTTTCTGGCTCTGTGTGCTTTTATGTGGGAGGATGAAGGAAGAGCCTAAATGCCTACTGGTTGCTTTTCTGTTTTTAACAGCGGACTTGTCTCAGGTGTGGCCAGAGGCAAATCAGCACTTTAGTAAAGAGATAGATGATGAAGCCAACAGCTATTTCCAGAGAATATATAATCACCCACCACATCCAACCATGTCTGTTGATGAGGTGAGTGTCTAGAATGATCTAATTCTTTATGGTTTAGGTAGATATTAAATGCCCCTTTCAAAGTGAAATACAACAGTGTTGATATGTCTATTTAATATTTATCTCAGGCTCAGTTTATTGTTAAATATACTGCTTAATGATTGAGAATATTTGAGGAACACTTTCTTAATAATGGTTTCCTTCATGTGTGTTATTATTTTTTTCTTGCTTTTTCCAGGTATTAGAAATGCTACAGAGGTTTAAAGATTCTACCATAAAGAGAGAACGAGAAGTATTTAACTGTATGCTAAGGAACTTGTTTGAAGAATATCGGTTCTTCCCCCAATACCCTGATAAAGAGTTACATATAACTGCCTGCTTGTTTGGTGGGATAATCGAAAAAGGACTGGTCACTTACATGGCACTAGGTTTGGCCCTACGATATGTTCTTGAAGCCTTACGCAAGCCTTTTGGATCCAAAATGTATTATTTTGGGATTGCTGCACTAGATAGATTTAAAAATAGGTGAGTTGGATAGGTTTCCTATGAAGTTTCTCTTTCAATGTAAGAAAACACAGTAGCTTACTCTCAGCTGATACTTCTATTCCTTATATGTATATTAACTAATTTTAATGACTGTATGAAGTCAAAGAGGAAACAGTGAAAGCAATTCAATCCATGATATTTATCAAGTAAGTGGTTGTTTACTGAAGTATACTTTATATACATGAAAGTAGTATTTAAGGTAAAACAGATCTTTGAATTTTGACAGATGCATATTTTGGTTACCCCTCAAGGAGTTCTTATTTTCCCTTTGTAGTTAACTTGCCCTCGCAGCCAACCTCTGACAGTCCCTGATCTGGTTTATCTATAGTTTTTCCATTGTATTCTTTAAATGGAGTTATACACAGCATGTGTGAGTCTGACTTCTTACACTTAGTGCGTGACGCTTTCAAGATGCATCAACTGCATGTTTCAGTAATTTGGTTTTTTTTATTGCCTAGTAGTATTCTGTTGTATGGGTTCATTAGCAAATTGTTTCTCTGTTCACCTGTTGATGAACATTTGGAGTTCAGCTAGCTGGAAGGATGTAGTTTTAGTGGCTCATTGCAGTCCTAAGTAAAATTAAGATCTTTAAAAGACAGGGTTTTTTTTATATAGAAGGGGTGAAATTCATATTTTCCCTCTCTGTTCTTCCTTTTGAAATTCTCTTCAGATAAGGTATTCCAAAGATAGACACGGGAGAAATGGCCTAGACTAGTTTTTTAAAAATTTGAAAATTTGCTGCCTCTCTTCTTACATGAAAAGGTAAATGAATGACTGTTTTTGTTGGCAGATTGAAGGACTACCCCCAGTACTGTCAGCACTTGGCTTCGATCAGTCACTTTATGCAGTTTCCACATCATTTACAGGAGGTAAGTGTCTTCAATACCTGAGTAGTTGGAGGGTTTATCTGTTTTAATTTAAATTTGGATTTACTGGCAGTTGCAGTAAGGCTTATTAATGATTGCCCTGACATACCTATTATTTTTTGCTTGTTTTATAGCTTAACTATGAAAAAAATGGGAATTTTGTATTATCTTTTGTAAGCAACAGGTTTGCTTGATTTAATAATAAAAGGCTCTTGCTAGTTCTTTTAGCCTAATAATACTATAAAGGAATAGAAATCTTTTACTGTTACCAGGAATCCCTGCCTGAGTCTAAAAAGGATTTGGAGTGAGACTGTGATAAAAATTAAAGTTACTCCTTTGATTTAAATGTTAAATCAGAGATAATATTTTATTGTTGTTTTAGGTTTCTTTTTTGTTTTGGTTGGTTATTTTTGGCTGCTCTGTGCGGCTTGAGGGATCTTACTTTCCCAACTAGGGACAGAATCTGGGCCATGGCAGTGAAAAGTGCCCAGTCCTAACCACTAGATCACCAGGAAATTCCCCAGAGCTGTTCCATATAAAAGGTTTTAGACCAGTATTCCTTAAAAATGCAGCCTTCTGAAACTACCTGTTTAGATCCCTTGAGACTTTAAAGGAGACTGTCCCTGAGGACCTAGAGAATATACATTTTCAATCATGATATGTGATTATTCTTGAAATTTGTAAACTATTACTTTAACAATTGATTTTAGGTGATTACTAAATATTCACACATTTGTCATACCTTTAGTCAAAGTTACCTAATAGAGAACAAAAGAAGGAAGTTAATTAATCTCTATTAACTTATTTTGCCTTTTTTTTTTTTTGCTTTTTTTAATAGCAAGCACATGAACTACTTTATAAGATCATATTTTCAAAAACCAGATCAGAATTTGAACTGACTTTTAATTTTGTGTTATAATTTAGTCAAGCACTCTCTACCTCATGTTACTGGATTTGTTGTAGGAATACAGGTCATTAATAATGGTTTAACCTTGGAAGCCGTAGCATGGGAGGCTGTGATATATTCATGACTGTTGAGAGGTTTGGAAGACTGCCAAAACTATAGTACTGAAAACCAGACAGGAAAACAGAATTTGAAAAGCTGGGATGGAAGCTCAGAGGCTGACGATAGTTAAATGGGCTTGAAATTCAGAGCTGGGAATATGACCTTGGAAGACTAGAGAGGAAAACAAGGCAGGTGGTATGAAGTGATCCCACTAACAGCGGTCCTAAATTCCCACCGTAGCAAGCTATACAGAGAAAGTGGGGAGAGAGGTCATTGTTTATATTTCTATTTAAAGGGCTGTACTTTTCCTTCTTGAAAATGTCCCCTTTTTAAAAATAAAGTTATTGTGTATATATAAATAATTTGGTAGGGTATAAGCTGTTGGTAATAATATCAGGAAGGCCATGTCAGTTTTTGTGTGGGAGGAGGAAATTTCTTCTGGGGAATGGTTGAGGGAGTGGGGAGCTTGCTCTAGTACGCTGCCGACCCTCCAGTCGGCTAGGTGGTACAGACTGTTCCTGTTTTGTATTACTGGCTTTACTGAGAGAACGCACATTGCAGTGTATTTTTTTAGGCTGGGGTTTTCTCATTAGCATCCAGTAGAAATCAGTTTACTCTGTAAATTTTAGAACTTTAAAAGTTTACATGTATGAAGGAATTTAAGGGAGTTTATATGCAGCCATTTGTGGCTACCTTTTTAAAGCTTTTGTTAAACTAGTTCTCTTATAATACTTTAAAAAGCGTAGTCGATTTTACCTTTACTCCTTCAGAAGTTCGTGTCTACTTATGTAATATATATATAGGAATATGGACCAGAACAGGGTAAGATGTAAGGAGATAGGTAAACCAGAAGAGTGCTCTGAAATGATTTTCAGTCTTTCACTTATTTTGCCTTTTTTTTTTGCTTTTTTTAATAGCAAGCACATGAACTACTTTATAAGATCATATTTTCAAAAACCAGATCAGAATTTGAACTGACTTTTAATTTTGTGTTATAATTTAGTCAAGCACTCTCTACCTCATGTTACTGGATTTGTTGTAGGAATACAGGTCATTAATAATGGTTTAACCTTGGAAGCCGTAGCATGGGAGGCTGTGATATATTCATGACTGTTGAGAGGTTTGGAAGACTGCCAAAACTATAGTACTGAAAACCAGACAGGAAAACAGAATTTGAAAAGCTGGGATGGAAGCTCAGAGGCTGACGATAGTTAAATGGGCTTGAAATTCAGAGCTGGGAATATGACCTTGGAAGACTAGAGAGGAAAACAAGGCAGGTGGTATGAAGTGATCCCACTAACAGCGGTCCTAAATTCCCACCGTAGCAAGCTATACAGAGAAAGTGGGGAGAGAGGTCATTGTTTATATTTCTATTTAAAGGGCTGTACTTTTCCTTCTTGAAAATGTCCCCTTTTTAAAAATAAAGTTATTGTGTATATATAAATAATTTGGTAGGGTATAAGCTGTTGGTAATAATATCAGGAAGGCCATGTCAGTTTTTGTGTGGGAGGAGGAAATTTCTTCTGGGGAATGGTTGAGGGAGTGGGGAGCTTGCTCTAGTACGCTGCCGACCCTCCAGTCGGCTAGGTGGTACAGACTGTTCCTGTTTTGTATTACTGGCTTTACTGAGAGAACGCACATTGCAGTGTATTTTTTTAGGCTGGGGTTTTCTCATTAGCATCCAGTAGAAATCAGTTTACTCTGTAAATTTTAGAACTTTAAAAGTTTACATGTATGAAGGAATTTAAGGGAGTTTATATGCAGCCATTTGTGGCTACCTTTTTAAAGCTTTTGTTAAACTAGTTCTCTTATAATACTTTAAAAAGCGTAGTCGTATTTTACCTTTACTCCTTCAGAAGTTCGGTGTCTACTTATGTAATATATATATAGGAATATGGACCAGAACAGGGTAAGATGTAAGGGAGATAGGTAAACCAGAAGAGTGCTCTGAAATGATTTTCAGTCTTTCACGAGTGAGGAGAGTATAATTTAAAAATTTAAGAATTCTTTTAATGTGTTTGCCTCTCCCTTCCCCTACAGTATATTGAGTATGGACAGCAATCAAGAGATCCTCCTGTGAAAATGCAGGGCTCCATCACGACCCCGGGAAGTATTGCACTGGCTCAGGCCCAGGCCCAGGCCCAGGTTCCAGCAAAAGCTCCCCTTGCTGGCCAGGTTAGCACCATGGTAACCACCTCAACAACCACCACTGTTGCGAAAACGGTCACAGTCACCAGGCCAACCGGAGTCAGCTTTAAGAAAGATGTGCCAGTAAGTAGGTCTTATCTTTTTTCTTTGTTGTATTTGTTGTTACACTGCAGTATATCCAGTAGTGAGCACATATTTTAATTTTATTATAAATAGCACATGCCTACTAAAAAAGCATAAAGATCAGGGGCTTCCCCTGGTGGTCCAGTGGGTAAGGACACCGCCTTGCAGTGCAAGGGGCGCCGGTTCGATCCCTGGCCTGGGAAGATCCCACGTGCTGTGGAACGGCTGGACCGATGTGTCCAATTACTGAGCCAGAGCTCTGGAGCTCTGGAGCGCATGCGCCCAGAGCCGGCACTCTGCAACAACAGATGCCACCGCGATGGGAGGCCCACAGGAGCCAAAGAACAAAGACGGATGAAAATAAAGAAATGAAAGACCAATCAATAGAAGTGGCCCACCCGCTCCCCTCGCTCACCAACCCGACCCGCGCCCAAAGTAAATAATAAATAAATAAATAAATAAATAGGAAGACAAACAGTTCATTCATAATACGGTAAGAATTATTAAAAAAAAAAAAAGTAGCATAAAGATCAGCATTTCTCAGTTTGTCTCCCCCTAACCCCCCATTCCCACACAGATTTCCCACATGTAGCCACTACATTCAGTAAATATTCTTGCCAACACTTCTAGTGCACAATTATACATACCATATGTATTTTGTATATTAAAAGAATCTTTACACATCCCCCATGGCCAGGATTTGTCTAGCAAGGATTTCAGTTTGTTAATTTTATGTATTTTTTTTCTTTAGCCATCTATTAATACCACAAATATAGATACATTGCTCGTGGCAACAGATCAAACTGAGAGAATCGTAGAGCCCCCAGAAAATATCCAAGAAAAAATTGCTTTTATCTTCAACAACCTCTCCCAGTCAAATATGACACAAAAGGTGAGTCTGAAGTAATAGTTTGTGTATCTCTATAGATGCTCTCTGTTCTTTTTCTTGATGGGTTGGGAGATTGATACTTTGCACCCTTTTTAATTCTTTAAAAGGGAAGATAGTAGAATCAAAACAAGAGAACTTGGATATGCAGTTAGTGGTTGTGAACTTTGTAGATGTTAAATACTACTGATTTTATTTTTTGTTTTATTTTTTTATATTTTGGCCCCACTGAGTGGCATGTGGGATCTTAGTTCCCTGACCAGGGATCAAACTCACACTGCCTGCAGTGGAAACACAGCCTCTTTACCACTGGACTGGCAGGGAAGTCGCATATAGTAATGTTTTGCAGTGGATCACAGGCTTTTTGAAATAAAGTCAAATGACTGCATTATCATGGAAATTTCATTTGTATTTCTAGTCACAGTTCATGTCCTGCCAGAGATCATTAGGTGCCTAATATGTGAGGTAAAGCTGGTGAAAAGTAATGATACTTTGCCTTATAAGATTATGCGTTAAGGTAGTACTTGGAAATGTCTGTTTAAGGCACTAAGTCAGCTCAAACAAGTGGATTTTGCAGTGCAATTTATAATGCGAGTATTATCTTTGAGAATCTCACCACAATTGTTTGGTGGACATTTTTGAAGCATCTAGCATTTTTTTTGGAAGAAAAGTTTCAAACTACAAATAATTTCTGGAGATAAAAATTTAGGAAAATACCAAGCACCAGGAAACATCTGGCAGCAGGCATGTTAATAAATCACTGGTTGTAGATAAGGAATTTATCCCCTTTTTGTTCAAATGGAGAGTAAGATGGGGATGAGGGACTACATATTCTGCGATTTTAAAGCTTAAAGTGACCATAGATATTTCAGTTCTAATTATCCAGTTTAAGAGATGATTGAGTGCACAATTTTTGTATTTTGTATATTAAAAGAATCTTTACACATCCCCCATGGCCAGGATTTGTCTAGCAAGGATTTCAGTTTGTTAATTTTATGTATTTTTTTTCTTTAGCCATCTATTAATACCACAAATATAGATACATTGCTCGTGGCAACAGATCAAACTGAGAGAATCGTAGAGCCCCCAGAAAATATCCAAGAAAAAATTGCTTTTATCTTCAACAACCTCTCCCAGTCAAATATGACACAAAAGGTGAGTCTGAAGTAATAGTTTGTGTATCTCTATAGATGCTCTCTGTTCTTTTTCTTGATGGGTTGGGAGATTGATACTTTGCACCCTTTTTAATTCTTTAAAAGGGAAGATAGTAGAATCAAAACAAGAGAACTTGGATATGCAGTTAGTGGTTGTGAACTTTGTAGATGTTAAATACTACTGATTTTATTTTTTGTTTTATTTTTATATTTTGGCCCCACTGAGTGGCATGTGGGATCTTATTTCCCCTGACCAGGGATCAAACTCACACTGCCTGCAGTGGAAACACAGCCTCTTTACCACTGGACTGGCAGGGAAGTCGCATATAGTAATGTTTTGCAGTGGATCACAGGCTTTTTGAAATAAAGTCAAATGACTGCATTATCATGGAAATTTCATTTGTATTTCTAGTCACAGTTCATGTCCTGCCAGAGATCATTAGGTGCCTAATATGTGAGGTAAAGCTGGTGAAAAGTAATGATACTTTGCCTTATAAGATTATGCGTTAAGGTAGTACTTGGAAATGTCTGTTTAAGGCACTAAGTCAGCTCAAACAAGTGGATTTTGCAGTGCAATTTATAATGCGAGTATTATCTTTGAGAATCTCACCACAATTGTTTGGTGGACATTTTTGAAGCATCTAGCATTTTTTTTGGAAGAAAAGTTTCAAACTACAAATAATTTCTGGAGATAAAAATTTAGGAAAATACCAAGCACCAGGAAACATCTGGCAGCAGGCATGTTAATAAATCACTGGTTGTAGATAAGGAATTTATCCCCTTTTTGTTCAAATGGAGAGTAAGATGGGGATGAGGGACTACATATTCTGCGATTTTAAAGCTTAAAGTGACCATAGATATTTCAGTTCTAATTATCCAGTTTAAGAGATGATTGACTCCATACTTAAATGGAATTGAACATACTATACTTGATAGCATCTGTCTGAAATTGAGGAGAGATATAGCATCTCACAAAACTTGGTGTTACCATCTTTTAATTAATACTTCCCATGTTATCATGGTTGGCCAGGTTGAAGAACTGAAGGAAACTGTGAAGGAAGAGTTTATGCCTTGGGTGTCACAATACCTGGTTATGAAGCGAGTCAGTATTGAGCCAAACTTTCATAGCCTGTATTCAAACTTCCTTGACACACTCAAGAATCCTGAGTTTAATAAGATGGTTCTGAATGAGACTTACAGAAACATCAAAGTAAGTGTTCCTGTATTTCTTTCTATTACTGTTTCTAGTTTGGAAATGGTTGATTGCACAGGTGGAACTGAGGAGGGTATTGTTTTCCCAGTGTACTGTATTTGTTAGAGTGTTTATGCAAGTTGCTCTAGGGTTTGTTTCAAATACAGAACTAAGTTTTCATGAACAATTTCATCTCACAGACATATTCTGTACTGCTTACTTTGAAGATTACCCACTCTTCTGAAGCATTTTGAAATACTTATCCTCCGTGCATGTTTTTAACTTCCTTTTTCTCCCTCTACATATTATATGTTATATACTCTCTGTTTATAGTCTTAAAACCATTATATTGGTTGTTAACATCTTTCAAACTTCTCTTTTAAGGTCACACTCTTTGCAAATAGACTGATGCTTATTGTGTAAAATACAAGTGCTTTTCTTAGGAATAGCTTTTCAAGGAAACAGTGTGAAGCAGCGTATAGCTGGAATCTTTCTTTGCTGAATAATTGAATATTGGCTTAGGAATCAGCACTATTTTTAAACCTGTGGATAGGAATTTTCCCTATTTTGGGTTACGCTGTAAAGTTCAACTACAAATATTCTGGAGATAAAATTTAGGAAAATACCAAGCACCAGGAAACATCTGGCAGCAGGCATGTTAATAAATCACTGGTTGTAGATAAGGAATTTATCCCCTTTTTGTTCAAATGGAGAGTAAGATGGGGATGAGGGACTACATATTCTGCGATTTTAAAGCTTAAAGTGACCATAGATATTTCAGTTCTAATTATCCAGTTTAAGAGATGATTGACTCCATACTTAAATGGAATTGAACATACTATACTTGATAGCATCTGTCTGAAATTGAGGAGAGATATAGCATCTCACAAAACTTGGTGTTACCATCTTTTAATTAATACTTCCCATGTTATCATGGTTGGCCAGGTTGAAGAACTGAAGGAAACTGTGAAGGAAGAGTTTATGCCTTGGGTGTCACAATACCTGGTTATGAAGCGAGTCAGTATTGAGCCAAACTTTCATAGCCTGTATTCAAACTTCCTTGACACACTCAAGAATCCTGAGTTTAATAAGATGGTTCTGAATGAGACTTACAGAAACATCAAAGTAAGTGTTCCTGTATTTCTTTCTATTACTGTTTCTAGTTTGGAAATGGTTGATTGCACAGGTGGAACTGAGGAGGGTATTGTTTTCCCAGTGTACTGTATTTGTTAGAGTGTTTATGCAAGTTGCTCTAGGGTTTGTTTCAAATACAGAACTAAGTTTTCATGAACAATTTCATCTCACAGACATATTCTGTACTGCTTACTTTGAAGATTACCCACTCTTCTGAAGCATTTTGAAATACTTATCCTCCGTGCATGTTTTTAACTTCCTTTTTCTCCCTCTACATATTATATGTTATATACTCTCTGTTTATAGTCTTAAAACCATTATATTGGTTGTTAACATCTTTCAAACTTCTCTTTTAAGGTCACACTCTTTGCAAATAGACTGATGCTTATTGTGTAAAATACAAGTGCTTTTCTTAGGAATAGCTTTTCAAGGAAACAGTGTGAAGCAGCGTATAGCTGGAATCTTTCTTTGCTGAATAATTGAATATTGGCTTAGGAATCAGCACTATTTTTAAACCTGTGGATAGGAATTTTCCCTATTCTTGGTTACGCTGTAGTGCAAAAGAATTCCTGGCTCCTTTCTGTTGGACAGCTGACCTTGTGCCATTCTGCTGTTCTGTGTGGATTTCAGGAACATAACTATATTCAGCCTTTGTTATTTGATATCAAGGATGGTTGGGATATAAAAATTGCTCTATAATCTAGAACAAATTTTTTTTAAAAAAACAAAAGTTTAAATTGTAAATTTCAACTTATAGCCATAAAAGGGATCATGTAGTAAATGGATGTATGAGTGCACTCAAAAGACACTCAAGTGTTGGTTCTATCTCCCTTAGGAAAGTAAAAAGTAGATAGAGAATTGATGAAATGTATTAGGTTCTCTAGAAGTTGTAAGCAATATTTTAGTGTATTCCAGGAAGTTGTTTTTTGTTGTTGTTGTTAAGCTTTTTTTTTTACTTTTAACTTTTTAACTTTTAACTTTTAAGTTTTGTTGTTTACAGATATGTATGTTTCCAGATTAGTCATATGTATATCCCCCCATCCCACCCCTCCAGACTGTCACACAGCACTCCTGCAGGATCTCCTTTTCTCACAGAGCAATGACTATAGCTATTTTCTTCACATATGATAGTACAGGCCTTCATGTTACTCAGGAAGTTGTTTTAATTGTTTCCAGAGATAATACTAAAGGTCACAAGAGACAATCTTATGTTCCTCAGTATGCCTGCTGTTTGGGAAGGACTTAAAAAGCATAGCTGTAGTCTTCATTTGAATTGGACTTAGCTCTTCAAAATAGATTTGCAGATGGGTCACTGCTTCAAACTTATCTAAAATTTTCAGATTTAAAATACTTTACTGTGAGACCTACATAATTCTTTTAACCTTTTCTCTAATTAGAAGACATTTGAAGGTAAAAATGTCACTGAACACAACAAAATGTCACAGTGATACGTGGATGAGATCTACTTTAGGGGCATGTTCTCAGTATTGACGGCTTGTTTTTAATGTATAATACTGGAATTCTGAAACATTTAGCTGGGAATATATTTTTCATAAGCTCATTGTCATACTTTCCTTAATCCTACACTGTTTCAGGTGCTCCTGACCTCTGATAAAGCTGCAGCCAATTTCTCCGATCGGTCTTTGCTGAAGAACTTAGGACATTGGCTAGGGATGATCACACTAGCTAAAAATAAACCCATCTTACACACTGTGAGTTTCAACTAAAGACTCATGTAAAACTTGAGAATGTTCACACAGCATATTCTTTCTAAAAGTCTTGACATCTTGGGGGCTGTTTTGATGATTGCTGGGTGTTTGTAAAGGTTTGACCTATGTCTTGAATCCCTAATTGCATGCTCATAGCCTCATATTGTTCATCAGGATGAACAAAAGTATGATTGTTTGCCCTGTCTTTCATAAGGCGAGGGTCTGTTATTTATGCCAATATTGGGGGTGAGTTTGGCAGAGTATAATTGGGAGGTGTTATATAAGGAATTTTCTAATATGTTCCCAGCGTTTAAAAATGTGTTTTTCTTCTAGGACTTGGATGTAAAGTCTTTGCTGCTAGAGGCTTATGTTAAAGGACAGCAAGAGTTGCTCTATGTAGTGCCCTTTGTTGCCAAAGTCTTAGAATCTAGCATTCGTAGTGTGGTGAGTAAATTTTAATATTTTTTTATGACTGGTTTGTAAAAGTTTGTTTTGGCACAGAGTCAAGAGGCTGTATCCCTAGTTCTTACAGACATAGAGCTAGATCGGTTAGTTTTCCTCAGGGAAACGTGGGATTTCCAAATTGAGAGACTAAGTAGTATCACAGGACTAACTTTAATGGATGGGTTTGGGTTGGGTATTTTTCTGAAATATGATACAGATGTGAACACTAGGGATTTTATCATGGTCACGTGGGTGTAAGTGCTTAACTGTTTTAGATAATACACATTGAACAGTAAGTCTGGGGCAAGCTTAACGTAATAGTTTTCTTTAGGTTTTTAGGCCACCCAACCCCTGGACAATGGCGATTATGAATGTATTAGCTGAACTACATCAGGAACATGACTTAAAGGTAAGTTTTTATTGCTCTTTATCCTTAGGAACATTTTCTGCCTTTACATTATTCAAATTTACAGGAAAAAAGAGGGTATTGGGGGAGAAGCACTATGACAAATGGGTGAGAATACTGTCTTCTTACGGATCTTCATTTTTTAATATTCTAATTGAATATTGGAATTATGCAGTTAAACTTGAAGTTTGAGATTGAGGTCCTCTGTAAGAATCTTGCATTAGACATCAATGAGCTAAAAATAAACCCATCTTACACACTGTGAGTTTCAACTAAAGACTCATGTAAAACTTGAGAATGTTCACACAGCATATTCTTTCTAAAAGTCTTGACATCTTGGGGGCTGTTTTGATGATTGCTGGGTGTTTGTAAAGGTTTGACCTATGTCTTGAATCCCTAATTGCATGCTCATAGCCTCATATTGTTCATCAGGATGAACAAAAGTATGATTGTTTGCCCTGTCTTTCATAAGGCGAGGGTCTGTTATTTATGCCAATATTGGGGGTGAGTTTGGCAGAGTATAATTGGGAGGTGTTATATAAGGAATTTTCTAATATGTTCCCAGCGTTTAAAAATGTGTTTTTCTTCTAGGACTTGGATGTAAAGTCTTTGCTGCTAGAGGCTTATGTTAAAGGACAGCAAGAGTTGCTCTATGTAGTGCCCTTTGTTGCCAAAGTCTTAGAATCTAGCATTCGTAGTGTGGTGAGTAAATTTTAATATTTTTTTATGACTGGTTTGTAAAAGTTTGTTTTGGCACAGAGTCAAGAGGCTGTATCCCTAGTTCTTACAGACATAGAGCTAGATCGGTTAGTTTTCCTCAGGGAAACGTGGGATTTCAAATTGAGAGACTAAGTAGTATCACAGGACTAACTTTAATGGATGGGTTTGGGTTGGGTATTTTTCTGAAATATGATACAGATGTGAACACTAGGGATTTTATCATGGTCACGTGGGTGTAAGTGCTTAACTGTTTTAGATAATACACATTGAACAGTAAGTCTGGGGCAAGCTTAACGTAATAGTTTTCTTTAGGTTTTTAGGCCACCCAACCCCTGGACAATGGCGATTATGAATGTATTAGCTGAACTACATCAGGAACATGACTTAAAGGTAAGTTTTTATTGCTCTTTATCCTTAGGAACATTTTCTGCCTTTACATTATTCAAATTTACAGGAAAAAAGAGGGTATTGGGGGAGAAGCACTATGACAAATGGGTGAGAATACTGTCTTCTTACGGATCTTCATTTTTTAATATTCTAATTGAATATTGGAATTATGCAGTTAAACTTGAAGTTTGAGATTGAGGTCCTCTGTAAGAATCTTGCATTAGACATCAATGAGCTAAAACCTGGAAACCTCCTAAAGGATAAAGATCGCCTGAAGAACTTAGATGAGCAACTCTCTGCTCCAAAGAAAGATGTCAAGCAGCCAGAGGAACTCCCTCCTATTACAACCACAAGTGAGTGTGATAATTAGCCCTCTGTTATATGTTCTCCTCAGTGGTACATTCCTATGCATGTAGCAGGTTGGAATTTTTCTGTGTCATGTGTTGAATTTTTGTGTACTTTCTGTTTAGCCAAAATTTTAAGGCAGTGTTAGTATTGTCTAGGCATTGTCTTAGTGTGGTAGACTCTGTCTGGTAGTTCTGTCTGGTATTCGTAACTAATATCATCAATTATATTCCAGCTCAGCCGGGCTTTTACATTGTTGGAGAAAGAGTTGCATTGGCATGATGACCTGTGTTATTCCTCAAATTTAGGGATGGTCGGATCTTACTCACCCTTTAGGGGAATGGTTTATTTAACTTGCCTCAGGAGAACTGGGAGTGGGAGCTGTTGGAGTGTAGAATGACTGGGAGGTGTGGTTAGAATAAACCAGCTTTTTTTTTTTCTTAGCCCTTAAGAATCCCCAGTTAAAACCAGGAAACAGCCTAGGTTGAAAATTGACATAACATATAGAAAAATGCAACATGGCTTGGGCCAGCTAATGTGGCATGACCCCTGAATGGATTTCTGTGCCTTGGTGCCACTGACTTAGTTTTACATGCTTTGTTTAGATCTCTGTTACAACAGTAACTTCCCTTTTGATAATTCACGGTGTGAAAAATGTGACCTGTGCCACCCCTCCACGCCCCATTCATTTAATTAGGTAAAGACCGCATGATGCTCTGCGGGTTTTATAGTAAAGTTAGGAAGTGTGCTCCTTTCATTTGTTTTTGTTTTCCTGTCTCCATTTAGCAACTTCTACAACACCAGCTACCAGTACCACCTGCACAGCCACAGTTCCACCACAGCCACAGTACAGTTACCATGACATCAATGTCTACTCCTTAATGGGTGAGAATACTGTCTTCTTACGGATCTTCATTTTTTAATATTCTAATTGAATATTGGAATTATGCAGTTAAACTTGAAGTTTGAGATTGAGGTCCTCTGTAAGAATCTTGCATTAGACATCAATGAGCTAAAACCTGGAAACCTCCTAAAGGATAAAGATCGCCTGAAGAACTTAGATGAGCAACTCTCTGCTCCAAAGAAAGATGTCAAGCAGCCAGAGGAACTCCCTCCTATTACAACCACAAGTGAGTGTGATAATTAGCCCTCTGTTATATGTTCTCCTCAGTGGTACATTCCTATGCATGTAGCAGGTTGGAATTTTTCTGTGTCATGTGTTGAATTTTTGTGTACTTTCTGTTTAGCCAAAATTTTAAGGCAGTGTTAGTATTGTCTAGGCATTGTCTTAGTGTGGTAGACTCTGTCTGGTAGTTCTGTCTGGTATTCGTAACTAATATCATCAATTATATTCCAGCTCAGCCGGGCTTTTACATTGTTGGAGAAAGAGTTGCATTGGCATGATGACCTGTGTTATTCCTCAAATTTAGGGATGGTCGGATCTTACTCACCCTTTAGGGGAATGGTTTATTTAACTTGCCTCAGGAGAACTGGGAGTGGGAGCTGTTGGAGTGTAGAATGACTGGGAGGTGTGGTTAGAATAAACCAGCTTTTTTTTTTTCTTAGCCCTTAAGAATCCCCAGTTAAAACCAGGAAACAGCCTAGGTTGAAAATTGACATAACATATAGAAAAATGCAACATGGCTTGGGCCAGCTAATGTGGCATGACCCCTGAATGGATTTCTGTGCCTTGGTGCCACTGACTTAGTTTTACATGCTTTGTTTAGATCTCTGTTACAACAGTAACTTCCCTTTTGATAATTCACGGTGTGAAAAATGTGACCTGTGCCACCCCTCCACGCCCCATTCATTTAATTAGGTAAAGACCGCATGATGCTCTGCGGGTTTTATAGTAAAGTTAGGAAGTGTGCTCCTTTCATTTGTTTTTGTTTTTCCTGTCTCCATTTAGCAACTTCTACAACACCAGCTACCAGTACCACCTGCACAGCCACAGTTCCACCACAGCCACAGTACAGTTACCATGACATCAATGTCTACTCCTTCGCGGGCCTGGCACCACACATTACTCTGAGCCCAACAGTAAGTAAACACCACTCCATTCTTCACTTCCTACTTTGTGACGAGGTAAACCAGTCACTTTTGCTTCCCTTTCACCTTTCTTCTGGATTCCTAAGTTGTAGACTTTTGTTGCAGAGCGTAGCAATTGCTGTGTAGTATTAAGTTCACCATCAATATTTTTAAAGTTTCTTAGAAATTCAGTAAATACCCAGAAATAGTCTTTCAAGTGAAGCAAAAGATTTCAATGTACAGTAATTTTTTTTAAAGAAAATGCTTGCTATTTTGAATAGTTTTTGTAGAAAACCTTTCTCTGTAATCTTGACTCTTGCATTTCCCCTTGCTACTAAAGAAGTTAGTTTCTTTTGGGGTACTTGAGCCACAAAATTTGACTAAAAAGGTAGTGTCTGTAAGCATCTAATAATGAACAGTTTGCCCCTTAAACATTATCTCCAGTCATGTATCACAGGATATGCCGACTACTGTGCCCTCTTTGGTGCCCAGCTTCTATTTTCTGAGCTTTTCATTATTTAAAGTAGAAATGGTAGTTCATGGTTAACTCTGAAATAACTTCCAAAGACAGGGTGTGATTACTGATAGAAATTGAGTTTTATTTAATTGTTTTTATAAAATTTATTATGTATTGGTTTTATTTTAGTGAAACAAGTTGTTACTTCACTTGTTTTTTCCTCCCTAGATTCCCTTATTTCAGGCCCACCCACAGCTGAAGCAGTGTGTGCGCCAAGCCATTGAACGGGCCGTCCAGGAGCTGGTCCATCCGGTGGTAGATCGATCAATTAAGATCGCCATGACTACTTGTGAGCAAATAGTCAGGAAAGATTTTGCCCTGGACTCTGAGGAGTCTCGAATGCGAGTAGCAGCTCATCACATTGATGCTCTGGGTTTTATAGTAAAGTTAGGAAGTGTGCTCCTTTCATTTGTTTTTGTTTTTCCTGTCTCCATTTAGCAACTTCTACAACACCAGCTACCAGTACCACCTGCACAGCCACAGTTCCACCACAGCCACAGTACAGTTACCATGACATCAATGTCTACTCCTTCGCGGGCCTGGCACCACACATTACTCTGAGCCCAACAGTAAGTAAACACCACTCCATTCTTCACTTCCTACTTTGTGACGAGGTAAACCAGTCACTTTTGCTTCCCTTTCACCTTTCTTCTGGATTCCTAAGTTGTAGACTTTTGTTGCAGAGCGTAGCAATTGCTGTGTAGTATTAAGTTCACCATCAATATTTTTAAAGTTTCTTAGAAATTCAGTAAATACCCAGAAATAGTCTTTCAAGTGAAGCAAAAGATTTCAATGTACAGTAATTTTTTTTAAAGAAAATGCTTGCTATTTTGAATAGTTTTTGTAGAAAACCTTTCTCTGTAATCTTGACTCTTGCATTTCCCCTTGCTACTAAAGAAGTTAGTTTCTTTTGGGGTACTTGAGCCACAAAATTTGACTAAAAAGGTAGTGTCTGTAAGCATCTAATAATGAACAGTTTGCCCCTTAAACATTATCTCCAGTCATGTATCACAGGATATGCCGACTACTGTGCCCTCTTTGGTGCCCAGCTTCTATTTTCTGAGCTTTTCATTATTTAAAGTAGAAATGGTAGTTCATGGTTAACTCTGAAATAACTTCCAAAGACAGGGTGTGATTACTGATAGAAATTGAGTTTTATTTAATTGTTTTTATAAAATTTATTATGTATTGGTTTTATTTTAGTGAAACAAGTTGTTACTTCACTTGTTTTTTCCTCCCTAGATTCCCTTATTTCAGGCCCACCCACAGCTGAAGCAGTGTGTGCGCCAAGCCATTGAACGGGCCGTCCAGGAGCTGGTCCATCCGGTGGTAGATCGATCAATTAAGATCGCCATGACTACTTGTGAGCAAATAGTCAGGAAAGATTTTGCCCTGGACTCTGAGGAGTCTCGAATGCGAGTAGCAGCTCATCACATGATGCGGAACTTGACAGCTGGCATGGCCATGATCACTTGCCGGGAACCTTTACTCATGAGCATATCGACCAACCTGAAAAACAGTTTTGCCTCAGCCCTTCGTGTAAGTCTGCTATTTTCTTGTTGTAGTATACAACTCATTACTTCTCATCTGAAAGCACTTCTTTTTCTTTGCTTGTAGCAGTGAGCACGTCCACTTACTCTGATTGTCCACTTACTCTGATTTCTCTGATTTCTCCATTCTGTGAGGTCCTCTCTGTTTTTGCTCACTAGTATATCCTCAGTAGTATTTGGTAGATGGTAGATACTATAGATATTTAGTGGCTTAAAGAGATGAAGGACTCTTTGAAAACTGTGTAATGAGTGAATAGTCTTGATTCTGTTTACCATGGAGAATTTAAAGCACTTTGGAGTAGGACAGTACAGAACAGTTTAAAGTGACTGCATGTATGTACACACACACAAGGCCATAGACTCTTCAGGTAGCTCAGTTATTAATGTGGGGTCTCAGGCATCATGGTTAATAATGCCTTTGTTTACTGCTTTACTGCTTTCATAGTGTTCACCATTTCACAACAACCTGGTAAGATGTTTCAGTTGAGTAATGTATCCATCTTATAGATGATGATTATTAGACTGTTTCATTCATGGTCAAAGCTAATGAGTCATAAGTAGAGTTGGAACTTCTAAAATTAATTCGCTTAAGCACTGCATTTCCTGTTATCCCATCTATCTGTTTTGTCTACCCACAAAATTTGACATTTTTCGGTCTCTCCTCCTCCCTCTAGACTGCAAGCCCACAACAAAGGGAAATGATGGATCAGGCAGCTGCCCAGTTAGCTCAGGACAATTGTGAATTAGCTTGCTGTTTTATTCAGAAGACTGCAGTAGAAAAAGCAGGCCCTGAGATGGACAAGAGATTAGCAACTGTAAGTGTTTAGCATTTGCCTTTTAAGTATATATTTTTTCCATTTAAGAAAGTGCCTCATAACAAGAACCTCAGTGATCTTTTTTTTGTTTGCAGGAATTTGAGCTGAGAAAACATGCTAGGCAAGAGGGACGAAGGTACTGTGATCCTGTTGTGTTAACATACCAAGCAGAGCGGATGCCAGAGCAAATCAGGCTGAAAGTGAGACTTGGGGCCGTGTCTCTCCCTTCCCTGTCTTTGTTTTCTTTCTGATTTTGTTGCTTAACTCCTCACCAGCACCGCTTAACTCCTCACCAGCACTAGGATGAGGGGTATTAAATGCTGTTTCTGAGAAAGCATGTCCTTTCTCTTAAAGGCTGCCAGTTGAGAAGACATAGAAATAGCTTAGCTGTGTCCCCTCCTCCTGCTGTTAAAGTGCTGCTGTTAAGAGTTCCTGTGCCTTCTAGTTTCTGTTTCTTAGCTTGGTCTTCCCTTCTGAGACTCGAGTTTTTATTGCTCGTTGCTTGTTAGTGAGAAGATGATGTTGAGAAATCCTGTCATTTTTACAGCTCCATTGGAGAATTGCACTTGCAGCATGGCCCTTCCTTGGAGGCGTTTTCCAGTGGAAAACGTCATACTTTATAAATGACGGTGACTCTGACAGGTCTCAGGCAAACAGGAAACGCTGAACTGTGTGTGCACGCATGCATGCGTCTTCAATCACATGTGAAATATTGTACTGTGTCCTTTCTCGGGACCCCAGTGCTTATGTAACCACATGGAGTTTACACTTTGATAAAAAGGCTTCCCTTGATTGTGAAGAGAATCCTGTTGAAACAGGTTTTCTTCTCCCAAGGTTGGTGGTGTGGATCCAAAACAGCTGGCTGTTTATGAAGAATTTGCACGCAATGTACCTGGTTTCTTGCCTACAAATGATTTAAGTCAGCCTACGGGATTTTTAGCCCAGCCCATGAAGGTAAGTACTTGTCTTAAGGTTTAATTTGAATGTTTCTGTCAGTTTATCTGTCACTTGTTCCCAGGAGCTTAAGTTACAGGGAAGAAAAATCAGCCATAGTTGGTGAGTTGGTAGAATGTAGCTACCCTTTATCATGTCATTCAGGAATTTTTTTTTTTTTAATCCTTTAGGTTCCTTGAATCTTCATGTTTGGCCTAACTAAAGGAATACATGGTGACCTCGTGGTTTGCCCTGTTCTTTGTAAAAAAATTTTCTAAAAATTTGAAATATAATTTACAGAAAAGCTGAAAACGTAAGGAGGAAACTTTTTCCTCTTAAACCATTTAAACACAGGTGCTGCCCTTGATGTCTTAGTCACTGTTGAATCCTTTGGTCTGTGTTTCCTACAATGACAGTCTTCTGTGTGACCATAGTATGACCATTAAAATCAGGGAGCCAACACTGATAGATTAATATCATCTAATCCTTAGCCCTCATTCAGGTTATCAGTCTGATAAGGGCTTTTGTAGTAAAAATAGTCTTAGCTGTGTCCCTCCTCCTGCTGTTAAAGTGCTGCTGTTAAGAGTTCCTGTGCCTTCTAGTTTCTGTTTCTTAGCTTGGTCTTCCCTTCTGAGACTCGAGTTTTTATTGCTCGTTGCTTGTTAGTGAGAAGATGATGTTGAGAAATCCTGTCATTTTACAGCTCCATTGGAGAATTGCACTTGCAGCATGGCCCTTCCTTGGAGGCGTTTTCCAGTGGAAAACGTCATACTTTATAAATGACGGTGACTCTGACAGGTCTCAGGCAAACAGGAAACGCTGAACTGTGTGTGCACGCATGCATGCGTCTTCAATCACATGTGAAATATTGTACTGTGTCCTTTCTCGGGACCCCAGTGCTTATGTAACCACATGGAGTTTACACTTTGATAAAAAGGCTTCCCTTGATTGTGAAGAGAATCCTGTTGAAACAGGTTTTCTTCTCCCAAGGTTGGTGGTGTGGATCCAAAACAGCTGGCTGTTTATGAAGAATTTGCACGCAATGTACCTGGTTTCTTGCCTACAAATGATTTAAGTCAGCCTACGGGATTTTTAGCCCAGCCCATGAAGGTAAGTACTTGTCTTAAGGTTTAATTTGAATGTTTCTGTCAGTTTATCTGTCACTTGTTCCCAGGAGCTTAAGTTACAGGGAAGAAAAATCAGCCATAGTTGGTGAGTTGGTAGAATGTAGCTACCCTTTATCATGTCATTCAGGAATTTTTTTTTTTTTAATCCTTTAGGTTCCTTGAATCTTCATGTTTGGCCTAACTAAAGGAATACATGGTGACCTCGTGGTTTGCCCTGTTCTTTGTAAAAAAATTTTCTAAAAATTTGAAATATAATTTACAGAAAAGCTGAAAACGTAAGGAGGAAACTTTTTCCTCTTAAACCATTTAAACACAGGTGCTGCCCTTGATGTCTTAGTCACTGTTGAATCCTTTGGTCTGTGTTTCCTACAATGACAGTCTTCTGTGTGACCATAGTATGACCATTAAAATCAGGGAGCCAACACTGATAGATTAATATCATCTAATCCTTAGGCCTCATTCAGGTTTTATCAAGCGTTCTGATAAGGGCTTTTTGTAGTAAAAAACCTAAACCAGAACCACAAATTTCAGAGAATTCTTTGGTGGTCCAGGCGGCCCAGGTTTGATTTCCTGTCAGGGAGCTAAGATGTCACAAGTTTCCCTCCTCTCCTCTCTATGCTCCCCTCAAAAGAATCACATTTCATTTGTCATATTTAAACATTTTCCCCATGTCAGTCTAGTCCAGCTCCTTTTCTCATCTTCCATGGCCTTGACACTTCTGATTGCAGGCCAGTGGTTTTGTAGAGTGACCTGATTTGGGTTTGTACAGTGTGTTCTCATGAATAGATTTAAGGTAGTGTGTATTTGATAGGAATATCGCAGAAATGATGGTGTGTTTTTATTCCGTCCTATTGGGTTTTGACAGTTGGGCTGAATACTGTATTTTCCATGGTTTGGATTACTTCCTTTCCTAGGCTGCAGAGAGAATGTTAGATACTACAGGTGGTGCTGCCTTCAGCCTGGCCCTGTACTTATTATGCCCTCTTTTTTTTTTTTTTTAATTAGTTTAAGGTTTTTACAGAGTTTTGTTGTTCACAGACATGCATGTTCCCAGATCAGTCATATGCATATCCCTGGTCCCCTCCCCCCTTATTATGCCCTCTTTCAGCACTTGTTTTTGTTGATGTCTGCAAGGCTTTCCACTATCAAGTAAAACTCCCACCCCCATCCAAAGCCTACTTTGAACTGCCCCATCTAATGGCATCAAGACCAAATAGTTCAGGAAGGAGGAAATGGAAGAACCCCTCCATGGTTGGATGCAAAAGAAATAAAAATAAGAGTAGTAAACATACCAGTAGACTTCAGATTGCTACTTGTGCCAGTGGAAAAATCTTTTAATCCCCCCTTTTGTTTTTTTTTTCCCCCTCCAAAACAGCAAGCTTGGGCAACAGATGATGTAGCTCAGATTTATGATAAGTGCATTACAGAGCTAGAGCAGCACCTCCATGCCATCCCACCAACCTTGGCCATGAATCCCCAAGCTCAGGCCCTCAGGAGTCTTCTGGAGGTGGTAGTACTATCGCGGTGAGCCATTAAAATCAGGGAGCCAACACTGATAGATTAATATCATCTAATCCTTAGGCCTCATTCAGGTTTTATCAAGCGTTCTGATAAGGGCTTTTTGTAGTAAAAAACCTAAACCAGAACCACAAATTTCAGAGAATTCTTTGGTGGTCCAGGCGGCCCAGGTTTGATTTCCTGTCAGGGAGCTAAGATGTCACAAGTTTCCTCCTCTCTCTCTATGCTCCCCTCAAAAGAATCACATTTCATTTGTCATATTTAAACATTTTCCCCATGTCAGTCTAGTCCAGCTCCTTTTCTCATCTTCCATGGCCTTGACACTTCTGATTGCAGGCCAGTGGTTTTGTAGAGTGACCTGATTTGGGTTTGTACAGTGTGTTCTCATGAATAGATTTAAGGTAGTGTGTATTTGATAGGAATATCGCAGAAATGATGGTGTGTTTTTATTCCGTCCTATTGGGTTTTGACAGTTGGGCTGAATACTGTATTTTCCATGGTTTGGATTACTTCCTTTCCTAGGCTGCAGAGAGAATGTTAGATACTACAGGTGGTGCTGCCTTCAGCCTGGCCCTGTACTTATTATGCCCTCTTTTTTTTTTTTTTTAATTAGTTTAAGGTTTTTACAGAGTTTTGTTGTTCACAGACATGCATGTTCCCAGATCAGTCATATGCATATCCCTGGTCCCCTCCCCCCTTATTATGCCCTCTTTCAGCACTTGTTTTTGTTGATGTCTGCAAGGCTTTCCACTATCAAGTAAAACTCCCACCCCCATCCAAAGCCTACTTTGAACTGCCCCATCTAATGGCATCAAGACCAAATAGTTCAGGAAGGAGGGGAAATGGAAGAACCCCTCCATGGTTGGATGCAAAAGAAATAAAAATAAGAGTAGTAAACATACCAGTAGACTTCAGATTGCTACTTGTGCCAGTGGAAAAATCTTTTAATCCCCCCTTTTGTTTTTTTTTTCCCCCTCCAAAACAGCAAGCTTGGGCAACAGATGATGTAGCTCAGATTTATGATAAGTGCATTACAGAGCTAGAGCAGCACCTCCATGCCATCCCACCAACCTTGGCCATGAATCCCCAAGCTCAGGCCCTCAGGAGTCTTCTGGAGGTGGTAGTACTATCGCGGAACTCTCGTGATGCCATCGCTGCTCTTGGATTGCTCCAGAAGGTTAGTTCCTAACCTGTTGGTTTTAGAAGATGCTAAGTTTGTAAACATCTAGTGACCTGCACCATTACCTACTTAATGCTTAAGATTTTAGAAATTAATTAAAAGCAAATTTCATTCTGTAACAAGCAGGCAGTTTTTCTCCAGAGTAGACTGTTAAGTAGGAGGGGCTTCCCTGGTGGTCCAGTGGGTAAAGACACCGCCTTGCAGTGCAAGGGGCGCCAGTTCGACCCTGGCCTGGGAAGATCCCACATGCTGCGGAGCAACTGGACCGATGTGTCCAATTACCGAGCCGGGGCTCTGCAATGAGAGAGGCCACTGAAATGAGAGGCCCACATGGGCCAGGAAACAAAAAGATGGATGAAAACAAACAAATGAAAGACCAATAGACATGCCCCCCCACCCAATAGTTAAGTGGGAAACTGTTACAGATTGTAAAGTGGGAAATCTTTTTCCCCCATAAAGATAAGATTTTCTGAAATTATGATTACTTAGGAAACTTTAAAAGGTAGTCCCTTAGATTTTGAGGGGCAGTTGATCCAAGTGTTTGGTTCGAGGGGCAGGGTATGGGGTCAGCATTGGGTTTTGATTGTGCAGGGATAGTGGCACTGTTTTTAGTAGTGAAGAACATAGTAAGTATAAGCTAGAAAGAACCGAGAACGAACGTGTGAGGCAAAAAAAATAGTGTAGATTGGACTATCAAGTAAAACTCCCACCCCATCCAAAGCCTACTTTGAACTGCCCCATCTAATGGCATCAAGACCAAATAGTTCAGTAAGGAGACGAAATCGAACAACCCCTCCATGCTTCGATGCAAAACAAATAAAAATAATAATAGTAAACATACCAGTAGACTTCAGATTTCTACTTGTGCCAGTGGAAAAATCTTTTAATCCCCCCTTTTGTTTTTTTTTTCCCCCTCCAAAACAGCAAGCTTGGGCAACAGATGATGTAGCTCAGATTTATGATAAGTGCATTACAGAGCTAGAGCAGCACCTCCATGCCATCCCACCAACCTTGGCCATGAATCCCCAAGCTCAGGCCCTCAGGAGTCTTCTGGAGGTGGTAGTACTATCGCGGAACTCTCGTGATGCCATCGCTGCTCTTGGATTGCTCCAGAAGGTTAGTTCCTAACCTGTTGGTTTTAGAAGATGCTAAGTTTGTAAACATCTAGTGACCTGCACCATTACCTACTTAATGCTTAAGATTTTAGAAATTAATTAAAAGCAAATTTCATTCTGTAACAAGCAGGCAGTTTTTCTCCAGAGTAGACTGTTAAGTAGGAGGGGCTTCCCTGGTGGTCCAGTGGGTAAAGACACCGCCTTGCAGTGCAAGGGGCGCCAGTTCGACCCTGGCCTGGGAAGATCCCACATGCTGCGGAGCAACTGGACCGATGTGTCCAATTACCGAGCCGGGGCTCTGCAATGAGAGAGGCCACTGAAATGAGAGGCCCACATGGGCCAGGAAACAAAAAGATGGATGAAAACAAACAAATGAAAGACCAATAGACATGCCCCCCCACCCAATAGTTAAGTGGGAAACTGTTACAGATTGTAAAGTGGGAAATCTTTTTCCCCCATAAAGATAAGATTTTCTGAAATTATGATTACTTAGGAAACTTTAAAAGGTAGTCCCTTAGATTTTGAGGGGCAGTTGATCCAAGTGTTTGGTTCGAGGGGCAGGGTATGGGGTCAGCATTGGGTTTTGATTGTGCAGGGATAGTGGCACTGTTTTTAGTAGTGAAGAACATAGTAAGTATAAGCTAGAAAGAACCGAGAACGAACGTGTGAGGCAAGTGAGTAGGATTTTGGTGGGTGGAGAAATTGTTAACTCAGAGATTAGAAGATACCCTGTACTTGACTTCAGAGTTTGGTTATTGACTTTGATAATTGGGTGGAGTGCTGTATTTTCCGCGGATCTGAAGACTTACTCTCTTCCATAGGCTGTAGAGGGCTTACTCGATGCCACCAGTGGTGCTGATGCTGACCTCCTGCTTCGCTACAGAGAGTGCCACCTCTTGGTCTTAAAAGCTCTTCAAGATGGCCGGGCATATGGGTCTCCATGGTGTAACAAACAGATCACAAGGTCAGTCGATACATTACAAGAGTAATATTTATTGGACTGCCTTCTCCCTGTTTATAAATTCAAACATATGGATTTCTAATTTTATGTAGTGAGACTTGTTGAATTGTTCTTTTTCCATCTGGTGGCCATGGTGGGTACAGAAAACCAGTAACTTGTTTCGGGGAATAAATTGGTTTTGGTGATTTCATAGAAGTGATGTTCATAAATGTATAATATCTTAAATGAAATGGCTTTGTTTTTGAGACTTTGAGAGTAAAACTTTAACACTGGATACTCTATTCTACTTCATTACTGGTTATGTGTAATATCTTAAATGAAATGGTTTTGTTTTTGAGACTTTGAGAGTAAAACTTTAAGACTGGATACTCTATTCTACTTCATTACCGGTTAATTTTACATCTTGAAAACTAATTTCCAGTTGTTTCTCAAAGCATCCTTAATTAGGAACAAGTTGCCATTGAATAAAATGGGCTCTTTATTTTACCTGATCCCAGTATAGCTAAGCCTTTTTTATGAATAAAGAAATTCTGACTTTTCTAGGTGCCTAATTGAATGTCGGGATGAATATAAATATAACGTGGAGGCAGTGGAGTTACTCATTCGCAATCATTTGGTCAATATGCAACAGTACGATCTTCACCTAGCTCAGGTATGGAAAGAATTAAACAGGAAGAGGCTCTGGTAATTGGAAAGTGTGTTTGCTGTTAAGTGCTGTCTCTCTCACATTGTGTTTTCTGTGTTGCCAGTCAATGGAGAATGGTTTAAACTACATGGCTGTGGCATTTGCTATGCAATTGGTAAAAATACTGCTGGTGGATGAAAGGAGTGTTGCCCATGTTACTGAGGCGGATCTGTTCCATACCATCGAAACCCTCATGAGGATTAATGCTCACTCCAGAGGCAATGCTCCTGAAGGGTGAGAAGAAAATGCTTTGGGATTTTTGTGTATTCAGCAGTTTTAGAAATGAGTGTGTAGAGTTACTAACGTTACCTGTTATGTAACTGCTTTACCTACAACATATAGGAAGCTTTGGTGAGGCCTAATGTTGTCCTTTGAAATATGAAAGCTTAACTAACTGCCAAGCCCTCTTGCTGCAGAGCAGTACACACTGCACTAGGTTTGGTGTCAGAGTCTTCTCTTTAAGGCCTGGCTCTGCTGCTTAAAATCTGATTTTAGACAAGTTGACTTTACCTCCCTAAGCCTATTTCTTGTATAAAATGGAGCTAATATCTTGAGTAGCTGTTGAGAATTAAGATAAATAGCACAAAGCATGGCACATAGTGGGCATGCAGTGAATAATTTTTTGACCATGGACATCAGCTCCATTTTATGGGTGGGTTTTTTTTTTTTGGTCAAGAAGTGACTTAACTGAAGTCAGTCATCTGCAGACACAAAGAAACCGAGGGTAGTTTTGTTTAATTATGGGAATGGTAAATGATCGTCACTCTTGTGGTTTCTATATAAATAAGCAAGTTTCCAACTGTATGTCTTTGAAATCACAACCATGAGTAGACTGATTTTCATTCTGGATTTATTGTACTAGATTGCCCCAACTGATGGAAGTAGTGCGATCCAACTATGAAGCAATGATTGATCGTGCTCATGGAGGCCCTAACTTTATGATGCATTCTGGGATCTCTCAAGCCTCAGAGTATGATGATCCTCCAGGCCTGAGGGAGAAGGCAGAGTATCTTCTGAGGGAATGGGTGAATCTCTACCATTCAGCAGCAGCTGGTCGTGACAGTACCAAAGCTTTCTCTGCGTTTGTTGGACAGGTAGAGCTTTTGGAAAGAAAGGTGCATTTTATTCAACATAAGTAGGGTGTGATGGCTCCACTATTAAAGCTCAGTATTTTGTACCTGTGGTCAGTTACCTCCATACTCATGTAAACCAAAAATGCCACCATCATGACTCAATTAAATTGATACTGTTTATTTTCTCATCATTGGTCACTAAGCAGTAAAGTCAACATTTCCTGTCCCCTTTAGTTCTTTTTATCTGATTCCAGTTGTCACAGTTACAGGGTACAATGGACCAGATAATGAATAATGAAATTGCCAGATGTATCTAGTAATTTTACCAGCTTGATTATCAGCGGTGATAATTACGGGCTAAGTAAAGTTCTTATAACAGCCTGTGTTTAAAAGTAAAATAAGGAGTCCCCTGGTGGTTTCTTGGTTAGGATTTGGTACTTTGGCGACTCAGTTTCACTCCCTGATTGGGGAACCGAGATCCTGGAAGCTGTGAGGTGGCAGCCAAACAGTAAAAAATGGAAAGGTTAAAAAAATATATAATGCAACCCAAAAAAATCCCTTAAGTATTTAAATGGTAGAGCATTTTCTTTTATTTTCTAATTAGCTTACCTACCTAAAATAGCTTATTTCTGCAATTTGACCATTATTTTTCTTCAAACTGAGACCAAAGCTTAGGTGTGCCACCAGAGAAAGATGCAAATTAGACGTATAATCCTATGAATGTGGAAGAGCTGGTTTGATTTTAAGAAGCTATTAGGAATTGGATTTATTACCTTTCAAGATGATTGATTTTTCAGTAAATCATACTGAGTTAAGTTTCTCCCTTAAAAGAATCCAAAGAATTTATCAGCACACCCTATTGAAAAACTGTTACTGCATACTTCAAGTCTGATTTCCAATTTGTATGGAGGAATTTCAAATCAATTGGTTTTTTTGATCATTGATATTTCATGGGTATGGATGTGGCACCTGTCTCAGCTCTTCCTGTTGGCTTATTTGGGCTTTTCTGTTCTTTTGAATCTTTTTGAGAATTCCCTTTTCCTCTGCTCCCTCTTGATCAAAGCATTCTGTCCTTATTTCTTCGCCTAGGGTATATTAATATCAATTCCGTTGTGTTATTGCTGATCAAGGGGCAGTTAACTTGTTTTAAAATTTTTCCAAGATAATGGTCAAGTTTTCATTCTGGGCTTGGTTTCTTTGCTTACTAAGCACTGACTTCCCTCTGCAGCCTTTTAACATTTTTTACACTGTCTTCTTTTTGTTCTTTTGTACTAGCCAGATAACTCCTCTGCTTCACTTCCAGATTATGTCATAAAATTTGTACTTTATCCTTTCTTTTAAATAAACTTATTTAAAAGAAGATTTATTTCTTTTAAATAAGATTTAAATAATTATTAATTTACATTAAATTAACTGGGTATGATCTGTGAATATTTTAATTTGGTACCTCCTTAACTGTGTACATTATTTGATTTTCCTAGTACAGCTAGTTGGAATTTCCAAAACTTTGGTTTTTGATTAAGTCAGATGGGGAAAAAATTAAATTTTGTGAGAAAGTAAAATATATGTAACTTAATCTCTTACTTGGGGGAAATACACACTCACCAGAATGTCTTAATATGAATTAATGGGTTACTAAAAGGTGGTTTAAAACTTGCATAGTTAACTTTTGAAATTATTGGCTATGGACTATTGTTCAAAATTGCCATGTTATTGATCTTTCTTAATTCCCATCAGACTTAAAACTTAAGGAAATTCTATCATGGGTAGTTTAAGGGGAAGTCGTTTTTGTAACACTTCTTTTTTCTTTTAAACAAAGTAACAGTTAAAAATGTGATGATAGGATTAAATGAAGAATACTTCTTAAGCATGAAAATTAAGTGTTCATTCATGTGTATTATCTCATTGTGACTTCTGATGCTTTTGTTCCCTTGGTAGATGCACCAGCAAGGAATCCTGAAGACTGACGACCTCATAACAAGGTTTTTTCGTCTGTGTACTGAAATGTGTGTTGAAATCAGTTACCGTGCTCAGGCAGAGCAGCAGCACAATCCTGCTGCTAATCCCACCATGATCCGAGCCAAGTGTTATCACAACCTGGATGCCTTTGTCCGACTCATTGCACTGCTAGTAAAGCACTCAGGGGAGGCCACCAACACTGTCACAAAGATTAATCTGCTGAACAAGGTCTGAAATCCTTTCTTGCCTTAGTCTTTGCATCCTTGAAGTCCTCACCAGTGGTTCTCAACCCTACAGGGCCCTCAAAACATTTGTAACACCCCTCCTTTCTGTCCAGAAATTAAATGCATAGATAATATGTAAACATAATCACTGAATTTTAGGAGTATGGTGCCTTAATTTAAGATATCCTCCCTCCAAACAAAAACGTGTAAGGAATTTTCAGTGTGTTATTGTTTGATAGTGATTACACTAGAAGATAGGTAGTGTGGAATTTGCCCACACATGTAGAGTGATTGTGAAAGGGATGGCTAGCCTGTGCAATGATAAGATAGACTGGCAACTCAGATACCATGAGTGAGATTGCATTGCCTTTGTTCTGAAAAGGAACAGAGTTTTTTCTTCAATTTATGCAGTGGAAATCCTGGAAATTTCAATGTTAAGGTAGTACAAAATGAACTTAAGAGTTTGGTCTTGGATAGTTACAGGTGGGTTCACATCTCCTACTCTTCAGTGGTCATATCAAGTGGAGTGCAGGATAGTTCTTACACATGTGGGCAGCCTAGCAGCACCCCTGAGCTCCCATCTCCTAAACGCCAAGAGAAGTAGAAATCATTTGTCTCCTGTCAGCATTATATGTCAGATCAGAAAAATTAGGTTGTGTTAACATGACAATAGTTTAAGGGGAAGTCGTTTTTGTAACACTTCTTTTTTCTTTTAAACAAAGTAACAGTTAAAAATGTGATGATAGGATTAAATGAAGAATACTTCTTAAGCATGAAAATTAAGTGTTCATTCATGTGTATTATCTCATTGTGACTTCTGATGCTTTTGTTCCCTTGGTAGATGCACCAGCAAGGAATCCTGAAGACTGACGACCTCATAACAAGGTTTTTCGTCTGTGTACTGAAATGTGTGTTGAAATCAGTTACCGTGCTCAGGCAGAGCAGCAGCACAATCCTGCTGCTAATCCCACCATGATCCGAGCCAAGTGTTATCACAACCTGGATGCCTTTGTCCGACTCATTGCACTGCTAGTAAAGCACTCAGGGGAGGCCACCAACACTGTCACAAAGATTAATCTGCTGAACAAGGTCTGAAATCCTTTCTTGCCTTAGTCTTTGCATCCTTGAAGTCCTCACCAGTGGTTCTCAACCCTACAGGGCCCTCAAAACATTTGTAACACCCCTCCTTTCTGTCCAGAAATTAAATGCATAGATAATATGTAAACATAATCACTGAATTTTAGGAGTATGGTGCCTTAATTTAAGATATCCTCCCTCCAAACAAAAACGTGTAAGGAATTTTCAGTGTGTTATTGTTTGATAGTGATTACACTAGAAGATAGGTAGTGTGGAATTTGCCCACACATGTAGAGTGATTGTGAAAGGGATGGCTAGCCTGTGCAATGATAAGATAGACTGGCAACTCAGATACCATGAGTGAGATTGCATTGCCTTTGTTCTGAAAAGGAACAGAGTTTTTTCTTCAATTTATGCAGTGGAAATCCTGGAAATTTCAATGTTAAGGTAGTACAAAATGAACTTAAGAGTTTGGTCTTGGATAGTTACAGGTGGGTTCACATCTCCTACTCTTCAGTGGTCATATCAAGTGGAGTGCAGGATAGTTCTTACACATGTGGGCAGCCTAGCAGCACCCCTGAGCTCCCATCTCCTAAACGCCAAGAGAAGTAGAAATCATTTGTCTCCTGTCAGCATTATATGTCAGATCAGAAAAATTAGGTTGTGTTAACATGACAAAATATGTTGTATCATGCTGATTGCTAGAGCTTTAGAAAAGGTTGTGGAGAGTTATACATGTTTGGTCCATGGTTATGGAGAGTCAAAACACATACAAAACTGCAGGGTAAATCAAACTAATGTGTGGGCCCTTTGGCTGTTGGTATATAATTTTGTATTTCCTTCCATGGGGGCATAAGAATGCAAAGTAAAAAAAAAATAAGATTGCAAAGTAAAGAAGTATGACTAGAGAGTGGTAAATGAGTTATCATCATGACTTACAAGCTCTATACTTTATGCTCTCTAGGTCCTGGGTATAGTAGTGGGAGTTCTCCTGCAGGACCATGATGTTCGGCAAAGTGAATTTCAGCAACTTCCCTATCATCGAATTTTTATTATGCTGCTCTTGGAACTCAACGCACCTGAGCATGTATTGGAAACCATTAATTTCCAGACACTTACAGCTTTCTGGTGAGTTATTATTGAAGTTATTAATAGTTAAGGACTGCTGTTTTAGTGTCAAAAAAAGTTGAGGAGAACTCTGTGGCTTTGAAGCATGTTGATTCGTACTGCAGCTTGTCTACTTAATTATAGTCTTTTTAATTTATTTAAGTTGGACTGTGCTTCTGACTAAGGTTTTGTTCTTTCAGCAACACATTCCACATCTTGAGGCCTACCAAAGCTCCTGGCTTTGTGTATGCTTGGCTTGAACTGATCTCCCATCGGATATTTATTGCAAGAATGCTGGCACATACTCCACAGCAGAAGGTGTGGCTGCAGTTTATCTCCTATAGCCAAAGACTGTAACTACTTGGGACTCCTTAGCACCCTTAGTCATTCAGTAGTCATTGTACTTCTTTCAGGCTTAGTTGGGAGTTCTTACATTTAATCTAGAGTTAAGTCATAGGGAGCAAAGCATAATAGGTACTTGACTGCCTCTGCCTGCGAGCCATTTCTCAATGATTAGGGTACTGCTTCTCCAAGTTGTTGTGTCACCTTATGTCAGTCTCTTAACGGATTTTCCAAAAAATGTTGAAACCCTAGAGCACGTCTGCAGACAGCTGTATTAAATTTTTGAGTAATGGAAGTTCTCACTCTAAAGACTCATACTTTCGGGGTTGAGAAGTACTGGTCTCTACTGCATTTGAAGACTTAAGATCAAATTTGAGTAAAGACTTTTTAGTATAATTGTGAAAACACAGTTCCATGAGAAGTTTCTCATCTTGCAATTAAATGGCAAATGAGTCTAAGAAGTACCTACCTTTGGTTGACCCTTCAGATCAGAAGACAAATGTGACTACTGTGTGTTTGGTAAAAAAGTGAAATAAATTTTAAATGGCATTATTTTTCCGATGAATAAGTGTATTCCAGGAGGAAGAAAAATATTGACTAGAAACTACCCCAAAATGCACATAACTCCTGTAATTGGAATAGGCCAAGCTTGGGTGAAAACAGGATTCATGTTGTAAATTGGGTGAGGTTATTTTCTAGGAGTTGAGGAATTGGAAGTGGGAAAACAGTTGAGATCCAGAACTTAAAAGAAGTAATTAAGAAAACAGACCCGAGTTTCTCAGTTGGCTGGGTGTTCTGTCTTCTATCTGAAACTACGCCCCGTCTCCCCAGCTTTTAAAATGTTGCTACAGGCACAAGGACCTACACCTCCTAGAATGTCTGGAGCCAGTTTGTTTCCAGTATCATTTTCCATTTTCTGCATAATTTTGCTTCCTCCTTTTTGAGCCAGTCAGTCTTTTAAGAGGTATATGCAAATGATGATAAAGTCATAGCATAGCTGCTTGGGCCACTTTTGGTGGCAGGACAGCAGATGAGTGTAATTATGACCCCACTGTCTGTCTTTCTTTCAGGGATGGCCTATGTATGCACAGTTACTGATTGATTTATTCAAATATTTAGCGCCTTTCCTTAGGAATGTGGAACTCACCAAACCTATGCAAATCCTCTACAAGGTAATTAATTTGAAGTTATAAAATTAAAATAATCAAAACCTAACACTTAAAGCAAACACTTGAAAAACACTTCAGCTGGCAATATGAGGCCTAATGTTTTTATTATTAAGCTTTTAAAGTATAACATATATTCAGAAAAGTGCAGAGTCAAATATATTTGTATAACCAGTGCTTGATTATAAGGTATTTGTATCTTCACATGTATATACCAGTTAACTCTTCCAGAAGCAAATTACTATTTCCTCTCCATACTTAGCATAGTTGAAATTCTCAATTCTCTTTTAAGTCATTTTGGCAGTTGGGCAGTAGGATCCATTGTGAATTTAATTTGCATTTCGTTGATTTTTGAGTGTGTAGATTGGCCGGTTAGGTATCTTCCTTTTGTGATGTTTCCTTTTCCAGTCTTGTGCTCATATGCCTACTGAATTATATGGTTTTGGGGGGGGTTAAGGTTTTTTTTCTTTTTTTTGGCCACTTCTGTTGGTCTTTCATTTATTTCCATCTTTGTTCTTTGGCTTTTGTGGGCCTCCAACCACAGTGGCCTCTCGCTGCAGAGCACTGGCTCTGGGCACACGCACTCCAGAGCTCCAGCTTGGTGATTGGACACATCCGTCCAGCCGCTCCGCTGCACGTGGGATCTTCCCAGGCCAGGGATCGAACCGGCGCCCCTTGCACTGCAAGGCGGTGTCCTTACCCACTGGACCACTAGGGAAGCCCTGGATTATCTGTTTTGGAGGGTTTTTTTTTTTTTTTCCCCCTGTAAAATAAGGCTTTTTTAAAAAAGTCAAACTTCTGTTATTTGAAAGATAACAAGGATTCTTCGTGTATTTTGGATGTAGCCATGTGTTGATGTATTTTCAGACGCCTCCTGCTCTTGTTGCTTTGCCTTTTCACTCCCTTTAAAGTAAGATGTCGTTTGAGGACTAGATGCTTTAGATTCAATGTAGTCAAAATGACCAGTTTTCTTTTATTATACATTGCTTTTTTGTCTTGGGTAAGGAATCTTTGTCAGTCTTAACCTGCATTTTTCTGCATGTGCTCTGCCCCTGCCGAAGAAGCCATTAATTCTGGCTTTTATATTTACATTCAAAAAGAAAACATTTGGGAATGATGAGGTTCATTTTCTCCCTTTCCTTACATCCTCCAGCTCACTAGATAAGACAGACTTTTCAGCATCATTTTTAAAGTTCTTTATTTCCTGTTCAGTTGATGGTACTTACATGAAATAGTTGACTATTATGAGCACCTCTGGTTGCTGTTGATCTGTTTTTAGGTCTTGACTGTAAGACTTAATATAGAGTAATCAGGCAGAGCGATGTCCTCTTCAACTTTGCTCTCTTGTAACACTGTTTGGGCTCTTCTGTATCACTTGCAATCCCATGAAAACTTTGTAATCAGCTTTACTCGTAAAACTTGCTGGGCAGTAGGATCCATTGTGAATTTAATTTGCATTTCGTTGATTTTTGAGTGTGTAGTTTGGGCCCGGTTAGGTATCTTCCTTTTGTGATGTTTCCTTTTCCAGTCTTGTGCTCATATGCCTACTGAATTATATGGTTTTGGGGGGGGTTAAGGTTTTTTTTCTTTTTTTTGGCCACTTCTGTTGGTCTTTCATTTATTTCCATCTTTGTTCTTTGGCTTTTGTGGGCCTCCAACCACAGTGGCCTCTCGCTGCAGAGCACTGGCTCTGGGCACACGCACTCCAGAGCTCCAGCTTGGTGATTGGACACATCCGTCCAGCCGCTCCGCTGCACGTGGGATCTTCCCAGGCCAGGGATCGAACCGGCGCCCCTTGCACTGCAAGGCGGTGTCCTTACCCACTGGACCACTAGGGAAGCCCTGGATTATCTGTTTTGGAGGGTTTTTTTTTTTTTTTCCCCCTGTAAAATAAGGCTTTTTTAAAAAAGTCAAACTTCTGTTATTTGAAAGATAACAAGGATTCTTCGTGTATTTTGGATGTAGCCATGTGTTGATGTATTTTCAGACGCCTCCTGCTCTTGTTGCTTTGCCTTTTCACTCCCTTTAAAGTAAGATGTCGTTTGAGGACTAGATGCTTTAGATTCAATGTAGTCAAAATGACCAGTTTTCTTTTATTATACATTGCTTTTTTGTCTTGGGTAAGGAATCTTTGTCAGTCTTAACCTGCATTTTTCTGCATGTGCTCTGCCCCTGCCGAAGAAGCCATTAATTCTGGCTTTTATATTTACATTCAAAAAGAAAACATTTGGGAATGATGAGGTTCATTTTCTCCCTTTCCTTACATCCTCCAGCTCACTAGATAAGACAGACTTTTCAGCATCATTTTTAAAGTTCTTTATTTCCTGTTCAGTTGATGGTACTTACATGAAATAGTTGACTATTATGAGCACCTCTGGTTGCTGTTGATCTGTTTTTAGGTCTTGACTGTAAGACTTAATATAGAGTAATCAGGCAGAGCGATGTCCTCTTCAACTTTGCTCTCTTGTAACACTGTTTGGGCTCTTCTGTATCACTTGCAATCCCATGAAAACTTTGTAATCAGCTTTACTCGTAAAAACTTGCTGGGGTTTAGATTGAGATTTCACTGAATATGTAGATCAACTTGGAGAAAATAGATGCCTTAATAATATTGAAACTTTCAGTCCATGTGTATCTCCATTTAGTGATTAGGTCTTTAATTTTACTCTGCAATGCTTTCCTTAGACTTATTTCCAGATACTGATGTTTTGGTGAAATTGTATAATGTTTTTATAAACTTACCATTTTGTTCTGTTTCACAGGCACCATTTTCTGGTTAAGGAAATGCCCTTTTATTCATAATTTGCTGATAGTTTTAAAAATCATTAAAACGAGTACTGAATTTTACTGGATGCTTTCTTGAACTCAAGGCCATGTATTATTTTTGTCAGTGTAAAATTTTTAGTCCATTAATTTTCAGATGTTTAAACTGCCATTGCATTCATCTGTGGATCATTTGATTGTGACATACTACTGATCTCCATTTCTACCACTTAGAATTTTTTTTTTATGCCACATTTTGGAATCAAGGTTTTGCCAGTCGCAGTGAAGGAAGGGGTTGGAAAATAGTCTCTTTTTCTACTAAGATTGTGACTAGTGTTAATTTTTCCTTAAATGTTTTTAAGGATTTGGCACTAAAGCCATCTAGACCTAGAGTTTCTTTGAGGGAAGAATTTTGATAACATATTTAACTTCTTTATTATAAAAAACTATTCCGATTTTTGTTTGTTTGGGAAGCTGTTTTTTTTATACACTCTGGGTATAGTGTTGCTTCCCTCCCCTTCAGTTAAATTTATAATAGTAAAAGTGTTACTCATTTTTTCAATGTGGAAACTCCCTTTCCTTACATCCTCCAGCTCACTAGATAAGACAGACTTTTCAGCATCATTTTTAAAGTTCTTTATTTCCTGTTCAGTTGATGGTACTTACATGAAATAGTTGACTATTATGAGCACCTCTGGTTGCTGTTGATCTGTTTTTAGGTCTTGACTGTAAGACTTAATATAGAGTAATCAGGCAGAGCGATGTCCTCTTCAACTTTGCTCTCTTGTAACACTGTTTGGGCTCTTCTGTATCACTTGCAATCCCATGAAAACTTTGTAATCAGCTTTACTCGTAAAAACTTGCTGGGGTTTAGATTGAGATTTCACTGAATATGTAGATCAACTTGGAGAAAATAGATGCCTTAATAATATTGAAACTTTCAGTCCATGTGTATCTCCATTTAGTGATTAGGTCTTTAATTTTACTCTGCAATGCTTTCCTTAGACTTATTTCCAGATACTGATGTTTTGGTGAAATTGTATAATGTTTTTATAAACTTACCATTTTGTTCTGTTTCACAGGCACCATTTTCTGGTTAAGGAAATGCCCTTTTATTCATAATTTGCTGATAGTTTTAAAAATCATTAAAACGAGTACTGAATTTTACTGGATGCTTTCTTGAACTCAAGGCCATGTATTATTTTTGTCAGTGTAAAATTTTTAGTCCATTAATTTTCAGATGTTTAAACTGCCATTGCATTCATCTGTGGATCATTTGATTGTGACATACTACTGATCTCCATTTCTACCACTTAGAATTTTTTTTTTATGCCACATTTTGGAATCAAGGTTTTGCCAGTCGCAGTGAAGGAAGGGGTTGGAAAATAGTCTCTTTTTCTACTAAGATTGTGACTAGTGTTAATTTTTCCTTAAATGTTTTTAAGGATTTGGCACTAAAGCCATCTAGACCTAGAGTTTCTTTGAGGGAAGAATTTTGATAACATATTTAACTTCTTTATTATAAAAAACTATTCCGATTTTTGTTTGTTTGGGAAGCTGTTTTTTTTATACACTCTGGGTATAGTGTTGCTTCCCTCCCCTTCAGTTAAATTTATAATAGTAAAAGTGTTACTCATTTTTTCAATGTGGAAACAACCAATGTTTTTCTTGTTTTTGAAAAATAGGGCACTCTGAGGGTGCTGCTGGTTCTTTTGCATGATTTCCCTGAGTTCCTTTGTGATTACCATTATGGATTCTGTGATGTGATCCCACCTAATTGTATCCAGCTGAGAAATCTGATCCTGAGTGCCTTCCCAAGAAACATGAGGCTCCCAGACCCATTCACTCCCAATCTGAAGGTAAAGTTCTAAATAGTTCAAAGAAAGCTGTATCTTAATATTTTAGTCCTTTCTCTGCTAAGTGGGGTAAATAATAAGTGATATAAACTAGGCTTCTACAAGAGATACCTATCATGCCTTTATTTTAAGGATAAAATAGTACAGAATGAGAAATAACTATCACTTTGTGTATAGGTACCTTTAAAATAAAATGTTTCTAATTGAGATTAATAACAGTTTGCTGTACAGCAGAGATTTGCACAATACTGCAAATCACTGTACTTTAATAAAAAAATTTTTAGGGCTTCCTTGGTGGTCCAGTGGGTGAAGAGCCCACCTTGCAGTGCAAGGGGCAGCAGTTTGATCTCTGGCCCAGGAAGATCCCACGTGCCGTGGGGTGGCTGGTCCGGTGTGTCCAGTTACCAGCCAGTGGTCCAAAGCGAATACGCCCAGAGCCTGTGCTCTACAACAGGAGAGGCCACTGCAATGAGAGGCCCACACAGGCCAAAGAATAAAGATGGATGAAAATAAACATATTTTAAAAATCAGTAAAGTGGCCAAAATTTAAAAAAAAATTTTTTATGACAAAAGCTTAGATAAAAACAACTTTCTGGCATGGATACAGTTTGCTGTTAAGGCCTACAAGTGCTTCTGATTGTGATTCCTTGTATGTGTTTGTGGCAGGTGGATATGTTGAGTGAAATTAATATCGCACCACGGATTCTCACTAATTTTACTGGAGTGATGCCACCTCAATTCAAAAAGGATTTGGATTCCTATCTTAAAACTCGATCACCTGTCACTTTTCTGTCTGATCTGCGCAGCAACCTACAGGTTAATTGGTTTGACTTTAACTCTTGGTTGTGTCTTTCATAGAAAGTACTTAGTATGCACAGTCCTACGCATAGTCTCTATTCAACATGCTTTAAAGGTTTTTAAAGCACACTGTCATTTTTACTGGTTGGATGAGTTATCTGTTATACATTTTACCAGTGACAAGGTATAGCATAGCCTTGAGAGAGGCAGCCAGGAAATGGATTGGTTTTCTCTAAGAATAGATTCTTGATACTCCCTCCCAGATTGAGGCTGTAGTATCTTTCCAGACTTTATATACCAAGAAACTACATCTTTTTCCCTCTCCAAATACTTTATGAGTGAGATGGTGGATATTTTGACTTTATCCACTTTATTTTGTGCTGGTAACTGTTAAAGCTTTGGTATGTTACCAACACACTCCCCTTGGGCATCTGTGTATTTGTTAAATAACCTTACAAAATGAAGCACATTTCTAAAATTTAAATCACAAAGAATATTAGGAAGCAGTTGAGCTTTTCTGTGAGAGTCATAAAAAGGGTTCCTAGAACTATCAGTGCCTGAATCAGTCCTCTGTGCGAGTAAGTCAGGAGCTTTCTGTTTTGTCCATGTAGGTATCCAATGAGCCTGGTAATCGCTACAACCTCCAGCTCATTAACGCACTGGTGCTCTACGTAGGCACGCAGGCCATCGCACACATCCACAACAAGGGTAGCACTCCTTCAATGAGCACCATCACCCACTCGGCCCACATGGACATCTTCCAGAACCTGGCCGTGGACCTGGACACTGAGGGTGAGTGGAGCCTGCCTGTGCTGAGTCAAGGCTTCTTTATGTTTGGTCACAGTAGAAATGTTCTGTCATTACTTTGATAGTATCTGCTCAATGCAGAAAACACAGAAAAGCATAAAGGGGTTAAAAAAAAAAAAGTCATCCAGAACCTTTACTACAGCAGTTAATATTTCAGGTGTATATGACTGTAGGACTTTAGTGTGAAAATTAACCTTTTTACTAGCTCTTACTTTTCTTGTTTTGTTAGCCTGCCTCTTTCCCCAGGCAGTATGTATGTAACATGATGGATGTGTAAAGAAAGATGAATGACTCCCCCTACCTGCTCTGCAAAAAGCTCACAGTATAATTTCTATTGTAGGTTGTATTTTTGCTTCCTTGAACTACATCTTTTGGTGTTCTGTATTCATTATAAGAGACTCTAGGAAGTGGTGACCAACTATACAGTCCTGCTTGTCCTAACATACACTATAGAAGGATACCTACTTTTTAACTTCACTATGGATTCTCTGAGTAGTATAAACTCAGAGTATATACTACTTGCCTGTTTGTAGGGGGAGGAGGTTTGAGACAGCTTAAAAATCAAGATTTAACACAGCTGAATAACACTGCATCCAGAACCCAACAGAAAGGAGGGTAGCCTCTAAGACAGCATTGAAGTTCACTGTGATGGCCTTACAAACCTGAGCAACACCAAGCAGATACAGATAACCAGATCCAGTCAAGATGATAGTTGCTTTCTGGAGGGGGAAATACTCTTGCTAAGTTCAGTTATCTTAATTTCTAGGTCGGTATCTCTTCTTGAATGCAATTGCAAATCAGCTGCGGTACCCAAATAGCCACACCCACTACTTCAGCTGCACCATGCTGTACCTTTTTGCAGAGGCCAACACTGAAGCTATCCAAGAACAGATCACAAGGTAAGACAGGAGCTTAATGAACTTCTTCCCCTTAATTAGGAATTGTTTCCTATGCATTGTGTTCACTGACTGAGCATATTACATGTGTTAAAAGTGTACGTGCTGAGTTGTGTCCGACTCTTGCAAACCCATGGACTGTAGCCCATCAGGCTCCTCTGTCTCATGGAATTCTCTAGGCAAGAATACTGGAGTCGGTAGCTGTTCCTTTCGCCAGGGAATCTTCCCAACCCAGGGATCGAACCTGCATCACTTCCTGCGTTGGCCTGCAGATTCTTTACCACTGAGCCATCTGCTCAATGCAGAAAACACAGAAAAGCATAAAGGGGTTAAAAAAAAAAAAGTCATCCAGAACCTTTACTACAGCAGTTAATATTTCAGGTGTATATGACTGTAGGACTTTAGTGTGAAAATTAACCTTTTTACTAGCTCTTACTTTTCTTGTTTTGTTAGCCTGCCTCTTTCCCCAGGCAGTATGTATGTAACATGATGGATGTGTAAAGAAAGATGAATGACTCCCCCTACCTGCTCTGCAAAAAGCTCACAGTATAATTTCTATTGTAGGTTGTATTTTTGCTTCCTTGAACTACATCTTTTGGTGTTCTGTATTCATTATAAGAGACTCTAGGAAGTGGTGACCAACTATACAGTCCTGCTTGTCCTAACATACACTATAGAAGGATACCTACTTTTTAACTTCACTATGGATTCTCTGAGTAGTATAAACTCAGAGTATATACTACTTGCCTGTTTGTAGGGGGAGGAGGTTTGAGACAGCTTAAAAATCAAGATTTAACACAGCTGAATAACACTGCATCCAGAACCCAACAGAAAGGAGGGTAGCCTCTAAGACAGCATTGAAGTTCACTGTGATGGCCTTACAAACCTGAGCAACACCAAGCAGATACAGATAACCAGATCCAGTCAAGATGATAGTTGCTTTCTGGAGGGGGAAATACTCTTGCTAAGTTCAGTTATCTTAATTTCTAGGTCGGTATCTCTTCTTGAATGCAATTGCAAATCAGCTGCGGTACCCAAATAGCCACACCCACTACTTCAGCTGCACCATGCTGTACCTTTTTGCAGAGGCCAACACTGAAGCTATCCAAGAACAGATCACAAGGTAAGACAGGAGCTTAATGAACTTCTTCCCCTTAATTAGGAATTGTTTCCTATGCATTGTGTTCACTGACTGAGCATATTACATGTGTTAAAAGTGTACGTGCTGAGTTGTGTCCGACTCTTGCAAACCCATGGACTGTAGCCCATCAGGCTCCTCTGTCTCATGGAATTCTCTAGGCAAGAATACTGGAGTCGGTAGCTGTTCCTTTCGCCAGGGAATCTTCCCAACCCAGGGATCGAACCTGCATCACTTCCTGCGTTGGCCTGCAGATTCTTTACCACTGAGCCACCTGGGAAGCCCTGTGTTAAAAGAATTGTGAACAAAATGGACATGGTTCTTGTCCTCCTGATAGTCTGATGGCACTCCCCCCATCCCCCACCCCCTGCAAAGAAAACCCTGAAAAACCCACAAGTAGAGAATTGCTAATCACTGTTGAAACAAAAAAGTTTTCAACACAAGGTGCCAGCATTTTCATAGATCAGGGTTTTTTCTCAGGTGGTTGTCTCAGCATATTTAACCCAGTCCTGAATCACCAGGCTCTTTTGAGGGCTGTGTTAAAGAGCTTAGACCTGTCTCCGTTACCTCTAGGTTGCAAGGTTTTCAGCAGGAGAAATAATAGAACCACGCTCGTGGCTTTCCTAACAGTTGTTAGGAGTCTGTTGCAGATGCTTGGACTATATGCAGCATTTGGCACATCCTAGTGAGAGAGATATACACAAACTTAAAGAACTGGACCAGATTTCTATATACTGGAAATTAGTATTTTATTATTAGATGTTTAGATGATACAGTTCCTCCTTTGTGATTATATATAAAGCTCCAGTGAGCTTCCTGTACCTACATCTGTGTTCCTGTGCTTCATTACGTCTCTAGGATAAATTTAGAAGCAGTTGGTTAGATCAAAGGATGTGACTATTTAAGCCAATACCAACTGCTATTCAGAAGAATTATCCCACCCAACTTGTGTACTAGCAGTTTTAAAATCCTTCTTTCCTGTTTCAGTATGTATTAAGTGATTACCTTCTCTGTGCCATGTAGTCTTACTATCCATGATGTTAGTCCTCTAGACCCATTCATGGGAAGAGGTGGGTTCAAACCTACTTTATGTAATTCTACTCTTGCTAATAGGCTAACCATTCTGTATATACACCTGCCTTTTGTAAAGCCTACGGAGAAGTGGTCGTGATCTTGTGTGTGCCTCTTGTTGATGAACTTTTTCTTTCATTCTCCAGGGTTCTTTTGGAACGGTTGATTGTAAATAGGCCACATCCTTGGGGTCTTCTTATTACCTTTATTGAGCTGATTAAAAATCCAGCGTTTAAATTCTGGAACCATGAGTTTGTACACTGTGCCCCAGAAATTGAAAAGTGAGTCAAAAGTACTTCTTGAATTGTTTCATTCTTAAGACAGGAGAATCAGTCATTTGGATGGCTTCAGCTTGGGGGTGGAGGAGAGAGGGTGATTAAGAAGGCAGTAGTAACCAAAAGGTTTGGGTCAGGCTTGACCTTTGCTCACGAGCTGTACTGGTCTCCATTTTTCAGGTTATTCCAGTCTGTTGCACAGTGCTGCATGGGACAGAAGCAGGCTCAGCAAGTAATGGAAGGGACAGGTGCCAGTTAGATGGACCCACACCTCTGTTGTCCATGTGTCTGCCTGGAGGTCCCGCTGTACCAAGTTTGTAAACTGGCTGAAGATCCTTTCAGCTCTCCTGACTTTCCTGGCCCTTTGGTTCTCGGGTATCTGCCCCAATTACTGTTTGGGTCAACTTCCTGTCTACGTGGACACGCTCCAAAGTTTAAATGCATTTTTTTTGACTCTTGGCCAAAATTTAGAAGATGCTGTGAATATCATTTTCAACTTGTGTAAATATATGAAAGAGAAAACCTTTGTCTGGAACTTCTTGGGTTTGTGCAGAATGTGTCCAAGGCAAGTAGATAAACTGATACTTGCCCAACCTAACAGCTGAAGGAGCTGCTGCTGCCACGCGCGTCTCTGGGGTTGGGGGGCGTACCGCCAAGTCTTCTGACATTCCAGGTTCCCAAAGAATAGCAAGAAAGCCACTTTAAATATTGTGTAAATTATTTTTTTAAAAAATGACAGGGACCTTGAAAATCACAATGTTTAAGAAATATATATGTGTGGATCTATAGAATCTGGTAGGCCACGAACATGAGAGTTCACATTTGAGACCCCTGGGTTTTATTTTGCCTTGTCCCCAAATCTACAGCTGGCTGCTGGAAAAGCAACAGAGTATTTTCTCTTTCCTCCTGGAGAACACCGCCCCCTGGGCCTTGTGAGACACTTTTTATAAAGGGAAGCCAAACCAGGCCTGAAGCTACTACCCCCGTCTCCCATTACAATAATTTGTAAATTGTGCAGAAAGGAGCCAAACAGTATATGACTTGCCCTTTTCCCGTTATCCCAGTGAATGGCCATACAGGCTGAGTTCAACAGCCAAGTCAAAAGGACCAATACAACCCCTTTTGTAAGGATTTTGAGTGTTTTGTTGAGTGTATTGGTCCATGTGTTGTATTTTGTAGCCTTTCTAGTTCCTGGACTTCAGCTTCCCATTTCCTGTATGTATATGCACACTGTAGTCAAACATTAAAGTCATGACACACACACGAGTCCACTGTGCTTTGTCAGTAGCAGCCAGTGCTAGTGGTTAGGGAGGACAGTGGATCACCCAGCCTTCCCACTGGGGTCACTGGGGAACACCAACTTTTGCTGAATGGTAGGATTTTCCACTAACAATCTAGCATCTTTAAAGAAGGAAGGGATTTTTGTGCAATATTTTTCCTTGACCGTCTGAGCACCAGGGAAGCGCAACCCTGGAGTGGGTAGCCTATCCCTTCTCCAGGGACTGAACTGAGGTCTCCTGCTTCTCAGGCAGATTCTTTCCCAGCTGAGCTATAAGGGAATACCACCCTCCCTCCCCAGCCCCTTTTCCTTACAGTGAGAAGCTATTGCATCAGGGTTCTGGGGTTAAACAATTTCAACTTTTAAAAGAAAAGAAGTATGTGGATATTTAAGATAAATACCAGAAATCATACATGGGGGCTTGAATGTGACTAGTGTCTTAGGCCACTAAGGAATTAAAACAACTGCTCAGAGTCCCAGTAAAAGAGCTTATTAAATCCTCCAACAGAAAACAAGGTTTTTGTTGTTTTTTAATGGGAAACCGGCTCGCTCAAAATAGACCCACCTAGATCCTTTCAAAGTCCATGCTACTAAATGCAAACTCAACAAAATATATCACTATCACATTTCTGTCAAGTTTGGTTGAAACTTGATAACAGTGGAAGCAATTCCCAAGGAGCCTACTGCCCCCAATCCTTCAGCAAGTCACTCTTACCTTAGAATTCATCCTTGATAATTGTTTTCTTTTGGTATTTAATACAAAATGCAAAGGGTCCGAATTGTCCTTTCCATGCATCAGTTCTTCAGACATTCCTTCAGGCAGAAGGGACCTGCTAGCGTGCCAGCTCCAACAGCTGGTGTAAGATCATCTTCTGACCATAGCGCACCTGCAAGGCTTGCTGTTCCCTCCAGCTGAGCGCACCGTAGGCCGCCTCATTACGGAGTAAATCTTGCTCAGCTGTTAAGTCTGTGGCATAGGTTTTCAGGGTCAACAAAACACTGTCCCGAAGAAGCTGTCTCCATGATGCTTTGAGTTTGGGGATATTTGTGATGGTCAGGCTGTCCTCTTCGCTTTTCTCACCTTCCCATCCGTCCTGGTCTTTAAACATGCTGAACTCCTCAGCAGGCATGCACAGCACCTAGAAGCAACCAGGGGGCCCTTTATACTTGTCTGTTTCTTAAATTGACTCAGAGAACCCAGCCGGTCCTGGCAGCGTTTACGTGTACTCTGTTCACGCCACCTTTCCCCTCATCTAGCTCTTCTGAGCCTTACCCTGAGTGTGGTGGCCAGTTCCTCTTCAGTCAGCACTTCCTCGCGACCAATCACAAAGGCTCCCTCTTCCCCTACCATCTCCAGTTTGCATAAGAAATCCCAGCGGTCATGCAGTAGGAGCCTTTCAGATTCAACTTTTGTTCCTGCGGGTAGGGTAGAAAAGTACCGGCATGAAAGTCTCAAGAGTCAAGAGCCAAGAGCTCATTCCTCCTTAGTCTACAAAAAGGGGCGGAGCACCTGGCGCAGAGGTGGAGACACACCCCCATGTCACTCACCCTGTAAGGCTGCTTCACGAACCGTCACCATCTGAATGTCAGCGGTGTCATTCGTGTTGTCAGGATACGGTTCAGCAAAACCATACATGTGAATCAACTGCCAGTTAGCCATTTGCCCATAAGTGTTGAAGATCTCATGGCCTTTAGGAATGGGCTGAATGGCCACCATCCGAAGACAAGTCTGGGTGGAAGCGTTCAGAAGCTGGGGTCAGGTCCCCCAGCCCCAGCCCCGAGAAGATTACTTCCCTCCTAGGAAGGTATAGTTCCCTCCAGCAGGTATAGATGTTATACCTACCAACACGCTTACCTTCCGTTAAGCTCCCGTGCTATAGAATAAAAGGGGTGAGGCTTAGAGAAGTCCAAAATGAGCCCCATGTTTTAGTAGGTGAAACCTCTGCTCAGGCATCTCAAGCACTTCAAAAAATTGCTAGCTTTAGGGACTTCCCTGGTGGTCCAGTGGTTAAGACTGTATGCTCCCAATGCAGGGGGCCTGGGTGTGATTCCTGGTCAGGGAACTAGATCCCACATGCAACTAAGACCCAAATAAATAAATAAATAAAAGTGCTAGCTTTAAAAGATGGAGAATTAAGGAGGGGACTTCTGGTAGTCTAATGGTTAAGACTATGAGCTTCTACTGCAGGGGGCACGGGTTGCCTCCCTGGCTGGGGAACCAAGATCCTGTGTGCTACATGGCGCAGACAGAAAAAAAAAAAAAAAACCACCCAGATCAAAGTAAATTCACTGGTTTAAAAATTAAAAAAAAAAAAAAAAAAGAGGGCTTCCCCTGGTGGTCCAGTGGGTAAGGACACCGCCTTGCAGTGCAAGGGGCGCCGGTTCGATCCCTGGCCTGGGAGGATCCCACGTGCCGCGGAGCAGCTGGACCCATGTGTCCACCACCGATCCGGAGCTCTGCAACGCATACGCCCACAACCGGTGCTCTGCAACGACAGACGCCACCGCGATGGGAGGCCCACAGGAGCCAAAGAACAAAGACGGATGAAAATGGAGAAATGAAAGACCAATAGAAGTGGCCCGGCTGCTCCCCTCCCTCCCCAACCCGACCCCCGCCCAAAATAAATAAATAAATAAATCTTAAAAAAAAAAAAAAGGAAATTCACTGGTTTATAGAGATTAGGACACAATCCCTGGCCCTGGTCAGATAACTATGATCTGTGCAGCTCCGCAAAAATAAGGCAAAAACCAAAAACACCCACAGCCCGTGTCAAAGTAGCAACGGCAAATAGGAGACAAGGTTTTAAAACTAACAGCCACTTCTTAAATTTTAATTCCATAAGCTTAGATCTTTTCTTGTGACTTTCCACTTAGCAAACTGAATAGATATAAACACGGTCCTGATATCACCATAAACCCTGTCTTAGCAACATGCCCTCTGAAAAGTACCAACACTACGGCTGTCGTCCAGACTTGTCCACAGGGCCCTGACACAATTGGCTCCCCAGCCCCGCACAGAGCAACCAAGCTACAGCACCAAGCCAGCAACGCACAGAGTTCACCAGAGGGCTTTGATATGTCTGGGTTTAAACAACTTCGTAACAGGCAAACAAAGTTCACAGCCAAGGAGCTAGTTTTACCTACTCATTTTTAGTATAAGAAGAAGAGAGCCCATCTGGCTCAACTGCCAAGCCAGCGTAAATGACACATTGGTCTGATTTCAAATGCCCAATCATCAATGACACATTGGTAAATAAATAAAAGTGCTAGCTTTAAAAGATGGAGAATTAAGGAGGGGACTTCTGGTAGTCTAATGGTTAAGACTATGAGCTTCTACTGCAGGGGGCACGGGTTGCCTCCCTGGCTGGGGAACCAAGATCCTGTGTGCTACATGGCGCAGACAGAAAAAAAAAAAAAAAACCACCCAGATCAAAGTAAATTCACTGGTTTAAAAATTAAAAAAAAAAAAAAAAAAGAGGGCTTCCCCTGGTGGTCCAGTGGGTAAGGACACCGCCTTGCAGTGCAAGGGGCGCCGGTTCGATCCCTGGCCTGGGAGGATCCCACGTGCCGCGGAGCAGCTGGACCCATGTGTCCAATTACCGAGCCGGAGCTCTGGAGCGCATGCGCCCACAACCGGTGCTCTGCAACGACAGACGCCACCGCGATGGGAGGCCCACAGGAGCCAAAGAACAAAGACGGATGAAAATGGAGAAATGAAAGACCAATAGAAGTGGCCCGGCTGCTCCCCTCCCTCCCCAACCCGACCCCCGCCCAAAATAAATAAATAAATAAATCTTAAAAAAAAAAAAAAGGAAATTCACTGGTTTATAGAGATTAGGACACAATCCCTGGCCCTGGTCAGATAACTATGATCTGTGCAGCTCCGCAAAAATAAGGCAAAAACCAAAAACACCCACAGCCCGTGTCAAAGTAGCAACGGCAAATAGGAGACAAGGTTTTAAAACTAACAGCCACTTCTTAAATTTTAATTCCATAAGCTTAGATCTTTTCTTGTGACTTTCCACTTAGCAAACTGAATAGATATAAACACGGTCCTGATATCACCATAAACCCTGTCTTAGCAACATGCCCTCTGAAAAGTACCAACACTACGGCTGTCGTCCAGACTTGTCCACAGGGCCCTGACACAATTGGCTCCCCAGCCCCGCACAGAGCAACCAAGCTACAGCACCAAGCCAGCAACGCACAGAGTTCACCAGAGGGCTTTGATATGTCTGGGTTTAAACAACTTCGTAACAGGCAAACAAAGTTCACAGCCAAGGAGCTAGTTTTACCTACTCATTTTTAGTATAAGAAGAAGAGAGCCCATCTGGCTCAACTGCCAAGCCAGCGTAAATGACACATTGGTCTGATTTCAAATGCCCAATCATCAATGCACAGAAACAACTGGGAGGATCCACTCACTGGAGAGTATTCTAGATTGGCATTGTGACTGGCTAAGTGGTTTAGTATGTCTGCCGCAGGCACCATCAAAGGAGGGTTTGGTTCCTTTTCATCCTCCTCTTCCTCCAGAGGTTCCTGAAAGCTGCCACAGAGAGAACTCTGCTAAAGCCCAGTGTTGGGGTGGGGTTCAATGTTCTTTCCCTTCTGGTCCCTCAGTACTAAGTTTTAAAGAAGAGGGCCCTCTGCAAAGCTCCGCTCACTGACCTGTAGGCCATCACAAGAGCCACGAGCTGGCGGTAGAGTTCCAGAGAGCGAACCCTGGGGCTGAAAAGATCGGGGTGGGCTTCCATGAAGGGCAGCACGATGGAGTAATACTCGCCGCGGATGCTGGCCAAATCCTTCTCCACGGCCTCGGGTACGCCCGTGCCCTGCAGCAGTCGCCGGCGCTCCTCCTCTGGCCTGCAGTGACAGCCCCACCCGGGTTCTTCACCCAGCCTACCGAGGCTAGCGCTTGGCACCCGTGTCCCAAGGGCAGGCGGTTCGAGCCAGGCTACGTACGGTGTGGGCGTTCCCCAGCCCCTCCGGCTCTCACCAAAACATGGGGTGCTCCAAGCGGCCCAGCTCGGGCCAGAGCGCAAAGTAAGGACTCCAGGGCGAGGCCGGGGCCTGCAGCTCGTGGAGCAGCGCCAGCAGCAGCGGCACCCAGCCCGACTGGCTCTGCAGCGCGCCTCGCTCTGGCGGAGACACAGAGATTAGCGCCCTGGCAGGCCCACCTCGGCGTCTTCCCCACCCCTGCCGGCGTGCCCACCTCGTTCCAGCAGGCCGCTGATGGAGCAGGTGTGCTGCGACAGGAGCGCGGCCCGCGGCACCGCGAACAGCAGCTCCCCAGGCTGCACGCTCTCCCGGGCCACCATGCCGTAGCCGGCCACCGTGCCCTGCCGGCTCACCGCCACCTGAGCAGGGAGAACGGCCGCTCAGAGCCGGTCCGCGCCCGCCTCCCCGCCACGCCCGCCTCCCCCCGCCGCCCTCTTACCTTGGGACTCAGCTCCAGCCCCACCCGTCGGCACCAGCTCAGGAAGCCGGCCACCGGGTCGTCGCCGCCGCCCGCTGGCCCGGCCACCTGAGACAAGCAAGCGCGCAGTGGCGCGGCCCCGCCCGGGAGAGCTCGCGGGGGGCGGCGGAGACGGCGGCGCGCGCGGAGGAAGGCCCGGGGTTGGGGAGGGGACGGGACAGCCGCAGACGAGGGATTAATTCTACCGGAGGGCGCTGCGGGTGGGGGAGCAGCGAGGCGCGGTGGAGCGGGGTGGGCCCGCGCCGACCGCCGCGACTTACCCGCCGACGCTTCGCCTGGGTCGCCATGGTCCGAGGGCGCGCAAGTGCGCGCGTCCGTAGACCTACGCCGGCGCTTCCGGCGTCCGGGAGCCGAACTCTCGGGGGCGGGACCTATGGCCCCGCCCCGGACCACGTGACGTTCATTGGCGCCTTCCCGCGGAAGACGAGAGAGGATTTGCACCTGGTCCGATCATGCCTGCTGAGACCATCCTTGAGGCCAGGTGTCCGCAGTTGGCTTTAGAAAACGTGCGGTGGGTGCAGGAAGTTGTGTCCGCTTGCCGCCTTGAGCCTGGTCTGAGCCAGGCACGACCCTTCCCAGCTTTGGCCTCTGAGAGCAGAGACCCTTCGGGGTTGAAGTCAGGTTGAAGTGCAAAATCCAGCTTCTGGATGCGAAGGGAAGGCCTCGCGAGAGGTCCGTTAGGAGCGCGATTAGAGTAGTTTGTGCACGTGTTCCCGAGTGGTGTGGGCTGGGCTACGCGAACCTACCCACCGAGAGGACCCAGTGTTCATCCTCCGCAGAGCACACGGAGGGGTTGTTTTTATTTCCTTGCTTTTTTAGGAGCTGACACACAGCAGGAGAGTGAATGCATCAGAAATGGTGGTCAAACACGGGGGAATAGCGTGCCGTTAAATTTAAGAAAATGAGGCTGTGAATATATAGGGTACAGGTTCTGGGTTTTGAAGGCAAAGACTGCCAAGATCAGCTCCCACCTTGGCCTCTTATTAGGGCAAAGTAAGTTTCCTCAGCTGCGAAACAAAGATAATTCATATCTACCTTGTGGAATTACTGTAGGAACTGGTAAGATAATGTGACATCTGTAAATACAGAGCTGGATGGAAATGCCTGTGAACATTCAGCCCCGTCTTAAACCCACGAAGCATCAGCCTCACCAGCGTAAACTCCCCATGATGGGCATGGCGTCACCATACTCAAATTCTTCTTAGTTTCTTTATTGGTTTTTCAGCACAGTTAACTTTCTACGTCGACATGGGATTTCTGTTTTACATTTTGTCATCTGAAAATCTCATGACATCAGCCACCAGAATACATAAAAGTAGGCTCTTCACTTTGTACAGAGAGGAAAACAGTAAATTCCATTAAAAGTTCACTTTGACCAAAAGAAGACATAACCTCCGTGGAAAGCCACACGCGGGGGAGCACAATATATATATATATATATATATATAATGTATAGATATTTATAGATATCTCATCTGAAAGAACACAGAAAAGAAATCCAAGTTTCACAGCGCTATCTACAGTAAGAGGGATTAACTCTACCAGCTTTTCAAACAATCACATTCGATATTCAGAGGAAGCACGTGAGTGAACAGAACTGGGGAGAGACAAACTCCGCTGGGCTCTAGAGCAGTCTAGAGTAATGGCTTAAGAGTAGAGGAGGGGTGAGGTGTGCACTACCCGAGACAGAGACCCTTCGGGGTTGAAGTCAGGTTGAAGTGCAAAATCCAGCTTCTGGATGCGAAGGGAAGGCCTCGCGAGAGGTCCGTTAGGAGCGCGATTAGAGTAGTTTGTGCACGTGTTCCCGAGTGGTGTGGGCTGGGCTACGCGAACCTACCCACCGAGAGGACCCAGTGTTCATCCTCCGCAGAGCACACGGAGGGGTTGTTTTTATTTCCTTGCTTTTTTAGGAGCTGACACACAGCAGGAGAGTGAATGCATCAGAAATGGTGGTCAAACACGGGGGAATAGCGTGCCGTTAAATTTAAGAAAATGAGGCTGTGAATATATAGGGTACAGGTTCTGGGTTTTGAAGGCAAAGACTGCCAAGATCAGCTCCCACCTTGGCCTCTTATTAGGGCAAAGTAAGTTTCCTCAGCTGCGAAACAAAGATAATTCATATCTACCTTGTGGAATTACTGTAGGAACTGGTAAGATAATGTGACATCTGTAAATACAGAGCTGGATGGAAATGCCTGTGAACATTCAGCCCCGTCTTAAACCCACGAAGCATCAGCCTCACCAGCGTAAACTCCCCATGATGGGCATGGCGTCACCATACTCAAATTCTTCTTAGTTTCTTTATTGGTTTTTCAGCACAGTTAACTTTCTACGTCGACATGGGATTTCTGTTTTACATTTTGTCATCTGAAAATCTCATGACATCAGCCACCAGAATACATAAAAGTAGGCTCTTCACTTTGTACAGAGAGGAAAACAGTAAATTCCATTAAAAGTTCACTTTGACCAAAAGAAGACATAACCTCCGTGGAAAGCCACACGCGGGAGGACCCAATATACATATATATATATATATAATGTATAGATATTTATAGATATCTCATCTGAAAGAACACAGAAAAGAAATCCAAGTTTCACAGCGCTATCTACAGTAAGAGGGATTAACTCTACCAGCTTTTCAAACAATCACATTCGATATTCAGAGGAAGCACGTGAGTGAACAGAACTGGGGAGAGACAAACTCCGCTGGGCTCTAGAGCAGTCTAGAGTAATGGCTTAAGAGTAGAGGAGGGGGTGAGGTGTGCAGACGAAATGTGGATGCAGGTGTCCAGTCCCCCAGCCCCACCCCCGTCCACAGTCCTGCGTTTTTCATTGCTCTCTCCTTTATGCCTATGTGGGCTTGTGGCAAATGGTTTAGGCTCAGAGACAAATGGCTTCTGGGCCAGGAGATTCTACCTGGTAAGGTGGGTGGGTAGGAAGTACAGGGCACAGCCTGCGGCTTCAGGTGACAGAAAGGGGCTGGGGTGTGTAGGGGGAGCCTTCCTCCTCTGCCTGGTCCTTGTTCCCTTCCGGAAACGTCAGTTCCCACCCCCCGACCGAGCAAACCCTGCCTGGGCATAGCTTGACTAGAACTCTCTCTAGACACGTTTCTAGGTGGCTGATTTGCCCTCCATGGAGCCTAGGGGCAAAAAGGGGGATCTCAGGGAACTCTATAGGAACTCTGAGCCGTCAGTGTCTGCAGGCTTCCACCAGGAAACTCTCAGAGGTGAACCAAACACTCTCAGCCCTAGTATGCTCCCTTGGCGGCAGAGGGTCAGGTGACTTTCTGCCTCAGGGCCTTGGCTCAGCATCCAGACAGGGCCCGGAGGTGGCCGGGTGTGGGCTGGAAGGGACAGTGTGTGGGGTTCCTGCCCTCCAGCTCCTCCGTGTTCTGTCTTCCTGAGGCAGAGAAGCCCCATTCAGCCCGTGCCTGCCTGGCCCTACCGCACCAGGCTTGCCCAGAGAGCACCCGCTAAACCGCGGCCTGGTGGAGGCGCCCCCTTGTGGCCACTGTTCAGATGATTGTCACATGTGCTAAGAACAGAAACAGGTGTGCTTGGTGGGCGCAGGGGCTGAGGGAGAAGGGGCTATCTTCTGGTTCTCCCGCCAGTGCCCGAGCCCACCCGTGCTCCTGCTGGCCCTGCGCCCACCACCTCGAAACCCATCCCGTCTTCAAAACTGCCTGCCCGAGGGGGTCCACCCATGCTTTCTTTAATCCAGGATGTTATCCTGGCCAGAGGAGGGCTCTTTCCCCAGCCAATCCCCTTCCTCCCTGGAAGGCTGCCCTGTCCGTGCCTGGGCCTTGGGGAACGGAAGAGAGGGATTAAGCCAGCCAAGATCAGGAGGTGCCTGAAGGGGTGGGGTGAGGCGTGAGCCCTCAAACCATCTGGAGACTGTTCCTCTGCAGCATCTAGACAGATCCCCTTGTCTTTTTAAACAAAAGAGAAGTAACCCCATTTCCTCCCCTTCGCCCTCACAAAAATGAACTAAAGGGGGAATGAGCCGCGCGAAGGTGGCAGTGGGACGTCGATGCGGGTGGGGGGCGGGCGGGCGTCTTCGCGGGCCCAGGGCTTCAGCAGGACACCTCCATGGTGTGGTTGACCTGGCCCAGGCCCTCGCTGCTCTCCGAGTGGGTGCAGGCCTGCGGACGGCCACCTTCCGCCGAGCTGGCGCTGGTGAGGGACGCGGTGCGCGAGCGGGCGAGGCGGGTCATGCTGGCCGAGGGCACTGCGGACAGAGGGCGCGGCGGTGAGGGCCGGGCGGCGGGGCGCGCGGGCGGATGTACGGCAAGCAAAGCGGCCAGCGAGACCCGATCGGAATTTGCGAGACCCGATCGGAATTCCGACGCAGGCGCGGTGGCCCGTCCCAAGCCAGGGCTCTACGGTCATGCAACGCCAGCGACAGAGCGCGCCAAACGGGCGGGGGTCACAGACGCCGGCAGACCCTCTGCACGACAGCTGGCCAGAGCTGGGGCCCCAAGGGGGCGGCCGCTGACAACCCGGTGTCCTTGAGCCGGGACAGGGATGGGCATTTAGAGGACGATGGGGGTGGCAATGCGGGAGCCCAGTTCTGTAAAGGGCAAGGTGTGGTAGCCTCAGACGGCCCTCGGCCCACTTTCTGCCTCCTTCAGAATCACACGTGCAAAACTTCCAGAGGGCACCTGCCGCCTTCCTGACCTCCGCAGGCCCCTCGTCCAGCGCAGCCCCGGCTTGTCCCTGCCCCCAGGGCCGACACCTCTGCCAGGCTCTGGCTCCAACAGCTGGAAGCCACGGGGCGCCTGGGGAACCTAGAAGCACCACTGGTCTGAAGCCCAGCCGCTCGGGAGCCCCCCAGGGGACAGAGCCCACAGAAAAGCAGTACAAGAAGGTTCCACGGCAAGAGGCGGCCTCGCTGCAGCGCTGCAGAGGGAGGAGCAGGGGGACCTGGGGTGAGGGTGACGGTGGAGGAGGGGTGGGGGGCTGCTGTCCATGCATCGGGGGAGGGGCTGCGGGGCTACCTGCTCCTCCACTCAGCCTTCGGTCCTTCAAATAGGCAACTAAGAGAAAAGACAGAGCCAGAGGGGCGGGGTAGGGGAAACACAGAACACAGTGAAGAGGAGGTTCCAGGAGGCAGGGCGCTGAGATGGGCCGGAGAGGAAGGCACAGAGCGGCTGGAGCCCAATCCCGCCCCCCCCTCCAGCGGCCCCAGGAGGAGCCACGGATGTCACTCTGGCCCGAGGAGCCCTCGCTGCTCTCCGAGTGGGTGCAGGCCTGCGGACGGCCACCTTCCGCCGAGCTGGCGCTGGTGAGGGACGCGGTGCGCGAGCGGGCGAGGCGGGTCATGCTGGCCGAGGGCACTGCGGACAGAGGGCGCGGCGGTGAGGGCCGGGCGGCGGGGCGCGCGGGCGGATGTACGGCAAGCAAAGCGGCCAGCGAGACCCGATCGGAATTTGCGAGACCCGATCGGAATTCCGACGCAGGCGCGGTGGCCCGTCCCAAGCCAGGGCTCTACGGTCATGCAACGCCAGCGACAGAGCGCGCCAAACGGGCGGGGGTCACAGACGCCGGCAGACCCTCTGCACGACAGCTGGCCAGAGCTGGGGCCCCAAGGGGGCGGCCGCTGACAACCCGGTGTCCTTGAGCCGGGACAGGGATGGGCATTTAGAGGACGATGGGGGTGGCAATGCGGGAGCCCAGTTCTGTAAAGGGCAAGGTGTGGTAGCCTCAGACGGCCCTCGGCCCACTTTCTGCCTCCTTCAGAATCACACGTGCAAAACTTCCAGAGGGCACCTGCCGCCTTCCTGACCTCCGCAGGCCCCTCGTCCAGCGCAGCCCCGGCTTGTCCCTGCCCCCAGGGCCGACACCTCTGCCAGGCTCTGGCTCCAACAGCTGGAAGCCACGGGGCGCCTGGGGAACCTAGAAGCACCACTGGTCTGAAGCCCAGCCGCTCGGGAGCCCCCCAGGGGACAGAGCCCACAGAAAAGCAGTACAAGAAGGTTCCACGGCAAGAGGCGGCCTCGCTGCAGCGCTGCAGAGGGAGGAGCAGGGGGACCTGGGGTGAGGGTGACGGTGGAGGAGGGGTGGGGGGCTGCTGTCCATGCATCGGGGGAGGGGCTGCGGGGCTACCTGCTCCTCCACTCAGCCTTCGGTCCTTCAAATAGGCAACTAAGAGAAAAGACAGAGCCAGAGGGGCGGGGTAGGGGAAACACAGAACACAGTGAAGAGGAGGTTCCAGGAGGCAGGGCGCTGAGATGGGCCGGAGAGGAAGGCACAGAGCGGCTGGAGCCCAATCCCGCCCCCCCCTCCAGCGGCCCCAGGAGGAGCCACTGATGTCACTCTGGCCCGAGGAGCCCGGAGAGCAGGTAGGGGCACTTATCTGCATCCCCCCACTTCTCCGGCCTGGGCTGTGGTCCTGGGGCTCGTGTCCACAAGGCCTCTGGGGCCCATGACCTGCTTCCAGCGCCCTCCCCCCTCCCCTGGGCTTGGACAGAGGCCGGCACGTGCATTCTCTGTCATATCATGGACCGTAGCCTGCCAGGTCCCTCTGTCCCAGGCAAGAATACTGGAGTGGGTCGCCATTTCCTCCTCCAGGGCATCTTCTTGACCCAGGGATCAAACTCGAGTCTCCTGCACTGGCCGGTGGGCTCTTTATCACTGCGCCAGCTGGGCAGCCCCGGATAGAGGCCTGCAGTTCCTCCCGCTTCCTCCCATGCCTCGGTGGTACGCCTCTCCCAGGGCCCCGAGAACGGGTCCAGCCCAACGAGGGTGGCTCACCCTCCCGTCCCGGTTGTGTTCTCCAGGCCCCTCTGGGGCTCCGCGCCCTTGCCGGGTCTCACTGCGGGGCTTGGCCTCTCACGGCCCCACCTGTCCCTAGACCTGGGGGTCCTGGCCCCCTGGAGGCCGGAGGGCGTCCACAAGCTCCAGAGGCTGAAGTCGAGGGGGAAGAAAAATTCCAAGAGAGGAAGTCTGCTTCCAGGAGAGCCAGGTGCGAGGCGGAGATGGGAGCAAGTGAGAGGGGATCCACGTGTGTCACCAAGGGGCGCGTGTGCGGGAGGGACTCACGAGCAGGGTCTCGGGCCTGCACCAGGGGAGGCTGGGGCAGCACGGAGCCAGTCCCACGCCCCCCCAGCCTCCAGACCTCGGGGTCTTCAGATATGCCGCCCCCAGCCTCGGCCGCCTTCGGCTCTCCTCACACCCGGACAGCCTTGTGTGCCTTTCCCAGTGCCCGGGCCCCACGCCCCAAGCCCCCTCCTCTGCTGCCCCTCCCAGCACGGGCACCTCCCCAGCCCTCCTCCGGTGCTGCAGGCCCAGCGGGGGGCGGGCTGCGGATGACTCTCCCCAGGCAGACTTCCCTGGCAGGACTCAGCCCAACAGGCCCGGCCCGGCCATGAGCACAGTGCCCCAAAGCCGCCCTCCAAAAGGGCCCAGGAGGGCGGGGCCCGGCCTGGGATGATGGATTTTCTAGGCGGAGATGCCCCCCGAGTCCCCAGGTACGGCATGCGGCCCTGGAACGGGACTCTTGCCCACGGGCCCACCTGCTGCCTGCGCCCCAGTCTCCGGGCCGGGGCGGGCCGGAGGCGTACTTACTGTAGCCCATGCCTTGCAGGAAGTATTTGAAGGCTTCAGTCAGCTTCCCGGGCTGCAGGACAAGGGACAGGCACAGGGTCTGGTGAGCCGCCTGGGATTCGGGCCATTTCCTCCTCCAGGGCATCTTCTTGACCCAGGGATCAAACTCGAGTCTCCTGCACTGGCCGGTGGGCTCTTTATCACTGCGCCAGCTGGGCAGCCCCGGATAGAGGCCTGCAGTTCCTCCCGCTTCCTCCCATGCCTCGGTGGTACGCCTCTCCCAGGGCCCCGAGAACGGGTCCAGCCCAACGAGGGTGGCTCACCCTCCCGTCCCGGTTGTGTTCTCCAGGCCCCTCTGGGGCTCCGCGCCCTTGCCGGGTCTCACTGCGGGGCTTGGCCTCTCACGGCCCCACCTGTCCCTAGACCTGGGGGTCCTGGCCCCCTGGAGGCCGGAGGGCGTCCACAAGCTCCAGAGGCTGAAGTCGAGGGGGAAGAAAAATTCCAAGAGAGGAAGTCTGCTTCCAGGAGAGCCAGGTGCGAGGCGGAGATGGGAGCAAGTGAGAGGGGATCCACGTGTGTCACCAAGGGGCGCGTGTGCGGGAGGGACTCACGAGCAGGGTCTCGGGCCTGCACCAGGGGAGGCTGGGGCAGCACGGAGCCAGTCCCACGCCCCCCCAGCCTCCAGACCTCGGGGTCTTCAGATATGCCGCCCCCAGCCTCGGCCGCCTTCGGCTCTCCTCACACCCGGACAGCCTTGTGTGCCTTTCCCAGTGCCCGGGCCCCACGCCCCAAGCCCCCTCCTCTGCTGCCCCTCCCAGCACGGGCACCTCCCCAGCCCTCCTCCGGTGCTGCAGGCCCAGCGGGGGGCGGGCTGCGGATGACTCTCCCCAGGCAGACTTCCCTGGCAGGACTCAGCCCAACAGGCCCGGCCCGGCCATGAGCACAGTGCCCCAAAGCCGCCCTCCAAAAGGGCCCAGGAGGGCGGGGCCCGGCCTGGGATGATGGATTTTCTAGGCGGAGATGCCCCCCCGAGTCCCCAGGTACGGCATGCGGCCCTGGAACGGGACTCTTGCCCACGGGCCCACCTGCTGCCTGCGCCCCAGTCTCCGGGCCGGGGCGGGCCGGAGGCGTACTTACTGTAGCCCATGCCTTGCAGGAAGTATTTGAAGGCTTCAGTCAGCTTCCCGGGCTGCAGGACAAGGGACAGGCACAGGGTCTGGTGAGCCGCCTGGGATTCGGGGAGGGGAGAGGTTCCCCGACCCCAGGCCAGGTAAGGGATGCAGGGAGGGCCAGGAGTCTCACCTGTGTGACCTGGGGGAGACCCCCGGAATCTGCCATCTGCAGGGAAAAGAGACGGTGAACTGAGCGGAGGGCTCTTCACCCCACCCCTTGCCTGTCCTTCCCACACCTGGGCAGGTCGCCTGACCAGACACACCATCCTGCTCCCACCTCGGCTGGGACCCCTTCCTGTGGCCGGGCCTGTGGTGGGGAGGGGGGCCTCACCTTCAGGAAGGTCGTGGTGGTTGGATCCAGTTTGGAGTTGCACTCGACCTGGGGGCAAGGAGTAGCTGCAGCACGGTGAGGCGCCCGAGGGGGTCAGGGGCACCCCCGGCCCCAGGTGCTAAGGCACGTTCTCTCCCCAGAGCGGGGAGGGAGGGGGTACAGGGGGCAAACACAGGCCAGCCGGCACCTCCCTGGGCACCTTCAGAAAGGCCGCGGCCCTGGGGATCAGGGAGCGGCCCCCTGAGGGCCTGAGACCCTCTGCTCCCCTCCGCACTGTTTGTGGTCCTCACGGGGAGCCAGGGCCACCTCAGCGGAGAGGCTGGGAAAGCCCCAGAAGGACCGGGTCAGCAGGAGACCCTGAAGCCTCGCAGCCCGCACCCTGCTCCTCCCGCCCTCAGGCACAGGGAGCCAGGGAGCCCGTGCACTGAGGGCCTTCCTGGGCACTTCTGGACCCAGCCTTCTGTGCTAAGGGGCATGAAACTCCCAGGCTGCCTGCTCTCAGGGTTCCCTCCCCGCTGCAGGCCCAGCGGGGCGGGCTGGATGACTCTCCCAGGACCCAGGACTCAGCCCAACAGGCCCGGCCCGGCCATGAGCACAGTGCCCCAAAGCCGCCCTCCAAAAGGGCCCAGGAGGGCGGGGCCCGGCCTGGGATGATGGATTTTCTAGGCGGAGATGCCCCCCGAGTCCCCAGGTACGGCATGCGGCCCTGGAACGGGACTCTTGCCCACGGGCCCACCTGCTGCCTGCGCCCCAGTCTCCGGGCCGGGGCGGGCCGGAGGCGTACTTACTGTAGCCCATGCCTTGCAGGAAGTATTTGAAGGCTTCAGTCAGCTTCCCGGGCTGCAGGACAAGGGACAGGCACAGGGTCTGGTGAGCCGCCTGGGATTCGGGGAGGGGAGAGGTTCCCCGACCCCAGGCCAGGTAAGGGATGCAGGGAGGGCCAGGAGTCTCACCTGTGTGACCTGGGGGAGACCCCCGGAATCTGCCATCTGCAGGGAAAAGAGACGGTGAACTGAGCGGAGGGCTCTTCACCCCACCCCTTGCCTGTCCTTCCCACACCTGGGCAGGTCGCCTGACCAGACACACCATCCTGCTCCCACCTCGGCTGGGACCCCTTCCTGTGGCCGGGCCTGTGGTGGGGAGGGGGGCCTCACCTTCAGGAAGGTCGTGGTGGTTGGATCCAGTTTGGAGTTGCACTCGACCTGGGGGCAAGGAGTAGCTGCAGCACGGTGAGGCGCCCGAGGGGGTCAGGGGCACCCCCGGCCCCAGGTGCTAAGGCACGTTCTCTCCCCAGAGCGGGGAGGGAGGGGGTACAGGGGGCAAACACAGGCCAGCCGGCACCTCCCTGGGCACCTTCAGAAAGGCCGCGGCCCTGGGGATCAGGGAGCGGCCCCCTGAGGGCCTGAGACCCTCTGCTCCCCTCCGCACTGTTTGTGGTCCTCACGGGGAGCCAGGGCCACCTCAGCGGGAGAGGCTGGGAAAGCCCCAGAAGGACCGGGTCAGCAGGAGACCCTGAAGCCTCGCAGCCCGCACCCCTGCTCCTCCCCGCCCTCAGGCACAGGGAGCCAGGGAGCCCGGTGCACTAGAGGGCCTTCCCTGGGCACTTCTGGACCCAGCCTTCTGTGCTAAGGGGGCATGAAACTCCCAGGCTGCCTGCTCTCAGGGTTCCAACAGAAGAGGTGACCCATGGTTCCCAAACAAAGCAGGCGCATGTGCTGCTGTGCTCACGAATTCCTTACTTCATGACCAGTGAATCACATTTTAGAGAAAAGAGAGCTCTTAGTCTCTGGGCCTAAAGTGGGTCGAGACGGCAGAGCGGCTGCTCCGCTGTGGGAGTGCGCAGGGAGAGCCTGGTGGCCGGGTCCTGGCCCCAGGTCCCTCCCGTCTCCGTCTCCAGGCCTCCCCCACGTGAAGGATGGGGTGGCCCCAGGCGAGGTACACGCCAGGATGGGGGAAGCTGGATGAGAAAGCCGCCATCCAGTGGCCCCGCCTCAAGGCTTCCCGAGGGCTGGGCGGAGGACTGGCCCTGCTGGCCAAGTGACCACCCCTCTACCCCTACCTCCCCCCCGGCCCCGCCCCGGTGCAGGGCACGCCCCTCACTCACCACCCCATCCTCGGCAGGCGCGTTATCCCCAACCACCAGCATCACGGGGCAGCTGCAGGCAGAGGGAGAGGGCTGTGTGGCCTGGGCACCGGAGGGTGGGGTGCAAGGGTGGGACAGGCGGGAGCCGGGCCACTCACCGGAGCGTCTTGGCATTGGGCACCGTCCCAGGCCGGTTAATGTCCAGGTCTCTGCGGCTGCAGGGAGAGGCAGAGGGGGGCATCCCAGGACGGGATCCCAGGGCAGGCGTTGGGGTGGATCCCCCAGCCTGATCTGCTGTATTTCAGCCACAGCCCATCCCTCCACGAGGCAGTTATGGCCCAGTGTCCCTGGAGGTGCCGGGCTGGTCCTCGATGTGGGGCGGAGGTGCTCGCGTCTCAGCCGGGAGACAGAGCCTCCCGAGACCGTTTGGTAAAATGGTGGGACACGGACCTGCTCTACATAAATGGGGGCCTTAGGGTTCCCTGCATGTGACTTCCCAGGTGGGCGTGCCTCTCATCACAGGCTGGGACCACCACTGAGCTGGGAGTCCTGTCTTAGAGGGAGGCGGGCTCTCTCCCTCGTTTTGCCATCGCCACCGCCCCCCACAGCAGGGGCTCAATAAATACTTGCAGGAGAAAGAGAAGGAAGGGCAGGCCAGTGCCCTACAGGGCAACCCCAAAGGGGCTCCACAGAGCACTTCATCCCACTCAGGACATCTGCACTGAGGCTCAGGATGGTGGGGGCAGGGGCTCCCCCCAGCAATGCCCAAAGGAAGAGGAGGGGGGAAGGAGGAGGAAGAGGAGGGGGAGGAGTGGAGGAACCCTGCTCCCCTCCCACTCCTTGAAGGGTGTGACCCAGGCAAGAGGTCACCCTTGTCAAAGGCTCTTCTGCAAACTGGGAGGGTATCAGGCGGCCGTATCAGGGGTCCCCCGACTGTGGCAGCGCCCTCGTCCTGGTGCGGCCAGCTGGCCCCCTGCTGCCCACACCTGTTGTACATGTTCCAGAAGAGCTGCAGGTTGGCCTGGTTCACCACGCTGGAGATCTGCTGCCGGTAGCTCTGCACCAGCTCTGTGTTGCTCACCAGCTCCTCCTGGGTCCCGGGGGACGCGGGTCGAGCAGCGCAGGGAGGGCGGGCGAGGAGGACGGGGGAGGAGGGACGCCACAGACAAGAAGTCTAGAGCGAGCATCATCGCCAGAGCAGCTCCTCCCCAACCCCGGGGGTGAGGAGGAGAGGGGGAAGCCCAAGTGGCCTCCAGACGGGAGGGAATCCCTCTCCCCCCTCCCCTCTCTCTCCCCTTCCCGCTCCTGTCTCCCGGTTGACCACTGGCAGGGGTGCGGCACATCAGATGCGACACCCACCACCCCGCCCTCGCCACCCTCTGCCTCCTCGTGGGTGGGAGGGGCAGAACCAGCCCCTTCGGGAGGGAGGTCCCTAGTCCGGCCACCCCCGTGCCTGCGTCAGGATGCCCCCTCCCGCCCCCAGGCCCGCCTCACCTGGCTGAAGAGGTGGGATAGCACCGTGTCCGGTAAAGTGCTGGTCAGGCCGGAGAGCTGCGGGCCAGGCGGAGGCCAGGGTGAGTGCCGCCCTGCGCCGCCCCGGCCCGCCTCCGCCCCCGGCTCCTTTCCGGTCCACGTGGACCGCGCTCACCTTCGTGGCCGCCCAGTCGATCCAGCCTTTGCCGTTGGGGTCGATGTTCATCAGCACCAGCCCCTCCACCAGGTCAGGGAAGATGAGCTGCCGTGACAGGGAGACCGGCTTGGGGGGGGTGCGGGACAGGGTGCAGGGAGCCCCAGTCGTCCCATCTAGAAAAAGGGCTGGAGCACTCCAGCCCCGCGTGTCCGGTGGGCGCGGGGGAGGGGCTCAGCAGGAGAAGGGTCCTGACAAGGGCTTCAAGGTGGCGCGGATGACCAAGTGCCTTCAGCTGGGAACCTGCCCGGCTGCCCGGGCAAACGGGCTCTGCCTCCTCCCACCTGGAACCGTTCGCAATCCTTTTATCTGGAATCTATATCACAGTGTTCCAGTCGGCCGTATCAGGGGTCCCGACTGTGGCAGCGCCTCGTCCTGGTGCGCCAGCTGGCCCCCTGCTGCCCACACCTGTTGTACATGTTCCAGAAGAGCTGCAGGTTGGCCTGGTTCACCACGCTGGAGATCTGCTGCCGGTAGCTCTGCACCAGCTCTGTGTTGCTCACCAGCTCCTCCTGGGTCCCGGGGGACGCGGGTCGAGCAGCGCAGGGAGGGCGGGCGAGGAGGACGGGGGAGGAGGGACGCCACAGACAAGAAGTCTAGAGCGAGCATCATCGCCAGAGCAGCTCCTCCCCAACCCCGGGGGTGAGGAGGAGAGGGGGAAGCCCAAGTGGCCTCCAGACGGGAGGGAATCCCTCTCCCCCCTCCCCTCTCTCTCCCCTTCCCGCTCCTGTCTCCCGGTTGACCACTGGCAGGGGTGCGGCACATCAGATGCGACACCCACCACCCCGCCCTCGCCACCCTCTGCCTCCTCGTGGGTGGGAGGGGCAGAACCAGCCCCTTCGGGAGGGAGGTCCCTAGTCCGGCCACCCCCGTGCCTGCGTCAGGATGCCCCCTCCCGCCCCCAGGCCCGCCTCACCTGGCTGAAGAGGTGGGATAGCACCGTGTCCGGTAAAGTGCTGGTCAGGCCGGAGAGCTGCGGGCCAGGCGGAGGCCAGGGTGAGTGCCGCCCTGCGCCGCCCCGGCCCGCCTCCGCCCCCGGCTCCTTTCCGGTCCACGTGGACCGCGCTCACCTTCGTGGCCGCCCAGTCGATCCAGCCTTTGCCGTTGGGGTCGATGTTCATCAGCACCAGCCCCTCCACCAGGTCAGGGAAGATGAGCTGCCGTGACAGGGAGACCGGCTTGGGGGGGGTGCGGGACAGGGTGCAGGGAGCCCCAGTCGTCCCATCTAGAAAAAGGGCTGGAGCACTCCAGCCCCGCGTGTCCGGTGGGCGCGGGGGAGGGGCTCAGCAGGAGAAGGGTCCTGACAAGGGCTTCAAGGTGGCGCGGATGACCAAGTGCCTTCAGCTGGGAACCTGCCCGGCTGCCCGGGCAAACGGGCTCTGCCTCCTCCCCACCTGGAACCGTTCGCAATCCTTTTATCTGGAATCTATATCACAGTGTTCCAGTCTTTTAAATGTATCTTTGAAGAGGTTACTGTTGCAACACTGAGGATTAAATATCCTCAATAACATACTCTGCTTCTTTGTTTTCGGAGTAAAAGCCCTAGTGATGGTAAGAAACTGAGCTTTCCAAAGGCTGGTCTGTGTTAGATACTGTAAAAGAGATTGGAGCTTTCTGTTTGCCATGTTTAGAAGAAAATGCTGATATAATGCCACGCTGTGGTCATGCCTAGGTAGTCTGGGTGGCAGGGGATGGCTAACAAGGTGGGTAAGTACTACAGTCGAAATTGGACTTGAACATTCTTTGTCTGTTTTTTTCTTTATTCTTTTTGTTGAAGAAAGCAATACTTTGAATCCTCAACATGAAGGTATTGCTTTTAAAGGTGGAAAGCATGTGGGCTGCTACCTGCCATGATGTTTCTGAAAACAGGCTTTCTTTAAACCTTGAAACTGAACATACGTGTAATTTTAGGTTAAAACAGGATTCACGGGCTTCCCTTGGTGGTCCAGTGGATAAGGACACCACCTTGCAGTGTAAGGGGCGCCGGTTCGAGCCCTGGCCTGGGAAGATCCCACGTGCCGCGGAGCGGCTGGACTGATGTGTCCCATGACCGAGCCGGAGCTCTGGAGCGCATGCGCACAGAGCCGGCGCTCTGCGACAACAGACGCCACCGCGGTGGGAGGCCCGCAGGAGCCAAAGAACAAAGACGGATGAAAACAGAGAAATGAAAGACCAATAGAAATGGCCCGCCCGCTCCCCTCCCTCCCCAACCCGACCCCGCCCAAAAAAAAAAAATAAATAAATCTTAAAAAAAAAACCCGGATTCATGTTTAAGTAGAAGCCTGATTAGGGAGTGCGTGGTGAAGATAACCCTTACTTAGGGGCTACACTAATTAGTTGTATAGTTTGTTGGTTTTGGGATAATGGTTGAAGCAATTTAGGCCGTATAGTGCTCTAAGGAAAAGTATGAAAAATTATTCTTTTTTTAAAAAAGAACCTTCCTAAGTGAAGAGGCAGTAGGGGAGGGAAGAAAGAGCAGGGAAAGTGCCTGTGGGTCCCCCCTGGGGAGACCAGCGCTGGGATGGAGGGCAGGTGGAGGGTGGTTAAGGGGGGTGAAGGTGGGAGGCTTACGGCAAACTTGGCCAGCACGTAGGCCCCGGCGCCCACCCAATGCCGATCACGCTTGAACCTGACAAGAGAGCATGGCCTGTCACTTCAGGGGTCCCGTGACTGCCCTGCAGAGCCAACGCTTTTTGGTCATGCCTAAGGTTTTAGTCTGGGATTGGAGCTTTCTGTTTGCCAGGAAGAAAATGCTGATATAATGCCACGCTGTGGTCATGCCTAGGTAGTCTGGGTGGCAGGGGATGGCTAACAAGGTGGGTAAGTACTACAGTCGAAATTGGACTTGAACATTCTTTGTCTGTTTTTTTCTTTATTCTTTTTGTTGAAGAAAGCAATACTTTGAATCCTCAACATGAAGGTATTGCTTTTAAAGGTGGAAAGCATGTGGGCTGCTACCTGCCATGATGTTTCTGAAAACAGGCTTTCTTTAAACCTTGAAACTGAACATACGTGTAATTTTAGGTTAAAACAGGATTCACGGGCTTCCCTTGGTGGTCCAGTGGATAAGGACACCACCTTGCAGTGTAAGGGGCGCCGGTTCGATCACTGGCCTGGGAAGATCCCACGTGCCGCGGAGCAGCTGGACTGATGTGTCCAATGACCGAGCCGGAGCTCTGGAGCGCATGCGCACAGAGCCGGCGCTCTGCGACAACAGACGCCACCGCGGTGGGAGGCCCGCAGGAGCCAAAGAACAAAGACGGATGAAAACAGAGAAATGAAAGACCAATAGAAATGGCCCGCCCGCTCCCCTCCCTCCCCAACCCGACCCCCGCCCAAAATAAATAAAATAAATAAATCTTAAAAAGAAAAAAAACAAAAAAAAACCAGGATTCATGTTTAAGTAGAAGCCTGATTAGGGAGTGCGTGGTGAAGATAACCCTTACTTAGGGGCTACACTAATTAGTTGTATAGTTTGTTGGTTTTGGGATAATGGTTGAAGCAATTTAGGCCGTATAGTGCTCTAAGGAAAAGTATGAAAAATTATTCTTTTTTTAAAAAAGAACCTTCCTAAGTGAAGAGGCAGTAGGGGAGGGAAGAAAGAGCAGGGAAAGTGCCTGTGGGTCCCCCCTGGGGAGACCAGCGCTGGGATGGAGGGCAGGTGGAGGGTGGTTAAGGGGGGTGAAGGTGGGAGGCTTACGGCAAACTTGGCCAGCACGTAGGCCCCGGCGCCCACTCCAATGCCGATCACGTACTTGAACCTGACAAGAGAGCATGGCCTGTCACTTCAGGGGTCCCCGTGACTGCCCTGCAGAGCAGAGCCACCCACAGCCCCGAGCCCTCAGCTAGAGGCTGCTGGTTCAGCGTGGTGGGCGCCCCGTGGCCCCAGCCCAGGGGCGGGCTGGGCAGGGACTCACCCAAAGTGCTGCACCACGCTGGGCAGCATGGCGGCCAGCTGCTCCATGGAGGGGTACTGGTACCTGCAGGGGGGAGCCAGAGGTCAGGCCCAGGGGCAGCCGGGGCCCAGGGAGCAGGCGAACGCCGGGGCGGGGCGTCCCTGGTACCTACCCCTGGGGAAACTGCGACGCCCCCACCTGCTGCCCAGGGGCATCCACGTGGCACACCACGAAGTGCTTGGTGATCTCCTGCATGTCCTCCGAGTTGAAGAAGGTGTTGAAGCACAGCTTGTCTGCAAAGACACAGCGCTCAGCGCTGGCTGAGCCAGGGGACGGGCGCCGTGGATGCCGAGAGGGAGGTCGAGGTGGAGGGGATCGGCCTCGCGGTTCGCTGGGGACACCGAGACCCACATGGCTGGAGGCACGGAACGAAGTGTGCCCGGGGCGGGAGGGGGTCTCACGGCTCCGGCAGCTCCCAGGTGCAGGTGGAGGTGGGCACACTTACGGTTGAGCCCCACGTCATGGTAGGTGAGGATGGCCGGGCGGTTCCCCTTGGGGGAGCCCCGGATCACCACGTGCAGGAGGCCGTAGGGCGTCTCGATGTCGTGCTCCTGGAGGGGAGAGATGGCGCTGGACCCCCTGGGCAGCCCCCCATGCCTGGCTCTCCTGGGCAACGAGGCTGGGGAGCAGCCTGAGGGCTGCTGGGCCTATGGCAGGGCCCCCCTGGGCCCTCTCACCACCCCAGCTGTCTCCAGAGAGGCAGTAGGGGAGGGAAGAAAGAGCAGGGAAAGTGCCTGTGGGTCCCCCCTGGGGAGACCAGCGCTGGGATGGAGGGCAGGTGGAGGGTGGTTAAGGGGGGTGAAGGTGGGAGGCTTACGGCAAACTTGGCCAGCACGTAGGCCCCGGCGCCCACTCCAATGCCGATCACGTACTTGAACCTGACAAGAGAGCATGGCCTGTCACTTCAGGGGTCCCCGTGACTGCCCTGCAGAGCAGAGCCACCCACAGCCCCGAGCCCTCAGCTAGAGGCTGCTGGTTCAGCGTGGTGGGCGCCCCGTGGCCCCAGCCCAGGGGCGGGCTGGGCAGGGACTCACCCAAAGTGCTGCACCACGCTGGGCAGCATGGCGGCCAGCTGCTCCATGGAGGGGTACTGGTACCTGCAGGGGGGAGCCAGAGGTCAGGCCCAGGGGCAGCCGGGGCCCAGGGAGCAGGCGAACGCCGGGGCGGGGCGTCCCTGGTACCTACCCCTGGGGAAACTGCGACGCCCCCACCTGCTGCCCAGGGGCATCCACGTGGCACACCACGAAGTGCTTGGTGATCTCCTGCATGTCCTCCGAGTTGAAGAAGGTGTTGAAGCACAGCTTGTCTGCAAAGACACAGCGCTCAGCGCTGGCTGAGCCAGGGGACGGGCGCCGTGGATGCCGAGAGGGAGGTCGAGGTGGAGGGGATCGGCCTCGCGGTTCGCTGGGGACACCGAGACCCACATGGCTGGAGGCACGGAACGAAGTGTGCCCGGGGCGGGAGGGGGTCTCACGGCTCCGGCAGCTCCCAGGTGCAGGTGGAGGTGGGCACACTTACGGTTGAGCCCCACGTCATGGTAGGTGAGGATGGCCGGGCGGTTCCCCTTGGGGGAGCCCCGGATCACCACGTGCAGGAGGCCGTAGGGCGTCTCGATGTCGTGCTCCTGGAGGGGAGAGATGGCGCTGGACCCCCTGGGCAGCCCCCCATGCCTGGCTCTCCTGGGCAACGAGGCTGGGGAGCAGCCTGAGGGCTGCTGGGCCTATGGCAGGGCCTCCACCTCCCCCACAGGGTAGGGGCCCCCTTCTCACCACCCCAGCTGTCTCCAGAGAGGACAGCCCAGAGGGCGCACCCCTTCCTGGGAAAGTTCCAGCCTCCTCCACAAACCAGCCAGCGGGCTGAGCCGCCACGGCCAGGCGCCACTCAGCCCTCCAGGCTCCAGTGAGGCCCATGTCCCCATCTCCCAACTCGCTGCAGCCCCTGTGGGTCAGCTCTGCCTTCCCCACCGAGTCCTCATCACGGTGCCCCCGGACTCAGAACCCTGCAAAAGGGCCGCGGCCCGCCTAGACTCCACGGCAAAGACCCCACCCCAGCCGGCCAGCCTCCAACCCCCACACCTGTCCCCGCTTCGGCCCCCAGGCTCTTCCACTCCTGCCTGTGATCCCCGAGGCCCCCCTCGGGCCGGGCTGGGCTAGACAGACGGCCCCCACACCAAAGGCCTCCTGCAGCGGCTGTTCCGGGGTCCTCCTGTGTCCACCCCTTGGGTTTGCTGCTCGAGGTCATCCGTCCTTCAGGAAGAAGGAGTTGGATGCAGCAGGTTCAGGACCTGCTCTGCCCGTTGCTGCGTGATTCTGAGCGGGGCAACCTCATCGAGACTCTGGGAGAACGAGACGAGCTGATACCTGCCTAGGGCTTGGCACTTGGGAAGGGCCCCAGAAAGGCGGCCATCCCTGAGTCCTGGGGCTGCACCCTCCTGGCCGGTCCTTCTGGGAATTGGTCCCTCTTGGGCACTCACAAGGGCAGACTCCCAGAGGGTCTGTCAGAGCTGAGGAAACAGCCCTGCCCTCCCAGGGGGAGTCCCGGGAACTGCTGGGGTGCGCAGCTGGGGCACTGGAGGTGGGGCTGAGGTCAAGGGGGATCAGCATGTGACTGAGCACAGGTGCCCTGCCAGACAGAAGGAGCATGCTCCCCCGCCCCCACCTTTCACGTGGAGGACGCTAGGACACTCAGATTCAGAGACAATTAAAGTTCCTGCCTCCCGCGGGAAAGGGGAGGGAGCCTCAGGCGGTAGTCAGCTTCTTGGGGACCGGCCCTCTGGGGTCTGGGCTCAGAGGACCCCTGTCAGGGCCCGTGTCCAGCAGGGAGGGACTGGTAGTGCCAACTTTGGGGTCCAAGGCTGCGACCCCGGGCGCCACACTTCTGGGAGTCCCCCAGACCACCGCAGCCTCCCCCAGCCCGGGCCTGTTCTCCCTTAGGGCCGTCAAAACAAGAAACACTTCCTGCTCCCTGGCCACTGACCAGACTCTTCACATACCTTCGGTTTACTCACAGAGGAGGAAACCGAGGCTGGGAAAGGAGCCGCCACTTGCCCAAGGTCAGGCTCAGAGAGGGCAGGCTGGGCCTTGGGGGTGCGTCCCCCACACTGCTATTTCTGAGGGAGAGGCTGAGCTGCACCCACGGACCTCTGAGCAGGCAGCCTCTCCACCGCCGCTTGTGCCTGAGGGGGGGCCCACCGCCCGTGCTCTCCTGGCTCAGGGTGGGGGGGCAGGCGGGGTACACAGTGCAACGGATGGCAGGGGCTGGGGGAAGAAGGCGCTCAGTTCTGTGAAGGGCAGGGCGCGGGGCGGCAGGGGCCGTCACGGAGGGTGGGGGCTGGGGTAGGCGAGGACGCCCATGGACGCCGAGCGCTGCAATGCACCTGCCTGCTGCGGGCACTTCTCAACCAGGGGCCCGCTCTCGCCCTGCAGAGTACAAGTCGGGGCCCAGGGAGTGGCCTTCCCAGATCTCCACCGCCCGTGGATGAGTGTGTGTGTTTGAGGGGGGGTCTGTCCCCTCCCAGTCTTGGTGGGGTCGCCCGGGTCCCCCTCCCGCCCCTCCGCCATTCCCGATCTGACCTCCCCCACCCCTATCACCCGGGGGCGGCGAGACCCATGGCCGTTCTTGCCCCCCTGAGGCTCAGCTCCCAGGGAACGGGAAGGGCCGGGGCTGGGGGGCGCCAAAGGGGTCGCCGGCCCGGCTGCCCAGTGACCTTGGCTGAACCCTCCGCTGACCTCCCTGCACCCTCTCTGAGCCAGGAGTTCAGATGCAGTTCACCCGGATAGAGGCCAAAACGTCCCCAAGAGGGGCGTCCCCAGGGCCGCAGCCAGAAGCCCTCGGAGCCCCCCAACCCCCGGGCCTGAGCGCTCTCATTGGCTCCCGCTGACGTCAGAGCCCGGCCCCGCCTCCAGGTGGGCGCCAGCGCCAGGCACTGCGGCAGGCCGGGAGGGCTCTGACGTCCCCTCGGCCTGTCCCGCTCCCCTCATCCCTGACCTTGAAGGCTGGGGGTGGGGGGCGGCCCCTCGGAGTCGGGCTTCGGGACGCGCACGCGTGGGGCTGGTTGCATGCTTCCCGTCAGCCGCATCAATCGTGCAGCTGCCGGGTCTGCGGCGCTGACGTCGGCGCCCGGGGTGGGTGCGAGGGGGCGGCCCCAGGGCCTTTGCACCCCGCAGGGCAGGCGGGGGCGCGGAGGAGTGCGTCTGCCCCTGCCTCTCCTTCCTAGAGTTAGAAGAGCACCGATCCTGGGCACCTGCTGCCCTCGGCAAGGGGGTGCCCTGTTTTTCCATGACCCCGCCCCCGCCCCGCCCCTGGCCCTGCTGGCTCATCCCTTCAGCCTTGCCGTCCTATGCCCAGAAAATAAGGCACCGGGACCCCTTTCTCAGCGCCTCTCCTGCAGAGACCCCAGCCTGACGGCCCAGTTAACACTACAACCAAGACCTCTGCTTCGGCCTGGCTGGCACCCTGCAGTCCCCCTCCACCCGCCATGCCAACCCCCGCAGGATCAGGGAGGCAGGCACGCAGACACCTGCAGGCACGGACCCCCGGGGCTCACGGGACGGCTTCTGCAGGCGGGGCTGGGGCGGCACAGGCGCCGGGCGGCGAAGGGCACGTGCCAGGCGGAGGGCACGCTGTCAGCGGGACAGACACACGACCGCACAGCCCATCCCGAGGCTGCCGGTCCCCTCCCGCCCCTCCGCCATTCCCGATCTGACCTCCCCCACCCCTATCACCCGGGGGCGGCGAGACCCATGGCCGTTCTTGCCCCCCTGAGGCTCAGCTCCCAGGGAACGGGAAGGGCCGGGGCTGGGGGGCGCCAAAGGGGTCGCCGGCCCGGCTGCCCAGTGACCTTGGCTGAACCCTCCGCTGACCTCCCTGCACCCTCTCTGAGCCAGGAGTTCAGATGCAGTTCACCCGGATAGAGGCCAAAACGTCCCCAAGAGGGGCGTCCCCAGGGCCGCAGCCAGAAGCCCTCGGAGCCCCCCAACCCCCGGGCCTGAGCGCTCTCATTGGCTCCCGCTGACGTCAGAGCCCGGCCCCGCCTCCAGGTGGGCGCCAGCGCCAGGCACTGCGGCAGGCCGGGAGGGCTCTGACGTCCCCTCGGCCTGTCCCGCTCCCCTCATCCCTGACCTTGAAGGCTGGGGGTGGGGGGCGGCCCCTCGGAGTCGGGCTTCGGGACGCGCACGCGTGGGGCTGGTTGCATGCTTCCCGTCAGCCGCATCAATCGTGCAGCTGCCGGGTCTGCGGCGCTGACGTCGGCGCCCGGGGTGGGTGCGAGGGGGCGGCCCCAGGGCCTTTGCACCCCGCAGGGCAGGCGGGGGCGCGGAGGAGTGCGTCTGCCCCTGCCTCTCCTTCCTAGAGTTAGAAGAGCACCGATCCTGGGCACCTGCTGCCCTCGGCAAGGGGGTGCCCTGTTTTTCCATGACCCCGCCCCCGCCCCGCCCCTGGCCCTGCTGGCTCATCCCTTCAGCCTTGCCGTCCTATGCCCAGAAAATAAGGCACCGGGACCCCTTTCTCAGCGCCTCTCCTGCAGAGACCCCAGCCTGACGGCCCAGTTAACACTACAACCAAGACCTCTGCTTCGGCCTGGCTGGCACCCTGCAGTCCCCCTCCACCCGCCATGCCAACCCCCGCAGGATCAGGGAGGCAGGCACGCAGACACCTGCAGGCACGGACCCCCGGGGCTCACGGGACGGCTTCTGCAGGCGGGGCTGGGGCGGGCACAGGCGCCGGGCGGCGAAGGGCACGTGCCAGGCGGAGGGCACGCTGTCAGCGGGACAGACACACGACCGCACAGCCCATCCACAGAGGCTGACAGGCAAGTCACAGCCCTTTGCGATGTCCGCAGAGATTTCAGTCTTCCCCGCCCTCCCCCGCAGCCCCTGACCAGCAGCTCCCCAGCACCCCTGCAGCGGGCCAGGGCCACCAGGGAGCCTGGGACCCGCTGGTCTTGCCCCGAGACCCCCAAGTGCGGTGAGGGAAGGCAGCAGCACCCCCGGACCGAGGCAGCGTGCGCCCCCTGCTCCCTGCCTGCCTCGCCGCCCGCCCCCGAGTCCTCACTCACCCCATCCCAGCACTCCGGCATCTTGCCGAGGGAGGCCACCCGCCTCGACCAGGAAGGACAAACAAAAGCTCGAGTCACCAGAGCCCGGAGGGAGGGGGCCGCGCAGGTGGGAGACCAGCGGCTCTGTCACGGGCCCGGCTCCCGGGCCATTTATATGCGGAGCGGCCGGGCCTGGACTGGCCCCTCCTCCCTGCGGGGTTTCTGAGCAGCTACTCGCTCACCCGGAGCCCCTGCTCCCAGATTGGCTTTCAGGAGACAAGACTTGGCTCCGATTGGCTTCCAAGGGCCTCCCTCACCGCGGCTCCTGCTCCTCCCACTCCCAGCCACGCATCAGCCTTGAGAGTCCCCAGCTCCTGCTCCCCACCCACCCCCAACACAGAGGCTCGGAGGAGCCGCTGCACCCGGGGTCCTGGGAAGATGAGAGGGCCCATGCACAGGTGCGCCGGGTGACAGGTGCGCAGGAGCCTCGTACCAGCCAGGGTGCTCCCCACCACCCCCTCCCCGAGCCTTGCCGTCCTATGCCCAGAAAATAAGGCACCGGGACCCCTTTCTCAGCGCCTCTCCTGCAGAGACCCCAGCCTGACGGCCCAGTTAACACTACAACCAAGACCTCTGCTTCGGCCTGGCTGGCACCCTGCAGTCCCCCTCCACCCGCCATGCCAACCCCCGCAGGATCAGGGAGGCAGGCACGCAGACACCTGCAGGCACGGACCCCCGGGGCTCACGGGACGGCTTCTGCAGGCGGGGCTGGGGCGGCACAGGCGCCGGGCGGCGAAGGGCACGTGCCAGGCGGAGGGCACGCTGTCAGCGGGACAGACACACGACCGCACAGCCCATCCACAGAGGCTGACAGGCAAGTCACAGCCCTTTGCGATGTCCGCAGAGATTTCAGTCTTCCCCGCCCTCCCCCGCAGCCCCTGACCAGCAGCTCCCCAGCACCCCTGCAGCGGGCCAGGGCCACCAGGGAGCCTGGGACCCGCTGGTCTTGCCCCGAGACCCCCAAGTGCGGTGAGGGAAGGCAGCAGCACCCCCGGACCGAGGCAGCGTGCGCCCCCTGCTCCCTGCCTGCCTCGCCGCCCGCCCCCGAGTCCTCACTCACCCCATCCCAGCACTCCGGCATCTTGCCGAGGGAGGCCACCCGCCTCGACCAGGAAGGACAAACAAAAGCTCGAGTCACCAGAGCCCGGAGGGAGGGGGCCGCGCAGGTGGGAGACCAGCGGCTCTGTCACGGGCCCGGCTCCCGGGCCATTTATATGCGGAGCGGCCGGGCCTGGACTGGCCCCTCCTCCCTGCGGGGTTTCTGAGCAGCTACTCGCTCACCCGGAGCCCCTGCTCCCAGATTGGCTTTCAGGAGACAAGACTTGGCTCCGATTGGCTTCCAAGGGCCTCCCTCACCGCGGCTCCTGCTCCTCCCACTCCCAGCCACGCATCAGCCTTGAGAGTCCCCAGCTCCTGCTCCCCACCCACCCCCAACACAGAGGCTCGGAGGAGCCGCTGCACCCGGGGTCCTGGGAAGATGAGAGGGCCCATGCACAGGTGCGCCGGGTGACAGGTGCGCAGGAGCCTCGTACCAGCCAGGGTGCTCTAGACAGCACACCTGGGGAGCAGGGAGCACCCGAGAGGGCCCCGAGCCAGCCTCCACACCAGGAAGGCCTGGACTGCTTCACCTGGAGGGGTAGGGGGCGTCACTGCTGCCTGCGGCAACCTGGGTTGTGACCCAACTTAGGAGGCTGTTCCTCCTCCACCCTAGGGCCTCTCCTTGGGCAGCCCCGGCTCTGCCCTCACGCATGCCCGGTGGCTGCCCATGTTGGGGAAATGAGGGCTCTGGACAGACTGCAGGACCAGGGGTGTGGTGGGCATGCACCAGCTCTGCCCGCCCCACCTCCTTCCTGCCCCAGGGTTTGGAGGTCTCTGGAGAGGAGGAGGTGGAATCGGGGCAGGGCAGCTTGTTCACACGGACAGGCCTATCTCCCCACAGACACACCCCCATCCTCTTTTCCGAGGTCACCCAGCGTGCAGCTGGGCTCTGAGTCTCTGGCGAGCAGGACTGGCTGTCCCGCAGAGCAGCAGGTCAGGTGCTGAGGGTCACGTGGCTCAGGATGTGTGAAAAGAGCTGGCTGGAGACAGACAGGTAAACCCATGAGCAGGGGGAGGCAAAGGAGAGCAGAGGAAGAGAGGAAATAGGCCAGGGAGGGGCGCAGAGGAGGGAGCCCAAGAACTGAGAGAGGCAGGAGCAAGGGAGAGGGGGTGGGGTGCGGGCGCCGGTGCCCCCATTCTGTCACTTTGGTGAAGGAACCTGCCACTTGCCCCAGCCTGTGCTGTCAGCCGTGCGTGCTGGCTGGCTGCCCAGGGGGAAGGTGAGCCCCTCCCCGCCTCTGGGTGCCTAGTGACCTGGTCAGCACCCGCTCTCTATGCTATTCCTGGCCACGTCCTCTGCCTGGGGGCCGTCAATAACTTCCCCTGCCCCTCTCTGACCTCGCCACGCAAGCCTGGTGCAGAGCGTGGGGGGCTGTGTCCTCCCAGGGCAGCCAGGGTGTGGTGAGGATATGGCCCAGTCACTCAGGTCCTACCCCTGTCCCCCAGCACAGGAAGAGGCTCTGGTTGTTGAGGCCCTGCACCAAGGCACAGCCCGTCCATGGACCTGCCGCAGAATCCTCCAATCTATTTCTGGAAGAGGGGCAGGGGCCTCTCACCCCTTCTGCCCCTCCAACCTTATGCCCACCTGAACCTCTGAGTGGCCTTCTTCATCCTTGGCTCTGGCGACCTCTGAAACACTACCTACTGCAAGCCGTGACCTCTCGATTCTGCTCAGGTCAATAGCTTCAAATGCACAGACTTGAAATCTCAAGCTTCTCCACCCACTAGCTGGATGACCTTGGAGAAGAGTTTTTTGTTCCTCTGTGCCTCAGTCTCCCCAACCGTCAAACAAGAACTGCGCCTCCCACACCGAGCTCCTGGGAGGAGGATAAAAAGCTGCGTCTGTCACTAAGACCTGATCCCAGGCCTGCTCAGGGGAGAGCTGGGGTAATCTGTATGCTTCTCCAAACTGTGGGTCTCTTTCCTGGAGGTTGTGCAATTGATGGAGTCGAACAAGGCAGGCTCAGGTTCTGGTAGCCAAACCCTTCTAGGCTTTGCTGTATGACCTTGGGCAAGTCAGTCAACTACTCTGAGTCTCTGTGTCTGTGAAAGGGAGAACAGCAGTTGGCTGCTTGTGTGTAGCCACAAGGATAACACAGAAGCCTATGAGAAAAGATGAGCAGGGGGAGGCAAAGGAGAGCAGAGGAAGAGAGGAAATAGGCCAGGGAGGGGCGCAGAGGAGGGAGCCCAAGAACTGAGAGAGGCAGGAGCAAGGGAGAGGGGGTGGGGTGCGGGCGCCGGTGCCCCCATTCTGTCACTTTGGTGAAGGAACCTGCCACTTGCCCCAGCCTGTGCTGTCAGCCGTGCGTGCTGGCTGGCTGCCCAGGGGGAAGGTGAGCCCCTCCCCGCCTCTGGGTGCCTAGTGACCTGGTCAGCACCCGCTCTCTATGCTATTCCTGGCCACGTCCTCTGCCTGGGGGCCGTCAATAACTTCCCCTGCCCCTCTCTGACCTCGCCACGCAAGCCTGGTGCAGAGCGTGGGGGGCTGTGTCCTCCCAGGGCAGCCAGGGTGTGGTGAGGATATGGCCCAGTCACTCAGGTCCTACCCCTGTCCCCCAGCACAGGAAGAGGCTCTGGTTGTTGAGGCCCTGCACCAAGGCACAGCCCGTCCATGGACCTGCCGCAGAATCCTCCAATCTATTTCTGGAAGAGGGGCAGGGGCCTCTCACCCCTTCTGCCCCTCCAACCTTATGCCCACCTGAACCTCTGAGTGGCCTTCTTCATCCTTGGCTCTGGCGACCTCTGAAACACTACCTACTGCAAGCCGTGACCTCTCGATTCTGCTCAGGTCAATAGCTTCAAATGCACAGACTTGAAATCTCAAGCTTCTCCACCCACTAGCTGGATGACCTTGGAGAAGAGTTTTTTGTTCCTCTGTGCCTCAGTCTCCCCAACCGTCAAACAAGAACTGCGCCTCCCACACCGAGCTCCTGGGAGGAGGATAAAAAGCTGCGTCTGTCACTAAGACCTGATCCCAGGCCTGCTCAGGGGAGAGCTGGGGTAATCTGTATGCTTCTCCAAACTGTGGGTCTCTTTCCTGGAGGTTGTGCAATTGATGGAGTCGAACAAGGCAGGCTCAGGTTCTGGTAGCCAAACCCTTCTAGGCTTTGCTGTATGACCTTGGGCAAGTCAGTCAACTACTCTGAGTCTCTGTGTCTGTGAAAGGGAGAACAGCAGTTGGCTGCTTGTGTCGGTAGCCACAAGGATAACACAGAAGCCTATGAGAAAAGATGAAGAAGCTAAGCACAGGGAAGTAAATTCTCCCACTCAGCTAGTAAGTAATGGAGATTATGGACATCTCAGCACTCTGGTCTGAGGTTGTATTATTTTTTTTATTTTAAAAAATGTTGGCCACACCCCAAGGCACATGGGATCTTCGTTCCCTGACCAGGGATTGAACCCAAGCCCCACTGCATTGGAAGGCGGAATTGTAACCAATGGATCATCAGGGAGGTCCCAAGAGGTCACAGTATTAAGAACTGTAAATGCTTAGCTCCTATGTGCCAGATGTGGAACTAAATACTCTAAACCCTTTGCAAATGTTACCTTAGTTCCTCCTCTTTGCATCCACTTTACAAACAAGAAAAATGAAGCACAGAGAGGTTCTGTAACCTGCCCAACCTCACACAGCCGAGGACGCAGAGTTGGGAACCAGATGCAGAGAGGGCCGGCCCTGGTGGCCAGTGGTCACAGTCAGCCCAGGAGCTGAGCGCCCGTCCCGCAGGCACCCTCCTCAACCCTACCAGCACCTGGGAGGTCTGAGCTCCTGTCTGACTCTAGGAATGCGGTAGTGACCCCTGCGGGCGGTCACGTGGTGGGGCCAGGACCTGGACTCAGGTCTGCCTGGCTCTGGGGAGTCCTTCTGCCTCCCCCACTGGCTGGGCCCAGGGGACTGAACAGGATAAAATCCTTGCCAGGCCTTGGCCCAGATAAGGGTCATCCCGGCAGCTGCTTTACTAAAGAGGAAAAAAAAACAAAAGCCGCCATCAGAGAGGAGTCACCGGAACAGAGAATAAGGTGCCTTCTAGCATGTGCTGCCCTGTACCAAAGGGTCTTGAGAACTGGGGTCTCACACAGGGAAGGTGACCCCCTCGCCCCACGTGGGCCCGGAATACGGGTGTGGAGGGCCCCAGGATTCCATACACTTTCACCTCCAGTCCGCCTCCCAGGGCGCGTGTGTGCTGGGGGCTGGCCGCACCCCCAGCATCCGGGGAGTCCCACTCGGTGTTGGGGAGCGTCTCATGGGTCTGGCTTTAATTTCGCAGTCCCTCCCGTGGAGGGAGGGGCTCTGTGTTCCCACCCCCCCCGCCCTTGTTTGGAGCAGCGAGGCAAGGGACTCTGGCCGGGCCTAGGCCACCCCCCTTCCCCCCCCCCCTCCAGCCCCTGTCCCCCGATCCTTGGATCGCAAAGTAATGGAGATTATGGACATCTCAGCACTCTGGTCTGAGGTTGTATTATTTTTTTTATTTTAAAAAATGTTGGCCACACCCCAAGGCACATGGGATCTTCGTTCCCTGACCAGGGATTGAACCCAAGCCCCACTGCATTGGAAGGCGGAATTGTAACCAATGGATCATCAGGGAGGTCCCAAGAGGTCACAGTATTAAGAACTGTAAATGCTTAGCTCCTATGTGCCAGATGTGGAACTAAATACTCTAAACCCTTTGCAAATGTTACCTTAGTTCCTCCTCTTTGCATCCACTTTACAAACAAGAAAAATGAAGCACAGAGAGGTTCTGTAACCTGCCCAACCTCACACAGCCGAGGACGCAGAGTTGGGAACCAGATGCAGAGAGGGCCGGCCCTGGTGGCCAGTGGTCACAGTCAGCCCAGGAGCTGAGCGCCCGTCCCGCAGGCACCCTCCTCAACCCTACCAGCACCTGGGAGGTCTGAGCTCCTGTCTGACTCTAGGAATGCGGTAGTGACCCCTGCGGGCGGTCACGTGGTGGGGCCAGGACCTGGACTCAGGTCTGCCTGGCTCTGGGGAGTCCTTCTGCCTCCCCCACTGGCTGGGCCCAGGGGACTGAACAGGATAAAATCCTTGCCAGGCCTTGGCCCAGATAAGGGTCATCCCGGCAGCTGCTTTACTAAAGAGGAAAAAAAAACAAAAGCCGCCATCAGAGAGGAGTCACCGGAACAGAGAATAAGGTGCCTTCTAGCATGTGCTGCCCTGTACCAAAGGGTCTTGAGAACTGGGGTCTCACACAGGGAAGGTGACCCCCTCGCCCCACGTGGGCCCGGAATACGGGTGTGGAGGGCCCCAGGATTCCATACACTTTCACCTCCAGTCCGCCTCCCAGGGCGCGTGTGTGCTGGGGGCTGGCCGCACCCCCAGCATCCGGGGAGTCCCACTCGGTGTTGGGGAGCGTCTCGCGGCTCTGGCTTTAATTTCGGCAGTCCCTCCCGTGGAGGGAGGGGCTCTGTGTTCCCACCCCCCCAGCCCTTGTTTGGAGCAGCGAGGGCAAAGGGGACTCTGGCCGGGCCTAGGCCACCTTGGGGCTGCATCCCTTCCCCCACCCCACTGGCTCCCGGTTCTCCACTCCCCCAGACCCCATCCTGTCCTCCCCAGATCCAGAGGCCTTTGTGATCGCAGCCCGCGCTCCCACGAGATGGGAGCGTGAGCACAGGCGCTGCTCCGACGCCTCTGCCGTGTCCTTGAAGGGGCGCATGACCCAGGGGCCAAAGCGTGGCTCAGATCTGCAGATCCGCGCTGCTGGGGGAGGAGCCTGCAGGCCGCCCCACCTCCCACGTCACCCCTACGTCCAGCCCTCGAGGCTGAGGCTGTCATGGGGCTGGGAGACTGACCTACACTGGATGCTGCCCTGAGGGCTGGCTAGCTCCCGACAGCCGGCAGGAAGGTCTCAGGAAGGTCTGACTTCGCAGGTTGAGATGGCCAGGTGGGGCCCCGAACCCTGGGAGGCTCCACTGTGTCTGCCGTCACGGGTTCTCTGAGACCCGGAAATAAATGGCCACCTTGGGACTCCCAGGGGCGAGACGGCGGGCCGAGGGAGCAAACCCAGAAATCATAAATACAAAGAATGATTTCAGTTTTCACAGGGAATCTGGCATCACATGGAAGAGGACATGGTTGTCCCGGGCAACTGCTGCCATGGAAACGGGAGTTATTTCAGAGCATCAACCTGGCTCTCATAGGAGGAAAGCGAGGCAGCAGATGACAGCATCCTCGCTCCCAGACCTCCCCTCCTTTCCTGGTCCCGTTCAGGGAGGGAGGGGGCGCTTCTCCACGGAGGGAGGGAGCAGGCAAAGCCGCTGTGAGCTGTGGGGCTGGTCCCGGAGGCTGCCAGGTGCCCAGTCCCTGTGGCCTGGGTGGAGGCACTCGGAAAGGCCGTGACCCTCCTCTGAAACAGGCTGGGTGGGGAGGGGCCAGCCAGCAGTTGGTCCCCATGTGGGGAGGCTGAGCGGGGACCTACCTTCCAGTCGGTGTCCACAGCCAAGAGGAAAGAGTCAGAGTGCTCCTAAAGGAAGCAAACAGAGCAGGCTGGTTAGGCCCCAGCTTGGCCTGGGCAGGGAGGGGCAGCCGCGGGGGCTCCGCCTTCAGCACTCTCCCTCGCTGTTCCCCAGTCTATTTTTTGGCTGCACCACGCCAGCCATGAAGGATCTTGGTGCCCAGACCAGGAACTGAACCTGCGCCCCCTGAAGTGGAAGCAAGGAGTCTTAACCACTGGACCGCCAGGGAGGCCCCGCCCCAGTCAATGGTAACAGAAGTGACCCAGGGCTTTCCAAGTGCCAGGCCTCAGGCCACCACGTACGTGACAGATGAGGCTGCGAGCAGCTACACACATCGATCTTACCATTTAATTTTTTTTAACCTATTCACTTAAAACGTGAAGACTTCCACTTAGCAGGCGAGAAGGGTGAGGCTCAGAGAGGCTGAATTGCAAGGGGAGAAAATGAGGGGACAGTCTCTGAGCCCAGACTGTCACTGTTCGTCACTCTGCCCGCTGCCCCCATAGACGGCTGTCGAGGTCGACCGTCGGGCACAAGTGCAGAGGCCAGGGAAGAGGGCCCGACTGTCATGCCCACTGGGAAGCCGAGTCCACACCTCAAGGGGAAAGGCGGCTTTGCTGACCGGCCCGAAGGCGCTGCCCGAGCCCCTGCCATAGCCACTCCCACCTCTCCAGATCTGCCTCTCAAAGCACTGGGGCCCCGGCTTTTCGGCTCATTTTCCCTGACGGTGTACCCCTCTGACGGGTGCCCGCCCCGCCCGCTGGACTGCAGGCACCCAGAGGGTCTGGACCATGTCTGGCTGGGCTCTCAGCATAACGTCTGGCACAAACCAGGCTCCTCAAACACAAACACAGATCTGGGCAAACAAGCCTGACGTCACGGATGAGGGGGGCGAGGTTTAGATGGACCCACTGCTTATAAGGTGGTGGCGATGCAGAGCCGGGGCGCCGGGGTCTGAACTCCCTGTGTCTGAGCTGCCCGGCTCTCCCTAATACAGTTCAGCGGTGCTCAGACGCTCTGCACCCACCCTGGACTCTGCGGAAGGAAACCTCATTCAGTGGGGGAATCCCACATACCCACGCTGCCTTCTCCCGTGTCCGTCTAGAACCCTCTCTGCTTGCTGTGGGCAGGCCACTGAGCCTCCGGGCCTCAGTGTCCGTGAGGATTAAACGAGGACACAGAGAGCAGCCATTCTGCCCTGGAGCCCCAGCCCTGGGCTCTGTGTGTGCCTGAGGCTGCTGGGTAACTCTGGGGGTAAAGGAGACAATCAGACTAGAACCAGCCGGTCACGGGAGGCCAGCAAGAGAAGGGCAGGGCTACCAAGCACAACAAGAAGGAACATGAACCTACATCACAGGAGCAGGAAGGCCAAGAATGAAACCAGGAATGCTGATATTTGATTCTCAAAACAAGGAGTTCCTCCACCTGCATTCCGGAGCGAGAGGCATGATGGAGAGAATCAGACGGCCCTGGAGGCTCTCACCCCCAAAAGGACACGAAGAGGTCTCAGGCTTTCACCTGTCTGAGGTGGCATCAACAACGGCCATCCTCCCGTCCGGGTTCCCCCAGAGGCTGGGGGCTCTCTCTGCACGGGGAGGAGAGGAGAACACGGAGCCTCCAAGGAAGGGGGCAGGGGCCGAGGGGAAAGGGACAAGGCTGGACATAGACCACTCCTCACTGGAAGACCTGGCCCGAGGGGAGCCAGGGAAAGAGATGCAGGCAGGAGATTTTCAAGGAGATGAGAAGCTTCAGATGGGCAGGACCCCAAACTGAGAGACAGCAGGAAACACACAGGCGGATCCTGAGACCTAGAGACTGAGAAGACCCACGCGAACAGGCCGAGGAAGATGGGTGGGAGAGGGGCCCAGCGGAGGGGAGGCGAGGAGGCCCAGGACGCGCCCGAGGAGACCCAGGTCGGGGGCGCAGGCACGGAGCCCCGGACGCACCAGGCAACAACGTCAGAGTCTGGAGTCAGAGGGAGGATGAGTGACCGCGTGCCAAGCGCGGGCAGGGATTTGCTCCTCTTTCCTTAAGGGGGACAGAGCCGGCGCGGTCTGAACTCTGTGTCTGAGCTGCCCGGCTCCTAATACAGTTCAGCGGTGCTCAGACGCTCTGCACCCACCCTGGACTCTGCGGAAGGAAACCTCATTCAGTGGGGGAATCCCACATACCCACGCTGCCTTCTCCCGTGTCCGTCTAGAACCCTCTCTGCTTGCTGTGGGCAGGCCACTGAGCCTCCGGGCCTCAGTGTCCGTGAGGATTAAACGAGGACACAGAGAGCAGCCATTCTGCCCTGGAGCCCCAGCCCTGGGCTCTGTGTGTGCCTGAGGCTGCTGGGTAACTCTGGGGGTAAAGGAGACAATCAGACTAGAACCAGCCGGTCACGGGAGGCCAGCAAGAGAAGGGCAGGGCTACCAAGCACAACAAGAAGGAACATGAACCTACATCACAGGAGCAGGAAGGCCAAGAATGAAACCAGGAATGCTGATATTTGATTCTCAAAACAAGGAGTTCCTCCACCTGCATTCCGGAGCGAGAGGCATGATGGAGAGAATCAGACGGCCCTGGAGGCTCTCACCCCCAAAAGGACACGAAGAGGTCTCAGGCTTTCACCTGTCTGAGGTGGCATCAACAACGGCCATCCTCCCGTCCGGGTTCCCCCAGAGGCTGGGGCTCTCTCTGCACGGGGAGGAGAGGAGAACACGGAGCCTCCAAGGAAGGGGGCAGGGGCCGAGGGGAAAGGGACAAGGCTGGACATAGACCACTCCTCACTGGAAGACCTGGCCCGAGGGGAGCCAGGGAAAGAGATGCAGGCAGGAGATTTTCAAGGAGATGAGAAGCTTCAGATGGGCAGGACCCCAAACTGAGAGACAGCAGGAAACACACAGGCGGATCCTGAGACCTAGAGACTGAGAAGACCCACGCGAACAGGCCGAGGAAGATGGGTGGGAGAGGGGCCCAGCGGAGGGGAGGCGAGGAGGCCCAGGACGCGCCCGAGGAGACCCAGGTCGGGGGCGCAGGCACGGAGCCCCGGACGCACCAGGCAACAACGTCAGAGTCTGGAGTCAGAGGGAGGATGAGTGACCGCGTGCCAAGCGCGGGCAGGGATTTGCTCCTCAGTGCACTTCCAAGTGGAGGAAGATTTAAAAGTGCAAAAGACAGGCGCTTCCATCTGGTGTAGCTGGACAGGGGACTGTGGGCGTGACCGGCTGGGAGAGAGACCAAGGGCGAGGCAGGACGGCGCCAGTCGTCACTGAGACCTGGAGAGGCCACGATGGGAGCACCGAGGAGGATCTGGGGGAGCCATTAATACGCCTTGGAACAAGCAGAGGTGACCAGGGAGCAGGTCCACGCGAGGAAGGGGAGGCACCGAGCTGGGATTCGCAGCCTTGGAGGACAGCTGCGATGCAGACCCCCGGGAGGGGTGGGGAGGGCAAACCTGGGTCCGGGGGGCATGAGGTGAGACACCAAGTGTGTCACGAAGAAGGCCGAGCCGGGAGCGGCTCAGGGGGACCTGGGCAGGGAGGGGAAGCGAGGCGCGGGCCCGGCTCGGCAGAGGAGGGGTGTGGGCATCTCCTGGGGTGACCTGCTGGGGGAGGAGTGGAAGAGACACATAGAATGTGAGAGGCCACCCACAGCTGCTCACCTGGTACCAGCAGGCAGCACCCCCGACCCCTGGCCTGTGGGGATGGGTGCAGGGGTCCCTGAAAGCCACCAGCACTCTCTCTCTGTTTGCATGCCTCCAAAGACAGGCTATGTGTGGGCAGGAGGGACTTTTCAAAGACTTCTGAAAAATTTCTTTCTTTTGAGCTGCATCACAGTCTAGAGTTTCCACCTGGTCCAGGTCTTGTACTGAGAGCCTGCGCGTTTCCGGGCGCTGTGCTGGGGACTGGGAAGACCCCGGAGTAAGACGGACAGGGCTTCTCCCCCAGGAGCCCGCGGGGCAGCGCGTGAGAGCACTGAGTGCGGAGGCCAGGCTCAGAGGGTATGAGAGGGCTCAGGATTAGATCCAGTGGTCAGAGAGGCCTTTCTGAGGAGGGGGCATTATTTCAGCAAAGCCCAGATAAAATGACGGACCAGCCCCGCCAAGTTGTGCGACCAGAATATCCCAGGCGGAGGAGATAGCTGAGAGATGCTCAGCTGGGTCGAGGAAGGGCAGTGAGGCGGAGAGTCGCGGGGAGGGCGGGGCGGGGTACAGAGCCCGTTCTGGGCCCCTTGGAAGGACGGTGGCTGTGACTCTGAGCACAGTGGCAGCTGCTGGGCAACTTCAAGCATGAAAAGTGACAAGATGTGTTTTATTTATTTTTTGGTGTATGCCAAAAAAAGGCTGAAGTGACCGGAGTCCCTTACCAAAGCCAAGAACAATAGCTAAAAACAGGCCTCAGGAGGGATGGTGGCCAGTAATAGAAACCAAACCTTGTCAGCCTAAGCAAATCGGGAAATTTATAATTAGGATTCAAGGGTGACTTGCCAAGCCAAGGGCGGCACTCATGAAGGGCTGGGACGAGGGACTAGAGTCTATCAGATGCCTATTGGAACGACAGGGGGCACTCTCAAAGGAGGGACAGAGGAAGGAGACCCCGGGGAGGCTGCTTCAAGCAGAAGGAGGGGGGCCTCTCTTGGGGTGCCCTGCCGAGGTGAGGAGTGGAAGAGAACACGGGACGCCAAGGCGCCCTCAGTGCTCTGTGCTGCCCAGGGGGGCACAGCCTGTACTGGCAGGGGGCCCCTGGGCAGGAGACGATGGGGGCTTGGAACAGGGCGGGAGCCGAATTCGTCAAGAGTCTACAGTGTCTAGCCCGACAGCCATCCCCTGACCGCTTCTGGGGGCTGCCCTCAGGTAATCAGGGCTTAAGGCAGGGAGGGCTTCTCGGGGGGCGCTGGTGGTAAAGAACCTGGCTACCAATGCAGGAGACATAAGAGATGCAGGTTTGATCCCTGGCCTGGGAAGATCCCACGTGCCCGGAGCGGCTGGACCAACGTGTCCAATTACCGAGCCAGAGCACTGCAGCGCATGCGCCCAGAGCCGGTGCTCTGCGACAACAGAGGCCACTGCGCTGGGAGGCCCACAGGGGCCCAAGAACAAAGATGGACGAAAATAGACAAATGAAAGACCAATAGGAGTGGCCCGCCCGCCCCCCTCCCCCCCGCCCCAAAATAAATAAATCAATTAAAAAAAAAAAAAGGGTACCCTTCTCTGGGGCAGGACCACCAGCCTCATGCAGCCGGCCCCTGGTGCCTGCACAGCTCTCTGTCCCCACAGTGAGCTCAGCGGCTCTTGGGCTCACCTCCTGCTGGAGGGAGGCGGGAAAGGGCAGAGAGAGGTGGGCCGGGCATCGGGGACTGGGTTTCCGGCTTCCCGTCTGTAAAGCGAGGGGGGCCTGGGAGCATCACCAGCAGACACCTGCAGCTGTGACGCCAGAATTCCACGAACAGTGGACTCCCAACTTTGCGGGCATTTATTTATTTTTGGTGTATGCCAAAAAGGCTGAAGTGACCGGAGTCCCTTACCAAAGCCAAGAACAATAGCTAAAACAGGCCTCAGGAGGGATGGTGGCCAGTAATAGAAACCAAACCTTGTCAGCCTAAGCAAAACGGGAAATTTATAATTAGGATTCAAGGGTGACTTGCCAACCCAAAGGGGCGGCACTCATGAAGGGCTGGGACGAGGGACTAGAGTCTATCAGATGCCTATTGGAACGACAGGGGGCACTCTCAAAGGAGGGACAGAGGAAGGAGACCCCGGGGAGGCTGCTTCAAGCAGAAGGAGGGGGGCCTCTCTTGGGGTGCCCTGCCGAGGTGAGGAGTGGAAGAGAACACGGGACGCCAAGGCGCCCTCAGTGCTCTGTGCTGCCCAGGGGGGCACAGCCTGTACTGGCAGGGGGCCCCTGGGCAGGAGACGATGGGGGCTTGGAACAGGGCGGGAGCCGAATTCGTCAAGAGTCTACAGTGTCTAGCCCGACAGCCATCCCCTGACCGCTTCTGGGGGCTGCCCTCAGGTAATCAGGGCTTAAGGCAGGGAGGGCTTCTCGGGGGGCGCTGGTGGTAAAGAACCTGGCTACCAATGCAGGAGACATAAGAGATGCAGGTTTGATCCCTGGCCTGGGAAGATCCCACGTGCCCGGAGCGGCTGGACCAACGTGTCCAATTACCGAGCCAGAGCACTGCAGCGCATGCGCCCAGAGCCGGTGCTCTGCGACAACAGAGGCCACTGCGCTGGGAGGCCCACAGGGGCCCAAGAACAAAGATGGACGAAAATAGACAAATGAAAGACCAATAGGAGTGGCCCGCCCGCCCCCCTCCCTCCCCACCCGCCCCAAAATAAATAAATCAATTAAAAAAAAAAAAAGGGTACCCTTCTCTGGGGCAGGACCACCAGCCTCATGCAGCCGGCCCCTGGTGCCTGCACAGCTCTCTGTCCCCACAGTGAGCTCAGCGGCTCTTGGGCTCACCTCCTGCTGGAGGGAGGCGGGAAAGGGCAGAGAGAGGTGGGCCGGGCATCGGGGACTGGGTTTCCGGCTTCCCGTCTGTAAAGCGAGGGGGGCCTGGGAGCATCACCAGCAGACACCTGCAGCTGTGACGCTGCAGAATTCCACGAACAGTGGACTCCCAACTTTTCCTTGTCTCAGGTGAGGGGACAGGGAAGCCGTGGCGGACATGACCACAAGCAGAAAGGAAGGGCAGGTGTAGCTCTGGACTCTAACACCTGGTGTCCCTTGCAGGTAAAATAATAACCTCCAGTGCCTTGGTCCCGCTGCTCCTGGGGGCACCGCTGGTAATTCTTGCCCTCCTGCCTCAGAGGCTTGGGAGGAAAAGAGAAGCTTGAAAGGGCTGAACACGTGGGGAAGGAAGTGTGGCTCCCTGCTGGAGGCAGCACTGCCCAAGGGGAACCCTGTCGGGACGTGAAGGCCGCCCAGAACCAAGGGGCTGAAGACAGCCTCACTCCCTGAGAGCTGTGTGACCCTGGCTGAGTGAGTTAACCTTTCTGTGCCTCAGTGTTCTCATCACTGAAATGGAAATAACTCTTCTAAAGAGCCTCCCTGCCTCAAAGACAGCCAGAGGGCTGGCTGGGTGTTAGCTGCATGGGCGCTCAGCCCAGCGGGGAACTCTCCCACAGCCCGGACAAGGCTTCCAGGGTGGCCTGAGGGTTGCTGGCGCTTGGCTCGGCGAGGGCGCCTGGCTTGCTCCTTGCCATCAACCCGACTAGAGGGAAGGCCTGCAGTTTCCTTCGCCGTCACGAGGTGGCGTCCCCCGCCCCCGGGACCGCGAAGGGGAGAGTACTCACCAGCTCCGCCGCGTCCTGGCCCCGGAGCAGTGGCTTCTCCTCGGGGAATCGCAGCTCCTGCAGGCCGGCCATTGTCACGTCGTGGAGCAGGAGCCCTGGGAAGGGAGGACAAGGTCGAGGGTTAGGGCCCGGTGAAGCGGGGATGCCTCAGACTCTCCCGGCGGCGGGCGGAGAGGGCAGCGCCAGCCCCGGCTGGAGCAGGGGCAGCGGGCATCACACCGGCCGCGCCATCCCTGGATCTCGGTGGCCAAGCGCTGGCCAGCGCAGGACGTCACCAGGGCAGCAAGGCTCAGGGGAGGTCATTACATTATTCGTTCTTAAAACATGTTCCCCACAACCCAGATCTGTAAGGCGAAGGGCAGGGGTGTAGGCTCTGGACTCTACCACACACTGGTGTACGCCAGAATTCCACGAACAGTGGACTCCCAACTTTCCTTGTCTCAGGTGAGGGGACAGGGAAGCCGTGGCGGACATGACCACAAGCAGAAAGGAAGGGCAGGTGTAGCTCTGGACTCTAACACCTGGTGTCCCTTGCAGGTAAAATAATAACCTCCAGTGCCTTGGTCCCGCTGCTCCTGGGGGCACCGCTGGTAATTCTTGCCCTCCTGCCTCAGAGGCTTGGGAGGAAAAGAGAAGCTTGAAAGGGCTGAACACGTGGGGAAGGAAGTGTGGCTCCCTGCTGGAGGCAGCACTGCCCAAGGGGAACCCTGTCGGGACGTGAAGGCCGCCCAGAACCAAGGGGCTGAAGACAGCCTCACTCCCTGAGAGCTGTGTGACCCTGGCTGAGTGAGTTAACCTTTCTGTGCCTCAGTGTTCTCATCACTGAAATGGAAATAACTCTTCTAAAGAGCCTCCCTGCCTCAAAGACAGCCAGAGGGCTGGCTGGGTGTTAGCTGCATGGGCGCTCAGCCCAGCGGGGAACTCTCCCACAGCCCGGACAAGGCTTCCAGGGTGGCCTGAGGGTTGCTGGCGCTTGGCTCGGCGAGGGCGCCTGGCTTGCTCCTTGCCATCAACCCGACTAGAGGGAAGGCCTGCAGTTTCCTTCGCCGTCACGAGGTGGCGTCCCCCGCCCCCGGGACCGCGAAGGGGAGAGTACTCACCAGCTCCGCCGCGTCCTGGCCCCGGAGCAGTGGCTTCTCCTCGGGGAATCGCAGCTCCTGCAGGCCGGCCATTGTCACGTCGTGGAGCAGGAGCCCTGGGAAGGGAGGACAAGGTCGAGGGTTAGGGCCCGGTGAAGCGGGGATGCCTCAGACTCTCCCGGCGGCGGGCGGAGAGGGCAGCGCCAGCCCCGGCTGGAGCAGGGGCAGCGGGCATCACACCGGCCGCGCCATCCCTGGATCTCGGTGGCCAAGCGCTGGCCAGCGCAGGACGTCACCAGGGCAGCAAGGCTCAGGGGAGGTCATTACATTATTCGTTCTTAAAACATGTTCCCCCATGTCCCCGCCAAAAGGAAGGAAGGGAGGGAGGAAGGGAGGAAGGAAAAGAAAAAGAGACGCAATTCAGGATGACCCTTGAAACAGTTTCAAGTGACTTGCGTTTATTAAGACGGGGGACACGGGTGGGGAAGCCAGGCACAGGGTGGGGCACAGACAGAAGCCCCCTGTGCTCAGAAGGGGACAGTGGGTCTGGGGAACACAAGGACACAGCGGAGGGCTGTCCTGAGTGCCTAGAAGGACGGGCCTGGGTGAGGGTGGCCCTAAGAGGCGAGGGGGCTGGCAGTGGGGCACTGAAGGAGGGGTGCGGTCATGACGCATCACCAGCAGGGAGGGGTGACGCAGTGGCCCCGCAACCAGCCACCAGGCGGAGGGGCCCAGGCCTAATGGCTGCAGGTTCCAGGGAGACCCTGGGCCTCTGAGCTGCTGGAGAGGAGGCTGTGTGTGCACGTGGGTGGATGTCTGGAGGATCTGGTGAGGGGGGAGAAGGCAGACAGAGAGGGGCCAGGACCCCACAAGCCGTCTAGCCTGGCGCGGACATTTCTCCCTTGGACTTTACTATGGCACAAGTCATAAGGCATCGGGAGACTTGCTAGGCCGGGATATGAGCTGGAAACTCATAAAAGAGTCAGGATTGGCCAATACATACAGGGGGAAAATGTTAAACCTTACTAGAAGTCAAAGATACTCTTTTTTTGTGGAGGGGCAATGGAATCAGGCAAGTCTACAGGGCTGGCGTAGGTGCACCGGCGTGGGCATTTTACCGCTTGTGAGTGTATAAACTGATACATCTTTCGGAAGGGCAGTTTGACAGAATGAATTAAAATCATTTAAAAGGTTCTTACTCTCGGACTCAGCCGTCCTCTCCCAGGGAGAAATTTCCTAAGGAAGCCAGATGATATCCTTAGAAAAACCAGCCCCAAATGATTTCTCTCTAATAAAACTCACCACAGTGCCATTTATAATAGAAACAACAAACAAACAAACAAAAAAAAACTGAAAGAAGTTAAATGTTCATCAGTAGGGCACTAGTCAAATAAACTCTGGGTCAATAACTTGTGAAAGATTATTTAAGAACATGAAAAGGGCTTGTGCTGTAAAAGATTGTGTAAAAGCAGTTATAAAACAGACAAGACTATCCAAATTACGAGAGATACGAATAGGTACACGCACACACACACAAAGCGTGGAGGGCTTTTCATCAAGTTAACAGGCATTATTCCAGAGTGAAGAACTGAAAACTAGGGTCTGAAGTCTGAAATCGGGAGAAAGCAACATTAAGAAAGACTATGTGAAGATCATTAACGATTCTTTATTCTTGCAAAGCACTTCGCAGTTCCCAAGGTTCTTTCCTGCGCCATTAGATTTCACTCTGATGGGAAGTTCAGTGAGATAAACGAGGGTAAGACAAGTTCCACGGCACGGCACGCCCAGTGGGGCGAGGCCTGGAAACGGGTCTTTGCATTCCTAATCCGGCCCAGGCCGTGCTGCTTCTGTTTGCACCATGGCCGTCTGTCCTGGCAGGATGGCTTCCTACCTTCCCCCAACCACCCCCGCCACCCTGCTTCTCTTCCTACCGAATTCTGTTTTCTCTTTCTTAAAGGGGGAAGCCCTCAGACGTTCCCTTCTGCCCTGAAAGGCTGATTGGTCCTTAGCCGGTTGGTCAGAAGGCGCCCCCACCAATCCCTGCCCACACCTGCTCCTCTGGCTCCTCCCCTAGTAATGGGGGAGTCCGTGCAGGGGTTGCCTGCGGCCCCAGGACCTCGGGTGGAACCCATTTCTGTGGCAGCAAGGTTCTGAGACCAGGTTGCAGCTCCATCTGGGCTTCCTTCCATCCTATCAGAAGCAGGAAGCATCAGCTTCCCGGCACCTCAGGATGTCACAAAGACAGTACCTTGTGAAGGCACCAAGGTTCCACCTGAGTCTAGTCTGGGGTTGAGATGTCCTGAGGCTGGGCTGGGAGCTCCTGGCCACCCAGGCCTCCTGGAAGGTTAATCCAGAGCCGTGGAGAGCCTGGTCCCCAGCAGGAAGAGGCCAGGCAGGGAGGCCGCTGCGCCGCCACACACCGAGGTCCCTGCACCTTGTGCCCTCCTGGAGCTCTCTGTTTCCAGGGGTTTCCGGGGAAACCGGCTAACACAATGCAGATGGGCTACATTTTTAGAAAGGCGTCGTCTCCCCTCTCCCTCACTTTGTCTTTCATCCTTTCTGATGTGTGCACATTCGGCCCTCCATCGGAGGGAGCTCAAAGAAGGGCCCCCGCCCCGGAAGGCTCTTCCCTGTTAGGGCCGTTTTAGCCTCCAGCCTTCCTGAATGCCCGACTCGACTAAACGCCTTGGCAGCGCTGGGGTGTCCCCGCCCTCACCGGGCCTGTTATGAAACCACCCTCCCGGAGGAAGGCGCTATTAAAAGGGCTGAGAGTGGGCAGTGCGGGGACAGATGGCCTGTGATGGAGGGGGTGGTGGGGAAGGGGATGCAGACAGAAAGCGCATACTCCAGAGAACCAGGGATGCCTCAGCCCCAGGAGAACGGGGACCCCAGGTCCAGCAGGTGGTGACGTGGGGCTCCAGAACAGAGGTGCCGCAGGCATTCTCAAAAGGTGGTGGCTGAGGAGTGTCTTCCTAAGTTACAATTGAAAAAAAAAAACAGGCAGAGTTTCTCGGTGGCTCAGTGGTAAAGGTTCTGCCCGCCAGTGCAGGAGACGGGGGTTCGATTCCGGATCCAGGAAGACCCCACATGCCACAGAGCAGCAAAGCCCATGCGCCACAACTATGGAGCCTGTGCTCTAGAGCCCACAAGCTGCAACTACGGAGCCCATCTGCTGCCAGCTGTTGAAGCCTGAGCGCCCTAGAGCCCGTGCTCTGCAAAGAGAAAAGCCCTTGCTGACTAGAGAGTGGCCCCCACATGCTGCAGCTAGAGAAAAGACCTAACACAGCCAAGAAACGGTTCATTCTTTAAAATTAAAAAAAAAAGAAAAAAGGCAGCTGGATCGGGTTACAAGAACACGCAATTCCTATCAAATTAGTACACTGCATACCTTCGACTTATGATACAATGCTATACGTCAACACTATCCAATAAAGCTGGGGAAAAGGGTTTAAAAAAAGAGAGTGAGATTGCTCTCCAGTCCCACAAGGAAGCCTGAGAGAGATCTGTAGGGAGTCAGGGAGCACAGGGCCGGGGCGGAGTGGGGGGCAGGAGGTCTCAGGGCGGTGGTCTGTGAGCAGCAGCAGCGGATCTCTGCGTCTGCCTCTTCCCTTCTCGATCCCTGCCTCCCTAAAGGCAACACACAGTCACAGAGCCAAATGGGCCTGGGATGCGTTCCAGCCCTCCGCCTCTCCGTGGTTAGGCCTGGAGTTAATGGAATCTCCTCTAGATCACTCACCGCCTAGCTTTATTTTGGGCAAGTCACTAAAAGGATTGCTTGTCTGCAAAACGGGAGGTGTAGCCTTCCTCTGCCCACCCCAAGAGGCTCAGAGGTACAACAGAGGCGACAGATGGAAATGTGGTTGTTATTTATTCAGTTTAATACTTTTACTACATACTAGGTATTCCTTTAGTTTATTTTTTTAACTTTTTTTTTTGTATTGGGTATTAAAACTCCAATTAAAAATGTGATGGTTTCAGGTGAATAACAATAGCAAAGGGACTCAGCCAGACATACACACATATCCATTCTCCTCTAAATCCCCCTCCGATCCAGGCTGCCAGATATCATTAAGCAGAGCTCCCTGTGATACACAGTAGGTCCTAGTTGGTTATTCATTTAAAATAGAGCAGTATAGACATGTCCATCCCAAACTCCCTATGCACCCCTTCCCCAGGGTTCCCTCCGGCAGCCTTAAGTGTGTTCTCTAAGCCTATGAGTATGAGAAATGTGCTTTTTAAATTTTCTTTCTTTTTTTATCTTTTGCGGGGTGGGGTGGGGAGGGAGGGAGATGGGCGGGCCACTTCTATTGGTCTTTCATTTCTCTATTTTCATCCGTCTTTGTTCTTTGGCTCCTATGGGCCTCCCATCGCGGTGGCGTCTGTTGTCACAGAGCACCGGCTCTGGGCGCATGCGCTCCAGAGCTCCAGCTCTGTAGTTGGACACATCGGTCCAGCCGCTCCGCGGCACGTGGGATCTTCCCAGGCCAGGGATCGAACTGGCGCCCCTTGCACTGCAAGGCGGTGTCCTTACCCACTGGACCACCAGGGGAAGCCCAGAAATGTGCTTTTTAAGTGGGAGATTTCTATACCCACTTGGATGGGACAAAAATCACCTAGCTGACTGGGGGATCCTCCTAACCTTCCTCTGCCTACTTAGAGGACTTTCTTTTTTTCTTGTCTGCTGTTTAAGGAAGAGTTCATACCTGCTGGCAGGAAGGCTCTGCTGATGTTTGCAGTAACGGGACAGGAAAGGGGTGAAGGCGAGAAAGCAGGGCTCTTCGGCTGGGTGACAGAAAGCGGCCCTAGAACAGCGTGACGACGTGAGGTAGAAGTCGCTCAGTCATGTCTGACTCTTTGCCACTCCATGGACGTAGCCCGCCAGGCTCCTCTGTCCATGGACCACCAGGGGAAGGGGAAGCCCTTCAGGTGTTTTTGTTGAATGAGATGGAAGGAGTGAATAAATGAAGGACACTCGCTCAGCGTAAGCGAGGCTGTGTGGCAACAGCACACACTCTCACACACCACTGGCCGGACCGCGGTGGGTTCAACTTTATTTGGAGGGCAAGTGGGTAGTTTGTAACAATGCAAATATCTCTCAACCCTTGCGGGAGCTGCCCTGTTTCAAGGGGTTTCCTTTAAGGAAACATAGCCCTGGGAGCTGCCCTGGCAACAGGGGCTGATAACAGCATAGCTCTCTGTCCCGCCACCCCAGGTGTTGTGAAGACGTTCCTTAGCTATTATAAGGAACACCTGGAGCCTCTCTACAGGGCTTGAGGGGCATCATGACCCAGAACCATTGTAATAACACACCAGGAGGTAATGATCGACACCTGGCCTAAAGCACGTGTTATGAGCGACACCTGGCCTAAAGCACGTGTACACAATTACTTGGTGAAGTATAAAAGGGATGAGCGAATTCAATAAACTGGTCAGCAACTTGTCAGCAACCTCTAGAGTTGTCTGCCTTCTTGCTGTCCCTCTCAACCCCATCTTTTCTGTCCTTCTTTCTTTTCTTAGCCTATCTGCCACTCTCTTCAGGACCTGTTCGATTGCCGGCGGGCCCGGCAAACCCTACAATTCTGTCTCTAGGTATCTATCCTTATAGAGAAGCACAAGAGGGCTGTCTGTGCACAGCAGTGCTCTCTGCGGCCTTCTTTGGAATGGGGAAAAAGTGAGAGCAGCCGTCACAAGGAAAATAAATGTCAGGAGAACAGTTAAATAAACCGTGGCACATCTACAGCCCAGAGCACCAAGCAGCTATTTAAGAAATGAGGCAGCTCCACTCCAGCAGATAGGACAAGCATTCTGAAATATGCAGTTAAGAGAAAAGGCAATAAAAGGCAAAAAAGAGAGAGAAAAAGGCAGGTCACAGAGTAAGCCTAACTATGTAAGCCCATTTATGTGAAAAACACATGCACTGAACAGGTACATATATTTGCAAATTAAAAAAGAAAAATAAAATAAAAAAATGTCCTCAAATGCATCAGGGTAACTATAACAACGCTCATCTCGGGGGAAGGACATGGGTTTGGAAGGGTCTAAAAGGAGATTTTTATTCTATACAGCAGATCGTATCAAATGTAAGATGCCACTGATTAGAGTTGACGCTTATGTTTTATATACCAATGGAAGAGGAAAAACACTACTTATTAAATGAATACTGCCCCCTATATTTTAATTATTTACCTTGAAATAATTTCAAAGATTTATTTATTTATTTATTTATGGGGGGGAGGGGTGGGGAGGGAGGGGAGCAGGCAGGCTACTTCTATTGGTCTTTCATTTGTCAACTTTCATCCGTCTTTGTTCTTTGGCCCGTGTGGGCCTCCCATCGCGGTGGCCTCTGTTGTCACAGAGCACCGGCTCTGGGCGCATGCGCTTCAGAGCTCCAGCTTGGTAATTGGACTCATCGGTCCAGTCGCTCTGCAGCACGTGGGATCTTCCCAGGCCAGGGATTGAACCAGAGCCCCTCGCACTGCAAGGCGGTGTCCTTACCCACTGGACCATCAGGGAAGCCCCAGAAATAATTGCAGGTTTATAGAAAAATCAAAGAAAAAAGACAAAGCACAGAAACTTCCCATATACTCCTCCTTCGGCTGCCTGTCATGTCACCATGCTCCAGAACCTTAATACAGTTAGAGAACCCAGGAGGGCTGTCTGTGCACAGCGGTGCTCTCTGCGGCCTTCTTTGGAATGGGGAAAAAGTGAGAGCAGCCGTCACAAGGAAAATAAATGTCAGGAGAACAGTTAAATAAACCGTGGCACATCTACAGCCCAGAGCACCAAGCAGCTATTTAAGAAATGAGGCAGCTCCACTCCAGCAGATAGGACAAGCATTCTGAAATATGCAGTTAAGAGAAAAGGCAATAAAAGGCAAAAAAGAGAGAGAAAAAGGCAGGTCACAGAGTAAGCCTAACTATGTAAGCCCATTTATGTGAAAAACACATGCACTGAACAGGTACATATATTTGCAAATTAAAAAAGAAAAATAAAATAAAAAAATGTCCTCAAATGCATCAGGGTAACTATAACAACGCTCATCTCGGGGGAAGGACATGGGTTTGGAAGGGTCTAAAAGGAGATTTTTATTCTATACAGCAGATCGTATCAAATGTAAGATGCCACTGATTAGAGTTGACGCTTATGTTTTATATACCAATGGAAGAGGAAAAACACTACTTATTAAATGAATACTGCCCCCTATATTTTAATTATTTACCTTGAAATAATTTCAAAGATTTATTTATTTATTTATTTATGGGGGGAGGGGTTGGGGAGGGAGGGGAGCAGGCAGGCTACTTCTATTGGTCTTTCATTTGTCAACTTTCATCCGTCTTTGTTCTTTGGCCCGTGTGGGCCTCCCATCGCGGTGGCCTCTGTTGTCACAGAGCACCGGCTCTGGGCGCATGCGCTTCAGAGCTCCAGCTTGGTAATTGGACTCATCGGTCCAGTCGCTCTGCAGCACGTGGGATCTTCCCAGGCCAGGGATTGAACCAGAGCCCCTCGCACTGCAAGGCGGTGTCCTTACCCACTGGACCATCAGGGAAGCCCCAGAAATAATTGCAGGTTTATAGAAAAATCAAAGAAAAAAGACAAAGCACAGAAACTTCCCATATACTCCTCCTTCGGCTGCCTGTCATGTCACCATGCTCCAGAACCTTAATACAGTTAGAGAACCCAGGAGGGAAACTGCTGCTACAGGACAGTGAAGGATCTGCAGGCCTTGGATGAACTTCACAGTTTTCTCAGTCGTCTCCCCATCTAGGAGCCCCACCGCACTCAGCGGTCCCACAGTCTCCTCCAATCAGGACAGCTTCTCAGTCGGATGAGGCTGACCTCTGAAAAACACTGAGTAGTTCAATCGGTAGAATATCCTTCAGACTAGGTTTGTCGCTTGTGTTCTAAGACCAAGGTTATGCATTTTTAGCAAGAAGAGATGTGCCCTTGCCATTGTACCATGTCATGGGGTACAGGATGCCAGTCGGTCTTATTACTGGGGATATTAAACGAGACCCCCTGATGCAGTTTCTGCCAGGTTTCTCCAGTGTAGGGTTACCATTTTTCCCTTGGTAACTAACACGTATCTTGGGGGAAGATACTTTGAGACAATGGAGCCATCCGGTTTCTTACACTTGCGCCCACTAATTTTAGCAACCATGATGCTGGCCGATAGTCATTACTGTGGTATCAGCTTAACGATCGTCTTCTATTGCTGTCATCCTTTCTACGTTTATTTATTGGACTTCTGGAAGAAAAAGAGCTGTGTTTTCTTCTCCATTTACTTATTCAATTGCTTGCTTTATTCCATGGGTTGTAATCCTTTTCTGTTGTTATTTTATTGTCCTGATTGTGCCAGATGTGGCCATTAGGAATTCTTCATGTTGCCTCCTGGGTCCTTTCAACATACACCGTCATTTTTTTAGTAGTTTCTAATTTACTAGCTTCATATGATGCTCCAAACTCATCTTGTATTTTTTCCTGCCTCAGACCCACACGCACCCACACCCACACTTTACCGTATCTATGTATCTGTATATCTACTAAAAATCTGGAATTTATACCGACGCCTCTAATTCCAATTCAACACCACTCAGTTGATTCTAACTTCCTCCTTTCATTATGTGTAATTGTTTTTCTTCTGCAGTGAGAACCCTGGCTCTCCTTATCCCCAATATTTTGGTTTATGTGTTCATTCCTAGTATACACACAAAGTAATTATAGAACTGCTACTCACACAATGAGTTCTTATCATTCAGAACTCTGGGTACATAATCTTTAAAAAATAGTTTAGTCTTTTAGACTTGGGCCCACACTTATCACTCTGATAAATTCTTTCCTTTTTTTCCCCTTTTTTGGCCACTTTTATTGGTCTTTCATTTATTTCTCTTCATCCATCTTTGTTCTTTGGCCTGTGTGGGCCTCCCATCACAGTGGCCTCTCTCGGTGCAGAGCACCGGTTCTGGGTGCATGTGCTCCAGAGCTTCGGCTCAGTAATTGGACACATCGGTCCAGCCGCTCCACAGCAAGTGGGATCTTCCCAGCCAGGGATCGAACTGGCGCCCCCTGCACTGCAAGGAGGAGTCTTTACCCACTGGGCCACCAGGGAAGCCCAAATTCTTTCTTTTTTGAAAAAATTGAAGTATATTTCTGTACAATACCTGTAAACTCTTAAAAAGGAAAATACAAGTGAAATAACCTACATCAGGTCTTCCTAAAGCTTCTTCACATTCAGGGTCTGATGCCTCTGAACTACTCTCTCTTTTTTTTCAGGGGGCGCGGGGTTGGGTTTTTGCGTGGGTCTGTGCTAGAACAATTGCTGTCATCCTTTCTACGTTTATTTATTGGACTTCTGGAAGAAAAGAGCTGTGTTTTCTTCTCCATTTACTTATTCAATTGCTTGCTTTATTCCATGGGTTGTAATCCTTTTCTGTTGTTATTTTATTGTCCTGATTGTGCCAGATGTGGCCATTAGGAATTCTTCATGTTGCCTCCTGGGTCCTTTCAACATACACCGTCATTTTTTTAGTAGTTTCTAATTTACTAGCTTCATATGATGCTCCAAACTCATCTTGTATTTTTTCCTGCCTCAGACCCACACGCACCCACACCCACACTTTACCGTATCTATGTATCTGTATATCTACTAAAAATCTGGAATTTATACCGACGCCTCTAATTCCAATTCAACACCACTCAGTTGATTCTAACTTCCTCCTTTCATTATGTGTAATTGTTTTTCTTCTGCAGTGAGAACCCTGGCTCTCCTTATCCCCAATATTTTGGTTTATGTGTTCATTCCTAGTATACACACAAAGTAATTATAGAACTGCTACTCACACAATGAGTTCTTATCATTCAGAACTCTGGGTACATAATCTTTAAAAAATAGTTTAGTCTTTTAGACTTGGGCCCACACTTATCACTCTGATAAATTCTTTCCTTTTTTTCCCCTTTTTTGGCCACTTTTATTGGTCTTTCATTTATTTCTCTTCATCCATCTTTGTTCTTTGGCCTGTGTGGGCCTCCCATCACAGTGGCCTCTCTCGGTGCAGAGCACCGGTTCTGGGTGCATGTGCTCCAGAGCTTCGGCTCAGTAATTGGACACATCGGTCCAGCCGCTCCACAGCAAGTGGGATCTTCCCAGCCAGGGATCGAACTGGCGCCCCCTGCACTGCAAGGAGGAGTCTTTACCCACTGGGCCACCAGGGAAGCCCAAATTCTTTCTTTTTTGAAAAAATTGAAGTATATTTCTGTACAATACCTGTAAACTCTTAAAAAGGAAAATACAAGTGAAATAACCTACATCAGGTCTTCCTAAAGCTTCTTCACATTCAGGGTCTGATGCCTCTGAACTACTCTCTCTCTTTTTTTTTTCAGTCGCGCTGGGTCTGCGTGGCTGTGTGGGGGCGTTCTCTAGTTGTGGCGAGTGGGGGCTACTCTCTAGTTGTTATGTGCAGGCTTCTCACTGAGGTGGCCTCCCTTGTGGCAGGGCACTGGCTCTACGGCTTGTGGGTTTCGGTAGTTGTGGTGTGCCCCATGGGAATCTTCCCTGGCCTAGGGATCCAACCTGCATCCCCTGCAATGGCAGGAGGATTCTTAACCACTGGACCTTCAGGGAAGTCCCAGTCTGTCTGAAGTTGTGGCTGAATGTGCTTTTCCATGAAATCCCAGCTCCTCTGCCCTCAGGAATGTTGTTGGAACAGCATTTCCCAGAATGCTCCACTGCGGACTCTAGGATTTCCCATGAGGCCATGCGTTCCGGTGGCTCTTTGATCGCAAGGACAGTGGCCCTGGTGCCCACCTCACCAAGAGAGGCGTATGCTAGAGATGTTATGAATAAAAGGTGCATCTGAGAGCTGCCATAGCACAGCTCTTTTATAAAACGCTCTTCTGTTGAGGCACAGCACCTCTGTGCGAGCTCTGTTCCTGTACACAACATGGTTCCAGGTATTAAACACACGTGTAACAAGTCTCCAGTCCCCAGATGAAGGGCAAGGGCAGATGGAACTGGAATCCCAGCAATCCGTCCCATGGGAGCAGCTTCCGTATGGAGCCAGTAGACAGTCTGGGGCAGAGACTGTTACTTGCCTCCAACACCTGTTCTTCTTTTCAAAGTCAAGTCCAAGTCAGGTCGCCCAGTCGTGTCCGACAGGTGTGACCCATGGACGAGCCATGGGATTCTCCAGGCAAGAATATTGGAGTGGGCAGCCTGTCCCTTCTCCAGGGGATCTTCCCAAGCCAGGGATCGAACCCAGGTCTCCCACATGGCAGGCAGATTCTTTACCATCTGAGCCACCCGGGAAGCCCGTTTCTTCTCTTAACAGTCTTAATAACAGATCCCATACTTTAGATGAGCAAGTAGGCAATGGGAATAAAGCCTATTTATGACAACAGTCAGCTAGTTAGACCTAAGTGGAAACATGGGGCTTGGGTAGTGGTCTTAAAGGGAGGAGACAGGTCATCCTTCAACCTTCTTTCTTCTTGCTGATTGGAGCACAGATGTGATGCTGGGAGCTTGGACAGCCACTCGGACCCTGAGGCTGGGTACTAACGGTGACAGAGTGGCAATTCCGATGGACGCTAAGTTCCTGAGAATCATGAAGCCATACTTCCCGACAACCTGTCTCTAGGCTCTGCTCAAGAAAGAGGGAAATGGCTACGTTGTGGGTTTCGTAGGTGTGCCAGGGTTTGCCTTTGCATCCCCTGCAATGGCAGGAGGATTCTTAACCACTGGACCTTCAGGAAGTCCCAGTCTGTCTGAAGTTGTGGCTGAATGTGCTTTTCCATGAAATCCCAGCTCCTCTGCCCTCAGGAATGTTGTTGGAACAGCATTTCCCAGAATGCTCCACTGCGGACTCTAGGATTTCCCATGAGGCCATGCGTTCCGGTGGCTCTTTGATCGCAAGGACAGTGGCCCTGGTGCCCACCTCACCAAGAGAGGCGTATGCTAGAGATGTTATGAATAAAAGGTGCATCTGAGAGCTGCCATAGCACAGCTCTTTTATAAAACGCTCTTCTGTTGAGGCACAGCACCTCTGTGCGAGCTCTGTTCCTGTACACAACATGGTTCCAGGTATTAAACACACGTGTAACAAGTCTCCAGTCCCCAGATGAAGGGCAAGGGCAGATGGAACTGGAATCCCAGCAATCCGTCCCATGGGAGCAGCTTCCGTATGGAGCCAGTAGACAGTCTGGGGCAGAGACTGTTACTTGCCTCCAACACCTGTTCTTCTTTTCAAAGTCAAGTCCAAGTCAGGTCGCCCAGTCGTGTCCGACTGTGTGTGACCCATGGACGAGCCATGGGATTCTCCAGGCAAGAATATTGGAGTGGGCAGCCTGTCCCTTCTCCAGGGGATCTTCCCAAGCCAGGGATCGAACCCAGGTCTCCCACATGGCAGGCAGATTCTTTACCATCTGAGCCACCCGGGAAGCCCGTTTCTTCTCTTAACAGTCTTAATAACAGATCCCATACTTTAGATGAGCAAGTAGGCAATGGGAATAAAGCCTATTTATGACAACAGTCAGCTAGTTAGACCTAAGTGGAAACATGGGGCTTCGGGGTAGTGGTCTTAAAGGGAGGAGACAGGTCATCCTTCAACCTTCTTTCTTCTTGCTGATTGGAGCACAGATGTGATGCTGGGAGCTTGGACAGCCACTTCGGACCCTGAGGCTGGGTACTAACGGTGACAGAGTGGCAATTCCGATGGACGCTAAGTTCCTGAGAATCATGAAGCCATACTTCCCGACAACCTGTCTCTAGGCTCTGCTCAAGAAAGAGGGAAATATCCTTTTATCTTCTTTAATGTATCTTTTCAATTGAGGCATCATTGATTTATGGTATCTTGTTAGTTTCAGGTGCTGAGCTGTGCTTCAGTTATATACATATATATTCTGTATTATGTATATAGTTCAGATTCTTTTCTGTTACAGGTTATTATAAGAGACTGACTATACTTTCCTGTGTGATACAGGAGGTCCTTGTTTACCTCTTTTATAGTAGTGTGTTATCTGTTAATCCTCAATTCCTCCCACTTTCCCCTTTGGCAACCATCCATTTGTTTTCTCTGTGTGTTTCTGTTTTGTTGCTTATTACTATTATCCTTGGTCTTCTGTCACATACTGTTGAAGCTAATCTAAACATGGGACATTTTTCTTGGAGTCCCAGCCTCACACGCTAAAGGAACCCACGGAAAAGGCACAGGATGGGGTTTGCCCAGTGGGACCCTGACCAATGCCAGGGCCGCAGCCCTGTCTCTCAAGCAAGAGGGAAATATCCTTTTATCTTCTTTAATGTATTTTTTCAACTGAGGCATCGTTGATTTACGATATCTTGTTAGTTTTCAGGTGCTGAGCTGTGCTTCAGTTATATACATATATATTCTGTATTATGTATATAGTTCAGTGGGCAGCACGGCCGCTTCAGGAGTGAGCCAGCCCCTTCCAGCCTGCCCCTCACAGACTCACACAGAAGTTGCCTTTATACGGGTAACCATGACCCACGTTCGAAAGTTAAAAACAGCTCAGTTTGGTACTTTGGGCCACAAATTTCTCAAGTTTATCACAGGTAGCTCCGTTGAGTCCTGGATCGTTGCCAAATTTGGCAAATATCCCAGAAACAAGGATACACGTATCTTGGAGTCTCGTGCAAGATTCAAAGGGGGTACGTCAAGGCAACAAGCCTCGCCCAGCCTGGGGGGCTACCGTGGGGTCTTCAGGAAAGCGAGAACCCGAAGCAGCAGCTTTAGACTGGGAACTTCTCTCCCGGGAAGCCCCATCCCCTCTGCACTGCCTCTTTTAGTTGCGGCATCTGGGATTTCTGTTCTGAGCAGCAGCGCTCACCTGGCAGTGAAGCAGCCACCCCAAGCCACTCCCAGGGTCTCCCCCTATCACACGACAGTGTCAGGGCCGCCCAACCCCAGGCCCTGTCCTTTCCTAGCAGCACTTGGTTGTGGACATGTCACCCCGTCTCGTCTTCAGCCCACAGGCTACAGGGATGCCCACACCCTCAGGGCGGCCGAGTGGCCCAGGCTGCGTCCTGCATGCATTCACTCACTCGTTCACTCTCCAGATACTGACTGAGCCCCTCCTTGGTGCCAGGCACTGTTCCAGGCACCAGAGATAAAAGACCGATCACTCCGGACAAAAAAGTCCTCCATCAGCAGCCTGTTCAGGGGAATTCCAATCAACAAATCCAAGTAAAAACACAGCTGTTGGAGACGCCAGGCACACGGGGAAGCAATGTCACAGAGGTGGGGGAGCGGGGAGCTGCGGATCTGAAAGAGAGTGGAAGCAAAGACCTGAGAAGCAAAGACCCGGGGGAGGTGAGGCAGCGGGTGGAGGGGAGGCCTGGAAGTGCGCTCAGGGCAGAGGCAGCAGCAAGGCCTGAGGCTGTGGGGCAGGTGTTTCCCTGGTGTGTTTAGGTGGATGTGAGGAGGCGGCGTGGCTAGAGCAGAGTGAGTCCGGGGGAAAGGAGGACGGATGTGGACCAAGCGGGAAGAGCGGAGGCGTCCGATCACGTTTTGTCTAGGTTGTTAGAAAATCTCTGGCTTTTCCTGAATGAGGTGTCTTAAAGATTTTTTAAAAATATTTATTTATTTGGCTGTGCCAGGTCTTAATTGTGGAATGTGGGGGGGTCTTCATTGTAGGATGTGGAACCTTTGGTTGCAGCGTGTGGGATCTTTTAGTTGCGGCATCTGGGATCTAGTTCCCAGACCAGGGATCGAACCCAGCCCCTGCATGGGCAGCGCAGAGTCTGGACCCCCAGGAAGTCCCTGCCTTGGAGGGTTCTGCGCAGCAGGGTGATGTGACAGGATTTCTATGTTACAGGCGCCCTCCTCCTGCTATGTGTGCACCAGGCCTACGGCTGCGGGCGGAAGCCGGGAGGCCAGTCGCTGCAGCACTCCAGGAGAGAGGAGCTGATGGCTGGGGCCGAGCGCGTGGGGAGCCCGAGGGCTCTGGGTACGTTCTGAGGGTCGAGCGGGAGGGAGCTACATGTGGATCAGGTGTGGGCGCGAGAGAGAAAAGTCCGAGGTCATCCGGGTGTTGTCTTGAGCCACTGGAGGGACAGAGCTACCATTTACGAATCCAGAAGACCTTGGGAAAAAGAGGTCGGGGTTGGGGAATCCAGGCTGCGGGTTCGGACCTGAGCCAGGTGGGGCTGTGGGTGGCAGGGGGATTCTAGGGTCTGCATTTCTGGGGAAAGGCTGGGACTGGACACACCACCACGGAGAGGGGGTCTGAACCCTGAGCTCTCACCTGGTGGACGAGGAGCAGGTGTGCACTCTGGTGCGATGGGCCAGGATTCTCACTGCCCGGGACTGGCGCACCACCTGGCACGTGGTGCCGACGCTGCCTCCCACCACCCCCAACCCCAACACAAACTGAGAAAACACCTCGGTCCTCACAGGATTGGTTATGGAGCTTGAGAACGTACGGTCGTGCTGGTGTCGCCTGTGGTTTGAAGTTCAGAGCACCTGAGAACTGGGACTTCTCTGGCAATCCAGGGGCGAAGACTCTGCATTCCTGATGCAGGGGCCCCGAGTTCAATCCCTGGTCAGGGAACTAGATCCCACATTCCACAGCTAAAAGTTCACACGCTACAACGAAAAGATCCCACATGCTGCCACTAAGATCTGCGTGCGTGTGTGCTCAGTCGTGCCGGACTCTTTGCCGCCCCATGGACGGTAGCCCGCCGGGCTCCTCTGTCCATGGGATTTCCCAGGCAAGAAGACTGGAGTGGGTTGTCATTTCCTTCTGCAGGGAATCTTCCCGACCCAGGGATCAAACTTGAGTCTGCGACATCTCCTGCGTCTTTACCTGCTGAGCCATCAGGGAAGCACTTCTAGGAATCGGGACTGTAATACAGTTAGGGGCCAAAATTCACCCTAGCATGCGTGTACACACACACCCTATGTATTATTCGCTTTGCGCACATGACTTCCTCTTTATATTTATAGAAAGGCCACTTCAATATCCACCATGAATGACCCTTCCTCCCTCAAGTTTTCTAAGCACACACCCTCTCCACAACACCGGACTTGATTCAAGCCTCCTTCAGAATTCCCCAGGAATTCTGGTTTCATCAGACCCCCAGTGCTTTGTACTTTCCCATGTGCATTTGTTTTTTTCTTTTCTTTTTTAAATTTTGACCTCTTTTTATTGATTTTTTAAGTTTATGTATTTTCATTCATCTTTATTCCTCTGCCTGTGTGGGCCTCCCACTGCAGTGGCCTCTCTCATTGCAGAGCACCAGCTCCGGGCGCATGCACTCCAGAGCACTGGCTCGAAATTGGACACACTGGTCCAGCTGCTCCACAGGATTTGGGATCTTCCCAGACCAGGGATCAAACTGGCGCCCCTTGCACTGCATGGCAGCTCTTAACCCACTGTACCACCTGGGAAGACCCCCTGTGCATTTGTTAATGTTTCATTTTTAAAGACAGAATTTGAATGTCATGCAATATACATCCACTGAGAAAAGTCAGAAAAACAGAAGAGCAAAGAGAAGGAAAAAATCCCATACGATCCTTGTAACCAGAGCAAACCACTATCTCCTTTGATTTTCAGTGCTAATCTGTACAATGAAAAACACGTGTTTTTTGTTGTTGTTGTTTTGTTTTTAAGCAAAAAACACTCTTCTGAAACATCTTTTGGACTCTGGAGCCAGATCTCCCGGTTCAAATTTCAGTCGCGTATTTGGCGTCTGTGTGACCTTAAGCAAGTTACTTCACCTCTCTGTGCTTCAGGGTCCTTGTCTGTCTGAAAACGAGGAAATAAGAGCACGTATTTCATAGGGTGCCTATGAGGATGAGCTAAAATATAGAACGTGCTTAAGGGCTGGGCCTGGCACACGCCAAATGCCATGGAAGTGCTAGCTGTCGTCGCGTTATTACGTGGGCATCCGGAGACATCTGTCAGGTGGGCAGGTGACTCTTGGCGGCTGCCTGAGGCTCCCGGTCATGGATATACTCCTGTTCATTCAGCCTCCCCTACCTCTAGGCATTCAGGTTGTTTCCAGCTTTTTTTTTTCTCTTTTATAAACAACTATGGGATAACATTCTTCAGCAAACACCTCTGAACACACCTTTATTTGTTCCTAAAAATTCAACTGCTGAGTCACTGATCATACACATTTTTGACCATCTGATACATCCCTGCCAACTTGCCCTTCATAAAAATTGCACTGGCGGAGCAGCTTGCCCATCTCCCCCCACCCCGTGTAATGATCTGCTCCCCTCCCCCGCCTCCAGAAGCCCACTTGTCCCCTCACACCTGTCTCCAGGGCCCCCAGTGAAGCAGTGAAGTTTACTAGAACAGATGAACTGGAAACGAGGCTTCAGGGGCCGGTTTTCAGTTTCCTGAGGGTGTTGGGGAGGACTGTGAATCTGTGCCTCAGTCTCCCTCACATGTAAATATATGGGTTAACACACCTGACCACAATCTAACACTATTTAAATACACATTCCATGCATTAAAATGATCCCCAAATTCCAGACTGCACTGGCAAAAGTTGGGCTTTCTAATCACACATCAAGCATATTTCAAAAATTTCCAGTGTCTTAATCCTGAGGCTCCCAAGGGACCATTTCAGAGCCTAAATCTGCCGTTTTAGAGCTCGGCCTTGGAACCCTCCCAGAGACAGCCTGGAGCTGGAGTTCAAACGCACCCAAACCACCACCTTCCTACTTGCAAATAGAGAAATGTCCCACTTTCCCCATCTCGCGAAGAAGTAAAAAAAGGCACGGAGAGTCTGTCCTCTGAAGCCTGCAGGGAGTGTGTGCGTGGGCAGGACAGACGCCTGGGTCCTTCCTAGCACGCTCACGAGGAGGGCCTTTATGCCCATTTTACTGATAAAGAGATGGAGGCTGAGAGCAGACAGGAGACTCTGAGATCCACATCCTCTGATTCCCGAACCTCTGCTCTCCTGTGCGGGGGGACCCTCTCCGGGCGTCTGGAAACCAGGCGCCAGCCACCAAGCATCGCTCACCCGTGAAGGACCGTCTGTTCCTTCGCTGCTGGAGCAAAAAGACACACCTGGGCTGCCCACGGCAAGTCACGGGCAACCTTCCCGTCCCGTAAGTGAGGGGCACCTGCTTTTCCCACTGGCATCAGAGCTGTGGTCATCCAACCACCAGGACCCAACCCTAGACGTTGTGTTGGGGAACCTGAGGCCAAGGCAGAGTCCCCCAGAAGCATGTCTCAGGAGGCCTGGACTGTGCCCAGAGGAAGAAAGAGGAGCTGGAAACTTCCTGAAGAAGGGAAGCCCGCTGGAGCACAGGGGAAGGAGGGAGACCCCAGGACACAGCCTGGGGACAACTGCCATTGGCTGCCTGCTTGCCAGATACGGCTCTCGACATTTCACATACAGTCTGACAACTGTATGGGAGGTACCACAACGAGCCCATTTCACAGATGAGGAAAGTGAAGCGTAGAGAAACTGCGATCCTGACCGGGAACCAGGCAGTTAAAAACGCGTGGGACGGCTCAGGGCTCAGGACTCAAGTTGGAAACTCAGGGTTAACACACCTCCCAATCTAACACTATTTAAATACACATTCCATGCATTAAAATGATCCCCAAATTCCAGACTGCACTGGCAAAAGTTGGGCTTTCTAATCACACATCAAGCATATTTCAAAAATTTCCAGTGTCTTAATCCTGAGGCTCCCAAGGGACCATTTCAGAGCCTAAATCTGCCGTTTTAGAGCTCGGCCTTGGAACCCTCCCAGAGACAGCCTGGAGCTGGAGTTCAAACGCACCCAAACCACCACCTTCCTACTTGCAAATAGAGAAATGTCCCACTTTCCCCATCTCGCGAAGAAGTAAAAAAAGGCACGGAGAGTCTGTCCTCTGAAGCCTGCAGGGAGTGTGTGCGTGGGCAGGACAGACGCCTGGGTCCTTCCTAGCACGCTCACGAGGAGGGCCTTTATGCCCATTTTACTGATAAAGAGATGGAGGCTGAGAGCAGACAGGAGACTCTGAGATCCACATCCTCTGATTCCCGAACCTCTGCTCTCCTGTGCGGGGGGACCCTCTCCGGGCGTCTGGAAACCAGGCGCCAGCCACCCAAGCATCGCTCACCCGTGAAGGACCGTCTGTTCCTTCGCTGCTGGAGCAAAAAGACACACCTGGGCTGCCCACGGCAAGTCACGGGCAACCTTCCCGTCCCGTAAGTGAGGGGCACCTGCTTTTCCCACTGGCATCAGAGCTGTGGTCATCCGACCACCAGGACCCAACCCTAGACGTTGTGTTGGGGAACCTGAGGCCAAGGCAGAGTCCCCCAGAAGCATGTCTCAGGAGGCCTGGACTGTGCCCAGAGGAAGAAAGAGGAGCTGGAAACTTCCTGAAGAAGGGAAGCCCGCTGGAGCACAGGGGGAAGGGAGGGAGACCCCAGGACACAGCCTGGGGACAACTGCCATTGGCTGCCTGCTTGCCAGATACGGCTCTCGACATTTCACATACAGTCTGACAACTGTATGGGAGGTACCACAACGAGCCCATTTCACAGATGAGGAAAGTGAAGCGTAGAGAAACTGCGATCCTGACCGGGAACCAGGCAGTTAAAAACGCGTGGGACGGCTCAGGGCTCAGGACTCAAGTTGGAAACTCAGGGCCACCTCTTCTTAGCTGTATGATATGAGGCAGAAACTGACCTCACTGGTAAACTGACCACGATAATCAAATGGGAGAATGTGAAAACACTAAACATGAGTTGAACAAAGAAGTTCAGTGAAATAATTTCCTAATGCTGAGGTGTAGGTAGAGAGTTGGAGACCCCTAAGAAATTATCCTGGAGATCCTGCTGAATCTGACTCATTCAGCAGTTACTGAGCACCTGCTGTGTGCCATCACAAGAAACCGGCCACCACCTTGGGACCTGCTCATCGTCCCACGGAGGAGATGGGTCGAAATCTCACAGGTGCATGTGACAGGGATAAAGTGGGTGGAGTCAGACCCAGATTGCCCAGTGGCCAACCAGCCAGGGCAGGTGGATCCTCCATCACAGGGCCGGCCGAGACCAAGGACCCTGAGGGGCGATGAAGCCCATGAGGGCCCCACAAGGGCCAGGCCCCAGCTGGGCGTGCATCACCTGTGCTATTTCAGTGAGCTTCATGCCAGCTTACAGAGGGAAGGGTCAACAGTTCCATCTCTAAGACAAGTAAACTGAAGTCAGAGAGGCTAAGCAACCTATCTGAAATCACACAGCTGGCCAGCAGTGGGGCTGGGATTTGAACCCAGCTCAGCAGGACCAGAGAGAGGATGGGAAGGAGCTGGAGAAAGAGGGAAGGCTGGTAAGGCCACTGGGGGAGATGCCCTGTCTCCCAGGGCCCGGTGAGAGGTGCAAGACCGATGACAGTGACTGAGGGAGCCCTGTTCCAGCCTGGCCAGGGGCACCGAGTGTGCAAGACCTCGGCGAGCCTGCCTGACGAGAGGAGGCGCCCTATACTCATGTATCCAGAAGACGAGGGGACACTGTAAGGGGGCCCCAAAGCTGGACCCCCATGCCTGTCTCCCACAAACATTCCTTCTCCAGGCCCGTCTGGTGCTTGAACAGAAGTATCCAGGAGTTCTGTCCTGCGGGGTTGGCTCTAATAACCCACAGGGGTGGGGTGAAAACTTTCCCTCTGGAGGATTCACAAGTTCAGCCACCTGTGCGAATCCCTTTGAAGTCAGGAGGGCTGGTCTGCGTCAGGTGAGCTCTACAGAGAAAGAGGGCAGGGCATCGGCGGGGATGCCAGCCCCTTGGCTAACTGGGCTCAGCTCTCGCTCTTCTGAGCCCCTGGCCAGAATTTCCTCTTCTCTAGAAGCCAGGCAGCAGCCAAGGAGTAGCCGCTGTTACTTGAACATGTGCCCAAAACCCCAAACTTCACCCAACCCCTCGGCCCCCACCCGGCTCATCTCACACTCGCCAGCCCTTCAGCCTCTGCTTAGTTCAAGCCTCTCTCACAGTCCAGGGCCTCTGCTGAGGCTGGTCCCTCCATTCTTCAAGCCTGTAGCACCATCTCCCCCTCCATTAATAGAAAATCTGCCTTTGAGAGTCCAGTTCAAATGCTGCCATGTGCTCAGACCTCTCTGCTCCCCTCCTGCCACTCACCTCAGGCTCCCACCTGCTTTCTGAGTGTGTCCTGAGGCGGCCCGGGCCCCACAAGGGCCAGGCCCCAGCTGGGCGTGCATCACCTGTGCTATTTCAGTGAGCTTCATGCCAGCTTACAGAGGGAAGGGTCAACAGTTCCATCTCTAAGACAAGTAAACTGAAGTCAGAGAGGCTAAGCAACCTATCTGAAATCACACAGCTGGCCAGCAGTGGGGCTGGGATTTGAACCCAGCTCAGCAGGACCAGAGAGAGGATGGGAAGGAGCTGGAGAAAGAGGGAAGGCTGGTAAGGCCACTGGGGGAGATGCCCTGTCTCCCAGGGCCCGGTGAGAGGTGCAAGACCGATGACAGTGACTGAGGGAGCCCTGTTCCAGCCTGGCCAGGGGCACCGAGTGTGCAAGACCTCGGCGAGCCTGCCTGACGAGAGGAGGCGCCCTATACTCATGTATCCAGAAGACGAGGGGACACTGTAAGGGGGCCCCAAAGCTGGACCCCCATGCCTGTCTCCCACAAACATTCCTTCTCCAGGCCCGTCTGGTGCTTGAACAGAAGTATCCAGGAGTTCTGTCCTGCGGGGTTGGCTCTAATAACCCACAGGGGTGGGGTGAAAACTTTCCCTCTGGAGGATTCACAAGTTCAGCCACCTGTGCGAATCCCTTTGAAGTCAGGAGGGCTGGTCTGCGTCAGGTGAGCTCTACAGAGAAAGAGGGCAGGGCATCGGCGGGGATGCCAGCCCCTTGGCTAACTGGGCTCAGCTCTCGCTCTTCTGAGCCCCTGGCCAGAATTTCCTCTTCTCTAGAAGCCAGGCAGCAGCCAAGGAGTAGCCGCTGTTACTTGAACATGTGCCCAAAACCCCAAACTTCACCCAACCCCTCGGCCCCCACCCGGCTCATCTCACACTCGCCAGCCCTTCAGCCTCTGCTTAGTTCAAGCCTCTCTCACAGTCCAGGGCCTCTGCTGAGGCTGGTCCCTCCATTCTTCAAGCCTGTAGCACCATCTCCCCCTCCATTAATAGAAAATCTGCCTTTGAGAGTCCAGTTCAAATGCTGCCATGTGCTCAGACCTCTCTGCTCCCCTCCTGCCACTCACCTCAGGCTCCCACCTGCTTTCTGAGTGTGTCCCCACACCGCTGCCCCCTTCCTTGCCCTGTGCTCTGTTCCTGTGCACTAGATGTTAAGGTTCTCCAGGCCAGGGATCAAACCTCCCAGGCGTCAAAGGCATTTTCTGGAACCCATGCGTCTACCCAGGACACACTGATTGAGCACCCCCGCACAGCCTAGGACCTGAGGGCATCTGGACCTTCGGACTGTTTCTCCCTCCCAGCCCCATCCTTCTGCCTAGGTCTCTTCCCCACTCCCCTGGGGAGACCACAGGAGCCGCCTGTACCCTTGGCCCTTCCTGCCTGGGAAAGTGTCTCCACCCTCCAGACTTCTCGCCTCCTCTCCTGCCTCCTCTTCTAGGCGGACCCAGGGTCCTTTTTTGTCTCCAGCCACTGCGCCTGGGATGTGGTTTCCAGAGGAGTGGCTGGCCACTTCTTCAGAGAGGCCCCAAGGCTGAAGTTTCCTAGTCATCAGGGTCCGACCCGGCTCCCCACTTTCCTGGCCACTGGCCTCTTCTCCCAGCGAGTCACTTCTCCTAGGGAGAGGCGCTCAGATGGTCACCGGGAGCCGGAAATCCGAGGCTCCTGGCACGGGTCCTACTGGAGCCCAGGGAGCTCCCTTTTCGGGGGCGAGCGACACTGATGGAGGGACCCAGCTTGGGCTGGGGCTCCAAGCTCACTCAGTCTTCCCTTCTGAAGACGGACTAGACAGAGCTCAGCTAGTCGGAGGCTCCAGGCGTCCTGGCGGCAAGCGCTCTACCACCCCGACGCCGGGCTCGGGGCCCTCAGAGAGCACAGCGGGACAGGGCACCGCCCCAAGTCCTCTCCCGGGGCCGCGCTCCGCGCTGGAACCCGCAGCGCACAATAGGAAGTAGCTGGTACCCGCACCCCTCCTCCGGCTCCAACCCGAACCACCCCAGTGCCCCGGCTGCCGCCACCGCGCCCTGCTCCCGCTCCAACTCGGAAAGTAGCGGGCGGCGAGGAGGGGCGGCGGCGGGGAAGCCCGGCGGTACCTGTCAGCAGCTCGACCCTGTGTCCCAGCACCTTCATCTCGGCGCCCGGGGCTGCCCGGCTCGGGGCTGCGGCGTCGGGGGAGTGCGCTCGGCCGAGCAGCGCGGGCGGCGCTGAGGGACGCGGCAGGAGAGCGCGGAGCCGAGCCCGAGGAGCCGCCGGGAGCCTGGAGCGTTCTCGCCGCCCCCCACGCCGCGCTCCCCCCTCCAAACCGGTTTAAAAAAATCCACCAATTGCACGACCGCGCACCCCTAAAAGGCGCCCGCCGCCACCTGGTCGGGGTGAACTCCGGGAGGCAGAGAGAGCGCGCGGGGTGGGCGCGGGTGACAACTCGGGGAGGCGGCGGGAGGGGGCCCCTGTCCCCGCTGCGCCCGCACGGAGAGGCCCGGCCGCCGCCGAGGTCGCGATCAGGGCGGCGCGGGCGGCGGCCGGCCCCGGGCCCCGGGGGTCCCCACGTCCGGCCAGGAAGGCGAGGAGGAAGAGCCCGGGAGGGGTGCGGCGGGGAGGGGATGCCGCCCTCGTAAGGCGAAGTGTGGCCCCGGCGGCGCGGCGGCGGCCTCGCGGGGCTGGGTCGCGCGCGGGGGCCGTGCCGGGGCGGGGAGCGCAGCCGCAGCCGCGGTGGCGGGGGGACGGCGGGAGACGGGCCCGGGGCGCCGCCGACTCACCTAGAGAGATGCGGGCGAGACAGACGCGCAGGCGGGGAGCCAGGCCTCCGCGCCGCCGCCGCCCACGCGCGGGTGCAGGTGCGGGCAGCCGGGGGGCCCCGGGCAGAGCCACCGCTGCTGGGGGCGGTGCGCCGCGGGGGGCGTGCCCACGAGGGCGCGGGGAGCGGGGGCGCTCGGCCGGGGGCTGGCGCTGGACCCGGGAGGCGGTTCCGGGGCGCTCGGCTTCCGCCTCCCGCGGCGAGCTAGACGCCTGGACACCCGAACCTGGCGGAGAGCCGGGGTCGATCGGCCGGCTGCTCACCTCCGGCGGGCGCCCGGAGGGAGGGTCCCCGCCGCTCGCGGCGCGCCGGGCGTGGTGCGAGGCCCCGCCCGCCCCCGGGTCGACGCGCCGAGTCGGGCTCCCGCGGGAGGGAGCGGTCTCGGCCCTAGTCTTTGTTTAGATTCCCCGGGAGCCCGGAGGGGCACCCCCCTCCCCCGCCCCTGTCGCCGGCTAGGAACCGCTGGGGGAAAGTCCTGAGGGGTCGGGAAGGCTCAGGGGGGCTTGGGTCGTCGCCCAGTTTTCAGAGCTTGAGGGCTTCCTTGGGGAATTCATGCGGGAGGGGCGCCAGGCACAGGTGCTTTGGGCCCTCGAGCCCCTCCCCCCCGCCACACCCCCGAATGTGGCGAGGCCCCTGCTCTCCACCATTCAGCCTCCATTATCTGAGCGCATAGGACACTGGGGACCCCTATGGTCCTTACGCTTGTTGTCAGACTCAGTGACGTTGTCGTCACCTGTTACCCCCAAAGTGGGAGCGCCAGAGTCCCCGAATGGAGTCGTGCCGTTGGGAGAAAGGGGGACGGGTTGACCTGAAATGAAAAGCTTCACTTGGGCAAGACAGCTCACGCGGAGGGCTCCTGGGAAACCAGGGTTCCATTCAGGCTCTGCCACGGACTTTGGGCGGGGCTCTGCCCCTCCCAATTCCAGCCTTCCTTGAGCACAGTGACTGTGTTGGACCAGGTCATCCGGGAGGTCCTGAATGTGGGCTTAAGAGGTCAATCTGACCCTTCAAGGTCTTGCCCGCTTCACTGAATCTTTATCTGGGCTGTAGTGAAGTCCCAGGTTTCCCTCAGCGGCAAGCTTCCATGGAAGCTACTATGACCTTGAAGTAACCCATTCACGGAAACTGTAGGAAGCTAGCTGGTAGGTCTTGGTGGCCCCTCTGGGGCTCACTTTGGGGAAATCCTTGGCTTTTTCCTCGGTGGTCAAAAGGATGCTGAGGGGGAGGTGGTGACAGAATTAACCTCTGCATCCAAAACACCCAGGAAACGGGTTGTATAAATACAAGTGTGGAGCCGGCCCTTGAGAGCACATAGGCTCGTTCTACAGTTTCCTGGCTATGTGACTTATCCTGTGCGAGGCTTCACATCATACTCGGTGACACGGGGCTGCTGCTGGCCTTAGGGGGAGCCTGTGAACTCAGTGGTGGCACAGGGCGCTCAGTCTAGGACCAGACGCATGGTGGAAGTGCTCAGTGCATACGCCCTATGACCCCTGATGATGAAACTATTATTATTGTATTAGAGGCTGTCAGGGTTTTCTAAATTCTATCCTTTCCAATAATTTCAGACCTAGTCATTGAACAAAACTAATTGCTGATGGTCTAGTACCATAATGCATGAGGCCTAGCCTGCTCTGGATCCAGGGGGAGGAAAACAAAACCCGGGAGGATGTAAGACTGTCTAATAAGAGCTTTGGGGGCTTCCCCAGCGGCTCAGATGGAAAAGAATATGCCTACAATGCAGGAGACCTAGGTTTGATCCCTGGGTTGGGAAGATCCCCTGGAGAAGGGAGTGGCAACCCACTCCAGTGTTCTTGCCCAGAAAGTCCCATGGACAGAGGAGCCCGGCAGGCTATAGTCCATGGGGTCACAAAGAGTTGGACACGACTGACTAACACAATAAAAGTTTTGACACTGGGATGCAACTGCTCTGTGCAGGATGGAGTCTGCCGTGGACTTGAACTCATCTGGACAATCCACCTGGTTCAGATAACGCATGAACCCCAAGTGGGCATTCAGAGGGTCAGGTTGAGGAGATGAGCCCCTAAAAAAAGCGGAGACTCAAGAGATGATGAGGCAATGTGAGTGGATTGAGCCCGAGTCCCCTGCACTGCAAGGTGGATTCTTAACCACTGCTCCACCAGGAAAGCCCCGGCAGAATTTTTTTGTTTTTTTTTTTAATATTTTATTATTTTGGGGAGGAGTTGGGGAGGGAGGGGGGCAGGTAGGCCACTTCTATTGGTCTTTATTTGTCTATTTTCATCCATCTTTGTTCTTTGGCCCGTGTGGGCCTCCCATCACAGTGGTCTCTGTTGTCACAGAGCACCGGCTCTGGGCGCATGCGCTCCAGAGCTCTGGCTCGGTAATCAGACACATGGGTCCAGCCACTCGGCGGCATGTGGGGTCTTCCCAGGCCAGGGATCGAACTGGCGCCCCTTGTACTGCAAGGCGGTGTCCTTACCCACTGGACCACCAGGGAAGCCCCCGGCAGGATTTTTTAACAGAGGAAAACAGAGTGTGGCAGAGGGCCCAGCTGTTGGCTGGGACAGGGGGGCTCTAAGACATGTCCCTCAAGCCTCATTACTAGGAAGAGGCTGTGAACGTTGCTGCTCTCTCCCGACTTGCCCTTTTCCCATGTGCACTCAGGAGAGGAGACTGACCTGTACCTCAGGGAGAGATGAGGCCCAGCCGATCAGAAGATCTCTCTGGGCCTTCATTTCCTGATCTGTAAACTCAGGCGAACATATGAGTCTAGATGGCTGTGGGAAGTAGAAACCTACCCTGTCTGATTTAAGCAAAACAGGATTTTGTTAGAAGGATGATGAGCAGCCCTGGGGATCCCAGGAGCCAGGCCGCACTCCACAGCATCAGTGCCATCTCTAGGCACAGATGCCGCAGCCAGCACCGCCCCTGGGCAGGGACCCGGGATGTTGGCATCAGGACCGTGGCTGCCTCAGAAGCCAGAGGTGCTGCCGCCATGGCTGCTTTGTCACCAGAATGAACTGTCCGTATGGTCTCAGCTTGCTCGTGTCACCAGATTCTAATTTACAGTCAAAAATGGGATGTCTGGGGGGAGGCGCCTGTATCAGGGACCCTTGTCAAAGCTGCAAGGGAGGCTGGGAAAAGGTCTTTTCAGTTTCTCTAGCGGGAGGGGGACCCGGCCCCACAGGAAGGGATGTCAGAGGATGGTGGCCAAGAGAGTGACCGTGACCAGCGCCCATTTCAGAAAATGATGGACTTGGGAAACTGCTGTGAGATGATGCACACGGGCACTTAACTCGGAGCCTGGCATGGAGGGACACATTACCTCGGTCGTTGACTCACATCACGCTGCAGATCTACAGTATCAGGCGAGGATGCTCCTACAGCCTCCAGTCTTAGATTTTTCAGCAGGTGAAAGACTTCTATTGGTCTTTCATTTCTCTATTTTCATCCATCTTTGTTCTTTGGCCCGTGTGGGCCTCCCATCGCAGTGGTCTCTGTTGTCACAGAGCACCGGCGCTGGGCGCATGCGCTCCAGAGCTCTGGCTCGGGAATCAGACACATGGGTCCAGCCACTCGGCGGCATGTCGGGTCTTCCCAGGCCAGGGATCGAACTGGCGCCCCTTGTACTGCAAGGCGGTGTCCTTACCCACTGGACCACCAGGGAAGCCCCCGGCAGGATTTTTTAACAGAGGAAAACAGAGTGTGGCAGAGGGCCCAGCTGTTGGCTGGGACAGGGGGGCTCTAAGACATGTCCCTCAAGCCTCATTACTAGGAAGAGGCTGTGAACGTTGCTGCTCTCTCCCGACTTGCCCTTTTCCCATGTGCACTCAGGAGAGGAGACTGACCTGTACCTCAGGGAGAGATGAGGCCCAGCCGATCAGAAGATCTCTCTGGGCCTTCATTTCCTGATCTGTAAACTCAGGCGAACATATGAGTCTAGATGGCTGTGGGAAGTAGAAACCTACCCTGTCTGATTTAAGCAAAACAGGATTTTGTTAGAAGGATGATGAGCAGCCCTGGGGATCCCAGGAGCCAGGCCGCACTCCACAGCATCAGTGCCATCTCTAGGCACAGATGCCGCAGCCAGCACCGCCCCTGGGCAGGGACCCGGGATGTTGGCATCAGGACCGTGGCTGCCTCAGAAGCCAGAGGTGCTGCCGCCATGGCTGCTTTGTCACCAGAATGAACTGTCCGTATGGTCTCAGCTTGCTCGTGTCACCAGATTCTAATTTACAGTCAAAAATGGGATGTCTGGGGGGAGGCGCCTGTATCAGGGACCCTTGTCAAAGCTGCAAGGGAGGCTGGGAAAAGGTCTTTTCAGTTTCTCTAGCGGGAGGGGGACCCGGCCCCACAGGAAGGGATGTCAGAGGATGGTGGCCAAGAGAGTGACCGTGACCAGCGCCCATTTCAGAAAATGATGGACTTGGGAAACTGCTGTGAGATGATGCACACGGGCACTTAACTCGGAGCCTGGCATGGAGGGGACACATTACCCTCGGTCGTTGACTCACATCACGCTGCAGATCTACAGTATCAGGCGAGGATGCTCCTACAGCCTCCAGTCTTAGATTTTTCAGCAGGTGAAAGACAAAAGGACCTTGAGAACAGTAGGGCTTGCTGCCCTTCCAGAGGCAGAGAGAAGCAGCTCCGGTCCCGCTGCCAGGAGAACAGGTGACCGGGTTTTTCCATTGTGGTGATGAATTGGGCTGAGTCACCATCCCTCTCCGGTCCCCTCGTGACCATGACTGCGAGCAAGGGGAAAGAACCAGCAGGTGGGGTCAGGGGTGCAGGGGAGGCTGCCTTTCTTAGCAAGGGGAGGGTGAGCAGAAACTGTCCCCCACCTCCCGACTCCCCACTCACTCCCGATGAGTCAGATGGCCTCGGGGAGAGAAGAGAGGATCCTTGCTCTTTTACAGGCTTGGTTGAGTGCCTCTTTGGTGCCAAGATCTGTGCTGAGGGCCCTGGAGAAACCAGAGCAGACCAAGCCCTGACCTTGCCTTTTGGGTTTGTGCACCAGTGGAGGAAACCACCTCAGAGTCCCATAATCTGGGTTCTGGGCAGACTCTGCTAACAAGCCCAATGCAGCCCACTCCAGGATTCTTGCCTGGAGAATCCCTCGGACAGAGGAGTCTCGTGGGCTACAGTCCATGGGGTTGGAAAGAGCTAGCCACGACAGAGCAATTAAACATAGTGGAAGCCTGGAGGGGTCAGCAGGGGGCTCCGTGGATGAAGAGCGATCTGAGCCTGTAGAGGGGTGGAAGGTCAGTGGACGGAGACAGAAGAGGCAGTGACTGGGAGAGACCATCCACATGTCTATCCACCCATCCATCCATCCATGTAGCCAGCCGTCCATCCATCCATCCATTCATCCATCCATGTAGCCATCCCTCCATCCATCCATCTATCCATGTAGCCAACCGTCCATCCAGCCGTCCATCCATCCATTCATCTGTCCATCCATCCATGTAGCCAGTCGTCCAACCAGCTGTCTATCCATCCACGCATCCATTCATTTGTTCACCCATCCATCCATGTAGCCAGCCGTCCATCCATCTATCCATCCATTCATCTGATCATCCATCCATCTGTCCATCCATCCATCCATCCACGTAGCCATCCATCCATCCATCCATCCTATATTGGACCAACCAGGCCCCAGGCTAAGGTCAGGGAGCCAGAGCTGATTGTGCTGCAGCCTTGCCCTCTGACAGGAGCTCCTGGGTGGACCTGGAGAAGGCTGGGTGTCTGTGAGCAGAGGGTAAGGAAGCTGGGATGAGCAAGTGGGAAGTGGTGCATGCCTAGTCTCAAGCTGACTCTGGACTTCACCAGTCACCAGACTATCCACTCCCTGCTCCTGGGCCACCCTGGACCACTCACTGGCTAGGCTGCCATGCCCTGTCTCCCCTAACATGTGAAGATCCTTCCCCTGCAGGGCCACCCTTTGCTTTCCAGGAAACTCCAGACACCTACTCTGTCCTCCCTCACCCCAGAGGACAGTGGAGTTCCCTCCAGTTCCCTTTGAGAGTGCCCTCACTCTCCCCTGGAATCTTTACCAGACACACGAAGCCCCCAGTCTGTGCTGAGCCCAGGAAAGGGATGGCTCTGATAATATATCTTTAAAATTCCAGTAGTCATATATGCTCAGTTCTGAACACTCAATACAGAGGAAAAAATTGAACCACTCATAATTTCATCGCTTAAGGATGACCAGCATCAACATGCTAACACTGCGGTTGGGGGTGGGAAGGGGTATGTCCTTCAGCACGTTGTGTTCCGTATTGCAGATATTTCTGCCACTCTGTCTTTTTCCTCTTGCCACCAGTATAGCATGAACATTTACCCCGTTAAAGTCACTCTTCTGCAATGTAATTATAACAGCTACACTCTCTTTATTGTGTGGGTGCCTCATTATTTTCTGAGCCAGTCCCCTAGTGTTGGGCATTTAGGATGTTTCCAATTTTTCATGGCGGGAAACACTGTTGCTAGTAATTCAGCCCACAATGCTGCTTTGGCCACACCTTTGGATGACCTCCTAAGGCCCCTCTGCAGCCTCCTTCTGCCTGGCTTCTTGGTCTCTGACCTCTGCCAAGGTCAGCTCATCTAACCTTGAAAGGAGACCTGTACTGTGGTCTCCCAATTGGTTTTGTATCTATGCAGGGAATCCTGGGGAAGAAGGGAGTGATTACTTCACCTTCCTGATTGGGCTAATTTCATTTTAAGAGCTTAATTTTTTTGATCTTATATTTGTAAGGTGTTACCCATGGGGGAAACTGAGTCAAGAGTATGCAGGACATCTCTGTACCTTTTTTCCTTTTTCACAACTTTCTATAAATCTATCATTATTTCAAATAAAAGGTTAAACAAACAAACTTTAGGCAGTCCTCGAGGGAGCTAGCTAGCTCCGGTTTCAGGAACTAATGTTTTTAAGTCTACCCTTGGTCACGAGGATGGGAGCTAAGAGTTCCCTGCTTCAGTTTCCCCTGAAGAGTGGGAAACGTCCCAGGGAAAGACAGCTCTCTTGGGTGGGTGGTCCTCCAAGCTTTCCTTGATTCTAACTGAGCTTCAGGGGTCTGATCAACCCCGCTTTCAGTGGGAAGAGAGAGCCAAGAGGGCAGGGAGGAGGCACAGCTTCTCCCATGGACCTCAGGGAGCTCCCAGGTAAACAAGCACTTGCAGAAAGCAGACAGAAAGCTAAGATTTGCTCTTTGGAGGTGAGCTAAGCCATTCTCCTTCCAAAGAGGACACACATAGCTGGGGAAGCCTCAGTCTTGAAGTTCTGGAGAGGATGGCCCGCTGTCCCACTCCCACCCCAGACCTGAGTCAAAGTCACACTTCAAGAGCTAGGGTGCCACACTCCTCACCTGGGGCAGACCGTGTGCTGGGCTGTCCCGGGCGCGCTCCCCTCTTAGGGGCCACAGGGTTCCCACAGGGTCCTCAGCACCAAGGTGACAGGGCTGGGTGGAGACCTTTCCGTTGCAATAGTCCCCACCAGTATAGCATGAACATTTACCCCGTTAAAGTCACTCTTCTGCAATGTAATTATAACAGCTACACTCTCTTTATTGTGTGGGTGCCTCATTATTTTCTGAGCCAGTCCCCTAGTGTTGGGCATTTAGGATGTTTCCAATTTTTCATGGCGGGAAACACTGTTGCTAGTAATTCAGCCCACAATGCTGCTTTGGCCACACCTTTGGATGACCTCCTAAGGCCCCTCTGCAGCCTCCTTCTGCCTGGCTTCTTGGTCTCTGACCTCTGCCAAGGTCAGCTCATCTAACCTTGAAAGGAGACCTGTACTGTGGTCTCCCAATTGGTTTTGTATCTATGCAGGGAATCCTGGGGAAGAAGGGAGTGATTACTTCACCTTCCTGATTGGGCTAATTTCATTTTAAGAGCTTAATTTTTTTGATCTTATATTTGTAAGGTGTTACCCATGGGGGAAACTGAGTCAAGAGTATGCAGGACATCTCTGTACCTTTTTTCCTTTTTCACAACTTTCTATAAATCTATCATTATTTCAAATAAAAGGTTAAACAAACAAACTTTAGGCAGTCCTCGAGGGAGCTAGCTAGCTCCGGTTTCAGGAACTAATGTTTTTAAGTCTACCCTTGGTCACGAGGATGGGAGCTAAGAGTTCCCTGCTTCAGTTTCCCCTGAAGAGTGGGAAACGTCCCAGGGAAAGACAGCTCTCTTGGGTGGGTGGTCCTCCAAGCTTTCCTTGATTCTAACTGAGCTTCAGGGGTCTGATCAACCCCGCTTTCAGTGGGAAGAGAGAGCCAAGAGGGCAGGGAGGAGGCACAGCTTCTCCCATGGACCTCAGGGAGCTCCCAGGTAAACAAGCACTTGCAGAAAGCAGACAGAAAGCTAAGATTTGCTCTTTGGAGGTGAGCTAAGCCATTCTCCTTCCAAAGAGGACACACATAGCTGGGGAAGCCTCAGTCTTGAAGTTCTGGAGAGGATGGCCCGCTGTCCCACTCCCACCCCAGACCTGAGTCAAAGTCACACTTCAAGAGCTAGGGTGCCACACTCCTCACCTGGGGCAGACCGTGTGCTGGGCTGTCCCGGGCGCGCTCCCCTCTTAGGGGCCACAGGGTTCCCACAGGGTCCTCAGCACCAAGGTGACAGGGCTGGGTGGAGTCAGAGGATCCAACCAAGTGTCCAGGAACAGACACAGGGTGCTGTGTCGAGGGCCCCCAGGACCACCCTCGAGTTTGATGATTTCCTAGAAGGACTCTCACAACTCAGTAAAGCCCATTTCCCTCATGGCGGCCATTCAGCGGGTGCAGTGAAAGGACATGGGTCAAATCAGTAAAGACAGAGGTGCACTGCAGAGTTGGGGAGACGCCAACCGCCAGCTTCCAGGTGCCCTGCCCAGGGGAGTCACGTGCGGGCACGGTCCATGCTGCCAGCGCTGATATGTGACATCACAAATGGGGTACCAACTGGAGATGCTCCCCGGAGCCTCGAGGCACAGGGTTCTTACTGGAAACCGGTCACACTGGCACACGACACCGAGTGACTGACCTAAGCTACGCAGTCTCCAGGCTCCCCAAAGTGATACCGATGGAGAGTGGCTCAGGGTCTGGCACATCCCAGAGGTCACAGTGTGCACGTCCACCGTCTGGTCAGACCCCGACAGGGCGGCCCACGGCCTCCGACACGCGCAAACACACGAACGCTCCTGTCTGGCCGCAGGATCACTAAGGCCAGTCCTTGTTTGGAAAGAGCAGGACTCGAGCGCCCACGCCTGCTGAGTTAACCCTTACGGCGCTGATGCCAATCACTCATTTTGCTACCTGCACACACAAACTTCCATTTGCTTTCACTGTGATTTCTTACAAGGAAGGAAGTGCAGCTCCAAGAAGGTAGTCTGGACATCATGACATGACAGGGGTTAGCGCTCCCCGGGAGAAGATAGGTGGAGCCCACGCTGTTAGTTTTGAAGGTGAGAGAAGGGCCAGGAGTCGCTAGCGTACACCAGGAACCTGACACAGACATGATTCTTGTTTGTCCACACAGCTTTGTCCCCAGCCAAGGGACAGATGGGCTGGGAAGCTTCCTCTGGCTCCTGCGTGAGCCCGGGGTCTGGCATCCCTACTCTTGGAAAGGGCCAGGCCCTGCTGAGGGTGGGAGGACCCTCCCTGAAGTGTCCAGCCCAGCTTGTCCTTTCTTATCTGGGGCCTTGCTGCTGTTGCGGCTTATCCTGGGAGAGAGAGGAGCCTGTTCTTTCTAACAGGCCCTGGCCTGGCCCTTAGCCCAGACTCCAGGCACCCCTAGATCAACTCTAGGGCAAACTGGATCTTCTTCTAAGGTGCCACTTCATCCCACTTCCTCATGGTCCAGCCCCCACGCATGGAGCTGAGCCATCCGTCAAAGTCTGGGCTGTTGGCCTGAGCCAGCCTGAGATGGGGAATCAGACAGCCTCGGGTTTCACCATCTACTGCCTGGGTGACCTTGGGTAAGATCACAAACCTGCAGTGTCCTCCTCTCAAATGATACAGCCGCGAGGAGCCAGCGAGTTGCTGATGGAGGAGCCCTCAGCCCAGGGCCCCGGCACTAGTTGGGGCCCGTTGATGCCCAGGACAATGAATTTTGTGGTTTGAGGCACAAGGTGTGGGGACAGTGGGATCCCCGTGATGAGTACAATGGGTGCAGTGACACATCCAGTCACCTTGGAGCTGGGTGTTCAGAAGCCAGGGGGTCCCCATGGCTTCTGAACTTGGGGAGTGGAAACGCAGTTCATGTGCGTAGCCGGGAGAGATCTGGTGGGCTATCAGGGTATCAGGAGAATGGAGAGGCTTGCTCACGCCAGGGCCTTTGCACATGCACTCTCTGCCCAGGGCCCCTTCCTTCCACCTCCTATACTTCCCTTGGCTAATTCTGCTTATCTCTGGGGTGTCAGAGACTCCACCTGACTCCTTCTCTCTGTACTCCCATCATACCACATTCTCAATAATAATACCAATCATCATCATCTGCTATTTAGCAAGTCCTTACTATGTGCCGGGTATAGGACTCAGGGCTTTACCTACATACAGTATCTCATTTGAGTCTCCCAACATTTGGAGAGATAGATGTATCTCTTGTTTTTCTGATTTTACAGATGTCAGCAGTTGAGCCTCAGCACCCAGTCCTGGGCCTGGTACTTAGGATGAGCTCAGTAGGTGGAAGCCTCCAGCAATATTTATTGAAAACATGAGTGAGTGCGTGCACGCTTGCAAAGTACTGATGCAGTACTTGGTGCACTGTGGACTATTCTGTGGTCAGCAGAATAATGCCACCTTGGACTTCCTTGGTGGTCCAGTGGCTAAGACTCTGTACTCCCAACGCAGGGGGCCTGGGTTCGATCCCCGGTCAGAGAACTGGATCCCACATGCTGCAACTAAATTCTGCATGCCACAACTAAGAGCCAAGATCCCAACTGCCACAACTAAGACCTGGCCCAGACAAAATAAACAAGTATATATATATATATATATTTTTTTTTTTTTTAAAGAAGAAGACTTCCCTGGTGGTCCAGTGGGTAACAAATATGCCTTGCAGAGCAAAGGGCACAGATTCAACCCCTGGCATGGGAAGATCCCACATGCGGCGGAGTGGCTGGACTGGTGTGTCCAATTATGAGCCAGTGCTCTGGAGCGCATGCGCCCAGAGCTGGTACTCTGAGACGAGAGAGGCCACTGCGATGGGAAGCTCACACAGGCCAAAGAATTAAGATGGATGAAAATAAATAAATGAAGAAGCAATAAAAGAGGATAAGATTTAAAAAAAAAAGAAGGTGGCCTCCCCTCAAATATGTCCATGTTGTCCTCCCTCGAGCCTGTGAATATGTTACACGATTTGGCGGAGGGGAGTGGAGGGGCTGTGGATGAAGTGAAGTTCCTACTGGCTGACCTGAAAGTAGGGATCTTATCCTGGATTATCTGGGTGGACCCAGTGTAACCACACAGGACGTTAAAAGTGGGAGAGGGAGGCAGGAGGGAACCAGAGACGCAGCAGCGTGAGGACTTGGCTTGACGCCATCACCAGCTTTGAAGATGGAGGGAAGGCCACGTGCCAAGGAGAGCAGATGGTCTCTAGAAACTGGAAAAAGCAAGGAAATGGATCCTCCTCTAGAACCTCCGAAAGGAATGCAGCCCTGCCAGCATCCTGCTTTTAGCCCAGGGAGACCCATTCCAGACTTTGGGCCTCTGAACCTATAAGGAAGTTAATCTGTGTGGTTTTTAAGCCAGTAATGTGGCAATTTTTCACATCAGCAACAAAAACTAGTAATGGTGCCTGACACTGAGGATCACACTGAATAACACATGACTGTTGAATTGAATTGGATTATTACCATATGTACCTTACAATCAGGAGAGACACAAGGAAAAAAGTATTTTTGTATATTTTGGATATATTGCATCAGAAGCCTATTGGAAAAGACCCTGAAGATGGGAAAGATTGAGGGCAGGAGGAGAAGGGGGTGGCAGAGGATGAGATGGTTGGATAGCATCACTGAGTCAATGGACGTGACTTTGAGCAAACTCCCGGAGAGGGTGAGGACCGGAAAGTCTGGCGTGCTGCAGTCCATGGGGTCACAAAGCACCAGGCACGACTCAGTGGGGGAACAACAAGAATTCAGGGTAGACTTCGACCCTGACACCAATCCACTGAGAGCAGGTTGAGCTGGGAGGTGGGTCACAGAGAACAACATGAGGGGTCTTCTAGGGGAAGGGAGCCCCAGGGTGAGCGTGAGCAGCGTGGCTGGGCGGCAGCGTCAGGATCTTGGACCACTGTCCATGGCCCGAGGGCGCCACCTCTGGGTGCCCACCGACTGCTCGCATAAGCAGAGGGGGCACGACGCCCCGCCATGCCCTGGCTCTCCACCTCTGCGGGCAGGCCCGGCAGCTCTTCCCCAGTCCAGGTTCCTAGAACACAACTCCGTAGCCTGGTGGCTTATGCACAGACCTAGAGGCTGGACGTAGGAGATCAGGACGCCAGCACAGTCAGGTCCTGGCGAGGCCCCTCTTCCAGGTGTGGACACCTGTTTTCTGTGTCCTCACATAGGGGGCTTGTGGGGAGCAGAGAGAGCCCTCTGGGGTCCTTTTATAAGTGCACTAATCCCATTTACAGACAAACCACCTCGCCACCTCCCAGAGGCCCCCAACTCATAATCCCATCACATTGGCTGGAGGCCTTAGGGCTTCAGTGTAGGAATTTGGGGGACACACACATTCTGTCCATAACAAGCCCCCTGTGTAAGTCCCAGGGTAATGCCTGTCCACCAGGGGAGGGGACGGCCAGCTCTTGTGTCCTCCTCTGCCATTCTGAGCATCCTTCAGCCATTCAGTCCTCCTAGCAACTCCAGGTGGTGGGTGCCTTCATGACCCCCTTTTTACAGGGACTGGCCTAAAAACTAGTAATGGTGCCTGACACTGAGGATAACGATCATGACTGTTGAATTGAATTGGATTATTACCATATGTACCTTACAATCAGGAGAGACACAAGAAAAAAGCATTTTTGTATATTTTGGATATATTGCATCAGAGGCCTATTGGAAAAGACCCTGAAGATGGGAAAGATTGAGGGCAGGAGGAGAAGGGGGTGGCAGAGGATGAGATGGTTGGATAGCATCACTGAGTCAATGGACGTGACTTTGAGCAAACTCCCGGAGAGGGTGAGGACCGGAAAGTCTGGCGTGCTGCAGTCCATGGGGTCACAAAGCACCAGGCACGACTCAGTGGGGGAACAACAAGAATTCAGGGTAGACTTCGACCCTGACACCAATCCACTGAGAGCAGGTTGAGCTGGGAGGTGGGTCACAGAGAACAACATGAGGGGTCTTCTAGGGGAAGGGAGCCCCAGGGTGAGCGTGAGCAGCGTGGCTGGGCGGCAGCGTCAGGATCTTGGACCACTGTCCATGGCCCGAGGGCGCCACCTCTGGGTGCCCACCGACTGCTCGCATAAGCAGAGGGGGCACGACGCCCCGCCATGCCCTGGCTCTCCACCTCTGCGGGCAGGCCCGGCAGCTCTTCCCCAGTCCAGGTTCCTAGAACACAACTCCGTAGCCTGGTGGCTTATGCACAGACCTAGAGGCTGGACGTAGGAGATCAGGACGCCAGCACAGTCAGGTCCTGGCGAGGCCCCTCTTCCAGGTGTGGACACCTGTTTTCTGTGTCCTCACATAGGGGGCTTGTGGGGAGCAGAGAGAGCCCTCTGGGGTCCTTTTATAAGTGCACTAATCCCATTTACAGACAAACCACCTCGCCACCTCCCAGAGGCCCCCAACTCATAATCCCATCACATTGGCTGGAGGCCTTAGGGCTTCAGTGTAGGAATTTGGGGGACACACACATTCTGTCCATAACAAGCCCCCTGTGTAAGTCCCAGGGTAATGCCTGTCCACCAGGGGAGGGGACGGCCAGCTCTTGTGTCCTCCTCTGCCATTCTGAGCATCCTTCAGCCATTCAGTCCTCCTAGCAACTCCAGGTGGTGGGTGCCTTCATGACCCCCTTTTTACAGATCAGGAACCTGAGGCCTAGAAGAATAACGTCAGGGCCAGTAATGGGGACTGAACAAAGGCAAGGGGGCTCCAGGGCCTCTGTTCTTACCCACTGGGCTCTCCCATCTCGGGATGGAATCATGATTCTAACAGCAACACCACCGCCTAACCTGTGGATGTGACCTTTCTGTTCTCACTCACTCTCACCCTGTTTTCTCCTGTCGTCCTCACAGTGGCCGGGCCTTACGGTGAGTGCCCCCCGCCCCCTAGCTCACAGGTGGCGAAACAGAGCCTGTGAGAGAGAGGTCCTGGCCTCCCTCAGTTCGAAGCCAGGGTAGGGTTCCTTCTGGGGTCTCCTGGCTCCAGTCCAGAGGCTCTCTCCCACCAGCTGCCCCCTGCCTCACCTGATGCATTATTCATGGCCCATTACTTACCTCCCGCAGACGCCCAGATGCTGCCCGCCAGGGCTGTGACCTCGCTGCGCTCCCTGGAGAGGACGAAGGGCAGCTCTTTCTCGCCCATCCTCTCTGCTTCCTCTCCCACCCCCACAACCCGCTGCCCTCCAGTCTCTTTGGGCCTCAGCGGACCCCTGGGGTGTGGCACAGCTGGTCTCCTCTCTCACCCAGGAGAGCAGTTTCCTCTGTGCCCCGCCAGCAGACACCTTTAGCTGGCTCCTGACATCCTGAGCAAAATGGTGGCAGCCACAGTCTAGACTCACCCGGCGCAAGTCACCAGTGTGTGTGTGTGTGTGTGATGTGTGCACGGGTGGACGGTGTGTGTACATGTGTGTCCTGAGGGGACGGCACGTGTGTCTGTTCTGTGTGGGGTGGGAGAGGGGTGTGGGTTTCAGTGCTCACAGCTGAACACGTCCGAGTTGCCGTTTCTGGGACTTGTAGCCACAAGCTAAGCCTCCGTGGGAACTGGGAAGCAGGGCTTAGGTGACGCGCTAAGGTTGGAGCAGAACTCCCTGGGGCCCCTGGAGCCGACAGTCTTGGAGCTGTGTGACAGTGAACATGTCGCTTAACCTCTCTGTGCCTTATTTGCCTCCTCATTTACTTCCCTGAGTCGAGGGTTGGATGAAGCAACCGGTACAGTGCCTGGGGCAGAGCTGATCAACATCTTTTGACCAGGAACCCTATCCTGCCTCCCTCTAGCAAGGAAAGGGCAACTTACACATGTGGGATCTTAATGCCCCAACTAGGGATCGAATCCTCATCCCCTGCAGTGGAAGTGTGGAACCTTAGTCATTGGACCACCAGGGAAGTTGCAGAAAGACAAGCATGAATCACAACCTCTTGAGAGGAAGGGCACTTGGGGAAGGGGAAGGAACAGCTCAAGGGTTGCAGACCTGACTGGTTGGTGTCTAGACAACAGCTGAATCAACTGCATCTCAGTTTCTATGTCTGTAAAATGGGCAATAGCTAAAGTTAATAGTTGTTTAATGTCCTGGCTGGCACCATGGAATTCTGGAATGTGAGAATGAAAACTCCAGGAAATTACAGAAATTGCTCTTTGGATGGAATATTCTCCCTCCTTCTCGGAATTTAAGGCTTTTTCTTTTTTGGGGGACATGTTAGCATATAAAACCAGAGGGCGGGCGTTTCTGCTTCTCCTCCACACTTTTAAACTCAAAGCAAGTCACCCCGGTCCTGAGTGATGAGTTGAAGGTTCTCAGAATCATGTGGCGACCCTGTGACCCACACAGACCCTGAGCCTTGACCCCCCAGGACCCTGGTGAGGAGACCAGAGTCACCAAAGACTCTGTGTCTTTAATTAGCTTCCTTAGTGATTCCAGAGCAGACGGCCCACTAAAGGGAGACTCACCCGGCGCAAGTCACCAGTGTGTGTGTGTGTGTGTGATGTGTGCACGGGTGGACGGTGTGTGTACATGTGTGTCCTGAGGGGACGGCACGTGTGTCTGTTCTGTGTGGGGTGGGAGAGGGGTGTGGGTTTCAGTGCTCACAGCTGAACACGTCCGAGTTGCCGTTTCTGGGACTTGTAGCCACAAGCTAAGCCTCCGTGGGAACTGGGAAGCAGGGCTTAGGTGACGCGCTAAGGTTGGAGCAGAACTCCCTGGGGCCCCTGGAGCCGACAGTCTTGGAGCTGTGTGACAGTGAACATGTCGCTTAACCTCTCTGTGCCTTATTTGCCTCCTCATTTACTTCCCTGAGTCGAGGGTTGGATGAAGCAACCGGTACAGTGCCTGGGGCAGAGCTGATCAACATCTTTTGACCAGGAACCCTATCCTGCCTCCCTCTAGCAAGGAAAGGGCAACTTACACATGTGGGATCTTAATGCCCCAACTAGGGATCGAATCCTCATCCCCTGCAGTGGAAGTGTGGAACCTTAGTCATTGGACCACCAGGGAAGTTGCAGAAAGACAAGCATGAATCACAACCTCTTGAGAGGAAGGGCACTTAGGGAAGGGGAAGGAACAGCTCAAGGGTTGCAGACCTGACTGGTTGGTGTCTAGACAACAGCTGAATCAACTGCATCTCAGTTTCTATGTCTGTAAAATGGGCAATAGCTAAAGTTAATAGTTGTTTAATGTCCTGGCTGGCACCATGGAATTCTGGAATGTGAGAATGAAAACTCCAGGAAATTACAGAAATTGCTCTTTGGATGGAATATTCTCCCTCCTTCTCGGAATTTAAGGCTTTTTCTTTTTGGGGCACATGTTAGCATATAAAACCAGAGGGCGGGCGTTTCTGCTTCTCCTCCACACTTTTAAACTCAAAGCAAGTCACCCCGGTCCTGAGTGATGAGTTGAAGGTTCTCAGAATCATGTGGCGACCCTGTGACCCACACAGACCCTGAGCCTTGACCCCCCAGGACCCTGGTGAGGGGAGACCAGAGTCACCAAAGACTCTGTGTCTTTAATTAGCTTCCTTAGTGATTCCAGAGCAGACGGCCCACTATGAGAAATGAGAGAGCAAGCTCTTTGGTGGGGCTATTCCAGAGGTCCCAGGAATGAGTCCTTCTAGAATCCCATCTCCCAGGTGCCTTGTCCTCCATGCGAGGACCCTGAAGATGGAACCAGTGGGCCTCCTCAGCTCTCTTCCTCACACTCGTCTCCGGGCCCCCTTCCAGCTCTAAGTCCCACAGCCGCTTCTCACTTGCAGTGAATATACTCAATCCCTTGGATGTCTGGGAGTTAATTATTTCAAAAAGACATTCGGAAACTTGGCTCTGTTGGGTCTAACATGTTCCTCTTTTACTAATTGACTAGCTCTTTCAAAAATGAATGTGCTTTTGAAATGTGGTCAGTGGACTGTCATTTCATTACCTTCCAGACAGCTTCCCATTGCTGGTTGTCTCTCTGAACCCTCATTCACACCAGCCCTGTGGATCTCAGAGCAGAGGCCTGTGTCTTGTGACTGGGGCGTCTGCTTCCCAAAGGTCAGGTCTTAACTGTGTGTGCCCCGGCTCAGTGACTGGGCAGAAGGACAGAAGGACTTTAGATTGTTCATGGAATCATGAAGTGAAAAATCTAAGGTGCTGGATCACGCCTAAAAGAGGCCGCTTAGTTTCTTACTGGTGCATTCCGTTCATCAAATGCTAAGAATGCTTATTTTTGGGTAGCAGATCTAAAGGGAGTTTCTAGTTTCTTTTTTGTCCGTCTCGTATCAGTTTTACGCCCCATTGTTTTTCATTTATAAACGCACGTGTAATTTGAATAACAAAGAATAAAATTAGTACCAATTAAAAATCATGGGCAGTCAAGAAGAAGAAGTGGATCATTTTGGCAGAGGGTCAAGACGAGTCTGGCTTTTATGAATTTGTTAAATGAACTTCTATAAACTTGTCAAGTGACTTTTCATGAATTTGTTCAAGTTACTCCGAGGAGACCTCTCTCTGAAAATGAGAACTCTGAGCAAAAAGAGAAAACAAGGGCTTCCCTGGTGGTCCAGTGGGTAAGGACACCGCCTTGCAGTGCAAGGGGCGCCGGTTCGATCCCTGGCCTGGGAAGATCCCACGTGCCACAGAGCGGCTGGACCAATGTGTCCAACTACCAAGCCAGCGCTCTGGAGCGCATGTGCCCAGAGCCCGTGCTCTGCAGCAAGAGAGGCCACTGCACTGGGAGGCCCACACAGGCCAAAAGAACAAAGATGAATGAAAATAGACAAATGAAAGACCAACAGAAGTGCCCACCCCCCGCAAAAAAAATTAACCAAAAAAAAAAAAAAAAAAAAAAAAACCAAAACCAAGACCAGGGCTAATACTCACATTCATAATTTTTTTGTGTATTTTTTTTTTTTTAAAAAGATGGGATGGAATTTGAGTATTTAAAATGTAACTTTATTCTTTGTTAAATCTTAGACACCACTTTCCTTTATCCTTGGGCATGATTTGACTTAAATTTGCAATCGATCAAAGGGAAGATCTGTTTCTATATGTTTCCATGTGCAAATATGAATTGAGGGCTTCCCTGGTGGCTTCAGTGGAAAAGAATCCACCTGCCAGTGCAGAGGACATGGGTTTGATCCCTGGTCTGAGAAGATCTCACATGCAGGGGGATAACTAAGCCTGTGAGCCACAACTACTGAGTCTGTGCTCCACAGCAAGCGAAGCTGCTGCAATGAGAAGGCCCACTCACTGTAGCTAGCGAAAACTCACGTACGGGGCAGCCATTAATAAATTTTTTTTTTAAATCTTAAAAAACAGAAAGAGTTCCTAAAAAAACCCTACAAATTGAGTTTCACCCAGTGCCGGACAGTCTTCTAGGCTTGTGGGATTTGAAAGGAACATGGATGGACCCCAGCCCTGAGCGGCCACTGCTCTGGGGGAGGCAGTGGTATCAGCGCTCAGACAGTCGGGTGTGTGCTCTGGGAGAACTGGGGAAGCCCGGGGAGGCCGTTCTTGCCCTGAGAAAAATCAAGGAAGGCTTCTCAGAGGAGGTAACAGACACAGTTGTTTACCAGGAGCAGCAGATGGCATTCCAGGAGGAGAAGGAAGACACCCCAGGCAAAGAGAAGAAGAGGCACAAAGTTTCCCGGGAACGGTGGTTGTGGAAAAGCTAGGATTGTGTTTGCAAAATGGCAAGTTGCTGGCTGTACCTAGAGGTTAGTGTGCGTGTGTGTGAGAGAGAGTGTGTGTGTAGGAGGTTGATGGGTTAAGCAGTTTGCGGGGGGCTGTGTTACCAACTACCAAGCCAGAGCTCTGGCGCGCATGTGCCCAGAGCCCGTGCTCTGCAGCAAGAGAGGCCACTGCACTGGGAGGCCCACACAGGCCAAAAGAACAAAGATGAATGAAAATAGACAAATGAAAGACCAACAGAAGTGCCCACCCCCCGCAAAAAAAATTAACCAAAAAAAAAAAAAAAAAAAAAAACCAAAACCAAGACCAGGGCTAATACTCACATTCATAATTTTTTTGTGTATTTTTTTTTTTTTTAAAAAGATGGGATGGAATTTGAGTATTTAAAATGTAACTTTATTCTTTGTTAAATCTTAGACACCACTTTCCTTTATCCTTGGGCATGATTTGACTTAAATTTGCAATCGATCAAAGGGAAGATCTGTTTCTATATGTTTCCATGTGCAAATATGAATTGAGGGCTTCCCTGGTGGCTTCAGTGGAAAAGAATCCACCTGCCAGTGCAGAGGACATGGGTTTGATCCCTGGTCTGAGAAGATCTCACATGCAGGGGGATAACTAAGCCTGTGAGCCACAACTACTGAGTCTGTGCTCCACAGCAAGCGAAGCTGCTGCAATGAGAAGGCCCACTCACTGTAGCTAGCGAAAACTCACGTACGGGGCAGCCATTAATAAATTTTTTTTTTAAATCTTAAAAAACAGAAAGAGTTCCTAAAAAAACCCTACAAATTGAGTTTCACCCAGTGCCGGACAGTCTTCTAGGCTTGTGGGATTTGAAAGGAACATGGATGGACCCCCAGCCCTGAGCGGCCACTGCTCTGGGGGAGGCAGTGGTATCAGCGCTCAGACAGTCGGGTGTGTGCTCTGGGAGAACTGGGGAAGCCCGGGGAGGCCGTTCTTGCCCTGAGAAAAATCAAGGAAGGCTTCTCAGAGGAGGTAACAGACACAGTTGTTTACCAGGAGCAGCAGATGGCATTCCAGGAGGAGAAGGAAGACACCCCAGGCAAAGAGAAGAAGAGGCACAAAGTTTCCCGGGAACGGTGGTTGTGGAAAAGCTAGGATTGTGTTTGCAAAATGGCAAGTTGCTGGCTGTACCTAGAGGTTAGTGTGCGTGTGTGTGTGAGAGAGAGAGTGTGTGTGTGTTGGAGGCTGAAGAGCCTTGAATGATGGGTTAAGCAGTTTGCTTGGATATGGGGTGCTGTGAAAAGGTCTCACGCAAAGAAGTGGCACGGTCACATTTGTCTTTTAGTATGGCTGCTTGACGGTTATGTCTGTGGAAGTCCCGGAAACCACATCAAATATTTGATCAAAGAGACTTTAATGTGAATAATTACCTAAGCCAAAATGGTCATCCTCAAAAAGGCTACACATAATAAACACTGGAAAGGGTGTCGAGAAAAGGGAACCCTCCTACACGGCTGGTGGGAATGTAAATCGGTGCCGGCACTATGGAAAACAGTCTGGAGGTTCTTCCAAGAACTAAAAATAGGGTTACCATATGATCCAGCAGTCCCACTCCTGGGCACAGATCCATAAAAGATGAAAACTGTAATTCAGAAAGATTTCATGTACACCAGTGTTCATAGCAACACTGTACATAACAGCCAAGACATGGAAACAACCTGGATGTCCACGAACAGAAGAAAGGATAAAGAAGATGTGGTGTGTATGTCTATGTACACAACGAAATATTACTTAGCCATTAAAAAGAATAGAATATTGCTATTTGCAGCAACATGATAGGCCTAGACAATCGCATAATAGTGAAGTAACTCAGGCAGAGAAAGACAACTATTATATGATATCACTTACATGTAGATCTAAAAAACCACAAATCAACTTATTTACAAAACAGAACCAGAGTCACAGACATAGAAAACAAATTTTTGGTTACCAAAGGTAAAACAGGAGGGGAAGGGATAAATTAGGAGCATGGGATTAATAGATACACACTGCTAGGTATAAACTAGATAATCATCAAGGACAACTGTATAGCACATGCAACTAGAGTCAATATCTTGTAATAACCTGTAAGGGAAAAGGATCTAAAGCTTTACACCTGAAATGGACACAGTACTGTGAATCAAGTATAAATACAATTTTAAAAAAGAAAAAATAATTACCTAGGTATTTTTATCCATCTATCCATCCATACATCTTAGTTTTTAATATATTTCAAAGCAAACTATAGGCATAGTGCAGGAAGTTGGCTGGTTTGCAAAATGGCAAGTTGCTGGCTGTACCTAGAGGTTAGTGTGTGTGTGTGAGAGAGAGGTGTTGGAGGCTGAAGAGCCTTGAATGATGGGTTAAGCAGTTTGCTTGGATATGGGGTGCTGTGAAAAGGTCTCACGCAAAGAAGTGGCACGGTCACATTTGTCTTTAGTATGGGTGAGTGACGGTTATGTCTGTGGAAGTCCCGGAAACCACATCAAATATTTGATCAAAGAGACTTTAATGTGAATAATTACCTAAGCCAAAATGGTCATCCTCAAAAAGGCTACACATAATAAACACTGGAAAGGGTGTCGAGAAAAGGGAACCCTCCTACACGGCTGGTGGGAATGTAAATCGGTGCCGGCACTATGGAAAACAGTCTGGAGGTTCTTCCAAGAACTAAAAATAGGGTTACCATATGATCCAGCAGTCCCACTCCTGGGCACAGATCCATAAAAGATGAAAACTGTAATTCAGAAAGATTTCATGTACACCAGTGTTCATAGCAACACTGTACATAACAGCCAAGACATGGAAACAACCTGGATGTCCACGAACAGAAGAAAGGATAAAGAAGATGTGGTGTGTATGTCTATGTACACAACGAAATATTACTTAGCCATTAAAAAGAATAGAATATTGCTATTTGCAGCAACATGATAGGCCTAGACAATCGCATAATAGTGAAGTAACTCAGGCAGAGAAAGACAACTATTATATGATATCACTTACATGTAGATCTAAAAAACCACAAATCAACTTATTTACAAAACAGAACCAGAGTCACAGACATAGAAAACAAATTTTTGGTTACCAAAGGTAAAACAGGAGGGGAAGGGATAAATTAGGAGCATGGGATTAATAGATACACACTGCTAGGTATAAACTAGATAATCATCAAGGACAACTGTATAGCACATGCAACTAGAGTCAATATCTTGTAATAACCTGTAAGGGAAAAGGATCTAAAGCTTTACACCTGAAATGGACACAGTACTGTGAATCAAGTATAAATACAATTTTAAAAAAGAAAAAATAATTACCTAGGTATTTTTATCCATCTATCCATCCATACATCTTAGTTTTTAATATATTTCAAAGCAAACTATAGGCATCAGTGCATTCCCCTAAATACTTCAGCACACATGTCAGTCGTGGAGAGGGCTGCCATGCTCTCCTCCAGGGGATCTTCCCAACCCAGGCACCAGACCAGGACCCCTGCACTCTTTACCAGCTGCGTCATCAGGAAAGCCCAAGAATACTGGAGTGTCTGAGGAATCTTCCTGACCCAGAAATTGAACCAGGGTCTCCTGCGTTGCAGGCAGATTAGTTGCTTTACAATGTTGTGTTATTTTCTGCTGCACAGCGAAGTGAATCAGCTCTTGTTCTTTAGTCTCTAAGTTGTATCTGACTCTTTTGCAACTCCATGGACTGTAGCCCGCCCGGCCCCTCTGTCCATGGGATTCTCCAGGCAAGAATTCTGGAGTGAGTTGCCATTTCCTTCTCCAGGGGATCTTCCCAACCCAGGGATTGCACCCACATCTCCTGCATGGGCAGGTGGATTCTTTACCACTGTGCCACCTGGGAATCCGAATCAGTTATACATACACACACATCTCCACCTGGGAATCCGAATCAGTTATACATACACACACATCCCCACCTGGGAATCCGAATCAGTTACACATACACACACATCCCCTCTTCTTTGCCCCGTCTGGATCTAAGAATCCTGTTCCTGGATGAGTTGAAAGTGCTCACTCAGGGGTCAGTGAGTCTGCCCGGAGCTATGGCCATCACAGGCCATCAGGGCAGGGAGTGGAAAACCTCTAACCCCCAGGTCCCTGGAACAATGCATGAAGGGTACCCAAAGAGTAACCAGTCTGCCTATGAGGCACTCTCAGAAGAGAAGGGGTAAAGGTCAGGATTTAACTGGTATTCACAAAGCCACTCGGACGAGAAGCGCTTCTGCCTACACCATTCGCCAATATGGACCACAAATCATCCCCTTATCCATACGGAAAAGGAATAAATTAGGAGCATGGGATTAATAGATACACACTGCTAGGTATAAACTAGATAATCATCAAGGACAACTGTATAGCACATGCAACTAGAGTCAATATCTTGTAATAACCTGTAAGGGAAAAGGATCTAAAGCTTTACACCTGAAATGGACACAGTACTGTGAATCAAGTATAAATACAATTTTAAAAAAGAAAAAATAATTACCTAGGTATTTTTATCCATCTATCCATCCATACATCTTAGTTTTTAATATATTTCAAAGCAAACTATAGGCATCAGTGCATTCCCCTAAATACTTCAGCACACATGTCAGTCGTGGAGAGGGCTGCCATGCTCTCCTCCAGGGGATCTTCCCAACCCAGGCACCAGACCAGGACCCCTGCACTCTTTACCAGCTGCGTCATCAGGAAAGCCCAAGAATACTGGAGTGTCTGAGGAATCTTCCTGACCCAGAAATTGAACCAGGGTCTCCTGCGTTGCAGGCAGATTAGTTGCTTTACAATGTTGTGTTATTTTCTGCTGCACAGCAAGTGAATCAGCTCTTGTTCTTTAGTCTCTAAGTTGTATCTGACTCTTTTGCAACTCCATGGACTGTAGCCCGCCCGGCCCCTCTGTCCATGGGATTCTCCAGGCAAGAATTCTGGAGTGAGTTGCCATTTCCTTCTCCAGGGGATCTTCCCAACCCAGGGATTGCACCCACATCTCCTGCATGGGCAGGTGGATTCTTTACCACTGTGCCACCTGGGAATCCGAATCAGTTATACATACACACACATCTCCACCTGGGAATCCGAATCAGTTATACATACACACACATCCCCACCTGGGAATCCGAATCAGTTACACATACACACACATCCCCTCTTCTTTGCCCCGTCTGGATCTAAGAATCCTGTTCCTGGATGAGTTGAAAGTGCTCACTCAGGGGTCAGTGAGTCTGCCCGGAGCTATGGCCATCACAGGCCATCAGGGCAGGGAGTGGAAAACCTCTAACCCCCAGGTCCCTGGAACAATGCATGAAGGGTACCCAAAGAGTAACCAGTCTGCCTATGAGGCACTCTCAGAAGAGAAGGGGTAAAGGTCAGGATTTAACTGGTATTCACAAAGCCACTCGGACGAGAAGCGCTTCTGCCTACACCATTCGCCAATATGGACCACAAATCATCCCCTTATCCATGACCCCTCGCCAGCCATGTGTAACCAAGTACAACCTGAAGACAGTGTTGCCTTGGTTCATTCTCCATTTTCAGACATCTGTGATTGCTTTGGGTATGTACGTGTATTACTTAATTCCTGTGTATTGAGGGAACTTCCTGTTGCTGTGCTCTCCACATCTGCCTATTGGGACACCTTCTTTCTCTGGACAGGCACCTTTTGCCTGGCCTCCCATACTCCAGAAATTGACTCCTGTTCTCACATGTGAGCCCTTCCCACCTCTTCTTTTGCGGCAAACCTCAGTCTGAAGCAACACATCAGCAAAGAGTCCCAGTTACTGCGTAATAAACACACCTGTGCACATCTGCATACCTTGTGAGCCCCTGATGCATCCCTTCCACCTAGGGATGGAAGCCTAACTATGTCACATCCTGGGGGCCTGGGAGCCATGCAGACACTTCCCTTGGAGGCAGGTAGGTGGGAACACTGCGTGTGTGCTCAATCTCTTAAGTCGTATCTGACTCTTTGCAACCCCATGGGCTGTAGCCCGCCAGGCTTCTCTGTCCAAGGGAATCTCCGGCCAAGAACAGTGCAGTGGATTGCCACGCCCTCCTCAGGGGATCTTCCCGATCCAGGGATCGAGCCTGCATTGGCAGGCGAGTTCTTTACCACTAAAGCCTCTGGGGAAGCCCATAGGAACAGTGACCTAGCACAAACCCCCACCAACGCAGGGCTGTGCGTGGAGGGTCTGGGACTCAGCTGGGGGCTCAGTTCCGAGGAGGCAGTCAGTCATCAGCCTTGGAGAATCGGATGGTGGGAGGTGCGGCCCCCTGGCAGCCTGCTGCCTGGCTCTGAACCGAATGATGGAAATGAACCAAGGCTTCAGAAACCCACTCTGCCTGGAGCTACCCCGTCTTAGCTCAGGCAGCGTAACAGAACGCCATAGATGGGGTGGCCTCCTGGATGTCTGGTGAGTGTAGCCATGCACGACCAGAGGACTCTAGAATGACAGAGGGAGGGAGAGCCTCGTGGGTGGAGGGAGCCCCTTCTCCAGGCCGCTTGAACCCCAAACTCTGGACCTGTCTTCATGGGAAGTGCTAGAGAGTCTAGTGTACAACCCTCGTGAGTCTTGGCACTACTCGTGTGCTGGGTGGGGGTAGGGGTGTGGGTGGGTGCTGGTCTGGAGGGAAAGCAGCCGAGAGAGTGAGTCGAGCTCAAGCCTGGAATCCTGCCAGCTGGCTCGCTTGCCTGAGGTCAGGAGGCAACACCAGAGAGGAGCCAGGGCTTGAACCCCACACTGATTCTGGGGACCCTCATCCAGCCTTGCTTCAGAACAGAGAGCACAGTAACTATGGAAACGGTCACTGACTTGTAATCTCACACCTACAGCCTGCGTGGAAGGACCCATGCAGGTTTATCTCCTCTTGGTCACTCTGGCCTGGGTGTCCAGAGGGTGCCCTCTCTTCATAAGCCAAATGGAGAAAGGCCTAGAGCCCATAAAGAAGGCTGAGCGCCAAAGAATGGATGCCTTTGGGCTGTGGTGCTGGAGAGGACTCCTGAGAGTTCCTTGGACAGCAAGGAGATCAAACCAGTCAGTCCTAAAGGAACTCAACCCTGAATACTCACTGGAAGGAATGATGCTGAAGCTGAAGCTCCAATACCTTCTGAAGAGACGCCTCATTGGAAAAGAGTCTGATGTTGAGAAAAATAGAAGGCAAAAGGAGAAGGGGATGACAGAGAAAGAGATGGTTGGATCGCATCACCAACTCAATGGATATGAGCTTGAGCAAACTCTGGGAAATGGTGAAGGACAGAGAAACCTGGCGTGCTGCAGGGAATGGGGTCACAAACAGTCAGACACAACTGAGCGACTGAACAACAACAACACAGACCCAGGAGCAGGTTAGACTGGCTTTCCTTCCCTGCGGGACCGGCAGCCAGCTCTGTGCTCCCAGGGTGGGCACGGGCAGCCTGCAGCCTCTCCCCATGGGCACTGCTGATGCTTTTTCTGGGTTGCAGAGAGAGTCAGCGTCTCCACACAGTATGCCCCCTGGGAGTGAGTTCTATTTGGGGCTCTGAGAGTTCTGGCCAATCCCAGGTCCTGGAGAACTCAGTTCGCAAATCTGGGTTGGGCCACTCTACCTCTGGGCACACAGCACCAAGGAGGCGGGAAGTCCTGAGGAGACCAGGCCAGGGGTCCAAGTCCCCGCTCTGCACAAACCAGTCAAGGGAGATCTTCCGCCAGTCACCTAATCAGCCTGGTCCTAGGCTTTCTCATCTGTAAAATGGGGATAATAACACCACCACCACCATCAGGCTTGTTGTGAGGATTAGAGAAGGCAAAGCACACGGAACCCCACTGAGGCTCTGACTCTCATGTGGTCCAACCCTGGGGCTGGGCCTCAAGGAAACACAGCCCACTGAAGTTCCAACAAGTGTTCACGCCTTTTTGAGCACAAAAGGGGTTCAGGTACGGCACAGGCACTTTCTGTCTAGTGACCAGCCTCTGTAATGTCACACAGCTCGGGACTTCCCTGGTGGCTAAGAAGCCATGCTCCCAATGCAAGGCCCCTGGGCTAGATCCCTGGTCAAGGAACTAGAGCCCACATGCCACGACAAGAGTTTGCCTGCCACAGCTAAGACCTAGAGCAGTCAAATAAATACATATTAAAAAAAAAAAAAAATCACACTTCTTCCGTGAGGTAAGCACCTTCCTTTCCAGAAAACTCCTTCATTCGCTCAGGCCTGCCCTGCCCCTTCCAGGCCTCCCCACTGCGGCCAGAGCCCAACTCCAGGAGGCACTGCTCAGTTTATTGAATGGATGAGCTGGCACAGCAGCCCTGGTTGGCACCTGCTGCAGATATACAGCCACTCATCTGAACTCCCTTGGGATGGTCCTTCCCCTTTCGACCTCCCTTTCTACGTCAGGCAATGGCAGCACCCTCTGTGGAGGGTATGACAAGAGATGCAGCAGGCAATGCAAAGGCCCTCACCTGCAGGCTTTGGACAGTGGGGTTCACTTACACATTTTTGGGGAGGGGTCCACGCCTCATGGCAGATGATAGCTTCCCACCAGGGATGGAATCTATGCCGCCTGCATTGGGAGCTCAGAGTCTTAACCATGGGACCTTCAGGGAACTCCAACCCTCACACTTCAATACCTGTAGTCCCGCTGCTCACAGGCAAGTCCATGGTTCTCTAAGGTGGCATTTCTAGAGCCTCCTGAGGGAACAGTCCTGCTGTAGGTTTCTAGCTAGGCTGCAGTGGGCCTGGAAAATGCCTCCAGTCAAGGATGCAAGAACCTGGAGTGAAGTGACACGGGCCCCCTGCTGCCCCTGTGGAACTGAGGAGCCTGAGTGGCCCCACACTACCAGGACACGACAGTTCCTGGCATTTTCTAGGTGATGGATCTGGGTGTGTCTGGAACCCTTAACTGAAGTGAGGCGTCTCATCACACATCAGAGTAAGCAGGTCATGGGCAACGATTTGGAATCAGAAAGCACCCGAGCATATAGGCTCCCCCGGGGACGAGGCCTGGAAATGGGGCCACCTCACTCTCTACTGTCGAGAGCTGCGAGGAGAGGGAGGCTGAAGGGCCAGTGTGTCGGGGCTGCCCTGGCCACTGCTCTGTACAGCCCACTGCTACATGCTGGAAAGGCAGCAAGAGGAGAGAAAATCATATGAATTAAGCAGAGCTCTTCTCAGGGGAAGCCACGTGTGGGGGGTGGAAGGAGTGCGCTGGAAGGAGCGAGGGTAGAATCAGTGGCATAAGTCATAACAGTGGCTAGCTGGATCCCAGGTGATGGACAGACTCCAACGCTGGCTCTGCCGATTCAGGGAAGCAAGTTTGTGTCTGAGAAAGGCTCTCAAGCCCTCCAGGGACTTCCCTGAGGGTCCAGGGGTTAAGAATCTACCTGCCAATGCAGAGGAAGTGGGTTTAGTCCTTGGCTGGGAAGGATTCCATAAGCTGCAAGGCAGCTAAGCCCACGCACCACAGCCCTGAAGTCCGCTTGCCCAGAGCTCGTGCTCTGCAACAAGAGAAGCCACCAACTTGAGAAGCCCACACACTGCAACTAGAGAAAGCCTGTGCACAGCCAGGAAGACCCAGAGTAGTCAAAAATACGTAAATAAATAAATTTAAAAACAAACAAACAAACCGTACAGAGACCCAGCCCTGTCCCAGACTTCCTTCTCAGATCCCCGACTCAGGGTCAGCCAGGAATACTAGTGTTAAGGGTTGCCTGTCCAGGTGCCTTCATATTTCAGTTAGGACGTGGCTGATGGAGCCACCATCCCTGGGCCTTTGTTACCCGCTGCATTGCGTCTCCTGGTAGAAGGTTCCTATTAGAAGGCAAGCTGACTCCCTAACCCTTGGTACCTGTGGATGAGACTTAATTTGGAAACAAAGTCTTCGCAGAGGGAATCAAGTTAGAGTGGGCCCTGATGCAACAGGCCTGGTGTTCTTATAAGGGGGGCAGTCTGGGCACAGAGATGGACACACGCAGAGGGAAGAGGAGGCAGGGACACACAGGAAGGATGCCGTGTGGCGACACGGGCAGGGCCTGGAGCGATGCACCTGCAAACCAGGAACGCCAGGGAGGAGCACAGATGCTGGGGGCAGGATCTTCCCTGGCCACTGCTCTGTACAGCCCACTGGTACATGCTGGAAAGGCAGCAAGAGGAGAGAAAATCATATGAATTAAGCAGAGCTCTTCTCAGGGGAAGCCACGTGTGGGGGGTGGAAGGAGTGCGCTGGAAGGAGCGAGGGTAGAATCAGTGGCATAAGTCATAACAGTGGCTAGCTGGATCCCAGGTGATGGACAGACTCCAACGCTGGCTCTGCCGATTCAGGGAAGCAAGTTTGTGTCTGAGAAAGGCTCTCAAGCCCTCCAGGGACTTCCCTGAGGGTCCAGGGGTTAAGAATCTACCTGCCAATGCAGAGGAAGTGGGTTTAGTCCTTGGCTGGGAAGGATTCCATAAGCTGCAAGGCAGCTAAGCCCACGCACCACAGCCCTGAAGTCCGCTTGCCCAGAGCTCGTGCTCTGCAACAAGAGAAGCCACCAACTTGAGAAGCCCACACACTGCAACTAGAGAAAGCCTGTGCACAGCCAGGAAGACCCAGAGTAGTCAAAAATACGTAAATAAATAAATTTAAAAACAAACAAACAAACCGTACAGAGACCCAGCCCTGTCCCAGACTTCCTTCTCAGATCCCCGACTCAGGGTCAGCCAGGAATACTAGTGTTAAGGGTTGCCTGTCCAGGTGCCTTCATATTTCAGTTAGGACGTGGCTGATGGAGCCACCATCCCTGGGCCTTTGTTACCCGCTGCATTGCGTCTCCTGGTAGAAGGTTCCTATTAGAAGGCAAGCTGACTCCCTAACCCTTGGTACCTGTGGATGAGACTTAATTTGGAAACAAAGTCTTCGCAGAGGGAATCAAGTTAGAGTGGGCCCTGATGCAACAGGCCTGGTGTTCTTATAAGGGGGGCAGTCTGGGCACAGAGATGGACACACGCAGAGGGAAGAGGAGGCAGGGACACACAGGAAGGATGCCGTGTGGCGACACGGGCAGGGCCTGGAGCGATGCACCTGCAAACCAGGAACGCCAGGGATGCCAGAGCCAGCAGATGCTGGGAGGGGCAGAAGATCTTCCCTGGAGCTTGTCGTGAGAACGCAGCCCTGTGGACACCTTTGCTTCAGCCCACCCACCTCCAGAGCTGAGACACAAGACATTTCCATTGTTTTAATTCACCCGGTTTGCGGTACTCGCTGACAGCCACCCTAGGAAATGAGCGCTTCTAACCCAAGTACATGTGGGTCTTGCCTGCAAGCATTTTTCCCGGTCTGGTCCAGCTTATCCACCATTAGCTGGAGTGAAACACGCCCGCAGAGCCTTTCCATGAGGCCTTTCTCCAGAGCAAAGGTTAGAGAACTCGGACGTCTACACAAAGTAGCCTCAGCTGCGTGCCTGTGCGCTTAGTGGCTCAGCCGCGTCCAACCCTTTGCGACCTGTGGACCAAAGCCAACCAGGCTGCTCTGTCCACAGGATTCTCCAGGTAAAGACACTGGAATGAGTTGCCATTGCCTCCTCTAGGGGATCTTCCCAACCCAAGAATCGAACCTGCATCTCCTGCATTGGCAGGTGGATTCTTTTTTTGTTTGTTTTGGCCACTTCTACTGATCTTTCATTTATTTATTTCCATCCATCTTTGTTCTTTGGCCTGTGTGGGCCTCCCATCGCAGTGGCCTCTCTCGCTGCAGAGCACGGGCTCTGGGTGCATGCTCTGGCTTGGTAGCTGGACACATCAGTCCAGCTGCTCCGCGGCACGTGGGATCTTCCCAGGCCAGGGATTGAACCGGCGCCCCTTGCACTGCAAGGCAGTGTCCTTATCCACTGGACCACCAGGGAAGCCCCCGGCAGATAGATTTTTTACCACTAGCATCCCCTGGGAAGTTCTTGGTTGCCAAGATGGAACTGACTCTCTCAATACTCTTTCTTAGAATCTGTGAAACCACCCATCCCCAATCACATAATAGAGAGCCAAGGAATTGTCAGTCCTTGAGAGCTTGCTTGGCTGAGAACTGGGCAGGGCCCCAGGGGGCTGGGGGAGGTGGCTGTCACATGGGTGCACACAGCCTTCAGGCTCCCAGGGTCACCTCCTCGCTGCTGGCACTGATGGAGGCCTGGAGCGATGCACCTGCAAACCAGGAACGCCAGGGATGCCAGAGCCAGCAGATGCTGGGAGGGGCAGAAGATCTTCCCTGGAGCTTGTCGTGAGAACGCAGCCCTGTGGACACCTTTGCTTCAGCCCACCCACCTCCAGAGCTGAGACACAAGACATTTCCATTGTTTTAATTCACCCGGTTTGCGGTACTCGCTGACAGCCACCCTAGGAAATGAGCGCTTCTAACCCAAGTACATGTGGGTCTTGCCTGCAAGCATTTTTCCCGGTCTGGTCCAGCTTATCCACCATTAGCTGGAGTGAAACACGCCCGCAGAGCCTTTCCATGAGGCCTTTCTCCAGAGCAAAGGTTAGAGAACTCGGACGTCTACACAAAGTAGCCTCAGCTGCGTGCCTGTGCGCTTAGTGGCTCAGCCGCGTCCAACCCTTTGCGACCTGTGGACCAAAGCCAACCAGGCTGCTCTGTCCACAGGATTCTCCAGGTAAAGACACTGGAATGAGTTGCCATTGCCTCCTCTAGGGGATCTTCCCAACCCAAGAATCGAACCTGCATCTCCTGCATTGGCAGGTGGATTCTTTTTTTGTTTGTTTTGGCCACTTCTACTGATCTTTCATTTATTTATTTCCATCCATCTTTGTTCTTTGGCCTGTGTGGGCCTCCCATCGCAGTGGCCTCTCTCGCTGCAGAGCACGGGCTCTGGGTGCATGCTCTGGCTTGGTAGCTGGACACATCAGTCCAGCTGCTCCGCGGCACGTGGGATCTTCCCAGGCCAGGGATTGAACCGGCGCCCCTTGCACTGCAAGGCAGTGTCCTTATCCACTGGACCACCAGGGAAGCCCCCGGCAGATAGATTTTTTACCACTAGCATCCCCTGGGAAGTTCTTGGTTGCCAAGATGGAACTGACTCTCTCAATACTCTTTCTTAGAATCTGTGAAACCACCCATCCCCAATCACATAATAGAGAGCCAAGGAATTGTCAGTCCTTGAGAGCTTGCTTGGCTGAGAACTGGGCAGGGCCCCAGGGGGCTGGGGGAGGTGGCTGTCACATGGGTGCACACAGCCTTCAGGCTCCCAGGGTCACCTCCTCGCTGCTGGCACTGATGGAGGCCTGCAGCATCTGGGCCAACATTTGGATGGCCTGGCCACACTGGCACTAATAACAAAATAAATTCCCACCATAAATTCAGTCCCTGCTCTGAGCTGGGGTGTCTAGTGAAGTTTTCTCCTATAAATCACATCTTAGGCATTTAAAGCATTAAAGCTGAGCCATTTTTGATAGGAGTAGGCTTTTACCTACTATGTATAATGTTGCCTCTATAAGTTTTCTCAGAGATGAAGGGGCCATATCTACCTGCTCCTTCTATTCTCCGAAAGCACAAAGAATTGAAATGGGCAACAAACAACCAGTTAATAGCTTTAGGCTGGAGATGCTAATATTTCACTGTTTAGTCAACAGGCAGCTTAGAAGGGATGAAAGTGAAATCCTGTTCCAAGGTCAAAAGCAAACCAAGGACATGAGAACAGGATGGAAGAGATGTGACTGAGGTAGATTTAGGTTCCATTCGTTTCTAGCTAATGAGCAGAGCTAAACACAAGAGCCCAAGACATGCAGATCAAATCTAACAAAATGCTTATCCTGTATCAGGAGGCAGGGTCTAGGGAAGTGGATCATTCTGGGACTGACATTTTGAGAGGAACATGGGCACACTGGGAACTGTCTGGAGGGCCACGACCAGGATGGAAACCATGTGCCCATGAGGGACAATACATGAGAAAATAAGTTTATAATTTGAACTAGCAATTTCTAGGGCTCTTGCCAAATTCCTTTTCTACTGCTGCTGTAACAAGTTACTATGAACCAGGTACCTTAAAAGAACACAGACTGGGCTTCCCCTGGTAGTCCAGTGGATAAGGACACCGCCTTGCAGTGCAAGGGGCGCTGGTTTGATCCCTGGCCTGGGAAGATCCCACGTGCCGCGGAGCGGCTGGACTGATGTGTCCAATCAGCGAGCCGGAGCTCTGGAGCGTGTGCACTCAGAGCCGGTGCTCTGCGACAACAGAGGCCACCGCGATGGGAGGCCCACAGGAGCCAAAGAACAAAGACAGATGAAAATAGAAAAATGAAAGACCAACAGAAGTGGCCCACCCATCCCCCTCCCTCCCCAACCCGACCCCTGCCCATAACAAATAAATAAATAAATCTTTAAAAAAAAAAAAAAAAAAAGAACACAGACTGAAAGGATTCTGGAAAGGTGGTGGGATGGAAAGCACCAGGAGTACGTCTGCCCCTCCTAGACTGCTGGGTTTCCCAGGTGGCTCAGCGGCAAAGAATCCTCCTGCCAATGCAAGGAGACACAGGAGAGAGGTGGGTTCGATCCCTGGGTAGGGAAGATCCCCTGGAGGAGGGCATGGCTACCCACTTCAGGATTCTTGCCTGGAGAATGCCATGGATGGAGGAGCCTGGAGGGCTACAGTCCACGGGGCTGCAGAGTGAGACGTGACTGCGCACGCCCTAGGTAACTGTACTGGCAGAATCTGACGTAAGTATTTTGGAACTCGGGCGTCTACTGAAGGGCTGCAACTTCCAGGAAAAGGCTTGGACAGGTAAATTGTGGTTCTTCTTGGTCACTTTCGGCTCTGAGCATAGAGTTATCTCAAACCCAAGGTGGGCAGTTGTGCACGTTTCTGCAGCAGCTTGTACACAGCTTGTGGGAGCCAGGGTGGGCAAAAAAAGATCCTGTGTTCCACGTCGGCCATCCATGCTGCCATGGCCTGCTACTGCTTCTGATCAGAGTCACTGCCCCGCCCCCTCCAGCTGAAGTGACTTCCAGGGGAGCTAAAGGGTTGGTGGCCTTTTCTCCCGTCTTCGTTTTTCTCTTTTTCCTCCTTTTTAGAGTTCAACGTTAAAGACCAGGGTACTGTATTGGGGTTCTCCAGAGAGAAAGAACCAATATGATATATGTAGATGGGTATCTATAGATCTCTCTTTCTCTAGATACAATGTCCGTTGCTCAATTGTGTCTGACGCTTTGTGACCCCATGGCGTCCAGCCTGCCAGGCTCCTCTGTCTGTGGATTCTCCAGGCGAAAATACTGGTGTGGGTTGCCATTTCCTTCTCCAGGGGATCTTCCCAACACAGGCATTGAATTCGCATCTCCTGCCTTGGTAGGCAGATTCTTCACCACTGAACCACCTGTATACATAAAATGTATTATAGGAGTTAACCCTGTGGCTGAGAAGTCACATGATCTGCCACCTGCAATCTGGAGAATCAGGAAGGCCAGGGATATAATTCAATAAAAGGCTGAAGGCCTGCGACCCAGCGGGTGAGGGGCTGCTGATGCAAGAAACAGAGGCCCTAATATCACTGAGGGCAGCAGAAGATGGATGTTCCAGCTGAAGAACAGACGGATAATTTGCCCTTTCTCTGCCTTTTTGTTCTCTTCAAACCTCTCAGACGTGGGATGAGGCCTGCCCACACTGGTGGAGGTGGGTTCGATCCCTGGGTAGGGAAGATCCCCTGGAGGAGGGCATGGCTACCCACTTCAGGATTCTTGCCTGGAGAATGCCATGGATGGAGGAGCCTGGAGGGCTACAGTCCACGGGGCTGCAGAGTGAGACGTGACTGCGCACGCCCTAGGTAACTGTACTGGCAGAATCTGACGTAAGTATTTTGGAACTCGGGCGTCTACTGAAGGGCTGCAACTTCCAGGAAAAGGCTTGGACAGGTAAATTGTGGTTCTTCTTGGTCACTTTCGGCTCTGAGCATAGAGTTATCTCAAACCCAAGGTGGGCAGTTGTGCACGTTTCTGCAGCAGCTTGTACACAGCTTGTGGGAGCCAGGGTGGGCAAAAAAAGATCCTGTGTTCCACGTCGGCCATCCATGCTGCCATGGCCTGCTACTGCTTCTGATCAGAGTCACTGCCCCGCCCCCTCCAGCTGAAGTGACTTCCAGGGGAGCTAAAGGGTTGGTGGCCTTTTCTCCCGTCTTCGTTTTTCTCTTTTTCCTCCTTTTTAGAGTTCAACGTTAAAGACCAGGGTACTGTATTGGGGTTCTCCAGAGAGAAAGAACCAATATGATATATGTAGATGGGTATCTATAGATCTCTCTTTCTCTAGATACAATGTCCGTTGCTCAATTGTGTCTGACGCTTTGTGACCCCATGGCGTCCAGCCTGCCAGGCTCCTCTGTCTGTGGATTCTCCAGGCGAAAATACTGGTGTGGGTTGCCATTTCCTTCTCCAGGGGATCTTCCCAACACAGGCATTGAATTCGCATCTCCTGCCTTGGTAGGCAGATTCTTCACCACTGAACCACCTGTATACATAAAATGTATTATAGGAGTTAACCCTGTGGCTGAGAAGTCACATGATCTGCCACCTGCAATCTGGAGAATCAGGAAGGCCAGGGATATAATTCAATAAAAGGCTGAAGGCCTGCGACCCAGCGGGTGAGGGGCTGCTGATGCAAGAAACAGAGGCCCTAATATCACTGAGGGCAGCAGAAGATGGATGTTCCAGCTGAAGAACAGACGGATAATTTGCCCTTTCTCTGCCTTTTTGTTCTCTTCAAACCTCTCAGACGTGGGATGAGGCCTGCCCACACTGGTGGAGGTAGATCTTTTTTAGTCAGTTTACTATTGATTTCCTTCTCATCTCTTTGCTGATCTCTTCCAGAAACAGCCCCACGAACACACTCAGAAATAATTTTATTTTCTTTAACAGCTATCTGGGCATTCCTTAGCCCAGGCGAGTTGATCCAAAATTAACCAAGAGATATTCAAAATCACCGCATATACAGGGGAAGTCAGAGAAGTGACTGTGAATGCCCAAGCAAAGGCTCCAAAAAGACACAAGACTTTCAATGTACATCTGAGGCAGATCCTTGGCACACAGAGAGCCTACAGCAATGGGGAAGAAACACTAAACAAAGCAGTAACAAAATCCAGCAGACTCTGGGAAAGAGGGGGAACCGTCTCCATCCTGATCACATTATTAAATCCAAATATTCATTTTCTTTTTCCAGAAAATTTTATATTTTCTAAGACATTGATGAGGCACACAAAGAAACAGACAAGTGCATGGCTCATTCAAAGAAAAATGAAAACCAACAGGAACTGTCCCCGAAAAAGACTGAATGGCATATACAGGAGACAAAGTAAATATTGATATGTTAACAGTGATGGTATCTCGGGAGAGGAAGAGCAGGAAGTAAGAGCAGTGGAAATTTGCTCGTCTTCTTTGGATGTTTTCATATGGTTTTCTTTTTTTCCAACTAGTATTTAAACTTGCTTGTTAAAGGCACCTCACAACAAAATAGACCTGCTTGTTGAAGTCTGCTAAAAAAATTAAACTGAGGGACAGTTATCAGGAGAAGTTATCTATTACGTCTCTGCTTTAGCTTACATAAAATGTATTATAGGAGTTAACCCTGTGGCTGAGAAGTCACATGATCTGCCACCTCCAATCTGGAGAATCAGGAAGGCCAGGGATATAATTCAATAAAAGGCTGAAGGCCTGCGACCCAGCGGGTGAGGGGCTGCTGATGCAAGAAACAGAGGCCCTAATATCACTGAGGGCAGCAGAAGATGGATGTTCCAGCTGAAGAACAGACGGATAATTTGCCCTTTCTCTGCCTTTTTGTTCTCTTCAAACCTCTCAGACGTGGGATGAGGCCTGCCCACACTGGTGGAGGTAGATCTTTTTTAGTCAGTTTACTATTGATTTCCTTCTCATCTCTTTGCTGATCTCTTCCAGAAACAGCCCCACGAACACACTCAGAAATAATTTTATTTTCTTTAACAGCTATCTGGGCATTCCTTAGCCCAGGCGAGTTGAGCCAAAATTAACCAAGAGATATTCAAAATCACCGCATATACAGGGGAAGTCAGAGAAGTGACTGTGAATGCCCAAGCAAAGGCTCCAAAAAGACACAAGACTTTCAATGTACATCTGAGGCAGATCCTTGGCACACAGAGAGCCTACAGCAATGGGGAAGAAACACTAAACAAAGCAGTAACAAAATCCAGCAGACTCTGGGAAAGAGGGGGAACCGTCTCCATCCTGATCACATTATTAAATCCAAATATTCATTTTATTGTTCCAGAAAATTTTATATTTTCTAAGACATTGATGAGGCACACAAAGAAACAGACAAGTGCATGGCTCATTCAAAGAAAAATGAAAACCAACAGGAACTGTCCCCGAAAAAGACTGAATGGCATATACAGGAGACAAAGTAAATATTGATATGTTAACAGTGATGGTATCTCGGGAGAGGAAGAGCAGGAAGTAAGAGCAGTGGAAATTTGCTCGTCTTCTTTGGATGTTTTCATATGGTTTTCTTTTTTTCCAACTAGTATTTAAACTTGCTTGTTAAAGGCACCTCACAACAAAATAGACCTGCTTGTTGAAGTCTGCTAAAAAAATTAAACTGAGGGACAGTTATCAGGAGAAGTTATCTATTACGTCTAGTCCTATTGCATACTGATAAAACTGTATCAGCTGCAAAACAGAAAGGAGGGAAGGGAGAGGACAGAGACAAAGAAACAACCGGCTGACCGGTGTTAACTGGGTGCAGGCGAGGCGGTGGGCATTTAGCCAACAAGTGGAGCAAAGTGTCCCTCCCGCCCCCGGGGTGGGGGCGCTGGCAGCCCCTCCAGATCCAATTCTTCACCTCTCCTGTGGCACGGGCCCTGCACCTGCTGTACACGGTAGGCCATCAGTGATGCACCGGCCACACGCCGAGTCACAAACGGGACTGCCAGTAAGGATGACGCCCAAACGGGAGGAGCAGCTGACCTGGAAGGGCTCAGCTGCGACCCCATATGGCAGCAGGCCCCCACCAGCCTCCATTCTACACTGAGATGCATCTCCCCTCATTTACAACCATTTCAGCTCCAAGTCTGGTCCTTCCCAAGCCCCCTGAAATTCCTAGTTTATTTGAAGCAGACGTTCTGCAGTTGGAGGAAGTGGGCAGAAATTCCAGGTCACTTATTTCCGCCATGGTGTGCCCAAGACGAATGTGCTACAGACAAGAAACGAAAAACACTACTCTGCTACTTCTTTGTCCTGACCCGCAGCCTGTGAGCGGGGCTCTGTGCACTCTGCCTGGGTCTCTGGGGCTGAGGCCCTGTGGCCGTGGGGTGCAGGCGAAACAGGAGCACAGGAGGCCTGAGGTCTCTGGGCCGTCAAGCCCGGGCAAGGTCATCTCAGACTTGTAAACCTGAGTTCTCCTGATGAACACTGTCTCAAAACCACACGCCTGGCAAACAGCTGTCCTGGGAACATGGCCCAGGAGCAAACAAAACAAGCTTGTGTCTTTGCATTTTATTCTTGGTTCTCACTGTTCTAGGAAGGGAAAAAAGACTGGACATACTTTACTCAGAAAACAAGGAACCTCTGATTTTCTCAGAGAAACGCTGAGAGCTGCCTTTTCCTTTTATGCTTTTAAACATAGACTGGAACAAGGAAGACACCATTTCAGTTCATTCTAAGTGTTCCCTTGAACACCTACTTCATTCTTTCTAGACAGATCACTGGGCAGAATTAAAACTGCTCCCAAAGTGCAGTTTGATTCAGTCTGTGGGCCCTCCATGCGGTGTCCCTGCCCGCTTCCAGCTACCCCTCCTTTCCTCCTGGCTCCCCTCAGGGACACGCGGAGGTTCCTGCCCCCAGCCCCCCATACTTACTCCCTCTGTCTGGAACGTTCCCCTGCCCCTCGTCCTCCTGCTTCCCCTCCTCCTTCAGGTCCCTTCAGGACTGCAACCGCCACCTCAACCCAGACCTCCCACCCCATCCCGGCTTCATTTTGCTCCATACCACTCGTCTCTTTCTTTGACCCAGCAATTCCATTTCCAGGAGTGTTTGACAGAAATCCTTGCACGGGAGCCCGAATGTAAGTCTAATGACATTCACGGCAGCACTCAGAAAATTAGTAAACAGCCTCAGAGAAATGAATAAACATTCAGAACGTTAGTAATCACTCAGAAAATGGGTAAGCATCCTCAGAGAAGGTGAGTAAATAAAAGAAAATACTTAACAAAATATAATACCACCATATTATAAAAACGTACGGCTGGTAAAGAAAACATGGTAGCTAGACCTCTGACTCTCAGACAAGACAAAAAAAGGGAAGTCTGCGGAACAGAATGTATAATAAGGTCCAACATAAACAAAAGACAAAAGAATGTAATGACGTTGAAAGGGGACTGGAAGGAAGCCACCTGTTTGTTGATGATGGTGACGTGCAGAGAGCTGGGCGGGGGAGGTAATGGTGAAGGGACTTTCTGTTCTGTCCTAGACTGTGTGAAACTTTTACATATTATTTATGTAACCAAATAAAATGCACACAGTAAGAATATAAAAGAGTTCTAAAATTAAAAAAGCTCCCAAACTGCCTCCCCCAATTCTCCCCGGCACCCCACCATGGGGCTGCTCCCAGGCTCCACGTCCAAGCTGCCAGGAAGCCTCAGGAAGGACCAGGGTCCTGGTGACTGTCGGGATTAGAAACAGGCTCAGTCACCCGCCAGAGGCAGGTGGCTATATAAACGGGGCGCAGCCCTACAGCACTTTCTTATGCCCTAAGAAGCATGAGCCGCGATCATGAGATCCTGCAGCAGTGTGGAAATTAAGTGACAAAAGCCAAGTGGGAAACTACACCCAGTGCACCCAGGAGAGCTGTACGTGGCATGCAGGGAAAAGGCGGAGGGCCACTAGCCATGCGGTGTCCCTGCCCGCTTCCAGCTACCCCTCCTTTCCTCCTGGCTCCCCTCAGGGACACGCGGAGGTTCCTGCCCCCAGCCCCCCATACTTACTCCCTCTGTCTGGAACGTTCCCCTGCCCCTCGTCCTCCTGCTTCCCCTCCTCCTTCAGGTCCCTTCAGGACTGCAACCGCCACCTCAACCCAGACCTCCCACCCCATCCCGGCTTCATTTTGCTCCATACCACTCGTCTCTTTCTTTGACCCAGCAATTCCATTTCCAGGAGTGTTTGACAGAAATCCTTGCACGGGAGCCCGAATGTAAGTCTAATGACATTCACGGCAGCACTCAGAAAATTAGTAAACAGCCTCAGAGAAATGAATAAACATTCAGAACGTTAGTAATCACTCAGAAAATGGGTAAGCATCCTCAGAGAAGGTGAGTAAATAAAAGAAAATACTTAACAAAATATAATACCACCATATTATAAAAACGTACGGCTGGTAAAGAAAACATGGTAGCTAGACCTCTGACTCTCAGACAAGACAAAAAAAGGGAAGTCTGCGGAACAGAATGTATAATAAGGTCCAACATAAACAAAAGACAAAAGAATGTAATGACGTTGAAAGGGGACTGGAAGGAAGCCACCTGTTTGTTGATGATGGTGACGTGCAGAGAGCTGGGCGGGGGAGGTAATGGTGAAGGGACTTTCTGTTCTGTCCTAGACTGTGTGAAACTTTTACATATTATTTATGTAACCAAATAAAATGCACACAGTAAGAATATAAAAGAGTTCTAAAATTAAAAAAGCTCCCAAACTGCCTCCCCCAATTCTCCCCGGCACCCCACCATGGGGCTGCTCCCAGGCTCCACGTCCAAGCTGCCAGGAAGCCTCAGGAAGGACCAGGGTCCTGGTGACTGTCGGGATTAGAAACAGGCTCAGTCACCCGCCAGAGGCAGGTGGCTATATAAACGGGGCGCAGCCCTACAGCACTTTCTTATGCCCTAAGAAGCATGAGCCGCGATCATGAGATCCTGCAGCAGTGTGGAAATTAAGTGACAAAAGCCAAGTGGGAAACTACACCCAGTGCACCCAGGAGAGCTGTACGTGGCATGCAGGGAAAAGGCGGAGGGGCCACAGCTAGCCAGGTGGCGTGACAGCATCTTGGCCCAAACTGTTTCTCTCGGATGCTTTCTCATCCTGGTTCCAAGGCCACAAACCTGCATGTCATCTGGACCCGCTCCTCTCTGTCCTCACCACGTCCTCTGCTCCCTTCGCTTCTTCCGTCACCTCACGGCTGGTCCAGGCACCTCTGTCCCTCCCCGCACGATCGCAGTGGCCTAAGTGGTCTCCCCGTTCCGAAAAGCCAGCCCTCTGCGAACCTGTCTGTAGAGCAGCCAGGACGGTCTCCAAGCTTTTAAAAAGGTAACTAGGCTTGCTCGCTTCCCTGTCTGCTTGTTGCTTTTATAATAATACCCTTGTCCCAAGTAACACCTTTGTCCTGATCTCAGAGCCCTTGTAGGATCTGGTCCTCATCTGTGGCCACAATCACTTCTGGCGTCTTCCTCTTCCACTGTATTCTAGCCGCCCTGGCCTTCTCCAGGATCTCTGCGCCGCTGCCTCTGTGAGCCCGGCTACCCCTTACACCCTACCCTTCTCACTCCCAGTCTTTCCATCACCTCAGCCTGCGTATCTGCTTCCTGGGTCTAAGCTTGTCTGAAATCCTCATGTCTGCTTGATTTCCAATCCGCCCCACGAGTCAGCACGATTGATTCCAAAGCTACCACGGGTGCAGCGCTGCTCAGAGCACTTTACAGACTACCCGTTTCGTGCTCTCAAGACCCTAGGAGAGGGCTTCCCTGGTTGTCCAGTGGGTAGAGAGTTTGCTTTGCAGTGCGAGGTTCACTGGTTCGATCCCTGGCCTTGAAAGAGCCCACATGCCACGGGAAGGTTTTCTGCTTAAAAAGCTCCCAACTGCCTCCCCAATTCTCCCCGGCACCCCACCATGGGGCTGCTCCCAGGCTCCACGTCCAAGCTGCCAGGAAGCCTCAGGAAGGACCAGGGTCCTGGTGACTGTCGGGATTAGAAACAGGCTCAGTCACCCGCCAGAGGCAGGTGGCTATATAAACGGGGCGCAGCCCTACAGCACTTTCTTATGCCCTAAGAAGCATGAGCCGCGATCATGAGATCCTGCAGCAGTGTGGAAATTAAGTGACAAAAGCCAAGTGGGAAACTACACCCAGTGCACCCAGGAGAGCTGTACGTGGCATGCAGGGAAAAGGCGGAGGGGCCACAGCTAGCCAGGTGGCGTGACAGCATCTTGGCCCAAACTGTTTCTCTCGGATGCTTTCTCATCCTGGTTCCAAGGCCACAAACCTGCATGTCATCTGGACCCGCTCCTCTCTGTCCTCACCACGTCCTCTGCTCCCTTCGCTTCTTCCGTCACCTCACGGCTGGTCCAGGCACCTCTGTCCCTCCCCGCACGATCGCAGTGGCCTAAGTGGTCTCCCCGTTCCGAAAAGCCAGCCCTCTGCGAACCTGTCTGTAGAGCAGCCAGGACGGTCTCCAAGCTTTTAAAAAGGTAACTAGGCTTGCTCGCTTCCCTGTCTGCTTGTTGCTTTTATAATAATACCCTTGTCCCAAGTAACACCTTTGTCCTGATCTCAGAGCCCTTGTAGGATCTGGTCCTCATCTGTGGCCACAATCACTTCTGGCGTCTTCCTCTTCCACTGTATTCTAGCCGCCCTGGCCTTCTCCAGGATCTCTGCGCTCGCTGCCTCTGTGAGCCCGGCTACCCCTTACACCCTACCCTTCTCACTCCCAGTCTTTCCATCACCTCAGCCTGCGTATCTGCTTCCTGGGTCTAAGCTTGTCTGAAATCCTCATGTCTGCTTGATTTCCAATCCGCCCCACGAGTCAGCACGATTGATTCCAAAGCTACCACGGGTGCAGCGCTGCTCAGAGCACTTTACAGACTACCCGTTTCGTGCTCTCAAGACCCTAGGAGAGGGCTTCCCTGGTGGTCCAGTGGGTAAAGAGTCTGCTTTGCAGTGCAAGGGGCACTGGTTCGATCCCTGGCCTGGAAAGATCCCACATGCCACGGAATGGTTGGAACAGTGTGTCCAATTATGAGCCAGCGCTCTGGAGCGCATGTGCCCAGAGCTGGTGCTCTGCAATAAGAGAGGCCACTGCGATGGGAGGCCCACACAGGCTGAAGAATAAAGATGGATGAAAATAAATAACCAAAAAATCAATAAAAGAGGACAAAATTTTTTTAAAAAAAGACCCTATGAGACCAATACAATTGTAATACCCATTTTACAGATGAGGAAAGTAAGTCACAGAAGTACCCAACTTGTCTTCAAGCTGGGCAATTCTTAGGTGGCCAAGGTGAGATTCGAACCATAGTGACTTGAGCCCACAGCCTGGGCCCTTCATTATTAAATGATTCTACCTAAACCTCTAATGAGATAAAAACCTGGCACGCTATTTACATTTTAAAGCTCTGAACTGACTGGAAGGACAACCAATGGACTTCACTGGCCACAATGGTGCCAGACTGCCCATGCAAGGCCTTTGGTAGTTTGAGGACCTGGTTTGACCTGTTTTCTTTCTCTATAGAACAGGCCATAGTTGAGAGAGTTCTCAGACTGCTTTCTGTGGATTGTTAGAACCCCCTTCTGTAATTCTCAAAAGGGTCTCACTGCGTTAAAGGGACAGCTCTAACCCCTGTGAAACTGAAACTCTAGCAGCTTCCCTGGCTACAGAAAACAGGAGACTCAAGGCCTATTTGGGTTCTATTTTTATTAAAACCCTGTTAACTTGTTTCTCTCAGAGCAATTAAAATGTCCAGGCCTGATCCTCTGCAGTATTGTGGAGGAGGCGCTTTTTAACAAGTGAGCATTCTGTTCTCTTCTGATCTCAGGCAGAAAACTTTCTTTCCAATAGGACCCCGGGCAGGGGAGGATTTGGGAGGGTGAGGAGAGGGTGTGGACGGGTGGATATGGACATCACAGGCTCATGCTCAGCCCCAACGAGGGTTTTCTTAACAGATAATTTGGTAACATCCTCCGCTGCTGGTCTTGAGTTATCTCAGATTGCTAATGTTTTTTTGTGTGTTTGTTGTATTTGCGTGCGCGCACGCGTGTGGTGTGTGTGTGTGTTTGTTTGACTGATTTTTATAACTCAAAACCAGTTTCAGGTCTTCCAGTGACTGTTAATTCCTTCCACACCTTGTAAAAGTCTAAGCATCACCGCCGGGCACACGGAGGCCAAGTGTGAAGTTTCTCTTGGCAGAGCTGTGGACGTGCGTTTCGGCCTCTACTTTGGCACCTCAAAATCAGCCCATGCCCACAAGAGCCGGGCCCTGTCTTTATTCCACGCCAGGGTGGTGCGACCCGCTGGCAGCTGTGTGCCCCCACCACACGCCTCTGCCTTTTAACACAGGGGCAGGGCCTGGAGCTGGACAGCTTGTAATTCAAACATTCAATCCATGGAGCACCTACTGGGCCCACACCTGGTGCTTTGCGCTCCAGAGGATGTGGTGGGTCTGGGGTGGGCCGAGAACCTGCATTTCTTTTTTTTTTTTTAAACATTTATTTATCTTTTGGGGGGTGAGGTGGGGAGGGAGCGGGACGGGCGGGCCAATTCCATTGGTCTTTCATTTCTCTATTTTCATTCATCTTTGTTCTTTGGCCCGTGTGGGCCTCCCGTTGCAGTGGCCAACAGTCGCAGAGCGCCGGCTCTGGGCGCATGCGCTCCAGAGCTCCGGCTCGGTAATTGGACACATCAGTCCAGTCGCTCTGCGGCACGTGGGATCTTCCCAGACCAGGGATGGAACTGGCGCTGCTTGCACTGCAAGGCGGTGTCCTTACCCACTGGACCACCAGGGGAAGCCCAGAACCTGCATTTCTAACAGACTCAAGGTGGTGCTGATGCTGTCGGCTGGGGGCCACACTCAGAGAATCACTACGACAGGATTTTGCTTAAGGGTCACTCCCCACCCTGCCACTCCTCCCCAACCTTGAGATGGCGCCTCAGCCATCCATCGGCTCTCAGGCCATTGTGTGGCGTCCTGCTCGTGGAGTTCTGTCCCTGCTTCCTGCCCCCGACTTCCCTACCTGTCACCCTCACTCTTGCCCTCCATGCTCCTGCTTTCTCTTCCTCAGAACAGCCTAAGCCACACAGACCCCACCTTTTCCTGTCCCAGAGCCTTGGCACTCGCTCCCCTCACTGCCTGAAATGTTCTTCTCCAGGGGTCCGCACCTGGACGACTCCAGACCCTCACTCAGAGAGGCCTTCCAGGACCACAGTTTAAAGAAGGTCCCCCGAGCTGTTCCCCTCCCAGCACTCTCTCACTCACAGCACCAATCCTGTGTGGATCGGTTCTGACCCCCCTAGAGAATGTAAACTCCACAAGGGCAGAGAGGCGGGACCATTCCAGTCATCATTGTAGATCCTGCCGCAGGGTAGAGCAGGGGTGCCTAAGCCTTGGGCTGTGTTCTGTTAGGAACCAGGCCACACAGCAGGAGTGAGGGAGGGGTCGGCAAGCGAGCGGCCTTCATCTGTGTGTACAGCCACTCCGCATCGCCCTCCCATTGCCTCCACACGGGACCGTCTAGTTGCAAGAAAACAAGCTTAGAGGTCCCATCGATTCTGCATTATGCTGAATTGTATAATTATTTCATTATATACCCCAAGGCAGTAATTATAAAATAAAGTGCATAATAAACATAGCTCACTTCAATCATCCCGAAACCACCCCACCCACCACCACCTTGGTCCATGGAAAAATTGTCTTCCATGAAACCGGTCCCTGGTACCAAAAAGGTTAGGAACCACTGGGGTAGAGCATCCTTGGAGAAGTGAAGGGGTAGAATTACCACCTTTCTCTTGTGAAATCCACGTTGGAAGAGTCTGGAAAACCAGCCAGGCTTGCCCCATGGGCTCTTCTTTCTGCTAACCTGGCCACCCTTTGAGTGGGGGGGGAAGGCGGTGTCCTTACCCACTGGACCACCAGGGGAAGCCCAGAACCTGCATTTCTAACAGACTCAAGGTGGTGCTGATGCTGTCGGCTGGGGGCCACACTCAGAGAATCACTACGACAGGATTTTGCTTAAGGGTCACTCCCCACCCTGCCACTCCTCCCCAACCTTGAGATGGCGCCTCAGCCATCCATCGGCTCTCAGGCCATTGTGTGGCGTCCTGCTCGTGGAGTTCTGTCCCTGCTTCCTGCCCCCGACTTCCCTACCTGTCACCCTCACTCTTGCCCTCCATGCTCCTGCTTTCTCTTCCTCAGAACAGCCTAAGCCACACAGACCCCACCTTTTCCTGTCCCAGAGCCTTGGCACTCGCTCCCCTCACTGCCTGAAATGTTCTTCTCCAGGGGTCCGCACCTGGACGACTCCAGACCCTCACTCAGAGAGGCCTTCCAGGACCACAGTTTAAAGAAGGTCCCCCGAGCTGTTCCCCTCCCAGCACTCTCTCACTCACAGCACCAATCCTGTGTGGATCGGTTCTGACCCCCCTAGAGAATGTAAACTCCACAAGGGCAGAGAGGCGGGACCATTCCAGTCATCATTGTAGATCCTGCCGCAGGGTAGAGCAGGGGTGCCTAAGCCTTGGGCTGTGTTCTGTTAGGAACCAGGCCACACAGCAGGAGTGAGGGAGGGGTCGGCAAGCGAGCGGCCTTCATCTGTGTGTACAGCCACTCCGCATCGCCCTCCCATTGCCTCCACACGGGACCGTCTAGTTGCAAGAAAACAAGCTTAGAGGTCCCATCGATTCTGCATTATGCTGAATTGTATAATTATTTCATTATATACCCCAAGGCAGTAATTATAAAATAAAGTGCATAATAAACATAGCTCACTTCAATCATCCCGAAACCACCCCACCCACCACCACCTTGGTCCATGGAAAAATTGTCTTCCATGAAACCGGTCCCTGGTACCAAAAAGGTTAGGAACCACTGGGGTAGAGCATCCTTGGAGAAGTGAAGGGGTAGAATTACCACCTTTCTCTTGTGAAATCCACGTTGGAAGAGTCTGGAAAACCAGCCAGGCTTGCCCCATGGGCTCTTCTTTCTGCTAACCTGCCGGCCACCAGGCCAACCCTCAGCCACTCGGCACTTTGAGTGAGGGAGGGGGTGGGGTGGGGATGGAGGGAGGCAGGGGAGGTTTGGGAACAGCCAAAGCTGCAGATTAGACACATCATCAAATAAAGAGGGCTACCCTGTGTTCTGCCAATTGAGATACCAGACTAAGCAGGCCAAGGGCTCCTGGGGGGAGGTGCCACACAAAATAACTCTTCAAAAATAGCAACCCGTATCTCAGGAATGAGCATGAATTGTCAATGACATGAGCAGTTTTGAAACAGAAAGACGAGTCCCGTTTATATGGCAGATAATGGTTATGTGACAGGGGCATAGCTTGGGTCAATTTTCCCGGTGGAGACATTTAGGAGTGAGGCTGTCTGGGAGGAACCGAAGCTGAAGAGAAAGCGGCCTGGGGGTGGGAAGGGAAGAGGACGCCCCCGGCTCCTGGCTGGGCTCTGCCGCGTACTGGACGGAGCAGCAAAGATCAGCTTCAGGAGCAGCTGGATCACGGTTTCAGCCCTGGGCTCAGCACTTGTTGCTGTGTGACCCTGGGCAGCTGCTTAACCTCACCGAGCCTATCTCTATCTCTGGAAAATGAGGGGAAACAATAATTTCTCTCTCAGAGTTGTTGTAGAGAGCAAATGAGATAAGAAGATAATGCATACGAAGTGGATACCGCAGTGCCCCGCAGAGAGTAAGCAGTCAATAAATAACAGCATTTATTAGCCACCACATTAAAGTTTTTAATAGTGGTTAAAAAACATAAAAATGTACCATCTTAACCACTTTTAGTGTACAGGGTAACAGTTTTATGTATATTCACACTGTTGTGCAACAGAGCTCTAGAACTTTCTCATCTTGCAAAAAAGAAACTCTTAATGTTTTTACTTTTAATCCACATTGAGTTGTTATATATAGTATTAGATAAGGGTTCAACATGATTTTTCATAGTAATACCTTTATGTTGAAAATTCCTCTTACCTAATTGGAAGCATTTTCTCTTCTATTAAGAAGAAAGGTTAGCTAAGAACTTTTCTGTTCATCAAAAGATACTACGAAGAAAATGAAAAGACAAGCCACAAACTGAGAATTTTTTTTTCTTACCACACAGATAACTGATTCCTATCTAGAATACTCCTACAAGTCAGTAAGAAAAAGCAAATGCCCTTCTAGAAAAATGGGCAAGACACATAAAAAGGAGTTTCACAGAAGAGGAAGCATGAATGGACCCTGAACCTACGATAAAATACTCAGCCTTATCAGTGCTCAGGAAAATGCAAATCGGCTTCACTATGAGGTATCGGTTTATACCCATTAACTGGGTAAAACTTAAGAAATCTAATCATGAGGACTTATGCACAGCAGAGAAGAGTGAATTGGTACCTTCTGGCAGTGTCCTGTGAGCTTGAGCTCGAATCTACGAGCACTAGCCTCTTCAAAAATAGCAACCAGTATCTCAGGAATGAGCATGAATTGATAATGACATGAGCAGTTTTGAAACAGAAAGACGAGTCCCGTTTATATGGCAGATAATGGTTATGTGACAGGGGCATAGCTTGGGTCAATTTTCCCGGTGGAGACATTTAGGAGTGAGGCTGTCTGGGAGGAACCGAAGCTGAAGAGAAAGCGGCCTGGGGGTGGGAAGGGAAGAGGACGCCCCCGGCTCCTGGCTGGGCTCTGCCGCGTACTGGACGGAGCAGCAAAGATCAGCTTCAGGAGCAGCTGGATCACGGTTTCAGCCCTGGGCTCAGCACTTGTTGCTGTGTGACCCTGGGCAGCTGCTTAACCTCACCGAGCCTATCTCTATCTCTGGAAAATGAGGGGAAACAATAATTTCTCTCTCAGAGTTGTTGTAGAGAGCAAATGAGATAAGAAGATAATGCATACGAAGTGGATACCGCAGTGCCCCGCAGAGAGTAAGCAGTCAATAAATAACAGCATTTATTAGCCACCACATTAAAGTTTTTAATAGTGGTTAAAAAACATAAAAATGTACCATCTTAACCACTTTTAGTGTACAGGGTAACAGTTTTATGTATATTCACACTGTTGTGCAACAGAGCTCTAGAACTTTCTCATCTTGCAAAAAAGAAACTCTTAATGTTTTTACTTTTAATCCACATTGAGTTGTTATATATAGTATTAGATAAGGGTTCAACATGATTTTTCATAGTAATACCTTTATGTTGAAAATTCCTCTTACCTAATTGGAAGCATTTTCTCTTCTATTAAGAAGAAAGGTTAGCTAAGAACTTTTCTGTTCATCAAAAGATACTACGAAGAAAATGAAAAGACAAGCCACAAACTGAGAATTTTTTTTTCTTACCACACAGATAACTGATTCCTATCTAGAATACTCCTACAAGTCAGTAAGAAAAAGCAAATGCCCTTCTAGAAAAATGGGCAAGACACATAAAAAGGAGTTTCACAGAAGAGGAAGCATGAATGGACCCTGAACCTACGATAAAATACTCAGCCTTATCAGTGCTCAGGAAAATGCAAATCGGCTTCACTATGAGGTATCGGTTTATACCCATTAACTGGGTAAAACTTAAGAAATCTAATCATGAGGACTTATGCACAGCAGAGAGAAGAGTGAATTGGTACCTTCTGGCAGTGTCCTGTGAGCTTGAGCACTCACAGAATCTACGAGCACAGACTCTAACCTGTAGGGGAAACTCACCCGAGAGAGGTTCCTAAAGAAACGATTCAGCTATGAGTACAGATGTGCACAGTGCCAGTGTCTGTAATAGAAAAAAGGACTGGAAACAGACCAAACGTCCAGTCACGACAGAGTGCTTACAGAGACTGCGGCAGGTTCCCAGAACAGAGTGTCATTCAGCAGTAAAAATGAACTGCAAACACAGGGTTCAAAGTTTACATGGAGAACAGAGTGAAAGAAACATGCGTGTGGCAGGGTATTATTTTAGAGAGTTCAAAGCCAAATCGAAATCATATACTCCACTAGATACAGAAAATGAGGGGGCTGTACACCTGAAACGAACCCAACACTGTGAACCAACGACAACAAAATCTTTTTTATTATTGGAGGATACTTGCTTTACGATATTGTACGGGTTTCTGCCATACAATGACGTGGATCAGCTGTGAGTGCACGCACGTCCCGCCCTCTCGGGTCTCCCTCCCACGGCCTCCTGTCCCCGCCCTCCAGGTCATCCCAGAGCCCCGAGCCGAGCTCCCTGTGCCACAGAGCAGGCCATCCACGTGGTGGCCATCCCACCAGCCATCCACATCACGTTTGGTGGTGTATAAAGTGTCAGTGCTACTCTGCCAATTAAGAGCTTTAAAAAAAAGAGATAATAGGGGCTTCCCTGGTGGTCCGGTGGGTAAGGACACTGCCTTGCAGTGCAAGGGGCGCCGGTTCGATCCCTGGCCTGGGAAGATCCCGCGTGCCGCAGAGCGGCTGGACCGATGTGTCCAATTACCGAGCCGGAGGTCTGGGGCGCCTGCGCCCAGAGCCGGTGCTTGACATCGGAGGCCACTGTGATGGGAGGCCCACACGGGCCAAAGAACAAAGATGGATGAAAATAGATAAATGAAAGGCCAATAGAAGTGGCCTGCCCACCCCACCCCCACCCCCACCAAAAAGAGATAATAAGCAGAAAACCTAAGATCCTGGAAACTCTGGGGGGTGGGGTAGGGGCAGCAGGAAATCATGCAGAAGGCGCCAGACGCATGGATAATGTTTTGGGACTTAAGTGACGGGAAGCTCCTGGGTGTTCTTGTTATTATAACCCTTCAAAATCTAAAGATACGTTACACAGATTCTTTTCCATGTAATAAATATAACATGATAAAGAGCAATTTCACAAGTCTGGAAAACAGTTAATCCTTATGGGCCCCTTTGGCTCGAAGCTATTGGGTAGCAGCTACCAATTTAGGGAGACTTGATAAGAAACTCTCCATTCCTCCACCATCCGGTTATTTTGGGAAGAATTTGAAAGGGGGAGGGACGGCGCTGTCTTTGAAGCCTCCAAAACAAATCCTGGGCACAAAACCCAGACTGGAGGCTGGAGTTTGGTGAGGAGAGGCACAGAGAACAATCCCGTGGACAGGAGAGAGACAGCTGGGTAAACTGTGGCTGACTGGGCTCTCAGGCCACCCTGGCACTGGAAAAACTGGCTTGCACCTTCTTATGCTTTGGCCTGAATCAGACAAGGAATGAGTGGGCCACTAGGGAGACATCTACTGTCCATCTAGAAGGGGACAGGTGTGACACCACTGAACAAAGGGGTCCCATGGAGAATATGACGAAGACGTCACCCCTACATGACTTCGCTGTCTTTGGCTTCCCCGAGTTAAAGGCCATCTCGGGTGCCTAAAGACATAAGCTCTCTCCGGAGAGATTTATTTCACAGCGTGAGTCCCCAAGGGACCTTGCCACATGGTATAGATGACATTGAAGGAGGTGGATGTGCTTGAGCTGTAATTAAGCAAGGCAATCCGTCCACTTCCGTGTAACTCAGCTAAACACTTGACTCAACAGATGCATCTACAGTAAGTCAAGACATTTTTTCCTATGGTTTCTTTGTTTTACTTACAGCAACAGAAAAGCCTTTTGAAATCACAACGGTTTATGGATACAACAGTCTTTCAAAATGGAGTGAGGTTTTTTCAGTTTTTATTGATTCCTTTTAAAAATGCCTTAAAGCGCTTCAGTGGTGAAGAATCCACCTGCCAATGCAGGACTCACAAGTTTTATCCCTGATCTTCCCACATGCCACAGAGCAAATAAGCTCGTGCACAACTACTGAGCCTCTGCTCTAGAGTTCAGCAGTCCTAACTTACTGAAGCCTGGGTGCCCTAGAGCCTGTACCTTAAAACAATGAAAAGCCACTGCAATAAGAAGCTTGTGTACTGCAACCAGAGAGTAGTCCCTGCTCACCACAACTAGAGAAAAGCCTGCAGCAACAAATACCCAGAACAGTCAAAATAAATACAATTTTAAAATAAATAGGGCCTCCCTGGTAGCTCAGTGGTAAAGAGTTAGCCTGCCAATGCAGGAGACACGGGTTCAATCCCTGATCTGGGAAGATCCCACATGCTGGTGAGCAACTAAGCCCTGAGTCACAACTATGGAGCCTGTGCTCTAGAGCCTCAGAGCCATAACTATTGAAGCCCCTGTGCCCTAAAGCCCGAGTTCCACAAGAACAGAAGTCACTGCAACAAGAGGCCTCCTTAACCTGAGAGTAGCCCCCACTCCCTACAACTAGAAAAGAGCCTGCAGTAGCAGTGAAAACCCAGAATAGCTGTAAATAAATAAATAAAATGCATTTCTTAAAAAACAAATTAATTAACAAATTAATTAAAATGCCTTAAAAATTGGAGAATATAGTTTTCACTGCTGACTATACATGAATGTGATGTATTGTGTTATATGGTGAGGTATGGGGCTTCTTCTGATCGCTCAGACAGTAAAGAATCTGCCTGTAATGCAGGAGACCCAGGTTCAAACCCTGGGTCAGGAAGATCCCCTGGAGAAGGAAATGGCAACTCACTTCAGTATTCTTGCCTGGAGAATCCCATGGACAGAGGAGACTGGCAGCAAACAGTCAGACATGACTGAGCGACTTGCACTTCACTTTCACTCCCTAAAAATCTTTGAAATGATCTAGAAATCCAGCCAGTAGAACCCTCTGAAATGTTGAACAGGGGCTGAGTTGGCTCAAAACCTGAGAAAAAAAGGTTAAAAAAAAAAAAAACAACCCTGAGAAAACACTTTCAGGACTTACTCAGTGACTGGAAGAGAAACACTTTACTTAATTTTTATCTGTTCTCTTGGATAAAGAAATGTGTGAACATAAAATGCTAAATTAGAAAATGACAGTGTCTTTTGAAATGGTTTTTAAATGTTTTGCTCTCGAACCTAAGAGATAGCCAAGCGCCAAGCCCTCTTGTTCCCACTAAGATAAAGCCACTCTCCGGGAACAACTGCTGTCATCTCTCCCTCTAGTGCCCCCAACAACGGTGGCTTCTAACCACTGGTTTCTGTCTTTCTTCAAGCAATAAATACAATTTTAAAATAAATAGGGCCTCCCTGGTAGCTCAGTGGTAAAGAGTTAGCCTGCCAATGCAGGAGACACGGGTTCAATCCCTGATCTGGGAAGATCCCACATGCTGGTGAGCAACTAAGCCCTGAGTCACAACTATGGAGCCTGTGCTCTAGAGCCTCAGAGCCATAACTATTGAAGCCCCTGTGCCCTAAAGCCCGAGTTCCACAACAAGGGAAGTCATTGCAACAAGAAGCCTGCTCACCTCAACCAGAGAGTAGTCCCCACTCCCTGCAACTAGAGAAGAGCCTGCAGTAGCAGTGAAAACCCAGAACTGCCAAAAATAAATAAATAAAATGCATTTCTTAAAAAACAAATTAATTAACAAATTAATTAAAATGCCTTAAAAATTGGAGAATATAGTTTTCACTGCTGACTATACATGAATGTGATGTATTGTGTTATATGGTGAGGTATGGGGCTTCTTCTGATCGCTCAGACAGTAAAGAATCTGCCTGTAATGCAGGAGACCCAGGTTCAAACCCTGGGTCAGGAAGATCCCCTGGAGAAGGAAATGGCAACTCACTTCAGTATTCTTGCCTGGAGAATCCCATGGACAGAGGAGACTGGCAGCAAACAGTCAGACATGACTGAGCGACTTGCACTTCACTTTCACTCCCTAAAAATCTTTGAAATGATCTAGAAATCCAGCCAGTAGAACCCTCTGAAATGTTGAACAGGGGCTGAGTTGGCTCAAAACCTGAGAAAAAAAGGTTAAAAAAAAAAAAAACAACCCTGAGAAAACACTTTCAGGACTTACTCAGTGACTGGAAGAGAAACACTTTACTTAATTTTTATCTGTTCTCTTGGATAAAGAAATGTGTGAACATAAAATGCTAAATTAGAAAATGACAGTGTCTTTTGAAATGGTTTTTAAATGTTTTGCTCTCGAACCTAAGAGATAGCCAAGCGCCAAGCCCTCTTGTTCCCACTAAGATAAAGCCACTCTCCGGGAACAACTGCTGTCATCTCTCCCTCTAGTGCCCCCAACAACGGTGGCTTCTAACCACTGGTTTCTGTCTTTCTTCAAGCATCCAGAGATGCCTCCTCCCTACACTTTTCCTCCAACAAATCACACCATCTTTCTCTCACCTGTCTTGTAGGTTGCACCTGAATCCATACCTTTCGACTCCTCATCTGCTTTCCTATAGCCAAAGGGACTGTCTTCAGGGAAAAATTTTAGTTGCCCCAAAAAGGGAACCATGAAAATCAAGTAAGAATTAAACAAAAAAAAAAAAAGAAAGAAAGAAAGAAAAGAAAACTTTTCTCTCAAGGGTGATGTAGGAGCAAAGAATGTCACAGAGCTATAAACCTCTAGGCTTTCCCCCCTTCTTCTTCTTTTAATTGGCCAGAGGTGGGAGATGACTGCAAGGATTAGCTGGTTCTCTGTGCTCCCGTTATGGGCTCTGAAACAGCAGCAGTTTCCAGGCACTATTTTCAGAGCCATGCTGACATTTGTTAATAATGTTGGTATATAAAGCTGAGCTCATTTTAAACTCATTTAGACACAAAGAAAATTAGCGAGTATGTGCCAGAGGGAAAGGGGAGAAAATCAAGTTACTGCTGTCACAGAGAGAAAGCGAGAACTTTTAAGGAAAATGCAAAGGGAAAAGGGAAAATGTTAGGTGAAAAGCAAACCCTCTCCCTTCTTGAGGAGTCCACCTGACAGCTTGCTCACATGCAAGCCTGCTAGGCTCCTACTTGGTCCTAGTTATTCACCCAGTGCAACGACGCCTTTCCAATAAGCCTATCTTCTGAAATTAATAGAGGGAAGAGTCTGACGCTGTTTGGCTTGCCAAAATTGCTCTCAAAAATTATTGCTCCCAGGGACTTCCCTGGCAGCCCAGCGATTAAGACTTTGCCTTCCAATGCAGGGGGTGTGGGTTTGATCTCCGGTCGGGGAGCTAAGATCCCACATGTCTCACAGCCAAAAAGCCCCAAACAAACAATAAAACAGAAATAATACTGTAACACATTAAATAAAGACTATAAAAATGGTCCGTATCAAAAACAAATATTGCTCCCTTCAATGCAAAGTCGAACCTTGGACTGGATTCTGGAAGAATCAAAGGGTGTAAGTGGAAAGTCTGACGGAATCTGACTAAAGCCTGTGGCTTCTTTAATGATACCTGATAAACGTACCATGATTATGTAAGACGATAGGGAAAGCTGGGTGAAGAATATTACTTTCACAATTCTTCTGTACATTTGAAATTCTTTTCAAATAAAGAAGTTTAATGATGCCCTTTCAGTTGACTTGACTGATCTCTGACAGGAGACTTCTGGCTCCTGGGTGTGGCCTCCTTTGCCTTGGGCTTCCATTCCATCGATCATATGAGAAAAACAACAAATTTTTTGACCTACCGAATACCTTCCTTGAGATCACAGTGCAGGCAGCCGGTGAACACGCCCAGGAATGAGAAGGCTCGCTGCGTGTCCTAGAGGAAGGCTGCGTGGCAAGCTGGCCACGTCTGGCTGTGTCTCTTTGCACTATGTCTCCTTTGATTAGCCAGGCAGGAAGGCAGAAGCCTGGAAAAATCAACAAAATGAGCTCAAACAAAGGCAGGTGGGGCCGGTCACCTGTGTTAATCATCTGTTCTCGTTAGAAGGTAATATATTTTCTCAAACTTGCCCTTGGTTCACTATACATTTTATTCACTACTCATTAATGATGGGAGATGTGTAGCTCATTCAAAATGCCACTATCAAGAGTGAGCAAGAGAATTCCAAATCCTACACACTTTTCTTTAGGTTCAGGGCATTTAGCTGTTTTTTTAAAAATTGTTTCTATGGGTAATCAATACTGATAATTTCAGCTCACCTATATTAGACAAGGACTGTTCTTAGAGGAATTCTTACAGGTTAAGCATCTAGCCTATATTCTGTGTAACAAGTTACTTCAAGTACAGATTTTTCTCTTGATCACAAAGACACCTACTTTCATAAACCCAGGTATGGCCTCTGCAATTATTTTCTTTTGTCAAGATCAGTGAAAAATACTGTATTTTTGCTTAAACACAATTGTCCCAAGCATAAAGACGAGAGCTCTCCTGGAATTTCTTGAAGGATGGCTGAACAGAAGAGAACAGACTGACGGGGGGGCCGACTTCTGTACGAACCTGAGCTACTAAATATTTAAATATTTCTACTAAATATTTCTGCATTCTAGTTTCACTACTTCAACACAGTGTTCCAGAAACTTCTCAGGTTCAGTGGTGCTGAGAGATTAACAAGAAGCTCTCTAAAAAGCCCAGAAATCTGTGAGGCAGAAGATGTCATTTTTATTTAAAATGAGAACAAGTTATTTCTGCTGAAGAAGTAAGAAACCTCAGTCTCGAATCACTGGGGTAAACATGGACTTTTTAACAAATGGTATTGATATGACAGAATGGCCTTTTTCTGACAGGGGATGCTTTTGAGCAGAGAAGCAATAAGATCTGATTTCTTTTTGGCTGTGCCCTGCGGCATGCGTGGATCTTAGTTTCCCAAACAGGGATCAAACTCAGGCCCTCTACACTGGACGTGAGGAATCTTTAACCACTGGACCACCAGGGAAGTCCCTGATTTATTTTTTAACAAGATTATTCTGGCTGCTCTGGTAAGAGGAATCTGAAGGCAGGATCGGAGGTGATGAGTGAATTCAAGGAGGCAGATGGAAGAAGACCACAGCCTTCCTGCACAGGGCTGGAGGTTGGGAGGAGGTGGGCAGGTTCTGTCAATGGTTTGAAGGATGACCCCACGGAGAACAGGGAAAGATGGCCAAGGAGGATTCCTACATTCTTGTTCTAAGCAGAAGAAAAGCACGGAGTAATCAGAAACAGAGAAGCTCATTCAAAATGCCACTATAATTCCAAATCCTACACACTTTTCTTTAGGTTCAGGGCATTTAGCTGTTTTTAAAATTGTTTCTATGGGTAATCAATACTGATAATTTCAGCTCACCTATATTAGACAAGGACTGTTCTTAGAGGAATTCTTACAGGTTAAGCATCTAGCCTATATTCTGTGTAACAAGTTACTTCAAGTACAGATTTTTCTCTTGATCACAAAGACACCTACTTTCATAAACCCAGGTATGGCCTCTGCAATTATTTTCTTTTGTCAAGATCAGTGAAAAATACTGTATTTTTGCTTAAACACAATTGTCCCAAGCATAAAGACGAGAGCTCTCCTGGAATTTCTTGAAGGATGGCTGAACAGAAGAGAACAGACTGACGGGGGGGCCGACTTCTGTACGAACCTGAGCTACTAAATATTTAAATATTTCTACTAAATATTTCTGCATTCTAGTTTCACTACTTCAACACAGTGTTCCAGAAACTTCTCAGGTTCAGTGGTGCTGAGAGATTAACAAGAAGCTCTCTAAAAAGCCCAGAAATCTGTGAGGCAGAAGATGTCATTTTTATTTAAAATGAGAACAAGTTATTTCTGCTGAAGAAGTAAGAAACCTCAGTCTCGAATCACTGGGGTAAACATGGACTTTTTAACAAATGGTATTGATATGACAGAATGGCCTTTTTCTGACAGGGGATGCTTTTGAGCAGAGAAGCAATAAGATCTGATTTCTTTTTGGCTGTGCCCTGCGGCATGCGTGGATCTTAGTTTCCCAAACAGGGATCAAACTCAGGCCCTCTACACTGGACGTGAGGAATCTTTAACCACTGGACCACCAGGGAAGTCCCTGATTTATTTTTTAACAAGATTATTCTGGCTGCTCTGGTAAGAGGAATCTGAAGGCAGGATCGGAGGTGATGAGTGAATTCAAGGAGGCAGATGGAAGAAGACCACAGCCTTCCTGCACAGGGCTGGAGGTTGGGAGGAGGTGGGCAGGTTCTGTCAATGGTTTGAAGGATGACCCCACGGAGAACAGGGAAAGATGGCCAAGGAGGATTCCTACATTCTTGTTCTAAGCAGAAGAAAAGCACGGAGTAATCAGAAACAGAGACGAGAGGATAACCGGAGGAGACTGAGAATACAATTAGGGCTTTAGTTCCAGCCATGTGGGGTCAGATGTTGAAGAGGAATGTCAAGGTAGTTGGCTGTAAGCCTGGAGTTTAAAGCGGTCTAACTGGAGAAGGAATTTGGGAGTCAGCAGCGTGCAAGAGGTGGTGCTTAAAACTTGACAAACTTTACACTGGAGGAAGTCAGAATGGTTAGGAGAAGACTGAGGCTGGAACAGCCCAAAATGCAGAGGTCTGGAGAGTGCAAGAAACTGACCAAGGAAACCAAGCCTCCGCTCCTCTGAGCAGTCCAGCTTGTACCAGGGAAAAACCTAGAGATGTTTGTTATTAATTATTTGTATATAATTAAGGCCAGAGTTACCTCGGAACAGAGCCTTCAAAGGCAAAGAGCACACATTCCCCTGTGATTTTTATGACATTATTGACTGGAAGATTTTTGCAGAAACTAACACCTGTAGCTGGCGATTTTTAAGTGAACACTCAAAACGCTCCCAGCAATAATGTTTGGATAACAAAAGATGTATTAATACACCTCTGGACAATAAGTTGTTAAGAGTGATTTGGTATTTGAGCCAATCTGTTGACTTATTTTGAAAAAGTCATCTCTTTGAAGGGTCTAAGAGACCGGTTTGGCGGATGGCCATGAGGAAGAGTGCTTGAAATTGACAGCTGTGAAGGGAAATTTGTAATTGGAGTTGGGCTACAGAAGCTCCTTGTAATATAATTTGCTCAAAATTTAAAGCGGAATCAATTTGCATGTGGTACTCACATATTCTTGGCAATGTGGCCTCTGAGCAAAAATTGTTTGTAATCAAATAAAAAAATGGTAGCAGGGACTTCCCTGGTGGTCCAGTAGTTAAAGACTCTGAGATTCCACTGCAGGGGACATGGGTTTGATCCCTAGTCAGGGAACTAGGATCCTCCAAGCTGAATGGTGTGGCAAACAAAAATGGTGGCAGCCTTAGGACTGACTTTACAAACAAAGCTGCCTGTGAATTCAAAAACTAAATAACATGCTTTTCTCAGTGACTCTGAGATCTCTGGTGGCCCGGACTATACGTAAATGCATGACGGGAATGGAGGTCCCTCTTCTCTAGGACACAGCACATCCCAATGGAGAATGTCCCTGTATTTATGAGTATTGTGTGAACAAAAGAGCAGTTGCTAAAACACAGTTTTATTTGGGCATTACTGTCAAGCATGATCAAAGACAAAACTCTCCAAAAGCTTTGTCTGATCATCTGTAGTACTCGAGTTCCAGAAATAGCGCTTGCACAGAATGTATTCAAGTGCAAAGTGGATCATTTATTTAGCACCAAAATCAAATTATAAAAACATCAGCTCCATCTTAAAACAGGCATTTAAAAAACATTCCTGACATTCTAAGTTTGTATCAGGACATCTGTACAATCAGGAGACGTAAATTCCACTGTGATTTCCATCAACAAAGGCGATTTTCACCGACTGTGGGAAGCTGGGAGGGGAGGCGTGGTACGGACATAGTGCCCTTCAAAAGGTCCAGTGGGTCCCAGGGATGCCGTTTTCCTTAATCTCCAGGGACAGGATTTTGTGGTTGCTTAAACAGATTTTTAGTAACTGGTCAGGAATCTGCTATATAACCATATTGCAAAATTTCTTGAGGAGGAAAAAACCATGACAGGGTCGCTTGCCCACTCACATCTGCCATGCTAAGCTCCTCAAAACAGGGCGCTTCACAATCAGCAACACTGAAGTCCTGATTTCAATGTAAGAAGGGCTGGTTAACACCCTTTAATAACTACTTTGCAATTCCAACCGTCTCTCTTGACAGCTTTCCTTGGGAGGGCATGGAATAACTGTGCGGGGGCTCTCAAGATCTCAGAGGCAGAAAACAAGCTCGCTTTAACCATTTCCCGTCTAGGCTGACCGTGGAGTTACATGAAGTCCAGTTTATGCAGCCCTCATTAGAGATGAGGAAAGTGCCGTCTTCTCTTTAGTAAAAGCCAGGCCACTAGTCGGCCTTTCCCCTTTTCCTTCCTTACTCTTGGCAACTGTTTTTGGAAGCTGGGTAACTCCCTGCAGGCAGGCAGCAGGAGGTATTTACAAGGAGGGCCAGCATCACCAGGGGTCCTGTCCTTTGTACAGCCACGAGGAAGGTGAGGCAGTTTGGCTCAAAATGACACCCTATGAACAGGTTAGGAAGGTCCATTTGTCCCGGTCCTGTGGAGTTGGTGAAACTGGACATCTAAGGCTGTCCAAACTCCCAGGCACAAGGAATCCCAGTTCTAACTCTATTGTGATGTACGTTATTTATGATCCTTATTTATGGAGGGCCCTGGTTTCTCCTTGACTGTGAGTTCCTGGGTCAAGCAGGCTTAGGCTGTGGGTCAGCAGGTGGGACAATCCTGGAAGACTCACAGGGCCAGGGACAACCTCCAACATGTCATTTCCCAGCAGATCATAACACTCCTGACATGGCTACAGGGAAAAAGCCACGAGATGGGACCTGATCCTGGCCCTTTACAGGGTCAACTACGCTTCTATCAAGGACATGCAGAGGGATAAGGAAGTCTACAGAGAGAAATTCTGCATTCTTCTGGCCTTCAGTCATCCATGTTGGTGAATTTTCTCTTCGCGTAGTTCTGAACCAGGCTGGAAGCTGTGATCTGAGATGCCTGCCCCTTCTCCCAGCACTGAAAGTCATTCAGTCCTTTCTGCCCTGTTTGAAACAAGCCTCTCTCCATCTCGTCGAGCCGGGCTACCAGGGCTGAAGTGTCTTCGTTGTAAGCGTTCTGCGAGGAATCCATGATGCGGCGGAAACGGCCAACAAACGTCTGAAGAAGAAGCGCCAGAGAGAAATCAGACACATGTTTTCACCCCTGAACATTTAAAGGCAAGAATCTGGTTTGGGACTCAGTCAGAAGGAGGTCTGAGTCTCCTCTGCCTGCCACCTGTGACCAACTGGTACCCCATTCTTACTTCCAGGGCTTTTGTTTCCAACTCTTAGCAAGTAAGTATGAAAAGCAACACATAAGTCATATTACATGTATATATAATTGAAAACACAGCCTAACTGCATTAAGTCCAGTTTATGCAGCCCTCATTTAACCCAAGGCAGGGCCCCCAGCATGTTTTTGGAAGCTGGGTAACTCCCTGCAGGCAGGCAGCAGGAGGTATTTACAAGGAGGGCCAGCATCACCAGGGGTCCTGTCCTTTGTACAGCCACGAGGAAGGTGAGGCAGTTTGGCTCAAAATGACACCCTATGAACAGGTTAGGAAGGTCCATTTGTCCCGGTCCTGTGGAGTTGGTGAAACTGGACATCTAAGGCTGTCCAAACTCCCAGGCACAAGGAATCCCAGTTCTAACTCTATTGTGATGTACGTTATTTATGATCCTTATTTATGGAGGGCCCTGGTTTCTCCTTGACTGTGAGTTCCTGGGTCAAGCAGGCTTAGGCTGTGGGTCAGCAGGTGGGACAATCCTGGAAGACTCACAGGGCCAGGGACAACCTCCAACATGTCATTTCCCAGCAGATCATAACACTCCTGACATGGCTACAGGGAAAAAGCCACGAGATGGGACCTGATCCTGGCCCTTTACAGGGTCAACTACGCTTCTATCAAGGACATGCAGAGGGATAAGGAAGTCTACAGAGAGAAATTCTGCATTCTTCTGGCCTTCAGTCATCCATGTTGGTGAATTTTCTCTTCGCGTAGTTCTGAACCAGGCTGGAAGCTGTGATCTGAGATGCCTGCCCCTTCTCCCAGCACTGAAAGTCATTCAGTCCTTTCTGCCCTGTTTGAAACAAGCCTCTCTCCATCTCGTCGAGCCGGGCTACCAGGGCTGAAGTGTCTTCGTTGTAAGCGTTCTGCGAGGAATCCATGATGCGGCGGAAACGGCCAACAAACGTCTGAAGAAGAAGCGCCAGAGAGAAATCAGACACATGTTTTCACCCCTGAACATTTAAAGGCAAGAATCTGGTTTGGGACTCAGTCAGAAGGAGGTCTGAGTCTCCTCTGCCTGCCACCTGTGACCAACTGGTACCCCATTCTTACTTCCAGGGCTTTTGTTTCCAACTCTTAGCAAGTAAGTATGAAAAGCAACACATAAGTCATATTACATGTATATATAATTGAAAAACACAGCCTAACTGCAGGCTGATCAAGAATAACAATATACTGATTGTATAAATCGTACGCCCCCCTGAGTAACATCTGGTGGCCATCACTGGCGGGCTCCTGGGACCTGTGCAGTGTTGTAGGTTTTCATGTCAGTTACTTGCCTGCAGGAGTGAATGGGAGATGTCAGCATTCTCTGGACTGTCAAAGTGCAGCAGCTGGGAGCCGAACCCGTAGAAATGAGGCCCCATTTTGTGGAGGTCCACCACGTTGGCGTCTGCACTGAACACGGTCCTCCAATCCTCCTGGTAGATCTTAGGAAGTTCCACGGAAAGGATCCGCCGCTTGTTGTCAAAAAGTCCCTTTGCCAGCCACAAGGGGAGTTCAAGCTTTGTGCCCTGGATTGCACAGGATTGTAGGTTTTAAAGACAAGTAACATAGTAGGTGGCCGGAGGGAAGAAATATCAGTAATGCCTATCCTCTTTAGGAGGTGACTGTCAAACACAGAAGATATAGTTGTGACGTGAAGAAATAAACCATGAGGGTTTAAGTTTTATACCACAATGGAATGGAGAGAGAAAAAGGATCTACATACCAAAAACAGAGTCAAAGACAAAAATGCGGCGCAAACGGAAAGTTTTCCCTACACAAATACATGTTTATCCAATTATAGATAATAGAAAATAGGAGGATGTAAAAAATTTCATGCAAAATTTCATGTAAAATCGCAAGAAGAGGACTTCCCTGGTGGTGCAGTGGATAAGAATCTGCCTGCCAGTGTAAGAGACACAGGCTTAATCCCTGATCCGGGAAGATTCCACAGGCTGAGGAGCAACTAAGTCTGAGGGCCACCAGTACTGAGCTGGAGCTCTGGTGCCTTGAGCCTTAACTACCCAGCCTTAGTGCTGCAACCACGGAAGCCCGCACACCTAGAGCCTGTGCTTTACAAGAGAAGCCCATACACCGCAAGGAGAGTAGCCCCTACTTGCTGCAACTAGATAAAGCCTATGTAAAGCAATGATGACCCAGTGCAGCCAAATAAACAAAATTTTAAAAATTAAAAAAAAGAAGCATTACTAAAATAAAGAGGAACATTTATAATAAAAAGGTTTTGGGAAAACCAATGTCATTATGAAATTGAAAACACAGCCTAACTGCATTCAAGAATAACAATATACTGATTGTATAAATCTGCGCCCCTGAGTAACATCTGGTGGCCATCACTGGCGGGCTCCTGGGACCTGTGCAGTGTTGTAGGTTTTCATGTCAGTTACTTGCCTGCAGGAGTGAATGGGAGATGTCAGCATTCTCTGGACTGTCAAAGTGCAGCAGCTGGGAGCCGAACCCGTAGAAATGAGGCCCCATTTTGTGGAGGTCCACCACGTTGGCGTCTGCACTGAACACGGTCCTCCAATCCTCCTGGTAGATCTTAGGAAGTTCCACGGAAAGGATCCGCCGCTTGTTGTCAAAAAGTCCCTTTGCCAGCCACAAGGGGAGTTCAAGCTTTGTGCCCTGGATTGCACAGGATTGTAGGTTTTAAAGACAAGTAACATAGTAGGTGGCCGGAGGGAAGAAATATCAGTAATGCCTATCCTCTTTAGGAGGTGACTGTCAAACACAGAAGATATAGTTGTGACGTGAAGAAATAAACCATGAGGGTTTAAGTTTTATACCACAATGGAATGGAGAGAGAAAAAGGATCTACATACCAAAAACAGAGTCAAAGACAAAAATGCGGCGCAAACGGAAAGTTTTCCCTACACAAATACATGTTTATCCAATTATAGATAATAGAAAATAGGAGGATGTAAAAAATTTCATGCAAAATTTCATGTAAAATCGCAAGAAGAGGACTTCCCTGGTGGTGCAGTGGATAAGAATCTGCCTGCCAGTGTAAGAGACACAGGCTTAATCCCTGATCCGGGAAGATTCCACAGGCTGAGGAGCAACTAAGTCTGAGGGCCACCAGTACTGAGCTGGAGCTCTGGTGCCTTGAGCCTTAACTACCCAGCCTTAGTGCTGCAACCACGGAAGCCCGCACACCTAGAGCCTGTGCTTTACAAGAGAAGCCCATACACCGCAAGGAGAGTAGCCCCTACTTGCTGCAACTAGATAAAGCCTATGTAAAGCAATGATGACCCAGTGCAGCCAAATAAACAAAATTTTAAAAATTAAAAAAAAGAAGCATTACTAAAATAAAGAGGAACATTTGATAATAAAAAGGTCACTAAATCCACAAGAAAAATAGAAATATCTGTCAGTGCAAAATGTTTTTGGTGTTACAAAAATAACAAAAAAGTTAAAACAAATAGAAATATGTTTAACAGAAGTAAAAGGAGAAATGGACAAATCTATGACCATCGTGGGAGGCTTTAACATGTCTCTTTCGATGAATGAGAAGTAGCAAAGAAAAAAATCAATAAAAATACAGATGTCAACAAAACAAATAATAAATTTGACCTAATTTACAGATATAGATTATATACGGCAGATGATGACTTCAAAATATGGAGCTTTTTAAGCACACTATTGTTTAGTTGCTAAGTCGTCTCTGTTTGCGACCCAATGGACTGTAGCCTGCCAGGTTCCTCTGTCCATGGGATTTCACAGGCAAGAATACTAGAGTGGGGTTGCTATTTCCTTCTCCAGGGGATCTTCCTGACCCAGCCATTGAACCTACACCTCCTGTGTCAACTGCACTGGTAGGAGGATTCTTTACCACTGAGCCACCAGGGAAGTCCTTTCAAACACATACAGAATGGTCTAAACTGATCTTATGTGGGGGCTTAAAGTAAATGTTAGCTTTCAAAAAACAGAAATCCATTCAGACTATGTTCTTTGGCCACTGTGGAACCAAGCCAGAAATCAAAACGTAGCAAAATTCCCAGATGTTTGGACCTTTGTACCAGTCTTCTAAATAATTCATGAGTCAAAAAAGAATTCACAGTGGAAATTATAAAAATCAAGTGAAAACTTGTGAAACGTACTTAAAGCTAGAGGAAATGCACAGCTAAAGATGCAAAAAAGAAAGCTGAAAAATCAATGACCTAAGTACTCATCTCAAAATGTGAGTGGGTGTAAGATAACAAAGAAAATGAAGCCCAAAGAAAGTAGAAGGAACGAACCAGTTAAGGTAAGAACTAAATGACCTAAAAATGAAGGTACGAGTGAGAAAGCTGACTGAGCCATTACTGAGTTCTTTTAAAAGACTGATCCAAGTGATAAGCTCTTAGTAAGACTCATTAAGAAAAAGATCGTGATTTCTCAATATCAAGAATAAAAATCAGGACACAGTTGATAATAAAAAGGTCACTAAATCCACAAGAAAAATAGAAATATCTGTCAGTGCAAAATGTTTTTGGTGTTACAAAAATAACAAAAAAGTTAAAACAAATAGAAATATGTTTAACAGAAGTAAAAGGAGAAATGGACAAATCTATGACCATCGTGGGAGGCTTTAACATGTCTCTTTCGATGAATGAGAAGTAGCAAAGAAAAAAATCAATAAAAATACAGATGTCAACAAAACAAATAATAAATTTGACCTAATTTACAGATATAGATTATATACGGCAGATGATGACTTCAAAATATGGAGCTTTTTAAGCACACTATTGTTTAGTTGCTAAGTCGTCTCTGTTTGCGACCCAATGGACTGTAGCCTGCCAGGTTCCTCTGTCCATGGGATTTCACAGGCAAGAATACTAGAGTGGGGTTGCTATTTCCTTCTCCAGGGGATCTTCCTGACCCAGCCATTGAACCTACACCTCCTGTGTCAACTGCACTGGTAGGAGGATTCTTTACCACTGAGCCACCAGGGAAGTCCTTTCAAACACATACAGAATGGTCTAAACTGATCTTATGTGGGGGCTTAAAGTAAATGTTAGCTTTCAAAAAACAGAAATCCATTCAGACTATGTTCTTTGGCCACTGTGGAACCAAGCCAGAAATCAAAACGTAGCAAAATTCCCAGATGTTTGGACCTTTGTACCAGTCTTCTAAATAATTCATGAGTCAAAAAAGAATTCACAGTGGAAATTATAAAAATCAAGTGAAAACTTGTGAAACGTACTTAAAGCTAGAGGAAATGCACAGCTAAAGATGCAAAAAAGAAAGCTGAAAAATCAATGACCTAAGTACTCATCTCAAAATGTGAGTGGGTGTAAGATAACAAAGAAAATGAAGCCCAAAGAAAGTAGAAGGAACGAACCAGTTAAGGTAAGAACTAAATGACCTAAAAATGAAGGTACGAGTGAGAAAGCTGACTGAGCCATTACTGAGTTCTTTTAAAAGACTGATCCAAGTGATAAGCTCTTAGTAAGACTCATTAAGAAAAAGATCGTGATTTCTCAATATCAAGAATAAAAATCAGGACACAGTTATAATGGTACAGATGTTTAAAAAATAGTAAAAGGATATTTTGATCTACACCCTACCATTGTATTTGAAAATTTAGATGAAACAGTCAAATTCCTAGGGCAAACAAAGCATGTATCAAGAATAAAACTATAATAGAAAATCGGATACTCCTCTGTCTATGAATGAAATGAAATACGTCAGTAAAAACCTTCCTACACAAATTTTCCATGCCGAAGAATCCCAAATTATGTATGTAGACATTGTGCCCTCAAAGAACGGGGACCATAACTTCCCATTCCTTAAGTACAGCTGTACAGAATGACTTCCTTCCAGAGAGAACAGTCTGGAAAGGTGGTAAAATTTTATAATGAAGAATCCTGACAAACCCCACCTCAGCCAAGTAATCAAGGCTCCAATCAACACAAGTCCTGCTGCTGGCATGTACCCTTGATAAAATATGGTAAAAAAAATGGCACTTTACCTCTCTAGTTGTCTTCTTCAAAACACAGTTTAATCATGAAAAAATCAACAAACAAATCCCAAATGAGGAACATTCTCAGCAAAATACATAGCCAGCATGCCACAAAATTCATGGTCATTAAAAACATGTCCACCAAAGTCTGATAAACTGTCAAAGCCAAGAGAAGCCTAAGGATACACAATTACTAAATGCCATCTGGCGTCCTGGATGGGAACCTGGAACAGAAAAGGGACATTATGTAAAAATGAAGGGGATATGAGTAAAATATGGATGTCACATTTTTATCAGTGTGTAAGGGAACCAAATTCTTAACTACTCTAATGGAAAGTCAAAAAATAATGTCAGAATGTTTAAAAATGCAAGATAAATCTAAGAGCATTATTTAGAAATATGGAGGTGAATTTTGAAGAGACTATGTAAAAAAGCAGACAGACCCTGTGAAAATGGAAAGAGATACGAGGAAAAGCAAGGCAGGGCCTGCTCTTTCCTGTTTTAATTCTTTAGGTACTCTTTGACTTTTCAAACTTTGCATATGTCTCACTTTGATAAAAAGTAACTCAAAACACACAAAAGAAAAACTCCCTTCTAAACAAAACTTAGGTTAAATGGAAAATCAAAAATAATCATTATAATGGTACAGATGTTTAAAAAATAGTAAAAGGATATTTTGATCTACACCCTACCATTGTATTTGAAAATTTAGATGAAACAGTCAAATTCCTAGGGCAAACAAAGCATGTATCAAGAATAAAACTATAATAGAAAATCGGATACTCCTCTGTCTATGAATGAAATGAAATACGTCAGTAAAAACCTTCCTACACAAATTTTCCATGCCGAAGAATCCCAAATTATGTATGTAGACATTGTGCCCTCAAAGAACGGGGACCATAACTTCCCATTCCTTAAGTACAGCTGTACAGAATGACTTCCTTCCAGAGAGAACAGTCTGGAAAGGTGGTAAAATTTTATAATGAAGAATCCTGACAAACCCCACCTCAGCCAAGTAATCAAGGCTCCAATCAACACAAGTCCTGCTGCTGGCATGTACCCTTGATAAAATATGGTAAAAAAAATGGCACTTTACCTCTCTAGTTGTCTTCTTCAAAACACAGTTTAATCATGAAAAAATCAACAAACAAATCCCAAATGAGGAACATTCTCAGCAAAATACATAGCCAGCATGCCACAAAATTCATGGTCATTAAAAACATGTCCACCAAAGTCTGATAAACTGTCAAAGCCAAGAGAAGCCTAAGGATACACAATTACTAAATGCCATCTGGCGTCCTGGATGGGAACCTGGAACAGAAAAGGGACATTATGTAAAAATGAAGGGGATATGAGTAAAATATGGATGTCACATTTTTATCAGTGTGTAAGGGAACCAAATTCTTAACTACTCTAATGGAAAGTCAAAAAATAATGTCAGAATGTTTAAAAATGCAAGATAAATCTAAGAGCATTATTTAGAAATATGGAGGTGAATTTTGAAGAGACTATGTAAAAAAGCAGACAGACCCTGTGAAAATGGAAAGAGATACGAGGAAAAGCAAGGCAGGGCCTGCTCTTTCCTGTTTTAATTCTTTAGGTACTCTTTGACTTTTCAAACTTTGCATATGTCTCACTTTGATAAAAAGTAACTCAAAACACACAAAAGAAAAACTCCCTTCTAAACAAAACTTAGGTTAAATGGAAAATCAAAAATAATCATTATGGGACTTCCATGGTGGTCCAGTGGCTAAGACTGTGTTCCCAATGCAGGGGAGCTGGGTTCGATCCCTGATCAGGGAACCAGATTCCACTTGCTGCTACCAATGGTGTGCACTCAGCAACTAAGATCCCCGTGCAGCCAAATAAATAAATAAATAAACAATAACCATTACAAGCTATGTTCCTGGGACAAACTCAAATTTGAAGTCATGCAGTCCTAAGTTCGAATCCCAGCTCACCACTCACAATGAGATCCTGGCACCCTGGTCATGCTGCCCAACCGACCTGGGCTTCAATTTCTTTATATGCAACACCACCTGACTACAGCGTTGTTCGAGGACTGACAAGGGTCCATATAGTCAAAGCTATGGTTTCTGCAGTAGTCATTTGTGAGAGTTAGACCATACAGAAGGCTGAGCGCCAAAGCATGGATGCCTTCAAACTGTGGCGTTGGAGAAGACTCTTGAGAGTCCCTTGGACTCTAGATCAAACCAGCCAATTCTAAAGGAAATCGACCCTGAATATTCATTGGAAGGACTGATGCTGAAGCTGAAGCTCTAGGACTTTGGCCACCTGATGCAAACAGTCACCTCACTGGAAAAGAGCCTGATGCTGGGGAAAATAGAAGGCAAAAGGAGAAGGGGGTGACAGAGGAAGAGATAGTAGCATGGCATCACCGACTCAATGGGCAGGAGTTTCAGCAGACTCCAGGAGATGGTGACGAAAAGGGAAGCCTGGCGTGCTGCGGTCCATGGAGTCGCGAAGCGTCGGACATTACCGAAAACTGAACTGAACTTGAAAGGATCGAAGGACTAACAGATGCCCGCACTAAAGCTCTCCTGAGATGGTAACGGTAATGCATCATCATTACGCAAGAACCAGTCTAGCAGTGTGCGGCTCCCAGACATCATTTGCTCCTACAGAAACCAGAACCGTTGTTTTGTTTTAGTTTTCTCTTTTTTTTTTTTCCCCGTTGTTTTAAGGCAAAAGTGATGAGAACCCTGGTCCTCGAGTAGTCCGTAGGCGCCAACCCTTAAGCATCAGCACACACAGGAGTGAAAAGACACTGCTGAATTGGGACGGTGTTGAGCCTGACGACGCTGCATGCATTTAGTTTCCGTAGAGGTCGCGTGGCGAACAGGACCTAGTGCGCGGCTCCGCCTCCCTGTAGAACTACAAATCCCAGAAGGCATCGCGCCCCGCGACGCACCACCTTCCCCGCAACAAAGCCCGCAAACCCTATCGGGAGTTGTAGTCTTTCCAGGAGGCCTCGCTTACCTCAGGGATGGCGTTGTCCGTCTCGGCCCCTCCGCTCCGGTCTAGGAAGAAAGCGCCGAGGCGCGGCATGGGGATCTCCGTGCGCACCGGGAGCTTCTCGTGGGACATGAGAATGTCGTCCAAGGAAAGAAAATTCTCCTCCGGTCCCAGCGCGCCCGACTCCACCTGGAAATAACCCTCGGACATGGCGGCGGCTGGAGCGTCTCCGTTTCCACTCTCGTGATTCGGGAGACCTCCGGGAGTCAGGGATGTAAAAGGAGGAGGCGGCGGCTGAGGCTGGTCGGGACTGTGAGGGCCGAGGAGGTCGCTGCGACAGTCCAACTGGATTCAAACGCTTTTCCCGCGCCTGGGGGCGGGCCAGACAGGAGCAGTCGATCCAGGTGAGTCTGCCCAGGCAGAAGCAATCGACAAAGTCTGAGGAATTTGATTCTGCGCGACCCAGGGGAGTGGGCTCGGCCGAGAGAGAGCGCGAGAGTGAGAGCGCGAGAGCGAGAGCGCGAGCGCGAGACACATACGACTGGAGATTGCTTTGAAGCTGCAAAATGTATTTGCACTAGATCGTGGTCTTTTAAATGTTTAAACACTTCGCAACACACTTAGGGGCTTAAAAAATAAAAAAGTATCATGGCACCCTCCCTCTCAGGCCTGACTCTATCTGACCTTACAGTTTGTCAGTCTGTGTGAACCTCTGTTAACGTTGGTGCAGGAAAGAAACATTCAAACCAGAACAAAATTCTAGTACTAGCCCCAGATAATTATTATGGACTACTTAAGTATTTTGGAGGAGGTATAGATTAGAATGGGAGGAAGGGTGTACACATGAGCACACATGGCTTACAAAGGTCCTGAGGCTACTTCAGGATCCCCCAGTTCATCTTTTTTTTATGGCTGCACTGGTTCTCAGTTGTAGCATGTGGGCTCTAGTTCCCTGACCAGGGATCGAACCCGGGCCCCCTGCATTGGGAGCACAGAGTCTTAGCCACTGGACCACCAGGGAATTTCCCCTCCCCCAGTTCATCTTAATATCAGTTTGCGATCTCTTTTTCTGGCTGTTATTTTAAATCCTTAAAAGAGGAAATCTGGGGCTTCCCTGGTGATCCAGTGGGTAAAGAGTCCACCTTGCAGTGCAAGGGGCGCTGGTTCAATCCCTGGCACGAGAAGATCCCACGTGCCGCGGAGCGGCTGGACCGGTGTGTCCAATTGCAAGCCAGTGCTCTGGAGTGCATGGGCCCAGAGCCTGTGCTCTACTACAGGAGAGGCCACTGCAATGGGAGACCCACACAGGCCTAAAGAACAAAGATGGATGAAAAATAAATAAATGAAAGACCAATAAAAAAAAGTGGTCAAAATTTTAAAAATGAAAAAAAAAAAAGAGGAAATCTGATCAACCTAATTCATCTCATTGAGGCAGGTCACATTGGCCATAGGTGACCAAGTCGCTCTATAGAGTGGGTGCCTGTATCCGGGGCCATTACTGGTCCAGTGGGAGAGGGACAGGCAGGGGCCCTGTTACATGGAACCAGACTCAGGGGCATTACTCAGTCAGCGCTATGGGTGGTGGCAGAGTATTGAGAGAGGCACTACTTATTTCATAAAGGCCATTTTCTCCAGCGACTAGAGCTATGAGCAGAGACTTCATGGGAAAGGAATGTGTATTAATCATGGTTTTTCTTATTTTGTACCTTTTACGATGCTTTGACATCTTAGGACCTTTCCGTCCTGGGAGGAATGGTTCCTTCCAGGATGAGCTAATTCCTACAGTAACAAACAACCTTCCTGCGAACTTGCCTTCCATGGACAAAGAGACTGATCCAAAGCCCGGATTCCAACCACTTCCTTTATCTGTCTCACACATACCAAGCCAGTATTTCCCCTTCCCTGAATCACCCAGGGCCAAGTACTGGATGATTCGGGACTACCCTGATTCAAACTATCTAGGCCTAAGTTTGCTCAAACTGACCTGCTTTGCCTCACCTGTTTCTTCCCACAGAAAGCACAATAAGCTCTGGGCCACCGCCTCCCCTCCCTCCTTCAGCCTCCTGACTGAACCTAGCCCTTCCCCAGGTGGCCCTGTGTGACATGAGGTGTGCCTTCTTTCTCTTGGGAACTATGCGCAATCTGACTTCTTTCTATGGCACTGACCACTCTGTGGCATCACGCAGTGACCAACAGAAGCTGAATCCTGGGCACTGTCCAAACAAGAGGCAGTGGGGGAGGGGAGTGAATAATGGAACGCCTTGGGTGCTCTTCTAAAGGGGTTAGACTATTCCACAGGAAACAGGATGAAAAAGTGTAAAGCTTTTGAGCAAGTAAGAACAAATAGCTGAGCCTTAAAAAGAATATCCTGGCAGTGGGTGAAGAAGGGAGAGGTCAGATGTAGGGAAGCTGGTTTGGGTGCCGCAGTGGTAAAGAATCTGCCTGCCAATGCAGGAGACACGGGTTCAGTTTCTGGGCGGGCTACAGTCCACGGGGCTGCGAAGAGTCAGACAGAACGGGGCACGCATGCTCAGTGGGCAGTGCCTGGCAAGGAGCTGGACACGGGAAGGAAAGGACAGAGAGGGTCAGAGGGGACTCAGGTTTCTAACTTGGTTGACTAGGTGGATGGGGGTGATACTAATAGCTGGACAGGACACAGGCAGTTTGAGGCAAAATATGAATTTGAGTTTGTACTGGTGGGTCCAGAAGCTGCCGAACAGGCAGGTCTGCAGCCCAGTGGAGAAACCAGCCTTGAACTTTTAGTTATCTGCTCAGTATTTTGTGATAGTTACATGAGAGTCTTTTTTTTATTTCCCCACACCACACGGCTTGAGAGATCTTAATTCTCCCTAAAAGGAATGAACCCTACCCTCGACAATGGAAATAGAGTCTTAACCAGAGGACCACGACCACCTGGGTTATGTATTTTGTGGTAGAGTCTTTTTTTAAAAAAACATATTTTAAATGCTCAGTTTAAGACTTCCCTGGTGGTCTAGTGGGTAAAGAGTCTGCCTTGCAGTGCAGGGGGTGCCGATTCAATCTCTGGCCCGGGAAGATCCCACGTGCCGCGGAGTGGCTGGACTGGCGTGTCCAATTAGGAGCCAGCGCTCTGGAGCGCATGCGCCCAGAGCTGGTGCTCTGCAAGAAGAGAGGCCACTGCAGTGGGAGGCCCACACAGGCCAAAGAATAAAGATGGATGAAAATAGATAAAACTAATAAAAGAGGCCAAATTAAAAAAAAAAAAAAAGTTCCGTTTGCTACACTATCCAATACAAAAATAAACATAATTCCTAGCCTAAACTTATAATTTCTCTGATGAAATGGATGTAGGGTACTGGATGTAGTTTTGGATAGAAATGTAAGTTAATTTGGCTAATTGAAGGCCTTGCAGGTTATTTGCTGCCAAAGATAGTAAACTATTTTTCATGTTGAAACAGTTGAGATGGATGCTTAATGATCTATCAGTGCCAAAGTAAGGCGTTATTTTTGCCCAGAGACTAGAATATTGGCTCTAAGCTCAAATGCCACAGTTATTTTGATACAAAGGTAATAGGCCAGTGTTTAAGATAAAATCAGAATACTTTGTTTTTCTTATTTAATGTCACGGCTCATTGTGAAACTATTATTCATTGTTTGTCTTTATTTTTCCTCTATTTAGTCTATTTTCTCCTTGAACTAAGAAGTGAATAAACCAGAAAAAGTGAAATGTGTGAATGTTTGAGCTTATGATGCTAAACAGTTGCATTCAATCTTGACAAAAGTGGAACCAAGTTTTATCAAGTAGAGATCTGTTGATAGCCTAAATTTTAAGACCCAGAATGCCTCTTCTCTAAGAATACTTCTATTTCTTAGTACCAGTCTATGTACCAGAATTACACCCTACAGAATTTCAGTATATTTATAATATTCAGATATATTTACAATATATGGAATTTCAGTCTTCTGAAAGTCAACTGCTGAATCCATGAAATATAGAATAATTTTTCTACTGCAGTCATTTCAAGATTGCAGAATGGTAGAACTGTATAGTATACACAGACTTATTAAAGTTGATTTTATTGTCGATGTAGACCATTTTTAAAGTCTTTATTGAATTTGTTATAATACTGTATCTGGGTTTTCATTTTTTTGACTGAGAGTTGTGTGGGATCTTAGCTCCTTGACCAGGGATCAAACCTGCACCCTCTTCACATACTATAACTAAGACCTGGTGTAGCCAAATAAGTTAAATCAATGCTATTTTTAAAAATGTAGACAAAATTTAGGGGCTTCCTTGGTAGCTCAGTGGTAAAGAGTTCACCTGCCAATGCAGGAGACACGGGTTTGATCTCTGATCTGGGAAGATCTCACGTGCTGCGGAGCAACTGAGCCCGTGAGCCACAACTATGGAGCCTGTGCTCTAGAGCCTCAGAGCCGCAACTATGGAGCCCACGTGCCGCAACTACTGAAGCCTGTGAGCCCTAGAGCCCGAGCTCCACAACCTGAAAAGTCACCACAATAAGAAGCCTGCTCACCTCAACTACAGAGTAGCCCCCACTTCCTGCAACTAGAGATGAGCCTGTGGCAGCAATGACAACCCAGAATAGCCAAAAAAATTTTAAAAAGTAGACAAATTTTTAAATGGCTTAATATCCTACCTACAAGACATTCCCAGCAGTCATTTATGCTCAGTCGCTGTGTTGCTTCTGGGATCCAACAGATCTGAGTAGAGTCAAACTTCCAACATTTTAATTGGTTCTGTAATCTCAGGTGAGTTATGTATTAAAAGTTTAGCTTCTGCATATTTAGAATGCAGAGCATGATAGTGGCTCAAGAGGTTTGGTGAAAATGAACGAATAAGCCCATCTACAAAGACCGCTTAGCCCAGGGCCTGTCCTATATAGTAAGGGTTGATAGCCTAAATTTTAAGACCCAGAATGCCTCTTCTCTAAGAATACTTCTATTCCTTAGTACCAGTCTATGTACCAGAATTACACCCTACAGAATTTCAGTATATTTATAATATTCAGATATATTTACAATATATGGAATTTCAGTCTTCTGAAAGTCAACTGCTGAATCCATGAAATATAGAATAATTTTTCTACTGCAGTCATTTCAAGATTGCAGAATGGTAGAACTGTATAGTATACACAGACTTATTAAAGTTGATTTTATTGTCGATGTAGACCATTTTTAAAGTCTTTATTGAATTTGTTATAATACTGTATCTGGGTTTTCATTTTTTTGACTGAGAGTTGTGTGGGATCTTAGCTCCTTGACCAGGGATCAAACCTGCACCCTCTTCACATACTATAACTAAGACCTGGTGTAGCCAAATAAGTTAAATCAATGCTATTTTTAAAAATGTAGACAAAATTTAGGGGCTTCCTTGGTAGCTCAGTGGTAAAGAGTTCACCTGCCAATGCAGGAGACACGGGTTTGATCTCTGATCTGGGAAGATCTCACGTGCTGCGGAGCAACTGAGCCCGTGAGCCACAACTATGGAGCCTGTGCTCTAGAGCCTCAGAGCCGCAACTATGGAGCCCACGTGCCGCAACTACTGAAGCCTGTGAGCCCTAGAGCCCGAGCTCCACAACCTGAAAAGTCACCACAATAAGAAGCCTGCTCACCTCAACTACAGAGTAGCCCCCACTTCCTGCAACTAGAGATGAGCCTGTGGCAGCAATGACAACCCAGAATAGCCAAAAAAATTTTAAAAAGTAGACAAATTTTTAAATGGCTTAATATCCTACCTACAAGACATTCCCAGCAGTCATTTATGCTCAGTCGCTGTGTTGCTTCTGGGATCCAACAGATCTGAGTAGAGTCAAACTTCCAACATTTTAATTGGTTCTGTAATCTCAGGTGAGTTATGTATTAAAAGTTTAGCTTCTGCATATTTAGAATGCAGAGCATGATAGTGGCTCAAGAGGTTTGGTGAAAATGAACGAATAAGCCCATCTACAAAGACCGCTTAGCCCAGGGCCTGTCCTATATAGTAAGGGTTCAATAAATATCCTCATTATTGTCATTATTCACACACATTTGTTCATTGCTGTAACCTCAGCATCCCAAAGGTTACTTGGAACACAGCAAGAACTCAATAAAATTTGTTAAATAGCTATCATCTTTCATTATTGTCATCATGGATCAAGGCTTGGTTACACTTGACCCCCCCACCCCATCAATTCAAGTTCTAAATGTATTTGAAAATGATAAATGATTATTGTTCAACTTTCCCCTGCAAACACAGAATTTAGCTCTTGTGAGTTCAAATTCTTACATTTTTTTAATTTTGAAATTTCAGGACTATGTTTGAAATGTTATTATGTAAGGTTGATGGATTTAAATCACTGGAATTCATTTTTACATAATTTAAATGTTCTTTTTGTTGAGCTATTTCTTGAGCACTGCTTCCAAACGCCTTCAATGAGATCAAAATAAATTGATGGGCATAATGCGACCTTATATGTGGGTAGCTCCAATTTTAGATTCTTCCCACCATCTTCAGCAGAAACCATAAATCCATCTTATGTATTCAGAGACTTTGTCTGTGTGTGTCACCCTCTTAACTGAGCAAAGGAACAAATATTGCATCATTCTAATAGAGGTACCTCACTGAATCCAGCTTTGCTGTTTTCTGTGTTCCCAGCTCCATAAAAATACCCTTCCCTCCCATTCCTTTTGGTTTATCTTTTTCTGGTCACTTATTATATAATTTAGTCAGAGTTTTTCTCAGTCGAAAGGGAGTGGAGTGGCAAGTAAATGCATTCCTTCGAGGAGAATATGGGGTAAGAGGAGCTGGCAGGGACTTCCCTGTAGTTCAGTGGCTGAGACGCTGTGCTCCCATTGCGAGGGGTCCAGGTTTGTTCCCTGGTTAGGGAAATAGAGCCCACATGCTGCAGTTCGTATTGGTGCTATGAAGATTCAAGATGCCATGTGCTCCAACTATGATCTGGTGCAGCCAAATAAATACATAAAATAATAAAATTTCTGTTAATAATAAAAAAGAAGAGCTGTCATTTATGCATTAAGAGGTTCAGATGCTGGATTTCCCTGGTGGTCCAGTGGTTAAGAACCCACCTGCCCATGCAGGGGACATGGCTTCCACCCCCGGTCTGGGAAGATCCCAATGCCTCAGGGCAATTAAGCCAGTGTGCCGCAGTTACTGAACCTGGCATGACCTAGACCCTATCCTCCACAGCAAGAGAAGCCAGCGCATTGAGAGGCCCACGCACCGCAACTAGAGAGTAACCCCTGACTGCCACAGCTAGAGAAAGTCCATGCACAGCAACAAAGACACACACACCATAAATAAATAATTTCTTTTTTTTAAAAAAAGATGTTCAGGTGCCTATGAGATGCCCTGGGACTGCTGCCATGACTGCGTAGAACAGTATGACATGTTCTGGGCTTTAAGGAGGTTAGTGCCTGGTGGAGAAAATAGCAACATGAGGTGAGAAAAGTGCTAGAAAAATGAAAGTGTTAGTCATTCAGTCGTATCTGATTCTTTACGACCCCATGGACTGTAGCCCGCCAGGCTCCTCTGTCCATGGGATTCTTCAGGCAAGAGCACTGGAGTGGGTTGCCATGTCCTCCTCCAGGGGATTCTTCCCAACCCAGGGATCGAACCGCGTCTCCTGTGTCTCCTGCATCACAGGCAGATTCTTTACCACTGAGTCACCTGGGAAGTCTAATTTGATTCTTACCAGTCTGTAATCATCTGACCTCCATCTTCGTCCTCTGAGGACGGCTCATTGTTATTCAACAATACAGTTCCCAAAACTGTCCTGCATACAGCTTTGCTGTTTTCTGTGTTCCCAGCTCCATAAAAATACCCTTCCTCCCATTCCTTTTGGTTTATCTTTTCTGGTCACTTATTATATAATTTAGTCAGAGTTTTCTCAGTCGAAAGGGAGTGGAGTGGCAAGTAAATGCATTCCTTCGAGGAGAATATGGGGTAAGAGGAGCTGGCAGGGACTTCCCTGTAGTTCAGTGGCTGAGACGCTGTGCTCCCATTGCGAGGGTCCAGGTTTGTTCCCTGGTTAGGGAAATAGAGCCCACATGCTGCAGTTCGTATTGGTGCTATGAAGATTCAAGATGCCATGTGCTCCAACTATGATCTGGTGCAGCCAAATAAATACATAAAATAATAAAATTTCTGTTAATAATAAAAAAGAAGAGCTGTCATTTATGCATTAAGAGGTTCAGATGCTGGATTTCCTGGTGGCCCAGTGGTTAAGAACCCACCTGCCCATGCAGGGGACATGGCTTCCACCCCCGGTCTGGGAAGATCCCAATGCCTCAGGGCAATTAAGCCAGTGTGCCGCAGTTACTGAACCTGGCATGACCTAGACCCTATCCTCCACAGCAAGAGAAGCCAGCGCATTGAGAGGCCCACGCACCGCAACTAGAGAGTAACCCCTGACTGCCACAGCTAGAGAAAGTCCATGCACAGCAACAAAGACACACACACCATAAATAAATAATTTCTTTTTTTTAAAAAAAGATGTTCAGGTGCCTATGAGATGCCCTGGGACTGCTGCCATGACTGCGTAGAACAGTATGACATGTTCTGGGCTTTAAGGAGGTTAGTGCCTGGTGGAGAAAATAGCAACATGAGGTGAGAAAAGTGCTAGAAAAATGAAAGTGTTAGTCATTCAGTCGTATCTGATTCTTTACGACCCCATGGACTGTAGCCCGCCAGGCTCCTCTGTCCATGGGATTCTTCAGGCAAGAGCACTGGAGTGGGTTGCCATGTCCTCCTCCAGGGGATTCTTCCCAACCCAGGGATCGAACCCGCGTCTCCTGTGTCTCCTGCATCACAGGCAGATTCTTTACCACTGAGTCACCTGGGAAGTCTAATTTGATTCTTACCAGTCTGTAATCATCTGACCTCCATCTTCGTCCTCTGAGGACGGCTCATTGTTATTCAACAATACAGTTCCCCAAGAGCAAAGACTGGCCTGAGATGTCTGATGAAACATAACCACACACCACCTTTCCTACTTCCTGCCTCACGTGTCCTTTCAAGACACTTTTGGCAGGTATTTCATGTCTCTACATGAGACCCATAAAAACACAGGAAAGCAATGACAAGAGCCACCAGGAGAGCAGATGATACATGAATTCCTGTGAGATAGAAAGCAGATGGGATCAGATTGACAGAAAAACTGGAGCAAAGAAAAACACAGCTTCACATGGATAGAATATAAAAAATACTACTACCAAGGAAACTAGAACAGTTGGGGGATATTCTAAACTCAGTCAACAGACACCTGGAGCTGGAGGAGGTGCTGGGGCAAGAGATGGGACATCTGTATGCATGGAACCCAGATTAGGGCTTGCTTCCAGAGCACAGAGGAACACTGGAAGAATGTTAGAAAGATTAGCATGGCCCTTGCACAAGGATAATGTGAGACTGCGAAGCATTCCATATTTTTTATAGTGATCACATGCTAATCACAAAGAAGACAATGTATTTTTTCAGAGGATAGAGCTGATGATCACCACCCAATGCAAGTGATCAAACCTAACACCCTTGGTGGGATAACCTGATACTCTCTGTCTATAGAGGCTATGCAGTACAACCTACCGATGAGGCACCTATGAAGTCTTCTTGCCAAAATGGTTAACTTGAATCCAATCAAGTCTGTAGTCTCCAGTTTACAAGAAATAAGAGTGAGGGCTTCTCTGGTAGTGCAGTGGTGAAGAATTCGCCTGCCAATGCAGGAGACACGGGTTTGATCCCTGATCCAGGAAAATCCCACATGCTGCGGAGCAACTAAGCCCGTGAGCTGCAACTATGGAGCCCATGTGCTGCAACGACTGAAGCCTGTGTGCCCTAGAGCCTGAGTTCCACAACAAGAAAAGTCATCACCACAAGGAGCCTGCTCATCTCAACTAGAAAGTAGTCCCCACTCCCTGCAACTAGAGATGAGCCTGTGGCACAGGCAGATTCTTTACCACTGAGTCACCTGGGAAGTCTAATTTGATTCTTACCAGTCTGTAATCATCTGACCTCCATCTTCGTCCTCTGAGGACGGCTCATTGTTATTCAACAATACAGTTCCCCAAGAGCAAAGACTGGCCTGAGATGTCTGATGAAACATAACCACACACCACCTTTCCTACTTCCTGCCTCACGTGTCCTTTCAAGACACTTTTGGCAGGTATTTCATGTCTCTACATGAGACCCATAAAAACACAGGAAAGCAATGACAAGAGCCACCAGGAGAGCAGATGATACATGAATTCCTGTGAGATAGAAAGCAGATGGGATCAGATTGACAGAAAAACTGGAGCAAAGAAAAACACAGCTTCACATGGATAGAATATAAAAAATACTACTACCAAGGAAACTAGAACAGTTGGGGATATTCTAAACTCAGTCAACAGACACCTGGAGCTGGAGGAGGTGCTGGGGCAAGAGATGGGACATCTGTATGCATGGAACCCAGATTAGGGCTTGCTTCCAGAGCACAGAGGAACACTGGAAGAATGTTAGAAAGATTAGCATGGCCCTTGCACAAGGATAATGTGAGACTGCGAAGCATTCCATATTTTTTATAGTGATCACATGCTAATCACAAAGAAGACAATGTATTTTTTCAGAGGATAGAGCTGATGATCACCACCCAATGCAAGTGATCAAACCTAACACCCTTGGTGGGATAACCTGATACTCTCTGTCTATAGAGGCTATGCAGTACAACCTACCGATGAGGCACCTATGAAGTCTTCTTGCCAAAATGGTTAACTTGAATCCAATCAAGTCTGTAGTCTCCAGTTTACAAGAAATAAGAGTGAGGGCTTCTCTGGTAGTGCAGTGGTGAAGAATTCGCCTGCCAATGCAGGAGACACGGGTTTGATCCCTGATCCAGGAAAATCCCACATGCTGCGGAGCAACTAAGCCCGTGAGCTGCAACTATGGAGCCCATGTGCTGCAACGACTGAAGCCTGTGTGCCCTAGAGCCTGAGTTCCACAACAAGAAAAGTCATCACCACAAGGAGCCTGCTCATCTCAACTAGAAAGTAGTCCCCACTCCCTGCAACTAGAGATGAGCCTGTGGCAGCAGTGAAAACCCAGAATAACCACAAAAAAAAAAAAAAAAAAAAAAAAAAAAAAAGAGAGAGAGACAGAGTGAGACAGGTTTGAGAAAAAGTTAAACTACACCAAAGAGGAAACAAGTTAACAGAATCAGAAGGTGCAGCCTCCTAGGAGAGAAATATTGTCTCAGAGAATCCGGGTTTTGACTCTCAGAAGTTTCTGACCTCAGAAAGACTCAAGGCGATGCTTCATAACCCTTTCAGGTATATAAAAATCTCTCGAAGAACCTTGCAGTAGCAGCAAGCCTGCAGCTCCTGGTCAGCCAGGCAGTCTCAGAGGTAAACAACCAACACATTTACAAACATTGTGTACCCAGACAGCCACTCTGTTTTTCACTTTCAGTATTCAATAAATTACATGAGACATTCAAGACTTCATTATAAAGTAGGCTTTGGACTAATCTGGGAACATACATATCTGTAAACAACAAAACTCTGTAAAAGTTAAAAGTAAAATAAAAATTTTTTAAAAAAGAGATAAATGTAGTACAGGGAACTATATTTAATATTCTATAATACCATAATGGAAAAGAATATGAAAAATAAGATATATATATATATGCATACCTGAATCACTTTACTGTACAGCAAAAACCAATATAACACTGTAAATTAGCCATAGTTCAATTAAAATAATAAACACATTTAAAAATAATAAAAACAAAAGAAAAGAAAAAATTGATAGCTTTAAAGTTATAAAAAAATAAATAAAGTAGGCTTTATGTTAGATGAGTTTGCCCAACTATAATGTATGTGTTCTGAGCACATTTAAGTCAGGTGAGGCTAAGCCATGATGTTGAGTAGGTTAGATGTATTCAATCCATTTTAAATGTATGATAGTTTCATCGTGTGATGGATTTTATCATTGTAACCTCATCATCAGTTAAGGAAGACCTATCATTTGTGGCCAGAAGCCTGACCATGGCAGTTTTTAAAACACAGCTTCAAATTCTTTGAATCTGGGTGGGCTTTGTGACTACTTCAAACTGTAGAGTCTGATGGAGGTGATGCTATGTGATTTCTGAGGCTAGGTCAGCAAAGGAATGCAGTTCTAGTCACCAAAATCCTCATTCCTAGAATCATGAGCTATTCTGGAAGAAACCTACTCTGAGGCCACCTTGTTAGAGAGGCTGCACAGACGTGTTCTGTGGGCATTCTTAGCTGAGGCTGTCTTCCAGTTATCACACCAAAGGGTCAGACATGAGAGCAAAGCCATCTTTGGATGCTCCACACAGTCCATCTGCTAACTGAATTTCACCACTGATGATTGTCAACGTCATGAGAAAGAAAGCATCAGTTGATGGAGCACTGTCTAAATTTGTGATCCACAAAACTGTGAGATATAAAATAATTGGTTTAAGTCACTTAAATTAAATATTTCTTTAGATAGATGCAGTAGCAGCAAGCCTGCAGCTCCTGGTCAGCCAGGCAGTCTCAGAGGTAAACAACCAACACATTTACAAACATTGTGTACCCAGACAGCCACTCTGTTTTTCACTTTCAGTATTCAATAAATTACATGAGACATTCAAGACTTCATTATAAAGTAGGCTTTGGACTAATCTGGGAACATACATATCTGTAAACAACAAAACTCTGTAAAAGTTAAAAGTAAAATAAAAATTTTTTAAAAAAGAGATAAATGTAGTACGGGGAACTATATTTAATATTCTATAATACCATAATGGAAAAGAATATGAAAAATAAGATATATATATATATGCATACCTGAATCACTTTACTGTACAGCAAAAACCAATATAACACTGTAAATTAGCCATAGTTCAATTAAAATAATAAACACATTTAAAAATAATAAAAACAAAAGAAAAGAAAAAATTGATAGCTTTAAAGTTATAAAAAAATAAATAAAGTAGGCTTTATGTTAGATGAGTTTGCCCAACTATAATGTATGTGTTCTGAGCACATTTAAGTCAGGTGAGGCTAAGCCATGATGTTGAGTAGGTTAGATGTATTCAATCCATTTTAAATGTATGATAGTTTCATCGTGTGATGGATTTTATCATTGTAACCTCATCATCAGTTAAGGAAGACCTATCATTTGTGGCCAGAAGCCTGACCATGGCAGTTTTTAAAACACAGCTTCAAATTCTTTGAATCTGGGTGGGCTTTGTGACTACTTCAAACTGTAGAGTCTGATGGAGGTGATGCTATGTGATTTCTGAGGCTAGGTCAGCAAAGGAATGCAGTTCTAGTCACCAAAATCCTCATTCCTAGAATCATGAGCTATTCTGGAAGAAACCTACTCTGAGGCCACCTTGTTAGAGAGGCTGCACAGACGTGTTCTGTGGGCATTCTTAGCTGAGGCTGTCTTCCAGTTATCACACCAAAGGGTCAGACATGAGAGCAAAGCCATCTTTGGATGCTCCACACAGTCCATCTGCTAACTGAATTTCACCACTGATGATTGTCAACGTCATGAGAAAGAAAGCATCAGTTGATGGAGCACTGTCTAAATTTGTGATCCACAAAACTGTGAGATATAAAATAATTGGTTTAAGTCACTTAAATTAAATATTTCTTTAGATAGATAGCAGGAACATAACTTGGCTCTTCAAAAAGTCCATGTCATGGGTGCTGGGTAAGACGGTGAGTCTGTTCAGAGGACTATAGCCACCAAATACAGTAAGTCAGCCTTGATCGGTGCTTGTTTCAAAAAACCAGATGGCAAATACTTTGAGGATGAGTGTGGAGACTTAAACGCAGACTCATAGATACTATTTTTTTAGGAGAGTATTGTAAATTTTGTTAGATATGATCAAGGTATGGCGGTTATATAGAAAAAAAATGTCTTTACTTCTAGATGATACTTCCTGAAGTAATTATAGATCAAGGGTCATTATGATCACAACTTACTTCCCAATGGTTCAGCAAAACAACCTCAAACACACATGCACACACAAAGTAAATACAGCAAAAAGTTAACAACTGAATTGACTCTAGGCTTCCCCTGCTAAGCAGGAGAACGGAGTTCAATCCATGGGTCAGGAAGATTCCCTGGAGAAGGGAACAGCTGTATTCCACTCTAGTATTCTTGCCTGGAGAATTCCACGGACAGAGGAGCCTGGCAGGCTATCATCCATGGAGTTGCAAAGATTCAGACACAACTGAGCGACTTTCACTTCCCTTCACTAAATATATGGTGTCTGTTACACAATTCTTCTAACTTTTCTGAATGTGAAAATTTTTGTAATAAAAAGCTGAGAAAAAAAAAGATCAAGGAAAATCATGAAAATGTTTCCAACTGCGTTAGTCACCAAGGAAATGCAAATTAAACCCAAAATGCAATACCACCCACCAGAATGGCTAAAATGAAAAGGACAGAATGTGTTGGCAAGACTGAGAAGCAAGTGGAATTCCTTCCTAGACCACTGGCAGAACATAAATGGTACAACCATTTTGGAAAACTGTTGGCACTGTCTACTAGAGCCCACGGATATCTACCCTATGATTCAGCTACGCCTCTCTCCAAAGAAATCCATATTCATGTTCATCAAAAGATTTGTGCAAGCACTATTGATAGAGGCCTCTAACGGAAAACTACCCAAATATACATCAAGTGGAGAAGGAATAGCTAAATACATACTCCTAAGATAGAATGCTATACATCCATAAGAATGAACAAACCACAGCCACACAGGATAAGGTGGATGAATCTTGGAAATGTGCTAAGTGAAAGAAGTCAGACACAAAAGAGGATAATCCATGTGATTCTGTTGTTTGAATACGATTTTTTCTGACATTTTAATAGGGGCAGCACAAGTCTACAGCCATAGAAATCAGGATAGTTACTCTTGGAGGTGGAGTGCGTGCCAGGGGCCTCCAGGGTCCAGGATGTTGGCCCTGTCCTCTCCTGATCTGGATGCTGATTACAAATTGATTATGTTCAGTGTGAGCAGTTTTCTGTATCCTCTGCCTGTCCCTCTCAGAAATGCTGGATTTCTGGTATTCCCCTCACTTTTCAAGTGCGTGAAGAAATCTTAATAAGGGTGATGGAATCTATCAAAGTCAATATTCCTGGTTGTGGTTCTGGATGACGCTAGCATTCAGGGAAACTGAGCTCAGGGAACAGGGATCTTTGTATTCTTTCCTTTATTGTATGTGAACGTACAATTTTCTTTAAAAGTTTAATTTAAAAAAGCAAGATGGAGAACACTGTATGGAGCAAGGAGGGCTATCTATGGATACGCTTGTCTTTGCCTCTTCATAAAATATGCAAATGAATGAAATGATAACTGGTTTCCTTGGGAAGGTAAGCTAGGAGGCTGAACAGAGGACCAGAGAGACTCCCTTTCCGTCGTATAACCTTTTGCATGGTTTGCTATTTTAAACCTGTGCATGTGTGACTTTCACCTTCAGAACCTTAAGAAGTTTAAAAACAAAGCAAATGTGAAATTCAAGTAAATATTTATTATGTAATGAACGCAAAGATGAGCCTTATAAACCATCACTTTCTACACTAGAGATGAAGATCCTATGCCCCTGCCAGTGGGGAAATCAGGAAATTTCCTCGGAGGAGGGGAAATGGTGGCTGGGCACGTGCCAGCAGCTTCTATCCTCTCCAGAAGGCCACCCGTACCTCCTAACTTGTAAATCTGGGGGAGAGGGAAGGGTACCGCTGCTCCCCACATACTGACAGGGCACCATTTTCCAACATTTTCCTGCTGGCTGTGTGGACAGCTGGAGACTCAGCTTTGAGCCACCACAGTTCAGTCCCAAGGGAGGCTTTTATCTTCTGAAACATCACTAAGCCTCATTTTTAAAATTTTAAACCAACCCTCTGACCCAGCCACGTAGGTGTTCTTATGTATTACCATGTTGAGTTGGAGGGCGTGCTAAAGATAAAGGAGGCCCAGCTTCTGCTAAACCAGGAAATGATCCTCTCCACCTCCCAGGATTCTAGTCCCTCTCCACAAAGCTCATGGGGCTGTTTGACCTTTAGAAATGGAGCCAGTGTAAAAAAGAAAAAAGAAATGCAGCCAGTTTATTTAGTTTAACACAGTCAATATCACGTCATTGTTACTGAGTTCTTTTAACTCCCTGGCAGTTGATCCTGTTTGCCTAATGTCTGTTGATAAAACCTCTGCTTAGGAGATGCAGGTTTATATTGAACAAAAAAAATTTAAACAACGAACTGAAGTGTCTACAAAAACACACGTTAAAAATCCCTCATCTCGCCCTAGCACTGGACAAAACACAGTATCACACTGTGGAAACTTCACATATGAGATTTAAAGTGTACCTTGATTCCAGGATGAACAGATCAAGAATTTATTTACTTTTTTAAAATCTCTTTTCCCTCCGCCCATCTCCAACCAAAGATCGAAACTATTTCAGACCTGAAAGATGCTCAAATCTGTTAGCGCTTAGCAGTTGGGAAACCAATGCAAATAGCACATGACACCTCCCCAAAACCTACTGTTCCTGTTCTTACCACACAAGTCACGTTACCGACCGTGAAAAACAGGAGCCTTGTTGATTGTACTGTCAGTGATCCCCAAAAAAAGGTGCTTAATCCCAGAAACTGAGCATTCAGTTTTCTTGCAAGCAATGCAGTGTGAAAAGAAATATATAGAAAAGCGGTAACTTTGGCAGCTCGCACGTTTAAGAAATAATGCACAAAAACACAAGGGAAGAAACAGAACTCAGATTTATGAAAAAATTCACTGTTTTTGTAAAGTTTCTTATGTGTGGAAGACCCTCTCGACTTTGTAGGAATCAGATCTTTAATGGACTTTACTAACAAGACCAGGCTGAGGCAAAGCCTAACTGTGGGAGAGTCATCTTCAGGGTACCCTCTGGGCATAGGCTTTGTCACTGGGACTGGGAATGCCACTGGGGACCTCTGAGAGCCACCTCTCTTTAACCTGCTCATCCTCTGAGGTTGTGAAGGAAGGTTCCCCTTTCCTAGAACACCAAAATCACACACCACTGGTGGTGGTGTCCTTGCTTGCTTGGTCTGGCATCTGGGATTCTGGTGCCCTAGTCTGGTTCATGTCTAGGGTGATCAACTGTCCTGGTTTGTCTGGGGACTGAGGGGTTTCTCGGGACACAGGACTTACGGTGTTAAAACTGAGCTAGTCCTGGAACTTCCCTGGTGGTCCAGTGGCTAAGACTCCGTGCTCCCAATGCAAAGGGCCTGGGTTCGATCTCTGGTCAAGGAACTAAATCATGCCTGCTGCAACTAAAGATCCTATGTGCCACAAGTAAGACCTGGTGCAACCAAATAAGTAAATAAATAATTTTTAAAAAGGATTAAAGAAAAACTGAGTTAGTCCCAGATTAAAGACTTAAATATAAGACCTTAAACTATAAAACTCCTACAAGAAAGCATAAGGCAAAAAACTTCATGACATTGGGTTTGGCAATGATTTTATGGATACGACACCAAAAATCTGGGCAAAAAAGAAAAAAAAAGAAAAAGCAAAAAATGTGATTATACCAAAATAAAAAGCTCCAGCATAGCACAGCAAAGGAAACAATCAACAGAATGAAATGGCAACCTCTGGAATGAGAGAAAATATTTGCAAGCCATATGTCTGTTAAGGGGTTAATTTTCAAACTATATAAGGAAGTTATACAACAGTAACAACAAAAAACTGATTAAAAATGGGCAAATGATTTGAATACCTATTTCTCTAAAGAAGTCATATAAGTGGCCAATGGGTACACACAAAGGTGCTCTAGATCACTCAACACCAGGCAAATGCAAATGAAAACCACAAATGAGGTCTCACCTCACACCTATTTTGACGGCTATTGTTCAGAAAAATAAAAACTAACAAGGACTGGCAAGGATGCTGGGAAATTGGAAACCCTGGGCTCTGTTGGTGGGAATGCAAAATGGGACAGCCAGTGTGCACAACGGTATGTAGTTTTCTCAAAAAATTAAATATGGAACTACCATATGATCTAGAAATCTCATTCCTGGGGACTTATCCAAAAGAACTGAAATCAGGATATGGAGGAGATACTCTTAGCCTCACGTTCCCGGCAGCATTACTCACTCTATTCAAGATACGGAGACAACCCAAACGTTCATCAATAGAGAAATGGGCAGAGAAAATGTGGTGTGCACGGACAGTGGACCATCATTCAGCCGCTTGCTTGGTCTGGCATCTGGGATTCTGGTGCCCTAGTCTGGTTCATGTCTAGGGTGATCAACTGTCCTGGTTTGTCTGGGGACTGAGGGGTTTCTCGGGACACAGGACTTACGGTGTTAAAACTGAGCTAGTCCTGGAACTTCCCTGGTGGTCCAGTGGCTAAGACTCCGTGCTCCCAATGCAAAGGGCCTGGGTTCGATCTCTGGTCAAGGAACTAAATCATGCCTGCTGCAACTAAAGATCCTATGTGCCACAAGTAAGACCTGGTGCAACCAAATAAGTAAATAAATAATTTTTAAAAAGGATTAAAGAAAAACTGAGTTAGTCCCAGATTAAAGACTTAAATATAAGACCTTAAACTATAAAACTCCTACAAGAAAGCATAAGGCAAAAAACTTCATGACATTGGGTTTGGCAATGATTTTATGGATACGACACCAAAAATCTGGGCAAAAAAGAAAAAAAAAGAAAAAGCAAAAAATGTGATTATACCAAAATAAAAAGCTCCAGCATAGCACAGCAAAGGAAACAATCAACAGAATGAAATGGCAACCTCTGGAATGAGAGAAAATATTTGCAAGCCATATGTCTGTTAAGGGGTTAATTTTCAAACTATATAAGGAAGTTATACAACAGTAACAACAAAAAACTGATTAAAAATGGGCAAATGATTTGAATACCTATTTCTCTAAAGAAGTCATATAAGTGGCCAATGGGTACACACAAAGGTGCTCTAGATCACTCAACACCAGGCAAATGCAAATGAAAACCACAAATGAGGTCTCACCTCACACCTATTTTGACGGCTATTGTTCAGAAAAATAAAAACTAACAAGGACTGGCAAGGATGCTGGGAAATTGGAAACCCTGGGCTCTGTTGGTGGGAATGCAAAATGGGACAGCCAGTGTGCACAACGGTATGTAGTTTTCTCAAAAAATTAAATATGGAACTACCATATGATCTAGAAATCTCATTCCTGGGGACTTATCCAAAAGAACTGAAATCAGGATATGGAGGAGATACTCTTTAGCCTCACGTTCCCGGCAGCATTACTCACTCTATTCAAGATACGGAGACAACCCAAACGTTCATCAATAGAGAAATGGGCAGAGAAAATGTGGTGTGCACGGACAGTGGACCATCATTCAGCTTTAAGAAGGAAATCCTACCATTTGAGACAACATGGATGGGCCTAGGGATGAAATTATGTGAATAAAATAAGTCAGTCACAGAAGGACAACTATTGCAGGATTCCACTTACGTGAAGTACCTAAAATAGTCAAACTTTCAGAAGTAGAAAATAGAATGGTGGTTTTCAAGCGATGGGAAGGGGAGTGCAGGGAATTGTTCAATGGGGAAAAAGTCACAGTTATACAAGATGAATAAGTTCTAGAGACCCAGCATTATGACAGAGTGCCCATAACTAACAATATGGTGTTTTACACTTCAACAAACTTTAAGAGGGCAAATATCATGTGAAATGTTCTTAACACACACGCGCACACACACACACACAAAGGAAGGGGATACAAGGGAACTTTTGGAGTTGGTAGGTATGTTTATTTCTCAGATTGTAGTGGCGATTAATCATGAGTGTATGGATATATCCACACTCATCAAAATGTATACATCAAATATGTACATTTTTGTCTATCATTTATATTTCAACAAAGCTGTCAAAATATAAGATCAAGGGTTTCCCTGGTTGTCCAGTGGGTAGAGAGTCCACCTTGCAGTGCAAGGGGCACTGGTTCAATCCCTGGCTCAGGAAGATCCCATGTGCTGAGGAGCAAGCGGTTGGACTGGTGTGTCCAATTACAAGCCAGCGCTCTGGAGTGTATGTGCCCAGAGCTGGTGCTCTGCAACGAGAGAAGTCACTGCAATGGGAGGGCCACACATGCCAAAGAATAAAGATGGATGAAAATAAAGAAAGAACCAATAAAAAGAGAACAAAATTAAAAAAAAAATACAAGATCAAGTTGGAAACGTTCAGCCCCCCATTTTTTTAAAAAAATTTTTTTTGGGCCACATCTATTGGTCTTTCATTTCTATCTTTGTTCTTCGGCCTGTGTGGGCCTCCCCTTGCAGTGGCCTCTGTTGTCTCAGAGCACCAGCTCTGGGCGCATGTGCTCCAGAGCTCCTGCTCGGTAGTTGGACCCATCGTTCCAGCCGCTCTGTGGCAAATGGGATCTTCCCAGGCCAGGGATCGAACCGGCGCCCCTTGCACTGCAAGGCGGTGTCCTTATCCACTGGACCACCAGGGGAAGCCCATCAGCCCCCTATTTTAAGACTGTTGAATTATCCTTAGGAATGCACCCTTCCCCACTCCCGGTCGATGGGGTTTCTGCCAAGCTGACCTGGGTGGTCATGGAACTCAGGCTGGCCAATCAGAATACCTACACCTCCCTCCCTCCTAGTTTCAACAGTGATTGCAGTAAAGAGGTGGATATGTGACCAAACCAGACCCATCCTGGAGCACGCTCTTTGGATAGGCGATGCTGGAAAGGCTACCTCTGGCCACCTGGAGGGGGGTATCTGCCTGAACTGGGAGCTCGCAGAGACAGGTGAGCTGAGAGGTGGGGTGTATGAGCCTGGGTCCTCTTTCAGGCCCTGGATCTAGCTATGCCAGAGCCATCCCTTTTGGCTTTCAGTGACACGATCAGGTGCCTTTCAGTTTTGACCTAGGCCATGTGAAGTTAAGTTTCTGTCACTTAATACTGAGAGATGGAGTAACTCAGATAATATCTCTCCTGTAGGTTTGGCAAAGCACAGGAGACACTCCTATGGCAACATGTAGGGGTGTGTGTGAAAATATAAGATCAAGGGTTTCCCTGGTTGTCCAGTGGGTAGAGAGTCCACCTTGCAGTGCAAGGGGCACTGGTTCAATCCCTGGCTCAGGAAGATCCCATGTGCTGAGGAGCAAGCGGTTGGACTGGTGTGTCCAATTACAAGCCAGCGCTCTGGAGTGTATGTGCCCAGAGCTGGTGCTCTGCAACGAGAGAAGTCACTGCAATGGGAGGGCCACACATGCCAAAGAATAAAGATGGATGAAAATAAAGAAAGAACCAATAAAAAGAGAACAAAATTAAAAAAAAAATACAAGATCAAGTTGGAAACGTTCAGCCCCCCATTTTTTTAAAAAAATTTTTTTTGGGCCACATCTATTGGTCTTTCATTTCTATCTTTGTTCTTCGGCCTGTGTGGGCCTCCCCTTGCAGTGGCCTCTGTTGTCTCAGAGCACCAGCTCTGGGCGCATGTGCTCCAGAGCTCCTGCTCGGTAGTTGGACCCATCGTTCCAGCCGCTCTGTGGCAAATGGGATCTTCCCAGGCCAGGGATCGAACCGGCGCCCCTTGCACTGCAAGGCGGTGTCCTTATCCACTGGACCACCAGGGGAAGCCCATCAGCCCCCTATTTTAAGACTGTTGAATTATCCTTAGGAATGCACCCTTCCCCACTCCCGGTCGATGGGGTTTCTGCCAAGCTGACCTGGGTGGTCATGGAACTCAGGCTGGCCAATCAGAATACCTACACCTCCCTCCCTCCTAGTTTCAACAGTGATTGCAGTAAAGAGGTGGATATGTGACCAAACCAGACCCATCCTGGAGCACGCTCTTTGGATAGGCGATGCTGGAAAGGCTACCTCTGGCCACCTGGAGGGGGGTATCTGCCTGAACTGGGAGCTCGCAGAGACAGGTGAGCTGAGAGGTGGGGTGTATGAGCCTGGGTCCTCTTTCAGGCCCTGGATCTAGCTATGCCAGAGCCATCCCTTTTGGCTTTCAGTGACACGATCAGGTGCCTTTCAGTTTTGACCTAGGCCATGTGAAGTTAAGTTTCTGTCACTTAATACTGAGAGATGGAGTAACTCAGATAATATCTCTCCTGTAGGTTTGGCAAAGCACAGGAGACACTCCTATGGCAACATGTAGTGTGTGTGTGTGTAAAATATAAATACTATTTGGAGTCTTCATTGTTTTTGCCAACAGAAATCCATATGGCTTGCTCCTAGCCTACCTACCTCAGTCCCTGTTGGTTTCCTCCCAACATCTTTTCTCAGCCTTACTGTCTTTGGCCCTTTGTGTCTGCGTTTCCCTTTGTACCAGAGTCTACCTGCTGGCCCAGAGACCTGAGGGAGGCTCATACTTTCTGAACGCCTTCTAGGTGCCACACCCTGAGCAAATACTGCATCCGTCTGGCTTTATTGGATCTGCATAACAACTCTCCGTGTAGCTACTATAATTTTTCTCATTGTATAAATTAGGAATTTGCTCAAGATCTCTTGACTCACAAGAGGTTGACAGGGATTCAAATGCAAGTTTGTTGGGGTCCATCGCCTGTGATCTTAACCACTATAGCACATGCCATCTATTTTTGAATGAATTTATTTTGGGGGAGATGCTAGGTCTTTGTCGCTGTGAACAGGCTTTTCTCTAGTTGTGGTGTGTGGGCTTCTCATCGCGACGGCTTCTCTTGCTTCGAAATGCAGGCTTTAGGCACACAGGTTCCGTAGTTGTGCATGGGCTTAGTTGCTCCGAGGCATGTGGGATCTTCCCAGACCAGGGATTGAACCCATCTCCCCTGAATAGGCATGCAGGTTCTTAGCCACTGGACCACCAGGGTCGTCTGCCACCTATTTTTTTTTTTTAAGATTAATTCCTTGAACCAGAAGAAAGTGTCTTATGGAGTTGAATCAATACATTTCTGAGTCCTTTTTATCCTCAAAGAGGGTTAAATATGAAGAACGCTGCAGTTTTTAGAGTCTGTGACTTAGTTGTCCTCATCTCAAGGCCTTTTCTAATAAAAATACAGGTTGGCAAAGTTTCCACAAAAGAAAATGTACCTTCTACAGTTCTGGGTCGCTCTGCTAGCTGCACACCACTTTGTAAACTTTTTTTTTTTTTTTAAAGATTTATTTATTTATTTACTTTGGGCAGGGGTCGGGTTGGGGAGGGAGGGGAGCGGGCGGGCCATTTCTATTGGTCTTTCATTTCTCTATTTTCATTCGTCTTAGTTCTTCGGCTCCTGTGGGCCTCCCATCGCGATGGCGTCTGTTGTTGCAGAGCCAGCTCTGGGCGCTTGCGCTCCAGAGCTTTGGCTCGGTGATTGGACACATCAGTCCAGCCGCTCCGCGGCACGTGGGATCTTCCCAGGCCAGGGCTCGAACTGGCGCCCCTTGCACTGCAAGGCGGTGTCCTTACCCACTGGACCACCAGGGGAAGCCCCACTTTGTAAACTTTTAAATCACTGTTTGACAACGCAAAGGCGATGCTTAGTAATATATGATGCCACGGGGCTCTGTGTCAGCATTTCTGAGTCATGGCCGGCTACCTATAACAGCCAGTGACATACGCTTTAATGGGGTCTGACTCACCCATATAAGCCTCATTAACTTGACAGAGTTTGTTTTATACAATTGAACAGGACTCTCTGAACTGGATTGCTTCCATCTCTATATATAACAACGATACGAGTTCAAAATTATCCCCAAAGCCTCGTGTGACTTCTTAGTTATTGCCTAATTGCTCTCCTTTCATCTTGAGTGAAAGTTCTTAAGAGAATAGCATTATCCTTGCTGTGCCCACCTCTTTCTCCATATGCACGTCTCCACCTCATACCGCTCAACTCTCTGGCTTCAGCTCCCTCCATGCCACTAAACTCACCCACAGTCCCCTAGATCCAATGGACCCTTTGCAGATCTTAACCTGGTTGGGCTTCTCAGCAACGCGCCACCTGCCACTTCATTCTTCTTGGTATTTTTTGCTCCTCTTGTATTTCAGGATAACATGTCTCCTTGGACCTTCTCCTACCTTTCAATGCTAACTTAGAGTCTCTCTTGCTGGCTGCATTTTTTTCTTCTCTTTCCATGAAAATATTGTCTTTACTCCCTTTTCCTTTTCTAGTCAAAACGTTATGGTCCACAAATCTATCCTCTTCTCGCTTCAGTGCCTTGAGGCTCTTTCTCCTGTAACCTGTATAAATCTTTGGGTTCCCAGTGCCCAGCTCAGCTTGGTGTGACATTCAAAGAAACACATCCCAGTGACCAAAGTTAATTAAAAATACCTCCAACACTCACTTCACGTCCTAAAGGACATCAAAAGAGGTCCTATTCTTAATCCTAGACACTGCCTCCCCAAGTTTGCTTTCCCTATTATACGGTCATTTAAAAGAATAAACTAAGTTTATATGTACTGGACTGCAAAGCATGCTCTTCAGTAAGAAACAAACAAACAAACAAAAAACAAGTTGCAAGCAAAGATGTTTGCCACAATTTCACTTACGTTTTTCAAAGAGTATATGTGAAAGGCAGAAGAAGTGTGGGGGAATGAAATGGAGGTTTGGGATTAGCAGATGCAAGCCATTATATATAGAATGCATAAACAGCAAGGTCTTATTGTATAACAGAGGAAACTATATTCAGTATCCTGTAAGAAGCCATAATGGAAAAGAATATATATATTTGAATCACTTTGCTGGATACCAGAAACTAACACAACATTGTACCTTAATTAATGTTCAATAAAATAAAAAATTTAAAAGTATCTGTCAGCATATATATAGGAAAGAGTTACTTAAGCATGAAGCACACCACATTATCCCTAGGTGGTGATCCAAGAGCAAGGCATTGGTGGAGGGAAAAAGATGAGAGCAATGGAGGGGTTTCCTAGACACACACACAGGCATTGTGGATCGTTTAAATTATTTTGTGTTGTTTAATATTTTCTAAGAAAAAAAAATTTCTGAGAAACTAGAAACTTTCCCACAAAGAACTAGGAAAGGATATCCCCTCTCATCACTCCTTCTCAGCATCATAGTGGAAATCCTAGCTAATACAGCAGGAGCAAGTCAATAAAAGGTGTACTGACCAGGAAGACATAAATCAGTCTCTGTTTGCAGTTGACACGACTCTCTATGTAGAAAATCCAGAAAAATTCATAAGAGAATCCTGGAACTAATAAGCAATTTTTCTTCTCTTTCCATGAAAATATTGTCTTTACTCCCTTTTCCTTTTCTAGTCAAAACGTTATGGTCCACAAATCTATCCTCTTCTCGCTTCAGTGCCTTGAGGCTCTTTCTCCTGTAACCTGTATAAATCTTTGGGTTCCCAGTGCCCAGCTCAGCTTGGTGTGACATTCAAAGAAACACATCCCAGTGACCAAAGTTAATTAAAAATACCTCCAACACTCACTTCACGTCCTAAAGGACATCAAAAGAGGTCCTATTCTTAATCCTAGACACTGCCTCCCCAAGTTTGCTTTCCCTATTATACGGTCATTTAAAAGAATAAACTAAGTTTATATGTACTGGACTGCAAAGCATGCTCTTCAGTAAGAAACAAACAAACAAACAAAAAACAAGTTGCAAGCAAAGATGTTTGCCACAATTTCACTTACGTTTTTCAAAGAGTATATGTGAAAGGCAGAAGAAGTGTGGGGGAATGAAATGGAGGTTTGGGATTAGCAGATGCAAGCCATTATATATAGAATGCATAAACAGCAAGGTCTTATTGTATAACAGAGGAAACTATATTCAGTATCCTGTAAGAAGCCATAATGGAAAAGAATATATATATTTGAATCACTTTGCTGGATACCAGAAACTAACACAACATTGTACCTTAATTAATGTTCAATAAAATAAAAAATTTAAAAGTATCTGTCAGCATATATATAGGAAAGAGTTACTTAAGCATGAAGCACACCACATTATCCCTAGGTGGTGATCCAAGAGCAAGGCATTGGTGGAGGGAAAAAGATGAGAGCAATGGAGGGGTTTCCTAGACACACACACAGGCATTGTGGATCGTTTAAATTATTTTGTGTTGTTTAATATTTTCTAAGAAAAAAAAATTTCTGAGAAACTAGAAACTTTCCCACAAAGAACTAGGAAAGGATATCCCCTCTCATCACTCCTTCTCAGCATCATAGTGGAAATCCTAGCTAATACAGCAGGAGCAAGTCAATAAAAGGTGTACTGACCAGGAAGACATAAATCAGTCTCTGTTTGCAGTTGACACGACTCTCTATGTAGAAAATCCAGAAAAATTCATAAGAGAATCCTGGAACTAATAAGCAATTATCAAAAAGCTGTAGAATCAAGGCTAATATACAAAGGCCAATTTTTTCCTGTATACCAGCAATGAACAAGTCGAATTCAAAATTAAAAACACAATATCATTTATACTAGCATTTCTAAAAATTAAATACTTAGGTGTGAATCTAATAAAACATGGATAAGCACTGTATAGGAAAAACTGCAAAACTCTGATGAAAGCAATCAAAGGAGATCTACATAAAGGGGGAGATATTTCATGTTCATGGATAGGGAACTCAGTATTATCAAAATGTTAGTTATTCCCAGCCCGATCAATAGATTCAATGTGATATCAATCAAAATGCCAGAAAGGAATGTTGTAGACACCAACTGATTCTAAAGTTTGTGTGGAGAGTCCAAAGACCCAGAATGGCAGACTCAACATTGAAGGAGAAGAATAAAGTAGTGGACTGACACTTCCTGACTTTAAGACTTACTATAAAGTCACAAGACAGCGTGATAATGGCAAAAGAAAAGACAGAACAATGGAAAAGAATAGAGAGTAAAATAAATCCACAGGCTCTTCCTGGGCTATGTAACACAGGCTCTTACTCAACATACATAGTTTTTATAGATTACGTTTTCCAGTGCAGAACTCTGTGGCTCTTCAATAATCTTTGTAATGACTGTACCAGATGGTATCCCAAGCCCTATGTGTATGTAACCAACTTCGTGACAGGAATAACAGGAGGGAAGTAGAGCAGAAAACACTAGACCATAATTCAGTCAGTTCAGTCGCTCAGTCATGTCCGCCTCTTTGCGACCCTATGGACTGCAGCACGTCAGGCTTCCCTGTCCTTTGCCATCTCCCAGAGCTTACTCAAACACATGTCCATTGACTCAGGGATGCCATCTAACCATCTTGTCCCATCTCTAAGGGTGTATCGTTTAATTTTTTTTAACTAAGAAAAATTTCTGAGAAACTAGAAACTTTCCCACAAAGAACTAGGAAAGGATATCCCCTCTCATCACTCCTTCTCAGCATCATAGTGGAAATCCTAGCTAATACAGCAGGAGCAAGTCAATAAAAGGTGTACTGACCAGGAAGACATAAATCAGTCTCTGTTTGCAGTTGACACGACTCTCTATGTAGAAAATCCAGAAAAATTCATAAGAGAATCCTGGAACTAATAAGCAATTATCAAAAAGCTGTAGAATCAAGGCTAATATACAAAGGCCAATTTTTTCCTGTATACCAGCAATGAACAAGTCGAATTCAAAATTAAAAACACAATATCATTTATACTAGCATTTCTAAAAATTAAATACTTAGGTGTGAATCTAATAAAACATGGATAAGCACTGTATAGGAAAAACTGCAAAACTCTGATGAAAGCAATCAAAGGAGATCTACATAAAGGGAGAGATATTTCATGTTCATGGATAGGGAACTCAGTATTATCAAAATGTTAGTTATTCCCAGCCCGATCAATAGATTCAATGTGATATCAATCAAAATGCCAGAAAGGAATGTTGTAGACACCAACTGATTCTAAAGTTTGTGTGGAGAGTCCAAAGACCCAGAATGGCAGACTCAACATTGAAGGAGAAGAATAAAGTAGTGGACTGACACTTCCTGACTTTAAGACTTACTATAAAGTCACAAGACAGCGTGATAATGGCAAAAGAAAAGACAGAACAATGGAAAAGAATAGAGAGTAAAATAAATCCACAGGCTCTTCCTGGGCTATGTAACACAGGCTCTTACTCAACATACATAGTTTTTATAGATTACGTTTTCCAGTGCAGAACTCTGTGGCTCTTCAATAATCTTTGTAATGACTGTACCAGATGGTATCCCAAGCCCTATGTGTATGTAACCAACTTCGTGACAGGAATAACAGGAGGGAAGTAGAGCAGAAAACACTAGACCATAATTCAGTCAGTTCAGTCGCTCAGTCATGTCCGCCTCTTTGCGACCCTATGGACTGCAGCACGTCAGGCTTCCCTGTCCTTTGCCATCTCCCAGAGCTTACTCAAACACATGTCCATTGACTCAGGGATGCCATCTAACCATCTTGTCCTCTGTCATCCCCTTCTCCTTTTGCCTTCTATTTTTCCCAACATCAGGGTTTTTCCCAATGAGTCGTCTCTTCACATCAGGTGGCCAAAGTATTGGTTTGGATAAACGATGGCCTCAGCAGATTCTACATCCTGGCTAGAGTTACTTGGGTCACAAATGGGTATCTTCTCTTTCCCGTTCTTCTGCAGCCCGGGATAATCATGATGCCCCCATCTTCTCACCCTTTGGTTGGTCTACACATAGACATTTCCAAAGTCAGGCTGATCAAAGTCTTTCTGTGGGTTTATTAACTTGGGAAAACTAAGAGGGAAGCTTTTATTTACTTATTTAATTTTTGGCCACACTGGGTCATTGTGTGTGAGCTTTCTCTAGTTTGAGCGAGCAAGGCATAATCTCTAGTTGCAATGTGTGGGTTTCTCATCTCTGTGACTTCTCTTGTTATGGAGCATAAGCTCTAGGGCTCACAGGCTTCAGTAATTGTGGCTCATGGACTTAGTTGCCTCTCAGCATGTGGACTTTCCCTGACCAGAGATCGAACCCATATGCCCTGCATTGGCAGGTAGATTCTTTTTTTTTAATTTTTATTTTACTTTTCACTTTTACACAGTTTTGTTGTTTACAGATATGTATGATCCCAGAGTAGTCATATGTATATTCCGCTCATCCCACCCCTTCAGGCCGTTGCACAGCGCCCCTGCAGGGGGCAGGTGGATTCTTAACCACTGGATCACTGCCGGGCCAGCCGGCAGTCGAACAGGTCCTGAAGAGAGTGGCAGATAGGCTAAGAAAAGAAAGAAGGACAGACAAGATGGGGTTGAGAGGGACAGCAAGAAGGTAGACAACTCTACAGGTTGCTGACAAGTTGCTGACAAGTTTATTGAATTCGCTCATCCCTTTTATACTTCAACAAGTAATTGTGTACAAGTGCTTTAGGCCAGGTGTCGATCATAACACGTGCTTTAGGCCAGGTGTCGATCATAAACTAGGTGTTACCTCCTGGTGTGTTATTACAATGGTTCTGGGTCATAATGCCCCTCAAGCCCTGTAAAGAGGCTTCAGGTGTTCTTTATGATAGCTAAGGAACGTCTTCACAACACCTGGGGTGGTGGGACAGAGAGCTATGCTGTTATCAGCCCCTGTTGCCAGGGCAGCTCCCAGGGCTATGTTTCCTTAAAGGAAACCCCTTGAAACAGGGCAGCTCCCCGCAGATCACCAGAGAAGTTCAGAAGTTTTTATTATTATTATTATTTTTGGCTGTGCTGTGCAGGATACAGGATCTTAGTTTCCCAACCAGGGATCAACCTTCACCCTCTGCAGTGGAAGCTTGGAGTCTTAACCACTGGATCACCAGGGAAGTCCCCTAAGAGGGAAGTTTAAAGTGTGGAGAACATTTACTCTCTCTTCACTACAGATGTGGTGAACTCTGTAATTTTTTTTATTATGGTAAAATACACATAACAAAATTTACCATATCAACCATCTTAAGTGTGAGAGTGACTTGGTCGTGTCCAACTCTTTGCAATCCGTGGACGAGCCATGGAATTCTCCAGGCCAGAATACTGGAGTGGGTTTTCCCATCTCCAAGGTTTTGTCCTGACCCAGGAATCGAACCAGGGTCTTCTGCATTGCAGGCGGATTCTTCACCAGCTGAGCTAAAAGGAAAGCCTCACTTTTTTTAAAGTGTACAATTTAGTAACGTTCAGTATATTCTCATAGCTGTGTAGCCCATCTCCCAAACCCTTTTCTTCTCACAAAATGGAAAGTCTGTACTCATTAAACAATTACTCCCCATTTCTCCCTTCCCTCTACCCCTTCCACCACCTTTATGTCTCTATGGAGTTGACTATTCTAGGTACCTCCTGTAAGGGTAATCACACAAACCCTGCAGTTCTGTAGTGGTAGCTTACCCTAAAATACTGATTTATAGGAACTTCACTGACCCAGAATTGCTTACAGTTTATACACACTCAAAGTACATTATATTCTGGTTATTTGACCACTGTAAGACTGTCAGCCCACATTTCACTTTTTGGAATTTCCCACATGGGCCACAGTAGACAACATCTTCATTAATCTTCATCATGACTGTACCAGATGGTATCCCAAGCCTGCATGTTTGTAACCAGCCCAGCTTCCACCTGGTGATGGTTTTACTTCAGTGGTTGAATCTGGACACCGGGGGTCCTACATGGGGGTGGTTTGTGCTTCCCTTGGAACATTTGGCCAAGTCTGGAGACATTTCTGGTTGTCACACTGGGGCATGGGGAGCCCTGGTATCTGATGAGTAGAGCCTAGGGATGCTGCTAAACCTCCTACAATGTAGAGGACAGTCCTCCACGTATGCCCACAATGATTAGCTCCAAATGTCTGTAGCCCTGAAATTGAGAAATCCTAGTCTCTACAGTGCTGGCATTTCCCTGCTCCACACTGACCATTTTCCAATCAAGGAATCATAGTAGACATTTGGGATTGAAAAGAGCCTCCTTTCCCTGAAAAGACTCCTAGGGAGGTCCTAACAGCTTCTGTGTACAACCAGCAAAATTATTTCTGAAAAGTTCCATTAAAAAGCTTTCCCGGGGGCTTCCCCTGGTGGTCCAGTGGGTAAGGACACCGCCTTGCAGTGCAAGGGGCGCCAGTTCGATCCCTGGCCTGGGAAGATCCCACGTGCCGCGGAGCGGCTGGACCCATGTGTCCAGCCGAGCTCTAGGAGCGCTCTGAGATTTTCCCATCTCCAAGGTTTTGTCCTGACCCAGGAATCGAACCAGGGTCTTCTGCATTGCAGGCGGATTCTTCACCAGCTGAGCTAAAAGGAAAGCCTCACTTTTTTTAAAGTGTACAATTTAGTAACGTTCAGTATATTCTCATAGCTGTGTAGCCCATCTCCCAAACCCTTTTCTTCTCACAAAATGGAAAGTCTGTACTCATTAAACAATTACTCCCCATTTCTCCCTTCCCTCTACCCCTTCCACCACCTTTATGTCTCTATGGAGTTGACTATTCTAGGTACCTCCTGTAAGGGTAATCACACAAACCCTGCAGTTCTGTAGTGGTAGCTTACCCTAAAATACTGATTTATAGGAACTTCACTGACCCAGAATTGCTTACAGTTTATACACACTCAAAGTACATTATATTCTGGTTATTTGACCACTGTAAGACTGTCAGCCCACATTTCACTTTTTGGAATTTCCCACATGGGCCACAGTAGACAACATCTTCATTAATCTTCATCATGACTGTACCAGATGGTATCCCAAGCCTGCATGTTTGTAACCAGCCCAGCTTCCACCTGGTGATGGTTTTACTTCAGTGGTTGAATCTGGACACCGGGGGTCCTACATGGGGGTGGTTTGTGCTTCCCTTGGAACATTTGGCCAAGTCTGGAGACATTTCTGGTTGTCACACTGGGGCAGGGGGAGCCCTGGTATCTGATGAGTAGAGCCTAGGGATGCTGCTAAACCTCCTACAATGTAGAGGACAGTCCTCCACGTATGCCCACAATGATTAGCTCCAAATGTCTGTAGCCCTGAAATTGAGAAATCCTAGTCTCTACAGTGCTGGCATTTCCCTGCTCCACACTGACCATTTTCCAATCAAGGAATCATAGTAGACATTTGGGATTGAAAAGAGCCTCCTTTCCCTGAAAAGACTCCTAGGGAGGTCCTAACAGCTTCTGTGTACAACCAGCAAAATTATTTCTGAAAAGTTCCATTAAAAAGCTTTCCCGGGGGCTTCCCCTGGTGGTCCAGTGGGTAAGGACACCGCCTTGCAGTGCAAGGGGCGCCAGTTCGATCCCTGGCCTGGGAAGATCCCACGTGCCGCGGAGCGGCTGGACCCATGTGTCCAATTACCGAGCCGGAGCTCTGGAGCGCATGCGCCCAGAGCCGGTGCTCTGCGACGACAGAGGCCACCGCGGTGGGAGGCCCACAGGAGCCAAAGAACAAAGACAGATGAAAATAGAGAAATGAAAGACCAATAGAAGTGGCCCGCCTGTCCCCCTCCCTCCCCACCCCACCCCTCAAAAGATAAATAAATAAAATAAATAATTTTTTTTTTTTTTTTTAAAGCTTTCCTGGACACTCTTGCATTGCTGGTGGGAATGCAAACTGATACAGCCACTATGGAAGACGCTATGGAGAGTCCTTAAAAACCTAAAAATAGAAGCACCATATGACCCAGCAATCCCACTATTAGGCTTATGCCCTGATGAAATCAGAATTGAAAGAGGCACCTGTACCCTAATATTCACTGCAGCACTCTATACAATAGCTAGAACATGGAAGCAACCTAGGTGTCCATCGATGAATGAATGAATAAAAATATTCTAGTACATATATACAATGGAGTACTACCCAGATGTAAAAAGAAATGCAGAAGAATCAGTCCTAATGAGGTGATCGGATCTAGAATCTATCATAAAAAGTGAAGTCAAAAAGAGAAAGACAGGGCTCCCCTGGTGTTCCAGTGGGTAAGGACACCGCCTTGCAGTGCAAGAGGCGCCGGTTCAATCCCTGGCCTGGGATGATCCCATGTGCCATGGAGCGGCTGGACCCATGTGTCCAATTACTGTGCCGGAGCTCTGGAGTGCATGCGCCCAGAGCCGGTGCTCTGCGATGACAGATGCCACCATGGTGGGAGGCCCACACGGGCCAAAGAACAAAGACGGATAAGAATGGATAAATGAAAGACCAATAGAAGTGGCCCGCCTGTCCCTCCCTCCCACCCCCCCCCTCAAAAGATAAATAAATAAAATAAATAATTTTTTTTTTTTTTTTTAAAGCTTTCCTGGACACTCTTGCATTGCTGGTGGGAATGCAAACTGATACAGCCACTATGGAAGACGCTATGGAGAGTCCTTAAAAACCTAAAAATAGAAGCACCATATGACCCAGCAATCCCACTATTAGGCTTATGCCCTGATGAAATCAGAATTGAAAGAGGCACCTGTACCCTAATATTCACTGCAGCACTCTATACAATAGCTAGAACATGGAAGCAACCTAGGTGTCCATCGATGAATGAATGAATAAAAATATTCTAGTACATATATACAATGGAGTACTACCCAGATGTAAAAAGAAATGCAGAAGAATCAGTCCTAATGAGGTGATCGGATCTAGAATCTATCATAAAAAGTGAAGTCAAAAAGAGAAAGACAGGGCTTCCCTGGTGGTCCAGTGGGTAAGGACACCACCTTGCAGTACAAGGGGCGCCAGTTTGATCCCTGGCCTGGGAAGATCCCACATGCCATGGAGCAAATGGACTGATGTGTCCAACTACTGAGCCAGAGCTCTGGAGCTCATGTGCCCAGAGCCGGTGCTCTGTGATGAGAGAGGCCACTGCAATGGGAGGCCCACACAGGCCAAAGAACAAAGATGGAAACAAATGAAAGACCAATAGAAATGCCCACCCCCCCCCCCAAAAAAAAGAGAAAGACAAGTACAGTATACTGGCACATATATATGGAATCTAGTAGGATGGTAATGATAACACACACAGTGAAGTGATGGAAAAACAGACATGGAGAATAGACATCTGGACATTGTGGGGAATGAACAGTAGGTGGGAGGCATAAAGAAAGTAGCATGAAAACCTATACTATCATATGTGAAAGAAATAGCTATTGTCATTGTGCTGTGAGAAAGGGGAATTCTGCAGGGGTGCTGTGCAACGGCCTGGAGGGGTGGGATGGGGTGGGATATACATATGACTAATCTGGGATCATACATATCTGTAAACAACAAAACTCTGTAAAAGTAAAAAGCAAAATAAAAGTTAAAAAAAAAAAAAGAAATGTAAAAAAGGCTTTCCTGGGCTTCCCTGGAAGCTCAGTGGTAAAGAGTTAGCCTGCCAATGCAGGGGACTCGGGTTCAGTCCCTGACCTGGGGAGATCCCACATGCTGCAGAGCAACTAAGCCCATGAACCACAACTACGGAGCCTGTGCTCTAGAGCCTGAGTTCCACAAGAGAAGTCATCGCCACAAGAAGCCTGCTCACCTCAGCTAGAGAGTAGCCCCCACTCCCTGCAACTAGAGAAGAGCCTGTGGCAGCGGTGAAAACCCAGGATAGCCACAAATAAATAAACAAATAAAAGCTTTGCCTTGGGGGAAGGGGAGTGAGTGAACTGGGAGACAGGGATTGACATCTCTACACTCCCATGTGTAAAACAGAGCTAGGGAGAAGCTGCTATATAGCACGGGGAGCTCAGCTGGGCGCTCTATGGTGACTTGAATGGGTGGGATTGGGGGGTGGGGTGGGAGGGAGCTACCTGTATACATCTAGGTGATTCATTTCATTGTACAGCAGAGACTAATATAACATTATAAAGCAACTACACCTTGATTAAAAAAAAAAATACAATTGGAAACCTGAAAACAAAGTATCCCCTGTCTAACAATTCCTAAACCTAACCTTGTTCAGTTTTATGACCTCTTCCTATCTCTACTTTACGTTTTTGGCATTTTACAGTAGAAACCAGAAATTGTACCAATATTCCAGCTTTGTGGAGAGGTGATAGTCAGGACTCCTTTTAGTTATTATACAAAAGTACTTTCAAGTGATCTCATGAATTCAGTCATGTAGTGATTAATCTGAAATATACAGGACTTGATAATCCTCTCCACATAGCAACCAACAACCTATAAGAAGAAATTCTCAAAATCCCAACCGAGGGTATTTCTCTGATTTTTTTGAGAACACAAAAGGAAGTGAAAAGGGCACTTTAGACTTATTTATGAGTTCTACTTTGTAAATAATCAAGACTAGCCCCAGAATCCACAGGCTAGTCAAAACATACATAACCAATAATGAAACAAAATAAAAGAGACTTTTAGGCCAGCTAACATTTTAGCATTTAAACAATTTTAGTGTGTTTGTGATTGTTTCCCTGGTCGTTCCTGGCAATATTCTTGTGACATAGTTACTCCTCTCTTCTTGGGAGGCAAGTTTCTGGGCTTCCTGGAAGCTAGTTAGCTGCACGGATCCCTGCACCCCTAGAAAGCCCATGAACCACAACTACGGAGCCTGTGCTCTAGAGCCTGAGTTCCACAAGAGAAGTCATCGCCACAAGAAGCCTGCTCACCTCAGCTAGAGAGTAGCCCCCACTCCCTGCAACTAGAGAAGAGCCTGTGGCAGCGGTGAAAACCCAGGATAGCCACAAATAAATAAACAAATAAAAGCTTTGCCTTGGGGGAAGGGGAGTGAGTGAACTGGGAGACAGGGATTGACATCTCTACACTCCCATGTGTAAAACAGAGCTAGGGAGAAGCTGCTATATAGCACGGGGAGCTCAGCTGGGCGCTCTATGGTGACTTGAATGGGTGGGATTGGGGGGTGGGGTGGGAGGGAGCTACCTGTATACATCTAGGTGATTCATTTCATTGTACAGCAGAGACTAATATAACATTATAAAGCAACTACACCTTGATTAAAAAAAAAAATACAATTGGAAACCTGAAAACAAAGTATCCCCTGTCTAACAATTCCTAAACCTAACCTTGTTCAGTTTTATGACCTCTTCCTATCTCTACTTTACGTTTTTGGCATTTTACAGTAGAAACCAGAAATTGTACCAATATTCCAGCTTTGTGGAGAGGTGATAGTCAGGACTCCTTTTAGTTATTATACAAAAGTACTTTCAAGTGATCTCATGAATTCAGTCATGTAGTGATTAATCTGAAATATACAGGACTTGATAATCCTCTCCACATAGCAACCAACAACCTATAAGAAGAAATTCTCAAAATCCCAACCGAGGGTATTTCTCTGATTTTTTTGAGAACACAAAAGGAAGTGAAAAGGGCACTTTAGACTTATTTATGAGTTCTACTTTGTAAATAATCAAGACTAGCCCCAGAATCCACAGGCTAGTCAAAACATACATAACCAATAATGAAACAAAATAAAAGAGACTTTTAGGCCAGCTAACATTTTAGCATTTAAACAATTTTAGTGTGTTTGTGATTGTTTCCCTGGTCGTTCCTGGCAATATTCTTGTGACATAGTTAAGGCAAGAACAGCCATACTCCTCCCTCTTCTTGGGGGAGGAAATGAAAATTCCAGGCAGTTTTGTGTGATGTCCTTGGTCACTCCGGGACAGCAACTTAACTGGAAATCAGGTCTTGGGCTCCTAAAATGTCTTTCTGTTTACCCTGAGGACAGAAGTGCACTGTTTAAGACTATTTTGTGAGATTTTAAAAATACATTATTTATTTATTTTTGGTTGTGCTGGGTCTTTGTTGCTGGGCTCGGGCTTTCTCTAGTTGTGGCCAGGTGGGGGGCTACTCTCTAGCTGCAGTGTGCGGGCTTCTCATTGCAGCGGCTTCTCTTGTTGCAGAGCACAGGCTCTAGAGCGTGGGCTCAGGAATTGTGGTGTGCAGACTTAGCTGCCCTGTGACATGAGGAATCGTCTCAGATCAGGCATTAAACCTAGGTCCCCTGCCATGGTAGGTGGGTTCCTATCCTCTATACCATCAGAGAAGTCCTATGAGATTTTTTTTTTTAATTAAAAAAAATTAAAGTAGCCTTGGCTAAGCTTCTCCTTCAGGTAGGTGAAAGAATCAACAACTCAGGTACCTAGATGGGTTCAAGGTCCTCATGATGCAACTAGAGCGCTTCAGGGCATCCTTTTATTTCCCCAATCTGGGCTGGAAGAGCTCAAAGCGTATGATGAGGATGTAACAGGGACTGAACGCTCAGGTTTTCTGTGAAATCATGGAAGTCTCAGCATATTGTAGAAACCACGAAAGTCTTGGCAGATGTGGACACTCTGGCCGTGGTTTTAATGTGGGCTATCATCTGAGGGCAGCCCTCTTAAAGAAGTGGCTTGGGGCCAGAGCATTACATGTTTGGGCAATGTTTCTCTGATTTTTGAGAACACAAAAGGAAGTGAAAAGGGCACTTTAGACTTATTTATGAGTTCTACTTTGTAAATAATCAAGACTAGCCCCAGAATCCACAGGCTAGTCAAAACATACATAACCAATAATGAAACAAAATAAAAGAGACTTTTAGGCCAGCTAACATTTTAGCATTTAAACAATTTTAGTGTGTTTGTGATTGTTTCCCTGGTCGTTCCTGGCAATATTCTTGTGACATAGTTAAGGCAAGAACAGCCATACTCCTCCCTCTTCTTGGGGGAGGAAATGAAAATTCCAGGCAGTTTTGTGTGATGTCCTTGGTCACTCCGGGACAGCAACTTAACTGGAAATCAGGTCTTGGGCTCCTAAAATGTCTTTCTGTTTACCCTGAGGACAGAAGTGCACTGTTTAAGACTATTTTGTGAGATTTTAAAAATACATTATTTATTTATTTTTGGTTGTGCTGGGTCTTTGTTGCTGGGCTCGGGCTTTCTCTAGTTGTGGCCAGGTGGGGGGCTACTCTCTAGCTGCAGTGTGCGGGCTTCTCATTGCAGCGGCTTCTCTTGTTGCAGAGCACAGGCTCTAGAGCGTGGGCTCAGGAATTGTGGTGTGCAGACTTAGCTGCCCTGTGACATGAGGAATCGTCTCAGATCAGGCATTAAACCTAGGTCCCCTGCCATGGTAGGTGGGTTCCTATCCTCTATACCATCAGAGAAGTCCTATGAGATTTTTTTTTTTAATTAAAAAAAATTAAAGTAGCCTTGGCTAAGCTTCTCCTTCAGGTAGGTGAAAGAATCAACAACTCAGGTACCTAGATGGGTTCAAGGTCCTCATGATGCAACTAGAGCGCTTCAGGGCATCCTTTTATTTCCCCAATCTGGGCTGGAAGAGCTCAAAGCGTATGATGAGGATGTAACAGGGACTGAACGCTCAGGTTTTCTGTGAAATCATGGAAGTCTCAGCATATTGTAGAAACCACGAAAGTCTTGGCAGATGTGGACACTCTGGCCGTGGTTTTAATGTGGGCTATCATCTGAGGGCAGCCCTCTTAAAGAAGTGGCTTGGGGCCAGAGCATCAGGGCTGGGGACGTGAACAGTCACCAAGTCATCACCCTGGAAATAGCTGTTTGCCTTGTCTCCGTGAAGGAGTTAAAGCCTTTCTGGAAGGTGCTGGATGGAGTGATTTGTGGTTTGTTCAGCGGTGCTCCGAACATTTCTCATCCCTGTTCCTAATTTTAGAGCTAGCAGCTGTCACTGCTTTGTTCTAACAAGTCGGTAATTTTCCAGGCCCCTTGCTTATTTGTATTCTCTTTACATATCTAATCACTTGCCCTGCAAAAACTTCTGACTTGGTCTTGTCACTGTTTTCACCCCCAGGGAGGGTGGGCATGTCACATAATCAATCATCTTGTGTTTTGCCCTTTCTGTAACTCAGTAATCACTTTCCAAAACGTAAAGCTTTTCTCCTTCAGACAAGTATCACCTTTGATTCCACCTGCAGACATCCTATGCATAATAAAATAGAAACATTCTCATGTTATTTGATAAGAGCTTTTGCATGCTATGAATTTTTTTAAGGGTTTTTTTTTTTTTTGCCTCTAAGTTATCGTTTATTTTTCATCCATCTTTATTCTTTGGCATGTGTGGGCCTCCTATTGCAGTGGCCTCTCTTGTTGCAGAGCACCGACTCCGGGTGCATGTGCTCCAGAGCACTGGCCCCTCATTGGACACACCGGTCCAGCTGCTCTGCGCCAAGTGGGATCTTTCCAGGCCAGGGATCAAACCGGTGCCCCTTGCACTGCAAGATGGACTCTTTACCCGCTGGACCACCAGGGAAGCCCTCATGCTCTGTTTTATAGGATTTGACATTCAGTGCTTTTCATTTAACAAGAAGGCTGCTTTTTGTTTGTTTCTTGTTCACTTATTTTTTATGATTCCATGGGTGCTACTACAATTTATTGGAAGTGTCTGACAGGTGGTATCATTACTTTATTTTTCTACTTTAATTTCATATGATGAGGATTTTCTTCTAAAGAATCCAGATGGTGGGGAAGGGCATATGGGCTCATGAAACCAGACTGGCCATGGTAACGATTGCAGAGGTTGGTGGGAACGCGGTGGTCCATGATACTATTTTCTCTTTTACATAAAATGTATGCTTGAAAATTTCCATAATAAGAGGTTTAACTTTTTTGCAGAAATATTATTTCTAATACTTGAACTGAAGGATTATGCCAACAGCACAAATACTGCCACCCACAGGCAGAAATTACATTACCAGCTGCAACATCACAAGAACCACTTATTATGGTTCATCTTCATCTTCACCTCCACCCTACTGAGCAGTACCTCTAAAATGTCGTCGTTATTATTTTCTCAGAACTCTCTATAAACGTGAATTGCCAGGTACAACACATATAGATTTTAATTTTTTACAATCTCTCTTTTCAGTAAAACTAGTGTTTTTGAAAAGGTCAACTTACATTTCAATATAAAGATTCGTGATTTTTAAAAATTTGAAAACACCAAGCCAGAATAAATAAAAATGTGTTTTGACACTTCAAATGTTTTTCGTGGCTTGAGAAGTGTTTTTATCTTAAGTTCTTATGTGCATAAGAACTCTATATTTTTCTTATGAACTCCTTATGTTCATGAACTCTGTATTTCCATGTGAGCCCACAGAAAAAAAGTGTTTGTTTTCAAATCTGGGGAAAATGTAAGAGAAACTTCCTTTTTAACAAAAAGTCTTCATTGAATTCATTACACTACTGCATCGGTTTTATGTTTTAGTTTTTTGGCCACAAGGTACATGGGATCTTAGCTCCCCAGCCATGGATCAAACTTGCACCCTGCTGCACTGGAAGGTGGAGCCTTAACCCCTAACACCAGGAAAGTCCTGAGAAATTTCTTTAAATTAATGAAGTAAGTACCTTTACGGATACCATAAATGAGAGACAAAAATAAGCACAAAGTTGCTGTCAGTATATATTTCAAGCCTCCTTCCCTCCCTTCTCTGGTCATTAGAGTTGCATGTTCACTAACCCTCCTTGGTGTTCTGAGGTATAATGTGAGAGTAGAAAAAATGTTGTCACTTGGTTAAAATGACTCTGTCTTAGACAGGAAGACTGCATCCTTCATTCTCAGTGAGCCTTGGACTCTGTGCCAAGAGATTTGAAAGATAAAAGAATGCCAGAGGTATGAAGAGATGAAAAACAGGGCTGACCTTGCATCGGGCCCAGACCTCTGAGAGCCAGAGAAAGACAACTTCCCCCAGATGGCTGATGAGCACAATGCCGTCTATTGTTAACATTTTTTTCCAGATATAACTTCAAAGGGTTTTGAGACATGGGTTTGTACATGTAACCTCTAAGTATACATGTGAGTCACAGACTTCATCTGGGGTCCTTGGTTGGAAGCGATTCCCCATGGACCTGCTGGCGTAATAAAAAAAGCTGAACTCCAATATCTACTCTGCGTGAGACTGTTTCTTGAAGTTTGCCTATAATATTATTCCACTTTTTATAAATGCCTTTCAGATAATATTTATGGTATCATTTGACCCATAAAAATTCCATGAGTAACATTCTTCCCTGAGACGGCCATGCCTAACATTTTTCTTTTGTTACTTGTTTCTGTAAGACCATGTCTACATCCTTTCGCTCCTTACAAGGTATTCTGAGAAGGACAGAGTTTCATCCAGTAATGAAAATATGTTACACCGATCCTGTAGGCCAACATTTCCCCAAGAGCTCTATTTCTTATCCAGGGATATATGTCAGTTATACCTCCATAAAACTGGAAGGAAAAAAATGAGGAAGGCTTAAACAATAAAATGAAAAATAAAGGAATGTATACAACTCGACAGTAAAAACAAGTAACTCCATTTTTGTAAAAAGGGCAAAGGATTTCTGAAGAAGGTACAGGAATGACCGGTCCATACACAAAAAAAGATGCTCAACATCACTAATCAGTAGGAAAATGAAATCAGAAGCATATGAGATACGACTTCATACCCATAAGTTCACTGCAATGTCAAGATTTTTCAGATCTCTCCACCCCGCGCCACCTCAGGACTCCTGGAATTTTCTTCTTCTCTTTTAAACTTGTTATCTGTATCACTCACTTGAGTTGTATCTCATACAGTCTTTTCCTGTTGCTTGTTTCACACACACCTTGTTTTCCCACCCATGCTGTCTTTTCCTCAAAGGCAAGGCTAATGTTTTCTGTGCCTACAAGATCCTGTCAGTATCTGGTACAATGCCAGGTCCAGAGAGAAATTCTGAACATATGACTGAAGGGGAAATTTGAAAGATTTGAAAAATCTTGACAATTGCAGTGAATTTATGAATTCAGGTCTCCAGTTTGGAGTCATCTCTATTCAAAACACATATTTATTAAACACCAACACTGAGTACAACAGATTACAGAACTGATTTTTTTTTTTTAACTTTTATTTATTTATTTTTGGCTGTGCTGGGTCTTTGTTGATGTGTGGGTTTAGCTGCTCTGCAGTATGTGGGGTCTTCCCGGATCAGGGATCAAACCTGTGTCTCCTGCATTGGCAGACGGGTTCTTATCCACTGAGCCACAAGGGAAGCCCCAGAACTGATTTTTTTTTTTTAATTCTGTTTATTTATTTGACCATCAGCATGTGGGATCTTAGTTCCCCCACCGGGGATTGAACCAGTGTCCCCTGCAGTGGAAGCACAGAACTCTAACCACTTGACCTGCCAGGGAAGTCCCCAGAATTTTTTTTTTTTTAAAGTTCCTTTCATAAATAGATTATGGTCATTAAACGAACAAACAAACCTGAATCTTCAGAACTCACCATTCCTTTGTTTTTCACATTGTAGGAACTAAGTTCAATCCATGACCAAGAGAAAGCTCTCTAGGGACTCGCTCAAGAGACATTCCAAGGCAATTTCTGATGTCCGCAGGCCGACTGAGTTGACCTGAGTCACAGGGATGCAGTGAACAAACTCTTAACCCAACATCAGATCTGCCACCTCTAGCCCAGCTGGGCTACCCAAGGTGACCCAGACAAGTCACTGACCCCCGCGTCTGTAAGGGTCAGTCGGCAATCAGCGTTCTGCCGGTTCCAACTCCAACGTTACCCACTGTAGTCCTTTACCATTTGTCCTCAGGGCTAGAACAAAGAATTTAACTGTGATGGATGGATGGATGGATTGATTTAGCTGCACTGGGTCTTTGTTGCAGCATGTGGGATCTGGCTTCCTGACCAGGGATTGGATCTGCAACCCCTGAACTAGGAGCTTGGAGTCTTAGCCACTGGACCACCAGAGAAGTCCCAATTGTGGTTTGTTTGGAGGCAACAACATGGAGTTCAATCAATGACTGAGGAAGGCAGGACAGGAGAAAAGACACCCAGCAGAGAGGAGCTGCCCCACCCTGCCAGCCAGATAAGGACAGACTCTCCTCAGAGACAGGTCTGAATGAGACAAGCAGATGCTCCGTCCAAGTGTCTCCTCTTGGCCAATACTTGCCCCTAACCTAACGCGTGGCATACAAATCCATCCCCAGCTGTGTTCCTGGAAAATCTCCTCTGTGCTGTAAGCAAGGAAACCTATCCTCATCTTCCCAAACAAAAGAGTTTGGAATACTTCTAACTTGTACAAATCCAAAAGGATTATCTATTCATCATCTTGAAAAAAATAAGTTTCATTATAGCTTTCTGAAGCTTGAGTTTGCATTTTTATGGACAGTTCAAGCTTACACACTCTCATTTTGTACGTGTGTGTTTTTTATTTCATATTGCGATATGGCTGAGTAACAACTGTTGTGAGAGTTTTATGTCAACAGTGAAGGGTCTCAGCCATTCACACACACATATCCATTCTGCCCCAAACGCCTCTCCTTTCCCGGCTGCCACGTAACACTGAGCAGAGGTCCATGTGCTATACAGTAGGCCCTTGTTGGTGATCCATTTTAAATAGAGCAGTGACAAGGATTCCTTTCTGAGAATCTGTTCAAGCTGACTTTAACACGGTTTAAACACCATTTCTGTATGGGGGCTTTCTTTTTAATAATCTCATTCATTAAGTTATTTATGTATTTTGTTCCTGAAGAAACTTGAAATGTAGTCCCCAGATGCCTCCCCATGGCACTTGATAAAGGCCTTTGGGAAATGGGTTTCTCTGAGAGTATTTTGTTGATTGGTTTGTTTTGACCGCAACAGAGAACTTCCGTCAAATGAAACGTTACCTTTTATCTCCAACACAGAAGCAGGCGCTTGGATAGAGTGGTTCCTTCTCAGCTTCCCGGTTCACAGCCTGTCCCTAAGATGCTGCAAAGGAAACAGAGGAGCAACTGGAACCCCAAGTTTCTAGGAGGTAGAAATAACGTTCTAACCACCACTGCCATCACAGTAGCAGACACTTGCCTGCAGCGCCTGTCAGCCTGTGCTTTTTTTTTTTTTCCCCCGTTATTTTGGCCTCTTTCATTGATTTTTTATTTATTTTCATCCATCTTTGTTCTTCGGCCTGTGTGGGCCTCGCATTTGCAGTGGCCTCTCTCACAGCAGAGCACTGGCTCTGGGCGCATGCGCTCCAGAGCACTGGCTCCTATAATTGACGCACCTATCCAGGCGCTCCACAGCATGTGGGATCTTCCAGGGCCAGGAATTGAACTGGTGCCTCTTGCACTGCAAGGTGGAACCCCCGCCCAATCTGCTTTTACAGCAGGGTAAGCCGCCTTGGAAAATGAGGCAAATGAAAAGCCACTTCTATTCATACTTTTTTGAAAAAATAAGTTTCATTATAGCTTTCTGAAGCTTGAGTTTGCATTTTTATGGACAGTTCAAGCTTACACACTCTCATTTTGTACGTGTGTGTTTTTTATTTCATATTGCGATATGGCTGAGTAACAACTGTTGTGAGAGTTTTATGTCAACAGTGAAGGGTCTCAGCCATTCACACACACATATCCATTCTGCCCCAAACGCCTCTCCTTTCCCGGCTGCCACGTAACACTGAGCAGAGGTCCATGTGCTATACAGTAGGCCCTTGTTGGTGATCCATTTTAAATAGAGCAGTGACAAGGATTCCTTTCTGAGAATCTGTTCAAGCTGACTTTAACACGGTTTAAACACCATTTCTGTATGGGGGCTTTCTTTTTAATAATCTCATTCATTAAGTTATTTATGTATTTTGTTCCTGAAGAAACTTGAAATGTAGTCCCCAGATGCCTCCCCATGGCACTTGATAAAGGCCTTTGGGAAATGGGTTTCTCTGAGAGTATTTTGTTGATTGGTTTGTTTTGACCGCAACAGAGAACTTCCGTCAAATGAAACGTTACCTTTTATCTCCAACACAGAAGCAGGCGCTTGGATAGAGTGGTTCCTTCTCAGCTTCCCGGTTCACAGCCTGTCCCTAAGATGCTGCAAAGGAAACAGAGGAGCAACTGGAACCCCAAGTTTCTAGGAGGTAGAAATAACGTTCTAACCACCACTGCCATCACAGTAGCAGACACTTGCCTGCAGCGCCTGTCAGCCTGTGCTTTTTTTTTTTTTCCCCCGTTATTTTGGCCTCTTTCATTGATTTTTTATTTATTTTCATCCATCTTTGTTCTTCGGCCTGTGTGGGCCTCGCATTTGCAGTGGCCTCTCTCACAGCAGAGCACTGGCTCTGGGCGCATGCGCTCCAGAGCACTGGCTCCTATAATTGGACGCACCTATCCAGGCGCTCCACAGCACGTGGGATCTTCCCGGGTCAGGGATTGAACTGGTGCCTCTTGCACTGCAAGGTGGACTCTTTACCCACTGGACCACCAGGGAAGCCCCTCAGCGTCTGCTTTGAGTTCACTTAAAAGAAAGTCCAGGTGCTAAGCCGCCTTGGAAAATGAGGCAAATGAAAAAGCCACTTGACACCAATGAAGAAAAACACCAACATTTTAATTACAGTTTTAACACTTTCAGTACGTGGGCAAAAGTAGGCAACTTCTTTCCTTTCTCCTTCCCCCTCTCCCTTCTTTCCTCCCCTTCCTCCTTCCTATCTTTTCTTTTTAAAGCAGCTCCTTCTAAAAACAGGGATTAGAAACTAGGTTTCCCTGGTTTGCCTTTGAGCGCTTCTGTCTTGGGTTCCCAAAGAGCAGGTTTGCTGCCAAGGAACCCTCAGTCCAGAAACCTTTTTATTCGTTCATTTTCTCGAGGGTCACGTCTGGCTGCCCTTTGAGAAACGTGACTGTGGAAATCTGCGAGCAAGACCGCCCCCTAATGCTTATAACTTGTAAGTGCGGGTGTGGCCAGACCTGGGGGTGAACACGAGGTGGCTGGCGTGACTTTCTTGGAAGACGGATGGGTGACAGTGTTCATGTGGAAATACACGTGAGCCCCACACTTACCCCATGGAGGAAGAAAAAGGTTCTGTTGCAACTCTCCTGGAATCCTCCAAGCCTCTGGAACAACTCGGTGTTGTCCAAAGAGAATGCTTTACCAACTCGTCTTGTGAGATGGAAGCTCTAAAAGACGGACTTTATCGACGTACGAATGATTCTGTTTTCAAGATCAGTCGAACCCGTACGTTCTTCTTTGGGGTCCATAGAGATAACTAGCCCTGCCCCCGCCCTGCCCCTTATAGAAAGTGAGGCATCAGCAGTGACCCGTTTTCATCCAACATCGCTTACACCCAGATCCCGGCTAGGTGCTAGGAACAGGAATGTTCACCAGGGTCCTTTGCCCCAGATGGCACAAAGGCAGTCATTCCCTTCCTGAAATATATGTTGCAAGCAAATATTTGTAATTTAGAACACCCACTTTGAAGTCAAACAAGTCTGGGCTTGCATGCCAGTACCACGCCTCATACTAGCTGTGTGACCTTAGGAAGTTTTGTAGCCTCTCTGGGCCTCAGATTGCCTCATCTTTAAAATATGGATAAGAAATTCTACCTCGGGCTTCCCTGGGACTCAGTGGTAGAGTTTGCCTACCAATGTAGGAGACACGGGTTTGATCCTGATCCGGGAAGATCCTACATACTGCGAAGCAGCTAAGCCCATGAGCCACAGCGATGGAGCCTGTGCTCTAGAGCCTCGGAGCCACAACTACTGAGCCCGTGTGCCCTAGAGCCCGAGTTCCACAACAAGAAAAGTCACCACGACCAGAAGCCTGCTCACCTGAACTAGAGAGTGGCCCCCCCACTCCCTACAACTAAAGAAGAGCCTGTGGCAGCAGTGAAAACCCAGAATAGCGCTTCTGGCTTGGGTTCCCAAAGAGCAGGTTTGCTGCCAAGGAACCCTCAGTCCAGAAACCTTTTTATTCGTTCATTTTCTCGAGGGTCACGTCTGGCTGCCCTTTGAGAAACGTGACTGTGGAAATCTGCGAGCAAGACCGCCCCCTAATGCTTATAACTTGTAAGTGCGGGTGTGGCCAGACCTGGGGGTGAACACGAGGTGGCTGGCGTGACTTTCTTGGAAGACGGATGGGTGACAGTGTTCATGTGGAAATACACGTGAGCCCCACACTTACCCCATGGAGGAAGAAAAAGGTTCTGTTGCAACTCTCCTGGAATCCTCCAAGCCTCTGGAACAACTCGGTGTTGTCCAAAGAGAATGCTTTACCAACTCGTCTTGTGAGATGGAAGCTCTAAAAAGACGGACTTTATCGACGTACGAATGATTCTGTTTTCAAGATCAGTCGAACCCGTACGTTCTTCTTTGGGGTCCATAGAGATAACTAGCCCCGCCCCCGCCCCGCCCCTTATAGAAAGTGAGGCATCAGCAGTGACCCGTTTTCATCCAACATCGCTTACACCCAGATCCCGGCTAGGTGCTAGGAACAGGAATGTTCACCAGGGTCCTTTGCCCCAGATGGCACAAAGGCAGTCATTCCCTTCCTGAAATATATGTTGCAAGCAAATATTTGTAATTTAGAACACCCACTTTGAAGTCAAACAAGTCTGGGCTTGCATGCCAGTACCACGCCTCATACTAGCTGTGTGACCTTAGGAAGTTTTGTAGCCTCTCTGGGCCTCAGATTGCCTCATCTTTAAAATATGGATAAGAAATTCTACCTCGGGCTTCCCTGGGACTCAGTGGTAGAGTTTGCCTACCAATGTAGGAGACACGGGTTTGATCCCTGATCCGGGAAGATCCTACATACTGCGAAGCAGCTAAGCCCATGAGCCACAGCGATGGAGCCTGTGCTCTAGAGCCTCGGAGCCACAACTACTGAGCCCGTGTGCCCTAGAGCCCGAGTTCCACAACAAGAAAAGTCACCACGACCAGAAGCCTGCTCACCTGAACTAGAGAGTGGCCCCCCCACTCCCTACAACTAAAGAAGAGCCTGTGGCAGCAGTGAAAACCCAGAATAGCCAAATATAAACAAATAAAATATTTTTTTAAAAAAAATTCTACCTCATATAGTTGTGACGATTCAGTGAGATAATACAAACTAACACCTTGAGTAAACAGTGTGGCCTGTTTGGTGAGTGCCCTGGTCCCTGACCACAGGGGACTCGCTGCTGATTTCCCACAAGTATAGCGCTTACCTCACACTAGATCTTCAGCAGGGTCCTCTGCATAGGAAGATGTCTTCAAGGGTGCTCTCTCCTCCTGCCCTTTCCCTCTCGTGCTCCAGGACACACGGGACACACTTCTTCCCCCAGCACTTGCTGTCGTTGCTGTCTGATTGTGAGCTTCCTAGGGGCGGGCGCCCACCTCCCTTTGCGCTGCGTTTCCCCAGGGCCCAGCACAGGGTCTGGCCCAGAGGGGAGCCGCAGAAATGTCGAGTGAGCACGTGAGGGAATGAGCAAAGGGGCGTGGGTTCTGTGGATGGATGAGTGGGCGAGTGAATGAATGAACTAGGGGTCACCCATCCCCTGTGTGACTTCCATCTTCTCAGCTTGCCCAGAGCTTTCAGAACAGAGCCTCCGAAGGTTCCTTTAGGAGCAGGACGTTTCTTAGCTCCCGCAGGTGTATTCCTGCAGTCTTGAGTGGCTTCAGGGCTGGCGGCTAGCTTCTCACAGCCTTACACCCAGGCTCCTCTGCATATTGAAAACACCTGGGCCACAAGAATACACTGCTCCTGCTGGGAGTGCCACACCCAGCATCTGATTCAATAGGTCCAGGGTGGGACCAGGGCATGGGGGTGGAGGAGGGGCTTTAAAAAGCCCCCAGGTGATTCTCATGTACCAGCATCAGGCGGTTTTCTTGACTCATTCGATATCGAAAAGCCCCAAACCATTAGATGCTGACCTGAGTTTCCCTCACGTGGAAGCAAAAGGATGTTTTGCACCATCATCACTACGCTCAGAATTTGACGCCGTTTCTCTGAGTGTTATGACCTTCAATAGGATCAGGCAGCTTCTGGGAGAGGTGGCTTGCCTCCCTGTCCACAACAAGAAAAGTCACCACGACCAGAAGCCTGCTCACCTGAACTAGAGAGTGGCCCCCCCACTCCCTACAACTAAAGAAGAGCCTGTGGCAGCAGTGAAAACCCAGAATAGCCAAATATAAACAAATAAAATATTTTTTTAAAAAAAATTCTACCTCATATAGTTGTGACGATTCAGTGAGATAATACAAACTAACACCTTGAGTAAACAGTGTGGCCTGTTTGGTGAGTGCCCTGGTCCCTGACCACAGGGGACTCGCTGCTGATTTCCCACAAGTATAGCGCTTACCTCACACTAGATCTTCAGCAGGGTCCTCTGCATAGGAAGATGTCTTCAAGGGTGCTCTCTCCTCCTGCCCTTTCCCTCTCGTGCTCCAGGACACACGGGACACACTTCTTCCCCCAGCACTTGCTGTCGTTGCTGTCTGATTGTGAGCTTCCTAGGGGCGGGCGCCCACCTCCCTTTGCGCTGCGTTTCCCCAGGGCCCAGCACAGGGTCTGGCCCAGAGGGGAGCCGCAGAAATGTCGAGTGAGCACGTGAGGGAATGAGCAAAGGGGCGTGGGTTCTGTGGATGGATGAGTGGGCGAGTGAATGAATGAACTAGGGGTCACCCATCCCCTGTGTGACTTCCATCTTCTCAGCTTGCCCAGAGCTTTCAGAACAGAGCCTCCGAAGGTTCCTTTAGGAGCAGGACGTTTCTTAGCTCCCGCAGGTGTATTCCTGCAGTCTTGAGTGGCTTCAGGGCTGGCGGCTAGCTTCTCACAGCCTTACACCCAGGCTCCTCTGCATATTGAAAACACCTGGGCCACAAGAATACACTGCTCCTGCTGGGAGTGCCACACCCAGCATCTGATTCAATAGGTCCAGGGTGGGACCAGGGCATGGGGGTGGAGGAGGGGCTTTAAAAAGCCCCCAGGTGATTCTCATGTACCAGCATCAGGCGGTTTTCTTGACTCATTCGATATCGAAAAGCCCCAAACCATTAGATGCTGACCTGAGTTTCCCTCACGTGGAAGCAAAAGGATGTTTTGCACCATCATCACTACGCTCAGAATTTGACGCCGTTTCTCTGAGTGTTATGACCTTCAATAGGATCAGGCAGCTTCTGGGAGAGGTGGCTTGCCTCCCTGTCCACAGGCTGAACCAGGCAGTCCCAGGGGAGAGGGAAGGGCTTCGGAAGCAGCCCATGAAGCAACAGTGTGTTCCCTGGATGTAGCCTAATGCTGTTCAAGAGAGAGCTCTTTAGGGATCTGAAAAAGCTTCAGAGTTGTATCTTTCTTTCCTGTAAATAAAGAAGCCAGTTTCACCCTGATACTCCAGAGCTTTCAGATTCACACTGAAAGCATCCTATTATCTATTAAAATACAGTAACTATATAATTCATATTTCCAGTGAAAATAGTTTTAACTCCATGTATTTATTTTGTTCAAATTATTATACCTTGTTGTTGAAGAAACAAAATGCCTACACTCCTTGTTTTAATTAAATAAAGCTTAAATATTTATTGTATTGGGTGATATTTGTTGGTAATGCTTGTTGTTTCTTAGTACAATGCGACAAAACAGAATCTACTCCAATATGGATGACTAATTCTTAAGTTAGGTTATGATCCTGTCTGGTGACGTCCACACTTCTGGTTTCCCTTTGTTTGGGTTTTAAAATGATTATTCTAAAGTATGCATAATATAAAATGACCATTTTAAAGCGCATGGTGGCGTTCCAAAGATTAACAAGGCTGTCAACCATCTAATTCCAAAATGTTTTCATCAACGCCAAATCCATTAAGCAGTCATTCTCTGTCCCTCTCTCCGCAGGTGTATTCCTGCAGTCTTGAGTGGCTTCAGGGCTGGCGGCTAGCTTCTCACAGCCTTACACCCAGGCTCCTCTGCATATTGAAAACACCTGGGCCACAAGAATACACTGCTCCTGCTGGGAGTGCCACACCCAGCATCTGATTCAATAGGTCCAGGGTGGGACCAGGGCATGGGGGTGGGGGAGGGGCTGTAAAAAGGCGCCAGGTGATTCTCATGTACCAGCATCAGGCGGTTTTCTTGACTCATTCGATATCGAAAAGCCCCAAACCATTAGATGCTGACCTGAGTTTCCCTCACGTGGAAGCAAAAGGATGTTTTGCACCATCATCACTACGCTCAGAATTTGACGCCGTTTCTCTGAGTGTTATGACCTTCAATAGGATCAGGCAGCTTCTGGGAGAGGTGGCTTGCCTCCCTGTCCACAGGCTGAACCAGGCAGTCCCAGGGGAGAGGGAAGGGCTTCGGAAGCAGCCCATGAAGCAACAGTGTGTTCCCTGGATGTAGCCTAATGCTGTTCAAGAGAGAGCTCTTTAGGGATCTGAAAAAGCTTCAGAGTTGTATCTTTCTTTCCTGTAAATAAAGAAGCCAGTTTCACCCTGATACTCCAGAGCTTTCAGATTCACACTGAAAGCATCCTATTATCTATTAAAATACAGTAACTATATAATTCATATTTCCAGTGAAAATAGTTTTAACTCCATGTATTTATTTTGTTCAAATTATTATACCTTGTTGTTGAAGAAACAAAATGCCTACACTCCTTGTTTTAATTAAATAAAGCTTAAATATTTATTGTATTGGGTGATATTTGTTGGTAATGCTTGTTGTTTCTTAGTACAATGCGACAAAACAGAATCTACTCCAATATGGATGACTAATTCTTAAGTTAGGTTATGATCCTGTCTGGTGACGTCACACATTCTGGTTTCCCTTAGTTTGGGTTTTTAAAAATGATTATTCTAAAGTATGCATAATATAAAAATGACCATTTTAAAGCGCATGGTGGCGTTCCAAAGATTAACAAGGCTGTCAACCATCTAATTCCAAAATGTTTTCATCAACGCCAAATCCATTAAGCAGTCATTCTCTGTCCCCTCTCTCCCCATATATTGTGAGTCTATTTTAATGAAATATCCAGAATAGACAAATTCATAGAGACAGAAATCAGATTTTTGACTGCCTGGGGCTAAAGAGAAGATGTTGGGGAGAAATACAGAGTGACTGTCAATAGGTATGGATTTTTTTTTTTTTAGTGTTAATAAAAATGTTCTAAAATTGATTATGGTGGTAGGGCACGGATTTGTGACTATATTAAATGCCACTGAACTTTTAACTTTAGCTGGATGAATTGTATGATATGTGAATTGTATCTCAATATATGCTTTAAATAAACAACAAAACAATATCTAATGGAGCTCTGAATAAGTCTCAGAGTTGTGATAGTTACTGTTTTCCTTAATGAATGAATGAATTTTGATCAGAGGGTAAGTGATAGTTACTGTTTTAATTTTTAATTAAAATTTTTTTTAGCAAGATGCAATTGACAGCTTAACATTGTGTGAGTTTGAAGTGTTCAGTGTTTTGGTTTGGCCTCTGAACAACTCAGGGACCCGTGATTCTGACCTCGACCCTCCACTCCCCATTTGCAACTGAACACCTACAAATCCAAGAATAACTTTGCAGCTGGTCCTCTGTATCCATGGTTCTATCCTTGGTTTCAGTCAGCCTTGGATTGTGTAGTGTGTGTTTTTAGCAAAAACTCGCATATAAGTGGACCTGCACAGTTCAAACTGGTGTTATTCAAGGGTCCCCTTTCTGTACTTTTTTCTTATACTCATGGGGTGTGGGGTGGATACAGCATAGATATGCTGGACAAAGGAAGGGATGATTCACAAGATAGCTCAGAATGGCGCCCAATAAAAAGAGTTATGAACTGTTTATTTCTGGAATTTTCTGTTTTCCAGTCATGGTTGACCAACGGTAAAGTAAACCATGGAAAGCAAAACTGCAGGTGAGGGGGAATGACTCCATTGTTTCCTTTTTAAAAAATATTTTGGCCTCTTTTATTATTTTTTAAATTTATTTATTTTCTTTCATCTTTATTTTTCTGTGGGGCCCCCTCTTAACAAGGCTGTCAACCATCTAATTCCAAAATGTTTTCATCAACGCCAAATCCATTAAGCAGTCATTCTCTGTCCCCTCTCTCCCCATATATTGTGAGTCTATTTTAATGAAATATCCAGAATAGACAAATTCATAGAGACAGAAATCAGATTTTTGACTGCCTGGGGCTAAAGAGAAGATGTTGGGAGAAATACAGAGTGACTGTCAATAGGTATGGATTTTTTTTTTTTTAGTGTTAATAAAAATGTTCTAAAATTGATTATGGTGGTAGGGCACGGATTTGTGACTATATTAAATGCCACTGAACTTTTAACTTTAGCTGGATGAATTGTATGATATGTGAATTGTATCTCAATATATGCTTTAAATAAACAACAAAACAATATCTAATGGAGCTCTGAATAAGTCTCAGAGTTGTGATAGTTACTGTTTTCCTTAATGAATGAATGAATTTTGATCAGAGGGTAAGTGATAGTTACTGTTTTAATTTTTTTAATTAAAATTTTTTTTAGCAAGATGCAATTGACAGCTTAACATTGTGTGAGTTTGAAGTGTTCAGTGTTTTGGTTTGGCCTCTGAACAACTCAGGGACCCGTGATTCTGACCTCGACCCTCCACTCCCCATTTGCAACTGAACACCTACAAATCCAAGAATAACTTTGCAGCTGGTCCTCTGTATCCATGGTTCTATCCTTGGTTTCAGTCAGCCTTGGATTGTGTAGTGTGTGTTTTTAGCAAAAACTCGCATATAAGTGGACCTGCACAGTTCAAACTGGTGTTATTCAAGGGTCCCCTTTCTGTACTTTTTTCTTATACTCATGGGGTGTGGGGTGGATACAGCATAGATATGCTGGACAAAGGAAGGGATGATTCACAAGATAGCTCAGAATGGCGCCCAATAAAAAGAGTTATGAACTGTTTATTTCTGGAATTTTCTGTTTTCCAGTCATGGTTGACCAACGGTAAAGTAAACCATGGAAAGCAAAACTGCAGGTGAGGGGGAATGACTCCATTGTTTCCTTTTTAAAAAATATTTTGGCCTCTTTTATTATTTTTTAAATTTATTTATTTTCTTTCATCTTTATTCTTTGGCCTGTGTGGGGCTCCCACTGCAGTGGCCTCCCTGGCTGCAGAGTGCCGGCTCTGGGCGCATGCGCTCCAGAGTGCTGACTCCTATAACTGGACACACCTGTCCAGGCACTCCGCGACACGTGGGATCTTCCCAGACCAGGGATTGAACTGGTGCCTCTTGCACTGCAAGGTGGACTTTTTATAAGTCCCATTGTTTTCTTGATTCATTATTATTCTTATGATTTTGAAGAAAACAGTTGTTTTTATTTTTTTTTAAGATAATTCAAATAATTACCTTATGTTACAGTAGCTCTCCAATTTTAGACCCATACATGAATGAGAACCAATTGATTTGGGGCTGATGGCTACAGTCTATGGGGCTACAAAGAGTCGGACGCGATGGGACTATCACTTTCACTCCTCCCTGGGTGCAAGGCCCCAGAGATGGTTAGGGCTGGTAACCTGATTTCCTTAGCAGGAAAGTTTTTTTGTTTGTTTTGTTTCATTTTTTTCAGGTGAGGCTCTTTGCAGGCCTTGGCCACAGCAGCCAAGAATGAGAACAAGTGAGACCAAGGTTCCGTTCCTTGCTTGCTCCCTGAGAGGGTGGTGAGCTGGTTTCTTATATGGGGCGAGGGCAGGGGTGTGTCTGAGGGTGAGGCCAGAAGGGTGGTCTAGGAGGTCTGCCCACCTCTCTGGTGCTGTCGAGCGCAGGGGGCATGCACAGTACCCTGCTGTTTCTCTCAACACCCTGATTTTCATCAGCAGGCAGGTTGAACAGCAGGTTCGAGCGCTTGTTTTCTCAGTCAAAGGCTGGAATATCTCAAGAGGATGTGTAACGTTCACCTGCTTTCCCCAGAATTTATCTGGGGCTCTTGCTGGGACGAACGCAGTGGTTCTAGTTCGATGTTTCATCACAGCTCAGAAACTCCGTTGCCATAGATACAGAGGACCAGGATGATGTCACGGTTGGCATTTGCCTCGTGAGCCAGTTAAAACTGACCTTTGAAACTTAAGCTTAATTATCCTTACTGCCAGAATAGGCCCCTAAGGAAAATGCCTTAATGAATTCATATTTTGACAATCCTTTCCCTCTTTCCTCATCATTAAAACTGATGTTCTGGGTCTGCCACTGAATGCACATGCGACGTCTTTGAATTGCACATTTTCCAAACCTATATTAAGATAAAAATCCTATGTGCACCCTGCCTTCTCCCGGGAGAGGAAGGAGATCCCAGGAGGAAGGTGACCTAAATTCTGCCTGTGGTCCCTTCATTCTCTCCTTCGATGGGATCACCCTTCCGGAGCAGAAGCACAGGGTGGGGCGGAGACTGGGAGGATCCAAGGCACACCCCCTCCTTCCTGTGTCTCTCACTCAACAAGCACTATCTTGTTTTATAAATGCTCTGGAAAATAAATCCTTTATTGAAACTCACTGTGGTTTGATTTTAAAACTATATCCTCACAAATCATGCATGGTATCAGCCACACTCCCACGCCACAGGTCCATGGGCACAGCTGCAAAGCCCACAGCCCATAGATAGCTTCCGCTGGTCCCGTGCAGCTGAGCCCTTGTCTTCATTCATTCCTTCTTGGAACGAATGTCCTAGAAATGGAGAAAGCAGCAGTGAATGAAAAAGACAGGAAAGAGCCTCATGGAGCTACTTAAGGTGGAGACGACTGAAAGGAAGTGAATACTTCCTGTCTGAAGTCAAGCTGCATCACCCTGGTGTCAGGTCCTGGGAGGACGCTATGGGTGCCTATTTCTGTTCTGCGGCTTGGGGTAGGGGAGGGAAGTTTCGACCAAATGTTCCCAAGGAAGTGACATGTAAACTTAAGACCTGAGCAATGGTACTTCAGATATTTTGTACAGAGGATGACTTGGGATGGAGTTCAGGGTAGAGAAAATAACAACTGCTCATGTCAGAGAAGAGGAGGTGATGCATACGTCTCCTCCAGATGCCCCTTTATCACCAGTACTGGACATGGTGAATGAATGAGTCAGCGGGATCAAGTGCAAAGACCCTGAGTGACATTGGACCACCAGGGATATCCCTATAATGAAATGTTTGTAAAATTAACTCTGCTCTTTCGAGTTTCACAGAAGCACCAGGACTGCAGCCCATATGTGGTATAAATGTTCCTTCTGATGTAATAGTAGCAGGCGATTATTCAAGAGAAGGTACACAGAGACACAAAGCCCAAAGCAAAAGACTCCCCCTTCCCCCCACAGTCTTAATCTACTCCTTAGGGGTGTGGATGTGGTCTGTCAGATGTTTTCGATGTCTATCTTTCCATAATGTGCTTTTTAAAAAAGCCCCAAAGCTAGAGATGAACTCACCGTCCACAGCCTGTTTTACAGCTTGCTTTTGTCTTTCAATAATTGATGACCTAGACCTTTTGGAGGCATGAAGTGGCACCTCCTTCTATGTACTCGCTGAGAAGTCCTGTCCACGTAGGATTTGTTCTCAAAGGCATTGGTAGCCTCGAGCAAGGCTGTCTTTACTAGAAAAAGATCTCAAGGCCTTCAATGCAATCTGCAAAGGGATCCTTGGGAGATGGGTAGCTTTTGTTCTTTGGGTAGTGCCAGTCTGTGACTGGATGTCATGGCCTCAGAAACCACAAATCTCCCAGACAGCAAGAGGGTCCTGAGTGGAGCTTGGCAATGGCCAGAACTATAGAGAGCAGGAGGAGGAGGCAAGATGTACAGGCTTTGCTGTTAGATCAGATTCTTGCTGTAGGGAATCCCAGAGTCCCAACAAAACATATTTAGGTCACACTTTCCATTTCCTTCAGGACATCAGTTCAAAATGGGAGTCCTAGACGCTATGGGTGCCTATTTTTTGTTCTCCCCGGCTTGGGGTAGGGGAGGGGGAAGGGTTTCGACCAAATGTTCCCAAGGAAGTGACATGTAAACTTAAGACCTGAGCAATGGTACTTCAGATATTTTGTACAGAGGATGACTTGGGATGGAGTTCAGGGTAGAGAAAATAACAACTGCTCATGTCAGAGAAGAGGAGGTGATGCATCGTCTCCTCCAGATGCCCCTGTATCACCAGTACTGGACATGGTGAATGAATGAGTCAGCGGGATCAAGTGCAAAGACCCTGAGTGACATTGGACCACCAGGGATATCCCTATAATGAAATGTTTGTAAAATTAACTCTGCTCTTTCGAGTTTCACAGAAGCACCAGGACTGCAGCCCATATGTGGTATAAATGTTCCTTCTGATGTAATAGTAGCAGGCGATTATTCAAGAGAAGGTACACAGAGACACAAAGCCCAAAGCAAAAGACTCCCCCTTCCCCCCACAGTCTTAATCTACTCCTTAGGGGTGTGGATGTGGTCTGTCAGATGTTTTCGATGTCTATCTTTCCATAATGTGCTTTTTAAAAAAGCCCCAAAGCTAGAGATGAACTCACCGTCCACAGCCTGTTTTACAGCTTGCTTTTGTCTTTCAATAATTGATGACCTAGACCTTTTGGAGGCATGAAGTGGCACCTCCTTCTATGTACTCGCTGAGAAGTCCTGTCCACGTAGGATTTGTTCTCAAAGGCATTGGTAGCCTCGAGCAAGGCTGTCTTTACTAGAAAAAGATCTCAAGGCCTTCAATGCAATCTGCAAAGGGATCCTTGGGAGATGGGTAGCTTTTGTTCTTTGGGTAGTGCCAGTCTGTGACTGGATGTCATGGCCTCAGAAACCACAAATCTCCCAGACAGCAAGAGGGTCCTGAGTGGAGCTTGGCAATGGCCAGAACTATAGAGAGCAGGAGGAGGAGGCAAGATGTACAGGCTTTGCTGTTAGATCAGATTCTTGCTGTAGGGAATCCCAGAGTCCCAACAAAACATATTTAGGTCACACTTTCCATTTCCTTCAGGACATCAGTCATTGCCATTGAGAAATGCAATGATAAGCTGATGTATTTTATGATATGTCCAGGAAAAGTTCCTCTCAGGAAAAATAATTTTTACGTTGACTCGGAGTCAAGCAATGTTGTTTCTTTAGTGTGGTGAGGTTACACAAAAATCCTGTGTGCTTTCAGACCTGTACAAAAACATTTTCTGCAGAATTGTTAATACATGAAACACTGGAAACAATTCAAATGCCTATCAGTATGAGAATGAATACATAAATTGAGACATAGTTGGAATACTTGACAGAAATTAAACAGAATGGAGTAGATCTTAAAATAACAATGAGTGGGCTTCCCTCGTGGTCCAGTGGGTAAGGACACCACCTTGCAGTGCAGGGGGTGCCGGTTCGATCCCTGGTCTCGGAAGATCCCACGTGCTGCGGAGTGGCTGAACCAATATGTCCAACTGCCAAGCTGGACTCTGGAGCGCATGCGCCCAGAGCCAGTGCTCTGCAGCGAGAGAGGCCACTGCGATGGGAGGCCCACACAGGCCAAAGAACAAAGATAAATAGATGAAAGGTTAATAGAAGTAGCCAAAAAAAAAGTTAAAAAAAATAACAATGAGTGAAAAAGCAAGCAGCAGGATATGTGGTATGAGACTGTGTTAAAAACACACAAATGCTGCATGGTAATTATGGACACCTGTGTGATTTGTAGTACCATGGTAGTCATGACCTTGGAAAGGGAGTCAACCCGAGGTCATCACAGACCTCGGGAAGAACGGGAAGAGACTACCCAGTTGGGCCACATCAGGGACTTCCTTGGCCTCCGTAATGCTAATTTCTGTTTTATTGTATAAAAAAAGATCTCAGCCATGAATCTCAAGGACCGGAGAGGAGCTTTTGTTCTTTGGGTAGTGCCAGTCTGTGACTGGATGTCATGGCCTCAGAAACCACAAATCTCCCAGACAGCAAGAGGGTCCTGAGTGGAGCTTGGCAATGGCCAGAACTATAGAGAGCAGGAGGAGGAGGCAAGATGTACAGGCTTTGCTGTTAGATCAGATTCTTGCTGTAGGGAATCCCAGAGTCCCAACAAAACATATTTAGGTCACACTTTCCATTTCCTTCAGGACATCAGTCATTGCCATTGAGAAATGCAATGATAAGCTGATGTATTTTATGATATGTCCAGGAAAAGTTCCTCTCAGGAAAAATAATTTTTACGTTGACTCGGAGTCAAGCAATGTTGTTTCTTTAGTGTGGTGAGGTTACACAAAAATCCTGTGTGCTTTCAGACCTGTACAAAAACATTTTCTGCAGAATTGTTAATACATGAAACACTGGAAACAATTCAAATGCCTATCAGTATGAGAATGAATACATAAATTGAGACATAGTTGGAATACTTGACAGAAATTAAACAGAATGGAGTAGATCTTAAAATAACAATGAGTGGGCTTCCCTCGTGGTCCAGTGGGTAAGGACACCACCTTGCAGTGCAGGGGGTGCCGGTTCGATCCCTGGTCTCGGAAGATCCCACGTGCTGCGGAGTGGCTGAACCAATATGTCCAACTGCCAAGCTGGACTCTGGAGCGCATGCGCCCAGAGCCAGTGCTCTGCAGCGAGAGAGGCCACTGCGATGGGAGGCCCACACAGGCCAAAGAACAAAGATAAATAGATGAAAGGTTAATAGAAGTAGCCAAAAAAAAAGTTAAAAAAAATAACAATGAGTGAAAAAGCAAGCAGCAGGATATGTGGTATGAGACTGTGTTAAAAACACACAAATGCTGCATGGTAATTATGGACACCTGTGTGATTTGTAGTACCATGGTAGTCATGACCTTGGAAAGGGAGTCAACCCGAGGTCATCACAGACCTCGGGAAGAACGGGAAGAGACTACCCAGTTGGGCCACATCAGGGACTTCCTTGGCCTCCGTAATGCTAATTTCTGTTTTATTGTATAAAAAATAATTTACCATCTTAGCAATATCTAGGTGTACAGCTCTGCCGTGTTAAGTATATTCCCAATGCTGTGACACAGACCCCCAGAACTTTTGCAAAACAGAGACTCCCCATCTCCTTCCTCCCTAGCTCCTGGTAGTCTCCACTCTTTCAGCTGAGGTGGACGTGACTGCACTGAGCACCGCATACAGGTGGAAGCACACAGTAACTCTGTGTGTGAGTGTGTGTGTGTGTGTGTGTGTGTGTGTGTGACTGGCTTATTTCACTTAATATAAGGTCCTCAAGCTTAGTCCACATTGTAGCATGTGACAGGAGTTCTTTTTCAGGCTGAATAATATGCCCTTGTGGATTCTAGTGACTGGATATGTACCATATTTTCCTTATCTGCTCGTCTGTACATGGACACTAGGGTCGCTGTTTGATATTGCGAATCATGCTTCTGTGAACCTGGGTGTGCAAGTCTTTCTCTGAGGCCTCACTTGCAATTCTCTTGGATATTTACCCAGATTTGGGGTGCTGGATCATACTTCCATTTTTACTTATTTATTTATGTATTTTTGAGGAAGATCCATACTGCTTTCCACTTCACATTCCCAACAACAGTGCACAAGTGTTCCAATTTTCCCTTAAGGATCGGTAATAGCGAGCATCTTTTCATGTGTTTATTGGCAATTTGTATATCATCTTTGCAGAAGAGTCTAGGCAGTTCTCTGCCCATTTTAAAATAAGGGTGTTTGACTTTTTGCTGTTGAGTTGTAGGAGTTCTTTATACATTCTGGATATTAATTCCTTATCAGGTATATGACTTACTAACATTTTCTTTTCTCCCCTTCCATAGGTTGCCTTTTCATTCTGTTGGTTTTGTGGTCATTTTTAAGAAGGAAATATGGAAAAAATGAACTTTTGCTTAGTAGTGCTTTTTATTTTCAATATATATATATATTAAATTATTTTACCTTTTATTTTTACAGAGTTTTGTTATTTACAGATATGTATAGTCCCAGACTAGTCATATGTATATCCCTGGCCCCCTCCCTCCTCAATGAGAAGTCTTAAAGGTTTGGGTTAAACTTTGGGCTCAAGGTACTTATCTCCTGGGTCTGTTTGACTTATCAAATGGAGATAATAAAGCTTACCTGGCAGGAGAATTGCAAAAATTAATATAGGTAACCTCTCAGAAAATATGTATAGCCCTGCAGTCTTAATAAATGATGATTATGATTCTGAGTCATGATGCTGGCAGGCAGAGGAAGTCTTAAATCCCTTGGTACCCTCGTGTTAGACTGAAGCATGCACTCTCCTTCACTCTTCTTCCTCTCTCTCCTAGTCCTTTCCTGCTTCCAGCCTCTGCCCCCTCTTCTCCTCCTGTTCTCGCGCCTTTACCCCAAGCTCCGCCCACAGGTTCAAGCTCCGCCCACAGGCTTGCCCTAATGTGGCAAGCTGGTGACAGATTAATAGAGTGACGGGGTCTGGGGCAGTCTGAGAGCACTGCTGATATGAGTCAGGGCAGCTACCTCTGAGCTTTAAGTCTCTGTGCTGGAATGTGGGCCCAGTGTTACCAGATATTTTGGGTTGGTTTTCTTTCTTTCTTTTGAGAGGAGTCAGAAATCCATTATTTTATGAAAAATCTTTAGATTAAAAAAATGTTTTCATTTTTTATTGGCTGGGCTGGGCCTTCGTGGCTGCATGGGTTTTTCTCTACTTGCGGCGAGTGGGGGCTACTCTCTAGCTGCTGTGTGTGGGCTTTGCACTACAGCGGCTTCTCTTGTTGTGGAGCACAGGCTCTAGGGTGCCTAGGCTTCCATGGTCGTGGCTCCCCGGCTTTACAGCACAGACTCGAGAGTTGTGTTGCCCAGGCTCAGTCACTCCACAGCATGCAGGATCTTCCTGGATCAGAGGTGGAACCCGTGTCTCCTGCATTGGCAGGCAGATTCTTTGCCACTAAGCCACCAGGATTTTTTTAAATTGTTGGAAATCCAGTTCTGTTCGCTACTGTGGGGTCTGAATGGAATTCTCAGATGGGCCAGTTCTAGTCTGCAGAGTGCCAGAGGGTCATCTCTGAGGGACAAAGGGATCACGTGCACGATGGGGGGTGCGGGGGCAGTAGGAATGGGAGCTCTTCATGTGTGTACAGATGTGCAGGCCTGCATGCACGTGTGCACACATCTGTATGACTGTACGTGTGCATTTTACAGTCATCTCCAGTCCTAAGCAATGAGAGAAGAGCAGGTTGACCTGGAACACTGGGTTTTCATCTCTCCAATCCTCAGTGGCTGCTGATGCATTCGTTGGATGGGACCCGGACCACTAAATATCTGGGTCACTACCTCTGCTCTTAGATACTCCAAGCTTCATCGACGACCCTGGCCTGGGAGGTCTGTACGTCCAAAATTTAAAGATGAGGTTCAAATCTCCTAGTTTTGATACCTCTGCAAATCTTTAATGCATGTGTGCACACAAACTCATGCCTGCCTTGGACTTTTCTGTCGTTTTACATAGAAGTTTGCTGGCGGGTTGTGATTTGGTTTGCAGAAGGTCTGGATGTTGGGGAGGAACCCTCAACGAGGCAGCAGAGCCGGCAGGGCCTGCTGTTGGCCTGGCCCAGTGGCTCCCCTGTTTGAGTCTTCCTGCCCTTTGGCTCAAGATTTGAATTCCAGGGAGGGGAAGACCTGAGGGGCCTGCCCAGGGTCACAGGTCTCTGCCCCTGCGGCTGTGGGACATCAGGCAAATCCATTATTTTATGAAAAATCTTTAGATTAAAAAAATGTTTTCATTTTTTATTGGCTGGGCTGGGCCTTCGTGGCTGCATGGGTTTTTCTCTACTTGCGGCGAGTGGGGGCTACTCTCTAGCTGCTGTGTGTGGGCTTTGCACTACAGCGGCTTCTCTTGTTGTGGAGCACAGGCTCTAGGGTGCCTAGGCTTCCATGGTCGTGGCTCCCCGGCTTTACAGCACAGACTCGAGAGTTGTGTTGCCCAGGCTCAGTCACTCCACAGCATGCAGGATCTTCCTGGATCAGAGGTGGAACCCGTGTCTCCTGCATTGGCAGGCAGATTCTTTGCCACTAAGCCACCAGGATTTTTTTAAATTGTTGGAAATCCAGTTCTGTTCGCTACTGTGGGGTCTGAATGGAATTCTCAGATGGGCCAGTTCTAGTCTGCAGAGTGCCAGAGGGTCATCTCTGAGGGACAAAGGGATCACGTGCACGATGGGGGGTGCGGGGGCAGTAGGAATGGGAGCTCTTCATGTGTGTACAGATGTGCAGGCCTGCATGCACGTGTGCACACATCTGTATGACTGTACGTGTGCATTTTACAGTCATCTCCAGTCCTAAGCAATGAGAGAAGAGCAGGTTGACCTGGAACACTGGGTTTTCATCTCTCCAATCCTCAGTGGCTGCTGATGCATTCGTTGGATGGGACCCGGACCACTAAATATCTGGGTCACTACCTCTGCTCTTAGATACTCCAAGCTTCATCGACGACCCTGGCCTGGGAGGTCTGTACGTCCAAAATTTAAAGATGAGGTTCAAATCTCCTAGTTTTGATACCTCTGCAAATCTTTAATGCATGTGTGCACACAAACTCATGCCTGCCTTGGACTTTTCTGTCGTTTTACATAGAAGTTTGCTGGCGGGTTGTGATTTGGTTTGCAGAAGGTCTGGATGTTGGGGAGGAACCCTCAACGAGGCAGCAGAGCCGGCAGGGCCTGCTGTTGGCCTGGCCCAGTGGCTCCCCTGTTTGAGTCTTCCTGCCCTTTGGCTCAAGATTTGAATTCCAGGGAGGGGAAGACCTGAGGGGCCTGCCCAGGGTCACAGGTCTCTGCCCCTGCGGCTGTGGGACTATCAGGCCTGTGCAGTGTTCCAGCTCTGATTCACAAAAATGAGAGAACAGCTAAAAGAGTTTCCGTGAAGTTTAAGAATTGTGATAAAAATAGAAGCGTCAATATTGTAATTCAGAAAAGGAGTGGTTGGAACCCCAGCGTGATTCACTGCTGCTGGGATAAATGCATCTGAGTGCATGGTGAGTTTAAGAAAGCAGCCAAAAATCTAGGTGAAGGAAACCAAACAGCAACAAAAGATCCAAAAGTGAAATATGTTCCACAGTGACTACCTGGAAATTACATTTTGCTCTACTGGGAGCCTGTGAGTCCAGTTTCTAATGTGTGGTCTGGAGAAACCTCAAGCCTTTTTAGTTTGAGCATTCCTGCAGACTGGGTGGTCTGAGGAGCCGGCTCACTGCAAAGCAGTGCAGAAGACACCCCGGGATGACCTTTATTCCCACAAGCTTTAGGAGAAGGTTTCAGGAAAAATGAGTCAAGGCCTGAGCTGTTAACACAATGGCTTTAGGGGCAAGTATTTCAAGAGGCAGAAGGTGGAAGTACCTAACAACACGGGGAGGGTGGGAAGCCAAGCCGCGGTCCCTGATAGTGGCGCCCTCTGGTGACCAGAGGTAGAAACAAACTCTCCGGAAGAACGTGTCCCCAGTTTAGAGCCAGAGGACACCCTCAATGGTGAAGAAACTCACTCCTGTTACTAGGAAGGCACGTGGAAGATAAGCCACTTTGTCTAAGAGTTAACAGATAATACAGAAAACATATTTAGAGTTCCTCCACCTCTCGAACAGCAGATCTCAGAACTGTCAGATATCAAACAGAAAGCAGATACATATGAAATGGCTGAAGACATACAGGAGGCAGTGCCAAAGGTGAGGACCAAAAAGACACAGTCAGAAACAGAGAGATCCTAAAAAGAGATATTTGAGAAAAATAGCGTTTCTTTGTCGAGTTGAAAAAATATCCAGAGGATGGGTGAATAGTAAAATTAGACATAGGTGAAGAGAGAATTAAGTACACTAGGATGTATATCCACAATCATCACCAGAATGCAGCACAGGGATCAAAAGATACAAACATGGAAAGTATACGAAATAAAGAATACAAAGCCCAAAGAAGAAGCAGTAGTTGAAAAGATGAGCTGAGATTATTCCAGAATCTATAAGAAAACATAAGAACATAAATCCAGAAAGTACACCATGCCTCAAAAAGCACACATAAAAAGAAATTCGTGCTTCAACTCACCTTTCTGAAAGTATGTGGGGAGCTGCCCTGTTTCAAGGGGTTTCCTTTAAGGAAACATAGCCCTGGGAGCTGCCCTGGCAACAGGGGCTGATAACAGCATAGCTCTCTGTCCCGCCACCCCAGGTGTTGTGAAGACGTTCCTGAGCTATCATAAAGAACACCTGGAGCCTCTTTGCAGGTGAAAAGGGCTTGAGGGGCATTATGACCCAGAACCATTGTAATAATACACCAGGAGGTAACACCTAGTTTATGATCGACACCTGGCCTAAAGCACATGTTATGATCGACACCTGGCCTAAAGCACGTGTTATGATCGACACCTGGCCTAAAGCACGTGTACACAATTGCTTGTTGAAGTATAAAAGGGATGAGCAAATTCAATAAACTTGTCAGCAACTTGTCAGGAACCTGTAGAGTTGTCTGCCTTCTTGCTGTCCCTCTCAACCCCATCTTTTCTGTCCTTTTTTCTTTTCTTAGCCTATCTGCCACTCTCTTCAGGACCTGTTCGACTGCCGGCTGGCCCGGCAAAAGTATAGTACACCCTAAACAAGAAGGTCTTAAAAAGGGCCAGAGAGAAAGGACATAAAATTCATAAATAAACAATAATTAGGTTGACAGGATTCTTCTCAAAGCAATGCAATACAGAAAACAAGGGGAAAACACCTTCTGATGAGCCAAATCTCTCATGGCCTAGAATCGTGCACCACCAAGCTGTTTTACAAGAAAAGGGATGCACAAAGAGGCATTTACAGGCTAGCAAATCTTAATACAGTTTTGTCATTAAGAAATCTGTACCCCAAAGGCTTCAGAAACAGAGAGATCCTAAAAGAGATATTTGAGAAAAATAGCGTTTCTTTGTCGAGTTGAAAAATATCCAGAGGATGGGTGAATAGTAAAATTAGACATAGGTGAAGAGAGAATTAAGTACACTAGGATGTATATCCACAATCATCACCAGAATGCAGCACAGGGATCAAAAGATACAAACATGGAAAGTATACGAAATAAAGAATACAAAGCCCAAAGAAGAAGCAGTAGTTGAAAAGATGAGCTGAGATTATTCCAGAATCTATAAGAAAACATAAGAACATAAATCCAGAAAGTACACCATGCCTCAAAAAGCACACATAAAAAGAAATTCGTGCTTCAACTCACCTTTCTGAAAGTATGTGGGGAGCTGCCCTGTTTCAAGGGGTTTCCTTTAAGGAAACATAGCCCTGGGAGCTGCCCTGGCAACAGGGGCTGATAACAGCATAGCTCTCTGTCCCGCCACCCCAGGTGTTGTGAAGACGTTCCTGAGCTATCATAAAGAACACCTGGAGCCTCTTTGCAGGTGAAAAGGGCTTGAGGGGCATTATGACCCAGAACCATTGTAATAATACACCAGGAGGTAACACCTAGTTTATGATCGACACCTGGCCTAAAGCACATGTTATGATCGACACCTGGCCTAAAGCACGTGTTATGATCGACACCTGGCCTAAAGCACGTGTACACAATTGCTTGTTGAAGTATAAAAGGGATGAGCAAATTCAATAAACTTGTCAGCAACTTGTCAGGAACCTGTAGAGTTGTCTGCCTTCTTGCTGTCCCTCTCAACCCCATCTTTTCTGTCCTTTTTTCTTTTCTTAGCCTATCTGCCACTCTCTTCAGGACCTGTTCGACTGCCGGCTGGCCCGGCAAAAGTATAGTACACCCTAAACAAGAAGGTCTTAAAAAGGGCCAGAGAGAAAGGACATAAAATTCATAAATAAACAATAATTAGGTTGACAGGATTCTTCTCAAAGCAATGCAATACAGAAAACAAGGGGAAAACACCTTCTGATGAGCCAAATCTCTCATGGCCTAGAATCGTGCACCACCAAGCTGTTTTACAAGAAAAGGGATGCACAAAGAGGCATTTACAGGCTAGCAAATCTTAATACAGTTTTGTCATTAAGAAATCTGTAGGGGCTTCCCTGGTGGTCCAGTGGGTAAGGACACCGCCTTGCAGTGCAATGGGAACCGGTTGCATCCCTGGCCCAGGAGGATCCCATGTGCTGCGGAGCGGCTGGGCTGGTGTGTCCAGTTACGAGCCAGCGCTCTGGAGCGCATGCCCCCAGAGCCGGTGCTCTACAGCAAGAGAGGCCACTGCGATAGGAAGCACACACAGGCCACAGAATAAAGATGGATGAAAAATAAAAAATGATAACTTAGAGTAAAAAAAAAATGCTAAAAAACCCAAAGAAATCTGTACTAAAAAAGAGAAAGAAATTTGTACTAAGAAGAAACTTCTAAAAGATGTTCATTGGGGAAGAGATACAGACGTAGATATAAAATCTAAGATACAAAAAATAGTAAAAAAAACATAATAAATACTATTTAAATGCTGACTATTACTTAATATTACTTAAATCACTGAATAAAATCACAATCATAATCATCATAACTTAAAAAGTATAATGTATGGAGAGAGAAAGAACTAAAATATAGAGAAGAGGGTATAAATCATGAAAGGGAGATGACAATGGAAGCCTTCTAAGGTGGCAGTATTACCATGGGGGAGTTAATATAAAAATTAATATTAGGGGTGATGAAGTTATATGTGCATGGAGATATAATTTATGTGGTAACCTGGAGAAGAATAGAAATAGAGTATAGAAATTTCAAACCAGTAGCAAGAAAATGTGGAATAGGCCAAACAAAGCATAAGCCAAAAAGACAAGAAAGGAGAGAAAGCTCAGAAAAAGCAGAACAAACTATTTTTCTTAAAAGGAAGATAGTAAAATAATTCCACATATACCAATAATCCCAATCAATGTAAAAAAGAGTATAATGCCAGTTAAAAAGACAGAAATTACCAGATTGGAGTTTCTTTTTTTTTTTTTTGCCTCTAAGTCATCGTTTATTTTTCATCCATCTTTATTCTTTGCCTGTGTGGGCCTGCCATCGCAGTGGCCTCTGTCTCTCATTGCAGAGCACCGGCTACGGGCGCATGCGCTCCAGAGCACTCGCTCGTAATTGGACACACTGGTCCAGCCGCTCCACAGCACGTGGGATCTTCCCGGGCCAGGGATCGAACTGGTGCCCCCTGCACTGCAAGGCAGTCTTTACCCACTGGACCATCAGGGAAGTTCCAGAGTATTTTTTTTTAATCTAACAATGTACTATTTATAAAGGATATATCTGAAGCATAAGGTTACAGAAAGTTTGAAAATAAGAAAGTAAAAGCATGAATGGACTTCCCTGGTGGCCCAGGGGTTAAGAATTCACCTACCGGGCTTCCCCTGGTGGTCAAGTGGGTAAGGACACCGCCTTGCAGTGCAAGGGGTGCCGGTTCGATCCCTGGCCTGGGAAGATCCCACGTGCCGCAGAGCGGCTGGACCCATGTGTCCAATTACCGAGCCGGAGCTCTGGAGCGCATGCGCCCAGAGCCGGTGCTCTGCAACAACAGAGGCCACCGCGATGGGAGGCCCACAGGAGCCAAAGAACAAAGACGGATGAAAATGGAGAAATGAAAGACCAATAGAAGTGGCCCACCCGCTCCCCTCCCTCCCCAACCCGACCCCCGCCCAAAATAAATAAATAAATAAATCTTTAAAAAAAAATGAGAGAGAATTCACCTACCAACGCAGGGGACTCGGGTTTGATCCCTGGTGCAGGAAGGTACCACACGCTGCTAGGCAACCAAGTCCATGTGCCACAGATATAGCGCCCCAGCTCTGGAGCCCATCAGCTACACCTACTGAGCCTGCGTGCTCCACCTACAGAAGCCTGTGAGCCCAATTTGCCTCCTCATTGAACTTCATTTTAACCCTAAAATAAATTCTTGCAGTGCTTCCCAGTCGTTTTCGGGCAGGCACAGAGAGGAAATTTTGAATCACCTTAACACCCAGGTTCCCAGCGGACTGCATGGCTCATGCTCTGCCTCCCTAGTATAGCTCATACTAGAAACATAGTATCCTTTCTGCTGTCTGTTTAGCACTGTGGTTTTTGTATTTTTGTGTACTTTCTTTGTGATTTTGCTGTTTAAAATGGTCCTTAAGCATAATGCTTGTGTCTAGTGTTCCTATCACAAGATGGCTGTAACATGCCTTATTGAAAAAAAACATGGATTGGAGAAGCTTTATTTAGGCGTGAGTTACTTGTTGGCCACAAGTTCAGGGTTAATGAGTAAATAATATATACTCAATTAGATGCCTTTAGACAGAAGCACACGTAAAACAAGATTACATATTGATTAGTTGATGCAAACGTTACAATGAGAGACTCCTGAGAACCTAGCCTAATGTTTCCCCTAGGGCTAATGGTTCAGTATTCATTAATTCAGTGTTGATTGCAACTTCATAGACTACAGCTGCAGAGACTAATGATAGAGGGCTGTAGTTCAATTCATCAGGAAAATATGACATTTAAAATTTGTATATCTAATAAAATAGCTTCAAAACACATAAAGCAGAAATTGCTATGACTCTAGGAAGAAACTGATAAAGTCACCATAAGAGGAAGCACCTTTCTTAATTATTAATAAGCCAAACAAACAGAAAATGAGAGACCGAAGATTTGAAGAGAACAGTCAACAAGCTAAACATGAATTAATGGGTAGAGACAGTTTGCATTTTCCTAAAGGAAGCATGGAACAATTAAAACATTTCTTATCACATGCTAGGCCACAGTGAAAGCGAAAGTCGCTCAGTTACCTCTGACTCTTTGAGACCATGGACTGTAGCCTGCCAGACTCTCCTGTTCATGGGATTTCCCAGAAAAGAATACTGGAGTGTGTTGCCATTTCCTACTCCAATGATTATCTTTTTTTTTTTTTTTTTTGGCCACTTTTATTGGTTTTTCATTTATTTCTTTTCATCCTTCTTTGTTCTTTGGCCTGTGTGGGCCTCCCATCGCAGTGGCCTCTCTTGTGCCAGAGCACTGACTTTGGGCACATGCGCCCAGAGCGCTGGCTCTTAACTGGACACACAGGCCCAGCCACTCCGTGGCACGCGGGATCTTCCCAGGCCAGGGATTGAACCGGTGCCCTTGCACTGCAAGGTGGTGTCCTTACCACTGGGCCACCAGGAAGCCCCACATGGCTTCTTTTCATGAAGAAATTCTGCATGGCTCATGCTCTGCCTCCCTAGTATAGCTCATACTAGAAACATAGTATCCTTTCTGCTGTCTGTTTAGCACTGTGGTTTTTGTATTTTTGTGTACTTTCTTTGTGATTTTGCTGTTTAAAATGGTCCTTAAGCATAATGCTTGTGTCTAGTGTTCCTATCACAAGATGGCTGTAACATGCCTTATTGAAAAAAAACATGGATTGGAGAAGCTTTATTTAGGCGTGAGTTACTTGTTGGCCACAAGTTCAGGGTTAATGAGTAAATAATATATACTCAATTAGATGCCTTTAGACAGAAGCACACGTAAAACAAGATTACATATTGATTAGTTGATGCAAACGTTACAATGAGAGACTCCTGAGAACCTAGCCTAATGTTTCCCCTAGGGCTAATGGTTCAGTATTCATTAATTCAGTGTTGATTGCAACTTCATAGACTACAGCTGCAGAGACTAATGATAGAGGGCTGTAGTTCAATTCATCAGGAAAATATGACATTTAAAATTTGTATATCTAATAAAATAGCTTCAAAACACATAAAGCAGAAATTGCTATGACTCTAGGAAGAAACTGATAAAGTCACCATAAGAGGAAGCACCTTTCTTAATTATTAATAAGCCAAACAAACAGAAAATGAGAGACCGAAGATTTGAAGAGAACAGTCAACAAGCTAAACATGAATTAATGGGTAGAGACAGTTTGCATTTTCCTAAAGGAAGCATGGAACAATTAAAACATTTCTTATCACATGCTAGGCCACAGTGAAAGCGAAAGTCGCTCAGTTACCTCTGACTCTTTGAGACCATGGACTGTAGCCTGCCAGACTCTCCTGTTCATGGGATTTCCCAGAAAAGAATACTGGAGTGTGTTGCCATTTCCTACTCCAATGATTATCTTTTTTTTTTTTTTTTTTTTGAATTTTGACCTCTTTTATTGGTTTTTCATTTATTTCTTTTCATCCATCTTTATTCTTTGGCCTGTGTGGGCCTCCCATTGCAGTGGCCTCTCTTGTGCCAGAGCACTGACTTTGGGCACATGCGCTCCAGAGCGCTGGCTCTTAACTGGACACACAGGCCCAGCCACTCCGTGGCACGCGGGATCTTCCCAGGCCAGGGATTGAACCGGTGCCCCTTGCACTGCAAGGTGGTGTCCTTACCCACTGGGCCACCAGGGAAGCCCCACATGGCTTCTTTTCATGAAGAAATTTGAGGAGGAATCTGGAGAGAAGCAACGTCCTGGGCATTCACATCAGCATCCCTGTTCTTAAAGAGCAACCCCTGGGGCTTCCCTGGTGGTCCAGTGGGTAAAGAGTCCGCCTTGCAGTGTAAGGAGCACAGGTTCGATCCCTAGCCCAGGAAGATCCCACATTCCAAGGAATGGCTGTGCCGGTGTGTACAATTACGAGCCAGCACTCTGGAATGCATGTGCCCAGAGCCAGTGCTCTGCAACAAGAGAGGCCACTGTGATGGGAGGCCCACACAGGCCAAAGAATAAAAATGGATGAAAAGTAAAAATACTGATGACTCAGAGGCAAAAAAAAAAGGGGGTGGGGGTTGGCTATGACTTAAAAGATGTTCAGACGGTAAAGTTGCTGTTTGGTTTAGAAAAAAAAAAAAAAAGAAAGGAGCTGGGTGACCACGCTGGAGTTGGAAAGATGGGGTTGGAATCCTGCCCACGTTTTCCAGGTGTTTGGCTCTAGGGAAGTCACTTTCTCCCCCTGAGGTACCGTGTTTCCCTCTGGAAAGCTTGGTTAATTTCCTCATCCTGGCAGGGTGATTGTGAAACCTGAATGAGAAATTTTGGGACATCTTTGAAACCTGCGATGCAGAGCATATTGAAGGATCAACAACTCCTATTTCTCCCACTGCCAAAAACCTTTCCCATTCTGTTCCCTGTGCTTGGGGGTTGGAGGTGATGAGGTAATGGAGGCTGGCGTGGTGCACTGGACAGATGTTAGGCAGCGGCTTCTCTCTCGTTGTATGTATGATGTATGAAAGCTGCTCAGTCATGTCTGACTCTTTGCAGCCCATGGAATTCTCCAGGCAAGAATACGGAAGTGGGTAGCCTTTCCCTCCTCCAGGGGATCTTCCCAGCCCAGGCACTGAAACCAGATCTCCAGCACTGCGGGCATTCTTTACCATCTGAGCCGCCAGGGAAGCCCAAGAATACTGGAGTGGGTAAGCCTAACCCTTCTCCAGGGGATCTTCCTGACTCAGAAATCAGACCAGGGTCTCCTGCATTGCAGGCGGATTCTTTACCAGCTGAGCTACTAGGGAAGCCTTCTCCCTTGTCCAGCTTTGCTTTCTAACCAGCCATCCTTCCCCCCACCAGCCATTCACCTGTCTGGTCCATGCCAGCGGCCTGCGAGCCCTGTGGGTCTGTGGAGTTACAACTTACCACAACGCTGTCAACCCTTTTCTCAAGTCCCGGCCCTTGTGCTGAAGCCAGGGCTGTCTGTAGGGACTGGAGAGCAGATGCCCCTGGCCTGTGGTCTGGCACCGCGCTTCTGGTAGCTCCGCATGGATTCACAAGCTGGGGGCTAAAGAAAGCTGAGCCTTCAGCAAACCACACTGGGAGTGTAAGAATGCTGTCAGGGGGTGAAAAACCCAAACCCACCCAGGTGGTGGGGTTTCCTCCATCCGGTCAGACAGACTCACGTAGACACAGGGCGGGTGCTGAGGAGGCAGACAGACCACGGCCGCGACTGGACAGGGCTCCGAGACGGAGTGAAAAGGATGTTGTCTCAGTCAGCCTCGGGGAGAGGCAGGCTTCCAGAATGAGTCTGCCACATTTAGGAAACAGGCCGGCTTTTCATCCCCGCTCCTCCTGTGTCCTCATGTCCAGACGTTTGCTTGGTGGCACCATGGTAACTGTGACGCCACAATGGAACATTCTGCCCCAGGCGCTAGAAGGAATCCCTCGACTGAGCTCTGCGGTGGAAGGTCAGAGTGAGTTTGCTTCTCCTTTCGCAGGAGCAGGTCACGGAGGAACTCTGAGAGCCATCCTGACAGCCAGGAACATCCGGTGTCATGAGCAGAGCCAGGTGACCGAGGACGGCCCGCGGGTCCCCAGGGCCCTTCTACGCAGTGTGAGGCGAGGGGTGCTGGCGGGCGGCGGAGCACGTCTGGGCTTGGAACTCCAGCTCCACCACCGGGCAGCTGTGTGACCTTGGGCGGGATTCTTAAAGTCCCTGCGTGTTAGTTTCTCAGTTTATAAAGTGCGGATGTCATGGTGTCCATTGCATGGGGCTAGTGTGTGGATGAACTGAGCGAAATGCTGGGGCAGTGGCTACGTAAATGCATGAGCGGTCCTAGTGAAAAGAAACCCGACGTGACTTAAGCCAGCCGGGTTTAATAGGAGGGGCAAAACCAGGGTGGGCCTTCACGGAACGTCCCCCTTCTCCCGCTTTTTGCTTTTCAGCAGCATCTTACGGCTACAGAGTTAAGGCAAGGGTTGAAGTCCATGAGTCAAAAAATAACCCTGTGCTGAGACCCAACGCAGTGGGGGAGACCCAGGGAGCCTGGCTGAATTGTATAGAAAACCCACCAGCCTGGCCGCCTCGTCTCCTTGGGCCGTCTTAGGAGTCGCTGGCTGAACATCGGTGCTGGGCGGCTGGTCTCAGCCTCTTTACTGCACGGAACCAAAAAGACAGGGACCTGACAGGTCTGATTCCCGTGTCTTGGAAGTTTTGCCCATCGAGAGGAAAGGGGCGGGGACTCCGATACAGGGGCTGGGGGATGGCAGCACCTTGGGGAGGAGAGGAAAAGCCCGTGCGCTCGGCGCTCCTGTGTTCACAGCTGCCCATGGTGTCCGCTGCGGCGTGCTCTGGGGATGGCAGCATTGAGAGGGGCGCTCCTGGTGCTGGTCTGCGTCTCCCACATGTCTGCCGGTGAGTGAGCTTCTGTCTTCCTTGAGCTGATCGTGTGACATGGCCGGGGTGAAATGTCCAGAGAGGGACTCAGGCGGCAGGGTGTTCAGGGCCTTCTCGAAACACTAGTGGTTCTCAACCCCAAATACATATTTAATATATTAGAAATTAAAACTGGGAAAAATTGAAAACACAATACCCAGGTCACACATGCTATTAACCATAAGAGTAGAGACATCATGAAGCCCTCTGAAAATTCCACGGGACTTCAGCGAGAGAATGAGAGTGAAAAAAAGAACACACCGTCTTAGTATGCTTATGAAAATAGGTTTAACCTGGAAGACCCCAGAAAGGGTCTGGAGGCCTCCCAAAGGCCCCAGACTACACTTCAAGAACTTTCATATATACAATCGACATATATGTAAGCTTTCATAGGTACGGCGTACTATCTTTTAAGTGGGGTTTCCCTGATCTCCTGCGTCTCCAGCATTGGCAGGTGAATTCCTGACCACTGAGCTACCTGGGAAGCCTCCAGTGCCAAAGAATCCACCTGCTCCTGCAGAAGTGCATTCGATCTCTGGGTTGGGAAGCTCCCCTGGAGAAGGAAATGACAACCCTTTCCAGTATTCTTGCCTGGGAAAGTCCACGGTCAGAGGAGCCTGGAGGGCGAGAGTCCACGGGGTCTCAAAGAGTCAGATGCAACTGAGCAACGAAACAACAACAAATCTGCTAAGTGCTAAGCACACAATAGATAAGAGCTGTGATCGATAGCCTACCACTTTTAGATTCAAAGATGTCACCAAGGGTCTTTGCGGGGAAAGAAGACCCACTAGGAAAATAAACAGGGGTGGTAGGGTGAGTGGTGGCCAGGACGGAGAGCCAGAGAAAGCGGGGGCATCCGCAGGAGCGGGAGTGGGCCCTGAGGTCTGGTGTGGCGGCGGCGGCCCCAGGCCTCCGTCTGCTTGCTCGGCAGTGAGGCCCCGGCACACGCCCTGCAGGCTGCGGCATCCAGAAGAGCAACATCGCGGTCACTTCCGAGGAGGGTCTGGTGGAAGAGCAGGAGTTCCCGTGGGTGGTGTCGCTGCAGGATTCCCAGTACACCCACCTGGCTTTCGGCAGCCTCCTCAGTGAGTTCTGGATCCTCAGCATCGCGTCCGTCTTTCAGAACAGGCCAGTACCCCAGCTTTGGAGCCCACACAGCCCACCGAGGCGGGGTGAGGTGGTGGTGGGGGGCAGACTCTGCTTCCTGCTCAGCTTGGGGGAGCCTGGAAGGTGGATTCCTGGTGATAAGGCCTTTAATCAGCTCAGGGCTTCCTGTGGGCTTGGGGGCCCTAAGATCCCCCGTTGCCAATGTTGGCACCATTTGTGTCTTTTCTGCAGTAAGGACAGAAGGCTGCACGGGTGCAAAGTGGAAGGATGATCTCTTCATCCTCTGTCGCAAGGGTCGTTGCTCCCATCTTACATACCACAACCACAGAGGCACTGACTCTGGACACTAGAGGTTCCTACTGCTTATCTTGTTCAAGGAATTGATAGGAGTCCTTACCTTTAGACACTTAAACCTCACACCTTCACTACGGGACCACCACAAATACACGCACGTAGAGAAAAGGCTTGAAGGAAATACACAAACCCTTGAAGAGTACCCATCTCGGGATGCTCAGACACACACCTGTTTTCTTCTCTGAACTTCTCTGTATTCTCCAAATGTTTTATGATAAATGGGCATTCTTTTAAACCAAGGGAGGAAAAAACGCTATATGTGCTAACAGTTCAGTTGCTCCGTTGTGTTCGACTCTTAGTGACCCCCTGGACTTAAGCACGCCAGGCTTCCTTGTCCTTCACCATCTCCCAAAGCCTGCTCAAACGCATGCCCATTGACTCAGTGATGCCATCCAATCATCTCATCCTCTGTCATCCCCTTCTCCTTCTGCCTTCTATTTTTCCCAGCATCAAGGTCTTTTCCAGGGAGTCATCTCTTCGCATCAGGGGGCCAAAGTGTTGGAACTTCAGCTTCACCATCAGTCTTTCCAATGAACATTCACTGAGTATTCAATACGTGCTTGACATGTTGCCAACCAGCCCTCCAGAGAGGTTCTGTTTTCTAGGTAGTGTTTCCATAACTGCTGATTTCTATCTGATCTGCTGGTTTGGTTGACTTCCTTTTTGACTCTAGATTTTATTAAAGACTTTTTTTTTTTTTTGGCCTCTAAGTTATTGTTTATTTATCATCCATCTTTATTCTTTGACCTCTGTGGGCCTCCCATCGCAGTGACCTCTCTCATTGCAGAGCACTGGCTCTGGGTGCATGTGCTCCAGAGAGCTGGCTTGTAACTGGACACACCAGCCCAGCCGTTCCTAGGCATGTGAGATCTTCCCGGGCCAGGGATCGAACCAGTGTCCCTTGCACTGCAAGGCAGATTCTTTAACTGGACCATCAGGGAAACCCTATTAAAGACCATTTTTAAAATATCCAGGTGATAGGCTGTTTTGCTTGGCTTTCTAACATGATTTAATTGTGCGTTAGACTGCATGGTGATCAATTAAGGAATTCACTGATGTTGTCTTTGTGATCTTCTATGTGCTCCATGTGACTGTTTTCCATAGGCAAATTTAAAACCCCATCTCTGTCCTTGGAATATAATTTAATATATAAAATTGCAGCATGGAGTCTACTTGATCTATGTTGGGCTGACCAAGGCAAATTACAAACTTATGGCTTCATCTCCTCCCATTTCCTGGAATTTCATTCATAAACAGTGTGTCACTTGTGGCAAAAAATTCTTCATTGTAGATGGAATTCCTTATCAGGAGAAGCCTTTCTTTGTCTAGTTGCCTGCTCTTCTGCTCTGATATTATGAATGAGACTCCTGCTTTTTGTTTTTAGAGTATGTCTTCTGTATTTATTGCTTCCTGTTTGTCTTTTCTTTTTATATGGCTTTGTTTTATAGGTCTTGTCTGACACATGTGGAAAGTTTGAATTTGTATTCTGGTGTTCATCTTAGAGTTGTAATTTCACAGAAGACACTCAAGTCTTCTGTTTCTCTCTGGACTGTCCTCTCTAGATGTCACCGTGGCCGATGCCAGAATTCCTATCGTTTTACTCCTTCCTTCCTTCCTCATGACCACTCAATTTTAATAGGTTGTTTGGTACTTTAATGTCTGCACACCCTTGTTATTTCCCATATTAGCTGTAAGTAAATAATAATTTGGCCTTCCATGAAAGATGAAGAAAATTGGTATATACAACCTACTTCTGCTTTCTTTTCAGTTTTAGTTACACCATTTGATTTTTCCCAGGGTTCGTATTATTACTTCAATCTAAAGTTGTAAACGTTTTTCTTTCGTTTTTAATTTTAGACCCATATTATAGCAAATTCCAAGCCTGCTGAGATGAGAGTCCCTCTGTTACATTTTTTCCATTCAATACTTGAACTGGTTAAATTTGTTTTCAAGTAGTTTCTTTTGCTGGGGCGGGCAGGTTGGGGAGGGAGAGGGGCGGGCGGGCCACTTCTATTGGTCTTTCATTTATCTATTTTTCATCCATCTTTGTTCTTTGGCCCGTGCGGGCCTCCTATCGCAGTGGCCTCTGTTGTCACAGAGCACCGGCTCTGGGCGCATGTGCTCCAGAGCTCCAGCTTGGTAATTGGACACATAGGTCCAGCTGCTCCATGGCACGTGGGATCCTCCCAGGCCAGGGATCGAACCGGCGCCCCTTGCACTGCAAGGCGGTGTCCTTACCCACTAGATCACCAGGGAAGTCCATTCAAGTAGTTTCTTAAAGGGCTCCCCAGAACCCTATTTCCTCGGGTTCTACATATGCAGGAAGGTTTTGTTACCCTTAAATCTGAATGAGCACTGACGTGTAGCATTCATGGAGCATGTCTGCTCCTGTTTGAAAACTTCATAGGCATTTCCACCCTCCTGGCTTCTGGCATGAAATTTTTTTTTTTTTAATAAACACGAAAATAGGGACGTGTGACGCTTCCTTGGTGTCTCGGCTTCTCACGATATGCCCTCGCTCTCTCTCCAGGAAGAGCGCGGTGGTTCTGGTTGGAATAGCTAAAATGGACGCAAAGCTGACTGTTCACGAAGAGTATCCAGTCAACACCATCATCATCCATGAGGGCTTTGACAATAAAACAATGAGAGATAACATAGCCCTCCTGAAGACAGACACGGCCATACAGTTCAACCACCCTGTGCGGCCCATCTGCTTTCTCGGCACAGAGCTGCACATGGCGCCGCTCCTGCAGGACTGCTAGGTGGCAGGATGGAACCCCACCACTGCAGATGAGGGCATGCTTCTGCTAGAGGAGGCTGTGTGTGTGCCAGCGCGGGGTGACCGGGATGAACTGCTCCAGGGCTTAGCTCCATGAGTCACGTGCCCGAGGTTCTAGAGTTGGGCTGGAACCCTTACTTAATCAGTCAGGATTCCCAGGGCTTGCTCTCTTGGAGGCCTTTCTTGCATGTGGTTCTTCTCATTCCATTTTTACACCAAAATTGGATGCATGGGGGCAGCGAACCACCTGAGATCAGCGCAAGGTTGCCGAGGGGCCAGGGGACCATTCCAGCCGTTCTCTCGACATCCTTGCTTGCGGGCGGGCCACTTCTATTGGTCTTTCATTTATCTATTTTCATCCATCTTTGTTCTTTGGCCCGTGCGGGCCTCCTATCGCAGTGGCCTCTGTTGTCACAGAGCACCGGCTCTGGGCGCATGTGCTCCAGAGCTCCAGCTTGGTAATTGGACACATAGGTCCAGCTGCTCCATGGCACGTGGGATCCTCCCAGGCCAGGGATCGAACCGGCGCCCCTTGCACTGCAAGGCGGTGTCCTTACCCACTAGATCACCAGGGAAGTCCATTCAAGTAGTTTCTTAAAGGGCTCCCCAGAACCCTATTTCCTCGGGTTCTACATATGCAGGAAGGTTTTGTTACCCTTAAATCTGAATGAGCACTGACGTGTAGCATTCATGGAGCATGTCTGCTCCTGTTTGAAAACTTCATAGGCATTTCCACCCTCCTGGCTTCTGGCATGAAATTTTTTTTTTTTTAATAAACACGAAAATAGGGACGTGTGACGCTTCCTTGGTGTCTCGGCTTCTCACGATATGCCCTCGCTCTCTCTCCAGGAAGAGCGCGGTGGTTCTGGTTGGAATAGCTAAAATGGACGCAAAGCTGACTGTTCACGAAGAGTATCCAGTCAACACCATCATCATCCATGAGGGCTTTGACAATAAAACAATGAGAGATAACATAGCCCTCCTGAAGACAGACACGGCCATACAGTTCAACCACCTGGTGCGGCCCATCTGCTTTCTCGGCACAAAGCTGCACATGCCGCCGGTCCTGCAGAACTGCTGGGTGGCAGGATGGAACCCCACAACTGCAGTTAAGGGCTTCCTTCTCCTAGAGGAGGCTGTGTGTGTGCCAGCGGCGGGGGTGACCGGGATGAACCGTTCCAGGGCTTAGCTCCATGAGTCACGTGCCCCGAGGTTCTAGAGTTGGGCTGGAACCCTTACTTAATCAGTCAGGATTCCCAGGGCTTGCTCTCTTGGAGGCCTTTCTTGCATGTGGTTCTTCTCATTCCATTTTTACACCAAAATTGGATGCATGGGGGCAGCGAACCACCTGAGATCAGCGCAAGGTTGCCGAGGGGCCAGGGGACCTCATTCCCTGAGCCCAGAGTTTTTGGTCCTCTTCTCTGAACCATCCTTGCTTGCTTTGATTCTTGGGAAGCAAGCGAGGGAAGACATTCATTCTCTGTACACTGTGAAGGCAGGGTAAACACGTCCTTTGCCTATTTTCACATTCAAGTTCAAAGCAAAGGCCAATTTCAGAAAAAAAAAAAAGACAGACACAGGTTCTGATTTCTATGAGGAAAAAGGGAGTTCATCAGAACATTTCCTACTCCCTCCCATTTGGATATGTGAGCTGTAGTTGAGCTGACTTGGGGAATGTCTTCTTGTTAATAATTCTTGGGCTCTCTGTTGCATGGTCCAGACAGGAAATCACATGACAATGAGTATCCTGAGGAAAATCTCCGTGAAAGACATCAAATTGTGTCCCTTAAACAGACTGCCGAAAACAGGATGTGGCAATCACTTAGCGATGGAAACCGATGCCGTCTGCTTGGTAAGAACACGGTGCCTTAGAAGCTGAGAGTAAGCTGAGGTCACTCCATGGGGAGCCTGGGCACTCCTCCTGGCTGGGTGGTGAGCCTGCGCAGTCAGGGATGGTCACCTGGAATTCACGGAAATTGCCTGGGCAAGCAGCACTTGGTAGGTAGCAAGTGCTCAATAACCATCTGCTGAATAGACTAACCAGTCACTGTTGTCCATGTGATGTGACGAGCATGGCTAAGTCACATGTTTTCTCATGAGCTACAAGTTTGAAACCGCACATGCAGAGGCATGCTGCCGGTCAGCTCTGGTGCACAAAGCTGCACATGCCGCCGGTCCTGCAGAACTGCTGGGTGGCAGGATGGAACCCCACAACTGCAGTTAAGGGCTTCCTTCTCCTAGAGGAGGCTGTGTGTGTGCCAGCGGCGGGGGTGACCGGGATGAACCGTTCCAGGGCTTAGCTCCATGAGTCACGTGCCCCGAGGTTCTAGAGTTGGGCTGGAACCCTTACTTAATCAGTCAGGATTCCCAGGGCTTGCTCTCTTGGAGGCCTTTCTTGCATGTGGTTCTTCTCATTCCATTTTTACACCAAAATTGGATGCATGGGGGCAGCGAACCACCTGAGATCAGCGCAAGGTTGCCGAGGGGCCAGGGGACCTCATTCCCTGAGCCCAGAGTTTTTGGTCCTCTTCTCTGAACCATCCTTGCTTGCTTTGATTCTTGGGAAGCAAGCGAGGGAAGACATTCATTCTCTGTACACTGTGAAGGCAGGGTAAACACGTCCTTTGCCTATTTTCACATTCAAGTTCAAAGCAAAGGCCAATTTCAGAAAAAAAAAAAAAAAAGACAGACACAGGTTCTGATTTCTATGAGGAAAAAGGGAGTTCATCAGAACATTTCCTACTCCCTCCCATTTGGATATGTGAGCTGTAGTTGAGCTGACTTGGGGAATGTCTTCTTGTTAATAATTCTTGGGCTCTCTGTTGCATGGTCCAGACAGGAAATCACATGACAATGAGTATCCTGAGGAAAATCTCCGTGAAAGACATCAAATTGTGTCCCTTAAACAGACTGCCGAAAACAGGATGTGGCAATCACTTAGCGATGGAAACCGATGCCGTCTGCTTGGTAAGAACACGGTGCCTTAGAAGCTGAGAGTAAGCTGAGGTCACTCCATGGGGAGCCTGGGCACTCCTCCTGGCTGGGTGGTGAGCCTGCGCAGTCAGGGATGGTCACCTGGAATTCACGGAAATTGCCTGGGCAAGCAGCACTTGGTAGGTAGCAAGTGCTCAATAACCATCTGCTGAATAGACTAACCAGTCACTGTTGTCCATGTGATGTGACGAGCATGGCTAAGTCACATGTTTTCTCATGAGCTACAAGTTTGAAACCGCACATGCAGAGGCATGCTGAGCACACTTTCAGCGAAGGTTCACTGTATTTGGCTTCTTGATGATGCTGTTGCTCATCAGTTACTGGGTTTCTTTTTTCCAGTAAGAATCCCTACCCTCTATCTGGATGTGGGCTGTCTACTGCCTTGGGGAGGTGCATAGAATCCACAGACACCTGTATACGCCCCTCGTATCCCTGCCTGGAAAAAGTGTGGCTTTCCAGGGCCACGCAGTTAATAAACATGGAAGACGAGAACCCAGGTCTTCCAGATTTCCAGACGAAGTTTTCTTTGTTGACTCTGGAATGAAGACTCGGATCAATCACTTCTCTCAAAGGACTCCCTGGTGGGGAAAGTTTTTTAGAGAAAGGGGAAAAATACATAGATGTGAACAATTCTTTCTCAAAGGCATTTCATTGCAAAAGCATGAAGGACTGCCTTTCACCAGAGGGTAAGTTTGCCCTTCCAAAGCAGGTTTAGCATTTATCAAGTGTCCACATTGTATTGAGCTCTCTGCCAGGTGGGGGATTGTAGTGACTTCTTAGAGAATGTGCTAAAATGCTGTAGAAGGGCTTCCCTGATGGTCCAGTGGGTAAAGAGTCCGTCTTGCAGGGCAAGGGGCGCCGGTTCAATCCCTGGCTCAGGAAGACCCCACGTGCCATGGAGCGGCTGGACAGGTGTGTCCAATTATGAGCCAGCACTCTGGAGCACGTGCGTCCAGAGTCGGCGCCGTGCAACGAGAGAGGCCACTGCGATGGGAGGCCCACACAGGCCAAAGAATAAAGATGGATACACATAAATAAATAAAACCAATAAAAGAGGTCAAAAAAAAAATACTGTGGAAGACGTAGCTACTTCACAAAATCCTGCCATTATTCACTCTAGCAGTCTAGTGCCACGCTTCATCAAATCCAAGATACTGTCAGTTGTGGAACCCACCATTATTTTCTGTAACATCGAGAAAGTAAAAGTCCTGCCATGGACACTCTGGAATCTACTGATTCAAAGACACATCCCATTTCAAAGATGGTAATTTTCAAAGCCCATCTGAGATGCACGGGAATGGTAAGCTGCCTACGGGCTTCCCGACCGGCTCAGTAGTAAAGAATCTGTCTGCAGTGCAGCCGCTGCAGGAGACTCCAGTTTGATCCCCGGTTGGGGACAATCCCTAGGAGGAGGTGTGGCTCCCCACTCCAGTATTCGTGCCTGGAGAAATCCCATGGACAGAGGAGCCCGAGGGCTACAGTCCATGGGGTCGCAGAGAGTCGGGCATAACTGAAGCGACTTAGCCCACAGCACACACAAGCTACTTACATTCTAAATGATCACCTCTGAACCATCCACAAAACTCAGATTGGTTTTCACCTGTAGCACACCTGTAGACAGTCCTTTGCTTTTTAGAATTGTGCTTGCAAACTGTCTCAAACCACAAAAAAAAAAAAAAAAGTGCCTTGTCTACTAAGAATCCTTCCTGGGAAAAAATGTGTTCTAGTGTCCAGAGGTCCTCAAATCCACACTTCTCATGTCCATTAGTGTCTGCTCTAATGGGTCAACAGAAGCAGAAGCACTTTGAATTCAGCCCTCCCTCTCCCCACAGTGGTTAGGGCTTTTGCTAAACATCAAAGTTGAAAGCGTGTTAGTCACTCAGTTAGTTGTGTCTGACTCTTTGCGACCCTATGGTCTGTAGTCCACCAGGCTCCTCTGGAGTGGGTGGCCATCTCCTTCTCCAGGGAACCATCCCGAGCCCGGGATCGAACTCAGGTCTCCTGCGTTGCAGGCAGTTTCTTTACTGTCTGAGCCACCAGGGAAGCCCATCAGTGGAGGCTGAGGATCACACAATGAATGAAAGGGCCCCCCTGTGCTGGGGTCGCTCCTCTGGGGGAAAAGGAGGGGCTGCTTCGGAGAAACCTTCGGTACTTCCTGTCTCCACTGCTTGAGCTGCAAATGTCCCGGCTTTACGTGTTATGAGGAAGAGAAAAAGCATTGTATTCTGCACCTGAGTGGAACACCAGCTTGCAAAACAACGCCAGCGCCAGGGATGTTGACCATTCATCAAACTCTTTGCCCTGAATTGCATTCCTTTTCCTTCTCAAGCTGTAGAAGCACAGTCAAAACCAACTGGGAGTGGGTCTGGTGAACAGAGCAGGGATCACTCTGTGCTTCGCCAAAAACCTCTGTCCCCCAGACAGACTGAGAAGGGGGTAGATGAGAGAGCCTGTTCACCAGGAGGACTGGCTAGAGTTCCAGGATGAAGTGTCTATCCTCTGCTGTTTGGTAGACTGGATGAAAACCGCATAGGAAAAGCTGAAAAGTAGAGTTCCGCGACTCAAGCATCTCCTTCCGTCTGATGAGAAGCACAGAATGAAGCCCACAGTACTGTCACCTTTGGGCAGGAGTGGCCGTGAGACAACCAGGGAATTACAGCAGCCTTGCCGAGCATGCCTCCCCTGGCCTCGCTTGCAAAAGTGGCTCTTTTCTTCTCCTGTTCACCTGCGTTTCTGTTCCCATTACGGCTTCCTCACAAAAAGGAGGGTTCGGTGAAAGAGACTTCCTGTGACCCGGGAAGGCTCGAGCACCAAGGCCTGGGAGCAGGCACTGCTGTGCCTCTCTGATTCTTGTGGTTGGACCTGTTCAAACTGCTTGCCACGGTCAACTGAACCCCCTGGTCCAAACAGTGAGAGCAAAGTATGATCACCCAGCCCTCTCTTTGACGTAGGTAAAAGGAACTGGCCAGCCTTTGATGATAAATCCCCTCCTGGACCCAGACAGACCTCGGGCTGGGGCTAGGGGAGCGGGCATTCCTTTAAGAGGAGGCCTGGGGCTGGGGCTGGGGCTGGGGGAAGACAGGTAAGGTAAACTGTACTGAGTAGCTGCCTTGTTGCTTGTCCCACATTTCTCAGCTTTTCACATAAAAATGATGGCTTTTTCTCAACAGCAGGGAAGTAGTAGCTTATTATTTACTGAGCGCATCCTGTAGGCCAGGCACTGTGTGGGGACGTCTGCTGGTGTGATAGACACCGGCCGTGTCCCCAGCTTAGCTCAGAGAATTAGGTGACCTGCCAGGGTCATGTCCAGCCAGGTGTGTCAGGCTTCTTCTACTCATGCATCTGAAGGGAGATCAAGTCTGTGTGGCAGAGTTCCCGAGGCCCAGAAGACAGTTCCTGAGAGCCCGCGGCAGGGTGCACGGCAGGCAGTCGCCAGGCTGGAAAAGTGGTGAACCCAGCCTTGGTGCGTATGTCCCTGGAAGTCTGAGGCTAACCCCAGCAGGACTGTGGGTGGGTGTGAGCAGCTTAAGCAAAAGATGGAAACAAAACAGAGATGAGAAGGGGAAAGGAGGGCATTCCAGGCCAGAAAGGAACAAAATAACAGTTGAGCAGAGAGAAACCCAAGGAGAGGGAGGATTCATTCAACCTCCCGGAGAGGGGCAAGACCGTGAAATGGAAACCAGGGAGCCACAGACCAGTGGCCGGAGCCTTCAAATAATCTGTATAATAAAAGGCAAAGTCATCTGGTTGGAATGTGTGGTGGCAGAAACCTCGACTGGAAACGGTATCTTATAATGAACCTCATTAGCAGTGAGAACCCGTGAGAACAGGCCAGGACAGTGTATAACTTCTTTAGAACAGAGAGTAAATCGCACCAGGACATAGTTAAAAAAGAGAGAGAACGAGTTCTTCTAAGACCTGAATCCTTCTGTTCTTTATCGCAGGGGGACCCGGGAAACCCAATGATGTGCCAGCTGCGGGAGCTGAATCTGTGGGTGCTGAGAGGAATCCTGTCCCCAGGCGGGCAGAAGTGCCCCGGCCTGTTCCTGTACGTCATGGTGGAAGACTACACAAATTGGATCTTGGCCAAAACCAAGATGTCCCGCCCTCCCATTGCTTCCTTCCGCCACTGGGAGAAGCCCAGACTTTCATTCAGCTATTCGGCCTATGACCTCGCGACACAGAAGAAACAAACGGAGCAGAGCCAGACGGAACAGTCCCAACCATCCTCCCAAGAACAAAAAAGGTCCACTCACCATCTCAAGCAATCATGGCCAAAAAATGACACTGAAATGGGTCTAGACTTCAGGGAAAAGGAGCAGAGGGAGCGAGGCAGGCCTAAGCCGGCCATCCCCCCCATGTACTATGACTACTACGGCGGGGATGTGATGGCGGCTGCGCCCCCGTCAGGCCAGAACGGGTTACAGCAGCTCCAAGAAAGCACCTTTTTCCTGGCGCTTGTTTTCTTTGGTAATGGTATCTTTGTCTAGGAGCTAAACCCTCCAAACGGAAGAGGAAGCTCAGAATGCCGAGCGCCAGGCATTCGCCATGCCGTTTTGGCGTCTCTGTTTTGAGAGTTGCACGGCTGGGTTGCCGTGGACAGGCCTGCGGCACAGACTTGGGCCGGCTCCCTCTCCTCCGTCCCACTCCCGCGTGCGGGAAGCTCACATTCGCGTGCGCTTGTGAACTAAACGTGGGCTAACAAGTGTCAAACTATTAGAGTGCCCTGTGGTTCTTTCAGTGTTAACTGTTCCCGGGCCAGGCTGTGCTCCCCGGGGTGGGGGGTGGGGGTGGGGTGGGGGCCCGGGGTAGGGGGTGGGGGTGGGGGCCCGAGGTGGCCTGGGAGGTGACAGGCAGCCTGGCGGAGAGGTGGGGACACCAGCTAGCACAGGGAACAGTGAGCAGACCCCAGATGTTGAGAGGGGCCGAGGACTTTAATGGATCACGTTTTGGTCGGCAGCTGTTGCCTCCTTCTGGCTATTTCCCAGGGTCAGAGATTGCCGGCAACTGCTCATTGGTGGTTTTCATTTTATTCCAAGCCTTGCGGTAGCCTTTTAAGGACATCTGCAAAAAAAAAAAATTGGAGAAACAGGGTGGGAGGAGATCGTCATTTGAGACAAATGGATTGTGCCTATTGTAACCACGTCCAGCCCTATGAAGGTGCGGATGCCCTTGTGTGGGGGCAGTGTCTGCGTGCATGTGACAGACGTGGGCCATCTTGGGGCATCTGGAAGATTCTTCTAAAGAGCTTTTTTCTGTTCCATGAATTGAGACGTTGCAGGTTCCTGCTGTGATTCTGTCCTTCTTAGCCCCAGATATGACGGGCCCAAGTTTGCATCCTAATTGACCATCTTGCTGCCACAGGGACCACAGGAAAGGCAGGAAAAGTGCCGTAGAAAATGGAGCTGGGGTCTAGATGCGAACGCCAAGTTCCCAAGTGACTTGAATGGGTTTTTAAGCCACTCTAAGGATGTCTCAAGTGCCCTCAGTGTGCAACCTGGCCTGCGGCAGTCTCGGTGCTTTCCTGTCGTCTTTTTTTAGACGCCAGCATGTCATTTGCACTTTACCTTTTTCTCCTCCACAGCTCACAAGGGACACAGGTGCTTCCGTGCACAATGTACGTAGGAAAAGGCTGCAGGGTTAGTCAGCGTTGAAAAGACCCATGGCAACTATGTCAATGCACGGAATCGGATTCTGGGTGATATTAAAATCCATTATTATCTCAGTGTTTAAAAACCTGGCTTCTTCATGTATAAAATAGCCATCACTTCCTTATTGATGGTAGGGGGAGGGACTCAGAAGCTTCCAGAATTCAGTAAGAAAACAAGCAACTAAAAACACACTATTGCTGCAGTCTCTTCCTGATAACCCGAAAAGGCCCTGTCTCTATTTTACGGGGAGCTTTACGGGTGGGGGTTAAAACGAAAGCCATCTTTTATTTTGGCATCAGAGTTGAAGCAATGGCTGAGATTTGTCTGACGTGACCTGTCCAAACGCCTGTACTGTTAGCTCAGAAAACAAAATCCTAAATAGAAAATGTGGGTGGGGCGGGCAGTGGCAGGTGCCTCCTTCTGGCTATTTCCCAGGGTCAGAGATTGCCGGCAACTGCTCATTGGTGGTTTTCATTTTATTCCAAGCCTTGCGGTAGCCTTTTAAGGACATCTGCAAAAAAAAAAAATTGGAGAAACAGGGTGGGAGGAGATCGTCATTTGAGACAAATGGATTGTGCCTATTGTAACCACGTCCAGCCCTATGAAGGTGCGGATGCCCTTGTGTGGGGGCAGTGTCTGCGTGCATGTGACAGACGTGGGCCATCTTGGGGCATCTGGAAGATTCTTCTAAAGAGCTTTTTTCTGTTCCATGAATTGAGACGTTGCAGGTTCCTGCTGTGATTCTGTCCTTCTTAGCCCCAGATATGACGGGCCCAAGTTTGCATCCTAATTGACCATCTTGCTGCCACAGGGACCACAGGAAAGGCAGGAAAAAGTGCCGTAGAAAAATGGAGCTGGGGTCTAGATGCGAGAACGCCAAGTTCCCAAGTGACTTGAATGGGTTTTTAAGCCACTCTAAGGATGTCTCAAGTGCCCTCAGTGTGCAACCTGGCCTGCGGCAGTCTCGGTGCTTTCCTGTCGTCTTTTTTTAGACGCCAGCATGTCATTTGCACTTTACCTTTTTCTCCTCCACAGCTCACAAGGGACACAGGTGCTTCCGTGCACAATGTACGTAGGAAAAGGCTGCAGGGTTAGTCAGCGTTGAAAAGACCCATGGCAACTATGTCAATGCACGGAATCGGATTCTGGGTGATATTAAAATCCATTATTATCTCAGTGTTTAAAAACCTGGCTTCTTCATGTATAAAATAGCCATCACTTCCTTATTGATGGTAGGGGGAGGGACTCAGAAGCTTCCAGAATTCAGTAAGAAAACAAGCAACTAAAAACACACTATTGCTGCAGTCTCTTCCTGATAACCCGAAAAGGCCCTGTCTCTATTTTACGGGGAGCTTTACGGGTGGGGGTTAAAACGAAAGCCATCTTTTATTTTGGCATCAGAGTTGAAGCAATGGCTGAGATTTGTCTGACGTGACCTGTCCAAACGCCTGTACTGTTAGCTCAGAAAACAAAATCCTAAATAGAAAATGTGGGTGGGGCGGGCAGTGGCAGGTGTGCATGAGACCCTGGCGGTCTGGGACTCACCTCCGCAATCTCCACTTTTCTCTCCCACATCCTGATGGTCTTCTCCAGCTCCCCGTTTCGGATGTTCTCCCGGACGTACGCCATCACCGGCGGCGTGCGGAACTCAGACAGCTGCTTCCGCAGCTGCTTGTTGACAGCCGCGGCCTTGGTCCAGTCCTGGGTGGGGAAGGACCAGCTCAACATGAGGCTCCCTGGCAGGTCCAGCCTCCTGGGATTGATGGGCCCTGGCATCTCTCCCCAGTTTCAACGTAGTTCTGAGACTCTTTACAGATCGTGACATTTCGTCCAGATCAGAAACACTAAGTGCGTCCTTAAACAGCCTTTTTCCATCCCTCCCTTCCCTTCTTCCTCCTTTCCTTCCTTCCTTTAAAGAGTATGCTTTCCTTTTGATTGCTTAGGGGCTGGGTTTTTTTTTTGGCGCTTTGGAAAAATTATGTATTTCAGTGTATTTTTGTTAGATTGACTTTAATTCATCTTCCTGTCTTTTTATGTTTGGCAAAATACACATAACAAAATTTCCCTCTTTAACCATTTTTAAGTTTTTCTTTTGGGGGGCCTCTTTTATTGATTTTTTATGTATTTATTTTCATCCATTTTTATTCTTTGGCCTGTGTGGGCCTCCCATTGCAGTGGCCTCTTGCTGCAGAGCACCGGCTCCAGGCACATGTATTCCACAGCTCTGGCTCGGTAATTGGACACATCGGTCCAGCCGCTCCACGGCACGTGGGATCTTCTCAGGCCAGGGATTGAACTGGCGCCCCTTGCACTGCAAGGCAGTGTCCTTACCCACTGGACCACCAGGGGAAGTCCAGGAATTCAACTCTTATGTGCTCTGCAACATACTGAGAGCGGTTAACCCCCCATGCAGATGGAGGGAGCTCAGATGATGCCACATGTGTTCACGTGGTGACCACAGGCCCTGGCGTGCACCGGGACCAAGGTCACAGGTCTGCCATCTGAGCATCCACCATAGTGAGTGAGAACTCTGTGTTTAAAGAGCGTTTGCTCCTTTGCATAGAACATTATATTTTGTTGTGTGTTCTTTTTTTCATGTGTGTGCTAAGTCGCTTCAGTCATGTCTGACTTGTGACCCCATGGACTGTAGCCCACCAGGCTCCTCTGTCCGTGGGATTCTGCAGGCAAGAACACTGGAGTGGGCTGCCATGCCCTCCTCCAGGGGATCTTCCCGACCCAGGGATCGAATCTGTGTCTCTTAAGTGTCCTGCATTGGCAGGTGGGTTCTTCACTGCTAGCGCCACCTGGGAAGCCTGTACCATTACATTATTGTTGTTGTTATTGGCCAGATTGAATACACTACACTCTGAACTTGGTACCTCATGGGTCACTTAAGGAATCCTCAAGGGTTAGTGTGGGCTCTGTGGTTTCAAGATGATTTCTGACTCTAGATTCTAGCCCAGCAACAAAACCCAACACCATGAACTGGAGTTTTCCCCTCTGATGGCCCAGAACTATTTTGATTTTTACGATCCAGGCTTTTCTAGACAAAATCCTAGGAGGCCTGCACCTGGATGAATGCTGCCTCAAAGTCCGTGTTAGCAGGAGAGAGACGCCAGAAACAGCATGTTTTACCTTGCCTACCTCCTCTACTTGTAGGATTTCTTTCTCAATTTTTCAAGTAACTCTCTCTCAGCAAGAATTCCTTGTCCAGATTGAGGGACATTTCCATGGCTGTCAGCTTGTAAAAAGATTTCATTGTCAGGAATCAGTTTATTGCCTGTGTGGGCCTCCCATTGCATGGCCCTTGCTGCAAGGCCAGTGTATTCCACAGCTCTGGCTGGGTAATTGGACACATCGGTCCAGCCGCTCCACGGCACGTGGGATCTTCTCAGGCCAGGGATTGAACTGGCGCCCCTTGCACTGCAAGGCAGTGTCCTTACCCACTGGACCACCAGGGGAAGTCCAGGAATTCAACTCTTATGTGCTCTGCAACATACTGAGAGCGGTTAACCCCCCATGCAGATGGAGGGAGCTCAGATGATGCCACATGTGTTCACGTGGTGACCACAGGCCCTGGCGTGCACCGGGACCAAGGTCACAGGTCTGCCATCTGAGCATCCACCATAGTGAGTGAGAACTCTGTGTTTAAAGAGCGTTTGCTCCTTTGCATAGAACATTATATTTTGTTGTGTGTTCTTTTTTTCATGTGTGTGCTAAGTCGCTTCAGTCATGTCTGACTTGTGACCCCATGGACTGTAGCCCACCAGGCTCCTCTGTCCGTGGGATTCTGCAGGCAAGAACACTGGAGTGGGCTGCCATGCCCTCCTCCAGGGGATCTTCCCGACCCAGGGATCGAATCTGTGTCTCTTAAGTGTCCTGCATTGGCAGGTGGGTTCTTCACTGCTAGCGCCACCTGGGAAGCCTGTACCATTACATTATTGTTGTTGTTATTGGCCAGATTGAATACACTACACTCTGAACTTGGTACCTCATGGGTCACTTAAGGAATCCTCAAGGGTTAGTGTGGGCTCTGTGGTTTCAAGATGATTTCTGACTCTAGATTCTAGCCCAGCAACAAAACCCAACACCATGAACTGGAGTTTTCCCCTCTGATGGCCCAGAACTATTTTGATTTTTACGATCCAGGCTTTTCTAGACAAAATCCTAGGAGGCCTGCACCTGGATGAATGCTGCCTCAAAGTCCGTGTTAGCAGGAGAGAGACGCCAGAAACAGCATGTTTTACCTTTGCCTACCTCCTCTACTTGTAGGATTTCTTTCTCAATTTTTTCAAGTAACTCTCTTCTCAGCAAGAATTCCTTGTCCAGATTGAGGGACATTTCCATGGCATGGTGCAGTTTGCTCTGAAATAGAACAACACGGCAAGTGTTGAGCTAAGATGACTGCTCTAGGAAAAGTAGACAGACAGCTCTTTATTCAGCAGAAAAATAGCAGGACCATCCAAGAAGTTAGGCCTGCCCTTGTTATAGCTCCAGATCTTCAGAATCCTGGGCCTAAGAGGTAGAAGGGGAGAGGACCTCGGGAGACTTGTCCTCACCTGCAAAGCACGCAGACACACCTGGACCAAATCCCACCCTACTGTTTACTAAGAGAACCCCTGCAAACTTGGGCTGCTTGCCTTGTAGGGCTGCGGTGCTTAGTTGCTCTGTCGTATCCGACTCTTTGCAACCCGCCAGGGTCCTCTGTCCGTGGAATGCTCCAGGCAAGAATACTGCAGTGGGTTGCCACGCCCGCCTCCTTGGGATGTTCCCAACCTGGGGATTGAACCCAGATCTTCAGCATTGGCAGGTGGATTCTTTACCATCTGAGCCACCAGGAAAGGCTTAAAGGAGACAATCCTGGTGAAATGTTGAGCACAGCGCCTGACACATGGAGGGCACATGGCAGATGACTTGTCATCACTCAGATGAAGAGGTGGATGCTACTGTGGAACCCAAGGTACACATGAGGGAGCTGACTCCTAGGGGGGTAAGTTCCCCAGGGTCACAGAAGCAAGGAAGAGCCAGGATTTGATCGCAGGCAGTGTGATTTCATGGCCACAGGCTCCACCACCGTCTCCAAAGCCTGAGGGGCCGGGCTGGCTGGCGCTGCAGGAAGCCTGCCAGAGTTGCCTCCCCGCACCCCACCCCGCCTCCCCCACACACTTCCTGTTGAATCATTTGCTGCCGCCCTTCGTTGGCTCCTCCATGACCCCCGTCTAGATCTGCCCACTTTGGACTTCTGTCTCCCAGTGGGGAGGAGTCACCTGGAGGAGTCTGGAGGCGCTCTGCTTGGCTGAGGAGTAGGCGCTAAGGGACAGAAACCAGTGACTCCACAGAACAGGCTCAACAAACCCTGAGAGCCCACTCAGGCGCTGGTCAGCGACATTACCTAAACCCTGCCACAGAGAAGCCAGCTCACAGCCCGGCAGAGATGTAACTCTCTTCTCAGCAAGAATTCCTTGTCCAGATTGAGGGACATTTCCATGGCATGGTGCAGTTTGCTCTGAAATAGAACAACACGGCAAGTGTTGAGCTAAGATGACTGCTCTAGGAAAAGTAGACAGACAGCTCTTTATTCAGCAGAAAAATAGCAGGACCATCCAAGAAGTTAGGCCTGCCCTTGTTATAGCTCCAGATCTTCAGAATCCTGGGCCTAAGAGGTAGAAGGGGAGAGGACCTCGGGAGACTTGTCCTCACCTGCAAAGCACGCAGACACACCTGGACCAAATCCCACCCTACTGTTTACTAAGAGAACCCCTGCAAACTTGGGCTGCTTGCCTTGTAGGGCTGCGGTGCTTAGTTGCTCTGTCGTATCCGACTCTTTGCAACCCGCCAGGGTCCTCTGTCCGTGGAATGCTCCAGGCAAGAATACTGCAGTGGGTTGCCACGCCCGCCTCCTTGGGATGTTCCCAACCTGGGGATTGAACCCAGATCTTCAGCATTGGCAGGTGGATTCTTTACCATCTGAGCCACCAGGAAAGGCTTAAAGGAGACAATCCTGGTGAAATGTTGAGCACAGCGCCTGACACATGGAGGGCACATGGCAGATGACTTGTCATCACTCAGATGAAGAGGTGGATGCTACTGTGGAACCCAAGGTACACATGAGGGAGCTGACTCCTAGGGGGGTAAGTTCCCCAGGGTCACAGAAGCAAGGAAGAGCCAGGATTTGATCGCAGGCAGTGTGATTTCATGGCCACAGGCTCCACCACCGTCTCCAAAGCCTGAGGGGCCGGGCTGGCTGGCGCTGCAGGAAGCCTGCCAGAGTTGCCTCCCCGCACCCCACCCCGCCTCCCCCACACACTTCCTGTTGAATCATTTGCTGCCGCCCTTCGTTGGCTCCTCCATGACCCCCGTCTAGATCTGCCCACTTTGGACTTCTGTCTCCCAGTGGGGAGGAGTCACCTGGAGGAGTCTGGAGGCGCTCTGCTTGGCTGAGGAGTAGGGCGCTAAGGGACAGAAACCAGTGACTCCACAGAACAGGCTCAACAAACCCTGAGAGCCCACTCAGGCGCTGGTCAGCGACATTACCTAAACCCTGCCACAGAGAAGCCAGCTCACAGCCCGGCAGAGATGCAAGAAGCCATGTGTAACTGCAGCTGTGTCGAGCACCTAGAATGCATGGGTAGGGACTTCCCTGGTGGTCCAGGGGTAAAGGATCTGCCCTCCAATGCAGGACATGAGGGTTCGATCCCTGGTCCGGGAACTGAGATTCCGCATGCCACAGAGCAAATCAGCCCATGTGCTGCAACTAGAGAAGCCGGTGGGCCTCATGGAAGACCCAGCACAGCCCAAATTAATTAATTTTTTAAAAAAACTCATGGAGAGGGATCCAGAAGGTTTTCCTGGAGGAAAGGGTTGCTGAAGAAGAGCTGCAAGGTAAAGTCAAGTATGTCTAAGTAAGACAGATAGGAAGAACATTCCAGACACGGAAAGAGCCTTGGGAGAGGAAGGTGTGAAAGGGTCTGGAGAGGAGGGTACTGGGGTGATGCCTGAGAGTCTGGGGCCACCTGCCTGCGGCACCTTAGGGCACCTGGGGCCACCCTCTCCCTCATTCCTCTCCTCCCCGACCCCTTCTTTAGGGCTCATTTCCTGTTCCACATTGGGCATGAAGTTGCTCTGCTGAGGAAAGCAAAAGCGGATGAAAGACCCGACCGAGGGGGTGTGCTGTGGGGACGTGGGGACAGGACAGGACGTCACAGCACACTGGCAAGTCAGATAGGAGAGAAAGGAAAGCAGAGGGAAGACAGTCATTCACTCGGAAACTTGGGCCAGAACTGCAGGGCAGCCCTTGGCTCTGCTGGGGCGGGACCTTTTCAGTTGCGGCATGTGGGATCTAGTTCCCAGACCAAGGATGGAATCCTGGGCCTCCTGCATTGAGAGCACGGAGTCTTAGCCACTAGACCACCAGGGAGGTCCCATTCTACATATTTTTAGTACATTTAAATGAAAGTGATCCCACCTGCTGCCTGTCCATCCCCTAAATACACGCCTGAATTTTTTTTAGTAGGTTGTTTTCTTTTTTCTACAATCCTGGCTGAGCACCTGTTCCCCCTCCCCTAAGTGAGGACGCTCTGCTTGGCTGAGGGGGGTAAGGGACAGAAACCAGTGACTCCACAGAACAGGCTCAACAAACCCTGAGAGCCCACTCAGGCGCTGGTCAGCGACATTACCTAAACCCTGCCACAGAGAAGCCAGCTCACAGCCCGGCAGAGATGCAAGAAGCCATGTGTAACTGCAGCTGTGTCGAGCACCTAGAATGCATGGGTAGGGACTTCCCTGGTGGTCCAGGGGTAAAGGATCTGCCCTCCAATGCAGGACATGAGGGTTCGATCCCTGGTCCGGGAACTGAGATTCCGCATGCCACAGAGCAAATCAGCCCATGTGCTGCAACTAGAGAAGCCGGTGGGCCTCATGGAAGACCCAGCACAGCCCAAATTAATTAATTTTTTAAAAAAACTCATGGAGAGGGATCCAGAAGGTTTTCCTGGAGGAAAGGGTTGCTGAAGAAGAGCTGCAAGGTAAAGTCAAGTATGTCTAAGTAAGACAGATAGGAAGAACATTCCAGACACGGAAAGAGCCTTGGGAGAGGAAGGTGTGAAAGGGTCTGGAGAGGAGGGTACTGGGGTGATGCCTGAGAGTCTGGGGCCACCTGCCTGCGGCACCTTAGGGCACCTGGGGCCACCCTCTCCCTCATTCCTCTCCTCCCCGACCCCTTCTTTAGGGCTCATTTCCTGTTCCACATTGGGCATGAAGTTGCTCTGCTGAGGAAAGCAAAAGCGGATGAAAGACCCGACCGAGGGGGTGTGCTGTGGGGACGTGGGGACAGGACAGGACGTCACAGCACACTGGCAAGTCAGATAGGAGAGAAAGGAAAGCAGAGGGAAGACAGTCATTCACTCGGAAACTTGGGCCAGAACTGCAGGGCAGCCCTTGGCTCTGCTGGGGCGGGACCTTTTCAGTTGCGGCATGTGGGATCTAGTTCCCAGACCAAGGATGGAATCCTGGGCCTCCTGCATTGAGAGCACGGAGTCTTAGCCACTAGACCACCAGGGAGGTCCCATTCTACATATTTTTAGTACATTTAAATGAAAGTGATCCCACCTGCTGCCTGTCCATCCCCTAAATACACGCCTGAATTTTTTTTAGTAGGTTTTTTTCTTTTTTTTCTACAATCCTGGCTGAGCACCTGCTTTGGCCAGGCCCCATCCTCAGCGCTGGGGACACAGCACAGACCAGCCAAGCTCTGTCCTGGTGGTGAGTCACAAACACCTGCGTCGGAGAGGAAACGGGTCGGCCCCTGGTCCCCAGTGGAGTTCAAACCCAGGCGAGACCTGAGTCTGCAACCCACCGTTGTGGGGCCCTGTTTCCCCCTGGAGACCAAGACACGGAAAAGTGGACCTGCCTCTCTCTCGGCGCCTCACTGTTCCACCCGAGGACTCCTGCAGACATCTCCTCCCAGCTCCACCGTCTGCTTGCTTGTGTTCTCGGCAAGCCGACAGGCACCCTGGCCCCTGGGATTCTGACTGGAATGGCTCCCGTTCTGCCCACCGTGGCTTGTATTCCAGCTGCCTGGGTATCACCATAACTTTGCACTGCGTGTTTAGACATCCAAAGGAGCTGAAGCCCTGGGCCTGGCTATCGTAATCATATTTTATAACCAGAAGGCGAAGGGGATGACAGAGGAAGAGGTGGATGGATGGCATCACTGACTCAATGGATATGAGTTTGAGCAAGCTCGTGGAGATGGTGGAGCACAGGAAAGCTCGGCGTGCTGCAGTCCATGGGGTCACAAAGAGTCGGACATGACTGAGCGACTGAACTGCACTGAACCAGTAGCTCCACTCCAAGACCAGACTGGCACTGGGCCACTTAACTGATTCCTCAGGACAAGACCAAGGTCCAGTGTGATGTAACCACGTCCCTCTCAGCCCTCCGGTCGGACACATGAATTTCAGATTGTGAGCACGACCTAGTCTACACACAGTACGCCGGGGCAAGGCAGTGGGTGGAGGTGGGACGTGCACTGGCCTAGGAGCCCCAGCTCTGTTGTAAGCATGTTGCTCGACTCTGGCACTGACTCTCCCTCTTTTGGCCTCAGGTTTCTCATTTGTAAAAGGAAAATGTTGGACCAACATCAGCCTGGTTTAAACACATTTGAATTCAGAGTTTTAAATGATACTGTGCGGACCAAAGGAAGTTTACCTAAGCCCGTGACAGCCACTGCCACGGAGGCACTAGGCCAGGGGTCAGCAACCTTGCTCTGTAAAAGGCCCAGATAGTAAGTATTTCAGGCTTTGCAGTCCAGGAGGCAAGCTTGAGGATATTGTGTAATTATATTAACAAGAGAAAAAAACCCAAACTTCCAAATATGTTTTATTGATAAAATTCAAAATAAAATAATTAAGTATACTATTTTGGAATACTGGTCTACTATTGAGAAGAATGAAATTCCTGGGGGAGAAATCAATTTTACTCAACTGGGTTTCAAAGGGAGTGTTATCTATCAAAATCAGTTGTAAACGTTCTTCTGTAAAACCACCCTTAGCTCCTAGGCCAGTGGGCAGGAGAGATGGGCGCACAGTTAGCTGACCACTGACCGATCAGACAGTTGCCAGCAGAGTGACCAGACCGCTGCTCACGCCTGTAACCCCTGCTTAGTTATCAATAGTGTCTCTTCCTCTCCAAAAAGAGGTCTATGCAGATAAGGAATTATTTAGTAGCTTCTCTTTTTTTGGCCACTTCTATTGGTCTTTCATTTATTTCCATCTTTGTTCTTTGGCCTGTGTGGGCCTCTCATTGCAGTGACCTCCCTCGTTGCAGAGCACCAGCTCTGGGCGCATGCGCTCCACAGCGCTGGCTCGGTAGTTGAACACACTGGTCCAGCCACTCCAGGGCACGCGGGATTTTCCCCAGCTAGGGATTAAACCGGTGCCCCTTGCACTGCAAGGCAGACTCCCACTAGACCACCAGGGAAGCCTGCAAGTAAATTCCTTACCACTGAGACACCAGGGAAGCCCCAGAGAAATGCTGATCATGCACTAACTTAAACAGGGCCCCACATGTGGCTGGTTCCCAAAACTCACAGTGCAGAAACACCAACTGGGGAAGTAAAATAAATAAATAAATAAGATGATGCTCCATGGTCCCCAGCTCCTAATCCAATGGTCATGGATGGACTAGAGTGTCTGTCTTTAAAAAGAAAAAACAAAGGGCTCCTCAGATGGTTCTAACACACAGTTAGGGCCATGGGGTCATCCTGGGTATTTTAGGAGACATGGCTTTATCAGGGAGCGCAGGACGCCTAGGCTCTCAGTGAAGCTACAGTGATGCCCGGGAACCTCGCTGTAGCTGGAAAAGTGGGCACGGGAAGCCCCCGGCACCAGGGCACCGGCGCAGATCTTACTTTGTATGTGTTAAGGATCTGCAGGGTGTTTCCAGAGGCCAGCTTCAGCTGGATCAGTTCTTGATTCCTCGTTTCGATCATCTCTAAAAACTGGGCGTTCTCGATCTTCAGCTGCTCGAAGTCAACCTCGTGGAGGGCCTCGCCCACCTCTTCCTTCTACAGCTCGGAAAGCAGCGTAACGTGAAGTCAGAAAGAGAAAAATAAATATACATTAACACGTAGATGCGGAATCTAAAACAAAGATGGTACAGATGACTCTATTTGCAGGGCAGGACTAGAGACGCAGATGTAGAGAATGGACGGGCAGACAGAGTCGGGGAAGGGATGGGCAGGATGAATGAGCAGGAGAGAGCTGACCTGCGCTCCCTATCGTGTGTCAGACAGCTGGTGGGAAGCTGCTGCGTGGCACGGGGAACTCAGCGCTGCGCTCTGTGACGACCTAGAAGGACGGGAGGGGGCGGGGAGCGGAGGGATACATGCATACACAGAGCTGATTCCCTCCAGTGTACGGCAGAAACCAACACAACCTTATACAGCAATTATACTCCAGTAAAAAATAATAAAGAATAGAATGTGGCAAAAAAAAAAAAAAAGAAAAAGAGATGACATGAGATCGTGACCTCTGCATGTGTAGCCCTACATTCAATCTGGGGTGAGTGTTTGGAAGTCTGTTGTTATGCGGTTATTCAGCAAACTCGGATCCGGGATCTGCTTGGCTCACGGCGTGGTGCAGTGGGACACACAGGCGCAGAGGGCAAACGGAAGCCCCTCCGTCAGGCCAGGAGAGAGTGGAGAGAACGGAAGGCGGGGTCAGGGAGGCATTCCCTAGGAGTGGTGACTAGACAAGGCTGTGAGGAAGAAAGTCATTTAAAAGTTGGTTTTAATCTGGAGAACCCAGGAGGAGCAGCTCATAAATGCCCTTCCTTTGATCACTGGCCGATTCTGCACTGGAAATGAACTAGTGCATTGGGTTCCCCCCTCCGCCAGCCCTCACCCCGCTCACCTGCCCCGCCAGGTCTGTGCCATCTCACATCTGTGGTGAACAAGAGCCAAACTGGGGGCTGCTCCCCACCCACCCCCGCCCCGGGCTACTCCAGCTTTACCACCTCTTAGAAGGCACCCCGAAACAACACAACGATTTCCTTCAGCCCCAACCTGACCCCCATCTTCTGGCTCAAGCATCCCCATCCCACACCAGAGGGCAGTCCCTCCTCTGGCTCAGCCCTGGAGGCTGCAGCTCCTGGGCCCTGTCGCTGCTGCCTGCATCTGGCAGCCATGCGCTGTGCCTTTTCTCACCATGACCACTCCCACTAGCCTCTGAGCCCTGAGGGCAGGACCCCAGCAGGATCATCTCTGTGTTGCAATGGCTTCTAGGTTCAAGGTAGAAGCCACTCACACAGTAGTGAGTACATGTCAGCTCTCAGCTGCTCATTCCTCCCAACCATCCCTTGCTTTAGTCGGGAAGGGATGGGCAGGATGAATGAGCAGGAGAGAGCTGACCTGCGCTCCCTATCGTGTGTCAGACAGCTGGTGGGAAGCTGCTGCGTGGCACGGGGAACTCAGCGCTGCGCTCTGTGACGACCTAGAAGGACGGGAGGGGGCGGGGAGCGGAGGGATACATGCATACACAGAGCTGATTCCCTCCAGTGTACGGCAGAAACCAACACAACCTTATACAGCAATTATACTCCAGTAAAAAATAATAAAGAATAGAATGTGGCAAAAAAAAAAAAAAAGAAAAAGAGATGACATGAGATCGTGACCTCTGCATGTGTAGCCCTACATTCAATCTGGGGTGAGTGTTTGGAAGTCTGTTGTTATGCGGTTATTCAGCAAACTCGGATCCGGGATCTGCTTGGCTCACGGCGTGGTGCAGTGGGACACACAGGCGCAGAGGGCAAACGGAAGCCCCTCCGTCAGGCCAGGAGAGAGTGGAGAGAACGGAAGGCGGGGTCAGGGAGGCATTCCCTAGGAGTGGTGACTAGACAAGGCTGTGAGGAAGAAAGTCATTTAAAAGTTGGTTTTAATCTGGAGAACCCAGGAGGAGCAGCTCATAAATGCCCTTCCTTTGATCACTGGCCGATTCTGCACTGGAAATGAACTAGTGCATTGGGTTCCCCCCTCCGCCAGCCCTCACCCCGCTCACCTGCCCCGCCAGGTCTGTGCCATCTCACATCTGTGGTGAACAAGAGCCAAACTGGGGGCTGCTCCCCACCCACCCCCGCCCCGGGCTACTCCAGCTTTACCACCTCTTAGAAGGCACCCCGAAACAACACAACGATTTCCTTCAGCCCCAACCTGACCCCCATCTTCTGGCTCAAGCATCCCCATCCCACACCAGAGGGCAGTCCCTCCTCTGGCTCAGCCCTGGAGGCTGCAGCTCCTGGGCCCTGTCGCTGCTGCCTGCATCTGGCAGCCATGCGTCTGTGCCTTTTCTCACCATGACCACTCCCACTAGCCTCTGAGCCCTGAGGGCAGGACCCCAGCAGGATCATCTCTGTGTTGCAATGGCTTCTAGGTTCAAGGTAGAAGCCACTCACACAGTAGTGAGTACATGTCAGCTCTCAGCTGCTCATTCATCCCACCCATCCCTTCTCCGACTGTGTCCACCTGTCCATTCTCTACCTCTGCATCTCTAGTCCTGCCTTGCAAATAGAGTCACACATCTGATTCCCTTCTCGTGCTTCAGGATGCCCTTAGCTTGCACGAAGCCCAGAAAATCAGGACATTGGTGTCAGGAGGCAGTTCCGCAGGGGTCACATTCCTCTTTCTTTTTGGTTTACTGTATGTTTATTTATATATTTATTTATTTGGCTGCCTCGGGTTTGAGTTGCATCACACAGGGTCTAGAGCACACAGGCTCAGTAGCTGCAGAGATTGGATTTAGTTTCCCCATGGCATGGGGGATTTTAGTGCCCTGACCAGGGATCAAACCCATGTCCCCCTGGCAAAGGAAGGTGGATTCTCAACCATTGGAAGTCCCAGTGGACTTCTGTTTTACACTGAACTCAGCTATCCTTCGCTGACCTCCAGCCCCGCCCTGCTGGGGGATCCTCCCGAGCAGTGTGTTCTCTTCCCCACAGTGGCCAGACGCCTTGGTGGCAGCAGCCACGGACCTTGTGCGCCCCTTCTCCTTGGCCCCATGAGTCCTAGGTCCTTGGACGTGCTTTCTCTCCCCTTGCTCTCCATTCCCTCTCCTACTGATTCCTTCCAGCGGGGCACTCTCCCTACCCGAGTGCTCCAGGCAGGGCTACTCAGAACAGAGTCCGGGAGACCACCCCTTTGGGGGGGCCCTGTGGAGTGCCGCCCAGGCCGCGGCAGCACCCCCAGCTGAGCTGATGGTATCGGCTGCTCCACGACTAAGCCACCCAGTACCTATGCGAGGATTTGTGGGGATCAATGTGAAGGATGTTACATTAGTCCTTAGTCACCTCATGTGTTCACGTTGCCCCCAACCTGTTGAGCCTTTGGGATCCCAACTCAACCAAGCAACAGTCCCCAGACATGTTAATTCTCCTGTCTGTGGCCTGTCACTGTCAGCGGCCATCTCTGAGGCACACGCCATCAGGGCCTATATTTAATAGCAAAAATATTGAGCTAAGAGAGGATGGAGACGTGTAACCACATTTGAGAGGCCCTGTGCTGTGTCTGCCTTTAATTGGGAGCCTTTGGAGCCTACTCTTCAAAGACTCACCAAAAGCATACTCCTAACTGCACCTCCTAGGCCATGTGCCCCAAAAGGGTCAACAAGCACATCATGAAGGTCTTTTCCTATGTTATTTTATTGACTTATTTGTGGCTGTGCAGGCTTTTCTCTAGCTGAGGCAGAGCAGGGGCTCCTCTCTAGCTGCAGTGTGTGGGCTTCTCATTGCAGGGCTTCCCTTATTGCAGAGCCTGGGCTCAAGCACAGGCTCCAGTCGTTGTGGCACGTGGTCTCAGCTGTCATGGTTCCTGGCCTCTAGAGCACAGGCTCAATCGTTGCGACTCAGTTTCTCCTCAGCATGTAGGATCTTAGTTCCTGGACCAGGGATCGAACCTGTGTCTCCCCTGAGCCACCAGGGAAGCCCCAGAAGGGTCTTTTAAATTCAAGCCAACTCCATCTACAGATTGGTCGGCATAAAAAAGCTATATTAGTTTCCTATTGCTACTGTAACAAATGACCACAAATTCAGGGGTTTAAAACATCATAAGTATCTTCTCTTACAGCTCATGAGGTCAGAAGTCTGAGATGGTTCTTTGGATTAAATTCAAGAAGTTTGCAGGGCTGCATTCCTTCTGGAGGCTCTAGTGGGGAATCCTTGCCATTTCTGGCTTCTAAAGGCCTGCATCCTTTGTTCATGTTCCCTTCCTCTCTCTGAAAAGAGCATCCCTCTGATTTCTGCTTCCATTCCTGTATCTTCTCTGTCTCTCACTCTCCTGCCTCCTTCTCAAAGGGACTCTGGTGATGACATTGGAGCACTGAGATACTCAAAGATAGTCTCCCCATCTCAAAATCATGAACTGCATCACAATCTTTATGCCACGAAAAATAACATAACATAAAAAACATAAAATTCACAGATTCCAGGAATCAGGATCGGTACATCTTTGAGAAGACGCTGTTCTACTCACCACAGGAAACTTGAAAGCAACAAAATAAAAAGAAACAACGCCACATACCTGCCTCAGTTGTAAAAGCATCTTTTTCCTCTGAACTTTGAGAGAAACATTTTTCAAACGTAATTTATCCTTCATATTATCCTAAAAAACAAAAGCCAATTTTAATCCATTGTTTCTCTTCTTCCTGGTTGACAGGTCTGTGGTTGCAAAACTAAACCTTGAGCCCTAACATTCAGGTGTTTATTTTTAAGTCTTTGATGTCTGCTCAAGCTGGTGTTGCTATGGTGTTTTCCTCATGACCAAGAAGCAGAGGAAACTGGGTCTGCTCTACGAGAATTTTCTATTACTTTTAAACTCAAGCTAATGTGAGTATATCTTTGGATATGGGGGCCTTTCCTGACAAAGTGACCTTATGATTCTTTGGTCTATTACTTTCTTGGTAATTTACATAAATTTTTATTCCATAGAATGGGTTAGGGTTAGTAATACTACCTATCTGCGGGACCCAAAGCTTGCTATGCTACAAAATCTTTGAAAGTAAAGGGAGATTTTATGTCTCATTCTTACACTAATGGAGCTCAAAGAAATTGAGATTTACTTGTCCCATGCCATGTAGTCACTTGACTAAACAGGCTTCTGCTTTTCTCAAGAAGCTATCAGATCTTGAAACAAACAACAAAATGAAAAAGCAGAAGCTGATCTGAGATACTCTGAACATCCATTCTGCCTGATTGACCTTGGCCTTGACAGACTTGTACTTTAAGACACACACGTTTTGAGGGATGCAAAAAAACCCCTGCATATGTGGGTAATCGTTGTGGCAGACCAAATGGAGTGAGGTGGCCTCACGTGGACCACTTCTGTGTCCTTGTTCTATGAAAGTATTCCCCTTTGCTAAGCTCCAATGGCCTGCGGACTCACCCTCCAGCGGTTCATGTCCTCAATGTACTTCATCACTTTCTGAGTGGCCAGAATACTCCCTTTCTTCCTGGAGATGGTAGTCAGAATGTCTTTTTCAAACTCATGCACTTCTCTCTGGACTTCGGTCCATCGAATTTCCGCTTCCTCAATGATAGCCTGTGGGAGTCAGTACAAGGAGAGGACAGTTTCCAAAAATTCTCACAGAGATAGCCGTCTAAGGAAATTGAGGGTCTCAAGCCTATTTGTGTCCCAGTACCTAACACTTTCTTAGGCTTAGAAAGATATCCTTAAGGTACAAACTGGACAATATGAACGTTGTTATTAAAAAAAGCATGCCCTGGACTTCCCTGGTGGTCCAGTGGGTAAGGACACCACCTTGCAGTGCAAGGGGCAGCGGTTCGATCCCTGGCCTGGGAAGATCCCAAGTGCCGTGGAGCGGCTAGACTGATGTGTGCATCTACCAAGCTGGAGCTCTGGAGTTCATGTGCCCAGAACCGGTGCTCAGTAGCGAGAGAGGCCTCTGTGATGGGAGGCCCACATGGGTCAAAGAACAAAGAAAATAGATAAATGAAAGGCCAGTAGAAGTGCCCCCTCCCAAAAGAAACAAAAACACAAAACAAAAACAAAACAAAACAAAAAAGCATGCCCCAAAGAAGCAAAGAAGTTATAGTATCTATATATATTAAGGGGAAGAACAAACAAACAAAAACAAGGCCTAGGGTAGTTTCAGAAATATGTATTTTCATATTGGAAACATTATTTATCCATTAAAAATTATAACACTAATATTGGGGCTTCCCTGGTGGTCCAGTGGGTAAGGACACCGTCTTGCAGTGCAAGGGGCGCCGGTTCAATCCCTGGCCTGGGAAGATCCCACGTGCCATGGAGCAAATGGACTGATGTGTCCAATTACCGAGCCGGAGCTCTGGAGTACATGCGCCCAGAGCCGGTGCTCTGTGACAACAGAGACCACTGCGATGGGAGGCCCACACGGGCCAAAAAACAAAGATGGATGAAAATAGATAAATGAACGACCAATAGAAGTGGCCCGCCCGCCCCCTCCCTCCCCAACCTGCTCCTCACCCCCCCAAAATTATAACACTAATATAGATCACATATCATCATATCATATATATGTATAAAATATCTGGAAAGCTAAACATCAAAATATTAACCACAGCAGTATCTGGAAAGATGGATTAGTGGGGAGGCAAAGAAGCACTCTTACTCTATACTTTTGTAATTTGGAAAAAAGACACTATAAATGAATCTATATATTGATATGGGAAAATATTATTAAATGAAAAATATAGTTCACAAAATAATGATACCTTTTTATTGCGGGGAGCTGCCCTGTTTCAAGGGGTTTCTTTTAAGGAAACATAGCCCTGGGAGCTGCCCTGGCAACAGGGGCTGATAACAGCATAGCTCTCTGTCCCACCAACCCAGGTGTTGTGAAGACGTTCCTGAGCTATCATAAAGAACACCTGGAGCCTCTTTACAGGTGAAAAGGGCTTGAGGGGCATTATGACCCAGAACCATTGTAATCTAAAGAGCTTTGAAAATGTTAATTACACACCAGGAGGTAACACCTAGTTTATGATAGACACCTGGCCTCTAAAGCACGTGTACACAATTGCTTGTTGGGTGAAGTATAAAAGATATGAGCGAATTCAATAAACTTGTCAGCAACTTGTCAGCAACCTGTAGAGTTGTCTGCCTTCTTGCTGCCCCTCTCAACCCCATCTTTTCTGTCCTTCTTTCTTTTCTTAGCCTATCTGCCACTCTCTTCAGGATCTGTTCAACTGCCGGCTGGCCCGGCATTTTATAAAGACATTCATCATAGAAAAGAATCTAGGAGATAAGACGCAGGTGCTGTGTGCTTAGTCGCTCAGTCGTGTCTGACTCTTTGCGGCCCCATGGATGACAGCCCGCCAGGCTCCTCTGCCCATTGGGATTCTCCAGGCAAGAAGACTGGAGTGGGTTGTCATGCCCTCCTCCAAGGGATTTTCCCAACCCAGGGATTGAACCCAGGTCTCCCACACTGCCGGTGGATTCTTTACTCTCTGAGCCACCACAGAAGCCCATAAATACAGCAGCCAACAGTAAGTGCCTCTGGATGGGGTAGACCAGGAATGTTCTCAAATATTCTTCTTTAAGCTGACTTGTATGTTTGAATTTTGCTACAACAGAGATCATCTTTAAATAAGAAAACATAGGACTTCCCTGGTGGTCCAGTGGGTAAAGAGTTCACCTTGCAGTGCAAGGGACACCGGTTCGACCCCTGGTCCAGGAAGGTCCCACATGCCACGGAGCAGCTGGACCAGTGGGTCCAGTTGCAAGCCAGCGCTCTGGAGCACATGTGCCCAGAGCCGGAGCTCTGTGACGAGAGAGGCCACAGCGATGGAAGGCCTACACAGACCAAAGAACAAAGATGGATAAAAATAAATAAATAAATAAAAACAATAGAAGAAAACATAAATACACATAAATGATTTTAAAGGATAAAATGAGTAGCCACAGAGCAAAGCGTCCTTGTTCAGGTTTTTTCACTGAGCACCAAGGAGCAAAAGCATCTTCCTTCACCAGCCGACATCTGACCACAGCCTCCTTCGTCCATGTCATCGTTACAGGCCAGAACACCCACCCACCTAAATGCTGCTTTCTCCAGATCGTGAAACCGACCCACTGCCTCCTGCGCTAAGAGGGCAGACAAACGCTGCTTTCTATACATCACTCTCCTGCTCAGTTACCCTCATGGGGGTCCTGCTTTCAGAGACATCAAAGAGAAACCTCTCCACCTGCCTTTCAAGGTCTCCCATCCCTACTCAACCTGATTTCCTAACACAGCCCCCAAAGCACCTTCTTCTCTGATCCTACCAGTCACCTCAAGGTCATGATCTTGCCCTGTTCATTCCCACCTCCACTCCCTGTTCCTGTCAATCCCAGATCAGGGATTGAACCTGTGCCCCCTGCACTGGCAAGCGGATTCTTAACCACTGGACTACCAGGGAAATCCAAAAAGTTTAAAATTTGCTATTTCTTCAACCAGGCACTAGGTTCCTTAAAGATAGGTCCTCGACTTAGCTGTCCATCATGTGAACACACTACAGGTCCTTCTTGGCAAGGCAGAAGCGGGGAGCCCAAGGAGAACGGCGCCCGGGAAAGTCTACCTCGTGATGCTGCAGGTCACGCTCGGCATTCGCCCCCATGTGCCTGATCTCATCCTTTGCGTCTTCCAGCTCCTTTTGCACAAGCTCACATTTCTGGTCCACGGTGAGGCCGGTCACATGCTCCATACCCATGCGGGGTTTGGATTTACGTCTGCTTCGTAACTGTAACCCAAGAAGAAGAAAGCCATGGGCAAGTTGGGATTGGTAGGAAAGCAGCCCAAGGTGGGCATCAAAACAACCACTCGAACCTGCTAGAAATCACTCTGAATGACGGCCAGAGAGCACCAACTCCACGGGAAAGGGTGCTGGACACTGGGCCTGAGGTGACGTTCATTGCACAAGTCAACCTAAGGCAGTGCACCAAAGACTTCAGAGGTCTATGCTTAACAATGAACTGAAAATAAATAAGGGGAAGAGTCGTGAGGGCGGGGAAACTCTGAACCTGCAAGTGTCAGGGAGAGCCTGCAGCCAGCGCTTCCTGAACTAGATACAAAAGAGAAATTGCATTGGGGACCATGGCGTTGAGCAAAAAGCAGACAAACATTTTAGATTTGCTAGGCATGGAAGCCAAAGGTCAAAAGCAGGTGGCTCAAGGAATGTGTGGACCTGAAGAAGGCGTTGTTTGACCCTCAAAAGATAGATCCTCCACCCACCTAAATGCTGCTTTCTCCAGATGTGAAACCGACCCACTGCCTCCTGCGCTAAGAGGGCAGACAAACGCTGCTTTCTATACATCACTCTCCTGCTCAGTTACCCTCATGGGGGTCCTGCTTTCAGAGACATCAAAGAGAAACCTCTCCACCTGCCTTTCAAGGTCTCCCATCCCTACTCAACCTGATTTCCTAACACAGCCCCCAAAGCACCTTCTTCTCTGATCCTACCAGTCACCTCAAGGTCATGATCTTGCCCTGTTCATTCCCACCTCCACTCCCTGTTCCTGTCAATCCCAGATCAGGGATTGAACCTGTGCCCCCTGCACTGGCAAGCGGATTCTTAACCACTGGACTACCAGGGAAATCCAAAAAGTTTAAAATTTGCTATTTCTTCAACCAGGCACTAGGTTCCTTAAAGATAGGTCCTCGACTTAGCTGTCCATCATGTGAACACACTACAGGTCCTTCTTGGCAAGGCAGAAGCGGGGAGCCCAAGGAGAACGGCGCCCGGGAAAGTCTACCTCGTGATGCTGCAGGTCACGCTCGGCATTCGCCCTCATGTGCCTGATCTCATCCTTTGCGTCTTCCAGCTCCTTTTGCACAAGCTCACATTTCTGGTCCACGGTGAGGCCGGTCACATGCTCCATACCCATGCGGGGTTTGGATTTACGTCTGCTTCGTAACTGTAACCCAAGAAGAAGAAAGCCATGGGCAAGTTGGGATTGGTAGGAAAGCAGCCCAAGGTGGGCATCAAAACAACCACTCGAACCTGCTAGAAATCACTCTGAATGACGGCCAGAGAGCACCAACTCCACGGGAAAGGGTGCTGGACACTGGGCCTGAGGTGACGTTCATTGCACAAGTCAACCTAAGGCAGTGCACCAAAGACTTCAGAGGTCTATGCTTAACAATGAACTGAAAATAAATAAGGGGAAGAGTCGTGAGGGCGGGGAAACTCTGAACCTGCAAGTGTCAGGGAGAGCCTGCAGCCAGCGCTTCCTGAACTAGATACAAAAGAGAAATTGCATTGGGGACCATGGCGTTGAGCAAAAAGCAGACAAACATTTTAGATTTGCTAGGCATGGAAGCCAAAGGTCAAAAGCAGGTGGCTCAAGGAATGTGTGGACCTGAAGAAGGCGTTGTTTGACCCTCAAAAGATAGATCCCCTCCACCCCGTTACTCATTCTGTCAGCCTCCTTTTTAAAAAAAAATTGGAATATACTTGCTTTAAAATGTTGTGTTAGTTTCTGCTGTACAACAAAATGAATCAGCTACATGCACACATATAGCCCTTCCCTCTCAGATCTCCCTCTCACCCCACCATCCCACCCCTCTAGTTCATCACAGAGCACTGAGCTGAGCTCCTTGTGCTATAGAGCAGCTTCTGGCTAGCTAGCTATTTTACACATGGTCATGTATATATACTAGTGTATGCATATCCTTTACCATCTGAGCCACCAGGCTCCCCTCAGATAATAAAGAATCTGCCTGCAATACCAGAGACCAGGGTTTGATCCCTGGGTCGAGAAGATCCCCTGGAGAAGGGAATGGCTAGTCACTCCAGGATGCTTACCTGGAGAATTCCATGAACAGAGGAACCTGGCGGGCTATAGTCCATGGGGTTGCAGAGCGGGACATGACTGAGCAAATACCAATCCTAATCTGAAGGGAAACCTTGGAGGAGAAGGAAGAACCACAAGTAGAACACGGAGAAAAGTTGCATGCCACTTGGCCAAGCAGGGGTCACACCAAAGGCAGGTAACAAACATTACTTGCCTCTAAAGGGACCAACAGAATTAAAGAATTCTTAGATCCCCCTTGCGTACCTGTGCAATTTCTGCTCCTGTTATTTTAATGTCTGATAATTGTGATGGTCGCTGGTCCCTGGACTCCAGTTTATTGTAATATTTTTCAAACATCTCTGTCTCAGTTTTGAGAACAGAGTTTCCATAGCTGCAAGAGAGAGGGTACCCTTGAGAAAGTTCTACCCATAGGCGTTTAAATCCCAAATAACTAGTTTTTAACACTTACCAGCTTTGTCTGACCATCTGTGAGATACTTAACCTCTTGGGGCCTCACTTTCCTCATCAGTAAAATGGGAATAATGACAGCACCTATCTTTGAGGGTTGTGATAAGGAATCCAAAGACTTTGGGACAGTATCTGGCACACAGTAAATGCTATTTAAGTATTATATATATTGTTTTTTGTTTGTTTTGTTTTTTTATTTTTTGGCCACTTCTATTGATCTTTCATTTACTCAACTTTGTTCTTTGGCCTGTATGGGTCTCCCATCGCAGTGGCCTCTCTTGCTGCAGAGCATCAGCTCTGGGCGCATGTGCTCCAGAGCTCCGGCTCGGTAGTTGGACACATCAGTGCAGCTGCTCTGCGGCACGTGGGATCTTCCCAGGCCAGGGATCAAACCAGCGCCCCTTGCACTGCAAGGCGGTGTCCTTACCTACTGGACCATCAGGGAAGCCCTTAAGTATTCTGTATATTTTTAAGATACATCTAAGTGAGCCACAAAATTCAGAGAACTAAGACTTCAGGTGTTGGAGATACATTGGGGATATTACGGGTTCAGTTTCAGACAACTTTGGTCAAGGAAATTTAACAATAAAGTGAGTCACATTATTTTTTTGCCTTTCCAGTGCAGATAAAGTTATGTTTACATTATACTGTCCTCTAAGAAATGTGCAATGCCATTATGTCTAAAAAAGTACATATCTTAATTAAAAATGCTTTGTGGCTAAAAAATGCTAACCATTATCTGAGCCTTCGACAAGTCATAATTTTTGTGCAACAGGAGCATCAAAAGTCAGTGATCACGGGGCTTCCCCTGGTGGTCCAGCAGGTAAGGACTCCGCCTTGCAGTGCAAGGGGCGCCAGTTCAATTCCTGGCCTGGGAAGATCCCACGTGCCGCGGAGCGGCTGGACCCAAGTGTCCAATTACCGAGCCGGAGCTCTGGGGTGCATGCGCCCAGAGCCGGTGCTCTGTGACGACAGAGGCCACCGCGATGGGAGGCCCACAGGAGCCAAAGAACAAAGACGGATGAAAATAGAGAAATGAAAGACCAATAGAAGTGGCCCGCCCGTCCCCCTCCCTCCCCACCCCACCCCCAAAAGATAAATAAATAAAAAAGAAATGTTTTTTTTTAAAAAAAGTCAATGATCACAAAATCACCATAACAAATGCAATATTATAAAGAAAAAGCTTGAAATATTTCAAAAATCACCAAAATGTGACAGAGATACAAAATGAGCAAATTCTGTTGGGAATATGGCACCAGTGGACCTGCTCGATGCAGAGTTGCTCCAGTCTTTCATCTTGTAAACAAATACGATGTCTGCAAAGTACAATAAAGGAGAATGCAATAGAATGAGATAGGGCTATATGCTGAAACTTGCTACAAGTTTCATCTTCAAGTATCTTCTAACCCATTTGTGAAATTCCTTCTGAATGAGTATTTTTTCATTTATTTTAAAATTTGACTTATGTTTGGCTGCCCTGGGTCTTCATTGCTGTGAACAGGCTTTCTCTCGTTGCAGCAAGGGGTCTACTCTCCAGCTGTGATGCGCAGGCTTCTCACTGCGGTGGCTTCTCCTGTCGCAGGACACAGGCTCTAGGCGCACAGGCTTCAGCAGCTATGGCTTTCGGGCTTTAGCGTGGGCTCAGTAGTTGTCGTGCACAGGCTTAGTTACTCCGCAGTATGCAGACCCTTCCCGGACCTGGGACCAAACCTGTGTCCCCTGCATTGGCAGGCAGGTTCTTTTTTTTTTTTTTTTTTAAAGATTTATTTATTTATTTTGGGGGTGGGTGGGGAGGCAGGGGAGCAGGCGGGCTACTTCTATAGGTCTTTCATTTATCCATTTTCATCCATCTTTGTTCTTCGGCCTGTGTGGGCCTCCCATCGCGGTGGCCTCTGCTGTCACAGAGCACTGGCTCTGGGCGCATGCGCTCTAGAGCTCTGGCTTGGCAATTGGACACATCGGTCCAGCCACTCCGCGGCACGTGGGATCTTCCCAGGCCAGGGATCGAACCGGCACCCCTTGCACTGCAAGGCGGTGTCCTTACCCACTGGACCACCAGGGAAGCCCTGGCAGGCAGATTCTTAACTACTGAACCACCAGGGAAGCCCACTGTGGAATGCTTGAAGATACATACCATCTTCAGAGGTTTACTTGAGTTTTTATTTCTCAGTTCTTTCATTTCCAGCCATCCAATGAAGTATCCACTGGAAGCCTATTATAAAGGGTGGGAAAGCTTTGACTAATGGTTTTTAAACAATTAGAGGGGACAACCAGTCCTGTATATGCCAAGATTGTGACCCTTTTAATTTATATAACATACCTGTATGTTATAGATGAGTGTATATAATACATCAGTGGTACAGAACCAGCTGCCAGTACACGAAATGTGAGTTCAGTGGTCGGGTGGGGAAGATCCCCTGGGGAAGGAAATGGCAATCCATCCAGTATTCTTGCCTGGGAGATCCCCTAGGGGCCATATGGTTGCAAAGAATTGGATACGACTGAAGCAAGTTAGCACGCACACAGGGATTACAGCCCGCCTGGCTCCTTCTGCCCATAGGGTCACCAGGGACGTTGGACATGACTTGGGGACTAAACAGCAACAATGTAATACACACATGTGTATGTATAAGACCAAGAACATCTTTGATATTTACATACATTACTGAGCAGAACATCTGTTTATTGAGCTGAAAACCCCGTTTAGCTGATTTTTAATATTGGTGTGAAAGGCTCAACAGAAAAGCCCAAGAGATCAAAGCATCTTTCTTTGTCAGCATATGTCACGTTCCCAGTAGGTCGTGGAGTTTCACTGAAGTCTTTTTTTTAAATTTTTTTGTTGGCATATAGTTGATTTACAAAGTTGTGTTAGTTTCTCCTTACAGCAAAATGAGTCAGCTATACCTTGATATATATCTATTCTTTTTTATTTGATTCCCATATAAGTCATGACCGAGCATTGTCTAGAGTTTTCTGTGCTATACAGTAGGTTCCTATTAGGTACGTATTTTAAATATAGTAGTGTGATCTGAATCGTCATTTTAGCACTACCACTGACTAGCTGTGCGACTGAAGGAAAGGGACGTAACTTCTGTGTGTTTCCTCACCAACCTTCTAGGGTTATTTTGTCATTCAGTTCAATTCGGTCATTCAGTCATGTTTAGTTCTTTATGACCCCCTGGACTGCAGCATGCCAAGCTTAAGGGTATAAATGCAAAATACTTGGCATACAATAAGCATTCAACAGATGGTAGCTACTTTAGCAATAATACCTCAATTCTGACCTCAACGATTTATCAGCATATTGTAGTGACAGACAGCTATTTTGCTGCCAGGCCAGGATGTTCTGTGGGAGAACAGTAAGTTGTATGATTAACCTCAACTACATCCCAGGATCTTGATATCCAATCCCCTTGCTCCTGTAGATATTAAAACAGACTGCTCAAAATACAGGATATCGGGCTAATCCTTCTTGGCTGTCCATTTCTATGCTTATACTCTGGTGCAGGTATAAGCTGCCATACTAAAAATATCTCCATAGCCTCCTTTCTGTCTGCTTCCACATTCGTTTTATTATAGAATCTTATCCCCGGAAAGGGACTTAGAGGTCACCTGGTCTAAGCTGTCACCTCACAGCAGAGAAGTGGCTAAGAACACAGGGTGGCACCCGACAGACCCTCCAGGGTGAAGCTCTGGTTTCACTGACTACCCTCTCGGTTTCACATTTTTGTTCCATCAGTGGTTTGTTAGTGCCATGACGATGGACACACAGGAATAAAGAACAAAGATAGCTAGGCGTCTCTCCCACTTTGGGGGTCTCAGTTTCCTAGCGTTCCGCGTGGACTTGGAGCATCTCCTTGCTGGACCCAGCTCGGAGCCCACACGCTGAGGAGGGACCACCCCCAGAAGCCCGCTGGCAGGTACCTGAGCTCTTCGATCAGCCCGCACAGCTGGAAAACGGACAGATCGTTCTCTTCCTGGGCCTGTATCTCGGGGCCAGAGGTCTCAAAGTCCTCGTCCGTCATCACTGCCGAAACTACCCTGGTCAATGCCGAGTGTGGCTAAGAGCGCCGGGTACCTGTGGCCGCGCGTCACTTCGGCGGCGACCTAGCGGTGCGTTGCCAGGACGACTCGACGCGGAAGGGGCGGGGCGGGGCTTCCGGAGGCCCCGCCCAGCCCAGTGCGGCTGCAAGCGAGTTTGCAGGCCTTTGGCTAGACAGCTGGGCGCATTCACTGTTTACTATTTCAACAATAATTCGTAAAATGATGATAATCACAGCTGTTTGCCCAGCAGTTATGAGGCCATTGGCACCGTGGGAAGCATGGTTTATAAAAATCCTTGCAACAAACTTGCAATAGTATCTAGTCTCTTTTTCCCAAATGGATAAACCGAGACCTAGAAAGTTCATTGGATTGGCAGGAGTGTCTGTCTTCCTTCTTCCACCTCACTGTGAGGCCTCTACTCTGTTCACCACCTGGCGCTTCATACATAACTCACTGCAGCTTCTCTCGGATACAAATAACCGGCATTCCTAGAAGGGAAAAACTTGGCTGATTATTAAGGGGGTGTAAATTCGAGACATTTCTAAATAGGCGTTGGTTATATATTATGTACTGGGTGTCCAGGGGGAATGGATGGAGCAGACCATTCAGGCCCTCCAGGAGCTCCTAGTTAAACGAGATAGCCCCTAAACTAGCTGTTGCTATCCAGAGCAATGGTGGCGATAGTGTTGTGCCTCACACCACGTTATGGTCATCAGCTCATGTCATCCTCAAGACAGTTGTATGAAATTGGTACTGTTGTCTTCCTCTTACATATCAGGAAACTGAGGAATTCAGTAGCTAAGATGAGTTGCATGGCCACCCAGGAATGGCGCAGCACTCTAACTAAACCCAAAAGCCTGCTGTTGGTTTCTACACAGATGTTGCTGTTTAGTCGCTAAGTCATGTCCAACTCTTTGGAGACCCCATGGACTGTAGCCTGCCAGGGGTAAATGGGATTTCCCAGGCAAGAATACTGCAGTGGGTTGCTGTTTCCTTCTTCAGGGGATCTTCCTGACCCAGGGATTGAATCCACATTCCCCACACAGATGTTGCTGTATAGGCAGCCGATCGTTCTCTTCCTGGGCCTGTATCTCGGGGCCAGAGGTCTCAAAGTCCTCGTCCGTCATCACTGCCGAAACTACCCTGGTCAATGCCGAGTGTGGCTAAGAGCGCCGGGTACCTGTGGCCGCGCGTCACTTCGGCGGCGACCTAGCGGTGCGTTGCCAGGACGACTCGACGCGGAAGGGGCGGGGCGGGGCTTCCGGAGGCCCCGCCCAGCCCAGTGCGGCTGCAAGCGAGTTTGCAGGCCTTTGGCTAGACAGCTGGGCGCATTCACTGTTTACTATTTCAACAATAATTCGTAAAATGATGATAATCACAGCTGTTTGCCCAGCAGTTATGAGGCCATTGGCACCGTGGGAAGCATGGTTTATAAAAATCCTTGCAACAAACTTGCAATAGTATCTAGTCTCTTTTTCCCAAATGGATAAACCGAGACCTAGAAAGTTCATTGGATTGGCAGGAGTGTCTGTCTTCCTTCTTCCACCTCACTGTGAGGCCTCTACTCTGTTCACCACCTGGCGCTTCATACATAACTCACTGCAGCTTCTCTCGGATACAAATAACCGGCATTCCTAGAAGGGAAAAACTTGGCTGATTATTAAGGGGGTGTAAATTCGAGACATTTCTAAATAGGCGTTGGTTATATATTATGTACTGGGTGTCCAGGGGGAATGGATGGAGCAGACCATTCAGGCCCTCCAGGAGCTCCTAGTTAAACGAGATAGCCCCTAAACTAGCTGTTGCTATCCAGAGCAATGGTGGCGATAGTGTTGTGCCTCACACCACGTTATGGTCATCAGCTCATGTCATCCTCAAGACAGTTGTATGAAATTGGTACTGTTGTCTTCCTCTTACATATCAGGAAACTGAGGAATTCAGTAGCTAAGATGAGTTGCATGGCCACCCAGGAATGGCGCAGCACTCTAACTAAACCCAAAAGCCTGCTGTTGGTTTCTACACAGATGTTGCTGTTTAGTCGCTAAGTCATGTCCAACTCTTTGGAGACCCCATGGACTGTAGCCTGCCAGGGGTAAATGGGATTTCCCAGGCAAGAATACTGCAGTGGGTTGCTGTTTCCTTCTTCAGGGGATCTTCCTGACCCAGGGATTGAATCCACATCTCCTGCATGGCAGGCAGATTCCTTACTGCTGAGCCACCAGGGAAGCCCAATGTGTTCATTCTAGTAAGGATCCATGAGGCAGCAGCACTGCCATTTATAAAAATCCTTGCAACAAACTTGTAATAGTATCTAGTCTCAGGATGAAAGAAGACAGAGGGCAGGATGAGCAGACTTCTTTTTTTTTTTTGAGCAGACTTCTTTGAAGGAGGAAGGGCCTGGATGTGGTTTTAAATCAAGCTGTGATACAAATGCTTAGAATGAAGACCAGCCATTCCCTATCCCTCAACAAGAGGCATGTGGTAGCATCAGCACATAACCACTGAAATCCAAAGAAGGACTTTTTAAAAATTATTTATTTATTTGGCTGTGACGGATCTTGGTTGCAGCATGCAGGATCTTTAGTTGCAGCACGTGGAATCTGGTTCCCTGACCAGGGATTGAACCTGGATCCCTTGCATTGGTAGGGCAGAGTCTCAGCCTCTGGACCACCAGGGGGGTCCCCCAAAGAAGGACTGTTGGTTTTCTGCTTAGGATGCACAAGTTTAGGGCCAGAGTAGTAAGTCAGAGAGACTGAGCCCTACCACCACCTTCTCTCTGCTGACAGGCCTCTTGGGATGGGTTCAGGGAGCAGTGCTTAATATGCTTACTGAGTTGATAATGCCACCCCATGATAATGGCATTATTGACTCAATGGGCATGAGTTTGAACAAACTCCAGGAGATAGGGAAGGACAGGGAAGCCTGGTGTTCTGTCATTCACGGGGTCACAAAAAGTTGGACATGATTTAGCAACTGAACAACAACCACGTGATATGAATGGGTGCCAACTCCCAGAGAGACCAAAGCAAGAAAGGGTTCCATGGAAGGTCTGGCTATGGTGCAAACAGCCCTGCCCACTGGGCTATGTGATACAGCAGGCCTTATGGTGTTGGAGGTATTTGTGGTGGGAAAAGATGCAGAGTGAAGCTTAAGCACGATCCAGTGGAAGAATCACAGGCAGAACCTGGGATTTTGGAACAAGACTGCCATGTAATCCGCAGCAGGACTTCTCATCCCTTCTAAGAAACAGCTCTGGCCCTTTCACTAGACCCTGGTAGAGACAGAACGCTTGACCATGCATCCAGTCCTGCCCATGGAGTGCTGGGTTCTGTTGGAACCACCAAGTCATAAAGTTGGACAGGCCCAGGAATGTAGTAGAAGTGGCAGGGAAGGCATGCCTTAGAGGTGGGGAGATGAGGAACAGAGTGTGTTTGTGCTCCTGGGTGCTAGCCCTGACTTGGCTACTGGCCGCTTGACTTGGATAAGTTGCTCAATGCATTTGTTCCTCCATTTCTAAATGAGGATGGCACATTTTAAGCGACTACCCTGTGCATTTTACCTGCTTCCTCTTGGGCTCAAACGGGATGGAGTAAGAGAAAGCATGAATTTGGAAAGTAGGATGCCAAGATGGAAACCCCAGCACCTCCTCCATCCTTAAGAGCCACTGCCCAGGTTTGTCAGCCATCCATAGTGGGTTTTGATGAGAAAAACTGACTCAACTTGCAAATTGGGAATGACAATGATAATGATCATTGCCCTGATTATTTCTTAATATATTTATTACCAGTTAGGTAATATTATTATTGCTTAATAAAAGCACAACGATTACTGTTTCAGTCACTGTTTATTAAGCATTCGCTATGGCCTGGATGCGGTGCCAAGTACCTTCGACACTCCCTTCTTGCCTCAGCAGGAAACCAGGCCCCTTGCGGTGCAAGCGTGGAGGCCTAAACACTGGACCGCCAGGGAATTCCTGAGAGAAAGCAAACAAATTTGATACCACAGGTATATAGCAAGAAGCGAATGCTTCAAAAAATGAACAAAAAGACAACTGGCCACTTGCTGTGGAAGTCCCCCAAATACTTTTCGAACCCACATTTTACTCATGCAGAGACTGAGGTTCAGAGAGTTTAGCCACTTTCCCAAGGCCATGTAGCTATTCTGGGTGGGGCTGATATTTAAACCCAGGTGTATCCCACTCTGTTCAGTCCTTTCCCATTTTTGCCCCTGTTATAACAGCGGATTCTTTTTCGTTTTATTTTTGGCCTTTTTAATTGTGTTATCATTCATTTATTTTCGTCCATTTTTTCTTGCTGGCTCTTCATGAGACGCTGGGATTTTGGAACCTGCCATGTAATCCAGCAGGACTTCTCATCCCTTCTAAGAAACAGCTCTGGCCCTTTCACTAGACCCTGGTAGAGACAGAACGCTTGACCATGCATCCAGTCCTGCCCATGGAGTGCTGGGTTCTGTTGGAACCACCAAGTCATAAAGTTGGACAGGCCCAGGAATGTAGTAGAAGTGGCAGGGAAGGCATGCCTTAGAGGTGGGGAGATGAGGAACAGAGTGTGTTTGTGCTCCTGGGTGCTAGCCCTGACTTGGCTACTGGCCGCTTGACTTGGATAAGTTGCTCAATGCATTTGTTCCTCCATTTCTAAATGAGGATGGCACATTTTAAGCGACTACCCTGTGCATTTTACCTGCTTCCTCTTGGGCTCAAACGGGATGGAGTAAGAGAAAGCATGAATTTGGAAAGTAGGATGCCAAGATGGAAACCCCAGCACCTCCTCCATCCTTAAGAGCCACTGCCCAGGTTTGTCAGCCATCCATAGTGGGTTTTGATGAGAAAAACTGACTCAACTTGCAAATTGGGAATGACAATGATAATGATCATTGCCCTGATTATTTCTTAATATATTTATTACCAGTTAGGTAATATTATTATTGCTTAATAAAAGCACAACGATTACTGTTTCAGTCACTGTTTATTAAGCATTCGCTATGGCCTGGATGCGGTGCCAAGTACCTTCGACACTCCCTTCTTGCCTCAGCAGGAAACCAGGCCCCTTGCGGTGCAAGCGTGGAGGCCTAAACACTGGACCGCCAGGGAATTCCTGAGAGAAAGCAAACAAATTTGATACCACAGGTATATAGCAAGAAGCGAATGCTTCAAAAAATGAACAAAAAGACAACTGGCCACTTGCTGTGGAAGTCCCCCAAATACTTTTCGAACCCACATTTTACTCATGCAGAGACTGAGGTTCAGAGAGTTTAGCCACTTTCCCAAGGCCATGTAGCTATTCTGGGTGGGGCTGATATTTAAACCCAGGTGTATCCCACTCTGTTCAGTCCTTTCCCCATTTTTGCCCCTGTTATAACAGCGGATTCTTTTTCTTTTTAATTTTGGCCTTTTTAATTGTTTTATCATTCATTTATTTTCATCCATCTTTGTGCTTTGGCCTCTGTGGGCTTCCCATTGCACTGGCCTCTCTTACTGCAGAGCACCAGCTCTGGGCGCACGCACTCCAGAGCATTGATTAGTAATTGGACACACCAGCCCAGCTGCTCCACGGCACGTGGGATCTTCCTGGGCCAGGGATTGAACCAGTGCCCTTTGCACTGCAAGGCGGCCTCTTCACCCACTGGGCCACCAGGGAAGCCCCAGAGCAGCGGGTTCTTAACGAGGGGTGAAGGGGGGACTATTTTGCACCCTCCCCACGAGGTAACATTCTGCAGTGTCTGGAGACATTTTTGTTTGTTGAAACTGAGAAAGGTCCTCTGGACTCCTGGAGGGCAGAGATCAGAGACAGAGTTTCCGCTAGTTCCCCAAGGCTGCCGTAACAAATTGCCATGGACAGAAATTTGTTATCTCACAGTACTGGAGGCTAGGATTCCCAAATCAAGGTGTCGTGAAGGCCAGCTCCCTCGGAAGGCTCTAGGGAAGAACGTTTGCTAGGTTCAGATGGCCCCTTGCAATCCTGGGCATCCTTGTCCTGCAGCCCTGTCCCTCCAGCCTCTTCCTCCACCCTCGCACGGCCTTCTTCCTTGTGCCTCGTGTGGCTTCTCCTCTTTGTATAAGAACATGCAGGATCTTCCTTTCAAACAAGGTCCAGTTCTGAGGTTCCAGATGGACACACATTTTTAGGGATGCTGTTCCACCCACTCCAGTAATTCCCCTACATACGAATGAGTTCTATTTCGAGAGGGCGTTGGTAAGCCCCATTTTGTTCCCAAGTCCAACAAAGTTAGCCTAGGTATCCAGCTAACACAATTGGCTACATAGTACTGTAATGGATTTATAATAGTAATACTTTACACACAAATAATACATGAAAGGGGGCTTCCCATGTGGAGCTAGTGGTAAAGAACCTACCTACCAATGCAGGGGATGTGAGTTCAATCACCAGATCGGGAAGATCCCCAGGAGAAGGAAATGGCATCCCACTCCAATATTCTTGCTGGAAGTATCCCATGAACAGAGGAGCCCGGTGGGGTTGCAAAAGGGCCCGATTGGACTGAGCATCTGAGAAACACGTAAAAAACAAACACAGGCGAGTGAAGCATGCCAAAGTGCAACCACTTGTAGAGGACACACATACATGCCAGACATGTGAACTCACTTACACAATTGGACACGAAGTTCACAACTTGAAGGTTTGTATGTGGAGGACCTGCTGTCCTCTGTTAAATGCTCTTCAAGGCATAGGACAATCTCTCCTAGCAAATATCAAAATATCAATAGGGCTGAGGTGGGAAACCTGCTTCAGAGAGAGGCAGTTCTTCTCTGGGAAGCAAAAATAATGTGTCTGTTCATCTAGGTAGCTACAAACAGAAAGGCTCTCAAAGCAACTTCAAGTCCAGAGACCACCCCCGCCCTTCATTTTCCTGGACCACGTCTTCCAACAGCCTCCAGCATCTCCACGTGGATGCTGCCCCCTGCCTGGCATTTTTGTAGCACTCTGCATTTTGATTTCAGAATCACAGGATCAGATGCATCTAAAGGATTGCTTCTTTCCCAGAATCAAGGTGTCGTGAAGGCCAGCTCCCTCGGAAGGCTCTAGGGAAGAACGTTTGCTAGGTTCAGATGGCCCCTTGCAATCCTGGGCATCCTTGTCCTGCAGCCCTGTCCCTCCAGCCTCTTCCTCCACCCTCGCACGGCCTTCTTCCTTGTGCCTCGTGTGGCTTCTCCTCTTTGTATAAGAACATGCAGGATCTTCCTTTCAAACAAGGTCCAGTTCTGAGGTTCCAGATGGACACACATTTTTAGGGATGCTGTTCCACCCACTCCAGTAATTCCCCTACATACGAATGAGTTCTATTTCGAGAGGGCGTTGGTAAGCCCCATTTTGTTCCCAAGTCCAACAAAGTTAGCCTAGGTATCCAGCTAACACAATTGGCTACATAGTACTGTAATGGATTTATAATAGTAATACTTTACACACAAATAATACATGAAAGGGGGCTTCCCATGTGGAGCTAGTGGTAAAGAACCTACCTACCAATGCAGGGGATGTGAGTTCAATCACCAGATCGGGAAGATCCCCAGGAGAAGGAAATGGCATCCCACTCCAATATTCTTGCTGGAAGTATCCCATGAACAGAGGAGCCCGGTGGGGTTGCAAAAGGGCCCGATTGGACTGAGCATCTGAGAAACACGTAAAAAACAAACACAGGCGAGTGAAGCATGCCAAAGTGCAACCACTTGTAGAGGACACACATACATGCCAGACATGTGAACTCACTTACACAATTGGACACGAAGTTCACAACTTGAAGGTTTGTATGTGGAGGACCTGCTGTCCTCTGTTAAATGCTCTTCAAGGCATAGGACAATCTCTCCTAGCAAATATCAAAATATCAATAGGGCTGAGGTGGGAAACCTGCTTCAGAGAGAGGCAGTTCTTCTCTGGGAAGCAAAAATAATGTGTCTGTTCATCTAGGTAGCTACAAACAGAAAGGCTCTCAAAGCAACTTCAAGTCCAGAGACCACCCCCGCCCTTCATTTTCCTGGACCACGTCTTCCAACAGCCTCCAGCATCTCCACGTGGATGCTGCCCCCTGCCTGGCATTTTTGTAGCACTCTGCATTTTGATTTCAGAATCACAGGATCAGATGCATCTAAAGGATTGAGCTTCAGCTGTAAATGAGAAGAGTCTAGCCTCTTCTTTCCCCCCGAAGAAAGACGCTTACAAATCAAACAAAGGAATTCAGGCTCATGGGCAAGTTCCTAATCTGACATTTGAAGACTTGAGTAGAATTGAAATCCAGACGAGTCAGACTCATTAGTCTAAAGTGTGTGTGTTAGTCTCTCAGTTGTGTCCAACTCATGGTGACCTACCAGGCTCCTCTGTCCATGGACTTTCCAGGTGAGAACCCTGGAGTGGATTATCATTCCCTTCTCCAGGGGATCCCAACCCAGGGATCGAACCCAGGTCTCCTGCATTGCAGACGGATTCTTTAGCATCTGAGCCACTAGGGGAGCCCACGCCCAAGCACCACTTTAGCCCTCAAGTGAAGACCAAGGGAAGCATAGCAGAGGGAGAAGAGAGAGCTTGTGCGAAGTTCCAAATAGGAGAGCGAGCACGTCTGGGGAATTGAAGGACGGCCATCCATGCTTCACCCCTTTAGAAGAGAGTAGGGAAGGTCATTACTAACGTCTACCTTCTAGTTTTCATCCAGAAAATAAGAATCAGAGGCACGTGGCTAAGGGCCAGGACCCCGTACTCAACATCCCTTGTGTCACCTGCTTCCTCTGGCTCATAGAGAAGCAAAGGGGTTAAGATTCTGGGCTCGGGGCCAACACCACCTGAGTTCAACTCCTGCCCCAGTCACTTACTCGTTGACCGGCTTAGAGCAAGTCACCTCACCAGCCTCATTCCTCATAACCATAGTGCTGCCCCGAGGGGCTTGTGTGTATGTCTGTGTCTCTGTGTGTGTTTGTGTGTGTCTGTTTGTGTGCGCACAACTGAGGCGTCCATAAGACCACTCCCATAAGAGCTTAGCACATAGCTGGACGCCCAAAGGACCCAGACCTGGACGCCTGTTTCTTTCTTGTCTTTGGCTGTGAACTCAGGCCCAGGCTCCTCCTGCATCCACTTCCGAGGGCAGTTCTCCGGGCTGGGATGAGGGATGCAAGAAGTGGGAAAAAGCAGGTTCTTGCTCAAGGTGTTCTTTTTTTTAAGGTAAGTCTAATTGAAGAATGGTCTTTCCAGGTGGTGCTAGTGATAAAGACCCCACCTGCCAGTGCAGGAGCCCCAGAAACCATGGGTTCGATCCTTGGGTCAGGAAGATCCTCTGGAGGAGAGCATGGCAACCCACTCCAGTATTCTTGCCTGGAGAATCCCATGGACAGAGCCTGGTGGGCTACAGCCCACAGCGTTACGAAAAGTCAGAAGCAACTTGGCACATACATACGAGCCTAATTAGAGAATGACATAGAAAAAAAGGTGCACAGATCATAAACGGAGGGCTTGACAGAATTTCAAAATTTTCAGCACACTCGTGTCGCCAGCACATGGCCGAAGACACAGAACATAACCCCAAATCCTTGCCAAACACTGCTTTATGGTCACCATCACCTCCGAGGGCAGCCACAACTCTAACTTTGGAAGCAGACCGAAGTGTTGCCTGTTTTTCTATTTATACAAATGGAATCCTGCAGCACACACGCCTCTGCGTCTGGCTTGTTTCCCTTGCCGCCCTGTTGACGAGCGTCATCTGCGTTGATGTGGGTGGTTATAGATCACTCATTGCCTTGGCTGCACGGCATTCCATTGTGTTTATCCACGCCGCTGTCGATGAGCTTCGGCAGTGTTTCCCGTCCGAGGCTGGTATAATAAGCACCCCTAGGAACATTCTAGTAAATATCGTCTGCTGAACACGTGGACACATTTATGTTAAGTACACATTTAAGAGTGCTGGGTCATAGTGTGTTCAGCGTTAGTCGATACTGCCCCTTTTCTGTGTGATTTTACCAGGTGTTCCTTTTTTCGAACCATCAGTGACATCAGGCTCTGTGCCTTCCTGACCCAGCCGTCAGTTCTTTGTTCACTCCTCTGCGAAGTCTGAGTCTGTGCCAGGCACTGGAGGAGCTGTTGGAATGCCAAGGTGGAAAGGCCATGGGCTCGTCTTGGCCCCTGTGCCCCAAGATCTATTCCTTCCCCTTCTTCCATGTGTGTGGGGGTGGGGCTGGCGTGACAATGAGCCACTCAGGCTGCATTTCCCCTGGAGCAGCTGGAGGGCCCTGGCTGGAGCCCAGCCGAGAGGTAAGAGGAGGAAGCTTGGAGCACGGGGGCAGGGGAGCCGAGTGGGGAGTTGGGGGTCTCCTCTCTCTCTGCCTTGGGCAACGCCGCATGTGGTTGCGTCTCTTCCACAGCCCCCAGAGGACAGACCAGGTCCGGTTGCAGCTTCTGCAGGTGACCCTGGCCCCTGTCTCCAGTGACATCACCTGCCCGTTTGTCCCTCCAGCTGAGGGCCGGCAGGAACTCCCTACTCCCTGCAGCTCTCGGCTCCCACCCTGACTCTTCCTCCATGTGTGTATCCCATTTCCCCTAGTCACGCTCTCTACAGAGGCTTATGGTGGTTTCTCTTTTTCTGGTTGGATCCTGTCTGATCCTGGCAGGGGCCTGCAGGTCCAGTGGGGAGATCTTCAGGCCAAAGAACAAGTCTCATTCACCCAGAGTATTGCACTGATGGTGGCCGATGAGGCCTGCTGTGGGTTGGGGTGGGGGCTCTGTTAGACCATTGGCTGGGGAACTCACCACACAGCTCCTGCCAAATCAAGGCAGTTGCTTCTCCCAGACTGGGGAGCGACGTCAGCAAGCCTATCTCTATGCTCTGCTGGCCGAGGCCACTCCTTCCAAGGGGTCCCTCTGTCTGGTTCCTGGACCAGAGATTCACAGGCTGGTCTTCATCGTGAGCACTCTTCAGTGTCAGTTTTTACCTTCGTGGGGAGTAGCCTGGGAGTAGAGCATAGCATCTTAGATCTCATGGTGAGCCCAGTGCCTCAGGCATAGGAGGTACTAGTAATAATTCACACGTGAGTGTTCACCATGTGCAGGAAGCGTTCTGAGCACTTGACAGGTCTTAATAAAGGTGTTACTATGACCCCAACTTACAGATGGGGCAACTGAGGCTTGAGGAGCCAAAGGAGCTGGTACTCAATGGATGTCTGTTGATGGCACTAGCCTCAATAATTTGCATAGTAGAGTGCTTAAAAACACTGGCTTTGGAATTCAAAAGTGCTTTGAATCTGGATCTTGCCCCTGGCTAGATTGTGACCTTCCTCAATTCTTTCTCTGTGAAAATGAAGATAATCTTATGTCCACCTGGTCAGGGTCCTGAGAGAATTAAATAACGGATGTCAGTGGTAGTTGAACTTGCAGAATATATATATATATATATATAAAATAAAATTGTACTTTACTACATGTACACTACATCTTGATTTTCTCCAATCATGTACTTCTTTATTTATGATGAGTTATGGCCTGAAAAGAAATTATAACCTCCAGATTTAACAAACCAATAAGAACTTATTTTATCTAATAAAATAATATTTTGATGAATTTGCCTATGTTATCCCAGATGCTAGCCTTGGATCATAAATTATCCATTTGAGGATCACAGTAGCAATCCCATCGTATGCAGTTTATTTTTAATACGGCTCTATCTTCTTTTGGCCTCACCTCAAGGCCTTCAGGATCTCAGTTTCCCCACCAGGCATCTAATTTGTGCCCCCTGCAGTGGAAGCGGAGCCCCTGGACTGCAGGTCCAGTGGGAGATCCTCAGGCCAACGAACAAGTCTCATTCACCCAGAGTATTGCACTGATGGTGGCCGATGAGGCCTGCTGCGGGATGGGGTGGGGGCTCTGTTAGACCATTGGCTGGGGAACTCACCACACAGCTCCTGCCAAATCAAGGCAGTTGCTTCTCCCAGACTGGGGAGCGACGTCAGCAAGCCTATCTCTATGCTCTGCTGGCCGAGGCCACTCCTTCCAAGGGGTCCCTCTGTCTGGTTCCTGGACCAGAGATTCACAGGCTGGTCTTCATCGTGAGCACTCTTCAGTGTCAGTTTTTACCTTCGTGGGGAGTAGCCTGGGAGTAGAGCATAGCATCTTAGATCTCATGGTGAGCCCAGTGCCTCAGGCATAGGAGGTACTAGTAATAATTCACACGTGAGTGTTCACCATGTGCAGGAAGCGTTCTGAGCACTTGACAGGTCTTAATAAAGGTGTTACTATGACCCCAACTTACAGATGGGGCAACTGAGGCTTGAGGAGCCAAAGGAGCTGGTACTCAATGGATGTCTGTTGATGGCACTAGCCTCAATAATTTGCATAGTAGAGTGCTTAAAAACACTGGCTTTGGAATTCAAAAGTGCTTTGAATCTGGATCTTGCCCCTGGCTAGATTGTGACCTTCCTCAATTCTTTCTCTGTGAAAATGAAGATAATCTTATGTCCACCTGGTCAGGGTCCTGAGAGAATTAAATAACGGATGTCAGTGGTAGTTGAACTTGCAGAATATATATATATATATATATAAAATAAAATTGTACTTTACTACATGTACACTACATCTTGATTTTCTCCAATCATGTACTTCTTTATTTATGATGAGTTATGGCCTGAAAAGAAATTATAACCTCCAGATTTAACAAACCAATAAGAACTTATTTTATCTAATAAAATAATATTTTGATGAATTTGCCTATGTTATCCCAGATGCTAGCCTTGGATCATAAATTATCCATTTGAGGATCACAGTAGCAATCCCATCGTATGCAGTTTATTTTTAATACGGCTCTATCTTCTTTTGGCCTCACCTCAAGGCCTTCAGGATCTCAGTTTCCCCACCAGGCATCTAATTTGTGCCCCCTGCAGTGGAAGCGCGGAGCCTCAACCATTGGACTGTCAGGGAAATCCCAATACTGCACTGTTTTTATTTATTTATGTATTTTTTAAATTTTTATTTATTTACCTTTTGGAGGGTGGGGTGGGGAGGGAGGGGAATGGGCGGGCCACTTCTATTGGTCTTTCATTCCTCTATCTTCATCCATCTTTGTTCTTTTGGCCCGTGTGGGCCTCCCATAGCGGTGGCGTCTGTTGCTGCAGAGCGCCGGCTCTGGGCGCATGCGCGCCAGAGCTCCGGCTCAGTAATTGGAAGCATCGGTCCAGCCGGTCCGCGGCACGTGGGATCTTCCCAGGCCAGGGATCGAACCGGCACCCCTTGCTCTGCAAGGCGGTGTCTTTACCCACTGAACCACCAGGGGAAGCCCTACTGCACTGTTTTTAATGTTTAAATTTGAAATCATTTCAGCTACAAGATATAATAATAAAAAAAGATGATCACACAATTCTTACCCAGATTTTCCACATTCTCCAAATATTAGCATTTTGCTACATTTTCTTTATCACTTACCCCTCTATCCATATGTGTATACAGTGCATGCATCCTCAGTGGTGACCAACTATTTTGCGACTCCATGAACTGTAGCCCCCCAGGCTCCTCTGTCCATGGAATTTCCCAGGCAAGAACACTGAAGTGGGTTGCCATTTCCTTCTCCAGGGGATCTTCCCGATCCAGGGATCAAATCCATGTCTCTTGTGTATCCTGAATTGGCAGGCAGATTCTTGACAAACTGGAATCCATGTGTGTGTGTGTGTGTGTGCGTGTAAAACAAAGTGGACGTTCATCTATATTTTTCTTGAAATGTCTGAGAGTACGTGCAGACCTGATATGCTTCTTTATCCCTAAATATTTCAGGGTGTGTTTCCTACAAGCAAGGACATTATCTTTTATAAGGTAATGTTGATCAAGACATTGACATTGACTTCATACTGTTTTCTATTATAGAGATCTTATTTAAATTTTGTCAATTGTCTCACTAATGTCTTTTTTAGTAAAATAAACACGTGAGTTCTTCTGGTCCAAAACTGCCTGTAGCAGGTATCTTCAGTTTCCTTCGATCTAGAATATCTAGTTTCTCAGTCTTTGTCTTTTGTGACCTTGACATTAGTAAGGAATCAAGGCCAGTGATTTTGAACCCTGCTCCTCGATTTGGACTTGTCTAGCATTTCCCCATGATTAGATTCAGATTCTGTATCTTGAGCAGGAAAATCACAGGAACGATACACCGTTCTTGGTGCAGTGGGTCGGAAGGCGTTTGATACCAGGTGATTTCAACTGTGATCACTTAATTTCAACAGGTGGGGCCTGCCAGGTTTCTCTGCGGTAAGGTTACTGGGTTTCTCTTTGTCTTTTATGAGCATTTTGTGGAGAGAGGCTTCGTCTTTAAATATTGCATTTCTCATTAAACACTTACGCACCATCATTGGTCCTTCTTGCCTGAATAAATTGTTACCATGACAGCTGCCAAATGGTGATTTCTCTAACCTCAGGATTCCTTCTACATTTATTAGTCAAGACTCTATTTGTTTCTATCCGTATAATTTGTAATCCCTTACTATCATTATTTAATGTAGCGCTCAAATTATCGCAAATTTGGCTAAGGGGAGCCCCTTCAAGCTGGTTCCTTCATTTTTGTTGTTGTGTCTGCCCCATTTCTGTATGCTTGCTTAGTTTCTGACAAACTAGGTGTTCACCTACATTTCCCTTACCCAAATCTAGAATCAACCATTTCTCCCAACAGTCCTAGTTTCTTTTGGAAGAGAATCTATCCTTCAATTTTTAAAGGGAGGAAAGAGAAGAAGAAGAAAAAGGAGGAGGGGAAATGCCCAAAAAAGTAGGGAGTGGGGTTGTACATATCGTAGTAGGTGTTTTGTTTTATTATTTTATTTTTTTCTTTGTAGTAGATGTTTAAATGCTTACATTTAACAAAAGAATATTTTTAAAAAAATTCAAAGCAGGTATGATTGTATTCCACATAAGACAGTTATACCAAAAGTCTACACTTGAGGTTCCTCCTGAATATAGGTCTAAATTACCTTTCTGCCTCCCCGGCAGACTCCCTAACAGCCCTCTACTATGGTGCTCAAATGAAGAAGAAAAGAGAGCTCCACGGTGAGCTGGTGAGTCCCAGAGCACAGCTCTGGCGTCTCTCATCCCTAACCTTGAACCCCCACACCCAGAGCAGCTTTGCTAATGTCTGTTTCATATCTTGATTTATTGGAATTTGACTCTTTTTTATTTGGGGAAGTTTTAAGACTGTGTAGTGGTGAAGGTGGTTAGGAAGAGCCAGATTGGTCCTGGGGTTAGGATTCTGCATTTCCACTGTAGCGGGTCACGGGTTCCATCCCTGGTCAAGGAACTAAGATCCCACATATCGGCTCAGATTACCTGGTTTCAAATCCTGGCCCTTCAAGGGACTTAATATCTTTGTGCCTCGGTTTTCTCATCTGTAAAATGGGCATGTGCCGCCCCCAGGGGTTTTTGGAAAGGGTGGCATCAAGTGCAGGGAGCTGAAACTGGCAAGTGAGACTGTGATTACACATGACGTTGGTGGTTGTCATGACTTCACACAAAGGCTGCTGCCTTTCGAGACCCCTTCCCATGTGTATATTCCCTGCCCCCAAAATGTGGTGCTCACAAACTCTCCTTCATGCCCCAGGGTGGGAAGATGTCCTCTCTGACCTGCCTTCGTCCTTGGGGACCTGCAGGCAGCTGTGTCTCAGTCAGGACTCTCTCTGGTGCAAGTGACAGAATCCCAGCTCCAACCTGCTTACACACAACAAAGCCCATTGGCCCCAAGAGGGCTTCTTACACCTTCAGGCATGGCTGGATCCAGGGACACAATTCTGCCATCAAGATAACCAACCTCCTCCATCTCTTCTGGCCTCACTTCTCCTCTCAGTTGTCTTTGTTCTGAAGCTTCATTCTTCCTGTGTGGCAGCAAGATGATCACTAACAAAAGGTTTACATCCTATAAGCTGAGCAACTCCAGCAAAGAGAGAGAGCGAACCTTTACCCAGTAGCTCCAGCCAAGGCCCTGGGGCTGATACCTATTGATCTGTTTACATCACACGCTGTGCTGGAGCTCTTCTGTTTCCTCCTACCATAGCTACTCCCCACCCTATCCATCCCTCTCTGTGCCTGGGGGACTGCCCCATGTCACCTGTAGAATCAGGCTCCCCTGCCTTCCGGGTTGGTGGGGCTGGGCTCAGCCAATCGAAGGCACAGGCAGGAGACTGACGGGCATGGAGAGGGTACAGTCAGGGTGCATATTTTCCAGTTCCTTCTTTTCTAGGTCAGCGTGGGCTGTCTGTGTGGTTCCACCGAAGGTCCCGGCTCCTGCCAGGGTACCTGCTTCATCCAGCCCCGGTCCTCCTGGGTCCAGCCATGGCTGCCCCTCCTCGCCCCTCCAGCTAGAGGAGCGGACGGCTCCTGCCAGTGCAGGCCTGGCCCCCGTTCTTGCTGGTGTCCCTGCCTCCTGCCTTCCCCTTTATAAAGAGAACCTTGATGACACTCTCCTCAGCGACCCAGCTGTCTGTGTCACCTGTGCCCTGCTTCTGCACACGTGCCGTCTGTCCCGGTCAGCCGCAGAAGAAGGGACAGTGAGACCAAGATGTGAGTGTCATAATGCTTCGTAAATCTCCAGGCCTCAGACCACGTGGGGTTTGTCAGTCTGTAAGTCAGGATTCCCCTGAGTCTTGGTTTCAGCCTCTATCTTCTGAGTTTCACCAAGCGACAGGATGAGGAGGGAAGTGAATCTAGAGTCCAAAGCCAGCTACCCCTCTCCCTCGTGTAGCTCCCACAAGCCGTGTGACCTGAGCAAGTTGCTCCGTATGGCTGAGGCTCCCTTGAAGTGAAGACACATTGCCTGCCTCCCGCAAGGGTTGCTAACAGACCTGATGCCCGTAGGGAGGGACTGCTGGTGTCTGGCACTCTCTACCCTGTGTGCTGTGGACATCTAGGGTGCCCACTGGAGAAGGAAATGGCAACCTACTCCAGTAGTCTTGCATGGAAAATTCCAGAAACGGAGAAGCCTGGTGAGCTACAGCCCATGGGGGCTCAAATATAAATATACAGGGCTTCCCTGATGGCTCAGTGATAGGGAATCTGCTGCCATGCAGGAGACCCGGGGTCCATCTCTGGGTTGGGAGGAGTCCCCTGGAGGAGGGCATGGCAACCCACTGCAGTATTCTTGCCTGGAGAATTCCATGAATGGAGGAGCCTGCCGGACTGCAGTCCATGGGGTCCCACAGAGTCGGACACGACTGAAGTGACTAAGCACCTCCTTCCCTCTTGCTTGTGGTTCTGTTTGTTTCCATTATGGCCACAAATGACCTCAGCCCTCTGCCAGCCGCTCTCTGCATGACCTCAGAGGTAACCTCCTATACCAGGAGGCACAGAGAGGCTATGGGTCAGGCTGAAAGGACACTGCACTCAGCTACTAATCTGCCTCTCAGAAAAATGGTCTCATCTCTCCAGGCCTCTATTTCCTCATCTGAAAAATGGACATATTCATACCAGTTCCTTCTACCTCACTGGTGTCCCTGAAGCCAAATAAGAAAATGACTATACCTAAAAGCTCTTTTAAATAAAAGGTCACTAGGAACCTCCCTTGATGGTCCAGTGATTAGGACTCTGTGCTTTCAATGCAGGGGCCACAGGTTCGGTCCCTGTTTAGGAACTAAGATTCCACATGCCACGTGGCCAAAAGAGTTTTCTGAAAAAAAATACTAATGGAGCACCATGGATGACAAAAACATTTCACTACCTAAACTGACCCCCCAGAGACCCAAGGGGTCCCCAGAGCCCCATTTTAAGGCTCTTTCCCAGCTCCCCTCTAAGCCCTCCTCTTCATCCTTTGACCAATGAACCTGCAAGTGTAGCTCCCACAAGCCGTGTGACCTGAGCAAGTTGCTCCGTATGGCTGAGGCTCCCTTGAAGTGAAGACACATTGCCTGCCTCCCGCAAGGGTTGCTAACAGACCTGATGCCCGTAGGGAGGGACTGCTGGTGTCTGGCACTCTCTACCCTGTGTGCTGTGGACATCTAGGGTGCCCACTGGAGAAGGAAATGGCAACCTACTCCAGTAGTCTTGCATGGAAAATTCCAGAAACGGAGAAGCCTGGTGAGCTACAGCCCATGGGGGCTCAAATATAAATATACAGGGCTTCCCTGATGGCTCAGTGATAGGGAATCTGCTGCCATGCAGGAGACCCGGGGTCCATCTCTGGGTTGGGAGGAGTCCCCTGGAGGAGGGCATGGCAACCCACTGCAGTATTCTTGCCTGGAGAATTCCATGAATGGAGGAGCCTGCCGGACTGCAGTCCATGGGGTCCCACAGAGTCGGACACGACTGAAGTGACTAAGCACCTCCTTCCCTCTTGCTTGTGGTTCTGTTTGTTTCCATTATGGCCACAAATGACCTCAGCCCTCTGCCAGCCGCTCTCTGCATGACCTCAGAGGTAACCTCCTATACCAGGAGGCACAGAGAGGCTATGGGTCAGGCTGAAAGGACACTGCACTCAGCTACTAATCTGCCTCTCAGAAAAATGGTCTCATCTCTCCAGGCCTCTATTTCCTCATCTGAAAAATGGACATATTCATACCAGTTCCTTCTACCTCACTGGTGTCCCTGAAGCCAAATAAGAAAATGACTATACCTAAAAGCTCTTTTAAATAAAAGGTCACTAGGAACCTCCCTTGATGGTCCAGTGATTAGGACTCTGTGCTTTCAATGCAGGGGCCACAGGTTCGGTCCCTGTTTAGGGAACTAAGATTCCACATGCCACGTGGCCAAAAGAGTTTTCTGAAAAAAAATACTAATGGAGCACCATGGATGACAAAAACATTTCACTACCTAAACTGACCCCCCAGAGACCCAAGGGGTCCCCAGAGCCCCATTTTAAGGCTCTTTCCCAGCTCCCCTCTAAGCCCTCCTCTTCATCCTTTGACCAATGAACCTCGTGCATCCCTGACCCCCCACCCATCCTGGGCTGACTCCATAGGAGCTTTGTGTAAAGGCCTAGATTGAAATGGTCCCTTGTCTCTGTTTGGAAAGGACTCCTCATTCAAGATGGCTGAACCAGGGCGCTCTGGAGGCTGCAGCACCAGGGGCAGCTCACAGGGAGGGAGAGGAGGGAGTCACCTCCACTCCTCTTGCGCAGTGAGTCACTCTGTCAGCATGCCCATCTGACGTCACAGCTGGTTCTACCAGCTGCCCCTGGAGCCAGCCCCGCCCTCGCCACGCCGGAGCCCTCACCCTCCTTCAGTGTCAAAAGCCAGGACTACAAGGACCCCCAAACCCCATTCTATTCAAAAGCCATTCAGACCATCACAGTCATACTGTTACTACTGAATCACACAGGAAAAAAAAGAGGAAGCTTTCTCTCCCTCTCTGCCCTCCTTCTCAACCCACACCCCAAAGCAAACCGCTATTAACAGCTTGCTGTGGAACATCCAAGGTGCATAAAACGTATATTCAATTTTATTCGTTACGACTTTTTAAAAATGTACAATGTTGGGGACTTTCCTGGTGGTCCAATGGCTAAGACTCTGCACTCCCAAAGCAGGGGGCCTGATTTGATCCCTGGTCAGGGAACTAGATCCCACATGCCACAACTAAAACAGTCAAATAAATAATTTTAATGAATGAATTAATTTTTTTTTTGGCCACTTCTATTGATCTTTCATTTATTTATCTTTGTTCTTTGACCTGTGTGGGCCTCCCATCACAGTGGCTTCTCTCGCTGCAGAGCACCGGCTCTGGGGGTCTGCGCTCCAGAGCTCCGGCTCAGTAGTTGGACACGTCAGTCCAGCCGCTCCGCAGCACTTGGAATCTTCCCAGGCCAGGGATTGAACCAGCGCCTCCTGCACTGCAAGGCGGTGTCCTTATCCACTGGACCACCAGGGAAGCCCTGAATTAATTAATTTTGAAAATACTGCATTAGCAGAGTGCAGAGCAAAGTGATTCAGTTATGTATTTTTTCATATTCTTTTCCATTATAGTTTATTATAAGATATCGAATATAGTCCTGTGTGCTATCTGTTAATAGTAGGACATTGTCACTTATCGATCTTATCGCATTAGGACCTTACCTTTTGGAGCATTTTAGGTTCATAGTAAAATCTGAGGAGAAGGTACAGAGATTTCCCGTATACTCCCTGCCCCCAAACATGCCCAGCCTTCCCCACTACCTGAGTGTACGCTTGTTACAATGAATGAACCTACATCAACACATCATAATCACTAAAGTTGATCATTTATGTTACCGTTTACTCTGGATGTTGTATATTCTATGAGTTGGAACAAAATGATGACATGTATCCATCATGATGGTACTGTAGGGAGTGTTTTCATGGCCCTAAATGTCCTCAGGGGACTTCCCTGGTGGTCCAGTGGCTGAGACTCAGAGCTCCCGGGGCAGGTCTGGGTCTGATCCCAGATCAAGGAACCAGATCCTGCATGCCACAACTAAAGATCCTGAATGCTGCAATGAAGATCAAAGATACCGCGTGCCTCTAGGCTGGGAATCAACACAGCCAAGGGGATAAATAAACAGATATTTTAAAATAAATAAACAAAAATTTTAAAGTCCTCTGCATTCTGCCAATTCACCCCTCTCTCCACCTCCAATGCCTGGCAACCACCCCTTCTACCATCTGCATGGTTTTGTCTCTTCCAGAATGTCTTCTAGGTGGAATCCTACACTATGTAACCCTTTCAGATTGGTTTCTTTCACTTGGTAATGTTCATTTGAAGATCTTTGCGTGGCTGGATTTTTCAAGCTTTTTAACACTGAATAATATCCCATCATTTGAATAAGTCACCGTTCATTCCACTATTCATCTACTGAAGGACATCATGGTTGTTTCTAAGTGTTGGCAATTATGAATAAAGCTGCCGTAAACATCTGTGTGCAGGTTTTGGAGTGTGACTGCTGGATCATATGGTAGAAGTATGTCTGGCTTTGTAAGAAATCACCGAACTGTATTCTGAGTGGCTGCACCATTTTGCAATCCCATCAGCTGTGAACGAGAGTTTCCGGTCGTCCCACATTGTCTGCAGCACTCAAGTGATTCGTTATGTCTATCTTTTTAGTTTATTATAAGATATCGAATATAGTCCTGTGTGCTATCTGTTAATAGTAGGACATTGTCACTTATCGATCTTATCGCATTAGGACCTTACCTTTTGGAGCATTTTAGGTTCATAGTAAAATCTGAGGAGAAGGTACAGAGATTTCCCGTATACTCCCTGCCCCCAAACATGCCCAGCCTTCCCCACTACCTGAGTGTACGCTTGTTACAATGAATGAACCTACATCAACACATCATAATCACTAAAGTTGATCATTTATGTTACCGTTTACTCTGGATGTTGTATATTCTATGAGTTGGAACAAAATGATGACATGTATCCATCATGATGGTACTGTAGGGAGTGTTTTCATGGCCCTAAATGTCCTCAGGGGACTTCCCTGGTGGTCCAGTGGCTGAGACTCAGAGCTCCCGGGGCAGGTCTGGGTCTGATCCCAGATCAAGGAACCAGATCCTGCATGCCACAACTAAAGATCCTGAATGCTGCAATGAAGATCAAAGATACCGCGTGCCTCTAGGCTGGGAATCAACACAGCCAAGGGGATAAATAAACAGATATTTTAAAATAAATAAACAAAAATTTTAAAGTCCTCTGCATTCTGCCAATTCACCCCTCTCTCCACCTCCAATGCCTGGCAACCACCCCTTCTACCATCTGCATGGTTTTGTCTCTTCCAGAATGTCTTCTAGGTGGAATCCTACACTATGTAACCCTTTCAGATTGGTTTCTTTCACTTGGTAATGTTCATTTGAAGATCTTTGCGTGGCTGGATTTTTCAAGCTTTTTAACACTGAATAATATCCCATCATTTGAATAAGTCACCGTTCATTCCACTATTCATCTACTGAAGGACATCATGGTTGTTTCTAAGTGTTGGCAATTATGAATAAAGCTGCCGTAAACATCTGTGTGCAGGTTTTGGAGTGTGACTGCTGGATCATATGGTAGAAGTATGTCTGGCTTTGTAAGAAATCACCGAACTGTATTCTGAGTGGCTGCACCATTTTGCAATCCCATCAGCTGTGAACGAGAGTTTCCGGTCGTCCCACATTGTCTGCAGCACTTGGTGTGGTCACTATTCCAGATCTGGGCCATTCCAATAGGTGTGTAATCGTATCTCAGTGTTGTTTGTTTGAATTCGCATTTCCCTGATGTAATAAGGTGGGGGACATCGTTCAATAGGTTTATTTGTCATTTGTATATCTACTTTGTTGAGATGCCTGTTTTTCAATTGCCTTTACTTATTGTTGAGTGTTGAGTGTTGAGTAGACCTTGTTTTGGGGGGTTTTTTGTTTGTTTTGTTTTTAAACAAGAATAACAGGGTTCACAAATATATCCCATTTTCTTTATCCATTCATCTTAGGTTATTTCCATGGCTTGGCTATTGTAAATAATGTTGCAGTGAGTTTTTATAGATTTTGGGTAAAATTGCTTTGTCAGCTGTGTCTTTTGTAAATATTTTCTCCCAATCTGTGGCTTGCCTTCTCATTCCCTTGATGTATATTCAACTTTAAAATTTTAATTTAATTTTACAAGTAGCTCAACATTTTAACTTCTTCGGGGAAAAAAAGAAGAAGCAGAACAAAATTTGCCTGACTTTGATCCCCCATCTGGGTCCATTCTGCATCGCCCATGTGTTATGCCTGTTACCTTTTCCAAGTGTATTCTTTCCCATGTTTCTCTTTGTGCTTTTATTTGTACACATTTCTATTCTTCATGGGAAACACATAGCTCTATTTTGTGCGTGCATGTTTTACATAAGTGCTGGCATATCATACATGGTCTTTTTGCTAGTCACAGTTATGCTGAGTCTTGAAGACCCAGCCATGCCAGGACCTACCCAGCTATCTTGTTCTAAGCATAAGCATTGCAATCCACTCAATAATAAATCAGTCTCTTTTTATTGATGGACATTTGTGTGGTTCCCCATTTTGGCTTTTGTCCCCTTATAAAAGTTATTTTTAAAAATTTTGATCAGATTCATGTATGTTACTGGTATTAAACATTAAATAATAAATAATGGGATGGTTGGATGGCATGACCAACTCAATGGACATGAGGTGGAGCAAACTCCTGGAGATCCTGATGGACAGGGAAACCCAGCGTGCTGCAGTCCATGGAGTTGCAAAGAGTTGGACGTGATTTAGCAACTGAACAACAACAAAACAGTGTTTATCTGTGCTCTTCTCATTTATGTTCAACTCTTTGCAACCCCACAGATTGTAGCCCGCCAGGCTTCTCTGTCCATGGGATTCTCCAGGCAAGGATACTGGAGTGGGTTGCCATTTCCTCCTCCAGGGGATCTCCCCAACCGAGGGATCTCCCCAACCGAGGCATCTCTTGTGACTCCTGCCTTGGCAGGCGGTTCTTTACTACTATGGTCACGTCATAGCAAAAGTCAGTAATGCATTGCCTTACCCCACTGCCCCACCCCCATATATACACACAACCACTCCAGAGCTTTGTTCCTCTGAGACAACGACTTCCCCCTCTTTCCACTGTTTACCTCCATAGTTCTGAATAAGATGCTTATGTTCTATTTCCTGATCTATCAACATGATCTGCTGCCTTCCTATCTTTGGAAGATGCCGATTTCTGGCTTTATACGCACCCCACTCACCTACTTGCATCCCCTCTGTCTGTCCTTCCCATATAGTAACATGGCAATTTTCTGGTTAAGTCAGTACTCTCTGTTTACTGTGACTGTGGAAGTGTTTTTTCCTGCCAAGTAATGATTCTCAATTCGAACTGCACCCAAGGAGCTTTTCTGGCTGTGCCGGTTCTTTGTTGCTGAACATGAGCTTTCTCTATTTGCCGACAGCAGGGGCTACTCTTGTTTTGGTGCACCAGCTTCTCCTTGGAGTGGCTTCTCTTGTTTTGGAGCATGGGCTCTAGGATGCGTGCATCAGTTCAGTAGCTGTGGCTCCCGGGCTCTAGAGCGCAGGTTCAGTCGTTGTGGCCCATGGCGCTAGTTGCTCCGTGGCACGTGGGATCTTCCTTGATCAGGGATTGAACCTGTATCCCTGAATTGGCAGGCAGATTCTTAACCACTGGACCACCAGAGAAGTCCCCAGATTCTGGGTGCGTTTTTTTTTTTTTTTTTCCCTTCCCTTGACTGTTTTGTTAAAAACCAGGATTTCTCAACTTTGGCACAATTCACAATGTGACCAGAGAATTCTTAGCGGTGGGCATGTCTGTGCCTTGGAAGCTATTTCCTGGCATCCCTGGCCTCTGCTCACTAGGGGCCCACAGCATTTCTCCGCCCCCATCCTCTCACCCAGTTGTGACAAACAGAAATGTCTCCACACTTTGCCTAATATTCCCTGGGGCCAAATCACCCTCAGCTCAAAAACCAATCCGAAGTTCTCTTAGCAACAGATGACCCAGTTAGCTGTTGCTGCTTCCTTGGTTTCTGGTAAAGCCAGTTATTTATGATTTTCGAGGTGAGGATGTATTTTCTCAGCCTGCCATTCTCTTGGGATCCTGGTGAAGGGGAGGAGGTGAGTTCTTTTCATTTACTCCCAGATTTTTTTTTTTTCTATCAAGATTATTTGTCAGTTTTCTTTTAAATAACTTTGAGAAACTTTCAAATGCCATACATACTTACGGTTCAAAACTGAAAAATACAGAAACGCACAGGAAAGAAAATGAAAATTTTCCCTTTAGTCTCTCTCTAGATAAACAGATAACGTAATGTTGGTGGTTACCCTTATAGCTTTCTCCTGGTCAGAGAAATAGGTCTCCTGTGCTGCAATTAAGACCCATCCCAGTCAAATATTAATAAATAATGTTTTTAAAAGTCCTTTGCAATCACTTTGCACACCTACATCCAGAGAGCTACTCCTTACTATTTAAGTTCTTAAGGTTTATACCGATTAAGGTAACCACTTTTTGCCCACATCATTTTTTAAATACAGAAAGCGACTTCTGTTCCCTGTTAAAGGATAACTTTAAGAACATTCAAGACATGACTCTCATACAAATGAGCTACACCCAAGACGTCGTAAATTTGTTACTGAGGGAATCGGCAACCTGGGGAAAGGTGGTGGAAAAAGGAACCAGAGGAAAAGGGGTGATCTAGTCTATCAAAAAAAGATAGGCTAAAATCAGTTTGCTGGTTAGAATCAACACTAATTACGATTCTACAGGGCAATAAAACAGTAACCTTTGGGGTTATATTTTCTACCAGACAAAAATCATTTGCATCTGTACCAAATTCTACAAGTTAACCAACAACTTTATAGACCCTGAGCCCCAGGAAACAGTAAAGTTTAAGTCGAACAATGTTGCATCCCCCAGATACATATCACATTTTTAATCAGTTGATGAACAGGAGTTGTTTCCACTTTTTTGGATTTTATGAAAAATGTTGCTATAAACTTTAGTTACAAGTTTTTGTGTGGACATGTGTTTCCATTGCTCTTGGGCATATGCCCAGAAGTTGGTTTTCTGGAGCACATGGTGACTTTATATTTGACGTTTTTAGGAGTTTCCAGACTGTTTTCCAAAATGACTGCCCCATTTATAGTCCCACCAGCAATAGAGGAGGCTTCTGATTTCTCCACATCCTTGTCGACACTTGTTATTGTCTGTCTTTCTGAGTAAAGCCTGCGAGTATTCCCTAGCCAGGTTCATTTGCCCAGAGTGCCATCAACCAAATGCTGAGATGGTGTTATTTACCACAAAGAAAGGGTTTATTTACAAGGCAGCCAAGCAAGGAAATGGGAGAACAAGGGTCAAATCTACCTCCTCACTGCAGAGAGGCTTGGGATACTCACAGAATAAAGTAGCAGAAGGGTCTTAAGAATAGGGAAACAAGATAGGGAAAAGGGGATGTAACTGGTGTTTGTGCATGCATATCTGAGTTACATGCTTCTTCGTGGGATGTAGGTTCAAAAATGGAGGCATTTAGAGGAGAGGAGGAGGATTGGATTGGGAGTCTGGGATCAGCAAATGCAAACTTATATTTAGAATGCATAAAAAACAAGATCCTGTTGGATAGCTCAGGGACCTGTATTCAATATCCTGTGATAAACCATATGGAAAAGAAAAAAGAAAGAGAAAAAATGGAGGCACCTAACATGATCTAGGGGTGGAGCTTTTGGCCATCTGACATCAAAAGGTCATCGAGTGGACACTTGTGCACACTCAGTTGGAGGATCAGTGACCCTATTCTGTATTAACCTGCTCACCTCTAACTAGACACAACTGACTCCAAGTTCCTGGGCAACAACTCCAGCAAATGTCTTATTGTTTCAGTTACGTGCAACTTAAAGGACACACAAGGTTTCTGTAACAACAAATAAAGCTACCTTGATTAGTGAAGGCAAGTTACATGCATCATGGACTGAACTCCTGATTATTCACGGTTCCACCAATGGGCATGAAAACTATCTCATTGTGCTTCTGTGGCCAGGCTTCTGAAACGAGTCTTGCCCCAAAACCAATTTTGCACACAGTGAAGGTCCTCAGCCCAGTGGCCTCAAGGTCTAAGTTTTGTGTGGACATGTGTTTCCATTGCTCTTGGGCATATGCCCAGAAGTTGGTTTTCTGGAGCACATGGTGACTTTATATTTGACGTTTTTAGGAGTTTCCAGACTGTTTTCCAAAATGACTGCCCCATTTATAGTCCCACCAGCAATAGAGGAGGCTTCTGATTTCTCCACATCCTTGTCGACACTTGTTATTGTCTGTCTTTCTGAGTAAAGCCTGCGAGTATTCCCTAGCCAGGTTCATTTGCCCAGAGTGCCATCAACCAAATGCTGAGATGGTGTTATTTACCACAAAGAAAGGGTTTATTTACAAGGCAGCCAAGCAAGGAAATGGGAGAACAAGGGTCAAATCTACCTCCTCACTGCAGAGAGGCTTGGGATACTCACAGAATAAAGTAGCAGAAGGGTCTTAAGAATAGGGAAACAAGATAGGGAAAAGGGGATGTAACTGGTGTTTGTGCATGCATATCTGAGTTACATGCTTCTTCGTGGGATGTAGGTTCAAAAATGGAGGCATTTAGAGGAGAGGAGGAGGATTGGATTGGGAGTCTGGGATCAGCAAATGCAAACTTATATTTAGAATGCATAAAAAACAAGATCCTGTTGGATAGCTCAGGGACCTGTATTCAATATCCTGTGATAAACCATATGGAAAAGAAAAAAGAAAGAGAAAAAATGGAGGCACCTAACATGATCTAGGGGTGGAGCTTTTGGCCATCTGACATCAAAAGGTCATCGAGTGGACACTTGTGCACACTCAGTTGGAGGATCAGTGACCCTATTCTGTATTAACCTGCTCACCTCTAACTAGACACAACTGACTCCAAGTTCCTGGGCAACAACTCCAGCAAATGTCTTATTGTTTCGTTACGTGCAACTTAAAGGACACACAAGGTTTCTGTAACAACAAATAAAGCTACCTTGATTAGTGAAGGCAAGTTACATGCATCATGGACTGAACTCCTGATTATTCACGGTTCCACCAATGGGCATGAAAACTATCTCATTGTGCTTCTGTGGCCAGGCTTCTGAAACGAGTCTTGCCCCAAAACCAATTTTGCACACAGTGAAGGTCCTCAGCCCAGTGGCCTCAAGGTCTAAGTCTCACTTGGTAGGAGGAGATGGAAGAGTGAAGATGGCCCCACGGAGCCATCCCACAGATGGGGGGCTCCCCAGGGGGCAGGGAAGATAAATCAAGTCCCAACCATCCTGGGGAAAGCACCTAGAACTCATGGTCTTCTGGCCGAGTGCAGATCATGTTCTTGCAATGAACGGAGGCGGAAAATACCCAGATGGTTGTGTGAGGCAGAGGAGGGGAAGAATGCTGTCTGGCCCTGGGCTGGAGCCTTCAAGGAAATACCAGACCTCTGTAGGCTGTGCTTTGAGTGCTGGCCGGAACAAAATGACCTGCTTCAGCGACCTGCGGCACGATCAGAGACGCCACCGCTCACCCAGAGCTCAGTAAACAAATTGTTGCCTTTTAAAAAGTGTGAATGCTTCTAGGAGGAGTAGGCATCTCGCTAGATGACTTCAGTAGCTTTTTGTGAATTAGCTTATCAGATGCTCACCCACATCCTCCAGAGACAGGGCTCAGAGGAAGTGAGAGTTTTGACTCATTGGGAAGGGTGGGGGAGGGACAGGTGGACAGGGGGTAGCTCCGCTCAAGCGGTAACGCTCAGGAGTGACGTTGCAGGCGTGTAGGACAGGGCCCAAGTTGGGGTAAGAAGCCTGCTGGGGAAAGTCTTCACCTCCATTCATCAACTGATAAAACAGTGGCCATGATTCGTTTGTTATATGCTCCACCTTGTCCTAAGAGCTTTTCATACAGATGTTCTACTTTATTTTTGTTGTTGTTGTTGCCTTTCGGTATCTCGGTTCCCTGACCAGGAATCCAACTGATGCCCTCTGCAGTGGAGGCCAGGAGCCTTATCCACTGGACCACCTGAAGGATTATTCATTTATTAACAAGCGCTTAGGCAGCACACTATGCCACCGCTGATCTCTCACACGCCACCCGCTGCATCGAAGTTACTACAGATTCCATTGGCTCCCCTGAGAAACAATTCTGGAATCGAACCCTTTCTCGCCACCTTCCTAGCCCCGCTGGGACTCCCAGTGGTCTTCCGGCTTCCCTGTTGGCAGTCAGAGCGACCCTTTTAAAACGATGCCTCTCCTGTAGTCAGAATGCTCCATGCGCTTCCTATCTCGGTCACTCTAAAAATGGAAGTCTTCACCACGCAAGGTGCTACCTGAACGAGCCTCCCTTACCTGTCGGGTGCCATCTGCTTCCTGACTCTGCTACAGGAGTCTGAGTGCGCCTCAGACCCACCTGCGGGCTTCTGCTCAGCGCCACAGCAGGGACTGCAGCCTTCGGCCACTCCCAGCACCTGCATGGCTTATGCCTTCACTTCTTCTAAGTCTCAGCTTACATGTCGCCTCCTCAGAGAAAACTTTCTTAACACTCCCTCCTCCATCTTAAACAGCCTGCACGAACCAGGTGGCCCACTGTCAGAAAAGAGGATTACAAAGGTAGAGAGGGAGAAAACTAGGATGGATTCTATGCTGTTAGACTGGAATTAAAGATATGGAGAGAACAAATAGAGATAAGTATTGAAGGAAATGAGGTGTGTGTGTGTGTGCATATATATGTGTGCATGTTTAGGTCTCCCACATGGCAGGCAGATTCTTTACCATCTGAGCCACCAGAGAGACCCAAGAATACTGGAGTGGGTAGCCTATCCCTTCTCCAGGGGTTCATCCCGACCCAGGAATCAAACCGGGGTCTCCTGCACTGCAGGTGGATTCTTTACCAGCTGAGCCATCAGGGAAGCCTGCATGTGTGTGTGTGTGTGTGTGTGTGTGTATACACACACATACATATACACACATATATTTATTTATTTATATTCTATAGCTCAGGCAACCAGGGAAGGCTCACTCCAAAAAGAAAGTGCATACCTTGTGCCCAGATCTTGGGTTCTAAGCACTCGTCCCCACTGAAAGGAATCAGAACACCTTGGAGAAATGGTTGGTTCCAGGCCTGAGATGGGGAAAGTACAAGATGAACTGAGAACTTTTTTTTGGTGCCAAAAATAAGAAAGTGCTCAAAGGATGATGGAACATCAAAAGGATACAGGAGCCAGCTTGAAGGAGCTCCTGTTAGCCAAATAAGAAACAATTCGGTGCCACCTTCCTAGCCCGCTGGGACTCCCAGTGGTCTTCCGGCTTCCCTGTTGGCAGTCAGAGCGACCCTTTTAAAACGATGCCTCTCCTGTAGTCAGAATGCTCCATGCGCTTCCTATCTCGGTCACTCTAAAAATGGAAGTCTTCACCACGCAAGGTGCTACCTGAACGAGCCTCCCTTACCTGTCGGGTGCCATCTGCTTCCTGACTCTGCTACAGGAGTCTGAGTGCGCCTCAGACCCACCTGCGGGCTTCTGCTCAGCGCCACAGCAGGGACTGCAGCCTTCGGCCACTCCCAGCACCTGCATGGCTTATGCCTTCACTTCTTCTAAGTCTCAGCTTACATGTCGCCTCCTCAGAGAAAACTTTCTTAACACTCCCTCCTCCATCTTAAACAGCCTGCACGAACCAGGTGGCCCACTGTCAGAAAAGAGGATTACAAAGGTAGAGAGGGAGAAAACTAGGATGGATTCTATGCTGTTAGACTGGAATTAAAGATATGGAGAGAACAAATAGAGATAAGTATTGAAGGAAATGAGGTGTGTGTGTGTGTGCATATATATGTGTGCATGTTTAGGTCTCCCACATGGCAGGCAGATTCTTTACCATCTGAGCCACCAGAGAGACCCAAGAATACTGGAGTGGGTAGCCTATCCCTTCTCCAGGGGTTCATCCCGACCCAGGAATCAAACCGGGGTCTCCTGCACTGCAGGTGGATTCTTTACCAGCTGAGCCATCAGGGAAGCCTGCATGTGTGTGTGTGTGTGTGTGTGTGTGTATACACACACATACATATACACACATATATTTATTTATTTATATTCTATAGCTCAGGCAACCAGGGAAGGCTCACTCCAAAAAGAAAGTGCATACCTTGTGCCCAGATCTTGGGTTCTAAGCACTCGTCCCCACTGAAAGGAATCAGAACACCTTGGAGAAATGGTTGGTTCCAGGCCTGAGATGGGGAAAGTACAAGATGAACTGAGAACTTTTTTTTTTTTTGGTGCCAAAAAAATAAGAAAGTGCTCAAAGGATGATGGAACATCAAAAGGATACAGGAGCCAGCTTGAAGGAGCTCCTGTTAGCCAAATAAGGGACAGTCTGAACATCAAAATAACTAAGGACTAGAACTGATTACAATTCATGGAATAAAATTGGAATCTGTGAGTTCATACCAATACAAAGTCTGATAAGGCCCAGGATAATTACAGTTTTCAAAACACTTCCCTATAAAATATGTATCCCTTAGAAAGGAAGAAAGAGTAACTTTACACTGGAGAAATCTGGCAGACACTACCATGATAATCAAGTGACTGAAGTTAATATTTCGGGTTAAGGGACCATAGGTTTCCCTGGTGCCTCCGTGGTAAAGAACCCACCTGCCAATGCAGGAGACCCAGGTTCGATCCCTGGGTTGGGAAAATCCCCTGGAGGAGGAAATGGCAGCCCACTCCAGTATTCTTGCCTGGGAAATTCCATGGACAGAGGAGCCTGGCGGGCTATAGTTCACGGGATCACAAAAGAATCAGACACGACTTAGCGACTAAACACCAACTAATGGGACGACAGGAATTATACATCCCCTGCTGGATGCCATGAAAAGAACGTGGCATTATTTCTGTAATATTTCTGCCAAGGATATACAATCTGAATCAAATCATGAAGAAACATCAGCTAACCTCAAATTGAGGCTCAGGCTACAAACATACTGGCCTATAATTTTCCAGAAGAAACGGAGGAACTGTTCTCAACCGAGAGAGATTCAGGAACCATGACTACTGTTACCGTGCGGCAGGGGATGTTGACAAGACTCCATATGGCGATCACTTTGCAACACAGACATACATGGACTCATTATGTTGTGCACCTGAAACTAATATATATCCTTTTATCTCAATTTTTAAAAATGACAACTAAATAACACCTGGAGTCCTGGATGGGATCCTTTTGCCCTTAAGGATATTATTGGGGCAGATTAGGAGGGGGGTCTAAGGATGATGGTGTCCGCCAAAGGAAATAATTTTTGAGCTCATTAGGGTGAGCCCTGCTTGACTCCACGACAATTCCAGCAAAACCCCCGGGGTCTTCTCCCCGCCGTCTCTCTCGCTGTGGCCTGTGTCCCCTCCTCCCCCTTTTCAGTGAACAGGTTAGTCCCCACCTAAAGGTATGGAGTTTAGATTTTCCTTTTGAACTTGGATTGTGCTTTCTGGAGCCAGAAGGTCAGCCATAGGCACTTCTGTCGTAGTCTCCAGTCTTGTGAGCGGCAGTCCTGCATTCATAGGGACAGCCCACAATTAGCAACCGGGCATCCCGTGTCATTTTCCAGTCAAAGCTCCCGTCAACCTCCAGAAATCATGTCCATCCTAAAACAAAACGTAAAGCTTGCAAGTCCATCATCGTTTAGTTTAGTTGGTGCTTTGTGGGTTTCTGTGTATGTTTCTTACTCCGCAGGATATATCCCCTAGGGTCTATTGGGAGAAATAAAAAGTCTCAAATCTGAGACTCAGGGACTTCTAAACAGATGTCTCATGGTGAGGAAAGTGGGGGCTGGAATCCAAGGAGAAAAATCCAATGTCAGGAGGAATCCACCAGATCCTTTTGCCTCCAAGACACAGGGCAGCTGGTCCTTCTGGAAAGCAAACGTTTCTGCTTTGAAAGAATACCGACTGTAACGTGACAAGCATGTATCTGGGATTTCCGTGGGGGACAAACTCACAAGGACCACTAATGCTACTGTGCTTTGCTTTTATTTTGGTTTTTCTTACTTCATCCACAATGGAAGGAAATGCTCAATGTTATTTAGGTGCTAGTGAATAAAGGTGTAATTTTTTTCACCCAAGGTTATGAACCCGCTGACTTTTAGCAACTAACCCAGGTAAAGGACACTGCCCTCCACCCCAGCCCCAGTTAGTACTTGGTGAGTCTGACAACCCAGAAACGGCTGCAGAAAAAGACCCACAGAAAAGCCAAGGAGGAAACGATTCAGGTCTACATCAGGGCCAATGCTATGGGCATCACGACAGGCTGGTGGAAGTGAGCTGCCAGCTGGCCTTGGTGATGGATGGGAGGTGGGGGTTGATGGTAATTCTGGACAATTTGGTTTCCAGAAGAGGATAAATGTGAATGAGTTCATGGTCTTGCAGAGGGTGGGGTACCTGTTACCATAGAGTTCAGCAAAACCCCGGGTCTTCTCCCGCGCTCTCTCGCTGTGGCCTGTGTCCCTCCTCCCCTTTTCAGTGAACAGGTTAGTCCCCACCTAAAGGTATGGAGTTTAGATTTTCCTTTTGAACTTGGATTGTGCTTTCTGGAGCCAGAAGGTCAGCCATAGGCACTTCTGTCGTAGTCTCCAGTCTTGTGAGCGGCAGTCCTGCATTCATAGGGACAGCCCACAATTAGCAACCGGGCATCCCGTGTCATTTTCCAGTCAAAGCTCCGTCAACCTCCAGAAATCATGTCCATCCTAAAACAAAACGTAAAGCTTGCAAGTCCATCATCGTTTAGTTTAGTTGGTGCTTTGTGGGTTTCTGTGTATGTTTCTTACTCCGCAGGATATATCCCCTAGGGTCTATTGGGAGAAATAAAAAGTCTCAAATCTGAGACTCAGGGACTTCTAAACAGATGTCTCATGGTGAGGAAAGTGGGGGCTGGAATCCAAGGAGAAAAATCCAATGTCAGGAGGAATCCACCAGATCCTTTTGCCTCCAAGACACAGGGCAGCTGGTCCTTCTGGAAAGCAAACGTTTCTGCTTTGAAAGAATACCGACTGTAACGTGACAAGCATGTATCTGGGATTTCCGTGGGGGACAAACTCACAAGGACCACTAATGCTACTGTGCTTTGCTTTTATTTTGGTTTTTCTTACTTCATCCACAATGGAAGGAAATGCTCAATGTTATTTAGGTGCTAGTGAATAAAGGTGTAATTTTTTTCACCCAAGGTTATGAACCCGCTGACTTTTAGCAACTAACCCAGGTAAAGGACACTGCCCTCCACCCCAGCCCCAGTTAGTACTTGGTGAGTCTGACAACCCAGAAACGGCTGCAGAAAAAGACCCACAGAAAAGCCAAGGAGGAAACGATTCAGGTCTACATCAGGGCCAATGCTATGGGCATCACGACAGGCTGGTGGAAGTGAGCTGCCAGCTGGCCTTGGTGATGGATGGGAGGTGGGGGTTGATGGTAATTCTGGACAATTTGCAAGAGCAGTTGGTTTCCCCAGAAGAGGATAAATGTGAATGAAGTTCAATGGTCTTGCAGAGGGGTGGGGTACCTGTTACCATAGAGTTCAGCCCGAGTGGGCATATGAAGTCGCTTTGGTTGTGTTCAACTCTTCATGACCCTATGGTCCGCAACCCCCCAGGCTCCTCTGTCCATGAGATTTCCCAGGCAAGAATACTGGAGTGGGTTGCCATTTCTTTCTCCAGGGGATCTTCCCGACCCAGGGCTCAGACCCTCATCTCTTGAACCTCCTGCACCCCAGGCAGATTCTTTACTGTCTAGGCCACCAGGGAAGCCCTCCTCACCTCTTCACAACCTCTCAATGGATGGAAAGCCCCCATTAGCCCATAGGCCGTGAGGAGAAGGGACAAGATAGTCAACAGCCTCTAAACACGGGTTCTTTTTTCAAGGATAAAAGTAAAATCAAATGATTACAAGACTCAGAGGCACTTTGTGTATCTCCTTGCAGTTCTATTTCTATGCAATTGTTACAAGCCTGGTAGCAAAATATGTGCATACACTGTGCTACAAAGCAAAGCAAAAGAACATAGTTGTGTTCCGTGTTCTTTTTTTTTTTTTTTTTTTAAAGATTTATTTATTTATTTTGGGCGGGGGTCGGGTTGGGGGGGGGGGGGGGCAGGCGGGCCCCTTCGGTTGGTTTTTCATTTCTCTATCTTCATCCGTCTTAGTTCTTGGCTCCTGTGGGCCTCCCATCGCGGTGGCGTCTGTCGTTGCAGAGCACCGGCTCTGGGCGCATGCGCTCCAGAGCTCTGGCTCGGTAATTGGACACAATGTTATTTAGGTGCTAGTGAATAAAGGTGTAATTTTTCATCCAAGGTTTTGAACCCGCTGACTTTTAGCAACTAACCCAGGTAAAGGACACTGCCCTCCACCCCAGCCCCAGTTAGTACTTGGTGAGTCTGACAACCCAGAAACGGCTGCAGAAAAAGACCCACAGAAAAGCCAAGGAGGAAACGATTCAGGTCTACATCAGGGCCAATGCTATGGGCATCACGACAGGCTGGTGGAAGTGAGCTGCCAGCTGGCCTTGGTGATGGATGGGAGGTGGGGGTTGATGGTAATTCTGGACAATTTGCAAGAGCAGTTGGTTTCCCCAGAAGAGGATAAATGTGAATGAAGTTCAATGGTCTTGCAGAGGGGTGGGGTACCTGTTACCATAGAGTTCAGCCCGAGTGGGCATATGAAGTCGCTTTGGTTGTGTTCAACTCTTCATGACCCTATGGTCCGCAACCCCCCAGGCTCCTCTGTCCATGAGATTTCCCAGGCAAGAATACTGGAGTGGGTTGCCATTTCTTTCTCCAGGGGATCTTCCCGACCCAGGGCTCAGACCCTCATCTCTTGAACCTCCTGCACCCCAGGCAGATTCTTTACTGTCTAGGCCACCAGGGAAGCCCTCCTCACCTCTTCACAACCTCTCAATGGATGGAAAGCCCCCATTAGCCCATAGGCCGTGAGGAGAAGGGACAAGATAGTCAACAGCCTCTAAACACGGGTTCTTTTTTCAAGGATAAAAGTAAAATCAAATGATTACAAGACTCAGAGGCACTTTGTGTATCTCCTTGCAGTTCTATTTCTATGCAATTGTTACAAGCCTGGTAGCAAAATATGTGCATACACTGTGCTACAAAGCAAAGCAAAAGAACATAGTTGTGTTCCGTGTTCTTTTTTTTTTTTTTTTTTTAAAGATTTATTTATTTATTTTGGGGGGGGGTCGGGTTGGGGAGGGAGGGGAGCGGGCGGGCCACTTCTATTGGTCTTTCATTCCTCTATCTTCATCCGTCTTAGTTCTTTGGCTTCTGTGGGCCTCCCATCGCGGTGGCGTCTGTCGTTGCAGAGCACCGGCTCTGGGCGCATGCGCTCCAGAGCTCTGGCTCGGTAATTGGACACATCGGTTCAGCCGCTCCGCGCACGTGGGATCTTCCCAGGCCAGGGATCGAACCCAGCGCCCCTTGCACTGCAAGGCGGTGTCCTTACCCACTGGACCACCAGGGGAAGCCCCTGTGTTCTTTTTGTTCTAAGTCCTGTGGAGCTGAGTGTCCAGGCAGGAGGGAACATTCAGGCAGAGGTTCTTCCAATTCCCACCTACTCCCACACAACCTGGAGCCTGTGACTCCTGGGACACTGTCTGAAGGTTGTGTTCTGTGTTCTTATTGCAAATTAAAAAGCCTGGAAGGATGCATACCAAAGTGTGGGAGTGTGGAAGAGAAAGAAAGACACTGTTTACTTTTGACCTAACTGACTCTGTTTCTTGAAAAATATTTAATAATTATATTCTATTGTCTCTTGCAGAGTTTCTACTGTTTGAGTTATGAGTTTCTTGTTGCTATGACAAAGGACCACTAACTTGGTGGCTTCAAGCAACACAGGTGTATGATCTGACAGTTCAAGAGGTCAGAACTTCAAAATGGGTATCCTTGGACGAAAGGTGCTGGCAAGGCTGCCTTTCTTCTGGAGGTGCTAGGTGAGCCTCGTGTCCTTGCCTTCCCCAGTGTCTGTAAGCTGACTTCGATCCGGGGCTCCTGTCCTCCTTCCACCTTTCAAGCCAGCAATTGCATCATTGCCATCTCCACTTCCATCTCCACGTCCACTTCGCTGATGCTCCTGCTTCTCCTTTCCATTTATCAGGACCCTTGTGATTGCATCAGGCCCACCTGGCTCACCCTGGCGAATCTTCCCATCTCAAGGTCCTTAATTTAATTGCATCTGCAAAGCCTCTTTTCCATGTAAAGTAATAAAGTCACATATCACAGGCCACAGAGATTAGAAAATAGATGTCATTGGGGAACAAGGCAGAGATGGTGGCATTATTCTGCTTATCATAACTACTTGTGCAATTTTTTAAAAACCTATTTAACCGGGCTTCCCCTGGTGGTCCAGTGGATAAGGACACCGCCTTGCAGTGCAAGGGGCGCCGGTTCGATCCCTGGCCTGGGAAGATCCCACGTGCCGCGGAGCGGCTGGACCGATGTGTCCAATCAGCGAGCCGGAGCTCTGGAGCGCATGCGCCCAGAGCCGGTGCTCTGCGACAACAGACGCCACCGCGATGGGAGGCCCGCAGGAGCCAAAGAACAAAGACGGATGAAAACAGAGAAATGAAAGACCAATAGAAGTGGCCCGCCCACTCCCCTCCCTCCCCAACCCGACCCCTCCCAAAATAAATAAATAAATAAATCTTTAAAAAAAAAAAAAAAAAAAACCTATTTAACCTTATATAAAATCAAATTTTTCTCATCACTAAAAATTCCTGATAATCACCATTTCTAATGATGCCTCATAGTCCACGGTTAGGGATATACTACTCTTTATTTAATTGGTCCCCCAACTGGGGATCTTTAGGTGGTTCTACATTTCCATAATTTTAAAGATGATGATTTTTTTTTGAAGATTTTTTTTTTGATGTGGGCTATTTTTTAAAGATGTTGTTGGATTGTTTACAACATTGCTCCTGTTTTAAGTCTCAGGTTTTTGGGCCCGAAACATGGGGGAGCTTAGCTCCCCACCCAGGGATGAAACTTACATCCCCTGCCTTGGAAACACAGTCTTAACCTCTGGACCACCGGGAAAGTCCCTAAAGCTGATAGTTTTCAGGATAAGCATCTTTAGGTCTTTGGGGAGATAGACTGAATCCAAAATGGGTTAAGGAAATGGACTTGGTGGTCAGAAACACCAGAGTTCAAATCCAGGCCCTGTCTCAATTATCCATGTTGGTGGAGAGGCAGTTTCCACAACTGCAAAAAGGAGATCCTTACAATGGCCCCAATCTCACTGGATTTTTAAACTGCTTTCTTGAGATTTAATTCACAATCCAGTCAGTTAAGGGGTAAATTCAATGGTTTTTAGTCTCAGGGTTTTTTCAGGATTTGATGATATTGAACACACATTGTCACGATCATTAATAATTCTTTGCTCCTAATTTGCATCATTTTCTTGTGCAAGGTTCTTAGAACCAGAAATATAGCATAAATGCCTGTCAACCTCTCAAACATTTTGGAAATACTGTGATTATTTTTTAATTTGAGGGGTTGGGGGTATCTTTCGGTGTTTGGATAGAATTTAGGGGCACAGGAGATGTTGGTTACAAAATTGGGGGGCTAGTTGGTTCAAGATGTTCTCTTTGATTCTCCCTTTGTGTGACCCTGACTTATACTCACTTCCACCTTTCCCCGCTACATACACGCACAGAGGAATCAGGGCAAGTCGATTCTGGTTCACTGAATTGTCCTCTCCCGTCTGCCACCCCTGCAGAGCCACTAGCCTGTTTTTCTCCATCCCAAGTGAACCCTATTCCTTCATTGAGTGCTACTCTGGTACCATGTCCAATTGCCCATCTTAATTTACACCAAGCACGCTGCGTGGCAAACCAGTAAGTAAGAGAGGAGGTGGGTGTCTACCCACGGGGTGCGCACCCTACCTACCAAGAAGCCACAAACGCATACCCCATTTGGCCGTGGGAGGGCTGACTGCGGGTTTCAGGGCTGAGCTAATGAAGGGCCAGCCAAATCCAAGGGCATGTTGCACCAGCGTGTCGTGTGGGTGAGTCCTCAGGCATCTTGCAGGGGTGGGAGCAGGTTCTGGGAAATGGGTGTGCATTAGGTGGTGAGGGATGAGAGGAAGGAATGGAGAGGGCGGGTGGGGTCAGAGGTGGGCGAAGGTGGAGGCGAGGAAAGGGGCCCCAACTGGGGTTGGACCTAGTAGTTAGACCAGTAGCTTGGAACCATTTTGGGGTCATGGCTTCCTTTGAGAATCCAATGGATGTTCAAAAGAAAAAATGCACACACACCCAAATGTACACACACACACACACACGTCCACAAAGTTGCGTAAAGTGACAAGGTTTCCTTAAACCTAGGAACCTCAACCAAAGGCTCAGGATTAAAAACCTCTGTCTAGACTAGTTCACAGGGCCTCGTCAGAAAGAAAGAAAAAAAAAAGCCTAAGGTTTTTTTTGAAGAATTTGAGAACGTTTTTATCTTCTCCTGTGACAGAGGTTTAGGGAGGTTTGCAGGTTTGGGAATTAAATTCCAAAGCCCAGTCATCCCATAAATGCTTGATTTATTTTCTTCCAGTTTTTATTTTGAACATTTTCAAAGCTCCGAGATATCAGAAGCTCATGTAGCCTTCAATCACAGTCTCTAATTCTCAACATTTTCCTCTAATTCCTCTCCTCTCCCCATGTACACTTGTTCTCTCAGGAACCCATGTTTTTTTCTGGAGAAGCATTTGAGAGTAACCTGCAGACATTATGATACTGTATCCCTAAACACTTAGCATGTAACTCCTAAGATCACAACACAATCCTCACAGGCACAAAATTTAAGATGTTCTCTTTGATTCTCCCTTTGTGTGACCCTGACTTATACTCACTTCCACCTTTCCCCGCTACATACACGCACAGAGGAATCAGGGCAAGTCGATTCTGGTTCACTGAATTGTCCTCTCCCGTCTGCCACCCTGCAGAGCCACTAGCCTGTTTTTCTCCATCCCAAGTGAACCCTATTCCTTCATTGAGTGCTACTCTGGTACCATGTCCAATTGCCCATCTTAATTTACACCAAGCACGCTGCGTGGCAAACCAGTAAGTAAGAGAGGAGGTGGGTGTCTACCCACGGGGTGCGCACCCTACCTACCAAGAAGCCACAAACGCATACCCCATTTGGCCGTGGGAGGGCTGACTGCGGGTTTCAGGGCTGAGCTAATGAAGGGCCAGCCAAATCCAAGGGCATGTTGCACCAGCGTGTCGTGTGGGTGAGTCCTCAGGCATCTTGCAGGGGTGGGAGCAGGTTCTGGGAAATGGGTGTGCATTAGGTGGTGAGGGATGAGAGGAAGGAATGGAGAGGGCGGGTGGGGTCAGAGGTGGGCGAAGGTGGAGGCGAGGAAAGGGGCCCCAACTGGGGTTGGACCTAGTAGTTAGACCAGTAGCTTGGAACCATTTTGGGGTCATGGCTTCCTTTGAGAATCCAATGGATGTTCAAAAGAAAAAATGCACACACACCCAAATGTACACACACACACACACACGTCCACAAAGTTGCGTAAAGTGACAAGGTTTCCTTAAACCTAGGAACCTCAACCAAAGGCTCAGGATTAAAAACCTCTGTCTAGACTAGTTCACAGGGACTCGTCAGAAAGAAAGAAAAAAAAAAGCCTAAGGTTTTTTTTGAAGAATTTGAGAACGTTTTTATCTTCTCCTGTGACAGAGGTTTAGGGAGGTTTGCAGGTTTGGGAATTAAATTCCAAAGCCCAGTCATCCCATAAATGCTTGATTTATTTTCTTCCAGTTTTTATTTTGAACATTTTCAAAGCTCCGAGATATCAGAAGCTCATGTAGCCTTCAATCACAGTCTCTAATTCTCAACATTTTCCTCTAATTCCTCTCCTCTCCCCATGTACACTTGTTCTCTCAGGAACCCATGTTTTTTTCTGGAGAAGCATTTGAGAGTAACCTGCAGACATTATGATACTGTATCCCTAAACACTTAGCATGTAACTCCTAAGATCACAACACAATCCTCACAGGCACAAAATTTAACATTGATGCAATGCTTTGTAATACACATCTTACATACAAAATTTCCCCAGTAGTCCTAATAAGTGCCTATCTTTTAGCTGTATTCTTTCTCCTTCCCTTCCTCCTTCGCTCATCTCTCTCCTTTCCTATCTTTTTTTTTTTTTTTTAAATTCAGGGTTGGATCCAGATGATACACTTCATTTAGTTATCTCTCTTAGGCACCTTTAATTGAGAGCACAACTTCGGAGTTTGGTTCCCTTGTTTTGTCGTGTGACAGTGACATCTTTGAAGAGTCCAGGCTAATTGTTTTGCAGAATGCTCCCCAGTTTGGATTTGTCCGATTAGATTCAAGTTCAAAGTCTTGAGGCAAATGGTGTATCTCTTACTTGGTGCAGCCCTTCCGAGGGTCAGCTGTGTCCTTACTGATGATGTTAAGTTCGATTCATGATTAGAGTGAAGACCTCCAAGTTTCCCTTTGTAATTAACACACTCTAGAGGGTAACACTGTATTCATGGAAGGCCTTGAGCTGTGGCAAATGCTGGGCGAGCCAGGTGTAAGTATGCACTCAGTCTTTGTTCTAAAGTTGTTTTTTAGAGCAGACAATGTCCTAGGAGACTAGCTACAAAATACACAATTTTTTTTAAAGATTTATTTATTTATTTATTTTGGGGCGGGGGTCAGGTTGGGGAGGGAGGGGAGCGGGCGGGCCACCTCTATTGGTCCCTCATTTCTCCATTTTCATCCATCTTTGTTCTTTGGCTCCTGTGGGCCTCCCATCACGGTGGCGTCCGTCGCTGCAGAGCGCCGGCTCTGGGCTCATGCACTCCAAAGCTCCGGCTCGGCAATGGGGCACATCAGTCCAGCTGCTCTGTGGCACGTGGGATCCTCCCAGGCCAGGGATCGAACCGGCACCCCTTGCACTGCAAGGCGGTGTCCTTACCCACTGGACCACCAGAGGAAGCCCCAAAATACACAGTTTTTTGAAGAACGTGGATGGGTCCTGAGTTACAGCAGTATCAACTCCAACATTTAAACTAAAATTAAACGTCAGACTCGAAGAGGGAAAAGGAGTCAGTCATAGGAAAATGGGAGTGGAGGGGGAGGAAGTGGCCCTGGCCAAGTTTGGAGGCTACGAAGAACATAAAGATGTGTATGTGGTGATTTCAAGGAGGGAAAAGTGACAGGAGAAAGGTTCTGGTCTGATAATAATAATACTGAGCATGTAGCATGTGCTAGACTCAATTCTAAGAGTTTTACATAGTTCGTTGTTGTTTGGTGATTAAGTCATGTCTCACTCTTTCGTGACCCCACCAACTCTAGCCCACCAGGCTTCTATGTCAGTGGGATTTCCCAGGCAAGAATTTTGGAATGGGTTGCCACTTCCTTCTCCAGACGCTCTTCCCAACCCAGTGACTGAACCTGAGTCTCCTACACTGACAGGTGAGTTCTTTACCACTGAGCCACCAGGGAAGCCCCTTTTACGTGGTTTACCTTATCTAATTTTCCCTGTGGCCCTATGAGATAGGTGCCATTACTGCTTTTATGCTGTACAATCTACAGCACAGAGAGGTTAAGTTATCAGCCCAAGGTCATACAGCTTGTAAGGAACAGGGCTGGGATTCAAACCTGGGAAGGAGTGTGACTCCACAGTCTGTGCTCTCAAAAAGGAGGAAACAGGGTCTTATCTAGAAAATAGAGTATGAAAAAAAGATCAGGATCAGAGCAACATGGGCTGTGTGAGGAAGTTCGGTTAATAAAAAATGTGGGATGGGAAAGGGAGATAAAAGAAAGGCCCAGATGATTAAGAGTGTTCAGGGCTAGAAGGCAACATAATCAAATAGGCTGAAGTTTGGTTGGTTACCCCATCCGCAGTCCATGGCCAACCCCTAGCCTATCCCTACAGGCAGGACTCTCACGGTTCCTCTCCTGTTCTCTGCAGCCCCAGAATATTTACATGATCACAAAGTATCTCCCCATAAACTGCTTATTAATTACAGAGGGAAAAATAGGAACTTTACAATGAGCAATCTGGCTGACTCCAGCTTAACCAAGTGACAGATGTGAACCTACGGAAGGTTCTTAGGGAAGGTAATGGAAGGAAATCTGGGGCAAAGTAAAGAAGAGATGAGAGAGATGAAGGAGACAGAAGGGGAAGTCTTGAGGTTCAAAAGCCTATGGGTGACAGGTCAGGGTCCATTGAGGGATGATGGGCTGTCACTGGGAGGGAAGGGAAACCTTAAGTTGGACTGGTTCTGGGAGATCAGAGTGAGTCTTTAGGGAAAGACTTGATGGGAACAGTTTGGGTGACAAAAAGGTCACAACTGGATCTGTCCAAGAGATTGGGGTGAGTAAACTCTGGATGACTAAAGGGTAGAGAGTTTGGGGCAGGGGTCTCTAGGAGAGTCGGAAAACACTATACATGGCATAAGGCTCCAGGGTAGCAGCCTGTAGGTGGGGTTGGCCCTGCGTTGCGTGCGGAGGGCCAGACCGAGGATGGGGAGATTCGGAAGGGCGCCGTGAGGGGCGGGGCCGGGGCAGGGCCGGGGCGGGGCCGGGCCGGCGGGCGGGTCCCCCCGCGCTGCAGGGGGCGCTGTGAGCCTGGGCGGCCCCTGGCCGGGCGGCGGCCGCTCCTAGTGAGCGCGGCCCCTTTTCCGGGTTTCCTCCTCCTCCTCCTTCTTCTTCGCCGCCGCCGCGGCTGCCCCTTTCCCGGCCGGCGGCTGCCGCTGCTGGTGCCGCTGACGCCGTCGCCGCCTCGGAGCCGCGAGCCGAGCGGAGGCCGCCGCGGAGCGCGAGCGCCACCCGCCCCGCCGCCCCGCCGGCCGCTCCAGGGCCGGGCCGGCTCGGCCGGCGCCCCCCGCGCCCCCAGCCCGCCCGCCCGCCCGCCCCGCGGGCCCGGCCTGGCGCGGCCGCCCGCAGCCGCGCTCCTCCTCCTCCTCCGGCGGCCCGTGGCCCGCCGCCTCCTCCGCCCGCCGCCCCGCGCCCCTCGCCGCGCCGCCGCCACCCTCGGCGCCCCGCGGCGCCCCCCGGTCCCGCCCGCCATGCCCGGCCCGGCCGCGGGCAGCAGGGCCCGGGTCTACGCCGAGGTGAACAGCCTGAGGAGCCGCGAGTACTGGGACTATGAGGCTCACGTCCGAGCTGGGGGTAAAGCCGCCGCCGTACCCTCGCCCCCACCCCGCCCGGCCGCCCCGACGCAGACCGCGCCAGCCCCCGCGCTCTGTCTCCGCTGGGCTCGCGCCTCTTAGGGTCTAGGATGGGAAGCAGACCCTCCCACCACATGCACGGCTCCCTCTTTCCCCACCTTCTCGTCCCTTCCTCTGCGGTGCACCCTCTCACCCGGAATGCTTTCTTGCTGACAAGTGTAGGGGTCCAGGGACCAGAGCCTGGTGGAAGGGAACAGTTGGTGACAAAAGGTCACAACTGGATCTGTCCAAGAGATTGGGGTGAGTAAACTCTGGATGACTAAAGGGTAGAGAGTTTGGGGCAGGGGTCTCTAGGAGAGTCGGAAAACACTATACATGGCATAAGGCTCCAGGGTAGCAGCCTGTAGGTGGGGTTGGCCCTGCGTTGCGTGCGGAGGGCCAGACCGAGGATGGGGAGATTCGGAAGGGCGCCGTGAGGGGCGGGGCCGGGGCGGGGCCGGGGCGGGGCCGGGCCGGCGGGCGGGTCCCCCCGCGCTGCAGGGGGCGCTGTGAGCCTGGGCGGCCCCTGGCCGGGCGGCGGCCGCTCCTAGTGAGCGCGGCCCCTTTTCCGGGTTTCCTCCTCCTCCTCCTTCTTCTTCGCCGCCGCCGCGGCTGCCCCTTTCCCGGCCGGCGGCTGCCGCTGCTGGTGCCGCTGACGCCGTCGCCGCCTCGGAGCCGCGAGCCGAGCGGAGGCCGCCGCGGAGCGCGAGCGCCACCCGCCCCGCCGCCCCGCCGGCCGCTCCAGGGCCGGGCCGGCTCGGCCGGCGCCCCCCGCGCCCCAGCCCGCCCGCCCGCCCGCCCCGCGGGCCCGGCCTGGCGCGGCCGCCCGCAGCCGCGCTCCTCCTCCTCCTCCGGCGGCCCGTGGCCCGCCGCCTCCTCCGCCCGCCGCCCCGCGCCCCTCGCCGCGCCGCCGCCACCCTCGGCGCCCCGCGGCGCCCCCCGGTCCCGCCCGCCATGCCCGGCCCGGCCGCGGGCAGCAGGGCCCGGGTCTACGCCGAGGTGAACAGCCTGAGGAGCCGCGAGTACTGGGACTATGAGGCTCACGTCCCGAGCTGGGGGTAAAAGCCGCCGCCGTACCCTCGCCCCCCACCCCCGCCCGGCCGCCCCCCGACGCAGACCGCGCCAGCCCCCCCGCGCTCTGTCTCCCCGCTGGGCTCGCGCCTCTTAGGGTCTAGGATGGGAAGCAGACCCTCCCCACCACATGCACGGCTCCCTCTTTCCCCACCTTCTCGTCCCTTCCTCTCCGCGGTGCGCACCCCTCTCACCCCGGGGAATGCTTTCTTGCTGACAAGTGTAGGGGTCCAGGGACCAGAGCCTGGTGGAAGGGAAGCAGCAGCCCGCCCTTCTCACGCCTTGGGATTTCTGTTGGGGTAGGAAGTCAGCAGCTGCCCTCTTGAGCTATTAAAATTCTCTGCCTGTTGAGGTTTTTGAAATGAGACTAGGTGGGAGGAAATTTTATAAAAACGTCCAGATTCTCAAAGCAGGCGCTCTCTACCTTCCCGGAGGGAAGTAATAAGGCAGGTGCTGCGGGCAGAGGGGCATCTCTGACGGAGCCTCCAGGATGGATGCTGTGCTCACCTCTCTGAATTGGCTCCGACCCCTGCCTTCCAGCCTCTGCAGGGGCCAGTTAGGTTAGGAGCTGCGTCCAGTGAAAGGAGCCAAGTTTATGTTGTAGCTTTCATTTAGGGAATGAGTTGTGGCATGATGTACAGACACTTCCCAGTGCTTGATTAATGGAAGCGGCTGGATGGGCGTGTGTAGTGGACATAGGCTTGGTTGATCCGAAATCCTCGCATTTATGTGTCCTTCTTGTCTTTCGCAGTAATCAGGACGATTACCAGCTGGTTCGAAAACTTGGTCGGGGAAAGTATAGTGAAGTATTTGAGGCCATTAACATTACCAACAATGAAAGAGTGGTTGTAAAAATTCTCAAGGTGAGTGTCTTAACGAGTGGCATTACAATTTCTTTTTCACAGGTCAGAAGGATACAAACCGCTCCAGCCACATTCTAGAATGAGCGGGACAGACTCTCATTTTATAGATCTTCTACCTCATGGCCCTCTGCTCCTCCCACCCCGTTTTCCTTTGGTTTTCTTTTTCTTTTTTTTTGCATAGACGTGTTTCAAATCTAAGCATGATAGTTCAGGAGCATCCTTGTTCTGAAATGTAATTATGGGCTCCCAAAGTGAATATTCCAGAGGGCCTCCATTTGTTACAAACGAAACAGGCATTCAGAAGCAAGAAGAGCTTTTTCATGAAGAGCCCAGTGGATCCAAGAGCACCTAGAGTACTGAGCTTGTTATTCCAGAAAGTTGGAAATACAGCAGCTTCAGAAAGGAGTTGGAAGCCTGAGTGGAGGGGAACACCTCCTTGAATCAGCTCTTGTTCTTCCTCCTTTGTGATAGAAGTTTCAGATGGGGTGAGCCAGTGGGGCCAGGAGTGTTCATTGTGGCTTATCAGGTAGTGAAGTGAAAGTTGGGGGCAGTAGAGAATACTCATAATCACTGAAATAACAGTTGGAACAAAACAACTTGCATCTGGCTTAGCAGCCTAAGTTGGTTAAAGATACACACTTTGTCATCTCTTGGATGAAGGTATGATTTTCATGAGCCTGCAGAGTTGGCTAAATTCTCTTCCAGGTAGCTGATCATGTAGCATTTGATAATGTTTCACAGGGTGGACTACAAAGTAGTTCTTAGACTCTGAAGGGTCTTCATCGTGGCCAGATCATTTCATATGTGTGCCTGTCATTTAGTGAAATCGTGAGTGAGGTAATATAAGCACTTTTACACAAACAGGAGTTCCAGTGTGGCCATTCTGAAGAGGCTCTGTGAATAAGAATGTAGGGTTGAAAAGCTGTTTTTGTGGTAAGTACAGTTAGGTCAGCTGTGTCCCTGTTGAAAAAGAGGGGTCAGGCCTAGACTGCCTGAAAATCGCTTTTCAAAAAAGTGAGCGACTCTGTTACTGAGGATCATTCTAGCCTAGTGATGAAGAAACAGGGTTGCCGTTGAGAAAGTAGGCAAGTTAGGTATTTGTGTTTCTAGAAACGCTGGAGGTAAGAAGCGAGGAACTAATATGGACGATGTGGAGTTTCTGACTCTCCTCTTCCTTAAATGTGAATTGCTCCTGCAGAGTCACGTGGTCTTTTTTTGTTGTTTTTCTTCATAAGCATAAATATTTAAAAAGACGTTTCCTTCAGGGAAGTCACCTGGAAAAGCCATGCAACTTTTTTCTTTAGATATTAGCATAAATGTCTTTACTATAAGCTGCTTAAAATCTCTCTAGGAAGTAAGCAAGACATACATTGCAGTTAGGAATATCCGTATTCCGCTGGTGTGCATTTGGAAGGATGAACTGCTGGCTCTAAAATAATTTCAGAAAAATGTCTACACTTTCGTGTGATGGCAGCATTTTTAGAGTAGGTGTGCAGCTTCCTGTAGTGTCTTTTTTTGAAAAGGAACAGCATTCAGGTGTACCTGTGAGTAACCGTGTGCTCAGCTAGGGAAGCATCACATTACCCTTTAGTCATCCTTGTAGAGAACTTCACAGCCTCAGTTGCTGGATAGTTTTTTTTTTTTCCTGCTCTGAAGATTCACCCTATATGTTTAGGGAACCCAACATAGAAGCCGAAGGTTATTTTTGACCGACAAGAAATGTAGGCACAAAAAATCATCTCTGTCGTCACTGTGTTGAAGTATCTCTCAGCCAGAGCTCTCGTTTCCTATCTCTCCCTGTCTTTTACTGCTCATTTCAGCTGTGGGTCATAAGATCTTAACGTTGAGCACAAAGTAAGTGCCAGTGTTCTGGAATAAGACTTCGGAGGCCCTTCTCATGCTCCCACTCATGAAGTGTTGTTTCTTGTATTGTTTCTATACAAAGTTCTTCTCAAGGTGCGGCCCAGCCATCTTGTTTTCACTGATGAAAACTACACTGACTTTGTGTTTTTCAAAGCCCTGTGACATTTCTATCCAGATTTTGTTCTGTTTGAAGAACAGGGTAAGAAACTAGTGATGGTATTGTTGGCTTTTCTAGTTCCAACAGGCTGGATTAAAGTAGATTAAAAGTATTGTTTTTTAAAGAAGAACAGGGCCTTTATCCAAAGTTATGTGCCCCTATTCAGATAAGTTATGACTAATACCTACTGTTGTGGTGTTTGGCCACAGGAAATGGGTTCCTTAACAGAGTGCCAGTTGCTCATAATTTGAAGGAATCCAGAAAAGGCGTCCTCCTCATCTCGGCCTATGGTATTTCAACTGCAGGAAGGAACTGCTGAGTTGATGTGCACATGGTGCCAGGGACAGAGTCCCTTCCCTGGGGACAGGGATGGCCTGCTTTTTGGTGAACATTTTCATCCAATCCTTTCCAATATATTAGTAGATGTCCAGATATTAAGAAGAGGTTTTTGGAATTTAGAAATTGGTGACCAGATGTTTTCTGTCTGGCCTAATGTGAGATTCTGAAGCTGAATTTCAAAGAAAACTAGGAGGTTGTGTCTTTTTTGACAGATACTCTTGAGGAGTAGGGAGGGATGGTAGGAGTTAAATAGCAGGACAGAAAGCCACTTTCATGCCTAAAGTTTCTTCTGAGTTTGAAAAATCAATTTTTCAGTGTCTTTGTAGTGCCTTTTGGAAAGTATACACAGAGATAAAGGCATCTGATCACTTTGGACAATATTTAGCACTTTGTGAGCATCATCTTAGTGTGGATGTCTTGAAGTCCTTGAGATGCTGCAAATTCAGCTGCTATTTTCTAAATAGAAGCAAAGAGCAGTACCAGTTTTTAGAAAACAGAAGTGCAAGTTTTTGGACCCATGCTGCAGGGACTGGAAATCCATCTCGAGCTTCCTGTTGGTAGTATTACTTTTATATAAAGAGTTTGGCTGTCCATCCCCCCAAACCAGAAATTCATTATTAAGCTTCAAACAAAGAGTGATGGTAATACAGGTTTAGTTTTATACATTCAGGAGGTAGTATTAAAGATGATTGATGCCAGATCCTTTTTAGTTACTTCATAGGGAGCTGGTGACTGTTGAGGTTTTATCAAAAGAATGTTTTCTCATTTATTTTCTCAGCTGGCAGGGTTTTTGCTCTCTGTTAGGTAGTTATACGAAGACATCAACTTCCTGGGTCAAGACACTGATGCTAACATGTCTTTTGGTATAAAAAGAGTATTAAAGTATCACATAGAAGAGAATACAGATTTTAAAAATGGTGAACACATCAGTGGTTAACACCTATCAGTAGTTAACACATCTAATAGTGTGGGTGTGGCTGGAGATTGAGCACCGGGCTAACCTGTGAAACAGAGTCACCATGGGGGAGCTAATAGATACTACTTGGGTTTGGGTGCTAATAGTATCTATGTGTTTACAGACAAAGCGAGACTCAGGAGAGCCTGCAGTTTGCTCGAGGTCCCGTGGCTACTGGGGCAGAAGCCCATGTTCACGACCTTCTGTCCCTGTTGCAGAGTCTTGGTAGATGTGAGGGCCGTGAGCAGGACATCAGCTGGACGTTCTGAGCTGAACTGGAAAGGTGGACAAGCCCACACTGCGAGTCGAATGGGATTCATTTGTTTCTCAGGATTTCTGGAGGGAAGGGAATAGTTGGTGGGTGCTGGTGGCGGTGAGCGGTAGGTAGATGAAAGCCCAGAGAGCTGCAGGGCCCCAGACTTGGCTTCTCTGGTTTGTATCCGCAGCAGCGTATCTAACATGCAAGTGGTATGTTATTTTCTATTCTTGTTTGACAGTGTAAGGACCAGTATTTTTATACTTTTTTAACTCGTGCAGTGCCTGATCTGATCATCCTGATCACTTGATGAGAGGGCAGAACCAGAAGGAGAAAGGAGTATATCCTCCTCTCCATGAGATGCAAAAGGTCTACTATGTGCCTCACTTTTAAATTAAAAAACGAATTTTTTTTGTAATCCCAAGAATAGCAGGTACACTCAAGAAACTGATCATGTGTTTGGGAAGATGAAAGTTGAAAGATGAGGGGGAAATTTACTGTGAAGAATAAACACTGCACAGATAAGGTTGATATTTAGGTCAGGCGCAGTGGATTCTGCCAGGGTAGTAAAATAGAAACCATCGTCCAGATCGAGCGTTCTTTCTGCTCTACCCTACATTCCTGACAAGCATTGTTCATTGTACTTGTTTATTGCAGGTGATGAAATTAAAATCTTAGTGGGGCAGTTGTTGCTTTGGTAATGGAACAAAAGTAATCCCAGATTTGAAAGTTCTGAGCCATGGTCCTGCCTTCCTTGAATGTACCACTTCAAGTTATGCTTGGAAAGAAATTAAAACAGGACTTTGCCTGTTAATATTTGCTGGGACTCATTGAGGTCATAATTCTTATGCCTTCAGTAGACATTAGCTTGCCGATTTGGTCACAATTAAATGCTAGTACTTGAAATCATTCTCAGATGTGGCTTTTTAAAGATCAACTCTGAGTAAATAGGATAGATTACTGACTTTATCACCTTTTGTCTTTCTGAGCAGCCATCACTAAATTGGTCTATGTTTTAAAATGTCTAATGTTGCTAAATAGGGAGAGAAACAGGACCTTACACGTGGATCACATTGAATAAGACTCTGCTGACTGCCTGGGACTCTGCCTGAGGGCAGAAGCCTCCTGAGAAAAATCTTTCTTCCTTTTCAGAGCTCATGCATAGAAAATTTTATATGAGGTTATCCCCTTTAAATATTCTTTCTAGGTATGTGCCGGAAGTCATTGATTATTAAAACTTGATTTAATTTCTTTTTTTAGTTTTTTGCCCTTTTATCTCCTAGACTTTGAATTTAATTTTTTTCTTTTGTTTTGTTAAACAGCTAAACCGATTCAGTTAGAACCAGATATTCTCTGAATTGGGATAAATGGACCTTAGGTGAGAGAAGGGCTTTTAATCTAGCATGCAGGATGAAATGTGAAATGGTGAGGTGGTGGTGGAAACATCTCCACTTTACTGAGGGCAAGTGAGTGTGGACGGAGGGCTGGAGCGTCAGAACAGCCGTATTTCTATAAAAATTCATGGTCTGTTTCCTTTGGATGCCAAGGATCCGCCCTTATAAATCCTAACTTTTTCTCTTAAGTTCTATTTATAGAATATACATCAGTACTTTCGCCCCCTGGGAGCTCATGGATTTCCCAGCTTTCGGAGGTCTTTCAGGTTCAGAGTAAGTTTGAGGCTAAAGGGAGTTACCTGTAGCCTACTTCCTGTAGAAACTGAGTGCCCCTGCTTTGGGTGAACAGCGTCCTGAGCTGTTCATCAGTTTCCTTCTCTTACAGTCTTTAGGTCTTTTGTCAGTAAGTGAGGATTCCAGCTGGAGTGTGACTCATTTGTGCCGCTTCAGAACTGCCGCGCAGTCCCCAGTCTCTAGTGTGGGAAGTATTGGACAGGTGACAGTGGGGGCAGCCACAGGTGCTTGCCTTGGTCTCCCTTTAGACATGGTGAACGGTGTGTTCCTCTGCCCTGGGCTGTCCAGGAGCTGGGTGCCTGCCTGATCTTTTGATAAGTGGCCGGAGAACAGGGCAGGGCTCTGTATGGGGCATGGTCCTGGGGGCAGCTTAGTGGCTACCTTGTACTCCTTCACTCGCAGAGAGAGAGGATGGTTTGGGGAACACAGGCTTCTTCTGGCTGTTCTTTTTTCCTCCCTCTTTGGCCACTTCCACAGAACTGTAACTGCTTTCCAGTCGTGGATGAGGTCTCTGAAATTTGCTGGGCCTTCCCTGGCAGTCCAGTGGTTAGGACACTGAGCTTCCACTGCAGGATGCACTGTTGGATCCCTGGTCGGGGGAAATAGATTACACATGCCTTGCAGGGTGGCCCAAAGAAAATAAAAAGAATTCGCTTACATTGAATGTACTGGTAGCATTGGCTAAATTTTTAGATATGATAGCCAGGTTTGATTTTTAATTTAACTTTTTAACAAAATTTCAGGCTTACTGAAAAATTGCAAAAATTCCCATGTATCTTTTAGGCAGATTTCTTAAATATCCTTTTCTCTCTTACATATATATATATATATATACACACACACATATATACACACACACACGTGTGTTTATATACCATAGATTATGTATTTGTGCAGATGTATAATTATATTTTATTTTACACGTCTTGAGTGCTTGAGAGTATATTATTTATTCCTAATTTCCTTTATTTCCTAAAAACAAGAACAGTTTTCTACGTAACTCAGTGCCATGATCAAAAATAAAAATTAACATTGATGCAGTTAAAAAAGTTCTATTTATAGAATATACATCAGTCGCCCTGGGAGCTCATGGATTTCCCAGCTGGAGGTCTTTCAGGTTCAGAGTAAGTTTGAGGCTAAAGGGAGTTACCTGTAGCCTACTTCCTGTAGAAACTGAGTGCCCCTGCTTTGGGTGAACAGCGTCCTGAGCTGTTCATCAGTTTCCTTCTCTTACAGTCTTTAGGTCTTTTGTCAGTAAGTGAGGATTCCAGCTGGAGTGTGACTCATTTGTGCCGCTTCAGAACTGCCGCGCAGTCCCCAGTCTCTAGTGTGGGAAGTATTGGACAGGTGACAGTGGGGGCAGCCACAGGTGCTTGCCTTGGTCTCCCTTTAGACATGGTGAACGGTGTGTTCCTCTGCCCTGGGCTGTCCAGGAGCTGGGTGCCTGCCTGATCTTTTGATAAGTGGCCGGAGAACAGGGCAGGGCTCTGTATGGGGCATGGTCCTGGGGGCAGCTTAGTGGCTACCTTGTACTCCTTCACTCGCAGAGAGAGAGGATGGTTTGGGGAACACAGGCTTCTTCTGGCTGTTCTTTTTTCCTCCCTCTTTGGCCACTTCCACAGAACTGTAACTGCTTTCCAGTCGTGGATGAGGTCTCTGAAATTTGCTGGGCCTTCCCTGGCAGTCCAGTGGTTAGGACACTGAGCTTCCACTGCAGGATGCACCGGTTGGATCCCTGGTCGGGGAACTAGATTACACATGCCTTGCAGGGTGGCCCAAAGAAAATAAAAAGAATTCGCTTACATTGAATGTACTGGTAGCATTGGCTAAATTTTTAGATATGATAGCCAGGTTTGATTTTTAATTTAACTTTTTAACAAAATTTCAGGCTTACTGAAAAATTGCAAAAATTCCCATGTATCTTTTAGGCAGATTTCTTAAATATCCTTTTCTCTCTTACATATATATATATATATATACACACACACATATATACACACACACACGTGTGTTTATATACCATAGATTATGTATTTGTGCAGATGTATAATTATATTTTATTTTACACGTCTTGAGTGCTTGAGAGTATATTATTTATTCCTAATTTCCTTTATTTCCTAAAAACAAGAACAGTTTTCTACGTAACTCAGTGCCATGATCAAAAATAAAAATTAACATTGATGCAGTGCAGTTAATCTTTAGCCTCTGTTGTCATTTGCCAGGTGTCATTTTTTTTAACCTGAAGTAGTTGTTCAGTCTGTATGATTGATGATGTCGATATTTTTAAAGCCTATAGGCTACTTACTTTGTATCCTCAGGCTGTTTTCTGACCAAGTTGTACTTCATGTTCAAGTGCTTCACTTTCCCAAAGTATTGAGCTCTGCAGTTAATAAAATAGGGAACTAAACAATAGTTTCTGACTGGACGTGGGAAAGCCCCACGGTAGCCAGAACCGGCCGCAGGGGGGCGGGCGCGTGGTGGCCGCCGGCCTGGAGGAGCGCAGCCAGCCGCCGGCCGCCAGCGGAGCACGCTCCTGGTGGTGCACGTGTTCCGTGCTTCAGAGTCGCTGTCTGTCGTGTGACGTGTTCAGAGCTGTAGCTTGGTGACGCGCGGGAGATGGTGATTTCTCTGGCTTGTGTGTCCATTACGTTTCCTCCCCTCCCACTGCCGCCACCACCACGTGCACACAGGCCTTTTCCATCTTTGCCGTCATGACTCGTCTCCTGGTATGTCTGTGCCTTGCCTGTGCTGTTGTCCAGTGCCTCCGTGAGGCCTCCGTGAGGAGAAGGTCCTCCTCTTCCTTCGTTACGGTCCTCCCCTGGCCCCACTGGGAAAGTGAAAGCACGTTGGCTAAGAGTGTGGCCGGCAGAGTGGGTCTGACTAGAGTTGAATCCTGTGCCCGCTCTTACTGCTAGCCGAGTGACCTTGGGCAGATAGCTCAATGTGGCTGAGTCGGCTACATAGGGACTTTGTGTGGATGAAATAGGATTCGTTACCCACTAAGATTTTGAAAATAATAAAGCTAACCAAAAAATAAGAAAAGAAAAAATAGCTAACATTTGTCAGCTGCTTCCTATATACCAGTCACTGTTTAAGTACTTTATAAAGCGTAATTGATTGTGATAATGCTTACCTTTCTAGAGCTACTTTTATTCTTCTTCAGACTCTGGCCCCTTTCTGACAAAAGATAGCATGTATAAGGCTGGCGTTTCTGGTTGAGGTTTCTGGTTGCCCTGTCCAGCAGATTGAAAAGATCTCTGCTGTGTCAGAGATCGGCCTTCTCCTTGGCTGATCCATCATCTCTCCCTTTAGGAATGGGGTCTTTTGGGCAGGTCTCCTGGCTCACAGCTGGTCTCAGAGTCTAGATACCAAGGAAATGGGCGGAGTGACAGGAAACGGGAGCCAGCAGCTGGGAAACAAGTGTGTAACTTGATGTCAGTGAACCGGTCTTCACTCCTCGAAGACAAAATTACATGTGCCCCGTTGGAAGAGCAGGTGTCTCACCAGTTTGTTTCAGTTTTTCCATTTATGAGTGCTTGATGGGCAGCTGCTCAGAGCTGTAATATCTTCCATTTGGCAGTTATCTAGTAAACATCTTATTTTTAAAGTATGACATGGGTGTTCAGAATTGTATGTGCCCTAAATGTAACTGCTTAAAGATTTGACATGTAAGATGTATGAGTCTGTGACTTACTTCATGTAACCTTAAAAATGTTCATGGGCAGGCCCATCTTACCTCATTTTTTCCCCTTCTTTTCTAATTTAGACATGCCTATTAGCATAACACAGTGTGCACGGTAGTGCAATAGCCATTTGATATAAGCATTGTTTTAAAGTTTTATTTATGATTTTCAAAAGGAGCCTTACTTCTGATTACTCTTGTGTATTTAAGCCAGTGAAGAAAAAGAAGATAAAACGAGAGGTTAAGATTCTGGAGAACCTTCGTGGTGGAACAAATATCATTAAGCTGATTGACACTGTGAAGGACCCTGTGGTAGGTGCCTAGTAGTTGAGGGACAAAGAGAGAGTGCGTGTGTGTATGTGAGAGAGAGAAACTGAAATAATGGGCAACGTCATTATAATCTGATGGGAATGACTGTGTTTGTCCTTACTACTAAATGACTTTGAAAACCAGGGGGAAAAAAATCATAGTGGCCCAAAGATAAACTAGCCACCAGCACTTTTATGGAACCTGAAAGTGTATGTGGGGAAAAAAGATCACTGCCCCAGGTTTATCACCTCATTATTTTGATTCAGTCCACAAACGCTGCAGAGCTCCCTTACGCCCCTGCTTTTCTCCCAACTTTGAAAGCTTATTACTGCCAGTTAAAATTATTTTACCTCTCTTAAGTAAGCCTGACATTTGAAAATCTGGGTTTACAGAAGGAGATACGTGTGGACACTTGCCATAGAGAGCTGAACAGATCACAGCCTCACAAACCCCTTGAGGTCACTTTATCTTGCTGTTTCCTACAATGGTCTTGAATTCAGCATCCACCATTAGGGCTCACATGGTATATGCAGATTCAATTTAAATATTTTGTTAAAGTGCTTAATTTTTAGCCATTTAAAATGTGCTGTTTAATTTTGTTTTCTCTCCCCCTCGGGAATGACTTAATCTTAAGTGTTTATGATTAGGCAAGCTCCTTTCCATTTTCTGTTCATTTACCCGTTCTGCCTTGACTGTTTCTCTCTTCTACCATGTTAGCTTTTTAAGAAGGTCATCTTTGTTTCTGTCTACTAAAGACATTCTCATAATAAGGTAGCTAACACACATTGAACACTTACTATATGCCAGGCACTGTTCTGAGTGTCTAATGGGATTGTGTCGTTTAATCCCTACCACAGTCCGGTGGGGTAGGTACCATTGTTTTCCACATTGTCACAGTACAGATCAGAAAACGGAAGCCTGCAGAGGTTAAGAAAGTTGCCCAAGATCAAAGTTTTTCCTTTGGGCTCCTGAAAAGATCGAGAAGGATATTTATATGCTAGATTCTATCTAATTGGCGTTAATATATCCTGGCCTTATCAGTCCAGGTCGATTTTACAGTGACCCACTCTGGACTCTGTGACCTGTGAGAATGGCCTACAATGTGAGCCAGTGTGTGGTTTGACACCTAGGGCATCGTCATTTTGCTTTCTCTTTTTCATGTTTGGTGTGTGTATGTGAGAGAGAGAAACTGAAATAATGGGCAACGTCATTATAATCTGATGGGAATGACTGTGTTTGTCCTTACTACTAAATGACTTTGAAAACCAGGGGGAAAAAAATCATAGTGGCCCAAAGATAAACTAGCCACCAGCACTTTTATGGAACCTGAAAGTGTATGTGGGGAAAAAAGATCACTGCCCCAGGTTTATCACCTCATTATTTTGATTCAGTCCACAAACGCTGCAGAGCTCCCTTACGCCCCTGCTTTTCTCCCAACTTTGAAAGCTTATTACTGCCAGTTAAAATTATTTTACCTCTCTTAAGTAAGCCTGACATTTGAAAATCTGGGTTTACAGAAGGAGATACGTGTGGACACTTGCCATAGAGAGCTGAACAGATCACAGCCTCACAAACCCCTTGAGGTCACTTTATCTTGCTGTTTCCTACAATGGTCTTGAATTCAGCATCCACCATTAGGGCTCACATGGTATATGCAGATTCAATTTAAATATTTTGTTAAAGTGCTTAATTTTTAGCCATTTAAAATGTGCTGTTTAATTTTGTTTTCTCTCCCTGGGGAATTACTTAATCTTAAGTGTTTATGATTAGGCAAGCTCCTTTCCATTTTCTGTTCATTTACCCGTTCTGCCTTGACTGTTTCTCTCTTCTACCATGTTAGCTTTTTAAGAAGGTCATCTTTGTTTCTGTCTACTAAAGACATTCTCATAATAAGGTAGCTAACACACATTGAACACTTACTATATGCCAGGCACTGTTCTGAGTGTCTAATGGGATTGTGTCGTTTAATCCCTACCACAGTCCGGTGGGGTAGGTACCATTGTTTTCCACATTGTCACAGTACAGATCAGAAAACGGAAGCCTGCAGAGGTTAAGAAAGTTGCCCAAGATCAAAGTTTTTCCTTTGGGCTCCTGAAAAGATCGAGAAGGATATTTATATGCTAGATTCTATCTAATTGGCGTTAATATATCCTGGCCTTATCAGTCCAGGTCGATTTTACAGTGACCCACTCTGGACTCTGTGACCTGTGAGAATGGCCTACAATGTGAGCCAGTGTGTGGTTTGACACCTAGGGCATCGTCATTTTGCTTTCTCTTTTTTCTATGTTAATAGAACTCAGTGAGTCCTGTCATTGTTTTTTTAATTTGCTACTTATAGCAAATGTGTTTTACATGATATGTAATGCAAGTAAATCAAAGTGAACGAAAACCAACAGGAAACCCTCATCCCCTAACTTGAAGGGCAGCAGGCTCGCTCCCAGCCTGTAGAGAGATCTGGTGGTCTTGTAAACCTTTTCACGTTGGGCTAGTGAGGAATTCTTGGACAGCTGCTCGTTCTGGCTAAGAAATGGACACGTGCCCTGCGGCCTATTGTAGGTGACTTTTACCTGCTTCTTGAGCAGAACTCCACCACCATGAAGACTTCATGATTTTATTTCTTCCTCTAGCCCTTTAAGCCCCTACTTTTCTCTCAATTTTGTAAACTTGTTACTACCAATTAGCATTGTTTTACCTTAATTAAGTAAACCTAACTTTTGAACAAAAGTGGCCATTTTGTACTCATGGCATTATAGTGCTTTAAAAATACTTGATTTTACATGATTTTGGAAGGGAACACATCTTTGTAAAGACACATGCTCTGATTATCCCTAGCCACAGCAATAATGTCACGTTACACCTTACTGATAATCAGACATTTTTTTGAATATGAAAAGACCAATGGTAAATTCCCAAGGTCTGTGATAATTCTGTAAAATGTGTCTGGCTCATTAAATCAGGATGAAAACGTTATCACTCTTTTTGCAGTTGGCAGACTGGAACACTACAGAGTATAAATCTTCACAAAATATACCAGGCCCACTGACAGGTTGGTCAGAGAATACAGCTCTTGTAAAACAAAGACAAAACCTTTGTTATGAAAAATCGCAAGTAAACCGAATAGTATAAGGAACCTCCCTGCACACATCACCAGGTTCATCAGCTTGCGGCTAGCTTTGTTTCATCTGTACCCCACCCATTTCTCCATTGCTCACCGTATCCCCAGTTGTTGTGAAGCAACTTTCAGACATAAAGTTTAAAGGGTCCTAATAGGCTCTCTCTGATGAATGAGTCTCTCGTTCATCTAAGTGGGATTTGGGAAGGGGCCAGTATAACAGAAGCAAGTTACATTTAATGTTTGAATACTTATGAAGCATTAATATTCTCTCTTGCAGTCAAAGACACCAGCTTTGGTTTTTGAATATATCAATAATACAGATTTTAAGGTGCGTATATGCTGTTTCTTTCTGGTACGGGGTTGATGGGGAGTGGGGAGGTGGCGCTACATGCTGTTGGTAGTCTGGAACCCGCGGGCCGGGAAGGATCATTGGTGAGAGCAGGAGACAGCGCTGGGTTCCTTACAGCTTTAGTACAGGATGCAGGCAGTGCTGAGACGCTGGGTTTGGTCAAAGTACACATCACTCTCTGCCTTGTTTACTCTAGGAAGAGCTTCTGGTCGGGGTCTAAGTGAATGACTCGTCTTTAATGTTCATGTTGTAGACAACATAGTTTTAGGCAGATGTTAACTTTAATTAGGCATGATTTTATTTTTTACCAATTTTAGTAAACTTGTTACTACCAATTAGCATTGTTTTACCTTAATTAAGTAAACCTAACTTTTGAACAAAAGTGGCCATTTTGTACTCATGGCATTATAGTGCTTTAAAAATACTTGATTTTACATGATTTTGAAGGAACACATCTTTGTAAAGACACATGCTCTGATTATCCCTAGCCACAGCAATAATGTCACGTTACACCTTACTGATAATCAGACATTTTTTTGAATATGAAAAGACCAATGGTAAATTCCCAAGGTCTGTGATAATTCTGTAAAATGTGTCTGGCTCATTAAATCAGGATGAAAACGTTATCACTCTTTTTGCAGTTGGCAGACTGGAACACTACAGAGTATAAATCTTCACAAAATATACCAGGCCCACTGACAGGTTGGTCAGAGAATACAGCTCTTGTAAAACAAAGACAAAACCTTTGTTATGAAAAATCGCAAGTAAACCGAATAGTATAAGGAACCTCCCTGCACACATCACCAGGTTCATCAGCTTGCGGCTAGCTTTGTTTCATCTGTACCCCACCCATTTCTCCATTGCTCACCGTATCCCCAGTTGTTGTGAAGCAACTTTCAGACATAAAGTTTAAAGGGTCCTAATAGGCTCTCTCTGATGAATGAGTCTCTCGTTCATCTAAGTGGGATTTGGGAAGGGGCCAGTATAACAGAAGCAAGTTACATTTAATGTTTGAATACTTATGAAGCATTAATATTCTCTCTTGCAGTCAAAGACACCAGCTTTGGTTTTTGAATATATCAATAATACAGATTTTAAGGTGCGTATATGCTGTTTCTTTCTGGTACGGGGTTGATGGGGAGTGGGGAGGTGGCGCTACATGCTGTTGGTAGTCTGGAACCCCGCGGGCCGGGAAGGATCATTGGTGAGAGCAGGAGACAGCGCTGGGTTCCTTACAGCTTTAGTACAGGATGCAGGCAGTGCTGAGACGCTCGGGTTTGGTCAAAGTACACATCACTCTCTGCCTTGTTTACTCTAGGAAGAGCTTCTGGTCGGGGTCTAAGTGAATGACTCGTCTTTAATGTTCATGTTGTAGACAACATAGTTTTAGGCAGATGTTAACTTTAATTTTCGTAGGAATCTCATATTCCTGATAGGAAGTGGTACGTGGATACAGAAGTAGTGTGGGGAAAGTCAGTATAGTACCTTGGATCCAGGCTGTCACATGGTGTGTGCATTCATGCAGCTGTGTACAAAGCAAATGACGCAGAGTCACTGTGCTTTAGAAAAGCCCTATTTTGGGTTATTTATATTTTTTATGTTATAATGCACATTACTTTAAAGGGTTATAAAAGCATGGTTTTAAAGGAGAATTTTTTGGAGGGAGACACTTCTGTTGATCTTTCATGTATTTATCTTTGTTCTTTGGCCCATGTGGGCCTCCCATCGCAGTGGCCTCTCTCGCTGCAGAGCGCCAGTTCTGGGCGCATGTGCTCCAGAGCTCTGGCTCGGTAGTTGGACACATTGGTTCATCCGCTCTGTGGCACGTGGGATCTTCCCAGGCCAGGGATCGAACTGGCGCCCCTGCACTGCAAGGCGGTGTCTTTACCTACTGGACCACCAGGGAAGCCCTAAAAGCATGATTTTAAACTGATTTTTCATGAATGTTTTTATTGTTGTTCAAAAACTGCTGCAACTATCTTATAAGGGGTCTGGCATACTGGACGTGGTAGAGCGTAATATGAAAACCAGTATAAAAACAAATAGTGGTGTTGATTTTTAGGGGCATGGGGAGAGTTTTTAGGTGATTATAGTGCTTGGTCAGTGTGAAAAAGGTTTGTGATTTTGTTGTGATGGAAATTAGGACAAACCCAGTCAGCAGTTGAAAGATGCTTTTCTGTGAAAAGGAAAGAATCATATCCTCATGTTAACATTTTCTTAGGTCATCACTCTGAAATGGTTAGTGAAAATATGCTTGAGTGGGTCTTATACCTTCTAAAACAGTAAGCAAGTTTTATATGCAGTGCAATCAGCCCTTGGTATCCATGGGAGATTGGTGATTGGTTCTAGGATTCACGTATACCAAAACCTGGGGCCTATGTTAAAATGGCATAGAATTTGTGTGTAACGTGTGCATATCATTTAAAGATGGTACTTTAAATCATTTCTAGCTCGTTTTACCTAATACAGCGTAAATGCTATGTAGATACTTTGTGGAGCACAGCAAACTCAACTTTCTGACAACTTTGGGTTTTTTTTCAACCTGTGGTTAGATGAACCCTCAAATGCGGAGGCACAGTTGTATAGCTTTTCCCCTGTGTAACAAGTTTCCTTAAAGGTGAACTCTACACAATGGGATGTAGCTTTCTTCCTTAACCAGCACAGCAGCGCCTAGCTGGTAGAGTGCCGTGCTGTATGGGCGACTCCGCACGCCTTTGCTTGGAATGACTGAGGCTTGTCAAGTGTCCATGATCAGGAATGTGTGTGTTTCTTACGAAACAGGCTTTAATGAAGCCAAACATTTTCCTAAGGCAGAAGTTTAAAAGCTGGTCTCAGTGGAACTTCACTGTGAAATCCCTCAGGTTTCAGCGCTTCTGCTTCCTTAATGAATTTACCGTTATCTAGCCACACGTGAAAGTTTCATTTCAGCATTTCCGTTTCTTAGATTGACAGCTGCTCCGCTGATTTAATGGCATATGGAAGATCAGTTTGAATTCCTAGAGAAATCTTACTTCTTATGAAAGGCATGTTATGATGGCGTGTATTCTCTAGGAGCTTCCTTTAAAAGGGTCATGGGATATTGATGCTTTTTGAGGCTTGTATATCTGAAAAGTCTATATTTTATCCTCCCAATAAATATTCTTGCCGTGGTAGAGAATTCTGGGTTGTAGGTAAGAATTCCCTCAGAATTTGGGGGCGATTGTTCCACTATTACCACTGAAACCATTCTGGTTTCATCTTATATGTGATCTGGCTTTTTTTTTTCCCCTTCTGAAAGCTTTTAGTATTTTCTCTTTATTCTCAGTCTCTGAAATTTCACAGTGATGTGCTTTCATACAGGTTGCTTTCATCCTTTGTTCTGGGCACTTACTGGGCTTTTCAGTCTCGAAACCCATGTCCTTCCATTTTGGAAAAATATTTTTAATGTTCTTTTATTTTCTTCCCTTTATTCTTTGTTCTCACTTTTCTAGAACTCATTCAAATGTGACAGTTCTTATCTTGGAGCTCTATTTTCTTCTCTGAATTTTTAAAAATACTATCCTGTTCTTTTATGTTTTATGTAATATCTTCTATTTTCTCACTGAGAATTTGTATGAGTTTTTTCTCCCCCCCATTATTTTCTTCTTTATGCCTTTTTCTGTTTTTCTTCCAAATTCCTTTTTGGGGGGTGTTTTTGTCTCACGGTTGTCTAAAATGTCACAAGTTTTGAATGTCTGCTCCTACTGTAGAGGTAATGAAATTGCTGACTCGTGACTGTCAGCGCTCCTCTCGAGGATGCAAGCCTACCTGCCAGCATCTTAAAGGAGAGCTGTAGCAGGTGCCATGAGGACTTTTCACTTGCTTCTCCCTTCCCAGTGTGGTTGTGAAAATTCATTTTCCATTTTCAGTTCAGTCTCTTTGCCCTGTTTCAGTTGTACCCAAGGTCACCAATTTGGGAGCCTTTCTGTAGTTTTTCAGCGTGAAGTGTTTGCTACTTACTGGGCCCCCTCTGCTGGCAGAATGCTGGCAGCAAATTCTCCGCTTTCTGGTCTGCTCTTAGATTGAAGGCATTATGGCATATGGAAGATCAGTTTGAATTCCTAGAGAAATCTTACTTCTTATGAAAGGCATGTTATGATGGCGTGTATTCTCTAGGAGCTTCCTTTAAAAGGGTCATGGGATATTGATGCTTTTTGAGGCTTGTATATCTGAAAAGTCTATATTTTATCCTCCCAATAAATATTCTTGCCGTGGTAGAGAATTCTGGGTTGTAGGTAAGAATTCCCTCAGAATTTGGGGGCGATTGTTCCACTATTACCACTGAAACCATTCTGGTTTCATCTTATATGTGATCTGGCTTTTTTTTTTCCCCTTCTGAAAGCTTTTAGTATTTTCTCTTTATTCTCAGTCTCTGAAATTTCACAGTGATGTGCTTTCATACAGGTTGCTTTCATCCTTTGTTCTGGGCACTTACTGGGCTTTTCAGTCTCGAAACCCATGTCCTTCCATTTTGGAAAAATATTTTTAATGTTCTTTTATTTTCTTCCCTTTATTCTTTGTTCTCACTTTTCTAGAACTCATTCAAATGTGACAGTTCTTATCTTGGAGCTCTATTTTCTTCTCTGAATTTTTAAAAATACTATCCTGTTCTTTTATGTTTTATGTAATATCTTCTATTTTCTCACTGAGAATTTGTATGAGTTTTTTCTCCCCCCCATTATTTTCTTCTTTATGCCTTTTTCTGTTTTTCTTCCAAATTCCTTTTTGGGGGGTGTTTTTGTCTCACGGTTGTCTAAAATGTCACAAGTTTTGAATGTCTGCTCCTACTGTAGAGGTAATGAAATTGCTGACTCGTGACTGTCAGCGCTCCTCTCGAGGATGCAAGCCTACCTGCCAGCATCTTAAAGGAGAGCTGTAGCAGGTGCCATGAGGACTTTTCACTTGCTTCTCCCTTCCCAGTGTGGTTGTGAAAATTCATTTTCCATTTTCAGTTCAGTCTCTTTGCCCTGTTTCAGTGGTACCCGAGGTCACCAATTTGGGAGCCTTTCTGTAGTTTTTCAGCGTGAAGTGTTTGCTACTTACTGGGCCCCCTCTGCTGGCAGAATGCTGGCAGCAAATTCTCCGCTTTCTGGTCTGCTCTGTCAGCCGAACATCTGTTTTATACCTTCATAGTGTGTCGTCTCTTCCATTCTCTTAGTATTGTAAATCCCCCCTGCTTCTCTTACAGTTGTATTTGAGGAGATTCAGGAAGAAGCAGAGGTAGGGTAGGTTGGTTCTTCATGGTATTCAACTGGAGTCACCCATGAATGTTCAGGCCGCAAGCCCTGCCACTGTAGTCAGCTTAAAAGATCTGAAGTATCCAAGAGCAGATGTGTGTTCTGGGAGAACAGACCATGACAGGAAAGTCACTTTCTTTTCTGGATAGCATAACTGGCTGTAAGTGGGGAAATCAGTTAACTTAATGTTCGGTATCCTTCAGGCCTTTTGTTTTGTCCTGTGTCCATCTTATTAGGAAAGATTGTTTTTATTTTTCTGTTTTACTGTTAATGTATTAATAGGTGGCTTTAAAGTGTCATCCAGAGAAGGATTGTCCCTGGTTTAAATATCAGGGGTGAATCAACAGTAATATAGTCTTGTTATTTTCAGTATTTTTTATGACACAATTGATAACAAAATTTGACCTATGATTTTGTCTTATTATAGAGCCTTTCTGATTTTGGTATCAAAGTTACACAACTTCATAAGTTAGATAGCTTTTCCTTTCTGTTCTTTGAAAATTTATATAAAATAGGGATGATCTAGGTGGTAGGTGTCTTCTGAGATAGGGAAAGGAGACTTTGGACTATACTTTCCTTTTTAAAATATACCATTGGTTGAAGTTTTATCCCAGGTTTTTTTGTTTTGTTTTGTTTTAATTTTTTGTCCACTTTTATTGGTCTTTGACTTACTTATTTTCATCCGTCTTTGTTGTTTAACCTGTGTGGGCCCTCCCATTGCAGCGGCCTCTCTCGTTGCTGAGCACTGGCTTTGGGCGCATGCGCTCAGGGCGCTGGCTGAGTAGACACATTGGTCCAGCAGCTCTACAGCACATGGGATCCTTCCAGCCCAGGGATTGAACCGGCGCCCCTTGCGCTGCAAGGCGGAGTCTTTACCCACTGGACCACCAGGGAAGCCCTATCCCTTCTAGTCTCTTTCCCTTTTAGTGGTACCCGAGGTCACCAATTTGGGAGCCTTTCTGGCTTGTTTGCTACTTACTGGGCCCCTCTGCTGGCAGAATTGGCAGCAAATTCTCCGCTTTCTGGTCTGCTCTGTCAGCCGAACATCTGTTTTATACCTTCATAGTGTCGTCTCTTCCATTCTCTTAGTATTGTAAATCCCCCCTGCTTCTCTTACAGTTGTATTTGAGGAGATTCAGGAAGAAGCAGAGGTAGGGTAGGTTGGTTCTTCATGGTATTCAACTGGAGTCACCCATGAATGTTCAGGCCGCAAGCCCTGCCACTGTAGTCAGCTTAAAAGATCTGAAGTATCCAAGAGCAGATGTGTGTTCTGGGAGAACAGACCATGACAGGAAAGTCACTTTCTTTTCTGGATAGCATAACTGGCTGTAAGTGGGGAAATCAGTTAACTTAATGTTCGGTATCCTTCAGGCCTTTTGTTTTGTCCTGTGTCCATCTTATTAGGAAAGATTGTTTTTATTTTTCTGTTTTACTGTTAATGTATTAATAGGTGGCTTTAAAGTGTCATCCAGAGAAGGATTGTCCCTGGTTTAAATATCAGGGGTGAATCAACAGTAATATAGTCTTGTTATTTTCAGTATTTTTTATGACACAATTGATAACAAAATTTGACCTATGATTTTGTCTTATTATAGAGCCTTTCTGATTTTGGTATCAAAGTTACACAACTTCATAAGTTAGATAGCTTTTCCTTTCTGTTCTTTGAAAATTTATATAAAATAGGGATGATCTAGGTGGTAGGTGTCTTCTGAGATAGGGAAAGGAGACTTTGGACTATACTTTCCTTTTTAAAATATACCATTGGTTGAAGTTTTATCCCAGGTTTTTTTGTTTTGTTTTGTTTTAATTTTTTGTCCACTTTTATTGGTCTTTGACTTACTTATTTTCATCCGTCTTTGTTGTTTAACCTGTGTGGGCCCTCCCATTGCAGCGGCCTCTCTCGTTGCTGAGCACTGGCTTTGGGCGCATGCGCTCAGGGCGCTGGCTGAGTAGACACATTGGTCCAGCAGCTCTACAGCACATGGGATCCTTCCAGCCCAGGGATTGAACCGGCGCCCCTTGCGCTGCAAGGCGGAGTCTTTACCCACTGGACCACCAGGGAAGCCCTATCCCAGTTTTGTGTATCTTCCTAGGTCTATTTAGATAATTCTAAAGCTGTCTAAATTATATTCGTGTAAAGTTATTGATAGAAGTCTCTTAGGACTCAAAGTTTTAATGTGCCTATAATTATGCCTTCCTTTACATTAGAAATATTATTCGTGCCTTAACTCACTTTGCTTTCTTTTTCTTTTAGAAAAGTCAGATTGCTAGCTTTCAGACAATCAGCTTTTGATTTTGGTGCTCAGACAGGTTTTGTTTGTTAGGTTTTCTATTTCCTTCTGCTTCTGCTCTCATCTTAATTATTTTCTTCTGTCTTTCCTTCTTTCTTAATTATTTTGTTTCTTGGGTTTTCACTATTTTTTCTGTTAGCTTGTTGAGTTGAAGTCAGCTCATTTAATTTGTTTCTTTCTTTGATTGGTAGTAAGTGTGCTTTAAGTCCGACAACCCCAAGCACAGTTTTAGCTACATTCCATGGTTATGTAACTCACGCCTGTATGGTTATTAGACTCCAAGTACAGATTCCAAACTTGTGGATTTGGGTTTTCCCCCCCAAACCTTTTTTACTTTGAAAATTTAAAAACCTACTAAAAATTGGGTAGAGTAGCCCAGTGAATAGCTTACCTTATCTAGATGTACCCATTGTTCCTGTTCTGCCATGTTTGTGGTTATTTCTCCCCCTCCCCCACCTCCCGCTTTTATCTTTGTTGAAGTCATCTTCAAGTACCCAGCAGACATCGTGGTACCTCACTCTCAAATATACCAGCCCCGGGAGTAGGTAGGCCGTTTTTCTACATAACCACAATACTGTTAGTACACTTAATAATTTTAATATATTTTTTCTTTTCTCCCATCATGCCTCTTTTATTTATATTTATTTTCATCCATCTTTTTATTCTTTGGCCTGTGTGGGCCTCCCATTGCAGTGGCCTCTCGCACTGCAGAGCACCAGCCCTGGGCGCATGCGCTCCAGAGCTCTGGCTCACAATTGGACACACTGGTCCAGCTGCTCTGTGGCACATGGGATCTTCCCAGGCCAGGGATCGAACTAGTGCTGCTGCGCTGCAAGGCGGAGTCTTCACCCACTGGACCACCAGGGAAGCCCAAGAATTTTACTATTTATATAATAATGCCATCAAATATAGAGTACAAAGTTTATATTCAAAAGTTTTCAGTAAGTGTTGTCCTGGAAATGTCCGTTCAGGATCCACTTGGCTTTTTTGTTTTGTTTTTTTAAATGCTTCCCGGGACTTCCCTGGTGGTCCAGTGGTTAAGACTTCGAACTTCCATTACTAGGGGCACGGATTTGATCCCTGGTTGGAAACTAAGATTCCACATACCCTGATGGCATGATCTTCCCTCTATCCCCCCCAAAAAAGATTATTTTAGTTGGTTCCTTATTTAATTGCATTATATCCAATAAACATGATCTGTATAATTTTGATATTTAGAATTCCTTGATGGTTACTATGTGGCTTTGGTACGTAGCCATTTTTTTATATCAAGCTTGTTCACTTAGATCTTATTCAGATTTTCTATGACCTTGCTCATTTTTTCCCTTAATACTTAATTTTGTGGTAGTGGTACTGGTTTCCTCAGTTTCTCCTTAAAATCATCATTTATGCTTCATATATATCAGAATGATAATAAAAGATCCATGGTGATACTCAGAACAAAAGACAAAACCTGAAAACAAGTGAATAGGGAAAACCAGTTTCTAAAAGTTGGATTGAATAGTTGTAGAAAACCCAAACTCAAAAATTGTCTGAAGGAAGCTAAGGCCCTGTTTTTACGTAGAAAGAGGTTTTGTTGAGACGTGTGTCTGTTTCCACGCCTTTGGAAAAGTCTAAATGAAAATGAATATACATTTTAAGTAAGATATATATCATTTGGGTATTTAAGAAATTTATAAGACCTCCCAGATGGGCTCTGTCTTGGAGTATGTGGTAGACCCATATTAATCTGTAGTTAATGTCCTGTCACTCACGTGGAATTAGGCCTTGACTCCCGGATTATTTTGAGGTTTTGTTAATGCTGTTAAGGTTTGATGTGGAGATCGATGTTCACAGACTAAAAGTTTCCTTAATGCGAGCTGGCTTTGCAGCAGCACCAGCCCTGGGCGCATGCGCTCCAGAGCTCTGGCTCACAATTGGACACACTGGTCCAGCTGCTCTGTGGCACATGGGATCTTCCCAGGCCAGGGATCGAACTAGTGCTGCTGCGCTGCAAGGCGGAGTCTTCACCCACTGGACCACCAGGGAAGCCCAAGAATTTTACTATTTATATAATAATGCCATCAAATATAGAGTACAAAGTTTATATTCAAAAGTTTTCAGTAAGTGTTGTCCTGGAAATGTCCGTTCAGGATCCACTTGGCTTTTTTGTTTTGTTTTTTTAAATGCTTCCCGGGACTTCCCTGGTGGTCCAGTGGTTAAGACTTCGAACTTCCATTACTAGGGGCACGGATTTGATCCCTGGTTGGAAACTAAGATTCCACATACCCTGATGGCATGATCTTCCCTCTATCCCCCCCAAAAAAGATTATTTTAGTTGGTTCCTTATTTAATTGCATTATATCCAATAAACATGATCTGTATAATTTTGATATTTAGAATTCCTTGATGGTTACTATGTGGCTTTGGTACGTAGCCATTTTTTTATATCAAGCTTGTTCACTTAGATCTTATTCAGATTTTCTATGACCTTGCTCATTTTTTCCTTAATACTTAATTTTGTGGTAGTGGTACTGGTTTCCTCAGTTTCTCCTTAAAATCATCATTTATGCTTCATATATATCAGAATGATAATAAAAGATCCATGGTGATACTCAGAACAAAAGACAAAACCTGAAAACAAGTGAATAGGGAAAACCAGTTTCTAAAAGTTGGATTGAATAGTTGTAGAAAACCCAAACTCAAAAATTGTCTGAAGGAAGCTAAGGCCCTGTTTTTACGTAGAAAGAGGTTTTGTTGAGACGTGTGTCTGTTTCCACGCCTTTGGAAAAGTCTAAATGAAAATGAATATACATTTTAAGTAAGATATATATCATTTGGGTATTTAAGAAATTTATAAGACCTCCCAGATGGGCTCTGTCTTGGAGTATGTGGTAGACCCATATTAATCTGTAGTTAATGTCCTGTCACTCACGTGGAATTAGGCCTTGACTCCCGGATTATTTTGAGGTTTTGTTAATGCTGTTAAGGTTTGATGTGGAGATCGTATGTTCACAGACTAAAAGTTTCCTTAATTGGGGGAGCAAAATTTACTTTTATTACAAATGAGTGACATTTTGTCATTTCTTTGCGAGACATCTTCAGGTGATTTATGGTAACTTTGATGTGCTTGATGAGTGATGTGCTCTGCTTCCTGAAGTGTCTAAAAACGTTGCTCTTGGGATCCAGAATGATCTGGATCTTGGGATTGTATGTGAACAGTGCCAAAATGTGCCTCCTGCCTTCGACCCTTTTCCCTTTCACGTTCCTCCTGGTTTTTCCTCTCCCTTTGTGGGGACCGCTGGTTTCTGGAAATAGACCAAGCTGTGTATGGCAGGGAGTATGCAAGCGGTGTGTGTAACAGAGTTTGCAGTGCTGGCGATGAGTATGTTGAAGTGAGAATTCCTCGTGAAGGATGTGGTTAGGGAGGGAACCTTGGAATCTGTAGCTGCTCTGTGACTGGACTGAAAAACTGTCTGTCTGTGGACAGTATAAGTAAGGCCCACCCGTGGTCATTCCTTTCTGGGTTTTGATTTTAGGCCAAGAAGACACTGGTTCTCTTGATCAGATTTCACTTTTCCCATTTTTCTTCTTGGACTTTCTGAGGTTAATTAAAAGTTGCAGGGGCTTCCCTGGTGGTCCAGTGGGTAAAGAGTCCACCTTGCAGTGCAGGGGGTGCCAGTTCGATCCCCGGCCTCGGAGGATCACACATGCCACGGAGCGGCTGGACGGGTGTGTCCAATTACAAGCCAGCGCTCTGGAGCGCATGCGCCCAGAGCCGGTGCCCCGCAACAAGAGAGGCAACTGCAATGGAAGGCCCACACGGGCCAAAGAATAAAGACAGATGAAAAATAAATGCATGGAAAACCAATAAAAGAGGCCAAAATTTAAAAAAAAAACTAAAACTTAAAAAAGAAAAAAAAAAGTTGAAGGAAACTTTTACTTTGGGCCCTTTCAATAGTCCTGGTGTATAACAGACTTCTAGGGCAACACCAGTATGTTTAAGGCTTTGGAGCCAAACTAGGATTGGTGAATCATTTCTTCCTCAGCACCTTTGTAAACTTCCGGGAAATGTAGGATTGTTTTGTTTTTGATAAGGCACTTACTTTATGAAAGTGTAAGTGAAACTGACTTCCGAGCACCCTTTGGCAGTTGGTTAGTTCATGTTCTCCGCACGACTGAGAAAGAAGAATGGAGGAGAAGTGTGGTTCTTGTGAAATTTCCCTTCCTCGTTTGTCACAGGGTCTTAGTACTTCTGTTCCTTAAAGACAGTTTTAATTTTGTTCCATCAAAACAGTGGGCATCATCAAAGACACGTTGATTGACTGCCTTCTGTGAGGTATATAAAACATGTAGTTCTGCCACGCAGGGACTTAGAATACAGACAGAGTCGTACCTTATCAAGCTTGTACCTTGACATGCTCGGCAGGGGGGAGGGAAGTTCAGAGATCTTGAGTCACTGGCAGATTAGTGACTGCCAGCAGCCACGGCACCCATTCGACCCCATCATACGTGTGCCATGATATTGCAGGGGTCACGGCATAGGACCCTTGGCGTGTGGGCAGGAAGCCTCTTGTTCACAGCCAATAGGACCCTCACCCGTGGTCATTCCTTTCTGGGTTTTGATTTTAGGCCAAGAAGACACTGGTTCTCTTGATCAGATTTCACTTTTCCCATTTTTCTTCTTGGACTTTCTGAGGTTAATTAAAAGTTGCAGGGGCTTCCCTGGTGGTCCAGTGGGTAAAGAGTCCACCTTGCAGTGCAGGGGGTGCCAGTTCGATCCCCGGCCTCGGAGGATCACACATGCCACGGAGCGGCTGGACGGGTGTGTCCAATTACAAGCCAGCGCTCTGGAGCGCATGCGCCCAGAGCCGGTGCCCCGCAACAAGAGAGGCAACTGCAATGGAAGGCCCACACGGGCCAAAGAATAAAGACAGATGAAAAATAAATGCATGGAAAACCAATAAAAGAGGCCAAAATTTAAAAAAAAAACTAAAACTTAAAAAAGAAAAAAAAAAGTTGAAGGAAACTTTTACTTTGGGCCCTTTCAATAGTCCTGGTGTATAACAGACTTCTAGGGCAACACCAGTATGTTTAAGGCTTTGGAGCCAAACTAGGATTGGTGAATCATTTCTTCCTCAGCACCTTTGTAAACTTCCGGGAAATGTAGGATTGTTTTGTTTTTGATAAGGCACTTACTTTATGAAAGTGTAAGTGAAACTGACTTCCGAGCACCCTTTGGCAGTTGGTTAGTTCATGTTCTCCGCACGACTGAGAAAGAAGAATGGAGGAGAAGTGTGGTTCTTGTGAAATTTCCCTTCCTCGTTTGTCACAGGGTCTTAGTACTTCTGTTCCTTAAAGACAGTTTTAATTTTGTTCCATCAAAACAGTGGGCATCATCAAAGACACGTTGATTGACTGCCTTCTGTGAGGTATATAAAACATGTAGTTCTGCCACGCAGGGACTTAGAATACAGACAGAGTCGTACCTTATCAAGCTTGTACCTTGACATGCTCGGCAGGGGGGAGGGAAGTTCAGAGATCTTGAGTCACTGGCAGATTAGTGACTGCCAGCAGCCACGGCACCCATTCGACCCCATCATACGTGTGCCATGATATTGCAGGGGTCACGGCATAGGACCCTTGGCGTGTGGGCAGGAAGCCTCTTGTTCACAGCACACTGAGGAAGTATCTTGAGAACTTCAGGTCCCTGCCCATACCCGAGGGCACAGTGTTCACTCTGGGCACACTGCTGCCATCGGTGTCCTGTGAGGACCCCACAGAACAGTGACCCGCCCGGGGACTCAGAGAAGGAAGAGACCGCTTTGGGCCCTGTGGAGCCTGGGTGGGGTGGTTATGACTTTACTGGCTAAGGGCAGGCTGTCTGCATGTGCGGGAAGGAAGAATGCGAGTGACACACACAGGTTTGTTGAAAGAGCTACAAAAGCTGGAGGAAGCCAGACTTCAGACTCTGAGTCCTGTTACTGGTGTAGTTTGGTTTCCTCCTTCCCAGGGTTCCTGAAGAATGAGAGGGAATGGCAGTCGGTCAGACAGAATTTGGTCAGGTGTTAGACCTAAACACTATAGTCAACTGGTGTTTTCTGTATCAACATTACATTAAAAGTGACAGTGGTAGGAGTAACTGGAAATACTGTGTCGACCGTCCAGGGACATTTGTTTTTAACCCTTACACCATTGCTTGGTATAGCTCCCACATGGTACAAAGGAAAGACTTCCATGAATAAAGATCCAAATAATAAAATGGCCCACGTTTGTTTTCTGGAAATAGAATATTCTAGCCCTCCGAGGGTTATTAGAAAATGCCCTTTCCACTTTCATGGTCTGTTTGTTGATTTGGGGTTCAACTTGGCAGCATCTTTGGGAGTGAGCACCTTAACTCACAGAGGAAGAGCCTGACTTGGCACCCCAGGGAAGTCAGCGCTCCTGCCTGTGTGTGCACAGACAGGCTTGGTGGTGAGCTGCTGAGAAGCCGTGCTTGCTCTGCAGACCTGGGGAGAGCAGATCGCCTGGGTGTTTGGCTGTTGTGCAGTTGAGTCTCTCCTGAGCAGGTAGTCGTGGCCTGTTGACGCCACTGGGCCTGACGGTGATTCAGTTCCGAGCAGGGTCAGCCCCCAGTGGTGGGGCAGCTCCAGGACACCACCAGTTACTGGAGACGGTGTTTTCCTTTTCTGTAGTGCTTTGAGGGAAATCAGATACTCTTACTAAACTGGAGGAAGAGTTACTCCTACTTAGAAGGGGAAATTTGAGAAAGAGACTAAGTCCTGGTGTTAGGAAATGTTAGATTTGATTCTTGGCAAATCTGTTGTTTTTCCTAAAAGAAAATTTTTTTGTAACAGGTAATATGGTTTACATGAATGTGTACATTTTACTCTGTCTCCTAGAAATTGACATTTAAAAGACAAAATTTCCAATCCAAAACAAACTTTGGATTACCAGTTACGACAACTGTCATTTGTATGTCAGTCAGGCCTGGAATCATTTTCAGAACCCACGTCCATCCATCCCTCCCTCCTTTCCTTCCTTTTTTCTTTTTTTTAAAAAAGCATCTCACCCTGCCACTTCTTCCCTCTTCCTCCCTTCCCAAACATTTTATGTCTTAAGTTCCCATCAGTTTTTGCCTATAAAGTGTTCCTTTTTTCCAGCCTGGAATTGATTTTGGAGGATTGGAGGCTATAGATTTAAGTCTCTTGTCATCTCCAAATGCTACAGCAGTTTCATTTTCCTTGTGCTTCATGAGCAGACTGACTGTCTTGCCCCCATTTTACCATGTGGGCTGATGAAGTTTTCAGGTTCTGCTGTCCAGTCAGAACTCAGCTCTCTAAAGTAAACTGTGGTGCTGCAGTGAGGTTTTTTGGTTGGAAGTTCAGTAAGAATATGGGGACATTTGGACCACTTGGACTTCACCTCCATAATAATGTGCCTGTGGGTGTTGAAATCATGGTACACTTAAATAAGTTTTTACCAAGTTGATGTAAATGCATTTTGTATCCCCCTTGGAATTCCTTTTGCCTTTCCTTCTGAAGAGGGAACTATTAGAGCCTTGTCTTACATCTTTGCCTTCATTTGTGCCAGATCAGGTAGTGAGAAGCTCTGGCTTCTAAGCACTGAGTTTACAGAGAATAATGACCAGCTTTGGGATAGCAGCAGGCAGTAAGACTGAATTACCTTTCTCTTTTCTGAAATCTGTTTCAGCAACTGTACCAGATCCTGACAGATTTTGATATCCGGTTTTATATGTATGAACTACTTAAAGTAAGTAACAGTCGTAAACAGTGCATCTTTTTCAGACTGACTCATGTAAAGGAGAGGTTTTGGAGAGGACACATAGAGCTCAAGAAGGATATTTCTTAATACCCAGAGAATTTAATGGTGGTTTTTTTTTTCCTTTGGTCTGGGGTGAAGGGTGGGTAAATTATTGAGAGCTTCATCATGGGATCTTGACACAGACACTTGCCAGTGGAACTGAGAAAAAAGGCCATGTCAGGGCTGCTGAGGACATTGCACCAGAGGTTAGACCGCCCTCTGCACGATTCTTATTGGTTCTTGGTTTTTCATTTCATTTATTTATTGATTGATTGCTGTTTAATCGATGCGTATTAGTTTTCATTACATAAGAAATCACCCCAAACTTAATGACTTTTAAAGAATGGTTTCTTTTTTGCCACAGTTCAGTGGGTTGGATGGGTGGGTCTTTTGGTCTGGGTCAGCTTGACTGGGGCAAGGAGGCCCAGGACGGCCTGCAGCACATATCTGGGATGGCAGCTGGAGTAGCTTGAGGTCTTGTTCTCCAGAAAGTTGGTCTGGGCTGCGTCCTGTGGTGGTCTCATCAGGTCCCAACAGCGGGAGAGGGCAAGGAAGCCCCTTTCAAGCCTCTGCTGTCTCGTTTGCTAACACCCTGTTGGCCAGAGCAAGTCACATGGCCAGACCCAGGCACAGAGGGTGAAGTAGTACGTAGGCTCCAGTTTTTCATGGGCAGAGCATTAGGTCACTTCCTGGAAGCACATGCATACAGAGATGGTGAACATTGGACGGCCATTCTTTTCTTGCCATTTCCCATGGTCCCCTTCAGATATGAGACAGTCTACCTGTAACCTGCCCATTTAGCCCTAGCTGGACATGCAAGGAACGGTGATGAGTGGACCTTCTAGGAGACTTACAAATCCCAAGACTGAAATTTACAGGTGTTACTGATCAAGAGGAATGATCTTTTTCCGTTTGTATAGGTAAACACTTAAGAATTCTAAAAAAGTTTGTAAAATGGAATAGACTAATGTTTTCTAGGGTCAGGGACCACTAAGAATCTGTTGCAGGCTATGAAGCACTGCCCCCTCCCCGTGCATGTGAAAACATACAGCATTACATACAGCTTTGGGGTGGAATGCATGGGTCTCAACTTAGGAACCTTCGAAAGAATATAGAGGTGTCCTTAGATGAGGTAGGAGCATCCCATTAACAGTAGTGCAGGTCTGCACAGGCTGGTCATTCCAGTGACCCTCAGTGTCTGGTGTCCTCTCGGCCTTCTGGAGGCAGCAGCTACCCAGTGGGGGCAGACTTCCTGCTAATGAGGCAGAGAATCCCAGGTGAAACTTGAAAGCTGTCTTTCATGTCTAATGGTCAGGAACGATCGGATTTTTAAATTGAAATAATTCCCCAAGGAATTGAAGGGCCGTCAGTACCTCCGCAGGGAAGCTGACTGGTGAGCTTGGCAAAAGAATTCATCCCTTACCGTATTTGTTCAGCCATTGCTTTCCTCGGATACATTTCACACCTCAGGTCTTGCTTTGTGGTTTTTGAGGTGGGTTGGATGGGTGGGTCTTTTGGTCTGGGTCAGCTTGACTGGGGCAAGGAGGCCCAGGACGGCCTGCAGCACATATCTGGGATGGCAGCTGGAGTAGCTTGAGGTCTTGTTCTCCAGAAAGTTGGTCTGGGCTGCCCTGTGGTGGTCTCATCAGGTCCCAACAGCGGAGAGGGCAAGGAAGCCCCTTTCAAGCCTCTGCTGTCTCGTTTGCTAACACCCTGTTGGCCAGAGCAAGTCACATGGCCAGACCCAGGCACAGAGGGTGAAGTAGTACGTAGGCTCCAGTTTTTCATGGGCAGAGCATTAGGTCACTTCCTGGAAGCACATGCATACAGAGATGGTGAACATTGGACGGCCATTCTTTTCTTGCCATTTCCCATGGTCCCCTTCAGATATGAGACAGTCTACCTGTAACCTGCCCATTTAGCCCTAGCTGGACATGCAAGGAACGGTGATGAGTGGACCTTCTAGGAGACTTACAAATCCCAAGACTGAAATTTACAGGTGTTACTGATCAAGAGGAATGATCTTTTTCCGTTTGTATAGGTAAACACTTAAGAATTCTAAAAAAGTTTGTAAAATGGAATAGACTAATGTTTTTCTAGGGTCAGGGACCACTAAGAATCTGTTGCAGGCTATGAAGCACTGCCCCCTCCCCGTGCATGTGAAAACATACAGCATTACATACAGCTTTGGGGTGGAATGCATGGGTCTCAACTTAGGAACCTTCGAAAGAATATAGAGGTGTCCTTAGATGAGGTAGGAGCATCCCATTAACAGTAGTGCAGGTCTGCACAGGCTGGTCATTCCAGTGACCCTCAGTGTCTGGTGTCCTCTCGGCCTTCTGGAGGCAGCAGCTACCCAGTGGGGGCAGACTTCCTGCTAATGAGGCAGAGAATCCCAGGTGAAACTTGAAAGCTGTCTTTCATGTCTAATGGTCAGGAACGATCGGATTTTTAAATTGAAATAATTCCCCAAGGAATTGAAGGGCCGTCAGTACCTCCGCAGGGAAGCTGACTGGTGAGCTTGGCAAAAGAATTCATCCCCTTACCGTATTTGTTCAGCCATTGCTTTCCTCGGATACATTTCACACCTCAGGTCTTGCAGTCCTAATTAGTCTTTTCCTTTGGGCAAAGACTGGGCAACGTGACAGAATCCATACTTGCTAGACTTTCTCATAGACAGGGACAGTAAAATAGGGATGGGGAAGAAGAAATGTAAAAAATGTCAAAGGAACTGAGGCTGAAGACTGCAGAGTGATGGCCTGGTGACTCACTCCAGGTTCCCGTCGTGTCCAGGCTCGAGGTTAGGGAGGTGTGTCCTCAAGAGCCCTGCGTCCCTGCGCACTACCCCAGAGCCGCTCGAGCATCTTGCTGCAACTGTTGACAGAAAACAAGACAGAAATAAACATTGAAGTAGAACCTACATAGATGACGCAGACAAATCCTAAGGGTGTCGTTTTTTGGATTTTATCAATACTTAAGTGTGAAACCTTCACCACCATTGACACAGTGTGGTCACTACTGCTGGAAGGTATCTAAGTAAAATTAAAAATTCAGTTCTGTAGTCCACACTAGTCACATTTCACGTGTTCGGTAGCCTCATGTGGCTGTTGGCTACCATATAGGACAGTCCAGTTAGGGAATAGTTCTCTCCTTGCAGAGATAATGGTCGCAGCTCTACCACCATAGCTTGGTTTCACGTGCTCTTGACCTTCATAGGAAAAGCATCGTGAAGTGTACACTCTTGTGTCTGGGGAAAGCAAATTTTGCATATTCCTAGAACGCTGGTTGTAGGGCTCATTCTGCAACTCACATGTTGCTAGTATGGTGCCCTTGCTGGTCTAATCCAGTGGTCCCTTGGGACATTTGGCACTGTCTGGAGCCATTTTGGTTGTCACAATTGGAAGGATGCTGCTGACATCCTGGGGGTAGAAGCCAGGGATTCTACAAGGAGAGAAGCAGCGTGGATGGGTCTTACAACATTGTGCTGCATGAGAGAAGTTAACGTCCTGTGTATTATATTATTTCATTTTATGAAGGTCCCGAAAAGGCAGACCTGTAGCAACAGGTGGTAGAACAGCAGTTGGGAGGAGAGGGGAGGGAAGGAGAAGGTAGAAGGTGGATAGGATTGGAGGCTTCTTGAAGGAACTCTGGGATGATGGAAAAGTTCTAAAACTGGATTGTGGTCATGGTGGCACAACTTGAGGACTTTACTAAAAAATCATTGGCTTGTATATGTAAAAAACTTTGGTCCGTATCAGTGATCTTATAGGAAACAGTTTTCTCCCTTAGAGTCACAATATAATCATAATTTGCAGACACCAGCTGGCTCAGGGATTGTTTTTAAGGAAAATGCTAATATTAGAAGACATGTTAATCTAGAAAGCTCATATGGGACACTTACCTGAAAGACGAGTCCGTTGCAGATAGGATTGGGGTATCATTCTTCATGCGCACATGGATTCTTTGTGTTGTTTGAACTAATATGAAAAGTGACTCCATTGTGGCTCATCAGTTTGGTTTAAACACATTGAATTGAACCAATAGATTAACTTAACGATTTCTAAATCCAGGTGGCTGGTATATTGCTCCTGGCTCCAAGTAGGAGAGGGGTGCCGGAAGAAGGATTAATGTATCTCCCTCTTTTTTTTTTTTTAAAGATTTATTTATTTATTTATTTTGGTGGGGAGGGGGGTGGGCAGGGAGGGGAGCAGGCGGGCCACTTCTATTGGTCTTTCATTTGTCCATTTTCATCCATCTCTGTTCTTTGGCCCGTGTGGGCCTCCCATCGCGGTGGCCTCTGTTGTCGCAGAGCACCAGCTCTGGGCGCATGCCCTCCAGAGCTCCGGCTCGGTCATTGGACACATCAGTCCAGCCGCTTCGCGGCACGTGGGATCTTCCCAGGCCAGGGCTCAAACCGGCGCCCCCCGCACTGCAAGGTGGTGTCCCCACCCACTGGACCACCAGGGAAGCCCTATCTCCCTCTTTTTAAGAAACTTTTATCATAGCCCTTGGTGTCCATGGCCCCAGCTGCCAGCATAGCGTGCTCGAAAAGCAAGGGGTGCCGTCTGAAGCATGTTTTTTCTGTTTTCTTACAGAGACTGTGTTCCTGTCAGGCTGTCGCAAACAAATACAAGAATGTGCTTGCATTGGGGGGTGGTAAGGGGTTTGCTTACTTGTCTCTGTGCTTTCTTACCTAATAGGCTCTGGATTACTGCCACAGCAAGGGGATCATGCACAGGGATGTGAAACCTCACAATGTCATGATAGATCACCAACAGAAAAAGGTACCATTACAGCCAGACCGCGACAGGCCTTTTCGCGGAAAGGCACAGGGCTGACCAGAACTTTCGCCAGTACCTGCGTGGTTTCTGAAGACCCATGCCGTTTGCTTTGGCAGACTTGGGATACTGTTATTTCTCCAGTGTGCTGTGTTGGTTTCTATTTCGCACAAGTGTAGTACACAAAGAAAGTAGACAGCTGACCCTAACTGTAGTCGCTTGTTTACTTTGGTCATGGTTTTCTGGAGGACTCAACAAGAAACTATGGCTGATGATTTTTACTTCCTTTTTTTTTTTTTTTTAACTTTCTTAATGACCCTTGGACTAATCTGCCTGGCCTTAAAAGGACACGGGTCCCTATTTTTGGAAGCTCTGTTCTGGCTATCCCTGACTGGGGTGAGTAGATGAATCAGCTCATGCTGGCTGAGCGAGGAGCTGGAGGCGTGCTTCAGTCCTGGAGTGGGGCGCGTGTCCCCAGCCCTTTCTGCTATGACTAGAGCTTACAGTGAAAGCGACGAGTGATGAAGGGATGTTAACACACGCAGCCGGTGTGGAGGCAGAACACAAGCGTACGTTCTATTCTATTATAGAATGATAAGCCAGGATCATTTAAATGTTAAGAAAGAAAAAGCAAGTAAGAGCCCAAGTGCTCAGCTCTAGAAATGCTCTTCGCATGTCCCAGAAAGTGGACCTTTTTAGCTAGTGCACTTGATAACACTTTTTGTGTGTTCAAATGTTAACTAATGGGATGTGGTTTTGTTGTAAGAGCCAGGCATCTGGAGGTACGCCTTTCACATTTTATTTCTGTCCTCTTTGTAGCTGCGACTGATAGACTGGGGTCTGGCAGAATTCTATCACCCTGCCCAGGAGTACAATGTCCGAGTGGCCTCCAGGTACTTCAAGGGCCCAGAGCTCCTGGTGGACTATCAGGTAAAAGTGTTAGGGACACACCTCTGTGTTGTTTTTTACGTTTGCTTAGGGCTTTTCCTGGCTTTTTGTTTTTCCTGCTTTTTATTTAGTCGGTTTGGTTACATTCAAAATCCAGTCAGTATTGTACCCCAAAGTGATAATTACAGATTTGTCCCAGCTACTTTATTTCATTTTCTTTTATTTGGCTTTGAATTTTAAAGTATCTGCAGAGGTCAACTGAAGATGATAAATTCAGATCAGAACAGTGACATTTATAACCCCTTCACTGACCGGTTGTCTTTCTTACCATAGATGTATGATTATAGCCTGGATATGTGGAGCTTGGGCTGTATGTTAGCGAGCATGATCTTTCGAAAGGAGCCCTTCTTTCATGGGCAGGATAACTATGACCAGGTGAGCAAACACCAGCTGGCTCCTCTGTTCCACTTGGGGGTAGATGCCAAGGAAATACCGTCTTGATAGGGACGCTGTCCTCGAGCCACTCGATACCTCTCAGCATCATCGTTTCTTCAGGGTAAAGAATTTCACCAGATCTTGCCTGTGGTGCCCAAAGATAAACATGGATAATGCTATGTTATGTCAGGCTTCCACATTGAGTCACTGAAAAAGTCAAGCGTCTCCTTGTTTTAATAAAATGGGATTCTAGTTGTCCAGTTTTGTTTTGTTTTTAGGCTATGCTGGGTCTTCATTGCTGCACACAGCCTTTCTCTAGTGCAGAGAGCAGAGGCTACTCTGTCGTGGTGGTGCGTGGGCTTCTCTTTGCCGTGGCTTCGCTTGGTGCAGAGCACAGGCTCTCGGGCACGTGGGCTTCAGTAGTTGTAGCTCCTGCTCTAGAGCACAGGCTCTGTAGCTGTGGCACACGGGCCACAGTAGTTGCTCCATGGCATGTGGGATCTCAAAGGACCAGGGCACAAACCCATGTCCCCTACACTGGCAGGGGGATTATCAACCATTGGACCACCAGGGAAGCCCATAGTCATTAGGTTTTATGTCCACATAATCATCAGCTTCTGGAAGATGGTCATGAGTTGTGTTATCCTTTTAAAGGCATTTTGAAAATTTGCATTCACATGAACTTCGTATCTGTGAGTCTGCTGCCTGTCTGCCCTGGGCTCAGATCTCTATCTGTCCTCCATCTCTGTCGCCCTGGAAATGTAGTGATGTGGAAGCCTCCTAATTCCTTGCTCCAGCATCCCCGTGGGCTTGCAATGAGTGCTGTGCTCAGTGATTGATTTTTTGCTTATTCTTATTTATCTTTACAGTCAGTTTGTCCCAAGCTTTACTTTATTTCATTTTCTTTTATTTGGCTTTGAATTTTAAAGTATCTGCAGAGGTCAACTGAAGATGATAAATTCAGATCAGAACAGTGACATTTATAACCCCTTCACTGACCGGTTGTCTTTCTTACCATAGATGTATGATTATAGCCTGGATATGTGGAGCTTGGGCTGTATGTTAGCGAGCATGATCTTTCGAAAGGAGCCCTTCTTTCATGGGCAGGATAACTATGACCAGGTGAGCAAACACCAGCTGGCTCCTCTGTTCCACTTGGGGGTAGATGCCAAGGAAATACCGTCTTGATAGGGACGCTGTCCTCGAGCCACTCGATACCTCTCAGCATCATCGTTTCTTCAGGGTAAAGAATTTCACCAGATCTTGCCTGTGGTGCCCAAAGATAAACATGGATAATGCTATGTTATGTCAGGCTTCCACATTGAGTCACTGAAAAAGTCAAGCGTCTCCTTGTTTTAATAAAATGGGATTCTAGTTGTCCAGTTTTGTTTTGTTTTTAGGCTATGCTGGGTCTTCATTGCTGCACACAGCCTTTCTCTAGTGCAGAGAGCAGAGGCTACTCTGTCGTGGTGGTGCGTGGGCTTCTCTTTGCCGTGGCTTCGCTTGGTGCAGAGCACAGGCTCTCGGGCACGTGGGCTTCAGTAGTTGTAGCTCCTGCTCTAGAGCACAGGCTCTGTAGCTGTGGCACACGGGCCACAGTAGTTGCTCCATGGCATGTGGGATCTCAAAGGACCAGGGCACAAACCCATGTCCCCTACACTGGCAGGGGGATTATCAACCATTGGACCACCAGGGAAGCCCATAGTCATTAGGTTTTATGTCCACATAATCATCAGCTTCTGGAAGATGGTCATGAGTTGTGTTATCCTTTTAAAGGCATTTTGAAAATTTGCATTCACATGAACTTCGTATCTGTGAGTCTGCTGCCTGTCTGCCCTGGGCTCAGATCTCTATCTGTCCTCCATCTCTGTCGCCCTGGAAATGTAGTGATGTGGAAGCCTCCTAATTCCTTGCTCCAGCATCCCCGTGGGCTTGCAATGAGTGCTGTGCTCAGTGATTTGGTCAGTTTGTTTTGTGTTTCAGCTTGTTCGCATTGCCAAGGTTCTGGGTACAGATGAGCTGTATGGGTATCTGAAGAAGTATCACATAGACCTAGATCCACACTTCAACGATATTCTGGGACAGTAAGTAAGAGAAAGAAAGAGGCTCATAACTTACCCCATTTCAGAGGTGAAAAGGTTAGCTGAAAACACTTTCTGAAGCTGTTTGCACTTTCTGATTACATCAGAATTGAGATACTTTTTTTTCTCCACATATTTTTATTATTATTATTATTTTAATTAATAGGAAATAGAAGGCAAAAGTCATGCCACAGAAAAAAGCTTTCTGGAACAGTGTACACTTATTTTAGAAAATCTTAGGATGCTATGGTTCTTTGAATAAGAGACCTATAGTTTCTTGTTCTGTGTAATGGGTTTTCTGTAAGGGAGCAAATTTTAAAACATATTTTCAGATACATGACAATGGTGTTGAGAAATAAAATGTTTTGTTTTATTTTGTTTTATTTATTTTTTTTTTGGCAACTTCTATTGGTCTGTCATTTATCTTTGTTCTTTGGCCTGTGTGGGCCTCCCATCGCAGTGGCCTCTCTCGTTGTAGAGCACTGGCTCTGGGCGCACGGACTCCAGAGCACTAGCTCGGTAGTTAGACACATCGGTCCAACCGCTCTGCGGCATGTGGGATCTTCCCAGGCCAGGGATCGAACCGGCGCCCCTTGCACTGCAAGGCGGTGTCCTTACCCACTGGACCACCAGGGAAGCTCAGAAGTAAAATGTTGGGTTGACAGTTTTCAGAGAGTAGTAATTTTATGGAACCGCCTTGTTTCTGAGGCTAGCTCTCTAAATATATCTGCTGAACAATAAAGATTAATCATCTACCTCCGTGCCTCACCTAGAATTGACTCAAAACCTGGGGTATAAAACATTATCTAGAAAGGTTCCACGGATTTTGGCATCAGATGCAGATGTTTTAATTAATTCTGTGTATCTGTCGCAGAGCACTGTTTTGTTTGAGGGGGGCTGTGACAAGTGGTATCAATAACGATGAGGTTTAACCAGCTTGTAATCAGCACAGTGCTCTAAGACTTGGCTGGCTTTGGCCCTAATATGAAAGGATACTTGGGGGATTTAATCTCAGAATACTGATGCTTTCCTTTTCTTCTCAGACATTCACGGAAACGCTGGGAAAATTTTATCCATAGTGAGAACAGACACCTCGTCAGCCCCGAGGCCCTAGATCTTCTGGACAAACTCCTGCGATATGACCATCAACAGAGACTGACTGCCAAAGAGGCTATGGAGCACCCGTACTTCTGTGAGTCTCCGGGGGCCTGGTTGTCTCCCACCCTCTGTCTTTGAGGCCTGACAAGAGAATTCTGGGTATCTGGATGAATTATCCTTGGGATTTGGCCCCGTTTGTTCTAGACTTTTTGATCTGTGTTGATGCTCAGAGGGGTTGGCTTGTTCACCGCTCTAGTTCCCCTGAGTCGGGTCTGCTTGACCACTGCCTGTGCCCCCAAATTGATAGATCACAAATAACCAAAATTTTGTTTTCAAATACATACGTTTGTGTGGAAACCTAATCAAAGTTTTCTTTTTCCCCCTCAAAAAAACAAGTGATTTGTTGAAAGTAATAAGGTAACCATAGCATATTTTTAAAGAATGGAGTAAGTTAAATGAATACAAGGAATTTGAGAAAAGGAAAGCAAGATGGAAGGACCTCACTCAAATCCTGTCTGAATTAACTGACTTCTTAGGTCTCACTTTGAAGTTTGTACGAATGTTCAGTTTATGTGGCTGCTGCTCGGTCTGCATGCATATGGCTCTCCCCCCCAGTAAAATATGTCTCAGCCTTTGCTCTCATTAAAGACAACTTGAGGTCATTTAGTCCAGTCACAGAGGAGACTTGAGTGCAAGGGAGGTCAAGTGACCTGTCCCAGTTTTCTCTCTGAAGCGAGGTGAGAATTTGCAACCTTTCTCTTGCTTGACCAGTACACTGTCGTTCCTTCTTCTTTTTTCCCCACTCTGGAGATTAAGTAAATCTTGCCCAAACAGTACCTGCCCTCTGGTCGTGAGCCTGCTCTCCCATGAGCATTAGCAGACAGCGGATTTAAAAAGTCTTACCGTCATCCTTCCAGACCTCAGACAAACGCGAGTGGACATCCTCTCGCCAGGGTCTGTCACAGAAAGCTATTTTTACCCTCTGAGTTTGACTGAATTAAGAACACTGATGCTTGTATTTTGCAAATATGATCTGACTACTTTTCCAAATATGTATTATATGTCCAAACAAGTTTTTTATACTGTTTCTTAAGATACATGGGTTTTCTAATGGCTCCTTCTATTCACCCTTTCTTCCGAAGTGTTTATAATCGCACATGCTTTTGAAGAAATTGGGAGTCGGATATGTTATTAGCATTCAAGGAAAATAACACATAAGAAAATGAGTAGACATTTTGAATGTGGGAAATGAATGTTTCATTGCCTCTCTTCCCCCCGCGTCTCAGAGCTTGTACTGTGAAGAGCTGACGATGAGAGCATTTCCCAGTCGTTTCTCAGTGTTGGTGATTTGTTACCCTCCTGACCCTGGCTTCCTGGCAGCCTGTGTCTCTGCCCCCTTAAGGAAGAAGGTTGGGTCTGTGACGGTGTTCTCCGCCAGCCCTGCCTCCGCTGAGTGTTCACCTGTTCTCTTGCAGACCCCGTGGTGAAGGAGCAGTCCCAGCCTTGTGCCGATAACGCTGTACTTTCCAGTGGTCTCACGGCGGCCCGATGAAGACTGGAAAGCGACGGGTAATGCGGCATTGATGCTTGCCAATAAAACCAACCAACCAAACACAAACCTTGAAGGAAAACTACAGTGTGATAAAAAGAAATTCTAGCCATTCCTTCTAAATGCAAAGAAGAGTAAAGACCTAAAAAGTCTGTCAAAAAAGAAACTCCCCAGCACTAGCCTCCAGGGAGCTGCCCCTGGGCAGCCTGACGATGCACGTAGTTGAGGATCTGAGGGGACTCTCCCTTTGGAATGCATGGGAGATGAGAGACTCGGAGTTGTTGTACAGTTACCTTTATTTAACAGGAGACCACTGTTGGATTAGCCTGTTCAAGTCAACAAGCTCTGAATATCTGACTTCCTGTCTATTCCACTGGGGTCTGGGTTTCCTTTGGCGAGATTCAGGCTCAAGCTTTAGCAAAATGTCAGCAGTCTAAACTGACACACCAGCCTCATTTACGAAAAGGAGATACTAAAACAGTGACAGTATTTTTTTTTCTAAACTCTTTTACAGATTCATGTTTTATGTATTTTTTTTTAATGACATGAGCTCTCTGGGAAATGTACCTCATTCTCTGCAGTTTTCTTCTGAGTGTATTCATTTGGGAGCAGACTGCAGTCACTCATCATCCGCCTGATGTCCGGGAGGCACTGCCTTCACCTGGTGATACAGCAAATTGCATTATTTCTTCGGGCCTTTTGAAGAAATTGGGAGTCGGATATGTTGTTAGCATTCAAGGAAAATAACACATAAGAAAATGAGTAGACATTTTGAATGTGGGAAATGAATGTTTCATTGCCTCTCTTCCCCTGCCTCAGAGCTTGTACTGTGAAGAGCTGACGATGAGAGCATTTCCCAGTCGTTTCTCAGTGTTGGTGATTTGTTACCCTCCTGACCCTGGCTTCCTGGCAGCCTGTGTCTCTGCCCCCTTAAGGAAGAAGGTTGGGTCTGTGACGGTGTTCTCCGCCAGCCCTGCCTCCGCTGAGTGTTCACCTGTTCTCTTGCAGACCCCGTGGTGAAGGAGCAGTCCCAGCCTTGTGCCGATAACGCTGTACTTTCCAGTGGTCTCACGGCGGCCCGATGAAGACTGGAAAGCGACGGGTAATGCGGCATTGATGCTTGCCAATAAAACCAACCAACCAAACACAAACCTTGAAGGAAAACTACAGTGTGATAAAAAGAAATTCTAGCCATTCCTTCTAAATGCAAAGAAGAGTAAAGACCTAAAAAGTCTGTCAAAAAAGAAACTCCCCAGCACTAGCCTCCAGGGAGCTGCCCCTGGGCAGCCTGACGATGCACGTAGTTGAGGATCTGAGGGGACTCTCCCTTTGGAATGCATGGGAGATGAGAGACTCGGAGTTGTTGTACAGTTACCTTTATTTAACAGGAGACCACTGTTGGATTAGCCTGTTCAAGTCAACAAGCTCTGAATATCTGACTTCCTGTCTATTCCACTGGGGTCTGGGTTTCCTTTGGCGAGATTCAGGCTCAAGCTTTAGCAAAATGTCAGCAGTCTAAACTGACACACCAGCCTCATTTACGAAAAGGAGATACTAAAACAGTGACAGTATTTTTTTTTCTAAACTCTTTTACAGATTCATGTTTTATGTATTTTTTTTTAATGACATGAGCTCTCTGGGAAATGTACCTCATTCTCTGCAGTTTTCTTCTGAGTGTATTCATTTGGGAGCAGACTGCAGTCACTCATCATCCGCCTGATGTCCGGGAGGCACTGCCTTCACCTGGTGATGCCACGGACAGGTCCGTCTGTCTCATCAAAAGTTGGATGCTAAGTTGCATAGCTTGGAGCTCACTGTAGCCTTTGTTGATTTGCCTAACCTTAAAATCTTGTTGCTATTTTGTCCGTGTAACTTTTTTTTTTTCCTGCCTCTTAAGGAAAACTTCATTTCCCAGCATATCCCCGTTTTAATTTTAATGCACATCTCGGAAACAAGGACTTTTTGTTCCCTAACTAAGGCTGGAAGGTCGACATTGAGGGAGGGACTCAAAAAACATCCTAATAGAGTTTATTCAGGAAAGATGGATTGGGTGGCAGGAGGAAAAGTCCTCCTCTCCCACTCTTCACCCCTTTTTATCCCCATAAGGAACAATTTCCCCCTGTAATCAGGGTCAGCTGCATTTTTGAGCTCTGATGGGTAAACATAAATGTGGCCAAATCTGTCTCAGAGGCAGGGGCTGGCATTGGGTGGGCAGGGCCACCCATAACCCAAGCGACCAGTGAGGAGCACACAGAGGGCCTTGGGGAAGGGAGTGGAGCTGCTGGGACAAGTGCCAGAGCTTGGGATCCATTGTGCCAGCCTTCCTGTTAGCAAAGGAAGCTGTGTTTTATTTAAGAAGATTTTTTAAATGGGGCTGATGTCACTCTGGGGACATGAGCATGGTTTGTGCACGGTCCCATCCTGACCCCAGGTGCGGAGCCTTGCCACAGTTGTGGGGGGCCTCTCCCACCGGGCTAGAGCTCAAGGTGTCCACCACCCCATCACACTTTAGGATTTCTTTATTAACTATTTAATAATGCCATACATTTTTATGAGGTTAGATTGTTTGTTTGAAAGCATCTGTTTACATTCCATAATTCCAATAAAATCGTATTGGTATTGGTAGCAGGTCCTATCTCTAAATGGAGATTTCTATTTTTGTCGTTTGGTCGGTGGGAACTTCAAATACAAACAATGAAACATGATCCCAAAGCCAGGAAATGCATTCAGTCAAGGTTCTCATACCGAGGCCTCCTGTCTCCATTGCGCAGTCTGTGTATTAACGTGTACATTTGTTCTGAAAGCCAGACACAAGACAGGCGCTCTTGGCTGAACCCGTGTTGATGCGGCGGGCAGCGAGGCTTGGTGGACTTGGGTTGTCAGACGCCTTCTGATGTGGCCTTCCGGGCAGCACCGAACTGTCAATTACTGTTTATCAGGGAGCCGCGCCACGGTGCGTCTTTCCTGCCCCGCCTGTCTCCTCCTTTGTCACCCATTTCCTTCCCCAACCCCCACTCTCTCTTTTTCTCGAGGCACCTGTCCGGACCAGGGAGGGGGAGCCCACGGGAAAGTCTTGATGAAGTAGAGACCCCACTTCTTTGTCTTGAGTCCCCCAGAGGCGGTGGAGGCATCTGGATGAGGGTCAGGTGCCTGCCTTCTGCCTCTCTCTCCTCTGGTCAGGATGTCATCGGTGCAGACACGGCGCCCCTGCCTGTCCTCGGGTTCTGCGGTTATGGCTTGGCAAAGGAGCCCTCCTTCACCATTCTATGCGTACAGTTTTCTCTTCTACCACCTCTGATTGTTACTGTCTTCATGCCTTAGACGTCCAGCATAACTGAGTTTAAAACGCTCAACTCCTTTCTGAGGCTGGTCTTGACACCCAGCTTCTAGCTGGCCGATTGTGGCTGGTTCTTTCCCAGACTGCACTGAGTCTAGTCCAAACCTTTCCTCTTTTCTTTTCCTATCTCTAAAACCATTCTGTGTCCAGATGGACCCAGCTCTCCTGAGATTTTAGAGTCTTTACCTGGGTTCGGAGGTATTCTTGGAGAGTTCAGAAGAGGGATGAGAGTGGGTGCTTCTGTGTGTGAGCGTGAGTCCTAGTCTTCACATTAAGACAAAGCTATGGTAGAGTCACCCACCCAGTATCCTTTTTGGGTAGCATATTATTTCTTAAATTTATCTCAGTAATTTTCAGTAGACATTTTGTTTGCTTCATTATCTTGTAACAGGTTAAAAGTGCCTAAGATAAGGACTTAACTGTTTCCTAAAGAAAAGCAAAAAAATCATGGGAACAGGGTAGTGTTTCACTGTCATCTCAGGTACTGCCTGCGTTCAGGAGCCTGGCATGGTGAGAACAGAGGTTCCTGTGCCAAATCCAGGTCGGTGTATCAGAGGCTGTTGGCCACAAGTGAGCATAACTGACCTTGAGGATTTGCTTCCACTGAGGAATTTCATGGTGCGCACGGAACTGAGGAAGTGCTAGTATTTTCATCAGGTATGCTGGCGGTGCACTCTCCCCGGAATCCTACCAGCTGGCCCGCCTCTCTCCTGTCCCGGCCCGTGGTGGGTGGCCGGCCAGGAGAAGCCATCCAGTGTATAATGCAGACGAAGCATTTCCAGGTCTTACCACTCACATGGGTGCCGTACCAGCTCCGTGAGACATGTGCACCTCCATCCCTCTGCCGGGTCCCCTCACAGGCGTTCCTGACACGCCAGGACTCAGGCTCCACGCATGTGAACTCCCTTGCTGAGAAGGGAAGTGCTCTCCCGCTCGCTGACGAGAGGCAACAAGAGCTTGTTGTCCATGGGGACGGGGGAGAGTGGAGGGAGACAGGGAATCTGTGAAAAACAGTTGAGAAGGATAGACCTTGAAGGGGAGGGACCATGACTTTTGAGGGGAGAAAGCAAGGGGGCACAAAGTTCAGGTTCTGGACGGGCACTCCCCGTGGATTGGTGCCAGCGGGGCCAGAAGGTGGTGCTGTCGAGGCAGGTGCTGAGTCCCGGAGAGAGCCGGCGGCCGAGGCCTCAGCCTGTGCCTACTCAGGGAAATGACGTAGCTGCTCCCCGGTGCTGCTGGGATGAGGATGAAGCAGAATTGTCTGGGACACAACCAAGGGTTCGGAGGTATTCTTGGAGAGTTCAGAAGAGGGATGAGAGTGGGTGCTTCTGTGTGTGAGCGTGAGTCCTAGTCTTCACATTAAGACAAAGCTATGGTAGAGTCACCCACCCAGTATCCTTTTTGGGTAGCATATTATTTCTTAAATTTATCTCAGTAATTTTCAGTAGACATTTTGTTTGCTTCATTATCTTGTAACAGGTTAAAAGTGCCTAAGATAAGGACTTAACTGTTTCCTAAAGAAAAGCAAAAAAATCATGGGAACAGGGTAGTGTTTCACTGTCATCTCAGGTACTGCCTGCGTTCAGGAGCCTGGCATGGTGAGAACAGAGGTTCCTGTGCCAAATCCAGGTCGGTGTATCAGAGGCTGTTGGCCACAAGTGAGCATAACTGACCTTGAGGATTTGCTTCCACTGAGGAATTTCATGGTGCGCACGGAACTGAGGAAGTGCTAGTATTTTCATCAGGTATGCTGGCGGTGCACTCTCCCCGGAATCCTACCAGCTGGCCCGCCTCTCTCCTGTCCCGGCCCGTGGTGGGTGGCCGGCCAGGAGAAGCCATCCAGTGTATAATGCAGACGAAGCATTTCCAGGTCTTACCACTCACATGGGTGCCGTACCAGCTCCGTGAGACATGTGCACCTCCATCCCTCTGCCGGGTCCCCTCACAGGCGTTCCCTGACACGCCAGGACTCAGGCTCCACGCATGTGAACTCCCTTGCTGAGAAGGGAAGTGCTCTCCAGCTCGCTGACGAGAGGCAACAAGAGCTTGTTGTCCATGGGGACGGGGGAGAGTGGAGGGAGACAGGGAATCTGTGAAAAACAGTTGAGAAGGATAGACCTTGAAGGGGAGGGACCATGACTTTTGAGGGGAGAAAGCAAGGGGGCACAAAGTTCAGGTTCTGGACGGGCACTCCCCGTGGATTGGTGCCAGCGGGGCCAGAAGGTGGTGCTGTCGAGGCAGGTGCTGAGTCCCGGAGAGAGCCGGCGGCCGAGGCCTCAGCCTGTGCCTACTCAGGGAAATGACGTAGCTGCTCCCCGGTGCTGCTGGGATGAGGATGAAGCAGAATTGTCTGGGGACACAACCAACTGGAAGACTATATATATATGCGTTGAAGTGGATCTGAGAGCCCGGTCGACAGTCTCCTTTAATGCCAGTTCAGATTAAAGACTCATCCAGGAGCCTGTGTTAGCGCGCGAGCGCACACAGGAAATCCTACACATGGACAGGAGTGGAGAGTAACCCATCAGAGCAAGACCATCGAGATGGAAACCCGAAAGCAGGAGCAGGGTCCATATGAGCACACGAAGCCAGAGTTTGTCAGTGAGCTTAGTAAATCTGAGTGACATCTTGCCATTAAAAGAATAACCATAGGGTGGGGATAAGAGGAGAGGAGGTGACAAGGAAACATCTGGCTCAAACCAGTAATGATAGATTGCTTTGGAGCTATATGGATGTGTCAGTGGAAATAACCCCAACGAGGTGGTGTAGAGGCTGGGGGAAGTGATGGGATTATGCAGGTGGTGCGTACTTTATGTAGAGACTCAACAATGTGCTACAAATGTGATACTTAATCCTGAACTGCATGTACTGGGGATTGTTTTTTGTTTTTTTTTTTTAATTCATTGAATCAATAAATTAACAGTTTTCCACTTGCTGGCTTTTCTTGCTGTAAATGGTGACATTTAAGAGGTTGGGACGGAAACCCTGACACCCAGTGGAAAGCTTGAATAAATCTTCCAGAACCACAGAGCCGACTTACCTCCTGTTCGCCGAAAAGCGACGCTGCCTGGGCTGTGAGCCTTTCCTCATGACTGCTTCAGTACCCAGTGCCTCTTTGTATCACTAGAGAGGACTGGTGTATGATTTATACGCTGCTGCCCTGTTGAGGAAAGACACACGCCATGTGAAATGCTGTTTTCATAAATAAAAGTGTTGATACTCACCAGCCTTCCAAAGTGGGAGACAAGCCACTGCTGTATGAGGACCTTACGCTTTTATTTCCTCTCTGGCGGGGGAAAGGAGGTATAAGCCTGGAACTGGGGAGACATGGGGGTGGGTGGTTGCAGTTAACACCCTTGGCGTGAAGACACCTTTTGCCAGAGGGCCGGAGCTCGAGTTGTGTGGGGACAGTTCTGTTTCTTGGTGCTTGCTTCGTAACTGTACCACGCAGAACCTGCTGCGTGGGGGTGACTTTCATTGCACAACTTGAACCTTGGCAGCAGAGTTTTCTGTATTTATGAAAACCTCTTCCCCAGACAAGTGGGCACCCACTGTTGTGTGGCCAAAGGTGGAGTCTCTCCTTAGTGTGCCTGCTTCTCTCTGATGCCTCTGTGGAACTGGACACTTGAAAATCATTTGCTGAAGAGTCATTCGTTTCTCGACCTTAACGCGCCACGCCGCCTTTCTCAAATCCTAGGCAGTGGAGCCCATCCTGTACCCAAAGAAGGTCCAGGTCATGAAGTGATTCTGTGCGACAGCTTCCCAGGTGCACTGTCCCTTCTGCCATTGCTGTGGTTGCCGTTCTGAGATGCTGCTTCTAGGACTCTGCTGGCATCTCACCGCCCACTCCGCTGTGGTGGACGTGGCAAGAGGAATGAGGTTTCCAGGCCATGGCAGAGAGCCTCTTCCAGGGGAAGAGTTAAAAATACTTGAGCTCCCATTCTGCCCTTTATTCATCGGATGCCTTTCCCTGTGTACATAGTCATGTGAGTCTTGGTCCAAAGACGTCCGGAGTAAACCGGGTCAGGTCTAACGGATTCAGAGCTGGGTGACCGAACCTGTAGCTCAGCTTGCTCAAGATGGTCAGGAGGCATCACTGCTTCTAGATGAGCATCCTGGACCCCAGAGAAAGAGAGGGACCAAGACTGCCCCTGTAGAGGGTGATCAGAAGAGGAAGGGAAAGGGTGGAACCTAAAACCAGTCCGTCCTAACCTGGTTTTTCCAGAGTGCCCTGCTCAAGTCCGGCTTATAGTCTCTGCCCAGGGTTCAGCACAAGAAAGGAGCTGCTGGCCAGCAGAGGCCTCTCGCTCCTGGATAAATAAAAGTGTTGATACTCACCAGCCTTCCAAAGTGGGAGACAAGCCACTGCTGTATGAGGACCTTACGCTTTTATTTCCTCTCTGGCGGGGGAAAGGAGGTATAAGCCTGGAACTGGGGAGACATGGGGGTGGGTGGTTGCAGTTAACACCCTTGGCGTGAAGACACCTTTTGCCAGAGGGCCGGAGCTCGAGTTGTGTGGGGACAGTTCTGTTTCTTGGTGCTTGCTTCAGAACTGTACCACGAGAACCTGCTGCGTGGGGTGACTTTCATTGCACAACTTGAACCTTGGCAGCAGAGTTTTCTGTATTTATGAAAACCTCTTCCCCAGACAAGTGGGCACCCACTGTTGTGTGGCCAAAGGTGGAGTCTCTCCTTAGTGTGCCTGCTTCTCTCTGATGCCTCTGTGGAACTGGACACTTGAAAATCATTTGCTGAAGAGTCATTCGTTTCTCGACCTTAACGCGCCACGCCGCCTTTCTCAAATCCTAGGCAGTGGAGCCCATCCTGTACCCAAAGAAGGTCCAGGTCATGAAGTGATTCTGTGCGACAGCTTCCCAGGTGCACTGTCCCTTCTGCCATTGCTGTGGTTGCCGTTCTGAGATGCTGCTTCTAGGACTCTGCTGGCATCTCACCGCCCACTCCGCTGTGGTGGACGTGGCAAGAGGAATGAGGTTTCCAGGCCATGGCAGAGAGCCTCTTCCAGGGGAAGAGTTAAAAATACTTGAGCTCCCATTCTGCCCTTTATTCATCGGATGCCTTTCCCTGTGTACATAGTCATGTGAGTCTTGGTCCAAAGACGTCCGGAGTAAACCGGGTCAGGTCTAACGGATTCAGAGCTGGGTGACCGAACCTGTAGCTCAGCTTGCTCAAGATGGTCAGGAGGCATCACTGCTTCTAGATGAGCATCCTGGACCCCAGAGAAAGAGAGGGACCAAGACTGCCCCTGTAGAGGGTGATCAGAAGAGGAAGGGAAAGGGTGGAACCTAAAACCAGTCCGTCCTAACCTGGTTTTTCCAGAGTGCCCTGCTCAAGTCCGGCTTATAGTCTCTGCCCAGGGTTCAGCACAAGAAAGGAGCTGCTGGCCAGCAGAGGCCTCTCCTCGCTCCTGGTCAGATCGATTAATGCCATCTTTCCCCCTCCTCCCATCTCTCCCCAGGTCTGTTGCTGTTCCTCCCACTTTTCCATAAGCAGAACAAGAACCAAATCAAACGTCTTAACGTGTATAGAGAGATCATGTTCCGTGAGCAGACACAAAACAGTGACAGGTTTGGCGAGCGCGAACCAGACCAACCGAAGGGCTGTCCACCACCGTATATCAAACCTCACTTGCGAATGCAAAAGGTTCTCACGCCTTTGGCTTCCTGTTGACTTCCTCCTGACCCAGAAAGCATGGGAAATGTGAAGGGTATGCGAAATGGTTGTCAGTTACTGTTGCTCCCTGGCGCTCCTGGCTCGTCGCACAGCCACCTGTATTTCCAGCACACCAGGTCAACCAGCCGGCCACAGACTCCAGGGGGGCCATGGAGCACATATGGCATGATTAGCGGTTACATAGTATAATTTTAAAAGTATATATTATTGAATAAAAGGTTTTAAAAGAAATGTACAGAGAGTTTTCACTGCAGAAGGGGCAGGCCAGGGAGACCGGTGGCCACAGAGGAATGGAGCAAACTAGAAGAGCGTTTGAGCCACACTCTAGCCAGAGGGAAGAGGGCGGTTTCCAGGACAGAAATGAGACGTGGAAGAGGCACGTAAACCCGTGCTGGTGATGGGGTGCCGTAGGTGATTGCAACAGACTTGCCTTGAATGCAGTCATCTCCACGGACCTTCCAAAGCAGGTGAGTCACCCAGCCATTCAGGTGGCAGGTAAAACGTCACCTCCCGTGAACTCAGGAAGCTGCCTCAGTGCCTTCGTTGCTTCCCACTGGGCATGTGTCAGTAGGCCATGTGCTGTGCTTAGTCACTCAGTCATGTCCAACTCTCTCCATGGACTGTAGCTCGCCAGGCTCCTCTGTCCATGGGGATTCTCTGGGCAAGAATACTGGTGTTGCCTCTAACACAGAAAGTCACAAAACAGAAATCTAGTAAGTCTAACGATGTCACTCCAATCCTGTGAACTGAGAATTCAGTATTTGCTTTTAAATATTTTTCTCAGGGCTTCCCTGGTGGTCCAGTGGGTAAAGAGTTCGCCTTGCAGTGCAAGGGGCGCCGGTTTGTTCCCTGGCCTGGGAAGATCCCACGTGCCGTGAAGCAGCTGGGCTGGTGTGTCCAATTACAAGCCAGCGCTCTAGAGCGCATGCACCCAGAGCCAATGCTTTGCAACAAGAGAGGCCACTGCAAAGGGAGGCCCACACAGGCCAAAGAACAAAGATGGACAAAAATAAAGAAATGAAAGACCAATAAAAAGTGGCCAAAAATTTATATATATATATATATATATATATATATATATATATATTTCCCTCAGGGGATTCCCTGGTGCTCCAGTGGATGGGGCATGGGTTCAATCCCTGGTTCAGGGAACTAAGACCCCACATGACTCGCAGCACAGCCAAGAAAGAAAAATTTTAAAATAACATTTTTCTCATGATAATGAGTCACAGACAATCACAAAATAATCACGTAATTTCAGAAGCAAATTCTAAAGTTCTTTTCCCAAATAAGTGCAAGGAAAAAAGTTACCTTAAATTGAAGAATGGCTGCCTTTTAATGTTTGAGATGCTATGGAGAAGGCTTCAAAAATAAGAATGCAGAGGGCTTGTAAATGTTTTAACATATCCCTGGCCAGAGGGAGCTGGGTGGTAGAATGGATGAACAACTCTTCACAGAATATTCTACAAACTTTAAAATAATGTACATCTCCAATGCATTGTTCTGAGTGAAGAAACCAGTCTCAAAAGGCAGGATGATTCTATTTTTACGACATTCAGGAAAAGAAGGAATGTCTTGGCTGTAAAGAATCACCTGCAATGCAGGGAGACACGGGTTTGATCCCTGGGTTGGGAAGATCTCCTGGAAGAGGGCATGCAACCCACTGCAGCATTCTTGCCTGGAGAATTCCATGGACAGAGGAACCTGGCAGGCTATGGTCCATAGCATTGCAAAGAGTTGGACACAACTGAAGCAACCTAGCACACATGCAAGCACAAAAAAGTCATTGGTATGGAGAATAGACCGGTAGTTGCCAGGGTTAAGGTTGGGAGGTGGGAGACTCGACTACAAAGGGCCAGCATGAGCCTAAGTGGGGTGTTCTGTATCCTAAACGTGGCAATGGTTATACGACTTGGTGCCTTTGTCAAACCTACACCAAAAAGGGTACATTTTACTGTGTGTAAATTTTAAAATAATTTTAAAAAAGGCTCCCAACAGAGTCCCTTTGAACTTCACCCTGAGCTTAGCAGGAACTTCATCTGTCTGGCACTGGCTCATTCACCGATGTCTTCAGATATAACCACTGGCACTGGGATTCATCAGTCTGCCATCAGCCACCGAGCACCCAGTCATTCAGGCCCTCTTCCATCTTTGCTCCCAGCGAAGGGGTAGCTCTCTGGTCACACCCTCACCTCATTACTATACCTCCCTGTTCCCTCAGCACCAAGGGGTGAAGAATGAATTCTGCCTTACAGAGGGTGGCAAGTCCCTTGTGTCCTTTAGTGGCCAGGTGCTTGGAGTTCGGTCATGGACTGACACGAACAGATGCTATCCACTGGTTTTTAGCCAGTAATCAGGACTTTTGTGCACTAAAAGGGATTTTAGTGTTTTCTAAAAAATCCCTTAGTTATTAAACTGTATGTTTAGAACTCTAACTTGTGTCTTTCCAAATCTTGTTTTAATTAGGGCCTAGTTGATTTTGTATGTAAATTTGAACATGTGTTTTGCTTAATCTTTGATTGATGTTCAATTAATTTGAAACATAATGGGTTAAACCAGTTGTCCCCAACATTTGCGGCAACAGGGACTTTGGTTTTGCTGAAGACAATTTTTTCCACAGACTGGAGGGTGAGGTGGGGGGTGATTTGGAGATGATTCGAGCACATTACATTTATAATGTATTTTATTTCTAATCTAAGGCCACCACTGATATGACAGGAGGTACTAGTCTGAGGCCCAGAAGTTGGGGACTCCTGGGTTGAACCATAAGCATTGTTCACATGCTTAATCTAGTTTCCTTAGAGACACATTCAAAAGTAAACCATATATTTAACCTATGAAATCTGCAAAGGCCCAAATGGAAACCTGGCAGGCTATGGTCCATAGCATTGCAAAGAGTTGGACACAACTGAAGCAACCTAGCACACATGCAAGCACAAAAAAGTCATTGGTATGGAGAATAGACCGGTAGTTGCCAGGGTTAAGGTTGGGAGGTGGGAGACTCGACTACAAAGGGCCAGCATGAGCCTAAGTGGGGTGTTCTGTATCCTAAACGTGGCAATGGTTATACGACTTGGTGCCTTTGTCAAACCTACACCAAAAAGGGTACATTTTACTGTGTGTAAATTTTAAAATAATTTTAAAAAAGGCTCCCAACAGAGTCCCTTTGAACTTCACCCTGAGCTTAGCAGGAACTTCATCTGTCTGGCACTGGCTCATTCACCGATGTCTTCAGATATAACCACTGGCACTGGGATTCATCAGTCTGCCATCAGCCACCGAGCACCCAGTCATTCAGGCCCTCTTCCATCTTTGCTCCCAGCAAAGGGGTAGCTCTCTGGTCACACCCCTCACCTCATTACTATACCTCCCTGTTCCCCTCAGCACCAAGGGGTGAAGAATGAATTCTGCCTTACAGAGGGTGGCAAGTCCCTTGTGTCCTTTAGTGGCCAGGTGCTTGGAGTTCGGTCATGGACTGACACGAACAGATGCTATCCACTGGTTTTTAGCCAGTAATCAGGACTTTTGTGCACTAAAAGGGATTTTAGTGTTTTCTAAAAAATCCCTTAGTTATTAAACTGTATGTTTAGAACTCTAACTTGTGTCTTTCCAAATCTTGTTTTAATTAGGGCCTAGTTGATTTTGTATGTAAATTTGAACATGTGTTTTGCTTAATCTTTGATTGATGTTCAATTAATTTGAAACATAATGGGTTAAACCAGTTGTCCCCAACATTTGCGGCAACAGGGACTTTGGTTTTGCTGAAGACAATTTTTTCCACAGACTGGAGGGTGAGGTGGGGGGTGATTTGGAGATGATTCGAGCACATTACATTTATAATGTATTTTATTTCTAATCTAAGGCCACCACTGATATGACAGGAGGTACTAGTCTGAGGCCCAGAAGTTGGGGACTCCTGGGTTGAACCATAAGCATTGTTCACATGCTTAATCTAGTTTCCTTAGAGACACATTCAAAAGTAAACCATATATTTAACCTATTCGCACAAACACTTTGCACAATTAATATGAAAGACCTAAAATCTGCTGAAATCTTCCTAAGCATACAAATGCTAACATATCTAAGTCTAAACTCATAGATTTAATCAATCAAAATCCTTCTAAACATTGTTTACAACCTTCATTAAACTTTCATAGCATTTTAAAATTAAAATTATGGATCTAATTGCAAATTCCTTTAAGCATTTCAAATTAAACTCAAAGTACCAAATCCTCTACATGAGTTAACTATTTCAAATCTCTTAATAATCAGATAGTTGGAACAAAACATCACAATAATCAGAAGCTTATTCCTCTGTTTGACATGGATTACCAATATTGTATGTTTGATCTGCTTCTCATAATCTTGTGTGTATTTCGACACTTATGCCACCAAGTTGAGATAGTCTCTCTAAATACAGGACTTGGATTCGTTCATGGCCAGAAATTCTGGGCTGGTGACAGAATTGGTTGCTACTTCTGCAGTGGTTCTACCTTCCTTATATTGGGTTGGCTGAAAAGTTCACTTGAGTTTTCCCATATGAGCTTATTTATTAAAAACATGAACGAAATTTTTAGCCAACCCAATAGTAATGGGATTCTCAAGACCATCTCATGGCTTGTACCTCATGCAGTTACTTTCCTTTGCCTCCTCTGCAGCTTTTAATGGCTCGATTAAGATCAGTGGAGCTTCTGCACACACAACTCAGATTGTAATCACTTTACTGCCTCATTAGATTCTGCTGTTTTCATTTATTCTTAAAACTGACTCATCCATCTTGTTCAAATCACCTGACCTGTGTTAAAAAATGTGTTTTGCTTAATCTTTGATTGATGTTCAATTAATTTGAAACATAATGGGTTAAACCAGTTGTCCCCAACATTTGCGGCAACAGGGACTTTGGTTTTGCTGAAGACAATTTTTTCCACAGACTGGAGGGTGAGGTGGGGGGTGATTTGGAGATGATTCGAGCACATTACATTTATAATGTATTTTATTTCTAATCTAAGGCCACCACTGATATGACAGGAGGTACTAGTCTGAGGCCCAGAAGTTGGGGACTCCTGGGTTGAACCATAAGCATTGTTCACATGCTTAATCTAGTTTCCTTAGAGACACATTCAAAAGTAAACCATATATTTAACCTATTCGCACAAACACTTTGCACAATTAATATGAAAGACCTAAAATCTGCTGAAATCTTCCTAAGCATACAAATGCTAACATATCTAAGTCTAAACTCATAGATTTAATCAATCAAAATCCTTCTAAACATTGTTTACAACCTTCATTAAACTTTCATAGCATTTTAAAATTAAAATTATGGATCTAATTGCAAATTCCTTTAAGCATTTCAAATTAAACTCAAAGTACCAAATCCTCTACATGAGTTAACTATTTCAAATCTCTTAATAATCAGATAGTTGGAACAAAACATCACAATAATCAGAAGCTTATTCCTCTGTTTGACATGGATTACCAATATTGTATGTTTGATCTGCTTCTCATAATCTTGTGTGTATTTCGACACTTATGCCACCAAGTTGAGATAGTCTCTCTAAATACAGGACTTGGATTCGTTCATGGCCAGAAATTCTGGGCTGGTGACAGAATTGGTTGCTACTTCTGCAGTGGTTCTACCTTCCTTATATTGGGTTGGCTGAAAAGTTCACTTGAGTTTTCCCATATGAGCTTATTTATTAAAAACATGAACGAAATTTTTAGCCAACCCAATAGTAATGGGATTCTCAAGACCATCTCATGGCTTGTACCTCATGCAGTTACTTTCCTTTGCCTCCTCTGCAGCTTTTAATGGCTCGATTAAGATCAGTGGAGCTTCTGCACACACAACTCAGATTGTAATCACTTTACTGCCTCATTAGATTCTGCTGTTTTCATTTATTCTTAAAACTGACTCATCCATCTTGTTCTAAAATTGTTGAAGGAAACAGCATATCGAGACGTGTTTTTCCCTTAGATCCTTCGTGTTAACGAAGAGAAAACAATCTTGGAGACATAGAGTTGACCCTTGAATAACTTAGATGTGAATTACAGGGTTCTCTTATATGTGAATTTTTTTTTTTTCAACAACAAAGACTACAGGATCCACCGTTGGTTGAATCTGAGGCAGCAGAACTGGGGATATGGAAGGACACAACTACAAGTTACACATAGATTTTTGACTGCTGGAGTGGGTCGGTGTTCAATGGTTGACCACATAGTGTTTTATGCATGTTTCTGTGAGAGACATCTGTGGTTTTAGGTTAAATTGTTGTACATTACTCTGAAAAGAAGGCAATGTCAGAGATAACTCTTTAGCTCTGGTCCATTCATTCATGCCTTCATGGTGTGCCTATCACGCAGGTACTGTGCTAGGTGAAGGGATCTGTGCCCAGAAGACACATTGTGCACCTGGAAGGAACTTGCCCAAATCAAGTCTATAATAGAAGCAAGCCCATTCATTTATGTTCTCCATACCTTTGATCAAATCATCTTCACTGTAGCCAAGGCTGTGATCATAGCAAACTTGGAACCCCAACATAAGGAAGAACTGAACATAGTTTTCATGTGGATACTCACTGAAAATGAAAAGGAGTAGTTAAAAGAAGCAAGCACTTTCATTACGTCCATCAACCTGCTTGATGGATCCTGTTGGGTCCCTTCCAAGGCCCTAGGTGGGGCTTTAGAGATTTATTCAAGTAGTTCATATGATTTTCTAAGATCTGCAAAGATAAGCAGAAGATTCGGGTCTCATCGAACCTTCATGGTTTTGAGGCTCAGTTAGTAAAGAACCTGTCTGCAATGCAGGAGATGTAAGAGACCAGGGTTTGCCCAATAGTAATGGGATTCTCAAGACCATCTCATGGCTTGTACCTCATGCAGTTACTTTCCTTTGCCTCCTCTGCAGCTTTTAATGGCTCGATTAAGATCAGTGGAGCTTCTGCACACACAACTCAGATTGTAATCACTTTACTGCCTCATTAGATTCTGCTGTTTTCATTTATTCTTAAAACTGACTCATCCATCTTGTTCTAAAATTGTTGAAGGAAACAGCATATCGAGACGTGTTTTTCCCTTAGATCCTTCGTGTTAACGAAGAGAAAACAATCTTGGAGACATAGAGTTGACCCTTGAATAACTTAGATGTGAATTACAGGGTTCTCTTATATGTGAATTTTTTTTTTTTCAACAACAAAGACTACAGGATCCACCGTTGGTTGAATCTGAGGCAGCAGAACTGGGGATATGGAAGGACACAACTACAAGTTACACATAGATTTTTGACTGCTGGAGTGGGTCGGTGTTCAATGGTTGACCACATAGTGTTTTATGCATGTTTCTGTGAGAGACATCTGTGGTTTTAGGTTAAATTGTTGTACATTACTCTGAAAAGAAGGCAATGTCAGAGATAACTCTTTAGCTCTGGTCCATTCATTCATGCCTTCATGGTGTGCCTATCACGCAGGTACTGTGCTAGGTGAAGGGATCTGTGCCCAGAAGACACATTGTGCACCTGGAAGGAACTTGCCCAAATCAAGTCTATAATAGAAGCAAGCCCATTCATTTATGTTCTCCATACCTTTGATCAAATCATCTTCACTGTAGCCAAGGCTGTGATCATAGCAAACTTGGAACCCCAACATAAGGAAGAACTGAACATAGTTTTCATGTGGATACTCACTGAAAATGAAAAGGAGTAGTTAAAAGAAGCAAGCACTTTCATTACGTCCATCAACCTGCTTGATGGATCCTGTTGGGTCCCTTCCAAGGCCCTAGGTGGGGCTTTAGAGATTTATTCAAGTAGTTCATATGATTTTCTAAGATCTGCAAAGATAAGCAGAAGATTCGGGTCTCATCGAACCTTCATGGTTTTGAGGCTCAGTTAGTAAAGAACCTGTCTGCAATGCAGGAGATGTAAGAGACCAGGGTTTGATCCCTGGGTCAGGAAGATCCCCTGGAGAAGGAAATGGCAACCCACTTTAGTATTCTTGCCTGGAAAATTCCATGGACAGAGCAGCCTGGTAGGCAACAGTCCATGGAGTCACAAAGGTCGGACACAACTGAGCGACTAAACCACCAGCACCACCAAAGCTGGGTCAGAATGGAACTTCCTTCCCATCAGAAATAAAGTCAATAATGCAGGGTCTACAGTTAAACACAGCACATATGTTTCTCCTTTTTAAACTAAAAAAAGACTCAATTCTTGTGTTTGAAGGCCACAAACAAGCAGCAGTAGTATTAGGATAAACAACAGCATGTATGTGGGTCAAGTTGCATGTTTTATGAATCCTCCTATCACTCATGATAAAGAAGACTTCAAGTATCCTCTTATTTACAAAATATTACAAAACCATGGCTTAAAAAGAGGCGATCAAACAGTACATACATGCTAAGTCGCTTCAGTGTGTCCGACTCTTTGTATCCTATAAACGGTAGCCTGACGGGGCTCCTCTGTCCATGGGATGCTCCAGGCAAGAATCCTCCTCCGGGGGATCTTCCTGACCCAGACATCGAACCTGAGTCTCCTGTGGTTCCTGCATTGCAGGATTCTTTACCCCTGAGCTGCAGGGGAAACCGACCCGACAGTAGACGCCACAAACCTGGATGCCCACCTGGTGAGGACTTGAAATACAGAACAAGGATTTGGACTTCATTTATGTTCTCCATACCTTTGATCAAATCATCTTCACTGTAGCCAAGGCTGTGATCATAGCAAACTTGGAACCCCAACATAAGGAAGAACTGAACATAGTTTTCATGTGGATACTCACTGAAAATGAAAAGGAGTAGTTAAAAGAAGCAAGCACTTTCATTACGTCCATCAACCTGCTTGATGGATCCTGTTGGGTCCCTTCCAAGGCCCTAGGTGGGGCTTTAGAGATTTATTCAAGTAGTTCATATGATTTTCTAAGATCTGCAAAGATAAGCAGAAGATTCGGGTCTCATCGAACCTTCATGGTTTTGAGGCTCAGTTAGTAAAGAACCTGTCTGCAATGCAGGAGATGTAAGAGACCAGGGTTTGATCCCTGGGTCAGGAAGATCCCCTGGAGAAGGAAATGGCAACCCACTTTAGTATTCTTGCCTGGAAAATTCCATGGACAGAGCAGCCTGGTAGGCAACAGTCCATGGAGTCACAAAGGTCGGACACAACTGAGCGACTAAACCACCAGCACCACCAAAGCTGGGTCAGAATGGAACTTCCTTCCCATCAGAAATAAAGTCAATAATGCAGGGTCTACAGTTAAACACAGCACATATGTTTCTCCTTTTTAAACTAAAAAAAGACTCAATTCTTGTGTTTGAAGGCCACAAACAAGCAGCAGTAGTATTAGGATAAACAACAGCATGTATGTGGGTCAAGTTGCATGTTTTATGAATCCTCCTATCACTCATGATAAAGAAGACTTCAAGTATCCTCTTATTTACAAAATATTACAAAACCATGGCTTAAAAAGAGGCGATCAAACAGTACATACATGCTAAGTCGCTTCAGTGTGTCCGACTCTTTGTATCCTATAAACGGTAGCCTGACGGGGCTCCTCTGTCCATGGGATGCTCCAGGCAAGAATCCTCCTCCGGGGGATCTTCCTGACCCAGACATCGAACCTGAGTCTCCTGTGGTTCCTGCATTGCAGGATTCTTTACCCCTGAGCTGCAGGGGAAACCGACCCGACAGTAGACGCCACAAACCTGGATGCCCACCTGGTGAGGACTTGAAATACAGAACAAGGATTTGGACTTCACTTGAGGGAACAGGTGAACAGGAGTAGAGACTGTGGTGGGCTGACTGACATGGAAACTGGGAGGAGGAAGGCTGGAAGCAGAAGGACTAGAAATCCATACACTAGAGGCTCAGTGAGTGGTTTCCAACGTTCGGTATTTCTTCAACACTTGAAATATCATAGTTTATGTCTTTTAAAAATTGTTCCAAGAATTAATCTTTTTTTAAAAAAAAAAAAAAACAGCAGTTGATTCAACTCAACCAAATTTATTTTAATTGCATTAATTTCTACGTTTAATGTTCAGACCTTCTCTTTTCTAATCATGCATTTAAGGGGATAAAATTTCTTCAAGGATTGCTTTGACTTCATCCCGCAAGTTATGCGGCATCTCATAATTATGCGATCCTGTCAATAATTAAAGTAATGATGCCTATAGGTGTTTAACATACTTACAGCTTAGCTGCTTTAACCTTATCCTGTACTCGACCAACAAGAAATTACTTGTTATTCTCAGGACACCAGGTAAAGCGCCTGCTTAACCAAACCACCTTGCGTTCTTTTCCCCACTTTTTTTGCGCTTGCTATTCCTCATTGCCCCTTAGGAGCGGGGCCTGGACTTCACGCCCTTTGACTCCATCCTAGCCAGGTTCGCTTGACACCGCGCACACTTGCGTGTAACTCATTCTATTATCCTGTCTCCTTCCGCTTTCTAAAAGCAACTCCCAGAGCTGGGAAAATAGTCCCTGGGCTAGGGCTTTCTTTTCCCGAAGAGGTGGAACTAGGGCGGGGCTAAAAAGCGAAAGGAACAGGAAGTCCCTGATCTCTGTGGCAGGATTGGTCTCTGCGCTCTGAGGGGGCGGGCTCAGGTGAGCGGAGGGATCCATCTCCGGTGGCGGGAGGCCCGCCGCCTCCATTTAAGGAGGGAATCGCAGCGCGGCTGGTAGTTGCTGTGGTTTCCGTGTTGAGGTGGCTTAACCCTCCTAGGAGGTGAAGTTCACGGGCTTAGCGTCCCGCATCCAAGTCCAGCGGTCTGTGGCCACCCATCGGGTGGTGAGGAGCTCACCGTCTCGTCTTTGGACCAGGGCCGGCCCCCTGCTTTGGCCTTCGCCAATTGGCGCCCATATTTAGGTCGGCTTCGGCGCGGCTGGGAAGAAGGCCCCTGGCGAGATGTTCAAAACACGTTCCAGAGCGGCTTCCTGTCCATCCTCTACAGTATCGGGAGCAAGCCCCTACAGATCTGGGACAAAAAGGTCAGGGGCTGGGGGCGGCGGCGGCCCGGGGGTCCCGGGGCAGGGCCTGGGCCGACGGGGACGGGCGGGGTGTGGAGCCGGGGCCTGGGGGAGGCCGGGCGGCCCCGGCTGTGCCCTGGCCCCAGCCTGGCGTGCCCGAGGCACGAGGTGGAGCGTCGTGTCAGCAGCGGGGGTGCCTGCGGGTGGGCGTGGCCTGAGTGGAAGTGACCCGCGGCCGTGGCGTGGTTAGGACACTGGCTCCCTCGCCGCAGACGTGGGGGAGAGTCGGTTCTTTAGCCTCGGTTTCCCTGTTTATAATGGTGGGGCTGATAGCGCCTGTCTCGCAAGCATGAAAAGCCTCAGACTCACTTGGGGTTGCTTTGAGAGAGTGCAGTTGAAAGAAACTGCTGTGCACTGATTCCACAAATATTTACTGATAGCCTGTGTTGTGCCAGGCACTGTAATGGGCACTAGACACAGACCCTTTGTCCCAGGCCCCCTTAGAGGGGCCCAGCCAGACCGCGCACACTTGCGTGTAACTCATTCTATTATCCTGTCTCCTTCCGCTTTCTAAAAGCAACTCCCAGAGCTGGGAAAATAGTCCCTGGGCTAGGGCTTTCTTTTCCCGAAGAGGTGGAACTAGGGCGGGGCTAAAAAGCGAAAGGAACAGGAAGTCCCTGATCTCTGTGGCAGGATTGGTCTCTGCGCTCTGAGGGGGCGGGCTCAGGTGAGCGGAGGGATCCATCTCCGGTGGCGGGAGGCCCGCCGCCTCCATTTAAGGAGGGAATCGCAGCGCGGCTGGTAGTTGCTGTGGTTTCCGTGTTGAGGTGGCTTAACCCTCCTAGGAGGTGAAGTTCACGGGCTTAGCGTCCCGCATCCAAGTCCAGCGGTCTGTGGCCACCCATCGGGTGGTGAGGAGCTCACCGTCTCGTCTTTGGACCAGGGCCGGCCCCCTGCTTTGGCCTTCGCCAATTGGCGCCCATATTTAGGTCGGCTTCGGCGCGGCTGGGAAGAAGGCCCCTGGCGAGATGTTCAAAAACACGTTCCAGAGCGGCTTCCTGTCCATCCTCTACAGTATCGGGAGCAAGCCCCTACAGATCTGGGACAAAAAGGTCAGGGGCTGGGGGCGGCGGCGGCCCGGGGGTCCCGGGGCAGGGCCTGGGCCGACGGGGACGGGCGGGGTGTGGAGCCGGGGCCTGGGGGAGGCCGGGCGGCCCCGGCTGTGCCCTGGCCCCAGCCTGGCGTGCCCGAGGCACGAGGTGGAGCGTCGTGTCAGCAGCGGGGGTGCCTGCGGGTGGGCGTGGCCTGAGTGGAAGTGACCCGCGGCCGTGGCGTGGTTAGGACACTGGCTCCCTCGCCGCAGACGTGGGGGAGAGTCGGTTCTTTAGCCTCGGTTTCCCTGTTTATAATGGTGGGGCTGATAGCGCCTGTCTCGCAAGCATGAAAAGCCTCAGACTCACTTGGGGTTGCTTTGAGAGAGTGCAGTTGAAAGAAACTGCTGTGCACTGATTCCACAAATATTTACTGATAGCCTGTGTTGTGCCAGGCACTGTAATGGGCACTAGACACAGACCCTTTGTCCCAGGCCCCCTTAGAGGGGCCCAGCCAGAACTCGGTTATGATTGGGTTTCATTCATTCGCTCCCTTCCTCCCTCTGATGCCAGCCAACCCGGAGTTCGGTGGCCTTCCGCACCTGCTCCCCACCCACTGTGACTTGGTGGGTCCATGCGCTGCCTTCGGTGACAGATGTCCCTCAGGAACATTGCAAAACAGTGATGAAATCTTGTCTGGGTTAACGGTGGTCAAAGCCAAGTCCAGACCTCATCGTCTTTAGTCAGACGTCCGCTGGAGGATGTTCTCACCGACTCCAGGGGCCGGTGACCCTGTTCACATTTTGGAGATGTTGATTAGGGGGCAGATGTGCCCAGCGCTCTATGAGTTGCTTTGCATTTAGCTACTCTGATACTTCCTTTCTCATGCACATTCTCAGTCATATGTGCCTCTGTTTGGAATGTATGTTAATATATAAAGTGCTTTCCTGTGGAAGACAGGTGGTTTAGTACTACACTCCTCCAGGGAAGATGGAGAAGAGGTGGTTTGTTGAATGCTGTTTTTATGGAGGATAATCTAAATAAGCCCTCTACTGGCAGTGAGGCCAAGAATTTTGGATTTCATCTCAGAACAAGTCCCAGTCTTCTCTTACCCACAGATGAAGTTTTGCAGGCACAGAGAGATGGAGAGAGACTACAGATAGGCTCCTTTCTGCCTGTTGCCGCTAGGGAGTTCTTCGGTCTGAGAGCCGTTTTATGGATGGTGTATTCAGTGTCATTTTTAGAAGATAGTTGAGAGATCTGAATGTAACAAGTTTGGCCTCACGCATGTGTGAGACATCTGATCCGCTCTCCTCTTTTGGCCGTGATTTCGGCCGTGATTCTGTCTGCAAACTAGAGCTAGAGCCAGGAGTGACTTACTGCACGAGGAAGCCGTTGTTCCTGTTGGTTTCTGCATCACTGTGTTTTTCAGTTCTTTGATTTTGTTCACATTGGATTAAAAAACTTTGTGGGCTCTGGAATTGCACTTCTACAAAGAGAGCCTGGAATGAGTGTTACTTGGGAACTTGATAAGGATTGTTGTGCCAGGCACTGTAATGGGCACTAGACACAGACCCTTTGTCCCAGGCCCCTTAGAGGGGCCCAGCCAGAACTCGGTTATGATTGGGTTTCATTCATTCGCTCCTTCCTCCCTCTGATGCCAGCCAACCCGGAGTTCGGTGGCCTTCCGCACCTGCTCCCCACCCACTGTGACTTGGTGGGTCCATGCGCTGCCTTCGGTGACAGATGTCCCTCAGGAACATTGCAAAACAGTGATGAAATCTTGTCTGGGTTAACGGTGGTCAAAGCCAAGTCCAGACCTCATCGTCTTTAGTCAGACGTCCGCTGGAGGATGTTCTCACCGACTCCAGGGGCCGGTGACCCTGTTCACATTTTGGAGATGTTGATTAGGGGGCAGATGTGCCCAGCGCTCTATGAGTTGCTTTGCATTTAGCTACTCTGATACTTCCTTTCTCATGCACATTCTCAGTCATATGTGCCTCTGTTTGGAATGTATGTTAATATATAAAGTGCTTTCCTGTGGAAGACAGGTGGTTTAGTACTACACCCCTCCAGGGAAGATGGAGAAGAGGTGGTTTGTTGAATGCTGTTTTTATGGAGGATAATCTAAATAAGCCCTCTACTGGCAGTGAGGCCAAGAATTTTGGATTTCATCTCAGAACAAGTCCCAGTCTTCTCTTACCCACAGATGAAGTTTTGCAGGCACAGAGAGATGGAGAGAGACTACAGATAGGCTCCTTTCTGCCTGTTGCCGCTAGGGAGTTCTTCGGTCTGAGAGCCGTTTTATGGATGGTGTATTCAGTGTCATTTTTAGAAGATAGTTGAGAGATCTGAATGTAACAAGTTTGGCCTCACGCATGTGTGAGACATCTGATCCGCTCTCCTCTTTTGGCCGTGATTTCGGCCGTGATTCTGTCTGCAAACTAGAGCTAGAGCCAGGAGTGACTTACTGCACGAGGAAGCCGTTGTTCCTGTTGGTTTCTGCATCACTGTGTTTTTCAGTTCTTTGATTTTGTTCACATTGGATTAAAAAACTTTGTGGGCTCTGGAATTGCACTTCTACAAAGAGAGCCTGGAATGAGTGTTACTTGGGAACTTGATAAGGATTGTTGTTGTTAGTCGCTAAGACCTGTCCGACTCTTTCCAGCCCTGTGAATGTTTCGGGCAAGAATACTGGAGTAGATTGCCATTTCCGTCTCTAGGGGATCTTCCCTACCCAGGGATCAAACTGCATTGGCAGGTGGATTCTTTTTTTTTTTTTTTTTTGTCTTTTAGATCATCCATTTATTTTTCAAAGCAGTAATTATGTCCAAAAAATATCTTTTTTTCTCTCGTGTATTTATTAGAACTCCCATTCATACTTGGCTATCACCAGAACCTATTTGCAGCTTAAATGGCAGGTGGATTCTTTACCACGGAGCCACCTGACTTGACTGAATTATGGACTGGAGTGGATTGGGTGCCCGGCCGGTTAAACTTGGCAGCGTGAGGCAGTTGAAACAGAGACTGGGACCTGATGGAAGAGGAGAGGGTTTCAGAGCAGCTCAGAGAACTGATGTACAATCCCAGTGTGAGAGAGGCCTTACTAAGTGAAGCTTTTATCAGAGTTGCCGCATTTTCACCCCTCTTGGCTTGATCTTTTGGGGTGGGTTTTATTTTTCAAATGCAGCTTTTTAAGTAGTCAACATGTTTACACACAGAATATAAAAGCAAAGTAACCATGGTGCGCCGTGTCCCTTAACAACGCCACTCGAGGTCGGATGGTACCTCAGCGACATGAATGCGTGTGAAAACATTGGTAGATCAACTGGCAGGGCTATGTGGAGTAAATTAAACAGACATTTGGCAACACTCATTCTAAGGAAAATTCTCATAATAGTAATAGTGAATTAAATGTTTCTACTGTTTTTATTTAGACTAGGTTGAAAAGTGTTTCTCTGTGAAATGTTCCCTCCTTGGGGCAAGGGAAGGAAAGGAAGGGAAAAAGGGAAGTTTGGAGCCAGATCCCTAGCCTTTGATGTCTGTGTGCCTTTCCTCAGCCATATTCCAAAGTCCTCAGACAGTGTTGGGAATCCAGTCCAGAGGAAATGCTGGGAATTGATACACTTATCAAAGATTTATTGGGCGAACAAAGGGAAGATTTGGAGACACCGATCTGGGGAGCCAGAGTGTTACTTGGGAACTGATAAGGATTGTTGTTAGTCGCAAATTCCGACTCTTTCCAGCCCTGTGAATGTTTCGGGCAAGAATACTGGAGTAGATTGCCATTTCCGTCTCTAGGGGATCTTCCCTACCCAGGGATCAAACTGCATTGGCAGGTGGATTCTTTTTTTTTTTTTTTTTTGTCTTTTAGATCATCCATTTATTTTTCAAAGCAGTAATTATGTCCAAAAAATATCTTTTTTTCTCTCGTGTATTTATTAGAACTCCCATTCATACTTGGCTATCACCAGAACCTATTTGCAGCTTAAATGGCAGGTGGATTCTTTACCACGGAGCCACCTGACTTGACTGAATTATGGACTGGAGTGGATTGGGTGCCCGGCCGGTTAAACTTGGCAGCGTGAGGCAGTTGAAACAGAGACTGGGACCTGATGGAAGAGGAGAGGGTTTCAGAGCAGCTCAGAGAACTGATGTACAATCCCAGTGTGAGAGAGGCCTTACTAAGTGAAGCTTTTATCAGAGTTGCCGCATTTTCACCCCTCTTGGCTTGATCTTTTGGGGTGGGTTTTATTTTTCAAATGCAGCTTTTTAAGTAGTCAACATGTTTACACACAGAATATAAAAGCAAAGTAACCATGGTGCGCCGTGTCCCTTAACAACGCCACTCGAGGTCGGATGGTACCTCAGCGACATGAATGCGTGTGAAAACATTGGTAGATCAACTGGCAGGGCTATGTGGAGTAAATTAAACAGACATTTGGCAACACTCATTCTAAGGAAAATTCTCATAATAGTAATAGTGAATTAAATGTTTCTACTGTTTTTATTTAGACTAGGTTGAAAAGTGTTTCTCTGTGAAATGTTCCCTCCTTGGGGCAAGGGAAGGAAAGGAAGGGAAAAAGGGAAGTTTGGAGCCAGATCCCTAGCCTTTGATGTCTGTGTGCCTTTCCTCAGCCATATTCCAAAGTCCTCAGACAGTGTTGGGAATCCAGTCCAGAGGGGGAAATGCTGGGAATTGATACACTTATCAAAGATTTATTGGGCGACAGCTAAGTGACGGGCATTGTCTAGATTTGGGGAGACACCGATCTGGAAGAGGCATTTTCCCTGCTCCTGTGATTCTGAGTAAGGCAAAGCTGTAATAAGGGCAGAGTTTGGTGGAGGGAGGGAAGGATGGTTCACGCCTATCTAGAAAGGACCCTGCTCTCTGCCAGTAGGTGCATTTTGGCTGTAAGTGCCAATTTTTAGTTATTACGTATTTTGATTTCACGAAACTTTACTGTGCTCCCTCTTGAATTCATGGAGAGAGAATTTCTGTGGTTTGTTTACAGTGAAGAATGGTTTTGGAAGAATCAGGTTTGGTTTCTGTGTAGGCTCTGTGTCGTCTTAGGAAGATGAGGAGTGAATGCCATAGTCATAGTAATAGTGAATTTGCAAATTTGTTTTGTGGGTGTGGCTACATTTACAACACCTGTGTTTACATGACACTCTGAAGTGCCCAGCCCCTCTCTCCTTGTCATTCTTCACATCTCAGCTTAAACCTTATTTCACTGGGAACTTCATGAAGTTCCTCTGTGCTCCTGTGGTGCTCTAGATCCCACTGGATGACAGTTGCCTACTTATTTCTGTTTCCCACTAGACTACAGATTCCTTAAGGGAAAGACTGGATAGCTTGGAAACCCCAGTGTTAGGTGTGGTCAGACTCCTCGGGTTGGCGTCCTGGCTCTGTCTTATGCTGTACAACCTTGGGCAAGTACTTCACTCAGTTCTGTCACCTGGTAATAACGCCCCTTCCTTCTCATGGTTACGGTGAGTAAGTGAATAGCTATAGAACAGCTTAGCAACAGTTAGGGCAGCGCAGCCCAGTTCATGTCAGTCGCTCTATTGTGTCTGACTCTTCACAACCCCATGGACTGCGGCACACCAGGCTTCCCTGTCCTTCACCACCTCCTGGAACTTGCTCAAACTCATGTCCTTTGAGTTGGCGATGCTATCCAAGCATTTCGTCCTCTTTCGTCCCCTTCTTCTGCCTTCTATTTTTCCCAAGTACCAAGGTCTTTCCAACAAGCCTTCCCTTGTCCTTCACCCCTCCTGTGGTTCCTTAGTTCCCAGCCATATTCCAAAGTCCTCAGACAGTGTTGGGAATCCAGTCCAGAAACTGGGAATTGATACACTTATCAAAGATTTATTGGGCGACAGCTAAGACGGGCATTGTCTAGATTTGGGAGACACCGATCTGGAAGAGGCATTTTCCTGCTCCTGTGATTCTGAGTAAGGCAAAGCTGTAATAAGGGCAGAGTTTGGTGGAGGGAGGGAAGGATGGTTCACGCCTATCTAGAAAGGACCCTGCTCTCTGCCAGTAGGTGCATTTTGGCTGTAAGTGCCAATTTTTAGTTATTACGTATTTTGATTTCACGAAACTTTACTGTGCTCCCTCTTGAATTCATGGAGAGAGAATTTCTGTGGTTTGTTTACAGTGAAGAATGGTTTTGGAAGAATCAGGTTTGGTTTCTGTGTAGGCTCTGTGTCGTCTTAGGAAGATGAGGAGTGAATGCCATAGTCATAGTAATAGTGAATTTGCAAATTTGTTTTGTGGGTGTGGCTACATTTACAACACCTGTGTTTACATGACACTCTGAAGTGCCCAGCCCCTCTCTCCTTGTCATTCTTCACATCTCAGCTTAAACCTTATTTCACTGGGAACTTCATGAAGTTCCTCTGTGCTCCTGTGGTGCTCTAGATCCCACTGGATGACAGTTGCCTACTTATTTCTGTTTCCCACTAGACTACAGATTCCTTAAGGGAAAGACTGGATAGCTTGGAAACCCCAGTGTTAGGTGTGGTCAGACTCCTCGGGTTGGCGTCCTGGCTCTGTCTTATGCTGTACAACCTTGGGCAAGTACTTCACTCAGTTCTGTCACCTGGTAATAACGCCCCTTCCTTCTCATGGTTACGGTGAGTAAGTGAATAGCTATAGAACAGCTTAGCAACAGTTAGGGCAGCGCAGCCCAGTTCATGTCAGTCGCTCTATTGTGTCTGACTCTTCACAACCCCATGGACTGCGGCACACCAGGCTTCCCTGTCCTTCACCACCTCCTGGAACTTGCTCAAACTCATGTCCTTTGAGTTGGCGATGCTATCCAAGCATTTCGTCCTCTTTCGTCCCCTTCTTCTGCCTTCTATTTTTCCCAAGTACCAAGGTCTTTTCCAACAAGTTCTCTCTTTGCGTCAGGTGGCCAGAGTATTAGAGCTTCAGCTTCAACATCACTCCTTCCAATGACTATTCAGGGCTGATTTCCTTTAGGATTGACTGGTTTGACCTGCTTGCTGTCCAAGGGACTCTGAAGAGTCTTCTCCAATGCCATGGTCCAAAGGCATCAATTCCATACAGTATTAAATAAGGCAGGGAACTGAGGCATTTGCTCAAGAGTAAATGGACAGTTTATAACTGAGTCCGGTATTCAGATGCCTAGGAATAGGAAAGTACAGTAAATCCAGACTTCTGAAACTAGACTAAGTTAGTTCTTATATGATGGCTTTCCCAGTCCAAAGCCTTAACATGGCGCCAAGACCAGACAGCCTGTGCTCTGGTACCTGCTTAACTCATTCTCCAGGCTCATCTCCCGCAGAGTCCCCGTCTAGTAGTGACTTCTTACTGAACTAAAAGAAGTCTGCTGTCTTTCAGTGTCAGGCTTTGTTACTTGCCAGCCCCTCTGCTGGGACCCGCTGCTTTCCTCTTCATTAGTCTTAGGTCGCAGCTCAAAGGCACTTCCTCAGGTTAGGTTAGTTTATACTCACTTATACTTCCTTCTCATCAAATTTGAAATTAGTTTCTCAAGATCTATATTCCTGGCTGGATGGTCCTGATAAAGACCTCTGTAGGGCTTTCCCTGGTGGTCCAGTGGGTAAGGACACTGCCTTGCAGTGCAAGGGGCGCCGGTTCGATCCCTGGCCTGGGAAGATCCCACGTGCCGCGGAGCGGCTGGACCGATGTGTCCAATCACCGAGCCGGAGCTCTGGAACGCATGCGCCCAGAGCCGGTGCTCTGTGACAACAGAGGCAACCGTGATGGGAGGCCCACACGGGCCAAAGAACAAAGACAGATGAAAACAGAGAAATGAAAGACCAACAGAAGTGGCCCACCCGCTCCCTCCCTCCCCAACCCAACCCCCGCCCAAAATAAATAAATAAATAAATAAATATTTTTTAAAAAAAGACCTTTGTAATTTTTCAAACCAAAGGTTTAGGAGAAATCAGGGGCTTTCCCAGGGCTCTGTGGTAAAGAATTCACCTGCAGTGTAAGAGACAAAGGTTCAGTCCCTTGGTTGGGAAGATTCCCTGGAGGGAAGCATCGCAACCCACTCCAATATTCTTGCCAGGAAAGTCCCATGAACAGAGGAGCCTGGTGGGCTACAGTCCGTGGGGTCACAAAAGAGTCGGACACGACTGCAGGGACTGAGCACACACTCACACTGATGGCTTAGTGGGTAAAGACTCTGCCTGCAGTGCGGGAGACGGGTTCCAGCCCTGGGTCCGAAAGATCCCCTGGAGAAGGAAATGGCATCCCACTCCAGTGTTCTTGCCTGGAAAAGTCCCAGAACAGAGGAGCCTGGTGGGGCTGCAGTCCAAAGGGTCACAAAGAGTTGGACACAACTGAGTGACAAAACACATACACACACAGGGACTTCTTAGTAATCCCCTAACTTCTGGGATCAGCAAATACTACATTATTAAGGGGCTCTTTATGTTTAATGTAAACATTACTTCTTATTTGTAAAGAAAATACCGGGAGATTCTCTTCCACTTATGCCTGTGTAAAACATACAACTTTAATGCTTTATGGTAATGTCCTACAAGCGTGCTACACGATATTGTTAATTCATAGAAGCTTCTCTTTCTTTCCTCTCATCTTGTCTTTTTCTTAGCTGCTGCTGATCCTACACATTCTCAAACAGAGTATTGAAACCAGAGTTTTTGTGGTGGTTGCTGGAAAATATTAGATTCCCGTTCATTTCCTAATTTAAAAAATGAATGATGGCTCTTTTGCAGAAAAAATTCAGTTCCTACTTTTAAAAAAATGAATGAAGGCTCTTTGCAGAAAAAAAAGTTCCGGCACCCTAACTTTTAATTAGTAAACCTTGTTAGTACATGCCAAATTAATGCAGTTTCCAGCAGAAGAACTGAGAACATTAGGACATGAAAGTGCTAACGGTTTGGGTTTTTTTTTTTCCGGATTATCCCTGAGTCAGTCTGAGGGTGCTCTTTCTTCATGAAGGCCCGGGTTTTAGTGACACTTGCACGTTCATGGCATTGGTCGGAAGAGACTAGTCAGCGATATACTGAATTGCCCTTATTTTAACTGAAGGGCTGTTTATAAATGCAGAGTTGCCTGTCCGCTGTTTGGTTAGTCCCTGTTAATTACAGCGAAGGGAGAGAGAAGCCTTCGACCCATTGGCGCTTTCAAGGGCCAGGCCTCGAGACAGCTATGCCCAGCTCTCCCCACAGAGGTCTCCCTCTGCCTGTGTTCTGATGTGGAGCCCAGCCCCTAGCTCAGGGCGGAAACTTTCCTGCTGAAATGGACAGCTCTAAAGGCTTAATGTGAATTGGAACATGTGTCATTAAGAATAGGCTGCCAGATGGCCGAGGGCTCAGCTGTCTGCCACGATAAGTGGGTGGAGCCAGGAAACAGAAAAGCGGGAGCGGGAATGGACAGGGCTCACGTTCTTTTTAAAGCAGCATTGGCCCAGCCTCCTCCCTATCCCAGCAGAATTTCCCCACCTCAGCTTGACCCTCCTCCCTGGGGCTTACACTGGGGAAGGAAAAAAGAAAAAAAAATCAGTGTTCTTTATTAGTTGCCCCAGCAACCAGGGAAGGCCTGGGAGAAAGATTGCAGAAAGGGCACACACACAGGGACTTCTTAGTAATCCCCTAACTTCTGGGATCAGCAAATACTACATTATTAAGGGGCTCTTTATGTTTAATGTAAACATTACTTCTTATTTGTAAAGAAAATACCGGGAGATTCTCTTCCACTTATGCCTGTGTAAAACATACAACTTTAATGCTTTATGGTAATGTCCTACAAGCGTGCTACGATATTGTTAATTCATAGAAGCTTCTCTTTCTTTCCTCTCATCTTGTCTTTTTCTTAGCTGCTGCTGATCCTACACATTCTCAAACAGAGTATTGAAACCAGAGTTTTTGTGGTGGTTGCTGGAAAATATTAGATTCCCGTTCATTTCCTAATTTAAAAAATGAATGATGGCTCTTTTGCAGAAAAAATTCAGTTCCTACTTTTAAAAAATGAATGAAGGCTCTTTGCAGAAAAAAAAGTTCCGGCACCCTAACTTTTAATTAGTAAACCTTGTTAGTACATGCCAAATTAATGCAGTTTCCAGCAGAAGAACTGAGAACATTAGGACATGAAAGTGCTAACGGTTTGGGTTTTTTTTTTTCCGGATTATCCCTGAGTCAGTCTGAGGGTGCTCTTTCTTCATGAAGGCCCGGGTTTTAGTGACACTTGCACGTTCATGGCATTGGTCGGAAGAGACTAGTCAGCGATATACTGAATTGCCCTTATTTTAACTGAAGGGCTGTTTATAAATGCAGAGTTGCCTGTCCGCTGTTTGGTTAGTCCCTGTTAATTACAGCAAAGGGGAGAGAGAAGCCTTCGACCCATTGGCGCTTTCAAGGGCCAGGCCTCGAGACAGCTATGCCCAGCTCTCCCCACAGAGGTCTCCCTCTGCCTGTGTTCTGATGTGGAGCCCAGCCCCTAGCTCAGGGCGGAAACTTTCCTGCTGAAATGGACAGCTCTAAAGGCTTAATGTGAATTGGAACATGTGTCATTAAGAATAGGCTGCCAGATGGCCGAGGGCTCAGCTGTCTGCCACGATAAGTGGGTGGAGCCAGGAAACAGAAAAGCGGGAGCGGGAATGGACAGGGCTCACGTTCTTTTTAAAGCAGCATTGGCCCAGCCTCCTCCCTATCCCAGCAGAATTTCCCCACCTCAGCTTGACCCTCCTCCCTGGGGCTTACACTGGGGAAGGAAAAAAGAAAAAAAAATCAGTGTTCTTTATTAGTTGCCCCAGCAACCAGGGAAGGCCTGGGAGAAAGATTGCAGAAAGGGCCTGAAGGCTCCCTTTTGCTGTCTGCAGAGGCTGAGAACCACTCTGATTGCTAATTGCCAGTAACCTGGGTTCTGAAGCCTCTAAAGTGCCTCTAGCTCATGGGGGGATGGAGTTCATGAAATTAAAAAATATAAGATTGGCTTTGTTTATTAATTACTGTTACCTTGGAGAATAAAGCACTTGTAGATCACTCTATAGAAATGTGTCATGATGTTAAAAAAAAGGAACAAATCAGAGGGTTTCCCAGAGTCTTTCGGCGATAAAGAATCCACCTGCAATGCAGGAGATACTGGTTTGATCCCTGGGTCAGGAAGATTCCCCGGAGGAGGGCATGGCAACCCACTCCAGTATTCTTTCCTGGAAAATGCCGTGGACAGGGGAGTGTGGCAGGCTACAGCCCATAAGTTGCAAAGAATCGGACATGACTGAGGTGACTTAGCACGCGCACACACACACACATGCATGCATACACGCTCGGTAAGTTGGAAACAAAAGGTATGTCCTAATTTAGAGAGAAAAGTAAAATAAAACCTCCTTTCACCATAGGCAGTAAATGCTGACTAGTTCATTTTATCTTCCTTTCAAAGCCAGGCCTGCCTGGTGGCCTCTTGAACTGGAAGGAGCTAAGAAAAGGAAGTGGATGCTTTCTGAGACTGTGTATCTTGGTATCATGTTTGTCAGAAGTTGGATGGGGGAGGTGGGGTGCTTCCTGAAAGACCTTGACAGCTAAGGCAGTGACGACCAGATTGCCACTGTGGTTGGGAGGCCTTGCCCCCAAACTGTCCCCTTCTCTTTCTCCTTTGATCCTAGTTTAGAGCCCAGAGCAAGATTTTGGGAGGCTTCCTACCCTTTAACTGCTCATATCTCTGGTTAATTGCACCCGTCCCCACTCCACTCTTTTTTCCAACGAATTTCTATTTACAGCCCTTTGAACTTAATGAAGAAGAAAAATCATAATTCAGTAAGAAATCAGCTCAATTTGAGTTTAAAGCTCTGGCAGCTTGTGATATGAAAATACCTGTTTTTCTTTGAAGACTGAACTTTTACCTTGGGCAGAGTTCTAAACTCTTCTCACCACTGGGCAGGTTGAAATTCTAGAGGGACTGGTGGGCATTCCTTCAGAAAAGCTGCCTCTTTTGCCTCTGGGCTCTTGAGTTGTTGTGGGCTACGTTAAGCTTGTGAGGGTGGATGTTGATGTGAAAGAAATTTCTCTTAGGAAGTTCTGACAGTCAACTGAAAGTTAATTTGCCTCTGGGCCAGAGGCAGAGAATGCACAATGCACACGTCTGCTTTGGCTTTTAGTCTGTTGGCTTCTGCATGCAGCATAAGGCACTGTTTTCTTCTGTAAGGACCCAAATGGTCACATTTACTGGAGTGCAGTTGTATGCTATAAACTTTGAGATGGGCAGAAGGCAACTAACATTTCCTCCCTGTGTAATCTGATTGAGTTTTCTGGAGTGGAGGGAGGCTTCCTGTCCATCATGATCTGAGAGACCTTCTAGGATGTATGATCTGAAGTCACACTTTTTTAATGTTTATTTTTTATTTATTTGGCGCACCAGATCTTAGTTGTAGCACATGGGATCTTTAGTTGTGGCATGTGAACTCTTGGTTGCAGCATGTGAGACCTAGTTCCCTCATTGAACCCAGGCCGCCTGCATTGGTAGCCCGGAGTCCTAACCACTGGACCACAGAGAAGCCCAAGAGGTCACACTTTTAAGGTTTTTTGTGGGGTTTTTTTGGCCAGTTCTATTGATCTTTCATTTATTTATCTTTGTTCTTTGGCCCATGTGGGCCTCCCATCGCAGTGGCCTTGCTCGTCGCAGAGCAACAACTCTGGGTGCATGCGCTCCAGAGCTCCAGCTCGGTAATTGGACACATTGGTCCAGGCACTCCGCGGCACGTGGGATCTTCCCAGGCCAGGGATCGAACCGGTGCCCCTTGCACTGCAAGGCGAGGTCCTTACCCACTGGACCACCAGGGAAGCCCGAGGTCACACTTTTAAACAGTGTTGGATAAATTGCAACGTGTTGCCTTTTAGCAACAGTAATCTTTGGACCCTGATTACTTAATCCTTTTTAACTGTCCATTTTGGTTTGTTGCATTCTGCATCTTTTAAGAATGAAGTTATAGAGAATAATTACTTGTGTGTTACAAAATTAGTAGGATACTGTCAGTTCTTATCAGTGTGACTGCATCATATTATATGGGAAAATTTCTGGCTGGATTCCTCCTTCACCAGCAAGTCCGCCTGATTTTCCACAGCAGCTGTGGGCTAGCAAATAGGAGAGGAATACTGCCACTGTGGGAGCCTTTGTATGGGGAATGAGGTGGGCAGTGTTGGCTTCTGCATGCAGCATAAGGCACTGTTTTCTTCTGTAAGGACCCAAATGGTCACATTTACTGGAGTGCAGTTGTATGCTATAAACTTTGAGATGGGCAGAAGGCAACTAACATTTCCTCCCTGTGTAATCTGATTGAGTTTTCTGGAGTGGAGGGAGGCTTCCTGTCCATCATGATCTGAGAGACCTTCTAGGATGTATGATCTGAAGTCACACTTTTTTAATGTTTATTTTTTATTTATTTGGCGCACCAGATCTTAGTTGTAGCACATGGGATCTTTAGTTGTGGCATGTGAACTCTTGGTTGCAGCATGTGAGACCTAGTTCCCTCATTGAACCCAGGCCGCCTGCATTGGTAGCCCGGAGTCCTAACCACTGGACCACAGAGAAGCCCAAGAGGTCACACTTTTAAGGTTTTTTGTGGGGTTTTTTTGGCCAGTTCTATTGATCTTTCATTTATTTATCTTTGTTCTTTGGCCCATGTGGGCCTCCCATCGCAGTGGCCTTGCTCGTCGCAGAGCAACAACTCTGGGTGCATGCGCTCCAGAGCTCCAGCTCGGTAATTGGACACATTGGTCCAGGCACTCCGCGGCACGTGGGATCTTCCCAGGCCAGGGATCGAACCGGTGCCCCTTGCACTGCAAGGCGAGGTCCTTACCCACTGGACCACCAGGGAAGCCCGAGGTCACACTTTTAAACAGTGTTGGATAAATTGCAACGTGTTGCCTTTTAGCAACAGTAATCTTTGGACCCTGATTACTTAATCCTTTTTAACTGTCCATTTTGGTTTGTTGCATTCTGCATCTTTTTAAGAATGAAGTTATAGAGAATAATTACTTGTGTGTTACAAAATTAGTAGGATACTGTCAGTTCTTATCAGTGTGACTGCATCATATTATATGGGAAAATTTCTGGCTGGATTCCTCCTTCACCAGCAAGTCCGCCTGATTTTCCACAGCAGCTGTGGGCTAGCAAATAGGAGAGGAATACTGCCACTGTGGGAGCCTTTGTATGGGGAATGAGGTGGGCAGTGTTGGCATGTGCTGCACAGATCCCAGCCTTTGTGCTCTTAATCTCCTCCTTGGAGAGAGGCCCGGAATTCAAGGCAGGAGGGCACTGAATATCGCCAGCTTTGTTTGAGAAGCACTTCAGTGTGATGTTTGTGACTTGAGAATCCAGAAATGCTACCCTGGCGGAGGACTGGGGCTCATCCTCCCCGCATTCTGTCTCTGATGGGGGGTACTGAAGAGTGATTTGCAGGAAGGCTTTTTTTTTTTTTTTTTTTCTTTTTTTTAGGAAGGCATTCTTGATGCTGGCAGCCTCCCTGGCTTTGTGATACACCCTGGGCTCTCTGGCCTCCTGTAATAGTCCGTGGTGGATATGTCATCCAGGAATTTTTTAAAAATCCTCTTTGAATCTCTTCAGATGTGCCAACTCTTAGGGTGACGAATTCCAGAAGTCAGCAAATATTTGAAACGCTCAGTTTATGCCTAGCATAGTGCTAAGCATTGTCGAACACACAGATGATGTTTAATACTCAATCCTGACCCTTGAGCTTGTACTTTTTTGAGACCGTAAGACTCATTTACATCTTGCAGAAAAAGATGGGCAGCAATATCCGGTGTCACCTGGGGAATACCAAGCACATCGCAGATAGGTCAGGTTCCCAGTAACCGAGCTCACAGAGACTGATGGCTGAAGACAGAGTGCCGTGTTATCAGGAGTCTGTGTTGAACAGGACGGCTCTCTCTCGCCCCACGTGTGAGCTTCATGGAAAGCCCTGCAATGAGGCGCTGAGTTTGACGGTGCGGGCAGCCACTTGCCCTCTGCCCATAAAAAGACCACACGCTTATCTTTCTGACGCATCCAGTTCTAAGCCTGGTTGGTCTGTTTCATGTGTTAATAGATTCAGCCGTGAGAGTCCAGCCCTGAATCAGCAGTGCTTTGGCCTGTCTCTTCTCTGTCCATATAAGGTGCTTGAGTGTACTGCTCGAAGATACTGGTGCTTGCCCAAGTCATTTTTGAGAAGGGGCATCCACATTGAATATTAATTCCCCTCCACCATATACCCCTACATATGGCACAACAGACAAAACAGTGTAGGATGAAGTGCCGAGTTACGTAGGCTGGGCTGTATGAGCCAGAGAACAAATCAGAGAGTAGAGAGGTCAGTGTAGGTGCTAAAGAAGCCTTCTTTGTGTGGCTCAGACGGGACCCGAGTTTATACTTGAAGAAACAGAGGGAAAAGAAGACAAGACACGTGAGAGAGGAGTCAACCTCAGGGGACGTTCATTGTTTGGACTGCCCCTCTCCCTGGCAGTGGCACTCAGCATTTGACCCTCTTCCTACCAAAGAACTATCTGCGTGAGGCAGTATAGGGCCGTGAAAAGCCTGATTGTGGTTCCTACCGCCCTCACTTGGGCCTGCCATCTGCACTCCCTGGGTCTCAGTGTCCACATCTGTAAAGTGGAAACACCACCAATGACTTTGTGATTTTCTTTTAACATTTAGTTATTTGTTTGTTTGTTTGTTTTTTGGCTGCTCTAGGTCCTTACTGCTGCTCTTGGCCTTTCTGGAGTTGCCGCGTGGGAGCTACTCTGCCTTGCAGTGGACAGGCTTCCCATTGCGATGGCTTCTCTTGTTGCAAAGCACAGGCTTTAGGGGCACGGACTTCAGTAGCTGTCACATGTGGGCTCCGTCATTGTGGCTCCTGGGCTCTAGACCGCAGGCTCCATTGCTCCGCAGCGTGTGGAATCTCCCTAAGTCAGGGATCAACCCTGAGTGCCCTGCATTGTCAGAGGGAGTCTTATCCAGTGTACCACCAGGGAAGTCCAGCCTTGTGATTTCTGTTGTTAAGACTGAGATTGCTGCCGTTGTTAGGAATGCTCCTAGCGCGTAGCAGACACTTCATAAACATGAGCTAAATGGAAATTGAATTGATTTCTTTGGGAAGAAGTTGGTCCTGATTTATAGATGGCCCAGTTACCTGCGGTGGTTGATGGCCCCGTCTGGAGGTAGCTGAATGGCTTATTTACATACAGGCTTCAGCATGTCATGTCACAAACTTCTGTGTCAAGCCTCGTGGGGCACTGTGGTGGTGGTTTAGTCTCTAAATCAGGTCCGACTGTTTGTGTTGTTTGTTACTAAGCTGTGTCCGACTCTTCATGACCCCCATGCACTGCAGCCCACCAGGCTCCTCTGGCCATGGGATTCTCCAGGCAAGACTACTGGAGTGGGCTGCCATTTCCTTCTCCAGGGGATCTCCCTGACCCAGGGATCAAACCCCGGTCACTTGCACTGCAGGCAGACTCTACCAGCTGGGAGCTCACCAGGTTCAGTACTTGCGTGAGAGAGGAGTCAACCTCAGGGCGTTCATTGTTTGGACTGCCCCTCTCCCTGGCAGTGGCACTCAGCATTTGACCCTCTTCCTACCAAAGAACTATCTGCGTGAGGCAGTATAGGGCCGTGAAAAGCCTGATTGTGGTTCCTACCGCCCTCACTTGGGCCTGCCATCTGCACTCCCTGGGTCTCAGTGTCCACATCTGTAAAGTGGAAACACCACCAATGACTTTGTGATTTTCTTTTAACATTTAGTTATTTGTTTGTTTGTTTGTTTTTTGGCTGCTCTAGGTCCTTACTGCTGCTCTTGGCCTTTCTGGAGTTGCCGCGTGGGAGCTACTCTGCCTTGCAGTGGACAGGCTTCCCATTGCGATGGCTTCTCTTGTTGCAAAGCACAGGCTTTAGGGGCACGGACTTCAGTAGCTGTCACATGTGGGCTCCGTCATTGTGGCTCCTGGGCTCTAGACCGCAGGCTCCATTGCTCCGCAGCGTGTGGAATCTCCCTAAGTCAGGGATCAACCCTGAGTGCCCTGCATTGTCAGAGGGAGTCTTATCCAGTGTACCACCAGGGAAGTCCAGCCTTGTGATTTCTGTTGTTAAGACTGAGATTGCTGCCGTTGTTAGGAATGCTCCTAGCGCGTAGCAGACACTTCATAAACATGAGCTAAATGGAAATTGAATTGATTTCTTTGGGAAGAAGTTGGTCCTGATTTATAGATGGCCCAGTTACCTGCGGTGGTTGATGGCCCCGTCTGGAGGTAGCTGAATGGCTTATTTACATACAGGCTTCAGCATGTCATGTCACAAACTTCTGTGTCAAGCCTCGTGGGGCACTGTGGTGGTGGTTTAGTCTCTAAATCAGGTCCGACTGTTTGTGTTGTTTGTTACTAAGCTGTGTCCGACTCTTCATGACCCCCATGCACTGCAGCCCACCAGGCTCCTCTGGCCATGGGATTCTCCAGGCAAGACTACTGGAGTGGGCTGCCATTTCCTTCTCCAGGGGATCTCCCTGACCCAGGGATCAAACCCCGGTCACTTGCACTGCAGGCAGACTCTACCAGCTGAGCCACCAGGTTCAGTACTCACCAGTTTGATTTTCTCCCTCATAGGTACGGAATGGCCACATTAAAAGAATCACTGACAATGACATCCAGTCCCTGGTGCTAGAGATTGAAGGAACAAATGTCAGGTAGGTTGCCCCTGTTCTCCCAGAGACATCGTACGCCCGGAGGCAGTGCATCACAGAGTTAATCACATCGACCGCGGAGTGAGACAGAGTGAGGCTGCCTGGAGTGAGTCCAGCTCTGCTACTTAGGCCTCACCCTGGCCAGGTTCCTTAATCCCCCAGGCTTTAGTTTCCTCATCTGTGAAATAAGCATAAGAACAGCACATCTTCCTCAGAGAGAATTAGTACGTGCCGGGTAAATCTTAGTTATGACTATTAATATTTCACCCCAGTGTGTTTTAGGGAAGGTGTGGTCCTTAGAGTAACCGTCCAGTGGGTGGCCAGCACAGTTTTCAGTGTTACCGGGGTTTTAGTTTTGGTTTTCTGTCACTTGGCAGTTTCTTAGACTGGAGTGAAATCTTTTCTCACTGGAGGATCTTCATCAGATCCACTGGCCTGGCTTTGTTTCTCACATATTTTATTCTTGCTCTCTGGTGCTGTGTTAAGCTTTTGTTTCAGAGGCCAGCACGTTCTTTAGAAAAAGCATTAGCTTAACTTAAGGGTTGAGGGCTCATTGGATCTTTGATCTGCCTTCTCGCCCACCCTCGTGGCCCAGTGTCGCTGCCGTGCCTGCCGCCAAGGAAGAGACCGGGAGTGTGCTCACGGATGTTTCCTCTTTCCACAGCACCACGTACATCACATGCCCTGCAGACCCAAAAAAGACCCTGGGAATTAAACTTCCCTTCCTGGTCATGATCATCAAAAACCTGAAGAAATATTTTACCTTCGAAGTACAGGTAAGCTTACCTATGCAGAGGAATTTGGACCCTCTTGCCTGTACCAGGGAGGTGGCCTGTCAGTTTATAGGGAAAAGGCGGCCACAGGAAAGGATCTTTATCCTTTTGAATGTATTCCTTTTTGCCTCTGCTGTACACTTGAGGCAGGCGTAATTCTTATGCCATTTCAATATTAGTAATCTAGACTGAGTGCCAAGTTTTCAGAGAAGTAAGCATCAAGAAAATCTCATCAATAGCTACAAGATTTCCAAGCCCGAGGGCTGGAGTAGTGTCCATCTGGGAAGTTACCATTTAATACAGGGCTATTGTCGGTCTCTGTGCTAGCGTTTTTAATTGTTCAAAGAGAATGTTTATGGAATCATGCTATGGGCTGAGGGCCCGATGCATGTGTCATATGTCAGAAGCAGCTGCTGTTGTCCTGGCAACCGACAAGAGAAACTCGCTGCTTCCGGGCCATCTGCATCCAATGTGACCCGTAAGGGTCTGTTTATTCTCCCTTGGGTCTCAGCCTTGGGAAACCAGGCTGTGGGAGTTTTGGGTCCAGGTCTTACCAAGGTGCCTTGCTTCTTCCGAGATGGAGTTACTGGGATTCCTCTCCGTGTGTCGCAGGTACTGGATGACAAGAACGTGCGTCGGCGGTTCCGGGCAAGCAACTACCAGAGCACCACCCGGGTCAAGCCCTTCATCTGCACCATGCCCATGCGGCTGGATGACGGCTGGAACCAGATTCAGTTCAACCTGTCGGACTTCACGCGGCGGGCCTATGGCACAAACTACATTGAGACCCTCAGGGTGCAGGTACTGGAGCCCCCGGTGGCAGAGGGGCCTGTGCCCTGTTTGCTCCTGACTCGTGACCCATGTGACAGAACAGTGTGGGTTTCTGGCTAAAGTTCCCAAGTCACTGACCAGGGGGCTTTCACCTCAGAGGCCTCGGACCTATTCAGGAATCTGCTGAGATAGGGTGGGGAGTGTGGGGTTGGTTTAGTCGCTAAGCTGTGTCCCGGCTCTCTCTCTACCCTCTGGACTGAAGCTCGCCAAGCTCCCCTGTCCATGAGATTTCCCAGGCAGGAACACTGGAGTAGGTTGCCCATTTCTTTCTCCTGGGGAATCTTCCTGACCCAGGGAGTAAACCCGCCTTGTCTGCATTGCAGGCAGATTCTTTACCGCTGAGCCACCAGGGAGGCCTCATAATGGAGAATGCAACAAGCGACATCCCCCTCTTGTCAGAATCTCCACCTAAGCCAAGCTGATCAAAAATTTTTTTTCATTTCAATATTAGTAATCTAGACTGAGTGCCAAGTTTTCAGAGAAGTAAGCATCAAGAAAATCTCATCAATAGCTACAAGATTTCCAAGCCCGAGGGCTGGAGTAGTGTCCATCTGGGAAGTTACCATTTAATACAGGGCTATTGTCGGTCTCTGTGCTAGCGTTTTAATTGTTCAAAGAGAATGTTTATGGAATCATGCTATGGGCTGAGGGCCCGATGCATGTGTCATATGTCAGAAGCAGCTGCTGTTGTCCTGGCAACCGACAAGAGAAACTCGCTGCTTCCGGGCCATCTGCATCCAATGTGACCCGTAAGGGTCTGTTTATTCTCCCTTGGGTCTCAGCCTTGGGAAACCAGGCTGTGGGAGTTTTGGGTCCAGGTCTTACCAAGGTGCCTTGCTTCTTCCGAGATGGAGTTACTGGGATTCCTCTCCGTGTGTCGCAGGTACTGGATGACAAGAACGTGCGTCGGCGGTTCCGGGCAAGCAACTACCAGAGCACCACCCGGGTCAAGCCCTTCATCTGCACCATGCCCATGCGGCTGGATGACGGCTGGAACCAGATTCAGTTCAACCTGTCGGACTTCACGCGGCGGGCCTATGGCACAAACTACATTGAGACCCTCAGGGTGCAGGTACTGGAGCCCCCGGTGGCAGAGGGGCCTGTGCCCTGTTTGCTCCTGACTCGTGACCCATGTGACAGAACAGTGTGGGTTTCTGGCTAAAGTTCCCAAGTCACTGACCAGGGGGCTTTCACCTCAGAGGCCTCGGACCTATTCAGGAATCTGCTGAGATAGGGTGGGGAGTGTGGGGTTGGTTTAGTCGCTAAGCTGTGTCCCGGCTCTCTCTCTACCCTCTGGACTGAAGCTCGCCAAGCTCCCCTGTCCATGAGATTTCCCAGGCAGGAACACTGGAGTAGGTTGCCCATTTCTTTCTCCTGGGGAATCTTCCTGACCCAGGGAGTAAACCCGCCTTGTCTGCATTGCAGGCAGATTCTTTACCGCTGAGCCACCAGGGAGGCCTCATAATGGAGAATGCAACAAGCGACATCCCCCTCTTGTCAGAATCTCCACCTAAGCCAAGCTGAGGAGATGCCAAAGAGCTGACGTTGTGACAGCGCCTGGCGGGGCGGGGTGGGGAAGAGAGGAAAGGCAGTCGTCATTTGCCTCTCAGTTTAAGAGACTTATTTTAAGCCTTGTGTCCACAGATTCATGCAAACTGTCGCATCCGACGGGTTTATTTCTCAGACAGACTCTACTCAGAGGATGAGCTGCCAGCAGAATTCAAACTGTACCTCCCCGTTCAGAACAAGGCAAAGGTGAGCCGGCTCTCCTCACAGGAAGTCAGACAGCGAGCTGGAGAAGCTGTGTCCCTGGATAGGGCTCCGTTCTCCAGGGTCAGGTGCAGAGCCTCTCTCTGTTGACATGGCGTGTGGAGGGCCTTTATATCAGAAGATCTTAGGTCTTCCAGCAGCACCGAATCAGGAGGATCCATGAAATCCCTGTGGCTGCTGTCTCACGTCCTCGAAGTGGCCCTGCCCCTCCTGGGGGACATCCTGCTCCTCTCTGCCCCCAGGCCGTCCTTGCACAATTATCTTCCGTCTGACCTCTTCCTCAGCCCCCGTTACTATCAGCCGACCCCTTCCCTCTGGCATGGTGACGGGTGCTTCCAAGCCTGCTCCTGACATGTGTGCACCTCTGTACGGCCAGCATGCCCTCGAGTGTCCCTAGAGGCTCGAGGTCAGTGGCACTGACTGTCTTTTTTGGGTTTTTTGACCACTTCTATTGATCTTTCATTTATTTTCATCCGTATTTGTTCTTTGGCCCGTGTGGGCCTCCCATCGCAGTGGCCTCTCTCGCTGCAGAGCACCGGCTCTGGGCACGTGCACTCCAGAGCTCCGGCTCGGTGATTGGACACATCGGTCCAGCCGCTCGCTCCGCGGCACGTGGGATCTTCCCAGGCCAGGGATCGAACCGGCGCCCCTTGCACTGCAAGGCGGTGTCCTTACCCACTGGACCACCAGGGAAGCCCGACTGTCTATTTTTTAATAACTTAAACTGATGCCTTTTGTTATTTTTTTTTCCTTTCCCTTTCAGCAATAACTGGAATGCAGCTCAAGGGATAGACCCTGGATGTGACTCTTAGCTTAACAAGGAAACTGTCGGGAGGATGGTGCAAAACACAAGTATTCATGTTAGTTCACCGGGCTGCGATTCTTCCACCTACTCCTTGGCATCCCTTGTCAGGACGCCAGTGCCCATGTCGTGCGCTGTAAGTACAGTGAGGGATGAACCGTCCTTTCATACGTGGATGCTGGAGGGTATCTCGCTGCCTGCTGCAGTGTGGGGAGATCCATCCACCAGGAACTGACAGAACTCGAGGTGTCCCATAGTTGCAGACAAATATTCCTTCCCACGGTTTGCTCTTTGTTTTATATATTATCTAAATATATGTATATGCTGTGTAATAATCATAATCTGGAAAGGAGTAAAATACTATATTCTTGGTTTGTAAATTTGTTCTCAGTTTATATCCTTTTTTGTAAGTTTTTATTTATTTGGCTGTGTCAGGTCTTAATTACAGCATGTGGGATCTAGTTCCCTGACCAGGGACTGAACCCAGGCCCCCAGCTCGGGGAGTGCAGAGTCTCAGCCACTAGACCACCAGGGAAGTCCCTCTTTTTTTTCTTTAAGGGGTGACATTTTCTTTATGGTATAAAAATAGAACTCTTTCTAAAGAACATCCCACGCATTCATCCCGTGAAGTAGTTTGCAGTAAGTGCTTAAATAATAAGACTAATAATAATAATAGATTCTGATTTGCAACAACTCCCAAGATTAAACTAAATGGGAAGAAACATGAATAGTTGTATCACGTAGAGTCCTCTTACTCTGGAAGGGGTCTCAAGTCTAGCTTTAGACGAAATGGTGTATGTTCCAGATTGTTCTCTTTTTTTCTTAAGTATCTTTTATTTGTGGATTTATTTGGCTGCACCGGGTCTTAGTTGCAGCATGTGAACTCTTCGCTGTGGCATATGTGGGCTCTAGGTCCCTGACCAGGGATTGAACCAGGGCCCTTGCATCAGGAGCCAGCGTCCTAGCCGCTGGACCTCCAGGGACGTCCCCAGATTGCTGTTAAACCTCAGGAAGGTGTCACGCTGTGGCCTCCCTGGCCCTCGCGTAGCCCTCGGCACGTCCAGGGTCCTCAGCGCGGGAACCATCGCCTCCTCCCTATCTGAGCTCCAGATGAAGTCCTCGCCTCGAGTTGAGGAACTTACAGGAAAAGTGTTTTGTAAACACTGGACTCACTTGAGAGAACTGAAGTGCTCCACCTCTCTCCCTGCTCCCAGTTACTCTAGAGCCTGGGCCCGGGCTAGTGAGATGCCCTGGCCCAGAGAGGCCGCCTGCGATTCTTCCACCTACTCCTTGGCATCCCTTGTCAGGACGCCAGTGCCCATGTCGTGCGCTGTAAGTACAGTGAGGGATGAACCGTCCTTTCATACGTGGATGCTGGAGGGTATCTCGCTGCCTGCTGCAGTGTGGGGAGATCCATCCACCAGGAACTGACAGAACTCGAGGTGTCCCATAGTTGCAGACAAATATTCCTTCCCACGGTTTGCTCTTTGTTTTATATATTATCTAAATATATGTATATGCTGTGTAATAATCATAATCTGGAAAGGAGTAAAATACTATATTCTTGGTTTGTAAATTTGTTCTCAGTTTATATCCTTTTTTGTAAGTTTTTATTTATTTGGCTGTGTCAGGTCTTAATTACAGCATGTGGGATCTAGTTCCCTGACCAGGGACTGAACCCAGGCCCCCAGCTCGGGGAGTGCAGAGTCTCAGCCACTAGACCACCAGGGAAGTCCCTCTTTTTTCTTTAAGGGGTGACATTTTCTTTATGGTATAAAAATAGAACTCTTTCTAAAGAACATCCCACGCATTCATCCCGTGAAGTAGTTTGCAGTAAGTGCTTAAATAATAAGACTAATAATAATAATAGATTCTGATTTGCAACAACTCCCAAGATTAAACTAAATGGGAAGAAACATGAATAGTTGTATCACGTAGAGTCCTCTTACTCTGGAAGGGGTCTCAAGTCTAGCTTTAGACGAAATGGTGTATGTTCCAGATTGTTCTCTTTTTTTCTTAAGTATCTTTTATTTGTGGATTTATTTGGCTGCACCGGGTCTTAGTTGCAGCATGTGAACTCTTCGCTGTGGCATATGTGGGCTCTAGGTCCCTGACCAGGGATTGAACCAGGGCCCTTGCATCAGGAGCCAGCGTCCTAGCCGCTGGACCTCCAGGGACGTCCCCAGATTGCTGTTAAACCTCAGGAAGGTGTCACGCTGTGGCCTCCCTGGCCCTCGCGTAGCCCTCGGCACGTCCAGGGTCCTCAGCGCGGGAACCATCGCCTCCTCCCTATCTGAGCTCCAGATGAAGTCCTCGCCTCGAGTTGAGGAACTTACAGGAAAAGTGTTTTGTAAACACTGGACTCACTTGAGAGAACTGAAGTGCTCCACCTCTCTCCCTGCTCCCAGTTACTCTAGAGCCTGGGCCCGGGCTAGTGAGATGCCCTGGCCCAGAGAGGCCGCCTCGAGAAGCGGAGCGCTTACCCAGCTCTGCCCTCTGCCGCGCTGGGGGAGCCGCCTGGGGACAGGAAGAGCCTGTGTGATGCGCTCCCCGGACGTGCGAGAACTGCAGAGCGAGCACTCCTGGAGAGAACAGTGGCATCGCTTACATACTTTTTTTTGTATTCAACACTATAAAACGTTTTCTTTGAAAGGTAACAGTTATGTAATAAAAATTTCAAAGGTAAAAGGCCACCCTGGATACCGTGCTCTCCCTGACACTCGCCTGGGTTTGGTTTCGTCCCACAGGATGGGACTGGGATTGTGGGCGTTCTGACTCCGATTAGAGGTAAAAACACGGCGCTGTGCTCGTGGGTGCTGTGGCTGCCTTCTGAGCAGTGGAGCGGCGAGGAGCCTTCTTGTCCCGCCCTCCTGCCTTCGAGAGCACTCTGGGTAAGCGTGGCCCCGTTGCTTGAGGAGGTGGGGGCAGAGGCGAAGGCTCCCGGTTGCCTTAGACACTCACTGAGTGCTTATTTTTCCGCACGGCTGACGCTCAAGTAGGCTCAGCCAAGACGAGGTGGGTGGATTAGCCTCTTCTGCCAGCCGGGTGGAGCCGCCTTTGCCAGGGGTGCTCTCCTTGGAGAGTCGCCACGGTTCAGCATCGCAGGGCACCTGTCAGCCCGGGTGACAGCCTGCTCTCAGGGCCACCCCCAATCCCATCTGAACACGGACCCTGCCGCTCCATCCTTAAACACACGAGCATTCCCGTGGTTAGACGCCGCGTGTCTATCCTGAGCTTTCCGGACTGCAGCGGGAGCCTCACAAGTGGGGGGCGGGCGGGGGGCTCGGGAGCCTTCAGCAGAGCCGCTTGTCTCCGCCCACTGTGCGGTGAGGTCGTCCCTCCAATCTGGAGTCTGCTGCGGGATGAAAGATGCTTTTGTGGAGGCGAGAAAATCCGGTTAACTTTTCATCTCTCTCCAGTGCCAGGACATCAGTAGAGTGCTCCTGCAAGTCCAGAGAAACACAGCAACGCGCTCTGCTCCACACAGAGCCCCTTTCTCCCCCGGGCCCTTGTCCGCCTATGTATGGGGATTACCTCACCGCCCTCTCTGGGCTGGAAGGCGGCAGCTGCTGCTGCTTCACACAGCCATCCGAGAGGAAGTGAGGGGGCGTCGAGGGTGATGGGATGTATTATCTAAGCTGGGCCCCGGCCAGCGTGAACTGTGGCCCCAACGACGGCACGGCCCCTGCCCTCCGCTCCCCAGCTCCCAGAGCGATGACCACACCTAATGATGGGACCCAGGGAAGGAGGAAGGAAGGGACAGGCTGCAGGGCTAGAGGCCTCCCGCACGGAGCCGGGGCCCGGGTGACCTTAGACGGAGGAAATTGGGGCAGGCAGTTGTGTCAAGCTGGTTCCTTGGAAGCCGTGTGTTTTAGGAGGAGGTCCCTCCCAGACGGAGTGCTGGTTAACTGGTGTGAGCTTGAGGGGACAGGCGTGCAGCCATTCCCAGCAGGGCCCATCTGGGGGGAGAGCCGACGCTCTTTGCTGCTGGCGTGTTGCTACGACCCTTCTTTGCTGCCAGCGTGTTGACTGCTTCCCTTGCAAACATGCCAGTAAGACTGACCATGCTGGTCCAGCCCGCTTCCGGGGCATTTCTCAGGGAAGCGAGTATGCCAGAGGGCAGCCCAGACTGATCGCCCTAGCTCCTCAGCAGCCTTAGCCAAAAGCCTCACGTCAGGAATTCCCTGGAAGAAGATGCGGCGCTCTTCCTGTCCGGCCCTGTCTTCCTGACGAGGACGCCGTCGCCCAGAGAGACCGGGGCTGAGAGACTCCCACGGGGCGGGGCAGAGCCAGGACGCGGGTCCCTTGGTGGGAGTCAGCAGGCCATCCCGTCCTCCCGCGCGCTCCTCTGCTCCCTTGCTCCTCCCGCTGCCTCTGTGGCCGGCCATCGCCTCGTGGAAGCAGCAGCGGGGCAGGTAGTGCCCGCCGGGATTTCCGGGAGGGCTGGCGGTTGAGATTCCCAGGCTCCGATGCAGGGGACCCGGGTGTAGTCCGTGGTCAGGGAACTAGATCCCATATGCCGCAACGGAAAGAGTTTGCAAGCCACAGTTAAAAGTTCCTGCCTGCTGCAACTAAGACCCAGTACAGTCAAATAAATAAGTCAAAAGATTAAAAAACAAAAGAGCATGTCTGGCTGGGAGGCGGGGCCATGCCAGACCTGGCTGCTCAAGACGACTAGGCCTAGTTCTGCCTCTGGTGAGGGCTTGCCTACTTTGTCCCTTCATGGTTGCACCTTAGCTGATCTTCAGGGCCCGAGGCTGAGGATGGAAAGCTGCGGGCCAAAGGTTTGTGTGTAATGGACCATGTAAGTAGCATAGGCTCATGGGAAATTCCAGCTGTACAAGGAATATGAAGTAAGGTAAAGTCACTGTTCTCATTCCTAAATTCAAAGTATTGGAACGCACCAGGCCAAGTTTTAGCTACTCGACATGTATTTATTTTACAGAATTATCACAACACTGAAATAGAAACTGTTCTCATTTTACCAGTGAGAAAACCGAGGCACAGAGATGAATGGGCCCAAGCTCACACAGTGGTGGTAGAAGCAAATTTTAAACTCAAGCTGTTTAACTCCTGTGCTGGGTTCTTAAATCACTTAAATTCTTTGACCTCCTGTTTCCTCCTAACAAAATGAGCCTTGTGATAAAACACGTGAAACTTACCCAAGAGCTGGGCAGGACAAGATGTTTGCCTATGAAAAACAGATCAGTTGGCTTAGCTTCACCCAAATGGAATACTATACAGTCATGAAAAGGAACAAATTACAGCTAGGTGTAACAGAAGAAGAACACAACCACAGTGCAGAGTGAAGACAGCAAGGCATACTGTCATAGGGACAATGCCATATCTATACAGTTTTTAAATGGACAGAACAATATATTGCTTAGGTTGCCTTTATAAATGATAGCCTATACAATAGTCCCACTTTATCCAGTTTTGCATTTCCTGGTTTCCATTCCTGTAGACAACTGCAGTCCAAAAATTTGAAATAGAATGTTCCAGAAATAATTCATAGGTTTTAAATTGTGGGGCATTCTGTGTAGCATGATGAAGTCCTGTGCTGGGATCCCCAACCATCACCATCGTTTGCTTCTGACCCTCCACCATCGACATGGTGATGGCTCAGTGACACAGGATCACACTCTCCGCCCAACACTGTCAGGCCGGTAGTGGCCGAATGCTGGGTCACCCGCCTCACTTGCTCTCATCAGGTAGGCATTCAGCTCCCACTGCAAGAAGGATGAGTAGCGCACAGTAAGATGTTTTGAGAGAGTCTGCACTCACAGAACTTTAATTACAGTATATTGTTATAATTGTCCAATTTTTTTTATTATCATTGTTCCTCTCATACTGTGCTTAATTTATAAAGTACACTTTATCATGTGTGCATGCGTGCAAAGTCACTTCCATCGTGCCGGACTCTGTGCGACCTTATGGACTGTAGCCCGCCCGGCTCCGCTGTCCACGGGGTGGATTCTCCAGGCAAGAACACTGGAGTCGGTTGCCGTGCCCTTCTCCAGGGGTGCTTCCCAAGGCACGGGTCGAGCCTGCGTCTCGTATGTCTAGCTGCATTGGCAGGCAGGTTCTTTACCACGCGCACCAACTGGGAAGTCCATGCTTTATCATAAGCATGTACATATTTTAAAAGAGCAGTATATGTAGTAGTACATACAGGGATCCAGGCATCCATGGGGATCCCTAAAGGAACCACTGTAGTGGGCAGAGGTCTGAGTAGCTCAAACTCAGGAGAGAGCTTTCTCTCGAGGCGGGTTTGGGGGCACGAGTGATGGGAGAAAGACTAGTCTGGGCAGGACAAGATGTTTGCCTATGAAACAGATCATTTTAGGTTGTAAAAAAAAGAAGAAGAACACAACCACAGTGCAGAGTGAAGACAGCAAGGCATACTGTCATAGGGACAATGCCATATCTATACAGTTTTTAAATGGACAGAACAATATATTGCTTAGGTTGCCTTTATAAATGATAGCCTATACAATAGTCCCACTTTATCCAGTTTTGCATTTCCTGGTTTCCATTCCTGTAGACAACTGCAGTCCAAAAATTTGAAATAGAATGTTCCAGAAATAATTCATAGGTTTTAAATTGTGGGGCATTCTGTGTAGCATGATGAAGTCCTGTGCTGGGATCCCCAACCATCACCATCGTTTGCTTCTGACCCTCCACCATCGACATGGTGATGGCTCAGTGACACAGGATCACACTCTCCGCCCAACACTGTCAGGCCGGTAGTGGCCGAATGCTGGGTCACCCGCCTCACTTGCTCTCATCAGGTAGGCATTCAGCTCCCACTGCAAGAAGGATGAGTAGCGCACAGTAAGATGTTTTGAGAGAGTCTGCACTCACAGAACTTTAATTACAGTATATTGTTATAATTGTCCAATTTTTTTTATTATCATTGTTCCTCTCATACTGTGCTTAATTTATAAAGTACACTTTATCATGTGTGCATGCGTGCAAAGTCACTTCCATCGTGCCGGACTCTGTGCGACCTTATGGACTGTAGCCCGCCCGGCTCCGCTGTCCACGGGGTGGATTCTCCAGGCAAGAACACTGGAGTCGGTTGCCGTGCCCTTCTCCAGGGGTGCTTCCCAAGGCACGGGTCGAGCCTGCGTCTCGTATGTCTAGCTGCATTGGCAGGCAGGTTCTTTACCACGCGCACCAACTGGGAAGTCCATGCTTTATCATAAGCATGTACATATTTTAAAAGAGCAGTATATGTAGTAGTACATACAGGGATCCAGGCATCCATGGGGGATCCCTAAAGGAACCACTGTAGTGACGGGCAGAGGTCTGAGTAGCTCAAACTCAGGAGAGAGCTTTCTCTCGAGGCGGGTTTGGGGGCGGGGGCACGAGTGATGGGAGAGGACTTCTAAGGACCTTAGATGTTTTATTTCTTAACCTGGGCAGTATGGACACACGGGTGTTTGCTTCATTACCATTTGAATCACACACACACACACAGTGGCGAACATTCTTATGATTTTGGTTCTCAACTTTAAAAAAGTCAAATTTAGATGACTCACCCCTGGCCTATTAAAATGCAGGCTCCTGAGGCCCAGCTCATTAAAATGCAGATTCTCTTTCAGGAGATCTGAATCTGGCCCAGATTAACCTCTTCTGGTGGTTTTGGGTATTTCTGACGCTTGAAGCTGCCCCTAGGTGGAGGGAGCAAGCCTCGCAGTGGTCCCTTGGTGTGGAGAAGGCAGCTGCAGGCAGGGACTGCGTGCCCTCCCAGACCAAACCCCCTCCAGCACGTCTGCCAGCAGCAGCCCCCTACCTCCCAGCTCCTTGCGTTCCCTTTCTACAAAATTCTAGTGTGTAACTTACATCTCTATTCCTTTTCCATAACCTAAAAGTATGGAGGGCCTCTGGGCTGCAGCAGAACCCCTCCAGATTGTAAATCCATAAGGCGTCGAACATCTGGATGGAGCGTGAGCCTTGGAAAAATTGTGCTTCTTGGTCTCCATGGTGTCTCAGCAAAGCAAAACAGTGTGGAAGGGTGGGCTGTGGAAACATATTGGACAGAACCCCTTATTAAAGGGTGTAAATGTCACCGAGAACCTCTGCTGTTTTATTGCAGGAGGGTAATAAATAATTAATAAGGGCCTTCGTGAGTTGTCTCATCATATGGGTTTCTCCCAACTCTTTTTTCCATAGAGTCTTAAGTTGTGAATCCTGGTATTTGGGAGGGGATACAGTAAAATCAGGAATTACGGTCAAATCAGTCCACACGCCCACACTAGCTAGCCTCTGGGTTCCAAGTCCTCTCAGCCACCTCCCCCCAGGGCTGCCCTCATGGTCACTAGAAGCCCAAGGCATTCTCCCAAGCCTGGGCCTCTCTCCTCGGTGCTGGCCATGGACCTAAACCAACAGGTCAGTCCTGGTGGCTCTTGGGCCCCTCTGTCAGAGCTGGTGGAAGGCTGAATTTTCTCCCCTCCAAGCTGGCCTCTGGGCGCCGTGTGCTCCGAAAGCACGTCTTGGACCATGGGCAGAGAACTAACAGCGAGTGTGCAAAAAACGCTCACACCACCTGTTCCTAAAGCTCGGCCGAGCGTCTGCCCGCTGTCCGCTGATGCGCTTGTGTGGGATGGGACCCTGAGGCGTGTGGACAGCAGCTCGCGGAGGGGCTCTGCTGTGTCTGCGCGGGGGAGGCGGGGTGAGCTGCCGGCCCGTCTGAGTCCAGACTGAGCCGGCCCGGAGGTCTCGGGGGGCTGGAGCTGCCCGCCTCTCGTGCCCCGTCGTAACGGGGGCAGACAGCGGTACCTGTAAAATGTTTCTGACGAGTCGCATATTTTGAAATTGACTCATTTCCCCAGTGGAAAGAATTTCTCCATATTTATTTCTTAGGAAAATGGTCTTTCTGATATCCCCTCACGGCTCACGGGGCGGAGAGACGCGTTCCACAGGTTGTGCTCACGTCGTCCGTGTGCTGGCAGAGCCGTGGGGAGGGGCGGTGCCCGACACCAGCGCTCGCCCCCCAGAAATGCTGCCGACCTCACGGAAGAGACGTGGAGAAGCTGGGCTGAGCCCCAGAGGGACCGCCGGCCTTCCGGGGGGGTGTGTCGGCTTCGTTGCTCTGTACTCCCCTAGCCGGAGGGAGCGCTGGAGGCTGAAGCCTGGTTCGGGCGTCACTCATTCCCAGGGAGGCTGAGCTCAGCGGGTGTGGGGACCCCGGGGTGGCTGCCGCCTCCCCTCCCCTGGGGGCTCCTGGGGCCTCAGGCACCAGCGTTCCGCCTTGTCTGTGAAAACGAATAAAAGAAGAACCTTGGTGTCTTTCTCTATTCCCAACATATTTCTCACACCAGCTGGGGGTCTTACAATTCAATCCTGATAGTGTCTGCCAGGCTGAGGGCTCCGTTCCATGAGACAGCACCCCTCCACCCCAGTTCAGAGGCCGATTGCCATGAGTGGGGCCCCGGGTGACCACGCCTGTCTGTCTGAGCTATGAATGGGGAATTCCCCGGCCCCCTCCTCAGGTGTGATCGTTTGCAGTAATGGCTCACAGAACTCGGGCAACGTGTTTACCAGTTTATTAGGTAATAAAGGAAAATGGTAGCGTGTACAGGTGGGGAGACGTAGAAAGCCAGGTCTGGACAGGTGCCGATGGTGGGGGCGTCCGTCCTTGTGGAGCTGGGAGCACCGCCCTCCCGGTCCGTGGATGTGCTCACCAGGGCAGAAGCGGAGCTTTAGGGAGCTCCGTGCAGGCTTCCTCACGCAGGTGTGATGAATGATTAACTCCGCCTCTAGCCACACTCTCCTCCCCGAGAGTAGAGTTCCGCACTTCTGATGTTAATTTGGTCTTCCAGGTGACCAGCTCCCGTCCAAGGACCCACTGAGGGTCACTTCATTAGAACAAGACGTTCCTTTCACCCAGAAACTTCCAAGGGATTTAGACCTCTCTGTCAGAAACTGAGGTTAAAGGCCAAATATCAGGACAAAAGCACCTTTTGCTTTTCCAAAGCACCTTTACTGCTTAGGAAATTGCACAACGATAAAGGTTTTAGGAGCTCTGGCCAAGGGGTGGGGACTAAGACCAAATACATATTTCTTCTCTGTTACCATTTCACACTGTAACAAGGAATTCAGGGCTGTGTAAATTCTCCTAGGGAAGGGAGCCAGGCTGCAGATTCCTGGGTTAGCAGACCTGAAGAAAATGAAGTAGGCTGAAAATTCCTGCTAATATGAATTAGCCAGTAATTCATGCAAATGTGCATTCTACTTGCCACCCGTGTCTATTTAAATTAAATTTTAATTAATTTAAAATAAATGTGAAATTCCATTCTGTCGTACTAACTACATTTCAAGAGCTCTGTAGCTACATGTGGCTAATGGCCCCCACATTGGGCAGGGCAGATACAGGAAATTTTGATTGGACAATGCTGTTTTCAATGCTTATTTAAACAAAGAAGATTTTATCACCCCTACCAAGAAAAAGGGCTCCCTGGGGTTCCCATGAGACAGCACCCTCCACCCCAGTTCAGAGGCCGATTGCCATGAGTGGGGCCCCGGGTGACCACGCCTGTCTGTCTGAGCTATGAATGGGGAATTCCCCGGCCCCCTCCTCAGGTGTGATCGTTTGCAGTAATGGCTCACAGAACTCGGGCAACGTGTTTACCAGTTTATTAGGTAATAAAGGAAAATGGTAGCGTGTACAGGTGGGGAGACGTAGAAAGCCAGGTCTGGACAGGTGCCGATGGGGGGGGCGTCCGTCCGTGTGGAGCTGGGAGCACCGCCCTCCCGGTCCGTGGATGTGCTCACCAGGGCAGAAGCGGAGCTTTAGGGAGCTCCGTGCAGGCTTCCTCACGCAGGTGTGATGAATGATTAACTCCGCCTCTAGCCACACTCTCCTCCCCGAGAGTAGAGTTCCGCACTTCTGATGTTAATTTGGTCTTCCAGGTGACCAGCTCCCGTCCAAGGACCCACTGAGGGTCACTTCATTAGAACAAGACGTTCCTTTCACCCAGAAACTTCCAAGGGATTTAGACCTCTCTGTCAGAAACTGAGGTTAAAGGCCAAATATCAGGACAAAAGCACCTTTTGCTTTTCCAAAGCACCTTTACTGCTTAGGAAATTGCACAACGATAAAGGTTTTAGGAGCTCTGGCCAAGGGGTGGGGACTAAGACCAAATACATATTTCTTCTCTGTTACCATTTCACACTGTAACAAGGAATTCAGGGCTGTGTAAATTCTCCTAGGGAAGGGAGCCAGGCTGCAGATTCCTGGGTTAGCAGACCTGAAGAAAATGAAGTAGGCTGAAAATTCCTGCTAATATGAATTAGCCAGTAATTCATGCAAATGTGCATTCTACTTGCCACCCGTGTCTATTTAAATTAAATTTTAATTAATTTAAAATAAATGTGAAATTCCATTCTGTCGTACTAACTACATTTCAAGAGCTCTGTAGCTACATGTGGCTAATGGCCCCCACATTGGGCAGGGCAGATACAGGAAATTTTGATTGGACAATGCTGTTTTCAATGCTTATTTAAACAAAAGAAGATTTTATCACCCCTACCAAGAAAAAGGGCTCCCCTGGGGGTTCAGACAGTAAACAATCTGCCTGCAATGCTGGAGATCCAGGTTCCATCCCTGGGTCAGGAAGATCCCCAGAAAGAGAATAGCAACCCACTCCAGTATTCTTGCCTGGAGAATCCTTTGGACAGAGGAGCTTGGTGGGCTGCGATCCATGGGCTTTGCATAGAGTTGGACTCGAAAAAAAGTTCAACGTAATATAATCACTTTCTTAAAAATGGAGATGAGCAGATTCTCAAATGCTAATAACGTTGCCTGGGAATCATCTAGGGGATTTTGTTAAATTGCAAGTTGGGATTCAGCAGGTGTGGAGCAGGGCCCTAGCTTCTGCGTTTCGAATAAGGTCACAGGTGGGGCTGATGCTGCTGATCACGGACCACCCTCAGAGCCACAGGTGACTGTAGGATTAGTTACAAATGCTTAGGGTGCATTGTAGGTGATGAGCTTCAGCAGTGGGATGCAAATACAAAATCATAGGAGGACTGAGCATCATCTTCCGCTCCTGACCTTGGTCACTGACCTTGGCCACTGTGCAGCCTCCTGCAGACATGACGGGCTGGGGGCCGGAGGGCGACGTGCCACCTGCCAGACGAAGATGTGTCAACACACAAGCTCTTGCTCGTGTGTTTGCTGAGGGAGGGGCTGACCTGAAACTTCGGCCTGAGAGCCCTTGTGACCAAGACGGGCGGGGAGAAAGCAACAAAAGCAACAGTCCAGCCAGCTGCCTCAGGAAAGGGACGCAGGGACCGTGGCCGAGTGAGGAGGAGCTTCAGGTGGGAGTGAGGCGAGGTGAACTCTGGGTGGCCCTGGGTCAGGGCAACAACAGACTACGGAGGGCCTCCGCCCCAAAGGTCGTGAGGCATCTGTGACAGCCCGGCCCCGGGGCACTCAGCTCTGAGCTCGCTGGGGCCCTCCCCGGCCCGGTCACGCCTCCCCTTGTCCTTGGGCTGAGCTGGCCTTAGGTGAGGGGTCACGGCTCCGAGTGAGGCCTATCTAGTTCAACTCTGGGGTCTTCAGAGAGCCCAGCCCCCCATCTTTTCCAGCTGAGCGTGGCTCCACCTTCTCAGTGAGTCACCCTCGCCAGGGGTCTGTTCTCATGAGAGGTGGTTGGGTGGTCAGAGAGGAGGTGTGACGTCCAGTCTGTGCGTTTTGTTAGAGGCGTGGGGGGATGGAGGAAGGCCCTGTGGAGGAGGATTTGGGGAAGCCAGGAGGTGTGGACACCAGGGGGAAGGAGGAAGGGCAAGTCCAGGAGGAGAGAATGACAGAAGCCAAGGCCTGCAAGTGGGAGCTCTGGCTTCCAGCTACCAGAGCGTGCATTTCCATTCCATCTGACGTTCAAACGGGGGTCTCAGGCTGGGGTGGAGGGAGAGGCACAGTCTTGGCCCCAGGTGGGCTGAGTTGGGCCAGGCAGCCAGCCCTCAGCTCCCTCCTTCCGCCTCTTGCTCCTGGGGAAGGGGACTTCATTCCGGGGCCTAGGCCACCCTCAGAGCCACAGGTGACTGTAGGATTAGTTACAAATGCTTAGGGTGCATTGTAGGTGATGAGCTTCAGCAGTGGGATGCAAATACAAAATCATAGGAGGACTGAGCATCATCTTCCGCTCCTGACCTTGGTCACTGACCTTGGCCACTGTGCAGCCTCCTGCAGACATGACGGGCTGGGGGCCGGAGGGCGACGTGCCACCTGCCAGACGAAGATGTGTCAACACACAAGCTCTTGCTCGTGTGTTTGCTGAGGGAGGGGCTGACCTGAAACTTCGGCCTGAGAGCCCTTGTGACCAAGACGGGCGGGGAGAAAGCAACAAAAGCAACAGTCCAGCCAGCTGCCTCAGGAAAGGGACGCAGGGACCGTGGCCGAGTGAGGAGGAGCTTCAGGTGGGAGTGAGGGGCGAGGTGAACTCTGGGTGGCCCTGGGTCAGGGCAACAACAGACTACGGAGGGCCTCCGCCCCAAAGGTCGTGAGGCATCTGTGACAGCCCGGCCCCGGGGCACTCAGCTCTGAGCTCGCTGGGGCCCTCCCCGGCCCGGTCACGCCTCCCCTTGTCCTTGGGCTGAGCTGGCCTTAGGTGAGGGGTCACGGCTCCGAGTGAGGCCTATCTAGTTCAACTCTGGGGTCTTCAGAGAGCCCAGCCCCCCATCTTTTCCAGCTGAGCGTGGCTCCACCTTCTCAGTGAGTCACCCTCGCCAGGGGTCTGTTCTCATGAGAGGTGGTTGGGTGGTCAGAGAGGAGGTGTGACGTCCAGTCTGTGCGTTTTGTTAGAGGCGTGGGGGGATGGAGGAAGGCCCTGTGGAGGAGGATTTGGGGAAGCCAGGAGGTGTGGACACCAGGGGGAAGGAGGAAGGGCAAGTCCAGGAGGAGAGAATGACAGAAGCCAAGGCCTGCAAGTGGGAGCTCTGGCTTCCAGCTACCAGAGCGTGCATTTCCATTCCATCTGACGTTCAAACGGGGGTCTCAGGCTGGGGTGGAGGGAGAGGCACAGTCTTGGCCCCAGGTGGGCTGAGTTGGGCCAGGCAGCCAGCCCTCAGCTCCCTCCTTCCGCCTCTTGCTCCTGGGGAAGGGGACTTCATTCCGGGGGCCTAGGCAGCCCTGGACACTGGACACTGGGGTGGGACCGGCCCTGGCCTCCAGCCCGATGGGTGGGGGTTCTCCGGTTCCATGCCCCACACCTAATCCCTCACAGCTGTTGTCCCCGCGGGAAAGACAGTTGCGTTGGAGGGAAGGGAAATAGTTATTTTGAGTTGGTCACTGGCTTCTGACCAGGAGAGGTGGATGACCGTGTCGGGGCCTGACCACGGGTGGGCGAGCAGGACCGGAGCCGTGGTTAATTACAGGGGCTGCTGGGGAGGAGGCCATGGTCCTCACCTAGATGGGGTGTAGAGTGACAAGGAAGGAAGTGGGCCCCAGATGGGAGATGTAGAAAACAGAGCCCGTGTCCCGAGCGTAGTTTGGATCGGCTGCAGAGGGTGGGGGAGATGGAAACAGCCTCCCCAGGGTGGCCTCTGGGCCGGGAGTGTGGAGTCCCGTTGGCCGGGAGTGGGGCTGCTGGGTTGTGGTAGGGGCATCTATTGAATGAGCGGCCTGGAATGGACTGGTCTGCCTGGTGCCAGGCCGCCTCCCAGGCAGGCCCTGCCCAGCTGCCCTCCCCGCAGAAAGCAAATTTGATGGAGACCAGATCCTTGGGACATCTGCCCTTCCGGCCTGTGGGGTAACTGTAGGGCAGCGAGATGAATGGACATGGCTGCTCTGCGCCTGGAAAAGCCAAGTGGCCCGTGGGCAAGCCCTTCCTGCAGGGTGAGTCACCCCGCCAGGGGTCTGTTCTCATGAGAGGTGGTTGGGTGGTCAGAGAGGAGGTGTGACGTCCAGTCTGTGCGTTTTGTTAGAGGCGTGGGGGGATGGAGGAAGGCCCTGTGGAGGAGGATTTGGGGAAGCCAGGAGGTGTGGACACCAGGGGGAAGGAGGAAGGGCAAGTCCAGGAGGAGAGAATGACAGAAGCCAAGGCCTGCAAGTGGGAGCTCTGGCTTCCAGCTACCAGAGCGTGCATTTCCATTCCATCTGACGTTCAAACGGGGGTCTCAGGCTGGGGTGGAGGGAGAGGCACAGTCTTGGCCCCAGGTGGGCTGAGTTGGGCCAGGCAGCCAGCCCTCAGCTCCCTCCTTCCGCCTCTTGCTCCTGGGGAAGGGGACTTCATTCCGGGGGCCTAGGCAGCCCTGGACACTGGACACTGGGGTGGGACCGGCCCTGGCCTCCAGCCCGATGGGTGGGGGTTCTCCGGTTCCATGCCCCACACCTAATCCCTCACAGCTGTTGTCCCCGCGGGAAAGACAGTTGCGTTGGAGGGAAGGGAAATAGTTATTTTGAGTTGGTCACTGGCTTCTGACCAGGAGAGGTGGATGACCGTGTCGGGGCCTGACCACGGGTGGGCGAGCAGGACCGGAGCCGTGGTTAATTACAGGGGCTGCTGGGGAGGAGGCCATGGTCCTCACCTAGATGGGGTGTAGAGTGACAAGGAAGGAAGTGGGCCCCAGATGGGAGATGTAGAAAACAGAGCCCGTGTCCCGAGCGTAGTTTGGATCGGCTGCAGAGGGTGGGGGAGATGGAAACAGCCTCCCCAGGGTGGCCTCTGGGCCGGGAGTGGGGAGTCCCTGTGGCCGGGAGTGGGGCTGCGGGGTTGGGGCAGGGGCATCTATTGAATGAGCGGCCTGTAAGGGACTGGGCTGCCTGATTCCAGGCCGCCGTCTCCCAGGCAGGCCCTGCCCAGCGCTGCCCTCCCAGCCGAAAGCAAATTTGATGGAGACCAGATCCTTGGGACATCTGCCCTTCCGGCCTGTGGGGTCACTGTAGGGCAGCGAGATGAATGGACATGGCTGCTCTGCGCCTGGAAAAGCCAAGTGGCCCGTGGGCAAGCCCTTCCCTGCAGGGTGTGCCAGCGTGGGCTTGAATCCTGGCTCCACTGCCCGCTCCCAGCCCTGTGGACTCGGCGACGCAGCCTTCCCACTTAACGGGAGTTACAGCAGCGACATGCCCTCGTGGGGCTGTGCTCGGGGTTCACGGAGAGAATGAGGGGAACTTGCCGGGGGCAGGACCCAGCAGTGGGCGGTGCTGCCATGGCGACAGTCACTGCCCTCCGCGCATCGCCATCATGGAGGGCAGTTGGCCTCCCTCTGGCCCAGGTGCGTCTGCCTGCTTCGGGGTGCGGGGCGTTTGGAAAGGAGACATGAAGACTTCTTCCTCAGGAAGGTCGAGGCTCCCAGAAATGTGGGGAGGAGAGAGGAGGCCCCTCGACTGCACACCCGGGAGGACGGGGCCCACGTGCAATGTCTTCCCTGTCTTATCCCCAGCACCTAGGGTAGTGCCCGGCGTGTTTTGGGGCTCAGAGCCAATTTTCTGAATGAATAAATGAGTGAACACATTTTTTAGTGAATTATCGATTGCCTAGGAGATAATTCTGCATGGGTCCCTGGAAGAAGGTGATTAGAGGATGAATTTATGACCAGGGCATGGCCGTCAAATCTCTGTTTGGAACTCGAACAGGGAAATAGAGAAGAGGGAAGTTAGCAGTGGGTGCTTAGGGAAGGGCAGTGAGAAAAGGACCCAACAGAACAGGGATGGGGTCGGCCCCTCCAAGAGGGAGGCCACCCTTGGGAAGAAAGTGGCTCTCCTCCCTCTCCCCACTGTCCCTCTATCCCCCGAACCGCCTTAAGTGGCCAAAGGCAGAAGTTCTAGAGTGAGGAGGGCCGTGCTCCCTGCCGCCCGTCCCCCATTTTAGAGACCTTCTACCATGAGGTGCTCGTTCAGCTCATTCACAGTCCTCCTCCCTGAGCAAACATTGAGCTCCTGCTGTGTACAGGCCATAGTGCTGGGAGCTGAGTGGCTTTTATGATGGGGAGAAACCCCGGGAGGGCCTCAGAGACCCGGCTTCAGGGGGGGCAGAAGGATAGGAGGCAGCCGTGTCTCCTGTTTGTACTGAGAGCGGAGGGATGGGCACAGGTTGTCCAGGAAAAAGAAAGGGGAGAGGAGGACCCACTAGGCAGAAGGGACAGCATGGGCCAAGGCTGGAGAGAGCCCGGCCCGCTTGAGCAAGCTCCACGCGGCTGGGGTCCGGCTGCGGACAGGGAGGGAGAGCAGACATGCGGCCTGGAGTCTCCACTCCAGGGTCAGGCCCCGTCTGCGCCAGACCGTCCAGCGGGGCGCCGTGCAGGACAACTGTGCTCAAGCAGCTTGTCCTTGGAGCTGAGCCAGCTGCGAGGCCTGGGGCAGCAGGAACGGGGCCCCGTCCCCACCTCTGCCGCTGGCTGGCGGGCTGTGTGACCCCCGGCCAACTCAGTGCTCCTCCCTGGAATAATTTCCCCATCTGCACAGGGAAGGGCCCACCTTGCTCACCCCTAAGGCCCGGTCCCTGACTTGGAGGGGCTCTGGGGGACACATGTGGACTCGTGGGGATGGGGTGGTAGGATGGGAGGCATGAAGGCAGTCTGGGGAGTCAGGGAGCCTCATGTTTGTCTTTTACAAAGAAGCCCCCTTTTCGGGAACCCCGGCCAGCATCTCTCAGGTCCTTGGATCAGGCTTGGAAGAAACGGATTCCAACTGTTCCTGGCCTGTGTGGCTTCGGTCTCCCCTGGGGAGACTGTCCCCACCCAGGGAGCAGGCCCCGGGGCCCCTGGCCCTCCACTCCCTGGATGCTTGGCACTTCAGGGCCGGCTGACTCACGGGTTTGGCAGCCCCGAGTTCAGCCCTCCCTTCAGCCTGGCCCGGGGGGACCAAGCCTTTCCCTGGAGCCCTACCCACCCCAGCTTCCTGCCAGCTGCAGGCCTTTGCAGAGGGGTCTGCAGCTTTACAGCCTGGTCCCGGGAGTCCTTTCTGCACCTTCGCACCTGTGCTGCTCCCAGGTGCACCTGCTGAGCAGGTGTCGCTGCCCCACTTGACTGGGGTTGGAGTGGTGAGGGCGCTAAGTTTCCAGAAGGCGTGGGGCCCCTGCCTAATGATGCACAGCTGGGCAGGGGCAGGCTGGCGGGGGGAGGTGTAGGGGAGGGAGGAGCTGCTCCCTGTTCTCTCCGGGACGGAGCTGCTTGAGGATCTGGCCGTGCGCCCCCAGCCAACCTGTACGGGAGGCATTGGGCCGTCCACACACTCCCTCAGGGCTGGGCCCTTCTCTCCTGGGGTCCCAGCAGGCAGAGTCCTGGTGTGGGGGGTTGGCTGTCACAGGGGGATAAGGAACGCACGGATTAAAGGCGTGGTTTGGGGGATGAGATAGCCTTGAATCTGAATTCCAGTTCCACTTCTTTTTCACTAGGTAACTTGAGAAGTATCCCTCAGTTCCTGACGGAGAACCTTTGTGCCTCCCCGTCAAGGTAAGAGAAAGGAGAAGTGGAATGATCTACACGTTCATTCTAACAAGTAGTCACGGAGCACCTACTGGGTCAGGCACTGGGACGGAGAGAAATGAAAAAGGGATGTAAACTTCCTCATCCAAACTCACATTGCAGCTGGGGAGACTGACCTGAAAAATACAGACAAAAGAGGGACGTCCCTGATAGTGTCGTGGTTGAGGATCCACCTACCGAAACAGGGGACACAGGTTCGATCCCTGGTCCAGGGAGATCCCACATGCCATGGAACAACTAAGCCCATGCGCCACGACTGAAGCCCAGGGGCCGAGGTGTGCTCCGCAACAAGAGAAGCCTGCACACCCCAACTAAAGAGAAGCCCCGCTCTGCAACTGCAGAAAACCCATGCACAGCAGTGGAGACCCAGGGTAGTTAAAAATAATAAATAATTTTTAAAAACTGTACCATGTGGGAAGAAAGACAAGGATGCTTGGCCTGGCTGACTAGGGCAGCCCGAGTTCAGCCCTCCCTTCAGCCTGGCGGGGACCAAGCCTTTCCTGGAGCCCTACCCACCCCAGCTTCCTGCCAGCTGCAGGCCTTTGCAGAGGGGTCTGCAGCTTTACAGCCTGGTCCCGGGAGTCCTTTCTGCACCTTCGCACCTGTGCTGCTCCCAGGTGCACCTGCTGAGCAGGTGTCGCTGCCCCACTTGACTGGGGTTGGAGTGGTGAGGGCGCTAAGTTTCCAGAAGGCGTGGGGCCCCTGCCTAATGATGCACAGCTGGGCAGGGGCAGGCTGGCGGGGGGAGGTGTAGGGGAGGGAGGAGCTGCTCCCTGTTCTCTCCGGGACGGAGCTGCTTGAGGATCTGGCCGTGCGCCCCCAGCCAACCTGTACGGGAGGCATTGGGCCGTCCACACACTCCCTCAGGGCTGGGCCCTTCTCTCCTGGGGTCCCAGCAGGCAGAGTCCTGGTGTGGGGGGTTGGCTGTCACAGGGGGATAAGGAACGCACGGATTAAAGGCGTGGTTTGGGGGATGAGATAGCCTTGAATCTGAATTCCAGTTCCACTTCTTTTTCACTAGGTAACTTGAGAAGTATCCCTCAGTTCCTGACGGAGAACCTTTGTGCCTCCCCGTCAAGGTAAGAGAAAGGAGAAGTGGAATGATCTACACGTTCATTCTAACAAGTAGTCACGGAGCACCTACTGGGTCAGGCACTGGGACGGAGAGAAATGAAAAAGGGATGTAAACTTCCTCATCCAAACTCACATTGCAGCTGGGGAGACTGACCTGAAAAATACAGACAAAAGAGGGACGTCCCTGATAGTGTCGTGGTTGAGGATCCACCTACCGAAACAGGGGACACAGGTTCGATCCCTGGTCCAGGGAGATCCCACATGCCATGGAACAACTAAGCCCATGCGCCACAACGACTGAAGCCCAGGGGCCGAGAGTGTGTGCTCCGCAACAAGAGAAGCCTGCACACCCCAACTAAAGAGAAGCCCCCGCTCTCTGCAACTGCAGAAAACCCATGCACAGCAGTGGAGACCCAGGGTAGTTAAAAATAATAAATAATTTTTTAAAAGAGACTGTACCACGTGGGAAGAAAGACAGGGTAGGCTGAAAGATGAGGTGGGGTGAGGGGAAGTTGGGCTTCCCTCGTGACTCGGGGAGTAAAGAATCTGCTTGCACTGTAGGGAGATCTGGGTTCGATCCCTGCGTTGGGACGATCCCCTGGAGAAGGGAAGGACCACCCACTCCAGTATTCTTGCCTGGAGAATTTCATGGACAGAGACCCTGACCGGCTACAGTTTATGGGGTTGCAACGCGTCATGACTGAGCGACTAACACCTCCACTTCGACACTTTCAGAGCTGGCCTGAGGGCGTGGGGGAGGCGTCGGAGTTGGGGAGGGTCCGACTGGGCACGTTCGAGGTGCCGAGCTGCGCCGACTCCAGGAGCAGCGCTCTGGGTGCAAGGGGCGCCGCTGCACCTGCGTGGGCCGTGCCCAGTGGCTCAGGAGGCAGGGGGAGCAGAGGGGCTGAGGCGTGGAGGAGCCGGGAATGGGGTCAGCGAGGCTGGGAGGGGTGGGGGGCCTGCCCCTGCTCTGGGACCGGTCCACAGGAATCCTCTCCTCCGCAGCTGTGACAGGTCAGGGCCCGCGTGGACGCAGGCTGCGACCCCTCTCACCCTGCTGCCGCGTGTCTCCTTTCTCCTGCTCTGCCCGCCCAGGGCTCCTTCCTCAGGTCCATGGGCCCAGAGGCCTCCCCCCGCGTGGCCTGTGACCCTCCTCCCCGCGGGGCAGAGGGCCCCCCGCGGCCCGTTGCTGCCTCCTGTCTGGGGAGGACGCTGTCTGCTCCAGCCCGTCTCGGGGAGCATCACAAAGGCTTCTTTCACCAGAGGGCATTGTCGGGGGACGGGGAGGGGATGCAGTGCCCTCCTGCCCGTGGGCATAAAGACCCCTTTCTCTTGCGCGTCAGCCCACGCGGGCGATCCCTGGTCCAGGAGATCCCACATGCCATGGAACAACTAAGCCCATGCGCCACGACTGAAGCCCAGGGGCCGAGTGTGTGCTCCGCAACAAGAGAAGCCTGCACACCCCAACTAAAGAGAAGCCCCCGCTCTCTGCAACTGCAGAAAACCCATGCACAGCAGTGGAGACCCAGGGTAGTTAAAAATAATAAATAATTTTTTAAAAGAGACTGTACCACGTGGGAAGAAAGACAGGGTAGGCTGAAAGATGAGGTGGGGTGAGGGGAAGTTGGGCTTCCCTCGTGACTCGGGGAGTAAAGAATCTGCTTGCACTGTAGGGAGATCTGGGTTCGATCCCTGCGTTGGGACGATCCCCTGGAGAAGGGAAGGACCACCCACTCCAGTATTCTTGCCTGGAGAATTTCATGGACAGAGACCCTGACCGGCTACAGTTTATGGGGTTGCAACGCGTCATGACTGAGCGACTAACACCTCCACTTCGACACTTTCAGAGCTGGCCTGAGGGCGTGGGGGAGGCGTCGGAGTTGGGGAGGGTCCGACTGGGCACGTTCGAGGTGCCGAGCTGCGCCGACTCCAGGAGCAGCGCTCTGGGTGCAAGGGGCGCCGCTGCACCTGCGTGGGCCGTGCCCAGTGGCTCAGGAGGCAGGGGGAGCAGAGGGGCTGAGGCGTGGAGGAGCCGGGAATGGGGTCAGCGAGGCTGGGAGGGGTGGGGGGCCTGCCCCTGCTCTGGGACCGGTCCACAGGAATCCTCTCCTCCGCAGCTGTGACAGGTCAGGGCCCGCGTGGACGCAGGCTGCGACCCCTCTCACCCTGCTGCCGCGTGTCTCCTTTCTCCTGCTCTGCCCGCCCAGGGCTCCTTCCTCAGGTCCATGGGCCCAGAGGCCTCCCCCCGCGTGGCCTGTGACCCTCCTCCCCGCGGGGCAGAGGGCCCCCCGCGGCCCGTTGCTGCCTCCTGTCTGGGGAGGACGCTGTCTGCTCCAGCCCGTCTCGGGGAGCATCACAAAGGCTTCTTTCACCAGAGGGCATTGTCGGGGGACGGGGAGGGGATGCAGTGCCCTCCTGCCCGTGGGCATAAAGACCCCCTTTCTCTCTTGCCGCGTCAGCCCTCTCTCAACTGGCGGGCAGAGGGGCCGCGTGCGGGGAGATTCTTGTCCTTCCTTTTAAAGTATGGGTGAGACGGGGGCCGGGCCAGACAATGGGGGTGATTTACAGTCTGCCGGACGGCAGGGCTGTCTGCAGGGCTGGCGTTGACCTGCCGGGACGACCCGCGTGTGGGGAGCCCTGCGCCGCTGGGTCCAGGGGCTGCCTGCCGGGGATCCCACAGTGGGCACCCCATCTCACCAGCTGTGAGGTGCAACAGTCGTGCCGGTAATTTCAGAGCCCCCCAGCTCTGCTGTTCTGGGGCGCTGCCTCCACTGGCCTCTTCTTGGGTCTGTCGACTCTTGGCTAGTCTTTACCTGCATTTTTCAGCCCTAACCCATGTCAGGTCCCTCACACGGCAGCTCTGACATTCTGTGCTGGACAGAGACCTGCCTTTGGAGGGAGCTGGGCAGGAAGCGGGGAGCACGTGGGGCCAGGGGTGGGGTGAGAGCCTGGGGGAGCCCCAGGGGACGAGGAGCTTGGGGAGATGCCCGAAGATACCACAGAGGCTGGGTCTGTGGCGTGAGAGTGCTGGAGGGTCAGGGGGAGGGAGGGGGACTCTGGGAGTCGGGAGCAAAGGAGGGAGAGAGGGAAAAAGAGAAGGACCAAGGCAGCGAAGGAGAAAGCCAGGGAAAGGGAAAGGGAGCGAGCACGGGGCAGAGAGGGACACACACAAAGGAGAGAACAAGAAACAATTCAGAGGAAGAGAGAGAGAGAGAGAAGCCGGTGATGGGGAGACAGCAGGAAAGGGGTGAAGGGTGGGAGAAGGAGAGGATGAGGGAGACCTAGGCCAGGGCCACGCGGAGCAGAAAACTGAGCAGGCGAAAAGCCGAGAACGTCTCCCCAGTCCTCAGCAGCCTTGATCTCTCGCTGTCTGCCCCGCGCCCCACCCTGGGCCTCACTGGCCCGGAAGGGGGACAGGCGGGCAGGGCGGGGCTCGCCTGTCCTCTCCTGGGGCTGACCTGTTTGGACCAAGGCAGGCACTTTGGGATGAAGCAGCCGGACGAGACCCCAAGGGAAGTGCCCCCTCGCGGGCACCCTGGTCTTCCCGAGGCAGGGGACTGGCCACCAAGATCTCTCGGAGGGCGAGGGCTGCACCGTCTTATTCTGGGTTGACAGGACCCCGTTCTTTGGAGGAAGGTGGTTTTCTGGCTGGCTGCCTCAGCTTCCCCTCCTGGGGCAGCGTGGTGGTCAGGAGCCTGGGTTCCAGGATGGGGGCTGGTGGTGGGGTCAGGCCCGAGCCCTGGAGCCAGTCTGGGCCGGTGGAGTCACCGTGCCTCTCCAGGTGGGACCATCTCCTCTCCACCCCCGGCCTTTGTTCCAGGAAAAGGCAGCTGGGGGAGAAGGGGGAGGGCAGGAGTGTTTCCAGGGAAAAACCATCCTGCCACGGAACGGGCAGCCTGCCACCACCTCACCGGCCGCCCCGTCCTACCCCCTCCTGCCAGGCGCTCCGTTCCTCCCTCGTCCCCTTCTGGCAGGAGGAGCCCAGCAGCTGGGAAACCGCGCTCTGCTCCCACCTCAGCAGTGCTGAGCCACCGGGGGCCCTGCAGCCGGGCCGGGGGCGGGGGGCGTGCGTGTGAGTGTGTGCACACACACGCTGCTTGGTCGTCGTCGGCTCAGGTGGGAGAGGCAGCCTGAGCTGAGACGCTGGGGCCTCGGCGTTGCCGTCTGAAACACGGACGTCTGCCCCAGTGCTGTTTCCCCGATGGGGCTGATTGAGGATCACAGACACCAGGACGGGAGGAGCGGGAACACGTCCCCGAGGCCCCTGGGCACACGCTGTGCTCACACCAACCCTGCAGGCAGGCACCGTTACCCCTGTCCCCCTTTCCCAGCGAGGAGCCCCAGGCTCAGAGACGGGCTAGTGGCGGCCCTGAGGCCGGAGCCCAGGTCTGGGGGACGCAGGTACTGACCGGCCCCGGGCGCCGCCTCCTCCCTCCAGGGCTCTGCGGCTCCTTGGCCCACCCTGTGAAGAGCCACCTCTCCATAGGGACTAGGGGCCCTTTCTGACTTAGGGACTCTAGGCTGGTCGTTCCAGCCCACAGGCCACCTGCTCCAACTCCTTGTCCCTTGGTTGAGAAGCCTGAGACCCCAAGGGAAGTGCCCCCTCGCGGGCACCCTGGTCTTCCCGAGGCAGGGGACTGGCCACCAAGATCTCTCGGAGGGCGAGGGCTGCACCGTCTTATTCTGGGTTGACAGGACCCCGTTCTTTGGAGGAAGGTGGTTTTCTGGCTGGCTGCCTCAGCTTCCCCTCCTGGGGCAGCGTGGTGGTCAGGAGCCTGGGTTCCAGGATGGGGGCTGGTGGTGGGGTCAGGCCCGAGCCCTGGAGCCAGTCTGGGCCAGTGGAGTCACCGTGCCTCTCCAGGTGGGACCATCTCCTCTCCACCCCCGGCCTTTGTTCCAGGAAAAGGCAGCTGGGGGAGAAGGGGGAGGGCAGGAGTGTTTCCAGGGAAAAACCATCCTGCCACGGAACGGGCAGCCTGCCACCACCTCACCGGCCGCCCCGTCCTACCCCCTCCTGCCAGGCGCTCCGTTCCTCCCTCGTCCCCTTCTGGCAGGAGGAGCCCAGCAGCTGGGAAACCGCGCTCTGCTCCCACCTCAGCAGTGCTGAGCCACCGGGGGCCCTGCAGCCGGGCCGGGGGCGGGGGGCGTGCGTGTGAGAGTGTGTGCACACACACGCTGCTTGGTCGTCGTCGGCTCAGGTGGGAGAGGCAGCCTGAGCTGAGACGCTGGGGCCTCGGCGTTGCCGTCTGAAACACGGACGTCTGCCCCAGTGCTGTTTCCCCGATGGGGCTGATTGAGGATCACAGACACCAGGACGGGAGGAGCGGGAACACGTCCCCGAGGCCCCTGGGCACACGCTGTGCTCACACCAACCCTGCAGGCAGGCACCGTTACCCCTGTCCCCCTTTCCCAGCGAGGAGCCCCAGGCTCAGAGACGGGCTAGTGGCGGCCCTGAGGCCGGAGCCCAGGTCTGGGGGACGCAGGTACTGACCGGCCCCGGGCGCCGCCTCCTCCCTCCAGGGCTCTGCGGCTCCTTGGCCCACCCTGTGAAGAGCCACCTCTCCCTAGGGACTAGGGGCCCTTTCTGACTTAGGGACTCTAGGCTGGTCGTTCCAGCCCACAGGCCACCTGCTCCAACTCCTTGTCCCTTGGTTGAGAAGCCTGAGGCCCAGGGGTGGCCGAGCACGGGAGGGTGAGGCAGGGCTGGGACTCCGGCTTCCTGCCCGGTGGTCCCGGGGGTGGGCTGTTTTTCTCTCTTCCTTCCTTTAAGCACGAACTGGTTCCTGGAGGGGTTATCAACACACGCCCACTTCCCTTCCTCTCTCCGTCGTATCTGGCCCGACTCCCACCAGGTTTCCCGGCCTCCTGGCGCAGGGGGCTCAGCAGGCAAGGGTGCCGCGGGAGGCTTCTAACACATCCTTGGCCCGACCCCCTAATGGGGCACGAACCCCTCCTCCCACAGGCCGCTCAGAGGGACCAACTGCTCCAGGCCCCGGGTCTGCACCCTGGCCCCCCTCATCAGGGCCTTGACCGCCTGGCCTTTGGCTGGATGGTCGGGGCCCCAGACCAGCCCCTTGGTTGGTCAGCCTGGAGATGGCCCCCACCACCCCGCCCCTCCCCCACAACCAGGGGACAGGAAGCAGCCAGAGCCACGCCCTTTTCCCAGTCCCACCTTCTTCCCGAGTCCAGGTCTGGGGAGGACTCCCGGAGGCGGAGGAATGTAGGGAGCTGCCTGCCTGTCCAGGGGTGACTTGTGTGGGGACGGTGCCCAAGGTGGGACAGGAGGGAGAGGTGGACAGGGCTGGGGGGAGGTCCCGGCCATCCTCAGAGAGAGGCTTGCGGCGAGCCTGCTGGGTCCACAGCCAGACCCCAAGGGGAGGGAGGGCGCTGGGGCGGGGGGTGGCCCCCGCACACCTGGGCTCAGGCCGGAGGGTCGGCCAGGGCCCGCTGCTCCCTGGGCTCAGCTGCCCATCACACGTCACGTATGTCTCTGAGTGTCCAGTTTGGAGCTCTGGGTGTCTCAGGCCACACCAGTCCTGGGTAGCTCCTGCTTGGTGGGGGCACTGGGCTCTCCCTGAGGCAGGCGCGGCTCCTGTGTGCCCAGATCCCCGGGCTGACGCTCCTGGTGCTGTGCGTAAAAATTGCCTCTCAGGTTCTGCTTCGGGGAACCTCGAGCTCAGACACTCGCAGAATAGACCTTGGCCTTGAGGACTCTAGCTGGTCGTCCAGCCCACAGGCCACCTGCTCCAACTCCTTGTCCCTTGGTTGAGAAGCCTGAGGCCCAGGGGTGGCCGAGCACGGGAGGGTGAGGCAGGGCTGGGACTCCGGCTTCCTGCCCGGTGGTCCCGGGGGTGGGCTGTTTTTCTCTCTTCCTTCCTTTAAGCACGAACTGGTTCCTGGAGGGGTTATCAACACACGCCCACTTCCCTTCCTCTCTCCGTCGTATCTGGCCCGACTCCCACCAGGTTTCCCGGCCTCCTGGCGCAGGGGGCTCAGCAGGCAAGGGTGCCGCGGGAGGCTTCTAACACATCCTTGGCCCGACCCCCTAATGGGGCACGAACCCCTCCTCCCACAGGCCGCTCAGAGGGACCAACTGCTCCAGGCCCCGGGTCTGCACCCTGGCCCCCCTCATCAGGGCCTTGACCGCCTGGCCTTTGGCTGGATGGTCGGGGCCCCAGACCAGCCCCTTGGTTGGTCAGCCTGGAGATGGCCCCCACCACCCCGCCCCTCCCCCACAACCAGGGGACAGGAAGCAGCCAGAGCCACGCCCTTTTCCCAGTCCCACCTTCTTCCCGAGTCCAGGTCTGGGGAGGACTCCCGGAGGCGGAGGAATGTAGGGAGCTGCCTGCCTGTCCAGGGGTGACTTGTGTGGGGACGGTGCCCAAGGTGGGACAGGAGGGAGAGGTGGACAGGGCTGGGGGGAGGTCCCGGCCATCCTCAGAGAGAGGCTTGCGGCGAGCCTGCTGGGTCCACAGCCAGACCCCAAGGGGAGGGAGGGCGCTGGGGCGGGGGGTGGCCCCCGCACACCTGGGCTCAGGCCGGAGGGTCGGCCAGGGCCCGCTGCTCCCTGGGCTCAGCTGCCCATCACACGTCACGTATGTCTCTGAGTGTCCAGTTTGGAGCTCTGGGTGTCTCAGGCCACACCAGTCCTGGGTAGCTCCTGCTTGGTGGGGGCACTGGGCTCTCCCTGAGGCAGGCGCGGCTCCTGTGTGCCCAGATCCCCGGGCTGACGCTCCTGGTGCTGTGCGTAAAAATTGCCTCTCAGGTTCTGCTTCGGGGAACCTCGAGCTCAGACACTCGCAGAATAGACCTGGTGGCCTGGCTTAGAGAATGATATCAGGGCCGGGGAAGAGGCATGGGGACGGCCTTAGGGTCACAGGAAAGCCTCCCCGACGAGGTGACGTTTGAATCGGGGCCTTGAAGGTTGAGTAAAAATTGTTGCGCTGTCCAGCGTCTGCGTCTTGTTCAGTTGCTAAGTCGAGTCTGACTCTTGGTGACCCCGTGGGACTGCAGCCCGCCAGGCTTCCCTGTCCTTTACCATCGCCTAGCGTGTGCTCGGGCTCATGTCCATTGAGTGGATCTTGCCTGATTTAATTGTTGAGGACCCGAGAAGCCAGAGGTGCAACGTGAGCAAGGCCCCGGGGGCAGGAAGAAGCACTCTTGTGGACTCTAGCCCGCCAGGCTCCTCCGTCCATGGGATTCTCCAGGCAGGAGGACTGGAGTGGGTTGCCATGCCTTCCTCCAGGGGATCTGTTCAACCGGCTCAAACCTGGGTCTCCTGCCTTGCAGGCGAATGTTTTACCTTCTGAGCCACTGGGGAAGCCCAGGAAAAGGCCGGGCATGTTCAAAGGAGGGAATGGACCATCAGTGGAGGGCAGGGAGGTCGGGGCTGCTCTCCCTGTGCTGTAAGCTCTGTCACCCAGCCCCCCACGGTGCGCACAGATGACGGACTGTCAGACTCCTGCTGAGCCCAGACGGAGCCCCAGAGTCCGCACGCGGTGCCTGGCAGGTTCTATCCATCTACTGATTAGCACGGGAGGTAACTCGTTCACTCTCCCTGCCCCAGAGAAACGCCTGGCTGGGCCCGCAGTGGGATCTGTGGAGAGGGGCCCGAGTACAGTAGGGGCCTCCCCAGAGAAGCAGCCATTGTGGCCCATAAATAGGTTAGGCGGTCAGGAAACAGGAAATCCTGACAATACAATGAGGCCTGGGGCGCAGAGGTTTCCTCCAGGCCAAGGGCCAGGCGAGGATGCTTCTTAGGCCAAAGGCTGCGCTGAAGCAAGTCTCCCTGGCTCCTGGCCTCAGATGCCCGGCTCTTCCCACAGGCCTCAGGGGCCACAGGGCCCACCCTGACCCCACCCAGCCCAGACAAGGGCAGCTCGGGACAGGCCAGCACACTCAGGACAAGCAGCGGAACCCTGAGGGGAGAGCCGCGACGGGCTTGGCTCCCAGCTGAGCTTGGGCCCAGGCGGTGATGGGAGCAGCTGGGGCAGCCAGACCAGGGGCCAGCGGCCAGGCCAGGGGGCTCCCCCAGGAACAGAGGGTGCTCCTGCCAGGCCCTCTGACGCAAGGAGCCTACACGTCTCTAAACGGGCGTTGATGGGCCTGTCCCTGCCCGGGGCTCCCCAAGGGCAGAGTGAGCACCAGGCTGACCCTACCTGAACCCCAACAACGGAGAAACAACAAGGTCCCTTATTAGAAAACCAGGCAGCCTGTGAAACCACATCCCAGAATTTTATTAAGAAAAGCAAGCAACAAAATAAGATATACGATAGGAGCCCAATTTGATTAACACACACACAAAGAGGAGACAGAAAAGAAGACCCACAAAATATCAAAGCAGTGAATATCGGGATATTTATGTCTTCTTTGTTCTTTTCTGAACATTCTCATTGTTCCACTGTGAAGTTTATAACCATTAAGAAAAATCAAAACACACCCAAATCCTGCTATACCAGTTTTCTTTTAAGTACAGTGTTTACAATGAGTTTTTAAAGAAGTGGGTGAATGTTGATCCCAAGCTCAGGGGAAAACAGGATGCTGTGCTGTATACCTCACATGTAAAGGACGAGACGCTCAGGGCAGAAAGGGAGCAGGAAGGAAGCACACGGGGTGTCAGGGCTGGTGGCCTTGCCGGGGCGCCCCCACAGTTCTGTCCATCTAGTGTGAGAATCCCCGCACATTTGTGCTTACTGTACCCCCCCCGTCGTGAACGTTTTTGGCAATCCAGAGGGTAGAAGGTAGAGTCACGTTGTAAGGGCTGGCAGATAGACTCCCATAATTTTTTGCTGTTGCTCAGTCTCTCAGTCGTGTCTGACTCTCTGTGACCCCCAGGGACTGCAGGCTTCCCTGTCCTTCACCGTCTTCCGGAGTGTGCTCAGACTCATGTCCACTGAGTCAATGATGCCATCCAAGCGTCTCATCCTCTGTCGCCCGCTCCTGCTGTAGCGCTCCATCTTTCCAGCATCAGGGTCTCTTCCAATGAGTCAGCTCTTCGCATCAGGTGGCCAAAGTGTTGGAACTTTAGCTTCAGCATCCGTCCTTATTGAGCATTTTTCCATCCCAAAACATTTTATTGTGAACGTTTTCAACATACAAAAAAGTAGAAAGAGTCGTACAATGAACATCCATTTACCCACCATGTGGGCCCTGTAATTTACATTTTCCTAGACTTGTTTTGTGTGTGGGCCCAGTCGCTAAGTCGTGTGTGTCTCTTGGCGACCCCATGAACAATAGCCCGCTTGCCTCCTCTGTCCATGGGATTTTCCAAGCAAGAATACTGGAATGAAAAAAAAAAAGAATACTGGAATGGGCTGCCATTTCCTTCTCCAGAGGATCTTCCTGTCCCAAGGATCGAACCCACATCTCCTGCATGGCCAGCTGGGTTCTGTACCACTGAGCTACCAGGGAAGCCCCCAGACTTGTTTTAGCACACATCCATCTGTTCATCCATCCATCCGTCTTTATTCTTGGATACATTTCAGAGTAAGTTACAGGTGTCTCTACACTTCAGCCTCAACACTCACGCATGCACCAGAGTTCAGCCTCTGTGGCTCCCTTTTTCGCCTTTATGTCAAATAGGATGAATGCAGACACTTGAGTATCTCAGACCTTTGAGGATATAGAACGTGACCCCCCAGAAAACTCTCTCTCGTCGCTACCTAGTCTCTGCTCCGACTTCTCAGACACTTTGTGTTTTCCTCAGAGATCACTTGTGGCTTTAATTCTGGAACTTCCTATAAACGGGATCATTGAGCTGGTGCTTGTTTGCGGCTGGCTTCTTTCATTCACCATTATGTCTGTGAGATTCATCCATGTCATTGCAATTGTTACTTTCTTTTTTTAAAATTGCTTTACAGTGTTGTGTTAGTTTCTGCTGGACAGTGAAGTGAATCCGCTCTGGGTAGAGATATACCCCCTCCCTTGTGGACCTCCCTCCTCTCCCCTATCCCACCCCTGCAGGTCACCACAGAGCATCAAGCTGAGCGCCCTGCACCGAACGGCAGATTCCCCCGCTGCCTGTTTTACGTGGGGGTAGTGTACCCTTGTCGTTTCCAGTCTCCCAGTTCATCCCACCCCCTTCTGTGCCCCAGTGTTCACACATCCATTCTCTATATCTGTGTCTCTATTCCTGCCATACCAATAGGTTTACCTGTACCCTTCTTCTAGATTCTACTTATGTAATTCATGTATTACTCATAATATCTTCATAGGGGCTTCCCTGATGACTTGATCAGGAAAGAACCTGCCTGCCACGCAGGAGACCTGGGTTTGATCCCTGGGTCAGGATAGATCCCCCGGAGAAGGAAAGGGCAACTCACTCCAATATTCTTGCCTGGGAAACCCCATGGGCCGAAGAGCCGGGTGGGCTACCATCCACGGAGTCGCCAAGGAGTTGGACATGACTTCGCGACTCAACAAAAACAACAGGAATAACTCAGGACTAGCTGGCTGGACTTGACGCATAGGGCAGGTGTCAGGAAGGGACTCAGAACATCTCGGTCCGCTCGGAGCACCGCTGTCCGGCATCTGCATGTGTTCACCAGCCTGGAGGCTCTGCAGACCCCACCCTTTGGGGGTTTTACGGAGACTTCATTAGATGGGCTCAGTAGAGCAACTCATTGGCCACTGGCAACTGACCTTAATCACTGGCTCCTCGACCCTCACCAGAGGCTGGGCTGGGACTGAAAGCTCCAGCCCTCCACTCCTGTGGCTGGTTCCCTTGGCAACCTACCTTACCTGGGGGCTTTCCAAAAGTCACTTCAATCGTGTAACAAGACACCTTTATTGCTCTCATCACTTAGGAAATTCCAAGGGATTTCGAAGCTGTGTGCGGGGAACCCAGAGGAAGACCAAACGTATGTTTTTTATTATCAATCACAATATCATGGTACTGCTTTGAATTTCCTTATGCGTGCCTTTTCATGAATATATGGGAGCAGTTTTGCTGCGTGTGTTTCTAGGAGCGAGGCTTCTGGCTTAGGGAGGATACCTATGTCCAATTTTCCCACATGAGGCCAAATCGTTTTCCAAAGTTTTATAGTTTGTATTCCTGTCGACAGGGTGTGAGAGTTAAAGTTGCTCCACCTGCTTGGCAACACTTGGCATTGTCTTCTGTTTTCCTTCTTGCCATTCTCATGGATAGACAGCAGGATGGCATTGCTGTTTGCGCTTTCCTGAAAGCTAATGAAGTTATGCATGTCTTCATATGTTCACTGATTATTGGCATATCTTTGTTTAAATGAAGTGCTAAGTCTTCTACCCATTTTCCTTTGGATCATCTTGTTGTTTTACAGAAGTTCTTTATATATTTTGGACACAGGTCTTTGGTTAGATACACAAATTCCAAATGTCTTCTCCTATTCCGTGACTTCCCCCTCATTTTCTTATCAGTATCTGATGAAGGGACCTTCTTTATTGTAAAGCCTTGCTTTCTAAAGCAACCTGGAAAAGGTTTGTTTACAGTGTTATTTTAACACTTGCAACTGTGAAGTCATATCCCCAGGAAAAATGACAGCATGTGTGTTCAATGCCTCTGCCTCTCTCCCCCACAAGCCGCTTGGTGGAGTGTCCGCCATAAATAGCCCAAAGTAGAATTCACCGAGGTCATTTCAGGCTATTGTGTCTTCCACAAATAGTACTTCCTTGTTTGAAACAACGGAGTCAGAAAGCTTCAGGTAATGGGAGGCTTTATCAGAACGGGTATATACAGTCAAGGGACACCCTCTTTTTGTTTTTTGGAGAGAAAAAAGTTGCCTCCTATTCAGGCATAGCCAGTCCATCCAGACATTGTCTCTGTTCCAAGACCAACGTACCTTTCCACTCCTGTGGCTGGTTCCCTTGGCAACCTACCTTACCTGGGGCTTTCAAAAGTCACTTCAATCGTGGAACAAAACACCTTTATTGCTCTCATCACTTAGGAAATTCCAAGGGAATTCGGAGCTGNTTGCGGGGAACCCAGAGGCAGACCAAACGTATGTTTTTTATTATCAATCACAATATCATGGTACTGCTTTGAATTTCCTTATGCGTGCCTTTTCATGAATATATGGGAGCAGTTTTGCTGCGTGTGTTTCTAGGAGCGAGGCTTCTGGCTTAGGGAGGATACCTATGTCCAATTTTCCCACATGAGGCCAAATCGTTTTCCAAAGTTTTATAGTTTGTATTCCTGTCGACAGGGTGTGAGAGTTAAAGTTGCTCCACCTGCTTGGCAACACTTGGCATTGTCTTCTGTTTTCCTTCTTGCCATTCTCATGGATAGACAGCAGGATGGCATTGCTGTTTGCGCTTTCCTGAAAGCTAATGAAGTTATGCATGTCTTCATATGTTCACTGATTATTGGCATATCTTTGTTTAAATGAAGTGCTAAGTCTTCTACCCATTTTTCCTTTGGATCATCTTGTTGTTTTACAGAAGTTCTTTATATATTTTGGACACAGGTCTTTGGTTAGATACACAAATTCCAAATGTCTTCTCCTATTCCGTGACTTCCCCCTCATTTTCTTATCAGTATCTGATGAAGGGACCTTCTTTATTGTAAAGCCTTGCTTTCTAAAGCAACCTGGAAAAGGTTTGTTTACAGTGTTATTTTAACACTTGCAACTGTGAAGTCATATCCCCAGGAAAAATGACAGCATGTGTGTTCAATGCCTCTGCCTCTCTCCCCTACAAGCCGCTTGGTGGAGTGTCCGCCATAAATAGCCCAAAGTAGAATTCACCGAGGTCATTTCAGGCTATTGTGTCTTCCACAAATAGTACTTCCTTGTTTGAAACAACGGAGTCAGAAAGCTTCAGGTAATGGGAGGCTTTATCAGAACGGGTATATACAGTCAAGGGACACCCTCTTTTTGTTTTTTGGAGAGAAAAAAGTTGCCTCCTATTCAGGCATAGCCAGTCCATCCAGACATTGTCTCTGTTCCAATGCTGTGATAGAAAAACACTGGACGGGACTTCCCTGGTGGCTCAGGGGAAGAGAATCCACCTGCGTCATGAGACGCAGGTTCGTGCCCTGGTCTAAGCCCTCCTGCCCTAGAGTCGTGCTCTGCAACAAGAGAAGCCACCAAAATTAGAAGCCTGTGCAGTACAGCAAGACAGTCATCCCGCCATTCGGCACACCTAGACAAAAATCCGCACAGCAATGCAGACCCAGCAGAGCCAATAAATAAATAAAATTTTTCTTTTTAAAGAAAAATATTGGAGGGATTCCCTGGCGGTTCAGTGGTTAGGACTCCACGCTTCCGCTGCTGGAGGCCTGGATTCAATCCCTGGTGGGCGAACTAAGATCCTGCAGGCTGTGTGATGAGGCCAAAAAAAGAGAAAAATATTGGAAATACCGACACATCCTAATTATGGGATATTCATTTTAGTGGAATACTAAAGAGCGATTCGACAAAGATGAATTCTATGCATCAGAATGAAGACTTAGGAGGGAAAAGAGCCGAGAGTTGGAACAGTCTGTGTGGTAAACTATGTGCACACGTCCCTTCTGGAATATGCCCAGTCTGCTTGGAAGGACTCAAACCAGAGATAGGAAGTGGGTGGCAGTGGAAGGGAGCATTATATTATTTTGCAAATCATTTGGGGCATTCAAAATATTTTTAACCCATGTACCTCTATTATTCATCCCCTCCAAACTAATTAAAAATTGAAAAAGACAAAATACAGGATGGTTTGAAAGGGAATAAAATTTTTCATCCCAAGAAATGTATGTGATCGCTTTGGGTCCTGAATGGTTCTCTTCAAAGCTGTCAAAACTTCTCTGTGTAACCTCTGCAGTTGGGGTAAGGACCAAGGTGAGGGCTAGACACTGGTCTGTCTCCTTTTTTTTTTTTTTTAAAGATTTATTTATGTATTTACTTTGGGCGGGGGTCGGGTTGGGGAGGGAGGGGAGCGGGCTGGCCACTTCCATTGGTCTTCCACTTCTCCATTTTCATTCTTCTTCGTTCCTTGGCTCCTGTGGGCCTCCCATCGCGGTGGCGTTTGCCTCTGCAGAGCACCGGCTCTGGGCGCATGCGCGCCAGAGCTCCGGCTCGGTAGTTGGACATATCAGTCCAGCCGCTCCGCGGCACGTGGGATCCTCCCAGGCCAGGGCTCGAACCGGCGCCTCCTTGCATTGCAAGGCGGTGTCCTTACCCACTGGGCCACCAGGGGAAGCTCAGGCTGTCTCCTTTTGAGGCTTTACCCTCAGCAATGTGGGCCCCACCTGTGGGCACCTCTGACCTGACTTTCCCACGAGGCATAGCAAGTGCAGTGCCGGGGTCCACAAAAATTCTAGGGGTTTATGGAAAGGTTGGAATTGGTGTAAAACAATAGAAAAAATATATAATCATGCCCAGTTATGTTTGTCTTTAGATTAACAGAGTCATAAACTATAACTAAGTATATCTGTTTGATCCCCTGGAGTAGGAAATGGTAACTCGTTTCATTTTTCTCACCTGGAAAATTCCATGGACAGAGGAACCTGGCAGGCTACAGACCATGAGGTTGCAAAGAGTCAGATACGACTGAGTGACTAAACACACATGTTGATATATCTGTATCTATAATTTTATGGGTATGTAACTGAGCAAGGATTCTGTGCCCACAGTGCAGACAGCCCAACTCTGACAGCTGGTGTTTGCAGCAAAGTCAGGGTTTGTTTGCAGGGCACCCTGTGAGGAAGTGGGAGCCAAGCCTCAGATCCACTCCATCTTGGTCTTTGGAGTTAAGGACATTTTAAAGGTTAAGAACAAAGGAACTAGGATTAATCGTTGTCTTTTGACATTTCTGTGACATTTCTTAATCGTATTTTTGGGAACCAGGGTGTCTCCAGCTTATTATTCCCTGGTCAGGTGGTCCCTGGCTCGGAAGGGGTAAGGGCGGTTGTCTGTGAGCTCATCTTGCCCTGGAGAACTCAGCTGGGTTTGCACATGAATGATGAGTCTATGGTAGCGATTTTAGGACACGAGCGATGTTCCGGACAACAGCCATCTCAGTCCTCTGACTCTGGTTGACAAGGGCTCAGTTACCACAGGGGGGCTTCCCTGGTGGCTCAGAATCCACCGGCACTGCAGGAGCTCTGGGCTCGATCCCTGGGTTGGGACGATCCCCGGGAGGAGAGCACGGCAGCCCACTCCAGTATACTTGCCTGGAGAATCCCATGGACAGAGGAGCCTGGCGGGCTACAGTCCATGAGTTCACAAAGAGTCGGACATGATTGAGCAACTAAGTAGCAGGAGCAGCACTGTCCTTACCCACTGGGCCACCAGGGGAAGCTCAGGCTGTCTCCTTTTGAGGCTTTACCCTCAGCAATGTGGGCCCCACCTGTGGGCACCTCTGACCTGACTTTCCCACGAGGCATAGCAAGTGCAGTGCCGGGGTCCACAAAAATTCTAGGGGTTTATGGAAAGGTTGGAATTGGTGTAAAACAATAGAAAAAATATATAATCATGCCCAGTTATGTTTGTCTTTAGATTAACAGAGTCATAAACTATAACTAAGTATATCTGTTTGATCCCCTGGAGTAGGAAATGGTAACTCGTTTCATTTTTCTCACCTGGAAAATTCCATGGACAGAGGAACCTGGCAGGCTACAGACCATGAGGTTGCAAAGAGTCAGATACGACTGAGTGACTAAACACACATGTTGATATATCTGTATCTATAATTTTATGGGTATGTAACTGAGCAAGGATTCTGTGCCCACAGTGCAGACAGCCCAACTCTGACAGCTGGTGTTTGCAGCAAAGTCAGGGTTTGTTTGCAGGGCACCCTGTGAGGAAGTGGGAGCCAAGCCTCAGATCCACTCCATCTTGGTCTTTGGAGTTAAGGACATTTTAAAGGTTAAGAACAAAGGAACTAGGATTAATCGTTGTCTTTTGACATTTCTGTGACATTTCTTAATCGTATTTTTGGGAACCAGGGTGTCTCCAGCTTATTATTCCCTGGTCAGGTGGTCCCTGGCTCGGAAGGGGTAAGGGCGGTTGTCTGTGAGCTCATCTTGCCCTGGAGAACTCAGCTGGGTTTGCACATGAATGATGAGTCTATGGTAGCGATTTTAGGACACGAGCGATGTTCCGGACAACAGCCATCTCAGTCCTCTGACTCTGGTTGACAAGGGCTCAGTTACCACAGGGGGGCTTCCCTGGTGGCTCAGAATCCACCGGCACTGCAGGAGCTCTGGGCTCGATCCCTGGGTTGGGACGATCCCCGGGAGGAGAGCACGGCAGCCCACTCCAGTATACTTGCCTGGAGAATCCCATGGACAGAGGAGCCTGGCGGGCTACAGTCCATGAGTTCACAAAGAGTCGGACATGATTGAGCAACTAAGTAGCAGGAGCAGCACAGAACTGAGAGCAGAGGGTACGAGAAAGGGACTGAAGTGAGAAGAGACAGGCAGGGGAATCCAGTTTTGGAGAGAGAGATTAATCATAAACTCAGTAAGAGGATTTGGTTTTAGAGGGACTCAAATCTATATCTATATTTGTAGATACAGTGTTTTACAAGGAAGGATTCACGAAGGTTCCGAAGTGCCTGGAAGCTCCTAACGTGGCCCTGGGCACACTTTTTCTGTAAAGAACCCCAGAGTAAATATACTAGGCTTGGGGGCCAGGTGGGTTCTGTTTTGACTAAACTCTACGTGTGGCAGAAACCAACCTTCACAGACACAGATGCATGGGAGTGGCAGTGTTTCAACAAAGATTTATTTACAAAAACAGGACGTGGGTGGAGTTTGGTCCAGGGCCAACCCTCTGCAGGGAGTGCCTGGGAAGTTTCAGTATTTGCTGAATGAATGGGTGAACGGGAGAGGGTGGGAGTACCACCAGGTCTGACTCTTGTTGGGCTGCCCTGGTGGCTCAGATGGTAAAGAATCTGCCTGCAGCCCTGGTAAACCTGGGTTTGATCCCTGGCTCAGGAAGAACCTCTAGCGAAGGGAACCCGGCAGTCCACTCCAGTATGCTTGCCTGCAGAATGCCATAGACAGAGGAGCCTGGTGGGCTACAGTCTCTGGGGTCTCACACAACTGAGGGAGTAACACTTTCTTTTCTGATCCTTGTTAGTGGTTGAGTCTGGGTTTGGTTTGGGAGTGAGAAGTGGAGAGTGGATACTAGGTGGGGGGTCAGTTTTCATATTCTCAGCCCCCAACTTGCTGTGTGACTTTGGGCAAGCTACTCTCCCTTGCTGGACTTTCAGTTCCCTGTCTGTAAGGTGGAGGCTGTACCCCCCATTTTCTGGACTGTAATGAGAGAATGAAATCTATCAGAGGATATGGAAGTGCCTGGAGAGGAAAAGGAGATTCCCATTGGGCAGCGCAGGGCAGGGACTGACAGCTTCCCGGAGGCCTGACTGCCCAGGGAATGTCATTTTGGCAGAGGAAGGAAGCGGGCGGGGGCAGCGAACAGCATGACCCGAAACACAAACAGTCCCTAAAGAGGGGCCGAAACTCTCACGCTGGTGAAAACATGCTTGTCAGGTTTCTGTCCTGCCTCTGAGCAGGACAGGGGAAGGCGCCCCAGGCTGGTCTCAGCTGGCAGTGGCCGCTAGTGGCTGGCCGGGAGCCTGGCCCCTCACGTGCTCCTGGGCATGCGTCCAGCCAGAGGTGGCCCTGGGTGCCCCAGGGTGCAATTGTTTATCAGCCGGGGAACACTCGCTCCAGAACCGGAGGTTGCACCTCAGGGGCAGTGCAGGGACCCATAGAAGGAGCCCCCACATCCCCATCTTTCCACAGGGCCGCCCAGTGGCCCGGTCAGGCGAGCTCTCATGTGACCTGGAAGGGCAATGTGGAAGCAAGTATTAAAATAGCCCGCACACATGTCCAGAGACCTGGGAATTTCACCTTCTCTCCAGCTGTATCAGTTCCAGCCCAGGCATGAGACCGAGTTTTCTCCACACAGACCCAACAAAATGTAGTTCTAGTGACTTACAGGGGCTTCCCTGGTAGCTCAGCTGGTCAGGAATCCACCTGCAATGCAGGAGACCCTGGTTCAGTTCCTGGGTCAGGGAGATCCCCTGGAGAAGGGATAGGCTACCCACTCCAGTATTCTTGGGCTTCACTGGTGGCTCAGATGGTAGAATCTGCCTGCAGGACTGGAGACACTGGTTCTATCCCTGGGTTGGGAAGATCCTCTGGAGGAAGGCATGGAAATCCATTCCAGGGCTTCCCTGGTGGTCCAGTGGGTAAGGACACCGCCCTGCAGTGCAAGGGGCTCTGGTTCAATCCCTGGCCTGGGAAGATCCCACGTGCCATGGAGCAGCTGGACCAACGTGTCCAATTACTGAGCCAGTGCTCCGGAGCACTTGCGCCCAGAGCCGGTGCTCTGCAGTGAGGGAGGCCACTGCGATGGGAGGCCCACACAAGCCAAAGAACAAAGATGGAAATGAAAGACCAATAGAAGTGGCCAAAAAAAAAAAATCCATTCCAGTGTTCTTGCTTGGAGACAGAGGAGCCTGGCGGGCTGCAGCCCATGGGGTCACAGCACAGCGCAGTGACTTACAGAGCTGCAGCCATGACCACTGGGCTCTACAGAGCAAGTTGAGACACCAGGACAGCCTGGTGGGGTCCGCTGCCACCCTAGACCCAAACCCAGAGCCAGCTTGATTTATTTAAAAAAACAAAAAACAAACAAAAAAACCCAAGACCACTTGTTTATGAAACCTTTTTGTTAACTTGCAAATTCTCAAGGAAGTGAGGGAGAGTGGCTGGGGCTGCACATCCTGACTGGCAGAGGAAGGTGCTAGAAGAGTGTGGAGGCCTGTGCCTGGGCTTGAGAATGCTGCCCCGGCAGCTGAGTGGTCTGTGGCCTGGGACAAGTCTGTTCTCATTGAGTCCTGGACTTTGGCGCTGAAGGGCTGAATTCAGTGACACTTGTGTTTGGTTGCATTTTTCTTTTGTGTTATAATTCACAGAAATTCCGATTCAAGCTGGATTGACCAAAGAGTACTGATGGGCTCTCATAGGCATCAGGGGATGGCCATCAGGTCAGGCTGCACCCAGGGGCCCAGACCACGCCATCTTTCTGTCTCATGTCTCTGCTCTCTTGTATGCGGTGCATTTTCATGCAAGTGGTCCTAAGTGTGAACAAAGGCCAGGGATGACTTGGATACAGCCCAACCCTGGGAGGGATGGAGCAGGGGAACGGGGGCTGCCTCCACCTGGGTCTCACCTGCCCCTGTAACTGGGGGGACAGGCTTTCTGCACGTCATGAACTCAGAGCGGGAGAGGGGGAGCTCCCTAGAGCAGCCCAGACATGGGGAGATGGGTGCTGGGCAGCCCCAAAGCACTGTGGCCACCGGAACAAACACAGCTTCACGTTTGTACAAATTGAAGTCCATCATTTCGCTGCCTCTTGGCTCTGGAAACAACATCCATCTCATGGAAAAGGCTGAGAGCTCAATGAGTTGTCCAGACAGAGCTGGTCTCCGACCCATTCCCCAGTGATATGACCTGCACACCCCAGAGCTGTAAAAGCGATTCTGCCCATGCGATGGGAGGCCCACACAAGCCAAAGAACAAAGATGGAAATGAAAGACCAATAGAAGTGGCCAAAAAAAAAAAATCCATTCCAGTGTTCTTGCTTGGAGACAGAGGAGCCTGGCGGGCTGCAGCCCATGGGGTCACAGCACAGCGCAGTGACTTACAGAGCTGCAGCCATGACCACTGGGCTCTACAGAGCAAGTTGAGACACCAGGACAGCCTGGTGGGGTCCGCTGCCACCCTAGACCCAAACCCAGAGCCAGCTTGATTTATTTAAAAAAACAAAAAACAAACAAAAAAACCCAAGACCACTTGTTTATGAAACCTTTTTGTTAACTTGCAAATTCTCAAGGAAGTGAGGGAGAGTGGCTGGGGCTGCACATCCTGACTGGCAGAGGAAGGTGCTAGAAGAGTGTGGAGGCCTGTGCCTGGGCTTGAGAATGCTGCCCCGGCAGCTGAGTGGTCTGTGGCCTGGGACAAGTCTGTTCTCATTGAGTCCTGGACTTTGGCGCTGAAGGGCTGAATTCAGTGACACTTGTGTTTGGTTGCATTTTTCTTTTGTGTTATAATTCACAGAAATTCCGATTCAAGCTGGATTGACCAAAGAGTACTGATGGGCTCTCATAGGCATCAGGGGATGGCCATCAGGTCAGGCTGCACCCAGGGGCCCAGACCACGCCATCTTTCTGTCTCATGTCTCTGCTCTCTTGTATGCGGTGCATTTTCATGCAAGTGGTCCTAAGTGTGAACAAAGGCCAGGGATGACTTGGATACAGCCCAACCCTGGGAGGGATGGAGCAGGGGAACGGGGGCTGCCTCCACCTGGGTCTCACCTGCCCCTGTAACTGGGGGGACAGGCTTTCTGCACGTCATGAACTCAGAGCGGGAGAGGGGTAGCTCCCTAGAGCAGCCCAGACATGGGGAGATGGGTGCTGGGCAGCCCCAAAGCACTGTGGCCACCGGAACAAACACAGCTTCACGTTTGTACAAATTGAAGTCCATCATTTCGCTGCCTCTTGGCTCTGGAAACAACATCCATCTCATGGAAAAGGCTGAGAGCTCAATGAGTTGTCCAGACAGAGCTGGTCTCCGACCCATTCCCCCCCAGTGATATGACCTGCACACCCCAGAGCTGTAACAGGAGGGAAAGGGGCAGGCACAATTCCTGAAAGAATGACATAGCCCAAGGATGCAACATAAACTCATTAGAATCAAATGGGTCCAAAATGGCAGACTAGACACTGCTCCTCAATCAGCAAGCTAAATGGCACACCTGGAGGCACCATGACAGTTCCGCCCCTCCCCCAAAAGAGTTGGAACAATCCTTCCACTCATGAACATGTGAAATTACCTAGCCCATAAAAGCTAAGCATGCCCCACTTTTGGGGCTGCCCCACTCACCCTCTGCCATGGCCCACTCTCTGTGGAGCGTGCTTGTCTCTGAATCAATCCGCTTCTTACCTATCACTTTGTCTCCCACTGAATTCTTTTCTGTGATGAGACATCAAGAACCTGAGCTGCATTAAGGCCTGAAACCAGGTGTCCTAGGTTTTGGCTGGGTTGGAGTCCTGGCCATGTGGGTCCAAGTCCCAAACTGAGTTTTGGGTTAAGTTCCAAATCCAAGGTAAAATGGTTTCAGAGCCAATTGCCTTCAGGACGTCTTCCTCTCTAACTACCGGGAACCCCTAAGAGGCTCTGGTGAGGAGCTGGGGGTGGGGACAGGGAAAGACACCAGGAGAGGCCACCAGGAGGGGAGGGCACTCTCTAGGGCTAGAAGAGGCACCTTCCTGGAAGCAGAAAGGCCCCGGAGAGCTCAGAGCACTGATGAGAGCCAGTACCCATGCTTGTCCGGGCTTCAGTTTATCCATTTATACAAGAGGAACTTGGGCTAAGAACGTTCTGTTTGTAAAACTCATTGACAAAGGGTCAGTTTCCTCACACTCTAAAAAGTTCCCACAAATTATTAAGAAGAAACGCTCCAAAAGGAAAATGAGCAATGGGCATAGTTCATCCACCCCTCCTCTTAAAAAAAAAAAAAAAAAAAGGCAACCTCTAAATGATTAACTAACATGAAAAAAATGTTCAAACTTAGTGATGAAAAACTAAGTCAGACCAACCAAACAGCATTGCTTCCACCAGTCATGTTGATGAAGCAGACCTCACTCCAGGTGGGTCGGGGTGGGTGGATGGGCACTCAGCCACCTGCCCCGAGGAGAAACAGGTGTTCCCTTCCTTCTGGAGGGCACTTTGTCAGCATGTAATGAAAGCCTGAGGACGTCAGCATGTAATGAAAGCCTGAGGACGTTATGGGCCGAGGAGTCCACTTTGGTTTCACATCTAGAACTTTCTCTAGAGGCAAGAATCATGGTTGTTTGCAAAAGCAGTTTAGCAAAGCATCCAGGAGACAGAGAAACATTCTACTGCAATAAAATCCTCGATTATGCCCTCCTCCCATCCCTTAAAATACTCCAAAGGCTTCTAGCCCATAAAAGCTAAGCATGCCCCACTTTTGGGGCTGCCCCACTCACCCTCTGCCATGGCCCACTCTCTGTGGAGCGTGCTTGTCTCTGAATCAATCCGCTTCTTACCTATCACTTTGTCTCCCACTGAATTCTTTTCTGTGATGAGACATCAAGAACCTGAGCTGCATTAAGGCCTGAAACCAGGTGTCCTAGGTTTTGGCTGGGTTGGAGTCCTGGCCATGTGGGTCCAAGTCCCAAACTGAGTTTTGGGTTAAGTTCCAAATCCAAGGTAAAATGGTTTCAGAGCCAATTGCCTTCAGGACGTCTTCCTCTCTAACTACCGGGAACCCCTAAGAGGCTCTGGTGAGGAGCTGGGGGTGGGGACAGGGAAAGACACCAGGAGAGGCCACCAGGAGGGGAGGGCACTCTCTAGGGCTAGAAGAGGCACCTTCCTGGAAGCAGAAAGGCCCCGGAGAGCTCAGAGCACTGATGAGAGCCAGTACCCATGCTTGTCCGGGCTTCAGTTTATCCATTTATACAAGAGGAACTTGGGCTAAGAACGTTCTGTTTGTAAAACTCATTGACAAAGGGTCAGTTTCCTCACACTCTAAAAAGTTCCCACAAATTATTAAGAAGAAACGCTCCAAAAGGAAAATGAGCAATGGGCATAGTTCATCCACCCCTCCTCTTAAAAAAAAAAAAAAAAAAAGGCAACCTCTAAATGATTAACTAACATGAAAAAAATGTTCAAACTTAGTGATGAAAAACTAAGTCAGACCAACCAAACAGCATTGCTTCCACCAGTCATGTTGATGAAGCAGACCTCACTCCAGGTGGGTCGGGGTGGGTGGATGGGCACTCAGCCACCTGCCCCGAGGAGAAACAGGTGTTCCCTTCCTTCTGGAGGGCACTTTGTCAGCATGTAATGAAAGCCTGAGGACGTCAGCATGTAATGAAAGCCTGAGGACGTTATGGGCCGAGGAGTCCACTTTGGTTTCACATCTAGAACTTTCTCTAGAGGCAAGAATCATGGTTGTTTGCAAAAGCAGTTTAGCAAAGCATCCAGGAGACAGAGAAACATTCTACTGCAATAAAATCCTCGATTATGCCCCTCCCTCCCCATCCCTTAAAATACTCCAAAGGCTTCTTGTCAAGCTTAGAATAAATCCATTTCTTGACCCTGCAGCCTGGCCTTCCTCTCCTGTCTCTCTTTCACCTTATCACCCTGCTTGTCTCCTTTCTGTTCCTCTGCTGGGGGTGCTCCTGTCCCTTGAGTGGGAGCCCCATGTGTCACTTCCTGCTGGATCTTTGGCATGCCCCCGACTGCAGTAGATGTTCCTTGACTAAGGAAGCAATTGGGAGCAGCTGTGGCCTGAGTTCGGGCTCCGCCTTGGTTAGCCGTGTGACTTCCATCGAGCTCCTTCGCCTCCTTGAGCCTTGGGCTCTTTCTGCTGTGAAGTACAAACAGAACCACCGTGGAGGTTCTTATCAAGATTAACGTCAGTAAAGCGGGTAAAGGGTGGTGTAGTCACTGCTGTATTCAAAGGACAAGCAACAAGGAGCTGTTGCGCAGCGCAGGGACTCCCCTCAACGTTTTGTGCCAGCCTGGATGGGAGGGGACCTGGGGGAGAACGGGTACTTGTGTACGTATGGCTGAGTTCCTTTGCTGTTTCTTCGAAGCAACCACATCGTTAATCAACTATATCCCCATAGAAAATAAAAAGTTCAAAATTTGAGAGGTTAAAAAAAAAAAGGTCTAGTGCCGTGTGAGTCCTCAAGAGCTATTCTCAATAATTATGGATGTTTCCAGAACATTAGCTGTAACTGTGGTGGTGGAGGACACCCCTCCGGGGCATTCACAGAGGGCAAGCACCCAGAACGTGTACAAATCAACCTGTGGACGTGAAAAGGGATTGAAGATACATTGTTGACTCACTTATTTCATTAGGATGGGCATATTATGCTCGCTCAGAAAAGTTCAAGCAACAAAGTCTCCTGCAGGTCAAGTTTTTGTCCAAATTTCATGCTACAATAATAAAAAAAAAAGTTTAAAAAATGCCTGGTATAGGGCTTCCTCTGGTGGTCCAGTGGGTAAGGACACTGCCTTGCAGTGCAAGGGGCGCCGGTTCGATCCCTGGCCTGGGAGGATCCCACGTGCCGCGGAGCGGCTGGACCGATGCGTCCAATTACCGAGCCGGAGCTCTGGAGCGCATGCGCCCAGAGCCAGCGCTCTGCGACAACAGACGCCACCGCGGTGGGAGGCCCGCAGGAGCCAAAGAACAAAGATGGATGAAAACAGAGAAATGAAAGACCAATAGAAGTGGCCCGCCCGCTCCCCTCCCTCCAAACCCGACCCCCGCCCAAAAATAAATAAATAAATAAATCTTTAAAAAATGCCTGGTATAAGCTTACTATTAAAAAAAATTTTTTTTTTAACTTTGGGGTCTTTTATTATTATTATTTTTTTTATCTATCTTCATTCTTTGGCCTGTGTGGGCCTCCCACCACGGCGGCCTCCCTCGCCCCAGAGCACCGGCTCCGGGCACACCTGCGCCAGAGCACCGGCAGGCAACCGGACACACCGGTCTAGCCACACCACAGCACGTGGGATCTTCCCGGGCCAGGGATCAAATCCCTTTCCCCTGCACCGCAAGGCAGACTCTCCACCCAGTGGACCACCAGGGAAGCCCTAAACTTACTTTTATAAAACAACATACATACTCATAAGGGAAAGCCTGAGGGCTTACAGTTAAATTGCTATGGTTAGGGGTGTCCCTCGGTGGTCAATGGTTAGGACTCTGTGCTTCCACTGCAGGGGACATAGGTTCAATTCCTGGTTGGGGAACTAAGATTCTGCTAAGCCTTGTCGCGTAACCAAAAAAGGAAAAAATTGGGGCTTCCCCTGGTGGCGCAGTGGGTAAGGACACCGCCTTGCAGTGCAAGGAGCGCCGGTTCGATCCCTGGCCTGGGAAGATCCCATGTGCCGCGGAGCGGCTGGACCGATGTGTCCAATTACAGAGCCGGAGCTCTGGCGCGCATGCGCCCAGAGCCGGCGCTCTGCAACGACAGACGCCACAGCGATGGGAGGCCCATAGGAGCCGAAGAACAAAGATGGATGAAAAATAGAGAAATGAAAGACCAGTGGAAGTGGCCCGCCCTCTCCCCTCCCTCCCCAGTACGACTCCCGCCCAAAATAAATAAATAAATCTTTAAAAAAAAAAAAAAAAGGAAAAAATTGTCAAGGTTGTTTGGCATTGGAGTAGAAACTGCTGGCATTTTTTATAGACATCTTTGGCTTTTCTGTGGTTTCCTCATTGTCTCTCTGTTACCTTATGTAATCTGGAAAAGCCCATGTAATAATTGAGCCTCTCTACTCCCGTCACCTGCCACCATTTAGCGTCGTGATTGCCAGGGCCTCCTGTGAAGACTCAGGTGTCCTGTGTTAGGCGGCGTTTCTGAGGCTGGGGGCTGTGCCAGAGACCGCAGTAAACATTCAAGTGTGAAGAGATGGGTGCTGTGTGGTCCTGGGGCTTGGCACTTTCCTGAGAAGAGTCTTCGATTGGCAAATGGAATGTGGGTCAAGCTCAGCACAAACTTGGAACTCAGAGCACCCTGGGCATCAAAGAGAACAAACAACAACAACCCAGTAATAATTCCCATTGACTTAAGAAATGAAAGGAGTTGACTAGTACATGTAAGTGAAAGAGCTTCAGGCACAGCTGAATCCAGGTGCTCAGAGGGTGTGTTCTAGAATCGTCAAGGCTCTGTTTCTCTTTGTGGTCTTTGCTCTGAGGGAGGCTATCTAGATTTGGTGGTGAGAAGACCCATCGGCAGCTGCGGAGTCACACTCCAGTAGCTTACCAGTCCTAGTAGACACACGGCTTTTCCCTGGGGCTCTAGAAGAAGTCACAGGGAGTCCCTGATTGGCCAGTCTTGGGTTTTCTGCCCACCCTGGATCATGCACTGCGGTTCTGATTGGCTGGGTTCTAGGTTATGAGATTGGTGGACTGGGAGGAAGAGGGGGGAGTCCTGTTCCCATGAAACAATGGGGGGCTATTTGCAGAGGGCAGGCCCCCCCTTCCCTAGCTATGTTGAATGCCCTTTATCAGGAAAGCTGGATTAATCACAACACCCTACCCTCCATTCTTCCAGAGTGAAGAAGAGGGAGGCCCTGCGAGGGGTGGGGAGGTGGTGTGGGGTGTGAGGGGGTGGGGATGCCGGAGTCCAGCTGGGCCTGAGCCTGAAGACTCGGTGGCCACATCAGCCCCTGTCCAGGCCTCAGGGTCCCCATCTGGAAAGAAAGCTTAATAATTTTGAATCAATAGTATATTTTCTGTTTTCTTTTGGTAAAGACTGGCTTTTACTAATGCACTTTCTATCCTCTGTAAACTCGTTTTGTGCTGAATGTTGGGACTGACTATGCTACGTAAAATTTGTTGCATAAAAAAAAAAAGGAAAGAAAGCTTAATCTGGCTGAAGTCGACAGGCTTTAGGATGGTGCTGTGTAATTTTTTGATGAAATTATTGGGAGCATGGCCGCTCCTCCCTTTCCACTGACTCGGAATAATTTCTTAATGGAATCCAGTTATTGCTGTGACCCATGCTGGCAGGGGAATGATATAGTTTTTCCAGGAGGGGCCTGCTAGATTGTCTACAGAGAAGGGGCGTTTGGAGGCTATTTCTGGCAAACAGTGAGGTGGGTGAAAAATGTAGGGGTGGAAGATGACAGAGCGCTGCTGGAGAAAAGCTGAGCCTGGAAAGAGGGGCTGGGCCCCCAGGGTCGGCAGGATGAGGCCTTGGCAGCTGAGGAGGAGAGCTGGTGGGCCAGGAATGCCCCTCTTTCTGCACCTGTTCCGGGCCTAGTCGACCTCTGACCCCACCCCTTAAACACTCCTGGGGAGGAAGTGAAGGAGGGACGTCTCCTTAATGCCCACCAGGTTGCTGCTATTGAGTTGCTAAGATGTGTCTGTCTCTTCCGCAACCCCAAGGACTGTAGGCCTCCAGGCTCCTCTGTCTGTGGAATTTCCCAGGCAAGAATACTGGAATGGGCTGACACTTGCTGCTTCAGGGTATCTTCCGGACCCAGGGATTGAACCCCAGTCTCCTGTATTGCCAGGAGGATTCTGTACCACAGAGTCATCTGGGAAGCCCCGTGTCCACCAGATACCTGTACCTAAAACAGAAATCTTAGCAGCTAACTCTTGAGACCCTGCTGTGGGCTGTTCTAAGCATTCGCACAGAGCAGCTGCAGCAAGCCTCACAGGTGTATGAAATATGCCTGGCTGTTACCGAGTTCTGAAGATGGGAATCCGGGCTTAGAGAGGGGAAGAGACGTGCCCAAGGACACACAGCCTGTGAGTGATGGAGCCATGCACAGTATCTGGGTGTCTGGTCGCATGGGCCGATTGGAGTTGGAGGCAAGGAATGGTCAGGACCCAAGTGCTGGCTAAGCCAGGGGCGGAAGGAAACTCAATCATCCTCAGGAGGAAGGGAGGAAATCTGAAAGAGGCAAGCCTTCATCTCAAAGGATCTGTGCAGTTTGAACGGGACAAAATGTGTAGGGGGACGTCACTGGTGGTCCAGTGGCTAAGACTCTGTGCTCCAGATGCAGAGGCCAGGGTTCGATCCTCGGTCGGGGACCTAGGTCGCACATGTTGCGAGGAGGATTGAAGATCCTCTGTGCTGCAAGTAAAACTGGGCATAGCCAAATACATATACATACATAAATAATTTTTTTTTAAGTACAGGGAAGGGCTTTCCAGAGGTAGCGAACAGCATAAGCGAAGGCACAGAGGCAAGCAAGTGCAGAGAACATTTGGGACAGAGCAAGCAGCCTGGCAGGGCTCTGCCAGTGCTTTGTGGGTTATGAGGCCACTTTGTGGGTTATGAGGCCAAGGGTGGTACTGCTGTGTCCTGAGAGTGCCCTGAGGCTGGGAATCCACAGCATTTGCCAGGATAGCTGAGCAGAGGCTGTGTCCAACCCCCTGGTGTGGTTTCACAGGTGAAGCGGCAAAGCCTGGCAGCCTCAGGCCCCTGCTCAGGGAGCCCTGCTTCTCTCAGACAGACTCGAAGAAGGCCACTGCAGCCTGGGCGGCGGTGGATGGACAGGAAGCCGGCCATTTCTTCCCGTGAGCTGGAGGAGAATGGCCTCTATGTGAGCCACAACAAAAAGGCTTTTCTGCCAAGTCAGAGGGGGAGGAAGCAGCCCGCTCGGCCCTGCCCCGGCCTGAAAGGAGGCTCTGTTGGTGGCCCTGGGGTCTTCAATGTCTAGAACATGTGAGGAGGGAAGGCCAGGGTGGTCAGGGGCCCCCCGATCCTGCTGGGGTCTCCAGCAGCATGAAGGATCGGGATGGGATGGCATGGGGTTGGGCTGCTGTGCAGTCGGTCTGTTTGGGTTCGAATCAGCCATTGCTTGGCTGTGTGACCTTGGCTGGGTCACTTCGAAGGATCAGGACCCAAGTGATGGAGCCATGCACAGTATCTGGGTGTCTGGTCGCATGGGCCGATTGGAGTTGGAGGCAAGGAATGGTCAGGACCCAAGTGCTGGCTAAGCCAGGGGCGGAAGGAAACTCAATCATCCTCAGGAGGAAGGGAGGAAATCTGAAAGAGGCAAGCCTTCATCTCAAAGGATCTGTGCAGTTTGAACGGGACAAAATGTGTAGGGGGACGTCACTGGTGGTCCAGTGGCTAAGACTCTGTGCTCCAGATGCAGAGGCCAGGGTTCGATCCTCGGTCGGGGACCTAGGTCGCACATGTTGCGAGGAGGATTGAAGATCCTCTGTGCTGCAAGTAAAACTGGGCATAGCCAAATACATATACATACATAAATAATTTTTTTTTAAGTACAGGGAAGGGCTTTCCAGAGGTAGCGAACAGCATAAGCGAAGGCACAGAGGCAAGCAAGTGCAGAGAACATTTGGGACAGAGCAAGCAGCCTGGCAGGGCTCTGCCAGTGCTTTGTGGGTTATGAGGCCACTTTGTGGGTTATGAGGCCAAGGGTGGTACTGCTGTGTCCTGAGAGTGCCCTGAGGCTGGGAATCCACAGCATTTGCCAGGATAGCTGAGCAGAGGCTGTGTCCAACCCCCTGGTGTGGTTTCACAGGTGAAGCGGCAAAGCCTGGCAGCCTCAGGCCCCTGCTCAGGGAGCCCTGCTTCTCTCAGACAGACTCGAAGAAGGCCACTGCAGCCTGGGCGGCGGTGGATGGACAGGAAGCCGGCCATTTCTTCCCGTGAGCTGGAGGAGAATGGCCTCTATGTGAGCCACAACAAAAAGGCTTTTCTGCCAAGTCAGAGGGGGAGGAAGCAGCCCGCTCGGCCCTGCCCCGGCCTGAAAGGAGGCTCTGTTGGTGGCCCTGGGGTCTTCAATGTCTAGAACATGTGAGGAGGGAAGGCCAGGGTGGTCAGGGGCCCCCCGATCCCTGCTGGGGTCTCCAGCAGCATGAAGGATCGGGATGGGATGGCATGGGGGTTGGGCTGCTGTGCGAGTCGGTCTGTTTGGGTTCGAATCAGCCATTGCTTGGCTGTGTGACCTTGGCTGGGTCACTTCACCTCTCTGGGCCCCCGCTCGTCTCAGGAGTGAAATGACAGTGGGGGAGCACGCCAGATGACTGGAGTCGTGCTCACACTATGATCTTCCGCCAGCACTTGACAATTGCTGGTGCTCCTCCCAGCAGCCAGGAGGGAAGTGAGGTCAGGCAGGGAGGGCAGGTGACCCCCTCTGTGGAGGTTTAAGTACCGGTAGCACCAAGCCTAGGGAGTTTTGGACTCTGAAACCCCAAGCTGTGCAAAAGCGGAGGACAAGAGGCTGGAAGGAAGCACGCCAAGCTGTCAACACTGGCTGGGGAAGCGAGAGCAACATATAATTTTTCTTTCTTTTCTGTATCAGTAATGTCCTCACTGTTTTCCTTGGGAATCAGCAAAATATAAAGACGTGAAAGATGCTGAGGAAATCAGGGCTGGGAAGGGCCCAAGGGGAGTTGAGGTTACTAAGTGATTTAAAGAAAGGAACCACTTGAAAGGCGTGGGCTTCTGCTTAATCTGGGGAGGAGCAGGGTGGTCACTGGGCTTCTGGGGGTGGGGAGGCGGGGCCCAGGTGCTTCACCTGCCTCTCCTCCCCTCAGTGGCCTTCACCCCCCTGGGTGCCCCAGCGAGGACACACAGGACCCCTGAGAGAAGCCGTTCCTGCAGCCACTGGGTGTCCTAGAGATTCTATCCGAGCATCGGTGTGGAAGGCTCCTTGGGCCGCATCCTCAGGAGGCGAGGCCTCTGCCAAGTCTCTCCTCTGGCCGGGCCCCGAGGAAGACCTCAGCCCGGAGGCCTTCCATCCTGTCCTTTCTCCTCCCTGGGCACCGCCCTCCACCTGCCGGCTGACCTCTGGGCTTCTGGGTGACCCCCAAGGCTTCAGGCAAGAGGCGGACCTGGGGCAGCCTGCAGACCTGGCTGCTGCCCCAGGAAGGCTAACGTGAGGGCGTCCATCTGCCACCCCGCCTCCCGCCCCACGCCGCCCCCTGAGGCCCTGGGGCGGGGGACCCACACGGGCCGTTTCCTAGCCGAGCCTGAGTTTCCACCTCTCTTTAAGCCAGTGTCCAACACAAAGAGAGGAAAGGCTGGGTGGGACGCTGAGGGCTGGGGAGGGGGTGCACAGCGGCGGGGAGGGTGTGGCCTGGAGCAGGTTGGAGGTCCCTGCCCAAGGAGACGTGGGGCCTGGCCTGCGCTGTGGGTGAGCGTCGCGGCCCTGGGTGCCCAGGCCGGCAGCCAGCAGGGTGGGCCCCGTGCCGGACGTGCAGGGCAAGGCTCTCCAGCCATCCTCAAACCAGAGGACAGTGATGCCTGTCCCCTGAACTTCCGGGCATCATCTGCCCCCTGCCCTGGGTGAGATTTTCTGCTTCTTCAAAGAGGGTACAGCGGGAACATCCCTGGTGGCTCAGTGGCTAAGACTCTGTGCTCTCAATGCAGGAGACCTGGGTTTGAACCCTGGTCAGGGAACTGATCCCACGTGCCCCAACTAAGGCCTGGCACCATCAAATTAATACATAAATTGAAAGAAAAAAAAAAGAAGGCATGGGACTTCCCTGGTGGTCCAATGGTTAAGACTTCGGGCTCCCAGTGCAGGGGGCGTGGGTTCCATCCCTGGGCAAGGAAAAAAGATCCCACATGCCAAGCAGTACAGCCAAAAGAAAAAGGAAAGTACATTGCAAGGAATTCCCTGGCAGTTCAGGCTCTCACTGTGGAGGGCTGGGGTTCCGTCCTTGGATGGGGAACTAACATTTCACAAGTTATGTGGCACAGCTGCCCCCGCAAGAAAAGGGAGATCCTGGGCGCCCCTCATCCTCTGAGCAGAGTGTGTGGCAAAAGGAACTGCTGGTTCCCACGGGGGCAGCGCTGCCCATTGCTTCCTGTCCAAGCTGGGCCTTCAGGCGGCCCAGTGTGGACACGCAGGAAGGCTGGGTGGCCTGGACTTCCAAGATGGGGCAGGGCGTGCCGGTCACGCTTTCTCCACAAGAATGAACGGCTAGTAAATTCCCCACCCGTCTTCCGCACAGCCAGCCCTGGTCCCCAGCCTCACCTGCCTCTGGTCTTCCTCAAAAGACTGGCTACCTCCCAGTCATCCCCAGATATCTGCCCTTCCCAGGGCCGTTGGGAAGGAGCCTCTGCAACCCTGGGAACGAGCTCTCCTTGGCGCGGTGGGGAGAAGTCCCCATGTGCCGGCAGGACCATGCCTCCACCACCCGCCAGCCCCCCGAAGCCTCTCCAGCTGGAAGCCCCAGCCCAAGGCCTCGCACACACGGAGGCGCACAGTTGCCGGCCGTAGGATTTAATCAGTGCAGATTATTTACAGAGACACTGACCCCTCCCCACCCGCCTCGGCTGGCGCTCCGGTGGTTCTGAGGATGGAGGGGGGAGGAAGCGGCTGGGCCGGCACTGGGGGCCAGCCAGCCCAGGAGGGGCCCCTCGCCCCAGGGGCCGCAGGGATCCGGGCAGCAGGCCCGCTTGCTCAGGGCCTGGGGAGCAGCTGGGACGAGAGCAGGTTGTGCAGTACCGTTTCCCACAGTAGCCTCGCCTCCTGCTTGCTTCAGGGAGGAAAGGGGGGCGCAAGCATCTCCCTCCGCAGGGCTGAACCCAGGACGGGGGGCGGCCCCAGGCTACAGTGCGCTCCTCTGGGGGCTCCACAGCCCCGTCCCATCGTCTGTGAGAGGAGGAGCGGCTGCCCCTCCACACCAGTGTCCCCGGGGGACAGCGAGCTGGGGGGGAGGAACCCCTTAAGCCTGGTGGGCATGCGCCTCTGGACGTCTCACCACCCCAGCCTGGGCACCCATCCCTCCTTCTCTCCCCGGAGAACCCGGACACTGGCAGCAGAGCCTGAGGCTCACGGGCTTCTGAGACCCCTGAGGTCAGTGGTGGGATGACAGAGGGAAAGAGGATGGTCGGGGAGAGAGCCCAGTTGAGTCACAGCTCAGAGCGGAGAAAGCGGGCAGGAGGCTGGAAGGCCAGCCTGGTGGGCGGAGGGGTGAGGCCGGGCTGCCCTTGGGGGAGGGGCCTTGGCAGACCCCCTTTGGTCCTTGGTAAGGCAGGCCCGGGTCCCCTTTTCCCGAGAGGGGAGGACGTGCAGGCCCAAGGGGTACGGGGGAGCTCTGCTGGCCAGGCGTGGGAGAGTTCCTGGGCATGAGGAACTCTGGCTGCTGGGGTGTCAGAGGTGGGCTGGGAAGAAAGCAAACCTCGACAGAACTCTTGATCAGCGGGCCCTCCACCCGCGCTGGCCTGGGGCTCCCACCAGGCGAGGCTCTTTCCAGCACTCGGGGAGCTGGAGATCAGTCAGGCCCCAGCAAGCTCCAAACCCAGCGGGGCCCTGGGCTCCGACCCAGGTGCTCCGAGTGAAGACCAGCCCAGCAGCCCCGGCCACTCTTCCCATTGGGCCTTCTGACCCTCTGCTCCTCTGGCTAGGCCAAGGGTGGGTGGGAGCCTCACTCCCGCTCTGGTGCAGAACTACATTTAGAAACCTCTAAGCCCCTCCTCCGAGGGGCCGCCCTGAGGGACCGCCCCAGTCAGGTAAGTAGGAAGAAATGCTCAATTAGTGTGCAAAAAAAAAAACAAAAAAACACCAAAACCTGGGCATAAATAAACAAGGGAGCAGGGCTCGCAAGGATGTTGGAGGGCCCGGAGGGGCCCCCAGCCGGGGCGGAGGAATCCCAGAAGGGGAGCCCCAGCAGGGGCGGAGGAGTCCCCGAAGGGGAGGGGCCCCACCCGGGGCGGCAGAGTCCCCGAAGGCTCCAGATGAAAGGCCCAGGGGCTGTCTCAGAACCACAGGGTGGCCAGCCTGGCCCCTTAGCACCGTGGGGAGCGGAGGGGCTGGCGCGGCGGGTCAGACCCACTCCTGCAGGGAGCGCTTGCAGTAGAGGAGCATGCGCGGCGCGCCCTTGCGCTGCATCTGCACCAGGGCGTAGGTGAGGCCCAGGATGCACAGCAGTAGCAGCAGCGGGGGCACCAGCACCATCACCATGTTCACGGTCCGAGTGACCTCCTCCATCTGCACCACCACGCGGCTGCCCCCGTCCGTCCCCGCCTCGCCGCCGCCGCCGCCGGCCTCCGGGCCCTCCTCGCCCTCCTCGCTGTCACCGCCTGCCCCGGGCTCGGCACCCCCGTCGGGGTTGAAGGGCGGACGGGCCACGTCGGGCCATCGGGGCCCCGGTTCCACATGCTCTTGGCAGCCCATGAAGTCCCGCAGGATGGACTTGGGGTAGCCGGGCTCCATCCGCAGGCGCTCGTTGTCAAACTTCCAGTACTTGGTGCCCTTGTAGAAGTAGGTGTAGGCTGTGGGGGGCAAGCAGGCCGGAGGGGCATCAGGTGGGGGCCACCCACTGGCCAGGGACCCTTGAAGAAGACCCGGGCAAGCTGAAGGGGCCCTGGCTTTACAACACCCTCTTTCTCACTTGCTTCCCTGGGCATTATGAAATCTCTGCTCTCTGGAGGGGCTCACGTTGACCGGGGCAAAGAGAGGTCTTAGAGGCTGCTGGCTTAGGGCCACCGTCAGGCCTGACTGCCCCCTATACTGGAGAGGCCAGTGTCTTGCTCTGGGCCACACTGTCAGCCTGCATCACACCTGGAGCGGAGCCCGATGCCCCCTTGGACCAGATCTCTGGTCTTGGGGACTCTGTCCACATCCCTTAACCCCCAGGGAGGGCCAGGTTTGAGCCACCGGATGCGTGTCTGCTCAGCGGAGCACAGTGAGGTCACAGCAGCCGCAGAGAGAAGCCATCCTGCACGGAAGCCGCGTGACCCGCCTGAGCATTAGCAAAGCCAGTCAGGTCTCCCCTGAGCCCCAAGAACCTGAAGGCTGAGAACCAGGGCCGATGGGCATTCTTGGACTCACCAGAGATCCCGCTGGAGAAATAAAAGCCACCGCTCCCCGTGGCTAAGTTATAACGGCAGGTCAGGCTTCGATGCCAGGTGGGCAAGGGGCTGCCCTGGGAGGGCTCTGGCTCCCAAGGGTCTGAGCCAAGCTCACCCGCCAGGTTCAAGGCTCTGCGGGCAGCAGGGCAGCTCCGAGCACCAGCTCTGGACACAGGCTGGCCCGGCCGGACTCCTGAATCCATAGCTGCCTCTCTGTGGGATTTGGGACCCTCCCCGCAAGCTTGCTTTGGCTTCTGTAAATGGTGTCCGCGCTCGCCAGGCACAGCTGGGTTCCCCGTGCGGGCCGGCTTGATGCTTGTGACCTCAGCCCTGTCCTGTGTGTATGCAGGAAGGGAGATTGCGAATGCCGGGCAGGCTGGGCGGGGGCCGGCCCTGGTACCTGCGTCATTGCTCAGGAAGGCCCCTTTCGGGGAGACGGGGATCCCCTGCCACACGCTGATGGGCTTGGGGTAGCCAGGGTCTCCACGCTGCGTGTCCTCGTTGAAGCGCCAGTACCTGTGGCCAGAAGCGGCAGGTTGGGGGCTGCCCTGGGCTCTGCCCAGTCTGACCAGGCCGCGAGTTCTTTCTGGGACGACCTGAGGGCGGGGGGCCATTTCCCTTCAGCGGAGGGGCGCTCACCTGTCCTCTTGGAAAAAGAAGGTGTGGCCCGTGGGCTCCCACCAGATGGCCGTGTCGATGCGGTCGTAGGGGATGCCCAGGCCGTAGCTGGTCAGCGGCTGCGGGTAGCCAGGCTCCAGGTTCGCTTCTCGGAAGAGCCAATAGCGGTCACCTGCGGGAGGCGTTGGGGGTGGGTGAGGACGGATCTGGGGCCCATGGAGGTGTGCAGGAAGCGGGCGCTCCGCACACACATGGTCCTCACTATACCTGTAATACACCCATTTGCGTGCAGACCCGTCGGTCAGGTCACAAGGGCACACACCACACACCCGATTACAGGACACACGGAACATCCATGTGAACATCCAGGCCCCAATTCACACCCCCCTGCCTCCGGTCCATGGCCCGAGAAATAAAAGCCTACAACGGGCCGATGGGCATTCTTGGACTCACCAGAGATCCCGCTGGAGAAATAAAAGCCACCGCTCCCCGTGGCTAAGTTATAACGGCAGGTCAGGCTTCGATGCCAGGTGGGCAAGGGGCTGCCCTGGGAGGGCTCTGGCTCCCAAGGGTCTGAGCCAAGCTCACCCGCCAGGTTCAAGGCTCTGCGGGCAGCAGGGCAGCTCCGAGCACCAGCTCTGGACACAGGCTGGCCCGGCCGGACTCCTGAATCCATAGCTGCCTCTCTGTGGGATTTGGGACCCTCCCCGCAAGCTTGCTTTGGCTTCTGTAAATGGTGTCCGCGCTCGCCAGGCACAGCTGGGTTCCCCGTGCGGGCCGGCTTGATGCTTGTGACCTCAGCCCTGTCCTGTGTGTATGCAGGAAGGGAGATTGCGAATGCCGGGCAGGCTGGGCGGGGGCCGGCCCTGGTACCTGCGTCATTGCTCAGGAAGGCCCCTTTCGGGGAGACGGGGATCCCCTGCCACACGCTGATGGGCTTGGGGTAGCCAGGGTCTCCACGCTGCGTGTCCTCGTTGAAGCGCCAGTACCTGTGGCCAGAAGCGGCAGGTTGGGGGCTGCCCTGGGCTCTGCCCAGTCTGACCAGGCCGCGAGTTCTTTCTGGGACGACCTGAGGGCGGGGGGCCATTTCCCTTCAGCGGAGGGGCGCTCACCTGTCCTCTTGGAAAAAGAAGGTGTGGCCCGTGGGCTCCCACCAGATGGCCGTGTCGATGCGGTCGTAGGGGATGCCCAGGCCGTAGCTGGTCAGCGGCTGCGGGTAGCCAGGCTCCAGGTTCGCTTCTCGGAAGAGCCAATAGCGGTCACCTGCGGGAGGCGTTGGGGGTGGGTGAGGACGGATCTGGGGCCCATGGAGGTGTGCAGGAAGCGGGCGCTCCGCACACACATGGTCCTCACTATACCTGTAATACACCCATTTGCGTGCAGACCCGTCGGTCAGGTCACAAGGGCACACACACCACACACCCGATTACAGGACACACGGGAACATCCATGTGAACATCCAGGCCCCCCAACACACAGCTCTTGTCCGGAGAGAGGGAAGCAGCCTGGCCCCCTGGCGCTGCATCCCCTGCCTCCGGTCCATGGCCCAGACTCCTCCCTTTCTGTGTGAGTCCAGCCCGATCCTCAGTCCCCAGGGACTTTCTGCCTGGTGGAGGCTCAGGCCAGCCGGGCTAGGGACACAGCTGATCCTTCAGGGGTGCTTCCCTTGAGGCCCTCCCCGGAAGGCAGGCCCCGGAAGGAGCGCTGGGGGGCGGGAGCGCCACTGTCTCTGTAGGACAGACCCAGGGATCCTCCCCAGCGTGGGCTCAGGGACCCGCGCTTCTGAGGAAGGGGCAGCGAAGGGGCCCGGGGCGCAAGCAGGAGGGCGATGAGGCGGAGCCCCTTGGCTGCGGAAGCTGGACGCTTGCCCTCGTCAGCGGCCCTCCACTCCCCAGGCCTCTGGTCTCTGTCGCCTCCTCCAGCCCGGCTGCTGCCAGGAGGCCTCGTCTACCCGAGGAAGACCGCAGTGGGCAGCAAGACGAGATGTGCACGCGGTCCTTCCCTTCCCGCCTCCCCGAGGCCCGGCGGGGCCAGAGGTCAGACCAGAGGTGAGGGCAGCCAGGCCGCCCAGCCCCCTCCCTCCCACCTGCCCCGGCTCACCTTTGAAAAAGACAAAACGCCCGTCCTGGCGTTCGTAGGCGGCACTGATGTCTCCGGGCAGGCCCCGCCAGAAGTGCCCGATGGGCATGGGATAGTTGTCGAGGACGCGGTTGTGCCGGACCCGCCAGAACCAGCGGCCCTGCGGAGGGCGTGGGGGTGAGCGGGCGGCGGGCCGGCTCCTCGGCGGCGGAGGGCCCCCTCCACTCACCCCTCCCAGGGGGACCTGCTTGGGCTGGGAGTGATAGAAGAGTGGGGTCCTGGGACCCCAAGAAGACCCTCGGTCTAATAACACATTCAGGCCGAGAAGGAAAGGAGGGCCGTGGGGGCCCCGGGGCCACCTCTGTCCCCTGGAGTCACCATGGAAGCTCTGAGTGAGGGCCAGGCCCTGGAACCGGCCAGCCCTGGGAACGGTTTCCAGCGTTATCCTTTACTCACTGGAGGCTGTGGACAAGCCCCGCCGGCAGGGAGAGGCCAGAGGGAGGTGGTTGAGAAGCCAGGGTAGAACCAGGGTGAGAGCCCCGCAGGGTTTGGCCCCTAGGCTTATCGTATGGCCCCGGCCAAGGCCCTCGTCCCTTGGGCTGCCCGGTCTCTGGTCGGATGGCTCCCCAGGGGTCGCTCGGCGATGGGGGTGGAGGGGGGTCTGGGAGAGAGCCGGAAGGAGCTCTCTGCTCTGAGCCTGACCAAGGGCCTGGGGAGGCGCAGACGGGGACCAGACCTTGAACACGAACATCTCCCCACGCAGCATGGCCACCGTGTCGAAGTTCCCGTCGCAGATGTTGGGGCCGTACTGGTCGGGACACTCCGTGGCTCGAGGCTGGGGTGGGGGGCCCGGCCTGGGCGGCCGCTCTGGCTTCCCACCTGGGGGAGGCGGCTGGGGGGGCCTCGGGGGCCGGTGGTCTGGCCGCCGCGGGGTCACAGTGGGAAGAGGCTGGGTGGGCTGCGGCTGGCCATGGGCTCGCGCTAGCGTCAGCGGCCCTCCACTCCCAGGCCTCTGGTCTCTGTCGCCTCCTCCAGCCCGGCTGCTGCCAGGAGGCCTCGTCTACCCGAGGAAGACCGCAGTGGGCAGCAAGACGAGATGTGCACGCGGTCCTTCCCTTCCCGCCTCCCCGAGGCCCGGCGGGGCCAGAGGTCAGACCAGAGGTGAGGGCAGCCAGGCCGCCCAGCCCCCTCCCTCCCACCTGCCCCGGCTCACCTTTGAAAAAGACAAAACGCCCGTCCTGGCGTTCGTAGGCGGCACTGATGTCTCCGGGCAGGCCCCGCCAGAAGTGCCCGATGGGCATGGGATAGTTGTCGAGGACGCGGTTGTGCCGGACCCGCCAGAACCAGCGGCCCTGCGGAGGGCGTGGGGGTGAGCGGGCGGGGGGCCCGGCTCCTCGGCGGCGGAGGGCCCCCTCCACTCACCCCTCCCAGGGGGACCTGCTTGGGCTGGGAGTGATAGAAGAGTGGGGTCCTGGGACCCCAAGAAGACCCTCGGTCTAATAACACATTCAGGCCGAGAAGGAAAGGAGGGCCGTGGGGGCCCCGGGGCCACCTCTGTCCCCTGGAGTCACCATGGAAGCTCTGAGTGAGGGCCAGGCCCTGGAACCGGCCAGCCCTGGGAACGGTTTCCAGCGTTATCCTTTACTCACTGGAGGCTGTGGACAAGCCCCGCCGGCAGGGAGAGGCCAGAGGGAGGTGGTTGAGAAGCCAGGGTAGAACCAGGGTGAGAGCCCCGCAGGGTTTGGCCCCTAGGCTTATCGTATGGCCCCGGCCAAGGCCCTCGTCCCTTGGGCTGCCCGGTCTCTGGTCGGATGGCTCCCCAGGGGTCGCTCGGCGATGGGGGTGGAGGGGGGTCTGGGAGAGAGCCGGAAGGAGCTCTCTGCTCTGAGCCTGACCAAGGGCCTGGGGAGGCGCAGACGGGGACCAGACCTTGAACACGAACATCTCCCCACGCAGCATGGCCACCGTGTCGAAGTTCCCGTCGCAGATGTTGGGGCCGTACTGGTCGGGACACTCCGTGGCTCGAGGCTGGGGTGGGGGGCCCGGCCTGGGCGGCCGCTCTGGCTTCCCACCTGGGGGAGGCGGCTGGGGGGGCCTCGGGGGCCGGTGGTCTGGCCGCCGCGGGGTCACAGTGGGAAGAGGCTGGGTGGGCTGCGGCTGGCCATCCGGGGTGCCTGCGGAGGGGCGAGGGGGACGTGAGGGCGTAGCCACGGTGCCAGCCCGATGCCAGCTTCTCCTGCCTGGAGCCCTAGCAACCTGGGGCCCCCGGCCCGGGGAGACCTGTGCCCTGCGGGCAGCCCGCCCAGGTGAGAGGCCCCGTCTGACCACGGCAGACCCTTCCCCAACACCGCCATCGCTCGGGAGGTCCTCCGGCCTCCTCCACGCAGCCCCTTCACTGACCTCCCCACGCTGGGCTTCGGTCACTGGGTGCTGAGGCCGCCCCTGGCTGCACGTCCCCTCAGGAGGCCGGCCTGAAGAAGGACGTGGCTCCCAGGTGGTCAGGACCACAGCGAGGGCTCAGGGTGGGCACGGGCCCACTGAACTGGCCCCGAGAGCCCTCTCCACTGGCGGCTTTCTCAGCGGGGGCTGCTGGGGGTCGGGGGAGGTGCTGCCTCAAAGGCACTGGGAAGGGATAAACCAGCAACGCACAGAAGAGCCTCGGTGGGACGCACTTGGGCCAGGAGTGACAGTGGCAGGGACGGGGACCCCAGGGGCACCCCGGTCTAATAGAATATCATTCAGGGTGAGGAGGGGGGACAGTGAGGAGCCCTGGGGCCATCATGGAAGCTCTGGGTGAGGGCCTGGCTGTGGAGTCGGCCAGCCCGGTTTGGTTTCTAGCACCATCCTCTATTGACTGAAGGACATGGACAATCGCTAATCCTCTTGGTCTTGGCTTCCGTGTTTACCAAGTGGGGTGGCCGTGGTCCCTACGCCTCAGGGGCTGGGAGCTGAGAGCAGGGGTGCAGAGCCCCCCAGCCCCCTCTGCCGCCGGCTCACCGTAGAGCTGCTGGATGCCCCGGAGGTCGTCTTCGGGCAGCTGGAAGTTGTCGATGTCCATCCACTGGTAGAACGGCGCCATGATGGCGCTGGGGTTACTCGAGTGCTCCAGCCCCAGCGCGTGACCCAGCTCATGCACTGCGACCAGGAACAGGCTGTTCCCTGTTGTGGGGGCGGGGAACAGGGTCAGCTCTGGGCCAGCCCAGGATCTGGACACCCCAGACTCTGTGGGCTGAGGGGACCAAACAGCCTGCCTGTGTTTTACTCTTAGAAGAAGCTGAGCTACTCTGACTTCTAGGCCTTTAGCTTCCCCACCTGGAAAATGGGTACAAGGATCCTTTCCCTTCTCTAGGGCACCCTTGGAGATGATGGACAGCAAACTGAGACCACAGTTAATGCTCCCGAGAACTGCACGGGGGATGCTCTCCCCTCCCAGCCCCGAGGCTCTGGCTCCGTACCCCCCGCCTCACTCCCACCCCCATCGTCACCCTGACCAGCCAGGCTCACCATGCAGGTCACTGCTGGAGAAGGTCCAGGGCTCGTCTGCATCAAAATGGGTGTCCCCACCCAGGCCAGGGCCAGGGAAATAGGCGTGGGCCAGAAAACCTCCGGTGCCGTCAAAGGGTGAGCTGTCGCCGTGGAAGCCGGAGGCAAAGAGGACCATGATGTCCGCCTCCTTCTGCCGCCGCAGCCGGATGTCCTCGTAGGGCACCTCCTGGAAGACCAGGGGCGTGGCCTGCTCCCACACGCGGAAGGCCCGGCGCACCGCCTCCAGCGAGTGGTACCAGCCTAGCTTCTCCGTGTAGTTCTGGATGCTGCAGGCAGGCGGGGAGATGTGGGAGTGAGTCCAGGGCCTGGGGCTGCTCTCCACGGCTAGCGTCCACTGGGAGGGGGGCGGGGACACAGTCTCAAGGAGGGGGCCTAGGATCAGAGCTGGTTCACGGATGATGCTCCTCGATATGCACTGTTGGTTTACTTTGATGTGAATTTGAATGAACAAAAAAAAAATGAGCTAAGTTGTCAAGTCCAGGAGTTCATTAAAGATATCACTGACTAAGGCAGCCCTGGGCCAAATAAGCTTGTTTTAAGGAAAGAAAAACATTAAATAATTAAAAGTATAAGTGCTCCGGAGCCAAGAGAAAGACCTAGAAAGTGGGAGGCGAAGGGCTGAGGTTTGGGCAACACAGGCCCAGTGGTTTGGAAGGTGGGGGGCTCCAGCGTCAGGCCGAACCCAGTTCAAGGCTGGGCGCCTGACGTTTTCCGGGTGATCTTGGGCAAAAGTGGCTTAGTCTCTGAGTCTGTTTCCTCGGCTGTAAAATGGGAAAAGGAGGGCAGCGCTTTCATCACGGGAGTCCCTGGGAGGGTGCAATGGCGTAACTCAAGCAGACCATGCGCCTGCCCACGAGTAAAGCGTGGGCAGGCCCGTTCGTTCCCACTCAAAGCAGATGAAGCCTCTGGTGCTGGACAGAGCTCCGACAGAGAGCAGGAATCCGTCCATGGATCCTGAGTTCACACTGGTGGCCCGGGTCCCTCAGGACCTTGGGGCTTCTCTTCCTCGGGAGATGGCGCTGAGGGTGGGGTCGTGGCGGGACTGGGACGGGAAGAGGAGCCCTTGGGAATGGCCACGCAGCGTCAGGCTCAGAAGGGTCTCTTGTCCAAGAACGCAGGGGAAAGGAGGGGGCGTTTGAGGCCGGGTTTGTGGGGTGAGGTGTTGCACAGAGCCCCGCCAGGCAGATGCTGGCACCCAGGCCTCCCTTCCCCCTCGCACCCCCGAAGCCCTTGCTCTGCACTGTGTCAGCGGGCAAGGTCGGCCCTCGATTGCCGGCTGGGGCGGGTGGCCTGCTCCCACACGCGGAAGGCCCGCGCACCGCCTCCAGCGAGTGGTACCAGCCTAGCTTCTCCGTGTAGTTCTGGATGCTGCAGGCAGGCGGGGAGATGTGGGAGTGAGTCCAGGGCCTGGGGCTGCTCTCCACGGCTAGCGTCCACTGGGAGGGGGGCGGGGACACAGTCTCAAGGAGGGGGCCTAGGATCAGAGCTGGTTCACGGATGATGCTCCTCGATATGCACTGTTGGTTTACTTTGATGTGAATTTGAATGAACAAAAAAAAAATGAGCTAAGTTGTCAAGTCCAGGAGTTCATTAAAGATATCACTGACTAAGGCAGCCCTGGGCCAAATAAGCTTGTTTTAAGGAAAGAAAAACATTAAATAATTAAAAGTATAAGTGCTCCGGAGCCAAGAGAAAGACCTAGAAAGTGGGAGGCGAAGGGCTGAGGTTTGGGCAACACAGGCCCAGTGGTTTGGAAGGTGGGGGGCTCCAGCGTCAGGCCGAACCCAGTTCAAGGCTGGGCGCCTGACGTTTTCCGAGTGATCTTGGGCAAAAGTGGCTTAGTCTCTGAGTCTGTTTCCTCGGCTGTAAAATGGGAAAAGGAGGGCAGCGCTTTCATCACGGGAGTCCCTGGGAGGGTGCAATGGCGTAACTCAAGCAGACCATGCGCCTGCCCACGAGTAAAGCGTGGGCAGGCCCGTTCGTTCCCACTCAAAGCAGATGAAGCCTCTGGTGCTGGACAGAGCTCCGACAGAGAGCAGGAATCCGTCCATGGATCCTGAGTTCACACTGGTGGCCCGGGTCCCTCAGGACCTTGGGGCTTCTCTTCCTCGGGAGATGGCGCTGAGGGTGGGGTCGTGGCGGGACTGGGACGGGAAGAGGAGCCCTTGGGAATGGCCACGCAGCGTCAGGCTCAGAAGGGTCTCTTGTCCAAGAACGCAGGGGAAAGGAGGGGGCGTTTGAGGCCGGGTTTGTGGGGTGAGGTGTTGCACAGAGCCCCGCCAGGCAGATGCTGGCACCCAGGCCTCCCTTCCCCCTCGCACCCCCGAAGCCCTTGCTCTGCACTGTGTCAGCGGGCAAGGTCGGCCCTCGATTGCCGGCTGGTGCAGGGAGGGTGGGCAGGGGGAGGCATCAGAAGCAACGCAAAGGGTCCCGCGGCGTTGGGGGGGTGGAGCTGATCTAATGGGCGTGGAAACAGGATTGCAGAGAGAGACTGGGCGCCCTGCGGTGGGCTGCTGGGAGAGGAAGCCTTCCACGCAAGCCCCCTGGGAGGCCTGAGGCCTCAGCCCAGGCAGAGAGAGGGCCCAGTGCCTCTGGAAGACGCTCCACAGGGAACCTCACCCTGGGCAGCTGGGGTCCCTACCTGAAGGTCAGGTGGTGGTTGTTCCATTTCCTCCCCGTGAGGGCGTAGCGTTTCCGCCGCCGCCGCAGGTTGGCTTTCACACGTACCCCGAACTGGTCTGGCACCCCACAGCGGGGCCGCTTCATCCACCTGGGAGCACAGAACCTGCTTTCAACCCTCCTGCCTGCTGGGTGCCGCCTCTTCCAGGAAGTCCACCACCTCCCACCCTCCCTCCACTGGCCTCTAGCTGCGCCAATCACGGGCCTCTCTAAGCTTTGAGCTCCTCCTCAGGAAAACGGTACAGTGACCGTGGACTGGAAGACTGGGTGCCCAGGGGTGGCTCTGCAGAGGGGAGCCCCTGTTCACTGGTATCACCCAGGAACAGCAGGTACATGAACACCCAGGGCCTTTATCCCTGATACCTTATGCTCTGAGTACTCATCAAGAACATGGCTCTGGGTCCCATCACCTCTGCTGGATTCAGAGCGAGGCCTACCGAGGCCATCACAGCACGTGTGCTGTGCTTCTCATTCCCACGCCTGTGACAGACATCGCTAGCTGATCCCAGGCTCGCTGCTGCGGAGCTGGGCTTTGGCCTCAGGAGTTTTCTCAACACAAGGCAGCAGGCAGCCCCTCCCAGTCAATCAGAGCTAGGCATAGAGGATCAAACTGCGACCTCTTATCGAGGCTCCTCTTTCCTGGAAACTCCATATGCTGAGCCCTCATCAGAGCAGGCCGGGAGGAGGGCGGGTGCCCCGGGGTCTGGGAAGGCCCTGACGGAAGGACTCACGCCTTGGTCTCTTCGTCGAGCACACCCGTGACGGGGATCCCGTAGAAGCGCTGCATCTCGGCCAGGGCTGAGGCCAGGATCTGAGCGGAGCGCATGGTGGACATGTGGCGGCTGGGCTGGGGCAGGTAGCCGTAGAGCCGCAGCCAGTTCTGCAAAGGAGAGGCCGCGGCCTGGTCAGCAGGTCCTGGCGCCCCGACCTCCAAACGGGCCTGGCCTGCATCCCGCCACCTCCACCTCCTCCCCCATCACCTCCCGCCAGCGTGCGCTCCCGGACCGCTCTCCCCGCCTCGACTTCCTGTTGTCTGTTCTCACACAAGAGCGGGAATACGAGGCCAGGTCTGATCAATCCTCTGCCTAGAACCCTCCAAAGACTTCCATCTCTGGAAAAGTCAATCCTTACAGGAGCTCATGGACCCCGAGTCTGCTTTCAGATTTCACACCTATCATCTACTCCAGCCAGGCTCGCTCTTGCCTCAGGGCCTTTGCACTTGCCGTTCCTAACGTTGGAGGGCTCTCCCCAGACATCTGCATGGCTCAGGCCCTCAGGTCTCCGCTTCCTCGCTTTTTGGAGGGATGTTCTCTCACAAAATGCAAAAAGACACCCACCAGCTGTACCTTGCACTCCCTCCCTCTGCTGCTTGCCTGCCCTTGTCACCCTCTGACGCGTGGTGTATGTCCCCTGGGTGTTTACCGTTTATCCTCCCCCATGAGGATGGATGCTGTGTCCATGAGGACAGCCCACAGCTTCCTTATCACCTCACTGACCCCTGCAGGGTGGGTCCCCTACCACCCAGGCAGATCCCTGGGGCCCCGATGGGGTTCAGCGTCTTTTAAGGTCTCTCCAAGTAGGAAAACCATGAGGCTTCCCTGGTGACTCAGATGGGCAAGTCTGCCTGTGACGGGGGGGACCTGGCTTCCATCTCTAGGTCAGGAAGACCCTTGGAGAAGGAAATGGCTGCCCACTCCAGTATTCTTTCCTGGAAACTCCATATGCTGAGCCCTCATCAGAGCAGGCCGGGAGGAGGGCGGGTGCCCCGGGGTCTGGGAAGGCCCTGACGGAAGGACTCACGCCTTGGTCTCTTCGTCGAGCACACCCGTGACGGGGATCCCGTAGAAGCGCTGCATCTCGGCCAGGGCTGAGGCCAGGATCTGAGCGGAGCGCATGGTGGACATGTGGCGGCTGGGCTGGGGCAGGTAGCCGTAGAGCCGCAGCCAGTTCTGCAAAGGAGAGGCCGCGGCCTGGTCAGCAGGTCCTGGCGCCCCGACCTCCAAACGGGCCTGGCCTGCATCCCGCCACCTCCACCTCCTCCCCCATCACCTCCCGCCAGCGTGCGCTCCCGGACCGCTCTCCCCGCCTCGACTTCCTGTTGTCTGTTCTCACACAAGAGCGGGAATACGAGGCCAGGTCTGATCAATCCTCTGCCTAGAACCCTCCAAAGACTTCCATCTCTGGAAAAGTCAATCCTTACAGGAGCTCATGGACCCCGAGTCTGCTTTCAGATTTCACACCTATCATCTACTCCAGCCAGGCTCGCTCTTGCCTCAGGGCCTTTGCACTTGCCGTTCCTAACGTTGGAGGGCTCTCCCCAGACATCTGCATGGCTCAGGCCCTCAGGTCTCCGCTTCCTCGCTTTTTGGAGGGATGTTCTCTCACAAAATGCAAAAAGACACCCACCAGCTGTACCTTGCACTCCCTCCCTCTGCTGCTTGCCTGCCCTTGTCACCCTCTGACGCGTGGTGTATGTCCCCTGGGTGTTTACCGTTTATCCTCCCCCATGAGGATGGATGCTGTGTCCATGAGGACAGCCCACAGCTTCCTTATCACCTCACTGACCCCTGCAGGGTGGGTCCCCTACCACCCAGGCAGATCCCTGGGGCCCCGATGGGGTTCAGCGTCTTTTAAGGTCTCTCCAAGTAGGAAAACCATGAGGCTTCCCTGGTGACTCAGATGGGCAAGTCTGCCTGTGACGGGGGGGACCTGGCTTCCATCTCTAGGTCAGGAAGACCCTTGGAGAAGGAAATGGCTGCCCACTCCAGTATTCTTGCCTGGAGAACTCCATAGACAGGGGAGCCTGGCTGGCCACAGTCCAGGGAGTTGCAAAGAGTCGGACACGACTGAGAGACTAACACTTTCTTCACCGGATCCTAAGCCTTCCGGAAGGGGGAGAGCATTCGGGGAGCCCACCCGGGCTCAGAAGGGCGGGACAGGAGGCCTGACGTCCAGTCTTTGCTCTGCCACTAACCCTTCTCTCTGGGCCTGACTTTCCTGAGATGCAAGACGGGGAGCCGTGTGGGGCTTCTGGTCAGTGAGGTGTGAGAGAGATGGCCCTGGGAGGAGCACAGTGAGGGTGCCTGTCCCCTTCAGAATCTGCTGGGCTAGCCCTTTTTTTAAAAAAATTTATTATTTGGCTGCGCTGAGTTCTAGTTGCGCCATGTGGGATCTTTAGTCTTCGTTGTGACGTGTGAGATCTTCACTTGCAGCATACAAACTCTTGGTTGTGGCACGTGGGATCTAGTTCCCTGACCAGGGATCAGACCCAGGCCTCCTGCATGGGGAGCTTGGAGGCTTAGCCACTGGGCCCCTAGGAAGTCCCCGGGCAAGGCTTCTTATCCATCTACACGTCTCTGTCTGTCTGTGCACCCAGCCAGCCATCTGGTTCTGAGCACCTTTTCTGTGCCAGGCACTGTGCCAGCCTCAGGCTGTGGAGGAGGCAGCTGGGGCGTCCTGACCTCCAGGGGCTTATGTTCTCTCTGGGGACGCCCAGTGCAGAGGAGGAATTCATGCCTTCACGTCTGGGCAGACAGGCCCACTGCGGTTGAAACCGGAGGGCGGGATCCCCAGTAAGCCCGGATAAGGGGTGATGAGAAAGGTCACTCTGCCCTGCTCACCTCACGCCTCCCCAGGCCACGAGAGCACAGCGACCCCTGTAGGAGGCTGGTAAGCACAGAGGCCGGGGACTGCTGTGGGCCTTGGCCACACAGAAGCCTGTCCTTTGAAGCTTTCCTTGTTATCCTTGGTCTCTAGGAAGCCCCGAGTGACATGACCCGCTCGGAGAGGCTCTGGAAGGTGGAGGTGCGTTGATTTTCCAGATGGGCAAGTCTGCCTGTGACGGGGGACCTGGCTTCCATCTCTGGTCAGGAAGACCCTTGGAGAAGGAAATGGCTGCCCACTCCAGTATTCTTGCCTGGAGAACTCCATAGACAGGGGAGCCTGGCTGGCCACAGTCCAGGGAGTTGCAAAGAGTCGGACACGACTGAGAGACTAACACTTTCTTCACCGGATCCTAAGCCTTCCGGAAGGGGGAGAGCATTCGGGGAGCCCACCCGGGCTCAGAAGGGCGGGACAGGAGGCCTGACGTCCAGTCTTTGCTCTGCCACTAACCCTTCTCTCTGGGCCTGACTTTCCTGAGATGCAAGACGGGAGCCGTGTGGGGCTTCTGGTCAGTGAGGTGTGAGAGAGATGGCCCTGGGAGGAGCACAGTGAGGGTGCCTGTCCCCTTCAGAATCTGCTGGGCTAGCCCTTTTTTTAAAAAAATTTATTATTTGGCTGCGCTGAGTTCTAGTTGCGCCATGTGGGATCTTTAGTCTTCGTTGTGACGTGTGAGATCTTCACTTGCAGCATACAAACTCTTGGTTGTGGCACGTGGGATCTATTTCCCCTGACCAGGGATCAGACCCAGGCCTCCTGCATGGGGAGCTTGGAGGCTTAGCCACTGGGCCCCTAGGAAGTCCCCGGGCAAGGCTTCTTATCCATCTACACGTCTCTGTCTGTCTGTGCACCCAGCCAGCCATCTGGTTCTGAGCACCTTTTCTGTGCCAGGCACTGTGCCAGCCTCAGGCTGTGGAGGAGGCAGCTGGGGCGTCCTGACCTCCAGGGGCTTATGTTCTCTCTGGGGACGCCCAGTGCAGAGGAGGAATTCATGCCTTCACGTCTGGGCAGACAGGCCCACTGCGGTTGAAACCGGAGGGCGGGATCCCCAGTAAGCCCGGATAAGGGGTGATGAGAAAGGTCACTCTGCCCTGCTCACCTCACGCCTCCCCAGGCCACGAGAGCACAGCGACCCCTGTAGGAGGCTGGTAAGCACAGAGGCCGGGGACTGCTGTGGGCCTTGGCCACACAGAAGCCTGTCCTTTGAAGCTTTCCTTGTTATCCTTGGTCTCTAGGAAGCCCCGAGTGACATGACCCGCTCGGAGAGGCTCTGGAAGGTGGAGGTGCGTTTGAAGGGGCTGCAGGGCAGGTGGCGGCTGGAGGCTGCGCTGGGTCAGCTGCCTGGGCCACACCTGCATCTGTCTGCCACCAGGGCCACGTCCGTTCCTCAGGAACTGGCTCCCTCGGCGCCACCTGCCAGCCCAGCCCCGGCACCCGCCCAGGCCCCAGAGCAGACGGGCTGCCCACAGAGCCCGGCGCGTCAATGCCAGGCTGCCGCTGGAGGGAGCGGAGGCTGAGCCAACGAGGGCAGAGGCGGGAGACGGCCAGGGCCCAAGGATGCTGAGGCCCCGCGGGGCCCCAGGCGACAGTCCCAGTACCACGGGGCAGAGGTCCTGAGCTGAGAAACCACCAGGGCTCTGGGGACCGACCGATCCTGGTCCAGCCCCGCTGGGTCCCTCGGCCTCTGTAAACGGGGGTGGTGTCAGGATTTGTCTCATCTCATAGGCTTCCGGGAGGATGAAAAGAGACGCCCATAGGAGGCCTGGGCACCGTGCTTGGGTGGGGAAAGCGCTCGATAAACATGTTATTAATGACAGAGGCTGAGAGCTGGTGGGGGCGCTTCCTGGTTGTTCCCAGAGTGGCAGACTTGTGCCTCTACAGACAGGGCTGAAGGATCCAGGTGGGGACAGGGCAGCTTCAGGTGGGGGCAGGGCAGCTGGGGGAGGCAGGAGCGCCCTGCGTCACCCCCTAACCCACGGCCCCTTCCTCCAGCTCTCAGACACGGGCAGAGTTCTGGGCACCCTCGCCGGTCTTCCCAGGCAGGGAGACCTTTCCCGAGGCTCCTGTGTGTCTGGAGGAGGGGACATCACCACCCTTACTGGACAGGGCTTGCCTGAAGGAGCCTGGAGAGATCTAGAAGGCGCGGCTGGGATGCGCTGGAGGGGGGAGGGGCTGGGGCTGCTGCTGCCTGAGGAGGGCACCTCTGCATCACCTATTTGCATAAGGTAAAAATATCCAGGGGAGGCAATCACAGGCCACCAAGGGGCTGATTAGTGGCGTCTGGCAGTGACAGGAGGAGGGCAGAGCTCGGTGGGGCCCTGGGGAGGGGAGGGGAGGGGAGGGCGAGGGAGGGAGCCGGGCCTGTCTGCCGTGAAGAGCTCCAGAGCCCCGAGGGGCGGAAGGGGCAGAGAGGCCCCTTCAGGACAGGGGCGGTCCAGGCGCTGACAGGAGAGGCCCAAGGGCGCCCGTGGACCCTCGTCACACCGACAGCCACCCTTCGCCTCCCAGGGAAGCCAAGCGGGGTGTCAGCCAAGCCTCCCTGGTGACCAGGGTCTCTTGGCCACTGCTTGGGTCTGAGGCTGGGTGCCACGAGTGGGCTAGACGGAAACGGCCCCGAGCAGCTGAGCCCCCGGATGCCCTGGCGAAGGGGCTGATGGAGCTGCCTGACGGGCAGGCGATGTGCTCAGAGCTGCCTAAGCAGCCGCCAGTCTCCCCCATCGGCGGGGCTGAGGCTTCCCCACCTCCAGCGTCCAGGAGGAAGTTTCTGCTCACCCTGCTGCTCTGCTAACAAGCCCTCGGGGTGGAGGAAAGAGAACAGACACGCACACACGGGTGTGCGGCAGGTGCCGCCCTGCCTCCAGCCTCCCGAGGGACTCTGCAGCCACGGGGCGGACGTACGGAGCCATTCCTAAGGTCCCAACGGATCCCTGGTCTCAAAGTGGTGGAGGGACTTGCTCCAGCCCCATAAAGACGGTCCCCCGCCCCCCCACCACATCTACGATGTCTCCTTCTCCCTGTCCCCTGAGTCTCACAGGTGGGGTGAGCCAAGCCATGCAGCCCTGTTTCTCGGGTGGGGACGCGGAGGCGAGATCCGGACTCAGGGAGGCCTGTAAGGAGCAGAGTGGGGGCACTTCCTCCTCCGGGAGGACCCCGGCCCAGCGGGGGCAGGGAAGGCTCTGCAGGGAGAGCTCTGGGCCACGAGGCCCCCTCCTGCCTGCACCCCGCCCACCCCAGTTCTTTCTCCAGCTCCAGGCCCTGCCCCATAAGTATGGACGGATGCTTCAGGCTGATGGCTGGCCCCAAGCAGGGGGGTGTAGCGCCGTCAAGAGCCTGGCAGGCCATTGCTGGCCTCCTGGCCCCTAGGAGAGGCCATAAACGCAGCAGCCAGGGACTGAGAGGCGGCTGGGGGCCAGGCTGTCGACTCTTACCACCCCATTCAATGCTCACAAGTAGCCCATCCCCATCACGCAGACTGCAGAGACGGTGCGTGGCCCACCCAGGGTCCCACAGCTGGTCTATGGCTACAGCAGGAGCCCAGGAGCCGCGCCATTGGACCAGGCAGCTTGTGATGTAGCACCAGCTCCTGCTTGGCCGAAGGCTGGGGACACTGGGCTCTGGCTCTTCTCGGAACCACGCCCAGCGCAGCCCAGGGGGAGGGCGTCTCATCCTCCCCACCACAGGCGGCTGGGACTGGGCGCTGGGCCATGTCAGCAGGGCTGCCCCCCACGACTGCTGAGACCTCGCCAAGGCGGGCCCTCCCCCACCGGGCGGGCGTGTCTGGGAAGGAGCCGCTGGATCAATACGGTGCATTAAGCAGCCGTGGGGGCAGGGCCAAGCCTCGGCGGCCCCCACAGAGCCAGCTCCCCCGCGCCCAGAGGAGCGGAGCCCCCTCCCCCCCACTCCCACCCCCGGCCTTATCGGACCCGTGCGATAAGAACAGTCTTTCCTGGCTCAGCTCTGCTTCTGTCACCCGGCTCTCTCCTCTCTCTGCAGGCCAGGCTGAGCGGACCCTGGCAAGGGTGCCCAGACAGGCACAAAAGACATCTTGTCAGGCCCGCCAGCGACGGACACAGACTGTTCCTGGTGTCCCGGGGTCCTCACCGTGCCCCCGGAGGTCATTAACTCGTCCGGGGACCCCAAGCCAGGTCAACCCCTCCTTAGTGGACCATTTACTTCCTTTAGAGGCAGCAGGGTCCCCATATAAGCTGTTTTACAACACACCTGCTCATCTGGGGCTCAGATCTGACCCGTGATGGGAGAGCTGCAGGTGCAGAAGGGGTTCCAGGTGGCGGGAGAGCGGGCAGGTTGGGGGTGTCCAGCCGAGGAACCAGGAAGGAAGCAGATGCCACCTCTTTCCCCTGGGGCCGACTGGCCTCCCCACCTCCCAGCCCTTAACCTGGAGGAAGCGACAGCTGGGCCTTGGGCTAGTGGGCGAGGTGAGAGGGCCTTGTTTGCCAGTGGTTTCGGGTGGGCTGAGGTCAGGCCTGGGCTTCACCTGGAAAGCCCCCTGGAGGTGTTGTCTTTCCACTGGGGCTGCCTTCCCGGGCGGGCCTGGGCGGCTGGACAGACTGGGGGCAGGGCTCCAGGTTCACACGGTGGAGGGCAGGCCTGGCCCCACCTCCACACCCAGCAGGCTCTCAGGTGCTTCCAAAAGATGAACCCCTGGGCTTTGGCCTCCAACCTTTCACGCCAACCTGGGGGTTGGGAGCTCCCGCCCCAAAACTGACCTGGGTTCAGATCCAGGCTCTGCTGCCACCCCGGCTGGGGGGTCGGGGGCAATTTCTCTAACCTCCCAGTCTCTACTTCCTCTTCTGTATAATGGGGTCATGGCTGCACCTAAACTTAACAGAGCTTACAGAGGATTAAATGTGAAGAGGCTTACAAAACACCTCTAGGCTCTATTCATTGTTAAATCACGTCCGACTCTTTGGGACCCCAGGGACTGCAGCACACCCGGCTTCCCTGCCCTTCCCCATCTCCTGGAGCTGGCTCAAATTCACGTCCACTGAGTCAGAGATGCTGTCTAACGGAGGCTTGGATGGGGTCATTGACTTTCCCAACAGCAAGTGCCATTTGCTTCTCATGTCATGTATTTTGCCACCATTCTGTAAGCGCTTCCTATGTACCAGGCGCCGTGCTCAAGCGTGGTGGTCACGAAGTTGGGGTCTCATGCCTGGAGGCGAAGGGTAGGGCAGCTGCTCCTGGGGGAAAGGGGGGGGAAGGGGGGCAAGGTCAACCCCTCCTTAGTGGACCATTTACTTCCTTTAGAGGCAGCAGGGTCCCCATATAAGCTGTTTTACAACACACCTGCTCATCTGGGGCTCAGATCTGACCCGTGATGGGAGAGCTGCAGGTGCAGAAGGGGTTCCAGGTGGCGGGAGAGCGGGCAGGTTGGGGGTGTCCAGCCGAGGAACCAGGAAGGAAGCAGATGCCACCTCTTTCCCCTGGGGCCGACTGGCCTCCCCACCTCCCAGCCCTTAACCTGGAGGAAGCGACAGCTGGGCCTTGGGCTAGTGGGCGAGGTGAGAGGGCCTTGTTTGCCAGTGGTTTCGGGTGGGCTGAGGTCAGGCCTGGGCTTCACCTGGAAAGCCCCCTGGAGGTGTTGTCTTTCCACTGGGGCTGCCTTCCCGGGCGGGCCTGGGCGGCTGGACAGACTGGGGGCAGGGCTCCAGGTTCACACGGTGGAGGGCAGGCCTGGCCCCACCTCCACACCCAGCAGGCTCTCAGGTGCTTCCAAAAGATGAACCCCTGGGCTTTGGCCTCCAACCTTTCACGCCAACCTGGGGGTTGGGAGCTCCCGCCCCAAAACTGACCTGGGTTCAGATCCAGGCTCTGCTGCCACCCCGGCTGGGGGGTCGGGGGCAATTTCTCTAACCTCCCAGTCTCTACTTCCTCTTCTGTATAATGGGGTCATGGCTGCACCTAAACTTAACAGAGCTTACAGAGGATTAAATGTGAAGAGGCTTACAAAACACCTCTAGGCTCTATTCATTGTTAAATCACGTCCGACTCTTTGGGACCCCAGGGACTGCAGCACACCCGGCTTCCCTGCCCTTCCCCATCTCCTGGAGCTGGCTCAAATTCACGTCCACTGAGTCAGAGATGCTGTCTAACGGAGGCTTGGATGGGGTCATTGACTTTCCCAACAGCAAGTGCCATTTGCTTCTCATGTCATGTATTTTGCCACCATTCTGTAAGCGCTTCCTATGTACCAGGCGCCGTGCTCAAGCGTGGTGGTCACGAAGTTGGGGTCTCATGCCTGGAGGCGAAGGGTAGGGCAGCTGCTCCTGGGAGAAGGACAAGGTGGTGCCACGGGCTGAGGGTGAGTCCTGGAAAGCAGCTTCCGGCCCTGGCCTCCAGGCTTTGTGGCTATGGGGCCTCTCCCAGGGCTGGCTGATGGCTGGGACCCAGGTGCCCGCCTGTCCGTCCTAATACCGGAGGATGAGTTTGGTCTTCTTGCTCATTTCCTGCTGCTCCCGTGAGGGAAAGAGGAGCTGCTGAGACATTCCTCTGTGTCTCTCTGATCCAGGTCCACCCGTACAACTCTGCTATCCTTGTCCAGAGCTGCGAAAGTCTGTGCTTCTCCCCTAAAGCACTCAGTGAAAGTGACAGTCGCTCAGTCGCGTCTGATTCTTGGTGACCCATGGACGAGCCATGGAATTCTCCAGGCAGGAATACTAGAGAGATCCTGCAGGGGCGCTGTGCGATGGCCTGGAGGGGTGGGATGTGGGGGGGCGGGATATACATGTGACTAATCTGGGATCATACATATCTGTGAACAACAAAACTCTGAAAGTAAAAGTAAAAGAAAAATAAAAAAAAAAGAAAAGAAAACTGGAGTGGGTAGCCTTTCCCTTCTCCAGAGGATCTTCCCAACCCAGGTATTGAACCGGGGTCTCCTGCATTGCAGGTGGATACCTAAGGCATCCCTCTAAACTGCACTGTTGGGGAACAGCCTCCTAGGAGCCCTATTCCAGCCGCGGCTTGTCGAGTCAGAAAGTGCCTACCGTGTGCCTCGGGCCTGGAGTGTTGAGCCGCCGGCAGGACGCCAGTTCCTCACACTCCTCTGTGGACTCCTCCCAGGGCCCTCTGTGAGATGGGGGAGGATCTAAGCAGAGAGCCAGGGCCCTCTCCGCGTCTGCTGACCCAGAGAACTCGTCTCCACGTCCCAGGCGGCGCTGGCCACGGGGCTTGGCCCCTGCCTGAGGGGCCAGCCGTGTGAACTCCATAAATCTTGGTGTGATATGAAGGTGCCAACTGCCTTAGTCCGTCCTGGCCGCTATAACAAAAATACCATAACCTGGGTGGCTCATAATATTTATTTCTCTCGGCTCTGGAGTTAAGAAATTCAAGATCTGAGCCACAGCATGGTAGGTCTGGCTGCTGACTTCTTGCTGTGTCCGCCCACGGTGGAAGGAGCAAAGGAGATTACCTCTGACTGTTTTTTAAACTTTCTTTTCCTTCTTGGCCGCACTGCAAGGCATGTGGGATCTTGGTTCTCTGTCGTTGTTGTGTAGTCGCTAAGTCATGTCTGACTCTATTTCGACCCCATGGACTGCAGCCCACCAGGCTCCATTGTCCATGGGATTTTCCCAGGTAAGACTACTGGAGTGGGTTGCCATCTGCTTCTCCAGGGGATCTTCCCAACCCAGGGATCGAACTTGCATCTCTTGCACTGGCAGGCAGATTCCTTACCACCAAGCCATGGAATTCTCCAGGCAGGAATACTAGAGAGATCCTGCAGGGGCGCTGTGCGATGGCCTGGAGGGTGGGATGTGGGGGGGCGGGATATACATGTGACTAATCTGGGATCATACATATCTGTGAACAACAAAACTCTGAAAGTAAAAGTAAAAGAAAAATAAAAAAAAAAGAAAAGAAAACTGGAGTGGGTAGCCTTCACCTTCTCCAGAGGATCTTCCCAACCCAGGTATTGAACCGGGGTCTCCTGCATTGCAGGTGGATACCTAAGGCATCCCTCTAAACTGCACTGTTGGGGAACAGCCTCCTAGGAGCCCTATTCCAGCCGCGGCTTGTCGAGTCAGAAAGTGCCTACCGTGTGCCTCGGGCCTGGAGTGTTGAGCCGCCGGCAGGACGCCAGTTCCTCACACTCCTCTGTGGACTCCTCCCAGGGCCCTCTGTGAGATGGGGGAGGATCTAAGCAGAGAGCCAGGGCCCTCTCCGCGTCTGCTGACCCAGAGAACTCGTCTCCACGTCCCAGGCGGCGCTGGCCACGGGGCTTGGCCCCTGCCTGAGGGGCCAGCCGTGTGAACTCCATAAATCTTGGTGTGATATGAAGGTGCCAACTGCCTTAGTCCGTCCTGGCCGCTATAACAAAAATACCATAACCTGGGTGGCTCATAATATTTATTTCTCTCGGCTCTGGAGTTAAGAAATTCAAGATCTGAGCCACAGCATGGTAGGTCTGGCTGCTGACTTCTTGCTGTGTCCGCCCACGGTGGAAGGAGCAAAGGAGATTACCTCTGACTGTTTTTTAAACTTTCTTTTCCTTCTTGGCCGCACTGCAAGGCATGTGGGATCTTGGTTCTCTGTCGTTGTTGTGTAGTCGCTAAGTCATGTCTGACTCTATTTCGACCCCATGGACTGCAGCCCACCAGGCTCCATTGTCCATGGGATTTTCCCAGGTAAGACTACTGGAGTGGGTTGCCATCTGCTTCTCCAGGGGATCTTCCCAACCCAGGGATCGAACTTGCATCTCTTGCACTGGCAGGCAGATTCCTTACCACCAAGCCACCAGGGAAGCTTAGTCCCCTGACCAGGGATCAAACCCGTGCCCTCTGCAATGGAAGCCCAGAGTCTCAACCACTGGACCACCAAGGAAGTGCTCAGTTTTTATAAGAACACGAATCCTACCCACGAGGGTTCTGCCCTTATGACCTAATCACCTCCCAAAGGTCCCCACATCCAAGAATGATCACCTTGGAAGTTAGGTTTCAACATATGAACTGGGGAGGGGCCTCCAGTCAGCCTCTAGCACCAGCTTTAATCAGAGGTGGGAAGCTGAGGCCACCCCAACAACTGCCATCGCTGGCCTCAGGTAGACGTCAAGCTCCAGCTGGGCAGAGGCGTCCATGGCGGGGAACACGTGGGTCAAGCAACAAAGAGGGCATGGAGGGGAGGCCAGAACGTCGCACTAGGCTGGGAGAGGTTTTTCCTTGAGGGGCGGCCTTGCTATTCAGAGTTTAAGCATCAGAGAATGTCGGCAGTATTTGGAGGGATTTTGGAGGAAGTGGGTCTGGATGTGTTTCTAGGTTGTTTCCGCCCTACCCTCCTTGGGGTGGGGCAAAGGAAGGTGTTTGCATCCAGGGTCCAGAAAGGGCAGGTCAGGTGATACACAGACTTGGAGAACACGTGGGGATGTTCTCTGCAAGGAGGCAGCTGGTGGACTGGACCCCAGGGCGGCCCAAACACGGGCCTTGGCAAAGCACTGGGCATGAAGGGCGCAGCCCGACCAGGTCCCGAGGCCCTGGCAATAGCAATCAGCCCAGTTCTCTCTGGGTTTTGAAATAACGTATGGAGCAGAGTGGCTTGTTTTCTGATAAGAGAACAGACTGAAAAGCAGAGAGGGAGAAAGAAGATTCAGCTTCTTCCGTAGGTTCTCAAAATCAAGGCCCTCACACGATCATCCTCCTTTCTCGGGGGTGGGCACGGGGGCTCTTGCAGCTTCTGCTCCACAGTTAGGACACGGCACAGATACCAGCACACCCGTGGGGCCCAGGGGCCAGCATGGACGTGTGGACAGAGACCAGAACACGGGAAGCCTGCGGCTGTGGCTCACCCATTAGACTTGACGGGCAAAGACAGAATTCAAGCTGACCTTTACCCTTCTCCTGCTCTCCCACTCAACTGCCGGGTAAGGGGAGGGAAGACATGCAGGAGTCTGCTCAGGGAAAGTGGGTGTGTCCGTGCTTTAATGGCCGTGGCACCACACCTGTGAGCCCTGGCAGCCTGAGTCACCTCCTTGGGGCACGGCGGATGGGCTGAAGGCCTAGAAGGGTGGGAGAGACCAAAGCTTCTCTGATGAAAACCAAAGGCACTTAAGTGGATGAGGCCCTGGAGCCAGAGACAGGAGGACAGAGATCTGAAAGGAGGGCCTGGATTCCCAGTCCAAGGAGGCCAGGAGCTGCAGCCGGCACCTCAGTCAGGCAGGGAGGGCCTGGGTTTATGCAGAATGGCTGGACACTGGGGAGGACGTGGGACAGGGCCGAGCATCCCTCAGTGGTAGCATCCCCAAGGAAGACAGCCTTCTCCAGGCTGGGACCTGGCCGGCTGCAGGTGTTTGCTGGCTCTGAGCCCACGCCTGATTCCTGAGCCTGATGAGACTGTCCTGGGAGAGAGGGAGATGGAGAAGGGCTGGCCTTGACTCAGGTGCTAAGGTGTTCAGAGATGGTCTCAGCCATGGCCTGATCCCAGGTCTGGAGCTGTGGTCAAGGACCGAAGCCCTTCTCTGAGGGATGGAGACTCTGGACATGGGGTACAGCCCGGCCCAGGAATCTCTGAGGCTGGTCCTTGGATAGCCTGGATGTGGCACTTTTTCTATAGCCTCGGGGCAAATGGGCTGGCTGCTGGAGCCGTTGGACCCTTTGGGCCCAGATCTGGGCAGACTTGATGGGACTCTAAGGAACAACAGCCTGTAGGATCTGGGCTCGTCCACTGGTCTCGAGGCCCCCACCTACCCTGGCTTCCAGCATTCAAGGGTCCCTTATACTTTCCAGAGTGTATTCCCGCAATAGCCCAATCAAGTTTCCCCCGAGGACAGGTCAGTGGGTGTCTCCTCAGTGCCACAGAGGTGTAGGGACAGGGTTTGTGGCCCCAGGGAAGACCCTGGGCTATGGGTACTCCCCCAGCTGGGAGAGGAAGGAGTGACCGAGGAGCAGAAGCGGAGGAGAGAACAAAGACCCTCTGACCATAGGTCCCAGAGCTCCAGCTCCTGGCCATCCACGATCCCAAAGCACAATGCCTCGCCTACCACATTCCAGTAGGGTCCATAATTGCTTTCTGTTCAGAGATGCCATTTTTAAGTAGACTACAAACTCCTCTGGGTCTGTGACTTGTAATCCTCTGATATTCCATTCGAGAGAGTGGCAGGTGGGCGCAAACACCACTCACTGTCCACTACCTGGATGCAGGCTGAGAGACATATCCCACCAGCAGGTGTCTTCAGATAAGGTCTGACCCGTGTGCACCCAGGGCGGGGTGGTGGAGCTGGACTAGGCACCGCCTGGGCTCCTGCCAGGGCCTGGCTCCCCGGGGTAGCTTTCCCTGGCCAGGCCGGGAGAGGGAGGGCAGAGCAGGTGGGGAACTGGCTGCGAGGTGTAACTTGAGCTGGGAGGAATTCCCTGCCCTTCCTCCATGCTTTTATTAAAGTAGGGCGGGGAAGGGCAGGCTTCCATCGGAAAAATCTCCCAGGCAGCCGGGGAGGTGGGGAAGCCGCCGAGGGGCAGGGAGGAAGCACCGGCCTGGCTGCAAATAGAAACGGCACTGAGCGCCCGTGGCCCGGGCGGCAGGAGACTCCAGGCCGGCCCAAGGGCACCGAGGCCCGCGCCTACCGGGGACGCGCAGAGGCGTGAGTGTCCCCACCGTGCACCCAAGCCTCTCCTCTCCGGATCGGGTGGCACGGTTTTAGGTGTCGGAGAAAGAACATCTTCGCTTCTGCTCTGACCTAATGGAGCTAGTGTCCTCACTGTCCCTAGTCCGGACGGCAGCGCTCGGCGACCCCATGCAGCCAGGAGCGCTGGGTTGACCAGCTCTACTGCCAGAAGGCCCCGCCTAGTCATACACTGGACCGATCCAGAGACGGGTCTCCCGGATCCCGGGGGCCCACTGGTCTCGAGGCCCCCACCTACCCTGGCTTCCAGCATTCAAGGGTCCCTTATACTTTCCAGAGTGTATTCCAATAGCCCAATCAAGTTTCCCCCGAGGACAGGTCAGTGGGTGTCTCCTCAGTGCCACAGAGGTGTAGGGACAGGGTTTGTGGCCCCAGGGAAGACCCTGGGCTATGGGTACTCCCCCAGCTGGGAGAGGAAGGAGTGACCGAGGAGCAGAAGCGGAGGAGAGAACAAAGACCCTCTGACCATAGGTCCCAGAGCTCCAGCTCCTGGCCATCCACGATCCCAAAGCACAATGCCTCGCCTACCACATTCCAGTAGGGTCCATAATTGCTTTCTGTTCAGAGATGCCATTTTTAAGTAGACTACAAACTCCTCTGGGTCTGTGACTTGTAATCCTCTGATATTCCATTCGAGAGAGTGGCAGGTGGGCGCAAACACCACTCACTGTCCACTACCTGGATGCAGGCTGAGAGACATATCCCACCAGCAGGTGTCTTCAGATAAGGTCTGACCCGTGTGCACCCAGGGCGGGGTGGTGGAGCTGGACTAGGCACCGCCTGGGCTCCTGCCAGGGCCTGGCTCCCCGGGGTAGCTTTCCCTGGCCAGGCCGGGAGAGGGAGGGCAGAGCAGGTGGGGAACTGGCTGCGAGGTGTAACTTGAGCTGGGAGGAATTCCCTGCCCTTCCTCCATGCTTTTATTAAAGTAGGGCGGGGAAGGGCAGGCTTCCATCGGAAAAATCTCCCAGGCAGCCGGGGAGGTGGGGAAGCCGCCGAGGGGCAGGGAGGAAGCACCGGCCTGGCTGCAAATAGAAACGGCACTGAGCGCCCGTGGCCCGGGCGGCAGGAGACTCCAGGCCGGCCCAAGGGCACCGAGGCCCGCGCCTACCGGGGACGCGCAGAGGCGTGAGTGTCCCCACCGTGCACCCAAGCCTCTCCTCTCCGGATCGGGTGGCACGGTTTTAGGTGTCGGAGAAAGAACATCTTCGCTTCTGCTCTGACCTAATGGAGCTAGTGTCCTCACTGTCCCTAGTCCGGACGGCAGCGCTCGGCGACCCCATGCAGCCAGGAGCGCTGGGTTGACCAGCTCTACTGCCAGAAGGCCCCGCCTAGTCATACACTGGACCGATCCAGAGACGGGTCTCCCCGGAGGGACATCAGGCGGGCTCTTGGTGACAAGATGCTCGGAGTCCGCCCTCTTGGACGCGGGCCTGGGCCGTAGGGGTGCTGGTGGAGCAAGCGCTGGGTGAGATCCGGTTTGCCTCTTGATCCCATGGGGCCCAGGCAGGGCTTGCGCGCGCGAGTCCGAGAAAGTCGCCAAAGCGCCCCCTCAACCCTGACGCGCTGCCTCGGAGGTTCGCGCCCCTTTCCCCTATCCCAGCCCAGCTGCGCGCGGCTCGGTGTCACCCAAACTAAAGTCTACCTAGGCGGGAGCGCTGCCCTCTGTGTGCCCAACGTTCCCCCCCCAACACCCACCCACCGCGGTCCCCAGGGCGTCACCGCGCGTCTGCAAGGCTCTCGAGGAATAGGGCGTCCGGAAGGGAGGGGAGAGGAGCAAGGGCTGGGGGCGACGGAAGCAGCTCCTGGGACCCGAACCGTGAAGGGTGAGTGCCCAGGGCAGGGCTGCAGGAAGAGAGAGCCGGCTCAAGTCTCACGCCCTCCAGGGTTTGGGAAGAGGTGCACCGCGAAGAGTCAGCAGGGGAGCGGCAGCTGGCCGGGTCCCCTTGCTTCCCCGCCCCCAACTCCGGGACAGAGGCTCATCTCTGCGCCCTTTCAATCCACGCTTCAGGCTGCGGTCGTAGCTTCCTCCCCAGCCTTAAGTCCCCCAGCCTCAAGTTCTCCAACCTCCGGCACAGGGGCTGGCGGGGGTCCTTACCTCGGCATTGACTTCTGCGTCCTCCGCCGCCGCGCCGCAGCCCAGGCAGCTCAGAAGCACGAGCAGCAGAGGCAGCAGTTGCGGCCGCGCAGCCGCCTCCCGGCCACCGCGGAGACTGCTCGCCCAGCCCGGCCGTCCGGGCGCGCTCCGGTCGCTGCCCATGCTCTCGGCGCCCAGCCCGGCCCGGGGTGCTGCTGTACGCGGGGCTCACGCGCTCGCCGGCGCCGGGTCCCCGCAAGCGGTTCGGAAACTTGCGACGCTCCCTGGCTCCCAGCCCGGCGGGCGCGCGACAGACCTCCCGGGGACCGAGGCGAGGGCCGGGCAGGTCCAGGCGCGCGGAGCCGGCCCACTAGGGAGAGGTCGGGCCGGATCCGCCCGCCGCGGAGTCCTGCAGCCTCGGCGGCCGGGGCTCGGCTCCCGAGAGCAAGCGCAACTCAGCCTTTGTCTGGCTCAGCGCTCCGGCCGCCCGATCCTGCGGCGCCCCCTGCGCGCCCAGCTCCTTCTGTCCATGTCCGGGGCCAGGCGCTGCCCGGAGCGCGCGCCTCCCGCCCCTGAACCGCGTTCGCTCCGCGCCCAAGAACGAGGCGCAGGGAGCCGGTCGGAGCGAGTGAGCGAGCCAGGGAGCCGGCGCCGTTCCCGGCGAATTCCGCGCAGCTCCGGGCGCTCCCGGCCCTCCGCCCCACGAGCCACCGCCGCCGCTCTTAAAGGGCCAGTGCCCCGGTGCCGGGCGGGCCCAGGCAAGGCCGGGGCGGGACCTCAGCCCGAGGCTTCTAGGTAGCAGGTGCCAGCTTAGGAACCGGAATCCTCTCCGGCCCGCCCCCGCCACTCCCATCCTGGCTTTAGGGGAGCCCGATTGACCCCCCCACACACCCTCGAAGCAGCCCGCCCCACAGAGGGAGGGGCAAGGAGGAATGAAGCCGCCTCTTTCTCCCGCCTACTGGGTGGGTGGGGATACTGAGGCAGCAGGGTCAGGAAGCAGGACTGAGGAGGGGGCACCCAAGTGTAGGCTGAAAAAGAAAACCAAACTAGAGATTTGTTGGCTTAAGGCCTGTTTTCAAAAGCTTCGGGGTATCTTTGGACCTTGAGGACTTTTCTCAGTTGCCACGTGAGGTCCTGGGTGGCCACACACCAGCGGCGTGGAGGTGGGCAAGCTACTTAACTTTTCTGAACCGCCAAGTCCTTATCTGGAACGCAGGGCAAAGGGCTGGAGTGGGCGGTTAGATACGCTTCCGGCTCCTGGCTTAGCACACATTAGGTGTCCGAGCAAAGAACATTATTTTGTGCAATGAAATGGGACAATGTAGCCCCACAGGGTGCTGGGCAGGAGGGCAAAACTGCCCGCAGAGCGGACTTTAAAGTGCTAGTTTAATTCTATTCTAAGAGCAGCTAGAGATCTGGTCGGTTTCGGATGCTGAAGGCTTGAGGTGGGAGGCCTGGGTCTAAGGTCCACTGAGGCTGCGCTTCCGGATCAAGGGAAGTGGGGCCTAACGGCCCCGGCGGCAGGGTCAGCAGGTGCTGGCGGCCGCGGGAAGGCAGGAGGGCGGAGACCGCTCTAGAGCCGCCTCCCAGCCCCGGAAACGAGAGCTTTCCTCACCTGAGGGCGGGTTTCAGTAGAGTAAGCCTTCAGAGCCTGGAAATCCGTGGGGACCTGGCACAAGCTTAAAAGGCCTGTTCACCGACCTGCCAGGTGAAGACAAAGAGCACTGTTTTCTTTCTAATCGCCTTGTTTTCAGATTGGATTGGAAGGGGGGGTGGTTAATTTTATTTATTTATTTTATCGTTTGGTTGCGCTGGACATCTTGCTGCTTGCGGCCTTTCTGTAGCTGTGGAAGCGCAGGGGCTATTCTCTAGTTGCCTTGCACAGGTTTCTCTTTGCGGTGGCTTCTTTTATTGCAAAACACAGACTCTGGGTGCATGGGCTTCGGTAGTTGCAGTATGTGGGCTCCATAGGTGTGGCTCCCCAGCCTGGAGCATGCAAGCTTCAGTTAGTGCTCAGGCTCAGTAGTTGTGGTGCACTGGCTTAGTTGCTCTGCAGTGTCCACTTAAAAAATAGTCACAACTTGAAAGTTAAGAGTTATGTTTCATTTGGTGGGAATTTTTAGGACTTCAAGCCATCAAGACAGCGTCTCAAGGGACCCTAGAGAACTGGTCTGAGGAGAGGAGGAGGAGGTGTGTGGGGGGGTGACAAGTTATATAGAGGTTTGCAATAAAGGGTAGGTAGTCTGAACATCAAATGATCATTTGTTAATTAAGGAAAATCAGATATCTCAGGATAAGGAATTTAATGCTTTTCTATGTATGGGCAGCTATGAGTCTGGGCTCACTGAAATCTTGGCTTGCGTATACATCTCAGCTAGCTGGGGCCAATATCCTTAGTCTCTCTCAGGGCTCACTGTAGGGAGTGACTGCAGCCTAAGGGCTGCCAGATTGCAGGTGCTGTTCTTCCTGGGGCACAGAAATTCACATTTGGAGGAACAGGATCACCGCTGTCAAGGTAGACTTTTAAAGGCTTGAGGTGGGAGGCCTGGGTCTAAGGTCCACTGAGGCTGCGCTTCCGGATCAAGGGAAGTGGGGCCTAACGGCCCGGCGGCAGGGTCAGCAGGTGCTGGCGGCCGCGGGAAGGCAGGAGGGCGGAGACCGCTCTAGAGCCGCCTCCCAGCCCCGGAAACGAGAGCTTTCCTCACCTGAGGGCGGGTTTCAGTAGAGTAAGCCTTCAGAGCCTGGAAATCCGTGGGGACCTGGCACAAGCTTAAAAGGCCTGTTCACCGACCTGCCAGGTGAAGACAAAGAGCACTGTTTTCTTTCTAATCGCCTTGTTTTCAGATTGGATTGGAAGGGGTGGTTAATTTTATTTATTTATTTTATCGTTTGGTTGCGCTGGACATCTTGCTGCTTGCGGCCTTTCTGTAGCTGTGGAAGCGCAGGGGCTATTCTCTAGTTGCCTTGCACAGGTTTCTCTTTGCGGTGGCTTCTTTTATTGCAAAACACAGACTCTGGGTGCATGGGCTTCGTAGTTGCAGTATGTGGGCTCCATAGGTGTGGCTCCCCAGCCTGGAGCATGCAAGCTTCAGTTAGTGCTCAGGCTCAGTAGTTGTGGTGCACTGGCTTAGTTGCTCTGCAGTGTCCACTTAAAAAATAGTCACAACTTGAAAGTTAAGAGTTATGTTTCATTTGGTGGGAATTTTTAGGACTTCAAGCCATCAAGACAGCGTCTCAAGGGACCCTAGAGAACTGGTCTGAGGAGAGGAGGAGGAGGTGTGTGGGGGGGTGACAAGTTATATAGAGGTTTGCAATAAAGGGTAGGTAGTCTGAACATCAAATGATCATTTGTTAATTAAGGAAAATCAGATATCTCAGGATAAGGAATTTAATGCTTTTCTATGTATGGGCAGCTATGAGTCTGGGCTCACTGAAATCTTGGCTTGCGTATACATCTCAGCTAGCTGGGGCCAATATCCTTAGTCTCTCTCAGGGCTCACTGTAGGGAGTGACTGCAGCCTAAGGGCTGCCAGATTGCAGGTGCTGTTCTTCCTGGGGCACAGAAATTCACATTTGGAGGAACAGGATCACCGATGACTGTGACCTCCTTGTTAATTGATATGGCAGGAAATACTCCATTTCTCAGCAGCAGGTGGAATCTTCCCAGACCAGGGATTGAACCCATGTCCCCTGCATTGGCAGGCGATTCTCGTCCATTGCACCACCAGGGACGTCCAGAAAAAGAGCACCGTTAAAGAGACCAGGCAGACGTTAAAGTGGCCCAAATAGATTTTATTTAAAAGAAAAAAAGAAATTGCAGTAGAGACTTGGATGTAGAACTGGGCCTGATTCAAAATACAACCAGAATAAGTGGGGATTTTTTGCCAAGGAGCAAGTGGGGGTGGGGTGCTCTGGTGGATGGAAAATTACTAAGAGGAGATCTCAAGTCAAGGGTGGGGAGTGGCATTCTGTCTGAAAGCAGTTGAGGGTGATCAGATATTCCTTGGATATAGAGGGGACGCTGTTTGATCAGGTATCAAGGGTGGGAAATTCAGCTAACCTGACTTAGCAACATGCTTGCTAAAACTGAGCTCTCTCAGGAAGTACAGGGATGGCCCTTGCTGGGGAGAAGATTCAAGGGAGCCTGACTTAAGTTTGGTGGAGCAGAGAGTCTTGGTCAGTGCCTCCTCTTGTTCAAGGGAGGGAGAGGCATTCTTCTCTCTTCTGATCAATATGTTCATACATCCTTTTCTCATTTGGTTGCTTTGTATTCCTTTAGAACCAGCTGAATCATCTGTTGACACTGGATGAGGACTGATACTTGCTGAGCTGTGGGCTCCACGGACATGTGATGAGAGGAATACCTTGAAGGTAAATGGAAAGATGAAGACTAGAGGCCAAAGTGGTCCTTGTGCCCAACTCTGCTCACCTTCAGGGATCCTCCAGAAGAAGTCCCAGGACCTGTTGTCCTTCCTCTGTGGGTGGCGTCTGCACGATGGAAGGGAGGCACGCACATCTTTGTTCATGTCTTGAACCTTCCGGGTGAAGGCAGAGACGGCTGGTCGACCTCCAAGGACAAAGATGCAGCAGGTGCGTCTGACCACTGTGCACGGGCCGCCTTCTTGGGTTGTATGGGGGGCGAGGCAGTCATGGAGAACAGCATGCTGGATTTCTCGTCCTCGGTGAGTCACTGATTTGAGGCCCGTGGTGACGCTATCAGGGGACAAGGGGAATTGCTTCAGCACTGAGTAGATGCTTTGGTTGTTGAGTCTAACCCTATTAAGCCAGATGATAGATTCCTGGGAACAGTACCTAAAAGGTGGCAAAGCTTTGCCCCACCCCCAAAAGCAGTGAGGTCGCGGCTGGAGTGTAGGCTCTGGTTCTACATCTATAGCTGTTTTTTTTTTTCTTCCTAAATTGCTGCCCAGGAACCAAGACCATCTACAAGGGGATCTGTGAAGTCCTGAATCCCTTTGGTTCCTATAGTGTTGGGAAATGAAGCTGAAGGCGTGGACGATGACTGTTGCAGAGGCAGTTTAAGAGAGGAAGGAGATCGTGGGGAGTAGAGTAACATGAGGGGATGGTAAGATTGGCAAGATTGGGGGTAAGTGCCCCCAGAGGGCAGGTAACAGCCAATAGACGTGGGTTCCATGGACAAAATAAGAATCATCTGGAGTTAGCAAGGAGCTGTTCCCTGCTGGTTCAGGCAGTAAAGAATCTGCCTGTGATATGGGAGACCTGGGTTTGATCCCTGGGTTTGAAAAAACCCCTGGAGAAGGGACAGGCTACCCACTCTAGAATTCTTTTTTTTTTTTTTTTTTAAAGAGATTGTTTTCCTTTTTTAAATTTTGACCTCTTTTATTGATCTTTTATCCATTTATTTTCATCCATTTTTATTCTTTGGCCTATGTGGGCCTCCTATCGCAGTGGCCTCTCTCGTTGCAGAGCACTGGCTCTGGGCACATGCGCTCCAGAGCGCTGGCTCTTAATTGGACACATCGGTCCAGCTGCTCCGCCGCACATGGGATCTTCCCAGGCCAGGGATCAAACCGGTGCCCCTTGCACCGCAAGGCGGACTCTTTACCCACTGGACTACCAGGGAAGCCCTAGAATTCTTGAGCTTCCTTCTGGCTCAGATGGTCAAGAACCTCCTTGCAATGCAGACCTCAGTTCCATCCCTGGGTCAGAAGGGAACGACTACCCACTCCAGTATTCTTGCCTGGAGAATTCCGTGGACAGAGGAGCCTGGCGGGCTACAGTCCATGAGGTCGCAATGGGTCGGACACAACTGAGAGACTTTCACTTTCATAGAAATAGTTATCTGATGGCTGAGGGCAATCAAAGGATGCTAAATTTAGGGTGGGGAAAGGAAAGGTGGTCCCCATGTGGTTGATCTGTGTCCCAGCAACTAGTCTGGAGGGCCAGTGGGATCATTTCCACTTGTATGAGGGATGTCCAGAGTTCCTCTAGTGACATGGAGGTTCTATGTTGTACAGTGTATCCTTGCAGCTTATTTCATACCTGATAGCCTGTCCTTCTTTCTCCCTCACCTGTGTATTGCCCCTCTCCTTTTCCTTCCCCCCATAACCACTGATTTGTGCTCTTTATCTGTGAATCTGCATCTTTTTTGTTACATTCTCTAGTTTGTTATATTGTTTAGATTTCTAATCTGAGTGATATACAGTGTTTGTCTTTCTTTGATTTATTTCATTGAGCATAATACCCTCCAAGTCCATTCATGTTGCTGCAAATGGCAAAATGTCATTCCTTCTGGTGGCTGAGTAGTATTCCCTTAAATATGTATATCACATTTTCTTTATGTACTCATCTGTTGCTAGACACTTAGGTTGGTTCTGTATCTTTGACTATTGTAAAAAATGCTGCTGTGAACATTGGGGTGCCCATAGCTTTTTGAATTCGGGTTTTTTTTTTCGGGTATAAATCCAGGAGTGGAATTGCTGGGTCATGTGGTAGTTCTATTTTTAGTTTTTTGAGACACCTCCGTATTATTTTTCAATTTACATTTCCACCAGCAGTGTGGAAGTGTTCCCTTTTCTCTGTATCCTTGCCAACATTTGTTTTCTGTGTTCTTTTTGATGATAGCCATTCTGACCAGTGCGAGGTGATATCCCATTCTAGTTTTATCACCTTTTGTTTTGTTTTTTGACTGTGTCACATGGCTTGTGGGATCATAGTTCCCTGACCGGAGGTTGAACTCAGGTCCACCAGGGAACTCCCCCTTGTTTGTTTCAGTGTGTATGTGTGTGTGTTTAAAGTGTTTATTTGTATTTTTGGCTGCATTGGGTCTTTGTTGCTGCTTGGGCTTTTCTCTAGCTGCAGTGAGGAGGGCTCCTCTAGTTGTGGTGCACAGGCTTCTTTTTGCAGTGGCTTCTCTTGTTGCAGAGTGCATCCATGACCTCACTACTTTTGGGGGTGGGGCAAAGGTCTGCCACCTTTTGGACTTCGGTTGTTGCAACACAGGGGCTCATCAGTTGTGCTGCAGGCTCTAGGGTGCGGGCTCAGTAGCTGTGGTGTATGGGCTTTAGTTGCCCTTGGCAACTTTAGTTGCCAACTGAAGTTCTTCCCAGACTAGAGAGTGAACTTGTGTCTCCTGCACCACCAGGGGAGTCCTTTTGCTTGTGATTTTGATTTGCATTTCCCTGATGATCAGCCATACTGAGCATCTTTTCATGTGCCTATGGGCCATCTGCATTTCCTCTTTGGAAAAAATGTCTATTCACTTCTGCCCATTAAAAAAAAACTGGGTCACCCGTGTCTTTGATGTTGTGTTATATGAGCTGTTTATATACGACTCCCGTGTTTCTTTAGCTCTGAAACACAAGTCCAAGGTTGAACACCCTGTGATTTGACAGCAGTGTTAGTGACGAGTAAAATGGTATCATAACCTCGAGCCTAGAAGGCTCGAGATTGGTTTGTTTTTTTTTTTTTTTTGAGATTGGTTTTTTTGACAGTGGCATTTCTAGAATACCAGATTGCTTATCATGGTCATGTGAGGGATGATCAGGAAGTTCTAAAGGGAAGGCAGTCAAGGGAAACCTTGACTTGTTGATTACAGGATCAAGTGTGTTTTGTTGATCCTTGAGAGTATCTAAGGATGTCCCACTGAATAGAGTTAGAATCGTCCACTAGCCAACATGAATAAGGCGTCCCCACGGACCTTCCTGTGATTGTTTGATAAAGGGATAGCGGACATCCCTGGTGGTCCAGTGGCCAGGATCTTCGCTCGCAATGCAGGGGACCTAGATTCGATCTCTGGTCAGGGAACTGAATCCCACATGCCGCGCAACTAAGGATCCTGCTGCCGCGACGCAACTAAAGAACCCACGTCTGCAACTGAGACCTGACACAGTTGAATAAATAAATAAATAAAAATAATCTTTAAAAATGGGGATAGTTTGCCTGGAGATAGGTGTGGCAATCTGACAGTCCTGAGAACAAGGGGCAGCGCCATGTGAGTCCAGTCCTTTGGACGGTGGAGCCAGTCTGGTCTTGAGGATGGTGTTTCTAAGCTCTTTCTATGAGCACCCTGTGGCTGAGGATAAGGACAGTGAGGTCTTTGACTACCATGTGGCATTTTCAATTACCTGTATGGTTTTACCAGTGAAACGTGACCCCCTGTCCCTAGAGATGGTACAGGGGATGCCCTAAGTGGGGAAGATTTGCTGCACAAACCCTTTTGACAGCTAATGTTGTTGAGGCATTTGGGCAGGGGAAAGCCTCTTCCCATTTAGAAAAGAGGCAGCCAGTGGTGAGGACGTCTGGGTAGCTTTGTGCTTTGGGTAACGGGATCAAATCCATTTGCCAGTGAAGGAAGGTCTGAGGGGGAGCTGCCTCCCTTCTTGCCCCATCTTTACAGTTTTTCCAGGGTTGTATTTCTGGCAATTGAGGCACGTGAACTGCTCAAGCCAAATAAAAGTCAAAGGGTCCAAACTACCTTTTGCTGAGTATATCCTGTATCCTGTCCTTTCCATATGAGTCATGTAAACCACACACAACGACTCGAGAGAAATATTAATACTGAAGGGTTACCCAGCAGCCGTCTCAGTGATTCCCAAGCCCATCTGAATTGGTTTAATAGCCAGTTTTTTCCATCCAATGCTTTCTGAGCCTGAAGCTGTTATTTGTGGACCTCTTTTATGATTTCCTTAGGAGTCATTCTTTTTTAAAATTAATTAATCAGTTAATTGATTTGACTGCACCGGCTCTGAGTTGCAGCATGAGGGATCTTCAATTTTTGTTGCAACATGCAGGATCCTTAGCTGCAGTATGTGGGATCTAGTTCCCTGACCAGGTATGAAACCGGGGCCCCCTGCGTTCGGAGCATGGAGACTTAAACATTAGACCACCAGGGAAGCCCCAAGAGGCCTTCTAAATCAGTGATCTCCCTTGAAGGAAGGCAGATCATCTCACTGGGCCTAGGGCCTCATGAGAAGAGGGATGCAGGGCGCACAGTCCCGAGGCTTGGAGACTGCTTGGATGTTTTGGGTGCTTGGAGAAGATGCTGCTAATTTATCATATTTATTGAGCCTTATCTGGATTTTTTGTGCTATGTCTTTCAGTCTTAACTGTCGTGATATGTTGGGGTAATAACAAAACCTCTAGAAGGTCTGCTATTTGGGGCCCATTTTTTATTTTTATATTTATTTTTTGCCTCTAAGTCATCATTTCTTTTCATCCTTCTTAATACTTTGACCTGTGGCTGAGGATAAGGACAGTGAGGTCTTTGACTACCATGTGGCATTTTCAATTACCTGTATGGTTTTACCAGTGAAACGTGACCCCCTGTCCCTAGAGATGGTACAGGGGATGCCCTAAGTGGGGAAGATTTGCTGCACAAACCCTTTTGACAGCTAATGTTGTTGAGGCATTTGGGCAGGGGAAAGCCTCTTCCCATTTAGAAAAGAGGCAGCCAGTGGTGAGGACGTCTGGGTAGCTTTGTGCTTTGGGTAACGGGATCAAATCCATTTGCCAGTGAAGGAAGGTCTGAGGGGGAGCTGCCTCCCTTCTTGCCCCATCTTTACAGTTTTTCCAGGGTTGTATTTCTGGCAATTGAGGCACGTGAACTGCTCAAGCCAAATAAAAGTCAAAGGGTCCAAACTACCTTTTGCTGAGTATATCCTGTATCCTGTCCTTTCCATATGAGTCATGTAAACCACACACAACGACTCGAGAGAAATATTAATACTGAAGGGTTACCCAGCAGCCGTCTCAGTGATTCCCAAGCCCATCTGAATTGGTTTAATAGCCAGTTTTTTCCATCCAATGCTTTCTGAGCCTGAAGCTGTTATTTGTGGACCTCTTTTATGATTTCCTTAGGAGTCATTCTTTTTTAAAATTAATTAATCAGTTAATTGATTTGACTGCACCGGCTCTGAGTTGCAGCATGAGGGATCTTCAATTTTTGTTGCAACATGCAGGATCCTTAGCTGCAGTATGTGGGATCTAGTTCCCTGACCAGGGATGAAACCGGGGCCCCCTGCGTTCGGAGCATGGAGACTTAAACATTAGACCACCAGGGAAGCCCCAAGAGTCCTTCTAAATCAGTGATCTCCCTTGAAGGAAGGCAGATCATCTCACTGGGCCTAGGGCCTCATGAGAAGAGGGATGCAGGGAGCACAGTCCCGAGGCTTGGAGACTGCTTGGATGTTTTGGGTGCTTGGAGAAGATGCTGCTAATTTATCATATTTATTGAGCCTTATCTGGATTTTTTGTGCTATGTCTTTCAGTCTTAACTGTCGTGATATGTTGGGGTAATAACAAAACCTCTAGAAGGTCTGCTATTTGGGGCCCATTTTTTATTTTTATATTTATTTTTTGCCTCTAAGTCATCATTTCTTTTCATCCTTCTTAATACTTTGACCTGTGTAGGCCTCCCATTGCAGTGGCTTCTCTCGTTGCAGAGCACCGGCTCTGGGTGCATGTGCTCCAGAGCACAGGCTCGTAATTGGACACATCAGTCCAGCTGCTCCGCAGCCGGTGGGATTTTTCCCAGCCACGTGGGATCTTTCTGGGCCAGGGATCCAACCGGTGCTCCTTGCACTGCAAGGCAGACTGTTTACCCATTTTTTGACTGGGGTACCAACTACTGTCATGAATCTTCCTTCTACCCATTTTTCTTTTTTTTTTTGACCACTTCTATTGGTCTTTCATTTATTTCCATCTGTTCTTTGGCCTGTGTGGGCCTCCCATCGCAGTGACCTCTCGTTGCAGAGCACCGGCTCTGGGCACATGCGCTCCAGAGCTCAGGCTCGTAATTGGACACATCAGTCCAGCTGCTCCGCAGCCGGTGGGATTTTTCCCAGCCACGTGGGATCTTTCTGGGCCAGGGATCCAACCGGTGCTCCTTGCACTGCAAGGCAGACTGTTTACCCATTTTTTGACTGGGGTACCAACTACTGTCATGAATCTTCCTTCTACCCATTTTTCTTTTTTTTTTTGACCACTTCTATTGGTCTTTCATTTATTTCCATCTGTTCTTTGGCCTGTGTGGGCCTCCCATCGCAGTGACCTCTCGTTGCAGAGCACCGGCTCTGGGCACATGCGCTCCAGAGCTCTGGCTCCGTAATGGGACACATGGGTCCAGTCGCTCCACAGCACGTGGGATCTTCCCAGGCCAGGGATCGAACCAGTGCCCCTTGCAGTACAAGGCAGTGTCTTTACCCACTGGACCACCAGGGAAACCCTGCTGTCATGGATCTTCTCTGTTTCTGTCAGGCATCATGCATTGATAAAAAAGCTGCAGTGACTGTCAGCATACCTTCATTCCTTCTTCTCTTAGGCAAGCCCATGCATGCATGCTCAGTCGCTTCAGTCGTGCCTGACTCTGGGCAACCCTAGGCTCCTCCATCCATGGGATTCTCCCAGCAGGAATCCTGGAGTGGGTTGCCGTGCCCTCCAGGGGATCTTCCCCCCTCCAGAGATCAAACCCACTTCTCTTGTGTCTTCCACATTGGAAGGAGGGTTCTTTACGCCTAGCACCACTTGGGAAGCCCCAGTAAGAGCTATTAACTAGGTGGGCTGATCTGACGTTTGGCAAGGCTCCATATTCTAGAGGTCTATGTTGGTCAGTGACGGCCCGTGCAGCCTGGAAGGCCCCATCTTCCTTCTGGAAGTAGGAGCCATTGACGTGAAGAGTCAGGTCAGCTGGAGGAAGGGCTTTTCTGATCAATCTAACCTAGGACAGAATCATGATCTAGTGTTAATGACAGTCGTAGGATGTCCCATCAGTGGGTAAAGGAAGCAAGGTAGCAGGGTTAAGGTTTTGACACTGATATGTAGTGATGTGAGGAGAGAGAGCAATAGGGAGGTTTCATAAGAGGTACGTCAGGAGGTAGAAAAGCGCTATGTGTTTTCATTAGGCAACAGGGTCTGTGGAGCATGAGGATCCTATACGTCGAGCGGATGACCTGATACTAAATCAGCTCAGACAAGTGTGACGGTTGTAGCTATGGCTCACAGGCAAAGGGGATGTGTCTTAGCTGCTGGGTCAGAGGTCAAGCTATAATATCCCAGAGGTCTTGGTGTCCATTACACTTCTAGGGTATCACTCTGAGGGCATGACCCTCTCATTCGTGCCCAAACAAGAGAAAGGCGAGGAGTTCTTGGGATGTTCAGGGGAGGGAAGTGAAAGCAGAGACCTATTAAGGTTCTTGAAAGCATCTTTGGATAGGGGGGTTCTGGACTCCTGGGTCTGGGGGCACCTCTCTGGTCGTGGCAAAGAGGGTTGAGGCAATCATAGAGAAATCAGAGGGCTTCCCTGGTGGTCCAGTGCAACCACTGGAATCCACCTGCCAACGGGGAGGCCGGGGGGTCGATCCCTGGTCTGGGAAAATTCCGCATGCCTTGGAGCAACTACATGCGCTGTAACTACTGAAGCCTGCTCACCATTGAGAGCCTGTGTTCTGCGATGAGAGAAGCCATCGCCATCATAAGAAGCCTGCCTACTGCAACTAGAGAGCAGCCCCTCCTCGCTGCCACTAGAGAAAGCCCATGCAGCCACGAAGACCCAGCACAGCCAAACATAATGTACAAATAAATAAAAGTACTTAAAAAAAGAAATTAGGTTTCCTCGGCACATAATGTCCCACAAGACCCTATTAACTAGGTGGGCTGATCTGACGTTTGGCAAGGCTCCATATTCTAGAGGTCTATGTTGGTCAGTGACGGCCCTGCAGCCTGGAAGGCCCCATCTTCCTTCTGGAAGTAGGAGCCATTGACGTGAAGAGTCAGGTCAGCTGGAGGAAGGGCTTTTCTGATCAATCTAACCTAGGACAGAATCATGATCTAGTGTTAATGACAGTCGTAGGATGTCCCATCAGTGGGTAAAGGAAGCAAGGTAGCAGGGTTAAGGTTTTGACACTGATATGTAGTGATGTGAGGAGAGAGAGCAATAGGGAGGTTTCATAAGAGGTACGTCAGGAGGTAGAAAAGCGCTATGTGTTTTCATTAGGCAACAGGGTCTGTGGAGCATGAGGATCCTATACGTCGAGCGGATGACCTGATACTAAATCAGCTCAGACAAGTGTGACGGTTGTAGCTATGGCTCACAGGCAAAGGGGATGTGTCTTAGCTGCTGGGTCAGAGGTCAAGCTATAATATCCCAGAGGTCTTGGTGTCCATTACACTTCTAGGGTATCACTCTGAGGGCATGACCCTCTCATTCGTGCCCAAACAAGAGAAAGGCGAGGAGTTCTTGGGATGTTCAGGGGAGGGAAGTGAAAGCAGAGACCTATTAAGGTTCTTGAAAGCATCTTTGGATAGGGGGGTTCTGGACTCCTGGGTCTGGGGGCACCTCTCTGGTCGTGGCAAAGAGGGTTGAGGCAATCATAGAGAAATCAGAGGGCTTCCCTGGTGGTCCAGTGCAACCACTGGAATCCACCTGCCAACGGGGAGGCCGGGGGGTCGATCCCTGGTCTGGGAAAATTCCGCATGCCTTGGAGCAACTACATGCGCTGTAACTACTGAAGCCTGCTCACCATTGAGAGCCTGTGTTCTGCGATGAGAGAAGCCATCGCCATCATAAGAAGCCTGCCTACTGCAACTAGAGAGCAGCCCCTCCTCGCTGCCACTAGAGAAAGCCCATGCAGCCACGAAGACCCAGCACAGCCAAACATAATGTACAAATAAATAAAAGTACTTAAAAAAAGAAATTAGGTTTCCTCGGCACATAATGTCCCACAAGACCCCCAAACCCTGTGAGCTGTCCTTGTCTTTCGGGAAGAGGAAGATGTGGACTAGCAGAGGCTCGGTCTGTGGAGATGGTTTCCCCCTGCAGCTGAAATAGCATGACCCAGATAGCAGACACACAGAGAGCGCGACCGAATCTCATTTCTAGCCTCCTCGCGGCCCTTTCTTGCCCAGGCCTTCAAAAGGTATTCAGCATCCAAGAGGACTTGTTATAATGGCCAGAGCATAGAAGGAGGTCATCCGCGTGTTGGATTACTGCGGAGTCGCCTGGGCATTTTAAGTCCCTCGAATTAACATTCAGGGTGTGTGAAGAAGGACGTAGGAGCCTCGGTAATCCCTGGGGCCTCACAGTCCAGGTGTGTTAATTGGTTATTCCAGGTGAAGGCAACAAGTCCTGGATTCCCTACTAAAGGGAACACAAATTGAGGCTTGGGAAATATTGGGTGTTGGGAGGAACGGCAGATGGGATGGTGCTAGGATTGGGCACCAGGGCAAATCTGAGTTTGATGACTTTAATAAATCTCAGATCTGGATGAACCAACATCCTTGCCCACTGGGGGCTATAAGGCCCAAATGGGAGTCAAGCATGGATTAGAGATAGAGACAGAACATTCCCTAGGCCCTCCAGGCCTTCTGCCCTTCAGTGCTATTGGGAAATCCTAGGCAGGGGCATGGAAAGATCCATGTCTGTCTTAAGGGATAGCTTCCCCCTCCTCTCGAGATCTGGCCACTCTTGGATGCATGTCCTTTTTTCTTACAGTTTCAGGAAGGGTCTTGATCCACAGGAGAGCAGGATTTTGGAGCGTGCCATAAATTAAAATGTTCAGATCCTTCTAGCTGTTTCAACTGCAGTGCCTAACTTGCAATTTTCTGGAAATACCATCTTCATAATGCTGGGCTAATGCCTGGAGCTCAGTTTGCGTTTGCCAGTTAATACTATTTCGCTGTCATGTGTCACGGAGCTCTGGCCTAAGGCCACTTATAAAGCTTGTGGCCAGAGCAGAGGCGGGTAGAGCGTTCAGGTCCAGCCCTGGGTGCTCTTATTGTGTTGTTCCTAATTGATGGAGATGGTCAGTCACAGCTCATCTCTTGGCTGTTTACAATTTTGAATACGGGACCCATCCGTTTTGGTGGGAGGGACCTGAGGAATGGCTCCTGGTAACTTTTCTCTTATTTCCTTCACTCTCTGATGAGAATCGGGGTCATCTGAGACTCTTGAGGGTCTTCAGAGACGGGGTTCCCTTTGGCCTTCTAAACCAAAGGGCAGGGCCCCCAGGACTCCCAGTAGGTGGGTAAGTTGATATCAGTTGAGAAAATCTGGAGAGCAGGCTCCCAGGACAATCGTCTTCAATTGTTCAATAAATCTTTCCCTTTTCATTCGCAAGTCAGGAAAGTGCATTTTTTAAAAAAATTTTATTTTTGGCTGTGCTGGGTAGTCATTACTATGCATGGACTTTCTCTAGTTGTGGTGAGCAGGGGCTACTCTCTAGTTGGGGTGCACAGGCTTCTCATGGCAGGGGCTTCTCTTGTGGAGCATGGGCTCTTGAAACACAGGCTTCAGTAGCTGTGGCTCGTGGGCCCTAGGGCACCTGGGCTCAGTAGTTGTGACTCGTGGGCTTAGTTGCCCCATGGCATGTGGAATCTTCCTAGATCAGGGATTAAACCCATGTCGCCTGCCCTGGTTGGCACATTAACTATGGGACCATCAGGGAAGTTCAGGGAAATTCTTGATGATGGCATGTAATTCTGACAGAGAACAGGGTTTAAATATTCTCTCTTCTGTTGGGCTCTCTTGAGAACAGGTACGAGTCTCACTCTGAGCTTCATCTATAAGAGGTGGGGACCTGGGGAGCTTTACAATCCCAAGGAATTAGGGGCTGGGACACTGTGGATGATGGACATTTTGGGGAGGAGGAGGGATGTCATAGAGAGCTGGGAGGGGGACTTGGGGACACTGCGAAGGAGTCCAGGGGGTTTACTGGGTCAGAAAACCTAAAGACATTGTTGAAGCATTTCAGTGGTTTGAGTGAGGCGTGAATTGTTCAGCTGCTTTTTTGTTTCTTCATACCAGGTGAAAAAAGTCCATCGAGATCGGAAATTTGAGTTCTGTTTTACTCCAGGGCTTCCCCTTAGGTAGACTAATTTGCACAGATTCCGGGCGCCCTGGAGGGGTTGTGATAGCCCAAGAGAGTCTGGGGTAAAGTTTTGTCAGTGAAAACAGACAGTACTAGAGCCGTAGAAATATGTGGTCTGCAGGAACGTGAAAAGAGTTTTAAACAATCAAGAAACCCTCCCTTAAAAAAAAAAAAAAAAAAAAACTGATGCTTTTTTTTCTTTTTAATTAATTAATTAGACTGCACTGGGTCTTGGTTGTGGCATATGGAATCTTCAATCTTTGTTGTGGCATGTGGGATCTAGTTCTCCAACCAGGGATTGAACTCGGGCCCCTGCACTGGGAGTGCAGAGTCTTAGCCACCAGGCCACCAGGAAAGTCCCAAGAAGCCCCTGTGTTTTTGACTAATGGTGCCTTTACACTTAACGAACAGAGCAACGGGGGCTTCTAAGCCAGCCTCTGTTCCTTGTTAGGGAGAGGGTTCAGAAGACCTTGACTAAAGCTTGGTCACGCACAGAATCTTTGTGAGCACTGACATTACCCAGTGTTGAACAGAGCATCCTGCAGGAAAGGAAGTTGAGGTCTGGAGAAGAGGTGACAATCCCATCCATTTCCACTGACTCTTCTGTGGGGTCCCTCTTCTGGGAGACGGATTTCCAAATTTTCACTTGATTGGCATGTAATTCTGACAGAAACCCATGTCGCCTGCCCTGGTTGGCAAAACTATGGGACCATCAGGGAAGTTCAGGGAAATTCTTGATGATGGCATGTAATTCTGACAGAGAACAGGGTTTAAATATTCTCTCTTCTGTTGGGCTCTCTTGAGAACAGGTACGAGTCTCACTCTGAGCTTCATCTATAAGAGGTGGGGACCTGGGGAGCTTTACAATCCCAAGGAATTAGGGGCTGGGACACTGTGGATGATGGACATTTTGGGGAGGAGGAGGGATGTCATAGAGAGCTGGGAGGGGGACTTGGGGACACTGCGAAGGAGTCCAGGGGGTTTACTGGGTCAGAAAACCTAAAGACATTGTTGAAGCATTTCAGTGGTTTGAGTGAGGCGTGAATTGTTCAGCTGCTTTTTTGTTTCTTCATACCAGGTGAAAAAAGTCCATCGAGATCGGAAATTTGAGTTCTGTTTTACTCCAGGGCTTCCCCTTAGGTAGACTAATTTGCACAGATTCCGGGCGCCCTGGAGGGGTTGTGATAGCCCAAGAGAGTCTGGGGTAAAGTTTTGTCAGTGAAAACAGACAGTACTAGAGCCGTAGAAATATGTGGTCTGCAGGAACGTGAAAAGAGTTTTAAACAATCAAGAAACCCTCCCTTAAAAAAAAAAAAAAAAAAAACTGATGCTTTTTTTTCTTTTTAATTAATTAATTAGACTGCACTGGGTCTTGGTTGTGGCATATGGAATCTTCAATCTTTGTTGTGGCATGTGGGATCTAGTTCTCCAACCAGGGATTGAACTCGGGCCCCTGCACTGGGAGTGCAGAGTCTTAGCCACCAGGCCACCAGGAAAGTCCCAAGAAGCCCCTGTGTTTTTGACTAATGGTGCCTTTACACTTAACGAACAGAGCAACGGGGCTTCTAAGCCAGCCTCTGTTCCTTGTTAGGGAGAGGGTTCAGAAGACCTTGACTAAAGCTTGGTCACGCACAGAATCTTTGTGAGCACTGACATTACCCAGTGTTGAACAGAGCATCCTGCAGGAAAGGAAGTTGAGGTCTGGAGAAGAGGTGACAATCCCATCCATTTCCACTGACTCTTCTGTGGGGTCCCTCTTCTGGGAAACGGATTTCCAAATTTTTCACTTCGAAATTTCCTTCTAGGGAATGGAGAGTGGTCCTCAGAAATGGATAGCAGGGTTGTCTCTGTTTAGCTGAATGCACTGCAATCTTTCACAATATTTATTCACAATTGGCCAACTAAAAAAAATGGCTTCCGTTCAGTGGGTACCTAGTAAGGATGGGAGCCCAGGAACTGTAAGCGATGCTCTCACGGACCTGTGATCGGACAAGGCTGCTCATTATGTTCTCTCTGTTAGAGGTTCTTGTCTTGGGGTAAATTCTACCTTAGGGAGATGGCATCTCCTGTGACCAGGACCTTGAAGCTCCCTGTGATTGGCTTTGACCCATACAGGTGCCTCAGGGCTCCAAGGTGGGGTTGTACCTGCGCCCATCACAGGGGTCTGCCGTTCTGTGGGTCGAGCCAGACCCCAAGGCCTGTGGGAACCAGTGGGACTGAGTCTGGAGAACTCCAACCTTTCCGTCACCCAGTTTTTTAAGATTGGAGTGTAGTTGATTAACAATGTCATGTGAGTTTCAGGGTGTATAGCAAAGGGATTCAGTTATATACATCTGTCTATTCTCAGTCGCCCAACTGTAAAACACCACCCACATCTTGCCTCTATCTTTTCATTTAGCCCCTAACCCTCCTCTCTTTTTCTTCCTGGAGTCTTTTTGAATTAAAGCCCAGACACCTCATTTCACAGCACAGTTTCATTCTGAGACCCTGCTGGGGTGTGAGAGGTTATACAAATAGCTCTGGATCCAAAGCCAGGCCAGGGGTTCCTGCCCAGGACACATGTACTTACTGGGCAGCCTTTTCATGTTTATTTACTGGGCAGTCTTGAGCAGGTCATTCTCCCCTCTTTGGGTGAGCCTCCTCCCTCGTAAAAGGCACGTTCTGGCTCAGCGAGAGGCTAAGAACCCTCGTTCAGTAAAGGAAAGGCAGGGTGGGTTGGAGGCAGGCCCGGAGCCCCTACCCCGCCTGTGGCTGCCCCCCACGGACCCCTCAGGCTCCTGGTACCAAGACAGGGAATAAACAAATAAGCCGGGGTAATTTCCCTCTTCCTTGGAAACAAAGCTGGGGTGGTCTGGAGGGGCGTGTTGAGAGACTGGAGCGTGCCAGGTGGAAGGGGGCCAAACGGGGCCGGGAGGAGATGATTTCCCTGCCCTGCAGGGAACATCTGAGGACATCGAGGCCAGATGTGTTGATTTTGCACCCTCCCTGGTGTGATCAACGCCGCCTCGAGAGCGTGTCTTTATTCCGAGCCAGCCTGCCTGCCGAGGGGTGGACCCCCGCCGGCGCAGGTCTGGCCTCCTGGCTCCTGAGCACATCTCCTCTTATGGAAGAGCCCCGGCTGCTTCTGCACTGTCAGCGCGGCGCCCGCCCGCGATCGCACCCTCTCCAGCCTCGCGCGCTCAGGGGCTGGGCGCCCGCCAAGCCCTGCCGCCTGCCGCCCTCCCCCCTCGGTGAATCTCCTGCTTCCTCCGCCACCACCTTCCACCGCCCCTCCAAGAGCCGGCTATTGATCTTGGCCCATTTGTCCAAGATGCTGCACTCTTGATTCCATCGTGCCCCATCCTCCCACCGGGGTCCGGCCGGTCCATCAGTCCCCTTGGCTCTGTTTATGGGGATGCTGCATCACACGGGGGCCCGTTCCCTGGAAGGAGTGCCGGAGATGCAGGCTGCATGGCCCCACTGGGGAGGATCATGTCTGTGCCCCACAGAACCCACCTTGGGAGATGCTGGCCTCTACCCTGCAGTTGGAACCTGCAGGAAATGGGGTGGTTTTGTTTGCACCTCCCAGTCTGAGAGGTGCCAACAGCGGGGATGGGAATTCTTCCCGGCACCCTATGGGCCCAGCCCCTCATGAGCGCCCAGAGGGCTGGCGGAGGCTGATTCACTCAGCTGCCCAGGTCAGGGGCGGGCACAGGATAGGTGTCAGGAAGTGACGGCCGTACAGCAGAATTGCCAGGAAGGCTGGCCTGCTGCTCTCCCTCTCCAGCCCGGGCGACCTCAAAAGCCAGAAGAACCGACTGGCCAATCCTGGTTGAATCCGCAGCTCAGTGTGGAGGGCTGGCGGAAGAAAGCCCAGGACTGTGATTTCCTGGGTCTTTCACAGTATGGTGATTGGGAGCTGGCCTCAGGAAGCACAGAGGTTCAGGAAGGAGAGGGGGAGCCGGAGGGGCAGGCCCCCTCTCCCCACCTCCTCCCTGGGGGCTGGTGGGGGGACAGGCAGTCCAGGCTGGAGCCGGGAGAGCGGGCCTGGCAGGCGGCAAAAGGCAGCACTGAGGTTAGGGCCTCGCCTGACTTCTCATGTGACCCCAGGCAACTCATGGAACTTGCTTTTCTGGAAAAGCAGACCCATCATTCCTGGCAGTTTACCTTCCAGGGGGTTCTTGGGAGGAACAGAGGAGAGGGTCCTGGGAAGGACACTGGCAGCGTTATAGCAGGATCGTGTCCAGATGCTGGTGCTTGTGCCTTGGCCCAGCTACCATGTGGGCCATATTCCGGTGAGCCGGCCTCGCAGGCCAGGTGACCGCGCCCTGCACTGAGGCATCATCGAGGCCTCTCACGGCCACTCAGAGGTCGGAACGGAGACTCCCAGAGTACCTCCCCACCATGGAGCAAGGGAGCGCAGGGGAAAGTCGTCTTTGCACTTGGTTGAACAGAAGCAGTCCAAAACAAAATCTAAAATGAAAATTGCAGTTTTTATTTGCTGAACATAATTGACCACTGAAACAGAAAAGTGTCTCTTCTACCATCCTGCAAATCCAGATGGCAGATGGAAAGGACCGGCCCTTGGTTCTGGGGAGGGCTTAAGGAAAACAAAACCCCCATGCAGCCCCTGGCCCTTCCTCTGCCTGTCCCCGAAAAGCTCGCAAGCCACGGCAGGCAGCCGGAGGCGGCAGAGAGAGAGTTCTGCCTGGGGAAGGCGCCTCTCTGCTTCTTTGGGAAGCTGATGGGAAGCCAGAGGTCACTGAGCGTTGGAGGCCTGGCTGAAAGCCACCAGTCAGGCCAAGATGAAACATCTGCTCAAGTCTCCCCCAGGCACCTGGCTGGGGGTGAGTGGGAGGAAGGAATGGAGAAAACTGATGCTAAACCACAAATTAGCACCCTGGGCCTTGGCCCTGAAACGGCCTCCACTTGGCACAGGAGGGGGTGAGACTAAAAATAAATAAATAAAAGTGACACTGCTTCAAGGAGGGAGGATGACAGGCCCGAGGAAGCACCTTTTGTCAGGCTTGAGCAGAGATGAGCCAGGGCATGATGGTTTAAAAAAGGAAAAAAAGGAAGACACCCTGGTCTGGGGCCAATGGCATCAACATGCAAACAGCCCAAGGGATGTGGGGGAGGCGCCGTTCGTTGGTGCCACTGCAGTGGGCTTTTGGGCTGAGTATGGGTGGGCTCACCAAGTGACCCCCCGTTTTTTGTTTTGGTTTTTTGCATAACCACCGGACCTAGAACTAGGAAGCCCAGGCTTCCCTCTACTGGTGACTTCTGGGAATGACCGCAACAAGGCGGTACCCGACCTTCAACCCCAAAGGGCCCAGAGAGAACTGGCATCCAGAGAGGACTGGGAGCGCCCGCGCCTCTGGCCAGGCCTCACTGTGGAGGGCTGGCAGCACCCCCCGCGATCTGCCCGGGTTCCTCCATCCCTGCCTGTCTGCGGAGGGGCCCCAACAACGGGGGCCCCTGGTGCTCACTTCAAAGGCATCGAGAAGAATTTGTTCCCGGACTTGCAGCGGATCTGCTCGGCATGCACACGCAGCAGCAACTCAGAGTCTTCAAACCCATCCACGATTCCCTTAAAGTAGAAGCCAGGAAAGGACAGTCACATCATTAAGGGGAATCAGGGACCCGAAGGGCACTGCGAACAAAGCCAGCCCACTGAAATCCTTCCAAGGTTAGTTAGGTGACCTTGTCTAATCCGCTCTGCTCTTCTGTGAGGTCGCTCCTGCCATCTCACCTTGGCAGATAAGGAAATGGAAGCTCACGGCTCTGATCACAGAATGGGTAAAACCAGGCTCGGGGGCTGGGTCTTCTGGAGCCAGAGGCCAGAGCTGCTTGCTCTCCAGCTTGATCCGGCCAAGAGCAGACATGGCTACCTGTCCAGAGCCCAGCCGGCTGTCTCCCACCTGCACAAGTTTTGTTTGGCTCGAACAATATTTTCTTAAAAAACACATACTGGTTGCCAGCGTTTGAGGAAGGAATGGAGAAAACTGATGCTAAACCACAAATTAGCACCCTGGGCCTTGGCCCTGAAACGGCCTCCACTTGGCACAGGAGGGGGTGAGACTAAAAATAAATAAATAAAAGTGACACTGCTTCAAGGAGGGAGGATGACAGGCCCGAGGAAGCACCTTTTGTCAGGCTTGAGCAGAGATGAGCCAGGGCATGATGGTTTAAAAAAGGAAAAAAAGGAAGACACCCTGGTCTGGGGCCAATGGCATCAACATGCAAACAGCCCAAGGGATGTGGGGGAGGCGCCGTTCGTTGGTGCCACTGCAGTGGGCTTTTGGGCTGAGTATGGGTGGGCTCACCAAGTGACCCCCCGTTTTTTGTTTTGGTTTTTTGCATAACCACCGGACCTAGAACTAGGAAGCCCAGGCTTCCCTCTACTGGTGACTTCTGGGAATGACCGCAACAAGGCGGTACCCGACCTTCAACCCCAAAGGGCCCAGAGAGAACTGGCATCCAGAGAGGACTGGGAGCGCCCGCGCCTCTGGCCAGGCCTCACTGTGGAGGGCTGGCAGCACCCCCCGCGATCTGCCCGGGTTCCTCCATCCCTGCCTGTCTGCGGAGGGGCCCCAACAACGGGGGCCCCTGGTGCTCACTTCAAAGGCATCGAGAAGAATTTGTTCCCGGACTTGCAGCGGATCTGCTCGGCATGCACACGCAGCAGCAACTCAGAGTCTTCAAACCCATCCACGATTCCCTTAAAGTAGAAGCCAGGAAAGGACAGTCACATCATTAAGGGGAATCAGGGACCCGAAGGGCACTGCGAACAAAGCCAGCCCACTGAAATCCTTCCAAGGTTAGTTAGGTGACCTTGTCTAATCCGCTCTGCTCTTCTGTGAGGTCGCTCCTGCCATCTCACCTTGGCAGATAAGGAAATGGAAGCTCACGGCTCTGATCACAGAATGGGTAAAACCAGGCTCGGGGGCTGGGTCTTCTGGAGCCAGAGGCCAGAGCTGCTTGCTCTCCAGCTTGATCCGGCCAAGAGCAGACATGGCTACCTGTCCAGAGCCCAGCCGGCTGTCTCCCACCTGCACAAGTTTTGTTTGGCTCGAACAATATTTTCTTAAAAAACACATACTGGTTGCCAGCGTTTGAAAATAGCAGGATTACACGTAAAAAAAAAAAAAAATCATCATCATCATCTAGATTTCTGGCTTCTCTTGAAAAACAAGTGCTGGCAACACGAGGTCCACATTCCTGCACGGCAACTCCCCACTGTCTCCTGCCCCCCAGGGGACCCCCAGCTCCTCGGAGGGCGCTGATGGGAAAGGGAAGGTTCCCCTCGACGGATCACAAGGTGGGGGGCTGTGAGTATGGACATTTCGGGCACCTGGCACCTTTTACTCATCGCCAGCACCTGCCAGGCCCCTGTGAGCGCCTGAGCCTTTGACCTCTGGGCGAGAGGCGAGGGCCACACGGGAGGCTGGCGGCCTCCTCTTAGATCCGTGTTCTCGGGCCGGGCTTCTTCCAGTTTTACTGTGCACACAAATCCCCAGAGATCTTGTTAAATTCTGACTTCTTAGGTTTGGGTTGGGGCAAGCCAGCGAGTGTCGCTAATAAGCTCCCAGGTGGGGCTGCTGCCGCTGGTCTGGGACTGAGTGAGAGGAGCGGCTTGAGGTGCGGGGGTCTCCGGCCAGGACGGTTATCTCCCAGGGGTTCCGGTGTGCAGGCCTAGCCCTCAGGGCTCCTCAGGCCCCCTCCCACCCCCGACCTCCCACGGCATCACGTCCGGAGTCCAGCACCTCCCCTGCGCCCGCAGCCGGGAATTCACCTGTAGCTCCCGCAGGCACTGTCCGTCCAGCTGGAGCCGGGCATCCCCCACGCACCAGGCCAGGCTGACGTGGAAGGAGGGGTCCTGCAGGGGAGCAGCAGGGAGGCAGGCGTCACAGCAGCTCGGTGACAGCTGGCACGGTGTCCCTGCTGGACCCCTGACCTGATCCGCAGAGACCAGTCCTCACGTCGATCACCTCCCCAGACAGACATGGCAGCCTTGGGCTGGTCCTTGCTGTGCACTGAATCGTGCCCCCGCCCGTTCACAGACGGAAGCCTTAACCCCCCTGTGAGGGTATCTGGAGAAGGGGCTCTTGGGAGGTAACTAGGTTTAGATGAGGTCCTGAAGGTGGGGCCCTCGGAAGGGGTCAGTGCCCACGTAAGAGACGGCAGACGGCTGGTTCCCATCTCTTTCCATCAAGTGAGAAGGTGGCCATGGGTAAGTCAAGAAGAGAGGCCTCAGCAGATCCTGTCCACGGTGCACCCTGGTCTCAGACGTTTAGGCTCCAGAATTGTGAGAAAATAAACTTCTGTTGTTTAAGTCATCCAGTCCCTGGTGTTTGGCTGTGGCAGCCTGAGCTAAGACAGTCCTGTTCTCAGAGGCTCTCCTTCGCATGTCATAAACCAGAGTCCTTACATCTGGGACGTGGAGGAGAACCCATGGCCCAGATTTAACGTTTTCTGATGGAAAATGTTTCAATAGATGATATACTTTTTAAGGTGAACAAAACCTGAAATGTTTGAAAGTTATGACAAAACTATAAATTATCTCCTTTCAAATTCATATCTCAGCGTGATTTTAAAAGAATGTATCAGGCAAAACCACCGGCCCTTTAAAGCCATAATATTCTACTTGGGAAGTTCAAGCTCCCCTGGAGGGCACGGGGCGAGGAGGCTGCGGCTCTCCCTGGAGTATCAATGTGACCCAAAAATACTAGGGAAAACTACTTAAAAAAACCAGAGAAATAACCATGGACATATCGAATCGAAGGCAGAGATCTTGTCGTGCATACTGAAGAGATAACAGATTTGTAGGAAATGTTGGACTTCGGCTGGGCTGTATCTGACCACAGGTCAGACCCTCCACTCCCGAGGGGTGTGGGTCCTCTGAGGGTGGGCCCAATGGACACTTCCCCAGGAAAGGTCTGGAGGGCTCTATGGTTCGCCTCTGGCAAGGGTTTCTTTAAGGCTGGTTTTATTCCCATGAGAGATGGGTTGGTGGCGAGGAAAAGGCTGATTACCTGGTAGAAAGTGGTAAGGTCAAACTCCTCCATGACCCTGTCTACCTCTGCAACCAGGTCCAGGAACTGGGCGTGCCCTGAGGTGACCTCGAGCCCGACAAAGGTCCTGTTGGGGAGACAGCAATGGAGACCACACAGGGCGTGAGGCAGTCTCTGAGAAGGTAAGCCATCCGTGAGGGGAGCGCAGGACGCGACAGAGGAGCGCTGAGAGGTCCGGGCTGTGAGCTCAGTTCACTGCCCCGCTCTCCCTGCTGGCTCGCTCGTCCATCTTCCCCAGCTCTAACCGCGCTCCTCCCTTCCTTCTCCAGGGCCTAAGAACCGCTAGGATCGTCTTCATCTGCCGCCGCCACGTCGATGGACGCCCCATGCTTCTGTGCCCAGGCTCACATCACCGCCCCCCGGTGGGACACTTTCTCCAGGGCTTCCCTCTCTGGCACTGACCGCCTCCCATCAGTCCTCTCTCGTCTTTATTTATGTTGGACCCCACAGCCCAGCATTTGGGATCTTAGTTCACCCACTAGGGATCAAAGCCGGGCCGTCAGCAGAGGACGTTCAGTCTTAACCACTGAATGACCGGGGAGTTCTGAGCACTCTCTCGTCTTTAAAACCCCTCCCTTGAGCCCACATCCTCAGCAGGCCCCCAGCCCACCCTCAGGCCAACTTCTGTTTCAATGAGTTGTCTCCCTCCTCCCCGCCCGTCTTCAGCCTCCATGTCCCGGAAGTGCTCCCGTCACAGCTACTGCCCACCCCTGGGCCACTGCGCTTGATGGATCCCTCTCTGGCCTCACCTTGGCCTCTCAGCCGGATCTGACCCAGCTGGCTCTGCCCTCCCTGAGACTCCGTTTTCTCCTGGCTGCCAAGAGACCACCCACAACACGGTCCTGGTGTGACCTCACCTCTGGCCTCCCTCTCTTCCTTCCAGCCTCTGCATGGTCAGGGGCCGCAGAGCCCCGTGCTCGGCCCTCGGATCTGCTCCCTCTACCCCTCACCCCGGCCCAGCCCTACTTCAGTATCACACAGCCCGATGGCTTCCACGTTTCTCTCTCCGGCTGGCATCTCTCCTATGTGCTCGACTGTGTACAACAAGCCTCTTCCACCCGGGAGGGTCTCATCGGTGGCAACGTTTACCAGGAACAAAAGCAGAACTCTTTGAGTTTCTTCCGTCTGATGTTTCCCATCACAGAAAACGGGGCCGTTTATTTACCCAGCTGTGCAAACCCCGAGCCCGGGCACCTGCGTGGACTCTTCCCTCACTGGGCACAGATCCGCCTCACCGGTCATCCCAGCGGATTCTAGCTGCCGTGTGTCGGGAGCGTGCCTGCTGCTTGGCTCTTGCACTGCCGTGGCCCTCGTCAGGCGACCCCTGGCGCCGCACCTGGACGGTGACGCCCGTCTCCGCTCGCTCTCCCTGCATCCAACCTCCTCGACCTCCGCCTCCACTCGGGAGCCACAGACGCAGGCACGGTGGGTCCGGACCGATGTTGGCAAATGTTAACTTGGATCACGTCTCTGCTCAGATCCCTCCAGGGCCTTCTGTGACCCCGAAAACTCCCAGCCTTGACCTTGAAGGCCCTGTAGGAGCTAACCCTGCCTGACTCGTCGTGTCCCCCTCTCCTCGGCTGTGTCCTCTGCTTGGAGGCCTTCTCAGCTGCGCGTCCCAAGGCTGATCCCTTCTCCTCATTAGGTCACTGGCAAATGGCACCTCCCTGGTGCTGTCCTTGGCCACTTGCTCCAGACTCTTTTATCACATGATCGTTTCTAACAGCCTCATCTCCTGGTTTATTAATCTGCCTCTCCCGTGGAATCTGAGGCCCCAAAGAGTAGGGACTGTGCTGACCTGTTCATTGCGCATCGGCGGTGTCCAGGAGGTCCCCAGCACCAGGACGTGCTGAACCAATGGGTGCAGAGTAAAGGAATGAATGAATGAGTCGTTCTCTCAGAGGTGCGGAGAGCAGAAGTCAACTGAGTGAATGGATCTGACAAGCAGGAGGTCTGCTTTGAAGCCTTGCTGATAACAATTTCTTCTTATGTTCCGCTCATCCTTGAACGCTTTCATAAAACCTGTTTGGTTCATTTGAGCCTCACACCTGCCCAATGACAGATGCGTCAGAGCCCGCCTGTGAGAGCTTGGAAATGGCAGGTCCCAGGGGTTGAAGGTTTGAGCTCCACGTTACACAGGAGACAGAGCTGGGCCGGCACCCAGGTTTTCTTTGGCTCTCAGGCTGTTTTTTTGTTGTCCTCTACCCCCCCCTCACGTTTACCAGGAACAAAAGCAGAATTTTGAGTTTCTTCCGCTGATGTTTCCCATCACAGAAAACGGCCGTTTATTTACCCAGCTGTGCAAACCCCGAGCCCGGGCACCTGCGTGGACTCTTCCCTCACTGGGCACAGATCCGCCTCACCGGTCATCCCAGCGGATTCTAGCTGCCGTGTGTCGGGAGCGTGCCTGCTGCTTGGCTCTTGCACTGCCGTGGCCCTCGTCAGGCGACCCCTGGCGCCGCACCTGGACGGTGACGCCCGTCTCCGCTCGCTCTCCCTGCATCCAACCTCCTCGACCTCCGCCTCCACTCGGGAGCCACAGACGCAGGCACGGTGGGTCCGGACCGATGTTGGCAAATGTTAACTTGGATCACGTCTCTGCTCAGATCCCTCCAGGGCCTTCTGTGACCCCGAAAACTCCCAGCCTTGACCTTGAAGGCCCTGTAGGAGCTAACCCTGCCTGACTCGTCGTGTCCCCCTCTCCTCGGCTGTGTCCTCTGCTTGGAGGCCTTCTCAGCTGCGCGTCCCAAGGCTGATCCCTTCTCCTCATTAGGTCACTGGCAAATGGCACCTCCCTGGTGCTGTCCTTGGCCACTTGCTCCAGACTCTTTTATCACATGATCGTTTCTAACAGCCTCATCTCCTGGTTTATTAATCTGCCTCTCCCGTGGAATCTGAGGCCCCAAAGAGTAGGGACTGTGCTGACCTGTTCATTGCGCATCGGCGGTGTCCAGGAGGTCCCCAGCACCAGGACGTGCTGAACCAATGGGTGCAGAGTAAAGGAATGAATGAATGAGTCGTTCTCTCAGAGGTGCGGAGAGCAGAAGTCAACTGAGTGAATGGATCTGACAAGCAGGAGGTCTGCTTTGAAGCCTTGCTGATAACAATTTCTTCTTATGTTCCGCTCATCCTTGAACGCTTTCATAAAACCTGTTTGGTTCATTTGAGCCTCACACCTGCCCAATGACAGATGCGTCAGAGCCCGCCTGTGAGAGCTTGGAAATGGCAGGTCCCAGGGGTTGAAGGTTTGAGCTCCACGTTACACAGGAGACAGAGCTGGGCCGGCACCCAGGTTTTCTTTGGCTCTCAGGCTGTTTTTTTGTTGTCCTCTACCTCTGCTCCGCCTCCCCTGCTCCTGGAGTTATTTTTCTTAATGAAAGGTTCAGATTTGGGAACGACTGCCCTGGTCGTCATAGAGCTGGTTAGAACACAAACAACAAACGGAGACAGACAAGGCGCCCTCAGGTCTTTGTGGCAAAGCATCCTCCTCTGGGGACAACGGCGGCAGCGCGGGGGCACCCACCTGGTTTTCTCTTGATTGGTGTAAATCTTCACCTGGTCAGCAGTAAAGCAGAATCTGAAATTCAGAACAGGGACCACATTTCAGAAAGAATGATAAGAAAAAAAAAACTAGAATAGTTTATATTAGAAAAAAATCACTTTGAAAATATAGTTAACTCGGATCAAACCAGTCAATCCTAAAGGAAATCAGCCCTGAATACTCAGTGGAAGGACTGATGGCAGAAGCTCAAGTTCCAACACTTTGATCATCTGATGCGAAGAGATGACTCACTGGAAAAGACCCTGAAGCTGGGAAGGATTGAGGGCAAGAGGACAAAGGGGTAACAGAGGATGAGATGACCGGATGGCATCACCGATTCAATGGACATGAACTTGGGCAAAGTCCAGGAGATGGTGAGGGACAGGGAAGCCTGGTGGGCTGCAGTCTGTGGGGTCGCCAAGAGTCAGATATGACTTGGTGACTGAACAATGACAGAAACTGTCACCCTAGTATGCAGGAGGTCAACTCAACCCTAAAATATTAGAGCTGGGCAAGACTCTAACTAATCACCCAGTCCAGGTCACCCATAGCTTTATTCACATGCTAGCAATTTGAGACTATCTCAGCTCTACTGATGGGAACTGAGAAAGACATCAGGTTGGAGTTTAATAGATCACTTTTAAGGTCCAAGCTTTTCCTTCCAGCTTAAAAAAGAAAAGACAATTCTGAACCCAGCTAAGCAACAACAGGCGCTTCCCAGGTGGCTCAGATGGTAAAGAATCTGCCTGCAATGCAGGAGACCAAGGTATGATCCTTGGGTTTGGGGGCTCCACGTTACACAGGAGACAGAGCTGGGCCGGCACCCAGGTTTTCTTTGGCTCTCAGGCTGTTTTTTTGTTGTCCTCTACCTCTGCTCCGCCTCCCCTGCTCCTGGAGTTATTTTTCTTAATGAAAGGTTCAGATTTGGGAACGACTGCCCTGGTCGTCATAGAGCTGGTTAGAACACAAACAACAAACGGAGACAGACAAGGCGCCCTCAGGTCTTTGTGGCAAAGCATCCTCCTCTGGGGACAACGGCGGCAGCGCGGGGGCACCCACCTGGTTTTCTCTTGATTGGTGTAAATCTTCACCTGGTCAGCAGTAAAGCAGAATCTGAAATTCAGAACAGGGACCACATTTCAGAAAGAATGATAAGAAAAAAAAAACTAGAATAGTTTATATTAGAAAAAAATCACTTTGAAAATATAGTTAACTCGGATCAAACCAGTCAATCCTAAAGGAAATCAGCCCTGAATACTCAGTGGAAGGACTGATGGCAGAAGCTCAAGTTCCAACACTTTGATCATCTGATGCGAAGAGATGACTCACTGGAAAAGACCCTGAAGCTGGGAAGGATTGAGGGCAAGAGGACAAAGGGGTAACAGAGGATGAGATGACCGGATGGCATCACCGATTCAATGGACATGAACTTGGGCAAAGTCCAGGAGATGGTGAGGGACAGGGAAGCCTGGTGGGCTGCAGTCTGTGGGGTCGCCAAGAGTCAGATATGACTTGGTGACTGAACAATGACAGAAACTGTCACCCTAGTATGCAGGAGGTCAACTCAACCCTAAAATATTAGAGCTGGGCAAGACTCTAACTAATCACCCAGTCCAGGTCACCCATAGCTTTATTCACATGCTAGCAATTTGAGACTATCTCAGCTCTACTGATGGGAACTGAGAAAGACATCAGGTTGGAGTTTAATAGATCACTTTTAAGGTCCAAGCTTTTCCTTCCAGCTTAAAAAAGAAAAGACAATTCTGAACCCAGCTAAGCAACAACAGGCGCTTCCCAGGTGGCTCAGATGGTAAAGAATCTGCCTGCAATGCAGGAGACCAAGGTATGATCCTTGGGTTGGGAAGCTCCATTGGAGAAAGGGATGGCAACCCACTCCAGTATTCTTGCCTGGAGAATTCTACGGACTGAGGAGCCTGGCAGGCTGCAGTCTGTGGGGTCTCTTAAGAGTTGGACACGACTGAGTGACTGAACTGAAATGAACTGAGCTACAGCTTACTGGCTCTGTCTCTCTGGAGAACCCTGCCTAGTACACTAAGGTCACGCTGGATGAAGTGCACAGCGTGCAGCTGTGGGAGATGTTCAGGGTGCTAACCTTCAGGTCTGGCCTGCTTGCTGGGGTAATACACCTCACAGGTCCATCAGAGCTCGGGACAGGCAGAGGCGCCCTGGAGGGGCAGTGGGGAGAGGCAGACGGAAGCACGGGGCACTCACCTCTGGAAGGAGGCCACGCGGTCTTTCAGAGCCTGCACGAAGGGGAGGATCCAGTGATGGCGCAGAACCACGCTCTGGGACAGGCTGAGGTGGAAGGCCTCCATCCTCACCAGCCGGGGGACATAGGTCTGCGCGTGGGGCAGGAGGATGTCAAGCAGGTCCGGGAACTCCTCCCCGGCTTCATCTGGAGGGGAAGAGCGGACGGGGGCGGGGGCGGGGGGGGGCCAGTCTCTTAGCCAGGGCAGCGTGGCCCGATGACGCCCAAAAGGCAGAGAAAGGTTTTTGTTACTCTAGGTTTTAGGAGAAAGTTACTTTGAGAGCAGCCTATGTCCTATTGTTGTTGTCCAGTTGCTAAGTTCTATTCAACTGTGTGCAACCCCAGGGACTGTAGCCCACCAGGCTCCTCTGTCCATGGGATTTCCCAGGCAAGAACACCAGAGTGGGTGGCCATTCCCACCTCCAGGGGATCTTCCTTACCCAAGGATCGAACCTGCATCTCCTATATTGGCAGGCGGATTCTTTACCACTGAGCCACCTAGGAAGCCCCCCTGATGTCTATGTATTCTAGTAATATTTTAATATGTATTTATGGTTATAGTATACACATATACATATATAGCCATATGCTCTTTGAAAAGAATCCAAGTAAAAAGAGATATATGTGACAGAGAAAGTAAGGGCCCCCAAAGTCCATCACGTAAAGCAGTGGTCTCCAGACGACTGTGGTCACATGGGCCGTCACTCAAACAAGCCTGCACACCTACCTACAGTAAGTGTGTGTTTACTTATATATTTATTTATACATTACAAACATGCACTACAGTGCAAGATTATGTTCTAAAATGTACACTCTGAAGAACAGAAACTTAAGATGATATAAAGAGAAATACATTAAAAGGTTTTAATACTTTTCTTCTCAAGAGGCCATCTTGATCTCTCCCTCATGGCACATACCCCACTTCCACAACCACTACTCTAGAGACAAAGAGTGTCGAATGCGACGCCTATTTCCCCAGCCTCTTCTCAGTGCATGTACCCATATATGTCTTTCATTTGTTAAAAGAGATGAAGACATGCCAGTTCTTCCTGGGGGCTTTCTCCAAAGAACACTACATGTTGGAGAGACATGTTCCTCTCCTTATAGAAGTCAAGCTCATGACTACCGCTCCACAGTAACCCAGCCTTAAAGTAGAAACTGAGTATTTCTTTAATTAGACATTTATCAGACATCTAGGCTCTCCATACAGACATGCAGAATGCTACTAGTTGTTCGTGAAAGTGAACATGTTAGTCGCTCAGTCACGTCCGACTTTTTGTGACCCCATGGACTGTAGCCTACCAAGCTTCTCTGTCTATGAAATTCTCCAGGCAAGAATACGGGAGTGGGTAGCCATTCCCTTCTCCAGGGAATCTTCTCAACCCAGGGATGGAACCTGGGTCTTCTGCACTGCAGGCAGATTCTTTAGTATCCAAGCCAGTTGTTCATAAAGACAAACAGCATGACAAGGACCACCGTGTATGTTCACAAGTTATTATTATTTGTGATGAGAGCTGCCTGGTTAATGGTCTGCTTCCACCTAGTGAGTTACTCAATTTGCCAAAATGCCCTGTGGAGAAGGCAGTATAGACAATCATCTGGAGGGGAAGAGCAGAGAAGGTGGGCCAGTCTCATAGCCAGGGTGGCATGGCCCGATAACGCCCAAAAGGCAGAGACAGGCTTCTGTTACTCTAGGTTTTAGGAGAAAGCTACTTTGAGAGCAGCCTATGTCCTGCTGGACACTCAGAGTAGTGGACAGTGGGGTGAGGTCCGACTCTGAAGCCTGAGCATGTTCTGCTTGCCACTCACTTGTAAGAGCTGGGGTGGGTGGCACTCATAGCCAACACACTCACAGCCCTCTAGAAACAACGTATAAACCAGAGCGACACTCTGGGATGGCCTTGGCCTCCTGTGTTGACCCTCCCCTGGGTCATATTCCCCTCTCCAGGAGCAGAGAGAACAGTATCCACAGGGTAAATAAAAACATATTTCAGGCAATGAATTCAAAACGGAAACCAAGTTAACAGAAAAGTGCCCTTGCTGTTAAAACGTGTGGAGCTGATCTCCTTCCCACCACTCCTGTCCGAGGCGGGCTGCTTCTCCTGGCCCGGGCCAGCTTCCTCCTGTGAGAGGCACCTCAGCAGCGTCAGCCACGTGCCTCTCAGGCGTTACTTACAAGGCGTGAGCGTGGGTGGCCCAGTTGCCCCGCTCGTGGGGAAGGAGCGCACCCGGCCCCGTGTTTGGTGCGGTCATCCGCAGGCCCCTCCTCGGTGCCAGGGAACATGTGCAGCACACTCGGGCATGGCCCGGGGCTCGTTGGACGCTCTCCTTATAGAAGTCAAGCTCATGACATGTTAGTCGCTCAGTCACCCGTCCGGGACTTTTTGTGACTTTTGTGACCCCATGGACTGTAGCCTACCAAGCTTCTCTGTCTATGAAATTCTCCAGGCAAGAATACGGGAGTGGGTAGCCATTCCCTTCTCCAGGGAATCTTCTCAACCCAGGGATGGAACCTGGGTCTTCTGCACTGCAGGCAGATTCTTTAGTATCCAAGCCAGTTGTTCATAAAGACAAACAGCATGACAAGGACCACCGTGTATGTTCACAAGTTATTATTATTTGTGATGAGAGCTGCCTGGTTAATGGTCTGCTTCCACCTAGTGAGTTACTCAATTTGCCAAAATGCCCTGTGGAGAAGGCAGTATAGACAATCATCTGGAGGGGAAGAGCAGAGAAGGTGGGCCAGTCTCATAGCCAGGGTGGCATGGCCCGATAACGCCCAAAAGGCAGAGACAGGCTTCTGTTACTCTAGGTTTTAGGAGAAAGCTACTTTGAGAGCAGCCTATGTCCTGCTGGACACTCAGAGTAGTGGACAGTGGGGTGAGGTCCGACTCTGAAGCCTGAGCATGTTCTGCTTGCCACTCACTTGTAAGAGCTGGGGTGGGTGGCACTCATAGCCAACACACTCACAGCCCTCTAGAAACAACGTATAAACCAGAGCGACACTCTGGGATGGCCTTGGCCTCCTGTGTTGACCCTCCCCTGGGTCATATTCCCCTCTCCAGGAGCAGAGAGAACAGTATCCACAGGGTAAATAAAAACATATTTCAGGCAATGAATTCAAAACGGAAACCAAGTTAACAGAAAAGTGCCCTTGCTGTTAAAACGTGTGGAGCTGATCTCCTTCCCACCACTCCTGTCCGAGGCGTCGGGCTGCTTCTCCTGGCCCGGGCCAGCTTCCTCCTGTGAGAGGCACCTCAGCAGCGTCAGCCACGTGCCTCTCAGGCGTTACTTACAAGGTACGTAGACGTGGGTGGCCCAGTTGCCCCGCTCGTGGGGGAAGGAGCGCACCCGGCCCCCGTGTTTGGTGCGGTCATCCGCAGGCCCCTCCTCGGTGCCAGGGAACATGTGCAGCACACTCTCGGGCAGTGGCAACCTCTGGCTGAGGAGGGGGCTCTGGTCCCTGCCGGAGAAAAGGAGAAGACAGGTAGCTCCCCACCATTCTCAGCGTCTACGCACACGAGGGAAGTTGTCTCCTCTCGTACTGGGCGACTCTGCGTGTCTATCTCTGGGTGCTGTCCCAGCCTCTAGATAACCACAAAGCTCTGTCCCCAACTCACTGGCATCTCCCAACAAAGCTATGGTTTTCCCAGTAGTCATGTACGAGCGGGGCAGTTGGATCATAAAGAAGGCTGAGCGCCCAAGCATGGATGGTTTTGAACGGTGGTGCTGGAGAAGATTCATGAGAATCTCTTGGACAGCAAGGAGATCAGACCAGTCAATCCTAAAGGAAATCAACCCTGAATATTCATTGGAAGGACTGACGGTGAAGCCCCAGTACTTTGGCCACCTGATGCAAAGAGCCCACTCATTGGAAAAAACCCTGATGCTGGAAAGATGGAGGGCAGAAGGAGAAGGGGGCGACAGAGGATGAGATGGTTGGATGGCATCATTGACTCAGTGGACATGAGTCTGAGCAAACTCCAGAAGACGGTGAAGGACAGGGAAGCTGGCGTGCTGCAGTTCACATCAGACACGAATACGCGACTGAACAACTCCTGGAGGCAGACTTTATCAGGGAATGTGGTCCCCATGAGAACAAGGGGGCAGGCAGCAATATGTGGTTCATCCCCTAACTGGACAGGCCTGAGCCAGAGTGACACTTCCTAGCTCTGTGGTCTTGGGCAATTCGCGTGCCCTTTGTGGGCCTCGGTTCCCTCACCTATAAAGTGAGAGGAATGGAGCTACTGCTTGTAAAGCACTCAGCAAGCACCAGGCCTGGCAATTAGGAACCAAAGCTCCACAAAGTAGGAGACCTTGATAGTTTTGCTCACTGCCGAGTCCCCACTCCCTGGCCTGGTGCGGAGAGAGTGCTCAATGAATATTTACTGGATTAAAGAGACAGTTGCCAAATGAGGAAACAGACCTAGGGCGGTAGACGACAGACCTAGGGCGCGCCAGGAGACAAGAGTGGGCCATCGCGGAGGCTGGACCCAAACCCACCCTGATTCCTGCCTCCTAACCTTAGCCTAGTCCGGTGGGGGCACTCTGGGGCTTTGCTTATCCTCCTTCCTGCCCTCCACGCCCCACCCCACCGGGGCCCCTTCTCCTTTTCTCCCGATCAGCCCCCCTCCCTCCCCAAGCACCCTTCCCCAGAAAGACTTCCTCGCTCCTCACCGACGGCGGCCTCCAGTCCCCGGCCGGCCCCGGGCCCCGGCCTCAGCCTCATCCTCGGAGCCGCTGCTGCTGTAGCCCACCAGGGGCGCCGCACTCATGGGGCCCCCCCACTTTCCCTACAGCGCAGAAGGTCCGCCAGCAATGGCACCGCAACCGGAATTCCTCTGTGCCGGAAGTGCTCTCCCGGGGGCGGGGCACAGATGAGCACCGCCTCTGGGCGGGGCGGGGGCGGGGCCAGGCAGGACTGTCGCAAGGACGGCACCCACCGAGACCGCGCTGCTCGCCGGCTCGCCGCGCTTTGACCGCTCCCTGGAGCCTCCCGGCACGGCCATCCTCCGTGTGTCCATGTCACAGATCGCTCTGGGTGCTGACCTCTCTGTCCGCTCCGGCTGCAACAACTCAGGACCTCCCAGAGTCTGAGCAAACTCAGAAGACGTTTGGCGTGCTGCAGTTCACATCAGACACGAATACGCGACTGAACAACTCCTGGAGGCAGACTTTATCAGGGAATGTGGTCCCCATGAGAACAAGGGGGCAGGCAGCAATATGTGGTTCATCCCCTAACTGGACAGGCCTGAGCCAGAGTGACACTTCCTAGCTCTGTGGTCTTGGGCAATTCGCGTGCCCTTTGTGGGCCTCGGTTCCCTCACCTATAAAGTGAGAGGAATGGAGCTACTGCTTGTAAAGCACTCAGCAAGCACCAGGCCTGGCAATTAGGAACCAAAGCTCCACAAAGTAGGAGACCTTGATAGTTTTGCTCACTGCCGAGTCCCCACTCCCTGGCCTGGTGCGGAGAGAGTGCTCAATGAATATTTACTGGATTAAAGAGACAGTTGCCAAATGAGGAAACAGACCTAGGGCGGTAGACGACAGACCTAGGGCGCGCCAGGAGACAAGAGTGGGCCATCGCGGAGGCTGGACCCAAACCCACCCTGATTCCTGCCTCCTAACCTTAGCCTAGTCCGGTGGGGGCACTCTGGGGCTTTGCTTATCCTCCTTCCTGCCCTCCACGCCCCACCCCACCGGGGCCCCTTCTCCTTTTCTCCCGATCAGCCCCCCTCCCTCCCCAAGCACCCTTCCCCAGAAAGACTTCCTCGCTCCTCACCGACGGCGGCCTCCAGTCCCCGGCCGGCCCCGGGCCCCGGCCTCAGCCTCATCCTCGGAGCCGCTGCTGCTGTAGCCCACCAGGGGCGCCGCACTCATGGGGCCCCCCCACTTTCCCTACAGCGCAGAAGGTCCGCCAGCAATGGCACCGCAACCGGAATTCCTCTGTGCCGGAAGTGCTCTCCCGGGGGCGGGGCACAGATGAGCACCGCCTCTGGGCGGGGCGGGGGCGGGGCCAGGCAGGACTGTCGCAAGGACGGCACCCACCGAGACCGCGCTGCTCGCCGGCTCGCCGCGCTTTGACCGCTCCCTGGAGCCTCCCGGCACGGCCATCCTCCGTGTGTCCATGTCACAGATCGCTCTGGGTGCTGACCTCTCTGTCCGCTGCTCGGTCTGCAACAACTCGGGACCTCCCAGCAGCCGATGGTCCCTGGGTCAGAGGTCAGAGCACTAGATCCAGCGGAGATCCTTGCCCTAGCTGTTCGGACCGGGTCGGAGGTCCCGGGACCCCTTCCTTAAGCTGGCCCAAAGTCCGAGTACCGGGGACTCTTCCCCTAAGAGCGAGCTGAACAGTCAGATCCGGGGCAGTTCCAGAAGATCAGAGGGTCTCGGAGGGCCGGTCTGTCAGGCTCAGAGGTCGGGCCGGGGTCCGGACCCGGGGAGCTCTCTCCCCTAAGCCAAGTAGGATGGTCGGAAGCAGAGCGCCGTTCCTGGCTCAGCCGAAGCGCGCCGGCTCCGCGACGCGAGAGCCGCCCAGCGCGTCCGGCTGTCCGACCCGGCCCGGCCGCGGGGTCCCCGGCAGGGGGCGGCCTCGCTCCGTGCCGCCCGCTCCGCCCGCAGCCGCCGCCGCCCCGGCTGCCGCTCCTCCCCCGGCCCCGCCTCCCTGGCCCCCGCGCCGCCCGCCTGTCCGCCGGTCTCTGCAAGGCCATCGTTCCGTCCGCCCGCCCTCCCGGCGCTCCTCCGCCCCGGCCCCGCTATCCCGGCCGCGCACGTCGCTTCCTCGGTTCCGGCCGCCGCTAGCCCGTTCCCCGCCCCCGGGCCGGCCGCCGCCGCTACGCGAGCCCGGGGATTGGCAGCGCGCGTAGGCCGCGCTGCCGCGGATGGAGTCGGAATAAAGGGGCGGCTGAGAGAGCAGCCGGTCGCCACTCGCCCCGTGCCTGACCCTGCGGGCGGCCTGGAGCAGGTGAGCGGCGGGGCGCCCGGGGCCGCGTCTGGGGGCCACTCCCGCGCCCGCCGCGCCCCTTCCCCAGCCGGCTCGGCCGCCCCCCCCCCCCCTCCGGCCCGACCCGGCGGCCTCCTGAGCTCTTGGGCGGCCCAGGCCGACCTCGACGCGCAGCTGCCTCCCGGGCCCGGCCTGCAGCCCTGGGGCCTTTCCCGGGCCCACTCGCCCGCGGGGCCGGCGCCCGGGCCGCAGCGTCCTGGCCATTCCCGGCGAGGGCTGACAGGAGGCAGCCCAGCTGGGCCGGCGGGCAGTGCCGGCGGCGGGGAGGTGATCGGCTTTCATTCGGTTTCCCAAGGAAGAGGAAGGGCTGGGGTGGGGCGCAGGTGAGGGCCTACCCTTGCCTCCCTTACCCTAGTCTCCCATCCTCTTTGCTGGGTGATCAGAGAGGCCGCTTGGCCTCACTTTCCTGGAGGGGGGCAGGGATGGGCCCCAGAGCTGGGGTCCCAGGGCTGGGGACCCTGGGTCTGGCAGCCAGTCATGCCGGCGAGGGGGTGGGGGGGAACAACACTTGGGTTGGCGCAGTGTGACCTAAACCTCGCTCAGACTAGTCCTGCTTCCCTCTTTCCTGGGGAGGCTTTGGTACCTGCTGGCTCATGCAACCTGCTGCCCCCCCTCAGACCAGCAGCTTCTTCACTTCTTCCTTTCCCAGAAAGATGCTGAGGTTGACAGCTTTTAGTCTGACTCTTAGGTTTCTTTGGCAGAGCAGTGAGAGGCCAGGCTGGCCAGTGATGGCATTCCCCTTCCTTCTCTTTCGTCGGGAGAAAACTTAGAAACTTTTCAGTGTTAGAAGCTGAGGAGCTGAGAACCTGCAAGTGGGTTGCATCTGATTCCGTCCGCCCGCCCTCCCGGCGCTCCTCCGCCCCGGCCCCGCTATCCCGGCCGCGCACGTCGCTTCCTCGGTTCCGGCCGCCGCTAGCCCGTTCCCCGCCCCCGGGCCGGCCGCCGCCGCTACGCGAGCCCGGGGATTGGCAGCGCGCGTAGGCCGCGCTGCCGCGGATGGAGTCGGAATAAAGGGGCGGCTGAGAGAGCAGCCGGTCGCCACTCGCCCCGTGCCTGACCCTGCGGGCGGCCTGGAGCAGGTGAGCGGCGGGGCGCCCGGGGCCGCGTCTGGGGGCCACTCCCGCGCCCGCCGCGCCCCTTCCCCAGCCGGCTCGGCCGCCCCCCCCCCCCTCCGGCCCGACCCGGCGGCCTCCTGAGCTCTTGGGCGGCCCAGGCCGACCTCGACGCGCAGCTGCCTCCCGGGCCCGGCCTGCAGCCCTGGGGCCTTTCCCGGGCCCACTCGCCCGCGGGGCCGGCGCCCGGGCCGCAGCGTCCTGGCCATTCCCGGCGAGGGCTGACAGGAGGCAGCCCAGCTGGGCCGGCGGGCAGTGCCGGCGGCGGGGAGGTGATCGGCTTTCATTCGGTTTCCCAAGGAAGAGGAAGGGCTGGGGTGGGGCGCAGGTGAGGGCCTACCCTTGCCTCCCTTACCCTAGTCTCCCATCCTCTTTGCTGGGTGATCAGAGAGGCCGCTTGGCCTCACTTTCCTGGAGGGGGGCAGGGATGGGCCCCAGAGCTGGGGTCCCAGGGCTGGGGACCCTGGGTCTGGCAGCCAGTCATGCCGGCGAGGGGGTGGGGGGGAACAACACTTGGGTTGGCGCAGTGTGACCTAAACCTCGCTCAGACTAGTCCTGCTTCCCTCTTTCCTGGGGAGGCTTTGGTACCTGCTGGCTCATGCAACCTGCTGCCCCCCCTCAGACCAGCAGCTTCTTCACTTCTTCCTTTCCCAGAAAGATGCTGAGGTTGACAGCTTTTAGTCTGACTCTTAGGTTTCTTTGGCAGAGCAGTGAGAGGCCAGGCTGGCCAGTGATGGCATTCCCCTTCCTTCTCTTTTCGTCGGGAGAAAACTTAGAAACTTTTCAGTGTTAGAAGCTGAGGAGCTGAGAACCTGCAAGTGGGTTGCATCTGATTCTAAAAGTTCCTCCCTCTTGCTGTCATTACCTTATGCTGCCACAAAGTGGTGAGTTAGAGATTTGCCTGGGCTGGGTGGTCTTTACCTTCCATTGGTTATCCAAAATGTTACAGATTCGGAGCAAGGGAACAGGGTGTCTCTGGAAAGGCGGTTGGGATGGTTAGCATGCTACTTCCCACATTGCAGAGGCAAACTCGAATTGCTTGCATTTTCCTGCAGGCCTTGACACCATCAGATTAAGAGGATTTAGGACTTCTATTTTTTTTTTTTTTTTTAGCTCTAGCCTGGGGAACTTCTGTATGGACATCCAGGCTGTGTGGGCCTGTGGGTCTCATCCCCATCGGGCATTGGCTCAGGTCCCTGCAAAACCATTCCATTCGTTGTGTGAAGAGAACAGGCACTGGTTAGGGGAGGGCCCGGGGGGATAGTTGAGAGAGGGGCAGGTCAGCCCCTCACAGGAGGTTTCTGAGATGGTCCTCTGTTCCAGGCAGGTGTTTTAACTATTGGTTCACTGAGACCATTTGCTGCACGGCCCTCCACTCTTAAATCCACAGTCTGTTCTTATGAGCACTTGTGTCCTGGGTTGAGATTCAGGGCAGCAACAGGAGAGGAGCTGGCAGTTCTACCGGGAGGCCTCAGCCAGAACCTGTCTGCTTTTACCTATCTTATGGAGTGGACTTCCATGGAAGAAGTGTTTCACACACACACACATACACACACACACACATATGTTGCTAAAATTCTTGTTTTGGATGCCAGAGCCCTCACTGGTCAGTCTTCCCCTCCTTGTTTCCTTGGATCGTGAGCAGAACTTGTGGCTTTTCTGTACTGTGGGCAGGACACCCCCAGCCTGTCACCTGTGCAACAGCTCATGGGAACGGGTCGGCACTAAGCGGGGAGGCTGGGATGCCTGGCCAAGCGATGGGGAACTGAGGGTGGGGGCGGGGGCGGAGACACCCACTGTCCCTTTTGCTGGAGGAGCTGAGCCTCCAGCAGAATTCTTTGGTCGCAAGTGAAGATCTCCCAGCCCCGATGCGGTTTATGTCATCGTGGCAGGGGCGGGAGACCAGGGAGAGGCCCCGGAACAGCTGCATACCCCTGCCTCAAGCTCATGGTGTCTTTCTTCTCTGCAGAACCAGTCACCAGGGAAGGCAGAGCCTCCCGGCCATTGCTGGCGCCCCGCCTGAAGACCCCTGTCCAGTAGGCAGAGCCTTGTAATGTGTTCTGGTGAATGACCTGGCCCGCCTGACCAGTCCCTCTCTGTGCCTTGTCTGAGGGCCTCATCTATCCCCGGTCCCGGGCAGCTTCTCTCTCTGGTGTGGGTCACCTTAAGCAGGGAAACTGAAGCCATTACTCTCGAAACCCTGTTTCATCTTCCCAAGCATGTCGGAGAGCTGGCAGCAGCCGCCCCAGACGCAGCCGCAGCCGCCGCAGCCGCAGCACCACGCGGAGCCGCCGCCGGCCCTGGCCGAGCACGCGCTGCCCCCGGGCACGGCCGAGAACCCCCTGGGCTGCGCCGTCTACGGCATCCTCCTGCAGCCCGACCCGGGCCTGCAGCCGCCGCAGCACGCGCCCCTGCAGGCAGCGGGCGAGCCGGGCCCTGCGCGGCGTGCGGTCACCTGGACCTGTCCAGCCCCACGAGTAGTGGCTCAGGAAGAAGGGGTCCACTCTTAAATCCACAGTCTGTTCTTATGAGCACTTGTGTCCTGGGTTGAGATTCAGGGCAGCAACAGGAGAGGAGCTGGCAGTTCTACCGGGAGGCCTCAGCCAGAACCTGTCTGCTTTTACCTATCTTATGGAGTGGACTTCCATGGAAGAAGTGTTTCACACACACACACATACACACACACACACATATGTTGCTAAAATTCTTGTTTTGGATGCCAGAGCCCTCACTGGTCAGTCTTCCCCTCCTTGTTTCCTTGGATCGTGAGCAGAACTTGTGGCTTTTCTGTACTGTGGGCAGGACACCCCCAGCCTGTCACCTGTGCAACAGCTCATGGGAACGGGTCGGCACTAAGCGGGGAGGCTGGGATGCCTGGCCAAGCGATGGGGAACTGAGGGTGGGGGCGGGGGCGGAGACACCCACTGTCCCTTTTGCTGGAGGAGCTGAGCCTCCAGCAGAATTCTTTGGTCGCAAGTGAAGATCTCCCAGCCCCGATGCGGTTTATGTCATCGTGGCAGGGGCGGGAGACCAGGGAGAGGCCCCGGAACAGCTGCATACCCCTGCCTCAAGCTCATGGTGTCTTTCTTCTCTGCAGAACCAGTCACCAGGGAAGGCAGAGCCTCCCGGCCATTGCTGGCGCCCCGCCTGAAGACCCCTGTCCAGTAGGCAGAGCCTTGTAATGTGTTCTGGTGAATGACCTGGCCCGCCTGACCAGTCCCTCTCTGTGCCTTGTCTGAGGGCCTCATCTATCCCCGGTCCCGGGCAGCTTCTCTCTCTGGTGTGGGTCACCTTAAGCAGGGAAACTGAAGCCATTACTCTCGAAACCCTGTTTCATCTTCCCAAGCATGTCGGAGAGCTGGCAGCAGCCGCCCCAGACGCAGCCGCAGCCGCCGCAGCCGCAGCACCACGCGGAGCCGCCGCCGGCCCTGGCCGAGCACGCGCTGCCCCCGGGCACGGCCGAGAACCCCCTGGGCTGCGCCGTCTACGGCATCCTCCTGCAGCCCGACCCGGGCCTGCAGCCGCCGCAGCACGCGCCCCTGCAGGCAGCGGGCGAGCCGGGCCCCAAGTGCGGCGTGTGCGGTCACGACCTGACGCACCTGTCCAGCCCCCACGAGCACCAGTGCCTGGCGGGCCACGACCGCTCCTTCCAGTGCACGCAGTGTCTGAAGATCTTCCACCAGGCTACCGACCTGCTGGAGCACCAGTGCGTGCAGGCCGAACAGAAACCGTTTGTCTGCGGCGTCTGCAAGATGGGCTTCTCGCTGCTCACGTCGCTGGCGCAGCACCACAGCGCGCACACCGGCACGGGGGGCCTGGTGAAATGTTCCATCTGCGAGAAGACCTACAAGCCCGCCGAGGCGGCCGAGCCCGAGGCCACCGCCGCCCCGTCGCTGCCCCCTGCGCACCCTCCGCCCGCCGTCGCCCCGGCCGAACCGGCCGACAAGCCCTACAGCTGCCCCATCTGCCAGAAGCCCTTCAAGCACCTGTCGGAGCTCTCGCGGCACGAGCGCATCCACACGGGCGAGAAGCCCTACAAGTGCACGCTGTGCGACAAGAGCTTCAGCCAGTCGTCCCACCTGGTGCACCACAAGCGCACGCACAGCTCGGAGCGGCCCTACAAGTGCGCCGTGTGCGAGAAGACCTTCAAGCACCGCTCGCACCTGGTGCGCCACATGTACGCGCACTCGGGCGAGCACCACCTCTTCCGCTGCAACGTGTGTGAGCTGCACTTCAAGGAGTCCTCCGAGCTGCTGCAGCACCCGTGCACACCGAGTGGGGAGCGGCCCTTCCGCTGCGGCGAGTGCCCGAAGGCCTTCAAGCGGCCGTCGGACCTGCGGCAGCACGAGCGCACGCACAGCGCCGAGCGGCCCTTCAAGTGCGACCTCTGCCCAATGGGCTTCAAGCAGCAGTACGCGCTCATGCGGCACCGGCGCACGCACAAGACCGAGGAGCCCTTCAAGTGCGGCCTGTGCGAGAAGGGCTTCGGACAGCCCAGCCACCTGCTCTACCACCAGCACGTGCACACCCTCGAGACCCTCTTCAAGTGCCCCGTGTGCCAGAAGGGCTTCGACCAGTCGGCCGAGCTGCTGCGGCACAAGTGCTTACCCGGCGCGGCCGAGCGGCCCTTCAAGTGCCCCGTGTGCAACAAGGCCTACAAGCGGGCGTCGGCCCTGCAGAAGCACCAGCTGGCCCACTGCTCGGCGGCCGAGAAGCCCCTGCGCTGCACCCTGTGCGAGCGCCGCTTCTTCTCCTCCTCCGAGTTTGTGCAGCACCGCTGCGACCCGGCCCGCGAGAAGCCGCTCAAGTGCCCGGACTGCGAGAAGCGCTTCAAGTACGCCTCCGACCTGCAGCGGCACCGGAGGGTGCACACGGGCGAGAAGCCCTACAAGTGCCCCAACTGCGACAAGGCCTTCAAGCAGCGGGAGCACCTCAACAAGCACCAGGGCGTGCATGCGCGCGAGCAGCAGTTCAAGTGCGTGTGGTGCGGCGAGCGCTTCCTGGACGTGGCCCTGCTGCAGGAGCACAGCGCGCAGCACAGCGCCGCCGCCGCTGCCGAGGGCGCCTACCAGGTAGCCGCCTGCCTACCCTGAGTCCCCGCCCGGCCTCCACCGGCCGGCTCGGCCTCCCGGCTCCCTTCCCGGCACCCGGCTCCGGGTTCTGAGGCCCTGGGCATGAGGACGAAAGGGCACGGGTCAGGTGGAGGGGCGGGGTGCCTGGCATCCCTGGAACCGGCCTGGAGGAGCAGGCGGGGGTGGGGGGCAGCTCGCCCTGGCTGGTCCTGATCCCCTAAACCTCTTTCCCGTTACAGGATTCGCTCTCTTGAGAGACCTCAGCCTCTCTTTTCTCTGGAACCAGGCTGGAAGTCAAGTGGCCTCCCTCCACCCCGAGGAGGGGAGGAATGGGCCCAACCTGCTTGAACCTTTCAGCCTCATTAGAACTCAGATAGGTTAGGACAGGGGAGGGTCACAGGAGGGCCTGGGAGAAGGGCTGGACGCCAGCGGTGGGCTGGGTGCAGGGCGGCCCCCCTTCAGGTTGCTGTCTGACGGGGGTGGGCTCATTCCTCCAGGGAGCCCTGGGGTGCGGAGGGCCACCTGAGAGCCACCGGCTCCTCTGGCAGCGTCAGCCAGGGGCGACGCGGCCCCCAGCGTGCTGACAGGCGGAGACACGGGAGTGCTGCCCACCTGTGGGCTGGGCCTGCCTAGAGAGTGAGCAGCCCAGACAGAAGGGAGGAGGCAGGGAAGTTCTTCTGTGACATGCTCGGCCAGGGACAGTGCTGTCCCCTGGGGAAAGAAGGAAAGGCAAAGAAAAGCCTCGGCACCCATGGCGTCTCGGAAGTGCCCGCTCCCTCCTTGGTAGTGGGGTTCTGAGCACCGGTGGGGAATGTGCTCTCAGCCAGACAGAACTACTGATGTGGAAGAAGGGGACTGTTAGACCACCCGGTACCCAGGAGGAAGAAGGGCCAAGCCCGTGATCTTCCCAGTGGATGGGAGCAAGTGAATCGAATCATGTGAACCAAAGCCTGAAGGGCATGGCCCTGATCAGCTCACCTCGGCCCTACCCAGGGTAGGGGAGGTGGAGGAACTGCAGGAATGCCTCTGACCCCACAGTGCCCTCCCAGCCCCTGGCCACCCTTCCCCGTCGGTCTGGCTGCTGGCCTGGGCTCCGGGGGTCTTGTGCTGCCTGGATGCTCTGAACCACATCCAGCTACTTCCAAGGCCAGAGTGTCCTCCCTCAGGTCCTGCTGGGGTCCCCCCGGTCTCCGGCTGCCCACGGGGCTCCTGGAGCCAAGGGTGTCCGGATAGGCAGTGGGCGGAGCAAGAGGGTTGGTAAGGAAACCAGCAGGTCAGTGAAGCTGGTTGTTATCACTTGGTGGCCAGGGCTCTCCTCAGGAAGGCCGGAAGATCTTCACTGTCAAAATGATTCTTCTGAACCCAGCTCTGCCCCTGCTCTCTCCCTACCCTCCTCCCGGGTTGTGGGTCTTAAAGGGAGACTTTAATCAGTGCCGCCCCCAGGAACCCAGAGGAGCAGGGAGACCTGCGTGGTCCCATTCCCACCTTCAGAAGTCTGAGAAGCCCACCTCCTCTCTGACTGGAGTCCCTTCCTGTGCCTGCAGAGAGGGCGGGTCCTTCCCCTCGGTGCTGGCTTTCGTCACCATGCCTCCAAAGACATGGAACCCAGGCTGACACCCGTCCCCGCTGCTCTTCTTTCTTTCTTTCTTTCATTTTGCTTTCTAAAAGCAGTTGTTATACTGTTCATAACATTGTATAGTTTCATTTCATGTCATTTTGGATCTTATCTAAAAATGTGAGAATCTGAATTTTTAAAGAACGACTCCATTTTAGATAGCCCCCTTTGATGTTAATATATAGTGAGTGCAATGTATGCTTTAGAAGTAAAGACATTGACCTTCACAGCCCAAAGCACGGCTTCTTCTGGTCATTCTTCCCTCGAGGGATGGAGGGCTGTGGAGAGGGAGCGAGGGGTGTGCAGGCTAGGGTGGGCACAAGCTGGGGATTGGGGCAGAAGGCTGGGTTCCAGTCCCGAGCTTGGAACATTCTGGTCATGTGACTTTGGACAAGCCACTTCACGTGGCCCTCAGTTGCATCATCTATTAAATGGGGAGATTAGTCCTTGCCTTGCTTGCTTCTCGTGAGAGTTAAATGGAGTTGCCTGTGGAAGCCCTGATGGTACCAAGCTGCAGGACGCTTTGAACTCTCAGACTGTGACCTCTTGACCCCCTAGGGGTTTAGCTGCAGCCACTGTACAGGGAGCTGGGCTGAGAGACCAGCTGCTCATGGATGGCCAGAAGCTGGGGACTGGGCCAGGAAGCAGGAGAGCTTGCTTGGCCCTGGTGGAAAACCAGGGCCTCCCTGGAGCAGCCTGCAGGTCCCACTCCAAGGATCCCCTGTTTGCTCCCCATTTCTGCGCCCCTCGTCCCAGGGTGATCCATCTGCACGTCCAGCCCAGCCAGCTCCATCTCAGCTTCTTGCACCCTCTTCTGTCCCCTATCCCTGTCCACCAGCAGGCCAGTGGCCACACGGGCTCCTTCCACTTCCCAAAGGCCAGGGTGGAGGTGGGGAGAGGAAGGGAGAAGCAACCACCTCCACCCCAGTGGAGGGGTGGTCAGCAGGGACCCCTGCCCTGAAGGTGGGTGGAGGTAAGGGTAAAAAAAAGACCAGGAGAAGGCTGGGGGACTTCTCCACTGCAGAAGGCTTAGTGGACAGGTGGGGGGAGGACCCCAGAGGTGACCACACTCTCTCCATGTGTGGCCACCTGGGGATCCTGCCCTTGAGAAGCGCGTGGTTCCTTCCTGCATCCTCAGCGAGGATGCCCAGGACCCTCTGTGCCTCTGCCAGGCTCAGATCCTGGCTTCCTTTCTGGCTGATTGATCTTAGGCAAAGCCCACCCACCCTGCAGAAGCTCCTAGAAAACACTGGCAAGAGTTTGGTGCTTCTTAACTTCAGGTTGCCCTTCTTGGATGGAGGGCTGTGGAGAGGAGCGAGGGTGTGCAGGCTAGGGTGGGCACAAGCTGGGGATTGGGGCAGAAGGCTGGGTTCCAGTCCCGAGCTTGGAACATTCTGGTCATGTGACTTTGGACAAGCCACTTCACGTGGCCCTCAGTTGCATCATCTATTAAATGGGGAGATTAGTCCTTGCCTTGCTTGCTTCTCGTGAGAGTTAAATGGAGTTGCCTGTGGAAGCCCTGATGGTACCAAGCTGCAGGACGCTTTGAACTCTCAGACTGTGACCTCTTGACCCCCTAGGGGTTTAGCTGCAGCCACTGTACAGGGAGCTGGGCTGAGAGACCAGCTGCTCATGGATGGCCAGAAGCTGGGGACTGGGCCAGGAAGCAGGAGAGCTTGCTTGGCCCTGGTGGAAAACCAGGGCCTCCCTGGAGCAGCCTGCAGGTCCCACTCCAAGGATCCCCTGTTTGCTCCCCATTTCTGCGCCCCTCGTCCCAGGGTGATCCATCTGCACGTCCAGCCCAGCCAGCTCCATCTCAGCTTCTTGCACCCTCTTCTGTCCCCTATCCCTGTCCACCAGCAGGCCAGTGGCCACACGGGCTCCTTCCACTTCCCAAAGGCCAGGGTGGAGGTGGGGAGAGGAAGGGAGAAGCAACCACCTCCACCCCAGTGGAGGGGTGGTCAGCAGGGACCCCTGCCCTGAAGGTGGGTGGAGGTAAGGGTAAAAAAAAGACCAGGAGAAGGCTGGGGGACTTCTCCACTGCAGAAGGCTTAGTGGACAGGTGGGGGGAGGACCCCAGAGGTGACCACACTCTCTCCATGTGTGGCCACCTGGGGATCCTGCCCTTGAGAAGCCGCGTGGTTCCTTCCTGCATCCTCAGCGAGGATGCCCAGGACCCTCTGTGCCTCTGCCAGGCTCAGATCCTGGCTTCCTTTCTGGCTGATTGATCTTAGGCAAAGCCCACCCACCCTGCAGAAGCTCCTAGAAAACACTGGCAAGAGTTTGGTGCTTCTTAACTTCAGGTTGCCCTTCTTGGATGGAGGGTGGTCTGTTGTGCCCAGGGCAGGAGGAGCCCCGGCTGGTCTCACACAGTGACTGCAATGACTTTTTCTTTCTTCTGTCCCCACCCCATCTCCCCTCACCAAGCCGTGGAGCTCCCTCCTGGCAGCCTCTGGGCTCCAGCCTGGGGGTCTGGGTGCTCAGGCTCAGGCCTTAGACCTTTGATAGCGAGTGGTCCCAAGCAGGCTCTGCTCATCTTGGGGCCCCCAGAAACTCACAGGTCTCCAGCCCCAGCCACTGAAGGCTGGAGCTCTGGTTCCAACCCACTCTTTGCTAGCCAGGAAGCCAGGAACAATGGCCGGGACTGGTGCTGGCACCCGGGCTAGCCGGGGAGCAGGAGAGCTCCTCACCAGCAGGAGATGGTGGGGGAGGGGGCGGCCAGCCCTCTGGCCTGCTCTCAACTCCTTGAGGGGTTGGAGTCAGTCGTCGCATCTGTGCAGAGGCAGCCCCCTAGAGAGCCTCCACCTGACCTCCCAGCCCTCAGCCTCATCCCAGACAGGACCCAGACAGGACCACAGACTGCTCAGACCTTGGAAAGTTGCCCAGGGCCTTGCCGCCTGGGCCAGGCTCGCCTGTGATAGCTCCCCATCCCATCCTCAAGCCGGTGCTTTCTTTGTTCCCTGAAGGTCACACCTCCAGGAAAAGCCTTGGCCGCTATTGATTTTCATAGATCTACGACGATTCTGGCAGGAATGCCCAGTCCTTCTCAGGGCCTTGAAAAGGAGGTCAAGGGGAGGGGTGGAGGTGGGCCGGGGCCTGTGAGGACTCCCTCTTCACTTCATGTGTGTGTCCATCCCCACCCAGGGTCTGCGTTCCTGCCTTTGTTCATCCACAGGCAGCCCTGAGCACCCGCTGTGTGCCCGACTCTGAGCTGGCGCAGCTGGGCAGGAAGGTAGGACTTCGGAGGAGGGAGTTTTGAGGTTTCATGTATCAAAAGCTAGGGTCAAAAGTGTCAAAGCTGCTGGAATATAGTACAAACTACACCTGCAAAGAGTCCTCCTCAACCCTCAGGCCACCCGCCTTCAGCCACGACCCTTCCTCCATCCCTGATCCTCGCCATCGCCAGGCCCGGGCTGAGAGTATGTCTTCTGTGCATCACTTTGTGATACACACTATTACTTCGTAGGAGTTGTTTCCTTAATCTGGGTCTTGTGTTGGTTCTGGGGAGCCCCAGGTCCTCTTCCTGAGTCCCAGATCTTACTGGAGAGATGGAATACCAGCAGGTGCAGTCTTTCCCAAGAGCCTACTAGGTTTGGAGATTGAACCTCCTGTGGGTCAGAAGTTAAGGTTCCTGTCCTCATAGTCTTTGGGAAGACGTGGGGAGAAGCAGGGACTTGAGAGAGGCCTGCTGGAAGACAGGATGGGATTTGGGCAGGGAGAAATGCCAAAAGCATTTCACACGGAAGGCTTTGACCAAGAGTTAGGAGGCAGGCAAGAGCCTGAAGCATTTAGAACAGCAAGGAGACCAGTGATGGGGTTTGGGCTGGGGGAGAGCATCCAGGCCCAGGGCCTGGGCTGTGGCTTGGGGTCAGGCCAGGAAGGCCTCAAGGTGGGAGCTGGGTTGTCTCCAAGGCAATGGCCACAGGGAGGATTTCTAATGTAATCTCTCTATGAGGAGCAAAGAACGCCCTGAGGTTGAGGGGCCTTGGAGGCCTGGAGACAGTGGCTCCGGCTCAGTGACTTCTCTCCATCTCTTGGGATTTTTCAACCTGCAAGTGACTAGCAATGGATCAAAGAGGGCACTGACTCTCCTGAGAATCGAGGGAAAGCAAGGAGGTGTTCCAAGGAAAATGCACATGTGAGTGAATCTGTGGTTTTGCACATGATTTCAGAAGGTTCTCGAGTGCCTGGGGCCCCAGATCATAAGGTCAGAAGTCCGGTTCGAGCACCTCGTGAGCTTGGTGGCTACTGACCCTGATCTGGGACTGTCCTAGCCGACTGGCGGCGGGAGGGTTTGTGGAAGATCCTGACGCCAGGTGCTTATGCCAGCTGCTCTGGACCCCAGCGGGCGGGAGGGTGTGGAATTCAGCCAAAGCTAGGGTCAAAAGTGTCAAAGCTGCTGGAATATAGTACAAACTACACCTGCAAAGAGTCCTCCTCAACCCTCAGGCCACCCGCCTTCAGCCACGACCCTTCCTCCATCCCTGATCCTCGCCATCGCCAGGCCCGGGCTGAGAGTATGTCTTCTGTGCATCACTTTGTGATACACACTATTACTTCAGAGGAGTTGTTTCCTTAATCTGGGTCTTGTGTTGGTTCTGGGGAGCCCCAGGTCCTCTTCCTGAGTCCCAGATCTTACTGGAGAGATGGAATACCAGCAGGTGCAGTCTTTCCCAAGAGCCTACTAGGTTTGGAGATTGAACCTCCTGTGGGTCAGAAGTTAAGGTTCCTGTCCTCATAGTCTTTGGGAAGACGTGGGGAGAAGCAGGGACTTGAGAGAGGCCTGCTGGAAGACAGGATGGGATTTGGGCGGGGAGAAATGCCAAAAGCATTTCACACGGAAGGCTTTGACCAAGAGTTAGGAGGCAGGCAAGAGCCTGAAGCATTTAGAACAGCAAGGAGACCAGTGATGGGGTTTGGGCTGGGGGAGAGCATCCAGGCCCAGGGCCTGGGCTGTGGCTTGGGGTCAGGCCAGGAAGGCCTCAAGGTGGGAGCTGGGTTGTCTCCAAGGCAATGGCCACAGGGAGGATTTCTAATGTAATCTCTCTATGAGGAGCAAAGAACGCCCTGAGGTTGAGGGGCCTTGGAGGCCTGGAGACAGTGGCTCCGGCTCAGTGACTTCTCTCCATCTCTTGGGATTTTTCAACCTGCAAGTGACTAGCAATGGATCAAAGAGGGCACTGACTCTCCTGAGAATCGAGGGAAAGCAAGGAGGTGTTCCAAGGAAAATGCACATGTGAGTGAATCTGTGGTTTTGCACATGATTTCAGAAGGTTCTCGAGTGCCTGGGGCCCCAGATCATAAGGTCAGAAGTCCGGTTCGAGCACCTCGTGAGCTTGGTGGCTACTGACCCTGATCTGGGACTGTCCTAGCCGACTGGCCGCGGGCGGGAGGGTTTGTGGAAGATCCTGACGCCAGGTGCTTATGCCAGCTGCTCTGACCCCAGCCGCGCGGGGACACCCTTGCTCAGCGCTCTGGGCAGGGTTATTCTGGACCTGGCCCAGAAGTGCCCTGGTGTGCCCAGGACATTGGGCTTCTTTTCTGTGGGTCGGCAGGCAGAGGAGGGCTGGTCCTGAGGCTCTGTGGACAGAGCAGATAACTTTTTGCTTAGACGCTCATTGGCAGTGTTCTGGGGAGAGGAAGTCTTCTCCTCTGAGTAGCCTCGGGCACCTCACCTGACTTCCACGCTCTGCTACTTCACAGTGAGTAAAGGCCACAGGCCAACCCTCCAGGGCCTGTCTCTGCTTCTTCGGGGGTATGCCGGGCCCAGAGAAGCCCCCCAGCATACACTGGTACAGCAGGGGCTTCTGAGAGAGGTGTCTAAAAATCCCTTTTGTACCCTCTCTTTTCTCTGTAGAGCCCAAGTTCAGAGTCTGAAGTAGAAAGGGCTTGCCTGCAGGGCTATAGGCCATGGGTAGGGGCACAGAGAGAATCTAATTCTCAAGCTTGCGTTTGCACCTCATCTCCAGCTGGGGCTTGGGGCTTAGGCCCTGACTCTCTGCCTAGGATCACCAGATACATCTTTTCCTAAGCCCTACCAGTCCTTCAGGAGCTGGCAGGAGGCAGGCTAGAGTAAAACATCCTCTCTCTCACACACACACACACACAGAGGTATGGTGCCTCCCTACAGAGCATAAGGTTTATTTCCGATCAGACTGAACTCAGGGAGATCACTGGGGGCCGCCGTTGTATATCCTCTGCCCTCCTGGGGAATGCAAGCGGCACAGTTCAGCAGCCGAGGTGTCAGCCTCCTTTTCACGGACGCCAGGGGGTCAGATAGTTGACACGGCTGCGGAAAGAAACCAGAGTGAGGTCCGGCCCTCCGGGCTGTCCTTCCCGAAGTGTTCCTTGAAAAACCACCCACCTTCCTGCCTTCAAGGCTCTGAAAACACAGCTTCCAACCTGTCTCTGTGGCTCAAGAGCCTTCACTGGCTCCCCATTTCCTTTCATGTATTTTGGGCTGGTCCATTTGACTTTCAGACCCCAGTTCCAATTTGCCTCGTCTTTGTATCTCCAGTGAGTTTTACTCGGCTTTCAATCATTGAGTGAACCCACTCTGGCCGGCACTATATAGTCGTGCAAAAATAGACAGCATTCCCTTGTGTGTGCAAGGATAGGTGGGAGAAGAGGAATTTTCAATTGGTAATTATACTGCAACCGTCCTTTCCAAGGTAGAGACGGATGCGCAGGCCATGACCACCTGGAGGGGCGTGGTTTGAGCTGGAGGGGAGGGGCAGAAGTCAGAGAAGAGGATGGGACATCTGGGCTGGGCTTTAAAGAGTAAGGAGGGGTTTTCCAGGCAGAGATGGAAGGAGAATCTTGTGCTGAACAGTACACGCAAAGAAGTGGAGTGCTTGGCTGTTCCGGTGTTTCGAGTTGCACCCAGGAGGCTGGTACACTACGGAATGGAGAGGTGGGGGCCAGCCAGATTATGAAGGTGCCTGAGTGTCTTGCATTCTCCTATTGGAAACCCTAGTCCAAGTCTTTACCACCTTACCTACCTCCGAGAAGGCAAATTCTTGCTTCTTTCCATCATATTTCTTATATTTCTGTTAACTCTTCCAGCCCCTGCTCTTCTCTCAGATAAACCCTTCTTCTCCCTACCCCCGTCTTTGTCTTTTGGCCCGACTGACCCACATCAAGTGGAGTCTGCTCCCTCCACCGCCCAGTGGGCTGCACTTTTGCCTGGAGAGCATCTCTCCAGGGGGGAGCCCTTCAAATTCTCCCTGACGTCACCCAGAAGGGTACCCATACCCTGGCACCTCCCTCCTGAGGCTCCGCAAGTGGAGAGGGTCTGAGAATCGCCTGAGCCCCGAGGCTGTCCCGCGGGGCCGGACGCTGGGCGTGGCCAGACGTGGGGCGGGGCGGAGTCATTCCGCAGGTCCCGCTGGAGGGCCCTACCTGTAGTTGGAGCCGGCCCTCCGGGCTGTCCTTCCCGAAGTGTTCCTTGAAAAACCACCCACCTTCCTGCCTTCAAGGCTCTGAAAACACAGCTTCCAACCTGTCTCTGTGGCTCAAGAGCCTTCACTGGCTCCCCATTTCCTTTCATGTATTTTGGGCTGGTCCATTTGACTTTCAGACCCCAGTTCCAATTTGCCTCGTCTTTGTATCTCCAGTGAGTTTTACTCGGCTTTCAATCATTGAGTGAACCCACTCTGGCCGGCACTATATAGTCGTGCAAAAATAGACAGCATTCCCTTGTGTGTGCAAGGATAGGTGGGAGAAGAGGAATTTTCAATTGGTAATTATACTGCAACCGTCCTTTCCAAGGTAGAGACGGATGCGCAGGCCATGACCACCTGGAGGGGCGTGGTTTGAGCTGGAGGGGAGGGGCAGAAGTCAGAGAAGAGGATGGGACATCTGGGCTGGGCTTTAAAGAGTAAGGAGGGGTTTTCCAGGCAGAGATGGAAGGAGAATCTTGTGCTGAACAGTACACGCAAAGAAGTGGAGTGCTTGGCTGTTCCGGTGTTTCGAGTTGCACCCAGGAGGCTGGTACACTACGGAATGGAGAGGTGGGGGCCAGCCAGATTATGAAGGTGCCTGAGTGTCTTGCATTCTCCTATTGGAAACCCTAGTCCAAGTCTTTACCACCTTACCTACCTCCGAGAAGGCAAATTCTTGCTTCTTTCCATCATATTTCTTATATTTCTGTTAACTCTTCCAGCCCCTGCTCTTCTCTCAGATAAACCCTTCTTCTCCCTACCCCCGTCTTTGTCTTTTGGCCCGACTGACCCACATCAAGTGGAGTCTGCTCCCTCCACCGCCCAGTGGGCTGCACTTTTGCCTGGAGAGCATCTCTCCAGGGGGGAGCCCTTCAAATTCTCCCTGACGTCACCCAGAAGGGTACCCATACCCTGGCACCTCCCTCCTGAGGCTCCGCAAGTGGAGAGGGGTCTGAGAATCGCCTGAGCCCCGAGGCTGTCCCGCGGGGCCGGACGCTGGGCGTGGCCAGACGTGGGGCGGGGGCGGAGTCATTCCGCAGGTCCCGCTGGAGGGGCCCTACCTGTAGTTGGAGCCGAAGCGTCGGAAAGCATTCCTGCAAGAGAGGAGGGTGGGGCCGGCGTGGGAGGGAGGAGTCCCTCTCTGGGATCCACCACGTCCAGAGGTGCCGTCCCACCAGGATTACACTGCACCTTCGCCCCGCCCGAACGCCTCCACTCCGAACGGGTGGAGTTCCGGGGACTGGATGACAGCATGCTCCGTTAGGTAGGAAATAAACATTTGCTCATTTTGAAATGGCAATTTTCTTGCTGTGTTTTGGAGCCAATCGATTCTTCCGAGGTCTCACATTTTCAAGGGTCACTCGGTAATGCGCTGGTGAAAGTCGCCGAGACCCCACCCTCCCTCCTCCAGGCATGGGGTCCCCGGGGTCTGTGGGGTCACTTACAGGGAGTCGAAAGGCAGGGGCTTCTGTCCATAGCGGTCCAGGCTGGGATTCTGGTTAAGACAGAACTTGGGGCGGGCCAGAGGGATGGGGGTGTCCACAGAGCAGAGGGGACAGTGGCCCCTCCCCTCCCTCGCAGACGCTCCACCCAGCGCTGATGGCTGAAGATGTTGGCCCTGGGCACTGGGAGACCTTACTCCCGGTCTCCTGCCCTCCTCCCCGACCCCCGTGTTAGCCGCTCCTCCACCTCCGCGGCGCCAGGGACAGATCGGCGCGCAGCCCTTCCTACCCGCCAGTTTTGGGTCACCTCTGGCTTCAAGTACCGCACGGCGTAGCCGCTGAAGCTCTCGACTGCGGAGAGAACGCAGGTCCTTAACCAGCCCGGAGCAAGCCCCGCCCCGGCTCTTACCTGAGCCCCGCCCCCAGATCAAGCCCCGCCCCACGCCCGCCCAGAGACCCAGTCCCACCTCCGGACCTCGTTCCTCCGGGTTCCAAAACCCACCCTGCGCTCCACCTCGGCCCCACGGGCTCCCGCTGCTCAGACCTGGCCCCGCCCTCCCCAGGACAAGCCCCGCCTCTGTGAACCGCAACCTGTCGGCGTCCAGCCGGCTCTGAGTGCCCCAGCTCCTATTTTCCGCCCAGTCTTTGTGAGAGTCCACCCCCGAAGCCCCCCTGACCTCCCTTGGTCAGCGCTTGGGGTCCCGGCTCTAGGGACCCAGCGACTCAGTTTTCTGTCCTGCCTCTGGGGCGTCCTTCGCCGTTGCAGTACTGACCCTTCTTGCTCGAGCAGGGCAGCTTGAACTCGCCGGCGGAGGACACGAAGCGGGACCAGTCCTCGATGGCGCGCGTGAAGCAGGGCCAGTCGACCCTGTTGATGCCTGGGACGATGGGAGCCAGCTTTCCCTCGTGGTACCTATTTCGGAGCCTCTGGCCGGTTGCCGTCATGTCCTGCCAGGAGGAAGGAAGTGAGCAGGGCGTGGGGCCCGCTTGAACCATCTGATCCAGGGGCCTCCCCCTGAAGCCCCTGAAAGAGAGATCGGAACTGGAGATGCCTAGTGCTCAGGTGAGTGCAGGACCTTCAGGTCCCCTTCTCCAGGGTAAACCAGCGACAAAGGACACTCACCAAGCACTGCAGGGGTTTGTTGGGGACACCAAGAAGTGTGAAGTAGGCATTATCAAAGTCATCTGTCCACAGAGCAGAGGGACAGTGGCCCTCCTCGCAGACGCTCCACCCAGCGCTGATGGCTGAAGATGTTGGCCCTGGGCACTGGGAGACCTTACTCCCGGTCTCCTGCCCTCCTCCCCGACCCCGTGTTAGCGCTCCTCCACCTCCGCGGCGCCAGGGACAGATCGGCGCGCAGCCCTTCCTACCCGCCAGTTTTGGGTCACCTCTGGCTTCAAGTACCGCACGGCGTAGCCGCTGAAGCTCTCGACTGCGGAGAGAACGCAGGTCCTTAACCAGCCCGGAGCAAGCCCCGCCCCGGGTCTTACCTGAGCCCCGCCCCAGATCAAGCCCCGCCCCACGCCCGCCCAGAGACCCAGTCCCACCTCCGGACCTCGTTCCTCCGGGTTCCAAAACCCACCCTGCGCTCCACCTCGGCCCCACGGGCTCCCGCTGCTCAGACCTGGCCCCGCCCTCCCCAGGACAAGCCCCGCCTCTGTGAACCGCAACCTGTCGGCGTCCAGCCGGCTCTGAGTGCCCCAGCTCCTATTTTCCGCCCAGTCTTTGTGAGAGTCCACCCCCGAAGCCCCCCTGACCTCCCTTGGTCAGCGCTTGGGGTCCCGGCTCTAGGGACCCAGCGACTCAGTTTTCTGTCCTGCCTCTGGGGCGTCCTTCGCCGTTGCAGTACTGACCCTTCTTGCTCGAGCAGGGCAGCTTGAACTCGCCGGCGGAGGACACGAAGCGGGACCAGTCCTCGATGGCGCGCGTGAAGCAGGGCCAGTCGACCCTGTTGATGCCTGGGACGATGGGAGCCAGCTTTCCCTCGTGGTACCTATTTCGGAGCCTCGGGCCCGGTTGCCGTCATGTCCTGCCAGGAGGAAGGAAGTGAGCAGGGCGTGGGGCCCGCTTGAACCATCTGATCCAGGGGCCTCCCCCTGAAGCCCCTGAAAGAGAGATCGGAACTGGAGATGCCTAGTGCTCAGGTGAGTGCAGGACCTTCAGGTCCCCTTCTCCAGGGTAAACCAGCGACAAAGGACACTCACCAAGCACTGCAGGGGTTTGTTGGGGACACCAAGAAGTGTGAAGTAGGCATTATCAAAGTCATCTGAAGGAGAAAGAGAAAGGGAGAGAAGCTAGTGCCGTTATCAGAAACAGGGCCACACATTGCCAGAGGGGATCATAAACTGATTTGAACCTATGGAAAGAAACGTGCATTATCTGTCAGAACTATGAATACACGTATCTGTGGACCCTGTGGGGACACAAACTAGTGAAGGTTTTTGTGGCTTTGGCTGAGCCAGGAGAAAAGTAAATAGGGAATGAGAAATATACTAGGAAGATCTTAAGACAAACAAGTGATTTGATTCACATGGGCTTATTAGCCGGGGATATACTCATCAGCAACAGGTGGGAGATTGCTGTGGACTTTGGAACACCGGGTCTGTGCAGACTCTGTAACTTCTTGCTGATTTAGTTGCCCCAGCTGCAACATGTGCTTTCCATCCTCAGAGCCACGAGAATAATCATTGAACAGGGCTGTAACTGAAACCAGCCTGGGCTAATATCATTGCTTGTAACCACCTGGAGGCTTCAGCACTGAATGAAAGCAGACTGGTGCATGTGTTCAGGGCCTTGACCCGAGAGGTCTTGAGCCCCCTCGTTTCCATCCTTTCTCTCTGTCTCTGTCTCTCTGTGTGTATATTTCTTAAAGTCTTGTGGCATCCGCTATTCTCTATGTACCGGGCTGACGAGCTGCGGCAAGTGGCGCCCAACATGGGGCCCGAATAGCGAAGGTTCACGGAAAGGGAATACATGTTAGCGTGATGAGGCGCTGAGAGGAGCCATGGGTGACTGAGGCCTCTGACAGGTTCCTGCTGGTTTTTGACCCTCTCGGGAAAAAATGGGGTAACATATGGGCAGTTCTGAACCTTCGGAACAAAACTGCCCAGGTATGTGTCCTTTGAGACAGCTTCTAAAAGCAGGAGGAGCAGAAACTAGTGAAAAGTTAGTAAAGGGCAGCTTTTAGGGGGTGGAAAAAAAAACACAAGACAGACATCAAAAGGAGTTACAGTGCATACTGGAATTATAGATAGCAATTTTTGGGGGGGCCGGGTTGGGGACGGAGGGGGACAGGCGGGCCACTTCTATTGGTCTTTCATTTATTCAGTTTCATCCATCTTTGTTCTTTGACCCGTGTGGGCCTCCCATCGCGGTGGCCTCTCTCGTCGCAGAGCACCGGCTCTGGGCGCATGCGCTCCAGACCTCCGGCTCGGTAATCGGACACGTCGGTCCAGCCGCTCCTTGGCATGCGGGATCTTCCCAGGCCAGGGATCAAACCGGTGTGCCTTGCACTGCAAGGCGGTGTCCTTACCCACTGGACCACCAGGGAAGCCCCTATAGATAGTAATTTTGAAGGAGAAATCAACCTTCTGGTTTCTACCTCCGTGCCATGGAAGGCAAATAAAGGAGATACGATAGCTCAGTTACTACTTCTTCCCTATCCTCCGTGTGAACAGAATTTATGGGGGTGAGATCTGTTTACAACAATGGGATGCTGAGATATGCATGCCCCCCGAGGATCAGTACAGTGCCCAGAGTAAAATCTTGGGTGTGAATAAGGCTTTCAATCTGGACTAGGCTTAGGTAAGGAACACCAAGGAAGATGTTTCCACTCCAGGCTGAAATGCGTGTTGACAGACAGGGCCTGGGATCCTTGCCTTTTGCCTAGCGGCCACTGCTTGTGAAAGTGCTTTGCCTTCCCCAGAGCCAATCCCTTTGGTCTGGAAAAGTGCAATACTTGTCTGGGATGAATAGTGGCCTTTAATCAAGGAAAAATTGAAAGCTGTCTACTTGCCAGTTCGGGAGCAACTCAATAAAAATAGTGTGGAAGAATCTTTGGTCCTTGGAATTCTCCTAGTTTTCCCATTGGAAGGAGGTCTGGGAAATTGTGACTGCTTGCAGATCTTAGAAAGGCAAATGAAACCATTATGCTTATGGGGCTTTGTAATCTGGGTTTCCATTCCCCACTATGATTCCCGCAAATTGATTAGTGACTTGAAAGGCTGTGTCTACACTATTCCTCTATATCATGCCGATAAAGAAAAATTTACTTTTCTCCTGACTCAGTCAAAGCCACAAAAACCTTCACTGATTTGTTTCCCCACAGACCCTATAGTCCTACTTCTAGGAATTTATCCTATTTTATAGTTGTACGGCTTGGAAATGATGGGGTAGAAAGTTCCCTCATTTCAGTAAACTTTGTATTATAATAGAAAATGATTGTAAATAACCCAAGTGCCTGTCCATAAAGGGCTGGTTAAATAAACTGAGGTACATCCTCACTATGCCTTGATTAAAAATAAAGTTCATAGGCTTCCCTGATGGTCCAGTGGGTAAGGACACTGCCTTGCAGTGTAAGGCGCGCCGGTTCGATCCCTGAAGATCCCGCGAGCCGCGGAGCTGCTGGACCCATGTGTCCAATTACCGAGCGGGAGCTCTGCAGCGCATGTGCCCAGAGCCGGCGCTCTGCAGCAACAAACGCCACCGTGATGGGAGGCCCACACAGGCCAAAGAACAAAGATGGATAAAAATAGATAAATGAAAGACCAATAGAAGTGGCCAAAAAATAAATAAATAAAAATAAAGTTCTTAATTTGAGAACGTCTAAGGTGTAGAAGAATATATGCCATGTGATACCTTTGGCTTTAAAGCCTAAATTCTAGATGATTTGAGGTAAAGAAGAATATACATTCAGGTCATCACGTAACCTAGTCATCAGATGGCATCACAACCAATGGGTTAATAAGGCTAGATGCCCTCTGCTGAGCCGTCATGGCATATGTGGCATTCAACACCTGTGAAAGCTTTTGCTGTCATGCCTCTACTAACTCCCTAGGTGCATGCTGAGTTGCTTCAGTCACGCAAAACTCATTGAGACAAGGGTCCCACCAGGCTGCTCTGTCCATGAGATTCTCCAGGCAAGAGTACTGGAGCCGGCTGTCATTCCCCTTTCCAGGGGAGCTTCCCGACCAAACCCACATCTCTTATGTCGCCTGCATTGGCAGGTGGGCTCTTTACCATTAGCTCCACCTGGCGAGCCTCACACACCTGACTCCTAGTTTACAGAAAAAAGGCTATGAAGGTAAACAACACCATAAGGGAAAAAACACTCAAATTTACAATGTAAGACTTGTCTACAACAAAATGTTTCGGACTTCCTTAAAAAGTCAACATTATGAGGGAAAAATGGAAAGTGGATAGACTGTTTCAGACTAAGACTCAAGAGACATGACAACCAATTACGAGGCACAATCCTAGATCGAATCCTACTTCCAAAAAGGTTTTCACAGCTATGAAAGGCATCTTTGGGGATAACTGGGCACATTTGAATATGAACTGAATATGGGATGTGAGGGAATTATCTAAATGTGCTGATAATATTGACTCATGTAGGAGGTTGTTTTGATCTTTGGAAACTGCTTGCTAAAAGTCTTTGCATGTGAGAGAGAGACAGAACGAAAACAAATATGGCAAAACATTAATTGAAACAGGTGGAAGGTAATAAATGTTCAACATTAGTCTTTTAACTTTCCTCTATATTTGAATATGTTCATAAAAAAAGTCAGAGAGGAAAAGAACAGGTTTGTATTCGCCCTGGTAAGCAGGATACATTAGAAGTTCAGCGGTTACCTGTAAGTGGGGATGGTGGGAGGGAGCAGCGTGAGAACTTTTTACAAGTACATTGGTTTTTGTTTTTTGTTTTTTTTTTTTCTTTTTTTTGGGGGGGTGGGGGAGTGGGGGGATGGGCGGGCCACTTCTATTGGTCTTTCATTTCTCTATTTTCATCCGTCTTTGTTCTCTGGCCCGTGTGGGCCTCCCATCGCGGTGGCGTCTGTTGTCACAGAGCGCCGGTTCTGGGCGCATGCGCTCCAGAGCTCCGGCTCGGTGATCGGACACATCAGTCCAGCCACTCCGGGGCACGTGGGATCCTCCCAGGCCAGGGATCGAACTGGTGCCCCCTGCACTGCAAGGCGGTGTCCTTACCCACTGGACCACCAGGGGAAGCCCAAGTACATTGTTATAGTATTTTGAATTTTGAACCTGTGACTCCATTGCTTTTATTAAAAACTTATTTGCAATAAAATGCATATCTAAATCAAGAGCTCTCCCTAAAAAATCTAGATTCCTGGCTTTTCCTTGGAGTTAGGAAGTTGGTACAACTGTGCTGGCCCTTCCCACACAGCAGCCAGGGAAACCCTGCACTGCTCCCCGTTTTAGAGGGGTGGGTGTGAGGGCTCCAGTACACCTTCACCCCTCCCCCCTCCGCTCCCCACCCTCTTCCCATATGTATGTTTCCCCTCTCGGCCCTGCAGAGGTCTCTGTGGGACCTCCGGAGAGCTCCCTACAGCCTCTGACGTGCTGACTCCATCTGTCACTCGAGCCTGAACCTGGTGTCACCTGGACTCCCCATTCTTGCCCCTCTACCCACACCGGTACCAAGCCCTGTTCCTTTTATCTCCAAAATACCTTCCAAATCCATTCCCCAGGCCAAGACACTGTCACTACCTCCTGAAGGCTGTGGTTCCTCCCAGTGCCCTAACTACCCTCCCCTCTACACCACCACCTTCCATTATCCACCTCTGGTTTCTCTGGGTCACCCTCTCCCGCCACCAATGCTCAGACCTCTTTCCTGCTCAGGGGTTCTCGTCTACCTCCCAAGAATGTCTAGATCCCTGAGCTCAGTGACAGCGACAAGGCCCTCCCTGTGCTATGTCCCCGTCCCTAGCCGCCCCTCTTGCTGCCCCCACGCACCTTGTCCTTGGGCCCAACCCGACCCCTCGAGTTCACCAACACCTCGTGCAGTTTTTCCCCTCCAGGGCTCTGCACGCACCGCTCCCTCTAGCTCAGAGGTCTTTGTTCCAGGCACCGACTCAAGTACAAAGCAGGCAATGAATAGACGTGATCCAATGCAAGCGTGTAGGCATCTGCGTGGCCCCCCTGCCTCCACACCCAAGCTTCTCAGTCGATGAAGGGTTCTTCCTTAGCCCCGTGCGGTCCTTACCCCCAGAGGGTCCCACGTCCGCCTCATTTTCATAACAGGTGTCTTTCTCTTCCTTTTTAATGGGGAGGCATGATTGGGCAGAAGTTATTATTTCTATCACCATTCTGCCTTCTCCTGCACTGCTGACCTCTGCAGAGTGCTCTCTCAAATGAAAAATAATAAATGAATAATAAAACACGCTCTCAAATAAATAACATTATTGTTGAGCGCATAGTATGTGCCAGACATGACCCTAAGAGCTTCTCATGCCTTATCTTACTTTAATCTCACAAAATTAATCACAAACTAGTTAATCCTAAAGGAAATCAGCCCTGAATATTCATTGAAAGGACGGATGCTGACGCGGAAGCTCCCATACTTTGGCCGCCTGATGCAAAGAGCCAGCTCATTGGAAAAGACCCTGATGCTGGGAAAGACTGAGGGCAGGAGGAGAAGGGCAGGATGGAGGATGAGATGGTGGATGGCATCCCCAGCTCAATGGACATAAGTCTGAGCTGGAGGAGAGCGAAGGGCGGGGAGGCCTGGCCGCTGCAGTCTATGGGGTCACGAAGGGTTGGACATGATTTAGCTACTGAACCACAGCAATGGTCATCGCACAAGAGCCCTGAGAGGCCGCCTTGTTAGCCTCCCCATGTTACTGATAAGGAAACAGAGGCTCAGACCCGGAGGACTCTGGCCTGACCAATGCTCAGACCTCTTTCCTGCTCAGGGGTTCTCGTCTACCTCCCAAGAATGTCTAGATCCCTGAGCTCAGTGACAGCGACAAGGCCCTCCCTGTGCTATGTCCCCGTCCCTAGCCGCCCCTCTTGCTGCCCCCACGCACCTTGTCCTTGGGCCCAACCCGACCCCTCGAGTTCACCAACACCTCGTGCAGTTTTTCCCCTCCAGGGCTCTGCACGCACCGCTCCCTCTAGCTCAGAGGTCTTTGTTCCAGGCACCGACTCAAGTACAAAGCAGGCAATGAATAGACGTGATCCAATGCAAGCGTGTAGGCATCTGCGTGGCCCCCCTGCCTCCACACCCAAGCTTCTCAGTCGATGAAGGGTTCTTCCTTAGCCCCGTGCGGTCCTTACCCCCAGAGGGTCCCACGTCCGCCTCATTTTCATAACAGGTGTCTTTCTCTTCCTTTTTAATGGGGAGGCATGATTGGGCAGAAGTTATTATTTCTATCACCATTCTGCCTTCTCCTGCACTGCTGACCTCTGCAGAGTGCTCTCTCAAATGAAAAATAATAAAAGAATAATAAAACACGTCTCTCAAATAAATAACATTATTGTTGAGCGCATAGTATGTGCCAGACATGACCCTAAGAGCTTCTCATGCCTTATCTTACTTTAATCTCACAAAATTAATCACAAACTAGTTAATCCTAAAGGAAATCAGCCCTGAATATTCATTGAAAGGACGGATGCTGACGCGGAAGCTCCCATACTTTGGCCGCCTGATGCAAAGAGCCAGCTCATTGGAAAAGACCCTGATGCTGGGAAAGACTGAGGGCAGGAGGAGAAGGGCAGGATGGAGGATGAGATGGTGGGATGGCATCCCCAGCTCAATGGACATAAGTCTGAGCTGGAGGAGAGCGAAGGACGGGGAGGCCTGGCCGCTGCAGTCTATGGGGTCACGAAGGGTTGGACATGATTTAGCTACTGAACCACAGCAATGGTCATCGCACAAGAGCCCTGAGAGGCCGCCTTGTTAGCCTCCCCATGTTACTGATAAGGAAACAGAGGCTCAGACCCGGAGGACTCTCAGGCAGGGAGGAGCGGAGCCGTGACCTGTCCCTTTAACCCTTTCCTCTACCATTCACGGCTTCTCCCTCTGAGATCCCCTCCTCCAAACCATCCACGCCTTCCCCGAAGGCCCCGAGGGGCCTCCAGCAGCGGCCAGGCGGCCTGACCTTTGCGGCAGTAGGTGGTGGACTGGCAGTGCTCGTCGGAAAGGCAGCCCTTGACAGAGTCCATGTCCATGCGGCGCAGGCTGGGCAGGGCCGGGTGGTAGAGCTGGTGCTTCACGCCGGCCAGCTGGTTGCGCCGCCGGGGCACGGGCAGCAGGATGGCCGGGGCTGTGTACATGTGGGTGGAACCATCCTCCCAGGGCACCAGGTCGATGACTCGGGCCATGGCTGGGTGGCAGAGACACCCGACACGGACACCCTTCTGTGTGGGAACACAACTTTGGGCCAGTGCGGACGTGTCATCCAACGGGTACTGAGCACCTGCTGTGGGCTGCGAACCGTGGTGGGGTCAGGGACGCTCACACACACACACGCTCACACACACTCACAGAGGATGTGCTACGGGCTCGGGTGGAGGTCTGTACAGGGGGTGTGTCTGGGGAGCCTGGGGCCGGGGCATTCGGGGAATTGTCTAAAAGAGATGCCATTTGAGTCTATTCTGCCATAATGAGCAGGAAGCAATAGCCGCAAGTGGGTTCAGAATAGAGCTCCGCCTGCCTCTGGGTAATTAATTATGGATTTTTGGCCTTCGCTCAGGTATCTGGCATTTACTCAGTGTTCTACAGGGAGACATGGGTAAGTTTTAAATAAGGGGAGAGATGTAATAAGTATGAACTAGAAAAAATATAGCTGGTTCCCCAGTGCTTCCTTATAAAAAGCAGATATTCCCCAAGCCTTTGAGTCGTTGAAACTTTAGGGAGATTTTGTTAAGTCCAGTTGCTTTCTTCCTGACCCTAGTGGGCAGTGAGCGATGGCGGTGGGCGGTAGGGAGGTGGGCGGGAGGAGAGAGGCCCTTGAGTCGGCAGAGGGCATGGCGACTGGATGGGGAAGCTCCCCAGGGGCGGGGCCTGCGTGGGGAGGGACAGGGGTATGGAGAGAGAGGACGGGGAGGGAGGACTCCTGGCTCCCGATCCACCTTTGTGGTACCTCACCTGCAGGCCACCAGCCCCAGGTGCACCGGTGCACAGGGCTTTTCTGCTCCTCTACCTGCTTGATAGGGAAAAGAGGTAGGGAGACAGGCCAAGCCCCAGCGCCTTATGAGACAGTAGGGGAATAAAGGGACATTCTGCAGAGACAATGCCCATTGCAGCCTGACTGTCTCCTTGGCAACCCTGGCAACTGCAGGTTCTGAGGAGAAGAGACTGCTGCCGGGGTCCTTGCACTGGCCCCCTCATTCAGCCTTCCTGAAGGTTGCTGTCGCCAGGGCTTCACAGAAGATAGGCATGTTGAGAAACTGAACAAGGAGCTTCGGTTTCCTGGGGATAGCCAGGGCAGGGCTGGCCAGGGCAGGCTGTGCGACCTTAGACTAGTTACTCTCTCTCTCTGGGCCTCAAAGCTCCCAGCTGTGTTAGGAGGGCGCCTGGGCCCTGGCAGGGGCTGTGTTTGTGAGCTAGCCGCGTGCTCCCCTCTTTGCACACCTCAGGGAAGAGGGCACAGCCCTGCCCGCCAGTCCTTGAGGTGCCAGAGGTGGAGATTAGAGGCTACCAGGATCCAGGGTCAGCATAAGGGGATCAGGGAGAGTGGTGGCCTCAGCACGATGGGGATTAGCAGGTGATACTCCACAGCCAGCCCCCTGCAGGCAGTCAGCCGCCCCACCTCCCAACGCGAGGGCACCTGGGCCCAGGGCCCTGAAGGGGTCAGAACCACTGGGGGAGATCCCTGGCAGTTCAGTGGTTAGGACTCAAATTTCCACCCCTAGGAATCTTCCAAGGAAAAAGGAAAACATATGTCTACACGAAGACTTGGTATGCAAATGTTCATAGCAGCATGAATTATAATAGCCCCATGTCCATTGTGTCCATTGACTAATGGATGGATGAACAGACTGTGGTATATCCAAGCCATGGAATACTCTTGGGAATGAAAAAGATATGAATTAGGGATGCATGCCACAATGTGAATGACCGTCAAAACATTATACTGAATGAAAGAAATCAGGTACAAAACATTCCACATATTATACAATCCACTTGTATATAATGTCTAGAAAAGGCACGGTTTAGAGACAGAAAACAGATGAGTAGTTGCCTGGGGCTGGGGGTGGGAACGGGGAGTGATTCTAATGAGCATGAAGGATCTTATTGGGAGTGATGGGAATGTTCTGAAAGAATTTTTTTGGAAAAAAAAAGATTCAAGGTTGTTTTTTTTTTTTTGAAAGTAGATATTGTATCGTTCATAAAAATAAAAATCATTGCGCTGTACTGTTAAAATGGGTGAACTTTATGGCATACAGATTATATGACAATAATGCTGTTTTAAAAAACTGACATCAGTTAGAGGAGGCACGTCAGGGCCTGCCAGCCCCTAAGGAGCTTCCACATCCCACTTTTTCAGTCTCACCTCCTCAAAGAGCTAACAACTCTGCTGGCTGAGTAGTATAACCTCAGCTTTCCTTATTTTTTCTCCCTAAGATTTTTGTTTGATGTAGACCATTTTTAAAGTCTTTATTGTATTAGTCACAATATTGTTTCTGCTTCATGTTTTTTGGCCCACGGGCCATCCGCTAAAACCCCATCTTCCGACCACGGCTTACAGGCTCTGCGTGATCTGTCCTGGACCCCATCTCACACCGCTCCCCCCTACCACCACGGCGCCCCTGGCTCCCACTGTCTTTGTCAAGCACATCCAAGCTCATTCCAGCCTCAGGATCTTTATTGACCCCTCCAGCATCCTCTGCCTGGAGCACCACTCACTAGGATCTTAACGTCTCAGCTCAAATCCTTCCCTCTGGGGCTTCCCCTGGTGGTCCAGTGGGTAAGGGCACCGCCTTGCAGTGCAAGGGGCGCCGGTTCAATCCCTGGCCTGGGAAGATCCCACGTGCTGCGGAGCGGCTGGACTCATGTGTCCAATTACCGAGCCCAAGCTCTGGAGCGCATGCGCCCAGAGCCGGCGCTCTGCGACAACAGAGGCCACTGCGATGGGAGGCCCACAGAAGCCAAAGAACAAAGACGGATGAAAATAGATAAATGAAAGACCAATAGAAGTGGCCCGCCTGTCCCCCTCCGTCCCCACCTCACCCCCAAAAAAGATAAAAAAAAAAAAAATCCTTCCCTCTGCCTAGCATGCCTAGGCTTCCCCCTACGCCCCACCACCTCACGCATGCAGCTGCCCCGTGTGTTTCTCTCACGGCACTCAGTATATTTGCAGTACTTCTTAAACTCATCGTTCACCTTTTTTTTATTTCTGAATCCTCCATTGGAATACAAGCTCCGTGAAGGAAGATCCAATTTCTGTCTTTCTCAGTGTGCCAAGGGTGGCCCACTGCCTCACACACAAGCCAGACAGAGAACTGTCGTAGATGGTCAAGTCCCCTGTTGTTTAGTCGCTAAGTCATGTCAGACTCTCTGAGACCCTGTGGGCTGCCGCATGAGCTCCTCTGTCCTCCACTATCTCCTGGAGTTTGTTTAAACTCATGTCCATTGAGTCTGTGACACCATCCAACCATCTCATTCTGTCACCCCCTTTTCCTCTTGCCCTCAATCTTTCCCAGCATCAGAGTCTTTTCCAGTGAGTCGTCTCTTTTCATCATGTGGCCAAAGTACTGGATCTTCAGCTTCAGCATCAGTCCTTCCAGTGAATATTCAGGGTTGATTTCCTTTAGGATGGACTGGTTTGATCTCCTTGCAGTCCAAAGGATTCCTAAGCGTCTTCTCCAGCACCACAGTCTGAAAGCATCAATTTCTTTGGTGCTCAGCCTTCTTTAGGGTCCAACTCTCACATCCATACATGACTACTGGAAAAACGATAGCTTTGACTGTACGGACCTCTGATAACCCGAAGTGCTTTCTAAGTCCCCTGTCTTTTGCGAAACAGCCCACCGCTCTGTCCCCACCCAGGTCCAGGCACCTCCCTGAGCCCCTCCGTGCTGGGCCTCAGGCCCTCTCCCCTATTCCCCCGAGGTCACCGTCTCCCCTCCAGGGTCTGATATCAGTTCAGGGGGCTGGCTCAGTCAGTCGTCTGTCAGTCCTCGGATCCTCCCTGCAGGCCCAGCCCTGGGATCCCAGCCATTCTGGTGGATCCCAAGGCGGCAGGCGCTGAGACCCCGCCCGAGCTGCTGGAGTCTCTGGGACTGAAGCGCTGCAGCCCCTGCCCTGGCGCTGGCAAGCAGGGACGCGCCTCCCGCCTCCCACCCCGTGGAACCTCCCCGGAGCATCTGGGGATGGAAACCATTATCCTTCCATCATCACTAGGTGGGTTGGCCAAGATCTGTGGGGAACCAGGTCTCCTGGTAGCTCCCTGGCACTCCAGAGCAGGGCCACGTGGGGCTCCTTCCCCGGGGCCCAGATCCCTGCTGGCCCCTGGGGGCTGCTGCCAGCTTCCTAGGCATCAGTCGCCTCTTTTCCACCACCACCTCCCCACCCTCTCTAATGTCTCCTAATCCTTTGCACACGGCCCTGCTGCTGCCAATTAATCCCCGCTGTGTCTGAGTCCAGTCGAGAGAAGCAGGAAGAAGGCAGGTCCTGGCTGGCAGACGGCACCCGAGCACGTAAGTCAGGGTGAGGTGATGGCTCTGTGGGACCCCCGAGGGGCCGCCCTCCGTGTTCTCCTCCCAGCAAGGCGTTTAGACACGGAGAACCCAGCAGGGCTGGAAACCCGGGGCTTCCGTCTTCCCCGGTGAGGCTCAGACCTTAGGGAGTCTCCAAGGCAGCTTGTGAAATTCAGATTCCCAGTCCTGCAGAGGGTTTAGAGGGGCCTAGGAATCTGCTTTCTCCCCAGCTCTCCTGGAAGATTATGAAAGGCTGGTGGTCTAGGTACCATCATTGCTCTTGAGTACCACTCCCAGGGCCCCCTTTCAGCCTGTGCCTCCCTCAGCAATCAACAACAGGGATGGGGTAGGGGGAGGAGATGGGAGGGACCTGCGCGTGTTTCTGTCCAGAAGGAAATGGCTGAGGCTGGGGAAAGAAGGAGAACTGGCGTGGGGGAAAGCTTCCCTCATCATTTCCAGTAGGTTCAGAAACACAAGACAGAATTGTTGTCTGCTGGGGAATGGCTCGTAGGACTGGTCTGCAGAAGCAGCGAATTCTGGGTAAATGTCAGCTCCTCCGGGGTAGATGTGGGACACCTGGGGTCAGGCAGACCGGAGCGTACGCTCAGCTGGGCCACTTACTGGGCTGTGTTACTTTGGGCAAGTCTACTGACCTCTCTGGGCCTCCATTTCCATAGCTATGAAGTGGGGATGAAAATGCTTATTTGACTGAAATGCTGAGTGGGAGGAGGTGAGAACAAGGTTGAGGTGGGGCTGCCTGTGCCTGGCTGGGCCAGTGGAATCTGCCATCCCGAACATGCCCTCTGGGGCTCTGCCAGTCTTGGAAATCAGTGTCCACACCCAACAAGGCAAGGGAAGACCAGCGGCGGCGTGTCTGCCCCCGGTTCACATTGTTGGCAGCTGAGCCAGGGATCTAACCCCCCACCCAGGGCTGTGTCCCCCGCCACGCCTTCACTTAGGCGAGGCCGGGCTGCTGAGGCCAGTGTGGGGACAGAGGCCAGGGCTGTGAGCGGAAGGGCGGGCAGTGGGCCGGGGCTGCGGGCAGCTGGGCCCTGGGGCAGGGAGCCCGGCTCGGCGGCTTCCCTTTGCAGCCCTGGACCAGGGCCCCTGGCAGAGGAGGGACAGGGGAGCACTCTACCAACCCCTTGGCTGCCCGTGGCCGGGGCAGGGAGGGTACACCAGTCGGTTCAGCCTCAAAAGGCCCTTTCAGGGCTGGGAGTTTGCATATATCAATCTGTGCAATGCTCCCTGGGCCAGGCCGTTCCGCAGGGGTGCAGTCATAAGAACAGGCCGGCCTGTTCCCTGAAGATAAAGGATGCCAGAAACGGAACCCATGTGAGGTAGCTATCATAGCAAACCATGAAAAAGGGAGCCTGTTATTTTATCTGAAACATTTCTAAATTATGAAAATAGGTTAATTTTTATCTCATATAACAAAAACTTATTTTCCATTCATATGTTTTTTTTAAACATACATTTTTAAAAATGTTTGATGGGGGTATACGGAACACGACGGTCTGTGATGAGCATTGTTGCTTGACATCCAATAATCGTCACAGCTCTCCTCGTGCGCCAATCACTGTTCCCATCAGTTTGGTTTATTTTCATAGTTATGTCCACAGGATAACTACTAGTAACTTCCCTTTTTTACAAACAAGCAAACTGAGGCATAGAGTGTTTACTCAATTTGCTCATAACTGGTGCCACGAGCATGCAGATCTGTTAGTTCACATAGACCTACTTAAAAACAATGGCTCCGTAATATTCCATTACTGGGTATTTACTTAGTCTGTGCTCCACTTATGGATGAACAATTAGGTGCTTCCCAATAACCAGTCTCTTATGGGCTCAACAGTAAAGAATCTGTCTGCAATGCAGGAGACACAGGTTCGGTCCCTGGGTTGGGAAGGTGCCCCGGAGAAGGAAATGGTAACCCATTCTAGTAGCCTTTCCTAGAAAATCCTGTGGGCCAGAAGCCTGGTGGGTTACAGGTATGGGCTTGCGAAACAGTCGGACATAATTTACGGACAAACACACAGATGGATATTTGGAAGTTTTTCCTCTTTAACACTGTCGTGACTCACCTCTTTACACACACGTGTGGGCTCAAGCATTTCTGTAAGGAAAATACCTGAAGTATAATTGCAAAAGACGGTTTTAAAGATGGTGAAAGAAAAGAAGCATGTCACCCACAAAAGCAGCCCATGGAGCTGGCAGAGGAGGGACAGGGAGCACTCTACCAACCCTTGGCTGCCCGTGGCGGGCAGGAGGGTACACCAGTCGGGTCAGCCTCAAAAGGCCCTTTCAGGGCTGGGAGTTTGCATATATCAATCTGTGCAATGCTCCCTGGGCCAGGCCGTTCCGCAGGGGTGCAGTCATAAGAACAGGCCGGCCTGTTCCCTGAAGATAAAGGATGCCAGAAACGGAACCCATGTGAGGTAGCTATCATAGCAAACCATGAAAAAGGGAGCCTGTTATTTTATCTGAAACATTTCTAAATTATGAAAATAGGTTAATTTTTATCTCATATAACAAAAACTTATTTTCCATTCATATGTTTTTTTTAAACATACATTTTTAAAAATGTTTGATGGGGGTATACGGAACACGACGGTCTGTGATGAGCATTGTTGCTTGACATCCAATAATCGTCACAGCTCTCCTCGTGCGCCAATCACTGTTCCCATCAGTTTGGTTTATTTTCATAGTTATGTCCACAGGATAACTACTAGTAACTTCCCTTTTTTACAAACAAGCAAACTGAGGCATAGAGTGTTTACTCAATTTGCTCATAACTGGTGCCACGAGCATGCAGATCTGTTAGTTCACATAGACCTACTTAAAAACAATGGCTCCGTAATATTCCATTACTGGGTATTTACTTAGTCTGTGCTCCACTTATGGATGAACAATTAGGTGCTTCCCAATAACCAGTCTCTTATGGGCTCAACAGTAAAGAATCTGTCTGCAATGCAGGAGACACAGGTTCGGTCCCTGGGTTGGGAAGGTGCCCCGGAGAAGGAAATGGTAACCCATTCTAGTAGCCTTTCCTAGAAAATCCTGTGGGCCAGAAGCCTGGTGGGTTACAGGTATGGGCTTGCGAAACAGTCGGACATAATTTACGGACAAACACACAGATGGATATTTGGAAGTTTTTCCTCTTTAACACTGTCGTGACTCACCTCTTTACACACACGTGTGTGGGCTCAAGCATTTCTGTAAGGAAAATACCTGAAGTATAATTGCAAAAAAAGACGGTTTTAAAGATGGTGAAAGAAAAGGGAAGCATGTCACCCACAAAAGCAGCCCATGGGAGCTGCTTTCGCAGTCTGCTGCAAACGGCTTAAACATCGTGGACCAGTAACAGTTTGCAGACTGACACTGGTTGCTGCTTGGGACCACACCTGGAACACAGGCTGGGAGCCACAGTGAGCCCTCCGGGGACGCCTAAGGACTTCTGTGCCCTACAGGGGTCAGGATGTTGAGCTGGGTCCAGAGGGTGCTGCCGCAGCCCCCAGGGACCCCTCAGAAGACCGAGAAAGAGGAGGAGCGGGCAGAAGCAGAGCCAAAGTTGGAGCCAAAGCCTGACACAGCCCCTGAGGAGACGGAGCGCAAGGAAGTGTGCCTGGTGAGAACTGAAGGGCCAGGAAGGGCATGCTGGCCTCGCTGCTCAGAGCATCCCCCGCTCCGATCAGCCGCCCCATCCACCTTCCACAACAGAGGAAGATGGGGCCAGAAGGTGACGTGGGGGTCACCTGGCTCTGTAAACAGCCAGATAGTGAACACTGTAGGCCTGGTAGGTCATGCCAGCTCTGTGAATTACTCAACCCTGCCACTGTAGCATGAGAACAGCCCTGGACAAGTGGGAATGAATGAATGAATGAATGAATGAATGAATGAATCTGGTGACTGGGTTCCAATAAAACTTTATTTGCACAGAGAAGCAGTAGCTAGACTGGATTTGGCCCACTGGTCATTGTTTTCCAAGCTCTAGAGTCTAAAACAGAACTAGTCAAAGCAGCAGGTCCACGAGCTGTTCGTTACCCGTCCAGGGGAGGTCAGGAGCTCGCCAGAGGTCAATCGACTCTGAATCAAGCACGCTGCTTAGCTCAGTTGGTATTTGTTTTGCAGTATGACTTTCTCCTTAAAGGAAGCAGCGTGTTGATACACAATCTCCTGCAAACTGCTTAACTCTTGTAGGCCCACACTGGTTCCTGGACCACACTTGGAACATCATTGGACTTGTATACATATTTGTGCACCTGTGCATACACACACATCTGTGTGTATATCTCTGTGTTAATGGGTGTGAAATAACATGTTCATGAGTGCACACTTGTGTGTCAGTGTAAGAACACCAGTATGTTTATATAGGCCTAGATGTGTGCACGTGTATGTGACTGAGGATATACATGTACGTGTGTACACAGAAATATCCGGGTCTGCGTCTATATGCAAATATATGTGTATGCACATGTGGGTGGGGCAGCTTCCTGGGAGACACCTTGTTGGGGGAGGGGGCTGAGGAACCCCTGAGGCGCCCCTGAAGGAAGGGGGCGCCTCCCAGGTAGGAGGCGAGGATTTCAGACACCACTGTGAGGCTATAGCTGTTTGGTCCTGAGGGGGCTCAGTCATGGGTGGGTCAGGGGCTGCTCCACCTGCTCTAGGCTGCCATCACTGGGGTTTACATGGCCATGTTTGAACCCTCCAGCCACCTGGGCAGCCCTGTGTGGGGAAGGAAGTGACTGCGGCTAATCCAGGCCCTCAGGGTGAGTGCTGGGAGCCCCGGCTGTTGGGGTGAGAGGGTGGGGAGAAGGGCTGTGGCCTCCACTGTGAGACTCGAAGCAGCCCTTGAGGCTGGCAGACCCATTTCACAGATGAAGAAATGGAGGCTTCAGGGAAGCTAACGGTGGGCTGCTGGGGACTTTCTAGCTGAGCGGAGCTGGGCCCCAGGGGTTCCGACCCCCTCAGGGTTCTCTCGCTCCTCTGCCTCTGCCTTGACCGCCCCAGCAGGGTGGAAACGGGCCTCTCGGAGGATCCCGTTCTAAAGTCCAAGGGACTCTTTCCAGGAACCCAGGAGACTGCCCTCACTCCGCCCACATCCCTCCAGGCCCAGCTCGCTGTGGTTCCCGAAGCAAACAGGTACTGCACGACCCTCCTCTCTCCACAAGGCCAGCCCCCCACCCCCAACACAACCTAGGGAGCCACTGGGCGGGGCTGGGGATGGCTGCTGCTGTCAGGTCTGGAGTCCCTCCCAAGCTAAGGCCCAGAGCGTCTTAGGAATTGGCTGAGAGGAGGCTCAGCAAGAGGCGGGGGTCTCCTGGGCCCAGTGGGCCAAGAGAAACGGAGGGTGGGGACCAGCGGTTTCTCAGTGCTTGGGTGAAAGGCAGGTTCGGTGTGGCCAGAGCTTCTGGGTTTCCCAATGAAGACAGAAATCCAGGGTTGTCCAGGAAATCTCCCAGAGAGCTCAGACATTTTAGACCCGGGGTGGTCGCCCCAGCAAGCAGGTCTGTGGCAGGGCTGGCCTCCGACGGTGAGTCTGTGACCCTCCTGTTGAAGCTGACAGGCCTCTGTTACAAGGAAACACCCCACAGAGTACCTTCCAGTACTCATCCTTCCAGAGTACCAGACACGTGCCAACGGGAGGAGAGGCCCCGGCAGCCAGGCCAACAGAGCAGAAGGATGATAAGCTGATGCTTTTACTGAGCATCTCAGTGGGGTGGGCTTGGAACGGCACGGGGCAGACCTGGCTCCCCAAGCATCAGTCTGCCATTTTCCGGAGCGGGACATGAGGTTGCAGGAGGGAGGTGATGTGTCTATAGAGTCAGTGGGGAGACAGAGGCTTGGGGCTCAAACCGAGTTCTTTAGGATGCTGTGGACCGCCACGCCCGCCAGGGAGGGGCTGGGGACGTTGATGGTGGGCCGGTCTCTCTGTCCCTCAGCGGTCCCAGAGGCTGGGTGCTGACCTGGCTCAGGAAAGGCGTGGAGAAGGTCGTCCCACAGCCCGTCCCCAGCAGCAGGCCCGCCCAGAACTCCGCAGTGAGTTTGGAGAGTCCAGATCAGGTACAACTGGGGCCAGGAGCTGAAGCGGGGAAGCGGTGGGCGGGGGGCCAGCACACCTGGGCTCTACTCACGTCTGTCTGTCTGTCCCCGCAGGCAGGAGCACAGATCCCTGGGCAGTGCGGCACTGAGGGCTCAGGTGAGGCCGGGAGGCCGGATGGTGTTATAGCAGTGGGTGAAGGGGTCGCTAGGACTTCCCTGGTGGCTCAGTGGTAAAGAATGCACCTGCCAGTGCGGGAGATGCGGGTTTGATCCCTGGGTCGGGAAGATCCACTGGAAAAGGAAATGGCAACCCACTCCAGTATTCTTGCCTGGAGAATTCCATGGACAGAGGAGCCTGGTAGAGGCTACAGTCCACGGGGTTGCAAAGAGTTGGCCATGACTTAGTGGCTGAGCACGTAGGGGCTGCTGGGCTGGGGCCTGCTCTCTGGGGTGAGGAGTCCACGGGGCCAGAGCTCATCTGACTCGGGCCTGGTTTGGACTCAATTTGAGCTGGCCTGACCGGGGGCTCTGGGCAGGCCTCCTGCTTCTGACGGACTTTCTTTTTTCTGCAGATGGACCCAGTGAGTCCCCCAGGGCCAACGACACCGGGTGAGTCCCTATCCTGACCCCACCTGTAGTGTGTGTGGTGGACTCAGCACGCCTGGAGCCCAGGGCCCACCACCACCTCCGTGTGCGACCTTGGACACGCCTCTCATCTCTTTTGGGCCTCACTTTTCTCATCCACAAAATGCAAATGATGGGCTAGGTGCTGCTCATGGTCTTTTGTGCTGATTACTGGGAGATCCTTGGGTGGGGGCCTTCCTCTGGGGATGGAGAGAAGACATGGATGAGCTCCTCAGGGGTGGGCCTTGGGTGCTCTTTGGGTGGGTGTAGCTAGGCACCGTGTGGAGCCAAGAGGGAGGGCCTGGGTCACTGTGGAGGACACTGGGGTGCCCAGTTTGGCCTCACACTTGGCAGCCTCTCAGGGGACTTCCCTGGTGGCTCAGCGGTAAAGAATCTGTCTGCAATGCAGGAGACCCGAGTTTGATCCCTGGGTCAGGAAGATTGCCTGGAGAAGGGAATGGCTACTCACTCAGGATTCTTGCCTGGAGAATTCATGGACAGAGGAGCCTGGCGGCTACAGTCCATGGGGCTGCTAAGAGTCGGAAAGACTGAGCTCCACGCACTTGCTCCACTTACTCTGACTTTTCAGAGCTGACCAACGGAGGGGCGGGAGGCTGGGCAGGGACTGTGGTGAATGGGCAAGCCCATGTCCCTCTCCTGGGAGGGTCCCCACTGAGCTCCACTTGCCTCTGCCCTGCAGGAGTGCTGGGCCCCACGTGACCAGTTCCTCCAGTTTTTCAAGAGAAGCTAGAAATTTAGGTTTCTACATAATCCTTATTTGTTAGATGCTGCCAATGAATTGAAAAGTCTTCAAAAACACTTAAGTCTCCCCAAATAAACCAGAAACCTCCAGGTTGCTGTCTCTGCTGGAAATTCAGAGTCAGGGCTTCATCCCCATTCATCCCATCCAGTCATTCCTTCCCTCATTCATTCATTAGATGTCAGATCCTGGAGCACAGGGGCTTTTGTCTGGGTCACTGAACCCTTGGTGCCCAGCACAGTGCCTGCCATACAAAGGGGCCTCAGCACAGAAACGATGAATGAATAGATGAATGAATGAAGATATACAATCACACACTCCATTCTTCCATTCATTGCTCTAGCTTGCTCTCTACTTCTTTTGTCTTCTGGAGGCTGCCCAGGTCAGGGGTCCCCAGGACCACTCTGCTGACTTGTGAGACCAGTAAAGGTATTTAGGATGGAGGCACCCAAAGGACTTGCTAGCTTTCTTTTGAGCCATATCTGGGGGGTGGGCTCCCCTGGGAATATGGAGTTTCCCTGAATGGGCAGGGCTGCCTAGAGGCCAGATGGATCTAGGGACCCAACGTGTATCCCAGGACCAGCTACATGCAAAGGAAAATGCAGGACTCCTTTAAAAGACTTTAAGACAGTAACAATAGAGCATGAAGCCAAACATGGCCCCTTCTAAGTATGGGGCCCTGTGTGACCTCACTGTTCACACACCAATGAAGCCATACCCTGTGTGCCCGCCACAGGGAGCCCGCCACGCTGCATTCAGGTCCGCAAGCAGCCCTGCTCTCCTCTGCTGCCCCGGAGGCCAAGGCCGGGCCTACTGTTCCAGAGCCTGCTCCCGCCCTGGACCAGGATATCAGGTTGGCGGAAGTCCCCCTACCAGTGGGGGCCCTTTAAGAGTATACAGTCCAAGGTCCCCACTGTGTGGAACGGGAGCTGAGAAAGAGCTGGTTGAGGCTTGGGTCAGGACAGCGTGGCTGGTCACCGAGGCCGCTCAAGCTGACCGCTGGCACCTGTGCAGGTCCGGGCCCTGGCTGCTCAGGTGGTTCGAGCAGAATCTGGAGAAAGTGCTGCCTCAGCCTCCGAAAATCGCCGAGGTGAGTTGATAAAAAAAGGAGAGCAGGCAGCTGGCCACTCAGGAAGGGCCTACCTACTCCAGCAGGTGTGCCCCACCCCTGGGACCCAAGGCGGGGTGGGTGCTCTCCTTGCTGGAGGTTCCTTGAGGCGGAAGGGGGGCCCCAGAAAGGGGCGGAAATGGAGCGGAAGGGTGGGCGGGGCTGGCCGCTTCCTCCGTGACGCAACTTCCGGTTTTGACCCAGGGCTGGAGCCAGGAGCCTACAGGTGCTGCCGTGGGTCCAGGTACGGGGAAGGGACCTGGGGAGGGGCTGCCTGGGATGGTCACAGACTGGGCTGGGGATACAACTGGGCTCCAAGGGTGCTGCGAGAGGGGTGTAGACCTGGCAGGGAGCGGGCTGTTGTGGGAGCCCTGAAACGCCCTCCCCAGTCCGGGCTGGGAAGCCAGTAGCGTTGTGAGGGCCTTCCCTGCACCTCGGCTCCATGTCTCTCTCAGCATGGGGGGCGTTGGGGTGCCCACTGAGTCACACGGGCACCTCGAAGCTGGAACCCCGTGCCCTCAGCGGTTGTCTGGTGCCCCGCCACGTCATGCTGACTCTCCTCCCTTTTTGTTACTTAGAGCCCCCAGGACCCCCCTTGGAAATGAAGCCCATGCCACAGGCCCAGGAGAGCCCCTCCCTGCCCACTCCTGGACCCCCGAAGCCGGACGAGGAGCCGACTCCAGAGCCCCAGCCCGGTGTCCAGGCCTCCTCCTCCCTGCCGCCCCCCCAGGACTCAGCCAGGTGAGCCCCTCAAGCACCTCTGCTCCCGCGGGCAGCAGGCTCCGTGCTGCTGAACTTGGCCCCAGCCCAACACCCACCAAACGAGTCTTTTAAATTAGAAAAGTAACACATGCGCCTGAGGGGAAATTCATGCAGTGCGGAGCTCCCCGAGTGATCATCTCAGCTGGTTCTCCAGCTTCCGCTGGATTCCTGGATACAGACGAGCTCACAGCGCATTTCTCCTTTAAACACACAAACCCAGCAGCAGAAGAGTCTAGTTGCTCATCTCACTTGTTTTTTTTTTTTTTTTTTCCACCTAAAAGTATATCTTAGAGGTGGTCTAATCCTTAGAGGTCAGCTTCACTCTTTCAGCGGCTACAGGGCACCTCATGATGCGAATGTACCAGCTTTTATTTAGGCATTTGGTGGACTTTGGGTTTGTTTCCACTCTTGCGGTTAAGAGCCTACTCCAGCAGGTGTGCCCCACCCCTGGGACCCAAGGCGGGTGGGTGCTCTCCTTGCTGGAGGTTCCTTGAGGCGGAAGGGGCCCCAGAAAGGCGGAAATGGAGCGGAAGGGTGGGCGGGCTGGCCGCTTCCTCCGTGACGCAACTTCCGGTTTTGACCCAGGGCTGGAGCCAGGAGCCTACAGGTGCTGCCGTGGGTCCAGGTACGGGGAAGGGACCTGGGGAGGGGCTGCCTGGGATGGTCACAGACTGGGCTGGGGATACAACTGGGCTCCAAGGGTGCTGCGAGAGGGGTGTAGACCTGGCAGGGAGCGGGCTGTTGTGGGAGCCCTGAAACGCCCTCCCCAGTCCGGGCTGGGAAGCCAGTAGCGTTGTGAGGGCCTTCCCTGCACCTCGGCTCCATGTCTCTCTCAGCATGGGGGGCGTTGGGGTGCCCACTGAGTCACACGGGCACCTCGAAGCTGGAACCCCGTGCCCTCAGCGGTTGTCTGGTGCCCCGCCACGTCATGCTGACTCTCCTCCCTTTTTGTTACTTAGAGCCCCCAGGACCCCCCTTGGAAATGAAGCCCATGCCACAGGCCCAGGAGAGCCCCTCCCTGCCCACTCCTGGACCCCCGAAGCCGGACGAGGAGCCGACTCCAGAGCCCCAGCCCGGTGTCCAGGCCTCCTCCTCCCTGCCGCCCCCCCAGGACTCAGCCAGGTGAGCCCCTCAAGCACCTCTGCTCCCGCGGGCAGCAGGCTCCGTGCTGCTGAACTTGGCCCCAGCCCAACACCCACCAAACGAGTCTTTTAAATTAGAAAAGTAACACATGCGCCTGAGGGGAAATTCATGCAGTGCGGAGCTCCCCGAGTGATCATCTCAGCTGGTTCTCCAGCTTCCGCTGGATTCCTGGATACAGACGAGCTCACAGCGCATTTCTCCTTTAAACACACAAACCCAGCAGCAGAAGAGTCTAGTTGCTCATCTCACTTGTTTTTTTTTTTTTTTTTCCACCTAAAAGTATATCTTAGAGGTGGTCTAATCCTTAGAGGTCAGCTTCACTCTTTCAGCGGCTACAGGGCACCTCATGATGCGAATGTACCAGCTTTTATTTAGGCATTTGGTGGACTTTGGGTTTGTTTCCACTCTTGCTGCGGTTAAGAGCCTTGCAACAGGCGTCGCTGTGTACATGGACAAGTGAATCAGAAGAAATGGAATTGTTGGTACAAATGATATGTGCATTTAAAATCAGGGTAGAGCCTTCCATGGAGATCCAGTGGCTAAGACTCCATCCACTCTTGGGCTTCCCTGGTGGTCCAGTGGGTAAGGACACCGCCTTGCAGTGCAAGGGGCGCCAGTTCGATCCCTGGCCTGGGAAGATCCCACATGCCGCCGAGTGGCTGGACCGATGTGTCCAATTACCGAGCCGGAGCTCTGGAGCGCATGCGCCCAGAGCCGGTGCTCTGCGATGGGAGGCCCACACAGGCCAAAGAACAAAGATGGATGAAAATAAATAAGTGAAAGACCAATAGAAGTGGCCAAAAAGAGAAAAAAAGGAAGACTCCACTCTTCCAATGCAGGGGACACAGGTCACAGGTTCCATCTCTGGCCGGGGATCCCACATGCCATGTAGCCAAATGTAAATAAAATCAGGATAGGTAATCCTAAGTGCTCCTGCCCTGACGGTGTGGGAGGGGCCCGGAAATGCACCTTGGGAACAAGTGGATAGTAGGGGGCACTGATTTACCCGCTGGGGTCCAATCACCAGAGGCTTGCCTGGGGAGGCCAGAGATGGGGCATTTGGGCTCTGGTCCGTCCTCTGCCAGGTTGCTGCCTGCCCTGGGGAGGCTCTGACTCTGGCCTCAGTCTCCCCATGAGTCCTCCTGCTCCGACATGGCTCTTTTTCTCTCTCCCACTTGCAGGTTGATGGCCTGGGTCCTGCACAGGCTGGAGATGGCCCTGCCGCAGCCGGTGCTTCGTGGGAAGGCTGGGGAGCAGGTGGGTGGTAGGCTGCGGAGGAAGGGCCCTGGGTGGTTGGGGGAGGGTCCTGGGAGTTCAGGCAAGGGCGGAGGGGTCCCTGGCTGGGGCAGGGCACAGAAGGAAAAAGGGAGCCCATACCCGCAACTCAGATCCCTAGCCTGCCCGTCCGCATGGCTTGGCTCACGTCCGTTCCACACACACTCTCTGGTCACCATGACCACAGGGCTGAGAAGGGCTGACCCAGCCCCGCCTGCCAGCTGGTCACAGTGGGGAGGTGCTTCCATGGGGGGAAGCAGGGAGGATGTGGGCTGCAGAGGAGGATCCTCCCAAGGAGCATCAAGGCAGACTTCCTAGTGGAGGTGGCCTGCAAACTCAGACCTGAAAGAGGAGGAAGAGGCAGGCGGGTGAAAGTGAGGGGTGGTGTGGGAAGGCCTTTAGCAGAGGCTCAGTATGCGCAAAGGCCCAGAGACAAGAGAGGCCTGGAATGTTCTAGGGAGAAGAGGGGCTTGCAGGAAGCCAGTGGGCCCCATGTGCATTCCCAATGACCTAGGGCTCCTGCATGGTGGGTGGAGCAGGGCCCCCACCTCTCTAAGAACCTGCCGCCTGGCCTTTCTCCCTTGGAGACAATTGGACACCTTCGTGGAAGCACCTGGAACTGGGAGGCGGGAGAAAGGATCGCAGTTCCTTCTGCAGTGGAAGGTGGACAGGAGCTCAGGGCCCCTTCCCTGCTGAACCGTGCCGCTCTGGCGCTTTCTCCCTGTAGCCAAATGTAAATAAAATCAGGATAGGTAATCCTAAGTGCTCCTGCCCTGACGGTGTGGGAGGGGCCCGGAAATGCACCTTGGGAACAAGTGGATAGTAGGGGCACTGATTTACCCGCTGGGGTCCAATCACCAGAGGCTTGCCTGGGGAGGCCAGAGATGGGGCATTTGGGCTCTGGTCCGTCCTCTGCCAGGTTGCTGCCTGCCCTGGGGAGGCTCTGACTCTGGCCTCAGTCTCCCCATGAGTCCTCCTGCTCCGACATGGCTCTTTTTCTCTCTCCCACTTGCAGGTTGATGGCCTGGGTCCTGCACAGGCTGGAGATGGCCCTGCCGCAGCCGGTGCTTCGTGGGAAGGCTGGGGAGCAGGTGGGTGGTAGGCTGCGGAGGAAGGGCCCTGGGTGGTTGGGGGAGGGTCCTGGGAGTTCAGGCAAGGGCGGAGGGGTCCCTGGCTGGGGCAGGGCACAGAAGGAAAAAGGGAGCCCATACCCGCAACTCAGATCCCTAGCCTGCCCGTCCGCATGGCTTGGCTCACGTCCGTTCCACACACACTCTCTGGTCACCATGACCACAGGGCTGAGAAGGGCTGACCCAGCCCCGCCTGCCAGCTGGTCACAGTGGGGAGGTGCTTCCATGGGGGGAAGCAGGGAGGATGTGGGCTGCAGAGGAGGATCCTCCCAAGGAGCATCAAGGCAGACTTCCTAGTGGAGGTGGCCTGCAAACTCAGACCTGAAAGAGGAGGAAGAGGCAGGCGGGTGAAAGTGAGGGGTGGTGTGGGAAGGCCTTTAGCAGAGGCTCAGTATCCCAAGGCCCAGAGACAAGAGAGGCCTGGAATGTTCTAGGGAGAAGAGGGGCTTGCAGGAAGCCAGTGGGCCCCATGTGCATTCCCAATGACCTAGGGCTCCTGCATGGTGGGTGGAGCAGGGCCCCCACCTCTCTAAGAACCTGCCGCCTGGCCTTTCTCCCTTGGAGACAATTGGACACCTTCGTGGAAGCACCTGGAACTGGGAGGCGGGAGAAAGGATCGCAGTTCCTTCTGCAGTGGAAGGTGGACAGGAGCTCAGGGCCCCTTCCCTGCTGACCGAGCCCTCGGGCCCCGTGTTCACACAGCCTCTCTGGGTGGCAGGGGGAGAAACAGCTTTGGAGCTCCCCGAGAGGAGGAAATAGGACGTGTCCAGCAGCAGGAATGATGAAGCAGCTTGACTGAGCGCGGGTCCCTCAGGATAGGGCTCATGGGGAGAGGCCTGCGTGCAGATGGAGCTCTGGGTCAGCCTTCTGGGGGAATGGGCGAGCTATTTCATGCATAGAGAGCAGAGAGAGGGGCCCACCGGGGCCAAGAGCTGAGGTGGCCCAGGCAAGCGGTGAGCCTGCTTGGGGGGTGACGGGGGCAGCAGGCCACTCCGAGGGGGAGGGGAGAAGCAGGACAGGACCTTCTGTGTGTCCCGGGCGCTGTGAGGAGACCCTCTTGCTCCGGCCTGTGCCAAGGGACTGATTGAAGCAGGAAGGCCGATGAGGAGCCCACAGAAATTGTTTCCCTTTTTCTTGCCATACAGGAGTCTGATGCCCCCGTGACATGTGACGTGCAGACCAGTAAGTGACATATTAGTGGCTCGTTGTGTGCCTCTCCATGGGGGTTGCTTGGGCCAGGCCTGGACGCGGGAATGGCGGGCGCAGCCAGTCTCCAGACTGGAGCTGGGGAAGCCCATGCTCTGCAGGGCCCACCTCAGGCCAGCCTGTCCAGGTAGCCAGAGCCTGGCCCAGAGCCAGATGGTGGTTGGAGGCCCCTCCCGGGGGCCCAGGGTAGGGGCAAGGGCATGGGCACCTAGGCAGGAGCCTGGCCTGCCTTCCAGCTTCTATCCAGAAAAGAATAATTCTGAGGTCAAGTCAGATGGGCCCCCTTCCTGCTAGGAAGCCCCAAGAGGTGCGATGGCCCCTTGGGCCAGTGGGTTTGGCTGAGCAAAGTCTTTGGTTGGGGGTGAAAGGAGAGAGATGGGCTCTCTCTGGGGAAGCTGAGCCCTTTGAGCTGGGAGGGCATTCCCTCACCTGTAGGGGGTTTGTGTGTTGCCTTTTTTTTTTTTAAAGATTTATTTATTTATTTTGGGCAGGGGTCGGGTTGGGGAGGGAGGGGAGCAGCGGGTCACTTCTATTGGTCTTTCATTTCTCTGTTTTCATCCGTCTTTGTTCTTTGGCTCCTGTGGGCCTCGCATCGCAGTGGCATCTGTTGTCGCAGAGCGTCAGCTCTGGGCGCATGCGCTCCAGAGCTCTGGCTCGGTGATTGGACACATCGGTCCAGCCACATGGGATATTCCCAGGCCAGGAATCGAACCGGCGCCCCTTGCACTACAAGGCGGTGTCCTTACCCACTGGACCAAGGTGGTGTCCTTAGCCCGCCTTTTTTTTTTTTTTTTTTTAATTTATAAACTTATTATCCATTTTTGGCTGTTCTGGGTCTTCATTGCTGCATAAGGACTTTTCTCTAGTTGCAGGGAGTAGGGACTACTCTCTAGTTGTGGTGAGCAGGCTTTTCATTGTGGTGGCTTTTCTTGTTGCAGGGCAAGGGCTCTAGGGCACACAGGGCTTCAGTAGTTGGGGCACATGGGCTCAGTAGTTGTGGCTCTGAGACTCTAGAGCACAGGCTGCATAGTCGTGGCCCATGGGCTTTGAGTCTGGTTCCCGGGTGTGACGTGCAGACCAGTAAGTGACATATTAGTGGCTCGTTGTGTGCCTCTCCATGGGGGTTGCTTGGGCCAGGCCTGGACGCGGGAATGGCGGGCGCAGCCAGTCTCCAGACTGGAGCTGGGGAAGCCCATGCTCTGCAGGGCCCACCTCAGGCCAGCCTGTCCAGGTAGCCAGAGCCTGGCCCAGAGCCAGATGGTGGTTGGAGGCCCCTCCCGGGGGCCCAGGGTAGGGGCAAGGGCATGGGCACCTAGGCAGGAGCCTGGCCTGCCTTCCAGCTTCTATCCAGAAAAGAATAATTCTGAGGTCAAGTCAGATGGGCCCCCTTCCTGCTAGGAAGCCCCAAGAGGTGCGATGGCCCCTTGGGCCAGTGGGTTTGGCTGAGCAAAGTCTTTGGTTGGGGGTGAAAGGAGAGAGATGGGCTCTCTCTGGGGAAGCTGAGCCCTTTGAGCTGGGAGGGCATTCCCTCACCTGTAGGGGGTTTGTGTGTTGCCTTTTTTTTTTTTAAAGATTTATTTATTTATTTTGGGCAGGGGTCGGGTTGGGGAGGGAGGGGAGCAGCGGGTCACTTCTATTGGTCTTTCATTTCTCTGTTTTCATCCGTCTTTGTTCTTTGGCTCCTGTGGGCCTCGCATCGCAGTGGCATCTGTTGTCGCAGAGCGTCAGCTCTGGGCGCATGCGCTCCAGAGCTCTGGCTCGGTGATTGGACACATCGGTCCAGCCACATGGGATATTCCCAGGCCAGGAATCGAACCGGCGCCCCTTGCACTACAAGGCGGTGTCCTTACCCACTGGACCAAGGTGGTGTCCTTAGCCCGCCTTTTTTTTTTTTTTTTTTTAATTTATAAACTTATTATCCATTTTTGGCTGTTCTGGGTCTTCATTGCTGCATAAGGACTTTTCTCTAGTTGCAGGGAGTAGGGACTACTCTCTAGTTGTGGTGAGCAGGCTTTTCATTGTGGTGGCTTTTCTTGTTGCAGGGCAAGGGCTCTAGGGCACACAGGGCTTCAGTAGTTGGGGCACATGGGCTCAGTAGTTGTGGCTCTGAGACTCTAGAGCACAGGCTGCATAGTCGTGGCCCATGGGCTTAGTTGCTCGGCAGTCTGTGGGATCTTCCCGGATCAGGGATTGAACCTGTGTATCCTGCCTTGGCAGGCGAACTCTTTATGAGCTACCAGGAAGCCCCGTGTATTGCCTTTATTGCTGCATCAGAACTGGGCCCAGACTGAGGCCAGGAGGAGAGGGCTAGGGTCCAAAATAATGCTCTTCCTTTCACATCATGGCCTCTGGAAGGGCGGGTGGTATACATGGCTTACGTGCATCCATTCATTTGTCCATTCATTTGTTCATAAATGCTCTCGGAGCGTTGCTATGGGCCTGGCCTATGATGAGGGCTGGAGGCAAGCAGAGCAGGGTTCAGGCCCGGAGCGTGGCCCTCTTTCACCCTGGACACAGGCCCTCAGATTGTGGGCGTCAGGTGCCCGAGAGCTGCCAGCTCCAGCCCCACTGTGGTGGCCTTTGGGAGCACTCTGGCACGGGGCAGCCCCCACAGGCTGGCTGACTGTGGAGCTCAGGTCGGGAAGGTGATGGAGTTTGTATAATCGTGACAGTGTCTTGAAGGAGAGGCTCAGAGCCGGGTTCGCTCAGTCTCGAGCTCACAGGAAGGCTGCCCATGGCTCTTGGGGAAGGCAGAGGGGCAGAGATGTGCTCAAGGTCACAGTCCCTAATAGTGACTAGAGTGCCCTGGGCCCAGCCGCGGCTGCTCAGCCAGGCTAGGGTTAGAGGCACGGAAAACCTTCCTTGGAACGGAGCCCCTGCCCTCCAACCCTCCGCCCTGAGCCTCTAGGAGGAAGCAGCTTGCAGCCTGCGGCAGGCAGGACCTCGCTGTCCTCCCAGAATATGTGGGTCCTGGGTGAGCCTGGGGCAGCCCCAGGGTCAGAAACCAGGATGTATCCATTTCCTAGGGCCGCCATAACAGAGGACCACAAATGGACACCCTCAAACGGCAGAGATGTGTCCTCTCGCAGGTCAGGAGGCCAGAAGTTCAAAATCAAAGTACGGGCAGCGTTGGCTCTTTCTGGGGCTCTGCGGGGGGCACTGTGCCGGTCGTCTCTCCTGTCTCCACTGGCTGCTGGCCATCCCCGCTGCCCCTTGAGGTCTAGTGGCCCTCCAAGCTCTGCCTTTTCCTCTGGGTCTGCCGAACTTCCCTGCTGTCTTTTCTGCAAGGGCACCGGTCACTGAGTTCTGGGCCCATTCTGAGTCCAGCCTGACCCCCTCCCGAGATCTCTAGTGACACCTGCGAAGACCCATTTCCAGTTCAGGTCCCACTTTCAGGTGACGGGGGCTCGGACTTGGATATAGTTTTTTGGGTGAACACTGTTCAACCCGTGATGAGGAGGATCCTGCGAGGCAGAGGGAAGGTGACCCCTCCCCTGCCCAGTCCCCCAGCCCTCCACCCTTTCCCTCATTCACTCCCTCCGCCTGTCCGCCCGCCACCCACTCTTCTGTCTTCTCCTTTGTTTCAGGGGTGGTGGCCGCTGGAAGCCTCTGAAACAAAAGGGAAGGGAGCCTGGGAGAGCGCGGACGGACACACGGACAGATGGATGGAAGGAAAGAAGGGTGCCCTGAAGAGAAGACCTGCCGGGGCAGGGGTGGTGAGGTGGCCATCGACCGCCCACCTTCCCTGAACCTTCCACTCCCCACCCCCCATCCCAGGCAGGGTGATGGGGAGCCCAGGGAGAACTGCCTCTCAGAGACAAGGGGGCTCCTCTGCACCAGCGCGAGGGGGGCCCGCTCCGAGCGGCCGTGGGTTAGGCAGCGGAGGGCCTCCCACCGCAAGGCTGCAGGGAAGCTCGCGGGCACTGTCTGTGAGAGAGCTGGCACCTGGCCCAGTCTGTGCCCGCTGGGACAGTTTCTCCCAGAGGAGGATCTCCTTGCCCAACTGCCTGATCAGCAGCTTGCAGCCTCGGCAGGCAGGACCTCGCTGTCCTCCCAGAATATGTGGGTCCTGGGTGAGCCTGGGGCAGCCCCAGGGTCAGAAACCAGGATGTATCCATTTCCTAGGGCCGCCATAACAGAGGACCACAAATGGACACCCTCAAACGGCAGAGATGTGTCCTCTCGCAGGTCAGGAGGCCAGAAGTTCAAAATCAAAGTACGGGCAGCGTTGGCTCTTTCTGGGGCTCTGCGGGGGGCACTGTGCCGGTCGTCTCTCCTGTCTCCACTGGCTGCTGGCCATCCCCGCTGCCCCTTGAGGTCTAGTGGCCCTCCAAGCTCTGCCTTTTCCTCTGGGTCTGCCGAACTTCCCTGCTGTCTTTTCTGCAAGGGCACCGGTCACTGAGTTCTGGGCCCATTCTGAGTCCAGCCTGACCCCCTCCCGAGATCTCTAGTGACACCTGCGAAGACCCATTTCCAGTTCAGGTCCCACTTTCAGGTGACGGGGGCTCGGACTTGGATATAGTTTTTTGGGTGAACACTGTTCAACCCGTGATGAGGAGGATCCTGCGAGGCAGAGGGAAGGTGACCCCTCCCCTGCCCAGTCCCCCAGCCCCTCCACCCTTTCCCTCATTCACTCCCTCCGCCTGTCCGCCCCGCCACCCACTCTTCTGTCTTCTCCTTTGTTTCAGGGGTGGTGGCCGCTGGAAGCCTCTGAAACAAAAGGGAAGGGAGCCTGGGAGAGCGCGGACGGACACACGGACAGATGGATGGAAGGAAAGAAGGGTGCCCTGAAGAGAAGACCTGCCGGGGCAGGGGTGGTGAGGTGGCCATCGACCGCCCACCTTCCCTGAACCTTCCACTCCCCACCCCCCATCCCAGGCAGGGTGATGGGGAGCCCAGGGAGAACTGCCTCTCAGAGACAAGGGGGCTCCTCTGCACCAGCGCGAGGGGGGCCCGCTCCGAGCGGCCGTGGGTTAGGCAGCGGAGGGCCTCCCACCGCAAGGCTGCAGGGAAGCTCGCGGGCACTGTCTGTGAGAGAGCTGGCACCTGGCCCAGTCTGTGCCCGCTCGGGACAGTTTCTCCCAGAGGAGGATCTCCTTGGGCTTGGCCACATTCTCCCCCTCAGAGAGTTGGGGGTCACGGGGGACAGCATCATAAGCTCTAACTGACATTAAAAAGCATATGGTGGCACATCAGACCTGTGAGTGATAATGTTATTGCTTTGGGTAAGGCTCAAGTGAGTACTTAGATTTGAGAGGTGTGTGCATTAATATGGGCTCTCCGATATTGGGGTTGCCAGTAGGAGGGGTCAGCCCAGGGTCCTGACCCAGGCGCCCTGAGTCCCAGCTGGGCCATAGATGTCTTTGTTTGGGGCAAGGAGTGATTTTATTATTATTATTTTATTTTAATTTAATTAATTTATTTATTTATTTTTGGCTCTTCTGGGTTTTCATTGCTGCCCACCAGCTCTTCTCTAGTTGCAGGGAGTGGGGGCCACTCTCTGGTTGAGGTGAGCAGGCTTCTTGTTGCGGTGACTTCTCTTGTTGCGGAACTCGGGCTCCAGGGCTCACGGACTCCGTAGTTGCAGCTCTGAGGCTCTAGAGCACAGGCTCCATAGTTGTGGCTCACGGACTTAGTTGCTCCACAGCATGTGGGCTCTTCCCGGATCAGGGATCGAACTAGTAACTCCTGCATTGGCAGGCGAACTCTTCACCACTGAGCTATGAGGGAAGCCCTCCAGGGCTCCTTGTAAGGATGAGCAGCCAGGGCGGTAGCCCAGGGTGCAGTGGGGGCTTCCCTGGACGTAGGCAGATGCCTCCCCTGCGAGGCAGGCTAGCATCAGGACCTGGGAGGCAGGAGGCCGGAGTAGGGACTGGGCCACTCTTGGAAGGCAGACTGCCCTGTGCCTGGCATGAGGGGAGCACTCTGTAAATGAAAACATTGACCCGTGTCTCAGTTTGCTTGTCTGTAAAATGGGGAATAAAATATAAAAGAGGAAAAATAAAATGGGGATAATCGTTATTCCCACTTCAGAAGGTTGGTGTGGGGACTAGTTGAGTTAATCTATGTAAGTTACATAGTACAGAGCCTGGCACATAGGAAATTCTGTCATAAATGATTGTTATTCTATACCATGAACAATTGTTATTCTTTACCATGAGGCCAACTTGCGTTTAAAGTCACCATTAGTAGTTCATTCCAGGCTCCAGGGCCACGAAGACCCCTGGAGCTTTGGGGGGACACCTGCCAGCAGGCAGTCTTCCCCGTCTTCCCCTTTCTCCTGTCTTGGGGTGGGCTTAGGCTCCTGATGAGCCTCCCCTGCACCTGCTTCTGCCACGCTCACAGCCCCACAGTGTTTTCATGGCCAGGGACCAGAGTCCGTGGAGAGAGGTTGAAAAGGAGACCCCACTTCCACGAAAGTCCAGTTCCCTTGGAACTGGAGCCTCCAGTCCACGGGGAAGTCTTCCTAGACTCCTAGAAGCAGGTTCTGAGCTTCCAGGCGTGTGTGTGGCGTGCTGTCACCATGGAGTGGCGTCTAGTGCATGGGTGGTAGACCAGCTCTCTCTGTCACCCTCGGGCCGTTCCAGGCCACGACATCTGCACGTGGCAGGGTGGACTTCGAGCTTGGGTCTCTCAGCACCACCTGCAGTGCCGTGGTGGCAGCAGGGTTTCTGTACAAACCTCTAAGAAGGAGACCCTGGTAAGAAACAAAGACTCAACTGTAATTGAAAAGTGAGTGTTAGTTGCTTGGTCGTGTCTGTCTCTTTGCAACCCCATGGACTGTAGCCCGCCAGGCTCCTCTGTCCACGGGATTCTCCAGGCAGGAATACTGGAGTGGGTGGCCATACCCTCCTCCAGGGATCTTCCTGACCCAGGATCGAACCCAGGGCTCCTGCCTCCCCTGCGAGGCAGGCTAGCATCAGGACCTGGGAGGCAGGAGGCCGGAGTAGGGACTGGGCCACTCTTGGAAGGCAGACTGCCCTGTGCCTGGCATGAGGGGAGCACTCTGTAAATGAAAACATTGACCCGTGTCTCAGTTTGCTTGTCTGTAAAATGGGGAATAAAATATAAAAGAGGAAAAATAAAATGGGGATAATCGTTATTCCCACTTCAGAAGGTTGGTGTGGGGACTAGTTGAGTTAATCTATGTAAGTTACATAGTACAGAGCCTGGCACATAGGAAATTCTGTCATAAATGATTGTTATTCTATACCATGAACAATTGTTATTCTTTACCATGAGGCCAACTTGCGTTTAAAGTCACCATTAGTAGTTCATTCCAGGCTCCAGGGCCACGAAGACCCCTGGAGCTTTGGGGGGACACCTGCCAGCAGGCAGTCTTCCCCGTCTTCCCCTTTCTCCTGTCTTGGGGTGGGCTTAGGCTCCTGATGAGCCTCCCCTGCACCTGCTTCTGCCACGCTCACAGCCCCACAGTGTTTTCATGGCCAGGGACCAGAGTCCGTGGAGAGAGGTTGAAAAGGAGACCCCACTTCCACGAAAGTCCAGTTCCCTTGGAACTGGAGCCTCCAGTCCACGGGGAAGTCTTCCTAGACTCCTAGAAGCAGGTTCTGAGCTTCCAGGCGTGTGTGTGGCGTGCTGTCACCATGGAGTGGCGTCTAGTGCATGGGTGGTAGACCAGCTCTCTCTGTCACCCTCGGGCCGTTCCAGGCCACGACATCTGCACGTGGCAGGGTGGACTTCGAGCTTGGGTCTCTCAGCACCACCTGCAGTGCCGTGGTGGCAGCAGGGTTTCTGTACAAACCTCTAAGAAGGAGACCCTGGTAAGAAACAAAGACTCAACTGTAATTGAAAAGTGAGTGTTAGTTGCTTGGTCGTGTCTGTCTCTTTGCAACCCCATGGACTGTAGCCCGCCAGGCTCCTCTGTCCACGGGATTCTCCAGGCAGGAATACTGGAGTGGGTGGCCATACCCTCCTCCAGGGGATCTTCCTGACCCAGGGATCGAACCCAGGCCTCCTGCCTTCCAGGCAGATTCTTTAGCATCTGAGCCACCAGGGAAGCTCTGTCTCAAAAGGAAAAAGAGAGGGCAAATGGATGGAAGGAGACAGGGTGAACGATGGTGGCCTTCAGCCCGTCACTTTGGCACCGGCCTGGTGTCAGTGGTCCCACTCCTAATGGCGCTGTGTCCGCTTGCTTAGCTGAGAACCAGCGCGTGGCTGGGGATGCCCCAGGCTCCCTGCGTGGTCCCCGGGACTCTTGAGGCCCAGGCCCACTCTCCCCTGCACCCTGTGATCCTTGCAGTCAGCATTCTCCCTGGAGAGCAAGAGGAGCCAGATCTCATCCTAGAAGAGGTGGACCCTCCCTGGGAGGAGGCTGAGCGCCAGCAGAGCGGCACTGGCCCGCGAATCGCAGAGGCAGCCCCGGCTGATGAAGATGAGGGCAAGATGGTAGAACAGACGCCCGACCAGCAGATCTCAGAGGCAGCCCCGGCTGGTGAAGAGGAGGGCGGGACGATGGAGCAGACGCCCAGGTGGGAGCCAGAGAAGGCCCTGAAAAAAACATTGTCTGGGAAGATGGCAGGCACATGATAGAGAATCCCAAAGGTATAAAAGGGCACAGAGCAGGCCCCAAGCCTGCCTCCTGCTCCCTCTCCCTCCCACCAGATACCCGTCTTTCTCCCCACGGGCACAATGGCTGCCGAGACTCTTGTGTAACTTCCCAGGGCCCATCTGAGCAGATACAAGCATGGATTCTCTTCATTTTTTTTGCACAAAAGATAACATATCACATGCATCGCCCTTGCTGTCTTCATTCAACAACATGCTTTGCAATTTTTCCATGTTGAGTACATGGAGATCATCCTCTTTTTGTTTTAAACAGCTGTATAGTATTTCATCGTATGGATATGCTAGAATGTATTTAGCTTGTCCTCTATTGGTGGCCACTTTAATTTCATTTTAAATAATTCTGCCACGGCACTCTTGTTCACACGTCCCTGAGTGTGCATGTGTGTGTATCAACAGGACACATTTCAGAAGGCTGTTGCAAGGTCATCGGGGAAGGGAATGTGTAACCATGGTAGCGAAGCTGGGTCACCCTCCACAGGGACGGAAGCATCTTCATTCCCACCTGTGAGCTGAGTGACAGCCACTTGTCAAGAGGCCTCAGGTCCATGGGTCCATGACCTGCATTGCAAAGACGGGGAAGCTGAGGGCCAGGGAGGGTGAGGGGTAACCCAGGGTGAGCACCAGGGCATTTTGGAGGGGGAGGCTTGTTGCTAGAGGAAGCTGAGGCTCCCCAGGTGGAGTTTTGGGTGAGAAGTTCAGGTCAGCTCTTGGGGTCACAGGACATCCTACTGAGAACCGGGGCGGGAGGTGGACTCGGGGTGCAGCTAAAAGTGACCTCACCTCTTGCTTCTGATCCCAACTCAGGGAGCTGCCTCGGATTCAAGAGGAGAGAGAAGGGGAGGAGGAGGAGAAGGAAGGGGGAGAGGAAGTGAAGGAAGGCAGAGGGAAAGAGGAGGAAGAAGGAGAAGAGAAGGAAGAAGGCGGAGAGAAAGAGAAGGAAGACGGAGAGAAAGAGAAGGAAGAAGGTGGAGAGAAAGAGAAGGAAGACGAGAAAGAGAAGAAAGAAGGTGGAGAGAAAGAGAAGGAAGAAGGTGGAGAGAAAGAGAAGGAAGACGAGAAAGAGAAGAAAGAAGGTGGAGAGAAAGAGAAGGAAGAAGGTGGAGAGAAAGAGAAGGAAGATGAGAAAGAGAAGGAAGACGGAAAGCAGGAGGAGGAAGAAGGTGGAGAGAAAGAGAAGGAAGACGAGAAAGAGAAGGAAGAAGGTGGAGAGAAAGAGGAGAAGGAGGAAGGCAGAAAGCAGGAGGAAGAGGGCGGAGAGGAAGAGAAGGAAGATGGAGAGAAAGGGAAGAAGGAAGGCGGAGAGAAAGAGAAGGAAGAAGGTGGAGAGAAAGAGAAGGAAGATGAGAAAGAGAAGGAAGACGGAAAGCAGGAGGAGGAAGAAGGTGGAGAGAAAGAGAAGGAAGACGAGAAAGAGAAGGAAGAAGGTGGAGAGAAAGAGGAGAAGGAGGAAGGCAGAAAGCAGGAGGAAGAGGGCGGAGAGGAAGAGAAGGAAGATGGAGAGAAAGGGAAGAAGGAAGGCGGAGAGAAAGAGGAGGAGGAGGAAGGCGGCGAGGAGGAGGAAGAGGAGGAGCAGGAGCCTGAGTAAGACACTCGTGCCCCGCGGGGGCTGAGGGGTGACCCGGGGAGGGGTGGGAATGCCTCCTGCTGCTCACGGGAGCGCCTCCCTTTGTCTACGCTGTGTGCTTTGCCCCTGGTCACTGATCAGAGAGGCTGACGAGGGGCGCTGTGCTCATCATACCTAACCCTCAACAACCACCCACACCCACACATACAAACACAGGACGCACCCCCACAAGAAGGGGATTTGGGGGAGAGGATCCTGTGCCATGCGAGCCGAACAGCGGGCAGATGGAGAGGTGGGTGAGCGTGGGGATGGGACTGGAGACGTAAAGGCAGGTGTCTGATCTCATAGACAGAACTGAACGCGGGGCTGGAGGAGACGCCCGGGCAGTGAGTGTGGATGAGGGAGAGGCCCAAAGGCCGGGTCCGAGGTCAGGGAGATGAAAGGACCAGGAGGAGCGGAGGAGATGAGAAGACGAGGGAGGGGCCTGGAGGCCCAGTGGGAAAGTGTTTCAAGGAGGCGGGAGCGTACAGGGCCGACTGGTGGCCCAGGAAGGGACCGTGGAACTCGTGCAAGTGGTAGGAGACGATCTTTCATCATGGTGGCGCCCGATGGCGAAGGCTTGAACTTGACTTCCTGGGAGCAGCAGGGAGCCGAGGGGGGTTGTGAGCCGGGGAGTGGCGGGCTGGCAGCCGCACTGCGCAGAGAATGAAGCAGGAGGACCATCCGGGTGACCGGGTGATTGAACGTGGCCTCTTGGTCAGGCTTCTCTGGCGGCTCAAATGATAAAGACTCTCCCTATAATGCAAGAGGCCCGGGTTTGATCCCTGGATCGGGAAGGTCCCCAGGAGGAGGAAATGGCAACCCACTCCAGTATCCTTCCCTGGAGAATTCCATGGACAGAGGAGCCTGGTGGGCTTCCGTCCATGGCTTCACAAAGAGTTGGACATGACTAAGCGACTTCACTTGATCGGGCCAGGTGGTTTCATCTTTCCTCTTGCTCCACCCACCTGGCGTTCTCTGTTCTTGTCATTCTCTGTGGTACCCCCGTACCCACATCCTGCCTCCCTGTCCTTTTGGCCACGGCCTGAGGCAAGATAGCACCACGAGTGTTAGGAACCCAGCCTTTGCTTCTCACAGCAGAGTGACCTGGGTGAGTGACAGACAGGCTTAGATCTTCTGCCTCCACATCTGTAAAATGGGACGGCTGGGGGCGGGGATGATTATAGCCCTTGCTGAGTGGTCAGGGGGCCAGCTGTGACAAGCCGATGCAGTAGGACCTGGTGTGGAGTCCACGTTCCATCTAAAGTCACTTGTCTTCTCCATGTCTACCAAGGGTCACAGTCAGTCCCAGTCTGGAAAGAGTTAAACCATGAGACCACACAGGATTTGGGGGCTTGAAACCTGTTCCGCGTCATCTGCTTCGAGCCCACGCTTGCCCAGTTCACATGTCATCTTTCCATCCTTGGCCGGAGGCCACATAGCTACTTGCTTGCTTCCAATGACGGGGAGCTCACGACCTCTCAAGGGCTCTCTCTCCATCCCCACCCACCTCTGACTTTGGATATTATTTCTCCTGCCCAAACTAAGAGTGCTTCCCTCCGTCTTCTGTAACCTGGTCCTAATTCTGCCCTCTAGGCCCCTCCAGAGCCAGGATGCTTTCACTGTCTGATGAGTGCCCCTCTGTTAGGTGGAGACCTTAGGTGCTGCCTAGCTTCATTAGCGCAGTCCTGTATTCTCTCTGCTTTCCACTTGCCTCTGAGCTGTGCTGCCACCAAACCCTCATGCCCAGCACACAGGCCTGCCGTTCCCTTTGTATGCCGTGCCGCTTGAGCTCCAATATCCCTTGAAGGCCAGGGAGCCATTGTGCCAGGCATATGCACTAACTACATAGGTGTTCTCTGACCAGTACAGGGGCATGCTCACGTCTGCACACAGACACCTGATCCTGGATGGATGGTTCAGTCCTTTTCCATGGACAGAGGAGCCTGGTGGGCTTCCGTCCATGGCTTCACAAAGAGTTGGACATGACTAAGCGACTTCACTTGATCGGGCCAGGTGGTTTCATCTTTCCTCTTGCTCCACCCACCTGGCGTTCTCTGTTCTTGTCATTCTCTGTGGTACCCCCGTACCCACATCCTGCCTCCCTGTCCTTTTGGCCACGGCCTGAGGCAAGATAGCACCACGAGTGTTAGGAACCCAGCCTTTGCTTCTCACAGCAGAGTGACCTGGGTGAGTGACAGACAGGCTTAGATCTTCTGCCTCCACATCTGTAAAATGGGACGGCTGGGGGCGGGGATGATTATAGCCCTTGCTGAGTGGTCAGGGGGCCAGCTGTGACAAGCCGATGCAGTAGGACCTGGTGTGGAGTCCACGTTCCATCTAAAGTCACTTGTCTTCTCCATGTCTACCAAGGGTCACAGTCAGTCCCAGTCTGGAAAGAGTTAAACCATGAGACCACACAGGATTTGGGGGCTTGAAACCTGTTCCGCGTCATCTGCTTCGAGCCCACGCTTGCCCAGTTCACATGTCATCTTTCCATCCTTGGCCGGAGGCCACATAGCTACTTGCTTGCTTCCAATGACGGGGAGCTCACGACCTCTCAAGGGCTCTCTCTCCATCCCCACCCACCTCTGACTTTGGATATTATTTCTCCTGCCCAAACTAAGAGTGCTTCCCTCCGTCTTCTGTAACCTGGTCCTAATTCTGCCCTCTAGGCCCCTCCAGAGCCAGGATGCTTTCACTGTCTGATGAGTGCCCCTCTGTTAGGTGGAGACCTTAGGTGCTGCCTAGCTTCATTAGCGCAGTCCTGTATTCTCTCTGCTTTCCACTTGCCTCTGAGCTGTGCTGCCACCAAACCCTCATGCCCAGCACACAGGCCTGCCGTTCCCTTTGTATGCCGTGCCGCTTGAGCTCCAATATCCCTTGAAGGCCAGGGAGCCATTGTGCCAGGCATATGCACTAACTACATAGGTGTTCTCTGACCAGTACAGGGGCATGCTCACGTCTGCACACAGACACACCCGTGCCGTGTTATGTGCAAACTTACGTGTTCTCAGGGCACTTACACCCCCACACAGCCTGCATTCGTGCACATGTACCACAGGCCCAGGTGCACACACCTGCGTGTGTCCACACTATACACAAGCACGCGCCAGTAGTTCCCTACGGACACTGTAGGCTCACACTGGCTCACACAAATGTTTGCCCAGAACTTCAAACTTGGGGAACTTCGGAGCCTGGGACCCCCAGGTAAGGACAAGGGCCCCACCCCCAGCCGTCCCAGGCACAAGGCCAGAGGGGTCAGGCGTGGGACAGGCAGCTGCGCCGTCCCTGGCGGGGAAGGATGCCGTTGCCAGCCCTGTGGAGGCACAGGGGTTACGGATGACGTGCCGGCCCTGGTAACGGGCAGATGGTCGCCTAGCGACCTGGTTTCTGCTGGCAACAGCTAGGCTTTTCCTAGCAACCCCAGCCTTTTGGTCCCCGCTTGGCCTCCCTGGGGGTGTGACAGCAGAGTTCCCCGCACGTCCCCTCGATCTGATTAGAGGCAGGAAGGATTCGTGGCTCATCCACCACTTGAGCCGCACTGGCTCTGGAGCTGGCCTCCAAGGCTCCGGGCTGGGCCGGGGCGCCCCCGTTCCCCACGGGCACGCAGTGCCCTGGGACTTGGGATGAGTGTCGCTGCCGGCCACTGAGCTCCTGCACCATGGGCATCCTTGTCGGCGGAGACAGCGGGACCCAAGTAGGTGGCTGCTATTCCCTCAGGGCTCCTCTCCTTCCTTCCTTGGGGGTTGGGGTGCTGGGCGGAGAGTCTACTAACGGTCACAGTGAGGGCCATAACGTGGGGGCATGGCCTGCTTTGTGACTTGCAGGGAGGAGCAGCGACCTGGTAAACTCTTGCCGGAGGGCCGGGACCTCTGCTTGCCCACCTCAGCCAGTCTCTCTGAGCCTCTGCTTGCGAATTTCGGAATTTGGGAGCTTTCCAGAAGTTGACAGCCTGCTGCTGCTGGTCTAGTCAAGAGGGAGCCGTGGCATACTGCTTACCAGGGGCAACAAGATTTGGGGGTACATGGATCCCCACACGGCCCCTGGTGAGACTGACCGGACCGCTGTAGGGATGTTACATGTCACCGTAGCTGGAGATGTTTGCGCAAATGTTCCTCCATCTCCGAGGGTGACTCGCAGACCTGCCGAACGCCGGCTCCCCTGGGCTTAGTCATAACTGCGGCGGCAACAGTCGTGGCAACAGCTGTGGTTGCATCGGCACTTGCGTTCCCTCCCACACACTGTGCTACAGCGCCTGCCGCTAATCCCATTTCACAGATGAGAGAACTGAGGCCCAGAGACAGCAGCCTGCACGTCCGGGGTGCCCCGCCAGCGAGCACAGAGCTGGGACTGTGTCCTAGGTCAGGCTGGGCTCCTGAGTGGACACCTGGTCCCACAGGCAAGGGAGGCTGCTCGCCAGTGTTGAGAGAGGGGGAAGCCGGATGACGCTGGCCAGGGAGCGCCATTTGTCTCTTAGTTTCCTACTGGTGCTTCGAACCTCACTCAGATAAGCCAGGCTGGGACTTCCCTGGCAATCCAGGGGCTAGGATTCTGTGCTTCCGATGCAGGGGTTTGGGTTTGATTCCTGGTCACTGACCTAAGATCCCACATGCCAGTGTGACCAAAAAAAACTCAAAAAAAGCCAGACTGTATGGTACAGGCTGGCCAAGTCTTAATGTTTTGACAGATAAGCACATGGGGGCTTCCTGGGGACTTGCTTTCCAGGCTGAGTCTAGAATGAGCAGGACCCCAGAAAGCCTCTGACTGGGATTGTCGGCGGAGACAGCGGGACCCAAGTAGGTGGCTGCTATTCCCTCAGGGCTCCTCTCCTTCCTTCCTTGGGGGTTGGGGTGCTGGGCGGAGAGTCTACTAACGGTCACAGTGAGGGCCATAACGTGGGGGCATGGCCTGCTTTGTGACTTGCAGGGAGGAGCAGCGACCTGGTAAACTCTTGCCGGAGGGCCGGGACCTCTGCTTGCCCACCTCAGCCAGTCTCTCTGAGCCTCTGCTTGCGAATTTCGGAATTTGGGAGCTTTCCAGAAGTTGACAGCCTGCTGCTGCTGGTCTAGTCAAGAGGGAGCCGTGGCATACTGCTTACCAGGGGCAACAAGATTTGGGGGTACATGGATCCCCACACGGCCCCTGGTGAGACTGACCGGACCGCTGTAGGGATGTTACATGTCACCGTAGCTGGAGATGTTTGCGCAAATGTTCCTCCATCTCCGAGGGTGACTCGCAGACCTGCCGAACGCCGGCTCCCCTGGGCTTAGTCATAACTGCGGCGGCAACAGTCGTGGCAACAGCTGTGGTTGCATCGGCACTTGCGTTCCCTCCCACACACTGTGCTACAGCGCCTGCCGCTAATCCCATTTCACAGATGAGAGAACTGAGGCCCAGAGACAGCAGCCTGCACGTCCGGGGTGCCCCGCCAGCGAGCACAGAGCTGGGACTGTGTCCTAGGTCAGGCTGGGCTCCTGAGTGGACACCTGGTCCCACAGGCAAGGGAGGCTGCTCGCCAGTGTTGAGAGAGGGGGAAGCCGGATGACGCTGGCCAGGGAGCGCCATTTGTCTCTTAGTTTCCTACTGGTGCTTCGAACCTCACTCAGATAAGCCAGGCTGGGACTTCCCTGGCAATCCAGGGGCTAGGATTCTGTGCTTCCGATGCAGGGGTTTGGGTTTGATTCCTGGTCACTGACCTAAGATCCCACATGCCAGTGTGACCAAAAAAAACTCAAAAAAAGCCAGACTGTATGGTACAGGCTGGCCAAGTCTTAATGTTTTGACAGATAAGCACATGGGGGCTTCCTGGGGACTTGCTTTCCAGGCTGAGTCTAGAATGAGCAGGACCCCAGAAAGCCTCTGACTGGGACTGTGGGAGGTTCATATCCTGGGCCTTCGTGTTCTGAGAACTGAGGGGGCCTCTGTATTTGTTTCAGAGGCGAGTCCCGTCAACCCCATGCAGCACCAGCCCGTCCGTCCGTCCGTCCCTTCTGGGCGGTGCTGCCTTCTCTGTCAGGCGTGGAGGGCGTGGCTTCTGAGCGGCCGGCCCTCCGAGAGCATGTGCTTCCCTAGCGGAACGAACCTGCCTGCCAGTGCAGGAGACCGAAGAGGTTCAGGTTTGATCCCTGGGCGGGGAGGGTCCCCTGGAGGGCGTGGCCACCCACTCCAGTGTTCTTGCCTGGAGAATCCTGTGAACAGGGGAGCCTGGCGGGCCACAGTCTATAGCGTTGCAAAGCGTCGGACTCAAGTGAAGTGACTTGGCACACAAAGAACGTTTTAATTTCTTTTAAAAGCAGACCCAACAAATGAACTTTCAGATGGAAAAGAATATTTTAGTATATAATATTAACACATTAATCTGAACATGAATATAGTCACAAAATAGAATCCTTAAAATATATTTATGAAGGAAGGGGCCCAGGAAGGCGGAGGTACCAAGCCCTGTGAAAGTCATAGTACACTCTTTTCTTTAAGAAAATCTGTTTCTTCTTGGGCAGGGTAGACTCTTGACCACTCAGGCCCCTCGCAAGGGAGATGCGCATACAGTGAAGAGGGGGAAAGGGAGCTGGGTGCTTGAATCCTCCGGCACCTGCCCCACTCCGCCCCATTTCCTGGGCTGTGTAGACGCTCAGAGGCAGGCAGGGAGTGTTAAGGACTTGGCGCTGGGATCAGAGACACCCATTCCTTATCCAGGGTCACCTGGTACAGGCTGTGTGATCACGGCCAGGCCATCTGACCTCTCTGAGCCTCCGATTTCTAAGCTCAGATGGGATCAGTTGCCGCTGGGATCTCACTTATTTGGGTGAGGATGTGGTGAGACACCGGGCCAAGCACACCAAGTGCTTCGCCCCGTACCTGCCACTCAGCCCTTGGGAGCTGCTGGGACAATATGGTAGCCAGCTGAAATTTCCCTTTTGCCAGGCTGCTATCTCCAAACTGACTGACCCCGACATCCCCACCCACCCCAGGAGGCTGAGACTTGGCCCTCTCGGTGGAGGGTGAGGAATCCAGGCGCTCTGGGCAGTAGGCGCCAAAGAGCATCCTCTGCGAGCCCCTTGCCGACAGTGGTCATGGGGCAGGTTGAGGCTGTTAGAAAGTAGGATCTAATTCTGACCACAAAAATCACATTAGTCCTTGGTTCCAAGTCACTGTTTTAATTCAGAGATTACACGCAGGCACCTTAGGGCCCAATGTAGCCTGGAGACGGGCTCTTTTGGGTACTGACATATCAATATAGAAGTTAATGTAGATCATATGGATATTAATATAGATATTGGCTTGGGTTCATTATCAGCATCTAAAGATGGGGAGATTCCACCTTTCAAATGTGTGGTTCCGTCTTCTGAAAAGTAGTCAGTTTGGCCTCAGGGCGCCCGTTCCGAGCGGAGCGGGGTTGCTGACTGGGATGGGTATGGGCTGCCTCACTTGCCATATTCTTCTCTGCTCCCTACCCCCCCCCTCTTCCTCAAAACAGCCCAAAAATGAATTGTGAAAAGAATATTTTAGTATATAATATTAACACATTAATCTGAACATGCATATAGTCACAAAATAGAATCCTTAAAATGTATTTATGAAGGAAGGGGCCCAGGAAGGCGGAAGTACCAAGCCCTGTGAAAGTCATAGTACACTCTTTTCTTTAAGGAAATCTGTTTCTTCTTGGGCAGGGTAGACTCTTGACCACTCAGGCCCCTCGCAAGGGAGATGCGCATACAGTGAAGAGGGGGAAAGGGAGCTGGGTGCTTGAATCCTCTGGCACCTGCCCCACTCCGCCCCATTTCCTGGGCTGTGTAGACGCTCAGAGGCAGGCAGGGAGTGTTAAGGACTTGGCGCTGGGATCAGAGACACCCATTCCTTATCCAGGGTCACCTGGTACAGGCTGTGTGATCACGGCCAGGCCATCTGACCTCTCTGAGCCTCCGATTTCTAAGCTCAGATGGGATCAGTTGCCGCTGGGATCTCACTTATTTGGGTGAGGATGTGGTGAGACACCGGGCCAAGCACACCAAGTGCTTCGCCCCGTACCTGCCACTCAGCCCTTGGGAGCTGCTGGGACAATATGGTAGCCAGCTGATTCCTTCTGCCAGGCTGCTATCTCCAAACTGACTGACCCCGACATCCCCACCCACCCCAGGAGGCTGAGACTTGGCCCTCTCGGTGGAGGGTGGGGAATCCAGGCGCTCTGGGCAGTAGGCGCCAAAGAGCATCCTCTGCGAGCCCCTTGCCGACAGTGGTCATGGGGCGGGTTGAGGCTGTTAGGAAGTAGGATCTAATTCTGATCACAAAAATCACATTAGTCCTTGGTTCCAAGTCACTGTTTTAATTCAGAGATTACACGCAGGCATCTTAGGGCCCAGTGTAGCCTGGAGACGGGCTCTTTTGGGTATTGACATATCAATATAGAAGTTAATGTAGATCATATGGATACTAATATAGATATTGGCATGGGTTCATTATCAGCATCTCAAGATGGGGAGATTCCACCTTTCAAATGTGTGGTTCCGTCTTCTGAAAAGTAGTCAGTTTGGCCTCAGGGCGCCCGTTCCGAGCGGAGCGGGGTTGCTGACTGGGATGGGTATGGGCTGCCTCACTTGCCATATTCTTCTCTGCTCCCTACCGTCTCCCCCGGCCCCTGTCACTCATGTATGCCTCTGCCTGGGCTAGGGGCCCCGGGCACCTTCAGCAGTTACAGTGTGGCTCCGATCTCACAGCATGCAGAGAACCAGGATGTGTGTGCGAGGTTTGTGTGATGTGGGACAGCTTGCTGTGTGGTATTGGCTGGGCCGATTGACCTCTCTGGGTCTCACTTTTCTCATACTCCCCGCTCTGCCTCCAAGGGTGCCTGGAGATTCTCAGAGGGGAAATGCTGGGCATAGATTTTGAACACCGTACAGTGCCCCCCGGAGGACAGTTCCTCCTCCAGGATTTCCTTTGCACGTGCTGTTCCCCTTTCCTGGACACCCTTCCCTACCTACTTCCAACTCACAGGCCACCTCCTCTGGGAAGTCTTTCTTCCTAGGCAGAATTGGAGCTGTGCCCTTCAGCCACTTGCTCCAGCACATGACTCAGAGTGGGAGATTGTCAGCAGGACATGGGATCTGCCCCCTGACTGGTGCTGGAAGCTTCATGACGCCAAAGACCACTCCTTAGGCATCTGGCACTCAGCACCGTTGGGGAAACATTTAATGCCCCTAACCCCAGCCCTTCTTTCCTGCCCCCTCGCAGTCACAGTGTCCTGCTGGATAGCTATCTGGTGGCCCAGAGTGAGGAGGACCAGAGTGAAGAAAGTGAAACCCAGGACCAGAGTACAGTAGGCGGAGCCCAGGACCAGAGTGAAGTGGGCGGGGCCCAGGACCAGAGCATCTCACTCCAGGTATGGAGCAGCGTTGGGGCCTGGTGCCCGGGCTACCTTGGATCCTGGGCTGCTGTCGGTGGGAGGGGCTGGGGCTTTATCTACTGTGTTTACATGGGGTGGGGGTTCACTGATGAGATGCCCACCAAGCCGAGGAGAGCAGGGCGGTCAGTGCTGTAAGGCCCTGCTTGTACCAGGGATCAGATGGCATCAAGAAGGGCCTTGGCGACATGTCAGGGGGTGAGGAGCCATGACCCTCGACTCCGGTCTTCATGTGGCTGTGGCATCCTTGGGAAATCACCTTCCCACTCTGGGCCTCAGTGGCCGCCTCTGTAAGTGGAGCGCAGGGCCCCTTCCCAGAGGCTGTACACAGCCGTACGCTGTGAAGTGCGGTGCCAGGTGGAGCATGCCGTGGGTGCTGCATGAGTTGCTTTGTCTCTGCAAGCAGAGGGCTGCCCGAGAATTTCCCCTCATATGTACCAGGTCTGGTTGCTGGGGCCTGGGGCTCCTGTGTGCGCTGGGTGCTCCAGAAGGTGGGCTGAAGGTATGACCTGTGCGCAGGGTGAGGAGTAGACCTGGGGCTCGTGAAGACTCCTGAGGGTAGAGCCCCAGACCCCAGCTGGGCCGGGCCAGGGCTGGGATGGGCGGGACAGTCCCAGCTTCGGTTTCCTCTTTCTCTTGCAGGAGCTGCAGGAGGAGGCCGTGGCCGACAGCTCAGGAGGTAGGTGTGCGGTGGGGGTGGGATTGTGTAAGAACATCCGGGGTTCTTTCAGGTTGGGAGCAGCCCAGGCGCGGGGGCAAAGCCTCCCCCTCTGCCTCTCCGTCCACCTCCCGACTCATCCCAGCCTCAGGCAAAACCCACCCTTCTACATCATCGGGCCTCATTATCAGAGTCTGATGATGTAGTTCAAAAGGCACCAGGAAAACTGCTGTGAGGCCCCGGAGACCGCAAGTGTACGCACGCTCAGCTGTGTCTGACCCCGGTGACGGTAGCCCGCCAGCCTCCTCTGTCCGTGGGATTCTCCAGGCAAGGATACTGGGGGTGGCTATCTCCTGCTCCAGGGATCTTCCCGACCCACAGATCAAACCCGAGTCTCTTGCATCTCTTGCACTGGCAGGCGTTGGGCCTGGTGCCCGGGCTACCTTGGATCCTGGGCTGCTGTCGGTGGAGGGCTGGGGCTTTATCTACTGTGTTTACATGGGGTGGGGGTTCACTGATGAGATGCCCACCAAGCCGAGGAGAGCAGGGCGGTCAGTGCTGTAAGGCCCTGCTTGTACCAGGGATCAGATGGCATCAAGAAGGGCCTTGGCGACATGTCAGGGGGTGAGGAGCCATGACCCTCGACTCCGGTCTTCATGTGGCTGTGGCATCCTTGGGAAATCACCTTCCCACTCTGGGCCTCAGTGGCCGCCTCTGTAAGTGGAGCGCAGGGCCCCTTCCCAGAGGCTGTACACAGCCGTACGCTGTGAAGTGCGGTGCCAGGTGGAGCATGCCGTGGGTGCTGCATGAGTTGCTTTGTCTCTGCAAGCAGAGGGCTGCCCGAGAATTTCCCCTCATATGTACCAGGTCTGGTTGCTGGGGCCTGGGGCTCCTGTGTGCGCTGGGTGCTCCAGAAGGTGGGCTGAAGGTATGACCTGTGCGCAAGGTGAGGAGTAGACCTGGGGCTCGTGAAGACTCCTGAGGGTAGAGCCCCAGACCCCAGCTGGGCCGGGCCAGGGCTGGGATGGGCGGGACAGTCCCAGCTTCGGTTTCCTCTTTCTCTTGCAGGAGCTGCAGGAGGAGGCCGTGGCCGACAGCTCAGGAGGTAGGTGTGCGGTGGGGGTGGGATTGTGTAAGAACATCCGGGGTTCTTTCAGGTTGGGAGCAGCCCAGGCGCGGGGGCAAAGCCTCCCCCTCTGCCTCTCCGTCCACCTCCCGACTCATCCCAGCCTCAGGCAAAACCCACCCTTCTACATCTTAGGGCCTCATTATCAGAGTCTGATGATGTATTTCAAAAGGCCCCAGGGAAACTGCTGTGAGGCCCCGGAGACCGCAAGTGTACGCACGCTCAGCTGTGTCTGACTCTCGGTGACGGTAGCCCGCCAGCCTCCTCTGTCCGTGGGATTCTCCAGGCAAGGATACTGGGGGGGTGGCTATCTCCTGCTCCAGGGGATCTTCCCGACCCACAGATCAAACCCGAGTCTCTTGCATCTCTTGCACTGGCAGGCGGGTTCTTTACCACTGCACCACCTGGGAAGTCCCAGGACCCCCGGAGGCCTAGAGAAACCCTACTTCCAGCCAGCCCCTCCAGCCAACCTCCTCACTCGTTAGGCTACAGCCTAGTAAGCGTCTGGCTCAGATGTAGCAAGCATGCATGCGAAGTCATATCCAGCTCTTTGAGGCCCTATGGACCTTAGCCCACCAGGTTCCTCTGTCCATGGACCTTTCCAGGCAGGAATACTGGAGTGGGTTGTCATTTCCTACTCCAGGGGATCTTCCTGATCCAGGGATTGAACCCTTGTCTCTTTGGTCTCCTGCATCGCCAGGTGGGTTCTTTACCACTACCTCTACTTGGGAAGCCTCAGGACCCCAGGAGGCCCAGGGGAACCCTGTTCGCAGCCAGCCCCCTCACTGGGACCTCAGCTCTCTAGGCTACAGCCCAGTGAAGGTTTGGCTCAAATGGAGCATACCTGAGTGAAAATTGCTAAAAGCATGCCCTGGACTCTCTTTTTGAGCTTTTCCTTACTGCTGAGCTCCCTGGTACAAATTTGATTGTTTTTCACTCCCACCCCTAATCCTGAGAACCTCAGGGACAGTGGGGACAGAGTCTAGGGGAGTGAGGGCAGCTGGACGCTAAACCCTGGCCTTGCAAACCTCCACCGTCCTCAAGGCGCTGGTGCCGCTCTAGCCGCTCTGGGAGGCAGACAGACCACTTTACAGATGCGAAAACTGAGGCTCATGTGGAGAGCAAGGACACAGACCTGCATTTCACTCCTGGCTCCTCCCTTTTCTTTGTGTGACCTGAAGCTGGTCTGTGACCTCTCCTAACTGTGACTCCCAAATCCAGATGAAGGGACCAATAACAGTACCTACTTCACTGGGTTGCTGCACAGAGTGAGGGTCACCATGCATCCCTGGCCCTGAAGGAAGAGACCATACTGGGGGCCGTGAGCCTGTGGCACAGGCACCCAGTGATGGAGATGGCATGGACCCAGGTGTCCTGAGCCTGCTCCCCACCTGGGCTTGTAAAAACCTCCTCTGTTAACGTTAACCCAGATCTCCCGGAAACCTATGAAGTCTGCGCCCCACAAAGGTGAGCAAGCCCAGGAGCACCTGGTGCAAGCTCAGGTTCCATGGGGCTGGTTCCACCCCCTTCCCCAGGTCACTTAGAAGCAGGTGAGGCTTCGAGAAACACTGAGGCACAGGCGTCTGTCTGCCACCACTCGAAAGGGTGGATCTCAAACCAGCAGCTTTGATGCCCCTGGGGAGCTGGTTCAATGCAGAGTCCCCAGCCCCGCACCCGCCTCTGAACCCGGATCCGCATGGTGACAGGATCCCTGAGGTTTCTCTGCACATTTGTGTCTGGGAGGCAGTGGCCTCGAGTCCTGGTTCTCCATCATGACGGCAGTTGGAATCATGGAGGGGAGATTTTAAAAAACCCTGGTGCCCGTCCTCACCTCAGCCCATTACATCAGAATCGCTGGGACTGGGGCCAGGCGTCATTGCCACTCCTCCCCGGGTGATTCCAGTATGCAACCTATTGGGGGAACCAGGGGCCCAGGAAATTTATTGCATCTGATTGGATGTGAAATTAATTGAGCTCCAGGGTTTCTTCGGGATGGTGAATCCTGCCAGGCTGAGAACGTTTGAGTGTGCACCTAGGAGCCTGAGGAGTTCTGGGTTCTTCAGTTCTGATTTCTTTGTGTCTGAAGTAGGAAGTGCTGTGATGGTTGGTTAGCAGAGAAAGCAGAACTGGGGAGAAAGGGGGGTCCCTCAGGGCTGTCTCTCAGAGCTGTTGGGTGGACCATCCACGCAACTGGCGATGTCCTCCAGTTGAACTCCTGGGACAAGAGCGATGGTCCAGACTCGGGGGGCAGCTGCAAGCGCAGGTGGGCGCTGGGCTGGCCTTTGTCGGCCCTGGGCGGGGAGAGACGCCCCTCCTCTGCCTCTGCCAACTCTCTGCACCTTATTGCAGACCCAGGGTCCCACCTCTGCCTGAGACCCCCTGGCCTCGGGACCATGACTAAACCAGACCGGGACGTGGAGCTGAATCGCCTAGTCCAGGACCCGCCACCTGACCAAGGGGCCCCCAGGCTTGCCCCTGCAAACCTGGCGGAGCACCTCCCCAATGTGCCCAGCTACCGCCCCCCCATCACCCGCATCCCCGTCCTCATCTCCCGGAGGACAACCTTGTCCAACTCCAACTTCATCAAGGAGTCCAGGAGCTCCGTCCGTCGCCTAGGTAGCGTGAAACTGCCCACCCAGCATGCTGGCGTCCGTGGGTATATTTCTGCATGGCTTGGCCGGTTTCCTGCATGGGTGTCATGGTCTGGGTGTGGGACCGCTATTTGGGCTCCTGGAAAACCACCTCTTCTTCCTCTGCTGACCAGTGCCTTTGTCTTGCTTGATGGTGATTTAAGGGGTATTAGTTCCCTTCTCTTTATGCCTAAAATTCCACAATTCGTAATTCATTTTTTTGGGGGGGTTAAATGTAGCTCATCAATTTTTATATAGGTAGTCACTAGTTTAAACAAGTCATTCAGATCTTGGGGCCAACCCAGAGGCTTGGATCAAGGATCTGGGTTGGGGGAAAGAAAAATCAGAGGGGAGTGGACCAGGAGAGGACTGGGGAGGTCTGTTGTAGACAGAAGCTACAGACCTTGAGAGTTTGCGGGGAGGTGGACTTATGGAGGACCACGGTTGCTATCTGCCTAGCTAATTTCCTTTTGAGAAAGAAGAGACCCCCAGGTGCTGACAGGCAGACCCAGAGGAGAGGTGGCCCAAGGGGCCAGTGCAGAGAGAGAGCCTGTCTGGATCCATTTAATTGTGACGAGGTTCCCGCAGTGGCCATCGGGCTCCTGCCATTTGCTGTCTGATGACAAAGTGCTGGGGACAGACTGGTGCCTCTGGGCGATCCCCTGTCACTTTCTGCCTTGACTCAAACCAGACCTGCTCCCTTTGCCTTTAATTCATTTGTTGGTTTTTGGATGGCCCTGGGCAAGGTTGCCTCAGAGATCCACAGGCAGAGCTGAACCTTTTACAGGAAGCGATCCACTCTCGCCCTCCCCTCCGCCTGGCTTGGGCTGGGCGCAGAGTAGGGCTACATGGTGCAGGATCAGCCCACCTGGCCAGGTGAGCCCGGGGCTTGGTTGGTCAGCAGAGAAAGCACAGTGGGTGAGGGTGGGGAGGCGCCGGGCTGTCTCTCTCAGCTCTCGGGTGGACCAGCCTCATGACCAGCCTCGTGCCTTCCACAGGAGCCACTAGGGTGACGCGCCAGGCTCCGTCTTCCAGGCCACCCCAAAGCTGCTCACTCCAAAGGGTCCATCACATCCCCCACCCTTGTATCACACCTCAATTTTTGTGTATTTGTGCTAATTCTGAGCATATTTGCTTACTCACGTTTTTCACGTAAATGTATTTAAATAGGAAGCTTTACATTATAATTCAAATGAAAAACCAGCCTGACCTGCCACAGATAGAAGGGCATAACTAGAAGTAGCCGCAGAGACTCAAAGACTCGGAGAACAAGGTCGTTGTTGGTAGTTTCTAGTGAGGTGGGGGCCTGCTGAAGGCTCAGAGCTGGGTCTGCGGAAGGGAACCAGGACGGCCAGGGAGGCACTGAGGCCAAAGCAGCACTGACTGGAGGCGCCCGCAGCCCGCGCCGGATCCAGAGAGAACGGGAACAGGAGGAAAGGGCTCGTTCTCTCTTACCCTGTGCCTTGGCTGTGCCATCTGAAATCATCGCATGCCCTCTCTGGTCCCTGGGAGCCCCAGGCTTTGAGAAACAGTCCCAGTGACGCATTGGGGACAGTGGGATGACCCAACTGTGATTGATTTTAGATGCTGCAGGTGAGGCAGTGACCACAGTAGTTCCATTTCCACGGTGCTGCTCAGCACAGAGGTCTGTATGTATGCTGGTCGCCAACCTCAGGATGGAATGAGAGTTTTAGCTCTGGAGCAGGATGCCTGGGTTCAAATCTGGGCTCTGCTGCAAGTTCCTTAACCTCTCTGTGCTGCCATCTCCTTCTCCACCAAGTGGGGAGTGATAACATTGACCTCATGGAGTGACTGGGAAGGATGAAAAGGTCTATATACATGGATACATAAAGCGCTTAGAGTTTAGTGAAACAAATGCCTAGTAGGCACATAGGAAGTGCTTAATGCCTCCCCTTCGCCTGGCTTGGGCTGGGCGCAGAGTAGGGCTACATGGTGCAGGATCAGCCCACCTGGCCAGGTGAGCCTGGGGCTTGGTTGGTCAGCAGAGAAAGCACAGTGGGTAAGGGTGGGGAGGCTCCGGGCTGTCTCTCTCAGCTCTCGGGTGGACCAGCCTCATGACCAGCCTCGTGCCTTCCACAGGAGCCACTAGGGTGACGCGCCAGGCTCCGTCTTCCAGGCCACCCCAAAGCTGCTCACTCCAAAGGGTCCATCACATCCCCCACCCTTGTATCACACCTCAATTTTTGTGTATTTGTGCTAATTCTGAGCATATTTGCTTACTCACGTTTTTCACGTAAATGTATTTAAATAGGAAGCTTTACATTATAATTCAAATGAAAAACCAGCCTGACCTGCCACAGATAGAAGGGCATAACTAGAAGTAGCCGCAGAGACTCAAAGACTCGGAGAACAAGGTCGTTGTTGGTAGTTTCTAGTGAGGTGGGGGCCTGCTGAAGGCTCAGAGCTGGGTCTGCGGAAGGGAACCAGGACGGCCAGGGAGGCACTGAGGCCAAAGCAGCACTGACTGGAGGCGTCCTCGCAGCCCGCGCCGGATCCAGAGAGAACGGGAACAGGAGGAAAGGGCTCGTTCTCTCTTACCCTGTGCCTTGGCTGTGCCATCTGAAATCATCGCATGCCCTCTCTGGTCCCTGGGAGCCCCAGGCTTTGAGAAACAGTCCCAGTGACGCATTGGGGACAGTGGGATGACCCAACTGTGATTGATTTTAGATGCTGCAGGTGAGGCAGTGACCACAGTAGTTCCATTTCCACGGTGCTGCTCAGCACAGAGGTCTGTATGTATGCTGGTCGCCAACCTCAGGATGGAATGAGAGTTTTAGCTCTGGAGCAGGATGCCTGGGTTCAAATCTGGGCTCTGCTGCAAGTTCCTTAACCTCTCTGTGCTGCCATCTCCTTCTCCACCAAGTGGGGAGTGATAACATTGACCTCATGGAGTGACTGGGAAGGATGAAAAGGTCTATATACATGGATACATAAAGCGCTTAGAGTTTAGTGAAACAAATGCCTAGTAGGCACATAGGAAGTGCTTAATGGTAAATATTACTATTCTGAACCAATTTAAGCACATAGGATTATTCCTCATATTCTTAATCACAGATTCTTATTCTATAAATCAGTATAATATAAACAAATATCATTCTCTTTTGAGTTCCTGCTCTGCCCAACTGGCAGGAAATGAAACATCGGGTTCAAGACTGACTCTCGAGAGTGATTGAGTTTGTATGGTCTTAGGCAGGGTGAGGCAGGGAGTGAGGGGACCACCTGCTGCCTCCCAGGCTCCCTGAGACAGCCTCAGGGATGCTGAGGCCAGGGTGGTTCTACTGCCTGGAGGCCATGCTGGGGGCCCCCTGGGGCCCTGAGTGTTTTTGAGAAGCCGCCTTAGTCCTGGCTGGCTCCACGCCCCCAGCCCACCTCCAGCTCCCCTCTCTTAAGGTCTGTGGGAAGATGGGGGACGTCCTGGCCACCGCTTGGCTCTCCTGCTTTCCACAGCCTGGGCATCTCTTGCGAGTCTAGCCAAAGTCCTGCTCATCCTCTTTCCCTGAGCACTTAGGGTTACTGAAACAAATGTCCCAGCGTCTCGAGGTCTGCTTACTTTCTCTCCACCAACCTTCATAGCGTGCTGGCTTTTCCCATGTGGACATTAAAAAAAGCTCATGTTTCCAAGTGTTTGAAAATGCTCCCCTCTGCATTTGCGGAGTATGCATCTGCCTTGCTGGTACCCAGACCTTCCCCTGGCTGCTATTGAGGGGTTTTGTCCAGGTGCGGTGGGAGGTGGGGGCACCCTCCCAGCCACTCAGCATCTTCTGAGCTCTGCTTAGGGGCACACCTATCCTTACAGTCCCTGGAGTGGGAAGCAAAGCCCAAGGCTGAGCCAAACCCAGGCTCGCCAGGAAGGACCTGATTCTTAGGATGTGAGGCCTCAAAGGTCAGGAGAGGGGCTGGGTGGATGAATTTCAGGGACTCTTGATGGGTATAAAAATAAAGAAGTGCCAAATGTGTCCCCAAACAGGGGTCACACACATTATAAAAACAGTCTGTCACCCTTGATTGCAGGAAGCTTCCAAATGACCCCACTGGAGGCCCTTCAAGAGTGCGAGGCCCTGAAGAGGTAGAATGTCCCTACATGCAGATGACATGATGCTCCACACAGAAAACCCTAAGGACTCCACACAGAAGCTGCTAGGTCTAGTAAGTGAATTCAGCAAAGTAGCAGGACTCCAAATTAATATTCAAAAATCAGTTGCAATTTGTCACATTAACAATGAAATATCAGAAAGGGAATGTAATAAAAAAAAAGAGAGACAGAGAAACTTTTAATAGCACGAAAGGACTTCCCTGGTGGCTCAATGGATGAGACTCCGCCTGCTACTGCAGGGGGCACAGGTTCGATCCCTGATCCAGGAGGAGTCCACATGCCTCCGGGCAACTAAACCTGTGCGCGACAGCTCCTGAGCCTGTGCTCTTGAGCGCTTGAGCCACAGCTCCTGAGCCCACGTGCACGGCTACGGAAGCCCGTGTGCCCTAGAGCCAGGGCTCTGCAGCAGGAGAAGCCACCACAGGGAGAAGCTCATGCCCCCCACGGAAGAGTTGCCCCTGCTCGCCGCAACTAGAGAACCCCCTGCGAAGCCACGAAGACCCAGGACAGCCAAGTCGTAAATAAATAAAAATTATCAAATAAAATAGCACACACGAAAAAGGACTTCTCTGGTGGTACAGCAGTGAAGAATCCTCCTGCCAAAGTAGGGGACACGGGTTTGATCCCTGGTTTGGGAGGATTCCACAGGCTTTGGAGCAACTAAGCCTGTGTCGCACAACTACTGAGCCTGAGCTCTAGAGCCTACATGCTGCCCGTCCCGAGCCCATGTGCTGCGACGACTGAAGCCCACGCTCTAATACGTGAGGAGTCGCTGCAGGGAGCAGCCGCTTGCTGCAGCTGGAGAAAAGCCTGTGCCCAGCAACCAAGACCCAGAGCAGCCATAAATAAATAATTAACAAATGAAACAGCCCAGGAGTAAACCTGACCAAAGGGGTGGAAGGCTAACGTGCTGGAAACGGTAAAATATTCGTAAAGGAAATGAAAGAGGATTCAACAAACTGGAAAGAGATCCCATTCTCTTCCAACAGCATTGGAAGAATTAATATTGTTAAAATGGCAGTGCTGTCCAAAGCAATCTACAGATTTAACAGGATCCCTACCAAAATGCCCAAGACATTTTTCACAGAACTAGAACAAATAATCCAACATTTTTGTAAGAATGATGAAAGACACAGAAATGCTATTCCAAAGCTACAGTAATCAAAACAGTATTGTATTAGTACAAAAATGGACATACAGATCAACGGAACAGTGATGAGAGAGCCTAGAAATAAACCTATATGCTTACAATCAATTTATCGTCAACAAAGGAGACAAGATTATAAAATGGGGAAAGTCTCTTCAGCAAGTGGTATTGGGAAAGTTGGGCAGTACGTATTAATCAATGAAGTTAGAACACGTCCTCACACCATGCACAGAAATACACTCAAAATGGCTCAGAGACTTAAATCTAAGACATGACACCATAAAACTCCTAGAAGAGAGCCTGGACAAAACATTCTCCGACATAAATCCTACCAGTGCTTCCTTAGTTCAGTCTCCCAAGGCAATGGAAATAAAAACAAATGGGACCTAATCAAACTTACACGTTTTTGCTCAGCAGAGGAAATCATGAAAATTAACAGCAACAAAAAGACAACCCAGGAAATGGGAGAAAATATTTGCAAATGATGTAACCGACAAGGGCTTAATCTCCAAAATATACAAATAGCTCACACAATTCAACAACAACAGAACAGCCCAATCAGAAAATGGGCAGAAGACCTTAATAGACATTTCTCCAGAGAAGACGTACTGATGGCCAGTAGGTACATGAAAAGATGCTCAATATCACTGATGATTACAGAAATCAAATCTATATAACCTCACACTGGTCAGAATGGCCATCATTAAAAAGGCTACAAATAACAAAGGTTGGAGAGGGTGTGAAGAAAAGGGAACCCACCTGCCCTGCGGGTGGGAATGTAAGTGGGTGCAGCCCCTACAGAGAACAGTAGGGAGGTTCCTCAGAAGACCCAAAATAGAATTGCTAAATCCAGCAGTCCCACTCTTGGACATCTACCCAGACAAAACTATATAATTCAAAAAGATATGTGCACCGCCATGTTATAGCAACACTGTTTACAATAGCAAGCACATGAAAACAACGTGAATGTCCACTGACAGGAATGGACAAAGTAGATGTGGTACGTATATACAATGGAGTACTACTCAGCCAGGAAAAAAATGAAATGCCATTTGCAGCAGCCTGGATGCTATTAGAGATTATCATCCTAAATGAAGTAAGTTGGAGAAAGACAACTAGGAAGACAAATATCGTATATAACTTACATGGGGCACCTAAGATATGGCACAAATGAACATATCTGCAAAACAAAACCAGGCTCACAGAAGCGGAGAACAGATTTGTGGCTGCCCACAGGGAGGGCAGGGAGGAAGGAGTGAGCATGTCTGGTTGGCAGATGCAGACTTTTATGTACAGGAGGGATAACCAACAAGGTCCTGCCCTATAGCACAGAGAACGATACTCAGTATCCTGTGATAAACCATAGTGGAAAAGAACATATGAAAAAGAGAACGTCTCTATGTGTGTAACAGTCACTTTGCTGTACAGCAGAGATTGGCATAGCACTGTGAATCAACTGTACTTCAATAAAAAAGTTTTTAAAGAAGTCGTGAGCCTTGTACCCTCATGCCTTCCGCCCCCAACAGGCTGGGAGAGCCTCCTGGTTCCTACTTGGGGATGGGAGACAGAGGCCCAGAGAAAGGAGGCAGCTGATCCAGACGACACCAGGCCAGGCCCTAAGACCCCTCTCCCCGCCCCCCAGGCCCTAGCCACTTCTCCAGGCCCAGGGAAGCCAAGCTGGGCTCCGGGCTGTGTCGGGGAGGTCCTGGGGCCTCCTGGCCGCTCCTGTGGCTCCTGGGCCAGTGGCGGCCACGGGCACGGCCCTCAGAGGACCCTGGGCTCTGCCTGGCTCTGCCTGCTGCATGGAGCTCTCCCTCGGGCCCTGTTCGGAGGCGAGGCTGCCTCCGGCCCCTCCACGCGCACTTTCTGGGGCTTCCCTGTGGAACACAGTGAGGCCTGGGGACCTGGCCTCTCGCTGATGCAGTGTCCTCCTTCCCCCCAGTCCCTGCCACGGACGCGCACCCGGAGGTGCAGGTGGAAGACGCCGATGCAGACAGTCGCCCCCTCGTCGAGGAGGAGAGCCTGCCTTCTCCCGTGCTGCCGCCCCCGTCTCCTGCCAAATCCGACACTCTCGCGGTCCCAGGATCGGCCACGGGGAGCCTCAGGTCACCTTTTATGCTTCTCTCGGGCTTTTTGTAACCCTGGGCCACCTGTGCGTCTGGCAGCAGACGACCCTGGGACCAGAGAGGCGAGAGGCGGGCCCGGGTCGCTCAGTGAGAGGCTGTGGGCACGGGTACCGAGCCCACCCCCTTTCCGGGTCTCCTCATTCCTGGTTGCAGGCTCTAGAAAGAAACGTGAGGAAACCCGGTCCAGAATACCCTCGGCCGTGTGGTTTGAAGGGACTAATAGATGCGACGGCTAATTTTATTATTAAGTAGTACAGTGGAAATGCCAAAGAACACTAGACATAAAAAACCATCCTTCATCCACCACACAAGGTGGTGGTTTTCTTTTTCTGCTTTCCCTTCCGTGCCTTGGTGTGGGCCCAGGCTTTCGAGCGGTTTTCATTGAAGGCGTGATTGGATCACATCTCCCTTGAGACCGCATCTGAATTGTTGAGGCCTTTTTTGTGTTGCGAGGCTGTCCCTGTGATGCTGTGCCGACATCCTCAGCTCCGTGTGCCAGAGTGGACCTAGCAGTCCTCTCCTGTTGAACACCGTCCACCACGGTGCTCCGAGTATCTCTTGGGTCTTCCGCCCTCTATCCCTGGGCCCCTGTCTCGAGAGTGGAGTTCCTGGTCAGGTTGCACGTATGGTTGTACCTCTTCATGTGAGTTAGTTGCCACGTGCTTAGAGGTGGCTGTGGACAGCTTGAGCGGGGTGACTGAGGGCAGTTCTGTGTAGAGCTGGAGGCCCACTGTGAAGAGCCGTGCGGTGCTTTGTGAATGGTTACATGCTCACGAGGAGTCCCAGGGCCTCTCCTTTGGAGGCTAGATTGAGACGTGGTTCTTTTTTCTTGATGAATTCTTACTCTCACCCATGAGCCTTTGAGTAATTTCTCAGCTGAGGTCAGGCACCTGCCAGAACAGGGATGGCTGGTTGTAGTCAACAGAAGGTGCCCAGATCCTAATGTGGAGAAAAGAGTCATAATCTCACCTGGCCTCAGAATGCAGCTCACAGATATCTCAGTCCTCATGGTTAATTCATTGAATCATGCATAGAATACAAATGGCAGAAGATAAGGTACCACCAGGATTGTAGACATCTGGTCTACCTCCCTCTGTTGCCCCTGGCAGTTTTTAGGACGAACCCTGGGACCAGAGAGGCGAGAGGCGGGCCCGGGTCGCTCAGTGAGAGGCTGTGGGCACGGGTACCGAGCCCACCCCCTTTCCGGGTCTCCTCATTCCTGGTTGCAGGCTCTAGAAAGAAACGTGAGGAAACCCGGTCCAGAATACCCTCGGCCGTGTGGTTTGAAGGGACTAATAGATGCGACGGCTAATTTTATTATTAAGTAGTACAGTGGAAATGCCAAAGAACACTAGACATAAAAAACCATCCTTCATCCACCACACAAGGTGGTGGTTTTCTTTTTCTGCTTTCCCTTCCGTGCCTTGGTGTGGGCCCAGGCTTTCGAGCGGTTTTCATTGAAGGCGTGATTGGATCACATCTCCCTTGAGACCGCATCTGAATTGTTGAGGCCTTTTTTGTGTTGCGAGGCTGTCCCTGTGATGCTGTGCCGACATCCTCAGCTCCGTGTGCCAGAGTGGACCTAGCAGTCCTCTCCTGTTGAACACCGTCCACCACGGTGCTCCGAGTATCTCTTGGGTCTTCCGCCCTCTATCCCTGGGCCCCTGTCTCGAGAGTGGAGTTCCTGGTCAGGTTGCACGTATGGTTGTACCTCTTCATGTGAGTTAGTTGCCACGTGCTTAGAGGTGGCTGTGGACAGCTTGAGCGGGGTGACTGAGGGCAGTTCTGTGTAGAGCTGGAGGCCCACTGTGAAGAGCCGTGCGGTGCTTTGTGAATGGTTACATGCTCACGAGGAGCCCCAGGGCCTCTCCTTTGGAGGCTAGATTGAGACGTGGTTCTTTTTTCTTGATGAATTCTTACTCTCACCCATGAGCCTTTGAGTAATTTCTCAGCTGAGGTCAGGCACCTGCCAGAACAGGGATGGCTGGTTGTAGTCAACAGAAGGTGCCCAGATCCTAATGTGGAGAAAAGAGTCATAATCTCACCTGGCCTCAGAATGCAGCTCACAGATATCTCAGTCCTCATGGTTAATTCATTGAATCATGCATAGAATACAAATGGCAGAAGATAAGGTACCACCAGGATTGTAGACATCTGGTCTACCTCCCTCTGTTCCCTTCATATGAATAGAGAAACCACAGAGGTGGGGTGATAGGTGGATATTGGGGAACAGGGAGAGAGAGGACTGAGATCACATGGGACTAGAATCCAAGCCTCCTGCCTTTTGCTCCTGAGCTGGGTCTGTGAGGCTCCTGTTACCATCGTTCGTTTGTAAACCTTTATTGAGCATCTTGATGAGCCAGGCTCTGCTCCAGGTGCTGTGGATGCACCAGGGAGCAACCTGTCCTAACAGAGTGTATGTTCCAGTGGGGCTGAGAGACCGCGAACAAGTCAGCACACAAGACTCTTCCAGAGGTTTGCTAAGTAGAATGTGACTGTGAGAAGCTGGGGAAGTCTCAGCCTGAACTTGGCCCCAAGAAGGATTTCTGACGCTCGACGTGAGAGGCCGGTGGGCTTGCCTATGGTCAGGGATGGAGTGAGCGCTGGGCCAACTGCTGGCAGCGGAGAAGCCACCAAAACAGAGGGGCACACGGGGAAGGGCCTTTTCACAGCGCAAGGCCATGGTTTGGAGTGTATCTCTGGTTACCACTTACCCGATGTGAGGCTTCAAGCAAGTCATTTGACCTGCCTAGGCCCCCATCTTTCCAGGATAAGATGGGAACAAAATATTCCGTGTCCACTAGGGCAGTGAAAGCTCAACAAGTTCCTGTATGTGAGGTGCGCAGTACAGGGCCAGGCACTGGGCAGTGCTGGGGGAACGTAGTTGCTGACTTACTTCTCCCCACCTGGACTCTCTCCAGGCCCATGGAGGGCACTGGGCTGTGGCAGGAAGGCTGAGTTTAAGTTCTAGTTGTAAGATTTCTGCTGCAGTCTTCTTGTGTGCAGGCTTGTTGTTGTTGTTGTTGTTTTGGGGGGAGCAGGTTGGGGAGGAGGGAGGGCGGGCCACTTCTATTGGTCTTTCATTTCTCTATTTTCATCCATCTTTATTCTTTGGCCTGTGTAGGCCTCCCATCGCAGTGGCCTCTGTTGTCGCAGAGCACCAGCTCTGGGCGCATTCATTGAATCATGCATAGAATACAAATGGCAGAAGATAAGGTACCACCAGGATTGTAGACATCTGGTCTACCTCCCTCTGTTGCCTTCATATGAATAGAGAAACCACAGAGGTGGGGTGATAGGTGGATATTGGGGAACAGGGAGAGGACTGAGATCACATGGGACTAGAATCCAAGCCTCCTGCCTTTTGCTCCTGAGCTGAGTCTGTGAGACTCCTGTTACCATCGTTCGTTTGTAAACCTTTATTGAGCATCTTGATGAGCCAGGCTCTGCTCCAGGTGCTGTGGATGCACCAGGGAGCAGCCTGTCCTAACAGAGTGTATGTTCCAGTGGGGCTGAGAGACCGCGAACAAGTCAGCACACAAGACTCTTCCAGAGTTTTGCTAAGTAGAATGTGACTGTGAGAAGCTGGGGAAGTCTCAGCCTGAACTTGGCCCCAAGAAGGATTTCTGACGCTCGACATGAGAGGCCGGTGGGCTTGCCTATGGTCAGGGATGGAGTGAGCGCTGGGCCAACTGCTGGCAGCAGAGAAGCCACCAACCAAAACAGAGGGGCACACGGGGAAGGGCCTTTTCACAGCGCAAGGCCATGGTTTGGAGTGTATCTCTGGTTACCACTTACCGGATGTGAGGCTTCAAGCAAGTCATTTGACCTACCTAGGCCCCCATCTTTCCAGGATAAGATGGGAACAAAATATTCTGTGTCCACTAGGGTAGTGAAAGCTCAAGAAGTTCCTGTATGTGAGGTGCACAGTACAGGGCCAGGCACTGGGCAGTGCTGGGGGAACGTAGTTGCTGACTTACTTCTCCCCACCTGGACTCTCTCCAGGCCCATGGAGGGCACTGGGCTGTGGCAGGAAGGCTGAGTTTAAGTCCTAGTTGTAAGATTTCTGCTGCAGTCTTCTTGTGTGCAGGCTTGTTGTTGTTGTTGTTGTTTTGGGGGGAGCGGGATGGGGAGGAAGGGGGGCGGGCGGGCCACTTCCATTGGTCTTTCATTTCTCTGTTTTCATCCGTCTTTGTTCTTTGGCTCCTGCGGGCCTCCCACCGCGGTGGCGTCTGTTGTCGCAGAGCACCGTCTCTGGGCGCATGCGCTCCAGAGCTCCGGCTCGGTGATTGGACACATGAGTCCAGCCGCTCCGCGGCACGTGGGATCTTCCCAGGCCAGGGATCGAACTGGCGCCCCTTGCACTGCAAGGCGGTGTCCTTACCCACTGGGCCACCAGGGAAGCCCTGTTGGTTTTTTTTGTTTTAGTATTTGGCTGTGGCATGTGAGATCTCGTGCCTGACCAGGGATCAAACCCAGGCCGCCTGCATTGGGAGCTTGGAGTCCTCGCCACTGGACCACCAGGGAAGTTCGCATGCAGGCATCCTTTTAGTTAAGAGTGTGCAGGAGGTGAGCCCATGAGTTTTGCCATTCTAGGCAAGTTGGCAGAAGGTGGAACGGGGCAGTTTCAGAGCCTTCTGGAATAAAACACTGCTCATCCCTGTGACTATTGGAAGCCTTGATGGTGGCATCCTGAGTCGTGGTGGGGACGAGTACCATGGATTCAGCCACGTGCTGAGACACCAGAGCTTCCAAATGCAGCCCTCTGTGGTGGACTCGGACTGAATGACGAGGTCCCAGGGACCATTTAGTCTTCAGCCTTCTGATGGGGAAGTGGGAGCTCCAGGAGGGGGTGGGGCTTGCCCCAGGTCACACCATGAGCAGGAGACCAGACTCCATGGCATATGGGTGTCAGTTTTTCCAGCCAGGGGGCACATCTGCAAAGGAAGGGGAGCTGAGCCTCCGGGAGAGTCAACAAGATGAAATGTGAGCCCTTACACCTTCTCAGCAGCTGGAAGGGTGGTGTGAGAGAGAGGAGGAGGAGTGGATGGGGAGGACAGCACCCTCAGGCTGGGAGGTGGGGGTCGGGGAGAAGGCTGTTTCTCTGAGACCTGACTGATAAGCACCTCATTGACTTGGTTATATTTAGTCCCATTTTACTAAAGTGGAAAACAGAGGCAGCTCAGAGAGTTTAAGAAACTAGCCAAGGGCTTCCCCTGGTGGTCCAATGGGTAAGGACACCGCCTTGCAGTGCAAGGGGCGCCGGTTCGATCTCTGGCCTGGGAAGATCCCACGTGCCGCGGAGCAGCTGGACTGATGTGTCCAATCACCGAGCCGGAGCTCTGGAGCGCATGCGCCCAGAGCCGGTGCTCTGCGACAACAGAGGCCGCTGCGATGGGAGGCCCACACGGGCCAAAGAACAAAGATGGATGAAAACAGAGAAATGAAAGACCAATAGAAGTGGCCCGCCAGCTCCCCTGCCTCCCCAACCCGACCCCCGCCCAAAATAAATAAATAAATAAATAAATCTTTTAAAAAAAAAGAAACTAGCCAAGGTCACACATTGGGAAGAAGCAGGGCTGAGGTGCAAACACAGGTTTGCCCGATATCGAGTCAGCACTGTGACTTCTATGAAAGGGCATTGAACAGGTGTGGAGCCTGAGATCTGGAGGATGGATGTGTCCCCTCTTCTCCCTTTTTGTTTCCCTGTGGGCACACGAGGGCCACTGGGCAGCACCATCCTCTGCCCCCACCCCCTACCCAGGATTCGCTCTGGGTGATTAGCCGGGCTCAAAGTTGGCTCCCCCTTTGCAGCCCCCGCCTCCCTGAGGTCCCTTTCCCCACCTGTGTTCTTGCAGGAAGAGGCTGCCCTCCCAAGATGATGAGGCTGAAGAGCTCAGGATGCTGTCGCCAGCCGGATCCCCCGTGGTCGCCTGGTCAGACCCCACCAGCCCACAGGGCACTGAGTAAGTGGGGGCCACCCCTGGGGGACTTGGGAGTCGGAAGTCTGGGTGGGGATGGGTCAACAAAGGGAGGTGAGCTGGAGGGAACATACATGTTTTTAGCACCCTCCGCCTGGAGGCAGACTGAGCCGGTGGCTTCCAAGCACTAACGGAGGGCTGGGTCCCCTGCCCCAACTGCTTGTGGTTGGCCCAGGAGTCGTGTGCAAAATCTGGTCTGCAGAATGGGCTTGGGCTCTGGGTCCCCTGTGTCCAGACCATAGAGAGTGGACCTGGGGAAGCCACATGTTTATCAGCTTCCTAGGCAATTCCGACACGACTAATCTGCAGAACAATGTTTAGAGGCCATTGTGAGGGCATCGGGTCCTGTGTCTCTGACGTCTGACTGTCCTAAAGGCTGGACCAATAGGAGACGTTTTCCAGAAGGGTCTGCGTAGGCTGGAGACAGTGAATCCCCAGCCTTGGGCTCTGGTCTGGGGTCCTCACCTATTTCTCAGTTACAGCTCCTGGAATGACCTCAGGAGACCCTGGGCTTTCCTTCCAGTCTTTCTTTTCCCTCCTGTCCATATATATATGTGTGTGTGTGTGTGTGTGTGTGTGTAGGACACTTCTATTGGTCTTTCATTTATTTATTTTCATCCATCTTTGTTCTTTGGCCCGTGTGGGCCTCCCATCACAGTGGCCTCTGTCATCGCAGAGCACTGGCTCTGGGTACATGCTCTCCAGAGCTCCGGCTCGGTAGGTGGACGCATCGGTCCAGCCGCTCCATGGGACGTGGGATCTTCCCAGGCCAGGGATCGAACCGGCACCCCTTGCACTGCAAGGTGGTGTCCTTACCCACTGGACCACCAGGGAAGCCCCATATTTTTTTTTTTAAATTAGTTTTTGCTGCACTGGGTTTTTATCATGGCCAGAGGACTTAGTTGCTCCAGGGCATGTGGGATCTTCCCCAAGCAGGTATCAAACCTGGGTCCCCTGCATTGCAGGGCAGACGCTTAACCACTGGACCAGGAGGGACGCCCCTGTCCATGATTTTATGGAGCTTATGCTTAACAGTATTGGGGAAAGCTCAGAAAAGCCAAAGAAATGGGAAAAACCCCAAACCTTACCTTTTGTAATCCAAGGATCCCTTTTAATATACAATGGAGTCACGTGTTATACAGTAGGGTCAGGTGGTGTTAGGGTTTAGCAACAGAAAATAAGGCAGGGGGCTTCCCTGGTGGTCCAGTGGGTAAGGACACCGCCTTGCACTGCAAGGGGCGCCAGTTCGATCCCTGGCCTGGGAAGATCCCATGTGCCGCGGAGTGGCTGGACCAATGTGTAAAATTACTGAGCCGGAGCTCTGGAGCGCATGCGCCCGGAGCCGGTGCTCTGCAACGACAGTGGCCACTGTGATGGGAGGCCCACATGGGCCAAAGAACAATGACGGATGAAAATAGATAAATGAAAGACCAATGGAAGTGGCCCACCTGCCCCCCTCCCTCCCCAACCCGACCCCCCCCATAAAAAAATAGAAAACAGTAGATCTGTCAGCACTAGTGACACCCTCAGCTCAGCAAAAGGATTGCAGCCACCTAGCAGAGAACATAGAACCTAGGCTGAGTCTCACTCACTCACCACCTGTCTCAGCTCACCCAGGGCTCTTGACCCAGGCTGAGCGGACGGTCACGTAGACTCTCATTCATTCTCTCTGTCCGTCTGTGTCTGTCACCCTTGCTGCAAGTTTGTATGCTTGTGATTCCTATAAATGAAAACGATATGTAATGTCCTGCACTGATTTTTATTTTAATTTAATTAGTTAATATTTTTTTCATGCTGCATGACTTGTGGCATCTTAGTTCCCCGACCAGGGATCCAACCCACAGCCTTGGCAGCGAGAGCACAGAGTCCTAACCACTGGACTGCCAGGGAATTCCCTGCACTGTTTTATTCAATCGGCTACTTCCCGAGCCTCAAAAGGTAGCCCCGTCTCCTCTCTGATCTGTCTTGTATCTCCTACGAACCCCAAACTGAGTCCAGCAGCCCTGACCTGGGTTCCAAGAGTTGTCCCCTAAATCGCTCATGGAAACCAAAATTTTTCAGAATTGTCCATCTGAGTCAGAGCCAGTGTGATATAGTTTCTGAAAGCTGGGCATCCCGGTGCTAATCCCAGGCTGGCTTTCCTCCCAGGAGATAGTGAAGTGGGCTTGCTGTTTTGACGTCAAGAGGGAGACTGGGGCAGAATGGAACCCTGCAGGCCAGGCGGATGGATAGCGCTTGTCAGGGCTCCCTGCTGGGTTTTGGGGGCGTAAGTAAGCCGGGGGGCTTCCTGGTGGTCCATGGGTAAGGCACCGCCTTGCACTGCAAGGCGCCGGTTCGATCCCTGACCTGGGAAGATCCCACGTGCCGCGGAGTGGCCGGACCGATGTGTCCAATGACCGAGCCTGAGCTCTGGAGTGCATGTGCCCAGAGCCTGCGCTCTGCGACAACAGAGGCCACTGTGATGGGAGGCCCACACGGGCCAAAGAACAATGACGGATGAAAACAGATAAATGAAAGACCAATAGAAGTGGCCCACCTGCCCCCCTCCCTCCCCAACCCGCACCCCCCTCAAAAAAAAAAGAAAACAGTAGATCTGTCAGCACTAGTGACACCCTCGGCTCAGCGAAAGGATCGCAGCCACCTAGCAGAGAACATAGAACCTAGGCTGAGTCTCACTCACTCACCACCTGTCTCAGCTCACCCAGGGCTCTTGACCCAGGCTGAGCGGACGGTCACGTAGACTCTCATTCATTCTCTCTGTCCGTCTGTGTCTGTCACTCTTGTTGCAAGTTTGTATGCTTGTGATTCCTATAAATGAAAAGGATATGTAATGTCCTGCACTGATTTTTATTTTAATTTAATTAGTTAATATTTTCTTCATGCTGCATGGCTTGTGGCATCTTAGTTCCCCGACCAGGGATCCAACCCACAACCTTGGCGGAGAGAGCACAGAGTCCTAACCACTGGACTGCCAGGGAATTCCCTGCACTGTTTTATTCAATCGGCTACTTCCCGAGCCTCAAAAGGTAGCCCCGTCTCCTCTCTGATCTGTCTTGTATCTCCTACGAACCCCAAACTGAGTCCAGCAGCCCTGACCTGGGTTCCAAGAGTTGCCCCCTAAATCGCCCATGGAAACCAAAGTTTTCCAGAATTGTCCATCTGAGTCAGAGCCAGTGTGATATAGTTTCTGAAAGCTGGGCATCCCGGTGCTAATCCCAGGCTGGCTTTCCTCCCAGGAGATAGTGAAGTGGGCTTGCTGTTTTGACGTCAAGAGGGAGACTGGGGCAGAATGGAACCCTGCAGGCCAGGCGGGATATGGATAGTCAGCGCTTGCCTGGGGGCTCAGGGCTCCCTGCCCACACAGCCCGCTCAGCTCGGGGTACTACTTCCGCAGCGACCAGGACCGGGCCGCCTCCACAGCCAGCCAGAACAGTGCCATCATCAACGACCGGCTCCAGGAGCTGGTGAAACTGTTTAAGGAGCGGACGGAGAAGGTGAAGGAGAAGCTCATTGACCCGGACGTCACCTCCGACGAGGAGAGCCCCAAGCCCTGTGAGCCCAGAGCTGGAGTGTCCCACCTGACCTGGGGTGCAGAGGGCCCTGGGAGCCTGGGGAGAGGGTGGCCCCAGGGCACTGGTGGGGGTGCTTGAGAGAAGCCCAGATCTCTGCTGTCTGAAGTTAGGTCCTTTGTGTACAGGTTAAGCTGTGTGTCCAGGGGAGGAAAAAAGGTCAGCGTTCCGGCCAGTGATCCAGCTCCGCCTCCCAGAGGGCAGGGTCCCTGGTCGACCATCTGCCCCTTTCCTACTGGCAGGCAGGGGGTCTTCCCTGGGCCGTGTCTCCTGGCCTTACACTCAGATGCTGTTCATAACCCCCTCTGGATCCACATAGCTTAGTTTTCAGAGGCCTTGGTTACAGTAGTTGTTTGGAAGTGTTCTTCTTTCAGAGTGCCAGGAGGAAATAAGAACCATGCTGTCTTGTCAGGGAGGTTTTCTAGGTCTTTCCAAAGGAGGGCTGTGCCTTAGAACTCAAAATCCCAACAGTGAACCTAGCAGAGCCTGATTTCACAGTCCTAACGCTGGACACATAGTCGTATTGGGCCTCTAAGCGCCAGTCTCCACGTCACCAGCAGCATCACCGTAGATGCTCAGGAAGGCGGTGATCCCGTTGGGTGTCTTGGTTTAGAGATGAAGGAGCGGGGATTCTTGCTCTGAAAAACCAAGGGACATGTTTGTTTCCTGATTCCTGGCCCTGGGGTGGAGGTTCTGGGTACCAATGCCCCTGGCCCTGCAAAGGGAACCAAGGGGTCCAAGCACAAGCAGACGCTCCACTGAAACCTCCAACTTGCCCAGAAGCACCGCACTCTAGACAGCTCCTGTGACGTGGTCCCTGATTGGTAGCAGGTGAGCGTTTCAGAGCCGGGGCCTGGGCTGCCGTTTAGGAGGACTTGCGGGTTTGCTGCAGGAGAGCACAGAGAGCTTGCAGCAGGCTGGGGGAGGCCGCCAGGGTCCCCGCAGCTCCAGCTCCAGAGCCTGCAGTCCAGAGCCTGGTCTTCACCTCCTCAGCCTAGGCCTCGGGGCCGGGCCAGAGGCTCACCTGTGTCATCCCGCAGCCCCAGCCAAAAAAGCCCCCGAGCCGGCCCCCGAGGTGAAGCCCACGGACGCGGGGCAGGTGGAGGAGGAACACTACTGTGAGATGCTCTGCTGCAAGTTCAAGCGCCGCCCCTGGAAGATGTACCGGTTTCCCCAGAGCATCGACCCGCTGACCAGTGAGTCCCGGGAGGGCAGTGGGCGTTGCCATCGCGTCGTCGGAGGGGGCGGGGCGGGGGTGGGGCAAGGGCGGCGCAAACCAACTAAAGTCCCCGGACTAGGAATACAAGACTGCACCCATTTTAAGAGGCAAGGCGACCACGGCACAGAAGAGCTCACGGGCCTAGAGACCCAGCTAGTCAGCGGCAGACTTGGGGCTCCTGACTCTTGGCCAAGTCTTTTTTACTCCTCTGCCCTTACTGGCTCCTCTCCCAGAGCTGCTGCTCTGAGCAGAAGAGGGGAAAAGTTCTTCCCACATCTCACCCAAAGTGCTTCCCACTTGCCTTTTAGCCCATTTTATGTTCTTCAGGAATAACCACCCTTCATATGTGCACGGCACTTGACAGTTTGCAAAGGATTTCCCCGCCTTTAAAAAAAAAAAAATCGACTTCTCCTGTGGCGTCTCTGAGGAGGACAGAACAGGGACCAGAGAGGGACTTTCCCAAGGATCACACACGAATTCACTGGGGGGAAGGCAGGACTCCAACCCTGGTGTCCACTGGTCCTTTAAAATGCCCAGGTGGAGGGAATTCCCTTTCAGTCCAGTGGTTTGGACTCCGTGCATCTGCTGCAGGGGACATGGCGGGTTTGGTCCCTGTTCAGGGAACTAAGATCCTGCACACTGCTGGATATGGCCAAAACATAAAAAAAAAAAAAAAAGTAAATAAATAAATAATAAAATGATCTACAGTATCCATCCATCTGTGCACCTGTCCCTGTACCTGGCTGTCCCATCTTCTATGTATTATTTACTATTGTATATTTATTAAGACAGGAAATACATTTTTGGAAAAATTTCAACAAGAGTGAGATCAAAAATGTTCTCTCTTAGCTGTCTATTAACTAATAATGACCCCACATCCTCTACTGAGAGTCCTCAGTTCGTTAGGACCTAGCCATGATTTATTTTTATATCAAAGATAGCTTTAGGGCTTCCCCTGGTGGTCCAGTGGGTAAAGACACCGCCTTGCAGTGCAAGGGGCGCCGGTTCGATCCCTGGCCTGGGAAGATCCCACGTGCCGCAGAGCGGCTGGATGGATGTGTCCAATGACCAAGCCAGAGCTCTGGAGCGCATGCGCCCAGAGCCAGTGCTCTGTGACAACAGAGGCCACTGCGATGGGAGGCCCACACGGGCCAAAGAACAAAGACGGATGAACATAGAGAAATGAAAGACCAATAGAAGTGGCCTGCCCACTCCCCTCCCCCCCCACCCCCCCCCCCCAAAAAGATAAATAAAATTAAAAAAAAAAAAAAGATAGCTTTATATGCGCCCCCGCCCCCAAGAAAGGCCAGGCTCCCCTGGTGGCTCAGACGGGAAGGAATCTGCCCACACTGCCGGAGACCTGGGTTCGATCCCTGGGTCGGGAGATCCCCTGGAGAAGGAAATGGCAGCCCCCTCCAGTCTGCTTGCCTGGAGAATCCCATGGACAGAGGAGCCTGGCGGGCTGCCATTGTACGGTCACAAAGAGACACGACCGAGTGACTGACACACACACCGAGAAAGGCCACGTGCAGTGCTGGTAGTAAAGTGCCGACAAGGGGATAGAGGGACGCGCACCCTGCTCTCGGGCTGTGTTCTGGCTCATTCCTCTCCCCCAACCCCCGCAGACCTGATGTACATCCTGTGGCTGTTCTTCGTGGTGCTGGCCTGGAACTGGAACTGCTGGCTGATTCCCGTGCGCTGGGCCTTTCCCTATCAGACGCCGAGCAACATCCACCTCTGGCTGCTGATGGACTACCTGTGCGACCTCATCTACCTCCTGGACATCACCGTGTTCCAGATGCGCCTGCAGTTTGTCCGAGGCGGGGACGTCATTGTGAGTCGCGCCCAGGGGGCGGGGTTGGTGGGGGCAGGCCCTGCCTCCAGAGTCCCTGATGCTGGGATCGACAAGAAGCTAAATGAACGAGGAAATCTCAGGGCGTCCACTCATGCTTGTTCGACAGCTCGGTTGCTTGTCTCACACATCTCTGATATGTTCAGATGGCACACATCTTCACTTGTGGGTGAAATGGTTCCTGGGCCACCTGATGGAATTAGTGATGAAGGAGGGGGTCCAGAGAATGACCTTTAGAGTAGGCATACCCGGTTCAGATCTTGGCTCTACGAGGACTAACGGTGTCACCTCTAAGAGTCTCAGTTTCCTCATCTGTAAAATGGGGGTAGTAATCGCTCCCACCTTATCCCATTGCTGTGAGGCTCCATGGAGGCGATGTAGGCAGAGTGCTCAGCACAAGTAACTGCTGACAATCCATGTTTCCTGGGGGGTCCTACAGAAAGCACGCTGCTCAGACCAGCTGGGGTCCACATGCTCTGGTGTACTTTCTGGGGAGGAAGCCAAAGCCCTGATTGATTTGGCAAAGTCCCTACTACCCTGTTCAGGTCCCTTTTCAAAATTCCCTGTTTGCGAAGCCTGTTCCCCTGTCCGCTGACAAGTTGAGGTTGAGCCTTTCAAACAATTGAATGGAAAAAGAATTCCCTGGGCAGCCTCTTTCCCGGTCTGATCAGAGCTCAGTGAATAAGGCTGCAAAGGGTCCAGGTGAGACCAACATGCAGAGAGAGTGAGGTCCCTGTCCCTACTTTCCATCCCAAAAGCTGGAATCGAGCGGAGTGACCTAAGACAACACCCGCCTCCCAACCCCCAGGAGCCCCGTCTCCCTGCCTGTCGTCCGTGCGGCTTTCCCTGGAGCTCTGCTGGTCCCTTTGGCTCTGCATCCATGGGGCTGTCACTTCAATAGGAAGGTGGAGGCTGTGCGGGCATTTCCATCGCTGCTCCCATGGCGTCAGGGCTGGGAAGCTCTCAGACCATTTCACGGCCACTATTCCCTTTCATTCCAGACGGACAAAAAGGATATGCGCAACAACTACCTGAAATCTCAGCGCTTTAAGGTGTGTGCCAGAGTCTCGGGAGCCCATGTCTCTGGGGGCTCCAGGGCCCGTGTGATGTGGTACCCCTCACGACCAGCACGGGCAGGGGCTTGTTGGGGGGGATGCCTCCTGCCCTAGTGTCAGCTCCCCCAGGGGCCCCCTGACCTCACCTCTCCGTCGACGGTGGAGACCCTGCCACCTACCCCAGCCCACAACCCTGGGGGTTATAGGCTGTCTTACACACTCATGCATTTCAGATGGACGTGCTCAGCCTCTTCCCCTTGGACTTTCTCTACTTTAAGTTCGGTGTGAACCCCCTCCTGCGCTTGCCCCGCTGTTTGAAGGTGAGACGAGTGGGCCTCCGGCTCCTCCGGTGCTCTGCACCGGCGCTAGCTTATTGACGCCTAGCCCAAGCAGCGCTGGTGAGGCATCAGGAGAAGGTGGCCCCGAGGGGCAATGGGAGACTCCCTATGATTGTTAGTGCTTCTTGGTCGTGCTGTGTGTCAGCTATTGCTCTGGAGACTTTCCGAGTGCTTAGTCTTCAACCCCGTGTGAAAGTTGTTCAGTTGTGTTCAACTCTTTGTGACCCATGGATGAGCCATGGAATTCTCCAGGCAAGAATACTGGAGTAGGTAGCCCTTTCTTTCTCCAGGGGATGTTCCCTCTCCAGGGATCGAACCCAGGTCTCCCATATTTCAGGCAGATTCTTTACCATCTGAGCCACCAGGGAAACCCAGGAATTCTGGGGCGGGTGATCTGTCCCTTCTCCAGGGGAACTTCCTGACTCAGGAATCGAACCGGGGTCTCCTGCACTGCAGGCGGATTCTTTACCAGCTGAGCTACAAGGAAATCCCTTGTATTAGTCCCAGCAACAACGAATGGTGAAGCACGTGTTAGGCCACGTGTTCACATCCATCCTGGGCACTTCCCGGCTCCCCTTCCCCCTGAGGGGGCTGCAGCCGTGGGGAGGGGGCCGGAACGGGAGGGCCGAGGGTCGCCCCTGATGCCTTACTCTTCCTCCCAGTACATGGCCTTCTTTGAATTTAACAACCGCCTGGAATCCGTCCTTAGCAAAGCCTACGTTTACAGGTGAGACCCCTCTCCACACACGTGCACACACAGGCACACATACACGTGCCCACACACACGCCCAGGACATCTGTCGGAAGAACAGAGCAAGGCATTCTCTACCCCGATGCCTTCGCCTTTCAGCCTCACCACCCCCGCCCGTGCCCCCTGACCCCCTCGCCACTGCCACCCACCGGAAGCCAGGCCTCTTCCTGGTCCTTCTGCGAAGGGATGTTTGTTTCCTAAAGATCCAGGAATGCCCTATTTCCCCCCATTGTGAGGAGGACACACACAGGTCGACGTGAGTGCCTCCCCTGCATTTCCAGGGAGCTCAGCCTCTGTTTGGTCTCCACTCAGAAAACTGACCCCCCAACTATTCAAACCCCCCGTGGTGGCGGGCTGGGTGGACACAGTGGTCACCTTGCGAATGTCCGAGCTTGGGACCTAGACCACTCCAGGCCGTGCCAGGGGACCGGGCTCCTCTCCACCTCTCTTAGCGCTTCTTTGCATGCCTCTGTCCTTTCTTTGTCCACCCGCCCCGTCGGGCATTCCCCTCTCAGCTTCTCCACCTCTCCAGAAGCGTCTGCCTGTGTAGCTCTGTGCCCACCCGGTCCCCCAGGCTGGACAGCTTTCTGTCTGAGCATCACCCTTCGTAGCCAGGGCGGACACTGGAGCAGCCAGCTGGCCCCGTCGAGCCGCGGGTTCCTATCAGTCAGGGGTCCATTGCACCAGGCAGCTGGACGGGGCCGTGGGGCTCCAACACGGGGCTCCCTTGAGGTGGGTGTTGGGGGAGGCAAGGACTAGCTTGTTCCCTGTGGCCCCCACCCCGGGGGTGAGAGGCCATCGCCCCCCTTTCTACCTCTGCGTTCGTGCCTCCCGTCTTCTGCAGGGTGATCCGGACCACAGCCTACCTGCTCTACAGCTTGCATCTGAACTCGTGCCTGTACTACTGGGCGTCCGCCTATGAGGGGCTCGGCTCCACGCACTGGGTGTATGATGGCGTGGGAAACAGGTGAGCCGCGTCTTCCTCGGCGTCTCAGTCACGTGTGGGGCAAAGGCTCCAAGAAAGGAGCCCCACTGCCGCGTGCGGTGGAGCTCACCTCGGTCCCATGGCCAGTGCCTGGCCATAGTGGGCGCTTGGTCAGCCATGGTGACGGCGGTGGAGGAGGCGTTCAGGCCCAGGGGGGGCAGCGAGGCAGGTCCTGCCTGCCCTGGGCTGGGCCCACGGGTGACACCGAACGCTCTCATCTGGCTGGTGAGCACTTTGTCCTCCTGCACGCACTGGCTTCTAGTCGGTGCTAGAACAGGTGGTCGTTCGCATCCAAGGTGGCTTCTTTTTTTTAAAAAAAGCTTTGTTTGTTTATTTCATGCTTGGTAGTGCTGGGTCTTCACTGCTGAACGTGGGCTTTCTGTAGTCGCAGCGAGCGGAGGGCTCCTGTCTAGTTGCAGTGTGCGGGCTTCTCATTGTGGAGGCTGCTCTTGGCACACTCTCGGCACACGGATATAGTTACTCTGTAGCATGTGGGCTTCTCCTGGCTCAGGACTGGAGGCCGTGTCCCCAGCACTGGCAGGCGGATTCTTAACCACCGGACCACCAGGGAAGCCCCATGGGGCTTCCTCAAGAGCGTGACCGTTGGCCCAGAACATCCCCTTCTGAGGACCGATGCCTCAGTACTCGGGCACAGGGGCCCGTCACCCTCTGTGATGGGCCTGTGGCCTGAGGGGAGCTCATGTAGAGTCCCAGGGCAGCTCGGCAGGCAGGAGGGGGAACCTGACATCCGCTGTGGGGTGCAGCGTGTCAGGGTGGGGTCAGGGCCCAACACCCCAACACCACCACTGGCCCTGCTCCTGTTCCTCTCAGCTGAACCCACCTACAGCCTTGGTCCAGAGACCATGACTAGACCATGCATTCATTCACTCATGTATTAATTCATTCCTTCACAAGAGGGCAGAGAGAGGACTCGAAGGCCTCCTGTATGCAAGGGGAAGAACAGTAGCTATTCATTAAATCTTGCTCTGTGACTCTGAGTAAGGCCTTCACACTTTCTGAGACTAAGTTTTCTCATCTATAAAAGGGATGAGGGCTCCCTGGTGGTCCAGTGGGTAGGACACCGCCTTGCAGTGCAAGGCCCGGTTCGATCCCATGGCCAGTGCCTGGCCATAGTGGGCGCTTGGTCAGCCATGGTGACGGCGGTGGAGGAGGCGTTCAGGCCCAGGGGGGGCAGCGAGGCAGGTCCTGCCTGCCCTGGGCTGGGCCCACGGGTGACACCGAACGCTCTCATCTGGCTGGTGAGCACTTTGTCCTCCTGCACGCACTGGCTTCTAGTCGGTGCTAGAACAGGTGGTCGTTCGCATCCAAGGTGGCTTCTCTTTTTTAACAAAAGCTTTGTTTGTTTATTTCATGCTTGGTAGTGCTGGGTCTTCACTGCTGAACGTGGGCTTTCTGTAGTCGCAGCGAGCGGAGGGCTCCTGTCTAGTTGCAGTGTGCGGGCTTCTCATTGTGGAGGCTGCTCTTGGCACACTCTCGGCACACGGATATAGTTACTCTGTAGCATGTGGGCTTCTCCTGGCTCAGGACTGGAGGCCGTGTCCCCAGCACTGGCAGGCGGATTCTTAACCACCGGACCACCAGGGAAGCCCCATGGGGCTTCCTCAAGAGCGTGACCGTTGGCCCAGAACATCCCCTTCTGAGGACCGATGCCTCAGTACTCGGGCACAGGGGCCCGTCACCCTCTGTGATGGGCCTGTGGCCTGAGGGGAGCTCATGTAGAGTCCCAGGGCAGCTCGGCAGGCAGGAGGGGGAACCTGACATCCGCTGTGGGGTGCAGCGTGTCAGGGTGGGGTCAGGGCCCAACACCCCATCACCACCACTGGCCCTGCTCCTGTTCCTCTCAGCTGAACCCACCTACAGCCTTGGTCCAGAGACCATGACTAGACCATGCATTCATTCACTCATGTATTAATTCATTCCTTCACAAGAGGGCAGAGAGAGGACTCGAAGGCCTCCTGTATGCAAGGGGAAGAACAGTAGCTATTCATTAAATCTTGCTCTGTGACTCTGAGTAAGGCCTTCACACTTTCTGAGACTAAGTTTTCTCATCTATAAAAAGGGGATGAGGGCTCCCCTGGTGGTCCAGTGGGTAAGGACACCGCCTTGCAGTGCAAGGGGCGCCGGTTCGATCCCTGGCCTGGGAAGATCCCACGTGCTGCGGAGCGGCTGGACTGGTGTGTCCACCTATCAAGCCGGAGCTCTGGAGCGCATGCGCCCAGAGCCAGTGCTCTGCAACAACAGAGGCCACTGTGATGGGAGGCCCACACGGGCCAAAGAACAAAGATGGATTAAAATAGACAAATGAAAGACCAATAGAAGTGGCCTAAAAAAATAAAAAATAAAAAAAAAACGGGGGAGGGAGATGAGACTTCTCATGAGAAATCAAAGAAGTGTATAGACACATCCAGCCATGCCTGGACAGAAGTCAGTAGCCCCACTTCCTCACTGTGGCGAGTCTTACGGGGAAGGCAGCGCACCAGGACAGGGTTCCTAACCTGGAGGCATAAAACCCTTTATGCCGGCTTTTCTAAGGAGAAGCCTCCTAACTTCCCTTAGAGTCTCAAAGGGGCTTGCCTCCCAGCTGGCTAAGAGCCCACGTCCTGGGGCAGGGCCTGGCACCCACCCCAGGGAGGCCTGTAGGGAATGGCAGGCAGGGCGGGGAGGACAGAGCTGGCCCCCTGGGACTTCCCTCTGCAGTGGAGGGACACACTTTTCTGGGAGCATTACCCTTTCCGAATAAAATCCTACAGGGACCCCCAAGATACGCAAAGCACAAGTAGTGAAGAATTCCTCTAGAAGTCCAGTATCATCTGTAACAGTAACTTTAAAATAGTGAGCATTTCTTGCGTACCTGCTCAAGGCCAGGGAGGCTAAGGACCTAAGTTCCTGTATATGTGGTTTCTTCCTCCTGCTCTGCGCTGGCCAGGTCTGGGGCAGCATGCAGGGGTCCCCTGAGATCCAGTGGCACGGAAGACTCAGGAGACCCATGAGATGCGCCATCCATGCCAGTGACTGGCTTCTCCAGGCAGGAACTGGGTGTCGGGGAAAGCGGGAGCTCTGTGGGTCACTCCTGTTCATTGCGTTGGTGGCCCAGCAGCACCCTGCACCTGGGCAGTGCCCAGCTCAGTCGCCCCCTGGTGGCCAGGACCGGTATGATGGGGGATTGACCCGGCAGGCCTGTCTCCTGGTTCAGGGGTTTTCTAGGACCAGGTGGTAATGAGGGGCCAAGAGGCCCAGCGAGAGCCCCGCCCCAGGCCTCGCAGGTGTTCACTCTGCCCAGCTCCCCCGGACCCTCTGCTTCCGTGACTTGTCTGCACCTTGACTTGCCTGTCCCCAGCAGACTGTGAACTTCTTGAGGTCACAGGCGAATCTCTTGTTCCCCACCAGTGGCAGTCAAGGCGCTGAGAGCTGACACCTACCGAGGGTGGGCCAGGCGCTCTGGGGCCCCTCACGTTATCCTCATGATCACCCTGTGAGGGCGGCTCTGTGGCCATGCCCGTTTCAGAGAAAGGAGACTGGGGCACGACGGGTGACGGGTCCCGGTCAGGCAGCTAGAAGGCGGCAGCGCTGGGTTTGAGCCCAGGAAGTCCAGCGCCAGAGCCCGTAATCTCACCACGAGACTGCATACACTGCTGGCGGGCGGGTGGACCCCTCTGGGGTCAGTCTCAGACCAGTTGAGGGGCCAGCGGGATGATGTTCTCATTTCCCAGCTGAGCAGGGACCCTGGGAGCATGTGTAGATCAGGATGCTGGAGCCGGGGCAGGCTCTGGGCAGTTTCTGTGCCCTGCTAGGAGGACAGAGAAGCACAGGACGGCCTGCTGAGACTGCCCTGTGTTTAGGCCCTGCTGACCTCAACCTGGCTGACCCCAGGGCGGGCCCGGTCTGAAGGTCTGAACGTAAGCACCTTGGTAATTAAATCCGTTTAAATAGCTATAAAGGTTTTAGGTCTGTATTGATTAAGTTGCTATAAAAGCTTAGGTTTATTTTTGTAGGACTTAATGGCTAAGAATTAGAACGGCGAGGTTGCTCTGTTGGAGGACTGTCAACTTGTAATTATACACAAACATGCAAACCTTTAAAACGCAAAACATAGCGAGGCAGGGACTCTGGCTGCTTTGTGGTAAATAGTCGAGCTCGGTCATTTCCTATGCCTTGTACCACAGAGCGGGGCCCGTCAGCTACACCTCCCTTCCTGAGGGCTCACGCGCCTGTGTCGAGGGGTGACAGGCGGTGGGCGGCGGCCCAGAGAGAAGACAACACCTGTTTTCCAGCCCCAGCCCTGGAACTTTCCAGCTGGTGACCGCGGGTGTTCCCTTTCTCTCTGTGGCCCTCAGTTTCACTGTCTGGTCAGTGGACAGGTGAGGGAGAGGGTCAGAAAAAGTAACCCTGCGATATCGTCCAGTTTTGAGCTTGATCTTGAATCTCATGATGGGAGAGCCAAGGAGAGGCTGCGCACATTGAAAACATACTTGGGGAAGCTAAAGAAGCCCAGGCATCAGGAGCCAGAAAGCCCTGGTTGGTTCTCCTGCTAAGTCTTGCAGGCCACCTCCGGAAGCCTCCGTTTGCACATCTGTGCATGGGGACAATAGCGTGTCTCTGCAGGCTGGGGGACAGCCACACCCAAACCACAGAGCACCTGCGAACGTGCTCTGTAAGCTGCAGAGGGCTCTGCCGTTGGGAGAGGGTTTTTTCTTTTTTCTTTTCTTTTTTTTTTTTTTTGCACTTATGAGCTATAAAGCGTTTTCTCTTGTGTACAGTGTACGTTTATCCAAGCCAGAGGGCCTGGGATCCACAGGCTGGAGCCTGCGATGACCGAGGTGCCCTTCCTCCTCTCTCCCCAGTTACATTCGCTGTTACTACTGGGCCGTGAAGACCCTCATCACCATCGGCGGCCTGCCCGACCCCAGGACACTCTTTGAAATTGTCTTCCAGGGGCTGAACTACTTCACGGGCGTCTTTGCTTTCTCCGTGATGATCGGACAGGTAGGCGGGCCACTCGTCTGTCCCGACCCACCTTGTAAATTTAACCGCATAAAACATTAAGTTGCTATAAAAGCTTAGGTTTATTTTTGTAGGACTTAATGGCTAAGAATTAGAACGGCGAGGTTGCTCTGTTGGAGGACTGTCAACTTGTAATTATACACAAACATGCAAACCTTTAAAACGCAAAACATAGCGAGGCAGGGACTCTGGCTGCTTTGTGGTAAATAGTCGAGCTCGGTCATTTCCTATGCCTTGTACCACAGAGCGGGGCCCGTCAGCTACACCTCCCTTCCTGAGGGCTCACGCGCCTGTGTCGAGGGGTGACAGGCGGTGGGCGGCGGCCCAGAGAGAAGACAACACCTGTTTTCCAGCCCCAGCCCTGGAACTTTCCAGCTGGTGACGGCGGGTGTTCCCGTTCTCTCTGTGGCCCTCAGTTTCACTGTCTGGTCAGTGGACAGGTGAGGGAGAGGGTCAGAAAAAGTAACCCTGCGATATCGTCCAGTTTTGAGCTTGATCTTGAATCTCATGATGGGAGAGCCAAGGAGAGGCTGCGCACATTGAAAACATACTTGGGGAAGCTAAAGAAGCCCAGGCATCAGGAGCCAGAAAGCCCTGGTTGGTTCTCCTGCTAAGTCTTGCAGGCCACCTCCGGAAGCCTCCGTTTGCACATCTGTGCATGGGGACAATAGCGTGTCTCTGCAGGCTGGGGGACAGCCACACCCAAACCACAGAGCACCTGCGAACGTGCTCTGTAAGCTGCAGAGGGCTCTGCCGTTGGGAGAGGGTTTTTTCTTTTTTCTTTTCTTTTTTTTTTTTTTGCACTTATGAGCTATAAAGCGTTTTCTCTTGTGTACAGTGTACGTTTATCCAAGCCAGAGGGCCTGGGATCCACAGGCTGGAGCCTGCGATGACCGAGGTGCCCTTCCTCCTCTCTCCCCAGTTACATTCGCTGTTACTACTGGGCCGTGAAGACCCTCATCACCATCGGCGGCCTGCCCGACCCCAGGACACTCTTTGAAATTGTCTTCCAGGGGCTGAACTACTTCACGGGCGTCTTTGCTTTCTCCGTGATGATCGGACAGGTAGGCGGGCCACTCGTCTGTCCCGACCCACCTGCCCGCAGGGCCCCGCTCCATCCAACTGCTGCCCAAAACACCACCATCTGTGCCTGTTTCTTGTAGACCAAGCCCAGGAAGAGAGTCAGGAGCTCTGGGACCTGTGGGGTGAAGGCGGGGTGACGGAGGGCCCATTCCTCTTTGAAGGAGCTTCTTGTTTGAATGTCAGTCTCTCTCGGGTATCTGGAGACCTGGGCTGAATGCCCTTCAGCAGAGACTGAGGCTTTGGCTGTTCCCTTGGAGGGAGGGATTCTCCCTGGTGGAGAATTCCTCTCCATCCCGCTGGTGGATTCTAAGTGCTGGGCCCTGGCCTGTGGCTCACGTTGGAGTCAGTGCCTGGGGAGACCACCAGGGGGCCTCAGTGTTCCCTTTGAGGGGCTCTGTCCCCCCAGGAGCAGCGCACCTGGTTCACATTTCCTCCAGGGTGTGGTCAAGGCAGCCTCTGGGACGGAGGGGTCATGTTATACCGGGATCCACTCAACCCAGCGAGGCTGCCCTCCTTGTGTGGCCCCAGAGACCTGAGCCCCGCTGAAGGGCCAGCAGCCTGGGTCCTCCACGTCTGCACTGGAAGGCAGAACATCCCGGGTCAGCAAAGCCTTTTAAGGGTGGACATGGGTTTCCCGCTGTCTCCTGATCTCCCCGTGACCCAGCAAGCGAGCACCCCTGGCCTGTGTTACGTAAATATGCCCACACACGTGTCCCCAAAGCCCAACCACACCCTGAGCCCGTGGCTTCCCTAACCACCCCCCACTGCTTGCCCCTAGATGAGAGACGTAGTGGGGGCCGCCACTGCGGGGCAGACCTACTACCGCAGCTGCATGGACAGCACCGTGAAGTACATGAACTTCTACAAGATCCCCAAGTCCGTGCAGAGCCGGGTCAAGACCTGGTATGAGTACACCTGGCAGTCCCAAGGCATGCTGGGTAAGCACCCCCAACCACCCCACCCGGCGCCCTGCCTTCCTGAGGCCCCAGGCACAAGGGCCTCTCTTGGGTACAGCCCCAATATTTAAGTGAGAGGAGCTGGGGGCAGCCTTGGAGGTGCCAAGCTAGACCATGAGGAGACCCCAGAAGACCGGAGGGGCTGTCTTCTGAGTGCTCCCCTCAACCTTGAAATGCGTCTCCATTCCAAGATGGAAGGGTGGTTGGAACCAGGAGTGAAAGAAGAGTATTTCTCTCCTCGCTCCTTCTCTCTGTTGAACCTGCGTCTCTCATGCTGCCTGCACTTCAGGCAGATTCTCTACCACTGCGCCACCTGGGAAGCCCCGTAGACATCCATCCATCTATCTATCTATCTATCTATCTATCTATCTATATATATATATTTTTTTGACCACTTCTATTGGTCTTTCATTTATTTATCTTTGTTCTCTGGCCTGTGTGGTTCTCCCACTACAGTGGCCTCTCTCATCACAGAGCACCAGCTCTGGGCATGCGTGCCCCAGAGCTCTGGCTCGTAGGTGGACACATCAGTCCAGCCGCTCCGCAGCACGTGGGATCTTCCCAGGCCAGGAATCGAACCGGCGCCTTGCACTGCAAGGCGGTGTCCTTACCCATTGGACCACCAGGAAGCCCCAATTTACATCAAAATTTCTTTTCAGATTCCTTTCCGTTATAGGCTGCCCTCCTTGTGGCCCCAGACCTGAGCCCCGCTGAAGGGCCAGCAGCCTGGGTCCTCCACGTCTGCACTGGAAGGCAGAACATCCCGGGTCAGCAAAGCCTTTTAAGGGTGGACATGGGTTTCCCGCTGTCTCCTGATCTCCCCGTGACCCAGCAAGCGAGCACCCCTGGCCTGTGTTACGTAAATATGCCCACACACGTGTCCCCAAAGCCCAACCACACCCTGAGCCCGTGGCTTCCCTAACCACCCCCCACTGCTTGCCCCTAGATGAGAGACGTAGTGGGGGCCGCCACTGCGGGGCAGACCTACTACCGCAGCTGCATGGACAGCACCGTGAAGTACATGAACTTCTACAAGATCCCCAAGTCCGTGCAGAGCCGGGTCAAGACCTGGTATGAGTACACCTGGCAGTCCCAAGGCATGCTGGGTAAGCACCCCCAACCACCCCACCCGGCGCCCTGCCTTCCTGAGGCCCCAGGCACAAGGGCCTCTCTTGGGTACAGCCCCAATATTTAAGTGAGAGGAGCTGGGGGCAGCCTTGGAGGTGCCAAGCTAGACCATGAGGAGACCCCAGAAGACCGGAGGGGCTGTCTTCTGAGTGCTCCCCTCAACCTTGAAATGCGTCTCCATTCCAAGATGGAAGGGTGGTTGGAACCAGGAGTGAAAGAAGAGTATTTCTCTCCTCGCTCCTTCTCTCTGTTGAACCTGCGTCTCTCATGCTGCCTGCACTTCAGGCAGATTCTCTACCACTGCGCCACCTGGGAAGCCCCGTAGACATCCATCCATCTATCTATCTATCTATCTATCTATCTATCTATCTATATATATTTTTTTGACCACTTCTATTGGTCTTTCATTTATTTATCTTTGTTCTCTGGCCTGTGTGGTTCTCCCACTACAGTGGCCTCTCTCATCACAGAGCACCAGCTCTGGGCATGCGTGCCCCAGAGCTCTGGCTCGGTAGGTGGACACATCAGTCCAGCCGCTCCGCAGCACGTGGGATCTTCCCAGGCCAGGAATCGAACCGGCGCCCCTTGCACTGCAAGGCGGTGTCCTTACCCATTGGACCACCAGGGAAGCCCCATACATATATTTTACACATCAAAAATTTTTCTTTTCAGATTCCTTTCCGTTATAGTTTATTATGATTTATTTTATAAACTTGTTGATGTCATACTTTGCTTCAGAATTGGCTAAAACAAACTGCTGTGATTCACTGTCCTCTTGAGTTGTCCTTGCTTTGTCTGGGAAGTGGGTTATAGCAGTGGGCGCCTCGTGGGCTGCTGGGAGGAGTCAATGTAATCGTCTTGGTAAAGCACCCTGTAAAACAGTGCCTAACGTATAGGGGCTTCCCTGGCAGCTCAGCTGGTAAGGAACCCACCTGCAGTGCAGGAGACCCCGGCTCGATTCCTGGGTCAGGAAGATCCCCTGTAGAAGGGATAGGCTACCCGCTCCAGTATTCTTGGGCTTACCTGGTAACTTAGATGGTAAAGAATCCGACTGCCATGTGAGAGACCTGGGTTCGATCCCTGGGTTGGGAAGATCCCCTGGAGAAAGGAAAGGCTACCTACTCCAGTATTCTTGCCTAGAGAATCCCATGGGTCACAAAGAGTCGGGCACGACTGAGCAATTTGTCTTCCACTTTCAGCATATAGTACACGCTCCACGTACTTCAGTTCTTGTGAATGCTATTCTCTTAATGTGAGTGGAAAAGACAGATGGTTGGCAAACCCCTGCAGTAGAGGGCGTGATACATGCTGTGGGACAGGGCTGATACCATGATAGCTGTGTGGGAGGATGTGGGGGAGGGGCCTGGGTGCTGGGTTCTGAAGAACGGGTAGCGATTAGCCAGGACCGCGGAGGGGGTTGTTCCCAGCGGAGGGAAGGGCATGGGCAGAGGCCTGGAGGCAGAGAGGGTGCCTCTGGATCGGGAGTGGCCCTGGGGGTGCGTGAATGGCGTGCCGGGGGCCCAGCCGCTGCAGTGTGGACTCAGCCCTGTGTGTGTGAAGCAGGGGCCTGGCCGCGCCTCTGACCCTTTCAGGGTCTCGTTTGCAGACGAGTCAGAGCTGATGGTGCAGCTTCCCGACAAGATGCGACTGGACCTCGCCATCGACGTGAACTATGAAATCGTCAGCAAAGTGGCGCTCTTCCAGGTACAGCCTGCCCGGCCTCCCCAGCCTCCAGATCCTGGAAGGCCCCGAGCCCGCACCTGCCTCTCAACGGCCCCCTTCCCTCCTCTCGGGGCCAGGGCTGTGACCGGCAGATGATCTTCGACATGCTCAGGAGGCTGCGCTCCGTCGTCTACCTGCCCAACGACTACGTGTGCAAGAAGGTGAGGGGCCGGGGCCAGGCAGTCTGGGATCCACAGGCCCCGCCCTTCGGGACTGGGCCGGAGGGGAGCCCCGGGAAGGCGGCGAGGCTGGCAGCTGCAGGGTGAGCAGTGTTGCCTGGAGGGAAGGAGCCTGGAGAGCTGTCCCCAGGGCTCTGGCTTGTTGGCGGGAGGAGGCTCTGTCCAGCTCCGGACCCTGAACTCAGATGTGCTTCAGGCCTGGCTCCCTCCTCGTGGGGCCGTGGAGGCCAGGATGAGGAGCCCCAGTTTACAGAAAAGGAGACAGAGGAGCTTAGGGAGGGTTAGATCCTCGACTGTGCATGGAACTGCTTCCAGGGTCTGGGTCTTCCTGTCAGGAGAGTGAGGCTGGACGCGGGGAAGGACAGGTCAGAGGTTACAAATGGATGGTCCTTGCCTAGGAGCCAGCCCACAGATTCGTTCATGGGTTGGTTTCTCGTTTTGTTTTTTAAATGTTTTTCCTGGCTCAATCTACAAGGACAGTTTTGAATTAGACTCGCACCTGTAAAAAATTGGAAGGTTTCGGGACTTCCCCTGGTCGTCCAGTGGCTGGGACACAGGACTTCCACTGCCACGTCCCAGGTTCAGTCCCTGCTTACGGAACGAATTCCGAAAACTGTGCAGTGTGGCTGAAAAAAAAAAAAAAAAGGGAAGGTTTGACATAAAAATCCTGATTTCTGGCTGAAAACAGAAAATTGGCTAGCCCTGAGCCCCACTTTCCCAAATGCCAAGAGTCCTCCGGAGGGGCGAGGGTGAAATGCCTGAGGTTGCCCTTCCTGGTGCCGCTCGCCCGCCTCTCCCCGCCCCAGGCTCCCTCCTCTGCTTTATGGCACCCCCTGGTCCAGGGGAACAGCTGGACTTGAACCCCAGGTCTAGACAGTGTCCAGGGCCCCTCCTGCTCCCATTCTTTGGGATTGAAGGTGAGACCGAGGTCACTTGGTGGGTGAGTGGTCAGGGTAGGGGAGTAGGAACCGGAGTTCAGGGCTGTTAACAACGCTTAGCGAGTGTCCAGGGGTGGAGCTATTGCCCAAGGCCCCCCAGCCCCAGAAGGGCCCCGTCTCCAAGTTGTGTGCTGTCTCACAGTCTGTGCACTTGGAAGCAAACAGCTGGGGGAAGGGAGAGAAGGAGGCTGTAGATGGCTGAGAATTTAAAACTGCAGCCTTCGAGGCCAAGAGAGGTTTGGGAGCAATTGAGCGAGTGGTCTGACACTGAAGCCACCTGCTCGCTGTGCAGCCTTGGGGAAGTGGCTTGCCCTCTCTGAGTCTGACTCGGGATATTGATAGTCTCTCCCTCATGGGCTGGTTGTGAGAATGCAAAACTGTATGCCTATGGTGGCCAGCGCCGTCGGGGCCACGGCTGTAGCTGGTGTCCTTGTGGCTAATGTGGACTGGACTTTTGATGAGAGAGTGAATGGGATTGTTGGGGAGTTTGCTGCCGCAGCTGAAGTGAACGCTCGGTGACCATTTGTGGATGGGGCCCCCTGCTGACAGGTTTCACTCCGTGACAGGCTCGCTGAGGCACACCCCAGGCCACCCCTGGGCTGGTCAGTGAAATGAGGGTGAGCGCTTCAGACACCTGACCTTTCAGCCTCATGTCAGACTGGACTCTGAAAGGAGACCTTGTTCCTTTTTGTTGAGAAGGCCGTGCGTGTGTGAGATGCCCAGGAAACGTTTGTCAAATGAGCCAAGAGCAGGGAAGCCTGGCGAGCCGCAGCCCCCGGGGTCCCAGAGTCGGATGTGACAGAGCGACTGAGCTGAACTTACCTGTCCTTGGTCTCTCTCTCCTTCTCACGCCGAGGCGTGACCAGTGGGCGGCCGGCCGGGGTGCTGGCCTGCGAGGGCACGAGGGCTGGAAGGTGCTTGGCAGACTGGGTATTTCTGATTGTAGACCAACAAGTCATTCATTCATTCATTTGGTTTAATTTGACCAAATAGTCGCTGTCTGCTAGGGCTGCCATAACAAAGTAGCACAAATACAGTGGCTTAAATGACAGAAACGTATTGACTCACAATTTTGGAGGCCGGAACTCCAAGGTCCAATAATCGGTGGGGCGGGTTCCTTCTGAGGACAGTGAGCGACGGCTCCGCTCCGGCCTTCTCGCCCCGGCTCGTCGCTGACTGGCTTCTGTCTGTGTCTCTTCACACCTTCGTCCTCGCCCTGCCTCTGTGCCCACGTGCCCCTCTGTGCGGGCACCCGTCCTGCTGGATCAGGGGCGCCCCCACCTCCAGCTCGACCTCATCTTCATTGACTTCATTGCGTCTGTGATGGCCCTGTTTCCTGACTAGGTCCCGCTCTGAGGAGCTGCCGGCTGGAACGGCGGCGTGTGAATTTGCAGGGGAGGGGGACACCATTCGGCTCCTAACAGCCATGAGCTCTGGAGCAGAGTGCCTGGGCTCAGACCCCAGTTCTCCTTGTTTCACTGTATGGCCTTGGGCAGAGTGCCTGCCACAGAGGGCTGCTGGGAACTAAACAGGCTCAGTCACCGAAAGCACTTGAGAGCAGCACCTGGCCCAGAAAAGCGTTAGGTAAACACTGGCCGTTCCTTTCCACGTGGTTGTCATCTCCATGCTGCGGCTTAGTCGCTCAGGCATGTCCGACTCTGTGCAACCTAGGAGCTGTGGCCCGCCGGGCTCCCCTGTCCATGGGACTCTCCAGGCAAGAATCCTGGAGTGGGTTGCCATGCCCTTCCCCGGGGGCGGTTCCCTGTCCAGGGATTGAACCCGGGTCTCCCATATTGCAGGCAGATTCTTTACTAGCCACAAGGGGAACCCAAGAATACTGGAGTGGGTAGCCTATCCCTTCCCCAGGGGATCTTCCCCACCCAGGGATTGAGCCCAGGTCTCCCATATTGCAGGCGGATTCTTTACCACTGAGCTACCAGGGCAGCCCCTGTATATATATATATGTATATATATGTGTGACCCCATGAGCTGTAGCCTGGCAGGCCTTTCCATTCATGGGGTTTTCCAGGCAAGAACTGTGGAGTGGGTTGCCATTTCCTTCTCCAAATACCATTCCCGTGTTGGTTAGCAAATGCCGCTCGAGCTCCTGATGGTGTGCGGACGAGGCACAGGTATCAGCTGATGGCGTGCATCGTGGGGAGTCTATCAGATATCCCTACTCATTTCCTAGCGCTTTCCATCACACCACTGACTCTCCACCATCGTCCTGCCAATTAGGCAGGTGGGCAGGGCAGGGGTGGTCACTGTCCCCAATCCACAGATGGGGAGACTGAGGCCCCGGGGGGGACGTGACTCTGCACGCCACACGCCTAGATGGTGGGAGGGCCGGACCCCAGCCCAGCTCCCTCCACGCCGTGCCGCCAGCCCCCCGGGTGCGGCCCTGCCACTTCTGCGGCCACTGTGGCAAGACAGAGGGACCGTCCCCTTCTCTGTTTCAGGGCGAGATCGGCCGGGAGATGTACATCATCCAGGCCGGGCAGGTGCAGGTCTTGGGAGGCCCGGATGGGAAGTCCGTGCTGGTGACGCTGAAGGCTGGCTCTGTGTTTGGAGAAATCAGGTGAGAGGGGCGTGAAAACCACAAAGGGGGGGCCCGTGCTCAACGGAAACCGCTGTGTGAACGGCACCGCGCCTGCTGGGAACAAACACTAGTGAGACTTGCAGCACCTGGCCCAGAAGAGCGTTAGGTAAACACTGGCCGTTCCTTTCCACGTGGTTGTCATCTCCATGCTGCGGCTTAGTCGCTCAGGCATGTCCGACTCTGTGCAACCTAGGAGCTGTGGCCCGCCGGGCTCCCCTGTCCATGGGACTCTCCAGGCAAGAATCCTGGAGTGGGTTGCCATGCCCTTCCCCGGGGGCGGTTCCCTGTCCAGGGATTGAACCCGGTCTCCCATATTGCAGGCAGATTCTTTACTAGCCACAGGGGAACCCAAGAATACTGGAGTGGGTAGCCTATCCCTTCCCCAGGGGATCTTCCCCACCCAGGGATTGAGCCCAGGTCTCCCATATTGCAGGCGGATTCTTTACCACTGAGCTACCAGGGCAGCCCCTGTATATATATATATGTATATATATGTGTGACCCCATGAGCTGTAGCCTGGCAGGCCTTTCCATTCATGGGGTTTTCCAGGCAAGAACTGTGGAGTGGGTTGCCATTTCCTTCTCCAAATACCATTCCGTGTTGGTTAGCAAATGCCGCTCGAGCTCCTGATGGTGTGCGGACGAGGCACAGGTATCAGCTGATGGCGTGCATCGTGGGGAGTCTATCAGATATCCCTACTCATTTCCTAGCGCTTTCCATCACACCACTGACTCTCCACCATCGTCCTGCCAATTAGGCAGGTGGGCAGGGCAGGGGTGGTCACTCTCCCCAATCCACAGATGGGGAGACTGAGGCCCCGGGGGGGACGTGACTCTGCACGCCACATGCCTAGATGGTGGGAGGGCCGGACCCCAGCCCAGCTCCCTCCACGCCGTGCCGCCAGCCCCCCGGGTGCGGCCCTGCCACTTCTGCGGCCACTGTGGCAAGACAGAGGGACCGTCCCCTTCTCTGTTTCAGGGCGAGATCGGCCGGGAGATGTACATCATCCAGGCCGGGCAGGTGCAGGTCTTGGGAGGCCCGGATGGGAAGTCCGTGCTGGTGACGCTGAAGGCTGGCTCTGTGTTTGGAGAAATCAGGTGAGAGGGGCGTGAAACCACAGGGGGACCTGGGCAGAGGCTGGGGAAGGGAGGTGACCGGTGGGGGCGACCCCGTGCTCAACGGAAACCGCTGTGTGGACGGCACCGGCGCCTGCTGACACACGAGCGAGGAGGGCCTGGGTGTAGAAATTGACAGGAGGCCAGACAAGACATCGAGGCAAGGCTTTATGGGGGCCCCTGCCGCCCAGGGGGGAGCCAGGACAAGCAAAAGGTCCCTTGCTCACTCGGTCCCTAAGGGGAGGTGGGGTGAGCTAGCTCCCCTTACAGGGTGAAGGTAGGGCTGGTCCAGGGGCTGGGCCGGAGGGGTGGCGTAGGCATCGAGGAGCCCTTTGTCCGAGTGCAAGCAAGGCAGCGCCGCCCAGAGCGTCCCAGGTCCCCGCCGGTCGCAGGCCCGGCTCTTGCCTGTGGGAGGCCGTCATGGTGCTCCAGTGGGGACGGAGAGCAAGACGCGGGTGGGATCGGAACCGCTGCCCCCGAAAGGGCCTCACCGCCCTCTCTGCTCTGCCCCAGCTTGCTGGCCGTGGGCGGCGGGAACCGGCGCACGGCCAACGTGGTGGCCCACGGGTTTACCAACCTCTTCATTCTGGATAAGAAGGACCTGAATGAAATTCTGGTGCATTATCCCGAGTCTCAGAAGCTGCTCCGGAAGAAGGCCAGGTATATATATTTTTTAATTTGAAAAATCCAGATAGACTTCAGCGTGCGTTTTTCTTAAGGACTCAGGCTTTCTTTTACAGAACTGTAGCACCTTTCTCAAAATTAGGAAATTCGAGATTGAAACAGGACTATTGTCTCACCCTAATCCATGGTCTAATTTTGTTCATTGTTCCAAGAGTGTCTTTGATAGCTTTTCTTTTTTGTCTTCTTTTTTGTTCCTGGATCCCCATTGCATGATGTTGCCATATTAATGTCCTTTGATCTAGGACCAAAATCTCTCCCCTTTTCCTGTCTTGAATGGTCTTGACTTCTCTGAAGAGGACAGGCCGGTTATTTTGCAGAATATCCCTAAAGTTTTGTTTAAAAGATGTATTTATTTATGGCTGTGCAGGGTCTTTGTTTTAAAAACTGAGGAGCCCTCATTGCTTCTGGGCCTCCACAGTGGACAGAGCTGGGAATATATACACCTGTATGTGTCAATACCCCTTATGTATCAATGTGAATATATGTGTATATGCACATATATATATCAATATCTATTTTTCACCTGTGTCTATCTGTATCTCTGTTTTCATCTAACAATTTCAACCTAGTATCTCAGAGTTCATTCTGATCTCCCTGTCCAGATTGGTAAGTTTCTTTTCCAACACTGAGATAGTTGACTCCTTTTATCCTTATTACATCTGTTCATGGGTTCAGTCCTGCAATGCAGAGAAATAATATCAGAATTCCTGTCCCATACTACTGGAAAGAAGCAAGCCTTCTCAGAGAGAGCAGTTCTTCCTGTCTTTAGCTTGAGCACCTAGGATGTAGTGTTGTGTTCAGAGTTATTTGGGATTGATTCTCTGTTTTCCTCCCTTTGCTGCAGTGGTTCTGTTCATTGGAAATACCCCTAGGTTCATGTGTTTCCATTTGTTTTCCATTTTAGCATTTCCCCACCTTGATCCTTGTTGTTTTTGGTTTTTTTTTTATGTTTGGAGTGTATAGAATATTAACGTGGCAGAAGGCTAAGAGCACTACACTCAGAGTCCCAAAGCCCTCCACCTGTTGCCACCCTCACCCCGAGGAGTCTAATCTCAGTAGTCTCTGCTTTTCTCTTCTTGTGTTTCCCTTTGCAAAAGTAGAAAAAGTCGTGAATATTTTCTTAGTTCCCTTTCTGTCTTACACAAAGGGTAGCCTATTATAGATTCTCTTTTGCAGTTGACTTTTTCTCATGTGACAGTATATCCCAGAAAACATTCTTGATGAGCCCACAGACAGCTTCCTCGTTCCTTTTTTTTTTTAAAAGATTTATTTATTTATTTATTTAGGGCAGGGGTCAGGTTGGGGAGAGAGGGGAGCGAGCGGGCCACTTCTATTGGTCTTTCATTTCTCTGTTTTCATCCGTCTTTGTTCTTTGGCTCCTGCGGGCCTCCCATCGCGGTGGCGTCCGCAGAGCCCGCTCTGGGCGCATGCGCCCAGAGCTCCGCTCGGTGATTGGACACATCAGTCCAGCCGCTCCGCGGCACGTGGGATCTTCCCAGGCCAGGGATCGAACCGGCGCCCCTTGTACTGCAAGGCGGTGTCCTTATCCACTGGACCACCAGGGGAAGCCCTCCTCGTTCCTTTTGACAACTGCAAGACATTCCTATGAATGGGCACTTAGGTCAGTCCCCGTTGCGCATGTAAACTTGTGCATCTGTATTTTGTATTGTTGGGGGATAGGTTCTTTTTTTTTTTTCTTTTTGGCTATGGCGTGCAGCTTGTGGGATCTTAGTTTCCCAGCCAGGGACTGACCCAGCCCCTGGCAGTGAAAGCCTGGAATCCTAACCACTGGAGTACCAGGGAATCCCCTGGAATAGGTAATTTTTTACAAAAAAAAATTATTTTATTTTTTTTTACAGAGTTCTGTTGTTGGCATAGGTAATTTTTAGGAAAAGCAGTTTTTTGCTTTCAAACCCTTAAGATCAAGTTTTAAAATGAGCGGTGGACACAGACGATGTGGAAGAAAATGGGTGAGGGAGGCTGACGGGGCTCAGAGCCTGTCCATGTGCGGTACTGGCCGTGTGGCCTGGAAAAGTGGCTTTCCTTTTTGGTCTGAGTTTCTCCACTGTACAACAAGGGTGACGGCTTCGTTGTGGAGACAATTAAATAAAACCAGTGTTTGTGAATGTTGAGCACCTAGGATGTAGTGTTGTGTTCAGAGTTATTTGGGATTGATTCTCTGTTTTCCTCCCTTTGCTGCAGTGGTTCTGTTCATTGGAAATACCCCTAGGTTCATGTGTTTCCATTTGTTTTCCATTTTAGCATTTCCCCACCTTGATCCTTGTTGTTTTTGTTTTTTTTTTTATGTTTGGAGTGTATAGAATATTAACGTGGCAGAAGGCTAAGAGCACTACACTCAGAGTCCCAAAGCCCTCCACCTGTTGCCACCCTCACCCCGAGGAGTCTAATCTCAGTAGTCTCTGCTTTTCTCTTCTTGTGTTTCCCTTTGCAAAAGTAGAAAAAGTCGTGAATATTTTCTTAGTTCCCTTTCTGTCTTACACAAAGGGTAGCCTATTATAGATTCTCTTTTGCAGTTGACTTTTTCTCATGTGACAGTATATCCCAGAAAACATTCTTGATGAGCCCACAGACAGCTTCCTCGTTCCTTTTTTTTTTTAAAAGATTTATTTATTTATTTATTTAGGGCAGGGGTCAGGTTGGGGAGAGAGGGGAGCGAGCGGGCCACTTCTATTGGTCTTTCATTTCTCTGTTTTCATCCGTCTTTGTTCTTTGGCTCCTGCGGGCCTCCCATCGCGGTGGCGTCCGTTGTTGCAGAGCGCCGGCTCTGGGCGCATGCGCTCCAGAGCTCCGGCTCGGTGATTGGACACATCAGTCCAGCCGCTCCGCGGCACGTGGGATCTTCCCAGGCCAGGGATCGAACCGGCGCCCCTTGTACTGCAAGGCGGTGTCCTTATCCACTGGACCACCAGGGGAAGCCCTCCTCGTTCCTTTTGACAACTGCAAGACATTCCTATGAATGGGCACTTAGGTCAGTCCCCGTTGCGCATGTAAACTTGTGCATCTGTATTTTGTATTGTTGGGGGATAGGTTCTTTTTTTTTTTCTTTTTGGCTATGGCGTGCAGCTTGTGGGATCTTAGTTTCCCAGCCAGGGACTGACCCAGCCCCTGGCAGTGAAAGCCTGGAATCCTAACCACTGGAGTGCCAGGGAATCCCCTGGAATAGGTAATTTTTTACAAAAAAAATTATTTTATTTTTTTTTACAGAGTTCTGTTGTTGGCATAGGTAATTTTTAGGAAAAGCAGTTTTTTGCTTTCAAACCCTTAAGATCAAGTTTAAAAATGAGCAGTGGACACAGACGATGTGGAAGAAAATGGGCGAGGGAGGCTGACGGGGCTCAGAGCCTGTCCATGTGCGGTACTGGCCGTGTGGCCTGGGAAAGTGGCTTTCCTTTTTGGTCTGAGTTTCTCCACTGTACAAGGGTGACGGCTTCGTTGTGGAGACAATTAAATAAAACCATGTTTGTGAATGTCTCCAGCAGGGGGCTCAGCACATAAGAGAGCTCAATATATGTTAATATTTATAATTGTTCCTCTTTATTCATAAAATTCTTCCTACAATTTTCCATGAAATAAAGCCTTTTTTCGAGGTCATGCTACACATTTACTAAAAAAAGGTCAAAAGTTTAGAAAGACTAAACACGTTGGCAAGGATATGAAGAGCTGGAAGTCCCTACTCTTCTGGGAGCGATACGAAAGGAGACAACCGCTTTAGGCCACAGTAGGTGCCGATGGGCTCCGCCGCTCAGGCGTGGCTGTTTGCGACCCCATGAACCGTAGCCCGCCAGACGCCTCTGTCCGTGGAATTTTCCAGGCAAGAATACTGGAGGGGGTTGCCATTTCCTTCGCCAGGTGATACAACCTTTTAATCTACCCTGCTGGTATTTCCTCCCTTGCCTTCTATCACATATTCATTGTTTTCCGCTTCCGTCACCATAAATAAATGGCACAGAGAGTGGTCACGATAAAGGGAAAAAGCTCACCCGTGTCCGTTCGTCCAGCACCATAACTTACTGAGCTGATATTTTGAGGCCCTGGGGCCACAGCAGGGACCAGACAAAGCGTGCATTCCAGCCAGGAGACCAACAGTGGAGAAATGAGTGACTGTGTGAGGTGTTCATGGGGGATAAAGGCCATAAGGAAACGTAAAGCCACCTGAGGACCCAGAGGTGACAGAGGGAGCTGTGTTGAGACAAGTTGGTCAGGAAGGGTCATTCTGAGGACTTCAGCAGAGACCTACCTGCAGGGAACAGCATTCCAGGCAGAGGCAACAGCACGTGCAAAGGTTCAGAGGAGGCGCAGACTTGGTGTTAAACGGAAAGAGCTCAGCTTGTTACGGGATGGGAGGAGTGGAGAGGGTGAGACTAGGTAGTCTCACGGTGGCTTTAGCTTTTACTCTGAGCAAGATGGGAGCTATGCGGGGTTTCACACTGCAGAGTGGCTTGCTGTGCTAAACCCTTAAGATCAAGTTAAAATGAGCGGTGGACACAGACGATGTGGAAGAAAATGGGTGAGGGAGGCTGACGGGGCTCAGAGCCTGTCCATGTGCGGTACTGGCCGTGTGGCCTGGAAAAGTGGCTTTCCTTTTTGGTCTGAGTTTCTCCACTGTACAACAAGGGTGACGGCTTCGTTGTGGAGACAATTAAATAAAACCAGTGTTTGTGAATGTCTCCAGCAGGGGGCTCAGCACATAAGAGAGCTCAACATATGTTAATATTTATAATTGTTCCTCTTTATTCATAAAATTCTTCCTACAGTTTTCCATGAAATAAAGCCTTTTTTCGAGGTAATGCTACACATTTACTAAAAAAAGGTCAAAAGTTTAGAAAGACTAAACACGTTGGCAAGGATATGAAGAGCTGGAAGTCCCAGACTCTTCTGGGAGCGATACGAAAGGAGACAACCGCTTTAGGCCACAGTAGGTGCCGATGGGCTCCGCCGCTCAGGCGCGGCTGTTTGCGACCCCATGGACCGTAGCCCGCCAGACGCCTCTGTCCGTGGAATTTTCCAGGCAAGAATACTGGAGGGGGTTGCCATTTCCTTCGCCAGGTGATACAACCTTTTAATCTACCCTGCTGGTATTTCCTCCCTTGCCTTCTATCACATATTCATGTTTTCTGCTTCCGTCACCATAAATAAATGGCACAGAGAGTGGTCACGATAAAGGGAAAAAGCTCACCCATGTCCGTTCGTCCAGCACCATAACTTACTGAGCTGATATTTTGAGGCCCTGGGGCCACAGCAGGGACCAGACAAAGCGTGCATTCCAGCCAGGAGACCAACAGTGGAGAAATGAGTGACTGTGTGAGGTGTTCGTGGGGGATAAAGGCCATAAGGAAACGTAAAGCCACCTGAGGACCCAGAGGTGACAGAGAGAGCTGTGTTGAGATAAGTTGGTCAGGAAGGGTCATTCTGAGGACTTCAACGGAGACCTACCTGCCTGGAACAGCATTCCAGGCAGAGGCAACAGCATGTGCAAAGGTTCAGAGGAGGCGCAGACTTGGTGTTACATGGAAAGAGCTCAGCTTGTACGGGATGGGAGGAGTGGAGAGGGTGAGACTAGGTAGTCTCACGGTGGCTTTAGCTTTTACTCTGAGCAAGATGGGAGCTATGCGGGGTTTCACACTGCAGAGTGGCTTGCTGTGACTGGAGTTTTTATGAAATCCCCTTGGGAGCTCCCAGGTGAGTGGATGCCGTGTCAACCTTAGAGCACAAGACAGACAAGGCACTGGGGGCTCCCGGGAATGGCAGCTGCCCCCTAACTCATCTCACCTGGCTGCTCTCAGAGACGCCACGGGGCCCTTCCAATGGCTGGCCTACCCAGGCTTCCGCCAAAGAAACAGGAAATAAATTAAGTCAATGAACATATGATCAGCATATTCAGATTTCCCCACATCCGCAAGCTTCCTGCCCCACTGGCAAGAGGAGCGTGGCTCAGAGAAACCACACTTAGAGCGGTCCCCCACTCCTCACGTGGGCTGAGGGGGTTGGCAAGTCAGCCAGGGTCCCGCGGAGGCCCCACTCCCGGCTGTGCCCGCCGCGTGCAGGCGAGAGGCAGCCGGAGGACGCAAGAGGGGCTGACGGGCCTTGCCGCACAGAGGAGCCGTGGCTCGGTTCCTCAGGATATCAGGACGGAGGCTGCTTCTCCGGACAGGCGAGCTTGAGGAGAGAGGCGGGGGTCACAGATGAGCCCTGCCCATCCAAGGAGAGATGGGGCGCAGAACCACAGGGCCTGTGGGTGTCTGCGTTGGTGAGACCCCACGTGGGCATCTGTCCAAGCTGCCTGCTTTATAGATGGGGGACCTGAGGCCCCAGAGAAGGGAGATACTCCACTCTCTGAGTTTGCCATTCCAAGAAATGAGGCAGAAAGGTCTCCCACATGCCACTCTCTCCAGGGGTGAATTAGATAGTAATTTTGGTGAAACACGTGTCCGCTGAAAATGAGGATAAATTTCCTTAATCTGGAAATGTCCCAGAAGTCAGCTCAGGGTTTCAAAACAGGGACAGCCATTAGCCATAAGCAAAGGTCTTGTAGCTGCTGCTTCCGTGTCATTTTGAAGTCCTGCGCTGAGCCTTCCCGTGGAGCGCCTGTGTCGTGAATTATGGGCGCCAGTAGCACAGGGGACAGCACCGGGCCCGGGGGAGGCCTCTGTAGGTGATCATGTTTGTGGCCTCCTGGGGGAGCCCCAGCTAGACAATGCCAGTCTTAGGCAATTAATATTAATATGCCCAATTTAAATCCTTTGCGTCTGATTAGATAAGCAGCTAGTCATGGGCTCATTTTTAAATAAACAAGCTTTGCTGAAATCCTGATGAACGAATTTGCCAATTAGTAGTCTAGGCCCGCTTGATCGCAGGCAAAACTCATTTGTTCTAGAGCCAAACCACTGATCACATATTTGTAGCGCGAACAGTTCCTTAGGCAGGGCTGGGGCTGTCTTGAGGGACCAGTCTCTCCTTATGGAGAGAAGCAGGGAGGTATATTGCATTTAGATCTGGGTTGTGATTCTAACTCTGCCGCTTCTTGCCGCCTTGGGCCTGTCACCCATTCCCTTCTGAGCCTCAGTTTCCCCAGCTCTTCTAGGTCGAATAACCCCAGCCCTACCCAGGACACAGAGTACGGTCGGTCAGTGTCCCAGCAGATACTGAAGGTGCTATTCCTTTGGAATCATTCAGACCTGGGGTGCTGGGGTCAAAGGTGTGGGTTGGAATTCCAGCTCTGCCACTTCCTAGCTGTGTGGCCTTGGGAAAGTTACTCGCCCTCTCTGGACTTCCATATCCTCCTTTGAAATGGGGGTTAATTAATAGGACCTTCCCGCGAGGATTGCTGTGAACCTTAAAGAACAGAGTGTGCATCAGGTGTCTGCTGCAGCATCGCGCACGGAGTGGCTTAAAACCACGCGTATTTATGATCTCGGTGTTCCTATGGGTCAGACGTCTGGGGACAGCTCAGGCGTGTTCCCTCCAAGGCGATCATCCAGGACCGTGAACCAGAGCTGGGTCTTATCTCGAGGCTCAGCTGGGGAAGGATCTCCTTCTCGGATCCCATGGTGGTTGAATTCACTTCCTTGTGGTTGTGGGTCTGGGGCATCAGCTCCTAGGTAGTTGGCCAGTGGCTGCCCTCGGTTCTCGGCCATGTGGGCCTCCCACCACGTGGCTGCTTTCTGCGTCAAAGCCAGCAAGCAAGAGAGTCTCCTCGCAGGACGGGGACCGCAATCCCATGTGACCCATTCACAAAAAGTCACAAAAAGGGTATTCCATCTCCCCGACTGTATGCCACTGGTTGAAAGCCAGTCACGTGCCCCACCACCCTTGTAGGGAGGGGGTCACACAGGGGTACGAACACCAGGAAAGGGGATCACAGAGGTCACCAGAGAATACCTACCTGTAAAGGTCTGAGCACAGAGCCTGACACACACAGACGCTCAGTGCCGACGGTGGTGATAGTGATGCTCGTGAAGCGACGGTAAAGCCGAAGAAGAAGCAAGAAGCTCAGGCTCTTTTTCCTCTGGGCATCCTATTTTCTGGTTCCATATATTAAAATAGCCTGCATCATTTCCTGTGTGACCCCAGAAAAGTCACTCAGCCTCTCTGAGCCTCATCTGTAAGGTACAGGCTGTAAGGCTCCACAGCATCATCATTGTGCTCCTGGTTCAGTGAGATGGAATGCCTCAAGCACCCGTGGGCTGGGCTCAGAAAAGGCGCTTAAAACCGTTGGCCACACCCAGCGCCGTGGCCCACCTCCAGGGCTCGGCCGGAAAGAATGAGGCTTCGTTCTGCCCCAGAGCTTTCTGGTGACGGTCTGGATGCTGCTTTCTTTCAGGCGGATGCTGAGAAATAACAACAAGCCCAAGGAGAAGAGCGTGCTCATCCTCCCTCCGCGGGCGGGCACCCCCAAGCTCTTCAGTGCCGCCCTGGCCGCAGCAGGAAAGATGGGCGCCCGGGGCGGCAAGGGAGGCAAGCTCGCCCTCCTCAGAGCTCGGCTCAAGGAGCTGGCCGCACTGGAGGCGGCCGCCCGGCGGCAGCAGCTGCTGGAGCAGGTAATGCCATCCGAGCCTCGGCCGCCTGGTCCGGTTCAGCCGCGTGCCGGGGGGAAGGCCCCGGGGACCCACGCGTTCCATCACGGGGACTGTTCTTCCTTGTTTGTGTCCCCCGGTGTTCGCTTGGTTGCATGAACAGTGCAGGCTCACGTTAGCTCAAGGCCTGGGGAGTGAACGGAAGCAGGTCACTGAAAGGGTCCGGCAGGCCTGGATCTAAAAGTTCCGAGGATGCCAGTGGCGTGAGATCGGCCCCCCTGCCACCTCTGCTTCCCTGGGAATGACTCCCTTTCCAGGCAGGTCCCCGGGGGCTTAAGATGACCCATTCACAAAAGTCACAAAAGGGTATTCCACCCCGACTGTATGCCACTGGTTGAAAGCCAGTCACGTGCCCCACCACCCTTGTAGGGAGGGGTCACACAGGTACGAACACCAGGAAAGGGGATCACAGAGGTCACCAGAGAATACCTACCTGTAAAGGTCTGAGCACAGAGCCTGACACACACAGCGCTCAGTGCCGACGGTGGTGATAGTGATGCTCGTGAAGCGACGGTAAAGCCGAAGAAGAAGCAAGAAGCTCAGGCTCTTTTTCCTCTGGGCATCCTATTTTCTGGTTCCATATATTAAAATAGCCTGCATCATTTCCTGTGTGACCCCAGAAAAGTCACTCAGCCTCTCTGAGCCTCATCTGTAAGGTACAGGCTGTAAGGCTCCACAGCATCATCATTGTGCTCCTGGTTCAGTGAGATGGAATGCCTCAAGCACCCGTGGGCTGGGCTCAGAAAAGGCGCTTAAAACCGTTGGCCACACCCAGCGCCGTGGCCCACCTCCAGGGCTCGGCCGGAAAGAATGAGGCTTCGTTCTGCCCCAGAGCTTTCTGGTGACGGTCTGGATGCTGCTTTCTTTCAGGCGGATGCTGAGAAATAACAACAAGCCCAAGGAGAAGAGCGTGCTCATCCTCCCTCCGCGGGCGGGCACCCCCAAGCTCTTCAGTGCCGCCCTGGCCGCAGCAGGAAAGATGGGCGCCCGGGGCGGCAAGGGAGGCAAGCTCGCCCTCCTCAGAGCTCGGCTCAAGGAGCTGGCCGCGCTGGAGGCGGCCGCCCGGCGGCAGCAGCTGCTGGAGCAGGTAATGCCATCCGAGCCTCGGCCGCCTGGTCCGGTTCAGCCGCGTGCCGGGGGGAAGGCCCCGGGGACCCACGCGTTCCATCACGGGGACTGTTCTTCCTTGTTTGTGTCCCCCGGTGTTCGCTTGGTTGCATGAACAGTGCAGGCTCACGTTAGCTCAAGGCCTGGGGAGTGAACGGAAGCAGGTCACTGAAAGGGTCCGGCAGGCCTGGATCTAAAAGTTCCGAGGATGCCAGTGGCGTGAGATCGGCCCCCCTGCCACCTCTGCTTCCCTGGGAATGACTCCCTTTCCAGGCAGGTCCCCGGGGGCTTAAGATGACATCCCCCAAGAGGACATACTCCTGGCTGAGCAACTACCGCGGAACATGCCTCTTTCCTGGTAGTTTCCACGGAAAGTCCCAGGGTTCAAGATCATTGGACAGACTTGGGTCATGGGAGCCATTCAGCATGGAGCTCTGCAGGGGACCGGCTCACGCGCCCACCTCTGGACGGAGAGTCGGGTCGGGGGTTGGAGTGGGGCATTCCCCCAAACGGAAGTCCGGGTGCTGCTGCAGGGGTGGAAGCAGGGGGTGTGGGCAGGGAACGTGCCCCCAGACCTCAGGGGTGATCCCGCACCTGATGTGCCTGTGACAGCGGAAAAGAGCTGAAAGGAAACACCAAGGCGACAGGCACAGTGCCCGCTGTCCCCACTCCCTAAATCTAGAGGGAATGTTTAAATTAGTTCTGGGACTTTCTTCTGTGACGAAGGCCGAGAATGCCAATTAGAATGATTGCAGTAATTCAGGCTGTTCATGACTGGCCTTTAGGAAGGCTGGGGAGGTGGAGCGGAGGCAGAGGCTCGGGGACCGTAGTCTGCAGGACAGAACTCAGAGGAGCCTGGTGAGCTCAGTCTCTTTCCAGGCTGGTGCCAGAGTCAGGGAGAGCTGTTCAGAAGTCAGTGGGCAGGGCTTCCCTGGTGGTCCAGTGGGTAAGGACACCGCCTTGCAGTGCAAGGGGCGCCGGTTCGATCCCTGGCCTGGGAAGATCCCACGTGCTCCGGAGCGGCTGGACCGATGTGTCCAATCACCGAGCCGGAGCTCTGGAGCGTGCCATGCCCAGAGCCGGTGCTCTGCGACAACAGAGGCCACCGTGATGGGAGGCCCACACGGGCCAAAGAACAAAGATGGATGAAAATAGACAAATGAAAGACCAATAGAAGTGGCCTGGCCACCCACCCCTGCCCCTACCAAAAAAAAAAAAAGACGTCAGTGGGCAACAGGAGTTGGGGAACCACACCCAAGCCACCCAGCGTTCTAAGGCATTCTCCAGATACGTCCACGGATGGCCCCAGACTGAGGACAGATGTGCCTGTCTGAGTCACACGGGCAGGGTTGAGCTGGTTTTTAAAGTTGGGCTCTTGCATCCTGGCTGCTGTACAGGGCTGAGTGGACATGAACTCCCGAGAGTGTTCCCAGCACAGCAAGAGGTTCCATCTGATACAGGGTTTGTTGCTTCTAAGGGTCAGCTCTTCACCCGGGCAGCTTGATGTGAATTGAACTTTGCATGCATGTTCTCATAAAAGGCCGTTTTAGAACACCCAGGGCAGACGCGCAGAGTGCAGGGAACGCCTCATCAGCACCCTAAGGACACAGGTCCGAGCCCTGGCTCTGTCACCACCAGCCCTGTGTCCTGGGACGGCTCCTCCAGGACCCTGTGGGACCCAGGGTACTCCTGGCTGTGGCATGGGGTGGCAGGGATGAAGCAGGATCCCTGGGGTGCTGTACAAGAGCCCCTTAAACAAGGCGAAGCGCTTGACTACCTTCGTGTGATCCTTCTGGCTCCACTCACAGCAGGAGGCTTCGGGAAGATCCCCTGAGGGGCCCCCTCTGGGCAGCCCGCCCTGGACGTGTGTTGTCAGAGTTCGGGGTGGGGGTGGCGGGGTGGAACAGGTGCGCCGAAGCACGCGGACACCCCGCGATGGAGCCGCAGCTCTCCAGGACTGCTTGGTACCCAGGAGCTTCTCGAACCGCCCCCCTTCACCCAGTTCCCTTCCTTCAGCACCCTCTGGCTTGAGCAGACCTCAGGGGCCTCTGGTCCCCATGAGCTCACTGCCTGCCCTCACTTCAAACTCCCTGAGAATCATCAGATGTTCTCTTCTGCGGGCTCTCCCCTCCCCAGTCTCCTCCCGTGCAAATCTGGGGTCGGGCCGAGCAGGAGGGGCCGTGGGCATCCACAGAAGCTTGAGTTTTCACCTACTTCCTTAATTATACCCACAGGAACCCGGTCCCTGAGACCCGATGGCTGAGGGCTGGAGGTACCCAGCAAGTCCACAAACACAGGGCCTCCGCTCAGCCTTGTGTCGGTGGTACCCCACCCATTCTCCCCTGGCAGGGAGCTCAGCCTGTAAGACCTTCAGAGACGTGGGCCCGGCCATAGCTGCAGCCTTTACCATATATATATATATATTTTTTTTTTTTTTAATCTTTTTTTTTTTTTTGGCGGTGCCCTGTGGCTTGTGAGACCTTTGTTCCCTGACCAGGGATGGAACTCGGCCCTGGCAGTGGGAGCAGAGAGTCCTAACCACTGGACCACCAGGGAATTCTCACCCTTTACCTTCCTTGCTTAGTTTTTCTCATGCTCCGGGGAGCACCCGTCCTGGCTAAGCTTTCCAGAGGCCTTGGTAGTGCTCCTTCCTGGTCACAGCCTGTCCTCCCCAGCAGCTGGCGGAGGGGCTCTGCCCTTGAACCCACATCTTCACTCTGGCTTTCATCCCTGCACCTCCTGATACCTAAAATATCCCCGAGACCTTCATCAAACCTTACCGGGACTTTGAATCCTTACCCTTTCCCATAATACGCTGCTTCTCCCACAGAACCCTGATGCGGCTCCATGCAACCTTACAGCAGTTAGATTTCACCCGCGGAGCGCCATCGTCCTCTCAGGGGTCCAAGACAGAGGGAGCTGGGAGGTGGCCAAGACCCCTCCAAACTCCCTAGGTCTCACGAGTGAGTCACTCTTTCTGGATTCCAGGGCAAGAGCTCGGAAGACGCTGCCGCGAGACCAGCAGGGCCAGCTGCTCCAGGGCAGCCCCCGGCCCAGCGCTCTCCGCCACCAGCTTCCCAGGAGAGCCCGCGGGGAGAGGAGGCGGCCGCGGCACCGCCCCAGGAGCACTCGGTGCACATCCGCATAAGCCCGGGCCCGGATCCCAGCGAAGAGACCCTGTCGGTGGAGATGCCTGAAAAGGAGGAGAAAAAGGACGTGGAGGAGAAAGAGAAAAGGGAAGAGGAGGAGGATAAAAAGGAGGAAGAGGAGGAGAAAAAAGAGGAAGAAGCGAAAAAGGAAGAGGAGAAAAGGGAGGAGGAGAAAAAGGAAGAGGAGGAGAAAAAAGAGGAAGAAGCGAAAAAGGAAGAGGAGGAAAAGGAGAAAAGGGAGGAGGAGAAAAAGGAGGAGAAGGAAGAGGAATGAGGCGGTAGCTAGTACACGACCCTGGCAGGTGCACGCTCCCCACCACCGCACACCCCACCCCCTCGCTTCCCCTGCGCCCGCACTCTCTGCTCCCAGCTTCTTGAAACCAAGACGCTGTTCTGCAGCAGCGGCCTCAGAAGCTCTCCACGATGGGCTTGGCCAGTGGTTCTGCCCTGGTATCTTCTGCGGCTGGTCTTGAAATGAACAAACACTCAAGTGTTTGTGCCCCCTGAGTTCCCGCCATCATTAGAGAGCGCTGGCGCCCCTGCATCTATAACTATATTGAAGAACAGAGTACTTTTCTGTGTGGCTTCAATACACGGGAAGCCTTGTTGGGGAAACAAATAGTTGTTGGAACGTTTGGGTTTTCCCCTCAGGAATTTGTCTCCCTTGTTTCAAGGAGAGAAAACATTCTGGCCGAAGAGGGGACGGTTATGGTGTTCCTTGGACTAAGGGGAGATGGCCCGTGGTTGGGCGCTGTTTTTCTCTGCTGGGCAGTCACAGTAGGAACGCGATGGTCCTTAGGACAGTTAGTACTTACCTTCCGCAGACTTCCGATCCCTGCGATGCTGTTTTCTTAGATACAGTGGACATGGTTGACTAGCAAGCGGCTGGTAAGTGGCAAGCATCCACTCGGCCGGTTACCCAGTCCTCTTCCTCAGGGATTAACCCGTATTTTGACACCCTTGCTGTGGAGATGATGTTGCGTCTTAAGTCACTTCAGTCGTGTCTCTGTGTTCTGACTCTCTGTGGCCCTATGGACCGTAACCCACCAGCGGCTCTGTCCCTGGGGTCTCCAGGCATGCCCTCCTCCAGGGGAATCTTTCCAGCCTAGGGAAAATCTTTTAAACCCATGTCTCTTACGTCTGTCTCCTGCCCTGGCAGGCAGGTTCTTTACCACTGTCCACTACCACTTCCCAGGCCACCTGGGAAACCTCCTGAGCTACAATACTCTTTTCCATTAAGCCTAGGAGGTGGAGTCTCACAGCTAACACCACTGAAGTTTCAGAGGTTTCTCCAAATCAAGTCCTGTTGCTTTTATAATTAGAAAAGGAAAAAGAGTCAATATTCAGTCAAACGAATATTTATTGAGAGGATTGTATTTGCATACCGACTGGCTCTTCAGGGAGTGGGTGATTAAAACCAAAATTTAGTATTGGGCCATTAGTTTCCATCAGCAGCAAGGAATACAGAAGACCTGGTATTCCAATAGGTCCTGCCCGTTTCGTACAAAGTTACAGATACCTTGTGAATTTCCAGACTGGCCTGAGTATTTCCAAAACCCAGGGTAACAGATTCACCTAGTGTCTGTCATATCTTGTGATCTGAGCAATCACGATATTGTGTATAGTGATGAGCCGTGTTGTTATCTGACCTTTTAAAAAGCTCTTACTTATTTTTAAAGGGTCATATTTACATGGGTACGAAGGATGCTCAGTAACAATTCTCCCTTCTACCCCAGACTCCCAACGTCCTTGGTCCCTTTCCTGAAAGCAACCGTGATGATCAGTGTCTTGTTTATTCTTTCAGAGATATTTTTAAGTTTGCACAAGGAAATATGTAAATTCATTCTTGCTTCCTTCCTCCCCGCCCTCCTCAACCAGAAATGCTAACATACCAGAGCTGCTGTTATTTTTCACTTGATTTATGATTGTTTTCTATCAGAATGTAAAGGGCTTGTTTATTTTTTCTGGACTGCAGTCTAGTCCACCGTATGGATGGATCATAACCCTTAACCTCTCTCCCCTCAATGGCCCCTGGCATTGTTTCCAGTCATATGCTGTTAAAAATAATGCTGCAATGAAAAATACTGCACCGCCATAATTACACTGGTAAGCACTTTTTAAATAGAAGAAGTCTGGAAGTTTGGGCTCATTTTTCTCTTTACGATCCCCATTCCTCATTTTCATATTTGGGCTCTATGTTCTACGACCCAACCATAGAAAATTTTTAGCAAGTATTTGCAAAGTCTCACAGTCTCCACTGTCCACTACCACTTCCCAGGCCACCTGGGAAACCTCCTGAGCTACAATACTCTTTTCCATTAAGCCTAGGAGGTGGAGTCTCACAGCTAACACCACTGAAGTTTCAGAGGTTTCTCCAAATCAAGTCCTGTTGCTTTTATAATTAGAAAAGGAAAAAGAGTCAATATTCAGTCAAACGAATATTTATTGAGAGGATTGTATTTGCATACCGACTGGCTCTTCAGGGAGTGGGTGATTAAAACCAAAATTTAGTATTGGGCCATTAGTTTCCATCAGCAGCAAGGAATACAGAAGACCTGGTATTCCAATAGGTCCTGCCCGTTTCGTACAAAGTTACAGATACCTTGTGAATTTCCAGACTGGCCTGAGTATTTCCAAAACCCAGGGTAACAGATTCACCTAGTGTCTGTCATATCTTGTGATCTGAGCAATCACGATATTGTGTATAGTGATGAGCCGTGTTGTTATCTGACCTTTTAAAAAGCTCTTACTTATTTTTAAAGGGTCATATTTACATGGGTACGAAGGATGCTCAGTAACAATTCTCCCTTCTACCCCAGACTCCCAACGTCCTTGGTCCCTTTCCTGAAAGCAACCGTGATGATCAGTGTCTTATTTATTCTTTCAGAGATATTTTTAAGTTTGCACAAGGAAATATGTAAATTCATTCTTGCTTCCTTCCTCCCCGCCCTCCTCAACCAGAAATGCTAACATACCAGAGCTGCTGTTATTTTTCACTTGATTTATGATTGTTTTCTATCAGAATGTAAAGGGCTTGTTTATTTTTTCTGGACTGCAGTCTAGTCCACCGTATGGATGGATCATAACCCTTAACCTCTCTCCCCTCAATGGCCCCTGGCATTGTTTCCAGTCATATGCTGTTAAAAATAATGCTGCAATGAAAAATACTGCACCGCCATAATTACACTGGTAAGCACTTTTTAAATAGAAGAAGTCTGGAAGTTTGGGCTCATTTTTCTCTTTACGATCCCCATTCCTCATTTTCATATTTGGGCTCTATGTTCTACGACCCAACCATAGAAAACCCTTCCATCTCTAGCAAGTATTTCAGATATATCAACAAAGTAAACCAATTGCTTTTTGGTAGATGGCAAAATGTTTCAAAGACACCGTCACTGTGATTTCCTATTTAATAAGGAATCTTTGTGATATAAATATACTTATTCTTTTAGATATCAGCCCTTGAGTGGATGCTGCTGATTATATAAAGTGAGAGATTCTTGAGGTTTCCAAGAATTGTCCTGGAAAGAAAATCGATTTTGAAATGAGATCAGCCGTGTCTTAATTTCACTGAGAGATCTCATAAGGCTTGATATTTTCACAAACTTTGGATATTAAATTTGAGGCCGATGTTTTTCTCCAGATAGAACTGGCTGATGGCCAAGGTATGATTGGTACAGGTCAGGAATACTATTAATCTGCAGCTTAAACAGGACTTTCATTTATATGCATTGAATCTCTGCTAATTTAAGCTGTCTCAACATTTCCTGCACTTTAGTAGAAAATGAACAGCAAGTTATTTTTTTAACTACATAAATATTTTAAATAAACTTAAAACCAAGAAGCTGTTTGCAGTTTCATTATCCAAATGTATTCTACTCCCTGGAATATTTTCATCCATTTTCTTAGTAAATATGAATACTGTATTTGCCCTCTGGCTTTCATCCTATTAGAAGGCATTTTGATTAAAAGTATTTAGACAAATGTTCCTGGCTTGTGGATTCATTTCAGAAACGGACCAAGTATGACAGACACTTGTATGAGAAAAACAAAGTTTATTTTCCAGCTCGATCTCCCTAGCTGATCTCTTACTGACATCCTTTAGGCTATCATCCATCCTGTATTTCTGTCGCTGGAGAGAGATCCCTTATCAAACTACCCCTAGTCCTTCAAAAACAGCCCTTTTATGGCTGGTCTTGCCCAGCCCGCTCATTCCAATTTGCCCAGCCGTGCTGGACGCATCCTGGTGTTGACACTTTAGAGTGCTGACGCACGCGAACTCTGGATTCACACCGCCTAGCTTCCAATCCCAGCTTGACTGTGTCCCTCTCTGAGCCCCAGTGACCCCACAGACATAATGCATTGCACCGCACGAGGCCACTGAGACGATCAAATCATAGGCTGGCAGGGCCGAGTCTGCATGGGCACAAGAACTAAAACCGCCCTGCCCTCCCCTTACCCTGCCACAGTTGAGCTAGATTAGGAGCCCCCTCAGAGCTCTGTATTCTCTGAACTCTGTCTCTGTCTGGGGCTACTATACACACAGAAGGGGTGTGATGACTTCTTTCTTGGCTCTTTAATGAATAGTTGTACAGAAGTCTGGATATATGTGAACTATAACAATATCAGTCACAGCTTTGAGCTGTCTCTCTGCTGTGCTCAGCTCCCATCTCTCTGCTTCCAGCCTCAGAACCCTGCTTCTGTTTCAAAAGATTGCCTTTCAGTCATGTTTCATGACTCAAGTACGATGACCCAAGCCAGGCCCGTTGACTCTTTTCGGGGCATCAGAATCCTGAGAGCTGTTGCCCCATCCTCCTTGCGCTCAGAACCCTGATGTAGTTTTGGACAGCTGCATGCCCAGCCCCGGGGACAAAGCCCTGGCGTAAGGCCACCACCACTCTTCAGACCCTTTATGCCAGATAAGCCGCTCTCTGCACCCCACCACACACTTTTATTGAGAAATAATTGACAACATGATTGTGTACGTTTAAGCTGTCTACATTTAAGGTGTGATGCTTTGAGCTATGTACATTTTTTTTTTTTGGCCACTTCCATTGGTCTTTCATTTATCTATTTTCATCCATATTTGTTCTTTTCGGCCTGTGTGGGCCTCTCATTGCAGTGGCTTCTATCACTGCAGAGCCCCAGCTCTGGGCGTATGTGCTCCAGGGCTCTGGCTTGTTTGATGGACACATCGATCTAGCTGCTCTGCGGCACATGGCATCTTCCCAGGCCAGGGATCGAACTGGCGCCCCTTGCACTGCAAGGCAGTGTCCTTACCCACTGGACCACCAGGGAAGCCCTGTGCTACATACATTTTTAAATGATTACTACCACGGAAAGATTGAAGGCCAAAGGAGAAGAAGGTGACAGAGGATGAGATAGTTAGGAAGTATCACTGACTCAATGGACATGAACTGGAACACACTCTGAGAGATGGGGAAGGACAGGGAAGCCGGGCATGCTGCAGTCCACTGGGTCAAAAGAGTCAAGACATAATTTTGTGACTGAACAACAACGATAGGTCCAGCTAATATGCATCTTCTCATAGAGATACAATTTAAAATTTTTTCCCAAAGAACTAAAACCGCCCTGCCCTCCCCTTACCCTGCCACAGTTGAGCTAGATTAGGAGCCCCCTCAGAGCTCTGTATTCTCTGAACTCTGTCTCTGTCTGGGGCTACTATACACACAGAAGGGGTGTGATGACTTCTTTCTTGGCTCTTTAATGAATAGTTGTACAGAAGTCTGGATATATGTGAACTATAACAATATCAGTCACAGCTTTGAGCTGTCTCTCTGCTGTGCTCAGCTCCCATCTCTCTGCTTCCAGCCTCAGAACCCTGCTTCTGTTTCAAAAGATTGCCTTTCAGTCATGTTTCATGACTCAAGTACGATGACCCAAGCCAGGCCCGTTGACTCTTTTCGGGGCATCAGAATCCTGAGAGCTGTTGCCCCATCCTCCTTGCGCTCAGAACCCTGATGTAGTTTTGGACAGCTGCATGCCCAGCCCCGGGGACAAAGCCCTGGCGTAAGGCCACCACCACTCTTCAGACCCTTTATGCCAGATAAGCCGCTCTCTGCACCCCACCACACACTTTTATTGAGAAATAATTGACAACATGATTGTGTACGTTTAAGCTGTCTACATTTAAGGTGTGATGCTTTGAGCTATGTACATTTTTTTTTTTGGCCACTTCCATTGGTCTTTCATTTATCTATTTTCATCCATATTTGTTCTTTTCGGCCTGTGTGGGCCTCTCATTGCAGTGGCTTCTATCACTGCAGAGCCCCAGCTCTGGGCGTATGTGCTCCAGGGCTCTGGCTTGTTTGATGGACACATCGATCTAGCTGCTCTGCGGCACATGGCATCTTCCCAGGCCAGGGATCGAACTGGCGCCCCTTGCACTGCAAGGCAGTGTCCTTACCCACTGGACCACCAGGGAAGCCCTGTGCTACATACATTTTTAAATGATTACTACCACGGAAAGATTGAAGGCCAAAGGAGAAGAAGGTGACAGAGGATGAGATAGTTAGGAAGTATCACTGACTCAATGGACATGAACTGGAACACACTCTGAGAGATGGGGAAGGACAGGGAAGCCGGGCATGCTGCAGTCCACTGGGTCAAAAAGAGTCAAGACATAATTTTGTGACTGAACAACAACGATAGGTCCAGCTAATATGCATCTTCTCATAGAGATACAATTTAAAATTTTTTTTTTCTTTTCCTCAATATGAGAGCTCTTAGATTTACTCTCTTAACAACCTAACCTACTCCTTACTCACATGACTGACCTTCCTGTGTACTTGCCCCAGGTCCCCTATACTGATTGTTCTTATCAAAGGGGCTGTCGGGGTGTGCCCGCTGCTGGTTTCCCTGGCATGGGGTGGGGTGGGAGAATCTTCAGTTTTGTTAGGGCCTGTGAGATTTTTAGCGTGGAATTTAGTTCCCTGTTGCTGTCCCGTCACTCAGTCGTCTCCGATGCTTTGCGACCCCATGGACTGTAGCACACCAGGCTTCCTTGCCCTTCATTATCTCCCAGAGTTTGCTCAAACTCAAGTTCATTGAGTTGATGATGCCGTCCAACACCTCATCCTCTGCTTCCCCCTTCTCCTTCTGCCTTCAGTCTTTCCCGCCATCAGGGTCTTTTCCAACAAGACAGCTGTTCACATCAGGTGGCCAATGTTCCCTGACTAGAGATCAAAACCCAGGCCTCCTGCATTAGGAATGGGGCGTCTTAGCCGCTGGATCACCAGGGAAGTCCAGGACACAGTGTTTAATGAGACCCAAGATGGTGGAAGGTTTGACTTTCTGTGGACCTTGAGGCTCCTTGTAATGCCAAATAATACAACCTCAGGTGCCGTGAATGTTCTGAGGCTAATTGCAGTGGCTTCTATCACTGCAGAGCCCCAGCTCTGGGCGTATGTGCTCCAGGGCTCTGGCTTGTTTGATGGACACATCGATCTAGCTGCTCTGCGGCACATGGCATCTTCCCAGGCCAGGGATCGAACTGGCGCCCCTTGCACTGCAAGGCAGTGTCCTTACCCACTGGACCACCAGGGAAGCCCTGTGCTACATACATTTTTAAATGATTACTACCACGGAAAGATTGAAGGCCAAAGGAGAAGAAGGTGACAGAGGATGAGATAGTTAGGAAGTATCACTGACTCAATGGACATGAACTGGAACACACTCTGAGAGATGGGGAAGGACAGGGAAGCCGGGCATGCTGCAGTCCACTGGGTCAAAAAGAGTCAAGACATAATTTTGTGACTGAACAACAACGATAGGTCCAGCTAATATGCATCTTCTCATAGAGATACAATTTAAAATTTTTTTTTTCTTTTCCTCAATATGAGAGCTCTTAGATTTACTCTCTTAACAACCTAATCTACTCCTTACTCACATGACTGACCTTCCTGTGTACTTGCCCCAGGTCCCCTATACTGATTGTTCTTATCAAAGGGGCTGTCGGGGTGTGCCCGCTGCTGGTTTCCCTGGCATGGGGTGGGGTGGGAGAATCTTCAGTTTTGTTAGGGCCTGTGAGATTTTTAGCGTGGAATTTAGTTCCCTGTTGCTGTCCCGTCACTCAGTCGTCTCCGATGCTTTGCGACCCCATGGACTGTAGCACACCAGGCTTCCTTGCCCTTCATTATCTCCCAGAGTTTGCTCAAACTCAAGTTCATTGAGTTGATGATGCCGTCCAACACCTCATCCTCTGCTTCCCCCTTCTCCTTCTGCCTTCAGTCTTTCCCGCCATCAGGGTCTTTTCCAACAAGACAGCTGTTCACATCAGGTGGCCAATGTTCCCTGACTAGAGATCAAAACCCAGGCCTCCTGCATTAGGAATGGGGCGTCTTAGCCGCTGGATCACCAGGGAAGTCCAGGACACAGTGTTTAATGAGACCCAAGATGGTGGAAGGTTTGACTTTCTGTGGACCTTGAGGCTCCTTGTAATGCCAAATAATACAACCTCAGGTGCCGTGAATGTTCTGAGGCTATTAAAGGCCAAAAAGTGGGCGGCAGCCCAATGCCTGGAAATCCCGCCCCTTCAAAATCGTTGGCTGGTTCTTCCACTCGTTAGCCAATGAAATTACCCAGCTCCCAAAAACTACCCATCCTGCTTCAGGACTGCGCTTACCTTTTGCTACAACTGCATTCTGCTGCAGAATGTGCACCTCTCAGGGCCTCGGGCCTTCTGAGGTGACCCACACTCTGTCTATGGGCACGTGTATCTTTCTAAAAATATCTGCTTTTTTGCTTAGGTCTCAGGGCAGGGTCCCCTTGCCTATTCACGTGTATCCCTCACAAGTGTTCTATATTAAATAAGTCTATGTCTCGCCTCTCACTTTGCCTTCACCGAATTCCTTCTGTGCTGAGACATAAAGAACCTGAGCTCCAGGAAGCCCTGACACCAGGTAAATGATTTTAATTAAAAGACCTTAGGTTCAAGTCCTGATTCGAGGGGTGTGCTTCATAAAGGGGTCACTGCAATAGAGTGCAGATTAAGCCAATAAAGGGTGCCTGGGAATTCCCTGGCGGTCCAGTGGTTAGGACTCTGTGCTTTCAATGTAGTGGGTATGAGTTCAGTTTCTGGTAGGGGAGCCAAGATTTGGAAAAGCATGGCCAGAAAAAAAACAGGATTTTTAAATCATTGTTTTAATTTCAGATAATGAGTGGAGGAGGGTTTTATTTTAAGCATAAGTATGGCCCTTACTTACGGAAAAATAATTTTAAATTTGTTGTGACCCTTCATTATCTCCCAGAGTTTGCTCAAACTCAAGTTCATTGAGTCGATGATGCCGTCCAACACCTCATCCTCTGCTTCCCCCTTCTCCTTCTGCCTTCAGTCTTTCCCGCCATCAGGGTCTTTTCCAACAAGACAGCTGTTCACATCAGGTGGCCAATGTTCCCTGACTAGAGATCAAACCCAGGCCTCCTGCATTAGGAATGGGCGTCTTAGCCGCTGGATCACCAGGGAAGTCCAGGACACAGTGTTTAATGAGACCCAAGATGGTGGAAGGTTTGACTTTCTGTGGACCTTGAGGCTCCTTGTAATGCCAAATAATACAACCTCAGGTGCCGTGAATGTTCTGAGGCTATTAAAGGCCAAAAAGTGGGCGGCAGCCCAATGCCTGGAAATCCCGCCCCTTCAAAATCGTTGGCTGGTTCTTCCACTCGTTAGCCAATGAAATTACCCAGCTCCCAAAAACTACCCATCCTGCTTCAGGACTGCGCTTACCTTTTGCTACAACTGCATTCTGCTGCAGAATGTGCACCTCTCAGGGCCTCGGGCCTTCTGAGGTGACCCACACTCTGTCTATGGGCACGTGTATCTTTCTAAAAATATCTGCTTTTTTGCTTAGGTCTCAGGGCAGGGTCCCCTTGCCTATTCACGTGTATCCCTCACAAGTGTTCTATATTAAATAAGTCTATGTCTCGCCTCTCACTTTGCCTTCACCGAATTCCTTCTGTGCTGAGACATAAAGAACCTGAGCTCCAGGAAGCCCTGACACCAGGTAAGTGATTTTAATTAAAAGACCTTAGGTTCAAGTCCTGATTCGAGGGGTGTGCTTCATAAAGGGGTCACTGCAATAGAGTGCAGATTAAGCCAATAAAGGGTGCCTGGGAATTCCCTGGCGGTCCAGTGGTTAGGACTCTGTGCTTTCAATGTAGTGGGTATGAGTTCAGTTTCTGGTAGGGGAGCCAAGATTTGGAAAAGCATGGCCAGAAAAAAAACAGGATTTTTAAATCATTGTTTTAATTTCAGATAATGAGTGGAGGAGGGTTTTATTTTTAAGCATAAGTATGGCCCTTACTTACGGAATAATATACTTGTGCTGGAAAATTATTTATTTATCCAAAGTTCGTATGTAACTGTGTGTTCTGAATTTCATCAGGGGATTCCAATTGGCAGGGACCTACACCTGCACTGTGGGCAAGGGTCAGTCAAGGGTCACGGCCTCCTCTGCTGATTTTGGCCCTTAGGCATTTCCCAGCTTGGAAAGACAGCCCTTGGCATTTGATTGGATGCCTCTCTCCCTTCCCTCCCCAGAGCAGGTGGAGCAGGAGGGGAAGGGCCTGCCGTTTGTCAGTGCTTGCTAGGTTTTCTTGTTGTTGTTGTTTTTTCGCTTGTTTTTAGTGTTGACTGCTACTGTGTTCGATATGCACCCATGAAGTTTTCTGGATCAGAGCTTGATTTCCCATCAGTTATCCTAAACTAAATAGGTGGCTCAGTGGTAAAGAATCTGCCTACCAAACAGGAAAGGGTTGGATCCCTGGGTTGGGAAGATCCCCTGGAGAAGGAAATGGTAACCCACTCCAGCATTCTTGGCTGGAAAATCCCATGGACAGAAGAGTCAGGTGGGCTACAGTCCATGGGGTCTTAAAGAGTCAGACACAACTTCGCAACTGAAACAACAAGAAGTAGGAAGAACATTGCCCCCACTTACTCTGGGCCTCACCTCTGCCCAGGCACCAGCTGTTCTACACTGGTAGCTAGACGAGCCACAGGTGAGGCCTGTTTCGTTGCTTAAAAAAAAAAAGGAAAGTATGCCTATCCCCCTCCCTTCCTGAAACTCTCCTTGGAAAACTTAAAGGGGCCTGAAACCTTTAAGTGTGGTATGTACACTGAGCCACCTATTTAGTTGAGGATAACTGATGGGAAATCGAGCTGTGATCCAGAAAACTTCATGGGTGCATATCCAACACAGTAGCACTCAACATTAAACACCTACCCAGCCCTTTGGTATGTAAATAGTGTTTCCCGGAGCTGGACAGACCTCAGTGTCTGCTTTTACTTTCTGATACAGTCTCCAGGTTCTGGAACTTCTTCATTGTGAAGTAAATACCAGGGGAGATGGCCCTGGAGTCTTCCAGCACCCTGGGGCTTAACCTAGGGGTCTGGGTCCTGCTGCCACTCATTGATCCCTCCCTGAGATAAGAGGAACTTTATCTTCCTTTCGGGAGAGAGCAGTTAACTAGACAGATGGCAACAGATCTAATTATCCTGGTATGTGAAGAGTCTTGGAAGCCAGGGCTTTTCCTGGAGCCCTGAGAAGTTCTGAGAAGTTTTATATCCCGTTATAGGCAGGCTTCAGCCGTGTCTGACTCTGGGTGACCCCATGGATTGTAGCGTACCGGGCTCCTCTGTCCATGGGATTCTCCAGGCAAGAATACTGGAGTGGGTTGCCATTGCCTACCGCAGGGGATCTTCCCGACCCAGAGATCGAACCCATGTCTCTTATGTCTCCTGTATTGGCTGGCGTGTTCGTTACTACTGAGCCATTGGGGAAGCCCCGTGGTCTCTAGAAAAACATGCATATAGACTGTGGTAGTTAACCCACCTTTCATGCTTCCAGATTTCTGAAACCCAAAGTGTTTTTGCTCCTGAAAGAAAGGGAAAAAGAGCTTGAAGTGTTCCCAGACAGGTCCAGATAGATAATTCAGATCATACCAAAAACTTCCGTGTTATCAGCCTAAAGAAGTGAAGGGTTTTAAAATCAGATTGACCTCACTTCCTTGGAGGATACTATATTAAATGACGTTGGGTGAATTTGTAAAACAAAACGAACAAAATACAGCACCCATCAGAAAAGAAAGTTGCCAGGAAAAAGAACCACAAAAGTTTGCACCAGAAGTAATGCTTGGCATTCCGTCAGAATCTACATGTACTTAAAAGGATAGACTTGAGGATGTAGGTAGATATTTTTTTTTATAAACCCTCGTGGTTTGAATATACCTGAGGGATCTTTTTTATTTCTTAGTTTATTTTTGTTTATTTTTTAACATTTATGTCTGTGCTGGGTCTTCATCGCTGTATGCAAGCTTCTTCCAGTTGTGAAGGCTTCTCTTGCTGCATAGTAGGCTCTAGAGCATGGGCTCAGTAGTTGTGGTACAAGGGTTTAGTTGCCCCGCGGTATGTGGGATCTTCTTGGACCAGGGATCGAACCTGTGTCTCCTGCCTTGGCAGGCAGATTCTTAACCACTGAGCCACCAGGGAATGCCCTGGGTAGATTCCTTTTAAAATTACTCCTTCGATCCCTACACCATGACTCTGGAAAAAGAAATTTTTGAAGACTCAAAAAGGAGGTTAGAAACTTTGCGTGATTCAGATTTTGAATTATTCATTGCAATCTAGGTTAATTCTTCCAGGGATGAGTAATGACCCTAGAAACAAAAGACTGAAACAGACAGTAACGCTAGTTGAATCACAGCATTTCTCAGACTTGTTTAGAAGGAAATCAAAGGGCACCCCCCTCACACACACACTTATAATGGCAGGATCCTAACAATATCTGCCTGAGATTGCCAATATGAAAGCAAAGGATATTTCTGTGAATTAGTCCGTCAACAATATGACATTGAATGATACAACTAACAAACCACCCAAAACCATTGCTTGGGGATTTGGAGTTGTTCTCCTTAGCCATTTCTTGTTGGTGGTGTAGAATATCAAACAGAAGAGGCAATTACTCTTTTGGAAAAATAGAACAGCATAAGGAAGTGATCGGCTCTAGAAAATTTGTGTGTTTCTTTAATGTTTTGTTTCATCAAAAACTTTGGTTTCGGCTGAAAGCTTCTTTAATTCTCTTTTTATCCCATGCATTAGTAAGTGGCGTTTTGAGATCTTCAAAAACTTCCGTGTTATCAGCCTAAAGAAGTGAAGGGTTTTAAAATCAGATTGACCTCACTTCCTTGGAGGATACTATATTAAATGACGTTGGGTGAATTTGTAAAACAAAACGAACAAAATACAGCACCCATCAGAAAAGAAAGTTGCCAGGAAAAAGAACCACAAAAGTTTGCACCAGAAGTAATGCTTGGCATTCCGTCAGAATCTACATGTACTTAAAAGGATAGACTTGAGGATGTAGGTAGATATTTTTTTTTATAAACCCTCGTGGTTTGAATATACCTGAGGGATCTTTTTTATTTCTTAGTTTATTTTTGTTTATTTTTTAACATTTATGTCTGTGCTGGGTCTTCATCGCTGTATGCAAGCTTCTTCCAGTTGTGAAGGCTTCTCTTGCTGCATAGTAGGCTCTAGAGCATGGGCTCAGTAGTTGTGGTACAAGGGTTTAGTTGCCCCGCGGTATGTGGGATCTTCTTGGACCAGGGATCGAACCTGTGTCTCCTGCCTTGGCAGGCAGATTCTTAACCACTGAGCCACCAGGGAATGCCCTGGGTAGATTCCTTTTAAAATTACTCCTTCGATCCCTACACCATGACTCTGGAAAAAGAAATTTTTGAAGACTCAAAAAGGAGGTTAGAAACTTTGCGTGATTCAGATTTTGAATTATTCATTGCAATCTAGGTTAATTCTTCCAGGGATGAGTAATGACCCTAGAAACAAAAGACTGAAACAGACAGTAACGCTAGTTGAATCACAGCATTTCTCAGACTTGTTTAGAAGGAAATCAAAGGGCACCCCCCTCACACACACACTTATAATGGCAGGATCCTAACAATATCTGCCTGAGATTGCCAATATGAAAGCAAAGGATATTTCTGTGAATTAGTCCGTCAACAATATGACATTGAATGATACAACTAACAAACCACCCAAAACCATTGCTTGGGGATTTGGAGTTGTTCTCCTTAGCCATTTCTTGTTGGTGGTGTAGAATATCAAACAGAAGAGGCAATTACTCTTTTGGAAAAATAGAACAGCATAAGGAAGTGATCGGCTCTAGAAAATTTGTGTGTTTCTTTAATGTTTTGTTTCATCAAAAACTTTGGTTTCGGCTGAAAGCTTCTTTAATTCTCTTTTTATCCCATGTATTAGTAAGTGGCGCGTTTTGGAGATCTTCAATGGGCCTTCTGACACTGTATTCAACTGAGCGTCTTATTACTCATCCTTAGCGCACCACGGCTGATCTCAGAGCTGTTCCAGTTCTTGTGCCCCTGCATTCTCACTGGTCCTCTATTGGGAGTTTGACCTTTAGTCTCGATGTGGCTTGCTTAGATTTGGAATGCGTGTGTCCCCGGGTGCCCCTGCTTTATCTTAGCCTTCTTGTCCTCGTGTGCCAGCCAGCCCTGGGAACACTACCCTCAGCTTCCACTCCACTGGATGCTGTGTCCAGCCATCTGGGCTCCACGTTCATACTCCCTTTCTTTTCTTTTATAGAAAATTAATGAATTTGCCTGTGTTGGGTCTCAGTGGTGATACATGGGAGAGATCTTTGTTGTGTCAGGCGAGATCTTTCGTTGCAGTCGGATGACTCTGGCTGTGGAGCGTGGGCTTTGTGGCTGCATGGCGTGTGGGATCCTAGTTCCCCGACTAGGAATCAAACCCGCATCCCCTGCATTGCAAGGTGGATTCGTAACCACTGGACCACCAGGGAAGTCCCCCTTTCTTATTATTAGATAACATTTTAGGCTTTTATGGCTATAGAAATGATGTATGCATTCAGGGCCTTGTTTATTTCAAGGTCTGCTTTACACACACACACACAATTTTTTTTGAGGTACTCCATTGGTTTATAACTTTGGGACCACTTGTCTCGATAATCCCCCTTGATATTTATTCTGCTGCTGCTTAGTTGCTTCATGTGTGTCTGACTTTGTGCTATGAACCCGCCAGGCTCCTCTGTCCGTGGGATTCTCCAGGTAAGAATACTGGAGTGGGCTGCCATTCCCTTCTCCAGAGGATCTTCCCAACCAGGGATTGAACCCGGGTCTCCTGTATTGCTGGCAGATTATTGACCACTGAGCCACCAGGGAAGCCCGATATTTATTCTACACTGCCCCCCTACGAATTAGGTCATTTTTGAAGAATGTTGTCTATCTAGAGGCAGTCCATAATTCTACTCGTTTATAATCTGAGCGTTCTGATTCTTCCACCGAAATGGAATCTGACATGAAAGCATAAGCAAAACAGGCTAAGCACACAGCCTTAACTTTTAGCTGAGTCTATGCCCTTGGTACTAAAGCAAAATAGTTTTACTTAGGGACTTATTTTTCATCCCCTTCTATTTTTTCCCCCTCTAAACAATTCCATTCCTGCAAATGTTTATCTCCAGATGGAATAAAAAAAAATATGCTAAAAATACGTTGTTTCTGGGCTTCCCTGGTGGTCCAGTGGGTAGGGACACCACCTTACAGTGCAAGGGGCGCCAGTTTGATCCCTGGCTTGGGAAGATCCCAAGTGCCGTGGAGTGGCTGGACCAATGTGTCCAACTACCAAGCCAGCTCTCTGGAGCACATGAGCCTAGAGTCGGTGCTCTGCAGCGAGAGAGGCCACTGCGATGGGAGGCCCACACAGGCCAAAGAACACATATGGATGAAAATAAACAAATGAAAGACCAGTAGAAGTGCCCCCCCAAAAAAAGTATAAAAAAAAAATATGTTTCTGTTGATCAATAATCAATTTAAATGGCTAGGTTACAGTCCAGCTGATGGGAGTGAAAAATCAGAAAGGGAGAAAATCAACCTCCATCATATGAAGCACATAATTTGAGCAAAGTAAATTATTTTGATGGAACTAAACAATTCAATTATCGACTTGAACGTAACTTCCCTCATTATTAACAGAACCCCAAATGAAATACCAGGCACATCTGTTCCATGCACAAAGGTTGGACACCAGAAGCGCTTGGGCAACCAGGATAAGAAGTGACATTTTTCAGCTGAGCCTTTGTTGTTGGCTATCAGCTCCTGGAGTTGACAGGTCCATTAATCAAGGACACTTACAGGCAGCACGCTGAAAAGACAGGCTTGAATTGCTGAGTAATCATTACAGGAAAAATAACTCTTATGAAAACCTCTAAACAGAGCATCCTTATCAACAAAGAAGAGGTAATGACTGTGACATCCATGGATATACAATTTCCAAATGGAATTTCAGGATGGGGAAAATGGGGAGGGGGGAAATGAGAAATATTTACATTTCAATGGTTGCCAACTCAGAAGGTAGTTGTTCGAAATCGCCTAATATATTTAAATGACCATGAAATTAATTTCAGGTGTTTTCCTTGTTTATCTTTGACTACGGAGCTAATGGTTTTGCACTGGCCTTGTGGGCCTTCTCTTCAAGCACTCTGGTGACCTGTTTAAGCCATTGTGTGTGTGTGTGCTCAGTTGCTCGTGTCTGACTCTTTGTAATCCCATGGACTGTAGCCCAACAGCCTTCTCTGTCCATGGGATTTCCCAGGGGTTTCCTTCTTCAGGGGATCTTCCTGACCCAAGGATGGAATCCATGTCTCCTGCATTGGCAAGAAAGTTCTTTACCACCGAGCCGCCTGGGAAGCATTTATGCCTTATTCGCATTTAAAAATTTTGTTTCTGGCGAGTTTGTTTTTTTGCCTCTGTATGTTTGAAAGTCTCTTGGAATTTGTCAGATAAAATTGAGCCGATCCAAAGAAAATGTATCCTCTTTTATGTAACTATGTCAGGCACAAATGAGGTACATCTTTAAGCTGACAGGTTAAGGCGTATATTTAATGGCAGGTAAAATATAGAAATCAGGCACAGACCTGCCTCATTAAGCCCATCATCCATAACTCTCTGCATTCTTTCATGTCATTGTTAATAATGCCCAGAGTAATCCCTTCCTTCAAAGTATTTCCCAGACCTACGCATTGGATTCTGGTTCCAGTCATAAAGAGACTGATGGACTTTCCTTCTGTACTTTCCGCCCTTTTTCAAACACTTCTAGATTGTAGATTTCCCAAGAAAGCAGTCATGGCCAGGTGATCGATACTGGTGGTTCCAGTTTCACCTCTGTCTCCATGGCCACAGACATTCTTGTTGATACAAGTAGCCTCAGTACAGCCCCGGGAGCTCTGCTCGGTGTTACGTGCAGCCCTGGATGGGAGGGGAGTTTGGGGGAGAATGGATCCACATGTGGCGATCCACCTGAATCTAACACAGCATCGTTCACCAGCTCTACTCCGATATAAACTTAAAAGAAAAGAGGTAATGACTGTGACATCCATGGATATACAATTTCCAAATGGAATTTCAGGATGGGGAAAATGGGGAGGGGGGAAATGAGAAATATTTACATTTCAATGGTTGCCAACTCAGAAGGTAGTTGTTCGAAATCGCCTAATATATTTAAATGACCATGAAATTAATTTCAGGTGTTTTCCTTGTTTATCTTTGACTACGGAGCTAATGGTTTTGCACTGGCCTTGTGGGCCTTCTCTTCAAGCACTCTGGTGACCTGTTTAAGCCATTGTGTGTGTGTGTGCTCAGTTGCTCGTGTCTGACTTTTTGTAATCCCATGGACTGTAGCCCAACAGCCTTCTCTGTCCATGGGATTTCCCAGGGGTTTCCTTCTTCAGGGGATCTTCCTGACCCAAGGATGGAATCCATGTCTCCTGCATTGGCAAGAAAGTTCTTTACCACCGAGCCGCCTGGGAAGCATTTATGCCTTATTCGCATTTAAAAATTTTGTTTCTGGCGAGTTTGTTTTTTTGCCTCTGTATGTTTGAAAGTCTCTTGGAATTTGTCAGATAAAATTGAGCCGATCCAAAGAAAATGTATCCTCTTTTATGTAACTATGTCAGGCACAAATGAGGTACATCTTTAAGCTGACAGGTTAAGGCGTATATTTAATGGCAGGTAAAATATAGAAATCAGGCACAGACCTGCCTCATTAAGCCCATCATCCATAACTCTCTGCATTCTTTCATGTCATTGTTAATAATGCCCAGAGTAATCCCTTCCTTCAAAGTATTTCCCAGACCTACGCATTGGATTCTGGTTCCAGTCATAAAGAGACTGATGGACTTTCCTTCTGTACTTTCCGCCCTTTTTCAAACACTTCTAGATTGTAGATTTCCCAAGAAAGCAGTCATGGCCAGGTGATCGATACTGGCGGTTCCAGTTTCACCTCTGTCTCCATGGCCACAGACATTCTTGTTGATACAAGTAGCCTCAGTACAGCCCCGGGAGCTCTGCTCGGTGTTACGTGCAGCCCTGGATGGGAGGGGAGTTTGGGGGAGAATGGATCCACATGTGGCGATCCACCTGAATCTAACACAGCATCGTTCACCAGCTCTACTCCGATATAAACTAAAAAGTTAAAAGAAAATACAGGCAGCCTTATTTTGGGTTTGGAACCTATGGTTGCTGTAGTGCCATGGTCCAGTCTCTGTGTCAGACCACAGGCATGTCTGGGGTCATGCAAAAATAATTCCTGCGTGTGCAATGTAATCATCCATAGTTAGCAAGATTCTCTCCGAAAGGCAGTAAGATAGGATGATTAAGAACAGGTTTATAGAGTACTGGGCTTGGCAGATATAGGAGATAATTAGTCGCAAATATAATTATGCACAACAACCGGACTTCCCTTGTAGAGATGGTTTAAATGTAGGACTGATTCGTCTCCTTCCCACACAAGGGCCTTCAGATACTTAAGTGTCTATAAAACACCTACCCTTTTAAATGCTCACTTTGCCCGGAAAGTCATTTCAGGAGTATAGCTCTGGGGACAGATTATACCAACAATTCTGTGTCATTCTTCAGTATATGTTCAATTTTTTTTTCAGTGTATGTATTTGGTCAGGATAGCTGGTTGATTCTTGCTTGTGGCAACTAGAAAGTAATTTAGAAATCAAATATCAGGTTAATAAAATCTTAGGTCAGTGTGTTTTATTGGACCTTACACACGAGCATTATTTAGACCCTGGAGTTTGCTATTAGTTTGCTGCCTCTCTCAGAATGGTCCCTTAGAGGGACTTCCCTGGTGGTCCACTGACTGAAAGTCTGTGTTCCCAAAGTACAGGTCGGGGTTCAATCCCTGGTCAGGGGACTAGATCCCACATGCCGCAACTAAGACCAGCTCAGCCAAACAAATAACTAAATAAAAAGTTTTTTTAATTGTCTCTAATATTTTTGACAATGTTAATTGGCAACATTTGAATTTTTAACATTTCCTATCATGCTCTGATGAAGGTTAAAAAAAGAAATTTGAAAATATCTGTACATTTTAAATCAAATATTTAGGATGTGATTTGAGTTATTAGAGTTCTATGCCATAGGTGCTTCAAATGTAAATTTCTTCCCAAGGTAAAGATTTAATCAGAAAAACAAGCAGTAAATTGATTAAAACAACCACCAGGAGTACACTCTTTATAGAAGTGTTACTTACCAGTTCATGTTTTCTTCTTCATCTTTTTTTTTTCCACCAGTTCATGTTTTTAAATATCTTTTCCTTAAAAGTATTTGTTAAAAAGTGACACATCCCTTCCAGTGTGTGTTGGGAAGTCATATCTCTTAACAGGTGGCTCAGTGGCAAAGAACCCACCTGCCAACGCAGGAGTCGCTGGAGACACGGGTTCAATTCCTGGGTCGGGAAGGTCTCTTGGAGTAGGAAATGGCAACCCACCCCAGTATCCTTGCCTGGAAGATTCCACGGACAAAGGAACCTGGTGGGCGACAGTCCATGCGGGTCTCCCAGAGTTGGACAGGACGGAGTCACTGAGCGCTTTTCTCTATCCCTCTCTGCTTTTCTCCTCGTTGCTGCTTTGCCTGTTTACCACTAGATGGCGCTAAGGGCCGAGTTATAGCTGTCAGAGACTGGGGGGAAAACGTATAGTTAGAGACCGGAGGGCGGGAACTCGAGAACTGAAAGATCCCTTTAAAGGTAACCTGGGGGGCTTCCCCTGGTGGTCCAGTGGATAAGGACACAGCCTTGCAGTGCAAGGGGCGCCGGTTCGAGCCCTGGCCTGGGAAGATCCCACGTGCCGCGGAGCGGCTGGACAGATGTGTCCAATCACTGAGCTGGATCTCTGGAGCTCTGGAGCGCATGCGCCCAGAGCCGCTGCTCTGCAACGACAGATGCCACCGCAATGGGAGGCCCACAGGAGCCAAAGAACGAAGACGAATGAAAATAGAGAAATGAAAGACCAATAGCAGTGGCCTGCCCACTCCCCTCCCTCCCCAACCCGACCCCCGCCCAAAGTAAATAAATAAATAAATCTTTAAAAAAAAAAAAAAGGTAACCTGGGGGAGCACTTCAGTTTTATTATACAAATGAGGAAACCAACACTCAGTGAAAATAAGTAATTTGTCAGAATCGCATAGACCTCTTCCTCTTCCTCTCCTCCTCCCCTCTCTCTCCACCTTCTCCTTTCTCTTATTCTCCTCCTGCCTTGCCCCCTTCTCTTCTCCTGTTTGCTAATAGCTCCCACTCTAACCCCGTCCCTGGAGAAGGAGCCCAGGAAGCGATAAAAGCTCAGGGAATGACTCCATCTGATCTGCTTGAGCAGAGGGAGCACTTGGGCAGCTGCAGGGAGCATCATTCCTTCATTCATTCATTTATCCAAGAAACAGCTATTGAATACTTACTTTGTGCTTTGCACAGGGACAGGCACTGGCAATAATTACAGGTCAACAAATCAGATAAGGATCCTAGAAACTCACATTTTCTTAGGGAATACAGAAACAAACAAAAGAAACACCTAAACAAAGATGCTTTAATAGCGCTGACGACCACACAGTCTGGTCGCTCAGAGGACGCTACCACCGGCTGCATGAGAAATTTCGAGGGAAGATTTCAGTGAGATAGGGTTGGAGGCTGGGGGACACAGAGGGTCATGGAGGCTGAGAATTGCAAAGAGGGGCTTCCAGAGAGAAGAGAGCCAGGGCGAAGGAGGAGAGGCTGCTAGGAGCAGCTGCTGTGACTGATGCCCAAGAGAGCCCAGGGCGAGGACGGCTGGCCATCCTGGAAGAAAGGCCCAGAGTGTGAAGGTTTCATCGGAGGTTGTAGGCTCAGGGATTTGCTGATCTGGAGGAGATGGCCCAGGAAGGCGTAGAGCTCAGACAATGGTGTGGACCATTCCACATTGTTTCAGGTTACTTCCAGAAAGAGCCCCCGGGCAGCTGTGTGGAGGCCCGGAGGCAAGGAGGGCTTATGCTTGGTGTCCCAGAGCCGCTCGTGCGGAGAGGGGGCAGCCGTGGGCTGGGAGGGAGACATCCCCAGTGGGACTGACCGCCATCTTCTCTCTGACAAACAGGGACTGGGTCTGAACCAATGTCTTTAGAGGCTGTGACAACGCTGGTGCTTAAACTACTTATAAAGCATTAAAGAAACAGTTTTAATTAACTGCATATATTACGTGGGTAGCATTTCTGAAATTAGTTTTAAAACGCAATTCGATGGCGTTCCAAGTTGAAGCCCAGCAAATCCTACTGGAGATCAACCCTCCCACCTGACAGGATTATGAGCACAGGTCCCCGGCTCCCTCCCTCAGCACCAACGGATGAAAAATAGGAGGAAACAGACTTCGCCTCACACCAGCCACCCCTGCCATCCTGCTCCTTTTCTGGATCACCCCCCCTGATATTTTCCTTTTATGTGTTTCTATTTTATTTGTCCACGTTCTGTTTCAACCCGAGTGCTTTTCCACCGGCTGTCACCACTGGCGATGGCTGAGAGCATTCTCTCTCTCTCCTGACCCGCCTGCTGGCTGGGGAGCCGTGGCTTTCTTTGTCACAGGCACGGCAGAATTTTGGGGAATGAGGGTTTCCTCTGGTAGGCCTTCAGCTGCCACATTCCCCTGGAGAGTCTTGTCTCTTTAAGAATTTCCCACTCCAGCACCTCTGTCCCTTTCGTCCTTCAGGCGCATGAATACATTTATTCTTACTATTAAGATCTCTTGGAGTTCAACTTTAAAAGTCCTGTGAACTGAATCCTATTTCAATAAGCCGGGGGCGAGCGGGGCAGCGGCTGTGTGTGGAGAGAGGTACGGCAGAGCCCTGGGTAGAAGGAAGATCCTTTAAAGCGCAGGATAACATCTTTGTTTTGTTTATATAGGTTTCCAAGTCTGGGGTTGCCTTTAAGAGGTGGTAAAAGCTCGCTTTTATTTGAGGGCTTACCACGTGCCAGGTTTTTTTTTTTTTATATTTGTCTCTAATCCTCAGGGACCTTCGTATGCCAAAACATCTCTTCTGGGCTCTCCTCTCTGGCTCCCACCTCACCCCCAGGCCTCGCTCTGTGCCAGCAGGGGATGGGGCCCTGGGCAGGTCTGCAAAGAGCGGTGACCCTCCTCATCACAAAGGAGGAAACTGCAGCTTGGGTTATGGGCTCCGCTTCGTGGCTCGTGTGTACATTGAATACGGGCTTAGTTTATTTATTATTATTATTTATTTACGGCTGAGCTGGGTCTGTGTTGCTACATGTGGGCTTTCGCTAGCTGTGGAAAGCAGGGGCTAGTCTCTACTTGCGGTGCTCAGGCTTCTCACTGCGGTGGCTCCTCCTGTCGGGAAGCGCGAACTCGAGGGTGCTCTGGATTCAGTAGTTGTAGCTCATGGGCATCGTTACTCCACAGCATAATCCGCTACCGGGGCTTGAACTCGCGTTCCCTGCATTGGCAGGTGGATTCTTACCCACGGCACGACTAGGAAAGCCTGACGACATACTTGGTTTAAACAGGGCAGTTGACGGGGGCCTCTGAGCAGGAAATACTTGAACCGAAGGGTGGGAGGGTGTGTCCATGCAAGGAACAGAACAGCTCTCTGGCACGGGCGGCCATGAGGAGGCCCACTTGGCCACGATTTGTGCCCAGACGCTCGTCCTCGCTCACTGATGATCTAAACGCGTTGCTGACCGGTCTCCCTACTCCCTGAGCTTGAAAACAGTCCACCTGTAGGAAAGGGTCCTTTTGATCACAGGGCACCTCCCCGCCCTCCTCTCTGCTGTGAACATCGTCATGCGCGTCCGCTGGGGAGTGCCAGCTGCTCGGACCTTTTGCCACCTGCCACGTGACGTTCCGCCGCCTCCGTGGAACGTGGAAATCGTGGCACCCTATGGTCTTCTTCACTCTCCCCTAATCGGGCTCACAGGAGCTCTGAGAACAACTATTGATTCTAAGATGAATGTGCTTGGCACTCAACCTCTTGAAGTGAAAGATGGACGGGTCAGACTTCTAATTAGGCAGGGAGGCGGGAGCACGTGTGTTTAGTTTCATCCCTTCCTGAACCCAAATGAAATGACTGTCCTAGAGGATTTTAAAAGTCAAACCCCATGAGGATGAAGATAATAGAAGAGAAAACAACAGCAGACCAAAGCTGTCAAGGAATCTGGTCTTGGAAACACCTGGCAACACCAGGTGGGCTGATGAGGCCTTGGGGATCTAGCAAGGGATCAAGTGAGATTTTGCCTCTGAACCATGAGGCGTCTGGCGTTCATTCCTCTCTTAGGTCTCAGAATATCAACATTATTATCCAACCTAGGCAAAAGATAGGACTGTGCATTTCCAGGGAAACTAACCAGCTCAAGAGAAAAGACCTAATGAAATGGACAAGGAAAGCTTCCAGCGAAAGATCCCAGCCCCCGCTCCATCCTTCTCCTCAAGTCCCTCAAACACGAGCTCTTCCCACACAGCGATTTCCTTGACTTTGTAGTGCTTTATTCTTCAACATAAACAGAAAGTCAAGAATAATCTAACAGGAAGTCTAACTCAAAAGCAGATACCACGATAAAACAAACAGGAGACAGGAGAGAGAAAGCAGTCTAGGCATCCAAAAAGAGGGAAAGAAATCCTATAATTAATAGTCCCAGAGAGATGAGACGCAGATGCTATCTTGAAATGTTATTTAAAAAATGAACATTCAGGGATGCGGGGACCTTCCGCAGAAAGGGAAGGCAGCAGGATTACCCCCGGCGGAACGGGGAGATCTCGGAGAAAAGCGAGCCTTTGCTGCTGTGCCCCCCAGCTTGTCGGCATGCGCCGGGGACAATCAGACACGGCAGGGGTCCTTTCGAGGCAGTTCCACTTTATTAATGTAAACTGTTTTTATAGGCAAATGAAGGGGGGTTTGCAAGGGACTTCCTATAGTTACACCAATCAAGCTAAAGGTTGAGCAGCTATGTATTTACATTGCAATAGGAAACTATGGTGAGCACCAGAGGGATCAATCAGAAGTTTTGACAATGGACCTTAGATTATGCCCTGTCTCTTCCTGTAGGCATCCTTTTAGCACCAAACTGCAAATAAGTGCTGAGGTTTCCCTATGCTTGCAAAGGCCCTCTTTCCTTCAGGGCCCTCACACAGGGACTTCCTGGGTGGTCCAGTGGTTAAGACTGTTTCCAATGCAGGAGGCCTGGGCTCGATACCTGGTCAGGGAACTAGATCCCACATGCCACAATTAAGATTCAGTGGAGCCAAATAAATAATTTAAAAAAATGAACATTCAAAAGGCCATAAAGACCTGGGGAATTTAAAAAAAAAAATGTAATGAGGGAGGATCAATAGGTGAGCTGGAAGATAAACTTGAGAAAAGTCAGGAGCTAGAACAAAAAGAGATGAAAAGTAGAAAAGATTGGTAGAAATGATTAGAAAACAAAAATGGAGCCAAAGGAATTCCAGGGAGAACTCAGAAAAATGGAGGGGAGGAAAATAGCAAAGAAACAACACAGGAAATTTCCCACCACTGAAGCACATGAGTTTCTAGATGGAAAGTCACCTGCAGCGAGCTCAGCACAGGTCATAGATCTTAGTCACACATCTCAGGTTTGTCCAAGGATTTTCAGTGTGTTTGTTAATCAGAGGTATCCACTACCAAGCGGCCAGCGAAGAGGAGCTTCTCTCTCCCTGAATAAAGATTCCTCTTTCAAAAATTTCCCATCACAAACAAGAGTGAATCACTGGAAATCCTTTGAGTCTTAGCATCGTGCTGTGAAGAACATCAAGCACTCATCCTAAGCGCCTTTATTCAACATCTCTTCTAGAAGCAGCAGGTGTATGTCCTTCCATTCCTAAAACCCAGGGCCCTAGCACTGTAGTTCTTTTTTTTTTTTTTTAAAGATTTATTTATTTATTTTTTGGGGGGGGCGGGTTGGGGAGGGAGGGGGGCAGATGGGCCACTTCTATTGGTCTTTCATTTCTCTATTTTCATTTGTCTTTGTTCTTTGGCTCCTGTGGGCCTCCCATCGCGGTGGCGTCTGTCGTTGCAGAGCTCCGGCTCTAGGCGCTTGCGCTCCAGAGATCCGGCTAGGTAATTGGACACATCGGTCTAGCTACTCCGCGGCACGCGGGATCTTCTCAGGCCAGGGATCGAACCGGCGCCTCTTGCACTGCAAGGCGGTGTCCTTACCCACTGAGCCACCAGGGGAAGCCCCAGCACTGTAGTTCTTAAAAGACGACACTCACGTTCCGACTCTTGGGCAGGTTCCGCTGTGCACTCACTGAGCGCTTGACCAAGCTGTTGTTCAGCTGCTGTCTGTCTCTACTGTAGCTCTTTGGACTGCAGCCTGCCAGGCTCCTCTGTCTGTGTTCTAAGATAATTCTATCAGGAGCGGCAAAGTAAATGCTTTCACAGTTGATCTCAATTGATCTGGTGTGTTATTATCTACAAGGTCATTCATCACAATTAAACTGATCTGTAGGGAGTAAATTAATGCATGAAAACTGGATATCATTGGTGTGCCTATTTACAACTTAGCCTTTCTTACCGAGATCACCAGTCACAGAAACTGCTGTCTTCAATTGGTTAACAGGTTTTTGCTTCCAACAGTAGGGCCCGATTTCCAGCTAATGGAGCTTCAGGTATATAAACCTCTAAAGCTTCCTGCTTACCTCTCTGCTAATCCCTTGTACCAGCTGATCACTCAGTACTGTTACTGTCCGCTTATCATGTGTGAGCGTGTTTCATTGCTAAATCATGTCCGACTCTTCGAGATCCCATGGATTATAGTCCCTCAGGCTCCTCTGTCCGTGGGATTTCCCAGGCAAGGATTCTGGAGTATTCTTCTCCAGGCAATCTTCCAGACCCTACATTGCAGGTGGATGCTTTTCTGCTGAGCCACCAGGGAAGCCCTGGTCTGCTTATTAAAAAGCCCTTAAAAAGTGAGCTACTTATCATGACATCTAAGGGGAGAATGTTCTTAGGATTCTAGAGTTAATGCGTCACTGAGGGAAGAAAAAGTTGAAATAAGATCATCGTAGACATGTTCTCCCAGAGCTTAATTTTATGTGATTATTTTCCGTGTTGAAAACAAAACAAAGTTTAAGGTCACTGCTTCTGGGAAATCTAAATCCTGGAGATTATTTTTCTTCTCAACAGAAACACCTTGAAAAAGTATGCAAACTCTGCAGTTTTTCTTTAAGGTTGGCTAAAGGCATCACAAGCAGAGAGTCCTAAGCTGCGATAAATCTTTGTTAAACACGCTGTGTGGTCATTCCTTGGGCTTCTGTTTAAAGATACTGTAGTGGTCAGGACGCAGAACTGAAAATGAGATTTGTGACTCTGTAATGCTGGTCCTGTGTTTCAGCTCTCTGTGTGGTCCTCTTTCCTAGTTAAATCATGCCTGTTCACTTCCAGCTTCATGCTAAAGAAAACAATGACTAAATAACAATCACTCTGAAACACCTCTTACTTCCCAAGGGCATCGTAACAGCACATGAACACCCATGTGGATAAAATGAGCTTATAGCTTTAGTAGACGCCTCAAAACGCACGGCTATTTCAGGGCATTCAATATAAAATAATGACTTGCTAGTAAAACTTTGGCTTCCAATTTATTTTTTAATTAACATCAAAGAGGCTCCAATTATAATTTTTCAGAGTAACATTTTTAAAAATTGTTTCACAGAGGACTCTTCTAGCTTTGGGACTTACTTGAAAAGTAGGTACCCTTGAAAAATAAGATGACGAAGAAATAATTCTGAATCTTCTTTTTTTCACCCACGTCATCTGAAAATCCCTTCATAGGACTCACCTCTTATGATCAGAACAGAAAATGGGGCGACCCTGCCATGCATGGACTCCATGTGCAATCATAAAGGAAAACACTCCTTTTTATCGGTCATTTATACGCTTTGCTCATAAAGGAGTTATCCCACGTTGTAGCTGAGCTCACAAAATTCCTATAAGTAGAAGGTTTCTCAAAACCCAATCCCTGAGTGTTTGATTGAGGAAGGAAATTGGACCTGTTGGAATGGAACGCTTGTGGACTGGTGGTGCAGCTTTGAAACAGTCGTGGAAGTGACAGTTCTAATCCGCTTTTCTTGTTAAGATCATCGTAGACATGTTCTCCCAGAGCTTAATTTTATGTGATTATTTTCCGTGTTGAAAACAAAACAAAGTTTAAGGTCACTGCTTCTGGGAAATCTAAATCCTGGAGATTATTTTTCTTCTCAACAGAAACACCTTGAAAAAGTATGCAAACTCTGCAGTTTTTCTTTAAGGTTGGCTAAAGGCATCACAAGCAGAGAGTCCTAAGCTGCGATAAATCTTTGTTAAACACGCTGTGTGGTCATTCCTTGGGCTTCTGTTTAAAGATACTGTAGTGGTCAGGACGCAGAACTGAAAATGAGATTTGTGACTCTGTAATGCTGGTCCTGTGTTTCAGCTCTCTGTGTGGTCCTCTTTCCTAGTTAAATCATGCCTGTTCACTTCCAGCTTCATGCTAAAGAAAACAATGACTAAATAACAATCACTCTGAAACACCTCTTACTTCCCAAGGGCATCGTAACAGCACATGAACACCCATGTGGATAAAATGAGCTTATAGCTTTAGTAGACGCCTCAAAACGCACGGCTATTTCAGGGCATTCAATATAAAATAATGACTTGCTAGTAAAACTTTGGCTTCCAATTTATTTTTTAATTAACATCAAAGAGGCTCCAATTATAATTTTTCAGAGTAACATTTTTAAAAATTGTTTCACAGAGGACTCTTCTAGCTTTGGGACTTACTTGAAAAGTAGGTACCCTTGAAAAATAAGATGACGAAGAAATAATTCTGAATCTTCTTTTTTTCACCCACGTCATCTGAAAATCCCTTCATAGGACTCACCTCTTATGATCAGAACAGAAAATGGGGCGACCCTGCCATGCATGGACTCCATGTGCAATCATAAAGGAAAACACTCCTTTTTATCGGTCATTTATACGCTTTGCTCATAAAGGAGTTATCCCACGTTGTAGCTGAGCTCACAAAATTCCTATAAGTAGAAGGTTTCTCAAAACCCAATCCCTGAGTGTTTGATTGAGGAAGGAAATTGGACCTGTTGGAATGGAACGCTTGTGGACTGGTGGTGCAGCTTTGAAGCAGTCGTGGAAGTGACAGTTCTAATCCGCTTTTCTTGTTAACCTCCGGGTGGAGAGGGAGAGAGAGGAGGGAGGACAGGCTGAGCCGGGGCCCAGGATGGACTGAATCTGTACTTGCGCCGGGTGAGCAGCGCCATCCTCTCTCCGCCTGGGTGGCAGGTGTCCCAGCAGAACTCAGCACGCCAGCCTCTGCCGACGGGCTGTGTCTCCTAGCATTAATCTCAGCCCTTGGCTTTCTTCAGCAATCGGTATTCTTGTTTAGAAAGCCGAGGGCCTGGAAGAGCCCACCACCAGATTGAAGGCAGCTGGGAGGCCACAGGTAGGATTCTTACAGCTGTGCCTGCTTCTCTCTGCCTGATTTTGGGGTCACAGTGCTCACAGAGCAGGGGAGAACCCAGTGAATGGGGATCCTCCCCTGCCCAGCTCCACCCGGGCACCAGCCCTTAGAGGTGAAGAGCTTCCCCTCTCTTTTGGGGTCGGGGTGGGCTTAGGTTTATGAGTGGCTATGGGAGGTACTTGCATCGTCTCTCCGGCCCCTCCCCGATTTCCTCTTCCCATCTCATCTCCTGGAGGGCCCGGAAAGTCCCAAACACTTCCTCTCTGCTCTTTCTCATCTTTGGCAGAAATTCTGTACTTTGCAGGGCCTCTCTTTCACTTCACAAATCTTTACTGAACTCCTTCCACGTGCCAGGCTCAGTCTACCTGCCCGAGATATACGAGCAAATAACATAGAGAAAGAGCTTCACCTGGGAGGACTTTGTCTCACAGAGCAGCGGCCCTCAACCTTTTCCACACCAGGAACTGGTTTCATGGAAGACAATCTCTCTACAGACCAGGCGTGGGTGAAGGGGAAAGGGTTTCAGAATGATTCAAGAGCATTGTATTTATTGTGCCCTTTATTTGTATTTTTATGACATCAGCTCCACCTCAGATCACCAGGTATGTGATCCCGTAAGTTGGAGACCCCTGTCGCAGAGGAAAACAGGAGCAATAGGCATGACACATAAGTGCATCGTTTAGTGGGTCAGGGGTGTTAAGTGCTGTGAAGGTAAAAAGGAAAAAACAGACCACGTAAGGGATGGCAAGAGAGCTGGAGGGGCGGAGGCAGAGGTGGAAGACGAGGGACGAGCGGTCATCTTTCGTAAGGTCAGGGTGAGTCTCCTTGCGGAGAAGACATCCGAGTACGTGGGAAGGCGTGGAGGGAGGAAGCTAGGTGGATGGTTTCTATGGAGAAAGAGTAGCAGGCCGCGGAAACAGCTTGCGCAAAGGCTCTGGGGGTGCCTGGTGCATTTCAGGAGCAGGTTGGATGGACTGGGGAGTAGTGAGGACTTGGAGCAGAGAGGGCTTGCTTTTCCTTGGAGCCATAGGGGAGCCCCTGAAGGGCTCTGAGCGGGAGGTAATGAGATTCGACGCTAACAGGGCCAGTGGCTCTGGTGTTGCATTGAGGCATGAGACTAATGAGTTAAAGGCTGGCGCTGGGAGACCAATCAAGAGCCTGCTGAGGAGCCCAGATAGAGAGGGCAGGCGCAGTAGAGGGCGAAGAAAGGGTCAGGTTCTGGATGCTATTTAAAGGTGGGGCTGCCAGAAGCCGTCACTGAGAGGCTGCGGAGCGTGGGAGAGAGTGGAAGTCCAGCACACCTGCAGTTTCCACTCGGGTCTCTGGAAGGATGTGGTGGTTCTTAGCTGAGATGGGAAGACTGGGAAATGCAGCGGAATTCTGGAAGGATGAAAACTAAGGTTCGGGCTTCCCTGGTGGTCCAGTGGGTAGAGAGTCTGCCTTGCAGTGCAAGAGGCACTGGTTTGATCCCTGGCCCAGGAAGATCCCAAGTGCTGCGGAGAGGCTGGACCGGTGTGTCCAATTAGGAGTCAGCGCTCTAGAGCGCATGCGCCCAGAGCCAGTGCTCTGCAACGAGAGAGGCCACAGCAACGGGAGGCCCACACAAGCCAAAGAATAAAAGATGGATAAAAAAAACCAATAAAATAGGCCGAAATTTAAAAAACTAAGCTTTGATTCTGGACATCTTAACTTCCCCCCTGTATTGGGAGCCTAATTGACTTTATTTTTGCCCCTCCCTCACCTCGCTCTAGAATTCTAATTCTTTTCAAGACCAAATGGACGGCAGAGGAGAGGCGCTGGGTAGAAATCGCAACAGGTGATATTTTAAGACCCCTGCTTGCAGCCCGGGTCATCCTCCTGGAAGCTGAAGATCCTGGCCCCCGAGGCGTTTCGTTGCTGGCCTAAAGACTGAACGCCTGCCTTGTTCTGCACCAAAGCTGCTGCCCAGCTGAACGTTCCAGGGCAAAGACTCTGGCATTCTCCAGTCCGGAAGATTCTTCTTCCACTGCCTGACAGAGTGAGCCAGGCCGGGGCCATCATGTTCACGGTCCCAGCCCTGCTGAGACTGGGCTTCAACAGCTGGACCCTGCAGAGGGCGACGGAGAGGCACCCCAGCACAGACCAGAAGGAGGCCCCTGGCTGTCTTGGAGCCATAGAGGAGCCCCTGAAGGGCTCTGAGCGGGAGGTAATGAGATTCGACGCTAACAGGGCCAGTGGCTCTGGTGTTGCATTGAGGCATGAGACTAATGAGTTAAAGGCTGGCGCTGGGAGACCAATCAAGAGCCTGCTGAGGAGCCCAGATAGAGAGGGCAGGCGCAGTAGAGGGCGAAGAAAGGGTCAGGTTCTGGATGCTATTTAAAGGTGGGGCTGCCAGAAGCCGTCACTGAGAGGCTGCGGAGCGTGGGAGAGAGTGGAAGTCCAGCACACCTGCAGTTTCCACTCGGGTCTCTGGAAGGATGTGGTGGTTCTTAGCTGAGATGGGAAGACTGGGAAATGCAGCGGAATTCTGGAAGGATGAAAACTAAGGTTCGGGCTTCCCTGGTGGTCCAGTGGGTAGAGAGTCTGCCTTGCAGTGCAAGAGGCACTGGTTTGATCCCTGGCCCAGGAAGATCCCAAGTGCTGCGGAGAGGCTGGACCGGTGTGTCCAATTAGGAGTCAGCGCTCTAGAGCGCATGCGCCCAGAGCCAGTGCTCTGCAACGAGAGAGGCCACAGCAACGGGAGGCCCACACAAGCCAAAGAATAAAAGATGGATAAAAAAAACCAATAAAATAGGCCGAAATTTAAAAAACTAAGCTTTGATTCTGGACATCTTAACTTCCCCCCTGTATTGGGAGCCTAATTGACTTTATTTTTGCCCCTCCCTCACCTCGCTCTAGAATTCTAATTCTTTTCAAGACCAAATGGACGGCAGAGGAGAGGCGCTGGGTAGAAATCGCAACAGGTGATATTTTAAGACCCCTGCTTGTAGCCCGGGTCATCCTCCTGGAAGCTGAAGATCCTGGCCCCCGAGGCGTTTCGTTGCTGGCCTAAAGACTGAACGCCTGCCTTGTTCTGCACCAAAGCTGCTGCCCAGCTGAACGTTCCAGGGCAAAGACTCTGGCATTCTCCAGTCCGGAAGATTCTTCTTCCACTGCCTGACAGAGTGAGCCAGGCCGGGGCCATCATGTTCACGGTCCCAGCCCTGCTGAGACTGGGCTTCAACAGCTGGACCCTGCAGAGGGGACGACGGGAGAGGCACCCCAGCACAGACCAGAAGGAGGCCCCTGGCTGTCACGGGCGGCGCTGGTCTGTCCCCTGCACTTCCAAAGGAGCTGTTGTGGCCAAACTCCAAGCCTCCTCCCTACACGGCATCCTGGCGATCGTGGACCATGGCTTACAGGTAAGGAGCTGAGCGACCAGACTCTGACCAGGGGATCACATTACTTTTAGACAGAGGAAAAGAACCTTGTCCAAAATATACGGATGTTTTTGCTCGAGTCCTGCGAACACATCTGATGGTGGCCAGATTTAGGTATTTCTAGTATTTTCTGTACTCTCAGACATTCTAGCAGTGGATCAGATCTGACTATAGAGTACTAGGTTTTCCCTGTCTGAGTTCCGTAATCCAGTTCCATCACTTCAAGGTAACAGGACCTTGAGCAAGTCACCATTAATTGCTCTAGCCTCAGTTTTCTCATCTGTAAAGTGGGGTACTACTACATAGTAATGAGGTAATGCATGTGAAAGGGCATCACCCGGGGCCTTGTGGGCAGGAAGCACTCAATATATGGTGGGTGACAGTCATAGTCTATCTCTGCTGTAGTTGGATCTCTTTCAAGTAGTTCAGAATTAGCTGAAAATTCTGTTATTTAAAACATCTCAGTTTGCCTGTGAGATAATTCGTCTTTGAGATTCTTACAATGCCTTGCACATAGTAGGTGATCCATGAGACTTATTAAGAGGAATTTGAGTATCATCATGTGACCTGGTGCTAGGATGCTGGTCCCGCCCCATCCTGGCTGAGTGACCTTGGACAAGTCACAACACATCCCCTAAACCTCAGTTTGGGGACTTACTAAGGTGGGAGTAACGGACCATCCGTCTTTCACTGGGTTGTCATGGGGATAAAAAAAACATAGTCGAGGTGAAGGAGTTCAACAAAGGTTCACGTTTTTAGTATTGTTGATCTGTTTCATGGAATTGAATTATGACATTGAACTGTTGAATTACTGTTGAGCTGTCTTCTTGGTTATTTGCTATTGTTGTCTGTTCTTATTGTTGACGAAACGGCGGAGCCTGAGATGAGGGTTGGTTCGTTTTGGGTGATTTTCAATTTGCTGCCCTGAATCATGTTAATTATTTACAGGTTCATTATCTAGCGCGGCTTGACCGATTGATTTCTTCACTCGATAAATATGTGTTGAATGTTTGCTCTGCACCGGGGCCCGTTCCAGGCCGTAAACAGGCTGACACGGTTGTCTGTTTGGAGCTGGCATTCCTGGGAGGGGAGGCAGGCAGGAAACAAGGCGATTTCAGACACTGATAACAACCATGATGAAAATAAAACACAGAAAGAAGGGGGCCGGTGGGGAGACCAGGGGTGGTCAGGGAAGGCCTCTTGAAGGCAGGGACATTCTTAAGACCCGAGGATGGACAGAAGCCAGTCTTGAGAGAAGGAGAAAGGGGGATGAGGGGTGTGTGGAGCAGTGGATGGGATGTCCCAGACAGGGGAATGCCCAGAGCAAAGACCCTGAAATAGGAAAGCAGCTGGCTGGCGTGGTGACAGACCCCAGACGTGGTGGCTGCAGAGCTGAGGGCAGGACTTGCTTTGTGGTCCCGTGGTTAAGACTCTGCCTGCCAATACAGGGGACACTGTTTCAATCCCAGGTCCTGGAGGATTCCACATGCCACGGGGCCACTAAGCCCGTGCACCACGGCTATGGAGCCTGTGCTCCGCGACGAGAGGAGCCACTGCAGTGAGAAACCTGTAGAGAGTAGTCCCCACTCTCTGCTGCTAGAGAGAGCCCGTGCACAGCCACGAAGATCCAGCATGGCCAAAAAGAAATCAGTAAATTTGTAAGGGATTGGGGTTTCATTTAGTGTAATAGGGAGCCCTTGGAGGGGTGTAACTCCTCTCCTAGGTGCAGTGTGGAGGCTCTCCAACCTCCTTCCAGGCTCATCTTTCCCTCTCAGTGAGGTTTTCCCTGACCACGCTACCTAGACTTGCCACCCCCTGTTTAAAGGAATGCATTTAGTCCGTCACCACACTCCATGTCCTCTCGTCCTGTGTTACTTCTGTCCACAGCTCTCCCACGCTCTACCTGTCCCTCTTTAATTTTGTCGGTTATCCCCTTCCTGATGAGAATGCAGTGTCAAGCAAGGTCTAGAATGTGCTAGAACAGTGCCGGCCCAGAAGACATGTGCAGATATGTGTTGAATGCAAGGCTAAATAAAGCGATACGCTGCAGGTCCTGCTTTTACAAGGTCCCTCTGGCTGCCTCGTGGAGGGGGAACACAGGAGCCTGGCGAGGTTGCATTCTTGGCCCTGGAGGAGGGCGTGGGGAGGTAGTTTGACCTAATGTGGCGCGTCGGGCCCGCTGGACTCGCTAACGGGCTGGAGGGAGGGTCGGAAGAAGGAAAGGATTCTCTTCAGGATTTCGACCGGAGCAACTGGGCCGTTGACTGAGACTGGTGAGAGGGAGGTCGGGAGAGGGGCGGGGACAGCTTAGCTGGAGAGTCAACTTGAGAAGTCTGTTAGACCGCGGAGTGGCATTGTCAATGGCAAAAAGGTGGCGATGAAAATACAGTGCTTAAAATACCGGGGAAACTGGCAGGCTGACAAATACGTGTTGCTCACGTATTGTGGAATTTTAGATTCAGAAAACAGAAAATCCAAAACCTAGATCTAAGTTGGGGTAAATAAAGCTGATGCTTGGATTACATTCAAGTACAGAGCATCAAATACTATTATGAGGCTGCTGGGACTTCTCTGGCGGCCCAGTGGTTAGGACTCCAGGCTTGCACTGCAGGGTGCATCAGTTCCATCCCTGGCTGGGAAATCAAGATCCTGCATGCTGTGAGATGCACCTAATCATAACAATAACGATAATAGTAACAATAATATTATCTTTGTTAAATTATAGTGCCTGTAGTTTAAGTCATAGGAAGGGCTTAAAAATAAATTTCAATGGAATTTAAAATACAATGAAGAGAATTGCCATGGGGGAGGTCTCCAATTATATAGGATTTCTTTTTAGCATTTCAGTTACAATTAAAAATCATCTTTACTGGGCTTCCCTGGTGGTCCAGTGGGTGAAGAGTCTGCCTTGCAGTACAAGGGGCATCGGTTCTATCCCTGGCCCGGGAGGATCCCATGTATCACGGAGTGGCTGGACCCGTGTGTCCAATGACGAGCCAGCACTCTGGAGCGCATGCGCCCAGAGCCGGAGCTCTGCAACGAGAGAGGCCACAGCAATGGGAGGCCCACACATGCCAAAGAATAAAGACGGATGAAAATAAATGATGACTTAGAGGCAAAAAAAAAACCCAACAACAACAATAATCTTTACTATTTTGGGGAGTAATAGTAACAGGCTTTCCCCCGTGGCTCAGATGGTAGAGTCTGCCTGCAATGCAGGGAGACCTGGGTTCCAATGCTGGGTTGGGAAGATCCCCTGGAGAAGGGAAAGACAACCCACTCCAATATTCTTGCCTGAAGAATTCCATGGACAGAGGAGCCTGGCGGGCTATAGTCCATGGAGTCGCAGAGAGTCGGACACAACTGAGTGACTAACACTCATACAGAAAGAATTAAAAATAATCTTTAATATTTTGGTGAGTAATACCACCTTAAATGAGGCTTACTTCCCAGAATGCTGTTCTCAGGTTTTAGGAAGAGGCCAGTAAGTCTGCCCTTTGTCCGGGAAGGTTCAGATCTCCCCGCATTTCCCAGGGGCCATTTCAACAAGTCAGCATTCCACCTAAAGGTTCATGCATCTCCTGCAGTGATGTCTTTTTGTTGTTTGGTTTTAACACAGAATTGAAAATTTTTTGGTAACTATAAGATGCAGGAGTGGGACTTCCCTGGCAGTCCAGGAGTTAAGACTTTGAGCTCCCATAGCAGGGCACATGGGTCCCACCCCAGGTTGAGAACTGAGACCCCAAATGTTGTACAGTGCAGCCTTAAAAAATAAAAAAAATCAGAAATGGCTCAGGAAGCAAACATGACAATGCAAAACCTAGGAAGACATGGATTAAACAAAGCTATAGTACGGTTCAACCTTGACGGGCTTGGTGGAAGCATTGTGGTTTCTGGAAAACGGAAGCTCTAGCACCGCTGCAATTTCAGCTGGTGCGTTCCTCCTGGGGAAATCATAAAAGCAATACTTTCCACCTGAAGACTCCTGCCCCCACGAAAATGCTGTGCTGACAGCTCGTATTTTCCCACGCGGAGCGGTGCTCTTGGAACACCGTCTTGTGCATGGCTGCTTGGTAACAAACACGCGTGAAGCCTCGCCTTGCAGAGGAATTGCTGCAGACAAGCTCGGGCAGGGCTGTAACCAGGTAGCCGCGCCGGGAACTCAGGGCGTGTTTAGTATTCTGTTTGCGTCGGGGCTTCGAGGACCCAGCCAGGGCTGCCTCTAGGACTTCTGTGCAGTTTGCAAGGCAGGCTGAATTCAGAATCTCGAGGCTGCTGGGAGGAGGTTTGTAGCTAAAACACAGGCAGTTGTTCTTACAGGTAAATCTGAGTTTAATTCCATCCTGATCGCTGAGCCTGGGAATGCCGCCGCCCCCGCCGTGGACCTCCTCCCCGCTAGTTCTCTGTTCTTTGTCCTCTGGGAGGCAGATTTGCTGGGCATGCATGGCTTAGTCCAGGAAACTACTGCTCTTTGAGAAGAAAGATGATCGTGTTCTGTGGGTGGATTTAAGCTGTGCTGTGCCGCCTTCTTGCCTCATTCCCGCGGCCCGGAGCCTTCCTACTGGACCCTGGTTCAGCAAGCCAGTGTGGAACGGCCACCAGGAGTCCGTGGACTTGTGAATGAGCCGGGCTCTGGCGTGGCCGCTCTGAACACCCTCAGCCTGAGCCTCCCCGTCCCATCATGCAGTGAGAAGTATGGGAACATCATCTTCTCCACCCCTGTTACACAGCAACGATGCTGTGCCTGGCTCGCAAGCTCTGTGCACTGACCATTCCCAGGGTCTTCCCTGGGGGCAGCACCGCTCCCCAGCTGTGGACACGGAGGGTGGAAAGGGGCTCACTCTTGTCCTCAGACGTCCCCGAGGACACATCTCTGGCCACACCTGCCCAGAACAACCGCCCGGTAAATGAAAATGTCAATGAAATGGTTGCTATGGCAACCCGATCTCCTGTTTGCCGCTACATTTGCAGCGCGGTGATTATTTTTCTCCCGTCGGTTGATTGAATTCCTTCGTTGTTGCCGCCTTCCCCATCTCTGTCACCCTTTCAACACACGCTCACAAGTACTCACACACTGTACACACGGGTTTGTAACAGAGCAGATGATGCATGTTAAAGGGCTGAGATGAAAGGCAGGAAAATGATCTTGGAGCAAGTGGGCACGGTCCAGTGTGTTTTTTTTGTGGCTCTTGGGGGTAGCTCAGTGAGAGAGAATTTCCAGCCTGACACCAGACAGACTCTCCTGTTAAGATTCCCTTTCTGACCTTGCATGAGCTCTTCAACTTCTTGAGCAGGGGGTTTAGTTCCTTACCAAGGGAACATAATGCTCTTAGCCTTAGGAAGGAAGGGGAGTGAAGGGGAGCCTAATAAAGATGGATAAGAAAATACCTGCAACGTTTGCACTCCTCTGAGGAGTGACCTGCACTCTGGTCGTGGCTTAGCTTCGCGCTGGAGTCCAGCTCAGCCCGGATGAGAAACAAGGGCCTGGAGACAGATGTCTGGGTTGGAACTGAGCTTTATTATCTATGAAACTCTGAGTTAGTCCCTTCATCCCTCTGTTAATCTATGAAACGGGACTGACAAGGAGAGTGCTATCTCATCGGGCTGTTCTGATCATTAAATGAAATGCCATAGACATCGCTGGCGTGGTGGAAGGACCCAATAGGTGATGCTCTTGCTCTGTTCATGCTGGTCACGTCCGGCAATCCACAAAGGCAGAGTGGACTGTCCAGTTGCCATCACGGGAAGATGTGTGCTCTAACGTTCCGCTTGTGTGTCTCCTCTGCTTTTTGGGATTCATTCCAGCTTCTTTTTTTAGAGCCAGTTGGGATGCCATAAACAAACATTCCCTTTTTCCTCCATCTTGATACATGAGTTGATTTGAGAATTTTTACATTTTGTTTTTAAAAAGATGTTGTTGTTTTTTTTTTTTTCCTGTTGCCAAAACTTCCAGATGATGAACTCTCCTATCACCAACTCCAATATCTCAAATGCTAAAGTGCCTTGTGGGGAACAGGCAGCCTTTCTCCCATGACCGGGCCTGGAAAAAAAGAGGGAATAAATCTTCCTCCAGTGTTACTCACGGGGCGGAGGGGCCCTGCAGGGATCCAGTCTTGGCAAAGAGGAAAGCCAAAAGAAAGAAGCTTTTTTGTTGTCCTTTTATTATTATTATTATTATTATTTTAAATCCTCCTGAACTTGGCTGTTAGAGGCAGGTATCTCCCACCAGCTCTGCTTCCTTGGGGAAGGATTGGGCTCCAGGGAGAGAAAGCCCAAATATCGCTAATTTAATTGCTACTTCTGCAGAGTTGGGGGTAGTTCAACTGCTAAAGTATCTGCCTGCAATTTTGGGGACTCTGGTTTGATTCCTTGGTCAGGAAGATCCCCTGGAGAAGGGAGAGGCTGCCCACTCTAGTATTCTAGGGTTTCCCTGGTGGCATGTATGGTAAAGAATCTGCCTGCAATGCAAGAGACCTGCATTTGATCCCTGAAGGGAACAGCTACCCACTCCCGTATTCTTACCTGGAGAATGTCAAGGACAGAGGAGCCTGACAGACTGCCGTGCATGGGATCGCAAAGCATCAGACGACTGAGTGATTTTCTCTTTTCACTTTTCTGCAGAGTAGAGGACAGGAGAGACATCAAAAGATAATGAGGCTCCAGGGACTTCCCTGGTGGTCTAGTGGGTAAGACTCCAAAATCCCAATGCAGGGGACCTGGGTTTGATCCCTGGTCAGGGAACTAGATCCCACATACTGCAAGGAAGACCCTGCTGCAGTCAAATAAATAAAAACAAATTATTACAAAAAAAGACAATGAGCATCCATTCTAGATGCCATCGCAGGTATTTTTATTTTACAGAAATTTCAAAATTTGAGCACTTAAAAAAAAAAAGGTTTCAAGGTAAATATTTTACTGAATAATAAATGAAACTGTAGAAGGTGTATAACCTTTGTGATGGTTTTGGTTTTTTCTTTTTTAATGTTGAAAAAATGTAAGGAACGCACTTTACTCGAGAATGAACTGAGGTTTTCTAGGCCTGGAAGAGTTGAAATGAGGAGAGCTCTCCTGAGAAACAGCCCTGAGATTATTTGAGCAGATGGGAACCTTTAGCGCTTTTTAATCAAACAGCTTATTTGATCATGTGTGCCTCCACCACCATGCGTGTATTGCTTTAAAAGTGAAATAGGAAATGTTGTCCTGAATGTTGAATATCCTTAAACGAGGCAGAGGCTCTGGGTATGGCACGGCTTTCAAAGTTGCTATTCATGCACTCCAGGGCTGTCCCCAGGCGCCCTTGGGGAGCCGAGAGGTGGCTGCCAATTCTCTTTGAATAGTGTGAAGGCCTCCCCTCCTCCCAGGTATCAGCACAGAGGGGAACTCACCCAGAGGTGGCAGCAGGGCCCCTGCTCCCTGATGTCCTGGTCTTTGACGCTGACCCCGGGGTGTCCTGGTCCTCGGGTGGGAGGGTGGGGGGTCTCTCGGGGCTGGTTCCAGGTGCAGCGTGCTTGGATCTGGGAGCCTGAACATGGTCGGGAGCTTCTTTTTGAGGTCAACCCTGCCGGGCTGCCTCCGTGGGTGCACAGTCCTGCTCCCCAGCACCAGGCTTGTCCCCACTGGGGAGACTGGCCCAGGGTGTTTGGACCTGCATCCCCAAGCTTTGCCATGGCTGAGCTTCTATGCTCAAGAGTTAGGGGACAGGATCCCGGAGGACTGAAAGCGGAGGCTGACGACCCTCCAGCTTCACTATTCCTGCTACCACATCTCGCACAAGACGGGGAAAAGCGAGCCACGGTCCCCGCCCCTGTCCTGGGTCCCGGGTCCCTGGGCTGATATGTTTATATAAAAAAAGAAGAGGTACTCCAAGGTGATTCTGCAAAAACCTTTTCCGTAAACATAAGCAGGGGAGTCCTAAGTGGGGAGACGTTAGGAGAAGGGGTCATGGAAGGGGATTTGACTTTATTGGAGCCTTTCGTTTTTCAAAGGAAAGCATCAGATGGTTGCAATTAGTGGACCTTTAAAATTCCCTTGGGGGCTTCCCTGGTGGTCCAGGGGGTAAAGAGCCCACCTTGCAGAGCAAGGGGTACCAGTTGGATCCATGGCCCAGGAAGATCCCATGTGCCGCAGAGCAGCTGGACCGATGTGTCCAATTACAAGCCAGCGTTCTGGAGCACTTGCACCCAGAGGCGGTGCTCTGCGATGAAAGAGGCCACTGTGATGAGAGGCCCACATGGGCCAAAGAACAAAAAGAAAATCAATAGAAGTGGCCTTATTGCAGTTTCCAAAGTGAAATGGTTGTCCTGAATGTTGAATATCCTTAAACGAGGCAGAGGCTCTGGGTATGGCACGGCTTTCAAAGTTGCTATTCATGCACTCCAGGGCTGTCCCCAGGCGCCCTTGGGGAGCCGAGAGGTGGCTGCCAATTCTCTTTGAATAGTGTGAAGGCCTCCCCTCCTCCCAGGTATCAGCACAGAGGGGAACTCACCCAGAGGTGGCAGCAGGGCCCCTGCTCCCTGATGTCCTGGTCTTTGACGCTGACCCCGGGGTGTCCTGGTCCTCGGGTGGGAGGGTGGGGGGTCTCTCGGGGCTGGTTCCAGGTGCAGCGTGCTTGGATCTGGGAGCCTGAACATGGTCGGGAGCTTCTTTTTGAGGTCAACCCTGCCGGGCTGCCTCCGTGGGTGCACAGTCCTGCTCCCCAGCACCAGGCTTGTCCCCACTGGGGAGACTGGCCCAGGGTGTTTGGACCTGCATCCCCAAGCTTTGCCATGGCTGAGCTTCTATGTTCAAGAGTTAGGGGACAGGATCCCGGAGGACTGAAAGCGGAGGCTGACGACCCTCCAGCTTCACTATTCCTGCTACCACATCTCGCACAAGACGGGAAGAGCGAGCCACGGTCCCCGCCCCTGTCCTGGGTCCCGGGTCCCTGGGCTGATATGTTTATATAAAAAAAGAAGAGGTACTCCAAGGTGATTCTGCAAAAACCTTTTCCGTAAACATAAGCAGGGGAGTCCTAAGTGGGGAGACGTTCGGAGAAGGGGTCATGGAAGGGGATTTGACTTTATTGGAGCCTTCCGTTTTTCAAAGGAAAGCATCAGATGGTTGCAATTAGTGGACCTTTAAAATTCCCTTGGGGGCTTCCCTGGTGGTCCAGGGGGTAAAGAGCCCACCTTGCAGAGCAAGGGGTACCAGTTGGATCCATGGCCCAGGAAGATCCCATGTGCCGCAGAGCAGCTGGACCGATGTGTCCAATTACAAGCCAGCGTTCTGGAGCACTTGCACCCAGAGGCGGTGCTCTGCGATGAAAGAGGCCACTGTGATGAGAGGCCCACACAAGCCAAAGAACAAAGATAAATGAATGAAAGATCAATAGAAGTGGCCAAAAAAAAAAAAAAAACAGATCCCCTTGGCAAGAGAGCACGAGGTCTTGCTACCTGCCTGAAAAGGGTGTAGGGTATGCTGGGAGAAAGGATGATTAACATCAGAAATGATCCTGCCACAGATGTTTATGTATAATTCATTTTGTACCCTATCCCCTCCTCATAAAGAGATCATGAGGGGTCTCATTTATAGTATCTCTACTGGCTCCTTGAATGCCAAGTTCTAGAGTGCAAACTATCCAGGGCCCCTGGTCTACCTGGCAAAGGGCAGCCCGAGCGGTCTACGGGCCGGGAGGAATGACTAAATCCGCATCCTCGCCAATTGCATCAGCATCACCCAGGAGCTTGTCTGAGCTGCAGAATCTGAAGCCCCACTGACTCTTTTATTTATTTATTTGGTGGAGGCGGATAGGGTGGGGAGGGCGGGGAGGGGGCAGGCGGGCCACTTCTATTGGTCTTTCATTTCTCTATTTTCATCCATCTTTGTTCTTTTGGCCCGTGTGGGCCTCCCATCGCGGTGGCCTCTGATGTCGCAGAGCACTGGCTCTGGGCGCATGCGCTCCAGAGCTCCGGCTCAGTAATTGGACACATCAATCCAGCTGCTCCGCGGCACGTGGGATCCTCCCGGGCCAGGGATCGAACTGGCACCCCTTGCACTCCAAGGCGGTGTCCTTACCCACTAGACCACCAGGGAAGCACCCACTGACTCTTAATGCATGGATGTGTGCGTGCTCAGTCATGTCCCACTTTTTGTGACCTCATGGACTGCAGCCCACCAGGCTCCTCTGTCCATGGGATTCTCCAGGCAAGAATACTGGAGTGGGGTGCCATACCCTCCTCCAGGGGGATCTTCCCGACCCAGGGATTGAACCCACGTCTCCTGTGTCTTCTGGCGGATTCTTTACCTCCACTGAATCTTAAGCTGCATTTTCACATCCCAAGTGATTCACGTGTGTGACTCTGTTTGCTCTAGGGGAAGGCCGGGGTTTTGGGAACACCTTGAGAAGCCCCGCTCTGGATTAGCAGGGTTCAGCCTCCCTGCCGTGAGCAGCTGCGGTTCTAACTATAGCACTGAGCCTCCGTGTAAGACAGGCTCACCTGCTAGGCAACAGCATTGCTCACCTGGAGGGAACCCTAGGTCAGCTCATTACTCAGGCCTCTGTTCTAATTTCACGGTTTCTGCCTGTGGTTGTGTAATCCTGGACTTGCGAGGCTCAAGTGTGGCGAAAGTCACCAGGGCTGACAAATCTCCCACTCTCATGACGCCATCATTGGAGGGGACACTCCCCCCTCGTGAGTATCGCCTCCCGTCTGAACCGTCCCCACGGAAGACTCGGAGGGACAAGGTGGCTGACCTTGTGGTGTGGCCTCAGTGTCAGTGGCTTGGGCGGCTTCTCCACATTTATCACAGCATCTCGGGCAAGTGCACAGCACAGCAATTACTCTGGACCCTAGGGATGCTGGGAATCATTTTTTTTTTTTTTTTACTTTCTCAAACAAATGAATACCCTTCTAGCTTTTACTCGTTGTCAGGTCTGCTTTATAGAAAGCATTTTAGTTCCATCAATTCTCACTATAACTATTGGGTGTGTGTATAGAGGAAGAAGGGGCATGGTTATTATTCCACGTTCCAGAAAGGGGAAAAAAAAATCAGAAAGGTAAAGTAACTTTCTTAAGGTCACACAGTAAACGAAACAACGAAATGTGGACCCAAACTCAGGTCCGTGTGGCTGCACAGGCCTCTCTGTCCTCCTGGGCTATACTTAGTCTTTCACAGAATTCCCACCACCCAGGATGTGTATCTACTGTTTCCTTCAGGTGAGGAAGAAAGCCGGAATGTTTTTCCACATGATCTTCGTCATTCTTCTCCTGCTTCTCCCAGGCAGGCACCTGCAGGGGCTCACGTTTTCCCTCAGCTTCTCCCCATGAATGACACGGCCTCTGAAATATGGCTGCTCTGCTCCCACGTCTTGCGCGAGGCCAGGAAGGCCAGGAATAAAGCCCTGGCAGCTTTCGGCGGATTTTTGAATCTTAAGCTGCATTTTCACATCCCAAGTGATTCACGTGGGGACTCTGTTTGCTCTAGGGGAAGGCCGGGGTTTTGGGAACACCTTGAGAAGCCCCGCTCTGGATTAGCAGGGTTCAGCCTCCCTGCCGTGAGCAGCTGCGGTTCTAACTATAGCACTGAGCCTCCGTGTAAGACAGGCTCACCTGCTAGGCAACAGCATTGCTCACCTGGAGGGAACCCTAGGTCAGCTCATTACTCAGGCCTCTGTTCTAATTTCACGGTTTCTGCCTGTGGTTGTGTAATCCTGGACTTGCGAGGCTCAAGTGTGGCGAAAGTCACCAGGGCTGACAAATCTCCCACTCTCATGACGCCATCATTGGAGGGGACACTCCCCCCTCGTGAGTATCGCCTCCCGTCTGAACCGTCCCCACGGAAGACTCGGAGGGACAAGGTGGCTGACCTTGTGGTGTGGCCTCAGTGTCAGTGGCTTGGGCGGCTTCTCCACATTTATCACAGCATCTCGGGCAAGTGCACAGCACAGCAATTACTCTGGACCCTAGGGATGCTGGGAATCATTTTTTTTTTTTTTTTACTTTCTCAAACAAATGAATACCCTTCTAGCTTTTACTCGTTGTCAGGTCTGCTTTATAGAAAGCATTTTAGTTCCATCAATTCTCACTATAACTATTGGGTGTGTGTATAGAGGAAGAAGGGGCATGGTTATTATTCCACGTTCCAGAAAGGGGAAAAAAAAATCAGAAAGGTAAAGTAACTTTCTTAAGGTCACACAGTAAACGAAACAACGAAATGTGGACCCAAACTCAGGTCCGTGTGGCTGCACAGGCCTCTCTGTCCTCCTGGGCTATACTTAGTCTTTCACAGAATTCCCACCACCCAGGATGTGTATCTACTGTTTCCTTCAGGTGAGGAAGAAAGCCGGAATGTTTTTCCACATGATCTTCGTCATTCTTCTCCTGCTTCTCCCAGGCAGGCACCTGCAGGGGCTCACGTTTTCCCTCAGCTTCTCCCCATGAATGACACGGCCTCTGAAATATGGCTGCTCTGCTCCCACGTCTTGTGGGAGGCCAGGAATAAAGCCCTGGGCCGCCTGCCCAACAGTGATAGCGGCCAGTAGGGTAAGTGCCGTGGCCGAGTGGCTGTTCTGGCAGTGGCCCTCTCAGGAGCAGGTGCGCACTGAAGGTCCCAGAGTGACCCTGGTTCTGTTCCTTTTTTTTTTTTTTTCCCTTTTTTTGGCCACCCCACTCAGCCTGCACAATCCTAGTTTCCTGACCAGGGATCGAACTGGAGCCCCAGTCGTGAAAGCGTCGCGGCCTAACCACTGAAGGGCCAGGGAATCCCTGGGCGACGCTGCTCCTCTGACCTGAGGGGAGAGGCTGGGCGGCGCTTGGACAAGCTCTAGCCTTCAGAGGAGACGGATCAAGGTTCAGGTTTCAGCATGACAAGTTTCATCAGCCTGCTTTGCACTTTTGCCTTTGTGGATCCCTTTCTCTCTTTTTGAAAAGAAAACTGTAAAGATATATTTACCTACCACAATGTTGGTATAAAGATAAATATTTAGTTATGGATAAAACTATTTTCTTCATCCTGAGTGGTTTTTTCCTCTCTGCTTTTTTTTTTTTTTTTTGAATATTTATTTATTTGGCTGTACCTGGCCTCAGTTGTGGCATGCAGTATCTTTTTTTTTTTTTTAAACCTTTATTTTGCTTTTAACTTTTACAGAGTTTCATGCAGGATCTTTGATCCTGCAAACCAGACCCACAAATATCGCTGCTGCAGCCCAGGTTGCAAAGGCTTCCCCCGACCTCCCTCCATGTCCTCAGGGCCACGTCCCCATATGGGCTGCCACACATAGCGCCCCGCGAGGGCCTCATGACCGTTGATGTCCCAGCCTGGGGCCAAAGCCCAGCTCTGCCACTGAGCTGCTGTGTTGCAGCATGCAGGATCTAGTTTCCTGACCAGGGATCGAGCCCTGGCTCCCTGCATCAGAAGCACAGACTCTTAGCCTCTGGACCACCAGGGAAATCCCTTTCTGTCTGCTTTTCAGAGAGCTTAAAATAGTTTCATGTCCTCTCCCCCAAATACGATAGACCTTGGACACTGTGTCTACTGTACCTACTGACCTTCCTGAGCCTCAGCTTTCTCATCTGTAAAATGGGTGTAGTTACCTTGTCTGCTTTGGTCCATAGCAATCAGCTTGTGTCCAGGGGACCCCCAACGCCTGGCATCTACTTAGTGGTCAGTCCAGAGGGCTCTGTCATTGCCCTCTGCTAGGGGGCAGTGGGCTTGCTGTGAAGGGGACTGAGTAGCTCCCCTGGGGTGGGCTGCTTCTCAGGCACGTATTCAAAGGCCAGTGTGGGTGAGGGTTTATGCCGTCAGCTGTGCCTCCCGCTGCCACCCTACAGAACATCCTGGCAGAAGGGTCAACAGAGCCTGCCCTTCACCGAGGCCTATGGAGACCCTGGATCTCTCGGGGCAAAGCTGAGACGAGAAACCCAGGCTCAGACCCCCATCCCAGGCTGTCCCTTCAGAGAGACAATTACAAGCAGAACTTGGTAAAGACACGAACCAGACTTTGCCGGAACACTCTCTCCTGCCGCCTATGTTGCACGGGCTTCCCCCCACCTCCCTCCATGTCCTCAAGGCCACGTCCCCATGCGGGCTGCCACGCGCTGCGCTCAGCCCGGGCCTCCTAACCTCTGATGGCCCAGCCTGGGGCTGAATCCCAGCTCTGCCATGGAGCTGCTGGGCAGGTTGCTTCCCGTCGTCAGTTTGCTCGCCTGTGAGAGGTTTGCTCGCCGTCTTACCTCACGGGATGATTGCAAAGATGGCCAAGGCAGAGCCACCTGGTTAAACATCCAAGTGGGATAATCCTGGAATTCACATCAAGAGGCTGTTGGAAGAACAAAAGTGAAGCCATCCGAACACGCTTACGCTGCTGCTTGGTCTGCAGCAAGTGCTCAATGGATGCTGGGTATTTTTTTTTTTTTGGTCTCTGTACACAAGTCCCGGGTGGTCACGGGGCTCCCCAGGTGGCCCAGTAGTAAAGGATCGCCTGCAGGGCAGGAGACACGAGACCTGCGGGTGCGATCCTTAGGTTGGGAAGACCCCCTGGAGAAGGAAAAGGCAACCCACTCCAACTGGAAAATTCCATGGACAGACGAGCCTGGTGGGCAACAGTCCACAGGGGTCAGAGAGTCAGACACGACTGAGCATATGCAAGCATCCACACAAGTCACAGATGGCAAAGTAGTTTTAGCGTCCAGGACAGAACCTTCTAGAATGTACGTGGGCTTCCAGAAATGGGAGTCCTCGGTTTCTTCCTCTCCAAACTGCCCACTGGAAGGTCCGTTGCTCAGGGAGCATGGGGGAGTTTCTGACCGTTCAAGGCCTCCCAGTTGGTGAGGCTCAAGCAGCTGGCTTCTCCTGGGCCTTAGGAAGTGACCGTGAGGGGTGGGTATCACTCTGGAAATTGCCACCGTGGGCTGTATGGGCAGTGTGAGGCTCTGGAGAGGTTTGAGCTCTAGGAACATTGAAGGAAAGGGGGGCGAAGGGGAGGGGTAACGGGTCTGGAGGGCCTCCGCGAAGCCGGGCCCCAGGCGGCTCTTGAGCTCCACTCCAGATTTGTGGAAACAGCCTGGCGTGGGGCTCTGCCGGGCGAGTGGCCTGGGAGGGGGCCGGCCAGGGCCCTTGGCCCTCTGGCTTCAGCTCGCGCCCCGTCCTCACTGTGGGCAGTGCCCTCAGACTCAGGGCCAGCTGGACACCAGAATGTGGCCATACGGCCTAAGGGAAGCTCCTGGCTTCTGAGGGCCCCCATCTCAGACCCCGAACCCACGGACGTCAGACTCCGACACCAGCCACAGGCTGCTCCCAGCTCTGTTTCCTCTAGTGGATCCCCTTTCTTTTCTGTTTCTTGGTTGTTGTTGCTGCTGCATCTCATGGCATGTGGGATCCTGGTTCCCCGACCAGGGAACGCACCCGCATCCCTTGCAGCGGGAGGATGGAGCCTTAGCCCTTGGACCACCACGGCAGCCCCTCTAGTGGACACCCTTTAGTCCAATGCGAATCCTGACGGAGCGATGACGGGGAAAGCACCCTGGATGGCGCTTTCCTGGAGAGACTGCTGTTAGCGCGCGTCCTCGTTGGCTGCCGGCATAAAATATTAATACCTGTCTGAGTGTGTGCGCTCCGGAGCCTTCCAAGGCAGGGTCTGGTTTCACATCCCAAGGCGAGACGACAGCTGCAGGCGGGGTCTGTGGGGCGCGCGGCCCCCGCGGCTGCTGAGAGGAGCGGCCCTGGCCCAGCACACCTGCTTCACGGCCGCGTTCTGGGGAGCGGAGGTCGCGAGGCATGACAACCGCGAGAGGTATGTACCCTTGGACAATGTGTGGGAAGGAATGCGACTTCTGGAATCTGAACTGAGCTCTGCTGGCTGTTTCTGGGACCGTCAGTGCGACAGGGGTTGCTTCCTGTGTCCTGATCAGATCTACACACACATGCGCACACACAGATGTGATAGTGAGGTGCAATTTCCTTACATATCTGTGAGCCTCCCTCTAGACATTTGAATGTAAAATCATTGCATAGGTTTTTTTCTTTTGATAAATAATTTTTTTGGCTTTTTAAAAAAATTGTATTTATTTATTTATTTTTGGCTGTTCTTGGTTTTCACTGCTGCTGCAGGCTTTTCTCTAGTGGCAGGGAGTGCGGCTACTCTCTAGTTGAGGTGAGCAGGCTTCTGGTTGTGGTGACTTCTCTTGTTGTGGAACTCGGCCTCTAGGGCACACGGGCTTCAGTAGTTGCAGCACATGGCCTCCATAGTTGCGGCTCCGAGGCTCTAGAGCACAGGCTCCATAGTTGTGGCTCATGGGCTTAGTTGTTCCGTCGCATGTGGGATCTTCCCGGATCAGGGATCAAACCAGTATCCCCTGCATTGGCAGGCTATCAGGGAAACCCCATTGCATAATTTTTTTTTTCTAGAGAGGATCTTTAATTTTACATTAGTTTCTCAAAGACATTGGGGGTTCCTTCCCCCAAATTAATAATTATAATGCTTTTTAAAATTTAATTAACTAAATTAATTTTAAATTAAAAATGATCATAGCCATTCTACTTTTAGGAATATCTATAACTACTTGTAAGTGACAGCAAAGATCTGAGGACTGGAACATTTCTGGAAGCATTGTTTTGGTTGCAAAAGACTCGAAATAACTCAATTATCAGCCAATAGAGGCTGGTGAGATCATTTGGGTGTGTTCACCCTTTCCACGACGGTCGGGGGCAGGTCTCAGGTGTGATCTGGAGGGCTCTTCGGGAGGATGAACTAAGAAAAGCAAGGTGCCGGACAGCCTGTGTGCGGTGCAGGCACTTCGGGGTGAGGCGGGCCCTTCTTGACGCTGGAGACCGCCTCTCAGAAGGATCCACCAACCACAGGGATTGGCTCAGAGGAAGTGAATTTTGGAACAGCGGTCAGGCGTGAGAGGCAGACTGCCTTTCCTCAGAGTCAGTACTGTTTGAACTCATCTGGTGTAAAGAGAGTCCAAGCAGACATCAGCCCCACGGGGCCACCGGCCAACCTGACTTTCAAAAGAACCTGAGCGGGGAGGCGTGTGAACGGCGGGCCCGGGAGCTGAGCGAGGGGTGGCTAATCTGGGGGAGCAGCTGCTGCTCTTCTAAATGAAGAAGGGGGCCAGGGTCCCAGGGTGGACCCACAGCTGGCCCCGCAGCGGCCACAGGCGCTCAGTGGAGGGGCGCGCTCCGTGCAGGGGGGCCTGACCGCCTGTGGCCCACAAGTCGGTGTCCTCGTCGTGACCGTGGTTGGTACGTGGAGCTCTGAGCAGGTGCGCAAACCCCGTGTGTTCTCCTCAGGGCCCTTCAAAGCTGGGGGGCTGGGGCGTGGACCCTCAATGTCTGTTGGGGAGGAACAGAGGGACAGGCCTGGGCCGTGACTCATGAGACCTGGCAGGGATGACTTGGTTCCACCCCACCCGGAAAGGAACCCCTCAGGAGGTCACGAGCAGCCTAGACGGCCCACGGGGCCGCCCCGGGCAGCTGCCAACCTGCCCGGCAGGCCGGGCTGCGTGCGCTGTAGGTCACATTCCTTGGCCATGAAGCACCTTGTTGACACGGCCAGAGGCCTGGTGTCCGTCCATCCTTGACGCGGAGCTCTGGTCCAGGTGAGGTCTGCGTAGGCCTCAGATGTGGCTTACCTGTTTGCCTGAGGCCAAGTAAGCAACTGGTCAAGAGGTGTCACTGGGGTGGAGAGGGCCTGCCCGGTCTGCCTCATTCCACGACGTGGGCAATACACCTGCCTCACCAGGAAGTCGCCCGCCTGCCTCTTGTTGGCGTTGAGCCCCAATAGAGGCTGGTGAGATCATTTGGGTGTGTTCACCCTTTCCACGACGGTCGGGGGCAGGTCTCAGGTGTGATCTGGAGGGCTCTTCGGGAGGATGAACTAAGAAAAGCAAGGTGCCGGACAGCCTGTGTGCGGTGCAGGCACTTCGGGGTGAGGCGGGCCCTTCTTGACGCTGGAGACCGCCTCTCAGAAGGATCCACCAACCACAGGGATTGGCTCAGAGGAAGTGAATTTTGGAACAGCGGTCAGGCGTGAGAGGCAGACTGCCTTTCCTCAGAGTCAGTACTGTTTGAACTCATCTGGTGTAAAGAGAGTCCAAGCAGACATCAGCCCCACGGGGCCACCGGCCAACCTGACTTTCAAAAGAACCTGAGCGGAGAGGCGTGTGAACGGCGGGCCCGGGAGCTGAGCGAGGGGTGGCTAATCTGGGGGAGCAGCTGCTGCTCTTCTAAATGAAGAAGGGGGCCAGGGTCCCAGGGTGGACCCACAGCTGGCCCCGCAGCGGCCACAGGCGCTCAGTGGAGGGGCGCGCTCCGTGCAGGGGGGCCTGACCGCCTGTGGCCCACAAGTCGGTGTCCTCGTCGTGACCGTGGTTGGTACGTGGAGCTCTGAGCAGGTGCGCAAACCCCGTGTGTTCTCCTCAGGGCCCTTCAAAGCTGGGGGGCTGGGGCGTGGACCCTCAATGTCTGTTGGGGAGGAACAGAGGGACAGGCCTGGGCCGTGACTCATGAGACCTGGCAGGGATGACTTGGTTCCACCCCACCCGGAAAGGAACCCCTCAGGAGGTCACGAGCAGCCTAGACGGCCCACGGGGCCGCCCCGGGCAGCTGCCAACCTGCCCGGCAGGCCGGGCTGCGTGCGCTGTAGGTCACATTCCTCGGCCATGAAGCACCTTGTTGACACGGCCAGAGGCCTGGTGTCCGTCCATCCTTGACGCGGAGCTCTGGTCCAGGTGAGGTCTGCGTAGGCCTCAGATGTGGCTTACCTGTTTGCCTGAGGCCAAGTAAGCAACTGGTCAAGAGGTGTCACTGGGGTGGAGAGGGCCTGCCCGGTCTGCCTCATTCCACGCGTGGGGCCTCACGGCGCAGAGCTTTGACATCCTGTGCTCTGGGCAATACACCTGCCTCACCAGGAAGTCGCCCGCCTGCCTCTTGTTGGGTGGGATGACACGTCCAGCTTGCCTGCTGCTCACTCATGGCAAACCTGCCGCCTGCTTAGGAGACAAGCCTGGGGCCCCCGCCACGGCAGGGAGGCTCGTTGGACCCAGAGGGGCCCGCAGGATTCATCCACATACTTCACCTGCAAGTGAGCGCCCTGTCATCCCAAGTGACCCAGGACTGAGGGGTTTCCCAGGATGGGTGGCTTTCAGCGCTGAGACCAGGACTGTCCTGGGCAAACCTGATGGCCGATCACCCTCCCTGGAAGCCTGCCAGCAGAGGGGCATGCCGGGGCTGTCTGCAGTCCTTTCAAGGGCAGGGTTTCTGTCTTCCTTTCTCTTTTGTCTTCTATAATTAGAGACTTTGGGTTTCCCTGGTGACTCAGTGGTAAAGAAATCACCTGCTATTGCAGGAGACATGGGTTCGATCCCTGAGTTGGGAAGATCCCCTGGAGAAGGAAAGGGCAGCCCACTCCAAATATTCTTGCCTGGGAAACCCCATGGACAGAGGAGGCTGGTGGGCTACCATCCGTGGGGTTGCAAAGAGTCAGACGCGGGCTTCCCCTGGTGGTCCAGTGGGTAAGGACACCGCCTTGCAGTGCAAGGGGCGCCGGTTCGATCCCTGGCCTGGGAAGATCTCATGTGCCGCGGAGCGGCTGGACTGATGTGTCCAATCAGCGAGCCGGAGCTCTGGAGCGCATGCGCCCAGAGCCGGCTCTCTGCGACAACAGACGCCACCGCGATGGGAGGCCCACACGGGCCAAAGAACAAAGATAGATGAAAATAGAGAAATGAAAGACCAATAGAAGTGGCCCGCCCGCTCCCCTCCCTTCCCAACCTGACCCCCGCCCAAAATAAATAAATAAATAAATAAATCTTTAAAAAAAAAAAAAAAAGAGTCAGACACAAGCTGGGGACTAAATAGTAACAACCGGCAACAGCGCCTGGGTCTTTTCTTTGTATTTCCTGATGTTGATGTTTTTTTGAAGGGGACAGGCCAGGTATTTTTTTTTGTCAACCCCTCATTCCACGCTGGGGCCTCACGGCCGCAGAGCTTTGACATCCTGTGCTCTGGGCAATACACCTGCCTCACCAGGAAGTCGCCCGCCTGCCTCTTGTTGGGTGGGATGACACGTCCAGCTTGCCTGCTGCTCACTCATGGCAAACCTGCCGCCTGCTTAGGAGACAAGCCTGGGGCCCCCGCCACGGCAGGGAGGCTCGTTGGACCCAGAGGGGCCCGCAGGATTCATCCACATACTTCACCTGCAAGTGAGCGCCCTGTCATCCCAAGTGACCCAGGACTGAGGGGTTTCCCAGGATGGGTGGCTTTCAGCGCTGAGACCAGGACTGTCCTGGGCAAACCTGATGGCCGATCACCCTCCCTGGAAGCCTGCCAGCAGAGGGCATGCCGGGGCTGTCTGCAGTCCTTTCAAGGGCAGGGTTTCTGTCTTCCTTTCTCTTTTGTCTTCTATAATTAGAGACTTTGGGTTTCCCTGGTGACTCAGTGGTAAAGAAATCACCTGCTATTGCAGGAGACATGGGTTCGATCCCTGAGTTGGGAAGATCCCCTGGAGAAGGAAAGGGCAGCCCACTCCAAATATTCTTGCCTGGGAAACCCCATGGACAGAGGAGGCTGGTGGGCTACCATCCGTGGGGTTGCAAAGAGTCAGGCGGGCTTCCCTGGTGGTCCAGTGGGTAAGGACACCGCCTTGCAGTGCAAGGGGCGCCGGTTCGATCCCTGGCCTGGGAAGATCTCATGTGCCGCGGAGCGGCTGGACTGATGTGTCCAATCAGCGAGCCGGAGCTCTGGAGCGCATGCGCCCAGAGCCGGCTCTCTGCGACAACAGACGCCACCGCGATGGGAGGCCCACACGGGCCAAAGAACAAAGATAGATGAAAATAGAGAAATGAAAGACCAATAGAAGTGGCCCGCCCGCTCCCCTCCCTTCCCAACCTGACCCCCGCCCAAAATAAATAAATAAATAAATAAATCTTTAAAAAAAAAAAAAAAAGAGTCAGACACAAGCTGGGGACTAAATAGTAACAACCGGCAACAGCGCCTGGGTCTTTTCTTTGTATTTCCTGATGTTGATGTTTTTTTGAAGGGGACAGGCCAGGTATTTTGTCAACTGCAGGGCCCTCCAGCAGTGAGTGTACCTGGCCGCCGATAAGTGCTCTGCCTGCCGTGTACCAAGCTCTTCCCACACATTCTCTCATTCATCTCTTCAACCACCCTCGGAAGGACAAGTGATATGCGTGTGCTGATTCTGTACTCAAGGAAAACAGGCTCAGAGAGGTTAAGGTGCTTGCCTAAGACGGTTCAGCCAGAGAGAGGTAGTCCTGGATGTTAACTTCAGACTCAAAGCTCCTAACCGCTGGCTTGTGGCGCCCTGGGGAGGTTTTCTTGTTTCATTTGCAAGTGTTGTTTCTTTTTGCTTCTGGAACTCTGAGGTCAGCAAATCGTTGTCAAGGTCACCAGCCATCCCCCCTACCCCGAGCTGCTCCTCACATACCAACTGAGATAAGGCGGCTTACCCTTGGACTTTCCCCTGGTCTGTAAGAAAAAAAGGGGGGCAATTAACCTTTAGAGTCTTGAGATTGTGAGCAGATGAGTGCAGAGGGTTGTGGGGTGAAAGTTCACCTTTGAGTCTAAAAACCCCTGCCGTCTGATCTGAGTCCCTGTTACGGGTTGGAGCAGGGTATGAACCAAGGAGCCCCGTCTGTCCCTTGAACCGAGAACCAAGGTCGCTGTGGCTGTGGCTGGAGCTGAAGTGGCAGAGAGTCACTTGGCTCCCCGTCCTGCCTTTGCCCCTGCCCGCAGCCGCAGCCCAAGGTACAGCATCTTCTCACAGGGTCTGGTCACCCTCCTCCAGGAAGGCCTCCAGGCCCGGCAGCCTCAGGCAGCCCCTACCTCCTTTACTCTGACCCTTTACTGTGACTCTCCCTGCCTCTGCCCCCTTCAGAACAGTCCTCCTCACTCACTGCCCGTAGTAAATACTCAATACCTGTGAATGAATGAATGAATGAATGAATGGGTGTAGGATACCCTGGGACCTACCTGTTGCTTGTCACCCTGACAAATCCCTTTAAGCTCTCACCAGCCTCTCCATTGTTACAGACGCCAGCGAGTTGGCATGAGTTCTGTCGCAGCGCTCTTGAGAAAACCACCTCTTTGCTGTGCCTTTCTGCCCTTGTTTGCGGTCAGGCTGGCCCCTGGGGCTCTCAGTGCTCTCTCCTCCCAGGATTTCCCCAGCAGCTTCCACTCGGGCCTTGCTCGTGGGCTGCCCTTCTCATCTCATCCCAGCGGCCGGCTCAGTCTGTTCTCAGGCCTTTCTCTGGATGAACCGTCTATGACTCCACATTTCTAGTGAATTTATTCATTCAACAAATATCCACTGGGCACCTACTACGGGGCGGGGCGCGGCGCTAGGTGCTGAGGTCAGCAGGGAACAAGGTAAAGTCCTTGGCTTCGTGGGAGAAAGAGGATTAAAGGGCAAACAGTCAACAAACAGCAACTGCAGGGTATAGTATGTGCTCAGAAGGAAAGAAAACAAGGGTTATGTGGAGGATAATGCGGGCGGGTCCTCACTCTGGGGGAGAAGGAAAGGGCACTCCAGTATTCTTGCCTGGAAAAGCCCATAAACAGAGGAGTCTGATGGACTACAGTCTATGGGGTTGCAAAGAATTAGACACGACTGAGTGACTAGACAGCAACAAAAACTGACTCTGGACTAGAGACCACGGCAACCCACTCTGAAAAGGGGTGGGCTGAGCTGGGTCTAAGGAGCCTGAATGCACAGAGTTCAGGGAACAGCATTCTAGGCAGAGGGAACAGCAAGGGCAAAGGCCCACTGGCATGCTTGGAGAACAAGAAAGAAGCCTGTGCTGCAGAGCAGAACTGTGCTGTGGGAGGCCATGGGGTTAGGGTTGCTGGCCCCAGTAAGGAGTGTGGATTCTATTGTAAGCTTCACAGAAAGCCATGGGGGCTTGCTTTCTTTTTCTAAGATTTTTTTTTGGCATGGACTATTTGTAAAGCCTTTATTGACTTTGTTACAATATTGTTTCTGATCTATGTTTTGATTTTCTGGCTGTGAGGCCTGTGGGATCTTCGCTCCCCGACCAGGGATGGAATCTGCACCCCCTGCATTGAAAGGTCAAGTCTTTTTTCTTTTTTTTTATTCTTTATTTTAAAAGTTTTACAGAGTTTTGTTGTTCACAGACATGTATGTTCCCAGATCAGTCATATGCATATCCATGGTCCCCATCCGTCCAGATCCCCCCATCCCACCCCTCCAGACCTTCGCCCCAAGCCATTGTAAGCACTCCTATTCCCTTAGCACTATGACACTAGCTATCTTTTCCACACATAACAGTATAGGTTTCCGTGTTACTCCCTCCATGCCTCCCCCTCCCTATTTCTTCCCCACAGTGTCCCTATGTCTATGCTCTGTCTGTTTTTCCATGTGTTCCCTGCATGCGTTATCAAGACCGTCCTACTAGATTCCATATATGTGTGTTAGTATACTGTATTTGTCTTTCTCTTTTTGACTTACTTCACTTTTGAAGATAGGTTCTAGAGCCAGCCACCTCATTAGGACTGAGTCTTCTGCATTTCTTTTAACAGCTGAGTAGTATTCCACTGTATATATGTACCAGAGCTTCTGTATCCATTCATTCGTCGATGGACTCTAGGCTGCTTCCATGTTCTGGCTATTGTATAGAGAGCTGCAATGAACATTGGGGTACAGGTGCTTCTTTCAGTTTTGATTTCATCAGGGTATAAGCCTAATAGTGGGATTGCTGGGTCATAGGGTGCTTCTATTTTTAGTTTTTTAAGAAATCTCCATACTGTCTTCCATAGAGGCTGTATCAATTGACATTCCCACCAGCAATGCAAGAGAGTTCCCTTTTCTCCGCACCCTCTCCAGCATTTATTGTCTGCAGATTTTTTGATGATGGCCATTCTGACGGGTGTAAGGTGATATCTCATTGTAGTTTTAATTTGCATTTCTCTAATTATAAGTGAAGTTGAGCATCGTTTTGTGCTTTTGGGTCATCTGTATGTCCTCTTTGGAGAGGCTTCTCTTTAGATCTTTTTCCCATTTTTTGATTGGGTTGTTCGTTTTCCCTGTGCTGAATTGTCTGAGTTGCTTGTAGATTTTGGAGATTAATTCTTTGTCTATTGTTTCATTTGCTATGATTTTCTCCCACTCTGTGGGGTGTCTGTTCAGCTTTTTTGTAATTTCTTTTGCTGTACAAAAGCTTTTAAGTTTCATGAGGTCCCACATGTTCATTTTTCTTTTCAGTTCTGCTATTTTAGTTGGTGGATCAGAGAAAATCTTGCTTTGATTGATGTCCTTGAGGGTTTTGCCTATATTCTCCTCTAAGAGTTTGATGGTTTCTGGTCTTACATTTAGGTCTTTAATCCATTTTGAGTTGATCTTAGTGTATGGTGTCAGGGAATGTTCCAACTTCATTTTTCTGCATGTAGCTGTCCAATTCTCCCAGCACCACTTGTTGAAGAGGCTGTCTTTGTCCCATTTTATAGTTTCGCCTCCTTTATCAAAAATAAGGTACCCATAGGTGCGTGGGTTTATCTCTGGGTTCTCGATCTTGTTCCATTGATCTATAGTTCTGTTTTTGTGCCAGTACCATACTGTCTTGATAACTGTTGCTTTGTAGTAGAGTCTGAAGTTAGGGAGGCTGATCCCTCCAGCTCCGTTTTTCTTTCTCAGAATTGCTTTGGCTATTTGAGGTCTTTTGTGTTTCCATATGAACTGTGTGATTCTTTGGTCTAGTTCTGTGAAAAATGTCAATGGAAGTTGAATAGGTATTGCATTGAATCTGTAGATGATATTTGGTATATGGTCATTTTCACAATATTGATTCTTCCGATCCAAGAACATGGAATATCTCTCCATCTGTTTAAGTCTTCTTTAACTTCTTTCATGAGTGTCTTGTAATTTTCTGTGTACAATTCTTTTGTTTCTTTGGTAGGTTTATTCCTAGATATTTGATTCTTTTGGTTGCAATGGTGAAGGGGACTGCCTCTTTGATTTCATTTTCTGATTTTTCATTGTTTGTGTATAGGAATGCCAGTGATTTGTGTGTGTTGACTTTGTATCCTGCGACTTTGCTGAATTCATTGATTAGCTCTAGTAGCTTTGTGATAGTGTCTTTGGGATTTTCTATGTATAATATCATGTCGTCTGCAAAAAGAGAGAGCTAGACTTCTTCCTTTCCAATCTGGATTCCTTTCATTTCTTTCTCTTCTCTTATTGCCGTTGCTAGAACTTCCAGGACTATGTTGAATAGTAGTGGTGAAAGTGGACACCCCTGTCTTATTCCTGATCTTAGAGGGAATGCTTTCAGTTTTTCACCGTTGAGGATAATGTTCGCTGTGGGCTTCTCATAGATGGCTTTCACTATGTTGAGATAGGTTCCTTCTATGCCCATTTTTTGAAGAGTTTTTATCATAAATGGGTGTTGTACTTTGTCGAAGGCTTTTTCATGTGATTTTTGTCTCTCTGTTGATATGGTGTATCACATTGATTGATTTGCGGATGTTGAAGAATCCTTGCATGCCTGGGATGAACCCGACTTGATCATGGTGTATGAGTGTTTTGATGTGCTGTTGAATTCTGTTTGCTAGGATTTTGTTGAGGATTTTGGCGTCAAGGTTCATCAGTGAAATTGGCCTATAATTTTCTTTTTTTGTGTTGTCTTTGCCTGGCTTTGGTATCAGGGTGATGGTGGCCTCATAGAATGTGTTTGGAAGTGTTCCTTCCTGTGCAATTGTTTGGAAGAGTTTTAGAAGGACAGGCATTAGCTCTTCTTTTAATGTTTGGTAGAATTCGGCTGTGAAGCCATCTGGCCCTGGGCTTTTATTTTTGGGTAAATTTTTAATCACAGATTCGATTTCTGAGCTTGTGATTGGGTTGTTCAAAGTTTCTGTTTCTTCCGGGCTCAGTCTTGGGAGATCGATCTTCCCCAAGAAACTGTCCATTTCTTCCAGGTTGTCCAGTTTGTTGCCACAGAGTTGCTCATAATAGTCTCTTAGAATCCTTTGGATTTCTGCATTATCTGTTGTAATCTCTCCTTTTTCGTTTTTGATTTTGTTGATCTGGTTCTTCTCTCTCTTTCTCTTGATGAGTCTGGCCAGAGGCTTGTCAATTTTATTTACCTTTTCAAAGAACCAGCTTTTTGTTTTATTTATCCGTACTATAGTTTCTTTCATTTCTTTCTGATTTATTTCTGCTCTAGTCTTTATAATTTCTCGTCTTCTGCTGGCTTTGGGATGTTTCTGTTCTTCTTTTTCCAATTGTTTTATGCGGAGGGTTAGGTCATCTGCTTCATATTTTCCTAGTTTCTTGAGGTGGGATTGTATTGCTATAAATTTCCCTCTTAGAACTGCTTTTGTGGTATCCCATAAGTTTTGAACGGTCGTATATTCATTGTCATTTTCTTCTAGGAATTTTTAAATTTCTCCTTTGATTTCCTCAGTAATCAGTTGGTTTTTTAGGTATGTGTTGTTTAATCGCCATGTGTTTGTATTTTTAGAGGTTTTTTTTCCTGTAGTTCATCTCTAGTCTCATTGCATTGTGGTCCGAGAAGAGGGTTGATATAATTTCAGTTTTCTTGAATTGACTGAGGTTAGATTTGTGGCCCAAGATGTGGTCTATCCTGGAGAATGTTCCATGAGCACTTGAGAAGAAAGTGTATTCTTCTGCTTTTGGGTGGAACGTCCTAAAGATATCGATGAGGTCCATCTTTTCTAGTGTGGCATTTGAGGCTTGTGTTTCTTTATTAATTTTCTGTTTAGATGATCTATCCATTGGTGTGAGAGGAGTGTTAAAATCTCCTACTATTATTGTGTTATTGATTTCTTCTTTTAAGTCTGAAAGTATCTGTCTTATGTATTGAGGTGCCCCTGTGTTGGGTGCGTAGATGTTCATGACTGTTATGTCTTCCTCTTGGATGGATCCCTTAATCATGATGTAGTGACCTGCCTTGTCTCTTAGAATCTTCTTTACTTTAAAATCTATTTTGTCTGATAGTAGAATTGCTACCCCAGCTTTCTTTTGATTTCCATTTGCATGGAATATCTTTTTCCAGCCTCTCACTTTCAATCTATGGGTGTCTTTAGGTCTGAAGTGGGTCTCTTGTAAACAGCATATATATGGGTCATGTTTCTTGATCCATTCAGCCAACCTGTGTTGTTTGGTTGGAGCATTTAATCCATTTACATTCAAAGTAATTATTGATACGAATGTTCCTACTGTCATCTTCTTAGAAGTCTGGGGTTTGATTTGTAGGACTTCTTCTACTCTTGTATTTATTGGCTATATCAGGCCCTTTAATACTTGTTGTAGGGCTGGTTTTGTGGTACAGAAATCTTTTAGTTTTTGTCTGTCTGAGAAGCTTTTGACTTCTCCATCTATTCTGAATGAGATTCTTGCTGGGTAGAGAATTCGTGGTTGCAGGTTATTCTCTTTTAGCCATTTAAATGTGTCCTGCTATTCTCTTCTGGCCTGTAGGGTTTCTGTTGAGAGATCCGCAGTTGGACGTATGGGGTTTCCTTTATATGTTATTTGTTGTTTGCTCCTAGCTGCTTTTAGTAATCTGTCTTTATATTTAGTCTGTGTTAGTTTGATTAGAATGTGCCTTGGTGTGTTTCTTCTGGGGTTTATCCTGTATGGAACTCTTTGTGCTTCTTGAACATGGTTGACTATTTCCTTTCCCATGCTGGGGAAGTTTTCCACTATAACCTCTTTAAGAATTTTTCGTAACCTTTCTTCCCTTCTTCTTCCTCTGGAACTCCTATAATTCTAATGTTGGTGCATTTGATATTGTCCCATAGATCTCTGAGGCTATCCTCAGTTCTTTTAATTCTTTCAGCTTTGTTCTGTTCTTCACCAGTTATTTCCACCATTCTATCTTCCAGCTCGCTTATCCGTTCTTCAGCCTCTGATACTCTACTGTTGAGGCCTTCTATAGTATTTTTGAGTTCAGCAATTGAGTTGGTGGTCTCTATTTGCTTATTTTTCATTTCCTGCATGTCTTTTCTCAATGCACTAATTTCCTCTAATATTCTGTTTTCGATGTTTTGCATCCTCATTAGTATAGTTTTTCTGAATTCTCTTTCAGATAATTTGCCTATCTCCTCCTCTATCATTTGAGGCTGTGATTCTCTAGCTTGGTCCTTCATTTGTGCAGTGTTTCTCTGTCGTTTCATTATTAGGTTAGTTTTTGTTTCTTTGTGGGTGTCTGTGTGTATGGAGTTCTTTTCCCCACCAGGCTTCTTGGTTGAATTCTCCCTTCCTTTGGGTTTTTGTCCTTGTAGAAGGGTTCAGTGGTTTGTGTCTTGGGTGGTGTTAGGTCTTGTTTACAGGTGAACAATCTCTAGTGTTGTATGTTCTTTGATAGTGTGGGGTCTTGGAATCAGGGCTTCTAGTCCGAGGATCCTTGGTTTGATGATTGGTCAGGAGGTGTAGGCTCTATGCCTGGTTTGCTATGCTGTTCCATGATATTAGTTCAAATACTAGCATCTGAGGAGCAAGAGGTGTGTCCCTAATGGGTGACAGTCATAAAAGCATGCAGATGTTTTCTAACATAGTCATAAGATATACATACATACACAGCAATAACCACATCTAACCAGTCTTACAGTGACAAAGCATAGGAAATTTTTCTGGCAAACGACACAATCAAAGATGGTACTTGCCCGTTGAGCTCTGAATTAATTAAAATAATGCCTGGAAAAATAGATCTTGGGTAAGGTCCTGGCTTGGGCTATTTCATCATTGATAGCAATTTTTAGCTAAGACATGTGTTGGGGGTGAGGAGGTGGAGAGTGTATGGGTAATGAGAAGGAATAGATTCGACTTGGAAGGATTTTATAGGGTTATGTAGCCAAGATTAGTGTGTTGTATTGTTTCGTGCAGCTGGAAGAGAATAGTGGAGACACGAAGGTAGGAAATATTTATCTAGGGGGTAGTGGTATATAGGAGAAAGTTTTAGATTTAGAACATAGAGGGAGGAAGGAGTGGGAAAGAGGAAAGAAAATTAGAAGGTCAAGAATTAAAATTTTTTAAAAAATTTAATAATTAAAAATCAAAAAAATTAAAAATTAATAAAAGGAAGAGAAACTTAATAAGAAGAGACAAAAGAGAAAAAAAAAAAAAACATCAAAAAAAAAACAAAAACAAAAAACCCCCCAAACCTGACCAATCAAACGAATAAACAGAACCGTCAGCAACAGATAAGCAAAAAAGCTAAACACTGTCCCTGGTTTTTATCCTCTCATCTGTCTGGAAGCCAGTCTGCTCTCGATGGTGTTGTCTTGATGATGCAGCCTTTCCCTTATGGCACCGGTCTGCAAGCTCAGGTGCTGCCCGGGATGGCGGGCTGATCCCAGTCCGTCGGGCGGGGGACCACGGCGCGCGCTCACCATCTTGGGTTGGGCGGGGGCGTGGGCTGATCCCAGTCAGGCAATCCAGTGTTGGGCGGGGGCGTCCTGGCTCTGCCGCGCATCCGCCGGTAGCCTCTGATACCTGCCCTTCTCCCGACTTCCTCCGCTGCGGCTGTAGCTATGGGGGCGCAGCTATGGGGGTGCAGGGGCTCCTCCGCCACTGGCGCACGCGCACTGCCGGTTACGCCTCCAAGTCCCAAAGGCAAGCACAAGCTTCCCCGTCTGGCTCGAGCCCGGTCCCTGGTCAGCAATCTGTGGGCGACTTCCCCTTCAGCGAGTCCCCCACTAGGAGTGTTGACACTCACCCGGTGCCAGGCGGAACATCGCGATTTTCGCCCGGCGGCCGAGCGGCGCGATCCTCACACTGGGCGCTCCCTCCCGTCTCCCGGTCCGTCTCTAGGCAGCACTCCCTGCGTTCCGACCAGCCTCAGGTCGCTAGGCAGCAAGCGCGTTCTGCCCGTTCTGCCCGGCCCTGCTCCGGTATCCTATCTTCTCAGTGTCTTAATTTCTGCCGGTGATCCGGGTGGATTCTTGGAGTTTTCACGCTGAGCGCTGCCCTCTCTCCCCCGAGGCTCTGCTTAGGGTTATGTAGCCAAGATTAGTGTGTTGTATTGTTTCGCAGCTGGAAGAGAATAGTGGAGACACGAAGGTAGGAAATATTTATCTAGGGGGTAGTGGTATATAGGAGAAAGTTTTAGATTTAGAACATAGAGGGAGGAAGGAGTGGGAAAGAGGAAAGAAAATTAGAAGGTCAAGAATTAAAATTTTTTTAAAAATTTAATAATTAAAAATCAAAAAAATTAAAAATTAATAAAAGGAAGAGAAACTTAATAAGAAGAGACAAAAGAGAAAAAAAAAAAAAAACATCAAAAAAAAAAACAAAAACAAAAAACCCCCCAAACCTGACCAATCAAACGAATAAACAGAACCGTCAGCAACAGATAAGCAAAAAAGCTAAACACTGTCCCTGGTTTTTATCCTCTCATCTGTCTGGAAGCCAGTCTGCTCTCGATGGTGTTGTCTTGATGATGCAGCCTTTCCCTTATGGCACCGGTCTGCAAGCTCAGGTGCTGCCCGGGATGGCGGGCTGATCCCAGTCCGTCGGGCGGGGGACCACGGCGCGCGCTCACCATCTTGGGTTGGGCGGGGGCGTGGGCTGATCCCAGTCAGGCAATCCAGTGTTGGGCGGGGGCGTCCTGGCTCTGCCGCGCATCCGCCGGTAGCCTCTGATACCTGCCCTTCTCCCGACTTCCTCCGCTGCGGCTGTAGCTATGGGGGCGCAGCTATGGGGGTGCAGGGGCTCCTCCGCCACTGGCGCACGCGCACTGCCGGTTACGCCTCCAAGTCCCAAAGGCAAGCACAAGCTTCCCCGTCTGGCTCGAGCCCGGTCCCTGGTCAGCAATCTGTGGGCGACTTCCCCTTCAGCGAGTCCCCCACTAGGAGTGTTGACACTCACCCGGTGCCAGGCGGAACATCGCGATTTTCGCCCGGCGGCCGAGCGGCGCGATCCTCACACTGGGCGCTCCCTCCCGTCTCCCGGTCCGTCTCTAGGCAGCACTCCCTGCGTTCCGACCAGCCTCAGGTCGCTAGGCAGCAAGCGCGTTCTGCCCGTTCTGCCCGGCCCTGCTCCGGTATCCTATCTTCTCAGTGTCTTAATTTCTGCCGGTGATCCGGGTGGATTCTTGGAGTTTTCACGCTGAGCGCTGCCCTCTCTCCCCCGAGGCTCTGCTTAGGCCCCATGTTAGGGCACTTGCTGGCGCGTTCTCTGTCGGTGCGGCCCGGCGTGGGTGTTAGGATAGAGGTTTCTTAGAACCCTAGCTCCGGGAAATTTCTGGCTATTCACTCTTCTACTCTTGCGGACCTATGGAATTCTTCTGTCGTCTAGCGGCTGCTTTGTTGGTGGTGGTTCTTTTCTTGATGAGTTCTGGTGATTCTGTTGGGGAGCTGGTGAAATCTTCCCCTCATTCCTCCGCCATCTTGGCTCCTCCGAAAGGCCAAGTCTTAACCTCTGGGCGACCAGGGAAGTCCCACCACTGGTGTTTTTCTCTCTTTTTTAATTTTGGCCACCTTTATTGGTCTTTCATTTATTTATTTTCATCCATGTTTATTCTTTGGCCTGTGTGGGCCTCCCATTGCAGTGGCCTCTCTCGTTGCAAAGCCGACTCTGGACACATGTCCTCCAGAGTACTGGCTCCTAATTGGACACACCGATCCAGCTGCTCCATGGCGCATGGGATCTTCCCAGGCCAGGGATCGAACTGGCGCCCCTTGCACTGCAAGGCAGACTCTTTACCCACTGGGCCACCAGGGAAGCCCTGCTGGTGCTTTTAAAGTTAGACGGTGACATGGTCTCCTTTTCATGTTAAGCCTCTCTGGCTACGACAGCGGGTCAGAGGGAGGTCCCCAGGGTCGTGTCCTCCTGCCTGCTCTGTTTGCATCCTCCTCCTTGCCCTGCTTGGCCCCAGACCACACCGGTTTTCTGGGCATCCTGGTCCTCAGGCCTGGCCTCTCGAATCCCCCTTCAGCCCTACTCTGTCCCTTCATGTTCAAAGGTGCTTGCGTCCCAGTGGCCGCTCTCCAGGCTGCAGGCCTCCCTGGATGTCCCTAGAGACCGAGACTAGGAGTCTGGACTTGAGAAGACCTGTGACCGAGTCCTGGCGCAGCCCCTCACCAGCAGACAGTGGGCTTCTTCTGAGCCTCAGTTTCCTCCTCTGGAAAAGGAAGGAGGACCAGTAGCACCTCCTTCGTGGCTACTTGGCTCCCCAGGTGGCGCTAGCAGTAAAGAACCTGCATGTCAGTGCAGGAGCCGAAAGGGACGCAGGTTTGATCCCTGAGCGGGGAAGATCCCCTGGAGGAGGGCATGGCAACCCACTCCAGTGTTCTTGCCTGGAGAATCCCATGGACAGAGCCTGGCGGGCTACAGTCCGTAGGGCTGCACGGAGTCAGTCCAACTGAAGGGACTGAGCATGTATGCACACGTGGGTACTTGTGTGGTTTAGCGGAAAAAGCTGGATAGTGCCGGAGCCTTGCCTGGCACCAGGCTGACGGGGACTGTGTCTGAGTCTCGCCCCTCCCGGGCCAGGAGGGACTGGACAAATGGCGCCCACTGCGTCGCGTGCCACGGCCCAGGCTCTGCGGCTGAAACATGAGCTGGGAGGGCCTCGTGGATTCTTGACCTGGTTTTTCCACTTTGTAACCACTCAAACAGCTGGCCGTGCTGCTGGCAGAGGACGGTCCTGGCCGAGGGGCTGAAACCTGAGCATGTGAATTTAAGCTGCAGATTTACAATCCCCTGTGTGAGCTTGGCCGGTGTAGCCGCAGTGGGTGTTATCAGTAAACACAGCGCAGCCATTGATCGCACTGGGGAAACAGCCGCAACTGCCTTGACAAAGCCCTGGAACCTTCCTGTTAACCCTCCATTGGGAGTCTACACTATGGAAAGTGCTGGACCTGGCTTGAGGGACTGTCACTTTTTAGCTGAGTGACCTTTGTGTTGCTTAGTTGCTAAGTTGTCTGACTCTGCGACCCCATGGACTGTAGCCCACCAGGCTCTTCCATCCATGGAATTTCCCAGGCAAGAACCCTGGAGTGGGTTGCCATTGCCTTCTCCAGGGAGTCTTTCCAGATCAGGGATCAATCCCACATCTCCTGCATGGGCAGGGGGATACTTTACTGCTGAGCCACCAGGGAAGCCTTGGCCAGGTTAGGAAACAGAATTTTGTTCTTTTTATAAATTGCAAACAGGCAACGGGATGTTGTAATGGCAACGGGATGTCACGATGGCCAGGAGAAGCCTTTGGGCCCTCTGAGGAGGTGGCGGTGAGGATGAGGATGAGGCTTGGGACAATATAGTGTGGTAGAGTCAGAGAAACAGGGTTCTGGCCTGCCGGCTGTGTGACCTCAGGCAAGTCACTTAATCTCTCTGAACCTCAGTCTTGCTCTCTGTGAGATGGGGATAAGAGCAGCACCAGGATTGTTGGAAGGTTATACGTGATATTGGAGGTTGAAGAGTGTCTCCTACACACTCGTGTCCATTTGGAACCTGAAAGCGTGATTTTGTTTGGAAATAGGGTCTTTGCAGAGGCAGTCAAGTTAAGATGAGGTCATCCTGAAGTAAAGTGGGCCCTAATCCAATACAACTGAGGTCCTTAAAAGAAGAGGAAAATTTGAACAGACACATAGAGAGGAAAACATGATGTGGAGGCAGAGATAAAGATTGGATATCTGCGGCTGAAACGTGAGCTGGGAGGGCCTCGTGGATTCTTGACCTGGTTTTTCCACTTTGTAACCACTCAAACAGCTGGCCGTGCTGCTGGCAGAGGACGGTCCTGGCCAAGGGGCTGAAACCTGAGCATGTGAATTTAAGCTGCAGATTTACAATCCCCTGTGTGAGCTTGGCCGGTGTAGCCGCAGTGGGTGTTATCAGTAAACACAGCGCAGCCATTGATCGCACTGGGGAAACAGCCGCAACTGCCTTGACAAAGCCCTGGAACCTTCCTGTTAACCCTCCATTGGGAGTCTACACTATGGAAAGTGCTGGACCTGGCTTGAGGGACTGTCACTTTTTAGCTGAGTGACCTTTGTGTTGCTTAGTTGCTAAGTTGTCTGACTCTGCGACCCCATGGACTGTAGCCCACCAGGCTCTTCCATCCATGGAATTTCCCAGGCAAGAACCCTGGAGTGGGTTGCCATTGCCTTCTCCAGGGAGTCTTTCCAGATCAGGGATCAATCCCACATCTCCTGCATGGGCAGGGGGATACTTTACTGCTGAGCCACCAGGGAAGCCTTGGCCAGGTTAGGAAACAGAATTTTGTTCTTTTTATAAATTGCAAACAGGCAACGGGATGTTGTAATGGCAACGGGATGTCACGATGGCCAGGAGAAGCCTTTGGGCCCTCTGAGGAGGTGGCGGTGAGGATGAGGATGAGGCTTGGGACAATATAGTGTGGTAGAGTCAGAGAAACAGGGTTCTGGCCTGCCGGCTGTGTGACCTCAGGCAAGTCACTTAATCTCTCTGAACCTCAGTCTTGCTCTCTGTGAGATGGGGATAAGAGCAGCACCAGGATTGTTGGAAGGTTATACGTGATATTGGAGGTTGAAGAGTGTTTCCTACACACTCGTGTCCATTTGGAACCTGAAAGCGTGATTTTGTTTGGAAATAGGGTCTTTGCAGAGGCAGTCAAGTTAAGATGAGGTCATCCTGAAGTAAAGTGGGCCCTAATCCAATACAACTGAGGTCCTTAAAAGAAGAGGAAAATTTGAACAGACACATAGAGAGGAAAACATGATGTGGAGGCAGAGATAAAGATTGGAAGAATCCGTCTACAAACCAAGGAGCACCAAGGACGGCCAGCCACCACCAGAAACAGACAGAGGTGAACAGCTCTCCCCTGGAGCTGGTAGAGACAGCGTGTCTTCCACCACCTTGAATTCCGACCTCTGACCTCCAGGACGGGGTAACGGTAAACTTCGGCTGTTTAAGCCAGGAGTCCTCAGTCCCCGTCATGGGCTTGTACCCATTGCTCACATGCGCTCCCCACTACCCCTCCACCCCGCATCTGCAGAAACATTGTCTTCCATGAAACTGACCCCTGGTGTCAACACGGTTGGGGAATGCTGGTTAAAGCTGTCCGTTGTGGTCATTTGTTACAGCAGCCAGAGGAAGCCTCATACACATGAAGATCCAGAAAAAGTGCCCGGTGTGACCCTTGGCATGTTGGAAGTGCTGTAGAAAGCTTAACCGCTGGTACTCTTTTTTTTTTTTTAATTTTTTTGGCCACTTCTATTGCTCTTTCATTTATCTATTTTCATCTATCTTTGGTCTTTGGCCCATGTGGGCCTCCCATCGCAGTGGCCTCTGTTGTCACAGAGCACCGGCTCTGGGCGCACGCGCTCCAGAGCTCTGGTTCGGTAATTGGACACATTGGTCCAGCTGCTCCGCAGCACGTGGGATCTTCCCGGGCCAGGGATCGAACCGGCACCCCTTGCATTGCAAGGCGGAGTCTTTACCCACTGGACCACCAGGGAAGCCCAGCCAGTGGTACTCTTGTTACACCTGTGTGTGTTCTCCCTTGCTTCTGTGTGTCTGACTCCTGATGGTCCTATGGACTATAGGCTGCCAGGCTCCTCCGTCCATAGAATTTTCCAGGCAAGGATACTGGAGTGGTTGCTATTTCCTCCTCCGAGGGATCTTCCCGACCCAGGGATCGAAGCCATATCTCAGGCACTGCAGGAGAATTCTTTAGCACAAGCCACCTCGGAAGACCATCCTGCCTGTTGTTATGTTTATGCATGGTTCAAGATCGGTTGTCATGGCTACAGACGTGGCTGAGGGAGAGCCCTTAAAAGAAGAGGAAAATTTGAACAGACACATAGAGAGGAAAACATGATGTGGAGGCAGAGATAAAGATTGGAAGAATCCGTCTACAAACCAAGGAGCACCAAGGACGGCCAGCCACCACCAGAAACAGACAGAGGTGAACAGCTCTCCCCTGGAGCTGGTAGAGACAGCGTGTCTTCCACCACCTTGAATTCCGACCTCTGACCTCCAGGACGGGGTGACGGTAAACTTCGGCTGTTTAAGCCAGGAGTCCTCAGTCCCCGTCATGGGCTTGTACCCATTGCTCACATGCGCTCCCCACTACCCCTCCACCCCGCATCTGCAGAAACATTGTCTTCCATGAAACTGACCCCTGGTGTCAACACGGTTGGGGAATGCTGGTTAAAGCTGTCCGTTGTGGTCATTTGTTACAGCAGCCAGAGGAAGCCTCATACACATGAAGATCCAGAAAAAGTGCCCGGTGTGACCCTTGGCATGTTGGAAGTGCTGTAGAAAGCTTAACCGCTGGTACTCTTTTTTTTTTTTAAATTTTTTTGGCCACTTCTATTGCTCTTTCATTTATCTATTTTCATCTATCTTTGGTCTTTGGCCCATGTGGGCCTCCCATCGCAGTGGCCTCTGTTGTCACAGAGCACCGGCTCTGGGCGCACGCGCTCCAGAGCTCTGGTTCGGTAATTGGACACATTGGTCCAGCTGCTCCGCAGCACGTGGGATCTTCCCGGGCCAGGGATCGAACCGGCACCCCTTGCATTGCAAGGCGGAGTCTTTACCCACTGGACCACCAGGGAAGCCCAGCCAGTGGTACTCTTGTTACACCTGTGTGTGTTCTCCCTTGCTTCTGTGTGTCTGACTCCTGATGGTCCTATGGACTATAGGCTGCCAGGCTCCTCCGTCCATAGAATTTTCCAGGCAAGGATACTGGAGTGGTTGCTATTTCCTCCTCCGAGGGATCTTCCCGACCCAGGGATCGAAGCCATATCTCAGGCACTGCAGGAGAATTCTTTAGCACAAGCCACCTCGGAAGACCATCCTGCCTGTTGTTATGTTTATGCATGGTTCAAGATCGGTTGTCATGGCTACAGACGTGGCTGAGGGAGAGCCCCACAGTCAGCCCGCCTCGGACCTAGCTGGGGGTGAGGTGAGGTGGGGCAGATGGCCAGCCGAGATTTCCGTGAGCCTTGCCTGGAGGGCGGTGGCCCCTGGGGGCGAGGACGGGCTCCCATGCATCGTAGCGGGGGTTACGTCGAGGTCTGGGGCGAGCGTCCAGGGGCCCCTGTTGTGGAGGGGGTGTTGGCCGCCCGTGTGGCCTTGGCCTCCTGGGAGCCGCCCGGCGTGGCCACAGCCCAGGCCTGGTTTCTGGAGCCCGCCTCGGCAGACACCTCATCAACCTGTCTGGCAACAACATTCCTCCGACGCGCGGGCCGCCGGCTGTCTCTCCGCAGCTGGCTGTGGTTTTGTAACTTGTAGACGGGGAGTGTCAGCTGCGGCTCAGGGCGGTTCCGAGCCCAGCGGGTCCCCCGTGGTGCTCAGATCCCTCGCCTTCTGCCCGGCTTCTGTTCAGCCCCCGGGGCAGGTCTTCTGCGGCCCTGGCTGAGCAGGCGGGCAGGCAGGCAGGGACGTGCGGGCCGCTGGGGTCCTTCGGACCCTGCAGGACAGACGGACTACATCTCCCGCCTTCCTCGGGGGCCAGTCGTGGCTTCTGGGTTTGGGGCAAGCAGCGCCCATGTCTGGGTTTCAGGTAAGCATGCGCAATGGAGAGAAGCAGTCATGGAACGCCTGGTTCTAGTACTTTCCTTGGACGGACCACTTGACCTTTCAGAGCTTTGGTTTTTGTAAATGGAGATGTTGTGAGGCCTTGAGGAGCAGCCGGATGTGGAGATGCCCTCGCTCAAATGGGCCCCACGGTGAATGCCCATGCATAGCAGGTCGCGTGGTGGGAGGGCTTGAAGGCACCGTTATCTGCTTCTGTCCACAAATGTACATCAGGGCCGAGGAGGCCTCCAGGGAAAAGGGACAGAACTCCTGACCACCCCAGCTGACGTTCAAGGCTGTAAAGGCCTGTCTGCTGGGCAGGGGGCAGCCCCGTTGAGTCCACTGTATGAATGGACGCTGGGCACCCTGGGGCAGAGCTCGCTGTCGGGCACAGACTTCGCTGCGGCACCAAGAACTGCGTGTGTGTCCAGGCAGGGTGGTGCGAGGAGAGGCGTCTGGGGTCTTGGAGCTGCTGGTGGTGAGGCAGAAGGACACTGATGCCACGAACCATTCATCTTGGTACAGCTGGGCCTCTCTGAGACAGCAGACCTTTCTCCCCTTCTCCCCAGGCCCTTAGGGGGGAGTTTGTCAGCAGCGCGCCCCTCTTTCTCTCTCTGAGCCTATGTTTCCAGCAACAGGTACAGCACCCACTTTAGGGCACCCCCAGCCTCCCGGTGAGGGGGTTCAGGTGTCCGTGCTGGTCTTGGAGAGCATCCTGGTGGAACAGTCAGGCCAAAGGCTGACGTGGTCCTGGATCAGCTGGTGGGAGTGATGGGCAGAGACCTTGCCAGCAAACCCTGAAGCTTTGGGTGGGGGTCCTAGAAAACCCTGGGGCATCTGGAACTTGGAACTTGGAGCATGGACTTCCAGGGCACTCTGCGCCTTTGGCCTTGAACTTGACAAAGCTGACCCTGAAGCTCTCCTGGTTATGAAGATGCACAAATTCTGCCCTCCAGCAGCCACCCAGGACCTCCTGAGCCTCAGTCATCATTTACCTAGAAGGGCTGTTTACTGTTGGGGTTTCCCAGGTGGCTCAGTGGTAAAGAATCTGCCGGCCAAAGCAGGACATAGTGGGTTTGACCCCTGGGCCAGGAAAATCCCTTGGAGAAGGAAAGGGCCACCCACTCTGGTATTCTTGTCTGGGAAATCCCATGGACAGAGAAGCCTGATGGGCTACAGTCCATGGGGTCACAAAGAATCAGACAGGACTTTAGTGACTAAACAACAACAACAAAAACCTGTTGACTATGGGGGCTCTGGGCCAGTGTGGGCAGAGTTTGTTTCTGTAGGTAAAGACAGGGCTGATGGGAGAAGCCACAGCAAGGTCTGTAGTCTCCCTTGTCTGCCAGCATCAGCCCCCAGAGAGGGCATCATTGCAGCCAGGACAGGGCTAGACCTAAACATTGTGGAGCGCGTTCACAAGGCCTCGGGCGGGGCCCCGTTGAGTCCACTGTATGAATGGACGCTGGGCACCCTGGGGCAGAGCTCGCTGTCGGGCACAGACTTCGCTGCGGCACCAAGAACTGCGTGTGTGTCCAGGCAGGGTGGTGCGAGGAGAGGCGTCTGGGGTCTTGGAGCTGCTGGTGGTGAGGCAGAAGGACACTGATGCCACGAACCATTCATCTTGGTACAGCTGGGCCTCTCTGAGACAGCAGACCTTTCTCCCCTTCTCCCCAGGCCCTTAGGGGGGAGTTTGTCAGCAGCGCGCCCCTCTTTCTCTCTCTGAGCCTATGTTTCCAGCAACAGGTACAGCACCCACTTTAGGGCACCCCCAGCCTCCCGGTGAGGGGGTTCAGGTGTCCGTGCTGGTCTTGGAGAGCATCCTGGTGGAACAGTCAGGCCAAAGGCTGACGTGGTCCTGGATCAGCTGGTGGGAGTGATGGGCAGAGACCTTGCCAGCAAACCCTGAAGCTTTGGGTGGGGGTCCTAGAAAACCCTGGGGCATCTGGAACTTGGAACTTGGAGCATGGACTTCCAGGGCACTCTGCGCCTTTGGCCTTGAACTTGACAAAGCTGACCCTGAAGCTCTCCTGGTTATGAAGATGCACAAATTCTGCCCTCCAGCAGCCACCCAGGACCTCCTGAGCCTCAGTCATCATTTACCTAGAAGGGCTGTTTACTGTTGGGGTTTCCCAGGTGGCTCAGTGGTAAAGAATCTGCCGGCCAAAGCAGGACATAGTGGGTTTGACCCCTGGGCCAGGAAAATCCCTTGGAGAAGGAAAGGGCCACCCACTCTGGTATTCTTGTCTGGGAAATCCCATGGACAGAGAAGCCTGATGGGCTACAGTCCATGGGGTCACAAAGAATCAGACAGGACTTTAGTGACTAAACAACAACAACAAAAACCTGTTGACTATGGGGGCTCTGGGCCAGTGTGGGCAGAGTTTGTTTCTGTAGGTAAAGACAGGGCTGATGGGAGAAGCCACAGCAAGGTCTGTAGTCTCCCTTGTCTGCCAGCATCAGCCCCCAGAGAGGGCATCATTGCAGCCAGGACAGGGCTAGACCTAAACATTGTGGAGCGCGTGCACGGCCATGTTTCTGGAGCTCTTCTATCTAAGTCCCTCCTATTTTTATCAACACTTGACTTTAGCAAACAGGATTGGAGTATCCGCTGCACGCTAAGCTTTGCAGCAGCAGAAAGAATAGCAACTGTGATAAAGGCAGTTGTCCTAACAGAGGTGAGAGTTTTCTTTATCTGTAATGAGGGATCATACTAACATCCACCTTCCAGGGTGCTGTGAGAATTCAATGAGACCTTGCACATAAGGTACTTAGCACATAGTGTAAGTGCACAGTAAATATTATCCATAAGAATAATAGCTATTATTATTAGGGCAGCCATTTATGAGGACACAGAGGCTCAGAGAGGTTGAGGGCCTTAGTCAAGGTCACACAGCACGGGGGTCCTGAATCAGGGAGCTCCAGGGTAATGAGAGACAGTGATGAGTACTCCAGAAGCTCCAATTCAGTGGACCTAAGGGAAGGGCAGATGGTTCTGGGGGCAGGAAGGTCCCAAGAGGAGGCGATATTTCTACAGGGCCTCGCTAGGTGAAGGCGGGCTGTTGTCATGTAAAGAACAGCATGTGCCAAGGCAGGGAGGCGCGGACACATGCAGACTTAGAACAGAGAGAGAGGGCCTTTGGCAGAGCCCTGGGAGAGAGGCCTGGGCAGGGAGGCTGCAGGCAGATGGCCAAGAGCCCTGAATGCATGCTGAGGACTGACAGGGGGTGACAAGGACCCTACCGACTGTTCCCTGGAGAGGCTGTATGGTAGATTGGCTTAAGACATGGCCTCTGGGATTTCCCTGGTGGTCCAGTGGCTAGGACTCTACACTTCCAGTGCGGGAGGCCCGGGTTCAATCCCCGGTCAGGGGACTAGGTCCTGCATTCCACAATGATAGATCCCTCGTGCCACAATGAAGATTAGAAAATCCCACATGCCGCCACTAAGACCCAGTGCAGGCAAATAAATAAATGAATGAATAAATGAGGAGTTCCCTGGTGACCCAGTGGTTAAGAATCCCCCTGCCAGTGCAGGGGACATGGGTTCAATCCCTGATCTGGGAAGATCCCACATGCCTCTGTGAGCCACAGCTACTGAGCCCACACACTGCAATGGAAACCCAGTGCAGCTATAAATAAATAAATAAAAATTAAAAATAAGACCTGGCATCTGGAGCCAGCCTGCCGGGGGTCATATCCACAGACCCGGTGTACCCCAGGGCCGGAGGCCTAGGGCAGAAGCCCCTAGCCTCGGGGCAGGGCCGCTCAGCCTCTGTCAGCCTGGCCCAGGCATGTGGGTTTGACTCCAGGGCTAGGACTCTCAGAGGAAGCCACAGTCTCCAAGACAGAGCGTCCTTTGTTCCTTTGTGGCCAGGCCGTCCACTGTCATTTGCTCAAAGAGGTAGGCGTAAGAGGATGCGCCTGCATGGCCAGGGCAGGTTTGTCTGGGGCGGGGAGCTTTCTGGGTCATCTGCCTTTGGAAACGTAGACGGGGAAGCTGTGCTCTGGGACCCTCTGGAGTCTTCTCTTGCACAGTAAGCTGTCCTAAGAGCAGACGTGGAATGAATTCCTGGCTCCTCGTGGCCAGTTTTGCCCTCACTTTGGGTCCTCCGCACCTGCACGCCTGCCTCAGGGTTGCATCTGGGTCAATGTTGCCTCTGGGACGGCTGCGTCTGTCTGGGACCCGACTAGTGCCAGGCAGAATATGACGGTACCCATTTGAGGGGCCCTCAGTCGCTGCAGGGAATGCCCTACGCTCACTCTCTGGGGTGCCTGGTGTTCGCAGGCCACGGAGAGAGGCCCTGGCCAGCCCAGGCTATCTGTTTCCTTGGCCTCTCCGTCAGAGCCACACCTCGCCCTGACTCTCAGGGTCTCCTCCTGGACACGTGCCCGGCCCTGGCCTCCATCCATCTGCTTGCCACCCCCTCCCCTCCCCCACTCCTCCAGGCATGCACCTGCTCTGGGATTCACGGCTCCTTCGGCCGCTGAGGAGGTCAGAAGCGCCCATCACTTCTGGCTGGAATCCGGAGCCGTCAGCTGCCACTTGGGTGTCTGGGTGCATACCTTTCCGAGGCTGGAGGGGGAGCCGACTGGAAGGGGTGGGGTGTGAGGCCCCCACTCCCAGGAGGCACTCTCAGGTTCAGGTCTGGCCCAACCTCTGTGCGGTCTCCCTCCCTTCCTCCCTTCTTTTTTCCATCCTTCCTTCCTTTGGCTCTTATCGCTCTTAAACAGCTTCATTGAAATGTAATTAACATACCATAAAATTCACTCATTTAAAGTGTACAATTCAATGATTCTTTTAGTATATTCGCATTACCATGCAACCATCCCGTCATCTCATTTGAGGACATTTCATCAACCTAGAAAGAAACCCCAGGAGTAGTCACTTCCCATTTCCCCCCACCTCTCAGTCCCTGGCAATCACTCATCTTCTTTCTTCTCCTGGCGTTTCCTTGTCAAGCAGCTGTAAAGGGTGAGGCGCGAGCCCAGGGTTGGCAGCTGGAATTACCCTTCCCTCGGGCTAGGACTTCAGGGAGCAGACTCCCAGAATCACAATCATCGCTTCCAGTTGGCCCACTCACCATCTTGTGGTTTTAGTTCACCGGCTCGTCCTCCACGTTTACCCAGGGAGATGACAGGAGACCCAGAGAAGGGAAGACATCTGCCCAAGGTCATGCAGCGGTTGAGAATACTACTCCCGGCCTGGGGGGTCCCGCCTTTCCCAGCTTCTAAGCCACCTTCCCCAGCTGCTCCCCACACGTTCCTGGGGGCCTAGCCTCTCTTATAACATTGTATCCCAGTTTTTCTCTCTGTAAAACGGGAATTATAATACCCACCGCCACCTGTGGTTGTGAGGATTAAATGAAATCGAAAGCCATCCTGCAGGTACAGTTTAGCCCCGTGCTTGGCACGCTGCGATCCCTCCGCAGAAGCAAAGCTAAATCGCGCTCGAGTCCCACCCTGGCATTCCGGGCCCTGCACCCTCTGGTTGTTTGGGATGGGTGGCGGGCCTTCCCCACCCCGTGAAGATGACGACAGGAGCCACTGAAACTCCCCAGGTCCTAGTAGTCACCGCTTGCCCTGTCACCAGAGAGCGGGTGATGTCGGCAGGGCCGGCGGAAGGTTGAGACTTGCCGTGATGACTAAGAACCCAGCGCTGTGGGCGTCTGGTTAATCAGCAGCGTCAAAACTTCCCGTGGCTGTTTGCAAACAAGGGCCACCCCCCGAGGAGGAGGACCAGAGGCAGGGGTGAGGCCGCAGGGCTGCCGAAGCAGCTGCGTGAGCCGTGCGGGCAGCGTCCAGAGGCCGGCTGGTGGGCAGGGGCTGGCGCTGCGGTTCTCGGGAAAACATGGCTTCCCTCATCTGGCTGCTGCCTCTTCGTACCTCCTCCTGCTGCCCAGGGGCGCCAAGCTGATTGCAGATGCCAGGGTCTCTTGAGGAATTTACTTTCCAGGAATGATTGATAGGTGCTTCCCAGATGGCGCTAGTGGTCAAGAATCTACCGGCTGATGCACGAGACATGGGTTCGATCCCTGGGTGGGGAAGATCCCCTGAAGTAGGAAATGGCGCCCCACTCCAGTATTCTTGCCTAGAGAATTCCCTGGACAGAGGAGCCTGGTGGGCCACAGTCCCTGGGATCGCAAAGAGTCGGACACAACTGAGCACGCCAGTGGCTGATGTCAGAACCCAGGATGCGGTTGCCAGCTAGTGTCAGAGCAAACAGTCCTCCAAGGCTGTGGGGTGCTCAAGAACCCTCCTGGGAAGGTGTCGGGGGGCTTGAAGAGCAGACGGGGAATGGGGGGCGCTGACTCAGCTCTCTCAGCCTGGCCTGGGCCAGCCCAGCAGAGAGAAACCCAGCCAGGGAGGCAGCCACGCCCCTCCGGGACAGCCATCCCTCTGAGGTTCTATGTGCCTCCTGCCTCACAGGGGAACCAGCCCGGGCGAGAATTCCAGATCCAAGAGAAAAACTGTAAATTAGGACCAAAGTAGCTCTCGTCAAAAATGCTGCCAGCGACAGTATAAATTTGGTACAGCCCGTCTGATGGCAATCTGGCTGTCTGTTTGGAAAGTGTAAAAAAAAGGGAAAAAAAAGCTCAGTCTCTTTATTCAGAGGTTTATGAAATTAACACCCCCACTCCCTCTCCCTCCACTCTGTCTCCCACCCTCTCCCCAGGGAATGAACAGGCTGTGTGGGGGGAGATGTCACAGCCATGCTGTTTATAAACGTGTAAAAATGGGAGCTCCTCGCATATCTGATTCCACGGAATGGCCAGTTCAGTGCGGGCAGGGCGGTTCAGAGGAATACTATGCAGCCATTTAAACTGTTTACTCCTTTCAGTCATTTTTGCAGAGTGCAAGGTGTACCCCACATCGCGTGAGTCTGAGGCCGAATGGGGCCTGGACGTCATCCTCAGTCTGGGGGCTGCAGTTCAGAAAAGCGCAGACCTGAGTAGGAAAAAAACTCGCTTGGAAAATGCTTGCTCTGTGATGTCAAGTGAGAAAAAAGCAGAGTGGAAAACTGTCCTCGGTCTGCCTTCCGTTGTAACCACAGCTGGTATACCAGATGCCGGGCTCTGGGTGTACGTGTTAGCGCTTATTTATTTCTCACACCAGCCCAATGAGTTAGGCACATTGTCACAGGAGGAGATGGAAGACTGGAGGGAGTAACGGAGCCAGAATTCAAACCCCCAACCACCTGACCCTCAAACCCAGTTTCTATCATTGTTCTCTACTGTCTCCCCTTAATACAGAAAGAACGTCTGTTCAAAGTCACCCACCAGAAAGAAAATCTGAGCCAATGACAACAAGTTAAAAGAGTGCTGGCATTTTGGGGGAGGCTGCTTTTTCCTCTCTTGATTTCTACTGTATGTGTGCAGGAGAAATAAAAATTAAAGTTAATTAATTAAAGTTAATTAACCTCCTCCCCACGCCCCCGCCCCCAACCGCCAGCAATCCTGAATTTGCAGCAGATGGGGGGAAAAATGAATGGAGAGGTTGGGAAAAAAAAAAGTGGGAATGATGTTAATAATGCATGTCTTGGCTTAAAACAGGAAGAGAGAACCATTAAGGAGCAAGAAGAGAAGCCAGGGAGGAGGTTTTGAAAGGAAGAGGAACCCCCGGCTCCTGGATGATCCGAGGGAAAGGCTGACTCAGAGGGGGGGCAGGGCTTGCCTCCCACAGCCACCCTCCCTACATCTTTTTATTACCTGATGCTTGAGTACAGATCTCCTCAGTGTTTGCATTCCTCTCATTTTTTAGACTACAGGAAATGATAAGGGGATAAAAACCCCTCTGTTTGCTTTCTACCCTGGAATGCTGGGAGTTAGGGTATCGCTGTGAAATTCTTCCTCAGGTCATCAAGAGACTTCAGGTTCCCCTCCCCTGAGAGCCAGGAAGCACTGCTGAGCCCAGCCTCCCTGGCGAATGCAGAGGGCCAGTCACTGTCTAAATATTTTAGAGCAAGGTGGTTTGGAGGGGAGGGTCGCCTTGATTCCCTGTGGAGACCTTTGGAAATGGGAGAACTGTTTTCCCAGTTCATATAGCTTTTAGAAGGAAGGCATCCTTGCGTAGGGAGGGCACAGAGGGAGCAGGAAGGGGAGAGAGGAGAGACGGGGTCACTGTGTTCAAATATCTAATTTGCACCGAGTGCCCGCAGGCGCTGGGCCTGTTAACAGAGGAGAGGAGGGCGGAGGATCAGCCACTCCTCGTGCCTGACTCTGCAACCGCATAGCCTATAGCCCTCCAGGCTCGTCTGTCCATGGGTTTCCCAGGCAAGAATACTAGAGTGGATTGCCATTTCCTTCTCCAGGGATCTTCCAGACCCAGGGATCGAAGCCAGGTCTCCCACATTACAGGCAGACTCTAGTCAGGATGAAGAGTCCAGCCCCAGGATGGTCCAGGACCCCACCCCTTCATGTCTTCTGTGAAGCGTGACTTCCTCAGAACTGGCAGGTGTGAGTCAAAGGCCAGCCCTCAAGCATACTCAGAAATCAAGGGCCTGAGTCCTGCCGCTGGTGAGCAGTCACACTCATGCGTGCAGTGCAGGGCTGGGTCCAGAGCCCCGCCTGTCTCCTCCCTGGGTCCTCCCAGCTCCTCGGCACTGTCCATGACAGGCTGTTGGAATATATGGCTTCAAAACAGCGGTGAGTTGAGTCAGGATGACTTGCTGGGTGACTCAAATCCAGGAGGTCCTCTCTGATTTCAAGAAGCTGTTACAGCATCCTGCACGGACACACTTTTCACAGGTGCAGGGTGCTCCTAACTGACCACAGGAAATAATTCCTTAAGAATCCTTTCACTTACTTCCTTTTCTTTTTTACCTTTTCATTTTGTATTGGGGTACAGTCAGTTAACAAGCAGGCTTGTGATAGTTTCAGGTAAACAGCAAAGGGACTCAGCCATACAAGTACGTGTGTCCATTCCCTCCCGAACACAACCGCGTACCATTGGGCAGGGCTCCCCGTGCTACACCGTAGGTCCTGGTTGGTTGGTGGTGTTCAGTCGCCAAGTCGCCCCTGACTCTTCACAATCCCATGGACAGCAGCGTGCCAGGCTTCCCTGTCCCTCACCATCTCCCGAATTGCTCATACTCGTGTCTGTTGAATTGGTGATGCCATCCAACCATCTCATCCTCTCCCGTCCTCTTCTCTTTCTTCCTCCAATCTTTCAACCAACCTTGTTGGTTATCCATTCTATTTATTTTTGGGGGGTGGGGTGGGGAGGGAGGGGGGCGGGGGGCCACTTCTATTGGTCTTTCATTTATCTATTTTCATCCGTCTTTGTTCTTTGGCCCGTGTGGGCCTCCCATTGCAGTGGCCTCTGTTGTCGCAGGGCGACGGCTCTGGGCGCATGCGCTCCAGAGCTCCGGCTTGGCAATTGGACACATGGGTCCAGCCGCTCTGCAGCACATGGGATCTTCCCAGGCCAGGGAGCGAACCGATGCCCCCTGCACTGCAAGGTGGTGTCCCTACCCACTGGACCACCAGGGAAGCCCTGGTTATCCATTTTAAATACAGCCACGTGTGCATGTCTCATTACGTCTTTTTCGTTATTTACACAGGAAGAAAGTCTGTTGGTCTATGGTTAGCACACCCTGTTCTTCTGCTCTGAATGATACGTGTTCTAGTTCTTTATTCACCTGATGGGATGCTGGGCACCTAGTGTCTATGGAAGCTAAGTCTGTAGCAGAGGCTTTCCCTGTGATCAAGTCGGGAAAGAGCCCTGCACGTGAGGAGGGGATGGGGCAGACGGGGAGACCTTGACAGTCTAGCATGGGGGTGCTGAAGTCAGGGGATGGCGGTGCCTGCCAGGGTCAAGGACGGTGACCTCTGAGTTTGAACGAGAAGCAGGGGCCAGCCAGGCGAGGGTGGGCGTAGGCTGGTGGGAGCTGGGTGAGGAGAGAGGCCCTGTGAGCAGGGAGAACAGTGCTGCCAAGGCCTGGAGGCGATCACATCTCAACTTAAGTCATTAGAACTGGAAAATCACGTAAACCTTAGATGTGGTTTACTCTGGGTTGCAACAAGAGTCAGATCAAACAGAACTGGCTGATGATCACCCCCTCTTTGATGCCCTCTATGCAGAAGCAGCCCTCAGGCCCTTGGCTACCTCTCAGATGGATGCCTGAGAGTTAGGGCCTTCAGGCTGTTTGAACAATGGTGTGGCCCCTTCCTACCTGGAGGACAGGGTAGACGTGGCTGTGGGTCTGCAATGTTCTGTTGCTCAGTTGCTTAGTTGTGTCCTCGTCTTTGTGGCCCCATGGACTGCAGCACAGCAGGCTTCTTTGTCCTCACCCTCTCCGGGAGCCTGCTCAAGCTCATGTGCTCTGAGTCAGTGATGCCATCCAACCATCTCGTCCTCTGCTGCCCCCTTCTCCTTTTGGCTTCAATCCTTCCCAGCATCAGGGCCTTTTCCAATGAGTCGGTTCTTTGCATCAGGTGGCCAAAGTATTGGAGCTTCAGCTTCTGGCCACTGCATTCTGTGGCCCTCCCAGGGAAACCTATGCCTTTGCCAGGAGGCAGACCGACCAAACCCACAGGTCCTCACTCGGGCTCAGGGCCTCAGCGTGAGCGTAGCCAAGTTTCTGGCAAACGCTTTACTTTCTGTGTGGCCAGGGAAAATCACATGCGTGCGACGTCGCTTCAGTCATGACGTCCGACTCTTTGTGACCCTATGGCCTGTAGCCCCCAAGGCTCCTCTGTCCTTGGGATACTCCAGGCAAGAACACTGGAGTGGACTGCCATTTCCTTCTCCAGGGAGGAAAATTTGGCAGCCTCCCTATCAAACCATCAGTGAAGTTTCTGGGGTAGAAATACATCTCAAACTCATTGATATGTAGTTTCAGACATTGTGCAACCTTAAGCTAAATTCCAGCAATCATAAAGTCGGGGATGGCGGTGCCTGCCAGGGTCAAGGACGGTGACCTCTGAGTTTGAACGAGAAGCAGGGGCCAGCCAGGCGAGGGTGGGCGTAGGCTGGTGGGAGCTGGGTGAGGAGAGAGGCCCTGTGAGCAGGGAGAACAGTGCTGCCAAGGCCTGGAGGCGATCACATCTCAACTTAAGTCATTAGAACTGGAAAATCACGTAAACCTTAGATGTGGTTTACTCTGGGTTGCAACAAGAGTCAGATCAAACAGAACTGGCTGATGATCACCCCCTCTTTGATGCCCTCTATGCAGAAGCAGCCCTCAGGCCCTTGGCTACCTCTCAGATGGATGCCTGAGAGTTAGGGCCTTCAGGCTGTTTGAACAATGGTGTGGCCCCTTCCTACCTGGAGGACAGGGTAGACGTGGCTGTGGGTCTGCAATGTTCTGTTGCTCAGTTGCTTAGTTGTGTCCTCGTCTTTGTGGCCCCATGGACTGCAGCACAGCAGGCTTCTTTGTCCTCACCCTCTCCGGGAGCCTGCTCAAGCTCATGTGCTCTGAGTCAGTGATGCCATCCAACCATCTCGTCCTCTGCTGCCCCCTTCTCCTTTTGGCTTCAATCCTTCCCAGCATCAGGGCCTTTTCCAATGAGTCGGTTATTTGCATCAGGTGGCCAAAGTATTGGAGCTTCAGCTTCTGGCCACTGCATTCTGTGGCCCTCCCAGGGAAACCTATGCCTTTGCCAGGAGGCAGACCGACCAAACCCACAGGTCCTCACTCGGGCTCAGGGCCTCAGCGTGAGCGTAGCCAAGTTTCTGGCAAACGCTTTACTTTCTGTGTGGCCAGGGAAAATCACATGCGTGCGACGTCGCTTCAGTCATGACGTCCGACTCTTTGTGACCCTATGGCCTGTAGCCCCCAAGGCTCCTCTGTCCTTGGGATACTCCAGGCAAGAACACTGGAGTGGACTGCCATTTCCTTCTCCAGGGAGGAAAATTTGGCAGCCTCCCTATCAAACCATCAGTGAAGTTTCTGGGGTAGAAATACATCTCAAACTCATTGATATGTAGTTTCAGACATTGTGCAACCTTAAGCTAAATTCCAGCAATCATAAAGCAGTTTGGTTTTGCATTTCAAGTCCGCATTTTACTGGAGTTTGGCAAATGCTCTCTCAAACGTCTCCATTTACTTTGTCCTTCACTGGTGCTTTGAACTTAGTAAAACTCTGGCACCTCTATACGTATCATTCTACTATATCTTTGTGTATGTGTGTATATATATATATATATATATACACATACACTATATATATATATATGCAGGCTTCCCTCGTGGCTCAGTGGTAAAGAATCCACCTGCCAGTGCAGGAGAGGTGGGTTCAGTCTCAGAGTCGGAAAGATGCCCTAGAGGAAGAAATGGCAACCCACTCCAGTATTCTTGCCTGGAGAATTCCCAGGAGCCCGGTGGGTTAAAATCCATGAGGTCGCAAAAAGTTGGACACAACTTAGTGACTCAACATACACATACATACACACACACACACACACCCTATTGGGTTCGTATCTCAGCACTAGTGCATACTAGGTTTGTGCATGTACTTTAGGAGGCTCAATTTCTCCTCCTGAAAATGGCGGATATGAGGGTGCCTCACGAGGGTTAGGGGTTCAATGAGGTCTTGTTTCTAAAGAGCTTGGTGCAGCGCCTGGCACAGGAACAGCTGTGATAAAGGGTAAGTGTTATGTACACAGAGGGAAGAAAAACAGATTGAACTATTGGCAGCACCTATCTCTAGTGGGTGGGATTATGGTTACAATGAACATCTATTACTTTTGTAATCAGAGGAAACGAACAATGTTATTATTAATTTAAAAATCTGGCTTTGTCCTTGTCGGAAGCAACCTGCAGTTAACGTCAACGTACAGCCGTGAGACAAGGCCTCCGGTTCTGTTTTAGGACTTGGAAAGGCTGACACCCCGACCTCCTCCCTCTCCCCAGTCAAATGCTGGGGTCTATAATGAAAGGAGATGCTTGGTCAGAAATCTAGAGAAAATTTGCCCCCGGTCGACCCTGCAGCCCTCTGACCACTGCGGCCTGGAGGGCCGACAGGGGGATGCAGAGAAGGTGCCTCTACATTATGACCTGCTTTCCCTTGGGGAGGGTTATCTGGGTTTCTTAGCTGGAAATCTAACTCTCTAGGAAACCATTCCAGAAGAGACTTCCCTGGTGGTCCAGCCGTTAAGACTCCACACTGCCAACACGGGGGGGCGCGGGTTCAATCCCAGGTCGGGGAACTAGGATACCTCATGCTATGTGGTTTGGGCTAAAATATAAAAACACCACCCAGAAGAGTGACAGGCACCCTTTATTGGGACGGCCCCGGGACATTTCAGTGAGATGATAAAACACACACGAACCTACTTTTAGTAGGGAGTAATGAGTGTCCTGGACTGGCATCCAGGACCTTCGGAGACCCAGAACCTTGGCTTCATTTCTGGTTGAGATTCTTGACCTCCGGCCCAGCGCCTGCTTAGCAGCAGGAGACAGAGCCCACCTGGAACTGTATGCCTCCCCCAAGTCAGGCCATCCTGCCGTGTTAAACAGGAAGAGGCAGAAAACCCACCCTCCTGGGAGTACCTGTGGGAATCGTCAGCCTGCACCGAGCTGGCGTCTGAATTTCTTTTCTGTCTCCTTCCGCACCCTGGAGGGGGGAACTATTGCTGCTGACTCGGGAGTAAAATGCCGCCTCTGTCTGGGAGACAAAGAACACAGTGGTTCTTCGGGTCAGCTGGCTCTCCTTGGCCTCGGCTCCCTGTCGCCCCCAGGCTTCTTCTGGGGTGTCCTCTGAGGAGGGACCACTGGGGCTACACGGGGAGCTGCTGCCTGCTCAGAGCCGGCATTCTGAACGTGTTTTCACTGGAGATTAAAGGAATATTTTACCTCAAAAAATCCCAAACAGCTTCCTTGCTCTGGAAGCTGTTTATCTCACGAGGGGGGAGTATGAGAAGGGCATAGGGTGTGGGAGGGGCAGGAGGCAGCAGGTGGTGCCGGGGCTGGGGAGGCAACCTGGCCTGGGGTACACCTACTACAGCTAGTGAAAATGTGTGTGAAAACGCGTGTGCTAATGGGTGACAATGCATGCCTGTGTGTGCTCACTAAGGTGTGTGTTGGAAGCGTGGTGTTTGGTTGCTAAGTCCTGTCTGATTCTTTGTGATCCCCTGGACAGTCACCCACCAGGCTCCTCTGTCCCTGGGATCTTCCTGGCAAGCCTACCAGAGTGGGTGGCCATTTCCTTCTCCAGGGGATCTTCCCTACTTAGGGATTGAACTGGAGTCTCTTGCATAGGTAGGCAGACTCTTCACTGCTGAGCCACCTGGGGAGCCCATGAAAGCGTGCATTGGGCTTAGCAACATCGGCTGGCGTGTGAGATGTGAGAACATGCGTGTGAGTGTGTGCAAGTGGATGTGTGTGCCCCGAAGCACGTGCAGCGTTTGTGGGAAAGCATGGGCGGAAGTCTGACTCTGTACAGGAATGTGGGTGCACGTGCAAAATGTGCAAGAAGGTGCAAGTGTGCACACAGACTAGCTAGAGCGTGTGTGCTACATGGTCCACGAAAACGTGTACTAGAGTTTGTGAGAAAGGGTGAAGGGTCCCAAGGGAGCACTTGTGAGAATTGTGTGCTGTTAGAAGTAACTGGTACATGCAAAGTTTTGTACTAGGGTTTGAGGAGGTGGAGATGAAAGTGTCAGTTTAAATGCAAAAGCACGCACGTAGGAACGAGCGTGGGGCTGTGTGTGAGGACTGTGAATGTGTTCTTGCGCATTCACTAGCGCATGCGTGCAAACGTGAGGACCGCGTGCACTGTGTGTGAGCACGGTGCGTAGGACGGTGGGTGAGCGTGCACGTGTGCACAGGCGTGTGCGGGGGCGCTGAGACCCAGAATGAAACGTCTGAGCGGAGTGGGCGGCCCTGTGTGCGAGTGTGAGTCTGTGTGTGCCCGAGAGCGCGCACTCGCGCGTGCCGCCGCCCCCCGCCGGGGTCTGAGCCGGTTGCCATGGGAACGCGCCGCGGCCCGAGTTAATCATTTCCTGTGGAAAGTGTGCGGGAGGGGCCGGAGCGGGGCGGGAGCCGGGCGGGCCGAGGAGGCGGTGGCGTGGAGCTGCTTCCAGCCCGCGGGCCGGGCCGGGCCGAGCCCCGGGCGCTGCGGCGACGCCGAGATCCTGCCTCGGCCAGGCCGGTGAGTCCGGGGCTCGGGCAAGCAGAGGGCGGGCTGGGCGCTCGGGTTCCGCCCAGCCCGTCGTTCGGGGTGCCGCGTCCGGGATCCCCCTGCCGGGTCCCGCAGACCCAGCCCTGCGCTATCCCGCGCCACCCCTCCCCCCGCGCCGCCCAGCCCGACCCGAGCAGGGCACGGGGGCGACAGCCTCGGGACCCCCTTTCCGATTTTAATGGCCCAGGAAAACCGGAGACTGCCGGGGAACCGCGTGCCGGTCAGCGCCGCCCCCTCCCCGGGCCGAGGTCCCTGGGTCCGCAGGGCTCCCCCGAACGCCGCAGTTCTGCCTGGTGGCCCTCCCACCGCGTGGGGTGCCCTGGGCAGTTCACTTTCCCCTGCGCGGGACCGGGATCGGGTGGGCTAGCCGCAGGTTAGAAATGAGGACCGGGGCCGGGGTCCTCCTGGGCAGTGGGGGAGATTGAGCATTTGACAGCGACAGCCTGGGAGCGAGAGTTGGGGGCTGTCCCCAGCAGGGAGGGCCAGTGAAAAGCCACCCCCTTCAGCCCCCTGTTGTGAGTTAGAGCGGAACTCTGGCGCAGGGAAGGGCCTGGTTCTGGCAGATTTTTAAAGAGGAAGCTGTATGTAAATTCTGAAGTACCATTTGTCACTCCTCCCCGTTCCCCATACACACATTTGTCTCAAGGACGGGGGTCATGGCCCCCCCTGGCGTTTTGCCTTCTCTGGCTTTGGGTTAGCCTGAGGCTGAGTGAGCACCTCTGCTGGCCCAGGCTGTTCCCCTGCCCTTGATAAAAGTAGCCCTCTCCTTGGCTAGAGAGTCATGTGCAAGGAATGCAGTCTGAGAATGGGGGGTGGGGGGGTGTATTTGCAATGACTGGGCTTTAGGGACGTGGGGTGATGCGTTCTGCTTGCCTTATGGGCACCCAGGAGCAGAGGTTTTGAAATCTGGGTTGACCTGCAAAACCCAGGACGTGTGGGTGGCTGTGGGCAGAGCAGGAGGTCCAGGCCCTATGCAACCTCCCTGACCTTCTGCCTGCTCTCCCAGGGAGACTAAACCTCCCAGGCAGCAGTCTCTGGAGAGTAGTCAAGTCTGTCCCCCAGTTGTTGCAGGATCCCTGGTCTGGGGAAACGCTCTGGCCTAAACCTGGAGAGGCGGATGGAGGCGCTCCTGCAGCCAGCCGCCTGCATTCACCCACTGCCAGATAGAGGTCACTGAAAAATAAAATTTAGGGGCTCTTTGTGTATGCCCATATTGTTCTGAACGTTGTATATATATGTATTGTTCAAGTTTTACACCAAACCTTTGGGGTAGATTTCTCCCATTTCACAGATGGAGATACTGAGGCATAGAGACAAATTGATTCTCTGAGGGTCACACATCTACTAAGGGATGCGGCTGGGCTCTGAACTAGCTTATGGTCATAACCACTCTACTCGTGTGCCCCCATCACCCCGTCCCATGACCTAGCATGTTGAGTCACCAGCCTTGGGCTGGTTGAAAGTCCATGATACTTTTGACTTTCACATCCCACAGACAGCTCAGTTTGGCTACTTTCCCCCTTTAGGTTCTTGCACATACCCTTCCTCTTTCTTCCTGATATCTTCCTGCTTCCCGACTTCCTTCCTGAAAGCCATGGAATAATGTGTCCTTTTGCCCCTGCCCATTCAGGCTCAGCTAATCTCCTTGAAAGTCTTCTCCCTCATCCTTAGAGTCGACCTTCAGTGCCCTTCGCCATCTCCCCTTCCAGTGGCTTGGCATGCAGGTGGAACCTGTCCAGCTCCCTCCTCACCCCTTGGGCAGCTGATCCTCAGGGCTGGCTGTGTGACCTGCTTTGTGCCAGGCAGCCTGGGGAAGGGGACGGCTGGCTGCTCCTCCGAGTTCCCTCCACCCCACACTGGTCCACCTCCATTTCCTCAGCAGAGCTGCCCACAGGCAGGAATAGCCTCCGCCCTGCCCTCTGACCTACAGTCCTGACCCTTGCCAGGGGCAAGCTGTCTTCACTAGTCAAGGAAGAGGGAGACCATGACTCCCTAGCCAGGAGGCTGGCAGTCTCTGGAGAGTAGTCAAGTCTGTCCCCCAGTTGTTGCAGGATCCCTGGTCTGGGGAAACGCTCTGGCCTAAACCTGGAGAGGCGGATGGAGGCGCTCCTGCAGCCAGCCGCCTGCATTCACCCACTGCCAGATAGAGGTCACTGAAAAATAAAATTTAGGGGCTCTTTGTGTATGCCCATATTGTTCTGAACGTTGTATATATATGTATTGTTCAAGTTTTACACCAAACCTTTGGGGTAGATTTCTCCCATTTCACAGATGGAGATACTGAGGCATAGAGACAAATTGATTCTCTGAGGGTCACACATCTACTAAGGGATGCGGCTGGGCTCTGAACTAGCTTATGGTCATAACCACTCTACTCGTGTGCCCCCATCACCCCGTCCCATGACCTAGCATGTTGAGTCACCAGCCTTGGGCTGGTTGAAAGTCCATGATACTTTTGACTTTCACATCCCACAGACAGCTCAGTTTGGCTACTTTCCCCCCTTTAGGTTCTTGCACATACCCTTCCTCTTTCTTCCTGATATCTTCCTGCTTCCCGACTTCCTTCCTGAAAGCCATGGAATAATGTGTCCTTTTGCCCCTGCCCATTCAGGCTCAGCTAATCTCCTTGAAAGTCTTCTCCCTCATCCTTAGAGTCGACCTTCAGTGCCCTTCGCCATCTCCCCTTCCAGTGGCTTGGCATGCAGGTGGAACCTGTCCAGCTCCCTCCTCACCCCTTGGGCAGCTGATCCTCAGGGCTGGCTGTGTGACCTGCTTTGTGCCAGGCAGCCTGGGGAAGGGGACGGCTGGCTGCTCCTCCGAGTTCCCTCCACCCCACACTGGTCCACCTCCATTTCCTCAGCAGAGCTGCCCACAGGCAGGAATAGCCTCCGCCCTGCCCTCTGACCTACAGTCCTGACCCTTGCCAGGGGCAAGCTGTCTTCACTAGTCAAGGAAGAGGGAGACCATGACTCCCTAGCCAGGAGGCTGGCAGTCTCCCAGGGCTCAGGGAGAAGAGCCTCAGGCCGCCCATCCTGGGGCTCTTACCTCTTGAGGCTTCAGCCATCCCAGTTCCTCTGCTGACCCAGCATATACAGATCTCCTATGCTAAATACCACATCCTGTCCTTCCCATCCTAGCCGCCTTCTCCAAAGAGAAAGGCATGACAGGGTCCTGTAGCTCCCCCACCCCACTTGAGACCTTCCCAGGTCCGCCCTCAGCCCCGCTCCACTGGTGTCTCTTTCAGTTTGGTCTCTCCGTGGCGCAGTTCCCTGGGGATCGACCTTCCTCTTCTTCCCACTCAGTCTCTGGTCACCTCTGTGGCCTCTGCACCTGCCTGTGCGCCTGCCACCGCTGGCTTTCCTTCTCCAGCTTTCCTTCCCCCTCAGAGTGACCACCGCCCTCCCCGATTGCTTGCCTCTTGCCCCGCCTTTGATGAGTGGATCCTCACCTCTCGCACGGTGACCCCGTCCGCCTCCCAGGCCCGGTGGTTCCATCTCCAGCCCTGCTCTCTTTGAAGCTTCGGTTCGGGCTTTCATGTGCATTCCTATCAAGGCATTCCCCGACCGGCCATCGCCAGGTGTTTGGTGTGGATGTGCCTGCTGCTCCCGGGTGCCATAGATGGTCAGGAGAGACGGACTCCATTCAAATAGCTGTACTCCCTGGTAGAAAACGGTCAGTGCAGCGAGGGACAGGGAGAAGGGTGCGTGGCACAGGCGGTTCCATTGGGAACTCCTCGGTTGCCTCCCACTCTGTTTTCAACTGAAAGCAAACTCCATGCTGCCTCTCTGAGCCCACTTGGCTTCCTCCCGTTTGTGCCGTCTCTTACTGTCTGAGTCTGGGACTGTAGCTTGGTGTCACCTTAAATGCCCTCGGAGTTGCTTTGCACACAATACGTGCTCCCTGAAGACGTGTGCGGTAAATGAAGCCTGTTCTGTTCGTTTGTGCGGTCTATTAGGGCCCTCTGGGGCTTTCTACCCAGGCCAGGGTTCCCCCCTCCCCACCCCTGTTCTCCGTGCCACCTGGAGCCTCCCGGCCTCCTGTTCTGCTCCTGGAGGTCTCTTGACGGGTTTACCTCCCTCCCAGCGGGGAGCTCTGAGGCCATGGCTCTCCCGATCAAAGAGGAACCCAGACAGGTGCCTGGCACACACAGCAGGGGCTGGGTAAATAGTTATTAAATGAAGAATGCATGGATCTGTGTATTTTCTGATCCTGGCAGTGTGTGCCAGTTGTAGTACAGAGTGAGGGCTAGTACATGAATGAGCTGATTTGAAGAGAATGTTGATGTATATAAACCTGTCTTGTCAGGGCCACAGTTGGGGCCACTGCCTCCTTGTGGAGCTGTGAGTTGTCTGTGTGCCGCCAGGCGTCCAGGGGAGGGGCTGAGATGTGGGGTCTCCCTACAGCGCTGCAGAGGCGCCTGGTGGGCTTCTGTCCGACTCTAAGCCTCCCTTCCCCATAAGGAGCACCCTGGAATTGTGCCAGGCTCTGTTTCATTGCGTGAGCCCAGGGGGTCCTTGGGGGCTCTTGGTAACAGGTGACCCAGTTCCTCGGACCCTTCCAGATGGGAGACTCCGATTTGCTTGGGGCTGCTTGGGGAGGGGAGGGTGCCGGCCAGCGGGCTTCAATCTGGCTTTCTTGCTCTCTCCGCAGGCTGCCCGGCGCCCGGAGGAGGCTGCTAAGCCCCGCCGGGCCATGGTCCCGTCTCGCAGGACGTGGAACCTGGGAGCCACGCCCTCGCTGCGCGGCCTGTGGCGAGTGGGCCGGGCCGGGGAGCCCGAGCCGGGGATGGCCCGCCCCGCCCCAGCCAGCCCGGCCGCCCGCCCTTTCCCACACACCGGCCCGGGGAGGTTGAGAACTGGTGAGTCCGCATTTTTAAAATGCCTCTTTATTTCCCTTCCTTCCTCCAGATACCAGCGATGAGACCGGGGTTTCTCGCAAGTTCCTAGACTCAGTCAGAGCTGTCAGGTAATTACAGGGTACCGGCAGCCCGCGAGCCGGGCGTGGAGTCAGGGCGTCAATTTCGCTGGGCGCTCCTGCCCCGCGCCCTGCGCCCGTCTGTTAAGCTCAGCCGGGACGCCGAGTTAAACGTTAACGCACCCTGCAGCGCAGGGCGGACGCCGCGGACGGCCACGCGCTGCCCGGCCCGGCCAGGTCGCTGGGGCTCGGGGATCCGCGCGTCCTCGGCGGCGCAGGACCCGTGGTCTCGCCCCGCTCTCCGCCCGCAGCTGGTAAACAAGGTAGGTGCCGTGCCGCCCGGCGCCCTGCGCGAGGCTGACACTTGATCCCCGCCCGGGCTCGCCCGCGGATGGCGAGGAGTGGACGAGGCTGCCCCGGAGCTCGGGCTGGCGGGGGGTGGGTGCCGTGCGCTCCTTTCCGGTGCCAGCCAAGGCGGCCCCTGACAGCAGGTGGGCAGGGAGGGCCGCCCCGAGTCCGAGCCCCCGCGGTCCCCCTAGGGGAGCTGTCAACACCGGCTCTCTTTTCTGGGTCATGTCCCCTGGCGCCGCCAACGTCAAGAAGTGGGCAGCTCCTGTGATTCCCCGTGGGGGCTAGATCGTCGGGACTGGGGCGCTGCCCCGTGGCTGTCGGCCAGCCTTGACTCGGGCAGGTCGTCCTGGAGGTGTGGGGGCGGTGGGTGAATGCCTTCGGGTCGGAGGCCTTCAGGGGTTGGCTGCCTGCCTGCTCCTGACCTGCTGGGAGAGGGGTGCAGAGGGCCAGCCGTCTGAGTTAGCAGAGCCCCTCCAGGACCTAAGGCCAAACCCTCCACGTTCAGGAGGGAAAACCGAGGCCCAGAGAGGGCACACAGCAAACTCCAGTGCCCTCTCTGCCCCCACGGACCTGTGCCCAGTGGCAGCCAGAGCGCTGCCCTCCACGGTCTCTCTGCCAGGGACTGGGGCTGGGGGTGACCCTGGAGGCCCCCCAGGAAAGCCTGGGCTTTTGACTCAGGCCGCCCCAGTTATCCGGAAGGAGATGAGGAAGCTCTCTACCCTGCAAGGTTGTCCAGAGGATTAAAAATGTAATATAAATGAATAGTATTGCTTTTCTGATTAAAACAGTTTAAACCCAAACCATGTTATCTTGGAAAACTGAAAACAGAAACATGGAAAGGTATGAAAAGAAAAATTTCGCTGGGCGCTCCTGCCCCGCGCCCTGCGCCCGTCTGTTAAGCTCAGCCGGGACGCCGAGTTAAACGTTAACGCACCCTGCAGCGCAGGGCGGACGCCGCGGACGGCCACGCGCTGCCCGGCCCGGCCAGGTCGCTGGGGCTCGGGGATCCGCGCGTCCTCGGCGGCGCAGGACCCGTGGTCTCGCCCCGCTCTCCGCCCGCAGCTGGTAAACAAGGTAGGTGCCGTGCCGCCCGGCGCCCTGCGCGAGGCTGACACTTGATCCCCGCCCGGGCTCGCCCGCGGATGGCGAGGAGTGGACGAGGCTGCCCCGGAGCTCGGGCTGGCGGGGGGTGGGTGCCGTGCGCTCCTTTCCGGTGCCAGCCAAGGCGGCCCCTGACAGCAGGTGGGCAGGGAGGGCCGCCCCGAGTCCGAGCCCCCGCGGTCCCCCTAGGGGAGCTGTCAACACCGGCTCTCTTTTCTGGGTCATGTCCCCTGGCGCCGCCAACGTCAAGAAGTGGGCAGCTCCTGTGATTCCCCGTGGGGGCTAGATCGTCGGGACTGGGGCGCTGCCCCGTGGCTGTCGGCCAGCCTTGACTCGGGCAGGTCGTCCTGGAGGTGTGGGGGCGGTGGGTGAATGCCTTCGGGTCGGAGGCCTTCAGGGGTTGGCTGCCTGCCTGCTCCTGACCTGCTGGGAGAGGGGTGCAGAGGGCCAGCCGTCTGAGTTAGCAGAGCCCCTCCAGGACCTAAGGCCAAACCCTCCACGTTCAGGAGGGAAAACCGAGGCCCAGAGAGGGCACACAGCAAACTCCAGTGCCCTCTCTGCCCCCACGGACCTGTGCCCAGTGGCAGCCAGAGCGCTGCCCTCCACGGTCTCTCTGCCAGGGACTGGGGCTGGGGGTGACCCTGGAGGCCCCCCAGGAAAGCCTGGGCTTTTGACTCAGGCCGCCCCAGTTATCCGGAAGGAGATGAGGAAGCTCTCTACCCTGCAAGGTTGTCCAGAGGATTAAAAATGTAATATAAATGAATAGTATTGCTTTTCTGATTAAAACAGTAAAAAAGCAAGACTTGAAAAAACCCAAACCATGTTATCTTGGAAAACTGAAAAACAGAAACATGGAAAGGTATGAAAAAGAAAAGAAGACTCACTTATAAACGCATCACTGAACGTTTATATAGTTCCTTCCAGTCCTGCGTGTGTGCATAGCATATTGGTCTCTTAAATTAGTATTATGAGATGTGTATAAAACATACAGACTTTTATCCACTTTTAAAATTTAAGACAAAGGTCCAATGAAATCCTGTGTGTGTACGGCCAGGCACGGTGCCTGCCACCAGGTCGCGCTTCAGCTGGTATGGGTGTCCCTAGGCCCCTCTATCCCACGGCCCCTCTTATTGACCCTTTGAGAAAGGCAGGCAAGCAGAAGGTGGGTTAGCACACGGGCTCGGAACACTGGTTCCCTGTGACCCTGGGTACGTTATTACCCCTTCTGAGCCTCTCATGGTTGTTGTGAGGAGCTGATGGCCTGCACTGGTGGCGACCTTCTGTGTGAACACTTTATACGCATCACCCCGTTTAATCATCATCGCGTGACTGAAGCTGATTCTTTATGCCCATTGTGTTGACAAGGAAACTGAGGATCAAGAAGGGTAATGAGGCCTGGAAAGCCCTTAGTCCAGTGCCTGGCAGTCAGGATGTGATAGCACCCAGGGTGGGGGGCTGCAGCTTGCCCCTTGAGGGTTCCCATCCCCTCTCCTATCCCGTCCAGCCCGGCAGGCTGTGCTGGAGCCCTGGGGCTCGGGGTGAATGGGGTGTCGATGCCACACTCAGCCCTCTCCTGCCATCCGGTGAGGGAGGCACTGTGTCAGAGACGTGTGAGGACCTGCTTTAACTGGTCCAGGAGGTGCTTTTGGAGGCCGTGGGGACCAGGCCACCCAGTGCGGGGTTGGTCCTTAGGAAGGCAGGGGAGAAATGGCCACCTAGAGGCGGCCTTGGTAATGAGGCCACGGCCCTGGGGGTGCACCTCCCGTGAAGATGAGCACAGCCGGGGTGGCATTGACTTCCTGCCGCTGCGTCTGTCGAGGGTGCTGGCGGGCAGGCACCAGCCCTAAGGTCACTGTGGAGGGAGGGGAGCCCCCCACTTCCGGCGGGGTCTTGGGCGACCTCCTGCAGGGGGTCCCCTGGCACCCTGTGGCGAGGAAGGAGCGCAGCCTCTGCCCAGTGCCAAGCCTTCCCTCTGTGCAGGGCAGGCGTGTGAGGGCCTGAGTCCCCTCTGGCGGCGCCCGGACCGCCCGGACTGTGTGAAAGGGGAGCTCCGCCGCGGCCCTGGCCCCTGGTCCCCGGCCAGCAGTCTCCAGCCGGCGTCAGGCCTCTCACCTGTCTCCTCTGTCCCGGGACAGGGCGTGGAAAAGACAGCCCAGCCGGAGGTGACGAGGACTCCGGCGCCCGGCCTGCAGCTCGCCCGGCCCTGGCTCAGTGCCGAGCCCTCAGCGTGGACTGGGCTGGCCCCGGGAGCCCCCACAGACTCTACCTGACCCTGCAGGTAAGCCCTGGGGCCGCCAGAAACACCAGGTGTCTAGCCGGGCAGGTGTGCCGTGCCCCTCTGAGCTCCAGCAGCTGGGCTCCTCTGGGGAAGGAGACCTGACGCCTCTTGCCAAGCTCTTCACAGCGCACCCACTCGGTAAGCCTGCCTGCATGGGGCAATTTGCTTTATTAGGTTATCTGGCGGGAAATCTCGCCGGAGATGGCAGCAGCTTCTCAGCCACGCCCTGGCTCAAGTGTTAAAGTGAGAAGCTATTAGGAAGATGGGCAGGTTTTTAGGGGAGCTGTTAATTCCCACTGGGGTGTATGAGTCCATGGGGGCAATACTTATATTTTCTCATTTAAAGTGGGAACTTTGCCAAAACTTGGTATCTTTTTTCTTGCAATTGTCACTGCAATTGTCATATATCATGTGACTTTCAAAAGACTTAACTTTACACAGACATGTATAGTATTTAGTGGTAGAATTAATACATCATGGTAGCAATAATAATCTTGAATGCTGGCTTTGTACCAGGCATTGTGGCATATATTTTAGATCTCACATTAGCCTAAGACACAGTTATTGTCTTATGTGAGTTTTATGGATGAAGTAAGGGAGGCTCAGAGAGGTTAAGTAATTTGCTACTGGTCACACAGAAAGCTGGACATGATGAGCTTTAAAAATGGTATAAAGATTTGGCATGTCAAGTCTAGACACTGAATGTCTCCTGTGGTCCTGTATCTTTGAGAAATTCACTGTTAAGAGTCTCATATTTATTTATCTTTTCTATGCAACTACTTGATGGGATTTATACAATTTTTATTCTTTATTTTTGCCTTCTATTCTGTGACTAGCTCTTTCCCTCAACTATAAGTCTTGGTAACTTCTTCATGCCTGTCCATCTGTAGAGAATGACCTGATTCTTTTAATCTGCTGCATAATATTCCGCTTCAGGGTTTATCTCACTGATCCTCTGTATTGTTTCATTTTCTTTTTTTCTTTTTGAGAGGAAAGTAGAGTTTATTAGAGTGGGGGAAGGGAGGGTTGGTGCCAGTACAATGGGCCAGCTTAAGGGAGAAAGTGGGAGACATTGTTAGAACTGCGGGCAGGTTCAAGGGAGAACCGACCTGTATTGTTTCTGATTGCAAACAGCTCCTTAAACAAACACCTGTGCATTCGTGTATCTATAGCTTTGAACAATTTCTGGAAGCACTGGCTCTGCAGTTTCTGTTTGCTTTTAGCCACACCACACAGCATGTGGGATCTTAGTTCCCCGACCAGGTATCAAACCCATGGCCCTTGCATTGTAAGGGCAGAGTCTTAACCACTGGACCACCAGGGAAGTCTCTGGAATGTTTAAGTGGATACATCTGTTAACAGATATTCATGAAGTGCCTACTCTGTGTTAGGTGCTGGTGCACAGGGAAAAAGAAAAACAGACCCAACAGTCTAGCAGAGAGGCCAGGATGGGCAACCATTGGCGTAGTGGGCGAGGATGAAGGGCTAGGATTATCTGGGGTGTTGCCAAGGCTCCTCCCCCAAAGAAAGATTATGCATGAGAGGGGCCATCTTGAAGGGTCCCATGCAGACGGAGGGCAGGAGGGGGTGCGTGCGACATGTGCCCTCAGAGCGTGTCCACCCTCGTGTGACTCCAAGTCCCAACCTGAACACAGGCCCCTGGCTTGTTGCTTTAGAGACAGTCTTGGGCTTCCGGGCTTTTCACCCCGCTTGTGTGGCTACTGGTCACACAGAAAGCTGGACATGATGAGCTTTAAAAATGGTATAAAGATTTGGCATGTCAAGTCTAGACACTGAATGTCTCCTGTGGTCCTGTATCTTTGAGAAATTCACTGTTAAGAGTCTCATATTTATTTATCTTTTCTATGCAACTACTTGATGGGATTTATACAATTTTTATTCTTTATTTTTGCCTTCTATTCTGTGACTAGCTCTTTCCCTCAACTATAAGTCTTGGTAACTTCTTCATGCCTGTCCATCTGTAGAGAATGACCTGATTCTTTTAATCTGCTGCATAATATTCCGCTTCAGGGTTTATCTCACTGATCCTCTGTATTGTTTCATTTTCTTTTTTTCTTTTTGAGAGGAAAGTAGAGTTTATTAGAGTGGGGGAAGGGAGGGTTGGTGCCAGTACAATGGGCCAGCTTAAGGGAGAAAGTGGGAGACATTGTTAGAACTGCGGGCAGGTTCAAGGGAGAACCGACCTGTATTGTTTCTGATTGCAAACAGCTCCTTAAACAAACACCTGTGCATTCGTGTATCTATAGCTTTGAACAATTTCTGGAAGCACTGGCTCTGCAGTTTCTGTTTGCTTTTAGCCACACCACACAGCATGTGGGATCTTAGTTCCCCGACCAGGTATCAAACCCATGGCCCTTGCATTGTAAGGGCAGAGTCTTAACCACTGGACCACCAGGGAAGTCTCTGGAATGTTTAAGTGGATACATCTGTTAACAGATATTCATGAAGTGCCTACTCTGTGTTAGGTGCTGGTGCACAGGGAAAAAGAAAAACAGACCCAACAGTCTAGCAGAGAGGCCAGGATGGGCAACCATTGGCGTAGTGGGCGAGGATGAAGGGCTAGGATTATCTGGGGTGTTGCCAAGGCTCCTCCCCCAAAGAAAGATTATGCATGAGAGGGGCCATCTTGAAGGGTCCCATGCAGACGGAGGGCAGGAGGGGGTGCGTGCGACATGTGCCCTCAGAGCGTGTCCACCCTCGTGTGACTCCAAGTCCCAACCTGAACACAGGCCCCTGGCTTGTTGCTTTAGAGACAGTCTTGGGCTTCCCGGGGCTTTTCACCCCCGCTTGTGTGGTTCATCTGAATATGGAACCGAATGGTCCTTTTTTTTCCCCCCATCTGTAAGTTCTGCTAGAAAAGCAGGTCTGGTGTCGGAACAGTTAAAGAAACTGAAGCACCACTTTTTTTTTGAATCAGACTTAAGCCATTGGTAGTTAAATCGGGAGGTGGTCAGAAACAGGCATCCTTGAGCTGGGTGGAGGCCCTGTTCTTGAACTCTGATTATGGGGTGCCGGGTTGTGGTTGCCGCCAAGTCCTGGGGTCAGCAGATCTGCCGAGGATCTGAGACGCTCTGCCGGCAACCGTTTCCACAGACATGTCCTTTCGGGCCGGGGAAGCCCCCTGTGTTTACCGGAGCTTCAAGACGGGGGACGTGAGGCTCAGACAGGGACGCAGACACAGAGAGGCGACCCGGTGGGCTTGGAGACCTCGCCCGCCAGCCTCCCAAGCAGTTAAGAGGACCTGAGTTGCTCCCCTGGGAGGCTGCAGAAATTCCCAGCCCCCGGGGGACCGTCTTCCCTTCCTGTGGCCTGGCCAACAGGCCGGAAATAGTGTAACCTTTGCTCTGGATGGCAAATGGAAACTCTGGCTGCTGCCGCCGCCGCCGCCACCAGTGACAAGGCTGCTGGTGCTGGTGTGGCAGTCGGTCAGGGGGTGGGGACAAAATGAAGTCGGTGGGAATTTTCCTAAATACGAGGCACGCTCACCGTGCTTTCAAGCAGGAAGTGGAGTTTTCTGTTTTGTTTTTTTTTGGCGGGGGGCGGGTTTGGGAGGGATGGGGACGGGCAGGCCGCTTCTATTGGTCTTTCATTTATCTATGTTCATCCATCTTTGTTCTTTGGCCTCTGTGGGCCTCCCATCGCAGTGGCCCCTGTCGCTGCAGAGCACCAGCTCTGGGTGCATTCACTCCAGAGCTCCCGCTCGGTAGTTGGACACATCGGTCCAGCCGCTCTGCCGCACGTGGGATCTTTCCAGGCCAGGGATCGAACCGGCACCCCTTGCACTGCAAGGCGGTGTCCTTACCCACTGGACCACCAGGGAAGCCCAAGTTTTCTGTTGTAAGAATGGGAAAATGAAGCTTCAGGGAGGGTCAGGAACTTGCCCACGGTCACACAGCTCACCTGAGCCAGGCTTCATGCCCAGGCCTTTTCGACTCTAGACTTTGAATATTTTCCAAACATAGCGTTTGTCTTTTGGTTTTGAATTAGGGGGGCACAAAGCCACACTAAACAGTGCCTGTCATCTCTTTTCTCAGAAAGCTTTGATTATACAAGATAACAAAGCAGAACACCACCGATGTGCCCAGGGTTAAAAAGGCAAAGGTTAAAAGTGAGATGTAAAGCCTTTCCTTTCTGTCTGCTTCTCTCGGGAAGTTTCTTTTAATTTCCCCAAAGTGTGCCTGCGTGCGCAGTCGCCCAGTGGAGTCTCTTTGCGACCCCAAGGACTGCAGCCTGCCCGGCTCCTCTGTCCATGGGCTTCCCCAGGGAAGAATACTGGCGTGGGTGCCCATTCCCTCCTCCCGCGGGGCTTTCTGACCCAGGCAAGGGCTCCAGCCTGTGTCTCCTGCATTGGCGGGGGGTTCTTTACCACTGAGCTGCCAGGGAAGCCCTTCCCCAAAGTTTTAACGATGCTTCCGCACCATCCCCCAACCTCCCAGAGAAAGCCGGTGTATATTTTCCCCAGATCTGGGGGGAAGAGACCTCTTTATTTCCATTATCCTTAAGTGGGGTCGCGCCTCCACATGGTCCTGCCGCCGCCTTGGTGTTGGTCTGTGAGAGCTGCAGGTGATTTTCTCTGATGAAAGGCTTCTGCCTCTCCCTTTTCAATCCATCTGTTGTTTCTTTGGCGGGGCGGTTTTGGGGGTGGGACGGGCAGGCCGCTTCTATTGGTCTTTCATTTATCTATGTTCATCCATCTTTGTTCTTTGGCCTCTGTGGGCCTCCCATCGCAGTGGCCCTGTCGCTGCAGAGCACCAGCTCTGGGTGCATTCACTCCAGAGCTCCCGCTCGGTAGTTGGACACATCGGTCCAGCCGCTCTGCCGCACGTGGGATCTTTCCAGGCCAGGGATCGAACCGGCACCCCTTGCACTGCAAGGCGGTGTCCTTACCCACTGGACCACCAGGGAAGCCCAAGTTTTCTGTTGTAAGAATGGGAAAATGAAGCTTCAGGGAGGGTCAGGAACTTGCCCACGGTCACACAGCTCACCTGAGCCAGGCTTCATGCCCAGGCCTTTTCGACTCTAGACTTTGAATATTTTCCAAACATAGCGTTTGTCTTTTGGTTTTGAATTAGGGGGGCACAAAGCCACACTAAACAGTGCCTGTCATCTCTTTTCTCAGAAAGCTTTGATTATACAAGATAACAAAGCAGAACACCACCGATGTGCCCAGGGTTAAAAAGGCAAAGGTTAAAAGTGAGATGTAAAGCCTTTCCTTTCTGTCTGCTTCTCTCGTGTAAGTTTCTTTTAATTTCCCCAAAGTGTGCCTGCGTGCGCAGTCGCCCAGTGGAGTCTCTTTGCGACCCCAAGGACTGCAGCCTGCCCGGCTCCTCTGTCCATGGGCTTCCCCAGGGAAGAATACTGGCGTGGGTGCCCATTCCCTCCTCCCGCGGGGCTTTCTGACCCAGGCAAGGGCTCCAGCCTGTGTCTCCTGCATTGGCGTGCGGGTTCTTTACCACTGAGCTGCCAGGGAAGCCCTTCCCCAAAGTTTTAACGATGCTTCCGCACCATCCCCCAACCTCCCAGAGAAAGCCGGTGTATATTTTCCCCAGATCTGGGGGGAAGAGACCTCTTTTATTTCCATTATCCTTAAGTGGGGTCGCGCCTCCCACATGGTCCTGCCGCTCGCCTTGGTGTTGGTCTGTGAGAGCTGCAGGTGATTTTCTCTGATGAAAGGCTTCTGCCTCTCCCCTCGTTTCTTCATCTCCGTTCACTGGTCTCTTCTACGTCAGCCTTCATTCCCTGCGTTTCTCCTTGACCTGGAGACAAGGCCTCGTGGTCCCGGGTAGCCATGCCTGCAGGTGGCCTTCCCCTTCTCGTGTGGACCCGGGTGCCCCCTCTTTGGCAGTCCCAGGCCGGTGGCCCCCCGAGGCTGCTGTGTGCCTGGTGGGGGCTGGACAGGCCTGTGAATGGTGGGACCACCGTGCCCCTGCAGTGAGCAGGCCACTGCACGGTGACTCGGGGCTCACAGGCTGGCCAGGTGAGCTTCACTGGAGGATTTCTGAGCGCCCCCGAGCCTTGTTGCCGAGTTCCAGGAGAACGCACCGTCTGCCTCTCGCTGAGGAATCGGGGCGTGTGTTCTTCCAGACGTCGGGCCTCCTTGTCTCCATCCACCCACACAGGGAGGCCTGGACCGGTCGGGTCTGGGGTCCTCGCCAGCTCCAGGAGCATGCCCTCCTCAGGCTCCAGGGGGGTCCCCCGCCCCGCCGCAGTGCCCGCCTTCACGTGAGGATTCTGATTGTGTCTTGGCAGCAGGCCCTGCGGGACAAGGGGTGCGAGAGCAAGATTCAGGGGAGGAAAGAAGAGAAGCCCCTGAAGAGGCAGGCGCTGGCCCCCAGGCGGGACTGGGCGGCCCAGGAAGCTGGTGGCGCCATGAATGTAGAGAAAACAGGTAAAGGAAGCCTGCCCGCCGACCCGGCCCAGCCCTGGCCGAAGCTGGTGGCCTGCCCGAAGCTGGTGGCCTGCCCGCCGACCCGGCCCAGCCACCGTCCTCCTGGAGTGGCCGCCTCGACACGGAGCTCAGCAGCCCCCCAGCCCGTCCCCACGCCAGGGCCACACTCCTCCCACAGCCACCAGGCGATAAGCAGCTCTGGCCAGGACGGGCTGGGGTTGAATTTCCCTGCTTTTTTGTCTTTGCCCCAGCGCCTGTCAAAAGCAGGGCGAAGGTGGCAGCCGCCCAGACGCCACCGCCTGAGCTGCCAGGAAGCCCTTCCCAAAGTTTTAACGATGCTTCCGCACCATCCCCAACCTCCCAGAGAAAGCGGTGTATATTTTCCCCAGATCTGGGGAAGAGACCTCTTTTATTTCCATTATCCTTAAGTGGGGTCGCGCCTCCCACATGGTCCTGCCGCTCGCCTTGGTGTTGGTCTGTGAGAGCTGCAGGTGATTTTCTCTGATGAAAGGCTTCTGCCTCTCCCCTCGTTTCTTCATCTCCGTTCACTGGTCTCTTCTCCGTCAGCCTTCATTCCCTGCGTTTCTCCTTGACCTGGAGACAAGGCCTCGTGGTCCCGGGTAGCCATGCCTGCAGGTGGCCTTCCCCTTCTCGTGTGGACCCGGGTGCCCCCTCTTTGGCAGTCCCAGGCCGGTGGCCCCCCGAGGCTGCTGTGTGCCTGGTGGGGGCTGGACAGGCCTGTGAATGGTGGGACCACCGTGCCCCTGCAGTGAGCAGGCCACTGCACGGTGACTCGGGGCTCACAGGCTGGCCAGGTGAGCTTCACTGGAGGATTTCTGAGCGCCCCCGAGCCTTGTTGCCGAGTTCCAGGAGAACGCACCGTCTGCCTCTCGCTGAGGAATCGGGGCGTGTGTTCTTCCAGACGTCGGGCCTCCTTGTCTCCATCCACCCACACAGGGAGGCCTGGACCGGTCGGGTCTGGGGTCCTCGCCAGCTCCAGGAGCATGCCCTCCTCAGGCTCCAGGGGGGTCCCCCGCCCCGCCGCAGTGCCCGCCTTCACGTGAGGATTCTGATTGTGTCTTGGCAGCAGGCCCTGCGGGACAAGGGGTGCGAGAGCAAGATTCAGGGGAGGAAAGAAGAGAAGCCCCTGAAGAGGCAGGCGCTGGCCCCCAGGCGGGACTGGGCGGCCCAGGAAGCTGGTGGCGCCATGAATGTAGAGAAAACAGGTAAAGGAAGCCTGCCCGCCGACCCGGCCCAGCCCTGGCCGAAGCTGGTGGCCTGCCCGAAGCTGGTGGCCTGCCCGCCGACCCGGCCCAGCCACCGTCCTCCTGGAGTGGCCGCCTCGACACGGAGCTCAGCAGCCCCCCAGCCCGTCCCCACGCCAGGGCCACACTCCTCCCACAGCCACCAGGCGATAAGCAGCTCTGGCCAGGACGGGCTGGGGTTGAATTTCCCTGCTTTTTTGTCTTTGCCCCAGCGCCTGTCAAAAGCAGGGCGAAGGTGGCAGCCGCCCAGACGCCACCGCCTGCAGGGAGAGGCCCGACCCCCACCCCGGTTGTGTCCGCGGGCCCACCAGGGACCCGGGGGCCCCAGGACGGGGCTTTGCTCTGCTGCGTCGAGGCTCGGAAAGACCAAACTGGTCGCTCCACTCGTCTCCGGCGAGGCTAACAGTTCTGGAAGATTCTGTGGGCCCGCTTTGTGGGGTTCCCCTTGGGGAACCCCAGAGCCCAGCAGCTACTGGGAAAGGGCATTCTCCGGGAGCCCGAGGGGAAGGCCGAGAGCAAGGAGCAGGGGAAGGAGCTAGCCTGTCCGCTTGCTCGCCGCCTCCTGTCACAGAGGTTGACCGGTGGGTCTGAACCTGCAAGGTGGAAGGAGCCGCTCCCTCTCTGAGCCGCCTTCACCCATCTGAGCCCCGGCAACTCATCCGGGGCGGGCGCTGGGGTCTGGCGGGGGGTGGCGCAGGGCAGCGTCCAGCCTGACTCTTGTCTGTGGGCCCGGGGCACGTCCTCCCCGAGCCCGGTGCCCTTGAGGGGCAGTGTCCAGGAAGGGAATCAGAGAACAAAACTGTCTTCGAGAACATGGGCTGACAGCTGACCCCCTGTGACGGTTCAGAGGTCCCCCAGTCCCTCCTCTTCAGTGCTCTGATGCCGTCGCTCCCTCTGCTGTCCTCTCTCGGCTTCCTCAGGGCCTTTTCTTTGCCAGCCAGCGCTCTCCAGGCCCCTCGTGGCTCCCCTGGCACGCAGGCACCGTGCCGAGGTCGGGATGACCCACCCTGGCCCTGGAGCAATGAAGAGGGCTCTTCCATATCCCGTGGGCAACACTCTCACGCCTGTGCATCCCTCGTGGGTTCCAGGCTCCCACCCGAGGCCACCTCTTTGGACAGGGACCGTGGTCCCTGTTTCACCAAGGCACCCTCCGAGGGGGTCCTCCCACAGGGCTCTGAAGTGGCAGGATCAGCTCTTGGACCTGGAGGCGAGAGCGTTTCCTGCCACCCCATGGCAGGCTGCAGAGGGCACAGGGCTGTGCCGGTCACATGCTGCCCATGGCAGCCCTGAGTGCTGGCCTGGAAGCATCCGTCTGGCCTCGCTCTCTCTAGAACAGAGAGCAGAAGCTTGGCCAACTGCATGACACGCATGCTGCATCACATGCAGGCCAGGGTCCCTGCCACCCCGCGCCCGCCCCTGTCCGGCTCTCCCCAGGGCCTCGAGTCGGAGCCGCCCCTTGGGGTCGGGAGGAAGGGCAGGGCCGTCTGCGTGCGGGGCCTGCTCCTTTTGGAGTGAGTGGCTTCTCGCTGTCCACCCCTCCTGGGGCCGGCGCTGAGCTGTCCCGGCCCTCCTGGAATCAGCTCTGTCTGCGCCCGCGCTCCCGCCCACTCCAGCAGCCAGGCTGCCCCTCCGGCTCCTCTGCCGTGTCTTTGAACGCGCGTGTCGCCTTCCTGAGCGTCGAAGCTTGGAGTGGGTGACTTCAGGTGCAGATGGCTTTCCTTCTGGAATCCAGGGTTCCCGCCTCCCCCGCCGTCCCGTGCACACGAGGGCCGGAGCTCCCGGGGCCTGGTGTGGGGGAGCTCAGGTGCCCCCGTGCCCCGAGAAGGTGGAGGCTCACGGCCAGCAGGTGTCTCCACTCCGCACGTCTCACTCTTGGGCACTTTGTCCTGCCGCCCGGGCTTTGGCCAGGACCCAGATCAGGCTGCGCGAGGGGCAGGCGGGTGCCCGCCCTTCCAGCCTCTCCTCTGCCCACGGCCCCCGTCCTCTTGCCTGCTCCCCACCTGCAGAGTTGTTCTTGGTGCCACCAGCGCAGGCTGTGACGAGCATGCAAGGCCCCACTCGCGGGTCCCAGGCCTTGATTCTGTGTCTCTGTCCTCCCATTCCTCTGCGTGTCTCTCTTCTGCTCCCGGTGATGGGACTGTGGAAGGCTGAGGCGCCTCTCCCTCTGGTTTCTATCCCTCCTCTTGCCTGTGTGGGCCCCGTGCTCGATCCCGCAGGGGTCTGCCTCGGAGCACCCCTGGCGATGTACCTGCTCACCTGCCACTTGTCCCCGTGTCCTGGTCCGTCTGTCCCTTGCACAGGCACACCTCCGCCTGCTCTCTCTCTCTGTGCAGTGACCGCTCCCTTCGGAAGGCAGGGGGCAGGCTGGCGAACCCCTGCCTCGCTTCTCTACACTGGATAGAGTTTGGGGTTTATAGAAATCACATTCTACCAAGGATAGTGTGTTCTGGGGAGACACCAGCTGTTGCGAGAGGCTCATCCGTCTCAGCTGCAGGTCCCTGCAGGCTGACCAGAGAGAGGACGTTGCCCGTCAGACCTGGAACACAGGCTTTGGGGCAGTCACCGGCGGAAGTTGCTTTCCTAACTCTGGGTCCAGGCTGTTCAGTCTTCCTGAAGCTGCCCACTGAGGGCCCTCCGCTAACCCATGCCGCTGCCCCCTGCCCTTGCCCCGCTCCCTCGTCCCTTCTGCTTGCACCCCGTCCCCGTGTCCCCGGTCCATCCTGCCACGACAGGTCCCCTGTCCTCGGCCAGGCTGGAGCCTCTGCCGCCCTGCTGATCGGCCGCTACTTTGCTCACAGGTGGGCGGCTCTTTGGCAGCGGGAGGTGCTCGAGCCTGTCGGGGCCGCCGGGTGCAGCCCCCGTGGTGCATAGGATGGTGGAGGCCATCTCCCAGCTGCAGGAAGAGAAGGCCCAGCTGCAGGAGGAGCTGGTGGCCCTGCGGGAGAGGCTGGCTGTCCGCGACAGTGACCAGCAAGCCACATCCATGCAGCTGCAGAACCAGGTACCTGGGAGGAAGGGATGGCCCGAGGCCACCGCCTACTGCGGAGCAGGTCAGGGAACACCGCCCAGGGCACCTGGAACCCACCCGACCACCAGCACAACGGGACGGATGGGGTCTCCTCCCCTGACCTGGGAACACACCGAGGCCTGGGCCTCCCTTCCCGGCCCTCCATGTCCCCCTTTCTTCGTGGTGACCAGGGGTCAAGACGTACCTCCCCACCCGTGACAGGCAGCATGTGTGGACATGAGTGGAGCAGGGATGTTCCTGCCCCGAGGCCCGTGCTGAGTCCTCTCTGCCTTCCGAGGTGCCCTGGCTTGGGTAGCCCAGGTGGACCCAACTCATTGCAGAGGTCACCCCGCAGAAAACTGGCAGGAAATGCGAGGCTGGGGTGTGTGCCAGAGAGAGAAGGGAACTCACACTCCTGGGAGCCAGAGCAAGCGAAGGTTCATGCTGGTTGGTGTGGCCTTCTGCATTGGCTGGCCAGGAGGATGCTGGGGACACCGCCGTCCCCGTGGGCTGAGCCCCAGCCCTCCCCCAAATGCCTGGCTAATCACTCTCCTTCCTGCCATCAGGTGGGCCCCGAGGGTCTATCTCTCAGGCCTGTGTCTGATCTTCCCCACTTCCCCGAGGTCCGCAGCCCTGTCTGCACGCCATCTCCACGCTGGAGCCTGTCCCTGCGCTCCTGGGCCCAGCTCTCTGTGGAACGCCCTGCCTTCGGGTGGGCCAGCTTCTTTCTCTGTGACGGCCCAGCCTGTGGACCTTCTGCTTGAGGGAACATGACCTGTTGCAGAGCACAGGCTCAGGGCACGCTGGGCTTTAGTAGTTGTGGCACGTGGGCTTAGTTGCTCTTCATCATGTGGAATCTTTCTGGACCAGGGATCAAACCCGTGTCCTCTGCATTGGCCAGCCGATTCTTACCCTCTGCGCCGCCAGGGAAGTTCTCCTAGTCTTTTCAAATGTAGCGTTTCTCCAACTTAAAGGTGTGTCCTCAAGCTCTCTGTGTCCTGACCACCCATCCTTTGCTGGGTTGGGTGGGCCTCCCTAGTGCCCAGTGTCTCCCCCTTGTGCATTGACCCCCGTGCTGGCCGCCTCTCAGCCTGCCTGCCCACTCATGGGAACGCCTCACGGCCGGTGCGAGACGCTAGCTTTGTATCACTGTTGCTTCCTGCGGCGCCCGCCTGGCTTCCTGCCCCAGATGGCTGCTGAGTGTCCAGGCTGCATGGGCAGCCGAGCAGGGGGCAGTGCCCTGGTGGACAGACATGCCCTGGCCTGTGGTGGCTGCCGTCCGGGGGCAGAGTGGGGGACAGACACTTGTCACTTGCATTTATGTAAAGTTGGGAGAGTAACAAGGTCTCTGCTGGTGGGCACACACAGGGCATGAGCGCTCCTACCAAGGGCCTTTGTCAGGGAGATCAGGACCTGCAGGAGGGTCACCAAGGTCTGGCACGGAGCAGAGGAAGTGCATTCATGCTGAGCTGAGGGCAGTGGTCAGTGCAAAGGGCTGGTGGCAGAGGGAGCAAGACAAGTATGGGGGGGAGCCAAGGCTTGTGTCGCTGAAACGTGGCAAGAGGGGCTGCCCTGTGGGCCTGTGGGGCCAGTCCAGGGCCCGGCTGGCAGGTCACTCATCTGGCCTGAGGCAAGAACTCTTCTTTAACCTTACCCGATTTTCCTAGGTTTGGTTGATTCAGACACTTAACTTTTGAAACAAGTTTTTTTTCTTTTTTTTTTTTTTTTAAAGAACTTTACTGAGATATAATTCACATTCCGTAAAACTCATCCCTTTAAAGTACACAGTACATGGTCTTAAGTATATTAAGGTGGCGATGCAGCCATTACCACTGTCTCGTTTTAGAACGTTTCTGTCACTCTGCAAAGACCTATGAAGTCACTCCCCATGTCCCCCTCTCCCCAGTCCCTGGTGATCACTGCCCAGTTTTCCGTTTTTGTTTATTTATTTAAATTTTTAAATATATTCATTTGTTTGTGCAGGATATTAGCTGCAGTGCAAGGGATCTTTTAGTTGCAACATGTGGGCTCTAGTTCCCTGACTAGAGATTGAACCCAGGCCCCCTGCCCTGGGAGCACTGAGTCTTAGCCCCTGGACCACCAGGGTGGTCCCGTGCCCTGCTTTTAGTTTATATGAGTTTATCCTTTCTGAACACGTCATGTAAATGAGATAATAATATGTGGCCTTTTGTGACGGTAAACATATGTTTAAGAAACATTTTTCCTCTTTAATTAGCAAAATTGGCTTTTTTTTTTCAAAATTGACTTTTTAGAGGGGAAGTTGAAGGTCAAGCGTCTCAGCCTTTTTGATGTGTCTGAGCCCTGGCTCTCCAGATGGTCCTGACCCCTCCCCACCCCCACCCCTACTCCTCTGGATGATTTAGAGAATTCAGAATGGTTCCTGGTCTTGGCTCATATTTTATTCCAGCCAGTTCTTTTCTGAAAAAGTGTCTCAGGAGATACACCTGAAGTTCTAGGTCTCTGAGCCAGGCTTTGGAGGGTCTGACCCCACGGGGCGGGGGCCTGGAGCCAGGTCCACATCCTGAGCTCGGTGCTACTCGTCGGCTGTGTGACAGTGGGGTAGTTCATTCCCACCCTGCACCTCAGCTTCCTTGTCTGTAAAATAGACATAGTAACAGTACCTGGTGGGACAGGCCGCATTGTTGGTGCCACCACTGCTGCCGCCACCATTGTGTTGGATTTGGAATCACAGGCGCAGGGTTCGAGTCCTGACTTTGCAGCTGTGGTAGGTGACTTCCTTTCTGAGCCTTCCTTTTCCTGTCTCTAAACTGGGTCTGATAGATGTTGCTTCACAGTCTATGGGCAGCTCCGTTTTGAAACTGAACAGAAAAGTGGTCAGTGGTAAAGGGCTGTGCCTCACGAGGGGTCGCTTCTGTGTGCTCTGTCAGCCTCCCCTGGGGTTTGATCCAGGTGCCCTTCTTGGTCTTTCTATACGCTGCTTCTCTAAGGAAAGCCCACCATGGGGTACCCTCCACCTCATCCTCATGGTGCTTCCTGGTCCCCACTCTTGTTTAGACTTGTCTTCAAATTCGAGTGGCTTTGCCATGTTCTTCCCGAAGGGCTGCGTGACCTCGTGGTTAAGACCGAGGGCTCTGCAGGGGTTCCAGTCGAGGGCCAGCACTCAATAGTCAGGTTAGACCATGAGCAAGATCAACCAAGGCTGAATCTCTTGGGACCTCAGTTTTTCTTCCTGTAAAATGGGGATAATAATAGTATGTACCTCACAGGATTAGGGGAGGGGGTTCAAAGTCATGATCTAGTCAAGAAATCATTGCCAAAGCTCATGTCAGGAAGCTTTTCCTGTAGGTTTTCTTCCAGGAGTTTTATAGTTTTAGCTTTTGCATTTAGGTCTTTGATCCATTTTGAGTTAGTTTATGTAGATGGTATTAGGTAAGTCTCCAGCTTGTATGTGGATATCCAGTTTTCCTTAGCACCATTTGTTGAAAAAACTACTGTTTCCTCATTGAAAATCTTGACATCCTTGTCAAAAATCAGTTGACCAATTGACCACATACGTGAGCGTTTATTTCTGGGCCCTCTGTCCTACTCCCTTGGTCCAAATATCTGTCTTTATTCCAGTTCCACACTTTTTGGATCACTGTAGCTTCGTAGTAGGTTGTTGGGGTGTTTTTAGGATTTAAAAAAATTTTTTATTTTGCTTTTACGGCATTTTGTTGTTTACAGATATGTATGATCCCCGATTAGTCATATGTATATCCCCCCATCCCACCCCTCCAGGCCGTCGCACAGCACCCCTGCAGGATCCCCTTTTCTCACAGAGCAGTGACTATAGCTGTTTTCTTCACATGTGATGGTACAGGCCTTCATGCTACTTCCTTTACGCCTCCCACCCACTGTTCAATCCTCACTATGTCCATATGTCTACTGTCCATGTCTGTTTTTCCATCGCTTCGCGGCGTGTGTTATCATTACCATCCTCGGAGTAGGTTTTGAAATCAGCAAGTGGGAGCCGTCCAAGCTTGTTCTCCTTCTTCAAGATTGTTTTGGCTATTGGGGATCTTTTGGGGTTTCGTATGAATTTTAGGATGTGTTTTTCTCTTTCTCCAAAAAATGTCATTGGGATTTAGGCAGAGAATCTGTAGATTGAATCTGTAGATTACTTTGGGTTGTATTGACATCTTAGCAATATGATTTGCAAACTATGAACGCAGGATGTGTTTCTATTACCATAATCGTCTTTAATTTCGTCCAGCCGTGTTTTGCCATTTTCAGTGAACAAGCTTTTTGCCCCCACAGTTGTTTCATTCCTACCTATTTTAGTCTTTCCGATGCTATTATAAATGAAATTGTTTTCTTAATTTTCCTTTTGGATTGCCCAACGTTACTGCATAGAAACACACTGATTTTTAATGTGTTGTAGCCTGCAACTTGGCTGAATTTATTAGTTCCAGTTGGCCTGACTTTTTTTTAATGCTCAAATTAGTTGCCACCATTCAAATCTTAGTTAAGTTCATATAAAATCTCAGCTTCCTTTTTTTTTTTTTTAATTTTTATTTAGTTACTTATTTCTGGCTATTCTAGGTTTTCACTGCTGCCACAGGCTCTTCTCTAGTGGCAGGGAGTGGGGGCTCCTCTCTAGCGGAGGTGAGCAGGCTTCTTGTTGCGGTGACTTCTCCTGTCGTGGAACTCGGGCTCTAGGGCCCACGGGCTCCATGGTTGCGGCTCCGAGGCTCCAGAGCACAGGCTGCACAGTTGCGGCTCATAGGCTTCGTTGCTCCACAGCATGTGGGATCTTCCCCGATCAGGGATCGAATCCCTGTCTCCTGCCTTGGCAGGCAAACTCTTTACCACTGAGCTACCAGGGAAGCCCCCAGCTTCCACGTTTTGTCACAGAAGGTTGGAAGAGGCGGCGCCTCTGGGCTGACATTCCCATGTGCCACGCACTGCCTGGAGCCCCGCACCTGCTCCTGGCTTTGGTGGAGTGAGCCTCCTTGCGTGAGCGCTGGCCTGCAGCACCTCTGCTGCCCTGCGCCCCGCCTGACAGCTCCCGCACAGACCCCGCTTCCTCTGGCCCCTCGTGCACTCAGCCCGCTTCCTGCCTGTGTTCACTGAGCCCTCCTCTAGACCAGTGCCGCTCTAGGCCCGGGGAATACAGCAGACAGACATCTCTGTCTGCCCGGACCTTTATTCTAGTGATAGAACTTATTACGGGGCTGAGTCCTGTGCTGCGCACTTTACGTATGTCGTCTCACGTCATCTCACTGAATCCTCCAGACCTCCTCCGAGGGGTGGCCTCGTTGTGCAGCTAAGGATACGGAGAGAGGATGGTGGACTTGAGATGGTGTCCAAGGTGGCCCGGCACGTAGCCTGACGTCTGTGTTAGAAACCTGGGCCAGTCCAGCCTGAGCCCATGTGCTCAGTGCCTCGTGGTGGCAGAGAACTCAGCTATGAAAACCGGACAGTAGAAAGCAGGGCGGACGGACGTAGACAGACTGGCCTGGTCGGTGGTCATGTATGTGGGCAGCCAGGAGCCAGATCTCCCGGGAGGAGCAGCGTGCTGGGGGCAAGAGGGGCTGCTTCCTGGGGCCACCCCTTGGGCCTCTGGGCTGTGTTTCCTTGGGGCTGTCTGGATCCCACGCCCTCTCACCTTCCCGGCTCAGGAGCACCCTAGTCTCGCCACTGGGAGGGCCCCCGACAGGAGGGCCAGGCTTGGTGGGAGGTCGAGGGGTAATCAGCAGGTTGTCTGGAACGAGGGAGCACACGGCTGGGAACATGCAGACTAGGCAGGCTGCCCCCCACCTCCGCCGAGCCGCTCTTGCCGGGAGACGTCGCTGGGGGCTGGCACGGTCAGCAGACGGGCAGGCCCCGGCTCCCAGGTCTCCGCCAGGCTGCCCTGCCCCAGGCCCGTGGCTCGGTTTCTCTGGATGACAAGGCACCTGAGCTCAGGGAGGGTGTGCCCACACTCAGCCTGGTCCCTTCTCAGCCCCGGGGTCGCCCTCGTGCTGTCCTAGGGTCGCACAGCACCTAGCTCTCTGAACCCTCTTGGGGTGCAGATGGCGGCACGGGCGCTGGCTCCGCGCAGTACTGGCCGGGCCAAGGGGGAGCCTGGGGGCCCCTGCCTGCAGAAAGCCCCACTCTGTCTGGTCAGGCTCACCCCCAGCCCCCCATCTCTGCTCTGCTCTCCTGTCTGCAGTCCTGTCTCTGTTTTCCCTGACCCCTGGGGGCTCTCTCCCTCTCCCTCCCAGGCTGGGAGACCGCTGCCGTCTTCCCCGCCGCCCTCCCAAGGCCACCCCTTCTGTGTGGAGGGCAGGGCTCCTGTGCCTGAGCAGCGCATATGCTTTGTTCCAGCCCCTCATGGAGCTGGCCAGCTGGGGCCCAGACACTGCCCAGCACGGGGTGGCTTGTGCCTGACCAGCCGTCCTGCGGTGCCGGTGGGCTGTGCCCTCCCAACTGCCCAAGGCAGGCAAGGGGAGGACAGGTGTTTGACATCTCTGACAAAAGGGGTCTTTGATAAACCTCCTCCTCCACCTCACCCCTAGCCTGCCCCCACTGGGCACCCCTCCACCTTCTGGAGTCCCCTCAGATTCCAGAGAGCAGGAGCCCCCAGAATTCTGATTGTGATGTAAGAAGAGCCTAGGACCTGGGCTGGCAGGCAGGCCTGCTGGCCTCCCCAGGTAAACTCTGGAAAACTCTCCTTTCACTGTATGGGTCTGAGTCAGTGGCACTGGGGACACACGAGGGCTGAACACCCCAGCCAGGTGCTGGGGCAGGCAACCCGTCTGGGGCACTGGCTCCACGCGAGTGGCTCTTCCTGGGTGATTTCTGAGGAAAGGGAGGGAGGTGAGGGACTCCAGCCTTTCAAAACGAGGTGGACCCCACCTGTTGCAGCGTGGGGGTAGTGCAAGAGGAAAATCCCTTCTTTGAGACAAACATTACTGCAAAGCGTCAAACATTTGGCAAACGTAATCCTGCCGTCCGGCGCCCTCTACTGGTCAGTATTGCACATGCAGTTCTGTTTTTGGATTTTTCCCCACGTCATTTAAAACTCAGGATTGTCACAGTTACCCAGTTGTGTCTGAGCGTGCATACCGTGATCCCCCTAATGGTGGGCATTCAGGTCGTTGCCAGTTTCACGACTAAGGAATGAAAAGCTGCTTTATTGAGACCCTCCTGACTCTCCTCTAGGGCAAAGGAACTGAGCACCGCGGGCACCTGGCTCTTAACAGAAGAGGGCTTTGAGGTGGGCAGAGAGGTGGCACGGGCTTTGCTGCCTGCCTTAGTCCATGTCCAGTGCACTGCTAGGAGGGAACATGCTGGTGGAGCCCGCGACAGAGGTGACCTCCTCGGTGCTGCCCTTTAGTCACCCGTTTGTCCGCCAGGAGGCCTTGGGCAGCCAAGCTGGCCCTCCCAGCCCCTTTCTGGGTCTTGTGCCTTGGACCCCGCCAAGCAAGCAGCGCGGGTGTCACTGCCCTTTTCCTCGGAGGTGGGGTCTTGCCCGTGGCCCACGTGCTCCCCCGGCCCACTCAGAGACGGAGAGGCTGACGTGTGGTCCAGCCATGTTCTCCAGTCCCGGGAGACAGTTGGTTCTAGCCTGTGCTGCCCATGGACGGTTGAAGACATCTCGGCCATAGGTAGCAGGGAGATGTTATATGCACTCCCTGAAAATTGCAGCGTCTGGCCTCTCTCGAGAGGTCGGAATTTTGGCAGCAGCAGGCCTGTATCCCCCGTCCCCAGGCCCCCGGCCTTCTTCAGGTGGATCTTGGGCATTCAGTCTTGCACGCCCTTCACCCTCCTTACCAGGCGGGCGTCTGGAGGCTGTGAACTTTGTCTCCTGATGTTTAGTAATAGTCAGCCCAAGGCTTCGTGGGCTTCTTGCGTAAACCGCACCTCTTTATCCTCCACAGAAGGAGTCTTGACTCTCACGGGACCTTTCCCAAGGTGCCTTGTGGTCATAACAGCAGGTTCTGCAAGGAAATACCTACACATGCTCTGATGGACGCCGGTGCCAAAGACCGTGTCTGCATTTTGGGTTATTTCTCGGGGGAGAGGTTCCTGGTGGGGCTGGGCTGCTGTGGGACCAGGGGCTAGGCCTGCGGGGCGGGCAGGCAGCCCCCCCGGGACCCTGCTCTCTGAGCGCTGAGCCAGGTCACCCTCACCTCCTGACGGAGTGCACGCCCCTTCTCTTTCTGCACTGCCACGACTCTGCAGCAAGGCAGTCTGGGGGCCGAGGTGGACCCAGGTCCCGTATGTGCGCTGGCCGCTGGCCAGGCCCATCTCCACAGACAGACTCACCAGGAAGCACTCAGAGTGGCAAATTCTAGGGACTGGTCAAGGACCAATCCATGTTGTCCGGAGTTTATATTTTGGAGGCCCTTTTAAGAAAAAAGAATATAAAGTTAGCAAGTAACAAAAGTGGGTACAGGCCTGGGCAGGGGAAACGTCCTGAGGGTCTGCTTGTTGAGTCCCCCCGTCGAGCTGCCCCTGGCGTGGGCCCAGGGTGGCCCAGGGGTCACCTCCGCTGCCTTCGTTCCCTGGACTCCCCGGGGAGCCCTGGCAGGCCGGCCCTGTGACGGGAGGGGCTGCTGAGAGCAGTCAGGGCCAGGCCAGACGCCCTTTGCCCGGAGGTCAGGTGTGGTCTGAGGGATGCGCACAGGCAGAGCCGGGGCCCTGGGGTCAGGCAAGGGGCCTGGGTGTGGAGACCCAGGCTCACCCTCCGGGCTTTGTGTTGGCAGGTGGAACACCTGAAGGAGAAGCTCATAAGCCAGGCCCAGGAAGTGAGCCGCCTTCGATCGGAGCTGGTGAGCCCAGCAGCGCCATCCTCATGGGGCCGAGGGGCCGCGGGGAGGCTTCCAGGGTGCTTAGAACCACTCGCTGTGCCCACGAGGTCGTGTGACCCGTAACGGGAGGGAGGTGAATTCTTATTTGCTGATGTAAAGCAGGAGTGTGATCTCCGTGTATAAATAAGACTTTGCTTTTTTCACACTCGGGGAAAATAGACTGAGCGGGGTGGGGTGCGGCCGGCGGCAGTTCCTGTCTCCACACCCTCCTCCCTCTCCTCTGCCTTCACATTTGTGTGTGTCTCCTCTCCATCCATCACTGGCCTTTCTTTCTCTTTTCTCCTCTCTTCCTCCCCCTCCCCGACCCCTGGACGGTCTCTGCCTCCCCGCTCTGTCCTTCCCCTCAACCGCCCTTGCCACGTGCCCCCTTGGCTCTGGTCCTCTGCAGGGGGGCACCGACCTGGAGAAGCACCGGGACCTGCTGATGGTGGAGAATGAGCGACTGAGGCAGGAGATGCGGCGCTGCGAGGCGGAGCTGCAGGAGCTGCGGGCCAAGCCGGCGCCCCCCTGCACGGGCTGCGAGCACAGCCAGGTGGGCCCAGGACCAGGGCGGTCCCGGGGGGCTCGATTCCCAGCAGTCCTCTGCCCCGCCAGTGCCTCACCCCTGACCTGGCCGCCCGTGCCCTCCCTGGCTGGCTGTCCGCAGGAGAGCGCCCAGCTCCGCGACAGGCTGTCCCAGCTGCAGCTGGAGGTGGCGGAGAACAAAGGCCTGCTGTCAGAGCTGAACCTGGAGGTGCAGCAGAAGACCGACCGGCTGGCCGAGGTGGAGCTGCGGCTCAAGGACTGCCTGGCCGAGAAGGCGCAGGAGGAGGAGCGGCTCAGCCGGCGCCTGCGCGACAGCCACGAGACCATCGCCAGCCTGCGGGCCCAGTCGCCGCCCGTCAAGGTGGGCCGCGCCTCGGGCCTGGTCGCCGGAGCCCAGAGCGGGCTGGACGTGGGAGGGGCCCGTCTTGCTGAATGAGTAGCTTCAAGGGGTTGAAGGCGTCCTTCCAGGTCTGCACGGAGCCGGGCCCCTTCCCCTGCGTGCTGCCCAGAGTCAGGCCATGTCGGCACCCAGCCACCGATGCTTGGGGCGCCCGCCGTGGGCCAGGCATGGACACGATTCTGTCCTTGTCTTTGCCTGTTCTCGGGCCGCAGCCAGGCTCCTGGTGGGCCCATGAAGATGAGAAGATTCCAGGAGGCCCTCGCAGGGGCCCAAGACCTCAGGGCTCCTCTGGCTGTTCCTGCGGGCCCTTGGTGGGCTGTTCCTGAGGGTCTCCTTAGGGTCCCAGGGTGAGGTCAAGGCTCCCACCCGCCTCCATGCAACCCCCCACCCTGCCTCCCTCACAGTACGTCATCAAGACGGTGGAGGTGGAGTCGTCTAAGACCAAGCAGGCCCTCAGCGAGTCCCAGGCCCGGAACCAGCACCTGCAGGAGCAGGTGGCCATGCAGAGGCAGGTGCTGAAGGAGATGGAGCAGCAGCTGCAGAGCTCGCACCAGCTGACCACACAGCTCCGGGCGCAGGTGCGCGGGCCCCAGCCTGTCTGTCGGGGCGGCCCGTGTGCTCCGCCGGGCCCAGCCCCGGAGGCCGGCCTTCCGCACAGCGTCGCAGCTGAGCGCCTGGGGCCCCGCGGACCCCGGTTCCAGTCTCCCCTCTCCCCACTGACCTTGTGACCAGGGGCAAGTTTCTGCTCACCGGTGAAATGATCAAATCACAGAGCCCAGCTCCCAGTGGGGCTTGACATCATCACGGGATTGGCTCAGGGCCCGGAACACACGCTCTTGGAAGGGTGCCCTGGTCCGGATCAGAGGTGTTCTCCCCTCGTGCTCCCGGGGCCCGTGGGACCCTGGACGGTGCTGGGCTCATGCTCAGAAGTAGCTGCAGGGAGCTCCCAGCCCTTCCAGGGAGAGTGAGGGCCATCCTGCCCCTGCTCTGTGTGCGTGTGTGCGTGCGTGCATTTACCTGTGCAACGTGTGAGGGGTAGGGCGTCTCCTGTCCACGGTGCACTGCGCTGAACGGCCGGCCCTGACCTCAGATCGCCATGTACGAGTCGGAGCTGGAGCGGGCGCACGGGCAGATGCTGGAGGAGATGCAGTCCCTGGAGGAAGACAAGAACCGGGCCATCGAGGAGGCCTTCGCCAGAGCCCAGGTGGAGATGAAGGCCGTGCACGAGAACCTGGCAGGTGAGGTCTCAGCTAGACCGGCGGGGCCCAGCCTGCCCCTCGCTCGCCCTCCACCCCGTCTGCCTCGCGCCCTCGGTGTCCCCACAGGTGTCCGGACCAACCTGCTGACGCTGCAGCCGGCGCTGCGGACCCTGACCAGCGACTACAATGGGCTCAAGCGCCAGGTGCGAGGCTTCCCGCTGCTGCTGCAGGAGGCCCTCAAGAGCGTCAGGGCCGAGGTGAGCGCGGACCCTGGTGGAAGGGCGCTGGGGCGGCCCTGGAGGCCCTGGGCAGACGCCGCGGCCGCCCTGCAGAGCCTTCCCGAGCTCAGAGAACGCTCCAGACGGCAGCTCCCTCCTCCTCCTCACACGGCTGTCCTCAGACCATTGGAAACCCAGTCTGGTCGGGGGTCGGTGGGGCTTCCTAAATGGCACTAGTGGTAAAGAACCCGCCTGCCCATGCAGGAGATGTAGGAGACGCGGGTTTGATCCCCAGGTGGGGAAGATCCCCTGGAGCAGGGCACGGCACCCGGCTCCAGTGTTCTTGCCGTGAGAATCCCCAGGGACAGAGGAGCCTGGTGGTCCATGGGGTCACAAAGAGTCAAGACGCGACTGAAGCGACTTAGCACAGGGGTGGGTGTTTGGGTATTTGTCTTGTCATGAGTCTGTAAACCACACATGTCACATCTATCTTTATCTCCCATATGTGCTACGCAGAACGTTATACCTCAGACACGCTACACATATCTTTACATCTGTTAGGTTTAGTTTAATTTTTTCAAGCAGTACTTGTGCAGTATGAGAATAGCTCACGTCTCTAAAGTGCCTCCTACATGCCGAGCCTTTAATAGCCATCGGCTCAAGTCCGTGTGATGGCTCTGCAGGACTGAGAGACATAGATTTGGAGATTGAAAATAGTTCTTCTCCTTTAAAAAAAAAAAATCATGTCAGTAATACACGGACAAGTTAAAAGTACACACCTCACAGAAGGGCATCGGATGAAAGGAAAGGCCCCTCTGCCACCCAGCCCGCTTCCCAAAAGAAACCTACCTGTCTCCCAGGGCTTTCCGTAAACACTCTGGTGTGATGAGAACTACTGACATGTATATACATGTTCATGCGCTTTCCTTTCTCCTGACAAAGGGGAATCGTTGTACGTGTGGCCTGCATCTTGTTTCTTTTCCCTATGAAAAATGACTTGAAATCTTGACCTACCAGCTCATATGGCTCCCCATTTTACAGATGAGAAAATTGAGGCTCGAAAGCATTGAGCCAGTTGCTGCTGGTCTCCCAGCGCCTCAGGGTAGAGCTGGGATTCAGGTCCACCTGAATCCTATCCTCGAGGGCTGATCCTGTGGCGTGAGAACTGAGTCCCAGCTCTTTGCTCCTCAGCAGGGCAACCTTGAGCCTGGCTTAGCCTCTCCAGGGCTCAGTTTCTTGCTCAGTAAAATGGGTGTGATCATGGGAGCTGCCCAGAAGGGTTACTGGGACAACCTGCTGTGTGACAGCTCACGCCAGGTGCTCCGTCCAGAGCCGGCGGCCTCACAGGTGAGGGGGGTGGGGCTGGCCCCCTGACTGGCGCTGTGCACCCCCTCCCTCCCCCTAGATCGGCCAGGCCATCGAGGAGGTCAACAGCAACAACCAGGAGCTGCTGCGCAAGTACCGCCGGGAGCTGCAACTGCGCAAGAAGTGCCACAACGAGCTCGTGCGCCTGAAAGGTGACTGCCGGGCCGGCTGGGGTGCCCAGCGGAGGGGCCCTGACCCGCCTCGGGGGAGCTCCTGCCCTGCCCCGGGGCCCCCAGCACCGTCCTTGGAGCTGCCGTTGATTCCCTCTTTGTAGATAAGGGAACGGAGGCACGGAGATGTCACAGGGAATTTGTTCAAAACCGCATGGGGAGTGAACGGTCCACCTGGGACCTGTCCAACTCTGCAGCCTTCCCTGGGGCCCACGGCAGCCTACCAGAAGGCGGAGGAGCGGGGCATGGAAGTACTGGGTTGGGGTGGCTGGCATGTCAGGTGCTCTGATCTAGGGCTCGATCAAGCTTGAGACAGCACCCATGCACTGCACAGCCGGCCAGAGAGCACCTGCTCTGAGCCGCCTGCTGTTGCAGACACTTCAGACACGGCCCTGGACCTCACAGACCCTGTCCCTGCCTCGTGGTGCTCACGTCAGTTGGGGGAGCGGACAGGGACCATTAGTCACCCTGTGAACCCCAGGCGTTCCCCCTTCGCCTGGGCTGAGGAGGGGCTCTGAGGGCCCCTCGGTGTCTGACGGTTGAGGGTGTCGAGGGGGCTTCCCACAGGAGGGGAGACCAGGGCTGAGCCCCGGACCGTGAGCTGGAGCGGACAGTTGAAGGGAAGCTGGGGCCGTGCTCGATGTGACAGGGAGTGTTCTCTTCACTCCAGGAGCTCTGGGATCCCAACCAAGGGCTTGAGGCAAGGGGTGGCATGATCAAAGCTGTGCCCCGATCGCCCCTGGGGCTGCCCTGTGGCCTCTGCCCGCCTCCTGCCTGGCCCTGTCTGCCCTTCTAGTTCCCATACTCTGTCCTGGCATTCTCAGTGCCCGTCTAGAGTGAGAGAACACGCCCCTTCGCTTACTGGGACCCAGGCCTCTCGTTGTGTGTGTGAGGAAACCGAAGTCTCTGTGTGTAGTCAATTAGCCATTGTAGTATCCCACCCAAACTGGGTGCAGAGTCTGAACTCCACAACTGACCTTTCCTCTGTGTCCCCAAGGGGAGGCTCCTACCTGCAATTGGTCTGCTCAGCAAAAAAATGTATTGCTATATGAATTCATACTATAGTGTGAATGGCTGATAACTGCTTTGCCGGCCACCTTGCCCTCAGGGGCCTTACTTGGAAGGCAGGGGGCTCTTGAGCCACTGGCCTGCTCTGGACACCAGTGTGGAGGTAGTCTGGTCTTGACCCGGCCTGCTCCCTTCTGTCCTGCCCCACTCAATCCAGGGAACATCCGGGTGATTGCCCGTGTCCGGCCAGTCACCAAAGAGGACGGGGAAGGACCTGAGGCCACCAATGCTGTGACCTTTGACCCTGACGACGACGCCATCATTCACCTGCAGCACAAAGGAAAGCCCGTCTCCTTCGAGCTGGACAAGGTCTTCTCCCCACGGGCCTCACAACAGGATGTGAGTGTGGCCGTGCGCGAGAGGGACAGAGACCAGTGGAGGGACGGGGAGCAATGGTGGGCGCTGGACGAATAAGTAGAAGGGAGAGGAGACAAGATAGAGAAGCCTAGGGCTCCGTGGTCCCCCTCTCTTGCTTTCCGGAGGGGAGAAGAGGGTCGGAAGGTAAACTGAGGGCTTCAGAAGCCTCTGCTAATAAGGGCAGATCCCTGCGCAGGGCACCTACGGGGCTCCGCCCATCACGGCCACACCCACTCGGGCCCATCCTCCTACCCTGACAGCCACACCCACCTAAGAGCCCCTCCCACCCACAGGCCCCTCCCACCGACGGACACACCCACTCAGCCCATCCTCCACCCATGCTCGCCCCCCACCCACCACCGCATCCACTGGCTTGCTTGGAATCGGGGCCCTCCAGCCAGGAGCACCTCCTTTATCTGTCCCGCGGGCCTTTCCAGGGTCTCCCAGGCTGCCCCCACAGACCACAGTGAGGAGCCCTCAGCCCGCGTGTGCTCAGCATCTGCTCGTCCCTCCTCTCTGCCAGGGCCAACCTGAGAGGCCTGTTGTGCCCCTGCCCTCCTGTTCCCGGCTTGGCTTTATCTTGGCCCTGTCCTTTGTCCCTGCCTGGCAGGCGAGCAGGCTGGTGGAGGTGCCACCGGGTGCAGGCTGCCTCTGCCTTCCTTTGCTGATCCCCCTTGAGAAGAGGGCGGAGCTAGGCGAGGCTCCTAAGCCGCCCCTTCCTCGGGTGCTGGTAGGGAGCAATGACTGCCCTGACTTCCCCTCAGTCTTCTGGCAACGACGCCCAGTGTAAGTGACTTATTCGTCACAGGTTCTTCCACAGTGAGCTGGCTGCCCATGATACCGTGTGCCGTATCGCCGCTGAAGGAGGGGAGCAGTTAGGGGAAAGTGGCTGGCGGGGGTCCCTGGTCCCAGCGGCCGCGGCAGCCCCGCAACCCTTCGTCCCACGGCCTCTCTGCAGGTGTTTCAGGAGGTGCAGGCGCTCATCACCTCCTGTATCGACGGCTTCAACGTCTGCATCTTTGCCTACGGCCAGACGGGTGCGGGCAAGACCTACACCATGGAGGTGGGTGCCCGCGGGACGCGGCAGGGGTTCAGAGTGAGGAGCGCCCCCTCGCTGCCACGGGTGGGGGCTCCCTCACTGGTCCCAGGGTTCCCGTGGGGCACCTTTGGCCTCACTTGGTCTTCACAACCTTGGAGCTGAGCCCAGCCCATAATTATCCTTGGTAGCCCGGATGTACCGGGCCGGAAGAGGGATGCCCCACCCAAGCACGCCTGTGCGGTCCCAGTGGGTGGCGGGGAGGAGGAGGTGTGCTGACCACCACCTCTGGCCCGGGAGGGGTCTCGGCCTGGGCTCAGAGCCTCTCAGGACTGGCTTTCATTTCACCCATGCACGTGTATGGGCTCTTGCTGTGAGGCGGCCGCCAGGCCCTGGGGGTGTCAGGGTGAATGGGGGCGGATCTCAGCCCTCCAGTAGATCCCTGGGCAGCAGGAAACTGGCCAGTGGAGGCTGTCTCGAGGCACGCAGCTCTTCCCTGCAGCTCACAGGGCCTCCTCTCCCCTCCGCATGCCTCCGTGGGATGTGGCTGGGAAGCGGGCATGGAGAGGAGGAAGACTGGACGGTCTCTAGTCATGGAAAGCTGGTCCCAGGGCGTGTCTGCTTTGTCAGCATTTCCCTGGCTCTCGAGGGGGTGCTGTGGGATTCTGCAGGTAGGGGAGGAGGGCAGGTGACCCGGGGCCTCAGCCAGAGGCCTGAGAGGGCCCTGCTGGCCCAGGCTGTGAGGGCACCCCTTGGGGAGGCCGCCGAGGTGTTCTTTCTCCCCATATCTGGCCCTTCTTTTCCCTCAATTCTGGGGTTGACGAGACTGGTTGGGGGGCCAGGCAAAGCAAGATGGGGGTGAAGGGGGAGAGGTACCTCCCTAGCACCACCGAGGCTCCCAGCTCTGGGGTGCCCAGAGTTGAGGTGACCCCAGGGGGCCCCATCCTCCAGCTCACCCGTGCCGAGGCCCCACGTGCCTCAGGCACCGTGCCTGGGGCTCAGCGGGGACCAGAGTGCCTGCCCCGCGGAGCCGGCCCACCGGGGGCAGACAGCGGTGCCCGCGGCAAGTCGGCTTGGGTCCTCCCGTCAGGTGCCAGGGAGGCAGAGTCGGCCAGGCACAAGGAGCAGCCGTGAGCGAGGGCTCTGGTGGAGAGAGGGGCCCCCTGAGGAGGTGGCATCAGTGCAGACGCCGCGGCCAGTCAGTGATGCTGGGGAAAGGAGAAGGGGATGACAGAGGACGAGATGGTGGGATGGCATCCCTGATGCAGTGGACAGGAGTTTGAGCAGGGCCCAGGAGACGGTGAAGGACAGGGAAGGCTGGCGTGCTGCCGTCCATAGGGTTGCAGTCGGACATGACTGAGTGGAGCGGAGCGGAGCTGAGCCAGCCCATCCGGCCCCAGTTCACTCGCAGCTCCGCCTGTGCCTTCCTGGCACCTCCCAGAGCCTGGCTCACGGCCCCCCTCACACTGAGCCCACTGGCCGGTGGCAGGAAGATCACACGTTCCCAGGGGGCCCAAAAGGGCCCCGTATCCATCAGCAGCCCTTGTGCGCAGGCCCGGGGCCAGGTGCTTCGCCCAGGGTTCTGCTTTAATTCTCAGGCCCGACCCTGACAGGGCGGGGCCGTTTTCAAGGTGGGAAAACTGAGGCCCAAGGAGGTGAAACTGCTTGCCGCGGATGGAGTCTGCAGGGCACAGCAGCAAGTGGGAGCCTCGGTCAGGGGGGCCGGCCTGGGAGGGGTAGCCAGAGCGGGTGGGGAGCTTTGCATGGGTCAGCCTGCATGGGGGGAAGAGGGGAGAGGCCTGGCTCACTGGGGCCTTGGTTCTGCCCCCAGGGGACCCCTGAGAACCCAGGCATCAACCAGCGGGCCCTGCAGCTCCTCTTCTCCGAGGTGCAGGAGAAGGCATCCGACTGGAAGTACACCATCACGGTCAGCGCCGCGGAGATCTACAACGAGGTCCTCAGGTGAGGGGCCCTCAGGTGGGAGTTGAGGGTCCTGATTCTGCCCAGGGGAGCCACTGGTGCCAGGCCCCTCCCCCGCACTAACCCAACGGAGGTCCCACTGAGCCCCCCTGGGACGCTCAGACCTGGAAACGCACTCCTAGCACCCCCACCCCGAAACTGTCCTCACCCTACCTGCAGGCTGCACCAGGCGGTGAAGAGTGGGGACTTGGGGAGACCTGCCCCCTGGAGTTCAGTGCATCGTGGGGCCAGGGGTAGCACCACCCCAGGACTTTGGGGGCACCTTCCCATCTTGCCCTTCAGTCAATAGAGTGCAGGAGAGGACCTCCTCTCCTGAGGGTGGGGAAGGGCTTAGCCCCTTGGTCTGGGAAGGCGTCGGGCAGTGTCATGGTTGGGGGAACATTCCAGGCTGGGGGCGGGTGTAAGTGCAAGCTGAAGGCCGGCTGGGAGGAGGGCATGACTGTCCTTCCTGGCCTCAGGGACCTGCTGGGACAGGAGCCCCAGGAAAAGCTGGAAATCCGGCTGTGCCCAGACGGCAGCGGGCAGCTCTACGTGCCGGGGCTGACGGAGTTCCAGGTGCAGAGCGTGGACGACATCAACAAGGTGAGGCGCTGGGCGGGCCGGAGGCGGGGAGACGCTGGGGAGGCTCCGCCCACAGCGGAGCGGCTCCGAAGGGAGGGACGGCCCGGCTGCAGCCTCTGCGCGGGGAGGGAGGGTGACGCCCCCTCAGGGGTGCTCCGGGGATGGGGAATTCCAAAGACTCCACCCCAAAGCCTGTGTCTGGGCCCTCCTGGCCCCCAGGTGTTCGAGTTCGGCCACACCAACCGCACCACGGAGTTCACCAACCTGAACGAGCACAGCTCGCGCTCGCACGCCCTGCTGATCGTGACGGTGCGCGGCGTGGACTGCAGCACCGGCCTCTGCACCACGGGTGAGTGAGGGCCCCCGGCCCCCGGCCCCCGTCTCTCCCGGGGGCGGCCGTGACCTGCCCCGCGCCCTCCCCGCAGGGAAGCTGAATCTGGTGGACCTGGCCGGCTCGGAACGCGTGGGCAAGTCCGGGGCCGAGGGCAGCCGCCTGCGGGAGGCCCAGCACATCAACAAGTCGCTGTCCGCCCTGGGCGACGTCATCGCTGCCCTGCGCTCCCGCCAGGGCCACGTGCCCTTCCGCAACTCCAAGCTCACCTACCTGCTGCAGGACTCGCTCAGCGGCGACAGCAAGACCCTCATGGTGGTGCAGGTGAGGGCCCCGGGTGGGCCGGACAGGGTGGCCATCAGCATGTAAGGGCTTGGCCCGTTTCAAGGACAGGGGTTCCCACCGTCCAGCGTCCCCAATGACATGTGCCCCTCCCTGCCCCATCACCTCCCCAGCAGAACCGGCCAGTGCACCCCAGCACGCCGGTCACTTGGCTGCCCCTCTGCTCCTCTCCCTGTGTCTTCTCCTGGGAACCCCTAGAGTCCCTGGTGGTGAGTGCAGCGTGCCCACTGGCTGGGCGGAGAGTGAGCGCTCCTGTCCCCTAGGTTTCCCCCGTGGAGAAGAACACCAGTGAGACGCTCTACTCCCTCAAGTTTGCAGAGAGGGTGCGCTCCGTGGAGCTGGGCCCTGGGTCCCGCAGGGCAGAACTGGGGTCCTGGTCCAGTCAGGAGCACCTTGAGGTATGGGGACACCCCCCCGCACCCCTACCCCAGGCCTGCCTCCAGCCAGCGCTGCGTCAGAGCCCTGCCGGTCACGGGCAGGAGGGAGGGGTGCAGGGGAGGACAGCCTGCAACAGTGGAAGAGGGCACGATACCGGCGAGGGTAGAGTCAGAGCTGGAGCCCAAGCCCAGGAGCTTCTTCAGTCCCCGTGTTTGGGTGACCTCGGAGGCACCTGTGGGGCCCTCAGCTGGCTGGAGATGGGGGTGGTGCAGGCTCCCACACTGGTGCTCAGTAGTAACTAGTTTACTTTATTATCTGCCCCACCCCATGCTCACTGTATCCTCATCACGACCATCTCCAGATGAGGGGGCTGGGGAGGGGAACCCCCGGCTCCGGGGGCAGACCCAGGGCCGCAGGCCCCACCCACCTGCCCCTCTGCCCTCAGTGGGAGCCCGCGTGCCAGACGCCACAGCCCTCCGGACGAGCCCATTCGGCCCCCGGCTCTGGGACCGCCAGCCGCCCAGGCTCCATCAGGCGGAAGCTGCAGCCCTCGGGTGAGTCTTCAGGGCCTGGGCCGGGTGGGCAAGCTCCACAGGCTGCTCACAGCCCTGGGCTGCCCTTACCTGGATGGTTTTTACAGTTAGAAAACGTCTCCACGCCCTGCTCCGTAACCTTCCTCAGCCCTGGGACGTAGTCAGGGCGACAGTGCTGGGCCCATTTTACTGATGGGAAAGTGAAGGCCCCTTGGAGAAGACGGAGTGTCAGGAGCAGCCCATCCTCTGGACTCCCAGCAGGGCCGCTGACCCCAGGCCCAGGATGCACTCCCCTGAGGCTGTGCTCCTGCGCGACCCCTCCAGAGCCGTTCACGGATGGGTGGTTAGAATCCAGGGCTGGCTCGAGCCCCCAGCTTGGGGGTGTAGGCCTGGGGAGGGGTTCCCAGCCCAGGGCACGCCTCCGGGTGAGTACCTGTTGCTTTGATTTCAGCCTGACGGCTGGGGCTGCAGAGTCTCCAGGTGAGTGTGGGCCAGCAGCCCCGGGCTGCCCGCCCACCCGCCTGCCTGGCCACCGCGGGCTGCAGGGCCGCACTGGGAAGCTGGCTGCTCAGGGCTGGGGCTGGGGTCCGCTGCCCGCTGTGTGCTTCCGCCCGCTGCCTCCTGCTCTGGGACTGAAGCGGAGGGTCCTGGTGCTGACGAGCCCCTCCTGCTCCCACAGGGAAGTCCAGGCCGTTGCCTGTGTGATGGACACACCCAGCCCACAGACCAGGGACCGGGTCCGGACGCCTGTCTCCGCTGCAGCGTCTGCGTCTGGAGCCCGCAAGGCCCAGGCCAGCGTGGAGGCGCCTCTCGCCCTGTCTCCCCTCAGAGCTGAGAAACATGTTCAGAAGGAAACGCTGTCTCTCGGCTGTGGCTCTGGGTGCACGTGGCATGGGCTGGAGGGCAGGCCAGGGCCGTCAGAGTGGGCCCTTGTGGAGGAGGGCCCTTGCCCTGGCTGGCCCGCCCTCCCCAGCCAGCAGGGCCCCTCGGGAGTCGGGGGGCTGAGGAGCCCCCAGAGGGCAAAGGGACCGTGGGGCCGGGCGGTTGGGGGGCAGCCCTGTCCCGCTCTTGCCCGGGAGCGGCCGTCTCCCAGGGCCTGTGTATAGTGTTCTAGGTGTATATAGGGGGTCGGCCCTCGAGGGCCGGGCGCTGTTTATGGCCCGGTGGGGACCTTGCTGCTCCCTCTTCTGCCTGGCACCAGGCTTGTCTCCCTGCTCACTGGCCTCCTGACATTTTCTTCCCTCTGAAATCCTATTTAAGAACTTTTGGAAGCTTAGACATTTTTACTTATTAAAATAACCTTTTTACACAAGCATTGTCTGGAAGAGATGGTCTTGTGAGCCTCTGGTGAGCTCTTGGGGAGCAGGCGTTGGCATGTTGTGGGGGGCGCCCCTGTGCACCCACTAAGTCAGGATCAAGCATCCTGAATATTCAGGTGTTCCCCCTGAGCCCCCGTCCTTACCGTGACCGACCCAGACGAGCGCTGTCGCCTCTAATAGACGGGAAACTCCGGCGCTCTAAAGGCTTGCCAAACACCTAGCCGCAGTGGGCCCCCTCCAATAATGCTACAGGTGGTGCCACCCGCCTGCCCGCCCACCCGCCTGCCTGGCCACCGCGGGCTGCAGGGCCGCACTGGGAAGCTGGCTGCTCAGGGCTGGGGCTGGGGTCCGCTGCCCGCTGTGTGCTTCCGCCCGCTGCCTCCTGCTCTGGGACTGAAGCGGAGGGTCCTGGTGCTGACGAGCCCCTCCTGCTCCCACAGGGAAGTCCAGGCCGTTGCCTGTGTGATGGACACACCCAGCCCACAGACCAGGGACCGGGTCCGGACGCCTGTCTCCGCTGCAGCGTCTGCGTCTGGAGCCCGCAAGGCCCAGGCCAGCGTGGAGGCGCCTCTCGCCCTGTCTCCCCTCAGAGCTGAGAAACATGTTCAGAAGGAAACGCTGTCTCTCGGCTGTGGCTCTGGGTGCACGTGGCATGGGCTGGAGGGCAGGCCAGGGCCGTCAGAGTGGGCCCTTGTGGAGGAGGGCCCTTGCCCTGGCTGGCCCGCCCTCCCCAGCCAGCAGGGCCCCTCGGGAGTCGGGGGGCTGAGGAGCCCCCAGAGGGCAAAGGGACCGTGGGGCCGGGCGGTTGGGGGGCAGCCCTGTCCCGCTCTTGCCCGGGAGCGGCCGTCTCCCAGGGCCTGTGTATAGTGTTCTAGGTGTATATAGGGGGTCGGCCCTCGAGGGCCGGGCGCTGTTTATGGCCCGGTGGGGACCTTGCTGCTCCCTCTTCTGCCTGGCACCAGGCTTGTCTCCCTGCTCACTGGCCTCCTGACATTTTCTTCCCTCTGAAATCCTATTTAAGAACTTTTGGAAGCTTAGACATTTTTACTTATTAAAATAACCTTTTTACACAAGCATTGTCTGGAAGAGATGGTCTTGTGAGCCTCTGGTGAGCTCTTGGGGAGCAGGCGTTGGCATGTTGTGGGGGGCGCCCCTGTGCACCCACTAAGTCAGGATCAAGCATCCTGAATATTCAGGTGTTCCCCCTGAGCCCCCGTCCTTACCGTGACCGACCCAGACGAGCGCTGTCGCCTCTAATAGACGGGAAACTCCGGCGCTCTAAAGGCTTGCCAAACACCTAGCCGCAGTGGGCCCCCTCCACTGCCTGGCCCCCGCCCGGCCCGGCCCCCTTGAGTGAATGGCTACAGGTGAGTGCCACCCCGCCCCTCCCTCCACCTACAGTGCCCCAACCCCCAGTGCTGTGCACCCTGCTGCCCGCTGTTGGGGAGGTGCTGGCCTGCACCTGGTCCCAGCCTTGGGGAAGCGTGCTCTGGAGGTCCTCACGGGTCCTTCCACCAGACGGGGGCTGAACCTGCCGCAGGAGCAGGAGCGGGGTGTCCTCTGGGTCAGGGGAGCTGTTCTGGCCAGCCGGCACGGGTGCTCCCGCAGGGAGGGGCCGCCGCCCTCCCGCCAGGGGGCCTCCGGCATGGGGAGGGTGGTGAGCGCTGGGTCAGCCCAGTGGTGGCCACGCTGCAAGGCTGGGTCCTGGCCCCCTGCAGCAGGGTGTGGCTGCCCACTGGCCTCAGAGGCATCCACTGGCCAGCTGGGAGTGGGGCTGAGACAGCAGGGTGGGCTTGGGAGCCTAAGCCCACCAAAGGGGGGGTTGCTGTGCCCTCCTTGCCCCAGAATAAGTCTGAACTTACCCCTTCCTGCTGGCCCAGCACTCTGCCGCCCCTTGCCGGCCACGCTGCATGGCGTCCCACCTCTGGGTCTTGGAGGAGGCATGACCTCATCTCTGAAGAGCCCATCAGGAGCCCCGGAGAGCCTTGTGGCCACAGGATGCACACCTCCCCGTGAGGAAAGCAGGGAATAGTTACAAATTTAATAAAATTCACCTTATAAATTACAGCAGCAGCCCAGGGCTCGGTTCGCTGCCCCAGGAAGCAGGAGTTGGGCAAAGCTGGGCAGCTGCTGCTGCAGAGACGTTGTCAGAGTTCAGGGCTGTGAAGCGGCCGCGGGCCGGCACCACCGCCTCTAGGAGGGCCGCAGAGCAGCAGCGGGGCCGGGCAGAGGCTCAGGGGCCGGTGGGCACCAGGGCCAGGAGAGGGGGCCGAGGCCACCCTTGGGGCTCCTCAGTCCAAACTGGCCATGAGCAGGTGCAGCTCGCGAAAGGCACTGCCGTGGCGGCCGCTCAGGCCCGACTTGCTCTTGACGAGGCTGCTGATGCTCCTGAGCTGCTTGTAGCAGAGCCGGCACTTGTGCAGCCTGCGGGCAGGGGGTCCACGCGTGAGGTGGCTGGCCGGCCCCGTCCCCAAGACCCCCGCCCGACCCCCAGGCCCTGCCTGCATGCGCCACGCTGGCCTTCCCCCCAGAGAGCAGGCCACGGAGGAACCCCCGGCTTGAGCCACTGCGCCCCGTGCCCCAAACCACAGTGCCGGGCAGCGATCGCCTCTACGGGCTGTTTCAGCCGTCCACAAGCAGGCTGCGCCCCCAGGCCCGTGTGCCCTCGCCCGACACGGCACCCGGCCACCCCCCACTCCTCACCGCTCCTCCCGGCTGATGTCCACTCCCACGGAGGGCGGGGCCGCCAGGATGTCCGTGATTAGGGGCAGAAACCGCTGCAGGATGAGCTTCAGGGAGGTGCAGCCCGTCTGGACGTAGCTGCGGGGGCAGAGGGATGGACAGAGTCACACGCACAGAGCACCGTTCACAGATACAGGGGGGACGGAGACGGGACCCGAGGCCGAGCGGGCGTGTGGCCACTCCGGCCTCTCGACTTTGGAGGGGTCCTTCCTGTGGCCCCCCCGCTGCCGCCCTCCTCCGTCCCACAGGGGTACGGGCTGGCCCCCCCGCTGCCGCCCTCCGCTCCATGGGGGACAGGCTGGCCCCCCATTGCCGCCCTCCTCCGTCCCACGGGGGGACGGGCTGACCCCCCACTGCCGCCCTCCGCTCCATGGGGGACGGGCTGGCCCCCCACTGCTGCCCTCCTCCGTCCCACGGGGGGACGGGCTGGCCCCCTGGACGCACCTCCTCCGCCCCACGTGGGTATGGGCTGGCCCCCCGCTGCCACCCTCCGCTCCATGGGGGACAGGCTGGCCCCCCGCACGCACCTCTCATACTTGCTCTGCAGAAGCTTCTCGATCTGCGGCAGGACCGTGGTGCACAGGTCCAGTTTCCACAGGGAGCTGGGGAAAGGCCCAGGGACACACGCCCTCAGCGCCCAGCCCCGTCCGCTCCCCCACCAGCCACGCCCCCGTCACGGCCACTTACGCCTTCTGGTTGACAATGTTGAGGAGGTCCACCACCACAGACAGGTCATTGATGGCCACGGCCGAGTCCACCGACGTCTGTGCCAACAGAGCACCCGTCAGCGGGGACCGGGGACACCGTGGCCCTGCCTGGGTGTGGTGTGACGATGGGGCTCGTCGTGGGGGTGCAGGTGTGGTGACGGGGGCTGCCTACGGGCCCCCACCCCGCCCCCCAGCCCAGGAAGCTCTGTTCTCAGCCCCAAACCCGGGCAGAGGCGGCGCTTGCCTTGATGTCGCCTGTGGTCCACACGGCCCGCACGGTGTCCAGGTTCTTGTGGCGGCTGGTGAGCACGACACACATGGTGTCGTGGCCCTTGCGGATCTGGGACATGGCGTCCTCGTCGACCAGCTCTGCCTGCTGGGGGAGCTTCACGGCCTGCGTGGGACAGGAGCCCGGATGCTGGCAGCCAAGCTCGGCCCCTCACCCCCCAGGCCTCCACCCGCTCTCAAGCCTGGGCCCCCACTCACGGGCAGGAAGTCAGAGGCCTTCAGTCCGATGGGCTCGTTCCGGGCGGCGGGGAAGATGGTGGGCTCAGCCTTGGGCGCGGGGGTGGAAGTGGTGACCGGGGGCCGGGACAGGACCTCAGGCTGGAGGGGTCTGGAGTTCAGCAGGCAGCCGGCCCAAGACATCCCGCTCTGCCCCCTCTCCGGCAAGGGCCGCCCCAGCCCCGATTCAGGACACCAGGCTCTCACCATGTCCACTCCGCCTGGACATACGTTTGGCACCGGGAACTGCGTGTCCATGGCCGGGCTGGGCTTGGCTGCCTCCTTGGCTGTGGCCATGTCTGGAAGCAGAAGGGAAGGATCCCTGGGTGAGGTCAGGCCAGGAGAAGGGACGGGTGGGAAGAAGGCAGGGCCTGGGCTGGCACTCTGGGCGGCACCTTCACAGGGAGACCTGGCGGAGGGGCTGGGCCTGTCCCCTCCCTTTCCACCTACTCAGCCACAGGCCTGGCAGAAAGCGGGTGCCAAGCATAATGTACGGACAGGACCCAGGGAGCTCCAGGGCATGGAGACCCGTCACCTCTCCAGGAATGGAGTATGCGTTGCAAGTGGGGGCTGGTGGTGAGTGGGTGGTGAGGAGGAGTCAGGGAGAGGGTCCTTTAGGAACCTGAGGGCATGGGAAGATGACCCCTTGAGGAGAAAGCTGGCTGTGGACGGGCGGGCAGGAAGGAGTGAAAGACGTGGGTGCCCTGTCCCACCTTCTCTAATCATAAAGAGCAGGTTTTCTCCCTTCTTAAATCCTCCACCAGCAAACCCCAAACCCCCGACCCAGGGGCTGCCGGCCCTGGCCCCCAAGCCCCCTGCCTCCTCTGGGCTCCCTCTGGCCTGAGGCTGTTCCCTCCCGGCTCCTCGCCCGGCCCCCACCTGCCCGTGAGCCACCTCCACAGCCTCACGGAGCCGCTGACCCCGCCTGGCTCCTCCTCCCGAGTGGCTGCTGCCCACCATCTCCCTTCCTCTCTGGCTGTGTGCTGTGTCTTTAACACTCAGTCGCCAGGATCCAGGCCGGGGCCTGGCGCCCAGTAGGTGCTTTTGGGCGAGTGGAGGGAAAGACCCAGGGGGGGAAAGGCTGGAGACGGTGCCGTGGGAGGGGCAGCTTGAGAGGGGAGGGACTGGGGAGCTGGGGCCCCCGGGAGGCCAGGCTCTGCCCTCCACGGACTCACCATCTTCTGGGGGTGCAGGGAAGGGCTCACTTCTTCGGGGTGGCGTCCGACCTGAAGAGGTGAAAGGGGTCTGGGGAGTCAATACAGGCCAACCCGGGGCTTCTGGCTGAGCCCTCAGGGCCTCGTTGGCTGGGGCCCCGGGGCACCATCAGGATGCGAGGTGTGCGTGGGGAGGGGTGCCAGGGTGCATATAGCTGCAGACGATGACGCCTTCCTGAACCTGAACCCGCAGACGATGACGCCTCAGGCTTGCCCTTTCCCACCCCTGTGCCCCAGGCCAACAGCACGGAGGGGCTGTCGGGCCTCTGCTGGGGCCTCGAGGACCAGGGACAGAGCCCGGCCCAGGTGTAGATTAGGAATTAAGCTAAGCGGGCACAGCAGCGTGGACACCATCCCGGGAAGGACCTTCTGCCTCCACATCCCAGAGGCGGGGCGGGGCGGGGAGGGGCGGCGTGGGGCGGGCCCAGGCTCACTGATGCTGTTCTTGGGCTGGAAGATCTCGTTGTAGTCCTCCGCGTTCTGGATCTCCGCCCGGGACTCCCGCCGTCCCGATCGTCCTCGCTGCTGGGGCTGCGGCGCTCGCTCTCCGAGTTCCGCTTCACCCTGGGGCCAGGCCAAGCAGAAGGGGGCCTGAGAAGCTGGCGGGAGGCGGGGGGGTTCCCTCCCACCTTCTCTAATCATAAAGGCTTTTCTCTAAATCCTCCACCAGCAAACCCCAAACCCCCGACCCAGGGGCTGCCGGCCCTGGCCCCCAAGCCCCCTGCCTCCTCTGGGCTCCCTCTGGCCTGAGGCTGTTCCCTCCCGGCTCCTCGCCCGGCCCCCACCTGCCCGTGAGCCACCTCCACAGCCTCACGGAGCCGCTGACCCCGCCTGGCTCCTCCTCCCGAGTGGCTGCTGCCCACCATCTCCCTTCCTCTCTGGCTGTGTGCTGTGTCTTTAACACTCAGTCGCCAGGATCCAGGCCGGGGCCTGGCGCCCAGTAGGTGCTTTTGGGCGAGTGGAGGGAAAGACCCAGGGGGGGAAAGGCTGGAGACGGTGCCGTGGGAGGGGCAGCTTGAGAGGGGAGGGACTGGGGAGCTGGGGCCCCCGGGAGGCCAGGCTCTGCCCTCCACGGACTCACCATCTTCTGGGGGTGCAGGGAAGGGCTCACTTCTTCGGGGTGGCGTCCGACCTGAAGAGGTGAAAGGGGTCTGGGGAGTCAATACAGGCCAACCCGGGGCTTCTGGCTGAGCCCTCAGGGCCTCGTTGGCTGGGGCCCCGGGGCACCATCAGGATGCGAGGTGTGCGTGGGGGGGGGGGGGGGGGGGGGGGTGCCAGGGTGCATATAGCTGCAGACGATGACGCCTTCCTGAACCTGAACCCGCAGACGATGACGCCTCAGGCTTGCCCTTTCCCACCCCTGTGCCCCAGGCCAACAGCACGGAGGGGCTGTCGGGCCTCTGCTGGGGCCTCGAGGACCAGGGACAGAGCCCGGCCCAGGTGTAGATTAGGAATTAAGCTAAGCGGGCACAGCAGCGTGGACACCATCCCGGGAAGGACCTTCTGCCTCCACATCCCAGAGGCGGGGCGGGGCGGGGAGGGGCGGCGTGGGGCGGGCCCAGGCTCACTGATGCTGTTCTTGGGCTGGAAGATCTCGTTGTAGTCCTCCGCGTTCTGGATCTCCGCCCGGGACTCCCGCTCGTCCCGATCGTCCTCGCTGCTGGGGCTGCGGCGCTCGCTCTCCGAGTTCCGCTTCACCCTGGGGGCCAGGCCAAGCAGAAAGGAGGCGGGGCCCGGGTGAGGCCGAGGATGGGGCCCACCTCCGGCGTCCGCCCAGTGCCCTGAGGCCCCGAGCACCCCACCTCTGAGGCTTGCTGCAGGCGGTGCTGGGCCGCTCATAGATGCGGCGAAGCGGGGCGCTGGGCTGGGGCGGCTGTTGTGCCGGGGGCCGGCTGTCCTGCACGGGGTCCCGGGCCACCGTGCCTGTCCTGGTGACCCGCGTCAGGTCCACCACGTAAGAGGAGACGTTGCTCTGGGAGAAGGCCACGCCTATCTGCGGGAGGCGGCAGAGCTGCGGCGGCGGCGGGACCCTTCGTGGGGTGCTGAGGGTAGTAGGGTCCCCAAAGGACCAGGCGGGAGTTGGGGCTTGTGGGGGAGGCGGCGTGCGGCCAGGCAGAAGGGTGCGAGGAGGGCGGTGGCTCTCTCACCAGCTGGTCGTTGCAGATGGCCAGGTCGGCCACCTTGCCCCAGTTGACGAGAACCACGTCAAAGCAGCGCTCCGGCTCCCAGCCGTAGACGCGCAGCGAGTCCTGGCAGCCGCTGTACAGGCAGCAGCCATCGGGGTTGAAGAGGACGCTCCTGGACCAGGCGAGAGTGCGCCGTGACGGTCAGAAGCCACCGCAGCGGCGGCGGGAGCCCAGGACCGGAGGGAGCGGAAGTGGAGATGGGAAAGGTCCACCCGCAGCCCCGCCCCGCCGCCCGGGAGGAGGCCCCGCCCAGCGTCCACCGCCCAGCTGTCCGCTTACCTGACCGGCCCCGGCTCCCCTTCGATACAGCTCACCACCTGGAATTTCTCCAGATCCCAGAAACGGATGGTCCTGCAGAGGAAGTCAGGCCCCCATGCTGGTCTCTACGCAGGCCGGAGGCTGGGGGAGCCCGCTGCTCTGCAGGCACCGGCCCCCCAGGTCAGGGCTAGAGAGAGCAATGCCTGGGGCTGCCTCTGGGCAGGCAGGGGGCGGGGACCAGCCTGCAGGCGGCGGACGGGCCTTCCGTCCAGACACGCCGCGAAGGCCAGGACACAGGGCCAGGGGAACCTGGGAGAGATGTGGCCTGGGCCCCACCTGGCTTGGCTGGCTGTCAGTTGAGCCTACGTAGGATGTGACACCAGGGGACGGAGAGGGACTGCTGGGGCAGAGACACACACAGAGGGCAGCGGCGTGAGGCACGGCAGGCACGGGCCACGGGCCCTGCTCCTCTCACCTGTCGGAGCTGCCGGAAGCCAGGAGGTACTCGTTGGGATGGAACTCCACCACGTTGACAGGTCCCGAGTGGCCCGGAAACTCGGACATCATCTTGCCAGCTGTCAGATCCCAGAGCTGGGGCAGGGCAGGGCGCGGGTCAGGACCAGCCTGGCCCTCCGCGGCCCATTCACCTTCTGGTCCAGCACGAGCTCTTTATGCACGAACCACCGCCCACTCTGACAGGCCTGGGGCAGGCAAGCCCGCCTGGGAGGGAGGTGAGGGCCCAACGTGTGCCGGGCAGACCCCAGTCCCCAGTCCTGGGCCCACGTCTGGCCGGGAGCTACCTTCACGGTGTGGTCATCCGCGGCCGACGCCAACCACTTCCCGTCAGGGCTGAACCGGAGACAGCGCACGGCCTGGCTGTGCCCCTGCGGAGGGCAGAGCGTGAGCACCTGGGGGACCTGCCCCGTGGGCTTCCCCCACGCCTCCCTGGCCCACAAGCAGTGCTCCCGGGAGCGGGCAGGGAGGGCCGGGCGGCCGCGTGCGGGAGGTGCCACAGGGGACGCGCCTCCACTCAGCCCTCCAGGACCCTCCAGGAGGTCGAGACGGCGTGGGAGGTCTTACAGGTTGAGAAAACAATGTGTCCCGTGCTTCTTTTTGGAGAGTTAAATGCCCCCTCTTATGTCAAAGGGTCTAACAGCTTCAAAAAATGATTAAACTCAGTGCTTCCAAACTCATGCAGATAGGGACCCTCTTCATTTCATAACACCTGGTGGTCCAGTGGGTAAGGACACCGCCTTGCAGTGCAAGAGGTGCCGGTTCGATTCCTGGCCTGGGAAGATCCTGCGTGCTGCAGAGCGGCTGGACCGATGTGTCCAACTACTGAGCCGGAGCTCTGGAGCGCATGCGCCCAGAGCCGGTGCTCTGCGACAACAGAGGCCACTGCGATGGGAGGCCCCCACAGGCCGAAGAACAAAGATGGCAATAAATGAAAGACCAATAGAAGTGGCCAAAAAAAAAAAAAAAAATTTGTTACCAGCCTATAAACTGTGGAGCAATGTTTGGTGAACACAGTTCCGTGGGGAGCCATGGAAGGCTGGGGGTCCAGGTGGACCACCCACCGCACCCCTGCTCTGCTCTAGATGCACATTTCTCATCTGGATTCTCGTGTCTCATGCCCTCACCCTGCAGGGTCTGGGTGCCGCCCCAGGCTCCAGGCCTGCCCGGTGCTCGTGGAATGACCGACAGAGGGGCCTCGCTTACCTTGTATCGGAAGACACAGCCTTTCCTCCTGATGTCCCAGAGCTGCGAGGCGGGGAGCAGAGAGGGGCAGGGTCAGGACAGACCACAGCCAGCATGGGCTGGGCTGCGCTGGGGAGGCCCCGCCAAGCTCCACCTGGAGCCTGGGTCACAGGGCAGCCTCGCATGGCCAGGAGCAGAGAGGGCCTCTGGTACCTCCGGGTCACTACCCCTCAAAATGACAGGGGTCTGGAAACTGCTCAATAAAGCTGGACATTCCGAGTACAAATGCCTGGTCATCTCCCCACCCCGGGAGGGCACGAATGCCACACAGGGGGAAGGGGCCCCCGCAGAGCTGAGGCCCACCCTCTCAGGTGGGACTCACCTACCTGGCGGGAGAGTCGGGGTGCAGAGTGGTGTCTCACCTTGATGTTCGTGTCCTGGGAGCCCGAGGCCACAAACTCGCCGTACGGGTGGAAATCCAGGCTGCAGATGTTGGCTTTGTGTCCCATTAGTGTGCGAAGGACTAACAAGGAAGAGAGGAGAGACGGCGGCATGAGAGGCAAACAGGACGGCAGGTGGAGAGGGCTGCGGGGTTCGTTTCTGTGTGTGCTTTCATACGATGACACAGAGAAACACAACAGCGACACAGACTTTCAAAATGCGGAGGAAAATCGCGCAGAGTCCTACCACCTTTATGACTGACTTTCCCGTTTTCCTCCTGAGAGATGCCAGTCATGTCTGCCATTACCTGAGCCCGCAGAAAACTCCCTGCAAGCCCTGAAAGTGCCCCGTGGCTTGTGCCTCACGAGTGAAGTCCCGGAGTTAGCAGAGCCAAGCAACTGCTGCACTTGGTTCAGGCCCTGTGGACGTGGAGGTTATGACCTGCCAGACATCCCTCCACATCCAAAAAGAGGGACTGAGGAGAGGTCCAAGGTGGGAGAGAAGCTGCTAGGTTGAAAAGAGAAATCCAGGGGGGCTTTCTGGAGGAGGTAGTACTTGAGAAGGATGTCAGTGGGGGGTGGATGAGGGAGGCTTGTGTTTCTATCTCAGAGTATTCTCTGGTACCACTAGAATTTGCCTCTTCTCTCTAGCTTCTTGCTTTTGAAAAGATTTATTAATTTCGCTGTTTGAATGAAACCGATCACCCCAAGAGTGCTGGCACCGAGGGGTGTGGCAGTCCAGCCAGCCTCAGGTTTGAGCCAAGGTGAAACAGCCTGCCTCGTGAGGTAGTGAGCTCTCTGTTGGAGCAAGTGTTCAAGTAGACTCCGGATGAAATGCTTAAAGGGTAAGATTGAAAGGCACTAAAATCTGAGCAGCTGCCCTGCCTAGTTGTCACATGTCATTGGGAACTCAGCATTGCCTTACTGGCCAGGGCGGCTCTGGGCACACGTGGCCCCATCCAGGCCCTGGAGGGGGCAGACCCGTCTGGCTCCTGTTCTCGTCCGCACCGCGCCCACCAGCCCACTTGCTTTGCATCCCACAGCCAGGCTTCCAAAATCCTGCCCTGCCTGGAGAGGCTGGGCAGGTCCCACCTGGGCCCAGGCTGGCTTCCTGTGGGATCCTGGGCTGACCCGCCCGCCTCTGGCTCTTCGTGGAAAGCAGGCAGGACGGCGGCATGAGAGGCAAACAGGACGGCAGGTGGAGAGGGCTGCGGGGTTCGTTTCTGTGTGTGCTTTCATACGATGACACAGAGAAACACAACAGCGACACAGACTTTCAAAATGCGGAGGAAAATCGCGCAGAGTCCTACCACCTTTATGACTGACTTTCCCGTTTTCCTCCTGAGAGATGCCAGTCATGTCTGCCATTACCTGAGCCCGCAGAAAACTCCCTGCAAGCCCTGAAAGTGCCCCGTGGCTTGTGCCTCACGAGTGAAGTCCCGGAGTTAGCAGAGCCAAGCAACTGCTGCACTTGGTTCAGGCCCTGTGGACGTGGAGGTTATGACCTGCCAGACATCCCTCCACATCCAAAAAGAGGGACTGAGGAGAGGTCCAAGGTGGGAGAGAAGCTGCTAGGTTGAAAAGAGAAATCCAGGGGGGCTTTCTGGAGGAGGTAGTACTTGAGAAGGATGTCAGTGGGGGGTGGATGAGGGAGGCTTGTGTTTCTATCTCAGAGTATTCTCTGGTACCACTAGAATTTGCCTCTTCTCTCTAGCTTCTTGCTTTTGAAAAGATTTATTAATTTCGCTGTTTGAATGAAACCGATCACCCCAAGAGTGCTGGCACCGAGGGGTGTGGCAGTCCAGCCAGCCTCAGGTTTGAGCCAAGGTGAAACAGCCTGCCTCGTGAGGTAGTGAGCTCTCTGTTGGAGCAAGTGTTCAAGTAGACTCCGGATGAAATGCTTAAAGGGTAAGATTGAAAGGCACTAAAATCTGAGCAGCTGCCCTGCCTAGTTGTCACATGTCATTGGGAACTCAGCATTGCCTTACTGGCCAGGGCGGCTCTGGGCACACGTGGCCCCATCCAGGCCCTGGAGGGGGCAGACCCGTCTGGCTCCTGTTCTCGTCCGCACCGCGCCCACCAGCCCACTTGCTTTGCATCCCACAGCCAGGCTTCCAAAATCCTGCCCTGCCTGGAGAGGCTGGGGCAGGTCCCACCCCTGCGTGGGCCCAGGCTGGCTTCCTGTGGGATCCTGGGCTGACCCGCCCTCGCCCTCTGGCTCTTCGTGGAAAGCAGGCAGGATGACATTCTTCTGGTGCGATTTCTGCCCTCTCTCTTTTGTCCTGGGAGGGCTCTCGGCAGGCCTCCTGATGCCCCACTTGGTCACGGGATGCAGGAGCTACAGAGTGGAGCGGCCCTGGGGTCTGTCTGCCTCATGCCTAACTTCCAAGCCCTCCAGCCGAGCAGCTGGACCCTCCAGTGATGGGCACCTGAAGCCACAGTGAGGCAGCCCTTCAAGAACCCTTTCCGGCCTCTGGGGTGCCAGGTTGCCTCTGCATCATTCCCAGGCACGCTGCAGTGGGTGGCTGTGGAGGGAGGCCTGAGGTCTTCGGTCTTCCTGCCGAGGATACTGAGGGCACGTTTCTCTTCCATTGCTGAACCACGTCACACTGCTGCCCACCGCCCCGCCCCCCCAAAATGGCAGGGCAGAGAACACTCGGGTGGGAGCCTGGACACCAGAATTCGAGGCCAGACACCCCCAGCCACGGAGTCTTTACCAAATTCAGGGCTCTCCTTGGGCCTCAGTTTGCCCACCTGTCAAAAAAAGGGGACAGTGTGAACCTGGGTTTGCATCCGAACCACCTAGAAGCTTCTGAAAGCCAGACCCGGGTCCATCCCACTCTGGAGTCAGCCCCGGGAGTCGGGTCTGGGCTGTGTCACAGGTTCCTGGCAGAATGGCCATCCCTGGGAGTCCAGGGCCCAGGAATTCCTGAGGTCTCCAGTCTTCGCTGGCAGAATCGGCCAGCAAGTGTTCAAGTAGACTCCGGATGAAATGCTTAAAGGGTAAGATTGAAAGGCACTAAAATCTGAGCAGCTGCCCTGCCTAGTTGTCACATGTCATTGGGAACTCAGCATTGCCTTACTGGCCAGGGCGGCTCTGGGCACACGTGGCCCCATCCAGGCCCTGGAGGGGGCAGACCCGTCTGGCTCCTGTTCTCGTCCGCACCGCGCCCACCAGCCCACTTGCTTTGCATCCCACAGCCAGGCTTCCAAAATCCTGCCCTGCCTGGAGAGGCTGGGGCAGGTCCCACCCCTGCGTGGGCCCAGGCTGGCTTCCTGTGGGATCCTGGGCTGACCCGCCCTCGCCCTCTGGCTCTTCGTGGAAAGCAGGCAGGATGACATTCTTCTGGTGCGATTTCTGCCCTCTCTCTTTTGTCCTGGGAGGGCTCTCGGCAGGCCTCCTGATGCCCCACTTGGTCACGGGATGCAGGAGCTACAGAGTGGAGCGGCCCTGGGGTCTGTCTGCCTCATGCCTAACTTCCAAGCCCTCCAGCCGAGCAGCTGGACCCTCCAGTGATGGGCACCTGAAGCCACAGTGAGGCAGCCCTTCAAGAACCCTTTCCGGCCTCTGGGGTGCCAGGTTGCCTCTGCATCATTCCCAGGCACGCTGCAGTGGGTGGCTGTGGAGGGAGGCCTGAGGTCTTCGGTCTTCCTGCCGAGGATACTGAGGGCACGTTTCTCTTCCATTGCTGAACCACGTCACACTGCTGCCCACCGCCCCGCCCCCCCAAAATGGCAGGGCAGAGAACACTCGGGTGGGAGCCTGGACACCAGAATTCGAGGCCAGACACCCCCAGCCACGGAGTCTTTACCAAATTCAGGGCTCTCCTTGGGCCTCAGTTTGCCCACCTGTCAAAAAAGGCGACAGTGTGAACCTGGGTTTGCATCCGAACCACCTAGAAGCTTCTGAAAGCCAGACCCCGGGTCCATCCCACTCTGGAGTCAGCTCTCGGGAGTCGGGTCTGGGCTGTGTCACAGGTTCCTGGCAGAATGGCCATCCCTGGGAGTCCAGGGCCCAGGAATTCCTGAGGTCTCCAGTCTTCGGCTGCCTCAACAGATTCCTACCACTCCCTTCTGTAAGAAAGTGGCGGCTGCGAAATCCCAGCCTCGGCTTCTCCATTGCTTGCTCTTGCATGAAGGGCGAATGGCTGGTGCCCCTCCCAGAAGTGGAGCGCCTGCCGCCCGGGCCTTTCTGCTTCCTCGGCTGGAGCCCAGCCAGCCCGGGCTTGCTCCTCCCCGGCCCCTCATCCAGCGATGCCCCCGTGCTGTGGGTCCTGGGTGTGGCCCAGGCCGTGGAATCACGCGCTGAGATGCTAAGCTCGCAGCCTCTGTTTATTATCTAAGAGGCCCAGCTCTGTCTTTCTTAAACAGTCCCTGGGTGGGCAAGCGTCACCCAAGAGGCTCGCGTGAGGTCCGTCCTTGAGGACCACCCGTATGAGAGCACAATGAACCCGGCCACAGGGCCTGCGTGGCCAGTGGCCGCCGTCCTGCAGCAGAGCGTCCTGTGGGCGGCAGAAGAGAGGCTAGAATGACCTTTCAGTGTCGGCCAGGCAAAGCATGCATCGCTTTTGGGAAGGGCTCACTTGGCACAGACCTGTGCCTCTCCTTCCTCTCCCGTCCTTCAGGGAGCAGACGGCCTCCCGCCTGGCACACTGCAAGGTCCAGACGAGAGGCTGGTGAAAATCAGTGGGAAAATGGGTTTTACTTGGACCTTGGAGAGTCAGCCCGCACAGTGTTCTGAAAAATATGTTGAGTTAGCTGTCAACCTTTAGAAATGGGTGGATTCCACATAAGGGCCCAGATTCCCAGCTTCTTAAAAAAAACTGTAGAGCTGGCAACACCGCGCCCACATTCCCAGGTGGCAGCAGCCTGCGAGGCTGACAGGCAGCCGCCCTTCCAGAGAAAGTGGGGCTCCCTACTTGGCCCAGAACTGGGGGCATGAGTTTACAGACCCGGAGATCCTGGTGAGGACCCAGGACGGGGATGAGAACAGGCCACCACGGCCCATCGCTGGGAAACCTGAGGACCCCGGGACAAAGATCCTACAAGCCTGCAGAGAGAGATGCAGAAGGAGGAAAGACGCAGGGCCACGAGAGGGATGTGGGATGACCTCCCAACAGCAGCCCTGGAACCTAGAAGAGCAGAGCTGCATCCTCACAGTTTGGGGGGAAAAGTATTCCCAATCTAGAATTCTATACTCAAACTCAAAAATGAATGGATGGGGGAGGGGCTGATACTAAGTCACTGGCAGCCGTGGAAGGTCTCTAGAATGGTGCCTGTCCTGCACCCTTTCACAGAAAGCTCTGGAAGAGTGTGACCCGTCCAAAAGAGGAGGGAAAACCAAGACAAGTGATGACATGGGATCAGGCATGGAAGAGAGTCAGAGGGAGTCTCTGAGGAGACAAAGAACCCAGGATGGCAGCTGGGCTGCGGGCCGGGAGCTCCCAAGCCACTGGGATCTGGGGACAGAGGCTCTGCGAAGAGACACCGCAGTGACAGGATGGATTTGGAGTAAGTAAACTCAAGGAAGAGGCTTCCTCTTCTGGCAGAGAATGTGGGGCTGCATTCATGACAAAGAGAACATGTAGATGAAAAAAAGAATAGGGATTTTCCTGGTGAGCCAGTGGTTAACACTCCACACTTCCACTGCAGGAGGCGTGGGTTTCGTTCCTGGTCTAGGGACTAAGATCCCACACGCCATACGGTGCAGCCAAAAAAAAATAAATAAGTAAAAATTAAATTAAACTTAAAAAGACAGAACTATTACCTCCAGGGAAACAAAGTTATCAAAAGAAAAGAAATACAATCAGCTCTGAATAATATCCATGTGATCCTAATAATATAAACATGGAAAAGTTAAAAGGTGATTCAAGGGACTTCCCTGGTTTAAGACTCCATGCTCCCAATGCCGGGACCCAGGTTCATTCCCTGGTCAGGGAACTAGATCCCACATGCCTCAACAACAACAAAGATCCCACATGCTGCAACTAAGACTTGGCACAGCCAAATAATTTTTTTTTTTTAAAAAAAAGGTGATTCACCACATCAACAAATTTAAAGACAAAAATCACATGATAATGTCAATAGATGCAGAAAAAGCCTTTCAAAATATCCAACACCCATTTATGATAAAAACTCTTCAAAAAATGGGCATAGAAGGAGCCTATCTCAACACAGTGAAAGCCATATATGAGAAGCCCACAGCGAACATTATTCTCAACAGTGAAATGCTGAAAGCATTCCCTCTAAGATCAGGAACAAGACAAGGGTGTCTACTTTCACCACTTTTATTCAACATAGTCCTGGAAGTTTTAGCTACAGCAGTAAGAGAAGAAAAAGAAATCAAAGGAATCCAGATTGGAAAGGAAGAAGTCAAACTCTATTTGCAGACGACATGATACTATACATAGAAAACTCCAAGGTCACTATTAAAAAACAACTAGAGTTATTCAATGAATTCAGCAAAGTCGCAGGATACAAAATCAGTACACAGAAATCACTCGCATTCCTATATACAAACAATGAAAAATCAGAAAGAGAAATCAAGGATGTAATTCCATTCACCATTACAACCAAAAGAATAAAATATCTAGGAATAAACCTAACTAAAGAGACAAAAGGATACAAGTGAGAACACCAACAAAGGTAATCACTTGTATACAAGTCCTGACATCACCCAACTGCTAGCATGACCCAGAATAAGAAGCCCCCTCCAAACAACAAACACCAACAGACGTAACTCAAGGTCTGGGAAAAGGAAATCCCAAACAGAGTCAGTTAAAAAATTAATAGTAACAATGAAACGCCAGAGAAATACCACACAAGTGAAGGAACAATCTACAAACACACAAGATCAAATCAATGAAGAGAATTTGGACAAACTCTCTGAAAGTGATTTCAGAAGAATGATAGTAAAGATGATCAAAGACTCTGAAAACAGAATGTTAGAGAAATTGCAAGACACAACTAACACACTGAATAAAGAAATACAAGAACTTACAGAAAAAGGAACAGAGACAAACAACTCAATTGCTGAACTGAAAAACACTGTAGAAGGAATCAAGAGCAGAGTATCTGAGACAGAAGACCGGATAAGTGAGCTGGAAGATAGAATGGAGGAAGTAACTGCTGAAAAACAGAATCTAGCTCAAAGAATGAAAAGAGCAGAGGATAGCCTCAGAGACCGCTGGGATAATATCAAACGCACCAACATTCGAATTATAGGCATTCCAGAAGAAGAAGAAAAGAAAGGCTATGAGAAAATTTTTGAAGAGATTCTAGTTGAAAAGTTCCCCAACATGGCAAAAGAAATAGTCAACCAAGTCCAAGAGGTGCAAAGAGTACCATACAGAATCAATCCGAGAAGAAACACACCAAGACACATATTAATGAAGCTAACACAAATTAAACACAAGGACAGAATTCTCAAAGCAGCAAGGGAAAAGCAACTAGTGACATACATGGGAAAGCCCATACGTTTAACAGCTGATCTTTCAAGAGAAACTCTGCAGGCCAGAAGGGAATGGCAGGACACATTTAAACAGCTGAAAGAGAATAATCTGCAACCAAGAATCCTCTACCCTGCAAGGATCTCCTTCAAAATTGATGGAGAAATCAAAAGCTTTACAGATAAGCAAAAATTAAAAGAATTTAGCCACACCAAACCAGCCTTAAAACAAGTGTTAAAGGGACTTATACAGACAACAAGTATAAAACGAGAAGATCCATGAAACAAACCCATCATAACATCTAAGAAGATGACAATAGGATCATTTGTATCAATAATTACTTTGAATGTAAATAGACTAAATGCCCCAACCAAAAGACACAGAGTGGCTGAATGGATTCAAAAACACGACCCATACATATGCTGCCTCCAGGAAACTCACTTCAGACCTACAGACACTCATAGACTGAAAGTGAGAGGCTGGAAAAGATATTCCATGCAAATGGAAATCAAAAGAAAGCTGGAGTAGCAATCCTCATATCAGACAAAATAGACCTCAAAATATAAGAAGATTAGAAGAGACAAGGCAGGACACTACATAATGATCAAGGGATCGATCCAAGAAGAAGACATAACAATCATAAATATCTATGCACCCAACACAGGAGCACCCCAATAATAAGACAAACACTTTCAGACATAGAAGAAGACATCGACATTAATACAATCATAGTAGGAGACTTTAACACTCCTCTCACACCAATGGACAGATCATCTAAACGGAAAATTAATAAAGAAACACAAGCCTTAAATGCCACACTAGAAGAAATGGACCTCACTGACATCTTTAGGACTTTCCATCCTAAAGTAGAAGAATATACTTTCTTCTCAAGTGCTCGCGGAACATTCTCCAGGATAGACGACATCTTGGGCCACAAATCAAAGCTCAGCCAATTCAAGAAAACTGAAATTATATCAACCATCTTCTCGGACCACAATGCAATGAGACTAGAGATCAACTACAGGAAAAAAACTGCTAAAAACACAAACACATGGAGATTAAACAACACATATCTAAAAAACCAACTGATTACCGAGCAAATCAAAGGAGAAATAAAATAATTCCTAGAAGAAAATGACAATAAACACACGACAGTGCAAAACCTATGGGATACTGCAAAAGCAGTTCTAAGAGGGAAGTTTATAGTAATTCAATCCTCCCTCAAGAAACTAGGAAAATCTCAAACAGACGACCTTACCTTACGCTTAAAACAACTGGAGAAAGAAGAACAAAAACACCCCAAAGCCAGCAGAAGGGAAATCATAAAGATCAGAGCAGAAATAAATGATAAAGAAACGAAAGAAACAATAGTAAAGATAAATAAAACAAAAAGCTGGTTCTTTGAAAAGGTAAATAAAATCGACACACCACTGGCCAGACTCATCAAGAAAAAGAGAGAGAAGAACCAGATCACCAAAATCAAAAATGAAAAAGGGGAGATTACAACAGACAATGCAGAAATCCAAAGGATTCTAAGGGACTATTATGAGCAACTCTACGGCAACAAACTGGACAACCTGGAAGAAATGGACAGTTTCTTGGGGAAGATTCATCTCCCAAGAACCTATCATCAAAAGTGAAGTAAGTCAAAAAGAGAAAGACAAATACAGTATACTAACACACATATATGGAATCTAGTAGGACGGTCTTGATATCACACACAGGGAACTCATGAAAAAAAAGACAGAGCATAGACATAGGGACATCGTGGCGAATAAATAGGGAGGGGGAAGCATGGAGGGAGTAACATGGAAACCTATACTGTTATGTGTGGAAAAGATAGCTAGTGTCACAGTGCTAAGGGAATAGGAGTGCTTACAATGGCTTGGGGCGAAGGTCTGGAGGGGTGGGATGGGGGGATCTGGGTGGGTGGGGACCATGGATATGTATGTGACTGATCTGGGAACATACATGTATGTGAACAACAAAACTCTGTAAAACCTTTAAAAATAAAGAATAAAAATAAATTAAAAAAAAAAAATTCACATTAAAAAAAAAAAAGACTGAACCAGGAAGAAACAGAAACTTTGAACAACACAATCACAAGCTCAGAAATTGACCTTGTGATCAAAAATCTACCCAAAAATAAAAGCCCAGGGCCAGATGGTTTCACAGCCGAATTCTACCAAACATTTAAAGAAGAGCTAATGCCTGTCCTTCTAAAACTCTTCCAAACAATTGCACAGGAAGGAACACTTCCAAACATATTCTATGAGGCCACCATCACCCTGATACCAAAGCCAGGCAAAGACAACACAAAAAAAGAAAATTATAGGCCAATTTCACTGATGAACTTAGACGCCAAAATCCTCAACAAAATCCTAGCAAACAGAATTCAACGACACATCAAAAAACTCATACACCATGATCAAGTCGGGTTCATCCCAGGCATGCAAGGATTCTTCAACATCCGCAAATCAATGTGATACACCATATCAACAAACTGAGAGACAAAAATCACATGATCATCTCAATAGATGCAGAAAAAGCCTTCGACAAAGTACAACACCCATTTATGATAAAAACTCTTCAGAAAATGGGCATAGAAGGAACCTATCTCAACATAGTGAAAGCCATATATGAGAAGCCCACAGCAAACATTATCCTCAATGGTGAAAAACTGAAAGCATTTCCTCTAAGGTCAGGAACAAGACAAGGCTGTCCACTTTCACCGCTCTTATTCAACATAGTCCTGGAAGTGCTAGCAACGGCAATAAGAGAAGAGAAAGAAATCAAAGGAGTCCAGATTGGAAAGGAAGAAGTCAAACTCTATTTGCAGATGACATGATATTATACATAGAAAATCGCAAAGACACTATTATAAAACTACTAGAGTTAATCAGTGAATTCAGCAAAGTTGCAGGATACAAAATCAATATACAGAAATCACTGGCATTCCTATACACAAACAATGAAAAATCAGCAAATGAAATCAAAGAGACAATCCTCTTCACCATTGCAACCAAAAGAATCAAATATCTAGGAATAAACCTACCCAAAGAAACAAAAGAACTGTACACAGAAAATTACAAGACACTCATGAGAGACATTAGAGAAGACTTAAACAGATGGAGAGATATTCCATGTTCTTGGATCGGAAGAATCAATATTGTGAAAATGACCATACTACCAAATGTCATCTATAGATTCAATGCAATACCTATTCAACTTCCATTGACATTCTTCACAGAACTAGACCAAAGAATCACACAGTTCATATGGAAACACAAAAGACCTCAAATAGCCAAAGCAATCCTGAGGAAGAAGAATGGAGCTGGAGGGATCAGCCTCCCCAACTTCAGACTCTACTACAAAGCAACAGTCCTCAAGACAGTATGGTACTGGCACAAAAACAGAACTATAGACCAAAGGAACAAGATCGAGAACCCAGAGATAAACCCACGCACCTATGGGTACCTTATTTTTGATAAAGGAGGCGAAACTATAAAATGGGACAAAGACAGCCTCTTCAACAAGTGGTGCTGGGAAAATTGGACAGCTACATGCAGAAAAATGAAGTTGGAACATTCCCTGACACCATACACTAAGATCAACTCAAAATGGATTAAAGACCTAAATGTAAGACCAGAAACCATCAAACTCTTAGAGGAGAATATAGGCAAAACCCTCAAGGACATCAATCAAAGCAAGATCTTCTCTCACCCACCTACTAGAATAGCGGAACTCAAAAGAAAAATGAACACGTGGGACCTAATGAAACTTAAAAGCTTTTGTACAGCAAAAGAAATTACAAAAAAGCTGAACAGACACCCCACAGAATGGGAGAAAATCATAGCAAATGAAACAATAGACAAAGAATTAATCTCCAAAATCTACAAGCAACTTAGACAACTCAGCACCAAAAAAACGAACAACCCAATCAAAAAATGGGAAAAGGACCTAAACAGACACCTCTCCAAAGAGGACATACAGATGGCCCAAAAGCACATGAAACGATGCTCAACTTCACTTATAATTAGAGAAATGCAAATCAAAACTACAATGAGATATCACCTCACACCCGTCAGACTGGCCATCATCCAAAATCAACAGACAATAATTGCTGGAGAGGGTGCAGAGAAAAGGGAACACTCATGCATTGCTGGTGGGAATGTAGATTGATACAGCCTCTATGGAAGACAGTATAGAGATTTCTTAAAAAACTAAAAGTAGAAGCACCATACGACCCAGCAATCCCACTCTTAGGCTTATACCCTGATGAAATCAAATCTGAAAGAAGCACCTGTACCCCAATGTTCATGGCAGCTCTCTATACAATAGCTAGAACATGGAAGGAACCTAGATGCCTACTGACGAACGAATGGATCCAAAAGCTCTGGTACATATATACAATGGAATACTACACAGCTGTAAAGAGAAATGCAGAAGAATCAGCCCTAATGAGGTGGCTAGATCTAGAACGTATCATCAAAAGTGAAGTCAGTCAGAAAGAGAAGGACAAATACAGTATATTAACACATATATATGGAATATAGTAGGATGGTGATGATGGCACATGCAGTGAAGCGGCGGAAAGACAGACATGGACAGTGGACATATGGACATTGTTGGGAAGGAACAGAGGGTGGGAGGCGTAAAGGAAGTAGCATGAAGGCCTGGACTATCGTAACGGAAGAAAATAGCTCTAGTCATTGTACTGTGAGAAAAGGGGATCCTTCAGGGGTGCTGTGTGATGGCTGGGAGGGGTGGGAAGGGGGGGGATATACATGTGACTGATCTGGGAACATGCATGTCTGTAAACAACAAAACTCTGTAAAAGTTAAAAGTAAAATAAAGGTTTAAAAAAAAATAATAGAAATCGAGGAACTATGGTTTGGGCATCCAAAATGGAGCTGCGTGGTCATTGTGGCTGTAGTTTCCAACATACACACAAAAAAAGAGACAAAAGAACTGTACACAGAAAATTACAAGAAACTGATGAAAGATATCAAAGACCACATAAACAGATGGAGAGATATTCCATGTTCCTGGATCGGAAGAGTCAACATCATGAAAATGACCTTGCCACCAAGTATCATCTACAAATTCAATGCGATCCCTATCAAATCCAATGACTTCCTTCACAGAACTAGACCAAAAATCAAAACTACAATGAGATATCACCTCACACCCGTCAGACTGGCCATCATCCAAAATCAACAGACAATAATTGCTGGAGAGGGTGCAGAGAAAAGGGAACACTCATGCATTGCTGGTGGGAATGTAGATTGATACAGCCTCTATGGAAGACAGTATAGAGATTTCTTAAAAAACTAAAAGTAGAAGCACCATACGACCCAGCAATCCCACTCTTAGGCTTATACCCTGATGAAATCAAATCTGAAAGAAGCACCTGTACCCCAATGTTCATGGCAGCTCTCTATACAATAGCTAGAACATGGAAGGAACCTAGATGCCTACTGACGAACGAATGGATCCAAAAGCTCTGGTACATATATACAATGGAATACTACACAGCTGTAAAGAGAAATGCAGAAGAATCAGCCCTAATGAGGTGGCTAGATCTAGAACGTATCATCAAAAGTGAAGTCAGTCAGAAAGAGAAGGACAAATACAGTATATTAACACATATATATGGAATATAGTAGGATGGTGATGATGGCACATGCAGTGAAGCGGCGGAAAGACAGACATGGACAGTGGACATATGGACATTGTTGGGAAGGAACAGAGGGTGGGAGGCGTAAAGGAAGTAGCATGAAGGCCTGGACTATCGTAACGGAAGAAAATAGCTCTAGTCATTGTTCTGTGAGAAAAGGGGATCCTTCAGGGGTGCTGTGTGATGGCTGGGAGGGGTGGGAAGGGGGGGGATATACATGTGACTGATCTGGGAACATGCATGTCTGTAAACAACAAAACTCTGTAAAAGTTAAAAGTAAAATAAAGGTTTAAAAAAAAATAATAGAAATCGAGGAACTATGGTTTGGGCATCCAAAATGGAGCTGCGTGGTCATTGTGGCTGTAGTTTCCAACATACACACAAAAAAAGAGACAAAAGAACTGTACACAGAAAATTACAAGAAACTGATGAAAGATATCAAAGACCACATAAACAGATGGAGAGATATTCCATGTTCCTGGATCGGAAGAGTCAACATCATGAAAATGACCTTGCCACCAAGTATCATCTACAAATTCAATGCGATCCCTATCAAATCCAATGACTTCCTTCACAGAACTAGACCAAAAAATAACACAGTTCATATGGAGACACAAAAGACCCCGGATAGCCGAAGCAATCCTGAGAAAGAAGAATGGAGCTGGAGGGGTTGGGCTCCTTAACTTCAGACTATACGACAAAGCAACAGTCATCAAGACAGTATGGTACTGGCACAAAAACAGAAATATCAACCAATGGAACAAAGTAGAGAACCCAGAGATAAACCCACACACATATGGGTACCTTATTTTTGACAAAGGAGGCAAAAATATAAAATGAGACAAAGACAGCCTGTTCAACAAATGGTACTGGGAAAACTAGACAGCTACATGCAGAATGAAGTTGGAACATTCCCTTACACCATACACAAAGATAAACTCAAAATGGATTAAAGACTTAAACGTAAGACCAGAGCCCATAAAACTCTTGGGAGAATATACGCAAAACACTCAAGGACATAAATCAAAGCAAGATCTACTATGACCCACCCTCTAGAATAACGGAAATAAAAACTAAAATAAATGTGTGGGACGTAATGAAACTTAAAAGCTTCTGCGCATCAAAAGAAACTACAAACAAGGTGAGCAGATAACCCACAGAATGAGAGAAAATAATAACAAATGAAACAACATGCAAAAAAACTAATCTCCAAAATATACAAGCAGCTCAGACAGTTCAATACTGAAAAAACAAACAACCCAATCAAAAAATGCAAAAAAGACCTAAAGAGACATCTATCCAAGGAAGACATACAGATGGCCACAAAACACATGAAAAGATCCTCAACGCCGCTTATTATTAGAGAAATGCAAATCAAAATTACAATGAGATATCATCTCACACCAGTCAAAATGGCCATCATCAAAAAATCTACCGATAATAATAATAATTTAAAAATCTACAGATAATAAATACTGGAGAAGGTGCAGAGAAAAGGCAACACTCTTGCACCGTTGGTGGGAATGTAAATTGATACAACCACTATGGAAGACAGTATGGAGATTCCTCTAAAAGTTAAAAACAGAAGCACCATTTGACCAAGCAATCCCACTATTAGGCTTATACCCTGATGAAATCAACATTGAAAGAGACACCTGTACCCCAACATTCCCTGCAGCACTGTACACAAGAGCTAGAATGTGGAAGCAACCTAGACGTCCATTGATGAAATAATGGACGAAGCAGCTCTGGTACATATATACAATGGTGTACTTCTCAGCCTCAAAAAGAGGTGCAGAAGATTCAGTCCCAATGAGATGGATGAATTTAGAACCTATTATACACAGTGAAGTCAAAAAGAGAAGGACAGATACAGTATACTAACACATATATATGAAATCTAGTAAGTTTGTACTGATAAATATAGACGCAGAGCATTGATGGAAAAACAGTCATAGAGAACAGACTTATGGACAATTGGGAGAGGGAAAAGTGGGTGAGAGATATGGAAACAGCAACATGGAACCCTATACTATCTTATGTAAAAGAGATAATTATTGTCGACATGCTGTGGGACTAAGGGATCGTACGTGGGGACTATGTGATGGCCTAGAGGGGTGGAGGGGAATGGGATGTTCATATGACTAAGCTGGAATTATACGCATCTGTAAACAACAAAGCTCTGTAAAAGCAAAAAAGCAAAATAAAAAAACTTGTGATTGTGGGGGGAAAAAAAACTGGGAAAAAAAAACGGTGATTCAAGAAGGACGAGGGACAACGTTGTGAATGATGATGCTGGGGGAGCCCTGGGAGAGCGCAGGTCTCCTCTGCCGTAGGAGGAAGGCATAGCTAATGTATAAAGTGTTTTTAAGAAAAAAGAGAGAAACTGCAGAATCTCCACGCTGTTTGGAAAAGCAGAGGCGGCGAAGCACCTGCCGGTGGAAGGACACCAGTCTGAGGCCCCTGGAGTGTGGGGCGCGGGTGGCGGCTTCCTCGTGCCAGTGATCGTCTGTGAAGGACCGGCATCTGACTCTTTACACTACGTGTACTGTTATAAAGATGACCACTGGATGAAAACAAAGCCCAAGGAAACAGAAGGTGTGGCTGCCGGGCCCCATCCGGGCAGGCAAGACGCCGCCCCAGCTCTCCCCACAGCCCCTTCACTCGTTTCTGCGCACGGTCCCTGGTGGCACCCGATGTCATTGCAGGTCCTGAATCCACGGACACCCCAACCATCCAGCCAGGTGTCCGTCGTTCAGACAGTCCCAGGACGCCCCCTCGGTGCCCGCACTCAGACAGCAATGCGCGTCCCTGCTGCCATGTTAACGGAGCCAGGGGGCTGCCACGCCGTCTGGTCAGTGTGCCGGGAGAGACGCACCCAACCTAGTCAAGACGGCCTTCCTGGAGGAAATGGCTGGACAGGAAAGCCGGGGACAAGCACGATCGCAGGCGTGCATGTGGGGAGGCCAGCGGCGACACCTACTTTTGGCAGCTTCCAGGTCCCAGACGCGGATGGAGCCCGACTGGGAGCCGGCCACGATGAGCTCCTCAGGGGTGTTGAGACGGACGCTCTCCACAGGGGATGTGTGACCCGTCAGGCTCTGAGGACAGAGGGGGGCCACTTCAGCATGGCACGAACAGACCCCCGCTGCTGCCCCCAACCCTGGATCCCTGGAAGGCACGTCACGCAGGGATGCTGTGCTCCCTGGGGCCACCCCTGGCTCCCAGCTCCCAGGGCTAAAAGTGGGTCAGACCCCCGCCACGCTCCACCACCACCTGCTGCGCTCCTGACATGAACACCAGCTGCAGGAGCGGCCCTGGGCCCCTCTCAGGGGAGCAGCTGACCCTTAGTCCCAAGTCCTCCTGGGCCATGCTCCCGTCTCTACTCTGCCTGGCCCAGCCCTCTGGAGGGGAAACCCTGGCAGAACAGAGGTCTGGCTCATCAGCGGCTCAGAGGGGCTCCGGAGGACCCAGCCATTCTCAGGAGGCGCTCTGGAAACCAGAGGACGTGGGAGTGGCTCCGCTGGAAACATGGACACTCCCCCCAACTCAGACCGGCCTCTGCTGATTCATTCTCAACTGGGGTGTGTTACATTGGGAGCAGGAAACACACCTGAACCCCAAAACAAAGTGACGCAAGACGATTCTAATTCCTTTCTTAACCTGATGTCAGTTCTGACCCTCAACCGTGGCCATGGTTTGGGTCAGATCTCAGCCATCCGCTGGATCTCACAACAAGCTGAGTCAATTACGTTTCTACTAATAAATATCACCTCTTTTTCATCTTTATCTTTACTCAGCCAAGAGTCAAAAGAACATTACTCTGTGTGGCAAGGCTACAGAGGGGAGAGGGCAGGCTTCTGTGCCACCGGTGAAAATGTAAATTGACTTCTGGAGGGCAGTTGGGCAATATGTTTTGAAAGCTTTATAAAAAGTGCACACCCACAGATTCAATCTTATGATCGCAGATCTCTTCGAAGATTCAGGCAGAGGAGGATGGGCCTCCCTGTGGCTGGGCTGAGCCAACCGCCCAGCTGTGCCTTCCACGCTGGGAGCCAGGCGTGGCCGAGCTCACCCCTACAATGGGACACCACGACGCTATTAAAAACTGTGTCATAGAAGAGTACTTGTTGCCACAGGAAAACGCTCGCAATGTTGTTATTCATATTTACAAAAAAAAAATCAGGCTACAGAAGAGTAAGACAGTGTTCTGGAAACGTATTATTATGTATTTCTGTGTGTGTGCACGTAGGCATGTTTGTACACTGCACATGTATGTACAGGCACATGTCTGCACACACAGGCACATGCATGAGTCTTGAATCAGCCCCTAGAAGGGCACGGACCAAAGCACCACATGTAATGGTCTTTGCATCATCAGACTGTATATAGTTCATTTTTGTATTTTTCCCCTCCTCTATGATTTCCTTAGGAAACAGTTTTTGGCACTGAAGCTGTGTATGGAGGAGGAAATGGCAGCCCACTCCAGTGTCCTTGCCTGGAGAATCCCATGGAGAGAGGAGCCTGGTGGGCTACAGGAGGAGCCTGGTGGGGTCGCAGAGCTGGACACGACCAAGTGAGCACATGCACGCATAGTTGTGTAACCGGGGGGACCGTGCTAACGAAACGGAGCAGGACCCTACAGGGCCTTCCTAGGATAGATACCTAAACCTCCATGCCCTCTGCCTGCCTCTGTTGGGAATACATTTAACCAGAGAAGTAAGGAAAATGCAGAAGCAACGGAGCGCTGTTCAACAAGACCAAATCATAATCGTTTAGTCATTAAAGTCAAGGACCTTTAGCTCTTCCTCAAGGGCTGTGGATAATCTGAACCGTACTGTGTGAACTGTCCTGTCGATATGGAAACTCCCGCCAGGTGGAAGAAGTCGACTACATGGTAACCAGCCTGTAGCCACGACATAAGAAGCCACAGTTCTCAGAACTGGCCTCAAAAAACAGGAACAGACAGACCCTGAGGTTGAAGATGCAGCTGATTCAGACCCCGGCGTGACCAGCCCCAAGAGGACTGTCGGAGCTGGCTGTGCTGCTCTGCCCGTGGCTCCTCGTCACCCAGACACCCCTGACCCCAAGCCCCAAATGAGCTGCCTCCCTGTGGCTGGGCTGAGCCAACCGCCCAGCTGTGCCTTCCACGCTGGGAGCCAGGCGTGGCCGAGCTCACCCCTACAATGGGACACCACGACGCTATTAAAAACTGTGTCATAGAAGAGTACTTGTTGCCACAGGAAAACGCTCGCAATGTTGTTATTCATATTTAAAAAAAAAATCAGGCTACAGAAGAGTAAGACAGTGTTCTGGAAACGTATTATTATGTATTTCTGTGTGTGTGCACGTAGGCATGTTTGTACACTGCACATGTATGTACAGGCACATGTCTGCACACACAGGCACATGCATGAGTCTTGAATCAGCCCCTAGAAGGGCACGGACCAAAGCACCACATGTAATGGTCTTTGCATCATCAGACTGTATATAGTTCATTTTTGTATTTTTCCCCTCCTCTATGATTTCCTTAGGAAACAGTTTTTGGCACTGAAGCTGTGTATGGAGGAGGAAATGGCAGCCCACTCCAGTGTCCTTGCCTGGAGAATCCCATGGAGAGAGGAGCCTGGTGGGCTACAGGAGGAGCCTGGTGGGGTCGCAGAGCTGGACACGACCAAGTGAGCACATGCACGCATAGTTGTGTAACCGGGGGGACCGTGCTAACGAAACGGAGCAGGACCCTACAGGGCCTTCCTAGGATAGATACCTAAACCTCCATGCCCTCTGCCTGCCTCTCGTTGGGAATACATTTAACCAGAGAAGTAAGGAAAATGCAGAAGCAACGGAGCGCTGTTCAACAAGACCAAATCATAATCGTTTAGTCATTAAAGTCAAGGACCTTTAGCTCTTCCTCAAGGGCTGTGGATAATCTGAACCGTACTGTGTGAACTGTCCTGTCGATATGGAAACTCCCGCCAGGTGGAAGAAGTCGACTACATGGTAACCAGCCTGTAGCCACGACATAAGAAGCCACAGTTCTCAGAACTGGCCTCAAAAAACAGGAACAGACAGACCCTGAGGTTGAAGATGCAGCTGATTCAGACCCCGGCGTGACCAGCCCCAAGAGGACTGTCGGAGCTGGCTGTGCTGCTCTGCCCGTGGCTCCCTCCCGTCACCCAGACACCCCTGAAGCCCCTCTCTAGAGAGGACCTGCCCTCTGGTCAACAGCAGGGAGCTGGTCCCTGGACACAAGTCTGCCTTCCTCCCAGCTGCCAGGCTCCTGGATAAAGCAGCCTTGCCTTTCAGCCAGCACCTGCCTCTTGTGTACGGGCTCGCAAGCCCAGCGGTGCTGAGCTCAGTAACACTAGTAAAGAACCAGTCCGCTAAGCAGCTCCGGCCAGGGGCCTTCAAATCCCTTCTGTGCAGTGAAGTGGGTAAAGGATCGAAATAACCCCGCGTGGAACTGACAGGCGAGCCGGCAGGCCAGTGAGCAGGGGAGGCTCAGACTCGGGCCTGTGTGTTCTTTCAGCCTTTTCACGTTGGTCGCCCAGGGTTCCATGCCAAGGCCAAGTGACCATACCTCCCTGTCCCCGTTCCTGAGGACTGGCCACTGTCCCAGCCATCTGGCTTGCCTCGGGGCTTCCTGAGAAGATCAGGAAACCCCAGGAAAGGCTGATTTGTTCAGGAGGCTGGCAGCTGGGGGGAAGGCGGATTTGTGTCCAGTGACCAGTTCCCCACTGCTGATCAGAGGGAGGCGCTGATGCGCTGCGTTCCTGCCAAGCCGCCCACTCCCAGCCCTCAGCCTGGCCCGACCACCCCCGCCCACAGGCCGGCCGAGCCTCACCATGATGCAGTTGGGCTTGTTGATGGACCACAGGTTGACACGGCAGTCATCCCCGCCTGTGGCCAGCAGCCGGCCCGAGGCTTTACCCAGCACCAGGGAGGACACATTGCTGGCGTGGGCCACAATCTCCTCTAAACAGGAAAGAGAAGAGGGAGAAGAGAGTCAGGGGCCCGGCAGGCCACGTGGAAGCAGGCTGGGCCTTGTCCTGCTCAGCCCCCATCCCCGGCCCCCAAAGCCCAGAGGCAGGGCTCTGCTCCCCGTGGCTCCCCTTTCGTGACCAGGCACACCCCACGAGCTGCGAGACAAGGCGGGGCTTGGGCTTGAGACAGAAACAACAGTTTCTCAACCTCAGTCACTCCCATCCTACTTTTTTTTTTTTTGGCTGTTCTGGGTTTTCACTGCTGCCATAGTGTCTTCTCTAGTTGCAGGGAATGGGGGCTCCTCTCTAGCTGAGGTGAGCAAGCTTCTTGTTGCTGTGACTTCTCTTGCTGTGGAACTTGGGCTCCAGGGCTCACAGGCTTCAGCAGTCGCGGCACGTGGGCTCCACAGTTGCGGCTCTGAGGCTCCAGAGCACAGGCTCCGTAGTTGTGGCTCACGAGCCCAGCTGCACCGCAACATGTGGGATCTTCCCGGGTCAGAGACTGAACCCATGTCTCCTGCATTAGCAGGCAAACTCTTTACCACTGAGCTACCAGGGAAGCCCCCCCATCCTACTCTTAAGCCTCGTGATTTTTTTCCTTTTTTCTGCACGTCAGTGGATACTATTATGGACTTGCTATGCTCAGTTTTTAAAGCTGACTTGCTATTTTTATGTAGCTCTATTGTTTAAGCAATAATATACATGAAAATTACAAGCTTGATATATTCACTAGATTTTTTTTTCTATGATCCAAAAAAGAAAAATGGAAACAATGATTAAAACAAACACTAATGACCCACGTATCACCTGTGTGCCTCTCAACTGTTGCCAGGTGTTCCTGCTTTGGGAAACACACTTTCAGAACCAAGCAGGTCAACTCCGGATGAGCTGTCCCATGTGAACCGAGCCTGGGCTTCAGTCTGTGGCTCCACAATCACGGCCCAGGCTCTGGTCTGAGCTCTGCTATTGCAGGCTGTGTAGCCTTGGACAAGTTGCTCACCCTCTCTGAGTGCTGGGATCCTCCTCAGGTAAATAGGGATAATAAGAGTGTGTGGCTCACTGGGCTGCTGAGGGTTTGGTGAGGACACTCCTGTGAGCTTCTAAGAACTCGTGGCTACTAGGTAGGCTACAGGCCAGACGCCATAGAAAGTGGCCACTGGGGCTTCCCCTGGTGGTCCAGTGGGTAAGGACACTGCCTTGCAGTGCAAGGGGCGCCGGTTCGATCCCTGGCCTGGGAAGATCCCACGTGCCGCGGAGCGGCTGGACTGATGTGTCCAATTACCGAGCCCGAGGTCGGGAGCGCATGCGCCCAGAGCCGGTGCTCTGCAACGACAGACGCCACCGCAGTGGGAGGTCCACAGGAGCCAAAGAACAAAGACAGATGAAAATAGAGAAGTGAAAGTCCAATAGAAGTGACCCGCCTGCTCCCCTCCCTCCCCAACCCGACCCCCGCCCAAAATAAATAAATAAATAAATCTTAAAAAAAAAAAAGAAAAAGTGGCCACTGCAGCCCAGGAGAACCCAGGAGGTGGTCTGTGTGAGGAGGGAGCAGGAAGCAGCTAAATGAGGGGTCGTATGTGAGGGCCGACCGGGCAGAGCAGGAGGCAAGGTCACTGTGGGCAGCCCCAAGGGCCTATGGCTTGGACTGGGGGTGGCAGCAGATGTGAATATCAGAGGGCATTGCCAGGGGTCCAGGGGAACAAAACACAGGCAAAGAACCAAGAGGCAGTCCAGGCCTCCGAGCCAGGGCCTGAGTAGTTCCTCCAGAGAAGGGGGAGGAGAGAAACACACAGAGGAGGGAGAAACCTCCACGTGCTGATGCCTCGAGGCAGCTGGGCGGCTGGCTGCGGTGACGCGGAGGAGGGTGCTCCAGCCACCCTGCAGATCCCCGTCCCGCGCGCCTGCTCCAGCCTCCACTCTGCCCGGGCGTCTGCGTGGCGCTGGCTTCAGACTGCAGGGAGGCTGGGCCCTGGAAGGACGCTGGCCAGGCAGCGTGGCTCACGGGGGCGGCCAGAACTGCCCCGGCACCAGGTCCCAGGCTCGACCTCCCAGACGACACCGCACCTCTGTGGGACCTCCTGTGACAATCAGGGCCCTTCTAAGAACTCAGTGGACTGGGATCCTCCTCAGGTAAATAGGGATAATAAGATGTGGCTCACTGGGCTGCTGAGGGTTTGGTGAGGACACTCCTGTGAGCTTCTAAGAACTCGTGGCTACTAGGTAGGCTACAGGCCAGACGCCATAGAAAGTGGCCACTGGGGCTTCCCCTGGTGGTCCAGTGGGTAAGGACACTGCCTTGCAGTGCAAGGGGCGCCGGTTCGATCCCTGGCCTGGGAAGATCCCACGTGCCGCGGAGCGGCTGGACTGATGTGTCCAATTACCGAGCCCGAGGTCGGGAGTGCATGCGCCCAGAGCCGGTGCTCTGCAACGACAGACGCCACCGCAGTGGGAGGTCCACAGGAGCCAAAGAACAAAGACAGATGAAAATAGAGAAGTGAAAGTCCAATAGAAGTGACCCGCCTGCTCCCCTCCCTCCCCAACCCGACCCCCGCCCAAAATAAATAAATAAATAAATCTTAAAAAAAAAAAAGAAAAAGTGGCCACTGCAGCCCAGGAGAACCCAGGAGGTGGTCTGTGTGAGGAGGGAGCAGGAAGCAGCTAAATGAGGGGTCGTATGTGAGGGCCGACCGGGCAGAGCAGGAGGCAAGGTCACTGTGGGCAGCCCCAAGGGCCTATGGCTTGGACTGGGGGTGGCAGCAGATGTGAATATCAGAGGGCATTGCCAGGGGTCCAGGGGAACAAAACACAGGCAAAGAACCAAGAGGCAGTCCAGGCCTCCGAGCCAGGGCCTGAGTAGTTCCTCCAGAGAAGGGGGAGGAGAGAAACACACAGAGGAGGGAGAAACCTCCACGTGCTGATGCCTCGAGGCAGCTGGGCGGCTGGCTGCGGTGACGCGGAGGGAGGGTGCTCCAGCCACCCTGCAGATCCCCGTCCCGCGCGCCTGCTCCAGCCTCCACTCTGCCCGGGCGTCTGCGTGGCGCTGGCTTCAGACTGCAGGGAGGCTGGGCCCTGGAAGGACGCTGGCCAGGCAGCGTGGCTCACGGGGGCGGCCAGAACTGCCCCGGGCACCAGGTCCCAGGCTCGACCTCCCAGACGACACCGCACCTCAAGGGCCGGCTGGGCCAGCCCCTGCCGGGCGAGCGCGCCCAGCAGGCCCAAACGTGAGCTGGGGCCTCGAGGACCCACCACCGGCGGTGAGGAAGGTGGGCCTCTCTCTGGTCTGCACTTCAGCCAAGGAGTCTTCTATCCCCTGGACACTACAGCACAGATGTGGGGTGCCCTGGGGCTCTAGTCACAGACACATATCTGTTCAAAGAGCTTCTGCTGGACCAAGCGGATCGCTCACCCCAGCGAGAGGCCAAACCGCCTTCCTGAGAGCACCGAGATCCCCAGCCTTGGGCCCCTTCCCCTTCTCTGAAGACGCTCCCTGCACGGGATGCCCTCCACGCATGACCTGCCAGGAGGCCTGAATGTCCAACCTGGCTCTCAGCCTTCCCAGGGAAAGTTCTGGCTGGGCCCCGCTGCACTGGGCTCAGTGCCAGCCCTCTCTGCCCCTCAGGACCGCCGCCTGAAGAGACAGCTGTGAATACATGATGTGAATGTCTCCTGGGTGCCCACTCGAGGCCCAGTGCTGGGAGATGGTCGGGGTGACAAGGCTATTGTCTCCACGCTCCCGCCTTGTCAGACGGCTCCTGGGACAAGGCACCCAGCCTGAGGAACCAGAGGCTTTAGGAGTAGAAGAAGTTGAAGGCTGGACCCTTCTAGAAGGGCCCAGATTACTCCTCGGCAGGCAGCCTGACCAGGGGATTAGCTAGAATCCCTGGAGGGGCCAGTGGGTAGAGTAGGGAGAGGGGGCCACACCCTCAGGCACCAGGCAGAGGAGGTCTCAGTACAGGGTATGGGCCCAAGAACGCCCACTCTGGCCCGAACGACAGGACCCGGCAATGGCCCAGGCCTGGGTACCGAATTTAAATGCAAACAAACAGAAGTCCACACAGCAGGCTAGGCGGATGGCCGCTACCCTGGGGCACAGGCCCACGCTGGCTTCCCAAACTCAGGGGCACAACCTTGAGTTCACGTACTCCAGCCAGAGCTGGGGGAACGCTTCATTCTGGTCAGAGGCACTGAGCACCTGCATCTCAACAGAAAGGTGCAAATAACAAGGCTTCCAGAAGCGCCTTCTGATCCTCCCCACACTCCAGAGCCATCACAAGGAGTCAGAGGTCATCTGGCCTTGGGCTCCTCAGACAACGTCTGCCCAGGAAGACTGCCGGGCACAAGCAACTGTCAGCAGATGCCCAATATGCCTGAGGATGTCACTTCCCACGTAAATGCTTTAATGGCTTGGCCTTGGCTTTTAGATAAAGCCCAAGCGCAGAAGGGCTTGGGGCCCCGTATCCTGAAAGACCTTACCAGTCTGTGCGGCACTGCATGCGTCCCACTGCTGTGCTGCAGACCCAGGCCTCCTCGGAGACCCTGCAACCCACTGCGCCTTCTGGCTCAGGGCCTTTGCACACGGGGTTTAGGCAGCCTACAGCACTTTTCGACCCCCTCTCCCTCTAATCATCTAATTAACTGATTTGAAGCACATGTTCCAGCTTGGGATTAGAGGAGAGACAGGTGAGTGTGATGACCTGATTCCCAGGTGCTGCTCTCCCCAGGCTCTGAGCCCCTGTCTATGTTGCCCTCCACTGTCTCCCCAGTGCCTGGCTCTTTGCTGGTTTCTCAGGGAAAACCAGTTGTTGAAGGTGGACATACACAACCCCGATAAATAAAGAGCCACTATGTCCAAAGTTAAAGAGCTACTCTGTCCAAAGTGCACCTTCCTTGGGAACCCAAAACATGATTATCCCTGCCTGGGGCTGAAGAACCATTTGAATATGGCCCGGTCCTCTCATTTACAAACAAGGACACTGAGGCCCAGCAGAGAGGTTTACCCAGGTTCTCACAGGTAAAACGTGAAGAAGCCTCGCCCTAGCTTCTGAAAACAGCCCAGGTACTGCCCAGAGCAAAGGGTGACCGGCTTGGACACACCAGATCTATGCCAAGCAGTGATTCCTGGAGGGACATGGCCCACAGAGGCACCAAGGTGCAGAGCCACAGATCTCAAAATAGGATCTGGGGAACTCTGGGATGCTCAAGATCCTTTCAAGGGGAGTCCAAGAGAACAAAACGGCTTTTATCATAATACTAAGATGAAATTTGACTTTTGTACTCTAACGCTTCATTCTGGTCAGAGGCACTGAGCACCTGCATCTCAACAGAAAGGTGCAAATAACAAGGCTTCCAGAAGCGCCTTCTGATCCTCCCCACACTCCAGAGCCATCACAAGGAGTCAGAGGTCATCTGGCCTTGGGCTCCTCAGACAACGTCTGCCCAGGAAGACTGCCGGGCACAAGCAACTGTCAGCAGATGCCCAATATGCCTGAGGATGTCACTTCCCACGTAAATGCTTTAATGGCTTGGCCTTGGCTTTTAGATAAAGCCCAAGCGCAGAAGGGCTTGGGGCCCCGTATCCTGAAAGACCTTACCAGTCTGTGCGGCACTGCATGCGTCCCACTGCTGTGCTGCAGACCCAGGCCTCCTCGGAGACCCTGCAACCCACTGCGCCTTCTGGCTCAGGGCCTTTGCACACGGGGTTTAGGCAGCCTACAGCACTTTTCGACCCCCTCTCCCTCTAATCATCTAATTAACTGATTTGAAGCACATGTTCCAGCTTGGGATTAGAGGAGAGACAGGTGAGTGTGATGACCTGATTCCCAGGTGCTGCTCTCCCCAGGCTCTGAGCCCCTGTCTATGTTGCCCTCCACTGTCTCCCCAGTGCCTGGCTCTTTGCTGGTTTCTCAGGGAAAACCAGTTGTTGAAGGTGGACATACACAACCCCGATAAATAAAGAGCCACTATGTCCAAAGTTAAAGAGCTACTCTGTCCAAAGTGCACCTTCCTTGGGAACCCAAAACATGATTATCCCTGCCTGGGGCTGAAGAACCATTTGAATATGGCCCGGTCCTCTCATTTACAAACAAGGACACTGAGGCCCAGCAGAGAGGTTTACCCAGGTTCTCACAGGTAAAACGTGAAGAAGCCTCGCCCTAGCTTCTGAAAACAGCCCAGGTACTGCCCAGAGCAAAGGGTGACCGGCTTGGACACACCAGATCTATGCCAAGCAGTGATTCCTGGAGGGACATGGCCCACAGAGGCACCAAGGTGCAGAGCCACAGATCTCAAAATAGGATCTGGGGAACTCTGGGATGCTCAAGATCCTTTCAAGGGGAGTCCAAGAGAACAAAACGGCTTTTATCATAATACTAAGATGAAATTTGACTTTTGTACTCTCATCTGCTCACAAGAACATGGTGGCATTTTCTCATATGATGACATCATTGCTAATGGCAGGTCTGTGAATTCCTGTGTTTTAAAATGTCTCCATGTTAATTTCTAACACGGTAAATATGGACAGATATGATTCCTATAAACAAAGACTCTTTAGGGTCCTCAGTACATTCAGGGTCTCAATTTTAAGAACATAAAAGGGTCCTAAGACCAAAGAGTTGAGAGCTGTCAGTTTAGAGAAATGGTGGGCGTGGGTGGTGCGTGGACTCAGAGCCATTCCAGAGGCTACCAGCGGCCCTCCGCCTACCCTCTCACCCCCGCTTCCAGCCATCCCAAGATACTCTCCTCTGCTGGGCGTGGGGGTGGGAGCTTGACCTGGGAAACATCGGAAAATGCCGAAGCCGGCTTTCAAGATCTCCGTCCCCCATCCCACCTGCTGGCCTAACTGGAAATCCTGCTAAGTGCTTCACTATGTTCATTTTCTCACTTGAATCTCACAGCAATTCTAGCATGGAGGCGTGATTATTTCACCTCACAGATAGGAAACTAAGCCTCTGAGGGGTTAAGTCACTTGGTCAATGTCACCCAATGCCAAAGTCATGATTTGCATGTCGGTCTATTTCACACCAAAGCCTGGGAGCCTCTCCTCGTACTAAGAATAGGGGGCAAAGTTGGGGGTTCAGGTCACCCACCCACAAACGGCTACCAGGGTACATGGGGTAAGAAAGCAAACAAGAAAACCACTCACGCAACTTCCAGGCTGTCTTGGTGACCACAGGGGTGGCCATCCTTCAGCGGGCGGGCACCTGCAGCTCCACCCACAAAAGATTGTGCTTTCCTTGTGGGGTGGGGGTGGATCCCCCCCAGATCCACCGATCAAGTTGGCAGGGAGTCTCCACACATCCAGGCAGAGGGAATGCCTTGTCTCCCCGTCCCGGACCACCTCGTGGTTTCAAATCATCCACAGCAGCAGCCTGTGCGTTGCTTTTGGAATCCTGGGTCATGGAATGTCAGGCTTGAGCCATTTCAGCTCAACACTGGGCTGGAATGCAAACAGAGGTGATGGCTGGTTAGCAAACACTCAGGGGGAGCTCAGTGGGCCCCTGGGTTTACAGAACTGCAGCTGCAGCTTCCTCTATCACCAGGGCCCCTTGATAAAGACAGACACCAGCCAAAGTCACCAGAGACAAGAGCTGTACTGCAGGCTGAGTCTGAACATCTGGAGAGAGGCAGGGTGGCTTGGAACACAAGGAAAAAGAAGGTCCTCCCAGAGGCCAGGATGATGAGAGGTTCTGTTCCAGGAGGCTGGCTGCCTGAAATGCAGCTAAAATGCAGCAGCTGCAGTGGGGCGGGGAAGAGAGACCACATGTCTGCAGTTCCCATAGATTGCTGGAGTCACCCTCTCACCCCTCCAGCCATCCCAAGATACTCTCCTCTGCTGGGCGTGGGGGTGGGAGCTTGACCTGGGAAACATCGGAAAATGCCGAAGCCGGCTTTCAAGATCTCCGTCCCCATCCCACCTGCTGGCCTAACTGGAAATCCTGCTAAGTGCTTCACTATGTTCATTTTCTCACTTGAATCTCACAGCAATTCTAGCATGGAGGCGTGATTATTTCACCTCACAGATAGGAAACTAAGCCTCTGAGGGGTTAAGTCACTTGGTCAATGTCACCCAATGCCAAAGTCATGATTTGCATGTCGGTCTATTTCACACCAAAGCCTGGGAGCCTCTCCTCGTACTAAGAATAGGGGGCAAAGTTGGGGGTTCAGGTCACCCACCCACAAACGGCTACCAGGGTACATGGGGTAAGAAAGCAAACAAGAAAACCACTCACGCAACTTCCAGGCTGTCTTGGTGACCACAGGGGTGGCCATCCTTCAGCGGGCGGGCACCTGCAGCTCCACCCACAAAAGATTGTGCTTTCCTTGTGGGGTGGGGGTGGATCCCCCCCAGATCCACCGATCAAGTTGGCAGGGAGTCTCCACACATCCAGGCAGAGGGAATGCCTTGTCTCCCCGTCCCGGACCACCTCGTGGTTTCAAATCATCCACAGCAGCAGCCTGTGCGTTGCTTTTGGAATCCTGGGTCATGGAATGTCAGGCTTGAGCCATTTCAGCTCAACACTGGGCTGGAATGCAAACAGAGGTGATGGCTGGTTAGCAAACACTCAGGGGGAGCTCAGTGGGCCCCTGGGTTTACAGAACTGCAGCTGCAGCTTCCTCTATCACCAGGGCCCCTTGATAAAGACAGACACCAGCCAAAGTCACCAGAGACAAGAGCTGTACTGCAGGCTGAGTCTGAACATCTGGAGAGAGGCAGGGTGGCTTGGAACACAAGGAAAAAGAAGGTCCTCCCAGAGGCCAGGATGATGAGAGGTTCTGTTCCAGGAGGCTGGCTGCCTGAAATGCAGCTAAAATGCAGCAGCTGCAGTGGGGCGGGGAAGAGAGACCACATGTCTGCAGTTCCCATAGATTGCTGGGAGTCACTGTTTTGTCTGACGTATGGGAAGGGGGCGGAGTCAGAGGCTAAGTTTAGGGAGCCATGAGAAACACCTGAGAGAAAGGCATGGAAGTCTTCACTAGGGAGAGTCTAAGAGGGTCCTGGGAGTCCAGTTTGCATCAAGCGAGCTACTCCAGGTCCCAGCCACTCCCAAGGACAGTGCTGGGAACTAGGCCTCCACTCTGGGCATGAGTCGGTATGACTCTTCAACTCTAAAAGGTGACCTCATGGAGCCTCCTACTCGCTCCTCCAAGCATGAACCATCTCTCGTCCTCCCCTTTCTCTGGGGTTCCGCAGGTCTGCCTCTCTCGTTCTCCATTCACCCTTCTCCTTGCCGCCTGTGTTCTCCCGTGCGTGCACATCCGGTCTCCAGGGCTCCCTAACTTGGCCCCTGCCTCACCAGACCTTCTTTTCGCCCCTTTCTCTCTCTGCTATCAGTATCCCCATTCATTCACTCTCCTGCTTTTAGCGTCCTTTTTCATCCGCCGCCTCTCCTCCTGCAGACCCCCGGCTCTCCTTTCGGCCTCTCCGGCTTTTCCCCTCCAGCCTCCACGCCGGTCCCGCCCCTCCCGAAGCTGGGGCTGGTCCCTCGGCCTCGCCTAACCCTCCCACTCCTCTCAGTACGGGCTCCAGTCTCCCTCCGCACAGAGCCTGCGCCGCATCCTGGCCTGGCCCGGCCCCGCCTGGTTCGGCCCAGCCTAGGGCTCAACCTCCCCTTCGTCGCCTCGCCCCCTTTGCCCCTTCGCCCACTCTACCTGCGGCTGCCGCTCGGGAGGCCGAGGCTCTGCTCCAGGCGCGACCCCGACTTGCGTCCATCCCCTGGCCTGATTGGCCGCTGCTTGACAACCGACCCTCACAACAAAACCTCCGGTTCAGAGCGCCGCCTTCCTCGCCCCCAGCACCAATCAGTCGCCGCGAGAGCGCCACCTCCCTTCCGTCCTGACCAATAGAAGCAGGCGCTTCTGCCGCTTCTCCTAAGGGCCCGCCCTCTTTTCCTGAATTGGGCTAATCACGAGGGATCAGCGTTCAAGAGCCGCCCCTCGGCTTCTAGGGAACCACATGTCTGCAGTTCCCATAGATTGCTGGGAGTCACTGTTTTGTCTGACGTATGGGAAGGGGGCGGAGTCAGAGGCTAAGTTTAGGGAGCCATGAGAAACACCTGAGAGAAAGGCATGGAAGTCTTCACTAGGGAGAGTCTAAGAGGGTCCTGGGAGTCCAGTTTGCATCAAGCGAGCTACTCCAGGTCCCAGCCACTCCCAAGGACAGTGCTGGGAACTAGGCCTCCACTCTGGGCATGAGTCGGTATGACTCTTCAACTCTAAAAGGTGACCTCATGGAGCCTCCTACTCGCTCCTCCAAGCATGAACCATCTCTCGTCCTCCCCTTTCTCTGGGGTTCCGCAGGTCTGCCTCTCTCGTTCTCCATTCACCCTTCTCCTTGCCGCCTGTGTTCTCCCGTGCGTGCACATCCGGTCTCCAGGGCTCCCTAACTTGGCCCCTGCCTCACCAGACCTTCTTTTCGCCCCTTTCTCTCTCTGCTATCAGTATCCCCATTCATTCACTCTCCTGCTTTTAGCGTCCTTTTTCATCCGCCGCCTCCTCCTGCAGACCCCCGGCTCTCCTTTCGGCCTCTCCGGCTTTTCCCCTCCAGCCTCCACGCCGGTCCCGCCCCTCCCGAAGCTGGGGCTGGTCCCTCGGCCTCGCCTAACCCTCCCACTCCTCTCAGTACGGGCTCCAGTCTCCCTCCGCACAGAGCCTGCGCCGCATCCTGGCCTGGCCCGGCCCCGCCTGGTTCGGCCCAGCCTAGGGCTCAACCTCCCCTTCGTCGCCTCGCCCCCTTTGCCCCTTCGCCCACTCTACCTGCGGCTGCCGCTCGGGAGGCCGAGGCTCTGCTCCAGGCGCGACCCCGACTTGCGTCCATCCCCTGGCCTGATTGGCCGCTGCTTGACAACCGACCCTCACAACAAAACCTCCGGTTCAGAGCGCCGCCTTCCTCGCCCCCAGCACCAATCAGTCGCCGCGAGAGCGCCACCTCCCTTCCGTCCTGACCAATAGAAGCAGGCGCTTCTGCCGCTTCTCCTAAGGGCCCGCCCTCTTTTCCTGAATTGGGCTAATCACGAGGGATCAGCGTTCAAGAGCCGCCCCTCGGCTTCTAGGGAACCAATGCGAGCTGCCGTTTTCTTGGTTCCGCCTCCGCCTCAAGTTTTCCTCCCCTTTCCGTCTCTTTCACAAAACTAGTTTGCATTTTAAAATATTTCGAAACGCCCTCCAAGGGCCGCTGCGCCAATCGCTTTAGCAGTCGTCCCAGATTGCCCAATCAGAGACCGTATTATTGGAAAACCCATCCGGGATAGCCAATGGGAAGGGGTCATCAGGAGCAGATTGACGCCTCGGACCTTCCATCTTGGATTGGGGTAAAGCGGAAGTCGAGGCCTTAGTCAGCACTTTGCCGAAATTGGCATTTCTACTCTTTGCTCGAGGTCGGTGCTGGTGTGCTCCGAGGACTTTGCCCCTCTTCTCTGGCTCGGACGCCGGCTTGAATCCCCCGCAGGAAGCCTAGAGGGAATCGGAGTCTGATTCCGGGTTCGAGTCAGTCGTAGAGCTCGGTAGTGCTAACCCCACGGCCTCGATGAACGCACGAGTGGGCTAAACCTTTAGAAGGACCACCAATTTGGATTCGGAACCCAAGAAAGGCAGACTTCGTTTGGGACTCTTGGGAAGGGCCACGACAGTCAGGGCAGCAGAGGCAGGGATCACAAACTCGTCTTGGGAGAAAGCCACCGGGGTCTGGTTTAGAGGGATAAAATGCCCACGAAGTCAGAGCCGGGGTCGAGATGGAGACAGCCATGTAGCTCTGGACAAGATACATTTCAGAACTTCCCGTTTCTTGTCTGCAAAATGAGGCTCATTGCACCCCCACCTTGGCTAGGGTGGCCCGGCTCAGGAAGCTGGAGTGGCGAGCCCATGGCGGGCGCCCCAGAACCTGGGTTCTTAAAGCTAGACTGCGAGGGACTGATTCCAGCGCTCCTTCTTATCTGCCACTGACCAGCCATGTGTGAAATGGGGATGCCTGTGGCTGAATTAAGTAAGATAAGACTTGTAACAGCGGTCCCTGGCCATAGATAAAGGAGAAAAATGCTGGAGCTGGGGTCTGTGAAACATGAAGTACACATGGCAAACAGTGTTTATTTACAGGCAGAATAGGAAAAGCAGCAAGGTGGTGTGCCTGAGTGGATGGATGGTCATTAGCTGGGTATAGGGAGCATGAGGGCCAGGCTTTGGGGGAAGTTTCTTCCTCTGGCAGCTTTGCTGAGGCCTCAGGAGGGGCATCAAGGACCACAGGTGTGGGGAAGGCATAGTTTCGTCCAAGGCCCTGCGCCAATCGCTTTAGCAGTCGTCCCAGATTGCCCAATCAGAGACCGTATTATTGGAAAACCCATCCGGGATAGCCAATGGGAAGGGGTCATCAGGAGCAGATTGACGCCTCGGACCTTCCATCTTGGATTGGGGTAAAGCGGAAGTCGAGGCCTTAGTCAGCACTTTGCCGAAATTGGCATTTCTACTCTTTGCTCGAGGTCGGTGCTGGTGTGCTCCGAGGACTTTGCCCCTCTTCTCTGGCTCGGACGCCGGCTTGAATCCCCCGCAGGAAGCCTAGAGGGAATCGGAGTCTGATTCCGGGTTCGAGTCAGTCGTAGAGCTCGGTAGTGCTAACCCCACGGCCTCGATGAACGCACGAGTGGGCTAAACCTTTAGAAGGACCACCAATTTGGATTCGGAACCCAAGAAAGGCAGACTTCGTTTGGGACTCTTGGGAAGGGCCACGACAGTCAGGGCAGCAGAGGCAGGGATCACAAACTCGTCTTGGGAGAAAGCCACCGGGGTCTGGTTTAGAGGGATAAAATGCCCACGAAGTCAGAGCCGGGGTCGAGATGGAGACAGCCATGTAGCTCTGGACAAGATACATTTCAGAACTTCCCGTTTCTTGTCTGCAAAATGAGGCTCATTGCACCCCCACCTTGGCTAGGTGGCCCGGCTCAGGAAGCTGGAGTGGCGAGCCCATGGCGGGCGCCCCAGAACCTGGGTTCTTAAAGCTAGACTGCGAGGGACTGATTCCAGCGCTCCTTCTTATCTGCCACTGACCAGCCATGTGTGAAATGGGGATGCCTGTGGCTGAATTAAGTAAGATAAGACTTGTAACAGCGGTCCCTGGCCATAGATAAAGGAGAAAAATGCTGGAGCTGGGGTCTGTGAAACATGAAGTACACATGGCAAACAGTGTTTATTTACAGGCAGAATAGGAAAAGCAGCAAGGTGGTGTGCCTGAGTGGATGGATGGTCATTAGCTGGGTATAGGGAGCATGAGGGCCAGGCTTTGGGGGAAGTTTCTTCCTCTGGCAGCTTTGCTGAGGCCTCAGGAGGGGCATCGAAGGACCACAGGTGTAGGGGGAAGGCATCAAGAAAAGACTTTAAGTAGCTCCACCAGGCGTGGGTCCTTATAGAGCTTTTCCTCCAGGGCCAGGTACTTCAGTGGGGCCAGCTCCTTGTGTCTGGGAAGAGACAGGGGTCACACAGCTGGTACTCCCAAGACTTCCCTGGTGATCCAATGGCTAGGAATCCTCCGTCCAATGCAGGGGACATGGGTTTGATCTCTGGTTGGGGAACTGAGGTCCTACAGGCCGCAGGGCGGTGAAGTCTGCGTGCCACAACCAAAGAAGCCCATGCACCGCCATTAAGGACGCAGCACAGCCAAAAAAGCTGATGCTCCAACCACCCTGTGGGTCCTCTCATCTCCCCCCACCCCTGCCTCCTCACCGATTGAGCCGTTGCTCCAGGATACGGATGCGGAACATGGCCTGAGAGCAGTAGCTCAGGTATAAGTCTTCATCCTTGGGCGTAAAGGTCACCTGGTTCTCCTGGTACCACTGCTGCTTCTTCTGCAGCTCTTGGGTCTCCTGTGGGCATGGGGAAGGGAGAGCAGGACGGCTGACTCTCACCCACACTGCAGGCTGAAACCCCACAGTCAGCAGACAACCCCACGAGGTCTGCCCCGGCACCCCCATTCATAGAAGCCAGAGGAGGCGAGGCAGGGAGCCCTGAGATCTTGTTTAGAGAAAGATTATGCCCACGAGTTCTTCCCAGGTGGCTCAAGGGTAAACCCGCCTGCCAATGCAGGAGACAAGGGTTCAATCGGAGTATCCCTTGGGGAAGGAACTGGCAACCCACTCCAGTAGTCTGGCCTGGGATATCTCATGGGCAGAGGAGCCTGGCGGGCTACAATCCATGTGGGTCCCCAAAGAGCCGGACATGACTTAGGAACTAAACAACATGTCCACGAGGTCAGCAGGGGTAAGGACTGACCCATGTGACTCTGGTCAAAGTATATTTTCAGAGCGACCCATCTGTCGTCTGTAAAATGAGGGTCATTACACATTCCCCTACCACCATAGAGCTCTTTGCAGAGATTAGTGATAACACATGGGAACTACGCGATGTATACCTGACCAGCAGAAATGGGTCAAAGATTAGGAGTTGTTATAATGCTCCGGATGGAGCATCCGTCCACCCAGTAAACAAGGATGGGGAAAGACAGCTTGGTCATTTGGACGCCCCGAGCACGGACCTCCTCCGCCTGCCCCATCAGCCCCTCCCAAGTCTATGAGACGGTGAACAAACAGCCCTGGGCCCATTTTCCGGTTGAGAGCGCTGAGGTTCCCCTCCCCTGCCAGGGCCCTGGCTGCACCTTTTCAAACCGGGCCTGGATGAGGTTGGCCTTGTCGATGAGCCGCTGCTTGAAGTCACTGAGGCACTCGTCCTTGATGCGCACAGCCTGCCAGCGCGTCAGCTTCTCCCCCGGCGGCAGCTGGGCCAGGAACGGGGCCAGGTAGTCCAGCTGGGCCTCCACCTGCTGCAGGTGCTCCTCGTGTAACACGCGCTCCTGTGGGGAGGGGCCAGGGGTCAGCTGGACCAGCAGGCGCTGCAGACGTCCACCAGCACGGGACCACCCAGCACGAGGCCTCAGACCAGAAGAGTGAGGCCTCGGCGAGGTCTGTGCTGTCTCCTAAGGTCACAGTTATTGGTGCCAGCCAGCGCCCGCGTCTTAAGAGAATTCACATGTCTCTCCTTGAGCCCTCGTACTTACCTGCCGCTTGCCCAATAAATGATGATAAACGGTGATTGTTAATAATGTTAAATTGAAAACTACTGGTGCGTCCCTTCTTCGCTTCCAACCCTAGGGCCTTATTTTTTCCTTTTTTTAAAGATTTATTTATTTATTTTGGGCGGGGTCGGGTTGGGGAGGGAGGGGAGCGGGCGGGCCACTTCTATTGGTCTTTCTCTATTTTCATCCGTCTTTGTTCTTTGGCTCCTGTGGGCCTCCCATCGCGGTGGCCTCTGTTGTCGCAGAGCTCCAGCTCGGTAATTGGACACATCGGTCCAGCCGCTGCGCGGCACGTGGGATCTTCCCAGGCCAGGGATCGAACCGGCGTCCCTTGCACTGCAAGGCGGTGTCCTTACCCACTGGACCACCAGGGGAAGCCCCCGGGGAAGCCCCCTAGGGCCTTATTTATGTCCTCCAGTGAAGCTGGAGAGAGGAGGGTCGCCGCCTACCCTTGGCGGGGGAGGGGGGGGGCGGTGTCTGAGGACCAGAAGTCTGACACCCAGTCCTGTTTCACCAACCTCATCTACTTTTAGAAATCTCTCTGCTTGGTGGGTGAAGGGGATTTAGAAGCTGGCCTCCAAAAACCCAAGCTGGGTCTCGCAACCTGAGTGCCTGAGAGGGGGATGGGAACATCCTGTGTGGGGGTAGGCGGGGCTGGAGAACTCCTCCGGGGGCTGAGGCCCAGGTCACCCCCTCCAAGGAGACTCCAGGTGGCGGGCTTGGCTTGGCCTTAGCCCCTGGCGGTGGTGTGGGGGGACCTGGCCTGCGTCCTGAGCAGGTGATCCAGGGAAACAGCTCGGCAGCGAGGATGACCACCCTGTCATCGCCTGTAAAGGGCTTCCGCGCAGAATCCCTGGAGGTGGCGGGGCGAGGGGTCAGCTGGACCAGCAGGCGCTGCAGACGTCCACCAGCACGGGACCACCCAGCACGAGGCCTCAGACCAGAAGAGTGAGGCCTCGGCGAGGTCTGTGCTGTCTCCTAAGGTCACAGTTATTGGTGCCAGCCAGCGCCCGCGTCTTAAGAGAATTCACATGTCTCTCCTTGAGCCCTCGTACTTACCTGCCGCTTGCCCAATAAATGATGATAAACGGTGATTGTTAATAATGTTAAATTGAAAACTACTGGTGCGTCCCTTCTTCGCTTCCAACCCTAGGGCCTTATTTTTTCCTTTTTTTAAAGATTTATTTATTTATTTTGGGCGGGGTCGGGTTGGGGAGGGAGGGGAGCGGGCGGGCCACTTCTATTGGTCTTTCTCTATTTTCATCCGTCTTTGTTCTTTGGCTCCTGTGGGCCTCCCATCGCGGTGGCCTCTGTTGTCGCAGAGCTCCAGCTCGGTAATTGGACACATCGGTCCAGCCGCTGCGCGGCACGTGGGATCTTCCCAGGCCAGGGATCGAACCGGCGTCCCTTGCACTGCAAGGCGGTGTCCTTACCCACTGGACCACCAGGGGAAGCCCCCGGGGAAGCCCCCTAGGGCCTTATTTATGTCCTCCAGTGAAGCTGGAGAGAGGAGGGTCGCCGCCTACCCTTGGCGGGGGAGGGGGGGGGCGGTGTCTGAGGACCAGAAGTCTGACACCCAGTCCTGTTTCACCAACCTCATCTACTTTTAGAAATCTCTCTGCTTGGTGGGTGAAGGGGATTTAGAAGCTGGCCTCCAAAAACCCAAGCTGGGTCTCGCAACCTGAGTGCCTGAGAGGGGGATGGGAACATCCTGTGTGGGGGTAGGCGGGGCTGGAGAACTCCTCCGGGGGCTGAGGCCCAGGTCACCCCCTCCAAGGAGACTCCAGGTGGCGGGCTTGGCTTGGCCTTAGCCCCTGGCGGTGGTGTGGGGGGACCTGGCCTGCGTCCTGAGCAGGTGATCCAGGGAAACAGCTCGGCAGCGAGGATGACCACCCTGTCATCGCCTGTAAAGGGCTTCCGCGCAGAATCCCTGGAGGTGGCGGGGCGAGGGGTCTAGGAAAGCCAGGGAGCAGGGCTCACCATGGCCTCCCGGTACTCTTTGCTCTTCTCGTTGCGCTTGGTGTCGTAGATGGAGACGGTCAGCGTGTGCGCCGCCTCCTCCTCCTCCCGAAGCTTCAGGATCTCCAGCACCTGCGCGGCCAGTGGGGCCGACATGGTTAAGACGCCCCGCCCCCTCCCACCGGCCCGCTCTCCCACAGGGACCGACCTCCAGCTCCGACTCCCAGGCCTGATGCCGGGACAACTTCTCCTCGTTCTTCAGCTCCACCATGGCCTCGTACTGGTAGAGGAGTTTCTTGGTGTGCTCCATGGGCTCCACCTGGAACAGCCATCAGGGTGACACGAGACGCAGCCACGGCTGGGGCTGCGGGCAGATTCTGGAGCCAGATCTCTTGGGTTCAAGTCTTCCCCTGCCGGTTTCTAGCTGTGTGACCTCCAGCAAGTTGCTTAACCTCTCTGGATCTGTTGCTTCATCTCTAACAACACAGCTAGGAACTGGAGACGCAGAGGGGCCAGGAGAGTGATGGAGGCGGTGAGATCTATCAGAGCCTCCATCCCAGGATAGAAAAGGGGACGATTTTCAGCGGAACTCAAGAGTATTTGCAGATGGGAGGTCTCCTGGTTTTCCCAGGGACAGAGATGAATTTCAAGGCTGGGAGCCAGGACCCTCCATCCTAGTTCTCCTGTCGCCCGGACAGCACAGAGGGCCCCAAGGCTCTCTCTTCACCCCGGCCCCGCCGGCCCCTGCCTGCCATGGGCCCCAAGCCCACCTCAAAGCTGATACACATGTCTGGCGTCATGATGACCTTGTTGCCCTTGCTGTCCACCTCGGTGCGGCGGAGGAACTCGCGCTTGTTGGCCGTGATGCGGTCGGAGCGGCAGTGGTAGCGCAGCTGAATTCGCTCCTCCGGGATCAGATACACGCGCTCCGCGACGTCCTCCTCCGCCGGCTTCGCGGGGTTGCGGAAGAATCGCTCTGTGATTTTCTGCGAGGCCCGGACAGACGGAGGCGGCAAGGGGTATTTCTGTGCCTGCCCTGAGGCCAGGAGCATAGGACCCTCAGGGACCCTGGGGTCATTTGGGGCGGGGGACGGTTCGTGCGGAACGACCCCTCCCAGCCAGGCAGTGGTCCTCAAGGCCTCAGGGGTTCTCAGTGCCGGCCACTCCCGCCCTGCGTGGTGTGGAATGTCTTTTCTAGCTCCTTCCACGAGACTCTGCTTGCCCACCTCCAGAGATGGGGAGCTCACCACCTCTCCAGGCAGCTTGCTTTGGCACTTGACAACCTTTACTGCTAGAAAGAGCATCTTTGGTGTGCAGACCATAGCTGTGGTGCCACATAATTTGTAATGATATGGAGAAAAATATGCACAATTTAAATGGGAAGAGGACTCCTAACCCCCAACACAGAATTAGAGAAGGCTCTCAAAACCGAATCTATTAATATGTGATAATAGCTGAGAGATGGCGTTCTGAGATCTTTCTGTTTATATTTTCACATGTTTTCTAAATGTTTAATCACGAGTCAATATGGTTTATAACCCTAAGGAAATAATACCTCCCTGGCCCAGTGGCTGAGGACACCTTCTGGCGTCAGACGGACCTGAGATAGTGTTTGCTAAAACTGGAGAGGTCACTCGGCGAAGAAGGCGCCCCCCAGTCGGGGTTCTTCCACTTCAGGAGTAATCTTGGTCCCTCAAGGGTGGAGGGGAGGGCTGGGCGCCCTCTCCCAGACCCTGCAGAGACTTACCACCATGGGCCGGGGGTTCGATTCTGCGCTGTTCAAAGCCAGCTTCTTCATCCGGGGCCCGAAATGGACGTGGCGATAGGAGAGGAAGTCGCGCCGCCCGCGGTAGTGCTCCGTCATCGTCTTGGGCGTCTCCTCCCGTTTGATCAGGCCATCCACGCGGGCCGTTTCGTAAAACTCCATGACGCGGTCCATCTCCGGTTGCATGGACACGTACGTGTGGACTGCGGGGTGAGGGGGGCCCATGCGAAGCCTAGGTGAGCACCCGGAGCCTCGAACTTCATACCCCGACCCCAGGCCGTGTCCAGAAGGGTCTCCTAGGCAACCAGTGCCCTAGTGCTGGCCGTTTAGGCTCCATCTTTTTGTTATACTCAACTCCACGATGTACATCTGCTCTGTAGATTGTTTCGTGCTTGCCCGCTGTTTGTGCAATAGGAGAACTGCTGGTCGAAAAGCATACGTATTTCAAAGCTATCATTGATTTTGCCCAGCTGCTCCCTGGAAAAGTTGTGTCGATTTGCTTTTGTACCAGCAGTGACAGGGATTCCTTGCTCACGCGGGGTGGACCATTTTCCCATCTTTGCCAGCTCTAAGTGTTGTAGGTTGGTCCCTTGCTGATCTTCTTTCTTCCTTTCTGGTGTCACCCTCCCTCCCTGCAGCTTGCTTTGGCACTTGACAACCTTTACTGCTAGAAAGAGCATCTTTGGTGTGCAGACCATAGCTGTGGTGCCACATAATTTGTAATGATATGGAGAAAAATATGCACAATTTAAATGGGAAGAGGACTCCTAACCCCCAACACAGAATTAGAGAAGGCTCTCAAAACCGAATCTATTAATATGTGATAATAGCTGAGAGATGGCGTTCTGAGATCTTTCTGTTTATATTTTCACATGTTTTCTAAATGTTTAATCACGAGTCAATATGGTTTATAACCCTAAGGAAATAATACCTCCCTGGCCCAGTGGCTGAGGACACCTTCTGGCGTCAGACGGACCTGAGATAGTGTTTGCTAAAACTGGAGAGGTCACTCGGCGAAGAAGGCGCCCCCCAGTCGGGGTTCTTCCACTTCAGGAGTAATCTTGGTCCCTCAAGGGTGGAGGGGAGGGCTGGGCGCCCTCTCCCAGACCCTGCAGAGACTTACCACCATGGGCCGGGGGTTCGATTCTGCGCTGTTCAAAGCCAGCTTCTTCATCCGGGGCCCGAAATGGACGTGGCGATAGGAGAGGAAGTCGCGCCGCCCGCGGTAGTGCTCCGTCATCGTCTTGGGCGTCTCCTCCCGTTTGATCAGGCCATCCACGCGGGCCGTTTCGTAAAACTCCATGACGCGGTCCATCTCCGGTTGCATGGACACGTACGTGTGGACTGCGGGGTGAGGGGGGCCCATGCGAAGCCTAGGTGAGCACCCGGAGCCTCGAACTTCATACCCCGACCCCAGGCCGTGTCCAGAAGGGTCTCCTAGGCAACCAGTGCCCTAGTGCTGGCCGTTTAGGCTCCATCTTTTTGTTATACTCAACTCCACGATGTACATCTGCTCTGTAGATTGTTTCGTGCTTGCCCGCTGTTTGTGCAATAGGAGAACTGCTGGTCGAAAAGCATACGTATTTCAAAGCTATCATTGATTTTGCCCAGCTGCTCCCTGGAAAAGTTGTGTCGATTTGCTTTTGTACCAGCAGTGACAGGGATTCCTTGCTCACGCGGGGTGGACCATTTTCCCATCTTTGCCAGCTCTAAGTGTTGTAGGTTGGTCCCTTGCTGATCTTCTTTCTTCCTTCCCTGGTGTCACCCCGCCCTCCCTGCCTTGCTTGCTTCCTTCCTTTCTCAACCACCGAGTGAGGTCGGTCGTGGGCTCAGATGTGTGGTGACCCTATGTTTTTCTTTTGTGAATTCTTGGATCGAGGTGTTCATTCTCTCCCAGGACATGTCCGTTCCCTCCCTTACCAGCCTCCTCACACCATGCCTGCGCTGCCACACTTCTGCCCCCTGCATCACCCTCATGTGGGGGTGGGGGTGGGGTTGGTGGTGGTGCTCGGCATCCGTGGCGCCGATGGGAGCCTGACGCCAACCACCGCGTGGGCCGCGGCCTTGCTGCACCTTTCCTGGAATCCCATAGGTCACATCGCCTTGGGTTTTCTGTGCTCCCCCGACCTCCCCCACACCCGCTGTGCTTGGGGAGCCAGGGCCCGATTCTGGGGCCTGCCACCCACGAACCCTGTCAATACAGGATCCTGGCGCCTCCCAGCACGCGCCAGCTCCCATGGAGACTAAAGGGCCCATGAGGCCCCCGCCCTGGCTCCTCGCCGGCCTCGCCGTGGGGTCCACGCACCACGCAGAGCCTTGGGGTGGCCCGGCTTGAAGTAGTCGGTGTTCAGGCCCGTGCCCTTGTTGATATGCTTCAGCTCTAGCTTATCCTCGCGGTTCTGGTACCACTCCTTTATCTCCAAAGTCTTGGTACCTGGGCCCGACCGGTGCCTGACGAGCCAGGCCAGCGTCCTCGAACTTCATACCCCGACCCCAGGCCGTGTCCAGAAGGGTCTCCTAGGCAACCAGTGCCCTAGTGCTGGCCGTTTAGGCTCCATCTTTTTGTTATACTCAACTCCACGATGTACATCTGCTCTGTAGATTGTTTCGTGCTTGCCCGCTGTTTGTGCAATAGGAGAACTGCTGGTCGAAAAGCATACGTATTTCAAAGCTATCATTGATTTTGCCCAGCTGCTCCCTGGAAAAGTTGTGTCGATTTGCTTTTGTACCAGCAGTGACAGGGATTCCTTGCTCACGCGGGGTGGACCATTTTCCCATCTTTGCCAGCTCTAAGTGTTGTAGGTTGGTCCCTTGCTGATCTTCTTTCTTCCTTCCCTGGTGTCACCCCTCCCTCCCTGCCTTGCTTGCTTCCTTCCTTTCTCAACCACCGAGTGAGGTCGGTCGTGGGCTCAGATGTGTGGTGACCCTATGTTTTTCTTTTGTGAATTCTTGGATCGAGGTGTTCATTCTCTCCCAGGACATGTCCGTTCCCTCCCTTACCAGCCTCCTCACACCATGCCTGCGCTGCCACACTTCTGCCCCCTGCATCACCCTCATGTGGGGGTGGGGGTGGGGTTGGTGGTGGTGCTCGGCATCCGTGGCGCCGATGGGAGCCTGACGCCAACCACCGCGTGGGCCGCGGCCTTGCTGCACCTTTCCTGGAATCCCATAGGTCACATCGCCTTGGGTTTTCTGTGCTCCCCCGACCTCCCCCACACCCGCTGTGCTTGGGGAGCCAGGGCCCGATTCTGGGGCCTGCCACCCACGAACCCTGTCAATACAGGATCCTGGCGCCTCCCAGCACGCGCCAGCTCCCATGGAGACTAAAGGGCCCATGAGGCCCCCGCCCTGGCTCCTCGCCGGCCTCGCCGTGGGGTCCACGCACCACGCAGAGCCTTGGGGTGGCCCGGCTTGAAGTAGTCGGTGTTCAGGCCCGTGCCCTTGTTGATATGCTTCAGCTCTAGCTTATCCTCGCGGTTCTGGTACCACTCCTTTATCTCCAAAGTCTTGGTACCTGGGGGGGCCCGACCGGTGCCTGACGCAGCCAGGCCAGCGTCCTGCCTGCCCACCCACCCCGCCCAGCACCCGGAGACCCGCGGCGCCCACAGGCACACCAGCCGAGGTCCCCTGCCCTGTTGAGGCCCCGGCGCTCCTGCCCCCCGCCCCCCGCCCCGCAGCCAGGGTGGCCCCCTCACACTCCAGGTCCTCGTAGGTGGTGAGGCGGCACACGAGGCCGTTGTTGTTGAGGTACGGGGCCCACTTCTCCAGCTTCGCCTTCTTGTACTGTATCACCTTCTTGCCGTTTGGGCAGCGGGTCTCGAACGCTGGGGACACAGGGCGGGCTGGGGTCCTTCCTCCCCACCAGCCACTCCTCAGCCTCTGTTCGCGGTGCTGAATGCTAAGCTCCCCCAGCCCCTGAGCCCCCTCCAGGGAGACAGAGGAGAGGAGGCACCAGGTGTGGCCCCTACCCTCCAGATCTCTGGAGGTCTGAGATCTCCAGACCTCGGCTGGAAACACCATTCCCTCCTGCCCTTACTTCTGATCCCTTAATACTTAGCTTAGATGACCCTTCCTCCCAGTATCCCTTGCTGCCCACGCACGCCCTTGGCTCCAACCCCCTGGGTTCCCATGAAACCCTCTCTAGCCCTTCCCGCCCTGATGGGACCCAGCTTAAGTCCTCCGCGTGGCTCTAGGCAGTTCCAGACAGGACCCCCAGCAGCCGGCAGAGGTTGCCACGGGGCACAAGCGTGCTTGTTCCCTGGCTTTCCCTGCCTCCCCACTTACTGGTCCTGAGACCTCTGTGCCCCGCTGGGTACTGTGCATAGTCTCCTAGCAGAGTGGGGTGAGGGAGGGAAACAGCAGGGTCCTGGTCCCCGGTCCTCCGTCATCTGCCACACTCTGTCCCCCTGGGTGTGTTAACTTAGCTCCGTCCTGGAGCCAGGGCCCCAGCTGCAGAGCTAGTGTGTATGGTGGGAAGGAAGAGATGAAGGAGGTGCAGCAGAAAGCAAGGGGCCGGGCTTGGGAAATGAGGGGCTGAGGCATCCCCCCTGCCACAGGGGTCCCCAGAGGCCCAGGAAGCAGGGAGCACGGATGGGCGGTACCTTCGGGGGAGATCTCGATTGGCTCCACCCACGAGGGCGGCATGTCAAAGCTCTTATCCTCATCCTCCTTGCCCTGTTGGGGGAAGGAGGGGTTGGGTGGGCGATGCTGATCAGGGATGGGCCTTGGAGTAGTAGAAGGTACGGTCAGTTCGGCTCGCCCGCCTAGAGCTAAGCCAAGGTCAGCTCTCCCTGGGGGATTCTCCAGGCAAGAATATGGAGCGGGTGGCCAGTCCATTCTCCAGGGAATCTTCCGGACTCAAGAACTGAGTTAATAGGCTATACTCCAATAGAAAAGTAAAAAGTTGTTGGTTGTTTTTTAAATCTTCGCTAATAAATTGTTCAGACCAGATGCTGGCTTGGCCAATCTGTTCACATTTTGAGGCCAGCAGGGGGCGCGAGTGGCCCAGGATTTACCGCACAGGTGAGCAGGCTCTCTGGTCTCCAGAGATGAAGACGCTGAGAACGCTAACACCATTTCCGGTGGCTCTACACGGCTGCGCACACCAAACCTCACCTGTCCTCGATCGGTCCCAGGAGGCAGACCAGAACTGCCCGTGAGAACCCAGACTTGGGAGCCAGACCATCAAATCCCAGCTCGGTCTCTTACTGGCTGTGTAGTTGTGGGTCCGTTACTTCACCCCTGTGTGTGTAGCCCTTCCCATCAGTGAAATAGGACGAGAACAGTCGTGGATGACAATACCAGTATCTGCCATACCGGGTAGTCGTGAAGATTTAGGCAAGTTAAGCACCTACTGGCATTTAGAAAGGGCCATAGACATTACCCATGGACCCATACCCAGAACCCCAAAAGGTGACTACAGGATCTTTAAAGAGGTAACTAAATTAAACTGAGGTCACATGGGGGGGCCTTAATCCAATACGACGAGTGTCCTTAGAAGAAGAGAGGAGGGCACAGACACACTCACTCAGAGGGAAGAGCCTGAGGACCTGGCACAGGGAGGGCACCCCTACAACCAGGAGAAAACAACCCTGCCGACTGGCTGACCTCCAGCCTCCAGCGCTGGGAGGAAGGAGATTTCTATTGTTTAAGCCGCCCAGTCTGCGGGAGGTCGTCGTGGCAACTCAGGCACAGGAATCCCCAGTTATTACTAGCAGGATGTAACGGACCCCACTCCGTCACTCCGTTACATGCAGAGGATGAAACAGAAGTTTCCAACAATGAGGAAGTTTGCCCTGGATATCCAGGTCAATAGCAAAGGCTTCTGACCTCCGTGCACAGGGTCTTAGGCAGACCTGCCTGGAGGGCCCCTGACGAGGAGATCCGCGATGACCAAGCCAGTGACCTGCACAAGGGCTGCTGAGAGCAACAAGAAAGGCGCGGAAGTGTGTGTGTGGAGGGTCATCGTGGCAGGGAAGGCCTGGGTGTGAGACTCCCCAGGCTGTGGAGAGGGCCTTATCACCCCCTACTCCAGAGGACAGGCCAGCCCCCGAACAGGGTGGACTGTGAGGGGGTGCAGGGGCAGGAGGCCTGAATGCAAGTCCAAGCCTTCCCTGTTGTTTGCGGGGGGGTCCCAGGCAGGTCTCTGGACCTGTCGGGCCGCAGTCTGCCTGTCTGTAAAATGAGGGCATGGTCCAGGCCCTTCTGCTTTGAGGAATCGATAATTGGTCTATCTGGACTGCCTCCCACCCCAGACACATACGTGTGGGGCGCATGTGTCAGGCTGGCCTGAAGCAAGACAGGTGTCAAGTCCCCCACTCCACGGAGACTCACCAGATTTTCCCCATCGTTGTCACCATTCATCGCCTCCTCCTCCTCCTCCTCCTCCGTCGGGGACAGGAAAGGCTTGTCGGTCCCCAAGAGCAGGTACTCCCACCTCACCGGGTCTCCGAGGTCGAAGACCAAGTCCTGACGGAGGAGGGGGTCCGTGAGTGCACCCCACAGCCGACACACCTCCTCCTGCTCCACGGGAACAGCCCAGCCCAGGGTGAGAAGGGACCCAGGCTGGGTCTCAGCGGGGCAGAGTGTGACGCCAGACCAGCTCCAAGAGTCCCCGCCCACCCTCCTCATCCCCTCAGGGAGACCGAGGCCCTGGGGCTATTCATTAAGTCTTGCTCTGTGACTCTGAGTAAGGCCTTTATGCTTTCTGAGACTCAGTTTTCTCATCTATAAAAAGGGGATGAGGGCTTCCCTGGTGGTCCAGTGGGTAAGGACACTGCCTTGCAGTGCAAGGGGCGCCGGTTCAATCCCTGGCCTGGGAAGATCCCACGTGCTGCGGAGCGGCTGGGTGGATGTGCCCAACTACCGAGCCAGAGCTCTGGGCACGTGCTCTGGTGCTCTGTGACGAGAGAGGCCACTGTGACGGGAGGCCCACACGGGCGGAAGAACAAAGATGGAAATAAATGAAAGATCAATAGAAGTGGCCAAAAAATAGAAAAAGCATAGACACATGGACAGCTACCATGTCCCACGAGCGTGGGGTGTCTTCCTGTCTCTGACGGGTGCCTCGTCATCACTCTGCACCCTCAAGGTCATTTCAAAAAACAAAGCCACCGCTCCTGTGGTCACTGGTAGTAAATGTGACAGCCCGTTTCTTCGTGCCCTCACTTGATGATATATCAATAGTACTACCCTCTGGTCTGACTTTTCCCATCTGGCCGCCTTTCCATCTTCATCTCATAATTTCTCCTGTCCCTGATATAAATGTCCTCCACCTGGCGCTGGTGGGGGTGCGCTGGGGGAGGCTGAAGGACCTTCCACCTGGAAGAGGGACAAGGGAGGGCCTCAGCAGCGTCAGAAGGGCCTGTCCTTAAGAGGCTCTGCCCACCGTGGCAGCTGCGAGCCTGGGCTCTGGGAGAGGGTGGTCTCAGCCCTGCCCCAACTGTGTGGAGAGGAAGAAGTTCTTTCTGTAAAGTGTTTCTGTGTGTGTGTGTGTCCATGCTAAGCTACTTCAGTCGTGTCTGACTTGTTGCGACCCCATGGACTGTAGCCCACCAGGCTCCTCTGTCCACAGGATTCTCCAGGCAAGAGTACCGTGGGCTGTCATGCCCTCCGCCAGGGATCTTCCCAGCCCAGGCATTGAACCTCGCCATTGCTCTCATCGCCATCGCTCACCTCGTCAGGCATCTCTGACATCTCCTGTACTGGCAGGCGGGTTCTTTACCACGAGGGCCACCTGGGAAGCCCAAGCGTAACCATAGCTAACCGCGATTGAACAACAGAGGATCATTCTAAGCACCTACCGAGTGTTATTTTCAATACCCCTGAGGTTGGTGAGAACCAAGCAGCCCTGGCGTCAGTGGCTAGGGGAGGCTGGGGGTGGGATCGTCTCCTTCAGTGAAGGCAGACCTACCTGGGCACGCAGAGCACATCTGCCTGTCCACGGGGGCGGGGGGAGGGCGACAGCATTCACTTGTACGGGGTCATTTTGGCACAGGGGGCAAGGGACCAGGATCTACCTTCGGGAACCTGGCCTGGCCGTCAATGGAGGAACACGGAAGTAACAAAAGAGCACAGGACGGGGTGCCTGGAGCCCACCTCTCTTCTGATTTGGGTTCAGCTGAATGGATTGCCATACATTGGATGTGCCCTGGTTCCCTGCCCCCCGGATCAAGAAACAGCACACGCTCCACACCCCCAGAAAGGCCCCTGGTATCTGGTCACTACCTCCCTCCGAATATGTGCAAATATTTTTAGCGTCTGTAAGTGGCCCTGAGGTTTTATTTCTGGCTGCGCTGGGTCTTGGTTGCCCTGTGGCACATGGGGGTCTTAGTTCCCTGATCAGGGATCGAACCTGCACCCCCCGCATTGGAAAGCGATGGTCTACCACTGGACCTCCGGGAAGTCCCTGCTCTGGGTTTTGACTCGTCACTATGTATGGAAAGTCATTGCCCTGGGCGTGGAGGATGAGCGCCATGTATACTGTACTTCAGTACAGTGGTATTTTAGAAAACAAATGAACTAATAATCCACCTTTTATAAGGATGCCCAAGTCAGCAGAGCGACAGCAGCCCTGCCCCAACTGTGTGGAGAGGAAGAAGTTCTTTCTGTAAAGTGTTTCTGTGTGTGTGTGTGTCCATGCTAAGCTACTTCAGTCGTGTCTGACTTGTTGCGACCCCATGGACTGTAGCCCACCAGGCTCCTCTGTCCACAGGATTCTCCAGGCAAGAGTACCGTGGGCTGTCATGCCCTCCGCCAGGGATCTTCCCAGCCCAGGCATTGAACCTCGCCATTGCTCTCATCGCCATCGCTCACCTCGTCAGGCATCTCTGACATCTCCTGTACTGGCAGGCGGGTTCTTTACCACGAGGGCCACCTGGGAAGCCCAAGCGTAACCATAGCTAACCGCGATTGAACAACAGAGGATCATTCTAAGCACCTACCGAGTGTTATTTTCAATACCCCTGAGGTTGGTGAGAACCAAGCAGCCCTGGCGTCAGTGGCTAGGGGAGGCTGGGGGTGGGATCGTCTCCTTCAGTGAAGGCAGACCTACCTGGGCACGCAGAGCACATCTGCCTGTCCACGGGGGCGGGGGGAGGGCGACAGCATTCACTTGTACGGGGTCATTTTGGCACAGGGGGCAAGGGACCAGGATCTACCTTCGGGAACCTGGCCTGGCCGTCAATGGAGGAACACGGAAGTAACAAAAGAGCACAGGACGGGGTGCCTGGAGCCCACCTCTCTTCTGATTTGGGTTCAGCTGAATGGATTGCCATACATTGGATGTGCCCTGGTTCCCTGCCCCCCGGATCAAGAAACAGCACACGCTCCACACCCCCAGAAAGGCCCCTGGTATCTGGTCACTACCTCCCTCCGAATATGTGCAAATATTTTTAGCGTCTGTAAGTGGCCCTGAGGTTTTATTTCTGGCTGCGCTGGGTCTTGGTTGCCCTGTGGCACATGGGGGTCTTAGTTCCCTGATCAGGGATCGAACCTGCACCCCCCGCATTGGAAAGCGATGGTCTACCACTGGACCTCCGGGAAGTCCCTGCTCTGGGTTTTGACTCGTCACTATGTATGGAAAGTCATTGCCCTGGGCGTGGAGGATGAGCGCCATGTATACTGTACTTCAGTACAGTGGTATTTTAGAAAACAAATGAACTAATAATCCACCTTTTATAAGGATGCCCAAGTCAGAAGAGCGACAGCAGCACTGGAAGGGTTATGTGTGGGCAAAGCAGTGGGCCCTGGGCACTCAGGGGAAGGGCCGTCCACCCCCGCCCCGGCTTGGTGGCCAGATCTCTCCATGCGTCACACCACCTTCCCCCGCTGTGCCTGCCATGCCGCCCGGGGCCCCGCCAGCACCTTGCAGTAGTTCCAGCAGTCCTGCATGTTGACCCAGTAGTTCTTGTGGTTCCAGAGGCTCTCGATGCCCAGGAAGTGGGGGCTTTGGGTGCTGTAGCCGCGTGCGGTGAACGGGTCAATGAAGAAGCTCTCGGGCACCTCGCGTTTCCCCGACAGCACCAAGACCCAAGAGTGCACGCGGAGGCCGTGCAGGGGGTCGGTCTTTGCGTTCTCCTGCTCCTGCGTGGGAAAGGCAGGTAAGTGTGAGTCAGAAGGGTGGGACAGGGGCCATCAGGGGTTCCGGCATCTCCCTGGGGCTGGGGAACCGGCAAGAGAACTGAATTCGGATCTGTGCTGCCCCGCTGGCTGGCTTTATGACCCAGAGGACATCACCCCACCTCTCAACCTGTCTTCTTGTTGATCAAATGGGAGGATCCAGATCCATCTGTGGTTTACCCACTTGACCTTTTGGAGCTCTGGGGTATCTGGGATTTCCTGGCTTTGGGTGTTGGGATGCATCCAAGGAAAGACAATCCTCTGGGAACAGGGTCACTGTGTCAGCGTGACTCATGACATCGCCAGGGCCTGGACCAGAAACAGCACACGCTCCACACCCCCAGAAAGGCCCCTGGTATCTGGTCACTACCTCCCTCCGAATATGTGCAAATATTTTTAGCGTCTGTAAGTGGCCCTGAGGTTTTATTTCTGGCTGCGCTGGGTCTTGGTTGCCCTGTGGCACATGGGGGTCTTAGTTCCCTGATCAGGGATCGAACCTGCACCCCCCGCATTGGAAAGCGATGGTCTACCACTGGACCTCCGGGAAGTCCCTGCTCTGGGTTTTGACTCGTCACTATGTATGGAAAGTCATTGCCCTGGGCGTGGAGGATGAGCGCCATGTATACTGTACTTCAGTACAGTGGTATTTTAGAAAACAAATGAACTAATAATCCACCTTTTATAAGGATGCCCAAGTCAGAAGAGCGACAGCAGCACTGGAAGGGTTATGTGTGGGCAAAGCAGTGGGCCCTGGGCACTCAGGGGAAGGGCCGTCCACCCCCGCCCCGGCTTGGTGGCCAGATCTCTCCATGCGTCACACCACCTTCCCCCGCTGTGCCTGCCATGCCGCCCGGGCCCAGCCAGCACCTTGCAGTAGTTCCAGCAGTCCTGCATGTTGACCCAGTAGTTCTTGTGGTTCCAGAGGCTCTCGATGCCCAGGAAGTGGGGGCTTTGGGTGCTGTAGCCGCGTGCGGTGAACGGGTCAATGAAGAAGCTCTCGGGCACCTCGCGTTTCCCCGACAGCACCAAGACCCAAGAGTGCACGCGGAGGCCGTGCAGGGGGTCGGTCTTTGCGTTCTCCTGCTCCTGCGTGGGAAAGGCAGGTAAGTGTGAGTCAGAAGGGTGGGACAGGGGCCATCAGGGGTTCCGGCATCTCCCTGGGGCTGGGGAACCGGCAAGAGAACTGAATTCGGATCTGTGCTGCCCCGCTGGCTGGCTTTATGACCCAGAGGACATCACCCCACCTCTCAACCTGTCTTCTTGTTGATCAAATGGGAGGATCCAGATCCATCTGTGGTTTACCCACTTGACCTTTTGGAGCTCTGGGGTATCTGGGATTTCCTGGCTTTGGGTGTTGGGATGCATCCAAGGAAAGACAATCCTCTGGGAACAGGGTCACTGTGTCAGCGTGACTCATGACATCGCCAGGGCCTGGACCAGAGGGGACCCTCAATAAATACTATACAGAAGGGGAGGCACGGAGGGAGGGAAGACAAGAGGAGAGAGGGATGAGGAGAGAGTGGGCGGATGGAAGAAGAGACGGCAGGAGGGCTGGGAGGATGAATGGAAGTGTGGATGGGAGGACGGATGTCGAGTATGCGCAGGTGGACCTTCAGCGAGCTCCTCGTCTGGAACAAGGAGCGCAGCACAGAGTTAGCTGGCCCAGACAGCAGAGCTCTGTCGCAGACGCTGGCCCACCACCACTGGGGACTCCCACGTGACCGGGTGGAGGCGGTGGAGTCGGGATGAAGGGTGGAGCAGGGGATTTGGACCTGGGAGCCTGCGGTTAGGGAAGTGGGGGGACTTGCCCGCAGTCGCATGTCTGGCGCTGAGGCTCTTTCTGCATTCAGAGCCTGCTATCTCCCTGGGGAACCGGCAAGAGAACTGAATTCGGATCCGTGCTGCCCCGCTGGCTGCTTCTGCGAGCCTGAGGACATCACCCCACCTCTGAACCTGTCTTCTTATCGATAAAATGGGAGGCTCCATTTCCACAACCCGTGTCTGTGTCCCCGTTCCTAGCAGCCCCTCCTCAGGAGCTGAGGTCGTCGGGGGAGGACGGTGGACCCACCAGGAGGCGCGCCTCCTCCTCCTGCTGCTGCCTCTTCTCCTCTTCAGCCCTGATCGCCTCCTGCCTCTTCGCCTCCTGCTCCTGCTCGAACCTGCTGGTCAGGTCCCTGGGCGGCTTGACGGCGTACTTCTTAGGTGGTGGCTTTTCCTCCTCCTCGACACTCTGTCACGCAGCGAGAGAAGAAGGGTCAGCAGCTGCCCACACGGCTGCTCCTGGAGTCTGCGGGCTTTCTGGCTCTGAATACAGAAAGAGCCTCAGCTCCAGACCTGTGACTGTGGGCAAGTCCCCCCACTTCCCTAACCCAGCTCTTCTGCAAAATTCAGTGAAAATAGTAAGAACCTTCTTCCCGGGCTTGATCTGCCAAGTGAAGATAGGAGAATGCCCGTACACGAGCTCCCCGTCCGAGCAGGAGCTCAGGAGATGTGGCATCTGCATTTCAGCCCCCACAGCCCCCACTAGTTATGATCTGGATCTGATCTAGTAGATGGGGCGAAACTGTCGAGAGTTAGATTTTCCAGGTTTAGTCACCGCAGGGCTTCATGTGTGGACTTGATGTCAGCTGAGCTAGGAAGCAGAACAAAGCCTGTGGTGTGTGATGTGTGTGTGTGTGTGTGTGTGTGAGTGTATGTATACGAATGTGTGCTAGGTAGCCAAAAAAAAAAAAACAAAAACCCAAAGAACAATCTCCAGGGAAGGACACCACAGAGGCTGCAGAAGGGGGACCTGCTATGAGGGAGAAAGAGCGAATCTCCACCGTTCACAATCAGAGCGTCTGGGCCTCAGCTCCCAGGTCCCCGTTTACCAGCTGTGTGACTTTGGTCACAAAAACTGTTTCAACACCCTCCTCTGTAAAACACATGAGATGATTCCTACCACGCAGTGCCATTGAGAGGAGCAGCCAGGTCAACAGACATGTAAGTGGCTTATGGACCAGAATGTTCTCAGTATCCATTAGCTGTGGCTAGCATTTTCATAATTAAACTTTTGGCTCAGAGGTCCGATAGTGACATCACCCCACCTCTGAACCTGTCTTCTTATCGATAAAATGGGAGGCTCCATTTCCACAACCCGTGTCTGTGTCCCCGTTCCTAGCAGCCCCTCCTCAGGAGCTGAGGTCGTCGGGGGAGGACGGTGGACCCACCAGGAGGCGCGCCTCCTCCTCCTGCTGCTGCCTCTTCTCCTCTTCAGCCCTGATCGCCTCCTGCCTCTTCGCCTCCTGCTCCTGCTCGAACCTGCTGGTCAGGTCCCTGGGCGGCTTGACGGCGTACTTCTTAGGTGGTGGCTTTTCCTCCTCCTCGACACTCTGTCACGCAGCGAGAGAAGAAGGGTCAGCAGCTGCCCACACGGCTGCTCCTGGAGTCTGCGGGCTTTCTGGCTCTGAATACAGAAAGAGCCTCAGCTCCAGACCTGTGACTGTGGGCAAGTCCCCCATTTCCCCTACCCCAGCTCTTCTGCAAAATTCAGTGAAAATAGTAAGAACCTTCTTCCCGGGCTTGATCTGCCAAGTGAAGATAGGAGAATGCCCGTACACGAGCTCCCCGTCCGAGCAGGAGCTCAGGAGATGTGGCATCTGCATTTCAGCCCCCACAGCCCCCACTAGTTATGATCTGGATCTGATCTAGTAGATGGGGCGAAACTGTCGAGAGTTAGATTTTCCAGGTTTAGTCACCGCAGGGCTTCATGTGTGGACTTGATGTCAGCTGAGCTAGGAAGCAGAACAAAGCCTGTGGTGTGTGATGTGTGTGTGTGTGTGTGTGTGTGAGTGTATGTATACGAATGTGTGCTAGGTAGCCAAAAAAAAACAAAAACCCAAAGAACAATCTCCAGGGAAGGACACCACAGAGGCTGCAGAAGGGGGACCTGCTATGAGGGAGAAAGAGCGAATCTCCACCGTTCACAATCAGAGCGTCTGGGCCTCAGCTCCCAGGTCCCCGTTTACCAGCTGTGTGACTTTGGTCACAAAAACTGTTTCAACACCCTCCTCTGTAAAACACATGAGATGATTCCTACCACGCAGTGCCATTGAGAGGAGCAGCCAGGTCAACAGACATGTAAGTGGCTTATGGACCAGAATGTTCTCAGTATCCATTAGCTGTGGCTAGCATTTTCATAATTAAACTTTTGGCTCAGAGGTCCGTATATGAGTTCGCAAGGCTTTGCAGTCAGAGGTGCTGATGGGGCTTTTCATGCTTCATTTCTTGGGGAGCTGGGCCCGGGGGAGCAGGCAGGGCTCTCACCGGGTGCGTCCCCCTCCTTCTCCACCAGAGCACAGCTCTGGGGGCTCCCGGTGCTCGAGCAGGTGTAACCAGTGCCTGTGCCTCATGCCGGTTGCCTCAGGCACCTGGGTCCCCTGCCCCGAGCTGCCGACACCCCCAGGGGCTTGACCCTGATCACGGAGTCCTGAAAATCAGTCCAGTTCACGAAAAGCGTTTTCTATCCACGCGTGCAGGCATGCTAAGTCATTCCAGTCGCGTTCGACTCTCCGCGACCCCATGGACTGCAGCCCGCCAGGCTCCTCTGCCCACGGGATGCTCCAGGCAAGACGGCTGGAGTGGGCTGCCGTGCCCTCCTCCAGGGGATCTTCCCCACCCAGGGATCGAACCTGCGTCTCTTACGGGCAGGCGGTTTCTTTACTAGCGCCACCCGGGAAGCCCTTTCTGCCTCTAGTGTGGCTATTTTCCAAATGCACAGAGATGCTTTGATGATTCTGACAATTAAATTCACTTAAGAGTGTTCACGATGCCCACAGCAGCCTCGGGTCATTACAGCGTGCTCAGTCAGCAGAGATGAAAACACCGCCGCTGCCGGCTGGAGGGGTGGTGACCTTTTGTGCTGTTGAAAAGGGACCATTCTACCTGGGACAGGGGGAGAAACCAGAAGTGAATGTCTGTGTGTCTGCTTTTCTCCTTATATGAAAATGACTGGCTGGATTTTCTTATGGAACGCATCGGGTAAATTTGGAAGAGTCTGGCTTACGTTATCAGCCATATGGGGAAAACAGTAGCTGAAAGTGATTTACAACAAGTGGAGCGGAGCAGCCAGTTTGGAGAAATGGCCGAGGCGAGAGAAATCACCTGCGTTTGGAACTGTGGGGGTTCTGGAGGGACGCCTGGCGACGGAGCCGGGGCAGGGGTGGAAGCGGCAGGGACAGGCTGCTTTAAGGATGGCGTGTTTCGCGCCATGCTGAGGGCAGCGCGGGCCCGGCTGTACCTTCGTGCGCGTCACGGTGAGGGGGCACACCTCCCGACTCAGGTCCATGTGGCACAGGTCCCGCGAGCCGTAGCCGTTGACGCAGTAGGCGTCGTAGCCGGCGCCGATCAGCATGGAGCAGAGCAGCGTGCTGAAGTCGAAGCAGTTGCCCTTCTGCTGCTTGAGCACCGTGGTCGAGGAGTGCAGGCCCGCGGGCTGGGCAGCGGGAGGGCGCTGGTCAGGGCAGTCGCCCCGCTGCCCCCGTCCGCCCTCCCCGGGGCTGGGCGCCAGGGCAGGGGCAGGCTCGGCCCCCACAGGGCTCCTCCCCTTTGCTGGATTAGGGGGCCTGCTAAGAATGCTGTGAAGCCACAGGTGCCTGTGTGCAGAAGGTGCAATTCACATGTGTGCATAATTCCAAAGGACCGCAGATTTCTTGGTGGGAAAGACTGTCTGGGATGTCAGAGCCAAGGAGGTGGGAGCCCAGAGATCAGGCATGCTGTGTGACCTCGGGTCAGTGCTGTCTCTTTCTGGGCCTGTTCCCACCCTCCCTCCGAGCCAGGGAGACTGTGAGGGGCTCTGCCTAGATAGACACAAAGGCTACGGTCCAAGGTTGGTCGAACCTCCTCCTTCCACTTGCCTGGCTTCCCATCTCTGGCTTCGGGACCCCAGGATGCAGCCCCGGGTGGCACTTACCGGCTTGAGGGGGTCGGGCAGAGGCACCATGGACAGGAAGTCGGAGACGAACTGGGCACAGGTGTCCCAGTTGTAGAGCTCGGGGTAGGGCATCAGTGTGGGCCGGATGGTCGTGCTCACAAACTTCTGCGAAGAGAGAGGCCGCAGGGCCTGGGGGCGCGTTCCCCTCGGCGGGAGACCACGGCGCTCCGAGGAAGCTGGAGGCCTCGGGCTGGGGTCGGGGGCAGCTCTCTGGGCCTCAGGCTCTACTCAGGGTCTTGGGAGTCAGGACAAGGGATCCCTCAAGGCCCGTCTTGCCAAGATCTAGACTACTCCTGAGCTGCGATCCCTACCGCGTCATCGCCATCGCCCCGCTCAGCGCCCCCAGACCTGCATCGCCTCCCTGACCCCCGACAGCCCTGGGCGGCAGGTCCCACGGACGGCGGAGGAAGCCGAGGCTCTGAGAGGGGAGCTGATCTGCTCAGGTTCACGGTCAGCCGCAGAGCCGGCTCTCTCTGGCTCTAGACAGCCGACCAGCGTGAGGCACCAAGGGCTCCAGTGGCTTTTCAGGGGCTGCCCTGGGGCTCTGGGGTCTCCCTGTGTGTGTAAGGACGGCCGACCAGCATGGGATCACACACGGCCCCAGCTAAGGGGCCGCTCCCCCTGATGGCAGGAGGGGAGATGCAGGTCCAGGAAAGAGGGGCCTGGGGGCCTGGACGGGAACGGCTGAGTCCCAAGTGCTGGCCCCTCATACAAGGGTTAACATCACCAGGTGGGCCAGATCAAACCGCCTGCGCGCCCTCATCAGCCTCTGTTTGGGCTGCGGCTTTGGAACCTCTGCGTTCATTCCCTGCCGTTCCGTCTGCAGGTGGGGAAATGGAGGCCCAGAGCAACTCCGGGACGTGCCCCGGGTCGCAGGGTGGGAAGAAAGGAGGCCCGCGCTCGGGTCCTGGCCCATTCTGTCTCATTTCTCTGCCTTTCTTGCACAGGGCTGGCCTCGAGGGCTAGAGATGGCCCTGGGTGTCCATTTGCCCCTTAGGTAGGGCGCGGGGGCTCCAAACCACCACAGGCCCCCAGGGGTGACTCACCCCGGGCCTTGAGTTTATAAGCTGCCCCTGAAACCGAAAAAAGCTGCTCTTTCGGGACCCCAGGATGCAGCCCGGTGGCAGTTGGGGGTAGAGCCTCGGAGTAGGGCATCCAGTGTGGGCATCAGTGTGGGCCGGATGGTCGTGCTCACAAACTTCTGCGAAGAGAGAGGCCGCAGGGCCTGGGGGCGCGTTCCCCTCGGCGGGAGACCACGGCGCTCCGAGGAAGCTGGAGGCCTCGGGCTGGGGTCGGGGGCAGCTCTCTGGGCCTCAGGCTCTACTCAGGGTCTTGGGAGTCAGGACAAGGGATCCCTCAAGGCCCGTCTTGCCAAGATCTAGACTACTCCTGAGCTGCGATCCCTACCGCGTCATCGCCATCGCCCCGCTCAGCGCCCCCAGACCTGCATCGCCTCCCTGACCCCCGACAGCCCTGGGCGGCAGGTCCCACGGACGGCGGAGGAAGCCGAGGCTCTGAGAGGGGAGCTGATCTGCTCAGGTTCACGGTCAGCCGCAGAGCCGGCTCTCTCTGGCTCTAGACAGCCGACCAGCGTGAGGCACCAAGGGCTCCAGTGGCTTTTCAGGGGCTGCCCTGGGGCTCTGGGGTCTCCCTGTGTGTGTAAGGACGGCCGACCAGCATGGGATCACACACGGCCCCAGCTAAGGCGCCGCTCCCCCTGATGGCAGGAGGGAGATGCAGGTCCAGGAAAGAGGGGCCTGGGGGCCTGGACGGGAACGGCTGAGTCCCAAGTGCTGGCCCCTCATACAAGGGTTAACATCACCAGGTGGGCCAGATCAAACCGCCTGCGCGCCCTCATCAGCCTCTGTTTGGGCTGCGGCTTTGGAACCTCTGCGTTCATTCCCTGCCGTTCCGTCTGCAGGTGGGGAAATGGAGGCCCAGAGCAACTCCGGGACGTGCCCCGGGTCGCAGGGTGGGAAGAAAGGAGGCCCGCGCTCGGGTCCTGGCCCATTCTGTCTCATTTCTCTGCCTTTCTTGCACAGGGCTGGCCTCGAGGGCTAGAGATGGCCCTGGGTGTCCATTTGCCCCTTAGGTAGGGCGCGGGGGCTCCAAACCACCACAGGCCCCCAGGGGTGACTCACCCCGGGCCTTGAGTTTATAAGCTGCCCCTGAAAGAGAAGCTCTGACTCACAAGAGGTCAGTGCTTGGCCCGCCTCCCTCTGCGCTCCGGCCCCGGCCCTGCCCTCCACCGCCCCGTCTTACGGGCACTCCACACTCGTTCAGCGGGTGCAGGAAGAGGGGCACGCGGTCTGGGCACAGATGGCTGTACTGGCGGGAGAAGCTGTCCGCCGCCTGCAGCAGGTGTTCCTCTCTGAGCGTGTTGCTTTGGTAGGAAAGCGGCAGCTGGGAGGTGTCGATGGTGTCCTTGGCGAAGAGCCTGTGTCCACAAGACGGGTGGCATCGGCCTGCGTGGGCCTGGGCCTGGCACACGGGGGGCCCTCCGTCTACCTCAGCTTCCTCTGCCTCTCCCCCGTCCTCATTTAATCCTCGTAACTAACTACTCAGGAGGGAGGTATCATTCTTATCAGCTGTTCTTTTTTTAAATTTATTCTTAATGGGAGGACAATTGCTTTACAACGTTGTGTTGGTTTCTGCTATACATGAATCAGCCATGAGTATACATATGTTTCCTCCCTCTTGAACCCCTCTCCTCCCGCCATCTCACCCCTCTAGATGGTCACAGAGCACCGGGTTGATCAGCGGCGCCCTTTAAACAGATGAGAGCAATGAGGGGCACAGAGAGGTTGAGTGACTTGCCCAAGGTCACACAGCTAGGAAGGGGAGTGTCGGGCTGGACAGGCAGTCTGAGAGCACAGTGCTCGTTCTTTTAACCGCCTCCTTCTATGTCCCCGCGCTGCCTCCCAGCCCAGCCCCGGGGCCACCATTCAGCCCTGCTCTCCCTCTGCCCAGCCCGGGTCTGACTCTCACCACGGCTGCCGCGTCAAAGCCCCCACGCTCCCCATCCCCGAGACTCACGTGGGCTCCGCCGGGGTGGAGACCTTGATCTCTGACAGCTTCCTCTCCAGGTCTCTGAGCATCTCCTGCGTCATGGGGGTTTCCTCCCGCCGCGCCTCCGTCAGCCGCGTGGTCTTCTCGCCCCGCTCGGCCGCCTCCTCCCGCTCGGCCGCCTCCTCTTCCTCCACTTTCTCCTTCAGGACCTCCATGCCGGCGCGTCTCCGACTGTCCAGAGAGAAGGCCTCTGCAGGTGAATGGAATGAACTCAGCACGCCCGATTTCAGGCCAGGAAAGAGCCTGTCTTCCTGGGCTGTGGTTTCAAATTCAGGGGTCCTCAGCCTCCGAGATCTAAGGCCTGATGAGCTGAGATGGAGTTGATGTCATACTAATAGAAATAAATTGCACAGGGCTTCCCTGGTGGTCCAGTGGGTAAGGACACCGCCTTGCAGGGCAAGGGGCTCTGGTTCGATCCCTGGCCTGGGAAGATCCCACGTGCCGCGGAGCGGCTGGACTGATGTGTCTAATGACCGAGCCGGAGCTCTGGAGCGCATGCGCCCAGAGCCGGTGCTCTGCGACAACACAGGCCACTGTGATGGGAGGCCCACATGGGCCAAAGAACAAAGATGGATGAAAATAAATAAATAAATAAAAACAATAAAAGAGGTCAAAATTAAGAAAAAAAAAAAGAGAAATTGCACAATAAATGTACTGTGCTGGAATCATCCTGAAACCACTACCCTCCACTTGCCGGTCTGTGGAAAAAATGCTTTCCATGAAGGTGGTCCCTGGTGCCCAAAAGGTGGGGACCGCTGGTTTAGATCATGAAGGGAGGAGGCAAGTCCCTCTTAAACTTCTTTCCGTCAAAGAGAAAGTCTCCACACCACCTGGGAAGCCCATTCCTAATAGCAAGGAATTAAAAAAAAGAGGCAACCTCACCAAACTTGGAACACGGGGCAAGGAACAGAGCTGCCCGCAAGGCACCTGGAGGGGCCCAGGGGGCGGTGACACAGCCTACACTCTCCTGGCCAGATCCTGCCTCCTCTCTCAGGACGGAGGAGCTCTGGAGGGGGCACACTGAGATGCCATAGATGCTCATGTGCCCTATGGAAGGCCTTCTGCAGCCAGAGAGCCCAGCCTCCCTCAGGTGGCCCAAAGATCCGGTCCCCTGTAATCTCCCAAGTGATGGCACCAGGAGCGTCTTTTTTTTTTTTTTTTTTCCATTTCGGCAACTCAGGGTGAGCTCCTGAATGACTCTGAACAATCAAACCGTGATTAGAGGCTTGGACTTTCCAGGCCCCCTCCATCCTCCAGAGAGGAGAGAAGAGGGGAAATGGAGCTAAGAACTGATCAAGCCTATGTCAGGAAGACTCTCGACAGTGGGATGTTCAGAGCGTCCAGATTGGGCAGGTGACTTCCTGGGAAGATGACACACCCCAGCTCCCTGGGGACAGAAGCTCTTGCACTCAGGACCTTCCTAGACCTCACTCTGTGTGCCTCTTCATCTGCCTGGCCATCTGTATCCTCTTCCGTGTCCTTTAATACACGGGCAAGGGGCTCTGGTTCGATCCCTGGCCTGGGAAGATCCCACGTGCCGCGGAGCGGCTGGACTGATGTGTCTAATGACCGAGCCGGAGCTCTGGAGCGCATGCGCCCAGAGCCGGTGCTCTGCGACAACACAGGCCACTGTGATGGGAGGCCCACATGGGCCAAAGAACAAAGATGGATGAAAATAAATAAATAAATAAAAACAATAAAAGAGGTCAAAATTAAGAAAAAAAAAAAGAGAAATTGCACAATAAATGTACTGTGCTGGAATCATCCTGAAACCACTACCCTCCACTTGCCGGTCTGTGGAAAAAATGCTTTCCATGAAGGTGGTCCCTGGTGCCCAAAAGGTGGGGACCGCTGGTTTAGATCATGAAGGGAGGAGGCAAGTCCCTCTTAAACTTCTTTCCGTCAAAGAGAAAGTCTCCACACCACCTGGGAAGCCCATTCCTAATAGCAAGGAATTAAAAAAAAGAGGCAACCTCACCAAACTTGGAACACGGGGCAAGGAACAGAGCTGCCCGCAAGGCACCTGGAGGGGCCCAGGGGGCGGTGACACAGCCTACACTCTCCTGGCCAGATCCTGCCTCCTCTCTCAGGACGGAGGAGCTCTGGAGGGGGCACACTGAGATGCCATAGATGCTCATGTGCCCTATGGAAGGCCTTCTGCAGCCAGAGAGCCCAGCCTCCCTCAGGTGGCCCAAAGATCCGGTCCCCTGTAATCTCCCAAGTGATGGCACCAGGAGCGTCTTTTTTTTTTTTTTTTTTTCCATTTCGGCAACTCAGGGTGAGCTCCTGAATGACTCTGAACAATCAAACCGTGATTAGAGGCTTGGACTTTCCAGGCCCCCTCCATCCTCCAGAGAGGAGAGAAGAGGGGAAATGGAGCTAAGAACTGATCAAGCCTATGTCAGGAAGACTCTCGACAGTGGGATGTTCAGAGCGCGTCCAGATTGGGCAGGTGACTTCCTGGGAAGATGACACACCCCAGCTCCCTGGGGACAGAAGCTCTTGCACTCAGGACCTTCCTAGACCTCACTCTGTGTGCCTCTTCATCTGCCTGGCCATCTGTATCCTCTTCCGTGTCCTTTAATACACTGGGGGACGTAGTGAGATATTTCCCTGAGCTCCGTGTGCCTCTCTAGCAAATTAACAGAACGTGAGGACAGGGGTCATGGGAACCCCGATGGACAGCCAAGTTGGACAGAAGTTGTGGGTAACCTGGGGACCGACTCCTTGCTGTTGGCCTCCGAAGTGGCGTGGGAGGAGTCTCATGGGACTGAACCCTTAACCCGCGGCAGCGGATGCCTCCAAGGAGGCAGTGTCAGAACTGAGTTGAAATGTAGGACACCCAGGTGGTGTTCTGCAGAACTGCTTAGCGGTGGGATTTCCCTGGTGGTCCAGGGGTTGCGAATCTGCCTTACAATGCAGCGGACGTGGATGTGATCCCTGGTCGGGGAACTAAGATGGCACAGGCTGCGGGGCAGTTGCCTTGAGATGACTGAGCCCACGGGCTACAGCTCGAATCCGCGCGCTGTTCAGAAAGATCTGCAAGACACCGTGAAGATCCGCAGGCCTGCCACAACTAAGACCTGACACAGCCAAATAAATAAATGGATTCATTTTTTAAAAAAGAAATTACTTTGTAGGGGGGAAATCCCACACATCTGAAGTGTGAGAAATGAAGGGTTTTGTGTGAGGAGTAAGCAAACACACAGAAGGTGAAGACTGCGTTTTTCCATTAAGGATCCAATGGGACAGATACTATTATGATACCCACTTTGCAGAGGAGAACTCTGAGGCCTAGAGAGGTTAAGGCCTAAGGTCACACAGCCAGTAAGAAGCAGACCTGGGCTTTGAACCTATATAGTTCTGGCTCTGGAATCCATGTATGTAAGGGCCTAACGAGATGGAAAGACCTGGAAGGGGTGGTTTGGGGGACAAGCAGGGAGTAGGGAAAGGCAGGAGGCCAAGGTGTCAGGGGGCAGCCAGGAAGACAGACCTTCAGCCCCAGGTCACAGAACACGGCCATCAGAGGTGGAGCTGGGCCAGAACTTGCAATGCCTACTCCTCACACCAGGCCGCCCCGGTCAGCCAGAGCACAGTTTGGGAAAGGCAATCCCACCTTAAAGTTCCCCCAACTTCGTGCCCAGCGGCCCTACCCACCCACAAGCCCTTCCCTGCGTCCTCTTCCCCAGCAGCAAACTCTTCCTTCTGATCACACACACGTACACAACTCACACACACTGAAAACTTCCCCAGAAAGTTTGGGGGTGAATGGCCCCAGGCAGAAGAAGCCCCCTTACCACCAGCTCCCTCCCCCACCCCCTACCGGGCAGGATCCAGCCATCCCACGCCCCTGCTCCCATCTCACCCCTCAGAGGACAGCCTGTACCATCTGTTAGCCTGTCTCCGTGGTAACAGTTTTCACGGCCAAGGCAGGGCCCGGAAGAGGAGGCTTCTGGGAAATGTAGTCTTCTATCCCTAACCAGGTCTGGGTCCAGAAGCTGTGGCTTGTCTCTCAACTAGTGCTGGGCTGCAGCCAATTTGCAAGAGCTGATGGCTAAGTTTTAGGAATGTCTGTGAACCCATTGAAGGGCCATTAATAAAATTTAAAGTATAGAAACATCTAAGTAAATAGATTATATTAAGAACAGAGGTAATAAATACTCAAAACTCTCACTTCCTAATTTATTTTACTGCATTTTATTATTATCTAAGCTCTTGAGCTTATCTATGCCTATTGCTTCTGTACAGCAAAAATATTATGCAAGAATGAGCTACTCTAAATCTTTCTCCAATGTCTGTTTAGTGATGTCGCATTCATAACTTAAAATTGTCCATGAGATTATCTATACCATGGAAATTGGCAAATGCTGAAGACTAGGGCTTTTTCTCTCATCAGATCATTGTTCAGTATTTACCAGGATGCCGCCGCTTCTGCTCCACACATGGTCAATGCGGCCTTCATCAAAACAGAGGGAGACCAGTGTAGGTCCTGGCATGGCCACCTGGCATGGTGGACAGAGCCAGGCTGCCCGAGTCCTAGTTCTAGTCCAGGCTGGACCACTGATTTTGTATATAACCCGTGGGGCAGAGAAAACTTGCCTGCAAGGCTAGTGGCCCATGAAAATGCTTAATTTGAATTTATTTTAAATTCTAAGAAGAAATGCATAGACTGGTAATGAATATATCATCATGAGGCCACTGAGGATTATATTTTTCTTGGTATCAGTGCAATCAGAAAATGTAATTTTTTTCTGTTTTGTTTATGGAGGAAAGGGCCCACAGAACTTGTAATGCTGCATTGTCGGGGGCAGTGGGGTCCAGAGAAATCTTGCAGATGACATGACGAGGTTATCTAGTTGCTGCTGTTGGTGAACATGTAGGAATCCCCTCAACCCTCAATAATAAAAAATATTTTTTTTCTTCTGGCTAGAACATTATGCAGTCATGTAAAATAAGGTGTGAATAATAAATCAGATGGAGGGAAAGCCCCTGAGATGGTGTGTGGACATCAGTTGTGGAGTTCACCCTGGGACTACCTCTGTGGGAAATTCACCTGGGATGCAGCCAGGAAGGGAAGAGGAAAAGGAAAATGTGATATGTTCAGCTGGCGGAATGGAACATAGGTCTCATTTTCTCTTTTGTTTCATGCAACACCTAATTTCCTCTGCATAGTTATTTATTCCTCTTTACCCTCTCCCGTTTCCTGCCTACACTGACATCATTCTGATGCTCCCCAGCTCCCGGTCAAATGAACACTCTTTGCCATACTGCTGGTGGTTTTAATAGGTGTTCATGATATTGTATCAATACCATCCTGTTTCTTACTCATTCACTAAGAACTGTGGGGTTTTTTTCTTTTTTAATTTTCGCCACTTTTACTGTTTATTTATTTATTTTCATCCTGTGTGGGCCTCCCATCGCAGCAGCCTCTCGTTGCAGAGCACCCGTTCTGGGAGCATGTGCTCCAGAGCGCTGACTCATAATTGGACACACCGGTCCAGCCACTCTGCAGCACGTGGGATCTTCCTGGGCCAGGGATCAAACCAGTGGCCCTTGCACTGCAAGGCGGACTCTTTTCACACTGGACCACTAGGGAAGCTCAAGAACTGTGTTTTTAAGATTCATTCAGTGACGTCCCCGGAGGTCCAGTGACTAAGACCCTATGCTTCTAATGCAGGGGGCCTGGGTTCTAATGCAGGGGGCCAGGGTTCGATCCCTGGTCAGGGAACTAGATCCTGTGTGCTGGAATGAAGACCTAGCATGGGCAAATAAATAAAATCAATAAATAGTAAACAAACAAAAAAACCATCGGAATTTATTAAAAGAAAGGATCCACCCAAGTTGCTGTATGTCCATAGATCCACATTAATTACCTCTCTTCTCTCCCAGCAATGGACAGCCCACTTTGCCACCAACTCCCGTTATGGACAATGCCACACATGTCATGGAGAAGTCCCTTCTAGACCTGCAAGTGTTTCTTTGGGGTAAATTCACAGGAGCGAGACTGCTGGCTCAGCAGCAACACCTCGCCTTCCTCCAGGCAGTGAAACCCACTCTCTCTCCACCTGCCACAGTGTGTGAGGGAGCATGGCACCCCTGCCCCCACGAACAACGCATATTCTCTCCCCTCCTGATGTTTGCCGGTTTCGCAGGGGTACAACAAGTTCTCATTGTCCTGTGGACATGCATCTCTCTGATTACTGATGATTTTAAATGTGTATTCATGTGCGAATGTGGTAGCTTTAAGGGTTTCTTCTTCTGAAATTGTGTTTTAAAAACTCAACCCACTTTTCTTTATTGCAGAAGTATCTTGTTCAGATTTGAAGGACTTCCCGGTGTTAATCCCAGGTTTCAGACACTGCAAATATGTCCCTCCATTCTGTCACATGTCTGCTAACATTGCCTATAGTGACCTTCATTGAACAGAAAACCTCAATTTTGATGTAATTAAATCTATCAGATTTTGGTTTATTGTTTTGTACTTACAAATTTTTGTTTAAGAAATCCCTTTTTGGGCTTCCCTGCTGGTCCAGTGGGTAGAGAGTCCGCCTTGCAGTGCAAGGGGCGCCGGTTTGATCCCTGGCCTGGGAAGACCCCACATGCTGTGGAGCAGCTGGACTGATGTGTCCAATTACCGAGCCGGAGCTCTGGAGCGCATGTGCCCAGAGCCGGTGCGCTGCAGCAAGAGAGGCCACTGTGACAGGAGGCCCACACAGGCCAAAGAATAAATAAATAAGGCCAAAATAATAATAAAAAAAAAAAGAAAGAAATTCCTTCTTTCCCCTTCTTTCCCTTAAGTGATATAAGTATATTCCCCCTTTGATGACCTAGAGAGGTAGAAAAAGGGGATGGGAAGGAAGTTCAAGACGGAGGGGAAATATGCATACATATAATTCACATTGTTGAACAGCAGAAATTACAACATTGTAGAGCGATTATACTCTGATAAAAAACATTTTTTCCTATGTTAACTTTATGATTTTGTCATCCCATTTAGACCTTTACTCTGCCTGGAACCCATCTGGATCAATTACATGTACATGTACATCCCTCCTTCCCATCCCCCCACCCCACCCCTCTAGGTCATCACAGAGGGGAAAATACTGTTGTGACTTAAATGAATTAATTTTCCAACACCATCATCAGATCATTCGCCCCTTCCTCGTGACATCATTGTGGTCGTGTAGTAAGTACCCTAGGTGCACCTGCGTCTGCCTCTGAGCCTTCTGTTCTGTTCCACTGGCCTTCATGCCTATCCCTGCACAGACTCCGTGTTGAATTTACCACTACGGCCTTGTACACTCTTTATATCTGCAGGTCAATTCCTCCTTCTATGCCCTCTTTCATTAAGGACGACTAAGCTATTTGAAGCCTATATGCCTTAATATAAATTTTATTTTAGTTTTAAAATTATTTATTTCTGGCCGTGCGGGATCTTTGTTGCTGCACATGGGCTTTCTCTAGCTGCAGTGCGTGGGCTTCTCATTGCAATGGCTTCTCTTATTGCAGAACAAAGGACTCGAGGGTGCCCGGGCTCAGTAGTTGTGGTGCACAGGCTCAGTTGCCCCACAGTATGTGGAAACTTCCTGGGCCAGGGATCAAATGTCCCCTGCTTTGGCATGTGGATTCTTCATCACTGGCCCACCAGGGAAACCCTTTCATATAAACTTTAGAAAAAGTTTCAGAAAGTCTAAAAAAAATCACTTAGAATCTTCATGGGAATCACATTGCATTTGTAGATCCATTTGCAAAGAGTTTTTATCTTTTCATATTGTTACCTCTCTGAAAGCATGTGCCCAGAGTGCGCTGCAGCAAGAGAGGCCACTGTGACAGGAGGCCCACACAGGCCAAAGAATAAATAAATAAGGCCAAAATAATAATAAAAAAAAAAAGAAAGAAATTCCTTCTTTCCCCTTCTTTCCCTTAAGTGATATAAGTATATTCCCCCTTTGATGACCTAGAGAGGTAGAAAAAGGGGATGGGAAGGAAGTTCAAGACGGAGGGGAAATATGCATACATATAATTCACATTGTTGAACAGCAGAAATTACAACATTGTAGAGCGATTATACTCTGATAAAAAACATTTTTTCCTATGTTAACTTTATGATTTTGTCATCCCATTTAGACCTTTACTCTGCCTGGAACCCATCTGGATCAATTACATGTACATGTACATCCCCTCCCTCCCATCCCCCCACCCCACCCCTCTAGGTCATCACAGAGGGGAAAATACTGTTGTGACTTAAATGAATTAATTTTCCAACACCATCATCAGATCATTCGCCCCTTCCTCGTGACATCATTGTGGTCGTGTAGTAAGTACCCTAGGTGCACCTGCGTCTGCCTCTGAGCCTTCTGTTCTGTTCCACTGGCCTTCATGCCTATCCCTGCACAGACTCCGTGTTGAATTTACCACTACGGCCTTGTACACTCTTTATATCTGCAGGTCAATTCCTCCTTCTATGCCCTCTTTCATTAAGGACGACTAAGCTATTTGAAGCCTATATGCCTTAATATAAATTTTATTTTAGTTTTAAAATTATTTATTTCTGGCCGTGCGGGATCTTTGTTGCTGCACATGGGCTTTCTCTAGCTGCAGTGCGTGGGCTTCTCATTGCAATGGCTTCTCTTATTGCAGAACAAAGGACTCGAGGGTGCCCGGGCTCAGTAGTTGTGGTGCACAGGCTCAGTTGCCCCACAGTATGTGGAAACTTCCTGGGCCAGGGATCAAATGTCCCCTGCTTTGGCATGTGGATTCTTCATCACTGGCCCACCAGGGAAACCCTTTCATATAAACTTTAGAAAAAGTTTCAGAAAGTCTAAAAAAAATCACTTAGAATCTTCATGGGAATCACATTGCATTTGTAGATCCATTTGCAAAGAGTTTTTATCTTTTCATATTGTTACCTCTCTGAAAGCATGGAGCAAGTAGGTCTTCTTACTTCCTATCTATTTGTTACATTGTAATGAAAAAAAAAAATAGTAGGAAGGAAGAAGTTGGGACAGAAAAGAGAGGACCAGGCAGGAATCACAGTGAGGAGACCCTTCCTGCCTCCGGCAGATGACCACTGCTGCCTAGGGCGTGATAAGGGGTCAGCCAGGGCCAAGTCCTGGCTTAGTCACATTCAGGTGGGCCAGGTGGGCCAGCCACTGAGCAGCCCTCTTAGCCGGGGTCTCATTTAATCCTCAGCCCTGACAGGGAACTACCACCATCCCTGCCTCACAGACTCAGTAGGTGAGGGATTGGTCCAGGGAGAAGCGTCTGGATCAGATTGGCTGACCTCTGAGTTCATGCTCTTAACCACAGCGCCATCTGTCCACCTCCTGGGCTGCCTTTGTGATGCATCAGTGACAAGGGAACCCCATCTATCTGCATGGACCTTGGGGTGTATTTTGCCATAGCCCTCCCTGGTGGCTCAGATGGTAAGGAATCCCCCTGCGGATGTGGGAGACCTGTTTTCAGTCCCTGGGTTGAGAAGATCCCCTGGAGAAGGGAAAGGCTGCCCTCTCCAGTATTTTTGCCTGGAGAATTCCGTGGCTCATCGAAGGGTCACAAAGGGTCGGACACAACTGAGCGACTTCACTTTCCCTGGCCTTGGCATGTGCTCAGCTTGGTGCTTGGAGCCACTGGTGCAGTGACTTAGCAACGAGAGACCCCTGCCGCTGCCTGGCCCTGGCGTGGAAAGCCAGGCAGGAAAAGGACATCCCTACTATTAGCCATACGCCCCATCTGCTCTCTCCATCTGCACCTGGAAACCCAGCCCATCTGGGGCTTGTGGTTCTATTGGCCCCACATCCCACTGAGCATGTGTAAGTGAGAAAGCAAGGAAAAAGCAAACACACACACACACACACATAATAACTCTATAAACCCAGGGAGACCACAGCTCTAGTATCAGCCCAGCTTGTGGAGTGATCTGGGGCAGGTTGCATTTGTAGATCCTTTCAAGAGTTTATCTTTTCATATTGTTACCTCTCTGAAAGCATGGAGCAAGTAGGTCTTCTTACTTCCTATCTATTTGTTACATTGTAATGAAAAAAAATAGTAGGAAGGAAGAAGTTGGGACAGAAAAGAGAGGACCAGGCAGGAATCACAGTGAGGAGACCCTTCCTGCCTCCGGCAGATGACCACTGCTGCCTAGGGCGTGATAAGGGGTCAGCCAGGGCCAAGTCCTGGCTTAGTCACATTCAGGTGGGCCAGGTGGGCCAGCCACTGAGCAGCCCTCTTAGCCGGGGTCTCATTTAATCCTCAGCCCTGACAGGGAACTACCACCATCCCTGCCTCACAGACTCAGTAGGTGAGGGATTGGTCCAGGGAGAAGCGTCTGGATCAGATTGGCTGACCTCTGAGTTCATGCTCTTAACCACAGCGCCATCTGTCCACCTCCTGGGCTGCCTTTGTGATGCATCAGTGACAAGGGAACCCCATCTATCTGCATGGACCTTGGGGTGTATTTTGCCATAGCCCTCCCTGGTGGCTCAGATGGTAAGGAATCCCCCTGCGGATGTGGGAGACCTGTTTTCAGTCCCTGGGTTGAGAAGATCCCCTGGAGAAGGGAAAGGCTGCCCTCTCCAGTATTTTTGCCTGGAGAATTCCGTGGCTCATCGAAGGGTCACAAAGGGTCGGACACAACTGAGCGACTTCACTTTCCCTGGCCTTGGCATGTGCTCAGCTTGGTGCTTGGAGCCACTGGTGCAGTGACTTAGCAACGAGAGACCCCTGCCGCTGCCTGGCCCTGGCGTGGAAAGCCAGGCAGGAAAAGGACATCCCTACTATTAGCCATACGCCCCATCTGCTCTCTCCATCTGCACCTGGAAACCCAGCCCATCTGGGGCTTGTGGTTCTATTGGCCCCACATCCCACTGAGCATGTGTAAGTGAGAAAGCAAGGAAAAAGCAAACACACACACACACACACATAATAACTCTATAAACCCAGGGAGACCACAGCTCTAGTATCAGCCCAGCTTGTGGAGTGATCTGGGGCAGGTTGCTGAAACTCTCTCTCTCTCTTTTTTTTAATCTACTGGGTTTTTCTTTGGGGGGAGGGCACTTCTATTGATCTTTCATTTATTTATCTTTGTTCTTTGGCCCGTGTGGGTCTCCTATCGCAGTGGCCTCTGTTGTCACAGTGGCCTCTGGGCACATGCGCTCCAGAGCTCCGGCTCGGTAGTTGGACACATCGGTCCAGCCGCTCCGCGGCACGTGGGATCTTCCCAGGCCAGGGATCGAACCGGTGCCCCTTGCACTGCAAGGCGGATTCCTTACCCACTGGACCACCAGGGAAGCCCTTCTGAGGCTCAATTTCCTCTTCCCCACCCCGTGCAGGTCCACTGGCAGGACTATGCAAGGAATCTGGAAGAGAGATTTTTTTTTTTAAGATTGATAAATTTTACTAAATGTTTTTTGCTATTGAGAAGACTATATACACAGTTTTCTTAGGTTTATGAAACATCTGAATAAAAGTTCTTTTATAAGGGTATGTATATATTCCAGTTATATAACATTGAGAATAAATTTGCTACAAAATACAATGTTCTAAAGCAACCTATAGGGATTATGTGGTTCAGGGATGTGGACAGGACTCCAGGGGCTTCTGTCCTCGCTCTAGGATAATTAAGGATTCATCTGGAAAACTCGAATGCTGGGCTTCCCCTGGTGGTCCAGTGGGTAAGGACACCGCCTTGCAGTGCAAGGGGCGCCGGTTCGAGCCCTGGCCTGGGAAGATCCCACGTGCCGCGGAGCGGCTGGACTGATGTGTCCAATTACCGAGCCGGAGCTCTGGAGCGCATGCGCCCAGAGCCAGTGCTCTGCAACAACAGACGCCGCCGCGATGGGAGGCCCACAGGAGCCAAAGAACAAAGACGAATGAAAGTGGAGAAATGAAAGACCAATAGAAGTGGCCCGCCCACTCCCCTCCCTCCCCAACCCGACCCCCGCCCAAAGTAAATAAATAAATAAATCTTAAAAAAAACTCGAAGGCTGGCAGTGACTCAGTGCGTTGAGCACAGGGCTGCGTCCTAAGATAGAGACAGTCTGGGGGGTGCCCACTGGGTTATGAATCAGTCACTTTGGCCACATTCTGTTCATTAGCACCAAGTCGGTAAGTTCAGTCCATATCTAGGAGAGGGGAACGAGGCTCCCTCTCGGAATTGAAGGAATTCCAATTTACATACAGCTTGTTAAAGTTCTATAACCATCATGTGGCCATAGTCCATTAACACTCTCCAGGGGGGAAAAAAATAGAGTCTGCATCATGTCATAAAATAAAATCTAACCGTTTTTTCTTTTCCCTTGGACTTCGTCTAGCTTTCCTCGCTCGCGGGAACGCTCACTCGGCACTTGAAACAGGTGCTCCTAGCGCCCAAGGCGGTCAGACACAGTAGCTCGAGGGAGACAAGTAAAGTCAGGGTAACAAAGTCAAATCTCACCTTTTCCGTCTCCTCTGGGCTTGGGCTAGCTTTCGCGCCGACAGGGCCTCTCTCCAGGCGCTTCAGAGTTTGATAAATTTTACTAAATGTTTTGCTTGAGAAGACTATATACACAGTTTTCTTAGGTTTATGAAACATCTGAATAAAAGTTCTTTTATAAGGGTATGTATATATTCCAGTTATATAACATTGAGAATAAATTTGCTACAAAATACAATGTTCTAAAGCAACCTATAGGGATTATGTGGTTCAGGGATGTGGACAGGACTCCAGGGGCTTCTGTCCTCGCTCTAGGATAATTAAGGATTCATCTGGAAAACTCGAATGCTGGGCTTCCCCTGGTGGTCCAGTGGGTAAGGACACCGCCTTGCAGTGCAAGGGGCGCCGGTTCGAGCCCTGGCCTGGGAAGATCCCACGTGCCGCGGAGCGGCTGGACTGATGTGTCCAATTACCGAGCCGGAGCTCTGGAGCGCATGCGCCCAGAGCCAGTGCTCTGCAACAACAGACGCCGCCGCGATGGGAGGCCCACAGGAGCCAAAGAACAAAGACGAATGAAAGTGGAGAAATGAAAGACCAATAGAAGTGGCCCGCCCACTCCCCTCCCTCCCCAACCCGACCCCCGCCCAAAGTAAATAAATAAATAAATCTTAAAAAAAACTCGAAGGCTGGCAGTGACTCAGTGCGTTGAGCACAGGGCTGCGTCCTAAGATAGAGACAGTCTGGGGGGTGCCCACTGGGTTATGAATCAGTCACTTTGGCCACATTCTGTTCATTAGCACCAAGTCGGTAAGTTCAGTCCATATCTAGGAGAGGGGAACGAGGCTCCCTCTCGGAATTGAAGGAATTCCAATTTACATACAGCTTGTTAAAGTTCTATAACCATCATGTGGCCATAGTCCATTAACACTCTCCAGGGGGGAAAAAAATAGAGTCTGCATCATGTCATAAAATAAAATCTAACCGTTTTTTCTTTTCCCTTGGACTTCGTCTAGCTTTCCTCGCTCGCGGGAACGCTCACTCGGCACTTGAAACAGGTGCTCCTAGCGCCCAAGGCGGTCAGACACAGTAGCTCGAGGGAGACAAGTAAAGTCAGGGTAACAAAGTCAAATCTCACCTTTTCCGTCTCCTCTGGGCTTGGTCTAGCTTTCCGCGCCGACAGGGCCTCTCTCCAGGCGCTTCAGAGTTTCAGGGGCCAAAGGGCCTGCAGAAACCTCGGCTTGGCGGGCAGCCGCGGAAGTGCACACAGTTCAAGGTGGTGGCGGGCCGTGTGCAGAGAAGCTGCGCCTCCTGCCGGGATCCGTGAACGGGTGCACCTGCGCCTCCCCGGGAGCTCTGGCCCCTCCCTGCTGGCAAGAACGCCTTCAGAGCAGCCTCTCACAGCCGCCTTTGACTCTTGAGTCTTGTTGGATGCTTCAGTCCTCTCCGACTCTTTGCAACCCCACGGACTATATAGCCTGCCAGGCTCCTCCGTCCATGGGGTTTTCCAGGAAAGAACACTGGAATGGGTTATCATTTTTTTCTCTAGGGAATTTTTCCAACCCAGGGATTGAACCCGGGTCTCCTGCTTTGTGGGTGGATTCTTTACCCTCTGAGCGATTGAGGAAGCCCTTTAAACGTCTTTGCTGGAGACCAACAAAAGCGGGTCAGTAACAAAAGACCGCATTTTAATTTTCTCTTGTTTGGATTAGCATCTAGGATTTTTAATCAGCTCCTTTAAGAGTGCTCATTCCACCACTCACAACAATAAACTTTTTTTTTTTTTGCATCCATTGAAAAAATTATACTGTTTTATTTGCATTAAAGGTTATTTTAAATAAGTACAGTATATACATTTCACTGAACATAAATTGAGCATAAATTGTTCCATTATATGCCTGTAACAACACTGATGCATGTTCTTAAACTTGCATACATTTGTGACCACCGTTCAGTTGGTGGATTTTTACATTCTCGATATGCTTATACAAACTACAGAACAAGACGTGAATCATGTGGAAAGCATCAAGACAATTTATCAAATAACACCTATGCACACACATAGGAGAAAGGACAAAAAGACATGTACAAAATTGCAGGTAGTTTCTGGGGTAGCCCAGGCTGCTGCTGGAGGGAATCCTTTGTTGTTGTTTAGTTGCTAAATTGTGTCTGATTCTTTGTGACCCCAGAGATGGCAGCCCACCTGGCTCTTCTACCCATAGGCTTTTCCAGGCAACAATACTGGGGTGGTTTGCCATTTCCTTCCCCATGGAAGAGAGATTTTTAAAAATTATTTATTTTTAGTTGAAGGTCTGCCATACATCATGAATCAGCCACAGGGATACATAGAAGTCCTCCCTCTTGATGGAAGGTAAGCTTTGAACTTCACATCCTCCCAGTTAACAAACAGGTTGCCTAAACTCTCAACTTTCTTTACACCTAGGTTTTCTTTAGGCCAAGGTGGGTTCTCAAGGAGCAAACTAATTCCTGCTGATTTCATGCCAGGCGCTTTACTTTGATCACCTAAGACTCAATGGGCTTCCCAGGGGGCTCAGATGGTAAAGAATCCACCTGTCAATGTTGGAGACCCAGGTTCGATCCCTGGGTCAGGAAGATCCCCTGGAGAAGGAAACGGCAGCCCACTCCAGGATTCCTGCCAGGAGAATCCCATGGACAGAGGAGCCTGGCGGGCTACAGTCCATGGGGTTGCAAAGAGTCAGACACAACTGAGCGACTGAGCATAAGACTCAACGAGCCCTGTCTCACATAGGATGAAACTGAGGTTCACAGAGGTGTGGTTCGCAGGGTCACACAGCCCCTAGCAGCCACAGCTGGGAGCTAGGAGCTACCCCAGCCTGTCAGACACTGGAGCAGCCATTCTTCCTGAGGACACGTCACTCACCCTGAGCCTCTGAGGTAAGGTTGCTGAGAATTTCACCAAGGAAAACAAATGTCGTGTGAAGATAAGCCCGTCGTCCACAAAAACTGACGATGTGGTTCAACAGCAACTTGCATAAAGCCAGGGTCCCCAGCTTCCTTTTGCTGGTGGGAGGAGGGAGAAGGGGAGTCCAGGGCATTTGAGGGGCGGGCGGAGGCGGGCTGGCAGCCAGGGACAGTGGTGACGGTCTAGTAATAGTACCGTGTCACCTGTGGAAGGTGCTAGACCGTCTGCAAAGCACACTGGGAAGGATGGGGGCTGAGGAGGCAGGGAGGGCTGTCGCAGCAGTGAGTCAGGGTGAAGTGCAGGGTGGGCGTGTGACGGGGCTGCATACCGGCGCCCTGCCCTCCTGCTCGGGCCAGGCCAGGGGACTGCTGTATCTCTGCCCCCATCTCTCTCCTTCCTTTTGCTTTCTTTCTTTGGGTCACTGTATCTATTTTCCATCTCTCTATCTACCTCTGCATCTACCTCTACTGTTCATTCCTCTTTTTTTTGTTTCCTACAGAGGAAACCAGTGGTGTGGTTTGGAAACCGCGCCCGACCACTGGAAGTGAGAAACCCGGCCGCGTCTGGCCTGAGGGGCTCCCCTGGGTCCACGGGAGCTCGGACTCCAGAAGAAACGCCCACCCTCTCTTTGCTGACACGCTCCCCTTTCCCTCCCCCGCAACTGGCTCCTCAGCCCTCTGCTGTGCTGAGCACTGGGCCTTACGCCCTCGACCCGCGCGGAGACGGGTGGGCAGAGGCCAGGCGGAGACTCTCAGGGACCTGGGACGGTTTGCTGTCATGCTTGCACCTGGACAAACCTCTCCTCCGGCAGAATACAAAGCAGCTGTATGGGACTTGAACGTAACTGCGTACATGCGCTCGCAGGTGGGGCAAATTCTGGACAAAAGATACAAAAAGACTAAAAAAAAGAAATTCCTACTGCCACTTCTGAAGAACCAGGAGTAACAATAGAAACAGTGTGGGAACCAGGAGGGAAAACAGAGTTTGGAGAAAAAGTAGGTACTGGCCATGCCCCCTGCCCTCAGCACCACCAGAGGGGTGGGCAAGACTCCTAAGCCACCCTTCCCACCCCACCCCTGGAGACACCCCTCCCCTCCCCTCACATAAGAAGCCAGCTTCACCACCCCTGCCCTTCGGCAGCAAACAAGGGAAGCTGTTGCTTGTTCTCACTTTCCCTTCTGCCGCCGGGGCGGCCCTCATGCCTTGCCTGAGTTTCTCATCTGGCCTTCAGTCGTGTCTGTTCATTGGGGAAGGCTAAGAACCCCGGTGGGTATCAGGTCTGCCCGTGAGGCAGTCCAGAGGAGGACGGGGGGCTTGCTGGAGGTAGCCCACCTACTGAGCAGGTGGCATTCTTTGATATCACTGTCCCCAGCAGCTGGAGGGCGGCCAGCCCCCTGAACGGCAGGGGGACTTCTGCCCGGATGGGCCCTGGAGAGAGTGGCGGAGACCAGGGGCAGGCTGGCAGGGAGCAGCCATCCCCACCCCGCAGAATAAACCTCCAGTCCACACCTGCCCCTGTGCCTGAGGGGCGGGGGCCCCGAGTGCCGCCTCAGGTACAGGCAGCCCCAGGGCGGGGCTGTGGGAAGGCCGTTGAGGAGGGGAAGGAAGGAAGGGGGGCGGCTGAAGCTTCCTTCACATGGTGGCCAAGGACCGACTTTCTTGTTTGGACTCAGGCTTCCTGAGACCAGATGGCCACTTTGCTCTGAGGGGTGGGCATGGAGGCTGGGTGAGGGGGTTGCTCTGCGCTGCCAGGGTCTCAGGATTATAGGGACTCACGATTGCTGTCATCATGGATCTGAGAACTCTGGGACCCATAGGTGTCTCTGGATAAGACCTTTGAGACCACATGGTTCAACCTATTTCCCATCCCCTTGCTCCCAAGTCTGGGCATCCCTGGCGGCTCAGATGGTAAAGAATCTGCCTGTAATGCAGGAGCCTGGGGTTCGATCCCTGGGTCGGGAAGATCTCCTGGAGAAGGGAATGGCCATCCACACCAGTGTTCTTGCCTGGAGAATCCTCTGGACAGAGGAGCCTGGTGGGCTACAGACCATGGGGTCAAAGAGTTGGACACATCTGAGGGACTAACACTTTTGCTCCCCATCTACACTGTACAGAGAAGGGTACTGAGGCACAGGAGGAGGCGGGATCCCCCTACCCCTCACCCCACCCCTACGTCAGCACAGCAAATCAGAGCTGAGTCCAGAGTGCAGGGCCGGCCCCATGGCTGTCCTCTATTCATGAGACACGGTGGCTGCCTGGTCAACTCGGGCAGTGCCTGAGGACGAGGTCGTGGTGCTCCGGCTTGGGTAGTAGAGAATAATAAACCAGCAGAAAATGAAGACACCTGTCAGGGAGGAGAGAGCCTGAGTGAGCCTGAGGCAGGGCCTGGGCTGGTCTGCCCAGACGAGAAACCGCTCCACCGCCAAAGTAAAGGAACAGACAGACAAAAATCAGGCCAGCAATGAAACCTCCTCCTGAGAAACAGCCACATTGGTGTCTCGGGCATGAAGACCAGTCCTTGAACTAAAATCTCTATACACATCTATCACATCAAAGAAAGGCCAAAATGGAAGACATTTTCAGACACACGAAATGGTCACTGCCCCTCTCATAAAGAGTTGTCCCAGAAAGTTTTTCAGCAAGAAGAAGAGGGGAGGTGGGAGGCAGGAAAGTTGTAGGAAGTACACAAGTGGAGAGAAAGGTAAAAATCTTTCTGTGTTTTTAAAAGAAATTTAGAATGAAAACCCTACACAATCTTGTTTGGACTCAGGCTTCCTGAGACCAGATGGCCACTTTGCTCTGAGGGGTGGGCATGGAGGCTGGGTGAGGGGGTTGCTCTGCGCTGCCAGGGTCTCAGGATTATAGGGACTCACGATTGCTGTCATCATGGATCTGAGAACTCTGGGACCCATAGGTGTCTCTGGATAAGACCTTTGAGACCACATGGTTCAACCTATTTCCCATCCCCTTGCTCCCAAGTCTGGGCATCCCTGGCGGCTCAGATGGTAAAGAATCTGCCTGTAATGCAGGAGCCTGGGGTTCGATCCCTGGGTCGGGAAGATCTCCTGGAGAAGGGAATGGCCATCCACACCAGTGTTCTTGCCTGGAGAATCCTCTGGACAGAGGAGCCTGGTGGGCTACAGACCATGGGGTCAAAGAGTTGGACACATCTGAGGGACTAACACTTTTGCTCCCCATCTACACTGTACAGAGAAGGGTACTGAGGCACAGGAGGAGGCGGGATCCCCCTACCCCTCACCCCACCCCTACGTCAGCACAGCAAATCAGAGCTGAGTCCAGAGTGCAGGGCCGGCCCCATGGCTGTCCTCTATTCATGAGACACGGTGGCTGCCTGGTCAACTCGGGCAGTGCCTGAGGACGAGGTCGTGGTGCTCCGGCTTGGGTAGTAGAGAATAATAAACCAGCAGAAAATGAAGACACCTGTCAGGGAGGAGAGAGCCTGAGTGAGCCTGAGGCAGGGCCTGGGCTGGTCTGCCCAGACGAGAAACCGCTCCACCGCCAAAGTAAAGGAACAGACAGACAAAAATCAGGCCAGCAATGAAACCTCCTCCTGAGAAACAGCCACATTGGTGTCTCGGGCATGAAGACCAGTCCTTGAACTAAAATCTCTATACACATCTATCACATCAAAGAAAGGCCAAAATGGAAGACATTTTCAGACACACGAAATGGTCACTGCCCCTCTCATAAAGAGTTGTCCCAGAAAGTTTTTCAGCAAGAAGAAGAGGGGAGGTGGGAGGCAGGAAAGTTGTAGGAAGTACACAAGTGGAGAGAAAGGTAAAAATCTTTCTGTGTTTTTAAAAGAAATTTAGAATGAAAACCCTACACAACAATAAAAACATTGCAGGGACTTCCCTGATGGTCTGGTAGTAAAGAATTGGCCTTCTGATGCAGGGGTCACAGGTTCCTAGGTCGGGGAAGGAGGATCCCACATGCTACGGGGCAACTAAGCCCAGGCACCACACCTAGAAAAACCCATACACCCCAACAAAGAGCCTGTGTGCGGCAACGAAGAGCCGGCACAGGCACAAACTCGAAAAAGTAAACTTGATTAAAAAATTATTGAAAAGACTTCAAGGGCAGTTACAGTGGGCTGAGGGCTCTGTGAGGAAGAGAGGCATACGGAGTTACTCATAGCCCCCCAAAACCTCCCTGTGGGGAAGTGTTCAGATCTAACTATGATGGATAACCCCAGAAAGAACAATGACATAATCTGCAGTTTCAAGATGCGTCCCCACGCCTGAGCCCCTGGGTCCTCTCAGGCATGGACGCATGCATCTTCACCCAATGGCCTCAGAATAACAACTTCAGTTGTTCACATAGCTCCCACATATTGAAGGCCTACTGTGTCCCCCCTACACACATGCGCTCCGTCATTCAGCATGAAATCTGCTGAGGAGAGTACTGGAATTATCCCGGCGGTTCAGATGCCTGGATCAGGGGAGCTGAGTTGTTGGGGTGTTGCGCAGAGGCAGTATGTGAACCCAGATCTGCTTGCCCCCGGGCTTCCCAGGTGGCTCAGTGGGAAAGAATCCACCTGCCAATGCAGGAGACACAGGTTTGATCCCTGGAAGACATGGGAAGATTCCCTGGAGAAGGGAATGGCAACCCACTCCAGTATTCCTGCCTGGGAAATGCCATGGACAGACAGCCTGGTAGGTTACAGCCCACGGGGTCACAAAAGAGTTGGACAGGACTTAGCGGCTAAACAACAACTGCTTGTCCCCAGTGCTGCCAACCAGGGTGCCACCCAGTCTCATGAGGCACTGGGAGCTGGCCCTGTTCCTGTGAGCTTACACCAGCTGGATCTAGGATCTCTGGCTTCCTAGTGACTGCTCTGGAGGGGATAAGAGTGTGAGTCAGAGCACACACTTTAAAATTTTTTATTGAAATATAGGGCTTCCCTGGTGGTCCAGTGGGTAAAGAGTCTGCCTTGCAGTGCAAGGGGCACTGGTTCGATCCCTGGCCTTGGGAGATCCCACATGCCGAGGAATGACTGGACCGGTGTGTCCAATTACGAGCCAGCGCTCTGGAGCACATGCGCCCAGAGCCGGTGCTTTGCAATGGGAGAGGCCACTGCGATGGGAGGCCCACACAGGTCAAAGAATACAGACGGACGAAAAAAAAAAAAACACAATTAAAAAAAAAGAGGCCAAAATTTTGTTAAAAGGGGTTACATTATCTATCTATCTATAGATATAGATATAGATATTTAAAAAGCGCACACTTGGTGTTCCTCTCTGGGCTGTCTTCCCGCAGTCAGGCTGTGATGCATCTTTAAGTGGTACGCAGGAAGCAGAGGTATGAGGAGGAAAGCAGACAGGGAAACCCTGCCCCTTTGCTGGGTATCGGAGGAAACCCCCTGTGGGGGCAGAGAGCAGGCTCGCCATGCATCTTCCAATGGCCTCAGAATAAAGACAGCCCATCCTGGCCAAATCCCCATTCAGCATGAAATCTGCTGAGGAGAGTACTGGAATTATCCCGGCGGTTCAGATGCCTGGATCAGGGGAGCTGAGTTGTTGGGGTGTTGCGCAGAGGCAGTATGTGAACCCAGATCTGCTTGCCCCCGGGCTTCCCAGGTGGCTCAGTGGGAAAGAATCCACCTGCCAATGCAGGAGACACAGGTTTGATCCCTGGAAGACATGGGAAGATTCCCTGGAGAAGGGAATGGCAACCCACTCCAGTATTCCTGCCTGGGAAATGCCATGGACAGACAGCCTGGTAGGTTACAGCCCACGGGGTCACAAAAGAGTTGGACAGGACTTAGCGGCTAAACAACAACTGCTTGTCCCCAGTGCTGCCAACCAGGGTGCCACCCAGTCTCATGAGGCACTGGGAGCTGGCCCTGTTCCTGTGAGCTTACACCAGCTGGATCTAGGATCTCTGGCTTCCTATTGACTGCTCTGAGGGGATAAGAGTGTGAGTCAGAGCACACACTTTAAAATTTTTATTGAAATATAGGGCTTCCCTGGTGGTCCAGTGGGTAAAGAGTCTGCCTTGCAGTGCAAGGGGCACTGGTTCGATCCCTGGCCTTGGGAGATCCCACATGCCGAGGAATGACTGGACCGGTGTGTCCAATTACGAGCCAGCGCTCTGGAGCACATGCGCCCAGAGCCGGTGCTTTGCAATGGGAGAGGCCACTGCGATGGGAGGCCCACACAGGTCAAAGAATACAGACGGACGAAAAAAAAAAAAACACAATTAAAAAAAAAGAGGCCAAAATTTTGTTAAAAGGGGTTACATTATCTATCTATCTATAGATATAGATATAGATATTTAAAAAGCGCACACTTGGTGTTCCTCTCTGGGCTGTCTTCCCGCAGTCAGGCTGTGATGCATCTTTAAGTGGTACGCAGGAAGCAGAGGTATGAGGAGGAAAGCAGACAGGGAAACCCTGCCCCTTTGCTGGGTATCGGAGGAAACCCCCTGTGGGGGCAGAGAGCAGGCTCGCCAATCCCTTCCTCCACTAACCATTTCCTTCCTGCCTCCACACGCCCCCGAGGCTCTGTTCATGTCACGTAGCCATCACATCACACGCTGTGGCCACAGACGACTCCGGGCCACAGACGCCTGGACCAGCAATGGACGCCTGACCTCAGATGGCCTCCTCAGATCCTTGACTCCCCTAAGAACATGGAAGAACCGGACCGAGACCGTGGTCAGTGAACTTGGAAGATCCCCCAGGGATGAGGCGGCCATATTGGGCAGCCTGTTGGAGGCTATGGGTAGAACTGCGCCAGTGGAGGGAAGAATGAAGGTATTACCACAGAGGAAAGATTTCATGTGACTCCAGAGAAAAAGATGGAGCAAGTATCTGCTTTGGTTTCTGTGGCGTTTTCTGACCCTGTGTCCAATTCCCATGAAGTCACTCAGCCTTCCTACCCTGGGGTCCTTGGGAGAGCCTTGGATATTTAAAATCACTACCCCTGAGTATCACTGGGCTTTCCTGGTGGTTCAGTGGTAAAGAATCCCACCTGCCGGGCTTCCCTGGTGGTCCAGTGGGTAAGGACACCGTCTTGCAGGGCAAGGGGCGCCGGTTCGATCCCTGGCCTGGGAAGATCCCACGTGCCGCGGAGTGGCTGGACCCATATGTCCAATTACCGAGCCGGAGCTCTGGAGCGCATGTGCCCAGAGCCGGCGCTCTGCAACGACAGACGCCACTGCGATGGGAGGCCCACAGGAGCCAAAGAACAAAGACGGATGAACATAGAGAAATGAAAGACCAATAGAAGTGGCCCGCCTGCTCCCCTCCCTCCCCAACCCAACCCCCGCCCAAAAATAAATAAATAAATAAATCTTTTAAAAAAAAAAAAAAAGAATCCCACCTGCCAATGCAGGAAATATGGGTTCGATCTCTGGGGTCAGGAAGATGCCCTGCAGAAGGACATGCCAACCCACTCTGGTATTCTTGCCTGGAGAATCCCACGGACAGAGGAGCCCGGCGGGCCAACACTCCATGGGCTTGCAAAAGAATCAGACTTGGCGACTGAACAACAACATTAACCCTTGATTGGAGAGACCCTGGAGTAGATTCCTGTTTCTTGCCATCTATGTCTTCCCCCAAAGCCCCCCAACACCCCAGGGCACAGGCGGGCAGCCTGTCCCCTCCCTGGTCCAGGAGCCTCACCTTGCAGAGACGTGAACAGTGCAAAGGCGTAGGTGGCGGGCAGGCCCAGGGGCGTGAGGAGGGCCAGGCCCCACGGCAGGCCCACCAGGCTCGAGAGGCCCAGCAGGGTGAGGGCCCGCTTCCCGTGCTGGCGCTTCTCCTTGCCGGCCGTGGCGCTCGGCAGCGTGAAGATCTTCCAGGCCACCAGGCTCAGGTTCAGGGCACTGAAGAGGAAGGTGACGAGGAAACTGCCGTGCACGGTGATGTAGAGGGGGGCGCTTTCCTCACGGAACCAGCAGCTGGAGGAGGTGGATGGCCATTGGGACCAGAGGCAGTCCCGTGAGAGCAAGGCCTCCTCAGGCCCCCAGGCCCGCCCACCACCTGTCTTTGCACGGTTCACCTCTCTGCAAGGTGAGGCTCCTGGGCCAGGATTCCCTCCTCTCCCCACCTCCTTCTGGCTCTAATTGCTGCCCCCGGGGCCCTGAGGTCACCCCGGCTCCCACAGCCCCCACTCACAGCTCCAGCGTGGTGGCGTTCTTCTCATCACGGATGAAGTAGGGGCCGTAGCTGTTGGCAATTCCAGTACCGGTGACTATTAGGGCAGGCAGGACTAGGTGCGGGGAGGAGAGGGGGCATGACATTGCTGGTACCCCCTTGGCATGTCCTCCTTCAGATCCCCCTCCAAGGCTGGTTTGCTCTCCAAGGCTAGGCGATGGGAGGCCCAAACCAGCAAAGACCCCAATAGAAGTGGCCCGCCTGCCTCCCAACCCAACCCCCGCCCAAAAATAAATAAATAAATAAATCTTTTAAAAAAAAAAAAAAAGAATCCCACCTGCCAATGCAGGAAATATGGGTTCGATCTCTGGGGTCAGGAAGATGCCCTGCAGAAGGACATGCCAACCCACTCTGGTATTCTTGCCTGGAGAATCCCACGGACAGAGGAGCCCGGCGGGCCAACACTCCATGGGCTTGCAAAAGAATCAGACTTGGCGACTGAACAACAACATTAACCCTTGATTGGAGAGACCCTGGAGTAGATTCCTGTTTCTTGCCATCTATGTCTTCCCCCAAAGCCCCCCAACACCCCAGGGCACAGGCGGGCAGCCTGTCCCCTCCCTGGTCCAGGAGCCTCACCTTGCAGAGACGTGAACAGTGCAAAGGCGTAGGTGGCGGGCAGGCCCAGGGGCGTGAGGAGGGCCAGGCCCCACGGCAGGCCCACCAGGCTCGAGAGGCCCAGCAGGGTGAGGGCCCGCTTCCCGTGCTGGCGCTTCTCCTTGCCGGCCGTGGCGCTCGGCAGCGTGAAGATCTTCCAGGCCACCAGGCTCAGGTTCAGGGCACTGAAGAGGAAGGTGACGAGGAAACTGCCGTGCACGGTGATGTAGAGGGCGGCGCTTTCCTCACGGAACCAGCAGCTGGAGGAGGTGGATGGCCATTGGGACCAGAGGCAGTCCCGTGAGAGCAAGGCCTCCTCAGGCCCCCAGGCCCGCCCACCACCTGTCTTTGCACGGTTCACCTCTCTGCAAGGTGAGGCTCCTGGGCCAGGATTCCCTCCTCTCCCCACCTCCTTCTGGCTCTAATTGCTGCCCCCGGGGCCCTGAGGTCACCCCGGCTCCCACAGCCCCCACTCACAGCTCCAGCGTGGTGGCGTTCTTCTCATCACGGATGAAGTAGGGGCCGTAGCTGTTGGCAATTCCAGTACCGGTGACTATTAGGGCAGGCAGGACTAGGTGCGGGGAGGAGAGGGGGCATGACATTGCTGGTACCCCCTTGGCATGTCCTCCTTCAGATCCCCCTCCAAGGCTGGTTTGCTCTCGCCTTGTTCAGGGCCAGTCACCCCTCTGCCCAACTAGGCCGCACCTACCCCAGCCCACGAGACTCAGCTTCAGGAAGTAGTGGCCAAAGTAGGTGTTGAACACCTTGATGACGAGCAGGTAGAAGTGGAAGGCTTCCAGGCTCATCCAGGTGAAGGCGCAGAGCAGGAAGTAGTGGAAGATGGCCCCCCGGGCCCAGCAGGCAGCGGTGGACCCATTCAGGCGTTGCCCCACGTTGATGAAGAAGGTCAGGTTCAGGAGAAACAAGCTGACACTCAGAGACACGTGGATCTTGGGGGCGTCTTCCGACTTGAACCTCTGCCAGGAGAACCTAGGGCAGGAAGGGCCCGTGAGCGGCTGCCGGGGGGCACCCTGGCCTCTCCATCCGACCTCCTCAGTTCCACCCCTCTGCCAGTGTGAACACCCTCTGTTCGAGTCCAGGAGCTCTCTCTTGACCCACAGAAGCCCGTGGGTGCTGGATCTTTCTGGCTTCATCCCTGGATGCCATGCTTGAGTTCAAACCGCATAGCTTGCCACCCCATGAATGTATGCTGCTTCTCCACAGCTCCCAGACTTTGCCCGCGCTCTTCCTTCAGCTCTCAATGCCTTTCCCTGCTCCACCTTCAAAACCCACCATAGGGGTTTCCTCCTGGGAAGGCTGTCTCTGAGGGCCTCGTATTCCAGCTTATTTGGAAGTTTGCCAGCAGCAAATGTGGTGAAATTCTCCACCCGTCCCTTATTACCGTCTCTCCCCACACCATGACCTTGGGCCTAGCACATAAGCAGAAGAAGGTCCTACACTGGCTGAGTGAGTGGACGGACAGCGCATGGATGTCTGAGGCCTAGAGATTCGAAGGAGGTGAGACTCAGAGACAAACAGGGGCTCAGAGTCCCAGAGCAGGACAGGGCTCCCGGCTCCCAGCCCGGGGCTCCTTCCCAGGGCTCCCCTCCAGCTCTGCGGAGCTCGCTGCCCATTCCTAGCCCATCAGCTCCTGCAGGCCTCTCACTGGAGAGAGGGACAGGACTAGGTGCGGGGAGGAGAGGGGGCATGACATTGCTGGTACCCCCTTGGCATGTCCTCCTTCAGATCCCCCTCCAAGGCTGGTTTGCTCTCGCCTTGTTCAGGGCCAGTCACCCCTCTGCCCAACTAGGCCGCACCTACCCCAGCCCACGAGACTCAGCTTCAGGAAGTAGTGGCCAAAGTAGGTGTTGAACACCTTGATGACGAGCAGGTAGAAGTGGAAGGCTTCCAGGCTCATCCAGGTGAAGGCGCAGAGCAGGAAGTAGTGGAAGATGGCCCCCCGGGCCCAGCAGGCAGCGGTGGACCCATTCAGGCGTTGCCCCACGTTGATGAAGAAGGTCAGGTTCAGGAGAAACAAGCTGACACTCAGAGACACGTGGATCTTGGGGGCGTCTTCCGACTTGAACCTCTGCCAGGAGAACCTAGGGCAGGAAGGGCCCGTGAGCGGCTGCCGGGGGGCACCCTGGCCTCTCCATCCGACCTCCTCAGTTCCACCCCTCTGCCAGTGTGAACACCCTCTGTTCGAGTCCAGGAGCTCTCTCTTGACCCACAGAAGCCCGTGGGTGCTGGATCTTTCTGGCTTCATCCCTGGATGCCATGCTTGAGTTCAAACCGCATAGCTTGCCACCCCATGAATGTATGCTGCTTCTCCACAGCTCCCAGACTTTGCCCGCGCTCTTCCTTCAGCTCTCAATGCCTTTCCCTGCTCCACCTTCAAAACCCACCATAGGGGTTTCCTCCTGGGAAGGCTGTCTCTGAGGGCCTCGTATTCCAGCTTATTTGGAAGTTTGCCAGCAGCAAATGTGGTGAAATTCTCCACCCGTCCCTTATTACCGTCTCTCCCCACACCATGACCTTGGGCCTAGCACATAAGCAGAAGAAGGTCCTACACTGGCTGAGTGAGTGGACGGACAGCGCATGGATGTCTGAGGCCTAGAGATTCGAAGGAGGTGAGACTCAGAGACAAACAGGGGCTCAGAGTCCCAGAGCAGGACAGGGCTCCCGGCTCCCAGCCCGGGGCTCCTTCCCAGGGCTCCCCTCCAGCTCTGCGGAGCTCGCTGCCCATTCCTAGCCCATCAGCTCCTGCAGGCCTCTCACTGGAGAGAGGGATGCTCAGGGCTGTCCGGAGCGCGCATGAGGGATAACATCTGCCTCGCCTGAGATGCCAGTCCTCTCCCTTGGGAGTGGTTAAGCTCCTCCCACTGCTTCCAGCCCCGCCCACGTGGTCCAGGCGAGCAGGCGGCGAGTAAGTCCCGCTCAGCTTGTTGGGGATGAAGGCCGTGTCCTAGGCCAGGGCTTAGGGGTGAGGGCCGCGGTGGAACCACTGACGGTCACCGTTTGGTCTGAGATGGAGTGGCTGGGGGCTGGTGGGGGCCGCAGCCCCCGGGGAGGACAGCACCAGCGTGTGGAGGAGAGCCGTTGGGGGGGCCCAGACTGGGAGGCAGGAGACCGACGGCTGCTCCAGCCGTCGGGAGGCAGGAGGCTGGACATGGGGCTGCTCCCATGGGCTCCCCCACGTCCTGTGGGCTCCTAGGCCGGGGCCGGGGCCTGAGAGAGCCCGACCCGTCCTTTCACCGCCGTGGCCTGTTCAGTCATGGGCACGTGGTCCAAGTGACACCAGTGAAACTCAGCTCTGGTGTCCAGGGGTAAACCGAACACACACATGTACAGAGCATGCTCATGTTCAGCTTCCGTGGTACATGACCCCTGCCCTCAGAAGGGCCCTATGCTTGTTTTAACGCTCTGCGGTCACCATCTTGACCTTCTTAATGATTTTTGAACAAGGGGCTACACGTTTTTGTTCGCACTGGGCCCTGCAAATCATTTAGCCAGTCCCGTGTGCGTGCATCAACATGAACACACACACACATAAACACAATTGATGCACGGGGAAAACGGTGAGAACTGAATGCGCTCTCTCTTCTCGTGAGCCATGCTGTGCCAGTGTCAATTTCCTGGTTTTATTCTGTACTACAGTTATAAAAAAAAGTCATCCCTGAGGAAAGCTGGATGAAGGAACCCTGGGACTCTGGGTCTATTTTTGCAACTTCCTGTTAGGGTATAATTATTTTAAAACAGAGGTTTTTTTGGAGACTAATTCTGAGGCTTAGTGCAGAATATTAGCTGTCTCAGCAGCTAAGAAACGGTGACACAAGCCTAGGGCTCCCCAAGGCCCCTGAGTATGGGGAAGTTGTCTGATGTGACGGACAAAAGAGAAAGCAGGACTTCCCTGGTGGTCTAGTGGGTAAAGACATTGCCTTGCAGTGCAAGGGGCACCGGTTTGATCCCTGGCCTGGGAAGATCCCACGTGCCGCGAAGCAGGTGGACTGATGTGTCCAATCACCGAGCCAGAGCTCTGGAGCGCATGCGCCTGAAGCCAGTGCTCTACGATGAGAGAGGCCACTGCGATGGGAGGCCCACACGGGCCAAAGAATAAAGACAGATGATGAAAGACTAATAGAAGTGGCCAAAAAAAAAAGAGAAGAGAAAGCAAAGTGGTGGGGATCAGAGAGACTCTGAGCCCTGGGGACACCTTTTGAGCACCTGGATCCAGCATCCCTTGAAGTGAGATCACCTTGGGCTTTTCAATCCCATGAACCGTGTATTACCTATCTGAAGCCAACCTGAGTTTCTGCCACCCATAACCGAAGTAGCCAGACACTTTTCAACCTCCCATCTGATGTTAGACAGGAGGAAACTGAGGTTTGCAGAAAATATGAGCATGACATGGGACTCACACGACCCTGCTGGTTTCTGCCCTGCCCTGCCGCTGCCCTTGTGGGCCAGCAGGAGAGGCAGGGCAGGGCTGGGGACAACGCACCTCACGAAAGCGTAGAGGACAATGGCGAAGGCCAGGAAGATCATGGAGGCTCCACAGCCGGCCTGGGAGATGCGTGTGAGGGCCTTCACGGTGGCCTCGTCCAAGATGGGCCTCTGTGGGTGATTCGCCCGGTGAGAATCCTGTCCACTGGAGGCCAGGCCCACCCACCCCAAAGGCCTGGCCCCGCCCAGGAGCCACCCCAATTCCCGGGCCAGGAGTCATTGAAACAGTTCATGGGAATTGTTGGAGTGGGGGTGGGCACCGTTACCAGCAACAGGGCAAAGAAGGTCAGGTGGTCACAGCGGCAGACGGTCCTGTCGACTCCCACCTCCGTGGAGCAGCCCTCGGAAGACCAGTCTCCTAACAACCCTGGGAGGGGAGGAGAGGGAGCACGGGGCGAGGGAGGGCAGGAAAAGGGAAGAGAGGGGCCAGAGAGGAAAGAAAGTGAGGTGGGAGTCCTGTCCCCGCAGGAGCCCTTACCTCCCCCTCTTCCCGGAGAAGGTCCTGCAGGCCCTACCTTTAGTGGTATCCCAGAACACACAGCTCAGGTTCATGTTCTAAAACCAGAGAGCACGGATCAGAGGTGAGGCAGCGTGGGAGCGGGGAGCGGTGGGTAGGGAGAGAGTGGGGGGAGGCCGGGCACCCTGGGTCTCAGCACGTGCATGCATTCTGTGGAAGCAAGGCTTGGCCTGGGGTCAAAGAACCGCATTTGCAGCGTTCTGTGTCTCCTCGGGCCGCGTGTGGTGTGTGGACAGGCGTAGAGCTCTGGTGGGAGGGGTGTACGTCCTCCTTCAGGGGAGCGTGTATCTGAGCAGATATGCAAAGCCAGGTACCTGTTGTGGGCTCCCCAGCTCCCCTGGGCCCCTCTGTGAGCACGCGCACGGAGCGTGGTGGGAACCACGTGGACATGCGTGCACAGGCTGGACTTGTGTCCGTGGGCACAGTTGTGTGTCTGGTCCTCATGGCTTTCCCCGCCCCTGGGCTGATGTGGGGGGTTGGGTGCAGAGTCCCTGGTATGTCTCTATGCTTGGAGGTGCCCACCTCCCCCTGATCTGCCCCTCAGGAACTGCCAGGCCAGGGTGGGGGACTCACGGGGGCCTGGTGCGGGTGGGAGAAGGTGATCTCCAGAGGCTCGGCCAGCCTGGTGACATTGACACGACCCAGCGTCAAGCCCACCATGCGGTTGTTCAGCACGCTGCTGCCGTCCTGTCGTCTGAGCAGGGAGCCCTGGGGAGGGAGGCGGGCCAGGCCAGGCTGCACAGGGACTCCCCAGACCCAGCCCTGACGGGGGCTCCTACGAGGCTCTAGGGCTTGTGCACGTTGCCTGGAGGGCAATGTCTGGGGACCAGAGGTTGGGGCAGTCTTATCCCCGCTGTTCCCCGGAGTCTGCACCAGGTGGGCCAAGGCAGGCCCACCCTCCAGGCCGAATGGCTGCAAAGCCACGTGTCTGGTGGGTCTCTGGCTGGCCTCCAGGCTGCCTCCACCCTCGGCTGGAGCACAGGCTTGGAAGGAAGATCAACCGAGAGGTGGCGGGCAGTGGGAGCACCGGTCCACCAGCCCTCAGGGCTGCACAAGTCCCTGTATGAGTGCAGACACACCTCGGGGGACACGCCTGGGACACGTCTGCCAGGGCCTGGCTATGCTCACTCACGTGAACAAGGTCACACCAGCACCTACATGATTGTGTGTGCAATCAGGAGTAGACAGAGAGACGCACGTTCGTGCCCTCCCAAGGATACGCACACAGGGCATGAGCACATTTGGGGTGGGGGGGTCCAAATACTGGGTGTGAATAACCAGCCTGAGCCTGCGGGCCACAGACTCGAGGGGTCTGAATGACCTCGGTGGCTTGAGGAACATTCTCCAGAGTTCCAGCGCCTCCTGCATGCCCATCGGGTCCTTCAGCAACGACTCCAGAGAGGGCAAGCTTGTCCCGGGGATCCTCAGTCACCCTGAGCCTCTCCTCACCTTGAAGACACTCCCTGAGCCGACGTCCAGGAGGGTTATGCCCAGCCGGACCGTTCGCTCGCCGCTCTTCAGGGAGCCGAAGAGGCTCCGGGGCAGCCGGACGCTGTCAGCGTGCCGGGGCTCGTCCTTGGTCACCTGCTGCGGAATCTGCAACCACAGACCCGGCTGGTCTCATCTTTCCCCGAGGATCCCAGCCCCCAACGCAGATCCTGCCCCTCCCCCAGCTGGAAGGAGAAACTGAGGCATGCTGGGTGGTAGGGCAGCACCAGGGTCCAAGGACAGCTCCGAGAGGTAGGACATTGGGGGGTACACAGGCCAAGCTCTGCTCTGTTCAGACTGTGAACCTCTGGGCACGGGACAGCTCTGGTGAGACTCAGTTATCCCAATATGGAGAATGGAGCCAGCAAGGTGCCCACGTGGCCACCAGTCAGGCTGGAAGTGGGCTGTGAATGGGGCAATCCCTGGAAAGGTCAGTTTGCCGGTGTGCGGGAGGGTCAGCGGTGGTGCATTTCGGCCCAGTCCTGATCCCCCACTGTGCTGGCCTAGGGCGAGGGAGATAGTGTCTGGCTTCTGACTCAAGGACAAAGGGAAAGCATCAGGCCATCAGGAAGGGAGGCAGGGAGGACGAAGGGGGAGGATATGAGAATTCACACTGAATGTGATATCCAGCCCTGCTCAACAACAACGCATTTTGTAACAGCTAAGAACGGTCAAAATATTAAAATAAATTTTCATTGGTGTGGCCAAGCGTGTTTTTTTCACCTCTGACCTCACCGCTCCCATGGGGCTGCAGCCTGGTCCCACCTGGTCCTGCCTCAACGCCCCCACGGGCATGGGAACAGAGGAAGCTGAGGATTGTAGCTAGAGCCTCATCTTTCCACTGCCCAGTCCAGAACCTTGTCAGAAAGATGTGAAGGTGATTTCAGCGGCTGGTGTCTACCCCTCGCAGAGGACTCAGCTCCTGGGGTGACATGATAAAGGGCTGAGAAACGCCCCTCCATCTTCCAACTCCCCTTCCCCAGGGAGTCCTAAAAGTCCCTCAATGACAGATCACCTGCCTGCTGCCCGAACTTCCGCCCTCTGCTTGGTGCTTTGAGGGAGGCTCCGCCCTCGCTGCACCAAGCATTCCCTGTGAGCTGTCTCATTCGTTCTCTCTGATGACCTTGAAAGTGGGCACTAGCACCCCCATTTTACAGATGGGGAAAGCGAGGCTCAGAAAAGTTAAGGAGTTTGCCCAAGATCACAATAGCTAGTTAGAGGCAGAATCCAGACTCACATAACCCCAGAGTCTGCCTTTTAACCCTTTGCAGTGCCCCTAGCAGTGCCTTTCCCTGATTTCTTATGTGTTCCCTGGTGGAAGAGCTCATGGGACCTTAGGACTTTGGAGCAGCCTTCGAGCTTGTTTTACAGATGAGGACTCAGGGGCCCGGTGGGGAAGGGGCTTTCTGGAGGACACCTCATCTGGTGGGGGGAGGTCCAGGGCTAGAACCCTGACTCCCGATTGGGTGACCTTCCAAAGTGCTCACCCTAGCACCCTGGGTGATCTGTTACCAGGATCCACTCGTCCAATGAACTCACCAGGACGCACTAGCAGGTGGCGGAGAACTACCTACCAAATGGGATGTGGGAAGGATAGCTATCGCTGGGCTCCAAGCCCAGACCATGACTCTTTCGGACAAATATGCCTGAGGAAAGCAGGACCAAAACTAGCCAACGGGGATGGGGAAGCCTTTACCTGAGAGGGGGTCAGAGAGAAGTACAGGTCTTCTGAGACATCGGTGCTGACGTTCGTGACAAGAGCCTTCAGAAAAGGTGTGTTCACGGTGTCCCTCTGACTGTTCTCCACCAGATAGGCCTCGTAGTTCAGCCAGTAGCTACAAGGGAAGACAGGGGCTTGCAGGGCGAGTCCCTCACCCAGTCCGCTCGCCCGGACGACAGGAGGAGGGGTATCACGGGCAGCGATCAGCAGGCGCTTGGTGTAGGAGGGGTGGCCCGGGACGTCCAAGGGAAGACCCTGGGATGCTGCAGGAGGGGACAGGTGTACGCAGCGATGCATGCTGGGTCTGGGGGACTCCAGTCGGTGGTCCTCGTGAGTACTTCATATGTTCCTCTTTTTTTTTGGAACAAAATAGTTTACAGTGTGAAGTTCGTCATTTTAACCACTTTAAAGCGTGCGATTCAGTGGCATGAAAGACGTGCACAATGTTTGAAATCATCTTTGCTATCAATGTCCTAAAAGGAAACCCTGAACTCCTTGAGCAGTTACTCTTCCCCCAGCCTCCGGCAGCCACTCATCAATGAGTCTGGAAATTCCATGTAAATGAAATTTTAGGCTATTGGGTCTTTTGTGCCTGGCTTCTTTCAATTGGCATGTTTTCAGAGTTTACCTATGCTGTAGCATGTATAAGTATTTTATTCTTTTTTTGGATGAATAATATTCCTTCATATGCATATACCACATCTTATTTATGCATTTATCCATCAGTGGGCATTTGGGTTATTTCCTCTTTTGGACTGTTGAGAGTAGAGTCGCTTGTATTCAAGTAGAAGCTTTTGTTTGAAGATTTGCTTCTTATTCTTTCGGGCGGATACCTAGGAGGAGAAATACTAGCAACTCTATGTTTAACTTCTTGGGAAATTGTTCCCCTGTTTTCCATAGCAGCTGCATCATTTTACACTCCCATTGCTACTGTGTGAGGGCTTGAATTTCTCCAGATTGTGCCAACACTTGATATTTCCCACTTTGTTTTGTTTCATTTGCAATTATAGCCATCCTCGGGGGCTGTGGAGTGGTATCTCACTGCGGTCTTAATCTGCATCTCTCTAGTGACTAATGATGTTAAGCACATTTTCAAGTGCTGATTGGTCTGTGTAAATCTTTGGAGAAGTTCTTCTGAGTATTCAAAACTGTGGGATGATCACTGTGTGGTGTGAGAGCTAACTCACATTTATTATTGAGTGGAGAAGGAAATGGCAACCCACTCCAGTATTCTTACCTGGAAATTTCAAGGACAGAGAAGCCTGGCGAGCTATAGTCCATGGGGTCTCAAATACATAAATATATAAATACAAATATAAATATAAATATATATGGGACTTTGCTGATGGCTCAGTGGTGAGGAAACAACCTGCAATGCAGGAGACCCGGATTCCATCCCTGGCTTGGGAAGATTCCCCCAGGGGGAGGGAATGCAACCCCCTCCAGTATTCTTGCTGGGAGAATTCCACAGACAGAGGAGCCTGTCGGGCTGCAGTTCATGGGGTCACACAGAGTCGAACACAACAGAAGTGACTTAGCAGCAACTAAGTGAATACTGGCAATTCAGTCCTTGAAGATGTAGCTGTATGCACACTGACTTATGGGAACTGAGCTGGCATTGAAAATACATAAAATACAAGTCTAACTGCCACTTATATTATTGCAGACCTCTTGCAATGGGCTAGAAAAGTCCCTGGGCCACAGATCAGTATCGGTCCGTGGACTGTTAGGAACTGGGTCACACAGCAGGAAATGAGCTGTTGTCTTCCACCAAGCTGGACCCTGGTGTCAAAAACATTGGAGACCACTGAGCTAGAACCTGAGGGTGAGCCAAGCCCTCCCCAACCCTGTCCCGAGCCTGGTGCTCTCTGTGGTGCTGAACCTTCTCAGGCCAGCGTTCCTTTTCCTGAGCCTGGGGTCCTAAGACCTGCTGCCCACATTTTTAAAGCGATTTTAAACAGGTGAAGGCTGAGGTACCAATGGGAGAAAGGGGCAACAAGAGCAGATAGAGCCAGATCAAGGCTATTGGAAAGAAGCAGCTATAGAGGGCTTGCCAGGGAGGCAAAAGCGAGACTCTTATTTTGACATCCTTTGAACAGTCACAGTTACCAAGGAATAAAGCTCCAGGAACCCCAGCACAAAAGTATGGTAAAATATAAGCCCTGCAAACATGTTCAAATGACAGGGAGGTCTTAATCTGCATCTCTCTAGTGACTAATGATGTTAAGCACATTTTCAAGTGCTGATTGGTCTGTGTAAATCTTTGGAGAAGTTCTTCTGAGTATTCAAAACTGTGGGATGATCACTGTGTGGTGTGAGAGCTAACTCACATTTATTATTGAGTGGAGAAGGAAATGGCAACCCACTCCAGTATTCTTACCTGGAAATTTCAAGGACAGAGAAGCCTGGCGAGCTATAGTCCATGGGGTCTCAAATACATAAATATATAAATACAAATATAAATATAAATATATATGGGACTTTGCTGATGGCTCAGTGGTGAGGAAACAACCTGCAATGCAGGAGACCCGGATTCCATCCCTGGCTTGGGAAGATTCCCCCAGGGGGAGGGAATGCAACCCCCTCCAGTATTCTTGCTGGGAGAATTCCACAGACAGAGGAGCCTGTCGGGCTGCAGTTCATGGGGTCACACAGAGTCGAACACAACAGAAGTGACTTAGCAGCAACTAAGTGAATACTGGCAATTCAGTCCTTGAAGATGTAGCTGTATGCACACTGACTTATGGGAACTGAGCTGGCATTGAAAATACATAAAATACAAGTCTAACTGCCACTTATATTATTGCAGACCTCTTGCAATGGGCTAGAAAAGTCCCTGGGCCACAGATCAGTATCGGTCCGTGGACTGTTAGGAACTGGGTCACACAGCAGGAAATGAGCTGTTGTCTTCCACCAAGCTGGACCCTGGTGTCAAAAACATTGGAGACCACTGAGCTAGAACCTGAGGGTGAGCCAAGCCCTCCCCAACCCTGTCCCGAGCCTGGTGCTCTCTGTGGTGCTGAACCTTCTCAGGCCAGCGTTCCTTTTCCTGAGCCTGGGGTCCTAAGACCTGCTGCCCACATTTTTAAAGCGATTTTAAACAGGTGAAGGCTGAGGTACCAATGGGAGAAAGGGGCAACAAGAGCAGATAGAGCCAGATCAAGGCTATTGGAAAGAAGCAGCTATAGAGGGCTTGCCAGGGAGGCAAAAGCGAGACTCTTATTTTGACATCCTTTTTTGAACAGTCACAGTTACCAAGGAATAAAGCTCCAGGGAACCCCCAGCACAAAAGTATGGTAAAATATAAGCCCTGCAAACATGTTCAAATGAGCTTGGATGGGTCAGGCCCCTAGAATATGCGGCCAGAAATAGTGCGACGAGACTGTCCAAATCCAGTGACTGGGCTACAGCAATTGGTACTAGTTTTTGTATATCTTTAAAAAATCTAAACAAAGAAGTCTTGTGATTTTTATTGTTACCAAATAAAATAGGGAATGGTATTTCACAATACATATAGCTCACCTCATGCATTAAAAAAATTTCTTGGTCTTACAAAACAGCCTAAGATTAGTGAGGTCTAATGTATGTCTAACGACTTGATGTAGCCCTGAGGAACACAGTGGCTATATACTCTTGGCTCTGCACGTTAAAGCAAACGATTCAGTGGCTTCTCTGGTGGTTCAAGGGTTAAAATCCGCCTTCCAAGGCAGGAGACACAGGTTCAATTCCTGGTTGGGGAACTAAGATCCCACATGCCTCGGGGCTATTAAATCCCCCTCTCTGCCACTAGAGAGCCCACATGCCACAACTAGGGAGCCCAAGCGCTCTAGAGCCCGTGCTCCCCGGGGAAGCCACCACCGTGAGAAGCCCACACACTGCCACAGAGAGGAGTCACCCCTCACCTCACAGCAACGAAGATCCCGCACAGCTGGTAATTGGTAAATTAATTAAAAACTAAAAAAGAAAAAGTAGTGCCCAAGCCAGTAGCTATCTAAATGCAAAATGATACTACTAATATAAAACTAGACCGTTATCTCACACTGTGCACCCAATGCAAACCAGCCCTAATTATAAGACCTTAAACCATACACTTCAAGAAGAAAACTTAGAAGAAAAATTGTATAACCTTGCAAAATGAGTATTTCTTTGACGTGCTTTAAATTTAAGACACATTTTTATCAAAAGTAAATGCTTTTGATCTTCAAAAGGCATTGTTAGGAAAGTGAAAAGACGCAACATAGACTGGGAGAAAATACATAGTCGCAAATGATACATCTGATACAAGACTTGTATCCAGAATTCTTAAAACTCAATCATACGAAGATAAGCCAATTTTTAGAAAGAGAGGAAGATCTGCATCATTATTTCACCAACGAAAATACACAAGCACATGAAAAGGTACTCAACATCATTAGTCATTTGCTAAACGCAAATAAAACCACAATGAAATACCACACTCAGTGGGGTGGCTATACCCCTACATACCGACAACACTGCAAAAATGTATTGAAACTATAACCCTTTTATACTGCTTATGGGAAAGCAAATGTATGGTCACTTTGAGAATCAGTTTGGCAGTTTTTTATAAAGCTAAACATCTACTTTCTATATATCCTAGCACTTCCATTCTTAGGTGTTTACTCCCAAAGAAATGAAACCATATGTCTACAAAAGCTTGAATTCAAATGTTTATGAAAGACTTGAATTCAAACGTTCACCCACTGGTGACAGAATGAACCTGACGTGTGTTCATATACGGGGCTTCCCTGGTACCTCAGAGGTAAAGAACCCACCTGCCAATGCAGGCGCAGGTTCAGTCCCTGGTTGGAAAAATCCTCTAGAGAAGGAAACAGCAAACTGCTCCAGTACTTTTGCCTGTGAAATCCCATGGACCAAGAAGCCTGGCGGGCTCTATAGTCCATGGGGTCAGAAAGACTTGGACATGACTTCGCACCTCAACAACAACAGCATCCACACCATGGAATATTACTAGATGACAAAAGAGCCAATTATTGAAACATGTTAAAAGATGAATGTCACCTAAAAACAGAAGTATAGGAAGCCAGACTCCATATGTGATTGTATGGTTCTCCTATGGAAATACTTAGCAAAGGCAGATCTATCGAGTAGCGAGCAGCTCAGTGATTGGCTGTGACTGAGGTTGAATTGCAAACAGGTACGTGAGTGTTCTTTCAAGTACAAACAGGGCATTTGGTGGTCTCAGCGGTGGTGTTGGGGTGGGGAGGGTGACGAAATAAACCTGGACACTCAGAGGGTCTCAAATGCACTGCTGCTGGGCTTCCCCTGGTGGTCCAGTGGGTAAGGACACCGCCTTGCAGTGCAAGGGGCGCCGGTTCGAGCCCTGGCCTGGGAAGATCCCACGTGCTGCGGAGCGGCTGGACTGATGTGTCCAATTACCGAGCCGAAGCTCTGGAGCGCATGTGCCCAGCGCCGGCGCTCTGCGAAGACAGAGGCCACCGCGATGGGAGGCCCACAGGAGCCAAAGAACGAAGACGAATGAAAATAGAGAAATGAAAGACCAATAGAAGTGGCCCGCCCACTCCCCTCCCTCCCCAACCCGAACCTCGCCCAAAGTAAATAAATAAATAAATCTTTTAAAAAAAAAAAAATGCACTGCTGCTTTCTCCTCCAGACATTTTTCAGAATTCCAAGACTTTAAAGTCTGAGAGCACTAGATAAGCCGAAAACTCTGAAAAGTAGAGGTTTCCATGGTCTGTTACTTTCTTTTAGTGGACCATAGAGGCGAATGGGAAAGACAAAACAATAAACGTATAAGAAGGAAACATCAAAGAGTAGCTTCATGATCCTGAGGATGCAGATACTTCTTAAATAAGATCCCCAAAGCGTTAACTATAAAGTAGAAATCTGGTACATTACACTACAGTACAATTAAGGTCTGTCTGTCCAAAGACAACACTAAGAGAATGAAGAGGCAATCCATAATGAAGGAGAATATATGCATGTATATCTATTGGCAAAGACATATATCCAGAATATATAAAGAATACTTTACATCACTTGCAAAAATTCAAACGACCCTGTAGAATGATGAGCCAGAGATTTTAAAGACTATTTCATAAAGAGAATATAAAAATGTTCAATCACTATGTGACCGATGTAACATGTCAATGGTCATCAGGGAAAACTAATTCATACCTGGTCATGTCACCACCCTCACATTCTTCCCCAAAACCTGAGCAATCTTTCTAAACTGCAAAACGGACTATGTTCTTCCTCTGTTTAAAATATATCATCGCCCTGCCGCCTCCCACACTGGTCTAGCTTACACAGCCTTTCACACGTTGGTCGCTGCTTATGTTTCCAGTTCTATCCGCCCCCCACCTCCCCATTGTGGCCTCCATCCCCAGCACTTTTCTCTGTCACAGTTCAAAGCACTAGAATTCTCCCGGAATGCTCCCTGTATCCCCTAACTTTGCTTTGGTCCAGTTGGAAATCTCCTATGCAGCCTTCAAAGCCCTTTTGGGGGTGGCCTCTTCTGTGAAGCGCTGGCAGAGCTCTCTCCTTTGAGCTAACCTGGTGCCTTGTCTACCTCCTGTCAGATCACACTTCAGAGTCACCGTCGTTTGGGCCCATGTCTGCCTCCACAACCCCCAAGGACAGTGACAGGGTCTAATTCATCTCTGCATCCCTTGGATCATAGGGTCTTGGGGTCAGGGGGAAGCAGGGTTTCAAACAATGTGGAAGGGTAAGAAGAGAGCAGTGTCTTCAGGGTCTAGGGGGACTGATAGCTGTATCCCTTCCTCACTGCCTCCTTGCCCCACCCCTGCGGAAACCCCACATTCCTGCTCCAGCTCAGGGGACCCTTTACCTCTGCAAGTATCTCAGATGGCAGGCTTCACCCTGTGACTGTGTGCACGTCGAGAAGCAACCTGCAATTCTGTTAAGGTCGTAGTCTTCATACGGGTTACTATTGGCGAGGCCCTCGCAGACATTTGTTGGCTTCTCATATTTCGTGGAGTGTCTCTCACCTAAGGAAGGGATACAGAGTGTGAACGGTCTGCATGGGGAGAGGCCGCAGGGCTGAGGGGAGCGGGGCTCGGGCTGCAGAGTCCGGTGGTGTGGAGCAGAACCCCAGCGCCATCCGTCCACATGAACTGTGCTAACTTGAGTTGGACTCACACCCTCCCTGGAGCTCGGTTTCAAGGCGAAGGAAACTGCCCTCTCCCCTTGCCAAGGGCGAATGGGTACAAAAGGCTTAGTACAAGGCTCTGTAGATAAAAGGTTTCATGTTAGTGCAAGGCCCTTTTGTGCCTCCTCTGGGGAGTGTGCCTGGCGTTGTTCCACATCAAACTTTCCAAAACCTGCATAAGTGGGATGTACGGCATAGCTCTTAGACAGGGTCCCTTTTGGTCTGCCTCATTCTGCTCCGTTCCCAGCCCAGCTGTCCTGGTACGGGCGACAAATGCAGCAGAGCGAGGCTCCCCGACGCAGAATGACTGAGCCAGGTTGCCAGCGAGCTGGTGGCTCCAGGACCAGAGGTCAGCTTTCACGATTGCAAATTCAGTTCCCTTTCACCTGGTAAGGATGGAGTGCAAGCTTTGGCTCGCCAGCTGTGAGACCTCAGGTAAATGCCTTAAACTCTCTGACACCCAGGCTCACCAGCCAAACGGGGCTGACGATACCTTCTTTGCAAGTTGTTGGGGGAGGATTGGGGATCATAGATATGAAGGACATAGCTCACTGGAGGGATTCAAAGAGTCAGTATTACTCATTCCAGGAAGTGAGAAACGCCTTGTAAGACGACTTGTATATTTATATATTTACATTGGGTGGAAGGATGTGTCTAAGTATTTACCCATCTCAACCAAAGAATGTATGAACAGAGTTTTTAAAACCAAACTGTTCACAAGGACATAAACTGAAAAGTTAAAGTTTCTGCAGCTCCCAGCTCTCACTCCAGAGCTCACCATCTCTAACAGTTTGTTGTACAACTTCCCAGGGAATTCCTATGCATATGCAAGCATTTTATATACATGTATACATTTACACGAATGGAATCATTTACCCATGTATCTAGAAGAGCCTTTGGCATCAGCACATACAGATGCATCTCGTTCTTTATGTACTGACATGCTATTTCATTATAGGGGCATTGCAATACTTCCTCAATTGATGTCCCCTCTTGGTGAACATTACGGGGTTTTGTTTTGTGGATTGTATTGAATGTCGCTACTTACATCTTGGTCAGCTGATGGTGTGAATTCATAGAAAGCATTCCTATCCTTGGAATTTGTATATCAAAATGTATGAGCTTTTGAAAATTGCTAAAGATAACTCAAAATTGATGCCTTGGAACTCGGTTTCAAGGCCTCCCCCTGGGAGGTGTGTACCTGAGTAAAAGGTTTCATGTTAGTGCAAGGCCCTTTGTGCCTCCTCTGGGGAGTGTGCCTGGCGTTGTTCCACATCAAACTTTCCAAAACCTGCATAAGTGGGATGTACGGCATAGCTCTTAGACAGGGTCCCTTTTGGTCTGCCTCATTCTGCTCCGTTCCCAGCCCAGCTGTCCTGGTACGGGCGACAAATGCAGCAGAGCGAGGCTCCCCGACGCAGAATGACTGAGCCAGGTTGCCAGCGAGCTGGTGGCTCCAGGACCAGAGGTCAGCTTTCACGATTGCAAATTCAGTTCCCTTTCACCTGGTAAGGATGGAGTGCAAGCTTTGGCTCGCCAGCTGTGAGACCTCAGGTAAATGCCTTAAACTCTCTGACACCCAGGCTCACCAGCCAAACGGGGCTGACGATACCTTCTTTGCAAGTTGTTGGGGGAGGATTGGGGATCATAGATATGAAGGACATAGCTCACTGGAGGGATTCAAAGAGTCAGTATTACTCATTCCAGGAGGTGAGAAACGCCTTGTAAGACGACTTGTATATTTATATATTTACATTGGGTGGAAGGATGTGTCTAAGTATTTACCCATCTCAACCAAAGAATGTATGAACAGAGTTTTTAAAACCAAACTGTTCACAAGGACATAAACTGAAAAGTTAAAGTTTCTGCAGCTCCCAGCTCTCACTCCAGAGCTCACCATCTCTAACAGTTTGTTGTACAACTTCCCAGGGAATTCCTATGCATATGCAAGCATTTTATATACATGTATACATTTACACGAATGGAATCATTTACCCATGTATCTAGAAGAGCCTTTGGCATCAGCACATACAGATGCATCTCGTTCTTTATGTACTGACATGCTATTTCATTATAGGGGCATTGCAATACTTCCTCAATTGATGTCCCCTCTTGGTGAACATTACGGGGTTTTGTTTTGTGGATTGTATTGAATGTCGCTACTTACATCTTGGTCAGCTGATGGTGTGAATTCATAGAAAGCATTCCTATCCTTGGAATTTGTATATCAAAATGTATGAGCTTTTGAAAATTGCTAAAGATAACTCAAAAATTGATGCCTTGGAACTGTGGTGTTGGAGAAGACTCTTGAGAGTCCCTTAGACTGCCAGGAGACCAAACCAGTCAGTCCTAAGGGAAATCAATCCCGAATAGTCATTGGAAGGACGGATGCTGAAGCTGAAGCTCCGATACTTTGGCCCCCTGATGTGAAGAGGTGACTCACTGGAAAAGACCCTGATGCTGGGAAAAACAGAAGGCAGAAGGAGAAGGGGACGACAGAGGACGAGATGGTTGGATGGCATCACTGAGTCAATGGACATGTGTTTGAGCAGGCTCCGGGAGACGGTGAAAAACAGGGAACTCAGTCCATGGGATCTCAAAGAGTTGGACACAACGGAACTGAAAGACGGTATTGAATTTCCTTCTTTTTAAAAAAGATTTATGCCATATTATGGACTCATTTGGCTGTGCCGTGTCTTCACTGCTGCTGCGGGCAGGCTCTCTCGAGCTGGCTCTAGGCTCTTGGGCTTCAGGGTTGTGCTGCACAGGCTTAGTTTGCTCTGAGGGCTTAGCTGTCCGGTGGCACGTGGAACCTGCCTGGACCAGGGATCGAACCTGTGTTCCTTGTACTGGCTAGTGGATTCTTAACCATTGGGCCACAAGGGAAGTCCTCAAAGTCCTCAGATTTCCTTCTTAAAGGGGCTGCAGCTATTTAGACTTGCACCAAAAATGGGCACAGTCCTAGACCTCACCAAACTTTGAAATCTGTGCAAGTCTTAGAGGAAAAATTGAATTTCAATTTAATTTTAGAAGGAGTTGGAACATCTATTTGTAGGTCTTTTCCCATGAACGGATTTATTGTATCCCTCATGGGGGCAGAACTGGATCTTGACAATCTGCATATTTCTGTCTCAACTGGCCCACCAGGAGCTGAGGGTGAGGTGGGTAGGGATACATTTACTTTTCATTTTTCCCACATCCTTCTTCAGTGTTTGATTTTTTTAAAAAAAATATGCACAGTATGACTTTCACATCAAATGGAACCAGTTAAATTTTAAGACAAAAATACATGGTAAAGAGCTTCCCTGGTGGTCCAGTGGGTAAGGACACTGCCTTGCAATTCAAGGGGCACCGGTTCGAGCCCTGGCCTGGGAAGATCTCACGTGCCGCGGAGCGGCTGGACCCATGTGTCCAATTACCGAGCCGGAGCTCTGGAGCACATGCGCCCAGAGCCAGCGCTCTGCAACGAGAGAGGCCCCTGAGATGGGAGGCCCACACAGGCCAAAGAACAAAGATAAATGAAAGACCAATAGAAGCAGCCAGGAAAAAAAAAAAAAACATGGTAAAGACAATGGCACACCAAAGTTAGGGTAAAACCATAACCTTCTCAAGTGGATTTTATAATCATTAGACCCATATGTGACCATGCTTTAAGTAGTTTATAAAGGAACTTAAGTCTTCTGTTAGATTTTTTTTATAATTATTTTCTCTCTCTTCTTTTCTTTTTGCCTCTAAGTCATCATTTATTTTTCATCCATCTTTATTCTTTGGCCTGTGTGGGCCTCCCATCGCAGTGGCCTGTCTTGTTGCAGAGCGCCGGCTCCTAATTGGACACACCGGTCCCGCTGCTCCACGGCACGTGGGATCTTCCAGGGCCAGCGATTGAACCCGTGCCCCCTGCACTGCGAGGTGGACTCTTTACCCACTGGGCCACCAGGGAAGCCCTCTGTTAGATTTTAAAGATACCCGTCACACATTGTTTAATGGGAAAAAGCACGGGATGGGTGAGCATATGCAGAATACGATCGATGCTTGCTTTATAAACAAAGGACGAAGAGAGGGGCTTCCCGGGTGGCTCCGTGGTAAAGAACCCGCCTGCCGATGCAGGAGACGTGGGTTTTATCCCAGATCTGGAAAGCCCCCACTTGCGGCAGAGCAGCTAAGCCCGCGAGCCACAGCCTCCGCCCGCGCTCTAGAGCGGGGAGCCACTGCTGCTGAAACCTGTGCCCTCTGGAGCCCAGGCTCCGTGACAAGAGGAGCCGCCGCGGTGAGAAGCAGCACACCTAGCGCACAGCCCCTCACTCACACCACCAGCAGAAAGCCCACACAGCGACGGGAGACAGCACAGTCAAACATACACAGTCAAGAAATCCTTTCTAAAAAGGAAGACAAGTGAGAAAAGAGGGAAGGAGGGAGAAAGAAGGAAGAAGACCAGAGAGGAAGAGGAGGGGAGAGGACATTGGCAGCTCCGGGGAGGTACCGTTGTCTTGGTAACACAGCCCCAGTTGTGCCTGAGGGGTGACGCAGGGGCGCTGGGTGCACCTCCGTAGGGGTCCACAGACCCTCCCCTCCTGTTCCACCATGAAATTTCAGGGCCGTCAGGTCTGTGAAGATCTGAGAGTACCTGGTGCAGAGAAGATTACCACACAGGTTGACTTAAAAAAAACATGGTAAAGACAATGGCACACCAAAGTTAGGGTAAAACCATAACCTTCTCAAGTGGATTTTATAATCATTAGACCCATATGTGACCATGCTTTAAGTAGTTTATAAAGGAACTTAAGTCTTCTGTTAGATTTTTTTTATAATTATTTTCTCTCTCTTCTTTTCTTTTTGCCTCTAAGTCATCATTTATTTTTCATCCATCTTTATTCTTTGGCCTGTGTGGGCCTCCCATCGCAGTGGCCTGTCTTGTTGCAGAGCCGGCTCCTAATTGGACACACCGGTCCCGCTGCTCCACGGCACGTGGGATCTTCCAGGGCCAGCGATTGAACCCGTGCCCCCTGCACTGCGAGGTGGACTCTTTACCCACTGGGCCACCAGGGAAGCCCTCTGTTAGATTTTAAAGATACCCGTCACACATTGTTTAATGGGAAAAAGCACGGGATGGGTGAGCATATGCAGAATACGATCGATGCTTGCTTTATAAACAAAGGACGAAGAGAGGGGCTTCCCGGGTGGCTCCGTGGTAAAGAACCCGCCTGCCGATGCAGGAGACGTGGGTTTTATCCCAGATCTGGAAAGCCCCCACTTGCGGCAGAGCAGCTAAGCCCGCGAGCCACAGCCTCCGCCCGCGCTCTAGAGCGGGGAGCCACTGCTGCTGAAACCTGTGCCCTCTGGAGCCCAGGCTCCGTGACAAGAGGAGCCGCCGCGGTGAGAAGCAGCACACCTAGCGCACAGCCCCTCACTCACACCACCAGCGGAAAGCCCACACAGCGACGGGAGACAGCACAGTCAAACATACACAGTCAAGAAATCCTTTCTAAAAAGGAAGACAAGTGAGAAAAGAGGGAAGGAGGGAGAAAGAAGGAAGAAGACCAGAGAGGAAGAGGAGGGGAGAGGACATTGGCAGCTCCGGGGAGGTACCGTTGTCTTGGTAACACAGCCCCAGTTGTGCCTGAGGGGTGACGCAGGGGCGCTGGGTGCACCTCCGTAGGGGTCCACAGACCCTCCCCTCCTGTTCCACCATGAAATTTCAGGGCCGTCAGGTCTGTGAAGATCTGAGCCAGTACCTGGTGCAGAGAAGATTACCACACATCTTTCTTTGCAATTATGTTTGCAAGACGTTGTTAGAAGCATTTAGCCCAGACAGGGGGAGCCTAAATCCAGCCTGTGAGCTGGAGGCCCCTCCAGACCCACCCTGCTCTTCTCCCCCGCACTCCGCCCCCGAGGCTGCTCTCCAAGGACCGTCTCAGTCTGCGTTCATACGGGGAGAGGGGGTCGGGGGAGGTCAGGTTCCCCCTCCCCAGCCTCCCCACCAGGGCCTGGTTCTCTCCCCGCCATAGCCACAGGCTCCAGTCCCGGACGCCAGCCTTCACACATCCTTGGTAAACCACCCCCTTTTTCTAAGGTGTTTTTTATTTTTGACGTGGACCATTTTAAAAGTCTTTATTGAATCTGTTACAATATTGCTTGCACTGTATGTTTTAGATTTTTGCCCGGGAGGCATGTGCAATCTTAGCTCTCCGATGAGAGATTTAATCCGCACTCCCCTGCATCGGAAGGCAAAGGATTACCCACTGGACCACCAGGCAAGTCCCAGGAAAGTGTCCCCTTGTCAAAGAGTGTGTCTGCCTCCCTCTAGACACGGCACAGGGGTAAATCCACCTACCAATGCAGGAGATGCAAGACACACATGTTCGATCCTTGGATCGGGAAGATACCCTGGAGCTGGAAATGGCAACTCGCTCCAGGGTGCTCGCCTGGAAAATTCCACAGACAGGGGAGCCTGGAGCACTACAGTCCATGGAGTCGCAAAAGAGCTGGACGTGCCTGAGCAACTGAGCGCACACACGGCTTCCCTCTGGGACTCCACTTCTTGAAGCACCCCTGTCGCTCGGCTAGACTATGAGTCCCTGGCGCGCAAGGACCATATGGTGTATGAGCAGCCATCGTGGGGACAGGGAGGGGAAGCCAGGGTGGCTGGGGAGGAGGGGGGAGGAGGAGGGCAGGGGAGACCCCGTCTGGCCTCAGCCAGGAGCGCAGAGGCAGCTGGAGACGGGCTTGTCCTGCCCGCCCGCCCCGCCACGTCCCAGAGCCTCAGCTAGAGGTGTAGGGCTGGGGGGGCACCCTCCATGGCCCCCTCCCCTTTCCAGGGTGCCATGGGGAGGCAAAGGGGACCCAAGACCGAGTGCTGATGGAAGATTTTCAAGAGAGCAGAGCTGACCAGGTCAGAGACAGTGCTGTGGCCGTCAGGATGGGCTCCTCAGAGGACGTGCTCCAGGCACGCCCACTCCCTACCCCGCCCTGTCCCCGACCCTGGGTGACCCCGGCTTGGCAGGAGGGGGTGCGGAGCCCACTACTCACCCAAGGCCAGGTGCAGGAGGAGCAGGGCCCCCAGGGCCCTGGGCGCCACCATCCTGGGCCAGCCTGTCCACGCCGGCCGGAGCCCTGCCGCTGTGTCACCTTCTGGTCCCCGGCTCTGCTGAGCTGGCCCTCCCCGGCCCCCACCCCGCAGTGTCACCGCTTCCTGTGGCCTCGTGGTCACCCTTCCTCCTCCATGGCATCATCGGTTAAGTTGTGAAAGGAGAGCGTGGTGCACTGGACCGTGTTCCTAGTCGCACCCCGCCCCCTGACCACCTGCGGAGGGGGCCCGACTCCATAGGCGCTGCTGAGCCCGCGCCAGGAGCGCCGCCCCTGGGGTCTCGTCCGGGTGGGCGCTGGGCCCAGCGGCCGCGGAGGGCTCTGAGCGGGCCCCTGGGCAGCCACGGCAAGCCGGATCTTTAGAGTCAGGAACACTTACCTCAGATCCTGCTTTCACAAGCTGGGGGCCTCGCTGAGCCCCAGCGTTCTCCTTTGTAAAGCAGGCACCCAGCGGTTCAGTTGGTAAAGAATTTGCCTGCAATGCAGGAGACCACCCGCAGCACAAGAGACATGGGTTCGATCCCTCGGTTGGGAAGATGCCCCGGAGAAGGCAATGGCAACCCTCTCCAGTATTCTTGCCCGGAGAACCCCACGGACGGAGGAGTCAGCCGGGCGACCGTGCATGGGGTTGCATAGCGTCGTATGCGACTTAGCGACAGACCCACTACCAAAGCAGACAGCAAGGCGCTGCCTCCGGGGGCCACATCCAGGCTCGAGGAGACAGGGGCACAGCCCGGCTATAGGGATGAAGATGCCGAGAGCCTTCACACTCCCTCACTCACGCCTGAGATCCCAACAGGGTCAAGGCTCAGTCCGAGGCACGCGAGGGAGAGGAAGGGCCAGGCTGGGAGGGCCTGCGGTCCCTCCCTTCCCCCGCCCAGCAGATGGAATAAGAGGTGAGGCAGGAACGTGGGCCTGGGATGACGTCTGCCCCGACCACTTCCTGGCTGCCCGAGCTCGCCTGAGCTGACCCCTGGCGCGGGAAGCGCTCAAGAGACGCTGCGGGTAGAGCTGGTCCGTCTATGGGCGTGACCGTGATTATCGACATCACTTTATGATTATCAGTACTGTGACGTTGTCGCCATCGCAGCGGTCATGGGTGCCCGTCGGGAATGCGCAGGCAGGGAAGGGTTGACCACTCGGCACCCTCCGACTCTAGTGGCCCCAGGGAAGCCCTGTGGGTGAAGCCTCTGGCCTCCCGGCCCCCACCCCGCAGTGTCACCGCTTCCTGTGGCCTCGTGGTCACCCTTCCTCCTCCATGGCATCATCGGTTAAGTTGTGAAAGGAGAGCGTGGTGCACTGGACCGTGTTCCTAGTCGCACCCCGCCCCCTGACCACCTGCGGAGGGGGCCCGACTCCATAGGCGCTGCTGAGCCCGCGCCAGGAGCGCCGCCCCCGGGGTCTCGTCCGGGTGGGCGCTGGGCCCAGCGGCCGCGGAGGGCTCTGAGCGGGCCCCTGGGCAGCCACGGCAAGCCGGATCTTTAGAGTCAGGAACACTTACCTCAGATCCTGCTTTCACAAGCTGGGGGCCTCGCTGAGCCCCAGCGTTCTCCTTTGTAAAGCAGGCACCCAGCGGTTCAGTTGGTAAAGAATTTGCCTGCAATGCAGGAGACCACCCGCAGCACAAGAGACATGGGTTCGATCCCTCGGTTGGGAAGATGCCCCGGAGAAGGCAATGGCAACCCTCTCCAGTATTCTTGCCCGGAGAACCCCACGGACGGAGGAGTCAGCCGGGCGACCGTGCATGGGGTTGCATAGCGTCGTATGCGACTTAGCGACAGACCCACTACCAAAGCAGACAGCAAGGCGCTGCCTCCGGGGGCCACATCCAGGCTCGAGGAGACAGGGGCACAGCCCGGCTATAGGGATGAAGATGCCGAGAGCCTTCACACTCCCTCACTCACGCCTGAGATCCCAACAGGGTCAAGGCTCAGTCCGAGGCACGCGAGGGAGAGGAAGGGCCAGGCTGGGAGGGCCTGCGGTCCCTCCCTTCCCCCGCCCAGCAGATGGAATAAGAGGTGAGGCAGGAACGTGGGCCTGGGATGACGTCTGCCCCGACCACTTCCTGGCTGCCCGAGCTCGCCTGAGCTGACCCCTGGCGCGGGAAGCGCTCAAGAGACGCTGCGGGTAGAGCTGGTCCGTCTATGGGCGTGACCGTGATTATCGACATCACTTTATGATTATCAGTACTGTGACGTTGTCGCCATCGCGCAGCGGGTCATGGGTGCCCAGGAAGGAAGGGGGGGCAGCCAACACATACCGGGTACAATGCGCAGGCAGGGGAAGGGTTGACCACTCGGCACCCTCCGACTCTAGTGGCCCCAGGGAAGCCCTGTGGGTGAGGCCATGGCCTTGGGCAGGGTCCTATGCTCACTTAAGGGTCAGAAGGCCAAGGGTGCTCTACCCAGGAAGTCCCTCACTGCCAGCATCCGCCCTCAAGGCCACACGGCCAGAGCTGGCCCTGGTCCGCCTTGGGGACTCATGGGGACCCGCCCAGCCCTGGCGGGCCTCTCTTTCCTCTTGCTCCCACACAGCGTCCAGGCAAGACTTAGCATCCTGCTGGGCCCTTTGGGCCTGGGGAGGGTCAGGGTCGATCAGGAGGCAGGTGGGAATCTGGCAGAACCCGAGGCTCTTCTCTGCAGGGAAGGCCGGGAGGGTGAATGGGAGCCCTGGCCCTCCCTCCTTCCACCCAGCAGCCTGCCCCCACCCCACCCGCTGCCGGTCAGCGCGAGGGTTTTGTGGTCCATGACTGTGAGTCCTACCCCTGCAGACCCACCCACCACCTGGGGCCCCCAGAGGGACTCACGGGGGCCTGTTGGTCGAGAAGAGCCTGGCGATCTGCAGACCAGAACCCAGAGCGCGGCACAGCGGGGAAGACCGGAATGAGGACTGGCAACGTGCCGAGGGAAGGTCCGGCAGAGCCAGGGTGGAGGGCCACCTCTCCTAGGCAACTGGGGGGCTGGGGATTAACCTAGAGTCACTTCCAGCCCTGGGGAATCCAGGGGAAAACCTCCCCCTCTGCCACCTCCCCCCCCCAGCTTCTCCAGACGGCTCCAGGGTTGGCGTCTGCTGTGTGGGCAAGGCCTCCAGCCCTCCAGCCAATCCCGGCCAGTGCTCAGGCCCTGGCCACGCCAGTCAATTTCCCCCGCCAGAGGGGAAACACGCCAGGTGGGACCAGCGGTTCTATTATGCAAAGTCCCACAGCCCAGAGAGGCCGAGATGAGGACCACCTGCTGCCAGAAGCTGTCAGGTGGCTGGTGCAGGGCGTTCACGTGAGGACGGGACCCAGCCCGCGACCCTGTCCCCACTACCTGAGCTTGGAAACAGACACTAGGGCCTCAAGAGAGTTCTTTGATGGGGAGAATTTGTTTGAGGAGAGTGCTAGCGGCCTGGGGGAGGGGGCTGGGTCCCCTTCCTGCCCTCCCTGAGGATGGTGGGAGCTATTTTCTCTGGTCTAGACAAATGATGGGGGTCCGAGAGGCCCGGAGGAAACTGGCCCTGATTCCACCCCACTGCCCAGTCAGGACACTGCGGGGGGGATCTGTCCTCCGTCCTCAGGGGCTGGGGCGTAAGAGGAGCCCACCCCTCGATAAAGGTGGAGGCGGAGGCCAACGGAAGCAGCTGGAGGAGGGCCTGGGAGAAAGGCAGGGTGCAGGGGGTTTCCACATGCCGAGGTCCCTGAAGATCCCCAGAGAGCCCTCATTCATGCCTGTCACGTCCCTGCCGGTCCACCTGGCCGCCCGGGGGCTTCACCCCCAGCCTGCCCGTCTCTGGAGACGGTGCCTCTTTCCCCAGCCCGTGTCCCCCCGGAGCAGCCAGGAGAGGATGGAGACGGTGGAGCGGGGACACTCAGGCGGGGCTGGAGCTGGTCCTGTCAGCCGGCTGCATAGAGAACAGCGGGTGTCACGAGATTTTAAGAAATAAATATGCACACACATATACATAGACACAGAGAAAGGATGGGAACGGGGGGCTCAAAACCTCTCAGGTCAAGGCCCTGAACACAGGCACTAGTCCGCTTTCATTCAGTGCTGAAGCCTCCAGGTGTCTACAGGGAATGATATTAGCACGGGCCGGGACTCAGGCACAGCCCTGTTCAATAATCATCCTCGTGACTCTATTATCCTTCCAGTGGAGAGAGCGCATTACAGCGGGGGGCAACGGTACCAGCAAGAAGTTAAGAAGGAGTCTCCACCGACCCTGCGTTCCAAAGTCCATGGCAGATCTCCTACCTGTTGCTGCGCTAATGACCCCAGTAATGACGCGCGTAATTAAATCAGTTCTTTTCTAGTTTTTCATTTCTAAGATGGTTTCTCCTGGCTCGGCCAAAGCCACAAAAACGTCACTAGTTTGTTTCCCCAGAGTCCTGCACTGGCCCTTTAGAGCTCAGGTGGCTGGTGCAGGGCGTTCACGTGAGCCCCCCCTACCTGAGCTTGGAAACAGAGACTAGGGCCTCAAGAGAGTTCTTTGATGGGGAGAATTTGTTTGAGGAGAGTGCTAGCGGCCTGGGGGAGGGGGCTGGGTCCCCTTCCTGCCCTCCCTGAGGATGGTGGGAGCTATTTTCTCTGGTCTAGACAAATGATGGGGGTCCGAGAGGCCCGGAGGAAACTGGCCCTGATTCCACCCCACTGCCCAGTCAGGACACTGCGGGGGGGATCTGTCCTCCGTCCTCAGGGGCTGGGGCGTAAGAGGAGCCCACCCCTCGATAAAGGTGGAGGCGGAGGCCAACGGAAGCAGCTGGAGGAGGGCCTGGGAGAAAGGCAGGGTGCAGGGGGTTTCCACATGCCGAGGTCCCTGAAGATCCCCAGAGAGCCCTCATTCATGCCTGTCACGTCCCTGCCGGTCCACCTGGCCGCCCGGGGGCTTCACCCCCAGCCTGCCCGTCTCTGGAGACGGTGCCTCTTTCCCCAGCCCGTGTCCCCCCGGAGCAGCCAGGAGAGGATGGAGACGGTGGAGCGGGGACACTCAGGCGGGGCTGGAGCTGGTCCTGTCAGCCGGCTGCATAGAGAACAGCGGGTGTCACGAGATTTTAAGAAATAAATATGCACACACATATACATAGACACAGAGAAAGGATGGGAACGGGGGGCTCAAAACCTCTCAGGTCAAGGCCCTGAACACAGGCACTAGTCCGCTTTCATTCAGTGCTGAAGCCTCCAGGTGTCTACAGGGAATGATATTAGCACGGGCCGGGACTCAGGCACAGCCCTGTTCAATAATCATCCTCGTGACTCTATTATCCTTCCAGTGGAGAGAGCGCATTACAGCGGGGGGCAACGGTACCAGCAAGAAGTTAAGAAGGAGTCTCCACCGACCCTGCGTTCCAAAGTCCATGGCAGATCTCCTACCTGTTGCTGCTCTGTATGACCCCAGCTAATGAGCGCACGTGAATTAAATCAGCTTGCTTTTGCCTCAGTTTTTTCATTTCTAAGATGGTTTTCTCCTGGCTCGGCCAAAGCCACAAAAAACGTCACTAGTTTGTTTCCCCAGAGTCCTGCACTGGCCCTTTAGACACAAAGAGCCGTGATCAAGCAAGACGGCTCTTGTAACTGAAGACGGACGAGAGCCTATGTGACCTGCCTCCCCTGTGTCACGGGCTCCCCCGTGGCGCCGACGGTAAAGAATCTGCCGGCCGGGCAGGAGACCCAGGCTCAGTCCCTGGGCGGGGAAGATCCCCTGGAGAAGGAAATGGCAACCCACTCCAGTGCTCTTGCCTGGGCCGTTTCATGGATAGAGGAGCCTCACGGACTATAGTCCACGGGGTCGCAAAGAATCAGATACAACTGAGCGGCCAACACAACACCTGTCACGGGACAGAGGAGGTTTGATAGAACGAGACTGAAGACAGTGACAGGAGAAAGGTCTAAGCATTTCATTCTCGCAGCCCACCCATGGCGCACTGGTCAGTAAGCCGGTTACATATGTCCCGTGACCAGCCAAGGGCTGAATTCAGCCCTCCCGTGTGCTTTCTTTGACCTGCGAATACTTCAGATTAACCAGAATATTTTTTGTCATATATATTTTTAAAATCACTTGACTGCGCCAGGTCTCTCTAGTTGAGGTGAGCAGGCTTCTTGTTGCGGGGACTTCTCTTGTTGTGGGGACTTCTCTTGTGTGGAACTCGGGCTCCAGGGCACATGGGCTTCAGAGGTTATGGCACATGGGCTCCATAGTTGTGGCTCCGAGGCTCTAGAGCACAGGCTCCATAGTTGTGGCTCACGGGCTTAGTCACTCCGCAGCATGTGGCATCTTCTCAGATCAGAGATCGAACTCATGTCTCCTGCGTTGGCAGGCAAACTTTTTACCACTGAGCTACCAGGGAAGTCCCCATGCTTTTTAAATCAGGGGATTTTACGCTAGCACAATCTGGATTTCTTCTCATAAAAGGCAGGTGGTCTGGCTACCTGGACTCTCATCCCAGCACGGAGGGGACTGGCTCAAGTTGAGTAGTAGCTATGCCTCAGCACGGGACTCGTGACCTCCAGTCCCCCTGTGACCCACCGCTCGCCGCTGCCTCCCCAGTGCCGACCTCTAGTTGCCGTTTCTCCTGGCTCGGCCAAAGCCACAAAAAACGTCACTAGTTTGTTTCCCCAGAGTCCTGCACTGGCCCTTTAGACACAAAGAGCCGTGATCAAGCAAGACGGCTCTTGTAACTGAAGACGGACGAGAGCCTATGTGACCTGCCTCCCCTGTGTCACGGGCTCCCCCGTGGCGCCGACGGTAAAGAATCTGCCGGCCGGGCAGGAGACCCAGGCTCAGTCCCTGGGCGGGGAAGATCCCCTGGAGAAGGAAATGGCAACCCACTCCAGTGCTCTTGCCTGGGCCGTTTCATGGATAGAGGAGCCTCACGGACTATAGTCCACGGGGTCGCAAAGAATCAGATACAACTGAGCGGCCAACACAACACCTGTCACGGGACAGAGGAGGTTTGATAGAACGAGACTGAAGACAGTGACAGGAGAAAGGTCTAAGCATTTCATTCTCGCAGCCCACCCATGGCGCACTGGTCAGTAAGCCGGTTACATATGTCCCGTGACCAGCCAAGGGCTGAATTCAGCCCTCCCGTGTGCTTTCTTTGACCTGCGAATACTTCAGATTAACCAGAATATTTTTTGTCATATATATTTTTAAAATCACTTGACTGCGCCAGGTCTCTCTAGTTGAGGTGAGCAGGCTTCTTGTTGCGGGGACTTCTCTCGTTGTCGGGACTTCTCTTGTGTGGAACTCGGGCTCCAGGGCACATGGGCTTCAGAGGTTATGGCACATGGGCTCCATAGTTGTGGCTCCGAGGCTCTAGAGCACAGGCTCCATAGTTGTGGCTCACGGGCTTAGTCACTCCGCAGCATGTGGCATCTTCTCAGATCAGAGATCGAACTCATGTCTCCTGCGTTGGCAGGCAAACTTTTTACCACTGAGCTACCAGGGAAGTCCCCATGCTTTTTAAATCAGGGGATTTTACGCTAGCACAATCTGGATTTCTTCTCATAAAAGGCAGGTGGTCTGGCTACCTGGACTCTCATCCCAGCACGGAGGGGACTGGCTCAAGTTGAGTAGTAGCTATGCCTCAGCACGGGACTCGTGACCTCCAGTCCCCCTGTGACCCACCGCTCGCCGCTGCCTCCCCAGTGCCGACCTCTAGTTGCCGTTTCTCCTCTCTGTTGCTTTGACAACATTCCCAGCAGATTTCTTTTACACACGCCCTCTTCATGTTCTTCCATCGCCCCCGTCTCCCTCCCCCCACCCCCGCCATCAGTGATTCCTAACAGAAGCACAGAACCAAACTCAGGAGGAAAGCCCCCAAAATGTTTGCGTTCATTGGTTAGGTGACCACAACTGACTTTTATTTTCTTCTGTGTACTCTTCTACAACTTCCAAATTCTCTACGATGAACACGCACTTCGTTTTCATATCAAAAGACAAACTGGTAACTACAAAGAAAATTCTCCCCATCATTAGGGCTGAGAGCCAGATCAAATGCTGCCTCCTGCAGGAAGGCTTCCAGGAACGTCAGCCAGGAATGCTGCTGCCCCGCCCCCAGCCCCTCTGCCCCCTCCCCCCTCCTCTGTGCTTGTAGCTCTGAGAGTTCTTGTCTTGTGCATGGCTTCCACACTATATCGGAGCAGCGGGAGCCCGTCTGGCCATTGGGGTCCTCCAGCATTAACTGTGACCGGCTGTGGTGTGCTCAAAATCGCCTGCAGGGGGCGCTAGGGAGCGCGTCAGCATTTCTACCAGCATCTCGGGGCGGGAGGCGGGTCTCCGTCTTTGGAGCGCTGGGGTGGAAACACATTTGGACTGCTACGCTCAGTAGTTTGTGAGGCAAGAGGGCTTTGGGAGAAGCTGCGGGCCCCTGGGAGGTGTGGGCTTGGCAGTGGTGAGCAAGGGTGAGGCAGCTCTGGAGAGGCTCAGGTGGAGAGATGGACCCAGCTCTGCCCAGAATGTTTCTGCTAAGCCTGAGTCAGGGCAGGCAAAGAGGTCCACACAGTAGATAAAGGTTTACAGCAGGCACCAGGCGGCCCTGGGAACCACCACCCAACATCCAGCATTGGCGTCGGGGACCCCGACTGTGAGTGGAAGGAGGCCCTCGGAGAGGAGGGGAGGACCAGGAAGAGGGGAGGGAGGGCTGGCAGAAGGGGAGGGCCCTGGGCTCAAGAGATAGCGGAGGTGTCCTCCTGCAGGGGTCTGGCTCGATACTCTGCCCCGACGCATTTTCCCTGCGTGCCATCCTTAGGTGGAAATGGCGGGGGCTACAGAGGGCCCTCACAGGGGTCCCCAGACACACAGCAGCCATGGCACCTTACGCCTCCAAGGTCCCAGGCCTGCAGACTCTCGACCCCGGCTGTGAGGGCCGGTGCCTTACGACCCGTCTTCAGCCCCCTCCTGGGAGCCCAGCCTGGGAGTCTGGCTGCCATGGCAACAGCCCCATCCCTCCGAGGTCCTCGGGCCTTCTCAAGTCTCCGGCCGGCCCGCCAAGGGCCGGGCCTGGCTGCAGGGGCCGCAGGCAGCAGTGAAGAGACACCACGATTCTGCGTCCTCACACCGGCGGGGGGCGCGGGCGGCCTAGATGCGGCTGGACGAGGTGCTGCCCGAGGTGATGGGGAGCCTGGCGCTGTCCGAGTTGCTCTTCAGAGGGGAGGGCCCGCCCCGGGCCTGCAGGCGCATGGACCAGTACCAGAGGAAGATGAGGAAGCCTGCAGCACAGGGGGCACGGAACTCAGAGGCAGGGGCAGCCCCCACCCCCACTGCCTTCCACTTCAACCCTGATCTGCCCCGCCCGCCCCATGTGATCCCGGGAGCCCCAGCTCTGCACCCTGCCCTACACCCTCTCACGTCAGTCTCTCCAGGTCCCCAGGCCTTTCTTGGGGGAAGCCGCTCGGAGAGGGCCCCGGGGGGGAAGCACATTTGGACTGCTACGCTCAGTAGTTTGTGAGGCAAGAGGGCTTTGGGAGAAGCTGCGGGCCCCTGGGAGGTGTGGGCTTGGCAGTGGTGAGCAAGGGTGAGGCAGCTCTGGAGAGGCTCAGGTGGAGAGATGGACCCAGCTCTGCCCAGAATGTTTCTGCTAAGCCTGAGTCAGGGCAGGCAAAGAGGTCCACACAGTAGATAAAGGTTTACAGCAGGCACCAGGCGGCCCTGGGAACCACCACCCAACATCCAGCATTGGCGTCGGGGACCCCGACTGTGAGTGGAAGGAGGCCCTCGGAGAGGAGGGGAGGACCAGGAAGAGGGGAGGGAGGGCTGGCAGAAGGGGAGGGCCCTGGGCTCAAGAGATAGCGGAGGTGTCCTCCTGCAGGGGTCTGGCTCGATACTCTGCCCCGACGCATTTTCCCTGCGTGCCATCCTTAGGTGGAAATGGCGGGGGCTACAGAGGGCCCTCACAGGGGTCCCCAGACACACAGCAGCCATGGCACCTTACGCCTCCAAGGTCCCAGGCCTGCAGACTCTCGACCCCGGCTGTGAGGGCCGGTGCCTTACGACCCGTCTTCAGCCCCCTCCTGGGAGCCCAGCCTGGGAGTCTGGCTGCCATGGCAACAGCCCCATCCCTCCGAGGTCCTCGGGCCTTCTCAAGTCTCCGGCCGGCCCGCCAAGGGCCGGGCCTGGCTGCAGGGGCCGCAGGCAGCAGTGAAGAGACACCACGATTCTGCGTCCTCACACCGGCGTGGGGCGCGGGCAGCCTAGATGCGGCTGGACGAGGTGCTGCCCGAGGTGATGGGGAGCCTGGCGCTGTCCGAGTTGCTCTTCAGAGGGGAGGGCCCGCCCCGGGCCTGCAGGCGCATGGACCAGTACCAGAGGAAGATGAGGAAGCCTGCAGCACAGGGGGCACGGAACTCAGAGGCAGGGGCAGCCCCCACCCCCACTGCCTTCCACTTCAACCCTGATCTGCCCCGCCCGCCCCATGTGATCCCGGGAGCCCCAGCTCTGCACCCTGCCCTACACCCTCTCACGTCAGTCTCTCCAGGTCCCTCGAGATCAGGCCTCGTTATCACTATTCTGCTTTACCAGCGAGGACACTGAGGCCCGGGGAGATAAGAGGCCTGGCTGATCCAGGAGTCGAGCAGCCGTGGTGGGGCTCCGGACTCATCTATTTAAGTACCAGGTGACAGTGTTCCTCCCCAAGAAATACTGCTGTGATTTAGCGATAGCTCGGTCAACGTGTGACTGGATGGGCGTCCTTCCAGAGCCCCCTCCACTTCACAGACCCACCTCCCTCACACCCCACTCCCGCTGCACGGGGGGGGCCACGGAGACCCTGAAAGTCAAAGCCAAGTTGCTCAGTCGTGTCCGACTCTGCGATCCAATGGACGCGCCGTGGAATTCTCCCGGCAAGACTACTGGAGTGAAAAGCCTTCCCTGTCTCCCGGGGATCATCCCAACCCAGGGACTGAACCCCGGTCTCTCACATTGCAGGCGGATTCTTTACCAGCTGAGCTACCAGGGAAGCCTATCCCTTCTCCAGGGCATTTTCCCGACCCAGGAATCAAACTGGGCTCTCCTGCATTGCAGGCAGACTCTCTACTCCTGAGCCACCAGAGACTTTCCCTGTGTTGAGGGGTGAGTGAGTTGGAGGGAGAGAGGGAGGAGGGGAGGGGAGAGGAGGAGAGGGGCTGGGTCACCAGGGCCTGGCTTAGCCACGTGTCAGCCGTGGCCGGGGGGCCCCCACTTTATGAATGGGAAGGCTGAGACCGAGAGGAGGGGCGCCTTCGGGTCATCTGAGTCATGCCCCGTGGCCTGTTCTCTCTGTAGGGGCCCCCTGCCCTGGGCAGGGGCCTGGGGTCTTCTCCGTGCCTACCTTGGAAGGAGGTGAGGATGCTGAAAAAGTAGAGGACGACAAGCTGGAAGGTGCCGGAAGCAAAGGAGAAGAAGACCAAGGCCCAGGGCAGGCCGAGGACCAGGCTGAGGCCCAGCAGGGTCAGCACGTGGGGCCACTTCTGGGCGTGTGGGCGCAGCCGCAGGATCTGCACCACCATGGTGCCCAGCATGGCCGTGTTGAACAGAAACACCAGGCTGAAGAGGCCCAGGTTGGTGACGTAGCTGACCAGGGAGTCCCGGATCCAGCACCTGTGCGGAAGGGCACAAAGGCTCAGGGGGAGGCTGGGCTTGCGTGGAGCCTCCCGGGCCGTGCGTGCGCGTGCGTCACCGCGAGCCCGGGCGACGGGGCGGCTGCTTAGACACCACCCATTCTAGAGCCCAAAGTCCCGCGCCTCTCAGTTCTGTCTTCCTTCTCTGCAGTCCAGAGAAAGGCCCAGTTTGGTGCTAATGCGATTTTACCACAAGATAGTCTCCTGTTTTAAAAAGAGCCCGACTTAGGCTCACTGCTTTCATCAAGAATGCAGTAGCAGGGCTTCCCCTGGTGGTCCAGTGGGTAAGGACACCGCCTTGCAGTGCAAGGGGCGCCGGTTCGATCCCTGGCCTGGGAAGATCCCACGTGCATGGAGTAGCTGGACCGATGTGTCCCTAGGGAGCTCTGAGCATGGCCAGTCGTGTACGAACCCGTCCCCCTCACCCCCATTGCAGGCGGATTCTTTACCAGCTGAGCTACCAGGGAAGCCTATCCCTTCTCCAGGGCATTTTCCCGACCCAGGAATCAAACTGGGCTCTCCTGCATTGCAGGCAGACTCTCTACTCCTGAGCCACCAGAGACTTTCCCTGTGTTGAGGGGTGAGTGAGTTGGAGGGAGAGAGGGAGGAGGGGAGGGGAGAGGAGGAGAGGGGCTGGGTCACCAGGGCCTGGCTTAGCCACGTGTCAGCCGTGGCCGGGGGGCCCCCACTTTATGAATGGGAAGGCTGAGACCGAGAGGAGGGGCGCCTTCGGGTCATCTGAGTCATGCCCCGTGGCCTGTTCTCTCTGTAGGGGCCCCCTGCCCTGGGCAGGGGCCTGGGGTCTTCTCCGTGCCTACCTTGGAAGGAGGTGAGGATGCTGAAAAAGTAGAGGACGACAAGCTGGAAGGTGCCGGAAGCAAAGGAGAAGAAGACCAAGGCCCAGGGCAGGCCGAGGACCAGGCTGAGGCCCAGCAGGGTCAGCACGTGGGGCCACTTCTGGGCGTGTGGGCGCAGCCGCAGGATCTGCACCACCATGGTGCCCAGCATGGCCGTGTTGAACAGAAACACCAGGCTGAAGAGGCCCAGGTTGGTGATGTAGCTGACCAGGGAGTCCCGGATCCAGCACCTGTGCGCAAGGGCACAAAGGCTCAGGGGGAGGCTGGGCTTGCGTGGAGCCTCCCGGGCCGTGCGTGCGCGTGCGTCACCGCGAGCCCGGGCGACGGGGCGGCTGCTTAGACACCACCCATTCTAGAGCCCAAAGTCCCGCGCCTCTCAGTTCTGTCTTCCTTCTCTGCAGTCCAGAGAAAGGCCCAGTTTGGTGCTAATGCGATTTTACCACAAGATAGTCTCCTGTTTTAAAAAGAGCCCGACTTAGGCTCACTGCTTTCATCAAGAATGCAGTAGCAGGGCTTCCCCTGGTGGTCCAGTGGGTAAGGACACCGCCTTGCAGTGCAAGGGGCGCCGGTTCGATCCCTGGCCTGGGAAGATCCCACGTGCCGCGGAGTAGCTGGACCGATGTGTCCAATCACTGAGCCGGAGCTCTGGAGCGCATGCGCCCAGAGCCGGTGCTCTGCGGCGAGAGGGGCCGCTGCGATGGGAGGCCCACACAGGCCAAGGAACAAAGATAAATAGATGAAAGATCAATAGAAGCGGCAAAATAAAACACCAAAAAGCACTGAAGGAAGGGAAAGGATTCCTCCCGAGCCTCGGACTCAGGCGCTCTGGATTAGTTTAGGTTCGGGGGATACACAGGCCAGGCCGCCACCAGCCTGGGCGAATCAGGTGAACGTAGGAGGACTGGATTTCAGCCCCATTCATCGCCCAGCTGGGGGCCTTTGAGCAGGTGGTATGGATCTCTGCCTTCTCTGGGCTTCAGTCTGTCTTTCCCCAGGGAGGGAGATAGAAGGGTGCAGCCAAGGAACATGCTAGAGGCTCAGCCGCTCCAACCCATCCTCTCACACACAGGTGGGGACGCTGAGGCCCAGAGAGGGGCCAGGACCTGTGCATCCCGGTCATCTGGCAAATGAGTGGAGACCCAGGCCTGTTCTCACGCTCCCCAAGAGAGGCGTCACCCTTGGCCCGGCCAAGGCCAGGCCGATACCCTTAGCATCCGGCACCCAGGCATCTCCTGGTCAGCCTGGCCGGGGTCCAGGTGGCTGCCTGCAGCACGAGGCCCACCTTCCTGCCCCCAACACACAAGCCACTCACATGGAGGGGTGGAGGACACTGTCAGGGGTCCTGTGCACGGCGAGGGTGATGAGCCCATAGTTGTTCACATCCACCAGGGCCACCAATGTCACCAGGAAAATGGGGAAGCCTGCGGGCAACAAAGCGGGCAGCTCCATCTCCCAGCCACCAGGACGGCCCTCCCCTCCCTCTGGTGAGATCGCGCCCCTCACATTCCCCGGGGCCCTGTGCTCCCAGAGCCCACCCAGTTCCACGGAGGCAAGTCCCCAAGTTCAGACTCTGCCTTCCCCATCCCAGGTCTGGTTTCCCACAGCGGGTGCCCATCTCCCCTGACCTCACCCCTGCCTTCTCGCCCTCCCGGGGGCCCTCAGGGAAGGGGCCAGCAGGTCCCTGCTGAGGGGCTCCCCGGAGAAATGGGAGGAGCAGACAGGACCTTGGTGGGCGGAGCACAGTCAGCGGGGGACGTCTAGAGTTATGCCCCTGTGGGACGTCTTTGCTGGGCCTTGACGGAGAGCTCCCTACTATTCAACACCCGGATTGTGACAAAGAGCCAACTCCGAGGGAATTTCATATAAATCAGGGATGTGAACCAAGAAGGGGCCAAATGAAAAATACGAGAGGATTAGCAAGTTGGAGCTAGGGACACGTGGAGGTTGATGGGCCTGTGCGATGATCAGAAGGACTTGGGCCTCCGGGTCTGACAAAAGAGCGGTCTGGCCATAAGTGAACGAGGGTGCTGTGGGCTATGAACAAGTGCCAGAGCCATGGGGAGTCTGTTAGCTGAGGTTCGTGGGGATCCACAGGCAGGGTTACACCCCCACTCACCCACAACTGGGTGCCTTCGAGCAGTGCACAACCTGCACACCTGTACAAGGTGACTCTGTCTGCAAACCCCACTTGTGAAAGAGAGAGGTAGACACTAAGTAAGCATTTCTCGGGGACAGGGCTCTTCACCTTATCTTCCTAAAGAGGACCTGGGCCCAGCCAGAGAAAAGAAACCCTGAGGATGGGTGAGTGAAGGAAACAGGGACTAGTCAGAAGGGTGGATGGGGAAGCGGAACAAAGTGCCCGTGTTTTGTCAAAAGCCAAGAGGACGAGGCAGGCCTTGGCGGGGGCCATCCCACCCGCCGCTCACTCACCCCAGCCCACGGTGCTCAGCTTGAGCAGGTAGCCCGGGACATAGGTGCCGAAGACCTCCACCACGAGGCGGTAGAGGTTGTAGCCCTCGAGGCCCATCCAGGAGAGGCAGGCGAGCAGGGAGAAGTGCAGGAAGACGGCGCTGGCACGGCAGGCGGCCTCGGAGCCGGCCAAGGCCACGGGCTCGCTGAGCAGGAAGCTGACATCCAACAGGAAGACGGCCAGCAGCAGGTTCATGTGCACCTTGATGGTGTAATCCCTAGACTTCCTCCTGCACCGGTGGGCGTGGGCAGACAGGGTCACCCTGGCGGTCAGCATGGGTGAGCTGGGAGGTGGGAAGTGTGCCTGCCCACCCCTCCTCCTGGAGGCTCTGTCTGCCCACAGAGGCCACTGCCAGGCAGCTCCAGGAACTGGCCCTTGTAGGCCTGGAGCCAGCCTGCTTCGGTTCAAGCCTGCTTCTGCTACTTTCATGCTGTGTGACCTCAGTCAGGCCACTTACCCTCTCTGAGCATTCTCTCACAGGAGCCTTGTGAGGATGAACCCAGTGCATGCTTATAAAGCACTAAGAACAAGGTGTGGCAGGAGGGAAGCTTGATGTTAGTGATCACTACAAACATCACCACCATCATCAGATTCCTCTATGCCCCCAGCGGAATCACATCTGGTCTTTCAAAGACAGGAATCAGAGTCTTAGGTCAACTTGCCCAATTTTAAAGACTGGCAGTTAACAGAAACTACATGTGTGTGCGAAGCTGCTCAGTCGTGTCCGACTCTTTGTGACCCTATGGACTGTAGCCCACCAGGCTCCTCTCTTCAAGGGATTTTTCGAGCAGGAATAGTGGAGTGGGTTGCCATGGTCTCCTCCAGGGGACCTTCCCAACTCCGGGATCACACTTGCGTCTCCTGCTTGGCAGGCAGATTCTTCACCACTGAACCGTCAGGGCAGCCCAGGATAAATGGTGGGGACGGTGTGACCCACCCACCACCCATCTGAGGAGGAAATGTCACCCCCTAGAGCCAGCAGACGGCCCCTCCAGGGCTTCCGCCACCCCACACGCGTTTCGGGGTCCGTCAGGCCAGTCTCCAGGGTGGGCCTCCCTGGTCGTCGGGTCCCCATCCCGGGGGCCTGGAACAGAGGTGGTCCCTGCCCCTTTCCCTCCCACCCCCAGCCCCAGGCCCTACCGAGAGCAGAGGTAGGCGGCCATGGTGAGGACGCAGGCCAGGGCGGAGATCACGCAGCCCACGTAGGACAGCAGGCTCAGGTACTGCTGGTGCGCGGCGTCCACCTCCGCGGAGGCCACCTGGGTCCACAGGGCAGGTCAGGGCTGGCCGCCGGGCCCCCACGCAGCACGGGGGGTCTGCCTGGGGTCCCTGGTGGACCCTGGGCGTCTATGAGCTCCCCTCGCCCCCCGGCTGAGCAGGGCGTGGTCCCGGGAGCGCATTTTCCACCACGTCCTCACACGGATCCCCGTCCCATCAAGGTCAAGAGGTTGCCACCAGGGCCCCTTCTCTGTCCCGGCACAAATTAGGTTTCTAGAACATTCAACCGAGACATAAGTCCCCTGTGAAGAAGCAGCTCCCCGTGCCCAGAGAGAACCGGAGGACCGCAAAATCTTAGGACCCCAGCCTCTGAGGGACCAGAGGACACAAAGAGATCTCGGGGACACTGAAGTCCACCACAAGGGCCTCTGCCTTGGGCCTCCGCATCCCCTGGAGGGACGCTGTAGACAAACGGTCCTGGCCCCACCCCAGCCCTGTGGAATCAGAACCCTCGGTGAGGACCGGGACCTTGCGCTGGTATCACGCACCCAGATTTGGGGCTAAAGAGCGAGGACTTCAGAGACCCTGTCCTTACTCCTAGCTGTGTGATCGTAAGTAAATTAGCTACCCTCGCTGAGCCTCCGTTTCCTTAGCCATAACATGGGACACCCACAGGAGCCATCGCGAGGCTGGCTGTGAGGAATGAATGGCACGGAGGTGAGAAGGGGCGGCCGCACCGCGAGAGCCCAGCACGCGTGCGGCAGCGGGGCGGGCGGGGCCACGTACCATCAGCACGGCGAAGTAGGTCAGGTGGTTGCAGAGGCAGGACGTCTGCGTCTCTTTCCGGACAGTCGCACACCCCGCATCGCTCCAGCTCCCGGGGCTGCTCGCTGAGGAAGGGCCAGCAGGGGGGTCTGAGATCGAGCTCCGCACCCCCACTGCCCCCCGGTACCCTACACGTGCATGACTGCACCACCCTTCTGAGCCTTGGCTCCCCTCAGCAGGTCCCTAACCGGCCACCACTCCCTCTTCAGAGCCCACCTTCCTCCAGGAAGCCCTCCATGATTAACCCCATCCCCCCCATCCTCCCAGGCCCCCAGCACCTGCCTCCAGGTACCTGCCCAGCGCAGAGCCCCCTCCATACTCACACGCCTGGTCTTCAACCCAGAAGACACACTGCAGCGTCACGTTCTTCTGTAGGGACGAGAAAGAAGCGGGTGGGTCCCACGACAATTCACCCCTTTCCCGGCAGGCTGAGGGAGCCCGTGCCAGGTCCCGACCCTATGTGGACCTAACTGGCCGACGCCCTCAGCACATCCATCGTTTGTTAAAGACGAGTAGTTCGGAAGTGAGGAGCAACAGGAGGACGTGGGCAAACGGTGACCCCTGTGCCCTTGGCTGCGTGGCTCACACTCACCGGCTGTGGCTGGTGCTGGAAGCGGAGTACCACAGGCTCCGAGAGGTTGGCTACTTTGGTGTCCTGCACGACAATCCCCAAGACCTTCTCCCCCAGGACCTGGCTGGAGTTCTTGTCCTAGGTATAAGGGGTCGGAAGAGAGGGGAAGGAGGGGGGCTCAGGACTGAGAAGAAATGTGCGTTCCTGTCTGCCTAGCACAGGGCTCCCCGATTTTAAGCCTCCCTCTGGAAACAAGTCTTGCATAGGTAGTCATTTACGCCATAGTAAGAATAACACCATTAGCCCTCTCTCAGGTCTAAATCTCCCAGGGAGCTTTGTGCGCTGCCATCTGATTCCTGACTTTAAAAGCACTCTTGAGGCTTCCCTGGTGGTCCAGTGGGTAAGGACACCGCCTTGCAGTGCAAGGGGCGCCGGTTCGATCCCTGGCCTGGGAAGATCGCGCAGCGGGGCGGGCGGGGCCACGTACCATCAGCACGGCGAAGTAGGTCAGGTGGTTGCAGAGGCAGGACGTCTGCGTCTCTTTCCGGACAGTCGCACACCCCGCATCGCTCCAGCTCCCGGGGCTGCTCGCTGAGGAAGGGCCAGCAGGGGGGTCTGAGATCGAGCTCCGCACCCCCACTGCCCCCCGGTACCCTACACGTGCATGACTGCACCACCCTTCTGAGCCTTGGCTCCCCTCAGCAGGTCCCTAACCGGCCACCACTCCCTCTTCAGAGCCCACCTTCCTCCAGGAAGCCCTCCATGATTAACCCCATCCCCCCCATCCTCCCAGGCCCCCAGCACCTGCCTCCAGGTACCTGCCCAGCGCAGAGCCCCCTCCATACTCACACGCCTGGTCTTCAACCCAGAAGACACACTGCAGCGTCACGTTCTTCTGTAGGGACGAGAAAGAAGCGGGTGGGTCCCACGACAATTCACCCCTTTCCCGGCAGGCTGAGGGAGCCCGTGCCAGGTCCCGACCCTATGTGGACCTAACTGGCCGACGCCCTCAGCACATCCATCGTTTGTTAAAGACGAGTAGTTCGGAAGTGAGGAGCAACAGGAGGACGTGGGCAAACGGTGACCCCTGTGCCCTTGGCTGCGTGGCTCACACTCACCGGCTGTGGCTGGTGCTGGAAGCGGAGTACCACAGGCTCCGAGAGGTTGGCTACTTTGGTGTCCTGCACGACAATCCCCAAGACCTTCTCCCCCAGGACCTGGCTGGAGTTCTTGTCCTAGGTATAAGGGGTCGGAAGAGAGGGGAAGGAGGGGGGCTCAGGACTGAGAAGAAATGTGCGTTCCTGTCTGCCTAGCACAGGGCTCCCCGATTTTAAGCCTCCCTCTGGAAACAAGTCTTGCATAGGTAGTCATTTACGCCATAGTAAGAATAACACCATTAGCCCTCTCTCAGGTCTAAATCTCCCAGGGAGCTTTGTGCGCTGCCATCTGATTCCTGACTTTAAAAGCACTCTTGAGGCTTCCCTGGTGGTCCAGTGGGTAAGGACACCGCCTTGCAGTGCAAGGGGCGCCGGTTCGATCCCTGGCCTGGGAAGATCGCACGTGCCGCGGAGCGGCTGGACTGATGTGTCCAATTACCGAGCCAGAGCTCTGGAGTGCATGCGCCCAGAGCCGGCGCTCTGCGACAACAGACGCCACCGCGATGGGAGGCCCACACGGGCCAAAGAACAAAGACAGATGAAAATAGACAAATGAAAGACCAATAGAAGTGGCCCGCCTGCCCCCTCCCTCCCCAACCCAACCCCCGCCCAAAATAAATAAATAAATAAATCTTTAAAAAAAAAAAAGAGTCCACCTTGCAGCACAAGGGGCACCGATTCGATCCCCGGCCTGGGAAGATCCCATGTGCCGTGGAGCAGCAGGGCTGGTGTGTCCAATTATGAGCCAGTGCTCTGGAGCACATGCGCCCAGAGCTGGTACTCTGCAACCAGAGAGGCCACTGCGATGTGAGGCCCACACAGGCCAAAGAATAAAGATGGATGAAAATAAATAAATAAAAAAACAATAAAAGGCCAAAATTTAAAAAAAAAGAAAAGGACTCTTGGAGGAGGAAGCTACCTTCCACGCCTCCCTGCCACCTCTCTGTCAGACAGAAGTCGCTTTCCCCAGGGGAGGGCACAGGGACGACGGCCCCACACCTGGAACAGAGCCTGGCTGCTGAAGTCCACCAGCAGGAGCCTCCTCTCAGCTTCCGGCCTCCGGCCCTTGGGCCTCTGGAAGAGCACGCTGGGCAGCTGCACCGAGTACTCCAGGATCTCGCTCTGCTCCTCCTGCAGACCAGAGACCCGCCGGGGCTCAGCCGGCAGCGGACCTCCCGATCCCAGGGCCCCTCAGCCCACGCCTTCCTGCAGGAGGCCAGGCGGACCCCCACCAGCCCTGCCCCCCCCCCTGGCTAGGAGTCTTGCGGTGAGAGCCCAGGGCCCTGGGGATACTGTCTGCCTAGCACAGGGCTCCCCGATTTTAAGCCTCCCTCTGGAAACAAGTCTTGCATAGGTAGTCATTTACGCCATAGTAAGAATAACACCATTAGCCCTCTCTCAGGTCTAAATCTCCCAGGGAGCTTTGTGCGCTGCCATCTGATTCCTGACTTTAAAAGCACTCTTGAGGCTTCCCTGGTGGTCCAGTGGGTAAGGACACCGCCTTGCAGTGCAAGGGGCGCCGGTTCGATCCCTGGCCTGGGAAGATCGCACGTGCCGCGGAGCGGCTGGACTGATGTGTCCAATTACCGAGCCAGAGCTCTGGAGTGCATGCGCCCAGAGCCGGCGCTCTGCGACAACAGACGCCACCGCGATGGGAGGCCCACACGGGCCAAAGAACAAAGACAGATGAAAATAGACAAATGAAAGACCAATAGAAGTGGCCCGCCTGCCCCCTCCCTCCCCAACCCAACCCCCGCCCAAAATAAATAAATAAATAAATCTTTAAAAAAAAAAAAGAGTCCACCTTGCAGCACAAGGGGCACCGATTCGATCCCCGGCCTGGGAAGATCCCATGTGCCGTGGAGCAGCAGGGCTGGTGTGTCCAATTATGAGCCAGTGCTCTGGAGCACATGCGCCCAGAGCTGGTACTCTGCAACCAGAGAGGCCACTGCGATGTGAGGCCCACACAGGCCAAAGAATAAAGATGGATGAAAATAAATAAATAAAAAAACAATAAAAGGCCAAAATTTAAAAAAAAAGAAAAGGACTCTTGGAGGAGGAAGCTACCTTCCACGCCTCCCTGCCACCTCTCTGTCAGACAGAAGTCGCTTTCCCCAGGGGAGGGCACAGGGACGACGGCCCCACACCTGGAACAGAGCCTGGCTGCTGAAGTCCACCAGCAGGAGCCTCCTCTCAGCTTCCGGCCTCCGGCCCTTGGGCCTCTGGAAGAGCACGCTGGGCAGCTGCACCGAGTACTCCAGGATCTCGCTCTGCTCCTCCTGCAGACCAGAGACCCGCCGGGGCTCAGCCGGCAGCGGACCTCCCGATCCCAGGGCCCCTCAGCCCACGCCTTCCTGCAGGAGGCCAGGCGGACCCCCACCAGCCCTGCCCACCCTTCCTTTCCCTGGCAGCGGCGCTGGCTAGGGAGTCTTGCGGTGAGAGCCCAGGGCCCTGGGGGGATAACGGGCCTGGGAGAATCACGGGGCATCCTGGTGTCTGGGCGTCCGGCACCGACCCTGCCTGTGGCCCCCTGGCGTGCTGGGGATAAGAAGGGTGTGTGGGTTGGGGGTCGCTGCCCCTCCCGCCCAACTGGGCCCATCATGGGGCAGGCTGGCAACAGGGCTGCGGGCTCATTTGGGCCCTGGTGGTCTGTCTACAAGGATGCGTCACATGAGCCCCTGGTGCAGGGACCGGGGCGCTCTGCACCTCTGTCCCCAGTGCTGCACCCCCAAGGGCTCTCAGTGCTACCGCGTAGCCACTGGCCGAGGGACTCTGGGCCTGAGGCCTTCCTGGTGAGCCCTCATCTGGCTCCCGGAGGCCCGGGGGAAGGGAGTGCTCAAAGCCTCTACACCGGCTTCCTGCCCTGGCCACGGACCCTGCCCCCTGACCTCCCGCCGGGAGTGGATGTGCAGGTCCTGCGGGCTGGCGGCGGGCCGGAGCTTCCACACGGTGGCATTGACCCGCTCCTCCTCGAAGGACACGGCGTCCCCGGTGAAGGTCACGGAGGTCAGCTTCGACTCCAGGCTCTGCAGCTGCCTGGGAGCAGCGGGAAGAGAGGGGGAGTGACTACCGGAGGTGAGGGGCGGATCCAGGGGCGGCGGCTAGGGAGCGAGGGAGAGGAGAGGCTCTGGCTGATGCTCAGGAAAGAGTGAGGGGCAGACAGACGGGAGGCCACTGGAGCCTGGCTGCTGAAGTCCACCAGCAGGAGCCTCCTCTCAGCTTCCGGCCTCCGGCCCTTGGGCCTCTGGAAGAGCACGCTGGGCAGCTGCACCGAGTACTCCAGGATCTCGCTCTGCTCCTCCTGCAGACCAGAGACCCGCCGGGGCTCAGCCGGCAGCGGACCTCCCGATCCCAGGGCCCCTCAGCCCACGCCTTCCTGCAGGAGGCCAGGCGGACCCCCACCAGCCCTGCCCACCCTTCCTTTCCCTGGCAGCGGCGCTGGCTAGGGAGTCTTGCGGTGAGAGCCCAGGGCCCTGGGGGGATAACGGGCCTGGGAGAATCACGGGGCATCCTGGTGTCTGGGCGTCCGGCACCGACCCTGCCTGTGGCCCCCTGGCGTGCTGGGGATAAGAAGGGTGTGTGGGTTGGGGGTCGCTGCCCCTCCCGCCCAACTGGGCCCATCATGGGGCAGGCTGGCAACAGGGCTGCGGGCTCATTTGGGCCCTGGTGGTCTGTCTACAAGGATGCGTCACATGAGCCCCTGGTGCAGGGACCGGGGCGCTCTGCACCTCTGTCCCCAGTGCTGCACCCCCAAGGGCTCTCAGTGCTACCGCGTAGCCACTGGCCGAGGGACTCTGGGCCTGAGGCCTTCCTGGTGAGCCCTCATCTGGCTCCCGGAGGCCCGGGGGAAGGGAGTGCTCAAAGCCTCTACACCGGCTTCCTGCCCTGGCCACGGACCCTGCCCCCTGACCTCCCGCCGGGAGTGGATGTGCAGGTCCTGCGGGCTGGCGGCGGGCCGGAGCTTCCACACGGTGGCATTGACCCGCTCCTCCTCGAAGGACACGGCGTCCCCGGTGAAGGTCACGGAGGTCAGCTTCGACTCCAGGCTCTGCAGCTGCCTGGGAGCAGCGGGAAGAGAGGGGGAGTGACTACCGGAGGTGAGGGGCGGATCCAGGGGGCGAGCGGCTAGGGAGCGCAGGGAGAGGAGAGGCTCTGGCTGATGCTCAGGAAAGAGTGAGGGGCAGACAGACGGGGAGGCCACTGGAGCCTCAGCGCGAACAGGAAAGGAGGTGGGTGGGGACCTAGCCCCGGCCTCAGCCACCAGGTTGTGGGCTTAGGTCTGCCCAGACTGACCCGCTTTGTGCTGTGGAGCAGCCCCACCCATCGCTGGGCCTCAGTCTGCTGAGCTATAAAATGGGCCAGTCTCTCCTCCCTTATTGGTGGCGATGAGACATGTCTTTTCTGACCTGGGCAGGCGGGGGGCACTTGGCCGGCGGGACTGAATCGAGACACCCGAGGGGAGGTCTCCGTCTGCCTCCCACTCCAGGTCCCTGCCCTGCCCCGGTCTCGGGGAGCCTCTTCCTCACCCCGCATGCGCTGGGGGCCCACACTTACTGGCCAGAGGAGGCGAAGGCGGGTCTCCTGGATGCCTTCCGGGGATGCTTCAGAAACTGGCTGAGCTGCTGGAGGTCCCTTTTCAGCTCGCATATGTCCACCGAGGCATTGTGGGAGGCCTTGTGGGGGGGATCTGGGGGAGAGGATGGACAGATCCACCCACGGCTGTTGCATGAGGCTTCAGGCCGCACTCCTCACACTCTCAGTGACCGCCCCCCCCGTGACTTGGACAGCTTCTGTCCCCATTTTACAGAACAGGAAACTGAGGCTCCAAGAGACAGGGTGGACTCCCCCAGGTCACTTGTGAGATGCAGCCAGCCAGGGCTCTGTCATATGGAGCTCCCAGCAACTCCAGCCCATCCGGGAGGGGGATTTGGGAGTGAATGGATACACACGTATGTATGGCCGAGCCCTTTCACTGTTCACCTAAAAGTACACCACATTGTTAATTGGCTATATCCAATACAAAGTGGTTTTTTGGTGTTAAAAAAAAATTAAAAGCCTTAAAAAAAAAAAAACAACGACCTGTGCCCCCTCCCTTGGGAACCCTGCCCCAAACTGGAGCTACCAGAAAGGAACCAGAATCAGGGAAATTCCAGACCCCAAGAAAAACCTCCTGTTCCTGTGCCCCCATTCAGCACCGAGTAGAAGGCAGCGACCACGCCCCACCTGCCACACCTCGGCCAGAACAACTGTCGGCACCCCTCAGTGTCGGCCTCCAGCCGGGCTGCTCTTTGACCTTTGACCTCTCTTCCTCCCCTCCCTCCCCAACCCTGGCCCCCATGCCAATCAGCAGCTGGGCTCAAACCCCGGCTCCCTCACTGACTAGCTGTGCAACTTGGTGCCTCTCTGGGCCTCAGTTTCTCCTCTGTGAAACGGGGATTAAAAAGTCTAGACGATGGTAAGTAGAATTTTTCCTCCAGCTCCTGACCGCTAGTCCCGTCTCTCCATTCTCTCTGCTTCTACCCTGTTCAGCCCTCATCTTCCCTGCCCTGGTCCTTTCTGCAGCTGCTGGATGGGACTTGGCCCTCCTTCCTCACGACTACCTTCCCACAGACACCCCTTGCCTCACCCCCTTCCGCGCCTCCCTCTCCCCGAGTCTCCATTGCCTGTGAACAGCGCCCCCCGCTCCAGGACGTGACACGAGGCCCAGTCTGCGTCCACATCCCTGCCGGGCCCCGTGCACTCTGCCTTCCCTGCCTAAGGCTTTGGGCCAAGCGGGGCCTTCTGCCTGGAAACCGCCTTACGGTGGAAGGAGAAGTTGAAGCCGGCTGCGCTGGGCAGACTGGTGTTCCGGGGGCTCCACCAGGAGCTGACAGAGGTGGCGAACAGCGGGGGCCCCTGGGCCAGGGTCTTGTGATGCCGGAAGCAGAGGAGGTCAGAGGCCTGGCGGCTCAGCACGAAGTCAGTCTTGCCGTATTGAAGGCGCAGGGTGCCCGCGTGGCGATTCCAGTAGAGGCAGAAGTGGTAGACGCCCCTGCGGGCGGGGAACGGCCAAGGAGCCTGGCGGTCCCCGGGGAAGGGAGCGTGGACGGTGAGGGCCTCCTCAGAGTTCTGGATGGAGATGTGCAGCTGGGACGTCTGCCTGTAGTGCAGGCTGCTATTGCTCTGCGTCTGGTTCCGCTGGCCGCAGAAGCGGAAGTCTTCCCGGGCTCCCCTGCCACGGGCACCTGAGGAGGCAGAAACTGCAGAGGGGGCTCTGGGCCGGGGGCAGGCCTTGAGCCCAGCCCAGACCACATTCCAAGGACCTATAGCTCAAAATGTGAGTCTACCCTGCTCAAAGACGGTGGGCTTCAACACAGGAAAAGAACAAACTCAAAATCGATAAAAGTGTCAAAGGCAAAATAATCATTTATATGGGCTTCCCCCCGGTGGTCCAGTGGGTAAGGACACCGCCTTGCAGTGCAAGGGGCGCCGGTTTGATCCCTGGCCTGGGAGGATCCCACGTGCCGCGGAGCAGCCGGACTGATGTGTCCAATGATGTGTCCAATTACCGAGCTGGAGCTCTGGGGCGCATGCGCCCAGGGCTGGCGCTCTGCGACAGCAGAGGCCACCGCGATGGGAGGCCCACAAGAGCCAAAGAACAAAGACGGATGAAAATAAATGAAAGGATAAATGAAAGACCAATAGAAGTGGCCCGCCCACCCCCTCCCTCCCCAACCCGCCCCCCGCAAAAAATAAGTAAATAAATAAATAAATGTTTTTAAAAAATCATTTATAGAGCAATATCATATTTCCTGAAGCCAGGCCTGCTCTAGACAGTGGTGGAGGCGGTGCACTGTCCAAGGAGGCTCTGGCCGCAGAGCCGTGTGGGGCCAAAGCCCCGCCCACAGTCCCCACCCCAAGCTGTGCACCGGGAGCTGCATCTGCCCGAAAGAAGGGGGGCCTTTATCTTTCCTCCAAGGCGCCATGCACCTGCTAAGCTGTACTTGCAGGCAGGGCCCTGCCCAAAGAGGTTAGTGGATGTGCTGGCCACTGCCCTAACTGAGGACGGCATTTTAACCGAGGTCCCAGGGCACCCCCAGGAAGCCTACCTGGAACCAGGAGCAGAGCCAGCAGGAAAGGCAGCCTCTGCAGCAGCACGTGGCCGGCCATCTTCCTCCACCGAGTCCCCCGAGATGTCACCGCCTGAAAGAGCCCAGGAGGGTGAGCCGAGGTCCTGCCCCCAGGGTGATGGCCAGCCTCGCAGACGGACAAACCAGGGTGTGGGGATGTGGGACGCGAGGCAGGGAGGCGGGTGTGGAAGCAAACTGTGGATGTCCCCTAGAGCTGCCAGGAGCTGCGTCACGCAGATGGCCAACAGGCTCATGAAAAGATGCTCCACAACATGAATTGTTAGAGCTCAAGACTCAAGAAATGTGTTCAGTCGTGTCCTAACTCTTGGCGACCCCGTGGACTGTAGCCTGCCAGGCTCCTCTGTCCATGGGATTTCCCAAGCAAGACGACTGGGCCATTTCCTATTCCAGGGGATCTTCCCAACGCAGAGATGGAACCTGCATCTCTTGGGTCTCCTGTGTTGGCAGTTGGGTTCTTTACCACTAGCGCCACCCGGGAAGAGATAGGGCCATCAAACCACAGTGAGGTATCACCTCACACGGGTAGGGATGGCCTTCATTAGAAAGCCTACAAATAACAAATGCTGGAGAAGGTGTGAAGGAAAGGGAATCCTCCTGCACTGTGGGTGGAAGGAAAGCTGGCACAGCCGCTACGGAGAAAAGTGTGGCAGGGTCTCAGAAAAATAAAAATAGAGCCGTGATCATCTCTAAGTCCATTCGTGTTGCTGCAAGTAGCATTACTTCATTCTTTTTCAGGGTCAAATAGTATTTCATTGTATAGGTGTACCACATCATTTTTATCCATTCTTCTGCCTATGGACATGTAGGTTGTGCTCACATCTTGGTTATTGTGAATTATGGTTATTGGCTATTATGAACATATGGGGTGCATGTATCTTTTTAAATTATAGTTTCATCCGGCTATACACCAGGAGTGAGAGTGGTGGATCCCACTCCTGGACACACATCCAGACGAAACTATAATTTTAAAAAGAGCAGTGACTGAGTTCTAGTCCCGGCTTTATCTCTCGCTTGCTGCATAACCCTGTGCAAGTCACGGAAAGCAGGGCTGATGATAGAACCTCCCTGGGAACCCAGCAGTGATGGGGTCATCAGGTGAAAATTTGCAGGGGGAGGCTCCATAGCACCCCACCCTACCCTGCCGCTTCCAGGTCTTCAGACGACACAAGCAAAAGGACGCGTTCAGGGTTCTCCTTCAGGAACCTTCCTGTCATCATCGCTAAGACCCAGCTCAGAAGACATCTGCTTCAGGAAGTCTTCCTCAGCCCCCTCTACAGTCAGTCCTGGGCTCCTCTGGCTTCCACCTCTGGCCAGGGTCGCCAGCTCCGGGAGATAGGATGCTGCCTCCCTCCTCCCCAGGGAGCTTCTGATCCATCTCTGTGCACAGGCCCTAGTCTTTGCAGAGGTTGCTGCGGATCCCGACCGCAAGGCAAACAGGGTGGAGGATCGGTGCAGCCACAGCGCCCTCTACAGGGGAAGGAGAGGCACTTCCTGAAATGGCCACCAGGGGGAGTCGGTTCCAAGGCCGCTGGAAAGGCAGAGGGACGTTCCAGTTCGCCCAAGATCGAGTTCCCAGCCCCCTCCTGATGCAGAATGGGCTCCCCAGCCTCTGTCAGTTGAGTACCTACTATCTGCCAGCCTGTGCTGACCCCACCTCCTCCCCCCGCCCCCCGCACCTGTATCAATCTTCATTCCAACCCTGTGAGTAAAGTCCAAGCTTTCACCCGTTTCACAGATAGGGAACCTGAGATCCAGCAAATTAAATGATTTGCCCAAGACTGTTCCAAAGGCCAAGGTCTTTCCATGCCCGATCAGGACTGTAGTGCCTGGCAGGGAACCGGCGTGCCCGGTACTTACTGAGAGATGCCCGCTGGCTTGGCCCGCCCCACAGTCAGCTGGCCCTGAGACCGAGCTGGCTGCTGGCACGCATGAAGAGACACCCTCGTCCTGTGAGGAGTTGCATATGGCTGTGGTAACAGATGCAGTCATCTGCCACAAGCCAGACAGAAGGAAGCCTGGCATCCACGGGGCATGTAAGGAGTCTGATTGGGGGAGGAAACCCAGGAGAGCTTCCAGGAAGAAGTGGCTTTTGGATGGCATATTTGAGGGCCGCATTCAGTGAAGGGGTGGCCCAGGCAGGAATTCATTGTCTCCTTCCTGGGCTGGGTCTTCCAGGAACAAACGTGGCCCCTGGTGTCCCACCACATGAAACAGAACGCCACTTTCTTGAGCCTGGTCCATCTAATCATTGGTCACTTGGGTTCATTATCCTGCTCTGGTAACATTCCAAGACCCCTAAGAAGAAGCATGTGAAAGCGTTTCGGGGAATGACTGCCATTTCCCCCGCTGGGATTTTGAAGGTTTCACTCTGCATCCTCTCTGAGCATGTTGGTTCCTTTTAGTTTGGGGGGTTTCGTTTTTGTTTTTTGAGAAAAGGAAGGATGTATTACTTGCTGCCAGTAAGAACACGGGGGATCTTTCCAAGATAGTGTCTTCTTTTGAAACCGTCGCCCCAGAAGAGCGGAAGGAAGCCCAGCACCCGAAGACAGGAGGGTGTCTCTCCTGGGCCACTTCTCTTTCCCTCTCCTTTCTATTCCTGCCACTGTATCTGATCCCCAACCCACATGACACCTCCTTCCAGCAACCCTCTGACCCTTACTTTGACCCTCGCTTTATTCTTGTGACCTCAGAGCTCACAGATCACTTTGCAACTATGGCCCCAGTTCTCTGTCTTATGGCATTTGCATTCGAGGCCCAGAGAGGGCCAGTGATTTCTTGACATCACACAGCAAGCAAGGACGGAGCTGGCCAGAATCCATGCATCTCTCTGACCCACTGGCCTCCAGAGTGAGCGACCCCCCTCAGCAGACAGTGTCTAGGATAAGGCAGAATCACGTACTTTCATCTATCCTTCTGGACTAATCTCTTTAAGAGCCAACCAGCAGAATTAGGGGGCGAGTTCTCCGTCGCTGGAGGCATACAAGTGAGGCTGCACTTGTGAAATGCTATGATTCTGACCGGGATTGACGGCACAACCTGACATTCCTGGCTCATGCCCTACTCTACCCTGGCTGCTTAAATAGCCACCCCAAGGAGAACAGCTCTAGCACTATAGACATTCTTGGAATTCAAGGGGGGAGACTGCTTGCCTTCTAACACACTCTTAATAGAGTAGAGTCTGGAGCCAGACTGGGTTCAAATCTCAGTTCCTCTACTCAATGGCTGTGTATCCTTGGGCTAGTTACTCACCTTCTCTGGGCTTCACTTTTGTCATCTGTAAATAGGAATCAAGACTACCACAAGGGTCGTTCTGAGAATTAAATGAGTTGATATCTATAGCATCGACTCAGGGCAGGGCCATGACACGGCAGGCGTCATAGGAATCGGCTAAAGACTGCATCCTTCCTGAGCAGCTCATGCCTGTCCCGCTCAATCCCCTGGGCCTGTCACGGTCCCGACTCCTACACCTCCCCTCCTGCCCTCCACGTCACTGCCTCGTGGCCCCCACAGCCAGCTCAGCCTCCAAAGCACCTCGACGGGAAATTCTTCAAGCATGAAATTTCCTTTCCGGGAAATGTCCCTCCTCACAGCCTATTCTTTTGAAACCGTCGCCCCAGAAGAGCGGAAGGAAGCCCAGCACCCGAAGACAGGAGGGTGTCTCTCCTGGGCCACTTCTCTTTCCCTCTCCTTTCTATTCCTGCCACTGTATCTGATCCCCAACCCACATGACACCTCCTTCCAGCAACCCTCTGACCCTTACTTTGACCCTCGCTTTATTCTTGTGACCTCAGAGCTCACAGATCACTTTGCAACTATGGCCCCAGTTCTCTGTCTTATGGCATTTGCATTCGAGGCCCAGAGAGGGCCAGTGATTTCTTGACATCACACAGCAAGCAAGGACGGAGCTGGCCAGAATCCATGCATCTCTCTGACCCACTGGCCTCCAGAGTGAGCGACCCCCCTCAGCAGACAGTGTCTAGGATAAGGCAGAATCACGTACTTTCATCTATCCTTCTGGACTAATCTCTTTAAGAGCCAACCAGCAGAATTAGGGGGCGAGTTCTCCGTCGCTGGAGGCATACAAGTGAGGCTGCACTTGTGAAATGCTATGATTCTGACCGGGATTGACGGCACAACCTGACATTCCTGGCTCATGCCCTACTCTACCCTGGCTGCTTAAATAGCCACCCCAAGGAGAACAGCTCTAGCACTATAGACATTCTTGGAATTCAAGGGGGAGAGACTGCTTGCCTTCTAACACACTCTTAATAGAGTAGAGTCTGGAGCCAGACTGGGTTCAAATCTCAGTTCCTCTACTCAATGGCTGTGTATCCTTGGGCTAGTTACTCACCTTCTCTGGGCTTCACTTTTGTCATCTGTAAATAGGAATCAAGACTACCACAAGGGTCGTTCTGAGAATTAAATGAGTTGATATCTATAGCATCGACTCAGGGCAGGGCCATGACACGGCAGGCGTCATAGGAATCGGCTAAAGACTGCATCCTTCCTGAGCAGCTCATGCCTGTCCCGCTCAATCCCCTGGGCCTGTCACGGTCCCGACTCCTACACCTCCCCTCCCGCCCTCCACGTCACTGCCTCGTGGCCCCCACAGCCAGCTCAGCCTCCAAAGCACCTCGACGGGAAATTCTTCAAGCATGAAATTTCCTTTCCGGGAAGACTGAAACCCCACCCAGAAAATGTCCCTCCTCACAGCACGGACCTAAGCCGGTCCCCAGAAGCATCTAACGGACAGGAGGGCTGGACGGGGGCACTGTCGACGCTCTCGTGAAATCCTCAGACTCACCCCGGGAGGCTGGCCCTGCGGCTTTGCCGTTTTTACAGACCAGGAAACCGAGGCCAGGGAAGGGCCATCCGTTCCAAGAGTCCCTACTGGTGGAGTGAAGACATGTACTGTGGCCTCACTCTGGAGAACTCCTTGGAGAGCTGGAGATGTCCCTAGGGATGCTTGTTCCTCGGGCCTTGGGAGACCCCCAGCGTAAAGGAGAGAAAAATGGTGGGTGGTCAGCCAAGATCGCAGGCCATGCACTCGACTGCAGCCTTGGCGAGAGGGTGCCCCCTAGGAATGACCCCCGCCCTCCCCTGGAGCAGCTGCCCCTGACCTCAGGCCTTGGGTAAACACACACAGAGAACAAAACAGTCCGGCCCAGTTTGACACAATGGGGGCCGCCTTCCCAGAGTCCCCAAGGATCCGGGCAGAGCGGAGGGGGTCAGGGTTTACCGAGGCGAAGACCACCCGTTGCCCAGCGGGAGGAAATGCCCCGGCTTTCGCGCAGGCCCAGCCCTGCCGTCCTCATGGCGGGGCCAAGGACAGAGGGGCAGAGGCCCCGTGGCTCACTTTCTCCCGCAGGGCCTGACTCACTTCCTCTGCCGTCCGGGCAGAGCCACGGGTCACCGCTGGCCCCGTCCAGGCTCCTGGAAAACCCATTTCCTCGGAGGATGGAGGTGGAAGTTGAGTGGACAGGACCTGGTTGGCTTGGGGGTTAACCCTTCCCGGGCAGGCAGCTTTCCAGGAGGATGACCGGGACCTGGGCCCCCAGGCCTTGCCTTCTCCTGCCCGTGACCACGGACTCCTCCATCTCCTGGCCGGCCTCTGCGCCTGGGATGCCTCCCTGTCTCATGACCCAGCTCATCTTAACTCAGTAAAGACACGCCCTGCCCTTGAAGTTTGGCCTAACTGCCCATCTGCCATCAGAATTATCTTCTGTGCTCCTGGTGTGGCGAGGGAGGGGGCGGTCCACAGCCTACCCTAGCCCTCGATGCCCACTGTTGCCACGCGGAATTCCTATCAGAGGGGACCAAAACCACGATGGGTCAGAAGCACCCCGGGAAGTTGGCTAAAATGCCGATTCACAGGCCCCTCCACATGGACATGAGGCCTCTCTGAAATGATCACAAAAGACTCTTCTCTTCATTCAGACGTAGAGGGGAGCAGCTAGTCTACCCACTAGCTGCTATGAGCCTGATGGGGTTTTTTTTTCCCAATTTTTTTTCCCTTTTTTTCATTCACTTTTAAAGTGTTTGCTGTGGGCGTCGCAACATTAGGATGAAAAAATCTGCACGCACGCGTGCTGACTGTACTGAACAGAGTTCGTATCAGCCCCCTTGTGGCTCAGGGGAAAGCCTCCGCCTGCCGTGCGGGAGACTCAGCAGGAGCTGCGGGTTCCATCCCCGGGTCAGGAAGATCCCCTGGAGCAGGAAATGGCAGCTAACTGCACTATTCTTTTTGGGGGTGAGGGGGCACTTCTATTGCTCTTTCATTCACTTATCTTCGTTCTTTGGCTCCTGTGGGCCTCCCATCGCGGTGGCGTCTGTCGTTGCAGAGCTCCGGCTCTGGGCGCATGCGCTCCAGAGCTCCGGCTCACTGATTGGACACATCAGTCCAGCCGTTCCACGGCACGTGGGATCTCCCCAGGCCAGGGATCAAACCGGTGCCCCTTGCACTGCAAGGCGGTGTCCTTACCCACTGGACCACCAGGGAAGCCCCACTCCAGTATTCTTGCCTGGGAAACCCCACACAAACAGAGGCGCCTGACGGGCTACCGTCCTTGGGGTCGCAAGTAGTGGGACCCGATTGAGGGCCTAGACCACAACGCTGTGTAAGGGGCAGGTGCCCCGGGTCGGGGGTGGGCTTGGGGGTCTGGCGTGGAAAGGTGTCTCATGGGTCAACAGTCCGGGGGCAGAGAATCCATGGCTTACAGGACTGGGATCCCAGCAGCAGCTTTCAGGGGCGGGTGGGGGCCGCCTCCGGGTCCCCCAGGTGGTAATGCTCGGCCTGCCAGGGAGCCAGGGCACCCCCGCTTCCCCGTGGGCGCCTCCTCACTGGGGGTGAGGATGAATCACCATCCTGGAGGGCTCACCTGGCATTGAGCCCATCTGCCATCAGAATTATCTTCTGGTGTGGCGAGGGGGCGGTCCACAGCCTACCCTAGCCCTCGATGCCCACTGTTGCCACGCGGAATTCCTATCAGAGGGGACCAAAACCACGATGGGTCAGAAGCACCCCGGGAAGTTGGCTAAAATGCCGATTCACAGGCCCCTCCACATGGACATGAGGCCTCTCTGAAATGATCACAAAAGACTCTTCTCTTCATTCAGGCGTGAGGGAGCAGCTAGTCTACCCACTAGCTGCTATGAGCCTGATGGGGTTTTTTTTTCCCAATTTTTTTTCCCTTTTTTTCATTCACTTTTAAAGTGTTTGCTGTGGGCGTCGCAACATTAGGATGAAAAAATCTGCACGCACGCGTGCTGACTGTACTGAACAGAGTTCGTATCAGCCCCCTTGTGGCTCAGGGGAAAGCCTCCGCCTGCCGTGCGGGAGACTCAGCAGGAGCTGCGGGTTCCATCCCCGGGTCAGGAAGATCCCCTGGAGCAGGAAATGGCAGCTAACTGCACTATTCTTTTTGGGGGTGAGGGGGCACTTCTATTGCTCTTTCATTCACTTATCTTCGTTCTTTGGCTCCTGTGGGCCTCCCATCGCGGTGGCGTCTGTCGTTGCAGAGCTCCGGCTCTGGGCGCATGCGCTCCAGAGCTCCGGCTCACTGATTGGACACATCAGTCCAGCCGTTCCACGGCACGTGGGATCTCCCCAGGCCAGGGATCAAACCGGTGCCCCTTGCACTGCAAGGCGGTGTCCTTACCCACTGGACCACCAGGGAAGCCCCACTCCAGTATTCTTGCCTGGGAAACCCCACACAAACAGAGGCGCCTGACGGGCTACCGTCCTTGGGGTCGCAAGTAGTGGGACCCGATTGAGGGCCTAGACCACAACGCTGTGTAAGGGGCAGGTGCCCCGGGTCGGGGGTGGGCTTGGGGGTCTGGCGTGGAAAGGTGTCTCATGGGTCAACAGTCCGGGGGCAGAGAATCCATGGCTTACAGGACTGGGATCCCAGCAGCAGCTTTCAGGGGCGGGTGGGGGCCGCCTCCGGGTCCCCCAGGTGGTAATGCTCGGCCTGCCAGGGAGCCAGGGCACCCCCGCTTCCCCGTGGGCGCCTCCTCACTGGGGGTGAGGATGAATCACCATCCTGGAGGGCTCACCTGGCATTGAGCAAGGTGCCCAGAACCTGGAAGGGACCCCTCCAAGTCCAGCGGAGGGGAGGGGGCTTTGGGGGGAGGGGAGCCTGTGCCCCAGTGGGTCTCCAGGTGCGAGCCTGGTCTGGACTTCCTGCAGGGCAGGGTGGGGCGGGAGGGAGAGGACCCAGCCCGCTTCCCGCTGCAGCAGCGCCTGTCCCCCCCTGCTGGGCCCTGGGGAGGGGCAACCAGGAGGTGCTGACTGCCCACGTGGGCAGAAGGCCTTGGGAGAGAAGGGTCTTGCCCAGCGAGGGGTGGGTGAACATGACATTCTTGAGGGTAGGACCACGCACGTGAGGGTGGATGTCGGTGTGTATGCATGTAGGGGAGAGGCTCGTGTGTGCAGGTGTGCAGGGGAGTGAGGAAGCCCGTTAGAACAGAGCAGAGGCTCTGGAGCAGGTATTTCTTCCACAGGGGTGGGGGGCTGAGAGGACCCTCCACCTGCCATTTCCAAACTCTCACAAAAGACAGACTCACTTAGAAACACCATGGACCCCACCAACGAAGGAAGCACCCGCCAGGCCTCGGCCCACACCTGACTCTCAGCCCGGCCCCTCCGTGGAGCCCGTGGCTCCTGGGGCCGCCGCTCGCCCGCAGGGAGCCCGTCTCTCCACGAGCCGGGTGACGGAGGCCCAAGCTCGGTGACCTCACAGACCTCCCCGCCGAGGAAGGGTATTCTGGCCTGGCTGGGGAAAACAGAGTGACTTCAGGTTCCAGGAATTTTTCTACAATAAAAAAGAATAAAGATTCGGCTAGCTGCCCGCCCCGGAAGGCCGGCGGGTGCCAAGGGGCCGGCTGGCTGCCCAGGATGAGTCCCACCTTCTGGAGCGCGGCTCGGCCAGCGCCGGCCCCACCGCCCCAGGGCTTCCGTCCATTGGGCCAGCCCGTCCCACCTGCCCTCTGGGAAGCCGCTCGCCAGCGGCCCAGCTTTCAGGGCGGGTGGGGGCCGCCTCCGGGTCCCCCAGGTGGTAATGCTCGGCCTGCCAGGGAGCCAGGGCACCCCCGCTTCCCCGTGGGCGCCTCCTCACTGGGGGTGAGGATGAATCACCATCCTGGAGGGCTCACCTGGCATTGAGCAAGGTGCCCAGAACCTGGAAGGGACCCCTCCAAGTCCAGCGGAGGGGAGGGGGCTTTGGGGGGAGGGGAGCCTGTGCCCCAGTGGGTCTCCAGGTGCGAGCCTGGTCTGGACTTCCTGCAGGGCAGGGTGGGGCGGGAGGGAGAGGACCCAGCCCGCTTCCCGCTGCAGCAGCGCCTGTCCCCCCCTGCTGGGCCCTGGGGAGGGGCAACCAGGAGGTTCTGACTGCCCACGTGGGCAGAAGGCCTTGGGAGAGAAGGGTCTTGCCCAGCGAGGGGTGGGTGAACATGACATTCTTGAGGGTAGGACCACGCACGTGAGGGTGGATGTCGGTGTGTATGCATGTAGGGGAGAGGCTCGTGTGTGCAGGTGTGCAGGGGAGTGAGGAAGCCCGTTAGAACAGAGCAGAGGCTCTGGAGCAGGTATTTCTTCCACAGGGGTGGGGGGCTGAGAGGACCCTCCACCTGCCATTTCCAAACTCTCACAAAAGACAGACTCACTTAGAAACACCATGGACCCCACCAACGAAGGAAGCGCCCGCCAGGCCTCGGCCCACACCTGACTCTCAGCCCGGCCCCTCCGTGGAGCCCGTGGCTCCTGGGGCCGCCGCTCGCCCGCAGGGAGCCCGTCTCTCCACGAGCCGGGTGACGGAGGCCCAAGCTCGGTGACCTCACAGACCTCCCCGCCGAGGAAGGGTATTCTGGCCTGGCTGGGGAAAACAGAGTGACTTCAGGTTCCAGGAATTTTTCTACAATAAAAAAGAATAAAGATTCGGCTAGCTGCCCGCCCCCGGAAGGCCGGCGGGTGCCAAGGCCTGGCCGGCTGGCTGCCCAGGATGAGTCCCACCTTCTGGAGCGCGGCTCGGCCAGCGCCGGCCCCACCGCCCCAGGGCTTCCGTCCAGCCGCGTCCCTGCCTGGCCCACGGCTCCCTCTGCCTGCCCAGCCCTGCGGGGAGACAGCAAGGGCTGGAGCGGGGGCACCTGCCCAGGGGAAAGGACTCTGGGTTCTCCTCGAGAGCCAGCTGCCCAGAGCCGCCCGCCCTGCAGCCTGCTCTACCTGGAACAGGAGCGCTTCCTCAGAGAGGCCAACATCCAGGCACCAGAGACGAGTCTGGGCTCGAGAGCTCCTATCTCCAAACCTCAGCCCACCCCGTCCTCCCCACTGGATGCCAGCCTTGTGACTTGCCTGTGGAGGTTCCATACCCCGGGTCTGAGGCCTCCCCATCCTCATGCCTGGCCAAACAGCAAACAGTGAGTGGGAATAGCTGGCACCCAGAACAGGAGCCTGGAGTCCAGGGGGAGGAGCGGGGATGGCCGTTCCCGCCTGGAAAGCACTCACTTCGTGCCCGACACCGCGCAAAGCAGTTTTCACAAGGGATCATTCACTTCTCACTGTTAACTCCATGAAGCCAATGCTATTACTGCCCCATGGTAAAGACAAGGAGACGAAAGTCCAGAGCGGTTACGTGGTGCCCCAAATCACAGAGCAAGCGAACTAGCCAAGCCAGGATTCTGACTCGAGTCTACCAGACGGCAAAGCCTGTGGTCGCCGGAGCCACTTCCTTCTCTTCTCTGGGACTACCTCCCTGACTTTACCGGGAGATAACTCGGCTGCGAATTTCCTAAGAAGCGCTACTTGCCGAGTTAGAGGAATCCTGCAGGTCCTACTTGGTCTCAGGAATCCACATGGCAAAGGCGCCTAATAAGTTCAGCAGAAAGAAAACCCACTGAGCTCGCTTGGGCTCTGCTTCCCAGCCCAGTGGGATGGTGCGCGCTTTTTGTGGGACACATATCACCATTGTGGATAGAAAAAAGAGCTCTCAGAAATCTTGAGACCACACAAATGAGAAGGCTGTCAGCTTCCCCTCCCAGCCTCCAGCAGCCCCCTGTCCCCGCTGAGCTGTCCCAGAGGCCATTAACGAGCAGGAGATGGACTGCAGGAGCCACTTAGGCCGCGAGGCTCCCCAGGGCGGCTCATCACCATCCTTAACACTTCCAGGCGAGAGGTCCTGGGGGAGCCCGGGGTATAAGCAGCCCTATCCCACCTCCCTCTGGCCGGCAGCACCAGCTCTTGGGGAAAGGGGTGCTGCCAGCCCTGTTTCTGCATTGGCTGTGCCATCAGAGCTAATCACAGCCGCTTCAAGCATCCGAGACACGCAGAATGTTGGGACTGAAAGGGAACCGGGCGAGAGGGGAGGCGATGGGGCTGAGAGAGCTTTTAGAAGCTGAGAATCAAAGCCTTGTTTGAATCTGAGTGTGGATGGAAACGATCTGGAACGTCAGGGAAGGGGAGGGATTAGGAAGGTCTGGGTCTGGCCCCGCTTGGGGGTGGGACCCCTCATGAGCCGTCCCAGGACAGTGGTGTCAGCCCTGCCCGGGTCCAGGGCTCTGGGACCTCAGTCAAGTTTCCCCGCAGCCCTCCCCATGAGGAGCAGCTGAGGCTGGATCCCAGGGCCCTCTGGGCTCAGCACCTTCCCAGGAAATGCACACACACCCAGGGCAGGGTGGCGGGAGTTGGTTGTGTGGGTCCTGAACTAGCTCCGCGGCCAACTGGCCCTGGGACCTTTGGACCAGCGGGTCCCCTCTCCGGGCCTCAGCTTCCTGCTCTATTGAGGGGGCATTCCCCTGTCGATCTTCTCCAAAGCCCAGGTCCTCAGGATGCTTCTAGGGAAGGGAGAGGCTTCCCTCCCGGCTGACAGCAAGCGGGGGAAGGCGCTGGCCACCTCGTACCCCTGGCCAGCCCGTCTTCCCGCTCAGGCCACAGACGGACCTCAGCTTTCCGGCCACAGTTTCCCTTCTGCATCTGTGTTCCCGAACTGGCCAAGGCCAGGCGTACAAGGTCAGCCCAGTTACCTCCCTGTCCGTTTTCAGGGGGCTGCGGTTCAGCTCCCTGGGGCCTTGGCGGAACGCCTGCCGTTGGAGCATAAGGACCCTTAGTGTTCCCAAGGCCAGCCACCAGCCCTCCCGTCTCGTCTCCTCCTCCACCTCCCAGTTCCCTGGCTGAGCGGCAGATAGGACCTGCAGCCAGGCATCCTCCCCCACGGGGGCTAGGGGCTGGGGGCTGGGGCGAGGCTGAGGTTCCAGCTCCCTCTGGGGAAGCTCGCTGGAGGCACAGACCAGGATCCTATCCCAGCTCACAGAGCACACAGCACTACCTCACCTGGGCCTCCACGGTTATTTGCATACCCCCACAGGCAGGGCGCTCACCACCTCCAACCACACAACTGGCATTCATGAAGTTCTCTGAAAATGCAAGGCAGGAACCTAAGCTCTCTCCACAAAGGAACACAGGTAATCCTCCCCCACATCTTCTGAGACAAATGCCATTCTGTCCATTTCACAGACGAGGAAACCGAGACCCTGGAAGATCCGGTGAGCGGCTGGAGATCACACAGCTCGAGGTGCAGCCTCGGGCCGGGATCCAGAATCAGACTGTCGATTCTGCAGCCTGTTTCACCTTGATGTTACCTGTTACAAAGGGCTTCTCTTTCAAATCCCCAGTAAAAGATGTTTCCGGCTGGGCTATTCCCAGCCCTCCCATGAGGAGCAGCTTCCCTGGTCGACCTTCCCAGGAAATGCACACACACCCAGGGCAGGGTGGCGGGAGTTGGTTGTGTGGGTCCTGAACTAGCTCCGCGGCCAACTGGCCCTGGGACCTTTGGACCAGCGGGTCCCCTCTCCGGGCCTCAGCTTCCTGCTCTATTGAGGGGGCATTCCCCTGTCGATCTTCTCCAAAGCCCAGGTCCTCAGGATGCTTCTAGGGAAGGGAGAGGCTTCCCTCCCGGCTGACAGCAAGCGGGGGAAGGCGCTGGCCACCTCGTACCCCTGGCCAGCCCGTCTTCCCGCTCAGGCCACAGACGGACCTCAGCTTTCCGGCCACAGTTTCCCTTCTGCATCTGTGTTCCCGAACTGGCCAAGGCCAGGCGTACAAGGTCAGCCCAGTTACCTCCCTGTCCGTTTTCAGGGGGCTGCGGTTCAGCTCCCTGGGGCCTTGGCGGAACGCCTGCCGTTGGAGCATAAGGACCCTTAGTGTTCCCAAGGCCAGCCACCAGCCCTCCCGTCTCGTCTCCTCCTCCACCTCCCAGTTCCCTGGCTGAGCGGCAGATAGGACCTGCAGCCAGGCATCCTCCCCCACGGGGGCTAGGGGCTGGGGGCTGGGGCGAGGCTGAGGTTCCAGCTCCCTCTGGGGAAGCTCGCTGGAGGCACAGACCAGGATCCTATCCCAGCTCACAGAGCACACAGCACTACCTCACCTGGGCCTCCACGGTTATTTGCATACCCCCACAGGCAGGGCGCTCACCACCTCCAACCACACAACTGGCATTCATGAAGTTCTCTGAAAATGCAAGGCAGGAACCTAAGCTCTCTCCACAAAGGAACACAGGTAATCCTCCCCCACATCTTCTGAGACAAATGCCATTCTGTCCATTTCACAGACGAGGAAACCGAGACCCTGGAAGATCCGGTGAGCGGCTGGAGATCACACAGCTCGAGGTGCAGCCTCGGGCCGGGATCCAGAATCAGACTGTCGATTCTGCAGCCTGTTTCACCTTGATGTTACCTGTTACAAAGGGCTTCTCTTTCAAATCCCCAGTAAAAGATGTTTCCAGAAACGTGTTTCCTCAGGATTAGTCGAACGCCTTTGTCTGAAGAGAGCCTGGTCCTGGGGTCTGTCCTGACCCACTGCTCCTCTCTGTCCTCCCCAGGCCCGGGACACCCCTGCCCGCATCCGCAGAGGCGTGTCTTTGATGAGGGGGGGTGCAACCCGGAGACTGAAACTGAATTTTTGCTGGAGTATGGCCCAACCACTTCCTCCTCACTCTGGTCTGCTGTCTGCCTCACTGACCGACTCCCCTCGGAGTAGCTACTGTCCCCCAGCCCCAACCCACCCTACCCATCGGCTAAGCTTTCTCTTTGGGGAGAAAGGGGTTGGGAGGAATGGAGGAGAGAGGAGGGAGTGAATGATCCAGGGGGCGGCGGAGGGAGGGGCGGGGTGAACCAGGGGAAGGGGAGAGGAATGGATGTGGGGTGGGGCTGGGGGAGACGGGAGGGCGGGAGAGAGGAGGGCGAGAGCCATACCTGGTTTCCTCGCTCGTGTGGTCAAGTGGATTGTCCACAGAGAAAGAGTGTGAATGAGTGTGCTAAGGGCTCGCCTTGTGTGCAGGCTGCAGCCCTCCGGGGCCGTGGGTCCGCTTCTCCCCCAGATCGAGAGGCCAGCGGGGCACTTTGAAGCTGAGCCCCGCCAGCCCCGGTCCCGCCCCCTCGCCGGAGCCTCAGACAAAGCGGGCAGCCAGAGAGACCCGCTGCAAGCCCCAGCCGCCAGCCCGCCAGTCGGGGGATAAGGGGCGCAGGTGACAGCAGCCCCTGGCAACCGTTGCCCTGGCAACCGTTGGCAGCTGTGGGGACGACGTCATCGCCCAGCTCCTACCCGGCACAGCGCAGGTGCCCTCACTTGCTCTGTGCCCAAGTCCCCTCACTCGGATGCTGCCCAGGCAGGAAGCTGGCAGGAGGAAGGGCAGAGTGGAGGGCATGAAGCTATGAGGAACGTTGAATCACCTGCCTACGTTTGTCAACGTTTACTTCAAATCCAGATCTTTTTAGAATGCTAGTGAGGGTTACCCTATCATCAAAAATGCCTCCTGTTAGCTACACTTGCCTGTGAGGCTTGCCAGCCTGTGACCTTGGCCTGGATCCCCTCAGATACCCGTCCAGTCTCCACCCCTGGATGCTAGGGGTAAAGAATGTCCATGATACTTCCCTGCAAGTGTCTTAGGGGATTACCTCTGCCAGGAAGCCCTCCCAGATAGCCACAGCCCACCAGGAATCTTTCTCTTGAGTTAGCCCTAGGGTTGTGGGTTCCCTTGGCTTTCCTCCAGAGCTCCCTAGGAGCCAAGAGTGGGGTCCTTTCTGTACCCTAGAATAAGTACCAATGTGAGGAGGGAGGAGAACAGAGGCAAAGCTTCTGGAAGCCTGCCAGGCACTCCATCGGGCATTTGGGAGATCCATTTCCACCGCTCTGCAAGGTTAGCCCTGTTGAGTCCAGCTTACAGATGGGAAGACAGAGGCTTAGGCACATGACGTGACCTGTTCAAGGCCACCTAACTGGTAAGAGAGGCGCGTGGAATTCAAACCACGATCTCGTCTGAGACATGAAGACATCAAGACCCCATGTCCGTTGGATGCTTGACCCATCCCACCCCCACCTAACGCACATCCTATTTGATTACCTCCAGCGACAGGGGGCTCACCTCATCTCAAGACAGCACCTCCCTCTGACCTCTAGAAAGCCTTTCATAGCCGCCAAGGCAAAGGGAAAAAGGACATCAAAGCCAAGGGTGGCCTCTGCGTGCCATTTGGAGGCCAGAAGAGAAGCAGTACCGCAGGCACCCGCACCTAGGCTCCAGACCAGCAGCCTCTTGGGAGACCGGATGGGGCTGCTCGGGGCACCAAGGGGCCCAGGGCTTCAGAGTACTTCCCCCGTGAGCAAGAGTCCCACTGGGGATCCTGCTCCCAGGGACTCAGGGGTAGCTTCTGGCAGGGGCCATGGGAAGGGCAGCAGGGGCTGGGGTCCACGGCATGGTGCGCCCCGGCCCGCCCCTCCTCCTCCGCCAGACCAGCGCCAGGAGGCTATTGTCTCGCCGTGTCCTATTCAGGCACTATTTTGGGCGCCCAGAGGAAGAGGAAAAGAAAGCAAAGAAAGGAATTGCTGTTCTCGGAGGAACCTTCGCCCAGAAAGGATTCCAGGGCCTGCTGGGCCAGAGGAGGCCGTCGCTGTGGATCCAAAGATCCTAGGCTTGAAAGGAGCTGGCAGGGGACTGTGGTTCCGGGGAGCCGGAGCCGGGGCACACGTGGGACACCCCTGGCCTCGGTCACATGCGCTCCCTCCCTGCGGTCACATGCAGAGGAACGGAGGCCTGGGATCCCCGGCCCCACCCAGAGTCACTAAGCACTTGTAGTAACACTAATAATAAAAACCCCTGCACGAGCACAGAGCCGCCCATAACCAAGTCTCTGCCAGAGAGATTCTCACTTAACACCCACAACACTCCAGACCAGGGTAGAGGTCGGGGGCAACGTGATAAACCTCACACATCAGATAACAGACACCTGACACCCCGGGAGGAGAGGAGCCCGGCTGCCAGAATAACACGCGGGTGTCCCCGCTCCGTTTCGTCCACCCTCCCATGCTTTCACCAGCTCCAGCACACGAGCCCTCTTTCTATCCTCGGACGCACCTCAGGCCTTTGCACATGTGTTCCCTTCAGCAGAGAACAGTCTTTCTGGGTGCTTTCCCTGACTGGTTCCTTCTCAAGTCCTTTTTTTTTCTCTTAGGACGTATTTATTTGACGGTGCCCAGTCTGAGCTGAGGCACGGGGGGTCTTTAGCTGCGGCGCGCGGGATCTTCAGTTGGAGCATGGGGACCCTTAGCTGCAGCACGTGAGATCTAGTTCCCCAACCAGGATCGAACTTGGGTCCCCTGCCTTGGGAGCATGGAGTCTTCGCCACTGGCCCACCAGGAAGTCCGCCTTCTTAAGTCTTAATCCAAATGTCCCCTCTCCTAAGAAGCTTCCCTGTCCACCCGACTGAAATCACCCTTCCTGTTCATCCCTGTCTTCCCTGTCACCTGATGGACTAAACACTTAACGCTGTCTGAAATGACCCGGCTATTTGCTTGTCACCCAAGGCATGCTCTATCGTGTCCGTCTTCCTCTCCACTTGCATCTCTAATACCGTAGCGCCTGGTCCACAGGAGATGCTGGAAGAGAGCTAGTTAATGCACGGAAGAGTTAATGAGACAGAGCCGGGACACTGACCAGGCTAGGCTGGCTGGAGCCAGATCCTGATGCTCAGGGCAGAGGGACCCCGCTCCCCAGCTTCTACCTGGGTTAGGAGCATGCACAGCGCAGCCAGGGGCTTGGCCAGAGAGGAGCTTCCAAGACTGTGCACAGTCTTAGAACCTGGACAGGACCTGAAACCTCCCTTCCCCTAGAGAACCACATGCTTAAGGCTTTTAAGACGTCCTGTGGTGCAGAAGCCTGGGAGCCCAAGGCTTTCCCAAACCACTGGGACCACAGGCGTGCTTTCACAGGGGCCGGATTCTTTGATGTCTGAGTTTTCTCTCTGCAGGAAGGCAGAGTAAACACGGCCACACCTTCAACCACCTGCGCCCAAGGCCCAGGGCTTACAGGGGGCGCAGGTATGGGATCTGCCAGTGAAAGTGGGGATGCAGCCCAGGTACTGGGACCCGGACGTTCTTGGCTCCTAGCCGAGGAGCCGGAGAACAGACTCTGCCCGTCTGACCGGGCCCGTGTGCCTGGGTGGCCGAGCCCCGGGAGGGTGCGGCAGACACCGTCCTGAACAAAAGATAAGCACAGCTTTGAGGAAACTGCCCGAGGATTCCTTCTGGCCTTGCCTCCTGCCCGCAGCTCTTGCCAGGTGATGTCACAGGCAGGTGTGGCGGAGGGGCCGGGCCACGAGCCCGGGCACACACCTTCCACGTGCAGGCCTACTGGATGAGGGAGAACAAGGCCTCCGCTCCCCGATAACTTAGGAGGCGAGTGTCCGCCCCTCCCCACGCCTCCATCAGTCCCTCCTCTTCCTCACACCCTCTGTTTCTCCCATCCGGCTCACTGAGCTGCACACGCTGCTAAAATAATGTAAATAAATAGGTTGCTTCAGTCGCGTCTGACTTTGTGACTCCATGAACTGTAGACTGCCAAGTTCCTCTGTCCATGGGATTCTCCAGGCAAAATAGAGTGTAGCCACTCCTTTTCCAGGATCTTCCCAACCCAATCGAACCCAGGTCTCTCACATGGCAGGTGGGTTCTTTAATGACCGTAGCGCCCTGGCCCCCCACAGGGAGATGCTGGAAGAGAGCTAGTTAATGCACGGAAGAGTTAATGAGACAGAGCCGGGACACTGACCAGGCTAGGCTGGCTGGAGCCAGATCCTGATGCTCAGGGCAGAGGGACCCCGCTCCCCAGCTTCTACCTGGGTTAGGAGCATGCACAGCGCAGCCAGGGGCTTGGCCAGAGAGGAGCTTCCAAGACTGTGCACAGTCTTAGAACCTGGACAGGACCTGAAACCTCCCTTCCCCTAGAGAACCACATGCTTAAGGCTTTTAAGACGTCCTGTGGTGCAGAAGCCTGGGAGCCCAAGGCTTTCCCAAACCACTGGGACCACAGGCGTGCTTTCACAGGGGCCGGATTCTTTGATGTCTGAGTTTTCTCTCTGCAGGAAGGCAGAGTAAACACGGCCACACCTTCAACCACCTGCGCCCAAGGCCCAGGGCTTACAGGGGGCGCAGGTATGGGATCTGCCAGTGAAAGTGGGGATGCAGCCCAGGTACTGGGACCCGGACGTTCTTGGCTCCTAGCCGAGGAGCCGGAGAACAGACTCTGCCCGTCTGACCGGGCCCGTGTGCCTGGGTGGCCGAGCCCCGGGAGGGTGCGGCAGACACCGTCCTGAACAAAAGATAAGCACAGCTTTGAGGAAACTGCCCGAGGATTCCTTCTGGCCTTGCCTCCTGCCCGCAGCTCTTGCCAGGTGATGTCACAGGCAGGTGTGGCGGAGGGGCCGGGCCACGAGCCCGGGCACACACCTTCCACGTGCAGGCCTACTGGATGAGGGAGAACAAGGCCTCCGCTCCCCGATAACTTAGGAGGCGAGTGTCCGCCCCTCCCCACGCCTCCATCAGTCCCTCCTCTTCCTCACACCCTCTGTTTCTCCCATCCGGCTCACTGAGCTGCACACACGCTGCTAAAATAATGTAAATAAATAGGTTGCTTCAGTCGCGTCTGACTTTGTGACTCCATGAACTGTAGACTGCCAAGTTCCTCTGTCCATGGGATTCTCCAGGCAAGAATACTAGAGTGGGTAGCCACTCCCTTTTCCAGGGATCTTCCCAACCCGCGAATCGAACCCAGGTCTCTCACATGGCAGGTGGGTTCTTTACCATCTGAGCCACCCGGGAAGCCCACACATGGCTAGGAGCCTCTGAAAACATAGTGGATGAGTCTAAAGGTGAACATTCTGGCAAGGCTATGGAGAGGGCTTTTATAGAGAGATGCCACCTGCCTGCAAACATCACCTGATGCCAGAACGGGCCAGCCTGGAACAGACAAGACTGGAAGGACCCGGGAAGAACCCCACATGATACCTGAGGTCCCTCTGCAACTTTCCTACCAAACTTAAACACCTGCAGCGACGGGAAACTCACCACCTCTGTTGAGAACCGGGGCAAAGATCCAGGTTCAGAGGCGGGAGACTACCTCTGACCGGCTGGGGGCCCGTGGGCCTGCTGCCCCATCTGTGATGTGTAAAGACTCAAAGCGTCGAGGCCAGCAGCACCCAAGCCTGAATGAAGGTCTTTGTAGCCAGCGGCGCTGTGTGCCCAGGGGTGGGGGTTGGTCATGAGTCGCCCCAGGGGGCTGACACACACTCAGTGGGTGACCAAGCCGTGGGCAGAGGGTGCCGGGCCAAGCCTGACTCAGCTGCCCTCGCCAGCCCCTGGGCTCACCCTTCTCATTTGTCACCATCGAGGCAGGTGGGTCTGGCTGTTGTGCCCCTGCCACAGGGCCAGAAACCAGGGTGCCAGCCACAGAGCCACGCCCTCGAGGGCCAGCCTCAGCCAGGGACAACCCCCGCCCCGCCGCCCACCAGGGTCCAAGGAGACTCAGTTCCCCAGGAGACCAGCCCAACTCCAGGGGGCAGGCAGGGCCCCCCCCTTCCACGTGCAGGCCTACTGGATGAGGGAGAACAAGGCCTCCGCTCCCGATAACTTAGGAGGCGAGTGTCCGCCCCTCCCCACGCCTCCATCAGTCCCTCCTCTTCCTCACACCCTCTGTTTCTCCCATCCGGCTCACTGAGCTGCACACACGCTGCTAAAATAATGTAAATAAATAGGTTGCTTCAGTCGCGTCTGACTTTGTGACTCCATGAACTGTAGACTGCCAAGTTCCTCTGTCCATGGGATTCTCCAGGCAAGAATACTAGAGTGGGTAGCCACTCCCTTTTCCAGGGATTTTCCCCAAACCCGCGAATCGAACCCAGGTCTCTCACATGGCAGGTGGGTTCTTTACCATCTGAGCCACCCGGGAAGCCCACACATGGCTAGGAGCCTCTGAAAACATAGTGGATGAGTCTAAAGGTGAACATTCTGGCAAGGCTATGGAGAGGGCTTTTATAGAGAGATGCCACCTGCCTGCAAACATCACCTGATGCCAGAACGGGCCAGCCTGGAACAGACAAGACTGGAAGGACCCGGGAAGAACCCCACATGATACCTGAGGTCCCTCTGCAACTTTCCTACCAAACTTAAACACCTGCAGCGACGGGAAACTCACCACCTCTGTTGAGAACCGGGGCAAAGATCCAGGTTCAGAGGCGGGAGACTACCTCTGACCGGCTGGGGGCCCGTGGGCCTGCTGCCCCATCTGTGATGTGTAAAGACTCAAAGCGTCGAGGCCAGCAGCACCCAAGCCTGAATGAAGGTCTTTGTAGCCAGCGGCGCCGTGTGCCCAGGGGTGGGGGTTGGTCATGAGTCGCCCCAGGGGGCTGACACACACTCAGTGGGTGACCAAGCCGTGGACAGAGGGTGCCGGGCCAAGCCTGACTCAGCTGCCCTCGCCAGCCCCTGGGCTCACCCTTCTCATTTGTCACCATCGAGGCAGGTGGGTCTGGCTGTTGTGCCCCTGCCACAGGGCCAGAAACCAGGGTGCCAGCCACAGAGCCACGCCCTCGAGGGCCAGCCTCAGCCAGGGACAACCCCCCCGCCCCCGCCGCCCACCAGGGTCCAAGGAGACTCAGTTCCCCCAGGAGACCAGCCCAACTCCAACCCGAGTGTCCCCTGAAGGTCTGGGGCAGTGGCCAAGCCAGGCTTGAGTGGTCAAGCTCCTCCGGCCAGAAGCCCGAGACACCACTGGATGGGGAGGTCCAAGGGGGCGGGCTCTCTGGGGCCTGGAGCCTTCCCCAGAGACGTCACAGGAGGATGGGGCTGACGCTAGTGATGAGCTCACCGTGGCGGCCTCAGAGCAAGGCTGGCGATGGCCCAGGAGAGGGGCGAGGACATTGCTACTGGTGTACCAGGCACTCTACCCAGTGCTTGAGATTCCACGGCTCACATAACCCTCTCAAGGTGCCATGCTGATGTCTCTTGTTGCTTAGTCACTGAGTGCTGTCCGACCCTAATGCCGCCCCACGGACTGTAGCCCGCCAGGCTTCTCCGTCCACGGGATTTCCCAGGAAAGAATACTGGAGTGGGCAGCCATTCCCTTCTGCAGGGGATCTTCCCAACTCAGAGATTAAACCCGTGTCTCCCGCACGGGCAGGTGGATTCTTTACCGCTGAGCCACCAGGGAAGCCCCGAGGTGCCATTTGTTGTTGTTCGGGTGCTCGGTCGTGCCCGACTCTGTGACCTCACGGACGGCAGCACGCCAGGCTGCTCTGCCCTCCACTATTTCCCGGAGTTTGCTCCAACTCCAGTCTATTGAGTCCGTGATGTCATCCAGCCATCTCGTCCTCTGCCGTCCCTTTCTCCTGAAGGTGCCATTGCTATCCTCATTTTGAAGATGACGAAAATACACAGAGAGGCTAATACACGTGTCTGAGCTCACACCGCTGATGGAGCTGGGACACATCCGGGCAGCCGCAGAGCCACCACCCCGTGCTGCCTCCCCAGGGCGACAGCTGAGCCGGGTGACGGGGAAGCAAAGGTCCAGGACAGCTGGGGAGGGGCCGTCTACTGCCCATGGGCCCGACAGCACGGGGCTGACTCAGGTGCTCCCTACAAGGTCTCAGACATTCAGGCCTCCTATGCCCATGGCACAGCCTAAGGAATGAGGCTTAGAGACACTAACCCACCTGCTCAAGATCCCTTTTTTGTGTGGGGGGGGTGGCGTTGGGGAGGGAGAGGGTGGGCGGGCCACTTCTATTGGTCTTTTATATATCTATTTTCATCCACCTTTGTTCTTTGGCCCATGTGGACCTCTCATTGCGGTGGCCTCTGTCGTTGCAGAGCGCCGGCTCTGGGTGCATGCGCTCCAGAGCCCCGGCTCAGTAATTGGACACATGGGCCCAGCCGCCCCGCGGCACGTGGGATCTTCCCAGGCCAGGGATCGAACCGGCGCCCCTTGCAGTGCAAGGCGGAGTCCTTACCCACTGGACCACCAGGGAAGCCCCTCAAGATCCCTTTTCAAGGGTCTGAACTCCGTTCTAACTGAACTGCTGTGTGACCGAACCTGAAGCCCGAACCTTCAGCGGAGGTTTAGGGAAGACCCGTCAAAGCCGCACGTTGTGCTGAGGACACGCTTTGCAGCCATGTCCCCCAGTTCCAGCAACAGGCCTGCCCGGAGTGGTGGCATCATGAGGTCAGGGGAGGTCGTGACCTCCGACAGCAGGATACAAGCCCGAAAGCCTCCTGCTCCCTGCCGTGGGCCCCGAGAGCGAAGCGCAGGGCTTCTGGGAGAAGCAGGCAGGGGCCTGGGGACTGGAGAGAAGGCAGAAGCGGCCCTGCTCTCTCTCTGCGGCCCATCTTGGAGGTGGCGTACGTGGCCCTGAGCCCCGGGAGCCAGGCTGGAGCCACGGCTAATGGCCGTCTCCCAAACAGAGGCCCCCTCCCGCAGGCCAACTCCCTCTAATGCAGAGGCCTGTCCACGGCGCCCGGAAGCCCCGCCAGCTACTCCAGGGCTCGGCTTTTATCTCGGGCTGCCTGGAGCTGCCAAGCGCACCGCACGCCGCCTGGGCCAGCGCCAGCCCGGGAGCCCAGCTCCCACCACCTGGCCTCTCCGTCCAAGCGCCCGTCAGGCTGGGGGTGGGGCTCTGCGGACGCCCAGGTGGCTTCAGGTCTCCGGGGGCGGGGAGGCAGGAAGACGACCCCACCTCCGCCAGGTGATACATGGATCTCTGGGCCTCCAGTGCACCCGCCAGCCCAAGGGGCCACAATAGTAAAGGCTAATATATGGGGCAAGTACCGTCGTCAACGCTTGACCGCCTTAACTCCTCAAACACGCTCAAAACAGCCCTCTGAAGTAGATGTTGCCACTAGTTTATCCACAACTTTAAAATAGTATTTTACCCACGGGTTTTATCCACTGTGTCCAGATAAGGAAAAGGAGGCCCAGACGCCCAGGTTCACACAACGCGAGGGGAACAAAGTTCTCCCCAGATAAGCAGCCTGGCTCTCTCCATGGGTCCTGTCACCTCAAAAGAACATGGGCTCAACAGTGGCAGGGATGGGGTTCAGGACAAGGGCACGTGTCCTCTGGACATGGAGTGCAGTCCAGCCTGGCTGAGGAGCCCCCTCCCCGTGGAGCGGAGCAGGAGAGCAGGGGACAAGAGCCCAGGCTCTGGAGTCCCCAGGTCAGCTGTGGCTGAGCCTCCTGTGCCTCAGTGTCCTTGTCTCTAAAATGGGCACATCAGGAGCTGTGGCTGGTGGGACTAAAGGTGTGGGCAAAGCGCTGAGCCCAGGGCCTGGCAGAGTCTGAGGGCAGCGAGGGTCCAGGACTGTTTTAGCCCAGCTGAGCCTCCAGAGAATCAGGGAGAGTTTGGGGGAGCCCGTTGGGGACGGGGGTGTCTCAGCCCACCTGTGCCAGGGCAGGCAACAGGCAGGGGTCAGAAAGTGCGTCTTCCGTGCTCCTTCTTCCAGCAGCCCCGGCCTGACCCCTAACTCTGCACGGCTCCCCGGGGGCCTCAAGGAACTCCTGAAGGGGGCGGGAGGGCCAGACTGGGCAGGGGCCAGCCTGGGGAGGCTGGGGCCCAGCCAGGACCCCACCCCGCTTGAGAGGCCCCTCTGTGCCAGCCTGCCCTGCCCCCACGTGCCATCTGCCTGGTCCCTGGGGTCCTGGTCCCCCAGCTGCTGGGTTCACTCATGTGATGCCCCATCTGCTGTGAGTCAGAACGCAGATCCACGGGGCCACCCCGGGGTCAGGGCTGGGGGTGCTGAGCCGGGTCTGGTGCCAGGCGGGGCGGCCGCAGGGAGGTCTGGGCTGTGCTGCCCCATCACCCGCCCCCAGCCCTGCCCCTGCCTCTTCCCTCCAGCCCCTGCCACCCACTGTCTCCCCACAGGCCTGCTGAGGAGGAGGTGACGGGGGCCAGACCAACCCGAGCACGGCCCACCTGGCCTCCATCACGGCTGCCCCCGCCCCGCCCGCCTGCATCGGTCCTGCTGGGCCGTGCCAGGAAGGCCACCCCGCTGCACACGAGCCTAGCCACAGTTCTGTCGCCTCGTCTGCCTGTCCTCCTCCTGGGCTGGGTGGCCGCTGCCCCACTCTGTCCCCCCTAAGGGACATGAAGCTGCCCTCCACGCCGAAGCCGCGGGCCTGGGGGCGCCAGACCACCTGCCCACCCGTCACAACCCTGCTCTCCTCGTCCAGCTTAGGTGGCACCGTGGGCACCCACACCCCGCCTGGCCTGGCTACCGCGCTGCCCAAGGCTTCCCGCCATCCCTCCCCCCGCGAGCTGATTGGGACCTGCCGGCCTGGCACTTCAGGCCACCAAAATGACCCATGCCAGGTCCCCAGTGCCGTCACCGGCTCCACGCCCTCCGCGTCTCATCGTCCCCAAAGTTCTTCCCAGGCAGCTTCCCTGCCAGGAACACTGCCCCTCCCCCATGCGGGCCGCCAGCCCTCCCCCACGCCCCAGCAGCCTCCCCGCCAGCCTCCGTGCCCGCGCCCTCTGCCCAGCCTCCCGTCTTCCCAGGGCAGGAAGCTCTCTCCTCCTCCAGCGGCAAGCTTATCTCTCTCCTCACCCTCAGATCCTAACCGTCTTGCTTGTTTACGTCCCTGACAAGTTGAAGGTGTCCAACCAGGCTGGGCGGGCCCTGCCCAGTGGCCCAGGGCCCCACCGCGGCGGCCACCACAGAGCAGCCTGTCCAACACAGCCTCTGCCCCCCAGACCACGCCCGGAGGGATGTCCTTCCTGACCTGACACTCTGGGAGCCAAACCCATGACAGAAGGCAGGGCCGCTGCTACCCCCCACCCCAGCACACGCCCCTACTATTAGCAGGGCCAGCTGCGCCCAGAGAGACGGAGGCGAGGCAAGGCAGCCACGGAGACGCGATCTATGACCAAGGCGGGGTGCATCTCAGACCCCTGGAGTCCCTGCAGCTCTGGCGCTCAGGTCTGGTTCCAAGAGCTAGTCCTGCCGCGGAAAATGACAGGGAAGACCTCGGGGGACCCCTGGCCTGGGCTCTGGGGAACCAACTCAGTCCCTGGTGGCTCTTCCTGACCCCAGACGCTTCTCCCGGATTCAGTCAGTCTCCAACCCCAAGGAATGATCTCTCTGCCCTCAGGGTAGCCCCAGCCTGGGCGGGAGGGGAAATCGGGGGTCAGGCAGGGGCTTGTCTCTAGACCCCACACCTCATGTGTCTCGTTCAAATGAGTTTCCACCCCTAGAACAGGCACACAGTAGGTGCTCAATAATTGCTTATGTGAATAACTTCTTCAGCCCTCCACAGTCACAAAGGCTATTCTTCCCCACCGAGCCCAGGCCAGAGCCGCTCCAGGCAGGCTGGCAGTGGTGGGGGCCGTGGTGAGAGGGGCCCCTGCCTCAATTCATTCCTCCCAGCCCTCCTGAGTTAAGGCAGCACCAGCCCCCTCTCTGAAGCCCCGGAAGACCCCCGCTCAGCAGCACAGGAAGGAGGTCGGTTGGGAAGGAGGGGAGGAGGGGAACCAGCCTTTCCCCAGGTGGGGAGGCCCTATCAGACAGGGGCTGGGGCTCAGCCGTTAGCAAGCGGGGAGCGCTCCAGCCTTCCGCCTCCACGTCCCCAAGTACCGCCTGCCACTGGTTCCCAGGATGTGCTCTCTCACCCCAGGTCCCTCATGTTCAGACCGCAGAGCCAGACCACCTCCTCCCAAGCGGCCACAAAGAGCCATATTTTGTCCCTGGCTCGGGGTGGGGGGCGGGTCCCGGTCGCAGCCTCGGGGCAGCTGCAGGCAAGGCTGCCCCTAAGCGCCTGTGCGCCCTGCAGTGTCCTCTCCGCCCCCTGAGGCTGGAGGCTGGCTTCCCATCCCCAGACCTGTTCCGTGATCGTGGGTGAGCCCCTGGCTCCATCACAGCCCTGCCCGTCTCATCTGGACAGTGGGGGCAGGAGAGGACTACCTCGCCGGACTCAGGGACCTACCTACCACTACGAGCCTGTTTCTCCGGCTCACAACCGCCTCTGAGAGGTTCCACCCTCTGCGGCTCCGCCCCCTTCCAGGCATCTCCCTGTCCACCCACCCGCAGCTCCACGGTCCATGCCCGGCCCTGCTCACGGGGGCTAGAACTCCAGCGCCCACCACCGCCCCACCCTCAGCCGCGCGCCCCGTCCCGCCTCCCTCCCGCCGCGAGCCCTCGATCTGGTACCTGGTGATGAGCAGGGGGTCCTTCCCGGGGAGCCAGGCGGCTGAACCGCCTTTCAGGAGCCACCTTTGAGGCTTGCCCTGCCGGCTGCAGCCCCGCTGCCGGGAGCGCTGGGGAGCTGCAGGCTCCTCGCCGGCTCCGAGGCAGGGCAAGGCGGGCAGCCAGTGCGGAGCTGGGGGAGGCGCCGGGGTGTGTTTGTGGGGGGGTGACACTCCCCTCCTGACCCAGCTGGGCTCCTCCCTCCTCCAAGCTCGGTTGGGCATGACGGACCGGACCGACTGAATGTGAGTCACGGATTTCTCAGAGGGAGGCTGGGAGGGGGCAGGGCTGAGAGAGCCCAGGCGGGGAGACGGGGGTGGGGGGAAGCCCATGACTCAGCGCTGGGCAAGGGGGCCCTTCAGCTCTCCTGCCCCCGCCCGGGCAGACAGGTGCCCGTCTTTGTGGATGGATGCTGGTCGGAGATAACTGTCTCCTCGCCCTCCATCTGTCACTTCTCCAGGGCTCTTCTCCCCAAAGTTCCCGCAGAGGAGCCAGGGTTACTATGGCAACAGTCCGCCCGATGCTGCTGCCCCCCTCCACCCAGGGCCCGGCAACAATTGCCCCTCCCTCCGCCAGACCCCCGGCCATATTTTGTCCCTGGCTCGGGTGGGGGCGGGTCCCAGTCGCAGCCTCGGGCAGCTGCAGGCAAGGCTGCCCCTAAGCGCCTGTGCGCCCTGCAGTGTCCTCTCCGCCCCCTGAGGCTGGAGGCTGGCTTCCCATCCCCAGACCTGTTCCGTGATCGTGGGTGAGCCCCTGGCTCCATCACAGCCCTGCCCGTCTCATCTGGACAGTGGGGGCAGGAGAGGACTACCTCGCCGGACTCAGGGACCTACCTACCACTACGAGCCTGTTTCTCCGGCTCACAACCGCCTCTGAGAGGTTCCACCCTCTGCGGCTCCGCCCCCTTCCAGGCATCTCCCTGTCCACCCACCCGCAGCTCCACGGTCCATGCCCGGCCCTGCTCACGGGGGCTAGAACTCCAGCGCCCACCACCGCCCCACCCTCAGCCGCGCGCCCCGTCCCGCCTCCCTCCCGCCGCGAGCCCTCGATCTGGTACCTGGTGATGAGCAGGGGGTCCTTCCCGGGGAGCCAGGCGGCTGAACCGCCTTTCAGGAGCCACCTCTGAGGCTTGCCCTGCCGGCTGCAGCCCCGCTGCCGGGAGCGCTGGGGAGCTGCAGGCTCCTCGCCGGCTCCGAGGCAGGGCAAGGCGGGCAGCCAGTGCGGAGCTGGGGGAGGCGCCGGGGTGTGTTTGTGGGGGGGTGACACTCCCCTCCTGACCCAGCTGGGCTCCTCCCTCCTCCAAGCTCGGTTGGGCATGACGGACCGGACCGACTGAATGTGAGTCACGGATTTCTCAGAGGGAGGCTGGGAGGGGGCAGGGCTGAGAGAGCCCAGGCGGGGAGACGGGGGTGGGGGTGGGGGGAAGCCCATGACTCAGCGCTGGGCAAGGGGGCCCTTCAGCTCTACCCGCCCCCCGCCCGGGCAGACAGGTGCCCGTCTTTGTGGATGGATGCTGGTCGGAGATAACTGTCTCCTCGCCCTCCATCTGTCACTTCTCCAGGGCTCTTCTCCCCAAAGTTCCCGCAGAGGAGCCAGGGTTACTATGGCAACAGTCCGCCCGATGCTGCTGCCCCCCTCCACCCAGGGCCCGGCAACAATTGCCCCTTCCTGAAAGAAAGTCCAGCCTCCTTGGCCACAGGCAGGCCTGGAACTGACCCGCAGAGCAACAGAGCGGAAGGCCGTCTTGGGGAAGGGGGGGGTGTTCAGCCGGCTGGCACGCGGCCAGCCAGGCCACACACAGCTCCCCTTGACCTAGACTCCTCTCTGAGCCTCAGTTGGTCCTCCCAGAGAGGGGGGCACTGAACAGCTCTCAACAGCATGCAACAGACCCATGTTCTGGATTCTGAGACCCCAGGGGGCTTCTGGCAATGGCCCCCTAGTTCGTCTGCTGGGTCAAATGGAAAGCTGAGACCCAGGGGAGGTCCCCTTCCTGGTGGCTTGGAAGGCTCAGACAGAGAATGGGCCGACGCCCCCATGCCCATTCTGGCCACTGGAGTTGGAGTGGGAGTTCCCTCCCACTGTGGAGCTTCGCGGCCACCCCGGGTGTCAGGCAGCTTCAGGCGGCCCACGCCCTACCCCCTTCAGGGAGGGGGGCGCCCCCCAATGTAAATAATCCCCCCTCCAATGTGAACAAACGATTTCCAAGTCACAGATGCTGGAAGGATTTCACAGCCTAATGAGGGCAAGTGACGACATCAACAATAACAGTAATAATAATAATAACAATAATTAGGAATAATGATTATCTTTACTGACCATTTACTACATGCCAGACTCTTTCCTGGCGCCACAGCCACGGCACCACCGGAAAACACAGGGCTCAGACCAGCGCCTGACCCGTGATGAGCCCTCAGGGTTCGCCATGAATGTGGAAACACAGAAGGAAGAGATATGAAGCCCAGAGAAGGGCATTAACTTGCCCAAGATTGCACAGCTGAAACGCGGCAGAGGTGGGATGCAAGCCCCGGGGGTCTGGCTCCACAGTCGGCCATCCTAACCACTCATGGGGTTAGCCTCCCCAGGCCTCTGGAGAGGGTCCTGGACACAATGGATGCTCAGAGTGCCGAGGTCCCTTCTCCTCAAAAGGATGTGCATTCTTAAAGAGGGGCCTGGGAAAGTCACCTGATGCAGGTGAATGGAAGATTTTCAGGCAGCCCAGCAGACCAGGGGCAGGTAAAGTGTGAAGCTGCATAAATCAAGCTGCAGGGAAGAGGAAGGGCCATCCAGCTACATAGCAGGGGGCTTCCCTGGTGGTCCAGTGGGTAAGGATACTGCCTTGCAGTGCAAGGGGCGCTGGTTCGATCCCTGGCCTGGGAAGATCTCACATGCCGTGGAGTGGCTGGACCAATGTGTCCAATCACCCAGCCGGAGCTCTGGAGCACACGGACCCAGACCCGGTGCCCCGACGCGACACAGGCCACTGCGATGGGAGGCCCACACAGGCCAAAGAACAAAGATGGATGAAAATAGATAAATGAAACATAGAAGTGGCCCGCCCACCCTCCCTCCCCAATCCCTGGGTCAAATGGAAAGCTGAGACCCAGGGGAGGTCCCCTTCCTGGTGGCTTGGAAGGCTCAGACAGAGAATGGGCCGACGCCCCCATGCCCATTCTGGCCACTGGAGTTGGAGTGGGAGTTCCCTCCCACTGTGGAGCTTCGCGGCCACCCCGGGTGTCAGGCAGCTTCAGGCGGCCCACGCCCTACCCCCTTCAGGGAGGGCGCCCCCCAATGTAAATAATCCCCCCTCCAATGTGAACAAACGATTTCCAAGTCACAGATGCTGGAAGGATTTCACAGCCTAATGAGGGCAAGTGCGACATCAACAATAACAGTAATAATAATAATAACAATAATTAGGAATAATGATTATCTTTACTGACCATTTACTACATGCCAGACTCTTTCCTGGCGCCACAGCCACGGCACCACCGGAAAACACAGGGCTCAGACCAGCGCCTGACCCGTGATGAGCCCTCAGGGTTCGCCATGAATGTGGAAACACAGAAGGAAGAGATATGAAGCCCAGAGAAGGGCATTAACTTGCCCAAGATTGCACAGCTGAAACGCGGCAGAGGTGGGATGCAAGCCCCGGGGGTCTGGCTCCACAGTCGGCCATCCTAACCACTCATGGGGTTAGCCTCCCCAGGCCTCTGGAGAGGGTCCTGGACACAATGGATGCTCAGAGTGCCGAGGTCCCTTCTCCTCAAAAGGATGTGCATTCTTAAAGAGGGGCCTGGGAAAGTCACCTGATGCAGGTGAATGGAAGATTTTCAGGCAGCCCAGCAGACCAGGGGCAGGTAAAGTGTGAAGCTGCATAAATCAAGCTGCAGGGAAGAGGAAGGGCCATCCAGCTACATAGCAGGGGGCTTCCCTGGTGGTCCAGTGGGTAAGGATACTGCCTTGCAGTGCAAGGGGCGCTGGTTCGATCCCTGGCCTGGGAAGATCTCACATGCCGTGGAGTGGCTGGACCAATGTGTCCAATCACCCAGCCGGAGCTCTGGAGCGCATGCGCCCAGAGCCGGTGCTCTGCGACGACAGGCCACTGCGATGGGAGGCCCACACGGGCCAAAGAACAAAGATGGATGAAAATAGATAAATGAAAGACCGATAGAAGTGGCCCGCCCACCTCCCTCCCTCCCCAATCCCCTCCCCCTGCTCCAAAAAAAAAGAAAGAAAAAAAAAAGAAAAGCTACACAGCAGGGTGCACACCCTCACGGCCCCCGGCCAGGGCTTCCAGAAAACAACGCTACGCTCTCCAAGCGATCAGGCCATGCCCGTGCCCAGGGCAAGAGGGCACCGGGGCCATGGCCAGCTGGCTACTCCCTCCCAGGGCTGCAGAGGGCACTGCCTCCTGGCCAGGGCATGAGAGGCCAGTCCACACTGGACACCAAGAAGCAAGGGAGCAGAAAAAGGACAGGGAGGAGAGGATGGAGGATTCCTTACATGCGTGTCTCTGGGCAAGCCAGCCCCTCTAAGGCTGAGTTCCCTCAAGGTCTGTCGTCAGGGCTGGGAGCAGTCTCAGCTGTTCCCCGGGATCCACGCCAGCCAGCCAGCCACCCACCCAGACACTCACACGCGCCTCCACACAGACACACGCGCCCCAGAAGGTACCGGTCGGCCGGGCACAGAGGGAGGGTCCGTGACGCCACTCTGCAGTTGGCTGGGGCTTGCCGAGCTGGATGTCCAAGCTAGGGACACAGAAGCCTGGAGCCAGCTGTTACTCTGGCCACACAGGAAAGGCCCAAGGAGGTGGCCCGGGCTGGAGCTCACAAGCTCTGCCTGCCGTCTCACCATCAGGCTACTCAGAAACCTACTGTGTGCTGGGGACTGTGCCAGGTGCCAGGGGATGGGGGACAAGCCTGGCTCATATTATAGCCACACAGGTGTTAAAAGCACCATAGACCCGGGGCTCTGGGAGTTGGAGGAGAGAAACCAAATAAATTATTACTAATCACAACACTACCTCCGATTGGTACTAACAAGACTGGTTGCAGGACTGTGCCCATAAGTTCTGTGTAAGACCGCTCTGCTCTACCCAGTGGGTAAGGATACTGCCTTGCAGTGCAAGGCGCTGGTTCGATCCCTGGCCTGGGAAGATCTCACATGCCGTGGAGTGGCTGGACCAATGTGTCCAATCACCCAGCCGGAGCTCTGGAGCGCATGCGCCCAGAGCCGGTGCTCTGCGACGAGAGAGGCCACTGCGATGGGAGGCCCACATAGGCCAAAGAACAAAGATGGATGAAAATAGATAAATGAAAGACCGATAGAAGTGGCCCGCCCCCCTCCCCCCCTCCCCAATCCCCCCCCCCTGCTCCAAAAAAAAAGAAAGAAAAAAAAAAGAAAAGCTACACAGCAGGGTGCACAGAGGCTTCCCTCACCGCCCCCGGCCAGGGCTTCCAGAAAACAACGCTACGCTCTCCAAGCGATCAGGCCATGCCCGTGCCCAGGGCAAGAGGGCACCGGGGCCATGGCCAGCTGGCTACTCCCTCCCAGGGCTGCAGAGGGCACTGCCTCCTGGCCAGGGCATGAGAGGCCAGTCCACACTGGACACCAAGAAGCAAGGGAGCAGAAAAAGGACAGGGAGGAGAGGATGGAGGATTCCTTACATGCGTGTCTCTGGGCAAGCCAGCCCCTCTAAGGCTGAGTTCCCTCAAGGTCTGTCGTCAGGGCTGGGAGCAGTCTCAGCTGTTCCCCGGGATCCACGCCAGCCAGCCAGCCACCCACCCAGACACTCACACGCGCCTCCACACAGACACACGCGCCCCAGAAGGTACCGGTCGGCCGGGCACAGAGGGAGGGTCCGTGACGCCACTCTGCAGTTGGCTGGGGCTTGCCGAGCTGGATGTCCAAGCTAGGGACACAGAAGCCTGGAGCCAGCTGTTACTCTGGCCACACAGGAAAGGCCCAAGGAGGTGGCCCGGGCTGGAGCTCACAAGCTCTGCCTGCCGTCTCACCATCAGGCTACTCAGAAACCTACTGTGTGCTGGGGACTGTGCCAGGTGCCAGGGGATGGGGGACAAGCCTGGCTCATATTATAGCCACACAGGTGTTAAAAGCACCATAGACCGCGGGGGCTCTGGGAGTTGGAGGAGAGAAACCAAATAAATTATTACTAATCACAACACTACCTCCGATTGGTACTAACAAGACTGGTTGCAGGGACTATGCCCATAAGTTCTGTGTAAGACGCTCTGCTCTACACGGGTCCTTCTCATTGGACCCTCCACCCTGTGGGCCACTCTTGCTGGTCCATCAGAGACACCGCTGGTCGGTGGCTGGGCCTACACACCCCTGGGCTGTAACCAAGCACCTGCCCAGGCGCCAGGTTCCTCCTTAGGTTCATCCCATTCATCCTCTTCCCTGCTTCTCGGGACAGCTGGTATCCCACTCCACGCAGGAGGGACAAAGCAGCCAGGGCTTGGATCAGGTCTGTCGGCCCTTGAGACCAGCTGGGTCTGGAAGAAGCGGTGTCAGGGAGCAGAGACCAGCAGGAAGGGCATTCTGGGGAGAGAGGACACCTCCACAGAGGCAGAGAGGTGGGCCATGGGAGGCATCCTTGGCAGGAAGAAAGCTCTCATGAGGCGGTAAGGGCAGGCTCTGGAAGATTCTGAAAGCAGGTTTGCTCTAGAAGAGGTTTCATCAAAGGCGCTGAGAAGTTAGGGAAGGCATTTCTTGTGACCAGCACTCAAAAGACAGTCCACAGACTTAGAGAGTGGCCAGAGAAAGTGCTAGAAATCCAACATCGCAGGTGTGCCCCAGATCTGCCGAATCAGAGTTAGTATTTGAACAGGATCCCGGCGGTTCCCGCGTGTATTGGAGCAGGAGACACCTCAGGCTGCTCCAGGGGCTGCCCCAGCAGGGAGGGGAGGCAGGGCCCACCCGGGGCCTTAGGGAAGGTGGAGGCGGGCAGGAGGCTAGGGGAGACTTACGTCCAAGCAATGGGAAGCAGGGCTAGGACCCCCACCCCATACGAGAGAGGGGATGAGATGTCAGAAACTGCGCTGCGGCGTGGAGGGTCACGGGACAGGGTGCCGATCTGGGAGACAGGGAAGAGGCTGCCCTTGGGCACAGTGGAACGGGGGCGCCCTTGTGACATATTGAGGAACCTCCCCAAAGTCTCTAAACACACAGCTAGGGCTCAGGGGTGAAGGGCTGGGGTCCAGGGAACTTCAGGAACATTCCTGGCCAGCGGTAATGGCCGGAGATGGAGTAGAGAGGGCAGAGGCTGCAGAAAAGGGCTTCCCTTGGAGGAGAAGCAATAACGTCCAGGGGACACTGGTTGCAGGACTTGCCCATAAGTTCTGTGTAAGACGCCTGCTCTACACGGGTCCTTCTCATTGGACCCTCCACCCTGTGGGCCACTCTTGCTGGTCCATCAGAGACACCGCTGGTCGGTGGCTGGGCCTACACACCCCTGGGCTGTAACCAAGCACCTGCCCAGGCGCCAGGTTCCTCCTTAGGTTCATCCCATTCATCCTCTTCCCTGCTTCTCGGGACAGCTGGTATCCCACTCACGCAGGAGGGACAAAGCAGCCAGGGCTTGGATCAGGTCTGTCGGCCCTTGAGACCAGCTGGGTCTGGAAGAAGCGGTGTCAGGGAGCAGAGACCAGCAGGAAGGGCATTCTGGGGAGAGAGGACACCTCCACAGAGGCAGAGAGGTGGGCCATGGGAGGCATCCTTGGCAGGAAGAAAGCTCTCATGAGGCGGTAAGGGCAGGCTCTGGAAGATTCTGAAAGCAGGTTTGCTCTAGAAGAGGTTTCATCAAAGGCGCTGAGAAGTTAGGGAAGGCATTTCTTGTGACCAGCACTCAAAAGACAGTCCACAGACTTAGAGAGTGGCCAGAGAAAGTGCTAGAAATCCAACATCGCAGGTGTGCCCCAGATCTGCCGAATCAGAGTTAGTATTTGAACAGGATCCCGGCGGTTCCCGCGTGTATTGGAGCAGGAGACACCTCAGGCTGCTCCAGGGGCTGCCCCAGCAGGGAGGGGAGGCAGGGCCCACCCGGGGCCTTAGGGAAGGTGGAGGCGGGCAGGAGGCTAGGGGAGACTTACGTCCAAGCAATGGGAAGCAGGGCTAGGACCCCCACCCCATACGAGAGAGGGGATGAGATGTCAGAAACTGCGCTGCGGCGTGGAGGGTCACGGGACAGGGTGCCGATCTGGGAGACAGGGAAGAGGCTGCCCTTGGGCACAGTGGAACGGGGGCGCCCTTGTGACATATTGAGGAACCTCCCCAAAGTCTCTAAACACACAGCTAGGGCTCAGGGGTGAAGGGCTGGGGTCCAGGGAACTTCAGGAACATTCCTGGCCAGCGGTAATGGCCGGAGATGGAGTAGAGAGGGCAGAGGCTGCAGAAAAGGGCTTCCCTTGAAGGGATGGAGGAGAAGCAATAACGTGACCGCTGAGAGGCTGGACTCGGACACTGGGCTCAGGCCTAGGGGTTCCGCTCGCGGCTCGGCCAGCTGAGTGACTCGGGCAGCGTCTCCAGCCGTCCACCGCCTCACTGTCAAGGGCAGAGAGCAACGGCACCCCCAGCCGTTATAAACGAGGCCACATACGTCCAGCTCACGGCCCAGCCTGGCACAGAGGCGCGCCCTGGTGCACCTGCAAGGGCTTGGTTCAGAGAAGCCTGCACAGGAGACTGAGGTGGGGCTGCCAGGGTGGTGGGCGGATGTGTGGTCCCCAGGACAAGAGGCAGGATGGGCCATCTGCGTGGTCACCGTGGCAGAGGCTTGGGCAGGTAGGAGGACAGAGGGTGGCTTCTGCCTGGAGGCCTCCCCGTTTCCCCTCTCTAACCCTCCAGCCGAGCAGCCTTGCGAACAGGGATGCCTGTGCCCACTGGCAGGAAGGTGGTAGGGGTGGGCAGGGTGCCTGCGTCGGCGTGGGTGTTTTGGGCAAGAACGGTTCGAGTCCAGGCTCCTCCCCGTGCAAGTTGAGCACCTGCGCGGCACCCAGTAGGTGCCTGACACACGCTGGCCAATGTCATGATTATCATGAAGTCAACACAGACATCAAGGGCCCAGCACCCCACCTTTGCAAAGCCCTTTCATGGCCAGTGTCTCCTCTACAAACCGTAATGACTGTTCCAGACTTAACAGAGATGGAAACTGAGGCTCAGAGAGAGAATTTTCCCAAAGTCCCGTAGCCCATCAGCATGAGAGGCAGGATTCGGACCCTGATCCTGTGACTCAAGACTACGCGCTTTGTGGCCGGTGCTTCCAGCCACCTCCTTGTTCATTCCCGTGGGAAAGCCTCCTGGCCACCGGCGCGGGGGTGGGCAGCCACGGTCCCGTGATAACGCCATCACCGCCACCCCAGGGCGCAGGGGGTTGGCACGGGCCACGTGACTCAGCCGTCCTCACAAAGGGCGCTGTGTGCCTGGTGCCTGGTGCCTGCGGCCCGCCTGCCGCGCCCATCCCCCGTCTGGAGAACGAGTAGGGAACCTGGCAAACCCAAGAGGCAGGGAGAGCAACGGGCGCCTCCAGCCAAGGGGACAAGTTCGGTGGAGATTCAAGTCCAGGCTTGGGGTGCGAAAGGCTGGTGCCCGCTCTGGCGATGGAACGAGGGGGCGGGCAAACCCAAGGGCAGGGGCCACCCAGGTGCAAGCTGATTTTCTGAGCCCTTATTTGGAGCGTGGAGGGCAGACTCCACCTCACCGGCTCCCTCGGGGGTGGAGCCCAGGCAGGTGGCCCACCCACGTTTACCTGCGTCAGGTTTCAAAAGCACTGGGGCATGTGGTCTGGGGACAGACACTCCCCAGATACCAGTCACCGGCTTCCGTGTCCACAGCTGTCCCCACACTGACCTCTCACCAACCCTTCCCGGTGAAGAGCTCAAACTCAGAGCCCATGTGCCCCCTTGAGCTCTTACTGTATACCAAGCGCTCCTATTGAGCTCTTACTGTATACCAAACAAGAGACTTGCATTTTCTCCTACAGTCCTGCCAAGAAGTCTCATGCCTTTTGCTGAAGGGGGAGAGGGAGGCTCAGAGAGGGAGGGCGCCTATCCCAAGGTCACACAGGATCTGACTTCAAGGCCTGCTTCCTCCCCCAGTACCCTCTTCCTGTTTCCAGTGGCATCTTGACCACATGCCAACAAGAAGTGTCCCTGGACCTGCCCCAGACAGACCAGCAGACAGACATTCCTCCCCCCCACCAACCGTCGCCTCCTTCTTGCCTAGGAAATGATGCGGGTCCTCAGACAAAGTTCAGGTTGGCTGGACCTCCCTGGGCCGCCCCTGCTGACCTTCCCGGGAGGCAGGCACGCCTGGGTGACCAGCTACCTAAGACAGAAGGTAGACAGGGCGGCTGCCCCCTCGGCCTAGGCATGACGGAATGTCTGACCTCAGCCCAGCCCCGAAGTACGCTTGGCAGAAAGGCTGGATCCAGCCAGAGCAGGCCTGGAAGGTCATTCTGGCCACACTCCTGCCTCCCGAAGCCCCTGAGGCCAGGGAAGGGCAGGCCCAGCACACACGGGCTAGAAGCCCTCTCCACAGCCCCACTCCCACGCAGTCGCCCTGAACCACCCCTGCTGCAGGAAACCGGCGCCGGGCAGGGCACCCCGAGGCCTGGGTTCCTCGGGGGAGCGGTCGCCCCTCTGCAGGGTGTTGGGGCTAGTGAGCCAGGTGCAGCCTTCCTTTCGGGGAGGGGACGGTTTGTCATCTGGAAGAACTGCTCTTCCCAAGGGGACCCCCGGTGCTCTGCTCTGAGGCGGGTTTGCCTAGGGGAGACCTGGCAATTATTGTTTTAGTCACTAAGTCGTGCCCGACTCTTCATGACCCCATAACATGCTAGGCTCCTCTGCCCCCCACTGCCTCCTGGAGTTTGTTCAGATTCACGTCTAATTCAATCAGGATGCTATCTAGCCATCTCGTCCTCTGCCCCCCCAGCCCTCTCCTTTTGCCTTCCAACTTCCCCATCACCAGGGTCTTTTCCAACGAGCTGGCTCTTGGCCGGGAGGCTCCCAGCTGCCCCTCCTCCACCTAGACGTCTCCCAGCCCTGCTCCCGAGTCCTCCAAGCAGCACAGCCCGGGACCTAGCATCCACCTGGCCAGATAGGAGCTTCCGAACCTCTGTTTGCAGGCGTAAAGTGGGTCTCCACAGACTTGTCGGAGCCCAGGGCTTCCAGTCCCAGGTGCTCTCACTACCCCAGGCTTTTTTGGGGATGCAAATTCCCCCTGTGGGAGGAGCAGAAGAGGCTCCTAGCTCCTCCATAAGAGCCTCCCTTCCTGCAACTTAGGCCCAGGCCGGCCCCCCCAGCTGCCTCTGAGGTCTCCACGATGGCGCCCCTTTGGTCCGTCCCCACCCCCAGCCCTGGCCTGGGAGGTCTGGCTGGCTGCTGCTCCAACGCCCACGACTGGGGCCCAGTGTCTCTCTGGTCAGGGGTGAGGTGTCGCCACCCCTGTGCCGAGGGAGGCAAAGGAGGCCCAGAGACGCTGAGCAGCTACGCACCACGTGGCCCAGCAGTGGGCAAAGACATAGGTCTTCCTTCATCTTGGGGCAACAATGTGCCATCTCGCCTGACTGCCAGAGGCTCCCCAGGGTTCAGGCTCTCAACTTGGACCTTCCCAGGCGCCCAGCTGCCACTCCCCCTGCTGACACACACACACACACGGGCACCAGCACAGGCTTCCAAGGTAGCACAGTGGTTAAGAATTCACCTGCCAATGCAGAAGACGCGAGAGATGTGGGTTTGATCCCTGGGTTGGAGAGATCCCCCGGAGGAGGGTAGGGCCAGCCACCCCAGTGTTCTTGCCTGGAGAATCGTGTGGGCAGAGGAGCCGGGCGGGCTCCCGTCCCTGGGGTCGCAGAGTCACGCACGACCGAGCACGCACGTAGCTCAGAGCTCTGCGAAGGTGCTGGCTGCAGGAGACACACCTGAGAGTCCTCAAGAGGGGGCCGCAGAGTCCTCCCCCGGAGCCCGGGGCTACGACCACTTCTGTTTCAGTCAGTACAGAGGCAGGTGTACTCTGTGGAAAGGCCAGCCTCGCCCCGGAGACACCCCCAGTGCCTCCCAGAAGCACCGCTTCCCGCCTGCATCTCTTCCCCAGCAGCCAGGGAGCCCCCGGGGTCCCCCCCTAAGTGCTGGGGCTCAGATGGCTCGGGAGAGGTGATGGGGTGAAGAGGACAGACACTCATTAGCCTAATGAACAGGGGAAACCTGGGGGGCCCATTCTGCCTCCCACACGCCCCAGGGAGCCAAGTCTGTGGCGGGACAGAGCTGGCCAGGCGCCGGACCCCCTCCAGCCTCTCACCTCCGTCCGTCCACCGTGTGTGGCCAGAAGACGGGCTGTGTGCGGGCAGAGGTGGGGCTGGAGAGGGCTGTTCCCTTGTTTTCAGACCTCTGTTCCGGCCACCTCCCTCGGGGGAGGCAGGGAAATAGCCCAGAGAGGGCAGGCTGGCTGCAGTTCCCACAGGAGGCCCTGGCGGGGCGGCCCTTTGCTCCAGGATGGCGCCCCCATCCTGGCGTGCCCTGGGCCACCAACAAGGGGTCTCCTCGCCGAGGCCAGGCCCAGGGTGGGTACCTTCGAGGAACAGTTTGCCTTTCGCCTCTTGCCTCTGGCAGCCAAGGTGGGAAGGGACACACTGCCGGGAGGCGGAAGGACCCCGTGCTGGCCAGAGGAGCAGGCACACCCCCAGGTCTGCGCCCTGTCCCCTCTGACCTGGCGCGACGGCCTTCCTCCGCCTTGTCAAAAGTCAGACGACCTGGGCCAACCAGCTCCCAAACCGGTTTCCCGTGGGATCCCTGGTGGAAACGGGTGCTGAGTGCCTGCCTCCTGCCTCCCCATCCAAGCAGCCGGGTCTGCAGCCTCCACTCAGCCCCCCGCCTGCTGCAGTCTCCTCCTGCGAGCCCAGGGAGCACCCTCACCTGCCAGCTTCCCTGAGGACCACCACGGGGTCCCTGGGGTCGCAGAGTCACGCACGACCGAGCACGCACGTAGCTCAGAGCTCTGCGAAGGTGCTGGCTGCAGGAGACACACCTGAGAGTCCTCAAGAGGGGCCGAGAGTCCTCCCCGGAGCCCGGGCTCGACCACTTCTGTTTCAGTCAGTACAGAGGCAGGTGTACTCTGTGGAAAGGCCAGCCTCGCCCCGGAGACACCCCCAGTGCCTCCCAGAAGCACCGCTTCCCGCCTGCATCTCTTCCCCAGCAGCCAGGGAGCCCCCGGGGTCCCCCCCTAAGTGCTGGGGCTCAGATGGCTCGGGAGAGGTGATGGGGTGAAGAGGACAGACACTCATTAGCCTAATGAACAGGGGAAACCTGGGGGGCCCATTCTGCCTCCCACACGCCCCAGGGAGCCAAGTCTGTGGCGGGACAGAGCTGGCCAGGCGCCGGACCCCCTCCAGCCTCTCACCTCCGTCCGTCCACCGTGTGTGGCCAGAAGACGGGCTGTGTGCGGGCAGAGGTGGGGCTGGAGAGGGCTGTTCCCTTGTTTTCAGACCTCTGTTCCGGCCACCTCCCTCGGGGGAGGCAGGGAAATAGCCCAGAGAGGGCAGGCTGGCTGCAGTTCCCACAGGAGGCCCTGGCGGGGCGGCCCTTTGCTCCAGGATGGCGCCCCCATCCTGGCGTGCCCTGGGCCACCAACAAGGGGTCTCCTCGCCGAGGCCAGGCCCAGGGTGGGTACCTTCGAGGAACAGTTTGCCTTTCGCCTCTTGCCTCTGGCAGCCAAGGTGGGAAGGGACACACTGCCGAGAGGCGGAAGGACCCCGTGCTGGCCAGAGGAGCAGGCACACCCCCAGGTCTGCGCCCTGTCCCCTCTGACCTGGCGCGACGGCCTTCCTCCGCCTTGTCAAAAGTCAGACGACCTGGGCCAACCAGCTCCCAAACCGGTTTCCCGTGGGATCCCTGGTGGAAACGGGTGCTGAGTGCCTGCCTCCTGCCTCCCCATCCAAGCAGCCGGGTCTGCAGCCTCCACTCAGCCCCCCGCCTGCTGCAGTCTCCTCCTGCGAGCCCAGGGAGCACCCCTCACCTGCCAGCTTCCCTGAGGACCACCACGGGGGCACGGCCAGCCCCCCTTCGGCGCACCCAGGAGCGTCCCCGGGACAGCCAGGAGCTCCACATCAGCCCAGAACCCGGAGCCCCGGCCAGGCCTCCCACCTGCCTTCCGATGTGCAGCCAGACCCGGGGTCGGCCAAGGTCAAGGGAGCCAGGCGGGAAGCACAGCCACCGACCTCTCCGCCCCCAGCAGCCGCTCCTTACCTCAGGTCTGGGCAGACTCCTGGCTGGGCTCTGCCTGTGCAGCCGTCTCCAGGGCCACCTCCTCCCAGGGCTCCCAGGCACCCGGCCTGAGCTTGTCTGGGCAGGCAGGCCCAGGTGTGGCTCCGCCTTTGCGTCTCATCCCGTTTCCGGCGGCCCCGCCGCCCCCGCCTCCCTCCCTCATTCCCAGGCTTCCCTGCAGAGGCGCGCCAGGACTCTTGGGTGCTGAATGCCCCCCTGCCCTCGCCCAAGCCCTTCAAGGGCCTCCGGCACCTCTGCTCGGGGCTTCCTGGGCTGTGGCCCACCCGGAGCCCCTGAGTGTGTCTGAATCTCAGGGGCCCCTCCCCAGGGCCGCTGGGCATCGCTGCCCCGGTGCCCCGTGATCAACTCCGCGGGCGCCTGCCTGCCTCCTCCCTGATCGCTCCCTGGTGCTCCAGCGGTGAGGAGTCTGCCTGCCGGCGCAGGGGGAACAGGTTTGATCCCTGCTCTAGGAAGATGCCACACGCCACGGGGCAAGTATCCCGAGCACCAGAGCTGCTGGAGCCCCTGCCCCAGAGCCCACGCTCCACAACACGAGAAGCCACTGCAATGAGAAGCCCGTGCACGGAGCTAGAGAGGAGGTCCTGCTTGCCAGGACTAGAGAAAGCCCAGGCACAGCAGCAAAGCCAAAAAAAAAAAAAAAAAACCAACCCAACTCTGCCTTCTTAGAGCTGAGGGAAACAGATACTGTATTAATTAGGAAATGAACATGAAATATACCAAGTGATAAGAACTAGGGGGAAAATTAAGCAACGGAGGTAGAGAGAAGGATAGAGGAGGGAGGGTTTGTTTTAGATTTTCTCTGAAAAGGTGACACTTGACACAGATTGAATGTGATGAGGGAGGTAGTCTTTGCGGTGTCTGGAGTGAGAGCACTCTGGGTAGCAGAAATAGCATGTGCAAAGGTCCCGTGGTGAGTGGCTGCTTGTGGTTTAAGGAACAGGGGGAGCCTTGTTCCTTAAACAAGGGCAAGGGCATTGCTGAATAAAGGGGTCAGGGCAGAGAAGAGACCAGGGAGATGAAGGAAAGATGGATGGAGAGATGGGAATAAGGATGGGACCCGGGTCTGGCGAAGTGTGGGAGAGATGCAGCCCCCTGAGAGGGTCTGCAGTTCAGACCCTTTCCTCGGAAGGCTAGCCGAGACCCTGCTGCGGTTCATGGTTCCCAGGTCACCTTCCTGTCTTCACCCCGGGGGAATTTCTAACTACTGACACGTTCTCTGCTCTGCCCATGAGCCTGGGTGGCCACGCTGCTCTGCAGGAAGACGTGCCCACAGCCGAGAACAGATGGGGGCACCCAGAGAGAAGTGGGGTGTCAGGGAGAAACGGGTGCAGGAAGACAGCCTGCCCGTAAAACCACGGACTTTCCCTGGGGCTCTGGCTCTGAGAGTGGCACCCACGGCCCCAGCAATGCCGCCCACCCTGATAAGGACACCGGGGCGTCCCTGTGACTTCCTGTATCCCTGTCGGTGACTCCCCGACACCGGGCAGCCACAGTCCACGCCCCCAGCCCGCCCCACTCTGCCTCGGGGCCCTGGCTGCTGACGTAATCGCCGGGCTCTTCAGGTGAGCAGGAGGGGCTGGAGCCCTCAGGAGCTGGGGGCACTTGGGGAGGTTGCCTAACCCTGCGCCTTGGGCCATCTGCCGAATGAAGGTACATGCCTTCCCCTGCTCTCCTTCCAGAAGCAAAGGGAGGAGGAGAAGGGGCGGGTGGGGTGGGAAAGTGCCCTACAGAGCGGGTGTCCGAGGGCATTTGTGGCGCCAGGTTTCTAGGGTCCCCCATCCAGGACCTGTGGATTGTCCTATCAACCCCTCGCTGCACCCACTTTTTCATGTGGATTTTAGAGATACAGGCAGCGTTGGCTGAGGGAAGTGTTAATGAACACATCTGAGGCCATACCCAGGCCGTGGGATCCAAGACTGGGGCCCTCTTTCTGACTCTGGGTAGATCCCACCTCCCTCTGCTCACTCCCACCTCCACTCAGGAAATGCAGATGCCTTCCTTGCCTGGGTGAGTAGGAAGAGTAGAAGGGGTGGGAAGGGTCCCCAGCTGTAACATCTCAGGCTCCAGCAGGACCTCAGACTTAGTCTCCAAGCTCCCTCTAAGACCTGGTGCCGCCCGCAATCAGGGAGTAGCTCACTATTCCCAGGGGAAACCAAGGAGGTGCTCAGCTGGAGTGATGTAGAGAAGACACTTGCCACATCTGTGAAGGAGGATTCAAGATCTCTCTTCTTCTTTTTCTTCTTCTTTGGTTCTCTTTTTTATCCATGTCATGCAGTATGCAGGATCTTAGTTTCCCAGCCAGGGATCAAACCTGCATCCCCCATAATGCAAGCACAGAGTCTTAACCTCGGCCAGGAAATTCCTCTCCATGGTCTCTAAAATCATTTTCTAATTACATGTTAATTCACGTGCGTCATTTTTCACTAATTCACGTAGTCATTCACTTAATTGATACTTACAGAATAACTCCTGGGTGCCAGGACCTTCCTTACGTTTTTAAAAACAAACTGCTGGGACAAAGACCTAAACAGACATCTCTGCAAAGAAGACACACAGATGGCCAACAAGCACATGAAAAGATGCTCAACGTCTGCCACTCAGTGTCAGAGAAATGCAAATCAAAACTACAATGAGATATCACCTCACACCAGTCAGAATGGTCATCATCAAAAAGTCTACAGGGGGCTTCCCTTGTGGCTCAGTGGATAAGAACCCGTCTGCCAATGCAGGAGACACGGGTTCAATCCCTGATCCGGGAAGATCCCACATACCGCAGAGCAGCTAAACCCACACATCAACAAAGACCCAGCACAGCCAAAAATAAATAAATAAAAGTTGTTTAAAAAAAAAAAAAAAAAAGTCTACAGGGCTTCCCCTGGTGGTCCAGTGGGTAAGGACACCGCCTTGCAGGGCAAGGGGCACCGGTTCGATCCCTGGCCTGGGAAGATCCCACGTGCCGCGGAGCGGCTGGACTGATGTGTCCAGTCACTGAGCCGGAGCTCTGGAGCGCGTGTGCCCAGAGCCAGTGCTCTGCGACAACAGACGCCACTGCGATGGGAGGCCCGCAGGAGCCAAAGAACAAAAGACAGATGAAAACAGAGAAATGAAAGACCAATAGAAGTGGCCCGCCCGCTCCCCTCCTTTCCCAACCTGACCCCCGCCCAAAATAAATAAATAAATAAATCTTAAAAAAAAAAAAGTCTGCAAACAATAAATGTGGGAGAGGGTATGGAGAAAAGGGAATCCTCTTGCACTGTTGGTGGGAATGTGAACTGAAACAGCCACTATGGAAGACAGTGTGGCGATTCCTCAAAAAACTAGGAATAGAGCCACCATAGGACCCAGCAATCCAACTACTAGACATATATCCTCAGGAAATCAAACCTGAAAGCAACACCTGTACGCCATTGTTCATTGCAGCAGTATTTACAATAGCTAGAACGTGGAAGCAACCTAGATGTCCATTGACAGATGAATGGATAAAGAAGCTGTGGTACATATATACAATGGAATATTACTCAGCCATAAAAAGGAATACATTTGTATCTGTTCTAATGAAATGGATGAATCTAGAACCTATTATACAGAGTGAGGTATGTCAGAGAAAGCAAGATAAATATTGTCTACTGACACTTGTGTATGGAATCTAGAAAGATGGTGCTGATAAATGAATATGTGGAGCAGCACTGGAGAGGCGGACATGAGGAACGGTCTTACGGACATGGGTGTGAGGGAGGGGCATATACTGTGGGAATAGAGGATCTCAGACAGGGGCTTTGCAGCAACCTGGAGGGCCGGGAGGCGAGGGGGCGACACATGTATACCTGTGGAGGATTCGGGTCGATGTGTGGACGTAAACAACAAAACTCTAAAAAATAATAATAAATAAAATTTGTATATATATAAAATAAACTGCTGACAGGGCGGGCAGCCGCGCTGCGGCCGGGCGTGGGCCCCCAGAGCAGACCGCCTGGCGGGGGCATCCCAGCTCCCCTGGCCAGTCAGCTTGCCTCCCTGAGTCGCTCAGTCCAGGCTGACTTCGCTCACTCCCCCACTTGCCGCCCCAGCCTCGGTTTGCTTATCTGCAAAATGGGAGTGATAGCGGTATCCATCTATAAGGACCAAATGAGAACATGCGAAGTGCTTCCCCTCGGGGCTGGCACGTGGTGAGGGCTGGGTCAGAGTGGCTGCAACCAAAGGCAGAGGGGCACTGAAGGTCTTGATCTTGTAAAGCTCCTTCTGGTCTTCACTTCTGCCTCTGTGCTGAACAGAGCTGGCCTGTTCCTCTTTCTCGGCCATATCCGGAAGACAGTGACCTCTCCGGCCACAGCTCTCGCTGTGCTGGAAAGGACGTTACCCTGCTTCCCACGAGGAGTTCATTCTTCACCATCTGCCTCCTTAGTCACATACCTTCCAGGGTCTGTCTGTCCCAGCTCACCCATCTGCACCTGATCTGAGGGTTAGGAAACCTGCTTCGAGTCCTGGATCTGCCGCTCATGGGCTCTGTGGTGCTGAAGAGGTCGGGGCCTCTGAGCCTCGGTGTTCCCGTCTGTGAAATGGGGATAATGAGACGCCCCGTGCTGCAGTGTTTTCCAGTGAATCATGTAAGGAGACCTGGGGCAGGGCATCCCTCTGAAACCACTTGGCCAACCCAGAGACTCATTTCACCATCCCAACAACTCTGACGAGTCCCCGAGCGTCAGAGACCAAGGGCCCAGACAGGCCACACCTCTGGCATTCCGTGACCCTACCTGCAGAGGCTGTTCTGGGGGAGTCCCGGGGTCTTCTGCATCGAGGTGACTGAGTTCTAGGGCAGCGGAGTCACAGTTTCTTCTGGGTTCCCCCATGTCTTCTTGGAGTCAGCCCTCCCCGGGTAGCAACCAAACACAGGAAACGGGTTACAAGCCAGCTGTCAAGACTGCGGGGGCCGGAGCTGTGGGCCCAGAACAGGGCAGCTCATGCTGGGCCCACGGCTGGGAGACGCTTGGAGGGCCTCCCATCACAGTCCCAGTGTGGCCCTGACGTGCCCTCAAATCTCTTATGGTCCTCGTCTCCCACCCCGTCTCTGCCTAGACAAATCCCACCCACCTGCCCTTATAGCCCCGTTCCAATGTCCCCTCTTCCAAGAACCTTCTTGGAGTTATCCCATCCTTCCCTAGGGGACGCCAGCCTCTGAGCCTCTGTTAGGAAGGGGGACATCTCACCCCCTTGAGTTCTTGTGACTGGACTAACAATCAGATTAGCATAAGACAGATTAACTGGAGAAAAAGAAACAAATTTTAATTTGTGTGAGGGGAGTTCTCAGAAACGGGACCCCAGTGACTTCCCTGGCGTTCCAGTGGTTAGGATTCTGTGCTTCCACTGCTGGGGCACAGGTTCAATCCCCGGTTGGGAACTAAGATCCCACAAGCTGTGCAGGGCAGCCAAGAAAGAAAAGGAAAATAGGGAATCCAAGAAGTGGCCAAAGTTGGCAGCTTTTATACTTTTTAGACAGAGAAACAATTAATTTGTTCAGAGGAACTGACGGGACAAAGAAACTAGTCACTTAATTAGTGAAGAATCTAAACAGAGTGTTGGGGGCTTCCTTGGTGGCTCAGTGGTAAAGAATCTGCCTGCCAAGGAAGGAGATGCGGGTTTGACCCCTTATCTGGGAAGATCTCATGAGCTGTGGGGCGACTAGGCCCACATGTCACAGCTATTGGGCCTGTGCTCTAGAGCAACGACTGGAGCCCGCATGCCCCAGAGCCTGTGCTTTGAAACGAGAGAAGCCCCCGCAACAAGAAGCCCTCGCACCGCGACTCGAGAGCAGCCCCCACTCACCACAACTAGAGAAAAGCCCACACAGCAACGAAGACCCAGCACAGTCGAAAATAAAAAACAAATACAGTTTGGACATGGCGCTGTAAATTAGTAAAGAACTAACAAGGTTTGTGTAGGCAGATTTTCAGCCCAAATCTCCCCTCTCTGACGATAAGTGTGTCCTTCCTCCTCCATACACGGGAAGGGCACTTTTCACGTGCGAGAACTGTTTCCTGCTTTTCAAGGAGACAGAGGAGGGTCAGAGCTTCCTTCTTGCCTTGGCTGCTTCAATTCAAAATAACTTCCATTCAAAATAATCAATACACCATTGTGGCACATTGAGGGCAGCCTGCCCTGAGCCCCAAGATCTCAAAAGTTCTGCAGCATTTTACCTACAAGAATACTACCATCCACCGCTCCCGAGAACCTCTGTGCCAGGCCCTCTCCCTAAACTCTGCCTGAAGTGTATGTTGAAAGTGTACGTTAGTCACTCAGTCATGCTCAGCTCTTCACAGCCCCACAGACTACAGCCCACCAGGCTTTTCTGTCGGGGATTCCCCAGGCAAGAATACTGGAGTGGGTTGCCATTCCCTTCTCCAGGGGATCTTCTCAACCCAGGGATCGAATCTGGGTCCCTGCACTGCAGACAGATTCTTATCTGAGACCCCAACCTCTGCATGGACAGAATTATTTAATCCCCACAACAATCGTCGGGAGGGGTGCTATTATTACAGACAAGGAGGTGAAGCCCCCTTAGAGAGATTGAGTAACGTACGCCTGAACACATCACCCGTAAATGCCGGAGCCAGCATTTAAACCCATATCTGTGTTGGACCGTAACTGGTTTCTTTTAGGTAGCCTCTCAGTAAATGCATTTCATTCATTCATTCAACAAACATTTTCCCAAGTGCCCAGTAAGTGTCAGACCTCACGGGCTCTGTGGACACAAGACAGCCATCACCCCTGTCCTCATGGAGTTTATAGCTAGGTGGGGTGGGGGATTAAAAAGAAAAAATCAGTTAAGTAGTTAATGAATCAAGCCATTCAGTAAGCGCGAAGGAAAATAATTACATGCAATGTAAGGACAATGCAGAAAGCAAATCAAAAAACATAAGGGCCGAGAGAAGATGCAGCAGGGAACCTGCTTTTAGCCAAGTAAGCAGGGAAGGCTCCTTGGAGAAGGTGACATTTATAACAAAGTCCTGATGGACAAGGGAGAGCCAATCTCGGAAAGAGTGAGCCTGGGACACAGAGTACCATGCAGAAGGAATCGGATGCATCCACAGGCTCAGAGTGGGGCATGAACTCAGAGCGTTGGGGAAACAGACAGCTGGGAGGTGTGCCTGGAACCTGGGGGCAAGAGACAAAAGGCCGAAGAGGAGGGCTCAGAAGACAGGGAGGGAGGTGCGAACTGGATCCCCGAGCAGTAAGGAAGGCCTGGGTGGAGTCAAGCCAAGGGTGAGGGCGTCTATTTGCATTTCTAGGAGAGTAGCTGAAGGACTCATCTCTGTCCTGACCAGGTCAAGGTTATTGGTCAAGGCTGGGTCACAGGTCAAAGGTCCCGCAAGGTCACGCAGGAACTGTGCAGAAGTCCCCCAGGGCAGAGGGCAGGGCAGCCTCCAGGAGGGAGACGCTGAGGCTGGTCCGTCCACGGCAGCTAGCTCCCCCAGAGCTGGAAGACAGGCATCTGTCCATCCACCAGGAAATCTGTCTATCCATCTGCCCATCAGCCTTCTGCAGTCTTGGGTCCAGAGCCGGCCTCCCCTGCCCTCACCAAGAGCAAGCTGCTAAACAGCAGCACCTGGCTCTCTGTGTATTGTTCAAACATAAACGATTTTCTTTTATGTTTCTCTTTTGCTGCACTGCAGAGCATGCAGGGTCTTAGTTTCCTGACCAGGAAGCCCGTGCCCCCTGCAGTGGAAGTGCGGGAGTCTTAACCGCTGAATTGCCAGGGACATCCCAAACCCAGATACTTTCATTTACGTTAACAAGTAAGACAAAACTGAAGGGACAAAGACACGTTGGAACGTCACCTGCTCATCAGCGGCACGAGAGGTGTTTTTTTGGTCCTTTTTGCTGAATTGGATCATAGTTTTCAAATTCTGGAGTTCTTGCTGACTCAGATCATAGCTTTTGAACAGCCTGCTGAATAGGATAACCATTCAGTAAGCGCGAAGGAAAATAATTACATGCAATGTAAGGACAATGCAGAAAGCAAATCAAAAAACATAAGGGCCGAGAGAAGATGCAGCAGGGAACCTGCTTTTAGCCAAGTAAGCAGGGAAGGCTCCTTGGAGAAGGTGACATTTATAACAAAGTCCTGATGGACAAGGGAGAGCCAATCTCGGAAAGAGTGAGCCTGGGACACAGAGTACCATGCAGAAGGAATCGGATGCATCCACAGGCTCAGAGTGGGGCATGAACTCAGAGCGTTGGGGAAACAGACAGCTGGGAGGTGTGCCTGGAACCTGGGGGCAAGAGACAAAAGGCCGAAGAGGAGGGCTCAGAAGACAGGGAGGGAGGTGCGAACTGGATCCCCGAGCAGTAAGGAAGGCCTGGGTGGAGTCAAGCCAAGGGTGAGGGCGTCTATTTGCATTTCTAGGAGAGTAGCTGAAGGACTCATCTCTGTCCTGACCAGGTCAAGGTTATTGGTCAAGGCTGGGTCACAGGTCAAAGGTCCCGCAAGGTCACGCAGGAACTGTGCAGAAGTCCCCCAGGGCAGAGGGCAGGGCAGCCTCCAGGAGGGAGACGCTGAGGCTGGTCCGTCCACGGCAGCTAGCTCCCCCAGAGCTGGAAGACAGGCATCTGTCCATCCACCAGGAAATCTGTCTATCCATCTGCCCATCAGCCTTCTGCAGTCTTGGGTCCAGAGCCGGCCTCCCCTGCCCTCACCAAGAGCAAGCTGCTAAACAGCAGCACCTGGCTCTCTGTGTATTGTTCAAACATAAACGATTTTCTTTTATGTTTCTCTTTTGCTGCACTGCAGAGCATGCAGGGTCTTAGTTTCCTGACCAGGAAGCCCGTGCCCCCTGCAGTGGAAGTGCGGGAGTCTTAACCGCTGAATTGCCAGGGACATCCCAAACCCAGATACTTTCATTTACGTTAACAAGTAAGACAAAACTGAAGGGACAAAGACACGTTGGAACGTCACCTGCTCATCAGCGGCACGAGAGGTGTTTTTTTGGTCCTTTTTGCTGAATTGGATCATAGTTTTCAAATTCTGGAGTTCTTGCTGACTCAGATCATAGCTTTTGAACAGCCTGCTGAATAGGATAACCATTTTCTGTTGCTTTGAGCTCTTCACCATAGAACAACCACAGACGGGACACCCTGAACAGAATGTGCCTTAGCACCATGTTCTCCACCACTTCCTTAGGTTTAGCGAGACCATCAGCAAAGCAAGAAATCAAGGCCTCGTCTGTACTGTAGCATTCACAGATTTCTGCCATGTACGTACTCCCACCATGGGCGTCGTAGACTCAAGATAGCAGACTGGCCAAAAGCACATCTTAAAACACTGGCCAAGGCGTGTTTGAAGATGTAACACGCTTTGAATGCAGAATCAGAGACCAGGTTCACTGGTCTATAGCACGTCTAGGGTACCGATGTGATGGATATGAAAACCTCAACCACACAGATGACTCGTTTGCAAAGGCTGCCGTGACTCGTGCCACAGACGAACCAGCTGAGCCATCAGAACTGTGCTGTCTCGCGGTTCTGGAAGCTAGAAACCCAAGATCAAGGTGTCCACAAGATTGAGCCCTGTCCCAAGGCCCCTTCTGCCAGCTGTGAGAAGGAATTTGTTCCACACCCTTCTTCTAGCTTCCACTGGTTCACTGGCTACCTTTGGCATTTCTTGGTTTGTTGAAGCATCGTCCTGATTTTTGCCTTCATCTTTCAATGACATCCTCCTTGTGTGCATATGGGTCCAAATGTCTCCCTTTTATAAGAACACCTGGATTCTTAATCGTACTGGATTAGCGCCCACCTTAATGACCTCATGGTAACTTGTTTCCCTCCATAAAAACTCCCATCTCCAAATAAGGTCACATTCTGAAACACTGAAGGTTAGGACTCCCGCATATGAATTGGGGGGAAGGGCACAATTCAACCCATAACCATAGATGATAGCAGAACATGGCATGATAATTAGAAAGCAGCATACTTTGAGCATTTATTACCATTTTGATTATAGTTTAAGTTTATGTGATTTAATGCTTAACAAAGGTTGTGTTTCATAACCTACAACTGGCTCTCGCAAGCCAGTATGAACAGGCTCCAACACATCAGAGGCCCTCGCCTCCCCTTCGGCCCCGTTCCAAGTCCCCAGCTGGCTTCCCTGCAGGCTGGGAGGAGGGACAGGTCAGAAAAGCTGGATGTAAACCCTGAGTGACTCCTCTGAGGAACCCTGAGCGCCGAGTCTCCTCTTACCAGGAAGGGGACCTGAGGAAAGGCTGCTCCGGGGACAAGCTGAGGTCCCAGGGCCGTCCAGCCGGAACAGCCAAGAGCTGGAAGCAGTCCAAGTGGCCAGCACCAGGAAGTGGCTCAGAAACACAGCTCAACCCAGCCCTGCTAGGGTGACCAGCCATCCCTATCTGCCCCAGACTGTCCCTGTGTCAGCTCTGAAAGTTCTGGATCTCAGGAAATGCCTCAGTACCCGGCAAACTGGGACAGCGGGCCATCCCCACCCTAGGGTCATAGGGTCAGGACTCCCCAGAACGCTTATACACACTAACTTCAGTGAAAACAGGGCTTCCCTGATGGCCCAATGGTTGAGCGTCTGCCCACTAATGCAGGGATATGGGTTTGATCGCTGGTCCAGGAAGATCGCACCTGCCGAGCGGCAGCGGGACGCATGTGTCGCAGCAACTGAGCCTGGGCTCGAGAGCCCGAGAGCTGCAACAAGAGAAGCCAACCGCGAAAGGAAGCCTGTGCACCACAACTAGAGAGGCGCCCACGGGTGGCAACCACTGCAGACGAAACTAAAAAATAGAATAAATAAATAAATAAAGTAAATTCCATGAAAATAAGCAGAAAACAAGTGTGGCGTCTCCACCCATCGCAGGGCCTGTCTGTCTGCTCTGAGGCAGGGCTGGTACCCAGCGTCTACTCGGCAATGCTCTGCAGAGCCACGGTGCCCCAGGGGTCTCTGGGTCCAGCCCCCAGGAGCGGAGGCGTGTCAGTCCCTCGATGGGGAAGATCCCCGGGAGGAGGGCATGGCCACCCATGCCAGGATTCTTGCCTGGAGAATCTGTCCTGTGGACAGAGGAGCCTGGCGGGCTACATCCATCGGATCGCGAAGAGCTGAACACCCCTGAAGCAACTTAGCGTGTGTGCAGGGGGCAAGGAAAGGCAACCCTGAGGGCTGGGTAAGCAAGGGACGCTGGAGCCAACTGAATCCCAGCTCTACCACACCCTTGCTGTGTGACCTTGGAAAGGTGACTTAACAACTCTTTGCGTCAGGGTTTCCATCGTAAACCGTGTCTACCACCCTGGGTGGATGTGTGGCTTCAGCGCCTGGCACCCAGTAGGCACGTACGGCTGTGTGTGTATCAGTCCCTCAGTCGTGTCTGATTCTTTGCAACCCCGTGGACTGCAGCCCACCAGGCTCCTCTGTTCGTGGGATTCTCCAGGCAAGAATACTGGAGTGGGTGGCCACTCCCTTCTCCAGGGGATCTTCCCGACCCTGGTCTCCTGCATTATGGGCAGATTCTTTACCATCTGAGGCACCAGGGAAGCCCTAGACAGTGCCACCAGGAAGCAAAGCCGCTTGGAAGGACTGTGGGTGTTTCCCTTTTAGAATATTTCCATTAGGGCTGTTTAAAAGTTGTTTTGCAATACAATCAAAGCACAACAAAACCCAGAGGAGTCTCTGTACTTGGATGGATATAAATAGAGCCTGAAACCAAATGTTATAGTGTGGTGGGGGGGATGTGCTGGGGGGATGCTACCCGGACGCTGTGGCTGACCCCAAAGCGTGCCATTCTTGGAGCTGTATCTTTAGAACAGCTGACCGGAGACGCAGCTGGTTGCCTCTCTGAGGTTATGCTAACCCCTGTCAGGACCGAAAACCTGAGCAGGCTGAGGAAATCGGAGGCGGGCAGGCACAGCTCCTGAGTCAGAGAGGGTGTCTGTTGTTTCTGGGGAAGCCCAGCGCCGCACGTCTCAGGCCCACCTCCACAGCCAACATGGATTCCACTTCCCTGACCGCGCCTTGCAGAGAGCAGCCTCGACAACTTGGGGAGCTGCCTGGCCCCGAAGGCAGGAACGTCTGGCCCCGTTCACAGAAGGGGCGGCCATGTCCTCCCAGTTGCGTTCTCCCTTGTCCCTGAGTTCCTGTTCTCATAATTAGATTTTCTGGTGCAGGGATGGGGAGGGGGGGTGGAGGGACACCTCAGGTACAACTCTAAGGAGGTGCTCAGTGCCAGGAGCCATGACCTGCCCCTCACTCGGACGGTTCGAGGCAGGCTGTCTTATTATCTCATCTCAAAGTGAACACAGAACACGAAGCGCAAGCCACAGACCGCCCAGGGTGACTCAGCGTGGAAAGCAGCTGGGCCAGGGTTTGAACCCAGGCCTGTAGGCAGGCCTGGCACCGGCACGGCTGTGTGTGTATCAGTCCCTCAGTCGTGTCTGATTCTTTGCAACCCGTGGACTGTAGCCCACCAGGCTCCTCTGTTCGTGGGATTCTGCAGGCAAAAATACTGTAGTGGGTGGCCACTCCCTTCTCCAGGGGATCTTCCCGACCCTGGTCTCCTGCATTATGGGCAGATTCTTTACCATCTGAGGCACCAGGGAAGCCCTAGACAGTGCCACCAGGAAGCAAAGCCGCTTGGAAGGACTGTGGGTGTTTCCCTTTTAGAATATTTCCATTAGGGCTGTTTAAAAGTTGTTTTGCAATACAATCAAAGCACAACAAAACCCAGAGGAGTCTCTGTACTTGGATGGATATAAATAGAGCCTGAAACCAAATGTTATAGTGTGGTGGGGGGGATGTGCTGGGGGGATGCTACCCGGACGCTGTGGCTGACCCCAAAGCGTGCCATTCTTGGAGCTGTATCTTTAGAACAGCTGACCGGAGACGCAGCTGGTTGCCTCTCTGAGGTTATGCTAACCCCTGTCAGGACCGAAAACCTGAGCAGGCTGAGGAAATCGGAGGCGGGCAGGCACAGCTCCTGAGTCAGAGAGGGTGTCTGTTGTTTCTGGGGAAGCCCAGCGCCGGCACGTCTCAGGCCCACCTCCACAGCCAACATGGATTCCACTTCCCTGACCGCGCCTTGCAGAGAGCAGCCTCGACAACTTGGGGAGCTGCCTGGCCCCGAAGGCAGGAACGTCTGGCCCCGTTCACAGAAGGGGCGGCCATGTCCTCCCAGTTGCGTTCTCCCTTGTCCCTGAGTTCCTGTTCTCATAATTAGATTTTCTGGTGCAGGGATGGGGAGGGGGGGTGGAGGGACACCTCAGGTACAACTCTAAGGAGGTGCTCAGTGCCAGGAGCCATGACCTGCCCCTCACTCGGACGGTTCGAGGCAGGCTGTCTTATTATCTCATCTCAAAGTGAACACAGAACACGAAGCGCAAGCCACAGACCGCCCAGGGTGACTCAGCGTGGAAAGCAGCTGGGCCAGGGTTTGAACCCAGGCCTGTCAGGCGCCAGCGTCCCCTGGCGTAACCGTGGAGCCGTCCTCTCTGCCCCACCTCCTCATGTGGACGCCTGCCTGACCCGCAGGGGACTGGCGTGTGCAGACGTACGCCCACGCTGAATCTGCAGACCAGCGCTGGGGGCCCGACGCTGGGCAGGCTCACCGGGTAACCTTGATCAAGTCCTTTCCTTCCTCTGTGCCTCAGCCGTCTTGTCTGCCGAAGCTCATGGGTGCACCGGAGCGGGAGCTACGCATGGCAGGGGCTGCCAAGGGCCGGGCGAGGAGAGCTGGGGAGAGCAGGTGGGAGATGGGAGTGGGCGGGGAAGCCCGGGGAGAACTGGAGAGTGGGGGCCGTCTTGGGCAGCGCTGCCCAGCTCCCACCAAGTGTCATGTGAAGGCGTCTGGGCTCCGTGTGGCCTGACCCTTCAGTTTTTCAATAAAAGCCAGAACTTTTCGTTCAGATGTTGCCTTCCGAGGCAGGAGCTGTGGGTTCGATCCCTGGTTAGGGAGCTAAGATCCCACATGCCTGCAGCCAAAAAACCAAAGCATAAAACTCAGAAGCAATACGGTAGCAAATTCAATAAAGACTTTTAAAATGGTACACATTTAACAAAATTTTTTTAAAAGATTAGGCATGGCTTCAAATGGATTTCAAGCCCTTTGGGAGTCCGAGCCCGTACACGGTCAGACGTCGCCGTGACGGCTCAAGACCCCGTGTCAGAGCCTTGGGGTGGCCCCAGGGTCCACACGCCTCTTTGGTGGAATGGCACCTCATCCTTTCAGCGGGGCTCGCAGGTCCCCAAAATAGAGACATCATGTCTGAGTTTCTCCGGCGGATGAGCGTGGCCACGTGACCCAGCGCACCCGCCTGCCGCCCGGGAGACCACAGAGGCTAGCGCTGAGGGGGCCGTGTGTGGCGTCAGCCCCGGGCTGCACGAACCCCTCCATGCTCACAGCCGTCCCACAGCAGAGTCAGCTTTATCCCCTTTTCCAGATGGTGACACTGAGGCCCAGACCCCAAAGGTCACACAGCCCAAGAGGAACAAAATTCTCCCCAGATAAGCAGCCTCGCTCTCTCCATGGGCCCCGTCAGCCCAAAAGAACATGGCTTAACAGTGGCGGGGATGGGGTTCAGGACAAGGGCATGTGTCCTCCGGTCCCCAGATTGGAGTCCAGCCTGGCTGAGGAGCCCCCTCGCCATGGAGCGGAGCAGGAGAGCAGTGGACAAGAGCCCAGGCTCTGGAAGATAAAAGGTCACTTTCTGGCCAAGCCTCCTGTGCCTCCGTGTCTTCATCTAAACGGCACACAGGAGCCGTGGCTGGTGGGACAGAAGGTGAGTGCAAAGCGCTGAGCCCCGGGCCCGGCAGTCTAAAGGCAGCGAGGGTCCAGGACTGTTCTAGCCCAGCTGAACCTCCAGAGAATCAGGGAGAGTTTGGGGCTTGGGGAGCCCGTTGGGGACGGGGGTCTCAGCCCACCTGTGCCAGGGCAGGCAACAGGCAGGGGTCAGAAAGTGCGTCTTCCATGCTCCTTCTTCCAGCAGCCCCGGCCTGACCCCTAACTCTGCACGGCTCCCCGGGGGCCTCAAGGAACTCCTGAAGGGGGCGGGAGGACCAGACAGACAGAGGGTCAGCCTGGGGAGCCTGGGGCCCAGCCAGGACCCCACCCCGCTTGAGAGGCCCCTCTTTGCCAGCCTGCCCTGCCCCCACGTGCCATCTGCCTGGTCCCTGGGGTCCTGGTCCCCCAGCTGCTGGGTTTACTCACGTGATGTCCCATCTGCTGTGAGTCAGCGGAGGGGTTCACTGGGCCTCCTGGAGGATGGAGTCGTGGTGCTGAGTCCTACAGTTCAAGGAGAGGAGAACTGGGCTTCCCTGGTGGTCCAGTGGGTAAGGACACTGCCTTGCAGTGCAAGGGGCGCCGGTTCAAGCCCTGGCCTGGGAAGATCCCACGTGCCGCGGAGCGGCTGGACTGATGTGTCCAATTACCGAGCCGGAGCTCTGGCACGCATGCGCCCAGAGCCGGTGCTCTGTGACAACAGACGCCACCGCAATGGGAGGCCCGCAAGAGCCAAAGAACAAAGATGGATGAAAATGGATAGATGAAAGATCAATAGAAGCGGCCAAAAAAAAAAAAAAAAAGGAGGTGAACTCACTAGGGTGTGGGGCTGTGGGGCCATATTTTTCTCGTGCCCCAACCTACACCCCCAACACCCCCACTGCCTCCTCTGTGTTCTTCCTCAGAGCCCTGAAAGGGGTGCAGCCCAGCTACCTGCCATCGACACACGGCTCTTGCTGAGGCTGAAGTGACCTGGGGCCAGACGCAACCAGAGCACCATCCACATGGCCCCTCCATGGCTGTCCCTGCTCTGCCCCGCTGCATAGGTCCTGCTGGGCCTTGCCAGGAAGGCCACCCCCACTGCACCAGACCCGGCTGCCCTGCTGTCTGAACAGAGTGCCACAGAAAGGAGTGAGTTTATTAAGAGCAAAGAGAATAGATAATGTGGGCGTTGTGAGCACAGCTGGCCGACCTACTGATCGACCAGGGAGAGTCCCCTGGACACAGTTTGAACAGCAGGCTGGCTCAAGGGAGAGCCACAGCTTTTCGTGGGTTAGTCGCCAATTTTAACAGCCTCAAGACAAAGAAAATTCCTGCTGGAAGGGTGGCTGGAAGGTTAGGTGAGACAGCTATAGAATGAGTGCTGGGGTGGGTATTTTGCCTAATTTGGAGTCACAAGCTGTCTGGTAAGAATCAGAGGCTTTGGGCAATGGGGACAAAGGGGCTTTCCAGGTAATGCTACTGGTAAAGAACCCACCTGCCGATCCAGGAGACCTAAGGGACATGGGTTCCATCCTTGGGTTGGGAAGATCCGCTGGAGGATGGCATGGCAGCCCACTCCAGTATTCTTGCCTGGAGAATCCCACGGACAGAGGAGCCTGGTGGGTTACGGTCCACGAGGTCACAAAGAATCAGATGTGACTGAAGTGACTGAGCACACACGTCCACACACAGGGGCTCCGTCAGTTCCGGAGGTGACCTTGCTTCTGGGCTCCGCTTCCGTGGCCTCGGGGCAAGGCCTCACACCAGCCACAGCCCTGCCGCCTCCTTCACCTGCCCTTCCAGTGGCCACCTCCCCCTCCGCCCCAGCCCTGCATCTCCTCAAAGACTCCACTCAGCCGGCTTCCCTCCAGGCTGACGAGGCCTCAAGACTGCACTCCCGTGTACTTGTCCCACGGTAGCTGTGTGACCTCTGGCCAATCACCTCCCTCTCTGGGCTCCTCTCCATCTAGCCATCATTTCTGAACTATTTGGTTTTGAATAAAGCCCATGCATGCTAAGTCGCTTCAGTCGTGTCTGACTCTTTGCGACCCTGTGGACTGTAGCCCTCCAGGCTCTTCTGTCCATGGGATTCTCCAGGCAAGAACACTAGAGTGGGGTGCCATGCCCTCCCCCAGATCTTCCGGACTCAGGGATCAACACGACATTTCCTGCGACTCCTACATTGCAGGTGGATTCTTTACCACTGAGCCACCAGGGAAGCCCTGGATAATGCCCTGTGTTAGTCATTTATTTTCAAGCCTCTCCTGCCAGGTGACTTCATGTCAGCAAAGGGAGAGGGTGGTGGTTTTCTTCCCAAGGGTCTTGGATATCAGGTTCCCGCTTCTCACTGGCTCAGCCTTTGCCCCTGGAGGTGCAGGGCACATAGGAATACTGATCTGAAAGGCAGAGGCCCCGGAAGGTCAAAGTCCGTGCCCGCCAGTCATGGAGAAGGAAACCCTTGCTGGCCACACACCCAGCGGCTGCACCTGCTGGCCCGCAAACACGCCTCTGAGCAGCAGGAGGCCTGAGGCCAGCCTCCCGCGGGCACCCAGCCAGGGCCATCCCACCCCGCCGTGCTGAGCCTCCGCCAGGGCGAGAGGGCTGCTTCCGGCCGGGAACAGACCAGAGTCACCCAGTGGGTGGGCCACAGGGTGTCCCAGAAACAGCCCAGCCCTGGAGACCTGCAGCCCCCGGATCCTGTTTCCCCTCCATCACTAACTCATAGGGACCCTGGACAAGTGCCTTTCGACTCTGAGCCTCAGCGGGCCTCATCTTAGCAACAATGTGGTCAAATAAGTGCCCAGCCCAGGGTCCAGCCGACAACAGAAAACCACACCATAACAGGAAGAAAGGGAACAAAAGATAAACTGATTTTTCTTTTTTACATTGCTTACGGAAGTCAATAAAACATGTCCAAGGTTAATAAATCAAGAAATAGCCGTATAAGCGTTCTGTTTATTGCCCTGGAGGTAACCACCGCATAAATCAGAAGTGTCAGGTGGTGGACGCTCAGGAGGGAGCTGGCAGGAAACTGGACCTTTCGATAAGTACTCTTTACCAGTTCCCATTTGAAAATATCTAGTCGTTAAAAGTACTTGTCAAAAAGCAACTCAGCCCTTCCAATGTTGTTTTGGGAGGTCGTAATTCTTCCCAGGTGGCTCAGTGGTAAAGAATCCACCTGCTAATGCAGCAGACATGGGTTCAATCCTTGATCCAGGAGGACCCCACATGCTGCAGAGCAACTAAGCCCAAGGCTCCACCCTAGGGCGCAGCCCCTGCTCACCACAACTTGAGAAAGACCCCACGCAGCCACAAAGACCCGGCACAGCCCAGAATAAGTAAAATTGTTAAAAATATTCTTCTATCGTTTATGTTAATACTTCTATGGGTTTTGAATAACATTTGATCCATTCATCTTTAGTCTGTTGTGTTTATATGTGCACCTATGGTGTAAGGTAGGCATCTAATTTCATTTCCTTCTAAATGGAGAAGCAATTGTCCCAACAACATCTGCTGACCGGTCCATCCAACCCCAGGTGACTCATGGTGTCCCTCTGCCTGATGTAACCCTCTGGCTCTTGAAGCACCCAGGTTGTGATCGGCACGTGGCAGACCTCTGCCAATGCTGACTTTGGGAGGCAGCGAAATGAGAGCAGCATCTTCTGCCTGACAGCAAAGGCCAGTCTCAGCATTCAGAACGAGCAGTGACTACAAGGGGCTCCCAACAGAAGGGAACACTTTGACTCTGGATTTCATTGTTTCCAAATTGGTGCTATCTCCCTGCAGCAAGTCTCCACAGTTTCAGTGTGCAAGCCAATGACGTGACGAGCGCACACACTTGCGCAGCAAACCCTTCAACCAAGATACAGAGCATCTGCATCTCTTCCGGAAAGTTCCGTTGTGCCCCCTTCACCAGTCCCTCTCCCCTCCACTCCCACCCCAGGCAACCATGCCACGATGCTGTGTGCCTGTGGTCCACTGATAACGTTTTCAGAGAGAAAAACGACCCGGCTGCAGAGAGTCTGTTGGCTGAGGAAGAAGGCCAACTTCCCCTCTGGGAAGAACGACCCTCCTGAGACTGTGAGACCACCTCCCTGGACCCGCGTGGTCGAGAAGGGGGCGGGCTAACCTGGGCTAGCTATCCCCAAGGCAGGCAGGCCAGTTTGCTCTCACAGGTTTTCCCAAGGTTTTCCCATAAATCAAATCTGCCAATTTTTCACTTAATATTTTAGATCTTTTAAAATTTAATTCAAATGATCGCTTTTAAAAGAAAACACAATAGCCTCTGTTAATGACCAGGGTCATACACCATAGTCAATGAAAAGCTATTCATTAGACTAATAATAAAAACTAATCTCCTTAGGACTTCCCTGCTGGTCCAGAGGTTAAGAATCCTCCTGCCAATGCAAAGGACATGGGTTTGACCCTTGGTCGGGAGAATCCCACATGCCATGGGGCAACAGCACCCGTGTGCCCCAGCTAGTCAACCTGTGCTCTAGAACCCATGGGCCACAACTACTGAGCCCACATGCCACAACAACCGATGCCCTCACGCCCAGAGCCTGCACTCCACAAGAGGAGCCGCTGCAATGAGAAGTCCATGCACCACGCGGACGAGCAGCCCCCATTTACCACAACCAGAGAAAGCCCAAGTACAGCAACGAGGAGCCAGTGCAGCCAACCAGGAACAAATAAAATAATCTCCCTGTGCCATCTAAAAGTCCATTCCAATTCCCTCTTATCGAGAGAGCCACAGGCACAGAATAGGTAAGTGGGCCACAGAGGAAGAATCCAGGTTTGGAGGATGGAGGCTGGTGGCTTGGGGGGCAGGAGAATGGCTAGACTGGACAAGCCAGCCTCAGCGTGTCTCAGGCCAGAAGGGTCCTTTTTCATGGAAGCAGTGGAATCACTTTCGGAACTGCCATGAGTCCACATATTGCCCGCAACCCTCCAAATCAGAGCATCTGCATCTCTTCCGGAAAGTTCCGTTGTGCCCCCTTCACCAGTCCCTCTCCCCTCCACTCCCACCCCAGGCAACCATGCCACGATGCTGTGTGCCTGTGGTCCACTGATAACGTTTTCAGAGAGAAAAACGACCCGGCTGCAGAGAGTCTGTTGGCTGAGGAAGAAGGCCAACTTCCCCTCTGGGAAGAACGACCCTCCTGAGACTGTGAGACCACCTCCCTGGACCCGCGTGGTCGAGAAGGGGGCGGGCTAACCTGGGCTAGCTATCCCCAAGGCAGGCAGGCCAGTTTGCTCTCACAGGTTTTCCCAAGGTTTTCCCATAAATCAAATCTGCCAATTTTTCACTTAATATTTTAGATCTTTTAAAATTTAATTCAAATGATCGCTTTTAAAAGAAAACACAATAGCCTCTGTTAATGACCAGGGTCATACACCATAGTCAATGAAAAGCTATTCATTAGACTAATAATAAAAACTAATCTCCCTTAGGACTTCCCTGCTGGTCCAGAGGTTAAGAATCCTCCTGCCAATGCAAAGGACATGGGTTTGACCCTTGGTCGGGAGAATCCCACATGCCATGGGGCAACAGCACCCGTGTGCCCCAGCTAGTCAACCTGTGCTCTAGAACCCATGGGCCACAACTACTGAGTCCACATGCCACAACAACCGATGCCCTCACGCCCAGAGCCTGCGCTCCACAAGAGGAGCCGCTGCAATGAGAAGTCCATGCACCACGCGGACGAGCAGCCCCCATTTACCACAACCAGAGAAAGCCCAAGTACAGCAACGAGGAGCCAGTGCAGCCAACCAGGAACAAATAAAATAATCTCCCTGTGCCATCTAAAAGTCCATTCCAATTCCCTCTTATCGAGAGAGCCACAGGCACAGAATAGGTAAGTGGGCCACAGAGGAAGAATCCAGGTTTGGAGGATGGAGGCTGGTGGCTTGGGGGGCAGGAGAATGGCTAGACTGGACAAGCCAGCCTCAGCGTGTCTCAGGCCAGAAGGGTCCTTTTTCATGGAAGCAGTGGAATCACTTTAGGAACAGACCTGAGTCCACATATCCACTCCTTGCAAGCCCGTGACAATTTCTTAGCTCCCAGGTTCTGAGACCTTCTATCCACAAAAAGCAGCATATATTTAAGGGGTCACTCAAGGAGAAAACACCTTTGGAGTCAGAGAGACTGCGATCCATTTGTACTTATTAATAGTTATGTGACCTTGGGGAAGAGAATCATCTTTCTGAGCCTCAATTTCCCCACCTGTAAAGTGGGCATAGTAATGGCACCTTATGCCGGTGGCACTAGTGGTAAAGAAACTGCCTGCCAGTGCAGAAGACTTAAGAGACACGGATTCGATCCCTGAGCTGGAGAGATCCCCTGGCAGAGGGCACAGCAACCCATGCCAGTATTCCTGTCTAGGGAGTCCCACGGACAGAGGGACCTGGTGGGTTTCAGTCCATGGGGTCGCCGAGAGTCAGACACGACTGAGCAACTAGCACTTTCATACTATAAGGACTGAACCTGTGGGGTTTGGAAAGCACCCCGCTTGGCACAGAGCCGGCTCTCTGTCAATGAGAAGCGGTCGTTTTAGTTCCCCGAGGACCCTGGAGGATGCAAACCACCGATACCATCAGCCTTTGCCTGAGAGATGAAGTGGTTAATGAAATCAGTCCCTCCTGGAAGAGGCCTCTCTGGCAGTCACCAGTTTTATTAATGAATTGCTCACTAAACTTCTTCCTGTTTTGCTGATGGGGTGCAATTTACAGCCTGCAAGCTAGTGGCCCTAACTAAATGATAACCAATTTGGGGGTCGGCCTGGAGGCAGGATGTGGGTGTGTGGGAGCCCGGGCCGCTGGACGCGGTGGGGGTGGGGCAGGTCCGCAGCACCTGCTCAGGCGCCACCAGAGCCAAGGCCTCTTCCAAGGTCTGGCTGCCTCTGGGTGGGGGCCTCGGTCCTGCTAGGGCCCCGGAGCTGCCTTTGGCCCCTGAGGCCTGGCAGGAGGGGCTCTCCGTGAGTGGGAATTACTTTTTGCAGCAGACAGCTGCGTCAGGCCCTGGGCGATTATCTCAGGGAATCCTCCTGACCCTGATGCTGGTGCTGCCCGTCTCCCCGTCTCCCCGTGCACAGGTGAGGAGCCCTGAGGCTCTAAGAGGTCAGGCAGTAGGCGGTCAGGCCCCTCTGGGCTGCTTTTCTCCTGTGGTCGGGGGCAGATGGAGGCCCAAATATCCACACGCTAAGAGGGATGGTCCTACTTTTGCCTGATGGCCAGGTCATGTGGAACCTCGGAGACTTGCCTGTGCCGTTGCTGGTCCCAGAAGGCTGCGAGCCGAAGAACTGATGCCTTTGAACTGTGGTGCTGGAGGAGGTTCTTTGGAGTCCTTTGGAGTACAAGGAGATCAAACCAGGCAATCCTAAAGGAAGTTCACTGGAAGGACTGATGCTGAAGCTGAAGCTTCCCTACTTTGGCCACCTGATGTGAAGAGCCAGCTCATTGGAAAAGACCCTGATGCTGGGAAAAAGCGAAGACAAAAGGAGAAGGGGACGACAGAGGATGAGATGGTTGGATGGCTTCACTGAGTCAACGGACATGAGACTGAGCCAGCTCTGGGAGACGGTGAAGGCCAGGGAAACCTGGTGTGCTGCCGTCCATGGGGTCGCAAAGTGTCAGGCACAACTGAGCGGCTGAATTGAAACTGAGGCCCAGAGAGGGGCAAGGACTGGCTTGAGCCACAGAGTCAGAAACCAGAGCCTAGAGCTTCCTGCCTTGGTTCAGAGAAGAGAAGTCTGAGCGGGGCTCTGTGCCTGCCTGGGGCCCTCCAGCCGGAGGACAGCTCTGAATTCTCACCCCTCGCTGTTGTTCACCCCTTGCCCCCCTCCCCTGCTTCTCTCCCTCCCCGTGGGAAGCTACTTACCCAAGTTTGCATCCGGGTAACACCTTCCTAAGTGCTAATAAGTAAGCGGTAAAAGTGGCTGGCTTGAGGCTGCAAGTTCTCAAGTGTCTGGGTTCTGGGAAGGCACATCCTCCCATCCCGTTTGAGTCTTTGAATCACCTCGGCAACTGCAACCCCCCAAATCTCCCCGAACAAGCCTTGGGGCTTGGGCAGAACACCCTTCACTGGTCAGATGGAGCTGGCGACAGAGGGATCACTGGCCTTTCCTCCTGGTTCATCACTGGGGAAACCAAAGCCCCAGGGAGGGAACAGACCAGGCCACAGTCACACGGTCAGTCCGTGACGGCAGAGGTGGGGCTCGAACCCTGAGTGCCCCTTCCCAGGTTAGGGAGCCGGTGGCCTGTTGGGTGGCTTTGTGGAGCCCCTGCCCTCTCTGGGTCTTGGTCTCTCACCTCTGAAATGAAGGGTTGCATGAGATTTTAAAAGAGCGCTGACAGCAATAATGTGTTTATGATTACAATTGACCTGCAGCATAGAAAGAGCGGCCAATGGGACAGCATAATGTGTTATTCAGATCTTTGAGTCAAGAGATCAAACCAGGCAATCCTAAAGGAAGTTCACTGGAAGGACTGATGCTGAAGCTGAAGCTTCCCTACTTTGGCCACCTGATGTGAAGAGCCAGCTCATTGGAAAAGACCCTGATGCTGGGAAAAAGCGAAGACAAAAGGAGAAGGGGACGACAGAGGATGAGATGGTTGGATGGCTTCACTGAGTCAACGGACATGAGACTGAGCCAGCTCTGGGAGACGGTGAAGGCCAGGGAAACCTGGTGTGCTGCCGTCCATGGGGTCGCAAAGTGTCAGGCACAACTGAGCAGCTGAACTGAAACTGAGGCCCAGAGAGGGGCAAGGACTGGCTTGAGCCACAGAGTCAGAAACCAGAGCCTAGAGCTTCCTGCCTTGGTTCAGAGAAGAGAAGTCTGAGCGGGGCTCTGTGCCTGCCTGGGGCCCTCCAGCCGGAGGACAGCTCTGAATTCTCACCCCTCGCTGTTGTTCACCCCTTGCCCCCCTCCCCTGCTTCTCTCCCTCCCCGTGGGAAGCTACTTACCCAAGTTCGCATCCGGGTAACACCTTCCTAAGTGCTAATAAGTAAGCGGTAAAAGTGGCTGGCTTGAGGCTGCAAGTTCTCAAGTGTCTGGGTTCTGGGAAGGCACATCCTCCCATCCCGTTTGAGTCTTTGAATCACCTCGGCAACTGCAACCCCCCAAATCTCCCCGAACAAGCCTTGGGGCTTGGGCAGAACACCCTTCACTGGTCAGATGGAGCTGGCGACAGAGGGATCACTGGCCTTTCCTCCTGGTTCATCACTGGGGAAACCAAAGCCCCAGGGAGGGAACAGACCAGGCCACAGTCACACGGTCAGTCCGTGACGGCAGAGGTGGGGCTCGAACCCTGAGTGCCCCTTCCCAGGTTAGGGAGCCGGTGGCCTGTTGGGTGGCTTTGTGGAGCCCCTGCCCTCTCTGGGTCTTGGTCTCTCACCTCTGAAATGAAGGGTTGCATGAGATTTTAAAAGAGCGCATGCGACAGCAATAATGTGTTTATGATTACAATTGACCTGCAGCATGAGACCGTTTTTATCATCCTAGCTTTAAAAAGATCTTGTAGTGCCTCTTATGTTATAGGCGCTCGTTCAGGAGCATTGCAGTTACCAACTAGGTAATTCTCCCATCACCTCTTTAAGCTGGTTACTATAACCACCGTCCCATGTTGCAGATCCGTCAGCTCAGGCTGGGAGAGGTTAGGCCGTCTCCTAGGTTGTATAATCACACGGGAGGGAGCTGTGATTTCTGCCCAGTTGGTACGTCATCAGCCACAACATTGGGTCCGTTTCACCAGCCATCCACGGGGGAGGCAGCAGGAGGTCCTTAGAGTAGCAGTTTGGGGACAGGTGGACATAGGTGAGGTCACTGAGAGATGTGTCAGGAACTGGGGGGTCAGGCTCCACCTTCCTGCCTCCCTGAGGCACCTGCTCTTTCCCTGAGTTCTGCCGGCCGTATCTACATCACATCATCCCAGAGGACAACAGCACCCTGGCAATGGGCCACCGCAGTGGGGACAAGCTGTGGGCTGCATGTATGTATTATCCTAAAGAGAAGATCTTCCTTCCTGCGACCCAACACAAAACGTCCCCTCAGATCCTCCAACATGGTAAATCTGAAACGGATCTTAAGATTTTTGGATTCAGCGATGGCAGACTTTCTTTTACCTCTGCACACAGTTTAAAATGCTGAGTTAAAAACTTTTTTTTTAATCGAAGAGCTAAAAAGATCATGGGGCAGCAGCAGGCTAAAAGGAGAAGAGAAGAGCACCCCAGAGAGGTAAACAAAATAACAGAAACACCAAAGCCACTTCCGTACACAGGGTACCGGCAGAGGTTTCCCACTTGGGCTTCAGTATGGGGCCTTTTAGAGCAAGCTGGACAGACGGCAAGGCCAGGGATGGGGGAGACTTAAAGCAGACCCTCCCCACGTAGGTTAGGACCCCCTCTTCTGGGGAAGAAAAGGTAAACCAGAACTCAACCATGCCCTTCCCCTTGGCCCCAGGAAGCAATCTGGAATTGAGAAGAGCAAAAGCAAAGGGGCCAGGGGGAGAGGCCCATGCTGCATAGCTGCAGACAGACACACGGACACTCCGTCACCCCGGCTACAACAGCCAGGGGCAGGCAGGCAACACGAAGCTGTGAACTTGTCTGAAATGTTTCCATCTGTAAATGTTCCAACTGCCTATCAGAAGCAAATACCAGACAGGGGAGGTGGCTGGGCAGGGATGGAGTGGGAGGTTGGGGTTAGCAGATCTAAGCTATTATACGTAGAATGGAAAACAACACGGTCCTATTGTGTAGCACAGAGAACTGTGCTCAATAGCCTGTGATAAACTATAATGGAAAAGAATTTTAAGAAGAACGTATACCTATGCATCCCTGGATCACTTTGCTGTACAGCAGAAATGAACACAACATTGTAAATCAACTATACTTCCAACTGTTTTTAGTTTATTCCTGTTTAAAAAGAAACAAATGCGAGGTTAGAGGGGAACACATCCGTTCCTTGGGAAGCCCCACAATAATGTTTCGGTGGCTGACAAAATTCCTGCCTCCCGAGGCACCTGCTCTTTCCCTGAGTTCTGCCGGCCGTATCTACATCACATCATCCCAGAGGACAACAGCACCCTGGCAATGGGCCACCGCAGTGGGGACAAGCTGTGGGCTGCATGTATGTATTATTCTAAAGAGAAGATCTTCCTTCCTGCGACCCAACACAAAACGTCCCCTCAGATCCTCCAACATGGTAAATCTGAAACGGATCTTAAGAGTTTTGGATTCAGCGATGGCAGACTTTCTTTTACCTCTGCACACAGTTTAAAATGCTGAGTTAAAAACTTTTTTTTTAAATCGAAGAGCTAAAAAGATCATGGGGCAGCAGCAGGCTAAAAGGAGAAGAGAAGAGCACCCCAGAGAGGTAAACAAAATAACAGAAACACCAAAGCCACTTCCGTACACAGGGTACCGGCAGAGGTTTCCCACTTGGGCTTCAGTATGGGGCCTTTTAGAGCAAGCTGGACAGACGGCAAGGCCAGGGATGGGGGAGACTTAAAGCAGACCCTCCCCACGTAGGTTAGGACCCCCTCTTCTGGGGAAGAAAAGGTAAACCAGAACTCAACCATGCCCTTCCCCTTGGCCCCAGGAAGCAATCTGGAATTGAGAAGAGCAAAAGCAAAGGGGCCAGGGGGAGAGGCCCATGCTGCATAGCTGCAGACAGACACACGGACACTCCGTCACCCCGGCTACAACAGCCAGGGGCAGGCAGGCAACACGAAGCTGTGAACTTGTCTGAAATGTTTCCATCTGTAAATGTTCCAACTGCCTATCAGAAGCAAATACCAGACAGGGGAGGTGGCTGGGCAGGGATGGAGTGGGAGGTTGGGGTTAGCAGATCTAAGCTATTATACGTAGAATGGAAAAACAACACGGTCCTATTGTGTAGCACAGAGAACTGTGCTCAATAGCCTGTGATAAACTATAATGGAAAAGAATTTTAAGAAGAACGTATACCTATGCATCCCTGGATCACTTTGCTGTACAGCAGAAATGAACACAACATTGTAAATCAACTATACTTCCAACTGTTTTTAGTTTATTCCTGTTTAAAAAAGAAACAAATGCGAGGTTAGAGGGGAACACATCCGTTCCTTGGGGAAGCCCCACAATAATGTTTCAAAGCCAATGGCCATAACCAGGTCATAGATGACAAAGGACACAAAGATGAGAGAGAACGAAAGTCAAACTCAGCAGAAATAGATCCGTGGTTGCTGCAGATATTGCAGTGATCAGATAAAGAGGATTAAATAATTATTCTTACTCTATTCTAAATAAAATGAATAAATAGAAAATATCTTCAGGGAACTGTAAACTATAGAAAGTGGCATGGCATGTTTTCTAAAGAGCCAAAGGAAACGTCTAGAAGCTTGAAGATCGATTTTAAGAAATTATCTAGAATGTACTACATAAAGACAAAAAGATGGAGAATATTAGAGAGAGGGTAACAAATATGGAGGATACCGTGAGAGAAAACTGTAGCATACATTTCATTAGAATGCCAAGGAAAGAAGAGCAAATATTTAAAGAGATAGTGGCTGAATATTTTGAGTCTTTCCAGAGTTGATGCAAGGTACAAGTGGTCAGTCACAGATATAAGTGGCCCAGAAAATCTCAAACAGAACAAATAACAAGAAATGTCTGTTTAACAGAAATAGAAAAACAAGGAGAAAATACTAAAACCCACCAGAAAGAAAAGACCATTTACTTTCAAAGAATAGCAACTGGATTTATAAATCATTCTCAACAGCAGTCATGGATGCCACCAAACAGAGGAATGAAATCCTTAATGTAATCAAGCAAAATACTGCCAACTTAGAATCTATACTCAGCTAAAATGTCTTTCAAGAAGGAAGGCCAAATAAAGACATTTTCTTTCAAATGAAGACTTAGAGTTCCTCACGAGCAATCCTCACTAGAGAAAAATTTGAAACATGTGCTTGAGGCAGAAAGAAAATTTTCTAGATGAGAGACTGGGATATAAAAAAAGAATAGGGACTAAAGAAAGTGGTAAAAGAAAAAAAAAATAATACAAGCAATGCACTTTCCTGGTGGACCAGGGGTGGAGAGGCTGCCTGCCAATGCAGGGATCACGAGTTCGATCCCCGCTCCAGGAAGATTCCACATGCTGGGGGGCAGCTAGGCCCGAGCACCACAACTAAGCCCACGTGCCCTAGAGCCTGTGCTCGACAGCAAGGGAAGCCACTGCCGTGCGAAGCCTGAGCACCGCAGCTAGAGAGTAGCCCACGCAGTGACAGAGCCAGTGCAGCCATAAATCGATCAAGTATGAACAAATGTCTAAAACATTGCATCGAATAGTAATCATAAAGTCTAATGGAATGTAAAATAAAACGAAGACATCAGACAATCCAACATAAATTGGGAATGGGAAGCAAAGAGCATCAAAGTGTTCTAATATCAATGAGATACTCAGGCAAAGGGTAATAGTTTGGTGAATTTTAGGCTTTAATAAATTAAGGGCGCATGCGACAATCTCTAGGGTAAACTCTAAAACAAGGATCAGGACACTATTCCATGGATCAAATCCAGCTTGAAACCTGTCTTTGGTCTGGCCTGCCAACTAAGAATGGCTCCCACAAAAGAAAAGGGCTATAAAAATCCAGTGAAAGAAGGATGTGTGACAGACTGACAGTGGCATGCGAAGCCTAAAATGTTTAGCACTGGGCTTTTTAACAGAAATGCCAGCTCCTTTTTTATTACCTTAAAATTTTCTAAAGGAGTAGAAACAGAGTATATCATTTCAAAATGATGAAGAAAGTAAATGATACGAGTTAAAGGATCAAACATATACAGACAAGTCTTAAAAGGCCAGAAAGAAAAGAAATAACAGTGGAGGAGTAAGATAAGGAGCACAAATAAGAGGGTAGATTTAATTTTACGTATTTATAGTAAATGTATATTTATATGGATCTATACATAGTCATTACTTACAAATGGACTAAATGCTCCAGTTAAAAGGCAAACATTTCATACTAGGTGGGGGGAAATTCAGGTTGTTTAAAAATGAACAAACACATCTAAAACATAAAACTAGAGAAACATTTAAGGTAATAGAATAAAACTATCAGTTTTTAAAAAGCTACCATAACTGTATTCATAAAAGAGAAAGTAGACTTTACGGCAAAATGCCTTACTGGAGGTAAAGAGAATAACAAAAGTTCATTTCACTAGGAGGGCATAGCAATACTAAATTTGTATATTTGTATATTTTTAAATTTGTAATAACAAGCTCAAAATATATATAGCAAAGCTTAATAGAACTATATGGGAAAATAGACAGGTCCACAGCCACAATGGATTTGAAGACATCTTTCTCAATTTGATAGGGAAGGGAAACGAAGATTTGACAAACTCAGTCAATAAACTAGACCTAATGAACACAAGGGGCTTCCCAGGTGGCGCTAGTGGTGAAGAACTCGGTGAAAGAGACATGCGTTTGATCCCTGGGTCAGGAAGATCCCCTGGGGAAGGGCATGGCAGCCCACTCCAGTCTTCTTGCCTGGAGAATCCCATGGACAGAGGAGCCTGGCTGGCTGTAGTCCATAGGGTCACATAGAGTTGGTCACAACTAAAGTGACTTAGCATACATGCAATGAACATAGATAAAACACTGCACACAACAAATATAATATCTGCTATAAGCACATCTATAGCATTTATAAACATTGCCCATATTCTGGGCCATAAAGCAAATCTCCGTAAATATCAAGGGATTTAAATCAAATGTCAAGGGAATGAAATCACCATGTAATTAAGCTTAAAATCAATGTAAAACATGTAATTGAGCTTCCCTGGTAGTTCAGTGGTAAAAGAGTTCACCAGCCAATGCAGGAGACACAAGTTCGATCCCTGATCTGGGAAGATCCCACATGCTGTGGAGCAACTAAGCCTGTGTCGCACAACTACTGAGCCTGTGCTCTAGAGCCTCGGAGCCGCAGCTATGGCGCCCATGTGCCACAACGACTGAAGCCCATGTGCCCTAGAGCCCGAGTTCCACAGCAAGAGAAGTCACCTCAACAAGAAGCCTGCTCATCTCAACTAGAGAGGAGCCCCGACTCCCTGCAACTAGAGAAGAGCCTGCAGCAGCAGGGAAAACCCAGAACAGCCACAAATAAATAAATAAAATGCATTAGAAAAACATATAACTAGGAACTCCCACATATTTAGAAAAATTTTGCCCACAAAAGTTTGTATTCATAAAAGAGAAAGTAGACTTTACCGGCAAAATGCCTTACTGGAGGTAAAGAGAATAACAAAAGTTCATTTCACTAGGAGGGCATAGCAATACTAAATTTGTATATTTGTATATTTTTAAATTTGTAATAACAAGCTCAAAATATATATAGCAAAGCTTAATAGAACTATATGGGAAAATAGACAGGTCCACAGCCACAATGGATTTGAAGACATCTTTCTCAATTTGATAGGGAAGGGAAACGAAGATTTGACAAACTCAGTCAATAAACTAGACCTAATGAACACAAGGGGCTTCCCAGGTGGCGCTAGTGGTGAAGAACTCGGTGAAAGAGACATGCGTTTGATCCCTGGGTCAGGAAGATCCCCTGGGGAAGGGCATGGCAGCCCACTCCAGTCTTCTTGCCTGGAGAATCCCATGGACAGAGGAGCCTGGCTGGCTGTAGTCCATAGGGTCACATAGAGTTGGTCACAACTAAAGTGACTTAGCATACATGCAATGAACATAGATAAAACACTGCACACAACAAATATAATATCTGCTATAAGCACATCTATAGCATTTATAAACATTGCCCATATTCTGGGCCATAAAGCAAATCTCCGTAAATATCAAGGGATTTAAATCAAATGTCAAGGGAATGAAATCACCATGTAATTAAGCTTAAAATCAATGTAAAACATGTAATTGAGCTTCCCTGGTAGTTCAGTGGTAAAAGAGTTCACCAGCCAATGCAGGAGACACAAGTTCGATCCCTGATCTGGGAAGATCCCACATGCTGTGGAGCAACTAAGCCTGTGTCGCACAACTACTGAGCCTGTGCTCTAGAGCCTCGGAGCCGCAGCTATGGCGCCCATGTGCCACAACGACTGAAGCCCATGTGCCCTAGAGCCCGAGTTCCACAGCAAGAGAAGTCACCTCAACAAGAAGCCTGCTCATCTCAACTAGAGAGGAGCCCCGACTCCCTGCAACTAGAGAAGAGCCTGCAGCAGCAGGGAAAACCCAGAACAGCCACAAATAAATAAATAAAATGCATTAGAAAAAAACATATAACTAGGAACTCCCCACATATTTAGAAAAATTTTAAAAAATCTTGGCCTCTTTTTATTGGTCTTTCATTTATTTATTTTCATCCATCTTTGTTCTCTGGCCTGCGTGGGCCTCCCATCGCAGTGGCCTCTCCTGCAGCAGAGCACCAGCTCTGGGCGCGTGCGCTCCAGAGCGCTGGCTCACAACTGGACACACCGGTCCAGCTACTCCGTGGCGTGTGCAATCTTCCCAGGGCCAGGGATCGAACCGGCACCCCTTGCACTGCGAGGTGGACTCTTTACCCACCGGACCACCAGGGAAAGTCCATCTTTAGAAATTTTAAAGACACTTTTTTATAACAAAGAAAAAATCACAAGTTAAAAATGAAAGTATTTCTAAATGAGCAAATATATCTTCAAAACTGTAGGAAATTTTTCTAAAGTAACACTTATGAGGAAATATATAACATATTTTAGATAAAGAATAAAGGTTTAAAATTAATTAAGTAAGCATCTACCTCAAGGAGTTAGAAAAAGAATAGTAAATTAAAAGTATAAGGCAGAGGGACTGCCCTAGGTGGTCTAGTATTAAGACTCTGTGCTACCTCTGCAGGGGCCACAGGTTAGCTCTCTGGTCTGGAAACTAAAATCCTGCATGTTACGTGTATGTGTGTGTTCAGTTGCTCAGTCATATCCGGCTCTTTGGGACCCTATGGACTGTAGCCCTCCAGGCTCCTCTGCCCATGGGATTCTCCAGGCAAGGATCCTGGAGTGAACTGCCAGGCCCTCCTCCAGGGGATCTTCCCGACCCAGGGACTGAACCCGTGCATTTCATGTCTCCTGCCTTAGCAGGCGGGTCCTTTACCACTAGCTCTACCTGGGAAGCCCTGCGCAGCATGGCCCCCCCCAAATGTAAATAAACAATTTAAAAAGTATAAGGCTTGCAAGGATTTTCTCCTACTCCACAGGTTGCCTTTTCATTTTGTTGATGGCTCTTAAACCATCTATCTGATATCCAAAGAACTTAAAAAACTCAATAGCAAAAATAGTAATACTAATACTCCAATTTAAAAATAAGCAGAAGACCTGAACAGGTATTTTTCTAAAGAAGACATCCAAATGGCTAATACTGTGTGAATAGATGTTCAACATGTCTAGTCATCAGGGAAATGCAAATCAAAACCACAATGCGATATTACTCACGGCTGTTCGAATGGCTGTTATGGAAAAGACAGGTAACTAATGCTGGGGAGGATGTAGAGAGAAGGGAACCCTTGTCCATTGATGGCGGGAATGGAAACTGGTGCAGCCACTATGGAAAACAGTATGGAAGTTCCTCAAAACATTAATGATAGAACTGCCTTGTAGTGCAGTGATGTCACTTCTGGATATGAACCCACAGGAAACGAAATTACTATCTCAAAGAAGGATCTGTAAGCCCCCTGTTCATTGCAGCATTATTCATAACAGCCAAGGCATAGAAACAAGTGTCCATCGACGAACGAATGTGATATATGTTCAAACAATGGAATATCAGTCAGTCATGAGGTAGAAGGAAATCTTGTCATTCACAACAGCATACATAGACCCTAAGGTCATTATGCTCAGTAAATTAAGTTAGACAGAGAAAGACAAATACAGTGTGATCTTATGTGTGTGATCTAAAATAACCAAACTTGGACTTCCCTGGTTGTCCAGTGGCTAAGATTCCATTCTCCCAATGCAGGGGGCCCAGATTTAATCCCTAGTCAGGGAACTAGATCCCAGATCCCACTACTAAGAGTTTGCATGCTACAACTAAAGATCCCACATGCCACAATAAAGATTGAAGATCCCAAATTCCACAGCTCCGACCTGGCATAGCCAAATAAACGAATAATTGTTTTAAATAAAATAAAATAATCGTATCTGAAAGTTGCTAAGAGAATAAATGTTCTTACCACAAAATGAGGGAAAAGGAAATTATATGAGGTAATGGAGGTTAATGAAACGTACTGTGGTAGTCATGTTGAAATATGTGTATCACATTATCATGCTATACACTATTAACTTGTACAATGTTATCTGTCAATTATATCTCAGTCAAAAAAAGAAATGTGTGTGTGTGTGTGTGAAACAATGGGTCAAAGAAAATAATTCTTGCAAAATGCCTGGGCCAACAACAAAACTCTGAAAGTAAAATAAAAGCTTTTTAAAAAAGTATAAGGCTGAAAATAATAAAGATAAAAGCACAAGTTAGTAAAATAGTAAACAAACAAATTAAGAAAATCGACAAAAATCAAAATTCACTCTTTGAAAGACTAACAACATTGAGAAACCTCTGGCAAAGTATGAAGGCAGAAGAAAAAGGCACAAGTAACCAAAATCAAGTTGGAAAAGAGAAACATTAGGCTATAACAGTAATTAGGTAAAACAATATTATAAATAATTTTAATGCCAGTAAATTTAAATAATAACTAAGTATAATTAAATATTATAAAAGTTTTAGAAAAACATTGCTTCCTTAAGCTGCAGTAAGCATCTAAACAGAAGCAGAAATCTGAACCATCCTATACACTAAGTAATTTCTATCTGTAGTCATAAACCTTCCCACAGTGAAAACCCATGACCAGAGAGCTCCACTGGCAAACACGACAGAAAATTCTAGGAGGAAATCATTCTAAGCTGGTCTAAACTCTTTATGAAGACTCAAACTCATTTTTGAGGCTAGCATAACCTTAACATCAAAACCCAACAAGGCAAGATGAGAAAGAAAAACTACAGGTTACTCTTGAGAACAAAGACGCAAAAATACTAAACATATTACAAACTACACCCAGAAACATATAAAAAGAAAATGTTATGATCAAGTTAGGTTTACCCAGTGCAAGGTAGATGCAACATTAGACATAAAATTAATTAATTCTAACATTCCTAGATCAAGAGTAAATATTCTAATGATCATTACCAGGTAAGCAAAAGAGGTGTTTGACAAAATTCAATATCCATTCATGGTTAAAAAAAAAAAAAACAACTTAGCAAACTAGAAGTATAAGGAACTTCCTAAATCTGATAAAGGGCAAATACTTAAAAAAAAAAAAAAAAACACCTATAGCAAATATTACACTTCGGTGAAACTTTCAAAAACTTTCCCTTTGAGTTTTGTAACAAGATAACAGAGCTTGCTATTTTTACAGCAGTTTTATTGTTCTGTAAAGACCTAACCTGTGCAGTAAGAAAAGGAAGCGAGATAAGACAGACAAGCATTGAAAAAAAAAAAAAAAACCTCATTATTCATAAATGTGGTGATGAGTATATTTTAAAAATTTGACAAATGATGAGAATTAATAAGAGAGTTTATTAAGGTTGCAGGATACAAAAACAAACCTTAAAACATCATTATGCAGTACTATATAGTAGCCAAAATTCAAAAATTAATTTTTTTTCTTTTTTTTTGTTTTTTGGGTTTTTTTTTTTGGTCACTTCTGTTGGTCTTTCCTTTATTTATCTTTGTTTTTTGGCCTGTATGGGCCTCCCGTCACAGAGGCCTCTCTCGTTGCAGAGCACTGGCTCTGGGCGCATGCGCTCCAGAGCTCTGGCTCGGTAGTTGGACACATCGGTTCAGCTGCTTGCAGCACGTGGGATCTTCCCAGGCCAGGGATCGAACCGGCGTCCTTTGTACTGCAAGACAGTGTCCTTACCCACTAGACCACCAGGGAAGCCCCCCAAATAATATTTTTAAAGGGCCTTAGTAACAGGTTCTATTCCTTAGATGATGGCACCAAATGATCCCGGCTTCCTGCTCGTGCATTTAGTAACTAACTTCTAATGAATGGATACGGCTGCAATCATGCTGTGGCATTTCTGATGTTAGGTTATTAAAAGACTGCGGCTTCCATCTTGGATGTTCTCCCCCATCCCTCTCAAATCTCCTCCCCGCCTCCCAGGGGAAGTCGCTGTCATTAGACATCCCCGCAGTTCCCCGACAAGTCAAGCTGAGTCAGGAGGTAGATGGCCCCAGGCAGAGCAGCTGCAGCTGGTCTCCTGAGGACACTTCCAGACAGGACACCAGTGGGAATCCTGGGCCCTAGTTGGGTGCATTCTTGTGGACTTCCCAGTCTGACTCGTGCACAGAGAAGACCTTCTGTCTAGGGCAGGACGAAAGGAGAAAGACACCTGCTGGATCCATCTTGGCTGAGAGATCGGTGCCCACACCAGGACCAAATAAGGAGTTGATTGACCAGGAAAAAAAAAAAGAAAACAGCCTCTATAAAACAATGTAAGCCTCCTCTATCGGGCAACTCCCTTGGAGCTCACCTCTGTGCTGTCACACATGGATTTTGTTTTATCCACACATACTTTGCTTCTTTTACACATATAATGCTTTTCTCTTTTCCACAATATTGGTCTCTTTGTTGAGTTCTTTCTTCAGAGAAGACAAGAGTCAAGGCCCTTCTGCCAGCTTTTCATCATGGGAATCAGAGCCTTCAGATAAGCCCTAGAGTGTGGAGTTATAATATGATATAGCAATTTGACTCCTAGGTATATGTGCAAAAGAATTGAAAATATATGTCCACACAAAACCTTGTACATGAGGGCCCACAGCAGCATTATTAAACAATGTGGAAGAAAAGCCAAATATTTACCAACAGATTAAAGAATAACTGAAAGTGTGCTATCGCCATACAACGAAATATTCAACAATAAAAAGGAATACATGCTACAACATGGATAAACCTTGAAAACGAGTTAAGTGAAAGAAATCAGCTATAAAGACACACATTGCATAATTCTACTTATATGAAATGTACCGAGTAGGCTAAATTATACAGACAGAAAGTAGATCAATGGTTGCCTGAGGCTGGAAGATTTTTGGGTGAAACGGAAATGAGGTAATGGGTATGAGGCTTCTTTCTTGGGGTAATGAACATATTCTAAAATTAACTGTGGTAATGCCTGCACAATTCTGCACAGCCAGATCTTATGGAAAAAAACCCAAATGAACTTTCGGGCCAGCCAGCCCAACACTAAAAACTACTAAACTGCACACTTTAAAAAAAAAAAAAAAAAGTAAGCCCACAGCTCTAGCCGTCAACTTGACTGCAACCTTATAAAAGACCTTAAGCGAGAGCCACCAGCTAGGTGCCTAACCCACAAAAACTAGAGATGATAAATGTTTGGGGTTTTGTCACTGAGTTTTAGGATAATTTGTTACCCAATGTCAAAAGGTAACATAACCATCATTTACAACACTTCAAAATAGATCAAGGGCCTAGAAATAAATCTAACCAGAAACGCACACCATTCAGATAAAATTCTAACACTTCACTGGGACACGCGAGAACAGACTGGAGCACTCACCAACAGACCCACACGTATGTGGCTGCCCGATTCACAACAGAGCTGGCATTTCTGAGCCCTGAGGAAAGACTTGAGCTTTCAATAAACGGTGTTCACACAGTTGGGTATCCATAGGGGAAAAAAAAAAACACAGAACAAAATCCAACCTTGACATATACAAGTCACGAAAATCAATTGCTGGTAAACAAAAGACCTGACAGTGAAAATCCATGCAACTGCTTGCCCATGGTGTAGAAAGATGTCTTCCTGACTTTGAGTCAGGGAAAGAATTTCTTAAACCCAAAAAGGACTAGCCATCAGGTAAATGTTTCATCACCTGGAATGTAATAGACTGAAGAATTTCTATTCGTCAAAAGACTATGGGTAGGGTGGGGGGCTTCCCTGGTGGCTCAGTGGTAAAGAATCCATCTGCCAATGCAGGAGACACGGCTTTGATCCCTGATCCGGGAAGATCCCACATGCTGCAGAGCAACTAAGCCCATGGGCCACAACTACTGAGTCCGAACTCTAGAGCCCAGGAACCACAACAAGGGAAGTCATTGAAATGAGAACCCGGTGCTCTGCAACCAGAGAGTAGCCCCCATTTTCCGCAACTAGAGAAAAGCCCACGCAGCAATGAAGACCCAGCACAGCCAAAAATAAGTTAGAAAAATTTTTAAAAAACACCACACCCTGGGTTATATCCCTCAACCCCCTAAGGAAGCAGCCAAGCCCACAGGCTCCAGGCTCTGGACTCCGGGTTGGTTTGCATGCCTGCAGCCTGGGCTCCTGGGGGCATGGAGTGAGTCCCAGACCCACCTGAGATTGGAGGCGAGGAGGAAGGTCTGGCTTGGCTCGGACAGGCAGCAAAGCATCCCAGCAAAGTCTGGGGAGGGACAGAGAGCCAGGCGACTGAGAGACCCCGCGGGCTCCAGTATGAGGACATCCAAGCAGCGACTATGAGGGGCTAACGCTGACCCAGAAGCCCTTTCCCCGTTTTCCTTCCAGGAGCAACTTAAGCCTCTCAGATGCTTGTTGAATTGAAAGGCCTTCTCCACCAGTGTCGATCCCCGTGCCGAACATGGGGAAACCTTGGGGTCTAATGTGATCTAAAAATGAGTAATGAAATGTGACATCTTTCCTCCTCCAACTTTGTCCACACACATCAAGCTACACTGTCGTTGCCTGATACACCCCTGGCCACCCGAGGGTGGGCCAGGGTGGTGGGACCAACCACAGGGCCTCCTCCCTTCATGGAGGGCCCCAGGCTGAGCAAGCCTGGCCCAGCACAGCGTCTCTGTGCACGTGGGCTCGACAGAGGGTGACAGATGACAGACGCTGGGTACTGAGTGGGCGGAAAGATGAATGGTGTAGAAAGATGTCTTCCTGACTTTGAGTCAGGAAAGAATTTCTTAAACCCAAAAAGGACTAGCCATCAGGTAAATGTTTCATCACCTGGAATGTAATAGACTGAAGAATTTCTATTCGTCAAAAGACTATGGGTAGGGTGGGGGGCTTCCCTGGTGGCTCAGTGGTAAAGAATCCATCTGCCAATGCAGGAGACACGGCTTTGATCCCTGATCCGGGAAGATCCCACATGCTGCAGAGCAACTAAGCCCATGGGCCACAACTACTGAGTCCGAACTCTAGAGCCCAGGAACCACAACAAGGGAAGTCATTGAAATGAGAACCCGGTGCTCTGCAACCAGAGAGTAGCCCCCATTTTCCGCAACTAGAGAAAAGCCCACGCAGCAATGAAGACCCAGCACAGCCAAAAATAAGTTAGAAAAATTTTTAAAAAACACCACACCCTGGGTTATATCCCTCAACCCCCTAAGGAAGCAGCCAAGCCCACAGGCTCCAGGCTCTGGACTCCGGGTTGGTTTGCATGCCTGCAGCCTGGGCTCCTGGGGGCATGGAGTGAGTCCCAGACCCACCTGAGATTGGAGGCGAGGAGGAAGGTCTGGCTTGGCTCGGACAGGCAGCAAAGCATCCCAGCAAAGTCTGGGGAGGGACAGAGAGCCAGGCGACTGAGAGACCCCGCGGGCTCCAGTATGAGGACATCCAAGCAGCGACTATGAGGGGCTAACGCTGACCCAGAAGCCCTTTCCCCGTTTTCCTTCCAGGAGCAACTTAAGCCTCTCAGATGCTTGTTGAATTGAAAGGCCTTCTCCACCAGTGTCGATCCCCGTGCCGAACATGGGGAAACCTTGGGGTCTAATGTGATCTAAAAATGAGTAATGAAATGTGACATCTTTCCTCCTCCAACTTTGTCCACACACATCAAGCTACACTGTCGTTGCCTGATACACCCCTGGCCACCCGAGGGTGGGCCAGGGTGGTGGGACCAACCACAGGGCCTCCTCCCTTCATGGAGGGCCCCAGGCTGAGCAAGCCTGGCCCAGCACAGCGTCTCTGTGCACGTGGGCTCGACAGAGGGTGACAGATGACAGACGCTGGGTACTGAGTGGGCGGAAAGATGAATGGGTGGATAGGCGGTCCGACGGATGGCTGGATGAAAAGACAGACAAATGGAAACATGAGCGAATGAAATGGAAAATAAAGGAATAAGAAACAGATGGACAGACCAAAGGATGAATGTGTAGACAGATGAGTGAATGAACAAAGAGACAAATATGTGGGTGGATAAAAGAACAGTAGACATTCCTACAGAGGGCTGGACAAACTTACCAGTTTTCTTCCTTTATGTGTGTGTGTGTGTGTCGTTATTATTATTTTACAGAGCTTTGTTGTTTATGGCCACACATCAACCTGAATCAGCCATAGGTACACATAGGTCCCCCCCTCCTGAACTTCCCATCTCCCTCCCCATCCCACTCCCAGTTTTTTTCTTTAACGAAGGTAAGAAAGCCAGATCAGGGCCTGAGACGCACTCTTGCTGGCAATGCCCCACCTCCCAGCTGGCAGGAATGTGCGGCTCCCCAGGTGCTCCGCAGGCTACCTCTGGGCTCTGGGACAAGGGAATGAAGCAGAAGTGGCTGACTACGACCTCTGGTGGTCACCGCAGGAATGACCAGCCAGAGCCTGGCTTGGCCGCTCGGGCCTCCCTGGCCAGCTAAGGAGCCCGCCTCCCCCTGACCCCAGCCTCTGGTGTGCTGGGCCTCAGGCTGAGGCTCCCGTCTAGATGTCCTTAGACACGGCTCGCAGCACCCATGGTGTGCGAGGCGGCGGACCAGGCTTTCACTCACACTCCGAAGGGCCAACTCCTGACCAAGGCACACCTTTCTCTGCCTGGTTCCTCAGAGCAGCCTTGGAAACAGCAACTAGGACAGCCTCCATTTTACAGGGGAGAACACTATGTCTCAGAGGGGCCTCGAGAGGCTTGCCTGGGTCTCTGGTGAGGGAGTTGTAGAGCCAGGATTTGAACCCAGACTGTCTCATGTTCCCTCTTAGGCTACCTCTCTGCCACCCTGACAGATCCTGCTGCAACAACAATAGTGGCTGACTTTTGGAGCATCCCAGGTGGGTCCACAGTGCAAGCACACACACACACACCCTGGCACCACAGAACTTGCCATCCAGTGGGATTGCTCCCATCTGTTCTGATAAGGAAGCAGAGGTGGATTCGAATCTCAGCTCCAGCACTGAGTAGCTGTGTGACCTTGCGCAAGTCACTTAACCTTTCTGTGCTTCTGTATCCTCATGGATGCACTGAGTCCGGTACCAATCAAACTCACTTCACAGGGCTGTTGTCAAAATTAAATGAGCTGATACATGTAGGAAGTATCGGGTGCATAGTGAGGGTTCCCTCCCGCTGTTCTTAGGGAGAGAATGGGGCTCAGAAGAAGAAAAGCCTGGAAACTCATGGGTGTAGCCATGCCACACTTCTTTCATTGTGAGGAAGATGGCAGGCGTGGGCTCTGCGGCGATGTTGGCCATGGCAGACACCTTCCAGAAGCTTTTCTGCTTCTACCTGCCAAGCTGCCTGTGGACTGCAGGCCTGGGAGTCATTGTCGACTTCTCGGCCGCACACAAAATCCACGGCACGGGACCTGGTGGCCACAGGGTGGTCAGATCTCAGCTAAATGTGTCCTCAGTCAGTGACCAAAGCGTACAGAGCAAGACTTCAGCCGGTCAGCAAGTGGTGCACCTACAGACAGCAAGGCTATCTTGGATTTTTTTTTGGCCACTTCTATTGGAATGAAGCAGACTGACTCAGCCCAGAGCCTGGCTTGGCGCTCGGGCCTCCCTGGCCAGTTAAGGAGCCCGCATCCCCGTGACCCCAGCCTATGGTGTGCTGGGCCTCAGGCTGAGGCGCCCGTCTAGATGTCCTTAGACACGGCCCACAGCACCCATGGTGTGCGAGGCGGACCACCCGGCGCTCACTCACATCCGAAGGGCCAACTCCTGACCAAGGCACACCTTTCTCTGCCTGGTTCCTCAGAGCAGCCTTGGAAACAGCAACTAGGACAGCCTCCATTTTACAGGGGAGAACACTATGTCTCAGAGGGGCCTCGAGAGGCTTGCCTGGGTCTCTGGTGAGGGAGTTGTAGAGCCAGGATTTGAACCCAGACTGTCTCATGTTCCCTCTTAGGCTACCTCTCTGCCACCCTGACAGATCCTGCTGCAACAACAATAGTGGCTGACTTTTGGAGCATCCCAGGTGGGTCCACAGTGCAAGCACACACACACACACCCTGGCACCACAGAACTTGCCATCCAGTGGGATTGCTCCCATCTGTTCTGATAAGGAAGCAGAGGTGGATTCGAATCTCAGCTCCAGCACTGAGTAGCTGTGTGACCTTGCGCAAGTCACTTAACCTTTCTGTGCTTCTGTATCCTCATGGATGCACTGAGTCCGGTACCAATCAAACTCACTTCACAGGGCTGTTGTCAAAATTAAATGAGCTGATACATGTAGGAAGTATCGGGTGCATAGTGAGGGTTCCCTCCCGCTGTTCTTAGGGAGAGAATGGGGCTCAGAAGAAGAAAAGCCTGGAAACTCATGGGTGTAGCCATGCCACACTTCTTTCATTGTGAGGAAGATGGCAGGCGTGGGCTCTGCGGCGATGTTGGCCATGGCAGACACCTTCCAGAAGCTTTTCTGCTTCTACCTGCCAAGCTGCCTGTGGACTGCAGGCCTGGGAGTCATTGTCGACTTCTCGGCCGCACACAAAATCCACGGCACGGGACCTGGTGGCCACAGGGTGGTCAGATCTCAGCTAAATGTGTCCTCAGTCAGTGACCAAAGCGTACAGAGCAAGACTTCAGCCGGTCAGCAAGTGGTGCACCTACAGACAGCAAGGCTATCTTGGATTTTTTTTTTTTTTGGCCACTTCTATTGGTCTTTCATTTACTTACCTTTGTTCTTTGGCCCGTGTGGGCCTCCCATCGCGGCGGCCTCTGTTGTCGCAGAGCGCCGGCTCTGGGCGCATGCGCTCCAGAGCTCCGGCTCGGTAATTGGACACACCGGTCCAGCCGCTCCGTGGCACGTGGGATCTTCCCAGGCCAGGGATCGACCAGGGAAGCCCTTGGATTTATTTTTATCCCAAACCCCTTCCTCCCAGCTTACCAGTGGCTCTGCATAAAGCCCTGTCTTCAGTCAGCAGGCCCCCACCTTTTCGGCACCAGGGATCCGTTTCACGGAAGACAGCTTTTCCACAGACCAAGGTGGAGGGGCTGGTTTCAGGATGATTCCAGCGCACTATACTTATTGTTCAGTTTATTTCCATTTTTTTAAATTTTGGCCTCTTTTATTGATTTTTTTACTTCTTTATTTTCATCCATCTTTATTCTTTGGCCTGTGTGGGCCTCCCATTGCAGTGGCCTCTCGTATTGCAGAGCACAAGCTCTGGGCGCATGCGCTCCAGAGCGCTGGCTTGTAATTGGACACACTGGTCCAGCCGCTCCAGGCCACATGGGATTTTCCCGGGCCAGGGATCCAACTGGTACCCCTTGCTCTGCAAGGTGGACTCTTTACCCACTGGACCACCAGGGAAGCCCTGAAATTTTTTTGAAGCTTGCTTCCTAATCCAGTCTACTGTCAATTTTTTTTTTAAAACATTTATTTATTTTGGCGGGGGTGGGGAGGGAGGGGGGTGGGCGGGCCACTTCCACTGGTCTTTCATTTGTCTAGTTTCATCCTTCTTTGTTCTTTGGCCCGTGTGGGCCTCCTATCGCGGTGGCCTCTGTTGTCGCAGAGCACCGGCTCTGGGCGCACGTGCTCCAGAACTCCGGCTGGGTAATTGGACACATGGGTCCAGCTGCTCCGCGGCATGTGGGATCTTCCCAGGCCAGGGATCGAACCGGCACCCCTTGCACTGCAAGGCGGTGTCCTTACCCACTGGACCACCAGGGAAGCCCTGAAATTTTTTTGAAGCTTGCTTCCTAATCCAGTCTACTGTCAATTTTTGAAAAGAGTCCATACGTGCTTAAGGAGAATCTGATTATGGGAGACAAAATTCAATTCATGCCCATTACAGCAAATCTGTTGTTTATGTTGTTCAATCTTCTTATCTTGGCTAGCTGGCTCAGCTTTGCCATCCATAATTAAGAGAACTATTTGAGGGACTTCCCTGGAGGTCCGAGGACTAGGACTCTGTGCTCCCAATGCTTGAACGCTGGTCGGGGAACTAGATCCCACATGCTCTGTTAACTAAGACCTGGCAAAGCCAAATAAAAATAATATATACATTTCTTTTAGAAAAGAAAGAGAAACATTTGAAACATCCCATGCTGCTGGTGGATTTATCAGTTTCTCCCTAGTCTATCAATTTTAAAAATTCAGCTTGGCCAAAGTAAACGTGCAGATGATAAAATTCACTTTTTAAATGATATGGACATTCATAACTACCGTCATGAGGGGAGTGCAAAGGAACCAGGGAAAGGCCCCGTGCTAGCTTTTGAGGCAGGAGACAGATGGGCCCCGGGGCCCAAAAAGCCGGTGTTTGCCAAGTGGAGTAAAACCAAAGCTTTGTTCTCACCCAGACACTTCAAGGACAAAACCGGGAGCTCTGCTAAAGCAAAGAGATAAGGTGCCTGCTCCTGAAGTCAAGGAAGACTTCCCTATCTGCACAAGTACAGCAAGGCTCCTTGGGGGTCAAAAAGGGAGAGGACCCCACCCCATAATAAGTGTGCAATGCACTCACGGGCCTCTGCTGTAGGATCTATCCTCGCAAAAAGTTGCACACGTATCTTGGGGATGGTCCTAGGACTAATCAGGTGTAAAGAAAAAATGAGACAGTTGACCCAGTGTAATAAAAGACCCGGAAGGACTGTCCCGTGTGAGTGATCTGAATCACCTCTTTACTGTGCCCCTCACTCAGGACACCAGCCCGCCTCTTTGGGTGTGTATCTCTGCCTGGCTTCTGCCTTAAATAAGCAAGCTGCTTCTCTTGCGTGCTCTCCCCTATGTTATGCTGTGTCTCTAATAATAAATTCCGCATTGAAGAGTCCACTCCGCTGGGTAATTGGACACATGGGTCCAGCTGCTCGCATGTGGGATCTTGGGGGATCGAACCGGCACTTGCACTGCAAGGCGGTGTCCTACCCACTGGACCACCAGGGAAGCCCTGAAATTTTTGAAGCTTGCTTCCTAATCCAGTCTACTGTCAATTTTGAAAAGAGTCCATACGTGCTTAAGGAGAATCTGATTATGGGAGACAAAATTCAATTCATGCCCATTACAGCAAATCTGTTGTTTATGTTGTTCAATCTTCTTATCTTGGCTAGCTGGCTCAGCTTTGCCATCCATAATTAAGAGAACTATTTGAGGGACTTCCCTGGAGGTCCGAGGACTAGGACTCTGTGCTCCCAATGCTTGAACGCTGGTCGGGGAACTAGATCCCACATGCTCTGTTAACTAAGACCTGGCAAAGCCAAATAAAAATAATATATACATTTCTTTTAGAAAAGAAAGAGAAACATTTGAAACATCCCATGCTGCTGGTGGATTTATCAGTTTCTCCCTAGTCTATCAATTTTAAAAATTCAGCTTGGCCAAAGTAAACGTGCAGATGATAAAATTCACTTTTTAAATGATATGGACATTCATAACTACCGTCATGAGGGGAGTGCAAAGGAACCAGGGAAAGGCCCCGTGCTAGCTTTTGAGGCAGGAGACAGATGGGCCCCCGGGCCAAACAGCCGGTGTTTGCCAAGTGGAGTAAAACCAAAGCTTTGTTCTCACCCAGACACTTCAAGGACAAAACCGGGAGCTCTGCTAAAGCAAAGAGATAAGGTGCCTGCTCCTGAAGTCAAGGAAGACTTCCCTATCTGCACAAGTACAGCAAGGCTCCTTGGGGGTCAAAAAGGGAGAGGACCCCACCCCATAATAAGTGTGCAATGCACTCACGGGCCTCTGCTGTAGGATCTATCCTCGCAAAAAGTTGCACACGTATCTTGGGGATGGTCCTAGGACTAATCAGGTGTAAAGAAAAAATGAGACAGTTGACCCAGTGTAATAAAAGACCCGGAAGGACTGTCCCGTGTGAGTGATCTGAATCACCTCTTTACTGTGCCCCTCACTCAGGACACCAGCCCGCCTCTTTGGGTGTGTATCTCTGCCTGGCTTCTGCCTTAAATAAGCAAGCTGCTTCTCTTGCGTGCTCTCCCCTATGTTATGCTGTGTCTCTAATAATAAACTTTGTATCTGTTTTTACAGTCTTTGCCTCCTAGAAACATTCTTGCTTTCAAACAGGAGGAAAAGAGCTAGGGTCATTTTGTTTCTAGCCTCCAGCCCCTGGTGGCCTGGTGGTTAGGATTCCTGGTTTTCAACCAGGTTACCCAGGGCAGGGAACTAACCAGGTTATTCCTGGGCAGGCAGTTTAAACTCTCTCTCCAGGACGACTCACGGCTCTCTCTCTGAGATCAGTTTTACAGGTCAAGGGCAGCTTCCTGGTCCAGACGCAGGGAGATCAGGAGAGGCTGCCAAGCTGAGATCGTAAGGCTGTGTTGCCATCTTTCTGCAAATGAAAGACTCAAGGGACCGTGTTCCAGGAAGCTTATACAAGGCCTGGAGGTGAGAAAGGACCTGTTCAGAGAACTTGAAGGAGTTCAGTGTGGCAGGAACCAGGAGGACGAGGAAGGAATGGTGGGAGACAGGTGGGAGGACTGAGTATAGGTCGGACCCCCAGGGCCTTTTGAGCTCCAGTGGGGAGTTTGACTATGAGGAGGGAGACAGTGTGGAAGGGTTTCTGCAGAGAAGAACACGGTCAGGTTACAGGATGAAAAAAGCTCCCCCTGGCTTCTGAATAAAGCTGAGGGCTTCCCTGGTGGTCCAGTGGGTAAGGACACCACCTTGCAGTGCAAGGGGCACCGGGTTGATCCCTGGCCTGGGAAGATTCCAGGTGCCACGGAGTGGCTGGACCAGTGTGTCCAATTACAAGCCAGTGCTCTGAAGCACATGCACCCAGAACCGGTGCTCTGTGATGAGAGAGGCCACTGCGATGGGAGGCCCACACGGGCCAAAGAACAAAGATGGATGAAAATAAATAAAGACCAGTGAAAGAGGCCAAACTTTAAAAAAAAAAAAAAAAGAAAGAAAGAAAGAAAACGCTGGAACTGGAAGAAAACGCTGGGGAGGCGGGGAGGGCTGTGAAGAGGCTCGGCGGGGATGGAGGCTGGGTCTGGACCAGAGCTGACGAGCAGGGCACCACCAGGCAGAGCCCTCAAGCAACCCGGTGGCAATCTTCCCTGGAAAAAGCCCCAGGGGAGAAGCCTCGAGTTGAGTGAGGACTCACGCAGCAGGCAGAGGGCTCCCCAGTTGGCCCACGAGGGATTGCTGTGAAGGATAAAGACCGGCCGCCCCAGACCCCCGAGCCAACGCTCCTTCCTGAGAGGGTTGCCAGGAATTCCCTGGAGCCACAGAGGATAAGAATCTGCCCATGCAGGGGACACGGGGTTCAGTCCCCGGTCTGGGAAGATTCTACATGCTGCAGCAGGGGAGCCACGAAGCCCATGAGCCACCACCGCTGAGCCCCCCCTGCTGCAACTGCTGAAGCCCACAAGCCCTAGGGCCCGAGAGCTGCAACTGCGCCGCCTGCGAGCACAGCTGTTAACGCTCGCGCACTCCAGAGCCGGTGCTCCCGCCACAAGAGAAGCCCGTGCGCGGCACCTAGACAGCAGCCCCCGCCTGCCGCAACTAAAGAAAGCCGGTGCAGAGGAACAAAGACCCTGCGCAGCCAAAGGAAAGAAAAAGCATTGCCAGACTCTGCAAAAGAAATAAAGAAAAGAAAAAAGCAAGTAGATGGAGATCCATAGGATGAAATAGGAGTTTCAGATGAACAGTGAACATTTTTGTATCTGTCCCCCAGATTGGGCGTCTTATATTTTACGGAGCACCCCTCATTCAAATCCCCTCCCCCAATATGCACACTATGGCTTTCTGAAAAAAAATAAACAGCAACAAAGCAGCACAGAAACTGCTCGTCTGTGGCCTTTCTGGCATTGACCCGTCACCCCTCACCAGGCGCCTCCTGGGAGACCCTGGCCCAGAGCCGCGACCCCCTCTCCAACACCACCAGCTCCATCTTCCCACTAAGTCAAGAAGCTCCTGAGAGGGGACCAGGGATATGCATATGAATGATCTGGGAACATACATGTCGGTGAACAACAAAACTCTGTAAAATCTTTAAAATAAAGAATTAAAAATTAAAAAAAAAAAACACAACAAAAAACGTATGTGAAAGTCTGTTCAGGGATGCAGCGGGGCTGGGGGGCGCGGGAAATATCTGGGGGCAGCACTAGATGGAAACGGCAGGCCACACAAAGATAGATACTGTGTAGCTACTAGTTTTATAGAGTAAACAAGGAACGACATAAATTGAAATCATATAAATAAGGACAGAAAAAAATCCAAACAAAACACATAATCTTATAAATCGAAACAGAAAACGTTGCAATCATGTAAAATCTAAATATAAGAAATATTTGTGATGCATTATGTGAAAAAGATCTGTTATAAAATGATAATATTCAATTTTATAAAAATTTGTAATCAGGAAAGTCGAAACGTAAAAACAAACATCAGTGTTGGAATCTAAAAAAAAAAAAGAAGCTCCTGAGAGCTGGGCCCTGTGCGGAGTCCGGGCAAGGCCTGTGCTGCCGGGAGGGAGAGGAGGCACAGGGGGCCCGCAGGGACTCCCTCGCCCACTGCCCTGCACACAGCTGGGGCACTTCTGGGAAGCGGTCCCTGCTCAGAGCCTGAACCCCAACCGGGCTCAAGGCCCCCACACCTGAGGCCTTTTCCTAGAATGACCTGACCCATTCCGTGTCACTGTGGCCACATCCTCCACTGGGCAGCCCTAGGCTCAGCAGGCTCTAACAGGCCAGGTCCGGGCTGGGGTGGGGGTGGAGGGGCGGGGCGGGTGGTCCCAGGCAAGGCCCTGCTTCACTGGCTGCGGGTCCAGCCTGGACCACTGCTCCCTGGGGCTGTCGAGAGCAGGGTCGGAGGTTCTCATGATCCTGGGGAGCTGGTACAAGCCAGAGCTGGTCAAACCAGGGGAGCTCGGATGGGGGCTCACGTCGCCCGGATGGAGGCAGGGAGACACTCTGCCTGGAGTCAGAATAGGAAAGAGACCTTCTCTGTGGGAACACTGGAGGGATTTCACGGGAGCCATGCTAAGCGAGCCACTGAGACTTTCACTAGATCAGAGCACTGGGGAAGCACGGGGGACAGCGGCAAGGACCTGGAGACTGTAGAGGGAAAAACACAACAACAAAACTCTGTAAAATCTTTAAAATAAAGAATTAAAAATTAAAAAAAAAAAACACAACAAAAAACGTATGTGAAAGTCTGTTCAGGGATGCAGCGGGGCTGGGGGGCGCGGGAAATATCTGGGGGCAGCACTAGATGGAAACGGCAGGCCACACAAAGATAGATACTGTGTAGCTACTAGTTTTATAGAGTAAACAAGGAACGACATAAATTGAAATCATATAAATAAGGACAGAAAAAAATCCAAACAAAACACATAATCTTATAAATCGAAACAGAAAACGTTGCAATCATGTAAAATCTAAATATAAGAAATATTTGTGATGCATTATGTGAAAAAGATCTGTTATAAAATGATAATATTCAATTTTATAAAAATTTGTAATCAGGAAAGTCGAAACGTAAAAACAAACATCAGTGTTGGAATCTAAAAAAAAAAAAGAAGCTCCTGAGAGCTGGGCCCTGTGCGGAGTCCGGGCAAGGCCTGTGCTGCCGGGAGGGAGAGGAGGCACAGGGGGCCCGCAGGGACTCCCTCGCCCACTGCCCTGCACACAGCTGGGGCACTTCTGGGAAGCGGTCCCTGCTCAGAGCCTGAACCCCAACCGGGCTCAAGGCCCCCACACCTGAGGCCTTTTCCTAGAATGACCTGACCCATTCCGTGTCACTGTGGCCACATCCTCCACTGGGCAGCCCTAGGCTCAGCAGGCTCTAACAGGCCAGGTCCGGGCTGGGGTGGGGGTGGAGGGGCGGGGCGGGTGGTCCCAGGCAAGGCCCTGCTTCACTGGCTGCGGGTCCAGCCTGGACCACTGCTCCCTGGGGCTGTCGAGAGCAGGGTCGGAGGTTCTCATGATCCTGGGGAGCTGGTACAAGCCAGAGCTGGTCAAACCAGGGGAGCTCGGATGGGGGCTCACGTCGCCCGGATGGAGGCAGGGAGACACTCTGCCTGGAGTCAGAATAGGAAAGAGACCTTCTCTGTGGGAACACTGGAGGGATTTCACGGGAGCCATGCTAAGCGAGCCACTGAGACTTTCACTAGATCAGAGCACTGGGGAAGCACGGGGGACAGCGGCAAGGACCTGGAGACTGTACTGCGTGAGGTGGAATTTTAGACACTAAGTCGTGTCCAACTCCATGGACTGTAGTCTTCCAGGCTCCTCTGCCCATGACATCCTCCAAGCTATACCACACGAGGAACGTTCCTAAAATGACCAGAGGCCAGAGCAGAGGCAGCTCTGGGGAAAGCAGCAAAGCCAAGGGACACAGGACGTGCTGAGCGAGGAGCCTGACCCGTGAGGCCGAGCAGACTGGACCTTAGATGGGTCGGCTGCTGAAACCCAGATATGACTGCTAATAACAATACTAATGATAATAATCGTGTGCTGAGCACTTACCCTCCGCTAACGTCTCTTTATATGGATGATTTTATTTAACCTTCAAAATAGGTACTACTCTTGCCCCTCTTTCACAGACAGGAAGAGTGAGACACACCGTGGTGGAATGGTTGGTCCACGGTCACACAGCTGACGTGACAATCGGAGCCCAGGCTGTCTGGCTCTGGAACTGAACCGCTTCTCATGTAGCGACAGGCTATTCATATAACACATGAGCAGAGGGCAGACGCTCCCCCTGGGAGAAAAGGGATCCGGCTCCAGTTCCCTCTTGTGACCTTCGAAGTCACTGAAATCTGCCTGACGGGCTGGAGCAGGTCCCTGAGAGCCTATCCCTGCCCACTGCTCTCCGCGAAGTACGTCCAGAGCACAAGACACGGAGACCCAGAGCGGGCGGCGGCACTGGGAAAGAGACAGGGCTGTGTCGGCAGTGCTGGGAGATGCCACCTGCGGCTCGGGTAACAGGCCAGGTCCGGGCTGGGGTGGGGTGGAGGGGCGGGGCGGTGGTCCCAGGCAAGGCCCTGCTTCACTGGCTGCGGTCCAGCCTGGACCACTGCTCCCTGGGGCTGTCGAGAGCAGGGTCGGAGGTTCTCATGATCCTGGGGAGCTGGTACAAGCCAGAGCTGGTCAAACCAGGGGAGCTCGGATGGGGGCTCACGTCGCCCGGATGGAGGCAGGGAGACACTCTGCCTGGAGTCAGAATAGGAAAGAGACCTTCTCTGTGGGAACACTGGAGGGATTTCACGGGAGCCATGCTAAGCGAGCCACTGAGACTTTCACTAGATCAGAGCACTGGGGAAGCACGGGGGACAGCGGCAAGGACCTGGAGACTGTACTGCGTGAGGTGGAATTTTAGACACTAAGTCGTGTCCAACTCCATGGACTGTAGTCTTCCAGGCTCCTCTGCCCATGACATCCTCCAAGCTATACCACACGAGGAACGTTCCTAAAATGACCAGAGGCCAGAGCAGAGGCAGCTCTGGGGAAAGCAGCAAAGCCAAGGGACACAGGACGTGCTGAGCGAGGAGCCTGACCCGTGAGGCCGAGCAGACTGGACCTTAGATGGGTCGGCTGCTGAAACCCAGATATGACTGCTAATAACAATACTAATGATAATAATCGTGTGCTGAGCACTTACCCTCCGCTAACGTCTCTTTATATGGATGATTTTATTTAACCTTCAAAATAGGTACTACTCTTGCCCCTCTTTCACAGACAGGAAGAGTGAGACACACCGTGGTGGAATGGTTGGTCCACGGTCACACAGCTGACGTGACAATCGGAGCCCAGGCTGTCTGGCTCTGGAACTGAACCGCTTCTCATGTAGCGACAGGCTATTCATATAACACATGAGCAGAGGGCAGACGCTCCCCCTGGGAGAAAAGGGATCCGGCTCCAGTTCCCTCTTGTGACCTTCGAAGTCACTGAAATCTGCCTGACGGGCTGGAGCAGGTCCCTGAGAGCCTATCCCTGCCCACTGCTCTCCCGCGAAGTACGTCCAGAGCACAAGACACGGAGACCCAGAGCGGGCGGCGGCACTGGGAAAGAGACAGGGCTGTGTCGGCAGTGCTGGGAGATGCCACCTGCTGGTCACTCAGTCCTGGAGGCAGGGCCTCTCCGTCTGGGGCGTCCTGTCTACAAACAAGCAACCACAGCATCTCCAGACCTGGTTTGGGCCCCAGTGCTTCTGGTGCGGACCCACAGCGCCCCCTGGTGGGAAGCCTGGGACACGCGCTGGCTTCAGAGTTGTCCCCCATTTCTCAGGACAGGTCAAGGGTCACGGTGACTCTCCACAACGGTGACTGTGAACATAACAGATAGGAGGAAAACCGGAATGGCCAGAATGACAAAAGACGTGAATAATTTACACCGATTTATAAATACTGTAGGTGTCCCTCCCCGCCCAGCTCCAAGAGAACAGAAGAAGAAGCTTGGGATTTAGAGCCTGCACCCGCATACCCACCAGGGAAAATTCAATCCTGCCCAGTCATCAAGAGGCCCGGGCACTGAGGCTCAGAGGGAGCAGAACGAGGCACTCCACCCCCACCTCCAGGAAGCCGTATGGCCCCAGACACTGGTCTAAATGGCCTCGAGGGGCCTGGGGAGCACAGGAGGAGGAGACTCTTAGAAAGGACAGGGCCTCCTGGCCTCTGGGAAAGGTATGCTTGGCGTTTGTCATCATAATTTGAGGGCTCCAGGAAAAGAGGCCTTGGGCATGCCTGGTGAGGTCACAGACGCTAGGTGAGTCTCTAAGCACTGGGCTGGGGACCCCTGACTTGGGATGACCCTCTCCCCCAAGAAGGAGGCAGGGCCGAGCAGGCCTTTCCAGGCTAGGCTGGTCAAGTCCCTGCTCAGCTGGCCCAGACCAGGGTGGGGATCCCCAACCCACTCTGACTTCTTTCTCCCTGATCCCACTCAATCGGCATGGAGCGCTGGGTTTAGGCAGGACCAGAGCCGTCTGTCGCCATGCCACAGATGTGAAAACCAAGGGTCTGTGAGAAATGACGGGTCCACGGTCAGACAGTGAGACTCAGAGCCAGGTGTTGAAACGTGACCTCTTGACCCCCTAGCCAGTGCCCTGGTCACAGACCTGGCCAGCTGGACCCAGGCACCCACGGCAGGTTGGCTGCCCCCAGGTGGGGTTAACCTGCCCGGCAGCGCAGCAGCCTGCCCTCTGGGTCTGGGGAAGCCGTGGAGATGGAAAAGCCCCCCGTTGAGGTGACAGTGGCCTCTGGCATCCAGCGGTTGGCCTGCCACCTTGTCTCGTGGGAGCCAGGGCCCGGCTGCGGCTTCCAGGCCGGGAGGTCCAGTCAGTCCAGACTACAGCACCGTCTGGGAGGAGCTGAACGCCTCCATCTCTGCTTGCACCTCTGCCTCTGCGCGGCACCTCCGAAAGCAGAACCACAGGAAGAGAAAGAAACCTGCAAGCCAGAGGCGGGTCAGTGGGAGCGTCGCGAGAGCAGCGTGGGGCCTCCCCCCAGATCCAGACCCCTCCCTGGAGGGGGTGAGCGGGGCCTCCCTGAGAGCCATTCTCAGAAGTCCTCGCTGTAGGACGCCCAAAGAGACAGGGCATAAGGGCTGGAGCCCATCGGCTGCCTCTGTGCAAATTACAAGGCGGCGCCCCTGTTTGGGCAGGTGCCGCCCCCAACCAGCTTGTCAGGGGCCAAATTTCAGCCCCTGGCCTGCCCCTCTCGACCTGGAGCCCTGCACGGACCTGCTGTGGCCGCCCCCCGCCCCAGGGGCTTCCTCCCCGCTAACCCCAGGCCCTACCGTAGAGCGAGTTGAAGATGGTGAAGAGGAACAGCTGGGGCAGCAGGAAGACGCCAAAGGAGAAAAAGGCCAAGGCCCAGGTGGTGCCTAGTAGCACGGTGAGGCCCAGCACAGTGACGCCATCCTGGCGGGCCAGGGCGCCCAGCGCCTTGCTCTGCGCCCGCAGTCTGTTCAGGACCCGCAGGGCCCAGGCCAGCATCACCAGGTTGAAAAGGGACGTGAGGCCGCCGTAGCCCATGACCAGAACACGGTGGACCCATAAATCCTGCACCCAGCACCTGCAGGGGAGGGGGAGGCGCCAGGGTTGGTGCGGCTCCCAAGGCCCACGATGAGGAAGCCAGTCTCCCAGGCCTCTGGACGGCCTCGTGGACCGGGTCCAGTCTCCCGGCTCAGACCCGCCGTTTCTCGCCTGACCACACACATGTAGTGAAGTCCCGAGCCGGGCCTTCCAACCAGGGATGGGGTGAGGGTGCGAAACGGGTCATGTGGGACAAAGGTACACATTTTTAATTATAAGATAAATAAGTCTTGGGGATGTAAGGCACAGCATGATGTCCACAGTTAATAATACTGCATCTCAGGGGAATTCCCTGGAGGCCCAGCAGTTAAGGGTTTTTCTTGGAAAAGACCCTAATTCTGGGAAAGATTGAGGGCAGGAGAAGACGGGGGCGACAGACGATGAGATCGCTGGGTGGCCTCGCAAACTCAATGGACCTCGAAAGCAGGGAACCACAGGAAGAGAAAGAAACCTGCAAGCCAGAGGCGGGTCAGTGGGAGCGTCGCGAGAGCAGCGTGGGGCCTCCCCCCAGATCCAGACCCCTCCCTGGAGGGGGTGAGCGGGGCCTCCCTGAGAGCCATTCTCAGAAGTCCTCGCTGTAGGACGCCCAAAGAGACAGGGCATAAGGGCTGGAGCCCATCGGCTGCCTCTGTGCAAATTACAAGGCGGCGCCCCTGTTTGGGCAGGTGCCGCCCCCAACCAGCTTGTCAGGGGCCAAATTTCAGCCCCTGGCCTGCCCCTCTCGACCTGGAGCCCTGCACGGACCTGCTGTGGCCGCCCCCCGCCCCAGGGGCTTCCTCCCCGCTAACCCCAGGCCCTACCGTAGAGCGAGTTGAAGATGGTGAAGAGGAACAGCTGGGGCAGCAGGAAGACGCCAAAGGAGAAAAAGGCCAAGGCCCAGGTGGTGCCTAGTAGCACGGTGAGGCCCAGCACAGTGACGCCATCCTGGCGGGCCAGGGCGCCCAGCGCCTTGCTCTGCGCCCGCAGTCTGTTCAGGACCCGCAGGGCCCAGGCCAGCATCACCAGGTTGAAAAGGGACGTGAGGCCGCCGTAGCCCATGACCAGAACACGGTGGACCCATAAATCCTGCACCCAGCACCTGCAGGGGAGGGGGAGGCGCCAGGGTTGGTGCGGCTCCCAAGGCCCACGATGAGGAAGCCAGTCTCCCAGGCCTCTGGACGGCCTCGTGGACCGGGTCCAGTCTCCCGGCTCAGACCCGCCGTTTCTCGCCTGACCACACACATGTAGTGAAGTCCCGAGCCGGGCCTTCCAACCAGGGATGGGGTGAGGGTGCGAAACGGGTCATGTGGGACAAAGGTACACATTTTTAATTATAAGATAAATAAGTCTTGGGGATGTAAGGCACAGCATGATGTCCACAGTTAATAATACTGCATCTCAGGGGAATTCCCTGGAGGCCCAGCAGTTAAGGGTTTTTCTTGGAAAAGACCCTAATTCTGGGAAAGATTGAGGGCAGGAGAAGACGGGGGCGACAGACGATGAGATCGCTGGGTGGCCTCGCAAACTCAATGGACTGAGTTTGGGCAAACTCCGAGAGATGGTGAAGGACCTGGACGCTGGAGTGCTGCAGCCCACGGCGTCGCAGAGTCAGCCACGACTTAGCGACTGAACAACAACAACCAGTGCTTAAGACTTTCTGCTTCCACTGCAGGAGGCACAGGTTCAATCCCTGGTTGTGGGAACTAAGATCCCATACGCCACCAGGTGCAGCCAAAAAGTTAAAAATAAAATAAAATAATATGGGCTTCCCTGGTGGTCCAGTGGGTGGGGAGTCTGCCTTGCAGTGCAGGGGGCACTGGTTCGATCCCTGGCCAGGGAGGATCCCACATGCTGTGGAGCAGCTGGACCAGTGTGTCCAATGACGAGCCAGCGCTCTGGAGCACATGCGCCCAGAGCTGATGCTCTACGGTGAGACAGGCCATTGCAGTGGGAGGCCCACGCAGGCCAAAGACTAGAAAGATGGATGAAAATAAATATAAACAATAAAAAAAGAGGCATGATGGGAAAACAAAAAAATTAGCAATAAAATTAAAAATCATAATACTGTGTTGCATATATGAAAGTTGCTAAGAGAGTAGAGTTCTCACCACAAAACAATAAATTCAGTAACTATGCATGATGACTGTTGTTAATCATGGTGCTGTGCACCTGTAATAATAAAGTGTTTGTTATATGTCAATTATACTTTACTTTCAAAAAGTAAAATAAAACACGTAAAAAGTTGTAAATAATACATACACATGTACTAAGGGTTTTTAAATGAGGGTGAGTAAAGGTCACAAAATCCAGGCTAAGAGGGGAGAGCAGAGGTGAGGAAGACCGGAGAAGCCGGTTCTTGGGGCGGGAGATGGCTGACATCCCTGCACTGACATGCTTCCCGTCCGATGGAAATGCCACTTCAGTTATGGAACCATGTCAGCAAATTACAAAACACACGTTTAAAGTGTCCTAAGTCACCCTTCCTCAGAGAAGCCCCCGTGACCCTCCCAGCGAGGGGCACTAACCCCACCTCAGCCCCACCCTGTGCCCACGAGGCTGGGATGGGCAGAGGCTGGGGACCAAGAGGTCCTGCCTGGGGCCCAGTCCCAGCTCTGCCTCCCCCGGCTGGGTCTCCTGGGCGGGCCTCCTTGGCTGCCTCCGTTTCCCAACTAAACAAGGGCTGACCATAGGGCTAGCGCCTGCTCCTGACAGGAGGATTCCGTCAGCCCTTAGCGTGCCTGAGCTGGTCTCAGGCAGGAGAGGGGGCAAGGCCAGATGGCCAGCTGCCGGTGATGGGGCCACAGGGGGCTATTCAGCTATTGCTTCTATGTCACTTGTTAGAAACATTTCATCACAGGCAAAGGATTCATGTCCTAGGGCACCAGAAGGGGAGGGCAGAGTCTGTTCCCCAAAGCCCCCAACCCACCCCCCACCTCCACACACACTGAGCCCAGTCCCTGGGGTGTCCCAGGCCCCACACCATTCTCCTCTTTGCCTTTGAGGGCTGGTGGTGCCAGGCCAGGCCCAGGTCAGGGGGAACCCAGAGCCAAGCGAGTGAGCAAAGAAAGGTGTCAAGGAGAGAGGCCTGAGACATGTCTGAGTGACTGAACAACAACCTGAAGTTACGACTTCTCAGAGAGGAGCTGGCTGCCAGCTGCCAGGAGGCAGGGCCCCCGCCCCCGCCCCACCACCCCTCCCCCCGCAACCCCCACCTCCAGCCTGGCCTTGGAAGCGCATGTGCTACCTAAAGTTGGCCTGGGAAAGAAACCCATCCAGAAGACCTTGGGGAAATCCAGCGGAAGGGGCGTGGCCAAGCCCTTGGAAACCACGCCCTCTGTAAGCGGCAGACCCCTCCCTGCCCTGCAGCCAGCGCCCCACACACAGGACCCCGGGGGGCAGAGCTTCAGGACCCAGGGGCCCCGCTGCCAGCGCGTGCCAAGGCCCCAAGCGCACTCACATATGCACGGTCTTCGAGCCCGTGCTATTCCCCTGGCTGTCGGAGAGTGGGATCCTGCAGGGTCCATAGACGGAGCTCTTGATGGCAAGAAGCAGAAGCACCAGGAAGGCCGGGACCCCTGAGGAGTGGGACAGAGGCTCAGGTCTGTCAGGAGACCCCAGAGACGGGCTGGTCGAGGGGGGAGAAAGTGTCCTAAGTCACCCTTCCTCAGAGAAGCCCCCGTGACCCTCCCAGCGAGGGGCACTAACCCCACCTCAGCCCCACCCTGTGCCCACGAGGCTGGGATGGGCAGAGGCTGGGGACCAAGAGGTCCTGCCTGGGGCCCAGTCCCAGCTCTGCCTCCCCCGGCTGGGTCTCCTGGGCGGGCCTCCTTGGCTGCCTCCGTTTCCCAACTAAACAAGGGCTGACCATAGGGCTAGCGCCTGCTCCTGACAGGAGGATTCCGTCAGCCCTTAGCGTGCCTGAGCTGGTCTCAGGCAGGAGAGGGGGCAAGGCCAGATGGCCAGCTGCCGGTGATGGGGCCACAGGGGGCTATTCAGCTATTGCTTCTATGTCACTTGTTAGAAACATTTCATCACAGGCAAAGGATTCATGTCCTAGGGCACCAGAAGGGGAGGGCAGAGTCTGTTCCCCAAAGCCCCCAACCCACCCCCCACCTCCACACACACTGAGCCCAGTCCCTGGGGTGTCCCAGGCCCCACACCATTCTCCTCTTTGCCTTTGAGGGCTGGTGGTGCCAGGCCAGGCCCAGGTCAGGGGGAACCCAGAGCCAAGCGAGTGAGCAAAGAAAGGTGTCAAGGAGAGAGGCCTGAGACATGTCTGAGTGACTGAACAACAACCTGAAGTTACGACTTCTCAGAGAGGAGCTGGCTGCCAGCTGCCAGGAGGCAGGGCCCCCGCCCCCGCCCCACCACCCCTCCCCGCAACCCCCACCTCCAGCCTGGCCTTGGAAGCGCATGTGCTACCTAAAGTTGGCCTGGGAAAGAAACCCATCCAGAAGACCTTGGGGAAATCCAGCGGAAGGGGCGTGGCCAAGCCCTTGGAAACCACGCCCTCTGTAAGCGGCAGACCCCTCCCTGCCCTGCAGCCAGCGCCCCACACACAGGACCCCGGGGGGCAGAGCTTCAGGACCCAGGGGCCCCGCTGCCAGCGCGTGCCAAGGCCCCAAGCGCACTCACATATGCACGGTCTTCGAGCCCGTGCTATTCCCCTGGCTGTCGGAGAGTGGGATCCTGCAGGGTCCATAGACGGAGCTCTTGATGGCAAGAAGCAGAAGCACCAGGAAGGCCGGGACCCCTGAGGAGTGGGACAGAGGCTCAGGTCTGTCAGGAGACCCCAGAGACGGGCTGGTCGAGGGCTCCTGGGGCTGCTAAACAGAATTCTCCTGGGCAAGGAGTGGGGTGGGAAAGAGGCTGCTCTGAGCCCCCAGCCACTGTCGCGTAGTCCAGACTCATAGCCAGTAGCCTGGTGGTCTTTGAGAAGGTGGACATCCCAGGTGGCATAGTGATAAGCTGCATGCCCATACAGGCGTTGCAGGTTCGATCCCTGGGTTGGAAAGATCCCCCTGGAAATGGCTACCCACACCAGTCTCTTGGCCTGGAGAAATCCATGGACAGAGGAGCCTGGCGGGCTGCAGTCTGTTCAGTCACAAAAGGGCTGGACGCGACAGCACAGCGACGGTGGGCCTGGAGACGGTGGTGAGAGTCGTTTGGGGGATGCGAGTGGTGAGTCACAGGGAGTGGTGGCGGGTGTTGGCAGGGGATGGCGACCATGGTCAGAGCAGGGGAGGAGAAAGACAAGGACACCAGGGACAGGCGGCCTGTCCTGCTGGAAGACTCAGGAAGCGAGAGCGGAGGGAGACCGTGCTTACCCCAACCCACGGCACATAGCTTGAGCACGTATCGCCGGATGTAGATGTTGTAGACGCGGCCGAGGAGGAGGTAGAGGTTGAAGCCTTCGATGGCCATCCAGGTGAGGCAGCTGAGCAGCGCGTAATGCAGGACGGCAGCCAGGGCCACGCACGCTGGCCCGGACACGGGGGGCTTGCCCAGCACGGGGCTCAGCAGGAAGGCGACGTTGAGGAGCAGCACGGAGGCGTGCAGGTTCATGTGGATGCGTGTTGTGGCGTCGCTCTGCTTCCTGCAGGTGGGAGCATGGCCCTCCGTGACCTGGATGTTACCAGGCAGCACCAGCCCCCTGCGTTCATAGACAGGTCATCACAGGGACACAGGGACCACACACTGTGAGAAGGCCCACCTGACTCTCGGGGTGGGGTTCTGGGCAGCAGGGGGCGGGCAGCCCTGGCGTGAGGGCAGGGGAATACCTGGCGTGGAGGTGCAGCAGGACCGTGAGCAGCGAGGCCACGATGGAGATGCTGCAGCCCACCACGGAGATGTACGTGAGAGGCGCCAGCAACTCTGGAGGGATCGGGGCGGAGGAGAGTTGCTGTGGGAGGAAAGGGGGGCCAGAAGCATGGAAAGGCCCTCCCCGCCTGAACCAAAGACTTGCCGAGACCTCAGCTGCGAGCTCCACTTCCCTACAGCCCTACCCGCGGTCCTGGCTTGAAGACAGCCAGGGCAGACACAGTGGCTTTTCTGCCTCTCAACTCCCATCTCCACTCCTCCCCTCCTTCCCGCTCTTCGGCCCGTGGGTGGACCCTCCACTGTTCCCACTAGGTGGAATCCTGTGCACTAGGCCTGCTACCCGAGCTCCCCTCCTCCCGCTTGGTTAAGGGATGCGCATAGGACACACTCTAGGCCTATGGACTCAGTCCCAAGATTCTGGCTGGCAGAAATGGTAAGAAACCTGAATGCTCGTAGGACCTACAACAGGAAATGCTAGCGGTCATCTTATTATTCCAGGGGGAGAGTCTATCTGAGAACAAAGCTAACACAAAGCAAGTGCAAATGAGAGACTGAGACAGAGTCCTAGCTTGGTAATATGGAGCCCCTAGATCAAGCCATGCCTGAAGCCTCACCCAGCCTTTTCGGGAACATGAACTCGTCAGTTTCTTTTGCTTTTGTTTTTCGTATTCCCCCTCAAGGCCATTTGAGTCAGAGTTTCTGTCCCTTGCACCCACGTTTGCCTTTCTCCTCTGTCCTGGACCCGGGCCCCCTGCGGCTCCGACCCCCTCGCCCCGGCTGGACGCACACGCACCATAAGAACGGCGAAGTAGGTGAGGTGGTTGCAGCGGCAGAGCACCTGGGACGGCGAGGGCCGCTCCGTGCGACAGCCCTCGGGGCTCCAGGCCCCCCAGTGGAGCCTGCTGGCTCCCTCCTTCCAGAAGACACAGGTCACTGTGTGGCCTTCCTAGGGGGAGACGCTGGAGTTGGTGCATCTGAGGGGTGGAGGGGAGGGCCACGGATCGGGGTCTGGAAACTGTGGGAGCCAAACGTGACTCAGCGGCTCCCTTGTCCACATTCTACCCGGCACCGGCTGGCCTTGGGCATCAGGCAGACCCAGATTCCAGCCCCGTCTCCATCATGGAAACTGAGAGGGACCCGGGAAAGTCACAGAGGTTCTCTGAGCCTCGGTTCGTTCATCTGCAACATGGGATCATTTATACTCACGTCACGGGCTTCCCGGGTGGCCCTAGGGGTACGGAACCCGCTGGCCAGTGCCGGAGACGTAAGAGACATGGGTTTGATCCCTGGGTCAGGAAGATCCCCTGGAGGAGGGCATGGCCACCCATCCCAGTATTCCTGCCTGGAGAATCCCGTGGACAGAGGAGCCTGGAGGGCTACCGTCCATAAGGTCGCAGAGAGTCAGACAGGACTGAGGCGACTGAGCTCACACGCTCAAGGTACAAGGACGGCAGAACCATCAGACCGTGAGCAATCCTGAGCACCCAGCTCTGGCCACTACAACAGGTGCCCAATAGTCAACCCTCCCATCTCCCCTCCTCCCCATGGGGGACCATGACGGGCCAGGCCCGTCCCAATCCGCGTGCGAGAGAGAGTCATCTACTGGCAACCCTAACGCAAGCCATTGGGTCGGAAAGGTGAGGGCAGCGAAACAGGCAGGCTGTGGGAAACCCCAAAGGAAGGGGCAGAGGAGTCCTGAGAAGGGAAAGGACAAGTGAGGCACCGAGGCCTTAAAGGACACGTCAGATCTCCTCTAGGTGCAGCAAGGACGTGCCAGGTGAAGGGAGCTGCGGGGGCGAAAGCCCAGAAGCACGAAAGGAAAGGACGCTGGAGCAGCTGGGCGTGCAGGGCGGCCCCGGTGAGGCGGACTGACGATGGCCAGTGCGGAGGGCTCCGGGCTTTCAGGCGTGCCTTCAGGGCTTGTGCCCGCCCAGCAGCTCCTCTTCCTTCTTTCAGCATCAACATCTGTACTTTCCTTGAGCACCCAGCCCTCTCTCAGTGACACGTCATGAATCCAGCCCAGGCCCCGGCCCAGGTGACCAAGGCCTAGCCAGTCGACTGGTTCCATCCCGTGAGCACAGGGAGGGATCCGGGACCCCGCCGGACCGTTAGGATCCGTGATGGGATCTTGGTTTGCACTGGCAAGAAGGAGCCTGCTGAGAAGAGACAAAGGAGGTCCAGCACTTCAGCGGCCATCCTGCCACAGAATGGAAAACCAAGGCGGGAATCCAGGGCTGAGAGATGGAGCTGCAGCCGTTACGGCATCGTTATCAGCCCCTGGATTCAGCCACGCCCGAAGCTTGAGCAGCTCGGGACCGGTCATGTACAGAAACCAATACATTCCTTTTTGTGTTTAAGCTGGCCTGGGCTGGTTTTCACTGGCAATTCAAAGAATCCTGATGAATGCCAGGACTAAAAGCTTCTCTTCAGCAGGAATGTTCAACGTCTGATAGATTTAAACCAACTTGTCTCTAAGTTCTGCCAGTCTGGGTTTGACCCAACCAGTACTCCACAGGACAGCCCCACGGGGTTAGGGGTGGGGGAAATGGAGGGGGCCCCCGAGCATACCAGGCTTTGGTTGTGCCAGAAGCTGATGTTCACCGGGTCACTGAGGTTGCTCACGTGTCCGTGGCTCAGCTGGGCCCCCAGAACATAGTTATTGAGCAGAGATGAATTGATGTCTTTCTGGAAGGGCAAAAGAAGAAGGGATAACTTGCAGAGGAGACATAGGGAGACCCCGGATGAGATCCAAGAGCCCCCCTTCTCCAGCTTCTCCTTCCTGGATGAGAAGCGTCAGCCTGGCTTCCACCAGCACAGCTGTGCCAGCCTCCCAGGCTGTGATCTGCTGCCGCTCCACCTGGAGCCCGGTCTCCTCACCGCCACCCTCACCTCCTGTTTGTTCAATGGATTCCAGCCTCGTATCCTCCCTCTCCTCCAACTTACTTTCGAAGTCACGCTTAAAAGACACCTCCTCCAGAAGCTCTCCTGGACTGTGCATTGGGAGCCATCCTGATCCTCCTACCCTCCCCCATTCATCCCTTTGAATCTCTATGGTTATCATCAACCTTAAGCTAAAATTAAGTCTCTAGGTCTCAGTCTGTTGAGACAGAGTTCTCCGAGGACAAAGATCTTGCGACCTACTTGTCTCTCTCCTGTCTAAGGACAGGTACACAGACACTAGATGTCTTAAGTCTCATTTGTACATCCTAATAGTGCCTTCCTACTATTCTGCTAAAACAGAGGCCGAGAGAAGCGCCTGACTGGCGGAGGAGGCCCAGAGGCCAGGAGGTGGCACGGATGCCTGCAATGCCCCTAGGAAGGGGCCAGCGCCCGCCCTGCGTGACCCACCAGCCAGTGCTGACCTGGAAGAAGCGAGGGCTGGAGAAGTAGATGCAGATGAGACGCAGCTCCCGGGAGCGGGTCCTGCAGGCGTGCCGCATCAGCTCCGCGGGGAACTGCATGGCGTGGCGGGGCTGGGCCTGCGGAGGCCCAGAGCCAGGCTGGGCCCGCCGTCCAAAGCCCCCAGACCCTTCATTGCTGCTCAATCCCCAGGGATCCCACCCGGCTTTGCCCCGAGTACGTCGTACCTTGAAAAGTCCACCCATGGAACCCTCTCCTGCCAGACGGCCCCTCCACCCAAGTGACTCGAGGTTCCCTTCAGACTGTTCTGGTCTGATCCCACCCAAGTGGAGCCCTAAAGATGAAACCTCATCCCCCAGCACCCAGGCATTCAGCGGGAATCACACCACAGGGCCCTCAAACGGGGCCAGGGCCCCTGGGCACTCCCATGGCTGCCTCACCCCAGGAACCTGCAAGGGCAGGAAGGGGGCGCTGCCCCTGGGGGGCCACAAGCAGTGCCTTTCCATCCTTTGCGTGCCGATCATCAGCCCCACGTTACCGAGGAGCCAATGCACAGCTACTAGGGCAAAGGACCCTGGGGAACGTCCAGGCCTTCAACCCCTGGAGCGTTTCTGGAGAAGAGGCTCTGGCCACCCCTAAACCCCGGCCACCTCTGACCTGGGGGACCCGCTCCAGAGTAGCACTGCTCAGCGAGAGGCCGGCGGAGTTGCAACTCAGCTTCAAGGCCAGTGTCTGGATGGTGCGCGTCTGCAAGGTGAGGTTTTGGCCCTCAAAGTTGGCATTGAGCAGCCTCGACTCTAGGCCATGGATATACCTGAAGGGGAGAGAGATGGCCAGAGCCCGGGGTAAGGATGGAGGCAAGAGCGGCCTCCACAGCCTTCCCCCTCCCACACCCGTCACCCGCACCTCCAGACCTCCCGCACACAGGGCGTTCCTGGCACACCCTTACCTCCCCACCCCACCCATCTCCTTCTCCCAGTAACTCTTTGGGTCCCACTGTGTTGGCACCTCCTCCAGGAAGCCTTCCTGGCTGCTCCACTACTGACCCCCCTGCACCTGGAAGAAGCGAGGGCTGGAGAAGTAGATGCAGATGAGACGCAGCTCCCGGGAGCGGGTCCTGCAGGCGTGCCGCATCAGCTCCGCGGGAACTGCATGGCGTGGCGGGGCTGGGCCTGCGGAGGCCCAGAGCCAGGCTGGGCCCGCCGTCCAAAGCCCCCAGACCCTTCATTGCTGCTCAATCCCCAGGGATCCCACCCGGCTTTGCCCCGAGTACGTCGTACCTTGAAAAGTCCACCCATGGAACCCTCTCCTGCCAGACGGCCCCTCCACCCAAGTGACTCGAGGTTCCCTTCAGACTGTTCTGGTCTGATCCCACCCAAGTGGAGCCCTAAAGATGAAACCTCATCCCCCAGCACCCAGGCATTCAGCGGGAATCACACCACAGGGCCCTCAAACGGGGCCAGGGCCCCTGGGCACTCCCATGGCTGCCTCACCCCAGGAACCTGCAAGGGCAGGAAGGGGGCGCTGCCCCTGGGGGGCCACAAGCAGTGCCTTTCCATCCTTTGCGTGCCGATCATCAGCCCCACGTTACCGAGGAGCCAATGCACAGCTACTAGGGCAAAGGACCCTGGGGAACGTCCAGGCCTTCAACCCCTGGAGCGTTTCTGGAGAAGAGGCTCTGGCCACCCCTAAACCCCGGCCACCTCTGACCTGGGGGACCCGCTCCAGAGTAGCACTGCTCAGCGAGAGGCCGGCGGAGTTGCAACTCAGCTTCAAGGCCAGTGTCTGGATGGTGCGCGTCTGCAAGGTGAGGTTTTGGCCCTCAAAGTTGGCATTGAGCAGCCTCGACTCTAGGCCATGGATATACCTGAAGGGGAGAGAGATGGCCAGAGCCCGGGGTAAGGATGGAGGCAAGAGCGGCCTCCACAGCCTTCCCCCTCCCACACCCGTCACCCGCACCTCCAGACCTCCCGCACACAGGGCGTTCCTGGCACACCCTTACCTCCCCACCCCACCCATCTCCTTCTCCCAGTAACTCTTTGGGTCCCACTGTGTTGGCACCTCCTCCAGGAAGCCTTCCTGGCTGCTCCCCAACTGACTGAAGTGTCCCCACAGTCCCTACACGTCCCTGTGAAGTCATCAGCATTGTCTTGTCACCTTGAGCGGCTAGGACTTTGAGTCAGAGATCTTGGAGAGCCCGACCCATTCTTGGAGCCCCTTCCCAGAAAATCCACAGAGACCCACAGTTCTGCCCCTGCTTTCTTGGCATCCATGGCTCAGGGCCCCCAGACAGACAGTCAACTCAGTGAGGCCAGGGGTGCCTCCACGTCTCCAGAGCTTGGAGCCGGGCACACAGTAGGTACTCAGCAAATGAGTGTTGATGAAATGAATGAAGAGTCTACACTGCAGCAAGCCTGGGCCACTGAGTCAAGGTGCAGGCTGGGGGTGGAGGCACAGCAGACTCTGGGCGGGCGAGGAGGGACTCCCGACTCACTCAGCGGAAGACATGTTGCCGCTGCTCACTCTCCTGCCTCTGCCGGCCGCCTCCATTTCCCACATCCAGTGCAGAGCTTCCTGGGACGCCTCTGGGAGGAGAGAGTCAGACATCCCCCCGGCCTCTGCCCTCCGCTGCCCCATCCTGCCCACCTGCCTGCCAGCCCCACGGCCTCTGGGACTTCCGCCCCGGCCAGCTGCTGCCCCAAGAGGCGTAGGTGTCCCCCGTCAGTCTCCCGCGGTTGAGGCCGCCCTCCTTCCCATCAAAGTCAGGGGTCGGGGCTGGGATGGCCCCGCAGCTGGGGGGCCCTCTTACCCTCCGTCCTGCTCTGAGACACCAAGAGGCACAGGCCGAGGAGAGCAGCCCAGCAGCGATCCATGCCCCGTGTCAAATCTCCTCCAGAAAGTGGCTCCCGTCCTGGGAAAGGTGCATGTCCCTGTGACCCCAGGAAACAAGCCACCCTAGCATCCGACCTGTCCCCAGATTAGGACGTGCATCATCTCCTTCGATCCTCACACCCTGCATTTCACAGAGGGGGAAACCACAGTCCCAGAGCTTGCAAAGCAAGGGGGCTTGCTTTGCGGGAAGCTGCCTAAAGCCAGATCTCCTTGAAGCCAGAATCCTTGACCAATTTCCCCAGACCCTGCCCCTTGGAGCTCTGTCTGAGACACTCCGCCTCCAGCACTCTTGCCTAGAGAACCCCACAGACCTGGGGGAATCGGAAAGTTAGGAGAGAAAAAAAGAACAAAGAGTTTCAGGAAAAGGATAGTTTTGATGACAATCATGGACAGTCAGAGGCCACCAAGAATCACGACAGATGAATGACATCAGGAAACCACTGCCTTTGTCCACAACGGATCCCCCCAGTGCCTCTTTTCCAGTAGGATGTGATCTGAACACACTGTTAAGTACTGTATTCAACACTTGCTTTCAAGTCTTATGTTCATTTTCACCTATTTTTGTGACTGCCAAAATCCACAGCTGCTGCTAGTTATCCATTAAGACATCAGGCTCACATTTGTGAAAATAAATCCAATGTTTTGTTTTTTAAAAAGAACCTGTCCCTCTCTGCCCTAATTTCCCTCGGTTTTAAAATGAAAAATGTCTGCCTCAGCCTAGCAAATTTAAGTCTACTCCTGAAACTCCAATAAAATGAGAATGGGACATCCCTGGTGGTCCAGTGGTTGAGACGCCACACTTCCAATTTTATCCCTTGTCAGTCCCCCTGCCCCCCATCCTGCCCACCTGCCTGCCAGCCCCACGGCCTCTGGGACTTCCGCCCGGCCAGCTGCTGCCCCAAGAGGCGTAGGTGTCCCCCGTCAGTCTCCCGCGGTTGAGGCCGCCCTCCTTCCCATCAAAGTCAGGGGTCGGGGCTGGGATGGCCCCGCAGCTGGGGGGCCCTCTTACCCTCCGTCCTGCTCTGAGACACCAAGAGGCACAGGCCGAGGAGAGCAGCCCAGCAGCGATCCATGCCCCGTGTCAAATCTCCTCCAGAAAGTGGCTCCCGTCCTGGGAAAGGTGCATGTCCCTGTGACCCCAGGAAACAAGCCACCCTAGCATCCGACCTGTCCCCAGATTAGGACGTGCATCATCTCCTTCGATCCTCACACCCTGCATTTCACAGAGGGGGAAACCACAGTCCCAGAGCTTGCAAAGCAAGGGGGCTTGCTTTGCGGGAAGCTGCCTAAAGCCAGATCTCCTTGAAGCCAGAATCCTTGACCAATTTCCCCAGACCCTGCCCCTTGGAGCTCTGTCTGAGACACTCCGCCTCCAGCACTCTTGCCTAGAGAACCCCACAGACCTGGGGGAATCGGAAAGTTAGGAGAGAAAAAAAGAACAAAGAGTTTCAGGAAAAGGATAGTTTTGATGACAATCATGGACAGTCAGAGGCCACCAAGAATCACGACAGATGAATGACATCAGGAAACCACTGCCTTTGTCCACAACGGATCCCCCCAGTGCCTCTTTTCCAGTAGGATGTGATCTGAACACACTGTTAAGTACTGTATTCAACACTTGCTTTCAAGTCTTATGTTCATTTTCACCTATTTTTGTGACTGCCAAAATCCACAGCTGCTGCTAGTTATCCATTAAGACATCAGGCTCACATTTGTGAAAATAAATCCAATGTTTTGTTTTTTAAAAAGAACCTGTCCCTCTCTGCCCTAATTTCCCTCGGTTTTAAAATGAAAAATGTCTGCCTCAGCCTAGCAAATTTAAGTCTACTCCTGAAACTCCAATAAAATGAGAATGGGACATCCCTGGTGGTCCAGTGGTTGAGACGCCACACTTCCAAGTGCAGGGGGCATGGGTTTGATCCCTTGTCAGGGAACTAAGATCCCACAGGCCATGCAGGGCAACCCCCCCAAAACCACCTACCCCAGACCCTGCACTGACACTAAGCAAAAGCTATCTTCCACTGGCAGGAAGTGAGGAAACCCACAAGGGCCCAGGATTTTGCACTGATATAAAGCAAGAGGCTGCTGCGGCTGTGAGAAAGGAAGGAACGTCACTGCCACCTAGGACCCTCTCCACCAGTACATGGCAGAGGTTGGGGCCCATGGAGGGGAAAGACAGGAAGTCTGCCTGTGTTGTGTAAGAGGCAAGGGTTGTCTGTTGCTGAATGAGAAACAGAAAAGCTAAGAAAGCCCCAGTCCTAGGGCTCGGGCCCAAGGCTGCCTAAGACAGAAACTGGAGCAAGAGAACCAGGAATCTCCTGCTTCCTTCAAAGACTCTGCATCAATAAGCAACCGCTGTCTACCCCTGGCAAAGGGGCCAGCACACTACGACAGGTTCCCTCTGTGTTGCACGCAAGCGAGGCTGAGAGTGGGGGAGTAGTGAGAAAAGCCACGTGGGATTCGAGGACTCACACTAGGCACAGAGTCATGTGCTTGGAAAAATGTGAAGCTCATGGTCCAGGGAAAGTATCTGTAACTACAAAACTGTAACCCAAATCAACTACAGACCAGATTGACTCAGTGGATGCCCTGTATTTAAGCTAAGACAGAAGTATGCCCGCTAGCTGAGAACTACGAGAGACATCTCACTAGAAAAGACACAAGCCAGGGCTCCCCTGGTGGTCCAGTGGGTAAGGACACCGCCTTGCACTGCAAGGGGCGCCGGTTTGATCCCTGGCCTGGGAAGATCCCACATGCCGAGGAGCAGCTGGAACGCTGTGTCCAATGACCGAGCCAGAGCTCTGGAGCGCATGCGCCCAGAGCCGGTGCTCTGCGACAACAGAGGCCACCACGATGGGAGGCCCACACAGGCCAAAGAACAAAGATGGATGAAAATAGACAAATGAAAGACCAATAAAAGTGGCCTGCCCACCCCCTCCCTCCCCACCCCACCCCTCCCACCGCAAAAAAAAATTCTAAAAAAAAAAAAGAAAAGACACAAGCCAGAAGATAACCCAACCAGATCTTTCAAGAAAAACTCTTCAACCTAGAATTTGATGCCTGGTAGAACTATCTTTCAAAAATGAAAATAAAATAAAGACTTTGTCAGATGAGCAATGGCTTAAAGGATTCCTTTCCAGCAGACCTGCACTAAAAGAAATAGTTAAGGGAAGTCTTTTGGCAGAAGAAAATTTATACCAGATGAAAATTTGGGTCTACACAAAGAAATGAAGAGTTACAGTGTGTCAAATACAGAATAAATGTTCTTAGTTTTAACATCTGTCTAATGTAAAAATGGTAACACTATACTGTGGGGCTCATAATACATGCAGAAATTTAAATGGATCACAAAAAATAGCATTATGGGCAAAAGCAGTACCTATCAAAGAAAAAAGTTGATAACTTGAATTTCATCAAAAATTTAAACTTCTAATCTTTGACGAGCACTCTTCAGAGAGTGAAAATACAAAGTATAGAATGGGAGAAAATATTTGCAGATCCAAACTTGAAAAATTAATGCATCTGGACCATATTGAGAATTCACACAACTAACCAAGAAGACAAACAGCCCAATAAACAAATGGGAAAAGATTGGAACAGTGGAACCCAAGAGGATACATAGATGACAAACAAGCACATGAAAACATGTTCCGTGTCACTAGTCCTCAGGGAAGTGCAAACAAAACCACAGAGCAATGCACTACACACCTTTGGTGTAGCTAAATCGAAATGATTGGTAATTATCAAATGTTGCTGAGGACACACAACAGCTGGAACTCCCCTGCATTGCTGGGAGGCAGCGAAATGAGACAACTACTTTGGAAAAAAAGAAAAAAAAAAGTCACCTGGGTGGGGTTCAGGAAGCAGTAAAGAATCTGCCTGCAATGCAGGAGTCTCGGGAAACATGGATTCAATCCCTGGATCAGAAAGATCCCCTGCAGGTGGGCTTGGCAACCCACCCTAGTATTCTTGTCTGGAGAATCCCATGGACAGAGCAGCCTGGCAGGCTATGGTCCATAGGGTCGCTAAGAGTCAGACATGACTGAGGCAACTTAGTACACATGGATGCATGCCTGCACTTTGAAAACACTGGAAACAGTACAAGGAGAATTCCCAGATGGTCCAATGGTTAGGACTCTCTGCTTTCTCTGCCAAGGGCATGGGTTCAATCCTGGTTGGGGAACTAAGACCCTGAAAGCTGCACAGCATGGCCCCCCAAAATTACTTCAGCTGGTGAAAGATGAACTGTGGTACATCCATGCCAAGGAATATTACTCAGCAATAAAAAATGAATGAGCTACTGATATAGGCAACATGTGGGTGAATCCCCAAATCACTGTGCTAAGTGAAAGAAATCAAACACAATGGATGATGTATTTTATGATTCTACTTATATGATCTTCCAGAAAAGTAAAAACTTGGTGTTAGACGACACATCCATAGGTCCCATGGGGCTGGTAAAGGCAACTGACTATTGAATTTCATCAAAATTTAAACTTCTAATCTTTGAGAGCACTCTTCAGAGAGTGAAAATACAAAGTATAGAATGGGAGAAAATATTTGCAGATCCAAACTTGAAAAATTAATGCATCTGGACCATATTGAGAATTCACACAACTAACCAAGAAGACAAACAGCCCAATAAACAAATGGGAAAAGATTGGAACAGTGGAACCCAAGAGGATACATAGATGACAAACAAGCACATGAAAACATGTTCCGTGTCACTAGTCCTCAGGGAAGTGCAAACAAAACCACAGAGCAATGCACTACACACCTTTGGTGTAGCTAAATCGAAATGATTGGTAATTATCAAATGTTGCTGAGGACACACAACAGCTGGAACTCCCCTGCATTGCTGGGAGGCAGCGAAATGAGACAACTACTTTGGAAAAAAAGAAAATAAAAGTCACCTGGGTGGGGTTCAGGAAGCAGGAAAGAATCTGCCTGCAATGCAGGAGGCTCGGGAAACATGGATTCAATCCCTGGATCAGAAAGATCCCCTGCAGGTGGGCTTGGCAACCCACCCTAGTATTCTTGTCTGGAGAATCCCATGGACAGAGCAGCCTGGCAGGCTATGGTCCATAGGGTCGCTAAGAGTCAGACATGACTGAGGCAACTTAGTACACATGGATGCATGCCTGCACTTTGAAAACACTGGAAACAGTACAAGGAGAATTCCCAGATGGTCCAATGGTTAGGACTCTCTGCTTTCTCTGCCAAGGGCATGGGTTCAATCCTGGTTGGGGAACTAAGACCCTGAAAGCTGCACAGCATGGCCCCCCAAAATTACTTCAGCTGGTGAAAGATGAACTGTGGTACATCCATGCCAAGGAATATTACTCAGCAATAAAAAATGAATGAGCTACTGATATAGGCAACATGTGGGTGAATCCCCAAATCACTGTGCTAAGTGAAAGAAATCAAACACAATGGATGATGTATTTTATGATTCTACTTATATGATCTTCCAGAAAAGTAAAAACTTGGTGTTAGACGACACATCCATAGGTCCCATGGGGCTGGTAAAAGGCAACTGACTATTGAAGGGCCCAAGGGGGCTGTGCTGCGGCTCAGTCAGGTCCAACTCTTTGGGAATCCATAGACTATAACCCACCAGTCTTCTCTGTCGTGGAGTTCTCTAGGCAAGAATACTAGAGTGGGTAGCCATTCCTTCCCAGGGGATCTTCCCGACCCAGGGATTGAACCCGAGTCTCTTGCGTCTCCATCATTGGCAGGCAGGTCCTTTATTGCTGAGCCACCTGGGCCGAGAGGGTGAGAACGCTCTATATCCTGATGGAGATGGGACGTAGGGCTCTATGCATTTGTTAAAACTCATCAAACTACTCTCCAAAAGTGTGAGTTTCATAGATAAAATAAATGAATTCAATAAATAGAAAACAACAGCCAGTGAAGCATCTATCTATAAATCACATTTTGGAGAGTCAAGCCAAAACTATACAGACAGTCCAGGGAAGAGGTAGTGGGAAGAGGTGGGGAGGACAAGAAAGCTAATCTTCCTCCTTTAGGGAGGGAGAAAGTCACCCCCAAAACCCCACAGAGCTCCAGGAAGGGAGAACCACAGAACTCAAAACACCTGTTTGAACGGTAACTGGCAGAAAGAAGTACTTAAGAGCGTGACCTTTAAGTTTTTTTCCTTTTTAAAAACATTTTTGGCCTCACTGCTCAGCCTGTGGGATCCAAGTTCCCCAGAGATCAAACCCTTCTGTGGAAGTGCCGTCTTTACCCTGAACCACCAGGAAAGGCCTTATTCCCTGGACCTTCAAAAATGGTCCAATGGTTAGGACTCTCTGCTTTCTCTGCCAAGGGCATGGGTTCAATCCTGGTTGGGGAACTAAGACCCTGAAAGCTGCACAGCATGGCCCCCCAAAATTACTTCAGCTGGTGAAAGATGAACTGTGGTACATCCATGCCAAGGAATATTACTCAGCAATAAAAAATGAATGAGCTACTGATATAGGCAACATGTGGGTGAATCCCCAAATCACTGTGCTAAGTGAAAGAAATCAAACACAATGGATGATGTATTTTATGATTCTACTTATATGATCTTCCAGAAAAGTAAAAACTTGGTGTTAGACGACACATCCATAGGTCCCATGGGGCTGGTAAAAGGCAACTGACTATTGAAGGGCCCAAGGGGGCTGTGCTGCGGCTCAGTCAGGTCCAACTCTTTGGGAATCCATAGACTATAACCCACCAGTCTTCTCTGTCGTGGAGTTCTCTAGGCAAGAATACTAGAGTGGGTAGCCATTCCCTTCCCCAGGGGATCTTCCCGACCCAGGGATTGAACCCGAGTCTCTTGCGTCTCCATCATTGGCAGGCAGGTCCTTTATTGCTGAGCCACCTGGGCCGAGAGGGTGAGAACGCTCTATATCCTGATGGAGATGGGTACGTAGGGCTCTATGCATTTGTTAAAACTCATCAAACTACTCTCCAAAAGTGTGAGTTTCATAGATAAAATAAATGAATTCAATAAATAGAAAACAACAGCCAGTGAAGCATCTATCTATAAATCACATTTTGGAGAGTCAAGCCAAAACTATACAGACAGTCCAGGGAAGAGGTAGTGGGAAGAGGTGGGGAGGACAAGAAAGCTAATCTTCCTCCTTTAGGGAGGGAGAAAGTCACCCCCAAAACCCCACAGAGCTCCAGGAAGGGAGAACCACAGAACTCAAAACACCTGTTTGAACGGTAACTGGCAGAAAGAAGTACTTAAGAGCGTGACCTTTAAGTTTTTTTCCTTTTTTAAAAAAACATTTTTTGGCCTCACTGCTCAGCCTGTGGGATCCAAGTTCCCCAGAGATCAAACCCTTCTGTGGAAGTGCCGTCTTTACCCCTGAACCACCAGGAAAGGCCCTGTGACCTTTCATTTTTCTGCCATTGGACTTGCAAATACGGTAGCACCCAGTGAGAGATAAGCACACCCACTCCCCACGGGAGTGTCAAGAGTTCAGCCTTTTCCAGAGAATCCTTTGGCAAGACACTTTTCATTCTGAACATCCTCTGACCCAGGAAACCCTTTTAGTGAATTTATCCTATGGAAATAAGAGGGCAAGCCAGGAATATAGACATAGAAAACTATTTAAATATTTTATCATCATAAAAAAAATGAAAAGAATCTACACTTCATAAAATTACATAGAACTAAACACACACACCCCCGCACATGTCAGTGTATAAAAACTGATGAAATCTGAATCAAGGTTGTGAACTGTACCAAAGTCAATTTCCTGGTTCTGATATTGTACCTTAGGTATGAAAGACATTACTGTTGAAGAAGACTGGGTGAAATGTACATGGAATTTTCTGTGTGCATCTTTTGCAACTTCCTGCAAATTTATCATCTTTTCAAAATTAAAAGTTAAATAGAGTACACTGGATGGCCATTTCACTACTAAGAATTATGATGTAAATAGTCACGTAGAAGAGGGACACAGGATATCACTAAGTGGAACGCCAGGCCTGCTGTCCAGTTGTGTCCGACTCATTCGACCCCATGGACTGTAGCCCAACAGGGGCCTCTGTCCATGGGATTTGTCGGGCAAGAATACTGGAGTGGCTGCCTTTTCCTTTTTTTTTTTTCTATTTTTCCTATTTTTTTTTTTTTTTTTTTAATATTTACTTATTTGGTTGCACAGGGTCTTAGTTGAGGCATGCAAGCTTAGTCAGCTTGTGGTAGGTGGGATCTTAGTTCCCTGACCAGGGATCGAACCTGTATCCCCTGGATTGGAAGGCAGATTCTTAACCACCGGACCACCTGCCATTTCCTTTTCCTGGGGATCTTTCCCAGCCCAAGGACTGAACCCCCATCGCCTGTGACTCCTGCATTGGCAGGGGGGTTCTGTACCACTGCGCCACCTGGGAAGCCCACTGAAGGGAAAAAGCAGGTTAAAACTAACACATGTAACATAATCACATTCATGGAAAATCATGTTTATACGCCTAACTGAAATCTATGAGGGTATATAGAAGAATATTCACCAGAATGTTAACAATGTTATGGGAGGGGGTTATTTACTTTTTTATGTATTTTCAGTATTGTTTGAATTTTCTACAACAAACGTGTGTTACAGAAAAGCAAATCTTTTAATACTTATGATTTTTCAAATACTCCAAATGACTGTTTATCATTATAGAAAAAATAATAGCAACATGTGGCTTATGAGAAACAAAAGCGCGTTGCAAAACAATAGGACTCAAATTCTTGTAATAATTACATTTTTTTATATGTGCCAAGTCTGGAAGAAGCGCATCAGGGAGCTGAGACTCTGGGTCTATTTGTTTTGTTCGTCTGTGTTTTATAAATTCACCCCATATATACTAGCTATCCATGTCTCAATTTGTCCTCACTCTGTTGACAGTTTAGAAACTGACATCTTTCACATACAAACAATACAGCAATACCCCATGGTGTCAAAGGCAAAGAATTCCTGCCTCTTGGGTCACGGAACCACTCGGTTTCCTGCCAGTCATTACTCCTGTTAGTCTTTTGCATGTCTTTCCCATTTTCTTCATGCACATGTAAGCAAATATGAGTCCCCTCATTTGATAAAAGAAGTGGCATACTCTGTATATGGTTGGCCCCTCCTTTTTTAAAAAAATTTAAAAATACCCTTGGAAAGCTTTCCTTAACAGTACAGAGAGCCTCCACTTTCTCTTTTGCATCTGCACAGTCTGATGCTAGGGACAACCCGTACTTCATTTAACCAGCTCCCTGCTTTGTTTGCTGGGTTTTGGTTGTGGGAGATCTTCATTGCTGCATGTGCTGGCTGAGTTCCCCGCAGCCTGTGAGCTCTTAGTTCCCAGACCAGGGATGGAACCCGTGTGCCCTGCATTGGAAGGAGGAAGCTTAACCACCGGACGACTGGGGCGGTCCCACCAGCCCCCTGTTAACAGTCATCTGGGCTGGTCCCAGCCCTTGGCTCTTACAGACAGCGCAGCTGTGTTGGTTATCAATACTTGCCTCGTTTGGCGTCTATGCAAGTTCACCATCTGCCCATTTTTATATCGGGCTAGATGTTTCCTTCTCAACCTCTAGAAACTCTTTACATAATAGGAAAATAAGCTCTTTGTCTGTGATATGAGTTGCAAATATCTTTCCTAGTTCGTCATGTGCCTTTTGACATTCCATATGGTCCTTTTTGCCAGGTAGGTTTCTTTTTTAATATAAAATTCTTATATACTGAAAATTCCCTGTGTTTTCTCTTAGGGTTTCTGAATTTTGAGTTTTAGGTAGAAAGACCTTAAGCCATCAGGAGCGGGAGACGCGTTCTAGGACTCAAATTCTTGTAATAATTACATTTTTTTATATGTGCCAAGTCTGGAAGAAGCGCATCAGGGAGCTGAGACTCTGGGTCTATTTGTTTTGTTCGTCTGTGTTTTATAAATTCACCCCATATATACTAGCTATCCATGTCTCAATTTGTCCTCACTCTGTTGACAGTTTAGAAACTGACATCTTTCACATACAAACAATACAGCAATACCCCATGGTGTCAAAGGCAAAGAATTCCTGCCTCTTGGGTCACGGAACCACTCGGTTTCCTGCCAGTCATTACTCCTGTTAGTCTTTTGCATGTCTTTCCCATTTTCTTCATGCACATGTAAGCAAATATGAGTCCCCTCATTTGATAAAAGAAGTGGCATACTCTGTATATGGTTGGCCCCTCCTTTTTTAAAAAATTTAAAATACCCTTGGAAAGCTTTCCTTAACAGTACAGAGAGCCTCCACTTTCTCTTTTGCATCTGCACAGTCTGATGCTAGGGACAACCCGTACTTCATTTAACCAGCTCCCTGCTTTGTTTGCTGGGTTTTGGTTGTGGGAGATCTTCATTGCTGCATGTGCTGGCTGAGTTCCCCGCAGCCTGTGAGCTCTTAGTTCCCAGACCAGGGATGGAACCCGTGTGCCCTGCATTGGAAGGAGGAAGCTTAACCACGGACGACTGGGGCGGTCCCACCAGCCCCTGTTAACAGTCATCTGGGCTGGTCCCAGCCCTTGGCTCTTACAGACAGCGCAGCTGTGTTGGTTATCAATACTTGCCTCGTTTGGCGTCTATGCAAGTTCACCATCTGCCCATTTTTATATCGGGCTAGATGTTTCCTTCTCAACCTCTAGAAACTCTTTACATAATAGGAAAATAAGCTCTTTGTCTGTGATATGAGTTGCAAATATCTTTCCTAGTTCGTCATGTGCCTTTTGACATTCCATATGGTCCTTTTTGCCAGGTAGGTTTCTTTTTTAATATAAAATTCTTATATACTGAAAATTCCCTGTGTTTTCTCTTAGGGTTTCTGAATTTTGAGTTTTAGGTAGAAAGACCTTCCCCATTCCAACATTATAAAGGAATTCTCCTAAGAGTCTTCAATAGAAGTATTAACCTTTCAGGTTTCACTTTTTTTATACTGGAATCTCTAGTCCATTTGCATTGACCCTAGAGTGTGCAATATGGATTCAAATTTTTTTTCCCAGTGGCTACCCACTTAACACTATTTTTGGCTGTGTCATGTGGCTTGCGTGATCTTAATTCCCCAACCCATGCTTTTGCAGTGGAAAAGCAGAATCCTAATCTCTGGACCCCCTTAATGCTATTTATTAAGATGCATGTTTATTTTTACTTTAAAAGAGAATAATGACTTTGGAGTCAAAGAATGCACAGTTCTTATTTGTTTGGCTCTTAAGTTAATTTGAGCTTTAGGCAGAAAGACCTTCCCCATTCCAACATTATAAAGGAATTTTCCCAAGTTCTTTCTAACATTAATACTTTCCAGGTTTCGGTTTCTTCTTCATATTCACTTGGGCAATTCACATACCTTCTCGGAATCTCAGAGACTGAGGGAAAAGATTTAGGGGGACAAAGAAAACCACTGAATAAAATCATCTGGAATGTTTCTGGGGAGAAAACTGAGAACCCAGGAGTGCAGAAAAGACAAATCGGGAAACTGAGGCCCAGACAGTGGTGTGGGTTTGACCTCGGGTCCCCAGGCCCTCAGCCATGCTGCTGCCAGACAGACACAGAGCGAGAAGGAGCTTAACCCCACCACCCAGCTGGGGAAATAAAGGCCAAAGCAGAAGTGACCCCTGCCCCAGGCCCAAAAAGCTGGTTTCCACCCCTTTATCCTTCTCAACCTCACTCAGAACAGCTCGGGTGGTACCTGGTTACAGACAGCAGCTGTGTTGGTTATCAATACTTGCCTCGTTTGGCGTCTATGCAAGTTCACCATCTGCCCATTTTTATATCGGGCTAGATGTTTCCTTCTCAACCTCTAGAAACTCTTTACATAATAGGAAAATAAGCTCTTTGTCTGTGATATGAGTTGCAAATATCTTTCCTAGTTCGTCATGTGCCTTTTGACATTCCATATGGTCCTTTTTGCCAGGTAGGTTTCTTTTTTAATATAAAATTCTTATATACTGAAAATTCCCTGTGTTTTCTCTTAGGGTTTCTGAATTTTGAGTTTTAGGTAGAAAGACCTTCCCCATTCCAACATTATAAAGGAATTCTCCTAAGAGTCTTCAATAGAAGTATTAACCTTTCAGGTTTCACTTTTTTTATACTGGAATCTCTAGTCCATTTGCATTGACCCTAGAGTGTGCAATATGGATTCAAATTTTTTTTTTCCTAGTGGCTACCCACTTAACACTATTTTTGGCTGTGTCATGTGGCTTGCGTGATCTTAATTCCCCAACCCATGCTTTTGCAGTGGAAAAGCAGAATCCTAATCTCTGGACCCCCTTAATGCTATTTATTAAGATGCATGTTTATTTTTACTTTAAAAGAGAATAATGACTTTGGAGTCAAAGAATGCACAGTTCTTATTTGTTTGGCTCTTAAGTTAATTTGAGCTTTAGGCAGAAAGACCTTCCCCATTCCAACATTATAAAGGAATTTTCCCAAGTTCTTTCTAACATTAATACTTTCCAGGTTTCGGTTTCTTCTTCATATTCACTTGGGCAATTCACATACCTTCTCGGAATCTCAGAGACTGAGGGAAAAGATTTAGGGGGACAAAGAAAACCACTGAATAAAATCATCTGGAATGTTTCTGGGGAGAAAACTGAGAACCCAGGAGTGCAGAAAAGACAAATCGGGAAACTGAGGCCCAGACAGTGGTGTGGGTTTGACCTCGGGTCCCCAGGCCCTCAGCCATGCTGCTGCCAGACAGACACAGAGCGAGAAGGAGCTTAACCCCACCACCCAGCTGGGGAAATAAAGGCCAAAGCAGAAGTGACCCCTGCCCCAGGCACCCAAATAGAAGCTGTGGTTTCCACCCCCTTTCCCAGGAGCAAACCACAATCTTCACTTCTGCTTGCAACCTCCAACAGACCCCTGCCCACCCTCTCGGAGAGATCACCCCTCTCCACGACCCCACGCCCTCAGCCACCTCATTCTTTCTGCAACTCACTATTGGAGGCCCTGCAGGAAATAGGAAGGGGCTCCCCTCCGGTGGTGCTCGTGGTAAAGAACCCGCCTGCCACGCAGAAGACTCAGGAGACCGGGGTTCAGTCCCCGGGTTGGGAAGATCCCCTGGAGGAGGGCACGGCAACCCACGCCAGCATTCTCGCCTGGAGAGTCCCATGGACGGAGGAGCCTGGGGGGCTACAATCCCTGGGGTCGCAGAGAGTCAGACGCGACGTCGTGAGGGAGCACGCAGCACAGGAAACAGGAACCCCCTACCTGACTCCCAGGGAGGTTCCCGTTGACTGGGGGCTTGCCTGGGGTGGGTTGCTATTTCTCCAGGCAACCTTCCCCACCCCATCATTGGCACTGCAGGTGGGCTCTTTACTAATGGAGCTGTTGCCTCCTGTGTCTGTGTCAGTAGTCAGAGACTTAACATGTACATGAAACTTAAGGTTCTTTTAAAATCTCATTCAATAACAAACATTTCTTCATAAATAAAACTGAGTGTTAGAATGTCAAAAAAAAAAAAAAAAGTTTGCCTGGCGTTCTTCGGCAGGCCAGTGGGCGAGCTGAAACGCAAACCTGGACTCCACGTCCACTAACTGTTCTTCCCTGAGAGGCGCTGCAGCCTGCAAAAGATGGCCCGGTGGCTGAGCTGCGATATGGATGAACAACATCCTATTCAGGCCAACGGAAGATGAGGGAACAAGTGGAGCGCAGAACAGAGTCTCTGGGACATGTAAATTCGTTCCGGTATTCGGTGCCTGAGCTGTGACGTTAGGCGAGGAACTTAACCTTTCTGTGCTTCAAGTTTTCTCATCTGTTAAATGAGGCCGCGGTCGTCCTCTATTCCCCAGGGAGAGAGACTCCAACAGCTACGTCCATGATCCACACTCCCAGACCCTGACCCAGGTTCCCAGCCAGGAATACACTGAGTGGGAGGCCTAGGGACCCCTGCCTTTCTCTCCGGACCTGGCTGCCTACTCCAAAGCCCACCCTCTTCCCAAAAGCACCAGGGTTCCCTGAGCCAATGTGGCCCTACGTAGGGCCCCTCCCAACAGCTGCTCCTGCCAACCACAGACTGGAGTTCCAACCTCCAGCCTCCCCCTGGCCTGGGTGAAAGTGAATCTGTGGTCTCTGCAGGGAAGTCTTGACAGGTGTTGTTATTTCACAAGCAGGGAAAAGGAGCCCCCCTCTCCAGGGCCCAGCAGGGTGTCTGTGACCCAGTCAGATCCAGAGCCTTTGCCTGGGACACACTGTCCCCAGGCTCCAGTCCAGGGCACTCAGAGGAACCGTGCCTGCTCTGATCTGTCCAACACAAACTCTGTGCCAGGTCCTCACCCCGTCACCAGAGGCGAAGGTTGCTGGAATAGCCCCATTTTACAGATAAGGAAACTGAGGTCCAGAAAACCAAAGTTCATTAACCTGCCCCAGGCCACATAGGCAGTACAAGGAGTAAAGGTTTGAACCCAGAGCCTAATAACTACTCCTTGATTTAAATGCCTTTTCTCAAAAACATAGATCTCTGGCCTTCACTGGCAGCTCAGTGGTGAAGAGTTCACCTGCCAAAGCAGGAGACACGGGTTCGATCCCTGATCCAGGAAGATTCCACATGTCATGGAGCAACTAAGCTCGTGAGCCACAACTATGGAGCCTGTGCTCTAGAGCCTCGGAGCCGTAACTATGAAGCCCATGTGTCCTAGAGCCCGAGCTCCACAACAAAAGTCATCGCACCAAGAAGCCTGCTCACCTCCACTAGAGAGTAGCCCCGATGCCCTACAACTAGAGAAGAGCCCGTGGCAGCAGTGAAAACCCAGAAGAGCCAAAAATAAGTACATAAATAAACTTTAAATGAAAAAGAAAAAAGAAAACAGATCTCAACAACAAAGTCCTACTGTATCCCCGGTCCAGGAAGATCCCACATGCCTCAGGGCAACTAAGCCGGTGTGTCCAGCTACTGAAACCCACCAGAGCCCTAGAGGCCACGCGCTCCAACAGAAGCCACCGCAGTGGGAAGCCCGCACACTACAGCCAGAGAGCAGACCCTGCTTGCCTCAACGAGAGAAAGCCCGCATGCAGCCTAAGACGAATGAATGCAATTTTTAAAACCATAATGGAAAAGAATATTTTCCAAAGAATGCATATATACGTGTAACTGAATCACAGAGGAAACCAACAGATTGTAGATCAACTATACTTCAGTTACAGAAAAGAGAAATGTCCCCCGCACCACTGGAAAGACGAAAGAAAACCCAAAACATAGCTCTCCACACGTCTGAGATTTGGAGTTGCTATCAGAGGCCCAGGAGCTGGTGAAGGGAAGCCACATGAGCCCCACCTCACTGCCCCAGGGATGTTACCCGCTGAGCAGCCACCTAGGCGGAGTCGCGCCGGGGACCTGCCGGGCACCCAGTGGTCGGGACAGTCTGGGGAGAGCAGGGCACAGAGAGAGGCAGACGGAGGGGCTGACCTGAGTGGCTGCTGCAGTGTCGCTGCCGGCCCGCCGTCTTCTGCGGGAAGAAGGGGAAGTCGAGAACCTCCGTGCTGTGGGGATCGCAGCCTCTGCTCATTCACCCCCACGCCCTCACCGCACACTCTCCCTTCACTTCTTCTTTCACTGGAAGGAGCCTGTCGGTGTTATCTGACCTGACAGCCACGCCCAGCTCACCCCTTGATCTCAGCCCCCCAGGCCTGCAGCACTTCCTAGGGCCAGCTGCTCGTGTGCAGAGGTGCTGGGCATCCGCGGGGAGGAGGCCAATGTGGCACCTGTCGGGGCTCAAGACCCACTCGGCTCTGAACCCTTGAGCCAGAGGCTCTTTGAGCCTCAGTTTCCCCATCTGTCGGAAAGGGAGAATGAGCCCTGCATGACCCGAGGACTGATGAGGTAGATGATAGTCAAGACCTCAGGCAAGGGCGGGAGCATGCGACCTGGGTTCCAATCCCAGCCCCACCACTTCCTGGCCAGGTAACTTTTTGCAAGTGATGGAAATTCTCTGAACCTCAGTTTCCTCTCTGCACCATGGAGACAGTAACAGTGCCTCTTCACGGGGTCCTGTGGGGCTTATCCAGAATTGTGTGGCAGCCACTGGAAGTGTCTATGAAGCCCTCAAATTTCACAGATAAGGCGCGACCTGAGGCCATGGTGGGGGACAAAGGCTGGGCCCAGAGTTACCCAGCGCAGAGCTCCCCGGTGCAGAGCTCCCTGGAGAAAGACCGTGTTGGGAGCAGAACTCAGAAAATGTGGCTAGAACTGGGGGGCTGGAAAGCTGGGAGCGACTCCTCGAGCCAGGGGGTCTGGTCAAGCCCGTCTGACATCCGTGTTCTTCCTCCCCAGAATTCTGAGCAGCACACACACAGGATGTGTCGGTGGGGAAACAAGGTGCCCTCTCTTGCCAGGGCCCCAGCCAGACTCCCTGGGAACATTCTGACTCAGGAGTGAGCTCTTCCCACAAGGGCGAGATGGGATGCAGCAGCAGGGAGACGCAGGCAGGTCCCAGCACAGCCTCCCTTCTCTCTGCCCGACGCTGGGGCCCCTGCCGTCTCTGCCTGGCAGAGCCCCCAGGTCCCTCAGGGAGCTGCTCCCCGCACGGTAGGGAGGCCTCGGGGAGGCGTGGGCCCCCACCCAGCAGCAGGGCAGAGACTTGGCAGGGATACGGGTGTGCCCGTGTCCTGACCCCTTGACAGCATCCCTGCTGGGTGACACGGGCGAACTCTCGCCCTCCTCTGCATTTTGGCTTTCAGTGGCCATGACCCAGCCCCTGACCTCTAGGCCCTTCCTTTCTGAGGTCTCCTGGCCGCCTCTAGGGTTGCATCACCAGCCGCTGCTCTCAGGGCCCAGGAGGAAGCCCAGTTCACCCCAAATGCCCCTCTATTTGTCATCCTGGATCTGTGCCCATCTCACCATGCCCCGCCTAACCGGGGGTTGCTGGTTACATAGCCCTGCACTCCAGATTTCTGGAACCCGGTCGAGCTGCCATGAGACCCCACCCCACCCCGGTAGATGATAGTCAAGACCTCAGGCAAGGGCGGGAGCATGCGACCTGGGTTCCAATCCCAGCCCCACCACTTCCTGGCCAGGTAACTTTTTGCAAGTGATGGAAATTCTCTGAACCTCAGTTTCCTCTCTGCACCATGGAGACAGTAACAGTGCCTCTTCACGGGGTCCTGTGGGGCTTATCCAGAATTGTGTGGCAGCCACTGGAAGTGTCTATGAAGCCCTCAAATTTCACAGATAAGGCGCGACCTGAGGCCATGGTGGGGGACAAAGGCTGGGCCCAGAGTTACCCAGCGCAGAGCTCCCCGGTGCAGAGCTCCCTGGAGAAAGACCGTGTTGGGAGCAGAACTCAGAAAATGTGGCTAGAACTGGGGGGCTGGAAAGCTGGGAGCGACTCCTCGAGCCAGGGGGTCTGGTCAAGCCCGTCTGACATCCGTGTTCTTCCTCCCCAGAATTCTGAGCAGCACACACACAGGATGTGTCGGTGGGGAAACAAGGTGCCCTCTCTTGCCAGGGCCCCAGCCAGACTCCCTGGGAACATTCTGACTCAGGAGTGAGCTCTTCCCACAAGGGCGAGATGGGATGCAGCAGCAGGGAGACGCAGGCAGGTCCCAGCACAGCCTCCCTTCTCTCTGCCCGACGCTGGGGCCCCTGCCGTCTCTGCCTGGCAGAGCCCCCAGGTCCCTCAGGGAGCTGCTCCCCGCACGGTAGGGAGGCCTCGGGGAGGCGTGGGCCCCCACCCAGCAGCAGGGCAGAGACTTGGCAGGGATACGGGTGTGCCCGTGTCCTGACCCCTTGACAGCATCCCTGCTGGGTGACACGGGCGAACTCTCGCCCTCCTCTGCATTTTGGCTTTCAGTGGCCATGACCCAGCCCCTGACCTCTAGGCCCTTCCTTTCTGAGGTCTCCTGGCCGCCTCTAGGGTTGCATCACCAGCCGCTGCTCTCAGGGCCCAGGAGGAAGCCCAGTTCACCCCAAATGCCCCTCTATTTGTCATCCTGGATCTGTGCCCATCTCACCATGCCCCGCCTAACCGGGGGTTGCTGGTTACATAGCCCTGCACTCCAGATTCTGGAACTCACTGCCAAGACCCCACCCCCACCCCCAGGTCAAAGAGCCCGCTGTGGCCCATGGCCTTCACGATCTAGTCCCATCCAATCGCTACTTCCACCCGTTTTGGGACGTGCTTGCCGTTGCCGTGGTTGTTTAGAGGCTCTGTCTCAGTCATGGCCAATTCTTTGTGACCCCATGGACCGCAGCACGCCTGGTTTCCCTATCCTTCACCATCTCCTGGAGTGTGCTCAAACTCCTGCCCACTGACTCGATGAAGTCATCCAATCATCTCATCCCGTCACCCTCCGCCCGTCCGGCCCTCAATCTTTCCCAACACAAGCGCCTTTCCCAGTGAGCTGGCTCTTCGCACCAGGTGGGCCAAGTATTGGAGCTTCAGCTTATTCATCCCCATCTCCCAGCAGCCATCCTGCGGCAACACACACATGTCTGGGTGGCACACCAGCCCCTCTCCATCCCTGGGGGCCCAGCTCAAGTCCTGCCTACTCCTGGAAGCCTTCCCTGCCTCTAATTCCCCCAGGAAACATTTCAGATGCTTCCGCCTTAGCAGACAGGCCAGGCCCTTGTTCGGTCCCACAGACAGGGAGGAAGGCAAGCCACCTCCCGCTCCCCACCCTGGAGAGCCACACTCCAGCCCTAGCAAAGTCTCTCCCCAGAGGGACCGCTCCCCCCTGATGATCTGCAAGAGAGGACATTAGATAAGCGGAGTCATGCCAGGAAAAAGTCATGTACTTTTCAGGCTCAGTCCCCGTGGCATCTAGGGAAAGTATCTGTTGAGAACTAAATTGTCTCGAGCCTCTTCCTACCACTACCTTCTGTCCTTTTGATTTTCATTCTTCAACCTTTGATTGAACATAGAAAACGAGAAATCTACTTTTGAGTGATCTTTTTTTTTTTTGCTTTTTAGTGATCTTTTCACTATGGCAAAAATATACATAAAATTCACCCCTGTAGCCCTTTCTTAAGTATACAATTCGGTAGCATTAGGTACATTCATTTTGCTACCACCACTGTCCTGCGGTCTCCAGGGCTTTTTGGTCTCTGGAAACTGAAACTTTGTACTCATTAGACACTAATTCCCCATTTCCCCCCTCCTCACAGCCTGGGAACCGCCAGTCTACTTTCAGTCTCTGTTTGACTGCTCTAGGAACCTCTCGTAAGTGGAATCATGCAATGTTTGTCCTTTTGTGACTAGCTTGTTTGACTTAACATGATGTCTCTACGGTCCATCCGTGCTGTAGCGTATGTCCCAATTTCCTTTCCCCTCTTCTCAAGGCTGAAAAATACTCCTGAGTGTACAGACCACATTCTGTGCGTCCATTCATCCACCAGCAGACTCCTGGGTTACATCTGCCTTTGGGGTACGGTGACTATGCCGCTGGGAATGTGGGTGTACAAGTTGTATCCCTTTCTTAAAGAGGGTTACCAGCTGGTCTGATGACGCTGTCTCTTTACATGGCATGCATGTGTATGCCTTTCTTCTATTTACGGCAGCTCATAACAGATTTCCTATTTCGCCTAGGATATGCACCTGTCCTAAAAACGTGAAATGGTTTAAGGAAAAACGCTCCGCAAATAATAGCACAGGTGCTATGTGTCGAGCGGCGGCAGAGGCGTGGGACAGAGAAGGGCTGAAGGGTAGGAAGTACTGACACAAGCCTCCATCCAAAAAGGCTTCTGTGCTAAGTGCAGGAAAGAAACCTCGGGTAGGGGGGACACTGGGAGGCGGACACCAGATGAGCTCTGCACCCAGAAGGCTGCCAGGAGGTGTGGTTTTAGGAACAGGAATGAGATAGTCAAGTTGAAAGTCAAATCTGGGCTCAGAGACTGCCCAGCTGTGTGCCTGGAGTCTGTCACTCGGCTTCTGATCCTCTTTTCTCACTATGAGGTGGTAACAAGACCCAGCTCATAGGATGGCTACGTGTGCGTGCTCTGTCACTCGGTCCTGTCCTACTCTTTGCGACCCCATGGCCTGTAGCCCATCTGGCACCTTCTGTGCAATTTTCCAGGCAAGAATACTAGATTGCGTGGCCACTTCTGATTCCAGGGGATCTTCCCAACCCAGGGATCAAACCCACATCTCTTGCACTGGCAGGCAATGCCACCTGGGAAGCCCAGGATGGCTACACCACTGAGCTAATTCATGTGAACTCCCAAGCCTCTGGTGAGTCTATAGTCTGCACACGGCTTGATTCTATGACTGGGTAGCTCTCTTCACCCCAACTCCTGCAAAAGACACCGCTGGGATAGTATTTTCGCTTTTTCTCTTTGAGACTTCAGCTCTATCTTGATGACTTTATAACTGGAGCTTAGAGGACTTCCCTAGTGGTCAAGACTCCAGGCTCCCAAATGCAGGGAGAATGGGTTCAATCCCTTGTCAGGGTACGAAGACGCCATATGCCTTGTGGTGAGGCCAAAAATAATAAGTAAATAAGCTCTAAAATTTAAAATAATATTAACAATTGGAGCTTAGGTTTACCATTGACTCAAGTCTCCTCCATCTTCTTGATCCGTAGCCCCACTTCCAGAAACTAGAGGCAAGAACTCTGGGCTCTTTCTTGGTCTACAGCTGTCCTTACTGGCTGTGAAAGTCCGGGTAAGTCTGAGCCAAGAGCCTCAGTGAGCCTTTCCCAAGTTTAAAACGGGCGATGTTCCAGTTCTCTGGGTACTTAATATCTGACATGCATGGACTAGTTCCCTCTCAAACACCACAAACGGCCACCAAAACCTGTCCCCAGCTGAGGGTCAGACGCTATCAACACTCAGCCATACAACTACAAAGCCAGTGGTTCTAAGTGAAACTGCAGATCCAAATTTCGTGAAGCTTTTGTAAATGGTTCTGTGGTAAAGGAGCCGTGGCTGACCACAGAAGAAGAGAGCTTCAGTAAGATAAAGGACTAAGAGAGAACTGTAGAGAGAACTGTTTGACTCACAGGATCCAGAGTGAGCTCTGGGTGTGAAATCCCCAAACACATTTGCAAAAATGACCCTCTTGCTGCAACGAGCCAAGTCTTCGTTGATTCTATTGCGTGCACCCATAGCAATCATTAATCTAGAGAGAGCCAGTCTTTACCATCTGAGCCACGAGCATGTGTGTGCGCTACATTGCTTCAGTGTCTGATCCTTTGCTACCGTGTAGATGGTAGCCCACCAGGCTCCCTCTGTTCGTGGGATCCTCCAGGCAAGAATATGGAGTGGGTTCCCAGGTCCTCCTCCAGAGGATCTTTCCGACCCAGGGATGGAACCTGCGTCTCTGGGGACTCCTGCATTGCAGGTGGATTCTTTACCACTGAGCCACCAGGGAAGCCCCCAAATACAGGCATAGCTCGAAGATACTTCTGGTTGGGCTCCACATCACTACAGTAAAACAAAGCTCACAACAATCCAGTCACGGGGGCTTCCCTTGTGGCTCAGTGGATAAGAACCTGTCTGGCAATGCAGGACACACAGGTTCAATCCCTGATCCGGGAAGATTCCACATACCGCAGAGCGGCTAAACCCACACATCAACAAAGACCCAGCACAGCCAAAAATAAATAAATAAAAGGGTTTAAAAAAAAAAAATCCAGTCACATGAACTTTTTGGTTTCTCAGTGCATGTAAAAGTTATGCTTACCTGTACTAGTCTAGTCAGTGTGCAATAGCATCATGTCTTTTAAAAAGTACATACCTTAATGAAAAGTCTTTATTGTTTTTTAAAAAAATGCTCTCATCTGCACCTTCAGCGACTCGTAATCTTTTTGCTCGTAGACAGTTTGAAATATTTGGAGGGAGGCACACAGAACACTGATGTTGGTGCCAATGGACTCACTCTACAGAGTTGAGCAAACCTGCAACCTGCACAAAAGAAAACCACGGTATCTTGTGAAGGGTAACAAAAAGAGAAATGCCTCAAAACAAAAAAAAAAAAGCGAGCGAATGTCTCTATTGTTAATTATCAATTCAAACTATATCGTCTTGAAGAGAGCTTCAGTAAGATAAAGGACTAAGAGAGAACTGTAGAGAGAACTGTTTGACTCACAGGATCCAGAGTGAGCTCTGGGTGTGAAATCCCCAAACACATTTGCAAAAATGACCCTCTTGCTGCAACGAGCCAAGTCTTCGTTGATTCTATTGCGTGCACCCATAGCAATCATTAATCTAGAGAGAGCCAGTCTTTACCATCTGAGCCACGAGCATGTGTGTGCGCTACATTGCTTCAGTGTCTGATCCTTTGCTACCGTGTAGATGGTAGCCCACCAGGCTCCCTCTGTTCGTGGGATCCTCCAGGCAAGAATATGGAGTGGGTTCCCAGGTCCTCCTCCAGAGGATCTTTCCGACCCAGGGATGGAACCTGCGTCTCTGGGGACTCCTGCATTGCAGGTGGATTCTTTACCACTGAGCCACCAGGGAAGCCCCCAAATACAGGCATAGCTCGAAGATACTTCTGGTTGGGCTCCACATCACTACAGTAAAACAAAGCTCACAAAAAAATCCAGTCACGGGGGCTTCCCTTGTGGCTCAGTGGATAAGAACCTGTCTGGCAATGCAGGACACACAGGTTCAATCCCTGATCCGGGAAGATTCCACATACCGCAGAGCGGCTAAACCCACACATCAACAAAGACCCAGCACAGCCAAAAATAAATAAATAAAAGGGTTTAAAAAAAAAAAATCCAGTCACATGAACTTTTTGGTTTCTCAGTGCATGTAAAAGTTATGCTTACCTGTACTAGTCTAGTCAGTGTGCAATAGCATCATGTCTTTTAAAAAGTACATACCTTAATGAAAAGTCTTTATTGTTTTTTAAAAAAATGCTCTCATCTGCACCTTCAGCGACTCGTAATCTTTTTGCTCGTAGACAGTTTGAAATATTTGGAGGGAGGCACACAGAACACTGATGTTGGTGCCAATGGACTCACTCTACAGAGTTGAGCAAACCTGCAACCTGCACAAAAGAAAACCACGGTATCTTGTGAAGGGTAACAAAAAGAGAAATGCCTCAAAAACAAAAAAAAAAAGAGCGAGCAAGCAATGTCTCTATTGTTAATTATCAATTCAAACTAATCTATCGTCTTCATTTTTTAGTTTCTTTTTTCCCTGTAAAGTCTCAATACAACAAGGCAATCTCCATCAGTCTCTGAATTTCTGGTCTTTTTTTTACAGAAATTTACCTCAGCGCCCTTCCAGAGGACAGGATGTGGTAAGAAAAGGGTGTCAATGAAACCGCAGACACCCAATCCCAAGGGAGGAAGCCCCAAAGTGGCAAGGGTGCACGCAAGGAGCGCTCAAGGTAATTGACCAGCCTGGGCAGGAAGCACCCTACCGCATCCGAGAAGACCATCGCCCGGCCCCGCCACGCTTCTGCACACTCATGAAGCTACTGTGGTCCACCCTTCTGTTGTACAAAGGGGAAACTGAGGCCCAATGAGGAGCAGGGGCTGACTGCTCCACGTCCACTCGGTGGCAGAGTTGGCACTGCGAAGAATGTAGATAACAAAAGTGAACACTTGCTAAACTCGCTCCACGTGCTGAGCCCGGGACGGACGGTACCCAGTGCTGCTGCCGGACGCCGAGTACGTCACTGGCGCTCAGGGAAACCTCCGGCGGAAAGCCGAGCCCCGCGGGGGCCCCCAGACCCTGCCTTCCTTCCCCCTACTCTCGGCTTGAGGCCGGGGTGGGGCCTCGGTCCGGGTCCGACTCGCTCGGGGCTGATCCCGCCGGCTCCGCCGCACCCCTTGCCCCAAAGTGAGGCGCGGGTCCCCAGCCGACCAAGTGGGTGGGCCAGGGTCAGAGTGGGGCCGCCACCCGCCAGGGCCCCACCGCCCCCGCCCCGCCGACTCCCCTCCCTCCCCGCCCCCCGGGAGGGAGGAGGAGACTCCGCGGCCCTCCCTCGGCCCTCCCGGCGGCGGCCGCCGCAAGCCCCGTGCCCGCTCCGCCCAGGCGCGGCGGATCGGACGTCCGGAGCCCGCGGGTCGCCGGCCGAGGTGAGCGGGGGCAGTAGCGCAGGGGCCCGAAAGCCACCGGGAAGTCCTTCCAGGCCGCGAACCTTCAGCGGGAGGGAAGGGGTTAAGTTCGGGGCGTGCTGGAAGCCAGAGGAGCAGCGGGGGCTCCCGGGTCCGCAGCAACCCGCAAACTCCGGGCAGAACTTCCTAGCCCCCTCCACGGGCTCCTCCACCTCCTGGAGCCCCGGCCTCCGGAGTGATGGGGTACGGGAGTTTAGGGGGAGGGCAGGGCCACCCCCGGAATGCAGCGGGCCCGAGCCGGACCGGAGGGGAGCCGGCGGCGGGCGGGGGCGGAATTTGGAACTCTCCCGGGGGACCCAACGTGGTCGCCATGGCGAATGGCGACGGGCCGCGCGGGTGGTAAGAAAAGGGTGTCAATGAAACCGCAGACACCCAATCCCAAGGGAGGAAGCCCCAAAGTGGCAAGGGTGCACGCAAGGAGCGCTCAAGGTAATTGACCAGCCTGGGCAGGAAGCACCCTACCGCATCCGAGAAGACCATCGCCCGGCCCCGCCACGCTTCTGCACACTCATGAAGCTACTGTGGTCCACCCTTCTGTTGTACAAAGGGGAAACTGAGGCCCAATGAGGAGCAGGGGCTGACTGCTCCACGTCCACTCGGTGGCAGAGTTGGCACTGCGAAGAATGTAGATAACAAAAGTGAACACTTGCTAAACTCGCTCCACGTGCTGAGCCCGGGACGGACGGTACCCAGTGCTGCTGCCGGACGCCGAGTACGTCACTGGCGCTCAGGGAAACCTCCGGCGGAAAGCCGAGCCCCGCGGGGGCCCCCAGACCCTGCCTTCCTTCCCCCTACTCTCGGCTTGAGGCCGGGGTGGGGCCTCGGTCCGGGTCCGACTCGCTCGGGGCTGATCCCGCCGGCTCCGCCCGCACCCCTTGCCCCAAAGTGAGGCGCGGGTCCCCAGCCGACCAAGTGGGTGGGCCAGGGTCAGAGTGGGGCCGCCACCCGCCAGGGCCCCACCGCCCCCGCCCCGCCGACTCCCCTCCCTCCCCGCCCCCGGGAGGGAGGAGGAGACTCCGCGGCCCTCCCTCGGCCCTCCCGGCGGCGGCCGCCGCAAGCCCCGTGCCCGCTCCGCCCAGGCGCGGCGGATCGGACGTCCGGAGCCCGCGGGTCGCCGGCCGAGGTGAGCGGGGGCAGTAGCGCAGGGGCCCGAAAGCCACCGGGAAGTCCTTCCAGGCCGCGAACCTTCAGCGGGAGGGAAGGGGTTAAGTTCGGGGCGTGCTGGAAGCCAGAGGAGCAGCGGGGGCTCCCGGGTCCGCAGCAACCCGCAAACTCCGGGCAGAACTTCCTAGCCCCCTCCACGGGCTCCTCCACCTCCTGGAGCCCCGGCCTCCGGAGTGATGGGGTACGGGAGTTTAGGGGGAGGGCAGGGCCACCCCCGGAATGCAGCGGGCCCGAGCCGGACCGGAGGGGGGCCGGCGGCGGGCGGGGGCGGAATTTGGAACTCTCCCGGGGGACCCAACGTGGTCGCCATGGCGAATGCGGGACGGACGGGCCGCGCGGGCCAATCGGAGCGCGGCGCTACTGCCCAGGCCTGCGGCGGCTGCCAATGGGGGACCCCGCGGTGGGGTGGGCGGGACCGCGTCTGCGGGGCCGAGAGACCCTCCTCCTTCATCCCGCAGCCACCGTGAGCGCAGCGGCTGGGGAGGGGGAAAAGGAAGTGAGGATTTAGGCGACCTGTGGTCGTGGGAGGGCAGAAAGGAAATTTCTGGAAGGAGTTGGGGCAGGTGGAGCGACGGCTCAGTGTCAGAAGAAGGGAGTGGGCCTCGGTTTCGCCATCGTTCTGATGGTGGGACAGGCTGGTGTTAGGCAAACCCCTTCTCCACCGCGGCTTCATGTGGGTTATGTAGGGCCGTTGGGGAAGTAGGATTACTTCGTGTTGGCACAGAGTCTGCCCACTCGTCGGACAAAGCTTTTAGGTATCCTGGTAGGGCCTCTCTCCGTCTTAGAAGTGTAGCCTCAGAGAGGGCACGGACTTGGAGATATCACACAGCGTAACAGGTAGAGATGGGACTCTTGGGAAGGCTGCTCTGCAGTGGTGAGCAGTTCAAGGAGTTGCTCAGAGGCCCTGGGCTGGAGGCCCACCCCCATGAAAGGCTCCCATCCTCTCCCAGCTGTGCTTGGCCACTTGGCCTAATGACGGAGGACCCCACTGGGTAGGCGGTCCCAGCGGCATCTTGCCCCCCAGGTGACCCGGATCCAGGAAGGGAAGCATCCAATCCCAGCACTCTAGCGCTGCATCCCCACCCCCTACTTTGCTGCTGGTTCTTAATGTGGATGTGGACCAGAGCTGTACCTCTGGGCCTCAGGTGGCCCATCTGTAAAGAAAAGAGTTCTGTTGTTGACCTAGGTTATCTTTGGCTTCTCAGTCTGAGATGGGGGTACCTGTATGCTCAGGTCTGCAGGCCAGCTTGCCTCCCTCTCCTCTCCTGGAGGTCCAGTGAAGGGAGCCCGGGCAGCAGGTCAGAGGGACAGGCACCCACAGTTTGTGGTCTGACCAGCCCCGGACCCTGCACTTATCCAATCAGGCTGTCCTCAGTGGTTTCCTGCTGGGCTCTCCTCCCTGCCCACAGTCAGGCCTGCGGCCACGGGCCAGCCCCCGAGCCCCACCTGAAAGGTCCTGGGAGGATACAGAGGGTTTCTGAGCCGGAAGAACGAGTAGGGTCCCCCTGGCACACCCACCCCAACCCCCCAGGCTGGGCCCCATCTAGGCCTCAGCGTTGCTTACTCTTCTCACTAGATACGAGCCATCTAAACATGCTAGGGACAAAACAAACTTGTCCCCACGTGGGTTGGTTAGGCTTCCTCGGGTAAGAGGCCTGATCCTTAACCTGGCCGTGACCTCTGCCTCTAACCTTGGCCACAGACAGACTCTGACGCTTGCCTGTCTTAGAGCCTGGCCACAAAGTGACCCTCCTGGCCCTTAGGATGGCGCAACCCTCCCTGGTTACTGGGAAGCCCTGATTTTCCATCTCCCTTTCATGAACCTGGGAAGCACTCATGTAGCATCTTCTGTATGCTGGGCCCTGTGCTGACAGCAAGCCTAGGATGCCCTTGAGAACTTCACAGCGTGGCCACTGCTGAAGAGCAAAGCACTAGCATACGCTGTGTATGAGGCTGGAAAGGCTACCCAGAGGAGGGTTATCCCGAGCTAGGTGTTACAGGCTGTGTAGGAGCTGCTGCTGGAGAAAGAACCTTCCAACAGGTGCACAAGCATCAGGAGCCACGGGTCACTTTGTCTAGACAGGGCCGATGAGAGCCGTACGCGCGACAAATACCCAGTGAGAACATTCCCTTTCTTCTGTCCTGGCCAGCGGCTACCTGGAGCAGTGAGGATGGCTGTGGGACTGGCGTTCAGGAGCTCGGAGTCCCACGTGGCCCAGTGCACGCGTGCTCAGTCGCTTTGGTCGTGTCTGACTCTTTGCGACCCTATGGGCCATAGCCCGCTAGGCTCCTCTGTCCATGGGGTTCTCCAGGCAAGAATACTGGAGTGGGTTGCCGTGCCCTCCTCCAGGGGATCTTGCAACCCAGAGACTGAATCCCATCTCCTGCAGCTGGGCCCCAGCAGGTCAGAGGGACAGGCACCCACAGTTTGTGGTCTGACCAGCCCCGGACCCTGCTATCCAATCAGGCTGTCCTCAGTGGTTTCCTGCTGGGCCTCCTCCCTGCCCACAGTCAGGCCTGCGGCCACGGGCCAGCCCCCGAGCCCCACCTGAAAGGTCCTGGGAGGATACAGAGGGTTTCTGAGCCGGAAGAACGAGTAGGGTCCCCCTGGCACACCCACCCCAACCCCCCAGGCTGGGCCCCATCTAGGCCTCAGCGTTGCTTACTCTTCTCACTAGATACGAGCCATCTAAACATGCTAGGGACAAAACAAACTTGTCCCCACGTGGGTTGGTTAGGCTTCCTCGGGTAAGAGGCCTGATCCTTAACCTGGCCGTGACCTCTGCCTCTAACCTTGGCCACAGACAGACTCTGACGCTTGCCTGTCTTAGAGCCTGGCCACAAAGTGACCCTCCTGGCCCTTAGGATGGCGCAACCCTCCCTGGTTACTGGGAAGCCCTGATTTTCCATCTCCCTTTCATGAACCTGGGAAGCACTCATGTAGCATCTTCTGTATGCTGGGCCCTGTGCTGACAGCAAGCCTAGGATGCCCTTGAGAACTTCACAGCGTGGCCACTGCTGAAGAGCAAAGCACTAGCATACGCTGTGTATGAGGCTGGAAAGGCTACCCAGAGGAGGGTTATCCCGAGCTAGGTGTTACAGGCTGTGTAGGAGCTGCTGCTGGAGAAAGAACCTTCCAACAGGTGCACAAGCATCAGGAGCCACGGGTCACTTTGTCTAGACAGGGCCGATGAGAGCCGTACGCGCGACAAATACCCAGTGAGAACATTCCCTTTCTTCTGTCCTGGCCAGCGGCTACCTGGAGCAGTGAGGATGGCTGTGGGACTGGCGTTCAGGAGCTCGGAGTCCCACGTGGCCCAGTGCACGCGTGCTCAGTCGCTTTGGTCGTGTCTGACTCTTTGCGACCCTATGGGCCATAGCCCGCTAGGCTCCTCTGTCCATGGGGTTCTCCAGGCAAGAATACTGGAGTGGGTTGCCGTGCCCTCCTCCAGGGGATCTTGCCAACCCAGAGACTGAATCCACATCTCTTACGTCTCCTGCATTGAAAGGCGGATTCTTTACCACGAGCGCCACCTGGGAAGCCCTCCCAGGTGGCCCTGCTGCCCAACTAAGGATGTGAAGTCATGATTCAGCCTTCTGCTCTCCACCCAATCAGATTTGCCAAAAGTTGATTGGCCAACTTAGAGCAAATTCTGTGTCCAGGGCCTGTCCTATGGGTCCGGATGGCGCAAGTGTCCTGCCTGGGTTGGGGGAGGCCTGAACTGCAACGAGAGAGAGGGCAGTTGGGCAGGCCTGGCTGTGGAAGGTTGTGGTTGTGGGGATACGCTCCCCCTGCAGAGGGAGGCTGGGGAGACCACGGCATTTCCTGAAGGTGGTAGAGCAGAGCCTGAAGGATGGGTGGGGTTTCGGAGTCTGAGGGGGGCCTCCCAAGTTGGGGATCAGGCTGAGCAGAAACCCCGAGGGTTCGAGCAGAAGTAGACCTGTCTGGCTGGTGGGAGGGCAGGAGAGGGGAGTGCGGGTGGGAGAGGCTGTCCGGGCCTGTGGAGGCCGGTCCCTCCTCCACCTGCTCCTTGGGGGATGGTGACAGCCTGCCAGATCAAGAGGCCACCCCCCCACACACACAAACCTCAGCGGAGGAAGACGCTGAGCCTGGTGGGGAAGGCCAGGCAGGGTAGGTCAGCAGGAGCCCGTCTCCTGCAAGCTGAACCTCCGTGACTCTTGGTGAGCTTGTGTGTTACCAGGGCAGTGTGCATGTGTGTGTCCCCAAGGCTGCGTTAGGTCAGCGCGGTGCAGGTAGGGGTGAGGGGAGGCGTCGTGAGGCAGAGCGGAGCTGCCTTTGAGAGTGCACGCCGGGGTCCTGGTGCGCTGAGGGGTGGGCTTCTCCAGAAAACCAGCCTCGGGATCCCCTCTCCTATCCCCTCACACACGTGTGCATACACACCGTTTAGGGTACCTGAGCCTGCAGGAAGAAAAGACAGGAGGGCTGTTCAGAGCCCCGCTGATCCTCCCTCCTCCCCCAGCCCCTCTACTCCTCTTGTCTTGAGTGTGGGCGCCTGGAAGCCATTAGGGGCCTGGGTGGCGCCTGCCCTGCCCCTGCGTGTGATGGGCTTGGGATTTTCCTGGAAGGAGTGGGCCACCCCTCCCTCTTGAGCCCCATCCTGTCCTGGCAGCTCCCAGAGGCAGAGAGGATGTGGCAGTGGCCCCGCCCCTGCCACCGTCTCAGTTTCGGGGCTGCAGGAAGGGCCCAGCAGACAGGGGCCCGGCCCTGAGGACCCCCGCCTCGCCACCCCCCATTCCCAGCACAGCTCCGGCCTCTGGCGGGGCCACTGGCCCGACTGGCACTTGGATTTCCTGCCTCGTTCCCCTCCCCCGCAGGCTCTCACATTGTTTTGCTTTTCCAAGAGCTTCTCCATGTGGAGCTGGGCCAGGAAACTGGGGAGAGGAGGAGTGTGTGTGTCCATAAATGTGTTCGTGTGTGTATATATGAGTGTGCATTTGCTTGTCTCAGGGACGCGTCTGTATCTTTGCCTGTCTCTGTGTGTATCCATCCACGCGGGCGTGCGTCTGTCTTCGGGTGTCTGTGACTCTGTGTCTACAAATAAGTGTCTCTCCGTGCATACACAGAGGGGTTGTGTGCCTGCCCATGTCTCTTTGTATTTACATGTATGGGATTGCTGTGTGCCTGAGCGTGCACATGCCTGGGAATGCACATGGGATCTAGGCCAGCCTCCTCATCACACAGGTGAAGAGACTGAGTCACAGTGGGTCCTCAGCTTTCCAGGGATCCCCTGGGAACTCTGGGGTGTACCAGGAACTGGACCTTAAGTGTGCATGGCTGTATCTAGGGGCGTAAGTTAGTCTGTGCAGGTGTATTCCTGCATGTCCATATGGAACTGTGGGTGGTACCAGCTACTCAGATGTCCCACACTTGGATGGTTAAAATGCAGATCCCCAGGCCCACACCTACTGAGCATGATTCTCTGAGGGGTGAGATCCAGGAACTGCATTTGAAACAAATGTCCAGGTGAGTCTGAAGGTTTAGACGTACTGGCCTCTCTCCCCGCTCCTCCCCAGTTCTCCAGGCAGAGAAACTGAGGCCCAGGATGGGGCAGTGGTTTACATGAGAGTTTGCTGACTCCCTTGTCTTGAGTGTGGGCGCCTGGAAGCCATTAGGGGCCTGGGTGGCGCCTGCCCTGCCCCTGCGTGTGATGGGCTTGGGATTTTCCTGGAAGGAGTGGGCCACCCCTCCCTCTTGAGCCCCATCCTGTCCTGGCAGCTCCCAGAGGCAGAGAGGATGTGGCAGTGGCCCCGCCCCTGCCACCGTCTCAGTTTCGGGGCTGCAGGAAGGGCCCAGCAGACAGGGGCCCGGCCCTGAGGACCCCCGCCTCGCCACCCCCCATTCCCAGCACAGCTCCGGCCTCTGGCGGGGCCACTGGCCCGACTGGCACTTGGATTTCCTGCCTCGTTCCCCTCCCCCGCAGGCTCTCACATTGTTTTGCTTTTCCAAGAGCTTCTCCATGTGGAGCTGGGCCAGGAAACTGGGGAGAGGAGGAGTGTGTGTGTCCATAAATGTGTTCGTGTGTGTATATATGAGTGTGCATTTGCTTGTCTCAGGGACGCGTCTGTATCTTTGCCTGTCTCTGTGTGTATCCATCCACGCGGGCGTGCGTCTGTCTTCGGGTGTCTGTGACTCTGTGTCTACAAATAAGTGTCTCTCCGTGCATACACAGAGGGGTTGTGTGCCTGCCCATGTCTCTTTGTATTTACATGTATGGGATTGCTGTGTGCCTGAGCGTGCACATGCCTGGGAATGCACATGGGATCTAGGCCAGCCTCCTCATCACACAGGTGAAGAGACTGAGTCACAGTGGGTCCTCAGCTTTCCAGGGATCCCCTGGGAACTCTGGGGTGTACCAGGAACTGGACCTTAAGTGTGCATGGCTGTATCTAGGGGCGTAAGTTAGTCTGTGCAGGTGTATTCCTGCATGTCCATATGGAACTGTGGGTGGTACCAGCTACTCAGATGTCCCACACTTGGATGGTTAAAATGCAGATCCCCAGGCCCACACCTACTGAGCATGATTCTCTGAGGGGTGAGATCCAGGAACTGCATTTGAAACAAATGTCCAGGTGAGTCTGAAGGTTTAGACGTACTGGCCTCTCTCCCCGCTCCTCCCCAGTTCTCCAGGCAGAGAAACTGAGGCCCAGGATGGGGCAGTGGTTTACATGAGAGTTTGCTGACAGAGCGGGGTTTAGAGCTGGCGCCTGGTGAAGGCAGACAGACCATCCGCAAAGGGCAAGCGCGCTAGAGAAATACCCAGGATTCGCCAAAATGTTCGTTCTGGTTTTTCCATAACATCTTAGGGGAAAAAACGCAAATGTAACTTTTTGGCCCGTCCAAATAGGAGGATCATTGAGCAGCGCTGAGGAACTGTGAGTCTAACAGTCATGAATTTAAATGCCGTAAAACCTGCCACGCCTGGGTGTACGGGTGAAGGCAAGATGAGGCAGAGCGGTGGAGGCAACCGGGGCTGGCGCTGCCTGGAGAGACAGAGCAGGTGAAGTGGGTGGAACACGGAGGGCGCTGGGGAGCAAGGCTGGGACCATGGCACGTAGTGAAGAGAGAAGGGACAGCGTGGCCGGTGGGGATGGTGAACAGGGGCGAGCACGGAAGGGGTTTTGGTGTTGGAGCCCCAGAGGGAGTAACTGACTCAGAGGGGTCGCAGCGATTGGTAATGACAAAGGGGGTGGCACTGGCATGATCAGATCTGCGTTTTTAAAGCCTCAGTCTGGCTGCTGCTCTTGAGGATGGATTTAAAGGGGGTAGGGGGCCAGGAGGGCGCTGGCTACAGTCTCCCAGCGGGGAGATGGTGATGACAGGTTAATGGTTTAGGAGGAAAAATGTGCTAAATCCCCGTGATGTGTGGCAAACAGACTGACAGGCCTTGGCGGTGGAAACAGCCAATTCCAGGATGTTTCCTACAGTGCGAAGGAGTAAGGAAGCACTCTTCTCCCGGGGCGGGGGGGGGGGCATCCAGTCGGAGGCTGCAGTTGTGGGGGGACCGTTCCATTCCACCGAGCTGAGTCCGAGGTGTCTGAGGGACATGCTGGTGGTGTGGGCGGCTCTGGAGAACAGCCCGGGCTGGAAGAGAGAGATCTGGGGTTATTGAGGACACGGAGAGACGGCTCAGGCAGGGGCAGCCAGAAAGGAGAAGGCGGCCAGGACCGGGTGACACCAGCACCCAGGGATGAGCCCAGGTTGCCCCCCAGGGAGGCCGACGGGAACTGCTGGAGAAGAGGAGGAAACCCCAGAGAACATCCTGGGGGAGAGCCACGCAAGAGAGGAGGGCTGGAAGGTGCCCAGAGCTAGAGAGGGCCCACCTGCCACGGGTGCGCCCAGTGGGTGGGGCAGCGGGGCTGGGGTCTAGCCTGGCAAGGCTCGATGGGAGAGGGCGAGGGAGGTGCACAGGGTAGAGCCAGCAAGCGTGGACCCTGGACGGGCCTGGAAAGGGAGGAGACAGAGAAGGAAGGTGGAACACGGAGGGCGCTGGGGAGCAAGGCTGGGACCATGGCACGTAGTGAAGAGAGAAGGGACAGCGTGGCCGGTGGGGATGGTGAACAGGGGCGAGCACGGAAGGGGTTTTGGTGTTGGAGCCCCAGAGGGAGTAACTGACTCAGAGGGGTCGCAGCGATTGGTAATGACAAAGGGGGTGGCACTGGCATGATCAGATCTGCGTTTTTAAAGCCTCAGTCTGGCTGCTGCTCTTGAGGATGGATTTAAAGGGGGTAGGGGGCCAGGAGGGCGCTGGCTACAGTCTCCCAGCGGGGAGATGGTGATGACAGGTTAATGGTTTAGGAGGAAAAATGTGCTAAATCCCCGTGATGTGTGGCAAACAGACTGACAGGCCTTGGCGGTGGAAACAGCCAATTCCAGGATGTTTCCTACAGTGCGAAGGAGTAAGGAAGCACTCTTCTCCCGGGGCGGGGTGGGGGGCATCCAGTCGGAGGCTGCAGTTGTGGGGGGACCGTTCCATTCCACCGAGCTGAGTCCGAGGTGTCTGAGGGACATGCTGGTGGTGTGGGCGGCTCTGGAGAACAGCCCGGGCTGGAAGAGAGAGATCTGGGGTTATTGAGGACACGGAGAGACGGCTCAGGCAGGGGCAGCCAGAAAGGAGAAGGCGGCCAGGACCGGGTGACACCAGCACCCAGGGATGAGCCCAGGTTGCCCCCCAGGGAGGCCGACGGGGAACTGCTGGAGAAGAGGAGGAAACCCCAGAGAACATCCTGGGGGAGAGCCACGCAAGAGAGGAGGGCTGGAAGGTGCCCAGAGCTAGAGAGGGCCCACCTGCCACGGGTGCGCCCAGTGGGTGGGGCAGCGGGGCTGGGGTCTAGCCTGGCAAGGCTCGATGGGAGAGGGCGAGGGAGGTGCACAGGGTAGAGCCAGCAAGCGTGGACCCCTCTGGACGGGCCTGGAAAGGGAGGAGACAGAGAAGGAAGGTGAAAGCACCAAGAGAGACTTCAACAGGGAGGAGGCCCCCAGAGAGGGATCATTGGTCAGGAGGAGAGAAGCCAGGTTGGGGGACCTTTGACCTGAGGAGGGAGAGCTCCCCGTCCTCTTAGGGGGAGAGAGGCGGGGGCTGTGGGGCTCAGGGCAGGACTGGGCTGACAGCTTCTCTTTTCACTGTAAATTCCTGAGATCCCCTGTGAAGAGCGAGGGGCTTAGGCGCTAGAAGAGGGTAAGGTAGGAACACAGGGGTGGCCAGGCAGTGCTGGGACACTCCTCTGGGGTGCTGTGAGTCCCATCAGCAGTGCCCTGATGGGTCACCCAGAAAAGGAAGAGATAATGATCAGGGCAGGCCTTAGGGGCTGGGGTGAGGGTCTGAGGGGCAGGCCCAGCTGAACAGGGAAGAGGTACGAGATGCCCCAAGGAGCTGCCGGTGATCAGCATGAAGCCCCTTTGAGGGAGAATGTGGCAGTCTGGGGACAGAAAGGGGCACGTGTCTCACTTATTTTACAAGGGATGTGACCAGCGACCAGCAGGAGCTCAGTGCCGGGCCTGGGCTGGACAAGGTACCACACGGCATGCCTTCCCCCCAGTCTACACAGCAGCTTACGTCCATCACACCCCTAGCGCATGCACGTATTCTCCAAACCTGCAGCGTCTGGGCTTCCAGATGTCACACCTGGATCAGCTCCATGGCTTCACTTGGCTGAGCCTCCCTTTCCGCTTCAGGAAAGTCTGTGGCTGCCCTCGAGTCTGTCGAGAGGGCAGCTCGTAGAGGCATCCGGCCTGGCCTGTGGTCGGCCCTCCCTAAATCTTGCTGTTAGTGTCCTCCTGTGCTGGGACGAAGACTGAGAGCCAGCCAGCCGCTGCCCATGGTAAGCTCACAGACGCGTGGCGAGGAGGGGACACTCACAGGGACACAGACAAACGGCCCAGTGAGGCTGGCAGGTGCAGACATGGCCGCCTGGCCAGAAGGGGGTCCTGGAAAACGTTTTGGAGAAGATGCTCCCTCGGGGAAGTTTGAAGGATCAGAAGAGTCAGCCAGCACAGGAAGAGGCTGGGAGGGGGCTCCTGGCAGTAGGCCCAGCATGGAAGTAGGTAGCATTTTGGGTGGAGAGAAGTAGAAGCCGTTCAGTGTGTGAGGTGGGACCTGAAGGTCAGGGACAGCTGATCAAAGCTCCAGATCAGGGGCAGCGGCTGCAGAGTGAAGGGACTCACCGGGCTTGTCTGGAGGCCAGTGAGGAAACGGTTGCAGGCCCTTGCTCACCATTCCAGCCTCAGCGGGGCTCCTTGGAAGTGAACTTCACTTTCTCCACCTTTGCCCATGTTGTGCCCTCTGCCGGTCCTGCTCTTCTCTGCTGTCTGCGCCCTTCCCGTGGCTGAGCTTAAGGATATAGACGGCTGGGGGCCACCTCCTAACAATGGCTGTGTTCTCCCGCAGGTTGAAGGGGGCATCCACCCCGTGGCCGGGAGAGCAGCCGGTCGCAGTGGCCATCATACCCAGCGATCTCGAGTCCGCCACGCACCCCCCACGCCGCCTTTGAATCCGGGGACTTCCAGCCCAGTGCCCACGAGCCTGCCTGCCCGCGCGGCCACGCCATGAGCCACGGGCCGAGCCCTCGGCTGGCTGAGTCCCCGCAGCTGTCCAAGGGCAGCCTCCTGACCATCCTGGGCAGCCCATCGCCCGAGCGCATGGGGCCGGCGGACTCGCTGCCGCCCACGCCGCCCAGCGGCACGCCCTCGCCGGGGCCGCCGACGGCGCTGCCCCTGCCCCCGGCGCCCGCGCTGCTCGCCGACGGAGACTGGGAGAGCCGGGAGGAGCTGCGGCTGCGGGAGCTGGAGGAGGCGCGCGCGCGGGCGGCGCAGATGGAGAAGACCATGCGCTGGTGGTCGGACTGCACGGCCAACTGGCGCGAGAAGTGGAGCAAGGTGCGCGCCGAGCGCAACCGCGCGCGCGAGGAGGTGCGCCAGCTGCGCCAGCGCCTAGACGCGCTCACCAAGGAGCTGGCGGGCGCGCGGCGTGAGCGCCAGGAGGCGCAGGGCGAGTGCGAGGCGCGGGGCCGCGAGCTGGCGCGGCTGCGGGGCGCCCGGGCGGCCGCGGACAGAACGCCCGACGGGCCCGAGACCGAGCCAGAAAGGGAGCAGGAGCCGGAGCCGGTGCCGGTGCGCGACGTCGGGTCCGGCTGCGAGCGATCCCCAGGCTGCCAGGTGCGCGGCGAGGGGCGGGGTTTCTGGGCGGGGCCTTCGCTCCGAGGTCCGGAGTAGGAGGGGCTGATTGACCTGGGCATAAGGTGGCTGTAGGGCTCAGAAAGAGGGGTAGTAAGGGCCTGGCCCCCGGGTAGGTCTCATTCCTTCTGGGAGTCAGGTTTTGCCCTCCACAGCCCCCCAGGGCAGAGTGTCCCTGGTTCTGGTGGTCCCGCCACCCCGACACTGGAGTAATCGACAGAGCAAGAAATTATCCTCTTTGAGCAGGTTATAAGAACTGACCTAGAAGGCATCCATGAGTAGCACAGCTGAATCCGTTCCATTTAGAAGAAGGAGTAAACATTTTAACAGACGTCAATCGAAGCTGGGGTGGTTATCGGGGCCATGGGAGCACCAAGGAGGTCCCTGACCCCCAGGCTTTGAGAAGGGGGTGTCCCCTTTAAGCTGAGACTAGGAGGTGCTGAGGAGTTGAGGGAAAGGTGCAGGCAAGCATTCCAGGTGAGGGAAGTTCTGTGCAAACCCCGAGAGGCTGAGAGTGCCTGGTAAGTCGGCGCAAGGTGGCCGTCATTCCTTGGGCACCTTTACAGAGTGCTAGGCTCTGCACGTGCACGATCTAGTTAATTCTCAGCAAACCTTGGGAGTATTTGGTTTACAAATGAAAGCACTGAGGTTACTTACCAGTGGCTCCCAGCTGTTGACTGGAGTCGCTGGGCGTTGACCCCAGGTGGACTCCTGAGCCCTTGGTGATGATAATCAGGCTATCTGGAACGTTAACTCTGTATGCAGAGGGCAGCCTCCCCTGTACCAGCAAGCCTGTCACCTGAAGGCCGTCCCAGCCAGGAGTCCAGGCTCAGGCTGCCCCCAGCCCCAGCCCGGCCCCCACCTCTCTCCTGCCTGTGGGCTGCAGTGGGCACTGCTGCCTCCTAGTGCCTGCAGCCCCCTTCCCCGCGCCTGCCTGGTGCTTACTGGTGACGTCCATTGTTCTTCTTTGGGCCGAGGATGAGAGCCTCTGTACACCGGACGCGGACACTTTTCCTGTCTTCTCTGTGTGTGGGTAGCGAGTCACCCCAGGGGGTGTCAGGTACCGTGGCTGGAGCTCTGGGTTGCATCTGAGTTTTCCAGCCCAGCCACGTCTGTGCTCTGTGACCCCCAGCAAGTCCCTTCTTCCATGCCTGGGTCCTCATTTGGGGTTTGGAACTTTGGACCAGATGGCCTCAGAGGCCCCCATCCAGATAAATCAGAGATACAGGAGAAGTAGAATTTCACTCCTCAGGGAGGCCTCAGGACCACTGTCCCAGCGTGGATAGGGAACCTGAACCTCGTGTGTCAGGGAAGGGACTAGCCCAGACTCATCTGGAAGAACCGTGGGAAGAACCAGGCTGGGACAGAGGCCATGGACATCTTGGGTCTGTGGTCAGAGGCAGGCCAAGGCCAGACAGGGGCAGAGGAGCCCGGCAAGGGGGAAGAGGCCTTGGAGTTGAGTTAATCATCCCTTCCTGTTTCTGTCTGGGAGCTGGTTCTGCTCTCAGAGGCCACCTTTCTGTGCATCTTTTATTGTTGTTTAGTCTCTAAGTCGTGACTGGTTCTTTTGCAACCCCATGGGCACCTCTATCCATGAAATTCTCCAGGCAAGAATAGTGGAGTGGGTAGCCATGCCCTTCTCCATGGGATCCTCTGACCCAGGGATCGAATCCGCGTCTCCTGCACTGGCAGGCGGTTCTTTACCACCAAGTCACCTGTGCATCGTTTACCACATCACGTATCCTGTTTCAGGTGTTTGCACCTGGAAAGTGGGATCTTTGAGCAGGGGTCCCTTTTGAGGGGATCTAGGCCTTATTCCTTGTAAGAATTCTGCTTCTGCATTCATCAGTGTCCCACTGAGGGTTTGCATACTTCCAGCAACAGAGAGCTTACCACCTCTTCTGGGGAATCTTCCAGGATTCAAGGAACCCGAGTGGCTGACTCTGTGCAGCTCCAGGCAGTGGAGGGGGAGGGCATGGTCCTCCCTCTCCGGGGGTGGAGAGACGGGCAGCAGAAGAGGACTCTGGGGTCCTAAAGCACCGCGTGACTTGCCCAGGGTTACCCACGAGGGTGATGCTGGACCCTGGGCCTGGGAGAGGTCGTGGAGAAGGCCAGGAGGGTGAGGGCTCAGCAATCCCTGCTCCAGCCCCCACCTGGATGCCCACAGGAGCTGGAACTGGTGGAGAACCTGCTGAAGAACAGACCGGAGGAGCCCGAGGGCTGCTGGGAGGTGCGCAGCGCGGGGGCCGGGGCCCCACGGGGCAGCTCTGGCCGCCAGGAGCGCAGCCGCCTGCCGTGGGAGGACTGCCCCGTCGAGGAGGATGCCTCCAAGCTGACCGCTCTGCGGCTGCGGCTGGATGAGTCCCAGAAGGTGCTGCTCAAAGAACGAGAGTGAGTCCCGGGAAGCAGGCGGAGGCCAGGGACACTGGGTTGGGGGCGCGAGCCAGGCCACGCCAGGGCCTCCTCAGAATCGCAGAATGAAAAGCCACGTCACAGACGCTGAGACTCCCAGGGGAACGGACTGTTTGAGTCTGAGGATTTGAGAACAGTGGTGCTCTACCCAAGGACCCAATATGAGCGTTTTTTTTTTTTTTTTTTTTTAATTAATTCAAATAATATGTGTCAGGGATCTGGGTCAGACACTGGGCCATTTCTGGCATTTAGTGCTCTAAGTCGTGACTGGTTCTTTGACCCCATGGGCCAAGAATTCTCCAGGCAAGAATAGTGGAGTGGGTAGCCATGCCCTTCTCCATGGGATCCTCTGACCCAGGGATCGAATCCGCTCTCCTGCACTGGCAGGCGGTTCTTTACCACCAAGTCACCTGTGCATCGTTTACCACATCACGTATCCTGTTTCAGGTGTTTGCACCTGGAAAGTGGGATCTTTGAGCAGGGGTCCCTTTTGAGGGGATCTAGGCCTTATTCCTTGTAAGAATTCTGCTTCTGCATTCATCAGTGTCCCACTGAGGGTTTGCATACTTCCAGCAACAGAGAGCTTACCACCTCTTCTGGGGAATCTTCCAGGATTCAAGGAACCCGAGTGGCTGACTCTGTGCAGCTCCAGGCAGTGGAGGGGGAGGGCATGGTCCTCCCTCTCCGGGGGTGGAGAGACGGGCAGCAGAAGAGGACTCTGGGGTCCTAAAGCACCGCGTGACTTGCCCAGGGTTACCCACGAGGGTGATGCTGGACCCTGGGCCTGGGAGAGGTCGTGGAGAAGGCCAGGAGGGTGAGGGCTCAGCAATCCCTGCTCCAGCCCCCACCTGGATGCCCACAGGAGCTGGAACTGGTGGAGAACCTGCTGAAGAACAGACCGGAGGAGCCCGAGGGCTGCTGGGAGGTGCGCAGCGCGGGGGCCGGGGCCCCACGGGGCAGCTCTGGCCGCCAGGAGCGCAGCCGCCTGCCGTGGGAGGACTGCCCCGTCGAGGAGGATGCCTCCAAGCTGACCGCTCTGCGGCTGCGGCTGGATGAGTCCCAGAAGGTGCTGCTCAAAGAACGAGAGTGAGTCCCGGGAAGCAGGCGGAGGCCAGGGACACTGGGTTGGGGGCGCGAGCCAGGCCACGCCAGGGCCTCCTCAGAATCGCAGAATGAAAAGCCACGTCACAGACGCTGAGACTCCCCGGCGGGGAACGGGACTGTTTGAGTCTGAGGATTTGAGAACAGTGGTGCTCTACCCAAGGACCCAATATGAGCGTTTTTTTTTTTTTTTTTTTAAATTAATTCAAATAATATGTGTCAGGGATCTGGGTCAGACACTGTGCCCAGTGAGGATACAGCCCTAAGTAAGACCAGCAGTCTCTGCCTCTGTGTGGGGAGCACACTATGGGCCAAAATTAAAGCAGGAAAGGAGGGATAAGGAGACTGAGTGGTCGAAGCTGGGAATTTGGTTTCGGACGTATTGGGTGTGACTTGGCAGGGGCGTGAATGAGTCACATTTGTGAGACAGGTCTGAGCTGGAGGTAGAAATTCGAGCGCGGATAGGGAGGAGGTCAGAGGATGGGGCCTGGGAGCCAAGCCAACCAACTGCAGAATCAAAGAAAGAGGGAGGCAGCGAAGGAGAAGGGAGCCAACGAGGAGGGCAGAGGAACCAGGAGAAACCGTTTCACGGAGGAGGGAGTGATCAACTCGTCAAGTAGGAAGGGGACTGAGTGCTGACCAGTGGATTTAGGACTTGGAGATTACCAGTGACCTTGATAGGTCTTTTTTGCCCGATTATGATGAGTTTTTAGTAACACCCCTTTTTCCGTCCAGAAATTAGATACAAAGATAGGATAAGATAAGCACACACAGAAATCTTTGAGAAATTCACAAAATGCCCTTGTGAAGACAGAGGCAGAGATCATGGTGATGCTTCTGGAAGCCTGGGCGCACCAGATGTTGCCAGCGAACCCCCAGAGGCCAGGGGAGGGGCCTAGAACAGCTCAGCCTGGCCGACCGGCGCGGTGCGGGGCTGGTCCTGAAGCATGGCGTACCGGGGCCAGACACTATACCCGGGACCCGCAGCGCCTCCTTCACGTTCAGCACAGGGTGAGGCTCGGGAGAGCACATGGGGCTCCCGCCTACAGGGCCCCTCTTGAGAGAGCCCCTGACCTTGCTCCCCAGCGTTCCCAGCCGCAGAGCTGTGTGTTCAAACCCAGCCAACTTAAAACAGACAGGAAGGCAGGGGGTCTTATTTGACAGATGAGCCCAGGGCCCAGTGCCCTGGAGGCTCTGTCGCTCCCCACAGTGGGGGCTGGACCCCTGCAGTAGTGTGCCGGGAGACACCCACAGCAGAGTGGGGTGGCAGGAGGGCCTTGATGCAAAGGCCAGGACTCTGCGTTCAAAGGAGACAAGGACGACACAGGAGAACTCAGCAGAGGGCCCCAGGGGGCTCACCCCCATGGTTTTACCCCCTCCCCAGGGATAAAATGGCACTGAGCAGAAACATCGAGAAGCTGGAGGGGGAGCTCAGCCAATGGAAGATCAAGTACGAGGAACTGAGCAAGACCAAGCAGGAGATGCTCAAACAAGTGAGTCTTGGAGCCCAGGGCTGGCTTCCTGGAGGAAGCAGTACGGTGCTGTTGAATTTCAGCAGTGAGGATGGGAGAAAGAAGAATTCATTCAATCCCTGTCAAGCACCAGCCATGTGCTCTGCAGGGTTCTGTGGGCTGGGGCAGGAGGGTGGGTGTGGGGATCAGCCAACGAGGAGGGCAGAGGAACCAAAACCGTTTCACGGAGGAGGGAGTGATCAACTCGTCAAGTAGGAAGGGGACTGAGTGCTGACCAGTGGATTTAGGACTTGGAGATTACCAGTGACCTTGATAGGTCTTTTTTGCCCGATTATGATGAGTTTTTAGTAACACCCCTTTTTCCGTCCAGAAATTAGATACAAAGATAGGATAAGATAAGCACACACAGAAATCTTTGAGAAATTCACAAAATGCCCTTGTGAAGACAGAGGCAGAGATCATGGTGATGCTTCTGGAAGCCTGGGCGCACCAGATGTTGCCAGCAAACCCCCCAGAGGCCAGGGAGGGGCCTAGAACAGCTCAGCCTGGCCGCCCGGGGCGCGTGCGGGCTGGTCCTGAAGCATGGCGTACCGGGGCCAGACACTATACCCGGGACCCGCAGCGCCTCCTTCACGTTCAGCACAGGGTGAGGCTCGGGAGAGCACATGGGGCTCCCGCCTACAGGGCCCCTCTTGAGAGAGCCCCTGACCTTGCTCCCCAGCGTTCCCAGCCGCAGAGCTGTGTGTTCAAACCCAGCCAACTTAAAACAGACAGGAAGGCAGGGGGTCTTATTTGACAGATGAGCCCAGGGCCCAGTGCCCGGGAGGCTCTGTCGCTCCCCACAGTGGGGGCTGGACCCCTGCAGTAGTGTGCCGGGAGACACCCACAGCAGAGTGGGGTGGCAGGAGGGCCTTGATGCAAAGGCCAGGACTCTGCGTTCAAAGGAGACAAGGACGACACAGGAGAACTCAGCAGAGGGCCCCAGGGGGCTCACCCCCATGGTTTTACCCCCTCCCCAGGGATAAAATGGCACTGAGCAGAAACATCGAGAAGCTGGAGGGGGAGCTCAGCCAATGGAAGATCAAGTACGAGGAACTGAGCAAGACCAAGCAGGAGATGCTCAAACAAGTGAGTCTTGGAGCCCAGGGCTGGCTTCCTGGAGGAAGCAGTACGGTGCTGTTGAATTTCAGCAGTGAGGATGGGAGAAAGAAGGGAATTCATTCAATCCCTGTCAAGCACCAGCCATGTGCTCTGCAGGGTTCTGTGGGCTGGGGCAGGAGGGGTGGGTGTGGGGGAGACAGATACTTATCTATCTGGAGACCAGCCAGATAGATAAATTCAGAAGCTGGGAAAGTCAAGGCACAATCAGAGAGAGGAGGTGGTGCATCATAGAAAGGCTTCTTTGAGAGGGTGACATTGGAGGCAAGACCTAAATGTCTTGAGAAGAAGCCACTGTTGATAAGAGATGGGGGCAGAGTTTCTGGCAGAAGGCACAGCAAATGCAAAGGTCCTGAGGCCACCACAAGCTGGTGTGTTCTAAAAGCAGAGGCCAGTGTGGCGGGAGGGGAGTCAGTGAGAACTGAGATTGGAAGGCGAGCTGAATCCCACAGGCCCTGGGGAGGAGTCTGGATGCTCACTGGCACATAGTTGGGGGTGAGATCTTGCTGGAGCCCATGACTGTCAAGGGAACAGTCCTGGTGTCCGCATCTTAGGGATGAGGAAACCGAGGCTCCAGCCGGCAGAGAGGAGATTCCACCGCTATAGTCTGGGGGAACTCTGGGCGGGCCAGGGTCTGGCTTCACTGTGTCCTGTGCAGACCCCGAAGGCCACCAGGGGGCGCAGCCAACCCTCTGTTCTAGAAGGTGGGCGCCTCAGCCCTTAGAGCCTGAAACTGCCCTGGAAGACTGATTTTTAGGTAGAGTCTCTTCGTGGAATCGCCTAAAATAAGCTTCCCAGACTGCGCCCTCACCCTCCCGAGTCAGCATCTTTGCGGGTTCGGTCGAAGAATCTGCTTTTTGATCTTTTCAAATTGTGTAATCATCTGAAGAAAATTGAGACCCAACTGTGCAGTTTTATACGTACGTAACTATAAAGATTCTCATTTGTATCTGAGTTTTTTCCCTCCACACTGCGTATTTAAGACTCATTCATGCCATTGCAAAGAGCATTCCTCTGGCAGTTTTCCCTGCTCTACAACATGGAATCTGCACTATTTTAAAATAACCCCCTGTGAGGTTGTAACCACACCCATAGGCAGACCTGCATTCAGACCCACTGGGTGTGTTCAGCCCGTGTTTGCGGAGGGCTGCCTTGTGCCCAGGCTGTGCAGGGATAGAAAGATGGGCAGACAGACATGCAGTCTCCCAAGCTCACCTTCTTGGGCTGGGGGCATGGAGTAGTACGCCTTCTAGACCGGAAGGACGGGAGAGGAGGCCTCCCTGAGGAGGGGGCCTTTAGACCAAGTTCTGAGAAATGAGGAAAATCAGCCCTTCGAGGTCCCCTGGGAAGAGGCGCCGGAGCACAGTGTGAAGCCGGTAGTGGACAGGAGCTTGTGTATCTGAGGACTCGAGAAGGGCACAGAGAGAGCTCAGGGGAGAGGAATGGGCGATATGGTTGAGGGCAGACGACTTTGTGAGACCCTATGGAAGGGTCAGTTCTTAAGGACCCGGGGGTTGGGGATATGATTGACCTTATCTTTTTTTTTTCTTAATTAATTAATTAAGTTTTGGCCACTCAGAGTGTCTGGTGGGATCTTAGTTCCCCAACCAGGGATGGAACCCGTGCCCCCTGCAGTGGAAGCGTGGCGTCCTCACCACTGGATCACCAGGGAATTCCCCTGGGTTTATCTGTTTTAAAAGCTCACCCTGGGCTACTGTTGTGGGCAGTGGGTCGACAAGGGCGGGTAGGAGGAGGAGGCCCAAAATGGGCACGAGAGGCGCGATGATCATGAGGAAGAAAGCGAGAGATGTCGGAGGAGGCAGACGTGGTCAGATGTGGGGTCTGTTCTGGAATTGGAACCCCCCCCACGTCGGCTAGCCTAGGCTCTTCGTGGAATCGGCCTAAAATAAGCTTCCCAGACTGCGCCCTCACCCTCCCGAGTCAGCATCTTTGCGGGTTCGGTCGAAGAATCTGCTTTTGATCTTTTCAAATTGTGTAATCATCTGAAGAAAATTGAGACCCAACTGTGCAGTTTTATACGCGTAACTATAAAGATTCTCATTTGTATCTGAGTTTTTTCCCTCCACACTGCGTATTTAAGACTCATTCATGCCATTGCAAAGAGCATTCCTCTGGCAGTTTTCCCTGCTCTACAACATGGAATCTGCACTATTTTAAAATAACCCCCTGTGAGGTTGTAACCACACCCATAGGCAGACCTGCATTCAGACCCACTGGGTGTGTTCAGCCCGTGTTTGCGGAGGGCTGCCTTGTGCCCAGGCTGTGCAGGGATAGAAAGATGGGCAGACAGACATGCAGTCTCCCAAGCTCACCTTCTTGGGCTGGGGGCATGGAGTAGTACGCCTTCTAGACCGGAAGGACGGGAGAGGAGGCCTCCCTGAGGAGGGGGCCTTTAGACCAAGTTCTGAGAAATGAGGAAAATCAGCCCTTCGAGGTCCCCTGGGAAGAGGCGCCGGAGCACAGTGTGAAGCCGGTAGTGGACAGGAGCTTGTGTATCTGAGGACTCGAGAAGGGCACAGAGAGAGCTCAGGGGAGAGGAATGGGCGATATGGTTGAGGGCAGACGACTTTGTGAGACCCTATGGAAGGGTCAGTTCTTAAGGACCCGGGGGTTGGGGATATGATTGACCTTATCTTTTTTTTTTCTTAATTAATTAATTAAGTTTTGGCCACTCAGAGTGTCTGGTGGGATCTTAGTTCCCCAACCAGGGATGGAACCCGTGCCCCCTGCAGTGGAAGCGTGGCGTCCTCACCACTGGATCACCAGGGAATTCCCCTGGGTTTATCTGTTTTAAAAGCTCACCCTGGGCTACTGTTGTGGGCAGTGGGTCGACAAGGGCGGGTAGGAGGAGGAGGCCCAAAAATGGGCACGGAGAGGCGCGATGATCATGAGGAAGAAAGCGAGAGATGTCGGAGGAGGCAGACGTGGTCAGATGTGGGGTCTGTTCTGGAATTGGACACCACGTCTGGCTCCTTGCCGAGCCCTCCTGCACCGGTGCCCGCCCCCCACCCCAGCGCCGGTGGTCCTCCCCTGACCAGCCTGTGCCGTCCCACGCAGCTCAGCATCCTGAAGGAGGCCCACCAGGACGAGCTGGGCCGCATGTCCGAGGACCTGGAGGACGAGCTGGGAGCGCGCTCCAGCCTGGACAGGAAGATGGCGGAGCTGAGGGGTGAGGTGAGCCCCAGCAGGGCCCGAGGGGTGCTCCAGCCTGCAGGGGTGGGCCGCTCTCCCTCACGGGCACCAGAAGCGCCCTCGCACCCTGCACGCCGAGAAAGAAGCCCGTGTTAATTATAGCTGCTGCAGCTGGACTGGCTTCCTGGAGCCAAAAACAGCTGCAGGAGGAGGTGGGGAGGGAGCCTCCAGCTCAGGCCCTCCTGGGTCCCCCTCCCCGTGCTCCCCTCCCCGTGTCCCGCCCTGCTGCAGATGGAGCGGCTGCAGGCGGAGAATGCAGCCGAGTGGGGCCGCCGGGAGCGGCTGGAGACCGAGAAGCTGGGCCTGGAGCGGGAGAACAAGAAGCTGCGGGCGCAGGTCGGGGACCTGGAGGAGGCGCTGGCCCGGCGGCGGCGACAGACGGCCAGCGCGCTGGACTGTGACCTGCGGGCCAGCCAGGCCGCACTCTTCGAGAAGAACAAGGTTGGACAGGGGTGGAGACGGGGGTGCAGCCCGGGCTGGGGCAGAGCCCCTCCTGTGTGGCCAGCTCCGGACCACAGGGGGCCGGGGCCCCTTGAAGCAACAGCACAGACAGAGGTAGTGATCGCTGCGGCAGCCGCTGCTCCTGGGCTCCCGCCGCGGGCCAGGCTCCTGACAGCGTCATAGCTGTGTGATGGCCACCATGCGGGCCAGGCCCAGTGCTGGTGCTTTGTGTCCATGATCTGGACAACATTGAATGGCGCAGTGGGAAAAAATGCACCTGCCAAGCCGGAGATGCGGGTTTAATCCCTGGATCGGGAAGATCCCCTGGGGAAGGACATGGCCACCCACTCCAGTCTCCTTGCCTGGCGAGTCCCATGGGCAGAGGAGCCTGGCGGGCTACAGTCCACAGGGTCGCAGAGTCAGACACAACTGAAGCAACTAATCAACAACATCACTTAATCCTTTCAGTGGGCCTTTTATTGATCCAGCAAATGTGTATTGAGCACCACCTGTATGTAAGGCCTTGTTCTAGGCGCTCAGGACACAGCTGTGAACAGACAGGAAGGAACGTGGCCCCGCCTCGTGGAGCTGACGGCTCAGGGGGAGGTAGACGCTGCTCCCTCTGTCCCACAAGGAGCTGGACGCACAGCTCCGTCGCTGCAGTGGGGAGAGGGGAGGCCAGGGGACCTGGCTGAGGCCCGAGTCCTGGGGAGACTGCCCCGAGCCAGTGATGTTTGAGTTCAGGGAGAGCAGAGGTTGACCAGTAGAGGACCGATTCCAGGAGGGAATTTGGAAATGATGTAAATGAACGTCCCATGCTGACAGGGACCTGGGGCTTTGGAGGAACGAGGGAGGCTGGTGTGTCTAGAGAGGAGTGGGCAAGAGGGCTGTGGAAGGTGAGGCAGGGGCTCAGGGCCACCTTTGAAAAGCGAGAGGTGGGCGCCAGCAGGTTGTGGCTCTGAGTGCTCGCTGGCTGCCGTGTGGAAGGCTGATGGGAAGGCAAGCGAACAAAATCTGTGCCGTTTCCCGGGGGCGGCAGGAGAGGGTGGAGGCCAGGACCAGGCTGAGGTTGGTGGAAATGGAAAAGGAATGGATTCAAGAGGCCTTTAGCTGGTGCCTGCCCCCAGCTTCATAGATGCAGAGACGGAGGGCTCAGAGAGACCCAGCGCTCAGGGGCAGGCAGCGCCTCTCCCAGCCGCTCATCCTCCTGCCAGCCTCGACTTCCACTCTCGGCTGAGCTCATCCGCAGACCCATAGCTTCAGTGCTGTGCACACACCAGAGTCTTGACTTGATCCCTCCCCAGGAAACATGGCTCAGCTCAGGCAGCCCGCCGCACACCTCCAGTCATCTCCAGCAGGCACCCCCAAGTTCAGTGTCCAGAATGGAGCCAGCGACCCCACCCACCTCTCCCCTCATCGCCCCCGGGCCTTCTCACCTCACCAGGTGGCACCTCTAGCTCCCAGCCGCCCAGCCAACTCGAGGGCTGGCATTTCAGAGAGACACCGGGGAGGAGGGGCCCCAGCACCCCCAGACCCACCCGGCCCCGTGGCCTCCCCGGCACGAGCCCTCCTCCACCTCCGCTCTCCCGCAGGAGCTGGCGGACCTGAAGCACGTGCACGGCAAGCTGAAGAAGCAGTTCCAGGAGAAGGTGGCGGAGCTGGCCCACGCCAACCGGCGCGTGGAGCAGCACGAGGCCGAGGTGAAGAAGCTGCGGCTGCGAGTGGAGGAGCTCAAGAAGGAGCTGGCCCAGGCTGAGGACGAGGTGAGCCCCTGCCGGGGCCCGGAGCACAGCCTGCAGACCTCGGCAGGGGCGGGTGGGGGTGGGGCTGCCGGGCCCTCCCGTGCGGCTCCACCCGGGGTCCCTGGTGCCTGGTAGGAGCCTGACTCTCGCGAGGCGCCCAGGAGAAAGCAGGTGGGTGACAGATGGCGTGTGGGTCGGAGAATGGGAAGAGAAATGGACAGATAAGGTGGCTGAGTGGTGAAGTAGGTTAATGGAGGGCTGACGGGGTGGATGGGGTGTTGGGTAAACAGACAGAAGGATAACTCCACGGATGGATGAACAGACAGATGAGGAAGTAAGTGGACAGATGGGTGGGAGAGGGAGAGGGGTAAATGGATGAGATGTAACTTTAGATGTTTGATGGGTGGTTGGATGGATGATGGATGGATATACGGGAAGATGGATGACCAATGGATCATGGAAAGATGGATAGACAACTGCCTGGGTCAGTGGTAGAAAAATGAATGGACAGAGAGAAAGAAGGATGGAAGGAGACGGGTCTGGAAGAGTGGAACGACACAGGGCAGAGTGAATGGGTGGCCGAATAGATGAATGAATGGTGGGTGGGTAGGTGAGTATCTCCGTAGGTGGATGGATGTTTCCACGGATGAATGGTCAGATGGGCAGATTCATAGGAACAGATGAGTAGGTGGGTTGATGGATGGATCAGTAGCTTGGAGCGTTGGAGGCTGGGTAGGTTTGGAAGGGAGGGGCAACAGGGAGGAAGAAGAATGAAAGGGATGTTTTCCTGGAGGAGCCGGGCCTTGGTCTAGGCATCAAAGGAGACAGGCATTCTCCCAGAAGAACGGCAGGGGGCGGCTGGGCCTCGGCCAATGGCCCAGCCCAAGGGGACCGTCATGTGCTCCGCCCCGCTCACCCCCAGCTGGACGAGGCCCACAACCAGGCGCGGAAGCTGCAGCGGTCGCTGGACGAGCAGACAGAGCTGAGCGAGAACCTGCAGGTGCAGCTGGAGCACGTGCAGTCCAGGTGGGCCCAGCGGGCAGCCCCGGGGAGAGGACGCCATCCGAACAAAACAGGCCTGAGGTGCTTTCAGCCAAGGGAAGCCGAGGGCCAGGGGTCAGGATTGGAGCCCCAAAGGGAGCAAGAGGGGAAGACGTAGAAGGAAGAGAGCTGGACGCCCTGGGCCCAGAATCCCAGCAGGAAGGGCCGGGGCCCGGAAACCAGGGAAGGGAGTGCAGGAAGTAAGACCAGCTGGGGGCCTTGGAGGTGTATCCTATGACCAGAGGATAGGAGAAGCAGACAAAGAGGTCAGGCCCATCGTGGGGTCGTAGGGAGGGCTGGTGGATCTAGGAAGTCTTTTTTGTCTTTTTGGCCACTATTGGTCTTTCATTTATTCATTTTCATCCATCTTTGTTCTCTGGCCTATGTGGGCCTCCCATCGCGGTGGCCTCTCTCATCGCAGAGCACCGGCTCTGGGCACATGCGCCCCAGAGCTCCAGCTCAGTAGTTGGACACATCGGTCCAGCTGCTCCGCGGCACGTGGGATCTTCCCAGGCCAGGGATCGAACCGGCGCCCCTTGCACTGCAAGGCGGTGTCCTCATCCACTGGACCACCAGGGAAGCTCCTGGGAAGTCTTTGATAACAAGCAGGCTGCAAGGTCCCCAGGCTGGGATGACCCTGGACCAGCTGGCATCTGTGGAGATTCTGGCCCTGGTGGCCACCGCAGACCCCTCCACTGCAGACAGGAGCCATCTACCTCAGTGAGGGAGGACCAGGGGTCTGGGGGCCCACCCAGCATGCTCTACCGCCCGCCCACCCCAACACCTTGTGAGGCTTCTCCCTGGGTTGATGAGGGGCGTTGGAGGCTGGGTAGGTTTGGAAGGGAGGGGCAACAGGGAGGAAGAAGAATGAAAGGGATGTTTTCCTGGAGGAGCCGGGCCTTGGTCTAGGCATCAAAGGAGACAGGCATTCTCCCAGAAGAACGGCAGGGGGCGGCTGGGCCTCGGCCAATGGCCCAGCCCAAGGGGACCGTCATGTGCTCCGCCCCGCTCACCCCCAGCTGGACGAGGCCCACAACCAGGCGCGGAAGCTGCAGCGGTCGCTGGACGAGCAGACAGAGCTGAGCGAGAACCTGCAGGTGCAGCTGGAGCACGTGCAGTCCAGGTGGGCCCAGCGGGCAGCCCCGGGGAGAGGACGCCATCCGAACAAAACAGGCCTGAGGTGCTTTCAGCCAAGGGAAGCCGAGGGCCAGGGGTCAGGATTGGAGCCCCAAAGGGAGCAAGAGGGGAAGACGTAGAAGGAAGAGAGCTGGACGCCCTGGGCCCAGAATCCCAGCAGGAAGGGCCGGGGCCCGGAAACCAGGGAAGGGAGTGCAGGAAGTAAGACCAGCTGGGGGCCTTGGAGGTGTATCCTATGACCAGAGGATAGGAGAAGCAGACAAAGAGGTCAGGCCCATCGTGGGGTCGTAGGGAGGGCTGGTGGATCTAGGAAGTCTTTTTTGTCTTTTTGGCCACTATTGGTCTTTCATTTATTCATTTTCATCCATCTTTGTTCTCTGGCCTATGTGGGCCTCCCATCGCGGTGGCCTCTCTCATCGCAGAGCACCGGCTCTGGGCACATGCGCCCCAGAGCTCCAGCTCAGTAGTTGGACACATCGGTCCAGCTGCTCCGCGGCACGTGGGATCTTCCCAGGCCAGGGATCGAACCGGCGCCCCTTGCACTGCAAGGCGGTGTCCTCATCCACTGGACCACCAGGGAAGCTCCTGGGAAGTCTTTGATAACAAGCAGGCTGCAAGGTCCCCAGGCTGGGATGACCCTGGACCAGCTGGCATCTGTGGAGATTCTGGCCCTGGTGGCCACCGCAGACCCCTCCACTGCAGACAGGAGCCATCTACCTCAGTGAGGGAGGACCAGGGGTCTGGGGGCCCACCCAGCATGCTCTACCGCCCGCCCACCCCAACACCTTGTGAGTGGCTCTCTCCCCTGGACCTCCCTTCGAGCCAGGGGACGTCAGAGAACAAATCGAGCCCAGGCGCCGCCCCACGTCACAAGCCCCCACCCAAGACCGACTTCCCGCGCCAGGCCCGGGGCAGGCCCTGGCTTCCCTCCTGTCCTTTCATGGCAGAGACAGTGCCCGGGCTCTGCAGCCGAGACTGCCCGGGTAGGTAGAGGTCTGGCTTTGCACTAAGTAGCTGTGTCATTTGGGGCCACTTGCTTAAAACCTCTTTTCTTTTTCAGTTTCCTCATCTGTAACATGGGGCTGGTTACAGTTTTTATTACGTCTTGATTGTGGGAATTAAATGAACTGATCTGTGCTTATAAAAGTACTTGGCACATAATAAATGCCAAATAGTAGCGGAGCTTTAGTACTGGGGTCAGATGTGCTGTGCTTGGATGGCATCCCTGACTCCATAGGCGTGAGTGAGGCGGCTCCGGGAGATGGTGAAGGACGGGGGAGCCTGGCGTGCTGCCGTCCATGGGGTCACAAAGAGTCAGACATGACTGAGCAACCACACTGTGCTGTAAGAGCCATGCTCCTAGGAGAGGCAGGAAGGGAAAGACTGGTTTTCCAAAGGGGCTGGCAGATGGGGAAACTAAGGCACAAGAGGGTAAGACCTTTCACAGCCCCACAGCTGGTGGATGGTCAGGCCAGCTGGCCCCCCGGCCATCTGAGGCCTTTTCAACAGAGCACATACGGGCATGTATGTACTGAGCGTCTGTGGCTAAGGGCACAGGCTGTGGAGCCGGACAGCCAGAGCTCAGTTTCCCCAGCTGCCTGTAAAGCGCCGTGCAGGGGCCCCGGCGAGTCCAAGTTGGGCTCAGTGCCGGCCAGCTCTGCCCCCTCCACCCCGCCCCTCAGCACACACCCCTCACAAGGCTGCATGGCCTCGGGGCTTTCCCGCAGTCTTGGCCACATTCTTTGAGAGCCATAAACTCCCAAAATGGGCAGGCAGGCTGGCTCTGCCCAAGCGCTCAAGTGCTTCCACGGGGAGGGCCGGCTGCCCAGGACCGCTGCCTCATCTTATTTCCCAACTTTTGGTGCTTTAATGTTCCGGGGACAGCTCACTAAATCACCGTGCAGTAATGGAGGCCCCCGCCTGCGCCCCTCCCTGCCGTGTTAATAATTCATGCCTTCCAGTAAGATGCAGCCGGGGCGGCTGCTCCGCTGGGGGTGGGTGCGGGGAGCCAGGGGAAAGCGGGGATGGGCCCTGCCTCCACTGGCGCTCCTTAAAGGCAAGTCGGCCTCGCCGATTTGGGCTTTAGGAACTATCATGTGAGGAAGAATTAGGGTGGGGCGCTTTCCCATGAATGTTAGGGATGTTGGATGTCAGAATCCCCACCCTTAGACTCAGGATCTCCCTGTGGTCTTTGGCGCCTGGCTCGGGTTCGAATCCCAGCCGCGTGACCTCGAGCTGGCGGCTTCACCTCTCCGAACCCTCCTGGCCCAGCGCCAGCCCCCTCGCTCAGCCGTCCGCGAGACTCCGGGCAAAGGCCTGGATGGCCTTGTGCCTCCGTTTCCCTGTGTGTACAGTGAGGGTGGCAGGGGCACCTCCCTCACTTCAGGGGCTTCTGCCAGGATGACGTGAGATGAGCTCATGTTTTAGGAGGCCCTGTCTGGGGCCTGGCCGCGGCACATGCTGGGGAGGCTCCGCTGCTGTCCGCACCCGCGGACCCGGCTGCCGCTGACCCGCCTGTCCCCCGCCCCACAGGCTCCGCCGGCAGCAGCAGAATGCCCCCCTCTTTGGGAAGATCCGCAGCGCTCGCTTTGGCGCCGAGGAGGCGGGGGACGGAGCCAGCGACCTGGACGAGGACGAGGACCTGCAGATCCAGGTGGCCTAGAGCTGCCAGGGCTGGGCAGGACTGGCCCGAGGCCCAGGCCCCCGCCCCACCCCCCAGGAGCCCGGGCTGCCCACTGGCCACTCGAACTGACGCCGCTGGCTGTGCTTACCCTGGGAGCCAAACCCGGTCCCCGCACGGACAGCTTCCTTGTCTCCCCAGGTGGGCCTCGGTGGTCCCACCTGACCTTCACTTTGTGGAAGGGAAGCTATGGCCCAAGTTTTACATTTATGTATATATGCCTGGGCTCCTTGGATTTATTCGGTTTTATAGACATGGAACCACGCTAAGGCCCGGCCTAGGTGCCCGTACCCACCCCGGGCTTTCTTGCGGGGGGAGGGGGTGTCAAGAACTGTTAAGGGGCCTCTACCCAGGCTGCCTCTCTGGACCTTGGTGCTTCAGGCAGGAGCTGTGGCTGTGCATAGTACAATGTGATAACGCGGTCTTTTGTAATAAACTGAGTTCAAGTTCTCAGGCTGGAGTCCTGAGTGTGGCAGATGTAGGTATGTGGAGGGGTACAGACAGGAGCAGCCTGTCCGGCACGAAACCTGAGCTCCGGAATATTAATATGAAGTCACTTGAGTGACTTAATAAACGAATGACTGTGAGAAAGAATGAATGAATGAAGAGTGGAACTGATGGACAGGCTGAAATCTAGCTCCTGTGAAGGGAACAGGAAAGGATGGTGCATGTCTAATCTGGAAGAGACTTCAGTTCTGGCTCCAAATGGATTCCAATCTCTGCGCTGGCCCTTTGTGACTGTGCAACCTTGGGGGAGTTACGTGCCCTCTCTGGGCCTCAGTTTCTCCAAGCTATCTCATAGAGTCATCAAGAGGATTAGATGAGTTCATCCGAAGCTCAGTAAAGGTGAATTAGAATTGAAACACTTGAAGGTAGGCCCTGGAGAGGAGGGATTTGCCAACTGGGTTTGGCTGTAAGGGATGGAGTTCAGACAACTGATTCGTGGGCGTTTACCCAAAGGTGGATATGAACGCAACAAATAATCCTTTCATTGTTCTCTTAGCTCTGCTCTAGGTAGTGAAATCATAGGTGGTTTTTATCTTTGATTCTTAATTCCTAAACCTTTCATGACCAGCCAGTGTATACTAAATCTGGTAGAAAAGCTTTTTCCAAGCACGGTAGCATCCATTGTTGAATCTTCATGAGTTGGGGTGGCCTTGGCCCTTGATGAGAGTTTCATATGAATTCTTGACCCCAGAGCCTGGTGTCCGCAGGAGGAGACAGAACTCTCAGCACTGACGGAGCCCACGGGCCGTGGCAAGTCCCCTGTGCTCAGAGGTGAGCGCAGAGCAGCTGGGCTCAGAGCAAGGGCCTGGCACCCAAGAGGAGTTCAATTCAGTTGATCAAGGTGCGGAGGGCTCCCTACCCTGGGGTACCCCTGGGGCCATGGCGCTGGGACCCACCCTCTGCCACAAGCCCTGGGGGTTGAGAGGCAGTGGCCAGACAGGCCCAGGAGCCCAGCCAGGCATACGAAGTATGTCCTCCGTGGCCAAGCCTGAACTGACCATGCTGGTGAGGCGGGCTTTGCTGTCGTAGCATGGAGACCTCTGGTCCCCTCCTGGGCTCAAGCGGGGCGAGGAAGGAGTCGGACAGACTTAGCCATCAGGATTCCCCAACCCCCACCCCACGGGCCTTTCCCACCAGCCAGGGCCAACAGAAAAAGGAAAAGGCGCTGCGGGAAGAAGATCGTTTCTTGCCAGAAGTCTATTTTCTCTCCCAAATAGGAAGTGGGCCCCAGAAGTGGCTGAAAATACCGCCCTTTGACCCCCTGGGAGCCCGGAGCCAGGGACTCACAGACAGCAGCCCTGAGAGGCGCCCCCCGGGCCCCGAGCCGGACCTGCCATTCCCAGACGCAGAGCAGACCAGCCGGCCCCTCGGGCTCCCCTAGACTCCCCGGCACCTCCGGCAAGATAGCGTGGAGCGGGGGGCCCCATTACAGCCCCTGCCTGCTGGTGGGGCAGGGTCTGGTCTCCTACCTCCCGCGTACAAGGTAGCCGGGAAGTTTGGGGAGGGACGCTCAGCTGCAGACACAGGGCTAGAAGTTTCTCTGGGCCTGAAGCTCACGCTGCCTCCCTGCTCACAGCCCTCGCATCCCAGTGGTCACGGCAGCAGCATCTGCCAACAGAAGCATTGGCTCTGGCTCACATCGTGCTTGAAAAAATGATATTTACTGCATTGTTCATGTTAATAATAGGGTGTTTTCTCCCAAAACAATGTGGGCTTCCCCTTGTTGAGACCTCAACACCTCAGACCACACGGGGCTCACCTGCCCGTGTGACCGCAGCAGTAGGGGTGAGAGGTAGGGGCTCCCTGGAGGGGCTCACGGGCACCCACAAGCCACAGTCCCCACAGCTCCCTGCCGACTCGCTTGCACCCCACCTGTGTTACCACCTGGCCCCCAGAAGCGGGCCACTGTCCTTCCGCTGGCCTAGTCCAGTCTTTCTTTGAACAGGTAAGGAGACTGGCAGAGTGGGAGGGGCAGGGTGATGGCTGAGGACAGTGTCAGGGACAGCCAGGCAAGTGCAGCCGTCACTCGAGCTCAGCCCTCCTGCAGGCTCCTGTCGCCACGGGGACGACCGCAGAACACAGTGACCGCATCGAGCCACGCCATGTGTTTCCCAGCCCTGTGAGGCAGGCCGTCCTCTCACTTCACACCAAGGACGCAGAGGCTCAGAGGGACCAAGGGACGGTCCCAAAGCCAGTGGCTCAGTGGTAAAGAATCCACCCGCCGATGCAGCAGGCGTGAGTTTGATTCCTGGTCCAGGAAGATCCCACGTGCCACGCAACGGCTGAGCCCGTGCACCCCGACTATGGAGCCCACACTCCAGAGCCCTGGCACCGCGACTTCTGAACCTCCTGCTTCCTGGAGCCCATGCTCTGCAACAAGAAAGCCACTGCCAGGAAAAGGCTGCTCACCCCAACTAGAGAAACGCCTGTGCCGCCATGAAGACGCAGCACAGCTAAAAATAAAGTTTTTTAAGTTATATATAAAAAATAAATGATACCAAAGCCACACAACTGCTTAGGGTTACCCCGGTATTCCAGGTCAGGCATCCTGAGGCAAGAGGCCACACTCCTGATTGTGATCCTCATCCGCCACCCCTCCAAGGCCAGGCCCCATGCGGTCCAGCCCCTGCCCCCGCAGCCCCGCCCCACTCCACAGGCCCTGCGGCTCGAGCCATGGCGAACCCCCTTCCTGCCATTCAGAATTGCCCTTTCCCCATCAAAGCCCCACCAGCCTCTCAATGCTCAGTCTCCTTGGTTCATTCTCAGCGTGTTAGCAGGCTGTGCGGGGATGGCTTAGTTGCTCAGTCGTGTCTGACTCTTGTTACCCCGTGAACCGTTGCCTGCCAGGCTCCTCTGTCCATAGAATTTTCCAGGTAAGAATAATTACTTTTTTTAAAAAAGATCTTCCCAACCCAGGGATTGAACCCTGGTCTCTTATGTCTCCTGCATGGCCGGTGGGTTCTTTCCCAACTGAACTGCAATGAAAGCCCCTTACTTGTCTGCTTCTCCTGCCCCACCAGACGCTCCTGCAGGGCGGAGAAGCCTTCCAGCAGCCAGCACGGTGCCCCGGGCTGAGGGAGCGTCTTTAAAGGATGGCTGGATGAGATGGTAGAGGGCCGCTGCCCCTAACTCCACCTTCACTGCCACACCAGCAGGACTGGTCCTGGGTGTCTTTCTGCGGGTCAGCTGGGAAGTCTCCCAGGCACTGAAAGCCGCCGCAGCCCCGGGCAGCAGTGCCAGCACAGACCTGGACAAGCTGGAGAACCTGCTGGGCCAGCCACGGCCCCTCCTCCCCCTGCGGCCTGGGGCTGGGGCCCTGCTGTCTGTCCTCCCCCACCTCTCCAGTCAAGCTGGAGAAGTTCTCTCCTTCCCTTTCCCCTTACCTGGCAGCCTCCAGGGATCCCTGCCTTGAGATTTGTGCCCAAGAGGGAGTCCCCACACCCCAGCACTCCAAGCAAGCTGGACTTCTGGATCCAGCGGCTCTCTGATTAGCTGTGTATCTTCTGGCAAGCTCCTGTCCCTCTCTGGGCTTTCGTTTCTTTCTCCGTGAAAGGGGAACAGTGGCAGCTGGATTCTCCAAACGTAATATGACTTTACGGTTGGTACCAGTTTTCTGGCTTTCCTTACGCTGTCCATACTCTCCCAAGACCCTAGCTCCCCCCCAGCCCAGGGGCCCACCAGCCATCTCAGGCACCCCTCTGGGACTGTGGGGGGTGGGCTGGAGCCAGAGGCAGCCCCCAGGAGGCAGCTGTAGCTCTCAGCGCTCCCCTCCCCACCCCCCACCCGGCTCCTCTGTCTACTCATTCTAATTGCAGGGTTGCCAGGAGCCAGCTGCCTCCCGGGCCCCAGGTGGGTGCCTCCCAGTGGATCAAGGGCTCCCTGGATAGCCTCCCAGTTCTCCACCAGCCCCACAGACCCTGCTGTGCTGGGGAGGTCTCCATGGGGCTCCGACTCCCCTCTCCCGCTCTGGGAGGGGCCCTGGAGGGGTGTGAACGGGAAGCCTGCCTCAGGCTGTCTCATTTGCCAGGCTTCCCCCAGGTCAGAAAGGCCATCCTGGCCGCCTCCTCCGCCCCCACTCAAGAACGAGCTGTGGGGCTTCCCAGGTGGCTCTGTGGTAAAGAACCTGCCTGCCCATGCAGGGGTCACCCACCACAACTGTTGACCCCACGCTCTGAACCCCGGGAGCCACGATTATGGAGCCCACACGCGGCACATACAGAAGCCTGTGCGTCCTAGAGCTCGTGCTCCTGAGAAGCACCGCAGTGAGAAGCCCAAGCACCACAATTAAGAGCAGCCCCCGCTCACCGCAAAGAGAGAAGAGCCTGTGCAGTGGCGAAGACCCAGCACGGCCAGAAAGAATGGTAAATAAATAAATTTTTTTTTTTTAAAAAAAAGGAAGCAGGGCTTCCCTGGTGGTCCAGTGGGTAAAGCATCTGCCTTGCAGTGCAAGAAGTGCCCATTGGATCCCTGGCCCGGGAAGATCCCACATGCCGCGGAGCAGCTGGACCCATGTGTCCAATCACAAGCCAGTGCTCTGGAGCGAGAGAGGCCACGGCAATGGGAGGTCCACGCAGGGCAAAGAATAAAGATGGATGAAAAATAAATAAATAAAAAATCAATAAAAAGAGGCCAAAATTTAAAAAAAAAGACAGCCAAAAGATGCGGATTCACCTGTACCCCTAACTAAACACCGCCTACCTGAGCCTCAGTTTCTACCTGTGTAACACAGGGGACTTGACACATGTCAGGCCTCCAGCCTGGGCTTCAGGATCCAGCGGTCTTGTCTGTCCACTTGTGTCCGAGGACACCCACTGTGTCCATGTGGGAGCCCAGTTGTCCAAGCGGGAAGCGCGCCCGTGTCCACACTGGTGTAGGGGTTCCTGCCAGGATGTCTCTGCCTTTCTGCACTCCCCTCACCACCAAGCCCCACTCGGCTGTCTTGGCTCTCCGTCCCATTTCAGAAAGCTCCACCTGATCACCCGCTCAGGTGCCCAGGCATCTGAATTCCAGGCTGGAATGGGGTTAGGCGGGAGAACAAAGGCACCTGTGTCTGTTCTCGGACCACCCCCACCCCCCACCCCCACCCTCTGGGTTGATACACTGCAGTTAGGGGTGTAACAAAATCTCTCGGGAACTTGTCTGGTGGGAGTCCCTTTTCAGATAACAGGAATCTGATCACCCAGTCCCCAAAGGGTAAAGTGAGGAGGCTGCCAAGCTAAGGGGAAGGGTTAGAAAAGAAGAGGAGTCACGCCAGGCATTTGGCCTCTGTTGCTGCTTTCCATGCTCATGACGGCCCAGTGAGGGGATCGCAGGAACCCTCCCACCTTACAGGTGAGAAAACCGAGATGGAGGCTCCCCAGTGGCTTCCTGGATCCTGGCCATCGCTGCCTGGCAAGGACGCCAGCTACCGCTGTGCCAGCCGCGCCCAGTGTTCCTTAAATAGAGCTCGGGCCTCTCCCCTGGCTCTGCCACCCTCTCCCGCTCGCTCAGCAGCCCAGCCCACCCCAGCCTCCTTTCCACTCCTCCAAAACGCCACGTCCGTCCGTTCCTGCCCCGGGACCTCCAGGCCTGCGCTTCCTTCTGTCTTCACATCCTCCCCCGGCTTTCACTAGCTACACCGGCAGCCCCTCTCCTGTGCCCATTAACCTCCTTCTCAGTCCCTTGACATTGATTTTTCCAGATGGCTTCTCCTTCTGTAATTACCGATTTACTCACCTGGCTGGTGCTGACTTGCCAGCCTGTGCGGTCCCTAAGGGCGAGGATCGGGTTCTTGTGAGTCACTTTGGTCCCCCCAGCATCTATGCCTGCCACAGAGCGGGGGCTCACGAAACCTGGGGGGAATGAATGAACCTGCGAATAGGCGAACCAATGAATGACTGACCATCCAGGCTCCAGGCCCAGCCTCTGCTCCGGGCTCCCCAAGGCCAGCCCCAGAGGGCTCAGGTCGGCCAAAAGCAGCAGAGCGATGGAGTTATAGACCAGGGCTGGCAGATGGACGGTGTGAAGTTTTTTGAGAGGAAACTCAAAGATGCAGTGCTATTAAAAATTGATATTTCAATGAGATAATCTCTCTCCTAGGCTTTTAATTGATTGTCTAAAAAGCCTTCCTCTGTTGTTGGGCTTCTTTATTTGCAGGGACCATTAAGTTTTTTATGGACAATCAAACCCGGATACAGTGGAAGGCCCACCGCACGGCTGATTCAAGAACAGTAGCCAAGGCAGCAGGGACACACACCTGGAGGTCGACCTGGAGAGGTGACGTGGCCTTGGTTCTGGATTTGGGGGGAAGCCCCTGCATGTCCCGAACACACACACACACACACACACACACGACGTGCACCTGGCCCGCCTCCCAGCCCCCGTGCACAGCGTCACAGAAGGAAGGCGGAACCGGAGGCGAGGACCTCCAGGCTGGGGGCTCCGGCTGTCTGAGGAGTTCCCCACTGTTCCAGGCCTCTGTTCCCCCATCTGTCCCTTACAGAGGGGGGCTAGAAGCTGACAAGGAAGAGCAGGCGAGTGGAAGTTGGAACCTCCGGCTTCGGCCACTTAATGTCTCTGGGCCCCTGTTTCCTCATCTGTCCAGGGCAGGTGTTACTGGCGCCAGGTTTGAGGTGGGGGCCCTGAGGGAAAGGCCACTGCTGCTCACGCTGTTGTGAATCTCTCTCTCTCTTTATTTAAAAATATATGTTTTATGTTTATTGCACTGCACGTCTTAGCTGCAGCACATGGGCATGTGGAGTCTAGTTCCCTGAGAAGGGATCGAACCCTGGCCCCCTTCACAGGTCTGGGAGCGTGAAGTCTTAGCCCCTGGACCACCAGAGAAGTTGCTGTCATGCATCTCAGCATCCTTCTCCTGGCCTCACATCTCGCCTTCATCCCTGGGGCGACCTGCCGGTCCCTCCTCCTCTGAGTCACTTTGGTCCCCCCAGCATCTATGCCTGCCACAGAGCGGGGGCTCACGAAACCTGGGGGGAATGAATGAACCTGCGAATAGGCGAACCAATGAATGACTGACCATCCAGGCTCCAGGCCCAGCCTCTGCTCCGGGCTCCCCAAGGCCAGCCCCAGAGGGCTCAGGTCGGCCAAAAGCAGCAGAGCGATGGAGTTATAGACCAGGGCTGGCAGATGGACGGTGTGAAGTTTTTTGAGAGGAAACTCAAAGATGCAGTGCTATTAAAAATTGATATTTCAATGAGATAATCTCTCTCCTAGGCTTTTAATTGATTGTCTAAAAAGCCTTCCTCTGTTGTTGGGCTTCTTTATTTGCAGGGACCATTAAGTTTTTTATGGACAATCAAACCCGGATACAGTGGAAGGCCCACCGCACGGCTGATTCAAGAACAGTAGCCAAGGCAGCAGGGACACACACCTGGAGGTCGACCTGGAGAGGTGACGTGGCCTTGGTTCTGGATTTGGGGGGAGGGGAAGCCCCTGCATGTCCCGAACACACACACACACACACACACACACGCACGTGCACCTGCCCCGCCTCCCAGCCCCCGTGCACAGCGTCACAGAAGGAAGGCGGAACCGGAGGCGAGGACCTCCAGGCTGGGGGCTCCGGCTGTCTGAGGAGTTCCCCACTGTTCCAGGCCTCTGTTCCCCCATCTGTCCCTTACAGAGGGGGGCTAGAAGCTGACAAGGAAGAGCAGGCGAGTGGAAGTTGGAACCTCCGGCTTCGGCCACTTAATGTCTCTGGGCCCCTGTTTCCTCATCTGTCCAGGGCAGGTGTTACTGGCGCCAGGTTTGAGGTGGGGGCCCTGAGGGAAAGGCCACTGCTGCTCACGCTGTTGTGAATCTCTCTCTCTCTTTATTTAAAAATATATGTTTTATGTTTATTGCACTGCACGTCTTAGCTGCAGCACATGGGCATGTGGAGTCTAGTTCCCTGAGAAGGGATCGAACCCTGGCCCCCTTCACAGGTCTGGGAGCGTGAAGTCTTAGCCCCTGGACCACCAGAGAAGTTGCTGTCATGCATCTCAGCATCCTTCTCCTGGCCCTCACATCTACGCCCTTCATCCCTGGGGGCGACCTTGCCGGTCCCTCCTCCTCCGCCAGGATGTGTCTGAATCAGCCTCCACGGCCTGCTGCGGTGCTTGAGGCTGCAAGGGTGTGCTGTGCACCGCTGCCAACCAGGCCTCTGGCCTCACCTGCTCCCCTCCCGACCCCAGCCGCTCGCGCAGCCTGGCAGGCAGCCTCAGTGAGGTTCCGGAGGATGCCTGGCTGGAGCGGCCACAAGCCAAGGCTGGGCTGGCCCCTGGCCCTTTCTTAACTGCCTTGCCCACAAGGCAGCCTCCTTCACCTCCTCTCTGCGGCTCCATGCCCCTGACACCTCTTCTGGAAGGGAGAGTCCGGCCAAGGAGGCTCAGCTCCTAGGCATGCGACCTGTGCAGTCACACAGGGTCCCGCACTTTGAAGGACCCCGTGGTTGTTTGAATGCTTTGTTGTTGCTGTCTTGAAATTGCCAATAACTTTGCCATCTGAGCCACAAAGAGAGGCCCTGAAATTACCAATAATTGTACAAGGAGTCCCACCTTTTCATTTTGTACCAGGCCCGTAAGTTATGTGGGCTTCCCTGTTGGCTCAGACGGTAAAGCATCTGCCTGCCATGCAGGAGACCTGGGTTCGATCCCTGGGTTGGGAAGATTTCCTGGAGGAGGACGTGGCAGCCCACTCCGGTATGCTTGCCTGGAGAATCCCCAGGGACGGAGGAGCCTGGCGGGCTGCAGTCCACGGGGACGCAGAATCAAGCACAACTGAGCCGCGGAGCACAGCACCTATGCAGCCAGTGTGGCTGTCGAGGCTCCGACCTGCTTCAGAAATGGCCAGAGGGTGGTCCTCAGAGAAGATCCCCTGCCTCTCACCATCCCCAACCCCCATCTTCCCCACCCCTCTTCCCCCAGCTCCGCCAGCTCATGGCGCCCATCTCTCACTGCAGGGGTTCCTAGTGGGTAATGACTTCTCCAACCATCTCTCTGGGAGGGGTCTCTTGGAAGGGGTCTTGGCAGAAAGCAAAGGGATTCTTTTTGTTGTTGTTGTTGTTTACTTCTGTTGATCTTTCATGTATTTATTTCCATCCATCTTTGTTCCCCGGCCTGTGCGGGCCTCCCACCACAGTGGCCTGGTAGTTGAACACATCGGTCCAGCCGCTCCGCAGCACGTGGGATCTTCCCAGGCCAGGGATCGAACCGGCGCCCCTTGCACTGCAAGGCTGTATCCTTACCCCAGTGCACCACCAGGGAAGCCCCAAAGGGATTCTTAAATCTGTATGTCCCCCTCCCCCTGCCCAGACTGGAACCACTTTCAACTGGACACATGGAGGCCACAGGACAGATGAGACTCAAATTCATTTAAGCGGTCTGTCGAATTCATAATAGCCTTCACTCAACATGGTTTTTCCCCCCAGGCAGCGGATATTAAAGGTACAACTGCTTTGACCTTCTAGGCCTTGGTGAGGTTTCCTCCAGCAATGCACATCCTCCGATGGTCAAAGCGTAGAAATCCCCACAGAGCAAACTGGCAAAATGCAGCTAAAACAAAGACGGGTCACTTTTAGAAACCACTCCTAAGGAAGGTTGTAAGCATGTGTCATATAGAAGCCTGGGTAGGAATATTTAGCCACACAGCACTGATTGAGGGATTGTTTACAAAAGCAAAAACAGAGACAGCTGAACAGCCTGTGGTCAGAGGCTGGGGAATAAATGGCAGCAAATTTCTCCAGGGGGATGCTAGACAGCATGGTGAAGCTTCTTAAAGAGGAGGAATTGATTTAAAAATCAGATTTGATGCTGGGAAAGATTGAAGGCAAAGAAGAGGGCTGCAGAGGATGAGCTGGTCAGATAGCCTCAGGGACTCAGTGGCCATGAATCTGAGCTCACTCCGGAGACGGTGAAGGCCAGGGAAGCCTGGCATGTTGCAGTTACTGGGGTGCAGAGAGTCAGACTTAGCGACTGAACAACAGCAACAAAATACAATGTGGGTTCGGTTTTCTCTCCGTTTGTATAGAAGAATCGACACCACAATGTTAGTGCTGGTGTTTTTCTTTTTTTCCATCCCAGCTTCTCCTGGTTGCTGGTGGCTGATCACCAAGGAGTCAGGGATCCCTGACCTTCTGAGGACCTCTTGGATCTGCCCCTTGGCATCACCCCTCTCACTACCCAAGCGAGACCACCTCTCTCCTGCAAGACGTGCCTTCACTTTCTGTCTTGCTCCCTACAATTCCTTTGACACTCCTCCATTAATTTTCTAAGGGCTGTCAGGAGGATTTTTCCAAAATACAAACTGGATCCTATCCTGTTCCCTGTTTAAAACTTTGGACGTGTTCCCCATTACTATTTTTTTTTTTTTGTGGACCCTCGATACTGTTCTCTATAGCACATGCGTGCTCCGTCACTTCGGTTGTGTGTGATTTTTTGAGACTCTATGGACCAGACTCTATATATAGCCCACCAGGCTCCTCTGTCCATGGGATTCTCCAGGCAAGAATACTGCAGTCGGGTGCCATGCCCTTCTCCAGGGGATCTTCCCGGCCCAGGGATCGAACCCATGTCTTTCACATCTCCTGCATTGTCTTTTACGTCTCAGGTGGGCTCTTTAACCTCTAGCACCACCGGAGAAGCCCCATTTTCCATTGAACTGTACCGTCTTACACTCCTGCCAATGAGGTACAAGGGTTCTTTGTTCCTTTCCATCCTTGCTGGCACTTGTTCTCTTTTGACTTTTAACAATGGTTGTTCTTTTTTTAAAAAAAACTTGGTCATATCCCACAGCCTGTGGAATCTTAGTTCCCCAACTAGGGATCGAACCCACACCCCCTGCACTGAAAGTCAGTCTTAACCACTGGACCGCCAGGGATGTCTCTCCCCATTACTCTTAAGATGGAGACCAAACCCTTGTACAGGCCACCAAGACTGCCCAGCCAGCCTCGCTGAGCAGCATGCACCCCCGTCTCCCTCTAGGTTCCAGCCAGCGGGGTCCTCCCAGGCTCCTATACAGGACAAGCTCTCTTCTGCAACAGGGCCTTTGCAGGTGCACTTTTCCCTGCTCAGAACACTCTGCCATCCCTCTCCACCCTTTTCTTTCTCCTTCCTCAGTAAAACGCCTCCCCAGATAGGTCAGGTGCTCACCGTAGGCCTTTCAGCACCCTATAATCCCTTTCTCGCCCTCTCTGCCCTTGTAAGCTGCACGGGCAGCTGTGGAGTGCTTGGATCAATGTAGTTATGTGACACATGAACTTTTAGTCACAGCATGCAGGCTGTAGTTCCCCAACCAGGGATTGAACTCAGGCCCTCTGCATTGGAACGCATGGAGTCTTAGCCACTGGACCACCAGGGAAGTCCCAGCGTCTGTCACTTGTACTAGTTTATGAACTCCTCAGAGGCAGGCTGCTCTTGTCGACCAAGGTGTCCCCAGTGCCCAGGGCCTGGCACAGACTTAAGTGCTCAGATGTTTGTTGAATGAATCAGTGAGGGAGGGGAAGCTGGGCTGAGCCTGCAGCCTGCTTTTACTGCTGGCTGGTATGCCTGTCCAGGGAATGGTGGTCATCCCCTGCTAGCGGCACAGGACACAGGTGCTCAGGAAGGAGCCTCGAGAGGGCGGTGCGCTGGGAGGTGGGGCTGGAATCTCACCTCTTTCTTTTTTTTTTTTTAAGATTTATTTATTTATTTATTTTGGGCGGGGTCCGGGTTGGGGAGGGAGGGGAGTGGGAGGGCCACTTCTATTGGTCTTTCGTTTCTCTATGTTCATCCGTCTTTGTTCTTTGGCTCCTGTGGGCCTCCCATCGCGGTGGCGTCTGTCGTTGCAGAGCACCGGCTCTGGGCGCATGCGCTCCAGAGCTCTGGCTCGGTCATTGGACACATCAGTCCAGCCGCTCCGTGGCACGTGGGACCTTCACAGGCCAGGGCTCGAACTGGCGCCCCTTGCACTGCAAGGCGGTGTCCTTACCCACTTGGCCACCAGGGGAAGCCCTCACCTCTTTCTTAACAGCTGCTCTCTGCATTCATTGGAAATGGCCCCTGGCCCAGCCTCCTTGGGAGGAAGCAGGAGGAGCAAGGGGGCCCCATCTCCTTCCTCTCCACCCCCTCCTAGTTTGTCCCCTTTGATGTGAAGGTTCCCGGGGAGGCTGGTTTGTGTCGCTGGGCAGCTGAGGGGAGGGAGACCGTTCAAGGCCTTGTCTTGAGTGGCGAGCTGGCCGGGACCTCAGTGCTCCTGTGCGGCCAGCAGAGGGGCCAGGGCTCTCACAAACTCCAGCGGCTTGTCCACAACATCTGAAAAGAGCTCACCAATCTGATGGCTGCCCTGAGGTTGCTTGCGGTTCTGGGGGGACTCCTGCCAGCTCCAGACTTCTTCTGCTCTGGCTCTGCCTCTGTCAAACCTGCCCTTTTCCCAAGAACAGACCTGGGGGTGGCGGAGGAGTGAGAATTTTTTGAGAGGCCCCTGGGAGACCAGCACGGACCAAGATCCCCATCCTTCTCGACTATGTCAAGGCCAGACTCTATGATCTCTAGTTCAATTCCTGGCATGGCCGTGTCGTCTGGGACTCAGTCATTTGGGCCTCAGTTTCTGCCTGTGGAATGGGGATTGCGGTATCTACTTAGGACTGTTGCAGTGAGGGTCAATGAGCTCCATCAAGGAGAAGGCTGGCAGTGACAGCCCATGAAACGCTCCTCACCCCACTGCGGCCATGCCACACAAAAGCGAATCTCGTTTTTTTTTTTTCTCCATCCTCTGCCATTTTCAAGGAGAAGGTCGCACACAGGTGGTAGCGTGGGTTTCGCACTTCTCTCACACTTGCTAAACCCCTCTTTAAACAAAAGCCTTGGCGCTGGCTTTGCAGGCAGGCCCGGATGAGCCAGCGCCCATTGAATGCATTTGTTTTATTTTCCAGGTATATTTCACTTACGTAGTTGGCTCTTGAAGCAAATAGAAAATGGTGAGGCACTGAGCAAATAATAACACAGGAGACACTTGAATTGGAGAAAAAATCACCAAGTGGCTGGAGAGCCGGGGCTTGGGAAGTCCTATTCTAGCATGGGGGAAAGTACTCCGGGTGGAAATACTTTGTAAACTGTCAAGTGATACACAAACAAGGGGTGCTAGCGAGAGACCCGAAGGGTCAACAGTAGAGAAGGGCTTTGGGTTTCCTGGGGGTAAATCTCAGGCCTGAGTGTATTATTGCTGAGTCAAAATCAGTAGCGTGTGGTATCAGGCCTGCCTCCACGCTGTACACCGGGCCCTGAGGAGATGATTCCACGGACGCGATTGTATCTCACTCTCTTTGTTCCCCTTTCTGGGGGAGGACACTGAGGCTCCAGATGGGGAAGGCTCTTCCTGCGCAGCTGGGATCGCTCTTCACATGCTTCCCTGTCTCTTTCCTGAGGGAGGCTTTTCAAATACCGGCTTCCCGCGGGAAACCTGGGTTAGGTCCTGAGGTCTGGGCTGCACTCAGCCCCTGGGAGGTAATACATCTCCAGTGTGTTGTCTCGTCACTAAATTGTGTCTCACTCTGCGATCCCATAAACTGTAACCCACCAGGCTCCTCTGTCCCTGGAATCTCCAGGCAGGAACCCTGGAGCGGGTAGGCTTTCCCTTCTCCAAGGCATCTCCCCGACCCCAGGGATCGAACCCAGGTGTCCTGCATTGCAGGCAAAGTCAATACGGTCAGCCACCAGGGAAGCCTTCTCCTGCTCTGGCGGGATTCTTCACCGCTGAGTCACCCGGGAAGCCCATCCCTATTGTAAACCCCTCACAGAACACTGTTCCCACGCCCTCCCCCCAGAGTAATCCGATTGGAGGCTCAGGATGGTGGGAGGAGTAATCACTTCCTTTAAGTTAAACGGACAGATTTTGTAGTTAAACAGATTTTTAAATTTTATGTATTCATTTGGGTGCCTAGGGTCTTAATTGCCACATGCGGGATCTTCATTGCATCATGGGGGATCTTTTCTATGTTGTGCATGGATTCTCTCCTTTTGGTAAGCGGGCTCGGTAGTTGCAGCACGCAGGCTTAGTTGCTCTATGGCACGTGAGATCTTCATTCCCCAACCAGGGACCAAACCTGCATCCCCTGCATCGCAAGGCAGATTCTTACCCACAGAACCACCAGAGAAGTCCCTAAATAGCCTTTTTTAAAATATGTATGTATTTATTTATTTAGTTGTACTGGGTCTTTGTTGCAGCATGTGGGATCTTAGTTCCCTGACTAGGGATCGAACCCAGGCCCCTGCTTTGGGAGCTCAGAGTCTTAGCCACTGGACCACCAGGGAAGCGCCCCTAAATAACTTTTTTAACTGAAAAGATTTATACGTGGCCATTGTAGAAAATCTAGGGAACAGACAAAAAGAAAGAAATGCTGTGGATAACTAACCCTCTTGGGGCCCACCCCACATGCAGGGTCCTGTTCCAGGGGCTCTGAATGTATTTCCTCACAGCTCATCACCCCCACTTTACAGATGATAAAACAGAGGCACAAAGAGGCTAGGTAAGTTGCCCAACTGGTGGATCCAGGACTTGAACTGGGTGGTTTGGTTCCGGAGCCTACGTGCGTAAGACACTGCCCTTGTCTGCCTGGAGCCTTCCTGTCTTTAGGAGAACAGCCTCGTGGATGGGCCAGCGGGAAGGAGAGGCACAGAGCTGAATTCACACGGCTGACTCTTTGTCCCTTATTCATTGCCTCCCTTTCCCCAGGCACCACATCCTGACTAGAGGTACTGACTGCCGGGCTCATCATTTCCTCTCACCTGAGGAGGTCGGGGGTCTGAGGTGAGGGTAGGGGTGTTGAAGAAGGCAGCCGGAATGCTGGTGCCTGTCCTTGCACCCTGGGCACACACGTGTTGCCCTCACGTCTCCTGGGCTTAACCATTTGCTGCCCAGAGAAGGCACAGCATCTACCCCATCACACTCCATTGCAGCTGCTTGGAATCAGGCCCCCACGCCAGACAAATCAGCCATGAACGGATGCCCAGCAGAATCGAAAGCCCAGAGTGCGTTCGGATAAGGAGCAAAGCCAGTCTACCCCTCTCGAAAGTATGTTGGGTTCCGAATGAAAATGTAAGAAAATAAAATCAGCTGCCCAGTGGGGCTGAGCGGCGCCACTGCTCAGCAGGCTTGAGCCTCAAGGAACTGATAAAACAAATACAGCCAGAGACCAGGAGACTGCTGCAGCTCCAGCCAGGGCCTCAGGCCCAGCGTCATTACTGGACTAAAACTGGGGCTGGGAGCCCCGGCCGTGAGCTGGAGGGCCAAGTCCAGTGGGCACCATCTGTTTAACCGCCTTTACTCAGTGCTGGGGGCTTTCTCAGTGGCTCAGCGGTAAAGAATCCACCTGCAATGCGGGGTCAGGAAGATCCCCTGGAGAAGGAAATGGCAACCCACTCCAGTATTCCTGCCTAAAGAATCCCATGAACAGAGGAGCCTGGTGGGCTGCGGTCCATAGGATCCCAAAGAGGTGCACATGACCGAAGTGACTAAGCACAGCATAGCACACAGCCAGTGCTGGAAGATGGGGGGCCATTCACCTGTAAATAGGGGGGCATTCCTCGTCCCACCGTGATTTTAAACTGAGGGTGCTGAGGCTCTGGGAGGGGAAATGATTTGCCAGGGGCCTCACAGGCAGCCGTGTCTGGCCTTCCCTGAAGGTTTTCCTGATGATCCACACCACCTTAACCCCCCCTGTCCCCACCTACACCCCGGGGTTGAATGAACACATACTGTGGGCAACTTCTGAGTTCAGATTTGGAAGCTGGCTCTTAGGAAAACTTTTCAGAGTAGTAGTTTACACATACTTGACTTTGGGTAGCACATGAATGAAACAGTTCCATACTTTAAGATATAATGTATGTGTTGCATAAAACACTTTGTATTGTGGGGTGTATGTGTGTGGAATCACACAATACGTACTCTTTTTTTTTCTGGTTTCATCCATATTCACTCAGTATAATTATTTTGAGATGCATCCATGTTGTTGCATATAGACTATTTCTTTGCTCTAATCGTTGTTGTATTTCACTATAGGTGTATACCTGTACAATTAGCATTAAAAATGCTTCCCTGGTGGTCCAGTGGGTAAGGACACCGCCTTGCAGTGCAAGGTTCCATCCCTGGCCCGGGAAGATCCCTCGTACCATGGAGCAGCTGGACTGGTGTGTCATACGCCCAAAGCCGGTGCTCTGTGGCGAGAGGGGCCGCTGCAATGGGAGGCCCACACAGGTCAAAGAATAAAAATAGATGAAAATAAAATAATTTAAAAAAAACAATAAATGAGGCCAAAATTAAAGAAAAAAAAGCAAACTAACATGTACTAAAAGAAATCAAAGCAATGATTGCCCAGGGATGGTTGAGGGTGGGGAGGGATTGAGGAGAAATGAGAGGGAAGAAAAAACCTACAGAATGATGGGTATGTTCGCTCTCCGGGTTGTGCCGGCAGGGGTACCTACATAGAAAGTCATCTTACTGTACTAAAATTAATTTTATTATTTATTTTCGGCTGTGCTCGGCCTTCCTTGTTGCATGGGCTCTTCTCTACCCATGGCGAGCAGGGGTTACCCTCTAGTGGTGCCCACTCTAGAGATGACGTTTTTTTTATTATAAAAACTCTCTCGGGGGGTTACTGTTGGCTCAGACTCCTCCAAAGGTTGTGTGTCATCATTTTGTCACTCAGTCATGTCTGATTCTTTTGCGACCCCGTGGACTGTAGCCCGTCAGGCTCCTCTGTCCATGGGATTTCCCAGGCAAGAGTACTGGAGTGGGTTGCCGCTTCCTTCTCCAGAGGATCTTCCCGATCCAGGGATGGAACCCACATCTCTTGCACTGGCAGGTTCTTAACCTCTGAGCCACGAGGGAAGCCGCCTCCAAAGGTTACCGGTGGTAAAAGCAGTTGACTGTGATGAATCTAGTGCTGGAAGCTTTACGAGCTGTGGTTTGAAGCAATGCAGGTGGGGTCAAGTTTGAAAGTTGCACAGGGAGGTCAGGAGGTCAAGACCCAGGCCAGCTTTGCCAACAGGGACCGGTCGAGCGTGGCCACCTCCTCTCTTTGGCAGCCTGGGACTGGTTAGCTCAGGCCCAGAGTGGAGGCTGCTGGGAATCCCTGGGGCTCCCTTGGTGACCACCGGCATGACAGTGACCACCCTGAGAAATGCTCAGGGGAAGGAAAACAGCCCCCTAAGAAGTTCCCTGAGCCAGACGCAACCAGACTGAGACCCAGGGTTTAGATGGCTGGGGCCTGGACTCCGTGGGTGAGGGCTGTGCTCTTTGGACCCTGCGTGCCTTGGGCTCCCCTGTCTGAGGAAACCTGGTCAGGGCTCAGACAGGGAGGCATTTGCATGTTTCAGGCTTTCAGCTGTTCAGGTGTGGCCTCTGGTTTTGTTTTGTGTTACTTGGTGGAAAGCAGTGGTTCGTGCGCCTCCGAGTCACCTGGGGCTTGTTAAAACGGAGGTTTCTGGGCACTCAGCCTAGAGATCCTGATTGCACAGGTCTGGGCTGGGGAGGGAATTTGCTTCTCTGACAGGTTTCAAAGTGATGCTAAGGCTGACCCTTCACTCTGCAAACCACTGGTGTGAAAGGGTGCAGGCCCGAAAACCAGAGGGGCGACACAGCCCGGCCGGTGGGAAGGCCCTAGGCCATGTGCCCATGCTTGCCCGGCATGGCTGTGGAGGCCTGTGGTTTGTGATTCCAGCACGGCAGCCACAGACTGAGGGGCTGTGAGGCGAGTGCCTGGGAGTCGCAGCAGGCAATGGGGTTTGTCTCAGGGGCCATAGGATGGGAGTACTGGGTGCTTTGAGGGCGATGAGGAGGCCCGGGGAGGAAGGAGAGGCTGGCCGACTAGTAGGAGAGCGGACAGTCTGGGAGAGACGCGTGATGCAGCTACTCGATTGTGAACGGGGGTCTGGAGTGGGGCGACAGGGGGTCCCTGGGGAAGGCTAGGCTGAGGTGGGTCCAGGGAGTCCTCCATGGGACAAGGGAGCAATGGATATGTGGGTGATTCCTATAGAAGAGGAGACGGGGTGGTGGTGATCGGGGTATTGGTAGCTGATGTGGGGTTCAGCTTTCAGGGACTGAGAGGGGATGTGAGATGGCGATTGGGGCCCCAGGAAAGGGAGGTGAGGCTGAACTGGGGGTGCGCAGGGCAACCTGATGGGGCCCGCGGAGGCGAGCTGGGAATGGGGGCGGGGTGGGGAGGCAGGGAAGGCGGAGGAGCCGGGGCAGCAGTGTCTGTCCCGCGGCTCGGAGGAATACGGCGGGGGCGGGCCGCCGGGGGGCGGGGCGCCGGCGGGGCGGGGCGGGGCGGCGAGGCTGGAGCCGGGCGGCCGGGCAGCGCCGCGGAGTCCCAGCCGGAGCCGAGCTGGGCGGCCGCGCCTCCCTCGCCGTCCCCGCCCGGAGCCCGGCGCCGTCGCCACCGCCCCCGCCGGCCGCGCGGTGACGCGGGCATGAGCTTGGCCCGCCGCCCGTTGAGCCAGCGTCCCCGGCAGGGGCCTCGGCGCCCAGGTAACTAGGAGGGCGCGAGGCGGGGAGGGGGTGTCAGGGCCGCGCCGGAGCCCTCGGCGACTTCACCGTGTGAACGCTCCAAACCCATGGGGCCTTCCTACCCTGTAGGGGTCCTCAGAGGGGGTCCTCAGGGGTCCACCTCCAAAATGCCCTGAAACTACCCTTTCAGCTGCACCTACCCCCAGCCTTCCTCCAGGTGAGCCCAGGTGCGGGCCTGACCTCACGCCTACCCATCGGAGGAGCCCAGACCAGTACTCCCTGGCCCTGCCATCCCGAAGGGGCATAGCTCAGCTCATCACAGACCTCCCTCCTCCTCCGCCCTTCCTGCTCCCATGGCCTCCTGCTCTCCCAGTACTCCCCCACCCCCAATTCCCAAGACTTTCTCCACCGGCCCCACCCACCCACCCCACCTGCAGATAGTTCCTGCCCGACAATTTAAACTCGCCCCCAGTTGCCCCCTTCCTTGATTCTTCCTCCCTATTCCTGGGTCCTGTCCACCTTCTCCCCCAGGTCTCCCAAAGCGCTGCTTCCCGGTTCAGTTCTTTCTGTCGCTGCAGAGGGATCTGAGTGGAGGTGGCACCTGGAGCACGTGGGCAGAGCGGGGCCTCTGTGCAGTCTGTCTGTCCCAAGCTTTGACCGCATGGCCGTTGCCAGGAGACTCGGCCGGAGGCTTTTGGCTCTAGGGGTCTGAGAGTCAAGGGCAGCAGCGGGCCAGGCAGGGTTCACAGCGGCGACCTGAGGCTCAGCTTCTTGAGTACAGAGTTCCTTCTTGCCCCCTTCTGGAGATGTGGCAGGCCATGTCCCCCACCTAGAGCTGTGCCCTGTCTTGTCCAGTGGCCTGCCCTCTGAACCTGGGCACTGGCTACTTCTAGGGCTTCCCCCTGAGGCAGGGCAGCAGAGCTGGGCATGACCTCACCCAACAACCAGGGCCAAGGTGGGGCCACCCAGCCAAGCCTGGACACGATGCCAGCAGCGCTGCCTCCCCCCTGAGTGAATTCTCAACCAAACTGTGGGTCTGGGACCCAGGGACGTGGGAACCCACTGCTGCCTACACGTCTCTGGGAGTTGAGCTGGGTCTGATACTGGTGGTGGTGGGAGAAAGGATGAGGAGAACAAATCCTGGAGATAGAGTGTTTTCAGTCGCCAGGTGTTGAGCACCTCGTCTGCACTCAGCAGTAGAGAATTCGCCTGCAGTGCAAAAGACACAGGTTTGATCCCTGGGTTGGGAAGATCCCCTGGAGAAGGGAATGGCAACCCACTCCAGTAGTCTTGTCTGGGAGATCCAGGAGCCTGGCTGGTTACAGTGCATGGGGTGGCAAAAGAGTCAGACACGACTTAGCACCTAAACAACAATAACATCATTCTGCCTTGGGTACCATTCTGGGTGCCAGGATGGAGCTGTTCATTAGACAGGAGGCTAGCCGTCAGGGAGCTGGCATTCTAGGGTGTTGTCGGAGACAGTGGCCAAGTCACAAGGCAACAGTGAGTGAGTGATGGAGAGGTAGATCTTACAGTGATATGTGGGGGGAGTGTAACTGGGGGCAGTGGTAGCGGCTAGCCCGGGGGCCCCTTTGGCCAGTGTGGTCAGGGAAGGCCTCTCTAAAGTGGCGCTCTTTGAGCTGATGCCGTAGACGGAACCTTGGAGCACCTGAGGGAAGAGTGCTATATAAGCAGGGCGCCGCAAGTGCAGTCCGTGCTCCCGAGTGGGTAGGAGTTAAGCCTGTTGAGGAACAGAAGGAAGGTTGGCAGCAGGGAGGTGAGGCCGGAAGGGTGGGCGGGGAAGGGGAGAAAGCAGAGGGGCAGTGATCTGGAGACAGGGCACCCGCTTCCTGCCTGGGGGGCCCAGGAGGCCGTGGCTCTTCTGATGTCTTCTCGTCCTGCCAGTCTTGGTTTTGGATCGGTCTTTGCCACCCACCTGGGGACCTGCGGTGTTTTAGGTGGTGGTTGCTTGTGAGGATTTGCAGGCGTGGAGGTCATGGGTGGGGCCCTCCAGGGAAGGGAGGACCCCCTCCTGGCCCCTGATAACCATCACACAAGGTCCGGGCGGGATGGGAAAGGTCCCTGGTGCCCAGAGAGAATCCCACTGAGGACCCTCCTGGGGCCCCTGAAACGGGACTGAATTCCCCCTGGACACGATGCCAGCAGCGCTGCCTCCCCCCTGAGTGAATTCTCAACCAAACTGTGGGTCTGGGACCCAGGGACGTGGGAACCCACTGCTGCCTACACGTCTCTGGGAGTTGAGCTGGGTCTGATACTGGTGGTGGTGGGAGAAAGGATGAGGAGAACAAATCCTGGAGATAGAGTGTTTTCAGTCGCCAGGTGTTGAGCACCTCGTCTGCACTCAGCAGTAGAGAATTCGCCTGCAGTGCAAAAGACACAGGTTTGATCCCTGGGTTGGGAAGATCCCCTGGAGAAGGGAATGGCAACCCACTCCAGTAGTCTTGTCTGGGAGATCCAGGAGCCTGGCTGGTTACAGTGCATGGGGTGGCAAAAGAGTCAGACACGACTTAGCACCTAAACAACAATAACATCATTCTGCCTTGGGTACCATTCTGGGTGCCAGGATGGAGCTGTTCATTAGACAGGAGGCTAGCCGTCAGGGAGCTGGCATTCTAGGGTGTTGTCGGAGACAGTGGCCAAGTCACAAGGCAACAGTGAGTGAGTGATGGAGAGGTAGATCTTACAGTGATATGTGGGGGCAGTGTAACTGGGGGCAGTGGTAGCGGCTAGCCCGGGGGCCCCTTTGGCCAGTGTGGTCAGGGAAGGCCTCTCTAAAGTGGCGCTCTTTGAGCTGATGCCGTAGACGGAACCTTGGAGCACCTGAGGGAAGAGTGCTATATAAGCAGGGCGCCGCAAGTGCAGTCCGTGCTCCCGAGTGGGTAGGAGTTAAGCCTGTTGAGGAACAGAAGGAAGGTTGGCAGCAGGGAGGTGAGGCCGGAAGGGTGGGCGGGGAAGGGGAGAAAGCAGAGGGGCAGTGATCTGGAGACAGGGCACCCGCTTCCTGCCTGGGGGGCCCAGGAGGCCGTGGCTCTTCTGATGTCTTCTCGTCCTGCCAGTCTTGGTTTTGGATCGGTCTTTGCCACCCACCTGGGGACCTGCGGTGTTTTAGGTGGTGGTTGCTTGTGAGGATTTGCAGGCGTGGAGGTCATGGGTGGGGCCCTCCAGGGAAGGGAGGACCCCCTCCTGGCCCCTGATAACCATCACACAAGGTAGAGAGGACCGGGCGGGGGATGGGAAAGGTCCCTGGTGCCCAGAGAGAATCCCACTGATAGGATCTTTGCCAGCGGGTGGAGACAGCGAGCCTTCAGTGAGTCCAGGCAGGGCTGTCCCCCAAGCCCTGATAAGATCTGTCTGTCGGGGTGGGGAGGCCCAGCCAGGCGGGCAGCGTCTCTTGCTCAGCCATTGGTTGCCAGCGTGTTTGTTCTGGGGCCAAAGCCTCCAGGCAGAATGCCGGTGCATTGGATGGTTGTCCCACGGGGGCAGGTGGGCAGGGGCCCCCGCCCCGCCCCTCTGCTGGGCACCAGGGAGTCTCCTGCCCCGTCCTCACAGGACACTTGTCCTTCCTGGGAGAAGGGGGGCATTTCAGAGTCCAGCTGTCTCTGGAGAAAGCCGTGGTGGCCTGGTCGGGGGCAGGAACCGTCTGTGGCCGAGCAGCCCTGTGGATGCTAGGCTGGGGGGAGCCACGGGGGTGCGTGCTCCTGCCCCAGGAGCCGTGTCGAGGGGGCCGCTGGGCACCCTGCTCAGCCTCTCAGAGTGCTCAGAGCGGACGTACACACCTGAGACCACAAGTCCTCTCCAGTTAGCAGGGCAGCTTTCCCTGCTGCAGGAGGAGCTGGGGGAGCTCAGGAGTGATGGGGTAGAGTGGGCCTAGGTGTGCCAAGCTTGGTGCTGCCCTCCCGGTTCCTGGCCCGCTGAGCTCAACTGCCCGCCATCTCTTGATGCCTCAGTGGGTCTGCCCGGGCTCAGCCTGGGAGCCGCCTCTCTTGCTTAACACAGTGCAGTCCCTTTGGGGGATGGGGTAGCTCTGGGTACCCCCCTCACCTTGATCCCATTGCCCGTCAGATATGTGAGCCCACCTCTTGCCCTTTCCCTCCTTCTCTCGCCGCCCCAGCTCCCCTGTGCACTCGGGGCCCCAGCTCGGGTCTTGGCCTTGCATTAGGGACCGAGTAAGGTCAGCCCTGCCTGTGACTCCAGGTACTTTGCCACTCAGGCTTCTCCTGGAAGGTTGCTCTTCCCACGGGTTTATTTCTGTGGGTTTATTTCTACAGCCTCGAGTCTGGGATGGAGTGGTGACCTGTGAACAGACTTGGAGGGGCGGGGGGCTCCTGAGAGCTAGGTGGCTGTAGCCACGCCAGGGATGTGGTGGCAGAGGTAACCGGGAGAGCCGGATCGGAGCAGTCCTGTGTGGGGCAGGTGGCAGGCAGGGCTAGGGTAATCTCATAGCCCTGGGCTGGGTAGCAGCTCTCCAAATACAAACAGCCCTTGGGGTTTTGAAGGCAAAAGCTCTCCATCCAATGGGGGCAGGCAGATGCCTCAAAGAGTCATTTCCTTATTTAAAACAGGTGGATTTATCCTTTGTTTTCTTACTGATGGGAAAATGGAGGTGCTGAGCTGTGAAGCTGCCCAGGACCTCTTGCCAGTGAAATGCCTGTTCCTGGCTGGGCCCCATCCTGCGCTGCCTTGGGTGAACCGGGGGCCCCACGCTTGCTAGGCGATGTGTTCTGAAAGAGGCCCTCCATGCTGTGGGCCCTGGGTCCGTGGCTGGCGGGCTGTCATCTCAGCGCTGGCCCTTGTTGGGGGGCCAAGGAAGCCCCACGCGGTGGAGACAGCTGGGAAAACGTGCTCATCTCTGAGTGCCGTTGCCCGGGTTTGGCAAGGCTGCTGGGGGTCCGTGCCAGGGAGGGGACCCCACAGCCACCCTTATAGGAGGAAAGCAGACTACTTGGATGTGGAAGGGTCTTGGCGCCCCAGGGAGCTGGGAGAGAGGGCATGGATGGGCACGGAGGCCCCCGAGGGGTGCTGAAGAGGCTCTCGGGGTACATGGGGCAGAGAGCTCACTCCCCTGTGTCCCTCCGCCTGTGTGCATGTGCACACTGGGGTAGTCACATCTGTTCCTTGTTAGGGGCTCGACAGACAGGCCTCCAGAAGATTAATTAATGCCAAGCGGCTGGCAGCTCTGGCAGGATGCTTGCCCCGGGGTCCCATCCTGGCACCACAGACGCCCAGCTGACCCCAACAAGGCTGCTCCATTTCCTTCCAGCGATCCTGCAGATGTGGGGGGCCATGTTGCGGGCACAGCCCTGCCCCCGCACCTGGGCGGCAGAGAAGGCTGAGGCGATGGCAGCTGGAGCCAGCGCGTCCCACCCCCAGGCCTGCCCCATCAGCCGGTGGTCTGGGGGCGGGTTAAGCCTCGAGTCTGGGATGGAGTGGTGACCTGTGAACAGACTTGGAGGGGCTCCTGAGAGCTAGGTGGCTGTAGCCACGCCAGGGATGTGGTGGCAGAGGTAACCGGGAGAGCCGGATCGGAGCAGTCCTGTGTGGGGCAGGTGGCAGGCAGGGCTAGGGTAATCTCATAGCCCTGGGCTGGGTAGCAGCTCTCCAAATACAAACAGCCCTTGGGGTTTTGAAGGCAAAAGCTCTCCATCCAATGGGGGCAGGCAGATGCCTCAAAGAGTCATTTCCTTATTTAAAACAGGTGGATTTATCCTTTGTTTTCTTACTGATGGGAAAATGGAGGTGCTGAGCTGTGAAGCTGCCCAGGACCTCTTGCCAGTGAAATGCCTGTTCCTGGCTGGGCCCCATCCTGCGCTGCCTTGGGTGAACCGGGGGCCCCACGCTTGCTAGGCGATGTGTTCTGAAAGAGGCCCTCCATGCTGTGGGCCCTGGGTCCGTGGCTGGCGGGCTGTCATCTCAGCGCTGGCCCTTGTTGGGGGGCCAAGGAAGCCCCACGCGGTGGAGACAGCTGGGAAAACGTGCTCATCTCTGAGTGCCGTTGCCCGGGTTTGGCAAGGCTGCTGGGGGTCCGTGCCAGGGAGGGGACCCCACAGCCACCCTTATAGGAGGAAAGCAGACTACTTGGATGTGGAAGGGTCTTGGCGCCCCAGGGAGCTGGGAGAGAGGGCATGGATGGGCACGGAGGCCCCCGAGGGGTGCTGAAGAGGCTCTCGGGGTACATGGGGCAGAGAGCTCACTCCCCTGTGTCCCTCCGCCTGTGTGCATGTGCACACTGGGGTAGTCACATCTGTTCCTTGTTAGGGGCTCGACAGACAGGCCTCCAGAAGATTAATTAATGCCAAGCGGCTGGCAGCTCTGGCAGGATGCTTGCCCCGGGGTCCCATCCTGGCACCACAGACGCCCAGCTGACCCCAACAAGGCTGCTCCATTTCCTTCCAGCGATCCTGCAGATGTGGGGGGCCATGTTGCGGGCACAGCCCTGCCCCCGCACCTGGGCGGCAGAGAAGGCTGAGGCGATGGCAGCTGGAGCCAGCGCGTCCCACCCCCAGGCCTGCCCCATCAGCCGGAACTCACCTGTCCCTGGCTGAGCCCTGGGCCTGCTGTGTGACCTTGGCCATGTGGCTTATCCTCTCTGGGCAGCTTGCTTTTCCTCAACTGTAAAAGGATGTGAAATGGAGGCGGGGCTGGGTCGTCACTGAGACACCTCCCCGGCCAAGTCTGAGTCTTTGTTATCTGCTGATCTGCCTCATTCCAAGAGCCCCTGATGGCCCCCCTTTTCCCACTGCATATTGACAGCCCCTTGGTCCCCCTCAATGGGGTCCAGCTGTGTCCTCTGCCCCGGCCCAAGTGTTTGGTAGTCCTCCACGTAATTAACTCCTGTCCATGCCCAGGACATGGGACACCGCGAGTCTTGGCCAGACCCAGCGCCCTCACAGACCCGCCCAGCCTTCCCAGCGCCAGGGCAAGGCGACCGCTCCCGCAGTGGCCACCTCCAGCCGCCTAGCACATTCCTCAGGCTTATCTGCAGGCCCGCCCCCCTGGACTCTGCCCTCCCACCCAGGAAGCAGCACCCAGAGGAGCTGCTGACGAGTTCCAGGGGCTGAGAGCAGGGCTTGTGGGACGATTCTCAGACTCTTGTCTGGAGTTGGGGAGAACCAGGTATAGAATGGGGTGGGGCGGAGGGACTGGGGGGTCAGCTGAGACTGACCAGGTGGACGGCCTAACCTCGGGGAGTGTGGGTCCCAGAGTCTGTGCCATCTCCTGGGAGCCCCATGGGGGGAAGGCTTTCCCACGTGGAGGCGCCCGTGCAGGAGGGGGGCTTGCCCCTTAGCTGTAGCAGGAGCCAGGGCCCGCCAGCAGCTCCCGGGCTGCCCTCTCCTCGGCCCCCACCTGCACAGCAGGAGCAGCAGCCCGTCCTCCCAGGAAGGGGTTAACTGCCAGCCCCAGCCGTGAGGGAGGGGACTGGGCTGGACCATTTTCCTCGTAGCTGCCTCCACCTCGGGTTTTCCTGAATGGTTCTGCCGCCCTGGGGTGGGGAGGGAAGGGAAGGAAGAGGGGCGGGCTGAGGGAGGAAGGGAGGGAGGGAGGCGTGTGGAAGAGGAAGGAAAAAAGAGCCAGCCAGCCAGGGAGAGAAAGATGTCAGGGGCCTTGCCAGGCCGGGGGGGGCCCCTGGAGCCAGCGTCCACCCCAGGCCTGCCCCATCAGCCGGAACTCACCTGTCCCTGGCTGAGCCCTGGGCCTGCTGTGTGACCTTGGCCATGTGGCTTATCCTCTCTGGGCAGCTTGCTTTTCCTCAACTGTAAAAGGATGTGAAATGGAGGCGGGGCTGGGTCGTCACTGAGACACCTCCCCGGCCAAGTCTGAGTCTTTGTTATCTGCTGATCTGCCTCATTCCAAGAGCCCCTGATGGCCCCCCTTTTCCCACTGCATATTGACAGCCCCTTGGTCCCCCTCAATGGGGTCCAGCTGTGTCCTCTGCCCCGGCCCAAGTGTTTGGTAGTCCTCCACGTAATTAACTCCTGTCCATGCCCAGGACATGGGACACCGCGAGTCTTGGCCAGACCCAGCGCCCTCACAGACCCGCCCAGCCTTCCCAGCGCCAGGGCAAGGCGACCGCTCCCGCAGTGGCCACCTCCAGCCGCCTAGCACATTCCTCAGGCTTATCTGCAGGCCCGCCCCCCTGGACTCTGCCCTCCCACCCAGGAAGCAGCACCCAGAGGAGCTGCTGACGAGTTCCAGGGGCTGAGAGCAGGGCTTGTGGGACGATTCTCAGACTCTTGTCTGGAGTTGGGGAGAACCAGGTATAGAATGGGGTGGGGCGGAGGGACTGGGGGGTCAGCTGAGACTGACCAGGTGGACGGCCTAACCTCGGGGAGTGTGGGTCCCAGAGTCTGTGCCATCTCCTGGGAGCCCCATGGGGGGAAGGCTTTCCCACGTGGAGGCGCCCGTGCAGGAGGGGGGCTTGCCCCTTAGCTGTAGCAGGAGCCAGGGCCCGCCAGCAGCTCCCGGGCTGCCCTCTCCTCGGCCCCCACCTGCACAGCAGGAGCAGCAGCCCGTCCTCCCAGGAAGGGGTTAACTGCCAGCCCCAGCCGTGAGGGAGGGGACTGGGCTGGACCATTTTCCTCGTAGCTGCCTCCACCTCGGGTTTTCCTGAATGGTTCTGCCGCCCTGGGGTGGGGAGGGAAGGGAAGGAAGAGGGGCGGGCTGAGGGAGGAAGGGAGGGAGGGAGGCGTGTGGAAGAGGAAGGAAAAAAGAGCCAGCCAGCCAGGGGAGAGAAAGATGTCACTGTCTAATCTCCCTGTCATTTTTATTTCCAGCAGGCACCGGGCACGGGAGCTGCTAGAACAATGCTGAGGCGGGCGAGGTGAGGAGCCGGGCAGCCCCGACGGAGCGTCTCGAACAGGTGATCGCAGGAGCCAGGACACCGAGGCCACCTGGGCGCCCCTCCCCTCGCCCCGGGCGAGCCTCAAAGACGGCGGAGAAACCATGGCGACCAATTTCAGCGACATCGTCAAGCAAGGCTACGTGAAGATGAAGAGCAGGAAGCTTGGGGTGAGCCACCTCCAAGGGGCCCTGTCGAGGGACTCGGTCTGGCGCCAGGAATGTCGGGTGCGCGGCCGGCCGCTCCGCGGCCGGGCATCGTGCATTGCCAGTCTCCGAGGTTTCTGGCCGGCAAGCTGCCTGGCATGTGCCTGGGCCCGGCTCTGCCCACTGCAGCCCTCGCCCCGGCCGGGCGGGCGGGCGGGCGTCCCAGCGGCTGGGCCAGCGGTGGCAGCCGCTGGGCAGGCGGGTCCCCTGCTATTGTTGAAGTTGTCGCCGGGCAGCGGCTGGAAATGCCGGGCTCTGTCTGAGGGGAGACCCGCGTGTCGGTTCCCCTTGCCGTCACCTCCTGTCTCCCCTCCCCTCTCCTGGCCTCTTTTCTTTGAAGTATCTCATCTCCCCTGCTTCCCCTTGCTGGCTGTGTACTGGCATGTATGTATTTATCCGCGGTGGCTGCTGTGACCGTTTGAGAAGTCTTTGCGAGGGAGGAGTGTGGTTGGTGGTTGGAGGTAGGGCGGAGGCACAGATGGGGCTGATGAATGAGAACCTGGCAGGACGGCCCCTGGCCCTGGGACGGGCTGCTTTCCTCCCAGCTTTTGGAGGGGGCTGGGGGCTATGGAGATGAGGCTTCAGACACACTTTGGCTGGGTGTGCACCACCTCCCACCCGCTGCTGGTGAAACCCCCCACAAGGCACGACCAGGGGCCCCAGGGACCAAGTTAATCTTGGTGACGTTGTCCCAGGAGGAGCTCCTCCTGCACTGAGGGGTCTCCCCAGTAGGCAGGGGTCCCCGAGGTGGCCCCAGTCTTGTGTTTACCTAGGCCCCCTGCCCTTCCTTCCCACCCCTCCCCTCCCCTCCGGCCTCGATGGGGGTGGGGGTGCGACCTGACTGCTCAAGGCTTCCTGGCTCAGCTGAGTGGGGCTGGGGAGGAGCAGGGCTCTGATGCTCTCTTGGGGGCCCCTGCGTGGGTTCCCGACAGAATAGGACTGGCCTTGGAGCAGGTGGTTCTTGGGCCTCCTCCCACTCCCGTGGCACGTCCATCCCCAGGGCCCTTGTTGGGGGCTCTTCCATCCAGGCAGGGGGCAGCCATGTAGCTGGCGGGCATGCTTGGGGTCTCACCTGGATGTGAACTGTGGTCTGGGCCCTGGTGGTCATCAGTCACTTTGTTCTTGTCCCAAGGAAAGGATGGAGCCCGCTCAGAGCAGAGAACAAGGAGAAAAACTAAGGCCGAGGTGGGGAGACAAGGGGGTGGGGGCCCAGCTTCTCGGGTGGCTCCTCATTCGTCAGGGCCCAGACCTGTCAGGTCCCCAGGGGCCAGCTGGGCTGAGGCCCTGTCCAGAGCAGAGCTACCCGCAAAGCCAAGCCGGCTGAGGCGGCCACTCGGGTCCAGAGCCAGGCCTGTTGCAGGGGGAGGCCTAGGAACCCGTGGCAGGCACAGTCAAGGGGAGGGTTGAGGAGCTGGGACGCGGCCAGGCCCCTTCTGGAGTCTCCCCCACTCAGGGAACTCGGCTTCCCCCTGTGGACGCGCTGCGAGGGGCTAGGGCCACCTGGCCATTCTTGTCTCAGCCCACAGAGGTGCGGGGGAAGGGCGGGAGGAGCCAGGAGCAGAGCCCCCTGCCTGCCAGGGCTTTCCTCCCGAGGCGGAGCTGTGGCAGAGTGTTTCTGAAGCGCTGATCAAAGACCTGTGAGAAGTGGGGAAGGAGGGCTCTTGAGCGCAGTGGCTCCCTGGGGCTCTGCGTTCGTGCGAGTGTGTGCGTGTGTGTCTTGTAACCAGGCAACCAGAGTGCTCAGGCCCCCAGGCCTTCTGCCCCTGCCCCTGCAGGCTGCTCAGAGCCCAGCCCGTAGGGCAGATCTGGGCCAGCCTCGTTCATTCATTCATCCATCCATCCACCCATTCACGGTCCCTTCACGTGGTCATTCGCTGGCTCAGCAGGAGGCTCTGTGGATGAGGCTCCTGGGATACGAGGATTCGGAGACTAAGACCGTCCCTGCCCTAAAGGAGGGGCCCAGCCTAGAGCGGAGGCCTGCTGGGGTTCCCGCGGAAAGGTCGGGGGCTGAGCCAGGGTCACCGGGGCAGGGACAAACATGTCTGCTAGAGTTTCCGGAGCCAGAACTAGCCTGGTGTGAGTAGCTTCTTGGGATGAGGATGCCCACTGTCGGGGTGGGGGGTCTCAAGCCAGTTTGCCTCTGTAGCCCTGAAGAGCGGGTGGTTGGCTCCCCGGCTCCTAGCCGCTGCGACGGAGTCCGGGACGCTGTAGAGGATTTAGGTGGATGTAGACACAGGGTCATTGGCCGTGGTTGGGGCAGGAGGCAACCTTGCTGGGGAAGGCATCATGCCCCGGGGTAACTCCGGATTCCCGGCTCTGCTCCTTGACCTCTGAGAGCCTCTGATTGCCCAGCTGGAACAGGAAACTAGCCCCGGTTCCCTTCCCTCCCGGATGGTCAGCGAATGAAGAGAGGGTGCGTGAGAGGTCCTAGGGACAAGAGCGGGCGGTACGTATATCAAGAGCCTGCCCCCACCTCTAGAAACAAGGGCCACGGTGACGTGCAGGCTGGGAGCGGGCACAGGTCTATTCCTGGCCTCAGGATGCCGCGTCTGTCCCGCAGAGGCTCCTGGGCGGAACTGCAGTGGCTCCCAGTCGGTAAGGCCTTGGCTCCAGGCAGCTGGTTTCAAACACCAGCTCTCCCATCATATGCTGTTGCTCAGCTCTTGGGTGCCTCGGGTTCCGTCTGTAAAGTGGAGGTGACAATAGACCTGACCTCAAGAGTGACTCTGAGCTCCAGCGGGAAGGGTGCTAACAAAAAGCACAAATGGCAAGCGCCCAGTAAGTGTCGGCTCCTTAGACTGAACCCAGAGCTGAACTCATAGCAAACAGTAACTCAGGAGCAGCTCTTACGGAGCCTGCCAAGCAAGGACGGCCTTTTCAGTTTGGAGAGGGGCGTCTCCCGCGTGTCCGTGCTGGTGTCGGCGGGGCCGGAGCTCCCTGGAAGGCTGTGTGCCAGCGCCCCCTGTGGCAGGCAGGCGTAACTGCGGGGTCATTTTGGCTGCATTGGGAGCGGCCCAGGGTCCATCCCCCCGCCGTCTTGCCCCACAGATCTACCGGAGGTGCTGGCTGGTGTTCCGGAAGTCTTCCAGCAAGGGGCCCCAGCGGCTGGAGAAGTATCCAGATGAGAAGTCCGTGTGCCTCCGAGGCTGCCCCAAGGTTAGGGGGCAGGGATGATTTGTCCAGCGTCCTGCGGACCCACAGGACCCCTCCGGGTGGTGGCAGAGCTGTGTGGGGACGTGGAGGGAGGTGCTTCAACCTGGCTGAGCCCCTCGTGAACGTGGTTCCAGGTGACGGAGATCAGCAACGTCAAGTGTGTCACCCGGCTCCCCAAGGAGACCAAGAGGCAGGCGGTCGCCATCATATTCACTGACGACTCAGCACGTACCTTCACCTGCGACTCGGGTGAGCGGGCGGCCTGCAGGCTGTGGGCCCGTCGCGGTCCCATGGGCAGGGGCAGAGCAAGGCTAGCCCTGATGACATGTGACGCGTGGGGGTGGAGGGGGCCCGTGAGGGAGTCGCCCCCGGGATGAGGTGGGCAGGCAGGCGGAATCCACTGGCCTGGCCTGGCCTGGCGTCGAGGGGGGATCACCCCGGCTGAAGCAGGCGGGGTGGGCTGCCGAGGGCCCCTGAGCCGGCGGCGTGATGAGACGCCGTTCTCTCCAGAGCTGGAGGCCGAGGAGTGGTACAAGACGCTCTCCGTGGAGTGTCTGGGGTCGAGGCTCAACGACATCAGTCTGGGAGAGCCCGACCTCCTGGCCCCGGGAGTGCAGTGTGAGCAGACAGGTGAGGCCTGGCGCCGGCACGGGGTGCGGGTCGGGGACGCCCCCTCCACACACCGAAGGCTCCAGGCCCGCCTGTCCTCCCGCTCCAGACCGCTTCAGCGTCTTCCTGCTGCCCTGCCCCAACCTGGACGTCTACGGCGAGTGCAAGCTGCAGATCACCGACGAGAACATCTACCTCTGGGACATGCACAACCCCCGCGTGAAGCTCGTCTCGTGGCCCCTCTGCTCACTGCGCCGTTACGGCCGGGACGCCACACGCTTTACCTTCGAGGCTGGCCGGTAGGGCCCACCGGCCTCCCCTCCCTCCGGCCGTGGTCACGAGGGTGGCTGCCGTTGGGCACTGCGCTGGAAGCTCCTTGATGAGCAGAGCAGGCTGGAGGGGAACCCAGTGGTTCCATTTTACAGACGGAGAAGTTGAGGCTCTCAGCATGTAGGTCAGAGGAAGCTGTTTACCAAGTCAGACTGGCTCAGGCTCAGATCAGATATGGGCACTGGCTCTGGCTCGCTGGTTGGTGGTAGCCCCGAGTCTCAGTTTCCTCATCTGCCAAATGGGATAATAAAAGTACCTAACCTCATGATGTTGGGTGAGGATGGCGAGGACTGGGTCTAGCTTCAGTTCTGGAGCAGCCTGCCCAGACGCCCTTCTGTATCCTGCACCATGTAACTTTCGTTGTACCTTCTGAATGCCTCTATTTACTCCTCTGTGAGAAAATTTATAGTAATGAGGAAACCAACAGCGCACTGAGCAGAGTGGGGTGGTGGAGAAGACAGGATGGGGTAACTCCTGTCAAGTATTTAGACCACTGCCTGGCACACAGACCACGTTCAGCACCTTTGGGTGGGGTGGTCAGGCCCTCGGACAGCCCTGCCTCTTCCCCGAGCAGAGCCTGACGGGGCACGCGTGCGCACGAGGGGCACAGCCCCCACCCTGCTCTCTGCCCTCCGTGTCCCCAGGATGTGTGACGCTGGGGAAGGGCTCTACACCTTCCAGACGCAAGAGGGGGAGCAGATCTACCAGCGGGTCCACAGTGCCACCCTGGCCATCGCCGAGCAGCACAAGCGGGTCTTGCTGGAGATGGAGAAGAACGTGAGGGTGAGGCCGCGCCTGTCTCGGTCCAGGGGCGGGCCGAGGGCTGGGGGAGGGCCACGGTCCCCAGCTCACGTGGACGGCAGAGGCCGGCGGGGCCTTGGGCCGCTGCCCTGGGCTGAGCCGCCGACCCCCCTGCCCCACAGCTGCTGAACAAGGGCACAGAGCACTACTCCTACCCCTGCACGCCCACCACCATGCTGCCCCGCAGTGCCTACTGGCACCACATCACGGGCTCCCAGAACATCGCCGAGGCCTCCAGCTATGCCGGTGAGTCGCTGCCGTGTCCCTCGCCCGCCGGCCGGGAGGCTTGGAGGACGACGGGGCCTGCCGGGCAGGGGTCTTCTGGGCCCAGGTCCTCAGCCTGCCTCTGTGTCCACAGGCGAGGGGTATGGGGCAGCCCAGGCCAGCTCAGAAACGGACCTCCTCAACAGATTCATTCTGCTAAAGCCAAAGCCCAGCCAGGGGGACAGCAGCGAGGCCAAGGCCCCTTCCCAGTGACGGCAGAGCTGGCGCGCACCGACAACCGCTGAGGCTGCCCGCGGCGTGCCAGACGGCCTGGAGGGGCTGTGGGCCAGGAGCCCGGAGACAGGGAGCGAGCCGTCCCTTGGCCCCAAGGGTGAGACTGAACCAAGGCAAAGGGCTGGCCATGCCACCTGAGCATGTGTGAGGGGCTGCAGCTACCATGGGACTATATACTGTTAATGATTTTAATATATATAATATGGCTTATGACGTATCCTATATTAATATTCTCCCCCCGTCCCTCCCTGCCACCACATACACAATTTTTAGCCCCGTGACCAGGCCGGTCGGGGCCATTTCTGAATGTGAGGGTGGTGGTTTCCCTGTCCCCCCCCCTCCACGGTACCAGCCCTCCTGCTGCCGGGACCAGAGGAGGGAGGCGGCCCGCCCCCCGGCGCCTGCTCTGGCTGCGGGCTTTTCCCACGCGGCCGGGGGCAGAGACGGCGGGTCGTGTCTCAGTCCCTCCGGGCCTGCTGGCACAGGAAGGATCCGCACTTACACTGTGCCACTGGGTAGCCCTGCACTTGGAATTTTAAGCAGAGGTGACATCTGGTTGACACCTCAGGTGAAACTGGTTTTAAAGTGGTTTCTGCCCAGGCTCCTTCCTGCTTGTAGGCTGAGAAGACGCCCCAGGGGCGGGGTGCTGGTTACCTCAGCCTGGGGAGGGTGGCCAGTTCTTTTGTGCCCCAGGGCCAGGTCCCCCCCCCCCCCGGAGGACTGTAGGGGGAGCACCCTCTTGCCCCCTCACTGACCGGGTGGGCCACGCTCCCGCGGAGAGGGCCCTCTGCCCTGTCCAGCCTCCCGCTTGGCCAGCAGAAAGCACTGAGAAACCAAGACCTCCCCACTTCCTCCTCCTGACATGGTGCTGAGGTTCCCTGCTGAAACGCGATTAAAGCAATTGATTTTCTAGTGCTGGTATTTATTGACTACCGTGCAGAAGGGCTATCTTTCTACTCATATCAAACCTTTGGTTGCGTGTGTGTTGGGTTTCTTGTTTTTAGTATTTTAGGGTTCTGATCTGTGGGAGCAGACCCTGTTGTAAATAACCACTCTTTGAGTCGTGGCAGGAGGACGGTAAAGCCAGAGGCCCCTCCGGCCCTTTCGGTGGCTCTGAACCCGACCCAGGGGAGGACCACCCCGGGGAGGAAGCCAGCCCGAAGAAGGGCGCCCGAAGGCCACGGGGAGGAGCAGGGCTGGCTGGCTCGGTTAGCGGCTCAATGACGCATGAAGGAGATTACGTACGCTGTGCTCTTTATTGCCAAAAATAAAAACTTTCAAAAGACAACTACTGTTAATAAATAACCCTTCCTTTCTGTACTAGAGTTCCGGTTTCCTCCAGGCTCCTCCTGCCAGGCTGCCTAATGAGCTGCTTTGGGTGCGTGCCTACCTACAGGGCGAAAGGGTCAAGGCCAGGTCTTCAGGAAGGTCCTCGCCCTCCCTCAACCCCACAAATGAAATCATCTGGCCACTGCTGGTGAAGACTGAAACTCAGGGTAGAGAACAAATATAAGGGTTACTGGCGGGAAGAGGGGGACAGCCGGGGCTTGACACTGCTCTCAAGGGGTTCTCAAATGTAGGACACTTGGGAATCTGAGTGAAGGACCGACCACTGGCTGGCCGGGGCAGGGACTGGAAGGGCTCTCGGGCTGCCCGAGTGAAGATTCTGGAGTCAATCCTAACACAGACGCCTACAACTTGTGAACAGAAAAGGGCTGAAATGGCCCGAAAACAAGAGGTCAGCTCAGTGGTCCTCAACAGAGGAGCACCACACTGGACACGGGGGGAAGGGGGGTTCCGGGGAGCACAGCTGCTGATCCACAGGCAGGCCCAGGGACGCCAAACGTCCAGGACAAAACTGGTCCTGCCTGCAAGGGCAGTGGCGCCCCTGGTACCCTTGTACTGAGCAAGGCCGGGGAAGACCTCCGCTCCCTGCTGCCGTCTGTCTGACTGGTACTGAAGCCCTGCCAAGAAGCTGGAGCAACAGCTGTTCACCCCCAGGAGCCAGAAGAGTCTCGGAAGAGACAGGAAACCCAGCTGCTTTGCTGAAGCAGGTGAGCTGCAGCTAGTTGATGGTCAGGACGTCACTCTGGATCTCGTGGCTTAGCTGAGTCTGAAGATCACTCAGCTTCTTCTTCAAGCCAGAGAGGGCTGAGAGGACAATGGTCTCAGGGCGCAGAGAGCCACAGGACTCCACACTGTAGTAAAACCTGAGCGGCAAGAATCTGGTGAGAGCCCTCCACGAAGCAGGCAGGCCAGCTGGCCCCGGCTTCGGGCACAGACTCCGCTCCCTTCTGGGCCCTGACTCCTTTCTCCCCAGGAACTTGACCTTGCCCCAGGGTCGACCTCCACAACAAGGGTCCCAGTGCCCTTTGCAGGATCTCAAGGAGGCCATAGTTGCCTCAAAAAGATACTGTTGAAAATCTCAAAACAACTGTCTATAGACAGAGTCCACACTGAAGGCAAAAAAGGAAAATAAGTAAGCAGTGTCCTCCGCTCCAGCACGGTCCTGTCACTAGAAGGCTTTTGGGGCGGGGCCCTAGGTTCGATCTTTGAACAATCAGAATAGGAACACAGTCAGGATAACTGGAGGGCCTCTTTTTTCCCAGTGATCAGAAGGTCTGTGATAATCCGCCTGGATGTGCACTCGTGGCCGGCTCAGCGGTTACCAGCCCCTCAGCGGAGGGGAACTCGGCAGGAGGGAAAGGGGCTCCTGACCTCAGAGGCCGCACCAGAACTGTCCGTTCTCAACGTACGTGACCCTCGAGGGCCAAACCAGGGTCTTACCTCTCTGGCTTGCCGTTGGGGTCGTAGGGGGCCTGCGACTCATCCTCGTCCAGCTCTGAGTACTCACTCTTTGGCCTGAGGTCAAGCACAGGTCAGTGCAGGCTGGCTACCGCCGCTTTCAGGGGACCGTGTCTCACAGCGAGGCTGCCCCACCCCGGCCACCAGGCGCGACTTCCACCCCAGCCCACCCTGCCTGCCTGCGCTCCCACCAGGAACATACCACTCCTCCGGCTTGGGGTACACCGTGTGCCGCAGGGCGTTGTCAGGATCGTACTCAAAAGCCACCCCTGCCGTCGGGTTCCACTTGGCGTGCTCCTTGCCAAAGCCCTTTTTGGCATAGGCGCGCAGCCTCAGCTCCTGGCCCTTCCTCAGCTTGACGATGAGGATGTCTGGGGGACAGGAGAGAGTCAGTCGAGGGCCGGCAGAGGTGGGGTGCGCCCCCGCTTGACCCGCAGCGCCCCTGGAAGAGCAGGCGGCACGAGAGGCTGAGTCTGGTCTCAGCCTCTCTCAGGCAGGCCCCTTACCGTCCTGCTCCACGTAGTCATTGGGGTCATTATCTCGGTTCCGGGAGGTCACCTGCAGGGAGCCCAAACGGAGGCGTTTATGAGGAGCTGCTCCTCTCCCCCGGACCTCTTCCGGCACCTCCAGACAGCAAGCTGCCGAGCCAGGGAAAGGACGCCCGAGAGGGAGGTGGCAGAAGTGCTACTGGCATCCAGTCTGCGCGGGTGACTGGTACATGACCCCAGTGGCAAGCCTCTACCTCACGCCTGTGGCAACCTCCTGAGTCAAAACAGTACCATGGCCTTCCAAAGGGTCCAAGGGTCCTTAGGGGACAGAGGGACCACAGCACCAATGCTTCCGCCCACCCCTGGCGAGGGTCCAAAATTATGAGCAGCGTGAGGCACTAGGCTCAGGTGAAGGCAGAGGGCAACACAGGCAAAGTTGGGGTCTTTTAAGAATCCACCAACTCGTGGCCGGCTCAGCGGTTACCAGCCCCTCAGCGGAGGGGAACTCGGCAGGAGGGAAAGGGGCTCCTGACCTCAGAGGCCGCACCAGAACTGTCCGTTCTCAACGTACGTGACCCTCGAGGGCCAAACCAGGGTCTTACCTCTCTGGCTTGCCGTTGGGGTCGTAGGGGGCCTGCGACTCATCCTCGTCCAGCTCTGAGTACTCACTCTTTGGCCTGAGGTCAAGCACAGGTCAGTGCAGGCTGGCTACCGCCGCTTTCAGGGGACCGTGTCTCACAGCGAGGCTGCCCCACCCCGGCCACCAGGCGCGACTTCCACCCCAGCCCACCCTGCCTGCCTGCGCTCCCACCAGGAACATACCACTCCTCCGGCTTGGGGTACACCGTGTGCCGCAGGGCGTTGTCAGGATCGTACTCAAAAGCCACCCCTGCCGTCGGGTTCCACTTGGCGTGCTCCTTGCCAAAGCCCTTTTTGGCATAGGCGCGCAGCCTCAGCTCCTGGCCCTTCCTCAGCTTGACGATGAGGATGTCTGGGGGACAGGAGAGAGTCAGTCGAGGGCCGGCAGAGGTGGGGTGCGCCCCCGCTTGACCCGCAGCGCCCCTGGAAGAGCAGGCGGCACGAGAGGCTGAGTCTGGTCTCAGCCTCTCTCAGGCAGGCCCCTTACCGTCCTGCTCCACGTAGTCATTGGGGTCATTATCTCGGTTCCGGGAGGTCACCTGCAGGGAGCCCAAACGGAGGCGTTTATGAGGAGCTGCTCCTCTCCCCCGGACCTCTTCCGGCACCTCCAGACAGCAAGCTGCCGAGCCAGGGAAAGGACGCCCGAGAGGGAGGTGGCAGAAGTGCTACTGGCATCCAGTCTGCGCGGGTGACTGGTACATGACCCCAGTGGCAAGCCTCTACCTCACGCCTGTGGCAACCTCCTGAGTCAAAACAGTACCATGGCCTTCCAAAGGGTCCAAGGGTCCTTAGGGGACAGAGGGACCACAGCACCAATGCTTCCGCCCACCCCTGGCGAGGGTCCAAAATTATGAGCAGCGTGAGGCACTAGGCTCAGGTGAAGGCAGAGGGCAACACAGGCAAAGTTGGGGTCTTTTAAGAATCCACCCCAATCTGGCCCACGAGGAGCCAGGAGAAGAGGAAAGGCCCACGTGGGTGGGCATTCCTGACCGGAATGACCCGGGGGCTGTTGGAGATGAGGTCTCGAGACGTGACGTGGCGTGTCTGGTCTTCGTTGCACCGCACGTCGAGGGTGAACTCCACCGAGCACTCAGGGCAGAACTCTTCACACGTGCAGTCCTGAGGCAGGGAGAGCGGCAAGGGTGAGTCTGTGGAGGGACGGTGAAGCCTGGCTTGGATTCTGGCATCTAAGACCCTGTCCTGAAGGTTCTCCATCTGAGAAAGGGCAGACCACGGCCTCCAGCCTCTTGTAAGCTGTGTCCACCTGCCCCCGTCTTGGGCTGCGCAAGGGCTCTTCAGAGGACGGGGTGGCTCTCATACCTCTTAGTTCAGTGTCCCATGAGCTAAGTGGACTAGCTTGGGAATGCAACTGCATTTAAAATAAGAGAATCCAGGGAACAACTTTCAGTCTCCAGACTACGGACCTTTTTTTAGAAAAGTTTCATACGTTCACAAAAGCAGAGAAGAGTGTAACAGACAGTCACCATGGGAGCATCACTCTGCTGTAACAATTCTCCAGCTGGCCGTGCTTTAAACTGATTCTTGAAACATTCCCGTTTTAAAGACTAGCTGCTACCCTTTTACTACAGGCAAGAGGGCTACTAGAATGTAATCAAGCAACTGTTCTCCGCTCAACCCAGTGAGGCAAGTCCAAGCTACTCGGATGGTTTCAAGACAATGAGGGAGATCGGGCCACACCAGGCTGGCCTGCGACCACACACAGGTGAGAAGGGAAGGCAAGCTAGACATTTGAGAGGGAATCAGTCTTAGAAATAGGAAATTTCTAAAACAGAATCAAAAGACAAAAGTATAAAAAAGTACTCAACCTCAAAAAAAAGGACACTGAAAAGGGAGGAGTCTGTTCAAGAGAAGTCACAATCAAAGGCAGTGCACGAGTCACAAACCCACAAACAACAAACCCAGCAAGGGCCTCCTCGGCAGCCCAGTGGTTAGGACTCCGCCCCAATCTGGCCACGAGGTAGCCAGGGGAAGAGGAAAGGCCCCCCGGGTTTGGAGTGAGGCATTCCCCTGGGGTCTTTTAAGAATCCACCCCAATCTGGCCCACGAGGAGCCAGGAGAAGAGGAAAGGCACGTGGTGGGCATTCCTGACCGGAATGACCCGGGGGCTGTTGGAGATGAGGTCTCGAGACGTGACGTGGCGTGTCTGGTCTTCGTTGCACCGCACGTCGAGGGTGAACTCCACCGAGCACTCAGGGCAGAACTCTTCACACGTGCAGTCCTGAGGCAGGGAGAGCGGCAAGGGTGAGTCTGTGGAGGGACGGTGAAGCCTGGCTTGGATTCTGGCATCTAAGACCCTGTCCTGAAGGTTCTCCATCTGAGAAAGGGCAGACCACGGCCTCCAGCCTCTTGTAAGCTGTGTCCACCTGCCCCCGTCTTGGGCTGCGCAAGGGCTCTTCAGAGGACGGGGTGGCTCTCATACCTCTTAGTTCAGTGTCCCATGAGCTAAGTGGACTAGCTTGGGAATGCAACTGCATTTAAAATAAGAGAATCCAGGGAACAACTTTCAGTCTCCAGACTACGGACCTTTTTTTAGAAAAGTTTCATACGTTCACAAAAGCAGAGAAGAGTGTAACAGACAGTCACCATGGGAGCATCACTCTGCTGTAACAATTCTCCAGCTGGCCGTGCTTTAAACTGATTCTTGAAACATTCCCGTTTTAAAGACTAGCTGCTACCCTTTTACTACAGGCAAGAGGGCTACTAGAATGTAATCAAGCAACTGTTCTCCGCTCAACCCAGTGAGGCAAGTCCAAGCTACTCGGATGGTTTCAAGACAATGAGGGAGATCGCGGGGCCACACCAGGCTGGCCTGCGACCACACACAGGTGAGAAGGGAAGGCAAGCTAGACATTTGAGAGGGAATCAGTCTTAGAAATAGGAAATTTCTAAAACAGAATCAAAAGACAAAAGTATAAAAAAGTACTCAACCTCAAAAAAAAGGACACTGAAAAGGGAGGAGTCTGTTCAAGAGAAGTCACAATCAAAGGCAGTGCACGAGTCACAAACCCACAAACAACAAACCCAGCAAGGGCCTCCTCGGCAGCCCAGTGGTTAGGACTCCGCCCTTTCAATGTCAAGGGTGTGGGGTTCGGTCCCTGGTAGCGGAACTAAGATCTGGCAAGCTGAGCCATTGGGCCAAACCAAAAAGCAATGAAGGACATTTTAAGGATAACAAAGAAAATCTACAGACAGTACAAATCCATGCTAATTTTTCTTGGGCATAATAGTGTGGTTAGGTAGGAAAATATCCTTTTATTGTTAGGATACACATGCTGACGTAGTTAGGGGAGACGTGTCATGATTTCTGCAATGTTCTTTCACATGATTTTAACAAAAATCACAACATCTGTATGAAACATAAAGGAAATACAGCAAAACATCCACAACAGGAAATTATAAGTGAAAAGAGAATGAGTATTTATTCTACTTTTAACTTTTCTGCAGATTTTCAGAAAACACAAACAAACAAACAAAATCCCTACCATCTTTGTTCAGTAAATGCAATACCAAAAAAAAAAATGAAAGGAATTGTTAGGTCACAGGGGATGCACATCTTTATGTAAGATACTGAGTAATTGCTCTTCAATGGGCGGGACAACTGTCTTTACCAATTCATGTCATGTTTTGTTTCTTAAAAACAGACTCTGGAGACATAAAGCAAAATGGTGAGATGTTAAATGTGCCAAGCGGTTTGGTGGCAGCAGGCCTATCTGTTATACTAGCTCCACACTTCGCTGCTTGAATACTAAAAAAGCACATATAGGGACTGCCCTGGTGGCACAGTGCATAAGGCTCTGCCTGCCAATGCAGGTGGGGGAGGAAATCCACATGCTGGAACAGTGAGGCAAGTCCAAGCTACTCGGATGGTTTCAAGACAATGAGGGAGATCGCGGGGCCACACCAGGCTGGCCTGCGACCACACACAGGTGAGAAGGGAAGGCAAGCTAGACATTTGAGAGGGAATCAGTCTTAGAAATAGGAAATTTCTAAAACAGAATCAAAAGACAAAAGTATAAAAAAGTACTCAACCTCAAAAAAAAGGACACTGAAAAGGGAGGAGTCTGTTCAAGAGAAGTCACAATCAAAGGCAGTGCACGAGTCACAAACCCACAAACAACAAACCCAGCAAGGGCCTCCTCGGCAGCCCAGTGGTTAGGACTCCGCCCTTTCAATGTCAAGGGTGTGGGGTTCGGTCCCTGGTAGCGGAACTAAGATCTGGCAAGCTGAGCCATTGGGCCAAACCAAAAAGCAATGAAGGACATTTTAAGGATAACAAAGAAAATCTACAGACAGTACAAATCCATGCTAATTTTTCTTGGGCATAATAGTGTGGTTAGGTAGGAAAATATCCTTTTATTGTTAGGATACACATGCTGACGTAGTTAGGGGAGACGTGTCATGATTTCTGCAATGTTCTTTCACATGATTTTAACAAAAATCACAACATCTGTATGAAACATAAAGCAAATACAGCAAAACATCCACAACAGGAAATTATAAGTGAAAAGAGAATGAGTATTTATTCTACTTTTAACTTTTCTGCAGATTTTCAGAAAACACAAACAAACAAACAAAATCCCTACCATCTTTGTTCAGTAAATGCAATACCAAAAAAAAAAAATGAAAGGAATTGTTAGGTCACAGGGGATGCACATCTTTATGTAAGATACTGAGTAATTGCTCTTCAATGGGCGGGACAACTGTCTTTACCAATTCATGTCATGTTTTGTTTCTTAAAAACAGACTCTGGAGACATAAAGCAAAATGGTGAGATGTTAAATGTGCCAAGCGGTTTGGTGGCAGCAGGCCTATCTGTTATACTAGCTCCACACTTCGCTGCTTGAATACTAAAAAAGCACATATAGGGACTGCCCTGGTGGCACAGTGCATAAGGCTCTGCCTGCCAATGCAGGTGGGGGAGGAAGATCCCACATGCTGGGAACAACTAAGCCGGTGCATCACAACGACCACTGAGCCTGAGCTCCAGAGCCCACAGGCAGCCACGACTAAGCCTGCACGTCACGACGACTGAAGCCCTTGCACCTAGGGCCTGTGGTCTGCGACAAGTCACCACAATGAGTAGCCTGCTCACTGCAACGGAGTATCCCCACACTCGATCAACTAGAAACAGTCCATGCTGCCACAAAAACCCAGCACAGCCAAAACTACATAATTAAAAAAACCAACACACATACGCATTTACAAAACACATCAAATTAGCCACCCCCAAAATGACGTGTCCTTGGGAATACCAGAAAAGAGGTTGATTCAGAACCACCCAAAGCCATCAAGAAGGAATATTCCAAGTGGTGAACTCATGCAGGTCTGGGGATAGGATGCAGGTAACCTAAGCCTGCCCTACCCTCTCCCTAGTTCTGAGTCTGTTAGTCTATCGTGGAAGCTGCGAACCCAGACACAGAGGAAGGGAGTCATGTTTCATTAGCTGAACCTACAGGGTGAGGCTTGAAGCCAGCGGATACCAGTAACCCAGCCCCTCAGGTGCTGCTCTGCGGGACAGTTCTCACTCCCTCTGCCCCTCGCCCCCACCCACTAGCTTCTGTTGACTCCTTTTAGCCCCGCAGGCCTCGTCCCTGGGAAGAGATGCTCTGGGAAATGCTGCAGATCAGATGCTGAGGAGGAACAGCGCTACCCATTCAGTATAAATGAGCGTCCAGGTGTAAGTCCCCTCTGGCTAATGAGACATCCTGATGCCCCTTGAGTCTCATCAGTCTGCTCTCCCATCAGAACCAAAGGTCAACCCCTGCCTTGGGCCCCAGAGAACATCCCCACATTGTCTTTCTGAAAGCTGAAAGTGAGAGGTCAAGAAAAATCCCTTTGAGAACTGAAGTTCCCTGCTGCCCCACCCCCTCACCACCCGAGCACAGAGCATACCCGGGAGTACTGCAGCTTGTCCACAATGTCATCACTAGTAAGGGGGATTAATCCTGGAAGACACAGAACAGCACTGTAAGGAAGGCCAAGGGGCCAACCCAGGTGTCCCCCCACCCCCTCCGCCCTTCTCCAAGCCCACACTCACCAAGCCTGTGAGCAATGAACTCGTCGTGAAGGACTGAGGAATTGGCATCAATCTGAACCCAGTCAATTGCTAAAGAATGAAGGAAGCAGAAAAGAAGACATGCAGATCAGCCACCAAATTCACCTAAAGACTTAGCACTGGTTCTCCAGATTTCAGACTCATCTGAAAGTGACAGACTCTCACTGACTCTCTGCCACCCCATGGACTGCAGCCCTTCAGGCTCCTCTGGCCACGGGATTCTCCAGTGAGAACACTGGAGTGGGTTGCCATTTGCTTTTTCAGGGAATCTTCCCCACCCAGGGAGTGAACCTGAGTCTCCTGCATGACAGGCAGATTCTTTACCAACTGGGCCACCAAGGAGGCACCCCATGCCCAAATCACCTAGCGCTTACTAAACTGCACAGTCCTAGCCAGGCTGCCTCTTGATTCCCCAGCTCTGGAGTGGGGCCCAGGCAGCTGTATTGTAACAAGAACCACACACACTGCACCCCACTTCCCTGCTCAGGAAGATTTGGTGCAGACAGGGGTTCCCTGGACCACCCCGAAACCACTGACTCTGAGATGCCACTCACTAAGAGATGACTTAGGGTGGTTCTCTGGTGGCTCAGACGGTAAAGAATCCGCCAGCCATGCAGGAGACCTGGGTGTGATCCCTGGGCTGGGAAGATCCCCTGGAGAAGGGCAAGGCTACCCACTCCAGGATTCTTGCCTGGAGGATTCTGTGGCTCATCCATGGGTCGCAAAGAGTCGGACACAACTGAGCGACTTTCACTGGAGATGCCACGAGCACAGCGACATTTCCTTTGTGAGCTGAATATTTCTGTGGGAAGCACTTCAATCTGCTCATCGCGCCAACAGGTGAAAAGTCAGACAAACCTCACTGAAGCAAAACAGACTTACAGTCCACATCGCCTTCTATGGCATAATGACGACATTGCCCAAACGACGGGCAATCCTTACTTCCTTATCATCCGACCCACTAATGTTTACACAATTCCTTCAAAGAGCAAGGCATACTAATTCGTACCAGCCATGAGCAAGCAGCAGGGTAAGAACAGTATGTCACCCATAGTTGACTAAAACATGCATTTACTCCTTCATTCATTCAGAAGTTATCTGTACGTGCACAATAAATTCAGAAGTCCAGTGGTACTGGAGCCCAACAGTCCAAAGAGGGGCACAGGCACTAGGAACAGAGGTCAGAAGAGGACAGGCATGACCACACCTCCTCCTACCTGTCCTTTTGCCTCCTCAACCCAAGCCAAGGGGAGACCATGATTCAAGCCTTTCCATCTCTTCCTCCCACTGGCCTGCCCTGAACACTCCTGGGCAGCTTAAACTCCTCGGAGCCTCCTAGAACCAAGCCTTGCCCGTCCTCCGTGATACAGAGGTGAACACTCGCTCCCTGAAAACTACCCTCCCTCAGAACTCTGTGCAAACTTAAGACACCTGCCATACTGCCTTATATGTGGGTGCATCTTGCCTCCACCTCGAGCTTCAAAAATTCCTTGGGGAGGCAGGGTGTTCAGACGTCTTCACTTCTGTATTCCTGGCTGCAATCTGGATGGCAGCAGGTGCTTCCTATTTTTGGTGGGAAAAAGGGTGCTTTTTGGAGTGTCAGGGTTGGACCCTAAAGCACAACTGCCGCATTTTGCTCATGATGAAGCTAAGGTCCTGAGACCCCCGGGAGTGATGAGGCAGAGGAGGAGGACCAGCATTCCACGCACAGAGTTGAAAAAGTCTCCGGGAGTGGTAGCTGAATGAAAACTACAATGGTGTCTTCTCTACCAATCATACGGCCTGTTTATCTCTTTAGGAGTTTGCAGGCTTGATGCAGCGGCTATGACTTAATCTCTTTTTCCTAAACCAAACTCTCTGAGCTGACCCGCAGAAAATATTTGTTGCTTATCTGTGCACGTGTAGAACACGCAGTAAGGAGCGTCTGGAGTCAAACAGAAACAGATCCTTCCTCCTCTAAGCGTCAAGAGCCTGGAGCTGTGCTTCTCTTTAACTCCTCAAGAGCCCGGCACTTTACGCTCTGCGTTTCCAGTGCCTAGCACCACTCCCTGGCGCTTCAGTTGCTCCCGAAACGCAGCTGACGGAACAGCTGTAACACCTACCGGTACCGGACACGCACTAAACGGCCTGGTGGCCCTGGCAACGAGGCTGGGGTCGCTTACCTATTATGGGCACCTCGGCGATGAAGACCCTCCGGATAGAATTTGCCACCCTGCGGAATGAAAACCAAGCGCCGTGTGGGCGCCGCAGCCTCGAAAGGCCGGCCCCGCGCCCCACGGTTCCCGAAGCGGAAGCCCCGGCCCGAGGGCCAGGTCTGCCAAACACGACCCTCGTCCCTCCCCCGCAGGCTGCAGCCCCCTGCTCTGCAGAGCCGCATCTTACGCCAGGTCCGTATTCTCGATGATGAACTTGACATTCTCGTCTGTGAGCTCAGTGATCCGCACGGTGGGCTGGTTGGCGTACGGCATCGCGTCCCAGCGCTGGCTCGGCCTCTGGCGTCGGGTCTGCCGCGCCTGCGCCTGCGCCTGCGCCCACACCGCCACCGGAAGTCTGTCATCGGGGCCGCGCCGTTTCCGTTGGAGAGAGGCTCACAGCGCCGCCTGCTGCTCGGAGGCCCGAGGTTTTCTACCCGCCCCTCCCACCCTCTTTAAAAGGCACCGGGGTCAACCTTTAGGAGGGCGACTCGGCAAAGCACGAAGACACCCTTGATTCCGCAAGACCACGTCTGGGAATCCATACTGCAGTATTTATAGTTGTGAGCAGATACGTGCAGACAGACCTTCAGTGCAGCAGTCTGTAGCAAACACTAAACAGAACTTGCCCACTGACAGAGACCTGGTTAAACATACAAACATTAGAGTACTATAGCATTTTTTTAAAAGAATGAAGTGTGTAAATTTATGGAAGAACAAAGGTACAATCGGTCCTCCATATCCAAGGGTTTTGAATCCGGATATTCAAGCAATTGAAGATAAAAGTCCATAAAGTTCCAAAAACAAAACAAATTCACTGCATGACCAGCAACTATTTATATAGCATTTACGTTGTATCTACCATAGCATTTGCCATACCATACCATAGTATTTACTATAGCATTAAACATTGTATTAGGTACTATAAGTAACCTAAAGGTAATTTAAATTACATGGGCAGACACATGAAGGTTGCATGCAAATACTATACAGAGTGCCCTCAACAGCCTGGAAAGAGGTTTGAATGGGCCTCAACATGGTGGTGGTAGCTTATTTTTCTGGTGGCACTGCACCCATGTCCCCCGAAGTGGAGCACAGAGTCCTAACCACTGGACTACCAGGAAGTTTCCAGGAGGCTGCAGATTATACAGAGTTCTAAAATAGAACTTGGCAGGGGATAACCTGTAGGGGGCAGAGGAGGAGTAATCAGAGGAGAGAAGGAGCTGTTTGCCTTAGCAAGGAGTGCTAAGGCATCTTATCCGGAGACAAGAGGCAGAGCACCAAGGGGTCCCTGGGCCACAGCCTGTGTCATCTCAGCCAATTAAGAATTCAGGCTGCCTGCTGAGTGTGATGGATGATATAAAGGATAAGGAGGGAGTGGAATGAAATCTGGGAGAGCAACTGCAGGGAACTTGACAGAATGTCAAGATAAAAGAGCGGTGCAGAAAGAGCCCAGAGGAAGGTGCACAAGAGGCAGGACAACTCCTACGAGCTGTGACTCCCTCCACCACCCAGTCTACTTGGGAAGGAGACAGCAAAGCAGCAGACGGATGCTGCGGGATGCTGTGCGTACCAAAATGCTACAGCCCCTAACGGGCTATATCCTCCTAACGTGAGGATATTTGGAAATGGGGGTGTGAGGTCCTGAGGGTAGGACTGTCATCAGCAGGTTAGTGCCCTTGTACAAGAATAGGAAGAGAGACAGAGCACACCCTCTCTCTGCCTTGTGAGAATGTGGGGAGAAGGCGGCCCTCTGCGAGTCAGGAGGAAAGCTCTAAGAACCAAGGTGCTTGACACCCTCGTCTTGGACTTCCAGCTTCCAGAACGGTGAGACATTTCCCCAGAGCAGCCTCAACAGACTGATACAACTGAGCCAACTGGACTTTAAAAGGGGGCCCGGCCAGCACAGAGGCTGAGAGAAGTTGTAAGGTTAAAGACTGGGTCACTGAAATACTTAAGAGATGGACAAGAGGGGCTAAAGGAGCTAACGGGGTAGGGGACAGGTCCCTGTCACCCCCTTTTTACGGATGGGAGGCCTGGTCCCACAAAGGCGGCACTGTCAGGGCCACCCAGCAGTTAGACAGTGCCAGGACCAGAAATCAGGGGACTAAGAGGTTTGAATGGGCCTCAACATGGTGGTGGTAGCTTATTTTTCTGGTGGCACTGCACCCATGTCCCCAGTGGAGCACAGAGTCCTAACCACTGGACTACCAGGAAGTTTCCAGGAGGCTGCAGATTATACAGAGTTCTAAAATAGAACTTGGCAGGGGATAACCTGTAGGGGGCAGAGGAGGAGTAATCAGAGGAGAGAAGGAGCTGTTTGCCTTAGCAAGGAGTGCTAAGGCATCTTATCCGGAGACAAGAGGCAGAGCACCAAGGGGTCCCTGGGCCACAGCCTGTGTCATCTCAGCCAATTAAGAATTCAGGCTGCCTGCTGAGTGTGATGGATGATATAAAGGATAAGGAGGGAGTGGAATGAAATCTGGGAGAGCAACTGCAGGGAACTTGACAGAATGTCAAGATAAAAGAGCGGTGCAGAAAGAGCCCAGAGGAAGGTGCACAAGAGGCAGGACAACTCCTACGAGCTGTGACTCCCTCCACCACCCAGTCTACTTGGGAAGGAGACAGCAAAGCAGCAGACGGATGCTGCGGGATGCTGTGCGTACCAAAATGCTACAGCCCCTAACGGGCTATATCCTCCTAACGTGAGGATATTTGGAAATGGGGGTGTGAGGTCCTGAGGGTAGGACTGTCATCAGCAGGTTAGTGCCCTTGTACAAGAATAGGAAGAGAGACAGAGCACACCCTCTCTCTGCCTTGTGAGAATGTGGGGAGAAGGCGGCCCTCTGCGAGTCAGGAGGAAAGCTCTAAGAACCAAGGTGCTTGACACCCTCGTCTTGGACTTCCAGCTTCCAGAACGGTGAGACATTTCCCCAGAGCAGCCTCAACAGACTGATACAACTGAGCCAACTGGACTTTAAAAGGGGGCCCGGCCAGCACAGAGGCTGAGAGAAGTTGTAAGGTTAAAGACTGGGTCACTGAAATACTTAAGAGATGGACAAGAGGGGCTAAAGGAGCTAACGGGGTAGGGGACAGGTCCCTGTCACCCCCTTTTTACGGATGGGAGGCCTGGTCCCACAAAGGCGGCACTGTCAGGGCCACCCAGCAGTTAGACAGTGCCAGGACCAGAAATCAGGTCTCCTTGTCGCGAGTTTCAGGTCATCGCTGCAACCCTGCTGTCTGGGATCTTGGACACCTGCCGTGGCCTGTAATGCAAACTCCCCACACAATAGGAAATGGCTTCAAACATATTTATTGTCATTTTTTACAGCCTCTAAGTTCACTAATAACCCTGCAGCATGAGCTGATGTAACGTGGCACAGGGCCTGAGACCACACCTCTGGCCAGGTCGAGCACCACCGTCCGCAGCCCTTGCCTCAGAGAGGTGGCCTGCCGAGAGGGTTTCCAGGTGCAGCCCCTCAGGACACTGGCGCGTGAAAGGGCAGCACGGAATCCTGGGCACCCAGGCCTGGGCTGGGCTGTGGAGGAGTGGCCACCTGGGGTGGCCTCAGGCCCAGACTCTGGCTTGGGAGCCCCGGAGAGCATTGCTAGGCAGGTTAAGACCTGATGGGGGTGCCTGAGAGACCGTGACAGGGCCATGCTGGGTTTCCACGGCTCAAATGCTTGACTGAGTGCCACATTTTTCCATTACACAGCTCCAAGGCGTCAGGAGGCCTGGCCTGGGGTTAGGAACGGAAGAAGTGGCCCAACCCTGGGCTACGACCGTGTCGTCCAGTGCCCTGTGGTTTCCGGGTGGCTGTGGTAGTGGTGCTGAGTCCTTCGGTGCTTTCTCATTGACGCCCTGTTCCGTGGATGGCCCCTCATACGTCGCAAGCCCTTTCAATGTATCCGCGGGGTTTCTTCTGGGCACGCTAGCTTACAGTCCGTCCTGCTCACCGGCGCTGGTTAAGGCCTGTCAGGTTCTTGAGCTGCCAACGGGAGGCGGACAGAGAGTGAGGAGGCCCGGCCCTGCCCCCAGGACTCCAATGGGAAGACAGATTTCCGAGGCAGCCCATGTGGCTGTGATGCAGACACCTGACATGCCAGGGTCCCCGGGGATGAGCCCTGCATCTTCATGCCAGTAACAAATGGAAGTGGGGTACCTGGGGTCTAGAGATTGGGACTGAGCCACTGTCAGTCCCGATGAGCTTCCCAGTTTAAGGCTACAAAGCTCCTGGGGTCAGTGACAAAGGCTCAAGACATCATTATTGCCCAAATGTTTAGACAGTGCCAGGACCAGAAATCAGGTCTCCTTGTCGCGAGTTTCAGGTCATCGCTGCAACCCTGCTGTCTGGGATCTTGGACACCTGCCGTGGCCTGTAATGCAAACTCCCCACACAATAGGAAATGGCTTCAAACATATTTATTGTCATTTTTTACAGCCTCTAAGTTCACTAATAACCCTGCAGCATGAGCTGATGTAACGTGGCACAGGGCCTGAGACCACACCTCTGGCCAGGTCGAGCACCACCGTCCGCAGCCCTTGCCTCAGAGGGTGGCCTGCCGAGAGGGTTTCAGGTGCAGCCCCTCAGGACACTGGCGTGAAAGGGCAGCACGGAATCCTGGGCACCCAGGCCTGGGCTGGGCTGTGGAGGAGTGGCCACCTGGGGTGGCCTCAGGCCCAGACTCTGGCTTGGGAGCCCCGGAGAGCATTGCTAGGCAGGTTAAGACCTGATGGGGGTGCCTGAGAGACCGTGACAGGGCCATGCTGGGTTTCCACGGCTCAAATGCTTGACTGAGTGCCACATTTTCCATTACACAGCTCCAAGGCGTCAGGAGGCCTGGCCTGGGGTTAGGAACGGAAGAAGTGGCCCAACCCTGGGCTACGACCGTGTCGTCCAGTGCCCTGTGGTTTCCGGGTGGCTGTGGTAGTGGTGCTGAGTCCTTCGGTGCTTTCTCATTGACGCCCTGTTCCGTGGATGGCCCCTCATACGTCGCAAGCCCTTTCAATGTATCCGCGGGGTTTCTTCTGGGCACGCTAGCTTACAGTCCGTCCTGCTCACCGGCGCTGGTTAAGGCCTGTCAGGTTCTTGAGCTGCCAACGGGAGGCGGACAGAGAGTGAGGAGGCCCGGCCCTGCCCCCAGGACTCCAATGGGAAGACAGATTTCCGAGGCAGCCCATGTGGCTGTGATGCAGACACCTGACATGCCAGGGTCCCCGGGGATGAGCCCTGCATCTTCATGCCAGTAACAAATGGAAGTGGGGTACCTGGGGTCTAGAGATTGGGACTGAGCCACTGTCAGTCCTACGATGAGCTTCCCAGTTTAAGGCTACAAAGCTCCCTGGGGTCAGTGACACCTGTGAGGATCCCAGCGCCAGAGCCGGCTGGGCGGTACTCACCGTCACTGCTGCGCCCATGAGTCCTTGCACCACGGCCTCTCCGGTGGACTTGACCTAGGGGGAGTCGGAGGCAGGTTCTCTCAGGGCCCCCCACTAGCTCAAAGGTGAGACCGGGAGGACCCGTCAGGACGCCTCTGAACCCCTACAGGTATCGTCAAAGGGCCCTCTGTCCTGGAGGAGCCTATGGACAACACAATCCCAAACAGACCCCAAGCAGGGAAGGGCTGGGTGAGGAAGAACCCGTCAGGCTCCCTGGGAGGCCCTGGGGACTGCTGACTGGGGCCAAAGGGGAGAAAGAGAACAGTGCACCTAGCGAGGAGGCTGCCCGGCCCCTCAGCCCCAGCTACCTGCTTGGCAGTGTGACCCATGTTCATGGCGTCGTTGATTCGGTTTTCCAGGAAGCGCCAAGTGTCCTCGAAGTCGGGCGAGGAGTCCTGCATCATCACCAGCTCGGTGGTGTTGTAGACGCCAGCCAGCACTGCTCGGCGGGTGTACCAGTTAAACTGCAAAGAGATCCATCCGGGAGGCGGTCACCACGGTCGCTGCAGGCTGAGGGAGCCTGGCTGGTTCCCACCCAAAGCCCTCAGTACTCCTGGGCTCCCTCCTGATTTCTTCTTTTCCTCACGGACACACGTGGCCCTCTGGACAAGGAGGTTGTTCCCAAACGAGGCTGGGTGTCAGAATCACCTGGTAGATTAAAAATGCAAGCTCCTGGCGCGTGTGTCCGGAGCCAGTGCCCTGCAAGGAGAGAGGCCACTGCAATGGGAGTCCCACACAGGCCAAAGAATAAAGATGGATGAAAATGAATAGATAATAAAGTAGGCCAAAAAATTTAAAAAAAAAAAAAAAATGCAAGCTCCTGGCCCTACCTCTTAGGGCTTGGAGTCAGTAGGTCCGCAGTTACGGGCCAGGATCTGGATGTGTATTATAAGCACCTCACCTGACTAGGCTGCATCTGTTCAACTTTGGACACACCAGTGAAAAGTGCAAGTCTCTGGATACCTAGGGGGCTCCCTGGTGGTTCAGATGGGAAAGAACCTGCCTGCAATGCAGTAGACCCAGGTTCAAACCCTGGGATTGGCAGATCCCCTGGAGAAGGGAATGGCTACCCACTCCAGCATTCTCTACTCCAGTATCCTTGCCCGGAGAATTCTGTGGATGGAGGAGCCCCGAAGGCTACAGCCCATGGGGTCTCAGAGATCTCATGTAATTTTTGGGCTTCCCTGGTGGCTCAGATGGTAAAGAATCTGCCTGCAGTGCAGAAGACCCAGCTTCCAAACCGGGGTTGGGAAGATCCCGTGGAGAAGGGAATGGCTACCCACACCAGTACTCTCGCCTAGAGAATTCCAAGGCAGAGAACCCGGGTGGACTGTCGTCCATGGAGCCTCTCTGTGGTCAGGCAGTTATGAGCAAACCCTGGTGCATCCATCAGGGACGCGAGGGCTGAGGCAGCATCGCAGACGGACCCTGGGGAGAGCCGAGAGTCCGGTCCTTCAGCGGCTTCTGTCCTGGCCAGTCGCTCACCAGCCAGAGCACTAGCTCGGCTGCTTCCTGTTTTGAACCTCTGATTTCTGAGCTTTCTAATTTCATTTTCCGACCATCTCTGTGGGTAGTGTATTCCCACCAGACGGAAGTTTATTAAAGCACTTTGTTAGAACTGTGGTGGAGACCTCGCTCTGCCTCCCATCCAGGATTCCACAAAGGACCACTGCATATTCATTTCTTTTATGAAGGTGCAGATATATATATTTTTAATTTCCTACTAGAAATATGATAGCATTAACAAGCCAGATTCTTTCCTGCTTCCTGTTTAAAGGCTTATTGATCTCTCAGGAAAGCAGGCCAAGATGGGCTCCAGGGAGAGGATTTCTTGGTTTTTTAAAGCAATGGGTATCTCTAGGGCCGCCTTCTTTTTTTAACATAAGCCTCCTAAAAGACACACACTGAGAAAGTCTGCTGCGGAATCTAACTCTTAGAGAAGACTGAGAAGGAAATGATTATAAAACGGCAGCCCAATCACAAGGCCCTCTGACGCCATGTGTCACACACTGGGGAGAAGGAACACTGGTTTGTGTCACAGCACTGGGGTCAGAGTGACCTGGAGGCCACAGTGGCCTGCGGAGGGACCCTCGTCATACACTAGCCTCTCCTTCCCCAGTGGGAACGACACTGGAGTCCCCTGAAGGGATGTGTGATCACAGACGTCTGGAGAAACGCTTAACCCGAGCTGTCCCCGCCTCCAGCGGGCCCGAGGGGGGCACTCACGTCGGTGGACTGGTCTCCGGCGTAGTGCCACATGTCGTCCACCATGCGGGTCAGCAGGCTCAGGCTGGGCGGGATGTTGTGGGGGAGCAGGAGGATGCTGAGGGCCTGAGGAGAGAGGACAGAGGTCGGGGCGCTTCACAGCAGGAACAGCAGCGCCCCACCTCTCCACGGAGGCGTGTGAGGGGCCTCCCCAGCCTTCCAGCAGATTCATCATCCCCACCCACTGCTGTGAGCTCCTGGCATCTAAGGTTCCCTCCCGACTACAGCTGATGGGAGCCGGGACAGAGCCTCCCCTCAGCTGCCCGGTCAGATCCTCAGTCCCTGGCGTGTGGACTTGGGGCATGCAGCCGGCCGGGTGCAGCCCGGTGTCTTTGAGCAAGGACGGGGGAGGGCACCCTACTCTGTCACATGGAGAAAGCAGCAGGGGTGGGAGGGGTCTGGGGGTGGTCTCTAGGCCCCAGTTCTAGGCCATCCCAGAACCCAGCAGCATTCCTGCCCCTTGATGCCCCGATGTAGCTTGTGATAAACTCCTTCCACTTTTTCTTTTTCCTTAACGCAGACGGATTTCTGTTACCCGAGACCTCAAAATCCTTCCGTGTAAGCAGTGGCGCCGCCCAGAGACCCCTCCATCAACACACACCAACTCCTGCCAGGCCAAGGGCGCTCACTTTGCCAACTCCGAAAGCCACTGGCTGAGGCCTGTGGGAGTTGGCGGTGATGTCCTGGATGGGCTGGAAAGTTTTCTTGAAATAGCCCAGGAGGAAACGTGCTGAAGGCAGAGGCAGCCACACACACACTTGTGCTGCTTTAAACCGGAAAGTCGCTCCGAAGTCGAGCTTGTGAGCGTGGGCCAGGGGCAGCCGTTGACTCTGGGTAATTGAGAAGACTGAGAAGGAAATGATTATAAACGGCAGCCCAATCACAAGGCCCTCTGACGCCATGTGTCACACACTGGGGAGAAGGAACACTGGTTTGTGTCACAGCACTGGGGTCAGAGTGACCTGGAGGCCACAGTGGCCTGCGGAGGGACCCTCGTCATACACTAGCCTCTCCTTCCCCAGTGGGAACGACACTGGAGTCCCCTGAAGGGATGTGTGATCACAGACGTCTGGAGAAACGCTTAACCCGAGCTGTCCCCGCCTCCAGCGGGCCCGAGGGGGGCACTCACGTCGGTGGACTGGTCTCCGGCGTAGTGCCACATGTCGTCCACCATGCGGGTCAGCAGGCTCAGGCTGGGCGGGATGTTGTGGGGGAGCAGGAGGATGCTGAGGGCCTGAGGAGAGAGGACAGAGGTCGGGGCGCTTCACAGCAGGAACAGCAGCGCCCCACCTCTCCACGGAGGCGTGTGAGGGGCCTCCCCAGCCTTCCAGCAGATTCATCATCCCCACCCACTGCTGTGAGCTCCTGGCATCTAAGGTTCCCTCCCGACTACAGCTGATGGGAGCCGGGACAGAGCCTCCCCTCAGCTGCCCGGTCAGATCCTCAGTCCCTGGCGTGTGGACTTGGGGCATGCAGCCGGCCGGGTGCAGCCCGGTGTCTTTGAGCAAGGACGGGGGAGGGCACCCTACTCTGTCACATGGAGAAAGCAGCAGGGGTGGGAGGGGTCTGGGGGTGGTCTCTAGGCCCCAGTTCTAGGCCATCCCAGAACCCAGCAGCATTCCTGCCCCTTGATGCCCCGATGTAGCTTGTGATAAACTCCTTCCACTTTTTCTTTTTCCTTAACGCAGACGGATTTCTGTTACCCGAGACCTCAAAATCCTTCCGTGTAAGCAGTGGCGCCGCCCAGAGACCCCTCCATCAACACACACCAACTCCTGCCAGGCCAAGGGCGCTCACTTTGCCAACTCCGAAAGCCACTGGCTGAGGCCTGTGGGAGTTGGCGAGTGATGTCCTGGATGGGCTGGAAAGTTTTCTTGAAATAGCCCAGGAGGAAACGTGCTGAAGGCAGAGGCAGCCACACACACACTTGTGCTGCTTTAAACGGGGGCGGAATGAGTCGCTCCAGGAAGTCGAGCTTGTGAGCGTGGGCCAGGGGCAGCCGTTGACTCTGGGCTGAACTTCCTCCCACTGGGCCCATAGCTGAAATTACATGTCCAATCATCTCCCAGCTGGGCAGTGGACACTAGTGGATCGGTGGATCCTCTCAGTCCTGATAGACCTTGCTTTCTTTTTTTTTTTTTTAAAGATTTTATTTATTTATTTATTTATTTATTGGAGGGGGTGGGTTGGGGAGGGAGGGAGGGGGCAGGCGGGTCACCTCTCTTGGTCTTTCATTTATCTAGTTTTCATCCGTCTTTGTTCTTTGGCTCGTGTGGGCCTCCCATCGCAGTGGCCTCTGTTGTCGCAGAGCACCAGCTCTGGGCGCATGCGCTCCAGAGCCCCGGCTTGGTAATTGGACACATCGGTCCAGCCATTCCGCGGCACGTGGGATCTTCCCAGGCCAGGGCTCGAACCGGCGCCCCTTGCACTGCAAGGTGGTATCCTTACCCACTGGACCGGCAGGGAAGCCCGACCTTGACTTTCTTAACTGAGAATGGCCCACATGGCGACACACTTTGAAACTGGAAAAAAGGAGCTTTAGAAAAGCTGGGAAAAGCCCTTGGCATGAACACTCCAATCCTCACGTGATCTTAGCTGAAAGGCCGAGAAGTGATGAGCACTCCAATTCTCTAAGTGTCACACTGACCAACTGAAAAGAAGTCTCATTCCCCTGAGGTCTAGAACGCGATGGGCCTTCTAATGATGATGGTCAGTAAAATCTTCTGACCCTTCTAATCTCCTTCATGGATCCCTCCTCTCCAAAGGCCTGGCGGCATGCTTGGGCCACTAGGAGCCCACCCCGGATGTCAGCTAGGACCAGGCCACTCGTGTCTCTGGGAACTGAGATGCAGACGGCTCAGAGGTCCTCTCTTGGGCTCTCCCCAGTCTGAAACCTTGGTGAAGGGAATGGCAACCCATTCCAGTACGCTTGCCTGGTGAATTCCAATGGCAGAGGGGCCTGGCAGGCGTTCGTGGGGTCACAGAAGAGTCAGACACGACTGAAGGGACTGAGCAATCTGAAACGAGCGCACCATGTGCATCGTGCACACTCCTGGGTCTGCAGAGATGCAGGAGCTAGATTCTGAGCACTGCGCCAGACCCTTTGAGTGAAGGTGCTGAACGTCATAAACATGAACGCACTGTGGCCCTGGGGCCTGGATGGGGGTGGCCTACGTACCCGGGGCCAGTGCTCAATGTACGGGATCAGCATTCTCAGCCTGGTTTCCACGGCGTGCTTCAGGAACTGGTCTGTCTTCTTCTTCCTGGAAGAGGGAAAAGAAAAACACAGTGTCTCTGGGTCAGACGTGGGCTCGATGCTACCCTGTCTACTCGGTTGAGACAGGCAGCTGCGCTTCCGTCCCGTCAGAGCAGTGGGGCTGCTCAGTGCTACTCTTCAGGCTCTGCTTGGACTGGCCTCCTGGGGACAGGTGGTGGCCCGAGCTCCCCCATCCTCAGCTGCCACCCTGAGCAATGATGCTGTGGGACTTACTCGGCCTGGCCCAGCTGTACCAGCTTCTGCTCCTCCTCCAGCACATGGGTGAGCCGAGCGTTGCACTGGGTCACGAAATGGCACTGGAAAAAGGAGCTTTAGAAAAGCTGGGAAAAGCCCTTGGCATGAACACTCCAATCCTCACGTGATCTTAGCTGAAAGGCCGCGAAGTGATGATCACTCCAATTCTCTAAGTGTCACACTGACCAACTGAAAAGAAGTCTCATTCCCCTGAGGTCTAGAACGCGATGGGCCTTCTAATGATGATGGTCAGTAAAATCTTCTGACCCTTCTAATCTCCTTCATGGATCCCTCCTCTCCAAAGGCCTGGCGGCATGCTTGGGCCACTAGGAGCCCACCCCGGATGTCAGCTAGGACCAGGCCACTCGTGTCTCTGGGAACTGAGATGCAGACGGCTCAGAGGTCCTCTCTTGGGCTCTCCCCAGTCTGAAACCTTGGTGAAGGGAATGGCAACCCATTCCAGTACGCTTGCCTGGTGAATTCCAATGGCAGAGGGGCCTGGCAGGCGTTCGTGGGGTCACAGAAGAGTCAGACACGACTGAAGGGACTGAGCAATCTGAAACGAGCGCACCATGTGCATCGTGCACACTCCTGGGTCTGCAGAGATGCAGGAGCTAGATTCTGAGCACTGCGCCAGACCCTTTGAGTGAAGGTGCTGAACGTCATAAACATGAACGCACTGTGGCCCTGGGGCCTGGATGGGGGTGGCCTACGTACCCGGGGCCAGTGCTCAATGTACGGGATCAGCATTCTCAGCCTGGTTTCCACGGCGTGCTTCAGGAACTGGTCTGTCTTCTTCTTCCTGGAAGAGGGAAAAGAAAAACACAGTGTCTCTGGGTCAGACGTGGGCTCGATGCTACCCTGTCTACTCGGTTGAGACAGGCAGCTGCGCTTCCGTCCCGTCAGAGCAGTGGGGCTGCTCAGTGCTACTCTTCAGGCTCTGCTTGGACTGGCCTCCTGGGGACAGGTGGTGGCCCGAGCTCCCCCATCCTCAGCTGCCACCCTGAGCAATGATGCTGTGGGACTTACTCGGCCTGGCCCAGCTGTACCAGCTTCTGCTCCTCCTCCAGCACATGGGTGAGCCGAGCGTTGCACTGGGTCACGAAATGCAGGATCAGCTCGCTGCCGTCACTCCCAAACATGCCGGTGGCCGCGCTGGAGAGACCCAAAGACTGCAGAGCGGGAGAGGGAAAACAGGGAAGTGGCGGGCAGGTGGCGTGGCCACTGGCGGCCTGCCCGCCACTAGTAACAGCAGCTTGGTTTTCAGTGGGACACCCCGCTCCTCATTCTTGGTCCATGTGATCTGGGATAGCTGAGCACTGGTCCCTCTGCACTCTGTCAGGCCCCTGGGAGTGACGCAAAGCAGGGGACCCAGGCCTGGATGGGTGGAGTTCACAGCGACTAGATCAGGGATGTGCACAGGAGCGAATCCAGACCTAGAAGGCCACCTCTGGACTAGGACCCCTGGGGAAGAGGGACTCTCTCCCCTCTGAGATTTCTGAGCCTTTTTGAGTCCAGCATGGGAAGCCCCTGCTGAGAATGAAGCTCACGGAGGGGAAAGCAAAGCAGAGATGCCGTGGAGACAGCTCCCAGCAGCACAAGCTAAGAACGCTGAGCCAGAGCTCCTTCCAGACTTTTCTGTTATTAAATGAGTTGAAACACTCCCTATCTTGCTTCCAGCCAGTTCAAGAGTTAAGTTCTGAGAGTCGTAACCTAGAATTGGAACTGCTGTATAAAGGGGCTTGAGAAGAAGGCTCCATAACTCTTTCTCTCTAGCTCACTTAACCTAAATCTCTTGGAAAGTAGGTCTCTCAGTTATTAAAAACCACCAACTTTTCATAATGAGTTGTCAAGGAGTGAACAGAGCCACAGAGGCCCTTGACTCCTGATGAACAACAATCGCTGAGCAGCTCCTGGTGGCAGAACCCCGGCAGCGGCAGGGATGGAGGGTAGAGAGGAACAAAGCGCCTTAACCAAAATTCCCGCTGCTGGGAGTGAGGTAGGAACCTCTCTTTTGGCGGAAGTACACAGCCTCTGGGGGGCTCCCGGGTGGCGCAGTGGTAAAGAATCCACCTGCCGATGCAGGAGATGCAGGTTCGATTCCTGGGTTGGGAAGATCCCCTGGAGAAGGAAATGGCAACCCACTCCAGTATTCTTGCCTAGAAAATTCCAGGGACAGAGAAGCCTGGTGGCTACAGGCCACGTGGTCGCAAAGAGTCAGACAGGAGTGAGCACATAGCTCCACTTACTCTTAGAGTCAAAGAAAGCATAACGCTTCAGCATGACCTTTGGATCTTGTCTGATTTGGCCTCAACGGACCCTTCCCCAGCCTCCCTCAGCTCAGAATTCTTCCATCACTCTGCCTACGATCTGCCTTTAGAGCCTGACTCCCAAAATCCAACTGCATGGTATATTCTTTTTATATTAAAAAATAACCTAAACATAAAGCCATTTCTACTCTACTGGGGAAAACCAAACAAGTATCTTGGTGGCAGCGAGGCGCTGTGGAGCTCTGAAGAAAGCGTGAGGCTCTCTGCTCCGGGTGGTTCTCCGCTCTCTCCCTCCCGGCTGACCTCGCTCAGGCTGCCCCGCCCGCACCCGCGCCCACCTGGGCTCCCTCTGCAATGGCCTCTGCCGTCCACCCGTGGGCGGGCACGAACTCCAGGGCCGCCGTCAGGATGCGGTGCTGCAGCTGCTCCTCGCTCTCGAAGTCTTCCTCCTCCTCCCCACCCTGGTCTGTGTACCTGAGACCAAATCCCAGACATTTGCTTATGTGTCAGTTGTTTGAAGGCCGATAGAGCCAAAAACCCACATCATCCTTCCCTTCCCAAAGAGTCACTGCGAGAAAGGAGCCAGGGGGCAAGGAGGTCCGTGATAGGAAGGGCCATGCTCTCACAGCACTCCGGGTTTCCCAGTTCATAGCCTCCCCAGCCTCAATCTGGAGTTGCACCACACTGTAACTCCGTGAGGACAGGGACAACGGTTACGTTATCCACGGAGCCCAGCACAATGAAGATCTTCAAACAGTATTTGTTGAATTGAAAAGCACGCTCATTGGGAAAGCAGAAAATGACTAGGAACACGGATTTCAGAGCTAGAGGAACTTCTCAGTAGAGGGATTAAGTAAAGAGGACATATGTACTGGAGACGGAAATGATTACCTCCTTCCGATGCAGGAGATGCAGGTTCGATTCCTGGGTTGGGAAGATCCCCTGGAGAAGGAAATGGCAACCCACTCCAGTATTCTTGCCTAGAAAATTCCAGGGACAGAGAAGCCTGGTGGCTACAGGCCACGTGGTCGCAAAGAGTCAGACAGGAGTGAGCACATAGCTCCACTTACTCTTAGAGTCAAAGAAAGCATAACGCTTCAGCATGACCTTTGGATCTTGTCTGATTTGGCCTCAACGGACCCTTCCCCAGCCTCCCTCAGCTCAGAATTCTTCCATCACTCTGCCTACGATCTGCCTTTAGAGCCTGACTCCCAAAATCCAACTGCATGGTATATTCTTTTTATATTAAAAAATAACCTAAACATAAAGCCATTTCTACTCTACTGGGGAAAACCAAACAAGTATCTTGGTGGCAGCGAGGCGCTGTGGAGCTCTGAAGAAAGCGTGAGGCTCTCTGCTCCGGGTGGTTCTCCGCTCTCCCTCCCGGCTGACCTCGCTCAGGCTGCCCGCCCGCACCCGCGCCCACCTGGGCTCCCTCTGCAATGGCCTCTGCCGTCCACCCGTGGGCGGGCACGAACTCCAGGGCCGCCGTCAGGATGCGGTGCTGCAGCTGCTCCTCGCTCTCGAAGTCTTCCTCCTCCTCCCCACCCTGGTCTGTGTACCTGAGACCAAATCCCAGACATTTGCTTATGTGTCAGTTGTTTGAAGGCCGATAGAGCCAAAAACCCACATCATCCTTCCCTTCCCAAAGAGTCACTGCGAGAAAGGAGCCAGGGGGCAAGGAGGTCCGTGATAGGAAGGGCCATGCTCTCACAGCACTCCGGGTTTCCCAGTTCATAGCCTCCCCAGCCTCAATCTGGAGTTGCACCACACTGTAACTCCGTGAGGACAGGGACAACGGTTACGTTATCCACGGAGCCCAGCACAATGAAGATCTTCAAACAGTATTTGTTGAATTGAAAAGCACGCTCATTGGGAAAGCAGAAAATGACTAGGAACACGGATTTCAGAGCTAGAGGAACTTCTCAGTAGAGGGATTAAGTAAAGAGGACATATGTACTGGAGACGGAAATGATTACCTCCTTCCTACCAGGCAATTTTCTGTGCTCCCACTGCTGATAAAATCACACACTTTATCACATTACTCTTCATACTAATACAGCAAATCTGAACAGCCATCAATAAAAGGTCAAATAAATGCTGGTATGGCCACTGCTGGAATATGATACAACCATAAGAATCATGCAGACTGTGAAAAGACCTTAAATATGCCCTGATGAGTGAAAAAACCAGCTCCGGAACAGCACGGGTAGCATACAACTAAGAGCTACAGACGAAACTTGCTTAGAGAAACACCTTAAAGGATAGTCACAGAAATGTTAGTGTTGTTTGTGGGTTTGTGATTTTTAGTCATTTTTGGTTTTATTTATTTATTTAAAAATTTGGCCTCTTTTATTGGTTTTTTATTTATTCATTTATTTTCATCCATCTTTGTTCTTTGGCCTGTGTGGGCCTCCCATCGCAGTGGCCTCTGTTGTCGCAGAGCACCGGCTCTGGGCGCATGTGCTCCAGAGCGCTGCTTGTATTTAGACACACGGGTCCAGCCGCTCCACAGCACGTGGGATCTTCCTGGGCCAGCGATCGAACTGGTGCCCCTTGCACTGCAAGGCAGACTCTTTACCCCTGGACCAACAGGGAAGCCCCTGGTTTTATTGTTATGAAGTTTGTATTGTTTAGAACATTTTAGACTGTACAGGCACCATTTTCATAAAACAGACAACACATTCTTTTCAAAGACAGTTCTGAAAATGATAAAGGCATGAAGTGGGTGGAGAGGAGAGAGGAATGAGAAGTACAGATTCACCCAGGCACGCAATGTAGCCAGAAATGGGTGGACTGGGCCCAATGCCTACCTGGGGGCAGCGGAGACTGCACTTTTTTAAAGGCTGATGGCTGATAGGAAGGGCCTCACAGCACTCGGGTTTCCCAGTTCATAGCCTCCCCAGCCTCAATCTGGAGTTGCACCACACTGTAACTCCGTGAGGACAGGGACAACGTTACGTTATCCACGGAGCCCAGCACAATGAAGATCTTCAAACAGTATTTGTTGAATTGAAAAGCACGCTCATTGGGAAAGCAGAAAATGACTAGGAACACGGATTTCAGAGCTAGAGGAACTTCTCAGTAGAGGGATTAAGTAAAGAGGACATATGTACTGGAGACGGAAATGATTACCTCCTTCCTACCAGGCAATTTTCTGTGCTCCCACTGCTGATAAAATCACACACTTTATCACATTACTCTTCATACTAATACAGCAAATCTGAACAGCCATCAATAAAAGGTCAAATAAATGCTGGTATGGCCACTGCTGGAATATGATACAACCATAAGAATCATGCAGACTGTGAAAAGACCTTAAATATGCCCTGATGAGTGAAAAAACCAGCTCCGGAACAGCACGGGTAGCATACAACTAAGAGCTACAGACGAAACTTGCTTAGAGAAACACCTTAAAGGATAGTCACAGAAATGTTAGTGTTGTTTGTGGGTTTGTGATTTTTAGTCATTTTTGGTTTTATTTATTTATTTAAAAATTTGGCCTCTTTTATTGGTTTTTTATTTATTCATTTATTTTCATCCATCTTTGTTCTTTGGCCTGTGTGGGCCTCCCATCGCAGTGGCCTCTGTTGTCGCAGAGCACCGGCTCTGGGCGCATGTGCTCCAGAGCGCTGCTTGTATTTAGACACACGGGTCCAGCCGCTCCACAGCACGTGGGATCTTCCTGGGCCAGCGATCGAACTGGTGCCCCTTGCACTGCAAGGCAGACTCTTTACCCCTGGACCAACAGGGAAGCCCCTGGTTTTATTGTTATGAAGTTTGTATTGTTTAGAACATTTTAGACTGTACAGGCACCATTTTCATAAAACAGACAACACATTCTTTTCAAAGACAGTTCTGAAAATGATAAAGGCATGAAGTGGGTGGAGAGGAGAGAGGAATGAGAAGTACAGATTCACCCAGGCACGCAATGTAGCCAGAAATGGGTGGACTGGCGCTCCAATGCCTACCTGGGGGGCGAGCGCGGAGACTCGGCACTGGGTTCTTCCGCGCCCTGGGCCTCGGCGCGCTGCTGAGCAGAGGGCGGAGGCTGATGCACCCGCTGATCCGAAGACCTGAGCCGCACAGCTGACGCGGGAAAGGCACGCGGCGCCCGGGCTGGTGGGCAGCAGGACATCGAAACAGAAACTGAACTGGTCAGTCAAGGACACTCAGACCCTTGGAGACCCAGGGTGGTACGAGAGATGGAAGGAGAAAACCAGAACCAAGGATTGGATCCTAGACAAAAACCTTGGGTAAACTGGGAACCTTTTGACACCAGGGGGTGGCAATGGCATAAACCAGTAAACAGAAGACCTGTTTAAGCATTCACCTGTTAGGTATGTGTTAATGGGCAAACCACCTGATCCTAGTGAGCAGGGCTTTAAGATATACAAATGACGAAAATGAGCTCTATTTACTCAATGGGAATGTGGTGAGGCCCAAACAAAAAAATGAAAGTGACTTGAAAACGTTACATATTTATATATCATGCCAAGAGCACTGAACTAGAAATGAGAAGGTCTGAGTACTGGCCCCTAGTGTTCATGGGGTGTCTCTTGTTTTCTTATCTGCAATATCGTAACACTCCATTTACTTCAGGAAAGTACAGTATTGTGGGTTTTTTTTTTATTATTACTTATTTATCTTTTGGAGGGTGGGGTGGGAGGGAGGGGAATGGGCGGGCCATTTCTATTGGTCTTTCATTTGTCTATTTTCATCCGTCTTTGTTCTTTGGCCCATGTGGGCCTCCCATCGCGGTGGCCACTGTCGTCGCAGAGCACCGGCTCTGGGCGCAAGCGCTCCAGAGCTCCAGCTTAGTAATTGGACACATCGGTCCAGCTGCTCTGCGGCACGTGGGATCTTCCCAGGCCAGGGATCGAACCGGCGCCCCTTGCACTGCAAGGTGGTGTCTTTACCCACTGGACCACCAGGGGAAGCCCCAGTATTGTGTTTTGTAAGGAAAGGCTCATACTACTTTTTTCTTTCCCAGCATTTATAGAAAAAGATCCAAACATACAGACAAGTGGAAAGAACTGAGGCATGAACGCTTGGTATATCCACCCCCCCAAGCCCTACCTAGCTATTCATTACACTCTTCATACATCAATCCCTCGTGTTTTTTGATGCATGTTACAGACTTCAGTATTCTTTAAACATTTTAACGTACACATCCTTACGTAGAGTTAAAACTTTTATTTACTTTTCTTTGATTGAGGTGACCTTTACGTTCACTTGTTCCAAATTTTTCAGTCTCATCTTGACTGTCCTAGAATTTCATCTATACAGAATCATACTGAGGGCTTCCCTGATGCTCCAGTGGTTAAGAATCCACCTTGCAAGGCAAGGGATACCAGTTTGATCCCTGGGTCTGGGAAGATCCCACATGCCACAGAGCAACTGAGTCCCCATGTCTCAAACTCCTGAGCCAGTGCTCTAGAGCCTGTGAGCTACAACTCCTGAAGCCCGCGCGCCTAGAGCCTGTGCTCTGCAATAAGGGAAGCCGCCGCAAAGAGAAGCCCGCACACACCAATGAAGAACAGCCCCCAGGCTGCCTCAACTAGAGCAAGCCTGCGTGCAGCAACAAAAATCCTACCACAGCCAAAAGTAAACAAATAATCGAATCTTAGAATCGTACTGTGGGTCCTGTGTGTGAATGTGGAAGTCTTCTTTTGCTTAGAATATCTTTTAGATTGATTTGTATTTTTGTGTAAATCAGTAGGTTACTTTTTCCTGCTCAGTAGTATTCCATTAGTGAAACATTGTTCTGTTGAACACCTGAGCTGTTTTGGTGTTGGCTATTATATGGTATGGCTATTATAACTAAAGGTGCTACGAATATGCTTCTTCAAACTTTGTGGTGGACATATGCCTTCATTTCTGTTGGTAAATACCTAGGAGTAGATTTTCTAGGTCACATGCATTGTTTTTACGTCTACTGAACATATTTAATTTGGAGTTTAGCATAGAAAGAAAACAGTACTCATTAAAAAAAAAAAAATCTATAGACCAACTCAGGAAACAATGATGTTTAAAAGAAACACAGCACATGATGTATGAAAATATCAATCAGTTTAGAATATGCACAGAAAAAAAAATGGAGCAAATATTCATAAAACTTTGGAAAGGGGGACTTCCCTGATGGTATAGTGGTTAAGACTCTGTGTTCCCAATGCAGTGGGGCCCAGGTTCGATCCCTGGTCAGGGAACTAGATCCCACATGCTGCAACTAAGACCAAGTGCAGCCAAATTAAAAGAAAAAAAAAAAAAGACTTTGGAAAGGGTCTGGGAGGTCCCAAAGGTATTACACAACCCATGAGACTTTAGTTGGACTACAGGAGAACACAAGAGAATGTTATTTCATTACTTTTATGTTAGTATGTTAGTATGCTAATATGTATTAAGGAAGTGGTTTTCCATTTACGGTAGTGACAGAAAGGTCAATACCTTTATGCACTCAGATGTACAAAAATACTGACTATATGGTGGCAAAGGTGATACGAAGACTTACTGACGTGGTGGGGAAATGACTGACTTAGGAAAAAGTATGCACAGGCTAGGCGCTCTCTGTGGCCGTTCCCTTTGATCAGGGCTCAGGGACTTGACAATGGAGCTAAAGAGACCAGGTGGAGCGTGGCAGTCTGCAACCTGTGTGATCTCGGGCACCCAGGGCCCCCTCTCGTGCTTCGTCAACTCCCGTGAAACGGGAATGACAAGCCCTTCCCCGATGCTCTTGCTGCCCAAGGCCAAGACCGCGGTCAGGAGTCAGCTGGGCGACCGCGCCACTTAAAGCCCGAGGCGCGGGCGCCAGCCGCTATGCCCTTCACCTCACCTTGCTGTCGAGCCGCCCCGAGGCTTCTCCCACCCCTCCCCAGCCCAGGTCGGCTTCTCGCCGCTTCCCCTTCCCTCCCCGCTCCCCGGCTCGGCCGCCCCCTCACCGGGCAGGCTCCGCAGCTGCAGGAACCTCCAGCCCGCCCGGCGCAGCGTGCCCGACACCGCCACCGCCGCCGCCGCCATCTTGGAAGCGGGCACCCCGCCTCCGGCGGCGCGACGGTGGCCCCGAGCGCGCGGAGCGGCCACTTCCGCCCTCCCCTCGCCGCGGGAGCTTCTTCCTCTCGCGAGAGGCGCGAGGTCTGCAGCCAGCCGAGACGGAGAACCGGGAGCGAGCGCGGGGCGGCAGGTGAGCGCTCTCGTGGTGATCCGTGAGCCGGATCGTCCCCAACGGTCCCCTCCTGATCCTCCCTCTCCCCTACGTCCTCTCTTTTCCCATTTCCAGCCCCGTCTTTTGGTGGAAACGTGGCCGTGGCGACCTCCCCGGGAACCACAGCTGGCTTTCGCCCGGAGGAAGCCGGTGTGAGGGGCCGGGCCCCCTGGAGTGGTTGGTGGCTTCGGCCCTTGCTGGGCTGCCTTATCTCCCGCGCAGCCGGACCCAGTCTGCGGCCCGAGGGACGGCGCTGAGCTGGGGTCCGGGAGAATGGAGTCTGAGACCCGCTTCTGGTGGTAGCCAGCAGCTATGACCTTGAGTCCCTCTTCGCAAACATCGGGGAAGCGCAGGTTTCGGTCTTGGGGGTAACTGGAGCCCCAGGTTGTAAATCTTGACCCTTAGGCCTTCCCTGAACCTCCAGGCTGTTGAGTTGGTATAACAGAGTATTCCCAAACTTGTCAGATTGGAAAAACCATCAAGATGCTTGTTAATAAATCGGATACCGAGATCTTTCTCCTGGAGAGGCGAGCCGTGCCTCCGGATGCCCTCCTGGGATCTGACTGTACAGAGGGTGACTTGGATGGTCAAGGGTGGAAAAGGCGGGTGGGCTTGATTCTGACGTTGAGTGCCAAGCTCTGTGTGACCCCGGGGGGTCACAGACTAGTCACTGAACAGAAATGTAAATACCGGGTGCTGCCAGAGGAAATCCATCAGCAGGGAAGGCTTCATAATAGTCCGAAGAAGTAAATGATTTGAGGGGGTTAGAGATAACGGAGGCCAGGGGCTAAGCATGGCATTCTGTCAATTTTGTGCCCTCGGCCCCTTCTCTTTGTATCTTTGCACACTCCTTATCAACTCTAGGCTTTTCCATTATCTCATGTTCTCTCCGTTCCTGAGTGTGGAGGAAGCCTCACTTAAGCCAAAAACTACTTCCCTGGGTGTTAGAATTTCAGATCCATATTTCTGGAGTGTTTGAGGAGGGGTTGCCCTCCCCTCGCCGCGGGAGCTTCTTCCTCTCGCGAGAGGCGCGAGGTCTGCAGCCAGCCGAGACGGAGAACCGGGAGCGAGCGCGGGGCGGCAGGTGAGCGCTCTCGTGGTGATCCGTGAGCCGGATCGTCCCCAACGGTCCCCTCCTGATCCTCCCTCTCCCCTACGTCCTCTCTTTTCCCATTTCCAGCCCCGTCTTTTGGTGGAAACGTGGCCGTGGCGACCTCCCCGGGAACCACAGCTGGCTTTCGCCCGGAGGAAGCCGGTGTGAGGGCCGGGCCCCTGGAGTGGTTGGTGGCTTCGGCCCTTGCTGGGCTGCCTTATCTCCCGCGCAGCCGGACCCAGTCTGCGGCCCGAGGGACGGCGCTGAGCTGGGGTCCGGGAGAATGGAGTCTGAGACCCGCTTCTGGTGGTAGCCAGCAGCTATGACCTTGAGTCCCTCTTCGCAAACATCGGGGAAGCGCAGGTTTCGGTCTTGGGGGTAACTGGAGCCCCAGGTTGTAAATCTTGACCCTTAGGCCTTCCCTGAACCTCCAGGCTGTTGAGTTGGTATAACAGAGTATTCCCAAACTTGTCAGATTGGAAAAACCATCAAGATGCTTGTTAATAAATCGGATACCGAGATCTTTCTCCTGGAGAGTCGATCCGTACCCCCGGATGTACTGCTGGGATCTTACTGTACAGAGGGTGACTTGGATGATCAAGTTTGGAAAAGGCTGGTGGCCTTTATTCTGACATTGAGTGCCAAGCTCTGTGTGACCCCGGGAGGTCACAGACTAGTCACTGAACAGAAATGTAAATACCGGGTGCTGCCAGAGGAAATCCATCAGCAGGGAAGGCTTCATAATAGTCCGAAGAAGTAAATGATTTGAGGGGGTTAGAGATAACGGAGGCCAGGGGCTAAGCATGGCATTCTGTCAATTTTGTGCCCTCGGCCCCTTCTCTTTGTATCTTTGCACACTCCTTATCAACTCTAGGCTTTTCCATTATCTCATGTTCTCTCCCGTTCCTGAGTGTGGAGGAAGCCTCCACTTAAGCCAAAAACTACTTCCCTGGGTGTTAGAATTTCAGATCCATATTTCTGGATTTCGGTAAAGCATTGTTGATCTGTCCGAGAGGTTTTGTTTCCTGAGTTCTGTCCACTCATCTTTGAGCGAATCTTCCCTATGGAAAATCTAGCACTTGAGTATCCTTTCTGAAACCCTTAAATTTCACACATGCTTAATTGCCTGGAGACAGAGTCATCCATTTCTTTTCCTTTGAGGGATTATCACCCTTTTTTTCTGTGTGTGCCTGTTTCAGTCCGTTCATTTGAATTAAAATTTCCTTTCTGATAGCTGTCAGTATTCTCAGATCTCTTTGAAGTGCATTTGACTTACAAGGTTTGAACTGATCCTGGTTTGAACTGATACCCAAACTTCAATCTTTTTTTTTTTTTCTTTTGGTCCCACCTTCATCCTTCAAGGGAGCCAGATGCCTCAGGATTTGATGTTTACAGGTGCCTTAAAAAGAAACAAGTAAATCTCCAGAAGTTGTTCTCAGGCAAATCCAGTGATGTGACATTGACTTCTGTGCTGTCTCTTTTCATTTATGAAACTAGGACTCTGAGTCACACTTCAAAGTGTGTTGACTTAAGTGCCACACATTTTTTTCTGTATTTCTTTAGAAAAGACACTGACAACATCATTAAACTGATGATGCATAGCATCACGCTTTCCCTTTTTGATGTTTAAAAGAACATTGTGTCCCATTTTATTCAGAAAATGCTGACCAAAAATGGTGGCTGTGTCTTGTTTTTTGAGGGTTAGTGTTTAATAAATGTATTTTATGAGCTCCCTGTTGCCATAGCAGATTAGTTGGGGGTTGAGCGGGTGGGAGGATATGGAACACAGAGGACTTTTTCCAAGGTCTTCTTTTTTTAATTTTATGGCATTGCAGGGAAGGTTTTGAGGGGTTAGAGATAACGGAGGCCAGGGGCTAAGCATGGCATTCTGTCAATTTTGTGCCCTCGGCCCCTTCTCTTTGTATCTTTGCACACTCCTTATCAACTCTAGGCTTTTCCATTATCTCATGTTCTCTCCCGTTCCTGAGTGTGGAGGAAGCCTCCACTTAAGCCAAAAACTACTTCCCTGGGTGTTAGAATTTCAGATCCATATTTCTGGATTTCGGTAAAGCATTGTTGATCTGTCCGAGAGGTTTTGTTTCCTGAGTTCTGTCCACTCATCTTTGAGCGAATCTTCCCTATGGAAAATCTAGCACTTGAGTATCCTTTCTGAAACCCTTAAATTTCACACATGCTTAATTGCCTGGAGACAGAGTCATCCATTTCTTTTCCTTTGAGGGATTATCACCCTTTTTTTCTGTGTGTGCCTGTTTCAGTCCGTTCATTTGAATTAAAATTTCCTTTCTGATAGCTGTCAGTATTCTCAGATCTCTTTGAAGTGCATTTGACTTACAAGGTTTGAACTGATCCTGGTTTGAACTGATACCCAAACTTCAATCTTTTTTTTTTTTTCTTTTGGTCCCACCTTCATCCTTCAAGGGAGCCAGATGCCTCAGGATTTGATGTTTACAGGTGCCTTAAAAAGAAACAAGTAAATCTCCAGAAGTTGTTCTCAGGCAAATCCAGTGATGTGACATTGACTTCTGTGCTGTCTCTTTTCATTTATGAAACTAGGACTCTGAGTCACACTTCAAAGTGTGTTGACTTAAGTGCCACACATTTTTTTCTGTATTTCTTTAGAAAAGACACTGACAACATCATTAAACTGATGATGCATAGCATCACGCTTTCCCTTTTTGATGTTTAAAAGAACATTGTGTCCCATTTTATTCAGAAAATGCTGACCAAAAATGGTGGCTGTGTCTTGTTTTTTGAGGGTTAGTGTTTAATAAATGTATTTTATGAGCTCCCTGTTGCCATAGCAGATTAGTTGGGGGTTGAGCGGGTGGGAGGATATGGAACACAGAGGACTTTCCAGTCTTCTAAATTTATGGACACGATCCCACCGGAGTACGGTATAAGATGTCGTAAAGTATGGCTCTCATGTAATTTTTTTTTTTTAACATTTTATTTTTTATTTATCTTCTTGGGGGGTGGGGTGGGGAGGGAGGGGGATGGGCGGGCCACTTCTGTTGATCTTTCATGTGTCTATTTTCATCCGTCTCTGTTCTTTGGCTCCTGTGGGCCTCCCATTGTGGTGGTGTCTGTTGTCGCAGAGCACTGGCTCTGGGCACATACGCTCCAGAGCTCCGGCTTGGTAATTGGACACATGGGTCCAGCCGCTCCGCGGCACATGGGATCTTCCCAGGCCAGGGATCAAACCGGCGCCCCTTGCACTGCAAGGCAGTGTCCTTACCCGCTGGACCACTAGGGGAAGCCCATATTGTGTAATTTTAACAATGAAAAAGCAGCTTCACATCTCTCCCTGAGGAGTCCTCCCAGCTGTCCGGGCTGAGGAGGAGGAACAAGATATTATAGGACTGGTAGAGGCAAAAGCAAATAAACTGGCCCTGGAGAAGTGGAGGCTCAGAGTCCTCTGAGCACATTATTTTACTGGGCTCTATGTGCCAGGCCCTGCTGAGTGCTTTGCATGTTTTTATCTTCTCATTTACTTCTTGTCACTGCCTCGCAAAATATAAGATCATTATCCCTCCTTTACTAATCAGAAGAGAGAGGGTAATCACTGATCCATGGTTGTGTAACTCATGAACAGAAGATCTAGTGATAGACAGAACCTGAATTCATCTCTGTTGGAAACCCATGCTCTATAAAACTGGTGATTGAAAAGATCTAGATGTCTGGCCTTTTGTGTTTCTATAGCAGATAGGATTCTGTACATGGAACTTCCAAACTGATGATGCATAGCATCACGCTTTCCCTTTTTGATGTTTAAAAGAACATTGTGTCCCATTTTATTCAGAAAATGCTGACCAAAAATGGTGGCTGTGTCTTGTTTTTTGAGGGTTAGTGTTTAATAAATGTATTTTATGAGCTCCCTGTTGCCATAGCAGATTAGTTGGGGGTTGAGCGGGTGGGAGGATATGGAACACAGAGGACTTTCCAGTCTTCTAAATTTATGGACACGATCCCACCGGAGTACGGTATAAGATGTCGTAAAGTATGGCTCTCATGTAATTTTTTTTTTTTAACATTTTATTTTTTATTTATCTTCTTGGGGGGTGGGGTGGGGAGGGAGGGGGATGGGCGGGCCACTTCTGTTGATCTTTCATGTGTCTATTTTCATCCGTCTCTGTTCTTTGGCTCCTGTGGGCCTCCCATTGTGGTGGTGTCTGTTGTCGCAGAGCACTGGCTCTGGGCACATACGCTCCAGAGCTCCGGCTTGGTAATTGGACACATGGGTCCAGCCGCTCCGCGGCACATGGGATCTTCCCAGGCCAGGGATCAAACCGGCGCCCCTTGCACTGCAAGGCAGTGTCCTTACCCGCTGGACCACTAGGGGAAGCCCATATTGTGTAATTTTAACAATGAAAAAGCAGCTTCACATCTCTCCCTGAGGAGTCCTCCCAGCTGTCCGGGCTGAGGAGGAGGAACAAGATATTATAGGACTGGTAGAGGCAAAAGCAAATAAACTGGCCCTGGAGAAGTGGAGGCTCAGAGTCCTCTGAGCACATTATTTTACTGGGCTCTATGTGCCAGGCCCTGCTGAGTGCTTTGCATGTTTTTATCTTCTCATTTACTTCTTGTCACTGCCTCGCAAAATATAAGATCATTATCCCTCCTTTACTAATCAGAAGAGAGAGGGTAATCACTGATCCATGGTTGTGTAACTCATGAACAGAAGATCTAGTGATAGACAGAACCTGAATTCATCTCTGTTGGAAACCCATGCTCTATAAAACTGGTGATTGAAAAGATCTAGATGTCTGGCCTTTTGTGTTTCTATAGCTAATGAGTAGCCCTTGGTCCCTCAGCTCTTCCTGGAGGGTTTCTCTGTGAGTACAGTACGAGGATGGAACTTCTGGGTCTTTTCATGGGCCCCAGGGAGAACCTCTTCAAGCATCATTCTAGCAACAGTTGTTTATTTCTTATCACGTCACGCCCAGCAGTCCGTATTCGTGTCTTTCCTAGTTGGTTCTTTCCTTTTTTTCTTTCTTGGCTTTGTCAGTCTTAGTTGCATCATGTGGGACCTCTCACTGTGGCCCATGAGCTCTCTAGATGCAGTATGCAGGCTCCAGGGTGTGCTCAGGTTCGTTATTTGCTCCGGGGCACCTGAGATCTTAGTTCCCCAACCAGGGATCCAACCCAGGTCCCTTGCACTGGAAGGTGGAATCTTAGGCACTGGGCTACCTGGGAAGTCGCTCCTTGTCGGTTCTTAAATGTGAGATTCCAAGTTGTTTGCTTGAAAGATTTATAAGGGTTCCTCCTCAACATCAAGTTATAGTTGAAAGCTTAAAGTTTCAGTTCTTGATTGTGTGCTTTTTAGGGATTTTAAAACCACAATTCAGTGGCTGAGAAATCCTTTTTGTCTGATAACCCTCGGCATCCTTTTACTTGGGCTCGCAGGCAGGTCCGGATAATAAAGAGAGTATTCCACAAGGAGGGAATCAGGTAAAAGGCCTGATGGAGGGAAAATGCCAAGATTTTCTCTAGAACAAGGATACAGGTGGAGCCAGATTACAGGGCACCTGGAGCCAGAAGACTGAGGAGATGTGATTTTCTCTATGGAAAACTAAGGATACATTCAGTCTCACATTATTTTACTGGGCTCTATGTGCCAGGCCCTGCTGAGTGCTTTGCATGTTTTTATCTTCTCATTTACTTCTTGTCACTGCCTCGCAAAATATAAGATCATTATCCCTCCTTTACTAATCAGAAGAGAGAGGGTAATCACTGATCCATGGTTGTGTAACTCATGAACAGAAGATCTAGTGATAGACAGAACCTGAATTCATCTCTGTTGGAAACCCATGCTCTATAAAACTGGTGATTGAAAAGATCTAGATGTCTGGCCTTTTGTGTTTCTATAGCTAATGAGTAGCCCTTGGTCCCTCAGCTCTTCCTGGAGGGTTTCTCTGTGAGTACAGTACGAGGATGGAACTTCTGGGTCTTTTCATGGGCCCCAGGGAGAACCTCTTCAAGCATCATTCTAGCAACAGTTGTTTATTTCTTATCACGTCACGCCCAGCAGTCCGTATTCGTGTCTTTCCTAGTTGGTTCTTTCCTTTTTTTCTTTCTTGGCTTTGTCAGTCTTAGTTGCATCATGTGGGACCTCTCACTGTGGCCCATGAGCTCTCTAGATGCAGTATGCAGGCTCCAGGGTGTGCTCAGGTTCGTTATTTGCTCCGGGGCACCTGAGATCTTAGTTCCCCAACCAGGGATCCAACCCAGGTCCCTTGCACTGGAAGGTGGAATCTTAGGCACTGGGCTACCTGGGAAGTCGCTCCTTGTCGGTTCTTAAATGTGAGATTCCAAGTTGTTTGCTTGAAAGATTTATAAGGGTTCCTCCTCAACATCAAGTTATAGTTGAAAGCTTAAAGTTTCAGTTCTTGATTGTGTGCTTTTTAGGGATTTTAAAACCACAATTCAGTGGCTGAGAAATCCTTTTTGTCTGATAACCCTCGGCATCCTTTTACTTGGGCTCGCAGGCAGGTCCGGATAATAAAGAGAGTATTCCACAAGGAGGGAATCAGGTAAAAGGCCTGATGGAGGGAAAAATGCCAAGATTTTCTCTAGAACAAGGATACAGGTGGAGCCAGATTACAGGGCACCTGGAGCCAGAAGACTGAGGAGATGTGACTTTGCTCTAGAAAAGAAAGGGCTTCGTAACTCCTTTAGGAAATGAGTGGGAAAATCAAAGTCCTTTTGTGTTAAGGATACTGGGGCAACCGTGTTTTAACAGACTTAGGAGCAAGTCATTTGAAGGGAACGTTTTGAAAGAAGAATGTGTTTAAGGTGACTTAATTGTTAGTCACCTCTCAGAAGGCAGAAAGAAGTACTTGGCTTGAGCGCGATCTCTCCCGCAGTTTCTATCTTCCTGTCGTTTGGTAGCGCCATCTGCAGCTGGGGACTCAGCGCATTAATGTTTAAGAAAGAAAGGGGGAACTGAGTAGACTGCTGCCTCCTGACCTGATTGCCTCGGGAGGACATTCTATACTCCTCTGAGTATCAAGTGAAAGAGAAAGTTGACACAGAGGGAGGAAATTTCCATAGGCTGAAAGCATGGGCTTTACAGTCCTACAGGCTTGGATTTAAATCTTTATCCAGACACTTACTTTATCCACACAACACTTAGTCGTTGTGTGACCTGGGCAGAGTCAGCAGCCTGTGTCCTGACTGTAAAACGGGAGTAATACTTAACTGAAGGTTGTACTGAGGTTCTACTGAGATCATGTATACAAAATGCTGTGAAGAGTTTGGCTAATATTAATTGTTAAAGAAAGACATAGGAGAGACTGTTGATCACTGCAGAGCCAGTAGAATTGAATTTTCATCTCTTGATGAATGAGAATATACCATTATTCAGTTCGCTAGATTCACATATGTTGTAGTTGGTTTATGGCAGCCAACTTATTTGCCTCCCTTGCTGAATCATACTTCTGCCTAATTAATGTTTCAGTTCTTGATTGTGTGCTTTTAGGGAATTTTAAAACCACAATTCAAGTGGCTGAGAAATCCTTTTGTCTGATAACCCTCGGCATCCTTTTACTTGGGCTCGCAGGCAGGTCCGGATAATAAAGAGAGTATTCCACAAGGAGGGAATCAGGTAAAAGGCCTGATGGAGGGAAAAATGCCAAGATTTTCTCTAGAACAAGGATACAGGTGGAGCCAGATTACAGGGCACCTGGAGCCAGAAGACTGAGGAGATGTGACTTTGCTCTAGAAAAGAAAGGGCTTCGTAACTCCTTTAGGAAATGAGTGGGAAAATCAAAGTCCTTTTGTGTTAAGGATACTGGGGCAACCGTGTTTTAACAGACTTAGGAGCAAGTCATTTGAAGGGAACGTTTTGAAAGAAGAATGTGTTTAAGGTGACTTAATTGTTAGTCACCTCTCAGAAGGCAGAAAGAAGTACTTGGCTTGAGCGCGATCTCTCCCGCAGTTTCTATCTTCCTGTCGTTTGGTAGCGCCATCTGCAGCTGGGGACTCAGCGCATTAATGTTTAAGAAAGAAAGGGGGAACTGAGTAGACTGCTGCCTCCTGACCTGATTGCCTCGGGAGGACATTCTATACTCCTCTGAGTATCAAGTGAAAGAGAAAGTTGACACAGAGGGAGGAAATTTCCATAGGCTGAAAGCATGGGCTTTACAGTCCTACAGGCTTGGATTTAAATCTTTATCCAGACACTTACTTTATCCACACAACACTTAGTCGTTGTGTGACCTGGGCAGAGTCAGCAGCCTGTGTCCTGACTGTAAAACGGGAGTAATACTTAACTGAAGGTTGTACTGAGGTTCTACTGAGATCATGTATACAAAATGCTGTGAAGAGTTTGGCTAATATTAATTGTTAAAGAAAGACATAGGAGAGACTGTTGATCACTGCAGAGCCAGTAGAATTGAATTTTCATCTCTTGATGAATGAGAATATACCATTATTCAGTTCGCTAGATTCACATATGTTGTAGTTGGTTTATGGCAGCCAACTTATTTGCCTCCCTTGCTGAATCATACTTCTGCCTAATTAATGTCCTGTGTGCTTTATATTCTGTTCAAGTTGAGTTGTCTCATATCAAAGAGGAAGTAATCTTTGTGTCTTCAGCCTCCTTACTTGACCGCCCAGTCAGGATTCTCAGCAAGGAAGCCACCTGCCATATTTGGGAATGTTGGGGTCCTGAAATGCTGGGAGAACGGGTTTACTCTGGTGTCTAGTGTGAGGTTTTCTAGCGTGTGTCCCCTGGCGGGAGGTCAGAGTTAGGCTGTACTCCTAACCACTGTGTGTTGGCCTCTGCTCAGTCTTGACTCTGCTTTGGCCCGCAGCTTTGAGGTCTGCAGCCCTGCAGGAATGGCAGATTTGGGGATCTCCGCTGGCCAGTCTGTGGCCGTCGTCTGGGATAAGTCATCCCCCATGGAGGCTCTGAAAGATCTGGTGGATAAGCTTCAAGCCTTAACTGGCGATGAGGGCCGAGTGGCTGTGGAAAACGTCAACCAGCTGTTGCAGTGTAAGTACCTCCCCAGGTTGCCTTTCAGGACGGCCAGTTTTGATGGGGGTGCTGCATTTCTGCCATTCCTTGATAGCTGGGTTTTTGTTTCAGGTGCCACCTGATAGCAGTTGTTTCAGTTGAGATATAGTAGACTTAGGGGTACAGTTGATGGTTTGTATAAATAAGTTCTTACTTCTTATTGCTTCATGCTCAGTCGTGTCTGACTCTTTGTGACCGCATGGACTCAAACCTGCCAGGCTCCTCTGTCCATGGGATTCTCCAGGCAAGAACACTGGACTGGGTTGCCATTTCCTCCTCCGGAGGATCTTCCCCACCCAGGGATTTGAATCGACAACTCCTGCCTTGCAGGCAGGTCCTTCACTCACTGAGCCAGTTCCACATTTAAAAAAAAAAAAAAAAAACGCTTGGTTTTCATCCACCTTCCTTTCTCACTTTTTCCCCTGAGTGTATAAAAGGAGAAGTTAGTGAAACTGAAGGAGAGCAGGGCAGCAGCATCCTTGCTAGTAACATTGGTTTAGTAGCATTTGCTGAACAGGTAGGTGTTTATTCTACCGGCCATGCCTATAGCTTTTGGGAGATGGCTTCTGGGGCCCAGGTGACGACTGTAGTTGGTTTATGGCAGCCAACTTATTTGCCTCCCTTGCTGAATCATACTTCTGCCTAATTAATGTCCTGTGTGCTTTATATTCTGTTCAAGTTGAGTTGTCTCATATCAAAGAGGAAGTAATCTTTGTGTCTTCAGCCTCCTTACTTGACCGCCCAGTCAGGATTCTCAGCAAGGAAGCCACCTGCCATATTTGGGAATGTTGGGGTCCTGAAATGCTGGGAGAACGGGTTTACTCTGGTGTCTAGTGTGAGGTTTTCTAGCGTGTGTCCCCTGGCGGGAGGTCAGAGTTAGGCTGTACTCCTAACCACTGTGTGTTGGCCTCTGCTCAGTCTTGACTCTGCTTTGGCCCGCAGCTTTGAGGTCTGCAGCCCTGCAGGAATGGCAGATTTGGGGATCTCCGCTGGCCAGTCTGTGGCCGTCGTCTGGGATAAGTCATCCCCCATGGAGGCTCTGAAAGATCTGGTGGATAAGCTTCAAGCCTTAACTGGCGATGAGGGCCGAGTGGCTGTGGAAAACGTCAACCAGCTGTTGCAGTGTAAGTACCTCCCCAGGTTGCCTTTCAGGACGGCCAGTTTTGATGGGGGTGCTGCATTTCTGCCATTCCTTGATAGCTGGGTTTTTGTTTCAGGTGCCACCTGATAGCAGTTGTTTCAGTTGAGATATAGTAGACTTAGGGGTACAGTTGATGGTTTGTATAAATAAGTTCTTACTTCTTATTGCTTCATGCTCAGTCGTGTCTGACTCTTTGTGACCGCATGGACTCAAACCTGCCAGGCTCCTCTGTCCATGGGATTCTCCAGGCAAGAACACTGGACTGGGTTGCCATTTCCTCCTCCGGAGGATCTTCCCCACCCAGGGATTTGAATCGACAACTCCTGCCTTGCAGGCAGGTCCTTCACTCACTGAGCCAGTTCCACATTTAAAAAAAAAAAAAAAAAAACGCTTGGTTTTCATCCACCTTCCTTTCTCACTTTTTCCCCTGAGTGTATAAAAGGAGAAGTTAGTGAAACTGAAGGAGAGCAGGGCAGCAGCATCCTTGCTAGTAACATTGGTTTAGTAGCATTTGCTGAACAGGTAGGTGTTTATTCTACCGGCCATGCCTATAGCTTTTTTGGGAGATGGCTTCTGGGGCCCAGGTGACGACTCGTTAGCTGCTTCCTTCTTTTCAGCTGCCCACAGAGAATCTAGCTTTGACGTGGTTTTGTCGGGCATGACTCCTGGCAGCGCCGCTCTGCACAGTGCTGAGGTTCTGGCTGAGATGGCCCGGATTCTTCGGCCCGGTGGATGTCTTTTTCTGAAGGAGCCAGTAGAGACAACTGTAGGTAAGGAAATCTTCACTTAAAAGACTCTTTTAACAGGGTTGAATCTTTAGGTATGCTTCCTGCATCTCTCTCGAGTGGCAAGTATCATTTGGAGATCAGCATTCCTATTTTAAACCTTATCCTTAAGGATAAGTTATTGTAAAACTCGAAACCACATGTCTGAGTACATTGTGATCTTTGACCCATTAGGTAGTAAATGACTGACTCCTTCGACAGGTGAATGGTGTATCCACACCACAGGAAAACTGTGCAGCAGTCAAAAAAGGAACAAACTATTGCCACACGCAACAGTTTGGATAAATCTCAAGGGAATCATGCTGAGTAAAAAAATCCAATCTCAAAAGCTTATATGTTATGTGATTCCATTCTTAAAACATTCTTGAAATAACAAAGTTATAGTGATGGGGAACAGGTGGGCCATCGTCAGGGGTTAGGAACAGGAGGGAGGGGTTTGTGAGGCTATAGAGGGGGTAGCAGGAGGGTTCTTTGTGGTGATGAAGACCCCCCCACGCACACAAGTGGATGTAACACTGGTGAAATCTGGATAAGCTCTGTGGACGGTCAGTGACAATTTCCTGGCATTCATGTTATGCGATAGGTATATAAGGTACAACCATGGGAGGACCAAACCTCCCTGAACTTTTTTTTTTTAACTTCCTGTGTGCCTACGGTTATTTCAAACTCAAAAATTTAAAAAATGATAAGGTGCATATTGATTCATGTGAAACTAAAGACAGAGTCCAAGAAATAAAACCCTTTTTTTTTTTTCGTTCAGTGGTAAAGCTGTCAGAGTCATTCTTGATTCTTAGCATTTTTGAACTAGACTTTCTGTCAAAATGTGATGAATTATTTCATCAAATAAGATATCAGAAATGAAAGCGTTTTGAAATGTAGAAAGGAGTTTATGTGAGAACACAAGCTTGCGCTGTTATCATAGTAGCAGATACAGGCTTCCTTGCCGGAGTGTAAGCCTTGAGTGGCTAAACACAGTGTCCGTTAGAACCACACAGAGATACTTGTATACGGTTTCTAAGCCTTTTTCTTAGACATTATCCAGCCTTCCCTGGAAGGTTAGGTATTTCTAAGTGATAAGAAACAATAATAGAAGAACTACGGTATAACAAATTAAGAGCATCGGCAAGAGTACTTTGAATAATCAAAAGAATTTGTCTAATTACAATATTTTCACCTGTATGTATACGTACACACATACATTGAACAGAGTAGGTTCTTATTGTTTTAATGCCCTGTTGACCCTTTATAATTTTTCCTGCTTTGACCTATAAAGCTGTTAATTGGGGTTTTCCTTTCAGCAGTTAATCAATGCAACCTGTTGAATGGTGTATCCACACCACAGGAAAACTGTGCAGCAGTCAAAAAAGGAACAAACTATTGCCACACGCAACAGTTTGGATAAATCTCAAGGGAATCATGCTGAGTAAAAAAATCCAATCTCAAAAGCTTATATGTTATGTGATTCCATTCTTAAAACATTCTTGAAATAACAAAGTTATAGTGATGGGGAACAGGTGGGCCATCGTCAGGGGTTAGGAACAGGAGGGAGGGGTTTGTGAGGCTATAGAGGGGGTAGCAGGAGGGTTCTTTGTGGTGATGAAGACCCCCCCACGCACACAAGTGGATGTAACACTGGTGAAATCTGGATAAGCTCTGTGGACGGTCAGTGACAATTTCCTGGCATTCATGTTATGCGATAGGTATATAAGGTACAACCATGGGAGGACCAAACCTCCCTGAACTTTTTTTAACTTCCTGTGTGCCTACGGTTATTTCAAACTCAAAAATTTAAAAATGATAAGGTGCATATTGATTCATGTGAAACTAAAGACAGAGTCCAAGAAATAAAACCCTTTTTTTTTTCGTTCAGTGGTAAAGCTGTCAGAGTCATTCTTGATTCTTAGCATTTTTGAACTAGACTTTCTGTCAAAATGTGATGAATTATTTCATCAAATAAGATATCAGAAATGAAAGCGTTTTGAAATGTAGAAAGGAGTTTATGTGAGAACACAAGCTTGCGCTGTTATCATAGTAGCAGATACAGGCTTCCTTGCCGGAGTGTAAGCCTTGAGTGGCTAAACACAGTGTCCGTTAGAACCACACAGAGATACTTGTATACGGTTTCTAAGCCTTTTTCTTAGACATTATCCAGCCTTCCCTGGAAGGTTAGGTATTTCTAAGTGATAAGAAACAATAATAGAAGAACTACGGTATAACAAATTAAGAGCATCGGCAAGAGTACTTTGAATAATCAAAAGAATTTGTCTAATTACAATATTTTCACCTGTATGTATACGTACACACATACATTGAACAGAGTAGGTTCTTATTGTTTTAATGCCCTGTTGACCCTTTATAATTTTTCCTGCTTTGACCTATAAAGCTGTTAATTGGGGTTTTCCTTTCAGCAGTTAACAATAGCAAAGTGAAGACGGCATCCAAGCTGTGCTCAGCCCTGACTCTTTCTGGTCTTGTGGAGGTAAAAGAGGTAGGTTTGTAGATGACCTTCTTAGCTGGGAAGTTCAGCCCTGGGTGACTAAACCCAGTATCTCTTTGTCAAACAATCCAGAGAGAATCTGGGAGAAATAACCTTGAAGCTGAGACAGCAGCATGGCTTAGAGTAGCAAACAAGTGAGAAGGCACTCGATGCCTCGAAGGACGAGGCCTCTGCGGTCAGCCTCCCCTGGAGAGACTCGGCTCGGGCCCGTGTGGGTTGGGCCGTGTTCTGGTCTCAGGACTGGTGGTGACCCCGGAGGCAAAATGACAGTGTGACATCTCTCAATGGACACAAGTCTGAGGCGCCCGTGAAAGGCAGTCACCTGTGTTTTCCTCAGCTTCCTGGTGGGAGGCTAGACTGGGTTGGAGGGGGAAATCCTTTTCTGACAATGCAATAGCGATGCTAACATTAAACAGAGGTAGCTAGGATTCTGCAGTCTTCTCCGACGCTAAGCTTTTCCTGTGGAAGACATACGTGGTACACCACAGTCATCATGCTTTCATCTGTACATGACCTGGGCCTCAGCTTCTCTATGCTTACCCTTTTTCTAGTTAAAATTTTTCCTTTTTTTTAATTCAAAAATTGGGATGTTCATAAATTTCAGTTAAGACTGAAGAATTTAAAGTGGCATCCCTGGCCTTGTTTCACACTTTCCTCCCCAGAGGAAGCCACCTATACATTTTTCAGTGTGGCCGTCAGACTTCTTTTTATGTATTCACAAGTGGTTTTCTGTGTGCAAATACACATTTATTTTTAATATGAATAAGGTCATATCATACATTGTCCAGACACCAGCTCTTTCCTCCATCTTTAGCTCTCCGGGCGTTTATCCCCCTCAGTGTAGCCCCCGCTGTGTGACTGATGACGGAGCGACACTCTGTGCTGTAGATGGGCTGGGATTTCTGGGGCCTTTCCAGAATTGCTGGGCCCAGAGGTGGCGCCCCCACCCTTTTCCCGACCTTTACGGCCTGCTGCTTTTTCTCAAGGAACACAGAAACTTCCCTCTCCTGTGGGTCTCTTGCTCTGCTACCTGTTTCATAGCTAGCGTCTTCACCACGGGCACGCGTCCCCACTACTGGCTTTCATCCCATTCAGCAGCCCATTCAGCACGCCCAGCTCATCTCGATAACCATAACCATCACAGCTCCCACAATGCCTCGCATATCGCCTTGTACCTAATAGATACTTGATGAATACTTTAATAAAACTCTCCATGGAGTAGGCTCACCGTGGACATGTAGACAGAAGTTACCGTCTAGGGACCGTGAGGCATGGGGCGCGGTCTGTGATCTCCTGCTGCTGTGTGCTTCCTGCACGTGTGAGAAGCTGACGCTGTTGCGGGGAGCACGGCGCAGCGTCAGACTGTGGGAGTGTGGTCTAATCCCCCGATGCCTTGATTCCAGCTGCAGCGCGCGGCCTTGAGCCCCGAGGAGATGCAGTCTGTCCGAGAGCACCTGGGTTACCACGGCGACAGCCTGCTCTCTCTGCAGGTCACAGGCAAAAAGCCCAACTTTGAAGTGGGGTCCTCTCGTCAACTTAAGCTTCCTACTGCCAAGAAATCTTCTGGTGAGATGGCCTAGGGGCATGTTCTGTCTGAAGGGTTGGGAGGCCCTCTGAGAAACTCAGGTTTCCCTGGTAGCTCGGATGGTAAAAGTTCTGCCTGCAGTGTGGGAGACCTGGGTTTGGTCCCTGGGTGGGGAAGATCCCCTGGAGGAGGGCATGGCAACCCACTCCAGTGTTCCTGCCCGGAGAATCCCGTGCAGAGAGGAGCCTGGCGGGCTGCCGTCCACGGGGGTCACAGAGTCAGACACGACTGAGCAGCTAAGCACGCACAGCACGTTAGAGACTGAGCCAGAGATCTGAGTCAGGTGGTAATAGCTTTAAAAAATTTGCCTCCTCCTTAATTTCCCTCATTTCCACGTGCACGGAGGCTTCACGCACTGCTGTCCTGGGCACACTGAGATCCGAGACTGAAATGACACGTAGATATTACCTAGTTCAGCCCCTTCTGCTGTGCCTGAGTCGTGTAGCTTCATTAGCTGAGAAAGTCTTTCCAGACTCCAGAATGATGACATTTACCCTCTGAAGGCCTCCCGGGGCAGTCATGGCGGATGAGGGTGCCCTGTTCTTCCTGTGTGTCCTTTTCTCGGTGCTGCTGAAGTCGGCTTTTCTTACTTTGAGGATCTTAAGACACTTATAAGAATAGCTGTTCTGCTGAAAAGCACCCCCTTTACCCCTCTGAAGGCCTTGGGTAGCAGAGGTGTACGCCTTGTACCTAATAGATACTTGATGAATACTTTAATAAAACTCTCCATGGAGTAGGCTCACCGTGGACATGTAGACAGAAGTTACCGTCTAGGGACCGTGAGGCATGGGGCGCGGTCTGTGATCTCCTGCTGCTGTGTGCTTCCTGCACGTGTGAGAAGCTGACGCTGTTGCGGGGAGCACGGCGCAGCGTCAGACTGTGGGAGTGTGGTCTAATCCCCCGATGCCTTGATTCCAGCTGCAGCGCGCGGCCTTGAGCCCCGAGGAGATGCAGTCTGTCCGAGAGCACCTGGGTTACCACGGCGACAGCCTGCTCTCTGCAGGTCACAGGCAAAAAGCCCAACTTTGAAGTGGGGTCCTCTCGTCAACTTAAGCTTCCTACTGCCAAGAAATCTTCTGGTGAGATGGCCTAGGGGCATGTTCTGTCTGAAGGGTTGGGAGGCCCTCTGAGAAACTCAGGTTTCCCTGGTAGCTCGGATGGTAAAAGTTCTGCCTGCAGTGTGGGAGACCTGGGTTTGGTCCCTGGGTGGGGAAGATCCCCTGGAGGAGGGCATGGCAACCCACTCCAGTGTTCCTGCCCGGAGAATCCTGCAGAGAGGAGCCTGGCGGGCTGCCGTCCACGGGGGTCACAGAGTCAGACACGACTGAGCAGCTAAGCACGCACAGCACGTTAGAGACTGAGCCAGAGATCTGAGTCAGGTGGTAATAGCTTTAAAAAATTTGCCTCCTCCTTAATTTCCCTCATTTCCACGTGCACGGAGGCTTCACGCACTGCTGTCCTGGGCACACTGAGATCCGAGACTGAAATGACACGTAGATATTACCTAGTTCAGCCCCTTCTGCTGTGCCTGAGTCGTGTAGCTTCATTAGCTGAGAAAGTCTTTCCAGACTCCAGAATGATGACATTTACCCTCTGAAGGCCTCCCGGGGCAGTCATGGCGGATGAGGGTGCCCTGTTCTTCCTGTGTGTCCTTTTCTCGGTGCTGCTGAAGTCGGCTTTTCTTACTTTGAGGATCTTAAGACACTTATAAGAATAGCTGTTCTGCTGAGAAAATTGCACCCAGCCCCTTGCCATCATCCCCGCCCTTCCTGCCACCATCTCTGAGGCCTGGGTTGAGAAGCATGGTCCCAGCTGTGAGGTAGACCAGTTCACAGGTGCATCCACACGGCTCGGTGTTGACTGTCCAGGCCGAATCTTTAAGAAAGCCTTCGGCATCCTCACCTTTGGGTTCCCGGTTCCAGAATGGCTCGGAGCAGCTTAGATGGCCTGCCCTGGGGGAGGTCGGAGCATCCAGTGCTGACAGGGATCCTGGGGGTGCACTCGCCCCGGAGGCCCCGTCCTGAACCGGCCCACACTGGACCCCGAGCCTCTGCTCCGTCAGGCCTGGACAGAGGGTCAGGAGGTGACTGCCACTGACCTGTTGGTGCACAGCCGCCGTCAGCCCCTGAGCCCGTTTCCTTGTCTGTAACAAGTTTACGTGAGACCCCAGCTTTGCTGTTCATGATGCCTTTTGGCGCACTTTCTCGTTTAACCTGCAGATCTCCTGCAGTGGGCCTAGGGAGTACTCTTAGCCCCGTGACCTAGGGATGAAGACCAGGAAGAGGAGAGGACACGATGGAGTGGAAGTTAAAAGCGTCAGGCAGGCGGTGTCTGTGTATTTGTGGCTGTGTGGAACTGGCCCAAGGGTCTCAGCCTGTTTCCTCCTCCATAAAATGAGGGTGACAGATACTTTCCTTATGAGCGATTAGCAGGACTAATCAGATAATGTATGTAGAGTATTTAATATTAGTATTAATATCTGGCACAAAGCAAGTGCTAAACAAATACGGCTTTTATTACCATACAGTGATGGGTCCCCACCACGCCTGTGTGAGTGGTCGAGCCGGCCTTGAACCGAGACTGAAATGACACGTAGATATTACCTAGTTCAGCCCCTTCTGCTGTGCCTGAGTCGTAGCTTCATTAGCTGAGATAGTCTTTGCAGCCTCCAGAATGATGACATTTTCCCCCTGCAGGCCTCTCGGGGCAGTCACGGCGGATGAGGGTGCCCTGTTCTTCCTGTGTGTCCTTTTCTCGGTGCTGCTGAAGTCGGCTTTTCTTACTTTGAGGATCTTAAGACACTTATAAGAATAGCTGTTCTGCTGAGAAAATTGCACCCAGCCCCTTGCCATCATCCCCGCCCTTCCTGCCACCATCTCTGAGGCCTGGGTTGAGAAGCATGGTCCCAGCTGTGAGGTAGACCAGTTCACAGGTGCATCCACACGGCTCGGTGTTGACTGTCCAGGCCGAATCTTTAAGAAAGCCTTCGGCATCCTCACCTTTGGGTTCCCGGTTCCAGAATGGCTCGGAGCAGCTTAGATGGCCTGCCCTGGGGGAGGTCGGAGCATCCAGTGCTGACAGGGATCCTGGGGTGCACTCGCCCGGAGGCCCGTCCTAAACCCGGGCCCACACTGGACCCCGAGCCTCTGCTCCGTCAGGCCTGGACAGAGGGTCAGGAGGTGACTGCCACTGACCTGTTGGTGCACAGCCGCCGTCAGCCCCTGAGCCCGTTTCCTTGTCTGTAACAAGTTTACGTGAGACCCCAGCTTTGCTGTTCATGATGCCTTTTGGCGCACTTTCTCGTTTAACCTGCAGATCTCCTGCAGTGGGCCTAGGGAGTACTCTTAGCCCCGTGACCTAGGGATGAAGACCAGGAAGAGGAGAGGACACGATGGAGTGGAAGTTAAAAGCGTCAGGCAGGCGGTGTCTGTGTATTTGTGGCTGTGTGGAACTGGCCCAAGGGTCTCAGCCTGTTTCCTCCTCCATAAAATGAGGGTGACAGATACTTTCCTTATGAGCGATTAGCAGGACTAATCAGATAATGTATGTAGAGTATTTAATATTAGTATTAATATCTGGCACAAAGCAAGTGCTAAACAAATACGGCTTTTATTACCATACAGTGATGGGTCCCCACCACGCCTGTGTGAGTGGTCGAGCCGGGCCTTGAACCGAGTCTGTGGACTCCCAGTGCGGTGTGTTCCCTGCACAGCCGCAGTGGAAGGCACTTATGTGTCCATGGAGGCTGGTTCCAGCTGCTTTTCTTTTTCTCATTTGCTTTTATCGGTTGGACTCAGGGAAGCCTGCGGTGGATCCTGCAGCTGCGAAGCTCTGGACCCTCTCGGCCAATGACATGGAGGATGAGAGCGTGGTGAGTCGGCCTGTGGTCACCTCATGGCTCTCTTTGGGTCCCACTTCAGGTAGGAGTGGTCGTAGTTTGGAGTGGCCTCTGACTTTGGAGGTGTGAGAGCACTTAAAGCCCAGCCTTGCGGCGGTGCCTGCCACTGGCATCTTTGACTCAGAAGGAAACTCCACGTTGGTGGCATCTTAAGTTTCTTTTTCAGCATCTTTACCCCCCAGATTTTCTTGTTCTCACTTCATGTAAGAACATATATTAAAGACGCTTGTGGGCATCTGTAAGCCTGAGGAGTGTTTGTCAGCTAAAATATTTTTTAGTTCCTTCATCTGGGCAAGTCACCAAAGGCTTAGTGTCTTAAAAGTAACACTTTTCCATCCCAGATCTGTGCTCCCTATGATAAAAGTCTTCATTTCCACAGCTATCGAGGTTAGTGGTAAGCAAAATAGGAGATAGTTTGTGCCCTCATAGAACTTACAGATTAATTGTCCACACATTTATCGAAGAAGTACTGAAGTGTATGTAATATTTGCCTTTTCCTCTGGAATTATATAGAAAATATTTCGTCCCGTTTTCTCACATGACAGCCCGTATGCATTCAAATACATGTAAACACCTCTCCGTTCTTCCCGCTCCCTCCCTCCGCACTCACAGATGAGCTCCTGGGCCCCTCACAGCCCAGGACAGCTTCTGTGCAGGAGGCTTACTCACAGTGTGGGAGGCCTGGGTGTGACGATCAGCCCTGGTGGGGTGGTGGACGCCGTCTCACACCCAGGGTGAAACGCTGCTGTGGCCGTGGCCGCTTCGGCCAGCTGATCCTGAGAGACCATGACTGTCGCTGATGCCCTCCGACCCTCTGCAGGATCTCATCGACTCAGATGAACTGCTGGATGCGGAAGACCTGAAGAAGCCAGACCCGGCTTCCTTGCGGGCTCCCTCCTGTGGCGAAGGGAAAAAGAGAAAGGCCTGCAAGAACTGGTAAGCCTTGGGGAGAGGGGCCCCTCGCTGCTGCCGGCAGCTTCCGACTGTCGAGGAATTGTTGTATTTTACGATTACTAGAACACATTGCAGAGCGAGTCCAATGTATAGAAGACTGTACTAAACAAATACATTTTAAAGAATGCTGAAATGAACACCTGCGTACTGACCACCAGGTTAAGAAACGGGAACATCAGTTACACCTGGGAAGCCTCGTCTCCCTCCCTGTCCTCACAAGAGGCCACACTCTCCCACGTGTGTGCTCATCTTTCCTGACTGTTTCCATAGTTCACTATCTCTGTATCAATCTCCAAACCATACTTTATTTAGCTGTGGAGCCCAAACCTACTGGGCCAGGAGAGGCCCCTGTCTGTATCTGGGAAGGCTCCCAGGGGAAGGGAGGCCTGGCGAGGCTTTGGGTGGTAGCAGTCTCACTCACCGGCTGCTGACGTCCCCCCAGCACCTGTGGCCTCGCCGAAGAGCTGGAGAAAGAGAAGTCGAGGGACCAGATGAGCTCCCAGCCCAGGTCGGCCTGTGGAAACGTGAGTGGACGGTGGCTCGGTACTCGTGCGGGGCTAGCGCACACCCAAGCTCCAGCTGTGTGGAAGGTTGCGCCTGAGTCCTGTCATAAGAGGTGACGGTATGAGAATGTGTCTCCAGGGAGTAACGGCAAGAGGGGCATCGCCTGAGAGCAGGCAGCGTGCTCGGGCCCACAGGCAGGGGGCGCCTGTCATGTCTTATTTCTGGCCTCTCTCTTGCTTCACGCTGGGCCCAGTGCCACCTCGCCCTTTGCTGCGCGTGGCTGTGGTGTGAACTGCGGAGAATGTAGTGTGTCCACCTGAGGCGCTTCTCCGGACCGCTGTCTCGCATGACATCAGAGACCTTAAAAACTCTCCGCGCGTGGGTCTCCACTGGACCTGCGGGTGGACCTGGCCGTCCTTGTCAGGCTGCCGTGGCCACGTGAGGGCACCGGGGGCCCTTCATTTTGTTGTGTGGCCTCCGGGGAGCAAACACTCGGCTTCCTGCCCGTGGCTGACGGCCTCTGCTCTCCACAGTGCTATCTGGGCGACGCTTTCCGCTGCGCCAGCTGCCCCTACCTCGGGATGCCCGCCTTCAAGCCTGGGGAGACGGTGCTCCTGAGCGACAGCAGCCTCACCGACGCCTAGGAGGGCCTGGCCCGGGACACAGCGCTGCTCCGCCGGCTCCCCCGTCACCCCCACCCCGTGGCTCCCCCAGTCTCCCTGGCCCAGCTCGCTCTGGCTCACATCCCCCGCCGGGAGGGTGCTCAGGGCACAGAGCGGAGCTGCCTGGGGCCTGGTGGTGCGAGGACCGCCGTGGGTGGAGACCACGGTGTCCCGGGGCCCCGTCTCCCTGAGCGGGACCTCCTTCACCCAGCGCTGGGGGAACAGTGCACATCCCCAGTGGGCCCCTCTGCCGGGGTCGGAGGGCTGACCGCAGCGTCCTCCGAGCCCGCCGTCCTTGAGCACTGACGCTGTGACCGAGGGCCCGTCTCCTTCTAGGCTCGGCAGCACCATGACTTGCTCTATTCACCAGGCCGCTCTTGGTGGCGTGAGGCGTGTCTCATGACCTCGGGCTCCAAGGGAACCACTCGTGGGTTGCCGCGACTGTGTCCAGCGTCCCTCTGCCCCTCCACTCCTGTCCCCGCCTGTCCTGTTGTCATTTCCGTTCGTCTCCAGGTATTAAATGTATTACTTACGCACATGCGCTGTGAAGAGGGGATACGTGTCTGTGCCTGCGTGTGTGTGTGAGAGTGTGTGTGTGTGATGTTTGACACCGCCATCCAAGCTCACCTGAGACCACAGACTTTCTTGGAGAGACTGAGTCACACCACAGGGAGCCATTCCCGCGCTTAAAAAATCAGACCCTCTCTCCATGGCCTATGGGTGGGCGTGTGGAGAGAAACAGAAGACTGAACTGATAGTAAACCTCAGAGCAGGAGCCCCTTTGTTCTTCTTGTTCCCCGCCCACACGGACATGGAATCCATCTTGCCAAAGAGCAAGAGAGACTGTGTGGATTTAAGAGACCTGGGTTTTTCTATTTAACAATAAAGAAAAATGTTCCTTGGTATTTGTCCTTGAAACTTGACTTGATCCTCTTTAAGTTTGCTTTTGCTCACCCCAGTTCATGCTGATGAATTTCCGTGATGGGAGCGACTTGATCCCAAAGCCCCTCCAATAGACTGAGTTCTAAAATAACCCCCCCACCCCCCAGTTTTGTTCTGTGATCCCTTGCTCCTGAGCCTGAGCAGGACCTGCGAGTACGACGTCTCTGCTGTGATGAGGTTAGATCGTGGGGCAAACGTGACAGGACTTGCAAATGCCGTTAAAGTCCCTCATGGGACCCACAGACACTGTCAGTGGGAATGTAAGTTGGTGCAGCCACTGAAAAAACAGTATGGAGGTTTCTCAGACTAAAAATAGAACTGCCATATCACCCAGAAATTCTACTCCTGGATTTACATATAGGAAAAAAAAAAAAAAAATTTGGGAAGATACATGCACCCCAGTGTTCATAGCATTACTGTTTACAATTGCCAAGAAATGGAAGCAACCTCATGTCCATCAACAGATGAGTGATAAACATCAACACCGTGGTCTGTACATACTATGGAATACTACTCAGCCATAAACAAGAATGAACCCTTGCCATCTGCAACGACATGATTGGACTTGGAGAACATAGGCTCAATGACACAAAAGAAGCAAATACTGAATGATAGTACTTATCTGTGAAGTCTAAAACTAGTGAATCTGACAAAAAATGAGCAGAGTCACAGATAAACTAGTTACCAGTTCAGAAGGGTGTGAGGCAATATAGGACGGGAGTAAAGGTATAAACTATTAGGTATAAAATAAACTATAGGGATACAGTGTACAACATGGGGAATATAGCCAATATTTTATAACCGGAGTATAACCTTGAAAAATCAACAATCACTATATTGTACACCTGTATCAGAAACATACAGCAGCTACACTTCAATAAAAGGGATCTCCCTGGTAGCTCAGATGGTAAAGAATCTGCCTGCAGTGCAGGAGACTAAGGTTCCATCCCTGGGTCAGGAAGATCCCTGGGAAGGAAATGGCAGCCCACTCCGTATCCTTGCCTAGAGAATCCCACGGACAGTCCTTGCGGTTGCAGAGAAAGAGTCAGAACTGAGCCACCAACACTTTCCCTTTTCATACTTCAATAAAAATAATACTCGGAGAGAGGGATGTCCCTCACGGACCTTTAGTCAAAAACACCCCGCTGATGAATTTCCGTGATGGGAGCGACTTGATCCCAAAGCCCCTCCAATAGACTGAGTTCTAAAATAACCCCCCCACCCCCCAGTTTTGTTCTGTGATCCCTTGCTCCTGAGCCTGAGCAGGACCTGCGAGTACGACGTCTCTGCTGTGATGAGGTTAGATCGTGGGGCAAACGTGACAGGACTTGCAAATGCCGTTAAAGTCCCTCATGGGACCCACAGACACTGTCAGTGGGAATGTAAGTTGGTGCAGCCACTGAAAAAACAGTATGGAGGTTTCTCAGACTAAAAATAGAACTGCCATATCACCCAGAAATTCTACTCCTGGATTTACATATAGGAAAAAAAAAAAAAAAATTTGGGAAGATACATGCACCCCAGTGTTCATAGCATTACTGTTTACAATTGCCAAGAAATGGAAGCAACCTCATGTCCATCAACAGATGAGTGATAAACATCAACACCGTGGTCTGTACATACTATGGAATACTACTCAGCCATAAACAAGAATGAACCCTTGCCATCTGCAACGACATGATTGGACTTGGAGAACATAGGCTCAATGACACAAAAGAAGCAAATACTGAATGATAGTACTTATCTGTGAAGTCTAAAACTAGTGAATCTGACAAAAAATGAGCAGAGTCACAGATAAACTAGTTACCAGTTCAGAAGGGTGTGAGGCAATATAGGACGGGAGTAAAGGTATAAACTATTAGGTATAAAATAAACTATAGGGATACAGTGTACAACATGGGGAATATAGCCAATATTTTATAACCGGAGTATAACCTTGAAAAATCAACAATCACTATATTGTACACCTGTATCGTAAAACATACAGCAGCTACACTTCAATAAAAGGGATCTCCCTGGTAGCTCAGATGGTAAAGAATCTGCCTGCAGTGCAGGAGACTAAGGTTCCATCCCTGGGTCAGGAAGATCCCCTGGGGAAGGAAATGGCAGCCCACTCCCGTATCCTTGCCTAGAGAATCCCACGGACAGTCCTTGCGGTTGCAGAGAAAGAGTCAGACGTAACTGAGCCACCAACACTTTCCCTTTTCATACTTCAATAAAAATAATACTAATCGGAGAGAGGGGATGTCCCTCACGGACCTTTAGTCTTTTAAGAGGGAGATTACCCTGCGTGGGCCCGACCTCGTCAGTTGGTCCTTTATAAGAACTGGAGGACAGGGCTCTTGTGCTGGCCTTGACTCGCTGTGTGAAGAGAGGTCCACGGGCAAGGAACCACAAGCAACTCAGGGGACCGGAGAGCAGGCCCCACTGACTGTTAAAGAAAAAACAGGCCCTCAACCCTGCAATCGCACCTGAGAACAGAGATCTGAACTAAACAACCACGGGAGTTCAGAAAAGGACCGGCGTTCCAGATGGGACGCAGCTGGTGGGACTCTACTTGGGAGCCCAACCGCGCAGCGCCTGGACTCTGAGCCGACGAATGTGCACCGTGTTACGTCAGTAGACTTGGGGGGGTTTGTTATGCACCAGTGGGACCCGTTCCAGCCCCCAGCCAGGCTCAGTGTTAACTTACCGAGTCAAGCCACGGGACAGCAGGCTGTTAGTTGCTTCCACTGCAGTTGCCAAGGTGAGGGTGGAAACGTCTTCCACCTGCAGGTTGAGGACAGGACATCCCGAGCCAAAGAGTTTCAGGGCTGAGTTGAGCAGAACCCTGGGCCAGCACCACCGGCTTTTGCTCACCTGGTTCTTGTTTCTCATCCCCACTGCTGCTGGGCAAGTGGGTGACAGTACCTGCTGTCTGCCACACCTGGCTGTTAAGGGTCCCAGGCTGGCAGTGGCTGGGTCGCCCCACAGGAGGGCTCAGAGTTGGGGCCAGCATACGGCAGAGCAACCTGGCTAGCCAGAGCGCACACGTGGCCTCGGGGCCCAGCTGCCGCTCAGCTCAGTGAGACCACACGAAAGGGACACGGGTCTTCATACCTGCTGACTTCCAAAGACGGCAGCTCCAGGAGAGGTTTTGGAACCAAAAAACAGTCTCAGGTATCACTGAAAATCACAATTTACATTTGGAGACTGGGTGGGATCCAGAGAAAGAGCTATTCCCATCAGTCACGTGATGACTTTTAAAGATACAGGTGCCCCAGGTCCTTGGACATTTTGCTGGTGGGCCTGAGCGGGACTGGGAAATCATTTTTTCGGTGAACTCTCTAAAGTCATCTGTAAAACCTGACGGCAAACAGCTGGGGCGTCCCCCTTTCTCTGAAGTCACTCCAAAGCACCAATTGGCGTGGGCAGCCCAGCAAACTACACCTTCTTTGGGGTTAGGATGCGGCCAAAATAGAACCGCAAGAGGAATCGCTAGGGAGCTGGAAGGGGGCTGAAAGCGGGGGCTTCGGAGCTGGAGGGTAGGAGGAAGAGAAGGCAAACAACGGAGAACACAGACCTGCTCCAAGCTGAGGGCTGCCCGTGAGTCAGAACACCAAGCAAGCAGATTCGTTACCTCTGCGCCACCTGGGAAGCCCCATCGGTTTTACTGCTGGCTGTGCATTAGGATCACCTGGTTACCGTCCTCCTCTCCCCGCCCCCTCAAAACCACCGGTGCCTGGGATCTCTCCTTTCAAAAGCTAATTAAGTCAGTCTTTTGCAATAGGGCTGCAGGCTGTCAGCTTTTCAGCCAAGGTGTCCCCAGTAGGTGGCTCCAGGGTGGAGAACCAATGCCCTAGAGAAATTCTTCCCGACATGCACCAGAAGACACGCTAACAAATGTTTAAAGCAGCACTACCTGTGATAGCAAGAACTAAAGCTTTCAAGAGATGGTAAGCGGCTGGTCAGTGCATGGAGGGTTCCAGCTTTTGCTCACCTGGTTCTTGTTTCTCATCCCCACTGCTGCTGGGCAAGTGGGTGACAGTACCTGCTGTCTGCCACACCTGGCTGTTAAGGGTCCCAGGCTGGCAGTGGCTGGGTCGCCCCACAGGAGGGCTCAGAGTTGGGGCCAGCATACGGCAGAGCAACCTGGCTAGCCAGAGCGCACACGTGGCCTCGGGGCCCAGCTGCCGCTCAGCTCAGTGAGACCACACGAAAGGGACACGGGTCTTCATACCTGCTGACTTCCAAAGACGGCAGCTCCAGGAGAGGTTTTGGAACCAAAAAACAGTCTCAGGTATCACTGAAAATCACAATTTACATTTGGAGACTGGGTGGGATCCAGAGAAAGAGCTATTCCCATCAGTCACGTGATGACTTTTAAAGATACAGGTGCCCCAGGTCCTTGGACATTTTGCTGGTGGGCCTGAGCGGGACTGGGAAATCATTTTTTCGGTGAACTCTCTAAAGTCATCTGTAAAACCTGACGGCAAACAGCTGGGGCGTCCCCCTTTCTCTGAAGTCACTCCAAAGCACCAATTGGCGTGGGCAGCCCAGCAAACTACACCTTCTTTGGGGTTAGGATGCGGCCAAAATAGAACCGCAAGAGGAATCGCTAGGGAGCTGGAAGGGGGCTGAAAGCGGGGGCTTCGGAGCTGGAGGGTAGGAGGAAGAGAAGGCAAACAACGGAGAACACAGACCTGCTCCAAGCTGAGGGCTGCCCGTGAGTCAGAACACCAAGCAAGCAGATTCGTTACCTCTGCGCCACCTGGGAAGCCCCATCGGTTTTACTGCTGGCTGTGCATTAGGATCACCTGGTTACCGTCCTCCTCTCCCCGCCCCCTCAAAACCACCGGTGCCTGGGATCTCTCCTTTCAAAAGCTAATTAAGTCAGTCTTTTGCAATAGGGCTGCAGGCTGTCAGCTTTTCAGCCAAGGTGTCCCCAGTAGGTGGCTCCAGGGTGGAGAACCAATGCCCTAGAGAAATTCTTCCCGACATGCACCAGAAGACACGCTAACAAATGTTTAAAGCAGCACTACCTGTGATAGCAAGAACCTGGAAATAAAGCTAGTGGTTATCAAGAGGATGGGTGAAGCGGCTGGTCAGTGCATGGAGGGGGAAAAAAAATAAGTCGTAGCTGTCCATGCACAGTGGTGGGGAAGGGAACACGGAGCCACAGAAGCAAGTCACAGAGGAGCATGTGTGGGTGATATGTTACATTTACATCAAGTTCAGGAGTTTAAAAACATGCACGAGGCATCCATGCCCTGTTAAGGATACATACATATGTGCATATGGATTACGGATAGACACACATGACAAGTGAAATGAAATCAAGAGCCATAAACACTAAATTCAGGAACATACACATCTCTGGAGGCTGGTGGGAGGATGGCAACAGGGCAGGGGATGGGAGACTTTAGAGAAGCAGAAAGGTTCCATTTCATAAGCTGGATGGTGGGTATGCAGATGGTTTTTAAAACTGATTTGTCTTCCTTACATATGTGATAAAGAACCTGCCTGCCAATGCAGGAGACCCAAGAGAGGGGGGTCCACACCTGGGTCAGGTAGGTCCCCTGGAAGAGGGCAGGGCAACCCACTCCAGGATTCTTTTTTTTTAAACTTTTATTTATTTATTTTTGGCTGCGCTGGGTCTTTGTTGATGTGTGGGTTTAGCTGCTCCGCGGTATGTGGGATCTTCCCGGATCAGGGCTCGAACCTGTGTCTCCTGCATTGGCAGACGGGTTCTTATCCACTGAGCCACAAGGGAAGCCCCCTCACTCCAGGATTCTTGCCTGGAGAATCCCGTGGACAGAGGAGCCTGGAGGCTGCAGTTCAAGGGGTCCCAAAGAGTTGGACATGACTGAAACGACTTGGATGCACCTTGCATATATTATGTATTTTGTATTGATAAGTTTCATTAAAAAAAAAAAAAGCTAGGAAAGTGCACACATAAAACTTTGAGGTTTAAGGCAAAATGCCCACTAGACTAAAACAAAATGCCTCCCTGACATGAACCTTCAGGAAATATTTGGCTCAGATAACATCTCATTCAAAACTACAAAACTAGAACCAAACAAATAATAATAACAATAACAACAGCTTAACAACAGAGAATGTCGCCCCTGAGCAACATTTGGTGCCTGACCAAAATTTTTACTACCAGTTACACAAATGGATAAAATATAATGAAGAGATTCAAGAGCTCAAGGAATTAATGAGGAAGAGAGAGAAAGCTGTAATGGGCGCCTGAACAGGCAGAACCGAGGCAAGTGAAACCAATAACATCCCAGATACGAAGTCCACGTGGGAAACAGCACTAGGAGAAGGGACACGTCTAAAAACAGAGACAGGAATAAAAAGATGTGAAATGGAAATAAAGAGAGAAGAAGGGAATGGAAACATATTTAGGAACGGAAGATAGAAGAAACATCAATAAGGAATCAGAATGAATTACTTAAAAATACAGCTCAAGGCTCTTCCCTGGTGGTCCAGGGTCTAAGACTCTGAGCTCCCAGAGCAGGGGTTCTGGGTTCGATCCCTGGTCAGGGAACTAGATCCCACACGCCACAACGAAGGCTTGGCATGCTGCAACTATGACTCAGTGCAGTCAAATAAATAAACAAATATATTTTTAAAAAGCGACAACTCAAGACCTTTGGGATCGCTGCACAGCTTATGGGATTTTAGTTCTCCAATCAGGTATTCAACCAGGGCTTGGCAGTAAGAGCCCAGAATCCTCACCTCTGGACTACCGCGGAATTCCAAAGGGGATCTCCTTAATGGTTGGGGTCCTAACCGTGAAAATGACAAGATTCTCTCCAGTCAATGAGTGCAAAGAACATTTTCACCAGTCCAGGCAAGTTTCTGGTTTGCACTTGTCTGTGTAGCTGATTCAACACCGGTGTTACTTACCTTTCGCAAGAGAAGGGGTCAGAGTGAGAAGCGAGGGGAAAGTCGAGGGCGCAACCTTTAATGGATTTCGGTGGAAAAGGCAAGGCAGGGTGGGACAAGGATAGAGGGCTGGCCTGTGGGTGTCACTGCAGCGGGCTTCCGGGCATGCGCGCTGTCCCTCCTCTGTCTGGTCCCCGGCCCTGGGTGATTTCCGGAGAAATACTGATTTGGGGAGTGAGTTATATAAAGGAGGTGGTTTGGGGGTCTCGGGATTGGTTGAAGAGTTTGCCATATGATTTTTGCGTCCCTTTGAAAGCCAGATCGCAGAGGAGGTGTAACTTGTGATGAATGAATGCCACACAGACAAATCCAGCATCTAAAAAAGCACAGTGAAAACGCCCCCGGCACGCTGCTCTCAGCGCTGCCCACGCAGCGTCTGGAATTAGTGGCCCAGCAATAACTGGCTGTGGTTTTCCTTCTTCCTCTTCAGCCTGTTAGCGCCTGGAAGTGTTTCCTTGTCCTGCTCCCTCAGGAGAAGGGGCTGGCCAGCCACAGACACGAGGATCCGAGGCCTTGAGCCACTACAATCGGATGTGGGTGACCCCAGGCCCTGGGGACCGCGCAGAGGCCAGGGCCCTTGTGGTCGGGCACATGCATCAGGCTCAATCTTTATGGAGAGCTGGAGCGCCCTCTGTGGGCAACGGGAGAGCAGCGCAATTCAAACTTCCACTCCAATCCCAGGACTCCAGTGCAATTACCTTATCAGGACACTGCTCCTCTGGAAGTGGCTTTCTTGATGTCCTCCTCATGGGATTCACATGGGGGCTTGTTAGTGAAAATATATATGTCAAATGTCCACTGTGCACAAAGCACTTCCCCCTCTCTTACAAGTGAGTCAGGAAGTACCTGGTTGCCTGACACAAATACCTGAGCCAAGGGGCTCATCAGAGTCAAACTTTCAAGTAAATATATTTACGGGTATACTTATGGTGGATTCATGCTGATGTTTGGGAGAAATCAACACAGTACTATAAAGCAATTATCCTTCCATTCAAAATAAATATATCAGGGCTTCCCTGGTGGTCCAGTGGGTAAGGACACCGCCTTGCAGTGCAAGGGGCCCCAGTTCCGATCCCTGGCCTGGGAAAATCCTACGTGCTGCAGAGTGGTTGGACGATGTGTCCACCTACCGAGCCGGAGCTCTGGAGTGCACGCACCCAGAGTCGGTGCTCTGCAAGGAGAGATGCCACTGAAATGGGAGGCCCACACAGGCCAAGGAACAAAGATAAATGAATGAAAGATCAATAGAAGTGGCCCCCTCCAAAAAAAAATTAAAGAAAAAAAAAGATGTATATGTTTACAGGGCACAATGTGGTGAAGCTGAAGGGAGAGCAGGGAGCAGCAGAGGACAGAGTACGGGATCAACTGCAACCAAGGAGACCAGAGAGGGCTTCCTGAGGGAGGTGGCATTTGAGCTGAGCTCAGAAGGGAAACCGGATTTCAGATGTGGAAGAGGCAAAGCACCTCCCAGGTGGAAGGAACAATGAAAGGCCGCTGCATCTCCCCACTGTTCTCTGGTGCTAGCCCGTCCTCTTTCTTCCTGCTTCCCTACTTTTGGGAGAGTCTCCCCATCACGATTCCTTAAAACAGTTTCTTCCCAGGGGAACATGGGGGCTGGTCCCATCTCCTGCATCTTGTCCCCCCTCCCACCCCCACCTTGCACCTGATCCTGCAAGTAAACACTTGGATTCTGAATCCTGCATTTGTTGCCAGTCCTGGCTCCACCTCTCCTCCGCTGAGGGACCTTTAGGCCACCCCCTGCTCTGTGACCCTCAGGCCCCTCCTCTGTGTGTAACCCCTTAGTAATCCCTTAGTAACCCCTTACCCGTCCCTAGTTCTCCACTTTCCCGAGTTCACAATAAGGGCCTCTCAGGAAGATTTCACTAGGGAAAAAAAAGAGTTTTGATTCTTTTAATGCCAGTTTGCAATGCACTGGATTATACGCATGTCGTCTGAGTTTCTCTCTCTCTCTCTCTCTTTTTGGCTGTGCTGCGTGGCTTGCAGGATCTTAGTTCCCTGACCAGGATTGAACCGAGGCCCACAGAGGTGGAAGCACCAGCTCCTAACCAATGGACCATCAGGGAATTCCCTGAGTGTTTTCCTGGCCAGGTGAGGGGTCACCGTACATCCAGATGAGATTTTCCCACGAAGAACTCAGAGTAAGCTGCCCCCAAGGACTCTGGACCTGAGGTGGTTGTTCAAGGGCTACTCCTTGGAACCAGGGCAGAGAAAAAGACCACGTGTGTCTGAGAAGACCCTGCGGTCACAGAGGAGACCGTTCACCACGGTCATCCAACCTTAATTATCACTTTTATTCGTGAGCTGAGGGAAGATTGGGCCCACACAGGCCAAGGAACAAAGATAAATAAAGAAGATCAATAGAAGTGGCCTCCAAAAAAAATTAAAGAAAAGAAAGATGTATATGTTTACAGGGCACAATGTGGTGAAGCTGAAGGGAGAGCAGGGAGCAGCAGAGGACAGAGTACGGGATCAACTGCAACCAAGGAGACCAGAGAGGGCTTCCTGAGGGAGGTGGCATTTGAGCTGAGCTCAGAAGGGAAACCGGATTTCAGATGTGGAAGAGGCAAAGCACCTCCCAGGTGGAAGGAACAATGAAAGGCCGCTGCATCTCCCCACTGTTCTCTGGTGCTAGCCCGTCCTCTTTCTTCCTGCTTCCCTACTTTTGGGAGAGTCTCCCCATCACGATTCCTTAAAACAGTTTCTTCCCAGGGGAACATGGGGGCTGGTCCCATCTCCTGCATCTTGTCCCCCCTCCCACCCCCACCTTGCACCTGATCCTGCAAGTAAACACTTGGATTCTGAATCCTGCATTTGTTGCCAGTCCTGGCTCCACCTCTCCTCCGCTGAGGGACCTTTAGGCCACCCCCTGCTCTGTGACCCTCAGGCCCCTCCTCTGTGTGTAACCCCTTAGTAATCCCTTAGTAACCCCTTACCCGTCCCTAGTTCTCCACTTTCCCGAGTTCACAATAAGGGCCTCTCAGGAAGATTTCACTAGGGAAAAAAAAGAGTTTTGATTCTTTTAATGCCAGTTTGCAATGCACTGGATTATACGCATGTCGTCTGAGTTTCTCTCTCTCTCTCTCTCTTTTTGGCTGTGCTGCGTGGCTTGCAGGATCTTAGTTCCCTGACCAGGATTGAACCGAGGCCCACAGAGGTGGAAGCACCAGCTCCTAACCAATGGACCATCAGGGAATTCCCTGAGTGTTTTCCTGGCCAGGTGAGGGGTCACCGTACATCCAGATGAGATTTTCCCACGAAGAACTCAGAGTAAGCTGCCCCCAAGGACTCTGGACCTGAGGTGGTTGTTCAAGGGCTACTCCTTGGAACCAGGGCAGAGAAAAAGACCACGTGTGTCTGAGAAGACCCTGCGGTCACAGAGGAGACCGTTCACCACGGTCATCAACCTTATTATCACTTTTATTCGTGTCCCCCCTGAAAGCGGGTTTCGATCTGACATCTGCCCTGCAATAAGACCACTGGCCACAGGGGGCAGCAGAAGGCATCAGCGTTGCCTGAAAATAACCCCATTGCAGCCCTGCCAAATAACAGAGAATTCCAGGCAAGAAAGACCCCCTGCAGCTGTCTGTAGACTTCCTCCCAGAGAGAGAAGCCACAAGCCCACGGCTGGTCAGGAGAATGAGGCAGAGCTAGAATCCGAAGATCCTAAGTTCCTTGCGTTACCTGTGGCTCCCGTCCTGAGCCGGGCCGAGACCAAAGGGTCTAGAGATGGGTTCTTCTCCATTCTTCTGAGAAGGTGGGCTGTGGGGTCCCTAAGGAGACTCAGTGAGCTCCCAGTATGATGGAGAAATCAGGAATACAGCAGTCCACACAGGAGTCAATAGGGGAACACCCCCTCCGGGCTACCCTTCCATCCCTAAGAGCAGGAAGGGGGTGGGTGGCGGCTGTTGCCTGGGACGGCTTTCCGCAAGCTGGCGCCAGCTGAGGCCGGGTGCAGTGTCACCCAAGAGGGACCTCACACCTCAGGTCAGCAGGGGCCATGAGGCTGTGTGGGGAGCAGCCTGATGGGGTGGGAGATGAGGCTGGGGGCCGTGGGGATGAGTGGGGTAGGGTGAGGCTGGGGCGGGGGACTCAGGAGCTCGGGCCCTGAGAGCCAGCCTGGAGTTGAAGCCAGAAGAGGGAGCGGGGTGCAGGCCCAGCTGGGCTGACAAAGACCCTTGGGGCCAGCTGGGCTGCGGTGTGTGGCTGGGGGCTGAGAGGGGGCGGGAGGGGGAAGGCGCTGCAGGAGTCCCGGGGCCAGGGCGCTCTCCAGGACTGGGCAGAATCCGTGCCTGCAGAAAACCCCTGCAAATCCAGGATTTGGACTCCATCAATCCACACTTATGGAATTGGACCAAACGCTTAAGGGGAACATTTATGAGGAAGTGTGTCCTCAGCTCGGCATTGGCTGGGGTCACAGAGGAGAGTGGAGGGCTCCAGGGGCAGATAAGATGGGAGAGGATCCAGATGGCCCTTCCCGGGGCCTCTTCCGGCATGCACGCGGCAGAGGGGAGGACCCGTTGGCTTCTCGTCACCCCCGCCCTGCTCATCCCCAAGACCCCTCAGCCCCACCCCTGCCCGGATGCCCTCTCACTGAGGGTGATCTGCCCTGGAAGCCTCGGTTTTCCTCTCTCACATGAGCAGGGACGAGACTAGATGTTCTCGAAGGCCCTCCCGGGGCAACAGGCCAGGGTGGACAAAGCACACTGATTTAGACTGGGAGAGGAGGACTTTAATCCGAAAAGGGGACTCGGGGCCTCTTTGGCCTTATAAGGCCTCTGCTGGCTCCAGGAGCTAGGGGCTGGGGTAGAGAATGTGGAGGTGGGAGGTCTCCCAGGGATCCAGGGACAGGTCAGGACTGCTGGGTGGCCGAGTCACTTGACTTCACGTCAAGTGACGACTTCATGGTGACCTCCAAGTGCTTGATTGCCTTCTTCACCCGTGCGTCCTTGGGGTCTGAACAGACAGACCTGCCATGGAGGGTCACCAGCCTGCATGGAGGGAGAACACCAAGGCGGGGTCAGGGCGGGGAGGCCTTCCAGGGACAGCCTCACTCTGTGATGACCAGGACCCCAAGCCCCCGAGAGGGGTCGGAACACACCTGAAGTCACCCAGGGGGGCAGTGGCAGTTCCAGGACCCCGAACTCTGTCCTCAGTGATTCCTGACCCTCCCACAGGGGCCAGCGCTGCACAATCTTGTCCTTTGTCTCAGACCACCTGCACCCACATAAGCCTGGGGGCGAGGGGCGCGCAGGAGGGGCCCTCTGCTCAGGGCTCAGGCCAGGGTGTGGGGCTGACCATGGGGCCTCTGACTGCCCGTGTGCGTGGGGCTGTCCCTCAGTTTCCCCATACATCAGTGAAGAGCTTAGACCCCGCAGCCTGAGGCCCTTTGGGGGCTCACAGAGTGGGGAGCGGAACTGCCCCGGAGAGCAGGACCGGGGCATCCAGGGATGCAGGCCCCGCTCTGCCCTCTCCCCGCTCCGTAGCCCTTCTGGGAGCTCTAGGCTCCACCTCCCAGGCTCAGCTCCTGGGGTGGGAGGGAGTCGGGGGCACGTGGGGGGCGCAGACTTACACGATGGCGTCCCTGGGACACTCGGCCGAGGTCCGGTACCAGCCCACCAGCTTCTTGAGGGGAATGGCTCCTTTGAAATATTCCAGGCAGCACTCCCGGCCCACGTTGGCTCCTCGCGCTGCGGAGAAGGCCAAGCAGAAGCAGGGGTGTGGGCGCGGGTCCGCTTGGGGAGGGTCTGGGAGCGCCGGCATGTGTATATGTCTGGAGGGGAGCGTGCGTGTGCAGTCTGTGTGTGTCTGTGTTGGTGGGGTGTGCGTGTGGTATCGGGTGGGGTTTTTGCGTGTGCATTTCAGCGTGTGTGTGTGGCTGGGAGAGGTCTCTTCGGGGGGCATCTGTGATCGTCCTTCTGTGTGGGGAGTAGGTGAGGGGTCTGCACATGTGTCCTTGTGTGTGAATCTGGTGTGTGTCAGTGTGCCCCTCTGTGAGCATGAGGTCCTGTGTGTGCTTCGAGGGGCCCTGTGTGTTCGTGGGTCTGTCTGTGCACCTGTCAGTGTGTGTTTGGGAGGATGTGTGTCTGATCTGTGAGCCATTGTGTGTGTGCGCTCTCTCTGTGTGTGCTTGTGTGTATCCGTGTGTGCTTGGACGGTCTGGGCATATACGCGCGTGTCTGCGTCCGTGTGTGCTCACTCTCAGACCCGCCCCGAGTCACCCGCCGCTGGCGCCGCGCCAGGCTCTGGGCTGACGCTCTGCTGCGGCCGCTCCTCAGTCCTCCAGCACCCCGGGCACAGGTGCGGCCCCTGCCCCACTCTACAGACGCGAAAGGGGAGGCCCAGGGTGTGAGCACGCGCTCCCGGGGCTCAGGGTCCTCATCGCTGCCCAAGAGAAAATAGCCCGCATGTGCCAACGGGGTATCTGTGACGTCAGCCCACAGCCGAGGGCGTTCCGAGAAGCCTCCGAGGGCCCTCTGACCCTCTCGGGGTGGGACTGGGTTGGATGAACACGGAGCTGGCCAGGCCCAGCCTTCTGCCGAGGGCGTGTGGAGCCACCTGTGAGGGTCACCCCGTGAAGATGGCCCTGAAGCCTGCGGCTCTGTCCCCCTGTCGCCACACAGGGCGCCGCTTTATCTCTCACGTAGCAATCTTGTCGCGGCCTCCCTTTCCCAGCTGAGTGTAAGAATCTCTCTTTTTACCTCCTCTGGGGACCAGTGCTCCTGCCTTTATGCTGACCGTCACGTTCTATGTAAGACCCATTAAATAAACAGGCTCTAACAGATACGGGTGAGACTTGTGCCTTGTCCACTGTCAAAACACAACCGCAGTCCCTGCCTGGTGACATTTGCCGTGAGAGGTGTACAAGCAATGCGTCCCCCTGAAACCGAGCCCCGAGACGTGGGACGCCGTCATCCTCGCCTTCCTCCTCTCCTCCTCCTCTTCCTCATCCCCTTATTATCCTACTCCTCATCACTGTTTCTTTGCATGCCTCCCCGTGGCTGCCGGCCTCTCACATCTCTGGAGGAGTAAGCAGGCGCAGGAACAATGTGCATGTGCAGCTGCAGGTGTAGGAAGAATGCACGTGTGCCTCAGCACCCCAGCCCTCCTTGCCCGTGTCCCTTCCTCCTGCTGTGTCGCCGCGGCTCTCACCTGCCTGGATGTCCTGCAGAAGGGCCCCCAGAAGGAGGGTGACCAGGAGCAGTGTCTTCAGGGGGGTCATGGTGCCAGGAGCCCGGGAGAAGGTCTCTGCGTGGGCCCCTCTGATCAGGGGAGACAAGGATGCGCTCCAAGTGTGCAGGTGACCTATTTAACCTCTTGGGGGAGCTTGCCCCGCCTCCGATGCCCTCCCCCGCATCCTTCCCTAGCCGGTGGAGGAGTTCGAAGAATTGGAGATGATTCAGCCGAAGTCCAGTCTTGGAATGTTTGCGGCTTTCCAGAGAATGGGCGCTCAGTTGGGGACAGAAGCGGGGTACATGTGTCCAGGGACCATGACACACTTCTCCTTTCACAGGGGACATTTCTTGGTTCCTCAATTAGCAGAATTGAAAAGTCTCCATCCTCAGCTGGCTGCGTCCCTGCTCGGAGGCTGGCCAGCCTCCTTCACGTTTGGAGCCCTGGTTGGGGAAACAGGGCCAAGAAGGATTGCATAACCCAGGCCTGAAGGAACTTCGGGGTGCCAGGAAGTCCCCTGCGTTCAGTGAGCAGCTGCTTGGGCACAGGGCATCTCTGCAGTGAGAACTCCATCTCAACCTGAGAAAGGCCTGCAGCCCAGGCTACCTTGCTGTGGATCCTACACCAAGCCGGGCCTTGGGTCCCAGCAGGCCAGAGCCCAACAGGCTTTTCTGGTTTTTTTTTTTTTTTTTTTTTATCATTTTAGGTATTGATCTTTGGGCTAAGCTGGGTCTTCATTGCTATGTGGGCTTTTCTCTAGTGTGGCAAGCAAGGGCTACTCTCTAGTTGTGGTGCATGGGCTTTTTCTTCTTTTTTTTTGTTGGCCACTTTTATTGATCTTTCATTCATTTATCTTTGTTCTTTGGCCTGAGTGGGCCTCCCATTGCCGTGGCCTCTCTCGTCGCAGAGCACCGGCTCTGGGCACATGTGCTCGAGAACTTCGGCTTGGTAGTTGGACACATTGGTCCAGCTGCTCTGCAGCACGTGGGGTCTTCCCAGGCCAGGGATCGAACCAGTGCCCCTTGCACTGCAAGGCAGTGTCCTTACCCACTGGACCACCAGGGAAGCCCGCGTGGGCTTCCTATTGTGGTGGCTTCTCTTGTTGGGAAGCACAGACTCAGTAGTTGTGGTGCACGGGATTAGTTGCTCCGCAGTATGTAAGGTTTTCCCGGATCAGGGATTGAACCCGGGTCGCCTGCATTGGCAGGTGGCGTCTTTACCACTGAGCCACAAGAGAAGCCTCCCGATAGGTGTGAATCACCATTTAGTCCCCATCTGTAGAGACTGGGAAGCCAAGTGTCCCCACATGGACGGGGCATCTCAATCTAGGACGCAGAACAGAAAGGAAGGATCCATGAGAGAGGTTGCCTCGGGCTCCTAGCAAGAGCCAGGTCTGCATGGGACACATGGTCAGGGTCCAGGCCCAGCCAGGCCCTGAGTGGACGTTCCATGAACCCCATGGGCCACGAGTCAGTCTCCTGACCACCAGAGAAAATGGCTCATCTTCTTCTCAGTGCTGCCCGGGCCATATTATGGGAGTCCTTTAGCTGGAAGGAGCGTCCCCTGCCCACCTCCACGAGCTTCCTCTCAGACTTAGACACGCAAGATCTAAGCTTGGCTCCGTCAGGTCCCTGAGCAACCAGAGGCAGCTCAGAACGACAGCCCGCTCACCCGCTCACACCTGCAGCAGGGCGGCAGCGGCATTCGAGCCTCCCGCAGTCAGCTCTATGTTCGTCCCTGGGCCATACTCATCATTCCATGACCAATAAAGCAACAGCAGGCGCTGTGGTTTGTTTTTTATGTTTGCTTCTCACTGAAGGATGGTTGACCTATAACACCATGTGAGTTCCAAGAGCACAGAATAGGGATTCACGACTGCTTTGCATTATAAAGTTGTCACCATGATCAATCTAGTTACCATTCATTACCATACACGGTTATTACAATCTTATTGACCCTGTTGCCCGTGCCGTAATTTCATCCCGGTGACTCATTTCTTTGGCAGCACGGAAGGCTGTTCCTCCTAATATCCTTCACCTATCACTCATCCCTCTGCCTCTTCTCCCTTCTAGCTATCACCTGTTTGTTCTCTGTGTCTGTGAGTCTGTTTCTGTTTTGTTATGTTTGTCCATTTGTTGTTTCATTCTGGTTAAAATCTGGGCTTCCTATTGTGGTGGCTTCTCTTGTTGGGAAGCACAGACTCAGTAGTTGTGGTGCACGGGATTAGTTGCTCCGCAGTATGTAAGGTTTTCCCGGATCAGGGATTGAACCCGGGTCGCCTGCATTGGCAGGTGGCGTCTTTACCACTGAGCCACAAGAGAAGCCTCCCGATAGGTGTGAATCACCATTTAGTCCCCATCTGTAGAGACTGGGAAGCCAAGTGTCCCCACATGGACGGGGCATCTCAATCTAGGACGCAGAACAGAAAGGAAGGATCCATGAGAGAGGTTGCCTCGGGCTCCTAGCAAGAGCCAGGTCTGCATGGGACACATGGTCAGGGTCCAGGCCCAGCCAGGCCCTGAGTGGACGTTCCATGAACCCCATGGGCCACGAGTCAGTCTCCTGACCACCAGAGAAAATGGCTCATCTTCTTCTCAGTGCTGCCCGGGCCATATTATGGGAGTCCTTTAGCTGGAAGGAGCGTCCCCTGCCCACCTCCACGAGCTTCCTCTCAGACTTAGACACGCAAGATCTAAGCTTGGCTCCGTCAGGTCCCTGAGCAACCAGAGGCAGCTCAGAACGACAGCCCGCTCACCCGCTCACACCTGCAGCAGGGCGGCAGCGGCATTCGAGCCTCCCGCAGTCAGCTCTATGTTCGTCCCTGGGCCATACTCATCATTCCATGACCAATAAAGCAACAGCAGGCGCTGTGGTTTGTTTTTTATGTTTGCTTCTCACTGAAGGATGGTTGACCTATAACACCATGTGAGTTCCAAGAGCACAGAATAGGGATTCACGACTGCTTTGCATTATAAAGTTGTCACCATGATCAATCTAGTTACCATTCATTACCATACACGGTTATTACAATCTTATTGACCCTGTTGCCCGTGCCGTAATTTCATCCCGGTGACTCATTTCTTTGGCAGCACGGAAGGCTGTTCCTCCTAATATCCTTCACCTATCACTCATCCCTCTGCCTCTTCTCCCTTCTAGCTATCACCTGTTTGTTCTCTGTGTCTGTGAGTCTGTTTCTGTTTTGTTATGTTTGTCCATTTGTTGTTTCATTCTGGTTAAAATCCTATGGTATTTGGCTTTACCTCTCTGACTTATTTCACTCAGTACAATGCCCTCTACATTGATCCCTGTTGTCACAAAAGGCAAGATTCCATTCTTTTTAATGGGTGAGTAATCTTTCATTGTATACATGGTGGGGGTGGGGGTGGTTTACTGGCTAAGTTGATTCTTGGTAAGTCCGTGGACTGTAGCCCACTGCACGCCTCTGTCCGTGAAATTTCTCTAGCAAGAATACTGGAGTCGGTTGCCATTTCCACCTCCAGGGGATCTTCCTGACCCAGGGATGGAACCTGCATCTTTTGCATTGGCAGGTGGATTTTTTTTTACCAGCTGAGCCACCAAGGAAGCCCTCTATTGTATATATACCACATTTTTATCCATCCATCCGTCAATGGACATTTAGGCTGCTCCCATATCTTGGCTATTGTGACTAGTGCTGCTATGAACATAGAGATGGCAATACCTTTTCAAATTAGCGTGCTTGTGTTTCTTTGAATAAATATCCAGAAGTAGAATTGCTGGGTTCCATAGTAGTTCTATGTTTAAGTTTTTGAAGAAACTCCAGAATTTTTTCCACCGTGGCTGCACAACTTACATTCCCACCAAGGGCACCCAACGCTTCCCTTCTCCACATGCTCACCAACGCTGTTCTTCGTTGTCTTGTCGATAGGAACTGTGCTGAGGTGTGAGGTGATTTCCTTCTCTAGGGGGTCTTCTTGCCCCAGGGCCTGAGTCAACACCTTCTGTGTCTCCTGGCTTGGCAGGTGGGTTCTTTCCCACTAGCCTCACCTGGGAAGCCCCCAGACACTATGGCACCCCTCCTCGTCCCAGGGCAGGCTGCCATTTGCACGTGCAGTGGAACAGAGGGAAGGGGAGCAGGGTCTTCCTGTCTGTGCACATTTTGGGCGCCAGCCTACCCCAGATGAGGATGGACCTGCGCCCTCCACAGGGGAGTGTCCAGGAGCCTCCAAGCTGCTGCAGTGGAGGAGACCAGACCCGGCTGGGGAAGGGAGCTTCCCTCCACCGCCCGGGCTGAAGAGGGCAATCTCTGGCCTGGAGACAGAGCCTGGAGTGCGGAGCAAACACAAAAGCGTGGAGGGGCCTGGGTGCTGGGTGGAGGCAGAGGGACCGTGTCTGCGGATGCAGCCCCCCGTGGGTAGAGGTCTCTGGACCCACCATGCCTCTGCAGAGTGGCTTCTGCCCACCGTCTGTGGCTGGTCCGCCTCCCACAGACGCCACCAGATGTTCTCTGCTGGACAACAGGGAACTGTTACCACGATGATTAGCAATTTATTAACTGTGAGGCCGCCCCAGCCCCCACGGCCGGGGAAACTCCCTGAGTGGGTTTCAAGTCCCCCTTCTGTTGCCACCGACTCAGAACTCTTCTCTGGAAAAAGCCAAGTTCCCCTGCCCCTTCCAGGGAAGAGGTTACAAGAGCGGGAGCAAAGGATTTTGGACCTGCTCTGGGCTGGGGCAGACGGCCTCACCGAGGACGAGGAACAGAGCAGCAAAGGGGCCCGTGAGCCCCTGGTGGGTGCCCGGCAGCGCTGTGCCGGGGGCAGGGGCGGGCAGAGGCCAGAGGCCAGCCCTGCCCCCCGGGGAGTTTGCAGGCGATGAGGCTGGAAACAAGGCCCGGCCGCACAGGGGAATGCACAGGTGAGCTGAAGGGCCACGGGGCAGGAAAGGGGGAGAGGTTGCTTTCGGCTCCCTTGGAGGCCGCCAGGAGGCTGCAGCCAGTGAGCTGGGCCCTGTGGGTGGGAGGATTCAAACCGAGGGGACGAGGGGTGGGCAGCTCACATGAGGGGAGCACTGGGCAGAGATAAACGGGGGAAGCAGCACGGAACTCTGAGGGGGCAGATGGCCGGGTGACATCCAGACGGTAAACTCTGTGGGGACAGGAGCGCGTTGGCTTTGTTTACCACTGTATGGGTCCCCCGTGCCACGCATGGTGCTGGCCACACAGGGAGTTCTCGGTGAGGCTTGACGGGGTACAGGATGGGAAGGGAAGTTGGTGACATGGAACGGGAACAGGGGGTGGGATGGGGGAGAAGTCCTGGAGGGCCGAGTGCATCTCCGCCTCGCTTGGGAGCCCGAGGACGCCAGGGACCTTTTTAAGGTGGTTTCCTCACCAGGGGTTAACCCATGTATTTCTCTTTGGTCCTCCCAGCTGCGAAACAAATTCCAAGGGACCTTCCAGATGAGTGTCCTGGAGTCAGAGCCCGTGATCAGGGTCTCAAAAGACCTCTGTGGTGCTTTGCGGACTCTGAGACCCCGACGTCTGCCGGGGTAATCAGGAATGCTCCCTGGAGGCGGCGGCAGGGAGGGGCTGCCGGGGATGGGGTGCGCCAGGTGGAGGAGGGGAGGCGGGCTGGGTACAGGCCTGCTGGGCGAACAGCAGTCAAGGGGAATTGGATTCTGAGGGGGAGGAAGCGGCGAGGCTGGCTGGCGCAACACTTCTGACTGAAGCTGGTCAGACACCCACCTACTCCCCTGCCACCCTTCCAGGCTGCCGTGGGGAGTCCCTTGAGGGTAAAGCCAGCTAGAGGGGTCAACATCCCCCCAGCTTTAGCCTGAAGGGGTCAGCCTGATTCTGGGTCTTTCACGTGAAAGGTTTGGAGGGGGGATCCCTGCTCCACCAGGGGGACCAGGAGTGCGGCTGTCACCCACCCACCCCCAAACTTGGCCCGGGCCACAGAGCAGGGGCCAGGTGGCTGGGGTGTGGAAGCTCTCTATCATCTCAACTTACACACGACGGTTGTCACTTGGGTGGCAGAACGTCACTGTGGGTTACGCGAGGGTCACCTGAGGCTCCAGGAGGTGGGATGACCTGTCCTGGGTCTCCTCCACGAGCTGCAGTACTAGGTCCACTCCGCTCCATCCTTGGGCAGCAGAAGCCACGTATGCCCTGCCCTGCACGCGGGGGCCGAGGTCTCCAGGTCCCACAGGGATCTCCATCCTTCTCTCCTAAGATGCGCCACGCTCTCCCGTCCTGAGCGCCTGACCACTGACGAGTCAGTGGTGGTTCCTGAGAGGTTGGGGTCTGCTTGATTCCTCGGGTCAGAACCGCAAGGGTCATCCCTGGCCTGGGGTCTCCTCCCTCACCCCACGGAGTCAGCCACCTAGACTCAAATTGCTTGACGGGGTACAGGATGGGAAGGGAAGTTGGTGACATGGAACGGGAACAGGGGGGGGGATGGGGGAGAGGTCCTGGAGGGCCGAGGGCAGCTGCGCCGCGCTTGGGAGGCGGAGGACGCCAGGGACCTGTTTAAGGTGGTTTCCTCACTAGGGGTTAACCCATGTATTTCTCTTTGGTCCTCCCAGCTGCGAAACAAATTCCAAGGGACCTTCCAGATGAGTGTCCTGGAGTCAGAGCCCGTGATCAGGGTCTCAAAAGACCTCTGTGGTGCTTTGCGGACTCTGAGACCCCGACGTCTGCCGGGGTAATCAGGAATGCTCCCTGGAGGCGGCGGCAGGGAGGGGCTGCCGGGGATGGGGTGCGCCAGGTGGAGGAGGGGAGGCGGGCTGGGTACAGGCCTGCTGGGCGAACAGCAGTCAAGGGGAATTGGATTCTGAGGGGGAGGAAGCGGCGAGGCTGGCTGGCGCAACACTTCTGACTGAAGCTGGTCAGACACCCACCTACTCCCCTGCCACCCTTCCAGGCTGCCGTGGGGAGTCCCTTGAGGGTAAAGCCAGCTAGAGGGGTCAACATCCCCCCAGCTTTAGCCTGAAGGGGTCAGCCTGATTCTGGGTCTTTCACGTGAAAGGTTTGGAGGGGGGATCCCTGCTCCACCAGGGGGACCAGGAGTGCGGCTGTCACCCACCCACCCCCAAACTTGGCCCGGGCCACAGAGCAGGGGCCAGGTGGCTGGGGTGTGGAAGCTCTCTATCATCTCAACTTACACACGACGGTTGTCACTTGGGTGGCAGAACGTCACTGTGGGTTACGCGAGGGTCACCTGAGGCTCCAGGAGGTGGGATGACCTGTCCTGGGTCTCCTCCACGAGCTGCAGTACTAGGTCCACTCCGCTCCATCCTTGGGCAGCAGAAGCCACGTATGCCCTGCCCTGCCCGCGGGGGCCGAGGTCTCCAGGTCCCACAGGGATCTCCATCCTTCTCTCCTAAGATGCGCCACGCTCTCCCGTCCTGAGCGCCTGACCACTGACGAGTCAGTGGTGGTTCCTGAGAGGTTGGGGGTCTGCTTGATTCCTCGGGTCAGAACCGCAAGGGTCATCCCTGGCCTGGGGTCTCCCTCCCCTCACCCTACGGAGTCAGCCACCTAGACTCAAATCTGTCTCCTCTTCACCGTCCACATGGCAGCGCCTCCTCTCTTCTGGACCACAGCCCCGCGGCCGGCTCCCCGCTCCCCACCTCGTCCTCCAGTCCAGCCTCATGAAAGCCCAGTCATCAACACAAATCTACAAACAAAAATCTCAGCACGGCCCTCCCCTCCCCAGATCCTTTCAATGCTCTCCACTGCCCTCAAGACGAGGTCCAGATTCCCACTGACTTCTCAGGCTCAACTTTTGCCCCCAGCCCGGCCACCCACCACATCACTCTGTTCCAGCCACGTCAGTGCTTTTTCAGTTCCTTGAAAAAGGGCAGGCCAGGCCAGGTTTGACACTACTCAGACCTTTGTACAGGCTGTCCCCTCACCCCCTGCTTCCTGTCTAGAACACTCTCTCCAAACGCCACACCCCACCCCAGTTCTCTCCTACCCGCCTTCAGATCACAGCTTAAGCCTTCACTTCCTTCCTTCAGTCCCAACTTTCCTCTGTGTCCTCATAGGTCATCGACTTCCCCATGATGCTGTTTTTACATTACATTGTGATGGCAGGTTTACTGCTGTGAGCTCCTTGAAAACAGGAACTCTTTTATCTTTCAACTTGTGCCTCCAGGACTTAGCACCCAGCTGGTACTCCAAAAATATGTTTACTGTACAGATGAAGGGGTGGGTGGTGGATGAATGGATGCTGACTGGCTGGATGGATGAGGGGATGGATGAATGTGTGGCTGGGTGAGTGACTGCATGTGTCCATGGCTGCATGGCTGCATGGATGAATGCATTCTTGCATGGATGGATGCATGGATGGATGGATGGATGCATTCCTGCATGGATGGATGGATGCATTCTTGCACGGATGCATGGATGGATGCATTCTTGCATGGATGGATGGATGCATGGATGGATGCATTCTTGCATGGATGCATGGATGGCTGGATACATGGATGGATGGATGGATGGATGCATAGACAGATGGGTGCATGGATGCATGGATAGATTGACACTTAACACAGCTCTGAAGTACACCTTGGACCCAGCTTATATTGTATCCCAGGGACTTCTTCACCCCAGAACAAGTGATTTTTGATGCAGTGTATGTGTCCCATCAGCTTATGAGATAACACCTGAATCCTCTATTACGGCTAAGGTGGAGGAACCCAACCAAGGCTCTTGTTGCTTCTTTTCCTGTCTAGCTCACAGCTTCCCTGAGGGCTGCATCCATTTCCTTCCTCCTGCCAAATCTAAATCGCTTCAGCTGTGGCTTTGCTCTCATTCATTCTGCATCCCAGAAGGGTCTTCCCTCCTCCACGTGCTCCTGCCTTCTGGCTTATCACACAGTCCCGTCCCAGGGTCCTCCTCCCCTCTGCTGATGATGTGATCTCTTTTCTCTGCTTCCACAAAGCCTCTCCTTGACCCCAACTCCCCTCTCTCCTAACCTCCAGCATGCTTCCCTCCTAGTTCCCTTTTTATTCTGGACCCAACTTCTCTGATGTGTGGTCTACACATCCCACTGTCAGTTTCCTCTCTGCCCACATGTGACTGAATTCTTAGAATGTGGCTTCTGGTGCTGATACTCCAGGGAAGGGACTCCCTCTAGGCAGCTCAACCCCTGCCCATCATGACCATTCCCTGAACGTCCCGTCCTCTGACAGAGGGCAGTCGTTACCAGCAGATGCTCTGGAAGCAGTGTCTACAGCCCTGGCTCCCAGTCCCTCACCTACCTGTTCCTGGTTGTGTGACCCAAGAACAAGACTATGAACCTCACTGTCCCCATCTGTAAAATGGGCATGTGGGTAGACTCTCCCTCATAGTATCGCTGGAGAAGTGAACTGAGATGATGTAGATAAGGTTTTTGGTCTCCAGCTGGACGAATGAGTGTCCTTGTCATCACTGAGCACCCATTTCCATTCTTGACATTCCTCCCATGGCATTCAGGACATGTTTCTCTCTCCCCTGAGCTCTTTGTGGGCTCCTCTCCTCATGGATTTCCTAGGTAGTGCGAGTGTGTAAAGAATCTGCCTGCCAACACAGGAGACATAACAGAAACAAGTCGATCCCTGGATCAGGAAGGTCCCCTGAAGGAGGGCAAGGCAACCCACTCCAGGCTTCTTGCCTAGGGAATCCCATGGACAGAGGAGCCTGGCAGGCTACAGTCCATAAGGTTGCCAAGAATTGGGCACAACTGAAATAACCAAGCATGCATGCCCCTCAGTAACGTCGCTGAGCTCTCACTGCCCGGGGGAGGTGGGAAGGGTTCTTGGCACTTACGTTTATTAGTTTCCTTTTCCTGTCTAGCTCACAGCTTCCCTGAGGGCTGCATCCATTTCCTTCCTCCTGCCAAATCTAAATCGCTTCAGCTGTGGCTTTGCTCTCATTCATTCTGCATCCCAGAAGGGTCTTCCCTCCTCCACGTGCTCCTGCCTTCTGGCTTATCACACAGTCCCGTCCCAGGGTCCTCCTCCCCTCTGCTGATGATGTGATCTCTTTTCTCTGCTTCCACAAAGCCTCTCCTTGACCCCAACTCCCCTCTCTCCTAACCTCCAGCATGCTTCCCTCCTAGTTCCCTTTTTATTCTGGACCCAACTTCTCCGATGTGTGGTCTACACATCCCACTGTCAGTTTCCTCTCTGCCCACATGTGACTGAATTCTTAGAATGTGGCTTCTGGTGCTGATACTCCAGGGAAGGGACTCCCTCTAGGCAGCTCAACCCCTGCCCATCATGACCATTCCCTGAACGTCCCGTCCTCTGACAGAGGGCAGTCGTTACCAGCAGATGCTCTGGAAGCAGTGTCTACAGCCCTGGCTCCCAGTCCCTCACCTACCTGTTCCTGGTTGTGTGACCCAAGAACAAGACTATGAACCTCACTGTCCCCATCTGTAAAATGGGCATGTGGGTAGACTCTCCCTCATAGTATCGCTGGAGAAGTGAACTGAGATGATGTAGATAAGGTTTTTGGTCTCCAGCTGGACGAATGAGTGTCCTTGTCATCACTGAGCACCCATTTCCATTCTTGACATTCCTCCCATGGCATTCAGGACATGTTTCTCTCTCCCCTGAGCTCTTTGTGGGCTCCTCTCCTCATGGATTTCCTAGGTAGTGCGAGTGTGTAAAGAATCTGCCTGCCAACACAGGAGACATAACAGAAACAAGTCGATCCCTGGATCAGGAAGGTCCCCTGAAGGAGGGCAAGGCAACCCACTCCAGGCTTCTTGCCTAGGGAATCCCATGGACAGAGGAGCCTGGCAGGCTACAGTCCATAAGGTTGCCAAGAATTGGGCACAACTGAAATAACCAAGCATGCATGCCCCTCAGTAACGTCGCTGAGCTCTCACTGCCCGGGGGAGGTGGGAAGGGTTCTTGGCACTTACGTTTATTAGTTTCCTTTGTCCTCACAACAGCCTAGGAGGTAAGTACTATTACTATCTATACTTTACAGCTGAGGAAACTGGGGACCAACTGCAGTGGTTAAGAAACTGGTCCAAGGACAGAGAGCTGGCAGGCGCCACTAGTATGCCCAGATCTCTGTCCTAGGATGTGTTTCCTCAAGGAACCCTCTCTCTCCCCCAGATGTCTCCATGCAGACTTTTGATGTTAGCATGGATGCTTCCTAAATCTCTCTCCCAAGCAGGACGGATCAAATGCACACGCAGGAACCCTGCCCCCTTCTCTGACACTCTCTTATCTGCACTGTCAGATGCCTTAGCTCTCTGCCTGGCCGCCCAGCTGGTTCTGTGCAAGACTGTCACCCACACTGGACTGGTGGCTCCAGTGAGGCAGAAAGCCGTCCCCTCGTGGCTCACGCAGCCTCAAGAACCAGAACGGCAGGGTCACGTTCCCTGTCAACCAGCTTCCCTTTTTTCTGTTCAGGCCGATGTCATTATCTCCCTCCTCACCTGCCTCCCTGGTCTGAAACTTGGCCCTTGACTCGTTCCCCACCGCCAGCCCCCACACTGCATGAGGCGCAGACTCCGCTCGGCCATGTCTTCAGGCGGCACTCAGCTTTCTCACTTCCTCTTCATTCCCACCGGCTCAGCTCAACATCCTTCACACCCAGACGGTGACAACCCTTCCCAGTATATTTCCTCCTCTCTGGTTTTCCAGACACCACCCACCTGCCTGCGTATTTCTGACAGATCTTTCTCAAGAGCTGCTCTGACGACGTGCTGTCCGCCCTCAAGAACCATCAATGGCTCCCCGCTTCCTTCCACCTCCACTGGAAATTCTTAATTCAGCCTGGTCCCCTTCTCCCTGGTCAGTCTGGTCTCGAGTTTCTCCAGGGTCCAGCTTCTACTGTGTGCCTGGCTTTGCAGCTTCTGTCCTTTCCTTTTCTGAATTTACCTCTCCTCAAGCCAAATTCTATCCATTTCTTACATGTGTGTGTGTTAATCACTTGGTCATGCCTGACTCTTTGTGACCCCATGGACGGTAGCCCACCAGGCTCCTCTGTCCATGGAATTCTCCAGGCAAGAATACTGGGGGGGTAGTCACTGACTCCTCCAGGGCATCTTCCCGACTCAGGGATCCAACAGTCTCTGTATTGCAGGCAGATTCTTTACCATTTCTTGTACATGGCATGCCATAAGAGATAAAGCAAGGGGGTCCGCGGGCAGCCTAGGGGCTGGCAGTTAGATCACCCGGGTTTGAATTCAGTTCTGCCGCCAGGAAGCCGGGGGACGTTTAAGCAAGTCGCTTCTCTCTGAACCTAGTTTCCACATCTTTAAAACGAAACTAAGAATAGTTATTGCCTTAGAAGGTTTGAATTTGCATCAGCTGCCTTAGTGCCTATAACTGGCAAATAGTACGTGTTTCTGACTTTAAATATCATCTATATGCCGCCGACTCCCAAATTCCTCCCGCCAACTCCAGACTGCTGTATCAGCTGCCTACTCAGTGTGTCAAGCGGACGTCTCAAATCACACAGTCCAAGGCTACAGTCCCCATTCCTGTGCATCCTCACCCGTGTTCCTCCCCCGTCCTTGGCCAACCCCTTCCATCCGGTTACTGGGGCCAGAAGCCTGGGCACCACCCCCGATGCCTCTTTCTCTCACCCGCTACTCCCCAGCTGTCCGGCTGATCACTTGCCTCTGCCTTCAGAATCCGTCCAGAGCCTGGCATCCCTCCCCTGGATTCCTACCCTGCCGTCCCCGTCAACTCCTCGCCTCCACCCTCTCCCGCTGCGATCTACTGGCAGCCACGGGGAAGGCAGTGTCCTCGATTCTGACCATGTCTGTGGCTTCCATCCCATTCAGAGGGAAAACCAAGGACCCCCCGCGGCTACGGGGTCCTGGATGCTCTGCGACCCGCCCCCTCCATCCCTGCTCCCTGTGGCCTCTTCTTTCCCTGGATACCTATATGATTCATTCCCTCACCTCCTCTCAGCTTTAGTTAAATGTCACTTTTCAGGGAGAGTTCCCCTATTTAAAATGGCAGCCCACCCCCACCTCATCCTCTGCTCTATTTTTTTCGCTTTCTTATCGTACGCACCACCCTCGAATGCACGACACCGTCGCCTCACTGATTCTGCCTGCCGTGGGTTGCCTGGCTCCCACCTGTCTCCCCTGCTCCCATCCCCACTGGCATCCAAGCTCCCAGGGACAAAGGCCTTTCTAGGAAGCGTGTCCCCTGGCACACGGTGGGCCCGCCATACATCCTGGTAGAATCCAGTGTGAGGATGAAGAATGGCTGCTGTGGTTCCGGGAGCGGAGGACAGAAGTGCTTCTCGTGGAGTCTCCCTCTTACGCAGGATGAACTTGTCTCAGTTTCTCTCATGCCTGGGCGTTACCACTTCCTCTGGGCTCCCGCTCCAGCCCTGTACATCAATTGTCTTCTATTCCCTGCTAGAGTCCAGCTCTCTCTTCCAAGGGAGCACCTGTCCCAGGTTCCAAGCTATGTCACAGGCAGGTCCTTGGTCTCCTGAAGGCACTGGGATAATTCCAGCCTGGGCGGCCAGTTTAAGGCCCTTGGTCCTCGGGAGCAACGACACACCTTTCAAAAGCCTCCTGCAGCCTGCTCTGAGCCTGGCAGCCTACCTGGAGGGGTCCTTCCTATCCAATCTGACCCTTGTAAGGTTTATTCAGCACCAGGGTCAGCGATTCATATTACTACTGTCATATGGTATCTATACTTTTCACATCTTGCACAGTTGAACTTGAGAGTCATGTGTGTGGACAGGTACCGATGTACTCCTTTGTTTTGACCAATGTATGCTGTTCCATACCCTAACGATGCTACAATTGACAAAAAAAAAAAAAAAGAGAGGGCTTTCTGAAGTTGGACTGCCTGCTGGCTTGGTCAAAGTAAGGTCCCTTAATTGGTCCATGCCTCAGCGCTACCATCGTGAAAATGCGATTCCTCTTAGCAGGACCTCATCTGAAAGCTGAGGAAGGGATTACATGAGAACATTCATTTAAAGGCTCACAGCGGCGTGTGGCCGGGACGACGAGCCTCCTGAGGGGGAGGCCAGCGTCTCAGCCATCGATAGGTGTCTCTGGCAATAAATGAAGGACTCCTCCTCCTTCCCCTGCTCCCCACCCTGCCCGGGAGCCCCACTGCTTCTGCTTCTGAAAGATAGCCTGGGGCTGCCTACCGTGCTCGGCGGTTGGGACTCCAACTCTATCAGGCTGAAGGCAGTCACGATGACTTATAAAACCAGGGCACAGGCCACACAGGTACAATGAGAACCGGGGTGGGGAGGAGAAGGGAAGACCTAGGAGAAGGTCCAGGTAGGCAAAAGCCTCCACTCCGAGATGCTCATGCTGCTAGATTTTCTCTTCTCTGTGGGTTAGGGTGACACTCAGAGTCGTGACCCCTTCCAGGCTTCCTAGGGGTCCTTGCTGGGCCTGAGCAGCCATTTCTTGACCAGGATGTGGTGGTGGAGGGTCAGAGGATTTCTGCGGTGACCGCATGTTCACAGAAGGTCACTCTCAGTCTCTGCCATCCCCTTGAGGGGATTAAATACGCTCACCAGGAAATGCCTTGCCGTGGATGGGCGGGCCTTGCATAAATCAGAAAGGGGTGGGGCACAGGCAGCAGGTCCAATGGACAGATGACTGAGGGCCATGGCCCCGCCCCACTTTCTCTCCTTCAGGACCTGGGGTGGGTCACTGGGGCACAATCGCGACACACCCGCGCCTGCTTTCTTGGATCTTACAGAAGCGAGCCGGGTCACATGAGGGTGATAATGGCCACAGATGAGGTGAGTATCAGTACCTAGCAGGGAACTGTCCTTACGGTAAGTCACAGAAGGCCTCCTGGAGAATGTAACATCTACGTTGAGACCAAAGGGTTGCGTAGGAGCTGGCCAGGGCAACAGTGAATAGGGAGGTTATTCCAGGAAGGAAGACCGGCCAGTGCAGCGGGGCAGAGGTGTGAGAGAGAAGGCTGACTTCAGGATATAAAGAAAAAAACAAGTGAGTGCCAGAGACGGTGTGGGGGAAGGGAGCGAGGATGGAGAAACCCACCTTAGGGGAACTGAGCCGCAGCCAGCAGGCCAGCTAAAAGCCTTCCAGGAAAACAAAGACACAGAAATGCACTTGTCAGTCCCTAGGACCGTGCCAGATTTCTGAGCCAAGGTAACCCTGGTTGGACTTCTGGGTTTAGGAGCTACAGGACAGACTGGCTAATCTAGATTATCCAGTAAACTGCTGGTGCTCAATTTACTGTTCTTCTCCGTATTGACTTCTGTGTCCGCTGCAGTGATCACCCGCCTACTCGAGTCATTCAAACTCCTGAGCATCAGTGTACTTCAGGGGAACAACCAAACCCTACTTCTTCCCACTTCCACTCAGTGAGAATTCCAGACAAACCCCTTAAAAGCTGGTGGGCTAAGGATGACCTTCATCTTGTCTACAGAGAGAGCAAGGGAAGAGGGGTAGGTTTGATCATGGAAGACCTGTTTACCCCAGTTAAAGGAATGGTTCCATCTTTTAAATAACATCAGGAAGGTTACTAACAAGTCATTCCTACTTAGTCCAACCCGTATTACTACATTTCTTCTTCCTGACTGATGCATCAGCCAGGATAGGCTAGGTTGTGCTGCAGTGATAAACAGCCTCCAACTCTCCTTGGTTTGAAATCACAAGCAAAGCTTTGTTTCTTCCATGTAGAGCTGCCAGGGCTTTTTCTGTGGTTGGAGGTTCTGAGTCATCCTCACTCTGGGACCCAGGATAATGGACCCATCAGTCATCTTCTGGAATATCGCCAAGTTCTGGGTTTCATGAACTGAATATTCTCGAGAGTTTCTCACCAATAATGAAATGTTTGAACCTGGTTGAACAAACTTGACTCCCATTGCCAGTTCAGAACTGGCCGTTTGCCACCTCACCAACCCCCAGGGAGCGAGAAGAGTGGCCTTCTTGAAAGCTCAGGGGCAGCCAGCCAGAAATACTCAGCGAGACTGATGGGGAAACTAACTTCTCTTTCTGTCCAAGTCTCAGATTCAGATATCTTGCTAGTCTGGTTCTAATTAGTTGGGATGCCTGCGTTTTGACCTTGCCAAGTTCTAAAGCAATTGAGAGGGGACAGTTACACCACCAGCATCAACTTGCTTAGGGAAAATATTATGCAAATCACAAATTATTTTTACATGTCTAGATCATCCTCTACTGAGAGCCAAGAAGACTGTATATATATGTGTGTGTGTGTATCATATAATTCCAGAGTCTTATTTGGGTAACCAATAACAAGATTGAGCAAAAGAGGATATTTCAAACTCTCTGATTGCAGATTCTACTTTGGGAAAGGCCAGAAAGATTAAGCAACTTTCCTAAAGTCACACAGCCCAAAATTCTCATGTTACAGTCCACTTCTGTAATTGCTCAATAACAAGATGCTCCTTAGAAATAATTCTATTCTGTCCCCTGGGTTTGGTGGGGGAGTGCAACAAATATCTTGAAGATAAGAGAGGAGTGTCTCTTCCCACATGCGCCCTGTTCTGGAGGTCACCTAGGTTCAGAGGCCCCAGCACCACCAGCCACCTGGGTGAGGTTAATGAGATCCTGCATGGGGCTGGCTGCTGAAGTCTGTCTGAAGACACCAGCCTGGTACTAGAGCTCTTCTTTAATCCCAGCAGCTGAAACATTATTTATCCAGGAAAGCACATGACTGAGAAGAAACAAACGGGCCACAGGTGGGCTCCTGAGCTCTTACTCACATGCGAGCAGCAGGGCATGTAGACACGCTTAGATTTCTTGGCTCCCAGTTGCCTGTTATTCAGCCTCACGCAGGAAATTCCCAGCCATTCATTTCTGTGTTTTTCTGCCTGGCCTCACCCTGTTGGGGAATGTACACAGGGCACAGGAGGGGCAAAGGGGAATAACAGCAAAGGGCAGAGGGCCAGACGGCTGGAGGAGCTGCTGCCCAAAGGACCCTGCGAGGCTGGGAGGGGGTGCTGGAGGTTCTAAAGCTTTAGCCAACCCCAGGGAGCGAGAAGAGTGGCCTTCTTGAAAGCTCAGGGCAGCCAGCCAGAAATACTCAGCGAGACTGATGGGGAAACTAACTTCTTTCTGTCCAAGTCTCAGATTCAGATATCTTGCTAGTCTGGTTCTAATTAGTTGGGATGCCTGCGTTTTGACCTTGCCAAGTTCTAAAGCAATTGAGAGGGGACAGTTACACCACCAGCATCAACTTGCTTAGGGAAAATATTATGCAAATCACAAATTATTTTTACATGTCTAGATCATCCTCTACTGAGAGCCAAGAAGACTGTATATATATGTGTGTGTGTGTATCATATAATGCCAGAGGCTTATTTGGGTATCCAATAACAAGATTGAGAAAAAGAGGATATTTCAAACTCTCTGATTGCAGATTCTACTTTGGGAAAGGCCAGAAAGATTAAGCAACTTTCCTAAAGTCACACAGCCCAAAATTCTCATGTTACAGTCCACTTCTGTAATTGCTCAATAACAAGATGCTCCTTAGAAATAATTCTATTCTGTCCCCTGGGTTTGGTGGGGGAGTGCAACAAATATCTTGAAGATAAGAGAGGAGTGTCTCTTCCCACATGCGCCCTGTTCTGGAGGTCACCTAGGTTCAGAGGCCCCAGCACCACCAGCCACCTGGGTGAGGTTAATGAGATCCTGCATGGGGCTGGCTGCTGAAGTCTGTCTGAAGACACCAGCCTGGTACTAGAGCTCTTCTTTAATCCCAGCAGCTGAAACATTATTTATCCAGGAAAGCACATGACTGAGAAGAAACAAACGGGCCACAGGTGGGCTCCTGAGCTCTTACTCACATGCGAGCAGCAGGGCATGTAGACACGCTTAGATTTCTTGGCTCCCAGTTGCCTGTTATTCAGCCTCACGCAGGAAATTCCCAGCCATTCATTTCTGTGTTTTTCTGCCTGGCCTCACCCTGTTGGGGAATGTACACAGGGCACAGGAGGGGCAAAGGGGAATAACAGCAAAGGGCAGAGGGCCAGACGGCTGGAGGAGCTGCTGCCCAAAGGACCCTGCGAGGCTGGGAGGGGCGAGGGTACACTGGCCTGGTGTGGAGGTTCTAAAGCTTTAGTTAGGTGCCAATGCCCTCGTTTGGAGGGCAGGGCGGGGCTGGGCAGGGTAGGAAAGAGGGAACAAAGAGGCAAGGCTTGAAGGTGCAGATTCCCAGCTCTCCCACTCCTGAATTCAGCGGGATGGATGTGGGGCTCGGGAGTCTGTACGTTTGAGAAACTGTGGCTCACGCTGGCAGAAACTGTGGCCGTGATTCAAGTTCCAGAGAACATCTTTGGGTTCCAGCCCTGCTACGTATGGTCTGTGTGGCCTTGGGCAAGTCACGGATGCGTAGAAACCTTGCAATCATCATTTGCAAGTGGAGCCCTTGTATACAAAGAACTTAGCATATTGCCTGGCACGTGGTAAACATTAAATAAACACTGGATAGTTTGATCATAACAACATCATTATTAATAGTATTAGAATATGATAACAGTATAATCATATTATAATAATATGACATAGTATTATGGCAACCTTATAATAATATTATAACATAATAAGAATATTCATTGGAAAGACTGATGCAGAAGCGCTTGGGCACCTGATGGGAAGAGGCAACTCACTGGAAAAGACTTTGCTGGGAAAGATTAAAGGCAAGAGGACAAGGAGGTGGCAGAGGATGAGATGGTTAGATAGCCTCATGGACTCAGTGGTCATGAATTTGAGCAGACGCTGGGAGATAGTGAAGCCTGGTGGGTCCATGAAGTCACAAAGAGTTGGACGCAACTTAGCAACTGAACAACAATAATGATGATGATAATATAAATAATATTATGATTAATAATTTTTTATCTCAGAACCCTGATCACTCTATCAAAGATTTCAGAGACCACCAAGTCTCCATCAGAGTCTGCACTAATTATGGGGAATCACATCTGCTGAAGTTTAGCTCCACAACTGAAAGAGAAACTAAAACACAAGTACTCCTAAATCCCTAGGGAGTTGCTCTGACCTGAAGGAGAATAAAAATTTCTTTCACTCTCCATTCTCTTCCAGAACATATAGAGTTTAACCTCGTCTGAGAATGTGATGAAAAGACAGGGACAAATGTTTTCACTGCAAAACCTCTGTTGGAGTGACGTGTTGCTGAGAGTGGTGTTTGGGGGTCAGGGGCTATGACTTTGCCTCCAGTCCCTTCCTGGGGGTGGGGATGAGCAAAAGCAGGAGGGACTGGGCTTGGGTGGAACAGGAGAGCTGCTGTGAGCTGCTAAAGGCAGTAATAGAATGTGCAGGGACTTCCCCGGCTGGCCAGTAGTTAGGACTCTGGGCTCCCATTGCAGGAGGCATGGGCTCCATCCCTGGTCTGGGAAATAAGATCCCACAAGTGGCGTGGCGAGACAGCCAGCTCAGATTCTTGCAGGACCCTCAAACCCAAATGTCTATGGGACTTGGCGGATAGTACAATGAGGGAAGCTACACGGGAGAAAGTGCCCATCTATGCTGTCTTTCCTTGTCCCCCTTTTGATGAAGACTCGGGCTCAGAGGAAAATATCCTCAATATAAGACAAACAAGAGAAGCATGATGGTACATGGCACCTACCATGGCTGCAGGATCCGGCGCAGCAAGAAGGGGAAGGGGTGGAAGTGAATTGAAAGTTGTCCCCTCCGTCTCTAGGAGTGGCGACGGCTCAGGCTCCGGCCGCCGCCGCCATCTTGGGCGTGACGTCACGCGGTGGGGCCAGACCTTCTGAATCACCTAAAGAGAAGTGGGCGGTTGCGTGTAATGTACTGATTGCCTCTCTTAAAAACAACAACAACAAAAAAAACAAGTAGACATCAAATCTAAAGTGCCTGTGATTGCAAAACATTCAGATATTTAATAAAGAACAAAAGAGAGAACAAAAGACCTGTCAGTTCAACTGCGACAGGTCATTGATGGTAAGACAAATCTCCATCCCAAAGATGTCACAATGTGAAAGAAAAAAGTGCATCTAAGAATCCGCACAGTACTGTGTGGTAATACGCTGGACTTGGCCTTAGGCACCTTATACACCCCGGTACAGAGCAGCTCATGAAAGCACCTCAGGCCCGGAAGGTGCATGCTTGGGTCACATCTGTGAACACCCAAGTTCCTTGAGGGGCAGTTCCTCTTTGGTCTTTATCTGAACCAGCAATGAGTCAACGCGGTAAAGAGAAGAACGTGGCCCAGTTCACTTCCTCAGGTCCCTAGATCACTCACAGTGATACCAGCGCCCCCAGGATGGTGGTTTGGTGAGGTAAGGGACTCTAATTTCTGCCAGGAATGGGCGCTGAAAGTGTCTTACTTGATTTTCTTTTTAAGTTGGAAAACGTTTAATTTTATATTGGAATAGTGTTATTAACAGGGCTTCCCAGCTGGGACAGCCCCGGGTAAAGAAAGATAGGGGTACAGAACCTGCCTGCCAAGGCAGTTGTTAAGAGACGAGGGTTTGATCCCTGTGTAGGGAAGATCCCCTGGAGGAGGGGAGGGCATGGCACCCCACTCCAGTATTCTTGCCTGGAGAATCCCCATGGACAGAGGGGCCTGGCGGGCTGCAGCTCATAGGGTCGCACGGAGTCGGACATGACTGAAGTGACTGAGCGTGCACGCACGCATCCGTAGTTACTAATGATGTGTTAGTTTCCGCTGTAAAGAGAAGTCTCACCTGATTTTATGCCCGCCGATGTCCCACACCTGGGCAGAGCAGCGCTAGGCTAAGTCTCAGCCTCCTCACCCCCGTTCCCAGGGCACCTTCCCCGGCTGACTGTAAAGTGCTTGCCTCTCTGCTCCAGAACTCTTCTGTGCTTCCCCAGAGAGTCCTTGTTTGCTTTGGCCACACAGCACGCAGCCTGTGAGAGCCCCGGAGCAGGGATCGAACCCGTGCCTTCTGCTGCGGAAGCATGGAGTCCAAACCACGGGACCACTCTCGCTTCCCCAGACAGTGTCGGCCCCTCCTTTGTTCCATCCTCCCAGAGGCTCTGGTCTCTAAGCCTGCCCCGGGAAAAGCAACTTCATTTGACCCACAAGACTTTTCAGTTTTATTAGTAAAATACAAAATGGTACAGGTATGGGATTGGAAAAGCCAAAGGATCAACCAATTCCTTCCAAAGTCCTCCCCAAAGGGTCTTTGCCCCTGTCCTTCTTGGGGCGGGAGGGAACTCACAAAGTCTGTGGGAGGGGAACCTGCTGTCCCCAACTGCTTTCTCACAGAGGGGAGCCCCGTCACGGGGCCCCGCCCCTGGAAGGCTCCTCATCAAGAAGAGCCCAAAAAGTGCATTCAGATCTGCTGCCCTCCTCTCTGCTTGGTCAGAGGACCCCCAACCTGAGCCAGGCCCAAACAGAGGGGCCCTCAACCTGAGCCAGGCCCTCAGCAGCATGCAGGAAGGCCAGGCAGGCAGAAAACATGGCTTCCCTCTCTCTGTGGACCAGAGTCACGTGTGCTTCTGCTCAGCATCGGTCTGCATCTAGCCCATGGGAGGCTCTTCTGGTGGCGGAGGCAAAGGACATCTTTAGAGACAGTCGGGGGGTGGGGAGCAGGGACCCCGAGGGGTGAGCCCTGCAGGTGCAGCTCTGATGGCGGGGTGCTGGCCAGCTCAGAGAGCCTCCCGTCCCGTCCTAGGCTGCCCAAGGCTTCAGTGCCAAAAAAAGGAACCTCTGACATCACGCCCACAACTTCCCCTCCTTGGCCGGTCTCCCCCATGCCAGAGGACTCACTCCCTTTCAGAAATAAACACGGGAACCTCAAGTTTCCACGGTGGATTCTGACCTCACGGAAAACATCATGGAAAGTCCTGGCCCTGCCTGGTTGGGGGTGAAGGGTGGGGGAGAAGATCTCAGGGTGCAGAGGACAGTGTCTTCAAGGAGTGAGTGCTGGAAGAGGAACCCAGGCTGCAGGAAAGAAAGAGAGAACACTGAACCTGGGTCCCTAACGAGTGAAGGAGGAAGGAGTGTGGCTACTGCCTGCAGCTGCTTTCTGGGCGTCTGCAGGCCTCCCCTCCTCCTGCAGCCTGGGGGTGCAGCCTGGGGGCAGACAGCTTCAAAGTGGGTCTCTACCCTTCACAGACTTCAGCCCAGACCCCCACCCGGGGGGCCCGCCCTGCTGACGCCCTCCAACGGGGCAGGACCTCCAGGTCTCAGCGTCTTTGGACGCGCCTGTCTCCTCGATGGGTCTGCAGAAAGGGGTCTCTAGATCAACAAGTGATGGCTGACGGGGGTAGAGGGTATGGCCACATATTACCATCCCTCTTCCTGTCACAGATGAGAAAGCAGAGGTATGCATGTCTTGATGGACTGGTGGGGCTCGGGGACTACCCCACCAGGCTTCACACTCATGGTCAATGATCCTTCACTGCATGGCACAGAGGGGGTGGCGCAGGGGCGTGGAAAGGAGTCAGCCACCAGACGACTTCATCTCCCAGTCTCGCGATGCCTGCCCGAGGGCACAGCCTTTGCTGGGAGCAGTCCCAGGAAACACCACACTCACCTCATGCAAGAAAAGACAGGTCGCCCGCTGGGGCGTGGGGTCTGTACAGGGGACAAAGGAAGCTAGCACCGCAGGTGGCCGGGGTGACGAGCGACCGCAGTGGGACCAAGAGACACGATAAAGTCTGAGGGGGCAGAAAGGGGCCTGACCTGAGGCTCGTGGGTGAGACGGGATGATGGCAAAATCACAGGAGTATGGATCAGAGGGGCTGGGTTTTCAATAAATACTTGTTCACAGGGGCTGGAAGGGGATCTCAGGGACCCTCTAACCAGCCAACCGCAGAGGGCCGCTTTTGGTGCGGGGATGCTGGAGGGAGCCGCGGAGGCCATCCGCTCTGTCCACGGGAGGTCACAAATGGTCAAGGGTGGCCTCCAGGAGCTGAGAGCAGTCCCACCCAGACGATCCCACCTCCTTGTTCCAGTCATCCCAGCTCGGGCCAGGCCCTTGGGTGAGAGTGAGAATGGGGGACCCCAGGCCACTGAGTCGAACAGCTAAATGCAAGCAGGTGGGGCGGTCAGACGGGCACCAGGACGTACGAGTTACTGTTGCAGCTCCGGGGCAGGTAGTGGAGCCCTTCCACTAGGTCCCCCGCCACGTTGCGGGGGCAGCCCTGCAGGCTCTGGTAGGCAAACATGGCCACCCCCAGGCAGAAGAGAAGACCGAGGAAGGCCAGCAGGCCCACTGCCTGCCTGCGGGTAGCCGCCTGGGAGTCGGCCAGGTCTCAGCGCTTTGGACGCCTGTCTCCTCGATGGGTCTGCAGAAAGGGGTCTCTAGATCAACAAGTGATGGCTGACGGGGTAGAGGGTATGGCCACATATTACCATCCCTCTTCCTGTCACAGATGAGAAAGCAGAGGTATGCATGTCTTGATGGACTGGTGGGGCTCGGGACTACCCCACCAGGCTTCACACTCATGGTCAATGATCCTTCACTGCATGGCACAGAGGGGGTGGCGCAGGGGCGTGGAAAGGAGTCAGCCACCAGACGACTTCATCTCCCAGTCTCGCGATGCCTGCCCGAGGGCACAGCCTTTGCTGGGAGCAGTCCCAGGAAACACCACACTCACCTCATGCAAGAAAAGACAGGTCGCCCGCTGGGGCGTGGGGTCTGTACAGGGGACAAAGGAAGCTAGCACCGCAGGTGGCCGGGGTGACGAGCGACCGCAGTGGGACCAAGAGACACGATAAAGTCTGAGGGGGCAGAAAGGGGCCTGACCTGAGGCTCGTGGGTGAGACGGGATGATGGCAAAATCACAGGAGTATGGATCAGAGGGGCTGGGTTTTCAATAAATACTTGTTCACAGGGGCTGGAAGGGGATCTCAGGGACCCTCTAACCAGCCAACCGCAGAGGGCCGCTTTTGGTGCGGGGATGCTGGAGGGAGCCGCGGAGGCCATCCGCTCTGTCCACGGGAGGTCACAAATGGTCAAGGGTGGCCTCCAGGAGCTGAGAGCAGTCCCACCCAGACGATCCCACCTCCTTGTTCCAGTCATCCCAGCTCGGGCCAGGCCCTTGGGTGAGAGTGAGAATGGGGGACCCCAGGCCACTGAGTCGAACAGCTAAATGCAAGCAGGTGGGGCGGTCAGACGGGCACCAGGACGTACGAGTTACTGTTGCAGCTCCGGGGCAGGTAGTGGAGCCCTTCCACTAGGTCCCCCGCCACGTTGCGGGGGCAGCCCTGCAGGCTCTGGTAGGCAAACATGGCCACCCCCAGGCAGAAGAGAAGACCGAGGAAGGCCAGCAGGCCCACTGCCTGCCTGCGGGTAGCCGCCTGGGAGTCGGCCAGCTTCTGGCTCTCCTGGTTCTTGGGGTCCCAGCTGACCGAGGTCAGTGGATTCGTGCTGGGTGCCCCTTGAGAGGATACAGTGACCTCGACGACATCGGACGCACCGGCGGGGCCCCTGAAAGCATCCGTGCGGACTGAAGAGGGACCCGTTTCTTTGAGCCCTAGAGAGTTCTCTGGCGTGGGGTGCTGCCCCTTGATCTCCACAGGTCGGCTTCCGTATCCAGGGCCGGCTTCTGGGAGAGTGTATGAAACAGTGGGGGCCTGGGAAGAGGGGGCCTGGGTGGAGGGGTCTGGGGTGGCGAGGGTCTGAGTGGAGGGGGTCTGGGTGGAGGGGCCTGGGAGGAGGTGGCCGGGGTGGAGGCGGTCTGAGTGGAGGGGCCGGGGTGGAGGGGCCTGGGGAGGCGGCCTGGGGAGGGGCTGCAGAGGCATTCCCTCTGCCCAGGGGATGGCCCCAGGTTGATAGGCCGCAGAACTCTGCCAAGACGTGGCGGTGGTGACGGCAGCTTCGTCGGAAAATTCAGTTCTCTGGGTCCCTCCTCCTGGAGCTTTTGAAGGGGAGGGGGACCCGGTCCCCGTGGAACCAGCCGCTCCTGGGGGGACCTCTGGCAAAGTCCCCACGGTGCTCTGCGCTGCCTGGCTGCCATTTGTGCCTGTGACGGTGACCCCTGAGGGGGTAGACCAGTCCAGTTCCCTGGTAGCCGCGAGGTTACGGGTCTCATTCTCGCCGATTTGCTTCTCAAATGTGCCACCCAGAGCACTACCGTTGCCGTCTGGGTGCTTCATGGCGTTCTGAGCCCCTTCTTCATTAGGGACAACGAGGTTAAACTTCCGTTCACGACCTTAGAGCTGCAAGGAAGGAAGACACGGAGCCAGTGAAGCTTAGATGTCATATGGAGCAGGGGTGTCATGCAAACACTCTGCAGATGAGCAAAACCAACTGGAAATCCTGTCCCCACTGCTTACTCGCTGGGGCAGCCCTGCAGGCTCTGGTAGGCAAACATGGCCACCCCCAGGCAGAAGAGAAGACCGAGGAAGGCCAGCAGGCCCACTGCCTGCCTGCGGGTAGCCGCCTGGGAGTCGGCCAGCTTCTGGCTCTCCTGGTTCTTGGGGTCCCAGCTGACCGAGGTCAGTGGATTCGTGCTGGGTGCCCCTTGAGAGGATACAGTGACCTCGACGACATCGGACGCACCGGCGGGGCCCCTGAAAGCATCCGTGCGGACTGAAGAGGGACCCGTTTCTTTGAGCCCTAGAGAGTTCTCTGGCGTGGGGTGCTGCCCCTTGATCTCCACAGGTCGGCTTCCGTATCCAGGGCCGGCTTCTGGGAGAGTGTATGAAACAGTGGGGGCCTGGGAAGAGGGGGCCTGGGTGGAGGGGTCTGGGGTGGCGAGGGTCTGAGTGGAGGGGGTCTGGGTGGAGGGGGCCTGGGAGGAGGTGGCCGGGGTGGAGGCGGTCTGAGTGGAGGGGGCCGGGGTGGAGGGGGCCTGGGGGGAGGCGGCCTGGGGGGAGGGGGCTGCAGAGGCATTCCCCTCTGCCCAGGGGATGGCCCCAGGTTGATAGGCCGCAGAACTCTGCCAAGACGTGGCGGTGGTGACGGCAGCTTCGTCGGAAAATTCAGTTCTCTGGGTCCCTCCTCCTGGAGCTTTTGAAGGGGAGGGGGACCCGGTCCCCGTGGAACCAGCCGCTCCTGGGGGGACCTCTGGCAAAGTCCCCACGGTGCTCTGCGCTGCCTGGCTGCCATTTGTGCCTGTGACGGTGACCCCTGAGGGGGTAGACCAGTCCAGTTCCCTGGTAGCCGCGAGGTTACGGGTCTCATTCTCGCCGATTTGCTTCTCAAATGTGCCACCCAGAGCACTACCGTTGCCGTCTGGGTGCTTCATGGCGTTCTGAGCCCCTTCTTCATTAGGGACAACGCAGGTTAAACTTCCGTTCACGACCTTAGAGCTGCAAGGAAGGAAGACACGAGAGCCAGTGAAGCTTAGATGTCATATGGAGCAGGGGTGTCATGCAAACACTCTGCAGATGAGCAAAACCAACTGGAAATCCTGTCCCCACTGCTTACTCGCTGGGAGCTGGGAGCTCCTTAACCAAGGTTAGCTCAGCTTTACGGAACTTCCGTGTCTTGCTTGAGAACTGGAAAGAGGGGGATCTTCCCCCTTCGTCAGGGGCACCAACCATCCCAGAAAAACTGGGACTGAGGGGGTTCTCAAGATGCGAGTCTTTTTGTGAAAATTCTGGCCAACTGGAACAAGTTGGCCCCCCTCCTTCTGCGTTATTGTAAAACAATGAAAATGATGTAAAGCGTCTGCTATATTCAGAGCTCAGTTGCTCAGTCGTGTCCGGCTTTGTGCGACCCCATGGACTGTACCCCCCAGGCTCCTCTGTCTGTGGAACTCTCCAGGCAAGAATACTGGAGTGGGTTGCCATTTCCTTCTCCAGAGGATCTTCCCAACCTAGGGATCGAACCCCCATCTCGGGGATTGCAGGCAGATTCTTTACCGCTGAGCCACCAGGGACGCCCTCAAAATATGAGACTGGGTAGTCATTCCCTTCTCCAGGACCCCAAGTGCCATCCAAATCTTGAGCTTCCTTTGAAGCTGCATGTGGCTGGTTGACTGCAGCTCAGATCTAGCTGGGACCCCTGCTCCATACCCCAGCCTGTGCTGGGCCTTTGGCCTGGTCAAACGTCATAGCCATTCTGCAAGACGGCTGCCACACGCATCCCCATCTTACAGATGAGAAAACTGAGGCTTAGAGAGGTGATGGAAATGTGCCTGGCTGCCATTTGTGCCTGTGACGGTGACCCCTGAGGGGTAGACCAGTCCAGTTCCCTGGTAGCAGCGAGGTTCTGGGTCTCATTCTCCGATTTGCTTCTCAAATGTGCCACCCAGAGCACTACCGTTGCCGTCTGGGTGCTTCATGGCGTTCTGAGCCCCTTCTTCATTAGGGACAACGAGGTTAAACTTCCGTTCACGACCTTAGAGCTGCAAGGAAGGAAGACACGGAGCCAGTGAAGCTTAGATGTCATATGGAGCAGGGGTGTCATGCAAACACTCTGCAGATGAGCAAAACCAACTGGAAATCCTGTCCCCACTGCTTACTCGCTGGGAGCTGGGAGCTCCTTAACCAAGGTTAGCTCAGCTTTACGGAACTTCCGTGTCTTGCTTGAGAACTGGAAAGAGGGGATCTTCCCCTTCGTCAGGGGCACCAACCATCCCAGAAAAACTGGGACTGAGGGGGTTCTCAAGATGCGAGTCTTTTTGTGAAAATTCTGGCCAACTGGAACAAGTTGGCCCCCCTCCTTCTGCGTTATTGTAAAACAATGAAAATGATGTAAAGCGTCTGCTATATTCAGAGCTCAGTTGCTCAGTCGTGTCCGGCTTTGTGCGACCCCATGGACTGTACCCCCCAGGCTCCTCTGTCTGTGGAACTCTCCAGGCAAGAATACTGGAGTGGGTTGCCATTTCCTTCTCCAGAGGATCTTCCCAACCTAGGGATCGAACCCCCATCTCGGGGATTGCAGGCAGATTCTTTACCGCTGAGCCACCAGGGACGCCCTCAAAATATGAGACTGGGTAGTCATTCCCTTCTCCAGGACCCCAAGTGCCATCCAAATCTTGAGCTTCCTTTGAAGCTGCATGTGGCTGGTTGACTGCAGCTCAGATCTAGCTGGGACCCCTGCTCCATACCCCAGCCTGTGCTGGGCCTTTGGCCTGGTCAAACGTCATAGCCATTCTGCAAGACGGCTGCCACACGCATCCCCATCTTACAGATGAGAAAACTGAGGCTTCGAGAGGTGATGGAAATGTGCCTGGCCCATTTACGCTAGGAAGCCAGACAGGTCCAGAGAGCGAGCGTGGCCCCGTAGGCACCCCAGGCAGAGTGCCGTCCTCCCCTCTCTGGAGCGTCCCACTTCCTCTTCGCCTACAAACTAGATGCCAATGTGTGGGGGAGTGTGGGGCGAGGGAGGTGTGGCAGGAGGGCAGAGAGGTCCGGCCGGAGCACACTCGCCCTTGGAGAATCAGAGGGAGGGAGTACCATTTCCGTTCGCTCAGCCCCTACTTCCTGTCGCCAGGACTCAGGGTCTGGCTGAGCCTGGCTAAGGCTGCTTTAGGACCCAAAGGGCAGTCCTGGGGAAAGGCCTCGGCTGGGCGACCCCAGAGCAGCAAGCAGCCAAGATGGCCAGCAGTCCCAACTGCCAGAGGGGAAACTGGCTTGGCTTGACCCGCCCTGACCGCCCCCCAAAGTCTCAGGGGTTTCTGTTTCCTTATCTGGCCAATGGCGATAATAACCTCAGCCTCTATCACTGCGAGCCGCTTCCAGGCACCGGGCCAGGCCCTTTAATTTTGCTGTCTCCTTTTCTTCTCCTCAAGCTACCCATTTTGACAGGTAAGGAAACCGGAGCACAGAGGGAAGACAACCCGATCAGGGCCACCCAGCGCGAAAGCGGGGAAGCCAGGACTCGCACCAGATCTGCCAGCATCCGAAGCCTGCCCTTGAAGCACACCACAATTTCCATCTCCAGAGGATCTTCCCAACCTAGGGATCGAACCCCATCTCGGGGATTGCAGGCAGATTCTTTACCGCTGAGCCACCAGGGACGCCCTCAAAATATGAGACTGGGTAGTCATTCCCTTCTCCAGGACCCCAAGTGCCATCCAAATCTTGAGCTTCCTTTGAAGCTGCATGTGGCTGGTTGACTGCAGCTCAGATCTAGCTGGGACCCCTGCTCCATACCCCAGCCTGTGCTGGGCCTTTGGCCTGGTCAAACGTCATAGCCATTCTGCAAGACGGCTGCCACACGCATCCCCATCTTACAGATGAGAAAACTGAGGCTTAGAGAGGTGATGGAAATGTGCCTGGCCCATTTACGCTAGGAAGCCAGACAGGTCCAGAGAGCGAGCGTGGCCCCGTAGGCACCCCAGGCAGAGTGCCGTCCTCCCCTCTCTGGAGCGTCCCACTTCCTCTTCGCCTACAAACTAGATGCCAATGTGTGGGGGAGTGTGGGGCGAGGGAGGTGTGGCAGGAGGGCAGAGAGGTCCGGCCGGAGCACACTCGCCCTTGGAGAATCAGAGGGAGGGAGTACCATTTCCGTTCGCTCAGCCCCTACTTCCTGTCGCCAGGACTCAGGGTCTGGCTGAGCCTGGCTAAGGCTGCTTTAGGACCCAAAGGGCAGTCCTGGGGAAAGGCCTCGGCGCTGGGCGACCCCAGAGCAGCAAGCAGCCAAGATGGCCAGCAGTCCCAACTGCCAGAGGGGAAACTGGCTTGGCTTGACCCGCCCTGACCGCCCCCCAAAGTCTCAGGGGTTTCTGTTTCCTTATCTGGCCAATGGCGATAATAACCTCAGCCTCTATCACTGCGAGCCGCTTCCAGGCACCGGGCCAGGCCCTTTAATTTTGCTGTCTCCTTTTCTTCTCCTCAAGCTACCCATTTTGACAGGTAAGGAAACCGGAGCACAGAGGGAAGACAACCCGATCAGGGCCACCCAGCGCGAAAGCGGGGAAGCCAGGACTCGCACCAGATCTGCCAGCATCCGAAGCCTGCCCTTGAAGCACACCACAATTTCCATCTCCCATGAAACCCACCAGGTTGGAGCGCCACCCAGAACACCCTTTGGCCCCGCAGGCACGACCACCCTGGGTGGTTTCCAGGCCCTGGCTGTCCAGGAAGGCCGTGGCTCGCTTTTGCCCTGCGGCCCAGATATGAAGTCAGTGAGGAGGCCAGGAGGTGGGGAGCAGGAGGAGTGTTTGCTGAAGCCTTTGGCCGGGAGCCCAGGCCGGGGGACGGGATGTGGACGCGGATGCGCAGAGCCCAGGGGCCATTCCAGGTCTGAAAGCAACGCAGAGGGTGGAGGGCAGTACCTACATGGTGCCGTTTTTTGTGCAGGACTCTTTCTGGTCTAGGTACGCCATAGCTTCCTGGACCCATGCCGCCTTTGGGTCAGCACAGAATAACTTTCCGTTCTTGGTCTTAAAGCTGCAAGCAAGGAAGACAAGGGAGCCAGTGAAGCTTAGATGACAAATGGAGCAGGGGTGTCCCGCACACGCTCTGCAGGTGAGCGAAACCGGCTGCAAATCCTGTCCCCACCACTTACTAGCTGGGAGCTGGGAGCTCCTTCACCTGGGGCAGCTCAGCGTTACGGAACTTCTGTGTCTCACTTGAGAATTGGAAAGAGCCCTGCCTTCGGCAGGGGTGACCAACCACCCCAGAAAAACTGGGACTGAGGGAGTTCTTAAGATGCGCGTCTTTTTATGAAAATTCCGGCCAACTGGGACAAGTTGGTCACCCTCCTTCTGCGTTATTGTAAAACGATGAAAATGATGTAAAGCCCCCACAGGGTTCAGAGCGTGCGTGTGCAAGCTCCATCACTCAGTCGGGTCCAACTTTGTGCGACCCCATGGACCGTACCCGCCAGGCTCCTCTGTCCATAGAATTCTCCAGGTGAGAATACTGGCGTGGGTTGCCATTTCCTACTCCAGGGCATCTTCCTGACCAGTAAAATAATAACAGTGTAAATAATAACATTATGAACATGAAGGTCGGGGCTCTGGGCTTCGAGGTTTCTGTTTGGGAGATGTCCCCAGTGTTTTCTGCCAGAAGATGTGTGACAGGCAAGCTTGGCAGAGGAAAGGATGTGGTGTCATAACATCCTCTTCCTTGTCTTCCTCAGCTGCAGACTGCCTTCTGGACCTCTCCCTTCCTCTCCTAGTGTGTAGCCTCAGGCCAAAAGGGGCCCTAGGGAGCTAGAGCCTTCTATATGGTGGCCTTGATGGGACCTTAAAAGTGAAGTGTGAGTGAAATTACTCGTTGCTCAGGCTTTGTGTGACCCCAAGGACTGTACCTCTGTCCGTGGAATTTTCCAGGCAAGAATACTGGAGTGGGTTGCCATTTCCTTCTCCAGAGGATCTTCCCAACCTAGGGATCGAACCCCCATCTCGGGGATTGCAGGCAGATTCTTTACCGCTGAGCCACCAGGGACGCCCTCAAAATATGAGACTGGGTAGTCATTCCCTTCTCCAGGACCCCAAGTGCCATCCAAATCTTGAGCTTCCTTTGAAGCTGCATGTGGCTGGTTGACTGCAGCTCAGATCTAGCTGGGACCCCTGCTCCATGCCCCAGCCTGTGCTGGGCCTTTGGCCTGGTTAAACGTCATAGCCATTCTGCAAGACGGCTGCCACACGCATCCCCATCTTACAGATGAGAAAACTGAGGCTTCGAGAGGTGATGGAAATGTGCCTGGCCCATTTACGCTAGGAAGCCAGACAGGTCCAGAGAGCGAGTGTGACCCCCGTAGGCACCCCAGGCACAGTGCCGTCCTCCCCTCTCTGGAGCGTCCCACTTCCTCTTCGCCTACAAACTAGATGCCAATGTGTGTGGGGGGAATGTGGGGCGAGGGAGGTGTGGCAGGAGGGCAGAGAGGTCCGGCCGGAGCACACTCGCCCTTGTAGAATCAGAGGGAGGGAGTACCATTTCCTTTCGCTCAGCCCCTACTTCCTGTCGCCAGGACTCAGGGTCTGGCTGAGCCTGGCTAAGGCTGCTTTAGGACCCAAAGGGCAGTCCTGGGGAAAGGCCTCGGCGCTGGGCGACCCCAGAGCAGCAAGCAGCCAAGATGGCCAGCAGTCCCAACTGCCAGAGGGGAAACTGGCTTGGCTTGACCCGCCCTGACCGCCCCCCAAAGTCTCAGGGGTTTCTGTTTCCTTATCTGGCCAATGGCGATAATAACCTCAGCCTCTATCGTTGCGAGCCGCTTCCAGGCACCGGACCAGGCCCTTTAATTTTGCTGTCTCCTTTTCTTCTCCTCAAGCTACCCATTTTGACAGGTAAGGAAACCGGAGCACAGAGGGAAGACAACCCGGTCAGGGCCACCCAGCGCGAAAGCGGGGAAGCCAGGACTTGCACCAGATCTGCCAGCATCCGAAGCCTGCCCTTGAAGCACACCACAATCTCCATCTCCCATGAAACCCACCAGGTTGGAGCGCCACCCAGAACACCCTTTGGCCCCGCAGGCACGACCACCCTGGGTGGTTTCCAGGCCCTGGCTGTCCAGGAAGGCCGTGGCTCGCTTTTGCCCTGCGGCCCAGATATGAAGTCAGTGAGGAGGCCAGGAGGTGGGGAGCAGGAGGAGTGTTTGCTGAAGCCTTTGGCCGGGAGCCCAGGCCGGGGTGACGGGATGTGGACGCGGATGCGCAGAGCCCAGGGGCCATTCCAGGTCTGAAAGCAACGCAGAGGGTGGAGGGCAGTACCTACATGATAGCTTTTTTTTTGCAGGACTTCTCCGTGGGTCGGTAGCTTTCTAGGCGGTGCACAGAGATCTCCTTGTTCATTCCGCTGCACTCCATGCTACAGAGTTTCACAGATTGCGGCTGTCCTGAGCCCACAGAGGCGCCCAGTCAGCCAGACTGTCCGTGGACACCTGGCTGCCCAGCCCCACGCCCAGCTTGTCCCAGCCACACGCCCCAAGCCAGAACCAATGCCCCACACCCTTGACTTCAGGCCGTGTACCCGGCCGGACCGCTCTATGCCTCAGTTTTCCCACAGGTAAAATAAGGGTCAACAACAGAATCGACCTCATAGAGTTGTTGTAGGGATGAATGAAATGAGCTCTTCTAAAGCTCTTATTGCCTAGCACGTGGTGTTTAGGGTTTTTTTTTTTTCCTTCTTTTTTAAATTTTGGCCTCTTATTGGTTTTTTATTTATTTATTTTCATCCATCTTCATTCCTTGGCCTCTGTGGGCCTCCCATTGCAGTGGCCTCTCTCATTACAGAGCACCGGCTCTGGGCGCATGAGCTCCAGAGCGGTGGTTCGTAATTGGACCCACCTGTCCAGTCGCTCCGCGGCACGTAGGATCTTCCCAGGCCAGGGATCGAACTGGTGCCCCTTGCACTGCAAGGTGGACTCTCTATCCACTGGACCACTGGGGAGGCCCTATGTTCACTTTTGAACATTAAGTTGCTGTCGTGGGTTCACTAGGGGAGAGGCGTGTGAAACTGACAAACGCCTGCCTGAGGCTGCACAGCCAGCGAGTGATGGGGAAGCAGAGTCTCTTGCAGGCCTGGCTTCCGGTCCTCCGAGACCCGCGACTTTGCCATTGTCCCAGCATGCTTTTACTCCAATAAGTCACTTGCTCAGCTCTCCCATCCTTATCCCCTCCCTCCCTCTCAGCCTGATCCGTAGTCCTGGATTTCCACAGCCTCTGCGACCCAACTAGGCCTCTGTCCGTCCACCGCCCATGTGACTCTCTGTGACACACACACACGCATACGCTCACGACCACAAACGAAATGACACATATGTAGGCCAGGCTGAAAAGAAAAAAAAAAAAGAACACTTGAAGGCCATACATCCCACCAGGCACATGTAGCAGATCACAAAAATGTAGACAGCATAAGAACAATCACCGCAGGCGTGGTCTGGCCGTGCAAACACTCTGTGTCATTAAGTACAATCACCTTCTAAGGAGTGTGCTGAGCGGAAGATCCTTTGCTCTGCCGTTAAGACCCAGGAGGAGGGCTTCCCTGGCGGCTCGCAGTTAACGAATCTGCCTGCCCACGCAGGAGACACGGCTTCTGTCCGCTACCCAAGACGATCCCACCTACCGCAGAGCAACTAAGCCCGTGCACCCCAACTACTGAGCCTGTGCTCTATAGAGCCTGGGAGCCACAACCACTGAGCCTACGCGCCCTGGAGCCGGTGCTCAAGAAGAGAAGCCCCTGCAGTGAGAAGCCCATGCACAGCAACAGAGGGTAGCCCTCGTTTGCCGCATCTAGAGAAAGACTGAGTGCAGCAATGAAGGCCTAGCGCAGCCAGAAGGTGAAGAAATCAATCAATCGATAAAAAGAAAGAGCCATGGTGCGTTTGGAAGCAGTCCCTGAGAGGAACCGATTGGGCCGTTGGGATTCCTGGGCCAAGCTGGGCCAGCAGGAGTCAGGGAGCTGAGGGTGTTCACGGGGTGGGGCAGCGAGGGATGGGCGGGGCCTGAAGATGGCTGGGTCCCCCGTGGAGCCAGACAGAAACCCCAGGACAGGGTGACGGTGACGCAAGTGATAGTGAGAACCCAGATATTTTATATAAACATTCAAAGCGGTTCGCACTGCGTGTCTACCTTCCCCTAAAATCTCTGACAAAATTTACTCTTTGTGGTGTAAGCTCAAGGAGGGGAGGCCCAAACATGAAGAACTTTCGAGTTTCCGATCTGGGTCAAAGTCATTTGCAATCGAAGCAAGGCCTCAGAGACTTTGGCAGAAATCTAGAGGCCAGGATTTCCTGGGCAGTGGAGCTGAGAGAACAAACTTATTTATTTCTGCAGAGTTTGGGGGACCCCTGGCTTCCACCAAAACAACACATGGCTCCTGGAAAAATACTTAATGTCCGTGGACGCACAGACCAAGCATGCTGCGCCTTCCCCAAATACAGGCGTGCACACTCGCCTTCTAGAATCGGCTGCCCCCTGTCTCATCACTCTCCCTGCCTCAAGCCCACCCTGCCTGGTGGGGAGGGTACTTCAGGGCTTGCAGGTCGGGTCTGGGCCCTCAGGGGACAAAGCTGGTAGCTCCCAAGATGGGCAGGGGGCCTCCCTACAGCTGGGACCTGAGTCACCGGCTGCCCTTTCTCTCTGAGGAACCAGGATGTGAAAGTTGTCTTGCTGCCTTTTCAGCCTCCTTTCACCGCAGCAGGGCCTCAGAATGACTCAGATGCAGCCTGCCCGGGGTCCTGTTGAGCAAAGCCAAGAGCCGCCCCCTGGACCGGCGTGGCAGGTGACTTCTGGGGGAATCCCAGAAAACGGTGCCCTGGCTGACCTGGAGCCAGGAGAGGCTGTCTCGTGGGCCATGTTTGAGAAGCCCCTGCAGTGAGAAGCCCATGCACAGCAACAGAGGGTAGCCCTCGTTTGCCGCATCTAGAGAAAGACTGAGTGCAGCAATGAAGGCCTAGCGCAGCCAGAAGGTGAAGAAATCAATCAATCGATAAAAGAAAGAGCCATGGTGCGTTTGGAAGCAGTCCCTGAGAGGAACCGATTGGGCCGTTGGGATTCCTGGGCCAAGCTGGGCCAGCAGGAGTCAGGGAGCTGAGGGTGTTCACGGGTGGGGCAGCGAGGATGGGCGGGCCTGAAGATGGCTGGGTCCCCGTGGAGCCAGACAGAAACCCCAGGACAGGGTGACGGTGACGCAAGTGATAGTGAGAACCCAGATATTTTATATAAACATTCAAAGCGGTTCGCACTGCGTGTCTACCTTCCCCTAAAATCTCTGACAAAATTTACTCTTTGTGGTGTAAGCTCAAGGAGGGGAGGCCCAAACATGAAGAACTTTCGAGTTTCCGATCTGGGTCAAAGTCATTTGCAATCGAAGCAAGGCCTCAGAGACTTTGGCAGAAATCTAGAGGCCAGGATTTCCTGGGCAGTGGAGCTGAGAGAACAAACTTATTTATTTCTGCAGAGTTTGGGGGACCCCTGGCTTCCACCAAAACAACACATGGCTCCTGGAAAAATACTTAATGTCCGTGGACGCACAGACCAAGCATGCTGCGCCTTCCCCAAATACAGGCGTGCACACTCGCCTTCTAGAATCGGCTGCCCCCTGTCTCATCACTCTCCCTGCCTCAAGCCCACCCTGCCTGGTGGGGAGGGTACTTCAGGGCTTGCAGGTCGGGTCTGGGCCCTCAGGGGACAAAGCTGGTAGCTCCCAAGATGGGCAGGGGGCCTCCCTACAGCTGGGACCTGAGTCACCGGCTGCCCTTTCTCTCTGAGGAACCAGGATGTGAAAGTTGTCTTGCTGCCTTTTCAGCCTCCTTTCACCGCAGCAGGGCCTCAGAATGACTCAGATGCAGCCTGCCCGGGGTCCTGTTGAGCAAAGCCAAGAGCCGCCCCCTGGACCGGCGTGGCAGGTGACTTCTGGGGGAATCCCCAGAAAAACGGTGCCCCTGGCTGACCTGGAGCCAGGGAGAGGCTGTCTCGTGGGCGGGAGGGACAAGTTAGGAGAAGTCAGTGTGTTCTTCTGACTCTACTTCCACTGTCCCTCTCCAGGGCTTCAAGGGCCACAAGGGCAGCTTGTCCCAAAGTCCATACCCTCTGCCACGGTGCCCGATGGCCTCGGCCAGGCTCTGTTCTCGGTTCTGCCTGGAAAGGTGGTATCACTAACTGAAAGTGCTTTTCTTCTCAGAAATGAAGTTTTCTTTTCTGTAACTGGAGAGGATGTCTCCACCAGCCAGTCATCTATTAACTGTCATATGAGTGCAGAAGGACAGGGACCTGGTGTGTCTTGGTGTCCCCGTGGTCCTCAGCATCAAGCATAAGTGTAAGTCACTCGGTCATGTCTGACTCTTTGCGACCCCATGGCCTGCAGTGTCAAGCTCTTCTGTCCATGGGATTTTCCAGGTGAGAATACTGAAGAGGGTTGTCACTTCCTTTTCCAGGGGAATCTGTCAGACCCAGGGATGGAACCCAGGTCTCCTGCACTGTAGGCAGATTCCTTACCGTCTGAGCTACGAAGGGAGCCCATAAGGTGGATATAAATATTCACTGAGTGAAATAATGTCTTGATCTACTCGTCCCTCCAGTCACCTCCCTACCTGTCTATCCACCCATCCATTTATCTGCCCCCTCTCGTCAATTCGCTACCCATTCCCTGCCACCCACCTGCCTGCCTCCCACCCGTCACCACTCACTTCGGTCCATCAGTCTACCCGCGGCCCACTCACCCATCTGCCACCTGTCCATCCCCTCGGAATCCTCTGCCCCCTTCATCTGCCCAAACCTCCATCTCTCACCAGCCCACTCACCCATCCTTCCTCCATCCATCCATTCATCATCCAATCTGTGATTCAACTAACACTTGTTTGAATTACTTCTGAGTATCTACAAAGACCCAGGCCCTCTTGCCCTTAACCCTGAACTCCACCCTTTTTGGAGGATCACAGACAGGAAAAGACAACAATGCTCTGGGTCTCTGGATTTTGGGGTGACAGAGATGGGGCTTGAGCGATTGCTCAGTTGTGTGTCTTGGACGCGTCACTCAGGTTCTCTGAGTCTCCCTTCCCTTCCCTGTAAAATGGACATGACAATACCTGTTTCCCAGGATGGTTATGAGAATAAAGTTTTAAAAATATCTGGACCTGAGGTTCCCTGGTGGTCCAAGGGGTAAGGACACCGCCTTGCAGTGCACGGGGCATCAGTTTGATCCCTGGCCTGGGAGGATCCCACCTGCCACAGAGTGGCTGGACGGATGTGTCCAACTACCGAGCCAGGGCTCTGGAGTGCATGCGCCCAGAGCCGGTGCTCTGCAGCGACAGAGGCCACCGCGATGGGAGGCCCACAGAGGCCAAAGAACAAAGATGGATGGAAATAAATAAATGAAAGATCAATAAAAGTAACCCCCCCCCCAAAAAAAAATATCTGGACCCTTAGAGCAAACACCACTGACACCTTGGACCACACGATTCTTTGTTGTGGAGGCTGTTCTGTTTACCTAGGACGTTTAGCATCATGCTTAGTTTCTCTGCACTAGATGCCTGGGGACCTCCCAACCAAAATGCAACAACCAAAAATGTGTCCAGAAATTGCCAGATGTTCCCTTGGGAGCCAAATCCTTCACCGAGGACCACTGCCTCAGAGACACCCACATGCGACTCCCTCCCCTGACTCCCGACTTAAAATCTCAACACCTCCCTCACCTGTTTTTTTTTTTTTTTAAAAAAAATCACAGCACTTTTCTCCTTCTAACAGACCAAATCCTTTATGGATTTATTGAGTACCGTCTATCTTCTCCAGTTGATGTTCAGCACCCTGAGGGCTGGAATCCCTGGCAGTTTCATTGCCTGATGAGGCCCCAGCACCTGGAATCGTGTCCAGCCCATAGTAGGTGCTCATCGATCGAATGAATGCACAACTTGCCCAAGGAAGCACTTTGTACACACACAATCCTAACCAAGAGGAAATAGAGGAATTTTCATTTCAATTCGACTCAGGCCTGACACTCTGGGTTTATCCTCCCCTGCCTTCCCCACACACTCCCACTGCTAATGAGGGGGGCAGGCAACAGCAGCTTAATTCAGATTGTTTTTTTTCCCTCTTTCTTGTCAGAGCTTGAGTGGGAGTGAGCGCGTCCGTGCTCTGGGAGAAAAAGGCTCTGCTCTGACTTGTCTCTGCAGGTTTGTTACATAAAGCGGTGAAGCTTCTGCCTGACACAGCCCTGCAAGCCCTCGTTTGGGAACTGACGCAGCGAGCTGCGCCAGCCAGGGCGGCAGCCAGGAAGTCCTTAGCCCACCCACCCCCTCCTCCGGGCTGCTCCGGCTTGTAGCCCACTCCCTATCAGTCCCAGGGGGGTCTCTCTGATTCACCCATATCAGCGTGGCTGAGAGCTTCTGAGATGAGCCTAGCCAAATACCCCATCTTAAAGCAGGAGAAACGGAGCCTCGGAGAGGTGGAAATAATGGGAATGTCTCCCAGCAAAACCAGTGGTCAAGATGAAGGTGAGAACCTGATGATTTTGAAGCCTCGGTCCCCCTGACAGGGCATTCAGAGTACCGCCCCAAGGATCCCCTTCTCCATCCTAGCAGAGAAGACTGCACCCCCAGCTTAGTAGAAGCGATCTTCCTTCTCTCACTTCCACTGTGTCCTCAGCATCACCAGGCACATATAGGCAATAGCTATATTTAAAGGTGCAGGAGCTGGGACCAAATGTGTCCAGAAATTGCCAGATGTTCCCTTGGGAGCCAAATCCTTCACCGAGGACCACTGCCCCAGAGCCCCCCACCTGCGACTCCCCCCCCTGACTCCCGACTTAAAATCTCAACCCCTCCCTTACCTGTTTTTTTTTTTTTTTAAAAAAAATCACAGCACTTTTCTCCTTCTAACAGACCAAATCCTTTATGGATTTATTGAGTACCGTCTATCTTCTCCAGTTGATGTTCAGCACCCTGAGGGCTGGAATCCCTGGCAGTTTCATTGCCTGATGAGGCCCCAGCACCTGGAATCGTGTCCAGCCCATAGTAGGTGCTCATCGATCGAATGAATGCACAACTTGCCCAAGGAAGCACTTTGTACACACACAATCCTAACCAAGAGGAAATAGAGGAATTTTCATTTCAATTCGACTCAGGCCTGACACTCTGGGTTTATCCTCCCCTGCCTTCCCCACACACTCCCACTGCTAATGAGGGGGGCAGGCAACAGCAGCTTAATTCAGATTGTTTTTTTTCCCTCTTTCTTGTCAGAGCTTGAGTGGGAGTGAGCGCGTCCGTGCTCTGGGAGAAAAAGGCTCTGCTCTGACTTGTCTCTGCAGGTTTGTTACATAAAGCGGTGAAGCTTCTGCCTGACACAGCCCTGCAAGCCCTCGTTTGGGAACTGACGCAGCGAGCTGCGCCAGCCAGGGCGGCAGCCAGGAAGTCCTTAGCCCACCCACCCCCTCCTCCGGGCTGCTCCGGCTTGTAGCCCACTCCCTATCAGTCCCAGGGGGGTCTCTCTGATTCACCCATATCAGCGTGGCTGAGAGCTTCTGAGATGAGCCTAGCCAAATACCCCATCTTAAAGCAGGAGAAACGGAGCCTCGGAGAGGTGGAAATAATGGGAATGTCTCCCAGCAAAACCAGTGGTCAAGATGAAGGTGAGAACCTGATGATTTTGAAGCCTCGGTCCCCCTGACAGGGCATTCAGAGTACCGCCCCAAGGATCCCCTTCTCCATCCTAGCAGAGAAGACTGCACCCCCAGCTTAGTAGAAGCGATCTTCCTTCTCTCACTTCCACTGTGTCCTCAGCATCACCAGGCACATATAGGCAATAGCTATATTTAAAGGTGCAGGAGCTGGGACCAAAAAAGGCAAGACCCCACTCAGAGTCATGGCAACGCCAAAGCCACCTCCGCCTGATTCCTCCTCTAGTACTCCCTGTCCCTAAACAACTCGGGACTCAGGAGTCAAGCCCAGGAAGCAGGAAGGCCAGGAGCGCTGGACCATACAGCCTCCACCCGGCCGGGTCTCTAACCCACACATGGGTTTTCCCCTACACAGAGGGACTCGGGGAACAGTGTGCGCCATGGAAACTAGAGACGGGTGCTCCTTTTCCCAGACTGGCGGTGTGCCCTGAGGCAGCCTCCTACCCTCGCTGAGCCTCATCCTACCAGATGGCCCGGGTTTTCCCAAGGATGAAGTGTGAGTCTCTCAGTCATGTCCGCCTCTTTGCAACCCCATGGACTGTAGCCCGTCAGGCTCCTCTGTCCTTGGAGTCCTCCAGGCAAGAATACTGGAGTGGGGTAGCCATGCCCTTCTCCAGGGGATCTTCCCAACCCAGGAATCCAACCCAGGTCTCCCGTATTACAGGCAGATTCTTCACTGACGGAGCCTCCAGGGAAGTCATTCCCAGAGAACAGGGCTGACCCAAACGGCTCCGGAAAGCCGTGTGACCCATGCGTGCACCCACACTCTCTCCTGCACCCTCTCCCGTCCTACTTGCTGGCTGTGCATCTCCAGGCCAGTTTCTCCACCTCTTCGGGCCTCATTTTACTCGTGTTGAGTGGGATGGATACATCATGCCGTCCCTGGCCCCAGGCTCCAGAAAGCAAGTGATCGGAAGTGAAAACATTTTCTAACCTGTGCTGGGAGCAGAATGCCCGTCTCCAGGTTGGGGAGGGCTGGGGAGGGGAAATGGGCACAGGCAGAGATATTGGAACTCCAGACCAGAGCCACAGTGATGAGCCCAATTCATGAGCTTTAATGACCTTGACCTCCCCCGGTCCTGGGCCCCTACTCCTGGGGAGGCCTTGGAATTGGGCAGGAGAACGTCCCAACTGTGGCCTGGCCCAGGGCCAAGGCGAAACTCAGGCGTCACGGCTGAGGGTTACATATTAACCCTGGGCAGGGAGATGAGTCCACAGTCTGCCAGGGTTCCATCCAAGTGCCCACCCACCAAGAGCCTCTTGGGGCTCCCCACCACCCCCACACCTGGCATGGTGTGTTGCCCATACCGCCTCCTTCTGTTGCCAAGTGGTCGCCACCTTGGCCACTGGGCCCGGCCGGGACAGTCCCTGGAGAGAGAAAATCTTTCCAGCTCGAGGGCAGACTACAGACCAGAGAAGTGCCCACCAGCTCCCCCCACCCTCTCCCCCCGGCGTATCCCCAGGCAGGCTCTGGAGGCCCCGATGCCAGGCCCGAGGGGCACAAGTGGAAAGCTGTCCCCCCTCGGAGGCCACCGATGCCAAGGTGCCAAGCGAACAGCCAGATGGCCCGGGTTTTCCCAAGGATGAAGTGTGAGTCTCTCAGTCATGTCCGCCTCTTTGCAACCCCATGGACTGTAGCCCGTCAGGCTCCTCTGTCCTTGGAGTCCTCCAGGCAAGAATACTGGAGTGGGGTAGCCATGCCCTTCTCCAGGGGATCTTCCCAACCCAGGAATCCAACCCAGGTCTCCCGTATTACAGGCAGATTCTTCACTGACGGAGCCTCCAGGGAAGTCATTCCCAGAGAACAGGGCTGACCCAAACGGCTCCGGAAAGCCGTGTGACCCATGCGTGCACCCACACTCTCTCCTGCACCCTCTCCCGTCCTACTTGCTGGCTGTGCATCTCCAGGCCAGTTTCTCCACCTCTTCGGGCCTCATTTTACTCGTGTTGAGTGGGATGGATACATCATGCCGTCCCTGGCCCCAGGCTCCAGAAAGCAAGTGATCGGAAGTGAAAACATTTTCTAACCTGTGCTGGGAGCAGAATGCCCGTCTCCAGGTTGGGGAGGGCTGGGGAGGGGAAATGGGCACAGGCAGAGATATTGGAACTCCAGACCAGAGCCACAGTGATGAGCCCAATTCATGAGCTTTAATGACCTTGACCTCCCCCGGTCCTGGGCCCCTACTCCTGGGGAGGCCTTGGAATTGGGCAGGAGAACGTCCCAACTGTGGCCTGGCCCAGGGCCAAGGCGAAACTCAGGCGTCACGGCTGAGGGTTACATATTAACCCTGGGCAGGGAGATGAGTCCACAGTCTGCCAGGGTTCCATCCAAGTGCCCACCCACCAAGAGCCTCTTGGGGCTCCCCACCACCCCCACACCTGGCATGGTGTGTTGCCCATACCGCCTCCTTCTGTTGCCAAGTGGTCGCCACCTTGGCCACTGGGCCCGGCCGGGACAGTCCCTGGAGAGAGAAAATCTTTCCAGCTCGAGGGCAGACTACAGACCAGAGAAGTGCCCACCAGCTCCCCCCACCCTCTCCCCCCGGCGTATCCCCAGGCAGGCTCTGGAGGCCCCGATGCCAGGCCCGAGGGGCACAAGTGGAGCTGGGGGCTCCCCTAACTCCCTCATGCCTGAGTCCACCCCACTCACCGGCCAGCAGCACAGCCAGATGCCAAAAGGTTGCCAAGCAGAACAGCCACGAGAGAGGCGGCAGAGCCATGGTGGGGAGCAGGCGGGGTCCAGGGGTGGCCGGGCAGGCGGCAGCGGCCCTTATGGAAGCTCAGCCCCGTCCCCTGGCCGCCTGCGCTCTGCCGCGATTTATAATGGGCTCCTCTGCCTCCGCCTCCAGCCCCCGCAGGCAGCAGGCAGGCGGTGGGAGGGGAGAGGAAGGGAGCGTGTGCAGCGGCTGGATTCCTCAGGATGTTGCCAAGGCATTGAGCAGCTCCCTGGCTCTGGGTGAGTGGGGTACCGGGCTGGCTCTGCATACGGGGACCTGCCTGGGAGGCTGGACCAGGCTTGTGAGGGTTCCCAGGGCCTCCTCCCGTCTGCTGAGGCCATCTTCCTACTGGGAACTGGCACATGCCCTAGGGTCCGACCTAGGGCCCTAACTCCTAAGTAAGGCAGTAAACAAAAGGACAGAGGGACTGGAGAGTGCCATTGGCAAGCAGGCCAGGAGGACTCGGGCGTCCCCGCCCCCATCTGGGTCTGACAAAGTCTGCTCTGGTCTGGGAGGGAGCTCCCCAGAAAGCTCTCCGATGCTTACCTCTTAAAGCCCCAGCACCTGGGGGGGCTTTGTTGATCACAGGATCTCCGGAGGCCAGCACAGAACGTGGCAAACAGCAGGGACTCAAAACAGCAAAAGCCTGCTGGAAGAATGGTCCCGCTCCACTTCCCAGGGGCAGATGGGGAAACTGAAGCTTTGAGAGGGGCCAGAAACATGCACAGAGAGGAGTGGAGCAGAGAACCCCCCTCCTGCTGCCACACAGAAGAACAGGACCAGGGCGTGGGCCATTCAGGACACAGAAAAGAACCGGGCCTCCACACCTCCAGCCTCCCCGCCACCTCTCCTCTCCTCATTTGCGCCCACCTCTGACCCACTGGGAGCCCACGGGAACATGACTGTGTCCTCACGGCTGGCCCCCCTCATCCTCCCCGTGGCCTGCCTCGCGGCCTCAGTTCTCTCATCTGTTCAAGGAGGAGTCGGGATCCGCTGGGAGGCAGCTGGGGCTCCCCTAACTCCCTCATGCCTGAGTCCACCCCACTCACCGGCCAGCAGCACAGCCAGATGCCAAGGTTGCCAAGCAGAACAGCCACGAGAGAGGCAGAGCCATGGTGGGGAGCAGGCGGGGTCCAGGGGTGGCCGGGCAGGCGGCAGCGGCCCTTATGGAAGCTCAGCCCCGTCCCCTGGCCGCCTGCGCTCTGCCGCGATTTATAATGGGCTCCTCTGCCTCCGCCTCCAGCCCCCGCAGGCAGCAGGCAGGCGGTGGGAGGGAGAGGAAGGAGCGTGTGCAGCGGCTGGATTCCTCAGGATGTTGCCAAGGCATTGAGCAGCTCCCTGGCTCTGGGTGAGTGGGGTACCGGGCTGGCTCTGCATACGGGGACCTGCCTGGGAGGCTGGACCAGGCTTGTGAGGGTTCCCAGGGCCTCCTCCCGTCTGCTGAGGCCATCTTCCTACTGGGAACTGGCACATGCCCTAGGGTCCGACCTAGGGCCCTAACTCCTAAGTAAGGCAGTAAACAAAAGGACAGAGGGACTGGAGAGTGCCATTGGCAAGCAGGCCAGGAGGACTCGGGCGTCCCCGCCCCCATCTGGGTCTGACAAAGTCTGCTCTGGTCTGGGAGGGAGCTCCCCAGAAAGCTCTCCGATGCTTACCTCTTAAAGCCCCAGCACCTGGGGGGGCTTTGTTGATCACAGGATCTCCGGAGGCCAGCACAGAACGTGGCAAACAGCAGGGACTCAAAACAGCAAAAGCCTGCTGGAAGAATGGTCCCGCTCCACTTCCCAGGGGCAGATGGGGAAACTGAAGCTTTGAGAGGGGCCAGAAACATGCACAGAGAGGAGTGGAGCAGAGAACCCCCCTCCTGCTGCCACACAGAAGAACAGGACCAGGGCGTGGGCCATTCAGGACACAGAAAAGAACCGGGCCTCCACACCTCCAGCCTCCCCGCCACCTCTCCTCTCCTCATTTGCGCCCACCTCTGACCCACTGGGAGCCCACGGGAACATGACTGTGGCCTCACGGCTGGCACCCCAGGGCCCCTCGGGTGATCCTTAACTCACCAGCATGCCCTGAAAAAGCCCTGCCCCTCGCGGGGCCTCAGTTCTCTCATCTGTTCAAGGAGGGAGTCGGGCCGATCCGCTGAGGAGGCAGCTTTTCGCAGCTCTGACTTTCTAGGTTTTTCTCTCTCTGCCAGAGACAGTAACCAGAGGACCAAGCAAGACCAGCCATATCAGCTCCCACCAAGCTGGCTTGGTCTCAGTACTGGCTGGTGTGAACGCACAGAAGTTTCGGAGGCTCCGCTCCCCACAGGCAGTGGCACTAACCCCCAAGACTCTGGAAGAGCCTGGCAGGAGCCTCACTTGGTCTGGGACAGGAGTTCCCTGGGACCCCACTTCCAGGGAGGCGACTCTGGGCTGCCAGCCAGAGCAAAACCAGCTTATCTGTGAGCTACTTTTGCAGGCTATGGGCCAGATGGTCTAGGCGGGGCTGGAGAGAGGGGTCACAGCTCCCGGGGCACCTCTCTCTTACCGTGCAGCTGTCTGGGGTGTGGAGCTAGGCGGCTGGACCCTCTTTGACAGAGAGGAGCACCCCGGCACTGGCCAGTGTCCACTCAGGCTCAGAGACATCGATCTCAGCCCATGCAGATATGAAGCTAGTCACTTTCCCATCCCTCAGCGTGCAGCCGGGGAAATGGAGGCCCAGAGAGGGACACACTGAGGCCCAAGGCTCTTTCTGCCGTGCCCATGACCAGGAAGAGGGGCCGCAGGAAGGGGAGGAAGAAGAGAGGGAGAAGAGGGAGGGGCTGGGGAAGGGGGAAGGAGGAGGAGGAGGTGGTACAGTCGCCAAGTTGTGTCTGACTCCGTGCGACTCCATGGACTGTAGCCCACCAGGTTCCTCTGTCCGTGGAGTTTCCCAGGCTAGAATACTGGAGTGGGCTGCCACGCCCTCCTCCAGGGGATCTATCTGACCCAGGGATCGAACCCGTGTCTCCTGCATTGGCAGGCGGATTCTCTGCCACAGAGCCACTGCAGAGACACGATGGGGGGCCAGGGAAGGGGATGGGAGGAGGGATGAGGGAGAGGCAAGTCCTGAGAAGCCCCCCACTTCATAAAGGACAAGAGCCAGGTTGGACCAGGTCTTTGCAGATAGAGACCCTTGCTCCCTTGGCCCTGGACTATGCTCCAAAGAAGGATCTAGAAAGCAAGTGCTTTTCCAGTGATCTTGACTCCAACACTAGCCCCATGTTATCTTGGACGGCTTCCCTGCCTCTCTGATGTCATAGTTACTCTGAGATAGGCACTGTTTTAAGTGACTAATTCAGGAAATTATGACACCAAACCCAGGTGAAAGCAAAATGTCATTATCATGGTCCATTTTGCAGATGGGGACTGAGGCATGCCAAAGTTAAGGAATTTTCAGGGGATCACCATTCCAGAAGCGAGAAGCCTGGATATGCCCCAGCCAGCTGGTTCTGGAGTCTGAAGTCCTGACCCCAGATTACACCATCTCCCTCCACCCCTGCATTGCAAGGACTGCTTTGGGAGTTGAGTTTACGCCCTTAAGGTGCAGGATCAGAGCCCGGTACCAAACAGGTGTCAAAATACAGAGAGGAAAAACAAAACAAAACAAAACACAGAGAGAGCACTGCATTTCCTGTTCAGCCGTTGGGAATATCCCCTGTCCTCTTCTGGCCCAGCTTTTCTCCCATAAAATTAGAATGGTCACCCCACCTACCTCATCCAGGTGTTAAGAGCTGAGTTTAGATTCAATTCAAACACGGGTTGGGGGACCTGAGACTAATAGGACTCAGCCACTTATGAGGGGAGTCACCCTGGGCAAGTGACTTGACCTCTCTGAGCCTCAGCTTCCCCTTCTGTAAAATTGGGTGGTAATAGCCACCTCACTGAATCACTCCCTGGGGAGTTCACAAAATGAAGGACTTGCACAGTGGCTGACACACAAGAACCCGTGGTGTTTGTTAGTCAGCCCTGACGTGTGCCTGGCACAGTGGTGGATGGGGCTGTGGCGTGGGGAAGAGGGCAGAGGGGAGGAAGGGGCATAAGCCAAAGTCTTTGCCCTCAGGAGCCCCCCGCTCAGTAGGACAGAAAGATGCAAGTCCTATCAGAGAGTCGAAGGCTGTGGGCCTCAGGGAGGGAAAGACTGTTTTGGGCTGAGAATCAAGGAAGGCAGAAATGAGATGATATTTTGGAAGCCCCCACTTCATAAAGGACAAGAGCCAGGTTGGACCAGGTCTTTGCAGATAGAGACCCTTGCTCCCTTGGCCCTGGACTATGCTCCAAAGAAGGATCTAGAAAGCAAGTGCTTTTCCAGTGATCTTGACTCCAACACTAGCCCCATGTTATCTTGGACGGCTTCCCTGCCTCTCTGATGTCATAGTTACTCTGAGATAGGCACTGTTTTAAGTGACTAATTCAGGAAATTATGACACCAAACCCAGGTGAAAGCAAAATGTCATTATCATGGTCCATTTTGCAGATGGGGACTGAGGCATGCCAAAGTTAAGGAATTTTCAGGGGATCACCATTCCAGAAGCGAGAAGCCTGGATATGCCCCAGCCAGCTGGTTCTGGAGTCTGAAGTCCTGACCCCAGATTACACCATCTCCCTCCACCCCTGCATTGCAAGGACTGCTTTGGGAGTTGAGTTTACGCCCTTAAGGTGCAGGATCAGAGCCCGGTACCAAACAGGTGTCAAAATACAGAGAGGAAAAACAAAACAAAACAAAACACAGAGAGAGCACTGCATTTCCTGTTCAGCCGTTGGGAATATCCCCTGTCCTCTTCTGGCCCAGCTTTTCTCCCATAAAATTAGAATGGTCACCCCACCTACCTCATCCAGGTGTTAAGAGCTGAGTTTAGATTCAATTCAAACACGGGTTGGGGGACCTGAGACTAATAGGACTCAGCCACTTATGAGGGGAGTCACCCTGGGCAAGTGACTTGACCTCTCTGAGCCTCAGCTTCCCCTTCTGTAAAATTGGGTGGTAATAGCCACCTCACTGAATCACTCCCTGGGGAGTTCACAAAATGAAGGACTTGCACAGTGGCTGACACACAAGAACCCGTGGTGTTTGTTAGTCAGCCCTGACGTGTGCCTGGCACAGTGGTGGATGGGGCTGTGGCGTGGGGAAGAGGGCAGAGGGGAGGAAGGGGCATAAGCCAAAGTCTTTGCCCTCAGGAGCCCCCCGCTCAGTAGGACAGAAAGATGCAAGTCCTATCAGAGAGTCGAAGGCTGTGGGCCTCAGGGAGGGAAAGACTGTTTTGGGCTGAGAATCAAGGAAGGCAGAAATGAGATGATATTTTGGTCAGAAGATGGGCAGAATTTTGCTTGCTTTGTTTTAAAATTACCATTTTGAAAACTTTGTAAATGATGAAGAAGGCATGAAAGAGCTTCCCTTCTCAAACAAAGACATTCAGTGATTAGCATTTTTCCATATTTGATTCATCTTTCTTCTTCTGTTTCGGTAAGCCATCTCAAAATGGTTGCCTGATCCTTGCCCCTGAATTCTTCAGCATGGAATTCCTCCACCGGATAAAGACATTGTCTCACATGAATCAGTCCATTCAGTCGCTCAGTGGTGTCTCGCGTCTTTGCAGCCCCGTGGACGGCAGCACTCCAGGCTCCCCTGTCCTTCACCATCTCCCGGAGCTTGCTCGAACTCATGTCCATTGACTCGGTAATGCCATCCAACCATCTCGTCCTCTGTCATCCTCTTCTCCTTCTGCAATCTATTTACATGAATAGGAACAAAATCAACAATTCCTATACATCTTGTGATATTTGGTTAACATTCAAGTTTCTTCAACTAGCCCCAAATGTATTTTAAGTTTCTTCTCCTTCCTGCCTTTTTTCTCTCTGTCTCTCTCTTCCTTCCTTTCTGTCTATTATCTATCGAACCATGGTCCAATGGCATTGGCTCCTGCATTGCTTACAGTTATTTCTGTTTATCCTGCACTAGGCATTTTTTACCTTTTTCACGACGTCAACTTTCTGAAGGGTCAGGACCATGGTCTCAAACACTGTTTTTCTCCTTATGTGTTTCCTTTTGATATCATCTAATTTGTTCTTCTACCCTATTTCCTGTAAACTGGAAGTTAGGTCTACAGGTCTGATTAGACCTTGGCTACAAATTCTTGGCAAGAATCCGTGATGAATAATACTCGGCACACCAAGCGTGTCTACCATGACAGACAGGTTGTTTCCCTGTTCTTGCTGGGCTGATGGCCGACTGCTCGCTCTCTCCACCCCAGAAGCCTTGATCCCTGTGAGATTCATGAGCAACCTGCACTGTGTAGACAGCCAGGATTTGCACCGACCGTTTTAGGCAGAGGGAAAACTTGACCAAGGTGGAAAGCACAGGACCTCTGCAGGGGGTTGGGGAACAGTCCAGTGCCATTGTCTCTGAGGAAGGAATGGGCAGGAAGGCTGCAGCTGGACACTTCGAAACTAGGGTGAGGAAAGAGGCGGCTGTTGAGGGTCAAAGGAGAGCTGGGGATCTTCTGAGCTGAGGAATGACTAGAGCAGCGCCGGGCAGCAGGAAAGAGAGCTTTCCCGGGTCAGTGGGGTGGAGGGACAGGAGTATTCACACCCGTACTCTGCAGACCCACGGATGACTAGGACCCTGCATGGATGCCCCAAAGAGCAGGGAGCCTGCATCATAGTTGTGAAGCCTGAGGGGTTCTCCCAGCATTGGAAGCAGGACAGAAACAAAGTGGGGAACAGGGTGGGGAGCCCAGGGCACGCCTGGGGGACCCCAGGATGGCAGGAGGAACGTGGTGGCCAGTGAGTGTGGGGGCCTGGGGACCGCCCTCCTTGCCTCAGCCAGCTCTGCCCAGCTCACCTTTTCTGACCGATAAAGAGGGTGACCCACGTGCATGTCGCATTTCCTCTATCTGTGCACGCGGCTCTTTTTATTGTGGTAAAATATACATCACTTTGCCGACAAAGGTCTGTCTCGTCAAAGCTGTGGTTTTTCCAGGAGCCATATACGGATGTGAGAGTTGGACCATCAATAAGACTGAGCACTGAAGAACTGATGTTTTCAAATTGTGGTGCCGAAGAAGACTTCTGAGAGTCCCTTGGACTGTAAAGAGATCAAATCAGTCAATCCTAAAGGAAATCAGGCCTGAATATTTATTGAAAGGACTGGTGCTGAAGCTGAAGCTCCAATATTTTGGCCACCTGATGTGAAGAGCTGACTCACTGGAAAAGCCCCTGACACTGGGAAAGATCGAGGGCAGGAGGAGAAGAGGGCTGACAGAGGATGAGATGGTTGGATGGCATCAGTGACTCAACGGACATGAGTTTGAGCAAGCTCTGGGAGATGGCGAAGGGCAGGGAAGCCTGGTATACTGCAGTCCATGGGGTCGCAGAGACTTGGACATGACTTAGTGACTGAACAATATACATCACTTAAAAATTAACATTTTAATCATTTCTAAATCTTCAGTTCAGTGGCATTAAGTACATTGACATTGTTGTTCAACCATCACCCACAGTCCCTCTCCAGAACTTTCTCATCTTGCAACATGGAAAGCCTGGATCCAGTCAACAGTAACTCCCATTTCCTCCTGCCCCTACCCGCCTGCCCCTGGCAACCACCATTCTGCTTTCTGTTTCTAGGAGTTTGACTCTTCTAGGAATCATACAGTACTGTTTAAAAATTTTAGTTTTTTAAATTGAAGATTAATAGCTTTACTGAGTTTTGTTCTTTACTGCCAAAGATCAACACAAATCACACAGTACTTGTCTTCCTGTGACAGCCTTCTTTCACTTACCACGATGTCTTCAGACTTCATCCGTGTTGTAGCAGGCATCAAAATTTCCTTCCGTGGCTGGCTCTAGAACCTATCATAAAAAGTGAAGTAAGTCAAAAAGAGAAAGACAAGTATAGTATACTAACTCATATATATGGTATCTAGTAAGATGGTCATGATAACATACGTAGCAAACTTTTGAAAAAACAGAGAATAGACATAAAGACATTGTGGAGACTGAACAGTGGGAGGGAGGCATGGAGGGAGTAACATGGAAACCTATACTGTCATGTGTGGAAAAGATAGCTATTGTCATTGTGCTAGGGGAATAGGAGTACCTACAACCACTTGGAGCGATGGTCTGGAGGGATGGGAGGGGGGGAACTGGGTGGGGGGAGGGTCCAAGGATATGCATATGAATGATCTGGGAACATACATGTAAAAAAATAAATTAATTAATTAATTAAAAAAAAAATTCCTTCCCTTTGAGGCTGACTCATATTCCATTGTATGGATAGACCACATTTTGTTTATCCATTCATCGATCCAGGGGCTCTTGGGTGGTTTCCCCCTTCTGGCTATTTCAGAAAATGCTGCAGTGAATATGGGTTTACAAATATCTGTTCCCCTCCCTGCTTTCAATTCTTTTGTGTGTATGCCCCGAAGTGCTAATTCTATGTTTAATATTTTGAGAAACAGCCACACTGTCTTCTACAGGGACTGTACCACTGCGTGTTCCCATCAGCAGTGCACAAAGGTTCTGATTTCTCTACACCCTCACCGTCGTGTCTGTGTGCTTGTTTTATCATCGTCATCTTCATGAGTATGAAGCGGTATCTCCTTGTGATTTTGATTTGCATTTCCCTCAATGATTAGTGAGGTTAAGCCTGGATCCAGTCAACAGTAACTCCCATTTCCTCCTGCCCCTACCCGCCTGCCCCTGGCAACCACCATTCTGCTTTCTGTTTCTAGGAGTTTGACTCTTCTAGGAATCATACAGTACTGTTTAAAAATTTTAGTTTTTTAAATTGAAGATTAATAGCTTTACTGAGTTTTGTTCTTTACTGCCAAAGATCAACACAAATCACACAGTACTTGTCTTCCTGTGACAGCCTTCTTTCACTTACCACGATGTCTTCAGACTTCATCCGTGTTGTAGCAGGCATCAAAATTTCCTTCCGTGGCTGGCTCTAGAACCTATCATAAAAAGTGAAGTAAGTCAAAAAGAGAAAGACAAGTATAGTATACTAACTCATATATATGGTATCTAGTAAGATGGTCATGATAACATACGTAGCAAACTTTTGAAAAAACAGAGAATAGACATAAAGACATTGTGGAGACTGAACAGTGGGAGGGAGGCATGGAGGGAGTAACATGGAAACCTATACTGTCATGTGTGGAAAAGATAGCTATTGTCATTGTGCTAGGGGAATAGGAGTACCTACAACCACTTGGAGCGATGGTCTGGAGGGATGGGAGGGGAACTGGGTGGGGAGGGTCCAAGGATATGCATATGAATGATCTGGGAACATACATGTAAAAAAATAAATTAATTAATTAAAAAAAAAATTCCTTCCCTTTGAGGCTGACTCATATTCCATTGTATGGATAGACCACATTTTGTTTATCCATTCATCGATCCAGGGGCTCTTGGGTGGTTTCCCCCTTCTGGCTATTTCAGAAAATGCTGCAGTGAATATGGGTTTACAAATATCTGTTCCCCTCCCTGCTTTCAATTCTTTTGTGTGTATGCCCCGAAGTGCTAATTCTATGTTTAATATTTTGAGAAACAGCCACACTGTCTTCTACAGGGACTGTACCACTGCGTGTTCCCATCAGCAGTGCACAAAGGTTCTGATTTCTCTACACCCTCACCGTCGTGTCTGTGTGCTTGTTTTATCATCGTCATCTTCATGAGTATGAAGCGGTATCTCCTTGTGATTTTGATTTGCATTTCCCTCAATGATTAGTGAGGTTAAGCATCTTTGCATGTTTCTGGGGAGGAAGAAAAATGTCCTCTACCTGTCTAGGTTCTTCTGGCTGGTCTAAGAATTAAAATGACATGAAACAGAGTAACAGGTGAAAATCAAACAAGAGTTTAATTACACTGTATGCACAGGCGAGACCATGGAAAACTGAGTTACTTGCTGAGGTGCCTGAAGCCCTCACGTTAAATACATTCTTCAGCTAAAGAGAAGAGGATGTTGGGGGCAGCGGTTTGGGACTTCAAAGGGGAAGGAGACAATTCACAGGGAGATAGAAAAGCAAATGTTTGGTCAATAAATAAATTTTTGCTAGGTCCTGCAGAAAGACAATGGGACGCAGATGAGACCTTGATCTCTAGACCCCGCCACACTTAGCCCCATATTCTTTGCAGATTCCTCTGGTAATAGTTCTACTCCCATCACTGGTTCTTTATCTAAATTCTTTCAGGCAGTTAAGGAGGGAAGCAACAACAGCAACAAAAAACTCCTTGAGCCTTCTGCTTCTTAAAAATAATCAGCCTCGTGGGGCATCACCAACCCTGGGGGAGCAGTGGATAGGAATTCACCTGCCAATGCAGGTGACACAGGTTCCATCTCCGGTCCAGGAAGATTCTGTATGCCACGGAGCAACTTAGCCACTGCATCACAACTAGCGAGTCCACACTCTAGCGTCTGAGAGCCGCAGCTACTAAGTCCATGCGCCGCAACTACTGAAGCCCGAGAGCTCTAGGACCTGCAAGCTGCAACTGCTGAGCCTATGTGCCACACCTACTGAAGTTCACACACCCAGAGCCCGCACACCGCAGCTACTGAGCCTGCATGCAGCAGCTACTGAAGCCCTCCTGCTCCAGAGCCTGTGGTCCACAACAAGACACGTCCCCGCAATGAGAAGCCTGGGCACCACAACGAGAGAGTAGCCCTTGCTCGCTGCAACCAGAGCAAGCCTGTACAAAACAGCAAAGACCCAATGCAGCCAAAAAGAAAATAAATCAACCGATAGTGATTCCTTTGTAGCTCAGCAGGGAAAGAATCCGCCTGTAATGCAGGAGACCCCAGTTCGATTGCTGGGCTGGGAAGTTCCCCTGGAGAAGGGGTAGGCTGCCCACTCCAGGACCCCTGGGCTTCCTTTGTGGCTCAGGTGCTAAAGAATCCGCCTACCATATGGGAGACTTGGAGTCAATCCCTGGGTTGTGAATATCCCCTGGGGAAGGGAAGGGCTACGGCTCCAGCATTCTTGCCTGGAGAATTCCGTGCCTTGTCCCAACGACTGGGATGTGACTCAGCGATTTCCCTTTCACTTTCATGGGATGTAACGAATGAATTGTATTTTCCAGTGAGATTATGTTATGAGATCATGAATTGTAATACTCTGGAGTTCTTTGAAAAGAAACATTTCTGTTAAAGGTCCGAGGATATATTAAAATTGCTATAAGCAAAATATGTTAATGATGTATCCTATTTAAATGAATGTTAACAGAAAAGAAGCAGGTTTTCACATAGGTCGATTTCCATATCAGACAAGGCATATTTTCAAATGGCTACTTTTTATGGATATATGCAGAACTGAAAATATTTTCAGTCGTCACCAAGTAGCTGAATCATAATGTTTTCAGTGTAAAAAAAAATCAGCCTGAATTAATCCTTATGCCAAAAAGTCATATTCTGGTGTGTGTGGCAAATATTGCCCCCCTACAATGTGTTTATTCACCAGCTAAATATTCTCTTTGGAGAACGGTCCATCCAGATCTTTGCCCATTATGTTACTGGACTATCTGTACCTTCTTATGTCATCAGGTTCTCACAGCCACACGAACAGATGACTTCCCTAGCAGCTCAGATAGTAAAGAATCCGCCTGGAATCCAGGAGACCCTGGTTTGACCCCTGGGTCAGGAAGATGCCCTGGAGAAGGGCATGGCACCCCACTCCAGTATCCCATGGACAGAGGAGCCTGGCGGGCTCCAGAACACAGGGTCCCACAGAGTCGGACACGACTGAAGCAGCTTAACATTCACAGAGGGAGAAACTGAGGCTCAGAGGGACCAAGGAACTTGTTCCAGACACACAACCAGTGAAAGTCCCTATGTCTGTCTGACTGAACCCATGGCCTGGGCCCTTTGGGATGCTTTTCCACGCCTCTCAGGCAACGTTCTGTGTGTCTGAAGCTTTGGACCTGGAAATCCCTCTGTGAGAGCCAGATCCAAAGGGGAGCATGGACCACGTGTGCCAAGAGGGCTACGGAACAGAATGTACACTGAGGAAGTAATGAAGACGCGCCCTGGGCAGAGGAGCCTTGTTTGGCATGTGTTTTGGCGGAACGAGCTGTGTCCAGGAACTCCTGGGAAGCAAGCCTGTTTGAGGGCCCAGGAAAGTTGAGCACCAGAGGAACTAGTTATACTCCCAAAACCCGTTCCCTCTTTCTCCTGGACAGACAGCTTGGCTGTATTTCCCAGCATCCCTTGCTGTCAGGGTGATCAGGAGGCTAAGTTCTGCCAATGGCAAATGGGCAGAGGCAATGAGCACCCTCTTTCTGGCCCAGCTCATCAGGCCCTCCGACAAACCTCCAATCTCTTTTCCCATCTGCTCCATGATGGAGAGGAGACCTGGTCCCAGAGGAGGGTGGAGCCATAAGAAGGAAGCAGCCTGGATCCTTGGAAAACCACATGGATGGAAGGTCACCCATCCATGTGACCAGGAATGCCCGATCAGACCTCATGTGAGAAGAAAAAACCTTGTAGGGAGTTGAGTCACTGAGATCCAGGTGTTTTGTTGTTGTTGTTGCCAAAAGTAGCATTTCCTGACTCATACAGTCTCCTCTGCCCCTGTGTCCACCCTTGAAGGGGGAAGGTTAAAGGTTGGTTACTGGACTATCTGTACCTTCTTATGTCATCAGGTTCTCACAGCCACACGAACAGATGACTTCCCTAGCAGCTCAGATAGTAAAGAATCCGCCTGGAATCCAGGAGACCCTGGTTTGACCCCTGGGTCAGGAAGATGCCCTGGAGAAGGGCATGGCACCCCACTCCAGTATCCCATGGACAGAGGAGCCTGGCGGGCTCCAGAACACAGGGTCCCACAGAGTCGGACACGACTGAAGCAGCTTAACATTCACAGAGGGAGAAACTGAGGCTCAGAGGGACCAAGGAACTTGTTCCAGACACACAACCAGTGAAAGTCCCTATGTCTGTCTGACTGAACCCATGGCCTGGGCCCTTTGGGATGCTTTTCCACGCCTCTCAGGCAACGTTCTGTGTGTCTGAAGCTTTGGACCTGGAAATCCCTCTGTGAGAGCCAGATCCAAAGGGGAGCATGGACCACGTGTGCCAAGAGGGCTACGGAACAGAATGTACACTGAGGAAGTAATGAAGACGCGCCCTGGGCAGAGGAGCCTTGTTTGGCATGTGTTTTGGCGGAACGAGCTGTGTCCAGGAACTCCTGGGAAGCAAGCCTGTTTGAGGGCCCAGGAAAGTTGAGCACCAGAGGAACTAGTTATACTCCCAAAACCCGTTCCCTCTTTCTCCTGGACAGACAGCTTGGCTGTATTTCCCAGCATCCCTTGCTGTCAGGGTGATCAGGAGGCTAAGTTCTGCCAATGGCAAATGGGCAGAGGCAATGAGCACCCTCTTTCTGGCCCAGCTCATCAGGCCCTCCGACAAACCTCCAATCTCTTTTCCCATCTGCTCCATGATGGAGAGGAGACCTGGTCCCAGAGGAGGGTGGAGCCATAAGAAGGAAGCAGCCTGGATCCTTGGAAAACCACATGGATGGAAGGTCACCCATCCATGTGACCAGGAATGCCCGATCAGACCTCATGTGAGAAGAAAAAACCTTGTAGGGAGTTGAGTCACTGAGATCCAGGTGTTTTGTTGTTGTTGTTGCCAAAAGTAGCATTTCCTGACTCATACAGTCTCCTCTGCCCCTGTGTCCACCCTTGAAGGGGGAAGGTTAAAGGTTGGTTATGGAATGAACGAATAAATATGCTGCTCAGAGTTCCACACTTGAGGAATGAGCGAACGATTTCATTAGCTTCTTCTGTCAAGTGTCCCCAGTGTGGACAAATGTCTGGGGCTCCCTGCTGGCACCTGCCCGGGCCCTCATGTCTGGTCGGGACTCCCCACCCTCTCACAGGGGGACCTGGGCAAGCCAGCTCACACATCAATGTCACAGGCTTCCCTACTGAGAAAGAGGGGGCCGTGGGTCTCCTGCCCCACCTCACAGGAGCCCCATGTGCCACGGAACAAAGGGAACAAACCAGGCACTGTTGCAGAGGATTTATTTGCCGGAAGGCTGGAGGGGCCAGGGCAGGTGCAGGACAGGACGGGAGGAAGATCCCAGAACACTTGAAGGCCTGTGCACAGACAGCAGGCAGGCTAACACTTCCCGTATCTGTGGTGGACAAATGCCCTTGGGCTCCAGGGGGGACAAAAACCTTGGAAGACATTGACTCTCATGGCCAGCAAAGCTGTTCTCTGTGCCTTGAGCCTGAGCCCCACAGCAATCCCTTCTCGTTTTCATTCTCAGGTGAGGCTCAGAGAGGTTAGATGGTCTCCTTAGGGTCACACAGCAACAAGCAACCCGGCATGCTGCACCAGAGTCTCTCAGAAAGAAACAAGTCCAGGTACCTGGGGAAATTGTTGTCCCCAAAGAGATGCAGATAAGTCCCAGATCCCAGTCCTTAGCCTCACTTCTGTCATCTGAGAACAACCTCCATTCAAGGCTCTTTTCCTTAACTCTATCCCACACACTCACTCCAAGGGTCAGGAAATCATTGCCTTGTTCCCCTCCCACACACTTCCTAAAATTCTTCCAGTCATTTTCTTTTAAGCATTTGTCCTCTTTACTTACACAAATATAACTCGAGCTTATAATACCAAGCCAAGTGTAGTCATTCACACCATAGCATGAATTTGGTTATTAGCCATTTGGGAAAGGAGGAAGGAAAAATGAGGGAACCTAAAGAGGTCTGGCCTGGATGTTGGAGGTTGGAAGAGCAGTAAAAGCCCAAGGGAAGCAAGAAGGTTAAAGAGATCTAACAGGTGAAATGGGGAAGAAAGGTGAATCTGGCTCAATCTGAGCCTTTGTAATGGACCCGGCCAGCTCTTCTTTAGATGACTCTGAGTCTCTGTATTGATGTGTGAGAGCTGCTGGGAGGCGGGAGAGAGACCTTACTTTTATTGACTCAGTCGTCAGCCTCTTAAGGAGCCCTGATTCTGAGCCAGGTCCTGTGCTCTGTGCTCTGTAAGGCTAGGAGACAAAAGTAAGTCAGGTGTGGATATCGATCCAGTCGGTGCGGCTGGAGGACAAGGTCCCAAGTCCTGAGAATTCTGGGCAGCTTGTGATCAGAGTGGTTCACGTGGGGGCTGAGGGCCAGGGGAAATCTACTGAATCTCAATTCCTGGTTGCTCAGGTGGAGGGACGTCCTGGGGTCGGACATGTCTAGATGATGGGAAGGTATTCTGGGTGTTCAGAGCAGCCCAGGAAAAGAGCCGGAAGTGGAGATGAATGACAGGGGTTAGGAGCACGGGGAGCTGGGGTCGAGCAGGTGTGAAGGGAACTGAGGTGGGGCTGGAGGCAGAGGGGGCGGGTGCAGGAGCTCTGAGCTCAGCCGGGGCCATGGGGAGCCGTGGATGGGTTTCGAGCGGAGGAGTGACTGACCGGGATGGAGGATCCTCTGGCTTTGGTGGGGCGGAGGGAAGGTTGGAAGGAAAGAGGGGAGACGAGAGTCACAACCGGAGGCCTGGGGCCGGGGGCCCATTTAGGAAGCAGCAGTGGAGGGAGCCGGGCAGCCTTCCTGGAGAGCCGGTCTGAGAACAACCTCCATTCAAGGCTCTTTTCCTTAACTCTATCCCACACACTCACTCCAAGGGTCAGGAAATCATTGCCTTGTTCCCTCCCACCACTTCCTAAAATTCTTCCAGTCATTTTCTTTTAAGCATTTGTCCTCTTTACTTACACAAATATAACTCGAGCTTATAATACCAAGCCAAGTGTAGTCATTCACACCATAGCATGAATTTGGTTATTAGCCATTTGGGAAAGGAGGAAGGAAAAATGAGGGAACCTAAAGAGGTCTGGCCTGGATGTTGGAGGTTGGAAGAGCAGTAAAAGCCCAAGGGAAGCAAGAAGGTTAAAGAGATCTAACAGGTGAAATGGGGAAGAAAGGTGAATCTGGCTCAATCTGAGCCTTTGTAATGGACCCGGCCAGCTCTTCTTTAGATGACTCTGAGTCTCTGTATTGATGTGTGAGAGCTGCTGGGAGGCGGGAGAGAGACCTTACTTTTATTGACTCAGTCGTCAGCCTGTTAAGGAGCCCTGATTCTGAGCCAGGTCCTGTGCTCTGTGCTCTGTAAGGCTAGGAGACAAAAGTAAGTCAGGTGTGGATATCGATCCAGTCGGTGCGGCTGGAGGACAAGGTCCCAAGTCCTGAGAATTCTGGGCAGCTTGTGATCAGAGTGGTTCACGTGGGGGCTGAGGGCCAGGGGAAATCTACTGAATCTCAATTCCTGGTTGCTCAGGTGGAGGGACGTCCTGGGGTCGGACATGTCTAGATGATGGGAAGGTATTCTGGGTGTTCAGAGCAGCCCAGGAAAAGAGCCGGAAGTGGAGATGAATGACAGGGGTTAGGAGCACGGGGAGCTGGGGTCCAGCAGGTGTGAAGGGAACTGAGGTGGGGCTGGAGGCAGAGGGGGCGGGTGCAGGAGCTCTGAGCTCAGCCGGGGGCCATGGGGAGCCGTGGATGGGTTTCGAGCGGAGGAGTGGCTGACCGGGATGGAGGATCCTCTGGCTTTGGTGGGGCGGAGGGAAGGTTGGAAGGGAAGAGGGGAGACGAGAGTCACAACCGGAGGCCTGGCCGAGGGCGACAGCAGCTGGGATCCGGATCCACGAGCGCTCCTGTCAGGAAGCAGCAGTGACAGCAGGGAGCCGGGGGTCCGCAAGCCTTCCTGGAAGAGCCAAGGCCGCGGTCCTCAGAGCAGGGCCCGCCTCACGGTTTCAGCCTCTGGAGAATCTTCTTCACCCAGAACTGTCTGGGGTCAGCACAGATCTCTCGGTCCTTCACGGTGAGCAAGCTGGAAGACGGAGACACCCGGGAGAGAAGGAGGCCTCGTTAACACGCAGCAAGAGTGCCACGGTCCACCGCAGACAGTCTGCATACAGCAGGTGACTCATAAATGCTAACAGGGTCTTCAGAAGGAGAGGGGGAGATAGGTGGCAGGGACTGCTACACCTTCAGCCCCAGCCCCAAGTGCCAGGTCAGGCAGGAGATAGAATGCCCAAGAGGCTCCTCATCATTTCTGACATTGCCCTGGGAGAGAGTATTGCGTCGTGGCCAAGAGCATGCAATTTGAAACCAACTTATCTGAATTCAAATTCTAGCTCTGCCCGCCCGTTACTGAGGCCGTTAACTTCTCTGAGCTTCAGTTTCCACATCTGTAAAATGGGCATGATAATTGTGGTCCAACCTGATGGGAATTTGGTGAAGATTTAGTGAGTTAATACATACACTGGTGTGCTCAGAACAGAGCACAGCAGACAGCAGGTGCTATATAATTGTGCCGGAAGCTGGGCCTGAAGGGTTTTTTTAAGAGAAAAAAAAAAAAAACTTTTTTTTAAATTTTTTATTAAGTGTCGTGGTCTGTGAGCAGGTTGGGAAAGCTTGACTGCTATATGAGGTCGGACATGTTAGATATAAGGTATTCTGGGTGTTCAGAGCAGCCCAGGAAAAGAGCCGGAAGTGGAGATGAATGACAGGGGTTAGGAGCACGGGGAGCTGGGGTCGAGCAGGTGTGAAGGGAACTGAGGTGGGGCTGGAGGCAGAGGGGGCGGGTGCAGGAGCTCTGAGCTCAGCCGGGGCCATGGGGAGCCGTGGATGGGTTTCGAGCGGAGGAGTGACTGACCGGGATGGAGGATCCTCTGGCTTTGGTGGGGCGGAGGGAAGGTTGGAAGGAAAGAGGGGAGACGAGAGTCACAACCGGAGGCCTGGCCGAGGGAGACAGCAGCTGGGATCCGGATCCACGAGCGCTCCTGTCAGGAAGCAGCAGTGACAGCAGGGAGCCGGGGGTCCGCAAGCCTTCCTGGAAGAGCCAAGGCCGCGGTCCTCAGAGCAGGGCCCGCCTCACGGTTTCAGCCTCTGGAGAATCTTCTTCACCCAGAACTGTCTGGGGTCAGCACAGATCTCTCGGTCCTTCACGGTGAGCAAGCTGGAAGACGGAGACACCCGGGAGAGAAGGAGGCCTCGTTAACACGCAACAAGAGTGCCACGGTCCACCGCAGACAGTCTGCATACAGCAGGTGACTCATAAATGCTAACAGGGTCTTCAGAAGGAGAGGGGGAGATAGGTGGCAGGGACTGCTACACCTTCAGTCCCAGCCCCAAGTGCCAGGTCAGGCAGGAGATAGAATGCCCAAGAGGCTCCTCATCATTTCTGACATTGCCCTGGGAGAGAGTATTGCGTCGTGGCCAAGAGCATGCAATTTGAAACCAACTTATCTGAATTCAAATTCTAGCTCTGCCCGCCCGTTACTGAGGCCGTTAACTTCTCTGAGCTTCAGTTTCCACATCTGTAAAATGGGCATGATAATTGTGGTCCAACCTGATGGGAATTTGGTGAAGATTTAGTGAGTTAATACATAAACTGGTGTGCTCAGAACAGAGCACAGCAGACAGCAGGTGCTATATAATTGTGCCAGAAGCTGGGCCTGAAGGGTTTTTTTAAGAGAAAAAAAAAACAAAACTTTTTATTTTATTTTTTATTAAGTGTCGTGGTCTGTGAGTGGGTTGGGAAAGACTTTCCAGACCTGAATCAGAATGAGAGAAGAATAGAGTTTATTAGAGTGAGAGACGCTGTGAGAACAGCGGGCTGGCTCCAGGGAGAACTGACATTAAGTAGGCATCTTTGATCCACTTTATAGCTCTGGTCTAAGGAGGGGCATAGGGGTCTTCAGGATCAAGGCTGATTGGACAGTGGACTGGGTAGGTAGAGTGATGACTACAGCCTGGGGGAGGGAAGGACAATAAGGGCCTGGTTTCTCTCTCTTGCGTTCTGAGATCCTCCTTGTTTGTCTTGTTCTTTTGTCGTTGGAGCACCTCATTATAGTATTAGTAAAAGTCACATAATATAAAGCATGCCATTGTAACCATATCTAACCGTTCAGGTCAGTGGCGCTGGATACATTCACGTTGCTGTGCAATTCTCCCGAATTTTTCATCTTCCTCAGCAGAGACTCCGTCCCCATTAAACACTAACTCCCCATTCTTCTCCTCTACATACCCACTCCCTGGCCTCTGGGATCTACCAACACACTTTCTGACAATGAATTTGACTATCCTAGGTACCTCCTATAAGTGGCATCAAACAGTCTTTGCACCTAATGTATTTTGAAACACATTCTAAAGGTTAACTTAATGCATGTTGGCCTGAACTTTAACACTGATTTTCTTGATAAACCCTAGCAACAACCCTAGGAGTCTCCACTCTTCTGTCTACTTCATAGATGAGGACAGTGAGGGCCCATGAGGTAAAGCCGCTTGCCCACGTGCCAGAGCTGGTGAGACCTGACCCACGGTGCCTGCTGTGAACCAGGCTCTCAGGGGCAGGACCTTCCGAGAGTGACCCCATCCAGACCTCTCCAAGAGCCCAGAGCCCAGAGAGGAGAGGAGAGTTACAAGGCAGCCGTGGGCTCCGGGTTCCACCTTTGCCCGAGCTGCAACAAACACCCTGATCTGCACACACACGCGTGCACACACACTCTCACACACACACATGTGGATGACCAATGACCAGAAAGAACAGAGAAGGCAGCAAAGCATTATGGATCTCGGCTGTGGACCGCCTGCCCTGGCAGCTCTGTGACGCCAGACGAGGCTCAGCCCCTCTCTGAGGTTTGATCTTCCCGTTCATTGAGTCCTGTTCCTTTTAGAAACCCTTCCTCTCAAGATCCCTGGTGACTCAGCAGTAAAGAACCTGCCTGCCAAGGCAAGAGATGTAGGTTTGATCCCTGAGTCAGGAAGATTCCCTGGAGGAGGAAATGGCAATCCACTCCAGTATTCTTGCCCGGAGAATCCCAGGGACCGAGGGGCATGGCGGGCTACCGTTTAAGGGGTCACAAAAGAGCAACAAAGCAACAGCAATCCCCTCTCAGTGAGCATCTGTCACACCCCAGGCATTGAGACTACACCTCCCACTTACTACTATCATACCCCGTGATGCTCAAAAGGCCCCATGATTCACTGTGTCCATTTATTCACCTGTAAAAAGGGGATTGTAACAGTACCTACTACATAAAGTTGTTGGAAGGATTAAATGAGTTAACATTTACAGAGTGTCTGTAACAGTGCCTAACACTTAGTAAGCACTTTCTACATGTTTGATAAATAAAAATAAATGACCGTTCCCATTATACTGATGGGGAAACTGAGGCCCAGTATCAAAGTGACCAGAACCCTGGCAGGGCTTCCCCCCACAGCCTTCTTGTATTCCACCCCTTTGAGGAGAGGAAGATGAGAAGGAGGAAGATGAAAAGATGACAGTGCTCCAAAGGAGGTCATGAGTCCCCGAGTTCAAGTACCCCTCAGCCGACTCCAGGCCAAGGAAAAGGAAGCACAGAAGCTGGAGAAAGCAGCAAAGGAGAACAAGGACCCAAGCGTCCCAGTTCCAGCCTGAGCAACCTTGAGCAAGTCACTTCCCCTCCACGCCCCCTGAGCTTGTTTTTCCATCTGTGAAATGAAAATAATAGTCCCTGCTTGTAGGAGCACTGTGAGAAGGCAGCAGTTGTGCCCAGAACAGTGCCTGGCCCAGAGGAAGCACCTAGTGTCAGCTCTTAATATTGTCCTGGGAAGAATGGGCTGCCTCATTTAAACAGAATGAAATAACGCCATATGCAACAGCGTGGATGGACCTAGAGATTGTAATACTGAGTGCAGTAAGTCAGACAGAGAAGGAGAAACATCGCCAAAAATCCCTTACATATGGAATCTAAAAAGAAACGATGCAAATGAACTTCTGAAACAGAAACAGACTCGCAGGCTTGGAGGACGAACTCGTGGCTGCCAGAGAAGGGATAGGTAGGGAGAAGGGGTCGTTAGGGAGCTTGGGATGGACCTGTACACACAACGCTATCTGAAATGGATCATCAACGAGGGCCTCCCGTCCAGCACAAGGAACTCCGCTCAATGTTCCTTGGCTGCCTGGATAGGAGGGGAGTTTGGGGGAGCACGGATACAATGGTATGTGTGGCTGAGTCTCTTTGCTGTTCATCTGAAACTATCACGACATGGTTTGTTCATCAGCTATGCCACAATAAAGAAAAAAGAAAAAGAACGACCTGTGTCCACTGGTTAAACCCCAGGGCACTGGAGAACCAGGCTGCTTCTGATGGGAGGCTCACTGTTGCCGACTCAGCACACAGCCTGCACCCCGAACCCTACACTCTGCCGCAGCTCTGCACTACCCGGCTCGCCGTGCCTGCAAGGAGCACACCCACTGCACGCCCAGACCCGGGCACGTGCCGCCTGGCACCTAGGATGTGCCTGATATGAGCTGTCGAATGATCACGTGGTGTTTTTGTCCGGGTACACCCGAGCCACAGCTGAGGCAGCTCCTCTAACCAGGTGCTCCCCACTGGCGCCAGGGCGCCACGCTGCATTTCTCCAGCCCCGGGTCAAGCCCACCCACGTGCCCCTGGATCCTCTCAGGCCACACCCATCCGGCTCTCCCAGGCCTCGCCTCCCACCTCCCTACTCACACCACGCCGGGCCTCCGGCAGGAGCCTGAAGTCCAGTAGATATGTTTCACCAGACGCGGGGGCAAGGGGTGGCGCAGGTAGTCCCGGCAGCAGATGCTGTCCTCCACGTTGGCTCCGTAGGGGCCTGGGGAAGAGGGGTGTTCAGAGAAGGCGGGTCTCCCTCAGCCCTCACCTCTGACCAAGCTTTTCTGTTCTCATGTGGAAAGTTGATGTTCAGAGGATTCTGGGCCCTCAGAGAACCCACTCTCGGATCTCTGAGAAACCACCAAGCACCTGAAGTCTACACTCTGCGTGGGTCCGCTCAAGACAGAGGGATTCGAAAGGACTGAGCATCCGCAATGGCCTAGTGGGACTTTCCTGGTGGGCCAGTGGTTATGACTCCATGCTTCCCCTGCAGGGGACACAGGTTTGATCCCTGGTCAGGAAACTAAGATTCTGCCAGTCATGTGGCACCACCGAAAGAAAATCACAACAACGACAACATAAACAGTCTCTAGTGTGGCCGAAAAATTTAAAAAACCCCACCAAAACCCGACCAACCAATCAACGAAACAAAGAACACAGTGCCTAAGCTCTAGATGGAAACCAGAGACTCTCAACAGGAAGAAGCCTGGTTTGTTCATCAGCTATGCCACAATAAAGAAAAAAGAAAAAGAACGACCTGTGTCCACTGGTTAAACCCCAGGGCACTGGAGAACCAGGCTGCTTCTGATGGGAGGCTCACTGTTGCCGACTCAGCACACAGCCTGCACCCCGAACCCTACACTCTGCCGCAGCTCTGCACTACCCGGCTCGCCGTGCCTGCAAGGAGCACACCCACTGCACGCCCAGACCCGGGCACGTGCCGCCTGGCACCTAGGACGTGCCTGATATGAGCTGTCGAATGATCACGTGGTGTTTTTGTCCGGGTACACCCGAGCCACAGCTGAGGCAGCTCCTCTAACCAGGTGCTCCCCACTGGCGCCAGGGCGCCACGCTGCATTCCTCCAGCCCCGGGTCAAGCCCACCCATGTGCCCCTGGATCCTCTCAGGCCACACCCATCCGGCTCTCCCAGGCCTCGCCTCCCACCTCCCTACTCACACCACGCCGGGCCTCCGGCAGGAGCCTGAAGTCCAGTAGATATGTTTCACCAGACGCGGGGGCAAGGGGTGGCGCAGGTAGTCCCGGCAGCAGATGCTGTCCTCCACGTTGGCTCCGTAGGGGCCTGGGGAAGAGGGGTGTTCAGAGAAGGCGGGTCTCCCTCAGCCCTCACCTCTGACCAAGCTTTTCTGTTCTCATGTGGAAAGTTGATGTTCAGAGGATTCTGGGCCCTCAGAGAACCCACTCTCGGATCTCTGAGAAACCACCAAGCACCTGAAGTCTACACTCTGCGTGGGTCCGCTCAAGACAGAGGGATTCGAAAGGACTGAGCATCCGCAATGGCCTAGTGGGACTTTCCTGGTGGGCCAGTGGTTATGACTCCATGCTTCCCCTGCAGGGGACACAGGTTTGATCCCTGGTCAGGAAACTAAGATTCTGCCAGTCATGTGGCACCACCGAAAGAAAAACCACAACAACGACAACATAAACAGTCTCTAGTGTGGCCGAAAAATTTAAAAAACCCCACCAAAACCCGACCAACCAATCAACGAAACAAAGAACACAGTGCCTAAGCTCTAGATGGAAACCAGAGACTCTCAACAGGAAGAAGCCTTAGGACCACGCTCTTCACGGTGAGGTCTTGGTGAGGCCTGTGGACCCTCAACAACTTCAGGTTAGGAGCTTGTCTGAAAAGCCCTGTGCCTAGTCCCAGCCCGGCTGAATCCGGGTGCATTCTGAAGAGCTCCCCAGGTTAACTGGAGAATTTCCCTTCAGCTCACATCTACTCTCATCCCCTTCATGGGACAAATGGTGAGACTGAGGTCCAGGGAGGGAGGACGATTGCCCAGCCCACACAGCGTGACCCAGGAGAGGGTCCGAACATGGGCTCAGACAAGAATCCCATCCCCCAAGCCTGCGTTCGAGTCTCACTCGGCCCTGAGTCACTTCACATCTCTGAGACCTAATTTCCTCCTCGGATCCAGTGGGTAGTAATTGTACCTATTCTCTGGGGCCTTCAATGCAGGGTTAGATGCTCAGGAACCCCGGTAACGGAGCGATCATCGTCCCTAGCTTCCTGATCCCAGCCCAGCGCTCATGCCCCTCCCCAACCCAGGGTAGAAGAGTGGACCTTGGGATGGAAAGAGAAGTCAGGAACCCAGGGCTGAGGACAGGTTCTGGGGGGGGAAATGGGGTGGCGAGAGGGCAAGATCCTTCTTCCAAGGGAATGGCCCTTAATCTCCACTCCTGCGTTGACCCCTCCAGCTGGTTTCCTTCCGTGGCTCCTTCTCCATGCCCCAAGGCCCTACCTTTGAGCTCGCTAGAGCAGCGGACCCTGGGGCCACGTCCACCACCATAATAACCCCCAATCCAGCTGAGACAGATGCTAGCCTCCAAGCCTTCACTACTACCCACTTAACAGGTGTAAAACGGAGGTCCTGAGGAGCAACGGGACTGGCCCAAGAGCCAGCAGACGGCCATCTCCTGCTCTCCGTTCAGTGCTCTTTCCACGTGAAAAAGCGACCCTATTGACTTTGACCTCCACCAGAGGGCCCTCCCTTTTCCCCATCTCACCTGCCTCTGTTGCCTGAAGGACGGTAGCCAGGAGAATAAGGGCAGCCAGGAGCGGGGCCTGCAGGCTGGCCATTGTTTTGTCCTGTGTGTCTCAGCTCAGGTGTCTACAGTTGCCAAAGGACAGGGAGGACTGGTATTTAAGCGAGTGCGACACCCACAAGCCTCAGGCCCTCTTAGTCACCCTTGAGGCCAGCCGTTCTGATAGTGACATTATGAAAGAAGAACTCCCGCTTCCTCCAAAGAGGCGGAAATTCTCTGTGGCCAGGAATCACTCAGAGGGGACCCCCACACTCACCTCCCGCTTCAGTCTCAAGAGACATGAAATCCCCTTTGAGCTGGGCCTCTTGGAGGCCTGTGCTCCCTGGGGTCTGCCGGCTGTGTGGCCTTGGCCAGGTCACTGGATGTCTCTGGGACTCAGTTTACCCATCTGGAAAGTGGGGAGGTTTTTTTTTTTAACAGCCCTATCTACTTACTCCAGTGCTTGGTTGTAAATCAAGTGAGAATGTGGACAGGAGCCCAACAGCCCCAGCCCCTGCCTGGCACTGAGGCTCATCGTGTCCCCTTGGTGACCTTCATCATTGATCTGTCTTCAAAGGGAGAAACCTGTGAACCCATTGGGTTACTTTCTCTGCCCCATCACCAGCGTTGTCTACGGCTTCTCACAGTCTCAACTTGGGCCGGTTCATGGTCGACTCCCAGTTCCAGCTTCCCTGTGCTGCCTTCCGGCTGTCTCCACGCCCTTCCAGCCACCCTCTTCTCAATCTATCACCACGTCCCACTGATCCTCGTCCTAAACCTCTCTCAGATCTGTCCCCTTCTCTCTGTCCCCTTTGTCCCTGTCCAGTCCAGACTGCCTCCACCTCAGGCTCAGATGCTGGCCCCTCATTCCCCATTCCATGTTGCAGCGACTAGAGTGAGGAGCCCAGATTCAAAGTTGAACACATCTGCTTCAAAGCCCTGCTGGGCTCCCCCTGCACCGCACCCGTACTGATTGTGACCTTCCAGGTCTCCATGCCAGACCTGACCCCCCTCACCCCCAGAATGCTCTCCCTCCCGTGAGGAATCACATCAGACTCCTCACAGTTCCTCAAAAGGCCTGTGGCCTGTCCCTGGCCATGAAGGCCCTTTCTACTTCCCTACCACATAAACTCCCACTTATGCATCAAGAGCCATTTGAAATGTCACCTCAGGTGTCTACAGTTGCCAAAGGACAGGGAGGACTGGTATTTAGCGAGTGCGACACCCACAAGCCTCAGGCCCTCTTAGTCACCCTTGAGGCCAGCCGTTCTGATAGTGACATTATGAAAGAAGAACTCCCGCTTCCTCCAAAGAGGCGGAAATTCTCTGTGGCCAGGAATCACTCAGAGGGGACCCCCACACTCACCTCCCGCTTCAGTCTCAAGAGACATGAAATCCCCTTTGAGCTGGGCCTCTTGGAGGCCTGTGCTCCCTGGGGTCTGCCGGCTGTGTGGCCTTGGCCAGGTCACTGGATGTCTCTGGGACTCAGTTTACCCATCTGGAAAGTGGGGAGGTTTTTTTTTTTAATAGCCCTATCTACTTACTCCAGTGCTTGGTTGTAAATCAAGTGAGAATGTGGACAGGAGCCCAACAGCCCCAGCCCCTGCCTGGCACTGAGGCTCATCATGTCCCCTTGATGACCTTCATCATTGATCTGTCTTCAAAGGGAGAAACCTGTGAACCCATTGGGTTACTTTCTCTGCCCCATCACCAGCGTTGTCTACGGCTTCTCACAGTCTCAACTTGGGCCGGTTCATGGTCGACTCCCAGTTCCAGCTTCCCTGTGCTGCCTTCCGGCTGTCTCCACGCCCTTCCAGCCACCCTCTTCTCAATCTATCACCACGTCCCACTGATCCTCGTCCTAAACCTCTCTCAGATCTGTCCCCTTCTCTCTGTCCCCTTTGTCCCTGTCCAGTCCAGACTGCCTCCACCTCAGGCTCAGATGCTGGCCCCTCATTCCCCATTCCATGTTGCAGCGACTAGAGTGAGGAGCCCAGATTCAAAGTTGAACACATCTGCTTCAAAGCCCTGCTGGGCTCCCCCTGCACCGCACCCGTACTGATTGTGACCTTCCAGGTCTCCATGCCAGACCTGACCCCCCTCACCCCCAGAATGCTCTCCCTCCCGTGAGGAATCACATCAGACTCCTCACAGTTCCTCAAAAGGCCTGTGGCCTGTCCCTGGCCATGAAGGCCCTTTCTACTTCCCTACCACATAAACTCCCACTTATGCATCAAGAGCCATTTGAAATGTCACCCTCTAGCTAAGCACACGCCTTCAGAACCCCAAATTCTCCGGTGTGACCTGGAACGTGGACTCAAACAGATTACATCATGTTTTTGCTTTATCCAGCTCCTCCCAGAAGCCAAATTCAGCTCTTGGAGTGGGGTCTCCATTTATTATCCTGGGCAATCCAGGGTCTACCAAGTGTGGGGTATAGGGTGGGTTCTCAGAATACATCTAATGGAGGAGGAGACCCAGGCCCAGAGAAAGAAGGGACTGGCCAGGACGTGGCTGAGTCATCCTGGAGTTTAGGACTGAGCAGGGCTTTCTTTGCCATGGGATCCAGCCATTCATCCATTCCACAGATAGTCATAAAATAATGAACTCCCCACATGGCCACCTCTGATTCCCCAAACTTGTGAGTGTGTGACCTTACATGGTCAAAAGGACTTGGCCGGTGTGTTTAAGTTCAGGCTCTTCAAACAAAGAGACTTCCTGGAGTATCTGGGTGGACCCAATCCAATCGCCGGGTCTTTATAAGAAGGGCCAACGAGTGGGTCACACAGAATATGGGACAACATGAGCGCAAGTCCACGTGATATCATGCTGTGAGCCCAATAATGCAGGCAGCCTCAGGAAGGTGGAAACGGCAAGGAAGCAGAGTCTCCCCTAGGGATTCCGAAAGGAACACAGCCCTGCCAACACCTTGACTTCACTCTACCGAGACCGATTTAGGGCTTCTGACCTTCTGAACTCGGCAGGCGTGCGTGAGTGCGAGCTCACTCGCTTCAGTCGTGTCTGACTCTTTGTGACCCACTGGACTGTAGTCTGCCAGCCTCCTCTGTCCATGGGATTCTCCAGTGGGTGGCCATGCACTTTTCCAGGGGATCTTCCTGACCCAGGGATTGAACCCATGTCTCCTGCATTGGGAGCTCAGAGTCTTAGCCACTGGACCGCCAAGGAAGTCCCAGCAGGCGGATTCTTTACCCACTCGGCCACCTCTGAACTGTAAGATAACAAATGTGTGTTGTTTGAAACCACGATTTGTCACAGCAGCGAGGGGAGGCTAATATAAGCACCTGCCAGGTGCCCCGCCAGGGTCCAGGGACACAGCAGTGAGCAGGTCTCTGCTCTCCTTTTACTCCTTGGAGACAGACAATAAAGAGACCAAAAATACCAAGCCATGTAATGTCAGGCTGTAGTGAGCCGTGAAGAAAATGAAACAGAGAAAAACGCACGGTGACTATGGGGAAGCAGGCTGAGTAGATTATGAGGAGTGACAAGCAAGCTGAAATTCAGAGAATACTGAGAAACCTGCCAGGGAGGAAAGGGCAAGGGCCAAGGGCGAGAGGGCTGAGTAGCTGGGCCAGAGTGAGCAGGGAGCAGGGAAACGCCAAGTGGGAGAGGCAGGCAGCTAGGGGCGGGCAGAGCATGTTCAACTGCGAGTCTTATGCACCTCCTGATGGATGTGCATCGGAGGTACAGCGTATTGCCTTGGAATATCTCATCAGATGAGATCCGGCACGTCCAGGGCGGTACAGCCATAGACAGGAATGCCTCATCAAGTCACTGAAGGACAGATACTACATGATGACAATTCTGTGGAGTGCCTGCAGGAGTCGCATAAATAGAGGCAGAAATTAAAATGCTTACCGGGGGCTGGAGGGCAGAGGGAATGGGCGTTCATTTTGAATAGAAACAGAGTTTCGGTTTGGGAAGACAGAACAATTCTGGAGAGGGACGTGAGGGTGGTCACACACGTGGAAGTCCAGCAGTTAAGAATCCACCTACCTGTGCAGGGGATACAGACCCAATCCCTGGTCCAAAAGATTCCACAGGCCCCGGGGCAGCTAAGCCCGTGCCCAGCAACTACTGAGCCTGAAATCTAAAGCCCCCCGAAACAAGAGAAGCCACCGCAATGGGAAGACCAAGTACAGAAACTAGAAAGCAGACCCCACTGACAACAACTAGAGAAAAACTGAGTAGACCAGCGAAGACCCAGAGCAGCAAAAAATAAATAATTTTTAAAAAGAATGTGCTTCATGCCACTGAATGGTACCCTTAAAAATGATTACAATGGGGCTTCCCTGGTGGTCCAGTGGGTAAGGACACTGCCTTGCAGTGCAAGGGGCGCCGGTTCTATCCCTGGCCTGGGGAGATCCCACGTGCCGCGGAGCGGCTGGACCGACGTGTCCAATTACCGAGCCGGAGCTCTGGAGCGCATGCGCCCAGAGCCGGTGCTCTGCGACAACAGAGGCCGCCGCGATGGGAGGCCCACACGGGCCAAAGAACAAAGATGGATGAAAAGAGATAAATGAAAGACCAATAGAAGTGGTCCGCCCACCCCTTTCCCTCCCCCTCAAAAAACAAAACAAAACAAAACAACTACTGGAGTGGGTTGCCATTTCCTTCTCCGATTACTGAGAGATGCCAATTTGAAAAGGCTGCCTACTGTATGAGTCCAACTATATGACCTTTTGGAAAAGGCGAAACTATGATGAAAAAGATCAGTGGTTACCAGGGGTGAGAGGGAAGAAGAGACAAGTAGGTGGAGGCAGAGGAGTTTGAGTGCAGTGGAAATGCTCCATCTAATACCATGATGATACACAGCCTTATATTTTTGTCCAAACTGTGATGACACAACACCAAGAGAATAAACCATAGTATTAATATAAACTATGGATTTTGGGTGTTCGAAATAGGTTCTTCAGTTATCACAAATGTACACTCTGGTGGGGGATGTTAATGAGGGAGCCATGCATGTAGGGGGGCAGGGAGCATATGGGAGAGTTATATATATATATATATATATATATATATATATATATATATATATATATATATATATCTGTACCTTCCTCTCAGTTTTGCTGTGAACCTAAAACTGCTCTAAAAAAAAATTGTCTTGAAAGAAAAAAAGGTGTTACCCAGAATCTAATCAAGCTCTAGTCCTAAATCCCATTTTATAAGACATACAGGGGCTCAAGAAAGATGAAGAATCCCCCCAGAAAGCAGATTACTCCAGAAGGTGGGAACTTCCAGGCCTCCTATAAGACAACTGCCTGGGGTCAACAAATAGTCAATCTCATTTTTTTAAAGGATTGACTGCGATTTCAGAGACAACAGTCAAAGATGAGCAATGTGTAGGTTCATTAAATCCTAATTGGTGGTACCCTTAAAAATGGGGCTTCCCTGGTGGTCCAGTGGGTAAGGACACTGCCTTGCAGTGCAAGGGGCGCCGGTTCTATCCCTGGCCTGGGGAGATCCCATGTGCCGCGGAGCTGCTGGACCGACGTGTCCAATTACCGAGCCGGAGCTCTGGAGCGCATGCGCCCAGAGCCGGTGCTCTGCGACAACAGAGGCCGCCGCGATGGGAGGCCCACACGGGCCAAAGAACAAAGATGGATGAAAAGAGATAAATGAAAGACCAATAGAAGTGGTCCGCCCACCCCTTTCCCTCCCCCTCAAAAAACAAAACAAAACAAAACAACTACTGGAGTGGGTTGCCATTTCCTTCTCCGATTACTGAGAGATGCCAATTTGAAAAGGCTGCCTACTGTATGAGTCCAACTATATGACCTTTTGGAAAAGGCGAAACTATGATGAAAAAGATCAGTGGTTACCAGGGGTGAGAGGGAAGAAGAGACAAGTAGGTGGAGGCAGAGGAGTTTGAGTGCAGTGGAAATGCTCCATCTAATACCATGATGATACACAGCCTTATATTTTTGTCCAAACTGTGATGACACAACACCAAGAGAATAAACCATAGTATTAATATAAACTATGGATTTTGGGTGTTCGAAATAGGTTCTTCAGTTATCACAAATGTACACTCTGGTGGGGGATGTTAATGAGGGAGCCATGCATGTAGGGGGGCAGGGAGCATATGGGAGAGTTATATATATATATATATATATATATATATATATATATATATATCTGTACCTTCCTCTCAGTTTTGCTGTGAACCTAAAACTGCTCTAAAAAAAAATTGTCTTGAAAGAAAAAAAGGTGTTACCCAGAATCTAATCAAGCTCTAGTCCTAAATCCCATTTTATAAGACATACAGGGGCTCAAGAAAGATGAAGAATCCCCCCAGAAAGCAGATTACTCCAGAAGGTGGGAACTTCCAGGCCTCCTATAAGACAACTGCCTGGGGTCAACAAATAGTCAATCTCATTTTTTTAAAGGATTGACTGCGATTTCAGAGACAACAGTCAAAGATGAGCAATGTGTAGGTTCATTAAATCCTAATTTGGTAAAACAGTTATCAAAGATCTTTTGGGGACAAACATGGAAATTTATTTTACTTTTTCTTTAATTTTTTAAAATTTATTTTTAAATGGAGGATAATTGCTTTACAATATTGTGTTGGCTTCTGCTGTACAACAACCTGACCCAGCCATCTGTGTGTGTATATATATATACCCGGGCTTCCCAGGTGGCTCAGTGGTGAAGAGTCCCCTGCCAAGCAGGAGACGCAGGAGACCTGGGTTCAGTCCTTGGGTCAGGAAGACCCCCTAGGGAAAGAAACGGCAACCCACGCTAGCATTCGTGCCTGGGAAATCCCATGGGCAGAGGAGCCTGGAGGGCTGCAGTCCATGGGGCTGCAGAGTCGACAACCGGCGACTGAGCACACACGCACGCATACACAGACCCCTCCCCGTGAACCTCCTTTCCACCCGCCCCAGTCCTACCCCTCTAGGTCATCCCAGAGCACCGAGCTGAGCTCCCTGAAACAAGAACGTTGAAATATTAGATGATACTGGGGCTTTATCGTTGATGTTCTTAGGTATGACAAAGACTTTTAAGGTGTATAGGAGGATGTCCTTGTTCTTAAGAGTTGCAGCTGAAGTATTTAGGGGTGAAGTTCATGATGACCTTACTTTCAAAGAGTTCAGTTAAGGTGAAGGATATACCTATGTGAGCACATACAGATGTGTGTGTAGAGAGATATAGGTGTATGTGTATAGATGTCCATATGTGTATATGCACGTACGTACTGCGTGTATGTATAGGGGCAGGTGCATACATGTGTTGTATGCACATGCATGTAGGCATGTACTCGTGGTCTATGCGTGTGTGTACATGTGTACGTGAGTGCTCAGTCGCTTTAGTCGTGTTCGACTCTCTGAGACCCTATGAACTGTAGCCTGCCAGGCCCTTCTGTCCATGGGATTCTCCAGGCAAGAATACTGGAGTGGGTTGCCATGCCCTCCTCCAGGGGATCTTCCCACCCCAGGAATGGAACCCACGTCTCCTGCCTCTTCTGCATTGCAGGCAGATTCTTTGCCCACTGAGCCACCTGGGAAGCCCCGTACATGTGTACATGTATGTGCAAATGTGTGTTAGATGCATGTGCGTGAGTACACATATACCTACATGATATCCCAGAGAGAGCACGCCAACACCCTAAGATGCTAGCAATGTTACAATGAGGTGATGGCTATGCTGAGGATCCTGAAACTGCTCTCAGAACTTTCCTGAACATTTCAAATGTTTCATAACAAAGCAGGAGAAGGAAAGAAGAAATAGGTTTTAAATGTGGAAGTGATCTTGTGCAACATGCGCTGTCATTGGAGGACTGTGAGGGGAGAGATAGAACTGGCCTGTCGGTTTTTCATCTGAACTTGGGGTTTCCTTCCCGGGGCCTTCACGGAGGCCCCTCGAGGGGCTGGGCGCAGGGGGCTGCCCTTTGGAGAGCACCTTCGTCCCCAGGGACGCGGCAAAGCCCCAGCCTTTCCTGCTGACTCAGCCTCTACTACCCAGTGCCCCATTTCCCTGGGGCTCTGAGAGAGGGTGAGCCACACCTGTGGGCAGCCCGGGCTCCCCCAGCGCCCGTGGCCTCCCTGTGCAGGAGAGGCAGGTACTGCGTTCAAGGAGCTCACAGACGCGGCTCAGGGGACCAGTGTTCAAAGAAAGGAAAGGGGAATTTCTCTCAGGTTGAAGGTGGGGAATCACCAGCAATTACCAAGGCCAAGAGAGGCCAAGCTGCCCAGTCCTTCAGTCCTTCCACAGTGCTGGCAATGCACGGGAAGCTTCCAGATCAAATTCTCCTTTCCCCAAACATCCTGCTTCCCTTGCTTACATTAAATTTTTTAAATAAAAAAATATGTAAATGTGGAAACCCAAATGTCCATCAATGAATGAATGGAAAAATAAAATGTGATATATATATATATATATATATATAATATATACACACACACACACACACACACACACACAATGGAATATCATTCACTTGAAAAAGGAAGGAAATTGTGACCTATGCTACAGCATAGAAGAACCTCGAGAACATTACGCAAAGTGAAATAAGTCAATCACAGTAAGGCACGTACTATACGATTCCTAGAGGTATCTAGAAGGTACCTGGGTGTGTGTGTGTGTGCGTGTGTGTGTCTGACTCAATCAGAAGTGTCTGACTCTTTCCCTATGGACTGCATACCGCCAGGCTCCTCTGTCCATGGGATTTTCCAGGTAAGAATACTGGAGTGGGTTGCCATGTCCTTCGCTGGGAGATCTTCCCAACCCAGGAATCGAACTCAGGTCTCCCGCATTGCAGATAGATTCTTTACTGACTGGGCCACCAGGGTAGTCAAATCCATAGGGACAGAAATAGAAGAGTGATTGCCAGGGGCTGGGGGAGGAGGGAATGGCGAGTTAGTGTTTGATGGGACAGAGCTTCACTTTGAGAAGATGAGAAAGTGCTGCAGATGGAAAGTAGTGTTGGTAGAATCACAGTGTGAATGTACTTAGTGCCACTGAACTGTACATTTTAAAATGATTTCAATAGTAAAACTTGTATTATATATATATATGTATTGTTGTTGTTTAGTTGCTAAGTGATGTCTGACTCTTTTCTGACCCCATGGACTCCTCTGTCCATGGAATTTCCCAGCAAGAATACTGGAGTGGATTGTCATTTTCTTCTCCAGGGGATCTTCCCGACCCAGGGATCAAACCTACATCTTCTGCAGCAGTAGGCAGATTCTTTTCTTTTTTTTAGAAGAATTTTTTAAATTTGTATTTATTTATTTATGGCTATTCTGGGTCTTCACTGCTACCACAGGCTCTTCTTTAGTTGTAGGGAGTGGGGGCTACTCTCTGGTTGAGGTGAGCAGGCTTCTTGTTGCAGTGACTTCTCTTGTTGTGGAACTCGGGCTCTAGGGCACACGGGCTTCAGTAGTTGCAGTACATGGGCTCCACCGTTGCGAATCCGAGGCTCTAGAGCACAGGCTCCGTAGTTGTGGCTCACGGGCTTAGTTGCTCTGAAGCACATGGGCTCTTCCTAGATTAGGGATAGAACCTGTGTCTATCGCCTGCATTGGCAGGCGAACTCTTTACCACTGAACTAGCAGGAAAGCCCCCTGGTAGGCAGATTCTTTACCAATGAGCCACCAGAGAATCCCTTATGTATATATTACCTTTCTAAAAATATGCATAATTCCTATAAATGTGTATCTACCCAAATACATAGCTCCCATCTGGAAAGATCTACCAACAGTTCATCATAGGACCTGCCCCTAGGGAGGGAAACAGGGTAGTGGATGGGGGCAGCGGCTCGGAGCAGGAAAGGTTTACTTACCACCAAATTCCCTTTCGAATGATTTGAAGTGTTTTTCCATACATGCATGATTAACCTATTCAGAGAGAAATTTTAAATTCATGCAGCAGATAAAAAGGCCGGGAGTAGACTGCAAAGTACTTTTCTCACCTCTGACTTCCCCACTACATTTCATTTCCCTTTCTCAGAGGCAAACAAGCGTGATGATTTCTTACTTTGTCCTTCAGAAACAGTCTATGCAAGCACATGTACCAAGGCATTTCTTTGAAAGAAATGGGAGAAAAGCCTAAATAAGGAAGGGAAGAAAGGCGGGAAGGGCAGCAGTCTAGTCAATACAAAAATCCTATCCTGTACCTTGCTTCTCTCACCTAAAATGCATCTTAGGAAAGTCCCCACCAGCAGTCTAGATCAGCCCGGTTCTTTTCAGTAGCCATCTGGCTTTTTGCTGTATGGATCCACCAACATTCAAATAGCTGGTGGGCTTATTGATGACCCAGGGATCAAACCTACATCTTCTGCAGCAGTAGGCAGATTCTTTTCTTTTTTTAAGAAGAATTTTTTAAATTTGTATTTATTTATTTATGGCTATTCTGGGTCTTCACTGCTGCCGCAGGCTCTTCTTCAGTGGCAGGGAGTGGGGGCTACTCTCTGGTTGAGGTGAGCGGGCCTCTTGTGGCGGTGACTGCGCTCATTGGGGAACTCGGGCTCCAGGGCACCCGGGCTTCAGTCGTTGCGGCCCATGGGCTCCACCGTTGCGAATCCGAGGCTCTAGAGCACAGGCTCCGTAGTTGTGGCTCACGGGCTTAGTTGCTCTGAAGCACATGGGCTCTTCCTAGATTAGGGATAGAACCTGTGTCTATTGCCTGCATTGGCAGGCGAACTCTTTACCACTGAACTAGCAGGAAAGCCCCCTGGTAGGCAGATTCTTTACCAATGAGCCACCAGAGAATCCCTTATGTATATATTACCTTTCTAAAAATATGCATAATTCCTATAAATGTGTATCTACCCAAATACATAGCTCCCATCTGGAAAGATCTACCAACAGTTCATCATAGGACCTGCCCCTAGGGAGGGAAACAGGGTAGTGGATGGGGGCAGCGGCTCGGAGCAGGAAAGGTTTACTTACCACCAAATTCCCTTTCGAATGATTTGAAGTGTTTTTCCATACATGCATGATTAACCTATTCAGAGAGAAATTTTAAATTCATGCAGCAGATAAAAAGGCCGGGAGTAGACTGCAAAGTACTTTTCTCACCTCTGACTTCCCCACTACATTTCATTTCCCTTTCTCAGAGGCAAACAAGCGTGATGATTTCTTACTTTGTCCTTCAGAAACAGTCTATGCAAGCACATGTACCAAGGCATTTCTTTGAAAGAAATGGGAGAAAAGCCTAAATAAGGAAGGGAAGAAAGGCGGGAAGGGCAGCAGTCTAGTCAATACAAAAATCCTATCCTGTACCTTGCTTCTCTCACCTAAAATGCATCTTAGGAAAGTCCCCACCAGCAGTCTAGATCAGCCCGGTTCTTTTCAGTAGCCATCTGGCTTTTTGCTGTATGGATCCACCAACATTCAAATAGCTGGTGGGCTTATTGATGACCGCCTTGGGGTTTTCCAGTCTTTTGCATTTACATGCTGTTTGCTGTTCACAAAGGGGAATGCATCTGGTGGATAAATTCCTAGAAGTCGTGTCTGGGCTTTTGCTTCCACTGAGAGGTAAAGAGAAAGTCCCTGTCCTGCACAGCTGGTGTCTTGGAACTTCCTCTTTTCAGCAAAGCCAGGGTGTCAGGAGAGGGCTCTGTAGGGGGCATTATGAGGACCACTCCAGGCTCCTGATTTCTGAAGGCTGGGAGGCCCACCCTGGAGTTTTCCGGGGGACAGCCTGGCACCCCTCTACTTGGCAGGGAGGAGATCAGCACCTGAGCTTGTTCCACCAATGGAAAGAAGGATGCGCATGTTTATCTGAGGGCCTGGGGCGGCAGGTGGACAAGCCTGGCCCTTTGGGAGCAGAGAGAATTGGTCAAGAATCTGGCCAAGAGGTGGTTGAGTCCAGACAGGTGGACTGAGGGGCAAGAGGGAAATCCACAGCTGGAGGAGGAGGGGTGGGGAGGAAGAAGTAAAAGATTTGGGCATGAACGGGGACAATGAGAACCACTACAGTCATGAGAGGAAGAAGGAGGAGGAGGAGGGAGAAGGAGGAGGGGAAGAAGAAGAAGGAAAAGGTGAAGACAGCCCTGTGGTACTGAGTGCCAGATGCCCCAGGTCTTGTGCTTTATACCAACTATCTCATCACCGGCCCCTTAGAAGGGGCCACCCTCATCATCCCCATTTCTCGGGTAAGAAAACCTGAGACTTGAGAGATTCCACAGGCAGCAAGCAGTCTGAAGTTGCACTCAGGTCTGATGCCAGAATCTAGCTGTGTTCAAATCACTTATTGCTGAAGCCAGACTAGGCGCAAAGGCACCATAGAGAGTGACACCAGACAGAGGCCCAGCAGAGGGACTCCGCAGAGGGACTCAGATGGAGTGAGAGTCCCTCTCAGGCCAGTGCAGCCCGGGTTACCGTAAGTACCCTAAGACGCGGAATTGAGGCTCAGAGAATGAAAGTCATCGACTGGGGCCACACAGAGGGAGTCTGGATTCTGATACTAGGTGCTTTTATTTTTGTGAGATATAATTTACACACTGTAAAATTCACCCTTTTGAAGGGTAAAGGGGTATATATAATTCAGTGTTTTTAATATATTCATAAGGTGTGTATCCACTTCTGCTACTTAATTCCAAAACGCTTTCATCACCTCAGAAAGAATCATTAGCACTGCCCGTCAGCAGTCACTCTCCACGTCCCCTCTCCCTAGATCCTGAAAGCCACTGAGCTTACTTTCTGCCTCTATGAGTTTGCCTCCTGTGGACATTTCACGTAAATGCAATCATGCAACAGGCGGCATTTCGTGTCTTTCGTTTTAAGCTCTCGAGTTTCGTCTGTCTTGTGGCATTATCAGTATTTTATTCTTTCTTGTGACTGGATAATATTTCCTTATGGATAGATCATATTCTGCTTATCCATTTGAATTGTTTCTACTTTGGGACTGTTACAAATACTGCTATAAACATATGTGTATAGGCTTTTGGATAAACCGATGGTATACGTGTGGGTAAGTAGGAATAGAATTTCTGGGTCGCATGGTAATTTTGTTTAACTCCTTGAGGGCCTGGCAGGGGAGCCTGGTGGGCTACAGTCCATGGGACCGAGAAAGAGTTGGGCACGACTTACCGACTTAGCAACTGCAGACTGTTTAAAAGGGGGAATCTAACATTTTACATTCCCACCAACAATGTGTGAGGGCTCCAATTTTTCAATTTTCTTGTTAATTCTTGTTGTTGTCTGCTCTTTTGGTTACAGCCATCCCAGTGGGTGTGAAGGGGTTCACATTTTCCTAATGACTAATGATGCTGAGTATCTTCTCATGTGAATAGTGACCATTTTTTGATTAATCTAGCTGTGTTCAAATCACTTATTGCTGAAGCCAGACTAGGCGCAAAGGCACCATAGAGAGTGACACCAGACAGAGGCCCAGCAGAGGGACTCCGCAGAGGGACTCAGATGGAGTGAGAGTCCCTCTCAGGCCAGTGCAGCCCGGGTTACCGTAAGTACCCTAAGACGCGGAATTGAGGCTCAGAGAATGAAAGTCATCGACTGGGGCCACACAGAGGGAGTCTGGATTCTGATACTAGGTGCTTTTATTTTTGTGAGATATAATTTACACACTGTAAAATTCACCCTTTTGAAGGGTAAAGGGGTATATATAATTCAGTGTTTTTAATATATTCATAAGGTGTGTATCCACTTCTGCTACTTAATTCCAAAACGCTTTCATCACCTCAGAAAGAATCATTAGCACTGCCCGTCAGCAGTCACTCTCCACGTCCCCTCTCCCTAGATCCTGAAAGCCACTGAGCTTACTTTCTGCCTCTATGAGTTTGCCTCCTGTGGACATTTCACGTAAATGCAATCATGCAACAGGCGGCATTTCGTGTCTTTCGTTTTAAGCTCTCGAGTTTCGTCTGTCTTGTGGCATTATCAGTATTTTATTCTTTCTTGTGACTGGATAATATTTCCTTATGGATAGATCATATTCTGCTTATCCATTTGAATTGTTTCTACTTTGGGACTGTTACAAATACTGCTATAAACATATGTGTATAGGCTTTTGGATAAACCGATGGTATACGTGTGGGTAAGTAGGAATAGAATTTCTGGGTCGCATGGTAATTTTGTTTAACTCCTTGAGGGCCTGGCAGGGGAGCCTGGTGGGCTACAGTCCATGGGACCGAGAAAGAGTTGGGCACGACTTACCGACTTAGCAACTGCAGACTGTTTAAAAGGGGGAATCTAACATTTTACATTCCCACCAACAATGTGTGAGGGCTCCAATTTTTCAATTTTCTTGTTAATTCTTGTTGTTGTCTGCTCTTTTGGTTACAGCCATCCCAGTGGGTGTGAAGTCTATCACTGTGGTTTTGATTCACATTTTCCCTAATGACTAATGATGCTGAGTATCTTCTCATGTGAATAGTGACCATTTGTATGCCTTCTTTGGAAAAATGTTTATTCATATCCTTTACCCAGTTTTCAGTTGGGTTGATTATATTTTTATTGTTGAGTTGTAACAGTTTTTTATGTATCCTGACACGAAAACTTTATTTTCTCCCATGCTTTGGCTTGTCTTTTCACTTTATTAATAGCGTCCTTTGGAGCACAGTCGTCTTACATTTTGATGACTCCAATCTAGTTTTTCTTTGGTTGCTTGTAACAAAGACTCATATTTAAGAAATCATTGCCTACTTCAAGGGCATGAAGACAACGTTGTGTTTTCTTCTTTGTAATTTTAAGTCTTTCATTTCTATCTTCAATTCATTTTGGGATAATCTCTGTACATGATGTGAAGTAGGGGTCCAGCTTCATTCTTTGGCATGTGGCTGTCCAATCCCAGCATTACTTGCTGAAAAGACTCTTCTTTCTCTATTGAGTTGTCTTGACACTCTTGTTGAAAATCAATTCCCCCTAAATGTATGCCGTCAGGTTTGGACTCTCAATTCTAATCCTTTGATCTGTATGTTCATTCTGTGCCAGTACTACCCTGCTATAATTATGATACTTCCTAATAATATCCTCAGATTCTTTTTTAATTTTTAAATGAAATATTTCAAACATACAGAAAACTAAAATAAATTTGGGAACCTACAACCTAGATTTAATAGGAGTATAGCAGTTGATAGTTTGCTGTGTTTTGGTTCACCTTTTTTTCTTTTTCTTCATTAAGAAGTAAAGTTATTTAGTGGCTTCCCTTGTGGCTCAGCGAAAAAGAATCCACTTCCAATGTAGGAGACACAGGTTCGATCCCGGGTCTGGGAAGATTCCACATGCTGCAGAGCAACTAAGCCCATGTGCCTTACCTGTTGAGCCTGTGCCCACATACTTCACAGCAAGTCACTGCCACTAGAGAGTAGCCCCCACTCACCACAGCTAGAGAAAAGCCCCCACAGCAAAAGAGACCCAGTAGAGTCAATAAATCAATAAATAGAAGTTTTTTTTTTTTTTAAAGAAGCAACATAGTTTAGATACAACCCAAGTTATCTTGTTTCTATCCCCATCCATTTCCCCTCCCTCTGACTCCATGGGTAACCACAAACCACAACTTAAGCTTCTGAGATTCCTTTCCAAGGATGCTTTTATCCTTTTATAGTCTTACAATATCGTGTTGTTTTGTGGTCTTAATGTTTTACGTAAGTAGCATCATCCTGGATGTAACCTTTTACAATTTGCTTCTTTCCCTCAAGTTGATGTTTGTAAGCTTTTTCCCCACGTGGATCTGGTGCATTTATTTTCATGTCTGTGTGTAGCAAATTCTACCTTGAACGAATCGATGGTTTATTTAGCCCATTCCTCCAACAGCGGGCATTTAGGTTGTTTCCAGAGGTGCACTGTTACTGGGGCTTCTGTAATGAATGGACGTCCTTGCAGGTATCTTCCTGTTCTCTTCATCCTTTTGCTCACATTTTTGCTCCATGCTGGGTTCTCCCTTGTGGACTCTGCTTCCCCTTCTTAGCAAGTCATGGTTCTTTCCCTGATGACCAAATACCGCAGGACTGGGATGAAACAGGCATCCTCTTCACTCTTCATAGTTACTTCCAAGCCAGCCATTCTTCCTCTCTCCTCCATAAAAACCCCAGATCCTTGGACCCGCATGTCCCCAGCCTCTCCATCCTTTGGTGCAGCCACGTACAATCCCTGGTCACTCCCCTCCTGTGGCAATAATTTTAGTTCCCAGCTCATCGTCATTCCCTCTAGCATGATCCTGTCACAGTCATGGTGATTTCAATAACCAGCCTCTCAAGCTCCATGGCCCCGTCTGCTCCAAGAAGCTTATCCTCCGCCTACCTCTGCCCCTTACTGCTAAGGTCACATCTTGATCATATCATTACCAGTAACTGCAGTTATAGCATCTGACTTTTACACACCCCACTCTCTCATGACCATCGCCTCTCAGCTCAGCTCACCATCCTAAGTATTCACTGCCAACGATCCTTCCATCACACTCAAACCAGTCCTATCCCTTTCCCCTGTTCCTTGCTTCCCACTTAGGTCCTTGCTTCTCTCCTTATTCAACTCAGTCTCCTTGGTCTTTCATTTATAAGCATCATTTACCTATATCCTCAACTCTCCTGCCCAAATAACTTTAACTATTTGCTACCCACTCTTGCTATATCCTAACAAATCCATACGTGGATGGAAACACAACTCTTCACTCACTTTGCCTGCACCAGAGCAGCTGAGCGTGGCTGGAGAGAAGCAACCAATCACGGTAATTGAAAGCTCAGGATCACTCATCTCCCTTGGTCCTTCCATTCCGTCCCAAAGCCCTGCTATATATTCCTGACTTGTTCGCTTCTGCATCCTCCTGGACTACTTCATTTTTTCTTCCCTTCTTAAGAGAAGGGAAGATCTTTGATCCTTCCCCCCAATCCTCACTCTCAACTGATGACCCGGGTTCCTATTTTCCTGAGAAAAAAGAAGTTATCGGAAGAGCACACCCACCTGCAACTACTGCATCTACCCATGGATGTCCATCTTTCTGCTTCTGACTAATCCTTTCTCTTACTCAAGGACACTACTCCTCAATTCCCCCAGTCTTTTCTACATCATCAGTTTCCCTCTCTTTACCAGATCATTCTCACTTGAAAGCAACATACCATTATTTCTCCCATCTTCAGAAAACAGTGTCTTGACCCCCACATCCGCCTCTCAATACTGCACGTTTATAGCGAAACTCAGAAGAATAGTCGATCCTTGCAGTTTCCACACCCTTGCCTCTCTACTCCCATGCTGATTCCAAACATTCCTTTGGAATTTCCTGTGATGGCAGATTCATGAGCGGAAGATCTACTTCAGAGATGGGAGAAGATGAAACTCTGGAGCTCATTGTATTTCAAAGATATTGACAGAGGCAGAAGAAACTATACACACATGAAGGATATAAAATGTCTTTTCTGGTTTAAAAAAAAATTGTTGAAATTAGGTAAACTAACATGTATTAGAGTAGAAAATTGGAAAAGGTAAACTCAAGTATTCTTGCCTGGGAAATCCCACGCCAGAGGGCTCCAAAAGGGGTTTAGACATCACACTCAAACCAGTCCTATCCCTTTCCCCTGTTCCTTGCTTCCCACTTAGGTCCTTGCTTCTCTCCTTATTCAACTCAGTCTCCTTGGTCTTTCATTTATAAGCATCATTTACCTATATCCTCAACTCTCCTGCCCAAATAACTTTAACTATTTGCTACCCACTCTTGCTATATCCTAACAAATCCATACGTGGATGGAAACACAACTCTTCACTCACTTTGCCTGCACCAGAGCAGCTGAGCGTGGCTGGAGAGAAGCAACCAATCACGGTAATTGAAAGCTCAGGATCACTCATCTCCCTTGGTCCTTCCATTCCGTCCCAAAGCCCTGCTATATATTCCTGACTTGTTCGCTTCTGCATCCTCCTGGACTACTTCATTTTTTCTTCCCTTCTTAAGAGAAGGGAAGATCTTTGATCCTTCCCCCCAATCCTCACTCTCAACTGATGACCCGGGTTCCTATTTTCCTGAGAAAAAAGAAGTTATCGGAAGAGCACACCCACCTGCAACTACTGCATCTACCCATGGATGTCCATCTTTCTGCTTCTGACTAATCCTTTCTCTTACTCAAGGACACTACTCCTCAATTCCCCCAGTCTTTTCTACATCATCAGTTTCCCTCTCTTTACCAGATCATTCTCACTTGAAAGCAACATACCATTATTTCTCCCATCTTCAGAAAACAGTGTCTTGACCCCCACATCCGCCTCTCAATACTGCACGTTTATAGCGAAACTCAGAAGAATAGTCGATCCTTGCAGTTTCCACACCCTTGCCTCTCTACTCCCATGCTGATTCCAAACATTCCTTTGGAATTTCCTGTGATGGCAGATTCATGAGCGGAAGATCTACTTCAGAGATGGGAGAAGATGAAACTCTGGAGCTCATTGTATTTCAAAGATATTGACAGAGGCAGAAGAAACTATACACACATGAAGGATATAAAATGTCTTTTCTGGTTTAAAAAAAAATTGTTGAAATTAGGTAAACTAACATGTATTAGAGTAGAAAATTGGAAAAGGAAATGGCAACCCACTCAAGTATTCTTGCCTGGGAAATCCCACGCCAGAGGGCTCCATGGGGTCCCAAAGAATCAGACAACTTCTCCAAGTGATGATTCATGAGCCCAGACCCCTTCCATCTGTGGCTCTACCATTGTTAACAGAATCCTGTGTTCACCTATAGGAAGCCAAAGAAGCAAGAGAGAATGAAACATAGGAGGCTTTTGTGGTTCAGACCTGGAAGCTGGGGGCATCTGTTCTGCGCACATGCCACTGACCAGAATTCAGACACACGGCCTTACTTAACCACAAGGCAGGCTGAGGAACTATCTAGCTACCTGCCCAAGAAAAGAAAACAGGCCTGATGAAGAGCCAGCCAGTCTTTGCAAATAATGGAAGTCCTCCAAGGACTTCCAGAGAGCAGGCAACAAGAAGATGACTCATTCTCCAGCACCTTATCCTGAATGAATAGCTTGCTCTGGCCTGGGTTCAGAGAGCAAGTCCCACGGGAAAAGTACACTGGCTTTTTTGCTGAGAAGAAATCCCGTAGAAAAGCCATCAGTTCTAATATTCTGTTTATCTCTTCTGCCATTTGATATGTTTTGCGGGTTTCCAGTATGGTTTGTCAGTGTTCCCTAAAACCAAGAATATCTTAAAGCCTGTAGGGTGTGACTAGGGTGGCTGTACCCTAAGACTGGGACTCTGGCACGGCTCCACTTCCAACCGGCAGCAAGAGCTTGGCTAATGAACCTCACGCTCCTGGGACTCAGGCTCCAATTCTGTGAAATGGGCATTAGTGATGCTGGCCACTACCACGCTGCTGGGGAATCAAAGATTGGCTCATTCTCTGTAGCAAATGATCCTCACAACATCCCTTTGGCGATGAAAGAGCACGAAAAGTTATTGCTCATTTCACAGATGGGAAAAGTCTGAGCTGGGGAGGTGACATCCCTGACCTGGGGAAATCCCAATTCACAGTTCCCAGGCAATAGGTGGCGCCTTAAACTACGAGAGGAGGGGACCTCAGAAGAGGGAAGCCCATGAGGGGGAACAGTGTGGAGGAGGAATGAAGAAAACCCATGAAAGTACATCCCCGAGCCCAGGTTCTTTCCATGCCGCCTCCTAACCCTCCTCTTCTTGAGATTTGTTTTCTCTGATGCCTGGTGAGCTATTCAAAAAGGGAGGATTACAGAGAAGTCGAGTGGGAATGCAGAGCACCTGGAAACCCCAGAGGCCTTCAGGTGGGAGGATGATCTAGATTAATATGGCTCCCATGGTCAAAATTGCCTGTTTGAGGAAAGGATCCCAGGAGAAACCGTGAAGGAAGGGACCCTCCTTTCACATCCTTTAATTCTGAGCTCCAGGCAGTTACTGCCCAGAGGTGCTGGATCTGCCCCGAGCACAAGCCTGGACCCCTTACCTGAAAGGGGAACATGATTTTTAAAAAGAAGTGATGAAATGTTAACCATGAATCAAGGTGATGGGAATACAGGAATTCTTCATACTATTTTTGCAAGATTGCTGTACGTGTAAAAAAAAACTCAGAAATTGCTAACACTTAGAGGCCCTCTCACGACCTCTTCCAATCAGTATGGCCTTAAGGGAAGCCCCCGTTCTTACTCCTACCACCTAGACCAGTTTTTCTACTTGAATCATGTAGAAATCGTAACTTGGGGGCTATGTCCGTATTTCTCCTGCCCTCAGCTTCAATGATATATTAATAGGTTTATCAGCGTGGAAGTGAAGAAGTAACATTACTAGAGTGCAGAAAATTCTGTGCCTAGAGGCATTATCAAAAACAACAGTAATCTCAGTGCAATACAGCCAGAGAGGCAAATATCAAAGCTAGCCTGAGCTCTCGATACTGATTAGGAAAAGCAATAGACCAACAGACCAGTCAGAAGTTCTACAGGGATGTCTGGAGAACGAGACAGCCAAAGTTCTCCTCAGTAAGATTCTACTGGTAGGCTATGTGCATATGAAAGCCTGCACAGATCTCAGGAGATATTGGAGAAGGTTCTAGTGAGCCTTGAAAATACAGGAATTAAAATCTGGAAATAAACTTGTAAACTAGCTATACCCTGAATATATACCCCCAAAACACAAATGGATCATTCAGCAAAGGGTAGAAGCTTTTCTGGCTCAAACTTCTGATCCATCATTGGCTGGCCATCAAGTCATGCTGACCCTAGTACCGAGTTTAAGAATAAAAACAAGAATAAAAAGTACTGAACAGAGACTTCAGCAGCCACATACTTGGAGGAAACAAAATCTATAAACTTTGTTTAGAGAAGTCACCCCCCCCCCAAAAAAAGGAACTAACAACAAAAAAAGCAAGAGTAAACAGCTCAGTGGTAGGGAAGGGGTAACAGAAACCAGATTTGTTGCCATATATAAGCGAGCTATCAATAAAGAATTATAAGACAGGTAAACATGTGACCCATGCATAAAACAAAACAGTTAACCGAAACTGTCTTTAGGGGAATCCAGATGGGAAAATTAGGAGACAAAGTCTTCCAATTACCAAGCGGGAGCTCTGGCGCGCATGCGCCCAGAGCCAGTGCTCTGCGCCAACAGAGGTCACTGCGGTGGGAGGCCCACACGGGCCAAAGAACAAAGATAGATGAAAATAAATAAATGAAAGACCAATAGAAGTGGCCAAAAAAAGAAAAAAACTTGACAGAATCCAAGGGATAATTCAGCAATAATAGAGACTTCAATGCCCCATCTTCAATAATTAATATAAATAGAATATTTATATAAATATAAATAAGAATTTAGAAGACCTGAACAACACTATAAAGCAATTGAACCTTACAGACATCTGTACAACATGCTACCCAACAAAAAATTGAATAAACCTTCTTCTCAAGTGTACACAGACCATTCTTCAGGATATACCATATGTTAAGCCGTAAGACAAATTTTAAGACTGAAATGATCCAAAGTACGTTTTCCAGTCACAGTTAAGTACCATACCAGAAGGATCTTTTGGAAATTCAGAAATGTGAACTTTAAACAACAAATTCCTAAACAACCAGTGAGTAAACTAGGAATCACAAGAGGAAATTAGAAAATACTTTGAGTTGAATGAAAACAAAAACACAAAACATTAAAACTTAGGGGGACTTCCCTGGTGGCCCAGAGGTTAAGAGTCTGCCTGCCCGTTAAGCCTCCATCTGTGGTCTGGGAAGACTTCACGTGCCTCAGGGAAACTAAGCCCATGTGTCACAACTACTGAAGCCCCCTGCTTCACAAGGCAGTGAGAAAGTTTTACACCACAACTGGAGAGTAGCCCTCGCTTGCAGGGAGCTGCCCTGTTTCAAGGGGTTTCTTTTAAGGGAACATAGCCCTGGGAGCTGCCCTGGAACCAGGGGCTGATAACAGCATAGCTCGCTGTCCCCCCACCCCAGGTGTTGTGAAGACGTTCCTGAGCTATCATAAAGAACACCTGAAGCCTCTTTACAGCTGAAAAGGGCTTGAGGGGCATTATGACCCAGAACCATTGTAATGATCGACACCTGGCCTAAAGCACGTGTATGCAATTGCTTGTTGTGTGAAGTATAAAAGGTATGAGCGAATTCAATAAACTTGTCAGCAACTTGTCAGCAACCTGTAGAGTTGTCTGCCTTCTTGCTGTGCCTCTCAACCCCATCTTTTCTGTCCTTCTTTCTTTTCTTAGCCTATCTGCCACTCTTTTCAGAATCTGTTCGACTGCCGGCTGGCCCGGCACTCGCTCACCACAACCAGAGAAAACCTGAGACCAAAAGTAAATAAACAAATAATAAAATGTCAAAACAAAGAAACTTAGGGAATACAGGTAAAACAGTGCATGGAGGGACATTTACAGCCTGTGTTTAAAAAAGGGGAACAATCTCAAATCAATAAGCTAATCTTCCATCACGAGAAACTATTTTAAACGCCAAAGAGCAAACTAAATCCAAAACAAGCTGCAGGGATGAAATAATATGAAGTGGAAATAAACAGAAAAACAACAGAGAAAACCAATGAAACCAAAAGCTGATTCTTTGAAAGTATTAACAGAACCGACAAACCTTTAGCCAGACTAAGAAGAGAAGACACAAATGAATAAAATCAGGAATAAAAGAGGAGATATTCCTACCTAGAAAATTCCTGAGCAATTGTTTGACCACAAATCAGATAACCTAGATGAAATGGACAAATCCCTAGAAAGACACAAACTACCAAAACTGACTAAAAAAGAAATAGAAAGTCTGTATAGATAAATAACAAGCCAAAAGATTGGATTAGTAATCAAAAAGTTACCCCAAACACAATAGTTCACGTGATAACCAAAGTTTAAGAAATGAACACCAATCCTTAAATTTTACACCACAACTGGAGAGTAGCCCTCGCTTGCAGGGAGCTGCCCTGTTTCAAGGGGTTTCTTTTAAGGGAACATAGCCCTGGGAGCTGCCCTGGAACCAGGGGCTGATAACAGCATAGCTCGCTGTCCCCCCACCCCAGGTGTTGTGAAGACGTTCCTGAGCTATCATAAAGAACACCTGAAGCCTCTTTACAGCTGAAAAGGGCTTGAGGGGCATTATGACCCAGAACCATTGTAATGATCGACACCTGGCCTAAAGCACGTGTATGCAATTGCTTGTTGTGTGAAGTATAAAAGGTATGAGCGAATTCAATAAACTTGTCAGCAACTTGTCAGCAACCTGTAGAGTTGTCTGCCTTCTTGCTGTGCCTCTCAACCCCATCTTTTCTGTCCTTCTTTCTTTTCTTAGCCTATCTGCCACTCTTTTCAGAATCTGTTCGACTGCCGGCTGGCCCGGCACTCGCTCACCACAACCAGAGAAAACCTGAGACCAAAAGTAAATAAACAAATAATAAAATGTCAAAACAAAGAAACTTAGGGAATACAGGTAAAACAGTGCATGGAGGGACATTTACAGCCTGTGTTTAAAAAGGAGAACAATCTCAAATCAATAAGCTAATCTTCCATCACGAGAAACTATTTTAAACGCCAAAGAGCAAACTAAATCCAAAACAAGCTGCAGGGATGAAATAATATGAAGTGGAAATAAACAGAAAAACAACAGAGAAAACCAATGAAACCAAAAGCTGATTCTTTGAAAGTATTAACAGAACCGACAAACCTTTAGCCAGACTAAGAAGAGAAGACACAAATGAATAAAATCAGGAATAAAAGAGGAGATATTCCTACCTAGAAAATTCCTGAGCAATTGTTTGACCACAAATCAGATAACCTAGATGAAATGGACAAATCCCTAGAAAGACACAAACTACCAAAACTGACTAAAAAAGAAATAGAAAGTCTGTATAGATAAATAACAAGCCAAAAGATTGGATTAGTAATCAAAAAGTTACCCACAAAGAGGTCAGGTCCAGATAGCTTCACTGGTGAATTCCAACAACAAAAGTTTAAGAAAGAATGAACACCAATCCTTAAATTTTCTACGAATAGGAGGGACCACTTCCCAATTTTTTCTGTTGAGATAATCTGGGACTTAGGACCTCACACCTGGGACCCTTCCCTGAAGTGCCTACACCTGGACAAACTCTCCTGGAGAGAATACAAAGAAACAATCAGGGACTAAAAATAACTGTCCGTGCAGGTGTGGCCAATTACAAATAAGGTACAAGAAAGCCAAAACCCAACCTTTCAGGTGCCAAGAACAAAAGCAGCGTACTCCACACGATCCCTGCGCAAGGCAGTGCGCGCAAGCCATCCTCCACCGACCACTGATCCACCTGCTACCCTCACCCCATTTAAGGAACTAGCCTGCTCTCCTTCCTTGCTTTAACCATATGGACCTTTGTTGGCAAAGTGATGACTCTGCTTTTTAATATGCTATCTAGGTTTTTTTTTTTTTTTTTTAAAGATTTATTTATTTATTTACTTTTGGGCAGAGGTCGGGTTGGGAAGGGAGGGGAGCAGGCGGGCCACTTCTATTGGTCTTTCGTTTCTCTGTGTTCATCCGTCTTTGTTCTTTGCCTCCCGTGGGTCTCCCATCGCGGTGGCGTCCGTTGTCGCAGAGCGCCGGCTCTGGGCGCATGCGCTCCAGAGCCCTGGCTCGGTAATTGGACACATCAGTTCAGTCGCTCCGCAGCACGGTGGGATCTTCCCAGGCCAGGGCTCGAACCGGCGCCCCTTGCACTGCAAGGTGGTGTCCTTACCCACTGGACCACCAGGGGAACCCCGCTATCTAGGTTTAACATAGCTTTTTTTTTTTTCCCCAAAAAGCTTTTCTTCAATCAAGAGAGCAAGGGCACCTGTTTCTTGTCCTCACTCCCTTGTGGTGCAGTGCAAGCCCAATAAAACCTTGCCTGAATGTCTTGTCTAGCTTCTTACAAACTTCCATTAATTGAAGAGTTCAAGGAGGTGGGTAGTAGGACCGTGAAGTCAACATTGTGTTTGTGCTCAATCGTGTCTGACTCATTGCGAGCCCGTGAACTGTAGCCCGCCAGGCTCCTCTGTCCATGGGATTTTTCAGGCAAAAATACTTGAAGTGGGTTGCCATTTCCTTCCCCAGGAAATCTTTCCAACCCAGGGGTCAAACCCATGCCTCCTAGTCTCCTGCACTGGCAGGCAGATTCTTTATCATTGAGCCATCTGGGAGGCCCGAAGCCAGTATTACTCTGATACCAAAACCAGAAACAGAACTCACAAAAAAAGGAAAATTAAGGGATTAAAAAAAATAATAAGAAAATCAACATCCCTTATAAATCTAAATGCAAAAATCGTAAAAAAAAAGAAGTTAGCAAATCAAATTCAGCAAAAGATAAAAAGGATTAACTATGATCAAGTAGAATTTATGTCAGGAACAAGTGGTTAGTTTAACATACAGAAACAATCAACGTAATATAACATATTAATAAAGGACAAAACCCACATGATCATCACAATAAACCCAGAAAAAGAATTTGACAATATTCCGCACACTTTAACGATAAAGAAAAAAATACTCAACAAACTATAAATCGATGGGAACTCCCCCAATCTGATAAATGACAACTATGAAAAAACCATAGCCAATACATACTTAACGGTGAAAAATTGAATGCTTCCCCTCTGAGATATGGAACAATATAAGGATTTCTTGTCAGGAAATTAAGCAACAAAGACAAATAACAGAAGGGAAGAAGTAAATGACCTCTATTTTCTAATAATATTATGTACAGAAAATTCTAAGTTCAGTTCTGTTCAGTTGCTCAATAGTGTCCAACTGTTTGTGATCCCATGGACGGCAGTACACCAGGCTTCCCTGTCCTTCACCACTTCCCAGAGTTTGCTCAAACTCATGTTCACTGAGACGGTGATGCCATCCAACCATCTCATCCTCTGTCATCTCCTTTTCCTTTTGCCTTCTATCTTTCCCAGCATCAGGCTCTTTTCCAGTCTCTTCACATCAGGTGGCCAATGTATTGGAGCTTCAGCTTCAGCATCAGTCCTTCCAATGAATAGTCAGGGCTGATTTCCTTTAGGATTGACTGGTTGGATCTCCTTGCAGTTCAAGGGACAATCAAGAGTCTTCTCCACCACCACAGTTCAAAGGCATCAATTATTCAGTGCTCAGTCTTCTTTATGGTCCAACTCTCACATCCAGATATGACTACTGGGAAAACCATAGCTTTGACCATATGGACCTTTTTTGGCAAAGTGATTACTCTGCCTTTTAATATGCTATCTAGGTTTGACATAGCTGTTCTTTTCCAAAAAAGCTTTTCTTTTAAGTTTCATGACTGCAGTCACCATCTGCAGTGATTTTGGAACCCAAGAAAATAAAGTCTATCACTCTTTCCATTGTTTGCCCATCTATTTGCCATGCAGTGATGGAACCGGATGTCATGATCTTTGGTTTTTGTTTTTTTTTTTCCCCTTATTTGGTGGGGGGGGTGGTTGGGTAGGGAGAGGGGTGGGCGGGCCACTTCTATTGGTCTATCTATTTTCATCCATCTTTGCTCTTTGGCCCGTGTGGGCCTCCCATCGCAGTGGCCTCTGTTGTTGCAGAGCACCGGCTCTGGGCGCATGCGCCCCAGGGCTCCGGCTCGGTAATTGGACACATCAGTCCAGCCGCTCCGCAGCACGTGGGATCTTCCCAGGCCAGGGATCGAACCGGCGCCCCTTGCACTGCAAGGCAGTGTCCTTACCCACTGGACCACCAGGGAAGCCCGATCTTTGTTTTTCGAATGTTGAGTTTTAGACCAGCTCTTTTCACTCTCCTCTTTCACCTTCATCAAGAGGCTCTTTAGTTCCTCTTCCATCGTAAGGGTGGTGTCATCTGCGTACCTGAAGTTATTGATATTTCTCCCGGCAATCTTGACTCCAGCATGTGCTTCATCCACCGGCATTTCCCATGATGTACTCTGCATGTAAGTTAAATAAACAGGGTGACAATATACAGCCTTGACACACTCCTTTCCCAATTTGGAACCAGTTCATTGTTCCAAGTCGGTTCTAACTTGCTTCTTGACTTGCTTCTAACTTGTTTCTCAGGAGGCAGGTAAGGTGGTCTGGTATTCCCAACTCTAAGAATTTTCCACAGTTTGTTGTGATCTACACAGTCAAAGGCTTTTAAGCACAGTTAATGAAGCAGAGGTAGATGTGGAATTCTCTAGATTTTTCTATAATCCAACAGATGTCAGCAATTTGATCTCTGGTTCCTCTGCCCTTTCTGAATCCAGCTTGTACATCTGGAAGTTCTCTTTTCACATATTGTGGATGCCTAGCTTGAAGGAGTTTGAATATTCCTTTGCTAGCATGTAAGATGAGTGCAATTGTTTGGTAGTTTGAACATGCGCTGGCATTGTCCTTCTCAGGGGATTACAAAAAAACCCCGAAACAAATAAAACCACCAAACTGTAGCAGAAACAACAGTAGTACTGTTGCTGGCAGAGCAGAAGATGGATATGCAAAAACACCTGTATTTCTATACACTTAGGAACAACCCGCAAATAAACAATTTCATTCACAACAGCATCAAAAGAATAAAATATGTCAGAATAAATTTAACAAATGTGGTACAAGATTTGGAAAGTGAAAATTATGTCTTTGCCAAGAAGAATAGAAACCTAAATAAACATTCTCTGTGCATGTATTGGAAGACTCCTGATTTATAGGAAATTCTCTTCTAGTTGATCAATAAATCTAACTCAATCATTATCAAAATCCAAGCAAGTCTGTTTCCTTTCCGCACAAATTGACTAGCTGCTTCGAAAGTTTTTATTAGAAGGCAGAGGGCCTAGAATAACAGTAACAGTCTTGAAAAAGAATAACAAAATTAGAGGACAGAACCTCCTGATTAAGAATAGACATACAAGTCAAAGCCACAGAAGTGAGGGCCCAGACAGAAGCCTTTACATTTACAATCAATTGATATACCACCAAGGAGCCAAGAGACCACTGGTTACCTACACAAAAAAGAATGACTTTGGACCCCCTACCTCACACCATTCACAACATTTAATTCAAAATGAATCAGAGACTTAAATGGAGAGGTAGAACTATAGAACTCTTAGGACACAATCTTTGGGACCTTGAATTAGGCAAACGTTTGGCTGCTGGCAAACCTGACTAGGGTCCCAGGGAAAAATGAGTTTAGAATGTAGGTGATAAGGTCTCATTTCTTTTGTGTGTAATTTACTTTCACTTGTCTGTAAGAGCTCTTGCCTTTAGCACAAGGGATTAGAGTTTCCACCACAGAACGGCTGCTGCCCAACATCCCAGCCTGGCAGGCCTATCTGGAAAAACGCTGCCCCCAGGGCACTTCAAGATAGTGGAGGAAGGCCGTGTGCACAGGCCCTGCACGCAGCACTGCAGTTTAGAGCGTGAGCAACACACCTGTACCCGGCCACAAGCCCTCGCTCCCCCTCCCCCCAGTGACAAGACCCCTAGAAAGCAGCCCCACCCACGGCCTTTCAGGAGGAGGGGAAGCATGTACTCTACAGTCAAGGCTTGCACCTGTCCATTCTTTGATCAAACAATAAAACGTCCCTCTGCTTCTTTCAGCTCAGGTAACGTGGGGCAGCAGAATGTGGGGTTTGAGCCCTACTCTGAAGAATTGGTAACAGTTTCTTAGGTACAACAGCCAAAACATAATCCACAAAATTAAAAATTGATAAATGGAATTTCATCAACAGGTAAAACCGCACGTGTCACCATTAAGAACATCTCATATTGGAAGAAAACATGGGCAAATTACATATCTGCTTGAAGATGGGCATCCAAAATATAAAGAACATTTTATAGAACACAACTCAAGAGCACAAGTGATCCAATGTAAACATGGGCAAAGCAACTGAACAGATATTTCACCAAAAAAAGCTATATGAGCATCCAATAAGCATATTGATAAGATTTTCAATGGGGCTTCCCTAGTGGCTCAGTGGTAAAGAATCTGCCTGCCAATACAGGAGACCTGGGTTCAATCTCTGGGTCAGGAAGATCCCCTGGTGAAGGGAATGGCTATCCACTCCAGTATTCTTGCCTGGAGAACTCCGTGGCTTGTCCATAGGTCACAAACAGTCAGACACGACTGAAAAATTTTCACTTCCAGGAGTATGCAGTACTCATAGGCAGTTTTAATTGGCATGCCTCAGATGATTAATGAAGTTGAACACCATTTCAAGTTTGTTTTGTTTTGTTTCTTCAGCCATATGGAAGTCCTCTTTGTGAAATGCTGATTCAAATAGTTTTGCCCCCTTTCTCCTCTAAATAGTCTGTCATTTTCTTATTGAATTTTGTGGGAGTTTCTTATATTGAATTGGCCCAAAAGTTAGCTCAGGTTTTTTCCATAAGATGTTATGAAAACACCAAACCAACTTTGGAGTCAACCCAATATATTCTTGATGAGGATTTTTTTTTTGTTTTTTAAAGATTTATTTATTTATTTATTTTGGGCGGGGTTCGGGTGGGGAGGGATGGGAGTGGGCGGGCCACTTCTATTGGTCTTTCATTTGTCTATTTTCATCTATCTTTGTTCTTTGGCCCGTGTGGGCCTCCCATCGCGGTGGCCTCTGTTGTCGCAGAGCACCGGCTCTGGGCGCATGCGCTTCAGAGCTCTGGCTCGGTGATTGGACACATCAGTCCAGCCGCTCCGCGGCACGTGGGATCTTCCCAGGGCTCGAACTGGCGCCCCTTGCACTGCAAGGCGGTGTCCTTACCCACTGGACCACCAGGGGAAGTCCGACAAATACTGTTTTAATGTCACATGTGGAATTAGAAATTAAAAAGACAAGTTTATGAATACAGAGAACAGGTGGGCGGTTGCCAGGTTGCCAGAGGGAGAAGGCAGGGATGGGCAATGGGTGCGTGCACGCTTGCTCAGTCGAGCCCAAGCCTTTGTGACCCCATGGACTGTAGCCCACCAGGCTCCTCTGTCCGTGGGATTCTCCAGGCAAGAACACTGAAGTGTTTCCTTCTCCAGGGGATCTTTCCCACCCAAGACTGAACTCGTGTCTCCTGCATCTCTTACACTATAGGCAGATTTTTTCTAAGCCCGGCAAAATGGGTAAAGGGAGTCAAACCAGTTATAAAATAAGGAAATCACGGGGCAGAATGTAAAATAATAATACACGTCATTCTTGCCTGGAGAACTCCGTGGCTTGTCCATAGGTCACAAACAGTCAGACACGACTGAAAAATTTTCACTTCCAGGAGTATGCAGTACTCATAGGCAGTTTTAATTGGCATGCCTCAGATGATTAATGAAGTTGAACACCATTTCAAGTTTGTTTTGTTTTGTTTCTTCAGCCATATGGAAGTCCTCTTTGTGAAATGCTGATTCAAATAGTTTTGCCCCCTTTCTCCTCTAAATAGTCTGTCATTTTCTTATTGAATTTTGTGGGAGTTTCTTATATTGAATTGGCCCAAAAGTTAGCTCAGGTTTTTTCCATAAGATGTTATGAAAACACCAAACCAACTTTGGAGTCAACCCAATATATTCTTGATGAGGATTTTTTTTTTGTTTTTTAAAGATTTATTTATTTATTTATTTTGGGCGGGGTTCGGGTTGGGGAGGGAGGGGAGTGGGCGGGCCACTTCTATTGGTCTTTCATTTGTCTATTTTCATCTATCTTTGTTCTTTGGCCCGTGTGGGCCTCCCATCGCGGTGGCCTCTGTTGTCGCAGAGCACCGGCTCTGGGCGCATGCGCTTCAGAGCTCTGGCTCGGTGATTGGACACATCAGTCCAGCCGCTCCGCGGCACGTGGGATCTTCCCAGGCCAGGGCTCGAACTGGCGCCCCTTGCACTGCAAGGCGGTGTCCTTACCCACTGGACCACCAGGGGAAGTCCGACAAATACTGTTTTAATGTCACATGTGGAATTAGAAATTAAAAAGACAAGTTTATGAATACAGAGAACAGGTGGGCGGTTGCCAGGTTGCCAGAGGGAGAAGGCAGGGATGGGCAATGGGTGCGTGCACGCTTGCTCAGTCGAGCCCAAGCCTTTGTGACCCCATGGACTGTAGCCCACCAGGCTCCTCTGTCCGTGGGATTCTCCAGGCAAGAACACTGAAGTGTTTCCTTCTCCAGGGGATCTTTCCCACCCAAGACTGAACTCGTGTCTCCTGCATCTCTTACACTATAGGCAGATTCTTTGCTGCTAAGCCCGGCAAAATGGGTAAAGGGAGTCAAACCAGTTATAAAATAAGGAAATCACGGGGGCAGAATGTACAGCACAGTGAGTATAGTTAATAACACTGTGTTGCATGTTTGAAAGTTGCTAAGAGAGTCATCTTAAACATTCTCATCTCAGGGTTTCCCTGGTGGTCCAGTGGGTAAAGAGTCTACCTTGCTATGCAGGAGGCACGAGTTCGATCCCTGGCCCGGGAAGACCCCACGTGCCGCAGAGCGGCTGGGCTGGTGTGTCCAATTACAAGCCAGTGCTCTGGAGCACATTCGCCCAGAGCTGGTCCTCTGCAACGAGAAAGGCCACTGCTATGGGAGGTTCACACAAACTGAAGAATAAAGATGGATAAAAAAAATAATAAACCAATATAAAAAGAGGACAAAACTTAAAAAATAAAATTTAAAGTTCTCATCACAGTCACCAAAAATTGTAACTATACTTGGTGATAGACGTTAACTAGATTTACCATGACGATCATTTTACAATACATACAAATATTGAATCATCAGGTTTTGTTCCTGAAATAGCACATTGTGTGTCAATTATACCTCAATATTTTTAACTAAAAAATAAGTTTATTATTGAACAGAGAAGGAAAAGGTCTCAAGTGATTATGAAAACTATTTTTGCAACAATGTTAAAAAAAGAAAACAAAAAATAATGCTTTGCAAGTAAATGGTAGTCATCATGACACTCTATTCTCTGAGCAAAGATATACTCAGTAAGACCTGCATGTAGTGAATTGTGTAACGAGCCTGTAGTCCTATTGTTTCCAAAGGTTACCATGAAGCTGTGAAAAGCCTCACTTGCAAACAGGGAAAGGATATATGTTCTGCATCCTCAAGAAAACTTTTCCCACATTAGATGTATATAGATGTTTCTTACAAGTTTGTTGTCCTTGTTCAGTCACTGAGTTGTATCCAGCTCGTTGAGACCTCGTGGATTGCAGCATGCTGCTAGGCTCCTCTGTCCTCCAATAGCTCCTGGAATTGGCTCAGACTCACGTCCATTGAGTCAGTGATGCTCTCTAACCATCTCATCCTCTGCTGGCCCCTTCTCCCTTTGCCTTCAGTCTTTCCCAGCCAGGGTCAGGGTCTTTTCCAATGAGCTGGCTCTTTGCATTCTTGGCTGACCAAGGTGGATTTTGGAATTCAAAATGGGTAAAGGGAGTCAAACCAGTTATAAAATAAGGAAATCACGGGGGCAGAATGTACAGCACAGTGAGTATAGTTAATAACACTGTGTTGCATGTTTGAAAGTTGCTAAGAGAGTCATCTTAAACATTCTCATCTCAGGGTTTCCCTGGTGGTCCAGTGGGTAAAGAGTCTACCTTGCTATGCAGGAGGCACGAGTTCGATCCCTGGCCCGGGAAGACCCCACGTGCCGCAGAGCGGCTGGGCTGGTGTGTCCAATTACAAGCCAGTGCTCTGGAGCACATTCGCCCAGAGCTGGTCCTCTGCAACGAGAAAGGCCACTGCTATGGGAGGTTCACACAGACTGAAGAATAAAGATGGATAAAAAAAATAATAAACCAATATAAAAAGAGGACAAAACTTAAAAAATAAAATTTAAAGTTCTCATCACAGTCACCAAAAATTGTAACTATACTTGGTGATAGACGTTAACTAGATTTACCATGACGATCATTTTACAATACATACAAATATTGAATCATCAGGTTTTGTTCCTGAAATAGCACATTGTGTGTCAATTATACCTCAATATTTTTAACTAAAAAATAAGTTTATTATTGAACAGAGAAGGAAAAGGTCTCAAGTGATTATGAAAACTATTTTTGCAACAATGTTAAAAAAAGAAAACAAAAAATAATGCTTTGCAAGTAAATGGTAGTCATCATGACACTCTATTCTCTGAGCAAAGATATACTCAGTAAGACCTGCATGTAGTGAATTGTGTAACGAGCCTGTAGTCCTATTGTTTCCAAAGGTTACCATGAAGCTGTGAAAAGCCTCACTTGCAAACAGGGAAAGGATATATGTTCTGCATCCTCAAGAAAACTTTTCCCACATTAGATGTATATAGATGTTTCTTACAAGTTTGTTGTCCTTGTTCAGTCACTGAGTTGTATCCAGCTCGTTGAGACCTCGTGGATTGCAGCATGCTGCTAGGCTCCTCTGTCCTCCAATAGCTCCTGGAATTGGCTCAGACTCACGTCCATTGAGTCAGTGATGCTCTCTAACCATCTCATCCTCTGCTGGCCCCTTCTCCCTTTGCCTTCAGTCTTTCCCAGCCAGGGTCAGGGTCTTTTCCAATGAGCTGGCTCTTTGCATCTGGTGACCAAGGTATTGGAGCTTCAGCATCAGTCCTTCCAACAAACATTCAGGGTGGATTTCCTTTAGGATTGCCTGGTTTGATCTCCTTGCAGTCCAAGGGACTCTCAAGAGTCTTCTCCAGCATCACAATTCAAAAGCATCAACATGGAAGAAATTTTAGGCACAATGTTCTTTCAGTGAAAGGAAGCTGTATTCATTGAGTCAAGCATGCAGTGAATTGTATAACAGACCTGTAGAACTGGTGGAGTTTTTTAAATTAACTTTTTAATTGGAGGAGATAATTTCAATGTACTATTGTGCTGGTTTATGCCATACGAGAATCAGCCATAATTATATAATATATATACTGTATATTATATATTATCTATGTATAAATTATATATATATATATATATATATATATATATCCCCTCCCTCTTGAGAAGACTGGTGTTATTAAAATTACTTTAAAGATGGGAAAAACCTAGCTTTCAAATAGGGAGCTCCTTTATGAAACTACCTTTATGTCCACAGTCAAAGACGTGTTCCCACATTAGATTTATAGAGATGTTTCTTTCTTTTTTTTTTTAAGCTTTATTTACTTTTGGCTGTGCTAGGTCTCTGTTGATGTGTGGGTTTAGCTGCTCTGTGGTATGTGGGATCTTCCTGGATCAGGGCTCGAACCTGTGTCTCCTGCATTGGCAGACGGGTTCTTATCCAATGAGCCACAAGGCAAGCCCCTATAGAGATGTTTCTTACTATGCAAAAGAAATTTTAGGCACAGTGTTCTCTCAGTGAAAACTAGTTACATGCACTGAGTCATGCGTGTAGAGAACTGTATAACTGACCTGAAGTACTATGTTTCTAAGGCTATATTAAAGCTGGGGAAAACCTAGCTTTCAAACAGGAAAGAAAATGCATATTCCTTTCCATCTACATGTGGAGGCTTCTTCCTGTGTTAGATATATCTGTGTGTGCTCAGTCATGAATGACTCTGAGACCCCATGGACTGCAGCCTGTCCGGCTCCTCTGTCCATGGGATTTCCCAGTCAAAATGGGGATTTCCCAGAATACTGGAGCAGGTTGCCATTTCCTCCTCCCGGAGTTCTTCTCGACCCACAGATGGAACCCGCATCTCCTGCATTGGCAGAAGGATTCTCTACCACTGAGCTACCTCTGTAGGCCCCCTGCATTTGATATATAAATGTTTGTTACACACTATATGAATAAATTTTAGGCAGTATGTTCTTTTAGTGCCAGGAAGTTACACTCAGTGATGATGCTAGATTCTTAAATATTTCAAGCATGTGTCATTCTTTTAAGCCCAGCATACTGCAGTCCATGGAGTTGCAAAGAGTCAGATACAACTGAACAACTATCACTCACTCACTCACTTACAACGTTAAATTTTCCGTTAAAAATTTTTTATTGTCTCATCTTCAGATATCCATCTGTATGTTGCTTGTTTATAGAAACATAATTAACCTTTAAATATTGACCTTGGATGCAGTGGCCATGCTAGATACACTTATCAATTCCCACAGCCAGTCTATGGCTTCTTTTGGAAAGTTCTCTGCACCCAGTCATGTCAGAGGAATATGATTATTTTTTCTTTTCTGATTCTTATGCCTTTCATTTCTTGACTCATTACACTGGCTACCACGCTGTACAATGTTCAGGAGAGGGGCTGACCTAAATCACTTGTCCACGATACTATTTGTAGGAAAAGGGGGAACTGAGGAGGCCATATGTACATATGTGCTTAGAATCTTTGAATCTTTCTGGAAAGATATGTGAAAAACTAGTAACCCATCATTAAGATGGGCTTCTCTAGTGGCTCAATGGCAAAGAATCTGCATTCCAATGCTGGAGACACAAAAGATGCAGTTTTGATCCCTGGGTTGGGAAAGTCCCCTGGAGTAGGAAATGGCAACCCCCTCCGGTCTTCTTGTCTGAAAAATCCCGTGGAAAGAGTAGCCTGGCGGGCTATAGTCCACAGGGCTCCAAGAGCCAGACGCGTCTGAGCAAATGAGCACATCACTAAGGCAGCAACTGCAGGGACTCGGGGACTAAACCTAGACCCTATGGTGACCTCCCCAGGCCCACCCCAGGCATGTTCTAGAATGCCCGAAGAACCTGTCCCATCAGATTTCAAAACCCTTAGAGCAGAATCACACCCAAATCCTCGCCCCGGGACAAAGGCCCACATGGGACGCAGGAATGGGTGGGTGGCTTTTACCGTTGTTTAGAAGGAAAGGTGGCCCAGAGAAAAGACATGTCCCTCTAGAAAAGGCTTTCCGGGCATTTTGTGGTCCTGATTTCCTACTTCTTTATCTCAGCCCTTTTCATCAGCATCTCAGTGACTCTGAAATCACACATCAACACAAAAGTTATTGTTGAAGAAACGGGCAAGAGTCGTGACCTCTGGGAAAGATAAGTGGGGGTCAGGAAACGGGAGAGAGGTTTGCCTTTTACTGTTACATCATGTGCATATACTAGGGCCTGAATGTTCGTGTCCCCCCTCTAGATTCACATGCTGAAATCTAATCCCCAGTATGATATGTGATATTGGAGGCTGGGCCTTAGGGAGGAGAGTGGAGCCCTCATGAATGGGATGAGAGTCCTTATGAGAAGAAGTCTGGGGCTTCCCTGGTGGTCCAGTGGGGAAAGAGTCCACATTGCAGTGCAAGGGGCACCGGTTCAATCCCTGGCCTGGGAAGATCCCATGTGCTGCAGAGCAGCTGGACTGGTGTGTCCAATTACGAGCCAGTGCTCTGGAGCGCACACGCCCAGAGCCGGTGCTCTACAGTGAGAGAGGCCATTGCAATGGGAGGCTCACACAGGCCAAAGAATAAAGATGGATGAAAATAAATAAATAAAAAACTGATAAAAGGGCCAAAAAAAAAAAAAAAAAGGTCTGAAAGCTAGTTGACTCTCTTTCCACCGGGTGAAGACACAATGAGAAGTCAGTAGCTTACAGTTCAGAAGAGGCTCCTCAGCAGAACCTGACCATGCGGGCCCCATGATCTTGAACTTTCAACCTCTAAAACTGTAGGAAATAAATGTCTGTGGTCGGTAAGCCACCCAGTTCACATGATTTGGTAATAGCAGCCCAGCTGGCTAAGATGACAAGAAATACTGATTCAAAAACAAATCTAGGGTTTATTTATCTTACAATAAATAACTCAATTAGATGTTAAATCACCACTCAGTTGAAAAGATGATTGTTGGAAAGCACCCCTCTCAGAGAGTTGGGGGGATGGTATCAGCCCCTCTCCCCAAGGCCCACAGTGCTTCTGACTTGGAAAAGAGAGGGTCACAGAAACTAAGACCTTCTGCTGGAAAGCACTGAGCCAGCGGCCAGCTCCGTGAGGGACAGGAGCACGGGGTGTGATGCCTGCCCTGGGGAGACTGAGTAAGGGTCTCTCTCTTCTAGCCGTTCAGTCCTATCCAACTCTTTTGTAACTCCATGGACTGTAGCCCACCAGGCTCCTCTGTCCTTGGAATTCTCCAGGCAAGAACACAGAGGTGGGTTGCCATTTCCTTCTCCAGGGGATCTTTCTGATCCAGGGCTTGAACCCGCATCCCTTGGGTCTCCTGCATTGCAAGGAGACTCTTTACCATCTCAGTCCGGGGTAAGCAGCCACAGAAAAAAACACAGAGACCCAAAGAGAAGTTGAATCATAAAGACGGCAGAGTGCCTGGCACAGGAAACAAGAGCTCCCCTTCTTGAATGGGGAGGAGACCCCCAAGGGATCCTTAGAGAGTCCCATTGCTTTAAGTCCTATTTCCTGGGTGTCCTTATGACATACCCACACCCCAGAAGTCCTGAGTAAGTCCTGTTCCTCAAAGACACTAACTCAGGGAGGTTTCCTCCACTGACTCTGGAGTCACCTTGGAAAGGGGACTGCCTCTTCAGGCTCTGTACCCACCCTGCTGGTCCAGGTTGGGCTGCTGCTCCTGCCTGGCCAGACCAGAAGAGAGGGCTGAGCTGTTCCAGGCAGCCCCAGGATGGCTCTGCCCTTCCCTGCTTCCTTACCCCAGTTGTTTCTGGACATTCCACGTCCCTGCCTGGGAGGCCCAGGCACATTCTTTCTGTGTTTACAAATAGCCATGAATCTGTGACCTCCTGCAATGGACTAGCCCTGTAAGAGTTTTCAGCAGAACCTGACCATGCGGGCCCCATGATCTTGAACTTTCAACCTCTAAAACTGTAGGAAATAAATGTCTGTGGTCGGTAAGCCACCCAGTTCACATGATTTGGTAATAGCAGCCCAGCTGGCTAAGATGACAAGAAATACTGATTCAAAAACAAATCTAGGGTTTATTTATCTTACAATAAATAACTCAATTAGATGTTAAATCACCACTCAGTTGAAAAGATGATTGTTGGAAAGCACCCCTCTCAGAGAGTTGGGGGGATGGTATCAGCCCCTCTCCCCAAGGCCCACAGTGCTTCTGACTTGGAAAAGAGAGGGTCACAGAAACTAAGACCTTCTGCTGGAAAGCACTGAGCCAGCGGCCAGCTCCGTGAGGGACAGGAGCACGGGGTGTGATGCCTGCCCTGGGGAGACTGAGTAAGGGTCTCTCTTCTAGCCGTTCAGTCCTATCCAACTCTTTTGTAACTCCATGGACTGTAGCCCACCAGGCTCCTCTGTCCTTGGAATTCTCCAGGCAAGAACACAGAGGTGGGTTGCCATTTCCTTCTCCAGGGGATCTTTCTGATCCAGGGCTTGAACCCGCATCCCTTGGGTCTCCTGCATTGCAAGGAGACTCTTTACCATCTCAGTCCGGGGTAAGCAGCCACAGAAAAAAACACAGAGACCCAAAGAGAAGTTGAATCATAAAGACGGCAGAGTGCCTGGCACAGGAAACAAGAGCTCCCCTTCTTGAATGGGGAGGAGACCCCCAAGGGATCCTTAGAGAGTCCCATTGCTTTAAGTCCTATTTCCTGGGTGTCCTTATGACATACCCACACCCCAGAAGTCCTGAGTAAGTCCTGTTCCTCAAAGACACTAACTCAGGGAGGTTTCCTCCACTGACTCTGGAGTCACCTTGGAAAGGGGACTGCCTCTTCAGGCTCTGTACCCACCCTGCTGGTCCAGGTTGGGCTGCTGCTCCTGCCTGGCCAGACCAGAAGAGAGGGCTGAGCTGTTCCAGGCAGCCCCAGGATGGCTCTGCCCTTCCCTGCTTCCTTACCCCAGTTGTTTCTGGACATTCCACGTCCCTGCCTGGGAGGCCCAGGCACATTCTTTCTGTGTTTACAAATAGCCATGAATCTGTGACCTCCTGCAATGGACTAGCCCTGTAAGAGTTTTCTGGAGCCCTTAGGCAAGTGTCTCTCTGCTCCATCGGGAGCAGCTCCCCTTTCCTATATTCCCACCTTCCCCGAGAGACCCCTCCTCCACACGTCCTGACCCCCATGGCTGGATCCCAGTCTACAGTTGGGACTTTCCAAAAGCTCCTCTAGGTCTGTTCCCAGCATCTCCCCTTCTCCAGGCCACCCACCAGGATCCTGACTCCTGGGCGATGTGGGGAGCAGGTTTCTCAGAGCCCCAAAGGGCAAGATGGAGCCAAGCGCAGAGGGAAAGAGCATTGGATCACCATGCTGAAGCTCTCGCTGAGCCCAATTACAGCGTTAAAAATGGAGGATGAAAAAAAAAACATAGACGTTGATAATAGGCACCCGTCACTCTCTTTCATGTGGATTTGTTTATGTAATCCTCACAAAAACCCTTTAAGGGGAGTCCTATTGTTGTCTCTGCCGTACACAGAAGGAAACGGGCACCCAGAGGTTAGGATGCTTGCCAAGGTCCACAGCTCTAAGCGACAGAGTCAGGATTCAAACCTCAGTCGTCAGATTCCCAAATCCAGGCTTTGACGCATTCATTCTATCACTTCTCAAGGCACTTGGGCGAGATCTCACCTCGGAGCTTTGGGTCATGCCATTCTTTCCTTTTGGAATGCTTCCTCCACCTCCCTGGCAAAACGGACCCTTCTGTGCCCACTCAGCTGCTTGCCCTGGCATGATCCCTCTCCTCCCCCTCCCTGCCCTAGAGAGAGCTTCAGGCATTCTCCCCTGCTGCCACTTCTGGCCTCCATGGGGTGGACACGCCACAAGGTCTTTGCCCAGTCATGACGCCACACCCCACGGAGCCGTGAACATTTCCCAGAAGGTCCTGGCCTTTGTCCATCTTCATGGCGCCAGCCTCACACACAGCAGACGTCTCCAAGAGCTTTGCAGCGTTCCACATGGGGTGGCCCCAGAGTCTCTGGATTTGTAGTAATCCAGATGTGAGAATTAGGAGACAAAGAAATCTTGGATATGTCACTGCCTTTCTGTGGTCTCCAAATTTTCCCAGGACGGAGATTTTTCTCTGATCCTCCGCTGTTAAAATCCCCATCTCTCCCTGCCTAAGAAATCACCTGGGGACTTTTTCTTTCCTTTCGGCTCTATGGGAGAGAGTCTGAGAGCTGCTCGTGGGGCCAGACTTGAGATCTCAAACTGGACTTACCAGAGGAAAGTCTGAGTCACCTTCCTGTCTCAAGATGGAGCTTGGCTGCTTTCTCTTGGGTGATGGAGGGCCAGGAAGTGCCCTGACACACCTGGGGAAACCGTGACCCCTCCTGCTCAGGCCTGAGGAGGAGGGTCATCCAGTTACTAGACCCTATTGATAATAATAGCTGTTATTAAGGCTCATACCACACTTACCACCCCACCCTATTCATTCACAGTAGATGCATTCCCAAGCCTGGGAGGCAGAGCAGAGGTATGGTTAGGACGACAGACTGGGTTGGGCCAGAGCAACGGCTCTATATCTTCACTTCTCTGAGCCTCAGTCCTCCCATCTGTAAAATGGGCCAAGTACCTTTCCTCATGGGTCATCCTTGTGAAGTAAATGCACATACACACTTAGCTATGACTGAATGCCTGACTTAGACCACTGTATGGATGAGATCTGTGAGCAACTTGGGAGCCCGCAGCAGGTGTTCTATCTACCTCCCTGTCCCTGGCCCCCTGTACATGATAAATATACAAAAGACAATAGGAAAGTTTCTCTTTTCCACTCATCCCCATAGCTGCGTGTCTTTGGGCAATCTGCGTTCCCTCTCTGGGCTTGATGTGAAGTTGTCTAAGCTTACACTTGAATACCAGCACCCAAGGGAATGGTAGGTCACATTAGGCACTCTGCAGTCAGCAGAGACAGCCTGGGGTGATTTCTGTCTCCATTGACCTCTCTAAGCCTCAGTTTTCTTGTGTCCAGTTACTTCCTTCCTCTCAGTGTTATGTTGAAACTTCAATGCATGAAGACTGCTGGGCACAGACCCAGAATATCATAAGTGCTCGATTAATTAAAGATGATTTAAGAGCGAAAGGAGGAAGTGGTGGGGACCAAGGAAGGATGGTTGTAAATCTTGTCTTGTGGGAACCCAGAGAAGCAGCAACAAATGCCAGCTGTTGAGGTGCAGGGAGGAGCCTGGAGACTCAGAGAGGGAGGGCGACCTAGCCAATGGCACACAGCTGCTGTGGAGAGCTGGAAGGAGGCTCTGTAGATGCGGCCCTGGTCTGGGCTGGGAGGCAGTCATCTGTGACGCAGCAGGCGCTGGCTTGCAGATGACCCCCCGGAAGGCGGGTGCTGTTTACTAGTGTGCACTTGGGAAGCTCTGATTTCTTTTCTTCCTTCTGAGAACCAAGCATTCCTAAAACAAACAAATACATCTTGGTCTAAGCTCTGATTCATTCAGTGAGTTTATTTAAAATAGTGTATCTGGGGCTTCCCCTGGTGGTCCAGTGGGTGGGGACACCGCCTTGCAGGGCAAGGGGCGCCGGTTCCATCCCTGGCCTGGGAAGATCCCACCTGCCGCGGAGCGGCTGGGCCGATGTGTCCAATTACCGAGCCGGAGCTCTGGAGCGCATGCGCCCAGAGCCGGTGCTCTGCGACAACAGACGCCACCGCGACGGGAGGCCCACGGGAGCCAGGGAACAAAGACGGATGAAAATGGAGAAACGAAGGACCAATAGAAGTGGCCAGCCCGCTCCCCTCTCTCCCCAACCCAACCCCGGCCCAAAAATAAATAAATAAATAAATCTTTAAAAAAAAAAAAGTATCTCTGAGTGGAGATAGCTTATGCTTGCCATGTCACCCTCTAATCTGAGGAATGCAACCCAGACTGAGGTAAGATGGGGGTTCCAGAGCCCTCTGGGCCTCAGTTTACCCATTTGTAAAATGACCAGGTTGTTTTAAAAAAATGTTTTGAGAGGATAGTTGCATTTTACAAGGTTGCATTGGTTTTTGCTGTACCAGGTGAACCCACTGAAAGTATACATATATCCCCTGCCTCTTGAACCTTCCAGCTCTCCATCCCCGCTTCTAGGTCATCACAGAGCACCAAGCTGAGCTCCCTGCGCTGTACAGAAGCTTCGCACTAGCTATTTTACAAACACGGTAGGGTAGAGATGAGCGTCTTCGGTGGCTCAGCGGTAAAGAATCTACCTGCCAAGCAGGAGATGCAGGTTCAATCCCTGGGTGGTGAACATCCCCTAGGAGAAGGACATGGCAACCCGCTCCAGCATCCTTGCTGGGAAAATCCCACGGACAGAGCAGCTTGGCGGGTCACAGTCCACGGGGTTGCAAGAAGTTGGACACGACTTAGTGATTAAACAACAGCAAGAGTATATATGAAAATGCCCGGATTCTATAGGCCAGCAGTCCCCAGCAGTTTTTTTTTTGCAGGGACCAGTTTCGTGGAAGACAATCGTGAAAGAATGGAAACACGGGTAGGGGTGGTGAGGAAAGGGTAGGCGATGGTTGAGGCAGGTGGTGCGAGGGATGGGGAGTAGCGGGAAGCCGCAGATGAAGCCCTGTTTGCTCTCCTGCCACTCACCTCCTGCTGTGCAGGTTTGGGACAGGCCTCGCGGCTGCCACCCCATCCCTGCCGGGAGCACTGGCAGCGATAGCTGTGCCCCCCGTAGGGCTCCCATGGCCAGTGCCTTCCTCAGCGGCTGCTCCGGGGGTGGGGGTGGGGTTGCTCGGTTCCATCCGCGCCGAGTGCGAGAACAGAGAGTGCATGAAACCACGAGATTAGGAGGGGAAATGCACTGAGGAACATGCAGAGATGTCCTGGAGTACTGTGTGAGGCATTAGTAACAAGAGTGGCCTCTGGGGAAGGAAACCCGGTCAGGGATGAGAGAAAACGTCTTCCACCGTATATTCTTTCGTATCTTTTGAAAATCAAATAGCGTCAATGTTTTTCTTGCTGTTCAGTCGCTTAAGTCATTTCCAGCTCCTTAGCAACGCAATGCCTGTTAAAAAAAATTTCTTTTTAATAAGTAATGTAAAAAATTTAGTTCTGGAAGTCAGCGTTCTGGTATTTTTTTTCTCTAATTATATAACAGTGATTGCAATCTTTCCTTTTCACATACTGAGGATCAAATAAGAAAAGCCTCCAGTGAGCAGGCTCTCTGGCCCGGATTTTCTGATGCCTGTGGGAGAGGAAGCTGGAGGTCAAGGAGGAAGAAAAGATATGGTTCACAAATTCAAATTTGACGTTGAAAAGTACAAAAGGAAAAGTGAAATTCGTTTGTTCCCCCCCCCCCCCGCCCCCCCAGGAAACAGCCTCTGATAAAAAAAGCTTTTTGTGACTTATTGCAAGGTGGAGGGGATCCTAAAAAATAAAAATAAAATAAAACAAAACAGGCCTTGTGAAAGGCAAGTTTCCGTATCATTTGACCCTTAAGTCTATTTCTACAGGTGATTTTGGTCCTGTTTCTCCAGCACCAGGCTGGGTCTTGGCCGAGAATGCCAGTCCAGAGGCTTCCTGAAAGCAAACGCTTGTCCTCTCCAAGTTCAGCAGTGGCGTCCCTAGCTGGCTGCTCGGAAGAGGGAGGCCACACAGAGTGTCCCATCTAACCTCCCATCTAGCCGTGTCCACCACGGTCATCTGTCTGCGTTTCCCCAACCAGACGGAGAAAGGAGGTCAAGGTTTCCTAACCTCTCCACGGTAGAAATCGTTTACGCTCATGGGAGTAAATCCCACGAGCACAGAGAATGGAAACTCTTTTCTCATTTCCTCTCCCCAAAGGGAACTGAGTTACCAAGCAGGTTTGAGGGCATCCTCCCGAAAGGGGTCTGTAAGTCAGCCCTGGGAGGCAGGAGAGTGATGGTGCTCATTCCACGGATGAGGACACTGGGGCTTGGAAAGGAGAGATTGCCGAGACCACACAGCTGAAATGTGGCAATGCTGGGATTTGAACTGCACTCTCCTGTCCACGAGCCTACCATGGTGTGAGCTCTGAATGGCTCCATCCCGAGTTTCTGGAGTTTCTTTGCCTCATCCCTTGTCCCAAGCATACACATACAACACAGACACGCATGACTAACTCAGCCACACAAAATGCCCCCAAACGCACATACACACTGGCCTAGTGGGGTGCCCTCACCCCCACAGATACACAAACCCACACACTCACACAGTCACGCGTGTGCTGTGTATATAAGTACACTTCAGACGCGCACAGACGTTCTCACTGCAGAGACAAACCAGTACATTTTTAAGAGGATCAAATAAGAAAAGCCTTGCAGTTTGGGATTTTCTGATGCCTGTGGAGAGGAAGCTGGAGGTCAAGGAGGAAGAAAAGATATGGGTCACAAATTCAAATTTGACGTTGAAAAGTACAAAAGGAAAAGTGAAATTCGTTTGTTCCCCCGCCCCCAGGAAACAGCCTCTGATAAAAAAAGCTTTTTGTGACTTATTGCAAGGTGGAGGGGATCCTAAAAAATAAAAATAAAATAAAACAAAACAGGCCTTGTGAAAGGCAAGTTTCCGTATCATTTGACCCTTAAGTCTATTTCTACAGGTGATTTTGGTCCTGTTTCTCCAGCACCAGGCTGGGTCTTGGCCGAGAATGCCAGTCCAGAGGCTTCCTGAAAGCAAACGCTTGTCCTCTCCAAGTTCAGCAGTGGCGTCCCTAGCTGGCTGCTCGGAAGAGGGAGGCCACACAGAGTGTCCCATCTAACCTCCCATCTAGCCGTGTCCACCACGGTCATCTGTCTGCGTTTCCCCAACCAGACGGAGAAAGGAGGTCAAGGTTTCCTAACCTCTCCACGGTAGAAATCGTTTACGCTCATGGGAGTAAATCCCACGAGCACAGAGAATGGAAACTCTTTTCTCATTTCCTCTCCCCAAAGGGAACTGAGTTACCAAGCAGGTTTGAGGGCATCCTCCCGAAAGGGGTCTGTAAGTCAGCCCTGGGAGGCAGGAGAGTGATGGTGCTCATTCCACGGATGAGGACACTGGGGCTTGGAAAGGAGAGATTGCCGAGACCACACAGCTGAAATGTGGCAATGCTGGGATTTGAACTGCACTCTCCTGTCCACGAGCCTACCATGGTGTGAGCTCTGAATGGCTCCATCCCGAGTTTCTGGAGTTTCTTTGCCTCATCCCTTGTCCCAAGCATACACATACAACACAGACACGCATGACTAACTCAGCCACACAAAATGCCCCCAAACGCACATACACACTGGCCTAGTGGGGTGCCCTCACCCCCACAGATACACAAACCCACACACTCTCACACAGTCACGCGTGTGCTGTGTATATAAGTACACTTCAGACGCGCACAGACGTTCTCACTCGCAGAGACACAGACACCGGGACATGCCCGTCCCCACCCAGCTCGCCTGGGGAGGGCGTCTGAGAGCACAGGTTGGAAAGGAATTTCCAGACTCAGCATTTCAGAAAGGAGTGAGTTTATTAAGAACAAAGAACAGAGATAAAGTGGGCACTGAGAGCGCAGCAGGCTGGCAGCTCCTGAGAGACCAGGGAAAGCCAACAGTTTCCGTGGGTGAATAGCCAATTTTTATAGCCTCAAGACCCAGAAAATTCCTGCTGGATGGTTGGCATGAGGTGATTGAGTGGGGCTATAGGGTGTTGACTGGAGTGGGCCTCTTTGCTTAATTGGGGGTCATGAAGCTTTTTAGCTTTTGGCAAGGTTACAGAGTGGCTCAGTCAGCTTCGGGGATGTCCCTGGTTCTGGGCTCCACTTCTGTGGCCTTGGGGCAGGACTCATCCTCATTAACTGTCTCAATCTACCTCTCAGAGGGACCACGTTCCCTCTGCTGGCCGAGCTGGCCCCAGAGGCTCTGCCGTCTCTGCCCTCTCCAATACCAGCTGAAGACCAGCGAACGTGCCAGAGGGTGCCACCTGCCCCACAGCTGGGTCCCCTACGTCCACGCCCTTCCCTTCCTGGCCAAGATTCTAAGGCAGCAGAAATCTAAGGCTCCTGTTCTCCCCTCACCGCCCTGGTGTGTGCATGCAGTGCCCAGTTGCTCAGTCGTGTCCAACTCTTTGCGACCCCATGGACTGTAGCCCTCAGGCTCCTCTGTCCATGGGATTCTTCAGGCAAGAATAGTGGAGTGTGAGGCCATTTCCTCCTCCAGGGAATGTTCCCAGTCCAGGAATGGGATCCTCGTCTCCCACATTGGCAGGTGGATTCTTTACCACGGAGCCACCTGGGAAGCCCCGCAACCCTGATACCTCATGGAATTTTGGTGAAGAACCTTGAGGTTCATCACTCCCACCTCCTGAGGTTTACATATATATATATACATGATATCTTGGAGAGGGCCCCGGCTGGGAGATAAAACCCCAGCCCTAGGTGGCAGCCCAGCTCTCACCCTCATGCCAACCCCAGTGACTTCATCTTCTCCAGCTGCTCCTGTTTGTGGAATGTTTCTGAATCCCTTGCCTTAGTCTCCCTCTCCCCTTCCATAATCCGGATGTGATAGGGAAGAACCTCTGATATTCTAAGTTAGTCGCTAGGCACTTCCCTGGCGGCCCAGTGGTTAAGACTCTGAGAGTCTACTGCAGGGGGCAAGGGTTCAGTCCCTGGTCAGGGAACTAGGATCCCACTTCTGCTCCTCAGCCAAAAAAAAAGAAAAGAACATTAATCACTAAAGGGATGTTGCCTAGAAGTTTCAACTATACATAATGGCCCATCTCTGGGAACCCTGCCTCCCAGGTAATAAGCATTAAGCTAAAATACCTTTGTTTAGCTCGCAGGAAACCTCCTGACCAGGCTCACCTGTAAATGAGTGCAAGGCAGGAGGAATTAAACGCAGATGGTCTGGAGTCTGACTGGAACCGGGACTTTCCCCTCCCTCCTTTTGTTACAAAAGAATCCTGAATTCTAACTGGACAAAAATGGTTCTTTGAGACGCGAGTCCACCATCTCAGACTGATAGCCTTCTGAATAAAGTTGCTACTCCTTGCCTCACCAGCTCCTCTCTCCATTTATTGGCCTGTCGAGTGGTGAGCAGTATGATGAGGTAAGGCTCAAATGCTCAAGAGGATGGAAACCTGTACATTCAGTCTGACCTGGGGCTCTCCTAAAAATGGGGCTCCTTAATGCACCAGAGACATAGCATGAACCTCATAAAAATGCACTCCTGCCTCCACAGTTACCAGGGGTCCCCAGGGCTGGGGCAGAGTGGGCACTCCACTCTGGTGAGTAGGTGGAGGGCGGAAGGTTCCTTTGTCCCGTAGCCTGAGGTTAACTAGGAGCGACCTGCTTCCTTTGAATTGCAGTCTCACGGATTAGAGCCTGAGGATGAAGGCCTTAGCTGGATGCTATAAATATCTGGGGAGATAGACACTGAATTTAGAATTTATTCATTTGCTCAATTAGCAAGCGAACTATTTCCTGAGTGCCTGCCTATAAGATGCCAGGCGCTGGAGATCAGGAGTGAATGAAGGGCCCAGGCAGGTCCTGCTCACGTGGAGTGTGGAGTTCATGTGACCTCACACAAACACACACGCACGCACGCACACACGCACGTCATGTTGGCGGCTCTGGTGCGGACAAGAGAGCTGACCCAAACTGGAGGCCAGCTTCCCCAGGAACGGGGTGTTCTGTGGACAGCTGAGGGCTGTAAAAAGCGCTGTGGGCTTTCAACAATGCTGAGACTTTTTGAGAGTGCCTGACCTAGAAAAACATTGCATCTGATGCTCTCATTTTTGTGGGGCGCTTGATCAACCAAGACACTTGCTCTATAGATCTGTGGAAACCTTTGGAGAACAAAGAAGGTGTCAGTAATGCTCTTTTTTTTCTTTTTCTTTCTTTTTTTTGAGAATAAAAGGTAATTTTCATGGCCTTTTTTTTTCTTTTGCATCTCAAAAGCAGTCAATTGCGGAGGATGGGACTCATCCAGAAGCTCTCTGGCTGGGGGACAGAACACCCTGATTTTTCACTACTCAGTGATGCCTTCCTGGGACTCAGTGAATCCACCTGTCACTTGTCCAGGCCCCTGCTGGCATGTCTTCGGTTGAAGTCCAAGGTCATGAGTGTGTGTTCTAGGAGCTGGATGCCAGCAGCCACAGAAAGGACCGCAGGAAGCAGGCCTAGAGAAAACAGAAAGCATCAGGAGTTTCAAAAGGTCAAAGGGAAACTGGGAGCTATTTGAGGATAAGAGAATTTCCAAAGGAAATTGCTCAGAGTGGCTTTGTGCCGATGGGAAAGGCTCCTGTCCCTCCCCAGAATTAGCGCCCTTCTCTCCCTCCTTGAAAGCCCCACTTTGATGGGCTTGGGCATCAAACACAGCCTGCGGTGCTGGGTTCCGGCATCTCGGGGGCCCAGATCCGACTCTGGAGGCCTGGAGAAACAGCAGCCCCTGCCCTGGGCCTCATGACTCACGCAGAGAATGGGTGGTGGCCGAGGGGAAGGTGGAACATTTGTCCCCTTGAACTGGACTCTCCCTAAGGCCCTCAGTTTCTGTGGAGAAACCCATGGCCCATCTTAACCCTCCAGGCTCCTCTCTTCCGCCCTCATTTTCCTCCAGACCCCCTCATGTTAGCCCCACGCTCAGGCTTTCCTTCGCTGAAGCTGTGCCCCCATGCCTTCCTCTCAACCCCTGCAAAGCAGAGCTATCCTTCTGTGTCCACCCTCTCCAGCAAGCCTGCTCCTTCCTGGCCTCCTTGAGGTTTTTTTCTGGGGGAAAGGGACAGGGTGGGCCATATCATGATCTGGGTTGGCTCTGCTCTTCCTAATACTCTGCAGGTGAATGATGACGGCCAGCACTGTTCTGTAGAAACAAAATAGACGCCACACACAGAATTTTCTAGTAGCAACGTTGAAAAAGTAAAACAGATGACATTCATTTTAATAATATGTTCAACACAATATGCTACTGCTTAGTCACTTCAGTCCTGTCTGACTCTGTGTGACCCCCTGCAACCCATCCAGCTTTTCTATCCTTGGAACTCTCCAGGCAGGAATGCTGGAGTGGAAGAAAAAATAAAAAAAGAATGCTGGAGTGGGTTGCCATGTCCTTCTCCATCAGCACAATGTAGCCAATGTATTGTCGCTTTCACATAGCAATAGTAAAAGTTAATCATCAAATAAGGTTGGCTTCTGAACAACAGGGACGTTAGGGGTGCTGGCCCTCTGTATGGTCAGAAACTCGTATATGACATACAGTCTGCCCTGCACCACTGAGGTTCCTTTGTGTCCATGGCGCTTCCCTGGCTGCAGCTCCGTATTCATGAATGGATTCAGTCAACTGCTGATTGTATGGTCCTATAGTGTTTACCATCGAAAAAAAACACTGAACTTTTAGAAAAAGAAAAAAAAAACACCTATGGGTAAGGGGACCTGCACAGTTCAAACTCATATTGTTTAAGGGTCAATTGTAGCTTACATGTCTATTTTCATACTCTCTTTAAAATCTAGCTTGTATATTACATTAGGGTTCCTCTGAATTGTGTGTATCCACATTTCAAATGCTCAATAGCCAGCGCCTGACTACCGCGTTAATCAGCATAGATCAAGGCCATATTAGCACTGATATTATTTTTTTTGGCCTCCAAGTCATCATTCATTTATTTTCATCCATCTTTTTTATTCTTTGGCCTGTGTGGGCCTCCCATCGCAGTGGCCTCTCTCATTGCAGAGCACCAGTCTGGGCGCATGCGCTCCAGAGCGCTGGCTTGTAATTGGACACACCTGCCCAGCCACTCCGCAGCATGTGGACTCCCCAGGCCAGGGATCGAATGGGTGCCCTTGCTCTGCAAGGCAGACTCTTACCCAGTGGGCCACCAGGAAGCCCCTCGAGGGCATATTCATCTCTGGGTTACAGATGACAGAAGTTCACCTTAGGGGCTTCTTCCGGCCTGAGGCCCGTACAAGGCTGTTCTGTAGAAACAAAATAGACGCCACACACAGAATTTTCTAGTAGCAACGTTGAAAAAGTAAAACAGATGACATTCATTTTAATAATATGTTCAACACAATATGCTACTGCTTAGTCACTTCAGTCCTGTCTGACTCTGTGTGACCCCCTGCAACCCATCCAGCTTTTCTATCCTTGGAACTCTCCAGGCAGGAATGCTGGAGTGGAAGAAAAAACAAAAAAAAGAATGCTGGAGTGGGTTGCCATGTCCTTCTCCATCAGCACAATGTAGCCAATGTATTGTCGCTTTCACATAGCAATAGTAAAAGTTAATCATCAAATAAGGTTGGCTTCTGAACAACAGGGACGTTAGGGGTGCTGGCCCTCTGTATGGTCAGAAACTCGTATATGACATACAGTCTGCCCTGCACCACTGAGGTTCCTTTGTGTCCATGGCGCTTCCCTGGCTGCAGCTCCGTATTCATGAATGGATTCAGTCAACTGCTGATTGTATGGTCCTATAGTGTTTACCATCGAAAAAAAACACTGAACTTTTAGAAAAAGAAAAAAAAAACACCTATGGGTAAGGGGACCTGCACAGTTCAAACTCATATTGTTTAAGGGTCAATTGTAGCTTACATGTCTATTTTCATACTCTCTTTAAAATCTAGCTTGTATATTACATTAGGGTTCCTCTGAATTGTGTGTATCCACATTTCAAATGCTCAATAGCCAGCGCCTGACTACCGCGTTAATCAGCATAGATCAAGGCCATATTAGCACTGATATTATTTTTTTTGGCCTCCAAGTCATCATTCATTTATTTTCATCCATCTTTTTTATTCTTTGGCCTGTGTGGGCCTCCCATCGCAGTGGCCTCTCTCATTGCAGAGCACCAGTCTGGGCGCATGCGCTCCAGAGCGCTGGCTTGTAATTGGACACACCTGCCCAGCCACTCCGCAGCATGTGGACTCCCCAGGCCAGGGATCGAATGGGTGCCCCTTGCTCTGCAAGGCAGACTCTTTACCCAGTGGGCCACCAGGGAAGCCCCTCGAGGGCATATTCATCTCTGGGTTACAGATGACAGAAGTTCACCTTAGGGGCTTCTTCCCGGCCTGAGGCCCGTACAAGGCACTTCCTTCCCGCTGTGTCTGGCAGGTGACCAGGGGGCGGCTGTGGGCTGGGGCTCAGCCCTCCGAGTCCACCCGCGCCCCGGAGCCCTCAGCCAGTGGACTCGCTGCCAAGGAGGGGGTGGCGGCGGGGCCAGGAATGTGCGGACCGGCCGGGCTGAGGAACCAGCAACCCCTCCAGGCCTGCTTCCAGGGACTCAAACCTGCCTCAGCCACGGATTTCCCCTGGGAAATAAGCAAAGATCGGAGAGAGACCAGACCTCAGCAGAAACAGCAGTTCCTGGGCACCCACCCCTCACAGCGCTTCCAGATGTGCAACATGGAACAACCTGAGGAGACGGCCTAGCCTCTGAGAAATTCCATTATGTGTGTACATTGTTCTTTGAAGGTGCTGGATAAGGAACAGGGATCATCTACAGAATCCAAGGGAACTCCTTGTATCCATTCGTAACCATGGCTGTGGCTGAGCTGGACTGAAAGTCAAAATATGCATGTCAGGACTTCCCTGGTGGTCAAGTGGGTGAAGAGTCCGCCTTGCAGTGCAAGAGGCACTGTTCGACCCCTGGCCCAGGAAGATCCCACATGCTGAGGAACAGCTGGGCCAGTGTGTCCACTTACAAGCCACTGCTCTGGAGTGCATGTGCCCAGAGCTGGTGCTCTGCAGTGAGAGAGGCCACTGCAATGGGAGGTCCACACATGCCAAAGAAAAAAGAGGGATGAAATTTTTTTTTAATTAAAAAAAAAAAGTTCACATTAAACTGACTTAAGTGGAAAAGGACATGGTCTCATAAAACTGAAAAGACCAAAGCTGGATGGTTTCAGGCACCACTAGATCCAGGTGTCTCGATAATACCGATGTCAGCATTCTGACTTTTCTGGACCCTCCAGCTCTTCTCAAGCAGGCTCTGGAGAGCACAGCAGCAACAGCCACCACCAGCCTCAGACTTGCCTCTACCAGGTCAGCCACCTGACTTCCACACCCACTTTCTCCTCTCCAAGGTTCCCCTCGCCAGACTTCCATTGGACCAACTGGGATCGTGTGCCCATTTCTGAACCAGTCCCTGTGCAGCTGGGTGAATGGAATTGACGGATTGGCCAGAGCTGAGTCCCAAGCCCATTTTCCCCCACCAGGTAGGAGAGCAGAGTCTGCTTAGGTGACCTGCCTAGCCAGAGAATTGGGGGGCGTTTGTTTCCCATGAAACATCAGGGGGGGCTGGCAGGAGCAGGAGTGGCCAGCGTAGGGGTGGGATTGAGTCAGTAGGGGCTCCCAAAGAGTAGATGAGGATCAGGTCAAACAGGAAAGTCATAACCTTGTCCTGCGGAAGTGTTTTAAAATCTAATGACTTGTAAGGCACCTTCCTGTGATGATGGCTTTTGTGCTGGAGCCAGCTGGGAGGTCAGTGGATGTGGGAATCAGGAGTGGGGAGAGGCCCGGGTGGTGCTGGGAACTCTGGGCATCTGAGCCCCCGACTTGGCTATGCTCCTAGGGAGGGCACCCGGGGAATATCCAGTGCCTAGACCTCAGACATCACGTCCCCCTTCACCCCTACACTGAGCATTCAGCCCACCCTGGGAGAAAGCCCTAGGCTGCTGAGGCCCTGAGCAGAGCACAAAAAAGCTTTTACCTAAAAGAAGCAGAGCAGATGGGGCCTGTGGCAGAGTCTAGAGGTCCCTGAGCCCCAGATGGGTAAAAGCAATGGATGTGTGGATGCAGAGAGCTGGGCTTGTGAGTCAGAGCTGAAGGCTCACAGGAAGGCAAGAGGTCATTCAAGACCTCACCTGAGGCTTCCTGAGCTACAGCTGAGAGAGACAGAAAACTAATTGAAGAGCACAGCAACCTGACCCGCCCGTCCACCCATCTGTGCACTCATCCAGAACTTAGGGATCAGGTTCCTGCTATGTGATGGGTCTGTACTACTGCTGGGGCCACCTGGTGACCAGACAGTCAAGGTTCCTGCCTTTGCAAGAGCACAGAGGCCAGTCAGAGAGAAATGTGACCATCGAATCAGCCAGCAAAGGAACACAGGCATTTTACAGCTGTCAGAAGGAGGCCAGACTGAAAGGGAGTGGGAGGTGGGCCAGGGGCCATGTGAACCCAGATCCTGACACAGGAATGATGAAAGCCGCTGGTCCTGCGTGAACTGGGGGAAGATGGCTCTCTACGGAGGAAACAGAAAGTGCCAGGGCCCAGGGGGACAGAAAGATGGGTGCAAGGCGCTGGAGGCGGGAGATGAGGCGGGAAAGGCAAGCAAGGCTGGATCAAAGAGGGCAGTCAGGATCCTGTGACGGTAGGGATGGCCCTGTTGATGCTGCTCTTGCCAAGTCCGTTTGACAGTGGCCATTCCCGTGGTCCTTGCTAGGCCAGCCACAATATTCACCAAGTGCAAGAAAAGGGGAGAAACAGAAGTGTAGGTGACAGTCTGAGACAGCTCCACCAAGCTGGGAACCGGAGAGATAACCCCAAGACCACGCAGGATCTCACCTGAGTGGTGCAAGATAAATTTCAGACCATGTCCAATCAGATCATTAAAGGAACTGAGGACATGAGGGCCTTCCCTCTCGGTCCAGTGGTTAAGACTGGGCCTTTCAATGATACACGTTCAATCCCTGGTTGGGGAGCTGAGATTCCACGCATGCCTCAGGACCGAAAAAATTTAAAAACCCAAACCATAAACAGAACCAATAAAGTTACATAAAACAGTACCAAGGGCTTCCCTGGTGGTCCATAGGGTAAAGAGTCCACCTTGCTGTGCAAGGGGCACCGGTTCAATCCCTGGCCCAGGTAGATTCCACGTGCCACGGAGCGGCTGGGCCAGTGTGTCCAATTATGGGCGAGCTCTCTGGAGCGCAGGCGCCCGGGGCCAGTGCTCTGCAACAAGAGAGGCCACTGAAGTGGGAGCCCCACACAGGCTGAAGAATAAAGATGGATGAAAGGAAATAAATCAAAATCGACAAAAGAGGCCAAAAAAAAGACTGTTAAAATGGTTCACGTTTTAAAAAAATCTTAAAAAAAACAGGGACTTCCCTGGTGGCTCAGTGGTAAAGAATTCACCGGCCAATGCAGGAGACATGGGTTCCATCCCTGATCTGGAAAGACCCCACATGCCGTGCAGCAACGAAGTCGGGCCTCCACAAATACTGAGCCTGTGCTCTAGAGCCTGGGAGCTACACCGACTGAGCCCGTGCGTGCTGAGAGCTTGCGCTCTGGAACAGGAGCTAGAGAGGACCCCCACTGGCCTTAACTAGATAAAAGCCCAGGCAGCAATGAAGACCCAGGGCAACCAACACATAAATAAATTATTTTTTAAAAATCTTAAAAAAAAAACCTGACGATATGGGCAATCATATTGATGACCTGGACAAAAATAGCACGTTCAGACCATGTGCGATCAGATCACTGGAAAGAAGAGGTCTCATGAGCAGAAGAGCAGAAGGTCGCTCCTTTGAACCGAATCTAGAACACCCTCTTCACAAGCCAAGAGAAGACGGACGGGTTTTTTTCAGTGCACGACTGTGGACAGGTTTATAAACTATGTACTCTTCTTACCACATCATAGAAGTTAGTTTATAGAGTGATTTCCCTCCCCCACCCACCCTGTTTCCTGAACATGCTAACTTTTACCTTGGATCCTGGTCAACTGTGCTAATAAACACTAAAACTTTGGCAGTTCCTGAGGTGGTGGCAGGTGGTGAGGGCGAGGGGCGGAAAGAAATGGTGCATTGCTTTGTTTTTCTGGGCTAACACTTAAAAGCATTTCTTCTATCCCATGACCTCTAGATATTCAGCATGTACTAACTCTTCCGTCTCTGTGATCCTTTGAGGCAGCCACTATCCCTAAATGCACTGTACAGAGTGGAAAACTGAGGAATAGAGAGGGTGAATAGCTTTCCCTGGTCACAGATCTAGCAGAAGCAGGATCTGAACTCCAGTGGTTCCAGAATCCACACGCTGACACACTCAGCCACGCTGCCTGGAGTTAAAACTGGCTACGCCAGTGCTCGCATGCACAGCACCCCGTGCTCATCAGAGTGCTATGTCATGGAGTCTCCTCCATTCCAGGGGTTCTCTTTCTAGAGAGACCGAAGGCTTTGGAGACATGATACGCAGTCTACAGAACTTCGACGGGAGCTCCTGGTCTTTGGTTCATTCTTGTTACCACTATCCACATGATCCATGCAAAATCAGGAAACTGGGTCGCCCAACTCTCCACACCAAGGGGGGACCTGGGGTCTTTAGCTCTGGTGGCAGAGAGGCCTAGCGGTTCCTATCCCACCCCATCAGAGAGCCACACCTGCTTTGTCCTCCTCACCCATGAGCACTCTGCTCAGCGGACCAAGATGCCCAAACCAGGCCTTGGCGGGGATTCACTACTGGTGCCGGATGGCGTCTGTCTCCAAACCTTGGCCAAAGAAACAAGAGCCTGAAACACAAAAACTTGGCCTGGCCACTTAGACTGGCTTGGTGGGAAATGCCTACCCTGTTCTGATAATGAAAACAGGACTAAAAATAACATCTCCAAGTCCAACCTGCCACCTTAGCCAGCAAGCCCCCATAGCTTTCTTTTGGATTTTTGTTTTAAAAGGAAACAGTGTAAATAAGGCATCTGCCATAGTTAGAGGCTCAGAATGGTTCTCAAGAAGGAGTATGAAGCCAGAAAAATCAAGCTCCAGTTATCTGTGTGACTCTGGGTAAGTTACTTGGCCTCTCTGAGTCTTATGTTCTTCATCTGTAAATGGGGGTGATAATTCTCTGTGGTGTGATATTATGAATGTTCAGTGAAATAACGGATGTAAAGCAGACATTCACTGAAATTCCACTTCTTGCCGCTCTTTTCCCAGGGAGAGGTGGGTATGTGTGCCAGGATTCCAGGGATGCTAAAAAATTCCCTCAGTCAGGCCCTCGGGCTGGCTGAGCACCAGGTTCCCACACGGGACTGACTCCAGCCGTCCCTCCTAGGGGAGCATGGTCCTGCTGGGACTTCCTCAGCTGATTTTAGACTTTCCAGGGTGAGCTCAGGGGACTTTTCTGTCCCAAGCTGGACAAAGCCCTAGAGTGGAAAATGAGTAAGGTCAGTCCTTTGATCCATCGCCCAGCCTCGGGGTGATGTCTGGGCTGCTGATAAGGGGACAATGGGATTAACAGGCACCGTGACCCTTTCCCACCTGGGCGCTTGGGGATCTGAGACTGGAATGGGGTTTTAAAATGGCTTTCTCCACGCCACAGATCTAGCCCCTGAAAGGCATCGAGGGAGGACAGCCGACCCTCCACCCACACTCAGGACGTAGGGCTAAGTGAGGCCCCAGCACAGACCCCCGTCAAATGAGCACTTTCTCCCAGCCAGGCCACTGCAAGGGGCAGGAAGGGCAGGGCTGGAATACTGGAGAGGGTTTGCCATCATTTACTTATCTCTAAAAGGATGCGTGCTTTGAAGGACTGGTGATATAAAGCCCCAGGGAAGGGTTCCGAGGTCACGACCACAAGGCTTCTGCCCCAGAGAGGACCTTGGTGAAGGACTCAGCCTGTAGGAACCTGAGCTTCCCATTCAGCAAACTGGGATACTGGGATGGGAGGAGGGAGCTAGCGGCTTCTGCCTGAACTGGTGAGCGTCTGACAGCCCCTCTGATCTTGGTGGCTTTCTGTTGCATCCCTACATCCCCTCCACAATCTTGCATGTGCACACACACACACACCAGCCAGCAGGGCTAATTCATTATACCTCCAAAACACATCCTGAATCTTGAACTCGACCACCTCTTCCAATCTGCACTTCCCTGGTCCATCCAACCCTCATCTCTCCTTCCCAGGACCTTCTCCCTGGGTTCTTTTTTTTTTTTTTTCAATTAAAAGGCTTTACTTGTTATGCTGGGGGAAAAGTAAATAAATAAAACAATAAATAAAAATGTGCTAAAGTTAGCATTCAGAATTTGGTTGTAATATATTGACCAAGTCTGGGAAGGCAAATCCTCAAAGCTCCGCTGATACTGATCTGTCTCAGCAAACTATGAAGCAAATACATAAACAACACAACGATGACAAATGATTGAGCATGTGAGACTTTTCAAAAACAAAGACAACACAATTCAGGTTAACTTCGTTGAACAGTGAATAAATGAAATTCATCTACAGCTGAATAGAACATATTTAACAATTGAAAAAATTGTCAACAACCACAGAACCTCTGGGTTCTTGATTCTTCTCTTGCCTCTGTACATCAGCCACAGGGATCATTTAAGCCTGAATCATGTCGCTCCCTGCTTAAACATTCCAGTGACTCTAAAAGAGAAAATGAGACTGGAATGGGGTTTTAAAATGGCTTTCTCACGCCACAGATCTAGCCCTGAAAGGCATCGAGGGAGGACAGCCGACCCTCCACCCACACTCAGGACGAGGGCTAAGTGAGGCCCCAGCACAGACCCCCGTCAAATGAGCACTTTCTCCCAGCCAGGCCACTGCAAGGGGCAGGAAGGGCAGGGCTGGAATACTGGAGAGGGTTTGCCATCATTTACTTATCTCTAAAAGGATGTGTGCTTTGAAGGACTGGTGATATAAAGCCCCAGGGAAGGGTTCCGAGGTCACGACCACAAGGCTTCTGCCCCAGAGAGGACCTTGGTGAAGGACTCAGCCTGTAGGAACCTGAGCTTCCCATTCAGCAAACTGGGATACTGGGATGGGAGGAGGGAGCTAGCGGCTTCTGCCTGAACTGGTGAGCGTCTGACAGCCCCTCTGATCTTGGTGGCTTTCTGTTGCATCCCTACATCCCCTCCACAATCTTGCATGTGCACACACACACACCAGCCAGCAGGGCTAATTCATTATACCTCCAAAACACATCCTGAATCTTGAACTCGACCACCTCTTCCAATCTGCACTTCCCTGGTCCATCCAACCCTCATCTCTCCTTCCCAGGACCTTCTCCCTGGGTTCTTTTTTTTTTTTTTTCAATTAAAAGGCTTTACTTGTTATGCTGGGGGAAAAGTAAATAAATAAAACAATAAATAAAAATGTGCTAAAGTTAGCATTCAGAATTTGGTTGTAATATATTGACCAAGTCTGGGAAGGCAAATCCTCAAAGCTCCGCTGATACTGATCTGTCTCAGCAAACTATGAAGCAAATACATAAACAACACAACGATGACAAATGATTGAGCATGTGAGACTTTTCAAAAACAAAGACAACACAATTCAGGTTAACTTCGTTGAACAGTGAATAAATGAAATTCATCTACAGCTGAATAGAACATATTTAACAATTGAAAAAATTGTCAACAACCACAGAACCTCTGGGTTCTTGATTCTTCTCTTGCCTCTGTACATCAGCCACAGGGATCATTTTGTAAAGTCAACTGAATCATGTCGCTCCCCTGCTTAAACATTCCAGTGACTCTAACACACACAGAAGAAAATCCATATCCTCTTCCTGGCACCCCTGCCCTGTGTGATATGGACTTCAGCCTCCTCCCAACCTTCCCCTTGTCCCACTGATTGGCCTTGTGACCCCCCAACACACCAAACCCACACCCCCTGCCACAGGACCTTTGCACTGGCTGTGCTTCCTGTCAGGAACATTGCCATTCTTGGCTTTGAGTGTGCTTGTCTCTCCCTTCAGAATTCCGTGTCCTCAGAGAGTGACCTGCCCTGACCACCTTTCCTGTGATAGCCCCTAGTCACTCTTGATCACTGTTAAAGCTTTTTTTAAGGTAAAATGATGATTCTCACCTAAATATAAAATAAGCACAAGTGAAAGATTTCATTTAACTCCGTTATTTGTGAAGAAACCAGTAAGATGTTACAATTGACTCAAAGGACACACATACATTGACATCAGAAATGATGAAATGGATTTATAATACAGATCTAAAAATGGTCATTTTCCACAGGGCAACAGTTCCTTGCATTCTATTCCAACAAAACACACTTGCATTTCCATGAATGAGAATTGTTTGTTTGTAGAAGTGATGAAAGCTGCAGGCCACTGAGACTCAAATAGGGCAAGTGCCCCAGACAGGACACCGGTTGTCTTTCCTGGTGGTTTAGTCACTCAGTTGTGTCCTACTGTTGTGACCTCATAGACTGTAGCCTGCCAGGCTCCTCTGTCCATGGGATTCTCCAGGCAAGCATACTGGAGTGGGCTGCCATTTCCTTCTGCGGGAGATCTTCCCGACCCAGGGACTGAACCCAGGACTCTTCTGTCTCCTGAGTCTTTCTTGACCTATTTCGAAGTTTCTGGCAAGTTTCATGACATCTCTTTATTGCACTTAGCAGCACCTTACTTTTCTTTTTTTGGCCATTTTGCCTTTCACTTATTCCTTATCTTTCTCCCTTCACCCTAGGCTTGAATGTGTCTTGAGGGCAGAAATTCTGTTTAGTGTAACAGGCCTCCAAGAAATCCCATGGAGAAAGGCACCCTCGCGACCAGGCATCTTCTGGTTCCCCGACAAAACCAGTGCATGGGGGTAAGTCTGGTTGCGTTAGTGAAGGAGGCCGCGAAAGATACTGCGGAGGCCCAGGAAGGAGATGTGAGTCTCGAAATGGCTGAACGCGGTAAGTAGCCGGCGCGGGGGAGATTAATTCACGGACATTCCCTGCCCTCTCCTACTGTGTCAAGCAAGGCTTGGGCGTTAGGAACACGGTCAGGAAACAGATCGATCCGGCTTTGCGCTGCAGAACTCGGTGTAACCTGGAGTCTGAATTAGTGAGTTAGACACACAAAGGTGACGGCTCGTTGCAGCTTTGACGACTGTTAGGAAGGAGAACGCTTACCGAGAGACCTTGCCACATCCGGGCTTCACCTGGTTCAGGCGCCAGCGGAGATCTAGAAACCAGAGCGTATGGGCCGATTTGTCTGCTTCGTGCGGAAAAGGCACGAAAGCAAGAATGCAGAAATGCAAGGGTACTTATACACATGCAAATCAAAGCTGATGTGAACAGGAAATGCGTGAATGAAGATTGAATGCCTGTCGGCGGCACGAATGCACGTAGATGGGATCAATAGTCCTTGGTCTCTGCTCCCTTTAGACTCTCCAGCACACCGCGCGCGCCCTCTGGTGCTGCCCAGGCGCCGGGTTCTGCACTTTCTGGTTCTAGCTCCTCCCAGGGCCGGGCAGAGAACCAAATCGCAGCGTCTGCTGTTCATCATCACACATGCGCACAGTGGAGTTATTTCAAAAGGGGTTGCTTAGAGCTTGCTCTTGTCGCTAGTCAGGATGGCCGAGCGGTCTAAGGCGCTGCGTTCAGGTCGCAGTCTCCCCTGGAGGCGTGGGTTCGAATCCCACTTCTGACAGAGCTGTGGTTTTTTGTTTCTGTCTTTTCACTTTTAACAGCGGCTTTTCAAATAGACACTTTTGGATATTGATCTTTTTACAAAACAAGAATTTTCCTAATGATTTTTTTCTTTCTGTTCATCACTGTTCACAGTACTGATTTTGGGTTCTTTTTTAAATTGAAGGATAGCAGCTTTACAGACAGTTGTGTTGCTTACTGCCAAACATCAAGGTGAATTGGTCGCAGGTATTATTTGATTTTGGTATTTAAGAGAGCCCCGCTCTGAAACCGCAAAACCACTCATTTTATTTAGACTTTTGAGAAAGGGTAAAAAGCTAGACTGTTGTCAGAAGTGGGATTCGAACCCACACCTCCAGGGGTGTCTGCAACCTGATCGCAGCACCTTAGACTGCTCAGCCATCCTAACCCCTACAAAAGTGCTTTTGTGGGGTTCCATTTAGGTTTATATTGGTGCGTCGTGGCTTGAGAATCAGTTGAATCATTTTGAGGTCCTTGATAGCATAGAATCTAACCCACAACCCCTCTTCATCCACAATCAATAACTGCAGGGAGTTGCCCTGTTTCAAGGGGTTTTCTTTAAGGAAACATAGCCCTGGGAGCTGCCCTGGCAACAGGAGCTGATAACAGCATAGCTCTCTGTCCCGCCACCCCAGGTGTTGTGAAGACGTTCCTTAGCTATCATAAAGAACACCTGGAGCCTCTTTACAGGGCTTGAGGGGCATTATGACCCAGAACCATTGTAATAATACACGAGGAGGTAACACCTAGTTTATGATCGACACCTGGCCTAAAGCACGTGTTATGATCGACACCTGGCCTAAGGCACGTGTTATGATCGACACCTGGCCTAAAGCACGTGTACACAATTACTTGTTGAAGTATAAAAGGGATGAGTGAATTCAATAAACTTGTCAGCAACTTGTCAGCAACCTGTAGAGTTGTCTGCCTTCTTGCTGTCCCTCTCAACCCCATCTTTTCTGTCCTTCTTTCTTTTCTTAGCCTATCTGCCACTCTCTTCAGGACCTGTTCGACTGCCGGCTGGCCCGGCAAATAACCAACCTTGTTGCCAAGATTTGCAGTTATCCTTAAACCAGTTCAGTCTTTTTACTACTTACATGTTCTAAATGGAAACTCTGTAGCCTGAACAGAAACGGAAACCAACAGGAAATAACTATAAAAATAAATAACAATGGAAATGAAACTATATTATTAAATTCTAGTCACTTGCTAACGCTGGGAACCTGAAGTTTTGGCGTTATTTTTAATGACTAAAACTATCTGAAAGGGTATAGACACTTGTTGTGGTCCAGTGGCTAAGACTGGGCTCCCAGTGCGTGGTACCCGGATTTGATCCCTGGTTGGGGAACTAGCTCCCACTGCCACAGCTAAGCGTTCACAGGCCACAAGGGAGATCAAAGACCCTGCATGCTGCAATGAAGATCTCCCTTGCCTCAACTAAGACTTGGCGCAGACAAATAAATAAGTAAATAAAAAGAAAAGAAAAGAAAGTACTCCTAATGAAACATTTGAAAGTTTTTGATGACTAAGCTGGATTATCAAAAATCAGCTAATACCTATATGCTCAACAACATAGATATGTCAATGAAAAATTAATTAATAATCCAGTTTAAGAAATAGAAAATTTTATCCATGCCAATTTAAGGATTATAACCAGGAGAGAGCCTTTTCAAAAACGCTGAGGACTGAAACTGTTAGAACTCAAAGCAAAGGGGTTGTAAATCACCTGCCATATTCACAGTGTACATACTTCAGATCTTTGTGCACAAAGAAAGTGATGGTGACCCCTTTACAGGATTAAAAAGGAATGTTCTCTCCTGTGTGCTTGTGCTCCGTTGCTTCGTCACGTCGGACTCTGTGCACCCCTATGGACCGTAGCCCACCAGGTTCTCCAGGCAAGAGTCCTGGAATGGGTTGCCATGCCCAGGGCATCTTCCCAACTCAGGGATTGAATCCGCATCTCTTATGACCTCCTGCTTTGGCAGGTGGGTTCCTCACCCCTAGCAGCAAATGGGGAGCCGTTACCTCCTACAGAGGTCTCATTAATGCAGACGCATGATATACATTAAAGGGGAGGAAGAGGGCTTCCCTGGTGGCCAGTGGGTAAGGACACCGCCTTGCAGTGCAAGGCGCCGGTTCCATCCCTGGCCTGGGAAGATCCCAGTCCGGAGCGACTGGACTGATGTGTCCAATTCTCATAACGCTGGGAAACCTGAACAGGGAAATAACTATAAAAATAAATAACAATGGAAATGAAACTATATTATTAAATTCTAGTCACTTGCTAACGCTGGGAACCTGAAGTTTTGGCGTTATTTTTAATGACTAAAACTATCTGAAAGGGTATAGACACTTGTTGTGGTCCAGTGGCTAAGACTGGGCTCCCAGTGCGTGGTACCCGGATTTGATCCCTGGTTGGGGAACTAGCTCCCACTGCCACAGCTAAGCGTTCACAGGCCACAAGGGAGATCAAAGACCCTGCATGCTGCAATGAAGATCTCCCTTGCCTCAACTAAGACTTGGCGCAGACAAATAAATAAGTAAATAAAAAGAAAAGAAAAGAAAGTACTCCTAATGAAACATTTGAAAGTTTTTGATGACTAAGCTGGATTATCAAAAATCAGCTAATACCTATATGCTCAACAACATAGATATGTCAATGAAAAATTAATTAATAATCCAGTTTAAGAAATAGAAAATTTTATCCATGCCAATTTAAGGATTATAACCAGGAGAGAGCCTTTTCAAAAACGCTGAGGACTGAAACTGTTAGAACTCAAAGCAAAGGGGTTGTAAATCACCTGCCATATTCACAGTGTACATACTTCAGATCTTTGTGCACAAAGAAAGTGATGGTGACCCCTTTACAGGATTAAAAAGGAATGTTCTCTCCTGTGTGCTTGTGCTCCGTTGCTTCGTCACGTCGGACTCTGTGCACCCCTGTGGACCGTAGCCCACCAGGTTCCTCTGTCCATGCGGTTCTCCAGGCAAGAGTCCTGGAATGGGTTGCCATGCCCAGGGCATCTTCCCAACTCAGGGATTGAATCCGCATCTCTTATGACCTCCTGCTTTGGCAGGTGGGTTCCTCACCCCTAGCAGCAAATGGGGAGCCGTTACCTCCTACAGAGGTCTCATTAATGCAGACGCATGATATACATTAAAGGGGAGGAAGAGGGCTTCCCTGGTGGTCCAGTGGGTAAGGACACCGCCTTGCAGTGCAAGGTCGCCGGTTCCATCCCTGGCCTGGGAAGATCCCACGTGCCGCGGAGCGACTGGACTGATGTGTCCAATTACTGAGCCGTAAGAACCGGTGCTCTGCAACAACAGAGGCCACTGCGATGGGAGGCCCACATGGGCCAGAGAACAAAGATGGATGAAAATAGACAAATGAAAGACCAATAGAAGTGGCCCATCCAACCCCTGCCCCGCCGCCCCTGCCAAATAAAAAGGAAGAGAAAGGGGATCCTGCAGGGATCAATGTGACGGTCCGGAGGGGTGGGATGGGGGGGATATACATATGACTAATCTGCGAACATATCTGTCTGTAAAATTAAAAGTAAAATAAAAGTTTAAAACAAAAGGGAGGGAGAGGAAATAGGCAAACATTTTATGTTTAACTTTTTCTTATCTTGCCATAAAGTATGAATTTTATTTCCTCAGATGAATTTCAAAAGCTTTGTATGACCTACAAGAACATTTCACAGAAGTGGAGGACGGGAGGGAGGCTCAAGAGGGAGGGGATATTACGTATGGTTCTGGCTGATTCCTGTTGTACAGCAGAGACCAGCACAACGCTGTAAAGCAATGATCCTTCAGTTAAAAACAAAAAAAGAACTTTTCACCAAAGTGTATTAGTGTGTCCGTTTCCTCTTGTGGCTGTGACAAATTATCACAAATTTAGTTATGAACACATTTAATAAATAAGCACGTGTACTCTATTGTAGATCTGGAGTTTCGCAAAGTGACACCAGCGCTGGGAGCCTTTGGAGGCTCCAGGGAGAATTTGTTCCTGGTCTCTTCCTCTTCTAAAGGCTTCCAGCCTCCCTTGGCTCCTGACTGCATCCCGCCAGTCTGTTTTTAGGTTTACATTATTGTCTCCTCTACTATTGTCCAGTCTTCCCGTGCCTCCCTCTAGTGAGGGCATCTGTGGTGAGGCTTCCCTGGCGGCTCAGCGGTGGTGGATCCTCCCACAATGAGGAGACACAGGCGACGCAAATTCAGTCCTAGGTGGGGAAGATCCCCCGGACGGGGACGCAGCAATCCATTTCAACATTCTTGCCTGAAAAATTCCATGGACAGAGGAGCCTGGTGGGCTAGAGTCCAGAGTCGCAGACAGTCAGACGGACCTGAGTGCAGCACAGCTCAGTTGCATAATCCAGGATAATCTCCTCATCCCAGAGTCCTTAATTACAATTGCAATATCCCTATTGCTCAGAAGAGGTGACATTCAGATTCCAGGGATTAAGATGGAACACCTTGATAGGGAGGGATTATTTAGCCTGTCACAACTATGACTATGTCATGTAAGACTCAGTTTATATGACATTCTGGACAAAACAAGACAGCAATGACAGAAAACAAATCAGTGGAGACTTCCCTGGGGGTCCAGTGGCTAAGACTCTACACTCTCAATGCAAGGGGTCCAGGTTTGATCCCCGGTCGGGGAACTAGATTCCACATGTTGCCCTCGCATCATGACTAGAGAAGCCTGCATTCTGCAGTGAAGACCCAGTGCAGCCTAAATAAATAAAGTAATTTAAAAAGCCACTGCAATGGGAGGCCCACACAGGCCAAGGAACAAAGATGGATGAAAAATAAATAAATGGGTTCTTTCTCTAAATCTGAATAAATCTATTTCTTACCTATAAAAAATAATAATAATAATAAATAAATAAATGAAAGACCAATAGAAGTGGCAAAAAAAAAAAATTAAAAACAACAAACAAGAAAAACAGATCAGTAGTTGCTGCGGGCCAACATGGAGGTCCTGAAGGACCTTTCTGGAGTGATCATAATGTTCTATACTTTAATTTTGGTGGTGAGGATCTTCCCTGGGGATTCAGTGGTTAAGACTCCACCCTTCCAATGCAGGGGGTGCACGTTTGGTCCCTGTAGGGGGAACTACAATCCCACACACCTGTAGGAGTGGTCAAATTGGAAAAAAAAATTTTTTTAATGTAACTGTGCATGTTTATCAAAGTGGCGCAGCCCTCGAGGGCCGCTGGCTAGTGACAAGGCCCGGGCTTGTCTGCTTGGCAGAAGTGAATTTCAACAAACAGGTGGAAAGTAGTGAAAGAAGTAAGATATTTATTAGGAGGGAAAACAACTACGTGTGAATAGGCACACACGAGTGGGCTCAGAGAGTCCTTCCTGAGTATTTGGTAGTTTAGATCACTCATACGGGGCAGGCATATCTTCTGGGTTTCCTCTGGCCGATCATCTTGCTTTGCCTGGTTCTGAGGCCATGTTTGGGCTTCCCTGGTGGCTCAGTGGTAAAGAATCCTCCTGCCAAGCAAGAGACTCTGGAGATGTTGGTTTTATCCCTAGGCTGGGAAAATTCCCTGGAGAAGGAAATGGCAATCCACTCCAGGACTTTTGCCTGGGAAATCCTATGGACAGAGAAGCCTAGCGGGCTGCAGTCCACGGGGTCAGAGAGAATCGGACACAATTGAGTGACTAAATATCAACAGCAGGAGTCCATATTTGGTGTAACTTAGTGTCCTTCCAAGTCTGTGCGTACACATTGCTTAGCCAAGACAGAATCCAGCACGGGAACCCGTGGGAAGGTCAACCCCACCTATTACGGGATGGCACTCCCCTCCCTTTTTGGCCACCAAGGAGCCTTTATGTGCAAGTGTGGGTGGGAAGGTCTCCTGGACCTCATGAACCAAAAGTATGTGGTCTCTTTATCTTTATCCAAACAGGATTCGGCTACTCCTTGTTCCTGCCATTGTATTTATTTTGAAAATAACTGTCCACAGGGGACAGACTCTCAAACGGCTCAGCCTGGGGCCTCAATAGACAACACACAAAGGAGACAGTGGGAAGTTGGGAACCAAAATAGGAAAGGAGCTCCTAGAATTAAAAATTTTTAAAAGTCCTGAAGGACCTTTCTGGAGTGATCATAATGTTCTATACTTTAATTTTGGTGGTGAGGATCTTCCCTGGGGATTCAGTGGTTAAGACTCCACCCTTCCAATGCAGGGGGTGCACGTTTGGTCCCTGTAGGGGGAACTACAATCCCACACACCTGTAGGAGTGGTCAAATTGGAAAAAAAAATTTTTTTAATGTAACTGTGCATGTTTATCAAAGTGGCGCAGCCCTCGAGGGCCGCTGGCTAGTGACAAGGCCCGGGCTTGTCTGCTTGGCAGAAGTGAATTTCAACAAACAGGTGGAAAGTAGTGAAAGAAGTAAGATATTTATTAGGAGGGAAAACAACTACGTGTGAATAGGCACACACGAGTGGGCTCAGAGAGTCCTTCCTGAGTATTTGGTAGTTTAGATCACTCATACGGGGCAGGCATATCTTCTGGGTTTCCTCTGGCCGATCATCTTGCTTTGCCTGGTTCTGAGGCCATGTTTGGGCTTCCTGGTGGCTCAGTGGTAAAGAATCCTCCTGCCAAGCAAGAGACTCTGGAGATGTTGGTTTTATCCCTAGGCTGGGAAAATTCCCTGGAGAAGGAAATGGCAATCCACTCCAGGACTTTTGCCTGGGAAATCCTATGGACAGAGAAGCCTAGCGGGCTGCAGTCCATGGGTCAGAGAGAATCGGACACAATTGAGTGACTAAATATCAACAGCAGGAGTCCATATTTGGTGTAACTTAGTGTCCTTCCAAGTCTGTGCGTACACATTGCTTAGCCAAGACAGAATCCAGCACGGGAACCCGTGGGAAGGTCAACCCCACCTATTACGGGATGGCACTCCCCTCCCTTTTTGGCCACCAAGGAGCCTTTATGTGCAAGTGTGGGTGGGAAGGTCTCCTGGACCTCATGAACCAAAAGTATGTGGTCTCTTTATCTTTATCCAAACAGGATTCGGCTACTCCTTGTTCCTGCCATTGTATTTATTTTGAAAATAACTGTCCACAGGGGACAGACTCTCAAACGGCTCAGCCTGGGGCCTCAATAGACAACACACAAAGGAGACAGTGGGGAAGTTGGGAACCAAAATAGGAAAGGAGCTCCTAGAATTAAAAAATTTTTAAAAATCCACACGCTGAGCTGCAGCGGTGGGGCGAACACAGAACTCCACCAGACCATTGTCACTTCTGCAGGGCTCAGAGGGCGCCCCAACCCAGCCTCAGGTGGTTCACGGTTCATTAGCAGGAGGCCTCACAGAAGGGGCCGCAGGCCTCTTCTGCTCACAGTTTGTTGCCGCTAAAGAGCACAGGTAACAATCAGATGTGGGGTGATGGAGATGGACTGGAATCAGCGGGGATGGCTCGTGACTGTGAGTACACTGAGATCACTGAATTGTGTACGTTTTGTGTGTGTGTGTGTGTACGTTTTAAAAGGGTGACTTGTGGGCTTCCCTGGTGGTCCAGTGGGTAAGGACACTGCCTTGCAGTGCAAGGGACGCCGGTTCCATCCCTGGCCTGGGAAGATCCCACCTACCGCGGAGTGGCTGGACCGATGTGTCCAATTACCGAACCAGAGCTCTGGAGCGCATGCGCCCAGAGCCGGTGCTCTGCGACAACAGAGGCCACCGCGATGGGAGGCCCACATGGCCAAAGAACAAAGATGGATGAGAATAGATAAATGAAAAATAGAAGTGGCCCACCCGCCCCCTCCCTCCCCACCCCACCCCTCCTCACCCCACCCCCCCAAAATAAATAAATAAATAAATAAACATTGTTTAAAAATAAAATAAAATAAAAGGGTGACTTGTGAGTTCCCAAAGTGGACCGTCCGTGATCCTTTCCCCGTTCTTTACCCAGCACTGACGTGAGACAGTACTCACCGAGTACCGCCAACCAGTAAATTCACCTACCACCGGGGTGGCTACCGGGGTAGCCACAGCCTCTAGGGAGATTCCCTCCCGTGGCCGCCTCGCACTGCCCACATCACTGAGCTCTGGGTCTGGCTCCCCCAGGTGGAACTGCTTCAACTGATGGTCAGTGCCTCCACCCTAAACCACACTGTTAGACTATCTGGGGTGGCCAGACCCCACCCTAAACTGGCATGATACTCCAAGGGAAAATGGCTGGACCACTCTTGGGGCAAATTTTCAGTTCTTTGCTTACAAAAAAGGCACATGACTCAAACCTTAAATTCACAGATAAGGAAATATGAATGGCCAATGCTCAGCCCCACTAGCTAAGTATTAGGAAATACACATGGAAACGAAATATCTTTTTTTTTTCTTAATTCATTACCCATAGCTGGCTACGTGGGCTTCCCAGGTAGCTCAGCATTAACGAATTCACCTGCAGTGCAGGAGACTCGGGTTTAGTCTAGTCCCTGGGTAAGGAAGACCCCTGGAGAAGGAAATGGCAACCCATTCCAGTATTCTGGCCTGGGAAATTCCATGAGCTGAGGAGCCCGGTGGGGTGTAGTAAACAACATATAGCCACAGGACAGGCAAGTAGTTAAGCTCACCTACTCTTAACATGGGTATCAACTAATAGGGACTTTGGGGGCAATTTGGTGCTATCTACTAAAGAAAAAAAAGCAAATACCCTCAATCTAGTGGTTCTCCTTTGAAGATTGGAGTCGTGTGTGCGCAAAGATGTACCCAAGAGGCTTCTAGAATACTGAAACCACACAACCCGGATGAGATTCAAGCCCAGCCAAAACTCAGATTGGGAACTTCCCCAGAGGTCGGGTGCTTAAGAATCCACCCGCCAGGGCACGTGGGTTCAATCCGCCTCCAGGAAGATGCCGCCTGCTGTGGGGCAGCTAAGCCTGGGCGCCACAGCGACTGGAGCCTGAATGTCCAGAGTCTGAGCTCTCCAGCAAGAAAGGCCACGGCAAGGAGAATCCCACGTGCCGCGACTAGAAAGTAGAGAAATTCCATACTGAGCAACGAAGACCCGCAACCAAAAAAAAATATTTTAGGGAAAAAAACCCCCTCAGATCTGGACTTGAACCCACAGGCCAGGACTCAAACCTGTTGTCTTTTAATTGGGCTCACAAACCTGGTTTCAGGACTTAATGAAGCTCAGGTGTTTTATGTCTCAGCACAGAAGGAATTCAGCGAGAGGCAGTGATAGCTAAGAAGTAGATATTTTTAGAGACCTATACATTCCACAAACAGAATGCAGTGTCTCAAAAGGAGATAGCAGCCCCCCAAATATAGGGTGGTTAGTTTTAAGGGCTGGGTAATTTCATAGGTCAACAAGTGGGAGGATTATTCCAAGTATTTTGCACAAGGGGGTGGGAATTTCCAGGATTTGAGCCACTGCTCCCTTTTTAACCTTTTATATTTAGCCTTGGGCTTCCCTGGTGGCTCAGCAGTAAAGAATCATGAGATGCTTTTTGATCCCTGGGTTGGGAAGATCCCCTAGAGGAAGAAATGGCAACCCGCTCCCGTACTCTTGCCTGGGAAATTCCATGGCCAGAGGAGCTTGGCAGGCTACAGCCTATGGCGTTGCCAGGTGTCAGACATGACTAAGCGACTGAGCACAGGTATACTTAGCCTTGAAATTGTCCTGGAATCTGTGGGTATGACATTTAGCAGATGCTATTACATTACAAAAAGCCTAAAATGTTTGGAAAGATTGAAGGCAAAGGAGAAGGGGGCAACAGAGGATGAAATGGTTAGATAGCACCACCAACATAGACATGCATTTGAGAAAACCCCCGGAGGGAGTGGAGGACAGAGAAGCCTGGTGTGCTGCAGTCCATGGGGTCAAAAAGAGTTGGACACAACACAGAGACTGAACACCACCCCCAAAATACATAATGAGGGCAGAGTCTACTGCAAGTCAAATTATCCACCATCTGGGGCCTAATATGCTCAGTGGCTATCTCATTCTTTGAAAGGTTGAGCTCTACCCCTTTTCCTCCTGTCTCAATATCACTTGAAATGAGGAACAATTAGAAACCACTTAACTGTCTACCAATAAGGGAAAGCATATTGTAACAGCCATTCTAGCAAATATAGGATGACATGTAAAAAGAATCAGATCACTCTCTGTGTGCTGTCACGGAGAAATTTCCAAAACATGTTAAGTGAAAAAAATCAAGGTTCAATATATTATACTCAATTCCCATTTTTTTGGGTTAAAATTTTTCAAAAGTTACACACAAGTCTATGTATTTCCATATGTTATATGGTAGTGAAAAAAAATAAGACAAAGAAAGCAAAGATCGGATAGGTTACTCCAACACTTCTCAGTGATTACCTAGAGGTGAGGGTGCAGGTTTGGAGGTATGTGTATAAAGTTCAGTGAAATAACCTAATGAAATAATTGTGTAATGAAAAATAAACCAAACTAATCAACCCCACAGCACCAAGCACAGAGCCCGGTGGGAAAAAAATGTTCAGTCAATATTTGCTGATTATAATCAGCAACCTCCCAAAATTGACTTCTGAAATTTGTTGGATGACCACACCCCCACCCTGCCACAGGAAACTTTCTGTGAATTTCCAAAACACCTGGAAATCGAATGATATGATCGCCCTCTCATGGTCTGTTTTGTAATAATAAAATACAGAAATACTCCGGTGATCCAGTGGTTAGGACCTCAGGGTGTATGGGCTTGATCCCTGGTCTGGTAGCTAAGATACAAATACCACAAGGCAAGGTGCAGCCACAACACTGTCGTACCAAGGGTTTAGGACCCAGGTGGCCTGGCTCCAGGCTTCCCAGGGGGTGCAGGGGTAAAGAATCCGCCTGCCAACCAGGAGTCGAAAGACATGGAAGTTTGATCCCTGGGTCAGGAAGATCCCCTGGAGTAGGAAATGACAATCGATTCCATTATTCTTGCTTGGAAAAATCCTTTGCACAGAGGAGCCTGGCAAGCTATAGCCCATGGTGTCACAAAGAGTTCGATGCAACTGAGTGACTACGCACGAGACGAGACAGGTGCTGCAGCTGATCTGTGTGGAGACGGCCTGCTCCGGCCAGAGGAGGGGAACACGCAGACCCTCTCCTCCTCTCCTTGGCTGGCTCTCTGTCCTCCACGCCAAGAGCACAGGGCTTCCTTGGCTCTGGGTGGGCATCATGTTCCAGCCTGGGAACTGGTTCCTTTCCATTTTTTCTGACTGGGGGCGAGTGAAATTGGTTTGGAAGAAAAGGTCGAAAAGGAAAAACCACCACCACAATGCAGTGATTGAGTCTTGCTTGCTGCCATTTGAAAGGAATGAAAGTGGGATTAAGCGAACACACAAAATCCAAATCAAAACCAAAATACTCTACTGTTTTCAAATCTGCCTCAAAAACAGTCATCTTCAAATTTCTAAATTTTTGGGTTAAAATTTTTCAAAAGTTACACACAAGTCTATGTATTTCCATATGTTATATGGTAGTGAAAAAAAATAAGACAAAGAAAGCAAAGATCGGATAGGTTACTCCAACACTTCTCAGTGATTACCTAGAGGTGAGGGTGCAGGTTTGGAGGTATGTGTATAAAGTTCAGTGAAATAACCTAATGAAATAATTGTGTAATGAAAAATAAACCAAACTAATCAACCCCACAGCACCAAGCACAGAGCCCGGTGGGAAAAAAATGTTCAGTCAATATTTGCTGATTATAATCAGCAACCTCCCAAAATTGACTTCTGAAATTTGTTGGATGACCACACCCCCACCCTGCCACAGGAAACTTTCTGTGAATTTCCAAAACACCTGGAAATCGAATGATATGATCGCCCTCTCATGGTCTGTTTTGTAATAATAAAATACAGAAATACTCCGGTGATCCAGTGGTTAGGACCTCAGGGTGCATGGGCTTGATCCCTGGTCTGGTAGCTAAGATACAAATACCACAAGGCAAGGTGCAGCCACAACACTGTCGTACCAAGGGTTTAGGACCCAGGTGGCCTGGCTCCAGGCTTCCCAGGGGGTGCAGGGGTAAAGAATCCGCCTGCCAACCAGGAGTCGAAAGACATGGAAGTTTGATCCCTGGGTCAGGAAGATCCCCTGGAGTAGGAAATGACAATCGATTCCATTATTCTTGCTTGGAAAAATCCTTTGCACAGAGGAGCCTGGCAAGCTATAGCCCATGGTGTCACAAAGAGTTCGATGCAACTGAGTGACTACGCACGAGACGAGACAGGTGCTGCAGCTGATCTGTGTGGAGACGGCCTGCTCCGGCCAGAGGAGGGGAACACGCAGACCCTCTCCTCCTCTCCTTGGCTGGCTCTCTGTCCTCCACGCCAAGAGCACAGGGCTTCCTTGGCTCTGGGTGGGCATCATGTTCCAGCCTGGGAACTGGTTCCTTTCCATTTTTTCTGACTGGGGGCGAGTGAAATTGGTTTGGAAGAAAAGGTCGAAAAGGAAAAAAAACCACCACCACAATGCAGTGATTGAGTCTTGCTTGCTGCCATTTGAAAGGAATGAAAGTGGGATTAAGCGAACACACAAAATCCAAATCAAAACCAAAATACTCTACTGTTTTCAAATCTGCCTCAAAAACAGTCATCTTACTGTTTTCTGTGTCATCCTGAAGTTAAGGGTTTACTCAACAGCTTTGTTCTGCACTTGGGCTCCAACAGTCTGCAGAGAGGCTGGGCTCCGGGTAATGATTCCGCAGTTACCAAGAAGCACTCCTCATTCCTGGAGTGTCTACTGTCTGTGTGGGGTGGAAACGAGGGTCTCAGGTCTCAGGGGTGGGGAGGTGGGGTAAATCCAGTTGAGTCAATATCAAGTGTCAGCTTCTCTGAGGGGTCATCCTTGTTTTTTGTTTGTTTTAAATATTATGTATTCATTTGACTCCATTCGGTCTTAGTTGGAGCAGACAGGGTCTTTCATCTTCCCTACAGCCTGTGGAAACTTTAGTTGTGGCCTATGGGATTTAATTCCCTGCCCAGAAATCGAACCCAGGCTCCCTGCATTGGGAGTGTGGCGTCTTAGCCACTGGACCACCAGGGAAGTTCCTGAGAGGTCATTGTTGACTATTCTGTCTAAAAGTTGCTTCCTGGTCATCTCAGTCACTTATTTATATATGGGTCACATAGCCTGGTATCTCATTTCCCCGACCAGGGATAGAACCCATGCCTGCAGTGAAAGCCCCGAGTCCTAACCACTGGAACGCCAGGGAATTCCCTGTTTTATTTTAGTTATAGCATTTGTCGCTCTCTGAAATTATTTTTTTCTCTCCAGTTTATACTTGTCACCCCCAGTAGGAAGTGGGATCTGAGGAGGCCTTGAGTGGTTTTTCACTTGCTTATATTCACATGGCCTGGATAGGGTCCGACCTATAGTAAGGTCTCAGAAATCGCTGGTTGATGAATAAATGAATCCATTATCTGTGTAGGTCTCTATGGTCTGAGGGGTGTGTGTGTGTGTGTGTGTGTGTGTGTGAGTTTCAGGGCATCAGGAGAACAAAGTAACCAGAACTCCAACATCATCTCCCACATCCTGACACCCCCACCCGCACCCCTCCTGGCGTGGCAGGAGCTTTCCACGCAGTATTTCATTTATTCTGCCAGAGGCTCTGTGAAATGAGGTCCCTTCCTATCTGTACATTACAGAGTAGGAAACGGAGGCTCGGCGATTCGGAAACTTACCGCTCAATCAGTTCAGAAGAGAAAACCGCATCAGTTGAGTCCTAAAAGTGTCTCTCCCTTCCACACACTCCCACAGTTTACCCAGAGACCCTCCCCTCCTGGATGCTCGGTCATCTGTCTCCTTGGGAGTCTCTGCCCAGGCACAACCATCCCGCTTTACAGGGAGGCCTCAGAGAGGCACAGGGGTTCACCCAAAGGCAAACAGCGCCAGACAGCTTGGAGGGAAGTGGGTAGCTTTGCAAGCGGCTGCCAGTTTATCCCGAGGCTAGCAAGCTGAGGCTAGCAATCTAAGGCTAGCCAAGGAGGGTAGGAATGAGACAGCTGCTGCTATTTAGACTGGTTCTGATGTAGCCTTCTCACTGACCGCGGCTTGCTCCTTGGAAGAAAACCTATGACAAACCTAGACAGCGTGTTCAAAGGCTGACATCACTTTGCCTACACGTCCATATAGTCAAAGCTGTGGTTTTCCCAGTAGTCATGTATGTGAGAGTTGGACCGGAAAGAAGGCTGAGACCCTAAGAATTGATGCCTTGGAACTGTGGTGTTGGAGAAACTCTCGAGAGTCTCTTGGATAGCAAGAAAATTACACCAGTCAATCCTAAAAAAAATCAACCCTGAATATTCATTGGAAGGACTGGTGCTGAAGCTGAAGCTCCGATCCTTTGGCCAGCTGATGCGAAAAGACAATTCATTGGAAAAGGCCCTGATGTGGGGGAAAATAGAAGGCAGAAGGAGAAGGGGACGACAGAGGACGAGACGGTCGGATGGCTCCACTGACTCAGTGGGCATAAGTTTGAGCAAGCTCCGGGAGACGGTGAAGGACAGGGAAGCCTGGCGGGCTGCAGCCCATGGGGTCCCAAAGAGTCGGACACGACTGAGCGACTGAACTGAAGTGACTTCGCGTGGCTCCGGGTTAGACCCGCGGCGGTATGCGAAGGGTTAAAGGGGCGGGTCTCGCGGCGGGGGCGGGGCTGCGATTCCGGCCGCACCTGTCGGCTCCCGGCTCCCGGCTCCCCGCCCAGACTCTGCGAGCGACTCGGAGAGCCTCCAGCGCCCGCGGGAGCCCCCCGGGGAGGAGCCGCGCAGAGGCCGGCACCTGCCGCGGGAGGGGCGGCGACGGCGGCCGGAGCAACCTCTGGAGGCGAGCGGAGCCGCCATGGCCGAGTTCCCGTCTAAAGTGAGCACGCGGACCAGCAGCCCGGCGCAGGGAGGCGGCACCACCGAGTCGGCGCTGAGCCCGGACCTGGGCTTCGTGCGCTCCAGCCTCGGTGCGCTCATGCTCGTGCAGATGGTGAGCACGCTCGTCGGGCCTGGGGCCCGGGAGCGGGTTGGTGGGGGCGGGGGTCCCGGCTGGGCCTGGAGGGGTCGGGGACTCCAGAGCTGCCCTTTTTCTTTGCTCCCGTACACCCCCAGCCCAAGCTCCCTCGCGCCCCGATGCGCCTCGCCTTCCTCGGGGGCGTCGGTAGGAGCAAGCCCCCGAGGTCACCCTGGAACCCTCTCACCCTGAGGCGTCCTAGTTACCGTCTCTTAGAGCACACGCAGGATGCACCAGCCTAAGAGTGCCCATCACCCCATCATTCCGTCCAGCTGGTCACCAAGAGCCCACCCATAGAAGCGCTCAGGAAAGCGACAATCACTGCGCGCGGCTTTCTCCGTTCCTCCTGGTCACTGGCTCTCCTTTTGCCAGTACTATGCCCTCAGCCCTCCAGCACCGAGCCTGAGGCAAAGTCCGCTCTCAGCCGACCCTCTGCCGAGCTCCCAGTGGCTCCCCGTGGCTGCACCCTAGAACACTCCTTGTCTAAGCAAGCGGGCACATCCAGTCCAACCCAGACCCTTGAGCGGGCCCCGTGGGCTTCGGCACGGGAACCGGACCCATCTCTAGCTTCTTTCCACTGGCTAACCTGCCGCTTTCCAACCGGCTTGGCCCCTTGGCCCCAACGCTGGGGCTGAGAAGCCAGAGGCAGGACTCCCGTATCCAATACCCTCTGTAGACCCCCGCCGAGGCGGATGGCCGGGAACACTCCTCTCCGCCCCAGTTTCAGGCTTGAGGGTGTTCACTTTCTCCCTGTAAGTGCCCTGGTGCCCGTCAGGAAGCCGGGTGGCTCCCGTGTGGGAGGGGCTTGATATGTTTTCCGAGGACTAAGGGGGGAAATGGAGGTGGCTCAAGATCCAATTTCTGTTAGGGCAGCTCCGGCTCTGCCACGGCCGGGTCCTAGCAAGGCGGTCAGGGTCAGCCCAGAAGGCAGGGTCTGAGGCCAGACTTCCCTCTTTACCCAGGTGAGCACACTTCCTCCTGGGCCAGTGCCTTCTCTCCGAATTGCTTCCATCTCTTCCTGTGGGCTCCTCCCCTACCTCAGCCTCGGCCTCACTTGGAGGGGCTTGTTTAACCTGTAGGTCTTGGTCCAGTGTACTGAAAGAAGATGCACAGCCTGAGAGCTCCCCGTGAAGTTTTGTTGGGGCACAAAGGACTACAGCCCAGGAGGCAGCACCTCAGATAGCTCTGAGAGACAGCTCTGAAGAGGTTGGGGGGAAAGGTCAATATATATGGTTTTGATGAAGGGGGAGTTCCATACCATTAAACAGTCATTTTGCAAAGGGTTTTCGGTAAGGATCTGATGTCACCATGAAGGGATTTAGTGCTTTTCTCTATAGGAGGAAATACAAGGATTGAGATCATAAAATCTGTTTCTAAAAACACTGAAAGACCTGTCCCACCAGATTCCCTGGAGCACAGAGTGCCTCACTCCACCCTGAACTGCCTCAGCGGGTGTTGAAGGCCTGCAGCTCCCCACAGCCAGGGTTCAGTCTCTGCAGAGGCAGATGGCAAATGCCTTGTTGTTCAGTCACTGGCAGTAAATGCCAGTTTGTCGTCGACAGTCCTCCCCCCAGGAAAAAATGTGGAACTGGAATCTCAAACACTGCGACCCAGATATCTACATTTTAAACTCCTCTGAGTTGTCTGAACATTCTCTGAGACGCGGAGTGGAGGTAGAGGGCCAGAGGTCCCAACAGATTTAAATCTGCTGGAAGGAAGGGCCCGTCTGGAATGGAGCTGTTTGCGAAGGGCCCAGCGGCCAAACAGGAAGGCAGTCCCTGTCCCAGGCGTGTGGAAGGGCAGAGGAGAGGGTCATCATTCTGAGTCCAGGGTGGCTCGTGGAGGACAGGTGTGGCTTTTGAGCAGAGGCTTCACTTGAAATCTGAGGCAGAGCTAGGGAAAGTGTGTTCAAAGGGCAGGGTGCAAGCCAAGGATTTGGGCTGGGGAAATAGGGGAGTGGGGAGTAGGCTTCCCTGGTGGCTCAGATGGTAAGGAATCTGGCTGCAATGCTGGAGACCCCGGTTTGTTCCCCTGGAGAAGGGCATGGCAACCAGTCTGGTATTCTTGCCTGGAGAATCCCATAGACAGAGGAGCCTGGTGGGCTACAGTCGATGGGGTCTCAAAGAGCCAGACACGACTGAGCGGCTGAACAGAACATAGGCACACACATGGAGAGTAGCCAGCCGGTTGGGTTAGGGGAGGAAAGGAAGACATTTTCCTCTACCCTCTGAGTTCTTCTGGCTGGTGTAATTGACATGAAAGAGATGAACATGAGAAAAATCAAACAACGTTTACTACTATGTATACATGGGAGTGACCCAGAAAACTGGGAAACTCAAAAAATGGCCAAAGTCCTCCCCCTAAATACCATCTTCATCTAAAGACAAAGGAGGATATTGAGGATGGGCACTCAGTTGTGGGAGGTGGAAGGGAAAAGCACAATAAACAAGGGTAAAGTTGTGGTACAGATTTGCGTTGTTGCTTTTTCCATGGACTTGTTTCTAGAAATTTGCTCAACCTCCTCTTCGTGGCATAGTGAGGGAGACCTCCTTACAAGTGGAGATTTTCCTTACAGATATAAATATTTCTTACCAAAGAGTAAGAAGCCTTGGTTTTCAGCTTTTCTTTTGCCTGCTCTTCTTAGAAAATAACCAGCTTAAAATGGATATGGCAAACAATTCTGGGGTGGCAAATTTTGCTCCCTTACACTGGAGTTGAAGCACTTGTTTCTGGATGGCCAGAAGCTGAGGGCGAGAGAAGTGTGAGTGTTGTCTGTTGGCAGCCTTAGGGGATTTGGAATCTCAGAGGGATCCCAGCTGGGCCAAGGACATGGAGGCTGCGGAGTGGTTCCCCCAGGGTTTGCTCCTGGTAGACAGGATCTGAGCTTCAGCCCCTTTTGCATTTAAACAATGAAATTTGGAATAAGGGGAACCAGACGAGGGTCCTGCTACACGGACACCGGCATAGTACTGGGGTAGCTTCTGCTAGAGGAGGCTTTGTCTCTGACTTGGGGGTCCCTGTGAGGGTTTCCCCAGTGGCTCAGTGGTAAAGAATCCTCCTGCAATGCAGGAGACTCAGGTTCAATCCCTGGATCAGAAAGATCCCTGGGGGAGGGCCTGGCAACCCACTCCGTATTCTTGCCTGGAGAACCCCCACGGACAGAGGAGCCTAGCAGGCTGTGGTCCATGGGGTTGCAAAGGGTCAGACCACAGATGCACATAGGCTTAGCAGCCTAGTCCTGAGCATCTGGGTCCCACTGCACAGATGCGGACACTGAGGTGACCGTGGAATGTAAGACTGGCCGGGAGAGCTTTGGGGGAGCTTGACACTTGACTCCAGGGTCTGGCTGTGAGCGGGATGGGCTTCCTTTGCCTTCCTGGCAGTGTTTTGGGAGCCCAGAGTCAGGGTATGAGGGTCTCTCATCAGAGGGCTGAAGATCTGCACCTTTTCATGATGTCACCCGTTGGTTTGTGAGAGAAGCTGCTCCCCAAACTGTTTCTCTGGCGATGGACAGTCTGAGACAAAGGGGGCTCCACTCAACAGGCACCACATCTGCTGGGCAGCCATCCTGACTCCCACCACTCAGATGCCAGCTAGGCTCCAGGCCCTTTGTCAAGAGCTTCATATTCTCGTATTCTGCTCCACTTTACAGGGGAGGAAACTGAGGGTCGGAGGTCAGCTCTTTGCCCAAGAGCTTACAGAGTGATGGAGCTGGAATCGAAGCCTCAAGTGGCCTGACTTTTCCGATCTGCAGTCTATGATCACACTCAGCTGGGCTTTTCCTGAGCTGGGCACTGGGTGTGGCGCTGTTGTGGAAGGGATGGAGACCCCAAGCCCAGCACTCGCTCTGCAGAAGCTCCCTTACACTGGAGTTGAAGCACTTGTTTCTGGATGGCCAGAAGCTGAGGGCGAGAGAAGTGTGAGTGTTGTCTGTTGGCAGCCTTAGGGGATTTGGAATCTCAGAGGGATCCCAGCTGGGCCAAGGACATGGAGGCTGCGGAGTGGTTCCCCCAGGGTTTGCTCCTGGTAGACAGGATCTGAGCTTCAGCCCCTTTTGCATTTAAACAATGAAATTTGGAATAAGGGGAACCAGACGAGGGTCCTGCTACACGGACACCGGCATAGTACTGGGGTAGCTTCTGCTAGAGGAGGCTTTGTCTCTGACTTGGGGGTCCCTGTGAGGGTTTCCCCAGTGGCTCAGTGGTAAGAATCCTCCTGCCATGCAGGAGACTCAGGTTCAATCCCTGGATCAGAAAGATCCCTGGGGGAGGGCCTGGCAACCCACTCCGTATTCTTGCCTGGAGAACCCCCACGGACAGAGGAGCCTAGCAGGCTGTGGTCCATGGGGTTGCAAAGGGTCAGACCACAGATGCACATAGGCTTAGCAGCCTAGTCCTGAGCATCTGGGTCCCACTGCACAGATGCGGACACTGAGGTGACCGTGGAATGTAAGACTGGCCGGGAGAGCTTTGGGGGAGCTTGACACTTGACTCCAGGGTCTGGCTGTGAGCGGGATGGGCTTCCTTTGCCTTCCTGGCAGTGTTTTGGGAGCCCAGAGTCAGGGTATGAGGGTCTCTCATCAGAGGGCTGAAGATCTGCACCTTTTCATGATGTCACCCGTTGGTTTGTGAGAGAAGCTGCTCCCCAAACTGTTTCTCTGGCGATGGACAGTCTGAGACAAAGGGGGCTCCACTCAACAGGCACCACATCTGCTGGGCAGCCATCCTGACTCCCACCACTCAGATGCCAGCTAGGCTCCAGGCCCTTTGTCAAGAGCTTCATATTCTCGTATTCTGCTCCACTTTACAGGGGAGGAAACTGAGGGTCGGAGGTCAGCTCTTTGCCCAAGAGCTTACAGAGTGATGGAGCTGGAATCGAAGCCTCAAGTGGCCTGACTTTTCCGATCTGCAGTCTATGATCACACTCAGCTGGGCTTTTCCTGAGCTGGGCACTGGGTGTGGCGCTGTTGTGGAAGGGATGGAGACCCCAAGCCCAGCACTCGCTCTGCAGAAGCTCTTGGCCGGTGAGGGAGATGCTCAGAGGATGAGCTTCCTATGGAGGGAAGACTTCCTGGAGGAAAAATACGTGGGAAGATGAGAGCTAATTCTCCACCAGATCCCCTTGTTTCCTGGGATCTGGTGAAGAGTTCCAGATGTGGGAGCAGGAGGATGGGCCGGGTGGGAAGGCCCTAGCTTTTTCAGAAGGCGATGTGTTCTTTGCTTAATTTTAAATATGTCCTGAAGAACCAACCTCAGTGTTCACTGATTTATCACTCCCCCACCTCACCTAAGCTCCAGAAAACACACGAGATGAAATATGATATTGTCATATATGACAGAAGAGTTATAGTAATATATTTTTAAAGTTTGGTAGTGTATGTGTGGAGGAGGTGTAGAGGCTGACTTAAAGAGAGCTAGAAAGAATCTAGAGTCACACGTTTAAGGCTGTTGATTCTTTGTCGAGTTTCCTAGCAGCTTAGGCAAAAAGGGAAGCATGAATTTATGCAGATAGCATCTAAAAAGGAAGCAGAAAAAATAATAATAAAAAAGGAAGCAGACATGCCTGATTTAGAAATAACTCTTGGTCTTAAAAACCTAGAAGCTTTGATGCTGCAGATCTGTGGCCAGGGGGTAGAGAAACTTTGTGGAAGCTGTGGTTAACCTGACCGAGCCCAGAGTAAGTACAAAGTGAAGTGTACATTTCTTATTTTTTTGATCTGCCTCAAGCCCCAGGGAAATAGGTGATCTATCTGGGTTCGCATGTATGTGAGCTAAGTTGCTTCAGTCATGTCAGACTCTTTGTGACCCTCTGGACTATAGCCCCCCAGGCTCCTCTGTCCATGGGATTCTCCAGGCAAGAATACTGGAGTGGGCTGCCATTTCTTTCTCTAGGGAATCTGCCCAACCCAGGGATGGGATCTTCATCTCTTGGCATTGGCAGGTGGGTTCTTTACTACTAATGCCACCTGGGAAGCCCTGCTTGGGTTTACTGATGAGGAAACAGACTCAGAGATGTTGAGGTGCTTGTTCATAGACACATGTGTAAAGTGGCCAAGCTGGAATTTGCACACAGATCTGAGAATCCAAAGCCTGGCCTCTATCTGTGCTTCCTTTTGTTTGGGAGGAGGGTGGTTTGTGGGTTTTGGTTTTTTTGTTGTTTTTTTTGGTGCAAAGTGGGGTGCCTTGGAGGGGAAGGAGAGGAAATTCAGCAAGGGAAACTCATCAAAGGCCAGGGCCACTAGGGAAGGCGTCCTGACAGAAATGGGCTATGAAGCGTTTAGTTATGTGCCAGGGATAGTAAGAAGGAGGTGCCAAGCAGATGAGCCTTGGAATATCTCATATAAAGGACCAGCAGTCAGAAGGCTCAGGACCGAGAAGCCTATGAATGATCCGTGGCCATAGGGCCATTTGGCTTGGGTATTTCTATCCTATTGTTGGGGCTTCCCTGGTGGCTCAGTGGTAAAGAATCTGCCTGCGATGCAGAAGATGCAGGGTTGGTCACTCGACCCACTCTAGTATTCTTGCCTGGAAAATCTCATGGACGGAGGAGCCTGGAGGGCTACAGTCCATGGGGTTGCAAAGAGTTGGACACAACTGAGCAACGGAGCACCCACGTCCTATCCTTCTTGGCTTACCTCCTGTGATTGGGGGTGACCACACATTTCTCAGTTGACTGGTTAATCAACAAATTGGAAGCTTCACCTACCACTCAGTCATAGTGACGCATTGGTGGTGATAAGGGATATCGGTGGTGATATTGATGGAAGCAGAGAGGCTGGGTTTCGAATAGCATTCATAGGGTCATAGAAACCTAGGGCTCTTAGGCTTGCTCCCAAAGGTCCCTCGATGTCTCCTTAACAAGAGCTTGTATACTTCCAAGGGCAGGGAGCTCCGTCTCCCTGAAGGTTACCTGCTCCATCCTTGTGTACCTGGGAGTCTGAGAAAGTTCTTCCTCTTGGTAATCTTGGCTCTCTGTCCAGCCCCACAAAGCATGGCAGCTCTTCTTCAGGTTGGAGGCAGGACAGGGCCTGACAGTCGACTCTTTAACCAGGTGAGACGAGGTTGTTGAGGTCTGAGAGGTGTAAGCGGAGATGGGCCATAATGGGATCACAGTCTCAGGAACTCACAGGGTTTTCCATAGCACTGAGTTTTGTGGGTTCAGCCTCCAGGGCAGCGTTCTTGCTTCCTTTTGTTTGGGAGGAGGGTGGTTTGTGGGTTTTGGTTTTTTTGTTGTTTTTTTTGGTGCAAAGTGGGGTGCCTTGGAGGGGAAGGAGAGGAAATTCAGCAAGGGAAACTCATCAAAGGCCAGGGCCACTAGGGAAGGCGTCCTGACAGAAATGGGCTATGAAGCGTTTAGTTATGTGCCAGGGATAGTAAGAAGGAGGTGCCAAGCAGATGAGCCTTGGAATATCTCATATAAAGGACCAGCAGTCAGAAGGCTCAGGACCGAGAAGCCTATGAATGATCCGTGGCCATAGGGCCATTTGGCTTGGGTATTTCTATCCTATTGTTGGGGCTTCCCTGGTGGCTCAGTGGTAAAGAATCTGCCTGCGATGCAGAAGATGCAGGGTTGGTCACTCGACCCACTCTAGTATTCTTGCCTGGAAAATCTCATGGACGGAGGAGCCTGGAGGGCTACAGTCCATGGGGTTGCAAAGAGTTGGACACAACTGAGCAACGGAGCACCCACGTCCTATCCTTCTTGGCTTACCTCCTGTGATTGGGGGTGACCACACATTTCTCAGTTGACTGGTTAATCAACAAATTGGAAGCTTCACCTACCACTCAGTCATAGTGACGCATTGGTGGTGATAAGGGATATCGGTGGTGATATTGATGGAAGCAGAGAGGCTGGGTTTCGAATAGCATTCATAGGGTCATAGAAACCTAGGGCTCTTAGGCTTGCTCCCAAAGGTCCCTCGATGTCTCCTTAACAAGAGCTTGTATACTTCCAAGGGCAGGGAGCTCCGTCTCCCTGAAGGTTACCTGCTCCATCCTTGTGTACCTGGGAGTCTGAGAAAGTTCTTCCTCTTGGTAATCTTGGCTCTCTGTCCAGCCCCACAAAGCATGGCAGCTCTTCTTCAGGTTGGAGGCAGGACAGGGCCTGACAGTCGACTCTTTAACCAGGTGAGACGAGGTTGTTGAGGTCTGAGAGGTGTAAGCGGAGATGGGCCATAATGGGATCACAGTCTCAGGAACTCACAGGGTTTTCCATAGCACTGAGTTTTGTGGGTTCAGCCTCCCCAGGGCAGCGTTCTTGACTCTGCATGCTCCCCGCCTTTCTCCCTGCTCCACTGCATGGAGCAAACCAGTGCCTGTATTGTTAGCTCTGCCTACACGTTCTACTTGTTGTGGCTGGGAGGGTGTTGAATGTTTGGAGTCAACGTGTAATTATATAACCAAGACATGGACACATTCTCCTTAAAAAGTAAAAACTTATTACAGATAAGGCTAATCCTTGGGCCCCCTACCCATCTCCCCAAGGGAAGATATACTGGGGTGTTTCTATTTCTTGTGCATTTAAAATAACATCGATGGCTTCGTTCTTTGGTTGGTTGGTTGCTTTTTGGTTGATTGACGTTCTCATCTCGAGGGCACCAGCCTCTCTTCATGTTATACAGAGCTATCTCCCTCCTCCTTAACTGTTTAAGGCGATCCCAGAACATCACGAATTGGGCGCCAGTTCATTTAGCCATTTCTCTGCTGGTGGGCCTGCTTTTTTTTTTTTTTTTTTTGCTTTTTTTAAAAATTTTTTCTTTATTTTCTTAAACCTTTTAATTTTGTTTGGGCCTTTTCTTTCATTTTGTCTAGAGTATAGCCAATTAGCAATGTTGTGATAGTTTCAGATGAACAGCAAAGGGACTCAGCCGTACATCTACACGTATCCATTCTCCCTCAGACTTCCCTCCACTCCAGGCTGTCACATAACATTAAGCAGAATTCCATATACTATTCCATGTTTTTGTTGGTTATCCTTTTATATATAGCACTGCGTATATGTTGATGGGCCCATTTTTTTTTTTATCTAAACTTTTTTCTTTGGCCTGTGTGGGCTTCCCATTGCAATAGCCTCTCTCGTTGTGGAGCACTGGCTCTAGGCGCATGTGCTCCAGAGTGCTGGCTTGTAATTGGACACACCAGTTCAGTCACTCCTTGGCGTGTGGGATCTTCCTGGGCCAGGGATCGAACTGGCGCCCCTTGCACTGCAAGGCAGACTCTACACATGTCTGAGAGGTGTAAGCGGAGATGGGCCATAATGGGATCACAGTCTCAGGAACTCACAGGGTTTTCCATAGCACTGAGTTTTGTGGGTTCAGCCTCCCCAGGGCAGCGTTCTTGACTCTGCATGCTCCCCGCCTTTCTCCCTGCTCCACTGCATGGAGCAAACCAGTGCCTGTATTGTTAGCTCTGCCTACCGTTCTACTTGTTGTGGCTGGGAGGGTGTTGAATGTTTGGAGTCAACGTGTAATTATATAACCAAGACATGGACACATTCTCCTTAAAAAGTAAAAACTTATTACAGATAAGGCTAATCCTTGGGCCCCCTACCCATCTCCCCAAGGGAAGATATACTGGGGTGTTTCTATTTCTTGTGCATTTAAAATAACATCGATGGCTTCGTTCTTTGGTTGGTTGGTTGCTTTTTGGTTGATTGACGTTCTCATCTCGAGGGCACCAGCCTCTCTTCATGTTATACAGAGCTATCTCCCTCCTCCTTAACTGTTTAAGGCGATCCCAGAACATCACGAATTGGGCGCCAGTTCATTTAGCCATTTCTCTGCTGGTGGGCCTGCTTTTTTTTTTTTTTTTTTTTTGCTTTTTTTAAAAAATTTCTTCTTTATTTTCTTAAACCTTTTAATTTTGTTTGGGCCTTTTCTTTCATTTTGTCTAGAGTATAGCCAATTAGCAATGTTGTGATAGTTTCAGATGAACAGCAAAGGGACTCAGCCGTACATCTACACGTATCCATTCTCCCTCAGACTTCCCTCCACTCCAGGCTGTCACATAACATTAAGCAGAATTCCATATACTATTCCATGTTTTTGTTGGTTATCCCTTTTATATATAGCACTGCGTATATGTTGATGGGCCCATTTTTTTTTTTTTTTTATCTAAACTTTTTTCTTTGGCCTGTGTGGGCTTCCCATTGCAATAGCCTCTCTCGTTGTGGAGCACTGGCTCTAGGCGCATGTGCTCCAGAGTGCTGGCTTGTAATTGGACACACCAGTTCAGTCACTCCTTGGCGTGTGGGATCTTCCTGGGCCAGGGATCGAACTGGCGCCCCTTGCACTGCAAGGCAGACTCTTTACCCACTGGAACACTAGGGAAGCCTGGGCCCTTTTTTTTTTTTTTAAATGTTTTTTATTCTTTGAAGAAAATATACAGACATACCGCAAAAACATTTTAGCAGTCAGAAGGACAATCCGTGAAAGTGCAGTCTCTCATCCTGGGCGTGTCACTTCCCACACCCCAACCCCCAGCCCTCACCTGAGGCATCTGGGTGTGGCATTCCAGTGTAAGTCAACAGGCTCTTTCTACACCAAACCCCTATCAAAATACAGGTAGCCACATCCTACCTGTGTCCTGTGGTGCTTTTGCCCCCTTGGCAACATACCTAGGGATGTTCTATACCATTGCACATAGAACTACATGCACCTTTCTTTTTTTAATCCTTTACTTCCTTCATTTCTTTAATAGGTAATATATTTACAACAGTCTGAAATAAAATACAATGGGAAAGAACACTGTGAACAGGCTCTGTCCCCTTTGGTTAGACTTGACCTCCCCCATGTCCAATCTATTTTGTTTCACATGTACCAATTTAGGCTTTCTTTAAGGAGATGCCTGCAAATGCGGCTATAGATCTCCCAGCGCTGTCGTCTAACCAGGTGGTGCAGGGGTGAAGATCTGCCTGCCGGTGCAGGAAATGCAGGTTCAATCCCTGGGTCGGGGAAGATCCCTGTAGAAAGTAATGGCAACCTGCTCCCGTATTCTTGCCTGGAAAATTCCATGGACAGAGGAGTCTCGCGGGCTACAGTTCATGGGTGGGGTTCCAAAGAGTCGGGTATACCTGAGCGCACGCGCACACACACACATACTCACACTCACACACAGAGTCTATCCACATCCTTCTGCACTTTCTCTTTTTCTCTTAAAAATGTCATGGAGGTCTTTTTATTTTTTCCCTTTGAACATTCATTTATTTGACTGGGTGGGGTTTTCGTTGTGGTGCAGGCACCGAAGTGAAGGCTTAGGGTCTCCCAGGCATGTGGGATCTTAGTTTCCTGACGAGGGATGGAACCCATGTCCCCTGCATTGCGAGGGGCATTCTTAGCTGCCAGACCACCAGGGATGTTCCTGGAGTGGAGGTCTTGTCGTCTCAGCGTGTGAAGCGTGCTCACCTCTCCTGAGGCTCCTGTAGCAGCTGTTGTGGTGTGAGTTGTGTCCCTCTCGTGACAGGCACTTGGTGCCCACTCTTTGCTGTTCCACACTCTTACAGTGAATCTCACCCAAGCCCCTCAGCACATCTGAGGGGTACATTTTTGGACGTGGGACCCCTGGCTCAGGGTACCGGTTTTCGTGATGGAGGGAAATGTCCTCTTTAAGGGTCATGTTTGTGTCCCCTGTGAGCTTCCTGGTAGAGTGCCTGTTCCCCCAGCCTCACCAGGGCAGGAATTGGCACAGGAGCATGCGCCCAAAGTCTGACAGGTGAAACGGCAGGTCAGGGTAGCATTGTTGGCATTTCTCTTATGAGCCAGGTTAAACAAGCTCACTTTTTAAAATATATTTAAGAACCATTTGCATTTCGTTGTATGTTTGTGTTTTTCCAAGTTGCTCTTTGTCTGGCTAGGAGCGCCAGATGATTTGCAAGTGGTTTTTTTCCTAGTTTGTGTTTAGACTTTGCTCCTGGTACTTCTTGTTGTTTTTCTCTTCTTTTCTTTTTTTAAATGGTGATGTTTTGTTTACTTGGGGTTTTTTTTTTTGTTCATTTTGTTTTGGGCCTAACACATTTTTATTTTTAGGTTGCCCAGCTTCTTGTTTTCTTGGTTTTGCCTTTCTGGCTTTTGGAAACTGAGTCAAAGTTAGGCCTTCCCCACGTAGAAGCGATAAAGAAATTCTCCCACAGAAGTCTTGGAAAGGGTGACATCCGCCACAGCCAGTCACGCTGGAAGACCACTGGAGGAGGCAGCCTCGTGTGGTGCAAGAGTCTCACACTCACACAGAGTCTATCCACATCCTTCTGCACTTTCTCTTTTTCTCTTAAAAATGTCATGGAGGTCTTTTTATTTTTTCCCTTTGAACATTCATTTATTTGACTGGGTGGGGTTTTCGTTGTGGTGCAGGCACCGAAGTGAAGGCTTAGGGTCTCCCAGGCATGTGGGATCTTAGTTTCCTGACGAGGGATGGAACCCATGTCCCCTGCATTGCGAGGGGCATTCTTAGCTGCCAGACCACCAGGGATGTTCCTGGAGTGGAGGTCTTGTCGTCTCAGCGTGTGAAGCGTGCTCACCTCTCCTGAGGCTCCTGTAGCAGCTGTTGTGGTGTGAGTTGTGTCCCTCTCGTGACAGGCACTTGGTGCCCACTCTTTGCTGTTCCACACTCTTACAGTGAATCTCACCCAAGCCCCTCAGCACATCTGAGGGGTACATTTTTGGACGTGGGACCCCTGGCTCAGGGTACCGGTTTTCGTGATGGAGGGAAATGTCCTCTTTAAGGGTCATGTTTGTGTCCCCTGTGAGCTTCCTGGTAGAGTGCCTGTTCCCCCAGCCTCACCAGGGCAGGAATTGGCACAGGAGCATGCGCCCAAAGTCTGACAGGTGAAACGGCAGGTCAGGGTAGCATTGTTGGCATTTCTCTTATGAGCCAGGTTAAACAAGCTCACTTTTTAAAATATATTTAAGAACCATTTGCATTTCGTTGTATGTTTGTGTTTTTCCAAGTTGCTCTTTGTCTGGCTAGGAGCGCCAGATGATTTGCAAGTGGTTTTTTTCCTAGTTTGTGTTTAGACTTTGCTCCTGGTACTTCTTGTTGTTTTTCTCTTCTTTTCTTTTTTTAAATGGTGATGTTTTGTTTACTTGGGGTTTTTTTTTTTGTTCATTTTGTTTTGGGCCTAACACATTTTTATTTTTAGGTTGCCCAGCTTCTTGTTTTCTTGGTTTTGCCTTTCTGGCTTTTGGAAACTGAGTCAAAGTTAGGCCTTCCCCACGTAGAAGCGATAAAGAAATTCTCCCACAGAAGTCTTGGAAAGGGTGACATCCGCCACAGCCAGTCACGCTCGTGGAAGACCACTGGAGGAGGCAGCCTCGTGTGGTGCAAGAGTGCCTTTTTGAAGACTTTATGAACATGTTTGATTCTCTCAAGGGTAAATGGGGGAGGGTTATGGAAAATTGGAAATAAATCTGTGATAAAGTTCTTCAGGAGCATAGTGGCATCAGGCCAGCATCTCTGTGATTCTCTTGCGCTTTGCCTGATGTTTGTCATTTCGTGGTGAGCAGATGGCTGCCTTCCAGGCTCATCTTCTGCTGCTCCTCTTGAAATGCTCTGATGTCCCATCCAAATAGGTCATTTGCCATTGTTCTGAGTAGATGTGTTCTTCTCTGCCTGTGTGTTTTTCCTTATGTATTCACCTCCATTTGAGTCCTACACACACACACACACACACATGTTAATATGGAGCTCTGGACCCTGGGAAAACAATTGTATCTGTCTCAGATGCATTCACACGGTTACATTTGTGTCATATTTAATTTTATAGTCAGCTTCTATTGGGGCAGATAATGCAGGTTTTCGACTTTGTAGTGATTTGAAAGTTTTCTTTTAAATTTTTTAACATATTTGTGTGATAAATCCACATTCATCCGTGAGGACTGGTGAAGTAAAAATACGATACATTTGTGCAATGGCATATAATACAGTTAGTTAAAAGATGACATCTTTATCCCTTAATGAAAATAATAAGGCAGCTCTGTATGTAAGGTAGACATTCTTCAGGCTCTGTCAGTCAGTTCAGTTGCTCAGTCGTTTCCTCCTCTTTGCGACCCCATGGCCTGCAGCACGCCAGCCTTCCCTGTCTTTCACCGTCTGTCAGAGCAGGCTCAAACTCATGTCTATTGACTCACTGATGCCAACCAACCATCTCGTCCTCTGTTGTCTCCTTCTCCTTCTGCCTTCTATTTTGTCCAGCATCAGGGTCTTTTCCAATGAGTCGTCTCTTTGCGTCAGGGGGCCAGAGGATTGGAGCTTCAACTTCAGCATTGGTCCTTCCAATGACGACTCAGAGCTTTTTTCCTTTAGGATTGATTGGTTTGGTTTCCTTGAAGTCCAAGGAACAATCAAGCCTTCTCCAACACCACAGTTTGAAGGCATCAATTCTTTGGCACTCAGCCTTTATGATCCAACTCTCGCATCCATACATGACTACTGGGAAAACCCCAGCTTTGACCATAGGGACCTTTGTCAGCAAAGTGATGTCTCTGCTTTTTTTTATGTCTCTGCTTTTTAATATGCTGTCTCCTTTTCTTCCAAGGAGCACGTGTCTTTTAATTCCATAGTCTGCAGTGATTTTGGAGCCCAAGAAAATAAAGTCTGTCCCTGTTTGGATTGTTTGCCCATCAGTTTGCCATGAAGTGGGTCTGAGGCAACTGCAGGGTCTTGCCCTCATTCTCTTGGTGATTCGGAGCCTGGGTGTGGGAGAGCCTGTTTTCCTCGGCAGCCCAGTGAGCCCGGCCCTGGGTGTCAACTAGCCCTTTGCTGTTAGGCTGAGTCGGCCCCTCCTGTTTGCCCAAGGGGTGGGAGGACAGGGTGGCACCCCAGGGTCTCATGGAGAGCTAAGAGGGGAAGGCCAGGCGGCTGAAGGTCAGGTAGGACCCAGCCTATTGTTATAATTAGGCTTTAGGAAACGACTCACGCCAAGCGACAAAGTAAGTAAACAATGGACGGCATTTATTACACTGGTGGGTTCAAGGCCTTCATTTTAGCCAAGGACCCCGAACAGAACTTGTGGCTAACATGTATACCTAAAGCCTATGTGCATAAACCCACATCCCAAACACCTGAGGTTGTCTAGGAAACATTAAAGAAAAAAACCCTGATTTGGTTGCCATCACAAAGGTACAATCGAAAATCACCTAAGCATATCGCTTAGCTTTGTCTACACCAAGAATTGATTAACTAAGATCACAAATGGTAATTTGTCTTGTGACAGATATTTCATTTTCATGGCCGAGTTGAGGCCTGGGTACGAGGTCTCCCTGGTCAGGTTCTCACCAGCCCCGGAGGCCTCGTCGACAGTTAATGTTTCATCTCCATGGCTCCACAGTCCACACATAGGCCAGGGTTCACTGGAAGTGCAAGATGGGGTCCTCTTCCTCAGCATTGGTCTTATGGCTTTTTCCTTTAGGATTGATTGGTTTGGTTTCCTTGAAGTCCAAGGAACAATCAAGCCTTCTCCAACACCACAGTTTGAAGGCATCAATTCTTTGGCACTCAGCCTTTATGATCCAACTCTCGCATCCATACATGACTACTGGGAAAACCCCAGCTTTGACCATAGGGACCTTTGTCAGCAAAGTGATGTCTCTGCTTTTTTTTATGTCTCTGCTTTTTAATATGCTGTCTCCTTTTCTTCCAAGGAGCACGTGTCTTTTAATTCCATAGTCTGCAGTGATTTTGGAGCCCAAGAAAATAAAGTCTGTCCCTGTTTGGATTGTTTGCCCATCAGTTTGCCATGAAGTGGGTCTGAGGCAACTGCAGGGTCTTGCCCTCATTCTCTTGGTGATTCGGAGCCTGGGTGTGGGAGAGCCTGTTTTCCTCGGCAGCCCAGTGAGCCCGGCCCTGGGTGTCAACTAGCCCTTTGCTGTTAGGCTGAGTCGGCCCCTCCTGTTTGCCCAAGGGGTGGGAGGACAGGGTGGCACCCCAGGGTCTCATGGAGAGCTAAGAGGGGAAGGCCAGGCGGCTGAAGGTCAGGTAGGACCCAGCCTATTGTTATAATTAGGCTTTAGGAAACGACTCACGCCAAGCGACAAAGTAAGTAAACAATGGACGGCATTTATTACACTGGTGGGTTCAAGGCCTTCATTTTAGCCAAGGACCCCGAACAGAACTTGTGGCTAACATGTATACCTAAAGCCTATGTGCATAAACCCACATCCCAAACACCTGAGGTTGTCTAGGAAACATTAAAGAAAAAAACCCTGATTTGGTTGCCATCACAAAGGTACAATCGAAAATCACCTAAGCATATCGCTTAGCTTTGTCTACACCAAGAATTGATTAACTAAGATCACAAATGGTAATTTGTCTTGTGACAGATATTTCATTTTCATGGCCGAGTTGAGGCCTGGGTACGAGGTCTCCCTGGTCAGGTTCTCACCAGCCCCGGAGGCCTCGTCGACAGTTAATGTTTCATCTCCATGGCTCCACAGTCCACACATAGGCCAGGGTTCACTGGAAGTGCAAGATGGGGGTCCTCTTCCTCAAGATGGAGTCAGTTCCGTCAGGGTAGCCTGCTCCTCTCCTCCTTCACTGTGCGCTCTCGGGGAACAGACGTGGGCATGTTCTGGGATTCTGGAGCTTCAGCTAGGAGCAGAGAGGTCAGATACCACAGGACCAGCCAGCCTCTGTGAGGCTGGCCAGAGGGGGTCACGTGTTCCTCCTTGAAGGTTAGGTGGCGCGGGGCTTGCTCAAGGTCACCCAAAACATGCGTGACAGCGTCAGGACTACAGCCAGTGTCTGAGGAAAGAAGTGAGGGGAATAAGGGAGACCCTGGCTGCAGACTGTTCCCCCGACCCCACTCCCCAGCAGGGAGAGAGGATAGATGTCGGGGGTACTGGAGTTCCTGTGATCCTTGCCGCCACCTCTCTGGAGGGCAGATGACAGCACGGGGACCCTCCTAGGGTACTGCGAGCATCGCCTGTGTCACCCCCTCCCCCAGCGTTCCAGGACCGCCCCCGCCCTTTCTCTGTTCCTGCCTCCAGGGTAGTGATCCCTCCAGATTAGCCTCCAGGGCACGTCCCCACCTCCTGGGAGTTGGAATGCTGTCCCTCAGGGCGTCTCCATCTACTGTGTCACATGACGGGCCCCACCCTTACTAGGCATGACCTTGAGCTAGGGCCCTCTTTCCCGAGTGCCTTGGTTGCCTCACCTGTGAAACGAGTCAAGTGCTTATAAGCGTTGGGCTTCCTGGGAGTGCAGCCCTGCTGAGGGGCTGGAGTTGGACTTGACCTGCGCTCTCAAGGGGGCCAAGGTCCTCCTGGGAACGCTCTGTATGGCTGTTAGGCTCTTAGTACTGCGAGAAGGCACAGGTGTTAACCTTCTGGGGCGACCAGGTGTCTTGCTGATTCTCTTCGTGTTACCCGCTGTCTTGCTGTTCACACTGTTTGCTGAACCAGGGTAGGCAAGACGCGAGCTGAGAGGCTGGAAGGAGACTCAAGCCATGGGAACTGCAGACACGGTGATGCTCTTCCGGCCGGCACGGCAGCCATAGCACGGCCTCTCTCCTGGCTGACGCAGCAGCCGTTAACAACCATAACCTAGCCATCATATAGCCATAACACAGCCTCCTCTAACGTAACCAGGATGTCGCCCGGTGGAGCCCCAGCGCTGCAGCAGCCAGGGTTTCCCTGAGGAAGCTCATCCAGGCCTCCCGCACAGTCACCCGTGACCGAACCAGCGCCTTGTGACGCACACGCACAGCACTCTAAGTGATCTCGGCTGTTACGCAGACATTATTTATAAAACACGGGGCAAGAGTGAAAGGTCGTGGGGTGAGAGAGCCTGACCACGCCATCGTGGCTAATTTGCTCTCTCCCTCCACCAGGAGACTCCACCCAGTGGAGGAAGGAGAGAGAGAGCAGGCAGGCAGGCTGGGTCTAAATTTCTGCAGCCTCACTGAGGTCACATGGTCTTAAATTGAGGGGGATCCATTGCTGCTGGGTCAGGGAGCCAGGGAAGGCCTTGGGGTGGCCTCAGGGGTCCCCCGCCTGCCTCTACACACCAGGGGCTGTCTGTAGAGGGAACCTGCTTCGTCTTATCCTAGAGAGCAAAATGGGAAGCAGCAAGAGGGTGAGCAGGAAGCAGCTTGAGCTTCGTGTTGGGAAGATTTTTCGGGAACCCTGAGACCCCAATGGAAGATGGTAGCAGTGAACTCCTTGACACGCAGGCTGCACAGAGGGGGGCTGGTGGTCTTCCTGTGGGGGTCTGGGGGGCAGCGGGGCCATGAGGGTAGGGGTGTAGACGTCTCTTTCATCTCCAGTCCTGAGACTCAGGTCTCCGGAATCACAGGCACTGCGATGAGGGCTGTGTTTGGAAAGCCTTGGAGGTGATCCAGGCCCTGAACCCGCGTCCCCCTCCTCCCTCCTCCCTGGCAGCCTTGGCCGGGAGCTGCGTGCACGTGGGTGGGGCCCCGGGCGCCTGGCTCCCTCCGCCCCGGTCCTCCCTGGGGCCTGTAACAGCGCCGGGCACAGAGTGGGCCCTCGGGGAGAGTTTGTTCAATGTCTGGAGGTGGTCACTCACGTGCCTGCTTGTCAGGTAACAAAAGAGTAGTTGGGTCAAGTCAGCCACCAGCCCAGACCTGGTCCGTTGGCTCCAGGCTGGGCTCTGAGCCTGCGCCGGCACGGCCTGCGGTGGACGGAGTGGAGTGCGGGGAGTCCTCCCCTCGAGCCGCTCCCTCTGCACGGGGAGGAGGTGATGTGTGGAGTGGTCGTGGCACCCTGCCACCCAGCGCCTCTGTCCCCTGCGCCTTTGTCTCCTGTGGCACAATGGGTGGCTTTTTGTCCCCATAAAGTCCCTTTCACCATAGGGAGAAGGGCCAGGGTGGGGGTGGAGGCTCGGCTGGGCCAGGCTGAGTTCTGAGTGTCCTCAGCTGCCCAGATGGGTCCCTGCATGGGGGAACCCCGGGAAGGGTTCCCGTGGTCCCCTGGGCCTCCATGTACTAGAAGGTGCCATGGGAAAAGGGGTTCCTGGGGGCTGTTGGATGGGTCCTGCCCTCAAATTGTTCCCAAAACATTTGGTTTCATGGCCAGTGTTTAAAACGCTGAAGATTTCACATAGATATTCATGGATATAATGTCTCTTGAAAAACAAAAAATCAGGGGTCCCCGCCTGCCTCTACACACCAGGGGCTGTCTGTAGAGGAACCTGCTTGTCTTATCCTAGAGAGCAAAATGGGAAGCAGCAAGAGGGTGAGCAGGAAGCAGCTTGAGCTTCGTGTTGGGAAGATTTTTCGGGAACCCTGAGACCCCAATGGAAGATGGTAGCAGTGAACTCCTTGACACGCAGGCTGCACAGAGGGGGGCTGGTGGTCTTCCTGTGGGGGTCTGGGGGGCAGCGGGGCCATGAGGGTAGGGGTGTAGACGTCTCTTTCATCTCCAGTCCTGAGACTCAGGTCTCCGGAATCACAGGCACTGCGATGAGGGCTGTGTTTGGAAAGCCTTGGAGGTGATCCAGGCCCTGAACCCGCGTCCCCCTCCTCCCTCCTCCCTGGCAGCCTTGGCCGGGAGCTGCGTGCACGTGGGTGGGGCCCCGGGCGCCTGGCTCCCTCCGCCCCGGTCCTCCCTGGGGCCTGTAACAGCGCCGGGCACAGAGTGGGCCCTCGGGGAGAGTTTGTTCAATGTCTGGAGGTGGTCACTCACGTGCCTGCTTGTCAGGTAACAAAAGAGTAGTTGGGTCAAGTCAGCCACCAGCCCAGACCTGGTCCGTTGGCTCCAGGCTGGGCTCTGAGCCTGCGCCGGCACGGCCTGCGGTGGACGGAGTGGAGTGCGGGGAGTCCTCCCCTCGAGCCGCCCCCTCTGCACGGGGAGGAGGTGATGTGTGGAGTGGTCGTGGCACCCTGCCACCCAGCGCCTCTGTCCCCTGCGCCTTTGTCTCCTGTGGCACAATGGGTGGCTTTTTGTCCCCATAAAGTCCCTTTCACCATAGGGAGAAGGGCCAGGGTGGGGGTGGAGGCTCGGCTGGGCCAGGCTGAGTTCTGAGTGTCCTCAGCTGCCCAGATGGGTCCCTGCATGGGGGAACCCCGGGAAGGGTTCCCGTGGTCCCCTGGGCCTCCATGTACTAGAAGGTGCCATGGGAAAAGGGGTTCCTGGGGGCTGTTGGATGGGTCCTGCCCTCAAATTGTTCCCAAAACATTTGGTTTCATGGCCAGTGTTTAAAACGCTGAAGATTTCACATAGAAATTCAGAGTTCTAATGTCTCTTGAAAAAAACAAAAAAATAGAAGTTCTTGGGACTTCCCTGGTGGTCCAGTGGTTAAGACTCTGTGCTTCCACTGCAAGGGGGTACAGGTTCGAACTAAGATCCCGCATGCTGCATGGCAGATGTAATCAAAAAAATTAATAAGTCAGTTCTGGTTACCCCAGACCTGACACAGGAGGAGATGGATGGTATCACCGACTCAGTGGACGTGAGTCTGAGCAAAGTCTGGGGGGGTGGTGAAGGACACGGGGGCCTGGCCTGCTGCAGTCTATGGGGTCACGATAAGCAGGACACGACTGAGAGTGACTGAACAACAGCAAGGCTACCCAGAAAATTTACAAGGGCCCGACTCAGCCCAGGTCGTGGAGAGGATTTAAAGGAGAACTGAGGTGACCATCTTGAGGCAGGTGCTCTGACCAGCTGAGTGCTTCTGGGATTGGTGGAGTCCCTCCAGTCAGTACGAAGGAGGAAAGGCTGTGATCCTCCCTGGAGGGGGCCTGCATTGAGAAGTGTCAGACGGGGGAGAGCCTTGGAGAACACTGAACAGACCTCCCTGCTCCCATTGAACAGAGGGGAAGACTGAGGTCTAAATGGGCGGAGGGTTCTGCCCTGGGACTCTTAGAGGACTAGAGGGAGGGTAACTGCAGGAGGGGTCCTAGGGTGGGGCTGGGCTGGAGTCTGCTCCCCTCCACACCACCCTGCCTTTGGATAAGCTCAGCTGGCTTATCTGAAAGACCGGCAGGGGGGGCCCCCTGGCAGAGGGCCCTTATCTGCCAGGAACTGAGCTTGGTGCTTAAGGTTAGACACATTCATCATCTCCCCAAACCTCATGCCCCTAGGAACTGCACAGGATCTTAGTCCCCTATCTACTGCAGGAAAGCAGGCACAGAGAATGAACTGAAAACCCAGGTTCTCTAACCTCTCAGAGTGATAATGACATTAGAGTATGGACAGATGTCCAGTCTATATTGGGTGTTGGTCTAAGGACCTTTCATAGATTACTTCATTTACATCTACGGTGTAAGGCCGGCCCATTTTTTTCTTTTAAACTTTTATTTATTTATTTTTGGCTGTGCTGGGTCTTTGTTGATATGTGGGTTTAGCTGCTCTGCAGTATATGGGATCTTCCTGGTTCAGGGATTGAACCTGTGTCTCCTGCATTGAAAGATGGGTTCTTATCCACTGAGCCACAAGGGAAGCCCGGCTGGCCCAATTTGAAGATGAGGCCCCTGAGACACAGAGAGGGTCAGCACCTTGCCGGAGGTCACACAGCCTGTACGTTGGCAGGGCAAGAGCCTGAACCCAGGGAGTCCACAGACCAACTTTCCAGCCGAGTTGATGCCAACATCCCCCAGTTAAATCAGATCCTAACAGCCATTCACAGATTCAAAGAGTAGCTAAGAAAATGTGTTTCCCCAGGTTGCCGTAACAAATTGCCACGAACTAGGTCACTTAAAATAAAAACAACAGACATTTATTGTCTCCCAGTGTTAGACTTCCAAGATCAAGGTTGATTCCTTCTGGAGGCCCCAGAGGAGAGTCTGTCCCCTGCCTCTGTCATAGCTTCTAGCGATTGCCAGCCATCCTCGGTTCCTTGGGTGGGAGACACATCACTCGGGTCTCTGCCTCTGTCTTCATACGGTGTTCTCCCTGTGTGTTGCTGTGTCTAGTTTCCCTCTTGCTAGAACCTCGGCGCCTGGATTGGGGCCCTCCCCTGAGAAATGCCTCTTGGTCAGGCATTTGTGACTAATCCCTTTTCTCTCTGATTCTGCAGGGTTTTTTTTTGTTTTTTGTTTTTTTAAATCTCTGTTATCCAGTTGTTGAGGAAAAAAATGTAGGGATAGGTTCAAAGGTCCTGGAGCATGTGCGAATGTAATGTTTTTGACAGTCGTTGTTAAAGAGAAAAATCCCTCATTGGAAATCTTTAGGTTTTCAGGAAGAAAGGGAATTCTTTTTTTTTTTTTCCTTCAAGATTTCCAGAGAGTTCTCTTTGTTCCTCCGCAGTATGTGCCGGAGGAGGCATGGCAGGGCTTCAGAGAGTTTGGAAGGGCCAGGGGGCTGAGGTTTCATTTGGTGCATGGGCGTAGGTATGTGTAAGTCTGTGTGTGTGTCTGTCTTTCACAGTAAGACACACAGATGTCCGTGTAGAGAAGCCAGACAGAGGAACCTGTAGGCAAGAGACAGGGACGGCCCAGTCTTCCTCATCCGGCTCCCTCCGTTCACCTTTCCTGAGCTCTCAGGTCCGTGTGAGAACTTTCTTGGCCTTCGTATCCCTTCTCAGCTGGATTTTTCCCCGTAACACATTTCCTGTGCTTCTCTCGGGAGTGGGGTTTTAATCTGACCCCCCCAGCACCCTCAACATTGAGTGAGAGCTCCACCAGAGCAGAGCTTCTCATGTTTTGGCTCACACAGCAGTAGGTGCTCAACAGATGTTTGATTTTTTATCATTTTTATTAAAATTTTTTTCTTCTATTTCTTTATTTTTTTTAATAGAAGGATAATTGCTTTACAGAATTTTGTTGTTTCCTGTCAAATATCAACATGAGTCAGTCATAGGTACACACATCATTTTAAAAAAAACTTTATGATTTGGCTGCTTCTGGTCTTCATTGTGGCCTGCGGGATCTTTCGTTGCGACATGGGGACCCTTAGTTGCAGCGTGTGGGATCTAGTTCCCCAACCAGGGGTCGAACCTGGGCTCCCTGCATTGGGAGCGCACCGTCGTAGCCGCTGGACCACCAGGAAAGTCCCACAAGGGATACCTGTGGAATGAGTGAACCCAGAGGGATGCGCATGGGGAGGCCTGTGCTCAGAGAGAGGGGTTAGAATCGCAGGAAGGCCTGGGAGAAGCCCTGTGGGCGGAGGCGGGCAGAGTCGGGGCCCCTGCCTTGCTCTCTGCCTACTGCTTTCCCTCTTCCCGTGCACGGTGGGCTTTACTGGTCTGTCCTGGACTCTAAGACAGGTCCCCTGGCCGCTTCCAGCTGGACTGTGGGACCCCAGCAGATGGGAGGGACCTGCCACTCCTGCAGCTTCTAGAGATGAGGCCTGGGCCTGGCTTTCCGTGCCCAGTAGAGGGTCAGCACATAGAGGGCTGCCCTACCCTGCACGAGGGCGAGGGCACTCCTGCAGATTCCTGGGGTTGCGGATGAGGGGACGGGAAAAACCAGTCTGTCCAGTTCAGATGAACCTTCCTTGTTTGAGGGCAGAAACTGAAGCGGCTCCCCCGAGACAAGGCCAGAGGAACGCCAGAAATTTCCCACTGCTCACCCAGCAGCTCTGTCGTCCAGAGTCTGCACTCACTGACCTGGAACTCAGGGCGGGGCAGGAGGGTGAGGCCGAGACCAGGGAGCCGGGATGCCTCCCGGGCCATGCCCCTAGGAGCCACGTGAAGAGTCCTCATTTTTTGCACATCACTGAGTAACTCTCAGTAGACCAGGTTCCATGGAAGGGATGATCTGGGTTCAAGACCTGCCCTGTCCCTGCCTTGGACTCATGGGTGACCACAAAGGACCACGCACATCTTTTCCCCTGAATTCCTGTTTGGAACACAGGGATAACAAGTAACACTGACTAATGAGAGGGTTATGGGGAAATCAGTGAAATAAAAGGGAAGGAGCTTACTACCCGAGGCTTGGCACATGATAGCCAGAGGGCATTACCTGGTTATTGTGACCAAGTCCATGAGTAATACATCAACAACTGAGACGTATACGTTAACCAAAACCCAAATTGTTTCTTCCATGATTTTTAATTCACTGCAATTTCTAAGTTTGGATAGTTGGAGCCAGGCAACACAATGGCATGGAGCCCATGAGGACCCTTTTAAAGCAAGGAGACGACTAGGGACTTGCCTGGCGGTCATGATCAGGGATCTGCGCTCCCACTGCAGGGGGCACAGGTTTGATCCCACATGCCATGAGGCATGGCCAAAAAAAAAGGGCAAGGAGATAATCCTTCCTAGAAGGGTCCTACCGCTTGGCGCTTTGGGGTGTCTATTCCCCGACTCCCCCAGGCCTGGGGGCTCTTGGCCCCGCTGATATGTCTGTTTCAGGAAGGGTGTCCTAAGGATGAGTGGTGAAAGCCTGAGGGGCTGGGCTGAGACACCCTGACTCTTGGTCCTCGTGGAGAAGGCTCTGCCCCGGCCGTGTGACTGCCTACGAGCAGTAGAGGGTCAGCACATAGAGGGCTGCCCTACCCTGCACGAGGGCGAGGGCACTCCTGCAGATTCCTGGGGTTGCGGATGAGGGGACGGGAAAAACCAGTCTGTCCAGTTCAGATGAACCTTCCTTGTTTGAGGGCAGAAACTGAAGCGGCTCCCCCGAGACAAGGCCAGAGGAACGCCAGAAATTTCCCACTGCTCACCCAGCAGCTCTGTCGTCCAGAGTCTGCACTCACTGACCTGGAACTCAGGGCGGGGCAGGAGGGTGAGGCCGAGACCAGGGAGCCGGGATGCCTCCCGGGCCATGCCCCTAGGAGCCACGTGAAGAGTCCTCATTTTTTGCACATCACTGAGTAACTCTCAGTAGACCAGGTTCCATGGAAGGGATGATCTGGGTTCAAGACCTGCCCTGTCCCTGCCTTGGACTCATGGGTGACCACAAAGGACCACGCACATCTTTTCCCCTGAATTCCTGTTTGGAACACAGGGATAACAAGTAACACTGACTAATGAGAGGGTTATGGGGAAATCAGTGAAATAAAAGGGAAGGAGCTTACTACCCGAGGCTTGGCACATGATAGCCAGAGGGCATTACCTGGTTATTGTGACCAAGTCCATGAGTAATACATCAACAACTGAGACGTATACGTTAACCAAAACCCAAATTGTTTCTTCCATGATTTTTAATTCACTGCAATTTCTAAGTTTGGATAGTTGGAGCCAGGCAACACAATGGCATGGAGCCCATGAGGACCCTTTTAAAGCAAGGAGACGACTAGGGACTTGCCTGGCGGTCATGATCAGGGATCTGCGCTCCCACTGCAGGGGGCACAGGTTTGATCCCACATGCCATGAGGCATGGCCAAAAAAAAAGGGCAAGGAGATAATCCTTCCTAGAAGGGTCCTACCTCTTGCTGCTTTGGGGGTGTCTATTCCCCGACTCCCCCAGGCCTGGGGGCTCTTGGCCCCGCTGATATGTCTGTTTCAGGAAGGGTGTCCTAAGGATGAGTGGTGAAAGCCTGAGGGGCTGGGCTGAGACACCCTGACTCTTGGTCCTCGTGGAGAAGGCTCTGCCCCGGCCGTGTGACTGCCTACGAGCTCCTGCTCTCTGACCCACCTTTCTCCCTGCACACGGGGCCCCACGGCCACCCAGCCTGGTGGTGGTGGCTGGAGGAGGGCCCTAGAGGCTGGAGGTGGGGCAGGAGGGCTGGCGGGATGCAAGGCAGGATGGGCATCCCTGGGGACTCACCCCTCCGCCCAGGACAGGGAAGCAGGCAGGTGCCAAAACCTGGAGGGAAGGAGGAGGGGTGTCTTCCTAAGTCTCCCACTCCCACCCTTGAGCCGGGGGGAGGCTGGGCTGGGAGCACATTCACTGATTCACACCTGCGTCCTCCTGTGACACACAGCACCCGTGAGGGGCAGTGTCCGGCCTTTTGTTCCTGGATAAGGAAGCTGAGGCCAGTTAGCCGCTGAGTGTATCTCCCGAGCAGGTACTATGTGCTCAGCTCCTCTGGGCACTGGAACTGCAGCGATGCCGCCAGCAGGATTCCCAAGGGCCTGAGTTCTAGCAGGTGGACTGGAGGTGCCCTGGGGAGCCACAGGGGGGATGGGGAGAGGGCACTTGCCTGGTGTCCCCCAGCACAGGCACGGCGAAAGCCCAGAGGCTGCCTCCCAAGCCCAAGGCGCCACCTCTTGCTTCCTGTGGTGGGTAGAAAGGAAAGCTGTTGCGGGGGCTGCTGGACTCCTGGCCTCAGCTAGGGTCACTCCTGCCCTGCCCTACACGTGGATGCAGAACAGGCCGATACAGAAGCTTCGCTTTTGGTCCTTGGCAGGGTGGGGTGCCTGGCAGGTGAGTGCCAGCTCTTCTGTGTCTGGGAAGCTGGGGGAATTGTCCCCCAGACCAGCAGCCAGAGAGGGGTTTCTCTCCTGAGCCACCTCCCTGTGATCTGATGGTTGGCTCATCCTGGGGCTGGTGGCAGGGTCACTAGGACCTGTGGTGTCACACGCCTGGTCGCTGTCCAAGGGAAGGAGAGCGACAGTTCTGTGGCTCTTCATCAGCAAAAGAGCCCCCCTCCATGGCCCCACGGTGGGCTCCCTCCTCCGCAGCCAGTCCTACGTGGTGCTGCTGGCCAGGGAGTCCAGCGAATGAATGCCCTTGTGGAGGAGGAGGAGGTCCTGGCCCAGGGGGTCTCAGCCAGCAGGCAGGGGGCGGGGGAGGCCGGGATGGCCACAGGTGAGGTATCACCCCGCCAAGGTCCCCAGGGTGCCCTTGGTGGGGGTCAGCCAACCTACCTGTGTCGAATTCCTTGTGGCATCGTATCCTCAGTTGGGAATAGTTCATTTATATGCGTGAACCCCCATGGGGGCTGACCGTATGGGGTAAGAGGCTATTCATACTGACGGGACACGGGACGTGAGCAGAGCAGACTGGCTGTGAGTTTGCCCAGTGTCACCCAGCTGCTAAGAGGAGTGGGTCTGACATCAGGCTCTGGAGGCCATGCTGTTAGCTGCTCGACACACGGCAGGGATGCTGGGGCCACCATGGCCATGTAGGAATGGTGTGACAGCCCCTTTGGCCCAGTTTCACCTGGAAGGCAGGGTTGGTGGCACCAGTATCGAGGGGCAGTTAGGAGAGTCGGAGAAGGTCGGGTGTAGGGGGCTTGATGGGGGCGCCAGACAAATGTTACTTTCCCCCTGGGACTCTGCAGTTGTGTCCCTCCCTCCCTCAGGGTTGTGCTGGTGACTTCATCTTCCTTTCAGCAGCTTTTCCTAAGCCCCCGACCCAGCTTGTGTCCTGGACTGGGTGCCAATATGCACTTATCAGTGAGACAGCCGCTGTCTTGTCTTGCCTTGGGGAACTGAGCAAATCCGGGAGACCACCCTCTCCGGGGCTGCAGGGCTCTCCCCCAGGAGCAGCTGGCCGGGTGCAGTGCTCCAGTGGCTTCCCTGTCTGGGGAAGGAAACTGAGTTTGTCTCGGGTGGGTGGTGCCTGAGGGGCCATGGGAGCCCTGGAGAGGGTTCTGGAACCCAGGCTGGGGGAGCGGGGAAGGTGCCCGGGAGCATGTAACACTTCAGCTGGGATCTGAAGGAGTAAGCTACCAGGCAAAGGCTTGGTATGTACGCAGTAGGAGCCAAGTAAATATTTCTTGGGCCAATAAGACGTGTTGCCGGGCCAGCCGGCAGTCGAACAGGTCCTGAAGAGAGTGGCAGATAGGCTAAGAAAAGAAAGAAGGACAGAAAAGATGGGGTTGAGAGGGACAGCAAGAAGGCAGACAACTCTACAGGTTGCTGACAAATTGCTGACAAGTTTATTGAATTCGCTCATCCCTTTTATACTTCAAGTAATTGGGTACACGTGCTTTAGGCCAGGTGTCGATCATAACACGTGCTTTAGGCCAGGTGTCGATCATAAACTAGGTGTTACCTCCTGGTGTGTTATTACAATGGTTCTGGGTCATAATGCCCCTCAAGCCCTGTAAAGAGGCTCCAGGTGTTCTTTATGATAGCTAAGGAACGTCTTCACAACACCTGTGGTGGCGGGACAGAGAGCTATGCTGTTATCAGCTCCTGTTGCCAGGGCAGCTCCCAGGGCTATGTTTCCTTAAAGGAAACCCCTTGAAACAGGGCAGCTCCCCGCAATGTGTCCTGCAGGGGGCGCCCCAGAGCAAAGGCCTGGAAGCCTCTGGTCTGAGAGCTGAGGGCCCTGGGAGACTCTGGCCCCGTCTCGCCCCCTCCAGGTGCTGGGGCTGCTGGTGTGGGCCCTGATTGCCGGCACGGCGTTCCACGTGTACGCGTCCTACGGCTGGGTCATATTCGTCGCTGTCTTCCTCTGGCTGTTCACAACCCTCTTCTTTGTCCTGTACCTGTTTCAGCTGCACACGAAGCTGTATATGGTGCCCTGGCCGTTGGTGGTGAGTCTGGGTAGCATCCCTGGGGGTGGTTCAGGACCGACCCCTCTGCCTCTGGGGTGGCTGTGACCCTTCGCGCCTCCCTAAGTGAGAGGCAGTGGGTGAGGGCTGGCTGACGCCCTCGCTGACAGGTAGATCTGGGCAGGGGCCGGGGAGGAAGGATGGGTGGTTCGGGTGTCCAGCTTTTCTGAGCACCGGGAGCTTTGAATCCAGGACGACTCAGGCTTGGCTCTGTCTGACGAAGGGAGTAGAAGTGAGGGGCGGTTGACTGGAGAGGCCGTTTGGGATCCTGGAAGTACTTCTCCTTTTGGTGAGGTTGGGGGTGGGGGGTGGCCGTCGGGATTTGATTCTGTGGGTGCCGTCGCCCTGGCTGGGTCCAGACGAGCCAGCCCTGGGCTTGGAGGCCGGGCCTGGAGTCTGCAGGACGGGTTGGGTGCAGGGGGAGGTCCCCGCAGCCTGGCAGAGGGTAGTGTCCCGGGTTTGCCCAGGCCAGTCTCCTTAGAACACAGAGCTGAGAGTGTCCATAGGAAGTACCCTGGCCAGACACAGAGAAAGCTGCTGGTTCTTTTCTTTTCTTTTTTCCCCTCTGGGCCGGAAAATCCCTGCAGCTGGGGTCTAAGGCTTTCAGCGACAGAGAGGCACATGATTGTAAGACAAGCAAGCCTAGGACTAGGCAGCATTGTTTGCAATTCAATGACTTTTGAAGCTGAGGAAACGTGAGTCATCCTCAAGACAGACTGGGTTTGTTAGATCTTGACATCACTGGCAGGGGCCAGGTGGTGTTTGCGGAGGGCACCGGGCTTGGAGAGGAGATCCTGGGGCGAGGGAGGGGGCGGCTGGACTTCCTGGCCAGGAGCCAGCCCCCGCCCTGCGTCCTAGGAGCGTTGAAGACAGACGTCTCCGAAGACGGAGGGGCCTTGGTGTCTCTTAGCACTACTGTGGGCCTCCAGTCGCAGCCGCGGATGAGTGAGGCTCCTTTCCCAGGCCATGACGGCAGGGCAGTGCCTCACGCTCCTTGAGAAGGTGGAATTAGGACTGCCAAATTGGACTTTTCTGGGATGGGGGCTATAAGGCCCCTTTAGGGTCCAGGCAAGAGGCATGAGTGAAGTAGGTCAGGAGGGGTTCTGTCCATATGGAAGCTGCCTCTAACTCAGCTCTTAACTGGCGCTGGTGGGAAGGCAGCTCCCAAAGCTTGATATTTTAAGATTGAAAGCTTCATATGAAATCACAGAAGTCTTCTTATGAAATCTAACTTTAGAACGTTGGTAATTTTTGTTTTTTTCCTTAAATCTATGAGGTGAACCAAACAAGCTTGAGGATCACTAGTTTGCCATCTGGGCTAAGAGACCCGCTGGAGGGAACCAAGCTTTTCTGAGGGAGTAGAAGTGAGGGGCGGTTGACTGGAGAGGCCGTTTGGGATCCTGGAAGTACTTCTCCTTTTGGTGAGGTTGGGGGTGGGGGGTGGCCGTCGGGATTTGATTCTGTGGGTGCCGTCGCCCTGGCTGGGTCCAGACGAGCCAGCCCTGGGCTTGGAGGCCGGGCCTGGAGTCTGCAGGACGGGTTGGGTGCAGGGGGAGGTCCCCGCAGCCTGGCAGAGGGTAGTGTCCCGGGTTTGCCCAGGCCAGTCTCCTTAGAACACAGAGCTGAGAGTGTCCATAGGAAGTACCCTGGCCAGACACAGAGAAAGCTGCTGGTTCTTTTCTTTTCTTTTTTCCCCTCTGGGCCGGAAAATCCCTGCAGCTGGGGTCTAAGGCTTTCAGCGACAGAGAGGCACATGATTGTAAGACAAGCAAGCCTAGGACTAGGCAGCATTGTTTGCAATTCAATGACTTTTGAAGCTGAGGAAACGTGAGTCATCCTCAAGACAGACTGGGTTTGTTAGATCTTGACATCACTGGCAGGGGCCAGGTGGTGTTTGCGGAGGGCACCGGGCTTGGAGAGGAGATCCTGGGGCGAGGGAGGGGGCGGCTGGACTTCCTGGCCAGGAGCCAGCCCCCGCCCTGCGTCCTAGGAGCGTTGAAGACAGACGTCTCCGAAGACGGAGGGGCCTTGGTGTCTCTTAGCACTACTGTGGGCCTCCAGTCGCAGCCGCGGATGAGTGAGGCTCCTTTCCCAGGCCATGACGGCAGGGCAGTGCCTCACGCTCCTTGAGAAGGTGGAATTAGGACTGCCAAATTGGACTTTTCTGGGATGGGGGCTATAAGGCCCCTTTAGGGTCCAGGCAAGAGGCATGAGTGAAGTAGGTCAGGAGGGGTTCTGTCCATATGGAAGCTGCCTCTAACTCAGCTCTTAACTGGCGCTGGTGGGAAGGCAGCTCCCAAAGCTTGATATTTTAAGATTGAAAGCTTCATATGAAATCATAGAAGTCTTCTTATGAAATCTAACTTTAGAACGTTGGTAATTTTTGTTTTTTTCCTTAAATCTATGAGGTGAACCAAACAAGCTTGAGGATCACTAGTTTGCCATCTGGGCTAAGAGACCCGCTGAGAACCAGCTTCAGGGGCCAAGCATCATTGGGGAAACGGAACTTGGGCCTAGTTGTCAGCCCAAGAACCTTCCTAGCCGGCCAGCTTAGGGTACCTCACCCAGGCATCTGATGTGGGGCCTAGAGCCTAGGATGTAGCCAGAAGGCAGACATGGGTTCCTCCCTCTGGGGGCAGAGAGGGAAGTGAGTGCTGCCCCCACCTCCTGGTCCCGCCTCAGAGCCAAGCCCTCAGGGCCACGGGAGGGCTGGCCTTGGCCGGGAGCCACCACGGAGGCACAGGCTGTTCTTCAGCTGGTGGCTTGGAGACATGCTCGGGTTGGCCTCTTGCCATCAGGAAGGAGTTTTGCCGTGTGGAGCTGTTGATGTCCCTACCAGATTACTTTAGGCAGCCCTGACCCCTCCGCCTTCAGGATGTTGATGCTCTGTGCTCACACGGCCTCTGGGCTGCCCTGTGTAGACCGGGGTCTCTGGAGGCCCTTTTAAAGGTGGGAAACCGCCAGGTGTCTGCACCCGCTCCTCCAGCCCCAGGCCCTGTTCTGGCAACTAAAGGGATGAGCCAGCGGGAACCAGGAGGTTCCAGAATTACTGGAAGAGTCTCACATCTTAAGTCTCTTCTCTCCACCCCCCAGTTAATGGCATTTAACGTGGGCGCCACCGTCCTCTACGTCACGGCCTTCATCACCTGCTCTGCATCAGTCGAGCTCACGTCCCTCAAGGGCTCCCGGCAGTACAACCAGTATGCGGCGGCCTCCGTGAGTGGGGTTCCCTGGGGCACCCTGGGCAGTTTCAGGGGAGATGGGCCAAAGTGACGCCTGTGTCCCTGGACTCCCACTGCTCTCTGGTCCCTGGGCCAGGTGCCTGCCACATGCAAATTACCCTCCGGCTCTCAGTGGACTCACAGGGGTCCATGCTATTGAGTTAAGTCGAGTCTGACTCTTCGTGACCTCATGGATTATAGCTCACCACCGCACTGTTTTTGGGTAACCCAATGAACGCATCTCCTGCACTGGCAGGATTTTTGAGCCCTCTTTAAAGAATGTTTTTTCCTTAAATCTATGAGGTGAACCAAACAAGCTTGAGGATCACTAGTTTGCCATCTGGGCTAAGAGACCCGCTGAGAACCAGCTTCAGGGGCCAAGCATCATTGGGGAAACGGAACTTGGGCCTAGTTGTCAGCCCAAGAACCTTCCTAGCCGGCCAGCTTAGGGTACCTCACCCAGGCATCTGATGTGGGGCCTAGAGCCTAGGATGTAGCCAGAAGGCAGACATGGGTTCCTCCCTCTGGGGGCAGAGAGGGAAGTGAGTGCTGCCCCCACCTCCTGGTCCCGCCTCAGAGCCAAGCCCTCAGGGCCACGGGAGGGCTGGCCTTGGCCGGGAGCCACCACGGAGGCACAGGCTGTTCTTCAGCTGGTGGCTTGGAGACATGCTCGGGTTGGCCTCTTGCCATCAGGAAGGAGTTTTGCCGTGTGGAGCTGTTGATGTCCCTACCAGATTACTTTAGGCAGCCCTGACCCCTCCGCCTTCAGGATGTTGATGCTCTGTGCTCACACGGCCTCTGGGCTGCCCTGTGTAGACCGGGGTCTCTGGAGGCCCTTTTAAAGGTGGGAAACCGCCAGGTGTCTGCACCCGCTCCTCCAGCCCCAGGCCCTGTTCTGGCAACTAAAGGGATGAGCCAGCGGGAACCAGGAGGTTCCAGAATTACTGGAAGAGTCTCACATCTTAAGTCTCTTCTCTCCACCCCCCAGTTAATGGCATTTAACGTGGGCGCCACCGTCCTCTACGTCACGGCCTTCATCACCTGCTCTGCATCAGTCGAGCTCACGTCCCTCAAGGGCTCCCGGCAGTACAACCAGTATGCGGCGGCCTCCGTGAGTGGGGTTCCCTGGGGCACCCTGGGCAGTTTCAGGGGAGATGGGCCAAAGTGACGCCTGTGTCCCTGGACTCCCACTGCTCTCTGGTCCCTGGGCCAGGTGCCTGCCACATGCAAATTACCCTCCGGCTCTCAGTGGACTCACAGGGGTCCATGCTATTGAGTTAAGTCGAGTCTGACTCTTCGTGACCTCATGGATTATAGCTCACCAGGCTCTTCTGTCCACTGTGCCATTTTCTTCTCCGGGGGACCTTCTTAACCCAGAGACTGAACCCGCATCTCCTGCACTGGCAGGAGGGTTCTTTTCCAGTGAGCCACCAGGTGTCCATAATTAACAGCAAACCCTGAGGAACCAGTGTTTGGGAAACACTTCGGGGCTGGAGAATGAAGTCTGAACTTAGCTGTAAATCACTTGTGCCACACTGATTTGGGGTCCTAAGCCCCCTTGGAGAGTGTGTTAGAAGCTCTCTATCTTGTGCCTTAGAGAAAGGCACAGCAAAAACCTTTTGGTTTAAACTGTTTGGGAGACTCTCAGGTTCTTCTACGCAACTCAAACAGGCTCCACGCTGGGTAGCCAGCGAAGGGTCAGACCCCCAACCCCAGCCCCGCAGGCCTCCCCCACGAGCACCCTGACGGCACCTGCTCACAGTCCTTCCACTCCCTCAGTGTGTGACGCACCTTGCCTGTGGTTAGTGGTTCCCCCTAGGAGAACCCAGAACCTGGTACCCATCAGCCCCTGCGGTCGTTCAGCGACCACACGGTCAAGCTGGAGTTGGGTCTCGGGAGCGGCTCATGCTGGTTAACCAAGGAGCCCTGGCTTCAGGGGCCTCCCTGCCCTGTTTCACTGTCGCGGCCCCAGCCCCGCGTGCCATGCTTCAGACAGACTCACCTCTGGTCTTCTCTTTCAGTTCTTCTCGTGTTTAGTGATGATCGCCTATGGAGTGAGCGCTTTCCTCAGCTTTCAGGCCTGGCGAGGAGTCGGCAGCAATGCGGCCACCAGTCAGATGGCTGGCGGCTATGCCTAACCCCCCCGGTCCACGGGCCACCCTGGGGCCACAAGCTACGGCCCGCTCGCAGCGCGGGTGGCCTGCACGGAGTCAGCCTGGAAGGGACTGCACGACAGTACTCCTCTCTGCTCACCAGGCTCCTCGGGCTCACCCAACACTCCAAGGAATCAGGACTGTTCCTGTGGCAGGTGCCTGGGCTGGAGAGAGGCCAGCCGCCAAGCTGTCCTCTCCACCCTCCACATTCAGCAGAAGGTTATGGGGGATGCCGGACTCTGTGCTTTGTCTTTAGGACTTTGGTGTCCAAGGTTGGGACCTAGCCTTCTTACCAGCACTAAATACACTAACAGTGACTCCACACCTGCAGCTCCTGACCCACCACAGAATAAGCCTAATGAGCACGAAGTATCTTAGTTTTTGTTCTGGAAAAGCTGAGTAAACTCGTGAAACCGTTCTGATTTCTGAAAACATAATTTTGGTCTGAGCCTCCTCCAAGCCAACATGTCACTTGGAGGGAAATGTGTAGAAGGGGTTATGATTCTGACACCACGGTCTTCCTTGCCTGTCTTTCAGACGTTACCAGTTATTTAAAACAAATCAGTTTTAAGCGACTTTTCAATGATGAAAACCTTATCCAGGTTTCCCTCCCTTTCCCAAGTCCTTGTTTGTAATTTTCCCTTTGGGAAAAGTTAACATCAGTGCTGACTGCCTCAATGACACTGTTAATTAGGCACCTGGGACGAGAGTGAGAGAAAGCAAGGCCTTCCTGGTTAGTCGGCGTGTACTTGATGCTTAATTTTTAAGTTTTTGTTTGTTTGGTTTTTTTACAAAAATAAAGATGGAAGAACTTATTTGGAAAAGATGTTGAGGAATCATGGTTATGGATGCTTATAAACACCAGAAAGCTGCAATGTGAGTTGGTACAGTTGGCCTTCTGTATTTGTGGATTTCACATGCGAGGATAATATGCCTACTTAGGTAGCTTGTGAAAATTCGGAGATTAGATAATCGAAGTGTTGATGTGTGGAGCTGACAGCAGAGGGGGGAGTCTTCCTTAGTTTATTTTCCTACCACAGTGCAACATGCTCTGAATAATAAACCAAAGGCATTTCTGGGCACCCCTTGGTCCCACCTTAAACAACTGAGAACAATGAAAATGCAACTAGACTTACCTGAGGATGAGCTCCTCTCTGGGGGGCGGGGATTAGGTGAAATCAGATACCCATGTCCCTGCTGACTGGGACAGGCCTACCTTGTGCCTGTGGTGCTGGCGTGACCATCAAGGGCATCCCTTTTCACTCTCCAGTGCCCAAGCGTCAGTAGGATCAAGCCAGAAGAAGAGTTTTAAGAAGGACCAACCTATTCTCTTTGAGTGCTTTGTCTTTAGGACTTTGGTGTCCAAGGTTGGGACCTAGCCTTCTTACCAGCACTAAATACACTAACAGTGACTCCACACCTGCAGCTCCTGACCCACCACAGAATAAGCCTAATGAGCACGAAGTATCTTAGTTTTGTTCTGGAAAAGCTGAGTAAACTCGTGAAACCGTTCTGATTTCTGAAAACATAATTTTGGTCTGAGCCTCCTCCAAGCCAACATGTCACTTGGAGGGAAATGTGTAGAAGGGGTTATGATTCTGACACCACGGTCTTCCTTGCCTGTCTTTCAGACGTTACCAGTTATTTAAAACAAATCAGTTTTAAGCGACTTTTCAATGATGAAAACCTTATCCAGGTTTCCCTCCCTTTCCCAAGTCCTTGTTTGTAATTTTCCCTTTGGGAAAAGTTAACATCAGTGCTGACTGCCTCAATGACACTGTTAATTAGGCACCTGGGACGAGAGTGAGAGAAAGCAAGGCCTTCCTGGTTAGTCGGCGTGTACTTGATGCTTAATTTTTAAGTTTTTGTTTGTTTGGTTTTTTTACAAAAATAAAGATGGAAGAACTTATTTGGAAAAGATGTTGAGGAATCATGGTTATGGATGCTTATAAACACCAGAAAGCTGCAATGTGAGTTGGTACAGTTGGCCTTCTGTATTTGTGGATTTCACATGCGAGGATAATATGCCTACTTAGGTAGCTTGTGAAAATTCGGAGATTAGATAATCGAAGTGTTGATGTGTGGAGCTGACAGCAGAGGGGGGAGTCTTCCTTAGTTTATTTTCCTACCACAGTGCAACATGCTCTGAATAATAAACCAAAGGCATTTCTGGGCACCCCTTGGTCCCACCTTAAACAACTGAGAACAATGAAAATGCAACTAGACTTACCTGAGGATGAGCTCCTCTCTGGGGGGCGGGGATTAGGTGAAATCAGATACCCATGTCCCTGCTGACTGGGACAGGCCTACCTTGTGCCTGTGGTGCTGGCGTGACCATCAAGGGCATCCCTTTTCACTCTCCAGTGCCCAAGCGTCAGTAGGATCAAGCCAGAAGAAGAGTTTTAAGAAGGACCAACCTATTCTCTTTTGAGAAAACAAAATCCTCAGTGAAGCTTCTGACACCCCAAAATCGGGTGGAGATGGTAACACGCTTTGTCACATAATGGCCTTGGGGTCCAGGCAGCGTCGGCCCAGTCCTCAGCCCCTGCAGGCTGGGTAAGCAGTGCTCCCCAGCGCTGAGGAGGCCTACGCCAGAGGAGGAGGCAGGTGTTCCCCGAGGCTGGGGCCAACCACTGGATTTTCTCAGGGCAGCCACACCAGAGCCCCTCTAAAAGCAACACTTGATGACCTAAGTTCCTGAGTGGATGGAGAGAGTTCTCATAGGTTCAAAAGAGAAACATCAGAAAGCCTATTTTCCAGTACAAAACTACAGAAGGCTTGCCTGCTTTTTCACTTTTCATAATTCCATCTTTGGGCTCGACCAGCTGCTTTTTCTCAGTCAGACTGACCAGTGGGGTCTTCATCAAGTGCTTCCAACGTGCCTGGCCTATGAGGGGCAGTCCCATTGGTAAAAAGAGCAAGAAGGGGAAGCCAGGCTGGGAGAGGTGCTGTGTGAGGAGGCCTAGGGCTTGACGGCAACAGTCCACAAAGGATGACTCAGATGATGTTTTGTGCAAAACACCTCAAATTTTACTCATGGTACAAAAGTATTTACTAAGCGCCACGCTGGTACAGAAAAACACACAGCCTGTAGTTTAGCTTTTAAAACCAGAACAGCCAAGTGAAAAGTCGGAGATTAGATAATCAAGTGTTGATGTGTGGAGCTGACAGCAGAGGGGGGAGTCTTCCTTAGTTTATTTTCCTACCACAGTGCAACATGCTCTGAATAATAAACCAAAGGCATTTCTGGGCACCCCTTGGTCCCACCTTAAACAACTGAGAACAATGAAAATGCAACTAGACTTACCTGAGGATGAGCTCCTCTCTGGGGGGCGGGGATTAGGTGAAATCAGATACCCATGTCCCTGCTGACTGGGACAGGCCTACCTTGTGCCTGTGGTGCTGGCGTGACCATCAAGGGCATCCCTTTTCACTCTCCAGTGCCCAAGCGTCAGTAGGATCAAGCCAGAAGAAGAGTTTTAAGAAGGACCAACCTATTCTCTTTTGAGAAAACAAAATCCTCAGTGAAGCTTCTGACACCCCAAAATCGGGTGGAGATGGTAACACGCTTTGTCACATAATGGCCTTGGGGTCCAGGCAGCGTCGGCCCAGTCCTCAGCCCCTGCAGGCTGGGTAAGCAGTGCTCCCCAGCGCTGAGGAGGCCTACGCCAGAGGAGGAGGCAGGTGTTCCCCGAGGCTGGGGCCAACCACTGGATTTTCTCAGGGCAGCCACACCAGAGCCCCTCTAAAAGCAACACTTGATGACCTAAGTTCCTGAGTGGATGGAGAGAGTTCTCATAGGTTCAAAAGAGAAACATCAGAAAGCCTATTTTCCAGTACAAAACTACAGAAGGCTTGCCTGCTTTTTCACTTTTCATAATTCCATCTTTGGGCTCGACCAGCTGCTTTTTCTCAGTCAGACTGACCAGTGGGGTCTTCATCAAGTGCTTCCAACGTGCCTGGCCTATGAGGGGCAGTCCCATTGGTAAAAAGAGCAAGAAGGGGAAGCCAGGCTGGGAGAGGTGCTGTGTGAGGAGGCCTAGGGCTTGACGGCAACAGTCCACAAAGGATGACTCAGATGATGTTTTGTGCAAAACACCTCAAATTTTACTCATGGTACAAAAGTATTTACTAAGCGCCACGCTGGTACAGAAAAACACACAGCCTGTAGTTTAGCTTTTAAAACCAGAACAGCCAAGTGAAAAGTCAGTACAGATTCTTATTTTTCACCTGAAAATCAAAAACAAAAAACTCAGGTACACGTTGCGAACTGAACAACTACGGGTTTTCTTTTATGTTTTCTGGTCAGTCATGTTCCATAAAACCCTGTACTAAACCACTGTACTGACCCAAGCAGACAGATGACCAGGGAAGCTGGCTGCTCTCTCCCACTCGCGCTAGGCTGGCCCGTGGAACACTATCTGGGTAGGGTCATTTTGACAAGAAGAAGGAAATGCAGAGCCGCCACCCCAAACCAAAGGAACCAATTTACACAGAAGGGGTTTTCAGCAAACCTGCACAAACAGGAACATGCTCTAGGAAAAGGGGATCATTTAAACTACTTCCTGCATACATTCATTGGTGGCCAGTAAAACAGAACACCAACGTAGAAAGCACTTGCTTCCTCAGCACTAACAGCTAAAAAGCACACAGCATATAATACTTTTGATCTTGAAGTGGGTAATCCTTGGAAGTTCCAAGATTATATCCACTAGGTTAGCCTGAGTATTCATCTAGAAAATTGTTTTTTCAAAAACACATAAATGAGGGTTACAGAAAGGATGGGACGGCATCAGGACCTGCAGGAGACAGTGACAGAAAGACTGCACACGTTTAAGACTAGGAACTGAGTTTTACATGGAGCTTCTAGGTAAAGGAAATCTAAGTTGATTCCTACTAGCTGTGACAGTATGATTTTCAGAAATCTCAAGATGAGCAGTTAGCTTGAGTTAACCCCTTGATAAATACTCCTAGTCAAAAACCCCACAAAAGGGCTGCTGGGCCAGAGAGTTGTGATGATGGATTTTCCCAACACGGACACCTAACACGTATGCTGGGGAAGGGCATCCCAGGTGGAATGCTGGACTTGGGTTTGCAATAGGAGCCAGACTCAGAAGCCAGACAGAGGGGTGTCTAACTCAGGGAAGGAGCTGTAGGGTTGCTGAAGACAAGACCGCAGTGGCCCGGGAAGGTCAGGTCATTTTCTTCTGACCTATCAATACTTAATATTAGTGAAGGGCTGCAGAACAGTCAGTCTTATCAAGATGTATTCTTCTGCCATCATCAGCCAAAGCCTCGCCCAGTCTATTGAGCGGGTGAGGTCCAGGAAGAGCCCACTGCCCAGAGGTGGGACCTAGGGCCGCAGATTGTTCTCAGAGGCAGGCACAGAAGATGACTTGCACAAAGAAGTCACCACTAAGCCGCTGCTCAAATCCAGTCCCCGGCCTTCTTTTTCCTACATGACAACAGCACAATTTTAAGAGGCAAGAGATAGAAGAAAGTCCTTTCCAGTTCAGAATGGGGAAGGAGGTGTCTAGGGTGGGAGGGTGGGCCACCAGGGAGCACGCAGAAGAGAGAGGATGGGATTTTGCATTTTTGTTCAGTACTGGTCACTCTTAACAAATGTACGTCTCAGGGAGCCCCCTGGAGGTCCAGGGATTAAGACTCCGCTGCAGAGGGCACGCGCTTGATCCCTGTTTGGAGAACTAAGATCCCCGTGTGCCAAGAAGGAAGGCCAAAACAAACAACAAAAAACACCTCTCTTCACTGCAAACTATTTTTTTTCCTTATTAAGGACCTGCGTTACAAGAAAGGCAGCGCTTTGTCCTTTTGATTACTTAGGGACCCCATAAGGTGCCAGGCACCTCTGGTTTCACCAAGCCATGAGAGCGTGATCCTTGACGAGGGCCTGGGGCCCCGGCCAGTGGAGGACAGCGGCTCTGCTGACATGCCGCTTGCGGTCCGGCCGATACTGGCCAGTCTTACAGACGCGAGCATGGGAGGGCTTTGTGCCCGACAGGTCCGCTGGGAACTTCCTAAGTGGTTCATCATAGCATAACAGACAAGAAGGACTTACGGCTCGATAGTCCAGAAACATCTCTTTAAAAGCCAGAAAATCCGTAAATGTGAGCAGCATGTCGAAAATGTCCCCGGCCACTTCATCTTTATGGTGCCTGGGAAGGAAAAGAAGGGCTGCTTCATGAATGAACGAAGACACAGACTGTCTCCTGGAGCTTTCCATCCAAGGTCTGGAGGGCCTCCCACCCAGGACCTAACTGCCAAGTGCTCTGAAACTTGATGTTCAAGTACTAGGGGAGAAGGGAAGAGGGCGGCCTATGCGTTCTCAGAGTTGAGGAGGCTACAAAGAGGTAAGAAAGCAGAGCCAAGCTCAACTCACTGTAAGGTTGTAGTGAAAGCCGCCATATTAAATCCAGGAATCCGCTCCAACAGCTGTTCTTCTATATACTTCTCCACCAAAGAAATCTGTAACAGTGAAACTTCTTTTCAGAAAGCCTGTTCTCCAACCCTCAGCAAACATCCGTGTGTCTGGGTTCTCCTTGTCAAGTGCTGGGGGCACTAGAGAGAAGCCACACCCAGCTCCTCTCCTTAGTGAGCTCACGCCCTGCCCCCTGGCTCCGCCGTGGGAGAGGCATTCACAGGTCATTACAACTACAGGAAAGCTCCCAGGGGGGCAGGGTTAGGGAGCAGAAGGGCTCCCAGCCCTCACAGCACAAAATGAGGACCAAGTAGGTGGGCCTTTTCCGCTTGGGGAGGTGGAAACACAAAAAGGATACCTTGGAAGGCAATCACAGATTTGTTAAGAGCTGAGGCTTGGCTTAAGAAACTTTTATGAACCCTGCCACCCTTGTGCATGAAGGGAAGAAGTCCTGGAGGCTCAAACTTCTCAGACAGATGAGATCATAGTAGGAGGCTGGGCAGGAGGGAGTGGATTCCCAAGTGGTCCAAAGGCTAAGATGCTGAGCTTTCAGTGCAGGAGGCCTAGGTTCAATCCCTGGTCAGGGAACTAGATCCCACATGCTGCAACTAAGACCCAGTGCAGCCAAAAAAAAAAAAAAAAAAAGGAGCCTGTTGGAGGGCCTTGGCATATGTCAAGAGTCAAGGTTCCTAGGTTCTAGCCTTGGTTTTGCCCCCAACTAGTTAGTGATCTGGTCTCAACTTTCACTTTTATGTGCATACCTGATTGGATTACGCAGTAAGAAAAAGTTGTGTCAAAGCTGAAACGTCAAAAATACTAAGTAAGTACAAGGTATGGTGAATCCACATACTGTAAATGAAAGCAGGATTATGGCAAGTCAAACATGTTTTCAAGTAGAAGACGAGATCATTAACTATTTGGAAAATAGTCCCAAGAACTGTGCAGAGGAAAACAACAGGAAAGAAAGACTAAACCCGATTCTCATTAGGCTTTCTGTCAGGGTGCATGCTGGTGGCAGATTTTAAAAGCAGAGCAGATTTCAACACCATTTGATCCTACATTCATATCTTAAATCTTAATCTCCAGTAAGAGAAACAGGAACCCACTTACATATTCATTAAAAATAGGCGTGTAAGTGAGCTTATTCTCTTCCGTGTCTTCAAACTCCTGGTAGTACTTGTCCATGAAATTCCTCTGTAATAACTGGAACTCATTATCTGAATCACAACAGGAAACACATATTCTTTTTAATACACAGGAATAAGTAAATGTGAGCAGAACTGATTTCTAAATGGACAACTGAACTTTTACCAAGAGTGCCATAACTTCTAGGTGTCCTGTTACCTGACTATGTCCCTTCTGGGGAATGGATCTCTGGTTATTTGTTATTTTCAGCAGTAGGGGCTGTATGCTTTTAAGGCAAACCACTGTACCGCTTACTCTGTATTTCAGTATGCCACATTAAACAATGTGCAGCATGATGCTTTCTCTTTTAAAAATTAACTCTCCAAATGGGTTTCAATGCCCTTAAAAGCAAGAGTCTAAAGACTATAAAGAGCAGGGGTAAGGGAGCTCACCCATGATAATGTCCTCTAAACATCCAACCACGGCATCAAATTCTGCATCAGAGGCAGAAGAGCTGAAAAATAGACCTGGGTTAGGAACTGTTTTAGATAATTCCTTTCTTCCCCACCCCCCAAATGTGCTATGGCAGTTTTCAAATGAACTTCCCATCACCCGGCTTCAACGATTAAAGATGATTGGCTGGCTGATCTAGCAATTCCACACAGAAGAAAGCTCCTTTTTCACCTGTGTGACATCAAAGTCTAATGACTCCACTTTCGGAAAACTGATGGGCCACAAGGAGTCACAAAGGGACAAATAAAGAGCCAAAGCTCTCATCAGACGTCCTAAGGCTCCTCACATTTACTTCCTTTGGGTTCTACTCACCGCATCGTCGCTGTCCTCCCACACCAATCTAGTAAATGAAAGCAGGATTATGGCAAGTCAAACATGTTTTCAAGTAGAAGACGAGATCATTAACTATTTGGAAAATAGTCCCAAGAACTGTGCAGAGGAAAACAACAGGAAAGAAAGACTAAACCCGATTCTCATTAGGCTTTCTGTCAGGGTGCATGCTGGTGGCAGATTTTAAAAGCAGAGCAGATTTCAACACCATTTGATCCTACATTCATATCTTAAATCTTAATCTCCAGTAAGAGAAACAGGAACCCACTTACATATTCATTAAAAATAGGCGTGTAAGTGAGCTTATTCTCTTCCGTGTCTTCAAACTCCTGGTAGTACTTGTCCATGAAATTCCTCTGTAATAACTGGAACTCATTATCTGAATCACAACAGGAAACACATATTCTTTTTAATACACAGGAATAAGTAAATGTGAGCAGAACTGATTTCTAAATGGACAACTGAACTTTTACCAAGAGTGCCATAACTTCTAGGTGTCCTGTTACCTGACTATGTCCCTTCTGGGGAATGGATCTCTGGTTATTTGTTATTTTCAGCAGTAGGGGCTGTATGCTTTTAAGGCAAACCACTGTACCGCTTACTCTGTATTTCAGTATGCCACATTAAACAATGTGCAGCATGATGCTTTCTCTCTTTTTAAAAATTAACTCTCCAAATGGGTTTCAATGCCCTTAAAAGCAAGAGTCTAAAGACTATAAAGAGCAGGGGTAAGGGAGCTCACCCATGATAATGTCCTCTAAACATCCAACCACGGCATCAAATTCTGCATCAGAGGCAGAAGAGCTGAAAAATAGACCTGGGTTAGGAACTGTTTTAGATAATTCCTTTCTTCCCCACCCCCCAAATGTGCTATGGCAGTTTTCAAATGAACTTCCCATCACCCGGCTTCAACGATTAAAGATGATTGGCTGGCTGATCTAGCAATTCCACACAGAAGAAAGCTCCTTTTTCACCTGTGTGACATCAAAGTCTAATGACTCCACTTTCGGAAAACTGATGGGCCACAAGGAGTCACAAAAGGGACAAATAAAAAGAGCCAAAGCTCTCATCAGACGTCCTAAGGCTCCTCACATTTACTTCCTTTGGGTTCTACTCACCGCATCGTCGCTGTCCTCCCACACCAATCTACCTGGGGGCGGGCGTACACCTGGAGCGGTCCAGACACTGGCCTGGAGGAGGGGGCAGTGAGACTCCCCGGGGTGGCGGTGGTGGAGGGTCTTCCGACCTGCGCTCCGGCCTCCGCCGCTCAAACCCACCAGGTTTGGCTGACACTAAGGACCAAAGACCAGGGGACTGTGACAGCGCGCTGCACCCCTGTCCTCCGCGCGTCAACCCTGCGGCCGCCGCAGAGTTCCCCGCGGGGACAGGGGCGGAGTCTTGTTGGTCTCCCACCCCGACCAAGGACGCTGGTTTCGCAGGGCGGAGACCTCAGGCCTGGCCTCCCGGCTCGGGCGGCGTGACTCACAAGGACAGCGCGAAGCTCTCTTCCTCTAGAGCGTCCATCGCCGCCGCTGCATTCACTGCGCGCGGAGGAAACGGATCCGCGGGCCCTCTACCCCGCCAGCGGCGCGGGCGCAGCCTCTGCTGTGCTCCGCAGAGCCCCAACCGGCATCGCGGAGGCCTCGCCGCCGAGGCCGCGGCCCGCTCACAGCCCAGCCAGGTAGCGCCTGCGTGCAACGCCCCGGCCTCGCACTCCCCGGCAGCCACCGAGCGACGGGGACCTCCCAGCCCTGCCAGGCCTCACTAAACACGCCGCTACCGTCTCGGGGTCCGGCGTCCGTTAACTCGCCCCGCCTCCCGTCACCATGGCCACCGCAACCCTTCCGCAGCCTCGGCAACCAATCACAGGCATGCGTTGCCCAACGCCAGGGGCGGGACAAAGATAGGGAGAGGAAGTGAGGCAAAGGGATGGAGGATCGCGAGAGCAAGTTGGGAGGCTGTGAGCAGCTCAGGGGCTGGCGCTGCGCCGCTGCTAAAGCTGATGTCGTCTCCAGTGTGAACAGAGCCTCGTTTTTCCTCACTTGCAATTTGGGGATGGATTACAAGATTTAAGAAGAAGATTAAGTCAGATTGGTTTTAAGAGCACTGTCAATTGAAAAATCTTCAGAGCCAAAGCCCTTACCTTTGAGCCAAATAAATGCAGACCTTTGATTTTGGAGATCATTGCTCCCTTTCGTGGAAGGAAAGCCCTACGGCAACAAGTGGATGTCTTGTAATTTACATCATAAATATTCATATCAAAAAGATTGTTGTTATTCAGTCGCCCAGACGTGTCAGACTCTGCGACTTCGTGGGCTGCAGCACGCCAGGCCTCCCTGTTCCTCACCATCTCCCAAAACCTGCCCAAGTTCATGTCCATTGCATGAGTGATACCATTCCCTGCCATCTCACCCTGATGCCCTCTTCTGCCCTCAATCTTCCCCAGCATCAGAGACGTTTCCAATGAGCTGGTCGTTGGCATCAGCTGACCGAAACATGGGGCTTCAGCTTCAGTCCTCCTAATGAGTATTCGGGGTTGATCTCCCTTAAGATTGACCAGGTTATCAAAAAGATGATTCGGCAGTAATTGGTTTCTTGGGTAACTAGGCAATATAAAAGTTGACAGAACCGCTTTTAGCAATGCAATCAGGCTGACTGCTCCAGGAAAAGTTCACTCCGAAACTGCCCAATTTCACAAAAGGATATTCTAGACTTCTTTTCTCCTGATTGGGTCACTAAACATTGTCTTTTCGGTTGCATCTTATTTTTTTCGCCAAATATGTGGTACATGCCTAGAGGAATTAAAATCTGTGGGTCAGACGGCCAACCTGAATGGACAGACATCTTTTTTTCAGACGTCTTTGAATGAACATAAAATAGCCATCAGTGGGATGTGGAACTAAAAGTTACCATGACACAGTTGTATCCAGGGTGAGATCAATTCTCAGAGGTCCTGTCTCCGCTTAGTATCAAGTAAAAGGCAGGCATCCAGAAAGGATTGCTGAATAACTGGACCAAGTTCTGTTTTAAGTCAAACACTGGTCACACAGCTCACGGCAAACAGCAAATTTCCTCAGGACCTACTTTATTAACCACATTTACTTCTGCAGGACTAAGTGAGCTTGCAGATATGTTCTACTGCCAATACATACACAGGATCAGACAGAGAAAAAAACTTGATTCTTTAGATTGGTTTTAAGAGCACTGTCAATTGAAAAATCTTCAGAGCCAAAGCCCTTACCTTTGAGCCAAATAAATGCAGACCTTTGATTTTGGAGATCATTGCTCCCTTTCGTGGAAGGAAAGCCCTACGGCAACAAGTGGATGTCTTGTAATTTACATCATAAATATTCATATCAAAAAGATTGTTGTTATTCAGTCGCCCAGACGTGTCAGACTCTGCGACTTCGTGGGCTGCAGCACGCCAGGCCTCCCTGTTCCTCACCATCTCCCAAAACCTGCCCAAGTTCATGTCCATTGCATGAGTGATACCATTCCCTGCCATCTCACCCTGATGCCCTCTTCTGCCCTCAATCTTCCCCAGCATCAGAGACGTTTCCAATGAGCTGGTCGTTGGCATCAGCTGACCGAAACATGGGGCTTCAGCTTCAGTCCTCCTAATGAGTATTCGGGGTTGATCTCCCTTAAGATTGACCAGGTTATCAAAAAGATGATTCGGCAGTAATTGGTTTCTTGGGTAACTAGGCAATATAAAAGTTGACAGAACCGCTTTTAGCAATGCAATCAGGCTGACTGCTCCAGGAAAAGTTCACTCCGAAACTGCCCAATTTCACAAAAGGATATTCTAGACTTCTTTTCTCCTGATTGGGTCACTAAACATTGTCTTTTCGGTTGCATCTTATTTTTTTCGCCAAATATGTGGTACATGCCTAGAGGAATTAAAATCTGTGGGTCAGACGGCCAACCTGAATGGACAGACATCTTTTTTTCAGACGTCTTTGAATGAACATAAAATAGCCATCAGTGGGATGTGGAACTAAAAGTTACCATGACACAGTTGTATCCAGGGTGAGATCAATTCTCAGAGGTCCTGTCTCCGCTTAGTATCAAGTAAAAGGCAGGCATCCAGAAAGGATTGCTGAATAACTGGACCAAGTTCTGTTTTAAGTCAAACACTGGTCACACAGCTCACGGCAAACAGCAAATTTCCTCAGGACCTACTTTATTAACCACATTTACTTCTGCAGGACTAAGTGAGCTTGCAGATATGTTCTACTGCCAATACATACACAGGATCAGACAGAGAAAAAAACTTGATTCTTTAGATTCTGGTTATCTCACGTTGTTACAAGCCACCCAAAACCTCCTGGCTAAAAAAATCCAATTATTTTCCTCACTAATCTCTAATTTGGACAGGACTTGGTAGGGACAGCTAGTCTCTGTTCCACCTGGCATCATTTGGGGGCAGCTGGAATGGGGCTAGAGAAACCACTTCCAAGAAGTTTCCTCCAATTAGTACTGGCAGGGACAGCTTAGCTGTGGATGTTGAACAGAGCACCTGGGGTGTAGGGGGCTGCAGTTCCTCTCCATGTAGGTCTTCCCTGGATACTTGGGTTTTCTCATAGCATGGTGGCTAGGTCCAAGAGCAAATATTTGAAGAGACAGGAAGTGGAAGCTACCAGTCACTCAACCATCTGGGACCAGATACTGGCTCAGAATCTTCAGTCTCTGCCTGACTATATCCCTGGGTCTTACTTTCTCCTTTTAAGTTTTTACTGATGTTACTCCTTCAGTGAGGTCCTCCCCTTCATCCAACTAGGTTCCCCTCATTCTTTCTCAAAGCACCCAACAATTGATTACAATAAGGAAAAATATATTGTTTTCTTGTCACTACCAGATGTCAGCTCCACAAACAGATCTGTTTTGTATACCACATAGTTGCAGTGCCCAGGACATATTAGATATCCAAGAAAGGTTTGCTGGATGAATAAGTGATTAACCTGGCTTCTTAATTCTAATACTTGATTCTCTCCTAGACTGGAAATTATAAACCTGATAGTATATCTTGGAACCTTAGCAGCAGGCACCAATGAAAGTTGTGAAAACTTAAGTCAAAAAAGGCAACAAATGTTTTATTTCTTCAATGCAAATTACTATATTCACCACAAGCTAAAGAAGAGAACATACATACATATATATATATATATATTTATATTTATATATATTTGGATTTATGGAAGACTAAAGACATGGAAAAAATCCAGCACCCCAACAAGTACGGCCAGGAGGGAAATCAGCTCTGTGATAGGACAATTTAATGAACTACAAACAAGAAAGGGTGGGAAAGGAAGAAAAAAAAAACGTGCATTGAATATGAGGCATTGTAAAACTGAGAAGACATATTTACTATTCAAGTATGAACTCAGTAAGGACTTGGCATAAATTGAAAGGCAGCTGCTGAGGTACACCATTATTATAAAATAAGTTCTATGAATTTACAATTCTACCTTCCAATTTTCTGGGAGAAAAAACCAAACTCTTGAAGGTCTTCACCAGAGACCCTGAGAGGGAATAACACTTTTTGATGAAGACATAGTCAACAATCCATGACTGAATTTACTATTCAAAAACATGTATTTATTTTAAACAATAGGAATACATGCTCTCAGACTGTCCTCTAAGAGTGTTTGAGACTATTAGTTCAACAGTTTCAAAGTCTATTGTATTACTTCCCCAAACAATACTGATTTTAAAAAATTATTTTAAACAAAACCCAAAAAGACCTGATTTGATGGTACCTTAAAAATACCCTAAATACCAAATTTTCTCCAGTCTAACATTGCAATTAATTTAAGAATACCTCCTGCATTGTTAAAACATTTTTTCCTCACAAAATGTGGGTACTGAAATTGGATAGAAACACCATGAATGTGAAAATACCACCAATTTTCTGCAGTTTAAAAAAAAAAAAAAAAAAAACTAGAATGTTCTTTGGAATCACTGAAATATCAAAACTTGGGTTTTTGTTTTTTTTTCCTCTACAGTCTGTGCACCTTCTTCCAGGCCCTCCACGTTGCCTGTAGCATTGATCTGTGTGACTCTACTTTTACAGCTTCAAGTCTTACAGTGCAGTATTCATGCTTAACATATCGGTGACTCTCTGACCCAACAGGAAGTTATGCTTAACCCAGAAACGTTGTCATTTACTTCTCCATAATGACTTTTGCCCAAAATAAAAACTTTAGAATATGAGACAAAACATCCTGTGTTAAACCATCAAATAAACCCAACCTGGAGAAATCCAGTGTGGTTTCAGCACTCCGTAGGGCACTGTCTCCTACTGCTTTTCATGGAAGCGTCGCAGGCCTAGCTGTTGGCATTCAGCTCTCCTTGACCTTAAAAGGAATTTCTCAGGCTGGCAAGTTGGGTTAAATTCTAGGAGAATTCTGTCTTTGATAAAACTATCTTTTTTTTTTTTTTTAGCATAAAATCTGGCCATGGCTATAAGTTTCAATGTGCATACAACTGATTAGAGATTTTGTTTGTTTCTCTTTTCAATATTGGCTGGAATTGAGTACAAATAAGTCCATGATGCCTCTTCACGTGTGTCATGAAATATGAGAAATCTGTCTGACTCTAGACACTATTTCTTTACGACACAATGGGCAGGTCTCCAGTTGCAAGGCACAATCCATGCACAGGTCACTGAGGAGAAAGACACAAATGTCAGTTAGGTCGGTGTTTCAAAAAGTCAAACTGACAACATGATGAACTTAAAAAGTTAAGGAGCATGTTAACTGAAAGGGTAATAATAGCACATGGCTAAAACATAAAGTAAATATAAAAAACACCATTTCTGACCTTCACTTCCTTTTCTGAGGAATCAGTTAAAACTTCATGTGCATTCTTCCAGAAAGTCTGGATATATACAGCCTATACAGAGATGTGTGTATGTAGGTAGAGATACGATGCTATTTTTTTTCCAGACAGCTAGCCATCTACCCCAACATCATCTGTCAAACAGTCTTATCTTTCACCACAGATTTGACATAAGGTCGCTATTAGATGCTACATTTTTCTTTGTAAGTAGTTCTACTTTGCGGTTTCTGTTCCATTACTATGTCATTCTTTTCATATACTGGGACAAAACTTTTTCTTTCTCCTAAAGGTGGCATTTTACACATAGTCTTTTGCATCTTGTTTTTTAAAAATTTATTTCTGGCTGCACTGGGTGTGTGTTGCTGTGTGTACAGGCTTTTTCTAGTTGCGGCGAGTGGGGGTTACTCTCTGTTACAGTGTGTGGGCTCCTCATTGTGGTGGCTTCTCGTGTTGTAGGCTCAGGCTCCGTAGTTGTGGCCCACAGGCTTAGCTGCTCTGCAGCATGTGGGGTCTTCCCGGACCAGGGATTGAACCTGCGTCTCCTGCACTGGCATGTGGATTCTTAGCCACTGTATCACCAGTGCCTAAAGGAAGTCCCCCCCTGCAACCATTTTTTCTTTTTGACTAGAGCTGATTTACAATATATTAGTTTCAGCTGTACAACATAGTGATTAAAAAATTTTTATATAAATTATACTCCAATTGAAGTTACTTGTAAGATACTGACTATCATCCCTATGCTGGACTATATACCCTTGTAGCTATACCTTGTAGAGTTGATACAGAGGAATAATCTCAGCTGGAAACACTATGGCTTTCTTTCTGAAGAGAGACTGGCCCAGAGGGGTGACATGAGATAAACTCATTGAATATACGTCCCTTATCAGCTGATTAGGTAACAACCCATTTCCTAAGATGGCAAATGTATATGGGCGGAGCCCGGGGTCCAGGCTGAGTCAGACCTGGAGGAGATAAACTAGGGGCCGTCACTCCAGGTTTCAGACCCTAGGAAGACCAGGTAGCTAAAGCTATGCTGAGAGTAAGGGCAAGGCAGGGGGTGAGCTGGGCTGGATTACAGCGGGCTGGCCTGGGCCACTGGCATAGGGACTGTTCATGTATCATCAGCAGGCACGCCTGGGCCAGGCCAGGGCCAACCGACACATGGCCTAGCGCCTCTTCCACTTTCTAACCCTCACTGGGAGGCCTTTTAGGGGCTGTTTTACTCGTTGCTCTTGGTGATGTTTATACACTCTGTTCTATAGGCTGCCCTCACGATGCTGAGGGTCAAGAGTAAGTAAATAACAAGGCTCTAAAGCTAAAAGGGATCTCCCAGGAGGCTCATGATTAGCATTAAACCTTTTACATTTCAGAATGAAAACTGTGTTTAAAATACAGTATTGTGTAAACAAAGTAAAACAAACACATAGGCCTTCCATATCAAGTAGCTTCTTCTATTTCAGGTACTTTCTGGAAGACAGCCCTGTACGACTTGGCAAACTCTACATCCTCCTGCAGCCCACCCTGCTGAATAGCTATGGACCTGGCAACACTGTAAAAGCAATTCAAGAACAGGGTGGAACTTTATCTCATGTCATGTACACGAGAGGAAATGACCAAACCAACCCTCTGACCTGTGTCCACATGGCTTCAGCTGTGTGTCGGCCACCTCGTCGCAGCACAGGGAACAGCAGTTTTCCCGGATACTGACTTGCTTCAGCAGAGCAAGACGCCTGTGCCTGCGTGGAAAACACAGCTGGAAGCGCATTTTGTCAACAGATACATGGCCCGTTGAGCAGTGATGCATATGAAACGGCTTGAAGCTGCTCTGTACATGGGAGTCTACCATGCACTCCCTCAGCTCTATCCAGTCAAGTGCTCACCCGAGACATCTCATTTCAATCTTACACTGATTTTCTAATGCAGAGAATGAAGAAGGCATAGCCATTCCCATTTTACAAAGAAAAGGGCACAACAGGAGATGATCTGCATAAGGTTACAGACAAGAAAATGATTTGCATAGGTCACATACCCTGACACAGATTCGGAAATCAACTTTAACTCTTTTGGTTCTAAGTCCAGTGCTCGCACGCGCGCTCTCTCTCTCTCCTTTTTAAAATATTTATTTATTTATTTGGTGACACCGAGTCTTAGTTGCTGGCACACGGGATCTTCATTTGGGCTCTGTGGGATCTAGCTCCCTGACCAGGGATCCAACCCAGCCCCCTGTATTGCGAGCTTGGAGTCTTAACTGCTGTGCCCCCAGGTAAACCCCCAGTGCTCTTGTTATTTTACCTGCAAATTTTACCCTTTAAGTCACACATCTCTAAGAGCTTGAGGAAACACAGAGAGCATTTCCCAAGAAAAATGCACAGACCCAATTTTCAAGGTGGTTATGAAAGCTCATCACCATCACCCCAGCAGTCCAGGCACCTCAAGTCAGAAAACCCTCTTGTTATACTTTCCCTTGGCTTGGGATGAACTGCACTTCTGAGGTACATCCCTGATAGATGGGAAAGAGGAACAGGAAACATTCCTTCAGTTCACATCAGGCCTCACTGTGTGCCAAGCTTCGGAGATGCAGCAGTGAAGAGAGGACTAAAAAAACCCCTCTGCCTCAGAGGACTCACCCTCTGGTGCAGAAAAGACAGACAACAGATCCTAAAGCAAGATATTCAGAATTTTAAATGCTAAGAGCAGTGTGAAGGGAAAAAAGCAAGGATAAGAATAAGGAGTGCAGGGGGCTTCCCTGGTGGTCTAGCGGGTAAAGAATCTGCCTTGCAGTGCAAGGGGCACCAGTTCGATCCCTAGCCCAGGAAGATCCCACATGCCCAGGAACAGCTGGGCCAGTGTGTCCAGTTACAAGCCAGCACTCTGGAGCGCATGTGCCCAGAGCCAGTGCTCTGCAACAAGAGAGGCCACTATGATGGGAGGCCCACACAGGCCAAAGAATAAAGATGGATGAAAAATAAAATGATGACTTAGAGGCAAAAAAAAATTTAAAAAAAAAAAAGAATAAGGAGTGCATATGTGAAGGGCAGAAAGTTGTAATTTTAAATAGGACAGCCAGGGAAGGTCTCACTAAGAGAAGACATTTAAGTAAAGACCTAAAGGGAGTGAGAGAGTGAGCTTTGTGGGTATCTTGGTGAGAAAACATAATTCATGATAAAAAATGTGGTTTACATCTTTATCCCTAGCACAGACTCCTAAAACTCTGGAAGTTTCCCAAGAGAGCTGGAAGGGTCTTTAGTTATGTTAATGAGGTGGCTGTAAGAAAGGCCCACATGTACCTAAGGATGCGACTGGAAGCAACCAGGGGATTAGAAGGCTGGAACTTTCAGTTTCCTCCTCTCTCCCAGTCCCACCACCCTGGATGGGAAGAGGGCTGGAGGCTGAGTTCAATCACCAAAGGCCGAGAATTTAGTGAACCAGGCCTATGTAATGACGCCCATACATACCCAAAAGAATACGGTTCCAAGAGTTTCAGGGCTGGGAGACAAGAGGCAGCTAGACTGGCAAGCACAGACAGTCCACTCCTGAGTTATACCCTTTTTATAATAAACTGGTCAGCTGGTAAGAAGTAAACTGCTTTCCTGAGTTCTGTGGTGGGAGCTCTAGTGAATTAAAAAAAGGGGGAGGGTTTTGATCAGGCCTCACTGTGTGCCAAGCTCGGAGATGCAGCAGTGAAGAGAGGACTAAAACCCTCTGCCTCAGAGGACTCACCCTCTGGTGCAGAAAAGACAGACAACAGATCCTAAAGCAAGATATTCAGAATTTTAAATGCTAAGAGCAGTGTGAAGGGAAAAAAGCAAGGATAAGAATAAGGAGTGCAGGGGGCTTCCCTGGTGGTCTAGCGGGTAAAGAATCTGCCTTGCAGTGCAAGGGGCACCAGTTCGATCCCTAGCCCAGGAAGATCCCACATGCCCAGGAACAGCTGGGCCAGTGTGTCCAGTTACAAGCCAGCACTCTGGAGCGCATGTGCCCAGAGCCAGTGCTCTGCAACAAGAGAGGCCACTATGATGGGAGGCCCACACAGGCCAAAGAATAAAGATGGATGAAAAATAAAATGATGACTTAGAGGCAAAAAAAAATTTAAAAAAAAAAAAAAAGAATAAGGAGTGCATATGTGAAGGGCAGAAAGTTGTAATTTTAAATAGGACAGCCAGGGAAGGTCTCACTAAGAGAAGACATTTAAGTAAAGACCTAAAGGGAGTGAGAGAGTGAGCTTTGTGGGTATCTTGGTGAGAAAACATAATTCATGATAAAAAATGTGGTTTACATCTTTATCCCTAGCACAGACTCCTAAAACTCTGGAAGTTTCCCAAGAGAGCTGGAAGGGTCTTTAGTTATGTTAATGAGGTGGCTGTAAGAAAGGCCCACATGTACCTAAGGATGCGACTGGAAGCAACCAGGGGATTAGAAGGCTGGAACTTTCAGTTTCCTCCTCTCTCCCAGTCCCACCACCCTGGATGGGAAGAGGGCTGGAGGCTGAGTTCAATCACCAAAGGCCGAGAATTTAGTGAACCAGGCCTATGTAATGACGCCTCCATACATACCCAAAAGAATACGGTTCCAAGAGTTTCAGGGCTGGGAGACAAGAGGCAGCTAGACTGGCAAGCACAGACAGTCCACTCCTGAGTTATACCCTTTTTATAATAAACTGGTCAGCTGGTAAGAAGTAAACTGCTTTCCTGAGTTCTGTGGTGGGAGCTCTAGTGAATTAAACCCAAGGCAGAGGGCATGGGAGCCCCCAGTTTACAGCCAGTTTCAGTCATGACCTGGGCTTGTGACTGACATCTAAAGTGGGAGAAAAGGGCATTCTTACAGAACTGAGCCCTTCTCCAGGGCAATCCGATGCTATCTCCAGGAAGACCACACGTCAGAAAAGAGTTCACTGCTCAGTGGTGTGGGAAAACACACATCTGACCATGCCAGGAGCAGGAAGAATTGTGAGAGCAGAGCATTCCAGTGCTCAGGCCCTGGGGCTGCAACTGCAGACCTGATCTGTTCCGGGAGCAGCAAGGAGGCCAGGATGGCTCAGGTCGCAGGAGCACATGGAAGAGGGCGAGAGGTCAGAGAAGTGATGGAGGAGGAGGGGACAACCCATACAGAGACTGCCAGGAGCCAACTTTTACCTTAAGTGAAAGAGGAAGTCACTAGAGTCTTCTAAGCAGAGAAATGCATGATCTGATGTGTGCTGTAACAAAATAATTCTGGAGGCCATGCTGAACAGACTGAAGGGGTTAAGGTGGGAACAGGGAGACCTGTTTGAGCGCAGGAACAAGCCAGGTGGGAAGATGGAGGCTTCCAGAAGGCAGGAGCAGGGAGAGGGACCAGACCTAGCTGGATGTGGGATAATTCTGAAGGCAAAGCCCCCAGGATTTGCTGAGTAATCTGTCATGAAAATGGCAGAACGTCATCCTCTGCCTCATCAAGAACGCTCTAGGAGTATAGACAGGGAAGCTGGAATGACAATGGAGCGATTAACAGAGAAAACTGCAAGAGAAGCTGGTGGCTGTGAGTGGAAGATTCCTGTAGCTGAGAGGTGTGTGTATATGTATGTACGTGTGTATGTATGTGTGTGTGTATACATACATATATAATATAGTCCTTTACTGTGCTATTTTATTTTCTTTCATGTGTATTTGATGTTTTCCACAATAAAAAGTGCAAGAAGAAGAAAAAAGAATGAATTTAAAGTTCTGACTCCCTGCCAGGCACTGAGACAGGTGAAGGGGGTCCTTGGCTGGACCTCAGTCTCTGAGCTGGGACATCACAGAGGCGCTGCTGCTGCAAGCAGGGCTGGCGTCACTCTGTGACATGTTCCAGTTCATCTGGAAACTGCTGAGCCAAGGTGAAGCACAGCCCAGGAGAGTGCGTTACAGACCTGCTTCCCAGCCAGGACAGGAGCTAGGGTTACAACGGTATGTTACAGACACCGTTAAGGGTGTGGCGGGCCAACACTGGCTATGCTGTGGCCAGTGTGGTCTCCTGGGCTGCTGGCTCCTTACCTTGGCAAAATGATTTTCTCTTCAGCTGTGAGGAAGGCGTAGTCATTAAAAGTGCTAAATTTCATAGACGGTGGATATTTGAATGGTTTTGCTCCAAAATTGAACTCACATTGTTGATATGACATGAAACTAGCTGCAGCAAAAAATCCAGATCTACAAATAAAAATGAGTAGAGGTCAAGGGAATTCATAAAAACAAAGTAAAGCTCACACACAAAGTGGTCTCCAGAAAGGAGGAATAAGCCGTTGTAGAAAGGAGGGCAGCATTCTGTCTACTGACCGGAGAATAGCCTGCTCTCTTTCTTCTTCCTTTGTCAAACTCTGGCATAGTGCTAGGTATGATCAAAGGGGTCCCCAATTACTTGAAATACAGTGATTTCGCATCACAATTGACTTTATAAACGGACAGTATTGTTTTCCTAGAGAAAAGTGCTTTCCATGTATCTCCTTGAATTTTTGACTGAGAGAAGATACTCACACAGTAGAGGAAAAGACTTGCTTCTCAGGAGGCAGCTGGTTCCCATTTAAAAAGAAGATCATCTGCTTTTCATTCAAGTCCAGCAGAAATCCTACTGTGTCTCCTGGATGCAAAAGTGGAGCACTGTCAGGATGGGAGACTCTGCTGTCTCAAGGGTTCTAGTGTTACTGTGCTAAGTCTATTTTTGTAGCCCTGTTCTCAACATATTCATTGATTTCTTCCTTCTTCTGTAACTGATCTGACCCCTTTCGATCAGTATCTGGAGAGGAAAATACTCCCTATTAATCTATGAAAAGCCATCAACTATAAGATGCATCCCAATTTCAGAGATGTGAAATGTGGCAGAAATGCGTGTTTGGGGATCAGTAAAAGATAGTTAGATCAAAATCATGAACTCTGCCCTCTCTAGTGAGATTTAAAATTCTCTGGAAGGGAATTTCCCAGGGGTTCAGTGGTCAGGACTCCATGCTTCCACTTCAAAGGGCCAGGGTTCAACTTCTAGTTGGAAAAGTAAGATTCTGCAAGCTGTGGAGCCAAAAAAAAAAAAAAAGAAAAAAATTTCCAGAGGTTCCATCCCCTATCATATGACTCTACGTCTTCAGCTCCCAGCGGGCAACAGGTGGCCCCTTGAGAATACCACCCTTGGGTGCTATGGTGCCAAGGCAGGGAAGCCCTGTTTCACTGTATTTAGTTGGGAGTAAAAAGACTCACTCCCCTTAAATCCTCTGGTCTAACTGTTGGAAAAATCGACTGTGTGGCTTTAACTATGTTGTCTGGCTCACTCATTAATAAATGTTTTCATGATTCTAGGGCCTTGGATACTGAAAACCAGTTGGAACACAAATTCCACAGGGCAAAAAGGATGATGCTGTCGATAACATGTATTCTTGCTGACACCCTAGAGTTCTGACTGAAAGTCTCGGTAGCCTCTATCCCTGTAGCGTTTTTGAACCTAATGTCTGGAGAACTGAGCCTGGGCAGATGTGTTTGAGGCCAAGAGTGCTCAAGTCAACCTTATAAGCTGCATCTAGAGGGGCCCAGAATGTGCCTACGGAATCATGCTGATGCTCTGAAGAAAACCTCACTTTATAGGCATTACGATTTCAGTGTCCTTAATATCTCCACTGCTGCTCTAAGACACACACCCAGAGAGGAAACTAAAATTCATATTAGTCTTAAAGATGATCATTTTCCCACTAAATTAAGAATTTTATAGTCGGAGAGATTTTGCTAAAGGAAGGACCCCGGGCGAGGTAGCTATCAGGAGAGCACTGTTCACACCCAGGGGAAGGGAGATCCCTTTCCACATTTCATCTTTTTCCATCCAAACATTTTAAAGCCTAACCTAATGAATGCCTCATCAGAACCAGGTGTCTTAACCTGGTTGATAAATTCACGATGGAGAGGAATGAGTACCTTCTTTCCAGCAGGGGTGTAGGTGGGGCTTACTTCTGGCGTTGTACCAGATTAGCTGCCGGCAGCCATCATATGCACAGGAGTATTCATCGTCCCCGATGCCATAGCCTTCCTGGAGGAAGACAGGGCCCCATGGATTAGTAAGGCTCTGCCTGCTGTGTTCTGGGAAAAATAAGTGTGTCTTTTATAACCATTAACCTGGTGGCTGGAATTCTAAGCTTTCTGGATAAAGGGAGAGAGCCCGTTACAGTTCTTGGAGGATATAAAAATTCTGACGTGGAGTCAGAATAGAGTATGACTTCACCAACAAGTATTTCCTAAGTTTCATATCTGTTAATTTATTTAATTTTCACGAACCACCTTGAGGCTGGGGGCATTATATTCCATTTCAAGAAGAACTAAAAGCTCAGAGAGGTCCATCAGCTTGCCCAAGGACACGTTACTAGAAAAGTCAAGTTTGGACCTTGCGATTTTCTGATTCCAAGGCTGGGTGTGGGCAAACACCCCTTTTTTTTTTTTGCATGTAATACACTTAAAAACAACTCCCTGCTCAGAGATTTTAAACCTGGCACAACAGAAAGGTTATGATAGGTAAACAGATAGTAGGCATTTTGGGATATCTGAACATCACAGAGGTTCTTGGCAACTCTTTTTATTACTTGTTGTCTTTTAATTATCTAACAATTATTTTATTGTTAACATAAAAGGGTGAGTGAGATCTTAAGAAATTATTTTGAGCAGTTGTAAGAGAAAAAAAAAACCAGAATAAAGGAAACATGCAGATCAGACAACTGCTGTCTTTAAGGCTCAGTGGTGAAAGAGTCTAGTGGAGAAAGTCATTAGATTTCAGGTCCTGGAGGTGCCCTGCTTATTCTGTGCAATAATGCAGTTAGAAAGTAAGACTGGAAAAAGGCGCCAGCACACTCTTTCCTACTCAGACCACAACATACTGAATTCAGATCGTGTTCTCCAAAGTGAGAACCTTTTTCCATCCAAACATTTTAAAGCCTAACCTAATGAATGCCTCATCAGAACCAGGTGTCTTAACCTGGTTGATAAATTCACGATGGAGAGGAATGAGTACCTTCTTTCCAGCAGGGGTGTAGGTGGGGCTTACTTCTGGCGTTGTACCAGATTAGCTGCCGGCAGCCATCATATGCACAGGAGTATTCATCGTCCCCGATGCCATAGCCTTCCTGGAGGAAGACAGGGCCCCATGGATTAGTAAGGCTCTGCCTGCTGTGTTCTGGGAAAAATAAGTGTGTCTTTTATAACCATTAACCTGGTGGCTGGAATTCTAAGCTTTCTGGATAAAGGGAGAGAGCCCGTTACAGTTCTTGGAGGATATAAAAATTCTGACGTGGAGTCAGAATAGAGTATGACTTCACCAACAAGTATTTCCTAAGTTTCATATCTGTTAATTTATTTAATTTTCACGAACCACCTTGAGGCTGGGGGCATTATATTCCATTTCAAGAAGAACTAAAAGCTCAGAGAGGTCCATCAGCTTGCCCAAGGACACGTTACTAGAAAAGTCAAGTTTGGACCTTGCGATTTTCTGATTCCAAGGCTGGGTGTGGGCAAACACCCCTTTTTTTTTTTTGCATGTAATACACTTAAAAACAACTCCCTGCTCAGAGATTTTAAACCTGGCACAACAGAAAGGTTATGATAGGTAAACAGATAGTAGGCATTTTGGGATATCTGAACATCACAGAGGTTCTTGGCAACTCTTTTTATTACTTGTTGTCTTTTAATTATCTAACAATTATTTTATTGTTAACATAAAAGGGTGAGTGAGATCTTAAGAAATTATTTTGAGCAGTTGTAAGAGAAAAAAAAAAAACCAGAATAAAGGAAACATGCAGATCAGACAACTGCTGTCTTTAAGGCTCAGTGGTGAAAGAGTCTAGTGGAGAAAGTCATTAGATTTCAGGTCCTGGAGGTGCCCTGCTTATTCTGTGCAATAATGCAGTTAGAAAGTAAGACTGGAAAAAGGGCGCCAGCACACTCTTTCCTACTCAGACCACAACATACTGAATTCAGATGCGTGTTCTCCAAAGTGAGAACTAGCTGTTCTGAATGCACTACTCAAGAGCTACATGAACTTGTATAAGGCCAAGAAGATAGTCACCAGTCTATTATTAATAGATAGAACACTTTGCTGTCCCTTTCAAAGCCTGAACAAATGAGTAAAAAACTTATTTTTTATTTTGTAGGTGTTGGGGCATAGGCAAAAGGCAAGCAATTCTTTTCCTAGCTTTCCTTTCTAATGTCCTAGGAAGTCTTCCACAGAACACGTGAAAGAAATTCCTAGAAGTTTTCTAGCCACCAAGAAGCAGTTAAGAGCAGACTTGACCATGCGGTGTCTTCTGTGCCTGGATGAATATCACAGTAGAGTGGCATTTGGTGACAAAATAGGGACCACAAACAATTGTAACCACAAACCAACTTCTATAGGCTAAGAAGTAGGTATCTCTGTTAAGCAGAGATACACTTTAAAAATCCCTTTGAGCTCACATATCAAAGAGCAATCCAGATATGCTACATCTTCTTTCAATGTGAAAACATTCCCAGCAGGACTAACTATGGTCTCCATTGGCCGAGGCAGATAGGAGAGAACAGGGCAACTAGCTTGGTACTTGGGTGATGATTTTGATCTGTCTGTTTCTGACCATGTATATTTTAGTAATGGAAATATTACTAAAAACAGACAAAAGTGTTTCTCCACAGCTTGGGGACAATATAGACGTTTAGGGACTATACTGACTCCTTCCCTACGTGGTGGACACAATCCTTCTGCTGGTCAGCATCCTAACCACTTCCTGTTACGGGGGCTGTAATGAAGATACTGTGTCCTGCCTCCCGCTCTGGAGATGGAGGGGTAAGACGCAACCCTGGCCAACCAGACCCTCCATCAGACATCCAGTGTCTGTGACCCCCCATGGAGGAAGGGTCAGGGCTTTTGCGGCAGCAGTGCTGGCATCCTGGTCCCTAAAACTATGACCATTGTACTTCCTGTCTCCTGGCCTCTGACGCTGCCTGGGAGCCCATCTGGTTCCAGAACCCCTTGATGGTGTGGGAGTTCCCGGAGGCTCCAGTCACCCCTCTTCTGTTTGAGACAACAGAGTCATTTGCTCTTTGGTGAGACTAGCTTTTACTCAAAAATCTGATTCAGTTTTCCAAAGTGAGAACTAGCTGTTCTGAATGCACTACTCAAGAGCTACATGAACTTGTATAAGGCCAAGAAGATAGTCACCAGTCTATTATTAATAGATAGAACACTTTGCTGTCCCTTTCAAAGCCTGAACAAATGAGTAAAAAACTTATTTTTTATTTTGTAGGTGTTGGGGCATAGGCAAAAGGCAAGCAATTCTTTTCCTAGCTTTCCTTTCTAATGTCCTAGGAAGTCTTCCACAGAACACGTGAAAGAAATTCCTAGAAGTTTTCTAGCCACCAAGAAGCAGTTAAGAGCAGACTTGACCATGCGGTGTCTTCTGTGCCTGGATGAATATCACAGTAGAGTGGCATTTGGTGACAAAATAGGGACCACAAACAATTGTAACCACAAACCAACTTCTATAGGCTAAGAAGTAGGTATCTCTGTTAAGCAGAGATACACTTTAAAAATCCCTTTGAGCTCACATATCAAAGAGCAATCCAGATATGCTACATCTTCTTTCAATGTGAAAACATTCCCAGCAGGACTAACTATGGTCTCCATTGGCCGAGGCAGATAGGAGAGAACAGGGCAACTAGCTTGGTACTTGGGTGATGATTTTGATCTGTCTGTTTCTGACCATGTATATTTTAGTAATGGAAATATTACTAAAAACAGACAAAAGTGTTTCTCCACAGCTTGGGGACAATATAGACGTTTAGGGACTATACTGACTCCTTCCCTACGTGGTGGACACAATCCTTCTGCTGGTCAGCATCCTAACCACTTCCTGTTACGGGGGCTGTAATGAAGATACTGTGTCCTGCCTCCCGCTCTGGAGATGGAGGGGTAAGACGCAACCCTGGCCAACCAGACCCTCCATCAGACATCCAGTGTCTGTGACCCCCCATGGAGGAAGGGTCAGGGCTTTTGCGGCAGCAGTGCTGGCATCCTGGTCCCTAAAACAATGACCATTGTACTTCCTGTCTCTTGGCCTCTGACGCTGCCTGGGAGCCCATCTGGTTCCAGAACCCCTTGATGGTGTGGGAGTTCCCGGGAGGCTCCCGAGTCACCCCTCTTCTGTTTGAGACAACAGAGTCATTTGCTCTTTGGTGAGAGGCTTCCACAAGGAAAGAAACAAAGGCTGCCTTGGCCAGGGTTTGAATTCTTCACCAGTGACTGGAGGCTAGGCGATTTCAGGTAAGTTTCTAAATTAATTTCTTTGAACTTCATTCTCATCTTTAAATGGGAGAATAATACCTTCTCCAACTCAAAAAGATTAGAGCATGTGAAAGACCTGTCACATGGGAGATGCTCAGGAAAAGGCAAAAAACATTTTGGATAAGTCAAAGTGCCCCCTTGGAGATGTGCTCCTTCCAAACCCCCACAACAATACACAAGATAGTTACAAGAGAACTATTCTGTAGGTAGCATGCACAGGACCTATCCTTTAGCTTCTCAGATTAACGACCTATCTCCAAGCCTAACACTTTGATCATCTTTTCAACACTGAAGCCCAAGTAGGAAGAGTTAAAATAAGAGGCACCAATGGACGTCAAACATTTAAAAACTGGGTGTATCCTAGGGATGACTAATTCCATAAAGTCACACTCTGTCTGTACAGGCAAAAAAGATTCAGATTCACCAGAACAATGTCCACTGGAAGGAAAGTTTTAAGTATGGTAACAACATAAAAATGCTATTTGGGGGGAAAAATATGTCAGATTTCACCAAATTTCTAACCAACCAGTACTTGAGTCAGGGAAAAGTGTTTTGTGTTTTAAGGAAAGAAACTAAGTCTATCAAGCAATCTGGAAGGTAGGAAAATAGTATTTTAAGTCTCTGAACTTGAGAAGCCAAAGGTTTTGCAACTATATGGCAGAAACTAGTTTTGTTCATCAGATAAAATGATCCAGCTTCACTGGCCACTAGAAAGAAAATATGCAACATTCAGTCTCTAATACACTACTCTCAGACCTGTGTGTGCTACCACATTAGGAGAAGACAAAATTTATAAAGCTTTCTCCTAAGAGAATTGCACATTTATTCTAGTTCCGGGACAAATTTTTCCTTCCAAATGAGGAGACTAGCTAATTCTCCAAGATTCTGTCCATTTTCACATGCAAAGAACACGGCTATCGTAGAGTAGGAAGGCGACTGAACTCTAGTCTTAGTCTCAGTTTTCTCACCTGTGAAATGGAAACTGTGACAGTAAAAACAATTGTGGGAATCAGATGATAGGCTCTAAAATCAGGTGCTCTGGAAATTCAGATTTTTTTAAGTTTGAAAAATCATCCTAAGGACATCCATTATTTGGGGCAGGCTGTCAGTGTAATGGGTACTATCTTTTCAATTTCAACTCAAAAGGGAATTAAAAAAGAGCATGTGAAAGACCTGTCACATGGGAGATGCTCAGGAAAAGGCAAAAAACATTTTGGATAAGTCAAAGTGCCCCCTTGGAGATGTGCTCCTTCCAAACCCCCACAACAATACACAAGATAGTTACAAGAGAACTATTCTGTAGGTAGCATGCACAGGACCTATCCTTTAGCTTCTCAGATTAACGACCTATCTCCAAGCCTAACACTTTGATCATCTTTTCAACACTGAAGCCCAAGTAGGAAGAGTTAAAATAAGAGGCACCAATGGACGTCAAACGTTTAAAAACTGGGTGTATCCTAGGGATGACTAATTCCATAAAGTCACACTCTGTCTGTACAGGCAAAAAAGATTCAGATTCACCAGAACAATGTCCACTGGAAGGAAAGTTTTAAGTATGGTAACAACATAAAAATGCTATTTGGGGGGAAAAATATGTCAGATTTCACCAAATTTCTAACCAACCAGTACTTGAGTCAGGGAAAAGTGTTTTGTGTTTTAAGGAAAGAAACTAAGTCTATCAAGCAATCTGGAAGGTAGGAAAATAGTATTTTAAGTCTCTGAACTTGAGAAGCCAAAGGTTTTGCAACTATATGGCAGAAACTAGTTTTGTTCATCAGATAAAATGATCCAGCTTCACTGGCCACTAGAAAGAAAATATGCAACATTCAGTCTCTAATACACTACTCTCAGACCTGTGTGTGCTACCACATTAGGAGAAGACAAAATTTATAAAGCTTTCTCCTAAGAGAATTGCACATTTATTCTAGTTCCGGGACAAATTTTTCCTTCCAAATGAGGAGACTAGCTAATTCTCCAAGATTCTGTCCATTTTCACATGCAAAGAACACGGCTATCGTAGAGTAGGAAGGCGACTGAACTCTAGTCTTAGTCTCAGTTTTCTCACCTGTGAAATGGAAACTGTGACAGTAAAAACAATTGTGGGAATCAGATGATAGGCTCTAAAATCAGGTGCTCTGGAAATTCAGATTTTTTTTTTAAGTTTGAAAAAAATCATCCTAAGGACATCCATTATTTGGGGCAGGCTGTCAGTGTAATGGGTACTATCTTCTTAAATCAGTGCCCAAGTTAGGCATTAAAAGACTAACGGGCATTGTTCTCCAGACCCACTTATTTTTGACTATGTTGTCCACAAAAATAGCCTCATTCTTCCAGGTTTTAATTAAGGCTTTGTCAACTAGAAGGCCCTGCAAAGGGCAGGTTCCCAACAATAGCAAAGGCAGTCTTGGGTCCAGTTTTCCGCCCTGGACAAAAATCCAGACCTGACCTCTCCATGGGCCCTCTTCCTCCAATTTGTCTCTTTCCAGCAAGGAGTTTAGTAAAAAGCCATGAACAATTCCAGGATGCTGTAGAGCCTTGCTGAAACAGCACTTTAGAAACTATCTTTGTGGCAGGCGAGTTTAGTTTGATTTTGTTGGATCACTTCTAAAACGCATCCCAGGACCTCACAGATGGGATTGGAGACTCTTATTTATTTTAAATTGGAGGATAAGAGGTTATTATTTGCTTTTTCTTTTTGGCTATGCTAGGTATTTGTTGCTTTCTCAAGTTGTGGTGAGCAGGGCCTACTCTCTAGTTGTGGTGTGTGGGCTTCTCATTGCAGTGGCTTCTCTTGTTGCAGAGCACAAGTGCTAGGGCCACGGGCTTCAGTAGTTGTGGCACATGGGCTCACTGTGGCAGCTTCTCTTATTGCAGAGCATGGGCTCTCGAACACAGGCTCAACAGCTGTGGCACTCGGGCTTCGATGCTCCTCGTGGCATGTGGAAATGACCACCCACTCCAGTATTCTTGCCTGGGGAATCCCATGGCAATCCAGAGGAGCCTGGCGGGCTACAGTCAGTGGGGTCACAAAGAGTCAGGCACGACATAGTGACTAAACAACTTTTACTACTACCAGTGGACTTACTCTTCCCTTACACATGACAGCTTTCTATAAAAAAAAGATAAATATACCAAATACTGAAAACAAATGGGCGAATTACAAGGTAAAAGTTAGAGGAGTCAAGCCAACATTTAGTATTTTATGAAAGGAATAGAATTCCTACAAAAGCTCCAAAAGCTTCAAAATGCAAGATAAAAAGCATCACTGGTAACAACATACAAACCGAACCCAAGATGTGGCTGAGGCTGGAGCAGAACCTTGATCTAACCTCTGGGTGGAAAATAACCATGAACTTAAAACTTGAGGGGGAGAAAAAACAGCTGAGGGGCAGTTTCCCTTGTGTTTTCCTCTTTCTGAATCAGTTTATAAAACTGCTCTTACGGATGTGGCATCACTTGGTTCAGTCCAAGGAATGATGACTGTGCAAACCTATCAGAAAAATGAGTATCCCCCACCACTTGCGAAAAAAAAAAAAAAAAAATACTGCTGCTGCCCGCATCGGCACAGGTCTCCAAGGTACTCACATGATTGAGGAATTTGCTGTCTCGTGTGGCCCAGCCGATCTGCATGACACCAGAAGTGACCACCGTTACTTCGTAGTACCACACCCCCGCATCCACACAAAAGGTGCAACGCACGCTTTCAAAGGAAGAGGCATCGCAGCGAGCCTGGCAAAATCAAAGAGCATGGCCGCCCGCCATTAGTGCCTGAAGACCACCGGGGACAACAGGCCTCTCAGAAGGTGCAATCTGCCCTTTCTCAGTAAAGCTCCTACTGGACTATTGTCTCTTCTGTGCAGCCTCAGAGACAGAAAACATAAAACGGAAGGAAGGACGCTATTTTACAGTTTACTTTCCAGGGAGTTCCAGATGCAAAGGACTAGAAGACCTCAAAGTAAGAATTAGTGAAGGCTGCTGGCTTCATTTTTGATTGCTTACAGAGCTTTGCTTTCACAGGAGAATCTTTTACAAATGCATAGACATTGCCTTAACTGTGCTTGTTAGGAAGAGAAATGAGGGAAAGAAAGATTTTAAGATGGAGTATCTAAAAATATAAGCTAAAGCAGAGACTACATGAAGTATTTGGTAATATGTAAGATCAAAGGGCTGTCTGAAGCCCTTTATCAAACTGCTCTTTCATCTTGACGTGCCTAATGCCTAAAGCAGCTGTATTTCAGCAGCTCTTTCATTAACCTTCACTCCCCAGATCAGCAACATTTTCAACAGACAGGAAGAAGGTAAAGTGCTAGACTGAATACAACTGGTTATACAGGGATTTTTGTTTGAAAAAAGGAAGTGCTTTAGAAACACTAGTCTTTGTACCTTTAACTGCATAAAGTAACAGAGATGAAAGTCAGGCAAATTTAAACCGGTCAATAAACCTTGTAGCATTTACAATATGCATGGGACTAGGTGAGACACAGAAGAATAAATAATATCCCAAATACTCTCCCACCACTTCTATCTCTAACCACTCTCTGAGTATGTAGTAAACTTCTGTCTATTTTGCAAGGATTGCTTTTGTTCAGAATCAGGGTATGAAAGCAAAGAGTAAGACTTCCTTCCCAGAATGGTCCGGCTATGGGAGTTTTACCTCCAGACCGTGAGGCGAGATCTTCAGGTACTCGCTGACATCGTTGCTATTCAGCATGGCCATGATGCTACTCAAGTCCACTTTCTCATAGGTCAGCTGCCTGCCATCTTTTAAAACTGCAAAAGAAGAAGCGGGCACATTTCTAAGGCAGGCTGTGGTGGAAAAGCTACTGTCATCGCTGGCGGCCACTCTTGTTAAGAAGTGGAGGTGCTCAAAAACAGCAGAATCGGTAGACTTACATAACCTTGGCTTTGGGGTTACACGGCCATATGAAGACTGACTCAACAAATGCTAGTATAGGTAGCACTGCTAGGTTTATATAGCGTCAGGCATTCTTTTGTATGCAACAAAATCTGAACGGTACTTTTTCAGGATTATTCTTTAACTGGCACTACAGAGCCTGTGCACAGAGTGACTCCCCATAGCGCTGCCGGAGGAGCAGGGGGGCTGTGTTGCCTATGGACGGGGAGTGAGGACAGAGCAGCAGTCTAGTTTCAGTTCTTGTAGTCTTGGGAGGGGAAAAAGAAAAGTTGGGAGCCACTCTCAAGGTATAGATAACACATAGCTTTGTTCTGAAGAACAATGTTGGGGTAGAGAGAAGAGCAAAGAGGAAATTTCAAGCGAGGGCATAGGCCCAGGGGTAGGAATGCCTGGGAACTGCTCACAGAACAGTGAGAAGAGGCTGTGTTGGGAAAAGAAAATTGGTGGCCAAGAAAGCTAGACTCTTTCATTAACCTTCACTCCCCAGATCAGCAACATTTTCAACAGACAGGAAGAAGGTAAAGTGCTAGACTGAATACAACTGGTTATACAGGGATTTTGTTTGAAAAAAGGAAGTGCTTTAGAAACACTAGTCTTTGTACCTTTAACTGCATAAAGTAACAGAGATGAAAGTCAGGCAAATTTAAACCGGTCAATAAACCTTGTAGCATTTACAATATGCATGGGACTAGGTGAGACACAGAAGAATAAATAATATCCCAAATACTCTCCCACCACTTCTATCTCTAACCACTCTCTGAGTATGTAGTAAACTTCTGTCTATTTTGCAAGGATTGCTTTTGTTCAGAATCAGGGTATGAAAGCAAAGAGTAAGACTTCCTTCCCAGAATGGTCCGGCTATGGGAGTTTTACCTCCAGACCGTGAGGCGAGATCTTCAGGTACTCGCTGACATCGTTGCTATTCAGCATGGCCATGATGCTACTCAAGTCCACTTTCTCATAGGTCAGCTGCCTGCCATCTTTTAAAACTGCAAAAGAAGAAGCGGGCACATTTCTAAGGCAGGCTGTGGTGGAAAAGCTACTGTCATCGCTGGCGGCCACTCTTGTTAAGAAGTGGAGGTGCTCAAAAACAGCAGAATCGGTAGACTTACATAACCTTGGCTTTGGGGTTACACGGCCATATGAAGACTGACTCAACAAATGCTAGTATAGGTAGCACTGCTAGGTTTATATAGCGTCAGGCATTCTTTTGTATGCAACAAAATCTGAACGGTACTTTTTCAGGATTATTCTTTAACTGGCACTACAGAGCCTGTGCACAGAGTGACTCCCCATAGCGCTGCCGGAGGAGCAGGGGGGCTGTGTTGCCTATGGACGGGGAGTGAGGACAGAGCAGCAGTCTAGTTTCAGTTCTTGTAGTCTTGGGAGGGGAAAAAGAAAAGTTGGGAGCCACTCTCAAGGTATAGATAACACATAGCTTTGTTCTGAAGAACAATGTTGGGGTAGAGAGAAGAGCAAAGAGAGGAAATTTCAAGCGAGGGGCATAGGCCCAGGGGTAGGAATGCCTGGGAACTGCTCACAGAACAGTGAGAAGAGGCTGTGTTGGGAAGAGCGGATGACAGTGGCATCTGATTGGTGGTCTGGATGTGGCAGGAAACAGGAGACCAGTCACAGTGTTTGAACAGGGGAGTGCTGCCATTAGGAGCATTCTGTCTAACTGTCTGAAGAGTCCCTGGGATTCATTACTGCAAGAATATAGCCAGGCTATCAGCAGAGGACTTTATACAGAAAAACTCACACTCTCTGTCACGAAAGAAAGACCAGAGAGCCTATTTAAGAAATGGATTTGGCGGGGCTTCCCTGGTGGTCCAGTGGGTAAGGACACCGCCTTGCAGTGCAAGGGGCGCTGGTTCGCTCCCTGGCCTGGGAAGATCCCACGTGCCGCGGAGCGGCTGGACAGATGGGTCCAATCACCGAGCTGGAGCTCTGGAGCGCATGCGCCCAGAGCCGGAGCTCTGCAGCGACAGACGCCACCGCGATGGGAGGCCCACAGGAGCCAAAGAACAAAGACGGATGAAAATAGAGAAATGAAAGACCAATAGAAGTGGCCCGCTCACCCCCATCCCTCCCCAACCCACTCCCCCCAAAAATAAATAAAAATTTAAAGAAAAAATGGATTTGGCGATGAAAACAGGAATTTTAATACAGGACTACTCCTACTCACAGAGATTGTCTAAGCTCCACTGGGCACAGAAACCAACTTGACGTTTCAGATAATCAGGGTCATCAGTCCAGGATTCTAATGTGACAAGCCGGTCACTAATACTGGATTCAGATATAGTCAATTTATTTTCACCTGTTTGGGAAGACATAAACCTTACATGAACCATGAAAGAGGAGGAGGATTTGCTGAGCAGATTAATGGAGGGAAAAGAAAAGTTCTTTAACTGGCACTACAGAGCCTGTGCACAGAGTGACTCCCCATAGCGCTGCCGGAGGAGCAGGGGGGCTGTGTTGCCTATGGACGGGGAGTGAGGACAGAGCAGCAGTCTAGTTTCAGTTCTTGTAGTCTTGGGAGGGGAAAAAGAAAAGTTGGGAGCCACTCTCAAGGTATAGATAACACATAGCTTTGTTCTGAAGAACAATGTTGGGGTAGAGAGAAGAGCAAAGAGAGGAAATTTCAAGCGAGGGGCATAGGCCCAGGGGTAGGAATGCCTGGGAACTGCTCACAGAACAGTGAGAAGAGGCTGTGTTGGGAAGAGCGGATGACAGTGGCATCTGATTGGTGGTCTGGATGTGGCAGGAAACAGGAGACCAGTCACAGTGTTTGAACAGGGGAGTGCTGCCATTAGGAGCATTCTGTCTAACTGTCTGAAGAGTCCCTGGGATTCATTACTGCAAGAATATAGCCAGGCTATCAGCAGAGGACTTTATACAGAAAAACTCACACTCTCTGTCACGAAAGAAAGACCAGAGAGCCTATTTAAGAAATGGATTTGGCGGGGCTTCCCTGGTGGTCCAGTGGGTAAGGACACCGCCTTGCAGTGCAAGGGGCGCTGGTTCGCTCCCTGGCCTGGGAAGATCCCACGTGCCGCGGAGCGGCTGGACAGATGGGTCCAATCACCGAGCTGGAGCTCTGGAGCGCATGCGCCCAGAGCCGGAGCTCTGCAGCGACAGACGCCACCGCGATGGGAGGCCCACAGGAGCCAAAGAACAAAGACGGATGAAAATAGAGAAATGAAAGACCAATAGAAGTGGCCCGCTCACCCCCATCCCTCCCCAACCCACTCCCCCCAAAAATAAATAAAAATTTAAAGAAAAAATGGATTTGGCGATGAAAACAGGAATTTTAATACAGGACTACTCCTACTCACAGAGATTGTCTAAGCTCCACTGGGCACAGAAACCAACTTGACGTTTCAGATAATCAGGGTCATCAGTCCAGGATTCTAATGTGACAAGCCGGTCACTAATACTGGATTCAGATATAGTCAATTTATTTTCACCTGTTTGGGAAGACATAAACCTTACATGAACCATGAAAGAGGAGGAGGATTTGCTGAGCAGATTAATGGAGGGAAAGAGTGTGCAGAGACAGAGACTCTGGAAACTATAATGATGACAAAACCCAAGAGATCTATTTTCTAGAAGGTTAGCAATATCATCACTAAATTTTTAACTATGAACAAGTGGGTAATCACTGTCACCAAGGTGTGATTCTTGAGGTGAGAAAACTCTAGCCTCTGTCACCATTACATCTTATAGACCTTGAGACGTTTATCCAGGCAAATCAGAAGGTATGTGTGTTATTTATTGATTTAGTTGTACCACATGACTGGCAGGAGGAGCTTAGTTCCCCAACCAGAAACTGAACCTGGGGCCATGGCAATGAAAGCCTAGAATTCTACCCACTAGGCAACCAGGGAGCCCTCCAGGATGTAGGCATGTCTGATGGGGTTAAAAGGCATCAGCTTATCCAGCAATGAAGAAAACTTAAGATTTTTAACAAGCGACGTAGATCATTAGTGCAAGAAGTCACTATACCTACTTGTCTGTGCAAACTTTTCCAGTGCGATAAGGGCAAAAAGCATGACTGTGGGGTGGGACTGTAATTTCTGAAAGAAAACAAAAGAAAAAAGAAATAATAATAATTTAAAATAAATAAATAAATAAAATATATATATATATATATCTGTACATATGTGTCACTGCCCTGTAGGGGTGACAAGTTATCAATTTCCTCTTCTTACCTACTGTGTGGCAGACTTTTTTTTTGGAGCAGTCATAAACGGTTTACTCATTCAAGTCTTTGATTATCCATTTGCTAATATTGCTAGTGGCTGACCATGACAGTCTTCTAAAAGCTTGTATTATTTTCTTGTTCATTTATAGATATGGAAGTTTCAAAAGTATCTTGTTAAATATTCCTTATTTTATTTAGTAACATTTATATTAAGGCTTTGTTAAATAAAATCATGCTGATTCTTACATTCATTTAAGCAAGTCAAACAGAAGCTTAGAAGTGTTTGGCTAAAAATGGAACCTAAAAATGGCTTTTTAAAATTCAGAACCCTAAAAGGAACCATTCAACATTATAGAGGTCCAAAATTATAAATAATTAAATGAACAACTCATGGCTTCATTTTCAATTTGTTCTCTGAAAGCAATTCTACAAATGCTGATGGTAGGGAGGTGGGAGAGAGCGACAAGGGAGCTGTTTCAGTTACACTAAGTTCACATCACATGTGTTCATGTTTGAAGAGAGGTCTATCTGCTTGACATCACATCTGCTCCCAGCCATCCTTCCCCACAGCTGCCTTAGGAGCCTGCCAAAGTGCTCCAAAACATCACAGGATTTCCAGTTCCTCTTCTGGTGCCTACCTTGGTTCTGCAGAGATCGTCCCTGTTGCAAAGCCTGTTTAGCACCCTGCTTCTTGCCATAACCATTCTCAATCCTTCTGTCTGCCTTTTCAGGCCCTGAGCCCTCCCTACCTGGCTAGTCTATGTCCTTCTGTCTTTTAATCAGACAGTTCTCTGTAGTATGCTGGGAATGCAGCCATTTCTGGCTCTGGGCTTTTGCCAGTGATGTGCCTTTAGCCAAGAAACCCATTTTTTAAAACTTTATTTATAAAAAAATATATTAAAAAAAATGTTGGGCCATATCATGCAGCATGAAGGATTTTAGTTCCCTAACCAGGGATCAAACCTGTGCCCCCTGCACCGGGAGAAGATAGTCTTAACTGCTAGACTGCCCCGAACCCCGTTTTTTCCCTCCTGTGTTAATTATCAAATCCTCTCCCTACACTGTGACCCAGGTGAAGTCTCACCTCTTTTGAGAAGTCTCTCTCTTACGACTCCCAGCCCCCACCAACCACAGCTCCCACCTCCCAATCACCTCCTCAGAACTCTTGGCACTTAGTCTGAAGGAAGCAGTTTTGCTCTTGATCATATCCTGCCATAAAGTGGAGGCTAGTTATCTTGTCTGAGTAGTTTTTCCCCTCTAACTAACCAGGAAACTTCCTGAGGGTGAAGGACTGTTAGCCTACTTCTGTATTCTACAGTGCTTACTTAGTTTAGTGTTAAGTATTTTAAGTACATATTATCTACATACTGAAAATCTTTTTCAGATTTTAAAAAAGGCCAATGAAAAGCAAAAAATAACTTTAAAAAGGGACAGACCAGTCAAGACTGCAGTCCAGCAGTGAGAGAGATCTGATAGCCTAGCCTCGGCAAACTGCAGGCTTCACAGACCATACATCAGCTACTCAACACAATAGTTTTTAAAGCAGTAGGGAGCAGGAAGGGATGGAGGAACAGACAGATTTATATACACTGGGAAACTGACCTCACAGTTTCCTGGCTTGAATGCCATGTAATTTTGTTTCACTAAGTTCACATCTTCTGGTTGCCTACCTTAGGTTAGGCCTGCCAAAGTGCTCCAAAACATCACAGGATTTCCAGTTCCTCTTCTGGTGCCTACCTTGGTTCTGCAGAGATCGTCCCTGTTGCAAAGCCTGTTTAGCACCCTGCTTCTTGCCATAACCATTCTCAATCCTTCTGTCTGCCTTTTCAGGCCCTGAGCCCTCCCTACCTGGCTAGTCTATGTCCTTCTGTCTTTTAATCAGACAGTTCTCTGTAGTATGCTGGGAATGCAGCCATTTCTGGCTCTGGGCTTTTGCCAGTGATGTGCCTTTAGCCAAGAAACCCATTTTTTAAAACTTTATTTATAAAAAAATATATTAAAAAAAATGTTGGGCCATATCATGCAGCATGAAGGATTTTAGTTCCCTAACCAGGGATCAAACCTGTGCCCCCTGCACCGGGAGAAGATAGTCTTAACTGCTAGACTGCCCCGAACCCCGTTTTTTCCCTCCTGTGTTAATTATCAAATCCTCTCCCTACACTGTGACCCAGGTGAAGTCTCACCTCTTTTGAGAAGTCTCTCTCTTACGACTCCCAGCCCCCACCAACCACAGCTCCCACCTCCCAATCACCTCCTCAGAACTCTTGGCACTTAGTCTGAAGGAAGCAGTTTTGCTCTTGATCATATCCTGCCATAAAGTGGAGGCTAGTTATCTTGTCTGAGTAGTTTTTCCCCTCTAACTAACCAGGAAACTTCCTGAGGGTGAAGGACTGTTAGCCTACTTCTGTATTCTACAGTGCTTACTTAGTTTAGTGTTAAGTATTTTAAGTACATATTATCTACATACTGAAAATCTTTTTCAGATTTTAAAAAAGGCCAATGAAAAGCAAAAAATAACTTTAAAAAGGGACAGACCAGTCAAGACTGCAGTCCAGCAGTGAGAGAGATCTGATAGCCTAGCCTCGGCAAACTGCAGGCTTCACAGACCATACATCAGCTACTCAACACAATAGTTTTTAAAGCAGTAGGGAGCAGGAAGGGATGGAGGAACAGACAGATTTATATACACTGGGAAACTGACCTCACAGTTTCCTGGCTTGGAATGCCATGTAATTTTGTTTCTACTGTGGAGGTTCCTACTACCATTTGGCAAACTCTAAACACGCACATAGAAAAGCCAATCATGGCACCTATCTTATGACTAAATTTAAAACCAGACCAACTCAGCTGTTTTTGCTTGCAATAAATTCCTATCCTGCCCTTACTTTTTTTTTAACATGGCAGAGAGTAGATAAACACTCAGGAAACACCTGCAAATAAAATTTACAGCTGATTCCATTCTCTGTGCCAGGGGCTAAGTAGGCAATTTTGGAGAAAGGCACAATTCCAGATGACTAAGAATAACTAGCTTTGACATCTCACTTACCAGACACTGTAGCAAATATTCCAGTATTCCTGGGCTCAGTAAACCTATACTTGCAGGACCTACACAAATGCAACAAACACTGGATATAGTCAAATGTGTCATTTTACTTTGAATTGGTAACTTATACCAATAAAATTTTAGAACTCTTTTATCTAGGTAAAATTTATAAACTGTGTGTGTGTATATATATATATTATATATCACATTTAATATTTATCATATGAGCTTAGCCTTTTCTCTTACTTTTAATTTTAAAGCAAATACAGAAAACCTTTTCCCCCAAATCTTGGTATATGCTTTATTCTCAAAATTGACAAGATTCTAAAATTTATAAAAATGCAAATAGCTACTACATATATAGCCAAGACAAATTTGAAAAAGAAAGCAAAGCTGAAGGATTCACGTTACTACTCATCTTCATCTTGGAGTACATATAATTATGGCTGATTTGATTGCTGTATGGCAGAAAAACAATACAACATTGTGAACTTTTTTTTTAATTAAAAATAAAGAGCCTACAATCAGCAAGGTACAGAATATTAAAAAAGAAAAAAATCACCAGAACTCAGAAAAAAATAGAACTCAGTTCTCAGAAAGAGATTTTGGGGAGGGAGGTTTTTACCCAAGAAAAAGAAAGAAAAGAAAAATATTTCTGGTATTAATAGGAAAACCCTATCTTTTAAATTTCTATCTTTCCCTTAATGTCAAATAACACAATAGTTTTTAAAGCAAGGGAGCTAACTTAAACACGGCCCCATTTTTAGAAATTGTTTCTACTGTGGAGGTTCCTACTACCATTTGGCAAACTCTAAACACGCACATAGAAAAGCCAATCATGGCACCTATCTTATGACTAAATTTAAAACCAGACCAACTCAGCTGTTTTTGCTTGCAATAAATTCCTATCCTGCCCTTACTTTTTTTTTAACATGGCAGAGAGTAGATAAACACTCAGGAAACACCTGCAAATAAAATTTACAGCTGATTCCATTCTCTGTGCCAGGGGCTAAGTAGGCAATTTTGGAGAAAGGCACAATTCCAGATGACTAAGAATAACTAGCTTTGACATCTCACTTACCAGACACTGTAGCAAATATTCCAGTATTCCTGGGCTCAGTAAACCTATACTTGCAGGACCTACACAAATGCAACAAACACTGGATATAGTCAAATGTGTCATTTTACTTTGAATTGGTAACTTATACCAATAAAATTTTAGAACTCTTTTATCTAGGTAAAATTTATAAACTGTGTGTGTGTATATATATATATTATATATCACATTTAATATTTATCATATGAGCTTAGCCTTTTCTCTTACTTTTAATTTTAAAGCAAATACAGAAAACCTTTTCCCCCAAATCTTGGTATATGCTTTATTCTCAAAATTGACAAGATTCTAAAATTTATAAAAATGCAAATAGCTACTACATATATAGCCAAGACAAATTTGAAAAAGAAAGCAAAGCTGAAGGATTCACGTTACTACTCATCTTCATCTTGGAGTACATATAATTATGGCTGATTTGATTGCTGTATGGCAGAAAAACAATACAACATTGTGAACTTTTTTTTTAATTAAAAATAAAGAGCCTACAATCAGCAAGGTACAGAATATTAAAAAAGAAAAAAATCACCAGAACTCAGAAAAAAATAGAACTCAGTTCTCAGAAAGAGATTTTGGGGAGGGAGGTTTTTACCCAAGAAAAAGAAAGAAAAGAAAAATATTTCTGGTATTAATAGGAAAACCCTATCTTTTAAATTTCTATCTTTCCCTTAATGTCAAATAACAAATGTCAAACTTCCTTGGGAGAGCTTCCCAGAGTTAATACCTGCTAGTTTTTCTGCCAAGCAGCCTAGGACTGCAGATGTATTCCTGTGTTTGGCAGGATGACCTGAGTCCTGGCAAGCTACTTCTCCATTTAAGTTGAGAATTTCAGTCAATTTCTGGAGTGCATCCTAAAAACAAAAACATTTAAATATACTATTTAGTTTTTTCTGATAAATACACTATTTAGTTCCCCCCAAGATAATTCTTTGACACAGAATAATAACCAGGTGATATATTAACTCAGAATTACCATACGAACATGATATAATATCCCCAAAGGATACCATTATTGATGGGATATATTATTTGATCAGCCTGAAAGTTTTCTTACATGAATTACTAGATTACATATCATTCATAATGCACCAATTGTATCAAATATGTGCTATATACTGTTTGGTTATTAAACAGACTAAATCCACCCAAATGCCAATATGATTGATAACAATAAGGCCTAGTGACACTGAAGTAGAACACTCCTAAAAAATTTTTTATTGAGAACAAATATCACCAGAGTTTTTAAGGCAAATTATAACGGAAATCTCCTATAAGACCAGACAAAGGTCAACCCATCAGTGACAAGACCAAAGTCTTTTCTTTCTGTCCATGTTTTTCCATGTTGGGCCTAAATGTGTGGGGTTTAGACAAGTAAAAGATGCCAGAATCTAAAAATTTTAAGAAAGGATTCCATAGGCCATATGGAATAAGGCAATGAAAGTTTGATACTTTTGTTCTAACCTGGAATAATCAAAGTTATGTTGATTATATGGAGATAAATCAAAGCTATCCCAACATACTAAAATTTCATATGTTTAAGACTCAAAAGTACTTTTGGTATAGTAGTTTTTTCCTCTTAATAGAAAATATTTAAAGAAAGTTTTGTTATGAGGACACTGTTTGGAATGAGATAAGAAAACCAGTTCAGCAACTGAACATCCTCTTCCAGTTTCAAAGATTGTTGTTATAGATACTGGGTTGGTCAGAAAGTTTGTTTGGATTTTTCTGTACACTTTTACAGAAAAAAACGAATGAATCTTTTGGGCTAACCCAAAATAGATGCTCCCATTTTTAACATTTGAAAAATATTAAAGTTTTTTTTGTTTATGCCACTTCACTTTTTTTTTTTGACCACTTCTATTGGTCTTTTATTTTCATCCATCTTTAGTCTTTGGCCTGTGTGGGCCTCCCATTGCAATGGCCTCTCTTGCTGCAGAGCACCAGATCTGGGCACATGCACCCCAGAGCGCTGGCTTATAATTGAACTGGTCCAGCCGCTCCGTGGCATGTGGGATCTTCCCGGGCCAGGGATCCAATTGGCACCCCTTGTACTGCAAGGCGGACTGTTTACCCACTTGACCACCAGGGAAGCCCCCTAAAATTTTTTGAGTAAGCTACTCATAGCTAGAGGATGTAGCAATGTATCAGTAATTAAAAACAAGTTTACACAATGAAATTAATATTAAATAAAACAGACCCAAAATATTATAAAGAGGAAATGTATTATATCAAATGTTCTTTGTGGCCATTCATTCTGTGTGTAAGCACAGAGGTCAATTCATAAAAGATAATATTAACTTACTTGTGCGGAATTCATCTATAAAAGTAGTTTTTAAGGCAAATTATAACGGAAATCTCCTATAAGACCAGACAAAGGTCAACCCATCAGTGACAAGACCAAAGTCTTTTCTTTCTGTCCATGTTTTTCCATGTTGGGCCTAAATGTGTGGGGTTTAGACAAGTAAAAGATGCCAGAATCTAAAAATTTTAAGAAAGGATTCCATAGGCCATATGGAATAAGGCAATGAAAGTTTGATACTTTTGTTCTAACCTGGAATAATCAAAGTTATGTTGATTATATGGAGATAAATCAAAGCTATCCCAACATACTAAAATTTCATATGTTTAAGACTCAAAAGTACTTTTGGTATAGTAGTTTTTTCCTCTTAATAGAAAATATTTAAAGAAAGTTTTGTTATGAGGACACTGTTTGGAATGAGATAAGAAAACCAGTTCAGCAACTGAACATCCTCTTCCAGTTTCAAAGATTGTTGTTATAGATACTGGGTTGGTCAGAAAGTTTGTTTGGATTTTTCTGTACACTTTTACAGAAAAAAACGAATGAATCTTTTGGGCTAACCCAAAATAGATGCTCCCATTTTTAACATTTGAAAAATATTAAAGTTTTTTTTGTTTATGCCACTTCACTTTTTTTTTTTGACCACTTCTATTGGTCTTTTATTTTCATCCATCTTTAGTCTTTGGCCTGTGTGGGCCTCCCATTGCAATGGCCTCTCTTGCTGCAGAGCACCAGATCTGGGCACATGCACCCCAGAGCGCTGGCTTATAATTGAACTGGTCCAGCCGCTCCGTGGCATGTGGGATCTTCCCGGGCCAGGGATCCAATTGGCACCCCTTGTACTGCAAGGCGGACTGTTTACCCACTTGACCACCAGGGAAGCCCCCTAAAATTTTTTGAGTAAGCTACTCATAGCTAGAGGATGTAGCAATGTATCAGTAATTAAAAACAAGTTTACACAATGAAATTAATATTAAATAAAACAGACCCAAAATATTATAAAGAGGAAATGTATTATATCAAATGTTCTTTGTGGCCATTCATTCTGTGTGTAAGCACAGAGGTCAATTTCATAAAAGATAATATTAACTTACTTTAGTGGGCAACGGACATTCATCTAGTAATAATGTTATAACAGCTGGTCCCAGTGGATCTTCCAATGGAATAACTCTAATTAAAGACTGGACAACGTCCAACCATCCTTCATCTAAGAGCAAATCAAGAAGATATGATGAAGTTGCTATTTTTAAAATGTGAAAATATTTAACTTATAACACAAGATGACTTATATTAAAATAGAAACACTCTTGGAACATAGAAATGTCCTATAGCTTTTAAGCAGCTAGTATTCGGCATGGACATGGTCACTGAGTGCCGGTCATCATGCTGGAGACAAAGAATCCTAATCTACAGGAGTCTGGTGATTTGGGGGTAATCTTTATTTGAAGAAAATTCAAGCTATGGTTCTGGTTCTCCAGTTATGATTAAAATAGTTTGCAGCATTTATTTATGACCTAGGAGTTAACCAAGAAAATTAAGTATCTGAAACAGTTGGCTTTATTCTCTGAATCACATTTAAGAAATTGAGGAACAAAAAACTACCTTCCTCATTTCTAGAAAAGTTATAGTCAAAGATCTGTCAATGCCAAAATAATTTTAATAATGCCATGGAGATAAAACTGTTACTGAAAGATGCAGCATGTACTCAGGATACAATACAGTGCTTATTAATCATCTCACCCTTGTACAGGAAAATTCCCATAGACTACAGGCTTTTTTCTTCATCATGTGTGTTAAATATTTTTGAAGTCTTTTATCAAAAAAATAAGAGGCTACATTTCTTCATGTGCATTAATTAATTAGGAAATACTTTAAAAAACAGAAAAAATACCTGTTTCTGCCATTTCGTGCAATGTAATCATTGAATAGGGAGGTTCCTGATCACTGAAAAATAAACATTCAAGACATCAAACTTGAAGAAATAAGAAGTGACAATTTCAAACAGAAGTTCAAACTGGAAGCACAGGAGTAGGAAAAGAAAGAAATGAACAGAACATGAGTGAAGGCAGAGAAAGACGGAGGAGGCAACGAAAGTTATAACCTGTAAGGACAAATGGACACCGCATGTGCTCATTTCCAAAGTCACTGTCCATGATGGCCCACAAATATTAATAAATGAGCATAAGGGCTCATGAAGGGACCACCATGTGAAGTTAAAGCACCGGACAAATACTGGAGGCCAGAGCCCACTTTCCATTTTACCTCCAACAGCCCAATGCCAAGAGCAACAAGCCAGGTAGATCAACGTCATCTTCCTCACATATACCTTAAATCAGCGCCCAGCAGGGAAATGCAATCTCAAGTGAGGACTTATAGAAGCAAGAATCTACATAACATTTTCATTTTTAAGTGGTGTTCTGGTAAGTATGATTATGTGTTTAAACTTCATAAAATGGGGTTAGAGGAAAAATAAACCAAATTTGAGTAAGGAGTTATTTAACCCTCTAGTCACTGCTCTAAAATGGCAGTTTTCCCTTAACCCAGTGTATTTTCAAACTGTGATCTCAGTAATCCATAGATGTGCTTGATAGTAAATTTAATAATGACATATTTTCCATCAAACTGATCATCTAATTATTTATTTAAAGAATATGTTCACAACTTGTTTGTTTACATATTGTGGCTCTGTTTTATTATGAAAGAAGAAGCTTTGTTTTTTTAATAATTCGAAAAGTTATAGTCAAAGATCTGTCAATGCCAAAATAATTTTAATAATGCCATGGAGATAAAACTGTTACTGAAAGATGCAGCATGTACTCAGGATACAATACAGTGCTTATTAATCATCTCACCCTTGTACAGGAAAATTCCCATAGACTACAGGCTTTTTTCTTCATCATGTGTGTTAAATATTTTTGAAGTCTTTTATCAAAAAAATAAGAGGCTACATTTCTTCATGTGCATTAATTAATTAGGAAATACTTTAAAAAACAGAAAAAATACCTGTTTCTGCCATTTCGTGCAATGTAATCATTGAATAGGGAGGTTCCTGATCACTGAAAAATAAACATTCAAGACATCAAACTTGAAGAAATAAGAAGTGACAATTTCAAACAGAAGTTCAAACTGGAAGCACAGGAGTAGGAAAAGAAAGAAATGAACAGAACATGAGTGAAGGCAGAGAAAGACGGAGGAGGCAACGAAAGTTATAACCTGTAAGGACAAATGGACACCGCATGTGCTCATTTCCAAAGTCACTGTCCATGATGGCCCACAAATATTAATAAATGAGCATAAGGGCTCATGAAGGGACCACCATGTGAAGTTAAAGCACCGGACAAATACTGGAGGCCAGAGCCCACTTTCCATTTTACCTCCAACAGCCCAATGCCAAGAGCAACAAGCCAGGTAGATCAACGTCATCTTCCTCACATATACCTTAAATCAGCGCCCAGCAGGAAATGCAATCTCAAGTGAGGACTTATAGAAGCAAGAATCTACATAACATTTTCATTTTTAAGTGGTGTTCTGGTAAGTATGATTATGTGTTTAAACTTCATAAAATGGGGTTAGAGGAAAAATAAACCAAATTTGAGTAAGGAGTTATTTAACCCTCTAGTCACTGCTCTAAAATGGCATTTTCCCCTTAACCCAGTGGATTTTCAAACTGTGATCTCAGGAATCCAAAGAGGTGCTTGAGAGGAAATTTAATAATGAAATATTTTCCATCAAACTGATCATCTAATTATTTATTTAAAGAATATGTTCACAACTTGTTTGTTTACATATTGTGGCTCTGTTTTATTATGAAAGAAGAAGAAAAACTGTTGTTTTCAATCATTTAATCTTCAGAATAACCTTGCAATATGGGAATTACTAAGTTCATTTCAGGTACTCATTAGATGCCAGTGTGACACATCCTGTTCCTTTTCATAATAAGGGAAAATTCTTATTTAAAAGAATTGTTTTTTTTTAAAGTAAAAGTTAAAAAAAATAAATAAATACAAAAACTAAAAAAAAAGAATTGTTTTGAGTGGTATAACTAATTAATACAAACACTGCTCTGGGGCAATCTGGCAATAATGAAATTAAGTATGCATATACTTAATAATGCTAGAGAAATTATTACACAGGTGCATATGATGCTATTTGCTGCAATGTTATTTGTATAAACAAAAATTCAGAAGTAGTAACCCAAATGACTGTCACCAGATTATAGGATAAAAAAATATAGTACTTTTGAGCATACAAAGGAATACCTTATAGCAATCAGAAGCAGTTGTAGCTTTATATACAGCCACATAGGTCTCAAACACAATGTTGAGAGAAATGAAAACCACAGAGACTTCTCTAATTGTTAACTAAAATTTTAAAACCATATGGGAAACAGTACATATAAACTTCCTAAAACAGATAAAAACAAACATGTCCGGCAGATTAGAAGAGCACACCTTAAATTCAGTAGAACGGTTACCCACTGATAGATGGAGGTGGGAGGCAAAGAGGACAATGGGATTAGGGAAGAAGGACAAAATAATAAAAATGACAAGGTCAGTGGCCAATAAAGAATATGAGCTCCTGAATTCTATACAGACACACTTAAAGGACACACATCGTTATGCTCAAACAAACAAGATAGGGACCTCTCTGGAGGTCAAGTGGTTAAGAATCTGCCTTGCAATACAGTGGATCCCTGGTGGGTTTGATCCCTGGTTGAGGAACTAAGATCCCACATGCCACAGGGCAACTAAGTCCCCGTGCTGAAACAACTAAGACCCAAAGCAGCCAAACGACACATAGATGTTTTAAAAGAAGAAGACAAAACTCTTTGTGGAACAGAAATGGAGCAGAAACTTCTGGTGGGAGGCAAAAACTAAAGCCGTTACAATTACCAAGTTCTGGGCCAGGAACTAGACAGAAGTCCTCAGGAGCTTTATATCTGCAAGGCAGGTAAGGGGGACCAAAAACCAAACCCATTCAAGGGGTGGAGCAGACTCAATATAAAGTGGGAACAGCATTGCCCTCTCAGCGAAAGGAGCAGAAAAGCTCTAATGAGCTGCAGCTGGTATAAAGCTGCACGTCTCCAGTGACAGAAAAAGACAGAGAAAGCCACGCAGCAGGACCTGGGCTTCCTACAGCGGGATGGGACCTCAGAACCACCTCTTTTAGGTTCAGTTGTACACTGAAAGTTCCTGGGCCCCAGGAGACAACAAAAGTGACAGGGAGGAAGGGAAAAAAAATAGAACACACAGAGAGAGAAAAACTTCCATTGAGAGGAGCCTGCAAATTAAAATTCCAAAGTCATGAGAATAAGTAACATTAATACCATTAGCACTCTGAGGATATAGTACCCAGAAGAAAAGGAAATAATCGAACTTCAAAATGATTTTACAGTAAGTATATATTTCAAGTGTATTTCGTATAGCAACTCTCTCACTATATCATTAGGAACTGGCCTGGTCTCTCAAATCAAGGTCATCCTCTCCTAAGTAACAAGTAGAGAGAGGAGAACAAGAGAGATCATTTTATAATTGTGATATCTGCATATATCCTTTTATATATACTCTAAGTCCACCTGTCTGGTCTCTTATGCTTAGTACCCTTATAAACTTTGTAGCTTAGAAAATTCTTCTCTAGAGCAGTTTCTAAAAAAAAAAAGCTCTACAATTCTGTTTACAAACTGTCTGAACCCCGTTTTGCCATTAGATCTTCCAAAATATCCCTTCACAGTTGCTCAGTCCCTGCCAAATTTTTCCATCCTCAGAAGAATTTTCACTATAATTCAGTAAAAACAGGTTCAAGGTGAAAACTATCCTATTATTCAAGCGTACACTATTTGCCTCACACAAGGGGACTATGCATTTCCTTAGCAAGTCCACTTATAATGTGTAATATTGTTCTGAAGCTTAGAAATAAAGCTCCTGCTTTGCCCCCACACTCTCTTTATCACCCTTTGAAAAAATACAGCAAATTCTATTCTGTACCTGTTTTCCCAATGGGCTTAAATAACACTGCTGTGGTTTCCTTCCTTATTTGGGAAGGACAATTTTCCATTACGATTTCACAGCATGCTTTAAATGTCATCACGAAGAAACTTTACATAACAGCTTCTAGACCTTTGCTTGAATTTAGAGGATGTAAATGGCGTAGATTTATATTCAATAGTTATTTCCTACAAACATATTAAGATGACATTAAATTAATTCAGATACCAGAATGACTTCAAAGGCAGGTTTTAGTAAACTCAGGAAGGCCTTTCTGAGGTGGTTATGGAGAATATTTCTAAGACTATTTCCCAGCATGCTCTATAGCAGATAGTAAAATATACAAAATAAATTTATTTCTATGAAGACAAAAAAAAAATACCTCAGAATAATATGCACAGAATAATATATTAACTGTGCTTTATGCTATCATTTTTCAGGAGCTAAACAAAACCGTTTCCATAAATGTTATTATCAAATATTTAGATATCTAAATACACTGACAGACCCTGAAGCAAAAAGAGCCCAGATCGAACTTAAAGCTATCCTCTGTCGAGGACACATTATGTACAAGGCACCGTTTGGGTCTGTGCTCACTCATGTCCTGACTCTTTGTGACCTGTGGACTGTAGCCCATCAGGCTCCTCTTGTCCGTGGAATTTTCCATGGCAAGAATACTGGAGTGGGTTGCCATTTCCTTCTCCAGGGGGTTTTCCTGATGCAAGGATTGAACCTGCATCTCTTGTGTCTCCTGCACTGGCAGGCAGATTCTTTCCCACCTGCACCACCTTACTGAAGGATTTATATATATTTTCTCATGAAAATTTCTGTCAGAAAGGCATCACTCTCCTTTTATAGATGACAAATCTAAGGTTAAAGAAGTGATTTACTCAGTGTTATGTAGCTAATTAAGGGGCTGGGCCAGAATTTGAGCCTCTGTCCACTACAGTTCTAAAACTTACTCCCACTTACTGTGTTATACAGTTAAAACCTGAACAATGCCCTTTTATTTCACTGTTATTCAATCTGGGACTTAAAAAGGGGGCAACAGTAAGGGCGTGTAATATTGTTCTGAAGCTTAGAAATAAAGCTCCTGCTTTGCCCCCACACTCTCTTTATCACCCTTTGAAAAAATACAGCAAATTCTATTCTGTACCTGTTTTCCCAATGGGCTTAAATAACACTGCTGTGGTTTCCTTCCTTATTTGGGAAGGACAATTTTCCATTACGATTTCACAGCATGCTTTAAATGTCATCACGAAGAAACTTTACATAACAGCTTCTAGACCTTTGCTTGAATTTAGAGGATGTAAATGGCGTAGATTTATATTCAATAGTTATTTCCTACAAACATATTAAGATGACATTAAATTAATTCAGATACCAGAATGACTTCAAAGGCAGGTTTTAGTAAACTCAGGAAGGCCTTTCTGAGGTGGTTATGGAGAATATTTCTAAGACTATTTCCCAGCATGCTCTATAGCAGATAGTAAAATATACAAAATAAATTTATTTCTATGAAGACAAAAAAAAAATACCTCAGAATAATATGCACAGAATAATATATTAACTGTGCTTTATGCTATCATTTTTCAGGAGCTAAACAAAACCGTTTCCATAAATGTTATTATCAAATATTTAGATATCTAAATACACTGACAGACCCTGAAGCAAAAAGAGCCCAGATCGAACTTAAAGCTATCCTCTGTCGAGGACACATTATGTACAAGGCACCGTTTGGGTCTGTGCTCACTCATGTCCTGACTCTTTGTGACCTGTGGACTGTAGCCCATCAGGCTCCTCTTGTCCGTGGAATTTTCCATGGCAAGAATACTGGAGTGGGTTGCCATTTCCTTCTCCAGGGGGTTTTCCTGATGCAAGGATTGAACCTGCATCTCTTGTGTCTCCTGCACTGGCAGGCAGATTCTTTCCCACCTGCACCACCTTACTGAAGGATTTATATATATTTTCTCATGAAAATTTCTGTCAGAAAGGCATCACTCTCCTTTTATAGATGACAAATCTAAGGTTAAAGAAGTGATTTACTCAGTGTTATGTAGCTAATTAAGGGGCTGGGCCAGAATTTGAGCCTCTGTCCACTACAGTTCTAAAACTTACTCCCACTTACTGTGTTATACAGTTAAAATAGTTTTTCCAACCTGAACAATGCCCTTTTATTTCACTGTTATTCAATCTGGGATTTTGCACTTAGACAAAGCAAGGGGAGAAACAAAACAGGTACAGGTGTGTCCTGCAGTTTCTTTCCAAGTTTCCCAAATGGATCTAGGAGGGCCAGCTAAGGGATAGATCAATAAAAGAGGGAGGAGGAGGGGCTCTCCTTGACCCACGTCTGTCCATTGCCCACAGAAGTGGTGTGCAGCTACGCTCTTGGTAAAGCAACATATCTTGAATCTCTGGTCAGTGGAGGACACAGGCAAGCAAGAAAAGAGTGAGTCTTCATGAAACCATTACCTCTTGCAGCTTCAACACAAACTCACTCCATGTTGACTACATTCCCCAATAAAGATAAGAGCTTTCACTAATGCTTTCTCTACAGAAACGTTTAGGCACTTCCAGACTACAGTAGATGCCAGCAAGTGAAAACATCAAACCTTATAATTTACTCTGACATCAGAGGAGAAATAAAATATTCTCCCCTCCCTATGAGCAACGAGGCTTGGCAGAGACAGCCTAATGAACTGAAGGAGTAGTCCAAGAGTTATGATTCCTGGCAGAAGGCTTTTCATTAGCTAGGAGGTGACCATGAGCCAATACTTACTTATCTACAAGAGTTCGTATGACGGCCAGTGTGTCCAGCACTAGTCCGTCTACATTTTGTTTTTTTCTCCTTGGCTCGTGAGGTCCTCGGCCCCTCCTTGGTGGCCGAACAGGGTCCCGGGGTTGGCTCCTCATGTCATTAGTGGGTGCTGCACTGTTATTGGCCTGCTGCTGCTGGGCATCAACGCTGTCCTCCGCACCACTGTCGTCTCGGCAGATGCAGGAATTACCCATGGTCGCAGCGGCACCTCTAGTCCCCAGGAAGTGGGCTATGTGGTCCTCAAGAGTCAACAGCAGACCCTGGCCAAGGCTTCTGCTCGCTAAGAACACGGCCCAACCAAAGACAATCATTTAGGTAGTTTTCAGTTTTCCAAGTACCGTTTTCATAATCTGGAGTTGAGGAACTTGCATCCTATTTGTTTTTAACAACTGAATGGTGAAGAAAGTTGCAGAGTTGATCTCCAACATTATCAATTATATGAAATCCTGGTCATCCAGTTCTAAAAGAGAAAAGGAAAATGAGTCAAAGATTTCTTGGCTACGCAATTACTCAGACTTTCCTAGTTTGACTTTATAGACACCAGGACTATAATGAAAAATCATCTTTGGTTAATTTTATAGGTTTCTGATGCAAAGGGGTATTTTTTTTTTTTGGCCACTTCTATTGATCTTTCATTTATTTATCTTTGTCCTTTGGCCTGTGTGGGCCTCCCATCGCAGTGACCCCTCTTGTCGCAGAGCACCAGCTCTGGGTGTATGCACTCCAGAGCACCAGCTTGGGAGTTGAACACATCAGTCCGCCTGCTCTGCAGCACATGGCATCTTCCCAGGCCAGGGATCGAACCGGCGCCTCTTGCACTCCAAGGCGGTGTCCTTACCCACTGAACCACCAGGGAAGCCCGCAAAGAGGTATTTTAATGTAAGAATTAACAACTAGTGATTCCTTTTATCATTATAGTATAAAATTGGTCGCTAAACCATATCCTTGTCAACTATAGGAATTATAATCAATTTTTTTAAATAAAAGGAGAGGGTGAGATGTATGGAGAGAGTAACATGACAATTTACATTACCATATGCAAAACAGATAGCCAATGGAAATTTGCTGTATAATTTAGGGAACCCAATCAGTGGTTCTGTAACAACCTGGGTGGGTGAGATGGGGAGAGAGATGAGAGGGGGATTCAAGAGGGAGGGGACGTATGTATCCCTATGGCTGATTCATATTGATATTTGACAGAAAACAACAAAATTCTGTAAAGCAATTATCCTTCAAATAAAATAAATAAATAAATACATTTAAAAAATTGAAATATGCCTCTATCCACACAGAAATACATTAGAAGAATGTGTACCATGGCTTTTAGGTCTCCTTTTGCGGATTGAAAAAGAAAAAAAAAAACTCTCCTTTAAGTAAGTATCTAATTACAAATGTTTGTTGTTTTTAAAAAAGTTATGATACAAATGTGACAGAACTCACTTGTCAACAAGAATACTAAAAGGACAGAGTGTTTCATTTAAATTATTCAAACTGCATAGATCTCCCATTTGGAGGACTCTTGAGAATTTAGAGAAATCACACTCGTAGTTACAAAGTTTTTATGTTATGTAAGCAAGACAACTTTGGGGGGGTTAAGTTACATCCAGTTCTAAAGAGAAAAGGAAAATGAGTCAAAGATTTCTTGGCTACGCAATTACTCAGACTTTCCTAGTTTGACTTTATAGACACCAGGACTATAATGAAAAATCATCTTTGGTTAATTTTATAGGTTTCTGATGCAAAGGGGTATTTTTTTTTTTTGGCCACTTCTATTGATCTTTCATTTATTTATCTTTGTCCTTTGGCCTGTGTGGGCCTCCCATCGCAGTGACCCCTCTTGTCGCAGAGCACCAGCTCTGGGTGTATGCACTCCAGAGCACCAGCTTGGGAGTTGAACACATCAGTCCGCCTGCTCTGCAGCACATGGCATCTTCCCAGGCCAGGGATCGAACCGGCGCCTCTTGCACTCCAAGGCGGTGTCCTTACCCACTGAACCACCAGGGAAGCCCGCAAAGAGGTATTTTAATGTAAGAATTAACAACTAGTGATTCCTTTTATCATTATAGTATAAAATTGGTCGCTAAACCATATCCTTGTCAACTATAGGAATTATAATCAATTTTTTTAAATAAAAGGAGAGGGTGAGATGTATGGAGAGAGTAACATGACAATTTACATTACCATATGCAAAACAGATAGCCAATGGAAATTTGCTGTATAATTTAGGGAACCCAATCAGTGGTTCTGTAACAACCTGGGTGGGTGAGATGGGGAGAGAGATGAGAGGGGGATTCAAGAGGGAGGGGACGTATGTATCCCTATGGCTGATTCATATTGATATTTGACAGAAAACAACAAAATTCTGTAAAGCAATTATCCTTCAAATAAAATAAATAAATAAATACATTTAAAAAATTGAAATATGCCTCTATCCACACAGAAATACATTAGAAGAATGTGTACCATGGCTTTTAGGTCTCCTTTTGCGGATTGAAAAAGAAAAAAAAAAACTCTCCTTTAAGTAAGTATCTAATTACAAATGTTTGTTGTTTTTAAAAAAGTTATGATACAAATGTGACAGAACTCACTTGTCAACAAGAATACTAAAAGGACAGAGTGTTTCATTTAAATTATTCAAACTGCATAGATCTCCCATTTGGAGGACTCTTGAGAATTTAGAGAAATCACACTCGTAGTTACAAAGTTTTTATGTTATGTAAGCAAGACAACTGTTTTGGGAGGGGGGAGGTAAATATATGCCACAAGGTTACATTTTTCACAATGATAAGTTTGTTGCACATGTCTGCTACAAAGTTAAGAATAGGGATGCAGCAATAATGTTTGTCTAAAAATACTGACTAAGCACCTCCTACCAGGCACCAGGCTGACAATGGGAGAATAAAGATGAATAAGACACAGTCCCCACCCTCCAGGAATTTGTGGATGGCTATCCTCATTCCACACAACGTTTATCTTATGGAAAAAAAAAAAAGTCTAACAATAGAGTCTGCTCTTCATTAAGCTGAGAAAATCTGGTTAGGTATAAAAGGAAGCAAAGATTTGGAAGCAGGACAGTAACATGGTAGCAAAAAATCACGGAGACCTGAAGACTAGGACTCATAAGGACACATAAGGATTAGAGACTGATGTGAAGTCTCTAGGCTACATTTGGCATTTACAAATAAATCCTCTTGAGCGCTGGCTTGGGAATAGATGTAAATATTAATAAGATAATTTAGTGGGATTAGAAGCAAGAGAAAAGTTAATGTTATTTTGGACAGATCTGTAGCAAATTCTTTCAAATATCTGCCCAGTTTAATTACTACTCCTAAGGAGAAAAACAGAAGGAAAAAAGTAGATGGAGATAAAAATTCTTTATACATATAATATTTAATCTAATATGTAGAGAAGGAGAGGAAGGGGAGAGGCAATGGATAGATCTTGTCTCCCTCAAGACTACCAAGATAGCAACGGTTGAGCCAAGTATAAGACTACAGATGTTCTTGGTTCTTCCAAAAGATTCAGGTCAGGCTGTCTTCAAAACTGGAAGGCTGTAGAGGATGTGGCTGAAGTATAGGTAGGAGTGTGATGCAAGGATTCAGCTGAAAAGAACCTTTTAAGAGAGAGCACAGTGGTAGTTCCCTGGGGGTCTAGTGGTTAGGATTCGGGCTATCACTGCTGAGGCCGGGTTCAGTCCCTGTTTGGGGCACTGAGATCCTGCAAGCCATGCGGCATGACCACAAGTAAATAAGTAACAAAAATAAATAAATAAGAACACACTCTAAACCAGCTAAGAAGTAATAACATGCCCATTCCCATCACTGCAAGGATGGGAGTGATGGTGAGGAGAGCAGTGGGTTAAAAAGAAGTTTGCAGATGTTGGAAAACCAGTGGAAAAGTATGAGTCATGATACACATATGATCTGTGATGACACAATTAACTATCCATGTAGGGGGAATGAGATTCCGGTCACAGCCACATTTGAAAATTCCAAGTGGATAAGAAAATTTTAAAAATATATAAAGAAAGAAAGAAATTGGTTGGATCACAAATTCTTAAACTTTATTCTATCCAAATTATTGTTACTAAGAATCATTTAAACTGAATGTAGAATAATTAAATTCATGAACATTTCCACTTAGTACATTTCAAAGCAAATGGAAGATATCCAATATATGGGTATTTCTAAAACTGAGTAATTTGGAGGTGAGAAGAATTATACGTGGCGATTTGTTTTTTGTTTTTCTTTTTCTACTTTCAAATTGAACTGAAGTATAGTTCAGGTCAATGTCTTCCAAAAGAGTCAGGGAATAGATGTAAATATTAATAAGATAATTTAGTGGGATTAGAAGCAAGAGAAAAGTTAATGTTATTTTGGACAGATCTGTAGCAAATTCTTTCAAATATCTGCCCAGTTTAATTACTACTCCTAAGGAGAAAACAGAAGGAAAAAAGTAGATGGAGATAAAAATTCTTTATACATATAATATTTAATCTAATATGTAGAGAAGGAGAGGAAGGGGAGAGGCAATGGATAGATCTTGTCTCCTCAAGACTACCAAGATAGCAACGGTTGAGCCAAGTATAAGACTACAGATGTTCTTGGTTCTTCCAAAAGATTCAGGTCAGGCTGTCTTCAAAACTGGAAGGCTGTAGAGGATGTGGCTGAAGTATAGGTAGGAGTGTGATGCAAGGATTCAGCTGAAAAGAACCTTTTAAGAGAGAGCACAGTGGTAGTTCCCTGGGGGTCTAGTGGTTAGGATTCGGGCTATCACTGCTGAGGCCGGGTTCAGTCCCTGTTTGGGGCACTGAGATCCTGCAAGCCATGCGGCATGACCACAAGTAAATAAGTAACAAAAATAAATAAATAAGAACACACTCTAAACCAGCTAAGAAGTAATAACATGCCCATTCCCATCACTGCAAGGATGGGAGTGATGGTGAGGAGAGCAGTGGGTTAAAAAGAAGTTTGCAGATGTTGGAAAACCAGTGGAAAAGTATGAGTCATGATACACATATGATCTGTGATGACACAATTAACTATCCATGTAGGGGGAATGAGATTCCGGTCACAGCCACATTTGAAAATTCCAAGTGGATAAGAAAATTTTAAAAATATATAAAGAAAGAAAGAAATTGGTTGGATCACAAATTCTTAAACTTTATTCTATCCAAATTATTGTTACTAAGAATCATTTAAACTGAATGTAGAATAATTAAATTCATGAACATTTCCACTTAGTACATTTCAAAGCAAATGGAAGATATCCAATATATGGGTATTTCTAAAACTGAGTAATTTGGAGGTGAGAAGAATTATACGTGGCGATTTGTTTTTTTTGTTTTTTCTTTTTTCTACTTTCAAATTGAACTGAAGTATAGTTCAGGTCAATGTCTTCCAAAAGAGTCATTTTCCTTAAATGACCTAGAAAATGATGTCATCTACAAAATTTGTTAGAGAAGGAAGTAGAGTAAAACAATATTTTAAAACCAAAAGGCTTTCAGTTTTAAGGACCAGCTATAAAGAGCAGGTGTGAGGAAGTTAATTAGATGGGAGAAGCCATGACACATTTCAAAGGAAAGACTATGAAACATACAAGGGAAAAATAAGAGCCGTTGTCTTTAAATTTTTTTCTGAAGTGAACATAGAGAACGCTCTTGAAGGTTACAGCTAAAAGCAGGACAAATTCATGAACATAGTGTATGAGCGTTCCAATTTATTCAGGACTAAAACGTGGATAGCTTTCCATCTGGAAATGGCTGTCACTCACGACATTTCTCAGAGACTACACTGAATACTTTAGGCAAAAGACTAGGTGATAGTGAAGCTGAACAATTACACTTTAGACAGCTTTGTTTTATCTCATTCCAAAAAGCATTATGTGGCTCACTTTCTGAGGCCAATTGTTTCAGGACAGTGACATTCTGTCTACAGATCTTGTACAGAAGGCCACCTACAACACAGGGCACTGGCTGTGCGGACAGACAGTCTGGGCGGAGGTCCCAGCCCTGCGATGTTTACAGCTACTCATTCTAATTGCCGTGACTACTGCCACACTTCAAACATGGAGACAGCAATGGTTCTTACACCACATAGTAGTTCTGCGAGAATTACATGGAACAGGACGTGTAAAACATGGTACAGTTCCCACAACTCCCCACGTGCAAGAGGTTATAATAAAATGAACACACAGCTAATCAGAAGTAACCAAATATTCTGAAAGGTGGGGGCTCTGGAATAGACCTGTCTTAATTAAGAGCACTAAGATAACTAACACACTTACCTTTTATAGAACTCATCAACACTGTACTGAAACATGTTTTTACTTATCTACATATTTGGGCAAAAAACCTTGGAAAAGATGGTTGCTTAATAATCAGTCTCAAAGGCGGTGGGCATTAAAATCACCCAGGAGCCTCTTAGGATGTGGCCCAGGCAAGTGTTTTCTTAAAAGCTCCCCAGGTGATCCTGGTGGTGGCCAGGCCCGGAAATCACTGTGGTACAGAACCTAACACAGAGACCGGCCCTGGAGGCAGGACCTCCTGAGTGAATGAAGGGACAGACTGAAACCCTAAAGGGTGATGCTTCTGGGGTCTAAAACGCTAATCTCCTTTTGCAGAGAAATGAACTGAGACTATCTTTGAACAGTCTTTTCAAGAGGACAGTCAAAATAACCACTAGAATAGTTACACCCATTAGTGACTATGTGCAGTATATATTAACACAATGAAAGAAACAGTTCCTTGTATTTCCCACCATATGCCCCCTGTGAAGCATCATACTGAGCCTAGGACCGTACCCTGCTTATGGGTAGTGTTATCCATGGGCTGACAGACAGCACAGGATGGAAAATGAGCAAGACTAGAGGTTATGTAAAGGCACCACTTTTGTAATACCTATATACTTGAACTACTTAGCTTCAGATGGTCAAGTCCATTTTAAAACCCAGAATCTTAAACATATACAACTGTCAGATCTGCAGCTGTGCTGATCATGGCATCAATTTCATGACAGATGATATTTCCTGACGGATGGAATGGCACTGGATGCCACTGCTTAGCAGAAACACTTTTCACCATCTAAATGGCAATGCTTTTTAAATCATCACACTGTTCATAACCGTTTTGCTGAAAGGGCCTAATTACAATCAAACATTTCCTTTGCAAATCTACTCTGAAGTGTAGTATTATTTATTTTTATTCTTCCTCTTTGGAATAAGAAAAAGCCTATTCTTCCCATTTCAATAGCATTTATGCCTTATTTTACATTTTATATATCGTAAAGCTGCTCTGAGAGGGGGAAAAAAAAAGAAAATCAAACTTGGACTCTCAGTAAGGTTAAAGCGATGAGGTCTGGTACTCAAAACACAGGCCTCTATCATTGTACAGCTCACCACAGAGACATCTGCCAACTGGCCTAACCCTCTCTAACAAATGGTCCAGGAATCAGTGATTCATCTCTTCAAATATTTGCTTGCATTCTATCACAATGCAGCTCAAAAACAGCTTTAGAAACATTTTTTTCTCTGAAAAAGACTTCAGGACTATGTTGCCAAGAAAGGAGAGGCTGGTTAAATGAATGACTATTGGAAGAAAAACCAAACTTCAGGCACAAAATTACTATTGCTGCTGTCTTTACCTCATTGTTCCAAAGTAGTGGATGAAGCACTTTTTCCCAATCTACCCCTCCAAGGCTAAATCATAAAGCATGAACAATAACAATTTATAACACACAGGAAATCTTCATGATTTTCTCCCCTTAGAAAATGTTTTGGATAAAAAAATCCTTAAGACGGTGAACACATTTACAAGTGATAGCTCCTAGTGTCATGTTTATTATGCCCCCCAACATTTTATTATGAAAAATTTCAAACACACAGCAAAGTTGGATTTTACACCTGCATCCCCACCATCTGGATTCTACTAGTTACACTTTACTCTACTTGCTTTATTATGTCTGTACCCATCTCAATCCATACAAAATCCACTATTTTTGGTCTAGAGGTTATGTAAAGGCACCACTTTTGTAATACCTATATACTTGAACTACTTAGCTTCAGATGGTCAAGTCCATTTTAAAACCCAGAATCTTAAACATATACAACTGTCAGATCTGCAGCTGTGCTGATCATGGCATCAATTTCATGACAGATGATATTTCCTGACGGATGGAATGGCACTGGATGCCACTGCTTAGCAGAAACACTTTTCACCATCTAAATGGCAATGCTTTTTAAATCATCACACTGTTCATAACCGTTTTGCTGAAAGGGCCTAATTACAATCAAACATTTCCTTTGCAAATCTACTCTGAAGTGTAGTATTATTTATTTTTATTCTTCCTCTTTGGAAAAAGAAAAAGCCTATTCTTTCCATTTCAATATCATTTATGCCTTATTTTACATTTTATATATCGTAAAGCTGCTCTGAGAGGGGGAAAAAAAAAGAAAATCAAACTTGGACTCTCAGTAAGGTTAAAGCGATGAGGTCTGGTACTCAAAACACAGGCCTCTATCATTGTACAGCTCACCACAGAGACATCTGCCAACTGGCCTAACCCTCTCTAACAAATGGTCCAGGAATCAGTGATTCATCTCTTCAAATATTTGCTTGCATTCTATCACAATGCAGCTCAAAAACAGCTTTAGAAACATTTTTTTCTCTGAAAAAGACTTCAGGACTATGTTGCCAAGAAAGGAGAGGCTGGTTAAATGAATGACTATTGGAAGAAAAACCAAACTTCAGGCACAAAATTACTATTGCTGCTGTCTTTACCTCATTGTTCCAAAGTAGTGGATGAAGCACTTTTTCCCAATCTACCCCTCCAAGGCTAAATCATAAAGCATGAACAATAACAATTTATAACACACAGGAAATCTTCATGATTTTCTCCCCTTAGAAAATGTTTTGGATAAAAAAATCCTTAAGACGGTGAACACATTTACAAGTGATAGCTCCTAGTGTCATGTTTATTATGCCCCCCAACATTTTATTATGAAAAATTTCAAACACACAGCAAAGTTGGATTTTACACCTGCATCCCCACCATCTGGATTCTACTAGTTACACTTTACTCTACTTGCTTTATTATGTCTGTACCCATCTCAATCCATCATCAAAAATCCACTTTTTTTTGGATACATTTCAAAGGCATCAGTGTACTTCTGCCTGAAAAACTCAGCATGCATATCACTAACTGGATTTCCATATGTTTGGTGGTTATGTTTACATATACTAAAATATACAATTCTTCAGCATGGAGGGGCTTAACTCTGTCTAGTGCATACACCTATACAACTCAAACCCTATCAAGATAGGGAACCTTACCCAGAAGTACATTTGATTTTAAAATATCCTTCAGGACATTCCAAAGACCACAAAGTTTCTTGTGTTTAAGTGGGGAAAACTTTCAGGTCAATAAGATCATTTGGTAGCACACTGAGCAGGTAAGAAAGGTGTATTGTATATCAAGAGGACACTTGCCAGGTGAAACAGAAACCGCCTATGGACATTTTCACAGAAGCATTTTTTTGTCTCTCGACCGAAGATGCATGATACTCAAGGGAAAGAGAAGGGAAAGACTGTGAAATATTTGGTTGGAACGTCACTTTTTCCCCCAGAGGAAAGGCAGCTCTGATATTATTCATGCCACTCAGATGTCCAAAACCATCAATCTGCAGTGACAATGGACACTTGAGATTTAAGTCATATATTCCTATCCTCTGGACTGTAACCTTCAAGGTGCCTGGGAAAAGCACAGAATTCTTGTGCATGGAGGCTGGTTTAAGATTAAAAGTACATTTCTCAAAAAAGAAAACTAAAATAAAAAAAATAACAACAACAAAAAAAGAAAGTACATTTCTGAGGGAAAAGTGGTTAATTTTTTTTTTGGTTGAATTGTTGGAGAAGGAGCATTTTGGGCAGGACAGAGTAAGGGATTTCCAGAAACAAGTGATATTTAAAAGGAGAGAAAGGGGAGGGGGGGGGGAACAAGGAGCAAATGAATAATCCTGCTTGGTCTCAAAGTTTTAAAAATCTGCCTTGGACCCAAAAAGAAAATGCTAAGGAAGAACTGAGGTAAGTGCTAATGATGGCTGCCGTACAGAGAACAAATGTATCTGGGGGATTTTCACCTCCAGGAGACCAAACAAAAGGAAATAATACAGATGTGTCATTCAGAACATACATGATTCACAAATGTGAAGGGAAAGAACTTTTCTGTTATAGAGAACTCTTGGCTGTTAAGAAAAGCAAACAAAATGAATAAACCGCACAAAGAGCAACACTTCCTGAATTTATTCTAAAACCAGTACAAAGTACTCTTTGAAAAGCTGAGAGAACACATCACATTCAATAAATATGAATCCAAAGCTGATATGCCAGGCACAGAGCAAAGATGAAAACGGTCCCTCGCGCTTTTCTTGAAGGGAGGAACAGCAGCCAGACAACAGAGTGTCCAACCCATAGTCTAGCACCTGCCAAAGACGTCCATGCATACAGTGTCAGGTTCACCAGAAGGAAGCCTCTGGTAAAATGGTGATTTTTTTCCAGTGGAAAAGGAACTTAGTAACAGTCACCTATCTCTGCAGGAGCAAGTCTTTAGGTGACCATATATGTTAGTATTAGCAAAAGGGGAATGAAGGCTTCATATATGTATGGCAACACATTCATGTTGCAAATGACAAGCCAAAACATTGTTGGTACAAATATGCCTTACAGTGAAACGTTAACTGAAAGTCCATAAATTCAATTGATGAAGATAACAGTAATGCTACTGAAAAATAAATAAAAAGGAAGTCCAAAACCATCAATCTGCAGTGACAATGGACACTTGAGATTTAAGTCATATATTCCTATCCTCTGGACTGTAACCTTCAAGGTGCCTGGGAAAAGCACAGAATTCTTGTGCATGGAGGCTGGTTTAAGATTAAAAGTACATTTCTCAAAAAAGAAAACTAAAATAAAAAAAATAACAACAACAAAAAAAGAAAGTACATTTCTGAGGGAAAAGTGGTTAATTTTTTTTTTGGTTGAATTGTTGGAGAAGGAGCATTTTGGGCAGGACAGAGTAAGGGATTTCCAGAAACAAGTGATATTTAAAAGGAGAGAAAGGGGAGGGGGGGGGGAACAAGGAGCAAATGAATAATCCTGCTTGGTCTCAAAGTTTTAAAAATCTGCCTTGGACCCAAAAAGAAAATGCTAAGGAAGAACTGAGGTAAGTGCTAATGATGGCTGCCGTACAGAGAACAAATGTATCTGGGGGATTTTCACCTCAGGAGACCAAACAAAAGGAAATAATACAGATGTGTCATTCAGAACATACATGATTCACAAATGTGAAGGGAAAGAACTTTTCTGTTATAGAGAACTCTTGGCTGTTAAGAAAAGCAAACAAAATGAATAAACCGCACAAAGAGCAACACTTCCTGAATTTATTCTAAAACCAGTACAAAGTACTCTTTGAAAAGCTGAGAGAACACATCACATTCAATAAATATGAATCCAAAGCTGATATGCCAGGCACAGAGCAAAGCTGAAAACGGCCCCTCGCGCTTTTCTTGAAGGGAGGAACAGCAGCCAGACAACAGAGTGTCCAACCCATAGTCTAGCACCTGCCAAAGACGTCCATGCATACAGTGTCAGGTTCACCAGAAGGAAGCCTCTGGTAAAATGGTGATTTTTTTCCAGTGGAAAAGGAACTTAGTAACAGTCACCTATCTCTGCAGGAGCAAGTCTTTAGGTGACCATATATGTTAGTATTAGCAAAAGGGGAATGAAGGCTTCATATATGTATGGCAACACATTCATGTTGCAAATGACAAGCCAAAACATTGTTGGTACAAATATGCCTTACAGTGAAACGTTAACTGAAAGTCCATAAATTCAATTGATGAAGATAACAGTAATGCTACTGAAAAATAAATAAAAAGGAAGCACAATGGAAAACCAAGATCAAATTGAGGCAATACGATGGTAAATCCCAAATAAGCACCTTTCCTGAATATTGTAGGACTCCTCGTTTGGCATATGACGTGTAAGCAGCTTTGCCTTGGTGCCAAGTGTCCCACGACAGTACTTTCTGGGAGAACAAGGTATCAACGACAACAGTAAACTTTAACGTTGTGCTAGTTTTGGTTCAGTCACTAATATGGTTTAGTCACTTGGTAGATTATTCATAAGTAGCCTTTAGGTACAGGTGAATATGAACAACTATGAAGCAATGAGAACCGGAGGAAAGGAGCCACACTTTGAACAAAGAGGGGCGGAGGAGGAGACATAGTTTCAGAATCATCATATTAAAGAAGTGCAGGGATGGGGGGATCTGGGTGGGTGGGGACCATGGATATGCATATGACTGATCTGGGAACATACATGTATGTGAACAACAAAACTCTGTAAAACCTTTAAAATAAAGAATTAAAAAAAAAAAAAGATCAATCACAGAAAAAAAAAAAAAAAAAGAAGCGCAGAAGAGGAAATTTAATTCTTTAGGAGGGAGAGGGGTAAGAAAAAAAAAAAACACAAAATAAAACAACTAACACTGAAACATTAAACTGAGGGGATAATAAACCTGCTGAGTAAGGTATTTCAAAACCTTCTACTTGATGTGTATTAACCCCCATGAAATTATGCCTGAAAACTATAATTTCAAGCAATAAGAAAGCTATCTGCAGAGTTCATTCCTTAACAAACTTAAGAAGTGTATCAATCCTTTGCTGTCTCAAATGCATTCTTAGTGTTCCAAAGCTTAGAGAGGGGGAAAGGGGAATGTTCTCTAAAAGCCCCCACTACTTATCAGATAATTTTACCTCATTTAGCCTTGAATATATCATAGTTAGTATTAGCAAAAGGGGAATGAAGGCTTCATATATGTATGGCAACACATTCATGTTGCAAATGACAAGCCAAAACATTGTTGGTACAAATATGCCTTACAGTGAAACGTTAACTGAAAGTCCATAAATTCAATTGATGAAGATAACAGTAATGCTACTGAAAAATAAATAAAAAGGAAGCACAATGGAAAACCAAGATCAAATTGAGGCAATACGATGGTAAATCCCAAATAAGCACCTTTCCTGAATATTGTAGGACTCCTCGTTTGGCATATGACGTGTAAGCAGCTTTGCCTTGGTGCCAAGTGTCCCACGACAGTACTTTCTGGGAGAACAAGGTATCAACGACAACAGTAAACTTTAACGTTGTGCTAGTTTTGGTTCAGTCACTAATATGGTTTAGTCACTTGGTAGATTATTCATAAGTAGCCTTTAGGTACAGGTGAATATGAACAACTATGAAGCAATGAGAACCGGAGGAAAGGAGCCACACTTTGAACAAAGAGGGGCGGAGGAGGAGACATAGTTTCAGAATCATCATATTAAAGAAGTGCAGGGATGGGGGGATCTGGGTGGGTGGGGACCATGGATATGCATATGACTGATCTGGGAACATACATGTATGTGAACAACAAAACTCTGTAAAACCTTTAAAATAAAGAATTAAAAAAAAAAAAAGATCAATCACAGAAAAAAAAAAAAAAAAAGAAGCGCAGAAGAGGAAATTTAATTCTTTAGGAGGGAGAGGGGTAAGAAAAAAAAAAAACACAAAATAAAACAACTAACACTGAAACATTAAACTGAGGGGATAATAAACCTGCTGAGTAAGGTATTTCAAAACCTTCTACTTGATGTGTATTAACCCCCATGAAATTATGCCTGAAAACTATAATTTCAAGCAATAAGAAAGCTATCTGCAGAGTTCATTCCTTAACAAACTTAAGAAGTGTATCAATCCTTTGCTGTCTCAAATGCATTCTTAGTGTTCCAAAGCTTAGAGAGGGGGAAAGGGGAATGTTCTCTAAAAGCCCCCACTACTTATCAGATAATTTTACCTCATTTAGCCTTGAATATATCATATTTATGTACAGGCAAAAATGCTTTTACATACTGTATCAGCAAGGATTCCCTTTTGGAATGGACATTGAGAGTAAAATAGAACAAATATGTACTTTTCCCCGCTAATCATAAAGGTTGGCAAGGAAACTATTTCGAAAGTTTACTTATTGAACAGGTAAACCAAAAGGAACATATTCTCTCATTTGCATTCCTGAAAGTTGAGAAAGTCTTCTCAGGTTGTTGTGGCCCACAGTATGACATTCACTATTTCATAACTAGTCTTTCAATTTTCTAATTTGAATACCAGGAAAAAAGAGAACTATCTAAATTCACTGGCAAATGCCTTGAAAAAGCCCAAATATTTGAAGAGAAGCTAAACAGTTTACTACCTCTTCCATGAACTCTTTTGAAATAGATTACTGGTTTCACTGTGGTTCCCGTCTGTGTCGTCTAATGATTTTTCACTTACTTTTGCAACTGTATGACTATCATATCCTACTTTACAAGAATCCCATCACAAAACAGAACATTTCCCATTTAAGGTAGCACAAGTGAAGCATCTGTCTGTGATGTGGGAGACCCAGGTTTGATCCCTGAGTTGGGAAGGTCCCCTGGAGAAAGGAATGACTGTTCACTCCAGTATTCTTGCTTGGAGAATTCCATGGACAGAGGAGCCTGGCGGGCTGCAGTCCTTAGGGTCACAAAGAGTTGGACACAACTGAGCAGCTGGCACAATAGTGATTACTATCCTCAAGAATTCCTGATGATTTCTCCAACTATATAGGCACTAGATAGGTACTAGACTATATAAGTACTAGGCTGTCTAAGAGAGTTGTATTTTAAAGAATGCAAAGTGACTTCTCATTTCATTATACTTCAAATTACTTCATTCTTAAGAAAAAGGCAATTCTTGATACACTGAATTAAGCTCATGAATTGAAACAGACTGTATAATAAATTCACTTTAGGAACACACAAAGATTTTTTCTATTGTTATTCTCTTGCCAAAACATACTTTCAGAGTTGTTTTTCCCTATTCACTACAGAATAACATACTACTACACAAAATGCTAAGTTTTCATTTCCCCTTGACTCTTGGCCAATTTACTAAGTGAAAAGTTATTTTGCTGACGAAGCAGAAAAAGTCCACATACAGTATGCTGGAATACTTCCTATAAAAAATCAATAAAGTAAAAATAATCATCAAGTGCAGAAATAATGACAGGTTTGTGAAAACAGCAAAAGAAGGACAGAGACTTAAGCAGTAGGTCCAGATAACATGTATTCCAGGAACCAGAAAGCTCACAAAATCACCACAGGAATTTTTTTTCTCAAAAAAGATTCATGAAACATAAGATTAGAAAAACAGGAAATTCAAGTCAGCTTAAGAAAAAAAAAAAGAAAACAACTTAAAAATCACAAATTACTCAATACTTGTTAAATCTGCTCCAACAAATGCAATTAACCAAGAATTAGGAAAATGTCATACATGGGCACCAATACTTATAACCTCATGAGAGGGACTTACAAAGCAAGATAACATCCAAGAAAGTGCAAATGATACATGATGAAAAGTAGAAAGAACAGCTGAGGAAGACATTTTTAAAGCCATTGCTAATGTGCCTAGTATTGTATAGCTTGGGGATAAGACAGGAAGGTATAATATCCATGGAGAAAAAAAGGAGGCCTCTTTATAAAATCGAAACTACGGGAAGAAACAGGATAGAAGAAACACTACCTGTAGACATCCAAATGCCACAAATACATCTATATCTATGGGAAAAGGGCAGGTGGCTTATGATATTGAGATCAAAATTGCCTGGAGGAAGATTTCCGCTGTCCAAAAAAATGCCCTACAGGAAAAAGAGTATTAACATAGTGCTATCTCCTGCCAGTAACATCAGGAGTTCAAAGTCAATAAAATTCTGGGTAAAAACTGGAAATTCTTCCACCATCATCTAAGTAAGAGTCGACCATGGGTTTAGATGATTTGGCCTAAAAAGCTGGAAACCTTGATGCTTTCGGTACAATACGGCTCCCAGCACTCCACAGGTGATCAACAACTGTCTTCATGGTGGTCCCTGATATCTACATACTGCTCGCTCCACAGGTTAGAAAGAGCCTTCACTCAACAGCCCCTCTTTGATGGCAGAATCACGATACTTTTACTTTCTCGCAGCTCGTGGTCTGCAAAGCATTGTCACACACTGGGTTATTTTACGGAAGAGACCGAGGGGTTGAGGAGGAGGAGATGGCGAGTAGGGGCCTGAACAACCGCGGACTCTTCAGTCAATTAAATAGACACTTCGAACCTTTGAGTTCAAAGCAAAAGAAGGACAGAGACTTAAGCAGGGTAGGTCCAGATAACATGTATTCCAGGAACCAGAAAGCTCACAAAATCACCACAGGAATTTTTTCTCAAAAAGATTCATGAAACATAAGATTAGAAAAGAGGAAATTCAAGTCAGCTTAAGAAAAAAAAAAAGAAAACAACTTAAAAATCACAAATTACTCAATACTTGTTAAATCTGCTCCAACAAATGCAATTAACCAAGAATTAGGAAAATGTCATACATGGGCACCAATACTTATAACCTCATGAGAGGGACTTACAAAGCAAGATAACATCCAAGAAAGTGCAAATGATACATGATGAAAAGTAGAAAGAACAGCTGAGGAAGACATTTTTAAAGCCATTGCTAATGTGCCTAGTATTGTATAGCTTGGGGATAAGACAGGAAGGTATAATATCCATGGAGAAAAAAAGGAGGCCTCTTTATAAAATCGAAACTACGGGAAGAAACAGGATAGAAGAAACACTACCTGTAGACATCCAAATGCCACAAATACATCTATATCTATGGGAAAAGGGCAGGTGGCTTATGATATTGAGATCAAAATTGCCTGGAGGAAGATTTCCGCTGTCCAAAAAAATGCCCTACAGGAAAAAGAGTATTAACATAGTGCTATCTCCTGCCAGTAACATCAGGAGTTCAAAGTCAATAAAATTCTGGGTAAAAACTGGAAATTCTTCCACCATCATCTAAGTAAGAGTCGACCATGGGTTTAGATGATTTGGCCTAAAAAGCTGGAAACCTTGATGCTTTCGGTACAATACGGCTCCCAGCACTCCACAGGTGATCAACAACTGTCTTCATGGTGGTCCCTGATATCTACATACTGCTCGCTCCACAGGTTAGAAAGAGCCTTCACTCAACAGCCCCTCTTTGATGGCAGAATCACGATACTTTTACTTTCTCGCAGCTCGTGGTCTGCAAAGCATTGTCACACACTGGGTTATTTTACGGAAGAGACCCGAGGGGGTTGAGGAGGAGGAGATGGCGAGTAGGGGGCCTGAACAACCGCGGGACTCTTCAGTCAATTAAATAGACACTTCGAACCTTTAGAAGTTCAAAGTACAACACTCCAGGGGGAGCAGCCTCATCCAGACAGCGAGCTACCCGGGCGAGAACGGCGGAGTCTCAGGGGATCCTTTCCGTGTCTCCAGAGACGGGGAAACTGAGGTAGCAGGTAGAACAAAAGCCTGATCTCGAGTCAGGCACAGAGTTGGTGGGACGGACCTCCCCCCGCGCCACCTGTATTACCTCCAGAAGTGGCGGAATCCTGTGCTTCGGAGGAAACCGCATGCCATTCCCGCTTCCCCCTGTTTCCCACCTGGGCTCACCTATGGATGGGGGCGGGGGGTCTCCTTCCCGGAGTCGCGCAGCAAATCCCCTCTCTCCAGGCCCTCACCCATTTTTCACATCGGGCCTCCCAGGCAGGAGCACCCGCTAGCTCTGGCTCCCAACTCCTAGCTTCTCGTTCTCTCCGAGGCGTTTCTTGATTCTAAGGCATGTCCAAGGCTCCCCCCTCCACCTCCCGGGATGGTCTCCTGCCGCTCGGGCCACCTACACCTCGAACTCCACACAAGGAAACCCTCCCCGAGCGTCCTCCCTTCTGCCCTGCCCTCCTGGTCACCCCTGAGAAGCACCCCTATATATCAGGAGCCTCCCAGGAACTACCTGCCTCTCACCTGGGCCCCTCGGGCAGCGGCCTGCGCAGAAGGGCGACCCCCAGCAACCTCCTCGATCAGGAACCCCCTAACGGGAAACACCCTCTTCCAGGGTCCTCTCCGGGCGGCTTCAGCCACGGGCCTCGCCGGAGAACCTCCGGGCTGCTTCATGGACTCTGCCCAATGCCACCCGCTCCCAGGCCCCTCCTCAGATTGTCCCCCAGCCCCGTCCGGTCTCCCCGCCGCAGATTCGGCGGCTGTTCCCCTCCCTCCCGGACGTCCCCAGCCCTGGGGCTCCCTACTCTCCGCGTCCCAAGGGGCTCCCCCGGAGCAGCACGGCTGAGCCGAGGCACTGACTTTCTCAGTTCTCGAGCCCATCCGAGGGCGGGGCGGCGGCGGCGGAAGAGACCGAGGGGTTGAGGAGGAGGAGATGGCGAGTAGGGGCCTGAACAACCGCGGACTCTTCAGTCAATTAAATAGACACTTCGAACCTTTAGAAGTTCAAAGTACAACACTCCAGGGGGAGCAGCCTCATCCAGACAGCGAGCTACCCGGGCGAGAACGGCGGAGTCTCAGGGGATCCTTTCCGTGTCTCCAGAGACGGGGAAACTGAGGTAGCAGGTAGAACAAAAGCCTGATCTCGAGTCAGGCACAGAGTTGGTGGGACGGACCTCCCCCCGCGCCACCTGTATTACCTCCAGAAGTGGCGGAATCCTGTGCTTCGGAGGAAACCGCATGCCATTCCCGCTTCCCCCTGTTTCCCACCTGGGCTCACCTATGGATGGGGGCGGGGGGTCTCCTTCCCGGAGTCGCGCAGCAAATCCCCTCTCTCCAGGCCCTCACCCATTTTTCACATCGGGCCTCCCAGGCAGGAGCACCCGCTAGCTCTGGCTCCCAACTCCTAGCTTCTCGTTCTCTCCGAGGCGTTTCTTGATTCTAAGGCATGTCCAAGGCTCCCCCCTCCACCTCCCGGGATGGTCTCCTGCCGCTCGGGCCACCTACACCTCGAACTCCACACAAGGAAACCCTCCCCGAGCGTCCTCCCTTCTGCCCTGCCCTCCTGGTCACCCCTGAGAAGCACCCCTATATATCAGGAGCCTCCCAGGAACTACCTGCCTCTCACCTGGGCCCCTCGGGCAGCGGCCTGCGCAGAAGGGCGACCCCCAGCAACCTCCTCGATCAGGAACCCCCTAACGGGGAAACACCCTCTTCCAGGGTCCTCTCCGGGCGGCTTCAGCCACGGGCCTCGCCGGAGAACCTCCGGGCTGCTTCATGGACTCTGCCCAATGCCACCCGCTCCCAGGCCCCTCCTCAGATTGTCCCCCAGCCCCGTCCGGTCTCCCCGCCGCAGATTCGGCGGCTGTTCCCCTCCCTCCCGGACGTCCCCAGCCCTGGGGCTCCCTACTCTCCGCGTCCCAAGGGGCTCCCCCGGAGCAGCACGGCTGAGCCGAGGCACTGACTTTCTCCAGTTCTCGAGCCCATCCGAGGGCGGGGGCGGCGGCGGCGGCGATGCGACTCCTTTGTGACAGGTCCGAGAGAGCGGTAAAGATGGACGCGAGGCCACGGCGCTGCCATTACGCGCTGGGCCCACCCCCCCGCTTGGTACCGCCCCGGCCCTCCCTCAATCCCCTAGGAAACGCCCCTTCCTCGGTGGCAAGGCCTCCTCCTGACAGCCAATTATCGTTCATGATTCGAGTCACGTGACAACACGCCTCGGCCCGCCCCCCCCTGGAGGGAGCTGGCCAATCCCGTTGCCGCAGTGTGACTAGCCCAATCAGGTCTCTTCTGCTAGGCTTTCAAGGCGCCGGATATTCCTCTGTCACCACGCGAGCCCGAGGGGTAGCGATTGGGTTACATCGCCGGAAGCGGGGTGGAACTTTGTTGTGGCGGTGAGGAAAAGGAAGCCCTGGAGGGGCGAAAGAACCACGAAAAGCAAAGGCTGTTTTCTTGCTTTCGTCCTGTCTGTTTTTTGTTTATTTTTCCTTAAGAGCGAGCGGCCTCTGCGGTGGCAGTTTGGGGTGGGTGCCGCTGAGCTGAGGGGGTCTGGCCTCCCGCGCGCTAGGAGGTGAGTGCGGCCTGGGCCCGGGCCAGAGCGTCAGACCCGGGCGCCAGCGTCCTCGCCGAGGAGATGGGGGGTTGCGACTGGAGTGAGGCTGAGGGCCAGGCCTGCCCACAGCTTGCGCTCACGCCCCGGGTTCCGAGTCACCGGGGGACGGCGGTTGTGGGGCCCAGCCCGAGGAAAGCCGAGGGAGCCCGCGGGAACGCCTCCAGCTCCTGTGCAGGAGGCCGACCGTTTCAAGCGGTCCTGGGACTTTGGGGTCTCCTGTCGGCTCCCCTCGACTTTTTTCTGCCAAGTGGCAGGCTCCACACGAGGAGCGGGCGCGATCTCAGAGGTCTTGGAACGGCTCTAGGCTACTCGGGAGACGTGGGGGTGCCTGCCTGGTTGCGAGTGACTGAGTCACAGAATTCGTTTGGGATGGAAACACGAGTGCAGCAGTCGCTGTGCTCGGTGCATTTCCTTCTAATGCAAAACAAACTGGCGTGTTCGTTTTGTAGAAAACTTGGGAAGCTAAGCCCGAGGGTTGAAGGGACTTGAGGGCTGCGGGCCCAGGTGAATGTCAGCGTGCATGGCGGGAAAGGGGGAGACTTAGTCGTTCTTAGGTTTCTAAGAACGACTACTAGTTTTTAAATTCTCGGACCCCAGATAGTCCGACTGAGGTCTTGAGTGAACCCAGAAAGCCAAGAGCAGGTGTGTCGGCCGGAATTCCCAGGGACCTCTAGTGTCTCAGCTGGTGGTGGATAGGATTTGTTGATAACTCAGCTGTTTGCCTTACTGCTGTGTTAACAAGGACCCCGTAAGAATGGTTTGGAAGGCACTGCTGTTGAAACTCTTGAAAGGGATTCGGTACACTCCTTTTGAATACAAGGAATTGAGCTGAGCTAGAAGCAGCTTTTACAGTCTTGCAAATAGAGCCTGAAATGAAGAGTTTATACGGGTCTGAAAGCAGAGGCTGCCCAATTATCCTTCTCACCTGGGTTTTGGTGCCTTTTCCTCCATGGGCAAATTCTTCGTGGCTTTAACAATTATATCAATACCTTTTACCTGGTTAGCAGTCTTTCCCACTTAAGAAGCTTGCTGTCTTGATTAGCTGCTGCTGCTTCAGCAATTGAAAACCATGTATCTGGTAAATGAAGTGATTTAAGCACATGGTTCAGCTGTAGACTGAATCAGTGTAATTATATCTTCATGGCGGCTAAATTAAGCAGTTTCAGTGTGCTCACTATTGATCCTGGTTTGAACATGCTTTGTCTTCATTCTTAAATACGACCTGTTCATTTTTTTCTATAGCATGTGTCTTATGAATGAGTTTGTCTTTGGTTTTCTGCATTTTCATTATGTTGTATGCAGGTATGGATTTGTTTTTGTTCAGTTTGTTTAGTGTTTATTACCCTTCTTGAATTTGTGGATTTGTCTTTCATTAGTTCTGTAAAATTCTCAGCCATTTTATATTCATGTACTGCTTCTACCCCAGTGTGTATCTTTCTTTACTGAGTTAACATAGGCATTTTCACTCTTCTTTATACCTTCTTACTCTTTTTACTTTTTTATACTCCATTCTGGATGATTTCCTCTTTATTACTTCTCTCAAGTTATTTCTAACCTGTTACTAAAGTTATTTATTGAGATTTAAAATTCAGTTATTGTATGTTTCGGGGCTTGGCTCAGTGGTAAAGAACCTGCCAGCAAGGCAGAAGACCCAGCTTCCATCCCTGGGTCAGGAAGAGCCCCTGGGGGAGGGCGGGGAAACGCATTCCAGTATTCTTACCTGGACAGTCCCATGAATAGAGCAGCCTAACAGGCTACAGTCCAGAGTTGGACACAACCAAAGCAACGAAGCAGCAGCATTGCATGCTTCAGTGACTGAAGTTCCATTTTTTTCTTCTCAAATGTGCCATGCCACTGTCTTACAGTTTCTTACTGTCTTAATTTTGAGACCTGGTTTTGTTCTTTAAACATGGTAAGCATAATTGTTTTGTAATCTGTATGTGTTAGGTCCACGTCTGAAATTTTCTCCTATTTCTGTTGCCCATTAGTCCTGCCTTTTTCCTTATCAGTTCACCTTTACCTGATGCTGTGGTTCTTTGGGGTACCAGATTAAGATGGAGAAAGAAGTGATTATCAGACTCCAGACAGCCTGTGTGGGCTCCCTACTTTTGGCTTTTGCTTCCCAAGGGCAACAGAACAGTAGTTTTTAAGATCAGAGAAATCATTAGGATGAAAACCATTTTGAACGTTGGGCTTAATTTCTGGTTTTCACCTTGGATTTTGGCGGCTAAATTAAGCAGTTTCAGTGTGCTCACTATTGATCCTGGTTTGAACATGCTTTGTCTTCATTCTTAAATACGACCTGTTCATTTTTTTCTATAGCATGTGTCTTATGAATGAGTTTGTCTTTGGTTTTCTGCATTTTCATTATGTTGTATGCAGGTATGGATTTGTTTTTGTTCAGTTTGTTTAGTGTTTATTACCCTTCTTGAATTTGTGGATTTGTCTTTCATTAGTTCTGTAAAATTCTCAGCCATTTTATATTCATGTACTGCTTCTACCCCAGTGTGTATCTTTCTTTACTGAGTTAACATAGGCATTTTCACTCTTCTTTATACCTTCTTACTCTTTTTACTTTTTTATACTCCATTCTGGATGATTTCCTCTTTATTACTTCTCTCAAGTTATTTCTAACCTGTTACTAAAGTTATTTATTGAGATTTAAAATTCAGTTATTGTATGTTTCGGGGCTTGGCTCAGTGGTAAAGAACCTGCCAGCAAGGCAGAAGACCCAGCTTCCATCCCTGGGTCAGGAAGAGCCCCTGGGGGAGGGCGGGGAAACGCATTCCAGTATTCTTACCTGGACAGTCCCATGAATAGAGCAGCCTAACAGGCTACAGTCCAGAGTTGGACACAACCAAAGCAACGAAGCAGCAGCATTGCATGCTTCAGTGACTGAAGTTCCATTTTTTTCTTCTCAAATGTGCCATGCCACTGTCTTACAGTTTCTTACTGTCTTAATTTTGAGACCTGGTTTTGTTCTTTAAACATGGTAAGCATAATTGTTTTGTAATCTGTATGTGTTAGGTCCACGTCTGAAATTTTCTCCTATTTCTGTTGCCCATTAGTCCTGCCTTTTTCCTTATCAGTTCACCTTTACCTGATGCTGTGGTTCTTTGGGGTACCAGATTAAGATGGAGAAAGAAGTGATTATCAGACTCCAGACAGCCTGTGTGGGCTCCCTACTTTTGGCTTTTGCTTCCCAAGGGCAACAGAACAGTAGTTTTTAAGATCAGAGAAATCATTAGGATGAAAACCATTTTGAACGTTGGGCTTAATTTCTGGTTTTCACCTTGGATTTTGGCCAGATTCTTTACTATCTTAATTAACTTTTCTATTTGTTTAAGAATTATTTTAAAAATTTCTTCCAGTTTGGACTTCCCTGGTGATTCAGTGGTTCAGGAAACTGCCTTGTGACGTAGGGAACATGCGTTCAATCTTTGGTGACGCAACTAAGATCCCACATGCCACAGGGAACTAAGTCTGTGTGCATGGCAACTGCTGAACCCACTCTCCACAACTAGAGATCCCGCCAGATGCAATGAAGATCCTGAGGCCTGTAACTAAAACCCAGTGCAGCTAAATAAATAAATAAATATTTTTAAAAAGTTTTTCTTTTTTTCCAGTTTTACTTGTCATAGAGGTGGGGGATTGGTCTCAATTACCTAGCGCACCATTTCTGGGAATGAGAGTCCCCTTTGATTTTCTTTTTTTGGGGGGGGAGCAGCGCGGGCCACTTCTATTGATCTTTCATGTATCTATTTTCATCCATCTTTGTTCTTTGGCCCATGTGGGCCTCCCATCACAGTGGCCTCTGTTGTCACAGAGCACTGGCCCTGGGCACATGCGCTCCAGAGCTCTGGCTCTGTAATTGGGCACATCAGTCCAGCCGCTCCGCAGCACCTGGGATCTTCCCAGGCCAGGGATTGAACTGGCACCCCTTGCACTGCAAAGCTGTGTCCTTACCCACTGGACCACCAGGGAGCCCCCCCCCCCCCCTTTGATTTTAAAATGTGAAATTTGTCTTTAAGGCACCCTCGAGTTAACGATTATTTTTCTTCACATATCTAAGACTTAGACCACCTTTTACACTGCAGTGTCATACTTGTTATGAAAATTAAGCTTCTTCAGTGCTTTTTTCTAGTCTTCCTTTTCTGAACTCTTTAGTACTTTATGTCTATTCTCAGATCGTATAACCTGATTCTACATTTCCTTAATTTGCTCCTGTGCTAACCTTCTCTTTTATTGAATGCAAGTTCCTCACTTGCTAAATAGTAGTGCCCGTTTAGTACCTAGTACTGTGCCCTGCACACAGTGCTGTTGCTACTCAGTCATATTATCTGACTCTTTATGACCCCATGGACTGTAACCCACCAGGCTCCTCTGTCCATGGAATTTTCCAGGCAAGAATACTAGAGTGGATTGCCATTTCCTTCTCTAGGGGCCTTCCCAACCAAGGGATCCAACACGAGTCTCCTGCAAGTCTTCTGCATTGGCCAGCAAATTGTTTAATACTGAGCCACCAGGGAAGCCCTGCCTTGCACATAATACATTCCCGGTAAAGATTTACTTCAAATATACAACTGAATGCATTAGCAGGCTTTGTATATTTGGTGTAAAGTCTTTTTTTTCCCTTGGTTTTGCAGAGGAGATCCATAAAGCCTGGAAGGTCAGGGGTTGGAAGGCAGTAAGATTTAGTGCTGGTTAGGTTTCAAATCAACCCAGATGGTAAAATGTGTGTAATCAAAGCTAGGCTCTCCTTGTAGGGAGGCACCATTTCGGATGTAGGTATACCAGTGTAGCAAAATTCTGACATGGCCAGAATTTCCTTCAGCCTTGAAACAGATGCTGTTTTTCTTCCTTTGAATTCTAGATAAAGTAGTTGGTTTCCACTTAGGAGTCACAATGTGTAAAATATACAACTAATACTGGAATTATGCATAGTGACGGAAGTATTTTCAACTCTGAGAGGCACACATGAATTGGAGAACTGAGGATCATCTAAGAGATCTGATATTAAAGTTGTTCTCTCTCTTTTTTTTTTCTTCCAGTGGATATATCAGTAGGTGAATTCAAAGTAAATGTGCATAGGATGAAACTGTTTTACGCTATGGAAAAATAAATGCTTATTTAGGCTTTTTTCTTGAACTTTTCATTGCACGTGTTTTCTAGCGGTCTAGGTAACCAGAATGTTACTTCACATTGCTATTTATAGAGTTTCCCTGGTGGCCCAGTGGGTAAAGAGTCCACCTTGCAGAGCAAGGGGCACCAGGTCGATCCCTGGCGTGGGAAGATCCCACATGCTGCAGAGCTGCTGGACTGCTGTGTCCAATTACGAGCCAGCGCCCTGAAGCGCATGCACCCAGAGCTGGTGCTTTGCAACAAGAGAGGCCACTGCAATGGGAGGCCCACACAGGCCAAAGAATAGAGATGGATAAAAATAAATAAATAAGAAACCAATAAAAGAGGCCAAAAAAATTGCTCTTTATAGTAAATGTTCTAAATATGAATTACATTGCTAATGCTGTACCCCCCCTTTTAAAATTATTTTAGTTTTCTTTGCTGGTGGAGTAGTTTAAATTTAAAGCCTCAGTGTTAGAAGAGTGACTGGGGAGTACTTTGTTTAGTAATAAGTGCTAACAGTGTTCTCCGTTGGGAGTTGTCATTCTCTGAAGTTTTATATATAGGGAAAGTTGGCATGATTTAAATTAGCCTGGTAGAATTGTCTTCTGGCCAGAAAGCATTCTCTATTTGGAATATGTTTCAGTTTGCCAAATGGCAAATTTGGTAAAGCTCCTGGGTTTTGCAGAGGAGTCAAAGCCTGGAAGGTCAGGGGTTGGAAGGCAGTAAGATTTAGTGCTGGTTAGGTTTCAAATCAACCCAGATGGTAAAATGTGTGTAATCAAAGCTAGGCTCTCCTTGTAGGGAGGCACCATTTCGGATGTAGGTATACCAGTGTAGCAAAATTCTGACATGGCCAGAATTTCCTTCAGCCTTGAAACAGATGCTGTTTTTCTTCCTTTGAATTCTAGATAAAGTAGTTGGTTTCCACTTAGGAGTCACAATGTGTAAAATATACAACTAATACTGGAATTATGCATAGTGACGGAAGTATTTTCAACTCTGAGAGGCACACATGAATTGGAGAACTGAGGATCATCTAAGAGATCTGATATTAAAGTTGTTCTCTCTCTTTTTTTTTTCTTCCAGTGGATATATCAGTAGGTGAATTCAAAGTAAATGTGCATAGGATGAAACTGTTTTTACGCTATGGAAAAATAAATGCTTATTTAGGCTTTTTTCTTGAACTTTTCATTGCACGTGTTTTCTAGCGGTCTAGGTAACCAGAATGTTACTTCACATTGCTATTTATAGAGTTTCCCTGGTGGCCCAGTGGGTAAAGAGTCCACCTTGCAGAGCAAGGGGCACCAGGTCGATCCCTGGCGTGGGAAGATCCCACATGCTGCAGAGCTGCTGGACTGCTGTGTCCAATTACGAGCCAGCGCCCTGAAGCGCATGCACCCAGAGCTGGTGCTTTGCAACAAGAGAGGCCACTGCAATGGGAGGCCCACACAGGCCAAAGAATAGAGATGGATAAAAATAAATAAATAAGAAACCAATAAAAGAGGCCAAAAAAATTGCTCTTTATAGTAAATGTTCTAAATATGAATTACATTGCTAATGCTGTACCCCCCCTTTTAAAATTATTTTAGTTTTCTTTGCTGGTGGAGTAGTTTAAATTTAAAGCCTCAGTGTTAGAAGAGTGACTGGGGAGTACTTTGTTTAGTAATAAGTGCTAACAGTGTTCTCCGTTGGGAGTTGTCATTCTCTGAAGTTTTATATATAGGGAAAGTTGGCATGATTTAAATTAGCCTGGTAGAATTGTCTTCTGGCCAGAAAGCATTCTCTATTTGGAATATGTTTCAGTTTGCCAAATGGCAAATTCCTCTTAGTTTCTGTCCTGCATGTTGAGATCCCGTGTGGACTTCAACGCTGGGGATAAGAATGTTGGAAGAGCAGTTCGTAATTGTATTCACTGACAGAAAGAAAGTGGATTGACCTATTGTTTTTGCTCCCTTTGGGGAAGTCTTAGAACATTTTAACACAGAGATCTGATGGGCTCTGGTGTATTTTTACACATACAGTGTATCTAATGTTAGAAATTAGGAGGGTATGGTAGCCAGTGATGTAAACCCCTAAGTAGTCTGCCATCACAAAATTCAATTCAATAGGAAACCAGATCTCATTTACTTCTATCATGGCATGAGCTAAATGGAATAATTTTCAGGTCAGCAATGGCAATTATCTTGGGAGCCCATGAGCCCATTCTGTCTCATCAATCTGGAAAGTAAATACTGCAGTCTCCAGTGAAAACATGGTAGTGCAGTGTTTAACATCTGCTTGGGCTTGAAATGTGAGAACTTGGTTTCTTTGACTGTCAAACAAATTTGAAACTTTATTTGCATCAGTTTGAAACTTTTAAGTTGGGACAAAGTAATTTTGTTATGGTTTTGGATTTCCATGACTTCTCTATTTGAACAGCTTGAATAATCCTTTTAAAAATAATGTAATGTTTACTTTGATAATTAAACTTTAATCACCATTAAAAAAAAAAAAGCCATGGGAGTAAAGAAAAGTTGGCACATTCTTTCTCAAATTAAACACAGTAAGAACAAAATAAGCATTCTCAATGTAAATCTGCATTCGTAAGTGAATTTTTATAATTAGATACCTACACCCCTGAGCTTTTTCTTTGTGTTTTGTTTTTAATTATTCTAGCAAACAAAAGAGGAAAATAAGAGACTTCTGAAAATTTAGGTAAGCTGTAGGAATTAGAAGTAAACACATTAGTGTCTGGTTTTTCTGTCTACTTCTGGAAGAAGATAAATAAGTTGAGAGTATTACCTTTCTGTTGCAAAATAAACAATTAATGAATGTTGAACTCCAGAGAAAAATGGTTTGCGTGAGAAATATTTAGTATAAGAGTATTTTTTTTTTAGTCAGTTGAAATTAGAGGAGAGTAACGAGTTATTCTCGAAGAAGATGTCAATTATCTAATATAGTAAGGTGATGTAATCTTTGGTCCTGTGTTTCCTATTGTACAAGTGGTGTGATGTTTGAATAGAATCCCCTATGGGACAAAGACATTTTAGTGAATACTGGTTTAATGGCCATTATTTTCTCTAATTTACATTGGACAGTATCTAAGAATATTTATGTGAGAGCATTCCTCCCTGCTTAAATTCTTCAAATCCTCTCTCCATGGTTGGTTTATTTAATAAATATTTCTTGTATATTTAATATATGCCAGACACTGTGCTAATAAGCACTGTGGATACAAAGAGCTGTTCAAATAGTCATAAATTTTAAAGCACAGTGGGTTAGAAATAGCTGGAATGGGGGCCAGAGGAGAACCAGGGAGACTAATAGAATATTCTTACGGTAGTTTATGGAAAATGATGTTCTGAAAAGATTAGAAAGGAAAAGACAAGTAAAGGAGAGGATGAATTAAAAAGAAATCACTGCAAAGTAGAGACAACAGAATTTGGTGACTGGTGGGCTGTAAGGGAAAAAGGAGTAATCATATGTCCAGGTTTTCAGTCTGGGGAATTGGTTGGTTCCTGTTTGTTTCCTGCATTACTGCCTCTTATCTGTACTGTTCACTTTGGTAGTTCATTACATACACTATCATCTGGCGTGAACTACTACAAGAGTCCTAGCTCTTAAAGTTTATTTTCTTTATGCACCCTAGATTGCAATTACATTAAAAAAAGCCATGGGAGTAAAGAAAAGTTGGCACATTCTTTCTCAAATTAAACACAGTAAGAACAAAATAAGCATTCTCAATGTAAATCTGCATTCGTAAGTGAATTTTTATAATTAGATACCTACACCCCTGAGCTTTTTCTTTGTGTTTTGTTTTTAATTATTCTAGCAAACAAAAGAGGAAAATAAGAGACTTCTGAAAATTTAGGTAAGCTGTAGGAATTAGAAGTAAACACATTAGTGTCTGGTTTTTCTGTCTACTTCTGGAAGAAGATAAATAAGTTGAGAGTATTACCTTTCTGTTGCAAAATAAACAATTAATGAATGTTGAACTCCAGAGAAAAATGGTTTGCGTGAGAAATATTTAGTATAAGAGTATTTTTTTTTTAGTCAGTTGAAATTAGAGGAGAGTAACGAGTTATTCTCGAAGAAGATGTCAATTATCTAATATAGTAAGGTGATGTAATCTTTGGTCCTGTGTTTCCTATTGTACAAGTGGTGTGATGTTTGAATAGAATCCCCTATGGGACAAAGACATTTTAGTGAATACTGGTTTAATGGCCATTATTTTCTCTAATTTACATTGGACAGTATCTAAGAATATTTATGTGAGAGCATTCCTCCCTGCTTAAATTCTTCAAATCCTCTCTCCATGGTTGGTTTATTTAATAAATATTTCTTGTATATTTAATATATGCCAGACACTGTGCTAATAAGCACTGTGGATACAAAGAGCTGTTCAAATAGTCATAAATTTTAAAGCACAGTGGGTTAGAAATAGCTGGAATGGGGGCCAGAGGAGAACCAGGGAGACTAATAGAATATTCTTACGGTAGTTTATGGAAAATGATGTTCTGAAAAGATTAGAAAGGAAAAGACAAGTAAAGGAGAGGATGAATTAAAAAGAAATCACTGCAAAGTAGAGACAACAGAATTTGGTGACTGGTGGGCTGTAAGGGAAAAAGGAGTAATCATATGTCCAGGTTTTCAGTCTGGGGAATTGGTTGGTTCCTGTTTGTTTCCTGCATTACTGCCTCTTATCTGTACTGTTCACTTTGGTAGTTCATTACATACACTATCATCTGGCGTGAACTACTACAAGAGTCCTAGCTCTTAAAGTTTATTTTCTTTATGCACCCTAGAGAGTTTGACACAATGCTGAACTAATTCAGTACAAATGTTGAGCTTATTTAAATGGAGTTTATAATAAAACAATAGAAGAGCTGCGGAAAAGGAAAATACAGAATTACCAAATATACATACATGTAAGCATTTCCTGATTTTCCTCAGTTTGATGTGGTCCCTTTCCCACTTCACTTGTCATGGTTGTTGATGTCACTGATTTGTTTCTCCTCTGATTTATTTATACCCCTTGAGCACAGGCTGTATTTCTCTCACTCCCATGACCAGAGCTCAAAGCATTTTTTAAGCAGGTGCCAAATACTGTGCTAAGTGCTTTACATGAGTTATCTTGTTTATCCTCACAAAAGCTTTCTGCTGTGCAGCACTGTTTTAACTTCCATTGGTGAGTGCAGTCTGGATTAGGAAACTAAAGCTCAGAGGAGTTAAGTGACTTTCCCAGGCTCATACAGCTTACAAGTGGCAGAACCATGGTCTCTTGATCTTAGAGTCTGTAATCTTTATCATTACCTGTTTTCCTTCTTGGTAAGGACACTTCAGCAGAGGGTCGGTCTTAAATATTGGTTGAAATAGATTGCCACGAACGGTGTCTGAAGTTAAGTTGGTTTTTTGGTAGTATTTATTGAAAAGAAAGTTTTGAATATTTCTGGAGGAGTATTCTGAATATTATCCAACATACTGAGGAGTATGACCACTTGTTCATGAACATTTTTTGTCCTTTGACCTCCCCTAATACAGAAAATTCATTTAGCCAGAGGGCTACTGGTGGCCTTGAAGGCAAGAAGGGAATAATAGTTGATGTGCCAAGGAATGAGGACCTATAGGAAATGTACAGATTGAAGAAAGAGATGAATGAAGCACTCTGTGTTTAGTCTTGGCCCTTTTTTCTTTTTAAATATTTATCAGATTTATTTATTTTTCATTTTATTTATTTATTTGTTTTTGGCTATTATGGGTTTCCACTGCTGCTGCAGGCTCTTACCTAGTTGCAGGGAGTGGGGGCCACTCTCTAGTTGAGGTGAGCAGGCTTCCTGTTGCAGTGACTTCTCTTGTGGAACTCCGGCTCTAGGGCACATGGGCTTCAGTAGTTGTGGCACTATAGGCTCTAGATAGTTGGGGCTCTGAGGCTCTAGAGCACAGGCTCCATAGTTTGGGCTCCTGGGCTTAGTTGCTCCGCAGTGTGTGGGATCTTCCCAAATTGGGGATCAAACCCGTTTCTCCTGCATTGGCAGGCGAATTTTTTCACCAGTGAGCTACCAGGGAAGCCCCCAGTCTTGGCCCTTTTATTTATTTATTTTTGGTGGAGGGGTTGGGGGGCCAGTTCTATTGGTCTTTCATTTATCTGTTTGCATCCATCTTTGTTCTTTGGCCCGTGTGGGCCTCCCATCGCGGTGGCCTCTGTTGTCGCTGAGCGCCGGCTCTAGGCGCATGCGCTCCAGAGCTCCGGCTCAGTAATTGGTCCAGCTGTTCCACGGTATGTGGGATCTTCCCAGGCCAGGGATTGAACTGGTGCCCTTTGCACTGCAAGGCGGTGTCCTTACCCACTGGACCACCAGGGAAACCCAGTCCTGGCCCTTTTAAACTCACAGAAATTTATAATAATTAGGTGTGGCCATCCAGTTTTATTTTGGAATTGAGATTATACTAGCTTTAAAAGACAAATTTTTACAAGTGTTCATTAGTTTTGACTGTGTGACTGTTTTCTCAGGATATCGACCTATTGAGAGAATTAATTTTTTTATCTAATAATAAATTCATTGTCTTTAAGTTTCCTTTTTAGAATGTGCTTCAGCCTTGGTTCCATTTTCATTAACCAATGGTGATTCTTGATTTCATCCTTACATGAGAAAGATGGGGAAATAGCACAGGCCAAACTCTTGCGGTAGAAGTTTAATTCTAACACTTAGGAGAAAAAGGTTGATGAAAAGTAGTGGAATTCCATAAATTTGTCTTTTCCTAGAAGAAATTGATTAATGTTCAGAAGATTCTTAATTCTCTAGTTTCTGTTTCAAGTTCAAACCCTTGTTTACATGTTTCTTAAAGGCTCTGACTCTTTCAGAGATCTTTTAAAAGTCAAATGAAGGTAGATTCTTCTTTTTTCAAAAACTCAACAGGCTATGAAAATTAACTAATATGGCTTTGTTTGCATTAATTTTCAGTTAATTAATTTCCTTAATTTCTTGTTACATGGGTAAATCTTGAGTCTCTGAATTCTTATTTAGATGGAAGCGTATATTCTAGGTTTTATTTGGGACTATAAGCAGAGTTCTTTCAGTGTTAATACTATATTTTTATTTTTTCAAGTATGACAAGAGGAAAGAGATGAGGCATGCCAGTTGTTTTACCATCTTACCAATTGATTTCCCAGGCTTCAGTCACGTACAGTTGGTTAAGTTCACTGCTCTGAGACAGTTTTTCCTCAATTTTATAAGATTAACGGATCTAGGAATGCTTGACCTAGAACAGTGACAAATGAGGAGGAAAACGGGAGTTGTTTTCAAACAACCGAAGCATTGTCAGGTTGAAAAGGATTTGGCTCCTTTTTGTGTAGTCCCAGTGAATGATTGAACCTGTGTGTGGACATTATAGGAAGACAGATTTTAATTCAGTTTAAGGTTATCTATCCCACCAGTTAGATCTGCTCAGAGAGTCAATGGCCTGGAAAGGGAGTTCAGTTTTAACGTATGGGTTAGATGAAAATCTCCTGGGTGTGAATGGTGGGTTCTCTTGCCAGATGGAGAATCATTTGAGGTGGGCTATGAGAACTCGTCACATTCTAAATTATTTACCAGGAAATAAGGGTGAGAGGAAGAAACCAGCCAGCCAGTATGGGGTGAGAAAGGAGAGCTGCAGCAGAGAAAGGAGACACTGAGGGTCAAGTGTGTCTTTCCCGTCCATTAGAGTTCTACATAGTTGACATTTTCTTTGCCAGAAGCATTGAGGAAAATGTTGGCTCTTGTTCCATAAGAGGTCATTCTGGAGAACTTGAGGAATTTTTGGCATGACCATAGAGACAAAACAATTCTGTTTCTGTAATAGGCCTTTGGCTGGAGGTATCGAGTAATGCTTAATCAGAAGTCTCCAGGTCGTGGGCTTTAGGTGGGAGCAACAGTTAATGTCCATTGATTTGGTTTCTTTCTAGTAAATTTAAATTTTTCTTGTTGTGGCACTGAACTAAACTTCACCAGTAGAATTTAGGCAAAGACTATTTTTTTGTTCTGCATGTTTGGCTTTATTTTCTCAGTTTCCATTTTCATCTCTACTGAAGAAAAATGTATCATGAACATTCTCAGCACTGGAATTTTTATAAGAAGAAACCTAGAATTGACAAATTTCTAAGGAAGATGGTTTTATTTGGGACTATAAGCAGAGTTCTTTCAGTGTTAATACTATATTTTTATTTTTTCAAGTATGACAAGAGGAAAGAGATGAGGCATGCCAGTTGTTTTACCATCTTACCAATTGATTTCCCAGGCTTCAGTCACGTACAGTTGGTTAAGTTCACTGCTCTGAGACAGTTTTTCCTCAATTTTATAAGATTAACGGATCTAGGAATGCTTGACCTAGAACAGTGACAAATGAGGAGGAAAACGGGAGTTGTTTTCAAACAACCGAAGCATTGTCAGGTTGAAAAGGATTTGGCTCCTTTTTGTGTAGTCCCAGTGAATGATTGAACCTGTGTGTGGACATTATAGGAAGACAGATTTTAATTCAGTTTAAGGTTATCTATCCCACCAGTTAGATCTGCTCAGAGAGTCAATGGCCTGGAAAGGGAGTTCAGTTTTAACGTATGGGTTAGATGAAAATCTCCTGGGTGTGAATGGTGGGTTCTCTTGCCAGATGGAGAATCATTTGAGGTGGGCTATGAGAACTCGTCACATTCTAAATTATTTACCAGGAAATAAGGGTGAGAGGAAGAAACCAGCCAGCCAGTATGGGGTGAGAAAGGAGAGCTGCAGCAGAGAAAGGAGACACTGAGGGTCAAGTGTGTCTTTCCCGTCCATTAGAGTTCTACATAGTTGACATTTTCTTTGCCAGAAGCATTGAGGAAAATGTTGGCTCTTGTTCCATAAGAGGTCATTCTGGAGAACTTGAGGAATTTTTGGCATGACCATAGAGACAAAACAATTCTGTTTCTGTAATAGGCCTTTGGCTGGAGGTATCGAGTAATGCTTAATCAGAAGTCTCCAGGTCGTGGGCTTTAGGTGGGAGCAACAGTTAATGTCCATTGATTTGGTTTCTTTCTAGTAAATTTAAATTTTTCTTGTTGTGGCACTGAACTAAACTTCACCAGTAGAATTTAGGCAAAGACTATTTTTTTGTTCTGCATGTTTGGCTTTATTTTCTCAGTTTCCATTTTCATCTCTACTGAAGAAAAAATGTATCATGAACATTCTCAGCACTGGAATTTTTTATAAGAAGAAACCTAGAATTGACAAATCCTTCTTCGTAAGGAAGATCCCTGGTTTCTGGGGAGGGGTATGATGAAGTGAGTAAGAGTATGAAATTTTGCTGTTAGGTCTGAATTTGATTCTCAGCTCCACCATTTACCACCTTAGACTTATTCCAGGTCCTCTTGCTGACTTTATAGATAAGCATAGATGTTGATAAAACCACCTGATACATGAAGAAAATGTAACCATGTGATTTTAATCAATGCTTATAAATGAAACTAGAGGATTTCTCAGTTCCAGATTGAAGGAATTTTTGAGGTAATCTGTTGCTTGGGGAAGACAGAGCTCAATCTCCTTGTTTCTCTTCAGGATTTTAACTGCAGTTCTCACTTGAAATATTTTGTTTATTTATTTATTTTTAGACTGATTGTTCCATTATGGATGGAGGGGATGATGGTAACCTTGTTATCAAAAAGAGGTTTGTGTCTGAGGCAGAACTAGATGAACGGCGCAAAAGGAGGCAAGAAGAATGGGAGAAAGTTCGAAAACCTGAAGATCCAGAAGGTATATAGGCTTACAGAGCTATAATCCTCACAACCCTGCAAAGTGGGCATTAATGTCTTTGCTTTAGAGTAGAGGAGCTGAGGCTGAGAGGGTGAGGGGGTTAGCCTAGCTCAGGTCCCATAGCTGGGAGCAGAACCAGGATCTGCACCTCCGTGCCCTTTCCACTCTGCCACACTCTCTTCCAGGAGATTCCCCTGATCTGTTCCATCTGTTCAGGTGGATCCAGGATCTGAACAACTTAGAATGCTGCTGCTGTGCAGAGTTTGTGTAGATCCCTCATCCAGTTAACTGTCTCAGGCCATGGGCCCTGTTAACACTCACAGGGGGCTTTTGAGTTTGAGAACGGCTGGCTCCTTTCTGAGGTCCAGAGGGAAGCTGTGGACTTTTGTACTATTTTTGCATTATCTTTGCTCTCAGATCCTGCAGATTTGAGTTTATCTTTAAATCCTTTGTGATTCCTGCTAACTTACCAGGGTCCTTCCTTTTCTTAGAAGAAAAATGTATCATGACTTCTAGTATAAGAAGAAACCTAGAATTGACAAATCCTTCTTCGTAAGGAAGATCCCTGGTTTCTGGGGAGGGGTATGATGAAGTGAGTAAGAGTATGAAATTTTGCTGTTAGGTCTGAATTTGATTCTCAGCTCCACCATTTACCACCTTAGACTTATTCCAGGTCCTCTTGCTGACTTTATAGATAAGCATAGATGTTGATAAAACCACCTGATACATGAAGAAAATGTAACCATGTGATTTTAATCAATGCTTATAAATGAAACTAGAGGATTTCTCAGTTCCAGATTGAAGGAATTTTTGAGGTAATCTGTTGCTTGGGGAAGACAGAGCTCAATCTCCTTGTTTCTCTTCAGGATTTTAACTGCAGTTCTCACTTGAAATATTTTGTTTATTTATTTATTTTTAGACTGATTGTTCCATTATGGATGGAGGGGATGATGGTAACCTTGTTATCAAAAAGAGGTTTGTGTCTGAGGCAGAACTAGATGAAGCAGGCGAAAAAGGAGGCAAGAAGAATGGGAGAAAGTTCGAAAACCTGAAGATCCAGAAGGTATATAGGCTTACAGAGCTATAATCCTCACAACCCTGCAAAGTGGGCATTAATGTCTTTGCTTTAGAGTAGAGGAGCTGAGGCTGAGAGGGTGAGGGGGTTAGCCTAGCTCAGGTCCCATAGCTGGGAGCAGAACCAGGATCTGCACCTCCGTGCCCTTTCCACTCTGCCACACTCTCTTCCAGGAGATTCCCCTGATCTGTTCCATCTGTTCAGGTGGATCCAGGATCTGAACAACTTAGAATGCTGCTGCTGTGCAGAGTTTGTGTAGATCCCTCATCCAGTTAACTGTCTCAGGCCATGGGCCCTGTTAACACTCACAGGGGGCTTTTGAGTTTGAGAACGGCTGGCTCCTTTCTGAGGTCCAGAGGGAAGCTGTGGACTTTTGTACTATTTTTGCATTATCTTTGCTCTCAGATCCTGCAGATTTGAGTTTATCTTTAAATCCTTTGTGATTCCAAAATAAAATGAAAGGATTCTAAAGTATGTGTTTTTTTCCCCTCCCTTTTCTTTCAGAATGCCCGGAGGAGGTTTATGACCCTCGGTCTCTATATGAAAGGCTGCAGGAACAGAAAGACAGGAAGCAGCAAGAGTATGAAGAACAGTTCAAATTCAGTAAGCTTCAGAAAACACAGCATCCGAGGGACTCTGCAGAGGCTTTTTTGGTGCACTTTTACCTCTTGCAATACTTTTTCTAACCAGCCATGAAATTGTCTTAATTATCAAGTCTCCGGGTGATCATTTGGTGGAAAAGAGACAACTTTACCATCTAGTCCACACTGAACATTTTTGATTAGAACTTAAGATACCCATTTTAATTCTCTGCTAATAGCTAGTAATGGAAGCGATGCCTTGATTTTTATACCATCTTATCTATCCAAAAGCTTTGGTTTTGACAAATTCTTCTAATCCCCCAAACGATCTGGTGTTTATTAAAAGATAGAACAAGGAGAAAATCTTATTTGACTGTATTTTCCCTTTAGTCTGCTTTAAGTGTTCCTTGTTTAATTATTTCCTCAGAAAACATGGTAAGAGGCTTAGATGAAGATGAGACCAACTTCCTTGATGAGGTTTCTCGGCAACAAGAACTAATAGAAAAACAGCGAAGAGAAGAAGAACTGAAAGAACTGAAGGAATACAGAATATCCTTTGTTCTTTGCTAGGAATCTGTAAGGTGTCAGCTTCTCATTGACATCTTTGCGTTTTAGTTTTTTCACAAAATGAGGGTCTTCTCCTTGATGATGCTGAGTTCCATTTCAACTCTGATGTTCCTATGACTGCATAACTGGGAGCAATATGTAAAGTTATGTTGCATGCAAGAGTCTGTGATAATCAAAAGTCCAGATCCTTCAGGATTAACTGAAAGCCTCAATCCTAATAGTACCAGGATATTCTTGCGTTGTGAGATTAGACTCTGAGACAGACGGGCGATTTGGTAAACCTCATCCAGCAGGGAAACTGGCTTCTACGTTTTAAAAGGACAGGTTTAGCAACCCTCCTGTGTCCTTAGTCCTTCCCTACAGATAGCAGCCTTGTCTGTCTCCGCGGCAGAGGGAGGGTAAGCCTCCAGCAGGACTTTGCTTTGACTCACTGTTGGCCTTTTTGGCATCCATTTGCGTGCCTTACTAGGCATTCCAAATGTAACTTGGCTGAATCAAAATTCTCAGTTCCGTGCCTCACAACCCTCACCCTCATCTCACCATCTCTCCCGAAAATCTCTTTTTTTCTAGTCTCCCCAGTCTCAGTAAGTAGTACTCCTGTACCCCAGGTGCCTGCCAGGTGTGCTAGTGGCTCAACCATGTCTGACTCTTTGATCCCAAGGACTGTAACCTGCCAGGCTCCTCTGTTCATAGAATTTTCCAGGCAAGAATACTGCAGTGGGTTGCCATTCCCTTCTCCAGGGAGTCTTCCCGACCCAGGGATTGAACCCAGGTCTCCTGCATTGTAGGCAGATTCTTTACCACTGAGCCACCTGGGAAGCCTGCCAGGCTTCCTCCGGAGTGTGCTCCTGATCGCACAGGTCCTGCTGTCTCTGCTACCACCGCAGTCGTCGTAGACATCCCTGGACTAGGTGACCATCTTAATTGTCTCTGCTTCCGTTCTCCCTCCCTACAGTCCATTCTCTAGACAGTCATCTGGGGAACTTTTGAAAACATACATGGGATCATATCACTTTCCTGTTTGAAACACAAGTGGCTTCCTGTTGCATTTAGACGTAAATCTGCATTCTCTACCAAGTCCTGCAAGGCTCTACATGATAGGGCAGTTCACCTCTCTGTGGTATCTTGAACTATTCTTCCTCCTGTTTCCTCACGCCAGCCTCCTGGCTGTATGTTCTTCTCATATTGAGAAGAACTTCTCATACTGAGCTCTGATCCATTTCCAGGCATTTGTCTTTGCTATTTCCTCAGCCTTGGATGCTCTGCCCTCAGAGTTTACAGGCCCGCCTTTCATGACGCTGAGTCTCAGCTCCCTTCCTCATAGAGATCGTCCCTAAGCACCCTATCTAAACAGCCCCCTACTGACTATAATGCCGTCTGTGTCACTACCTGAAAATCTTAATTTATATGCTCATGGATTTGTTTGCCTCTTTATGCCTTCCCTACAGATAGCAGCCTTGTCTGTCTCCGCGGCAGAGGGAGGGTAAGCCTCCAGCAGGACTTTGCTTTGACTCACTGTTGGCCTTTTTGGCATCCATTTGCGTGCCTTACTAGGCATTCCAAATGTAACTTGGCTGAATCAAAATTCTCAGTTCCGTGCCTCACAACCCTCACCCTCATCTCACCATCTCTCCCGAAAATCTCTTTTTTTCTAGTCTCCCCAGTCTCAGTAAGTAGTACTCCTGTACCCCAGGTGCCTGCCAGGTGTGCTAGTGGCTCAACCATGTCTGACTCTTTGATCCCAAGGACTGTAACCTGCCAGGCTCCTCTGTTCATAGAATTTTCCAGGCAAGAATACTGCAGTGGGTTGCCATTCCCTTCTCCAGGGAGTCTTCCCGACCCAGGGATTGAACCCAGGTCTCCTGCATTGTAGGCAGATTCTTTACCACTGAGCCACCTGGGAAGCCTGCCAGGCTTCCTCCGGAGTGTGCTCCTGATCGCACAGGTCCTGCTGTCTCTGCTGGACCACCGCAGTCGTCGAGACATCCCTGGACTAGGTGACCATCTTAATTGTCTCTGCTTCCGTTCTCCCTCCCTACAGTCCATTCTCTAGACAGTCATCTGGGGAACTTTTGAAAACATACATGGGATCATATCACTTTCCTGTTTGAAACACAAGTGGCTTCCTGTTGCATTTAGACGTAAATCTGCATTCTCTACCAAGTCCTGCAAGGCTCTACATGATAGGGCAGTTCACCTCTCTGTGGTATCTTGAACTATTCTTCCTCCTGTTTCCTCACGCCAGCCTCCTGGCTGTATGTTCTTCTCATATTGAGAAGAACTTCTCATACTGAGCTCTGATCCATTTCCAGGCATTTGTCTTTGCTATTTCCTCAGCCTTGGATGCTCTGCCCTCAGAGTTTACAGGCCCGCCGTTTCATGACGCTGAGTCTCAGCTCCCTTCCTCATAGAGATCGTCCCTAAGCACCCTATCTAAAATCGTAGCCATCCACATTACTGACTATAATGTCATTCTTTTAACAGTCTGTGTCACTACCTGAAAATCTTAATTTATATGCTCATGGATTTGTTTGCCTCTTTACTGCTAGAATGTAAAGTAAGCTCCATAAGAACAAAGACTTAATCACCACTGATTTCTCCAGTGCTTGGCATATAGTAGGTTCTCAGTATATGTGTGAATAAATTTAATGAATCACTTATAGGAGAGGTTAAAAGGCCACCTTAGCTTTTTCCTCCTGTGAGAAAGCTTGAGTATTTCAAGCTTATATGTTGAGTAACCTTACTGGTGTGATTGAACAGACTTTTTCACCTCTGAGATTGGTGCTATGACTGTGCACACATTAGTTGTTATTTTTTGTGGCGAGTGTGCAGTAGGTTCCATTAAAGAGTTATGTAGGAGAAAATGTGAACAGATTGCCAGGAATCTGGTTAAAGACAAGGTGACTGATGGTGCTCAAGAGAAGGCGGCAGCACAGTGCTACAAACAGAACGTGCTCTAAACTGGTAGTGACAGGCCCAGTGCCCGTTTTCCAAGAGGAATTCTAGTGTAACACTCAAGATGGAAGTTGATGGAAAGACACACCTCCGTCCCAACTGTAGGATTGAGGTTGATTCTTCAGAAGCCTCCCTACCCCACCCTCTTCCATCATGACCCCAGGATGATTTGTGCATTGATGTTTGCAGAGTTGGGCAGATGTACTGCATTGTTTCAGGCACCCAGCCTTTTCCTCTAAGGAAAAAATACATTAATTACATTCCCTTGAATTATGTCTTGTATTATGTGCTTAATTTGGCAGCAAGCAGATAAGACAGTGTCTCCCAAGGCAGCATTCTGAAGAGTATTGTTGGTGTGGTATGCGTGTGAGAGGCCTTTCAGTTTTCAGTTCAAAAGGAAGAATGAGGGCTTCCCCTGGTGGCCCAGTGGGTAAGGACACCGCCTTGCAGTGCAAGGGGCGCCAGTTCGAGTCCTGGCCTGGGAAGATCCCACGTGCCGCGGAGCGGCTGGACTGATGTGTCCAATTACCGAGTCGGAGCTCTGGAGCGCATGCGCCCAGAGCCAGTGCTCTGTAACGACAGACGCCACTGCGATGGGAGGCCCACAGGAGCCAAAGAACGAAGATGAATGAAAACAGAAAAATGAAAGACCAATAGAAGTGGCCCGCCTGCTCCCCTCCCTCCCCAACCCGACCCCCGCCCAAAGTAAAATAAATAAATAAATCTTTAAAAAAAAAAGGAAGAATGAACAGGGCAGCCGTGAGGCTAAAGAAACTTTTCTGCCCTGATAACATTGTAATACAACACTGAAGAGGCTCCAGAGGTACTGGCTTTTATTGGAGACTTGGAAAGTTCTGTTTGTCTAGGAAAACGGAAGCAGAGCAAGCCTTCCAGCCCACTGAGGTATACTGTGCTAATCCCAAGCATGCATGTAGCCAGAGACATGTTGAGATAGGAATTGAGGATTAGACATCTGTTTATTAAAGCTCTAAATCAGAAGGTGGTTCTTGGCTTTGCGTGGATATTACAAGGTTTATTTTATAATGTGATACTTGCAAATACAAATAAGCTGTGGTTTGTGTCAGTGTAAACAACAGGACTCTTGTTATCTTTGGGTTAGAACGGTATTAATCCATGTATTCAAAAATGATGTGACTTTAAAAAATGCTTCATCTAATATATTCCCGGAGACTTTTGAGATGTGTTTGTATATATATTTTTAAAGCATTTTAGGGAAAGAGGGACTTAAGGGGAAGAAAGGGCTTGAGCTGTGGATGAGGATCAAAAATATTATTACCACTTCCCTCCCTGCCCAGAAAAAAAGAGGCTGAGGGCTTTTCTTAACTTTGAAAGAATGAAAAGTTAAATGTAGGTTTTTGACTTTATCTTGGTATGATAAATATGTGGCTTTATTATATTTTTTTCCATTTTTGTTCTATTTGAAAGTTTCTGTCCTTTATGATGGAGCTGTAGGTAAAAATCACAGCATGCTCATGGTTTTTGGTATTCTGTACTAGAAAGGTGAAATCTGTTTCATTTTATTCTAAAAAAAATATTTAGTATTAACATTATCAGTTTCCATGATTACCTTAAAACCATTAAATAGATGAAGCTCAGAGTAATACTGAGTGTAATCCCTATTGAATATTTAAGATAACTGGTTCCCACAAAAATTGAGTTAATATCTGAAAATTAGATGCTAGAATTAGAAATTCCTAATTTCTGATACCCAGTTTTTCCCTTGTTCAAAGATCCAGGAAGAGCTTAGCCATATATATAGCCATATATATAGCATCACCTCTACCCCTTTGGGCTGGTAATTCATATTTCTCAGATATGTTGGGCACTAGATGTCACTGTTGTTCCAGCAAGGGCAACTGCATCATTAAGAAATTACACCATTTTCTAATACTTACCTATTGACTAATATATAGACAGCATAAAAGGGAAGAAGGGGTGAGGGTATTGGTGGCGAGAACAAAAAAAACTGACAGGACTTCCCTGGTGGTCTAGTGGGTAAGGACACCACCTTGCACTGCAAGGGGCACCTGTTCGATCCCTGGCCTGGGAAGATCCCACGTGCCAAGGAGTGGCTGGACTGCTGTGTCCAACTACTGAGCCAGAGCTCTGGAGCGCATGTGCCCAGAGCCGGTGCTCTGCAGCGAGAGAGACCACTGCAATGGGAGGCCCACACAAGCCAAAAAACAAAGATGGATGAAAATAATACATGAAAGACCAATAGAAGTGCCCTCCCCAAAAGTTTTAAAAATAAACTGACAAATCTTGAGAGCCAGAAATTGGCCTCAAGCATGAAAACAGTATGTTACAAATGAGCTGTGTGTTGTATGCTTTGAAACTACTTTTCAGTGCTTGAGCTGTGGATGAGGATCAAAAATATTATTACCACTTCCCTCCCTGCCCAGAAAAAAAGAGGCTGAGGGCTTTTCTTAACTTTGAAAGAATGAAAAGTTAAATGTAGGTTTTTGACTTTATCTTGGTATGATAAATATGTGGCTTTATTATATTTTTTTCCATTTTTGTTCTATTTGAAAGTTTCTGTCCTTTATGATGGAGCTGTAGGTAAAAATCACAGCATGCTCATGGTTTTTGGTATTCTGTACTAGAAAGGTGAAATCTGTTTCATTTTATTCTAAAAAATATTTAGTATTAACATTATCAGTTTCCATGATTACCTTAAAACCATTAAATAGATGAAGCTCAGAGTAATACTGAGTGTAATCCCTATTGAATATTTAAGATAACTGGTTCCCACAAAAATTGAGTTAATATCTGAAAATTAGATGCTAGAATTAGAAATTCCTAATTTCTGATACCCAGTTTTTCCCTTGTTCAAAGATCCAGGAAGAGCTTAGCCATATATATAGCCATATATATAGCATCACCTCTACCCCTTTGGGCTGGTAATTCATATTTCTCAGATATGTTGGGCACTAGATGTCACTGTTGTTCCAGCAAGGCGCAACTGCATCATTAAGAAATTACACCATTTTCTAATACTTACCTATTGACTAATATATAGACAGCATAAAAGGGAAGAAGGGGTGAGGGTATTGGTGGAGAGAACAAAAAAAACTGACAGGACTTCCCTGGTGGTCTAGTGGGTAAGGACACCACCTTGCACTGCAAGGGGCACCTGTTCGATCCCTGGCCTGGGAAGATCCCACGTGCCAAGGAGTGGCTGGACTGCTGTGTCCAACTACTGAGCCAGAGCTCTGGAGCGCATGTGCCCAGAGCCGGTGCTCTGCAGCGAGAGAGACCACTGCAATGGGAGGCCCACACAAGCCAAAAAACAAAGATGGATGAAAATAATACATGAAAGACCAATAGAAGTGCCCTCCCCCCAAAAAGTTTTTAAAAAATAAACTGACAAATCTTGAGAGCCAGAAATTGGCCTCAAGCATGAAAACAGTATGTTACAAATGAGCTGTGTGTTGTATGCTTTGAAACTACTTTTCAGTTCTTGTGTTGTGTTGCCTATACACAGAGATTTCTCATTGAAATTCTTGGAGTGTTTAAAACAGGTTCCTGGGCCTCTGGAGGTCCTCGTTCAGTAAATAGGTTTGGGTTGGAGGAGGGACTCTGTTGGGTTTTTTTGTGGGTTTTTTTTTTTTTATATATATATAGTTTTCATTTTCTGTTTTCTTGGGATTCTTTTAGTGAGTCTTAAGGTGATTCTTATGTCTTGCACCTGCAGAATAGGAGTTAGTCTTCATAATAACTAAAGCAGAATGCCACTGATAGTCATAGGACACTCTGCAAAATTTGATTTTTTTCCTGAGAGGAGAACAGAGCAAATAATTTTATGTTTTCAGGGAAGCTACACTTTTTTCTGTTTATCTTCAAGATCTTTGTTTTCCCCAGCAAGCATGATATGGCCATGTCTTTGATAATAGCAGATTTTCTGGTCGTATTCGCATTTTCTTTGGGAGTCAAAGAGGGAGTTTGCTTCTCTGTATCAGTCTCTTCTTGATTTGCCATCTTTTTCCTGGCCATTTTCATTTCTTTTTAAATCAGCTGGATTTGGCTGATAGAATAAACAGGGGAGGGCTTTACTTTTTTTAATTTTTGGCAATGCTTCTCAGCATGTGGGATCTTAGTTCCCCAACCAAGGGTTGAGTTCATGCTCCCTGCAGTGGAAGCAGAATCTGAACCACTGGACTGCCACAGGGGAGTCTGGGAAGGGCATTTTTTAAATAAGCAGACTGAACATTTCCATGGCAGAGCTGAAGTGTTCATGAGTTATAGCTGCCTTCCATCTCTTGATTTATCACTTAGCTCTTTTTGCTTAGTTTAATCCTTAACCTGTAACTCACAGTAATCTCAACAAGGTTGGAATTTCTTCAGAAAACAAGAAGGAAGTGGAGAAGAAAGTGGCTGCAAAACCCATAGAAACCAAGAACAAGTTCTCCCAGGCAAAGCTGTTGGCAGGAGCTGTGAAACATAAGAGGTCAGTCCACTTTCACACAGCTTGAATCTCCCACTGACTGTGTGCTCCCAAACGCGAGAGTAACGGTATGACCAGAACAGAGTTACCTGAGCATAGGTCTGGGTGAAGTTCCTTGGTGGCCCTTCCTCTCTCCCCTACCAGATATAGTGTCTTCTGTAGCCTTTGACCCTTGTCTCTCTGTCCACTCAACATGATAACTACTCTTCACTGGACACCTGCCATGTGCCAGGTATTAAGTGTTTTCAGTGCCTGTGATCTCTCTCACTCCTCTCAACAAGTCTCTGAAGTACAGGTTGTTACCAAAGGAAGAGACTGAGAATCTCAGAGGTTGAGAACCTTTCTCCAAGGTCACAAAGTAACAGGAGACATGAAGTTCGGTATTGGAGTATCTTTGTTTCTAGACAAACAAGGCAGCAAGTTCTTTGGAAGAATTTATATAGAGTATAATGAGAGGAGGGATAACTTTGCCTGGGTTAGGGTGTATGTGCTCTTGGTGGGGAAGTTAAGGAAGCCACTAGAAAGAAGTGGCTGATTAGGTAAGACTTGTTCAGTTGCTAAGTCGTGTCTGACTCTTTGTGATCCTGTGTACTACAGCACGCCAGGCTCTGTCCATCACTGTCTCCCAGAGTTTGCTTAAACTCATGTCCATTCACTCAGTGATGCCATCCAACCATCTCATCCTCTGTCGCCCCTTTCTCCTCTTGCCCTCAGTCTTTCCCAGCTTCAGGGTCTTTTCCATTGAGTCAGCTCTTTGCATCAGGTGACCAAAGTATTGGAGCTTCATCCTCAGCATCAGTCCTTCCATTGAATGTTTAGGGTTGATTTCTTTTAGGATTGCCTGGTTTGATCTCCTTGCTGACCAAGGGACTCTCAAGAGTCTTCTCCAGCACCTCAGTTTGAAGATGTCTGTTTGGTGTTCAGCCTTCTTGATGGTCCAACTCTCACATCCATACATGACTACTAGAAAAACCATAGCTTTGACTATGTGGACCTTTGTCAGCAAGGTGATGTCTCTGCCTTTTTTTTTTTTTTTTTAAAGATTTATTTATTTATTTATTTTGGGCGGGAGTCGGCTTTTTGGGGAGGGGGGGGAGCAGGCGGGCCACTTCTATTGGTCTTTTATTTCTCTATTTTCATCCATCTTTGTTCTTTGGCTCCTGTGGGCCTCCCATCGCGGTGGTGTCTGTCGTTGCAGAGGGCCGGCTCTGGGCGCATGCACTCCAGAGCTCCGGCTCAGTCATTGGACACATCGGTCCAGCCGCTCCGCGGCACGTGGGATCTTCCCAGGCCAGGGATCGAACCGGCGCCCCTTGCACTGCAAGGCGGTGTCCTTACCCACTGGACCACCAGGGGAAGCCCTGTCTCTGCCTTTTAATACACTGTCTAGGTTTGACATAGTTATTCTTCCAGGGAGCTGGCATCTTTTAATTTCGTGGCTGCAGCCACTGTCCACATATTTTTTGAAGCCCAGGAAAATGAAATCTGAAACTTTTTCCACAGTTTCCCCATCTGTTTGCCAAGAAGTGATAGGACAGGATGCCATGATCTTAGTTTTTTGAATGTCGAGCTTTAAACCAGCCTTTTCACTCTCCTCTTTCACCTTCAACAAGAGGCTCTTTAGTTCCTCTTTACTTTCTGCCATTAAAGTGATGTCATATGCACGTCTGACGTTGTTGATACTTCTTTTGGCAGTCTTGATTCATAGGTAAGACGCTGAAGGCTTTAATAGGCAGATAAGGAGAACAGAACATCCCAGGCCGGGAGAAGAGTGGGGGCAAAGCCCTGGGGACTGCAAGAACGTGGCTGCTGGACAGGGTTACACACCTGGTGGGGCTCTGCTTGTTTGATGTGTGGTGGTGGCACTGCCCAGAGGTTTTTGGGTTTTTTTTTAGCCTTTATTTATTTATTTATTTTTATTGATTGATTTATTTTTCGTGCCATCTTTATTCTTTGGCCTGCGTGGGCCTCTCATTGCAGTGGCCTCTCTTTGCAGAACACTGGCTCTGGGCACATGCGCTGTAGAACGCTGGCTCTTAATTGGACACACCCGTCCAGCTGCTCTGTGGCACGTGGGATCTTCCTGGGGCAGGGATCGAACCGTTGCCCCTTGCACTGCTAGGCTCTTTACCCGCTGGGCCACCAGGAAAGCCCCCTGGCCAGAGGTTTTGAGAAGCTCTTTGTCCCCCTTTCAAATCCTGAGATGGCACCAAAATGATTATATCTTGTCATTTCAGTTTGACCAACCCTGCCACGAGGAAAATGATGTTAAGCTGAAGTGCAGTCTATTAGTAAGATCAGTATGGTATATTGGCAACCAGCACATGTTTTGAAGAAAGTGCATTGATGGAGTTTGTGGTTTGAAAAGTACTCTAAGTGCTGAAACAATGTCTTCAGAACATTGCTAGCAGCATTGTTTACCTGTAAAAATGTCCTCATGGTATAGCAGCAAAGGAGAGGAGTATCAGTGGCCTGAAAAGGGCCAGTTACCCAAGCCATGATTGTTCCTTTCAGATCTGCATGGCACCTCTCTTGCCTGGCCCAATGTCTGAGGACTTGGACCTGGGTCCACGGTACTGGGCTGTACAGAGGTAGTCAGTTACCTCTCAGCTGTGTCTTGCTTCTAGCACCATGAGTGTTGTAAGTATCTCTCCCAGTCCTTAGATCACCTTTTATTAAATCATCCACTATTGTTGTTTTGTGCAAGGTGATAAATGAGTCTCCTGGGGCAGGTGTTCTTAATCTACCAAGCCTCAGGTTTATTAGAGTCATCTGGAAGTTTGTTAATCTGTGAATTGCCTCACACTGAGTCTAGCCCAATGTGGAGTGAGGTCTGGGAGTCTTAAGTTTTAAAGTTCCATAGATGATTCTGTTGCATGGTGCAGGTTTGAGGCCTGGTAAAGAAGGCACCTTAAACTCACCACCTGACTTAAGACCTAGAGCATTAGTGATAGTGACTCGCTATCACTGTGCTCCTGCCACTCTGCTCTCTGCCTTGGCCTCCTCACACCGCTTTTCTAAATCTAGTTTATCATTTTTTTGCCTTTCTTTACTCTTAGTGGGTTTTTTTCTTTTATTTTGCTGCTTATATAAGTGTCCATGAATAATATAGTAGCTTGTTTTTGAACTTTATTAAAAATGATTTCATTAGGGCTTCCCTGGTGGTCCAGTGGGGAAAGAGTCCACCTTGCAGTGCAAGGGGCACTGGTTCGATCCCTGACTCGGGAAGATCCCACATGCTGCAGAGCGGGCTGGACTGGTGTGTCCAATTATGAGTTAGTGCTCTGGAGCGCATGCGCCCAGGGCCGTTGCTCTGCAATGAGAGAGGCCACTGCAATGGGAGGCCCACATAGGCTGAAGAATAAAGATGCATGAAAATAAATCAAAAACCAATAAAAGAGGCCAAATTTTTTTTTCCAATGATTTAATTCTATATATTCCATCTTCTGTGAATTTGAAGAAAGTGCATTGATGGAGTTTGTGGTTTGAAAAGTACTCTAAGTGCTGAAACAATGTCTTCAGAACATTGCTAGCAGCATTGTTTACCTGTAAAAATGTCCTCATGGTATAGCAGCAAAGGAGAGGAGTATCAGTGGCCTGAAAAGGGCCAGTTACCCAAGCCATGATTGTTCCTTTCAGATCTGCATGGCACCTCTCTTGCCTGGCCCAATGTCTGAGGACTTGGACCTGGGTCCACGGTACTGGGCTGTACAGAGGTAGTCAGTTACCTCTCAGCTGTGTCTTGCTTCTAGCACCATGAGTGTTGTAAGTATCTCTCCCAGTCCTTAGATCACCTTTTATTAAATCATCCACTATTGTTGTTTTGTGCAAGGTGATAAATGAGTCTCCTGGGGCAGGTGTTCTTAATCTACCAAGCCTCAGGTTTATTAGAGTCATCTGGAAGTTTGTTAATCTGTGAATTGCCTCACACTGAGTCTAGCCCAATGTGGAGTGAGGTCTGGGAGTCTTAAGTTTTAAAGTTCCATAGATGATTCTGTTGCATGGTGCAGGTTTGAGGCCTGGTAAAGAAGGCACCTTAAACTCACCACCTGACTTAAGACCTAGAGCATTAGTGATAGTGACTCGCTATCACTGTGCTCCTGCCACTCTGCTCTCTGCCTTGGCCTCCTCACACCGCTTTTCTAAATCTAGTTTATCATTTTTTTGCCTTTCTTTACTCTTAGTGGGTTTTTTTCTTTTTATTTTTGCTGCTTATATAAGTGTCCATGAATAATATAGTAGCTTGTTTTTGAACTTTATTAAAAATGATTTCATTAGGGCTTCCCTGGTGGTCCAGTGGGGAAAGAGTCCACCTTGCAGTGCAAGGGGCACTGGTTCGATCCCTGACTCGGGAAGATCCCACATGCTGCAGAGCGGGCTGGACTGGTGTGTCCAATTATGAGTTAGTGCTCTGGAGCGCATGCGCCCAGGGCCGTTGCTCTGCAATGAGAGAGGCCACTGCAATGGGAGGCCCACATAGGCTGAAGAATAAAGATGCATGAAAATAAATCAAAAACCAATAAAAGAGGCCAAATTTTTTTTTCCAATGATTTAATTATATATATTCCATCTTCTGTGAATTTGTTTTTTGGCTCAGATTGTTTCTGTGACTGAAACAATTTTGTGCATGCGTATATGTATGTACAGCTGTTATTCATTCACTTTTATCGCTGTATATAGAGCATTATTTGAGATACAAAAATTTGTTCATTCTCCTGTAAATGAATGTTTGAATTATAACAGATGGTGCTGATGGGTCTAGGACATGCTTTGTTACGTATGTGCATTTGTTTCTCTAGAGCCATGTGTCCAGTATGATAGCCCCTGCTCACCTGTAGCTATCTAAATTTAAATTAATTAAAAGTAAATGAAATTTAAAATGCAGTTCCCTATCCACACTAGTCACATTTTAAGTGTTAATTATCTGCGTGTGGCTTGTTGCTACCTTATTGGACAGTACAGATACAGAAATAAAGTGATTTATGAAATACTATCTCCTGACAGGGTTTTTTTTGTTTTTATTTTTGGCCACTTCTATTGGTCTTTCACTTATCTATTTTCATCCGTCTTTGTTCTTTAGCCTGTGTGAGCCTCCCATTGCAGTGGCCTCTCTTGTTGCAAAGCACCGGCTCCAGCGCATGCGCTCCAGCGCGCTGGCTCATAATTGGACACACTGGTCCAGCCGCTCCATGGCACATGGGATCTTCCAGGGCCAGGGATCAAACCAGTGCCCCTTGCATTGCAGGGAGGACTCTTTACCCACTGGACCACCAGGGAAGCCTCTGCACTTACTAGGATTTAATACAGTTTTTACTATCTTTTTAAAAAATTAGTTAGGGGGCTTCCCCTGGTGGTCCAGTGGATAAGGGCACCGCCTTGCAGTGCAAGGGGCGCCGGTTCGATCCCTGGCCTGGGAAGATCCCATGTGCCGCGGAGCGGCTGGACTGATGTGTCCAATCACCGAGCTGGAGCTCTGGAGCGCATGCGCACAGAGCCGGCGCTCTGCAACAACAGACACCACCACGATGGGAGGCCCGCAGGAGCCAAAGAACAAAGACGGATGAAAACAGAGAAATGAAAGACCAATAGAAGTGGCCCGCCCACTCCCCTCCCTCCCCAACCCAACCCCCGCCCCAAAATAAAATAAATAAATAAATCTTTTAAAAAAAAAAATTTGTTTTTTATCATGCTGCGTGACTTGCAGGATCTCAGTTCCCAGACCAGGAATTGAACATGGGCCACGGCAGTGGAAGCCTGGACTCTTAACCACTAGGCCACGAGGGAACTCTGCAATTTTTGCTATATAATGTTACTTGTCTTTTTTACTTAAAATGTTTTTTTCCTGTATTCTTTTTATAAAGATTTTGATTACAATTTTAAAATCTTTTCTTTTTTTCTTTTAGTTTGGATTTATGCATTCTGTTTCTGGTTTTTCTTTTTTGTGGCTTACCTTGCATTTTACTGGGAATACTTAGCAAAACCTAAAGTAAATAGCTGTCTTGCTTGCCTGCAGAATTTTCCATGGATCTTAGAACTTTTAGCGACAGTAACCTTCCTCAGTACAGATACAGAAATAAAGTGATTTATGAAATACTATCTCCTGACAGGGTTTTTTTTGTTTTTATTTTTGGCCACTTCTATTGGTCTTTCACTTATCTATTTTCATCCGTCTTTGTTCTTTAGCCTGTGTGAGCCTCCCATTGCAGTGGCCTCTCTTGTTGCAAAGCACCGGCTCCAGCGCATGCGCTCCAGCGCGCTGGCTCATAATTGGACACACTGGTCCAGCCGCTCCATGGCACATGGGATCTTCCAGGGCCAGGGATCAAACCAGTGCCCCTTGCATTGCAGGGAGGACTCTTTACCCACTGGACCACCAGGGAAGCCTCTGCACTTACTAGGATTTAATACAGTTTTTACTATCTTTTTAAAAAATTAGTTAGGGGGCTTCCCCTGGTGGTCCAGTGGATAAGGGCACCGCCTTGCAGTGCAAGGGGCGCCGGTTCGATCCCTGGCCTGGGAAGATCCCATGTGCCGCGGAGCGGCTGGACTGATGTGTCCAATCACCGAGCTGGAGCTCTGGAGCGCATGCGCACAGAGCCGGCGCTCTGCAACAACAGACACCACCACGATGGGAGGCCGCGGAGCCAAAGAACAAAGACGGATGAAAACAGAGAAATGAAAGACCAATAGAAGTGGCCCGCCCACTCCTCCCTCCCCAACCCAACCCCCGCCCCAAAATAAAATAAATAAATAAATCTTTTAAAAAAAAAAATTTGTTTTTTATCATGCTGCGTGACTTGCAGGATCTCAGTTCCCAGACCAGGAATTGAACATGGGCCACGGCAGTGGAAGCCTGGACTCTTAACCACTAGGCCACGAGGGAACTCTGCAATTTTTGCTATATAATGTTACTTGTCTTTTTTACTTAAAATGTTTTTTTCCTGTATTCTTTTTATAAAGATTTTGATTACAATTTTAAAATCTTTTCTTTTTTTTTCTTTTAGTTTGGATTTATGCATTCTGTTTCTGGTTTTTCTTTTTTGTGGCTTACCTTGCATTTTACTGGGAATACTTAGCAAAACCTAAAGTAAATAGCTGTCTTGCTTGCCTGCAGAATTTTCCATGGATCTTAGAACTTTTAGCGACAGTAACCTTCCTTCTTTCCTTACATGCTGTCTAGGACTTCAGTATGGTCACGTTTAACATGACAAATCAGGTGTTTTTTTTTTAATACATAGACAGTGTTTGTTTAGATTTGTATTTGCCAGTTTCTTTGTTCACTGTCTCTTCCTTTTAGGACTGAGGCCTACCTTCTGGGACCATTTTCTTCCACTTTGAATTGTGTTCTTTCCCACCCCAACCGTGTCCTAGGTTGTCTAATAGATATGGATTTACAAACATTACTTACTCTAGTGGTGATGGTGGAGCTGGAGAGCGTTGTGCCTTCTCCGAGCTGCATGGCGGAGAAGTGCGTCCTAGATGGTCTTTTAGTGAAGGTCTTTTGGGGGATTTTCAGAATCTCTAATATGTCACTAAAGATATTTCCTTTAATCTTTAATACCTTAACTACATTTTTGTCTTTTATAAACATGTCCAGGTGTTCTAGAAATCTCTTTGTGGTTCTAACCAAGATGAATGATGACAACAACAAATCTGATGTTTAAGTGATGCTTGGGGATGTAATACTTCACCCCCTTTAATTGGTCGGAGGTTTAAATTCTTTGTAACAATAGTATACCTGGAAGGAGATTAAGAACCTGAAATGAAGACTTTCCATTTCAGATCATCCTAGCTCCTTGAGGCTAACTAAAACCCGTATAAATGGTTATTGGAGCTCCTGACTCCCAAAGCTTTGATCCCCAAGACTGGACCAGCCTCAAATCACCTTATTTTTTGTTACAGTTCAGAGAGTGGAAACAGTGTGAAAAGACTGAAATCAGACCCTGACCCAGATGACAAGAATCAAGGTGCGTGGCAGCTTTCATATCTTTCTTTGCTCATCACATATATGAACCATGGTAAAAGGCTGGAGTGCGCTGTGTCTGTAGTGGAACTCATGCATCTCTGAGTGAACCTGCCTAAACTTAGCAAACCATTTTGAACCATGCAGGATTTAAACCTGGGATTATGTCAACTGCCCAACAACGTTATATTTTAGAAACCGTGAAACTGATAAATGACGATTTTCTGATCTTATTGTTACTGGGAATACTTAGCAAAACCTAAAGAAATAGCTGTCTTTGTCTTTCCATGGATCTTAGAACTTTTAGCGACAGTAACCTTCCTTCTTTCCTTACATGCTGTCTAGGACTTCAGTATGGTCACGTTTAACATGACAAATCAGGTGTTTTTTTTAATACATAGACAGTGTTTGTTTAGATTTGTATTTGCCAGTTTCTTTGTTCACTGTCTCTTCCTTTTAGGACTGAGGCCTACCTTCTGGGACCATTTTCTTCCACTTTGAATTGTGTTCTTTCCCACCCCAACCGTGTCCTAGGTTGTCTAATAGATATGGATTTACAAACATTACTTACTCTAGTGGTGATGGTGGAGCTGGAGAGCGTTGTGCCTTCTCCGAGCTGCATGGCGGAGAAGTGCGTCCTAGATGGTCTTTTAGTGAAGGTCTTTTGGGGGATTTTCAGAATCTCTAATATGTCACTAAAGATATTTCCTTTAATCTTTAATACCTTAACTACATTTTTGTCTTTTATAAACATGTCCAGGTGTTCTAGAAATCTCTTTGTGGTTCTAACCAAGATGAATGATGACAACAACAAATCTGATGTTTAAGTGATGCTTGGGGATGTAATACTTCACCCCTTGAATTGGTCAGAGGTTTAAATTCTTTGTAACAATAGTATACCTGGAAGGAGATTAAGAACCTGAAATGAAGACTTTCCATTTCAGATCATCCTAGCTCCTTGAGGCTAACTAAAACCCGTATAAATGGTTATTGGAGCTCCTGACTCCCAAAGCTTTGATCCCCAAGACTGGACCAGCCTCAAATCACCTTATTTTTTGTTACAGTTCAGAGAGTGGAAACAGTGTGAAAAGACTGAAATCAGACCCTGACCCAGATGACAAGAATCAAGGTGCGTGGCAGCTTTCATATCTTTCTTTGCTCATCACATATATGAACCATGGTAAAAGGCTGGAGTGCGCTGTGTCTGTAGTGGAACTCATGCATCTCTGAGTGAACCTGCCTAAACTTAGCAAACCATTTTGAACCATGCAGGATTTAAACCTGGGATTATGTCAACTGCCCAACAACGTTATATTTTAGAAACCGTGAAACTGATAAATGACGATTGTGTTCTCTCAGGAGTGCTTTCAAAGCCACAGCTCAGGTGATATCACCTCGGCTCACAAAGGGTTTTTTTTCCTCTGTTTCCCTGAAATGTCAAGTGTCTTCATTTCATCTGGCTGGCTACCAGTGAGAGGGAGAATGCCTGGCTCCTGCTGTTGGTTGGATTGGATGGAACTGAGAGGCTAAATACAGTTTCCAAGAGTACTTTCTTTGATGGTTTCTCTCATGTGATCAGATCTGGTACTGTATTAAGTGGCACCCAGTTATGACTGAAAGTGAGTGTTACTCAGGACTGGATCAGGGACAAATTCAAGGGTGTTTTCAGTTCTCACTCCCTGTGGAATTGAGACTCTGAGCTAAACTCCAGGGGTCATCATTAAAACAGGGCTTACATTTATTTCTCTTTAAAAAAAATTGGCATTTTAAAATATATTTTTTTTCCCAAAATTGATGGATATTTTAAAATACATATCCACTGAAGTCCAGTAATGCTGGGCTGTTGCTTATACCTTTTTGCTCTAAAATTTACTTTCGAAAAGGATATTCAGTGAAAAGCTTGCTTTCTACTTATAGGTCCTTTTCATCCAATTCTCCTTCCCAGAGGGAAAGAGTATTATAGATTTTTTTATGTATATATCTGGATATATGTATATATCCAAATTATTCTATGTATGTATAAGCAATTACAGATATATCCTTTTTTAAAAAGTGTATTTTAATCAGTAACTTAAAACATATTTAGATATTGAGATATTAGTAAATGAACCCCATCATGAACCTTCAACAATTTTTAACCCATGTCCAATTTTCTTTTTTTTTAAAGAAAGTTTTATTTATTATTTATTGATTTTGGCTCTGCCACATGACTTATGGGATCTTAGTTCCCCAACTGCTGTGGCTAAGACTTTCAGTAGCATGTTAAGAAGAAATGGTGAGTGGGCATTCTTACCTTGTTCCAGATTTTAGCTTTCAGCTTTTCACCATTGAGTATTATATTGGCTGTGGGTTTGTCATCAATAGCTTTTTTATTAGGTTGAGTTATATTCCATCTGCACTCACTTTCGTCAGAGTTTTCATGATGAATAGATGTTGAACTTTATCAGATACTTTTTCTGTGTCTGTTGAGATGATCATGTGGTTTTGTCCTTCTGTCGATGTGGTCTGTCGATTGATTTGAATACACTGAACCATTGTCATGACTCAGGAATGAATTCAACTTGAGTCATGGTGTAGGACTTTTTTAGTGTGTTTTTGAATTCTTTTTGGTAATTTGAGAATTTTTGTGTCTATATTCATCAAAGTTACTGGCCTGCAACTCTGTTGGTAGTGTCTCCATCTGGTTTTGGGATCAGGATGATGATTTCGTACAATGTCTTTGGAGTGTTCCTTCCCCCTCTGTGTTTTGGAAGAGTTTGAGAAGGATAGATGTAAATTCTTTGTATGTTTGTAGAATTCTCCAGTGATGCTATATGGTTCTGGACTTTTGTTTGTAGGGAGTTTATTACAGATTCAGCTTCATTCCTAGTGATTAGTCTGTTCAAGTTGCGTTTCTTCTTGATTCAGTTTTGGTGGACTGTATGTTCCTAGAAAGTTGTCTGTTTCATTTCTTATTTGTTTATTTGGGTCTTCTCTCTTTTCTTCTTGTTGAGTCTGGCCAGAGGTTTGTCAATTTTGTTTACCCTTTCAAAGAACCAGCTTTTTAAAAAATTTCTTTTATTTCATCTTTGGTCCTTGTATTTCCCAGGTTATTGTAAAGAACAACCTTCCCAGGTGCTAGTAGTAAAGAACCCATCTGCCAGTGCAGGAGACATAAGAGACACGGGTTTGATCCCTAGATCGGGAAGATGCTGAGAAGGAAATGGCAACCCACTCAGTATTCTTGCCTTTATTATCAATATTCCGATCTTTATTATCTCCTTTCTTCTGCTGACTTAAATTTTGTTTGTTCTTTTTCAAATTCTTTTAGGTAATAGGTTAGGTTGCTATGTGAGACTTTTCTTAAAGAAGGCCTATATTGCTAAGGTCTTCTAAGAACCGCTTTTGCTGCATCCCATGGATTTTGTATGGTTGTGTTTCATTCTCATTTGTCTCAAGGTATTTCTTTAATTTCTTCTTTGATTTCATTGTAGATCCTTTTTTTTTTAGTATCATGTTGTTTAGTCTCTATATAATTGTTTTTTCTTGCTTCTTTTCCTGTGGTTTTAGTTTCATAACCTTGAGGTCAGAAAAGATGCTTAAAATAATTTCTACACTCTTAAATTTGTTTAAGCTTGTTTTATGCCAAAGTTTGTGTTTAATTTTAAAGAATGTTTACGTGTGCACTTGAAAAGAATGTTTGTTCTATTTTGTGGGGATGTAATGTCCTGAAGATGTCAATTAAGTCTAATTGTTCTGCTCTAACATTTAGGATCTCCGTTACTTTATTGATTTTATCTCCTAGATTGGTCCATTGATGTTGAGTGGGCTTTTAAAGTCTCCTACTGTTACTGTATTCCTATCAGTTTTTCGCTTTTTATCTGTTAGTATGTGTTGTGTATTTGGGTGCACCTATATCGGGTGTATATTTGTTGACCAGTGTAATATCCTCTCCTTATATTGATCCTTTTACCATTTTACAGTGTTCTTCTTTGTCTGTCTTTATAGCCTTTGTTTTAAAGTCTGTTTTGGCTGATATGGGTATTTTTCTTTCTTGTTATTTGGGTCTTCTCTCTTTTCTTCTTGTTGAGTCTGGCCAGAGGTTTGTCAATTTTGTTTACCCTTTCAAAGAACCAGCTTTTTAAAAAATTTCTTTTATTTCATCTTTGGTCCTTGTATTTCCCAGGTTATTGTAAAGAACAACCTTCCCAGGTGCTAGTAGTAAAGAACCCATCTGCCAGTGCAGGAGACATAAGAGACACGGGTTTGATCCCTAGATCGGGAAGATGCTGAGAAGGAAATGGCAACCCACTCAGTATTCTTGCCTTTATTATCAATATTCCGATCTTTATTATCTCCTTTCTTCTGCTGACTTAAATTTTGTTTGTTCTTTTTCAAATTCTTTTAGGTAATAGGTTAGGTTGCTATGTGAGACTTTTCTTAAAGAAGGCCTATATTGCTAAGGTCTTCTAAGAACCGCTTTTGCTGCATCCCATGGATTTTGTATGGTTGTGTTTCATTCTCATTTGTCTCAAGGTATTTCTTTAATTTCTTCTTTGATTTCATTGTAGATCCTTTTTTTTTTAGTATCATGTTGTTTAGTCTCTATATAATTGTTTTTTCTTGCTTCTTTTCCTGTGGTTTTTAGTTTCATAACCTTGAGGTCAGAAAAGATGCTTAAAATAATTTCTACACTCTTAAATTTGTTTAAGCTTGTTTTATGCCAAAGTTTGTGTTTAATTTTAAAGAATGTTTACGTGTGCACTTGAAAAGAATGTTTGTTCTATTTTGTGGGGATGTAATGTCCTGAAGATGTCAATTAAGTCTAATTGTTCTGCTCTAACATTTAGGATCTCCGTTACTTTATTGATTTTATCTCCTAGATTGGTCCATTGATGTTGAGTGGGCTTTTAAAGTCTCCTACTGTTACTGTATTCCTATCAGTTTTTCGCTTTTTATCTGTTAGTATGTGTTGTGTATTTGGGTGCACCTATATCGGGTGTATATTTGTTGACCAGTGTAATATCCTCTCCTTATATTGATCCTTTTACCATTTTACAGTGTTCTTCTTTGTCTGTCTTTATAGCCTTTGTTTTAAAGTCTGTTTTGGCTGATATGAGTATTGCTTTCTTGTCATTTCCATTTGCATGAAATATCTTTTTCCATCTCCTCTTTTAACATATGGGGGTCCTTTGCCCTAAAGTGGGTCTCTCATAGGCAGCATATTATAGGCTTTTTAAAAAATCCAATTTGTCATTCTGGGTCTTTTTTTTTTTTTTAAACATTTATTTATTAATTATTTTTGGGTGGGGTGGGGAGGGAGGGGGAGGGGCAGGTGGGCCACTTCTATTGGTCTTTCATTTCTCTGTTTTCATCCATCTTTGGTCTTTGACCCGTGTGGGCCTCCCATTGTGGTGAGCTCTGTTGTCACAGAGCACTGGCTCTGGGCGCATGCGCTCCAGAGCTCCGGCTCAGTAATTGGACACATAGATCCAGCCGCTCCGCGGCACGTGGGATCTTCTCAGGCCAGGGATCGAACTGGCGCCCTTTGCACTGCAAGGCGGTGTCCTTACCCACTGGACCATCAGGGGAAGCCCCATTCTGTGTCTTTTGATCTAGCACTTAGACATTTGTATTTTAAGGTGATTATTGATGAATATGTATTCATTGACATTTTAAAAGTTGTTTTCCTGTTGATTTTATTTCTTCATCTATTTCTTTTTCCCTTTGTGGTTTGATTTCTTTTGTATTATGGCTATGTTCTCTTCTTGTTGGTTTTTGTGAATCTATTGTATGTTTTTGATTTACGGTTGCCCCATATGTTTTTCAAGCATGTTAACCTCTTCCTTTGTCTAACTTGTTTTACACTGGTAACACTATAGGCTTAAATACATTCTAGCGGGGGAAAAAGCTATGTTCTCTTGACTCTCCTCTCCCACACTTTATGACTTTGATATCCTCTTTTGCATCTTCATGTTCATTCTTTTGCTGTTTATTGTTGCTTTCACAGGGCTTTTAAAAAATCCGTGCTGCTGTCTGATTTAAATGATGTACTTTTCAATTGTGATTCTCTGTTCCCTTTAGTACTTTTCTATTTAGAGCAGACCTTTTGGTATTTCTTTTAGAATAGATTTAGTATTGCTGTGGAGAAAGAAATGGCAACCCACTCTAGTAGTCAGAGCCTGGAAAATTCCACGGATAGAGAAGTCAGGCGAGCTACAGTCCTTGGGGTCTTAAATATATATATATATATATGGGGCTTCCCTGAAGACTCAGTGGTAGGGGATCTGTCCGCAATGGTGGAGACCCCGGGTTCCATCTCTGGGTTTGGAAGATGCGCCTGGAGGGAAGGGCATGTCAACCCCCTATTCTGGGTTTTCACTGTTGCCATAGGCTCTTCTCTAGTTGCAAGGAGTGAGGGATACTCTCTAGTTGAGGTGAGCAGGCTTCTTGTTACTGTGACTTCTCTTGTGGAACTTGAGCTCTAGGGCACACAGGCTTCAGTAGTTGTGACACATGGGTTCAATAGTTGTGGCTCTGAGGCTCTAGGGAATAGGCTCAATAGTTGTGGCTCACAGGCTTAGTTGCTCCACAGCATGTAGGATGTTCTTGTTGCGATAACTTTTCTTGTTGTGGAACTCGGGCTCTGGAGCACACGGGCTTCAGTAGTTGGGGACATGGGGTCAATAGTCGCGGCTCTGAGGCTCTAGAGCACAAGCTCAATAGTTGTGGCTCACGGGCTTAGTTGCTCCACAGCATGTAGGATCCTCCAGGATCAGGGGTTGAACCTGTGTCTCCTGCGTTGGCAGGCAAACTTCACCACTAAGCTACCAGGGAAGCTCCTACTCCAGTATTCTTACCTGGAGAATCCCATGGACAGAGGAGCCTGGTGGGCTGCAGTCCATGGGATCACACAGAGTCGGACAGAACTGAAGTGACTAAGCAGAAGCAGCAGTATTGCTACATTCTTTTACTTTTTGCTTATCTGAGAAATTCTTTATCTCATCCTCTGTTCTAAATTATAATATTGCTTGATTGAGTATCCTAGATTGTGCATATATTTCCCTTTCAGGAGTTTTAGTATATCTTGCCATTCCCTTCTGGCCTGTAGTGTTTCCATAGGAATCAATATCCCTTTTTTTTTCTGTGCCTGGTTTTTTTTTTTTCTATTTAGAGCAGACCTTTTGGTATTTCTTTTAGAATAGATTTAGTATTGCTGTGGAGAAAGAAATGGCAACCCACTCTAGTAGTCAGAGCCTGGAAAATTCCACGGATAGAGAAGTCAGGCGAGCTACAGTCCTTGGGGTCTTAAATATATATATATATATATGGGGCTTCCCTGAAGACTCAGTGGTAGGGGATCTGTCCGCAATGGTGGAGACCCCGGGTTCCATCTCTGGGTTTGGAAGATGCGCCTGGAGGGAAGGGCATGTCAACCCCCTATTCTGGGTTTTCACTGTTGCCATAGGCTCTTCTCTAGTTGCAAGGAGTGAGGGATACTCTCTAGTTGAGGTGAGCAGGCTTCTTGTTACTGTGACTTCTCTTGTGGAACTTGAGCTCTAGGGCACACAGGCTTCAGTAGTTGTGACACATGGGTTCAATAGTTGTGGCTCTGAGGCTCTAGGGAATAGGCTCAATAGTTGTGGCTCACAGGCTTAGTTGCTCCACAGCATGTAGGATGTTCTTGTTGCGATAACTTTTCTTGTTGTGGAACTCGGGCTCTGGAGCACACGGGCTTCAGTAGTTGGGGGACATGGGGTCAATAGTTGCGGCTCTGAGGCTCTAGAGCACAAGCTCAATAGTTGTGGCTCACGGGCTTAGTTGCTCCACAGCATGTAGGATCCTCCAGGATCAGGGGTTGAACCTGTGTCTCCTGCGTTGGCAGGCAAACTTCACCACTAAGCTACCAGGGAAGCTCCTACTCCAGTATTCTTACCTGGAGAATCCCATGGACAGAGGAGCCTGGTGGGCTGCAGTCCATGGGATCACACAGAGTCGGACAGAACTGAAGTGACTAAGCAGAAGCAGCAGTATTGCTACATTCTTTTACTTTTTGCTTATCTGAGAAATTCTTTATCTCATCCTCTGTTCTAAATTATAATATTGCTTGATTGAGTATCCTAGATTGTGCATATATTTCCCTTTCAGGAGTTTTAGTATATCTTGCCATTCCCTTCTGGCCTGTAGTGTTTCCATAGCGAATCAACTGATAGCCTTATAGGTATTCTCTTGTAATTAATTTTATTTTTCTCTTGCTGCCTTTAGAATCCTCTCTTTATCTTCTTTAGCTTTTACTATTTTTGTTATACTGTGTCTTGGTATAGGTTAGTTTGAGTTTATTTTGTTTGGGAACCTCTGTGCTTCCTGTATCTAGGTATCTGGTTTTTTGTTGTTGTTTTTCTAAATTTGTTTATTTATTTATTTGGCTATTCTGTGTTTCTCACTGCTGTCACAGTCTCTTCTGTAGTTGCAGGGAGTGGGGGCTACTTTCTAGTTGAGGTGAGCAGGCTTTTTTTTTTTTTTTGGCCACTTCTATTGGTCTTTCACTCATCTGTTTTCATCCATCTTTGTGCTTTGAACTCAGGCTTCTTGTTAATGAGACTTTTCTTATTGTGGAACTTGGGCTCTAGGACTCACAGGCTTCAGTAGTTGCGGCACATAGGTTCAGTAGTTGCGGTTCCGAGGCACAGGCTCGATAGTTGTGACTCACGGGTTTAGTTGCTCTGCAGCATGTGGGATCTTCCCGGATCAGAGATCGAACCTGTGTCTCCTGCATTGGCAGGCGAACTCTTTACCACTGAGCTACCAGGGAAGCCCTATCTGTTTTTTTTTTTTTTCAGGCATAATTTCTTCAAATACATTTTCAATCCCCTTTCTCTTTCTTCTAATGGTATCCCTATTATGCCTAGATTGGCATGCTTTATATTATCCCATCAGTCCCTTAGATTGTTTTCCTTTTTTTTTTTTTTTGTTTGTTTGTTCATTTGGGTTTCTGTCTGCAATTCTAATTGGGTGGTTTCCATTATTCTTTCTTCTGGATCATTTATTTTCTGCATTATTCATTCTGCTATTCATAGTTTTCAGTTCAGCTTTTGTCTCTTTCAGTGAATTCTCTCATTTTTCTTGGCTCCTCCTCGGAGTTTCTAATTCCTTTTTATAATAATCTGTATTTCTGTTGATATTCTTAATTCCTTCAGTATTTTCATTATTTCCTTTTTGACCTTGATGTCTATTAAACTGAAGAGGTCTGGTTTATTGTTTGTTCTTTCAGGGAAATTCTCTCGATCTTTTTTTTTTTTGCCACATCTATTGGTCTTTCATTTCTGTCTTTGTTCTTTGTCCTGTGTGGGCCTCCCATCGCAGTGGCCTCTCTCGCTGCAGAGCACTGGCTCTGGGCACACGCACTTCAGAGCTCCAGCTTGGTAGTTGGATACATCAGGTCCAGCCGCTACGTGGCACATGGGATCCTCCCAGGCCAGGGATCGAACTGGCGCCCCTTGCTCTGCAAGGTGGTGTCCTTACCCACTGGACCACCAGGGAAGCCCTTCTCTCGATCTTTTAATTGGGAGTATTCCTCTGCTTCCTCATTTTACTTACAGTTCTCTTGCTCTATGAGTTTAGGAGAAACAGTTACTACTGTAGTCTAGGAGGGCTGTTTTTATGTGGCAACAGCCATTTGTAGCCTGCGTGGGTTTAATGTTTTTTGGTGTGAGGTCTGTTTTTAGTGTGAATGCCTGCCACTTCTCTCCTTGGTGTTATGCTGGCCATTGTCCCTTTGAGAGGAGCTGGGACTGATGTGATCAGAGCTTGCCCTGAGCATTGAGCAGAGCCTCCCCTTTGCTCTCTGCTTGTCAGTGCTCTCCTGTCCGGGGCAGAGTCTGCTCATGAGCTGCTGGAGTAGAAGCCTAGAGTTCTGTTTCTCAGCTGCATTTCTGATCTGTGGTGGGAACTACATGGGATGGGAGTGCTCCCACTAGGAGAGGAGTCACTGAGTACTCCTCCGCTGGAGCTGATCACCTGTGAGTGTGCTCTGTTGTGTCACTTTTCACTGGTTGTGTGGGCTCACGAAGTACACTGTTGCTGGCACCGCCCTCTGGCCCACCCAACTGTGGGCATGCTGGCAGTCAGCCCTGGTGCCTCTCAGGCTTTGTCTTCATAAAGCCGCCAGTGTAGATCCACTGAAGTCAGGCCCCAGGACTGCAGTAGTTGCAGACTTGGACCTTCTGTGGGAGCTATGGAGGCAGCTCAGACCCTAGCCTGCCCCGGCTGCAGGAGCAGCCATTGTCCATTCAGATATGCCACAGACAGTGAATTTACAAAGCCAGCTGTGGAGATACAGTTTGTGCAGCTTCAGGGAGAGATTTCAGCTCTGCTTCCTAAGTTGCCCAACCCTTGGCGTTCAGCTATGATTTCAGCCCCACTTCTGTGTGGGCAACACTCTGGCATCTGCTCCCAGGGCTGCCCAGGCAGCGGCCAGAGTGCTTGAGCCTGCCTAGGCGGGGAGCCTCTCCTGGAACTCCAGGAGGCAGGAGCCGGCAGGTGGGGAAGGAGGCTGCAATGGCAGCCCCACCCGTCTCCTTCACATGCTACTTAACAGTGGTGCTTCGCTTCTGTGGTGGCCGAGTTCTTCCACAAACACTCCTGGTTTCTGTGCCCCTCACTTTAGCCCCTTCAAGCTGTCTCTGTGCAGCCAACAGCAGGCCTCTCCTTGAATCTGTCCTCTAAACCCTGCATTCCAGCTCCTGTCCATACCAGCCGACATGTGTCTCAGGCTGGAGCGTGCAGCGTGGTAGCACAGACCTTCTGTGTAGGTCTCTTTCTCCTGCCTGCCACTGACTGGTGGTTGTGCTCTCCTCTGAGCCTCTGAAACCTCTTTTTGGTCCAGGCCGACCTCCCCACTGGTGAGGGGACTTCTCGAGGCGCGGGAACCTCTGTTGTCCATCAGTTTCCTCTCAGGTGTAGGACCTGTCCTGCTTCTTCCCTTTTCCCCTTTGTCCTACTTGGTTGCCTGGAGATCTTTCTTGTTCTTTCCGGTGTTTGAGGTCTTCTGCTAATATTCAGTGGGTGTTCTGTGAGAATTGTTCCGTTTATAGATGTATCCTTGATATATTTGTAAGACGAGGGTAACCTGCTATTCTGCCATTTTAATTCTTGACACTTGGATCACCTGTGAGTGCTGTTGTGTCACTTTTCACTGGTTGTGTGGGCTCACGAGTACACTGTTGCTGGCACCGCCTCTGGCCCACCCAACTGTGGGCATGCTGGCAGTCAGTCCTGGTGCCTCTCAGGCTTTGTCTTCATAAAGCCGCCAGTGTAGATCCACTGAAGTCAGGCCCCAGGACTGCAGTAGTTGCAGACTTGGACCTTCTGTGGGAGCTATGGAGGCAGCTCAGACCCTAGCCTGCCCCGGCTGCAGGAGCAGCCATTGTCCATTCAGATATGCCACAGACAGTGAATTTACAAAGCCAGCTGTGGAGATACAGTTTGTGCAGCTTCAGGGAGAGATTTCAGCTCTGCTTCCTAAGTTGCCCAACCCTTGGCGTTCAGCTATGATTTCAGCCCCACTTCTGTGTGGGCAACACTCTGGCATCTGCTCCCAGGGCTGCCCAGGCAGCGGCCAGAGTGCTTGAGCCTGCCTAGGCGGGGAGCCTCTCCTGAACTCCAGGAGACAGGAGCCGGCAGGTGGGGAAGGAGGCTGCAATGGCAGCCCCACCCGTCTCCTTCACATGCTACTTAACAGTGGTGCTTCGCTTCTGTGGTGGCCGAGTTCTTCCACAAACACTCCTGGTTTCTGTGCCCCTCACTTTAGCCCCTTCAAGCTGTCTCTGTGCAGCCAACAGCAGGCCTCTCCTTGAACCTGTCCTCTAAACCCTGCATTCCAGCTCCTGTCCATACCAGCCGACATGTGTCTCAGGCTGGAGCGTGCAGCGTGGTAGCACAGACCTTCTGTGTAGGTCTCTTTCTCCTGCCTGCCACTGACTGGTGGTTGTGCTCTCCTCTGAGCCTCTGAAACCTCTTTTTGGTCCAGGCCGACCTCCCCACTGGTGAGGGGACTTCTCGAGGCGCGGGAACCTCTGTTGTCCATCAGTTTCCTCTCAGGTGTAGGACCTGTCCTGCTTCTTCCCTTTTCCCCTTTGTCCTACTTGGTTGCCTGGAGATCTTTCTTGTTCTTTCCGGTGTTTGAGGTCTTCTGCTAATATTCAGTGGGTGTTCTGTGAGAATTGTTCCGTTTATAGATGTATCCTTGATATATTTGTGAGACGAGGGTAACCTGCTATTCTGCCATTTTAATTCTTGACACTTGGATTTTTAAAAATCAGTATCCAGGGAAAGATTAGACATTGTATTTTGCTCGAAAAAAATGATTCAGATACAATTCACATACCATGAAATCGACCCTCTTAAAGGATACAATTCAGTGCTTTTTAATATGTTCAGAGTAATGCCTATTTATCACCACTATCTAATCCCAGAACATTTTCATCACACCAAAAAAGAACCCCCACCCGTGCCTGTTAGCAGTTATTCCCCATTCTTCCCTTTCCCCAGCCACTGGCAACCATCAGTCCACTTTCTGTCTCTCTGGACCTGTCTTTTCTGGACATTTTATATAAATGAAGTCATGTAACATATGGCCTTTTGTGTCTGATTTTCCACTTCACATGTTTTCATAGTTCATGTTGTGGCAGGTATCAGTACAATTTTTGGTTTTTTAATTAATTATTTAATTTTTGGATTTTTGGCTGTACTGGATCTTCTTGCTGAACTGGCTTTTCTCTTGTTGTCGAAAGTGACGGCTACTTTCTAGTTGCAGTGCATGGGCTTATCTGGTTGTGGATCTCAGGCTCTAGGCGCTGGCACTTCAAAAGTTGTAGTGTGAGGGCTCAGTAATTGTGGTCCTCAGTCTCTAGAGCACACACTCAATAGTTGTGGCATTCAGGCTTAATTGCTCTGAGGCATGTGGGATCTTCCCATATCAGGGACTGAACCTGCGACTCCTGCGTTGACAGGCAGATTCTTTACCACTGAGCCACCAGGGAAGCCCCATGTGTCAGTACTTTATACAACTGAATAATATCCCATTGTAAGATATGCCACGGTTTTGTCCATTCATCAGTTGATTAACATTTGGGTTGTTTCTACATTTGGGCTATTAAGAACCATGCTGCTATGGACATTCATGCCTAAGGTGTATAAATAACTATTTTCAGTTCTCTTGGGTGTATACCTAGTTGTAAAATTGGCTAGGTGATAATGGTAAATCTATGCTTAACTTTTTGAGCGACTGCCAGATTGTTTTCCACAGTAGCTACACTGTTGTTATGTTCCACCAGCAGCATGATATGAGGGTTCTGGTTTCTCCCCATCCTTATCTTTGTTATGGGGACTTCTCTGGTGGTTTAGTGGTTCAGACTTGTGCTTCCACAAAAGGAACATAGGTTCTATCCCTGGTCAGGGAACTAAGATCCCATATGCTGTGTGGCACACACACAAAAAAAAGGAGAAAAAAGCACTCTCTATTGTCTTATATCCATCCTTTGGGTGAGAAGTGATACTTTATTGTAGTTCTGATTGGGGTTTCTCTAATGACTAATAATGTTAGCATCATATAGTTACTTACCATTGGTTTATATTCTTTGGAGAAATATTTATTCTAGTCCTAAGCCTATTTTATTTTATTTTAATTAAAGATTTATTTATTTATTTATTCTTGGGCAGGGGTCGAGTTGGGGAGGGAGGGGAGCGTGCGGGCCACTTCTATTGGTCTTTCATTTTTCTGTTTTCATCCGTCTTTGTTCTTTGGCTCCTGTGGACCTCCCATCACGGTGGCGTCTGTTGTCGCAGAGCGCTGGCTCTGGGTGCATGCGCCCCAGAGCTCCGGCTCCGTGATTGGACACATCGGTCCAGCCTCTCCACGGCACGTGGGATCTTCCCAGGCCAGGGATCGAATCGGCGCCCCTTGCACTGCAAGGCGGTGTCCTTACCCACTGGACCACCAGGGGAAGCCCCCTAAGCCTATTTTAGAGTTGGGTTGTTTGTCTTTTGATTGTTGTAAGAATTCTTTAGCCATTCCTGGTAACTCAGATGGTAAAGAGTCTGCCTGCAATGTGAGAGACCCAGGTTGGATCCCTGGGTTGGAAAGATTCCCTGGAGAAGGAAATGGCAACCCCCCTCCAGTATTCTTGCTTGGGAAATCTCATGGACAGAGGAGCTTGATGGGCTACAGTCCATGGGGTCACACAGAGTCGGACACAGCTGAGCAAACAGTTCTTTATAAATTCTGGATGCTAGACTACTTGTCAGAGGAGTGATTTACAAATATTGTCTCTCTGAATTGTACAGAAAGAATAGGTGATGGTGTTCTTTGGAGCACAAAAGTTTTGAATTTTGATACTATCAATTTATTTTTCTTTGGTTGCTTGTACTTTTTTATTTATTTGGCTATTCTGGGTTTTTCATTGCTGCCACAAGCTCTTCTCTAGTTGCAGGGAGTTGAGGGCCACTCTCTAGTTGAGGTGAGTAGGTTTCTTGTGGTGACTTCTCTTGTTGTGGAACTCAGGCTCTAGGGCTCACGGGCTTCAGCAGTTGTGGCACATGGGCTCTGTAGCTGTGGCTCCGAGACTCTAGAGCACAGGCTCGATAGTTGTGGCTCACAGGCTTAGTTGCTCTGCAGCATGTGGGATCTTCCTGGATTGGGGATGGCACCTGTGTCTCCTGCATTGGCAGGCGAACTCTTTACCACTGAGCTACCAGGGAAGCCCTGGTTGCTTGTACTTTTTTTGGGGGGGAGGGGGTATATATGTTTTGCAATGTTGCATTAGCTTCAGATGTACAGCCAAGTTATTGTTACAAGTCTTTACAGAGTTTTCTTGTTTACAGGTATACATAATCCCCAAACAGTCATGCGTATATCCCTGACCCCTCTCACCTGAGCCCTCCCTCCCTTTTCCCCCTTCCTATCCCCCCAGGTAGGTTCCCTTAATCTTACAGCTTAATCACAGTGGTTATCTCTGTTACATATGATAGTGTAGGTTTCCTTGTTGCTCTTTCCATACGTCTCGTCTGATCTTCCCTCCACCCAGCGTCCATAGGTCTGTTCTCTATGTCTGTTTCTCTATCGCTGCTTTGCGTGTGCATTTATTGGTACCATCTTATTAGATTCCATATATATGCATTAGTATACTGTATTTGTCTTTTTCTTTTTGACTTACTTCACTTTGTATAATAACAGGTTTTAGATTCATCCACCTCATTAGGACTGATTCTTCTGCAATTCTTTTTTTTTTGATGGGGGGAGGTGGTGAGGGAGAGGGGCGGGCGGGCCACTTCTATTGGTCTTTCATTTATCTGTTTTCATCCATCTTTGTTCTTTGGCCTGTGTGGGCCTCCCATCACAGTGGCCTCTGTTGTCGCAGAGCACCGGCTCTGGGCACATGTGCTCCAGTACTCCGGCTCGGTAATTGGACACATCAGTCCTGCCACTCCGCGGCATGTGGGATCTTCCCAGGCCAGGGATCGAATTGGCACCCCCTGCACTGCAAGGCGGTGTTCTTACCCAGTGGACCACCAGGGAAGCCCTGCAGTTCTTTTTATGACTGAGAAGTATTCCATTGTATATATGTACCAGAGCTTCTTTATCCATTCATTTGTCGATAGACATCTAGGTTGCTTCCATGTTCCAGCAATTGTGTAGAGTGCTGCAATGAACATTGGGGTACAGGTGGCTCTTTCAATTTTGATTTCATCATTATATATGCCTAGTAGTGGGATTGCTGGGTCATATGGTGCTTCGGTTTTTAGTTTTTTAGGGACTCTCCATACTGTCTTCCATAGAGGCTGTATCAATCTGCATTCCCACCAGCAATGCAAGAATGTTCCCTTTTCTCCACACCCTCTCCAGCATTTAGTGTCTGTCGATTTGTTGATGATGGCCATTCTGATGGGTGTGAGGTGATATCTCATTGTAGTTTTGATTTCCATTTCTCTAATTATAAGCAAGGTTGAGCATCGTTTCGTGTGCTTTTGGGCCATCTGTATGTCCTCTTCGGAGAAGTGTCTGTTTAGGTCCTTTTCCCATTTTTTTGATTGAGTTGTTCATTTTTCCAGTGCTGAGTTGTCTGAGTTGCTTGTAGATTTTGGAGATTAATTCTTGTCTATTGTTTCATTTGCTATGATTTTCTCCCATTCTGTGGGTTGTCACCTGGATTTCTGTGGCCCCGTTTATGTTTATTTTATTTCCGTTATTCTTCCCTCCACCCAGCGTCCATAGGTCTGTTCTCTATGTCTGTTTCTCTATCGCTGCTTTGCGTGTGCATTTATTGGTACCATCTTATTAGATTCCATATATATGCGTTAGTATACTGTATTTGTCTTTTTCTTTTTGACTTACTTCACTTTGTATAATAACAGGTTTTAGATTCATCCACCTCATTAGGACTGATTCTTCTGCAATTCTTTTTTTTTTGATGGGGGTTTTTTCTGGCCACTTCTATTGGTCTTTCATTTATCTGTTTTCATCCATCTTTGTTCTTTGGCCTGTGTGGGCCTCCCATCACAGTGGCCTCTGTTGTCGCAGAGCACCGGCTCTGGGCACATGTGCTCCAGTACTCCGGCTCGGTAATTGGACACATCAGTCCTGCCACTCCGCGGCATGTGGGATCTTCCCAGGCCAGGGATCGAATTGGCGCCCCCTGCACTGCAAGGCGGTGTTCTTACCCAGTGGACCACCAGGGAAGCCCTGCAGTTCTTTTTATGACTGAGAAGTATTCCATTGTATATATGTACCAGAGCTTCTTTATCCATTCATTTGTCGATAGACATCTAGGTTGCTTCCATGTTCCAGCAATTGTGTAGAGTGCTGCAATGAACATTGGGGTACAGGTGGCTCTTTCAATTTTGATTTCATCATTATATATGCCTAGTAGTGGGATTGCTGGGTCATATGGTGCTTCGGTTTTTAGTTTTTTAGGAACTCTCCATACTGTCTTCCATAGAGGCTGTATCAATCTGCATTCCCACCAGCAATGCAAGAATGTTCCCTTTTCTCCACACCCTCTCCAGCATTTAGTGTCTGTCGATTTGTTGATGATGGCCATTCTGATGGGTGTGAGGTGATATCTCATTGTAGTTTTGATTTCCATTTCTCTAATTATAAGCAAGGTTGAGCATCGTTTCGTGTGCTTTTGGGCCATCTGTATGTCCTCTTCGGAGAAGTGTCTGTTTAGGTCCTTTTCCCATTTTTTTGATTGAGTTGTTCATTTTTCCAGTGCTGAGTTGTCTGAGTTGCTTGTAGATTTTGGAGATTAATTCTTGTCTATTGTTTCATTTGCTATGATTTTCTCCCATTCTGTGGGTTGTCTGTTCACCTTGTTTGTAGTTTATTTTGCTGTGCAAAAGCTTTTACATTTCATTAGGTCCCACATGTTTATGTTTATTTTTATTTCCGTTATTCTAGAGGGCGAGTCATAGAAGATCTTACTTTGATTTATGTCATGAGTGTTTTGCCTATATTCTCCCCTAAGAGTTTTATGGTCTCTGTTCTTACGTTTAGTTCTTTAATCCATTTTGAGTTTGTCTTTGTGTATGGTGTCAGGGAATGTTCCAATTTCATTTTTTTGCATGTAGCTTTCCAATTTTTCCAGCACCATGTGGTGAAGAAGCTGTTTTTGTCCCATTTTATATTTTTGCCTCCTTTGTCAAAAATAAGGTACCCATAGGTGCGTGGGTTTATCTCTGGGTTCTCTGTTTTGTTCCATTGGTCTATATTTCTGTTTTTGTGCCAGTACCATACTGTCTTGATGGCTGTTGCTTTATAGTGTAGTCTGAAGTTTAGGAAGGCTGATCCCTCCAGCTCCATTCTTCCTTTTCAGGATTGCTTTGGCTATCTGGAGTCTTTAGTGTCTCCGTATGAATCGTGTGATTTTTTGGTCTAGTTATGTTCAGAATGTCATTGGTATTTTGATCGGGATCACATTGAATCTGTAGATGATATTTGGTAGTGTAGTCATTTTCACGGTACTGATTCTTCTGACTGAGGTACATGGAATATCTCTCCATCTGTTTATGTTGTCTTTGATTTCTTTGATTAGTGTCTTGTAATTTTCTATGTACAGTTCTTTTGTCTCTTTAGGTAGGTTTATCCCTACATATTTTATTCTTTTGGTTGCAGTGGTGAATGGAATTACACCCTTGATTTCTCTTTCTGATTTTTCATTGTTTATATATAGGAATGCGAGTGATTTCTGTGTATTGATTTTGTATCCTGCAACTTTGCTGAATTCATTGATTAGCTCTTGTAGTTTTCTAATAGTGTCTTTGGTGTTTCCTATGTACAGTATTATGTCATCTGCAAATAGAGTTTCACGTCTTCTTTTTCAATCTGGATTCCTTTTATTTCTTTTTCTTCTCTTATTGCTATAGCTAGAACATCCAGGACTATAATAGTGGTGAAAGTGGACACTTGTTCCTGAGCTTAGAGGGAATGCTTTCAGTTTTTCACCATTGAGAATAATATTTGCTGTGGGCTTCTCATATATTGCTTTCACTGTGTTGAGAGAGGTTCCTTCTATGCCCATTTTTTGAAGGGTTTTGCTTGTACTTTTTTTCTTTTTTTTAACATTTATTTTATTTATCCTTTTGGGGGTGGGGTGGGGAGGGAGGGGAGCAGGCGGGCCACTTCTATTGGTCTTTCATTTCTCTATTTTCATCCATCTTTGTTCTTCGGCTCCTGTGGGCCTCCCATCATAGTGGCCTCTGTCGTCGCAGAGCACTGGCTCTGGGCGCATGCGCCCCAGAGCTCCGGCTCGGTAATTGGACTTTCTTGATAGGCGGGTTTATCTCTGGGTTCTCTGTTTTGTTCCATTGGTCTATATTTCTGTTTTTGTGCCAGTACCATACTGTCTTGATGGCTGTTGCTTTATAGTGTAGTCTGAAGTTTAGGAAGGCTGATCCCTCCAGCTCCATTCTTCTTTTTCAGGATTGCTTTGGCTATCTGGAGTCTTTAGTGTCTCCGTATGAATCGTGTGATTTTTTGGTCTAGTTATGTTCAGAATGTCATTGGTATTTTGATCGGGATCACATTGAATCTGTAGATGATATTTGGTAGTGTAGTCATTTTCACGGTACTGATTCTTCTGACTGAGGTACATGGAATATCTCTCCATCTGTTTATGTTGTCTTTGATTTCTTTGATTAGTGTCTTGTAATTTTCTATGTACGGTTCTTTTGTCTCTTTAGGTAGGTTTATCCCTACATATTTTATTCTTTTGGTTGCAATGGTGAATGGAATTACACCCTTGATTTCTCTTTCTGATTTTTCATTGTTTGTATATAGGAATGCGAGTGATTTCTGTGTATTGATTTTGTATCCTGCAACTTTGCTGAATTCATTGATTAGCTCTTGTAGTTTTCTAATAGCTCATCTGCAAATAGAGTTTCACGTCGTCTTTTTCAATCTGGATTCCTTTTATTTCTTTTTCTTCTCTTATTGCTATAGCTAGAACATCCAGGACTATAATAGTGGTGAAAGTGGACACTTGTTCCTGAGCTTAGAGGGAATGCTTTCAGTTTTTCACCATTGAGAATAATATTTGCTGTGGGCTTCTCATATATTGCTTTCACTGTGTTGAGAGAGGTTCCTTCTATGCCCATTTTTTGAAGGGTTTTGCTTGTACTTTTTTTCTTTTTTTTAACATTTATTTTATTTATCCTTTTGGGGGTGGGGTGGGGAGGGAGGGGAGCAGGCGGGCCACTTCTATTGGTCTTTCATTTCTCTATTTTCATCCGTCTTTGTTCTTCGGCTCCTGTGGGCCTCCCATCATAGTGGCCTCTGTCGTCGCAGAGCACTGGCTCTGGGCGCATGCGCCCCAGAGCTCCGGCTCGGTAATTGGACACATCAGTCCAGCCGTTCCGCGGCACGTGGGATCCTCCCAGGCCAGGGATTGAACCGGCACCCCTTGCCCTGCAAGGTGGTGTCCTTATGAACCGGCACCCCTTGCCCTGCAAGGTGGTGTCCTTACCCACTGGACCACCAGGGGAAGCCCCTTGCTTGTACTTTCTTTTAATAATTTTTTTTTTAAGCTTTGTGCCACGAGCTGTTTATTTATTATTGTCATCCATCTTTATTCTTTTGGCATGTGTGGGCCTCCCACTGCAGTGGCCTCTCATTGCAGACCACTAGCTCTGGGCGCACATGTTCTAGAGCACTGGCTCGTAATTGGACACATCAGTCCAGCCGCCGGGCCAGGGATCGAACCGGTGCCCCTTGCATTGCAAGGCGGACTCTTTACCCACTGGACCACCAGGGAAGCCCTTGCTTATATGGTTTTTTTTGGCCACTTGTATTGGTCTTTCATTTATTTCCATCTTTGTTCTTTGGCCTTTGTGGGCCTCCCATTGCAGTGGCCTCTCTCGCTTCAGAGCACCAGCTCTGGGTGCATGCGCTCCAGAGCTCCAGCTCAGTAGTTGGACACACCAGTCCAGCCACTCCATGGCACGTGGGATCTTCCCAGGTCAGGGATCAAACCAGTGCCCCTTGCACTGCAAGGTGGTGTCCTTATCCACTGGACCACCAGGGAAGCCCCCTTGCTTGTACTTTTAAGAGTCATGTCTAAGAAGCCATTGGACTATTTCATGGTCATTAGATTTACACTTAATTTTTTTTTTGAAGCATTTTATAATTTTGACTCTTACATTTTGATCTTTGACCCATTTTGTGATAGTTTTTTCTTTAATTGATTTTTTTGTTTATTTGTTTTTCTCCATTTTTATTCTTTGGCCTGTGTGGGCCTCCATTGCAGTGGCCTCTCGCATCATGGTTCTGGGTGCATGCGCTCCAGAGCGCTGGCTCCTAATTGGACACACTGGTCCAGCTGCTCCACAGCACGTGGGATCTTCCTGGGTCAGGGATCGAACCAATGTCCCCTGCATTGCAAGGCAGACTGTTTACCCACTGGACCACCAGGGAAGCCCTGTGAGTTTTTTGATTCAAAAATTTATTGAAAGGAATGTTCTTTCCTCCACTGTATTGTCATGACACTTGTTGCAAATCAGGTTGAGCAGCATGAATGGATTTGTCTCTGGACTCTTTTCTCTTCCATTGATTTGTATAGCTATCCTATGCTGTCACCACAGTTTTGGTTTTTTGTTTGGTTGGTTATTTTGGGGGGGTCTTTGCCACACAGCTTGTGGAATCTTAGTTCCCTGCTCAGAAGGACCCTCAGCAGTGAAGGCACAGAGTCCTAACCTCTGGACTGCCATGGAAGCCCCTACTGCACAGTTTTGATCACTCTAGCTTTGTAGTAAGTTTTGAAAGTGGGGAGTGTTAGTCTTCCACATTTGTTCTTTTACGAGATCATTATGACTCTTTAAGGCCTCTTAGATTTCCATTTGAATTTTGGGATCAACTTGTCAAAAAAAAGCAGCTGGGAGTTTGATAGGGATTGCTCCAATCTGTAGGCCAGTATGGCATCTAACCAGTCGGCTGATGTGTCTTTTAAGTCTCATTTAACCTACTGTGGGTTCTTCCTTTTTCTTCTGATCCATAGTCAGTTGCATTATCCACTTGCCCCTGCTCCCGTACTCTTCCTTTTTCTTTCTGTTTTTTAAGGTTTCCCTTTTTTTTTTTTTAACCTCTCAGTCACCTTTCATTTATTTTCATCCATCTTTTTTATTCTTTGACCTGCGTGGCCTCCCTCCTTATAGAGCACTGGCTCTGGGCGCATGTGCTCTAGAGTGCTAGCTCATAATTGGACACACCGGCCTAGCCACTCTATGACACATGGTGATCTTCCTGGGCCAGTGATCCAACAGGTGCCCCTTGCACTGCCTGGCAGCCTCGTTATCCACTGGGCCACCAGGGAAGCCCTTCCTTTTTCTTAATTTATTTTTGTTTTGTTTATATTTTGCTTGAGGAAACTGGGTCTCTGTCCTGTGGAGTTTTTCATCCTCTAGATTTTGCTAATTGCATCCCCATAGTATTCCTTTATACCCTGTGTTTCCTGTAGAATGGTAATTAGATCGAGAGCTTGGTCAGTTCAAGTTGATTTTTTGGTAAGATTACTTCATATGTTGTTTTGCATTTGCAATTATTACTGAAAGGAATGTTCTTTCCTCCACTGTATTGTCATGACACTTGTTGCAAATCAGGTTGAGCAGCATGAATGGATTTGTCTCTGGACTCTTTCTCTTCCATTGATTTGTATAGCTATCCTATGCTGTCACCACAGTTTTGGTTTTTTGTTTGGTTGGTTATTTTGGGGGGGTCTTTGCCACACAGCTTGTGGAATCTTAGTTCCCTGCTCAGAAGGACCCTCAGCAGTGAAGGCACAGAGTCCTAACCTCTGGACTGCCATGGAAGCCCCTACTGCACAGTTTTGATCACTCTAGCTTTGTAGTAAGTTTTGAAAGTGGGGAGTGTTAGTCTTCCACATTTGTTCTTTTACGAGATCATTATGACTCTTTAAGGCCTCTTAGATTTCCATTTGAATTTTGGGATCAACTTGTCAAAAAAAAGCAGCTGGGAGTTTGATAGGGATTGCTCCAATCTGTAGGCCAGTATGGCATCTAACCAGTCGGCTGATGTGTCTTTTAAGTCTCATTTAACCTACTGTGGGTTCTTCCTTTTTCTTCTGATCCATAGTCAGTTGCATTATCCACTTGCCCCTGCTCCCGTACTCTTCCTTTTTCTTTCTGTTTTTTAAGGTTTCCCTTTTTTTTTTTTAACCTCTCAGTCACCTTTCATTTATTTTCATCCATCTTTTTTATTCTTTGGCCTGCGTGGCCTCCCTCCTTATAGAGCACTGGCTCTGGGCGCATGTGCTCTAGAGTGCTAGCTCATAATTGGACACACCGGCCTAGCCACTCTATGACACATGGTGATCTTCCTGGGCCAGTGATCCAACAGGTGCCCCTTGCACTGCCTGGCAGCCTCGTTATCCACTGGGCCACCAGGGAAGCCCTTCCTTTTTCTTAATTTATTTTTGTTTTGTTTATATTTTGCTTGAGGAAACTGGGTCTCTGTCCTGTGGAGTTTTTCATCCTCTAGATTTTGCTAATTGCATCCCCATAGTATTCCTTTATACCCTGTGTTTCCTGTAGAATGGTAATTAGATCGAGAGCTTGGTCAGTTCAAGTTGATTTTTTGGTAAGATTACTTCATATGTTGTTTTGCATTTGCAATTATTATTTTAATCAACACATGCCTCTGTTCATTGCTTAGTTATCTTGGGAATCATAGCATATCTGTGCATAAAGAGCTTCTTTATTCCTTTTTAAGGCTGTATAATCCATTGTATGGTTGTACCATAGTGTGTTTTATTTCATTTTTTATTGAACATTTTGATTTTTTGTTGTTCATTCACTCAGTCATGTCTGATTCTTTGTGACTCATGAACTGTAGGATGGCAGGCTTCCCTGTCCTTCACTCTCTCGCGGAGTTTGTTGAAATTCATGTCCGTTGAGTCAGTGATGCCATCCAACCATCTCGTGCTTTGTCACCCCCTTTTCCATTTGCCTTAAATTTGCCCAGCATCAGGGTCTTTTCCAAAGAGTTGTCTCTTTGCATCAGGTTGCCAGAGTATTGGAGCTTCAGCTTCAGCATCTGTCCTTCCAGTGACTATTCAGGGTTGATTTCTTTAGGATTGGCTGGTTTGGTCTCCTTGCAGTCCAAGACTCTCAAGAGTCCTCTCCGGCAGTACTGTTCAAAAGCATCAGTTCTTCAGCTTTGAACCTTCTTTATGGTCCAACTCTCACATCCTTATGTGACTATTGGGAAAACCATAGCTTTGCCTGTATGGAGCTTTGTCAGAAAGTGATGTCTCTGCTTTTTAGTACACTGTCTAGGTTTGTCATAGCTTTTCTTCCAAAGAGCCAGCATCTTTTAATTTTATGGCTACAGTCACCATCCATACTGATTTTGGAGCCCAAGAAAATAAAGTCCGTCACTGTTTCCATTGTTTGCCCATCTAATTGCCATGAAGTAATGGGACCAGATGCCATGATCTTAGTTTTTTGAATGTTGAGTTGGAAGCCAGATTTTTTAACTCTCCTCTTATATTTTCATCAAGAGGCTCTTTAATTTCTCTTCAGTTGCTGCCATTAGGGTAGTAGTGTCATTTGTGTTACTGATATTTCTCTTAGCAATCTTGATTCCAGCTTGTGCTTCATCCAGCCCAGCATATTGCATGATGTACTCTGCATATAAATTAAATAAGCAGAGTGACAATGTACAGCCTTGACATACTGCTTTCCTGACTTGGAACCAGTCCGATTCTGTTGTTCCATGTCTAGTTCTAACTGTTGCTCCTTAACTGCATATAGGTTTCTCAGGAGGTAGGTGAGATGGTCTGGTATTCCCATTTCTTTCAGAATTTTCCACAATTTGTTGTGATCCACACAGATCACAGATGGTTTTTGTTCTTTCTCCTTGTGATGTTTTACTAAATAACCCTGTACGTGCATCATTTTTCACATTCACAGTGCATCAGGTTAAGTACTTATGAGTAGAATTATTGAGTCAGGTATACATTAATCATTTAGATAAATATTGCCAAATTGCCCTGCTACGAACATTCCCATGAGCCATGTAAGAGTTCCATTTAACGGGGATCTTTTGAACATAGAAGAAACATGCTAAGCTGCGACTGCTTAAATAGAATAAGTATATAAAAAAATAGAGTAAGTATATTCTGTATGTGCATGTGTATACACACATGTGCACACATGCACAGACGTATGGAAAGCTTCATGGGCCTATAAAGTGTATTGTAACTAGTTACCAGCTGGCCCTGTATCTGGTGCTTAACCCTGGTAGGAACTGTCTTCATCAGTCAGTGGAAAGTAAAACTTGTGGACTTTTTCAAACTCTAAAGGCAGACTGCTTATATTTAAGAGCCATCTTTTTTGTTGTTGTTGTTAGTTTGTTATTCTAAATCCCTTCTTCCTGCCCTTTTAGTCTTATAGCAGAAATTGGACAAGAAATATCTTCTTGCTAGGAGCTAAGGCTCCCATAAGAAGACTGTCCCCTGAAGTGTTAAAATCTTGATCTCGGGCAGTAGAAGCTTTGTCCCTTTGGTCCCCAGAAGATAGCCGTGGTCCTCGTGGAGATGCAGGCTTCCCTACCGGAGGCGCTGGCTTGGTCTGAGCAGATCTAGTGAATGTACAGATTGTGCCCATCTACTCTCAGGTCACACATCTCTCTGAATCCCAAGAACATTCTCCATTAGTAATTTTCAGTGGCATTTTGTTAAGAGAATGTGGTCCTGCAAATGCAGAAGTTGGCAAAGAACTTCACCAAATGAATGAGGTCAAAGGGCACAATTTTGTTCTCTGTGGGCATCTAACTGCTTTTGGAATGAAATTTGTTAGAGATGTGATCTCTTTTTTTCTTTCTTGAAGCTTTCTAGATAATTGGGAACTTGGTCCTTTCACTTAAACTCTGCCAGTGCCCTCGTGGTCCCGCGTCATTTGGTCACATCTCTGGGGCTTGCTTCCATCCTTCCTTTAGGCCAGCCCTCGTCCTCCACCGCTGCTCTGAACCTGAGCCGCCTTTTCTAAGATAGACCCTAAAATTCAATTCGCCCTTGAAATACTTAGTAAAATGACATGTCTCACGAATAACTTCACAAATTACTTTTTAAAATAATGGATTCATGCCCTTATGGTAACGTGTTTTTTGTTTTTTGTTTTTTTGAACAAAATTTTCTCACATAATGCTGAGCGTATCATGGTGTATGTGAATATAGTAATACAAGTGAATGTTGAGGTAATGAATGGTATATAATTTGATATTATGTCCCAGATTTGCACATTCTCCTCACTTCCACCTCCGAAATTTAGCCATTTGCTGTGAAACTTTGTAGTGCATTTTTCTGCATTCTCACACATTATAAATGTTGGCCTGCTCTGTGCCTAAGGGATGGGATAGAGGAAAAAGAGCCCTTGCCCCCAGAGACTTCCAGTCAGAGGAGAATGTGGGTAAGAGAAGACAGCCGTTAGGACTGTCTATCTTCTACAGCCTTCCTGTCTATAATACAGGCCTTATGGAGATAGAGGTGCTGTTCCTTCCTAGTTAAAGTACCTTGGATGCTTTTTAAATGTTTACATTTGGCTTTCTCAAAAATTGTGTGAATGGGTAGTTATATGTGCATAATAGCAAATTGAAAAGGGACAGAAGAGTGTGGAGTGAAAAGTTAAGTCTCCCCTGGTCTCAACTGCTCTCCCCAGCACAGCCACTGTTACCAGGTTTTAATGTATTTTTTCACACATACAGGGACATTCCCCACACCATGCCCCCCCCCCCACCACCAGATTATAATGTGTACTCACTCTTCCCTTTGTCGTTTAGTACATTTTATCTCAGGTCGTTCAGTACCAGTACACACAGAGATGCTCTACTCTCCTTAATAGCTGAACACTACTCCCTCACATTGGTTCTCTGTTATCAGCAATGCTGCATGATCATCATTTAGCTGAAGGACATGACCAAATTATCCTCCATTCTCTCAGCAGCATAATACAGATGCCTATTCCTCCATATATATTGTTAATCCTCCTGTGCTTTAAAAGTCGTTTTCCTTTTTTGGTGAACTGTTTGTGTCTTGAATCTCCTTTTCTGTCCAGTTGTTGGTCGGTGGTTGGTTTTGGAAGAACTATTTATATCCTAAAGAAATTAGCTTTTGTGATATAATTGTATCAGCTCTGTTTTCTTGTAGCCTGTTACCACCTCTTCTGCAGTTATGTCACTGTCACTTTTCTACATCTCCGTGTTTCCACATCACTTATCTTCAGCAGCTTCCTTTCCGCTCATCAGTACTTCCTGTATGAGGAGATGAACGGTGTGTACTGGCTGGTTGAGATCTCTCACTGCTTCTCTGGTATTTTTTTCTTTTTTCTTTTTTCTTTTTTTTTCACTTCTGATTTCATGTACTTGAAACTATGTATCCTTTTCACATCTACAAGAGGTGGTAGGGACTTGTTAAGGTAAAACCCTAGAAGGTAATATGCTTGTCAGCCTGAAACAATGAGTTTGAACTCCAGCCCTTTCTCTTCAGAGAGCTCTGGGATCATTTTAGTACATTATCTTTTGATTCGGATTCAGGGTTGTGTTTTCTACTCGAAGTGACCTTTAACCTTAACCAGGTCCTTGGACCTCCATCCTCAGCAAAATGGGGAATCCCTACACAGCAGGTTGTGGTAGTGATGAAATGAGGCTGAAACAGGGAAGATGAAAGGATCAAGGAGAGAGCCCTTCTTTTCCTCTAGCCTTCCAGTCTTGTGTTTTCTAGGTTGAGGCCCGCTGTCATGGAGGTGAGGCTGTGACAATGGGTTTTCTTGAGTGAGAAAAGGCCCAGCTACTTGGTGATATTCTGCATGGTCTTAAAATGTTCTCTGCTGTGGCTTTAGTTTTCTCAGTTGCAAATGGGGTATACAACTTTGATTTGAGGGTGACATGCATGTTGACTACCTAGTATTGTTTTGAGGCTTCCAACATGAAGCCCTTGACATACGGAAAGCACACCACTGGCTTTGGTACAGGGCACTGAAGTAACAGTCCCACCTCCTTCTTTGCAGAAGCCCCGTCCTGCGTGTCTCTGGGAAGCACCTCCCTGAGCAGCCCTTCCATCCACTGCCCGTCCGCGGCCGTCTGTGTCGGCATCCTTCCTGGCCTGGGCGCCTACTCCGGGAGCAGTGACTCTGAGTCCAGCTCAGACAGTGAAGGCACCATCAACGCCACCGGCAAGATTGTCTCCTCCATCTTCCGAACCAACACGTTTCTTGAGGCCCCCTAGCTCCTCTGTTCTTACTGCAGGGAGCTCCTACCCAAGAGTAGACCGGACAGTTAATTCTGCCCACAGGCATTACCTCCCACAGGAAACTCCTTTGTCTGATCCCTGTGCACACCGTGACATTTTTAACCACATCTAAAAATGTGCCAGAATCTACTTGTGACCTAACTTGTGTTTGGTTTCTCTTTCTACTCCAGTACAGATGCCCAAACCTGTCCTGTGACCGACCAGTGTCCTCACTGGTACAGTAGGGCAGAGGTCAGGGCCCAGCAGCAATTCCACTGAAAATGCCCTGGAAAGATAGGTACCAAGCAGCTTGCAAAGGGTGTGGGTTCTATTGCTTTCTTGTTTTTTTGTTTTCCTTCTTTTCCTTTCCCAACATCTGAAAGAAGCAAGGACAGTTACTGAACAGGTATCATTTCAACGTTCTATTCTAGAAGAAGGCGCCCTTTGATTATGTTATGTTATGGAGTGCACAGCGGGCAGGGGTGGGGAGAGGAGATCCGGGGTGATGGAACCATGCACAAGACCCTGGAACTAGATTCTTGATGTTGTGTGACTAAGTAAACCACTTCCACAGAGGGCATCACTTAACACTCATTGTTTACTGTGAAGTTTTTCCTTACCCTTGGCTTCTCCTTCTCCCTCCATCTAATCCCATGTAAGACTCTAAATCTTAGAGAAACAAACACGAGTCTTATTCTGTTGCAGTCAGAAATCATGTGTGGACAAGATCACTTATTTCTGGCAGTTCCTAGAATTCTAATACGGCACAGCCAGTGGGATTCCTGTCCCCCCAACGGCCCCCCGTTGGATACATTTAATAGTGTGACTTCTAACTATGGAAGGTGTTTCTAGCCTAAAGGCACTGCCCTCGTCCTTTCCTTGTGGGGGCTCTCCCTGTGGGAGGGAGGGAAAGGCAGTGGCGGGGACAAGGTATGGAGGCCTAGAGGACAGAGGTGGGCCGTGAGCTTTTAACAACAACAATCTGGAGACTCCTTCAGAGGAGTGGGCCCGTGCAGCTTTCTCCCCCTAGGTCCCTACGTCAGTTGTTTCTACTTCCTTGGGTGTGAGACGGAGCGAGACACACACTGAATGTGTCCACACTGTGATGCTGGCAGGCAGAGAAGCTGCTTAGTTTTAACGTGGGCAGAGAGGTCCTCGGATCTCCTCCAACCCACTCCTTTTCCCTCCCAAAGCAGTGACACACTGGTGCCCGCTGGCAGATGGCGACTTCCCTTCACCCATAACTGATGCCTTGTGGATTCTTCTTCCTTTTCAGAGGCACCCTGTGCTAATTGTTCCTGACTGTCAGTACAGGTGCATCAGCTCCATCTAAAAACACGACTTTGAGGTAAAACTGTGTGAGCACCTTCTGCCTCTGCCGCGCTGTTCCCATGATGGCGCTGTTGTTGTTACAGCGTGCGCCCGGGGCACACCTAAGATCAGCTCAGGAGGCAGACCAACGAGCCAAAGTCATAATCTTTATGTGGGTTGACTTTTCAGAGGCTGTGACTGTGCCTCGTGGCCTCTGTTGATGTTGGGAGAAGTTGACAAAGGGTTGCAGGGATTAATTTGAAAACTAATCAGCCTGTCAGAGAGTAAGATCGTGCTTTTCCCATGCTGGAAGTGTGTGCTCTCAACTCCCTCTCCATCGACCCTAACGACTGGATTGTGTCGAGGAAGTTGAGACTCTTCAGCCTGAGGTGTCTGCTCTTGGTGTCTCAGGAGAGCCGGAGAACCACTGGTGGGCACGTCCTCTGTCCCCAGAGCTGTTAGTGGAGAGCGCTGGGTCTGAGACACGGGTTCTGTGGAAACCGCGGATAGGGACGCAGGGTCTGGCCTGCCCGGTGGAGGAAGCAGCCCTGGAACACATCTAGTGTGGACAGTGTTTCAGACCCAAAGAATAGGAGAACCGGACAGTGGAAGGAAACATTGCTCTAAATCCCAAAATGCGCTCTCCTGCCTCAGTACATAATTAGGATTTTATAGCCAGGTAATAAGGAATAAAAATGAGGTTTGGGGTGACTTCTTAAAGCCTGGTGCATTGTCTTCTTGTAACTTTGAAGCATGTGAGGGAGAAAGCTTGTCTATGAGGAATGGTGTTGCCAGTTCTATGTAGATTATTATTATTGTGACATAACACAGCCCCTCTCTCAACCACTTCCTGTTAGCTCTACCTTTGGCCCTGTCACCCACCCCAGTGAGGAGGAAGGGAACATGAAATCCAAGGCATCCAATTTTCTGTCTGTTAAAAGGAGGGAAGCCAGTGTGACTGGCCAGCTGGACTGACTGGTGACCTGTTTATGTCTGCCTTCCCTGGGCCAGGAGGAGAGCAAGCTGACTTCTCAAGCCCAGAGTTGGGGGGCATTCTAGACTGAAAGTCAAGTCCCTAATGAGGAGTGGCCTAGGCTAGTCCCTTGCGTCCTCATTTACTCTCCACCTTGTGGGTCCTTCCCTCTGGCTACCTCCCAGGAATCCCAACCTGGTTTTGCCTTCTGTGGGTGTATCGCAGTGGTTATGCGCTTGGAGCTAGAGGCTGAATCACTTGGGCAAAAACCTTCACCTCTGTGGGCTTCAGGTTCCTCCTCGGTAGATAGGAATAAGGATGCCAGCTTCCTAGTGAAGGTGAAAGATGATCTGGACTAGAATCTTGGTGTGTATCTGGGGCTCATAGGGTAGCCTAAATGGTAGCCATCCTAGTGGTACCATCAGGCTTCTCCCAACTCTGGGTCATGTCCCAGGTTTCTGTTCGTGGTGACTTGTGGTGGGTTTGTCACATTCTGCTGCATTCCTTCATTGCAGCTAGAACACTGATGCGATGATGGGTCAGATCTGGTCGTCAGAGCTCCAAGCCGCTTCTGCCGTGTGCTTCCTTCTCAGCTAAATGTTAATTGCTCAGGCACACCCAGTTCCTTGGCTCGGGCGTCCTAGCTGTGGGTATGCGGCTCAGCTGTCGTCTTAAGCCCCTCCAGAAAAACAGAGACAGCTCAGTGGCAGTGCACCGTCACTTAGACTTGGATGTTTCTTGATTTCTTGGTGTGCTCAGCCCACTTACGCTTAACAGTATGGAATGCAAGTTCTGCTTGGTGGGAGGCTAGATCTTGGCACCTCTTCCATAGTGTTGAATACAAGATGCCAGTGGCACATTTACGCCTTAGTGATACTGGCAGGGGCTGGTATTTTGCTCCCTTACCTGCTGGAGCAAGGGTTTAGGGAGAGAGGGGACGTCAGAGCACAAGCAGGCAGAATGGGGTCCAGCATCAGCTCTGCAGAGCAGTGGGCAGCACAGCCCAGAGACAGCCTCTGCTCCAAGCTTCAGGTCGTCGACTGGGCATCTCCCTCAGTTTTAGACATGGTCATGCACATGGTTAACCCTTCTGTTGGTCTGTTCCTTGGTCAGCGTTTACTGAGGGCCGCTGTGGGTGGGCCAGGCTCTGGGATGTTTGGAGACTGTAGTGTCTTCCATCCTGAACAAAAAAGAAGTCCTGCAAAGCAGCCCTTCTCTGCGTTTTCGAAACTCTGATTCAGTGACTTGCCCAAGGTCACATAGATAGGTACCAGAACCAGAATTTTAATTTGAGCCTTTCAGCTCTAAGTCTGGGCTTCTGTGGTTTCAGTGCAACTTTAAAACAAATGCAAGTGCCCTGGCCTCAGTGGAGGTGATTCAAGAGTGAAGGAGTCTCTTAGTCAGAGTTCTAAGTTCACTTTTCATCCCGCTATCCATGCGCAAAAACCAAATATCACCAAAGCTTGGTTGGTTTTTATTGAAATACGGTTGACATATAATATTAGTGTCAGGTGTACAACATAGTTATTCAGTATTTGTATATATTGTGAAGCGACCTGCTACCACACACAGTTACCACACCGTCTTCTTGTGATGAAAGCTTGTGAGGTCTATTCCCTTAGCAACTTCCAAATATCCACTCTGGTATTATTAACTGTAGTCACCATGCTGTATGTAACGTCCCCAGGACTGACTTATCTTGGTTTGTTTTTTTAAGTGGTGATTTGCCTGGTCAGGTATTCAATACATTCCTTTCCCTGGTGAGCTCAAACTAGCTGGGCGTAGAGGGCTTGCTTGACTGGTCCATCGCGGGCAGAGAAGGGGGACGGAAAAGATGGCTGGGTCTGCTCCCACTTGCAGCTGCGAAGTGGGGGCTGAGAGGTAGGTGGTCCATCGGGGTTCAAGCATTTATGGTGGGGCACGTCCCTGATGCAAGGCAGGGACTCTGCCTTAACCCAGCCCATTGTCAGGCTCCACAGCTCCCCCAGCCTGGTCAGTTATTTCCATGGGGAGGTGCATGGGAATGGTCTGCATCAGTAGTATCTCCCCCAGTAATCCCCACCCACTGAGGGCCGAGGAGGGGATGTGGGGCTGGGAGGAGAAAGCTGCTCCACTGGAGAGGCCTCTGTTCAGTCTGCACTTGACAGATTCCCTCAGGCTGAGCTGGGTACAGCCTTCCCTGGATACGTGGCCTCGGCTACCAAATGGGAGGGTCAAGTCAGCAGTGGTGGGTGGTGGTCAGCACGCACTCTCCCAGCTGGCCCGAAGGAGGGCTGGGTGTGAACCAGAGGCGCTGGTCTTGAGATTCTGCCTAGCTGGTGCTGCGCTGGTGGGCTCTGACTTCCCAAAGGTCTCCGAGGCTCCCTGCAGTCCCGCAGCCCTCTCAGGAGAGGCGAAGGTGTCCCTGGCCTGTCCACAGTGGGCCCTCAGTAACTGCTGACTGATGAACAGTGCCTCCCTCCCTTGAGGATATTTCAGCCAACCCGGTGGCCATGGAATCAACAGAGACTTCGGAAGCCTCGGATACAGATGTCCCTCGCTCACTCCCACCAGATGGACACCAGGCTCCTGAGCTTACTTGGCACCTGGAGGTAGGAACCTGCCTGGCCCACTGGCCAGGTCTAGCAGGCCTCTTGTGTATGAATTACTGACCTGGGAGAGTGGCTTGAGATGACCGGCTGTATTGCGGAGCAAAGACAGGTTCATCAGCAGCTTGAGAAGAAACTGCCTTCTGGAGTCTCGGGAGACAGTCATTGCCGTGGAACAAGGGTAGGCTCTGGAGTCGGCCAAACTAAGTTCTGGCTCGCTCTGCCTTTAATAGATTCAGTAGCCTCTGCTTGTTTCCTCGTCTCTGGTCCTACGCAGGGGCTGGTTGGAAGGGTTCATCAAGATTATGCCTGTAATGTGCTTAATAGGGAGCCAGAAACCTAGGGCTGTATATAAACGCCAGTTGCTGTCGGTTGCACATAATAGGCCTGTGGCCCAGGGGCTGACTGGACCTCCAAGGAGGAGGCAGACAGAAGAGAAAGACGTGTTATGTGGAGGCGAGGAGGGAACTGGACCTCTGGGGTTTCAAAGACGCGTCGCCTAGCTGGTGTCCGGAGGTCGGGCCCAAGCCCAGGGTGGGGCATGTGATAGAATGCAGTGGCTGCTGCAGGAGGGACAAAAGCCGCCTGTCTAGTTAGCATCCTGGAACCAGAGAGGTGTTCACACGCTGTAAATCTCAGGGAGTACCTCGGTGCCCGAGGACCCTCAGGAGGGGCAGAGGGGGGCAGCAACAGCGGTCCTGTGGTGGGGAGAAGGGAGAGGACGGGGGGACACAGGCCAGAGAGGGTGGACTAAGCAGGAGGCGGCGGGGCGCCCGTGTGTTGGCTGGGCCTGTCCTGGTTCTGCTGAGCCCAGAGGCCTGTGATTGTTGGTGATCGTCTCGCCGCAGACGTTTCCTGGTCACACGCGGTGTGCCAGGTGCTCTGCCAGTTTACTGGCTGTACTGCTGTTTGTGTGGAATGCGTGTCCCCAGGTAGAGGTGACTCTACCAACTTCACAGGCTTGTGGGGGGAAGGGGTCTTCCTGTTTCCTTCCCCACATCAGTGAGCCCTCAGGTCCCGGCTGAGGAAGGAGCTGACACAGGGACATCCAAAACTCCTTTATTACCCTGAGTGTAACAAACATGGTCACAGTATAAAACCAGCAGGAATTAGGTGCAGGCTGCCACCCAGTAAGTACTGGGGACATGTTCCTTAGTTACTTGGAAAAAGCCAGTTATGATTGTAAAAATTTTATTCTTTAATAACAATAATAATTCCACTAAAATTATACAAAGTACATTCAATACTTAAGAGTGGCAAGGGTAGGGGAGAGGAGGCAAGGAAGCCAATTTGGCCTGGAAGCATCATCATCATCAGTCGACTCCAACGAAGGAAGCCCAGCTAGGCTGGAGGAAGTTGGGGGTGGAGGTCCGGTCGTAAAAAATAAAAATGGATCATTAAGGGGAAAAAAAAAGGCCACCCACAAGGAAGCAGGGTGAGCGTGCATGTTCCTGGGGAGGGCGGGAGGCCCAGCCGACATGCTGCGGCTGGGCGAGGGCCGGCACTCAGGCGGGCTCCGAGTTGGTGGGGGGCAGGTTTTTATGCTTGAAATACTGAACAACTTGTTGGGGCAGTTCCGCCAGCACGGCTTTGGCCAAGGTCTCTTTTGCCGCCTGCGGGAGAGAGGGTGACTGGGTTGAGTGGGGAGGGGCAGCACGCCCAGGGAACAGGTATAGCGGGTGTCCCTTGAGGACAAGCTGTCAAACTTGCGTCCCTCCGTCCAGCCTGAAACCCCATCCTTGGCAGTGCTCTCCTTTCTCTTCACATGAAGTGTGACTCCCACCTGAGCACTCGAGGTGCCCGGGAGTAACATTTCAGGAGGAGTTTGTCAGTGGGAGGCTTCTGGGGAAGAGGTGGTGGAGGGGAGCAGAACAGCCTGCTCGTCGGGCGGATAGTTCCCGCGCCTGGCTGGAAGGGAACGGGGTGCTTGGCTGGGATTAAGAACCTGCAGCTGTTGGATTTACCACTCATCGCCCAGCCACGGGCCAGGCACACCAGGAGCTCGGTCATTGTTCATGCGGTGCCTGAGTGGCCAGTGCCCAGCACTTGTGCTCAGGAGGCCCACGCTCCAGAGGCTCAGGCAAGCCTACTGGTTACTGGGCACAGAGGTGTGAGCACCAGTGCTTACAAACTGGAGTGCCCAGTCTGAACTGGGCGCCTCTCCCTTGAGTTCCGTCAGCTTGCGGAAGCAGGTGCTCACCAGCTGTCCTGTGGCCACACCTGGGGGCAGGGCCTGGCATGGCGCTAGGCACGCAGGAGGCCCTCAAAGTACGTACTCAATAGAGCTAAGGATAGAGGAGCCTAGGGCTGGGCAGACAGTCCCATCGCCTTCAGCCTAGATTAATAACTATGCTTGTTGGGGTCCTGTTACCGCGCCCGCCCAAGCCCGCGCCCACACTCACGTTGCGGAATTCTCGAAAGGGCACGAACTGCACAATATCGCGGGCTGCCTCCTCCCCCGTGTGGGAGCGCAGCGTGCGGCTGTCCCCGTCCAGGAACTCCATGGCGGCGAAGTCAGCGTTGCCCACGCCAACAATGATGATGGACATGGGCAGCTTGGAAGCCTGCACCACGGCGTGCCGCGTCTCCTCCATGTCGCTGATGACACCGTCAGTGATGATGAGGAGGATGAAGTACTGCTGCAGGAGGGGTCAGCAGGCACTCAGCACAGCCCACGGCCCCTTCTTCCTGTCCCACCAGCCCCTTGGGGGAAGGCGGCTCTCCTCCCCCAGCTGCTGCCGGACCCCAGCCACCTCCCTCCGCACTCCGGCCCCGCACGCCTCTCCGGCACAGCCGGAAGCAGACTGCTCTCTTCCTCCAGCCCTGTGGAAAGGCAGACTCCCCAGCTCGGGCATCTGAACGCCCTGGACTCCAGGCCTGGCTCTGGCAGTGGCTACACCTGGGACTCTGGGCCTCTGACTCAGCTCACCGTGCCTTGGTTTCTTCGTATGAAAACTGGGAGTTCCTTCTCTTAAAGAGACCACACCAGCGACGTGGCAGCATCTCAGCAATCGACAGCTGCATCCCTGGCAGAGTGAGGCCCCCAAATGCCAAGGAAGGTGCATTCTTTTGGCTAGTCCTCTTGCTACCTGCGCACCGTGGCCAGGCCCCCCTCAGGCCCATGGCCAGTGCCCAGCACTTGTGCTCAGGAGGCCCACGCTCCAGAGGCTCAGGCAAGCCTACTGGTTACTGGGCACAGAGGTGTGAGCACCAGTGCTTACAAACTGGAGTGCCCAGTCTGAACTGGGCGCCTCTCCCTTGAGTTCCGTCAGCTTGCGGAAGCAGGTGCTCACCAGCTGTCCTGTGGCCACACCTGGGGGCAGGGCCTGGCATGGCGCTAGGCACGCAGGAGGCCCTCAAAGTACGTACTCAATAGAGCTAAGGATAGAGGAGCCTAGGGCTGGGCAGACAGTCCGATCGCCTTCAGCCTAGATTAATAACTATGCTTGTTGGGGTCCTGTTACCGCGCCCGCCCAAGCCCGCGCCCACACTCACGTTGCGGAATTCTCGAAAGGGCACGAACTGCACAATATCGCGGGCTGCCTCCTCCCCCGTGTGGGAGCGCAGCGTGCGGCTGTCCCCGTCCAGGAACTCCATGGCGGCGAAGTCAGCGTTGCCCACGCCAACAATGATGATGGACATGGGCAGCTTGGAAGCCTGCACCACGGCGTGCCGCGTCTCCTCCATGTCGCTGATGACACCGTCAGTGATGATGAGGAGGATGAAGTACTGCTGCAGGAGGGGTCAGCAGGCACTCAGCACAGCCCACGGCCCCTTCTTCCTGTCCCACCAGCCCCTTGGGGGAAGGCGGCTCTCCTCCCCCAGCTGCTGCCGGACCCCAGCCACCTCCCTCCGCACTCCGGCCCCGCACGCCTCTCCGGCACAGCCGGAAGCAGACTGCTCTCTTCCTCCAGCCCTGTGGAAAGGCAGACTCCCCAGCTCGGGCATCTGAACGCCCTGGACTCCAGGCCTGGCTCTGGCAGTGGCTACACCTGGGACTCTGGGCCTCTGACTCAGCTCACCGTGCCTTGGTTTCTTCGTATGAAAACTGGGAGTTCCTTCTCTTAAAGAGACCACACCAGCGACGTGGCAGCATCTCAGCAATCGACAGCTGCATCCCTGGCAGAGTGAGGCCCCCAAATGCCAAGGAAGGTGCATTCTGGCTTTTGGACTCTGGGACCAGCCTCCCCTTCTCTGCTCCACCTGCACAGAACACCTGTGACCTTGCTCATTCCCCATCAGTGTCCCGGCTTTGGAGACCCCTTGCAGGAGCTAAAGCAGGTCATCTAGGTCAGTGTTTCTGGGAGTGTTGGTCTGCTGACAACACGCACACTGGGGGCACACTCGAGACATCATCAGTCACATTGTGTGTGGGTGGGGCGGTGTTGATTTTGCAGTGATCTTTGAATTCTACAGCCTGCACCCAAGAGGAAGTCTGTTTGGGGCTAGTGTGTCTCACTTGCTAACTCTCCCTGTTAACAAAGAGGAAGCTCAGAGCTCCAGGACCGCACTCTCTAGGTAGACCTGGATACCACTGGGCAACCCGCTATGTTTATTTCTATTGTTACTTGCCCTCATGGCAAGTGATAACTTTTCCTGTACAGTAGGTTGTAGTTTCTTTATAAAACTGAAAAAAATACTGAATAATTAGTGGAGGTGAGAGGTGGCCAGGGCACAACCTATGGAGGTGGGGGCTGAGCAAGTGAAGTTCAGGAAAGCTCCCTGGAGGATCTCTGGGCAGAAGCCCCAGGACTCCCGGCTGTCTGAGACCTCACCTTCACCTTGGCTGTGTGCTTAGCACCCCCTGGCCCCTTTGGGGAACTGTTTTCCCCATTCATAAGTGAACAGAAAGGCCCTTGTGATCCTGATAGTGTCTGTGTGGGGCTTTTGGCTTTTCGTCTGACCCTTCTGATTCTTCAGAGAGGAAATGGGGCTCCAGACTAGTCAAGGTTATGGAGCTTTTCGGACAGAGCCAAGCCAGCCCCCAAGTCAGCATGGGGCTGCCTTCTCGGTCAGCAAAGCTGTTAGCTCCCTGGGAGACATAGAGCCCACGGGTTCCGCCGTCTAGGATGCCCTGCTCTCCTGCCTGTTCCACCTCCTAGGCCCCCAACCTGAAAGTAGCAGTCCAGCTCCTCCTGCACTGTGCCTTTAAGAGAGCGACTGCAGGGCTGGGGATGGATCCCTGTTGCTGTGGAGATGACAGCCTGAATTCTTGCTGAGGAGGCTGCTGCCACCAGTCCCCACTCTTTGGGCTGGGGGCACCTCATAAGCCGTTCCAAACTCTTGTCCCCTCACAGCCCACCACTGATGCAACCAGCCAGCACCCCCTTCCCTTTGTGGCCCTCTAACCTCACTTCTGTCCTACCAGAAATGGTCCAGAGCAGTATTTCCAGGACACCTAAGCTGGCAAGGGGGAAGGCACTGAGAGGCCTGGCACTGAGGACAGAAAACACTTGGCCTTGGGTGACAGGCCTCTGCGCTCTGTGGGTGGGGCAGGTCTCCCACCCTCCTGACACGGCCCTCCTGGCTCTTCCTTCCAGCCAGCCACAGGTCCCCATTAGGAGACGAGCATGCAGGCCTGGGCCTGCCTCTCAGCCTTGGCGCCCTCTTCCTTGGGGCCTGGGTTCCTGCAGAACTGAAAAGGTGAGTCCTGGTGGCGGTGACCCCACACGCTCCCTGTCACCCTCACACTGGGATTCTCCTTTTGGAGGTGGGGAGACAGGCTAAAGGGGGTTCAGTGACTTGCTCAGGGACTCAGCCAGGAAGGGCACAGGTGGGATTCAAGCCCCAGGCCTGGGGCTCCTTCCACACTGGCATCAGTGGCCAGTAGCTCGCTTGCTCTCCAGTAGTGGGGCCTGGCAGGGCGAAACTTTCTGCACCTTCCTCAGCCCCAGTGTCGGCAGGCCTGAGTGGCCAGGACAGCAGCCGAGGGCAGGGTCCAGAGGCCTGGCACTGCATCTCTGTCCGCTTTCCTGCACACCAGCCAGCCACAGTGCGCACACCTCTGTGCCTGGCCTCAGCTTCTTTCAGCTGGGCACTGGTCCTGGGCTTCATGCCCGTCCCAGGCAAAAATGAGGTCGTCCAGGAGCCTCTAAGGCCTACGGGGCTGCCTTCTCGGTCAGCAAAGCTGTTAGCTCCCTGGGAGACATAGAGCCCACGGGTTCCGCCGTCTAGGATGCCCTGCTCTCCTGCCTGTTCCACCTCCTAGGCCCCAACCTGAAAGTAGCAGTCCAGCTCCTCCTGCACTGTGCCTTTAAGAGAGCGCCTGGAGGGCTGGGGAGGGATCCCTGTTGCTGTGGGGATGACAGCCTGAATTCTTGCTGAGGAGGCTGCTGCCACCAGTCCCCACTCTTTGGGCTGGGGGCACCTCATAAGCCTTTCCCAAACTCTTGTCCCCTCACAGCCCACCACTGATGCAACCAGCCAGCACCCCCTTCCCTTTGTGGCCCTCTAACCTCACTTCTGTCCTACCAGAAATGGTCCAGAGCAGTATTTCCAGGACACCTAAGCTGGCAAGGGGGAAGGCACTGAGAGGCCTGGCACTGAGGACAGAAAACACTTGGCCTTGGGTGACAGGCCTCTGCGCTCTGTGGGTGGGGCAGGTCTCCCACCCTCCTGACACGGCCCTCCTGGCTCTTCCTTCCAGCCAGCCACAGGTCCCCATTAGGAGACGAGCATGCAGGCCTGGGCCTGCCTCTCAGCCTTGGCGCCCTCTTCCTTGGGGCCTGGGTTCCTGCAGAACTGAAAAGGTGAGTCCTGGTGGCGGTGACCCCACACGCTCCCTGTCACCCTCACACTGGGATTCTCCTTTTGGAGGTGGGGAGACAGGCTAAAGGGGGTTCAGTGACTTGCTCAGGGACTCAGCCAGGAAGGGCACAGGTGGGATTCAAGCCCCAGGCCTGGGGCTCCTTCCACACTGGCATCAGTGGCCAGTAGCTCGCTTGCTCTCCAGTAGTGGGGCCTGGCAGGGCGAAACTTTCTGCACCTTCCTCAGCCCCAGTGTCGGCAGGCCTGAGTGGCCAGGACAGCAGCCGAGGGCAGGGTCCAGAGGCCTGGCACTGCATCTCTGTCCGCTTTCCTGCACACCAGCCAGCCACAGTGCGCACACCTCTGTGCCTGGCCTCAGCTTCTGTGCAGCTGGGCACTGGTCCTGGGCTTCATGCCCGTCCCAGGCAAAAATGAGGTCGTCCAGGAGCCTCTAAGGCCTACTGCAACCCCAGGAGTCCACAGTCCCATCCCCAAGACAGACGGGAGGTGGGAGGCGCTGTGGAAGGGGAGAGAGAAGGGTGGAGTCGAGGAGGCGGGAAGGGCCTCTGGTGTCCCCATGGACAGTCCTGTTCTGCCCTGCCTCAAGCTTGCCCACCTCCATGCCTTTCCTGTTTCTGTCCTCTGCCTGGCGAGCCTCCCCAGCCACAGCTCCAAGGCGCCCTGAGTGTCTGCTCCTCAATCCCAAGCTGAGGGGAGGATGAGGCCCCATGAGAGGAGCCCCTTGGCCCCACCCAGACCTCTTCACACCTCTCAGTGCCCTTGAGGGCAAGCAGCTCCTCACTGGCGTAGAAGGCTCTCTGGGAGCTGGCCGCCTTTTTTGACCTTATCCACCCCAACCCGCCCCTCCCACATCACACCCCTTCCTTCAGTTACAGCACACGGCTCCGAGCCTTTGCTTCTGCTGTTCCCTCTGCCTGGGACCCTCCACACACCCTTGATGAGACCAACGTTTAGGAAGCCTCAAGAATCTGAGCTCAGACATGACTTTCCCAGAAAGCCTGCCCTCTGTCTGGGGTAGGTGCCGCCTTTTATAATCCTGTGCTTCCATCGTCACAGGCCTCAGGAGCTGGAGTCACAGCTGCAGCTTCCTGGCCCAGCTCCCCACTAGGCCCCAGGTCCTGGAAGGAAGGGCAGAGGCCACGGCTTAGGCATCAGGTCTCCCAGTGCCACGTGGAAACGCTGTAGAGTCGAGCTGTGTGAATGAAGGGGAGAGCGCGGGCCTGCCTGCAGAGAGCCCTCACCACCTGCTCTCGATTTCCTGTGTGTGGGTGCGCGTGCATGTTTGTGTGCCGGGGACGGGGAGGATAAAGCCACACCAAGTGTTAGCAGCAGTACGAAAGCATCAGGTAATGCACAAATTACTTCCATTCGCTTTAGGCCTAAATGAGCTCAGCATCACCAACTGCCGCCCAAAAGGCATCCTCGAAATTCACCAGCCCAGTGTCAGGTGCTGTTGTCGCCAGGCGCTGGCAGCTCCTGGCCTGGCTCATGCCCGTCCCAGGCAAAAATGAGGTCGTCCAGGAGCCTCTAAGGCCTACTGCAACCCCAGGAGTCCACAGTCCCATCCCCAAGACAGACGGGAGGTGGGAGGCGCTGTGGAAGGGGAGAGAGAAGGGTGGAGTCGAGGAGGCGGGAAGGGCCTCTGGTGTCCCCATGGACAGTCCTGTTCTGCCCTGCCTCAAGCTTGCCCACCTCCATGCCTTTCCTGTTTCTGTCCTCTGCCTGGCGAGCCTCCCCAGCCACAGCTCCAAGGCGCCCTGAGTGTCTGCTCCTCAATCCCAAGCTGAGGGGAGGATGAGGCCCCATGAGAGGAGCCCCTTGGCCCCACCCAGACCTCTTCACACCTCTCAGTGCCCTTGAGGGCAAGCAGCTCCTCACTGGCGTAGAAGGCTCTCTGGGAGCTGGCCGCCTTTTTTGACCTTATCCACCCCAACCCGCCCCTCCCACATCACACCCCTTCCTTCAGTTACAGCACACGGCTCCGAGCCTTTGCTTCTGCTGTTCCCTCTGCCTGGGACCCTCCACACACCCTTGATGAGACCAACGTTTAGGAAGCCTCAAGAATCTGAGCTCAGACATGACTTTCCCAGAAAGCCTGCCCTCTGTCTGGGGTAGGTGCCGCCTTTTATAATCCTGTGCTTCCATCGTCACAGGCCTCAGGAGCTGGAGTCACAGCTGCAGCTTCCTGGCCCAGCTCCCCACTAGGCCCCAGGTCCTGGAAGGAAGGGCAGAGGCCACGGCTTAGGCATCAGGTCTCCCAGTGCCACGTGGAAACGCTGTAGAGTCGAGCTGTGTGAATGAAGGGGAGAGCGCGGGCCTGCCTGCAGAGAGCCCTCACCACCTGCTCTCGATTTCCTGTGTGTGGGTGCGCGTGCATGTTTGTGTGCCGGGGACGGGGAGGATAAAGCCACACCAAGTGTTAGCAGCAGTACGAAAGCATCAGGTAATGCACAAATTACTTCCATTCGCTTTAGGCCTAAATGAGCTCAGCATCACCAACTGCCGGCCCAAAAGGCATCCTCGGAAATTCACCAGCCCACGTTGTCAGGTGCTGTTGTGCGCCAGGCGCTGTGCTGAGCAGTTTGGATGCTGATCTGCCTGAATCCTAGCTCTGCTTCCCTTGGGCAGGCAGTGTTCCATCATCCTCAGTGTACCGGTGAGTAAACCAACCCTCAGGAAGGGGGGAAGCTGGGATTTACAGCAGGTTGCTGGGCCTTCAGAGCTTGAGGCTGAACCCTCAGGCAGCCCCACCTCCAGTACGCTGTGAGATGGACACAGCCCAGGCTGGAGGTAGAGACATAGGTGTCTCTTGAACAGCAGAGGAAGGGACCTCCTGTGGCCCAGAGGGGTTGGCCCTAGGTCACTGCTGGGGATGGGTGCCAGCACTTCCCCAGGGCAAGGGAGCCAGGGTTGGGAGGACCTGGGCATGACAGAGGGGACCTGGGGTGCTGCAAGGCCAGGATAGGATAGAACTTATTCAGAGAGGGCCAAGTTCTTCCCAGCGGGGACCTGCAGCCGTTGTTCCCCAGAACACAAAGACACCTTCCTGGCCGTCCCTCTACACTGAGGACGTAAGCCCCTCTACACTGAGGATCTAACAGGCACAGGACCTCATCTTTTGCCGGGTCCTGCCCCTGCTCAGCAGGTGAAAGAGCCCGAGAGGAACCCTGGGCTCTATTCCCACCCTCTTTTTCTCCCCCTTAAACAAGAATGCAGGTGTGTCTTCCATCCGTCTGAAAGCTCATTCAGGCAGATAAAAGACTGGGTGGACAGTGGCCTGGCCAGCAGCGGGGATCCAAACAGTATGCAGGCTAAGGGCCTGCCCCTCTCTCTGCCCTCTCCAATTACCGGAGCCCAGCACCCCAGGAATGTAGGACAGCCAGCCTCAGGGGCTCTCCCAATTTTTGTCCATTCAGGTGTGCTTGCTTGTCCCATTTAATAAAGGAAACAGGCTCAGGGCAGGAAGGGACTTGTCTAAGACCCTCAGCTGCCACCACCACGGCCAGGATGTAGACTAAGTCATGCTCTCTGAAACAGAAGCGACCAAGACCACCTTCCTTCAGACTGCCATCAGACACTGACCTCCCTCCTGCCCATCTCTGGCATGTGCCGCCTGACCTTCCTCATCCTCCCATCCCTCTGGGTGCCAGCCGATGTTACCACATTTAAGCCTAAACCACCTCCTCCAGGTGGGTCCTAGGAGTATTCCCATGGTACAAACAAGGCTCAGAAAGGGTCAGTGATTTGCCTCAGTGACACAATGAAGAACAGGCCGGAGCAGGATTCAAACCCTGGCAGGCTGACCCCAGGACCCCCTTTCACACAGACTGTCTGCTGCCTACCCCCCTCAGTCAGACCACATGCTGCTGTCCTGCCCTCTCCAGGCTGCCTTAGTGTCCTCTTCTCTCCTGACCTCGTATTTTTGCCTCCGTTCTTGGGACATCAACTCTGTGTCTCCTCAGCAGGGGCTCCCCTCCTCCGGGTGCTCCCAGTGGGACCAGGCCCCTCCCCTTTGAGAGAGGCCGTGGCCGCGTCGCCTCCTCCCAGCTCCTGGTGCAGCGCACAGCCCGTGACAGGGACTGACGTAAACCCACCCCTTCCCAGAACAGGAGGCCGCCAGGTAGAGGAGACGACACACAGGCCCTGCCCGGTGCCACGGGCTGAGGGTCCCGTGGGGGAAGACACAGGAGACAGAGAAACGCGGAGTGTGTGAAGGCAGTGGTGCTTCTTCCCTCAGAGTCAAGACGGGCATAAAAAGAAGGCAGGCGAGGGGCTGGAGTGAGTGGTCAGGGAAGGCCACGGGGCAGTGGCATCTGAGGGAATGCTGAGCGCTGGGACACAGCCAGCCAGGCCCAGGCAAGGAAGAATCTCCAGGCCGAGGAGACGGCATTACAAGGCATTACAAAGGATCCGGTGGAGAGAAGGGGCGCGGGGCTGCGGGGAGGAGGCCGGGCAGGGGGGAGGGTCTGATGTCTGCAGTTAAAGGACCCTCCGGTGGGAGCATGGGCTAGGAGGGGTGAGGGGGCGGCTGTGGGGTCCAGGGAGCCCTGACCGTGGCCATGGCGATGGGGAAGCCGGGGCATGGAGGACTGTTTTGGAGGCAGAGTGAAACGGGCGGGCGTGAGGGATTTCGGCTCTTGTGCAGCACCCCTTTTCTTTCCAACGAGGAGGAAGCCTCTTTCCTCCCAGAGAGAGGGGAGGGGAGCCTGGTCAGGAGGGACTCAGACCTCACCTCACAGTCCAGGGTCCACCATCCCAGGGTCAGGTACCAGCTCCCAGCCTTGGCTCAGCCTGCTCATGGCAGGAGACCCCCACTTCCCCTCGCAAGCCCTGCTGGATGGCAGGGGAGGTGGGCAAGGTGACCCTTGGGGAGCCAGCACTGGGCCTGGAGCTGGGGAGAGGGGTGCAGCAAGGGGCACGGAGAGAACGTGGGAGGCGCACGCCCAGGATGGCTGTTTGCCGTGCACTCCAGATGCCACACAGCAGCCCTGGCAGCCTCGGGCTTAAGCCTCATCACCGAAGGCCAGGCCTGGGGCAGACAATTCCAGGGCCCTTAGCGTGAGGTGAAGGCTGCTCTCACTGGGACCAGAGGGTCTGCCTGAGGGCTGCAGGGACCGCAGACCCCGGTTTGCCTCTTCCCTTGAAGGCACGTCCCAATAGTCACAACCCTGTTTTCTACTAAGCACAAATGAGCAGAATGGCTGCCTTGGGGTCTGTGCTCCAGGAAGCCAGAACCACGTGGAGCTCGCCCCCAAACCCCTTCCATCCCTACAGGTAAACTGCAGGTGGAGAGACGCCGGAGCTCACCCAGGCCCTTAGGAGGAGGAGAGGCAGGACACCAGTGGTGCCCACACCCCTCTGCACGGCCACGGCAGTGGTCGCTTGCTCACCGTAGCTGTCTGCTGCTGTGTGGCTTGGGCTGCAAACCGGGCCACGTGGTTGACAATTGGAGAGAAATTGGTGGGACCGTAGAAGCGGATGTGGGGCAGGCACGCTGAATACGCCTGGGCGATGCCATCCACGCCTGCCTCCGAGAGAAGACTCAGGATTAGTGTGGCCCCCTCTCAGCCCAATCGCTGCCCTCCCCAGCACGTGCTGTGGCCACTCGCGGCCCCGTGATAGATACTGGAAGCTCCCAGAGGCCGGGGCCAGCGTGGAATAAAGAGCCCTGGGGAGTCTGACCAATCCTGCCTTTACCTCTTCATAGCCAAGGGGCTGGAGAAGTGAGTCTTTTTGATGTTGTAAAGGGGGCTGGGAATCTCCACTCTCGAGAAGCTGGCAGGCGGGGTCCAGCAGGCTCCCCCAAGAGCGGGAGCAGGCAGAGCCTGCAGTGACACCCGGGGACACGGAGCCACCTGGGTCCAGTCTGGACATGCTGCCAGGGGGCCTGAGATGTGTGCACAGCCCCTGCAGACAGGAGGTGCTCTGTAAATAGCTGCCATTACAAGCCTAAGAATACTGTGTCCTGCAGGCTCCGGTCTGGAAGGCCTCCGGTCAGCGGTGAGGTAGATGGAGAAAATGTCTGCAGAACAGCTCCAAACCAGCTGACCCCAGCACAGGGACAGGGCCGCACTTCCAGCCAACAGAGGCCCAGGGCTGCTGAGTCACAGTGTCATCACAGCGTGGTGCCAGTGCATTTCCTTCCCAAATACAAACCTGACTCACTTCAGGGATCCTACACCCAAGGCCAGTCTCCGGGCCACCCTCTTCCCTATCCACCGGGAGCCGCCTCCTCTTGGCTTTTTTTTTCAATTTTGGCCTCTTTTATTTATTTTCATCCATCTTATTCTTTGGCCTGTGTGGGCCTCCCTTTGCAGTGGTCTCCCTCAGTGCAGAGCACCGGCTCTGGGCGCGCACACTCCTGGGCACTGGCTCGTAATGGGACACACCGGCCCACCCATTCCACGGCACGTGGGATCTTCCTGGGCCGGGGATCGAACCAGCGCCCCTTGCACTGCAAGGTGGACTCTCTAGCCACTGGATCCTCTGGCTGTTTCTTTTTTTTTTTATTTTTTTTTTTTTAAAGATTTATTTATTTATTTACTTTGGGCGGGGGTCAGGTTGGGGAGGGAGGGGAGTGGGCGGGCCACTTCTATTGGCTTTCATTTCTCTATTTTCATTCGTCTTCGTTCTTTGGCTCCTGTGGGCCTCCCATTGCGGTGGCGTCTGTTGTTGCAGAGCGCCGGCTCTGGGCGCATGCACTCCAGAGCTCCGGCTCGGTAATTGGACACATCAGTCCAGCCGCTCCGCGGCACGTGGGATCTTCCCAGGCCAGGGCACGAACTGGCGCCCCTTGCACTGCAAGGCGGTGTCCTTATCCACTGGACCACCAGGGGAAGCCCTGGCTGTTTCTTAACTGACTCTGGGAGGCTCAGAAATCCCCTGTGGCCTGGGGCGGGGAGAGCACAACAAAGCTGGGCCGTCCCTGAGAGAGCGGAAGGGAGGCGAGAGGTGGGTGTGTATTTTGTGGCCCTCACCTCCTGGTCTACCCAGGGCTCCCTGTCAATGCTTCCCTTAATTCTCACCTGACCACCCAGCCAGGTGAGCTCCCTTCCCTGGGGCAGGTAAGGAGGCAGAGGCCCGGTGGGGTGCAGTAACCCCCTTGAGGTCACACAGCCAAGAAAGGGCAGCAGCTGGCCTTGAGTGCATGGAGTGCACGGCAGATTCCAGCTTCTCCCAATCTGCCATCCTGAGCAGGTGTGACCACGAGGGGAGAATAAAGGACGGAAACTGTACGCCTCCCCTCCCCCCCCTCAGTGAGCTGGCCAGGCTGGGCATAAACCCAGGGCTGGTGGGGGTGGGCCTGACACTCACCTGAGCAGAAGGGGTTCGTGGGGTTGAAGTTGATGGCAAACTCGTGGGAGACCTGAAACGAAGAGAAAGCCAGATGAGCCAGAAGCCCTCCTGCCTACACCTGGACCCAGGCCCACCCGCTGCCCATCAAGGGTCCCTCTTGCTGCTCGACTCCAGGTCAAGGCCACTGACACCCCGACATCAGCTTTCACCTCCACTGTTGGTCTGAGTGGCCAAGAAGCCCAACCACCTCCATCTTCATAAACAGAAGAAACTGAAACCCTTTTCTCGCTCAGTCATGTCCTACTCCATGGACTGTCGCCCGCCCGGCTCCTCTGTGCATGGGATTCTCCAGGCAAGAACACTGGAGTGGGTGGCCGTGCCCTTCTCCAGGGGGTCTTCCCGACCCAGGGATCAACCGACACCTCTTTAATCTCCTGCACTGTCTAACAGTCTTTACCACTGTGCCACCTGGGAAGCCCTGAGACCCTTCTCCATCACCCCAGTCTCTCCTGGAGGGCCAGGGCTGTCTCTGCCTCCTCGCCCCCACCCAGAGGCCATGATTGGGCAGGGATGCGTCTGAGGGAGGCGTGTTCAAAAGCAGCTGGACCACTCCTTCGCCATCCACTTTCACTGGTGAAACTGGAAGGTAACTAGAGTTCCCCTTCTCAGGCCTCAAGGGCCTCATCTATCTTACGAATCAAGACAGCCGTCCTTATGCCATCGAGCCACACTGGGGGCTAGCCGACAGCCACGCAGGGCAGGATGGCAGGGAGCAGGAGGCATAATGGGGCCGTAAGGTCAGGGTGTTGAAAGCCCTGTCCCAGGTCCTGCAGACCCAGACCCGGCCTGGGAGGGTCATCAAGGGGACGCTGCACAGCCCTGGATGCTGTGGACCCCAAAGAAGGACCTATACCAAACCCCACAGGCTGGGGTGCACGGCAGATTCCAGCTTCTCCCAATCTGCCATCCTGAGCAGGTGTGACCACGAGGGGAGAATAAAGGACGGAAACTGTACGCCTCCCCTCCCCCCCCTCAGTGAGCTGGCCAGGCTGGGCATAAACCCAGGGCTGGTGGGGGTGGGCCTGACACTCACCTGAGCAGAAGGGGTTCGTGGGGTTGAAGTTGATGGCAAACTCGTGGGAGACCTGAAACGAAGAGAAAGCCAGATGAGCCAGAAGCCCTCCTGCCTACACCTGGACCCAGGCCCACCCGCTGCCCATCAAGGGTCCCTCTTGCTGCTCGACTCCAGGTCAAGGCCACTGACACCCCGACATCAGCTTTCACCTCCACTGTTGGTCTGAGTGGCCAAGAAGCCCAACCACCTCCATCTTCATAAACAGAAGAAACTGAAACCCTTTTCTCGCTCAGTCATGTCCTACTCCATGGACTGTCGCCCGCCCGGCTCCTCTGTGCATGGGATTCTCCAGGCAAGAACACTGGAGTGGGTGGCCGTGCCCTTCTCCAGGGGGTCTTCCCGACCCAGGGATCAACCGACACCTCTTTAATCTCCTGCACTGTCTAACAGTCTTTACCACTGTGCCACCTGGGAAGCCCTGAGACCCTTCTCCATCACCCCAGTCTCTCCTGGAGGGCCAGGGCTGTCTCTGCCTCCTCGCCCCCACCCAGAGGCCATGATTGGGCAGGGATGCGTCTGAGGGAGGCGTGTTCAAAAGCAGCTGGACCACTCCTTCGCCATCCACTTTCACTGGTGAAACTGGAAGGTAACTAGAGTTCCCCTTCTCAGGCCTCAAGGGCCTCATCTATCTTACGAATCAAGACAGCCGTCCTTATGCCATCGAGCCACACTGGGGGCTAGCCGACAGCCACGCAGGGCAGGATGGCAGGGAGCAGGAGGCATAATGGGGCCGTAAGGTCAGGGTGTTGAAAGCCCTGTCCCAGGTCCTGCAGACCCAGACCCGGCCTGGGAGGGTCATCAAAGGGGACGCTGCACAGCCCTGGATGCTGTGGACCCCCAAAAGAAGGACCTATAACCAAACCCCATTCAGGGCTGGGGGTGAGACTGCAGGGGCTGCGGGCCCCAGGGCCCCAGGAGACCCAGAGCACAGGCCGGGGTCAGGGACCGCTCACCCTCCCTCCCACCCGCCTTCTCCCCATTCCTGCTGCCTCCCGGCCAGAGCTCCCACGCAGCCGCTTCCCCGTGAACTGGGTGCCACCGGCCACGTGCAGCACCTTGCTGGTGTCCCCTCACCCCTTCCTCACAACAATCCAGAGAAAGGTCTGGTATCACTCCCTCTTGCGGATGAAAAAAACAGAATGGACCAGAATGTTCCCATGGCCTCACGTCTACCAAAGGGGAGAGCGGGGATGAGAACAGGTCCGGCTGCCTCCAGCACTCACGGGTCCATAAACTCCCTTACCTGAGAAGGTGTTCTCTGCTGAAGAGTTTCAAGAGGGCAAAGAGATGCCGGGGTGGGGGGACCCCTGCCCTCAGCTCGAGGAACATTCCAGTCCAGACACAGTCCCAGACACGGCACTTTAGCTCTAAGGCACTCCAGTGGGGGAGCTGGAAAGGCTTACCAAGTTCTGTGTCCCCATTTTACAAGTAAACTGACTAGAGGCCCAGAGAGGGGGAGCCAAGTGCCAAGACCACACAGCAGAAGAGACCCGAGGCCTAGGCCCCTCAAACCTGGTCGGGCGGCTGGCCCTCTGACCTTGGGGGGCCGTCCGGGACCAAGATGGGAGGGTCTCAGCAGGAGAATTCACTCCGGCACTGTCCTGTACCTGGTGGCCTCAGGAGCAGACCACTGCCCATTCAGGGCAATGGGCTTTTCTGTTCTTTGACTCCTAAGTGCTTGGCATGGAGTCATTCCCCTGACGCCCCTCTTGGGCCCAGGCCCTGCCCAGGGACCCTCATCACCCTCTCCCCAGCCTGGGCTCCAGGTGTGGGGACTGGAGGTCCTTGTTGCCATGGAAACTTCATGAGCCTCTACAGAGATTAAGAGAGGGGCTTGTGCAGAAGGGGCTGAGAGAGGAAAATGGTTGCCAGGGAAACAAGTCTCCCTTGGGCTCACTTCCTGCAAAATCAGATTTTAGGAGATTTTAGAGACTGAGGGGGAAAGCCCCCTCCTGACAGGAATGGATTAATATTCCATTTTCTCGGCCACTCAAATCCTTCATTCCCCATTCTTCTCTATTTAGGGGTGAGTGGGCCTCATGGTCAAGTGGGTGGGGTTATGGGAGCTCACCCATCTACCCTGGGTGCCTCTCAGGTCAGCTACTCCACCCAGCAGCTCCATTTCACAGCTGGAACGACTGAGGTTCAGAGACGGCAAGGAATGCCCAGGTCACACGAGCGTGCCACAGCACAGCCAGGACTGGATCCAGGGGACAAGAGTTCATGCTGCCTGCGGCAGCCCAGCCCCTCACCACCACTTGTTGCCCTGGTTTGCCCAAGAAATGCCAGCAAACACGACAAGCTTCTTGGAGGCCACCCCAAGCCGATTAGAGGCCCCTGGGGCCTGGCCAGCCACAGGTCTTTGTCCTGGGACTCCCTGCTGCCTTCTGACGATCAGTGGTCTGGTTCCCCCGACCTGGCTGGGCAGCCCATGGTCCTGAGTTACTTAAGAGGCTGTTCCCTCTGGTCCTGGAAGGGCAGTGGGTGGGCGCACAGAGGGAGCTGGAGGGACCTCAGCGTGACCATCCTCTCTGAGCCTCAGTCTTCCTCATCTGTAAAGTGCAGTGAGTCTGAAATGGTGCTCTTTCCCACCTTAGATCTTTTAGCACAAGCCTGTTCTTTGGCCCAATCCCTCTCTTCATTAGACTAACTACCTCACTCTGAAAGGCCAATGCTTCCTCAGTCCTTCTGCCACTAACTAGGACATGGGTCCTCTCTGCGCTCACCTGGACCAGACAGGGAGGGATTGAGGGCCCGAGGGCAGGTCGCCAAGGTCACACACTGCTTCTAGCTCCTTCCAACTTCCTGCCCTGTCTGCTCCAAAATTTACTGCTTGGCATGGAGTCATTCCCTGACGCCCCTCTTGGGCCCAGGCCCTGCCCAGGGACCCTCATCACCTCTCCAGCCTGGGCTCCAGGTGTGGGGACTGGAGGTCCTTGTTGCCATGGAAACTTCATGAGCCTCTACAGAGATTAAGAGGGCTTGTGCAGAAGGGGCTGAGAGGAAAATGGTTGCCAGGGAAACAAGTCTCCCTTGGGCTCACTTCCTGCAAAATCAGATTTTAGGAGATTTTAGAGACTGAGGGGGAAAGCCCCCTCCTGACAGGAATGGATTAATATTCCATTTTCTCGGCCACTCAAATCCTTCATTCCCCATTCTTCTCTATTTAGGGGTGAGTGGGCCTCATGGTCAAGTGGGTGGGGTTATGGGAGCTCACCCATCTACCCTGGGTGCCTCTCAGGTCAGCTACTCCACCCAGCAGCTCCATTTCACAGCTGGAACGACTGAGGTTCAGAGACGGCAAGGAATGCCCAGGTCACACGAGCGTGCCACAGCACAGCCAGGACTGGATCCAGGGGACAAGAGTTCATGCTGCCTGCGGCAGCCCAGCCCCTCACCACCACTTGTTGCCCTGGTTTGCCCAAGAAATGCCAGCAAACACGACAAGCTTCTTGGAGGCCACCCCAAGCCGATTAGAGGCCCCTGGGGCCTGGCCAGCCACAGGTCTTTGTCCTGGGACTCCCTGCTGCCTTCTGACGATCAGTGGTCTGGTTCCCCCGACCTGGCTGGGCAGCCCATGGTCCTGAGTTACTTAAGAGGCTGTTCCCTCTGGTCCTGGAAGGGCAGTGGGTGGGCGCACAGAGGGAGCTGGAGGGACCTCAGCGTGACCATCCTCTCTGAGCCTCAGTCTTCCTCATCTGTAAAGTGCAGTGAGTCTGAAATGGTGCTCTTTCCCACCTTAGATCTTTTAGCACAAGCCTGTTCTTTGGCCCAATCCCTCTCTTCATTAGACTAACTACCTCACTCTGAAAGGCCAATGCTTCCTCAGTCCTTCTGCCACTAACTAGGACATGGGTCCTCTCTGCGCTCACCTGGACCAGACAGGGAGGGATTGAGGGCCCGAGGGCAGGTCGCCAAGGTCACACACTGCTTCTAGCTCCTTCCAACTTCCTGCCCTGTCTGCTCCAAAATTTACTGTCTAGGGCTTTCCTGGTAGCATAGCGGTAAAGAGTTTGCCTGCCAATTTAGGAGACACAGGTTCGATCCCTGATCCAGGAAGATCCCACGTGCTGTGGAGCAGCTAAGCCCGTGAGCCGCAACTATGGAGCCCATGTGCCCTGGAGCCCGAGTTCCACAACAAGAGAAGTCACTGCAACAAGAAGCCTGCCTGCCTCAACTAGAGAGTAGCCCCCAACCCCCTGCAACTAAAGAAGAGCCTGTGGCAGCAGTGAAAACCCAGAACAGCCAAAAATAAATAAATAAAAATTTAAAAACAAAACTGACTGCCTACAATCATGTACTGCACACCGTGAATGTGTGCCTGGAGCCCGATACAGCAAGAAGGAAACCTTCCCTGAGCACTGAGCCTCCCGAGGCATGAGCAGACCAGCACAGAGCGACCACAGCATGCTGGAGGACAGGGCTGGGGCAGGGAGGAGGGGCCGTGGCTGAGCACACTTGAGGAAGTCCTCCAAGAGGAAATGCCCTCTCGGCTCAGCAGCAGCACGGGGAAGGCAGCGAAAGGGGGCAAAAAGGGCCCGGGAGAGACCACGTGCAAAGGCCCTGAGGTGGGAACGAACAGAAGAAGGTTGGCAGGGCAGGGCAGGGCAGGGCAGGGCAGGTTAGAGGGAAGCCGAGGGGCTGGGAGAGGCCAGGCCTGGCCGGCTCCAGCAGCAAGGGGCAGGGGGAGAGCACCGCCTTTCCCAGCCTCATTCCAGCAGCCCTCCTGGCACCACTGAGCACTCCAGCCTGGCCAAGCCCCACCCTCCCCAGAGCTGCCCTGTGACATTTCCAAGGAGGCTTTTGCACGAAAACAGCGCATTCAGCCAGAGTTCTTTGAAAGCTGGCCCAATCCTCTCTTCATTAGACTAACTACCTCACTCTGAAAGGCCAATGCTTCCTCAGTCCTTCTGCCACTAACTAGGACATGGGTCCTCTCGCTCACCTGGACCAGACAGGGAGGGATTGAGGGCCCGAGGGCAGGTCGCCAAGGTCACACACTGCTTCTAGCTCCTTCCAACTTCCTGCCCTGTCTGCTCCAAAATTTACTGTCTAGGGCTTTCCTGGTAGCATAGCGGTAAAGAGTTTGCCTGCCAATTTAGGAGACACAGGTTCGATCCCTGATCCAGGAAGATCCCACGTGCTGTGGAGCAGCTAAGCCCGTGAGCCGCAACTATGGAGCCCATGTGCCCTGGAGCCCGAGTTCCACAACAAGAGAAGTCACTGCAACAAGAAGCCTGCCTGCCTCAACTAGAGAGTAGCCCCCAACCCCCTGCAACTAAAGAAGAGCCTGTGGCAGCAGTGAAAACCCAGAACAGCCAAAAATAAATAAATAAAAATTTAAAAACAAAACTGACTGCCTACAATCATGTACTGCACACCGTGAATGTGTGCCTGGAGCCCGATACAGCAAGAAGGAAACCTTCCCTGAGCACTGAGCCTCCCCGAGAGCATGAGCAGACCAGCACAGAGCGACCACAGCATGCTGGAGGACAGGGCTGGGGCAGGGAGGAGGGGCCGTGGCTGAGCACACTTGAGGAAGTCCTCCAAGAGGAAATGCCCTCTCGGCTCAGCAGCAGCACGGGGAAGGCAGCGAAAGGGGGCAAAAGGCCAGGGAGAGACCACGTGCAAAGGCCCTGAGGTGGGAACGAACAGAAGAAGGTTGGCAGGGCAGGGCAGGGCAGGGCAGGGCAGGTTAGAGGGAAGCCGAGGGGCTGGGAGAGGCCAGGCCTGGCCGGCTCCAGCAGCAAGGGGCAGGGGGAGAGCACCGCCCTTTCCCAGCCTCATTCCAGCAGCCCTCCTGGCACCACTGAGCACTCCAGCCTGGCCAAGCCCCACCCTCCCCAGAGCTGCCCTGTGACATTTCCAAGGAGGCTTTTTGCGCAAGAAAACATCGCATTCAGCCAGAGTTCTTTGAAAGCTGGCCGGTGTCCTAGCAACGCGATCCCGCTGGGCCTGGCCGCGCCAGCCTGCGCTCCCCCAGAGCAGCATCGCTGGGTCGCCCCAGAGGCCCAGCTTTGGTCCCACAGGATGCTGCCCCCTACCCCAGGGCCAGCAGGCCGTGGAGTCACTCTCCCAACTTCTAGGTGAAAACTGCCCTCTGGGGAGAGAAGGAAAGGAGACGCTGCTCTGGAAACAGCACGCGGTACGGCCGGGGACACCAGGGGGCATTGGTGCAGACGACACGTGTTAGGAGCCCTCCGTCCCCACTCCCCAGGCTTCCCATCAGAAAGGTGGCACGTTCTGAGCACAGACGGGAGAGACCACCTGCCCAGCTGGAATTCAGGCCCCATGTTATGAACACAACCTTGGACAAGTCACTGAGCCTCTGTGGTTTTTTTTTTTTTTTCACCTATAATGTTAATAATGCCCCTTCTCTCCATCCCTCCATCCTGCCCAGCATCACCTGGGCCCGGCCCCACTCAACAGCCAGAGGGGGCCTGCAGAGTGCCACGAGCACCCCACGTAGACCCCCTCATGGATCGCCACACGCCTGGCTCCCCACCTCTCCACCACGTCTCTCTCCTTCCTGCCCAGTTTTCAGGCAGCAGTTGTCATGCCCCCTTTCCTTCGGTTCTTCCCGTTCACCCTGCTCTCACTGCCTCCCAGACATCGCACAGGCTCTTCTCTCTGCCCTGAACACCCTGCCTGCCACGACAAGACCTTGAGTCACTCTGCAAACTCCTACACGTCCCTTCCCCTCTTGGTTCAGACCTTACCTCCTCCAGGAAGCCTTCCCTGCTACCCCCAGGCCAGGCGGGGGCTCTCCTCTAGGGACGGCCGCCCCATCTCAGCACGGATGACACGGCCTGTCTTTAGGGCTGCCAGAGTACAGGAAGCCCAACTCACTTTGAATGTCAGATAAATAATGGATAACTGTTTAGTATAAGTATGTCCCAGGCAGTAGTTGTTTTAGTCGCTAAGTCGCGTCTGACTCTCTTTCGACGCCATGGACTGTGACCCACCAGGTTCCTCTGTCCATTTCCAAGGGCAAGAATACTGGTATGGGTTGCCTTTTCCTCCTCCAGGGGATCTTTAAGATCCAGGGATCAAACCTGTGTCTCCTGCACTGGCAGCCGGAGTCTTTACCACGGAGCCACGCAGTGGTCTCTCAGCCCAAGGCAATACTTGGGACTCACTTAAACAACCTGTTTATCTGACAGCATCTTCCCCACCTGACTGGGGTGCCAGGAGGCAGATTATCTATTCCTTGTTTTAGTCTCACTGTCTGTGTGATGTTCAGGCGGAGACCTGAGTGGGTTTGGGGTGAACACAGAGAGGCAGGGCAGCTGGCCCCAGCCCAGCCCTTCCCAGGCAGATCCCAGAGAGGCCATCCACACAAACCCCATCTCAGCCGAAAGGGACCCATCTGGCGTCACTTACCTTCCAGTCTGGGGTAACTGTGCCCCAAAGCCCAGAGCTGGAAACATCTTAGTGGGGGTTTGGTCGAACCCACCTATAATGTTAATAATGCCCTTCTCTCCATCTTGCCCAGCATCACCTGGGCCCGGCCCCACTCAACAGCCAGAGGGGGCCTGCAGAGTGCCACGAGCACCCCACGTAGACCCCCTCATGGATCGCCACACGCCTGGCTCCCCACCTCTCCACCACGTCTCTCTCCTTCCTGCCCAGTTTTCAGGCAGCAGTTGTCATGCCCCCTTTCCTTCGGTTCTTCCCGTTCACCCTGCTCTCACTGCCTCCCAGACATCGCACAGGCTCTTCTCTCTGCCCTGAACACCCTGCCTGCCACGACAAGACCTTGAGTCACTCTGCAAACTCCTACACGTCCCTTCCCCTCTTGGTTCAGACCTTACCTCCTCCAGGAAGCCTTCCCTGCTACCCCCAGGCCAGGCGGGGGCTCTCCTCTAGGGACGGCCGCCCCATCTCAGCACGGATGACACGGCCTGTCTTTAGGGCTGCCAGAGTACAGGAAGCCCAACTCACTTTGAATGTCAGATAAATAATGGATAACTGTTTAGTATAAGTATGTCCCAGGCAGTAGTTGTTTTAGTCGCTAAGTCGCGTCTGACTCTCTTTCGACGCCATGGACTGTGACCCACCAGGTTCCTCTGTCCATTTCCAAGGGCAAGAATACTGGTATGGGTTGCCTTTTCCTCCTCCAGGGGATCTTTAAGATCCAGGGATCAAACCTGTGTCTCCTGCACTGGCAGCCGGAGTCTTTACCACGGAGCCACGCAGTGGTCTCTCAGCCCAAGGCAATACTTGGGACTCACTTAAACAACCTGTTTATCTGACAGCATCTTCCCCACCTGACTGGGGTGCCAGGAGGCAGATTATCTATTCCTTGTTTTAGTCTCACTGTCTGTGTGATGTTCAGGCGGAGACCTGAGTGGGTTTGGGGTGAACACAGAGAGGGCAGGGCAGCTGGCCCCCAGCCCAGCCCTTCCCAGGCAGATCCCAGAGAGGCCATCCACACAAACCCCATCTCAGCCGAAAGGGACCCATCTGACGTCACTTACCTTCCAGTCTGGGGGTAACTGTGCCCCAAAGCCCAGAGCTGGAAACATCTTATCGCTAATCAGAGGAGGGAGGAACAAAAGAAAAAAGATGCTGTGAGACAAACAGACAGGGGCCTCGTCTCCCCATGCTCACCCCGACCCCCTACCCGGGGCTGGGCCCACGCTGCTGTCCATGCTTTCACAGACAAGACAAAAAGCCCGCCACCTCTAGAAAAAGCTCTGTTTGAACGACCTGCAGAGCCCAGACCCCCTTCTGGGTATCTGGTGAATTAGAGGCGTGACCCCATCGACACCTATGGCAGGCATGGCTGATCAATCACAGCGCTTCTAACCACTGGGCCTCTCGGTGCAGCCTGGAGCGCCATCTCACACTGGGACCTTGGTGACCACTCAGCCACAGTCATGATGCAAGTGAGGTGCACCGGCTGTCTCCTCGCCTCCCTTTTATGACTGGAAAAATTCTAAACGAACCATGGCTTGGCACTTAAGACCTGTCACCATCTAGCCCGAGAGCCTAGTCTCTTCCACCTGCCCGCCCTCACTCCCCACGCCCCCAGCTCTGGCCACTGGCTGCTCGCTCTTCCCCCAGCACACAGGGTGTCTTTAGGCTCTGACTTCAACCCTGCTGCCCCTCTTCTTGAAATACCTCTCCTCCATCTCTACCCTACGGCAAACTCCCACTCACCCTCTACAGCCCACTTCAAATGGCCCCGTCTTTCTGTGGGTTTCCCTGAGAACCCAGAATGCCTCTGTCTGGTGCTCCCAGAGCTCCTGCCTCACATGCACACTGGTCTCTGGGATCCCCAGTGACGTCTTCTCTCCCCTCTTCCTCGAGTGGGAACTCCCTGACACGGGGACCATGTCTCATTTGTTCACTCATTGTGTATCCACTGAGGAGTCCTCTGGCTGCCACGTGGAGAACAAACTATCAGGGGCTCAGGTAGAAGAAAGGAGAGCAGTGAGGGGCTGCAGAATCACTCAAACAGGTTGGTGGCCGTGGGGGAAGGAGGAGAGGTTGGATTCAAGCACGTTCTGCAAGGACTTTCTGAAGGAATGGGGGAGATGAAGGAAGGGAAGGGTTTTCAGTGAGTGGGACAGGGTCCAGTGACATCTGCATGCCCGTGAGACAGGCCAGCAAACATGAGGGTCTGGGCGGCTGGATACCAGGGTCACTAAAGAGGCAACAGCAGGCTCCCCGACCCGACCATGGGGTGGGGACTTTCACCTCCTTTGCTCAGCATGCTCTACCTTTCTTAATGTGGCCTGAGGTCACAGCCACCACCCAGACCCCGCGTCTCCCTGGGAGTCAGAAACGGGTCTCAGGTTGCCCCTCTCAAGGAGACCAAGCACACACAGAGTTCCTGAGCCCGCTCTTGTGCCTGCCAAATCTCAGGGGCCCGCCCCGTTCTCCCCGTATATCGGCCTCCTGGTCATTCCACCCTCTGACCTGAAGATCCTGAAAGCCACCATCTGTGACAATGACACCACACCCCTCGAGTGACTTCTGGGTCCTCCGAGACCCTCTCGACGTTGCATGCGGCCCACCCGGTGGGTGGCAACACCCTCCATACAGCTCTCCTTCACTGACTCGCCACTGTCCTCCCAACCAGAGAGCTCCAGGAAAGCATGGTCGCAGGCCGAGGACACACGCGGGCCGGGTGCTCTCTGAAGTTCCCCACGGGAGTGAGACCGTGAGGCTGTTAGGTGGTGGGTAGAGGAACTGGAATGCCTGGGTTCCTGTGCCCTGATCTGTGTGATAAATCCTCTCCCCACCCCTTAGGCCTGTTTCACCCCAGCTCTAATTGTGGAGCCATCAGCGGGAGCCAGTGAGTTTCATGTTGTCTTGACTCCTTTCCTTACCGGCTACTCAGTGGACTGTGCGATCCTGAGAAGGATCTCAGGATGGAGCTAGTCCAGCTGCTAAGAGATGAACAGGTACTGAGCAATGTCTGCCAGGGGCCACGCGTGCCCAGGGCTGCCCACTCCTAGGCTGGAGGCTCTCTGGGTCCCTCCTAGCTCTGACAAGCGGAGCCTCCTGGGAGGGATGGAGCCCCAGCTGACCAGCAGAGCCTCTCCCCAGGCTTACCTGTCATAGTCCTGAATGATCTGCCCAACAGCCCAGATGGCCGACAGATACTCGTTGGTGCCCATGGGGTTGATATAGTGCAAAGAGGAAGGGTCGAGGGGGTTTCCGTTGGAGGCTGTGAAGTCTATCCCAACCTGCGGGGAAAAGGCAGAGGCCCCAGCTCCCTATCTTGCCTCCAGGGAACAGAGGCTAATGGGACACTGGGAGCCCACTCATCACCCAGCCCCGGCCCACCCTTCCGTGAGACGGTCTAAAACCTGGAAACGGACCACATTACCCCTCCGGCTCTGCGGCCATCTCTGGCTCCCACCTGCAGAGCATAAAGTCGGCTGCCCAGATGGGATACAAAGCCAGTGTCCAGCCCCCAGCCTTTCCCCTCTCACTGTCCCAACCCAGAAACTCATCTGCTCCCATTTCCAGGCCTTTACTCAAGAGGCTTCCACTACCTGAAGCGCCCGGCCACCTTATCTCCCTATCTAATTATCCTCCAACTTGCAGCCGAATTCAGAGGCCACTGTCCCCCTGAAGCCTGCCTAGACACCTCGCCCTCAGACCAGGCCATCTTCCCACTGTCCCTCAGACCACCCGGGGCATAGGACCTGGGGCTGCCTGGTAGGGCAGTGCCCGCCCACCCAGACTGGGCGGCCCCAGAGCCAGGTTCACTCTGGGCGCAGAGCACCAGGCAGGTGCCCCCCAGGGGACAGACACCGATGGGCGGGCTGAGTGCTGCGCTCCACCTGCTCTCCCAGCCCTGAGGGATCTCGTCCAGCCTCTGGAGGGGACCAAGAGGGCTGGGCAAGACTGCCCAGAGAGGGGCCAGGCACGGACGGCCACCTGAGGACTCAGTCAGGATCAGCCAGGGGCCCCTGCAGGGACAGCCTGGAGCCGGGCGCCCAGGAGGTGCTCGGGATCATCTGCTGCGTGAACAGAGGTGTGCAGGAGGAAGAGCGGGGGCCCCGGGCCCCTCTGCAGACGAGGGGGCTACGGCGACCAGGGGGGTTCCAGGTCAAAAAGGCCAATCCCCTGCCTCCTGACAATCCTGCAAGTGGCTTCCAGCCCCCATGGGGTCTAGAGACGGTGACAGAGAACAGACCTGAGCAGGTGCTCCCCTGGGCCTGGGGCATCCCTTCGGATGAGGAACGGGACGAGTCTGCGGGGCACGCACTGCAGGCCACCAGCAGAGTGACCGTTCATTCTCCCCGAGAGGATCCGCTGAGCACGGGCTACACACTGGGTCCTGAGTAAAAACCCCAAGCGCGGATGGGAAACAAGGCCGCGGCCCCAAGCTCAGGACACTCACAGATGCTAGTGGGACAGGGACAGGTGAAGACTACTTGAGAATCCACTGCAGGGGCTGGAGGGAGGGGTTCAAACCTTGGTTGGGGAACGGACCACATCCCCTGGCCACTGAGAAATAAAGTCCCCAGATGGGATACAAAGCCAGTGTCCAGCCCCCAGCCTTTCCCCTCTCACTGTCCCAACCCAGAAACTCATCTGCTCCCATTTCCAGGCCTTTACTCAAGAGGCTTCCACTACCTGAAGCGCCCGGCCACCTTATCTCCCTATCTAATTATCCTCCAACTTGCAGCCGAATTCAGAGGCCACTGTCCCCCTGAAGCCTGCCTAGACACCTCGCCCTCAGACCAGGCCATCTTCCCACTGTCCCTCAGACCACCCGGGGCATAGGACCTGGGGCTGCCTGGTAGGGCAGTGCCCGCCCACCCAGACTGGGCGGCCCCAGAGCCAGGTTCACTCTGGGCGCAGAGCACCAGGCAGGTGCCCCCCAGGGGACAGACACCGATGGGCGGGCTGAGTGCTGCGCTCCACCTGCTCTCCCAGCCCTGAGGGATCTCGTCCAGCCTCTGGAGGGGACCAAGAGGGCTGGGCAAGACTGCCCAGAGAGGGGCCAGGCACGAGACGGCCACCTGAGGACTCAGTCAGGATCAGCCAGGGGCCCCTGCAGGGGACAGCCTGGAGCCGGGCGCCCAGGAGGTGCTCGGGATCATCTGCTGCGTGAACAGAGGTGTGCAGGAGGAAGAGCGGGGCCCGGCCTCTCTGCAGACGAGGGGGCTACGGCGACCAGGGGGGTTCCAGGTCAAAAAGGCCAATCCCCTGCCTCCTGACAATCCTGCAAGTGGCTTCCAGCCCCCATGGGGTCTAGAGACGGTGACAGAGAACAGACCTGAGCAGGTGCTCCCCTGGGCCTGGGGCATCCCTTCGGATGAGGAACGGGACGAGTCTGCGGGGCACGCACTGCAGGCCACCAGCAGAGTGACCGTTCATTCTCCCCGAGAGGATCCGCTGAGCACGGGCTACACACTGGGTCCTGAGTAAAAACCCCAAGCGCGGATGGGAAACAAGGCCGCGGCCCCAAGCTCAGGACACTCACAGATGCTAGTGGGACAGGGACAGGTGAAGACTACTTGAGAATCCACTGCAGGGGGCTGGAGGGAGGGGGTTCAAACCTTGGTTGGGGAACGAAGATCCTACGTGCTGCGCAGTGAAAAAAAAAAAAAAAAACTTGAGAAAGGTTTGGGTGGAGGCGGCCTCCATGTCAAGGCCCACAGGACCGCAGGGCAGCGGCCACAAGAAGGTTCTGGAGAAGAGCGCTCCAGGCAGCAAAAACAGCAAACACAAAGCCCGGAGACAGGACAGAGTTGAGCGTGTCGGGCAGCAGTGAGGATCAGTGTGGACGGAGCTGAGTGAGCAAGGGGGAGGGCGCAGCAGATGAGGCGGGAAGGGAAGGGGAAGGAACTGGCTTTCTCTTCCTCTTGAAGCAGTGTAACCAGTGGCCCTGAGGGCCGAGCAGCCAGGCTCTGACCCGCAGGGAAGCCCTGACTCAGGCCCCGCCGTGCATACCCTCTCCCCGGGGCCAGAGGCAGCCCAGGCTGTGGGGGGAGTCCTTCCCGAGTCCCTCCCTCCTGTGGCAGGTGTGGCCCGAGCCCTTAGGGAGGACCCTCACTGGGGTGGGGTGGGTGCCGTCCCGGAGAGCCTTACCGTGAACAGGAGCTGGCAGCCTCCCAGGATGTAGTCCAGGAAGGAGTACTCCCGGTTTATCTGGAAGGAACCAGAGGGGTCAGCGGGCCCCCGCCCCACACCGGAGGGTCAGCCTTCACTCAGCCACCCTCTCCACAAACCACCTTTGGGGAGCTGTCACTCTGGGCGCTGACGGGGGTCAAGGAGGCCGAAAAAGGCAGATGGATCTCATCTGATTACAAAAGAACCCAAAGCCCCTCCGTAACGACACAGCAACAGTTCCCAGCTGGTGGGACCCGTACACACCACAGGTGCACAAGGAGCCCAGGCCGTGTTCCAGGGCCCAGGGCCAGTGACACCGACCGATGACAGGACAGTTGTTGTTTTAGTCGCTATGTCATGCCTGACACTTTGTGACCCCATGGACTGTAGGCCACCAGGCTCCTCTGTCCATGGGATGTCCCAGGCAAGAAGACCGGAGTGGGTTGCCGTTTCCTTCTCCAGAAAATCTCCACATCTCCTGCATCGGCAGGCAGGTTCTTTATCACCCCTCAGGGAAGCCCAATTATATGACACAAAGTCTCAATCTGTTGCTATTTGACCCTTAAGCCTCTCTAGCCTTTATCAACCTCAACTCTGAAGAGACAGAAGCCCGGCTACTGGCTCAAGGCCTTCTGCCATAAATGACTAAGGCTGCTCAAGCACTGGAGGGTCTTGGCCTCCTTTTGGCAAAGGATACTGGCTTTCCAATTTTGCTGGTGTTAAAAGGGCTCTGTAACGACCTGGAGGGGTGGGATGGGACACACGTGTATGCCTAAGGCTGATCCGTGTGGATATCTGGCAGAAAATATTTCTTCTGCCGAATACTCACACGGCATAGTGGATAGTTCTCTGCAACCAGAGAAGCCACTGCGATGAGAAGCCTGAGCGCCACAACTAGAGAGTAAAAGCCCATGCCGCGACAAAGAACCAGCACAGCCCAAAACAGAATCAACAAATACATAATAAAGACTTGTAATATTAAAAAAAAAAAGAAGAAGGACCTGAAATTGTGATGCTGGAGCCAGACAGCATCACTGTCACCGGGGGCTGCTGTCCCGCGCCCTTGCTGATGCTGCCATCAAGGCTCCGGGGCGGACACGGAGGCCCAGAGGCGCCCAGCTGGCAGAGCAGGCGCCAGCACGTCAGGCCCCGCGTGCAGGCTCCCGCTGCCCTGGCCGGGGCTGCCGTGACATCCCACCCGATCCCGGCGGACACGAGGCCACCGACATCCAGGGGGCTCGGCCCCTGACTTCAGCCTGGCCGCCGCGGTGTGAACTGCACCGTCTCCGTGGGCCTCAGCGGCCCCCAGTACTCCTCAGAACAGGGCCCTGCGTCCACACGGATGTCGCTGCCGGGGGCGGGGCGCCCGACTGGATGCTCCCTCCCGCTCTGATGATGAATGTAACAATGGGCGAGCCTGGGAAATAGCAACTCCCTCCCTCCCTTTATTATTACCTTCCAGGGCGTCCCGGGTGGGTCAGAGGTAAAGAATCCCCTCCACTAATTCAGAAAACCCTAGCTCCATCCCTGGAGGAGGGCATGGCAGCCCACTCCAGTCTTCCTGCCTGGAGAATCCCATGGACAGAGGAGCCTGGCGGGCTACAGTCCACGGGGTCGCAGACAGGTGGACACGACTGAGCAACTAAGCACATCCCTAGGTCAGGAAGATCCGTTGCAGGAGGAAATAGCAACCTACTTCGGTATTCTTGCCTGGAAAATCCCATGGACAGAGGGGCCTGGTGGGCTACAGTCCAAGGAATGGTAAAGAGTCGGCCACAACTAACAACTAAGCAACAGTTACCCTCTACCAGTCAGGAAGCCCCGGAGGATCATCACATGCCCAGCTTGACTTCCACCCGGGAAGGGGACATGAGACTACCTGTTTACATGCTTTGTTAATGTTCCCATTCTACAGATGGAACTGAGGACACTGAGGCTCCAAAGGTTACGCTCAGAAGGTCACAGAGCCAGGACATGGCAGAACCGGGATTTGACCCCAGGCCTGGCTGGCTCCACACCTACTGTTTCGTCTCTCCTGCAGCGCTGTATCTCTGCGGGACCCCAAACCTGGCCCCCAAACCTGGCCCCTGGCCCCAGGCCCACCCGGGCGGGCTCACCTTGCAGGAACGCAGGATAATGACGCCCGAGTTTTTATAGTTCTTCTTCTTCTTTTGTTTCTTGGGGTTGATACACTCAAACTCCCGCTGCGCAACACAGGAGGAGAGAGAGGCGCTCAGCCTGGGCCTTCTGAGGAGACTGAGCCTCCCCTGGGCCCCAGAATCTACTCCTCAGTGTTGACAGAGGGATAGCATGCCTCTTCCAGGAAGCCCTCCCAGAACTGGTTCTTGCCACCCTGGGCTCATGCTAAGCTAGATCAGCCCCAGGTGAGACGATTACACCTGCCCTCCATCCCCAGACAACTCATCTGTCCACTGCCGGGGCGGGCGCCCGACTGGATGCTCCCTCCCGCTCTGATGATGAATGTAACAATGGGCGAGCCTGGGAAATAGCAACTCCCTCCCTCCCTTTATTATTACCTTCCAGGGCGTCCCGGGTGGGTCAGAGGTAAAGAATCCCCTCCACTAATTCAGAAAACCCTAGCTCCATCCCTGGAGGAGGGCATGGCAGCCCACTCCAGTCTTCCTGCCTGGAGAATCCCATGGACAGAGGAGCCTGGCGGGCTACAGTCCACGGGGTCGCAGACAGGTGGACACGACTGAGCAACTAAGCACATCCCTAGGTCAGGAAGATCCGTTGCAGGAGGAAATAGCAACCTACTTCGGTATTCTTGCCTGGAAAATCCCATGGACAGAGGGGCCTGGTGGGCTACAGTCCAAGGAATGGTAAAGAGTCGGCCACAACTAACAACTAAGCAACAGTTACCCTCTACCAGTCAGGAAGCCCCGGAGGATCATCACATGCCCAGCTTGACTTCCACCCGGGAAGGGGACATGAGACTACCTGTTTACATGCTTTGTTAATGTTCCCATTCTACAGATGGAACTGAGGACACTGAGGCTCCAAAGGTTACGCTCAGAAGGTCACAGAGCCAGGACATGGCAGAACCGGGATTTGACCCCAGGCCTGGCTGGCTCCACACCTACTGTTTCGTCTCTCCTGCAGCGCTGTATCTCTGCGGGACCCCAAACCTGGCCCCCAAACCTGGCCCCTGGCCCCAGGCCCACCCGGGCGGGCTCACCTTGCAGGAACGCAGGATAATGACGCCCGAGTTTTTATAGTTCTTCTTCTTCTTTTGTTTCTTGGGGTTGATACACTCAAACTCCCGCTGCGCAACACAGGAGGAGAGAGAGGCGCTCAGCCTGGGCCTTCTGAGGAGACTGAGCCTCCCCTGGGCCCCAGAATCTACTCCTCAGTGTTGACAGAGGGATAGCATGCCTCTTCCAGGAAGCCCTCCCAGAACTGGTTCTTGCCACCCTGGGCTCATGCTAAGCTAGATCAGCCCCAGGTGAGACGATTACACCTGCCCTCCATCCCCAGACAACTCATCTGTCCACTCAGGCACCCAGAACTGTCGCCCCGGCCTGGCTTCTCCGAGGTAAACGGGCAGCTCCCAAGTGCTCGCTAGGCACTAGGCACACTTCCTGTGATAGCACTTAATCCCCACTCTCCTCTTCTGCCTCCACTGGATGGGTGGGGAAACAGAGGCTCAGAGAAACTGAGAGTCTTGCTCAAAGGCATCAGGCAGAGGGGTGGGCTCTGAGCCCCAGCACCCCTCCCCCGCCCCATTCCAGCGCCCGCGCCCCTCCCCCACCCCCTGCGGAGGTCCGGGGGTCACACCCACGGGCACATCCTACCGGGACGCCATCGCGAGCCTCTCGCATCTGTGACACCGAGGTCTGGAACTCCCCGATGAAGTCGTGGCCCCCGTCACTATCATAGTCGTAGCACATAACCTGCGGGGGGTCCAGCGAGGTCACCCCAGGGCTGACCTCCAGAGGCACTCACTGCTGCTCGCAGCTCCCTGAGCAAAGCCTATGTCTTTTTTCGGGAGGTGGTGCCGCTCTCTCCCCCAAGATCTGACTAGCTGGCTTGAGGTGATGCCTGTAGCTCCTGAACCGCCTTCTACAGGAAGCCTTCCAAGATTACTGGGACAAGGAGAAAGGGTGCCTGCCCCAGTAACGGAGGCCCCTCCCCGCTGGGTCAGGAAGCTGCACACCTCATGCCCCCGACACTAGGCTGCCAGTCTATCTTGGGTTGAGGCCCACCTGGCCTCATGGGCCATGGCCTGGAGTCCTCCCAAGACTGGTCATTCTTTTCCTCAGATGGGCACAGAAAGTCCCCACTGGATATGCTAAAGCTGGCTGCTGTGACACTCCTAGAAGGAAGGCAGGAATTATCGTACCCATCGCACTGATGGGTAAACCGAGGCCCTCCGTGGGAAGCACTGGCCCAGCATCTTACAGGGGCAGTTGCAGAGCCAGAACTAGAGCCCAGGTTTCCCAGGGCCCTGTTTGGGGGTCGCTCCATGGCCTCACTGCCTCCTAGCCCCACCCACGTCCCTTTTCTCAGACTCGCCCGAGGACTGAGGGCTTTCAGAGCGGAGGAATCACCATCTCCATCACGGAGACAACACTCGGCTGTTTCCAAGGTGATTCTGCCTTCATTATCCTGGCGAGCAGCACAACCTTCCAGGAGAAACAGGGCAGTCACTCTGTTCTCGTTTGAAACAAGAGGTGCACAGAGATGACGCCCCTGCCCTCCTCAGCGTCAGCCAGACCTGGAGCAAGGCCTCAGGTCACCTCCGCATCCCCGTCACGGGTTCTTTTTCCGTCTTCGAAGAAAGAGCTTTGCCAGGCGCCCCAGGAAGCCTTGGGTGACCCGGACGCTGGAGCTGGGACGGTAGGCAGGAGGGCCCTGAAGCCCCTCACCTGGATGGGCTTCTCAGGTCCCCATCACACAGGGACACCAATGGCACCGTGAACGGCTTCCACACGGGGTCCAGCGTACTTGATCACCTGTGGGGGGGGGGGACCCAGGACTGCTGGTCCAGCGAGGTCACCCCAGGGCTGACCTCCAGAGGCACTCACTGCTGCTCGCAGCTCCCTGAGCAAAGCCTATGTCTTTTTTCGGGAGGTGGTGCCGCTCTCTCCCCCAAGATCTGACTAGCTGGCTTGAGGTGATGCCTGTAGCTCCTGAACCGCCTTCTACAGGAAGCCTTCCAAGATTACTGGGACAAGGAGAAAGGGTGCCTGCCCCAGTAACGGAGGCCCCTCCCCGCTGGGTCAGGAAGCTGCACACCTCATGCCCCCGACACTAGGCTGCCAGTCTATCTTGGGTTGAGGCCCACCTGGCCTCATGGGCCATGGCCTGGAGTCCTCCCAAGACTGGTCATTCTTTTCCTCAGATGGGCACAGAAAGTCCCCACTGGATATGCTAAAGCTGGCTGCTGTGACACTCCTAGAAGGAAGGCAGGAATTATCGTACCCATCGCACTGATGGGTAAACCGAGGCCCTCCGTGGGAAGCACTGGCCCAGCATCTTACAGGGGCAGTTGCAGAGCCAGAACTAGAGCCCAGGTTTCCCAGGGCCCTGTTTGGGGGTCGCTCCATGGCCTCACTGCCTCCTAGCCCCACCCACGTCTTCTCTCAGACTCGCCCGAGGACTGAGGGCTTTCAGAGCGGAGGAATCACCATCTCCATCACGGAGACAACACTCGGCTGTTTCCAAGGTGATTCTGCCTTCATTATCCTGGCGAGCAGCACAACCTTCCAGGAGAAACAGGGCAGTCACTCTGTTCTCGTTTGAAACAAGAGGTGCACAGAGATGAAGGCCCTGCCCAGATCAGGGTCAGCCAGACCTGGAGCAAGGACTCAGGTCACCTACGCCTCCCCGTCACGGGTTCTTTTTCCGTCTTCGTAAGAAAGAGCTTTGCCAGGGCGCCCCCAGGAAGCCTTGGGTGACCCGGACGCTGGAGCTGGGACGGTAGGCAGGAGGGCCCTGAAGCCCCCTCACCTGGATGGGCTTCTCCAGGTCCCCATCACACAGGGACACCAATGGCACCGTGAACGGCTTCCACACGGGGTCCAGCGTGTACTTGATCACCTGCAGGACAGGGGGGGGGCACGGGTGAGCCCGGGGCCCAGAGGCAGCAGGGGTCTGGGGACGAGCCAGCCCGATGGGACAGGGGGTGGCAAGGTGGAGAGCCCCTCGGCCACACTTCTGAGGATGGAGGTGAGCGCCCCGTGCTGTGGGGAGAGCAAGTCCTCAAAGGACGCCGGGGCTTTTCCTGGGCACCGGAGGAGGGGCCCCCCTGGCCCCGTCCTGAGGGGTCGGGGTGGCCACCCTGCAGACCCACGGGCTCAGAGACCTCCTACTGCACGCACCTCAGTCCTGTGGACCAGCATCCACTTGCCGTCATCACCTGGTTTATAAAACTCGAGAAAGGGGTCTGACTTCCCAAAGAGGTCCTGGAAGAAGAGGAGGAAGCAGGTGAGGGAGGCATAACTCCCAGGTTCAGACAGGCTGGGGGCGGGCCCAGCTGTCTCCCTGCCCTCGGCATCAGGACCGGGGGCTGTGGGCTCAGCCTCTGCAGGCTGGGCAGAGCCCAGGGTGGTCGCAGCCTCCTGGGACCAAGCAGCCTCCCCAGGAGGACCGCCCCATCCTCAGGTGACCATAGCCTGCACCCAGAGACCCTGAGGCCCGGAGCCTGTGGAAGTTACAATTCCAGCATCTCAGGTGGGGCAGGACGTCAGAGCGAGATGGTTCCCAGGCAGGGAAAGGTACCCAGCCGGATGGGATTTTAATTTCAGTGGGATTCTGCAAAAAAAAAAAAAAAAACCCAAAATTATCCTAGCAGAAGAGTCTTTGCAAACTCCAGAAAACGTGGACTCTTCAAGTCGACGTTTGGCGGAAAACCGCAAAATTCTGTAAAGAAATTATCCTTCAATTAAAAAAATAAATACATTTTTTTAAAAAAGAACACATGGACTTTAAAAGAGGCTACGTTCAACAGGGAGAAGACATAAAATAAATGAGCGAATAATATACATTAGGACTTCCCTGGTGGTCCAATGGATAAGGATCCACCTGCCAATGCCTGGGACACAGGTTCAATATCTGGACAGGGAAGATTCCGTATGCCGCGTGGCAGCTTAAGTCTGTGCACCACAACTCACGGAAGCCCACGCACCTAGAGCGCGTGCTCTGTAACAAGAGAAACTACTGCGATGAGAAGCCCAAGCACCGCAACTAGAGAGTAGCCCCTGCTCAGTGCAATTAGAGCAAGCCTGCCTGCAGCAATGGAGACCCAGCGCAGTGCCTCCACCGCCCACCCATAATAATATACACTAGGCAACAACTAGTATTAAGGAGACAAGCAAAGGAAAAGGGGGCGAGATCAGGGGCCCCTGCAGACCTCAGCAAGAAGTGACATACGGGCAAGGGCCTGATGAAAGTGAGGGAGGGGCCTGTCATGAGAAAAGTCAGGGCAAAACACATTGCAAGCCGAAGGAACAGCCAGTGCAAAGGTCCTGAGGCAGGAGGGTACCTGGTTTAATGCCAGAACAATGAAGAAGCTGATTTGGCTGAAACAGAATGAAGCTAGGGATTGTGCAAGGGGTGAGGTCAGGGAGTCAGGAGGCGGTGGACACATCAGGTTGGGTTGTGCAGGTTACTGGAAGGATCCAAGCACTAACACTGAGGTGGGGAGCCTGAACGAGTTTCCAGCCATGTCTTGAATCCTTCTAAGTGATAGGAAACTCACTACCTCAGTGGTGAAGCAGTCCTAATTCCGGGTGGCCAGCAGGGCCGTGTGCAATGCACTCTTCCCCGGAAGACCAATGAACGTGGTGGCCAGAAATCCCAGGCCACACAACCCCAGGGCTGGGGGAGGGCTGCTGTCCCCTGAGGCCTCCCCTGCCTTCCTTACCTTCTTGTCCAGCTTCCTGCCCGCCAGGCTCAGTGTGATGACCCGGTTATCCGACAACTCCTGGGCGGCGATCTGTAAGGCCAGGGGAAAGTCGGGTGTTGGGGCCTGTCCCCAAGACTCCCTCCAACCTCCATGCAGGCAGGGTGGACGTAAGATACCCCAGAAGTCTAATCTCCAGGGCCAGAAGGGGAGGAGAGGGAAGGGAAGGCTAGGTGACTTATCCCAGGTGTCTTGGGATAAGCCTCTCCTTTTCCTAAAATCTCAGTTTCCACCTTCTGGAAAATGGGGCTAAGTAACTCATCTGGATCTGAGGAATCAGAGAGTGATCCCCATGTAGCTCAAGAGAGGGCCCGTGAGCTGGTGCAGGGAGATGAGGTGGGGATCAGACACAGGGACGGTCTAGAGCCCTGGAGAGAGGTTCCAGGCCAGCGAGCTGCCTGCCAGGCCCCGTCACTGCCCCCCACGCCTCGCCACTGCAGACCCAGACAGCACACGCGGCCACCTCAAAACACTAAGGCATCGGAAATTCTAGCAACGTCACTCTGCAGCCACGGAAAGTGAGGCCCAGGGCAGGGGCAGGGGCAGGACCACCCGAGCTCCTGCGCTGTCTCCTCAGCTCGCGCCAGCCATCAGTCCTCCATACCTCTCCCATCAGCCTTGGTCCCCGGCCCCAGGCCAGGAATGCGCCAGCTGGGTGAGCCTGAAGCTGCCGTCTGCCCTCTCTGGGCCTCGCCCTCTCTCTAGAAAGGCAGGGAAAGCCCTCTGGCCCAAGTGGACTGGTAGTTCCTCTCTTTCCACATCTCTAGGACAGCCTCACCTGCCAAAGGAGCTATTGGACCCTGAGAACGGTGGACAGAGGCCAGGCTGGAGGCCCCTCTCTTCTGCCTCCCCTCCAGCCGAGAGTCGCTCCACGACCATGGAGGACAGGCCCGATTATCGCCTCCATTTCACAAGAAGAGCGTACCCAGGTCTGGAGGGGAACTTCTGGAAATGCTGGCGGAGGGCATCCCCAGCAGGTGGGGTCCTTCCGGGCTGGCTGCCACGTGCAGGATTGCTGGCCCGTGGAGGCACTTAAATGGGGAGGTTTTGAACCCCAAGAGGTGGGGGGAGGCTGGAAGGGGACATTCTAGGTAGCAGAAATAGTGGACAAGAGTCTGGAATATGTGCTCCTTGGTGGCTCAGAAGGTCATCTGCCTGCAATGCATGAGACACGGGTTCGATCCCTGGTTTGGAAAGATCTCCTGGAGAAGGGCATGACTACCCCTTCCAGTATTCCTGCCTGGAGGATTTCATGGACAGAGGAGCCTGGTGGGCTACAGTCCATGGGGTCACAAGAGTCAGACAGGACTGAGCGACTAACACTTTCACTTCACTTCAAGCTTAGAACTAATTCAGCTGCCTTGAACTCGGGCCATGGTCATGAAGGGGGTATTAACAGCTGAGGCTCCTGGGTCCCTCCCAGCCTGGAATGAGCAGCTCTACAGGCAGTGGGGAGCTTGGAAGGTTCCAGAGCTGAGGAGACACGGCGGTGTGAGCACACCCAGGTACAGCCCTCCTCCCTCCAGCGTGGCCAGCTCCCCCGGCGTCACGCAGGCTCTGAGGGGGTACCCGCCAGAAAAGCAGCTCACTAGCCAAACAGCCCTGGGGCACGTCCTCTCCGGGCCTCCATTCCCTCGTCTGTTGAACCAGTTTCCCTGCCTCCCTGGAGTCTGAGGATGGAAAAGCCCCTCCGCTCCAAGGGCTTGCGCATCGCGAGACTCACTGCGCATCGTAGGGATCATTGCGCATTGCAGCCACTAGCGCGAGCTCCGCGGGGCCAGGCGCTCCTGAAACTGCCTGAAAGACCTCCCCCAGGGGAGGACGGCAGGGGCCAGGGCGAGATGCGGGAGGGCTCCAGGGAGGAGTAGGAGCGCCCCGGCTGGGGGAGCCGCCTTGGGGACCCCCTGGCAGTCCCCCCCACCCTCCAGCTTGGCAGCCCCAGCACCTCGTGTATGGAGCCAGGAGCCGGTTGCTAAGAGACCTGTTGCTAAGTTGTAAGTTGGGCCTTTTTACTCCAAACAAAGCTGGTGATTATCTGCCAGTGAAGCAGCCCATTGACGGGGGAGAGCAATGGGCAGCTTGGAGCAGGGGGGCCCTGCGGTGAGCCGGGAGAGGGGCTGGTACCGTAATCAGGCCCTTCCCCGCAGGCTTGTCATTCATCAGCAGCAGAGGCCGAGTGATCTTCTTGCTGGAGACGATCTGGAGAGTGGAGAGAGAGGCGCTAGGTCGGAGGGCTGGCGAGGCAGCCGGGGAGGAAAAACACTCCACAGGCAGGGCTCACAGCACAATGCTCCATGCCAGACGCAGGCTAAACCTCCCGCTGCGGGAGGCAGACCGCCACCCCTGCTAGCTCCACCGGGCAGCTGAGGAGACAGGCCCAGAGAGGCTCAGACACTTGTCCAAGGTCCTACAGCGGGGAGGGAATCCCAGCCGTCCTGATTCCTGGGGACCTGGAAGCCCCCAGGAAGAGGCTCCGGTAAGGCTCTGGAGGCTACTGGCGGGAGCCTTGACCCTTCACCCCCTTCCTCAGCGTTATGAACACCCCACCTCCCTCGGGGTGTGATCCCTGAGGGACAGGATCAAACCCTGACTCTTTCTCTGTATTTTCAACGGTTTGAATAGGGACTACATTCACACAGAATTAAAGGATCATACAATACAGAGAGGACCTGAGGAACACGCTGTGAGGCCCCCCTCCCACCGGCCTCTCTACACCTGATTCCCCCTCCCCTCCGGGTGCCATCACGGTGTTTAAGGGGAAAGGTCCGTATTTCTTTGTGCTGATGTGAGCATGTTCCTAGTCTCTCTGTGCTAAGTTTCTCCCCAGGCCCACTGTCTGCCATCTCTGTGCCACTGTGGGTGACATCAGCTGACTCCCCTGTCTTCCAGACTGTGGGGGTTCAGCCAGTGGGGGTCCAGCAGGAGGGGAGAAAGGCCAGGGGAGAAGCTCTGCGGCTCATCACTGGCCACGGCTCCAGCCAGAGGCCCCCCCACGGTGAGCACAGCTCTCCCCAGGCCCTGGCACCCCACTTCCTGCCCCCGCCCCTCCCTCCAAACCAGGGGTGGCCAGACTTCCGGCTGACGTCAGGTCCTGTGTAGGTTTCCCCACCGCTTGTGGGTTTCCCTGGTGGCTCAGACGCTAAAGGATCCGCCCATAGTGCGGGAGACCTGGGTCTGATCTTCCCAACCAACTGCCCACTCCAGTGTTCTTGCCTGGAGAATTCCATGGCTCAGCCATAGGCACAAAGATTCAGACAGGACCGAGCCACGTCACTGTCAGTTCCCGCCCCACCCACTGGTCCTTCAGCTCTTTCCCCGTTACCCTCTGGGGGTGCAATCACAAGGTGGGGACCCTGAAGGACCCACCCCACTTCTTATTCCACTGCTGGGCCCTTGCTTTTCTCATTGCTGAGGGCTCACAGCACAATGCTCCATGCCAGACGCAGGCTAAACCTCCCGCTGCGGGAGGCAGACCGCCACCCTGCTAGCTCCACCGGGCAGCTGAGGAGACAGGCCCAGAGAGGCTCAGACACTTGTCCAAGGTCCTACAGCGGGGAGGGAATCCCAGCCGTCCTGATTCCTGGGGACCTGGAAGCCCCCAGGAAGAGGCTCCGGTAAGGCTCTGGAGGCTACTGGCGGGAGCCTTGACCCTTCACCCCCTTCCTCAGCGTTATGAACACCCCACCTCCCTCGGGGTGTGATCCCTGAGGGACAGGATCAAACCCTGACTCTTTCTCTGTATTTTCAACGGTTTGAATAGGGACTACATTCACACAGAATTAAAGGATCATACAATACAGAGAGGACCTGAGGAACACGCTGTGAGGCCCCCCTCCCACCGGCCTCTCTACACCTGATTCCCCCTCCCCTCCGGGTGCCATCACGGTGTTTAAGGGGAAAGGTCCGTATTTCTTTGTGCTGATGTGAGCATGTTCCTAGTCTCTCTGTGCTAAGTTTCTCCCCAGGCCCACTGTCTGCCATCTCTGTGCCACTGTGGGTGACATCAGCTGACTCCCCTGTCTTCCAGACTGTGGGGGTTCAGCCAGTGGGGGTCCAGCAGGAGGGGAGAAAGGCCAGGGGAGAAGCTCTGCGGCTCATCACTGGCCACGGCTCCAGCCAGAGGCCCCCCCACGGTGAGCACAGCTCTCCCCAGGCCCTGGCACCCCACTTCCTGCCCCCGCCCCTCCCTCCAAACCAGGGGTGGCCAGACTTCCGGCTGACGTCAGGTCCTGTGTAGGTTTCCCCACCGCTTGTGGGTTTCCCTGGTGGCTCAGACGCTAAAGGATCCGCCCATAGTGCGGGAGACCTGGGTCTGATCTTCCCAACCAACTGCCCACTCCAGTGTTCTTGCCTGGAGAATTCCATGGCTCAGCCATAGGCACAAAGATTCAGACAGGACCGAGCCACGTCACTGTCAGTTCCCGCCCCACCCACTGGTCCTTCAGCTCTTTCCCCGTTACCCTCTGGGGGTGCAATCACAAGGTGGGGACCCTGAAGGACCCACCCCACTTCTTATTCCACTGCTGGGCCCTTGCTTTTCTCATTGCACACCATCTCCTGGAAGGCCCAGGGCATTTCCACCTCTGCTAGAACCTCTTAAAGGCTTTTCCATCTTTTCCACTCACCAGCCTCAGAGGCTGAGCCCAGCAGTCATCACTGTTCCCAAGTAACACATGGGGCCACTGAGGCTCAGAAGCGCATGGGGCGTTCCCAGGGCGCAGAGCCATCAACGATGACGGGAATGTGGGTCAGGAGCTCTTAGCCCTGCAGCCTCTCCAAGTGCACCAGAGAGTGAGCTGGAGAAGGGAGTGCAGCCCGCAGAGGGAAAGGAAATTGCCCAAGGCCCCCCAGCGAGCCCGCCACGGAAGTGAAGCAGTCGCGGGTGTCCTGGTGGCTGGCCGGACGCTCCCCCCCCAGGAAGTCTAGGCCACACCTGCTTGCTTCTATCCCTCAGGTGCTCTGGCCACAGGGGCCCCCGACGTCTGTGTGACACGGCGCTCTTCAGATGACAGACTGCCTGGCCCCCGACCCCGCCTGGCTCCCTCCCTCTCGGGGCGCCTGCTGGCCCTCAAGGCTGTCTCCGTTTGTGAGCCAGGGGGGAACACGGGAGCCGAGAGCGCAGGCAGCAGGAGGCTCCCCAGGGAGCACCCCATCTGTTAGAGCCAGGTGACTTGCTGTGGGGGGACTGCACGGACCCCGTCCTCCTGGAGGGGCCTGGCTCACCGTGCCCAGGCTGCAGGAGAACTGGCCCAGAAAGTCGTGCTCCTCCAGCTGCATGCTCGGCTTGTCCTGGTCGAACAGGGCGAACTTGAGCTTCTGCACCTCCTCAAAGTGGTAGTCCAGCACGAACTTCTTGGAGAAAGCGGGGTTCAGGTTGTTGACGGCAGTTTCTGTCCTGTCGTACTGGCAAGGGGGCAGGGGACAGGAGTTAGAGTCGGGGAGCCCGTCGCCCCTGCTTTGTTGATCTCCAGTCACTAACTGGTGTCTGACTCTTTTGTGACCCGGTGGACTGGAGCCCGCCGTGCTCCCCGGTCCATGGGATTTCCCAGGCAAGAATTCAGGAGTGGGTTGCCATTTCCTTCTCCAGGGGATCTTCCCCATCCAGGGACCAAACCTCCATAAGCAGGCAGGTTCTTTCCCACTAAGCCACCAGGGAAGCCCTGTTCACCGCTTCCTGGGCCTGTGAGAAGCCATCGTGTCTACTTGCTGAATATCCATCTCGTGTCCAGACACTCAAGGCCAGTTACTCGGGTGGCTGAAGCCATCATGACTCCCAGTTCACAAAGAAGAACCCAGAAGTACACAGAGGTTCAGTGACTTCCCCAAGCTTGAACAGCTAGAGGGCAGGGCGAAGATTGGAACCCAGTTCTGACTCCCGCCTTCAGGCTTTTAACACACTGGCCCTGGCTCCACACCCATCCCAGGGCAAGAGCTCAGACCCTGTCCCTGCCGGGGTTAGCTGACAGAGGGAGTCTCATTTCTCACCTGGACCTCAGTTTCCACTTCTGTAAAAAGAAAGGATTCGAGTGTCTGGTTTTCTTCCTATTTAGGGAAAATCTTTTTTCAAACCATAATTTACCTGAAGCGGAGAGAAGAAACAGAGAGAAGGAGGGGTCCTTTGGGGAAGGTGAGGTCAGGGTTCCCCATCCTCCCAGGAGGCAGACTTTTTACCTTCAGGGAACCCCGGGATGTCAAAACTGGGAACTGAGGGCCCCACCCCCCACCTACAGTGGAGACTGAGGTCTAAGGAAGGACAGGGCTTTGCACTGGGGGCCACTGGTGGGGCTGGGACAGGAACCCCGCCTCCAGGCTTCTCTGCACTGAGGCCCCAAACTGCCGAGTCTGGGTGACAGTCTATTTTGGGGCCTGGGCTGTGTTGATTTTTCCTCCCACCCATCCCATTTCCAAGGGCCAGAGAGCAGAAGGGACGGAAAGAGGTCTCGGCCCTGGGCTATTTTCAGCCAGGGCGGCTAGCCTGGGTGGGAGACAGACTGTTGGGGAGGTGGGGGTGCCACTGAACTTCGTGGTAGTCGAGATTTTAGAACGGGGTTCAGGTTGTTGACGGCAGTTTCTGTCCTGTCGTACTGCCTTTGTTGGGATCTCCAGTCACTAACTGGTGTCTGACTCTTTGTGACCCGGTGGACTGGAGCCCGCCGTGCTCCCCGGTCCATGGGATTTCCCAGGCAAGAATTCAGGAGTGGGTTGCCATTTCCTTCTCCAGGGGATCTTCCCCATCCAGGGACCAAACCTCCATAAGCAGGCAGGTTCTTTCCCACTAAGCCACCAGGGAAGCCCTGTTCACCGCTTCCTGGGCCTGTGAGAAGCCATCGTGTCTACTTGCTGAATATCCATCTCGTGTCCAGACACTCAAGGCCAGTTACTCGGGTGGCTGAAGCCATCATGACTCCCAGTTCACAAAGAAGAACCCAGAAGTACACAGAGGTTCAGTGACTTCCCCAAGCTTGAACAGCTAGAGGGCAGGGCGAAGATTGGAACCCAGTTCTGACTCCCGCCTTCAGGCTTTTAACACACTGGCCCTGGCTCCACACCCATCCCAGGGCAAGAGCTCAGACCCTGTCCCTGCCGGGGTTAGCTGACAGAGGGAGTCTCATTTCTCACCTGGACCTCAGTTTCCACTTCTGTAAAAAGAAAGGATTCGAGTGTCTGGTTTTCTTCCTATTTAGGGAAAATCTTTTTTCAAACCATAATTTACCTGAAGCGGAGAGAAGAAACAGAGAGAAGGAGGGGTCCTTTGGGGAAGGTGAGGTCAGGGTTCCCCATCCTCCCAGGAGGCAGACTTTTTACCTTCAGGGAACCCCGGGATGTCAAAACTGGGAACTGAGGGCCCCACCCCCCACCTACAGTGGAGACTGAGGTCTAAGGAAGGACAGGGCTTTGCACTGGGGGCCACTGGTGGGGCTGGGACAGGAACCCCGCCTCCAGGCTTCTCTGCACTGAGGCCCCAAACTGCCGAGTCTGGGTGACAGTCTATTTTGGGGCCTGGGCTGTGTTGATTTTTCCTCCCACCCATCCCATTTCCAAGGGCCAGAGAGCAGAAGGGACGGAAAGAGGTCTCGGCCCTGGGCTATTTTCAGCCAGGGCGGCTAGCCTGGGTGGGAGACAGACTGTTGGGGAGGGTGGGGGGTGCCATGACCAGGGGTGGGCGCAGTGGCGGTGGACCACACTCTCAGGGGTGGGGCAGGGCAAGCGGGCAGCAGATTCCAGACACCTGGCAGAGGGGACTCTGGACATGCTGGCCTCAGGCCCGGGGCTTCCCCAAGCAGTCCTCAGCTGACCCCATGCCCCACCTCCAACTTCCGGCCACACCACCAAACGGGCTGGGAGAAACAGGTCCATCCCTCCCTGCTCTGGGCCCCATTTTCCCCTCTGTAAAGGCTTCCCACTCCAGTAATCTTGCCTGGAGAATTCCATGGCTTGTCCACGGGTCACCAAGAGTCGGACACACGGGGCGACTTTCACTTTCAAAATGGGTCAACAAGCCCTGCCCATTTCCTTGGCAATCATAAGAAGGAGCCAAGAACTGTGGAAACTCTTCATCAACTGCAGTCTGTTGTGGGGGACGCCCCCTGGGGCCTTGTTAACTAACTGTGGCAAATAGGAGACATATTTTGGAAAATGTATATGCACGTAAACCCGCCTGGAAGCCTGGAGACCAAATCATTCACAGTTGGTTCTTCCTGACAGGTGGGGTCCCAACCATTGTGATTTTCTGGATTTTCTCAATTTACTGCAATGAACAGAGGCCCCTTTGGGAAGAGGAAGGGCTTCCCTGGGAGCTCAGCCGCTGAAGAATCTGCCTGCAGTGCAGGAGACCCTGGTTTGATTCCTGGGTCGGGAAGATCCCCTGGAGAAGGGAACAGCGACCCACTCCTGTTTTCCTGAATTCTGTGGCTCGTCCATGAGTCGCAAAGAATCGGACACGACTGAGCGACTTTCCCTTTCCCTTTGTTGGGAATAGGAAACAAAGCCATGTTTGCACTGGGGGCCACTGGTGGGGCTGGGACAGGAACCCCGCCTCCAGGCTTCTCTGCACTGAGGCCCCAAACTGCCGAGTCTGGGTGACAGTCTATTTTGGGGCCTGGGCTGTGTTGATTTTTCCTCCCACCCATCCCATTTCCAAGGGCCAGAGAGCAGAAGGGACGGAAAGAGGTCTCGGCCCTGGGCTATTTTCAGCCAGGGCGGCTAGCCGGGGGGGGAGACAGCCTGTGGGGGGGGGGGGGGGGTGCCATGACCGGGGGTGGGCGCAGTGGCGGTGGACCACACTCTCAGGGGTGGGGCAGGGCAAGCGGGCAGCAGATTCCAGACACCTGGCAGAGGGGACTCTGGACATGCTGGCCTCAGGCCCGGGGCTTCCCAAGCAGTCCTCAGCTGACCCCATGCCCCACCTCCAACTTCCGGCCACACCACCAAACGGGCTGGGAGAAACAGGTCCATCCCTCCCTGCTCTGGGCCCCATTTTCCCCTCTGTAAAGGCTTCCCACTCCAGTAATCTTGCCTGGAGAATTCCATGGCTTGTCCACGGGTCACCAAGAGTCGGACACACGGGGCGACTTTCACTTTCAAAATGGGTCAACAAGCCCTGCCCATTTCCTTGGCAATCATAAGAAGGAGCCAAGAACTGTGGAAACTCTTCATCAACTGCAGTCTGTTGTGGGGGACGCCCCCTGGGGCCTTGTTAACTAACTGTGGCAAATAGGAGACATATTTTGGAAAATGTATATGCACGTAAACCCGCCTGGAAGCCTGGAGACCAAATCATTCACAGTTGGTTCTTCCTGACAGGTGGGGTCCCAACCATTGTGATTTTCTGGATTTTCTCAATTTACTGCAATGAACAGAGGCCCCTTTGGGAAGAGGAAGGGCTTCCCTGGGAGCTCAGCCGCTGAAGAATCTGCCTGCAGTGCAGGAGACCCTGGTTTGATTCCTGGGTCGGGAAGATCCCCTGGAGAAGGGAACAGCGACCCACTCCTGTTTTCCTGAATTCTGTGGCTCGTCCATGAGTCGCAAAGAATCGGACACGACTGAGCGACTTTCCCTTTCCCTTTGTTGGGAATAGGAAACAAAGCCATGTTTACGCCTTAAACGGTTCGGAGTTCTCGATACCCTTCCTTAAGCTGCATGGTTCCCCAGACCTCAGGTCTGCAACTTCTAGCTCAGAAGTCATTGACTGCGGCACCATCAGCATCCCCAGCTCCGAGGCTCTCCAAGGTAGGCACACACAAAAGATCCTCATTTTACAGATGAGGAGACGGGCTCAGAGGCAGATAGCTACTTGTCCAACACCACACAGCAGGCACTGACGGAGCTGGGTCTTGGTCCGGCTCTGGGACCAAAGCCTAAGAGTCCCTATTTCTCTGCTCCTCACCGACTGTGCTCATTTAGGAATAAATGGGAAAGTTACTTTAAAAATGGAAGTAAGCCTTTTGCAAAACTCTCTTTGAATCATCTATTATAGTCACTTAAGGGCTTCCCTGGAGGCTCAGCAGTAAAGAATCCGCCTGCCAGTGCGCGCGACACATGTTCGATCCCCGGGTCGGGAAGATCCCCTGGAGGAGGGCATGGCAACCCACTCCAGGATTCTTGCCTGGAGAATCCCAGGGACAGAGGAGGCTGGTGGGGAACAGTCCATGGGGTCATGAAGAGTCAGATATGACTTAGCGACTGACCAACAACAATAGTAACTTAAAATACTATAAACACTAAATATAAAATTATATATAAACATAAATCTACAATAAGCACAAAAACTAATTATTTTAATAGTATAAACATTTTAAATAAAATTAAGTTTTCAGAATAACAATTTTCCAGGTAATCCCCCTTAGAGGCCCATAGTACTTCCAAGGGCCTGACCCCAGGTCCCCGCGACCCAGCGGGGCCAAGCCGACGGCAGCCGCTCGCGGAGAGGCCTCACCTCCATCCACCTGCCATCGCTCTCTGTGAAGAGGACACAGAAGGGGTCGGACTTGGAGGTGACGTCCCGGTCCAGCAGGTTCTGGCCGCTGACTGACAGCTCCACCTTGCACACGCAGTACTGGGACCCCACGGGGGCCGCCCCCGAGGCTGGGGCACCCCCACCCGGTATGTAGGCCATGGGGGCTCGCAGCGGCGGCGGCAGCAGTGACTCACAGTCTAGGGGGGAAGCGTGGAGGGTCAGAGAGGAGACAGACATCTGCCACGCCCCTCCACCTTGGGGCACACCTGTTGACCCTAAAGACGTGGAGAGAAACAGAAGCAAAGGGGTGTGTGGGGGGGTGTGGGGGGGCTGCAGTGAGGAAGGACCTGGAGAAAGAATGCAGCCAACGCATGCAAAAGGGGTCTCTGTAGGTGTGTGTTTCGTTTGTCTCTGAAGTTGCCCTCTGCTCTGGTCCGTGGTCACCTGTGAGCCACACACAGGCTCCAGTGGCGCCGGTCCGAGCCGCAAGAAACCACGGAGGACCCGGGCATCCCGTTCACGTGGCCAGGAAAGCCCGGGCCTCTCCTGAGCAACTGGCCCCTCGGCACCTTGTGACGCCGAGGCCGGCTCATTCCCTCTAGAGGGTTTGCCGAGCGGCTACTGAGTCCCAAGAACTGGGCCGGGCTGGGTGCTGCGGGGAGACGGCCCAGCCTCAGGCCTCTCGGAGCGCCTGCGCCAGCCTGGAGGGCAGCCAGCGCTGGCGAGCTGGAGGCTCCCAGGGGGAGCTGGGGCTCTGTTCTGAGTGATGGATGTCTTGGAGGGTTTTAAGCAGAGAAGTGACATGATCTGATGTGTGTTTTTAAGAGCTCACTCCAGCCCCTGTGGGGAGAAGCGGTTAGAGTGGAGGAGAGGCAGCAGGGAGGCCGGGAGGGGGGCTGTCATCCAGCCACAGTGGCTGTGCTGGGCCCGCCCCTCCTGCTGACCAGAGGCCCAGCCCACTCCCTCAGAATAACAATTTTCCAGGTAATCCCCTTAGAGGCCCATAGTACTTCCAAGGGCCTGACCCCAGGTCCCGCGACCCAGCGGGCCAAGCCGACGGCAGCCGCTCGCGGAGAGGCCTCACCTCCATCCACCTGCCATCGCTCTCTGTGAAGAGGACACAGAAGGGGTCGGACTTGGAGGTGACGTCCCGGTCCAGCAGGTTCTGGCCGCTGACTGACAGCTCCACCTTGCACACGCAGTACTGGGACCCCACGGGGGCCGCCCCCGAGGCTGGGGCACCCCCACCCGGTATGTAGGCCATGGGGGCTCGCAGCGGCGGCGGCAGCAGTGACTCACAGTCTAGGGGGGAAGCGTGGAGGGTCAGAGAGGAGACAGACATCTGCCACGCCCCTCCACCTTGGGGCACACCTGTTGACCCTAAAGACGTGGAGAGAAACAGAAGCAAAGGGGTGTGTGGGGGGGTGGGGGGGCTGCAGTGAGGAAGGACCTGGAGAAAGAATGCAGCCAACGCATGCAAAAGGGGTCTCTGTAGGTGTGTGTTTCGTTTGTCTCTGAAGTTGCCCTCTGCTCTGGTCCGTGGTCACCTGTGAGCCACACACAGGCTCCAGTGGCGCCGGTCCGAGCCGTAAGAAACCACGGAGGACCCGGGCATCCCGTTCACGTGGCCAGGAAAGCCCGGGCCTCTCCTGAGCAACTGGCCCCTCGGCACCTTGTGACGCCGAGGCCGGCTCATTCCCTCTAGAGGGTTTGCCGAGCGGCTACTGAGTCCCAAGAACTGGGCCGGGCTGGGTGCTGCGGGGAGACGGCCCAGCCTCAGGCCTCTCGGAGCGCCTGCGCCAGCCTGGAGGGCAGCCAGCGCTGGCGAGCTGGAGGCTCCCAGGGGGAGCTGGGGCTCTGTTCTGAGTGATGGATGTCTTGGAGGGTTTTAAGCAGAGAAGTGACATGATCTGATGTGTGTTTTTAAGAGCTCACTCCAGCCCCTGTGGGGAGAAGCGGTTAGAGTGGAGGAGAGGCAGCAGGGAGGCCGGGAGGCGGCGGCTGTCATCCAGCCACAGTGGCTGTGCTGGGCCCGCCCCCTCCTGCTGACCAGAGGCCCAGCCCACTCCCTCAGCGCCCGCCGGAGTCTCGGAGGCCTGGGCTGAGGACGGGCTGCAGCCAGAGGCGCCAGCCCCAGGGCCCCGGGCGTGCCTGGCAGGCAGAGGATCTGGACAGAGACACAGCCAGCGCTCAGCCCCCTCCCTCCCACAGTCTGTCCCTAGAACCTCATTATCATCACACGAGACCAGGGCATCAGGACAGCACTGCAATTTGCCTGCAGGATTTATTCCTGTCGCGTAAAAATTAGTCTCCATCGGAGGGGCTGGAGAGCCGCGTTCCGGCTCTCTGTGAGCAGCTGGGCGGCCTTGCCCAGAGGCAGAGGGTGAGCAGATCCTTGACCCGCAGAGGAGAACGGGGGAGCAGCAATGGCCAGCACAGACATCTCAGACGCCACTGGTGGTCCAGTGGCTACGACGCTGTGCTCCGAACACAGGGGGCCTGGGTTCGACCCCTGGTCAGGGAACTAGACCTTGCATGTTGCAGCTGAATATCCCACCTGCTACAACTAAGTAAGACCTGGTGCAGCCAAATAATATATATATATTTTAAAGGATATCTTATGGCTTCCCTGGTGGTCCAGTGGGTAAAGAGTTCACCTTGCAGTGCAAGGGCACCGGTTCGATCCCTGGCCCAGGAAGATCCCACATGTAGAGGAACTGCTGGACCAGTGTGTCCAGTTACAAGCCAGCGCTCTGCAGTGCATGCACCCAGAGCTGGGGCTCTGCAGTGAGAGAGGCCACTGCGGTGGGAGGCCCACGCAGGCCAAAGAATAAAGATGGATGAAAAATAAACGATGACTTAGAGGCAAAAAAAAAAAAAAAGGACATCTTAAAGACCTAAACAGACATCTTTCCAAAGAAGACACACATTGCCAAAAAAAAAAAAAAAAAAAATCATGGAAAGATGCTCAATGTCGCTCATTATTAGATAAATGCAAATCAAACTACAATGAATAACCACACCCGGGCCGGCTAGAAGTCCAATGCGCTACCCATTGCACCACAGAGCCAGTTCAAACTACAGTGAGATATCACACCAGTCAGAATCGCCACTATCAAAAAAATCTACAGAGAATAAAAGCTGGAAAGGGTGTGGAGAAAAGGGAACACTCTTGTGCTGTTGGTGAGAATGTAAATTGATATAGCCATTCTGGAAGCGTGGCTAGGAATAGAACCACCGTATGACCCAGCAATCCCACTATTAGGCACATACCCTGAGGAAATTGAAAGAGACACGTGTACCCCAACGTTCACTGCAGCACTTTTTTCAATAGCTAGAACATGGAAACAATCTAGATGTCCATCAACAAACGAATGGAAATAAAGAAGCTATGGTACATGTATAGAATGGAATATTTCTCAGCCATAAAAAGAAGTGCATTTGAATCTGTCCTAATGAGGTGGATGAATCTAGAACCCATTATACAAAGTGAAGTAAGTCAAAAAGAGAAGGACAAATATAGTATACTAACACATATATATGGAATCTAGAAAATGGTACTGATAAATGCGTATGCAGAGAACATGCGTATGCAGCAACGGAGAACCAGACATAGAGAACAGACTTATGGACGTTGCGTGGAGGAGGAGTGGGTGAGAGGTATGGAAGAGTAACATGGAAACCTACACTACCACATGTAAAAGAGACAGCCTATCTTATGGCTTCCCTGGTGGTCCAGTGGGTAAAGAGTTCACCTTGCAGTGCTAGGGCACGTTCGATCCCTGGCCCAGGAAGATCCCACATGTAGAGGAACTGCTGGACCAGTGTGTCCAGTTACAAGCCAGCGCTCTGCAGTGCATGCACCCAGAGCTGGGGCTCTGCAGTGAGAGAGGCCACTGCGGTGGGAGGCCCACGCAGGCCAAAGAATAAAGATGGATGAAAAATAAACGATGACTTAGAGGCAAAAAAAAAAAAAAAGGACATCTTAAAGACCTAAACAGACATCTTTCCAAAGAAGACACACATTGCCAAAAAAAAAAAAAAAAAAAATCATGGAAAGATGCTCAATGTCGCTCATTATTAGATAAATGCAAATCAAACTACAATGAATAACCACACCCGGGCCGGCTAGAAGTCCAATGCGCTACCCATTGCACCACAGAGCCAGTTCAAACTACAGTGAGATATCACACCAGTCAGAATCGCCACTATCAAAAAAATCTACAGAGAATAAAAGCTGGAAAGGGTGTGGAGAAAAGGGAACACTCTTGTGCTGTTGGTGAGAATGTAAATTGATATAGCCATTCTGGAAGCGTGGCTAGGAATAGAACCACCGTATGACCCAGCAATCCCACTATTAGGCACATACCCTGAGGAAATTGAAAGAGACACGTGTACCCCAACGTTCACTGCAGCACTTTTTTCAATAGCTAGAACATGGAAACAATCTAGATGTCCATCAACAAACGAATGGAAATAAAGAAGCTATGGTACATGTATAGAATGGAATATTTCTCAGCCATAAAAAGAAGTGCATTTGAATCTGTCCTAATGAGGTGGATGAATCTAGAACCCATTATACAAAGTGAAGTAAGTCAAAAAGAGAAGGACAAATATAGTATACTAACACATATATATGGAATCTAGAAAATGGTACTGATAAATGCGTATGCAGAGAACGCATGCGTATGCAGCAACGGAGAACCAGACATAGAGAACAGACTTATGGACGTTGCGTGGAGGGAGGAGTGGGTGAGAGGTATGGAAAGAGTAACATGGAAACCTACACTACCACATGTAAAAGAGACAGCCATTGTGAATATGCTGCAAGACCAAGGGAACTTACAGGGGGTCCATGCAACAACCTGGAGAGGTGGGGTGGGAGCGAGTAGGAAGGGGTTCAGGTGGGAGAGGTCAAGGTTATACCTATGGCAGATTTGGGTTTACATATAGCTGTAAACAAAACCCAAATATCTGTGAAAGTAAAATAAAAATATAGTTATTTTCAAAAAGGACATCTTACCAGGAGGCTAAGTACCTGTTTATGCTTCCAACCACCCATGGCGGAGGGGGAGCCCGGCAGCCACTCCCATTTTACAGATAAGAAAGCTGAGGCACAGAAGCCACCTGTCCAGCGTCACACAGGAAACAGCAGAGGCAGTAGAAAGCCAAGCCTCCAGACTCCCAGGCCAACGTATGGCCTGCTGGCTAGGGCGGGTGGGCTGCTGGGCACGGCGGGGACCCAGAACCCAGGTGCAGGCCTCTGGGGGTATCAGCCAGGCCCAAAGGAGCCTGAGGGCCCCAGAGCACCCACGGTCACCAGTTCCTCTGGGGTTACCCTGTCCACACCGCCACCTCTCATCACCACTGACGGGGTGGGTTCCCGCTCACCCGCCCCCTCTCCGCCTCGCAGGCCCCTTCCTGATGGCAGAGATGCCACGTGGGCCACCATCGCCCCACTGCCAAGTCAGGGGCCTCTGTTTTCATTCTGAGGGGTGTCAGGTACACACAGCCAGGCTCACGTGCTTCCCTGCGCGCACACACACGGACACACACGGACACACGGGTCCCCAGACTAACAAAGGCGAGGCGCTTAGCGCTCGGATGCTCACTCCGGGGTCACTCCTTCCCCGTGCCCCCCAGGGTCTGAGCCACCGTCACCACCTGTCCTCCTGCCCCTCACTGGCTCCAGCCCGGCTGAGCGCACGGCCACGAGGGCCAGGTCCCGGGGCAGGCTCGGCGGAGCTCCCCAGAGCCCACTGCCACCCCACCTGGATCAGCTCACAGGCCCCAGAGAGACGGAGCAACCGGTGGGCGGGGAAGGGGTACTCCTCCCCCAGCTAGGGGCAGGTCCCCATCCCCAACTCACCCTCTGGCTGGAAGCTTCTGGATGCCCGAAACGGGGAGCACATGGTGTCTGGCGTGGGGGCGGGCGAGGGTCAGAGTGGGTCCCTCTGCGCCAGCCGGCGGCGGGCAGGCCCGAACTTACAGGGGTCCAGAAATATAGCTGTAAACAAGGTTATACCTATGGCAGATTTGGGTTTACATATAGCTGTAAACAAAACCCAAATATCTGTGAAAGTAAAATAAAAATATAGTTATTTTCAAAAAGGACATCTTACCAGGAGGCTAAGTACCTGTTTATGCTTCCAACCACCCATGGCGGAGGGGGAGCCCGGCAGCCACTCCCATTTTACAGATAAGAAAGCTGAGGCACAGAAGCCACCTGTCCAGCGTCACACAGGAAACAGCAGAGGCAGTAGAAAGCCAAGCCTCCAGACTCCCAGGCCAACGTATGGCCTGCTGGCTAGGGCGGGTGGGCTGCTGGGCACGGCGGGGACCCAGAACCCAGGTGCAGGCCTCTGGGGGTATCAGCCAGGCCCAAAGGAGCCTGAGGGCCCCAGAGCACCCACGGTCACCAGTTCCTCTGGGGTTACCCTGTCCACACCGCCACCTCTCATCACCACTGACGGGGTGGGTTCCCGCTCACCCGCCCCCTCTCCGCCTCGCAGGCCCCTTCCTGATGGCAGAGATGCCACGTGGGCCACCATCGCCCCACTGCCAAGTCAGGGGCCTCTGTTTTCATTCTGAGGGGTGTCAGGTACACACAGCCAGGCTCACGTGCTTCCCTGCGCGCACACACACGGACACACACGGACACACGGGTCCCCAGACTAACAAAGGCGAGGCGCTTAGCGCTCGGATGCTCACTCCGGGGTCACTCCTTCCCCGTGCCCCCCAGGGTCTGAGCCACCGTCACCACCTGTCCTCCTGCCCCTCACTGGCTCCAGCCCGGCTGAGCGCACGGCCACGAGGGCCAGGTCCCGGGGCAGGCTCGGCGGAGCTCCCCAGAGCCCACTGCCACCCCACCTGGATCAGCTCACAGGCCCCAGAGAGACGGAGCAACCGGTGGGCGGGGAAGGGGTACTCCTCCCCCAGCTAGGGGCAGGTCCCCATCCCCAACTCACCCTCTGGCTGGAAGCTTCTGGATGCCCGAAACGGGGAGCACATGGTGTCTGGCGTGGGGGCGGGCGAGGGTCAGAGTGGGTCCCTCTGCGCCAGCCGGCGGCGGGCAGGCAGGCTGGACCCTGAGGCCTGACGCAATGGAAAAAGAAACCACAGCCTAGGCTGGGCTGGGCCCCCTCCCCTCCTACTCCAGCAAGAGGGCAGGCGGGCAAGGTGTCATTAAGGGAAGGCTGGGCCTGCCATGCGCATCTGGGCGGGATGCAAAGCTCCCCGATGCGGCACCACCCGCCCCGCCCATAACTGGAGGCTTCGGGCTGGAGAAGGGGCCCAGGGAGCCTGGGCCTGCTCTTGGCCCAACGGACACAGGCCTTCTGGGGGTGATCAGAGCTCCAGGGGAGGAAGTGGAAGGCAGGGATACAGAAGGGACAGTAGCCCTTTTACAGACGGGTTAACTGAGGCAGAGCGCACGCAGGGCTTGGGAGTTCCCATTGATTCATTCACCCAACATTCCTCGAGCAGCCCCGGGCTCCATGAGTGAAAGAGACTGAGGCTGAAGCTCCCACAGGGCCCACGGGCACCAGGCTCCTAAGACATCTTACCCTTTAAACTCAAGAACAGGATTTGGAGACTCTGGTGCTAAGCCACAGGTCTAGAACATTCCAGTTTTAGCTAGAAACCTAGGAGAGCCCATCATCCTTGACCTCTTTCCTTCACCCTCCACGTCGGTTCCACTTCCAAGAGGCATCCAGCATGGCCCCTGATCTCCCGGCTTCCACTTCCCTGGCCCATGTCAGGTCTCCCTGGGCAGCCCCAGCTCCCAGACTCTTTTTCACACCAGAGGCAAAAGGAGTCTTGAAACATGCAAATCGGGGAGGGCAGGGAGGACTCCCCAGTGGCTCAGTGGTAAAGAATCCAAATGCCAGTGCAGGAGACATGGTTAGAGGGGTCAGATCCAGAAGGATCCAGAAGGATCCCACGCAGAGCCCGGGAGCCACGGCTACCGAAGCCGGCACTCCACAATAAGAGAAGCCACGGCAATCAGAAGCGCACACACGGCAACTAGAGAGTAGTCCCTGCTCTCTGCAACTAGAGAAAAGTCCATGTAGCAATGAAGGCCCAGCAAAGCCAAAAATAAAATAATAAAAGGAAAAAATACATGCAAATCCGATGCTACCACAGCTCTACCTGAAAACCTCCCAGGGGCTACATTCCCCAGTCACACAATTCAAATCCTCCCCAGCGCCCCACCCTCACGCCACACTCGCCCTCGCTCCCTGTGTCCTGGCCACACCAGCCTCCTCCTGCTCTGAGGCGTGCCAACCTCTCTCTCTGGCCTCAGGGCCTTTGCACGTGCTCTCCCTCCTGCCAGAGATGCCTTTCTTCACACATCAGGTTTTAGTCATCAGCTTCAGAGGCTTTCCTGGTCACCCAAGCTACTGTAATCTCAGCCCCGCTCTATTTCCTTTGCAGATCAATGCAACATACAAGCACTCTACTGTTTATCCATTTGCCTTGTGCACTGCCCGCCCCTCTAGAATGTACACTCCACAAGGGAGGGATCACCACTGCTTCCCTGGCACCTAGACCAGCACCTGAGCTGTGGGTGGGGGCTGAACGTGCCAGACGAAAGAGGGAGGAAACCCCCCAGGTTTGAATCCCGAGTTCTGTCATTTGCCTGCAGTGTGACCTCAGGCAAGTTACTCAACCTCTCTGGTCTTTGTTCCCCTTCTATGAAAAAAAAACAAAACAGGAACAGGGGCTTTGCTAGTAGTCCAGAGGTTAAGAATCTGCCTGCCCATGCAGGGGACATGCGTTCGATCCTTGTTAAGATTCCACATGCTGCAGGAACAGCTCAGTGCCACGGGCCACAACTACTGAGCCTGCGTGCCTAGAGCCCAGGCTCTGCGGCAGAAGCCACCACAATGAGAAGCCTGCACACTGCAGAGAAGAGGAGCCCCTTCTCGCCACAACTAGAGAAAGCCCGTATCCAGCAGTGAAGACCCAGCGCCGCCAACATAAATAAATCAAATTAAAAACTACAGAAACCCTTAAAAAAAAAAACAAAACAAAACAGGAAGTGATAGAAGTGCTCTCATCAAGTCCTGATGTCGAGGATCAAGTGAGGTGAAGCACTGCTTACAGTGACCGGCGGCAGGTTGGCCATCAGCCGGGATTCCTGAGGCCTGGGGCCCTCAGGGGAGAGACCTGAGAGGTTCATGGTGGGTATAAAGGGGATTGGGAGCTAAAACTGGGTGAGAATACGGTTCTAGCTGCCCCCTTACCAGCCGGAAAACACAGCTCAGAGATGCCAGGGGAGACCAGGGTGGTAGATGGGGGGCCAGGGAAGGAATAACAAACTCAGACCCCACACCCTTCAAGGTGCGATACTCCCAGGCTGCGGCCCCCGGGGTCCAGAGGGCTTCTGAGCCGTCGTCCAGGCAGCAGCTCCTGCTCGGGTCTGATCGCTGACGGGGGTCTGGACTCTTGCCGCTCTATTTCCTTTGTCATCAGCTTCAGAGGTTTCCTGGTCACCCAAGCTACTGTAATCTCAGCCCCGCTCTATTTCCTTTGCAGATCAATGCAACATACAAGCACTCTACTGTTTATCCATTTGCCTTGTGCACTGCCCGCCCCTCTAGAATGTACACTCCACAAGGGAGGGATCACCACTGCTTCCCTGGCACCTAGACCAGCACCTGAGCTGTGGGTGGGGGCTGAACGTGCCAGACGAAAGAGGGAGGAAACCCCCCAGGTTTGAATCCCGAGTTCTGTCATTTGCCTGCAGTGTGACCTCAGGCAAGTTACTCAACCTCTCTGGTCTTTGTTCCCCTTCTATAAAAAAAAAACAAAACAGGAACAGGGGCTTTGCTAGTAGTCCAGAGGTTAAGAATCTGCCTGCCCATGCAGGGGACATGCGTTCGATCCTTGTTAAGATTCCACATGCTGCAGGAACAGCTCAGTGCCACGGGCCACAACTACTGAGCCTGCGTGCCTAGAGCCCAGGCTCTGCGGCAGAAGCCACCACAATGAGAAGCCTGCACACTGCAGAGAAGAGGAGCCCCTTCTCGCCACAACTAGAGAAAGCCCGTATCCAGCAGTGAAGACCCAGCGCCGCCAACATAAATAAATCAAATTAAAAACTACAGAAACCCTTAAAAAAAAAAACAAAACAAAACAGGAAGTGATAGAAGTGCTCTCATCAAGTCCTGATGTCGAGGATCAAGTGAGGTGAAGCACTGCTTACAGTGACCGGCGGCAGGTTGGCCATCAGCCGGGATTCCTGAGGCCTGGGGCCCTCAGGGGAGAGACCTGAGAGGTTCATGGTGGGTATAAAGGGGATTGGGAGCTAAAACTGGGTGAGAATACGGTTCTAGCTGCCCCCTTACCAGCCGGAAAACACAGCTCAGAGATGCCAGGGGAGACCAGGGTGGTAGATGGGGGGCCAGGGAAGGAATAACAAACTCAGACCCCACACCCTTCAAGGTGCGATACTCCCAGGCTGCGGCCCCCGGGGTCCAGAGGGCTTCTGAGCCGTCGTCCAGGCAGCAGCTCCTGCTCCGCGGGGTCTGATCGCTGACGGCAGGCGATCCTGGATTCCGGGGCGGGCTCTGCTCTCACCACTCCAAGCATGGTGCCTCCTCAAGATTTCCTGGGAGCGTGTTAGAAGTGCAGGTTCCTGTGCCCCACATAGACCCCCTCAGAGCCCCCAGAGCGGTATTTGCATCTTCACAAGCCCTCCTGGTAACACCACGGGGGGTTCCAGGACACAAAAATCCCAGAGGGCTGGGCAGGGGGGGCATCTTGTTAAAACGCAGGCTCTGATGCCGCAGGTCTGGGGAGGGACCTGAGAACCGGCATTTCGAATAAGCTCCTGGGTGCCGCTGAGGAGGCCCACCTGAGACCACACTTTGCACACCGAGCTTCTAGCTTGGGGGCTTCTACACGGCCCCCTGGTGCCCAACCACACCCCGGGGACAGCTGTGGAGCAGCCCACTCTTGGCACAAGCAGGCAGAGGCCGCCCTGGGTCCCTGGACCAGCCCTGCCAGCTCCACACGCTGCGCTCTCGCCACGTCTCGGCTGACCCCTGCGCCTCCAGTCTTAGACAGGGACACGCTAGTGACTGGAACCGTTGGGGGGACACATGCCTGGCCCCCACCTGGTCCTGATGGCTGCGTTTACGGAGCTTCCAGGGTGGGAACTTGCCTTGAACATATCCAGATCTAAGTTGCCTCCTCCATCCCATTTCCCAGAGGAGAAGACCCAGGAAGACACGTGGTCACTGGATTAGAGTTCTCCCGAGAAAACAGGACCCACAGGCATCCACGCAGAGAGAGACTGCTCTTAAGGGGCCAGCGCATGGGTTCGTGGTTGCTGACAAGTCTGAAATCTGCAGGCAAGCCAGAGGGCTGGAGACTCGGGTTAGAGTACTGCAATTGAGTCCCAAATACACAGGCAAGCCAGGCAGGCTGGGAACTAGGCAACGTTTCTACGCTGCAGCGTGTGTTCGTTGCTCAGTCATGTCTGACTCTTTGCAACCCCATGGACTGCCAGGCTCCTCTGTGCATGGGATTCTCCAGGCAAGAACGCTGGAGTGGGTTGCCGGGCCCTTCTCTAGGGGACCTCCCTGACCCAGGGATGAACCCAGGTCTCCTGCACTGAAGGCAGATGCTTCACTGTCTGAGCCGCCAGAGTAGCCCAGGAGTGGCTCAGAGAGTAACATCTTGCTGTCCTGGGGCTGAATTCCTTCTTGCTGAAGAAACCTGAGTCTCTGCTTCTAAACCTCTGATTGATTGAAGTGGCCCACCCATGTAATGGAGGATTAGCCTAAGTCTACCGATTTAAATGTTAATCACATCTAAAAAATACCTACAAAAACGACATCCGATGGCTGCTTAACGAACAACTGGTCACCAGAGCCTAGCCAAGCTGACCCACAAGATTAACCGTCATAGCGTCATAGCGACCCTTGGGTCCGAGGAGACCTGCTGGGACAGGAGAACAGGGTGCTAAGGCTGGAGCTCTCAGCCAGTCCTTCCTCATCGTGGGAGCCACGAGCCCCTCCCGCTGGTCAGCTGGCAGGGAAGGGAGCAGGCGGTGTGGCCCTGCGGATGGAGCAGCCCTCCACGCGGGCCGTGGGTCCCTGGACCAGCCCTGCCAGCTCCACACGCTGCGCTCGCCACGTCTCGGCTGACCCCTGCGCCTCCAGTCTTAGACAGGGACACGCTAGTGACTGGAACCGTTGGGGGGACACATGCCTGGCCCCCACCTGGTCCTGATGGCTGCGTTTACGGAGCTTCCAGGGTGGGAACTTGCCTTGAACATATCCAGATCTAAGTTGCCTCCTCCATCCCATTTCCCAGAGGAGAAGACCCAGGAAGACACGTGGTCACTGGATTAGAGTTCTCCCGAGAAAACAGGACCCACAGGCATCCACGCAGAGAGAGACTGCTCTTAAGGGGCCAGCGCATGGGTTCGTGGTTGCTGACAAGTCTGAAATCTGCAGGCAAGCCAGAGGGCTGGAGACTCGGGTTAGAGTACTGCAATTGAGTCCCAAATACACAGGCAAGCCAGGCAGGCTGGGAACTAGGCAACGTTTCTACGCTGCAGCGTGTGTTCGTTGCTCAGTCATGTCTGACTCTTTGCAACCCCATGGACTGCCAGGCTCCTCTGTGCATGGGATTCTCCAGGCAAGAACGCTGGAGTGGGTTGCCGGGCCCTTCTCTAGGGGACCTCCCTGACCCAGGGATGAACCCAGGTCTCCTGCACTGAAGGCAGATGCTTCACTGTCTGAGCCGCCAGAGTAGCCCAGGAGTGGCTCAGAGAGTAACATCTTGCTGTCCTGGGGCTGAATTCCTTCTTGCTGAAGAAACCTGAGTCTCTGCTTCTAAACCTCTGATTGATTGAAGTGGCCCACCCATGTAATGGAGGATTAGCCTAAGTCTACCGATTTAAATGTTAATCACATCTAAAAAATACCTACAAAAACGACATCCGATGGCTGCTTAACGAACAACTGGTCACCAGAGCCTAGCCAAGCTGACCCACAAGATTAACCGTCATAGCGTCATAGCGACCCTTGGGTCCGAGGAGACCTGCTGGGACAGGAGAACAGGGTGCTAAGGCTGGAGCTCTCAGCCAGTCCTTCCTCATCGTGGGAGCCACGAGAGCCCCCTCCCGCTGGTCAGCTGGCAGGGAAGGGAGCAGGCGGTGTGGCCCTGCGGATGGAGACACGATATAAAACGAGAGTGATGGTAATGCCTGCCCCAGGCGCTGGGCCCACTTTAATTTCCATAGCTTTGCAACATCCGTGAGCGGTGTGTTCCCACCACCGCCACCCTCCAGATGAGCAAACTGAGGCGTGGAAGGATTCTCACACCACAGCCTCTACCAGCTTGACTCCGAACAACTCACTGGCCTTCCCGAGTCTGAGTTTACATGTCCCCCAAGCGGAAATCACAAAGTGCCTGACACACTGTTGGCGCAAAATCAAAATGAGAAAATCTTCTCCAGGACGCCCCACCATTCTCGGGACAACATCCAAACACCTTGACAGCCCGCCTCCCACTGCCTCAACACATTTCTGGCTCTAGCTATGCTGTCCACAGAGTTCCAACCATACTTTTTCATGCCTCTGTAATTTTGCAGGTGCTGTTCCATCTACCTGGAATGCCCTTCTCTTTTCTTCACTTAGCGCTCTCATTCTTGAAACTCAGCTCAGTAAAACCAAATGAAATCAGTGTCCCTATCCCAGTCTGCCTTGCTTTCTTGTGTATTTGGGACTCAGCTGCAGTACTCTAACCCAAATCTCCAGCTTGGGATTGCCAAGCTGGCAATCCCAGAGGTCCAGTGGTTAAGACGCCACATGGGTTTGATCCCTGGTCGGGGAACTAAGATCCCACGTGCCCTGCGGTGTGGCCAAAAAAGACGAAATAAAAAAAATTTTCAGGCTCCCCTGGTGGTCCAGTGGGTAAAGAGTCTGCCTTGTAGTGCAAGGAGCACTGGTTCGATCCCTAGCCGGGGAAGATCCCACGTGCTGCTGGAGAGACTGACTGGTGTATCTAATGACGAGCCAGCGCTCTGGAGCACATGCACCCAGAGCCGGTGCTCAGCAACGAGGGGGGCCACTGTGATGGGAGGCCCACACAGGCCAAAAAATAAAGATGGATGAAAAATAAATGATGACTTAGAGGCATGAAAAACATTTTTAAATAAAATTTTTTTTAAAGGTTGGCAATACTGTGTTGACAAGGATGTGGAGCACTGGGACTCTCGTGTGCTGCCAGCGGGAGGGTAGACTGACACGACCACACTGGAGAAGCGTCTGACCGTGTTTACAAGCTAAGTCAACGCATCCCTCGTGATGATCCAGCACCGTCCTGCCGAAACAGACAATGTGTGCACCAGAAGACACACCTGAGAACGTTCAGAGCGGCAGTTAGCAACAGCCCCAGGCCGGGAATCCCCTGAGCGCCCCTCATCAGGAAAGGGGACAACTAAACGGCAAAGGTGTACACGATGGACTGGACACAAAGAGCGCAGAGAGACGCCAACCCCAAGAATGGGTTGAGCGAAGGAAGCAAGACGCAGAAGAGCACGTCATCCTCTATGATTTCACTAACATGCAGTTAAGCGCGGGCACAACAGATCTACGCTGTTGGAGGAGGGGTTGCCGGGCAGTGGGATGGGGTGCAGGTGACCGGGAGGGCCTTCCAGGGGGCCCTGGGGAGGGTCATGGTGGTCGCTCCGTCTGGGGGTTGCTAACACGGATGTTTTGGTTTGTGGACCGTCCCTCGGTTGTACACGTGGGAAGTCTGCTCTATTTTGTATATTATGTTTCAAAGGAAAACGTTTAAAAAGATACTCCAAACCACCCCAACTTGGGGACAGCCCTACAAAGCACCCCCGAGGGCCCCTGGTCCCGGATGAGGACACACTTACAATTGTGACCATATTGCAATCACTGGCTTAGGAAACATCGCCCTCACGCGAGCTTAAAGACGGTCCCGGGTCTGTTTTCATCTCTCTTGTTCCCAGCGCAGAGGGGCACAGAACATGAGCTTGACCAAGGCTGGCTGGAAGCACAGAGGGTGACGGTGAAGAGGAAGGACCCCTGGCCTCTTGGAACTGCGGAGGCTGGGGACTACAGACACACAGCATTCCAGGATTCAGAAATTCTGGGATTCCAAAAATCAGGACCTCTCTGAATCTGGGCTGAAAGTCTTTAGAGTTTATCTGGTCCCACCTTCAGCCACAGCCCCAGTGTCCCACAGCCTGGTCCTCTGAAGTTGGGGCAGGGGTCCCAGCCCCAGCTTCTCACACCTCTGGGGCCTCCCTGCCCACCCACGGCTGCACTGGGCCTTGCCAGGAGGCACGCAGCCCTCACAGCAGCCCCGCACTCTCATCAAGATGGGGGGATGTTCACTGCAGCTCTCTATACAAGAGCTAGAAGATGGAAGCAACCTAGATGTCCACCGACGGACGGATGGATAAAGCAGCTCTGGTACACATATACAATGGAGGACTTCTCAGCCGCAAAAAGAAATGCAGAAGATTCAGTCCTAATGAGATAGATGACTCTACAACCTAGTATACGAAGTGAAGTAAGTCAAAAAGAGAAGGACAAGTATACTAACGCATACATATGGAATCTAGTAAGATTGTACTGATACACACACACATAGAGCACCAATGGAAAAATAGTCATAGAGAACAGACTTGTGGATACTGGGGAGAGGGAAGAGTGGGTGAGAGATATGGAAAGGGGAACATGGAGCCCTATACGATCATATGTAAAAGAGATCACTATTGTCAATGCGCTCTGGGTTAAGGGATCTTACACGGGGGCCATGTGACGGTCTGGAGGAGTGGGATGGGGGGATGGGATATACATATGACTAATCTGGGATTACACATACCTGTAAACAACAAAACTCTGTCAAAGAAAGAAAGCAAAGTTTCTAAAAAATGGGAAAAAAAAAAAAAAAGATGGGGGAGGTGCATTTTGAGACAAGTCACTTCTCCACCTTAGCTATGGCTTGAAAATGTTGCACTCCTGACAGGCAGGCAGGCCATGATGGGGACAAACACAGATGCAAGCAGTGTGGGGAGGAGGCAGCCGCAGGGGTCAGCCCTGACGGTCCCCCAGCTCCCTGGAGGCCCCCAGCTCTGGCCAGACCACACCCAGAGGGGGGCCATTCCCTGCAGCCCTCACCAGATCACTAAGCGCTGGACTTTGGGACGGGGAGCTCCCCTGGGATCCCAGGGACCCTGGGTCTCCGCTCAGCCTTGTTCTGAAGGGCTCCGGCCTGGCACCTCCCAGCCTGGCGCCCCAAGGCTGGCCCAGCAGGTTGAGAGGCAGCCTCCATCCTGTCCGCGGAGGGCCAGGCCCCGGGCTGGGGCTCCCCTGGTGTCTGCCCCCGCTCCCTCTAGGTCTCAGCTCCCCCAGCTGCAACGTGGGGCTGGCCCTGCCCTGCGCGCCTCCCTCCCAGCGGGCACTCTAGGGACAGGCGTGGTCAGACGCTGGGGTGCAGAAAGCAAGTGCTTCAGGGATCCTCAACAGGGAGCGGAGGTCTGGCCATGCTCAGAGTGGGGGACCAGGATCATGGAGGGGGAGGGCCTGGTGACAGATCACCAGCCAACATTCCGGCCTAGCGTCACTCGAAGGGGCTGTGCGGCAGCCGCAGGGACTGGGGTACAAACGTGGGGCTCTGCCCTCTGGTGCCCACCCCCACCCAGGGGCCTGCCCTGGGGAGGTCAGGAGACGGGGGCCCCCACCTATCAACTCCCCACAAGTCGCTGCCACTCTCTGCCTCAGTTTCCCTGCCTGTCAGGTTGCAGGCTTTTCCCAGCTTTGGGGAGTCTGGGTCAGGACGTTCGCCTGCAGAAGGGACAGGCAATCCACTTCAGTCATCTTGGGCTTCCCTAGTGGCCCAGTGGGTAAAGAATCTGCCTGCCATGCGGGACACCTGGGTCTGATCCCTGGGTTGGGCACATCCCCTGGAGAAGGGAAAGGCTACTCACTCCAGTATTCTCACCTGGAGACTTCCACGGCTTGTCCCAAAGAGTCAGACACGTTCACTTTCACACAAGCCTCTCTGTCTTGGCTGGGCTGCTCCAGGCTCTGAGCCCAGGCTCCTGCCTAGAACCTCCGGGCTGACTGGGTCTGAAAGGTGATCTGGGGTCGCTCAGTGCCTGAGCGCCCGCAGGGGCTCCCTCCACGGCTGAGCAGCCTGGCCCTCTGCAGACGGGACTCCCCACCTTTTGGTAAGGGCTGTCACTCCGCCACACAGAAGCAGCGCCCAGCCACCCCTTCCCTTCCAGACAGCAGGGAGGGGCCTCTCTGAGCCCCCGCCTCCCAGGCCACCCTGCCCCAGGCCCTCCTCAGCAAGTCCTTCTGGCCGAGGACATCGCCACCTGCTCCCCAGCTCCTGGGCCCAGCTCTCAGGAAGTCTTCATGGAGAAGGAAATAAAAGCATTTCTGTGCTTCCTGCGTGCCTGGCCCTGTCCTGAGGTTTCCACCCGTCCATGCAGGCTGCCCTGCAGCCCAGCAGAGGGGCCCTGTCCTGACCATTTCACTCCACAAGTCAGAGAGCTGAGGCACAGAGAGGTCAGGGAACCTGCCTAGGAGAAGCTGAACTGTGTCCACCGTTAGAGGTGTGGAAAGCCTCACCCCGAGGACCTCAGAGTGTGACCTTATTTGGACACACGGTATTTGGAGGTGTAAAGAGTTAAGATGAGGACAGACTGGAGGATGAGGGGCCAAATCCCACGGGGCTGACATCCTCAGGGAAGGTGACGTGAAGACACGGAGGGCAGGCCGTCCAGAGAAAGAGCCGGAGGCTGCAGTGGCATGGCCCTCTAGGTAAGGGCTGTCACCCCGCCACACGGAAGAGGCGCCCAGCCACCCCTTTCCGTCCAGACAGCGGGGAGGGGCCTCTCTGAGCACCCGCCTCCCAGGCCCCCAGCCCCAGGCCCTCCTCAGCAAGTCCTTCTGGCCGAGGACATCGCCATCTGCTCCCCAGCTCCTGGGCCCAGCTCTCAGGAAGTCTTTATAGAGGAAGAGGCCTCTATAGCTGCAAGGCCTGCCTGCAGCTACCAGGAGCTGGAGGAGGCAAAGGGGCAAACACGTTGACTTTGGACTTCTAGCCTCCACTTCTGTTGTTTGAAGTCACCCAGTTTGCAGAGCTTTGTTACAGAGGTCCCTGGCAACTAGCACTAGGTCACTCAGCTGGTCAGGGGTGAGCCAGAGTTTGAAGGGAGTGAGGAGGCAGGGGCCACCCAGCGCAGTCCAGCCCTCGGGGGGAAGGGGGGAGCCCACAGGGATGTGACTTTGACTCGGAAAGACTGTTGGGACCCCAAAGGAGGGAGAGGTTGGGCAGCTCCATCTGCTGGGAACCAAGCCTGCGTTCGCGCTCCTGGGTCATGGGGAAGGGAACAGTCAGGGCACGGCGGACAGGTCCGAGGGCCCTAGCTCCTGGTGAGCCACAGGAGCCACGGAAGAAGACAGAGGGGCAGGCAGTGCAGAGAACAGGCTCCTGGAATACACCGAGCACGCCCCGCCTCAGGGCTTCTGCATGTGCTGGTCTCTTGTCCCAGCCACCCAGCCCTCCTTCCTTCATTCAAAAATATCTACAGAGCAGCTGCTGGCAACCAGGTAGGCTGGGATACAGGCGCGGATGGCATGCCCTTGATTACCACCTCAGCTTGAACGTCACCGTCGCCTCCTCTGAAGTCTCCTTGACCCGCCCCCTCATCCCACCTCAGCTCCTTTCCCTTGCTTTATTCTTTCTACGGCATTGTCTGCCACGCACAGTTTCCCCTCTCTCTGTCATTTCCTTGCCTTCCTGTGTCCCCTCACCTCTCTCTGGAGCAGGGGAGCTGTGCCTCTGCTTTGGCACAGTCCCCGGCACAGAGAAGCTGGTTCAAAGACTATTTGCTGAAGAACCTGCCCAGACAAGATGGTAGAGAATGGGGACCTGAGCTCACATGCTCTCAAGAAAACACCAAAATCACAACTCACTGCCAATCCACCACCAACAAAAAAAGTAGTGGAGGGGCTTCCCTGGTGGTCCAGTGGGTAAGGATACTGCCTTGCAGTGCAAGGGGCACCGGTTTGACCCCTGGCCTGGGAAGATTCCACGTGCCGTGGAGCGGCTGGACGATGTGTCCAATTACCGAGCCGGAGCTCTGGAGCGCATGCGCCCAGAGCCGGCGCTCTGCAACGACAGAGGCCACCGCGATGGGAGGCCCACAGGAGCCAGGGAACAAAGACGGATGAAAATAGATAAACGAAAGACCAATAGAAGAGGCCCACCCACCTTGCTCCCTCCCCAAACCCCACCCCTCAAAATAAATAAATAAATAAAACTTAAAAAAAAAAAAAAAGTAGTGGAACCTACTAAAAAGGCATTCTACTCCCAAAGACAAATAAGAAGCCATGATGGGACGGGGACGGAGACCGAAAGCCAGAGGAACTATGACCCTGCAGCCTGGGTTTCTGCAAACACAGAAAATTAGACAAAATGAGACAAAATGTGACAGCGGAGGAATGTTTCAGATGAGGGGACCCAACAGAGCCCCAGAAGTAAAGTGGAGAGAGGCGATCAACCTGAAAACCAATGAGCAGTGACAGTAAAGATGGTCCAATATCTTGGGAAAGGAATGGAGGCACAGACCAAGAAGATGGAAGCAACATTTAACAAAGAGATAGAACATTTAAACAAGCAGAGATGAACAATACAATAACCAAAAGAAAAAATACACTAGAAGCAATTAATAGCAGAATAAATGAGGCAGAAGAATGAATAAACGAGGGAGAAGAGAGAATGGTGGAAATCTGCTGTGGAACAGAATAAGGAATGAAAAGAACTGAGGACTCTGGGACAACATTAAGTGCATCAATGTTCACATTCTAGGGGTCTAAGAAGAAGACAGAGAAGGGGTCTGAAAAAAAATATTTGAAGAGATACTAGCTGAAAACTTTTCTGACATGGGAAAAGAGACAGTCACCCAAGTCCAGGAAGAACAGAGAGTCCCATACAGATATACCCAAGGAGGAATGCACTGAGACACATATTCATCAAATTGACAAAAATTAAAGACAGAGAAAATACTAAAATTGACAAGGGAAAGGCAACATATAACACAAGAGAATCCCCATAGGGTATCAGCTCATTTTAGAGCAGAAACTCTGCAGGCCAGAAGGGAGGGACAGGCTATATTTAAAGCAATGACAGAGGAAAAACCTACAACCAAGAATACTCTATCCAGCAAGGCTCTTGTCCAACTTCAATGGAGAAATCAAAAGCTTTATAGACAGACAAAAGCTAAGAGAATTCAGCACCATCAGACCAGCTTTGCAATAAATGCTAAATAAACTTAAGGTAGAGAAAAGTAAACAAGGTAGAGAAAAACAACTACAAACAAGAACAGGAAAGCTCACTGGTCAAGGCAAGTGTACGGTAAAAGTAGGGAATCAATCATCCACACACAAATAATGACATTGAAACCAGCAACTGTGAGAAGCGGAGGGTACACATGCGGGATATTTGGAAATGTGGGATATTTGAAATTAAGAGATCAGCAGCTTAATACAACCTTGTTTATGTATTTAGACTGCTGTATCAAAACCTCATGGTAACTGTAAACCAAAAATCTACAGGACATGTGCATACAAAAATGGAAAGGGAATCCAAACACAGTGCTAAAGCTAGTCATCAAATCACAAAAGAACAAAAAAGGAAAGGAAAAAACCTATGAAAACAATCCCAAAGCAATTAACAAAATCACAACCAAAACATACATATTGGTAATTACCTTAAATGTAAATGGATTAAATGCTCCAACTGAAAGACACAGACTGACTGAATGAATATACAAAGAAGATCCATTATCTATGCTGTCTATAAGAGATCCGCTTCAGATCTAGGTACGCAAACAGAATGAAAGTGGGGGGATAAGGAAAGATATTCCATGCGAACAGAAATCAAAACAACGCTGGAAGAACAATACTCCTATCAGACGAAATAGACTTTAAAATGCTGTTACAAGAAACAAAGAAACATACTACATAATGATTGAGGGATCAATCCGAGGAGAAGATATCACAATTGTAAACACACACTCAACATGGGCTTGCCAGGTGGTCCTAGTGGTAAAGAACCCTCCTGCCAGTCCAGGAGATGTAAGAGGTGTGGGTTCAATCCCTAGGGCAGGAAGTTCCCCTGGAAGAGGAAATGGGTGCCCATTAGCTCAAGTATTCTTGGCTGGAGAATCCCATGTTTAGAGGAGCCTGGAGGGATACAGTTCATAGGGTCACCAGGAGTTGGACATGACTTAAGCATGTACAAGAAACTCTTTGCAAGTCTGCAATTTCAATGGAGAAATCAAAAGCTTTATAGACAGACAAAAGCTAAGAGAATTCAGCACCATCAGACCAGCTTTGCAATAAATGCTAAATAAACTTAAGGTAGAGAAAAGTAAACAAGGTAGAGAAAAACAACTACAAACAAGAACAGGAAAGCTCACTGGTCAAGGCAAGTGTACGGTAAAAGTAGGGAATCAATCATCCACACACAAATAATGACATTGAAACCAGCAACTGTGAGAAGCGGAGGGTACACATGCGGGATATTTGGAAATGTGGGATATTTGAAATTAAGAGATCAGCAGCTTAATACAACCTTGTTTATGTATTTAGACTGCTGTATCAAAACCTCATGGTAACTGTAAACCAAAAATCTACAGGACATGTGCATACAAAAATGGAAAGGGAATCCAAACACAGTGCTAAAGCTAGTCATCAAATCACAAAAGAACAAAAAAGGAAAGGAAAAAACCTATGAAAACAATCCCAAAGCAATTAACAAAATCACAACCAAAACATACATATTGGTAATTACCTTAAATGTAAATGGATTAAATGCTCCAACTGAAAGACACAGACTGACTGAATGAATATACAAAGAAGATCCATTATCTATGCTGTCTATAAGAGATCCGCTTCAGATCTAGGTACGCAAACAGAATGAAAGTGGGGGGATAAGGAAAGATATTCCATGCGAACAGAAATCAAAACAACGCTGGAAGAACAATACTCCTATCAGACGAAATAGACTTTAAAATGCTGTTACAAGAAACAAAGAAACATACTACATAATGATTGAGGGATCAATCCGAGGAGAAGATATCACAATTGTAAACACACACTCAACATGGGCTTGCCAGGTGGTCCTAGTGGTAAAGAACCCTCCTGCCAGTCCAGGAGATGTAAGAGGTGTGGGTTCAATCCCTAGGGCAGGAAGTTCCCCTGGAAGAGGAAATGGGTGCCCATTAGCTCAAGTATTCTTGGCTGGAGAATCCCATGTTTAGAGGAGCCTGGAGGGATACAGTTCATAGGGTCACCAGGAGTTGGACATGACTTAAGCTACTTAGCATGTACATGCTTCTAAGCAAATACAAACAGCCATAAAAGGAGAAATCAATAATATCACAGTAACAGTGGGGGACTTTAACACCCACTGAATCCACGAATAGATTGCCCAGACAAAAAGTCAATAAACAGACACAGCCCTTAGATGACATATTAGATCAAAACAACTTAATTCATATTTATAGAGCATTCCATTCAAAAGTATCAGAATGCACATTCTTCCAAGTACACACAGAACATTATTCAGGATAGATCATGTGTTGGGCCATAAAGCAAGCCTCCATAACTTAAAGAAAACTAAAATCATATCAGGCATAGTTTCCAACCACAATAAGATTAGAAATGAACTATAAGAAAAACACTCTAAAAAAAAAAAGGCCATAAACATGTGGAGGCTAAGCAATACGGTACTAAACAACCAATGGGTCACTGAAGAAATCATAGAGGAAATTAAAGAAATACCTAGAGACAAATGAAAACAAAAACATGACAACCTAAAACATATGGGACACAGCAAAAGCAGTTGTAAGAGGCAAGTTTATAGCAAAACAATCTCATCTTAGGAAACAAGAAAACTCCCAAACAACCTAAATTTACACCTAAAGCAAGCAGAGAAAGAAGAACAAACAAGACCCAGAGTTAGTAGAAGGAAAGATACCATAAAGATCAGAGAAGAAATAAATTAAAAACAGACAAAATAATAGAAAAGGTCCATGAAACCAAATGCTGGCTCCTTGAAAAGATAAAATTGATAAACATTTACCAGACTCATCAAGGAAGAAAATGGAGAGTGCTCAATAAAAGCAATAAAATTAGAAATGAAAAAAGAGACGTTACAATGGACATGACAAAAACACAAAGGGTCACAAGAGACTATGGCGAGCAACTCTATGCCCATAAAATGGACAACCTAGAAGAAAGGGATGGATTCTTAGAAACGTACGATCTCCCAAAATTGAACTACCAGGAAGAAACAGAAAATATGAACAGGACAATCACAGCTCTGAAAAGGAAACTGTGACTTAAAAACTCCCAACAACAAAAGTCCAGATGGCTTCAAACAAATTCCATCAAACATTTCGAGAAGAGTGAACACCCATCCTTATGAAACTATTTCAAAAACTGCAGAGAAGGGACCTTCCTGGTGATCCAGGGCTAAGACTCCACGTTCCTAGGACAGGTGGCTCATGTTCAGTCCCTGATCAGGGAACTAGAGCCTATTAATACATGCCACAACTAAGAGTTTACATTCTGCAACTAAAGAACTAAAGATCCCTAAGGCCACAACTAAAAAGATCCCACATGCCACAACAAACATCAAAGACCAGGCATAGCCAAATACACACACACACACACACACATCTGAGAAGCCCAGGGCTTCCCAGGTCACACTAGTGGTAAAGAACCTGCCTGCCAATGCAAGAGACACAGGAGACCTGGGTTCCATCCCTAGGTTGGGAAGATCCCCTGGAGAAGGAAATGGCAACGCACTCCAGTATTCTTGCCTGGGAAATTTCAAGGACAAAGAAGCCTGGTGGGCTACAGCCCATAAGGTCACAAAGAGTCAGATACAATTGAAGCAACTTAGTACACAGCACATATATATATGTGTGTGTGTGTATCTATGTATATATATTCATAAATATATACATATACATTTACAGGTGCATGTATATATAACAGTTAAAGTGCAGAGGAAGGAACACTCCTAAACTTATTCTATAACGCCACCATCACCCCATACTCAGACAAAAACAAACAAGACCCAGAGTTAGTAGAAGGAAAGATACCATAAAGATCAGAGAAGAAATAAATTAAAAACAGACAAAATAATAGAAAAGGTCCATGAAACCAAATGCTGGCTCCTTGAAAAGATAAAATTGATAAACATTTACCAGACTCATCAAGGAAGAAAATGGAGAGTGCTCAATAAAAGCAATAAAATTAGAAATGAAAAAAGAGACGTTACAATGGACATGACAAAAACACAAAGGGTCACAAGAGACTATGGCGAGCAACTCTATGCCCATAAAATGGACAACCTAGAAGAAAGGGATGGATTCTTAGAAACGTACGATCTCCCAAAATTGAACTACCAGGAAGAAACAGAAAATATGAACAGGACAATCACAGCTCTGAAAAGGAAACTGTGACTTAAAAACTCCCAACAACAAAAGTCCAGATGGCTTCAAACAAATTCCATCAAACATTTCGAGAAGAGTGAACACCCATCCTTATGAAACTATTTCAAAAACTGCAGAGAAGGGACCTTCCTGGTGATCCAGGGCTAAGACTCCACGTTCCTAGGACAGGTGGCTCATGTTCAGTCCCTGATCAGGGAACTAGAGCCTATTAATACATGCCACAACTAAGAGTTTACATTCTGCAACTAAAGAACTAAAGATCCCTAAGGCCACAACTAAAAAGATCCCACATGCCACAACAAACATCAAAGACCAGGCATAGCCAAATACACACACACACACACACACATCTGAGAAGCCCAGGGCTTCCCAGGTCACACTAGTGGTAAAGAACCTGCCTGCCAATGCAAGAGACACAGGAGACCTGGGTTCCATCCCTAGGTTGGGAAGATCCCCTGGAGAAGGAAATGGCAACGCACTCCAGTATTCTTGCCTGGGAAATTTCAAGGACAAAGAAGCCTGGTGGGCTACAGCCCATAAGGTCACAAAGAGTCAGATACAATTGAAGCAACTTAGTACACAGCACATATATATATGTGTGTGTGTGTATCTATGTATATATATTCATAAATATATACATATACATTTACAGGTGCATGTATATATAACAGTTAAAGTGCAGAGGAAGGAACACTCCTAAACTTATTCTATAACGCCACCATCACCCCGATACTAAAACCAGACAAAGATATTACACACACACAAAAAAAGAAAATGACAGGCCAAAATCACTGATAAACAGACACAAAAATCCGCAACAAATACCAGCAAAATGAATCCAACAACACATTAAAAGGATCACACATGATGATCAAGTGGAATTTATCCCAGGGATGCAAGGATTTTTCAATATCTGCAAATCAATCTGTGTGACACACCACATTAACAAACTGAAGAATAAAACCCATATGATCATCTCAAAAATGCAGAAAATGCTTTTGATAAAATCCAACACTCATTTACGATAAAAACGCTCCAGAAAGTGGACAAAGAGGGAACATACCTCGACTTAATACAGGCCATAGATGACAATCCCACAGCTAACATCATACTCAAAAGTAAGAAGCTGAAAGATCAGGAACGAGACAAGGATGTCCACTCACACCACCTTAATTCAACATAGTTCTGAAGTCCTAGCGACAGCAATCAGAGAGGGAAAAAAAGGAATCCAAATTGGAAAAGAAGTAAAACAGTCTCCGTTTGCAGAGGACATGATACTATAGATTTGTTGCTGTTCAGCTGCTAAGTTGTGTCCAACTCTGTGAAACATCTGAAGATGCTACTGGAAAGCTAGTAGAGCTCATCAATGAATTTGGTACAGTTGCAGGATACAAAATTAATACAAAGAAATCTGTCCAATGCAGTAACAACAAAAGATCAGAAAAAGAAATTAAGGCAACAATTCCCTTTACCAATGCATCAGAAAGAAAATACCTAGGAATAAACCTACTTAAGGAAGGAAAAAATCTGTACTCTGAAAACTCTAAGACACGAATGAAAGAAACTGAAGACAACTCAAACAGATAGAAACACAGGAGACTTTCATTTCCTTGCCTGGGAAATTTCAAGGACAAAGAAGCCTGGTGGGCTACAGCCCATAAGGTCACAAAGAGTCAGATACAATTGAAGCAACTTAGTACACAGCACATATATATATGTGTGTGTGTGTATCTATGTATATATATTCATAAATATATACATATACATTTACAGGTGCATGTATATATAACAGTTAAAGTGCAGAGGAAGGAACACTCCTAAACTTATTCTATAACGCCACCATCACCCCGATACTAAAACCAGACAAAGATATTACACACACACAAAAAAAGAAAATGACAGGCCAAAATCACTGATAAACAGACACAAAAATCCGCAACAAATACCAGCAAAATGAATCCAACAACACATTAAAAGGATCACACATGATGATCAAGTGGAATTTATCCCAGGGATGCAAGGATTTTTCAATATCTGCAAATCAATCTGTGTGACACACCACATTAACAAACTGAAGAATAAAACCCATATGATCATCTCAAAAATGCAGAAAATGCTTTTGATAAAATCCAACACTCATTTACGATAAAAACGCTCCAGAAAGTGGACAAAGAGGGAACATACCTCGACTTAATACAGGCCATAGATGACAATCCCACAGCTAACATCATACTCAAAAGTAAGAAGCTGAAAGATCAGGAACGAGACAAGGATGTCCACTCACACCACCTTAATTCAACATAGTTCTGAAGTCCTAGCGACAGCAATCAGAGAGGGAAAAAAAGGAATCCAAATTGGAAAAGAAGTAAAACAGTCTCCGTTTGCAGAGGACATGATACTATAGATTTGTTGCTGTTCAGCTGCTAAGTTGTGTCCAACTCTGTGAAACATCTGAAGATGCTACTGGAAAGCTAGTAGAGCTCATCAATGAATTTGGTACAGTTGCAGGATACAAAATTAATACAAAGAAATCTGTCCAATGCAGTAACAACAAAAGATCAGAAAAAGAAATTAAGGCAACAATTCCCTTTACCAATGCATCAGAAAGAAAATACCTAGGAATAAACCTACTTAAGGAAGGAAAAAATCTGTACTCTGAAAACTCTAAGACACGAATGAAAGAAACTGAAGACAACTCAAACAGATAGAAAGATATACAATGCTCTTGAATTGGAAGAATCAATACTATCAAAATGACTATATGATCCAAGGTACTCTACAGATTCAAAGCAATTCCTATCAAATTGCCAATGGCATTTATTGTAGATCTAGAACCAAAAAAACCTTAAAATTTGTATGGAGACACTAAAGACTCTGAATGTGCAAAGCAATCTTCAGAAAGAAAAACTGAGCTGGAGGAATCAGGCTTCCTGAGTTCAGACTATACTATAAAGCTGCAGTAATCAAAACAGTATGTTACTGGCACAAAGACAGACCTACAGATCCATGGAATAGGATAGAAAGCCCAGCAATAAACCCATGTCAACTAATCTATGACAAAAGGAGGCAAGAATATAATGGAAAAAAGACCATCATCTCTTTAATAAATGGTGCTAGGAAAACTGGACAGCTACATGTAAAAGAATTTTTACATCATACATAAAAATAAAATAAAAATAGGGGCTTCCCTGGTGGTCCAGTGGGTAAGGACACCGTTTTGCAGTGCGAGGGGCGCTGGTTTGATCCCTGGCCTGGGAGGATCCCACATGCTGCAGAGCAGCTGGATGGATGTGTCCAACTGCTGAGCTAGTGCTCTGCGGTGAGAGGGGCCGTTGTGGTGGGAGGCCCGCACAGGCCAAAGAACAAAGATGGATGAAAATAAACAAATGTAAGACCAATAGAAGTGGCCAAAAATAAATAAATAAAATTTTAAAATATTTTTTTAAATAAAATAAAAATAAATTAAAGACCTAAATGTAAGACAAATACAATAAAACTCTTAGAAGAAAACATGGGTAGAACACTCTTTGACATATCACAGTAATATCTTTTTGGATTCACCCCCTAGAGCAATGAAAACAAAAACAAAAATAAACAAATGGGACCTAATTAAATTCAAACGCTTTTGCACAGCAAAGAAAACCATAAACAAAACAAAAAGAAAGAAAAGGAGAAAATATTTGCAAATGATGTTACCAACAAGGGATTAATTTTCAAAATATACAAACAGCTCATGCAGCTCAACAAAAGAAAAAATAACACAATCAAAAAATGGATAGAAGGGGCTTCCCTGGTAGCTCAGTGGTGAAGAGTTCGCTTGCCAATGCAGGAGACATGGATTCGATCCGTGATGATCCCACAGGCTGCGGAGCAACTAAGCCCGTGAGCCACAACTAGGAGAGCCTGTGCTCTAGAGCCTCGGAGCTGCAACTATGGAGCCCATGTGCCCTAGAGCCCGAGTTCCACAACAAGAGAAGTCACCGCAACAAGAAACCTGCTCACCTCAACTACAGAGTAGCCCCCGCCCCCTGCAATGAGAGAAGAGGCAGCAGTGAAAACTCAGAATAGCCAAAAATAAATTAAAAATAAAAAAGAAACTAAGATCTGGTACAGCCAAATGAATAAATAAAATTATCAAAAATATTTAAAAAACGGATAGAAGATCTAAACAACTCAATTCTCCAAAAAAGGATATACAGATGGCCAAAAAGCACCTGAAAAGATGGTCAACGCAGCTCATTATTAGAGAAATGCAAATCAAAACTACAAGGTATCACACCACTCCAGGCAGAGAAGAGTATAGAAGTCCCTTGAAAAAAAAAAAGAAACTAAACACAGAACTATGACATGATCCTGCAACTCCACTCCTGGACATGTATCTGGAGAAAAGCATTATTTGAAAAGATACCTGCACCTCCATGTTCACTGCAGCACTAGTTACAATAGCCAAGAAATGAAAAGCAGACTAAATGTCCATCAACAGGTGAATGGATAAAGGAGATGCGGTACACAGGGAGTCCTTGGTTGCCCAGTGGTGAGGACTCCACGTTTTCTCTGCTATGGCCCAGGTTCAATCCCTGACTGGGGAACGAACATCCCACAAGCTGCACAACACAGCCACGAAAAAAAAAATGTGGTACGTATATACAAGGGAGAATTACTTAGCCATAAAAAGAGTGAAATACTACCATTTGCAGTAACATGGATAGACCCAGAGATTATCATACTAAGTAAGTCAGACAGAGAAATGCAAACATCATGTATCATTTATATGTGGAATATTAAAGAATTATATAAATGAACTTACTTACAAAACAGAAACAGACTCGGACTTTGAAAACAAACTTATGGTTACCAAAGGGGAAATAGGTGTTGGAGGGGGACAGAAATTAGGAGGTTGGAATTAACATATACACACTAGTATACTAAATATAAACATAATCAACAAGGACCTATAGCACAGGGAACTCTACCTAATATTCTGTAGTAACCTGTATGGGAAAAGAATCTGAAGTAGAATGAGTATATGTTTATGTATAACTTGGCCGTACACCTGAAACTAACACATCACTGTAAATCAGCTATAATATAAATTTTTAAAAAGTTTATGAATAAACAAATCATACCTAAAACAGTAAACAGACCCTTGATGTACCATGCTATTAAAAAAAACGAAAACTTGCTGAGTGATGAATAGATAGTGAGGAAAGCCTTCCTGCGAGGCAGGGATGCAAAGCCACAGGTGGGGGAGAAATCACAGCACCCGGGCAAAGCCCTTTTTGGTTTACAAGCCTTTCATAGCCGCCCTTTAAGGACCACACGAAGAAAGCAAAGGAACAATTCTTGATCTAAAGTTCCCGAATGTCTAGATGAAGAAGCAGAGGTCAGAGACATTAAAAGATGTGGCTCCGGTCCCCTGGGAGACAGGTGACTCTCCGAATTGCACCCCAGACCCCTGCAGACAGTGGCACTCGGGTCAGCAGCTGCCGTGCCTCCTCCCCTCGCCTGGCTCCCAGCATGAATCAGTGCTGGGGGAATCCCACCTCTCCAGCCGCACCACCTTTCCCTGCCCCCGGGCCAGCGCTTGCCCCTCCTCCATCAGCGGGTCCCCCGCCCTCTCACAGTCCCCCAGCACTCAGCCGAGTGAGACAAGGATCCTCCCAGAGACCCCAAAGGGTGAGCTCATGATTCTTCGGGGTTCCAGGATCCAATGTCACTGACATTCAACAAGGAGGGGCGGGCTCAGCCATTCATGCTCCCAGCGTTGACTGAGCACCTGTAGATGCAGGGAAAGTGCCCCGAACAGGAGGGGCCCAAGCTGCCCTTGCCATTCCTGGAGCTGACCCCCTGGGAAGAGGGCAGAGAACAAGCTGACACACACTCACGAATGGAGCAGATGAGGGGAGAGAGTGGCTAATGGCCCAGGAAATACCAAGCAAGGTGCTGCAATAGTGGACAGGGATAAGGGGCGAGTCGAGTTTCTCAGCGCGGGTGGAGAAACACTCAGGGCACGGGCCAGCGCAGCCCTCGACTCCGCCGCAGAGCCGAGGCCGGGTAGCCAACAAATGGAGAGGACACTGGGCTGGGAGTCAGGAGATGCCTGGGACCCCTGCTCAGTCCCCAGGCCCTGTGGGACCTCAGGAAGCTTGGAATCCCATTGGGACTCAAATCCTCTATCTGGGGAACAGAGGCTGGATGTGATTCATTTACTCCACTTGCCGCCTGCCCAGATTCTAGGGTGACCTGGCCTACTGGCTCCCAAGGAGCCCACCCTGCATCTTGTGGGAAGGGGAAAAGTCAGACAGGAGGGGAGGGAACCCTGCCCCCCTGAGGCCATATTCTCCCCGCTGGAGGGGGCTGGATTCCTGAAGCACCACCCGCCCCCCCCCCCCCTGACTCAACAGCCCCTGAAAATATTAGAGGAGCGGGGAGCATCCAGCAGAGGGGACCCCGGCCCCGGCTGAGGGCTTCCTCAGACCCTGCCTGGTGACCTTGCTCCAGCAGGAATTCCTAGAGAACGTTCTTGTGTTTTCCACCACCCCTTAGAGCTCTGTGAGGCCAGCCCAGGGGGACACGCGGCCACTCCACTGGATGTACCATCCCCCATGGTGTTCTCGTCAGCCTAAGGCCCCTTCCTGCTCAGGGCCCTGACCCTGGAATAGCCTAGAAGTCCGCCATTTGGAATTGGAGTTTCCTCTCTACGAAGGAGGTGGGAGAGAGAAGAGCTGAGCTGGCTTGAGAGAATCCCAGAAGAAATCCTCCTCAATCAGTAACCCACATCAGGCTTACTAATAGTCCCATGAATAATGATAACCACAGTTCACATGAACTGAACGCTTATCACGGACCAGGCAGCGCGGGCGCAGGAGCCCTCTGTTGTCAAATTTAATCCTCACGACTTCCTTTAAAGAACGATACAGTCACCCTAAAAGATTATACAGGTGTAGAGTGGTGCTCTCATTACAGGCACAGAGATGGAGGCTGTCTCTCCGACCCCCGTCTTACGTCCCTGAGTTTTTAATCGTCGTGGCCTCTGGAAGGGAGGTCCCATGACCACCACTGCGCCCAACTTTGCAGGACACCTGCTCCCATTTCTAGTCTCCCAACAGCCTTGTAAACTGGATTGTATCCAATTTTGCTTCATTTTTACCAATGGAAAAGCCTTTACCCCCTAGGAGTAGCAAGGCACCAAAGAGGGGCAGGGCACAGGGCCAGAACCCAAGCGTCCACATTCTTCGCTCACGGTTCCTTCCAGAGAGAAAGCTGCCTGAGTGACCCCTCTCCCTCAGGCCAGCTCTGTCACATGCCTTGGGCAGTCCCAGCACTCACTGGGCTCCATGCCAGAGGGACGCAATAAAACCACTCCTTGGGTTTGCACCCAGCCTCTATGTGCACAGACTGGGGACAATCCACCCATTTTACAGATGAGGACCTGGAGACGCAGAGGGGAGGAAGGCTGCCGCCAGGGGCCCACTGCTGGGTAGGTGTTCAGACCCAGGTCTCCCATGCCCCCCGCGAGGACTGGTTACAGGCAGGCTGCAGCTGCTGAAGGTGACAGCCTCGCTCCTCTCCCCAGCGACTGAAGCTGGGGGTACCCCAGAAAACAGAAAAAGCCCCTTGCCCCATCCCTCAGTGACAGCCCCAGGGAGCAAAAACTAAGAACAGACAAACAATCCGTTGGATAATTTTCCCAGATCCTCCGCTCTCCTCTCTTTCCCCAGTGCATCACAGGGCCGCAGGAGTCTCCAATAGTGGAAACCATCTCCACCTGGCTACCAGGGCCCTGAGCTTCACCTGCGGTCTTGGGCAAATCACAGCCCCTTTCTGAAGCCCTTTCTTTTGTCTAATAAGGCTGGGGGATGGAATGAGTAGAGGAAACTCGGAGCCCTCTATCTTTTCAAAGAAACAGCGCTGCGGGGAAACGGGGAACGGGAAAGAAGAAAGGGCCTTGCTCTCTTTTTCCACGCCCTCCCCTCCCCGCACCCCCTTTCCAAACACAGGTGCCAGACAGCTTTTGCGGAAAAAAGTAGTTTGCAAACACACTCCGACTTCTGGAAAGCTGCCCAGCTCCACTCCCTCTCTTTACTCCCCCTTCCCCGGCGGGGAGCTGACTCTCTAGCAGCTTCCAGGGGCTGGGGGCGGAAGGGGTTGTTCAGAGGGCAGCAGCTGGGCAAGGCGGCCGGCCGAGGGGTAGCCCCGACGCTGCTCAGAGCCAGCCCGACCCTAAGACAGCTGCAAAGAGGGTGGGACTCCACCCTCCAGGTGCCACCCCCCCAACCCAGGCTCCAGTGGAAGGTAGGAGGGTCCCTAAGCCGCTAGGCTCGGACCCCGGACACCCCGCCCTCTGCTACCCCGCGGTCCGGACGAAGCCGGAGCGCCCCCGCGTGGCCGGGTCGGATCCGCGTTCCCCCAAACGCCAGAGTCTGGGTGCCCGTGGGTGGCGGGGGCTTGGGGCGCCGCCACACCTCGACGCGGAGCCCGGCTTCCTTCCCGCCCGCCGCCGGCTCCAGAAGCCGAGTCCCCAGGCCGAACTTGAGCCCTCGCGCCCCGGGGCCCGCCCGCGCCCCACTCACCGCGGGTCCCGCTCCCCTCCCCGCGCGGCGGCCGCTCCCTGCGCTCCGGGCCGCCGGGGCATCCCCGGGCGCTCCTCTGCTCGGCCGGGCCCGCGCGCGCGGGACGGGCTCAGGGCGCTGCCCCCGCGGCCATGCCAGCTCGCGGGCGCTCCCAGCCGCTCGCGGTCCGGTCCTCCTCCCGGGCGGGCGGCGGCGGCGTTGGCTGCTGCTCGGGCTCCTCCCTCGGCCGAGGAGGGGGCGGGCGGGGGGCGGGCAGCGGGAGGCGCGGCGCGCGCTTCCTGGAGGGGCGAGCGCTCCCACGGGCGGCGCGGGGGCGCTGTCCCGCCCGCCGCCCGGGGTTGGGAGCCCGCGGCGGGCGCGCCCTCGCGCTCCGGCTCCCAGCGCCTCGGGGCCCCGAACGTTCGAGGCCTGGATCCGAAGATCCGAATGTTCGAGGCTGGAATCCGAGGGCCCGAACGGTGCCCGCTAGGACGCCGCGGATCGGAACGCGGGGGGTGCGCCCTCGCCCCGGGCTAGCCTCGTCCGAGCCGCGGGCCCCTCGGCGTTGCCTGCACGGTGCGCTCGGGTCCGAGGGTGGGCTCTGCCCGGGCCTGCGGGGCCGTAGGGCGCCGCCTGCAGCCTGGACCCCAAGGGCTGCGGGCCTCAACGCTGCGCCCTCGGGGCATGCACCACGGGGCTTGGCTCTGGGCTGTCTTGGGCTGCACCAGGATCGCTGTGTGTCCTCTCCACCCCCACCCTTTTTATCTTTTTGCCCCGATATTTGTGAAAGAGCTCGGCGTTTTCTTGTCGCCTCCAGGGACCAGGAAGATGACACATACGTATTTCTCTGACAGTGACAATGAGATAAAGACATTTCGAAGGGGGCCTGGGACGAGTTCGCGGGAGGGCGACTGGCGGCTCCCTGAGACCCTGGCGCCCTTCTGCGGCGGCTCTCTTTTCCGTATAAGGGGTACCAGTCTCGACTTGCAGGTCTATAGTCAGTGTTTCTGCTCCCCAGCCCCTCTCCCCAATCCAGTGCTCCAGACAGAGGGACCTCATTTAACCAGACTGTGGGGGGTCAGAGCTGTCTCGGGGACCTCAAGTCCACGTCCAGAGTCCTTGGGGCTCACGGACTGGGCAGCTGGCAGTTAACCCAGAGCACCTGGGTTGTCAGTTTTCCATTCCAGGCAGGTGAGGGTTAACTGGGAGACTCTGCAGCCTGCAAGCCTCCCTCCATGTCTGAGTCACTGGCACTTTGCAGCCTCGGAGGGCGGCAGTTTCACAGCCCCAGGGCTCTGAGCTTTGTTCTCCGCCTGCCTGCCCCGCTCAGCCCCGTCCACCCTTCTCTCCTCCAAACGCTCTCCTCCTTCACCTGAAAGTTCTCAAAGCCCTCAGCTCAGCTGTGGGACAAATCAGTTCAAGGAAGATCTTAGACCCAGCTGCAGCCCCTCTTCCTCCAGGAAGCCTTTCCTGCTTGATCGAGGCCCCTAAAATCCCTTCTCTCCTTACTCCAGAGCAGAAGAGCCGGGCACTGGGAGGGACAGTGGTCACTCCAAGCAGAGTCCTTCCCCTCAAGCCGCTCACCTCTCAGAGGCAAGACCCAGGCGCAGGCAACCATAGTACCCTATGAAAAGCACAAAGGGAATTTCCTGGTAGCCCAGACTCTGCACTCCCAATGCAGGGGGCCTGGGTTCAATCCTTGGTCAGGGAACTAGAGCCCACACTCTGCCACAATAAGAGTTCCCATGGCACAACGAAAGATCCCACAACAAAGATCAAAGATCCTGAGTGCCGTAACTAAGACCCAGAGCAGGCTAATTAATTACAAAATATAAAACCATAGTGATGGTTACACAGCTGCATATACTCAAAACCATTGACGTGTATACTTTAAAAAGGTGAGTGTTATAGAATGTGAAATATATCGCAAGAAAGCTTTTTTAAAAATATCAGATGAGGACGGCCTAAAGGTTCGTTGTTTAAGGCCAAGGGTGCCTCACGGGTGGATTCTACAGTCTATCGTTGATCCACACACAGTACAGGGCCGCCGCTTGGTCACTCAGTCATGCCCGCCTCTGTCATGGACTACGGCCCGCCCGGCCCCTCCCTCCGTGGGATTCTCCAGGCAAGAATACTGGAGTGGGTGGCCATTTCCTTCTCCAATTCAGGGGTGTTACTACAAAATGTTGAAGCCTTTCCTTGCCCTGATAGTGACCTCTCTGTGCACAGTGGGGCAGCCTCAATTTCTCTCAGCTGATATGGGGGGGGGGGGGAAGGTGGACGCTTGCGCGTATGGCTCGTGGATTAGAGTGACTTGAAGCAGCCGCACCCGTGGAGGCGGCCGGCTGAGAATGGGGCGTGTCCAGTGAGCTATCTCCAATCACCCAGGCATTATCATCGCTCCTGGCTCTGGGGGTCTGCCGGGCTCAGCGAGGGCAGCTCTCCCTCAGGATTTCTCAGACCACTGCCGTCAGGCCATGTCAGGGCCTGGAATCATCTAGACGCTTTCTTACACATTCATCTGGCAACTGATGCCGGCTGTCCGCTGGGACGGGAGCTGAAACCAACCTGTGACGGTTGCGCGTGGCCTGGGCTCCCTCATAGATAGCCATGGCAGCTGGGATCTAAGAGCGAGTATCCCAAGGGAAACAGGTGGGAGCCTTAGTATCTTTTATAGGACTCAGCTTCCAAATTCATAGACTTCTGCTGTAGTCACTGGCTCCTCCCACAGACCCTGCCTCTAGGTGAGAGGGGTTTTTAGGAATCATTCTCCTGTTTAGGAAAAGCAGGTGGGAGGGGAGATATCATGGGGGCCATCTTTGGAAAATACTGTCTGCCCACAAAAGGCAGATTGATGTGGAGACCCATCAGTGACAGAGGCGTGCCCAGGTGGGCGTGGCTTACCACATTCCTCCATCTCAGGCACTGAGTTGTGGCCCTTGGTATGAATCCCAGTCTTTCCAGGGACTAAGATTGCGCAGTCCTCTGGGCCTCAGTTTCCCCTCTCTGTAAAATGGAAGGCTAGCGTTAGCCTCTGGTGTCTAGCCTGGTACCAGGCATGCCTGGAGACCAGGGCTGGCCTTTTAAGATCCAGGCTTGTGGTGACTCTCATACAGGGATGCCCCCTTGTAGGGTCAGGATGCCCCAGGCCTCCAGTCAGCCCAGACCTGCCCCTCGGCCCAGGCCTTGCTGTGGTGTGCGCGTGTGTGCAGGGGTGGGAACCAGGGGCACGTCCCAGGAAACGGATGCTTTTGGCCTCGGGGACTCAACCTGAAAGGTCTTCTTCTGTCACCTCCTCCGCAGGGCAAAGGTCAATTTCTGGGCAGCGCCAGGGCAGGGCAGGGGCTGGTATGGGATGAGCAACAGGGTGCAGCTTCCAAGGGAAGGGGAGGGCCCCAGCACTGGAGTCAGGCTGGGTGGGCTGGGTGCTGCTCTGGGTGGCCGGGGGTAGGAGGAAGACCGGCTTCCCTGGGCCCTGTCCTGGGAGAATCTTTACCAAAGCAGCCACAGCAGGATCCGGGAAGCTCTGGAGGTGTCCAGATAACACATACAGCTCTACCTGGTGCCACACCCTCAGGCCTGGCCTCGGCCATACAAGGGTGGGGCTGAGACTAGAGGCAAGAGTCCTTAAACTTACGCAGTGCCTGCGCGCTTCGTTGCTCAACCAACTCTTTGCGACCCCATGGACTGGAGCCCGCCAGGCTCCTCTGACCATGGGATTTCCCAGGCACGAATACTGGAGTGGGTTGCTATTTCCTTTTCTAGGGGATCTTCCCCATCCAGGGATCAAGCCTGCCTCTCCTGCATTAGCAGGCGAATTCTTTACCACGGAGCCCCCCTGGGAAGCCCTAGACTTGCATCATGCTGTATGTCCATTATATCTTAATAAAAACTGGCGAGAAAAAAAATAGGTAATGAGGAGCCAGGTTCAAACTCCTGGTGCTACCACTCACTAGCTTTCGTGCACTATACTTAGTCGATGGCCTTTGGGCAAGTTAGGAAAAGTCTCTGGGTCTCGGTGTCCTCCTCTGGGAAAGGAGGGTCGCCAGGATCTAATAGGACAAAATAAGGAACGTAGGTGCAAGGGCTTACCTCGCCCCTCGTGGGGGCAGCGTACTCCAGTGGGCCTCCAACATGGCTGCCTATCAGACTCACCTGCGGCGCTTTCTAACGACCACTCTGTTCTTAGAAGAGTTTAACAAGCCTAAAAAGCTCCTCAGGTGATTCTAATAGCAGCCAGGCTTGCGATCCACTCACCGGTCTACAGTTCACTAAGTGCCGGCCAGCCGCATCGACATCACGTGGGGGCTTCTTAGAAAGAAGCCGAGTCCCAGGCCCCACCCCAGACCAGCTGAATCAGAAATTGCAAGTTAACGAACTCCTCAGATGGGTCAGCGCATTGGATAGTGTGTGTAACTGGGATTTTTTTAATGATTAGCTTACGAGGTACTGGCCCGGAGAGTGGACTTCAGATGTGTGCGTGTGTGTTTGAGGGGCAGGTTTCCTGGGAGTCTAGAACGTGGGCAGAGCTACAGGGGGAAGAAGGGTAGAGGAGAACAAGCTGCAGAGGCAGCCTGACCGAGTTCTGGGGTCTGCTTGGTGGGCGACCCATCTGGCCTGGAGCTTCTGAGCCGCGCTGTTCCTTCCTGGGCTGTGACCTCCCTGGTCACGGGCTCCTCGGTCTTGGAGGAATTCGTACTTCACTCTTCGGCAAGCGGAGAAGGCAGTACAAACCTCCTTGGCGTGAAGGTGCACCCTGACGGCATCATTTCCCGGAAGGGTAAGACTGAACTGGGGCTCAGGTCTCCTGGTAAACTTCTTGGATCCTCTACCTGCCCATCCGCTCCCCATGGCCAGGCTAATGGCCCCACTTGATGCCAGGGGCGCCTTGATCCCGGCCGGATAGGAGAGCTCCTTTGTGGGGTGTGGGTGCTGGGCACCTGGCCAGAGGATTTCCCCCTCATGCTCAGCAGGGGACCAAGGACAGCATGGAGGGGCAAAGGGCAAGCGCTGGGCCATCCAAGTGAACCACAAGCCGGCTGGGGCATCTCAGCTTCCCAAGCCAGGAGGGAACAGACTCTAGGAACACTGCCTAACTTCATTCTGGATACAGCGGGGACGCTATCGCAGGACTTGCCAGTGGGCCGGCCTGCCCTCCAGTGGTGCTCGGCCGTAACTGCACTCTCCCTGCTCCACTTTTCACTATAGAGGGCGGCTCTGGAGGCAGGCTCCTCAGACACCAATTTGTTCGACCTGCAGGTGGGTGATGGAGAGGGGGTTCTCCTGCCATTTCAAGCTCCTTTCCACTTCATATGGCATTCGGCCCTAAACGGGGAGGGGAATGAGCATGTAACTGGTACCTTCTTCATACTCCCTGACCCCTCCAAAAGTCCTGAGAGTCCACAGAGGTGTAACTAACATATAAAGAGACAGTTACTGGCCTTGAAGCCTGGCAGCACGGGGTCAAGTCACATTCCATCCCATGCCCATCTGACTTGCAAAGCCATGTTCTTAATGGACCACCGACCTGTGGCAACCTTTTAGCCAGGAGTTCCCAGGCTCTCACATGAACCAGGCAGGTGGCCAGAGGGACGGGGGATGCCCTGGGGAGAGGCGGGGCCCGGGACAAACTGAGGGATGTGGACCACATCTAAAGGACACAGCCAGACGTCCCCAGCTGATTACTCTTGGCGTAGGAATGCTGGACGAGTCCTTAAGACACGCCGAAAACCTGAATTTTGGGTCGAAGTTCTCACTTTAAAATACTGACGATTGGGCTTCCCCTGGTGGTCCAGTGGGTAAGGACACCACCTTGCAGGGCAAGGGGCGCCGGTTCGAGCCCTGGCCTGGGAAGATCCCACGTGCCGCGGAGCGGCTGAACCGATGTGTCCAATCACCGAGCCGAAGCTCTGGAGCGCATGCGCCCAGAGCCGGCGCTCTGCAACGACAGACGCCACCGCGATGGGAGGCCCACAGGAGCCAAAGAACAAAGACAGATGAACATAGAGAAAGACCAATAGAAGTGGCCCGCCTGCTCCCCTCCCTCCCCAACCTGACCCCCGCCCAAAAATAAATAAATAAATAAATCTTTAAAAAAAAAATACTGACGATTAAATCAGACAAGAGTACAGATAGAACCTAAAGTAAACAGAAACTGCTTCTAACAGTATGAGCTTCAACAAGAGTCTCCTGGTACAGGTAAGCTCTGGAGAGAGAAGGTGACTTACCTGGGGTCATGTGATCACGGCAGGGTCTGGACTTGACCCTGTGCCTCCTGACTCCCTGCGGGGAGCTGCCCTGTTTCAAGGGGTTTCTTTTAAGGAAACATAGCCCTGGGAGCTGCCCTGGCAACAGGGGCTGATAACAGCATAGCTCTCTGTCCCACCACCCCAGGGGTTGTGAAGACATTCCTGAGCTATCATAAAGAGCACCTGGAGCCTCTTTACAGGTGAAAAGGGCTTGAGGGGCATTATGACCCAGAACCACTGTAATCTAAAGAGCTTTGAAAATGTTAATTACACACCAGGAGGTAACACCTAGTTTATGATCGACACCTGGCCTCTAAAGCACGTGTACACAATTGCTTGTTGGGTGAAGTATAAAAGGGATGAGCGAATTCAATCAACTTGTCAGCAACCTATAGAGTTGTCTGCCTTCTTGCTGTCCCTCTCAACCCCATCTTGTCTGTCCTTCTTTCTTTTCTTAGCCTATCTGCCACTCTCTTCAGGACCTGTTCGACTGCCGGCTGGCCCGGCAACTCCCAGGCCACTGCTCCTCTCGGCATCTCTCTCTGTGGCCTGCCTTGCTCTCCAGGCCCCAGGGCGGGGGCTGAACCATTTCTAACTTGGCTGAGATGGTAGGACACATCAGACTCAGGCTAGAGGCTGGAAGATCACCATCACCCACTTTTATTGGTCAAACTTGGTTTACAGTGGAGCGGGAAGACCCTCTTGGAAGGAATGAGAAGACTGTGTAGGACCTACAGCCCCTGGGACCCGGTGAAGACCATGCTGAGGTAGTGGCTGCATCCCGAGGGCTTGCCTGACAGTCTCGACGGGCCCCACCCCTGCCCCCTGAGGCCTAGCTTCGTCCCTTGCACTGCACAGACGGGGCCCTTCCAAGGTCGGGCGGGCTCAACCTGGACCTGGGCCCCCAAGTCCTTGGAAATTTAGGGAGAGGGAGTGACCCAGTTCACAGATGGGAAAACTGAGGCTTGAGGCAGGAGGACACGCCTTCAGAGACCTCACGGGTAAATCCCTGGCTTGTCAGTGCTTGGACACTCTCCCATCCCATTCTGGGTGGAAGACATTGGTTAGCTGCTCTGGAAATCCAATATATAAATACAGATGTGGCTTTAAAAAAAAAAGTAATAAATTAGATCTTGGACCAGCCTGAAGGCATCTGGCTGGCTGCATGGCACAGGACCTGGACACCTGTCACGTCTCATATATGGACCACCCATTCCATGTCGTGCTCAGATCCAGGCCACGGCCCCCCAGGCCCCACTGCAGGTCTCACCCCATGTCCCAAGCATGTTGCCCCGTGTGACCTTCCGCGTCACGCCTCACACCGCGACATGCTCACGGGGCTTCACGTCCCCGGCTGGTTATGCACGGCCCAAGGGATGCAGCGTAGTCATCCTCTGACGCCAAGGACGTCCTCCCCGAAGACTGCTGCAGGAGAAACGTGGCTCTCTCTCCTGGTTCAGAGGCAGCCGGCTCTTCTGAGCCCTCGGCCCTGGTGGGTGGAAGATGGCAGCGCTCGGCTGGATTCAAAGGGCCTTGAGGGTGCCTCAGGTACCGGGCCGGGCTGATGGTGGCAAACCCGCCTGGGCTCCTGGCTCCCAATGCCCCCACCTCTCTTCAGTTAGGGGACTACACCCCCAGTGGCCTGCCTTGCTCTCCAGGCCCCAGGGCGGGGGCTGAACCATTTCTAACTTGGCTGAGATGGTAGGACACATCAGACTCAGGCTAGAGGCTGGAAGATCACCATCACCCACTTTTATTGGTCAAACTTGGTTTACAGTGGAGCGGGAAGACCCTCTTGGAAGGAATGAGAAGACTGTGTAGGACCTACAGCCCCTGGGACCCGGTGAAGACCATGCTGAGGTAGTGGCTGCATCCCGAGGGCTTGCCTGACAGTCTCGACGGGCCCCACCCCTGCCCTCTGAGGCCTAGCTTCGTCCCTTGCACTGCACAGACGGGGCCCTTCCAAGGTCGGGCGGGCTCAACCTGGACCTGGGCCCCCAAGTCCTTGGAAATTTAGGGAGAGGGAGTGACCCAGTTCACAGATGGGAAAACTGAGGCTTGAGGCAGGAGGACACGCCTTCAGAGACCTCACGGGTAAATCCCTGGCTTGTCAGTGCTTGGACACTCTCCCATCCCATTCTGGGTGGAAGACATTGGTTAGCTGCTCTGGAAATCCAATATATAAATACAGATGTGGCTTTAAAAAAAAAAGTAATAAATTAGATCTTGGACCAGCCTGAAGGCATCTGGCTGGCTGCATGGCACAGGACCTGGACACCTGTCACGTCTCATATATGGACCACCCATTCCATGTCGTGCTCAGATCCAGGCCACGGCCCCCCAGGCCCCACTGCAGGTCTCACCCCATGTCCCAAGCATGTTGCCCCGTGTGACCTTCCGCGTCACGCCTCACACCGCGACATGCTCACGGGGCTTCACGTCCCCGGCTGGTTATGCACGGCCCAAGGGATGCAGCGTAGTCATCCTCTGGACGCCAAGGACGTCCTCCCCGAAGACTGCTGCAGGAGAAACGTGGCTCTCTCTCCTGGTTCAGAGGCAGCCGGCTCTTCTGAGCCCTCGGCCCTGGTGGGTGGAAGATGGCAGCGCTCGGCTGGATTCAAAGGGCCTTGAGGGTGCCCTCAGGTACCCCGCGGGACCTGGGGCTGATGGTCGAAGAAAGCAAAGTCCAGCCTGGGCTCCTGGCTCCGCAGATGCTGGGCCGCGTCCGGGGGGATGGGGTTATTCCAGAGGCTGTGGGGCGCAGAGACAGACACTCGGCATGGGGGGATGCTCACGTACCCTCTCGCCTCTGGCCTACCTACAGATGGGGAAACCCACGTGCACCCCGACTTCTTCCACTCCACCTGTTTTTTTTTTTTGGCCACACTGCACAGCAAGCAGGACCTTAGTTCCCTTACCAGGTATTGGACCTATGCCTCCTGCAGGGGAAGCATGCAGTCCTAACCACTGAACTGGCAGGGAAGTCCCCTTCACTCCGTCTCCTTCCCCAGAAGCTAGCTTCTCCCGGTGCTCATCTGACACAATGTATAAATAAGCTCCCCTTCTCTAGGACACTTTACTTCCATTGTCTGAAACTGTCATAATATGTTGAATTTTATGGAGAGAGACCACATCTACTGCGTGAGGGGTGTCCCCTGGGGGCAGTGCCCTGGTGCGGGGCACAGGCAACACAACCGTACGGGGGCCCTGAGGACAGCTGCCATTTTAAGGGCTCACCATGCACCCAGGGCTTTATCTAATCATTCAGTCTGCAGAGCAGTTCTCTGAGGCAGACAGTATCACTGTCGCCATTTTATAGATGAGGAAACTGAGGTTCAGAGAGGTTGAGTTATCGACGTGAAGTTACACAGTCGGTAACTGGGGTTTGATCTGGGTCTGCTTGCTGCCAAAGCCCTCGTGGTGTGGGTCTGAGTCTCCTCTGATAATTCCCAACCCAGGTCCTGCCTCCTCCTACAGGAAGTCCTCTTCCATGGCAGGGTGGGTGTGCTCACTCTGCCCCTCACCATCCCTGTCCCCACAAGCCCTGTTACCGAATGACTTGGATGCCAGACCCCTGCGCCAGCCCTTCAGCCAGGAGCCAGGCTCCGTGAGCTGTGATCCGATTCTTCTCCAGGCTTCCAGATGGACAGCAGAGGAGGGGGGAAAAGACCGACATCAGATAGGGAGGGGGCTACCAGAAGGGGAGGGCTTCCCTATGTCTCTTCCCTGGGGCCACACTGGGGGACACAGGCTCCCCCACCTCTGCTTAAGACAACCCAACATTCAACAGTCCAGGCGAAGGCTGAAGACTGGGACCCAGGAGAGCTAAACTTGCTAGGAGCTTGGAATGGGCAGAACGGGCAAGTCCAGGAGGGCTTCCTGGAGGCAGGGTCCTGACCCGGTGGTCGCTCGGCTTTCCCCGGGACACACAGGCTCCCTTTGGTGCTCCCCGCCCCTTTCTGGCTTCCCCAGATGTGCCCGTCATACTCCACTCTCTTCAGCCGGCCCATTCGCGGCAGGACTCGGGCCAGCTCAGCAGCTGCCTCGTCCCCGAGCAGATTCCAGGACAGCCTGCGGGGCAGAGGGTCCCGAGGTCAGCGGCAGGAGAGCAGTGGGGGCGGAGACAAGGTGGCCAGCGGGGAGGGTGGGGAGGCCGTGGGGTACAAGAGATGGGGTCCTGTGTGTCCTCCCTGAAGACTTTACGAGGCACAGGAGGCTCCGCCCTAGCCCTGCCCGGCCCTGTCCCTGAGCCGGTCATCCCTCAAGAGCTCAGACAGCTTAGGAGCTGGCCGTCCTGAGAGTTCAGAACACGAGGTCGTGGAAACATCAGGATCCAAACGTCCCCCCTGCACCTGCCTCCCTCCTGACCTTGCCACATCCATTATTTGTTTCACATGTTGCTTTAAATCAGTCTTGGATCCTCTTTTTTTTTTTTTTTTTATCTTAAGAAGCATTTATCACTACGGTGAATGAGAACTCTAAAGAGAAGGCAGTTAACAAGGATGACCACGGAGCAAACGGTGGCCTTCGCTTCCAGCCGAACCGATGCCCTTCCAAAGGTGCGGACCCCGAGGTCTGCCCCCTGTTGGCCGAAAGGGAGAATCACCACCGCTGGGCGAGTTAGCCCTGGTCCCCAACGTTCCCTCTGGGGTAAAGCAACGAGAATTAAAATCTTCAGGATGCGAACCTAAAATCTTATACAATCGTCTGTGTCCTGCATGTAAGGAAGCCACGTTTTCTCCACCATGCTCAGGGGCCCAGGCTGGTCCCGGCAGTCCAGGTTATCCCAGAGGCAGTACTGCCAGGCGCCGAGGCCCGAGGACCTCTGACTGCCATGAGGGAGGGGGGCACGGCTAGGCAGGCCGGGGGCTGCTGGCTTCAGCTACTCGTTGCTACCAACGTGCCTGCTAAGTTACTTTAGTTACGTCTGACTCTTTGCAATCCTAGGGACTGTAGCCCGCCAGGCTCCTCTGTCCATGGGATTCTCCAGGCGAGAATACTGGAGGGGGCAGCCATGCCCTCCTCCAGGGTTGCTGCCAAATGGTGGTCTGTAAATCAAGGCTCCATATGCCAGGTGGGGGTGGTCCATCCAGATGCCTCCCAATGGGACAGTCAGGAGCAGTGGTCCTGACCGTCTAGCCCATCTCCATCTGGTCCACCTCCCCTCCCACCCTCCGCAGCTGGGGAAGCAGGCAGAAGAGGCTGAATGGGTTAGAGCAGGGGTCTGCATCCTCTGGGATCTGATGCCTGATGATCTGAGGTGGCATTAGTATAATTATAATAGAAACAAATTCCACAAGAAATGTAATGTGCTTGTGTCATTGTGTAGTCGCTCAGTCATGTCTGATTCTGCAATCCCATGGACTGTAGCCCGCCAGGCTCCTCTGTCCATGGGATTCTCCAGGCGAGAATACCGGAGTGGGTTGCCATTTCCTTCTCCAGGGAACCTTCCCAACCCAGGGATCCAACCTGGGTCTCCTGCATTGCAGGCAGATTCTTTACTATCTGAGCCCCCAGGGAAGCCTAATGTGCTTGACTCATTCCCAAACCATACCCCACCCCCACCCCGGGAAAAACTGTCTTTCAGGAAACCGGTCCCTGGTGCCAGAAAGTTGGGGACCGTTGTTGGCTTAGACCCACAGCACTTGAGGCTCAAGTGCTAACACTTCCTCAAGGGGAGGCTTGGGCAAGAATGACCTTCCCTGTGTAAGATGGGAAGATCTTGAGCGAGGAAGGAACCAGGCCCCCGGATGCCACTCTTCCCAGCTCAGCGCCCCCCCCCCTTCCCCCGCTAAGCTCTCACATGATCTCCTCCAGGGCTGGACAGAGCACGAAGCTGGCGGCGAGGGGCTTGGCGGTCTGGTTGTCAATCTCACACGACACCAGGCTGGAGAGGGAGAAGGGGTGGGATGGAGGTGTCTGAGTTGGGGGGTACCCCAACCTGCAATCAGCGCAGGAGGAGCAGAGTGGCCAGGGGTGGGGGCAGGCTGGAGTCTTAGGAAAGCGCTCCCCTTCGGTGGCCCAGGCTCCACCATGCCTGGGGCCTCTGTCACTTCAAAAGCCTTCCCTGGCGTCAAGCTCAGCCAGAGCAGGCCTGTTCCCCACCGCACCCCAGCTCCCCAGGAGTCAAGAGGAGGCCACTTACTCAAGCTGCCGGAGCAGTGGGAGCCCCTGACGGAAAGGCGGGGCCCCTCCGGCCAGGCTGTTCTCTGCCAAGCTGCCAGGCAGAAGAGACACCCGTGAGAGGAAGCCCAGAGGCCGCCTCCCTGGCCCGTTCCATGCCAGCCCCGCCGGCCCCCCGCCCCGGCCCCACTCACCTGATCTCTTCCACATGCAGGCATCCGTCCAGGGCCTGGCCCAAGCTTAGCGCCCCCTCTGGGCCCAGATGGCTGGATGGCAGGCTGGGGAAAGGGAAGGGGTGAGGGGAGCCTGGTGGGGGCAGGTGTGGGGATTGGGGGCCTATATCCCGCCCCCCTCAGCCTGTGTCAGGCTGCCAGACCTTAAACACGCGCTGGGTAACTGACACCCCAACCCACCTCCCTCTCCCCACCACAGGACAGAGGCGGGTATCAGGGGCCCTGGCTTTGAGGTTTGAGGTCCTAAGCGCAAGGCCTGGTTCCTCCATGTATTAATAGGGTAATAGCGTAAGCTTTCCACACTTCCCCTGGTGTTAGTTCGCTGGCCTGGAAAATGGAGCCCGTAGAAGTTCCGGCCTCACAGGGCTCAGAGGAGACCTGACATCATAAACTGTCAAGGGCGGAGGCTGTGCCGTGGGGTGGCCCTCTCCCGCAAAGCGCCTGGCTGACACGTCCCCATTCACCCCGGGGAGACGGGATCACAGGGTACACCAGACTAGGGCTATTGCACTTCTTCTAAACTTGAGGACACTGAGGCTCAGAAAGGGCAGGGGCTTGGTCAAGTGGTTGGGGCCATAGCCTGGACTAGGCTGAGCCTCCTGACTTCCCTGCCCCAAACTCCAGCGGGAGGGGAGGAGGGCGGCTGGCCCCGGGACAACTGCAGTCTCCCTAAAGCAGGGCTGCTCCGCCGATGGGGACCGTGCTCCCCTAGTGCTCCTTGGGGGCCCTTCCCGCGCTCCCTGCGCACACCAGGGACAGGGGGCCACTCACTGCAGGATCCTCAGGTGCTGGGGCAGCCCCTTGGCCAGACCCAGGGCTGTGGGATCTCCCAGGGGGTTGCAGCCAAGTCTGGAAGAGGAGAGGGGAAAACTGAGCCCCAGGCTGGCCTGCTCCAGATCCCAGCCCTGTGCCCACAGGGGGACCCAAGAGCCAGCTGGGCCACGGGGACGCAGAGGCCAGAGGGCAGCCCCCCGGGCAGACACTCACCTCAGCTCCTCTAGGCGCCTGCAGAGGGTGAGAGACGCCGCCAGCCGTGCTCCCCCTCCAGGGCCGATGCCATTCGCCGAGAGGCTGAGGAGGGGCCAATGTCAGACCCTCGATTCCCTCGTCTCCCACCCCCCACAGCATCCCCACCCCACACCATCCCAGCCTGATGGGACAGAGCCCCAGAGAGGAGCAGGGGCTGGGCTGGCTCAGAATCCCCAAGTCCACAGTGCCAGGAGGCGACCAGCCCCACTGCCGGGACGCGGAGGGGAGGGGAGGAAGCCACGGCCTCCCTGGACCATGGCGTGGCTGCCAAGGGCCCCTGTCGGGAGGGCTGGCCACTCACTCTATCTTCCTGAGTTCAGGCAGCCCCGGCAGGACGGCAGCTAAGTTCTGGGCACCGGTATCTCCAATCTGGTTGTGACTCAGGCTTGGGGAGAGAACAGCAGGAGAACCGGGCAGCCCACCCCGTCTCGTGCTCATCCAGAAGTGGGGGCTGGAGTCTAGAGAAAGGGCTTGGCCACACTGCTAAGTCCCTTCACCCTCCACTGGGAGAGGACCCTAGACTCTGGTCGTCCATTCAGGATGCTGCCCCCTGGCGTCTGACCGAGGGCTCAAGGGTAACCGACTAGGCTAGCCTTCTTCTAAACTTGAGGACACTGAGGCTCAGAAAGGGCAGGGGCTTGGTCAAGTGGTTGGGGCCATAGCCTGGACTAGGCTGAGCCTCCTGACTTCCTGCCCCAAACTCCAGCGGGAGGGAGGAGGCGGCTGGCCCCGGGACAACTGCAGTCTCCCTAAAGCAGGGCTGCTCCGCCGATGGGGACCGTGCTCCCCTAGTGCTCCTTGGGGCCCTTCCCGCCTCCCTCGCACACCAGGGACAGGGGGCCACTCACTGCAGGATCCTCAGGTGCTGGGGCAGCCCCTTGGCCAGACCCAGGGCTGTGGGATCTCCCAGGGGGTTGCAGCCAAGTCTGGAAGAGGAGAGGGGAAAACTGAGCCCCAGGCTGGCCTGCTCCAGATCCCAGCCCTGTGCCCACAGGGGGACCCAAGAGCCAGCTGGGCCACGGGGACGCAGAGGCCAGAGGGCAGCCCCCCGGGCAGACACTCACCTCAGCTCCTCTAGGCGCCTGCAGAGGGTGAGAGACGCCAGCCGTGCTCCCCCTCCAGGGCCGATGCCATTCGCCGAGAGGCTGAGGAGGGGCCAATGTCAGACCCTCGATTCCCTCGTCTCCCACCCCCCACAGCATCCCCACCCCACACCATCCCAGCCTGATGGGACAGAGCCCCAGAGAGGAGCAGGGGCTGGGCTGGCTCAGAATCCCCAAGTCCACAGTGCCAGGAGGCGACCAGCCCCACTGCCGGGACGCGGAGGGGAGGGGAGGAAGCCACGGCCTCCCTGGACCATGGCGTGGCTGCCAAGGGCCCCTGTCGGGAGGGCTGGCCACTCACTCTATCTTCCTGAGTTCAGGCAGCCCCGGCAGGACGGCAGCTAAGTTCTGGGCACCGGTATCTCCAATCTGGTTGTGACTCAGGCTTGGGGAGAGAACAGCAGGAGAACCGGAAGCGTCAGCCCACCCCCCGTCTCGTGCTCATCCAGAAGTGGGGGCTGGAGTCTAGAGAAAGGGCTTGGCCACACTGCTAAGTCCCTTCACCCTCCACTGGGAGAGGACCCTAGACTCTGGTCGTCCATTCAGGATGCTGCCCCCTGGCGTCTGACCGAAATCCCTCTTGCTGCAATTAATACTTCACATCCTGTCTTTGGGTTGCCCCAGATTTAGGGTCTAGGGTTCCACAGTAGGGGAATGGGTTAAGGGGAGGAGACTAAGAAGTGAAGAGTGTCCTCGAGGAGCCCTTTGCTTGTGTCACCTCCCCCTGCCAGAGTTGTCTTGGGTCTGCAGGAGGGACAGGCGACTCACCCCAGCTCCGCCAGGTGGGTGGCAGCTCCGAGAGCCTTGGAAAGGTGGCAGCAGCCGGCGTCATCAATCTGGCTCCTGCTCAGGCTGGAGAGGGAGGGCCGAGAAGCCTCAGTCACGAGTAAAGGCATGTGCAAGCGCTGTGTGAGGCCCTCCACAGTTTGCAAAGCCTTTACACGTCCAGGAACTCACATGCGGGTCACACAACTTTCGGGGGAGCGAAATGGGGAAGACGGTACCCAAAGTCCAGGTGAGAACTCGGAGACCCGAGGAGGAGTCGTGAGGTGGGGTCAAATACTCCACAGACCCCCAGGCAAAGTGGAAACGAAAGACCAGAGCCGTTGGCCTAGACCCGTGAAGACAAGAGTTTTTGGTTTGGCCAGGCCTTGTCTCGGCCCCAGCATCAGGGATCTTTGGGCCAGCCCGGCTGAAAGTCAGTTTGACATCGTCTCTCACAACTCATTCTGTTCTAATCTAAACAAAGACCAAAGACTGGGTTTAAGGAAAAGCTCAACTTTGGGGTGTTTTTGTCCTTCTTTCTCCAGACCTAACCCTACGCTTAAAACAATTGGAGAAAAAAGAACAAAAATACCCTAAAGTTGGCTTTTCTTAAGGAGACCACACCCTGTCTCTTTTGGGTGGGAGAACCCGGAAGGCAGCTAAGTTCTGGGCACCGGTATCTCCAATCTGGTTGTGACTCAGGCTTGGGAGAGAACAGCAGGAGAACCGGAAGCGTCAGCCCACCCCCCGTCTCGTGCTCATCCAGAAGTGGGGGCTGGAGTCTAGAGAAAGGGCTTGGCCACACTGCTAAGTCCCTTCACCCTCCACTGGGAGAGGACCCTAGACTCTGGTCGTCCATTCAGGATGCTGCCCCCTGGCGTCTGACCGAAATCCCTCTTGCTGCAATTAATACTTCACATCCTGTCTTTGGGTTGCCCCAGATTTAGGGTCTAGGGTTCCACAGTAGGGGAATGGGTTAAGGGGAGGAGACTAAGAAGTGAAGAGTGTCCTCGAGGAGCCCTTTGCTTGTGTCACCTCCCCCTGCCAGAGTTGTCTTGGGTCTGCAGGAGGGACAGGCGACTCACCCCAGCTCCGCCAGGTGGGTGGCAGCTCCGAGAGCCTTGGAAAGGTGGCAGCAGCCGGCGTCATCAATCTGGCTCCTGCTCAGGCTGGAGAGGGAGGGCCGAGAAGCCTCAGTCACGAGTAAAGGCATGTGCAAGCGCTGTGTGAGGCCCTCCACAGTTTGCAAAGCCTTTACACGTCCAGGAACTCACATGCGGGTCACACAACTTTCGGGGGAGCGAAATGGGGAAGACGGTACCCAAAGTCCAGGTGAGAACTCGGAGACCCGAGGAGGAGTCGTGAGGTGGGGTCAAATACTCCACAGACCCCCAGGCAAAGTGGAAACGAAAGACCAGAGCCGTTGGCCTAGACCCGTGAAGACAAGAGTTTTTGGTTTGGCCAGGCCTTGTCTCGGCCCCAGCATCAGGGATCTTTGGGCCAGCCCGGCTGAAAGTCAGTTTGACATCGTCTCTCACAACTCATTCTGTTCTAATCTAAACAAAGACCAAAGACTGGGTTTAAGGAAAAGCTCAACTTTGGGGTGTTTTTGTCCTTCTTTCTCCAGACCTAACCCTACGCTTAAAACAATTGGAGAAAAAAGAACAAAAATACCCTAAAGTTGGGCTTTTCCTTAAACCCAGTCTTTGGTCTTTTCTGCAACTGACCACACCCTGTCTCTTTTGGGTGGGGAGAAAAAACAAAGGAAACTAAACAGCTCACACAGAGGTATTAGTATGAAGGTTGTTTTGCTATCTTTTGTTTCATAAAATAATTTTTAGGGAGCTGTCTTTAAGTGAACTCATTCGGGGTGAAATGACCTGGTTCCCCAAACTCTCCAAGCTCATATCCGACATGCCGTACCCTGGCGGGGGTTGGGGTAGGGGGTAGGGACTTGGATAAAAACAAACCAGTGCTTTGTGTCATCGCTTGGGTTTGTTTAGAGTAACAATATTTCGTATTTTGGAAGATCACACAAAAAGAACATGGGCTATTTGTTGATCAAAGTAGCCAGGGGCGCAAGGGCAGAATATCACGGTCATCAGCTCTGAGGCTAGACTGTCGCTACTGGAAGTGTGGTCTGTGGCCCAGAATGGGCATCCCCTGGGAGCTTGAAATGCAGCACCTAGGTCACCCACGTCATCAATCAGAAACATCCACGAGAACACAGGAGGAATTTATGCACACAAAGGGTTGTCCGAGGACCCGGGCCCAGCCTCTTCCGGTCACTTCTGTAGCGGGGAGGAAGCTGCATGTGTGCGTGCTCAGTCATGACCCACTTTTTGTGATCCCATGGACTCTAGCCCACCAGGCTCCTCTGTCCATGGGATCCTCCAGGCAAGAATACTGGAGTGGGTCGCCATGCCCTCCTCCAGGGGATCTTCCCCACCCAGGGATCGAACCCAGGTCTCTTGCACTGCAGGCAGATTCTTTACCCACTGAGTCACCTGGGTAGTGAAACGCTGTGACACCGACCTGGGAGGGTACAGGTATGTCCCAAGGACAGGAGCCACGGAGGGTCTCAGGAAGGTGCCCCAGGGCTTCCCTGGACGGGTGGCCCAGCAGAGTTGGGAAGTGCGCCCCCCACTCACGCCCATGGGATCACGTGATCACTCACCGAAGGCTCTGCAGGAGGGTCATGTGGCCTAGTCCTTGTGTGAGCGCAGCCAGCGTGGAGCTGCCCAGCGGGAGGTAGCTGAGGCTAGAGGAGAGGAGGCCACCGGAGGAATGGGCATCGCTGGGCTTGGGTCCCTGACATGGACCTTGAGTGTTCAGTAATGCCCAGTGATCCCCAAAGCAGCTACACAGTATTTTAAAAAAAGAAAACTGTACAAACAAGTTGCACTGAGAAATTCAAATGCTATTTCTCTGTACAAATGATGAAGGTCATCTTGGCAGCCGTTCTATATTCGGAATCACACAGGACCCAGACTCCTGATCAGTCATCAGAGAGACCACAGGTCAAGCACACACTAAGGGCCATTGAGAGATGATGGGATATGCAATCATCACCACTTTACAGATGCGGACCACTGAGGCCCAGCGGTCACACATCAGGAACACAACCCACGGCTGTAGAGTTTCCATTCCTGGGCCCAACCCGGTGTAACTCATGGGTCATGTTCCTTAAGGCCCCCCATCCTGGGCAGGAGATTGCAATAGAGTAATAACGATAATGATGATAATTCAGCAGCCAGTACTTGTAGAGTGTGAATGCAGCACCGGGCTCTGCTCTAAGCACTTGTGTGAACTCATGGCATGTGTGAGCTCATCTCATCTTCACTTCTCAAACGTCTCACTTACGGAAGTTTTCCGTGAGTGTCATTGTCAGGGACTTTTATAGTGAGTGTGTGTTCGTGGTTCCAGGATTCATTTAGAGATTAAGAGCAGAAGATGCCCTGTCAGGCGTTCTGTCTTGATGCTCTCATGGCTGTGCAGGCTGGGACCTGCCCTTTAGGCTATTTCTAAGCATTTGGTGACCCCAAATTATAGGTGACAGTAACACTGGCCCGTGACCTACAGATATGATTGTAAGCAAATGGCAATGGTCATCCGTGGCTTATTTTTCTTTCCAGAATGTGTTTCCTTTTGGTTGAACAGTCCCCTGATGACCACCCAACTCAGTCCAGAAAATTGGGCGGATGTGTGGCCAGATCTGGCCAATCTGATTATCCCGTGCTGAAAGTCACTGATTGTGGCTTAGCGGCGAGCATGTGACCGCATCGGGCTCACTCTAGGGACTTGTGTTGGAGAGACAGGAGCAGGCTAGAGGAGAGGAGGCCACCGGAGGAATGGGCATCGCTGGGCTTGGGTCCCTGACATGGACCTTGAGTGTTCAGTAATGCCCAGTGATCCCCAAAGCAGCTACACAGTATTTTAAAAAAAGAAAACTGTACAAACAAGTTGCACTGAGAAATTCAAATGCTATTTCTCTGTACAAATGATGAAGGTCATCTTGGCAGCCGTTCTATATTCGGAATCACACAGGACCCAGACTCCTGATCAGTCATCAGAGAGACCACAGGTCAAGCACACACTAAGGGCCATTGAGAGATGATGGGATATGCAATCATCACCACTTTACAGATGCGGACCACTGAGGCCCAGCGGTCACACATCAGGAACACAACCCACGGCTGTAGAGTTTCCATTCCTGGGCCCAACCCGGTGTAACTCATGGGTCATGTTCCTTAAGGCCCCCCATCCTGGGCAGGAGATTGCAATAGAGTAATAACGATAATGATGATAATTCAGCAGCCAGTACTTGTAGAGTGTGAATGCAGCACCGGGCTCTGCTCTAAGCACTTGTGTGAACTCATGGCATGTGTGAGCTCATCTCATCTTCACTTCTCAAACGTCTCACTTACGGAAGTTTTCCCGTGAGTGTCATTGTCAGGGGACTTTTTATAGTGAGTGTGTGTTCCTGGTTCCAGGATTCATTTAGAGATTAAGAGCAGAAGATGCCCTGTCAGGCGTTCTGTCTTGATGCTCTCATGGCTGTGCAGGCTGGGACCTGCCCTTTAGGCTATTTCTAAGCATTTGGTGACCCCAAATTATAGGTGACAGTAACACTGGCCCGTGACCTACAGATATGATTGTAAGCAAATGGCAATGGTCATCCGTGGCTTATTTTTCTTTCCAGAATGTGTTTCCTTTTGGTTGAACAGTCCCCTGATGACCACCCAACTCAGTCCAGAAAATTGGGCGGATGTGTGGCCAGATCTGGCCAATCTGATTATCCCGTGCTGAAAGTCACTGATTGTGGCTTAGCGGCGAGCATGTGACCCGGGCTAGTGCAGGGAGGCTCACTCTAGGGACTTGTGTTGGAGAGACAGGAAGCAGGGGGCTCCTTTTCCACCTAGCTGGTCGACAGGGAGCCTGCGGCGGCAGTGGCTGCCTGCCTGAGGAGGACGTCAAGATGGGGACAAAAAGAGGAAGGGGAACACACACAGAACCTGGATCCAGCCAGGCCTGAAGCCAGTGCCTTGTCATTTTCCATGACGTGAGTGACTACAGGTCTGGGTGGGGTTGCTTTGAGTGAGTGTTCTGTTTCTTGCGATCGAGCATTCTGGTAACACGCAAGAGTCAGGCGAGAAAGAAGACAGGAGGGCCTTCAGCTCACCCGGTCCATCCAGGACACTGAGAGTCGTGCTCCCAACGCCCCGCCCCTGCCCCCGCCCCCTAGCCTCCGCACTTACTCGAGATTCTTCAGCCAGCGCTTGCCCTCAAGGGCGCCCAGCAGCACCTTGGTGCCCTCCTCGCCAAGTTGGTTGTTAGACAAGCTGGAGGGAACCAAGCACGAGGTGAGGGTCAGATAAGCCTGCCCAGCCCCCGGAGCTGAGCCGTCTCATCAGCCCCCTTTACCCTCTGAGTGACCCCCAGGAGACCGGCTCAGGTCTGTAGATCCCAGACCACTCCTTCTACCCAGGTTCTGTGAGGGCATTCCTTTCCCTAAGGGTCAGGCTCAGGGGTTCCCTGGGGAGGGGGACATTGCAGTCATAGCTGACCTAGGTGACAAAGGATGCCCTGGATGAGGACTGGGCCAGAGGAAGCCAGGGACAAGGGACACACACATACACACACACACGCACACACACACAATGATCCCTTCAGCCCCTTAGCTCTCTCTGTATTCAGCACCACTCCAGGCAGAGAAGGCAGATAGCCCCATTTTACAGAGGATGCTGTCTAAGCCTAGAGAGGCAGTGACTTGCCCAAGGGCGCTCTGAATAAGTGATAAAGTTGGGACCCAGGAAGCCAGCACTCAGCCCTCTCTAAACCACACTCAGAGTTGCTGGACTTCATCAGGGAGAAAAGCCATAGTTTGAAATCCCACCATCTACTTCAGCAAAGGCCCACCGTCCCCTCCACCCTTCCCTCGGTTGGGCCAGCCCTTTCCAGACCCTTCGACCCTGGGACTCACTCCAGCTCCTCCAGGAGGTGACAGTGGCTCAGACCGGATGTCAGGTGGGCTAGGCCCTCGGAGCTCACACAGCTGGAGGTCAGCCTGGGGGAGGTCAAAGGGCAGCAGGTCAGGCAGGAGCTCTGGGCCTTGGGAGCTCCGGATGCTGGTGACGAAGGGCAGGGAGGCGGGGCAGTGGGAGGGAAATCGGCTTTTTGGTAAACCTCTCCCATCTGGGAATCATTAAGTCAAGGTACAGGCTGGAGGTGGGAACACAGACTAGTTGAATATTTCCTTAAACGAGTTATTCAGGCAGCAACTTCACAATGTCTGACATCATCAGGCATCACTTATAAAATCCAGTTACCCTCCCTTACTGTGAGCCCTGCATCCTTATTTAAACAACAACAAAGCAGAACAAGTATTGGAGAGGGTGTGAAAGACACAGCGGCACCAAAGGAGAACGTCCTCTGGTGCTGTTGGTTTAAAAGAGAACTGGATGTTACACAAGCTCCATTTTGCAACCATTCCATGACACCTGATTCGGGCAAGAAATGACTAATGGTTGCTAAAATTTATGAGTGAAAGTTTGAGGAACAACATGATATTCACACTGTCCTCAAGTATCTTCCTCCCAGACAACTGGTGAATTACAAAGTGAAAAATAGTAGCTTTGCCAGTGAAGAAACCCAGCAGACCTGGGTTAGCATCACCAGTAAGGAGGCAAGCAGGCATCCTGTGCCTGCCGACGTGACCCCGAGAAGGCGGCAGCAGAATCTCTGTGCAGTTCCTGCCCCAATGCAGGAACCAACCTAAGCAGGAGGAAACAGCAGAGCGACCCAAGCAGAAGGGCATTCTAACACAAAGTAACTAGCATGTACATGTCGTGACAGTATCATGGAGCAGGAAAAAGGGCTGAGGACACCTTCCAAATTGAAGGAGACTAAAGAGATGACAAGTACCCACAGCGTGTGATCCTGGGTGGAATCCAGGACTGAAAAAAAATGTAATAAACATTACAGAGACAAATTGGAATATAAATGGTAGTTTAGATCACTTAAACTGCCTGAATTTCATGCTTTTACTGGATTACGGGAGAGAATGTTCTTGTTCTTGGGAAATTCACTGAAATATTAGGGGTCTGGGGGCCTGATTGGACAACTTATTTTCAAATGGTTCAGAAAAATAAAGGGTGGGGGGCGGAGAGAAGAGAGAGGGGAGGAACGAGGCAAGGAGGCAGGGAAGAAAAGATCAAGTGTGAAAAAATACTGACAAAAGGGTGAAGTTGGGAAAATGGCCTAGGGAGGTTCTTCTCAGTCTTTCTGCAAATTCTTTTATGAGTTTGCGATTATTTTGAAGTAATAAAGAAAAGAAAAAGAAACAGAGCTGAGAAGGGACTCTTTCTCGCCAGGTGGCCATGCAGATGACCATGCACTCTGGCATCATTTCCGGGGCCACAGGCGGTCCCAGCCCACGCGTGGGGGATCAGAGCTCCTCCCAGCCCAGGGTTGGGAGGTACAGGACATGCGGGTGCAGTGGGGCCCTGGGGATGGGGGGGCGTGGTCCTGAGCGGAAGTCGTGTCTGCCTACCGGAAGTTCTTCAGCTCAGGGAGGGACAGCAGGAGACTTTGCAGCAGCACACAGCTAGCATCGCAGAGGTTCACCTGGGACAAGCTGGAAAGATCCAAGCATTTTCCAAAGGATTTCAGGCTGGACACACCTCAGGGGTCAACCATCACACAGAGATGGGGAGGTCAGGGGAGGGGAGGGGCCACCCAAGAGCTCCCACTGGGGCGGGTCTCCCCTCTGCCACCCTGGGGCTCTCCCCCGCGGCCCGATGAGCCGGGTTAGCACGCACTTGGGCTCTACTCATCCCCATGCTGCACCCGCCGGCCTCTCACCTACGGCCTGGAGCAGATCCTGGGGTGGACCAGAGAACTCAGGGCCCCAGAGAGCGTTTCGGGGTGCTAACCTGAGCTGCCGCAGCCGGGCGCATGTCTCCAGCAGCTGCCTGGCGAGAAGGCTGTGGTGGGTTCCCAGGTCACAGAGAGCCAGCCTGGAGGTCGGGAGGGAAGGGACAGTTTCTGAACACCTGGGTCCGTACAGAGGACTCAGTCCCCTGCCCGCTGGGAGTGTACCGTATGGTGGCAAATAAATGCTAATCAGATGAAGTCTGACAATTTACCAACTGATCCTTGGAAGTTATTATGAAGAAGAGGTCGTATGGGGGACCTGGCATGGCTGTGCAGGTTGTTCACTGCACAAAGGGGTCCAACCAAGGAAGTGAGTGAGGGCTGAGATCCAGGTGTGTACACACGCAGGGCTGCATTCACCCTAAAGAGGGGACGTTTTAACCATAAACATGCTGTATGGATTAGTGGAGCTGTGAACCCAGATATCTGTAAGAATGGAGAACGGGAGGACTTGACTGGGTCTGGGTGGCTGGAGGGACCTCCCTGAGAGGGTGGCATTTAAGCTGAGAGCTGAAGGATGAGACTGAGTTAGCCAGGTGAAGAAGCATGAAGAAGGAAGGGGAGGAGAGAATATGCTGAGTCGAGGAACAGCCTGTTCAAAGGCCCTGAGGTCAAAGGGAGCAAGGTGGTGTTTGCGGGGACACGAGCTAGTGGGGATGACTGGAACTAAGACTGGGTGTGGGGTGGGGAAGGACCACATGGAGAGGCTGGTTAGGACCGATCTCACAGGCCAGGGAGAGACTTGGGGCAACAGAAGGCTGTGCGTAGGGGCACAAGAAATACGGGTCAAGAAGCACCATTGCCCCCGACCCCATCACCAACCAGCCTCACTTGGGTTCCCAGGTACTGGCTCTCACCTGAGGGCCACGGCCTCTGGGTTCTCCTGATGGGGGAATTCCAGCTGGATACAGAGTTGCTGCAGGGTCTCGGAGATGCTGAGGAGGGAGGGGCAGCCAGTGTGAGGCCCACAGCCGCTTCCCCGGAGGCTGTGCTGGGCCTGGGGCTGCTCAGCCAACAGCTCCAGACCCAGAGGGGCCCCGGACACAGGCAGCAGGACAGCAAAGCCTCTGCTCTTGGCTGGTCCGTGGGATCCTGGCACCTCCGGGCACTGAGCCAGGGTGTGTGTTGCTGTCACCAGGGGCCACTTCTGGACAATCAGCAAGGGCTCCCGGCAGTCTGTCTGGGACCCAGCAGCCCTTTGTCTTGAATCCGAGGCTGCCTTCCCCTCTCCAGCACTGCGGCCTATCGCCCACGTCCCAACCATTATGTGTGGTGGTGGTGTTTAGGCGCTAAGCTGTGTCCAACTCTTTCGCGACCCCATAGGCTGTAGCCCACCAGGCTCCTCTGTCCGTGAATTTCTCCAGATAAGAATCCTGGAGTGGGTTGCCATTTCCTTCTCAGGGATCTTCACAGTCCAGGAATCGAATCCACGCCTCCTGCATGGGCAGGCAGATTCTCGGCTGAGCCATCTGGAAAAAGTGTAGCGGGTTCTGGGGGTTTTGGGGAAAGCTGTGAACCCAGATATCTGTAAGAATGGAGAACGGGAGGACTTGACTGGGTCTGGGTGGCTGGAGGGACCTCCCTGAGAGGGTGGCATTTAAGCTGAGAGCTGAAGGATGAGACTGAGTTAGCCAGGTGAAGAAGCATGAAGAAGGAAGGGGAGGAGAGAATATGCTGAGTCGAGGAACAGCCTGTTCAAAGGCCCTGAGGTCAAAGGGAGCAAGGTGGTGTTTGCGGGGACACGAGCTAGTGGGGATGACTGGAACTAAGACTGGGTGTGGGGTGGGGAAGGACCACATGGAGAGGCTGGTTAGGACCGATCTCACAGGCCAGGGAGAGACTTGGGGCAACAGAAGGCTGTGCGTAGGGGCACAAGAAATACGGGTCAAGAAGCACCATTGCCCCCGACCCCATCACCAACCAGCCTCACTTGGGTTCCCAGGTACTGGCTCTCACCTGAGGGCCACGGCCTCTGGGTTCTCCTGATGGGGGAATTCCAGCTGGATACAGAGTTGCTGCAGGGTCTCGGAGATGCTGAGGAGGGAGGGGCAGCCAGTGTGAGGCCCACAGCCGCTTCCCCGGAGGCTGTGCTGGGCCTGGGGCTGCTCAGCCAACAGCTCCAGACCCAGAGGGGCCCCGGACACAGGCAGCAGGACAGCAAAGCCTCTGCTCTTGGCTGGTCCGTGGGATCCTGGCACCTCCGGGCACTGAGCCAGGGTGTGTGTTGCTGTCACCAGGGGCCACTTCTGGACAATCAGCAAGGGCTCCCGGCAGTCTGTCTGGGACCCAGCAGCCCTTTGTCTTGAATCCGAGGCTGCCTTCCCCTCTCCAGCACTGCGGCCTATCGCCCACGTCCCAACCATTATGTGTGGTGGTGGTGTTTAGGCGCTAAGCTGTGTCCAACTCTTTCGCGACCCCATAGGCTGTAGCCCACCAGGCTCCTCTGTCCGTGAATTTCTCCAGATAAGAATCCTGGAGTGGGTTGCCATTTCCTTCTCCAGGGGATCTTCACAGTCCAGGAATCGAATCCACGTCTCCTGCATGGGCAGGCAGATTCTTTACGGCTGAGCCATCTGGGAAGCCCAACAAATATGTGTAGCCAGGAGCCCGCATATGCCCCAGGGCCGCCTGCCATCTTGGGGACCCAGAGAACTCACTAGGAACACAGCTATGACCCCACAGGACAAGAGACCAGTGGCTAGATGAGGGATGATCCCAGGAGGCCCGAAAAGACGAAAGACCCTAAGGGGCCTCCTCCCGGGACTTACCTTAGTTCAGTGACGTCACCAGAGGCTGGGGCACAGGCTTGCAGCAGCGTGAGCACCCCAGCTCTGCCCACCCACGGCTCCTCCACCCTGTCGGGGGCGACAGGGACAGGCGCTCAGTCGCGTCGGACTCTCTGCGACCCCACGGACTGTTGCCCGCCAGGCTCCTCCGTCCGTGGGTTTTTCCTGGCACGAATCCTGGAGTGGATTGCCATTCCCTTCTCCAGGGGATCTTGACCCAGAGATCAAACCTGGGTCTCCCGCATGGCGGGCAGATTCTTTACCATTTGAGCCCCGAGGGAAGTCAGAGAAAGGTCCCTCAAGGTTAGCACGGGTGGGAAGGAGAGTGCCAGGGGGGTTGCCCAGAGGGTTTATTTATTTATTTAGAATATTTATTTATTTGACTGTGCTGGGTCTTAGTTGCAGTAAGTGGGATCTAGCTCCCTGACCAGGGCTCGAACCCAGGCCTCCTGCATTGGAAGCCAGGCGTCTTAGCCACTGGGCCACCAGAGAAGTCCCGCCCAGAGGGTTTTTGAGTTTTGTTGAATAACAATAAAATTGAAAATTAGGCATAAGCATAGAGCAGAAAATTAACACCATCCTTGTTCCAACCATTCAAAGAGAAAATGCTATTTTTTTTTAAAATAATACTTTTAGGTTTAAGAAAAGGTCTGCATCACATCATGTTGCAAAGATAAGGAAATAAGACTCTCCATGTAAGACATGATCTCAATTTTGAATTTTAAAAAAGGAAAAATATATATAGAAACACATATATAGAAATACATACGGTAGTAAGAAAGATGGGAGATAAAGCTATGAGAAAATATAGTAAATGTTAATGGTGATGATATCCATTGTAGAATTCTCCTGGATGTTTAAAAATTCTTTTGTTGTTGTTAATATTTTCTGAACTTTCTATAATGTGCATGCATTAATTTAGAAGCAGGAAAAAAAGACAGTTGTTTTATATATTGCTGTAAAGTTACGTTGAATTTTTTTCCAAGTACTATTTTCTTCTTATGTTCTTCTTGGTTTTTTCACAAATTTCTACAAGGAGTACATATGACTTTTAGAGTAAGGCAAGTGTTATTTTAAAATGTTATATGGGGTGACCCAGTGCTTCCAGGTGTACATCCCAAAGCACGGAAAACAGAGATACAAACAGGTAGGTGCACACGTGGGCTCAGAGCAGCGTTACTCACAGCAGCTGCAAGGTGGAAGCAGCACACATGCCCACTGATGGATGAGTGGCCAAAGAAAGCGTGGTGTAGACACAAGGTGGCACAGAATCGAATCTCCTTCCTTCACCAGGTCCCCTATGCACGTATCAGCCTAGGAGCCACACACAGTCGGGTGGTTCCCCAGCACGGCACTTTTAAAAATTGTGGGACTGGTTTTCTCCACAAAACTCGGTCACCAGGGGAGTCCCTGGGTGTTCTTATTTTTAAGTTTCCTTTTTTCTCTCCCCCTAAAGTCCCCAAGTCCAGGTCACTCATTAAGAGTCCAAATAGCCACGCTTCGTCATAGAAATGTGGACCCTGACCTGATGGATCCTGGATCCAAACAGCCAGCTGTCCCTCTGCGCACTGTGGGAAATTTTAGACTGGCCTGCCTAATACCTGACACTGAGGAACTGCTACTCATTTTTTTAGGTGCCCTAATTCAACTGTAGTTATGTAGAAAATGTCCTTATTTTCTACAGACTTGTGGTGAAATCTTTCAGAGGGATATGGATGAGATCAGTAACTTGTGTGAAGACACGTGAGCGAAAAACACAAAGTAAATATGGAAAACTATGAACCGTCAAACCTAGGGGGATGAGAAGATGAGTTATCCAAACACTTTTCTACTGTTTGGAATCTTCTCTGTTCTGCAGGTTTTAAAATGATCACAGTGGACATATCTGCGACACGTGATTTGTGACTCAGCGGGGTGTCCTGAGGTTTCTGGCCATGCCACGAGGCGCACAGGATCTGAGTACCCCAACCAGGGATCAAACCCATGGCCACCGCAGTGGAAGTGGAGAGTCTCACTGCTGGACCACCGGGGAAGTCGCTGGGTGGCCTTTTAAATTTCTTCTTCTCCTGACGTCCCTAAGGACAGGCCCCACCTTGGTGGGGGGAGGCTTTTCTCTATCTGAGGGGGTTTCTAGGACGAATGGTTAGGGGGGCTCTGCGTCCAGAAGGCAGGGTTCTAGACGCAGGAAATGAGTAAGACCATGCCCTTGGGGGGCCCCCTCCTTCAGAGCCCACTTCTCCCCTCCATTCCCACGACAGCCCCTCACAGGGTCACAAGCAGGTGGTACCTGAGAGTGAGCATCCCTGCTGGCCAGCTTAGCTGACCCAGGAGGATGGTCAGCTGCTCCAGGCTCGGGAAACACCGGGTCAACCTGTAGACAGAGATCAGTGACCAGGGAGGCTCTGGCAGGGAGCTCCCACTCCTCCAACTGCCCGCAAGGGCTGGGTCCAGTCACTCACGTGAGCTCCATCAGCCGCAGGGTCCGGCTGAGGCCAGCGGCCAGTCTGGGCACATGTTCTGGCCCGAAGCTGCATTCGCTCAGCCTGAGGGCAGAGGACAGAGTTTGGGCAAAGCCTGTCGGGACTCGAGTCCTCCTGCGGCCCAGTCTCCCCCAGGACCCATGGAGGAGCCCCCACTGAATGCAAAGGCCTGGAACAGGGCCTGAGGAAAGGCCAAAAATGCAACCTTTGCTGGGGGAACTCCTCTTTGGAGAGACCACCTTCCAAGGAAGTGCTAGAAGCCATCACTTACGGAGCCCCAGCTATAGGCTGGCTCTGTGCCAACCTCTGGGTACGCCCTGTGAGTGTGCAGGCATGCCTGCCTTGTGTGCAGTGTCCCCTGAACCCATCAGCATCACCTACAGGCAGAGAGACTGCACCACCCAAGGACATACAGCTGGAAAGAAGCAGGGACAGGTTCTGGTTTCAATCCAAGTCAGCCCGACTCCAGACCCCAAACCTGGAGCCCCTTCCCTCATCTCCAGGACCACCCTCATTCAGGCTCCCTTGGGTGCAGTGGGGGGGCTGGATTCTTGCTATGGCCTTGCCCTCCCAGGGCCTAGCCCCGTGTGGCTGGCAGACAGGCCCCGGAGTGGAAGTGGAGAGTCTCACTGCTGGACCACCGGGGAAGTCGCTGGGTGGCCTTTTAAATTTCTTCTTCTCCTGACGTCCCTAAGGACAGGCCCCACCTTGGTGGGGGGAGGCTTTTCTCTATCTGAGGGGGTTTCTAGGACGAATGGTTAGGGGGGCTCTGCGTCCAGAAGGCAGGGTTCTAGACGCAGGAAATGAGTAAGACCATGCCCTTGGGGGGCCCCCTCCTTCAGAGCCCACTTCTCCTCCATTCCCACGACAGCCCCTCACAGGGTCACAAGCAGGTGGTACCTGAGAGTGAGCATCCCTGCTGGCCAGCTTAGCTGACCCAGGAGGATGGTCAGCTGCTCCAGGCTCGGGAAACACCGGGTCAACCTGTAGACAGAGATCAGTGACCAGGGAGGCTCTGGCAGGGAGCTCCCACTCCTCCAACTGCCCGCAAGGGCTGGGTCCAGTCACTCACGTGAGCTCCATCAGCCGCAGGGTCCGGCTGAGGCCAGCGGCCAGTCTGGGCACATGTTCTGGCCCGAAGCTGCATTCGCTCAGCCTGAGGGCAGAGGACAGAGTTTGGGCAAAGCCTGTCGGGACTCGAGTCCTCCTGCGGCCCAGTCTCCCCCAGGACCCATGGAGGAGCCCCCACTGAATGCAAAGGCCTGGAACAGGGCCTGAGGAAAGGCCAAAAATGCAACCTTTGCTGGGGGAACTCCTCTTTGGAGAGACCACCTTCCAAGGAAGTGCTAGAAGCCATCACTTACGGAGCCCCAGCTATAGGCTGGCTCTGTGCCAACCTCTGGGTACGCCCTGTGAGTGTGCAGGCATGCCTGCCTTGTGTGCAGTGTCCCCTGAACCCATCAGCATCACCTACAGGCAGAGAGACTGCACCACCCAAGGACATACAGCTGGAAAGAAGCAGGGACAGGTTCTGGTTTCAATCCAAGTCAGCCCGACTCCAGACCCCAAACCTGGAGCCCCTTCCCTCATCTCCAGGACCACCCTCATTCAGGCTCCCTTGGGTGCAGTGGGGGGGCTGGATTCTTGCTATGGCCTTGCCCTCCCAGGGCCTAGCCCCGTGTGGCTGGCAGACAGGCCCCGGAGCTCTGTCTCACAGATGGCCTGAGAAGAGCGCCCAATGCAGCGTGACGGGGCCGCTCCCTCCCGCGGCACAGGGCCCACCGGAGGCGTCCAGGAGCGGGTGACCTTTGAGCTGAGTCTTACAGCCTTAGGAGAGTTTGATCTCAGAAAAGGCAGGCAAGAGAATGCCAGGCTGAGGACCCAGAGCAGGGGAGCTTCGTCAGGCAGTGCATGTTTGGGAACAAAGCTCCCTTCTGGCTGGATTTGTGTGCCCACGTGGTGTGTGAGCAGTGTGTGTGCGTGTGTGTGTGTGTGTGTGGTGTGTACATGTCTGGTGTGAGCATGGTGTGGGCAGGCGGGTCGGGGAGCGAGGAACAGCAGGGCAGGAGGTGACAGATCAGACTTTGAGAAGACCAGGCTGAGGAATCTGAACTTTTTCCTGAGGGCGCTTGGGAGCCACAGCAGGGCTTAGAGCAGTGGAGCCCCACAGCCAGATGGGCTCGCTGGGAAGATCCCTCTGGGTGCTGAGAGGGGAATTGGAGGAGGCCTGGCTGGAGGCAGGAGACCAATTCAGAGGCCGCGGTCACAGGAGAAAGAAGACATGTAGGGGAACTCACCCAAGGTTGAGAGAGACAGAGCCCCAGGCAACCAACAGGGAAATCAAATTAATAACAACTGGTACAGCATTCAAGTGAACCAGGACCTTTCCAAGAACTTTTTACATATTTTCTAATTTAATCCTCACAATAACCCTAAAAAAGTAGGTCTCAGTATTATTCTCATTTTACAGAGGAACTGAAACACAGAGAGGCCAAGTCATTCAAGGTCTTTTCTGCGTCTTTGTGAGAGTCACCCAGTCTCTGACTGTTTGCACCCCATGGACTCTAGCTCGCCAGGCTCCTCTGTCTGTGCGATTCTCCACGCAAGAACACTGGAGTGGGTGGCTACTTCCTTCTCCAGGCGATCGTCCTGACCCGGGATTGAACCCACATCTCCTACACTGGCAGGCAGGTTCTTTACCAGCCAAGCCACTAGGGAAGCCCAGCCAGGAGTGCTCTCTCAGTTGTCATTTACTCAATAATAACAACTGATCCAGCACTTAAATAAGCCAAGACCTCTCCCAGAACTTTATATATTTTCTCATTTGATCCTCACAATAACCCTTAAAGCAGGTCTCACTATTATTCTCAGTTTACAGAGAGGAACTGAAACACAGAGAGGTCACGTCACTTGTTCAAGGTCACACAGCTGTGAAGCGGTAGAACTGAGAAAGTGAAAGTGCTCGTCACTCGATCGTGTCTGACTCTCGCGACCCCATGGATTGCAGCCCGCCGGGCTCCTCTGTCCATGGAAGTCTCCAGGCAAGAATACTGGAGTGGGTGGCCGTTCCCTTCTCCAGGGGATCTTCCCAACCCAGGGATGGGACCCGTGTCTCCTGCACTGGCAGGTGGATTCTTTGCTGAGACCTAACCCCAAGTGACTCAGAGTCTGACCCGGAAGCCTCCAGATTCACAGGCTGAGTCTAAGGAACAGCCATACCATGAGAAGGCCGGTCTAGGGCACTGGCGGTGTGGGGAGAGTGGGGGCGGATGGGGGGAGCCGGAAGCTCCAAGGCCTGGGAAGGAGGAGAAGACCCAGAGAGGAAGGAGGCCAGAGCCTCCCACAGGGTCCGCCTCCTCTCCCGTTTCCCCACATTCCCTGTCACCCCCGACCAGCAATTACCTCAGTGTCTTCCCAGCCTCCTCCTGTCGGGAGAAGTGAATCCAGAAGCTCTGCTTGGAGCCCAGGCTGCAGAGAGACAGGTGTATGGAAGGCGAGGGCCAGCCCTGCAGCATGCTTGAGACGCAGGGGCCAGCGGCGGGGGCAGGAGGGAAGGGGACCGGGTCCGCAGGGGAATGGGAGAGTGGAAGCCACGAGAGAGACCCTTGCTGACCAGAGGAGACACCCACCTCCTCCTTTGAGGGGGCTAAACCTGGCGTTCCTCACCCGGTGGCCTCCCTGGGCCCCGTGGCACCCAGGCCTCAGAGGATAGAGATTGTGATCCCACGATCAGTGAATTCTGAGACTCAGAGAGGGGTGGAGGGTGCGCCGGGCACTGAGACAAGGGCCCCTGCGTGTGCGAGTCTTGCTTCCCCACCCTTTTAGTGGAAGCCAGCCAGGAGTGCTCTCTCAGTTGTCATTTACTCAATAATAACAACTGATCCAGCACTTAAATAAGCCAAGACCTCTCCCAGAACTTTATATATTTTCTCATTTGATCCTCACAATAACCCTTAAAGCAGGTCTCACTATTATTCTCAGTTTACAGAGAGGAACTGAAACACAGAGAGGTCACGTCACTTGTTCAAGGTCACACAGCTGTGAAGCGGTAGAACTGAGAAAGTGAAAGTGCTCGTCACTCGATCGTGTCTGACTCTCGCGACCCCATGGATTGCAGCCCGCCGGGCTCCTCTGTCCATGGAAGTCTCCAGGCAAGAATACTGGAGTGGGTGGCCGTTCCCTTCTCCAGGGGATCTTCCCAACCCAGGGATGGGACCCGTGTCTCCTGCACTGGCAGGTGGATTCTTTGCTGAGACCTAACCCCAAGTGACTCAGAGTCTGACCCGGAAGCCTCCAGATTCACAGGCTGAGTCTAAGGAACAGCCATACCATGAGAAGGCCGGTCTAGGGCACTGGCGGTGTGGGGAGAGTGGGGGCGGATGGGGGGAGCCGGAAGCTCCAAGGCCTGGGAAGGAGGAGAAGACCCAGAGAGGAAGGAGGCCAGAGCCTCCCACAGGGTCCGCCTCCTCTCCCGTTTCCCCACATTCCCTGTCACCCCCGACCAGCAATTACCTCAGTGTCTTCCCAGCCTCCTCCTGTCGGGAGAAGTGAATCCAGAAGCTCTGCTTGGAGCCCAGGCTGCAGAGAGACAGGTGTATGGAAGGCGAGGGCCAGCCCTGCAGCATGCTTGAGACGCAGGGGCCAGCGGCGGGGGCAGGAGGGAAGGGGACCGGGTCCGCAGGGGAATGGGAGAGTGGAAGCCACGAGAGAGACCCTTGCTGACCAGAGGAGACACCCACCTCCTCCTTTGAGGGGGCTAAACCTGGCGTTCCTCACCCGGTGGCCTCCCTGGGCCCCGTGGCACCCAGGCCTCAGAGGATAGAGATTGTGATCCCACGATCAGTGAATTCTGAGACTCAGAGAGGGGTGGAGGGTGCGCCGGGCACTGAGACAAGGGCCCCTGCGTGTGCGAGTCTTGCTTCCCCACCCTCAGCAAGTGGCACCCACGTCTCCTTACTTCACTGAGGCCTCCCGGACACGCGGGCAGGAGGGCAGCGTCTCCACCAGGCACACCGCGCTTTCCCGAGAGATACCGTTGTGGCTTAGACTAAAAGAGAAAAGAGGCTCAGGACGTAGGGTGGGCGGCACCTCAGCGGAGCCCAGCCTGCCCCCCTATCTCTGCCCTTCCAGCTGTCAGCTCCCGGAGGAGAGTGCTCCAGGTCCAAGAGGCGCCCATTCTCCAGGTAGAGACACTAAGGTCCTGAGGGAGGCTGGAGGGACGCCATCCCCACACGGGTGGGCCAGACCCCAGACTCCAAGGCTGTGGGAGTCGCCCCCACTGTGCCCGCTGCCCCTGGAGCTTGAAACCAGGGGCTGGCGAGGCCAGGCTGGCAGCTCCGGCCCCACAGGGGTGAAGGATGCCCTGGGTGCAAAGCTCAGTTGCCTAGCAACAGGCTGTCTCTGGCTCTGGACGTCAGTCTCCCGGGTCACTGGCGAGACTGAGGGACTGAGGATGACGTCCCAGGGACCCTCCCTGCTGTGGCGACCTCTCTAAATCTGTGCCAATCTGATCAGAGGAGCTGTGGGAACGGGATGCATGGACCAAGAGCCAGGCCAGTGGAGATCCTGCAGCTGGTGGGAGATGAACTGTTGCTCCCTACCTGGAGTCAACGAGGACCCCCAAGCTTTAGGCACAGCCTCTCCGGGGTGCCTGGTGGGAGCTCTGCCAACGGCAGGCAATGAGGAGGAGGAGGAAAGGACCCAAGACCTCCTCCTGTCGGAAATGGGAGAGTGGAGCCACGAGAGAGACAGGGGCCAGCGGGGGCAGGAGAGGGGACCGGGTCCGCAGGGGAATGGGAGAGTGGAAGCCACGAGAGAGACCCTTGCTGACCAGAGGAGACACCCACCTCCTCCTTTGAGGGGGCTAAACCTGGCGTTCCTCACCCGGTGGCCTCCCTGGGCCCCGTGGCACCCAGGCCTCAGAGGATAGAGATTGTGATCCCACGATCAGTGAATTCTGAGACTCAGAGAGGGGTGGAGGGTGCGCCGGGCACTGAGACAAGGGCCCCTGCGTGTGCGAGTCTTGCTTCCCCACCCTCAGCAAGTGGCACCCACGTCTCCTTACTTCACTGAGGCCTCCCGGACACGCGGGCAGGAGGGCAGCGTCTCCACCAGGCACACCGCGCTTTCCCGAGAGATACCGTTGTGGCTTAGACTAAAAGAGAAAAGAGGCTCAGGACGTAGGGTGGGCGGCACCTCAGCGGAGCCCAGCCTGCCCCCCTATCTCTGCCCTTCCAGCTGTCAGCTCCCGGAGGAGAGTGCTCCAGGTCCAAGAGGCGCCCATTCTCCAGGTAGAGACACTAAGGTCCTGAGGGAGGCTGGAGGGACGCCATCCCCACACGGGTGGGCCAGACCCCAGACTCCAAGGCTGTGGGAGTCGCCCCCACTGTGCCCGCTGCCCCTGGAGCTTGAAACCAGGGGCTGGCGAGGCCAGGCTGGCAGCTCCGGCCCCACAGGGGTGAAGGATGCCCTGGGTGCAAAGCTCAGTTGCCTAGCAACAGGCTGTCTCTGGCTCTGGACGTCAGTCTCCCGGGTCACTGGCGAGACTGAGGGACTGAGGATGACGTCCCAGGGACCCTCCCTGCTGTGGCGACCTCTCTAAATCTGTGCCAATCTGATCAGAGGAGCTGTGGGAACGGGATGCATGGACCAAGAGCCAGGCCAGTGGAGATCCTGCAGCTGGTGGGAGATGAACTGTTGCTCCCTACCTGGAGTCAACGAGGACCCCCAAGCTTTAGGCACAGCCTCTCCGGGGTGCCTGGTGGGAGCTCTGCCAACGGCAGGCAATGAGGAGGAGGAGGAAAGGACCCAAGGTGGGGGGGGGGCTGTCAAGGTCAGCATCACCGCTTTCCCCTCCCCAGCCCTGTCCCCTGGATAACAAGCCCACGAACACTCCCGGCCCTGCGGAATCCTCCCCCTTGTCCTTGGGGCTGCTCGTCACTTACTCAAGCGAACCGGAGACGGGCAGCTGAGGGAGACATTTCAGGAGGCACCTGAGCCCTTCATCGCCCAGCAGGTTTGCTGAGAGGCTGCAAGAAGGACGAGAAGGTTGCTGACGCTCCATCGAGCCTGCTCTGCAGCGACCGTCAGGGCGTCTTGGTGCCCACTTCCGCCCACCGCCTCCCACGGCGCACGACTCCTGTTCCGACGGCACGGCCGTCCCGCCAGCCCCAGCCCGGCCCTGCCCCTCGGCATCCCCGTCTGCCTCAAGGTCACCTCCATGGCCCCTGGAGCGACCCCCGCCCCTCAGCAGCACCACAGCAACCAGCCCTCCTCCCCCCGCTTCAGGATCCGGGGACCTCTCCCAGCCCTCCAGCAGGCTTTCAGGAGTTAGAAGAAAACCCAACGAGTCTTTTACGACACCCTCGGCCCGTGACCTGTTGGGAGCCGTCGTTTTTGAACAAGAGTAAATTCAGGAGGAAGACACCTGGAAGATGCCTTTCCCCAAAGGACATTTTTTTTTTCTTCTTTTTTTTTGGCCACTTCTATCGGTCTATCATATCAATCTTTGTTCTTTGGCCTGTGGGGACCTCCCATCGCAGTGGCCTCGCTTGCTCCAGAGCTCCAGCTCAGTTAATTCCAGCTGCTTCACGGCACGTGGGATCTTCTCCGACCAGTCTCCCGGGTCACTGGCGAGACTGAGGGACTGAGGATGACGTCCCAGGGACCCTCCCTGCTGTGGCGACCTCTCTAAATCTGTGCCAATCTGATCAGAGGAGCTGTGGGAACGGGATGCATGGACCAAGAGCCAGGCCAGTGGAGATCCTGCAGCTGGTGGGAGATGAACTGTTGCTCCCTACCTGGAGTCAACGAGGACCCCCAAGCTTTAGGCACAGCCTCTCCGGGGTGCCTGGTGGGAGCTCTGCCAACGGCAGGCAATGAGGAGGAGGAGGAAAGGACCCAAGGTGGGGGGGGGGCTGTCAAGGTCAGCATCACCGCTTTCCCCTCCCCAGCCCTGTCCCCTGGATAACAAGCCCACGAACACTCCCGGCCCTGCGGAATCCTCCCCCTTGTCCTTGGGGCTGCTCGTCACTTACTCAAGCGAACCGGAGACGGGCAGCTGAGGGAGACATTTCAGGAGGCACCTGAGCCCTTCATCGCCCAGCAGGTTTGCTGAGAGGCTGCAAGAAGGACGAGAAGGTTGCTGACGCTCCATCGAGCCTGCTCTGCAGCGACCGTCAGGGCGTCTTGGTGCCCACTTCCGCCCACCGCCTCCCACGGCGCACGACTCCTGTTCCGACGGCACGGCTTCGTCCCCGCCAGCCCCAGCCCGGCCCTGCCCCTCGGCATCCCCGTCTGCCTCAAGGTCACCTCCATGGCCCCTGGAGCGACCCCCGCCCCTCAGCAGCACCACAGCAACCAGCCCTCCTCCCCCCGCTTCAGGATCCGGGGACCTCTCCCAGCCCTCCAGCAGGCTTTCAGGAGTTAGAAGAAAACCCAACGAGTCTTTTACGACACCCTCGGCCCGTGACCTGTTGGGAGCCGTCGTTTTTGAACAAGAGTAAATTCAGGAGGAAGACACCTGGAAGATGCCTTTCCCCAAAGGACATTTTTTTTTTCTTCTTTTTTTTTGGCCACTTCTATCGGTCTATCATATCAATCTTTGTTCTTTGGCCTGTGGGGACCTCCCATCGCAGTGGCCTCGCTTGCTCCAGAGCTCCAGCTCAGTAATTGGACACATAAGTCCAGCTGCTTCACGGTACGTGGGATCTTCTCCGACCAGGGATCGAACCAGCAAGGCAGTGTCTTTACCCACTGGACCACCAGGGAAGCCCCCAAAAGACATTTTTTTTCTTTCAATTTGGGAATGCAAAATTGGAAACTGCCCTTGAAGACTTTCTTACTTCCCTTCCTTCATAGCATCTTATGGTGTCAGGTACAGTTTCAGAACAACATAATCAAGTGTGCCTGGGAATATCTCATGTTTTACCCTGCCAAGTGGAACTCATTTTGTTCCCCGATGATGAGACTTTTGAGGCTTATTTATTTCTGCCTTTTCCTGGGAAACTTTAAAAATGAAAAACTAGTTTGCCTCAGGGAGCCAGTGAATGAAATAATCTTTAGAATAAGATAAACATTCTTTCTACAGTGAAAACGCTGAAAAAAACTCAAAGACATCTTTGCTTATTTATCTTTCTTTAAAATCCATGATCTTCATCAGTCACATTTCTCTCCTTGGTTGTATCACAACACAAGGAATTGATGTTGTTTTTTGTTTTTGGGTGGACAACTCTCTTTATATCCTGCTCATCCTGAGCTGAACTCCTAACAGTTCTGAGCAAAGACTCCGTATTGCAGATTCTTAAACTCTCTCAGTTCTCGCGTGTATAACACTCAGGGATGTTGCGAGAATACAAAGAATACGTAAAGCAGTTAGAACCGTGGACAAAGTGCTTGAAGTGTTTTTTTTTTACTACCCAGACAAGGCTGCACTATCTGGGCACCGGGACAGGCTACCCAGATTCCGCCTCTCATCAACCCGAAAGCCCTCACACTTACCTTTCCCAGATCAGAAGCCCTGACTTACCCCAGGAGTTAGAAGAAAACCCAACTCTTTACGACACCTCGGCCCGTGACCTGTTGGGAGCCGTCTTTTGAACAAGAGTAAATTCAGGAGGAAGACACCTGGAAGATGCCTTTCCCCAAAGGACATTTTTTTCTTCTTTTTTTTTGGCCACTTCTATCGGTCTATCATATCAATCTTTGTTCTTTGGCCTGTGGGGACCTCCCATCGCAGTGGCCTCGCTTGCTCCAGAGCTCCAGCTCAGTAATTGGACACATAAGTCCAGCTGCTTCACGGTACGTGGGATCTTCTCCGACCAGGGATCGAACCAGCAAGGCAGTGTCTTTACCCACTGGACCACCAGGGAAGCCCCCAAAAGACATTTTTTTTCTTTCAATTTGGGAATGCAAAATTGGAAACTGCCCTTGAAGACTTTCTTACTTCCCTTCCTTCATAGCATCTTATGGTGTCAGGTACAGTTTCAGAACAACATAATCAAGTGTGCCTGGGAATATCTCATGTTTTACCCTGCCAAGTGGAACTCATTTTGTTCCCCGATGATGAGACTTTTGAGGCTTATTTATTTCTGCCTTTTCCTGGGAAACTTTAAAAATGAAAAACTAGTTTGCCTCAGGGAGCCAGTGAATGAAATAATCTTTAGAATAAGATAAACATTCTTTCTACAGTGAAAACGCTGAAAAAAACTCAAAGACATCTTTGCTTATTTATCTTTCTTTAAAATCCATGATCTTCATCAGTCACATTTCTCTCCTTGGTTGTATCACAACACAAGGAATTGATGTTGTTTTTTGTTTTTGGGTGGACAACTCTCTTTATATCCTGCTCATCCTGAGCTGAACTCCTAACAGTTCTGAGCAAAGACTCCGTATTGCAGATTCTTAAACTCTCTCAGTTCTCGCGTGTATAACACTCAGGGATGTTGCGAGAATACAAAGAATACGTAAAGCAGTTAGAACCGTGGACAAAGTGCTTGAAGTGTTTTTTTTTTACTACCCAGACAAGGCTGCACTATCTGGGCACCGGGACAGGCTACCCAGATTCCACCTCTCATCAACCCGAAAGCCCTCACACTCTGCCCTAGCTGCCTTTAGGTCTTCTGCAGATGGGCAGAAGCCCCTGCTACTCTTAACCCCATGCCCAGCGAGTCAGTGGATCCTTCCTTTCAGGCCCCACCAGCCAGCAGAGCCCCAATGCCTTGATCAACACAAGACCAAGGGGTGCCTGTGGCCATCTGCAAAGCGAAAGTAACTGCAAGCGTTAGTTGTGGCCGTCTCTTTGTGACCCCATGGGCTGTGGCCCGCCAGGCTCCTCTGCCCATGGGATTCTCCAGGTAAGAACACTGGAGTGGGTAGCCATGGCCTTCCCCCGGGGATCTTCCCGAGCCAGGGATCGAACCCAGGTCTCCTGCGTGGCAGGCAGATTCCTTACCATGTGAGCCACCAGGGAAGTCCAGTCCTTTGCAAATCAATCAGCCAAGGGCACATCCTGAACGAGCTCTACTGTGGTCGCAGTGGGGGATGGGAGGGAAAAGGTGGGAACCGAGAAGCCCTGCAGGTGTGACTGAGTCCCAGGCATTCTGTCAGGTGGTCCTGAGAGGTGCTGAGCACACACATGTGCACACATGTCCACACACACACCCTTCAGGCGCCACCCAGGCCACGTTCCAACTTACTCCAGCTGCTTGAGGGCTTCACACTTGCTCAGCAACCAGCACAGCGGCTCCACGTGCTCCAGGAGGAGGCTGCGGTCCGTGAACCTCCTGCAGGAAGAGGAACGGGGCTGCTAAGTGGGGCATGGCCTCCAAGTTCCAACGGGGCTTCACCCAAGCTTGGATTCCCTAGACACACCCAGCGCCCGCCTTTCCCACCTTCCCCTGCAGAGCAGATCCCACCTACGTTTTCCCTCCGAGGGGGTGGGTCGCAGGGTGTGGTCCCCGACCAGCGCCCACAGCATCCCTTTGGGAACGTGGAGAGAGGCACATTCTGGGAACACAGCCCAGACCCGCTGAATGAAAAGCCCTCAGAACAAGGCTCTGCTGGTGGATGCTGATTCCATCAGGATGAACGACACCTCGCGGGGTCACTTTAACGGGCAGACATGGGGGTGGAGGGGAGGAGGCCGAGGGGGACGCCTCCTCCTGAAGAGGGCTGCGGACTCTGGACTCAAACTGTCAGCAGGTCTGTCTCTGAGAGGCCTGAACTGAGACCACACAGCAAGGCAAATGAGTAGCTTATGGCCAAGCAGCAACTTAAAAAAAAGAGAAACTACCTAAAACCCAGTATCTCAAATTTTTATCACTGTTACTCTATTTTTACTAGCCTTAAATTCACTATTATTCTACTATGTACTTTCGATTTTTAAATCAGCTCATTCTTTTTATTTAATGCCTTTATTGGAAAAGAAAACCGACTGATAAAGGCATTAAATAAAAAGAACGTATCACTCACTCCAGTGGTAAACTGGGATTGCCTGCCCCCAACAGATCGTAAGGCGAAGGATGCAGGAAAAGAGGACAAAGTATCACCATTAAATTCCAGCCAGTTATTGGCACCTGCTACGGGCTCACCTTAAAAGGGAGCTTAGTTGACATGAAGAGGTGTCACAGACACTGCCGATAGGCAGCCGAGACTTCCTCTTGGCCTTGTGTGTGCTTAGTCACTTCAGACAGGCCTGGCTCTTTGGGACCCTATGAACTGTAGCCCACCACACTCCTTTGTCCATGGAATTCTCTCCTTTGTCTCATGAAAGTGAAGTGAAAGTGTTAGTTGCTCGGTCGCATCCAACTCTTTTGCGACCCCTTGGGTGGTAGAGCCCAGGCTCCTCTGTCCATGGGATTCTCCAGGCAAGAACACTGGAGTGGGCGGCCATGTCCTTCCCCAGGGGCTCTTCCCGACCCAGGGATCGAACCCGGGTCTCCTGCACTGCAGACAGACTCTTTCCCATCTCAGCTACCAGGGCTATAATCAGACATTCAAAACGGGAGGAATTTTATAAAGTTGAAGTACTTACTATCAGCCCGATCTCCCAAAATCACCCCATCCTGGTTTATGTCCTACATTTGGGAAGTCACAGCCTTGGAAACTGTGATGCCACACTAGAGGCCCAGGTAGTGCCAGGTTAGGAGAGGAACTGGCAAAACTACTGCCCAAGGCCTCATGTTTTATAGGACCAGCAGAGTAAGGATGTCTATCCATTTGCAAACAGTTGAGAAAAAAAAAAATCAAAAGAAGACTAATATGTCGTGACATGTAAGCATTACACGAACTCAAGTCTCCGTGTCCACAACTCCAAGGTCCCTGACCCACGGACACACCTCACCTGTGTTTATATTTTGTCTTGTGCAGCTGTCGAGTGAAAGCTAAGGAGGTGAGTAGCTGTTCAGAGAACCTACAGCCTGGGAAACTTAAAATATTTAGAATCTAACCTTTGACAGGAGAAGTCTGCTTGCCCCTGGGCTGGGAGCCCTATAGGGCTGCCTGGACTGAAGGCCTCACTGTACCCCAACCTGTGGGGAGCACAGCCGTGAGGCTTCAAGGATGTCATCTGCATGAGGCTCTCAGAACAGTGCCCTGCAGAGGCTCGACCAACATCAGCTCTTTGCTTACTGTTCCTTCACAGTTGAGGCGGCAGAGACGAGAAAGGTCTGGTCCAGGGTCGCTAGGTGAGCCGGCGGCATCACACAGCTACCAGAAATGTCGTCTGTGCATTTAGAGGTTGTGCCCTCAAGCCCACCATCCTGCCTCCAGTGCAAGGCCTGCCTGCCCCCGTCCCCCACACAACCACAGAGCACTGGCCCAGGAGGCAGAGAAGGGGGGCGTTCATATCTGTGAGTGCCACTCATGTTTTATATGTTGCCTCTTATTATCTTTGCCAACAGCTTGCAATCTAGTCTCTGCCATCACCAGCTCCTTTCTCTCCGCGGAAGCTGAGGACTGGAGAGGTTAAGGAACTTGTCTAAGGTGCCAGGTCCTGGTGAGGCTGGGATTTTTTTTTTTAAGATTTTATTTATTTATTTTTGGCCACGTGTGGCATGTGGGGTCTCAGTTCTCCAACCAATGACTGAACCCATGCCCCCCTGCAGTTGAAGTGCAGAATCTTAACTACTGGATTGCCAGGGAAGTCCCGAGGCTGGGGTTTAAAACCTGGGGGCCCGTGGTGGAGTCCTTGTCCTCAGAGCAGCCCCTGAATCCTAATCCGGTCTGCTGTGGACTCCGAGTGTGTCCATGACAGAGCCCAGCCTTCTCGGTGTGCTCTCTGCTCTGGACGTTCAGGAGGCCAGTCTGCTCGCCCCCCTGCATCCCCACTGGCTGCCAGGGCCCAGTTCTGGGGGACTTACCCACAGCACCCGCCTTCCTGCTCCTCGCTAGGCCTGAAGTGCAGGGTCAGGTGACGCGGGGACCTGGAACGGACAAGCACCTGGGTCGGCCACCCTCGGCCACAGCCTCAGGATGCGCCCTGTCCCCTCCTCCAGATGCTGAGCCTCTGGTTTGGGTCCCACTGCCTCCACCCCAGATCTTCACACCCAACAGCCTCCAGCGCCGCCCTTCCAGATGAGTTCTGGATGTCCCAGGGCACTGCCCACCTGAGATCCACTTTCTGAACCCGTGGGCACAGGCTGAAGAGGTCGGCCAGCAGGAGGGGGCTCTTCGGGGACAGTTTCGTCTGGCTCAGCCTGAGAGAGAAAGGGGGTGGGATCCTATGTGAGTAAGTTGGAGCCAAGAAAGATCAGTGGACAAGAAACTTGGACAGGGAAAGGATGGGGCGCTGGCAGGCCAGCCAGGCAATAAGGAAGAAGACAGGGACTCAGAAGAGAATAGGAGCTTGGGGTCAAGCGGACTTAGGTTTGGTCCTAATCCTGCTTGTTGGCTGTGTGTCCTTGGAGAAGTCACTTAACCTCTCTGAGCCTGTTTCTTTATTTACAAAACAGGACTACTCATGACACACCTTCCTCTAGGGAGCTGTGAGTACTGAATCATACTAAGTTTGTGTACTTCCTAACACACTAGCCATGCTTGCTATTATTACCCTGTTCCTCTCCCAAGGATTAACAGGTGAAGCCTTGCTGATAGGGAGTGGGAAGCTTCAGTCCTTGTTTCTCAAGCTTAGCACTACCGTGATAATTCTTTGGTACTGGGGGTTGCCCAGTAGCATGTTTAACAGCATCCCAGACCTCTGTTCACTGGATGCTGGGAAAGAATGAGGGCAGGAGGAGAAGAGGGTGACGGAGGATGAGACGGTTGGATGGCAACATTGGCTTAGTGGACGTGAGTTTGATCAGACACCGGGAGACAGGGAAGAACAGGGAAGCCTGGCGTGCTGCAGTCCACGCGGTCGCAAAGAGCTGGACGCGACTGAGCGACTGAACAACAACTCCCTCCCTCTCTCCCACAGGACTCAGGGATAAGTGGGGTCCTGGATGGCACGAGAGCTGTCTCAGGCGGCCCGGAGATCCTCAGCGGGAGTGTTTTATGGTGCTGTTCTTAATGGTATGATTTAATTTTCTGCTGTATTTTTCCATCTCAGCTGAGCTGCTTTTGCCACCCACTAGAAAAACATCTAAAGTAAATCCTTTTTAAATTCTAACCAGTCTGAGCTGAAATTAGAATGTAGAGTTTTAAATACTTCAGGGGATGCTGTTTAAATTCCCCCTTTACAGAATTAGATGGTGACCTTTCAGAACTGGGGTGTGATGTATGCATGACCTACAGCGGCGACATGTCCCCAGAGGAGCAGGTGGTCTTCCTGTGGGTGGGGAGAGGGCCCATGGCCGGGTGTCACAGGCCTTCCGTTCTTCAAGGGGCTTTTAGAGCAACTCCCTTGTTTGGATCCCAAAGCTGCGGGGAGGGTCGAAGACTCTTCGTCCCATTGGTCTGATGAGAAAACTGAGGCTTGGAGGGGTCCAGTAACTCCCCCGAGGTTGATAAGATGTTAGGGACGAGCTGGAAGCAGACTCGAGCTCCAGCAGGGCCAGGTAAAACGAGGAAACAGCCCAAGAGAAGGAAGGGCAGGGGCAGAAGCAGATGGCTTTGCAAGGTGAGAGCCCCGGCCCTGCCCAGGGAGACAGGGAAGCCAGTCTTACTGCAGCAGGCTTAGCTGGGGGAGCTGGGGCAGGTGGTGCAGCAGGGTCTCCAGGCTCTGGTCACTCAGCACCTCACAGGACAATCTGTGGAATAAAGCAGCTGAATGAGGTGGAGAAATCGGGAGAACGCTAGATGGGTCCTGCGCCAGGACTGCCTAAAACACCCCCTCGGAACACCAGGTCCCTGAGTTAGGAGTGAGGCTGGAGGAAAAGGAAGGTCATATAAGCTTGGGAAATGCCAGGTTAAGTCTCATTAGTTTTCTCGGCTGCAGGACTTCTCAGAGCCTTTAATCTGCCTTTGTGCCTTATGAATTTCTAAGGGGCTGTAGTAGACATCTTCTCCCCCCAAAGACATGGACTAGCAGGATTATTCTTTTGAGGGCCATGAAGACTGGGACCCCGGGGAACACCTCTGTTAAGAAGAGAATGCTGGGTTTCCCTGGTGGTCCAGTGGGTAAGGACACCGCCTTGCAGTACAAGGGGCGCCGGTTCGATTCCTGGCCTGGGAAGATCCCAAGTGCCGCGGAGCGGCTGGACCGAGGTGTCCAATTACCGAGCCAGAGCTCTGGAGCGCATGCGCCCAGAGCCGGTGCTCTGCAGCAACAGAGGCCACCACTATGGGAGGCCCACACGGGCCAAGGAACAAAGATGGATGCAAATAGACAAATGAAAGACCAATAGAAGTGGCCAGTCCACTCCCCTCCCTCCCCTCTCCCCCCAAAAAGAAGAGAATGCTGCCTTAACCCAAAGTAGTGAACAGACCAGGGGCAATCCAGGCATGTGAGGGGTCAGCAAAGAAGACACTCAGGGTAGCTTGGGCCTTCAACTGCCCATCAAAACCAGACCAATCAGCTGATCGCTTGTCTAGATAACGCAGGAGACGCCAGCACACTCGGGAGGGACTCCTGATACCCACCCTGCGGTCGCTGCTCTGGCTGGAGGGCTGTCAGCTGGAGGGTCTGAGCGCCCTGGGGTTTACACACAGTGGCCCTGGGAGTTGAAGCCACCATCTGACCCCCGGAGGTGTCTGGACTTCTCTTCTGGCTGGAGGGGAGCCCAGCGCGTGGGGACAGTGGGAGGGGCCGCCCGTGGTTTTGCAGCTGGAGCCCAGCAGCTTCTGTCAGGGCCGGGCTGTCGGCCCCGCTCTGCCCGCTCTGTGCCAGGACTGGGCCTGGGGCTCAGGGCACGGGCACAACAGTGGCCTTCACTGAGGGGTGCTCTGACCACAGATACCGTTGGCTTTCCACTGGACCCCCAATACACAGAGTGCGACAGCCTCTGCTTGGGTCAGTGCTGGGTTTACACACAGGTATTACTTTTTTTAAAGCAACAGAACCGTTACCCACAACAACATCCCACACGGAATGCTGAAACATACACATCACCTACCATGATGATAAGTGCTTTTAACAAGCAGGGGCAAGTGGGTGAGAAAACTCTGTGGACTAGCTTTGTAACTTTTCTATAAAGCAAGCCTTCAACTGTTCTAAAAGAAATGGTTTCTTTGAAAATGCATTGGTTCCACATGTCTTGATATTTCAGGAAAGCCACAGTGTTCTGTGATGAGACAAAAGCTTGTTGCAGAGCTTGTTAAGATCCCGGGTCTGCTAACAACAACCCCCCCCCGCCCCACTCCATCCTCCACACCACATGTATCTGCACATGGAGGGGTGAAAGTGCACACCCCGGGGCCAACCTAATGATACGGGTAGGGATGATAATGATAATGGATAATAACCTTGGTGCAAGGGCTAGAGGGTATTTGAGATGGGAGCCAGAAAGCAAAGAGAGAGAAACATAAAACAAAACTAGCAAAAAAAGAAAAAAAAAAAAAAAGACCTATGGGGTTATGTAAAGTGAAACCGGAGAATGCAGCTGGCCTGTGACTTCGGACAGAGAAGAACTGTCTATGCAAATGGAGAAGGCCCAGGACCAAGGACACCACCGAGCTATTGAGGAAAGGCGTTATTTAGGTGGGGCAGCTTTGTCTTGGGTTTCTTTAGTTTCCTGTTAATTATTATACCCAAAGGACCACCATGACCATGGAAGGGAAGTCTCATGACCACTTTGCAGATGACAAAGCTGAGGTCCAAGGGGGCTAAAGCCATTTACCCAAAGTCACCCCGTGACTGTGTCAGTGGCTGGGCCAGGACTCCAGCCTGGCTCTAAACCCAGGCTCTGATCACAGACCCAGGGGTCCTGGGGTGAGATGCTAAGCCGGGTGGAGGGTGTGTGGGGGTGCCTTGAGGAGGGGCCTTCACAGTGACAGGCTCCAGCCACAGGGGCAGGCCCAGGTGGGAGCCAGGGTGGGGCTCCAGGGGTGGGGTGGGGCCAGACTGGGGCTCCCAGGTGTGCAAAGTTGAGCAGACTGGGAGATGAAGGCCAGGCCCGGCCAGGCCTCTCTCAGTGGGAGGGCTGAGATGCCTGAAGGGGCGGCCACACGGAGGCAACAAGCCTTCCACCTATGGGTGCAGGCAGCGACACCCATGGGGTAGGGCGGCAGGGTCTAGAGGGCCTCTTAGCAGGACCCCACCCCAGGTCACTGGGCAGGTTGTGCCTCGAGGCTGTGTCGTCCGTACTTACTCAACTCCCAGAGGCCCCGGGCTCTTCTCCAGGGTCTCACAGAGGCGGGCGAGGCTCTGGGGCTCCAGCTTACATTCCTTGAGGCTGAAAAGGGGCAGAGGGCAGAGTGAGGGGGTCAAGGAGGGAGCCTTCAGGGCCCCACTCCATCCTCCACACCACATGTATCTGCACATGGAGGGGTGAAAGTGCACACCCCGGGGCCAACCTAATGATACGGGTAGGGATGATAATGATAATGGATAATAACCTTGGTGCAAGGGCTAGAGGGTATTTGAGATGGGAGCCAGAAAGCAAAGAGAGAGAAACATAAAACAAAACTAGCAAAAAAAGAAAAAAAAAAAAAAAGACCTATGGGGTTATGTAAAGTGAAACCGGAGAATGCAGCTGGCCTGTGACTTCGGACAGAGAAGAACTGTCTATGCAAATGGAGAAGGCCCAGGACCAAGGACACCACCGAGCTATTGAGGAAAGGCGTTATTTAGGTGGGGCAGCTTTGTCTTGGGTTTCTTTAGTTTCCTGTTAATTATTATACCCAAAGGACCACCATGACCATGGAAGGGAAGTCTCATGACCACTTTGCAGATGACAAAGCTGAGGTCCAAGGGGGCTAAAGCCATTTACCCAAAGTCACCCCGTGACTGTGTCAGTGGCTGGGCCAGGACTCCAGCCTGGCTCTAAACCCAGGCTCTGATCACAGACCCAGGGGTCCTGGGGTGAGATGCTAAGCCGGGTGGAGGGTGTGTGGGGGTGCCTTGAGGAGGGGCCTTCACAGTGACAGGCTCCAGCCACAGGGGCAGGCCCAGGTGGGAGCCAGGGTGGGGCTCCAGGGGTGGGGTGGGGCCAGACTGGGGCTCCCAGGTGTGCAAAGTTGAGCAGACTGGGAGATGAAGGCCAGGCCCGGCCAGGCCTCTCTCAGTGGGAGGGCTGAGATGCCTGAAGGGGCGGCCACACGGAGGCAACAAGCCTTCCACCTATGGGTGCAGGCAGCGACACCCATGGGGTAGGGCGGCAGGGTCTAGAGGGCCTCTTAGCAGGACCCCACCCCAGGTCACTGGGCAGGTTGTGCCTCGAGGCTGTGTCGTCCGTACTTACTCAACTCCCAGAGGCCCCGGGCTCTTCTCCAGGGTCTCACAGAGGCGGGCGAGGCTCTGGGGCTCCAGCTTACATTCCTTGAGGCTGAAAAGGGGCAGAGGGCAGAGTGAGGGGGTCAAGGAGGGAGCCTTCAGGGCCCCTATCCACTCCCAGGGCTCTCCCCTCCCCCCACTAACCCTCCTCCCCAGCTGGAGGCCGCCAGCCCCTCCTCCACAGGGCCTACTCCCCACCCCTAGAGCCCCCAAAGTACCCCAACTCTGACAGCCACAGTCAAGGCCCCCTGAGTACCCAGCTGCCCTGATCGAGTCCCAAGGCCTCTCCACTGCCCCCGCCTACCTCCAGGCCACCTGTGGGTCACTGGAATCGCCCCAGGTTCCCTCTCTTGCCTTCCTGCGACCCTCCTCCCTGCTGGCATCTTATCTTTTAATAGTGGGCACACCTGACCAGCCTCTCCTGTGCTGAACACCCTCTGTGGCTCTCCATTATCCTTAGACTCAAAGTAAAGCCATGTATTCACCCGCGTCCAGTCTCCTCATAGAAGCTCCAGCCACACGGAAATTCTTCCCGGGAGCCAAGCCTTCTCTGAGCTCTGGGCCAGCTGTCCCACCTGCCCGGGATTCTGCCCCTCCCACCTCCCTGATAACCCCGTCCAGGCCCCAGCTAAGGCGTCTCTCTTCTTAGGTGAGGAAAGCAAGCCCCAGAGACCGGGGGTGCCCAGCCAGGGTCTCACAGTCCCTCACAGCAGAGCTGGAAAATCTTAAGAGAAAGCAGCATGGAATCCCTGTGAGGGGACTGCTGGAACCCACAGCCCCGTCACCAACCTTCCTGCTTGCCTTTCTTCCCCCTTCTCCCAAACTGCCTTTCACCTCTCTCCCCACCCCAGCCCTCACCCCCAGGCTCCCCACACCCTCACCCCTAGGCTCCCCACACCCTCACCCCATTGTGGTTACCCCCCAGAAAGAGGCAGGTCAGACCATACCAGAAGCTCCTGGGGACGTGATGCTGACCGGACCCCAACTGGGCTCCAGCTCGGAACTCTGGCAAAGATGGTCCTGCAGCCAACAGATCCCTGGGAGTGGGGGAATCACTTTGAGAGGAAAATTCAAAGCATCCACATGGGAAGATGAGATTCATTCATCAGGGCTGGAAGGGGCCCTCGGCACAGTCGAGCCCCACCCTGGATAGATGGGGCAACAAGAGGCCCAAGGAAGGGAAGTCAGAGTGAGGATGCCAGCAGCTTATACCTGTCCAGGAGGGCAGCCCCTGTCCAGGTTGGGGGAGCTAGGACAGAGCCCTCCTCTTTCTGACCGTCACTGTAGACAGCATTCACATGACTTCCACCTCACTGTGCCTCGCTCGATTCTTTTGGTTTCAAGAACCCAGAGTGGGAGTGTGTGTGTGTGTGTGTGTGTGTTAGTCACTCAGTTGTGCCTGACTCTTTGTGACCCATAGGACTGCAGTCTGCCAGGCTCTTCTGTCCATGGGATTTTCCAGGCAAGAATACTGGAGTGGGCTGCCATTTCCTTCTCCAGGGGATCTTCCCGACCCAGGGATTGAACCCAGGTTTCCTGCACTGCAGGCTGACTCTTTACCGTCTCAGCTGCCAGGGAAGCCCCTGGTGAAGTCCCTAGAAATGGAGCCCCTGGCTCGGCACGCAAGACTGCCCCAGCTTCAGACAACCCACTTGCTAGTGAAGGCTTTTCTCTAACACGTTAGCTGGAAACGCACTCTTGCCCAGTGAGCCACACTCGAGGTGCTCTTGTCCCGGCCAAGGGGAGACCAGGCAGCCGGCCTCCACTAGCGGGCAGCTGGGAACCCTTGTAGAGAAAGTACTTGTTTACCACCATGGCATGAAAACTTGGGTTTCAGAGCCCCAACCGTCTTTGGCTTCTCAAATGTGATACTCATTGTGTGAAAGGGCAGTGATTCACAGGAAGGGAGGCGTCCGCAGAGTTCTACTGAGGTCAGAAACACAGCTGCTCCCTGCTCCCCCCCAACCCCCTGCCCACACAGCAGCGATCTGCGAGCACCTGTTCTGCGGGTCGTATCTGCCGTCCCTCCGTGGGCTCCACCCAGTGGCCCCTCCCTGCCTCCCATGCGCGTGCCTTCTGAGAAAAGACTCCAGGCCGCTGAAAACTGCAACTTTATACAGACAAGAGGGTTACAGGAGTGATCTCCTCCTGCCAGATGTGGGTGTGTTACTCTACAGTGAACAGTGGTCAGTTATGGGCCTGGGGGTGGGGGACCCCTATAGGAAGTGGGGACCAGAGAGAGGGGAACCCACCCTCTCCGCCCAAACCTGAGCGCTTTCCCTGCTTACCTGCCACGTCTGTCACCTCTCAGGATGACGTGCTGGCTCTCAGAGCTGCAGGCAGAGAGAAAACAGCAGCCTAAGAAAGCGTCAAGGGCTGCCTTCCTGAGCAGTGGCCAGACGCCAGACAGGCTTGGTCCACCTTTTTCTCAGCAAACAGGACAATAAACATACTACAAAGCACATGGAGATGATCTCCTTTGATTCTCACAATAAAATCGTGAGGTGAGGAAATAATCTTACCCCCACTTCACAGATGAGGAAACTGAGTTACAGAGAGACCCAGGGATCAGCTCAGAGCAGCACAGACGTTGAATGGTGAGCTCGGACTTGCTTTGTCTGGCCCAGGCTGTTTGGCTGGGTGCCTTCCCTTCCTTTGTTATTTTTATTTTTGTATTGCGCTATAGTCAATTAACAATGCTGTGTTAGTTTCAGGTGACTAGGAAAGGGACTCAGCCACACATGTATGTATCCATCCTCCTTCCAGACTGTTAGGTAACACTGAGCGGCGTTCCCTGACTCTCGAGGAGGACCTTGTTGGTTATCCATTTTAAATGTAGAAGAGTGTACCTGTCCATCCCTAACTCCCTAACTATCCCTTCCCCTAATCCTTTCCATCAGCAACCATAAGTTTGTTCTCTAAGTCTGTGAGTCTCTTTCTGTGTTGTCAGTTCATTTGTATCATCACTTTTTAGGTTCCACATGGCACACAGTGTGTCTCCTTCTCCGTCTGACTTCCTTCACTCAGTAGGACAGTGCCTAGGTCCATCCACGTTGCTGCCTACAGCATTATTTCATTCTTTTTAATGGTACCTTCCCTTCTTACACTCTCATCAGCTCCAGAGACCCCACCATTCAGGAGGATCCCTGAAAATTCAATGGCCACCAGGGAGTTCTCCGTTACCTTAAAAGTCTCTCGGGGCAATCCAGTGAGTAAGTACGAGAGAGTCAATGAGTTGGGTCCCGTACACAATTCATGAATTGTCATGGATGGTGAATTTCAAGAATTTTGAGCATTCTTGGAGCTGTATTTCACTCACTCGTCTGTTCGTTCATTTCATAGACACTGACCACATGTTCACTGGGCCTAGTTTCACACCAGGGCCCTAAGGCTGCGACATGGTGAGCGGGATGGGCCGGGGGCAGGGCGGGGGCCAGGCACACTCTCACCTGAAGTCCAAGTGCAGAAGCCACGGCAGAGTGGAGAAGCACTGGGTCAAACTGAACACAGCATCCAGGGACAAACCGTTCTCACTGAGGCTGCGGAGGGATGCCGTGGGCGAGGTCACTCAGGGCTCAAACACACCCTCTGTGTGGTCAGCGCACAGGGCCCAGGAAGACTGTCCCTCTTCGGTCCAGACAGTGGAACCCCCAGAGCCCCAGGTGGTCGGAGGGCCTCCGTCAACTCCCCATTGTACAGATGGGGAAACGGAGGCCCAAGGAGCAGCAAGGTCTTGCCCATGATTCAGAGACAGCACTGAGATTAGAACTCAGAGGTTCCCTCTAGCTATAGTGCATCTGGGGTGACCCGTGCCTTGGTGTCCCCATCTGATCCATGAGGAGCAGTGCCCCGTGTAAGAAAAGTGTGACAAGAGACAGAGGCAGGGATTCCAGGCAGGATACCGTTTATTCACATTCAGGCTTGAGAGGAGCCAGCACGAGGGACCTGGCTGCACAGACATGACCGGGAGAGAGGCGAGCAGAGAGAGCGTCCGAGTTCCAAGAGAGGGAACCAAGGAGGAGGGCCTCTGCTTCTGTCTCTTTTCTCAGTTTTCTTACACCCAGTGCAAAGCGCAGATACGGGGCCTTGTGTTGAAAAAGCAGGAACAGGGCTTTTCCCTTTCTTTCCTGTCAATCTGCCCCGGTGGTTTACTATTTGCCACTTAATGGGCACACTCCTCGGGCACCGGGGATGGCAGGGCCAGGGCAGACCCTCTGGGGCTGGGAGCCAGGCATTCCCGGTACTGACAAGGTCACTGGAAGACGTGCTGGGAAGCTTCAAATGGCAGAACCCTTGCCTGCATCAGTGAGGCCTTCCCCCTACCCCTGCCGGCTGTGAACTGGAACACAGGCAGCCTCCTGTGGTGCCAGCTTGCCGCTGAAAGGTGGCTGGAGGCCACAGCCCAAGCCAGAGCCACCCCCTCCAGAGTTTTCATGTGAACGGACGAGAACCGGGGGCTCAGCGAGGTGATGGGATTTGTCCAGGGACACTGGGGACCGACGGCCTGTGACCAGGTTTCTGCGGTCAGGAAGCCACTCCCTCGGGCCCAGCGGAGCCGGGGAGGAGACAGGGGCAGGTGAACCTGGAACACAGGGACTTCAAGGGCCTAGAAACTCTGGCTGGCTGCAGGCAAGGTCTAGGAGTAACCGGCTTCCTGCTAGGGCCTCCTTCCCAGAGTGACCCTTTTGTGTTCTCTGCCGGGTGCTCAGGGTCTCAGGTCTCCAGGCCCACTGCCTGGGCGTCTGTTCTAGTCCAAACCCTCCAACGGCTGCCCCTCCTGCACCCCAGCACCAGCATGGCTGCCAGCTGTTAGGGTCATCTGGCATTCTGTCCCAGCCCTGCCTGCCCTGGCTTCCCAGAGAGCTGGAACAGAGATAAGAAGCTGGGTTTTGAGAAATGAAACCTTCACTTGGAAGCTGGGTCGCTGAGTCACAGAATCCAGTTTCTATTTTGGTAAAAAGCACAGTAGCAGTTACCAGACCCTGAGCACTCACCACGAGTCAGGGAGTGGACCAAGTGGTGGACGTGGTACCACCTGTCTGATTTGACCTTTAGGATAAGCCCAGGTGGGAATGAGATGGGACACAGAATATCCGCCTACCCCTTCAGCACCATCCCCCTGCTCCCCAATCCCCCTCATCTTGATGAGGCCACACCTTGGAGGCTTTGCCCAGGGGGGTACTCACTTCAAGCACTGCAGAGCACCCAATCCGGGGAGCAGCCGAGCCAGCAGGGCCACGCCTTCATCCCCCAGAGCATTGCCTGATAAGCTGGGAGGGGCGGGGGAGGGGGGGGGGACAGGTCAGTGGAGGCTGGGGGTGGAGACAGCAAGCGTTCTTTCATCTCCCCCCCTCCCAGGCTACTCAGCCATTTCTGGAGCTGGGACACTTCTGGAACTGAGACATAGTCCTCAGTACCTGGCACAGGGTCAGCGGGGGTCTCCCCGGGGGTTCTCATCCTCAGGTTTGTGACCCCTGAGGAGTTAGGGTTGGGTTTCAGAAAGCGTCAGATATGGAGGACCTGTATTTTAGGGGGATATGTCATGAATTTCACCGGGTTTTCTCAGGGGATGCAGTGGGGAAAGAATGTGCCTGGTAAGTCGCTTCAGTGACCTCATGACTACAGCCTGCCTGCCAGGCTCCTCTGTCCATGGAATTCTTCAGGCAAGACCACTGGAGTGGGTAGCCATAAAGCATAGATGATCTAAACCTTAAGATGCAATACAAAACATACCACGCTAACACCTACCAACTGAGGGCCCCTCCCACTCGCCTTCCAGCAGCAACCACTCACTCGAGGAGACCCAGGCGGCAACTTCCTCCCAGCGCCTTGCAGAGCGGCTCCAGGTGATGGGCTTGCAGGGCACAGTGGGTCAGCCTGCGGAGGGCAGAAGCGCAGTGCTGCAGCGCCCGCCTGGCTCAGCACAGAGGCTCACCACCCCGATACACAGGCAGACGGGCTGGCGGAAGGATACGTTTACCAAGAGGGGCCGACAGAGAGGATGTCACTGGGGCAGATTCGAGTCAAGAGAGAGTCAGAGACACAGATAAGAGAGTGAGGAGGGGCTTCCCTGGTGGTCCAGTGGGTAAGGACACCGCCTCGCAGTGCAAGGGCCACCAGTTCGATCCCTGGCCTGGGAAGATGCCACGTGCCGCGGAGCGGCTGGACCGATGTGTCCAATTACCGAGCCAGAGCTCTGGAGCGCATGCGCCCAGAGACGGTGCTCTGCGACGACAGAGGCCACTGCGATGGGAGGTCCACACGGGCCAAAGAACAAAGATGGATAAAAACAGACAAATGAAAGACCAATAGAAGTGGCCTGCCCGCCCACCCCACCCCCCCTCTCCCCAAAAGAAAGAGAGGGAGGAGACAGAAACCAGGATAGAGGCTGAGTACCAGAGGAGGACAGGTAGAGGGGGAGAGGGGATTCAGACAGACACAGACTCAGAGAGAAGGCTGAAAGAGTTGTGATGGGTGCCCAGCAGTGCCTGGGCTGAACCCCAGGCCTAGCCCGGATGAGAAAGACGGGGTCTCCCCGGGGGTTCTCATCCTCAGGTTTGTGACCCCTGAGGAGTTAGGGTTGGGTTTCAGAAAGCGTCAGATATGGAGGACCTGTATTTTAGGGGATATGTCATGAATTTCACCGGGTTTTCTCAGGGATGCAGTGGGGAAAGAATGTGCCTGGTAAGTCGCTTCAGTGACCTCATGACTACAGCCTGCCTGCCAGGCTCCTCTGTCCATGGAATTCTTCAGGCAAGACCACTGGAGTGGGTAGCCATAAAGCATAGATGATCTAAACCTTAAGATGCAATACAAAACATACCACGCTAACACCTACCAACTGAGGGCCCCTCCCACTCGCCTTCCAGCAGCAACCACTCACTCGAGGAGACCCAGGCGGCAACTTCCTCCCAGCGCCTTGCAGAGCGGCTCCAGGTGATGGGCTTGCAGGGCACAGTGGGTCAGCCTGCGGAGGGCAGAAGCGCAGTGCTGCAGCGCCCGCCTGGCTCAGCACAGAGGCTCACCACCCCGATACACAGGCAGACGGGCTGGCGGAAGGATACGTTTACCAAGAGGGGCCGACAGAGAGGATGTCACTGGGGCAGATTCGAGTCAAGAGAGAGTCAGAGACACAGATAAGAGAGTGAGGAGGGGCTTCCCTGGTGGTCCAGTGGGTAAGGACACCGCCTCGCAGTGCAAGGGCCACCAGTTCGATCCCTGGCCTGGGAAGATGCCACGTGCCGCGGAGCGGCTGGACCGATGTGTCCAATTACCGAGCCAGAGCTCTGGAGCGCATGCGCCCAGAGACGGTGCTCTGCGACGACAGAGGCCACTGCGATGGGAGGTCCACACGGGCCAAAGAACAAAGATGGATAAAAACAGACAAATGAAAGACCAATAGAAGTGGCCTGCCCGCCCACCCCCCCTCTCCCCCCCAAAAAAGAAAGAGAGGGAGGAGACAGAAACCAGGATAGAGGCTGAGTACCAGAGGAGGACAGGTAGAGGGGGAGAGGGGATTCAGACAGACACAGACTCAGAGAGAAGGCTGAAAGAGTTGTGATGGGTGCCCAGCAGTGCCTGGGCTGAACCCCCAGGCCTAGCCCCGGGATGAGAAAAGAAGGGGCCGCATGCTCCCCATTCTCTGCAACCAGAGTTCTCACAACTGTTACTGGACCTCAAGGGCGCTGAGGGTGGGGGGCTGAGGACCCTGGGCAGGGAAGGAGAATGCAGGGCGGCCCCGTCTTGGGTGGGCTACCCAGGGGAGACGGCAGGCAGGAAAACCAAGCCATGGCAGCAGGTCATGTCTTCTGGGAGCACCGAGCGGAGCCTGGGGCTACAGATGCTGTACCAGCAAAGGAGGGGCCTGGAGGGGCCGTGGAGGGGCCTGCGGGCCATCGTGGCGGTACCTGATCTTCGGGGCGCGCGGGTACGGCTCAGGGGGCGTCTGGGATGTAAGGCTGTCAGGAAACGCTGCCCTGGAGGGACACACACCAAGGCCCGCCTGAGCAAACACGTCTGTTGTCTCAAACTCCAACCACAGTCTCACTTCCCACCATTCAGTCCTGTATGAGGCCCCGGGACAGTCACACCTTGGTTCCAGTTGGGCCTCTTGGCTTCCTGGCCGGGTGACGTGGGACAAATCACTAAGCCTGGTCCTGGGAGAATATAGGTGAACTGCCTTAGTTTGCCGCTTGGTGCACAGTAAGTGCTCAGTTAACCTTGGCTCCTAGGCGCTTTGATCTCATCACCATCAGGCCTTTGGGGATGTCGGCCTCAGCCGCAAGCAAGCCTTCAAAGGCGCTGACCCTACAGACGAGACGGAGTCTCTGCCCATGTGCTGGGCTGTGGGCAATCCAGGAAGGAGCCCTGGAGGAGGCAAACACCTCTAAAGGGTTCCTTGTACCAAAAGGAGCCAGAAGTTGTGACCGAAAACAGAGTTACAGGCCAGGGCTTCTTTGGATTTATTTAGGCTGATGGGCCTCTCCCAGGCCTCCGCCTGGCCACCCTACCGGTATCCCAGTCTCTGTCTGCCCCTGAAAAGAAAGAGAGGGAGGAGACAGAAACCAGGATAGAGGCTGAGTACCAGAGGAGGACAGGTAGAGGGGAGAGGGATTCAGACAGACAGACTCAGAGAGAAGGCTGAAAGAGTTGTGATGGGTGCCCAGCAGTGCCTGGGCTGAACCCCCAGGCCTAGCCCCGGGATGAGAAAAGAAGGGGCCGCATGCTCCCCATTCTCTGCAACCAGAGTTCTCACAACTGTTACTGGACCTCAAGGGCGCTGAGGGTGGGGGGCTGAGGACCCTGGGCAGGGAAGGAGAATGCAGGGCGGCCCCGTCTTGGGTGGGCTACCCAGGGGAGACGGCAGGCAGGAAAACCAAGCCATGGCAGCAGGTCATGTCTTCTGGGAGCACCGAGCGGAGCCTGGGGCTACAGATGCTGTACCAGCAAAGGAGGGGCCTGGAGGGGCCGTGGAGGGGCCTGCGGGCCATCGTGGCGGTACCTGATCTTCGGGGCGCGCGGGTACGGCTCAGGGGGCGTCTGGGATGTAAGGCTGTCAGGAAACGCTGCCCTGGAGGGACACACACCAAGGCCCGCCTGAGCAAACACGTCTGTTGTCTCAAACTCCAACCACAGTCTCACTTCCCACCATTCAGTCCTGTATGAGGCCCCGGGACAGTCACACCTTGGTTCCAGTTGGGCCTCTTGGCTTCCTGGCCGGGTGACGTGGGACAAATCACTAAGCCTGGTCCTGGGAGAATATAGGTGAACTGCCTTAGTTTGCCGCTTGGTGCACAGTAAGTGCTCAGTTAACCTTGGCTCCTAGGCGCTTTGATCTCATCACCATCAGGCCTTTGGGGATGTCGGCCTCAGCCGCAAGCAAGCCTTCAAAGGCGCTGACCCTACAGACGAGACGGAGTCTCTGCCCATGTGCTGGGCTGTGGGCAATCCAGGAAGGAGCCCTGGAGGAGGCAAACACCCTCTAAAGGGTTCCTTGTACCAAAAGGAGCCAGAAGTTGTGACCGAAAACAGAGTTACAGGCCAGGGGCTTCTTTGGATTTATTTAGGCTGATGGGCCTCCGTCTCCCAGGCCTCCAGCCCTCTGGCCACCCTACCGGTATCCCAGTCTCTGTCTGCATCTGGCAGCCCAGGGCTGTCTTCAGGGACCACTTGGGGAATGGGGAGCTAATTTGTCCTCTGAGACCCCCTTTTAGGGCAGCAGACCCAGCCAAGCCTCCTGGAGCTTGCAGCAGGAGCACCTTAGTGATGAGGTCTCAGGCCCCTCTTCCCACACTGAGTTGCACAAACCAACTGTGGGAAGTCACCAGAATAATGTCAGGGCCCTACCTCTTCTGCATCCCCTCTTGTTCTTCCGGTTCAGGGGCAAAAGTGAGGACCACAGTTTTGTGCGACAGGCTGCAGAGAGAAGAGGGGAGGGAGGAGGCAGGAGGTTTACAGGGGTTCCCCCTGCTCTGCCATTTTTTAGCTTTTTTTTTTTTTAAGCTGGGCTTCTAGGGACTTCTAAGGTGTCATTCCCCTGCCTCTAGCTGCAAACACCTCCTCTGATTCGCCTTGGCATCCTCTGAACTTCCTGTTGGGGGGAGCGGGGCTGGTGAAATTTCACAAATTTAATTTCCTGGTAAGTCTTTGAAAGACTTCAGTTCTGCTTTCTCTCTGCCTCGGGCCGAAACCGTCCCGTCTCATTCCTGTTCCTCCGTGCCAGGAGCACCCTCCCCAGAGGCGCCCCCTAGAACGGGGCTCTGGGCAGGGCACCAGCAGCATCTTCTATAGGACCCAGAGGCGGAGGGCCAGAAAGAATGCCATGGACTCGGATGACGGGGACAGGAGTGCGGGGTGGGGGGTGCCCAGGAGCGCCACACTGGAGGTGGTGGTGGGTGAGGGTCGTCCCCTGGGGGTTCCTACCTGATGTGCAGCTCTGCCAGGGTCTGGCATGTGCTCACAGCACTCAGCACCCCCAGCACTCCGGCCCCAGAAAGCCCAGTGTCGCTGAGGCTGCGGAGAGGAGGAGGGAGGCAGCCGTCAGCGGGCGGCTGAGTCCCCAGCTCCCGGCAGCTCCAGCTTCCTCCTCGTGGCTCAGCCTCTGTCCCTCTTGGAGCATCCTGGGCCCCTGACCAAGGCGTCTCAAAGGATTTGGGCCCATCCGCCTGCCCCACATAGAGAAGAAAAAGGTCTCCAGCGGGAGCAGTTAAGAACTGACTCAACTGTTTTTGCCTCTCTCAGGTGCATGTTTTCTGTTCTGAAAAATAACCGCCCAAACTGTAATCCTATTTTATCTGCAGGGACACTGAGGCCAACAAACCGTAAGTTACATTTCCAGGGTCACCAGGTGACTGAGTGACAGAGCCAGGGTCTAAATCCGAGGCCAAGAATCCAAACCCCTGCTAGCCCCGACAACTCGCACTGGACGCTGAGACCCCAGCCCACGCCACGGCCGCCCCCCAGCCACTGCCCTTGCTTTCCCTCCCGCCTCCTCAACCCAGCCTTTTGCCCCAGCCCATGCCCCCGCAACATACTTCCCACTCCAGCATTCCAACCCTTCCCCCAGCACCTCACCCCAACACCCTAAAGCTGCCCAAATGCAACACGGCACCCCACCCCAGGGTGGTTGCCAGGACAAACCAGAACCGAGCTCCTGATGTACAGCAAGCCCGTCCTAGATGTCCAGGGGCTTCTGATAACAGGAACTAAGTGGCTCAGACCAGAGGCGAGGGTGAGACATGGCTGAGTCACCCCAACTACGATGGAGTTGGGAGAAAGTGGGGGGTAGTCATGGAGCAGCTCCCTCTCTCATGACGTGTGGGCATGGAGACCAGAGGTGGCCGGGACCCGCTGGGGCTCTCCCGGGAGCCCCCTGGTCCCCGGCGGGGGGATGGCCACTCACTTCAGCTTCCTTGTGATGTGCAGCTGGGGAGCAGCCTCGGCCATCCGCTGACAGCCTTCATCTTTGAGCTGGTTCTCTGAGAGGCTGAGATAGAGGGGTCTGATGTTCTGTGGAGTTAGGTGGGTGCTCACAGCACTCAGCACCCCAGCACTCCGCCCCAGAAAGCCCAGTGTCGCTGAGGCTGCGGAGAGGAGGAGGGAGGCAGCTCAGCGGGCGGCTGAGTCCCCAGCTCCCGGCAGCTCCAGCTTCCTCCTCGTGGCTCAGCCTCTGTCCCTCTTGGAGCATCCTGGGCCCCTGACCAAGGCGTCTCAAAGGATTTGGGCCCATCCGCCTGCCCCACATAGAGAAGAAAAAGGTCTCCAGCGGGAGCAGTTAAGAACTGACTCAACTGTTTTTGCCTCTCTCAGGTGCATGTTTTCTGTTCTGAAAAATAACCGCCCAAACTGTAATCCTATTTTATCTGCAGGGACACTGAGGCCAACAAACCGTAAGTTACATTTCCAGGGTCACCAGGTGACTGAGTGACAGAGCCAGGGTCTAAATCCGAGGCCAAGAATCCAAACCCCTGCTAGCCCCGACAACTCGCACTGGACGCTGAGACCCCAGCCCACGCCACGGCCGCCCCCCAGCCACTGCCCTTGCTTTCCCTCCCGCCTCCTCAACCCAGCCTTTTGCCCCAGCCCATGCCCCCGCAACATACTTCCCACTCCAGCTTTCCCAAACCCCTTCCCCCAGCACCTCACCCCAACACCCTAAAGCTGCCCAAATGCAACACGGCACCCCACCCCAGGGTGGTTGCCAGGACAAACCAGAACCGAGCTCCTGATGTACAGCAAGCCCGTCCTAGATGTCCAGGGGCTTCTGATAACAGGAACTAAGTGGCTCAGACCAGAGGCGAGGGTGAGACATGGCTGAGTCACCCCAACTACGATGGAGTTGGGAGAAAGTGGGGGGTAGTCATGGAGCAGCTCCCTCTCTCATGACGTGTGGGCATGGAGACCAGAGGTGGCCGGGACCCGCTGGGGCTCTCCCGGGAGCCCCCTGGTCCCCGGCGGGGGGATGGCCACTCACTTCAGCTTCCTTGTGATGTGCAGCTGGGGAGCAGCCTCGGCCATCCGCTGACAGCCTTCATCTTTGAGCTGGTTCTCTGAGAGGCTGAGATAGAGGGGTCTGATGTTCTGTGGAGTTAGGGTGGGGTGCCCCCTCCACCCGCAGCATCCACACAGCCCCTCAGTGACTGCAGCTAAAGCATTACTCCAAAAAATGAGACTCCGTTGTAAAGAGCATTGAAAGGTGGTATACCAGATGGCTGGCACTGTACTAGGGGCTTTCACAGCTCCTAGAGGTTTAACCCTCGTACATCACAACCCTATGAAGCAGGCACTATTATTACCCTCATTTTACCGATGAGGAAACCGACTTCCAGAGTGGTTAAAACATCAGCTCAGAGTTGGACCTGGGATTTGAACTCAGCCAGCCTGACTTCAAGGCCCTGCCCTCCACTGTTTTTTCTTTATGCTCCCGTCTACATCATTACTTCTTGTCACAAGCTCCATGCTTAAGGCGGGGATCTGATCCAGTCTGGGTGGAAAAGGAAGGCTTCCCTGATGTTTGAACTACTTGTTGAAAGAACTAGAGTTCCGTAGGTAAGGGGCGGGAGAGAGACGGGGGAAGAGGGCTCCGGGTAGTGGGAACAGCAAAGACCCTGTGGGATAGCACATTTGAGGATCTGCAAAGAGCCAGTAGGTCTGGATTAAAGACTGAGTGGGGACTTCCCTGGTGGCTCAGTGGTCAAGAATCCCTCTGCCAATGCAGGAGGCATAAGGCTGATCCCTGGTCTGAGAAGATCCCACATGCTGCGGAGCAGCTAAGCCTGTGAACCACAACGACCGAGCCTGCGCTCAAGAGCCCAGGAACCACAACTCCTGACCCCACATGCTGCAGCTACTGAAGCCCACACCCCCAGAGCCTGTGCTCTGCAACACGAAAAGTCACTGCAATGAGAAGCTGACGCAGCACAACTAGAGAGAAGCCCCCACTGGCCAGAACCTGAGAAAAGTCCATGCAGCAAGGAAGACTGAGCACAACCAAACAAATAAATAAATCAAAAAAAAAGACGGAGTGGGAGCATGGGGTCAGGGTCACACAGGATGTTAGGGTTTTGGCTTTATCCTGAGTAGGGAGAGCGGCAGGCAGCAGTGAAAGGCAATTCATTGTCAGGTGGGGGTGGCGGGGTAGAAGGAGGGAACCCAGGGAAGGGACATCCAAGTGAAAGATGAGGGTAGTCTAGACTCGAGCGGTGGATGAAGAGGATGGAGGAAAGAGGACAGCCGTGTCATGGCACACACGGGATCCTTGTCCATTAGTCCCAGACCATGTGCGGTCTTACATCCCCAACCAGGGCTCAGACCCGTTCCCCCTCTAGTGAAAGTGTGGCGTCTTACCACTGGCTCTCTTGGGAGTCCCCAATAGAACAGCTTTGAGAACTATATCGCGGGCAGGGTGACTCCGGATCAACTGGCTACAGGACAAGGGCAAGGGGGCTGAGAGGCCTGCCGGTGAGAACCCTGGGGGAGGGACAGGCCTGGGGGTCGTGAGCTGGGTGGAAGTATGCGAGTTTGGTAAAAACCACTTTCTCATCCTGACTTGGTTCTCCCAATGGGACAACATCAGGGCTGTGAGTCATCAAGAAGCCCTCACCCTGTCCACCTTGCTCTAGAGTGGGGCCACTCAAGACACGTGATGGCATTCCATCACCTCTTCTTCACGCCCACAGGACTTTCTGGTATGATCCTGGCAGGAGTTCCTTCCTGGTAATGCGACGGGACCTCCACTGATCCCCAAACCCCACTTCCAAAGGTTTCACCCGGGAGCTGGGCATCATGGGAATGTCTTCAGTCCCAGTGAGATGAGAGAAGGTCATCCTGTACTACGCTGGGAGAAAGACAGGGTGAGGGGACCCTCAGGACTGTGGCTTGCAAGATAAGACCTAAGCGTCACGGGGTTTCTGCTTTGCAAGTCTCAGTGAGGAGGGGCCAGGAGCCAGGCTATCTGAGTCTGAACCTCGGCCTGGACTCTCCCTAGCTTTGCGACTTTGAGCAAATTTATTTTTCTGTGCTTTTATTTCCTCCACTAGAAAATGCACACAGTAACAGAACTTACATCACAGACAGAAGAGTTAACTGAGAAGAGGAATGTAAAGGTACATGACAGGTGCCAAATAATAGCAGCCATTATGAGACCCTGATTCCCCCAAATTCCTAATGAAGAGCACGCCCTCGCCCACCCCCATCCACCCAGAGGGCCGCCTAGGCAGCTCTGCCCGGCCCTTGCTGCTCGGTGCTTCCCGTGATACTCACTCCACTTCATCCAGCTGTGCTAGACTCGAGCTGGATGAAGAGGATGGAGGAAAGAGGACAGCCGTCATGGCACACACGGGATCCTTGTCCATTAGTCCCAGACCATGTGCGGTCTTACATCCCCAACCAGGGCTCAGACCCGTTCCCCCTCTAGTGAAAGTGTGGCGTCTTACCACTGGCTCTCTTGGGAGTCCCCAATAGAACAGCTTTGAGAACTATATCGCGGGCAGGGTGACTCCGGATCAACTGGCTACAGGACAAGGGCAAGGGGGCTGAGAGGCCTGCCGGTGAGAACCCTGGGGGAGGGACAGGCCTGGGGGTCGTGAGCTGGGTGGAAGTATGCGAGTTTGGTAAAAACCACTTTCTCATCCTGACTTGGTTCTCCCAATGGGACAACATCAGGGCTGTGAGTCATCAAGAAGCCCTCACCCTGTCCACCTTGCTCTAGAGTGGGGCCACTCAAGACACGTGATGGCATTCCATCACCTCTTCTTCACGCCCACAGGACTTTCTGGTATGATCCTGGCAGGAGTTCCTTCCTGGTAATGCGACGGGACCTCCACTGATCCCCAAACCCCACTTCCAAAGGTTTCACCCGGGAGCTGGGCATCATGGGAATGTCTTCAGTCCCAGTGAGATGAGAGAAGGTCATCCTGTACTACGCTGGGAGAAAGACAGGGTGAGGGGACCCTCAGGACTGTGGCTTGCAAGATAAGACCTAAGCGTCACGGGGTTTCTGCTTTGCAAGTCTCAGTGAGGAGGGGCCAGGAGCCAGGCTATCTGAGTCTGAACCTCGGCCTGGACTCTCCCTAGCTTTGCGACTTTGAGCAAATTTATTTTTCTGTGCTTTTATTTCCTCCACTAGAAAATGCACACAGTAACAGAACTTACATCACAGACAGAAGAGTTAACTGAGAAGAGGAATGTAAAGGTACATGACAGGTGCCAAATAATAGCAGCCATTATGAGACCCTGATTCCCCCAAATTCCTAATGAAGAGCACGCCCTCGCCCACCCCCATCCACCCAGAGGGCCGCCTAGGCAGCTCTGCCCGGCCCTTGCTGCTCGGTGCTTCCCGTGATACTCACTCCACTTCATCCAGCTGTGGGCCTTCCTGAAGCTGGGCTATGAGCACCTCCACATCCTGGACCCCGAGCTGACACTTCTGGAGCCTGCAGGGTAGGGTAGGCGGGCAGAGAGACTCCAGGTCACAAGCTACGCCATGCCTCCCGCAGCTCGAGCGCACCTGTCAGGAACTGGAGGAGCCAGGAGGTCGGCAGAGCTGAGTCTCATCACTCAGTAGCTGGGTGACCTTGCACAAGGCACCTAACCTATCTGGGACTCAGCTTCCTCCTCTATCTAATGGGACCAATACTGTGTACTCTGCAGGGTTTTCAGAGAACTACAATGAAGTAATGGATATACCATATTACAGTGCCGAGCACAAAGCAAGGGCCGTTGAATTACAGATGTTGTTGTTATGACAGATGCTCCTGGCTCGGGCCAGGGTGGGTTATTCATGTCCTTTCCCCACCCCACATCTGCTCTTCCCTTTATCCTCCCTGCCTCTGCCACACCTCCCCTGGGAAGGTACCATCTCCCCATCGCATACCCCTCCCCTCAAGGCAATGGGTCCCACGGAGGTACCTGAGCACCAGGCTTCTCGTCTGAGCCTCTTCCTTCTGGTTGGCCATTCCCTGTTGGTCTGAGTTTCTGGCAAGAACAAACTCAACATTGGCTCAGGAGTCCCAGGCCCGATGGACCCAACCTCTTCCCTTAGTTCCCAGGAACTGAAGACCCTACAGTGTGACCTGCAGCCAATGGTGAACAAAGATGGTTTGCTTGAAGGTACCCTTCGGCAAAGTCACAGGAACATGGGTCTGCGGTCAGTTGGAACCTTTATTCAAATTCTGGTTCTGCCACAGGTGGCTGTGTGGCCTTAGACAGGTCACTTCACCTGCCGAGCCCTCATCTTCTCTAAAGTGGGATTGGACTTTCCTAAAGGTCAGTCAATAGAGGGACTGAAGGGTTGACCGAGTCGACGTCTGGTCAGGTGCCCAGCACAGGCACAATACTGAAGCTTAGAAAGAAGACGCTGCTGTGGTCAAAGACGCGATAGTCTCCACTTGTAGATGTACCACCTGTGGTTCAGAAGGCTGGGAGCACAGACGGTACGTAAGTGCAGAGAGTGGAGGGGACCAAAGGAGGCCTGGGGGCTGCAGGGAAGCTGGGATATCATGGGTTTTCCCCAACTTCTAGTACCATCCAAAAGAACGGTCTGCCATGATGGAAATGTTTCCTGTCTGTGGCATCCCCTGTGGGAACCACGAGAGCTGCCCATGGCCACTGAGCCCTTGAAAAGTGGCTCAAGTGGCTGATGAATGGAAGCATTCATTTTACTTAAGGCTAATTCATATAGCCTTATATATAGCCATATATATTAATAGCCATGGGGCATCATAATCTCTACTCAGTGAGAGGAGAAAAAAGACATTACTCCTCCCAGATCCTCATGAAAAAAGTGAAAGTGTTAGCTGCTCACTTGTGTCTGACTTTTTTTTTTTTATGATTCCAAAGACTGCAGCCTGCCAGGCTATTTGTGTCCAGGGAATTCTCTGGGCAAGAATACTGGAGTGGGTAGTCACTCTCTTCTCCGGGGGATCGTCCCAATCCAGGGATCAAATCCAAGTCTCCTGCATTGTGGGCAAATTCTTCACTGTCTGAGCCACCAGGGAATGCCCCATGATCCTTGTGTGAGTGAGGAAATGGAGACTCAGAGCCTCATGAGGACACACAACTTCATCTCTCCATGAGTCTCACAGCAGGAGGAGTGAGGGACACACAGAAAAAGTCTTAATGGGAAGGTAGCTTCTATATTTCTGCCCAGCCAGGCCTGGCCAAGCTGGAATCCACGCATAGCTGGAACAGCCAGCGTTTGAGCGGCAGCTGGATATCAGTACTGGTCTAAGCACTTTACGTGTGGTAATTCATTTAATTCTCAGAACAAGTCTAAGGTACTGGAACCATAACTGCCATCCTTCTTTTTTAGTTGGAAACGTTTTCCCTGCATAGTAACGCCAAGCTCCGTGTGTCTAAATGCTCTCCCCAAGGGTCTGATTCACTCTGGGACCTCTGGGATGGCTGCCCATCACAGGAACTGGATGTGGTCCATGACCCTAGAGGAAGCCAAGCTCTTGACCAACTGTGAGAAGTCATTTCTCAGGGGAGCAGTAGCAAGAAAAATCCCCACATTCCAGTTCTTCCTAAGTTCTTTTGCCAATTTTCCCCACAACTCCCTAAGCCCACATGGCTTCTCCAAGCCCCGGCCCACCCCATCCCTCACCTCTTACCCTTGTAGCTGAGCAGCCGTCTCCATGGGTGGGGAGAGGAGGAAGATGAGGTCCGTCTCCCTGTGGGGTCAGACACTGAGCTGTGAAACCCGTCCACCACCCACTCCCTGGGCACCACATGCTGCCCCACACAGCCAGAGAAAGCTGATCTGTAATCCACAGAGAACCGGCAGAACCGGCAAAAGTGCTCAGAATCAGACACATACAACTGTAACTATGTCATTGCTAGACAAATATTGTTTTAAAAATTCAGGAAAAAAATTTTTTTTTGCTAGAAAAATAATACAAAATTAGGAATGCTGACAGTTTCTACAGGAACCAGCATGTTTTAGGATTAAGGGGCGTGACACTTAATCTACACTATTATCCAAACTGGCAACGCTCGTTCAGCACCACGGAGAGCGACCCGAAACGACGGATTCCTTCCACTCCGCCTTTGGTTCCTAGATTTGCTGATTCATTCCCTCACTCATCCACCCTTCATCTATCCATCTATTTATCTTCCCATTCATTCACTATGTATTGAATACAAGGTGCCAGGCCTGAGCTAGGCTCATGCACGCACACACAGGTTTCACAGACCAGCCTCATCTGTTTTCCATCCCCTACTTTCTCCTCCCCTTTTCTCAAGACCCTGAAGAGGCCATGATCCCACTCCTGCTCACCTGACCTGCAGCATCCTGATGGTAGGGCACGTGACCGCCATCTTTGTCAAGATGAGTAGGGTTGATACGGAGACGTTGTTGCGGCTCAGACTGCGAGATCAGGGCAGAGGCGGCAGGAATGAATCCCCCATCCCATCCATCCCATCTCTCTGCTCTCCAAAGAACGGGGGTGTGGGGCGGGAGGGTGTCTCAGGCATGGGTAGTGGAAAGACTGCTTACTCAAGCTTCCGGAGCTGCGGCAGGCAAGAGAGCGCCTTCACGATGTTCAGCACCTCCCTGTCCTTGAGCTGATTGTCCTGAAAGCTGCAAGGAGACCAAGGTCCAGTCCCTCAGCCCTCAAATTGGGAGAACTGGAAGCCCCAGCAGGCAGGGGACTGGTGTGGCCATCCTCATGCAGAAGACAAGACAGGGGCCTGCAGGAAGTTCATGGTGTCCAGCAGTCCCAGGTAGCAAGAGAGGCCCTCTGCTGGGCTCATTTCTGTCCCTGTTCAGTCCCTCTGGGGGAATTTCTGCCTGGTAGCCCCAGGGATGCAGATGGTGGAGGAGGGATGTCGGGACCCAGTGCCCCGTGCTCTGTCTCAGCGTGTGCCGAGACGGGAGTTTCCCAGGGCCTCTTGGCTCCGGTGGTGCACAGATTGGGACTCAGGAGTCAGGACCAGAAATGACGCTGCTTCCAGCCTCACCGCTGGCTTTAAAAATTCAGGAAAAAAATTTTTTTTTGCTAGAAAAATAATACAAAATTAGGAATGCTGACAGTTTCTACAGGAACCAGCATGTTTTAGGATTAAGGGGCGTGACACTTAATCTACACTATTATCCAAACTGGCAACGCTCGTTCAGCACCACGGAGAGCGACCCGAAACGACGGATTCCTTCCACTCCGCCTTTGGTTCCTAGATTTGCTGATTCATTCCCTCACTCATCCACCCTTCATCTATCCATCTATTTATCTTCCCATTCATTCACTATGTATTGAATACAAGGTGCCAGGCCTGAGCTAGGCTCATGCACGCACACACAGGTTTCACAGACCAGCCTCATCTGTTTTCCATCCCCTACTTTCTCCTCCCCTTTTCTCAAGACCCTGAAGAGGCCATGATCCCACTCCTGCTCACCTGACCTGCAGCATCCTGATGGTAGGGCACGTGACCGCCATCTTTGTCAAGATGAGTAGGGTTGATACGGAGACGTTGTTGCGGCTCAGACTGCGAGATCAGGGCAGAGGCGGCAGGAATGAATCCCCCATCCCATCCATCCCATCTCTCTGCTCTCCAAAGAACGGGGGTGTGGGGCGGGAGGGTGTCTCAGGCATGGGTAGTGGAAAGACTGCTTACTCAAGCTTCCGGAGCTGCGGCAGGCAAGAGAGCGCCTTCACGATGTTCAGCACCTCCCTGTCCTTGAGCTGATTGTCCTGAAAGCTGCAAGGAGACCAAGGTCCAGTCCCTCAGCCCTCAAATTGGGAGAACTGGAAGCCCCAGCAGGCAGGGGACTGGTGTGGCCATCCTCATGCAGAAGACAAGACAGGGGCCTGCAGGAAGTTCATGGTGTCCAGCAGTCCCAGGTAGCAAGAGAGGCCCTCTGCTGGGCTCATTTCTGTCCCTGTTCAGTCCCTCTGGGGGAATTTCTGCCTGGTAGCCCCAGGGATGCAGATGGTGGAGGAGGGATGTCGGGACCCAGTGCCCCGTGCTCTGTCTCAGCGTGTGCCGAGACGGGAGTTTCCCAGGGCCTCTTGGCTCCCCGGTGGTGCACAGATTGGGACTCAGGAGTCAGGACCAGAAATGACGCTGCTTCCAGCCTCACCGCTGGCCCTCCCTCATCCAGAACTCTAGCCCAAACACCTTCCTTTCTGACCTCGCGAATTCCTCACCTGTCCACAGCCAGCCCTGCCTGGATCCCTAGCTGGTGGGACAGAAGAGATGAAAAGGGTGTGTAATCACTGGGTCAGGACAGAGGATTGGAAACAGTGAACCTGTTGACATTTCCTGTTTTTTCCTTAGTTATTGCGTGTGACCTTAGTCTTTTCTCCCTTCACCCAGAGTGACTGTGAACAAGGGCACCTAGCAGAGGGGGTGGAGTAGAGCCCAGTCCAGCGAATGCTCTTGTCAACCCGGTGCCTGGGCCGCATCTGCCTGGAGGAAGGGGTGTCTCCTAAACCTCATCCAGGTGCCATATGAGGCGGCAGAGGTCCTGGCCGGGAGCTGCTGGAGAGGATCCCTGCCCCCACCCTTCTCAGGCCACTTATCACAGGCACAGGGCAGGAGCACATTTGTGCATATGACTTTAGATGTATCTGTGGATCTAAGTGTGCAGGCATGTGTGGGCGCCACACACGTGCATGCAAGTGGGGCATATACTTCCGAGTGCAGGAGAGTGCAAGTGTATGTACACATATATGCACCAGTTTGAAAGTACGTGTGTGTTTCATGCCTTTATGTGTACCACCCCCCCGCCCCCAGCACCTTTCTATACACTGTCCTCCCTTCTCTCAAGGTCCCAGAAAGAGGGGAGGGAGCCTCAAACCTCAAGCTCCTCCAAGGGGCTCCAAATATCAGCACTTCTCTCAGGAGACTGGTGGGAATGGCCAATTCCTCATGCAGAAGACAAGACAGGGGCCTGCAGGAAGTTCATGGTGTCCAGCAGTCCCAGGTAGCAAGAGAGGCCCTCTGCTGGGCTCATTTCTGTCCCTGTTCAGTCCCTCTGGGGGAATTTCTGCCTGGTAGCCCCAGGGATGCAGATGGTGGAGGAGGGATGTCGGGACCCAGTGCCCCGTGCTCTGTCTCAGCGTGTGCCGAGACGGGAGTTTCCCAGGGCCTCTTGGCTCCCCGGTGGTGCACAGATTGGGACTCAGGAGTCAGGACCAGAAATGACGCTGCTTCCAGCCTCACCGCTGGCCCTCCCTCATCCAGAACTCTAGCCCAAACACCTTCCTTTCTGACCTCGCGAATTCCTCACCTGTCCACAGCCAGCCCTGCCTGGATCCCTAGCTGGTGGGACAGAAGAGATGAAAAGGGTGTGTAATCACTGGGTCAGGACAGAGGATTGGAAACAGTGAACCTGTTGACATTTCCTGTTTTTTCCTTAGTTATTGCGTGTGACCTTAGTCTTTTCTCCCTTCACCCAGAGTGACTGTGAACAAGGGCACCTAGCAGAGGGGGTGGAGTAGAGCCCAGTCCAGCGAATGCTCTTGTCAACCCGGTGCCTGGGCCGCATCTGCCTGGAGGAAGGGGTGTCTCCTAAACCTCATCCAGGTGCCATATGAGGCGGCAGAGGTCCTGGCCGGGAGCTGCTGGAGAGGATCCCTGCCCCCACCCTTCTCAGGCCACTTATCACAGGCACAGGGCAGGAGCACATTTGTGCATATGACTTTAGATGTATCTGTGGATCTAAGTGTGCAGGCATGTGTGGGCGCCACACACGTGCATGCAAGTGGGGCATATACTTCCGAGTGCAGGAGAGTGCAAGTGTATGTACACATATATGCACCAGTTTGAAAGTACGTGTGTGTTTCATGCCTTTATGTGTACCACCCCCCCGCCCCCAGCACCTTTCTATACACTGTCCTCCCTTCTCTCAAGGTCACAGAAAGAGGGGAGGGAGCCTCAAACCTCAAGCTCCTCCAAGGGGGCTCCAAATATCAGCACTTCTCTGGGTCTCTGGGAGCCTTGAGTTTGGGGCCAGCCCCACCTGTTTCTCCGACCAATGCCTGCCCTCTCTGGGTCTCACTGAAGAAGCACTGGCCAGACCCTGATGGAATATACCGGACCCAGTCCAGGCCCAAGTGGGGCATCTCTGGGTAGTGAATCCTCCCTTCGGCCAGCGAGACCCCCTGGAGATCACTCACCTGACCTCCTCCAGCTGTGGACAGAGGGGCAGCGCCTGCACCAGCTGGCTGATGCCTCGAGCAGTGATCTTACTTCCCGCCAACCTGCAGGGTAAGCAAACGTGGTGGGAGGAATGGGGAAGGGAAAGCGGGGAGACCAGGAATCCACCCCGGGTGGGGCTCAGGGGAAGGAGGAGCATTTCAAGCATCCCCGGCTGAGGATTTGGCTGGGTCCCAAGCCCCGACTCACCCCAGCTTCTTCAGGCTCCCCATCGTCGGCAGGCTCCTGGAGAGGGCTTCGGCAAAGGCGTCCCCACACTTCCTGCTCTTAAAGCTGCCACAGGAAGAAGCCAAGTGGCAGAAGATCAAAAGTGGGCAGGGCCTAACAGAGGCCATCCTCCTCCCCTCCTCTGAGAGAGGACTTTCATCCAGTAATGGCAACAGTAGCAGCAGCGGTGGTGGTTGTAATTGTTGCATTAATAACAAATACATATTATGGCGAATGCTGCTGGCTTTCCACCAAAACCCACCCTCCACTCCAGCTGTGACGGGAACAGGATGTCCCAGCCAGTGAGGCGGCGGGTTCCGGGAGCTGCTGGGGGTGTTAGCCTTATAAAAAATTTGTGCATATGACTTTAGATGTATCTGTGGATCTAAGTGTGCAGGCATGTGTGGGCGCCACACACGTGCATGCAAGTGGGGCATATACTTCCGAGTGCAGGAGAGTGCAAGTGTATGTACACATATATGCACCAGTTTGAAAGTACGTGTGTGTTTCATGCCTTTATGTGTACCACCCCCCCGCCCCCAGCACCTTTCTATACACTGTCCTCCCTTCTCTCAAGGTCACAGAAAGAGGGGAGGGAGCCTCAAACCTCAAGCTCCTCCAAGGGGGCTCCAAATATCAGCACTTCTCTGGGTCTCTGGGAGCCTTGAGTTTGGGGCCAGCCCCACCTGTTTCTCCGACCAATGCCTGCCCTCTCTGGGTCTCACTGAAGAAGCACTGGCCAGACCCTGATGGAATATACCGGACCCAGTCCAGGCCCAAGTGGGGCATCTCTGGGTAGTGAATCCTCCCTTCGGCCAGCGAGACCCCCTGGAGATCACTCACCTGACCTCCTCCAGCTGTGGACAGAGGGGCAGCGCCTGCACCAGCTGGCTGATGCCTCGAGCAGTGATCTTACTTCCCGCCAACCTGCAGGGTAAGCAAACGTGGTGGGAGGAATGGGGAAGGGAAAGCGGGGAGACCAGGAATCCACCCCGGGTGGGGCTCAGGGGAAGGAGGAGCATTTCAAGCATCCCCGGCTGAGGATTTGGCTGGGTCCCAAGCCCCGACTCACCCCAGCTTCTTCAGGCTCCCCATCGTCGGCAGGCTCCTGGAGAGGGCTTCGGCAAAGGCGTCCCCACACTTCCTGCTCTTAAAGCTGCCACAGGAAGAAGCCAAGTGGCAGAAGATCAAAAGTGGGCAGGGCCTAACAGAGGCCATCCTCCTCCCCTCCTCTGAGAGAGGACTTTCATCCAGTAATGGCAACAGTAGCAGCAGCGGTGGTGGTTGTAATTGTTGCATTAATAACAAATACATATTATGGCGAATGCTGCTGGCTTTCCACCAAAACCCACCCTCCACTCCAGCTGTGACGGGGAACAGGATGTCCCAGCCAGAGGTGCTGTTTCCCAGCCTCCCCTGCAGCTCAGTATTGACCATCCCACTCTGACGATGCTGCCACCACTAGAGTGGGAGTGGAAAGGAAGGGCCCTATTTCCAGAATTGAACTCTACACACTGGGCATGTCTCAGTTCAGTTCAGTTGCTCAGTCATGTCCGACTCTTTGTAACCCCATGGACTCTAATCTATCCCCCCGAGTCAGAGCACAGAGGCGTTCTGCGTCCAGGCAGATCAAGGTGCCCAAGGAGATGATGGAGTGACCATGAGGGACCTGGGTCCCTGTATGACCACGGGCAGCTGAGCCATCCCAGTGGCCTGAACCACTTACCTCTGAATTCTTCTATAAGAATACCAACAACAACCCCACAGTATTTAATCCATTGCCTCTGACCGGGAGAGAGGGGATCCTTTGTGACTACAGCCTAACTTTTTTTCCTAGCTACTACATCTATTGAGCCTTTACTATATGCCAGGAACGATGTTAAGGAGTATTTTTCATGCATGTTCACAACAACTCTGTGAAGGCGGCACTACTACGGGTTTATTTCAGGGATGAAGAAACTTGGGCTGCGAGGTTAAATAACCTGTGCCAACCAAACAGGCTCCCACAGTGCAGCCTGGATCAGGTGTCCCAGTCCACGACTGAGAGGAAGAGGGGGAAGGACTGAACCCAGCAACCATGACGGGAAGATATCTAACTGGACCCCAGAGTTCCTGGTAAGGCACAGAGCTTCCTGACCATGCCATGCACTAAGGAGTAGTAGAGGACCTATCTGCTCTTTATGCACATATATTTTCATGTATTTGGTCGTGGTGCGTTCCTTGTGGAATCTTCGTTCTGACCTGGGATCTCCTGGCGTCCCCACACTTCCTGCTCTTAAAGCTGCCACAGGAAGAAGCCAAGTGGCAGAAGATCAAAAGTGGGCAGGGCCTAACAGAGGCCATCCTCCTCCCCTCCTCTGAGAGAGGACTTTCATCCAGTAATGGCAACAGTAGCAGCAGCGGTGGTGGTTGTAATTGTTGCATTAATAACAAATACATATTATGGCGAATGCTGCTGGCTTTCCACCAAAACCCACCCTCCACTCCAGCTGTGACGGGGAACAGGATGTCCCAGCCAGAGGTGCTGTTTCCCAGCCTCCCCTGCAGCTCAGTATTGACCATCCCACTCTGACGATGCTGCCACCACTAGAGTGGGAGTGGAAAGGAAGGGCCCTATTTCCAGAATTGAACTCTACACACTGGGCATGTCTCAGTTCAGTTCAGTTGCTCAGTCATGTCCGACTCTTTGTAACCCCATGGACTCTAATCTATCCCCCCGAGTCAGAGCACAGAGGCGTTCTGCGTCCAGGCAGATCAAGGTGCCCAAGGAGATGATGGAGTGACCATGAGGGACCTGGGTCCCTGTATGACCACGGGCAGCTGAGCCATCCCAGTGGCCTGAACCACTTACCTCTGAATTCTTCTATAAGAATACCAACAACAACCCCACAGTATTTAATCCATTGCCTCTGACCGGGAGAGAGGGGATCCTTTGTGACTACAGCCTAACTTTTTTTCCTAGCTACTACATCTATTGAGCCTTTACTATATGCCAGGAACGATGTTAAGGAGTATTTTTCATGCATGTTCACAACAACTCTGTGAAGGCGGCACTACTACGGGTTTATTTCAGGGATGAAGAAACTTGGGCTGCGAGGTTAAATAACCTGTGCCAACCAAACAGGCTCCCACAGTGCAGCCTGGATCAGGTGTCCCAGTCCACGACTGAGAGGAAGAGGGGGAAGGACTGAACCCAGCAACCATGACGGGAAGATATCTAACTGGACCCCAGAGTTCCTGGTAAGGCACAGAGCTTCCTGACCATGCCATGCACTAAGGAGTAGTAGAGGGACCTATCTGCTCTTTATGCACATATATTTTTCATGTATTTGGTCGTGGTGCGTTCCTTGTGGAATCTTCGTTCCCTGACCTGGGATTGAACCTGCGCCCAGTGCAAAGTCCAAACCAGAGTCCTGGTGCAGAGTTCCACCCGCTGGACCACCAGGGAATGCTCCGCCCTGCACGTGATCTTAGCCACAAGGCTGAGAAGCGACTGAACGCTCTGCTCTGGTGCTCAAGTTTCCGTCTCCCTCAGCAGCAGTCTGGAGTGGCCTCCACTCTCCCCAACATCCAGTTCTCTCCCCAGGATGTCCCCAGGTCCTCCCCCGTCCTCCCCTATCCTTCTTCTCACCTGAGATTCTCCACCTGCCCACAGCCTGCCAGGGCTTCAGGGCAGCGGGGCTCCAGGGGGCAGCCCTCAAAATCCAGGTGGATGGGGGCATCCCTGTGCCCGAGGATGTTGGTCAGGGCAGCCAGGTCGGCGTAGGTCAGCGGGAAGTTGTGGAAGGGGAGTTGCTGCGGGAGGTTTTGGGCCGTGAAGCCAGCCAGCTCAGGCTCCTGCGTCTCCGCCACGCAGTGACACAGCTCCACCACCTTGGGCCCCGTGAGCCGGCGGGTGGCCAACTTCCTCAGCTCCTTCACCACTACCGTCTGCTTGGCAGCCACCCACGCCTCCTCCTGCCGAGCCAGCAGGCTGAGGAAGGGGCGGCAGGCACAGGACGCCAGGCCAGCCAGAAAGGCAGGGAGGTGATCCAAGAGGCTCAGGCTAGCTTTGGTCCGATGCACCCAGCTGTCCCAGTCCACGATGTTAAGGAGTATTTTTCATGCATGTTCACAACAACTCTGTGAAGGCGGCACTACTACGGGTTTATTTCAGGGATGAAGAAACTTGGGCTGCGAGGTTAAATAACCTGTGCCAACCAAACAGGCTCCCACAGTGCAGCCTGGATCAGGTGTCCCAGTCCACGACTGAGAGGAAGAGGGGGAAGGACTGAACCCAGCAACCATGACGGGAAGATATCTAACTGGACCCCAGAGTTCCTGGTAAGGCACAGAGCTTCCTGACCATGCCATGCACTAAGGAGTAGTAGAGGGACCTATCTGCTCTTTATGCACATATATTTTTCATGTATTTGGTCGTGGTGCGTTCCTTGTGGAATCTTCGTTCCCTGACCTGGGATTGAACCTGCGCCCAGTGCAAAGTCCAAACCAGAGTCCTGGTGCAGAGTTCCACCCGCTGGACCACCAGGGAATGCTCCGCCCTGCACGTGATCTTAGCCACAAGGCTGAGAAGCGACTGAACGCTCTGCTCTGGTGCTCAAGTTTCCGTCTCCCTCAGCAGCAGTCTGGAGTGGCCTCCACTCTCCCCAACATCCAGTTCTCTCCCCAGGATGTCCCCAGGTCCTCCCCCGTCCTCCCCTATCCTTCTTCTCACCTGAGATTCTCCACCTGCCCACAGCCTGCCAGGGCTTCAGGGCAGCGGGGCTCCAGGGGGCAGCCCTCAAAATCCAGGTGGATGGGGGCATCCCTGTGCCCGAGGATGTTGGTCAGGGCAGCCAGGTCGGCGTAGGTCAGCGGGAAGTTGTGGAAGGGGAGTTGCTGCGGGAGGTTTTGGGCCGTGAAGCCAGCCAGCTCAGGCTCCTGCGTCTCCGCCACGCAGTGACACAGCTCCACCACCTTGGGCCCCGTGAGCCGGCGGGTGGCCAACTTCCTCAGCTCCTTCACCACTACCGTCTGCTTGGCAGCCACCCACGCCTCCTCCTGCCGAGCCAGCAGGCTGAGGAAGGGGCGGCAGGCACAGGACGCCAGGCCAGCCAGAAAGGCAGGGAGGTGATCCAAGAGGCTCAGGCTAGCTTTGGTCCGATGCACCCAGCGCGAATGGAGGGTGACGTGCTGGGCAAGCGTGTTGCTGTTCACCTGGGGGCTGGCCATCAGGTGCAGGGCTGCACAGAACTCCTGCAGGCTGAGGTGGGAGAAGGCATGGCCTGTCTCCTGGTGCCCGGGCCCCGTGCACACACAGAAGGAGGTCAGCAGGCCGAGGGCAGCCCCGAAGGCTGTGGCGGCCGGCGGGATGTCTCCTGCTGAGAAGATGACCTTCCCCGACTCGAGGCCCCTCAGGGCCACCTCCCCAAGACCCAGCAGGGGCTCAGCTGGCAGGACCCCTGGGGGGCTGAGGGTGAGGAGCATTTGCACGTAGTTCTGAGTCATGGTGGGCAGGAGGGCTGCAGATTGGCCCGGAGCCCTGCCCGGCAGCAGGTGATGGAGGCAGAGGCAGGCGACCCGGCACAGCGCGGGCACCGCACACATGCTCCAGAGGTGTCTGTCTGTCCGCAGCTCGGCCAGGGCCGCCTCCTGGGATGGCCCGCTGCCAAAGAAGTGGCTCACGAACTCCTCTACCCGCGGGCCGTCGAAGCCCCACATGTGGACCATGGCCACCTCGGTGGGCAGGCAGGCGGGCAGCTTCCCTGGACGGGAGGTGGCCATCACCCAGCAGCCGGGCAGGAGGGTCCCACGGCAGAGGCGGGAGAAGAGGGTGAGGGCTGGGGCCGGGTCCTCGGGATCCGCGGTCTCCTTGCCGGAGCAGGGCTGGAGGACCTCATCCAGCCCGTCAAAGATGAGCAGGATTCCATCTGCGTTGTCCTTCAGGTGCTGGAAGACGGCCTCAGGGCCGGCCTCGGGCCTCAGGTACTGGTCAAAAAGGAGCTGCGGTAGCGTCAAGAAGCCTGGGATCAGGTTGAGCTGGCGGAATTCGAACAGGAACAGGGCCTGGAAGCGGTCCAGCTGACCGTCAGCCCATTTCCGGCAGAGCCGATGGGCCAGCGTGGTCTTGCCCATGCCCGCCTTCCCCAGAAGCACCGTCACTCGTGGGCCCTTGCTGGTCTTGGCACCGAAGAGGTCCTGAATGCTCACGTCGGTGCCCTCTTCGGCCTTGGGGTGCGCCGTCATGGTGCCCTTCTGTGCGGGCAAGGGTGCCGAGGCCCGGTTCCACTGCAGGATTGGAGGGACGTAGGCTTGGTGGAAGGCGAGCGGCTGCCCCGGCCTGGAGGTCCTGTCGCTATAGCGCTGCTGAGCAGAAGTCCTCAGCAGCTGCAGGTATTTCTTGGCCAGCTCTGCAGGGGACAAGGCAATGGCATGAGACCAGAAGGCCTCCCTGCCCTCTGCTCCCCGCCTCTCCCCGCCATCAGGTTGCTGGGAGCCTGCAGGCTCAGCTCTGTATGTGTGTGGGGGCGGAGGGAGGTGGCAAGGGCACACAGGTGCTCTTATGCCACCCACATTCCCAGAATTAATTGGTGCCACCGAACTACAGATGCTGCTAGTGGTAAAGAACCCACCTGCCAATGCAGGAGACATGAGAGATGGAGGTTCAACCCCTGGGTTGGGAAGATCTCCCAGAGAAGGGACATGGCCACCCACTCCAGTATTCTTGCTTGGAGAATCCCATGGACAGAGGAGCCTGGTGGGCTACAGTCCCTGGGGTCGCAAAAGAGTCGGACACGACTGAAGTCGGACTTGGCATGCACGCACGAAGCACGAGCTTTGGCTGCCATTTACCCCCGGAAATATGAACAGGGATGTGTGGACCATGGCTCAGTTTGTTCTGCAACGACGCCAGTGGTGTAAAGTTTTCAAAAAGATGGGAGGGGGACTGGGCTATCAGAGTAAACTGCCTAGACCCCTCCCCTCAATATTTCAGTTCTGCAATGCTAAGGATGAGCATGAACATCCTATGGGCCCAGGTTCTGACCGATGAGACCTTCGGAAGCTGGTCAACAGTCAATACCTACAGCGTCAAGTGTTGACTTGAACTGCTGGGCCATTTGGGAGATCCTGGGTAGCCCAGGGGAGAGCCCGGGCCCACTGCTGAGGGACACTAGAGACGGGCCTCGTGGGGAGGGGGCCCGTCTGACATAGTGTCCTATTTTATATAGATGTGAATCCTCTGACCAGCTGTGAATCCTCTGGCTACGCCCGGGGGCGCTGGGTATCACAGCTGGTAGGCCCGCTCGTGGAGAATGAGAGGAGCTTCTGTCTGGCCTGACTAGCCTTCAGCAGCCCCCTTGACTCCCTGGGGCCCCCAAGGCTGCTGTCCTGGTATCCAGCTCACCCCTAAACTGGTCATTGAGAGCCCAGTTCTGAGGTTATACTGGTCACATCCCTGGAGCCCCCTCAGTCGTGAGGACCTGAGAGCATCCCTGGAAAAGCCTGGGTGATGAACCTATGACCTGCTGCGATGCTTTGAGCTCATCTCTGAGCCAACTCTGCAGAATCCCCGCCCCTGGCCCACAGGCGGAGGTACCTCCTGGCCAGACCCATCTCTCTCCCCTGCCCATCCAGGACCTCCCCTCTTTCCCTCCTGTGAGCCTGGAAGACAAGAGCCAGGGGGGCCCTGACCAGCTGGAAGTCTGTGATCAGGGGAGAGAGTCCAGAATCTGTGTCCTTGCCCCAAGGCAGTCCAATACAACATTGGGAAGGCTCTCCACCTTGGTACTCACCTCGTTGCTGCTTTCTGAGCTGTTTTGGGCGAGGTGAGGATCCGCAGCCCTGATGAGGCCGCTTGAGGCCTGGAAGGAATGAAAGGAGGAGTAAGGGGTGAGGTTTGGGGGCCAGGGCTGAGGGGATACCCAGCACATTTGGGGAGCTCCCATCCACAGACAGGCAGCAGCCAGACAAGTATATCCACACTCAGGGACTGGGTGAAGGCCAACAGTGGGCAAAGGCCGCACTCACATCAGCTTCTGTCTCAGAGGGGTACCGGGCCCAAGGGAGATGGCTGAGGCTCTGGGTCTGGGGATGTCCCAGCCAGAGTACAGGGAGCAGGGCCCTCAGCCAACAGCCTGAAGCACTAAGTGGCTTGGAAAGGGCCCACTCTGTTGAGGGCACTGCCATTGGAAAAGTGGTGCTTCTACCAGGAGTGGTCAGGCCTGTGCCTTCCCCCCGTACTAGGGTGTTTTAAACCCCTTGGTTCACATCTTCCACGTATCCTCACTGTTCTTACTAGCGTCATGACTTCTCATTTGGGTCCACTGATTTTCAAAAGTTACTTGAAAACCTTTCTGAAGAGGTTGGGAAAGGAAGAAGAATAGGAAGGAAGGGGAGACAGAAAGGAGAGACTGAGGAAAGAAAGAGGACGATGGAAGGATTTTAAGGAATAAAGCAGGGGACGTCCCTGATGGTCCAGCGGTTAAGAATTCTCCTTCCAACACACAGGGTATGGGATGGATCCACGGTCAGAAAGCTAAGATCCCACATGCCTTGGGGCCAGAAAACCGAAATAAGAAACACAAGCAATGTAGCAAAAAATTCAATAAAGACTAAAAATATATGCATGCTAAGTCATTTCAGTCATGTCTGACTCTTTGAGACCCCATGGACTGTAGCTCGCCAGGCTCCTCTGTCCCTGGGGATTCTCCAGGCAAGAATACTGGAGTGGGTTGCCATGCCCTCCTCCAGGGGACCTTCCTGACCCAGGGATCGAAGCTGAGTCTCTTATGTCTCCTGCATTGGCAGGTGGGCTCTTTCCACGAGTGCCACCTGGAAAGTCCACTTTTAAAATGGTCCACATCAAAAAAAATCTAAATAATAATAATAATAATAATAATAAAGAAGTAAAGCAGGTGCTGGTTTGCAGGGAAATCCAGGGGTCCCAAAGAGGGGCTGGAATCAGTATAAAGTACATGCACACACACAGACACCTATGTCTATATATTATTTGGCTGTACTGAATGGCTTGCAGGATCTTCATTTCCCCCACCAAGGACCAAACCTGGGCCCTTGGCAGTGAGAACACAGGGTTCTAACCACTGACCACCAGGGAATTCCCTTGTATTTCAATATGTTAATAAATCTTCTACTAATAAGGGATGCATTAGTTAAATATCAGTGATAGGGCTTCCCTGGTGGTCCAGCGGGTGAAGAGTCTGCCTTGCAGCACAGGGGCACTGGTTCAATCCCTGGCCCAGGAAGATCTCTCGTGCCTGAGAGCAGCTGAACGGTGTGTCCAATTATGAGCCAGCACTCTGGAGCGCATGCGCCCAGAGCCAGCACTCTGCAACGAGGAGGCCACTGCAATGGGAGGCCTACACAGGCTGAAGAATAAAGATCCCTTGGTTCACATCTTCCACGTATCCTCACTGTTCTTACTAGCGTCAATTTGGGTCCACTGATTTTCAAAAGTTACTTGAAAACCTTTCTGAAGAGGTTGGGAAAGGAAGAAGAATAGGAAGGAAGGGGAGACAGAAAGGAGAGACTGAGGAAAGAAAGAGGACGATGGAAGGATTTTAAGGAATAAAGCAGGGGACGTCCCTGATGGTCCAGCGGTTAAGAATTCTCCTTCCAACACACAGGGTATGGGATGGATCCACGGTCAGAAAGCTAAGATCCCACATGCCTTGGGGCCAGAAAACCGAAATAAGAAACACAAGCAATGTAGCAAAAAATTCAATAAAGACTAAAAATATATGCATGCTAAGTCATTTCAGTCATGTCTGACTCTTTGAGACCCCATGGACTGTAGCTCGCCAGGCTCCTCTGTCCCTGGGGATTCTCCAGGCAAGAATACTGGAGTGGGTTGCCATGCCCTCCTCCAGGGGACCTTCCTGACCCAGGGATCGAAGCTGAGTCTCTTATGTCTCCTGCATTGGCAGGTGGGCTCTTTTCCACGAGTGCCACCTGGAAAGTCCACTTTTAAAATGGTCCACATCAAAAAAAATCTAAATAATAATAATAATAATAATAATAAAGAAGTAAAGCAGGTGCTGGTTTGCAGGGAAATCCAGGGGTCCCAAAGAGGGGCTGGAATCAGTATAAAGTACATGCACACACACAGACACCTATGTCTATATATTATTTGGCTGTACTGAATGGCTTGCAGGATCTTCATTTCCCCCACCAAGGACCAAACCTGGGCCCTTGGCAGTGAGAACACAGGGTTCTAACCACTGACCACCAGGGAATTCCCTTGTATTTCAATATGTTAATAAATCTTCTACTAATAAGGGATGCATTAGTTAAATATCAGTGATAGGGCTTCCCTGGTGGTCCAGCGGGTGAAGAGTCTGCCTTGCAGCACAGGGGCACTGGTTCAATCCCTGGCCCAGGAAGATCTCTCGTGCCTGAGAGCAGCTGAACGGTGTGTCCAATTATGAGCCAGCACTCTGGTGCACGTGCACCCAGAGCCAGTGCTCTGCAACGAGGGAGGCCACTGCAATGGGAGGCCTACACAGGCTGAAGAATAAAGATGGATGAAAAATACATAAATCAATAAATCAATAAAAAAGAGGCCAAAATTTAAAAAAATATTGCTGAGAACTGGTTACAGCCAGGTAACAAGTATGCCAGCTCAGTGATAAGGGACAGAGGGAACAGGTATCAAACAGAGGAGCTGGCATTATGGGATGGATATTTTCTGTTAAAGTCTAGGGATATTACTGCTCTGCGCAGCAATGAGTAAAGAGTTGACACCTCTATAGAAATAGAGGAGAGGCTTCCCCTGGTGGTCCAGTGGATAAGGACACCGCCTTGCAGTTCAAGGGGCGCCGGTTCGATCCCTGGCCTGGGAAGATCCCACGTGCCGCGGAGCAGCTGGACAGATGTGTCCAATCACGGAGCCGGAGCTCTGGAGCGCATGCGCCCAGAGTCGGCACTCTGTGACAACAGATGCCACCGCGATGGGAGGCCCGCAGGAGCCAAAGAACGAAGATGAATGAAAATAGAGAAATGAAAGCCAATAGAAGTGGCCCGCCCACTCCCCTCCCTCCCCAACCCGACCCCTGCCCAAAATAAATAAATTAATTTAAAAAAAAAAAGAAAAAAGAAATAGAGGAAACATCATACTCAAAGGTCAAAGACTGAAAGTTTTTGCTCGAAGATCAGGAACAAGGCAAGGATGCCTGTATTCACCACTTCCATTCAACACAGAACTAGCAGTTCTCGTCAGAGAAATTAGGAAAGAAAAAGAAATAAAAAGGTATCCAAATTGGAAAAGAGAAATTAAATCATCTCTGTTTCCAGATGGCAGGTTTGTATACGTAGAAAACCCTACAGACACCACACAAAAAACCTGTTAGAACTAATAAATGAATTCAGCAAAGTAGGAGTATGAAGTCAACACACAAAGGCCAGTTACATTTGTAAACATGGACAAGCTGAAAAGAAAATCACCAAAATAATTCAATTGATAATAGTATCAAAAAGAATAAAATACTTAAGAATTAACCAAGGTGGGGCAAGATCTGTACAAGAAAACTACAAAATGTTGGTGAAAGAAATTAAAGAGATAAATAAATGAAAACACACCCCATGTTCACAGACTGAAAGACTAATATTGAAATTTTCAATATTACCCAAAGTGATGTGTAGATTCAATGAAAACTCTATTACAATCCCAATGCCCTTTTTTTTTTTTCAGAAATAGAAATGCCCATTCCAAAATTCATGTGGAATCTCAAGGGACCCTAAACAGTCAAAACAATACCCAAAAAGGGAAACACTGGAAGATTCACACTTCCTGATTTCAGTAATTAAAAACAGCGTGGTACTGGCATAAAGACAGACCTAAAAGACCAATGGACAAGAATAGAGAGCCCGGAAATAAACCCTCACATACACAGTCAAGTGATTTCTGACAAGGGTGCCAAGACCATTCAGTGGGGGAAAGGACAGTCTTCAACAAATGGTGCTGGGAAGCTGGATATCCACATGTGAAGGAATTCAGCTGGACCCTTACCTAACACCACGTACAAAAAAAAAAAAAAAAAAAAACTCAAAATGGATCAAGACCCTACATGTAACACCTACAACAATAAAACTCTTAGAAGAAAACATAAGATAAAAACTTGCGACATTGGACTTGGCAACGATTTTTTGCAGATGACATCAAAGGCGCAGACACCAAAAGAATTAACAGAAAAACTGGACTTCATAAAAAACTTTAAAAATCATATATCCAAAGACCCTACCTACAGAATAAATAGGCAACCCACAGAAGAGGAGAAAATATTTGCAAAACATATACCTGATAAGCAGAGTATAGGACCTCTCTGGGCTCCACCAGAAAATCGGTCAGAGCTCCCTGGGTGTGGATGGCATTCCGTGGGTCCTAGGGTGGGGGCGAGGAATCCAAATTGGAAAGAGAAATTAAACCTGTTAGAACGTAGAAAACCCTACAGACACCACACAAAAAACCTGTTAGAACTAATAAATGAATTCAGCAAAGTAGGAGTATGAAGTCAACACACAAAGGCCAGTTACATTTGTAAACATGGACAAGCTGAAAAGAAAATCACCAAAATAATTCAATTGATAATAGTATCAAAAAGAATAAAATACTTAAGAATTAACCAAGGTGGGGCAAGATCTGTACAAGAAAACTACAAAATGTTGGTGAAAGAAATTAAAGAGATAAATAAATGAAAACACACCCCATGTTCACAGACTGAAAGACTAATATTGAAATTTTCAATATTACCCAAAGTGATGTGTAGATTCAATGAAAACTCTATTACAATCCCAATGCCCTTTTTTTTTTTTCAGAAATAGAAATGCCCATTCCAAAATTCATGTGGAATCTCAAGGGACCCTAAACAGTCAAAACAATACCCAAAAAGGGAAACACTGGAAGATTCACACTTCCTGATTTCAGTAATTAAAAACAGCGTGGTACTGGCATAAAGACAGACCTAAAAGACCAATGGACAAGAATAGAGAGCCCGGAAATAAACCCTCACATACACAGTCAAGTGATTTCTGACAAGGGTGCCAAGACCATTCAGTGGGGGAAAGGACAGTCTTCAACAAATGGTGCTGGGAAGCTGGATATCCACATGTGAAGGAATTCAGCTGGACCCTTACCTAACACCACGTACAAAAAAAAAAAAAAAAAAAAACTCAAAATGGATCAAGACCCTACATGTAACACCTACAACAATAAAACTCTTAGAAGAAAACATAAGATAAAAACTTGCGACATTGGACTTGGCAACGATTTTTTGCAGATGACATCAAAGGCGCAGACACCAAAAGAATTAACAGAAAAACTGGACTTCATAAAAAACTTTAAAAATCATATATCCAAAGACCCTACCTACAGAATAAATAGGCAACCCACAGAAGAGGAGAAAATATTTGCAAAACATATACCTGATAAGCAGAGTATAGGACCTCTCTGGGCTCCACCAGAAAATCGGTCAGAGCTCCCTGGGTGTGGATGGCATTCCGTGGGTCAGGGTCAGGCCTGAGGGTGCCCAGGGGGTGAGGGGCCTGAGTCTGTGGGGCTGGTCCCTGAGGCTTGGGGACCGGGAAGTGAGCTTCCTCTAGTGACACCAGACAGGGGACTCTGGTAATGGCCAAGGGCCAAGGGTCAAGGGCTGAGAACTTCAGACTCTCCCAGGAGGCTCCAAGTTAGACCCCTGGGAAAAGCAACCAGGTCTCGAGGGGCAGAGAGTGGGCACAGGTGAGGCCGGGAGCCCTGGTGAGGGGCATGGGACGTGTGCCCGTGGGTCCAAGAGCGAGGAGGCCAATTTACGGGAGACAACTGTGACCAGCCACCATCCGCCTGCTCCAGCTTTGAGGTGGGGACTGCGCGTGGCTCCACACTGTACCTCATCCGACCCCATTCCCCAAGCCCAGGCCTTACCAGGGTGGAGCTGAGAGTCTGGTGGGCTTTCCTTGGCACTTTCCAGCAGATCGGGGAAGCCTAGGGAGGGGAGGAGATGACGTGCTATGGAATGTGCTCGAAGGCCCTGGGACCCGCCCTGGCCCCATGGCTGGCTCAGAGCTCATCCCTCGGGGTGGGTTCTCAGCAAGCAAGAAATCTGACCTCGGTGATCGGCGGAGGCATAGCTTGTGCTGAGCCCTGAAGACAGCTGGGGGCAGAAATGCGTGCCTGTCTACAGGTCTGTGCACGCACAGGTATCCGTGTGCGTGCATGTGTGTTTATGCATGCTTATGCACAGGCACACACATGTGTAACCACGTGTTGTATACTGTGCACACCCGCCTGCCCTGCACTCTGCCTTGTAGAGTGCTTGAGTGAGTTCTGGCTTTCTCTCTAAGAATTCTGTCAGTGTTCTGAGCTTCCCCAGGGTGCTCTGTAAACAGCAGACCCCAAGTTCACTGAACAGAAGAGAATCCAATCAGCCTTCCCTGAAGTGGTGGTCAGAGGCCTCTCCCTAGGACTATTTCTGATTGCAATTCAAAAATAAACCTCTTGGGGCTTCCCCTGGTGGTCCAGTGGGAAAAGAGTCCGCCTTGCAGTGCAAGGGGCACCGGTTCGATCCCTGGCCCAGGAAGATCCTAAGTGCCACGGAGCGGCTGGACCGGTGTGTCCAATTGTGAGCCAGTGCTCTGGAGCGCATGCGCCTAGAGGCAGTGCTCTGCAACAAGAGAGGCCCCTGCAATGGGAGACCCACACAGGCCAAAGAATAAAGATAGATGCAAAATAAATAAACAAAAAATCAATAAAAAGAGGCCCCAAGTTAAAAATATATATATATTTAAAAAAAGAGAAATCCCTTGTGCATTGTAAGCTATTGGGAATTTCCTGGCAGGAAAGAGTCACCTGGTCCTTTCTCTCTGTGCATCCTGTCTCTCTGGGCAACTGGGGTGGCACAGGTGGAAGAAGTTCTCTGGGTCCCCAGTAAATCTGGTGGCATTAGGGCATTTGGAGGTGCACAGAAACATGGAAGTTTGTTCCTGGCTTGGCCACACCTCTCTGTGCGACCCAGGCAGGTCCTGGCCTCATCACATGTCTCCATGTGACCCAGGCAGGTCTTGGGCCTCTCGGTCTCCCCAGGCCCTGGGGCCTAGCTAGTGGCATTGTATCCACCCCCCAGTCACTCTTACCATCTTCGTGGCCCCAGGTGCTCAGCAGTGGCACCTCCATGTCCAGCGGCACGTCCAGCTCCATGCACACGCAGTGGATGAACTCCTGCCAAGTGACCGGACCCTCGGTGTACAGTTTTCTGAGCTGCAGTAAGACCCGCTGTGTGGGGTCTAGGGCTTGATTCCCAGAGCCCAGGTCCTCGTTGGGGAGGAAGAACTTCACTTTGGCACTCAGCCATTCTGGGTCTTTGCTGAGCAGACTCACCAGCCATCCATGCAGGTTCTCGGTGCCCAGCTGGAGGCTAATGGGGTCCATGAGGCGCTGGCTCTGCAGGGACCAGGTAGGCAGGTGAGCTGGGAGGCAGGTGAACTGGGGGACAGGTGAATTGGGGGGCAAGTCAGCTGGTAGGGGGGACCCAGGAGGGGTCATCAAAAACCAGCCCCCACATCTTAGGGAAGAGACAGACACAGAAGATAGAAATGTGGCCTCTCCGTGGAGTCTCGATGCCATTGCCCAGAGCTCAGTCCCAGAAATTAATCTCCTTCTTCTAAATCCTCTGCCAAAATAATTCACACCTATATCCTGGCTCTGGAATGGTCTAGTTCATCCCCCTGATAATGCTTTATTCATTCTTGTTTCCATGGGCCCCTTTGGACTGCCCCCTGTCTGAGCTAAGCTCACGGCACAGACAACTAGCTGTCTCCCCAGATCTGCTCTTCACTTCTTAGTCCCAGAACTCCTGAACATCTCCGAGTCATCAGGAATAGTCTCTATTCCCCAGCCTCTCTTGCAGATTGAGGTACCCATGTAATTAAATTTTGGTCAGTGTCAACCCTGAATATTCATAGGAAGAAATGATGCTGAAGCTGAAGCTCCAATACTTTGGCCATCTGATGCGAAGAGACAACTCACTGGAAAAGCCTGATGTTGGGGAAAATAGAAGGCAAAAGGAGAAGGGGGCAAAAGAGGACGAGATGGTTGGATGGCATCACTGAGTCAACAGACTTGAGTTTGAGCAAACACTGGGAGATGGTGAAGGACAGAGAAGCCTGGTGTGCTACAGTCCATGGGGTTGCAAAGAGTTGGACACAACTGAGTGACTGAACTGAACTGAACTCACACAGTGGAATATGTTAGAACGTTTCCAAATGTATTTTCTGACACTATTGCCTAAAAATAGAGGTAAACACTCAGAAAGCATTTACTATGCGTTAGGCACTGTTAGAGGGCCAGGTGGTGCAATGGACACGAATGTGGTCAAACTCCAGGAGATGGTGAGTGACAGGGAGGCCTGCCATGCTGCAGTCCCTGGGGTAGCAGAGTCGGACATGAGTCCTACCGAACAACACGAACAAGGCACTGTGTATGTGCATTATGTGTCTCATCTAATCCTCACAACTTTAGAGACTCCACTTCGAATTCTAAAAAAGGTAAAAGGCCCACCCAGGGGCCAGCCTTACCAACTCCCAGAAGCTGGGGCCAAGACCATATGTTCTGGGGGTTCAGATTCCAGCTTCTCCTTTGACCCCCAGTAGAAGCCTACTGGCACATGTCCCCAGCTCCCTCTGGTCACCCCTCTTTAATTCCTTATGTAGGCATAGAGCTTTAGAATTCAGGAAGCACGTTCACATTCATGGCATGGGCAGGACTCACCGTCCCCACTGAACAAATGGAAAGGCTAAGCCAAGGAAGGGTAAAGCACATGTCCAAGGTCATAATACAAGTCCACGGCAGACACACGCTTAGAACCAAGATGTCTTACCTCTCAGGCCAGTAAATTTCCAAGGCTTGGGAGCCCTAGATAGCACAAAAGGAGGAGGCCTAATCCCTGGCCTCTGTGTGATGTTGGCACAAGGATGTGACCATGGCCTAGGGCACGGCTTCTTTTCCGGGGTAGAGTGTCCAACGTCCGTGCAGCCCATAAAGAACTCATCCAGGCCAGCGAGGCACCAGGCAGAAGTGAGGAGTGCCCGGATGGTATAATTTCTGGGAAAGGCCTTCCGATTCAGATTTCTCTTCCAGCCAGTCTAACGCGATGCCTTTGTTTCCACCATGAGTGCTCTGTCCCTTTGGAGTGAGACATGAAGCTCTTTAAAAACAACTAGCCCTAGAAGAGAAAGCACATTGTATTGTGAAAGTTTGTGGGTCAAAGCCTTGGAGACAGAGGATTATAGTAGGAAGATTCTCAGCGAAAGGGATGACCACTGACCTGGCTCCCTGGCTCATCACAGATGTCCTAGGATGTTCACAGACAGCAACTTCTGGGTTCTTGGATCAAGTTCTTGAGCTGGATTTTCAGGTTCTCTCCACAGGACGGGCTCCTAAGAGAGAACAGACAGAGTACTCTCCCCATCATTAGTCCAAGTTCTGAGAGGAATTCTGTGAAGGCACTAACCCTGACCCCAATACCTCTGAAGATGTAGATCCAGAAATGGCCTTCTCGTCTTCATGTACCAATCTTGTTCTTCCCCAAGCAAGATGTTTTTTGTCCCCGGACTGTACACAGCCTCACCCTCCCCAGTGTCACTTCCCACCACACCTGGCCCAGAGGACGCCACTCTTCCTCTTCCAACTTGAATATTCCTCTCACAGTGACTTGTGACAGCACGGCATGCCCCTCCAAGCCAGCAGACTTATTCTAGTTAGTTTACTGGATGAAAATGGAATGGCCCTTATCATGGATGTCAGCTTTCTTTCCTAATAAAACTAGACAAATGGAAAGGCTAAGCTGGGCAGGACTCACCGTCCCACTGAACAAATGGAAAGGCTAAGCCAAGGAAGGGTAAAGCACATGTCCAAGGTCATAATACAAGTCCACGGCAGACACACGCTTAGAACCAAGATGTCTTACCTCTCAGGCCAGTAAATTTCCAAGGCTTGGGAGCCCTAGATAGCACAAAAGGAGGAGGCCTAATCCCTGGCCTCTGTGTGATGTTGGCACAAGGATGTGACCATGGCCTAGGGCACGGCTTCTTTTCCGGGCTAGAGTGTCCAACGTCCGTGCAGCCCATAAAGAACTCATCCAGGCCAGCGAGGCACCAGGCAGAAGTGAGGAGTGCCCGGATGGTATAATTTCTGGGAAAGGCCTTCCGATTCAGATTTCTCTTCCAGCCAGTCTAACGCGATGCCTTTGTTTCCACCATGAGTGCTCTGTCCCTTTGGAGTGAGACATGAAGCTCTTTAAAAACAACTAGCCCTAGAAGAGAAAGCACATTGTATTGTGAAAGTTTGTGGGTCAAAGCCTTGGAGACAGAGGATTATAGTAGGAAGATTCTCAGCGAAAGGGATGACCACTGACCTGGCTCCCTGGCTCATCACAGATGTCCTAGGATGTTCACAGACAGCAACTTCTGGGTTCTTGGATCAAGTTCTTGAGCTGGATTTTCAGGTTCTCTCCACAGGACGGGCTCCTAAGAGAGAACAGACAGAGTACTCTCCCCATCATTAGTCCAAGTTCTGAGAGGAATTCTGTGAAGGCACTAACCCTGACCCCAATACCTCTGAAGATGTAGATCCAGAAATGGCCTTCTCGTCTTCATGTACCAATCTTGTTCTTCCCCAAGCAAGATGTTTTTTGTCCCCGGACTGTACACAGCCTCACCCTCCCCAGTGTCACTTCCCACCACACCTGGCCCAGAGGACGCCACTCTTCCTCTTCCAACTTGAATATTCCTCTCACAGTGACTTGTGACAGCACGGCATGCCCCTCCAAGCCAGCAGACTTATTCTAGTTAGTTTACTGGATGAAAATGGAATGGCCCTTATCATGGATGTCAGCTTTCTTTCCTAATAAAACTCCAAAGAGATTAGAATGTACAGTTTCTCTCTTGATACAGCATGAAGGGGTTTCCCTGGTGGTCCAGTGGGTGGAGAGTCTGCCTTGCAGGGCAAAGGGTACCGGTTTGGTCCCTGGCCCAGGAAGACCCTGCGTGCTGTGGAGCGGCTGGACTGGTGTGTCCGATTATGAGCCGGTGCTCTGGAATGCATGCACCTAGAGCTGGTGCTCTGTAGCAAGAGAGGCCGCTACCGTGGGAGGCCCACACAGGCCAAAGAATAAAGATGGATGAAAATAAATAAATAAAAAAACAATAAAAGAGGCCAAAATATTTTTAAAATGTTAAAAAAAATATGGCATGGGCTTCCCTGGTGGTCCAGTGGGTAAGGACACCGCCTTGCAGTGCAAGGGGTGCCGGTTCAACCCCTGGCCTGGGAAAATCCCACGTGCCGCGGAGCGGCTGGACCGAGGTGTCCAATCACCGAGCTGGAGCTCTAGAGCGCATGCGCCCAGAGCCGTTGCTCTGCAACAACAGAGGCCACCGCGATGGGAGGCCCACACGGGCCAAGGAACAAAGATGGATGAAAATAGACAAATGAAAGACCAATAGAAGTGGTCCGCCCGCTCCTCTCCCCACCCCATTCCCCCCAAAAAAAATTAAAAAAAAAATACAGCATGAAGAAGTTTTTAAATAATTGGGAGTAAATGTCCTTCTTAATGAGAAACCCCAGAGGCATCGAGCACTATCTCGCCAAGAGAACAATCAAATGGCTCAGAGTCCAAGTTCTGAGAGGAATTCTGTGAAGGCACTAACCCTGACCCCAATACCTCTGAAGATGTAGATCCAGAAATGGCCTTCTCGCCTTCATGTACCAATCTTGTTCTTCCCCAAGCAAGATGTTTTTTGTCCCCGGACTGTACACAGCCTCACCCTCCCCAGTGTCACTTCCCACCACACCTGGCCCAGAGGACGCCACTCTTCCTCTTCCAACTTGAATATTCCTCTCACAGTGACTTGTGACAGCACGGCATGCCCCTCCAAGCCAGCAGACTTATTCTAGTTAGTTTACTGGATGAAAATGGAATGGCCCTTATCATGGATGTCAGCTTTCTTTCCTAATAAAACTCCAAAGAGATTAGAATGTACAGTTTTCTCTCTTGATACAGCATGAAGGGGTTTCCCTGGTGGTCCAGTGGGTGGAGAGTCTGCCTTGCAGGGCAAAGGGTACCGGTTTGGTCCCTGGCCCAGGAAGACCCTGCGTGCTGTGGAGCGGCTGGACTGGTGTGTCCGATTATGAGCCGGTGCTCTGGAATGCATGCACCTAGAGCTGGTGCTCTGTAGCAAGAGAGGCCGCTACCGTGGGAGGCCCACACAGGCCAAAGAATAAAGATGGATGAAAATAAATAAATAAAAAAACAATAAAAGAGGCCAAAATATTTTTAAAATGTTAAAAAAAATATGGCATGGGCTTCCCTGGTGGTCCAGTGGGTAAGGACACCGCCTTGCAGTGCAAGGGGTGCCGGTTCAACCCCTGGCCTGGGAAAATCCCACGTGCCGCGGAGCGGCTGGACCGAGGTGTCCAATCACCGAGCTGGAGCTCTAGAGCGCATGCGCCCAGAGCCGTTGCTCTGCAACAACAGAGGCCACCGCGATGGGAGGCCCACACGGGCCAAGGAACAAAGATGGATGAAAATAGACAAATGAAAGACCAATAGAAGTGGTCCGCCCGCTCCTCTCCCCACCCCATTCCCCCCAAAAAAAATTAAAAAAAAAATACAGCATGAAGAAGTTTTTAAATAATTGGGAGTAAATGTCCTTCTTAATGAGAAACCCCAGAGGCATCGAGCACTATCTCGCCAAGAGAACAATCAAATGACGCTCAGATATTTTACAATAACTACCAGTGGGGGATAGCCTGAAAAAATTGTGAATTACTATGTTGTACACCTGGAACGTACATAATTTTGTATATCCACTGTATCTCAATAAAAAATAAAGTAAGGACTTCCCTGGTGGTAGAGTGGCTAGGAATCCACTTGCTGATGCCGGGGACACGGGTTTGATCCCCAGTCTGGGAAGATTCCCCATGCCATGCAGCAACTAAGAGCGTGTGCCACAACTCCTGAGCCTGAGTGTTGCAACTACCTGAGCTCATGAGCCTAGAGACCAGGCTCTGCAACAAGAGAAGCCACAACAGTGAGAAGCCCACACAACTTGATCAGAGATGAACCCAGCTCACCGCATTGAGAGAAAGCCCGTGCACAGCCATGTAGACCCAGCACAGCCAAAAATAAAAACAGACAAATACATCAGCAAAAACAAAATGCCCCTCCAGTACAAATGCCTGTGTAATGCAGCTTTAGAGATCCTGTCTAACACTAAGGAACAAAGAAAAGATGACTAAAAAGTCCATAGAAGAATGGAAGGAAGGTAAAATATCAGAGTGTACACTGAGGAGTATCTAAGAAGTATGAGGAATTTAACAACAAGGTTCCAGGCTTTAGATTAATCCACATCAAGAAGCCACATTTTATAGAGAGCTCAGAAATAAACCCACAGGAGTCAAGAATATATTAACACAATGGGGAAAAGACAGTCTCTTCAGCAAGTGGTATTGAAAAAGTTGGAGAACAGCAGGTAAATCAATGAAGTTAGAACATAGCCTCACGTCACGTACAACAATAAATTCAAAATGGCCTAATGATTTAAATATAAGACATCATACAACTCCTAGAAGAGAACACAGGCAAAACATTCTCTGACATAAATCGTATCATTGTTGAGTTAGATCAGTCTCCGAAGGCAAGAGAAATAAAAGCAAAAATAAACAAATGAGACCTAATCAAACTTTTAAGCATTTGCATAGCAAAGGAAACCATAAATAGAACCAAAAGACAGCCCACTGACTGGGAGAAAATATTTGCAAATAATGAGATAGGCAAGGGCTTAATTTCCAAAATATACAAACAGCTCATACAACTCGATAACAAAAGAAACAAACAACCCAATAAAAAACGGGCAGAAGATCTAAAGAGATATTTCTCCCAAGAAGACACACAGATGGCCAAGAGGCACATGAAAAGATGTTTTAACATCGCTGATTATTAGAGAAATGCAAATCAAGACTACAATGAGGTACCATTTTGCACCAGTCAGAAGGACCATCATTAAAAAGTCTATAAAAAAAAATGCTGGAGAAGGTGTGGAGAAAAGGGAACCCTCCTGCACTGTTGTAAATTGGTATGGCCACTATAGAGAACAGTATGGACATTCCTCAAAGAACTGAAAATATAGAGTTTCCATATGATTCAACAATTCAACCCCTGGGCATACACCCAGACAAAACTCTAATTCAAAAATATACGAGCACCCCTATGTTCACAGCAGCACTATTTACAATAGCCAAGACCTACAAATAACCTAATGCCCACTGACAGATGACTGGTGCCTATAGACAGTGGAATACGATTCAGCCAGAAGAAGAATGAAATGGTGCCGTCTGCAGCCACATGAATGAATCCAGGGATGATCACACTAAGTGAAGTAGGTCAGAAAGAGACAGACAAATACCCTATGATATAATTTATACGTAGAATCTAAAATATGACGCAAATGAACTTTTCTACAAAACAGGAACAGACTCACAGAGAACGCACTTTGTTTACTGGGGGGTGGGAGGGGTGGGTGGTGGAGGAGGGAAAGGATTGGGAGTTTGGGATAATCAGATCCAAACTATTATGTATAGAGTTGGCAAGCAACAAGGCCCTACTGTATAGCACAAGGAATTATATGCAAAAATAAACCGCAATTGAAAAGAATATAAAAAACATAGACTGGGCTTCCCTGGTGGCCCAGTGGGTAAGGACACCGCCTTACAGTGCAAAGGGCGCTGGTTCGATCCCTGGCCTGGGAAGATCCCACGTGCCGCGGAGTGGCTGGACCGATGTGTCCAATTACCGAGCCAGAGCTCTGGAGCGCATGCGCCCAGAGCCGGTGCTCTGCGACAACAGAGGCCACTGTGATGGCAGGCCCACACCGGCCAAAGAGGAAAGATGGATGAAGATAGATGAATGAAGGACCAGTGGAAGTGGCCCGCCTGCCCGTCCCGCTCCCTCCCCAGCCCGCCCCGCTCCCTCCCTGCCCCGATCCCTCCAAAAAAAATTTAAAAAAAAAAAAAAATCATAGACTATATATAACGGAAATCGCTTTGTTGTATAGCAGAAATGAACACAACACTGTAAATCAACTGTCAATAAAATAACTTTTAAAAAAGGAGAGTACATTCTAATGCAACAGAGATAAGTACTGTAGCTAGAAATAACAAAATGTAGCCTGTTGAAGGGTTACTGGGGTAATAATGGTTTTTTTTTAAAAGAAAACTGTTGAATTCTAACAGAAGAAATGAAGAGAAGCAGGAGCAAATTCAGGCAAAGCCTTGCTATGGACTGACTGTTGGTGTCCCCCAGGTTTACAGGATGAAGCTTACATCTGCAGTATCATGGGATTTGGAGATGGAGCCTCTGGGAGTTAATTAGGTCTTGAGGATGGAGCCCTCCCGATGGGGTCAGTGCCCTTATGAGAAAAGGCAGGTGGGATAGGCTTGCTCTCTCTGCCCACTGCCCTGGAAGGAGGTGAAAGGACGAGGTGGCCATCCACCAATCAGCAAGAGGGCCTCACCAGACACTGGCTCTTCCGGCACCTTGATCTTGGACTTCCCAATCTCCAAATTGTGAAAAATAAATGTGTATTGTATAAGCCCCCCAGCCTACGGCGTTCTGTTATGACGGCCAGAACTGTTGTAACAGACTAAGACAAGCCTGCTTGTGACTACAGAGAGTAAAAGGCAAGAACCATCTAAGTTAATAGGCGTATTTAAAACACGTTTTAATTACATTACAGTAGGATACTTTTGAGAACTTGGTAAAATGATAATAATGATCATTTAGACAAAAACTGGTATGACAAGTGTTTATATGCCTTAACTATCTCATAATAAACATTTTGAACTAGAATTAGTAAAGGGAAAAATGAAGGCAACTACACCAGAGCCTATCCATTGAGAAAAGCAGCCAAGAATGGAGGGACTTTCAAACAAAAGCATTTCATAAAGTAACTATCGTTATAACTTGACGGTGCTGGATCAAAAATAGAACAAACTGAGGAACGGAACAAAATTCAAATCAGCTTCCTATTCACTTAAAAGTCTCTCTTTAAGCAACGGTATAAAGGGGAAAAATATGGACACATACATAATATTAAAACACACAGTAATACAAGTGGTTTTTTTAAAAAAAAATTTTTTTTTTTTGCCTCTAAGTCATCATTTGTTTTCATCCATCTTTATTCTTTGGCCTGGGTGGGCCTCCCACTGCAGCGGCCTCTCTTGTTGCAGAGCACCAGCTCTGGGCGCATGTGCTCTAGAGTACTGACTCAGTAATTGGACACACGGGCCCAACTGCTCTGCAGCACATGGGATCTTCACAGGCCAGGGGTCGAACCAGTGTCCCTTGCACTGCAAGGCGGACTCTTTACCCACTGGACCACCAGCAAAGCCCAATACAAGGTTTTTTTTTTTTTTTTAAGCCACATGTTTTAAATGGAAAGAATCATTATTATTATTGGCCTTGCCACACAGCTTATGGGATCTTAGTTCCCGGACCAGGTACTGAACCCAGGTCCTCTGCAGTGAGAGTATAAGGTCCTAACCACTGGACCACCAGGGAATTCTCTCTTTTAAAAAAAAAAAGAAAAGAATTATTTTTCAATGAAGTAATTAAAGTTTCCTGTATGAGAAAATTAAAACCACATGCCATTTCACATCCGCATCGAATGTCTACAATGAAAGAGAGAACAGTACAGCTGCTGGTGAGGATGTGGTGAAAGAGGAGCCCTTTATACCCTGCTGGTGGGAACGCAAAGTGCTGCAGCCACTTCGGAAAAGTCTGGTCATTCCTCACAGTGTTAAGCAGAGCTAGAACCTAGAAATTTCCTACTCCTCAGTGTATACCCAAGAGAAATGAAATATATACATTGACATAAAAGCATATACACAAATTTTATCATCCCTCACATCCAAAATTTTCAAAACTCACAAATGAATAAGCAAAATATGGTACGTCGATACAAAAGAGTATTAGTCAGCAATAAAAAGGAACAAAATAACATTGTGCTCAGTCCCTTCAGTCGTGTCCAACTGTTTGAGACCCTGTGGACTGTAGCCCATCAGGCTCCTCAGTCCATGGGATTCTCCAAGCAAGAACACTGGAGTAGGTTACCATTCCCTCTTCTAAGGGAGCCTTCCGACCCAGGGATCAAACCGGCGTGTCTTGTATGTCTTGCATTGCAGACAGATTCTTTGCCACTGAATCACCATTACACCCCGTAAGAGGGATGAACAGCAAAAACACGCTAAGTGAAAAAAGCTCCAAAACATACTAGTAAGTGGATTCAGCTTTTAAAAGCTACACCACGTGTGTGTTTCACATGTGCCGTGTGAATCTGTGTACCGAGAGGTCAATTCTAAGGTTATACAAGAAACTGGAGACAGGATTGGGTGTAGGGGTGGATGTGGGGGAGGCCGGCAAAGGAGAGCCTTTTACACTGTGCAGTTTGTTCTCCATACCCGTGGATTTGAATGCACCAACGTGGAACCCACGGGTATGGAGGGCCCACCGCACTGTTCCAGATCTGTAAGGGACTTGAGACTCTGAGGACAGGGGCACTGAAGGACAGCCATACTCTTTGGACCACTGCGCACATTAACACTTTTCCACAGGTGCCATTTTTTTCAAAGCCATAAAATGTTCATATTAAAAACTAGAATGAACATTTCCCCAATGTGTAGGGAAGAGAAATTCGCAATGGTGAGTAAGTACAAGGAACTACCAGTGATAATCACATGAATGGAAGTTCCCTACCTAATGTGAAATAGTACAATAAAGACAGAATTAGGAGGCCCACAAGTGAGGCTAAATATCCACATTAAGTATGACAGAGACTACAAATTCAAATCAAAAAATAATTTATAGATACTGAGGAACGCAAAGTGCTGCAGCCACTTGAAAAGTCTGGTCATTCCTCACAGTGTTAAGCAGAGCTAGAAAATTCATATACCATTTTGACATAAAAGCATATACACAAATTTTATCATCCCTCACATCCAAAATTTTCAAAACTCACAAATGAATAAGCAAAATATGGTACGTCGATACAAAAGAGTATTAGTCAGCAATAAAAAGGAACAAAATAACATTGTGCTCAGTCCCTTCAGTCGTGTCCAACTGTTTGAGACCCTGTGGACTGTAGCCCATCAGGCTCCTCAGTCCATGGGATTCTCCAAGCAAGAACACTGGAGTAGGTTACCATTCCCTCTTCTAAGGGAGCCTTCCGACCCAGGGATCAAACCGGCGTGTCTTGTATGTCTTGCATTGCAGACAGATTCTTTGCCACTGAATCACCATTACACCCCGTAAGAGGGATGAACAGCAAAAACACGCTAAGTGAAAAAAGCTCCAAAACATACTAGTAAGTGGATTCAGCTTTTAAAAGCTACACCACGTGTGTGTTTCACATGTGCCGTGTGAATCTGTGTACCGAGAGGTCAATTCTAAGGTTATACAAGAAACTGGAGACAGGATTGGGTGTAGGGGTGGATGTGGGGGAGGCCGGCAAAGGAGAGCCTTTTACACTGTGCAGTTTGTTCTCCATACCCGTGGATTTGAATGCACCAACGTGGAACCCACGGGTATGGAGGGCCCACCGCACTGTTCCAGATCTGTAAGGGACTTGAGACTCTGAGGACAGGGGCACTGAAGGACAGCCATACTCTTTGGACCACTGCGCACATTAACACTTTTCCACAGGTGCCATTTTTTTCAAAGCCATAAAATGTTCATATTAAAAACTAGAATGAACATTTCCCCAATGTGTAGGGAAGAGAAATTCGCAATGGTGAGTAAGTACAAGGAACTACCAGTGATAATCACATGAATGGAAGTTCCCTACCTAATGTGAAATAGTACAATAAAGACAGAATTAGGAGGCCCACAAGTGAGGCTAAATATCCACATTAAGTATGACAGAGACTACAAATTCAAATCAAAAAGTAATTTATAGATACTGAGGAAATATTTTATTCTGCTTTTGTTTAACATTTGTGTGTGTGTATGTTATGATGACATTTTCACCAGGAAAGTGATTGAAAAAGCTGAACAGATAATGTAATGAATATTCGCTAAATGCCAGGCAAGTGCCTTTAGGCCTTATCTATTTTAATTCTCACAGCTACTCCTCTTGGATGCTTCTGATGCATTTCCAGATTTCCAGGTCAAGGACTTCCCTGGTGGTTCAGTGGTTGGGAATTCTCTTTCCAATGCAGGAGACCTGGGTTCAATCCCTGATTAGGGAACTAAGATCCCATATGCCACGGGGCTACTGAGCCACCTGATGCAGCCAAATAAATAAATAGTTTTAAATTGCCAGGTCCAAAACCAAGCTCTTGATCTCCCTTCCCAAACTTCCCCCTCATATCTCCCACCAACCAAAGGCAGCCAAGCTGAGGCCAAAGATGGCCTAATTTTTCCAAGCATACTGCAGAATCCTACTCAGTATATGGAAAATTTTAAAATATTCCACGAGCATTTAAAAGATACTCTTTTTCAATAAAGATGGATTTCTGTCTTATAAATTATCCAAAATAAAGTCTATGTGGAGTTAAAATTTAAATGTGAAACGTTAAATCATGAAAGTACTAGGAAAATGGCTAAACAACAAGGTCCTACTGTATAGCACAGAGATCTGTGTTTAATATCCTCTGATAAATATAATGTAAAGGAATATAGAAAAGAATACATATATATGTAAACTGAATCACAACTGAGCAGCTTTCACTCTCGCTTTGTGGCGTTGCTAATGGGAGTATAAACTATACAGCCTTTATCCACCTAAACAGCAAGTGCAGCACAACCACCCCTGGCAACTGCAGGCTTGGTTTACAGACAGACTCGTAATGTGCAAGATAACACACACTCAAGAATATTTAATGGGGCATGGCCTATGATAGCAAAGAGATTGGCAATAAGCTAAATGTTCTTTGAAGATAAACTGTCTAAACTATGGCCTATCTGCAATGAAATCCTACACCGCCATTAAAAAGAAAGAGGAAGAACTATGTGCAATGATACATCAAATTTTTTAAAAAGGTCAAGGGCAGAACAGGGTACAGAGCATGCTGCATTTCTGTAAAGAAAACAGAAAAAGTGCATGTTTCTAAATACATGAATATTTCTGGAAGAAATGCATAATAGCAATCGTCCCCACAGACAGAAACCTTCAGGATTTGATGTTGTATGCATGCATTACCTAGTCAAGATTCGTTTCTAAAACGTTGACTACGTCTATTATCTTACCTATACCACTTGTCACTGAGATCTCCTCTGTTCATATTTATGTGGTTGGGGGCAGCCATCCAAGAATGAGGAGGACATTTTCAGTCACTCTGCTTCTGTCGGTTTCTCCAGGCATGGCTAGCAGTTTTTAAATTTAAATATCAAATTGTACATGATGTTAAATGTATGGGCTCATGTTACCCAAATGCATCAACTTTGATTACTATTCTACCGAAAGCAAGCTCACAGAGCCGCTAGAAGAAAATATACCTCAATAAATATACTCGCCAAAGCCCTCCTATTTGCATTTGAGCATGGGATCTCTTGAGCTTTTCTGGTGGCTCAGATGGTCAAGAATCTGCCTGCAATGCAGGAGACCCGGGTGTGATCTTTGGGCCAGGAAGATTCCCGAAGAAAGTGGACTGATGCACCCCTGGGACACGGGGCTCAGAGCGAGACCATGAAAACGCCCAGCATCTCACAGTCAGATATGGTGGCCCAGGGAGTCCAGGCCTGTGGATTTTCTGTCCCATGCCCCTGCCACTGCAGGTCCAGACAGTATGAGGGAGAAAGGCAGGGGGTGCTGTGTCGGGGCACTGGTCTCGCTGAGGGGTGGGCATGGGAGAATCACTCCATCCTGGCTTCACTTTGAAGCAGAGAGTCCCTTCCGCCACCCTCCTCGCTGTGCTCTGGGGGAATCTCTCCTGCCATGCCGGGTGTGGCACTGCTGTGGAGCTTAGGGGAGCCACTTCCTTCGCCCAGTCTTGGGGCCTTTGCTCTTGTTGCTCCCCAAGCCTGGAGACCCCCACCTCCAGCCCACATGCAAGCACATACTCCTCCGGACTGAGTCAGCTCTAAAACGCGGGTCTGATCTGGTCTCATTTCTGTCTAAACCTCCTACAGTTTCCCAGCACTTGCAAGATGAAAGGGCACCACGGGTCAAGGGCAGAACAGGGTACAGAGCATGCTGCATTTCTGTAAAGAAAACAGAAAAGTGCATGTTTCTAAATACATGAATATTTCTGGAAGAAATGCATAATAGCAATCGTCCCCACAGACAGAAACCTTCAGGATTTGATGTTGTATGCATGCATTACCTAGTCAAGATTCGTTTCTAAAACGTTGACTACGTCTATTATCTTACCTATACCACTTGTCACTGAGATCTCCTCTGTTCATATTTATGTGGTTGGGGGCAGCCATCCAAGAATGAGGAGGACATTTTCAGTCACTCTGCTTCTGTCGGTTTCTCCAGGCATGGCTAGCAGTTTTTAAATTTAAATATCAAATTGTACATGATGTTAAATGTATGGGCTCATGTTACCCAAATGCATCAACTTTGATTACTATTCTACGAAAGCAAGCTCACAGAGCCGCTAGAAGAAAATATACCTCAATAAATATACTCGCCAAAGCCCTCCTATTTGCATTTGAGCATGGGATCTCTTGAGCTTTTCTGGTGGCTCAGATGGTCAAGAATCTGCCTGCAATGCAGGAGACCCGGGTGTGATCTTTGGGCCAGGAAGATTCCCGAAGAAAGTGGACTGATGCACCCCTGGGACACGGGGCTCAGAGCGAGACCATGAAAACGCCCAGCATCTCACAGTCAGATATGGTGGCCCAGGGGAGTCCAGGCCTGTGGATTTTCTGTCCCATGCCCCTGCCACTGCAGGTCCAGACAGTATGAGGGAGAAAGGCAGGGGGTGCTGTGTCGGGGCACTGGTCTCGCTGAGGGGTGGGCATGGGAGAATCACTCCATCCTGGCTTCACTTTGAAGCAGAGAGTCCCTTCCGCCACCCTCCTCGCTGTGCTCTGGGGGAATCTCTCCTGCCATGCCGGGTGTGGCACTGCTGTGGAGCTTAGGGGAGCCACTTCCTTCGCCCAGTCTTGGGGCCTTTGCTCTTGTTGCTCCCCAAGCCTGGAGACCCCCACCTCCAGCCCACATGCAAGCACATACTCCTCCGGACTGAGTCAGCTCTAAAACGCGGGTCTGATCTGGTCTCATTTCTGTCTAAACCTCCTACAGTTTCCCAGCACTTGCAAGATGAAAGGGCACCACGTGAGTATGACTTCCACAAAGCAGGTCCACATCAGGCAGCCAAGAAAGGCTCAAAGGTTGAGCAGGCAGATGGTCCTCCATGGTCTGGGTCCTGGCCACTCCCAGGCCCTCTCATCACCCCAGCTGCCCTGCCACGTGGCTATGCTCCCAGCTCCAGCCCACTGTCCTCTTTCACAACTCCCTGCTTTGCTCACATGCCCTGCCCTCTTCTTTCCAACTTGCAAATGCTCCTTCTCCCTCTGGACCCAACTCTAGTTGGCTCCTGTTCCCCTCTGGGGCAAGTCTTTCCAGCTGCCTTCCCACATGGAGTCACGCCCCCGCCACTGCACCTCCCTCCTGAGCCGTGTCTTCTTTCTCCTCCACGGCAGGGCTTGACACTCTGCATGGTCACTTCCTCTTGGCCCATCCTTCCGTCAGCCGCTAGGGAGACCCCCAGGGCAGGAACCCTGCCTGATTCGACAAGATCGAATGCCTTGCCGCAGGATTTGAGTCTCCCCTAGTTACCAGCTGTGTGGCTTTGGTTTGGTTATCCCATGGCTCGAAACCTCAGTGTCCACATCTTTAAAATGGGGATGTTTGAGGTCAGGCTGCTAGAAATAGAGCTGTCGAAGTTATGTGTTTAGGCTGGAAAGGAAGCAGGATGGGGTGGGGGAAGAAGTTACACAGAGATGTAGTTTCAGGAGCTTCTAGCTTTGGCCTGACCATGGGGACTCTGGGATTTGAATGACAGGCCAATAGACCTGTCCTGCTAAGAGGCAAGGGGGCTGGGCTGTTCCACACCCTTCAATGGCCCCAGCCACCAGTCCCTGGCTATGGGCCAAGTCCAGCTAGGGTGAGGGCAGGCCATAAGGCGCGGTTCTCCTATCAGCCAAGGGCAGTCCTTAAGGGCAGCATGTGAGAGTGACAGCCTATGTCCACAGTGGACGGGGGACTGGGGTCGGGGGCTGGCCCACGAAGGGGGTCCAGTAGACTGGGGAACCGGAGCACCGGCAGGGTCAGCTCTGGGGATAATAATAGCTACCTGGCAAGGTCATCGGGAGATAAATCAGGCAAAACACCCAGACACGGCACCTGGCACACTGGCTAGTATCCCCAGTGCTGCCGTTGTTCTCTCTGCAGACCCAGCCTCGGCACAGGGGAGAAGGAAGGAAGGGAGGGAAGAGAGGATATGGTCTGAATCACAAACCTCTGGCTGCTTTGTCCCTCTTCCTGCTTGGACTGAGAGGGCCAGGGGTTCGGGAGTCGCAGATGCCGGCAGCAGCCCCAACCCCCGCTTGCTGGGCCCATCCCTCCAAGGTGCGGGGGGCGCCACCAGCAGTCCCTGCTCCCAGGGCTGTCTGGGAGGATCCCGGGCCCATGGGCGGCTGGAAGTCCTGTCCCCCCGGCCAGCACTGGTAGACCCAGGGTTCTGCCCCGGCTCCTGGGTGCCGGTACGAGCAAAGAGGACAGAGGAGAGTGACGGAGGCCACACAGTGGGAAGAGGGGGCCAGAAATGAGAAGGGTGCAGACGCTAATCTCAGGATCAGGAAGGATGTGGTTGGTGGGGAGATAAAGAAAAGTATCCCCGGCCATGAAAGCCACTGGAGATATTGGGACCAAAATATCCGGAGACCAAGCTGCTCGAGTTGGTGTCTCGGGACCGAGTGGACAGGTCAGGTCTGGGGAACCCTGGGCAGACCCGAGGTCACAGAAGTCCTCAAGTCCTCTCACACCAAGCCCTCCAGGGCTGACAGGAACAGAGCGTCCAGGGCCTCTGCCTCCCCCAAGGGTGGCTGGTCACAGGCCAAGACTTCGGAGGAAACCTGAGCCCAGAAGCAAAGGGGAACTGAGCTGGAAGAATCCATGCCAGCCCACCTCCCACGCCCTCCCCGCCTTGCCTGTTTTTCCTTTGGCCACACTGTACAGCATATGGGATCTTATTTCTCTGACCAGGGATCAAACCGGTGCCCCCCTTCTGAGGAAGTGTGGGGGTCCTAACCACCAGGCCCATTTTACAGATGGGGAAACTGAAGTCCCGAGAGGAGAAGGCCTTACTGACACTCACCGCAAGTAAGAAGCATAAGCGGGACCGGACTGAGCTATCGGGTTTTTTTCTGGGCAGTGGGTGAGCTGATGCCTTTGAACTGTGGTGTTGGAGAAGACTCTTAAGAGTGTCTTAGACTATGAGAAGATCAAATCAGTCAATTCTAAAGGAAATCAACCCTGAATATTCATTGGAAGGACGGACGCTGAATACTTTGGCCACCTGACGTGAAGAGACGACTCACTGGAAAAGACCCTGATGCTGGGAAAGATTGAGGGCAAGCGGAGAAGGGGACGACAGAGGATGAGATGGTTGGATGGCATCACCAGCTCAATGGCCATGCGTTTGAACAGGCCCCGGGAGACGGTGAAGGACAGGGAAGCCTGGCGTGCCACAGTCCATGGGGTCACAAAGAGGCGGACATGACTGAGCGACCAAACTGAACTAAACTGAGCTGATGCAGCCCCACCCCAGGAATCACCCTCTTTTCATGGGTCCCCACGAGGGGTGCCTTCAGCAAGATGTCAGCAGCTATTTCCTCCCTCATCCTCAAAAGCCGGCAGAGAGGGCAAGAGGGGTTCCTGACACAGCACATTTCTGTGGCAGGATGACGGAGGGGGCGGTTTCCTTTGAAAACGATCATCCTCACTGTCCCTCACCATGACAGGGTCCTGCAGGACGAACGGGCATTGTCATGTGTTTTCCCAAAGCAGAAACTGAGGCCCAAGACGTCCCTGGTAGCCCAGTGGCCAAGACTCTGCTCCCAAGGCAGGGGGCCCAGGTCAGACTCCTGGTCAGGGAATCAAACAGGCCACAGCTAGATCCTACAGGCCACAACTCATCAGCCACATGCTGCGACCCAGAGCCAAGATCCTGAGTGCCTCAACTAAGACGTGACCCCAAGTAATGAATTAATTAAAAAAAGAAAGAGAAACCGAGGTTCCCAGCAGTGAGGGGCTGTCCCCAGGGCACCAGCTAGAAAGTTATGGAGCTGGGGGCTGAAGAAACATCATGTCTCAAAGCTCTTGTGGCACGAGCCTCAGCTCTGAGCCCCAGGCCTGGGCCTGGGCGAGCCTGGCTTCAAATCCAACCGGGGCCTCTTCTTGTTACTAGAAACCCGGAAACTGGTTCTCAGCCCCCAGTGCTAGATCTGAAACCGCCTCCTCTATTCTAGCACCTTCCTGCTCAGACGAGTCAGACTCTCCACCAAAAGACCCCTGGGGTTTCCAGATGCACCCTCTTCTAAAACCTGGACAGCAGGTGGCCGGGGAGCACCTTTGCCTTTCCCCCTCAGCCCTGGTGCTTTGGGCCTAGCATCCACCGGAAGGGGCTGGTGAGAAGGCTCCCATCCAACAGAGTCCTGGGCCTCCAGAGGACCAGTGGGTCCTGACGTGAAGAGACGACTCACTGGAAAAGACCCTGATGCTGGGAAAGATTGAGGGCAAGCGGAGAAGGGGACGACAGAGGATGAGATGGTTGGATGGCATCACCAGCTCAATGGCCATGCGTTTGAACAGGCCCCGGGAGACGGTGAAGGACAGGGAAGCCTGGCGTGCCACAGTCCATGGGGTCACAAAGAGGCGGACATGACTGAGCGACCAAACTGAACTAAACTGAGCTGATGCAGCCCCACCCCAGGAATCACCCTCTTTTCATGGGTCCCCACGAGGGGTGCCTTCAGCAAGATGTCAGCAGCTATTTCCTCCCTCATCCTCAAAAGCCGGCAGAGAGGGCAAGAGGGGTTCCTGACACAGCACATTTCTGTGGCAGGATGACGGAGGGGGCGGTTTCCTTTGAAAACGATCATCCTCACTGTCCCTCACCATGACAGGGTCCTGCAGGACGTAACGGGCATTGTCATGTGTTTTCCCAAAGCAGAAACTGAGGCCCAAGACGTCCCTGGTAGCCCAGTGGCCAAGACTCTGCTCCCAAGGCAGGGGGCCCAGGTCAGACTCCTGGTCAGGGAATCAAACAGGCCACAGCTAGATCCTACAGGCCACAACTCATCAGCCACATGCTGCGACCCAGAGCCAAGATCCTGAGTGCCTCAACTAAGACGTGACCCCAAGTAATGAATTAATTAAAAAAAGAAAGAGAAACCGAGGTTCCCAGCAGTGAGGGGCTGTCCCCAGGGCACCAGCTAGAAAGTTATGGAGCTGGGGGCTGAAGAAACATCATGTCTCAAAGCTCTTGTGGCACGAGCCTCAGCTCTGAGCCCCAGGCCTGGGCCTGGGCGAGCCTGGCTTCAAATCCAACCGGGGCCTCTTCTTGTTACTAGAAACCCGGAAACTGGTTCTCAGCCCCCAGTGCTAGATCTGAAACCGCCTCCTCTATTCTAGCACCTTCCTGCTCAGACGAGTCAGACTCTCCACCAAAAGACCCCTGGGGTTTCCAGATGCACCCTCTTCTAAAACCTGGACAGCAGGTGGCCGGGGAGCACCTTTGCCTTTCCCCCTCAGCCCTGGTGCTTTGGGCCTAGCATCCACCGGAAGGGGCTGGTGAGAAGGCTCCCATCCAACAGAGTCCTGGGCCTCCAGAGGACCAGTGGGTCCCAAACTGGCCTGTGCTGTTAGAGTCATTCGGGTTTTTTCTTGTTGTTGTTTGCCACTTCTATTGGTCTTTCATTCATCTACTTTCATCCGTCTTTGTTCTTTGGCCCATGGGGGCCTCTCATCGTGGTGGCCTCTGTTGTCGCAGAGCTCCGGCTCGGTAATTGGACACATGGGTCCAGCCACTCTGCGGCACGTGGGATCTTCCTAGGCCGGGGATCGAACTGGCACCCTTGCACTGCCAGGCGGTGTCCCTATCCACTGGACCACCAGGGAAGCCCTCATCCGGGGTTTTTCACATTCCAAAAGGCCGCATCCCCGATCAATCACAGCACAGTCTCTGAGGGCAGAACACAGGCATCGACGCCTGGAAGCAGCCCAGGTGAGGCTGGGAACTCCTGCTCCGGGCCACGCTGCCGCCCAGCGCTCTGCTCCCGGTGGGCAGAGTGGCTTTGTGTTCTCTCATACTCGGTGCCTCGCTTCCCCAGCACGGCAGAGCGAGCCTGCTTGCCTCCGAGAGGCTGGGGGTGGGAAGGCCACCGAGCCTGAGAAGGTCTGCGGACTGACGCTCCTTCTGCACGTCCCCCTCTGGCCTGCTCCTTGGCACCTCAGCCCAGCTCTGTGGCTCTGCCAACTCTTCTCACGCCCACACCAAACCGAAAGTGAAGCGGAGGCCTGGAAATCCCCCTTTGTCTCCAGCCATGTGGCTGATGAGGATTGCAGAGGAATCATGTGCTGGCCTGGGGGTGCAGGGGCCCGAAGAACGTTCAACAGGTGAAGGAGAGAAATTACACCCTGAGGTTCAAACTCAAGGCCTAGAGATTGGTCTTCCCAATTCCAAAGGCAGAAATTGGCAGTGATTTCTTAGAGGGTGTCCACCCTTTGACGCCACAACAAACTGCCTGGCAAAAAGCCACAGAGAAAGCCACACGGCCCGGCCTACGCAGAGCGTGCTGGATAAGGAAATCCTGAGGCCAGGTTTGAACAACTCAACCCCAGTAAAGTTTGGTGTGACCACACCTCCGGGTTATGGGCATGAAAACCATTGTCACGGCTGGAGCCCCACTATGTATGACTGAATAAACCAGACACATGTATAATGATAGGAATAATATGATAGCATTTGTTTGAAGAATACATATAAAAAAAACCACCAATACTCTATTTCTTCCTCCAGGTCTATAATCACATGTGTTTATAACATAGAGCGTAAGAGCATGAATTTTGAAGCCAGTCTGTCTAGCTTGGGACTCAACTTTTTCACCATTTGCAGGCTGTGTGGCATCAGGCAAATTGAATAGCTTCTCTGGGCTTCAATGTTCTCGCGTAGAAAGCATGGATAGGACTTCCCTGGTGGTCCAGTGGTTAAGAACCCGTCTGCCAATGCAGGGGAGGCAGGCCGGATCCCTGCTCTGAGATGATTCCACGCAGCCCCACGCCCTACAACTGCTGAGCCCTTGTGCCCCAGAGCCCAGGCTCTGCAACAGGAGAAGCCACTGCGATGAGAAGCCCTCGAGCCACCGTGAAGAGCAGCCGCCACTCGCCACCACTAGGGAAAGCTTGTGCACGGCGACGAAGACCCAGCACAGCCAAAAAGAAAACAGATGAGAAGAAAAAAAGAAAAGCAAGGATAACTTCAGTTCCTACCTTAGAGGGTTATGAATGAGTTGATACTGCGGACTGACGCTCCTTCTGCACGTCCCCTCTGGCCTGCTCCTTGGCACCTCAGCCCAGCTCTGTGGCTCTGCCAACTCTTCTCACGCCCACACCAAACCGAAAGTGAAGCGGAGGCCTGGAAATCCCCCTTTGTCTCCAGCCATGTGGCTGATGAGGATTGCAGAGGAATCATGTGCTGGCCTGGGGGTGCAGGGGCCCGAAGAACGTTCAACAGGTGAAGGAGAGAAATTACACCCTGAGGTTCAAACTCAAGGCCTAGAGATTGGTCTTCCCAATTCCAAAGGCAGAAATTGGCAGTGATTTCTTAGAGGGTGTCCACCCTTTGACGCCACAACAAACTGCCTGGCAAAAAGCCACAGAGAAAGCCACACGGCCCGGCCTACGCAGAGCGTGCTGGATAAGGAAATCCTGAGGCCAGGTTTGAACAACTCAACCCCAGTAAAGTTTGGTGTGACCACACCTCCGGGTTATGGGCATGAAAACCATTGTCACGGCTGGAGCCCCACTATGTATGACTGAATAAACCAGACACATGTATAATGATAGGAATAATATGATAGCATTTGTTTGAAGAATACATATAAAAAAAACCACCAATACTCTATTTCTTCCTCCAGGTCTATAATCACATGTGTTTATAACATAGAGCGTAAGAGCATGAATTTTGAAGCCAGTCTGTCTAGCTTGGGACTCAACTTTTTCACCATTTGCAGGCTGTGTGGCATCAGGCAAATTGAATAGCTTCTCTGGGCTTCAATGTTCTCGCGTAGAAAGCATGGATAGGACTTCCCTGGTGGTCCAGTGGTTAAGAACCCGTCTGCCAATGCAGGGGAGGCAGGCCGGATCCCTGCTCTGAGATGATTCCACGCAGCCCCACGCCCTACAACTGCTGAGCCCTTGTGCCCCAGAGCCCAGGCTCTGCAACAGGAGAAGCCACTGCGATGAGAAGCCCTCGAGCCACCGTGAAGAGCAGCCGCCACTCGCCACCACTAGGGAAAGCTTGTGCACGGCGACGAAGACCCAGCACAGCCAAAAAGAAAACAGATGAGAAGAAAAAAAGAAAAGCAAGGATAACTTCAGTTCCTACCTTAGAGGGTTATGAATGAGTTGATACATGTAAAGTGCTTAAAACAGAGCCTTGCAGCTAGTGAGCCCAATATGAGTGGGTTTTTTTTTTTTTAATTGCTGGTTTTGGGGTTTTTTTTCCTTTTTTTTTTTGGTCATGCAGCATGGCTTGTGAAATCTTAGTTCCCTAATTGCAGTGAGAGAGCTGAATCCTAACCACTGGACTGCCCTCGTTTAGCTTGTTTGTTTTAATGCAAAGCCTTAGATAACGTTCTAGAAGGCAACACACCAAACTGGTTACCTCAAACTAGGGGAGCACAGGCCTGGGTGGGAAGCAGTGAGTAATAAAGGAGATGTACATGCCTGATACTATAAGGTGTTAAACTGTTTGCAAAGAGAATTTAGTCCTTTATTACCTGTGTGGTTTAAGCTGAACACATTTTTTTGGAAAGTGAAAGAAGACAGATGCAGAGTGACGGGAAAGCTAAACCTCTGAAGTCAGAAGAGGAATTCTGTTTCTAGGACGAATCATCTGATTTCTGTCCTCCCATGACAACTGACAGCACCCCGACACACAAAACACGGGCAGAACAAAGGCTGGGGGCAGCGGAGGGCTGGGGGTTAGGGATTGGTTGGGTTGGAACTTCGGTTCTGAGCCCCACTGCCCCAGACTGACTTGCTGGGTGACACCAGGCCAGTCCCCGCCCTCTCTGAGCCATGGCTGACTTGTACGTGAGGTTAATAACCAGCCCATCTTACAGGGGTCGGTGGAGCTGATACAAGAGCCTTTGGGGTCTGGAGGCTTGGGTGAAAATCCTGATTTCAACATGTTGTGCTGTGCAACCGAGGGCAAGTTTCCTAACCCCTCTGTACCACAAGTTCCTCATCTGCAAATCGGGGAGAGGATTTTGCATCTACTTCATTGAGTCATTCTGAGGATGGGAAACAATCATCACATGAAGATTACAGCTCAGTGAGGGGGACTGCCCATCTGCTGATGCCAGCTGATACTAATTTCATGGACTGGGGTCTCGGCCGTCTCAGCACGAGTCCGGGCCCCATGCCGGAGCATTCCACCTGCATCTCCTCGGTGGATCCTCAACCTTCCAAGACAGATGTTGCCTTCATGTTACTGACAAAGGCAAGGACTCTGGGAAGTCAAGAAACAAAGATTGGATAAAAAACCTCTACTGAGGGACCTTCCTGGTGGTCCAGTGGTTAGGACTCTTTGCTTCCAATGCAGGGGGCATGGGTTCAATCCCTGGTAAGGGAAATAAGATCCCACATGCTGCATGGCCAGAAAATTAAAAAAAAACCCAACAAACATTAAAACCCTTTCTGAGGATTTCCCTGGTGGTCCACTGGTTAAAAATCTGCCTGCCAATGCAGGGGACAGGAGTTCAATCCCTGACCCAGGAAGATCCATGGAATCTTTATGATCCAGGAAGATCCATGCACATGGGCAACTAAGCCTGTGCACCACAACTACTGAGCCCGAGCCCTAGAACCTGTGCTCTGCAACAAGAGCCCCCACTCACTGAAACCAGAGAATGCCCTCACATAGCAACAAAGCCCCAGCACCGCTAAAAATAAAAAGTGAATAAATTAAAAAATTAAGACCAAACAAAAAACCCAACCCTGTGAACTCAGAGGCACTTCCTTAACAGAAGTACCTTACTGCCTTCAAAAGATCTTTCTAAATAAGTCCATAGCTCTTATTTTTGTTCTAAAATATAATCTGTACTCATTTTAAAAGTTCTAAACACTGCGGAAATATATGATGTGAACTTTCCCACAATCTTACCCTTTAGGGGGAAAAACACAATTTCCAAGTTTTTTTTTTTTTTTTTAACTATGTTGGAGGACGTTTTTGCTTTATTTGAAAATCAAGGTATCATTTCCTTAAAATTTTTCTAGAAATCATTTCACTTTTAACGTGATTTTCTAAAGCATCCTTTAGAAGGTGCATGGAAGGAAACCCACAAAAGAAACCCAAGGGAAACAAAACCAGAATGATGCCCATTAAACTGGATGAGCTGCCTCCCCGGGTCTCTGGCTGGAGGCTTGGCCTCCCACTGTTGAAACCGTGATCAGCAGTGTAAGAGGCGTTATGGATATTAGCGGTCAACTGAGACTTTTTTTTTTTTTTAAATTTTGGCCTCTTTTATTGTTTTTTTTTTTTTTAATGTATTTATTTTCATCTATCTTTTATTCTTTGGCCTGTGTGGGCCTCCCATCGCAGTGGCCTCTCTCATTGCAGAGCACCGGCTCTGGGCGCATGCGCTCCAGAGTGCTGGCTCCTAATTGCACACATCGGTCCAGCCGCTCTGGGGCATGTGGGATCCTCCCAGGCCAGGGATTGAACTGGCGCCCCTCGCACTGCAAGGCGTTGTCCTTACCCACTGGACCACCAGGGAAGCCCTCAACTGAGGCTTTTTTTCTTGACTAATCAGAAAGGCTTAGAGAGAAGTGAAGAGGACGGCTGCTCTCATTTTTATGACTCAGCGAACGCCTTGCCCTCACACCTCCTTAACATTCTGCTGACGCTGCTGCCTTAAGTCTCTACTGGGACAAAGCTTGATCTCTCCATTTCAAGAGAATTCTGCAATTGAGAAATGCACAGGACACCTTCAAGAACTTAAGGAAGGGCTTCTCTAGTGGTCCAGTTGTTAAGAATCCAGTTTGCCAACCCAGATGCCCATCGATGAACGAATGGATACAAAAGCTCTGGTACATATACACAATGGAATACTACACAGGTGTAAAAAGAAATGCAGAAGAATCAGCCCTAATGAGGTGGCTGAATCTAGAACCTATCATAAAAAGTGAAGTCAGTCAGAAAGAGAAGGACAAGTACAGTATATTAACACATAAATATGGAATCTAGTAGGATGGTGATGATGGCACACACAGTGAAGTGATGGAAAGACAGACATGGACAGTGGACATATGGACATTGTGGGAAAGAAACAGTGGGTGAGAGGCGTAAAGGAAGTAGCATGAAGGCCTGTACTATCATATGTGAAGAAAATAGCTCTAGTCATTGCTCTGTGAGAAAAGCAGATCCTTCAGGGGTGCTGTATGACGGTCTGGAGGGGTGCAGTGGGGGGGATATACATATGACTAATCTGAGAACATACATATCTGTTATCCCGGGTCTCTGGCATCTCCACTGTTGAAACCGTGATCAGCAGTGTAAGAGGCGTTATGGATATTAGCGGTCAACTGAGACTTTTTTTTTTAAATTTTGGCCTCTTTTATTGATTTTTTATTTATTTATTTTCATCTATCTTTTATTCCTTGGCATGTGTGGGCCTCCCATCGCAGTGGCCTCTCTCATTGCAGAGCACTGGCTCTGGGCGCATGCGCTCCAGAGTGCTGGCTCCTAATTGCACACATCGGTCCAGCCGCTCTGGGGCATGTGGGATCCTCCCAGGCCAGGGATTGAACTGGCGCCCCTCGCACTGCAAGGCGTTGTCCTTACCCACTGGACCACCAGGGAAGCCCTCAACTGAGGCTTTTTTTCTTGACTAATCAGAAAGGCTTAGAGAGAAGTGAAGAGGACGGCTGCTCTCATTTTTATGACTCAGCGAACGCCTTGCCCTCACACCTCCTTAACATTCTGCTGACGCTGCTGCCTTAAGTCTCTACTGGGACAAAGCTTGATCTCTCCATTTCAAGAGAATTCTGCAATTGAGAAATGCACAGGACACCTTCAAGAACTTAAGGAAGGGCTTCTCTAGTGGTCCAGTTGTTAAGAATCCAGTTTGCCAACCCAGATGCCCATCGATGAACGAATGGATACAAAAGCTCTGGTACATATACACAATGGAATACTACACAGGTGTAAAAAGAAATGCAGAAGAATCAGCCCTAATGAGGTGGCTGAATCTAGAACCTATCATAAAAAGTGAAGTCAGTCAGAAAGAGAAGGACAAGTACAGTATATTAACACATAAATATGGAATCTAGTAGGATGGTGATGATGGCACACACAGTGAAGTGATGGAAAGACAGACATGGACAGTGGACATATGGACATTGTGGGAAAGAAACAGTGGGTGAGAGGCGTAAAGGAAGTAGCATGAAGGCCTGTACTATCATATGTGAAGAAAATAGCTCTAGTCATTGCTCTGTGAGAAAAGCAGATCCTTCAGGGGTGCTGTATGACGGTCTGGAGGGGTGCAGTGGGGGGGATATACATATGACTAATCTGAGAACATACATATCTGTAAATAACAAAACTCTGTAACAGTTAAAAGTAAAATAAAAGGGGTTTTTTTGTTGTTTTTTTTTTTTTTTTTTAAAAAAAAAGAATCCAGCTTGCAATGCAAGGGACACTGATTTGATCCCTGGTTCAGGAAGATCCCACATGCATGGAGCAACTAAGCCTGCGCACCACAACTGCCGAGACCACATGCTGCAACTACTGAAGGCCAAGTGCACAGAGCCAGTTCTGCAACAAGAGAAGCCACTGCAATGAGAAGCCTGCATGCCGCAGTGAAGAATAGCCCCTGCTCACCACAACTAGAGAAAGCCCACGTACAGCAACAAAGACTCACCATAGCCACACAAAAAAAAGAACTTAGAGAAAAGACTATTGTGAGACACATAAACCAGCAAGATATTTCCCTCTTCAAACGAGATGATGCGACAGACCAGAAGACCCCAGATCGCCAGCTCCCTAGAGATGAGTCCTCCCTCCACTTGGCATGAGAGTTAGAAGGAATGTCTGAGGCAAGGGGTTGATGGGGGCTTGGGGTTTGGTGATGGTACAGACTCCATGCCTCCCCACAAAAGATGGACATTGGGGGATCAGGCAGTTTTCAGCTGCCTGTAGCCTCTGTACCCACACAGTCTTCTAGGAAAGAAACTAGTAACATGGCCTCAAAGACTTTAAAAACAATGTTTCATTCATAGACAGAGAGAACAGACTGTTGGTTGCCAAAGGCGGAGGCGGGGAGGCTGAAGGAGGAACGGAGTGGGAGGCTGGGATTAGCAGATGTAAGCTTTGAAATGGGTGAAGAGGAAGACTTGGTAAGGAGGCGTGGCAGTCAAGGTGAAGGCGTCTTGGCTAAAAATGTTTGTTCCTCTCCCTCCTCCTTTTCCTTGGAACTCACTGGCCTCCTAACCAAGTCTGCCTATTGACCCCTTTCAGCTTTTACATACAGAATGAATAAACAACAAGATCCTACTGTACAGCACAGAGAACTATATTTATTCAGTATCCTATGATAAACCATTATGGAAAAAATATTTTTAAAAGAATGGATATAAAAAGCAATCTGGTATAACTATCTTGGAACTCTTGACTCTGTTGGAAGCTTACAGCTACCAGGAGAAGTCGGGACTCTTTGTGACCTATGGACTGCAGTCCACCAGGCTCCTCCGTCCAGGGAACTCTCCAGGTAAGAACACTGGAGTGGCTAGTGGTTCTCTTTTCCAGGGGATCTTCCCAACCCAGGGGGTGAACTCAGATCTTCCTCATCGCAGGCAGATTCTTTACCATCTGAGCCACCAGGAAAGCCACCAGGGAGCGGGGTAGCCTAGCTCTTCTCCAGGGGATCTTCCCGACCCAGGAGTTGAACCAGGGTCTCCTGCAGGGCAGGTGGATTCTTTACCAGCTGAGCTACCAGAGAAACCCAAATGTTGGTGAATTGGGGTCATTTAGTTCCTTGCACACCAGTACGTACTTATCCCTGATCCCTCAAAACTCATGGCAGTCAGCCATGCACACTTTCCTGGAGCAACCTACACACAGCAGCTGGAGCTAGGGCGGGTGAAAAGGACCCTCCCTCCAGACTTTGGAGACCTGTGCCCTGATTATTGATCCCTGTTTCTGAATATTGTTAGTAATAATCAGCCATTATTAATTAATAATTGTCACCCATTATGAATAATAATCAGCCATTATTAATATAATCAGCCATTATAATCATCCCTCCATGGTGGCAAGATCCTCCTCCTCCAGCTGAACTGACCTCCAGGAGATTTAAACGGCCTGGGCCCTTTGTTTCCTCCTTAAATTCTGCTTTTCCCCTTTCCAGGGAGCCAGACGTTAAGGAGTAGGACATTCAGAAACTGCTGCACATACAGGGAAGATTATAAAGCGACTGCACTTGCCTCAGGGAAAGGCTCAGACAAGACATAAGAAGATGAAAAGGCATAAGAAGACATTAAGTTTACACCTCAGGTGGATCCTGAGCACAGAGACGATTTGCAACAACATGATAAACCAAAAAGGAACTAACAAAAAACAATAGCCAAAACCAGTAACCCTGGAAAGGCGGAGAATCTTATTTTCAGAGTTAACATGCTATTAGACTCAAATGTCCAATGTTCAACAGGGACCACACACACACACACAAAAGTCATGAAGCATACAGAGGAAACAATGGCCTGCTGAAAAGAACAAAACAATTCAATGGATTCTGTCTCTGAAAACAATTTCATGACAGATATATTAGACAAAGACCTTAAAACAACTGCCTTAAAGAGGTCCCCAGAACTAAGAAAGTCAAAAGTAGTTGTGTGAAGAAAATGGAAATATTGATGAAAGAAAACCTAAAAAGAAAGCAAGAAGAGATTCTGGAACTGAAAAAAATGAAGTATCTAAAATGAAAAATTCATAGAGAAATTGAAAGATAGATTTGAGCAGGCAGAAGAAAGAATCAGGCAGCTTCAAGATGGGATAGAGGAAATTATCAAGACTGAGAGAAAAACACTGAAGAAAATGAATAGAGTTTAAAGGATGTGTGAGACATGATTAAGTGGACCACCTACATTATGGAGCCTTTGAAGAAGGAGGAAAAAGTGACAGAGAGAAACACTGAAGAAATAATGTCAGAAAACCTTCTGCATTTGATGAAACAGCTAAATATAAACATTCAAGAAACTTAATAAATTTCAAGTAAAAATTAACTCAAAAAGACCTACACCAGGACACATTATAAACAGACTATTAAAAACCAAAGACAGGACTTCCTTGGTGGTCCAAGGTTAAGAATCCACCAACCAACACAGGAGACAAGGGTTCAATCCCTGGTCTGGGAAGATTCCATGTGCCACAGGGCAACTAAGCCTGTGCATCACAACTACTGAGCCCACGCACCCTGGAGCCCATGCCTGCAACAAGAGAAGCCACTGCAATGGGAAGTCCACACACTGCCATTGGAGAGTAGCCCCTGATCACAACAACTCGAGAAAGCCCAAGAGTAGCAATGAAGATCCAGTACAGCCAAAAATGAAGAGATAGTAATAATAAAGAAAAAGAATAAACATTTTTTTTTTAAAAGACAAAGGACGGGCCTTGAAAGCAGCAAGAGAGAAGTGAATCATCACATATACAGCTCCTCAATAAGATTATCTGTAAATTTCTCCTGAGAAACTTGGAGACCTGAGGACAGTGGACCCATACATTCAAAATACTAAAAGAAAACGACTGTCAACCAAGAATACTATATCTGGCAAAATTGTCCTTCAGAAGTCGGGGAAGTCAATGGATTAAACATAAAGGGATTAAACTCGCCAATCAAAAGACAGATTGGGGGGCTTCCCTGGTGGTCCAGTGGGTAAAGAGTTCACCTTGCAGTACAAGGGGCACCAGTTTGATCCTGGGCCCAGGAAGATCCCACGTGCCACTGAGCGGCTGGACCGATGTGTCCAACTACCGAGCTGGAGCTCTGGAGCGCATGCACCCAGAGCTGGTGCTCTGAAGCGAGAGAGGCCACTGCGATGGGAGGCTCACATGGGCCAAAGAACAAAGATGGATGAAAATGGATAAATGAAAGAGTAATAGAAGTTGACCAAGAAAAAAAAAAAAAAAGTAAAGGGATGAAAAAAAGTATTCCATGAAAATAATAACCAAAGGAAAGCAAGAATAGTCACAGTAATAGAAGATAAAGTTGATTTTAAATTTTAAAAAAAGTTACAGAATACAAAGAAGGATTTATGTGTTAATAAAAGGTTACATACATCAAGATGATGTACCAATTATAAACATTTACATACTTAATGACAGACTGCCAAAATATACAAGGCACAGAATAACAGAATTGAAGAGAGAAATGGGCAGTTTTACAATAATCGTTGGAGATTTTAATACCCACTCACAGTAATGGATAGAACAATCAAACAGAAGATAAGTCAAGAAATAGAGGACTTAAATAATACAATAAGTCAATGAGATCTCACGGATATATACAGAATACTCAACCCAACAATACACATTCTCAATTGTACATAGGATATTTTCCAGGATTGACCATAGATAAGGACAAAAATTAAGTCTTAATTGATTCTAAAAGACAGCACACAAAATATAGTTTCAGAGCATAATGATGTTAGAAATCAGTAACATAAAGGAAACTGGAAAATTCACAAAATCATGGGAAAAAAACAGCCCACATTCAAACCATCAATAAATCATAGAAGAAATCACCATGAAAAAATTACAAAAGAAACATCCCATATACAGCTCCTAAGTTCAAATTTCTCCTGAGAAACTTGGAGACCTGAGGACAGTGGACCCATACATTCAAAATACTAAAAGAAAACGACTGTCAACCAAGAATACTATATCTGGCAAAATTGTCCTTCAGAAGTCGGGGAAGTCAATGGATTAAACATAAAGGGATTAAACTCGCCAATCAAAAGACAGATTGGGGGGCTTCCCTGGTGGTCCAGTGGGTAAAGAGTTCACCTTGCAGTACAAGGGGCACCAGTTTGATCCTGGGCCCAGGAAGATCCCACGTGCCACTGAGCGGCTGGACCGATGTGTCCAACTACCGAGCTGGAGCTCTGGAGCGCATGCACCCAGAGCTGGTGCTCTGAAGCGAGAGAGGCCACTGCGATGGGAGGCTCACATGGGCCAAAGAACAAAGATGGATGAAAATGGATAAATGAAAGAGTAATAGAAGTTGACCAAGAAAAAAAAAAAAAAAAGTAAAGGGATGAAAAAAAGTATTCCATGAAAATAATAACCAAAGGAAAGCAAGAATAGTCACAGTAATAGAAGATAAAGTTGATTTTAAATTTTAAAAAAAGTTACAGAATACAAAGAAGGATTTATGTGTTAATAAAAGGTTACATACATCAAGATGATGTACCAATTATAAACATTTACATACTTAATGACAGACTGCCAAAATATACAAGGCACAGAATAACAGAATTGAAGAGAGAAATGGGCAGTTTTACAATAATCGTTGGAGATTTTAATACCCACTCACAGTAATGGATAGAACAATCAAACAGAAGATAAGTCAAGAAATAGAGGACTTAAATAATACAATAAGTCAATGAGATCTCACGGATATATACAGAATACTCAACCCAACAATACACATTCTCAATTGTACATAGGATATTTTCCAGGATTGACCATAGATAAGGACAAAAATTAAGTCTTAATTGATTCTAAAAGACAGCACACAAAATATAGTTTCAGAGCATAATGATGTTAGAAATCAGTAACATAAAGGAAACTGGAAAATTCACAAAATCATGGGAAAAAAACAGCCCACATTCAAACCATCAATAAATCATAGAAGAAATCACCATGAAAATTACAAACTACTTGGAGATGAAGAAAAACAAAAAGACAACATACCCAAACTTGTAGGACACAGCAGAAACAGTGCTAAGGGGAAATTTTATAGTTTCAATGTTTAGATTCAAAAATAAGAAAGACCTCAATCAACAACCTAACTTTACAACTTGTGCTTGTGTTTAGTCACTCAGTTGTGTATGACTCCTTGTGACCCCATTGACTGCAGCCCACCAGGCTCCTTTGTCCATGAGGATTCTGCAGGCAAGAATACTGGAGTGGGTTGCCATGCCCTTCCCCAGGGGATCTTCCCAACCCAGGGATCAAATTCAGGTCTCCTGCATTGCAAGTGGGTTCTTTACCATCTGAGCCACAGAACTAGAAAAGAAAAGCATATTAAACCCAAAGCTAGCAGAAGAAAGGAAATACTCACAATTAGACATAAATAAAGGAAAAGGAGAATAGAAAAATAATAGAGAAAAATCAGTAAAATCAAAAGTTAGTTCTTCAAAAACATCAACAAAATTGACAAACCTTCTGAACTAGAAAGAGAGAGAGAAGACTCAAATCACTAAAATCAGAAAGTGGGCACATCACTACCAATTCTGCAGGAATAAAAAGAATTATAACACTATGAACAACTGTATGTCAACAAACTGAATAACCTACATGAAATGGACAAATTCCTAGGAATACAAAACCTTATAACATTAAATCAACATTAAACAGAAAACCTGAATAGACCTATAACTAGTAAGGAGATACATCAGCAGTAAAAAAATTTCCCAACAAAGAAAAGTCTTAGACCAAATGGTTTCACTGGTGAATTCAACCAAAAAGTTTAAAAGAACTAATACCAATCCTTCTCAAACTAACAAGAAATAGAAAGGACCCACTCACAGTAATGGATAGAACAATCAAACAGAAGATAAGTCAAGAAATGAGAAAAAACTAAAAACCGGATATATACAGAATACTCAACCCAACAATACACATTCTCAATTGTACATAGGATATTTTCCAGGATTGACCATAGATAAGGACAAAAATTAAGTCTTAATTGATTCTAAAAGACAGCACACAAAATATAGTTTCAGAGCATAATGATGTTAGAAATCAGTAACATAAAGGAAACTGGAAAATTCACAAAATCATGGGAAAAAAACAGCCCACATTCAAACCATCAATAAATCATAGAAGAAATCACCATGAAAATTACAAACTACTTGGAGATGAAGAAAAACAAAAAGACAACATACCCAAACTTGTAGGACACAGCAGAAACAGTGCTAAGGGGAAATTTTATAGTTTCAATGTTTAGATTCAAAAATAAGAAAGACCTCAATCAACAACCTAACTTTACAACTTGTGCTTGTGTTTAGTCACTCAGTTGTGTATGACTCCTTGTGACCCCATTGACTGCAGCCCACCAGGCTCCTTTGTCCATGAGGATTCTGCAGGCAAGAATACTGGAGTGGGTTGCCATGCCCTTCCCCAGGGGATCTTCCCAACCCAGGGATCAAATTCAGGTCTCCTGCATTGCAAGTGGGTTCTTTACCATCTGAGCCACAGAACTAGAAAAGAAAAGCATATTAAACCCAAAGCTAGCAGAAGAAAGGAAATACTCACAATTAGACATAAATAAAGGAAAAGGAGAATAGAAAAATAATAGAGAAAAATCAGTAAAATCAAAAGTTAGTTCTTCAAAAACATCAACAAAATTGACAAACCTTCTGAACTAGAAAGAGAGAGAGAAGACTCAAATCACTAAAATCAGAAAGTGGGCACATCACTACCAATTCTGCAGGAATAAAAAGAATTATAACACTATGAACAACTGTATGTCAACAAACTGAATAACCTACATGAAATGGACAAATTCCTAGGAATACAAAACCTTATAACATTAAATCAACATTAAACAGAAAACCTGAATAGACCTATAACTAGTAAGGAGATACATCAGCAGTAAAAAAATTTCCCAACAAAGAAAAGTCTTAGACCAAATGGTTTCACTGGTGAATTCAACCAAAAAGTTTAAAAAGAACTAATACCAATCCTTCTCAAACTTATCGACCTGAATCAGCCATAGGTATACACATGTTGTCCCCCTACCTCCCCCATCTCCCTCTCCATCCCACCCCTCCAGGTCACCACAGAGCCCCTGTTTGAGATCCCCTAGTCCCACAGCATATGGACGAACACTTTTAACTCATTCTAGGAGGCCAGCACTACTCTGATATCAAAAGCCAGACAAAGACACTACAAAAAAACTAGAGACTAACATTCCTAACAAACAATGATGCAAACACCCTCAACAAAGACTAGAGACCAAATTCAGCGAATCAAAAAGGTTATACGCTGTGACCAAGTTATATTTATCCCTAGAATGCAAGGATGGTTCAACATATGAAAACTGTTCAGGGCAAAATGTTACATCAACAAAATGAAGAGAAGAAACCACACAATTGTGTAAACTGATACAAAAACTTTTTGTACAATAAAAAAACAGTCAATAAACTAGGAATAGAAGGAAACTTATCTCAACATACTAAAAGTTATATATGAAAAACACACAGAAAATACCGCACTCAGTAGAGAAAGACGGAAAGCTTTTCCTCTGAGATCAAGAAGAAAGCAAGGATATCTGTTCTCATCACTTCTGTACAGCACAGAACTAGCAATTCTAGCTGTGTCAATTAACAATAAAAGGAAATAAAAAGATCTCCAAGTTGGAAAGGAAGAAGTTGAATTATCTGTTTGCAGACAGTAGGATCTTATATGTAGAAAACCCTAAAGATTTCACAGAAAAATCTGTTAGAGCTAATAAATGAATTCCGCAAGGTGGCAAGACACAAAGACAACACAAACAGATCCGCTGTTTCTAAATATGAACAATGAGTAATATGAAAAGGAAATTACCAAAACAATTCCATTGATAATGGTATCAAACATAGAACTTTTTGGCCAATCCAACACTTTGAAGCTAACCTAACTGAGGAGGTGAAAATCTGTACAATGTAACTCCAAAATGTTGCTGAAAGAAATTAAATAAGGCATAAGTAAACGGAAACACATCTCATGTTCATGGATTGGAACACTTATCATTGTTGAAATGTCAAAATGACCCAAAGTGATCTATAGATGCAATGCAATCTCTATCAAAATCCCAATGACCTCTCTTTTGCAGAGATTTTCAAAAATCCTAAAATTCATAATGGAATCTCAAGGGACCCCAAATAGTCAAAACATTCCTGAAAAACAAAACAAAACTAGAAGACTCACATTTCCTGATTTCAAAATGTGCTACAGTAATCAGAATGGGGGGGTGGGGGGACAAAGGAAATTATACAGAAATGGAATAGACAGTCTAGAAATAACCCCTCACATATATAGTCAAATGACTTTTGAGAGAGTGCAAAGACCTTTCCAATGGGGGAAAGGACAGTCTTTTCAACAAATGGTTCTGGGAAAATTGGATATTCACATGTGATGGGATGAAGGTAGAGTGTTACCTAATACCATACATAAAAACTAGCTCAAAATGGATAAGGCCCTGAATAAAAGACCTAAAATAATAAAATCCGTAGAAGCAAACATAGAATGAAAACCTGTGATATTGGGTTTGGCAATGATTTCTCAGGGATGACACCAAAGGCACAGACATCAGAAGAATTAATAGAAAAACTGGACTTCATAAAAAATTAAAAAATCATACATCCGAAGACCCTATCCACGGAGGAAAAAGACAACCCACAGAAGAAAATATTTACAAAACATACATCTGATGAGGGGTTAACATCTAGAATACAGACTCCTAAAACTCAACAACAAAAAGCCAAAGACACTAATTCAAAAATGGGCAAAGGATCTGAACAGACATTTCTCCAAAAAGATATATGAATGACCAATAAGCACATGAAAAGGCATTCAGCACTACTAATCGGTAGTTGCTGTGTCGTCACTAAGTTGTGTTCGACTCTTTTGTGACCTCATGAACTGTAGCCCGCCAGGCTCCTCTGTCCACAGGATTTCCCAGGCAGGAATACTGGAGTGGGTTGCCATGTCCTTCTCCAGGGGATCTTCCTGACGCAGGATCGAACCTACTGGCAGAAGATTCTTTACCAACAAGCCATCAGAGAATCCCTGCTAATCATTAGGGAAATAGGCTTCCCAGGTGGCACAGTGGTAGAGAAGCCACCTGCCAGTGCAGGAGATACAGAAGATGTGGGTTTGATCCCTGGATGGAAAAGATCCCCTGAAGTAGAAAATAGCAACCCACTCCAGCATTCTTGCTTGGAAAATTCCGTGGACAGATGCAATGCAATCTCTATCAAAATCCCAATGACCTCTCTTTTGCAGAGATTTTCAAAAATCCTAAAATTCATAATGGAATCTCAAGGGACCCCAAATAGTCAAAACATTCCTGAAAAACAAAACAAAACTAGAAGACTCACATTTCCTGATTTCAAAATGTGCTACAGTAATCAGAATGGGGGGGTGGGGGGACAAAGGAAATTATACAGAAATGGAATAGACAGTCTAGAAATAACCCCTCACATATATAGTCAAATGACTTTTGAGAGAGTGCAAAGACCTTTCCAATGGGGGAAAGGACAGTCTTTTCAACAAATGGTTCTGGGAAAATTGGATATTCACATGTGATGGGATGAAGGTAGAGTGTTACCTAATACCATACATAAAAACTAGCTCAAAATGGATAAGGCCCTGAATAAAAGACCTAAAATAATAAAATCCGTAGAAGCAAACATAGAATGAAAACCTGTGATATTGGGTTTGGCAATGATTTCTCAGGGATGACACCAAAGGCACAGACATCAGAAGAATTAATAGAAAAACTGGACTTCATAAAAAATTAAAAAATCATACATCCGAAGACCCTATCCACGGAGGAAAAAGACAACCCACAGAAGAAAATATTTACAAAACATACATCTGATGAGGGGTTAACATCTAGAATACAGACTCCTAAAACTCAACAACAAAAAGCCAAAGACACTAATTCAAAAATGGGCAAAGGATCTGAACAGACATTTCTCCAAAAAGATATATGAATGACCAATAAGCACATGAAAAGGCATTCAGCACTACTAATCGGTAGTTGCTGTGTCGTCACTAAGTTGTGTTCGACTCTTTTGTGACCTCATGAACTGTAGCCCGCCAGGCTCCTCTGTCCACAGGATTTCCCAGGCAGGAATACTGGAGTGGGTTGCCATGTCCTTCTCCAGGGGATCTTCCTGACGCAGGGATCGAACCTACTGGCAGAAGATTCTTTACCAACAAGCCATCAGAGAATCCCTGCTAATCATTAGGGAAATAGGCTTCCCAGGTGGCACAGTGGTAGAGAAGCCACCTGCCAGTGCAGGAGATACAGAAGATGTGGGTTTGATCCCTGGATGGAAAAGATCCCCTGAAGTAGAAAATAGCAACCCACTCCAGCATTCTTGCTTGGAAAATTCCGTGGACAGAAGAGCCATGCAGATTGCAGCCCACAGGGTTGCAGAGAGTTAGACAGGACTGAGCAACTGCACATACACACATACAATCAAAACTACAGTGAGATATTACCTCACATCCAATAGAATGGCAACTGTGGGAAAACACACACACACACAGAAAACAAAAAGGGTTGGGGAGGATGTGGAGAAATTGGAATCCTCGTGCACTAGTAGTAGGAATGTAAAATGGTATAGCTGCTATGGGAGACAATGTGGAGGTGCTTCAAAAAATTAAAAATAGAACTACACCCTGATCCTGGATATATACTGAAGAGAATTAAAAGCGTGTCTTGAAGAGGTATTTGTACACCCATGTTCACAGAAGCATTGGTTGTAATAGGTAAAACGTGGAAGCAATCCAAGTGTCCATCGATGGATGAATGAATAAGCAAAACATGATTATACACAAAATGGAATAGTACCCAGCCTTTAAAAGGAAGGAAATTCTGCAACATGTTGCAAGATAAATGAAACTTGAGGACACCTAAGTTAAGTGACATAAGTCAGTTCCCCAAAGACAGATAATGTATGATTTCACCTATATGAGATACTTAGAGAAGTCAAATCCACAGAGCTAGTAGAATGAGAGCTACCAGGGGCTGAGGGGAAGGAAGACTAAGAGAGTGATTGGGTAATGGGCGTAGGATTTCAGTTTTACATGATGAAGCATTATGGTGACAGTCGATGGTGATGGATTCACAACAACATGAATGTCTTTAAAAGCACTGAATTGTGCACTTAAAAAGGGCTGACAGGAGACTTTCCTGGTAGCACAGTGGATGGGAATCCGGCTGCCAAGGCAGGGGACGTGAGTTCAAATCCCAGTCTGAGAAGATTCCACATGTGTGGAGCACCTAAGCCGTGTGACACAATGACTCAACCTAGGCTCTGTCACCAGCGAGCTACCGCTACAGAGCCCCACGTGCTGCAGCTACTGGAGCCTGTGAACCTCAGAGCCCGTGCTCCACAACCAGAGAAGCCATCGCAACGAGAAGCCCATGCATTGCGACTAGAGAGGAGCCCCCACGCGCCGCAGCTGAAGAAAGTTCACGCAGCTATGAAGATGCAGCACAGCCAAAAATAAAGAAATTACTAAAACATGAAAAAGTGTTGATGGACATTTTTATGTATGTTTCTGCACAATGAAAACATTAAAAATAAAGTCCATATATCCTTTTAGAAGCCCACAGTGGAACCAGAACTGAAGGAAACCATTCACACTGTGAGAGAGTTCTGGTCACCAGAATGTTCACCACAGGCTAGATGTCAGCTGGGGCGGCACCATCTTTCCTGGTACAGATGGACGGGCTCAGACACCCTGAAATACCATGGCCGGAGGAAGCTTACCGCCTCCCCGCAGGTAGACCTCCCTGGACAGAGGGCTCCTACTCGAGGTTCAGCCGTCTGTTAAATTACAGGCAAGAGGGGCTAAGCTGCCTTGTGCCCTTCACTGCAGTCCTGGCTGCCTGCTGGCTACTCTGTGTACGTGTGTCCTGGCTGTTTCTATGGGCACATCAGTCCCCAGGGCGGGGACTCTGTCATATCCCCAACTGTCGCCCAGTACCTAGCACACAGCCTGGCCTGCTGCAGAAACCCAGCAGAGGCGTGCTGAGAGGGTTAACGACCGCAGAGCAGAGCTGGCGCGTGACCCTGGGGTCAGTACCCACCTCGCAGGAAGTATGTGCATCACCTTCGTGACAGTGCCCTTTGGGCATCCTATCCTGAAGAAGTTTCCGGGGGTCTTCCTCCAGTGCGGTCTAGCTTTTCTCCACCTTCTCTGCATCCTCCCTTCTCTCCTGTCTCCTCTTCCTTCTTCTCAGGAGCACAGATTGAGGCCTAGCACACGCACCTGCTCTGCTGGCCGGCAGATCCCTGCTTGTCTCTTGGCACCCAGGTCTCACCCACCCCAGTCCCATCAAGGCATTTTTCCAGAAATACTTCCTTCCCTGAGAAGAATTCTGATAAGAGTTAGGGAAAGAGTGAAATTGTTACATCTTGTTATAATTATTTTTAATATATAACAAAGGGAACAGTCCATGTGTAGGAAGAGAAACCAAGATCCAATCTAAATGTCTAACAAAGGTTACAGTTCAACCATTCCTTGGACAAGCGTGTAGCCACTTGAGATGAACGTATACTTACATATAACACAGAGAACCCTGTTCCGTGCGATGTGGCAGCCCCGATGGGAGGCGGTTTGGGGGAGAATGGGTACGTGTGTATGTGTGGGTGAGTCTCTTCCCTGTTCACCTGAAACTATGACACCGTTGTTCACTGGGCATACTCCAATACAAAATAAAAAGTACAAAATACATTTTAAAATGACAGTGCCCTCATACTATCAAATAGATAATTTCCTGTTAGGGAAATTAAAAGGGAGGAAGTCTTGTTCAGGCTCCAGGAGAGCAGCCTCCGACCTGCGTCTCATCTGCCTAGACACCGCCCACCTGCAAGCACAGGAAGTCAGCTGACTCTTGAGAAAGGGGGTGGGTCTTGCGATTCTGGAGCCCCTGAGGGTCTGGCCAATCCCCTGGAGTCAAATGAAATCTTATGACTCATACAGTGAAACAAACAGCAGTGTAGGAAGGTGAAAGTAAAAAAATGAGCTGACTTTGTGCATGCAAACTGATACATGTGCAAAATGACGATATCAATTCGCAGCCTGGGGTGATACGCAGGAGCCCCTGACACTGCAGCCGGAAGTCTCACCTGTGGGATGGATAGACCCCAAGGGACCTTCTCCCAACTGGGACTGCAGATTGCTGTTGGTGAGGTACTTCCCAGGACGTTGTTTAAGTCTGGATGTTGCTCAGATCCATTCAGTGATGTATGTTCTGTTTTCTCTATTGTGTTTTTTTAATTTATCTTCTTTTTTAATGACTGTGTTTATTGAAAAGTTTTGTCTCCTCTTCCTTCTTCTCAGGAGCACAGATTGAGGCCTAGCACACGCACCTGCTCTGCTGGCCGGCAGATCCCTGCTTGTCTCTTGGCACCCAGGTCTCACCCACCCCAGTCCCATCAAGGCATTTTTCCAGAAATACTTCCTTCCCTGAGAAGAATTCTGATAAGAGTTAGGGAAAGAGTGAAATTGTTACATCTTGTTATAATTATTTTTAATATATAACAAAGGGAACAGTCCATGTGTAGGAAGAGAAACCAAGATCCAATCTAAATGTCTAACAAAGGTTACAGTTCAACCATTCCTTGGACAAGCGTGTAGCCACTTGAGATGAACGTATACTTACATATAACACAGAGAACCCTGTTCCGTGCGATGTGGCAGCCCCGATGGGAGGCGGTTTGGGGGAGAATGGGTACGTGTGTATGTGTGGGTGAGTCTCTTCCCTGTTCACCTGAAACTATGACACCGTTGTTCACTGGGCATACTCCAATACAAAATAAAAAGTACAAAATACATTTTAAAATGACAGTGCCCTCATACTATCAAATAGATAATTTCCTGTTAGGGAAATTAAAAGGGAGGAAGTCTTGTTCAGGCTCCAGGAGAGCAGCCTCCGACCTGCGTCTCATCTGCCTAGACACCGCCCACCTGCAAGCACAGGAAGTCAGCTGACTCTTGAGAAAGGGGGTGGGTCTTGCGATTCTGGAGCCCCTGAGGGTCTGGCCAATCCCCTGGAGTCAAATGAAATCTTATGACTCATACAGTGAAACAAACAGCAGTGTAGGAAGGTGAAAGTAAAAAAATGAGCTGACTTTGTGCATGCAAACTGATACATGTGCAAAATGACGATATCAATTCGCAGCCTGGGGTGATACGCAGGAGCCCCTGACACTGCAGCCGGAAGTCTCACCTGTGGGATGGATAGACCCCAAGGGACCTTCTCCCAACTGGGACTGCAGATTGCTGTTGGTGAGGTACTTCCCAGGACGTTGTTTAAGTCTGGATGTTGCTCAGATCCATTCAGTGATGTATGTTCTGTTTTCTCTATTGTGTCAATTTATCTTCTTTTAATGACTGTGTATTGAAGTCAATTAATCCTCTATTAAAAAATGAAATTGTTTATTGTGTGTGATGAGTGATTTCTTTTGTTAATGCATCCTTGGAATCTAAAACAAAAGTAAAACTTTCAGCAAAACTTTTCTTTAACAGGTAAAGTGCTTTGACAACTCAACAGGAAAAAAGACCAATGACCAATGGAAAAGGAGACAAAGGATATGAAGAGTTTATGGAAAAGGAACTAAAAGTGGCCCTTGACTATTTGAAAAGATGCCCCAAAGCATTCGTAATAAGAGAATGGGAAAAAAAATAAAAATAAGACACCATGATTTGTCTACCAGATTTGCAAATATGGAAAATTTGGTAACACATGTACTGGGGCAGGGTGGGAAGCTGGCCTCTTCACTCATGGCTGGTGAGAGTGAAAATCAGTACCACACTTAAGGTGGGTCATTTGCCAAATTTATCCAAGTCCAATTGCATATTTTCCCCTTGACCTTGCAAATACAGTCCTGGATGTTTTCCCTAAAGATTTATTCTCACATAGGCAAAAATGATGATTGCACGAGGCTATTTGTTACAGGACTGACTGGAATAATAAGAGATGGGAACTGACCTAGTTGTCCAACAATAGCTAACTCAATTATGGAAGAACCATGCAGTGAAATACTATGCAGCTCTTAGAAAGACAAAAGGCAGATTTTTTTTTACAAAAAGAAGAATAAGAAAAAAGGCAGAGTTTTGTTCTGTTTTCATGCGGAAAGATTTCCAAATAACAATGAAAAAGAAAGCAAGATGGACAGGCCTTCCCTGGTGGCAGTGTTTAAGAATCTGCCTGTCAAAGCAGGGGACACAGATTCCGTCTCTGGTCCGGGAAGATTCCACACCTGGAGAGCCACTAAGCCCTGTGCCACAACTCCCGAGCCTGCGGCCTGGATCCCACGAGTGGTGGCTACTGAGCCCACGAACGGCAGCTCCCGAAGCTGGTGCACCTAGAGCCTGTGCCCCACAACGAGAGAGGCCACCGCCGTGGAGAGGCCACCACCGTGAGAGTCCCCGCGCCTCCGTGAAGAGTAGTCCCCACTGCTGCAACTAGAGAAGGCCCAAGCAGCAACCAAGACCCAGCCCAACCTCACTACATAAATTTATACGTAAAAGTTTTTAATGAAAAGAAAGCTATATCAATACTATTGCAGTATATAGAGTCCTATATACAGTATATAGTCTATGTGAGAAGGAGGTATACTCACACACACACATATATATATACAGATATATACATATACATCTGTAAAGGGCCACCCAGACTGTCTTTGGAAGGAGACATAAGAACCTGACCAATGACTGTTTTCAGGAAGTGTTATCAGTAGCCAGGAGACAGAAGAGGAGGAGATTTACTTTTCATTACATATTTTTTGTATGTTTTATATTATTTTATTATGTGGATGTATCAATGCTAGCTACTAAAAATGAAACAACGAAACAATGATATCATAGGGACTTCCCTGGTGGTCCTGCAGCAAAGGCTCAGCACTGCCAGTGCAGGGGGCCTGGGTTTGATCCCTGGTCAGGGAACTAGATCCTACATGTCACAACTAAAGATCCCGCATACTGCAACTGAGACTCACTGCAGCCAAACAAACAAATAAATATTTAAAAAGTGATATCAGAACATTTTTGTTGTTTAGTCATGCAGGCATGTCTGATCCTTTTGCGGCCCCATGGAATGAAGCGTGTTAGGCTCCTCTGGTTATAGGATTTGCCAGGCAAGAACACTGGTGTAGGTTGCCATTCATTTTCCTTCAATGTATAATGCCATATTACTTGGTTGGAAAAGTGTACTTCCATTTTGGTTTTTATCAGTTCATTAAAAAAAAAATTAGGTATACATATATGTAGAAAAAAGACCGGCAGGAAGAAAATCAAACTCGAATAGAGGTCATCTGAGTGTGAATTCAATGCTCCCTCAAGTTGGCTGAAGTCCTCCTTTGCCGAATGTCAGAGGCATCCCAGGCAGAAGGGCTGCTAACACCTTTCTGGGAAAGACTCCTGTGTCTGGGAACTCACCAGGAGGCTCTGCAGTGACTCACAGGATGTAGCAAGAGTCCCGTCCCTGAGAACCCGGATGGAAACTGGCAGGGTAAACAACTGAACTCAGACCTCCCTTCTTTTGCCCTAGGAAAACCGACTGGCTTCCTGACCTGGTCTAGCAGGCAGAGAGGCCTGCAAAAGAGTGCCGCCTAAACCCCCTGGAAAATGTTTTTAATGAAAAGAAAGCTATATCAATACTATTGCAGTATATAGAGTCCTATATACAGTATATAGTCTATGTGAGAAGGAGGTATACTCAACACACACACATATATATATACAGATATATACATATACATCTGTAAAGGGCCACCCAGACTGTCTTTGGAAGGAGACATAAGAACCTGACCAATGACTGTTTTCAGGAAGTGTTATCAGTAGCCAGGAGACAGAAGAGGAGGAGATTTACTTTTCATTACATATTGTTTGTATGTTTTATATTATTTTATTATGTGGATGTATCAATGCTAGCTACTAAAAATGAAACAACGAAACAATGATATCATAGGGACTTCCCTGGTGGTCCTGCAGCAAAGGCTCAGCACTGCCAGTGCAGGGGGCCTGAGTTTGATCCCTGGTCAGGGAACTAGATCCTACATGTCACAACTAAAGATCCCGCATACTGCAACTGAGACTCACTGCAGCCAAACAAACAAATAAATATTTAAAAAGTGATATCAGAACATTTTTGTTGTTTAGTCATGCAGGCATGTCTGATCCTTTTGCGGCCCCATGGAATGAAGCGTGTTAGGCTCCTCTGGTTATAGGATTTGCCAGGCAAGAACACTGGTGTAGGTTGCCATTCATTTTCCTTCAATGTATAATGCCATATTACTTGGTTGGAAAAGTGTACTTCCATTTTGGTTTTTATCAGTTCATTAAAAAAAAAATTAGGTATACATATATGTAGAAAAAAGACCGGCAGGAAGAAAATCAAACTCGAATAGAGGTCATCTGAGTGTGAATTCAATGCTCCCTCAAGTTGGCTGAAGTCCTCCTTTGCCGAATGTCAGAGGCATCCCAGGCAGAAGGGCCGCTAACACCTTTCTGGGAAAGACTCCTGTGTCTGGGAACTCACCAGGAGGCTCTGCAGTGACTCACAGGATGTAGCAAGAGTCCCGTCCCTGAGAACCCGGATGGAAACTGGCAGGGTAAACAACTGAACTCAGACCTCCCTTCTTTTGCCCTAGGAAAACCTACTGGCTTCCTGACCTGGTCTAGCAGGCAGAGAGGAGGCCTGCAGAGTGGAAGAGGAGTCTGGGGTCAGAGGTGGCCAGCACTCAACTCACATTCAATTCCATCTTCCAGAGGCACAGAGAGCTTGAGAATACCTAGGGCTTCCCAAAAGAGTGTAATGGGGTTTCATGACAATTTCACCCAGCTCTCCAGGATCGAGGAAACCCCCGATGGCATGGAGGTTACATAAGCATGCTTATTTTCTGGGGCACAAGTCCCAAATACAACCAAATGCTTGCCTGCCTCACCACTTTCGCCAGGTTTTAAGGGCAGAGGATGGCAGAAACATGCTCTTTCAGGGTGATCTAAGGGACCAAAACCCTTGCCTTCTCCAGACACCCTGCGCCAGTCACCAGACGGATCAATTTCTCAGACTTTATTTTTTCTACTCAAATCAACTGGGAGTTTGCCGTGCAGCCTGAGTTTCAGTCAAAATTTTGGGCAACCAGCCAATGCTCAAAAAACAGATCCAGTAAAGAAAACAAGTAGTTTACGTCCTTAGAAGATCTTCAAAAACTTTGGGTGGGGGGAACGCCATGTGGTATGTAGAATCTTAATTCCCTGACCAGTGAACCCATGCCCCTGCCATGAAGGACAGTCTTTTATTTATTTATTTATTTTTAACTTTTATTTTACTTTTAACTTTTACAGAGTTTTGTTGTTTATAGATACGTATGTTCTCAGATTAGTGGACAGTCTTAACCCCTGGACCACCAGGGAAGTCTCCCAAACGTTTTTTACGAAGTATTTGCACCTGTATTTAATTGGAAAGCCGAGGGGAGATTCTGGGATGGCAAATCAGTTTCCTAGCTTTGCAACAGCTGTAATATAACATGGGTGGATGAAAATGAGAGAAGTTTATACTCTCAGAGTTTTGGAGGACAGAAGTCTGAAACCAAGGTGTGGGAGGGCCATGCTCCCTCTGAAGCCTCAAGGTGTTGTGTCTGCCTTACCAGTTCTGGCTTCTGGTGGCTTTGGGCAGTGCTTGAGTTTCCATTGTCATTGACGTCTCATTCCAATCTCTGCCTCTGTGTCTCTGTCTGCCTCTGGTGGCCTCCTCCCATACAAGGACATCACTCATACTGAATGAAGGGCCCACCTACTCTAGTATGACCTCAGCTTAATTAATTACATCTGCTACGATCTTTTTTCAAAATAAGGTCACATTTTGAAGCAGAAGGGTTAGAACCTCCATTTACCTTTTTTGGGGACACATTTCCATCCACAACAGAGAGAGGAAGACATCCTAAGTAATTTGGCTGCATTTTCCTCAGAGGGAGGTGGGTATATGTGCTGGATGTAGCGAGGCTGACCTGGCTCCACAAAAACCCATCATCTCTGTGTCTGGTAGAGGAATAAGGCCGAGCCCATTGTTAAACTCTTCCAAAGAACTTTCCCTTCTGTTTGTTTGCCTTCATTAAGGACTCATGACCCTTCATGATTGTGCCGTAAATTGAGGATGACCAGAAACAGGACATACTCCTCCATCAACGCATAAGCACACTCTGAAGGACATATTATCATTCCCGTTTTACAGATGAGAGACCGAGGTTCTCAGAGACACAACAACTCATGGTCACCAAGCGAGATCCTGATGCTGGGAGAGAGAGCGGGCAAGAGGAGAAGGGGGTAGCAGAGGATGAGATGGTCGGATGGCATCACTGACTCAATGAACATGAGTTTGAGCAAACTCTGGGAGATAGCGGAGGACAGGGAAGCCTGGCGTGCTGCAGTCCACGGCGTGACATAGTCAGACATGACTTAGCAACTGGATAACAACAGTGCACCGAGCAAATCCAAGGTGCTGAGACGCCGGATCTGTCTGCCTTTCGTGCAAGGCGCCCATCAGGCTGGTGCTGTGCTTTGCAGGCAAGACAGGTGGGCATAGTCAACGACAAGCCAGTGGATGCCATCTGTTGGTAACCTTTGAGGAAAGCCCGCTGGATGGGGACCCTGCACTCACCATGAAATCATCAGCCTCACCTCCCCTTCTACTCTCTGGTAAGAGACGGAGCCTCAGCCTTGTGCTTTTCTGAGCTTACTGCTTTTCAGAGAGAGGAAAGCATTTAGGAGAGATGAGACTCCAGGTCCTGGCCCTGGATACAAGCACCTCCTGTGAGCCCCAGGTTTTCACGACCGGCAAGTGCTGGTTTTCAAGCTGCTTTTCAAGTCTGCAGAACCCTCCAGCTTCTTCAAAAGAAACATTAAGGACCCCAACTTATAAAACGGACGCAAACAATGCTCAAGGGCCCTTCCGGCAGCCTCCAGGTCCTGCCCACACCTCCTTTTACCCTCGCGGGAGGAAATGGCTGAAAATGACTTGAAACAATCAAAAAGCAAGTCACAAAACGGGCCCTAGGTAAACAAAAAGACACCAATGTATTCACTTATTACTTAAGAGCTTACAATATTCATCAGAAATAGTCTGTGGAGATTTGACATGAAGGAACTACTGTTCAAAGGTTTAAGGTAATGGGGCTGTGGCTACCTCTTCTTTAAAAAACTCCGACCTTTTAGTACGCTCTGAACATTTTCGGTTGAGATGTTGTGATATCTGAGAACGACTACTCCTCCATCAACGCATAAACACACTCTGAAGGACATATTATCATTCGTTTACAGATGAGAGACCGAGGTTCTCAGAGACACAACAACTCATGGTCACCAAGCGAGATCCTGATGCTGGGAGAGAGAGCGGGCAAGAGGAGAAGGGGGTAGCAGAGGATGAGATGGTCGGATGGCATCACTGACTCAATGAACATGAGTTTGAGCAAACTCCGGGAGATAGCGGAGGACAGGGAAGCCTGGCGTGCTGCAGTCCACGGCGTGACATAGTCAGACATGACTTAGCAACTGGATAACAACAGTGCACCGAGCAAATCCAAGGTGCTGAGACGCCGGATCTGTCTGCCTTTCGTGCAAGGCGCCCATCAGGCTGGTGCTGTGCTTTGCAGGCAAGACAGGTGGGCATAGTCAACGACAAGCCAGTGGATGCCATCTGTTGGTAACCTTTGAGGAAAGCCCGCTGGATGGGGACCCTGCACTCACCATGAAATCATCAGCCTCACCTCCCCTTCTACTCTCTGGTAAGAGACGGAGCCTCAGCCTTGTGCTTTTCTGAGCTTACTGCTTTTCAGAGAGAGGAAAGCATTTAGGAGAGATGAGACTCCAGGTCCTGGCCCTGGATACAAGCACCTCCTGTGAGCCCCAGGTTTTCACGACCGGCAAGTGCTGGTTTTCAAGCTGCTTTTCAAGTCTGCAGAACCCTCCAGCTTCTTCAAAAGAAACATTAAGGACCCCAACTTATAAAATGGACGCAAACAATGCTCAAGGGCCCTTCCGGCAGCCTCCAGGTCCTGCCCACACCCTTTCACCCTCGCGGGGAGGAAATGGCTGAAAATGACTTGAAACAATCAAAAAGCAAGTCACAAAACGGGCCCTAGGTAAACAAAAAGACACCAATGTATTCACTTATTACTTAAGAGCTTACAATATTCATCAGAAATAGTCTGTGGAGATTTGACATGAAGGAATTACTGTTCAAAGGTTTAAAGTAATGGGGCTGTGGTTACCTCTTCTTTAAAAAACTCCGACCTTTTAGTACGCTCTGAACATTTTCGGTTGAGATGTTGTGATATCTGTTTGTCGTTTGTTTCAAAAGGACATGTGGCAGGGGCGAGACTGGGCGGGTCTGTGACGGCTAACCACCGTGGTGGTTACCAAAATCAGCGCTATGTGCAGAGCTCAACCTGCCTCCCGACGACATCGGCGCGTGTTTGGAAGTCTCCATCATGAAAAGCTTTTTCAGCTAAAAAGTCTGAACGGCGCGCCAGGAGCAGCGCAACTTCTGAATTCTTTAACAGCAAGTGGAAGTCGAAGCTCCAATTCAGCTTTGGAGGTGAGGGAGCGGGTGCGAAGGTGGGAAGGCGGGGGAGGCAGCGGGAACGCGGACCAGACGCGTCGCGAAACCCAACCCGGGTGACCCTGACTTGCTTTCCTCTGCGGCTCGCAACTCCGTCCCCAAAGCTCTGCCGGGTGGCAGGCGTTCAGCAGCCCCGGCCGCCCGCGCCCCAGCGGCTCACCCTTTCACCAGTCCCCCGTCCCCCGGCCCGACCACCCAACCAGCCAGCTACCTGACCATCCACCTGCCAGGTCAGTCACCGTGCGCACCCGTCCAGAGGCCTCTAGACCCGACACCTGCCCGCGCCGTGCCGCATTCGCACCTGAATCTCCCAGAGCCCTTCACCCCACGCCGGGTCCCACAGCACAGCCGAGCGCTGCATACTCACCGGCTGCGCTCCGCTGCAAACTGAAAGTAGGCGCCCAGGCACGGCGGCTGCTGGGAGCCGGCTGTCGCTGCCGGGAAATCACGTGGGTTCTCAGTGGCCGGGCGCGGGATGGGCGGGGTGGCACACCCACTTCTGAGGGGCCGGCGTGCCTCCTGGCGCTCAGCCACCTGTGCAGGCAGGACACAGAGACCCCACCAAGGGACGCGCGGGGCGCAAGCCCCTCCCGTGGATATGACCCTGAGGGACAAAGGTGGGCGCACCTGGGGCGCGCCAGGAGACGGCGGGCTGAGGTTCGCTCTCCCTGCCTCCCCGGAGACTAAGGAGGGATGGGACAGGGGGAGAAGGGACGCCGGCTGTTCGGGAGGAAGAACCTCAGCCCCCAGGGGTCCAGCCTGCATTCTCTAGTGCTCTCCAGGAGGAGGGGAGGGGAGAGCGACTATCTCTGACCCTTGACCCTGTGCTGTGTGTGCTCAGTCGCTCAGTCGTGTCCGACTCCTTGGGACCGCATGGACTGTCCATGGGGATTCTCTAGGCAGGAATACTGGAGTAGGTTGCCATTCCCTTCTCCAGGAGATCTTCCCAGGGATCAAACCGGGGTCTCCCTTATGGCTGACAGAGTCTTTCCTCTCTGAGCCATCAGGGAAGCCCACGCTAAACACTACTTATGAATTTAGGAGAGAGGTGAAGGAAGAAACCTGCGCAAGTCACCCTAGGGGCAGGGGCAGAGAGAAGGGAGAGACGGGACAAAGGGACTGGAGGAAAGGGGAGAGGGTGAGAAGGCTCCCCCAGGAGGGGTCGGCAGCAGTTCTGACTGGCCACTTGTCGGTGACCTTTCCAGAGCTGACTACAACCTCCCTGGCGTTTTGTGTTCCTCCGGGGACAGGACTCCTGCCCTACCACAGAAGACACAGCCTGTGGACAGGTCTGCCTGCTAGAAAGGCCATCCGCCCACCTCACCATGACCTCCCCGCAGTCCAGCAGCCTTTACTCCCAGGTCTTCTGTCCCCCTGCCTCCCAAGGCAGGTGTGTGTGTGTCTGTGTGCGGGGTAGGCGGGGGCGGGGGTTGGAGGGTCACAAGCACACCCATCAGTGTCAGACGCCCCGGGGTCCGCGTCCTGCTCCTCAACTTACTGGCCGAATGCCTTAACTTCTCTGAGCCTGAAGTTGGCCGTCCGAGGGGTGATCATGATCCCTCCAGGGGGAGAGGTCCCCGGAATCCGACTTCTACAGTTCAGCCTGCGGCAGCCTGTGCCAGAAGCCAATGAGGTGGCCTCGTATTTTTGGTCTCCTTCGGCCGGTTCCACATCCCCGGGAGAAGCGAAGCGGCTCCCTTTCCAGCACCAGCTCTGACAACCAGGTATCATGGGATGGGGCAGATTCTGCAGCCAAGTGCTTGTGGTTGATTCCCAGCTCCAGCACTTCAGCTGTGCAAGTGAAAGTCACTCAGCTCTGTCCGGTCGCAACTCTTTGCGGTTGCACAGAGGGCAGGCTCCTCTGTCCATGGATTTCTCCAGGCGAGAATACTGGCGTGGGTAGCCATTCCCTTCTCCAGGGGATCTTCCCAACCCAGGGATTGAACCCAGGGCTCCCACGTGACAGGCGGATTCTTTATTAACAGAGATATCAGGGAAGCCCACTTCTAGCTGTGTGGCCTCAGGCACATCCCCTGACCTCCCCAGGCCTCAGTTTCCTTACCTGCTAAATGGGGATACTCCCCAGCTCCCCCAGGCCATGGCAGGGCATGTGTGGGGTGGGGGGGCGGAGGAGTAAGTGCATGTGGGCTGTGCCAGGTGCACGGGAGGGGTGACGCCCCAAGATCCGTATGTGCACTTCAGTATAGCTCGTGTTTGCCCGACACCCTGTCCAGGCTGGGGAGAGCAGACGGACACATGGACACATAACTATAATCCAGAGAGACAAATGCAGACCATTTTCAGGTGCATTTCATTTTCAACAGCCCCTTGAGGAGGGCAGAAGAAAGGTTACCCCAGAAGGCAGGTGAGGAAGCTGAGATTCAGAGATGTCAGGAGAGTTGCTGAAAGTCACACAGCCATCAGGAGCCGAGCTGGGTCTTGAACCCAATACCCTCTCCACCCTGGAGGGAGGTATCTCGCCTGCTGATAAGGCTATCATTGAGCGACTCTGGGAGAGCTGCCTTTCCAAGTGAGCATCTGAACTGGACTGAACCGAAGGGAACTCCAGAGCCCCTGCTCTTGGCCACCAAGTAACAGTCCCTCAAGGCTAACCCAGTCCTTAACACAACACTGTGTGGAAGGAATTATCATCATCCCATTTAACAGATGAGGAAACTGAGGCATAGAGCAACTCCCCCCTCTTCCCAAACTACTATTTTAGGATACTGGTATTTGGACCCAGGTTTGAAGATACAGCCTTCCCGTTGCATTCCCCATTGTCCAAGGCCGGTCCCAAACACCAGGGCCCTGGCCTCTCCAGGGTCAGCAGCCCAGGTATCATGGTGGGCAGATTCTGCAGCCAAGTGCTTGTGGTTGATTCCCAGCTCCAGCACTTCAGCTGTGCAAGTGAAAGTCACTCAGCTCTGTCCGGTCGCAACTCTTTGCGGTTGCACAGAGGGCAGGCTCCTCTGTCCATGGATTTCTCCAGGCGAGAATACTGGCGTGGGTAGCCATTCCCTTCTCCAGGGGATCTTCCCAACCCAGGGATTGAACCCAGGGCTCCCACGTGACAGGCAGATTCTTTATTAACAGAGATATCAGGGAAGCCCACTTCTAGCTGTGTGGCCTCAGGCACATCCCCTGACCTCCCCAGGCCTCAGTTTCCTTACCTGCTAAATGGGGATACTCCCCAGCTCCCCCAGGCCATGGCAGGGCATGTGTGGGGTGGGGGGGCGGAGGAGTAAGTGCATGTGGGCTGTGCCAGGTGCACGGGAGGGGTGACGCCCCAAGATCCGTATGTGCACTTCAGTATAGCTCGTGTTTGCCCGACACCCTGTCCAGGCTGGGGAGAGCAGACGGACACATGGACACATAACTATAATCCAGAGAGACAAATGCAGACCATTTTCAGGTGCATTTCATTTTCAACAGCCCCTTGAGGAGGGCAGAAGAAAGGTTACCCCAGAAGGCAGGTGAGGAAGCTGAGATTCAGAGATGTCAGGAGAGTTGCTGAAAGTCACACAGCCATCAGGAGCCGAGCTGGGTCCTGAACCCAATACCCTCTCCACCCTGGAGGGAGGTATCTCGCCTGCTGATAAGGCTATCATTGAGCGACTCTGGGAGAGCTGCCTTTCCAAGTGAGCATCTGAACTGGACTGAACCGAAAGGAACTCCAGAGCCCCTGCTCTTGGCCACCAAGTAACAGTCCCTCAAGGCTAACCCAGTCCTTAACACAACACTGTGTGGAAGGAATTATCATCATCCCATTTAACAGATGAGGAAACTGAGGCATAGAGCAACTCCCCCCTCTTCCCAAACTACTATTTTAGGATACTGGTATTTGGACCCAGGTTTGAAGATACAGCCTTCCCGTTGCATTCCCCATTGTCCAAGGCCGGTCCCAAACACCAGGGCCCTGGCCTCTCCAGGGTCAGCAGCCCAGGTGGCAGGATGTGGTTGCACGAGAGCTGGCCTTGTTTCCTCCCTGGAGGAAGCAGCAGATGCCCACCCCCACCATCCCATGCTGCGGGACTTTCCAGTCTTTTGAGGTAGGCCCAGGTCTGAGTTTCTGGGCTTGGAGGGATGGGACGGGACTCGGGAGAGGTGTCCGGCAGGTTGGCACCGTTTTGGCAAACTCTGGGATTCCACCGTCCCTTCTGTTGACCGCCGGGATAGCTGCAGCTCTTGTGTGGAGATGCTCTCCTGGGATGGTGAAGGAAGCCGACATGAGCCCCAGGGCCCTCCGGGGTCCCGAATGGGCTGGGGTCTGCCAGGGGCCAGACTGCTGGTAAGCTCTCTGTCTGCCACTTGTGATGGTAAAAGCTTCCATTTGGATAGGGATCTTGACCGGGGCTGCCAGGTTAGCCTCATACTCTCCTTCAGTGTGGTGCCTTGGGCTTCCCAACCCCCTCAGGGGTAGTCTCTCAGGTAGAGTGAAGCCTCTCAACTGGTATGACTACTCACAAAGGCTTACATCCCAAGGCCTGGAGTTTCCACGTTGGACTCTGGACTAGGGGACGGGAGAAACTACTTTGATTCCTTCGGCCAGGAGCCCTGCCTGCCAGCCCCCATGTGCACTCCTGGTAGCTTAGTGAGTCATACCCTTGCTTTGGTCCCTGAGGGAGAAAGAGAAGCAGGCCCAAGAGAGCACTGGGAGGGGATAGAGGAGGAGGGAGCCTGGCTCAGAAGATGGTGCCTTCCCAGCCCTTGACCCCCGGTCATCTGTCTTGGTCACCAGAATAAAGGCCAGGCCCCCTCTACACCTTCATGACGTGGGCCCCGACCTCGTCTCTCTCCCTCTCCTTTTTGCTACACCAGCCTTCTCTGAGTTTCTTGACTCTTGTGGTTTCTCCTACCCCAGGGACTTGGCGGTACGAAGCTCATGCAGGAAGCAGATCAGGAAATGGGACTTCTGATGGTGGGTGGGGAAGGGAATATAAAGGTTTGGTGCTACAGGGGAGGGAAGAGAGATTGTCTGAGAGGTGAGGAGGCTGGGAAACACAGACAGGGCTAATTCCAGCTCCCACTCCCTTCCTCTCTGCCAAAGCCATGTGCACAGGCAGATAGTCAAAAAAGACAGCAGAGCCAGCTCAACCTGTCCTGTGGGGAACGCAGCTGAACGCGCCAAGCAGGGCCTTCTCCAAAACACCCACTGCACACCCCAGTATTGGGGCCCAAGATTCCGCCATTAGAGTCACCTCGTGCGGACAAATATCCTCCAAGGTCAGCATCAAAAGGGAACTGGCAGATCATCAAGACTAATACTCTCTTTTTACAGGAAGGAAAAATGAGGCTCAGGGTCAGGCAGGAACCAAGCCTCAGCCTCCCAGTCCAGGGCTCTTCCTGCCACTTTGGGTGCCATTAGGAGACCCGTGTGGACCTCCCTGGTGGTCCAGTGGATAAGAATCCACCTGCCAATGCAGACGACACAGGTTCAATCCCTGGTCCGGGAAGATCCACCACGCCATTGGCAACGAAAGTTCATTCACCACAACTACTACAAGAGAATCCACCATAATAAGTCTGAGAGCCAAAAACAGAGAGTAGCCTTTGCTCGCCGCCACTGGAGAAAGCTTGCACACAGCAATGAAGACCTAGTGTGCAAAAAAAAAAGATAGGTTGAGCTGTCTGTGGGATAACAGAGACAATGCTCTCCAGTGCATTGGACCAGGAGGCAGGATCCACACTCTGGCCGGGCCGGGGCTGTGCACTGCCACCCACCGGGGACGGCACCTGGAGAGGGGGCACTCAGCACCACTGAGCTTCAGTGACCAAGAGTCGGGGGCACTTGCCGCTCTGCCCAGAAGGGCCTCAGAGGTGAGTGAGCACCTCGCTGTCAGGCATGTGTCCCCAAGCCCTCCTCCAGCCCACACTCTGGAGACATGACCTCAGGGGTGCCCACTGTGGGGACCCTCATCCACAGACGCACCACAGCCCCGCAGACCACAGGCCCACAGTGAACCGCTCTGGGGACAGCGCGACCCGCGAAACAGATGGCCCCATGGCCTGCAGGGCATTCATCCATCTGCCCATGGAGACCTACGTCCCAGCCCACCCTCTCCTCCTGTCCCGCACGCCCAACGTGGTCCCTCTCCCCAAGCGGTCCCTCCAGGGCCCTGGGGAGAGCTGTGGCTGTCGTCTCATCCACAGAGAGGAACCAAGGCCCAGGGAGCGGCCAGCTGGCCAGTGCTCTCCTGCCCTCCCCGCCCCCTTAATTCACACCACCGGGATCCCATTTCTGCAGTCTCAGTGCCTTCCCAACAAACGCACCGGCAGAAGGGACACGAGATAAGGGAAGGAGCATCTGGTCCTGTTGCCTGACCTCCTTTAAGGCCCCCTGTCTGCTTTCTTGAAGACCTGAGATACTATGGGGCTTATTTCTCCAGGTCTACCCAAGACCGCCTACCTTGGGCAACATGGACGGAAAAAAAAGTTTAATCCTGAAGTCAAAAAGAAACGTGGGAGGGACTGCCCTGGTGGCTCAGTGCCAAATCCAGGAAGATTCCACATGCCGCAGAGCGACAGAGCCCATCCGCCACAACCGCTGAGCCTGTGCTCCAGAGCCAGGAGCCCCCAGAGAAGATGCCGCAACGAGGAGCTCGTGCCCTGCAACTAGAGAGGCGCCCCCGCTCACTGTCCCTGGAGAAGAGCCCTCGCAGCAACGAAGACTCAATCAAAAATAAGTAAGTAAAACTTAGTTTAAAAATCACCACGATTTTGGGTTTCCCTGGTAGCTCAGTGGTAAAGAGTTCGCCTGCCAGTGCAGGAGACATGGGTTCGATCCCTGATCCGGAAAGAGCCCACATGCCACAGTGCAACGAAGCCCGTGAGCCACAACTAGGGAGCCCATGTACCCTAGAATCTGAGTTCCACAAGAAAAGTCACCACAACAAGAAGCCTGCTCACCACACCTAGAGAGTAGCCCCCACTCCCTGCAACCAGAGAAGAACCTGCGGCAGCAGTGAAAACCCAGAATAGCCAAAAAATAAGTAAATACTTTATAAAAATAACCATGATTTAAAAAAAAAAAACAAACCATGCTTTAAAAGAAAAGAGAGATACGAGTTTGACCCTCTACTGTGCTCCCATCCCCCAGAGAAGAATCTCTAGGAATTATTCCAAGTGCTTCTTGTCTATATTTAGGATGCTCCACAGAGGGCCGTTTGGAGCACTCTGGGATTTGCCGTCCCAGCTGCCAGGCCTCTGCTCGGGCAGGCCCTTCCTCCGGTTTATGGCCTCCCTCCAACGTTCACGGTGCCTCTTCCTCTCAATTAAGGCTCTGAGTAGGAGTCCAGAAGAGGTCTTCTTCCCCCCAAGAAGTCAGGTCATACATCCTGGAGGGAAGGAGCTGTATTTCCCCACGAATGCCCCGTGCCTGGTATCAGAGGGACCAGGCGGAACTCGCGGAGTCAGCCACTCACCCCCACTGCAGGTGTCCCCGGAAGCCGAGAGGCCTAAGGGATCTCCTTCCTGGAGGGGGAGGCCCGGGTGGCAGGGATGGTGTCCGGTCAGGCCGCTCGCCCAGTTCTCCTGCTCTTCCTGCATCCTGGGTGCTACCCTTCTCTGCTTCACCTACACCCCACTGCCAGGAACAACTTTGCCCCGCCCCCATCCCATCGAACAGGTGTTCCACTGTTCCGATCCTGAGGTCAGAAGGATTCCGTCCGCTAGTTTCTTAAAGGGAAACACCTGCCCTCTAGATGGCCCGTCCTCATCTTTAACCTGAGGGGCTGGGAGGGACACACCCTAGCTGTTGGTTTCCCTGGTAACGGATGAGCCCACCTGATGTCAGTTACCTTGGTAGCCTCCTTCTCCCCCCTGCGGCGTCCTGCCGTCCTAACCGGTGGCTCCAGGCCCTTTTGCTTAAGACCTCTTGTCCAATAAACCACTGATGTGTCTCTTATTGTTTCCTGGCTCCTCCTTCGGCTGGGCAACTGCAAGGCTTTCAGGCCTGCAGACTGGAGCCAATAGATACATCTCTGGGAGAGAAACCAGGCTCACCGTGAGCGGGAGGTGTTGGGGGTGGGGGGCAGGGGGCTTCTCAGAGCAGAGCGCAACGCCCAAGCCCAGAGGCCTTGATGCTCTACGCTGAGGGATGGGAGAGGTGTGGGGAGCGGTGGGCCCCTGGGGACCCCTGAGATCAGCCTAGCATCAGTTTCCTGAAAGTGGGAGTTCCCCAGGACCTGCGGCTGGGGGATTACGTGGCACCTCTGGATTTTCACTTATCTCATTCTCGACAGCTTCTTTCAGGTTGGGACGAGCACCAGGACTTAGCCACATGGCTCACTTGCTCAACCTGTGAAACAAAACTGTCAGTAAAGCTATGGGACACTTCATCTGTGGGCGGTTGGGTTAAGCTGTATTTTTTACACTCCACAGACCAAGCGTGGAACCTCCACCCACAGCAGTAGCACCACCTAGGAGAGAATTGACTCTCAGGCTCCACTCTCAGCCCACCAAATCAGACACTGAGAAGGAGCCCAGGAACCTTGTCTAACAAGTCCCTGCAGGTGATTCTCATATAGGCCAAAGCTGGAGATCCCTAGATAACTTTCAAGCAGCCTCTGAATTTGGGACTTGAGTTGTAGAAGGGCCTACTCACACCACCTGATGTTAATTCATAGTGCCAGGCACAATTAGTGGTTACACTGTCTTTTGTTTGGCTAATTAGTTATTACCTGTCTCTGCCCATGCCCTCTAGACTATATGCTTCACAAAGTCAGGAGCCCTGTGGACCTGGCCCAGAGTATTGTGGAAAATCCATCCATCCATCCATCCATAAAAATGCTGGGGCTGGGCTTCCCTGGTGGTCCAGTGCGTAGGGACACTGCCTTGCAGTGCAAGGGGCACCACTTCGATCCCTGGCCTGGGAGGATCTCACGTGCTGCGGAGTGGCTAGACCGATGAATCCAATTGCCAAACTGGAGCTCTGGAGCGCATGCGCCCAGAGCCGGTGCTCTGCGATGAGAGAGGCCACTGCGATGGGAGGCCCACACAGGCCAAGGAACAGAGATGGATGGAAATAGATAAATGAAAGACCAATAGAAGTGGCCAAAAAAAAAGTGCTGAGGCCAGAGACACTCTTGGCTCTGATATGAATGTGAACAGGTGTCTGATATGAATGGTTCTCTGCCTCTGGAGCTCTCTTTGTGCAGCAAAGGGGTGGGGCCAGCTGACCCTCGAGGGCCGCTCTGCTCTCACCATATTGTAGCAAAGGCTCAGGTTGACGCCTCCAGGGCTGAGCGAGGCATTCCCTCCCACCCCCACCCCAAAGACTTCTCTGTACTTTTTATGCCTTCCTTCTGGCCTTTAAGTCTCTTTGACATGATCTCAATCAAACTCCTGGCCTGATTTGCAACTCCTCTATATATCTCGCAAAAAAACCGCCCCTCCCTCAGCCACACTGAGATTTCCCTTCCAGCGCTCCACCACCCTCTCCCCTGCCCCCCTGGCCTTGGTCTTATGCCCTCTTCCCTGGCCAGGACACCTTTGCTGGGCTCTCCCTCTGGCCTTTAACGGACTTCTGGAAGTACTCCAGCACAGACCAGTCTTGGTGAACAGATTCCTAAAGAGCATGACGACCAGAGTCAGACTCAGACGCAAGAAGGGAAGTCCTCAGGAGCCAGAAACAAGAGGGGACGCTGAGAAAAGTCAGGGGAGGAGGAATGAAAGGGGACATTCTGAGAGTCGGGTTTTACAGCTGGTTGTTAGAGAACTCTGAACTTTTCAGATTCCTAGGTTTTTGGTTTTGTTTTCTTTAAAGGAAAGAATACAGATCTTTAAAACAGTTTTAAAAATCCTAATTGGAATGTGTTCACCTGGGTTGGATCCAGGAACAGAAAAAGCTGTCAGTTTTTCAAAACTGATGAAATTCAAAGTCTGGACTTCAGTTAACGGCAATGAACCAACACTAATCTCTTAGTTACGACCAATGGAGCGCGGCTGTGAATGACCACGGTGAATTTTTTTTATCTTTATACTTTTGTCTGTTTTCTACTATGGGCCTACGTTACTGTTGCCTGTCATTTTCACGCATGAAGCAATATTGAAGGGACTTCCCTGGTGGCCCAGTGGCTGACATCATTGCTTCTAATGCTGCGGGCCTGGGTTCGATCCCTGGTCGGGGAACGCGATCCTGCATGCTGCAAGTAAAATGAAGACTGAAGATCCCATATGCTGCAACTAAGACCCAGCACAGCCAAATAAATATAAATATTAAAAAAGTAAGTAAATAAATAATAAAAAATAGTGAAGACAAGCGGAGGGCATTAGGTGATGGGGAAGGGGCACTCTTTCCCAACCCTCCTGCTTAAGAAATAATGTATTACTAAAACGGTCAACTCCCCCGCCAAGGTGTACCCCATCCATAACTTGTAGGGTTTGGATGATCAAGAGGAAAGTCATGTTTTAGGAAGCAGAGGCAGTAAGAAGAAGCTGGAGCTTTGCAGAAGCCCATCTGTGGGTGGAGCTGCCAACTCTCAGCCTCCCTGCCTCTCTCTATCTCTCCCTATATCACCTCTGCAGAAGTGGAAACCGCAATGACTTGCCTGCCTGGGTGTGGGGACGGGAATTACACAACCATGGTAGATTCATGACACGCTTGTTCTCCTGGGAGAGCTTGCGCATTTGGAGGCTGTTGACCCTTCCCTGGGCCTGGTCGGCGAGGATGCCGTGGGAAAGCAGTGAGACTCACAGAGCGGGTCCCATGGCCAGGATGGGGACCCATCAGAATCGCTGTGGCCACTGCCCCTGGAGATGGAAGGGCCGAAGCTGTTCTGGGGTTCCCAAGCTGAGAAATAAAGAAGCTGGAGCAACAGCCAGGGCCCAGGCCATCCCATGGGTAGTTTGCCTGTAACCTGGGCATCCCTCTTGGCTTTCTCACCTGTGTGATAGGGAAGTAATCCCTTGCCTTGTCTACCTCTCACTGTAGGAAAACGCCTTTGTGGCCTCACCTCTTCATCTGTAAAAGGGAATAATAATAGTACCTACCTCCAAGGGTTGTGGGGGGAATAAAGATTAAATGAGAAAATCCACGTAGAGACCTTGGAGGAGGAACTGCACATGGACACCCTACCTCCTCGCTGGGCTGAAGAACAGTCAGCATGTCACTCATACTGTTACACAAAAGCAAGGCGAGGAGGCAGGGACAGTGCAGAGCTCCACAGACTTGGAAGGCAGCTGTGCTCACCACTGTACCACCAACGCCACGCTTGAGCTCCATAGACTTGGTCTCTACCTTCAGGAGGCTCAAGATTTATCAGATAATCCCAGTGAAAGTTGCTCAGTCTGACTTTGCCACCCATGGACGAGGCCTGGAATTCTCCAAGCAAGAATACTGGAGTGGGTAGCCTTTTCCTTCTCCCGGGGAATTCCCAACCCAGGGATGAAACCCAGGTCTTCCACCTTGCAAGCAGATTCTTTCCCATCTGAGCCACCAGGGAAGCCCAGAACTAAATGTAAAGTGACCCCTGAGGAGTGTCTAAAGGACCCATGCACCGAGCTGTGGTTCAAGTGTCCTAGAGAGCAAATCTCACCTAGCTGGGGCACGGGGAGGCCTTCCAGTCAAGGGGAACTGCATGTGCAAAAGTCCTGTGGTGGGAACAGGGCCAATGCCTGGGATAGGCAGGTGGCCAGGGCCCTGGGATCTGTGGCCCGAGGTGGCCTGGGCAGATGGACAGGACTTCTGATCTGCTGACGTTGGGTTGGGCTCAAGGAGACCTCTCCTCATCAAAAAACTGAACCAGGGAATTCCCTGGTGGTCTAGTGGCTAAGACTCTGTGCTCCCAATGCAGGGGGCCCAGGTTCCATCCCTGGTCAGGGAACTAGAGCCCACATGCTACAACTGAGACCCAATGCAGCCAAATAAATATAAATTAAAAAAAAAAAAAACTGAACCAACAACCAACCAACCTTCTTTCAAGATTTTTTAAAGAATATTTCATGTGGGGACTTCCCTGGTGGTCCAGTGGTTAAGACTCTGTGTTCCCAATGCAATGGGGCTTGGGTTTGAGCCCTGGTCAGGAAACTAGATCCCACATGCCACAACAAAGACCCAGAGCAGCCAAATAAATAAATATTAAAAAAAATATTTCATGTGAACCATATTTAAAATCTCTATTGAATTTGTCGGTCTTCCCTGGTGGCTCAGCGGTAAAGAACCCACATGTCAAGCAGGAGGTGCTGGCTCAGTCCCTGGGTTGGATAGATCCCCTGGAGAAGGAAATGGCAACCCACTCCAGAACTCTTGCCTGTGAAATCCCATGGACAGGGGAGGCTGGTGGGCTACAGTCCACAAAGAGTCGCAAAGTGTCAGACACAATTTAGGGACTATGCAACAACTGACTATGTTGCCATATTGCTTCTATTTTTTTACGCTTTGATCTTTGGGGCCACAACGCCTGTGGGATCTCAGTTCCCCAGGGCTGGAACCTGCACCCCTACGTTGGAACATGACGTCTTAACCCCTGGAGTGCCAGGGAAGCCCCAAATCAGCAGGTACCTTACAACCAAAGGTTTTAATGAATACACAGCTGAGCTCAAGCCAAAGAAAGGGCAATCACAGACAAGTGACCCCTGAGGAGTGTCTAAAGGACCCATGCACCGAGCTGTGGTTCAAGTGTCCTAGAGAGCAAATCTCACCTAGCTGGGGCACGGGGAGGCCTTCCAGTCAAGGGGAACTGCATGTGCAAAAGTCCTGTGGTGGGAACAGGGCCAATGCCTGGGATAGGCAGGTGGCCAGGGCCCTGGGATCTGTGGCCCGAGGTGGCCTGGGCAGATGGACAGGACTTCTGATCTACTGACGTTGGGTTGGGCTCAAGGAGACCTCTCCTCATCAAAAAACTGAACCAGGGAATTCCCTGGTGGTCTAGTGGCTAAGACTCTGTGCTCCCAATGCAGGGGGCCCAGGTTCCATCCCTGGTCAGGGAACTAGAGCCCACATGCTACAACTGAGACCCAATGCAGCCAAATAAATATAAATTAAAAAAAAAAAAAAAACTGAACCAACAACCAACCAACCTTTCAAGATTTTTTAAAGAATATTTCATGTGGGGACTTCCCTGGTGGTCCAGTGGTTAAGACTCTGTGTTCCCAATGCAATGGGGCTTGGGTTTGAGCCCTGGTCAGGAAACTAGATCCCACATGCCACAACAAAGACCCAGAGCAGCCAAATAAATAAATATTAAAAAAAATATTTCATGTGAACCATATTTAAAATCTCTATTGAATTTGTCGGTCTTCCCTGGTGGCTCAGCGGTAAAGAACCCACATGTCAAGCAGGAGGTGCTGGCTCAGTCCCTGGGTTGGATAGATCCCCTGGAGAAGGAAATGGCAACCCACTCCAGAACTCTTGCCTGTGAAATCCCATGGACAGGGGAGGCTGGTGGGCTACAGTCCACAAAGAGTCGCAAAGTGTCAGACACAATTTAGGGACTATGCAACAACTGACTATGTTGCCATATTGCTTCTATTTTTTTACGCTTTGATTTTTTTGGCCACGACGCCTGTGGGATCTCAGTTCCCCAGGGCTGGAACCTGCACCCCTACGTTGGAACATGACGTCTTAACCCCTGGAGTGCCAGGGAAGCCCCAAATCAGCAGGTACCTTACAACCAAAGGTTTTAATGAATACACAGCTGAGCTCAAGCCAAAGAAAGGGACAATCACAGATACTAAAGATGAAGAGGGAAACGACAGCTAAAAGTGCAACGTGACCCAGAGAGAGGAGCATCAGGATGTGGGCTGAGACTGAACAGGCTCGGGGTTTTAACACTGTCTGAGGGGAGAAGTCAGATGAAGGGCGGAATGGAAATACCTCCTCTTGGTGAAACAGAGACCAACTGGTTTCACCACCAAAGGAACTCAAAGTTTCAGGGTGAGCCTTTGAGGGTATACAGTGAGAACCTGAGCCCGTGTACATGCATTTCTGAAGTATGTATGCATTAATCCAGCTAGCATGCTGCAGGACTTGCTGAGCTGAGAAACAGATCTACAAAGACAGGGATGAATGAATACTGTAACCTTTGGAGTCTGTGGCAGGAATAAGTGTAAATTTTTTCTCCAAGGAAATGTAGGTGATGCAGGGAGCAGAAGAAAACCAAATTCCACTAAAAGGTGAGCTTCGAAGAAAATAAATATTACAAACCACACAAGGAAACCATTCACCCTGAGAGAGAGCTCGCACACACAACCAAGAAGAGGGCAAGCACCCCAAGGGAACAACCTGGAAGCTATCACACAGGAACTAACTTTTCAATGATTAAAGAAATAGCACCATAATGAAATCACAAGACTCCACAGGCAGCAGGGAAAGCAGGGAGGCCAGACAGATTGGAAAAATGAAAATCTGAAAATGACCTCAAGAGGATGTGGAGAAAAGAGCAGCCTTGTGCAGTGTTGGAGGAGGGGTGGGGGGGATGTAAATGGATGTAGCCACGATGGGGAACAGAATAGAGGTTTCTCCAAAGTTAAAAATGGAGCTACCATATGATTCAGCAATCCCATCTCTGGGTATTTTCCCAAAGAAAACAAAAAGACGAATTGAAAAAGAAATGCACCCCAGACGGCTCAGATGGTCAAGAATCCGCCTGCAATGCCAGAGACCTGGGTTCGATCCCTAGGTCGGGAAGATCCCCTGGAGAAGGAAATGGCAACCCACTCCAGTATCTTGCCTGGAGAATTCCATGGGTCTGATGAGCTACAGTCCCTAGGGTCGCAAAGAGTCAGACACAACTGACCAATAACACTTTCATGCACCCCATGTTCGCTGCAGTGTTACTTGCAATAGCCAGCATATGGAAGCCACTTAAATGCCCACTGACTGTTGAATGGATAAATAAGATGTGACGTGAATATTCTTTATTGCTTCTGTTCATGGAGTTCCTACTATGTGCCAGGATCCAATAAGCCAGGCACATCTCGCAGCCTGGCCACTCTCCCCTCTCCCAACCAGCCACAGAGGCTCCATGTGGGAGCAGTTATGATGTAGTAGGAACAGGGACTTGGAATATTTAGATGGTTCAGGCTCAACTATGCTCTTCTGCTTCCTGGCTCAGGTTAGGGAGATCCCCCTCAACTCCCTAAATTTCAGTTTATTTATCCATAAAATGGAGGTGTTGGCAATACCTTCCTTGCTGGGGACTGCAAGGATTCCACAGTTAACCTAAGTCAAGTATTTGGTTGGTAGCAAGTTCTGCAAACACTGGCTTGTAATCATGTAGGAAGAAAATAAATATTACAAACCACACAAGGAAACCATTCACCCTGGAAGCTCACACCAAGAAGAGGGCAAGCACCCCAAGGGAACAACCTGGAAGCTATCACACAGGAACTAACTTTTCAATGATTAAAGAAATAGCACCATAATGAAATCACAAGACTCCACAGGCAGCAGGGAAAGCAGGGAGGCCAGACAGATTGGAAAAATGAAAATCTGAAAATGACCTCAAGAGGATGTGGAGAAAAGAGCAGCCTTGTGCAGTGTTGGAGGAGGGGTGGGGGGGATGTAAATGGATGTAGCCACGATGGGGAACAGAATAGAGGTTTCTCCAAAGTTAAAAATCGAGCTACCATATGATTCAGCAATCCCATCTCTGGGTATTTTCCCAAAGAAAACAAAAAGACGAATTGAAAAAGAAATGCACCCCAGACGGCTCAGATGGTCAAGAATCCGCCTGCAATGCCAGAGACCTGGGTTCGATCCCTAGGTCGGGAAGATCCCCTGGAGAAGGAAATGGCAACCCACTCCAGTATCTTGCCTGGAGAATTCCATGGGTCTGATGAGCTACAGTCCCTAGGGTCGCAAAGAGTCAGACACGACTGACCAATAACACTTTCATGCACCCCATGTTCGCTGCAGTGTTACTTGCAATAGCCAGCATATGGAAGCCACTTAAATGCCCACTGACTGTTGAATGGATAAATAAGATGTGACGTGAATATTCTTTATTGCTTCTGTTCATGGAGTTCCTACTATGTGCCAGGATCCAATAAGCCAGGCACATCTCGCAGCCTGGCCACTCTCCCCTCTCCCAACCAGCCACAGAGGCTCCATGTGGGAGCAGTTATGATGTAGTAGGAACAGGGACTTGGAATATTTAGATGGTTCAGGCTCAACTATGCTCTTCTGCTTCCTGGCTCAGGTTAGGGAGATCCCCCTCAACTCCCTAAATTTCAGTTTATTTATCCATAAAATGGAGGTGTTGGCAATACCTTCCTTGCTGGGGGACTGCAAGGATTCCACAGTTAATCTAAGTCAAGTATTTGGTTGGTAGCAAGTTCTGCAAACACTGGCTTGTAATCATGTAGGATTGAAACAGGACAGTGCTTCCTACCTCTCAGATTACATTCTTTCTCGGTGCTCAGTCGCTGAGTTGTGTCAGACTCTGTGACGTCATAGACTGTAACCTGCCAGGCTCCACTGTCCCTGGAATTTTCCAGGCAAGAATACTAGAGCAGGTTACCATTTCCTCCTCCAGAGGATCTCCCCAAACCAGGGATCCAACCTGTGTCTCTTGCGTCCCCTCTTTAGCAGGCAGATTCTTTACCACTGCGCCAACTGGCCCAGGCCCTGCATTCCTTTCTATGTCTTAGTGATGTTGCTGTTGGACAGATGAGAAAACTGAGTCCTGCATAGATCCCCTTTAATCCAAAGCTGCATGGGAAGAGAGGGAAGAGACCTTAGGGCAGGCAGGGGAGTCCTAGATCTCCAAACCATTTTCTTCCTTCTTAGCTTTCTCCTGATGTTTACTGCTGCTTGAAAAGTACTTAACAGTATGCTCGTGCAGGGGGTACCAGGCATGGTAACAGCATAGTCATAATGGGCCAGGTACCATCTTAAGCACTTTATGCACATTTTTTTCCACTCAGTTCTCACAACTACAGTATGAGCTGGTCGCTGTGATCAACCCCATCTTACAGATGAGAAAAATGAAGTTCATAGAGGTTAAGTGACATGCCCAAGGTCACACAACCCATCGGGCTGCAGCCCTGCCTTCCCAGAGGGAGGAGGACACATTTTCATCTGTGTGTTGGTCAATAGCGGTGTTGATTTCATAATTGATAGACTGTTGAATCCTCAGTCTACAAAGAGCCAAGGACCCAGGACCCTCATTCTGCCCTCAGCCCAGTGAGGGTCAGGGAGATGCAATCAGCTATGCGGGAATGCTTACCCCCGGGCAACCCAGAGTGTCCTTGAAGATCACAGCTGTGCTCTGAATGAAGACATTGGACGTGTCTTCTACCAGCTCTTCCTGGCCGCTGGCGATGGACAGGTGACTGATCTGGACTCTGGGAGAACAAAGAGAAATAAGGAAGGGTGTCACTGGGGTTGGGAAGAGGCCAGTGGGTGTTTTTGTCGTCTCTCCACTCTTCGACATCCTCCGCTGCCCGGGGATACAATGAGCAAAGCCCGTCCTGTCCTCCCAGAGCCGAGAGCAGCTTCGTCCAGTATCAATCATGGTTAATTACATTTCATCTCTACTCCACTCATGTTTGCTTTGGATAAGTTACATATTAATGGAATTTGTCCTGTGGAGGTCTGGGCTTATTGACTTGCTGATGATTTGTTCAGGGTGATAACTCTTTTAACTTTTGTGGGCAATTTTGCCATCTGACTCCGTGTGATGTAGTAGTCTAGGAAGTCTTTATCTGCATTTTACAGAAGGGAGCCTGAAGCCTGAGGTCATACAGAGAAAGAGGGGCTGGGGAAGCTCCACTGGACCCCCCAGCTAGAGCTGGGACACCCTCATTCCAAGAGCCGGTGGCAGGGGCTTTCCTCACAAAGGATACAGCTGCAGTCCCCGAGTCAGCGCCCCCTAGTGGTAGCGACATGTTTGCAGCAACTCCAGCGCCAGGGTACCTGTGCACATCAGTGTCCACCTTCGCTGAGCTTGTGCTGGGCGGCAGGGGTTGGGGAAAAGGGGGTTAGTTTGAGGACAGAGATAAGGCCCCTGAACAGTGTCTTCCCCACCCCTGAGGCCTCTGACACATAGACTTGGACCCAGGCTCCTGTGCAGCCTGGGGGGCCCAGGGATCCCACCCACTAGAGCTGGGTGGGAACTTGAGCCTGCTGCTGCCCGCCTCACTGTGTGACCTCGGCGTTGCGTCCCCTCTATGAGTTCACATTTCCTTGTTCATTCGGCAAGGCCGGTAGAAATGAGCTCAAGATAAAAGGAGATACTGTTCGTAAGTTGGCCTGGCCCATGGTGTACCCTCAGTCCAAGTCAAGCCTGGAGACTTGCCAAGAGATCTTACAATCCTGCCTCCCGCGACCCCCAAAAGACTCCATCCGTAGGTGAGAGGAAGGGCCTTTCTAAGGCCTGAATCTGACTGGGGCTGTTGGAGAGACTGATATATCGCATAAATTCCCATGAGGGGCCCTTCGGGGAGGGGGTGGTGAACAGGTTGAAGAAGCAGGGTGGGGACGGGGGGTCGCAATGCCAGACTTCTGCTCCCAAGTCGGGTGGGGAAACCTGAGTTCTCCCAGCTGCCCTTCCTCTCGGGGTTGGGGGCAAGTCTCCAGCTATGCCCCACCAACCCCCGACTGTGCACACCCCAGGCCTGACTCACTCAGGCAGACCTTGCTTGACTTGGCCAAAGATCCTCATGGTCCTTTGCCCCGGATATCTGGGTACCTGGCTCTCTGGAGGCCATCTGGATCACTTTGGTAGCCTCCTGGTTCATGAGAAGGAAGGGCGGGGGTAAGCGGTGATAGGGGAGCCTACCCGTGACCGCGGCTCAGCTTCTTTGGGAGGAGGGGTCGGTCTGGGCCTCACTCTGACATAAATTAGATGGTTATGTTCAGGGCACATAGAGAGAGCTCTGCTCTGTGACCCCGGCCAGAGATCCTGGTCATTCCCTAGCTTCTGGATCCCAACACACTGGAACCCCATGATCCTAGCCCAGCGGCAGGCTTGGAACCCAGCCACCCACTAAGTCCAGCCTCACCTGTCCCTCTGCTGGGACACCCCCTGCCCAAAATTCAAACTGAGTCCATGGTCTTAGGACATAAACTTTAGAGAGCATTGCATTTCACCTGTCTGTGTCTTTACTGTTGGGAGAAGTCAATGGCACCCCACTCCAGTATTCTTTTTTGTTTGTTTCAATTGTTTATTAACTAACCAGATTACAAAAATAATCATGGTAGATACCTTAGTTCATCCTTCTAATAAGCCTGTTGATCTGGTCTTCCCTGTTGCCAGCGTCTCCACCTTCTACAAAATGGGTGGTCTTTTTCTTCATTCCACCTCGTGGAGAGGACAATTTGAAGGGCCACAGGAAATTATTTGCTTCTTTGAAATGTTTTCCAACAGTATAGATCTCATGAATCAGGTCCTCCATGCAGATGATGCCGTATTTTTCCCAGAGCTTGAGCAATCAAAGCATTATCTGTCAGGGCAATTTGCTTCTTGTTGATTTTTCCATAACCACACTTGTAGATCAGTTCATTTACTGACTTCAGATTGGGGTACCCCCATGCAATGTATGGCTCCACAATTCTCAGCATGTTAATTGAAGCCTTGTTGAACTTCACAAAGGTGCCATTGAAGATCTGACGGAGGCGAAGAAGCTGCAACACATTTCGAACCTTCGGGCTCACACCATTGATACCTCTGATTCTGATGACAAACGCCAATTTGGGTTCTGCGGGGATATAGAAGTTGCCAGCTTTGCGTGCCATTCTAGCCATTCGAATTTCTGTCCTGTACATCTGCCTGTATTACTTGTGGTAGTGCTTGGCTTTCTCATAGATAAGCTTCCTCCTTGCCTTTCGAAGCATCTTTTGGACAAACTTCTTTCTCAGGCGCTTAATCTTAAGCTCTGCGAAATTCTTTCGCTTTTTCTTAAGGGTTTCTGGCACAGCAGGAACCTTCTTTTTCTTCTCTTCTGTACCCTCTATGGTTCCAGCCGGGAAAGAGGCCACTCCAGTATTCTTGCCTGGAGAATCCCATGGACAAAGGAACCTGGTGGGCTACAGTCCATGGGGTCACGAAGAGTCAGACACGGCTGAGCAATGAAGCACACATGTCTTTATTGTATTGAGCAAGAGTCTGAGGCCCAGAGAAGGTAGGGAAGCTGACCAAGGTCACACAGCAATCAGTGACTGAGCCTCCTCAGCCTAAGCCCCTGCTAACTCCTGACTTCATGAAATACACGCTGACCTCCTATCCTTCACCCTTGAACCTGACCCTCCCCCACTGGCTCTGCTCTGAACTTCAACTCGAAGCCCAGAATGACCCTGGGTTCCAGGCAAACACAAACTCCCACATCCAGCTATTTGCAGCCCCCGGGAGACCTTCTCACCAAAGAATTTGAGTTGAAGGTGAGGTCAGGAGAGAGAGAGCTGTCCTCTCTCTGGGCGAGAGTGTGGCAGGCCCTGCAAGAGAGCTGGCTTCTGACCAGGGAGTCTCCTTCTCAGTGGGGTCCCCCCCACCAAGAGGAGCCCTGGACGGACAGACAGACGGGTGGACAGGCAGACACTAGCACAGACCCATGGTTGTGGTACTCACATCCCAGGAAGGTAGGCGTGGTGACTTGGCATGTGACACCCTCCCTGGGAAGAAGTGTCTTTGGGGCAGGCGCGGGCACGGCCCAGCAGAGCTAGGGGCAGGAAGCCAGCAGGCGCGTGGCTCTGGCGCAGGCGCAGGCGGGTCCACCCGGAGTGCATGGCTGCCCAGCTCCCACGGGACGTGACGCACTTCCAGGGCTGAACCTTTTCCCGATCGCAGCTGGCCACCAGGTTCAGAGCCAGACATCCAATCAGGGTTCCCACCTCTGCTTGTCTCCCCATCTGTACAATGTTGACTATTTCCTTTGTATCTGGATAACTGCTCAATACTTTATATAAAAAACTCATTCTTTTTTACTTAGAAAATGTATGTAAAAATCAACTTTATCTCTCATTTGGCAAAAACAGAATGAGGTTGACATACAATGACAGGGCTTCCCTGGTGGTCCAGTGGGTAAAGAGTCCACCTTGCAGTGCAAGGGGAACCGGTTCGATCCCTAGCCTGGGAAGATCCCACGTGCCGCGGAGCAGCTGGACCCATGTGTCCAACTACCGAGCCGGAGCCCTGGAGCGCATGTGCCCAGAGCCCGTGCTCTGCAGCGAGAGAGGCCACTGTGATGAGAGGCCCACAGAGGTCAAAGAATAAAGATGGATGAAGATAAATAAGTAAAAAACCAATAAAAGAGACCAAAATTTAAAAAAAGAAAAAGCAATGAGAATAAAATAAAGATACTTCATTCTTGCCAGATGCTTTTGCTTGACTCCGGCCCTAAGTTTGAGGCATGCTATCGTGTGTAAATTAAAACACTTGAAAAAGGGAGGCAGCTTCGTGAGTCTTCAAGATGCTCTAGGACGAAACGTTTTTTCTCACTGTAATTTGGAATGTGTTGCTGTTTAGTCGCTCAGTCGTGTCCGACTCTTTGCAACCCCGTGGACTATAGCCTGCCAGGCTCTTCTGACCCTGGGGAATCTCCATGCAAGAATACTGGAGTGGGTTGCCAATCATCTTCTTCAGGGGATCTTCCCGACCCAGGGATTGCGACGGGGCCTCCTGCAATGGCGGGTGGGTTCTTTAGCTCTGAGCCACCAGGGAAGCCTGTCATTTGGAATACAGGACGTTTTATGCTGTGTCTGCATCCGGAACAGCATCCTCTTGCGTCCCCCTAGGGGTCTCGGTCTCACACTTTGGTATTCTGCTTTATTGTATTTGGCCTTCCTTATTGAATTGTGCGAGAGGCTGAGGCCTAGAGATGGGAGGCGAGCTGCTGGGTGCCACCTAGCAGTCAGTGAGGGGGCCTCCCACCCTGGGCGCTTTCTTCACCCCCACTGACCTGCCCTCCTTGGAGATTCCCAACCCCCCTCCATCACCGGCAGCCTGTCTCTGGGGCAGAAAGAGGCCAGGGGCTCTCCCGGCGTGCACACCCAACGGCATGCTGGTGTCGTTCAAGTTCTCTCGCAGAGAAGCCTCGAATCAGAACTGTGGATGTCTGGACCACTCCAGGCAGCTGGGTTCCCATGTCCTTGACTTCCAGAGGCCTGAGAAAGAGGAAGGAAACAAGCCTGAGTGAAAGCCGGCCGCACCCAGGCCCGGCAGCACGCCCATGATCTCAGAGCCCCAACCCCAACTGCCAGCAGCTCTATGGACACACGGAGGGTACTCCATGCCCTGGTACTCCCCCGGCACCTCAAAGCTCAGAAAGCCTGGGATGCCTAGGTCTAGGGTTGCAGGAGGCCTGGGAAGACACTGAGGAATGGCGTTCTACCCCCATCGAACTAAACCCCACGTCCTCAGGTGGCAACAGGAGCCAGGCTGACAACGATCCTGGCTCCTGCTAGTGCTGAGGGCTCAGTCTCCATAGCCACCTTCTACAGGACGCCTTCCTGGAGCACCTCGTCCTTGCCAGCCCCTCCCACCCTGAATTCTCACCTGTACCAGGCCCTCAGCACCTAACCACATCCACATGGATGAGCTCTTGTGCCATTCAGTTTTTCGGTATTAGTCACATTCATTTAAAAAGTGTAAAATAGGTATCCGCATAGTCAAAAGTCATGGAGAAAAGGAGATCATGCCCCTTGTTTATCCTCCCATCCCAAAGCATTCTTTGCATGCGTATGTGTGTGTGTGTGTGTTGTGGGGAGGGGCTTTCCTCTACCAAGCCTTTTTAGCTCTGCACATTCACTCCGCAAATAGGTCCTGAGCATCTTTCCAACCAAGGTGACCCTAGGCAGGGACACAGAGGGTAGGGAACAAGATGCTGGCCACTCCTCTCACGGCCCCACGTTCCACAGGGAGGTGCAGACTCGTGAAGACTTAGGTACGGTGGTCTCACCTCCGCTTTCCAGAACCAAGAGGTAAGGTGCTCTTTGCTGAGTAATGTCGTTCACTGTATACATTGAGCACCTACAGAGTAGGTGCTCAGCACATAGTAGGTCTGCAATAAATGCTTGCTGAAGGGAGCAGAAAAGCCAGGTTCTATGGTGTAGTCTTTACATGTTGTATCTTATTTGTTTCTTATGATAAGCCCATAAGGAGCTATCCAATATTATCTCCATTTTCGAGGCGAGAGGTCTGAGCTCACAGAGGTGCAAAAACTTTATTCTGGATGTTCAAACTGATGGACCTCAGAGGCAGGACTTAACCTGTAAGGCCTGTATTCTGTGCACAGGGCTTTCTCAAGTTGCCAAGCCCTGAGTGGGGATGGGGTAGGAGCGTGCACAGGGAATCAGGGATGGGGTCTCGCTGGCCCCTGACTCGCTCACCGTGTCACCGTGGACTGGTCGCTGGCTCGCTCTGAACCTGAGCTTCCTCATCTGTAAAAGTGGGGAAGTGATGACCGTTGCCCTTGGAAGCCGAGGAGATAAAGGCCATGGGCCCTATAAAGATCCCCTATATCAGCTCTTGCTCCCAGCCAGTGGCAACAGGAGCCAGGCTGACAACGATCCTGGCTCCTGCTAGTGCTGAGGGCTCAGTCTCCATAGCCACCTTCTACAGGACGCCTTCCTGGAGCACCTCGTCCTTGCCAGCCCCTCCCACCCTGAATTCTCACCTGTACCAGGCCCTCAGCACCTAACCACATCCACATGGATGAGCTCTTGTGCCATTCAGTTTTTCGGTATTAGTCACATTCATTTAAAAAGTGTAAAATAGGTATCCGCATAGTCAAAAGTCATGGAGAAAAGGAGATCATGCCCCTTGTTTATCCTCCCATCCCAAAGCATTCTTTGCATGCGTATGTGTGTGTGTGTGTGTTGTGGGGAGGGGCTTTCCTCTACCAAGCCTTTTTAGCTCTGCACATTCACTCCGCAAATAGGTCCTGAGCATCTTTCCAACCAAGGTGACCCTAGGCAGGGACACAGAGGGTAGGGAACAAGATGCTGGCCACTCCTCTCACGGCCCCACGTTCCACAGGGAGGTGCAGACTCGTGAAGACTTAGGTACGGTGGTCTCACCTCCGCTTTCCAGAACCAAGAGGTAAGGTGCTCTTTGCTGAGTAATGTCGTTCACTGTATACATTGAGCACCTACAGAGTAGGTGCTCAGCACATAGTAGGTCTGCAATAAATGCTTGCTGAAGGGAGCAGAAAAGCCAGGTTCTATGGTGTAGTCTTTACATGTTGTATCTTATTTGTTTCTTATGATAAGCCCATAAGGAGCTATCCAATATTATCTCCATTTTCGAGGCGAGAGGTCTGAGCTCACAGAGGTGCAAAAACTTTATTCTGGATGTTCAAACTGATGGACCTCAGAGGCAGGACTTAACCTGTAAGACCTGTATTCTGTGCACAGGGCTTTCTCAAGTTGCCAAGCCCTGAGTGGGGATGGGGTAGGAGCGTGCACAGGGAATCAGGGATGGGGTCTCGCTGGCCCCTGACTCGCTCACCGTGTCACCGTGGACTGGTCGCTGGCTCGCTCTGAACCTGAGCTTCCTCATCTGTAAAAGTGGGGAAGTGATGACCGTTGCCCTTGGAAGCCGAGGAGATAAAGGCCATGGGCCCTATAAAGATCCCCCTATATCAGCTCTTGCTTGAAAGGCACAAGACCCTCCTGAGTGGGTGCCCCAGATACTGGGAACACGCTGCCTCTGGGAGGAACCGGGTGTCGAGGGGCGGGGGGAATTCCGTGCCTCTTGAATTCTGAGTCATACGAATGTGCTATTTTTTAAAAAACTATAACAAACAGTACTTTAGTCATAGCTGGGGCCAAGAATTCCCCTCAGCAACTGAGACCAAATGACCAATTCCTCCTTCTCAGAGTCCTCAGGCAGGAAGCCAGGGCTGCCAGGCTGTGATGGGACACTGTCCCCAGAGGGAGGGCTTGCCTCGCTCCGTCTTGGGCCTCGCTGATCCCCAAAGCCCAGCCAGGGGGCCTGTCGCTTCTTGACACCCAGCCCTCGAGGGTGCGAAGAGCGAGCGGGCGTGTGCCACTGACCTCACCAGACCAGGGCCAGAGGGCAGAGGCGCTGCCCAGGAGGCCCAGCACCCCGTCCACAGGCTGGGGCCCAGGGAGATGCATGAATGGGCTCCAGTTCCCAGGAGGGGAAGATTTCCTTGCGGGCTACTGTCCTGGCTGCTGCCCACTTTCCACTCCTGGGCAGTGGTGGGCAGTGACCGAGGGTCCCAGCCAGGGTGGTGGCAGCCGCGGCTGTGCCTGCTGCGAGAGGGAGGTGTGCCCTCCTCTGATGCAACTGGGGGTCCTGGCAGACGAGCGCGAGAGGCCAGGGGACCCTGGATTAGAAAGCAAAGTAAAACAAATGGGACCGGGCTTCCCTGGTGGTCCAGTGGGTGAAGAGTCTGCCTTGCAGTGCAAGGGGCGCTGGTTCGATCCCTGGACCGGGAAGATCCCATGTGCCGCGGAGCAGCTGGACGGGTGTGTCCAATTAGGAGCCAGCGCTCTGGAGCGCATGCACCCAGAGCCAGTGCTCTGCAACAAGAGAGGCCACTGCAATGGGAGGCCCACACAGGCCAAAGAATTAAGATGGATGAAAATAAATAAATAAAATAAATGATAAAAGAAGCCCAAATTTTTTTAAAAAAAAAATGGTACCAACAAACCCGCACCAAAAACCAAAACCAAAAAAAAAAAAAACTGTCTTTGGAGGAGTAGGATTAAATTAAGAATTTGGGATTAACATATGCACACTACCACATATAAAAAATAGAGAGGACTTCCCTGGTGGCCCAGTGGTTAAGAATCCGCTTGCCAATACAGGAGCCATGGGTTCGATCCCGGGTCCAGGAAGATTCCACACGTCATGGAGCAATGAAGCCTGTGCGCCACAACTGCTGAGCCTGTGCTCTGCAGGAAGAAAAGCCACCACAATGAGCAATCCCAGCACCGCAAGAAAGAGCAGACCCCACTCACTGCAATTAGAGAAAGCCCACGCACAGCAACAGAGATCCAGCACAGCCAAAACTAAGTAAATAAAATAAAATAAAATGGAAATAGATAAACAACAAGGACCTACCCTATCACACTGGGAGCTATTCTCATTATTTTTTAATAACCTATATGGGAAAAGAACCTGAAAAAGTATCTATATTAATGTATACACATATATGCAATACACCTATATAATACGTACGTGTGAACTGAATCACTTTGGTCCACCTGAAGCTCATGTATTTTAAATCAACTATAGTTCAATTTGGAAAATCTAGCCTTTCAAACTTTGAACCCTGCAGCTAAACTCTTACTACTTAACATGCATCCCAACATCAGCTATGTTTTTGAGCTACATGGTCTTTTGCATGACCACATTTAGTCCTCTGTATTTTTACCGTGGCAAAATACACATACCTTAAAATTGACCATGCTCAAATGCACAGTGCAATGCCACTGCGTACCTTCACCATGTTGGGTGTACGAGCCTCAGGCTCCAGACCATTTTTAGCTCCGCGCCCAACCAGCAGGCACGCGCGCTGGACCTGCTGTGTAAAGGGAGTCGTGCCTCATGGTGCCTGCGTCAGGCCACAAAGCCAGCCCAGCGTGAAGGTGGCGACACCTTTTGGGGGGCGGGAGTGGAGGGCAGCATTGCTCAGTTTACCACAGTGTCACTGAGGGAGAAGCTTGTCTATAAAACGGATCATGATGACAGGCCCAGACCTTAATTATGGTAGGTTCATACAGGATTATTTGGAAAAACACACATGAGATTGTTCATGTGGTCACCTGAGGTGGCGGTGAGGGCAAGGACAGGGAAGAGAAGTCACCCTCGAGTTCCAGGGGACTGATTTGCTCCTTCATAATTTTTAAAATCAATCAATTTATGTTTTAATGGAAGGATAATGGCTTTACAGAAGATTGTTGTTTTCTGCCAGCCATCCACATGAGCTCCTTCATCGTCATAAAGAGTAGGCTGCTGGGTCCACAGGGATCTCTACAGAAAGAGGATTCCTGAATGTGAGCAGGCGAGTTGCGGGTGTCTCCCAGCATGGGCCACTCGCCAGCTGTGTGACTTGGGTAAATCACCTAACCTCTCAGAGTCTCAGTTTCCTCCACCTGTAAAATGGGCACGCTGTACCTACCTCCTACGGTTGGTGGGAGAGTTAGAGGAGGGGTTGCTTGCCTGGGCGGGCCCACAGTCAGCTGTCTTCTCATCACGGCTCCTCCTCCTCTGCAGGCTGGGAGGAAAGCTGCTGGGCATGAACACACTCTGTTCTGGTGAGGCCTTGGTCCTCAGGCTGGCAGGGAGGAAGCCGCCCATCCCTAGGAGGTGAGTTTCTGCAGCCGTGTCCTGCACATAGTAGGACCTCACTATGGATCTGTGGACAGAGGACTGTGAGGACAGGGATGTAGGTTAGTCTCTGCCACCACTGGGGTGACCCGGGGTGCTCCTCCCCATTAGGGAGGGTGGTGGCCCTGGATGCAGGGTCAGAGTGGCCAGGCTCTAGGACCCAGATGCCCCCTGTGGTGCCCACCTGGGAGCCTCAGAGGGGCCTACTTCCCACAAGCCAGGGGTGAGCTTAAGGGTTTAGCAGTATCTGAATAGGGTCAGGGCTGACAGTAGCTACCCCCAAAAGAGACCCAGAGCCCAGAATGCAGAAGAGCCAGCAGTGGTTGGCCAGCTGTGCCCTCAGGAACCAGATGCCAGCACCTCAGAGAACCAGGCCAGCTGGGTCCCTTCACCCGTAAGTCCCAAACCACCTACAACCACAAGTCTATTTTATGAGTCCTAGGTTTTCCAGAAAGCCCCAGCCAGGGTCCACTGGCTAACCTGGCAGAAACCTGGGGCTATCAGGGTACATGGGGACGGGCAGAGAGGGACTTCAGAGGGGGCATCACATGCCAGGCTTAGAGGGGACCTGGGATGAAGCCTCTGCCCAGCTATCTGCTGCCCCCTGGTGGCTGGGGACGAGCTGGCCGCAGGCTTCCTGCCCAGCCCAGGACCACTGGGTGTACTGCTGAGGGCCAGGCAAGGAGAGAGTAACTCAAGATGCGAACACCCCTGGTACACCTGTGCCCACACACCTAGCCAGATACATCGGTGTAGACCGATGTGCCGGTAACCTCGTGGGCATGTGCGTGTGGACGGGCACTCCTCACGGACACACACAGGCCCCCTACACAAGGCAGAGGCACACCAACCCCAGCTATATCCACCTACGAGATGCACCTGCACCCATGGGAGCCTCCTAAATGCAGAAAAACAGCTGTGCTGGGATTCAAGTCTTTTAAAACACATTTTTCACGGGCTGTATGTTCATAAAGCTTTTAGTGTTTGCCAGCCTCCATCATCCAAAAACCACTGCCATGATTCTGCCTTCTCTGCACAGGTTTTAGACTATTGTTTACTTAAGCTTTTAAATGGACTTTTAAAAATACTTAAATGTATTTAAAAAGTAAACTTCATATCCCTTTTCCTGCCACCTACTGGATCTGTGGACAGAGGACTGAGGACAGGGATGTAGGTTAGTCTCTGCCACCACTGGGGTGACCGGTGCTCCTCCCCATTAGGGAGGGTGGTGGCCCTGGATGCAGGGTCAGAGTGGCCAGGCTCTAGGACCCAGATGCCCCCTGTGGTGCCCACCTGGGAGCCTCAGAGGGGCCTACTTCCCACAAGCCAGGGGTGAGCTTAAGGGTTTAGCAGTATCTGAATAGGGTCAGGGCTGACAGCAGCTACCCCCAAAAGAGACCCAGAGCCCAGAATGCAGAAGAGCCAGCAGTGGTTGGCCAGCTGTGCCCTCAGGAACCAGATGCCAGCACCTCAGAGAACCAGGCCAGCTGGGTCCCTTCACCCGTAAGTCCCAAACCACCTACAACCACAAGTCTATTTTATGAGTCCTAGGTTTTCCAGAAAGCCCCAGCCAGGGTCCACTGGCTAACCTGGCAGAAACCTGGGGCTATCAGGGTACATGGGGACGGGCAGAGAGGGACTTCAGAGGGGGCATCACATGCCAGGCTTAGAGGGGACCTGGGATGAAGCCTCTGCCCAGCTATCTGCTGCCCCCTGGTGGCTGGGGACGAGCTGGCCGCAGGCTTCCTGCCCAGCCCAGGACCACTGGGTGTACTGCTGAGGGCCAGGCAAGGAGAGAGTAACTCAAGATGCGAACACCCCTGGTACACCTGTGCCCACACACCTAGCCAGATACATCGGTGTAGACCGATGTGCCGGTAACCTCGTGGGCATGTGCGTGTGGACGGGCACTCCTCACGGACACACACAGGCCCCCTACACAAGGCAGAGGCACACCAACCCCAGCTATATCCACCTACGAGATGCACCTGCACCCATGGGAGCCTCCTAAATGCAGAAAAACAGCTGTGCTGGGATTCAAGTCTTTTAAAACACATTTTTCACGGGCTGTATGTTCATAAAGCTTTTAGTGTTTGCCAGCCTCCATCATCCAAAAACCACTGCCATGATTCTGCCTTCTCTGCACAGGTTTTAGACTATTGTTTACTTAAGCTTTTAAATGGACTTTTAAAAAAATACTTAAATGTATTTAAAAAGTAAACTTCATATCCCTATTTTAAGTGGGAAAATACACTGATCTAGTATATTAAAAAAATAGCAGTTTTTAAAATAAGGGATAGATCCTCTAGATTGTTTGTGCACATCCATGCTGGAGCATGCTTGCCACCTTCGGGGAGCACTATGTGATTCCGAGTCTCATGGCCCCTGTGTGGTGGGCAGACTAGTTTTATATGTCCCTGGGGGGTCTCTATTATGGATGAGAAAGCAGGGACTCGGTGTGGAGAGGCCCCAGGGCTCAAACCAGCGCTACTGCCCTTTCCTGGAGAGAGCCTCTGGCCTTAATCCCTGCAAAACCTGCTTGTTTGCCTCTAGCGCCACCTAGAGGTGGAGTCTCGCGATCAGCCCACACCAGGACTCGCCCTCCCCCCTCCTCCCCCGCCCCGGCTCTATGTAGCCAACTTACTCGCTAGTCCTCCTTGACCCCAAATCCTCCCATCTGCCTTGTATCCTCACGGGCGCTCTGCTCGAGGCCCTCGCCTCCTTGCTCTGACCGTGGATGTGCGGCTCTCCCCGCAGGCCCTCAGTGGAGCAGTCTGGCCTCCGATACCCCTGGTATGTAATCGTCTCTCGTGTCGTCCCTCTTCCTCTGCAAAACTCCAGTTTTTTGAACGGGAAGCCATCAGATGCTACTGTTGCCTGCTTCGTGACTCCTCCAGTGGATCCCATCTCACTTTGACTAGAATCCACATTCCTTGCGATGGCCTAGGAGGCCCTACATGACCTGTCCCCCACTTCTGAATCCCTTCTCCCACCACCCCCTTCACTCAACATCAGCCCCCTGCCCCCTTCTAAAACACCGACTTTGCCCACCTTGTTTGGCCCTCCTAGCTCAGGGCATTTGCACGTGCCTTTCTTTCCACTTGGACTCCCCGTCCCCCAATTTTTACTTGGTTTGCTCCAGCGTATCATTCAGGTATCAGCTTCTCAGAGGCCTTCCCTGACCACTGTCTCCTAAACCCACCGCACTCTAAATTGCCCCCCATCCCCTTGTTCTCTTGTCTTTCTATGTTTTTTCCCCCAGTCCTGGTCATTTTAAGTCCACGTGTTTCCTTTCGTCTCTGCAGTCCCGCCAGGATGTGCGCTCCATGAGGGCAGGCACACCTGCCACCAGGAAGGCCCTGAGGGCAGAGCTGAGTGCTGCCCCTGGGGCAGGTGTCCACTTGCGTGCTCCTCAGCACCTGTGTGGCAGGAAATGCAAGCTCCTGCACTTTCGGCCTCTGTGAATATAATGGGGAATCACAGAGTTGGACTTGGCTGCCGCAGGGCCCCTGGGGTACCGCTGCGGGCAAAGCCACTCTTGGAGGTGCCAGGTCGGAGACACTACTGTTCAGATCCCAGCCCTGCCACCCTGGGGTAGAGACCCGCCTCTTGCCACACGCCTGCCCAGCTCACTTCGGGAACAGGAAGCCTTCTCTACGAGACACAGAGCAGAGCCTGTCAGGAGCCGCCCCCAAGTGCATGTGGTCTCAGGCAGAGCCGGGGAGGCTCCGGGTGCTGAGCAAGTGACACGGCCTGCCTGGCCACAGCCCCCCCAAAGCTGGAAAGCAGGACCCCTCACCTTCAGAGCGGGGACCCTTGGTCAGTCAGGGTTCTAGCAGAGAGACAGAACCCACAGGAAGGTTAGTTACTTGCTTGTTTCTGTCTTTCAAGGAGTGGGCTTACGTGATTGTTGAGGCTGGATAGGTGAGCCTGAAACTTTAGGATAGGCCGGCAAGACTGGAAACTTTTGAGAAGAAGTTGATGCGGGGGTCCTCAGGCTTAATGGAAGCCTCAGCTTGGCTCTTCAGATCATTTGCCTAGCTGGATGAGGCCAACTCAGATGCAGAGGATGATCGCCTTTAAAGTCGTGCTGCTGGCTGTAGGTGAGGATCACAGCTGCAACATAACCCCCCAGCCCCACCTAGATTAGTCTTTGATTGAGTAACTGCATAACCGCCCAGCTCCCCCTTTATCAGCCTGGTACCCTCACATGCGCTCTTAAACCACACTTACCTCCAAAGATGGTAGCAAAGCCTTGCTTCCACCGAATGATGCAACCATCCTGCCTGGGACCCAAAACACACCAACCCAAGTCCTTGGCGGATGGTCACTCTTCTCCGTGAGACCCTGCGACTTAGATCCTATGATGTTGAGACTTCCCGGTGGTCCAGTGGTCAGGACTCTGTGATTCCACTGCAGGGGAATCCTGCAGATCCTTGGTCAAGGAACAAAGAGGCCACATGCCATGCGGCCAAAAGAGAGCAAACATCCTATGATGTAAAGTTCACCATTTTTAATTCATCTTGTGTTACATGACAAGGCGATTAGGGAAGACAAACATATTCACTTTATACACACTGCCTCTCTATACATGATATGCAAGTTTGGTTGGAAGATACAGACACAGCACAACAAAATGAGGAAGAAATCCTGGGAGTTACAGGTCTTCTGTCTGCAACTGGTCCCACAGATGTAGCTGGTATTGACACCTACTTCCTTCCACTCTCCATCCCACACCTTCAGCAACACCTCAGCTGGTCATGGGGGCTGGGGTGACCCAGACCTCCATTTCTCAAGAGTCAGGCTATTTTTAGTAGTCTGCCTTCACTGGATTTCCCGTCGGCAGGCAGGGTAGCCCTCGGGATCACCTGATTTCAGCCCACCTTCTTCCTTATCTTCATCTGTGTAGTAGCAGTCTGATCTCCTCTTGACGGTCAGATTCAGTCACCCAGGCCAACAGGATAACACCCCTTTCCGCTGACTTGGAAGCACGAGGAGCCCAAGGTGGCCAGGCAGCTGTCTGAGCTTCCAGTTTTATGGGCATCATCGCTGGGCCTCCTGGAAACACTTCTCCCTGTTGTGGGTTGAATTGTGTCCATCGAGTTCATGTCCATCCAGAACCTTGGAATGTGAACTTCTTTGGAAACAGTCATTGCAGGTGTCAGTCCAGTGCCTCCGTAGTTACTCAGAAGGGAAGGGATTTATTGGCAGAGGTTGGCAGGTGCGAATCTCTCTCAGGCTCTGGGCCCCATTCAGAACAGGCAGCTTTTCCGGTCACTCGGTAAACAGGCCAGAGGACGAGGCTGCCTCCAAAATCCAGAGGACGGGTAGTTGTGCCTGGTTTTTCAGGCATATGGTAGCAAAGCCTTGCTTCCACCGAATGATGCAACCATCCTGCCTGGGACCCAAAACACACCAACCCAAGTCCTTGGCGGATGGTCACTCTTCTCCGTGAGACCCTGCGACTTAGATCCTATGATGTTGAGACTTCCCGGTGGTCCAGTGGTCAGGACTCTGTGATTCCACTGCAGGGGAATCCTGCAGATCCTTGGTCAAGGAACAAAGAGGCCACATGCCATGCGGCCAAAAGAGAGCAAACATCCTATGATGTAAAGTTCACCATTTTTAATTCATCTTGTGTTACATGACAAGGCGATTAGGGAAGACAAACATATTCACTTTATACACACTGCCTCTCTATACATGATATGCAAGTTTGGTTGGAAGATACAGACACAGCACAACAAAATGAGGAAGAAATCCTGGGAGTTACAGGTCTTCTGTCTGCAACTGGTCCCACAGATGTAGCTGGTATTGACACCTACTTCCTTCCACTCTCCATCCCACACCTTCAGCAACACCTCAGCTGGTCATGGGGGCTGGGGTGACCCAGACCTCCATTTCTCAAGAGTCAGGCTATTTTTAGTAGTCTGCCTTCACTGGATTTCCCGTCGGCAGGCAGGGTAGCCCTCGGGATCACCTGATTTCAGCCCACCTTCTTCCTTATCTTCATCTGTGTAGTAGCAGTCTGATCTCCTCTTGACGGTCAGATTCAGTCACCCAGGCCAACAGGATAACACCCCTTTCCGCTGACTTGGAAGCACGAGGAGCCCAAGGTGGCCAGGCAGCTGTCTGAGCTTCCAGTTTTATGGGCATCATCGCTGGGCCTCCTGGAAACACTTCTCCCTGTTGTGGGTTGAATTGTGTCCATCGAGTTCATGTCCATCCAGAACCTTGGAATGTGAACTTCTTTGGAAACAGTCATTGCAGGTGTCAGTCCAGTGCCTCCGTAGTTACTCAGAAGGGAAGGGATTTATTGGCAGAGGTTGGCAGGTGCGAATCTCTCTCAGGCTCTGGGCCCCATTCAGAACAGGCAGCTTTTCCGGTCACTCGGTAAACAGGCCAGAGGACGAGGCTGCCTCCAAAATCCAGAGGACGGGTAGTTGTGCCTGGTTTTTGGCTGAAGGAGGGACCATATGCCAATAACTTATCCTTCACTGAAAAAACACACGTTGAGACGCACCCAATCAGCGCATTGCTACAAATTCCACTGTGGTGGAAGGCCCCTGACTTTCTGTGGAATTTATTTCCCACCATCTGCCAATGCAAACGTCTCACCAGTAGAGCTGTAAGTCACTACTTCTTGCTCACTAGATGGAATCCCCATATATCAGTGTTCAGTCGGGAGGGTATTTTGTGGAAGGAAAAGACGATCAAGGCCCCTGCAGACCAAATCAAGACAAGGGGCTGGAGAGCTGGCACACCCGAGGCAGAACCGTGAGGGAGAATCATTGATTTGGCCAGCGGACAGCAAACAGCTCCTCGTGGTCCTCACTAACAGGCATCGACGGACCAGTGGCTGCAAACCGGGAATGAGGGGATGTGTTCATCTGCTCCAGCGATGAAGTCGTATCCGGAAGAGCAGCTGCAAGTGGAGCCTCCGCCTCCCGGCTCCAAGCATCATCAGTTTACGATCACCCCCTCTCGTCCTCCAGGGTCCGTCTTCCGTGCAGGCGGAACGGGGGCCGAGGGGAGATGTGGGGTCAGCACCCCTGCACCGCGTGATCTCGATGGTGGCACTGGCCTCTGCAGTCCCCCCAGGGATGCGGTTGTTGCTTTCCGTCTACCCTTTTCCTAGGTGGGCTACAGTCCATGGGTCACAGTTAGACATGACTGAGTGACTGAGTGTGAGCTCATTTTCTGGAGTATTTCCTCTATAAACCTAGGAGGCACTTCTAGTGACTTCCACCTGGTTTTCCGTAACAGGCTTCCCTCCACAGGGTGAGAGAACCAGTGTGGGGATTCTGCCCATTCCTAAGGACAGGCACGCCCCGGAGATACGGCGGGTTCAGTTCCGGGACCCTGTAATAAAGCAAATACAGCAATAAAGTGAGTCATGTAAATTTATTTTGGCTTCCCAGCACCTGCAAAAGTAATGTTTACATTACACCACAACCTTTTGGTGTGGAATAACACCCCATTCAGAACAGGCAGCTCTTCCGGTCTCTCGGTAAACAGGCCAGAGGACGAGGCTGCCTCCAAAATCCAGAGGACGGGTAGTTGTGCCTGGTTTTTGGCTGAAGGAGGGACCATATGCCAATAACTTATCCTTCACTGAAAAAACACACGTTGAGACGCACCCAATCAGCGCATTGCTACAAATTCCACTGTGGTGGAAGGCCCCTGACTTTCTGTGGAATTTATTTCCCACCATCTGCCAATGCAAACGTCTCACCAGTAGAGCTGTAAGTCACTACTTCTTGCTCACTAGATGGAATCCCCATATATCAGTGTTCAGTCGGGAGGGTATTTTGTGGAAGGAAAAGACGATCAAGGCCCCTGCAGACCAAATCAAGACAAGGGGCTGGAGAGCTGGCACACCCGAGGCAGAACCGTGAGGGAGAATCATTGATTTGGCCAGCGGACAGCAAACAGCTCCTCGTGGTCCTCACTAACAGGCATCGACGGACCAGTGGCTGCAAACCGGGAATGAGGGGATGTGTTCATCTGCTCCAGCGATGAAGTCGTATCCGGAAGAGCAGCTGCAAGTGGAGCCTCCGCCTCCCGGCTCCAAGCATCATCAGTTTACGATCACCCCCTCTCGTCCTCCAGGGTCCGTCTTCCGTGCAGGCGGAACGGGGGCCGAGGGGAGATGTGGGGTCAGCACCCCTGCACCGCGTGATCTCGATGGTGGCACTGGCCTCTGCAGTCCCCCCAGGGATGCGGTTGTTGCTTTCCGTCTACCCTTTTCCTAGGTGGGCTACAGTCCATGGGTCACAGTTAGACATGACTGAGTGACTGAGTGTGAGCTCATTTTCTGGAGTATTTCCTCTATAAACCTAGGAGGCACTTCTAGTGACTTCCACCTGGTTTTCCGTAACAGGCTTCCCTCCACAGGGTGAGAGAACCAGTGTGGGGATTCTGCCCATTCCTAAGGACAGGCACGCCCCGGAGATACGGGCGGGTTCAGTTCCGGGACCCTGTAATAAAGCAAATACAGCAATAAAGTGAGTCATGTAAATTTATTTTGGCTTCCCAGCACCTGCAAAAGTAATGTTTACATTACACCACAACCTTTTTGGTGTGGAATAACATGAAGTCTAATGAAACAGTACGTACCTTAATTTAAAGATACTGTAGGGACTTCCCTGGAGGTCCAGTGGTCCGGCATCTGTGCTCGCAGGGTGGGCGGGCAGGTCTGACGTGATACGGTCACACGGAACATTCCCATCTCCCTATGATGCATACCGTGTACCAGGAAACTCTACAGTATACCAGGGCTGTTCTGCCATTTCAGCTCCCTTCACGTGGGCCATCTTTCAGCCTAGGCTTCGGGAAACCTAACTACTAGAGACCTTTCTCACTCTTCATGCTGAAACAGACGCTCCGCTTCGTGGGCCCGTGTTAACAAAGCCAGCCTGCTCCAATCTCATGTGGCTTCCACCACTAGCCCACACCCACTAGTAATATCCTCCCACCCCACCATGCCATTGTCTGTATAAACTGGAAAAACCAAGCGGTTCTTTAGATGTGTAGCAGAAAGCTGTTCCCTCCTTGAGACCCTAATACGGTTATAGGTCTAGAAGCCAAGGGAGCTGGGGTAGGTGTAGGTCCTGAGAATACCCAGCAGCTTCCCTTACGATAACTCCCTCAGGGAGGCCATGACAGCTCCTTCACGCAATGAGCTTCCTTATAAACAGGTGAAAGAGCTTCTTCTGATAAAGAGGACTTGCAACCCCTCCGTATTAGTCAGACCATAGATCCGCCTGGCTTCTGACCGCCTCCCTGGTCATATAAAGAATACTGTCTCCACGGTTCAAAAATTATAGAGGGAAGAACGTTTACTCTTCTCAGGCACTGGCACAGTTAGACATGACTAGTGACTGAGTGTGAGCTCATTTTCTGGAGTATTTCCTCTATAAACCTAGGAGGCACTTCTAGTGACTTCCACCTGGTTTTCCGTAACAGGCTTCCCTCCACAGGGTGAGAGAACCAGTGTGGGATTCTGCCCATTCCTAAGGACAGGCACGCCCCGGAGATACGGCGGGTTCAGTTCCGGGACCCTGTAATAAAGCAAATACAGCAATAAAGTGAGTCATGTAAATTTATTTTGGCTTCCCAGCACCTGCAAAAGTAATGTTTACATTACACCACAACCTTTTTGGTGTGGAATAACATGAAGTCTAATGAAACAGTACGTACCTTAATTTAAAGATACTGTAGGGACTTCCCTGGAGGTCCAGTGGTCCGGCATCTGTGCTCGCAGGGTGGGCGGGCAGGTCTGACGTGATACGGTCACACGGAACATTCCCATCTCCCTATGATGCATACCGTGTACCAGGAAACTCTACAGTATACCAGGGCTGTTCTGCCATTTCAGCTCCCTTCACGTGGGCCATCTTTCAGCCTAGGCTTCGGGAAACCTAACTACTAGAGACCTTTCTCACTCTTCATGCTGAAACAGACGCTCCGCTTCGTGGGCCCGTGTTAACAAAGCCAGCCCGCTCCAACCTCATGTGGCTTCCACCACTAGCCCACACCCACTAGTAATATCCTCCCACCCCACCATGCCATTGTCTGTATAAACTGGAAAAACCAAGCGGTTCTTTAGATGTGTAGCAGAAAGCTGTTCCCTCCTTGAGACCCTAATATGGTTATAGGTCTAGAAACCAAGGGAGCTGGGGTAGGTGTAGGTCCTGAGAATACCCAGCAGCTTCCCTTACGATAACTCCCTCAGGGAGGCCATGACAGCTCCTTCACGCAATGAGCTTCCTTATAAACAGGTGAAAGAGCTTCTTCTGATAAAGAGGACTTGCAACCCCTCCGTATTAGTCAGACCATAGATCCGCCTGGCTTCTGACCGCCTCCCTGGTCATATAAAGAATACTGTCTCCACGGTTCATTATAGAGGAAGAACGTCACTCTCATCAAGCACCGGCTGGCTGCACAGAATGCCAGGCAAGTTGTTGGTTCATAGTAACTTCACTGCATTTCCTCAAGCGTGGTACACTCTTCAGTCCTGGGCAGGTTCACAGAAGGGAGAGGCCACAGAACACACACACACCCTCCTTCCAAAGCACAATGGTATACTGAAGGCCCCAGGAGTCCTGTAGTGAAGAAACCCATCAATGTGCGTCGACCAGAGGTTTCCAGATTTACTTGACTGTGAGCCTATTTCCTGGGCCTCCCCAATGACTCGGTGGTAAGAATCTGCCTGCCAATGCAAGAGGTGCCAGTCCAATCCCTGGGTGGGAAAGATGCCCTGGAGGAGGACATAGGAGCCTATTTCAGCATTCTTGCCTGGAGAATCCCATGAACAGGGGAGCCTGGCGGGCTAGTCCATGAGGTCACAAAGAGTCAGACACGTCTGAGTGTGAGTTCCCTTTCTGTAGTGTTCCTTCTATAAAACTAGCATTCAAGAAAACACAGCTTGGAAAAGACAAACTTAACCTACTATGGCCTGAGGTAACATTTGGGATTTTCTTTGGTTTATACTTTAAGCTTTTTAATTGTTACCTAACAACTGAGACTCAAACCACTTCCTAAGCATTAGCAATGGTATGCAGTGCATTCTTGTGTGATTATACATTCAGCAGCTGTGGTAGCAGTTCTTTCTGCCACACCTCACACTCGTTAGTAATCGTAAACCTTGGCTCTAGTCTGAACGTTCCTCTCTTGTCTGGATGGGCTTGGAACAATCTGGACCCTTGAGCTGTCCTCAGGAGCACCGTCCTGGAACTATTTCGGGCCCGTGGAATCTGGAGTTTAATCGATGCAACCAGACGCCAAGAGAGCGGCCTCCTGCTTCAGAAGCAGGAGCCCAGCACCGCCAGCTGCCGGGCCCCGCCGCTTCTCAAAGGATTTTAAAGGGAGAGACGGTTCCCCTTATCCTGAGAATACCCAGCAGCTTCCCTTACGATAACTCCCTCAGGGAGGCCATGACAGCTCCTTCACGCAATGAGCTTCCTTATAAACAGGTGAAAGAGCTTCTTCTGATAAAGAGGACTTGCAACCCCTCCGTATTAGTCAGACCATAGATCCGCCTGGCTTCTGACCGCCTCCCTGGTCATATAAAGAATACTGTCTCCACGGTTCATTATAGAGGAAGAACGTCACTCTCATCGAGCACCTGCTGGCTGCACAGAATGCCAGGCAAGTTGTTGGTTCATAGTAACTTCACTGCATTTCCTCAAGCGTGGTACACTCTTCAGTCCTGGGCAGGTTCACAGAAGGGAGAGGCCACAGAACGCACACACCCTCCTTCCAAAGCACAATGGTATACTGAAGGCCCCAGGAGTCCTGTAGTGAAGAAACCCATCAATGTGCGTCGACCAGAGGTTTCCAGATTTACTTGACTGTGAGCCTATTTCCTGGGCCTCCCCGATGACTCGGTGGTAAGAATCTGCCTGCCAATGCAAGAGGTGCCAGTCCAATCCCTGGGTGGGAAAGATGCCCTGGAGGAGGACATAGGAGCCTATTTCAGCATTCTTGCCTGGAGAATCCCATGAACAGGGGAGCCTGGCGGGCTAGTCCATGAGGTCACAAAGAGTCAGACACGTCTGAGTGTGAGTTCCCTTTCTGTAGTGTTCCTTCTATAAAACTAGCATTCAAGAAAACACAGCTTGGAAAAGACAAACTTAACCTACTATGGCCTGAGGTAACATTTGGGATTTTCTTTGGTTTATACTTTAAGCTTTTTAATTGTTACCTAACAACTGAGACTCAAACCACTTCCTAAGCATTAGCAATGGTATGCAGTGCATTCTTGTGTGATTATACATTCAGCAGCTGTGGTAGCAGTTCTTTCTGCCACACCTCACACTCGTTAGTAATCGTAAACCTTGGCTCTAGTCTGAACGTTCCTCTCTTGTCTGGATGGGCTTGGAACAATCTGGACCCTTGAGCTGTCCTCAGGAGCACCGTCCTGGAACTATTTCGGGCCCGTGGAATCTGGAGTTTAATCGATGCAACCAGACGCCAGAGAGAGAGCGGCCTCCCTGCTTCAGAAGCAGGAGCCCAGCACCGCCAGCTGCCCGGAGCCCCGGGCCGCTTCTCCAAAGGATGCTGCGCCCGCTCTGCAAACTTAGGCTTCCCTGCCAGAGACGTTTAAAAAGGCTTCACATCACCTCTTAACAACGCTTCCAGCAGCAGCCAAGCGCGCCGGGAATCCAGCTCCACGGCAAGGGGGAGTCTCGTCTCCGCACTCTCGTTTCTGCTGTGACCCTCTTCCAACTCCTCAGGCTCCTCCCATCACCCACTGCTCACTCGTGAAACTGCAGAACCTCCAGTCTTGAGTCCCTTCTTCCTTCAAGCAAATACCACCGTGGGAACTCATCAATAATCACTGCCTCCTGACCGGTCCTCTTTTCTGTTATTTGAAACTTTAGGCTACTTCACTCCTGTCTTAGTTGGCTGTTTGGAGCACAGTCATACATAAAATGAAGTCCTTTACAGTTGGTGCTAGAGATAAAGAATCCGCCTGCCAAGGCAGTAGATGTGGGTTCTATCCCTGGGTTGGGAAGTTCCCATGGATAGAGGAGCCTGATGGGCTACACACTGTGGGGTCGCAAAGAATTGGATACAACTTAGCAACTGAGCACAGCACACACATACACATAAAACAGCTTTGTATCTATCCAGCAGCTGGCTATGAACTGTTCAGGGGATGTCTATTGGATGTCAATGATGTTTCCAGTCATGATTCACTTAACTGATCATGACTGGGACTTCCCTAGTAGCACAGTGGATAGAAAACTGCCTGTCCATGCAGGGGACAGAGGTTCGATTCCCAGTCTTGGAAGATTCCACACGCTGAGGAGCAACAAAGTCCGTGGGCCACCGACGACTGAGCCCACGTGCTTCAACTTCCCAAGAGCTCTAGCGCCTACAAGCCACGACAACTGAGTCCCTGTGCTGTAACCACTGAAGCCCGGGTGCCTGGAGCCTATGCTCCACAACAAGAGAAGCCACCGCAATGAGAAGCCCGAGCACCACGGTGAGGAGCAGACCCTGCTTGCCACAACTAGAGGAAGCGGCGCGCACACACACACACAGGCAAGGAAGACCCTGTGCAGCCATAAATAAAAGACCATGACCATGACACAAGAAGCTGATTTACTTTGCTGAAAACAACCCTCCCAGGCCTTCAGCATTCTACTGACATATAACATCACTCAGGAGAAAAACACACAGCACCTGGCTTTTCAGGTTCCAGATTAGTCTCAAAAATAATACTTAAAGGAAGGATTAAAGTCCAAAGTAAAGCTCAGCATGACATGGGAGCAGGTACTTAAAGCCACTAACTTAAAATTGGGGGAATTTAATGTTGATGGGTCACAACATAAGCCAGTACTGTTTAAATCAGGAGGAAATGGGGGGCAAACACAATCTCTGAACATTAAAACTCTCCTATCCTTATCTTATCTTCTTCCTCAGTACAAAAAGCAGCAAGATATTCAGGTTACTCAAAACTCAGCAACTCAGTGTTGACCACCCAGTGATGACAGACAGAGTAAGCCGCTGTGACGACAGGAGTCTCTGCCAGGGTCATTCATAGTAAAACTTTATTGAACAGAAAACCCAGCAGAGGTTTCCACCTCTGCAAAGCTCCTTTCGGCTTGAAGTAAAGCACTGCATTTTAAAAAGCAATTATACATAAGTCTTTCCTAGAAAAGTCCTGCTAAAACATGTCTAGCAATTTCATTGATTATATAAAGTAGTAGTACACTTAGTGTAATTTGAACATTCCAACAGGAATCAAATCTTGGATGTCAATGATGTTGCCAGTCATGAGTCACTTAACTGATCATGACTGGGACTTCCCTAGTAGCACAGTGGATAGAAAACTGCCTGTCCATGCAGGGGACAGAGGTTCGATTCCCAGTCTTGGAAGATTCCACACGCTGAGGAGCAACAAAGTCCGTGGGCCACCAACGACTGAGCCCACCTGCTTCAACTTCCCAAGAGCTCTAGCGCCTACAAGCCACGACAACTGAGTCCCTGTGCTGTAACCACTGAAGCCCGGGTGCCTGGAGCCTATGCTCCACAACAAGAGAAGCCACCGCAATGAGAAGCCCGAGCACCACGGTGAGGAGCAGACCCTGCTTGCCACAACTAGAGGAAGCGGCGCGCACACACACACACACACAGGCAAGGAAGACCCTGTGCAGCCATAAATAAAAGACCATGACCATGACACAAGAAGCTGATTTACTTTGCTGAAAACAACCCTCCCAGGCCTTCAGCATTCTACTGACATATAACATCACTCAGGAGAAAAACACACAGCACCTGGCTTTTCAGGTTCCAGATTAGTCTCAAAAATAATACTTAAAGGAAGGATTAAAGTCCAAAGTAAAGCTCAGCATGACATGGGAGCAGGTACTTAAAGCCACTAACTTAAAATTGGGGGAATTTAATGTTGATGGGTCACAACATAAGCCAGTACTGTTTAAATCAGGAGGAAATGGGGGGGCAAACACAATCTCTGAACATTAAAACTCTCCTACCCTTATCTTATCTTCTTCCTCAGTACAAAAAGCAGCAAGATATTCAGGTTACTCAAAACTCAGCAACTCAGTGTTGACCACCCAGTGACGACAGACAGAGTAAGCCGCTGTGACGACAGGAGTCTCTGCCAGGGTCATTCATAGTAAAACTTTATTGAACAGAAAACCCAGCAGAGGTTTCCACCTCTGCAAAGCTCCTTTCGGCTTGAAGTAAAGCACTGCATTTTAAAAAGCAATTATACATAAGTCTTTCCTAGAAAAGTCCTGCTAAAACATGTCTAGCAATTTCATTGATTATATAAAGTAGTAGTACACTTAGTGTAATTTGAACATTCCAACAGGAATCAAATCGTACCAGCAGAACCGTTTCTGCGTCTATGACATCTATGTACAAACACTCATGCAGACACACATCTGGGGAAGGTCCTCAGGCATAAACATGCGAAACTAATGCCTTCTACTTACAACGCTTATTAAACTACGCCAGTATATATTAAAGCTCTTCAGAATAAAGACAGGAGAAGCCTTAGGCATTTTTTTGTTCATCAATTTGTGTCATGGCTTCACGTCTTACTTTCTGCTTTTGCTTAATCACAAAAGCGTATCATCCTCTGTGCAGACTTTTTTTTTTTTTTTTTACTAGTTCTGTGCCGTTGCCACGTCCAGGTAAGGAAATCTAGTTGGAATCAGGTGATCCAGTTCACGCCTGTCAAAGCCTCCAGGAGCTGGAGCGCAAACAGAGTCAGTTTGCTATGCCCGGGGGGCCTTCCGGAAGGAGAGAGGCAAAGAAAGTCTTGAAGACGAGCCAGGCTGTGCTCATGAAGGAAGGGCTGGCCTGCTCGTCAGTCAGTCCGTCCCTGTCTGGAGGGAGGTGGCCGGGATCTTCAGCTTCAGGATCAGGGCCTCCCTGTAGGTCAGAAGACACAACGAGAAAACTCTTAGGACTGTGACAAGCCCCGGCCCGATAATGTCAGGAAAAGGGCAGAGTGACTCCCCTGGCCCAGGAGCCAAGCCCGGCAGGCAGGACCCGGGGATGACAGCCCAGGTTGGGCAGAGCTTCCTTCTCAGCCTCCACTGCACAACTGTGCTGGAACATTCTCAAGGCTTGTGATCTCCCTCGCAGCAAGTATCACATGAAGTAACCAGATCTTTAACTATTATTAAATTAGCAATTAATTTCACCACCTCATTAAATGGGGGTATTTTCTTAATTTTGGCAGTGTTCTGAGTTAAAAAAGAAAACAAATGGAAACACAGGATTCTAAAAACAGATACTAGCGTGATATTTTATATTAAAAGACTCTCCTTTAGGATTATGCATTAAACTGCCTTATAGAAATTCTATGTCTATATGTTATTTTCTAAAAAACCTATTCTGTACATGAGACTGGCCTATGTTTCTAATCTTTGATTAGAAAAACTCTTCATTAGTGGTTTCCATGGTGTACCACGTTGTTACTGGGCAGGAACACTCGAAATAGTGAGTTTTTAAAAAAACATTTACATAAAAACATTTGCCAGAAAAAAAAACCCAACCATTTGCCAAAATGCAAATTGCCACATGACAAAAACAACCAAAGGATTTAATGACACCGTGGTTTAAAAACAGCTACTGCTCTAAGAATGGGCTTGAAACATTCTCTGAAATGTTTAGCCAAATAAAATGATGAAAACCACGAGGTACCTGAAGATGAAGGACCTGGCCTTTCTCCCTGGCCCCCCGGAAGCCCCATACCTGCAAGTTATTGTTGGGGTCCTGATTCACAGCCTCCTGGGGAGGACCGTTGTTTGGGAAGTTCTGAACCGGCCTCTGTCGAAACGGAAACCACCCGACGTGATGCCTTGGAAGGAAGCACAGTAGGTCTGCCTTAGCGAGGCACGTGAGATGGACTCAGGAGTTTACTCATCTCTCTCGACGTGAGGAGGCCTCCCTCGCTCCCCTCCTCCCATCAGAGCAGGACCTGACGGGACACTCGCAGCCCGGCCCGCCTGCAGACTCAGCACCATGCCGTGTGGTGCCAGCTCCTAGACTCTGTCACTAGCCTGTCAGGGTCCGGAGGGCACTGTGGAAACAGTGCCTCGATCACTATCGTGTGCCCAGCAACATAGTGAGGCACCGGGCACACAGTAGGTGCTTGGTACATCCTTGCACATCTGAACTAAACCTTGCACTTGAAAACTTGAACAGAGAAAGGGGAAATGTGCATACAGCTGTGATGATGTGTCATACCACACCACTACCAAGGCCTAGCTTTGATCACCTAAATATATGCTCCTAGAAACTACAGAATTTAAAGAATCAACTAAAAAGTTGTATCTGGAAAATCTACTTAAACCCAAGTCTTGAAGCAAACATGACAAATTACTAACAATGATTAATACCTGGCATGAATATTGAATGCATTATTCTAAACATTTCTTTCAAGATTTTTAAAAACTAAAATAAAACTGGCCTATGTTTCTAATCTTTGATTAGAAAAACTCTTCATTAGTGGTTTCCATGGTGTACCACGTTGTTACTGGGCAGGAACACTCGAAATAGTGAGTTTTTAAAAAAACATTTACATAAAAACATTTGCCAGAAAAAAAAACCCAACCATTTGCCAAAATGCAAATTGCCACATGACAAAAACAACCAAAGGATTTAATGACACCGTGGTTTAAAAACAGCTACTGCTCTAAGAATGGGCTTGAAACATTCTCTGAAATGTTTAGCCAAATAAAATGATGAAAACCACGAGGTACCTGAAGATGAAGGACCTGGCCTTTCTCCCTGGCCCCCCGTAAGCCCCATACCTGCAAGTTATTGTTGGGGTCCTGATTCACAGCCTCCTGGGGAGGACCGTTGTTTGGGAAGTTCTGAACCGGCCTCTGTCGAAACGGAAACCACCCGACGTGATGCCTTGGAAGGAAGCACAGTAGGTCTGCCTTAGCGAGGCACGTGAGATGGACTCAGGAGTTTACTCATCTCTCTCGACGTGAGGAGGCCTCCCTCGCTCCCCTCCTCCCATCAGAGCAGGACCTGACGGGACACTCGCAGCCCGGCCCGCCTGCAGACTCAGCGCCATGCCGTGTGGTGCCAGCTCCTAGACTCTGTCACTAGCCTGTCAGGGTCCGGAGGGCACTGTGGAAACAGTGCCTCGATCACTATCGTGTGCCCAGCAACATAGTGAGGCACCGGGCACACAGTAGGTGCTTGGTACATCCTTGCACATCTGAACTAAACCTTGCACTTGAAAACTTGAACAGAGAAAGGGGAAATGTGCATACAGCTGTGATGATGTGTCATACCACACCACTACCAAGGCCTAGCTTTGATCACCTAAATATATGCTCCTAGAAACTACAGAATTTAAAGAATCAACTAAAAAATTGTATCTGGAAAATCTACTTAAACCCAAGTCTTGAAGCAAACATGACAAATTACTAACAATGATTAATACCTGGCATGAATATTGAATGCATTATTCTAAACATTTCTTTCAAGATTTTTAAAAACTAAAATAAAACTCCATTCTTCCCAGAGAGGAAAAACATCTTCTGTCCGTTTCACCACAAGCAAGGACGCACCTCCCTAGGCCAGGGCTCCTCTACTCTGGCACGGCTCGTGTCCTGGGCTAGGTAGTTATGTGGGGCTGGCCAGTGCCCTGCAGGACGTTTAGCGGCTTCCTGTAGAACCTTCCCCACCACCCCCACCACCCCCACCGTGACAGCCAAACTCATCTCCAAACACAGCCAGAAGTCTTGAGGGTGAGGGGCGGAGGGAGATGCAAAACCACCCTGACCGAGAACCACCAGTGCCGTGGATACAGCCAAACGCCAGGTCCGTGACAGTCTCCTGGCCCGTTAGGGCTGCGGCCACAGTCAGTGCCTAACCTTTATCCTAGAGGGCCGCTGGAGCCTGATAAAGGATAAATATTTTCTCATTTAACCCAAACACAATTTTTCTTTCTATGCCTCAGTATGGAAAGAAGCCTGGCAGGTAACTGGGCTACAGGAAAAGAAGAGACTGTTGCTCCTCTGTCAGTACAGAACTAACTGTAGTTTTGGCAATGCACAAGCAAGCCATCAGTCCTTTGCAATGGAAACGCTAGAATGACATATGATTTAAATACGGCTCCTTAAATATTGGGTGAAGCTACTCAAAGAGGCAGGTCTGTACTTGTTTTGAGTCAACCCCTAGTGTAATTTTCAGTAAAGGGAAAAAATGTGAAATCTTTTGCTTACAGGTACATAACCACGGTGGCCCCCATGACCATGAGGAACCGGGCACACAGTGGGCTTGGTACATCCTTGCACATCTGAACTAAACCTTGCACTTGAAAACTTGAACAGAGAAAGGGGAAATGTGCATACAGCTGTGATGATGTGTCATACCACACCACTACCAAGGCCTAGCTTTGATCACCTAAATATATGCTCCTAGAAACTACAGAATTTAAAGAATCAACTAAAAAGTTGTATCTGGAAAATCTACTTAAACCCAAGTCTTGAAGCAAACATGACAAATTACTAACAATGATTAATACCTGGCATGAATATTGAATGCATTATTCTAAACATTTCTTTCAAGATTTTTAAAAACTAAAATAAAACTCCATTCTTCCCAGAGAGGAAAAACATCTTCTGTCCGTTTTCACCACAAGCAAGGACGCACCTCCCTAGGCCAGGGCTCCTCTACTCTGGCACGGCTCGTGTCCTGGGCTAGGTAGTTATGTGGGGCTGGCCAGTGCCCTGCAGGACGTTTAGCGGCTTCCTGTAGAACCTTCCCCACCACCCCCACCACCCCCACCGTGACAGCCAAACTCATCTCCAAACACAGCCAGAAGTCTTGAGGGTGAGGGGCGGAGGGAGATGCAAAACCACCCTGACCGAGAACCACCAGTGCCGTGGATACAGCCAAACGCCAGGTCCGTGACAGTCTCCTGGCCCGTTAGGGCTGCGGCCACAGTCAGTGCCTAACCTTTATCCTAGAGGGCCGCTGGAGCCTGATAAAGGATAAATATTTTCTCATTTAACCCAAACACAATTTTTCTTTCTATGCCTCAGTATGGAAAGAAGCCTGGCAGGTAACTGGGCTACAGGAAAAGAAGAGACTGTTGCTCCTCTGTCAGTACAGAACTAACTGTAGTTTTGGCAATGCACAAGCAAGCCATCAGTCCTTCGCAATGGAAACGCTAGAATGACATATGATTTAAATACGGCTCCTTAAATATTGGGTGAAGCTACTCAAAAGAGGCAGGTCTGTACTTGTTTTGAGTCAACCCCTAGTGTAATTTTCAGTAAAGGGAAAAAATGTGAAATCTTTTGCTTACAGGTACATGACCACGGTGGCCCCCATGACCATGAGGAACCTGCTCAGAGACGAGTAGAAGTAGAGGATACTGAGAAACACGGAAAACGTAGCTGCTGAATAGGTCCAATCCAACCAGTCTCGATTTATCTCATCGTCTTCTTCCACAAGGGGGCCGCCTTGAGCATTCATCCGCAGATTCTGATTGGCCCCAGGATTGACCACCACGGGAGGAGCCACGTTCTGATTGGCGGGCTGGTTTTCAGCGGGAAACTGGTTGTGGATGGGGGCTGGAGCCGGTGCCGAGACCACGGGTATCTCCTGTGTGCCCGGCGAGGGGACAAAAGCCCCCGAGGCAGCAGTGGCCGCTAAGCTGAAGCGAAAATGACAGGGGCAGACACCGTTGAGAGCAAGGCACCCTCAAGACTGGTTCTCTCACCTCACTTATGCACGGATCTTTCCCTGTTAGGAATTATAACTAGGTATATAAAAAGGGGGGTTTTCTTTAACCAGTGAAGAACTTCTTTACTAACAATCACGTCCTTAAAAGCCTTTTCTACTCTAAGGGAAGCTGCTTGGCAAATTTCATCCGGAATTAAATACCAAGGCCACCGTATGAATATGGTACGGTATCAAATTAAGGTTTTCATAAAATGCTAAAGATACCATGAACTGAAAAGGAAATGACATTCTACATAAAGCCATCCCACTGTGGATCAGACACAAGCACTCCGGCATCAGTACACAAGCTAGTAGTTACTATTTACAGTCTGTTCCACCCGCCGGACTCTGCAGATAATAATGAAAACACGCGCGTCCCTCCACACCCAGCTTTACAGGCAAGGTGGACCTGCGCCCTCCGTTCCAGGAGCCCCGGCCGCGCGCGCGGGCGGGAGACACTCACTATTGCATGTAGTACTGGCGCGCGTACACCTGCTGGAACCAGGAGAGCTGCAGCCACCCGTAGGTCGTGTAGCCGGAGAAGCCGGGGCCCAGGCCCTGGAACGCCAGCTGGGCTGCTTCGGGCCTACGGAAGAGGGGAAACCACGCTCGTTTAGAGTTGGTTTAGCATGCACCAGCGAAAACCAAGTTTAAATTACAATCAGGAATTCAAAACAAAGAGAGACAGAAGTAGGTCCAATTTTCTTTTCTTTGCTTACAGGTACATGACCACGGTGGCCCCATGACCATGAGGAACCTGCTCAGAGACAGTAGAAGTAGAGGATACTGAGAAACACGGAAAACGTAGCTGCTGAATAGGTCCAATCCAACCAGTCTCGATTTATCTCATCGTCTTCTTCCACAAGGGGGCCGCCTTGAGCATTCATCCGCAGATTCTGATTGGCCCCAGGATTGACCACCACGGGAGGAGCCACGTTCTGATTGGCGGGCTGGTTTTCAGCGGGAAACTGGTTGTGGATGGGGGCTGGAGCCGGTGCCGAGACCACGGGTATCTCCTGTGTGCCCGGCGAGGGGACAAAAGCCCCCGAGGCAGCAGTGGCCGCTAAGCTGAAGCGAAAATGACAGGGGCAGACACCGTTGAGAGCAAGGCACCCTCAAGACTGGTTCTCTCACCTCACTTATGCACGGATCTTTCCCTGTTAGGAATTATAACTAGGTATATAAAAAGGGGGGTTTTCTTTAACCAGTGAAGAACTTCTTTACTAACAATCACGTCCTTAAAAGCCTTTTCTACTCTAAGGGAAGCTGCTTGGCAAATTTCATCCGGAATTAAATACCAAGGCCACCGTATGAATATGGTACGGTATCAAATTAAGGTTTTCATAAAATGCTAAAGATACCATGAACTGAAAAGGAAATGACATTCTACATAAAGCCATCCCACTGTGGATCAGACACAAGCACTCCGGCATCAGTACACAAGCTAGTAGTTACTATTTACAGTCTGTTCCACCCGCTGGACTCTGCAGATAATAATGAAAACACGCGTGTCCCTCCACGCCCAGCTTTACAGGCAAGGTGGACCTGCGCCCTCCGTTCCAGGAGCCCCGGCCGCGCGCGCGGGCGGGAGACACTCACTATTGCATGTAGTACTGGCGCGCGTACACCTGCTGGAACCAGGAGAGCTGCAGCCACCCGTAGGTCGTGTAGCCGGAGAAGCCGGGGCCCAGGCCCTGGAACGCCAGCTGGGCTGCTTCGGGCCTACGGAAGAGGGGAAACCACGCTCGTTTAGAGTTGGTTTAGCATGCACCAGCGAAAACCAAGTTTAAATTACAATCAGGAATTCAAAACAAAGAGAGACAGACGATTGGGCTTCCTGACGGTCACATGCGAATTAGCTGGTGATGCACCTGTAATACAATCACAAGAGGCACCCACAAAGCCTTTCTCCACCATCTGGATCCCACAGGAGAACAAGAGCCTTTGCCCAGCACTGGGCTCTCATGACGTCAGCACCCTGACGTACAAACAAGCCGGACCTGTGCAGGCCAAGTGGACCCCCACCCTTATTTTAGACTTGTGCAGTCTCACTGAAGGTCTAAATCCCACTGTTCGTCCTTTGGAAAACAGCCTGAAAAAGTCACCTCTCCCTCAAAGACTTTCCGCAGGAAACACTCCCCTCCTCCCAAACATTTCTCCCCAACCTAGAGCTGAAATATAAAGGGCGCGGAGTCACGTGTGACGTCACCCAGGCTGCTTACGGAGCCCCGTGCCTTCTGAGGCCGCCCGGCGGCCATCTCATTGGTCGACCCCAAAGACCGTGGAGCTCTCCACCTGCACCATTCTACAGAGGGGAGCCGAGCGCCGCTCAGGGAAGACAAAGGCTCTGCACAGGCCACTGAACTTGCCAGCAGCAGGGCTGGATCTCAGGTCTGTTTCTCTGACACCAAACTCACACTTTGATCACTCAGCACAGCCCGGGGCAGGGTGTGCGTGGGCGTCACCTCTGGCTCGAGAGCCCTGCATGGTGATCTCCTCTGAAGCACATCACACACATGAACCAACAGAACTGCAGAAAGACCAGGGCCTGTTACGGGTCATCTCTGTTAATCTGGTCAACTCCTGTCCTTAAACAAAGTCATATGCACTGGCTGTCCAAGAAATATTTTTGGGGTGACATCACAGCTTTTATGATGGTGAAATTCACTGAGTCAGATATGAGCCTCCATTTTCAAATAGTGTCGTCAAAAAAGAGAGACACAGTTTTAAGACTGTCTACCCAATAATGAATTCAATTATCCAATTTATATGCAGACAGTTATTTTAACCAAACTCAATACCCAGAGTACTTCTAAAATTTTGTATTCTAATGTAAGTATGTCATGGGTACGTTACTGACTTTGATCACTGAAAGATACAAGGTCCTACTGTGTAACACAGAGAGCTATATTCAATGCCCTGTGATAAACCATACTGGAAAATCAAAATTTAAAAACAATGTGTACATGTGCTTAACTGAGACCCTTTGCCATCCAGCAGAGACTGACACAACACTGTAGGTCAGCTATGTGTTCATGCTCAGTTGCGTCCAGCTCTTTTCGAGGCTATGGAATGTAGCCTGCTGGGCTCCTCTGTCCATGGAATTTTCCAGGCAAGAACAATGGAGCAGGTTTTCATTTTCTCCTCCAGGGGATCTTCCCAACTCAGGGATTGAACCTGCATCTCTTGCATGCGCAAGTACATTCTTTACCTCGGAGCCACCTGGGAAGCTCCATGTCAGTAAAAACTTTAAAAAGATACAATGTGTAGAAATGAGAAAGTAACAAAGTGCTTTTGTCAGCTGTGATGATGATGACCTGCAGACACACAAGGTAACTACAAGGTTTTTTGAGTTACCTCCTATAGGCTATCGGGTGAACTGACAATGTCTGAGAATTACCTGCAACAGAGGAGCGCGCTCAGGGAAGACAAAGGCTCTGCACAGGCCACTGAACTTGCCAGCAGCAGGGCTGGATCTCAGGTCTGTTTCTCTGACACCAAACTCACACTTTCATCACTCAGCACAGCCCGGGGCAGGGTGTGCGTGGGCGTCACCTCTGGCTCGAGAGCCCTGCATGGTGATCTCCTCTGAAGCACATCACACACATGAACCAACAGAACTGCAGAAAGACCAGGGCCTGTTACGGGTCATCGCTGTTAATCTGGTCAACTCCTGTCCTTAAACAAAGTCATATGCACTGGCTGTCCAAGAAATATTTTTGGGGTGACATCACAGCTTTTATGATGGTGAAATTCACTGAGTCAGATATGAGCCTCCATTTTCAAATAGTGTCGTCAAAAAAGAGAGACACAGTTTTAAGACTGTCTACCCAATAATGAATTCAATTATCCAATTTATATGCAGACAGTTATTTTAACCAAACTCAATACCCAGAGTACTTCTAAAATTTTGTATTCTAATGTAAGTATGTCATGGGTACGTTACTGACTTTGATCACTGAAAGATACAAGGTCCTACTGTGTAACACAGAGAGCTATATTCAATGCCCTGTGATAAACCATACTGGAAAATCAAAATTTAAAAACAATGTGTACATGTGCTTAACTGAGACCCTTTGCCATCCAGCAGAGACTGACACAACACTGTAGGTCAGCTATGTGTTCATGCTCAGTTGCGTCCAGCTCTTTTCGAGGCTATGGAATGTAGCCTGCTGGGCTCCTCTGTCCATGGAATTTTCCAGGCAAGAACAATGGAGCAGGTTTTCATTTTCTCCTCCAGGGGATCTTCCCAACTCAGGGATTGAACCTGCATCTCTTGCATGCGCAAGTACATTCTTTACCTCGGAGCCACCTGGGAAGCTCCATGTCAGTAAAAACTTTAAAAAGATACAATGTGTAGAAATGAGAAAGTAACAAAGTGCTTTTGTCAGCTGTGATGATGATGACCTGCAGACACACAAGGTAACTACAAGGTTTTTTGAGTTACCTCCTATAGGATATCGGGGTGAACTGACAATGTCTGAGAATTATTTTTAAATACCTCAGGGAAAAAGGAAAGGGGGAATAGATAAAGAAGGGCAAAATTTTGATCATCATATGAAGATACATTATATAATTCCCTCTACTTTCATGTATATTTGACATTTCCATTAATAAAAAATCAACTCTTCATTCCTCAAACACCTGACTATAGATAAACAGGTATTAAAAACTAAGAAACAGGGCTTCCCTGGTGGTCCAGTAGGTAGAGTTTGCCTTGCAGTGCAGGGGGCACCGGTCAGATCCCTGGCCTGGGAGGATCCCACGTGCCGAGGAGCGACTGGACCGGTGTGTCCAACTGCAAGCCAGCGCTCTGGGGCGCATGCGCCCAGGGCTGTCACTCTGCAACAACAGGAGAGGCCACTGCGATGGGAGGCCCACACAGGCCAAATAATAAAGATGGAGGAAAATGAATAAATGGAAAGCCAATAAAAAAAGACCAAAAAAAAAAGATATTTCTAAAAAAACCTAAGAATCAGAGGGCAGGGGACTAGGGAGCAATAGAATCTCAACTCATAGTTAATGACCTATTTTTTCCCTTAGGATCCTTCATAATAAGGTGTTCCAGGAGCTCTGAAATATAAACATCACAGCAGGTAGTCACTTCTGGCTTTTCCTCTAAGGAAAAGCTCGAATCACTCCCTCCCTCTGTGCTCCACCGACACCGTCCTTGGCAGAGCATTTCTTGAACAACCCCTTCACCTTCTGTCACCCACTGTCACGACAGACAACGCGCGAAGCCTTCAGCAAAGCAGCTGCATGGTGCTGACTCCAGCTGTTTTCCCGCAGCACCGCTAATTCCCTATCACGAGGTCAGCGCCATATGAAGCTCACCCACGCAGGAAGAGAAATGCCCAGATTTTCAGGCCGCGCACCTCTACTTTTTACCTGTTCCTAAAAGGCTACGTATTAAACTAAATACAGAAGAGATCTTTAAAAGTGAAGCCCTTATAAAGCCAAACTGTCCATTTTAAAGTTCTATGGATACACGGTATAAACACAGCTTATTAAGCTGATGCAAACGATGCACATCCATGTTCCCTATTACAACACTCACCTTGAGACGTTCTCCCATCCGGAGGGAGAAGGGCTCCGAAAAGCCTCCCTCTGTCGTAAACCGTCACTTGAGGAGTCCCCAGGAGATTGGCTCTGATTAAGACCAGTGGGCTGCTCCGTGGACGCAGCAACCTAAGCAAGAACAACGGAGCGTGAACACAAAGGGCCTGATGCAATGGCCCTGAAATCAGCTTCAAGGCTGCTTGGGCCCTGAGTGGCTGATGTCCCAACCCTGACCTCTGAACTCGACAACCTCAAACAGATACTATGTTCCGCAGAGAATATTCTGAAATTTATTCAAAACAATATCAATACAGAGATACTAAAAACAAACAAACAAAAAACTGTATTTTTTTTTTTTCTAGAGTAGCTAGCTATGCTGTCATTTCACTAAAATCTTCCAGTGAAGTTATCATTGGTGAGAAAGCTTCCCAGTAATGCTCTAGTCATCTTCTGGTGTTAAATTCACTAAATTAAGAAATTAAATTCAACTGGTAAGATTTAGAAGTACAACACAGCCAGTGACCTGAGGTATTTCTTATGGTATGGTCACATGTTTCGGGATGCACTGTTGTAATGCAAATTTCAGGTGCATCACCACATTAGGATATTAACAGTGTATATCGGAACTAGCACTGTGAAATGAAAAGCGAAGGATTGTAACCGTCTAACAGAAGTTGTGAGAGATCACTTGAAAAACACTGTGGCCTTTTCCTATCCCAACCAACAATCACAATGAAAATTTCCAAAGGGAACAGAGTCACTTTTTTACTCTATAAAAATTAATGGTTCCTTAGAAGAAATGTATTATGTGCTGAGGTCCTGACTACCTTGCTAGCTTGGTGATTTGGACACCCGGCCTCTAGAGGTCAAATGGTGTCCCAGAAAAGAGAGCCTCTCCACGACAACACTACTCAACAGTCTACCCCTACTATAGCACACTCTCAATTGTATTGATAACAGTTTCTTATTCCTGATTCTCCCTGGAGAAAAGACAAAGTACTATACAATAAAAAGGCTCGCTTGTGAGTTTAATCCAACCGCCTTCATTTCTACGTTGACAGTGTGAATGACGCCAACCCCCACAGTCATGAAAAAGCAGACATACCCTTGCGCCGGCTTCCAGCATTTTTGAAGGACTCTTCACATTGCATACCAGATGCATAACATGCCGTTTTTCCTGCTGAAAGTAGTAAGCGAGTGCTTTAGGACCTGAATTCAAGCAGTACTTAAAAACACTCAGTAAGGTAATGTATTAAGTGGTACCTCTGGAAGCAAGTCCCTGAGACACTGGGGCTCCAACAGCAGCTTCCCGGAGTAAATCAACCTCTGGTCCTCTGGACGCTGCGTAAAGAAAGAGGAGCACAGATCAGCACTTAGCCCCGCAAGTTCCCAGACAGGAAGGAACTGTTTTATACAGATATTTAAACATGGCTTTTCTTTCCAGCATCACCAGAGAACACTTTTCCAAAGGCCCCATACACAAAACTTTTATTTAGAAAATATTCAACTTTAAACTGATCTCTAACACGCAAACAAATTTAGGATGGCAAAATACCTCCAGTCTACAAAGCGTACAGCAACCTGCTTGACTTCTTAACTCTCAAGGAAATGCCCCCAGAAAGCACCTACGGGGGGCTCAAAATCTTGTTTGAACTTTAAAACCTTGTTTGGTCTCAGAGAACTCAGTTTCAAAGTCAGCTTTCACTAAAATCACAGAGCACTGTCCCAAGATAACACGAAGCAATTCTAACCTTAAGCTCCCCAAAAGGACTTTTCCCAACATACAAACACATTCCACACAGCAACTCTGAGGGATACTTAGTATGCCTGTTTTAATGTGGATTCGATCCCTAGGTTGGAAGTTCTCTTGGAGGAGGGCATGGCAACCCACTCCAGTAGGCTTGCCTGGAAAGCCCCATGGACAGAGGAGCCTGGTGGGCTACAGTCCACAGGGTCACACACAGTCAGACACGACTGAGTGACTGAGCACGCAAGTTTAAGGGGGAACGTCTAAAATTTCACTTGTCCAAGGCTGCCTGCTGCTTGAGTCACGATTCCTAACCCTCTTCCCCATTCCAATGATTTTAAAACCACAGTGGTGCCACACACGTTTACACAAATCTCACATTTAAAATCTATTTTCAATTCCCTTAAAAACTGGACTTACTTCAGGGGCGCTGTGCGATGGCCTGGAGGGGTGGGATGGGGGGGATATACGTATGACTAATCTGGGATCATACATATCTGTAAACAACAAAACTCTGTAAAAGTAAAAAGTAAAATAAAAATTTAAAAAAAAAACCCAAAACACTGGACTTAAAGACTTCAAATGATACCCACCAAAGTCAATGCACCAGAGCTCACCACCAACTTCCGAACCTACTCTTGCCAGAATAACCAATTACGGTTATTATGAACCGGAATAAAGCTGTCCCGGCCAAGTAACCAGAGATTATAAAGCAACGCTGTTTAAAACAAACAAAACAATGACAGTACCCATTTACCTGCATAAGCCTGGATTTTGTTTTTACACTGGGCACAGACAACAGACTACAGAAATATGCTGAATGCCGTGCTCACGACCCTTCCCACGGATTCACCGTTGTAAGTAAACGCCACACAGCCGGGTCTGTAACTGTTCCTGCCCAGGCGGGGTCCAGCACTAACGGGCTCCCCACTAGAGAAGGTGTGACCACCACAGGTGCCTGTGAGCTGAGGCCTGTTAAAGGCCTGAACCGACACTACTCTCCTCATCAGGAGGGCGGATTTGAAGCAAACCATATGAAGCCAAGCAGTATCAAAAAGTCAGGCTTCTCACCTGAGAAAGCAAACCACGTGTGTGCTTCAGTCATAATTTTTATACACAATTGTACATTCCCAGGAGACCTTTTACTTAACAACTCTTCAGACTTAGTAAGAGCGAGGCTCCTCCCCCAGGGAAGCCCCAAAGGCGAGCTCCCCTCCAAAACACGCGTCTCACCAAATAACGCAAGAAGAGGCTGCACCTGCCCCGCCAGTGTGTGCACCCAACAGCCAGGTGTGCACCCTCCACACCTGGCCTCCTGAAACTGCAAACCGCGCCGAGGTGAGTGCTACCAGAATGGGAGCGTACTAAACAAACAAACACATTTCAAAAGAACAAAAGTCAGAAGAGGCACTCACTTCCACGATCTCGACAACCAGGAGCAAAACCCACCTGACCCCTGAGCTACCATGCAGATGCCACACTTTAGACACGAAGGAACAATTCCACCATCGTGTCCTGCCCTGAGGCCCTCTCCTGGCTGAGGGGCAGTCAAGAACACTACTGACACTTACATAATGTTCCAGGAAAGTAAACACAGGAAGGTCCAGTTCATGGCCTCCATCACGTGGTGGGGAGGGCGGGCTAAGGGTGAGGTTGACAGATGTGTCAACCAAAACAAAGCCAGAAAGTCTATGTAATTGAGGGATCAAACTCTTAAAACCCAGCCTCGGGGAGGCTGCTTCCACCTGCCGTCTCAATCACTCTTTACCAGAAAGCTCAGCAGGCTCCTCCTTGGGACTGGGCAGAGGCTGTGCAGTCCAGTTTCAACCCATTTACCTGCATAAGCCTGGATTTTGTTTTTACACTGGGCACAGACAACAGACTACAGAAATATGCTGAATGCCGTGCTCACGACCCTTCCCACGGATTCACCGTTGTAAGTAAACGCCACACAGCCGGGTCTGTAACTGTTCCTGCCCAGGCGGGGTCCAGCACTAACGGGCTCCCCACTAGAGAAGGTGTGACCACCACAGGTGCCTGTGAGCTGAGGCCTGTTAAAGGCCTGAACCGACACTACTCTCCTCATCAGGAGGGCGGATTTGAAGCAAACCATATGAAGCCAAGCAGTATCAAAAAGTCAGGCTTCTCACCTGAGAAAGCAAACCACGTGTGTGCTTCAGTCATAATTTTTATACACAATTGTACATTCCCAGGAGACCTTTTACTTAACAACTCTTCAGACTTAGTAAGAGCGAGGCTCCTCCCCCAGGGAAGCCCCAAAGGCGAGCTCCCCTCCAAAACACGCGTCTCACCAAATAACGCAAGAAGAGGCTGCACCTGCCCCGCCAGTGTGTGCACCCAACAGCCAGGTGTGCACCCTCCACACCTGGCCTCCTGAAACTGCAAACCGCGCCGAGGTGAGTGCTACCAGAATGGGAGCGTACTAAACAAACAAACACATTTCAAAAGAACAAAAGTCAGAAGAGGCACTCACTTCCACGATCTCGACAACCAGGAGCAAAACCCACCTGACCCCTGAGCTACCATGCAGATGCCACACTTTAGACACGAAGGAACAATTCCACCATCGTGTCCTGCCCTGAGGCCCTCTCCTGGCTGAGGGGCAGTCAAGAACACTACTGACACTTACATAATGTTCCAGGAAAGTAAACACAGGAAGGTCCAGTTCATGGCCTCCATCACGTGGTGGGGAGGGCGGGCTAAGGGTGAGGTTGACAGATGTGTCAACCAAAACAAAGCCAGAAAGTCTATGTAATTGAGGGATCAAACTCTTAAAACCCAGCCTCGGGGAGGCTGCTTCCACCCACTTGCCGTCTCAATCACTCTTTACCAGAAAGCTCAGCAGGCTCCTCCTTGGGACTGGGCAGAGGCTGTGCAGTCCAGCTCCACAGGGAGGGGCCCGGGGCGGAAGGTGGACGGGGAGGGCAACAGCCACGTCCTGCTCCTGGGTGTGGAGCCGCTGGCCCGGGCTGCGCCCCTGCCCTCTCCACTCCGCCCTGAGAGGCCACAGCAGAAAACCCATTTCACAGCATTTATGTCTCCTTATTTCTCTCCCCTGGATGCGATCCTCACCAGGAACACCCAGTCGCTCTGACGTTTGCGGAAAACGGAGGCTTGGAGGGTGAGACGGCTGGGCCAAGGTCAAACTGCCGTTTCAGCCGCCTGGCCAAGGCTGGAAGCCAGACCGAGGGGGCCGGGAAGGGGCCTGGAGGGGCGCGGCAGGAAAGGCACAGCCGTGAGAGTTTGGGGACCTAGAGGAGACGTGACAGGGGCAGGCGGCCCGGCAGAAGGCGGGGCCGATGGCGGCCCAGAACGAGGAAGTGAGAGTCGCGGGCCCGGTCAAGCAAGGGGCGCCCGCGGCGCCGCAGCACTAAGGGGGAGGCCACAGAAAGGGAGCGCAGGCGTGGGGAAGCCCGGCTAAGGGAGGGGGAGCAGGGAGGGGGCCGCGGCAGCTCTCAGGGAGGGCTGCCAGGGTGAAGCCGGGTTGAGGGGTGCTGGCCGCGGGCCTCGGGGGCCTCTCTCACCGGGCGCTCGGGGTAGACGCGGCTCAGATGGGCCTTGAGGCGGCCCACGCTCCAGCTGCGGTCGGCGCTCAGCTCCAAGTCTCGGTGGCGCTGGTTGGGACTTTTCACCAGGAGCGTGACGGGCTCGGGCTCGGGCTCCATGTCGGCGGCGCTATGGGCTCTGCTGCGCTCCCAGACAGCCGGTAGGGTAGGAAGCGACCCGGCCGCCAGCAACCCCCTCAACAACGGTTCGAGTCTCAGAAGCGCGAGTCCCCGCCTCCAGCACCTTTTATAAGCGCCCCGCGCCTGGACTCTGCGGACAGAACCCTTTGTGGCTGCCGCCCATTGGCTCAGGCGGAGGCCCCTGCCCCAACGTGGCCCAATCGGCGCGCAGATCCGTGGGCGGAAGGGCGGGCCGAGCACGTGGGCGCGGGCTGATGCAACCTGCCGCCGTGGCGTCACCCGGAGTCGCGACTGCGGCGCGGGAGCTGGGGTTCGGCGGACATGCTGGGGTGCGCGTGCTGCTCGCGCGGGGCGCTTCGCCCTGAGGACACTGATTTGCTCCCTGGCCCCAGCGGCTCAAGGCCCTTTAGGGAGGGCCGAGCCTGCAGACTTCCCTGTTAGGCAGCCTCCGCAAATTATTGCCTCACAAAGCAGCACCCCCACCCCTTTGACCCCAGCCCCACTTACTCTTTCACTTCCCAGGGGTGACTTGGGACGTCAGGCCTCCAGGGGAGGCTTCCCCACCCACTTTTGCCTTAGCTCAAAAGATCCGCTGGGCGAACCTTGTTTGTGGCGCCCTAGAAGGGCCAGGAAGAAAGGCGATCTTTCCTGGGGCTAAGGATGCAGAAATTTGAGCGCAGTGTTGCCTGTTCAGCTGTGATCTCAGGCTTGAAAGTTACACCCCCAAGTGTGGGACATTATCCTGATGCACTCAGGATAATGCCTGTGGCAGGCAGGTCACATCCAGCCTAAGCTGTGGGACACTTGAAAAAGTCCTCAGTCCTATAGAACTGAGTCTATAGTATCCTATGGGTTACTAACACAAGCTTCCTTGAAACTGGGGCTGAGAAGGGCAGACAGGATGCTCAGTTTTCCTAAAGGCCTGACTGATGTAAACAGTCCTTCCCTCAGTAGGAAAAAAGGTCTTGAAAGACGAAACTGAGCTTGGCCCAGCCCATCTTGTTCCAATCCTGTGGGGATATCTGTTTTGCTAGGTGTGTCAGAAGTTTGGCCAGGACGAGGAGGAGCGGTGGGTGTTGTGTCTCAGTTTGGGTGGCTTAAAGGACAGAAGTGTATTGTCTCACAGCTCTAGAGGCTCTGAGATTGGGGTGCTGGGCGGGGCGGGTTCTTCTGAGAGCAGAGTGGGAGAATCTGTTGCATGCTGGCCAGTCTCTGGCATTGGTTGGGGTGAAGCTGCACCACCCCACTTCTGCCTTCATGGTCTCAGCATGATTCCCCTGGGTGCATGCCTTCACATCACTTTCTCTGGGGGGCGCGGGTTGGGGAGGGAGCGGGGTAGGCAGGCCACTTCTATTGGTCTTTCATTTATCTATTTTTACCCATCTTTGTTCTTTGACCTGTGTGGTCCTTCCATTGCAGTGGCCTTTGTTGTTACAGAGCACCGGCTCTGGGCGCATGCGCTCCAGAGCCCAGGCTCGGTAATTGGACACATCAGTCCAGCCTCTCCACAGCACGTGGAATCTTCCCAGACCAGGGATGGAACTGGCGCTCCTTGCACTGCAAGGCGGTGTCCTTACCCACTGGACTACCAGGGAAGCCCCACATCACTTTCTTTATGCATGTCTCTGTGACCCAATGTCCCCCCTTTCTTATAAGGACACCAGCCATATGGGATTATGATTTTACCCTAATGACTTGTTCTTGATCATCTGCAAAGACCCCATTTCCAGATAGGGTCACATACATAAGTACTGGGGGCTAGGACTCAACGTCTCTTTTTTGTGTTTTTTTTTTTTTTTCATTTTGGCCTCTTTTTATTTATTTTTATTTATTTACTTTAGATCCCTCTTCACTCTTCGGCTCGTGTAGGCCTCCCACTGCAGTGGCCTCTCTCGCTGCAGAGCACCAGGTCTGGGTGCATGCGCTCCAGAGTTCCGGCTTGTAATTGGACACACCAGTCCAGTCGCTCCGCAGCATGTGGGATCCTCCGGGGCCAGGGATCGAACCAGTGCCCCCTGCTCTGCTAGGTGGACTCTTCACCCACTGGGCCACCAGGGAGGCCCTCAACATCTCTTTGAAGGACACAGTTCAATGCATAGCAGTTGATCTTAATGTGACCCAGAACAGGTGGTTTCTTTTTCAGCAGTCTTTGTACTAAGAAGGGAGGTAGAAGGCTTTGGAAGTCATTGTCCCCACGCTCAGCTTTCTGTGATTGGTGTTTGTTGACTGAGAGGGGCTCAGTCCCTTTTTATCCAGGCTGGCTTCATGGCTATGACACCTGTGGGCCCGCCCCACTCTTACGCTCTTTCGAAAATTCTCAACAAATTTTGAAGAGGTCCTGCATTTTCGTTTTTCACCTGGTCTCACAAATTGTAGCTGGGCCTGTTTTTCATACATCAGGATGGGAAAAAATGACCAATTATGATCTGGTAGTGCTGCAGCTAGCTAAAAGCTGACCGGTGGGGCCAAAGGAGATAAAAACAAGCAGAGGCCTTGGAGGCGACAGCCAGGCAGAAGATAACAGCTTCATTGGGTAATTAAGGATGCCACATAACATGGTTTCCTGTAGCCCACAGCGACAAGCGGCAGGTCACTTAAAACAGCACATCCATTTTTACTCAGTAGGAAGAGAGTAAAGGGGTGTGTTTTTCCCTAGGGAAAAGACAATTTGATTTCTGTGATTCCCTCTTGAGTTCTCTGTCTGAGACAGCTCCTATAAAGGACTTCTGTGATGAAACAGGACTCCCCTCACCCCACAGAAAACTCCTTGGCTGCTCAAGTCCCTTCTATAAAATGGATTATGATTTTACCCTAATGACTTGTTCTTGATCATCTGCAAAGACCCCATTTCCAGATAGGGTCACATACATAAGTACTGGGGGCTAGGACTCAACGTCTCTTTTTTGTGTTTGTTTTTTCATTTTGGCCTCTTTTTATTTATTTTTATTTATTTACTTTAGATCCCTCTTCACTCTTCGGCTCGTGTAGGCCTCCCACTGCAGTGGCCTCTCTCGCTGCAGAGCACCAGGTCTGGGTGCATGCGCTCCAGAGTTCCGGCTTGTAATTGGACACACCAGTCCAGTCGCTCCGCAGCATGTGGGATCCTCCGGGGCCAGGGATCGAACCAGTGCCCCCTGCTCTGCTAGGTGGACTCTTCACCCACTGGGCCACCAGGGAGGCCCTCAACATCTCTTTGAAGGACACAGTTCAATGCATAGCAGTTGATCTTAATGTGACCCAGAACAGGTGGTTTCTTTTTCAGCAGTCTTTGTACTAAGAAGGGAGGTAGAAGGCTTTGGAAGTCATTGTCCCCACGCTCAGCTTTCTGTGATTGGTGTTTGTTGACTGAGAGGGGCTCAGTCCCTTTTTATCCAGGCTGGCTTCATGGCTATGACACCTGTGGGCCCGCCCCACTCTTACGCTCTTTCGAAAATTCTCAACAAATTTTGAAGAGGTCCTGCATTTTCGTTTTTCACCTGGTCTCACAAATTGTAGCTGGGCCTGTTTTTCATACATCAGGATGGGAAAAAATGACCAATTATGATCTGGTAGTGCTGCAGCTAGCTAAAAGCTGACCGGTGGGGCCAAAGGAGATAAAAACAAGCAGAGGCCTTGGAGGCGACAGCCAGGCAGAAGATAACAGCTTCATTGGGTAATTAAGGATGCCACATAACATGGTTTCCTGTAGCCCACAGCGACAAGCGGCAGGTCACTTAAAACAGCACATCCATTTTTACTCAGTAGGAAGAGAGTAAAGGGGTGTGTTTTTCCCTAGGGAAAAGACAATTTGATTTCTGTGATTCCCTCTTGAGTTCTCTGTCTGAGACAGCTCCTATAAAGGACTTCTGTGATGAAACAGGACTCCCCTCACCCCACAGAAAACTCCTTGGCTGCTCAAGTCCCTTCTATAAAATGGTGTAGGATTTGCATATAATCAATGCGACATCCTCCCATACACATTTTTTTTAAACTTTTTGGCCATGAGACACATAGTTCCTCACCAGAGATCATGCCTGCAAAGTTTGGACTGTTAACCACTGGACCACCAGGGAAGTTCCATTCTCTCAGTATACTTTAAATCATCTTTAGACTACTTATAATACTAAGTAGAATGTAAATTCTATGTAAAAATTGTAAATACAATTTAAATGCTGTGTAAATGGTTGCCAGAGTAGGGCAAATTAAGGTTTGCTTTTTGGAACTTTGTGGAATTTTTTTTCTTCAAACTATTTTCCATCCTTGGTTGGTTGAATCTGGGACATGGCACCCTTGGGTACAGAGGGCCAACTGTATTTATAAAAACATTAAATTCAGGTCAACATGCTAGGAACAGAAAGATAAACACGGAGTGACCCTCTTCTCAGTGACCTTACACGTATAATGAGCAAGATAAGACGGTGCACAAACAGAAATAAAAGTCACAACTAGAGAAAAACACGCCACAACCGGAGAACCTGTGCACCTCAAGGAAAGCTCCTGCCTGACGCAGTTAAGACCTGACACAGCCAGATAATAAATACACAAAGATTAAACTGTAGCCCATGGGGCTCTTCTGTCCATGGGATTCTCCAGGCAAGAATACTGGAGGGGGTGGCCATGCCCTCCTCCAGGGGACCTTCCCAACCCAGAGATCAAACCTGGGCCTCCTGCATTGCAGGCAGATTCTTTACCATCTAAGCCACCAGGGAAGATTAAAAAAATAGTATCAGCCATTATTGATTAAGCCAAATAGAGGACTTATACACAATTTGTATGGGCAAGTATAGTTCAGTGGTTCAACTGATGGACACGGAGCCAGAGTGCCTGTTTCAAACCCACCTTATGTTGCTTATGAGCGGTGTGACCTTAGGCAAGTTACTCAACCTTCCTGTGCCTAGCTGTCCTCACCTGTAAAACAGAAAGAATAGGGCTTCCCTGGTAGCTCAGGGATAAACAGCTCACTTGCCAACGCAGGAGACACGGGTTTGATCTCTGATCTGGGAAGATCTCACGTGCTGCGGAGCAACTGAGCCCGTGAGCCACAACTATGGAGCCTGCGCTCTAGAGCCTCAGAGCCGCAACTATGGAGCCCATGTGCCGCACCTACTGAAGCCTGTGAGCCCTAGAGCCCGAGTTCCACAAGCGAAGTCACCACAACAAGAAGCCTGCTCACCTCAACTAGAGAGGAGCCCCCACTCCCTGCAACTAGAGAAGAGCCTGCAGCAGCAGGGAAAACCCAGAAGAGCCAAAAAAAGAGAGAAAAAAAAAAAACTGGAAAGAATAATAGTGTCTCTTTCACAGGGTGGTTGTGATATTTAAATGAGATAACACTGGCAAAAGTCTTGGGAAAGATCCAGACACTTAGCAAGTGCTCAGTTAATATCAGTCAATAATATTTAAGGAACTGCAACAAGTCCAGTCTACAGGTTCCTAAACCTGACTGCGGAACAGAATCACCTGAGGAGCTCTAAAGCAGAGACTCTTACCTCATCAAGTACTGAGAAAGATAATAGAGCAGTCAGAGCTCTCGCGCGTGGCTGGCAGGAGTGGAAAGTTATACAGCCTCTGTGAAAAGCCCCCGCCACCAGGCAATTCCCCCCCTCCCCCCCCCGAGCTTATTTTAAAATAATGATGTTGACGATGTTAGTGAGAGGTAACACTGGAAAGAATTCTTGGGACCAGCTCAGGGAAGGTTGTGCATGCTCACCCTTGAGAGTTGGTTTTATTTCGTGGGCAATAAGGTTTTTGAGCAGTAGAAGCTAGTTGATCAGAGTCAGGTATGGATCCCCATCATTAGGAAGGCTGGTTTTGAGAAGGAGAGACTTGGGATCAGGAGACCGGAGTGTTTCATTCAAGAGAAAATGTAGATCAGTGCTAGGATAGAGGGAAAAAGGAAATGGAAAAATAAAAGACCACAAAAATAAAGCAGGAAGGAAAGAAGTTTGGGAACGAAGATGCGTTCATGAATAGAGCTAACTGCTAACAGGGGAAGAGCTTACCCCATGCCAGACGCACAGCTTCCAGAACCTTGCATTTAATCCTCACAGCAACTTTATGAAGTAGAATGCTTTTATTATTGCTGCCTCACCCCTGGGGAAACTGAGGCACGGGGCGTTTAAGTAACTTGGATACATGCATGCATGCTAAGTTGCTTCATCATATCCAACTCTTTGTGGTCCTATGGACTATAGCCCACCAAGCTCCTCTGTTCATGGGATTCACCAGGCAGGAAGATCCAGGGGATCTCCCCAATCCAGGTATCAAATCCATGTCTTTTACTTCTCCTGCATTAGTAGGCGGGTTCTTTAACACTAGTGCCACCCGGGAAGTCCAGTTAACTCCATGGTGCACTTCTCTTTTTTTTTTTAAACATTCATTTATTTATTTATTTATTTTGGTGGGCAGTGGGGAGGGAGGGGGGCAGGCGGGCCACCTCCACTGGTCTTTCATTTGTCTAGTTTCATCCATCTTTCTTCTTTGGCCCGTGTGGGCCTCCCATCGCGGTGGCCTCTGTTGTCGCAGAGCACCAGCTCTGGGTGCATGCGCTCTGGAGCTCCGGCTCGGTAATTGGACACATCGGTCCAGCTGCTCTGTGGCACGTAGGATCTTCCCAGACCAGGAATTGAACCGGCGCCCCTTGCACTGCAAGGCGGTGTCCTTGCCCACTGGACCACCAGGGAAGCCCCATGGTGCGCTTCTAATCTGACCCTTTACAAGGCTGAAAAATGTGGGGTTCATTTACTTGATAAACTAAACAGAATACAGCCCAGCAATTCCATTCCTAGGGATATAGCCAAAGTAATTGAAACCAGGGATTTAAACAAAAATTTGTCTATGAATATTCATAGTGGCACCATTCACAGTAGCCAAAAGGTGGAAATAACTCTAATGTCCATGAGCTGATGTATGGCTAAACAAAATATGGTCTACTCGGGCAATGGAATATTATTCAGCCATGGAAAGGGATGAAGTACTGATACTTGCTGTGACATGGATGAACCCTGAAAACATTGTACTAAGTGAAAGAAGGCAGATACAAAGGCCACATATTGGATGGTGTTTATTTCTATGAAATATCCAGATAGGTACATCCATAAAGACATGAAGGAAAATAGTTGTTGCCAGGGTGATTGCTTGACGGGTCCATGATGTCCTTTTCAGATGATGGAAGTGTTTTGGAGCTAGACAGTGGTGATGGCTACACAACATTGTGCATGTGCTAGATGTGCTGAATTACACAATAGTTAACAGAGTAATATATCTATATATAATTTGAAGTAGACATTAATTCCTTTTATTTATTTATTTGCCTGTAAGTCATCATTTTTATTTTTCATCAGTCTTAATTCTTTGGCCTGTGTGGGCCTCCCACTGCAGTGGCCTCTCTCGTTGCAGAGCACCGGCCCTGGGTGCATATGCTCCAGAGGGCTGGCTCGTCATTGGATACACTGGTCCAGCCGCTCCTCAGCACGTGGGATCTTCCCGGGCCAGGGATCGAACCTGCGCCCCTTGCACTGCAAGGCAGACTCCTCACCCACTGGACCACCAGGGAAGCCCAATTCCTTTTATTTTTTAATTGAAGTATGGTTGACTTACAACGGTTCAGGTGTACAGCAAAGTGATTCGGTTATACTTACATATACATGTATATTTATATACCTATGTATTCTTTTTCAGATTCTTTTCTAGTATAGGTTATTATAAGATATTGGATACAGTTCCATAGGCCATATTGTAGGTACTTGTTAACTATTTTATAAATAGTTGTATGTATCTGTTAATTCCAAATTTCTAATTTATTCATCCTCTACACATTCCCCTTTGGTAACCATAAGTTTGTTTCCTATGTCTGTGAGTCGATTTCTGTTTTGTAAATAAATTCATTTGTAAAACTTTTTGGGGATTCCACATATAAGTGATATCATATGATGTTTGTCTTTGTCTGAGATACTTCATTTAGTATGAGGCTCTCTAGGTCCATATATATTGCAGCAAATGGCATTATTTCCTTCTGTATAATGGCTGAGTAATATTCCATTGCATATATGTACCACATCTTCTTTATCCATTCATTTGTCCATGGACATTTAGGTTGCTCCCATGTTTTGGCTATTGTAAACAGTGCTACTATGAGGTAAATTTTATATTATACCATTAAAAAAACTCAAAACTCCTCTGTTTATGAATACTATTTTGCAGCCTTTCCTCCAATAGAAGAAGGAACCTGAATCAAATACATAAGTGCCACCAGACAACAAAAATCCTGAAAAAATCCAGCCCGCAGCGGATGGGGTGGATGAGCGGGTGGGACCTGACTGACTCAGTAATCTCTCTCCCAGACAAACACTTGATTCTGCTCTGGACAGTAGACATAGATCTGTCTCCAGTTTATAGCTCCCCTGCCCGCCTGGGTGGGGCTCCAGGGAAAATGTCACCCCTGGGCGGGATCCTGACTGAACTCTGAGGTCCAGACAACCTCAGAGCCCACCTTTCCCATCACAGCCGCCCGTCCAACCCTCTTCTAAAAAACTGATTGTTGTCCAGCATTTTACTTTAAAAGGAAAGTAAAAACCCATATTTATTCATCTTAAGTTTTACAGTGCATTTTTATAAATAAAAAATCTTTCCTATACTCCACGTAGAATTTCCACTGTGTGTTACTTTCTTTCTTTTTTCTCTTGCCACATCTCCAGTCTTATGGAATATTTTTTTTGATTCCGGTTATACTTTACATATACATGTATATTTATATACCTATGTATTCTTTTCAGATTCTTTTCTAGTATAGGTTATTATAAGATATTGGATACAGTTCCATAGGCCATATTGTAGGTACTTGTTAACTATTTTATAAATAGTTGTATGTATCTGTTAATTCCAAATTTCTAATTTATTCATCCTCTACACATTCCCCTTTGGTAACCATAAGTTTGTTTCCTATGTCTGTGAGTCGATTTCTGTTTTGTAAATAAATTCATTTGTAAAACTTTTTGGGGATTCCACATATAAGTGATATCATATGATGTTTGTCTTTGTCTGAGATACTTCATTTAGTATGAGGCTCTCTAGGTCCATATATATTGCAGCAAATGGCATTATTTCCTTCTGTATAATGGCTGAGTAATATTCCATTGCATATATGTACCACATCTTCTTTATCCATTCATTTGTCCATGGACATTTAGGTTGCTCCCATGTTTTGGCTATTGTAAACAGTGCTACTATGAGGTAAATTTTATATTATACCATTAAAAAAACTCAAAACTCCTCTGTTTATGAATACTATTTTGCAGCCTTTCCTCCAATAGAAGAAGGAACCTGAATCAAATACATAAGTGCCACCAGACAACAAAAATCCTGAAAAAATCCACCCCGCAGCGGATGGGGTGGATGAGCGGGTGGGACCTGACTGACTCAGTAATCTCTCTCCCAGACAAACACTTGATTCTGCTCTGGACAGTAGACATAGATCTGTCTCCAGTTTATAGCTCCCCTGCCCGCCTGGGTGGGGCTCCAGGGAAAATGTCACCCCTGGGCGGGATCCTGACTGAACTCTGAGGTCCAGACAACCTCAGAGCCCACCTTTCCCATCACAGCCGCCCGTCCAACCCTCTTCTAAAAAACTGATTGTTGTCCAGCATTTTACTTTAAAAGGAAAGTAAAAACCCATATTTATTCATCTTAAGTTTTACAGTGCATTTTTATAAATAAAAAATCTTTCCTATACTCCACGTAGAATTTCCACTGTGTGTTACTTTCTTTCTTTTTTCTCTTGCCACATCTCCAGTCTCCCCAAGCTGGTCTCAGAACCGATCCAGCACTGAGGCAAAGATGTTTCAGACTACAGAGATAGCTACAGCGACAGTCTTGTTATAATGGTGGGACTTGCTAGTCTCCTCCCTTGCTCGTGAATTCCCTTGCTCAGCCCTCACCATTCAACTCTGGTCTCTCCTTTCCCATCTCCACTCATTCCTCTAACCTCTTATCTCCCCCCTGGTCTGATCAGCTTTTCCTGCCTCAGGCCAAAGTCAATCACTCAGATCTGCAAGACTTCACTGGTGGGTCTGGTTCTTTGTAAACAGGCTGGCTCCCTCCCCATGCACGTGTGTGTGCGAAGTCACTTCAGTCGTGTCTGACTCTGTGACCCCATGGACTGTAGCCCGCCAGGCTCCTCTGTCTGTGGATTCTCCAGGCAAGAATACTGGAGTGGGTTGCCTTGCCTCCAGGTATCTTTCCGACCCAGGGATGGAACCCGCATCTCCCATGTCCTCTGCATTACAGTCAAATTCTTTACTGCCCAGCCACCGGGGAAGTCCTCCCTCCCCATGCACCTTGCCCCAATTCCTAAAACCTCCTCACGTTAACCAACCCTACCTTTCTCCAAGACAGGATTCTGGAACATTTCCCATTGAAGGCAGCCCTTCTTCCTTCTCTCTCGCGCCCCTACCCCGACCCCCACTCCACCCTCAACCCTGCTCACTGTTTCTTCTAAGCTGGTGTGCATCTTAGTAGCCTCTTTTCTCACCAGAAGACTTACCAGGTACAGTCTCTTGACCTCTAGGGGTCTCTTCCAAGATTACAAGCTTCTGTCCCATCCCTTGCCCATCTCTCTCTCTCTCGTTTTTCTTTTTGTTGGCTGCATGGCATACAAGATCTTAGTTACCTGACTAGGGATTGAACTCATGCCCCCTGCATCGGGAGGACAGGGTTGTAGCCACTGGACTGCCTGGGAAGTTCCATCCTCTGCCCATCATAATGGCTCCAGCTTCCAGGTCACACTCCCTTTTTCCTATACTCACGTAGAATTTCCACTGTGTGTTACTTTCTTTCTTTTTTCTCTTGCCACATCTCCAGTCTCCCCAAGCTGGTCTCAGAACCGATCCAGCACTGAGGCAAAGATGTTTCAGACTACAGAGATAGCTACAGCGACAGTCTTGTTATAATGGTGGGACTTGCTAGTCTCCTCCCTTGCTCGTGAATTCCCTTGCTCAGCCCTCACCATTCAACTCTGGTCTCTCCTTTCCCATCTCCACTCATTCCTCTAACCTCTTATCTCCCCCCTGGTCTGATCAGCTTTTCCTGCCTCAGGCCAAAGTCAATCACTCAGATCTGCAAGACTTCACTGGTGGGTCTGGTTCTTTGTAAACAGGCTGGCTCCCTCCCCATGCACGTGTGTGTGCGAAGTCACTTCAGTCGTGTCTGACTCTTTTGAGACCCCATGGACTGTAGCCCGCCAGGCTCCTCTGTCTGTGGATTCTCCAGGCAAGAATACTGGAGTGGGTTGCCTTGCCTCCAGGTATCTTTCCGACCCAGGGATGGAACCCGCATCTCCCATGTCCTCTGCATTACAGTCAAATTCTTTACTGCCCAGCCACCGGGGAAGTCCTCCCTCCCCATGCACCTTGCCCCAATTCCTAAAACCTCCTCACGTTAACCAACCCTACCTTTCTCCAAGACAGGATTCTGGAACATTTCCCATTGAAGGCAGCCCTTCTTCCTTCTCTCTCGCGCCCCTACCCCGACCCCCACTCCACCCTCAACCCTGCTCACTGTTTCTTCTAAGCTGGTGTGCATCTTAGTAGCCTCTTTTCTCACCAGAAGACTTACCAGGTACAGTCTCTTGACCTCTAGGGGTCTCTTCCAAGATTACAAGCTTCTGTCCCATCCCTTGCCCATCTCTCTCTCTCTCTCTTTTTTCTTTTTTTTGGCTGCATGGCATACAAGATCTTAGTTACCTGACTAGGGATTGAACTCATGCCCCCTGCATCGGGAGGACAGGGTTGTAGCCACTGGACTGCCTGGGAAGTTCCATCCTCTGCCCATCATAATGGCTCCAGCTTCCAGGTCACACTCCCTTTCATTCAGTTTTTCTTACTTTTATGTCTGTCCCCACTGTCCTTTGGCAGGATCCATTCCTTTGCCATTCACTCATTTGACAAGCGTTTATTGAGCGCCTACGCTGTGCTAATCTCTGTGCTGAGAACAAAGATAGGCAGATGCGGTTACCATCAGGGCTGAAATGCACTCACTCAGCCATTTCAGCAGTTAAGATATTCAAATACCCCCACGCCAGCTGGTAAACATGCTGTGCATGCTCTCCAGATGCCCTGGCCCTGAGACCTCAAGGTCTTCCTGCCGTCCAGTGACTAAAAAGTTCACGCCAACTGCCACCTTCCAGAGTTCACAGCCACACGACGGACACCCTAGATTTTGTTCAAACACTTCCTGCGGAATCTCAAACTTTGAAATGCACACACACTGACCATAAACGCCTCTATATTCTTCTCCATCTCCTTCTCTTCCACTCCCCGTGAGCATCCTTTCTGTCCCTCTGCTATCAACCCCTCAAGTCTTCTCAACTCACCTCTAGCCTCTCTGTCCACCTTGGAGTTCATGTACGTCGGTCATTCTCCTCAGATTCCTTGCACCTTGGCCTTCCATCCTTCTTACTTGGCCCATCCCATGACTGGAGAGCATATCCCCCTGCATTTGGCACATCTGTTTTATGACCTGGTGCTTAGGAGCCCTGGCAGAGATGCGCACGAGGGCAGGTGAGCTAAGAACTCTGCACCCTTGGGCCAGCAGACATCAGTCATGCCTTCCCACTCTCTGTGGCCCGTGGACTGCCGCACGCCAGGCTTCTCCGTCCTTCACTCTCCTGGAGCTTGCTCAAACGCCCTCTGTGCTGCATGGCAAAGCTTCCCCCACATGTTGCTGATTCACCGTGACTACCTCTTCATCAATGACTCTCTTCCTTGCGTGTTAAGTCTTTCCTCTCTTGCCTATAAATACACCCAAATTGCTCTTTCTCACTCCCATCCTACCAGAGACATTTATTGCCCAATGAATACTTCTATGTTCCTCTTCCAGCACTCTTGCAGGAAGATGGTGGCATGTGACTTACTTGGCTAATGGACTTTGAGTGGAAGTTAACAGGTCACCTCTACATTATTCCAATTTTAGTATATGTGCTGCCAAAGCGAGCACAGTAGTTCACTTCTAAACTGAAGCGTTTGACAGTCAGCGATGACCCTCCTAGGGCCTCCCTGGTAGCTCAGCTGGTAAAGAATCTGCCTGCAATACAGGAGACCCCAGTTCAATCCCCTGGAGAAGGGATAGGCTACCCACTCCAGGATTCTTGGGCTTCCCTGGTGGCTCAGAGGGTAAAGAATCTGTCTGCCATGCAGGGGACCTGGGTTCTATCCCTGGGTTGGGAAGATTCCCCTGAAGGAGGGCGTGGCAATCCACTCCAGTATTCAAATCCCCATGGACAGAGCTTGGTGGCCTGCAGTCCATGGGGTCCCAAAGAGTCGGACATGACCAAGCACAGCACAGCGTGACCCTCCTGCTCTCTCCTCCCTTCCTCAGTGAGTTGGAAGCTACCAGTTGACATGGTAGCCCACAAGATGGGAATTGTTTTAACCACTGGGACTTGAGGTAGAGAAGAGGGCTTACCCAACATAGGAATATTTGCAAGAGAGAAACTGATCTTTGTCATACAAGCCGCTTAGAGGGTAATTCAGGACTGCAGCAGAACCTAGCATTCTCCTGACTCATTCACCCGCTAAGACAAAAACAATCAAAATGCTTCCCCTGGAACGTGCTTCTCCTCAAAGTTTCCACCTTGTCTTTCCTCACCGTATTGTCCTGGTTTCCCCTCCATTGTTGGGTCACTCAAGCACAGGTCTAGATGCCCATCTGCTGCCTTCCTCTCCCTCTTACCAACTGTTCCTCAGTCTGGGGTCCCGACCTCACACCTTACCAAATTACTCTCTGTAAGGCCTCCGTAACTCCCAGAACTGCAACTCAGCAGGGGCTCTACCTCTGCAATCAGGGCCACGGGACGATCCTCCTGTGCCCCTTGGACTCTGGTGCCTTCACAGGCCCTTGGTTACCTGGGTTTCCCTCCTGCCCCACCAATGGTCCTTTTTGGAAAAAAAAATTTTTAGGAGTATAGTTGATTTACAATGTTGCGTTAGTATACCTGTATATATACATCTCCACTTTTTTTTTTTAAAGAGTCTTTTCCCATATAGGCCATTACAGAGTACTGAGTAGAGGTCCCTGTGCTGGGAAATAGGTTCTTATTTGTTATCAATTATATTTATAGATACACTGATGTGTATATGTCAATCCCAATCTCCCTATTTATCCCTCCCCTCTTTATCCTCTGGCAACTGTAAGTTTGTTTCCTACATTTATGACCCTACTTCTGTTTTGTAAGTTCATTTGTATCCTTTTTTAAAAAGATTCCATATATAAGTGGTAGCGTATGATGTTTGTTTTTCTGTATCTGACTTCCTTTCTTCAGTATGACACTCTCTAGGTCCAGCCATGTTGCTGCAAATGGCGCTGTTCTGTTCCCTTCTTGGGACTGAGTGAGATTCCCCCACCACCAATCTTCTCGAGGCTACGCTGCTGGCTGCCTCGTCTTCCTCCTGCCCCTAACTGCAGCCCTTCCTCCAGCCTCTCCATTCTTTGCACGGTTTGGGTGCTCTCACTCAAGCTACCACTCTGATTTCTTGCCCATGAGCATGACTCCCAAGTGTACTTGTGGTCTGTCTTCTCAGAGTGTCAGGCTAACCGGGGAACCATGAGTTCTTCCTGAGCTCCAGGACCACATTTCTGACCCCTGGGATGTCTTCATCCTTAAAGTGTCCAAAACCAAACCCACCTACTTGCTCGTTTCCTCCAGCAGGAAGCCTGATCCCTCGCCCTCTGTGTGTCATGGTCTGTTCAGCCCAGGCTCAGCTTCCGGGGCCCGGTTCCATCCATCCATCCATCCATCCAGGCCCTTCCCAGTTCTGAAGATGCTACTTCTCCCTGCTCTTCTCCCTGCCCTTTGCCCCTCTCAGAGTCTCAAGGCTTGCTTACTGGCTTGCCTTTGGAATTCTGCACAGCCTGCTCTCTGATTGCCCTGCCTTTTCTCCTCCGCCCTCCTCCATCTTCTTTCTGGTCAAGCTGCCTCAGGCTCCAATCGCCCCCTTTGTCTGCAGTGGCTCCCAGTGCCTCTGAGTCAGTGCTGAGCTTCCTCGAGGGTGCCTCACAAATGAAGCCTTTCTCAATTTTATTTTCTCCCAGTTCACAACCCTCTTATACCAGAAAGACTGGTTGATTTCCTGTTCTCCAAGCACACCTTGTAACTAGTCCTTACTCTGGTCTTTCCTCAAGCCACCATGCCATCTGGAATACCTTCTCCCAACCACAGACTCCTTTTCTGTCTGTAGAATCCTACCAACTGGTCAAACCTATTTTAAATGCAATTTTCTCTCTAGAAAGAGTTTCTTCAATCCCTTGACTGGGACGTGCTAGTGGCTAAGACACCATGCTCCCAATGCAGGGGCTCTAGGTTTGACCCCTGGTTAAGAAACTAGATCTCCCATGCTGCAACTGAAAAAAAAAAAGATTCCTCATGCTGCAACTAAAGATCTCACATGGTGCAACTACAGATCCCATATGCCACAACAAAGACTGAGCATCCCACATGCTGCAACTAAGACCTGCCACGACCAAATAAATAAATATTAAAAAATAGCAATTCCCTCAACCTTAGTCTTAGCTCCCTCTTTCGCATCCTTAGAGCATTTTATTTTGTAACTCTCCTATGAGCTAGAGAGGAAAATCTTTCTCTTTTCTTGTCACTGTCTTTTATCCATACGACATTCAGCTGTTCAACCTCCTAGCCAGATGGTTCTTCTTAACGCTAGACCACACGGTATTTTTAGAAATGGAGTTGGTTATGGCTCCCTCTCAGGCAAGGGCAGTCATGTCATGCCTGTGCTTTTGGTCCTAAGGTTGACCATCACCTCAAGTTGGCAATTACTAACAAAGCTGGGGGCTGGGCTTTCCCGGGTGCCGTTTCTGTGAACACTTCTGAAATGGGCAGTATATATATTATACATATACATATATATATATATATTTTTTTTTTTTTTTTTCTGCTCTCCTGAGCTATACACAGCTACCAGTGAAACCTGGCTGCTTTGCATGTGCTTGGGGGCCTCCCAGCCAGGTGGCTGTTCTGGAACATTCCAGCTGATCTCATCATGTGACACCCATCCCTCCCTCCCAACCACGCGAGAGGCCAGGCAGGTGTATAAAAAGGGAATTCAGTCTAGACGGGGCTTTCCGCGCTCTCGTGAGACCCCGAAGCTCTCTGCCTGGGAGGCGGAGCTCAGAGAGCCTCTCTGGTGGAAATTCAAGCCAAAGCCACAAGTCTGGGCAGGAACTGAAAGAGGATATAAAATCTGGAGGCTGAAATGCGGGTGTTGGGGGAGGGAGAGGGAGTCAGGAGCGATCCGGGCTATGGATTCCAGGGCAGATCAGTGAGGAGTCCCTTCTGTAGTGGGCGGTGTGGCAGCTGGCTGGGGCCAGGCCCCAACACTGATAACCACCTCTCTGTGGTCTCCCAGGCACAGTGCAAGGGTGGACTCCTCAGTGACGCGGAGCACCTTATCATCCAAACGCAGACACACACACTGCAGACCACACTCTTGTACCCTCTCAGTGCCCCACATGCCCAACGGTGGCTTGAGGGGGTTTTCAGAGCCCCTGAGCACACAGGAGGGAGACCGGAAGTGGTGGGCCATGGTGGGAGGAGGTGCTGAAGAATGTGATCTCCGTCCCACCCCTTCCCCTCACTTCCACAACACTGATCGACCACACGGGGGGACTTCCCTGATGGTACAGTGGATGAGAATCTACCTGCGAATACAGGAGACACGGGCTCCATCCCTAGGCTGGAAAGATTCCACATGCCCCGGAGCAACTACGTCGTGTACCCTCACTACTCAGCCCTCACTCGAGAGCCCTCACACCGCAGCAGGAAAAGCCGCCACCGGGAGAGGCCAGGGTGCTCCAACGAAGGGAAGCCCCCGCTCAGCACAGCGAGAGAAAGCCGTGTGCGGCCGCAAAGACCCAGCACAGCCAAAAATAAATAAGTAATTTAAAACACACATACACACACACAGGGGCTAAACCACAGTCAGCAGCAGGCCAGTTGGCTGGTGACATCTGCGTTAGGCCCATTCTCTCATTTCACAGACTGTGGGTCAGAGAGGTGAAGGGGCCATATCTGAGGTCACAGGCAGTTCTGGGGGGAGACAGAAAATCGAATCCAGGTTCCTCGGTGGCCACCATGCGGCTCTTTTCACTCACTCTGCCCCTTGGTTTGAAGCAAGATGGCAAATCCTGGGAGATTTCGTGAAGGACTGAAGAGAACAGGTTCCTGTGCGTCGGCAAACACGCGCAGGAGGAGGAAAGGGAAAGAGAAGTGGCTCCTGTAAACGTCGATGTGGAAATCTGGCGATACAACCTGCGGGACCAGTGGAAGCTCCGAGAGAAGTTCAATTCCGGGTTGAAAAAACAATCCAGTTGGTTTTTCCGAAACACTCAGCAGAGCTGAGAAACAGCATGTTCCAAAACAAATACATTCTGCTGCCTGGGTAAATGTATTTTTTATTCGTTTCATTGTTTTTGACCTCACGGTTAACTCAAGGCTCCCCTTTTTAAACCAAGGCACAGTGCAAGGGTGGACTCCTCAGTGACGCGGAGCACCTTATCATCCAAACGCAGACACACACACTGCAGACCACACTCTTGTACCCTCTCAGTGCCCCACATGCCCAACGGTGGCTTGAGGGGGTTTTCAGAGCCCCTGAGCACACAGGAGGGAGACCGGAAGTGGTGGGCCATGGTGGGAGGAGGTGCTGAAGAATGTGATCTCCGTCCCACCCCTTCCCCTCACTTCCACAACACTGATCGACCACACGGGGGGACTTCCCTGATGGTACAGTGGATGAGAATCTACCTGCGAATACAGGAGACACGGGCTCCATCCCTAGGCTGGAAAGATTCCACATGCCCCGGAGCAACTACGTCGTGTACCCTCACTACTCAGCCCTCACTCGAGAGCCCTCACACCGCAGCAGGAAAAGCCGCCACCGTGAGAGGCCAGAGTGCTGCAACGAAGGGAAGCCCCCGCTCAGCACAGCGAGAGAAAGCCGTGTGCGGCCGCAAAGACCCAGCACAGCCAAAAATAAATAAGTAATTTAAAACACACATACACACACACAGGGGCTAAACCACAGTCAGCAGCAGGCCAGTTGGCTGGTGACATCTGCGTTAGGCCCATTCTCTCATTTCACAGACTGTGGGTCAGAGAGGTGAAGGGGCCATATCTGAGGTCACAGGCAGTTCTGGGGGGAGACAGAAAATCGAATCCAGGTTCCTCGGTGGCCACCATGCGGCTCTTTTCACTCACTCTGCCCCTTGGTTTGAAGCAAGATGGCAAATCCTGGGAGATTTCGTGAAGGACTGAAGAGAACAGGTTCCTGTGCGTCGGCAAACACGCGCAGGAGGAGGAAAGGGAAAGAGAAGTGGCTCCTGTAAACGTCGATGTGGAAATCTGGCGATACAACCTGCGGGACCAGTGGAAGCTCCGAGAGAAGTTCAATTCCGGGTTGAAAAAACAATCCAGTTGGTTTTTCCGAAACACTCAGCAGAGCTGAGAAACAGCATGTTCCAAAACAAATACATTCTGCTGCCTGGGTAAATGTATTTTTTATTCGTTTCATTGTTTTTGACCTCACGGTTAACTCAAGGCTCCCCCCTTTTTTAAACCAAGTTATTATTATTGTTTTAAAATTTAGTTTCCAACATGGTGAAGGTTTCTTTTCTTTTCTTTGAATTCCCGAAGCCAAAGCATTCTCTGTTCTTGCATCAAAACAGGGAGCAGCCGTTCGCCAGGAAATGCTTTTCCCTGTGGCTCTGGAAAGGCTTTGCTTCATCTGGGTTGGGGTGGGTCCTGGTCCACCGGAGGGCTCAGAGGCGGCCCCTTCTCCCTCCTCCAGGCACCCCGCCAGGAGCTCTGTCTCTCTCGGCAAAGGATAAGGATTTGTTTCGTGACCCTTACTTCACTGTGTTTGTTCCAAGTTTCGATGTCAAATAGATTTCTTACTCTGGGTGGCCGTCTAGAAAAGTTTGAAAGTCCCAGTTTACCAAAGAACCAGTCAAAATACTTGAGACACGTTATTGAAAGTGAAGGAAGTGTGAGGCAGTTAAATAAATTTGCATTATTATGGAGGCTCAAGGGGCCCTGTCTTCCTCCTTGAAGGGCTGCAGGTGGGGTGCCCGCTCTCCTGACATTGGAAGGGGGAGCCGTGTTTAGAGGGTGCTCCCAGGAAAGGTCTTAGAAACTGCCAAGATTCATACTCAGCAAATTTTGGAATCAAATTTGTACACACATTGAAGACAGAAATCTTAATTTGTTGAAATCAAGGACAAAATAAAACTTAAAAGAGATGTGGACCCACCAAAGAGTTTTCCAGACAACTCTATCTGCTACTTCTCCATCCCACGGAAAGAAAGCCCAGAGGACATGTCCCGTGGGTGTGAGGGGTCCAGCCAATGTTTGGAAATCTACCAGCTTCTTCCATCAGATCATCAGATGCTACCATTCATGATATGACAAGGTAGGCCTTCTGTGCCCGTGGACAGGTGGGCATCTCCTGCACCCACACTTCGGGCAGGTGCAACCAAGGCTGAGGTTACTGGCAGTAGAAGGTGAGCACGTTCTCTTGGTTTCCTCGGATCAGGATGACTGGAGGTCTGAGGTCCTGGGACAGCGTCTCCAGCCAGGCCATGTAGAGTGAGCTTGGGCACTTCCCCTTCCTCCCTATGGGCAGGGTGCTGCAGGGCAGGAAGAAGCAGCAGATGGGAAACTGGGGCCTTCCTCACACGGCCCAGCTCCTGATCTACTTTCTGAAGAGAAACTCTATTTATTGGCTCCTTCAGCCCTCCTTCTTCCCAGCCACCCTGAGAATGACCTGTGGCTCTCCTTGAAAGTTTGGCTTGAAATGTATCTTCAGCCACAAAGCACTTCTAAACAAAGCCATGGCCTGTGAGGCCCCTGTGATCTGGGTCCCATCAACCTCCACGACCTCCCTTCCCACCACCCTCAGCCTCCCTCACACCCCTACAGCCACGGAAGCTTCCTTTCTGCTCCAGAGGGGAACAGAAAGCTTGCTCTTGGCCCAGGGCCTTGGCACATGACATTCTTTTGGCGTGGGGGCGGGGGGGGGGGCGGGTTGGGGAGGGGAGCGGGGCAGGCGGGCCACTTCTATTGGTCTTTCATTTGTCCATTTTCATCCATCTTTGTTCTTTGGCCCGTGTGGGTCTCCCACCATGGTGTCCTCTGTTGTCGCAGAGCACCGGCTCTGGGCGCATGCGCTCCAGAGCTCCGGCTCGGTAATTGGACACATCGGTCCAGCCGCTCCGTGGCACGTGGGATCTTCCCAGGCCAGGGATCGAACCCACTGGACCACCAGGGACGCCCCGGCACATGACATTCTTTTCACCCAGACGCCAGTGCTTGCAGCTCTTCACCCTGGCTCCTTCGATTCCCTCAAGTCTGACTCATCCTCTGATCGCCCTCTTCAATCCCATCTCCGCATCCCTCTTTATCACCCTGTTGCATTTTCTCTGTTGCATGTCCCATTCTCACATCCTCTTTTCATTTGTTTGTTGTCTGTCTCCCCCTGCTAGAATGTTTGTTCGTTCATGAGCAGGCTGTGTCTGTCGTATTCGCCTGTGCGGAGAACACAATCCGACAGGGTGAGGCTGAGCCCACTCATCCTGCTTCTTGGACCATGCCGGCCTCGCCTCTCCGGCCACACCCCTGCCTGTGGCCACCACAAAGCGATAGGTTCATGTGTTTCAGCTGAGCAGCCTGGCCCTGGCGCCTGCCCCATGTGTCATGTAAGGCCTTGGGAGCAGGACTCGCCATTGCCCAGGGAGGGCCTCTTGTCTGAACAAACAACCACATGCCCTGGGAATGCTCTCCAGCCACATTTTTCATGTCTATTTCAGGAATCGGCTTTTCTACTGTCTTGAGATTCCAAAGGCGCCTGGTAATGACTGCGGTCTCCCTGCTCTCTGCTCCTGGGGGAGGTGGCATCATACTGACCCAGCTGGGTTCCATGCAGCTGGGGCACCAGCACGTGACGTGGGACGGCACTTTGTGTGTTTTCCCGAAGTCCATCCGCCGGTACTGTTTAAGCTGAACCTCCAAACCACCACAGGGAAAAGCCAAGGGGACCGGGCAGAAAGGAGGGCGCGTGGGGATGCTGGGCTTCAGAGCCGGCTCTGGGACTCTGGGTCTAGAAGCTGCTAGTCGTGGCTTTGCCACTTCCTCAGCCCTATGGCTGTGACAAACGGCTCACGGGCCCTGAGCCTCGGCTTTTGTCTCCCCAAAGTGAGAACACACGCGCCTGCTTCATGGACTTGTGAGCCCACAAAGGGTACCACACAGAAACGCTCACACAGAGTGAGTGCTTTATAACGTCAGCAGTATTGTCGCTGCTTCTTACTATTTACCAGCTCCATGACCCAGCCAGGGAGGGGCAGAGCTGGGGCTTGACCCGCAGTTTTGGGGTCTTTCCGCTCCAGTGGCCCCTGCTCACCGCAACCCCTCCTCTGCTGAGAGTCAAGGTCCCTAAACAGCGGTCCCCTATTTAAAAATCCCCTCCTCAAAGCTTCACTTGGGACAAATACTATCTTCCCTTAAAAAACAAGGTCCCCGGGATCTGGAAACCTGGTGGGGACAAGGACATTCTGTTAAGCCAGTGTTACCTCAGTTAGTAGACTGTGTCTGTGTGGAAAAGGGAAGTGGGAATATCAAAACCAAACTTCCCTGATTTAACAGTTAACTAAAGGCTGGAAATGCCCTCTAGTAACTACTAATATTACACATCACTCTCAGGGACTTAGAAACATTAAATCAAAACCACCAAAGGCTCGAGGGGACTGGAGATTGCGCTATCCAGGGTAAGGGACCTCCACTGCTCCTGCTGTGGCCTTTCACCCCCAGCACGAAGCTCTCTCCCGGAACAGAGGCTGCCCGTCTGTCGAAGGGACAGATTCCCCTTGGCACTCTCTCCCGGCCCCAGCCAACAACACGCTCTATTTCTGCCCACAGGATGTGTGCTCTGTAAGCTACTAATCTTTAGAAATAAAGCTGCTCCAGAACAAAGGAGCTTTTTGTTCAGAACTGCATCGCTCAACCACAGAGAAAGGCAGCCTGGGATCCCACCTAGATGCAGAAAGACGGCTGAGCTTCAGAACCAGGCTTCAAACCCCAGGCGCCACTTGGCAGCTGTGAGATCCTGGCAGGTGCTGAACTCTCTGAGACGCAGCTTCCTCGTCTCCTATGTGTGTGCATTGTGGTGGGGTTGGGGGTGAAACAGAACCGCTTCAGAGAGTTCTGAAAATTAGTAAGGCCCACTGGATTGGGGAGTCTGAGATTAGCAGATGCAAACTATTACATATAGAATGGATAAACAACAAGGTCCTACTGTTCAGCACAGGGAACTATATTCAATATCCTGAGGGAAACCATAATGGAAAATAATATGAAAAAGAAAGTATCTACATATATGTATGATTGAATCACTTTGCTGTTCAGTAGACATTAACACAGCATTATAAATCAACCATACTTCAGTAAAATAATTTTTTTAAAAAGGGACTTCCCTGGTGGTCCAGTGGTCAGGACATCATGCTCCCAATGCGAGGGGCATGGGTTCAGTTCCTGGCCATGGAATTAAGACTCCACATGTTGCTTGGTGTGGCCAAAAAATACATTTAAAAAGTTTTTCTTTTCTTTAATAAGGCCCAGTGCCTTGAGTGTCATAGAGGCTCAATCAATGAAATGCAATGGGGGTTACTATTATTTTGACTATTACTATTTGGCTTTGGTGGCTTTCCAGGTTGGTGGTAATGGTACAGAACCCACCTGTCAATGCAGGAGATGCAGGTTTGTTTCCTGGGTCAGGAAGATCCCCTGGAGGAGGAAATGGCAACCCGCTCCAGTATTCCTGCCTGGAGAATTCCATGAACAAAGGAGCCTAGCGAGCTACAATCCATGGGGTTACAAAGAGTCGGACATGACTGAAGTGACTTAGCACGCAAGCATTTGGCTTTGAGGAGAGAGTCTTTACAGAAAAAAAGAGAGGGGTCTAGACCCAAAAGTTATGCCAACAATAGGTGGTTAGTGTGATCAAAGGCTGTTGGGTTGATGACAAGGCTCACTTATCAGTGTGCAGTTTAAGCTGAGCTCAAACATGGGCTGCTCATCAGATAAACCCCTGATGAGTCCGCAGCCAACAAGCCAGTTCTGCCTCAAAGCTGCTCTCGAAAGGAGTCCAAGCGTGCTTTCTGGTGTGCTGAAAAATGTGATTTTGTCATTGCACGTTGACTTGGGAGGATGTTTTCATTCTTGGAATTTCTGGGGAATGCAGGCCCTGGCTCCACCCTGACCCTGATCCGGAAGGACCTGAAGAATGTGCTGTTTGTTCGGGCCTCCCCGCGGCCAAGGGGTTCTGATGGAGGTGACCTTCCGAACGAAACCTTCGCTGGAAAGGGAAGCAGATGCAAACTATTACATATAGAATGGGTAAACAACAAGGTCATACTGTTCAACCCAGGGAACTATATTCAATATCCTGAGGGAAACCATAATGGAAAATAATATGAAAAAGAAAGTATCTACATATATGTATGATTGAATCACTTTGCTGTTCAGTAGACATTAACACAGCATTATAAATCAACCATACTTCAGTAAAATAATTTTTTTAAAAAGGGACTTCCCTGGTGGTCCAGTGGTCAGGACATCATGCTCCCAATGCGAGGGGCATGGGTTCAGTTCCTGGCCATGGAATTAAGACTCCACATGTTGCTTGGTGTGGCCAAAAAATACATTTAAAAAGTTTTTCTTTTCTTTAATAAGGCCCAGTGCCTTGAGTGTCATAGAGGCTCAATCAATGAAATGCAATGGGGGTTACTATTATTTTGACTATTACTATTTGGCTTTGGTGGCTTTCCAGGTTGGTGGTAATGGTACAGAACCCACCTGTCAATGCAGGAGATGCAGGTTTGTTTCCTGGGTCAGGAAGATCCCCTGGAGGAGGAAATGGCAACCCGCTCCAGTATTCCTGCCTGGAGAATTCCATGAACAAAGGAGCCTAGCGAGCTACAATCCATGGGGTTACAAAGAGTCGGACATGACTGAAGTGACTTAGCACGCAAGCATTTGGCTTTGAGGAGAGAGTCTTTACAGAAAAAAAGAGAGGGGTCTAGACCCAAAAGTTATGCCAACAATAGGTGGTTAGTGTGATCAAAGGCTGTTGGGTTGATGACAAGGCTCACTTATCAGTGTGCAGTTTAAGCTGAGCTCAAACATGGGCTGCTCATCAGATAAACCCCTGATGAGTCCGCAGCCAACAAGCCAGTTCTGCCTCAAAGCTGCTCTCGAAAGGAGTCCAAGCGTGCTTTCTGGTGTGCTGAAAAATGTGATTTTGTCATTGCACGTTGACTTGGGAGGATGTTTTCATTCTTGGAATTTCTGGGGAATGCAGGCCCCTGGGCTCCACCCCTGACCCTGATCCGGAAGGACCTGAAGAATGTGCTGTTTGTTCGGGCCTCCCCGCGGCCAAGGGGTTCTGATGGAGGTGACCTTCCGAACGAACTTTTAAAGCCGCGTGTCCAGGCTGGAGAAGAGCAGAGCAGCTGCTCCCAGCGGCGCTGTCTTGACGGTCAGAACCCTTTTGGCAACAGCTGTGGCAGCCGCCACGGGTGGACGGCATGTGCAGGCCTCTCCTCTAAAGGGACTGGACTCCTGTTTAGTTGTATCAGCTAGTCCTGCAAAGGCTGGTGGGTGGAGACTGCTTCTCCCCACGAGACCCAGAGGGTGGGGGGTTAAGAGGGGAGAGCTACCAGCAGGCGGTCACCTCCCTGGATGAAAATTCCTCATCTTACAGCTTGAGGAAATGACTCGTTTTAGTGGCAAATAAGCTTAAAGTCATAGCATGTTAGAGTGAAAGAGAATCTTGAAAATAATTTAGTTTAACTCTTCTCTCTAATCAGGGAGGGACTTCCCTGATGGTCCAGTGGTTAAGAATCTGCCTTGCAATGCGGAGGACATGGGTTCCATCCCTGACTGGGGAACTAAGATCTCACATGTCATGGGGCAACCAAGCCCGAGAGCCGCAACTACTAAATCTGAGCACCTTAACAAGAAGAGACACCCTCATGCTGCAAACCATGGAGCCCATGTGCTCTGGAGCCCACACGGCCACGACTACAGGGGAGCCTGCGCACCACAGTGAAGAGTCTGAGTGCTGCAAGTAAGACCTGACGCAGCCCGCGAAGCAAATAAACATACAAGGGAATAGATTAACAGGGAAACTGAGGCTCAGAGAAGGAGGGTTACTTGCCCAAGACCACACAGAGACAAAAGCAAATCTGCTCTGAACGGAGGCGGTGCTCAGGAAGAGGTGCTCTGTCACGCTTACGCCCCCGTTGGCACATACCAGGTACCACACCCAGGGAAAGTTCGAGAGCCGCCACAGGATGAAGCCGTTGTCACCATCCTGCCCGCGTTCCGGGCCCACAGCCAGGCTAACCTGGCCCTAGAAACTTTCTCTGCAAGTTGCTGAGATAAAGCCGCTTCCTTCAGACCACCATAGGTAAACTTGAGGCACTTTCTTTGTATAAAAGACTATCTCCCTAAAAGCCCCATGGAGCATGGCTTCAGGCAGAGCCATGTCATGAAGCCCCCCATGAGAAGGGTCCCAGGCTGGTTCCAGGCTGTGCTGTCCCCATCCTGACAATTTTTTTTTCTCAGAATTTTACTTTTTTTGTTTTTGCCTCTAAGTCATCATTTATTTTTCATCCATCTTTATTCTTTTGGCCTGTGTGGGCCTCCCATCACAGTGGCCCCTCTCACTGCAGAGCACTGGCTCTGGCCGCATGCGCTCCAGAGTGCTGGCTCCTAATTGGACACAGTTGTCCAGCTGCTTCTCGGCACGTGAGATCTTCCAGGATCAGGGTTCAACTCTTTACCCACTGGACCACCAGGGAAGCCCCATCCTGACATTCTTAATGGCTTTTGAACAAGGGGCCCATGTTTTCATTGTGCACGGCCAGGCCAGTTGTGCACACCGTCCTGGTCTCAGGTTGTGAACAGGTTTGGCCAGCTTTCCCACTGTCCTGTGGAATCCAGGCGGCTCGCCCCAGGAGATGTCAGGGACTCCTCTGGGCAGAACATTCCCTCTGAGCAGGGCCTCACCCTGGATGAGGGTGCGGGGCGGCCTGGCTGACCCTGTTCCACCTCTTGGCCTCCCAGAGACAATGAGACTCTCTGTGCTAGTCACCTTCCCTTCATGCTCCACTTACTCAGCCTCTGTCGACGCCCAGGCGAGGCGGCCCCTCACCAGACAGGGGTGGCAGCCATAGAAGCCAGAGCATCTGACTGGCCTGGAGGCTGGGACAGTATGGGCCGGGGTGGGGTTCCGCTTCTGCTGCCCATTCCTGGCACCAACATCCACTGCGGGTGGCTGGTGACCAAAGGGGACGGGGTGATTCCCAGACAACTAGGAAAGGATATTCTTCTAGAATGAGCTGAGTCCCCTTTCCAAGCCGAGTTGGGCAGGAAAGAGCAACAGAGAGGGGAAGACAGTGGTGAGAGGAGTTGGTGAGGCCTGGGACATGGAGGCCCAAAACCTCAGCCAGGTGGCGCTCAGGCCTGGTGCGCAGGGCGAATGCAGGCCCAGCCATGGACCAAAAAACCACCAGACTGGGTTTCTGGGGACCTGGGGCTCTTCATCCTCATGGGGGAAGGCTCGGGGCCTCAGGCAGTGGCCACCCCTCTAACGCTGACATGTCTGGCCTCAGCATCAGGCTTCTCCCGCACAGGGTGCTACTTACATGATGACCAGAGCAGCATCTCGGGAGTAATCCAGCAGAATTTCGTTCAGCCTCACCTGCCGCAGAGACTGGGCGAGGAGAAGCCATGTGGTCATTTTCCACATCCTCTGAGCGATCCCCACCAAGCCCAGGTTCACACCCTTGACCCTCTCAAACTAGGTATGTGAACTGCCCTCTCAATTATAGTCTCTCCCACCTCATTTCCCTGGCAGCTCAGCTGGTAAAGAATCTGCCTGCAGTGCAGGAGACCCGGGTTTGATCCCTAGGTTGGGAAGATCCCCTGGAGGAGGGCATGGCAACTCTCTCCAGTGTTCCTGCCTGGGAAATTGTGCCCAGGCCAGTTGTGCACACCGTCCTGGTCTCAGGTTGTGAACAGGTTTGGCCAGCTTTCCCACTGTCCTGTGGAATCCAGGCGGCTCGCCCCAGGAGATGTCAGGGACTCCTCTGGGCAGAACATTCCCTCTGAGCAGGGCCTCACCCTGGATGAGGGTGCGGGGGCCTGGCTGACCCTGTTCCACCTCTTGGCCTCCCAGAGACAATGAGACTCTCTGTGCTAGTCACCTTCCCTTCATGCTCCACTTACTCAGCCTCTGTCGACGCCCAGGCGAGGCGGCCCCTCACCAGACAGGGGTGGCAGCCATAGAAGCCAGAGCATCTGACTGGCCTGGAGGCTGGGACAGTATGGGCCGGGGTGGGGTTCCGCTTCTGCTGCCCATTCCTGGCACCAACATCCACTGCGGGTGGCTGGTGACCAAAGGGGACGGGTGATTCCCAGACAACTAGGAAAGGATATTCTTCTAGAATGAGCTGAGTCCCCTTTCCAAGCCGAGTTGGGCAGGAAAGAGCAACAGAGAGGGGAAGACAGTGGTGAGAGGAGTTGGTGAGGCCTGGGACATGGAGGCCCAAAACCTCAGCCAGGTGGCGCTCAGGCCTGGTGCGCAGGGCGAATGCAGGCCCAGCCATGGACCAAAAACCACCAGACTGGGTTTCTGGGGACCTGGGGCTCTTCATCCTCATGGGGGAAGGCTCGGGGCCTCAGGCAGTGGCCACCCCTCTAACGCTGACATGTCTGGCCTCAGCATCAGGCTTCTCCCGCACAGGGTGCTACTTACATGATGACCAGAGCAGCATCTCGGGAGTAATCCAGCAGAATTTCGTTCAGCCTCACCTGCCGCAGAGACTGGGCGAGGAGAAGCCATGTGGTCATTTTCCACATCCTCTGAGCGATCCCCACCAAGCCCAGGTTCACACCCTTGACCCTCTCAAACTAGGTATGTGAACTGCCCTCTCAATTATAGTCTCTCCCACCTCATTTCCCTGGCAGCTCAGCTGGTAAAGAATCTGCCTGCAGTGCAGGAGACCCGGGTTTGATCCCTAGGTTGGGAAGATCCCCTGGAGGAGGGCATGGCAACTCACTCCAGTGTTCCTGCCTGGGAAATTCCATGAGGAACCTACTGGGCTTCAGTCCATAGAGTTGGACACAACTGAGCGACTGACACTTAGACTTTTGCTTTCTCCCACGTCCGAGAAGGGAATGGAGTGCCAAGCTTGCTTCCTGAAGAAGCCCCCGGGGGGTTTTCTTTCTGACCTTATTACTGTGGGATCGTGGTGAGAAAGAGCACCTCACAAGGGGTGGGGAGGGCAAGGTTCACGTCTCAGCTCTAAGAGCTTCCCACAGAGACAGCTGAGCAGGCACCTTGTCTCCCTAAGCTTCAGTGTCCTCAGCTGTGAAATGGGTACAACAGTGCACCCTCTGGAGTCTGGGGAGGCCCGAGTGAGATGACCAATGGAAAAGCTCCAGGCCGATAAGGAACCTTTGCTAAGGTGGGCTTGGAGCAGGGGTGGACAGCTCTGTCTCCTCTGTGACAGAGTGGGCAGGAGCCTTCTGTGGACATGAAGCATTCCTCAGCCTTTGCCAAAGAACTGGGCACTTCTGGGAGGCTCCAGGGTCGGGTACCAGAGCTGCCAGGCCAGAGAACTCCCCAAAGCTCCGGCAGGGCTGGGTTGTGGGGCGGACTCCCTCCCCTTCTAAGGCTTATCTCCAAGTTGTTCAGAAACAATGGGCACTCAGGGTCTCTTTGGAAAGAATTGAAAACAGAGTGGAAGTGAGTTCACCCGGATCTCCCACGGGTGGAATCACTCTGTTGTGGAACTGTCCTGTGGGTTGGAGGATGTTTGGCAGCATCCCAGGCTTCTGTCCTGAGAGTGACAGTGGCTAGGCCCCACGCCTGCAGGTGACAGCCAAAATTTCGTTCAGCCTCACCTGCCGCAGAGACTGGGCGAGGAGAAGCCATGTGGTCATTTTCCACATCCTCTGAGCGATCCCCACCAAGCCCAGGTTCACACCCTTGACCCTCTCAAACTAGGTATGTGAACTGCCCTCTCAATTATAGTCTCTCCCACCTCATTTCCCTGGCAGCTCAGCTGGTAAAGAATCTGCCTGCAGTGCAGGAGACCCGGGTTTGATCCCTAGGTTGGGAAGATCCCCTGGAGGAGGGCATGGCAACTCACTCCAGTGTTCCTGCCTGGGAAATTCCATGAGGAACCTACTGGGCTTCAGTCCATAGAGTTGGACACAACTGAGCGACTGACACTTAGACTTTTGCTTTCTCCCACGTCCGAGAAGGGAATGGAGTGCCAAGCTTGCTTCCTGAAGAAGCCCCCGGGGGGTTTTCTTTCTGACCTTATTACTGTGGGATCGTGGTGAGAAAGAGCACCTCACAAGGGGTGGGGAGGGCAAGGTTCACGTCTCAGCTCTAAGAGCTTCCCACAGAGACAGCTGAGCAGGCACCTTGTCTCCCTAAGCTTCAGTGTCCTCAGCTGTGAAATGGGTACAACAGTGCACCCTCTGGAGTCTGGGGAGGCCCGAGTGAGATGACCAATGGAAAAGCTCCAGGCCGATAAGGAACCTTTGCTAAGGTGGGCTTGGAGCAGGGGTGGACAGCTCTGTCTCCTCTGTGACAGAGTGGGCAGGAGCCTTCTGTGGACATGAAGCATTCCTCAGCCTTTGCCAAAGAACTGGGCACTTCTGGGAGGCTCCAGGGTCGGGTACCAGAGCTGCCAGGCCAGAGAACTCCCCAAAGCTCCGGCAGGGCTGGGTTGTGGGGCGGACTCCCTCCCCTTCTAAGGCTTATCTCCAAGTTGTTCAGAAACAATGGGCACTCAGGGTCTCTTTGGAAAGAATTGAAAACAGAGTGGAAGTGAGTTCACCCGGATCTCACACGGGTGGAATCACTCTGTTGTGGGAACTGTCCTGTGGGTTGGAGGATGTTTGGCAGCATCCCAGGCTTCTGTCCTGAGAGTGACAGTGGCTAGGCCCCACGCCTGCAGGTGACAGCCAAAAATGTCCCCAGAAACCACCAGATAGCCTCTGAGTCCTCAGAACTGCTGACATGGAACCTACAGGGAGCAGAACTGTGGTCCCCAGACCCCCACCTGCCGGCCCCACCTTAAAGTGGCCATGGCAGTCCTCACCATCCTTTAGGCCTGAGTGGAGTCCTGGGAAGGGGGTGGGTCTACAGCTAAGGGGAGAAGCTCAGGCAGCCCTGATGGCCCACACAGGACAAACTCTGCCCTGACCTTCACCACCTGCTTTAGGAATTCTTTCCTGCAGACATGGAGGAACAGGGGAGGAGAGGGAGAAGGACCCCAGGCAGTCCATTGCCATAGCCAGGAAGACTCAAAATGGGCTGAGGGACCAGGCTCCCACGCCAAGGATGGCTTTGGTGGCTGTTCTGTGCCACTGGGTCACTGGTCAGCCTGACCACGAGTGGCTTGAGGACACCCCCGAGGCTTGAGGAGGGGAGCAGAGAGAGTCAGGGGAAGGGGCTCAGAAAGTCCAAGACAGACAGGGGCACAGGCCCTGACCCAGGGGAGCCCCCAGACCCTCCGCCCCACCCCAGCAAGGCCCTTCTCTCCTCTGCACCTTGATTCTATTCTTGTTAATCTCCTCGTCCGAGATCTTCCAGGGGCAGTCCTGCCTCATCTCAGTGACCGTGGCCTCGTCCTTGAAGCCATCATTCAGGCGGAAGGGTGCAATGATGTCCTCAAACCTCTTGATGCTGGGGGCAGAGAGAGCCAGTGAGACCGGGCGACGCCGTGTCCAGGGGAACCGGGTCCGCAGAGGGAGGTGGAGGCGGAGGCCGCGGGGACACACATTTCAGGCTGAAACCCATTCTGACTCCACTGATTACATCAAGCAGCCTCCATGTTGAATTTGGCCCTGGCGGCTGGGTCCAACAGAACTCCCACAAGTTGTCTGTGATGCCCGACCTGGGATCCATCTCCATCCCCCTGACCACCCGCCCCCACCCTAACCGAGTTCACTGAGCTCTGTTCTGTGCCAGGCTCTGTGAACAAACCAGACAACATCCCCCATCTTCACAGAGCTCATGGTCTACGGGGTGAAAAATAAGCAAAAAAGTACAGGCCAGAAGTATTACGAAAGTACACACTGAGTGCTGGGATAGGAATAACTGGGCAGGAAGGCCTCCCTGGACCTAGCTACGCACAGGGTGCAGAGGCAAACAGAATGGAAGGTGCAAAGGCCCTGAGGCAGAAGCATGCGGGGGCTGTTTGAGGAGCCTGTGTGGATGGAGCAAGGGGAGTTCAGGGGAGAAAGGGCTGCCAACAGGTGTTAAGTTAGGCAAAGGAAGAAGCACCAGAAAAGGACACTGAAAGAAAGGTCACTGAGGTGGATGGGATCAGGGACAGGGTGGCATTCTGGAGCCAAAAGGACTGCTTCAAGGAGGACCATGGTGTCGAATGCAGCTGCGAGGCAGAGAAAGAGGAGGGCAGCGGTGGGCTCTGCAGACCTGGTGGTGCGGAGGTCATGGCCGAGGCTGGCGAGGGATTCCAGAGGAGCAGCGGGAGGGCAGCCAGCCTGCGGTGAGCTGGAGCATGAGGGAGGGGTGGGGGAGTGGCTACAAAGAGGGCAGCATCACCCTGGAGAAGGCTGGGGGTGCGAGGGAGGAGGGGAAGGGTCCAGGAGGGAAGGCGGATGCAGGGGCAAGGAGGCGGGTCTGAGATAAGACGGGCTGGGTGGGCTCTGCCGGCAGCTGGCGCAGCCCTCTCCACGGGGAAGGCCCCCGTCCATGTCCATGCCCTTCTGGAGGCCCGGCTCCTCCCCCAGCAGAGGCAAGCCTGTTCTCTGCATCGGGGTCCATGCCCTTCTGGGGCAGAGAGAGCCAGTGAGACCGGGCGACGCCGTGTCCAGGGGAACCGGGTCCGCAGAGGGAGGTGGAGGCGGAGGCCGCGGGGACACACATTTCAGGCTGAAACCCATTCTGACTCCACTGATTACATCAAGCAGCCTCCATGTTGAATTTGGCCCTGGCGGCTGGGTCCAACAGAACTCCCACAAGTTGTCTGTGATGCCCGACCTGGGATCCATCTCCATCCCCCTGACCACCCGCCCCCACCCTAACCGAGTTCACTGAGCTCTGTTCTGTGCCAGGCTCTGTGAACAAACCAGACAACATCCCCCATCTTCACAGAGCTCATGGTCTACGGGGTGAAAAATAAGCAAAAAAGTACAGGCCAGAAGTATTACGAAAGTACACACTGAGTGCTGGGATAGGAATAACTGGGCAGGAAGGCCTCCCTGGACCTAGCTACGCACAGGGTGCAGAGGCAAACAGAATGGAAGGTGCAAAGGCCCTGAGGCAGAAGCATGCGGGGGCTGTTTGAGGAGCCTGTGTGGATGGAGCAAGGGGAGTTCAGGGGAGAAAGGGCTGCCAACAGGTGTTAAGTTAGGCAAAGGAAGAAGCACCAGAAAAGGACACTGAAAGAAAGGTCACTGAGGTGGATGGGATCAGGGACAGGGTGGCATTCTGGACCCAAAAAGGACTGCTTCAAGGAGGACCATGGTGTCGAATGCAGCTGCGAGGCAGAGAAAGAGGAGGGCAGCGGTGGGCTCTGCAGACCTGGTGGTGCGGAGGTCATGGCCGAGGCTGGCGAGGGATTCCAGAGGAGCAGCGGGAGGGCAGCCAGCCTGCGGTGAGCTGGAGCATGAGGGAGGGGTGGGGGAGTGGCTACAAAGAGGGCAGCATCACCCTGGAGAAGGCTGGGGGTGCGAGGGAGGAGGGGAAGGGTCCAGGAGGGAAGGCGGATGCAGGGGCAAGGAGGCGGGTCTGAGATAAGACGGGCTGGGTGGGCTCTGCCGGCAGCTGGCGCAGCCCTCTCCACGGGGAAGGCCCCCGTCCATGTCCATGCCCTTCTGGAGGCCCGGCTCCTCCCCCAGCAGAGGCAAGCCTGTTCTCTGCATCGGGGTCCACCTCTGCAGCACTCTGATGCCTCCTGACCTCCTGCCAGCAGCGAAGCCGGGGTAAACCATGCAGGGCGGGGCGGGAATTTACTCGTCCCTGCCCCTGCAGCTCAAGCACAGCCCTGAGAGAACGAGGGAGTCAGTATTAAATCGCTCCTTTCTTCTCTCATTTAAAAAAAAATTATTTATTTAACTGTGCCAGGATCTTCAGTTGCAGCCTGCGGGATCTATGTTTCAGTTGCGGCATATGAGAGCTGACCAGCGATCGGACCCAGGCCGCCTGCCCTGGGAGCGCAGAGTCTTAGCCGCTGGACGGCCAGGGAAGTCCACTTTCTTCCCTTCTCGATTTCCTTCCCTTTCCAGGTAAACAAGGGCTAAAGAGGTCAGCACGGACTTTACTTTCCTTAGAAGACAGTTCTGAAAAACCTCATGTGGATAGATTTACATAAGATAATTCAACTGTAAATGTCTTAAGAATATGCAGTTGAATCATTAGGAAAGTAACTCATTCCTCCAGCCCCCAAACTGCGCCCTGCTCCTGTCTGATAGGAATTAGCTTCAAGTCTGCCCACTTGCCACGGCATGGACAGGCTGGGAGAGCAGCTTCCCAGACCGTTCAGCACTTTCCCCTCCGTGCGCCAGTGAGTTAATTTAAGGACACCAGGGGCTTCGGCTGCCCTGCCTCTGCCTCAGGGCCCCGGCAACTGCGTTCTGTCTGCTCCAGTGACTCTCAGCCCCGTGGAGGGGACGTGCGTCTGCTGCGGCCCCTGCAGAAGGAGCGGCCCTCCAGCGGTGCATTTCAGGGCATATGATCCTGACACTTTTGGCCACGGCCAACAGGACCAGAGGGGGCCACGAAATAGGCCTTCTGGTGACCTTTCCTTCGGCTTGGCTGGAAGCCATGAGCCGGGCTGGTCATAGTCCCTTTTTAAGACACTTAAATCAGGCAGTGCCCAGAGAAGGAAGGAGGCAGTTTGTAGGGCAGTTGGGACTGCAGGGAAAGGTCGAGATGCAGAAAGAGCTCGAAGGCTACAAGCAGGCAGCAGTCACAGATCCAGCCTTGACAGACCGTCGACTCGGGGCCGGGCACCCTGTTACGCATGGCACATGGACTGTCTACAGGCTGTAGTTCTCCAAGTGAGGTGCCCGCACCAGCACCGGAGAACCTGTTAGGCACACCTTCAGGCCTCGCCCCAGACCTGGTGACTCAGAATCTTGGGGGTGGCCCCCCAAACTGTGTATTTACAAACCCTCCAGGTCGTGCTCATGTTTGAGAACCACTGCTTTACAAAAACAATCCAGGGGGTGGAGAACATGGAGCAAACCAGCTTAGGTCAAAGCCGCCCTTCGTGAGTCGCGAGCAGCTGGGGCTCATGAAGCGTGGAGCTGGAGACACTGTCGCTCTGGGCTGTGGGGGTGGGCGGGGGTCTGTGGCAGATCACACCAGCCCCTGCTCGAGGGCAGAACAGCTGTGATGTGCTTCAGAAACACTTGGTCCGTGAAACCCACGACTGGGACAGTCACTGGCCTCCAGCCCAGGTGCGTTTCTGGCAAAAACCACAGCCCTGATATGCAAAGGACCATGGGGCAAGGGGGAAAACACACACAAGAATTCATGGCTGCAAACTAGACCCTCCTCTTTCTTTCCATGAGCCCAGCGCAGGCAGGCGTGGGAAGGACCAGGCTCTTGGCCTTGGTTCACCAAAGAGAAAGAAAGGGCCGACTCCTCCGCCTGAGACTCCCAACAGAGAAAACTCACTGCTCGGCCCGCGGCTTCTGGTTGATGTCGGGAAGGATGTGAACTTCGTGGAATCCCAGCCGGAACTTGCTCAGCAGAGAGATGATCCTGGAAGAAGGAGATTTTTTTTTTTTTTTTTAATGCATTCATTCCTTCAGTGAGTTTTCACTGAGCGCCTGTGGAGGATATGGCAGGGAGCAAGACAAACTCTGCCCTGAGAGCGTTCACATTTTAACCCGTGAATACTGACAGAGCAGCTCAGATGAGGACGAGTGACGCCGGGAAGGACTTGTCCTAAGTCTCTGGTGGCCATCTCTGGGCTAGAGGGCCTCCCATTCTCACGTCCACATACCTGCTGGGGAGCTGGTTCCGATGCATGTTCGCGTCTGAGTTGGAAACTGGGGTTCTGCATTTCTTTTTTTTTTTTTTAAACCTTTTTAAAGCATATATTTATTTACTTTTGGCTGCACATGGGCTCTTTCCAGACTAGGAATCGAACCCGTGCCCCCTGTACTGGCAAGTGGATTCCTAACCACGGGACCACCAGGGAAGCCTGGGATTCTGTTTCTAAGAAGCTCCCAGGGGAAGTGAGGCTACTGGTTCACCGGCCACACGGTGAGAAGATTTACAAACCCTCCAGGTCGTGCTCATGTTTGAGAACCACTGCTTTACAAAAACAATCCAGGGGGTGGAGAACATGGAGCAAACCAGCTTAGGTCAAAGCCGCCCTTCGTGAGTCGCGAGCAGCTGGGGCTCATGAAGCGTGGAGCTGGAGACACTGTCGCTCTGGGCTGTGGGGGTGGGCGGGGGTCTGTGGCAGATCACACCAGCCCCTGCTCGAGGGCAGAACAGCTGTGATGTGCTTCAGAAACACTTGGTCCGTGAAACCCACGACTGGGACAGTCACTGGCCTCCAGCCCAGGTGCGTTTCTGGCAAAAACCACAGCCCTGATATGCAAAGGACCATGGGGCAAGGGGGAAAACACACACAAGAATTCATGGCTGCAAACTAGACCCTCCTCTTTCTTTCCATGAGCCCAGCGCAGGCAGGCGTGGGAAGGACCAGGCTCTTGGCCTTGGTTCACCAAAGAGAAAGAAAGGGCCGACTCCTCCGCCTGAGACTCCCAACAGAGAAAACTCACTGCTCGGCCCGCGGCTTCTGGTTGATGTCGGGAAGGATGTGAACTTCGTGGAATCCCAGCCGGAACTTGCTCAGCAGAGAGATGATCCTGGAAGAAGGAGATTTTTTTTTTTTTTTTTAATGCATTCATTCCTTCAGTGAGTTTTCACTGAGCGCCTGTGGAGGATATGGCAGGGAGCAAGACAAACTCTGCCCTGAGAGCGTTCACATTTTAACCCGTGAATACTGACAGAGCAGCTCAGATGAGGACGAGTGACGCCGGGAAGGACTTGTCCTAAGTCTCTGGTGGCCATCTCTGGGCTAGAGGGCCTCCCATTCTCACGTCCACATACCTGCTGGGGAGCTGGTTCCGATGCATGTTCGCGTCTGAGTTGGAAACTGGGGTTCTGCATTTCTTTTTTTTTTTTTTAAACCTTTTTAAAGCATATATTTATTTACTTTTGGCTGCACATGGGCTCTTTCCAGACTAGGAATCGAACCCGTGCCCCCTGTACTGGCAAGTGGATTCCTAACCACGGGACCACCAGGGAAGCCTGGGATTCTGTTTCTAAGAAGCTCCCAGGGGAAGTGAGGCTACTGGTTCACCGGCCACACGGTGAGAAGAGAGGGTCTCAGGGGTGGGAGGTGAATGGCAGGAAATTCCTCAGGGTGGCTAGGAAGCAGATGCCACACATGAGAGGACTACAGAACCAAGAGCGGCACGCCAGATGGCCCTGCCTTGGCATCCACAGGGAGGAGACACCAACGGTGGTTTGTGGCAGTCAGGGAAGGCTTCGCAGAGGAGGCAGCAGTCTGGCTGGACGGTGAACGGTGGGTAAGATTGTTCTAGGCCGAAGAGGGTGGACGAGTGTGTCCACATTGGGATCACCCCAGAAACCTCCTAAACAGTGCTCGTGCCTTGGCCCTCACCTGCCCATTGCATCAGAATCCTGGGCAGGACACGGCATACGTGATGCCCCAGGACTAGCTCGTGGGGAGCGAGCACCCCAGGAGGAGAGTCCAAATAGCAAAGACAAAGGGGTGCAGGGGATGGGGTGGGAGCAGCGAGCGGCCGCCTGGAATGGTGTGGAGTGTGCTAGGGGACAAAAAGGAGACGAGCTACCAAGCCACTGCTGGTCCCTGAACTCAGGAGTGAACTTGGGAGAGCAGAGCTGCGGGCAGCGTGAGGGTGGCCTCGGCGGGGCCCCGGTGGGAGGTAGCGCAGGCCTGGCCTAGGGTCAAGAGAAAGGCAGAGGACGTGGCCTGGTCCAGACTCAGCCAGTTCACAACCAGAGGCCATTTCACAACCTTCGAACATCCCATGACCCCACAGCGCCGCAGCCTTGATCTAAACCAACGCCCCTGATCCCAGCTTTGTGTGGGAGCTGGAACAGGAAGCCAAGAGGGCACAGGGCCTGTACGGTGTGTTTCTCTTTTGGAGAGGAGCTCAGAGAAGCAGATGCTACGTTTCCTGGGCAACGCTCTCTCCTGCATTGAGGTGAAGGGCCCTCCAATGGAGAAGCTCTCAACAGGGGTGAGGACAATGAGATGGGGTAGCTGGTGGCCCTTAACTCATGCAGCAGGGGTTGTGGAGATGTGCATGGTCCTGGCATAGGACTAGGCTGGCACAGGCCACGGGGTCCTGCCCCTGGGGCATCACAACGGGCACCAGAGGCTGTGCAGGGTTTTCTCTCTGGCTAATTTGTTGCACATCTTGGGGCAAGCTATCCACCCTGTCTTTCCCAGCCTGCCCACGCCCTCCAGCAGTCCTTGGCCCTGTGACCTCTGACCTCACCTGACCATGCTCTAAAGCAGCAGGTGCCTGAATCGAGGCACCACTCCTGCCACCTCCACACCTGTGTACGGGCCTTGCTGTCCACTTCCCCCTCAGCTGATGTCAACTCACAGTCTCACTTAGATACATATTAAAAGGAAGTGGCACCACAATGTAATCAGCCAACAGCCTCTCTTGCCAGAAAGACGAGACCGATAAAACCAGTAGACCAACACTAACTTCTGGCGGACGCCATCGCCTGCCAAGCACTCAAGCCAGGCCCACTTTCTCTTGTTGAGACAGAGAACCAGCCACATACCTGGAGAATGAAGTCACTTCTCACCAAGAGAGTCTGTGGGATTTGCTCCCTTTATCCTGGCCTCTGAAGTCACCTCTGGCTTCACCAGGGGCGACAGCCCAAGCCTGGGGGGACGCTGCCCCGAAGGAGTCTAAGCTCTGTCTCTTTCTGGTGGGGGCAGGCTTCAACGTCCCTTATTTCACACAAATCTGGGGATTGTAGGTCTACTATTTACCAGCCCTCCCTGCCATGGCCAGGACTAGGACATGGTGGGAGGCGGGCATGGGCTGGGCAGCGGGGAGCCTGGACGGCGCTGGTCCTGTGTGACCCACACAGCCCTCCCCACTTACGCCTTTCTCTCCTGGTCCATCCTGTTGATCTGGCCGCCCACGAACACGCGGATCCTGCACTTGCCCCATCTCTTCTTGCGGCCGAGGAGATAGGGGATGAGGAGGGTGAGGCCTGGCAAGGAGGGGCCCGTGAGTTAAGAGAAAGATGCTCTCGGGACACAGCCTTCTCTGGGTTCCTGCCCCACTCTGTCCTTAACTAACTCCTTCCCTTCCCTTGGCCTCAGTGTGCCCATCTCTATAATGAGTGTGCAGGCTACACCAGGGGAAGACATGGGCTCTGTGGGCTGGGCTTATTTGAATCACATGATGCTTTTATTTATTTAAAAAAAAATGGTGGGGTGGGGTGGCTTCCCTGGTGGTTCAGTGGTAAAGGAATCCCCCTGTGCCCCAGAGCGCAGGAGCTGCAACTGCTGACCCCGTGCGCCCTGGAGCCTGTGCTCTGCAACAAGAGAAGTCACGGCACAGAGAAGCCCGCACACTCCAACCAGAGAGCAGCCGCTGCTCTCTGCAACTAGAGAAAAGCCCGTGTAGCCACAAAGAGCCAGCACAGCCCAAAATAAAAACAAATAAGTCAAATGAAAAATTTTTTGGCCTCTCAGGATCTTAGTTCCCAGCATCAGGGATCCAGCCGTTGCCCCCTGCAGTGGCAGTGCAGTGCCCTCCCCACTGGGAAACCGGGGAATTCCTGTGCACAAGGCTTTTAGATGAGTGAGCTGGCATTCAATAACTGGGGGATTTCACACAGACATCTAGACCACTGCCACTCAGCACTGCATACTCCACACAAGACTTTTCCATCTGTGCCTCAGGTTCCTTACTTGTAAACGGGGTTAATAATCCTTCCCACCCGGGGACCACATTAGGTTAACCCATGTAAACACTTGGTGCAAGCACAGAGTAAGTACTCAGAATATCTTCTCTGTATCTAGGTAGGACTCTAGCAAGGGTGGGAACCATAAAGCTGAGAGTCCTGTGTTTTAATAAAAATGGGAGAGCGCGTTTTCCTTTGGGAAGTTATGGATATGCGTACAGCTTTCCTGCGCTCCGGCCCATGTCTCCCACTTACGTCATGTGCCCGTGACCCCGAAGGCCTGTCCAGTCTGAAGGTCCCTCTTCCCACTGACCTCACCTGCTCCTGGGAGTCCCCCATTTTACAGGGGGCCAAGAGAGCTACCCGGCCAGGCTCCTGTGAGCCCAGTGGTGGGTCCAAGGGCCCCATGTCCCCTTAGCTGGACTCTGAGGTATCACCAGTGGCCCTGTCCAGAGCAGCCAGCAAGGGAGGCCGGGGGAGGAGGTCACGGAGGGGAGACAGTGGGGGAGAGCCGGCGTCCTGGGGTCCTGACCTCCGTCGTCAAACAGCCAGTAGATGTCAATGGTCTTCTTGCCCTGCTCCGCCTGGAAGATGGTGCTGGCCTGCTCCTCCCGCACCAGGCCCTCGGGGTCCACTGAGGAGCAGAGGGGCAGGTCACGGGGGAGCAGAGCAGAAATGCCCAAGTTGGTCTGAAAACAAAGCGAGCTGCCCTGGGAGGTGGGCTTCCTGTCACCCAGGCTGTGCACATGGTGGCCGGAAGCCGCTGCTGTGAGCATGAGCTGGGGACCGGCCCGGAGCACCGCCAGCGCGCCCTCCTGTGTGAGATTCCAGGACTCCAGATGAGCAGTGCTGGCGTGTACCGCTCCACCGCTCCCAGCTTCTCTCTTCCTGGATTCTGGTCGGCACTGGCAGAGGGGCCATTCTCCTAAAAACCCCTCTGGGCCCCTCACCATTGCCCAGTGGATGCTCCCAGCCCTGCAAGCTGTGTCCCCCTGCCCCCCAGAGCATCGCTGCCCCTCTGCATCGGAGCATGGCCGGGGGGCCTCGGAGGGGGCGGGACTTGGCTCCCAGAGCCCAGGATGCCTGGACTCTGGATTCCCTAGCCGGGCTGGCAATCCTCATCCTGCCCCTCGCCCTGCGGCCCCACCAACTCCCTGTGACCCAGTCCCAGGGGTCTCAGGCACCACTGTCACAAGCGAAAACCACCTGCCCTGAACCAAGTTCCCCCGTGGCCCATCACTAGCTGTTCCCCAGGGTGAGAACGCCCTGAGCCTCTGAGTGGGGGCGGGGACTGACCCGTGCCAGACAGCCTGGCCCCGCTGGCGCTGGCTTCCTTGCTGTCCTCTGCTGGATCAAACACAGGGTTAACTGCAAAAGAGGGGGGCTTTGTTCCCAGGTTCTCGTGTGTGGGGCTTCTCTGGGGGTGCCCCACACCGCGGCTTCCACGGACTCTGCAGCTTCTTCCCTGACTCCGCAGCTTCTACTGGTCTGGGCTCTGCTTCCTTGTATGCTCCTGCCCCCACCCCCCAGCTTCCTGTCTGCAGCTCAAACAGGTCATGCTCCGTCCCACCAGCCCTTGGTGGTGGGCGGGATGGTGGGGGGTCCCTGAGCTGGGAGCCCTCTTTCCCCAGCACCCCTCTTCTGGAAACAAGCCCCCTCCTCCAGAGGCCTCCTGCTGACACCTCACAGGCTGTCCCTGCCTCCGATGAGTCCTGGGCCCATGTGTTTCCCCCAGAACGTCAGTTCCTCCAGGGCAGACCTGGCTTTGGTCCCTGCCGCACCGGCAGCGCCTAGAGCTGCCTGGGTCAGGAGAACGGCTGCCGCTCTGTCAATTCTGGTTGAGGAAACCCTCACTGGACTGGCTGCCGGGCACGCCCTCCACCCTAGTCCTCTGTGACCTGGGCGAACAAGACCCAGGCCCGCCTGAGGCCTCCATACCTCTCAGCAGCGCCAACCCCCGACCTACCCCACTTGTCTTCATTCCTTTCACACTTCTAAAAATCACCAGTGCAGATCTGCCTGCTTACATGCGATTTTAAATGTAACACACATCCCTGCTCAGAGCCCTGGGCGTGGTCCTGGAGACCAAAGTGCCCGGCTTCCATGGCCTTCCTGTGCGAGTTCATGCTCTAGTGTCTGCAAGTGGGCCTCTCTCACCCTTTTTCTTTCTCCTGTCTGTTAGCTCCTCTTTATCCCATCTGGTTCCAAAAGCTCTCAGGGAGATCCAGGGAGCCCTGAGGTCCAGTCCCGGTTCTGTCCTCAGCTGGAAGCAAGACCTTGAACTAGTCACATCTGCTTTCTGGACCTCAGTTTCTCCATTTAGAAACCTGAGGGTCTCCTTCCCAAACTGACTTTCTAGGAGTCTGTGACCATTTATTTATTCCTTACTAATCTCTCCCTGTCTTCCCTAAATCACTTGGAAAACAAAAAACAACAGAGGGGGCTTCCCCTGGTGGTCCAGTGGGTAAGGACACCGCCTTGCAGTGTAAGGGGCGCCAGTTCGATCCCTGGCTTGGGAAGATCCCACGTGCCGCAGAGCGGCTGGACCGATGTGTCCAATTACCGAGCCGGAGGTCTGGGGCGCATGCGCCCAGAGCCAGCGCTCTGTGACAACAGAGGCCACCGCGATGGGAGGCCCACAGGAGCCAAAGAACAAAGACGGATGAAAATAGAGAAACGAAAGACCAATAGAAGTGGCCTGCCCCATCCCCTCCCTCCTCAACCCGACCCCCGCCCTATAAATAAATAAATCTTTTAAAAAAAAAAACAAAAAAAAAACAGAGGCTCTAGAACTTTCTGGATCCTACTCTGTCCTCGACAGGGACATCGAAGAAGTGGGGGTATACTCACGGTGCGCCTGCATCACCTCCGAGATGTTGAGGCCCTCACGCATCCTCATGACACACACACCGTAGTTGAAATCAAAAGCGTCGCTAGAGAGAGAGGAGGTGGGATCAACCTGCTCTCAGTCCCAGACCTCAGCCCCCAGGAGGCCAGTATAGAGAGCTGACCCTGCCTCCCATCATACCCTTCTCCTCTCTGGGCCTCAGTTTCCCCATCTGTACAATGTGCAGGCAGGACTGGAAAGGCGGCCAGGACCCCTCTAGCTCTCCCCTCTGTGGCACTATGGATCCTGCAGACCCTGTACTTGGGGAAACTGAGTCAGGCCAGTCTTGGAACCAGGCCCTGTTCTCCTGATTGTTGCTGTTGTCCAGTTACTCAGTCACGTTCAGCTCTTTGTGACCCCCATGGACCGCAGCACGCCAGGCTTCCCTGCCCTTCCTCATCGCCCAGAGCTTGCTCAAACACATGTTCTTTGAGTCAGTGACGCTGTCTAACCCTCTACTTCTAACGCTCTACTTCCCCCTTCTCTTTTTGCCTTCAGTCTTTCACAGCATCAGGGTCTTTTCCAATGAGTTGACCCTTCTCAGGTAGCCAAAGTATTGGAGCTTCAGCATCAGTCCTTCCAGTGAATATTCAGGGTTAATTTCCTTTAGGATTGACTGGTTTGATCTCCTTGCTGTCCAAGGGACCCCCAAGAGTCTTCTCCAGCACCATAGTTCGAAGGCATCACATAACTCTTCAACAGGGGTGGGGATGGGAACTGCTACCTCCTTGTGACAGATGTAAGATCTGAGTTTTAGGGAGTAACTTGCCCATGACTGCACGCTGAGGAAGTGGTCAGCTCAGATCAGAATTAAGTAGCTGAGGCTGGAAACCTGAGGATGGACCAGCACACAGGAATGGCCTTGCTAACGAAGACAGCAAAGAGCTGTCTGTATGCAATGTCTGGAAGACTCCTATCCCACGAGTATATTTACTGCTGGGTTGACATGGTGCCCAGGAGCCCACCACTAGGGCTAATCTGCTAGGCTTAGCGCTGCCTCTGCAGACTCTGGTCACCCATCTCTGGGACAGGCCTTTCAGGTCCCAGCAATTTGGAGTGTTGGTATATTGAAACTGGGGGTTCCTACAGAGCAGGTGTTCCCTCGTATGCTTGGCTTCCCTTGTAGCGCGGCTGGTAAAAAATCCACCTGCAGTTTAGGAGACCTGAGTTCGATTCCTGGGTTGGGAAGATCTCCTAGAGAAGGGAAAGGCTCCCCACTCCAGTAGAATACTCCAGTATTCTTGTCTGGAAAATTCCACGGCTCCCAAAGAGTTGGACACGACTGAGTAACTTTCACTTCACTTCACATCACAGACCAGCTATGAAATAACACCTGGTGTAATTTTACTAGAGGAAGCTAGACGTACTGCTCAATCATAGAGCTGGGCCACAGCAGACCTGGAAGCAGGGCCCAGGTCCCCAACACTCAGCCTCCCGTTTGTTAAGTGCTCCTGTACACTGCCTCTCTTTCTCCTCAATGAGAAAAGCAAGTCAGGCAGGCCTTTTCTGGACTTTGCACAGCAGGAACTGAAGGAGAAGCTGTCTAACCCTCTACTTCTAACGCCTACTTCCCCTTCTCTTTTTGCCTTCAGTCTTTCACAGCATCAGGGTCTTTTCCAATGAGTTGACCCTTCTCAGGTAGCCAAAGTATTGGAGCTTCAGCATCAGTCCTTCCAGTGAATATTCAGGGTTAATTTCCTTTAGGATTGACTGGTTTGATCTCCTTGCTGTCCAAGGGACCCCCAAGAGTCTTCTCCAGCACCATAGTTCGAAGGCATCACATAACTCTTCAACAGGGGTGGGGATGGGAACTGCTACCTCCTTGTGACAGATGTAAGATCTGAGTTTTAGGGAGTAACTTGCCCATGACTGCACGCTGAGGAAGTGGTCAGCTCAGATCAGAATTAAGTAGCTGAGGCTGGAAACCTGAGGATGGACCAGCACACAGGAATGGCCTTGCTAACGAAGACAGCAAAGAGCTGTCTGTATGCAATGTCTGGAAGACTCCTATCCCACGAGTATATTTACTGCTGGGTTGACATGGTGCCCAGGAGCCCACCACTAGGGCTAATCTGCTAGGCTTAGCGCTGCCTCTGCAGACTCTGGTCACCCATCTCTGGGACAGGCCTTTCAGGTCCCAGCAATTTGGAGTGTTGGTATATTGAAACTGGGGGTTCCTACAGAGCAGGTGTTCCCTCGTATGCTTGGCTTCCCTTGTAGCGCGGCTGGTAAAAAATCCACCTGCAGTTTAGGAGACCTGAGTTCGATTCCTGGGTTGGGAAGATCTCCTAGAGAAGGGAAAGGCTCCCCACTCCAGTAGAATACTCCAGTATTCTTGTCTGGAAAATTCCACGGCTCCCAAAGAGTTGGACACGACTGAGTAACTTTCACTTCACTTCACATCACAGACCAGCTATGAAATAACACCTGGTGTAATTTTACTAGAGGAAGCTAGACGTACTGCTCAATCATAGAGCTGGGCCACAGCAGACCTGGAAGCAGGGCCCAGGTCCCCAACACTCAGCCTCCCGTTTGTTAAGTGCTCCTGTACACTGCCTCTCTTTCTCCTCAATGAGAAAAGCAAGTCAGGCAGGCCTTTTCTGGACTTTGCACAGCAGGAACTGAAGGAGAAAGGGTTTGGAGTTTACCCTAAAATCCCCAGGGAGTTTTTCTCTGGTCCCATTCCTCAAGCCTGTTGCCTCCTCAGAGGCCTGGTTTCAGCGGTCCCACCTCCCAGCTCAAGAGCTGGCCATCTGCAGGTCTTCTGCAGCCTCCAGGTGAGTGCACGATTTTCACCTAAAAACTCACATTCTCAACTTCTCTGCAAAAACTAGAAGATCTGGCAATGCTGGACCCACATCTTTGCCTGGGCACAATGAGCGGGAGCCAGGAAGCAGCTAGGCTCTTCAGTTTGCCACAGTCTGCACTGTTCCCTAATGCCCCCCACCTGGCCCACGTCACGGTGTTACTTGCCTGTTCTCTGCCCATCTGGGTGTCTATGACCCACAGGGCAGGGTGGGGAACGCTCAGTCTGTCTGTTTCTTCCTCAGCTTTGAGCCAGTGGACTCAGCTTCTTACAGTGCCTACTGCTGCTTCTCTGCTTCCCAAGGTCCAGGAAACCGCAAAGGCCCAAATCGAGAGACCCCAGGCCCTGCCCTCCCCCACACCCTCACTCACTGCAGGATGCCGACGTAGTCCTCCACCGTGGCCGGGTGAGCGGACTGCCAGTTCTTCTTGAACCCGACCACCAGAATGTTGGGCTTCATCCTCCCAAGACCTGCGGCCTGCCAGGGGGTGGGGATGAGATGAGCGGTCAAGCCACAGGCCCCACGCGGCTCTGTTCTGTGACCAGCGTGGGGCTCCATCTCAGCCCCAGCTACCCTCTCCACCATGGGGTGGGGGCTCAGGAGACCATCCCCCAGTGCAGTGCTGTGTCCGCCTGGATACGCCCACAAGAAAGGTGCGGCTGCACCCGGAGTTACTCCCTGTGCCTTCTCAAGCAGGAGCCAAGGGTTGGACTGTCCCATTAGTTCTGGATCACTCCAGCTAGTGCTTTTGCAGTAAATTATTTCCTGTAAGAGGACTTGAATTTGGATGTCAAGCTTGGAGTATTCCTGTGTTATCTAATCCATGTATCTTGTATATATCTCTTTTTTTAATGTTAATTTAAACATTTTTTTGAAGTAAAGTTTGCATAACATCAAATCAACCATCTAAAAGTGTTTAATTCAGTGGATTTAGTACATTTAAACTATTGCACAACCATAACTTCTACCTATGCTCCAAATATTTTTATAATTCCAATAGGAGACCTTTTATGTCCCCCCGCTTTTTTTAAATATTTATTTATTATTTTGGGGGGGGTGGGGAGGGAGGGTGGTGGGCGGGCCACTTCTGTTGGTCTTTCATTTCTCTATTTTTATCCATCTTTGTTCTTTGGCCTGTGTGGGCCTCCCATCGTGGTGGCCTCTGTTGTCGCAGAGCACCAGCTCCGGGTGCATGTGCTCCAGAGCTCCAGCTCAGTAATTGGACACATGGGTCCAGCCGCTCCGCAACATGTGGGATCTTCCCAGGCCAGGGATCGAACTGGCGCCCCTTGCACTGCAAGGCGGTGTCCTTACCCACTGGACCACCAGGGAAGCCCTATGTCCCCTTTTTTAATTTTAAGAAATACTTAAAACTACTGAAAAGGAGTCCACTATGTTAACTCAGAATTAACAACTGTTATTTCATCCATACAGGCTTCCCTGGTGGCTCAGACAGTAAAAAAATCCACCTGCAACACGGGAGACCTGGGTTTGATCCCTGGGTTGAGAAGATCCCTGGAGAAGGAACGGCTACCCACTCTAGTGTTCTTGCATGGAGAATCCCCTGGACAGAGGAGCCTGGTGGGCTACAGTCCATGGAGTCGAACAAGTCAGACACAACTGGGTGTCCATGTTATCCATGCATCCCATTTTACAAATAAGAACACTGAGAAGTAAAATGAGTTGCCCCGTGAAATGTTCTAGAACTTGACCCGAGTGGTGGTTTCATGGCAATGAATGGTGGTCTGGATAGGTAAACATTTATCCAATTATGCACTTTCACTTTGCGGCCTATAGACTGTATCTTAAAAAAAAACCCAAACCACAGCACGTGTCATCCGCTCCCACTGATCTCCAAGACAGTTTCCAAGGCAAGACCCAACTCAGTCCATCCAGAGCGCATGGGGATCCAGTTGCAGCCAGAGGGTCTTCAGCTAGCCCCCAGGGCATCCCAATTCCAGGTGGCCTGTGGGGAGCCCCAGGCCCGCACACCTGCAAGAGGATCTGGACGCCACTGCGGAGGTCCTCGGCCAGGACATCCGAGTAGAAGGCCTTGATCTTCCTCTTGTTCAGCCACTTGGTGTGCCCGCTGGCGATGAGCCGGAGCTCCGGCATCCTCTGTTTGCGGGGGCCCTGGGGGTGGCGGGGGCAGGGGACCTCAGGACCGGCCGGAGACTCAGCCCCTCTCCTGCCCTGGAGGCAATCCCAGTCGAGTCACTGATGGGTTTCTTTATGGAATTAGTGGTGGGGGAGAGGAGGAGGGGGTGGGGTGGGAGGAAGATGGAGAAGTGGAGGAGCGGGGAGAAGCCCAGGAGAGGGACAGGGAAGGGGGGAGGACCTGCCTGACTCCACTACCCCTTCCCTCACCCCTGGGGGCAGACCCAGCGCTCAGAGGCTCCTTGAGGAAAGCCCCCTGCCCCTCTGCAGGGAACACTCACAATGAGCACGTGGCCACAAATCATCAGGCTGAGGTTCCGGGTGAAAGTGCCCACAAAGTCCACCAGGGCTGGGCGGAAGTTGGGGGGCCCCGTGAGCACGAGGCACTGGGGGCTGAGGAGCGGAAGGGAAAAGGTGCGAACCGTGAGGACAGAGCCGGGGGTGTGGATGCCCAGTACAGGCGCTCTAGGAGCTGACCGCCTCCGGGACTCCCTCCTAGACACAGGAGCCACCCGTGGTCTTCCCGTCTGTGGCTATTTTGGGATGTCTCTGGGGCCACCACACTGGGTGTCCCTTGTCCTTTCTGCTCAGGCGACACATGTTCCGTGGGCGTGAACCTCCCTCCTGCTGTTCCACCTGCGGCTCCTGCCCCCACTCAGCACAGCATGGTGTGAACAGAATCAAGACTGCGAGTAGGGAGGCCCCTCACTTATGAGATCACTGGGTTATCTGGTGGCAGCGGCAGTCGAGGGTCATGGTCAAGGGCCACTCCCAGACTCAGCTGGAGTCAGACAAAATTGGCCACTCACCAGCTGTGTGAGCTGGGGCCAGTTACTTAACCTCTCTGTGCCTCAGTGTTCTCATCTGGGAATGGGGTAAGCAGTTTCGTATACCTCCGAGGACTGTACTGAGGCAGTAATGACACCCAGATGTGTCTGATTTTTAACACTGTGATCTGCTGGGGAAGGGGATGCTGGGGTCACAATTTTTCTCACTAAGGAGGGGAATCAGCTTTGAAGAGTCCTTGGGAGCGGCTCATAACAGTCAGCCTGATGAATGACACACAGGTGGCCCTTGGCATCTGTGGGTTCCACATCTGCAGATTGAACCAAGCGTGGAGAGACTTCCCTGGTGGTCTGGTGCCTGAGACGCTGCACTCCTAAAACAGAGGGCTGGGTTCATATCCAGCCAGGGAGCTAGATCCCACATGCTGCAACTAAAGATTCTGCATGCCGCAACCAAGATCCGAGATCCTATGTAATGCAAGTAAGACCCAGCATGGCCAAATAAATAAATACTAAAAAAAAAAAAAAAAATCATAGAGGAAGCTAAGGGAAACTGGGTGGAAGGATATATGTTAACTCTGCATTCTATTTTTGAAAGCTTTTTGTAAACTTTAAATTCTTTCAAAATAAAAAAAAATTAAAAAACAAAAAAATCAAGCGCGGCTGTTGCATCTGGATCTGGGACTGTGGACAGCAAGGGCCAAAGGTACTCATTTTTTTATGTAGGGGTCTTCAGCATCCGAGGATCTTGCTATCTGAGCCAGGGGTGGGGAGGTGGGGCTAGACCCAATCCCTGGCAGACACTGAGAGATGTCTGTATTGCCCTTTGCATAATATTGCCCAGAGCATAATCCACCCAGACACAGAGAGGCCCCTAGACTTGCTTGGTCCCCACTGGGCTGACTCAGCCCTGGTCTCCTGATCGCTGAACAATCTCCTCCACCCTGTTCTCTCTCTGAGACGGGCCATGCCCACCCCAGGGCTGCTGGTCGGATGTCAGGTCTGGTCTTGGGCGTCTGGAGCAGGATCAGGGTCAGCCCTGCGGCCTCAGGCTCCTGCGGCCGCCCACCAGCTGTGTGAGCTGGGGCCAGTTACTTAACCTCTCTGTGCCTCAGTGTTCTCATCTGGGAATGGGGTAAGCAGTTTCGTATACCTCCGAGGACTGTACTGAGGCAGTAATGACACCCAGATGTGTCTGATTTTTAACACTGTGATCTGCTGGGGAAGGGGATGCTGGGGTCACAATTTTTCTCACTAAGGAGGGGAATCAGCTTTGAAGAGTCCTTGGGAGCGGCTCATAACAGTCAGCCTGATGAATGACACACAGGTGGCCCTTGGCATCTGTGGGTTCCACATCTGCAGATTGAACCAAGCGTGGAGAGACTTCCCTGGTGGTCTGGTGCCTGAGACGCTGCACTCCTAAAACAGAGGGCTGGGTTCATATCCAGCCAGGGAGCTAGATCCCACATGCTGCAACTAAAGATTCTGCATGCCGCAACCAAGATCCGAGATCCTATGTAATGCAAGTAAGACCCAGCATGGCCAAATAAATAAATACTAAAAAAAAAAAAAAAAATCATAGAGGAAGCTAAGGGAAACTGGGTGGAAGGATATATGTTAACTCTGCATTCTATTTTTGAAAGCTTTTTGTAAACTTTAAATTCTTTCAAAATAAAAAAAAATTAAAAAACAAAAAAATCAAGCGCGGCTGTTGCATCTGGATCTGGGACTGTGGACAGCAAGGGCCAAAGGTACTCATTTTTTTATGTAGGGGTCTTCAGCATCCGAGGATCTTGCTATCTGAGCCAGGGGTGGGGAGGTGGGGCTAGACCCAATCCCTGGCAGACACTGAGAGATGTCTGTATTGCCCTTTGCATAATATTGCCCAGAGCATAATCCACCCAGACACAGAGAGGCCCCTAGACTTGCTTGGTCCCCACTGGGCTGACTCAGCCCTGGTCTCCTGATCGCTGAACAATCTCCTCCACCCTGTTCTCTCTCTGAGACGGGGCCATGCCCACCCCAGGGCTGCTGGTCGGATGTCAGGTCTGGTCTTGGAGCGTCTGGAGCAGGATCAGGGTCAGCCCTGCGCCCCGGGCACTCCGAGGCTGCACTCACCGGTAGTTCTTGATGTGGTCCTCCACCTCATTGAGACCCACCGAGTAGCTCAGGGCCAGGTTGTAGGAGCTGGCCTGCACTGAGGAGCCCCAGTTCACCTCTGAGGTCAGAAGTCATGGGAGAAAGCAGACATATGTGTGAGGGAGGGAACGTGGACCTTCCTTAGGAACTGAGCACCCGTAGGAGCAGGTAGACAGCCTGCAGCTCTGTTCCTAACCTTTGCGCTTATAATTATTGTTGTTCATCACTCAGTTGTGTCCGACTCTTTGCAGTCCCATGGACTGCAGCATGCCGGACACTTAAAATATGGCTACATATTCCAGTAAGCAAGCTATGGAACTCTACAAAATAGTCTCCCTGGACAAAAAGACCTTCACAATGACCTGGAAGGCCAGGTTCAATTTGTGAATTCTAGGCTTTCCTCCAGTTTTGCATCCCACCTGCAGACTGCTGTCACCGGGGATCCTTGCCTGCCTGTGTGTAGACACCCCTGCCCACATGTCCAGGCTCTGACCGCCTGCCCTTCCAGGAGGCAGCCCCTGGTCTGGTGTGCACACCAGAAGGATGGACCTTCCTGGTGCTGGGTTGTCTTGGGAGGGTATAATGGTCTAGAAGTAGAGGTGTGGGCTCTGAGAGGACGCCCTCCCTGGGGGCTCCTCACCCTGTAGGCAGGGATGAGGCTAGAGGACCAGAGGGAGCCCTTGGGGGCATAGAGTCTGAGGCAGCCCCTCTGGCTGAGCTGACGGGCAGGCCGGCTCAGCAGCCTCAGGGCGAGAAGGGGACACCTGACCCCCAGGGCAGCCCGAGACGCCCACCTGGCTTCTTGTAGATCACGTAGAGCAGGAGGAAGAGGACCACGCTGATGGCAACAAGGGCCGCCCACCAGGTGAGGAGGAACATGATGACCACGGAGATGATGGCCCCGAACAGCGCCGCCCACTTGCTGTAGTATCGGAAGGAGGGTCTCCATCCTGGCGGGGGCACAGGACAAAGGGGCACGCTCAGCACTCTGGAGCCCCCTTTGGGGCCAGTGCAGGTAGGCAGGGCCTGGGTGGCAATGTCCACAGTGCCCAGGGCCGGGATCCCAGCCTTTGCCCACCCACCCCGCTTCCTGGGCCTGGGCTTTGAGACACTGGTAGGCCCCACGCCTGCCTTGGCTGGCATCCCACCATGTGAACAGGCTACACCAAGGGGGTGGCGCCCGGCCATGGCCAGATACAGCCACGGGACATCCAACGTCAGCAGCAGGACTGGCTTCTGGGACTCGCACAGAGCTGAGGGGGTGAGATGGAGGGGAAGAAACTGACTTTGCATGGCCAACACCTGCAGCCATGCCAGGGCCGCCCATATCAACAGCCGGCCCATGGCACGACTCCAGGGCACTGGGGTCCACGGTCTAGGGAAAAGGTGGCCTGGGGACAAGTTTATTGGCAATTTGGGGCCAATTAGACAAAGTCTTCCTGGAAGACTCTTTCGTATCATCTGCCAGAAAATGTTCCTAATAAACATATAAATCTATGACATCTGAGTGGTGTCCCCTGGAGTTGGGCAAGCGCAACCTGCGGCCACTTTGAGTTTGGTGATTTTCTTTTCTCACTGGGAAGGGGCTTCCCTCATGACTCAGTTGGTAAGAACCTGCCTGCAAGGCAGGAGACATAAGAGCCAGAGTTCAATACCTGGGTCAGGAAGATCCCTGGAGAAGAAAATGGCAACCCATGCTAGTATTGTTGGTGCTGGGTTGTCTTGGGAGGGTATAATGGTCTAGAAGTAGAGGTGTGGGCTCTGAGAGGACGCCCTCCTGGGGGCTCCTCACCCTGTAGGCAGGGATGAGGCTAGAGGACCAGAGGGAGCCCTTGGGGCATAGAGTCTGAGGCAGCCCCTCTGGCTGAGCTGACGGGCAGGCCGGCTCAGCAGCCTCAGGGCGAGAAGGGACACCTGACCCCAGGGCAGCCCGAGACGCCCACCTGGCTTCTTGTAGATCACGAGAGCAGGAGGAAGAGGACCACGCTGATGGCAACAAGGGCCGCCCACCAGGTGAGGAGGAACATGATGACCACGGAGATGATGGCCCCGAACAGCGCCGCCCACTTGCTGTAGTATCGGAAGGAGGGTCTCCATCCTGGCGGGGGCACAGGACAAAGGGGCACGCTCAGCACTCTGGAGCCCCCTTTGGGGCCAATGCAGGTAGGCAGGGCCTGGGTGGCAATGTCCACAGTGCCCAGGGCCGGGATCCCAGCCTTTGCCCACCCACCCCGCTTCCTGGGCCTGGGCTTTGAGACACTGGTAGGCCCCACGCCTGCCTTGGCTGGCATCCCACCATGTGAACAGGCTACACCAAGGGGGTGGCGCCCGGCCATGGCCAGATACAGCCACGGGACATCCAACGTCAGCAGCAGGACTGGCTTCTGGGACTCGCACAGAGCTGAGGGGGTGAGATGGAGGGGAAGAAACTGACTTTGCATGGCCAACACCTGCAGCCATGCCAGGGCCGCCCATATCAACAGCCGGCCCATGGCACGACTCCAGGGCACTGGGGTCCACGGTCTAGGGAAAAGGTGGCCTGGGGACAAGTTTATTGGCAATTTGGGGCCAATTAGACAAAGTCTTCCTGGAAGACTCTTTCGTATCATCTGCCAGAAAATGTTCCTAATAAACATATAAATCTATGACATCTGAGTGGTGTCCCCTGGAGTTGGGCAAGCGCAACCTGCGGCCACTTTGAGTTTGGTGATTTTCTTTTCTCACTGGGAAGGGGCTTCCCTCATGACTCAGTTGGTAAAGAACCTGCCTGCAAGGCAGGAGACATAAGAGACCAGAGTTCAATACCTGGGTCAGGAAGATCCCCTGGAGAAGAAAATGGCAACCCATGCTAGTATTCTTGTTTGGAAAATTCCATGGCGGGCCCCCGCCCATGGGGCCACAAGAGTCGGACATGACTGAGCGACTGGGAAATCAGACTGCTGACTCCCTTAAAACTGGGGAGGAAGGCATTGTTTACAGAAAAGTTTGCACACTGTAAACAGTATGAATCTGTGCTCCCTGTACATTGTAAGTGCCTGATAAAGGAGAGCTGTCACTCTTATTATTATTATAGGAATGGTCCCTTTAACTGATTTCAATTGGAGAGGTAACCTCGGTCTGCCCACTGCATCCATGTCCTCCACCCCGCTCTCCGTACCCCAGCCCCAGATGCATCCTCCCACAGAGGAAGGAGGGCCTTGCTTACCAGGTGTGTTGGTGATGGAGGCGTGGAAGCAGCTGAAGTTGATGAGGGCGTAGGAGCACAGGAAGAAGTTTGAGATGATGGGGGCAATGGTGTTGAGCTCAGCTTCAGGGACCCCGGGGAGAGAGCAGACAGTCTGTTGGGCAACTGCATCGCTGAGTCCCTGGCACTCTCCCTCTCAGGGTAAGGGAACCTCAGATGGGCCACTGAGGCTCAGTGAGTCTCAGTTTTCTCATCTGTGAAATGGGCCCATCATTTTGTGAATCTCAAAGCCCAGTGTTTTGTACACTGTAAACTGCCGGCTCTAAAGAGGATGGAGAGCAACGTGAGGCTAGATCCTGTCAGGCTACGAGATGACCAAGGAGAGCAACTGTCACACTGTTTTTTGTGACCACAAACTGTAATAAGAAATACACTTTACCATGTGACCCAAGACACATGTCATCTGTGATCTGAAACCTTGAGACCATTATCACAGTTCTACTCACAGTGGAAACTTGCTCAAGAACTGACTCCTGTCCTGGCCTGTCTCACAAACCCCCTGCCCAGACACACTTCTGCGTGTGAATCTCTGTCTCAGGGCCTGCTTTTGCAGGATCCCAACGAGACAAGCACCTCTACTGTGCCTGGTCTCCCATATACGCGCCCAGTGAAGCAGCCCAAGAACCGGCTCCAGGCCATCTGAGATCATGATCCTCCGTCTGAGGTCCACTCACACCCACCAGATGAAAGGACATCAGGTCGGAGGCAGGGGCGGGCTGCAGGGTGAGCGGGGGAGGGACACATCCGGGGAGACACCAGGCCTGGCCAGTGGCTTCCACTCCCTGGGTATGGGCCTTCTGCCTCTTCATCTGGAGCAGTATCCGGGAGCATCCCATCAGGAAAGGTTCCCTCAAGCGGAAGTGGGGCTAGATCATTAGGGTGCATCTCCTAGGGGTGGCGGTGCCAGCCAAGGTAGCAGGGACTCAGCCGTGGCACGAAGGCACCCACCGGCAGCTGACCCTGACCCCATTCCTGCATTGGGAGCAGGGCCAGGGGTCTTCGTGGCCACTGCCCTTGCTTGGGAGGACCACCTTTTTCCTGGCAAGTTCTGCCTTGTTGGCTAAGTACATCAGGAAGTACTGGGGAGTGTGTGTGTATACAAATGGGGGTGTGTGTGTGTGTGTGTGTGTGTGTGTGTGTACATGATCTCCTGACCGTCACTGTGACACAGCCTTTATGTATGGTTGCTCCCATTTTGCAGAAGAGGAAACTGAGGCTCAGTGAGTCTCAGTTTTCTCATCTGTGAAATGGGCCCATCATTTTGTGAATCTCAAAGCCCAGTGTTTTGTACACTGTAAACTGCCGGCTCTAAAGAGGATGGAGAGCAACGTGAGGCTAGATCCTGTCAGGCTACGAGATGACCAAGGAGAGCAACTGTCACACTGTTTTTTGTGACCACAAACTGTAATAAGAAATACACTTTACCATGTGACCCAAGACACATGTCATCTGTGATCTGAAACCTTGAGACCATTATCACAGTTCTACTCACAGTGGAAACTTGCTCAAGAACTGACTCCTGTCCTGGCCTGTCTCACAAACCCCCTGCCCAGACACACTTCTGCGTGTGAATCTCTGTCTCAGGGCCTGCTTTTGCAGGATCCCAACGAGACAAGCACCTCTACTGTGCCTGGTCTCCCATATACGCGCCCAGTGAAGCAGCCCAAGAACCGGCTCCAGGCCATCTGAGATCATGATCCTCCGTCTGAGGTCCACTCACACCCACCAGATGAAAGGACATCAGGTCGGAGGCAGGGGCGGGCTGCAGGGTGAGCGGGGGAGGGACACATCCGGGGAGACACCAGGCCTGGCCAGTGGCTTCCACTCCCTGGGTATGGGCCTTCTGCCTCTTCATCTGGAGCAGTATCCGGGAGCATCCCATCAGGAAAGGTTCCCTCAAGCGGAAGTGGGGCTAGATCATTAGGGTGCATCTCCTAGGCTGGCGGTGCCAGCCAAGGTAGCAGGGACTCAGCCGTGGCACGAAGGCACCCACCGGCAGCTGACCCTGACCCCATTCCTGCATTGGGAGCAGGGCCAGGGGTCTTCGTGGCCACTGCCCTTGCTTGGGAGGACCACCTTTTTCCTGGCAAGTTCTGCCTTGTTGGCTAAGTACATCAGGAAGTACTGGGGAGTGTGTGTGTATACAAATGGGGGTGGGTGTGTGTGTGTGTGTGTGTGTGTGTGTGTACATGATCTCCTGACCGTCACTGTGACACAGCCTTTATGTATGGTTGCTCCCATTTTGCAGAAGAGGAAACTGAGGCTCCGGGAGGTGAAGTGATTTCTCCAGGGTCACATGACTAGCACACAGCAAAGTCGGGACAGAAGGTCAGTCTAGCTAACTGATTCACTGGGATCTTTTTCCTAGAGCACAAGGTCTGAGAAAGGAAGTTGGTCTAGTTTCTACACCTACAGAGATAGTGACCCAGCTGCTTGTACCAGCTCCCAAGAAGGACTCCGTCGGCTTGCCCAGAGTTCCCAACGTGTCCTGGGGGCTGGTTCAGACCAGGGGAGGGAGGGCCCAGACGCCAGCATGCAGGAGGGCAGAGCCAGGGGAAGCAGGCCAGGCCCTGCCCCGTGGCCACCATGGCGGGCCAGGAGCGGTGGTGGTCCTGCGTGCCTCCTGGCCACTCACCGATGATGATGAAGGCCACGGCGATGACATAGGCCAGCAGGTAGCCCCGCACCGGCTCGTTGTTCTTGCCGTAGCCTTTGCCGAAGAAGCCGATCAGCGGGTACAGCTGGTCCAAGCACAGGCACTGCAGGCACAGGACGACATTCACCCCCCGGCCGGGACCTGCCCGTCCCCCCAGTCTGGACCCCAGCCCCAGCTTGCTCTCTCATGACCTCCACAGGGCACTTCCTGAGCTGGGTCCTGGCTTCTGTCTCTGTGAAAGGGGGGCATCTCCCGCCTTCCCCGCCCTCCCCGCCTCACCATGAAAGAGCAAAACAAAGGGGGCTGATCACATCAGACTGGCAGGGTGGGCTGCAGACAGGGCCCCGGGATGTGCAGGAGGGTGAGGGTGGGAAAGGCGGGTGCTCGTCAAAGCTCAGCCCGGGAAGAGGGCTGCTTCCTGTCAGCCTTCCCTTCCCAGCTCCTTCGCCTCCGGGTCACATGACTCCTCCAGCCCCTGGTGGCAGGTGACAGTCACCCGGCCTCCCAGACACTCCAGCCCCCTCCTGCGGCCTCACCTGGAAGACTTTGCAGCAGAGACGAGGCAGGCCAGGGCGGAGGAGAGGGTGGCCCCAAAGATGCCGGCCGTGATCAGGGGTGCAAAGCCCGACACCATGCTCATGGTCTGCGGGGACACAGGGTTTGGGCCCCCGTGGTGAGTGGTTGGGCCCAGAGCCCCAACTCGGGCACCCCAGTCCCCACTGGAAGCAGGGGCTGGGTCTGGAAGCTTCCACCTGAGTCTGCAACCCTTACGGAGGACCCAGTGCTTTCCGGGGCAGGAACTGGGCCCAGGGCCCCTACCTGAAGTTCTTTCCTCAAGCCTGGGGCCGGCCCCCCAAACTCTGCCTACGCCAGCCCTTTCCAGCCTGCGCCCAGCACTCCCGGGGGCTGGAGGGGCTGGCTTCCCAGCCAGGGCTGCGAGCACCTGGTAGTAGTTGATGAGGCCGTAGCGGCAGCTGTGCTGCTGGGCGCACTCGGTGAAGTTCCAGCCGTAGCCACAGGCCAGCCCCTCACAGGCGCCCGAGCCGGGGGTCACCGTGTCGTTCAGCCCCCCGGAGGCATCGCGGACCACACAGGAGCCTGAGGAGGAAGGAGGGTGTGGTGAGGTCTCCCTCTCCTTTCTCCTCCTCCCAAACACCAGAGCTCTCGAGGAGGAATGGAGATGGTCTGCTGAGGCACTGCAGGCACAGGACGACATTCACCCCCCGGCCGGGACCTGCCCGTCCCCCCAGTCTGGACCCCAGCCCCAGCTTGCTCTCTCATGACCTCCACAGGGCACTTCCTGAGCTGGGTCCTGGCTTCTGTCTCTGTGAAAGGGGGGCATCTCCCGCCTTCCCCGCCCTCCCCGCCTCACCATGAAAGAGCAAAACAAAGGGGGCTGATCACATCAGACTGGCAGGGTGGGCTGCAGACAGGGCCCCGGGATGTGCAGGAGGGTGAGGGTGGGAAAGGCGGGTGCTCGTCAAAGCTCAGCCCGGGAAGAGGGCTGCTTCCTGTCAGCCTTCCCTTCCCAGCTCCTTCGCCTCCGGGTCACATGACTCCTCCAGCCCCTGGTGGCAGGTGACAGTCACCCGGCCTCCCAGACACTCCAGCCCCCTCCTGCGGCCTCACCTGGAAGACTTTTGCAGCAGAGACGAGGCAGGCCAGGGCGGAGGAGAGGGTGGCCCCAAAGATGCCGGCCGTGATCAGGGGTGCAAAGCCCGACACCATGCTCATGGTCTGCGGGGACACAGGGTTTGGGCCCCCGTGGTGAGTGGTTGGGCCCAGAGCCCCAACTCGGGGCACCCCAGTCCCCACTGGAAGCAGGGGCTGGGTCTGGAAGCTTCCACCTGAGTCTGCAACCCTTACGGAGGACCCAGTGCTTTCCGGGGCAGGAACTGGGCCCAGGGCCCCTACCTGAAGTTCTTTCCTCAAGCCTGGGGCCGGCCCCCCAAACTCTGCCTACGCCAGCCCTTTCCAGCCTGCGCCCAGCACTCCCGGGGGCTGGAGGGGCTGGCTTCCCAGCCAGGGCTGCGAGCACCTGGTAGTAGTTGATGAGGCCGTAGCGGCAGCTGTGCTGCTGGGCGCACTCGGTGAAGTTCCAGCCGTAGCCACAGGCCAGCCCCTCACAGGCGCCCGAGCCGGGGGTCACCGTGTCGTTCAGCCCCCCGGAGGCATCGCGGACCACACAGGAGCCTGAGGAGGAAGGAGGGTGTGGTGAGGTCTCCCTCTCCTTTCTCCTCCCCTCCCAAAATGCTGGTCACGCTCTCAGAGATGGAGATGCTGCTGACGGGCCATGTCTTCCTCGATGCTGTAATGATAATTACGATGATGATGATTTTAGCGACCACGCAGGAGCACGGTCCATGGGCCAGGCCCTGTATTGAGCACTGTAAACATCTCTGGGAAGCAGGTATTATGATTCCTCTTGTTGTTGTGGCCATTCTATAGAGGGACACAGAGCTTCCGTGAGCTCAGGCCACAGTGTCCTCCGCACAGTGGAGAGCTGGGTCTCAGCCTGAGTGGCTGTGACCTGGGCCCTGTCCTGTGGCCACCTGTGAGGAGCTCACCACACATCGTGGTTACTGAGAGCAAGAACGAGTATGAGGACCTCAGGGAGAGGCAAGTGTCAGCAGCCCAGGCCTGGGTCCAGAGCCCACCCCTACCACCCAGGCTGTGTGACCTTGGGCAGGTCACTTGACCTCTCTGGGCCTTTGTTGTCTTCTCCATCAAACGGCAGAAATAATAGTGCCTGGATTAAATGTAATAAGGCGTGTAAATGACCAAACACCTGAAAATAAGTCAGTTGCTAGAATCACCTTCCTTGTCCTCAGCATTACTGTTTTTATTATTATTCCTAGAGTTGGAGCTTGATTTTTCCCGTAGGATTTTACACCCCTGAATCTGAAACTTGAGGTTTGAAGGGATTAAGATGGTCTGACACCCTCATCTCCTCCATAAAGTACCTCCCACCATAAGGTTGTCTGGCTGCCCACCATGGTACCCCCCAAAATAAGCGTAGACGCTCTGCTTCCTGGGGTTGCCATGTCCTCCCAGCCCAGCCTCCCCGTTGGACTACACCCTGTGACTGGTGCTCTGGGCCAACAGCTTACCGATGGTGGCCGAGATGACCAGGTAGGAGACAGTGGTCCAGAAGATGGCCATGAGTGTTCCTTTAGGGATGGCCACGGCAGGGTCCTGGAGGGAGGGAGAGAGGGTGTCAGGCGGGCCCTCCCAGGCCCTCCCCTTGTTGGGCTGAGGGCAGGGCAGCCACCCCTGACCCCGGCCCATCAGAGCCCCTTCCCGGGGGGCACCCAGGGATCAAGGATCCGCAGAAGAGGACAGGACAAGACAAAGGTGACGGCTGCGACCACACCCAGGGCCCAGGGAGCCTGAGGCAGGGAGAGGAGCTCCTAGCAGCCCTGGGCCTAGTGCCTGAGGACACCCGACCCACGTGTGCTCTGCTGCGGTGAGGGCTGCGGTGAGATGGAGGCTCCCGAGTGGGCCTGCGTGCGTGGGTGCTCTGTCGTGTCTGACTCTCTGTGACCCCCTGGACTGCCGCCCGCCAGGCTCCTCTGTCCCAGGCGTTCCCAGGCAAGAATACTGGAGCGGGCTGCCATTTCCTTCTCCAGGGGATCTTTCCCACCGGGGATCACACTCGTGTCTCCTGCACTGGCAGGCAGATTCTTTGTGACTGAGCTACCCGGAAAGCCCCTGAGTCATCCGGCCTGGCGCCAGAGCCAGGCGGTCCCTGGAGAGCGGGCCTGTCCTCCCACGCCTTGGCCGCTCCAGCCTTTCCGGGGAGCTGGTGAAACCAATTCATCTCTGTCAAGCTGCTGGACCAGGGCCCGGCTCATCAGCTGGGCTCGCTGCCTGTAATCCCTGTTACGCACCAACTGGTTTATCTGGGTCCACAGCCAGAAATATAGAGACAAGTCCCCAGCCCTCTCCTTCCTCTTCAAGGAAGTAACAGCAGACCTTCATGCCCACATCACGTGCTTCACTCTTTCAGGTGCTTCCTCAAACAGCTTCCTGAGAAGTGGTTGGTGGGGAAACTGAGGCCGGGGAGGCACGAGGAAGGCCCAGCTTGCAGAGCCTCAGACAGCACAGCCCTGACACATCGAGGTTCACAGGCCTGCCCCCGGGGATGTGGGTCCTGAGTGGAGTGACACAGGCTGGTTTTTTGTTTTTGTTTCCATATATATATTTATTTATTTGACTGTTCCAGGTCTTAATTGAGGCACGTAGGATCTTTTAGCTGCAGCATGTGGGATCTAGTTCCCTGACCAGGGATCAAACCTGCATCCTCGGCATTGAGAGCACAGAGTCTTAGCCACGGGGTCACTAGAGAAGTCCCCAGGCTTGGGGTTTTACAGCAAGTTTCCTAACCAGGCACGGACCCCTGCCTGGAGGGGAAGGCCATGTCAGCCACAGGAAGGCAATTCGCATACCTTCATGCCTTCCGTGGTCCATTCCGCTTGTCCCTCAGTTGGCAGGAAGAATCACAGGGACAGGACAGCGGAGGGACCTGTTCAAGTTCATGGAAGCGTCAAAACAAAGCTGGCTACAATCCACTCTCTGCCTCAAACCCTGGGGGGCCTGAGATGGAACCCATGGCCACTCTCTGATGACGAGGCCCTGAGTTGGCCCAAGGAGGAGGTACAGGTGGGATCCTGAAGGGGTTTGCGTGTCTGACTCTCCCTGGACTGCCGCCCGCCAGGCTCCTCTGTCCCAGGCGTTCCCAGGCAAGAATACTGGAGCGGCTGCCATTTCCTTCTCCAGGGATCTTTCCCACCGGGGATCACACTCGTGTCTCCTGCACTGGCAGGCAGATTCTTTGTGACTGAGCTACCCGGAAAGCCCCTGAGTCATCCGGCCTGGCGCCAGAGCCAGGCGGTCCCTGGAGAGCGGGCCTGTCCTCCCACGCCTTGGCCGCTCCAGCCTTTCCGGGGAGCTGGTGAAACCAATTCATCTCTGTCAAGCTGCTGGACCAGGGCCCGGCTCATCAGCTGGGCTCGCTGCCTGTAATCCCTGTTACGCACCAACTGGTTTATCTGGGTCCACAGCCCGAACTATAGAGACACGTCCCCACCCCTCTCCTTCCTCTTCAAGGAAGTAACAGCAGACCTTCATGCCCACATCACGTGCTTCACTCTTTCAGGTGCTTCCTCAAACAGCTTCCTGAGAAGTGGTTGGTGGGGAAACTGAGGCCGGGGAGGCACGAGGAAGGCCCAGCTTGCAGAGCCTCAGACAGCACAGCCCTGACACATCGAGGTTCACAGGCCTGCCCCCGGGGATGTGGGTCCTGAGTGGAGTGACACAGGCTGGTTTTTTGTTTTTGTTTCCATATATATATTTATTTATTTGACTGTTCCAGGTCTTAATTGAGGCACGTAGGATCTTTTAGCTGCAGCATGTGGGATCTAGTTCCCTGACCAGGGATCAAACCTGCATCCTCGGCATTGAGAGCACAGAGTCTTAGCCACGGGGTCACTAGAGAAGTCCCCAGGCTTGGGGTTTTACAGCAAGTTTCCTAACCAGGCACGGACCCCTGCCTGGAGGGGAAGGCCATGTCAGCCACAGGAAGGCAATTCGCATACCTTCATGCCTTCCGTGGTCCATTCCGCTTGTCCCTCAGTTGGCAGGAAGAATCACAGGGACAGGACAGCGGAGGGACCTGTTCAAGTTCATGGAAGCGTCAAAACAAAGCTGGCTACAATCCACTCTCTGCCTCAAACCCTGGGGGGCCTGAGATGGAACCCATGGCCACTCTCTGATGACGAGGCCCTGAGTTGGCCCAAGGGGAGGAGGTACAGGTGGGATCCTGGCCACACAGGGTGGATAGTGCCTGCCACAGGGAGGACCACAGTGCTCTGGGGAGCAAGGTGGAAAAGCCACTGCCAGGAACCTTGGAAGGCCTTGTGGAGGAGGGGACGACTGAGGTGCTCTGAAAGTGCTGGGTGGGAGGAAGAGCGCGGCAGGCCAGAGAGAAGTGGGAGCAGAATGCAGAGCTGAGGGAGGCCGGAGACTCTGGAGCACCCCAGCTGTTGAGGTCTCTGCTCTGCAGCCCTGAGAACCAGGGTGACCTGGCTAGGTCAAGCACCCAGGGTCCCTGGGCCCAAGGTCAGCAGACCCATCCCACCTGTGATGGGCTGAATAGCGGCTCCAACAGTTCACATTTGTCCAGAAGCTCAGAATATGACCTTGTTTGGAAACAGCATTTCTGTGAATGCAATTAGTTAAATGAGGTCATATGGCATGAGAGGGGTCCTCAATCCAAGGTCCGGTGTTCTTGTAAGAAGAGGAGACATGCAGAGGAGAGAAGGTCATGTGAGGACCGAGGCCGAGATTGGAGGGAGGCAGCTGCAAGTCAAGCAATGCCTAGGATTGTTGGAAGCCTCTAGAAGATGGGAGAGATTGAAGGCAGGAGGAGAAGGGGATGACAGAGGATGGGATGGTTGGATGGCATCACTGACTCAGTGGACACGAGTTTGAGCAAGCTCATAGAGATGGTGAAGGACAGGAATGCCTGGCGTGCTACAGTTCATGGAGTCGCAAAGAGCTGGCCACAACTGGGCGACTGAACAACAGCAAAAGAAGCTGGAAAAGGTAGGGAAGGATTCTTGCCTAAAGCCTTCAGGGGAACATGGGTCTGCTGACATCTTTGCTTGAATTTCTGGCTCCTAGCACTGTGTGAGATAGATCTCCACTGTCTTCACTCACCAAGCAGGTGGTAATGCATTGCAGCCGCCACGGGAAGTGAATGCACTAGATTTCCATCCTGCCCTCACACCTTGATCTAAAATCTCAAAGCCACTTCACAAACCAGGAAGACAGGGGTCCACATCCTGCCTGGCTCTTCCTGGCTGTGTGCCTTGCAACAAGCCCCTTAACCTCTCTGAGCCTCAGATCCCCCGACCCCCGCCATCTGTGAAATAAGAAAGTGGGCTGGCACACGGCAAACACCCACAAATGGGACGAGTCAGGGCTGGGTCTGTGGAGTCCTGGGACACCGCCAGCCGGGCACAGATTCCACAGGAGTCACTAGGAAGTCTTGTGCCTCAGTTGCCATCCCCCCATCAGAAAACCTGAATTAATAATAATGCTTGGCTTCCCTGGTGGTCCAATGGGTAAGGACACCGCCTTGCAGTGCAAGGGGCACTGGTTTGATCCCTGGCCTGGGAAGATCCCACGTGCTGCGGAGCGGGTGGACTGGTGTGTCCAATTACCGAGCCGGAGTTCTGCAGTGCACACGCCCACAGCCGGTGCTCCCCCCCCCGGGGGGGAAAAAAAACGGCTCCAACAGTTCACATTGTCAAGCTCAGAATATGACCTTGTTTGGAAACAGCATTTCTGTGAATGCAATTAGTTAAATGAGGTCATATGGCATGAGAGGGGTCCTCAATCCAAGGTCCGGTGTTCTTGTAAGAAGAGGAGACATGCAGAGGAGAGAAGGTCATGTGAGGACCGAGGCCGAGATTGGAGGGAGGCAGCTGCAAGTCAAGCAATGCCTAGGATTGTTGGAAGCCTCTAGAAGATGGGAGAGATTGAAGGCAGGAGGAGAAGGGGATGACAGAGGATGGGATGGTTGGATGGCATCACTGACTCAGTGGACACGAGTTTGAGCAAGCTCATAGAGATGGTGAAGGACAGGAATGCCTGGCGTGCTACAGTTCATGGAGTCGCAAAGAGCTGGCCACAACTGGGCGACTGAACAACAGCAAAAGAAGCTGGAAAAGGTAGGGAAGGATTCTTGCCTAAAGCCTTCAGGGGAACATGGGTCTGCTGACATCTTTGCTTGAATTTCTGGCTCCTAGCACTGTGTGAGATAGATCTCCACTGTCTTCACTCACCAAGCAGGTGGTAATGCATTGCAGCCGCCACGGGAAGTGAATGCACTAGATTTCCATCCTGCCCTCACACCTTGATCTAAAATCTCAAAGCCACTTCACAAACCAGGAAGACAGGGGTCCACATCCTGCCTGGCTCTTCCTGGCTGTGTGCCTTGCAACAAGCCCCTTAACCTCTCTGAGCCTCAGATCCCCCGACCCCCGCCATCTGTGAAATAAGAAAGTGGGCTGGCACACGGCAAACACCCACAAATGGGACGAGTCAGGGCTGGGTCTGTGGAGTCCTGGGACACCGCCAGCCGGGCACAGATTCCACAGGAGTCACTAGGAAGTCTTGTGCCTCAGTTGCCATCCCCCCATCAGAAAACCTGAATTAATAATAATGCTTGGCTTCCCTGGTGGTCCAATGGGTAAGGACACCGCCTTGCAGTGCAAGGGGCACTGGTTTGATCCCTGGCCTGGGAAGATCCCACGTGCTGCGGAGCGGCTGGACTGATGTGTCCAATTACCGAGCCGGAGTTCTGCAGTGCACACGCCCACAGCCGGTGCTCTGCGACAACAGAGGCCACCGCGATGGGAGGCCCACAGGGGCCAAAGAACAAAGACGGATGAAAAAAAATAGATAAATGAAAGACCAATAGAAGTGGCCCACCCGCCTCACTCCCTCTTCAACCCGCCCCTCCCCCCCAAAAGTAATGCTTTACTTGGCCTTAGCACAAGGCAGTCGTGAAAATGAAACCACCGTGAGACTGCTCAGTAAGCACTAAAGCGTTGAGAGACATATGGGGTGAACAGAAACAATGACGACTTTGTCTTCCCCCTTTAGGACTCACTCACAGATGACCTTCTCAGAGGTCTCCACACCGAGCTCCTCCACCCAAACCCCAGGGATTCCCTCCTTTCTTCTCTGCTGGATTTTTCTCCCCATCAGTCAGCCACCATCAGGCAAAGGACATATTTTACTTATGTGTCCACTGACTGTCTCTTCCACTAGCACGTGAGCACCACGAGGGTGGGCATTTGTGTCTTTCAGTTACTGCTGTGTCCATATGACACTGGCACCAAAGCAGGCACTCAAAAAATACTGGTGGAATGATGAAGTTATTGCGGTGAAGTTGAGGCCTTGGCATTCCAGTGTTGACTAATAAAGATGAACAACTTGAGAGTTGTGGGTTGAGTTTTATTTGGGGCACAATTAGGACTGCAGCCCGGGAGGCAGCACCTTGATAGCTCTGAGAGACTGCTCCAAAGAGGCAGCAGGAGGAAGATCAATATACAAGATTTTGAGGAAGGGGGAGCTTAATACCAGCAACAAAAGGTTTTGGTTAGTCACAAGGATCTGATGTCACCCTGAAGGGATTTAATGCTTTTCTAAATATGAAGATTGAGATAAATCAGTTCCTAAAAACACCCAACTATGTACAGACCTGCCCCAACAGATTCCCTGGAGCACAGAGAGCCTCACTCCACTCTGAACGGCCTCAGGGGCTGCTTAAGGTCAGCCGCTATCAGCACGGGGTCAGTCTCCACAGAGGCAGACGCCAAATGCCCTTGTTCAGTTGTCGGCAATGGAATTGATAAATGCCAGTTGTAGCTGACACTAGAAACTTCCATTCTGGCTCCTTGGCCACCTGTGTACAGGGCCCTAGGCAAGCCTCTGGCCCTCTCAGAGCTGGGTGTGCTCTTATGTGACGTGGACCAGGATGGTAGAAGCCTGTGGCTGTGCCAAAGATGTGATTTGTAAAGAAGGAGGCACCGGGACTTCCCTGGTGGTCCAGTGGCTAAGACTCCAAACTCCTAAGGAGGGACTCAGGGAACTAGATCCCCCATGCTGCAATGAAGACCTGGCAGAGCCAAATAAATAAAATACATTATAAAAAAGAAGGAGGCATTGCGGTGGCCACAAAAGGACCTTGATAACCAGCCCTTCGCACTTCCACTGCGCTGGGCACTGCTCTAGCACTTTAAACTAGCACGCTGAACCCTCCCTCCCTGCCCTGTGAAGCCATGGCTGCGTGAGTCCCATTTTGTCATTGGGGAAGCTGAGACCCAGAGAGGTTTTTTTTTTTTTGGCCACTTCTATTGATCTTTCATTTATTTATCTTTGTTCTTTGGCCTGTGTGGGCCTCCCATCGTAGTGGCCTCTCTCATTGCAGAGCACTGGCTCTGGGCTCATGCGCTCCAGAACTCCGGCTTGGTAGTTGGACACAACGGTCCACCCGCTCCGCAGCACGTGGGATCTCCCCAGGCCAGGGATCAAACCGGCGCCCCTTGCACTGCAAGGCAGTATCTTTACCCACTGGACCACCAGGGAAGCCCCAGACCCAGAGAGATTTTAAGGGACTTGCATAAAGTCTCCACAAATGGGAACTGCTCTTTGCTGAGAACATACTGTCCTACAGAATGGACAAGCAGCCAGATCCAGGAGGAAAGGGCCCTGTAGGGTTTCAGTTCAGTTCAGTGGCTCACTCATGTCTGACTGTCTGAGACCCCATGGACTGCAGCACGTCAGGCTTCCCTGTCCTTCATCACCACCCAGCGTTTGCTCAAACTCATGTCTATTGACTCAGTGATGCCGTCCAACCATCTAATCCTCTGTGGTTCCCCTTAGGGCTTGAGGGCCTTTAAGACAGAAAATGCCTCTACCACCCCCAGCTCCGAAACAGCTGCTGGGCCCTGAGGCCAGCACGCTGGGCTGGTTGGTAACCTAACAAGCTTGATGAATCCCCAGGCTACGATTTTCTATGACAGGGCTGGGAGGGGAACCCTCCCTGAGCTCTGCGGAGACCTCTTCGCAGGCAGGCCAGGCCCCTGCTGGCTGCTCCTCAAGACAAGGGAGGGGAGCTCACAAACACCGTGGACCTGGAGAAGGAGGGTGAGGGTTCCCAGCCCAGATCCCGGCTCCTCACTGCTCATCCCTGCGTGAGGACCAGCTGCATGTGGACCAGCTCCTTTGTTAAACCCTGCTGGCACCAGCCCCGCCTCCACCCACAGGTGCTGCAGAAGCCCTGCCACCTCCGCTGGCTTCATTACACTTGATTACGCACTCGGCTTGTGCTCTCACAGCAAACAGGCAGGAGACACCTAGTACGTGTCAGACTCGTAGCTGGGCATGGAGACACAGGGCTGGCCCCCGGCTCTCCAGATGCGGGGGGACAGAGACCTAAGTGGCCTGACCTCCCTACCCCAGGGGAACCTTGAGGCTGACAAAAGGGCGGGTAGAGACGTCAGGATGGAGGTGAGTCTGCGGGAGGAAGAGAACTCTGGAAGTGCGGGCCCTTTCCCCATCGTAGTGGCCTCTCTCATTGCAGAGCACTGGCTCTGGGCTCATGCGCTCAGAACTCCGGCTTGGTAGTTGGACACAACGGTCCACCCGCTCCGCAGCACGTGGGATCTCCCAGGCCAGGGATCAAACCGCCCCTTGCACTGCAAGGCAGTATCTTTACCCACTGGACCACCAGGGAAGCCCCAGACCCAGAGAGATTTTAAGGGACTTGCATAAAGTCTCCACAAATGGGAACTGCTCTTTGCTGAGAACATACTGTCCTACAGAATGGACAAGCAGCCAGATCCAGGAGGAAAGGGCCCTGTAGGGTTTCAGTTCAGTTCAGTGGCTCACTCATGTCTGACTGTCTGAGACCCCATGGACTGCAGCACGTCAGGCTTCCCTGTCCTTCATCACCACCCAGCGTTTGCTCAAACTCATGTCTATTGACTCAGTGATGCCGTCCAACCATCTAATCCTCTGTGGTTCCCCTTAGGGCTTGAGGGCCTTTAAGACAGAAAATGCCTCTACCACCCCCAGCTCCGAAACAGCTGCTGGGCCCTGAGGCCAGCACGCTGGGCTGGTTGGTAACCTAACAAGCTTGATGAATCCCCAGGCTACGATTTTCTATGACAGGGCTGGGAGGGGAACCCTCCCTGAGCTCTGCGGAGACCTCTTCGCAGGCAGGCCAGGCCCCTGCTGGCTGCTCCTCAAGACAAGGGAGGGGAGCTCACAAACACCGTGGACCTGGAGAAGGAGGGTGAGGGTTCCCAGCCCAGATCCCGGCTCCTCACTGCTCATCCCTGCGTGAGGACCAGCTGCATGTGGACCAGCTCCTTTGTTAAACCCTGCTGGCACCAGCCCCGCCTCCACCCACAGGTGCTGCAGAAGCCCTGCCACCTCCGCTGGCTTCATTACACTTGATTACGCACTCGGCTTGTGCTCTCACAGCAAACAGGCAGGAGACACCTAGTACGTGTCAGACTCGTAGCTGGGCATGGAGACACAGGGCTGGCCCCCGGCTCTCCAGATGCGGGGGGACAGAGACCTAAGTGGCCTGACCTCCCTACCCCAGGGGAACCTTGAGGCTGACAAAAGGGCGGGTAGAGACGTCAGGATGGAGGTGAGTCTGCGGGAGGAAGAGAACTCTGCAAAGTGAAGGAGAGAGGATGGACAGTCCCAGGCGGAGAGCACAGTGGAGGCAGTGGCGACAGGGGAACGGGCAGAACGGTGGAGCCTCAGGGCTGGGGCAGGGCTCACGGGAACAGCATGAGTTCCCGTGAGGCTCTGGTCTCCAGCACAGGAGCCTGCCCGCCTCAAGAGGGCAGGTGAGCCCAGGGAGGATGCGGCTGATTCCGTCTGCTTTTGGAAGGTCAAACTGGCTCAGTCTTCCCCTTAGGCTGGGAGTCTCACGATTTGAGGGAGCCCATCCTGGGGTGGCCCTTGAGGCCTAGAGTGTGGTGGGGCCGCTAAACACCCTCACAGCTGAGCGGGCTGAATGGGATGGATTGGACTGGTTTAGATTGAGTTGAGCTGAAGTTTAGAAGCTCTGGCCCCGGGGGCTCAGCCCCCAGCTCAGCGGCCAGTGGGACATCCTGGGTGGACAGGACCGGGAAGGGGGAGGGATGGGCTTCCTGCTCACCTTGAGGTCCCCGGAGATGTTGGCTCCCGCCAGGATGCCCGTGGCCGAGGGGAAGAAGATGGAAAACATCCCGAAGAAGCTGCCATCCACACCCCGCCATTCAGGCACCAAATTCTGGACAAAAATGTCCGCTGGAGAAACAAGGCCTGAGTCAGGGCCTCCTGGAAGGCCTGGTCCCCATCGCTGGGCCCAGCCGGGCAGGCTCCCACGGCAGCTCCCGCCTCCCCGTGTAACCAAGCAGGCCACTGGGAGAATAAACCCCTGCCCATGTCCTCTGCCTGCCTTCTGTCTGTAGAAAAAATCCTTAGTCAAAGAATACATTTAATCAGAGATGTGAGAAGACACAGAAAGAAAGGAAAACAGTCAAATAAGATAAACTAGTCACAATTTAGCCATTAACCAAAGTACCTCTAGTTTTTACCTCAAGGGCTGTAGACAATATTCTGAGCCAGATCGTTTCAGCTGTTTTGCAGCAACTGAAACCCCCACCAGGCAGGAAAAGTTAACTGCATGCTGCCCACAAACGGGTAGAGACGTCAGGATGGAGGTGAGTCTGCGGGAGGAAGAGAACTCTGCAAAGTGAAGGAGAGAGGATGGACAGTCCCAGGCGGAGAGCACAGTGGAGGCAGTGGCGACAGGGGAACGGGCAGAACGGTGGAGCCTCAGGGCTGGGGCAGGGCTCACGGGAACAGCATGAGTTCCCGTGAGGCTCTGGTCTCCAGCACAGGAGCCTGCCCGCCTCAAGAGGGCAGGTGAGCCCAGGGAGGATGCGGCTGATTCCGTCTGCTTTTGGAAGGTCAAACTGGCTCAGTCTTCCCCTTAGGCTGGGAGTCTCACGATTTGAGGGAGCCCATCCTGGGGTGGCCCTTGAGGCCTAGAGTGTGGTGGGGCCGCTAAACACCCTCACAGCTGAGCGGGCTGAATGGGATGGATTGGACTGGTTTAGATTGAGTTGAGCTGAAGTTTAGAAGCTCTGGCCCCGGGGGCTCAGCCCCCAGCTCAGCGGCCAGTGGGACATCCTGGGTGGACAGGACCGGGAAGGGGGAGGGATGGGCTTCCTGCTCACCTTGAGGTCCCCGGAGATGTTGGCTCCCGCCAGGATGCCCGTGGCCGAGGGGAAGAAGATGGAAAACATCCCGAAGAAGCTGCCATCCACACCCCGCCATTCAGGCACCAAATTCTGGACAAAAATGTCCGCTGGAGAAACAAGGCCTGAGTCAGGGCCTCCTGGAAGGCCTGGTCCCCATCGCTGGGCCCAGCCGGGCAGGCTCCCACGGCAGCTCCCGCCTCCCCGTGTAACCAAGCAGGCCACTGGGAGAATAAACCCCTGCCCATGTCCTCTGCCTGCCTTCTGTCTGTAGAAAAAATCCTTAGTCAAAGAATACATTTAATCAGAGATGTGAGAAGACACAGAAAGAAAGGAAAACAGTCAAATAAGATAAACTAGTCACAATTTAGCCATTAACCAAAGTACCTCTAGTTTTTACCTCAAGGGCTGTAGACAATATTCTGAGCCAGATCGTTTCAGCTGTTTTGCAGCAACTGAAACCCCCACCAGGCAGGAAAAGTTAACTGCATGCTGCCCACAAACGGGTAGCTCCCAGACGAGCGGGAGCCAGAAGGCTGGCGATACGGACTCCTGGTCACCTCCCCACAGGCCAGTCAGAAGTGTCCGTGAGCTTACGACACACCCTGCAGCCCTTCCTCTCCCTGTCCTTACACACCTGCCCCTGAAAGCCTACAGAAAGTCTGTCTTTGAAGCATCCCTTGCTCGGTGCCCTGCAGTAAACAAAGCACCTCCCTTCACCACAGTCTGGTGTCGACAGATGGGCCTCACTGCACACGGGCCTGTGGACCCAGGCTTGGTTCAGTAGCACTGTGACCACGGAAGGGGCCAGATCGTCCCTGTGCCCGGAGCCCCAGGCAGGGGCCCCCACCCGCACGTACCTTGGTAGCTGAAGAAACCTTTGGAGGCCTTCTCCTCAGATGGGGGGATCAGTGTCCCCACCAGGTAGTTGGCGAACGAGATCATGATGACGAGGAAGAAGAGCACCTGGGCCTGGGGGGAGGCGCCTGGAGGTCAGTCTGGCCCTGTGGGTTCGGGGAACCCTAGCAGGGAAGAGCTTGCCCAGGTCCCTCACTCTCTCATTCATTCATTCAACACCTATTAAGCTGCAGGCTCTGTTCTAGGAGTAGGTGAGACCGCAAAGCTCCTGTCTTGTGGATAAATAAGAAGGTGGATCTAGAGAAAGAACAGGGAGTGTCTCAGGGACTGGGTTGGGGCTACTTTAGTACAGTGGCCTGGGCAGTGTCTTCAGGCTCCTAGAGAAGGAGGGTAAGGGAGCAGCAGAGTGAGGGGGCATTAGCTTGCTGCATTCAAGGAAGTGGGAAGAGACAGTGGAGCTGGAGGTCAGGGCAGGGGGGCGGCGGGGAAGAGGAGAGAAGGTAGGGCTGTGCTCAGAAAGGCTGCCTCTGAGGCCCAACCTCTTTTCCGTGCGTCATGTTGAACCTCTGACTTGGGGCTGGGAACAGGTTCAGAGGATGCCCGCATTTCCCCAGGCTCCCTTGCAGTGAGGTGTGGCCATGGGCTGTGTTCCCGCCATTGGGACAAAAAAGCCAGGCTGGGCCAGAAAAGGAAAGTACCTCTAGTTTTTACCTCAAGGGCTGTAGACAATATTCTGAGCCAGATCGTTTCAGCTGTTTTGCAGCAACTGAAACCCCCACCAGGCAGGAAAAGTTAACTGCATGCTGCCCACAAACGGGTAGCTCCCAGACGAGCGGGAGCCAGAAGGCTGGCGATACGGACTCCTGGTCACCTCCCCACAGGCCAGTCAGAAGTGTCCGTGAGCTTACGACACACCCTGCAGCCCTTCCTCTCCCTGTCCTTACACACCTGCCCCTGAAAGCCTACAGAAAGTCTGTCTTTGAAGCATCCCTTGCTCGGTGCCCTGCAGTAAACAAAGCACCTCCCTTCACCACAGTCTGGTGTCGACAGATGGGCCTCACTGCACACGGGCCTGTGGACCCAGGCTTGGTTCAGTAGCACTGTGACCACGGAAGGGGCCAGATCGTCCCTGTGCCCGGAGCCCCAGGCAGGGGCCCCCACCCGCACGTACCTTGGTAGCTGAAGAAACCTTTGGAGGCCTTCTCCTCAGATGGGGGGATCAGTGTCCCCACCAGGTAGTTGGCGAACGAGATCATGATGACGAGGAAGAAGAGCACCTGGGCCTGGGGGGAGGCGCCTGGAGGTCAGTCTGGCCCTGTGGGTTCGGGGAACCCTAGCAGGGAAGAGCTTGCCCAGGTCCCTCACTCTCTCATTCATTCATTCAACACCTATTAAGCTGCAGGCTCTGTTCTAGGAGTAGGTGAGACCGCAAAGCTCCTGTCTTGTGGATAAATAAGAAGGTGGATCTAGAGAAAGAACAGGGAGTGTCTCAGGGACTGGGTTGGGGCTACTTTAGTACAGTGGCCTGGGCAGTGTCTTCAGGCTCCTAGAGAAGGAGGGTAAGGGAGCAGCAGAGTGAGGGGGCATTAGCTTGCTGCATTCAAGGAAGTGGGAAGAGACAGTGGAGCTGGAGGTCAGGGCAGGGGGGCGGCGGGGAAGAGGAGAGAAGGTAGGGCTGTGCTCAGAAAGGCTGCCTCTGAGGCCCAACCTCTTTTCCGTGCGTCATGTTGAACCTCTGACTTGGGGCTGGGAACAGGTTCAGAGGATGCCCGCATTTCCCCAGGCTCCCTTGCAGTGAGGTGTGGCCATGGGCTGTGTTCCCGCCATTGGGACATGAGCAGAAGGAATATGTAAACTGCCAGGCTGGGCCAGAAAAGGAAAGGGTGAAGATTCTCTCCTTAGCGCCCTCTTCCCCCTCCCTGGGGCTTCCCAGGAGGCGCAGTGGTAAAGAATCTGGCTGCCCGTGCAGGAGACGTAAGAGATGCACGTTCCACCCGTGGGTTGGGAAGATCCCCTGGAGGAGCAAATGGCTGCTGACTGGGCGGTGGACGTGGAGGTGGGGGCCGTCACAGGCCAGGTGGATGAGGGCCGTGCCCCAGGGATGGAGAAGCCGCAGGCTGGAAGGGGCCCCGTGTCTCTCTCCCCACCCTCACCCCGGGGCCACACACACAGGAGAGAGGAACAAACAACTCTGGCTCGCGGCCCCCTTCCTTAGGGTCTCCATCACAGCAGCAGGACTCTGAACGCAGCTGATTACACTCAAGAGGCAGAACAGGTCCCCTGACTCCTGTTTTTGCACTTGACTCCGCCCAACGCCCTCCCCAACCTCCTGTCCTCACCTTGGACTCCCACTCCATGCCGGCCAGGGAGATGGCCAGCAGCACGGTGACGGTGACCACGCCGATGATGCGGATGTCATTGGTGGGGTCGACGATGGGCGAGCCGTACTCCTGGGGGAGGGGACAGGCCAGGCGGCGTGCCGTCTCTGTCTCCCCACCCCTGCAGGCTCCTCCACCTCAGCTGCCCTCAGTGGCTGGTGCCCTCTCACAGGAACACACACACGCAAGCCCCGTCCCTGCCAACAGGTCCTCTGCAGCAGCTACTGCGTGGGCCTGGACAACCTGACCCTGAAGGCCACATACACCCCTGAAGGGGGTTTCTGGGAGTGGTTTTATCTGATGAGATCATCCTAGTCACGCACAGTGGTCAGACTGTGGCCCGCTTTAGTCCCTGATGGAAACCTGGGCAGAGAGGGGCAGGAAGGCCGGGCCCAGATGAGGTGGAAGAGAACGCAGCCCACTGCCAGCCTCCTCTGCCCAGGGTCCAGCCCCCACCTCACCTGGATCAGGTCCCGCACAGTCTCGGCGAAGCCCACGGTGTGCATAGCCACAGCCACAGCATTGGCAAAAGCAAAAATGAGGCCGATGGAGCCCCCGAGCTCTGGGCCGAGACTCCGGGAGATGAGGAAGTAGGTGCCACCTAGAGAGGACACAGCCCGGAGCCGTGAAACGAGAGGAATCAGCTGGCGGCGGTGGACCCGGAGCAGGCAGAGTTGAGGCTCCAAGGAAATGAGCGTGGGGCCCAGGGGTCCATGGGGTAGGAGAGAACCCAGGGCACCCCGTGGGCGTGGAGACCTGCCCAAAGCCTACATCTGCAACCAGAGGAGCAGCCTGGGGGGTCCTCTTGAGCGCTGGGGTGGAGGGAGTGGCTCAGAGATCCGGCCCCAGGGTGGAGACTCGGGGACCCACAAGAGGAGGACCGTGGGGTGAGGTGGGGCCCACCTGACTTAACCTTGCCGTTGGTGGAGATGGCCGAGATGGAGAGGCCCGTGATGGAGGTCACGGTGACCGAGAGCAGGATGATGATCCAAGTCAGGACTGTGGGGGCAGGAGGGAGGTGATTACCCCAAGACTCAGTCAGAGCATTCCAAAATGAGGAACCTGAGTCAGTCTACTGGTTCACCATGGGTCTTAAGTCACTTTCCTTCTCTGAGTCTCAGTGTTCTCATCTGGAAAATGGGTCTCTGTCTATCTCATGGTATATTCTGAATAACGAGGGAGCTGATGAGCCAATATGTAAAGGACATTCAGATATGGATGGGGAGGTATCTCCCTATAATAATAAAAACTAAAGCAACAGTTACCACTTGATGAGCACCTCTGAGTGCCAAACTGTGTGCCATTTTATGGGCATCAGAGGAATAGTTTATCGGCCCCATTTTGCTAAGAAGGAAACTTAAGCTCAGAGAGGTAAGGCTGAAAACTTGTCCAAGATTGCACAGCATGGGACAGAGTCAGCAGCTGGTCTGTCCACAGTGAGAGTTCCTAAGCCAGATGCTCTGTCGGAGAATTTGGCTCCAAGAGGTTGAGTGACTCACTGAGGGCACACTGAGCCAGAGAGAGCCCCAGGCTGACTCCACATCCGATGCTCCTTGACCACAGTGCCCCCTGTCACTCTGTCACCGCAGGGGCCCGTGGGCTCCCTGACCCAAGGTCAAGACTGGGGGGACCAGGCCTGGGGGACACCCTCCCCACCGCCCCCCCAGAGGCAGCACTCACCAATACCCGCCTGGGCGGTGATCCAGGGCAGCCGCAGGTAGAGGATCACGCCCCAGATATTGAGCATGCAACGGATCTGGGAAGGGAGGGTGGTCAGGGGCCAACTGGGGGGCCGGGCAGCCCAAGATACAACACCTAAGTCCCTGCTCCCGGTCATTGCTTGACGCTGGGCATCTAGGGGACACCTGGGCTCTTTCTTCGCTTCACCTGCGTCTGTGGGTGCCCACTTCAGTGCCTCTCTGGTTTTACAGGGCAGGGGGGAGGCATCCCCAGAGACACCCCTGTCCCTCCCCCTACTCTCCCGCCCTCCTTCCTCCAGAGGATGGGCAGTCTACCAGCCCCCACCATGCTCCAGGCCCAGGGTCCTTAGACTGCCAGTCCCAGTCATGGCCCAGTGGTTAGCCACTGGCTCACAGCCTGGCATTTAGGGGGAACTCAGCCACCGGCAGCTGAGCCAGTGCCCCCCACACAAGCAGAAATCAGGGCTCGGGTTGCTGTGACTTCAGCTTCCAAATTTACAGCAGAGCCAGAGGCCACAGCTGAGGCTGGAGTTCCCATGTGGGAGGAACAGGTGGCATCTACAAACCCAGATTTCTTTTTTTTTTTTAATCTTTCAACTTTGTTTAATTGGTTAAAAATTGAGGGATAGTTGATTTACAATCGTACATTAGTTTCAGGTGTAAGACATGGTGATTCAAAATCTTAGGCTGAGGAGATGTCTGAGCCCTCCTCCATACGCACTGAGGTACTGATGGGGCCACACCAGGCTCTGGCCCCCAAGGGAGCGAGGGAGGGAGAGCCAAACACGGGATCTAGAGGGAGGGGTGACCATTCAGATGGAGGAGGAGGCACAGCCCGGAGGGAGGTGAAGGAGGTCAGGTCAGAACCCAGGCCTCCAGCCTCCCAGAGCAGGACTAAAGTTCTCTCCTAGATCTCATGTGACCCCCGCCCTGTGAAGTCCCATAATGTCTTCCAAAGCCGAGTTCCATTAGATAGTTGGCTGTCTCAGGACCCAACACTGCAAACCATCTCCTCATCGTGGAGAATGAGGAAACCGGGGCAGATCTGTGTCGAGTGCTGCCCTCTGGAGGCTCTTCGGAGGAAACAGCTTCTCCTGGTAACTCCAAGGCAGGCATTCCATTCAAGTACTGTGTACCTATTCATTCGTTTAATGCTCATCATTTCGCAGAAGAAGAAAGCGAGGCATGGACAGATCAAATGAGTAAGCAGTCAAACAGAGATCCGCGCCCAGGGCCAAGCCTCGGTCTGGGGGGTAAATGGAGGTCAGGAAGCAAAAAGAGCAGAGAAAGTTTGAGCTCACTATGCAGATGGGGAAACTGAGTCTTGGTCTGCCTTGACCACTAAGGCCTGAGAGTCAGAGCTGAGCCTGAGTGGAGCTCTGTCTCCTCACCCCTCACCCCTGGATATCCCATCCACTCACCATCACCCCCTTGATCCAGCCAAAGCGCACGGGCTCCTCAGGGTTCTTCTCGCCACTGGTACCTGCCTCATCCTCCACCAGCCCGTCAGTCATCTCGTGGCTGGGCCGGCTGTCAAAGGCCAGGACATGCAGGTGGCTGCCTTCCTGCTGGGAGCCCAGAGACCACAGGTCAGGCAGGCCGGGGTCATGACCACCCAGCTCCCCCACCTCTCCATCCTCTACCGTTCGGCCTCCAAGGCAGAAAACCAAGGAAGCCCCCTCCCTGCCGCACTTTCCTTGTCCTTCCTTTCCCATCTCCTTTAAACATTTATTTATTTATTTTGGCGGGGGTGGGGAGGGAGGGGGGTGGGCGGGCCACTTCCAGTGGTCTTTCATTTGTCTAGTTTCATCCATCTTTGTTCTCTGGCCCGTGTGGGCCTCCCGTTACTGTGGCATCTGTTGTCACAGAGTACCAGCTCTGGTCGCATGCGCTCCAGAGCTCCAGCTTGGTAACTGGACACATCAGTCCAGCCGCTCCGTGGCACGTGGGATCTTCCCAGGCCTGGGATCGAACCGGTACCCCTTGCACTGCAAGGCGGTGTCCTACCCACTGGACCACCAGGGAAGCCCTCCCATCTCCTTTAGGTGCGTGAAACCTCTCTAAACTACTGGAGGGAGCTCATTCTCTCTCTGGAAGCCCTGAGAATGCTCAACAGGGTTGCCAAAGACTGGGCAGGGAACATTACAACGTGCCCAGAGGTTTACAGCTCCCATGCCAACATAAAAAACTGTGTCCCCTGGTAACTCCAAGGCAGGCATTCCATTCAAGTACTGTGTACCTATTCATTCGTTTAATGCTCATCATTTCGCAGAAGAAGAAAGCGAGGCATGGACAGATCAAATGAGTAAGCAGTCAAACAGAGATCCGCGCCCAGGGCCAAGCCTCGGTCTGGGGGGTAAATGGAGGTCAGGAAGCAAAAAGAGCAGAGAAAGTTTGAGCTCACTATGCAGATGGGGAAACTGAGTCTTGGTCTGCCTTGACCACTAAGGCCTGAGAGTCAGAGCTGAGCCTGAGTGGAGCTCTGTCTCCTCACCCCTCACCCCTGGATATCCCATCCACTCACCATCACCCCCTTGATCCAGCCAAAGCGCACGGGCTCCTCAGGGTTCTTCTCGCCACTGGTACCTGCCTCATCCTCCACCAGCCCGTCAGTCATCTCGTGGCTGGGCCGGCTGTCAAAGGCCAGGACATGCAGGTGGCTGCCTTCCTGCTGGGAGCCCAGAGACCACAGGTCAGGCAGGCCGGGGTCATGACCACCCAGCTCCCCCACCTCTCCATCCTCTACCGTTCGGCCTCCAAGGCAGAAAACCAAGGAAGCCCCCTCCCTGCCGCACTTTCCTTGTCCTTCCTTTCCCATCTCCTTTAAACATTTATTTATTTATTTTGGCGGGGGTGGGGAGGGAGGGGGGTGGGCGGGCCACTTCCAGTGGTCTTTCATTTGTCTAGTTTCATCCATCTTTGTTCTCTGGCCCGTGTGGGCCTCCCGTTACTGTGGCATCTGTTGTCACAGAGTACCAGCTCTGGTCGCATGCGCTCCAGAGCTCCAGCTTGGTAACTGGACACATCAGTCCAGCCGCTCCGTGGCACGTGGGATCTTCCCAGGCCTGGGATCGAACCGGTACCCCTTGCACTGCAAGGCGGTGTCCTTACCCACTGGACCACCAGGGAAGCCCTCCCATCTCCTTTAGGTGCGTGAAACCTCTCTAAACTACTGGAGGGAGCTCATTCTCTCTCTGGAAGCCCTGAGAATGCTCAACAGGGTTGCCAAAGACTGGGCAGGGAACATTACAACGTGCCCAGAGGTTTACAGCTCCCATGCCCACACTTCACACGGGCCTCTCCACTCAGGAGGAACACACCTGTTGTCCCCATGACACAGATGCCCAAGCAAAGGCTCAGAGAGGTTAGGTAACTGGTCAAGGCCACAGAGCAAGAAGGTCTCCTCCTCCGGGCCGGTGTTTACCTTGAGAAAGGAGTGTAGGTCGGCCAGTGTGGGCCGGACCTTTCGGGGCTCGCCGGGCAGGGCGCTGTTGGCATAGTGCTCGTAGGCGGGCACCACGTCGATAGTGTTGTAGCCGAAGGTGCGGTTGTAGAAGGTGCTGCCGTGGGTCAGGTGGCTGGGGTGACTGGTGTCATAGGCGGCCGGTTGCGGGGGCTCTTCGCCCCCGAGCAACGTGCTGATGATGAAGCGCCCACGGCACAGAGCAGGGTCCCTGGGCGTCTCGGAGGCCGGCAGCTCTGCCATTGTGCGCTCTGGGTGTCAGGGGAGGGGGCCAGGGTCGGCGAGGACACGCGGGGTGGCTTTATAGGCTGGGCCCGCAGCAGGGAGGAGGCGGGAAGGTCGGCCCAAACCGGCCACGGCGGGTCGGCCAGGTCCCCGGACAGGGTGGGAGGCTGAGCATGTGCCCACTGCTGTCCTGCCCACCATCTGATCGCGGAGATAGCAACCGGCCTTGGCCAGGGAGTGGCGCTGGCTCAGGGAGAAGGGGGACACACCCAGCCCCTGGGTCCTAGAGAGGCTCATCTGAGTCTGGGGGCAGCAGATCCTGCAGCTGGACCCTAGGGAGGAGTGCTCAGCAGGAGGATCCACAAGGACCCTATGAGGGACTCCACGAGGGACCCCAGAGACAGCCTGATGATCTGAGGACCCAATCATAAATCTCTTGTTTCAGTTTTATTTATTTAGGAGTTTGAATAGCTGAGCAGTATAACATTCAAATCAATATGTGTGTATGCTTAGTCACTCACTGGTGTCTGACCCTTGGCAACCCCATGAATGTAGCCTGCCAGGCTCCACTGTCCGTGGAATTCTCCAGGCAAGAATACTGACGTGGGCTGTCATTTCCCACTTCAGGGGATCTTCCCAACCCGGGGATCAAACCCGCATCTCTTGAGCCCCCTACATTGGCAGGCAGATTCTTTGCCACTGCTGGACCCGGGAAGCCCCATTTAAAACAATACACACATATACATAAAAGGTTAGTCTCTCTTACTCAGACCCCTGACTCGAGTCTTAAATGTCCTCCCAGAGAGATCTCAGTAGGTATACCAGCAGCCTCAACCAGAGTTTAGCAAGTATCAGTTGTGATCTGTAGCCACCAGGGGACCGATGGGCCCCTAGGGGCTGTGGCTGTCCAGTGGCTTGCAAGACAAGTGGACGCCCACCCCTCCACACACTGCTTACAGGGCCACCAGGATGTGGAGCCCAAAGAGCCAGAACCCACTCCCTACCCTGGGCTAGCCCAAGAGCACCCAGCTTCCACGGCAGGTGGGGCCCAGGCCCCATCCCAGGAGGGGGCCAGGTCAGGCTCCAGTTCCACCAGCATTCCCGAGGTCAGGAGGGGCCCAGGTCCAGGCTCCCAGGGGTGCGGATTGAAACTTGAAGTGGCGAGGACACGCGGGGTGGCTTTATAGGCTGGGCCCGCAGCAGGGAGGAGGCGGGAAGGTCGGCCCAAACCGGCCACGGCGGGTCGGCCAGGTCCCCGGACAGGGTGGGAGGCTGAGCATGTGCCCACTGCTGTCCTGCCCACCATCTGATCGCGGAGATAGCAACCGGCCTTGGCCAGGGAGTGGCGCTGGCTCAGGGAGAAGGGGGACACACCCAGCCCCTGGGTCCTAGAGAGGCTCATCTGAGTCTGGGGGCAGCAGATCCTGCAGCTGGACCCTAGGGAGGAGTGCTCAGCAGGAGGATCCACAAGGACCCTATGAGGGACTCCACGAGGGACCCCAGAGACAGCCTGATGATCTGAGGACCCAATCATAAATCTCTTGTTTCAGTTTTATTTATTTAGGAGTTTGAATAGCTGAGCAGTATAACATTCAAATCAATATGTGTGTATGCTTAGTCACTCACTGGTGTCTGACCCTTGGCAACCCCATGAATGTAGCCTGCCAGGCTCCACTGTCCGTGGAATTCTCCAGGCAAGAATACTGACGTGGGCTGTCATTTCCCACTTCAGGGGATCTTCCCAACCCGGGGATCAAACCCGCATCTCTTGAGCCCCCTACATTGGCAGGCAGATTCTTTGCCACTGCTGGACCCGGGAAGCCCCATTTAAAACAATACACACATATACATAAAAGGTTAGTCTCTCTTACTCAGCCCCCTGACTCGAGTCTTAAATGTCCTCCCAGAGAGATCTCAGTAGGTATACCAGCAGCCTCAACCAGAGTTTAGCAAGTATCAGTTGTGATCTGTAGCCACCAGGGGACCGATGGGCCCCTAGGGGCTGTGGCTGTCCAGTGGCTTGCAAGACAAGTGGACGCCCACCCCTCCACACACTGCTTACAGGGCCACCAGGATGTGGAGCCCAAAGAGCCAGAACCCACTCCCTACCCTGGGCTAGCCCAAGAGCACCCAGCTTCCACGGCAGGTGGGGCCCAGGCCCCATCCCAGGAGGGGGCCAGGTCAGGCTCCAGTTCCACCAGCATTCCCGAGGTCAGCCCTTGAATGCACAGTGGCCATGAGAGCCTCACTCAGGTCACCAGAGGCTCTGAAGCCAGCGCAGGGGTGCGGATTGAAACTTGAAGTGGCTCAGGGAGACAAGTGAGCGTTGTGGATGCTTGATGCTCCACCAGGAAAGAAGGACGGCCCCCAGTTGCTGTGAGGGGTCTCAGCGTCCGCCTCTATGGTGATGGCCTTGCCTGTGGCCGAGTTTCCCTATGGAGCTCTTGCCCAGTGACGCATGTGGGATGCAAAGCCTGGTGCCCAGCCCTCAGCTCGGAAGGCCCACCCCAGCCATTCCGGAGGTCCCTGGGTCAGCTGAGGCTTGGTCTGCACGGTAGCCCACTCCTCCCTCTGTTCTGTCCTGTCTTCTCCCCAAGCCTGCGGCCAGCGCCGTGAAGGCTGCGCCGTGAGGACTCCAGGGCCAGGTCCCCGGTCCGTGGTGGTCAGTTTTCCACCTTCCCCGCAGCCCCCGCCCCATCTGCCAATGACTCCTTCCCTCCCATGGGGCCTCAGGGCAGAGCTCACAGGTTTTTATCGGCCCCTTGATCTTTAACTGCCACTTGCTTGGTGAAAATCACAGCTGCCCAACACCCCTCACACCATCCCTCCCTAGAGCGGCTGTGGAAAATTCCTGATTAGGATCTCAGGAGAGAAAGTGCCCAGAGGGGCCTGGGCTGGATTCCAGCAGCACTGGGGCCCTGCAGAGGGGGCACCGCTTTGCTGGGTGACCTTGAGCAAGCCACTTCCTCCCCGCTTCGCCATTCTCAGGCCGGCTGCAAGGATCCTCCCCTCTGGAGGGGAGCATTTGCTGTTTCAAGAAACCTTTCCCGAACCTCCCATTCCTGCATCTCTCTGGGGTGGGGTGGGATTTAAGCAGGACCCCTCGAAAGGCTTATCAATAGGACAGTAGAAGGGACTGTCGAAACTCCGTGTCCCAAGGCACGGACCGCCCCCCACCCCCAAAGGGGCTTCCTGACCTTGGATGGGCGTCCGTTGCTGTGAGAAATGCTCACAGAGGCACTCTTCTCGATGGGGGCACAGCGGGGTCGAAATGCTCACAGAGGCACTCTTCTCGATGGGGGCACAGCGGGGTCACACACGGCTCTGCCTCCCAGGGCGCCAGCTTCCAGGCCTCCGGGAGTCTGCCGGGTCTGAGACCTGGCAGAGGGAGCTGCAGGAAGCCTGGGCAAAGCCCTGGGATGTGGCCATGGGGGCTGTCAGGCTCCTTTCTCAGTTGGCCATTGATCCAGGACTCTGAGAGATCACCTGGCCTTGCTGAGCCTCGGCTCCCTCAGTAGCCCCATGGAAAGGACACTCACACCAGTGCCGCTGTCACTCACTCGAGGGTCCCTGTCTCTTTGGCTTCTCAGAGAAGGGAGCACAGGCTCAATCAAGACACTGTCAGGAAGCTCCCTGGAACCCAAACCCCTAGGCACAGGGCGCCGAAGGGGTGAGGGCCAGAGGGCCTGTAGTCTTCACGGCCTCAGAGGCGCCTGAGTCTTACACACCAGGACCGGAGCTCACAGCCTAGCCCGGCAGACAAACCAGCAAGGAGACGGCAGCAACTAGCTAGGGGACCAGAGAGGCTGCCGGGGAAGAGAGGAGGGCCGGGAGGGGAAGTACAGGCAAGGACAGAGTGGGTTCTGGGGCATGGGGCCCAGGAAGGCGTGGTCAGTGGAAGGTACCAGGCGGTGGGGTTGGAGCTCACTGGGGGGATGGGGAAGAGGGGATGGGGGAGGGGAGAAATGGTAGGAGATGAGGTTGAAAGGGGTCCAATTATTTCTTCAGTCACATACATTTATTGAGTGCCTACTGCATACCACAGGCAAAGGAGGCACCCCAGAGAACAAGACAAAGGCCCTGCCCTCCTGGAGCTCACAGTCTAGTGGGAGAGAGACAAGCAGTAAACAAGCAATCAGTATAGGACATTCACTGATAAGCACTACGAAGAAAACGAAGGATTTTTTTTTGTTTTTTTGTTTCGGTTTTTAGACCTCTCTGAGAATGAGAAACTTCAGATGAGTTCCAACAATGAGGAGCCACCCACGAGTGAGCAGATGTGAGCACAGGGGTTCCAGGCAGAGGAGACAGCATGTGCAAAGGCCTTGGGGTGGGAGTGTGCTTGAGGCTTCCAGATGGCAAGGAGCCTGGGATGGTAGGAGCTGAGGGACTGAGGAGATGGGCTTAAGACATGCAAGGGGGGACACCAGGCCTTATCAGCCTGAGTTAGAAGTTTCATGTTCTATTATGTGATGGGCAGATTTATATTTTCCAAAGGTCATTTTGGCCACTGTGTGGAGACTGGATACAGACAGGCAAAGTCAGACCAGCAGGGCCGCTGTGGGTGCGTGACAGCGGTGGCTGGGCCGGGGAGTAGCTCTGGCTGGCAGGTTGTGAGAAGTACTGTGCGTCGAGATATATGCTCAAGACAGAGCTGACAGGACAGGCACATGAATTTGTGTAGGACGGGGGGTTGAGAGAAGAGGGGGACAGGGAGGCCTCTATGGGGGAAACGTGGTGTCATTTCTGAGTAGGGAAACTGGGTAAGGAGGGCCTGAATGTCAGGGTAGGAACCAGCCTTTGTCCTAGGGAATCAGAGTTCGACCGCTTCTGGAAAGCTGGCGGGGGGCACAGTGGTGTGTGAGCAGTGCCAGGAAGAAAGAACAGGGTCGCGGGAGGGCGGGAGGGCTATGGCCACAGTCAGGCACGAAGGGACAACTGCCCAGCTCTGAGCTCGACTGCACACTCCCCAATCTCACGGGAGCCTCTGACAGACGCTGCCTCTGCGGCCCCCTCCGGGGATGCTATGGGCCCGGGGCCAGCATCAGTATTCTCGGAAAGCTCCCCGGGTGACGCTGAGGACTCGTCAGACTGAGACCCAGTAGGCTAGAGAGAACCATCTTTCACACAGACTGCCAGCCCGCCCCCCACCTCCCAGTGCCCTCACGTCCACGTCCGCCTGGTCCCACGAGGCTCGCCTGGAGAGGATGGGTATGATGCAACCCTGGTGTCGTGAAATAGCCGGGTAAGAGGATGCGCTGCTCGTCGGCCTGATTCACAACACCAGCTGCAGCAACGATACCAGAACTCGGCGAGCGTCCTCCTCTGGCTAGTGCTCCGAGGCTTCGCGGCAGTGACGGCGGGCCTGTGCAAACATCCTCCCTGACCCATGGCGGCCCCGGGCCAGTGCCGCGCAGAAGCGCAGAGCTGCAAGGACGGAGGCTGGGTCCCTGCCCCAGGGGGCGCACAGACTTGAGGGGGGCGAGGAAGTGGGGAGCAGACACACAAAACCCCGCAGACAGTACAGAGGACAGAGCGACAGAAGGGGTGGCCAGCCCTAGGAAGGTCTGGAAGCCACGGGCTGACTGCAGCCTCTCCAGCAACCGGACCAAGAAAACAGGGGTTTCTCTTGAGCCCTGCAAACCACATACGTGTGTCTAGTGGAATTCTGGTCCTTCTAACCGGACGGTGTAACAGCTATTGAACACTCAACTACCTTGAAGCTACTGGCAGCTAAAGCAAAAGGGAGAAATGCCTGATGATTAAAGTTTCATTGTCAAAGGAACAACTCTTGTTTCCTTTTTCTTCATGGTTAGACTTCACTTTAAAAAATATATTTAGCCAACATTCATTCCTCAAGTAACTGAAGGTATTAATGGTGTATTAGACACAGCCTGGCAACTCTGGAGGGTACACAGCGGACAGGCCACGATCACTATCCTCAAGCAGCACACAGCTCACCAGGGGAGGGTGCAGCCACAACAGCCAACAGCCACAGCATGAAGGCATAAACCCCTGGATGAGAGGCTACCTGGGGTCACAAAGGCGGTAATGATGGAGGGGGATGTATGAAATACCACAGTTAGAGAAGCAATCATTCAAGGTGCGAGACTGCCATAGGTTAGTTGGGAGCTTCCTGGCAGCCTAGGCAAAAAGTAGAATTATAACCAGTAGTCACTATCTGATACAAAGAGTGAGATTTCATTTTTTCTCCCTCTCTCTTCTCATAAAGAAAAGAAATCTCCATCAACTCTTTATCCTTCCACCCAAGCTTGGAAAAGCTCCCCAAACGAGGGTGGCTTGAGCTCATTCCTGCTACATCAACACAAAATGAAGCAGTGATTCTAAAAGAAATTGAGTCCTGTAGTCACAGGCATGACCACTAGGTCTTCAGCCCAAGGACTTGGTCAGTGTATTCTCCAAGAGGCCAATCCACTGTTTCTCCTACCCCCAGCCTCTCACTTTCAAACACACCTTTCGTGTTTCTAACTTTCCTGTACACCTTTGTGTCTTTCTTGAAAGTGGCAGAGGAGACACATGATCATTCTGCTCAATTTTGAATTCCATGGATACATTTCAAATCAGAATCTTTTGGAGCTCAGGAGCCTCTGACCTGATCCTGGAGCTGGGACCAGGGGGCCTAGAATCATGGAACCGCTTTACAAGCTGAGCTCTCTCTACTCCCTCCCCCAGACTGGGGCCAGCCCTAGACACATGGAGAGAGAGGGAAGGATAGGAGTCAAAGGGGGCCTGGACCTGGCTCTGTACCACCTACCTCATGACCTCAGGCCTGTGTGCCTCAGAGTCATCATCTGTCAAATGGATAAGTCTTCTGAGTCACTGAGTATTTTGATGATCGAGAGAGGGAACTTGTAAAAGAAGCATTTCAGAAGACATTAACAAGGTTCTGAAAACATACATGTTCTGCCCCTCCACCCCTCCCTGGCTCTTTAGATACCAGAAAAGAAAGATGGAGGAAAACCAACTCACCCTTGGCTGTTTAAGACCATGCTTTTTGGTAAGGGCAGGTGCTTGAATTTATTAACGAACAAAACAGGGCATTAGGAGGAGACAGGGGAAAGACTTGCTCAGCATCAGAAGGCAGAAACCCAAAGAAGGTTGGCTTTGGAGATTTGCATTCATCGGAACTCAGGCTTCAGCAGAGCAAGCAGCCAGAGGATGCTAGAAGCCCAGGGAGACTTCCCTGTCATCTGGTTGCCCCTTTACCAGAGACTTGAAATGCGCTACTGACCTCCTTAATATACGTCCCCAGGCTGGTCTACTGGTGGCCACTCATGGTTCACTGGCAAGATGACACCTACCATCCAGGCTGACCCCAATTCCCACCTGCTCTCCAGATGGGGTCCCCTGGGCATGGAACCCCACAGCAGGAAGTTTAAGGGCGGCATGTGGAGCAGGACTCAGGTTCTCACTCCCAGGGAGCTTAGTTATCAGCAGCACTGAGCATGCACTCTGCAGAGGCTCTGGACGAGCCCGGCCAGGCTAAGGACAGCCAGAGGTGGACACAGGAGGCAGGGGGCATGTGGACACTGGGAAAGAGCACCATGGACGAGGGCCCAGTTCAAACAGAGCTATCCGATGGTCAATCACTTGTGACTTCCTGGAAGGGGCACTGCCACCCTCCCCATGGATACATTTCAAATCAGAATCTTTTGGAGCTCAGGAGCCTCTGACCTGATCCTGGAGCTGGGACCAGGGGGCCTAGAATCATGGAACCGCTTTACAAGCTGAGCTCTCTCTACTCCCTCCCCCAGACTGGGGCCAGCCCTAGACACATGGAGAGAGAGGGAAGGATAGGAGTCAAAGGGGGCCTGGACCTGGCTCTGTACCACCTACCTCATGACCTCAGGCCTGTGTGCCTCAGAGTCATCATCTGTCAAATGGATAAGTCTTCTGAGTCACTGAGTATTTTGATGATCGAGAGAGGGAACTTGTAAAAGAAGCATTTCAGAAGACATTAACAAGGTTCTGAAAACATACATGTTCTGCCCCTCCACCCCTCCCTGGCTCTTTAGATACCAGAAAAGAAAGATGGAGGAAAACCAACTCACCCTTGGCTGTTTAAGACCATGCTTTTTGGTAAGGGCAGGTGCTTGAATTTATTAACGAACAAAACAGGGCATTAGGAGGAGACAGGGGAAAGACTTGCTCAGCATCAGAAGGCAGAAACCCAAAGAAGGTTGGCTTTGGAGATTTGCATTCATCGGAACTCAGGCTTCAGCAGAGCAAGCAGCCAGAGGATGCTAGAAGCCCAGGGAGACTTCCCTGTCATCTGGTTGCCCCTTTACCAGAGACTTGAAATGCGCTACTGACCTCCTTAATATACGTCCCCAGGCTGGTCTACTGGTGGCCACTCATGGTTCACTGGCAAGATGACACCTACCATCCAGGCTGACCCCAATTCCCACCTGCTCTCCAGATGGGGTCCCCTGGGCATGGAACCCCACAGCAGGAAGTTTAAGGGCGGCATGTGGAGCAGGACTCAGGTTCTCACTCCCAGGGAGCTTAGTTATCAGCAGCACTGAGCATGCACTCTGCAGAGGCTCTGGACGAGCCCGGCCAGGCTAAGGACAGCCAGAGGTGGACACAGGAGGCAGGGGGCAGGTGGACACTGGGAAAGAGCACCCTGGACGAGGGCCCACGGATTCAAACAGAGCTATCCGATGGTCAATCACTTGTGACTTCCTGGGAAATGGGACACTGCCATCCCCTCTCACTCACCCTCACACTATAATGGACTTCCACTGGTGCCATTTTTTATTGACGAGCCACTAACATCAAGAACCATCCTAGACATTGGCTCTGATCTTGGTGGGTACACAGTGGGCAAGCTGACCCAATGGGCCCTAGGCATGGCGTGTATTTTTCCTAGCCAGTTAGAATTTTCATTTCCTATTTAGTGCATCTCTGACACTTATGATTTATTGAGAGCCTACTTTGAGAAGTGGGGGTGGGGGGTGTCCACATTCAGAGGGGCCAGAGGTCTAATTCACTCCCTTTCAGTCAGAAGGAAGGTCTGGGCCTTGTTCTCCACCCAGGACATGAAAATCACCTGAGGAGCTTTTACAAAACAATCAGCACCCGGGCCTCTCCCCAGACCAATTATGTCAGAAACTCAGGGGGCGGGGGCTTGGAAATCAGTGTTTTTAGGCGCTCCCCAGGTGATCCTAACATACAGCCAGGGTTGAGAATGCAGAGCTGGGGCTGAAAGTCAGAGAAAGATGTGTTAACTAAGGCTCTGCACAGCACAAGATTTGGTTTTTCTTGATAAAGGTAATGCTGATTTAGGGTTTCTTAACAATAATCTTTCATGCTGTAAAGATTCTAAAATTTTTTTTCTCCTGGGTAGATTCATGAATACATTAGGAGGCTATCAGTCTTTGGCTTGCCTAAGGCAAACACATAGCTTTGCAGTCATTGATTTGTACACATAAGCGTGTGCCCCCCAAGCAGAACCCCTCACTGCTCTGCCTAATGGGCCATACACCCCAGGGGCAGACTCTGCGTACTCATCTCTTGGACAAGGTGGATGCCCTACAGTCAGGTTTCTGCTCGGCCAGAAAGGGCTGAACATGAGGTCTGCGACCTCTGACAGGTGTCCACCTGGCCTCAGGGCCCCTGAATTCTGCTGTCTCCCCAGTCTCAAGGTCACAGGAGAGATTAACAGTAGCACCAGATGCTGGGGCCACAGCGGGAGCTGGAGTGGAGCTCACTGTCTCATTCTGGGCTGGCAATGACAGCCACACCAACCATGCTGTGTCCCCACCCCCTGACCCTCCGCCACCACAAGTCTGCGGGTCTGGATCCTGGTTGTGCAGAGGACTCCTGCATCCGCCAGCCACACAAAACCCTGCCTCGGAAGGTGTTTATCTGGCCTGCCCTTGTGGCATTTTCTGAGGGTTCCTATTTTATTATGGTGTCTATGTGCACACACCTGCCTCTTTGCCCTAGCCACACCGTGAATTTATGAAAGCAGGAACTGAAACTCAGTCACAAAACCACTGCATAGCTCTTAGCCCCAGGTCCCTGGTAGGTGCTGAATAGCTTCAGCTCTTGAGTCGGCAGTGAGGAGCTGGGGCAGAAGAGGTCTACTTTTATAGGAAGGTCTGGGCCTTGTTCTCCACCCAGGACATGAAAATCACCTGAGGAGCTTTTACAAAACAATCAGCACCGGGCCTCTCCCAGACCAATTATGTCAGAAACTCAGGGGGCGGGGGCTTGGAAATCAGTGTTTTTAGGCGCTCCCCAGGTGATCCTAACATACAGCCAGGGTTGAGAATGCAGAGCTGGGGCTGAAAGTCAGAGAAAGATGTGTTAACTAAGGCTCTGCACAGCACAAGATTTGGTTTTTCTTGATAAAGGTAATGCTGATTTAGGGTTTCTTAACAATAATCTTTCATGCTGTAAAGATTCTAAAATTTTTTTTCTCCTGGGTAGATTCATGAATACATTAGGAGGCTATCAGTCTTTGGCTTGCCTAAGGCAAACACATAGCTTTGCAGTCATTGATTTGTACACATAAGCGTGTGCCCCCCAAGCAGAACCCCTCACTGCTCTGCCTAATGGGCCATACACCCCAGGGGCAGACTCTGCGTACTCATCTCTTGGACAAGGTGGATGCCCTACAGTCAGGTTTCTGCTCGGCCAGAAAGGGCTGAACATGAGGTCTGCGACCTCTGACAGGTGTCCACCTGGCCTCAGGGCCCCTGAATTCTGCTGTCTCCCCAGTCTCAAGGTCACAGGAGAGATTAACAGTAGCACCAGATGCTGGGGCCACAGCGGGAGCTGGAGTGGAGCTCACTGTCTCATTCTGGGCTGGCAATGACAGCCACACCAACCATGCTGTGTCCCCACCCCCTGACCCTCCGCCACCACAAGTCTGCGGGTCTGGATCCTGGTTGTGCAGAGGACTCCTGCATCCGCCAGCCACACAAAACCCTGCCTCGGAAGGTGTTTATCTGGCCTGCCCTTGTGGCATTTTCTGAGGGTTCCTATTTTATTATGGTGTCTATGTGCACACACCTGCCTCTTTGCCCTAGCCACACCGTGAATTTATGAAAGCAGGAACTGAAACTCAGTCACAAAAACCACTGCATAGCTCTTAGCCCCAGGTCCCTGGTAGGTGCTGAATAGCTTCAGCTCTTGAGTCGGCAGTGAGGAGCTGGGGCAGAAGAGGTCTACTTTTATAGGAAGAGGCCCTTTGCTGTTGGTCTCACCTCAGGAAAAGGTAAGCTCCTTGGGATCAGGGATGTCGATGCATTTCCGCTCTGTGTCCCCAGCGCTTGGAGTAATCCCTGCAACAGGGCAGATGTTCAAATGTTCGTGGAACTGCATTATCCACTGAGCGGTCACTGCATCAATTGGAGTCACGAAGTTGAACTTGACATGCCAAGGTCTGTCCCCTGGTAGAAAATTTTTGGCTTACTAATTTTAACCTTGTCTCTTGCAACAACAACAACAAAAAAGCCATCACTGATCTGGGGGTAACTGAGTCCACACTGTACCCATGTGACACACTTGTTACAAAGGGCAGAAGCTAAATGGTAGAGGACAACCCTTAGCTCCAGAGACCCATCCAAACAATGCTGGGAGGAGGGTGGCCAGAATGAACCTTGAGGGCCCAGAGGGTGCCAGGCGATATAGGTCAGCCATTTCTAGAAATTAACTTCACCTGCTCATTAGCCTGATGGGCTAGGAACTGGATCCCGCTTTACACCTTGAACAAGCTAGCTTTCGGCAATCAGATGACCTGCCCTCAGTACGTGATCACCAGACCAGGAAAGGGGCACTGCAGCCCAGCTTCCAGCCACCTCCCGGTTTTATGATGTCTCTTAAAATCCCAGGTCAACAGTAGCACCAGATGCTGGGGCCACAGCGGGAGCTGGAGTGGAGCTCACTGTCTCATTCTGGGCTGGCAATGACAGCCACACCAACCATGCTGTGTCCCCACCCCCTGACCCTCCGCCACCACAAGTCTGCGGGTCTGGATCCTGGTTGTGCAGAGGACTCCTGCATCCGCCAGCCACACAAAACCCTGCCTCGGAAGGTGTTTATCTGGCCTGCCCTTGTGGCATTTTCTGAGGGTTCCTATTTTATTATGGTGTCTATGTGCACACACCTGCCTCTTTGCCCTAGCCACACCGTGAATTTATGAAAGCAGGAACTGAAACTCAGTCACAAAAACCACTGCATAGCTCTTAGCCCCAGGTCCCTGGTAGGTGCTGAATAGCTTCAGCTCTTGAGTCGGCAGTGAGGAGCTGGGGCAGAAGAGGTCTACTTTTATAGGAAGAGGCCCTTTGCTGTTGGTCTCACCTCAGGAAAAGGTAAGCTCCTTGGGATCAGGGATGTCGATGCATTTCCGCTCTGTGTCCCCAGCGCTTGGAGTAATCCCTGCAACAGGGCAGATGTTCAAATGTTCGTGGAACTGCATTATCCACTGAGCGGTCACTGCATCAATTGGAGTCACGAAGTTGAACTTGACATGCCAAGGTCTGTCCCCTGGTAGAAAATTTTTGGCTTACTAATTTTAACCTTGTCTCTTGCAACAACAACAACAAAAAAGCCATCACTGATCTGGGGGTAACTGAGTCCACACTGTACCCATGTGACACACTTGTTACAAAGGGCAGAAGCTAAATGGTAGAGGACAACCCTTAGCTCCAGAGACCCATCCAAACAATGCTGGGAGGAGGGTGGCCAGAATGAACCTTGAGGGCCCAGAGGGTGCCAGGCGATATAGGTCAGCCATTTCTAGAAATTAACTTCACCTGCTCATTAGCCTGATGGGCTAGGAACTGGATCCCGGCTTTACACCTTGAACAAGCTAGCTTTCGGCAATCAGATGACCTGCCCTCAGTACGTGATCACCAGACCAGGAAAGGGGCACTGCAGCCCAGCTTCCAGCCACCTCCCGGTTTTATGATGTCTCTTAAAAATGCCAGGTCCTGAGGCCTGGTGGGCTTGTTTCATCCAGGGCTCTGTGATTGGACAGCCTTCAAGCACTGAATATGGGGCTGTTCCCCCAATATTCCTCCCCCTTTTCTCCCAGGCCCCTATCGTTGCTGAACTCTTTCCTTTTGGAATTCAGTTTTCAAAGAAAACTTGGGACTGCTGTGCTTTCTAACACTAATGATCGCTGCTGGCCACCAGAGGGCCACAACTCATTTATGTTGAAGGACTCAAAGCGCCCTTTTTGGTTTAATTTACTTAAAAATACGAGTCAGCTGATGTGTCCAGTGGACCAGTTCAAAAGCTCACCTGGGACCCACTCTGAGTGCAAGAGGGTCAGCCAGGCTGTGAGGGTGATACCTCGGGGTGGCCCTGTTGGAGAAGGAGGCCGAGGAGCCTAGCCAGCTGACCTCCCCAGGGAAAAGGCCTTCCAGCAACAGCCCCGCTGGCACGCAGCTCCCCAGCACTGGGCCTCACCGCCCACCATCAGTCCGACTTCCCAGCGCTTCTATGGAAACCTGGGGCGACCAGTGGCCCTAACCAGGTCCTTGTTTCCTTGCCACTGGGTGGCTTTTGAAACGTTTTATCTGAGGACTCCATCGAAAAGCCTCCAGCTCTGAGACCTGGATGACCAACAGGGCTACACTTCACAGTGGCGGCCAGCTCTTCACCTGGCCCTGCCCCTCGCCAGCCCCCGGCTCCAGGAGCTACTGCTGCACTGCGGCAGAGCCCGGAAGAGATCACTGAGCCCTACACGGGTGGGGGCACTGGTATGAGGCCCAGATTCCCAGGTGCCTCATCGGGATGTGCCTCCCATAGGCCACAGGGGCTAGGACAAGCTGAGGGCCCCAGGCAAAGGGAATGAGCTGAGGCCTTTCCAGAAATTAACTTCACCTGCTCATTAGCCTGATGGGCTAGGAACTGGATCCCGGCTTTACACCTTGAACAAGCTAGCTTTCGGCAATCAGATGACCTGCCCTCAGTACGTGATCACCAGACCAGGAAAGGGGCACTGCAGCCCAGCTTCCAGCCACCTCCCGGTTTTATGATGTCTCTTAAAAATGCCAGGTCCTGAGGCCTGGTGGGCTTGTTTCATCCAGGGCTCTGTGATTGGACAGCCTTCAAGCACTGAATATGGGGCTGTTCCCCCAATATTCCTCCCCCTTTTCTCCCAGGCCCCTATCGTTGCTGAACTCTTTCCTTTTGGAATTCAGTTTTCAAAGAAAACTTGGGACTGCTGTGCTTTCTAACACTAATGATCGCTGCTGGCCACCAGAGGGCCACAACTCATTTATGTTGAAGGACTCAAAGCGCCCTTTTTGGTTTAATTTACTTAAAAATACGAGTCAGCTGATGTGTCCAGTGGACCAGTTCAAAAGCTCACCTGGGACCCACTCTGAGTGCAAGAGGGTCAGCCAGGCTGTGAGGGTGATACCTCGGGGTGGCCCTGTTGGAGAAGGAGGCCGAGGAGCCTAGCCAGCTGACCTCCCCAGGGAAAAGGCCTTCCAGCAACAGCCCCGCTGGCACGCAGCTCCCCAGCACTGGGCCTCACCGCCCACCATCAGTCCGACTTCCCAGCGCTTCTATGGAAACCTGGGGCGACCAGTGGCCCTAACCAGGTCCTTGTTTCCTTGCCACTGGGTGGCTTTTGAAACGTTTTATCTGAGGACTCCATCGAAAAGCCTCCAGCTCTGAGACCTGGATGACCAACAGGGCTACACTTCACAGTGGCGGCCAGCTCTTCACCTGGCCCTGCCCCTCGCCAGCCCCCGGCTCCAGGAGCTACTGCTGCACTGCGGCAGAGCCCGGAAGAGATCACTGAGCCCTACACGGGGTGGGGGCACTGGTATGAGGCCCAGATTCCCAGGTGCCTCATCGGGATGTGCCCTCCCATAGGCCACAGGGGCTAGGACAAGCTGAGGGCCCCCAGGCAAAGGGAATGAGCTGAGGCCTTTCCATGCGGCCCTTCCAAGGAGAGAACGTTCTGGCCACCAGGCAGCTGGAGCCTGTCTCTCCAGGGCTTCTGGTTAGGGCCAGTGCCCCAGGTGAGAGATGAAGACCCCAAACCTCCTCTGCCGCTTGCCATTCCTCAGGCCCTGAAAACCCCTCCTGGTCAGAAACTCGGGCAGATACTGTTTGAGAAAGCAAGGAACGTCAGGCCCAAGTCTCTCCCGTCAGACCCATCCTGCATCTCCCTCCCACAAGGCCAGTAACTGACTCTCGATCCCATTTAAAATGCTTTCCACTGAGCACCCAACACCAACAGTCAGACTTTCAACAGCTCCCAGCCCCAGAATGCATGCCACACGTGGGGTTAGTGCCCAAATGCTCTGGATCTATGTCCCACCATTCCCCCAGCCAGACTGACCCTCCTCAGACCCCCGGCCAAGGGACTGAACTCTGCTGGACGGAGAGCGAGACTTCGGAGCTGGGAGTCCTGTACTTACAGAAACCTGTTGGGGCTTCGCGGGCCCAGGAGGCCCAGCCCTCCGTGCATGGAGTGGAGGAGGGCCCGGGGTGGTCGCCCCCACAGGCAGGGTAGAGGCACTTCTGCCGCCTTCTGAGGAGCCCCAGGCTGCGCCTCAGCTAGGGGCATCCCCAGGAAGGGAGTCTGAGAACAGTTCCTGCTGCACTGAAGAACTAAACAAAGGAGCCTCAGGGCACGCGGGGCGCACATTCCGGAAACTGACTGGCTATAGACAGGGGTGGTGGTAAAGGCACGTTCACCGTCCTAAACAGAGCAAATGCAGAAGTTACTGCACAGGAAGGAACAGGAGAACACATGCATGGACTCTCCACCCCATCCCTTCTTCCACAACCACCACACAGCGACAAGGGCAGCAAAGCCAATAGGCAAACAATCAGCTAGCCAACCAAAGCTGCGCCTCTGATCAGTTACTCATCAGGTGAGAAAAGGCTGTACTTTGCCTCTTTGTTCTCTTTATAAAATACACATGTGAAATTCCTGGTGGAAAAACACCCAGTAGAGACTAGTGGCTGGGGGCAGCGGGGGCCCACCCTCCTCCAACTCAAGTCAGCCTGCCTGGCTGCTCAGAACTGAATTCCCGTTTCTGCCCTCTCAAGGGGCTTCGTGTCTCACTGTCATTTCCGCTGCCCACAGAGGCACAAACAGTGCAACAAATCAGGCCAACCCAACTGAGCTGGAGAACTCCCAGCAGCCTGTGCCGAGCCTGGAAGCCTTTACACAGCAGATGCCAGCAGAAGCAAGCCTGAATAGGGCAGCCAGATACAACTGGGACAAACTCAGACCAAGAACTACTCGTTGTTTAACCGAAATTCAAATTTCAGGTGGTTAAGTCTGGCACGGATGAAGGGGCCTTCGCTGCAGGCCATGCAGTCCTGGGTGCCACTGGAGAGCCTGCCCAGGCCAGCTTTGCTGGGGCCACCCAAGAGGCTATGGAGGGTCTGTTTCTCTGTTAGAACTCCCCTCTGGGATCATGGGCACCCCTTTTCCTGCTCAAACAGAAGCTACTGTCCAAGGCAACTCTTTCACCCTCCCCAGAATCTCAAGAACCCCAAAGACAAAGCAAACAAGGAGGCCAGAGTGTGCCACTGTGATGCTGGGTGCCTGCCTGCCTGTCCACCATTTATTTATTTATTTTAAAGATTTGGTCTTTACTCTTGTTAACAATACATCGAAACAGACACCCCCTTCTTTTCAACATCTCCCTGCAGACTGTGCATCTCCACAAGTTTCCTTCTGTGGAGGATCAGCCCTGGTTTATCTGATCCCAGGAGACACCTCCCTCTAACTTCTTTCAGGCTGAATGAATTAGAGACCCCGCGTCTGAACCCAGGCAGGTGGAGACGGGATAGCTCACCCCAGAGGATGTGGGGATGGCTGGCAAGCAGAGAACCTGCTTGTTCAAACCTTTGCTGAGCTAGACGAGCTAGGCTCCCCAGAGAGGGCACAAGGAAGCTATTTCAAAAATCAAGGTTAGGACACAAAAATTTTTCCTCCTTTCCTGGGTTAGCAACTTAGAACCAACAGTATTTCCACTTAGGTGATCCTGGCCAAAAAAGGATAGATCCCATTGAGACTTCTGAACAGATGGGGGCTTGACCGCCTTGGCCACTGGCAGCTCAGGGCGGCCCAGCACGTGCAGGAGCGTGGATCCGTGGCCAATAAAGGATAGAAATTAATTTTCAAAACACTTGAGGTAGTGAGAACTTCTGAACAGAGGCACAAACAGTGCAACAAATCAGGCCAACCCAACTGAGCTGGAGAACTCCCAGCAGCCTGTGCCGAGCCTGGAAGCCTTTACACAGCAGATGCCAGCAGAAGCAAGCCTGAATAGGGCAGCCAGATACAACTGGGACAAACTCAGACCAAGAACTACTCGTTGTTTAACCGAAATTCAAATTTCAGGTGGTTAAGTCTGGCACGGATGAAGGGGCCTTCGCTGCAGGCCATGCAGTCCTGGGTGCCACTGGAGAGCCTGCCCAGGCCAGCTTTGCTGGGGCCACCCAAGAGGCTATGGAGGGTCTGTTTCTCTGTTAGAACTCCCCTCTGGGATCATGGGCACCCCTTTTCCTGCTCAAACAGAAGCTACTGTCCAAGGCAACTCTTTCACCCTCCCCAGAATCTCAAGAACCCCAAAGACAAAGCAAACAAGGAGGCCAGAGTGTGCCACTGTGATGCTGGGTGCCTGCCTGCCTGTCCACCATTTATTTATTTATTTTAAAGATTTGGTCTTTACTCTTGTTAACAATACATCGAAACAGACACCCCCTTCTTTTCAACATCTCCCTGCAGACTGTGCATCTCCACAAGTTTCCTTCTGTGGAGGATCAGCCCTGGTTTATCTGATCCCAGGAGACACCTCCCTCTAACTTCTTTCAGGCTGAATGAATTAGAGACCCCGCGTCTGAACCCAGGCAGGTGGAGACGGGATAGCTCACCCCAGAGGATGTGGGGATGGCTGGCAAGCAGAGAACCTGCTTGTTCAAACCTTTGCTGAGCTAGACGAGCTAGGCTCCCCAGAGAGGGCACAAGGAAGCTATTTCAAAAATCAAGGTTAGGACACAAAAATTTTTCCTCCTTTCCTGGGTTAGCAACTTAGAACCAACAGTATTTCCACTTAGGTGATCCTGGCCAAAAAAGGATAGATCCCATTGAGACTTCTGAACAGATGGGGGCTTGACCGCCTTGGCCACTGGCAGCTCCAGGGCGTAGCCCAGCACGTGCAGGAGGACCGTGAAGGTCAATGCATTCGTACACAGGGTCCGTTAAGCCAGGTCACAAGGCAAAAAATACAGATCATTAGAAATTAATTTTCAAAACACTTGAGGTAGTGGTTTTAAGTTTTTTTCCACCAATCTTTCCGGTTAGAAACAAGTGTAAGAAGACAGATTAGTTTCCTCCTCTTCTGTGAGGGATGCTAGTATACTGAAGTGATCAGACGACGGGCTGTTGGCAGGTGATTTCTCAATTCCACCTAGAAGAATGGAGAACGGGGGACATGCAGGACCTCAACACAGTCTCCCTGCCTCGTTTTCCTCAAGGGAGCTACATGATTTCTGTTCAGCGAGTTGCTGACTTCTTCTTGATGTTCCTGAAACACAAGCACAAAAGCTTTTTTTTTTTAACTGATAGAATACCATAAAGTGCACATTTACGTTAGAGATTTTGTTTTTCTACCAGTTTTCTGGACAGAAGGCTCAGTCTCCATGATTGACTGAGGCTAAGTGAGAGTCCAGTCAGTGCTGGCAGGCCTGGGACTACACACCAGCCTGGGGCTTCATATGGCACTCCATGCTCCCCTCACCTCCTGGGTGGTGTGACGTGAGCTACTTAATGAGCCAGACGAAGGTTCTGACGCTGAATGGAGAAGCGGGGTCTATGGAGATCCATGTAGAGCAGTAGGGTATAGGCACATCTGCCCATAACGGGTAAATTGAATATTCGATTCAATATTCAATCTATTCAACTTCACTCAAACAGAGTGGACAGGGGTGAGAATCCAAATTGGAAATAGTCCACAATTTTTCTTTTTCTCCTGCTATTTCAGCAAGTGTGGGATTCTGGGGGACAGATAGTGCTGTGCTTAAAGTAACCTAAACCCTAGACTTTAAGCCATTCATCAAGTGACAAGAGTGTCTGCTCCACTGCCATTACAAGTCTCCAATGAGACTGTCTGTTCCTGGGGGGCAGGGGCAGCGCCGGCATCCTGGCCCAGGGGCACTTCCTGCTCTACGAGCCCGTCCAGCTCCGGAGGGATGAAACCAAATGATTCACGCCGGCAGCTCACTAGTTCCACTCCTGTTTTCCCTTAGAAGGCAGGTGGCCAGAGTTGTTCAAAGAAGGAAAAAATCAACAAAAATAAAAGGAACAGCATCTTTGAATTTAAATCTTGAGGACTCTGAAAAGGACCTAGACCAAGTGAGTACTTCTGAGTGTCTCAGTGAGTTTGTTATAAGCCATTCGGAGGCAGGCGCTGACCCCATCAAGCCCCTAGCGGCCCTGATTTTGGCAGAAAGATTGGAATCTCATCCGAGGAAGACAACAGACTCCCAGGGCCACTTGCTGTCTCTCTAGGTAAATGGTGAAATCACAGACCAGTATCAAGGGTGAGGATTTAGTTTCTTCTCTGAGTGAGCTGAGGATGACTTTTAACCTAATAACCTGTCAAAGGACCATGATTTTTGGGTACAAGCTACCACCATGGGTACAGGGTGATGCTGTGGCCTTGCAAACTCAGAGCCTTGTGTCTCCTGCATTGCTGCACCCACAGAAATCAGACAACGGGCCAGGCACTGGGCTTTGCTCTGGGAGCTTGGCCCTCTTGGAACAAACTAAGTTATCTTATTTCTCCTCTAACTGTCTCCCACTAGGCAGGCCCTCACACGGCAACTCCACACAGCTCCTCATCAGGGCACGTTCCCCCTTCCCTCTGTCCAAGGATGGAGGGTCTCACCACTCCCCAGTCACCCCCCCACCCGAAGCAGGGCTCCGTGCAGCTCTCCTGTTTGGACTCGACAGAACTGCATGACGCAGGGAAAGGCAAATCAACTCTCATGAGGAGAATGATGAACAAGAGATGAGCCAGGGAGCAAATACATATTTAAACACCTTCTGTCCTTTATGGCAATGTTACGTTTCTATCTACAAGATCTAGAATTAAAAACCAAAAAGCAAAACAGAACTTGAAGTCACTTTTATGAAAAGTCCTCAGAGTACTCTTTTAAGGCAACCATAAATGCTAAATCCGTGACAAGAGTGTCTGCTCCACTGCCATTACAAGTCTCCAATGAGACTGTCTGTTCCTGGGGGCAGGGGCAGCGCCCATCCTGGCCCAGGGCACTTCCTGCTCTACGAGCCCGTCCAGCTCCGGAGGGATGAAACCAAATGATTCACGCCGGCAGCTCACTAGTTCCACTCCTGTTTTCCCTTAGAAGGCAGGTGGCCAGAGTTGTTCAAAGAAGGAAAAAATCAACAAAAATAAAAGGAACAGCATCTTTGAATTTAAATCTTGAGGACTCTGAAAAGGACCTAGACCAAGTGAGTACTTCTGAGTGTCTCAGTGAGTTTGTTATAAGCCATTCGGAGGCAGGCGCTGACCCCATCACGCCCCTAGCGGCCCTGATTTTGGCAGAAAGATTGGAATCTCATCCGAGGAAGACAACAGACTCCCAGGGCCACTTGCTGTCTCTCTAGGTAAATGGTGAAATCACAGACCAGTATCAAGGGTGAGGATTTAGTTTCTTCTCTGAGTGAGCTGAGGATGACTTTTAACCTAATAACCTGTCAAAGGACCATGATTTTTGGGTACAAGCTACCACCATGGGTACAGGGTGATGCTGTGGCCTTGCAAACTCAGAGCCTTGTGTCTCCTGCATTGCTGCACCCACAGAAATCAGACAACGGGCCAGGCACTGGGCTTTGCTCTGGGAGCTTGGCCCTCTTGGAACAAACTAAGTTATCTTATTTCTCCTCTAACTGTCTCCCACTAGGCAGGCCCTCACACGGCAACTCCACACAGCTCCTCATCAGGGCACGTTCCCCCTTCCCTCTGTCCAAGGATGGAGGGTCTCACCACTCCCCAGTCACCCCCCCACCCGAAGCAGGGCTCCGTGCAGCTCTCCTGTTTGGACTCGACAGAACTGCATGACGCAGGGAAAGGCAAATCAACTCTCATGAGGAGAATGATGAACAAGAGATGAGCCAGGGAGCAAATACATATTTAAACACCTTCTGTCCTTTATGGCAATGTTACGTTTCTATCTACAAGATCTAGAATTAAAAACCAAAAAGCAAAAAAACAGAACTTGAAGTCACTTTTATGAAAAGTCCTCAGAGTACTCTTTTAAGGCACCATTAAAGCAAATTGTTTGCTTTGTTTAAAATATAAATCAATGCACATAAAGAGGGCACAACTTGTTAAATCAAGTCCCCTGCAGAGCCTGTCCTCTGAGACTTTCTTTAAAGCTCAATTGAAGGTGAATAGATGGGACTAGAGGAGGGAGACAGCCCCTAAGGCTACAGCCTTGATGGATATAATGGGATCCAACTGATGAACAGCAGATGGTCCCATTATCTATAGATGAGGTCTTTACTACAAGGAAAGGCAACAATTTGTATTTTCACAGCCAGAGGATTATGAGGTTAACCATACCCTGTGAGGAGAGTTTTCTCTCTAGAAGCGAAAGGCACCTTGGGAGGCTCTGGGGACCTTAACACCCCACTGGGAGAGGCCGCAGGAGCAGTCTGTAAGACTAGCAGAGCCGACCATATCGGGTCGTATAGCTTCAGTCAGCATTTAGGAACACTCGCCCTCATGTCCTCTCCAGCTTAGCCCAAGGCTTCTGAAGAAACAGGGTCACTGATGGGAGGCAACCTCTGCTCAGAGACCACATCCTGATGGTGCTGATGCCCAGTGGAATGACATGGTTCTGTGCTTCAGACTGCCTGCTCTACTTCTCTGAACCCATGAGCTGACCTGGGTAACTGACTTTGGGCAACTGAGGCTGTCCAAGAAGAGGAACCAACTGCCAGAGGAGAAAAAAAGGGGCTTGGAAGCCCTCCTGAAAAGGGGCATGCCCAAGGCCAGGCAGTTGCCTCGCTGTGGAGCAGCTACAGAGGGAGAAGCAGCCAGGTCGGCCCTGCCTTGAGCTCCAGCTGCGACCCTGACCACATCCACCGATCAGGCTACGTGTCTCCAGAACTGTTTTCATCTCCAGGATTTCAGCAGAACATCAAACATTCATCCTGGCATCAGGGCAGATAATCTGGAGGATGGTCTTGGAGAAACATCAACAACCTTATATATGCGGATGATATCCCTCTAATGGCAGAAAGTGAAGAGGAATGAAAGAACCTCTTGAGGGTGAAGGAGAAGAGTGAAAAAGCTGGCTTACCACTAAACATTACGAAAACTAGGATTGTGGCGTCCAGTCCCATTACTTAATGGCAAATAGAAGGTGGGGAAGGCTGGAAGCACTGATTTCCTCTTCTTGGGCTCTACCATCGTAGTGGACGATGACTGCAGCCATGAAATCAGAAGGCGACTACTTCTTGGCAGGAAAGTTGTGAGGAGCCCCAGCCCCTTAAAGGGGGGCTACAGCCCCTAAGGCTACAGCCTTGATGGATATAATGGGATCCAACTGATGAACAGCAGATGGTCCCATTATCTATAGATGAGGTCTTTACTACAAGGAAAGGCAACAATTTGTATTTTCACAGCCAGAGGATTATGAGGTTAACCATACCCTGTGAGGAGAGTTTTCTCTCTAGGCGAAGGCACCTTGGGAGGCTCTGGGGACCTTAACACCCCACTGGGAGAGGCCGCAGGAGCAGTCTGTAAGACTAGCAGAGCCGACCATATCGGGTCGTATAGCTTCAGTCAGCATTTAGGAACACTCGCCCTCATGTCCTCTCCAGCTTAGCCCAAGGCTTCTGAAGAAACAGGGTCACTGATGGGAGGCAACCTCTGCTCAGAGACCACATCCTGATGGTGCTGATGCCCAGTGGAATGACATGGTTCTGTGCTTCAGACTGCCTGCTCTACTTCTCTGAACCCATGAGCTGACCTGGGTAACTGACTTTGGGCAACTGAGGCTGTCCAAGAAGAGGAACCAACTGCCAGAGGAGAAAAAAAGGGGCTTGGAAGCCCTCCTGAAAAGGGGCATGCCCAAGGCCAGGCAGTTGCCTCGCTGTGGAGCAGCTACAGAGGGAGAAGCAGCCAGGTCGGCCCTGCCTTGAGCTCCAGCTGCGACCCTGACCACATCCACCGATCAGGCTACGTGTCTCCAGAACTGTTTTCATCTCCAGGATTTCAGCAGAACATCAAACATTCATCCTGGCATCAGGGCAGATAATCTGGAGGATGGTCTTGGAGAAACATCAACAACCTTATATATGCGGATGATATCCCTCTAATGGCAGAAAGTGAAGAGGAATGAAAGAACCTCTTGAGGGTGAAGGAGAAGAGTGAAAAAGCTGGCTTACCACTAAACATTACGAAAACTAGGATTGTGGCGTCCAGTCCCATTACTTAATGGCAAATAGAAGGTGGGGAAGGCTGGAAGCACTGATTTCCTCTTCTTGGGCTCTACCATCGTAGTGGACGATGACTGCAGCCATGAAATCAGAAGGCGACTACTTCTTGGCAGGAAAGTTGTGACAAACCCAGACAGTGTGCTGAAGAGGCTGCCAGAGGATGATGGCTGGACGGCACGGCCAATGCAAGGAACATGAACATGGGCAAGCTCCTGGAGGTGGTAAGGGACAGGCAGGCTGGTGTGCTGCAGTCCATGGGGGTGCAGTGAGTGGGCGACTGACCAACGGCAACAATAACTTGGGCCTCGAGGCACACCTTGGGGAGCTAAGAGGGAAGAGGACGTGGAGTGCCTGCTATTTCACACACAAACCTCCACGCACCCAAGGCTGAGGCTGGCTCTCATGTTCCAGTAAAAATGTGAAGAGCAAACCACAACTCTGCTACAGCGAATGTTATACCTAAATAAAAACAACTCCCAAATAATTTCCTTGCTCATTTTGGGTCAATTTTTAATCAGTTCAGATCAACTTTAACCAACTCCCAGATGCCTATACAAGCCTGTCATTTTCCGGCCCAAGCACTAACGAAGACATTTCCTCCCACACAAATAAAAATTTCAACAAAATTTCAAAGGAATAAACAAACAGTGAAAATAAAAGAATGTGAAAAGAAATACAAATCAAATTTATTGGGGTTGACAAAAATGCGTAACACAGAAAAGCAAAGCAAAAACAAACACAACAGAAACAAAGCCAGAAATCACCTATCCATGCCCGGCCCTGGTGGGCCCTCAGGTACCGACAGTAAGCACCCCCAAGAGTCCCTGGGAGCATCACCCTTAATTCATGAGGACCTCCATCTGCACCAGCCTCGCGTTGGTGTCCCCAGAAGTCCGGTAGGGTATCATCCCAGCAAAGGTGATCAGGGCTCGGGCTTGGCTGCGGAGTTGCTGAGAGAAAGGGGAAGAAGAGAAGGAACCCAGTTAACTTCTGAGCCAGGGCCCTGTCCTGGGAATGACTACTCCATCCTTCCATTTCCTACCCCTTGGCAGTGGATGCCGGTCTTGCCCTCCACGGTCACGTGCCTCCGGCGTGGTGCAGAGTTACCAAAGATGGGCCGCTGGGTCCCCACTCCAAAGCCCTTCTACTCAGCAGAAGACGGAGGAGTCTGCCAGGCAAGCTGCCCTGCCTGACACGTTTGAGCAGCTGCCGACACGGTTCTGTGCTTCAGACTGCCTGCTCCACTTCTCTGAACCTCTCCCTCTCCTGACTGGTGGGGGCCTGACCTTCCAGGACGCCCGTGAAGCACCTGCACCGTTTCAGTGCAGCCCAATTTAGCTCCTTTCTCTCCTGCGTCTTCCCCTTTCCTTCCTTTCATTTCTTTCTTCCTGATGGAGGGGCTTGGCTCTCTTTTCTCAGGCAACAATATTTACGAGACTCCTGGATTGCTCCAGGAAGGAAAAAGATTTTAACTCAGGTGTTTCAAATAATAGAAATAAGAACCTTCACTCTGATTTCCAAGTGATAAATTGCTGAATAAAGAATAACGCAATGTAGGAGAACAGCTTCGGGCTGCCCCATATGGAGGTGTGCTGGATGCTTACACAAGACAGGAAACTGCAGCTGCAACAGAAAAGTGGGGTGGTGGGGACAGTTCTACCCACTTTTCTGGACTAGTAACGAGATCTTTAAGGAAAATTCCAGAGTCACTTCTTAGGCCTCTTAAGGACCATTTAAGAAGAAAGCTGAAAGGCAAGTGCCTTTCACCTGACACGTGAAATAAACTGGCAAGTGGAGAGCAGAGGTTCTGACAATGACCGCTCCCGTGGGGTCATCGCTGAGAGAGCCCACAGGCATCCTTGAGGCAGGAGACAGATTTCAAGGCCCTAGTTTCTTCATTGCTAAAATCACGTATGGCTGTTACACACCTTACCAAGAGTCTCATCAAACATTAAGTGAAAATGTTAAGGGAAAGGTTAATTTTAAAATACCACCAGTTTTAATGGTTTAAGTGGGTCAAACATGTTTCCCTTTTTCGTCCAATCAGCTGTACAGCACACGCTGTCTGAGTCCCAGGGTCCTATCTGCCTGGACTCTGTGTGGCCCCGGCAATGCCAGAGGCCCCACAGGCAGTGGAGGGGGCACCACCTTGGTGTCGGCAGACCCGGCTGAGTCCCATGCCACGGTCACGTGCCTCCGGCGTGGTGCAGAGTTACCAAAGATGGGCCGCTGGGTCCCCACTCCAAAGCCCTTCTCCCGGGGGGTTGCCAGGCAAGCTGCCCTGCCTGACACGTTTGAGCAGCTGCCGACACGGTTCTGTGCTTCAGACTGCCTGCTCCACTTCTCTGAACCTCTCCCTCTCCTGACTGGTGGGGGCCTGACCTTCCAGGACGCCCGTGAAGCACCTGCACCGTTTCAGTGCAGCCCAATTTAGCTCCTTTCTCTCCTGCGTCTTCCCCTTTCCTTCCTTTCATTTCTTTCTTCCTGATGGAGGGGCTTGGCTCTCTTTTCTCAGGCAACAATATTTACGAGACTCCTGGATTGCTCCAGGAAGGAAAAAGATTTTAACTCAGGTGTTTCAAATAATAGAAATAAGAACCTTCACTCTGATTTCCAAGTGATAAATTGCTGAATAAAGAATAACGCAATGTAGGAGAACAGCTTCGGGCTGCCCCATATGGAGGTGTGCTGGATGCTTACACAAGACAGGAAACTGCAGCTGCAACAGAAAAGTGGGGTGGTGGGGGACAGTTCTACCCACATTTTCTGGACTAGTAACGAGATCTTTAAGGAAAATTCCAGAGTCACTTCTTAGGCCTCTTAAGGACCATTTAAGAAGAAAGCTGAAAGGCAAGTGCCTTTCACCTGACACGTGAAATAAACTGGCAAGTGGAGAGCAGAGGTTCTGACAATGACCGCTCCCGTGGGGTCATCGCTGAGAGAGCCCACAGGCATCCTTGAGGCAGGAGACAGATTTCAAGGCCCTAGTTTCTTCATTGCTAAAATCACGTATGGCTGTTACACACCTTACCAAGAGTCTCATCAAACATTAAGTGAAAATGTTAAGGGAAAGGTTAATTTTAAAATACCACCAGTTTTAATGGTTTAAGTGGGTCAAACATGTTTCCCTTTTTCGTCCAATCAGCTGTACAGCACACGCTGTCTGAGTCCCAGGGTCCTATCTGCCTGGACTCTGTGTGGCCCCGGCAATGCCAGAGGCCCCACAGGCAGTGGAGGGGGCACCACCTTGGTGTCGGCAGACCCGGCTTCCAGACCTGGCTCCTTCCCCTACCACCTGAGGGCCCACAAAAGCAAGATGCCTCCCGACCCAGGCCTCAGTTCCTTCAGCTGTAAAATGGGACAATGCCTGCCCAAGGGACCTCTCCGGGGTCACTGGGAGATGAGAGCAGAAAGAAGGGTCTGCATCAAACCGCTGACCAAAAGTAAGTACGTTTTTTATCGGAAGTGCTGAACTGAGACTCATAAAATGATCTGTTTTAAAGTGGGCAGGAATTCTTATGGAATCAACATCAATTATCATTTTGACTGATTTTTAAAAAACATGGTATTTGTTGATTTGGTACTGTTTTTTTTAGTTTGAAAAGAGGAGCAACCTGCTTAATGTTGATTTCTTCTGGAAGCCCTCAATATAAGCTTTGCCCAGATGTCAGGTAGTAAAAATACCACGCAGTTTAGAGTCATGAGCAGTGGTCCTACGAGGAGCAATCGAAGGCAAAACAGAAAGGTGGTTCTCAGCGATGTTGTGGCCAACGCGGGGATCTTACAGAATCACGGTCCTCAATGACGCGTTGAGGCCTGGATGCTGAGGATGGACTTGTCCCCTTGAGCCTCTTAAACTGTGTGAACAGGATGTTCATGGTGGCGAGAAGCACTTCTGAGAGGTTGTGCCTGATCTGCAGAGAGAGACAAAGAATCCAGCCCTGGGACTCAGGACAAGTTGCAGAAGCAGGGACCAGTGCTCCAAGGAGGCCTGGTCAAGCACATCCCCACAGCTGCCTGGTGGAATACTACACAGCCACCAAAAAGGAGCCTATGGCACTGGAATGTCAAGTGTGAAAACAAAGTTCAGGTAACACTATTCAGGTGAGATTGGTCACTCTTCTGTTCCTTCACACTGTTTTTTGGTATTTATTTGGCTGTGTTGAATCTTGGTTGTATCATACAGGATCTAGTTCCCAGCCCCTGGACCCCTGCATTGGGAGCATGGAGTCTTAGCTATGGGGCCATCAGGAAGTCCTGTCTGCTCCATCTTTATGCCAGTCCACCTAGGCAGGGCAGTGGAGGGGCACCACCTTGGTGTCGGCAGACCCGGCTTCCAGACCTGGCTCCTTCCCCTACCACCTGAGGGCCCACAAAAGCAAGATGCCTCCCGACCCAGGCCTCAGTTCCTTCAGCTGTAAAATGGGACAATGCCTGCCCAAGGGACCTCTCCGGGGTCACTGGGAGATGAGAGCAGAAAGAAGGGTCTGCATCAAACCGCTGACCAAAAGTAAGTACGTTTTTTATCGGAAGTGCTGAACTGAGACTCATAAAATGATCTGTTTTAAAGTGGGCAGGAATTCTTATGGAATCAACATCAATTATCATTTTGACTGATTTTTAAAAAACATGGTATTTGTTGATTTGGTACTGTTTTTTTTAGTTTGAAAAGAGGAGCAACCTGCTTAATGTTGATTTCTTCTGGAAGCCCTCAATATAAGCTTTGCCCAGATGTCAGGTAGTAAAAATACCACGCAGTTTAGAGTCATGAGCAGTGGTCCTACGAGGAGCAATCGAAGGCAAAACAGAAAGGTGGTTCTCAGCGATGTTGTGGCCAACGCGGGGATCTTACAGAATCACGGTCCTCAATGACGCGTTGAGGCCTGGATGCTGAGGATGGACTTGTCCCCTTGAGCCTCTTAAACTGTGTGAACAGGATGTTCATGGTGGCGAGAAGCACTTCTGAGAGGTTGTGCCTGATCTGCAGAGAGAGACAAAGAATCCAGCCCTGGGACTCAGGACAAGTTGCAGAAGCAGGGACCAGTGCTCCAAGGAGGCCTGGTCAAGCACATCCCCACAGCTGCCTGGTGGAATACTACACAGCCACCAAAAAGGAGCCTATGGCACTGGAATGTCAAGTGTGAAAACAAAGTTCAGGTAACACTATTCAGGTGAGATTGGTCACTCTTCTGTTCCTTCACACTGTTTTTTGGTATTTATTTGGCTGTGTTGAATCTTGGTTGTATCATACAGGATCTAGTTCCCAGCCCCTGGACCCCTGCATTGGGAGCATGGAGTCTTAGCTATGGGGCCATCAGGGAAGTCCTGTCTGCTCCATCTTTATGCCAGTCCACCTAGGCAGGGCAGTGAGCAGAGAGCATGCCGACTACATCTGGCCAGCAGAGGGAGTAGCAGAGGTCTGCATCTGAAGGCCTAGGAAGGGACGTACATGCTGGGTCTCCAGTCCCTACCACTGCCCACCATCTCAGAGCCACCAGACGGCCTCCCTGGGACCTGCACAGCCCGAGCAGAGTGCCTGGGAGTCCCACTTCAGTCCACAGAACAACGGATGATGTAACCAGGGGATGACATGATACAGCAGAAAGAGGAGTAGCTAGGGGCAGAACTGCAGAAGGTGTGAAGGGAGGGCTGGCAGGAGGCAAGACCTCTTGCACTGTGTGTACCACAGGTGGCAGCCACCCCCGTGTGCGGGACTTCCTCTACAACAGACATGTGCTTTCACAACAGCAATGTGCTGAGCAATAGTTTTAAACTGAGGTGCACCCTGGGACCATAGTTTGTTCTAGAGAAGAGAGTCTTATTCTAGCCGCACATGGGAATATCCAGGGGGGTTCTGGGCTGCAGCTCAGGTCAGGGAAACCAGAACCTCTGGGCCTGGGCCTGGGGATTATTTGAAAGGTCTCTTAGCAATCCCAGCATGCAACCCAGCTGAGCAGCCTCGGGCTAGGCAGGGGCAACATGCTAGAAACCCCAGAGAGAGGAGCTCTGGGCTCCTGGACTGACAACTGAGTCCATGGTCACTGCGCCTGCTTCTTGAGACAAAATAGTTCAGAGACAGGAAAGAAGGCAGTGAATCATGATGCATGGGTTGTGCACCTGGAGGAACTACTTACTTACGGTCAGAGTTAGGCACTGGTACACCCTCTAGCATCAGCAGATAGCAAACAATTAAACCCGACTTCATGGCATCAGGAGTAAACCTGTCTCTTTCAAAGACGTGTCTGATCACTAGAGTGAATGTGTCTTCTGAGTCAGGATCAGCAAAGATAAAAACATATTCAGGTGAGATTGGTCACTCTTCTGTTCCTTCACACTGTTTTTTGGTATTTATTTGGCTGTGTTGAATCTTGGTTGTATCATACAGGATCTAGTTCCCAGCCCCTGGACCCCTGCATTGGGAGCATGGAGTCTTAGCTATGGGGCCATCAGGGAAGTCCTGTCTGCTCCATCTTTATGCCAGTCCACCTAGGCAGGGCAGTGAGCAGAGAGCATGCCGACTACATCTGGCCAGCAGAGGGAGTAGCAGAGGTCTGCATCTGAAGGCCTAGGAAGGGACGTACATGCTGGGTCTCCAGTCCCTACCACTGCCCACCATCTCAGAGCCACCAGACGGCCTCCCTGGGACCTGCACAGCCCGAGCAGAGTGCCTGGGAGTCCCACTTCAGTCCACAGAACAACGGATGATGTAACCAGGGGATGACATGATACAGCAGAAAGAGGAGTAGCTAGGGGCAGAACTGCAGAAGGTGTGAAGGGAGGGCTGGCAGGAGGCAAGACCTCTTGCACTGTGTGTACCACAGGTGGCAGCCACCCCCGTGTGCGGGACTTCCTCTACAACAGACATGTGCTTTCACAACAGCAATGTGCTGAGCAATAGTTTTAAACTGAGGTGCACCCTGGGACCATAGTTTGTTCTAGAGAAGAGAGTCTTATTCTAGCCGCACATGGGAATATCCAGGGGGGTTCTGGGCTGCAGCTCAGGTCAGGGAAACCAGAACCTCTGGGCCTGGGCCTGGGGATTATTTGAAAGGTCTCTTAGCAATCCCAGCATGCAACCCAGCTGAGCAGCCTCGGGCTAGGCAGGGGCAACATGCTAGAAACCCCAGAGAGAGGAGCTCTGGGCTCCTGGACTGACAACTGAGTCCATGGTCACTGCGCCTGCTTCTTGAGACAAAATAGTTCAGAGACAGGAAAGAAGGCAGTGAATCATGATGCATGGGTTGTGCACCTGGAGGAACTACTTACTTACGGTCAGAGTTAGGCACTGGTACACCCTCTAGCATCAGCAGATAGCAAACAATTAAACCCGACTTCATGGCATCAGGAGTAAACCTGTCTCTTTCAAAGACGTGTCTGATCACTAGAGTGAATGTGTCTTCTGAGTCAGGAAGTCAGACAATAATCTAATGGGAATATGTGTACTCACAGAGAAACCAGCCCAGGATACCTGCAACTGGACTAGCCTCAGAGAATTCTGTCTGGGTGGCAACTCTACTGGGACTCGAGGAATCCAGTCTCTTAACTGGCTGTGTTAGAACAAAAGCGTTCAGTAGACGTGGGGAGAAAAGAATGCTGTAATTGAGGAAGAAAAGGACTCACCTCATCACTGAAATTTCTGAAGGCGGCCACTCTCTCTTCCACACTTTCCTGACTCAGGGGCACCAGCTTCAAGCGATCAATTATCTATTTAGAACAAAAGCCATCAGCCCCATATGATACAGTCACCACAGGCATTTCATCTCCTCAAATACACAGTCGGCATCTAACATGTTCATAGGGGGCTTCCTAATAGGAAACGCTACTCCCCTTATTCAAAGGCTTTGATTTCAACTTGGTGACCGACTCAATTCCTATCCCCGTTTTCTGTGGCAGTTTTTACAACTCAGAGACTTCAAATTATTTTGAGAAGGGCAACACAGAAATCCCTTTTAAATTCCCAGGATCATACTTGTCTTTCTTCACTTAACAGGCATGCTGGTGACATTTCCTTTGTTTTAAATGAATCCCACGAAGTGTTTTGATTTTTCAAGGGCATACGTGAACCTGCACTTCAAATACCCCTCCTGAAACTTACATCAAAGGCTCTGTCAATATGCCCACTGTGATACTCGTCAAAAAAGGTGATCAAGTCCAACAGCAGATAGAAGGTGGAGTCCACGTATTTATTTGCACTGACTCCCTGAGCCCGATACCTGAAGGACAAAAAAGAGTGAAGGGGGCAGGGATATATCAGGAATATCTGTGCCATCTGTAACTTGAGGACAATATCTAAAAAAACATCAAAACCTCGTAAGCTCTTTACATGAGGTGCACTAAGGAGTGGAGAACAGTGTGGCATTTGTAGATGGCGGGTTTGACAGCAACCCCTCTATAGCGACAGCGACCCTTGTACGAAGCACAGTTCTCCAGCCTTGGCCGCCACCACAGCAAGCACCCCAACTCAGCGCTCTCTGGGTCGTGTTCTCGGGCGTGTCTGGAGAGGGCGCAAGAAGCAATGACAGCTGCCCAGAGGGGAGCCACATGGCTTGAAGCACAACTCTGCTCCCTCGTGCGTAGGAGGCAGATTCTGAAACACTGGCCTCTACACCTCTAAGAATCCCCCATCCATCCACCACTAGCTCTGTTACCAAATCCCGTGGAGATGGCTGCTAATGGCACAGAGAGGAGTATGATGCCTAGAACTAAACCGCAGGATTAGAATGCTGAGATACTCTTTCATGCCCCCTTTTTTGGGCAAAAATGTTTTCCAAGTGGCTGTGCCAAGCGACAGTTGGTTTAGATGGGAGGAACAGGATCTCTCAAACCACCAGCGCTGGAAGCATGGCGAGCCAGTGGAGCCCCTCTGGGGGGCTGTGTGACACCACAGGGAGGCTGAAGACGCACTAAGTGGATGCTGGGAGCCCGGGGCCCTGGGAGCCAGCCTGGCCTTACCGTTCTGCGATGGAGAGGGCCATGTTCTTCAGCCGCTCCTTGTTGGACTGTGGCGCGCTGATCTGGGGCACAACGGGGCTGAGCAGCTTGTTCATCAGCTCCAGCACCTTGTCAGGATTCTGTTAGGGTTTTATTATAAAAGAAGGAATCCATTAAAACCAAGAAGAAGAAAAACAGGAAATCACCAACAAAAGGGGGAACCCTGCTCTGGACTGTGACCTGGGTGGAGATGACACAGACACACATCTGTGGAAAACCCATCAAGTGCTACACGGAGCATCTGTACCTTTCTCTACTTTTCCCCTAGACCTCAGTCTCAATATCAGGCTTTCCCAACAGCTCAGCAGTAAAGAATCTACCTGTGATGCAGGAGAACTGGCCTTGATCCCTGGGTGGGGAAGATCCCCTGGAGATGGAAATGGCAACCCAGGCCAGGATTCTTGCCTGGAGAATTCCATAGACAGAGGAGCCTGGCGGGCTACAGTCCATGGGGTCACAAAGAGGCCGACACGACTGAGCAACTTTACTTTCCTTCAATCTCAACATTTCTGAATTAGAAAAACAGATTATAACTCTCTTATTGCCCACGTCGCTTGGGTGATAAACAGAGAATGCCGTCTTCTTTAGGCCACAAAGATACCAGTATTCCCTAAACGGTCTAACGCAGAACTCCTAACTCTGGGGCTCTCAGCCTGCCTTGGCTATAGCTCTGTCCCCGACACCCCGAGGCTGCCGGGAGAGGGTGAGCTCCAGCAGCTTCCCCATCCAAGAGTGATGGACGTTTACTCGGCTGCCAAGGGAGACTATAGCTCAATGCCCTCAGGCCAGGCTTTCAATACATCGCACTCTTGTCAGGCCAGAAACACCTTGTGGGCAGAAATAATTCTGTAAAATGGGAACGTCACCCTGACCGGACCATTAACTGCCTAAGCGCTAGGAGCAAATGCCTCAGCAGAGAGAGGGGTACAACAAACGGCACCATCAAAATGGCTTTTAATGCCGAAAGGCTGACAGATCTATTGGGCACAGAAGAAGGAAAAGGACACATTTACCTTGGCAAGGTCATAAAGCTTTGCTGCTTCTTCAAACAGTCCTTTATTTTCTGCGACGGAAGCAACTTTGTTGATAATAGGCTTTGTGTCACTGGTGAACTTATCTATGACTCCAGGCTGACAAGACAAATTATGGAGGGGAAGAAGAGAGACAGGGGGGCGGTGGGGGAACAGAGCTGTTATTTTAAACATAGAGAAGCAATTGGGATCCGAAAACTACTTTAACAGAAAATGCTTTCCCTGGGCAATGCATATATTTCATCGGCTAGACTCTGGCTTTCCTGAAGGTATAAGAGCCTAATACATGAGAAGAGAACCCCTGAATCAGGCAGGCTCACAGGTAGCACAGAGTTGGCAGTAGGACTCTCTGCTTTCTAATGTTCCAAAATGACCCGGAGAGTCGGTGAAATCATCAGTGATTTTAATGTTGCTGATGCGTAGGCCCTTGGTGTGTGTGTGGGGCGGGGCTGTGGGGGGGATCCGGAGGCTCAGGGAAAACACCTGCAAGATTCTGGATTTGCTTTCTAAGACAAATGGCAAGAGAAATTCAGTCCTGAAAAAGAAATACATGGCAAGTGCTGTCAGGATATTAGAACTACCAACAAAAAAAATCTGCAGCATCATTCAGAGTAACCAAATGGTCAAGAGAGTGTATGAGAGGCCTCAGGAACTACAAGAGAGAGGAGAGATGCCGCGACGTGTGACCAGCTTGTCTGACTCTCCATCAGCCCTGGACCAAGTCGGGTGACCTTCTCTGCCACCCTGGCAGCACAGGAGGTCAGTGAAGAGCATGGGCTCTGGGGTCAAGGACTGGGTTCAAATTTCAGCTCACTTTTTTCACTAGCTGTGTGACCTTGAGGAGAATAATAAATCTTTCTTGTCTCCACTTCCTCCCTTGAAAAACAGCTAACAGTTGCCACTGTGTTGGGTTCTTGTGGCTGTTTGGTGAGAATATACACAGGGAGCAGTCAGCACAGGGCCTGGCAGCGCTCGCTGCTCCAGGAGCATGGCCGCTGTTACCAGCACAGCCACTGCTCTTCCTCGGAGCCACGCGGTGTACGCTGTGGGAGCTCGTTCCACGATTCCTGGGTCTAAACTAGCTATCTGTGTAAGCAGGGAAAGTGAGTCCCTGAGAGAGGCCAAGGGGCCCGAGTGGGCTCAGGAGAGGGCTCCACGCCAGGGCTTCAGCCCCTTCTGCACTGCCCAACAGCCGTGATGGGCCTCAGGGAATCACGGGGGCCCACAGAGCAGTCGCATCCCTGGGGTCGGTGCAGAGGCCTGGACCCTCCAAAGCCACCTGTGGGAGAGAGGTCAAGCGCATGTCTAACTCTCCCATCTGGGGAGGGTAGGTGCAGTAGTCAATTTCTTTCCTGTGTATTCTCTGAGCCAAGAATGGGAGAAGCATAGCCTTTTCATATGAAAAAATGGCAGGTGTACACAGACTATTTACTCTGAACATAATTTAAAAAGCTATCTCACCACAAAATCACATATTTTAAGGAGAAATGTATATGTATGTAAAATCATGGTCACCACTTGGGGTCTGTAATTTCCATTCTTTGTTTTCAAAACTAAAAAGCAACTTCATTCAGATTTGCATCTTTAGTACCTTGAATCCTAAAAGACAACTGTATCTTTCTGGACAATCATAACCCCCCACTGCAAACCAACACATCTCTAGCGGCCCCCTGAACCCACCTTTCTGCTTCCATCGTTCTCCAGTTTCCCAAGAATCATATCGAACTGCGGAGAAAAATAAGTTCACTCTGTTTACTGAACAAGAATATACATGGAATTTGTACTTCTTCGGAGACAATGTAGGACCAGAGGAGGTGGAAGAAGTCTAGAGAACACAGAGACTGAATCGATATTTTCACTGTCTGAAACCAAAGACAACTCTAAAGCCCCACCCCTGCCTCCCCAACTCACCCCAAGGTGACTGCCTGGTCCCCCACAGCACGAGGACCTGTGCCCTGGACAGGCTGGCAGACGTACCTCTCGACTTTCTATCACCAGCTCACTCACACAGCGCAGGAACATGTTCTCTCCTTGGCTATCCTTCTCATCCCTAGGAGGAGACAACACCACCCGCGGTTGCTGGTGCGGCTTCAGGGTCGCTACCATCACCCTCATAATGGCGGAAGCCAAAACCTGCTGAGCTAAGCGGTCAAATGCCAGACTGACCTGAGGAAGTAGAAGTACTGGAGGGCCTCCCTTGGGTCCGTGGACTCAAACTTCCGGGTGTAGAGCATGAGCAGCCGCACGAAGTTCAGCCTCCGCATGCAGGGCGGGTCGCCAGGCTCATGGCTGACTGAATGGGATGGGCGGGGACACAGAGCTGGTCACATCCACACAATCAGGAACTTCGGGCACCAAAGCCAAAGACCCAGTGGCAGCTCCTCCGGCAGTCCTGCCAATGTCTGCCAGGGCGAGCTCAGACCACTCCCCTTCACCACCGTCCTCAATTTCGGCCCAAGTACAGAGCAGAGAAAATGGCACTCTGCAGTGAAGCGCTAGAGCATTGGTCTTGGAATGCAAAGGTGGCGACAACCATGATGGCGTGTGCCCTGGGGTGGGTCTGCTGTGCTACTTAGGAAGCCGCAGCCACTCGGGCACATGTGTCTTCTCTCCCTCTTGACTCCCACCCCACGCCGGCACATACACCCGACGGCTGGATGCGCCTTCCAGTGTCTCCAACTAGAGCCCCAGCCCCAACTAGAACCAGTCTCTAGGCTGAGATATTCAACTCCCCAGGGAATTCAAATAGAGGGGTGGGGAGAAGCAAGCCCCTTTACACCGATCACCCCAGAGGCCCAACTGTCTACAACCCTCTAAGACAACTGGCACTATCTGCCCGGATCCAGCTGACAAACACTCACGGAGCTGAGCACTCTGTCCTGAGGATTTTAGAAGCAGCTTCAGCTCAAAGAGCACCAGCGCCACGTGGACGGCGTGGCAGCGCAACCGTTCCATGCGGAAGAGAAAGGCGATGGCAGCTTCAAACTGCGCCGTCAGGAACAGCACTTGGAAGTAGAGGAAGGGCTGCTGGTTCACCGTGAAGTGGGACTCGCCTGGGGAGAGGAGTGGTCGCTGACTCACAAAGAGCCTCTCGACTTTCTATCACCGGGCCCCCCTTTTTATCCTTCTCACCCCTAGGAGGAGACAACACCACCCGCGGTTGCTGGTGCGGCTTCAGGGTCGCTACCATCACCCTCATAATGGCGGAAGCCAAAACCTGCTGAGCTAAGCGGTCAAATGCCAGACTGACCTGAGGAAGTAGAAGTACTGGAGGGCCTCCCTTGGGTCCGTGGACTCAAACTTCCGGGTGTAGAGCATGAGCAGCCGCACAGTTCAGCCTCCGCATGCAGGGGCGGGTCGCCAGGCTCATGGCTGACTGAATGGGATGGGCGGGGACACAGAGCTGGTCACATCCACACAATCAGGAACTTCGGGCACCAAAGCCAAAGACCCAGTGGCAGCTCCTCCGGCAGTCCTGCCAATGTCTGCCAGGGCGAGCTCAGACCACTCCCCTTCACCACCGTCCTCAATTTCGGCCCAAGTACAGAGCAGAGAAAATGGCACTCTGCAGTGAAGCGCTAGAGCATTGGTCTTGGAATGCAAAGGTGGCGACAACCATGATGGCGTGTGCCCTGGGGTGGGTCTGCTGTGCTACTTAGGAAGCCGCAGCCACTCGGGCACATGTGTCTTCTCTCCCTCTTGACTCCCACCCCACGCCGGCACATACACCCGACGGCTGGATGCGCCTTCCAGTGTCTCCAACTAGAGCCCCAGCCCCAACTAGAACCAGTCTCTAGGCTGAGATATTCAACTCCCCAGGGAATTCAAATAGAGGGGTGGGGAGAAGCAAGCCCCTTTACACCGATCACCCCAGAGGCCCAACTGTCTACAACCCTCTAAGACAACTGGCACTATCTGCCCGGATCCAGCTGACAAACACTCACGGAGCTGAGCACTCTGTCCTGAGGATTTTAGAAGCAGCTTCAGCTCAAAGAGCACCAGCGCCACGTGGACGGCGTGGCAGCGCAACCGTTCCATGCGGAAGAGAAAGGCGATGGCAGCTTCAAACTGCGCCGTCAGGAACAGCACTTGGAAGTAGAGGAAGGGCTGCTGGTTCACCGTGAAGTGGGACTCGCCTGGGGAGAGGAGTGGTCGCTGACTCACAAAGAGTCTGACTACCGGCAGCCCTGGGCCCACAGGAAGCCGCGTGCACTTGAAGGACTTGCTGGGCGGGAGGAGGGCACAGCCTGAGCCTGAATGGACTCGGGGGCTCTGGACACAGTGGCTGCCACTCCAGCCTCACCCTGCTGTCACGGCCTCCGGACTTCACAACACAACTGGGGAGCGGGGCCCGTGTGGGAAAGCCCAAGCTTCTTGTGTTAGTGGGGAGAGATCAGGATCTTAAAACGGAATGCCAATGGGCTGTTTAACTCCTGTATCCTGATGCGTCCGCCAGTAAGGAGAGGAATGATTTCAGAGCTTCAGTTCTCTCATATTCACTGCATTTAACACTGTTGACCACCAGTTGGAAATCTCTTCCTAGAATTTTTAAACAGTGAGAGAAAGAAAAGAAAAGCTCTTTCTCCCTTGGGTGTGCTCAGACACAGTCGCTGTGAGATCTCTGAGGGGGTGCAGCCAAGTCCTCTCCTGTCTCTCTCTGAGCCCGTGTCCACCAGAGCAGTTCAAGGACTGTCAAGGACCATGTAAGCCACATCTGCCATTGAAGGCCACGTGTGCAGAGGTTACTCGAATCTGAAATCATCGCTGTGTTGTGTTGTAAAGATTCACAGGGTTTTGAAGGGAAGACAGTTCAGAGACAAGGATTTCCCCAGAAAAAAAGCTAAGTAGTGACCTTAGGTGGGCGAGAGAGAGTGAGAAGGCATTTGTGCCCAGGGGATCTTACCATAGTCTTCCAACAGCTGTTTCTGGAACTGAGAGAGAGTGAGCCTGTCCTGTGGGGAGCTGGTGCCGTCATCATCGAAACACACCTGGTTCAACTAAACCCCCAAGAGAAAGACAGGCATTGGTACCAACTATTTCCAGAGCCTAGCGGCCATGCTCAAGGCTATGCTAATGGCTGTGTTACTGGTTGGGAATATTACACAATAAAAACCGGGCCAGGAGACAGGAAGTCCACTAGTGTGGTCACCTTCCTGACAGCATACATTAAGCAGGAAGACTTGTGTGCAGAGCGTGGGCAGGGGGAAGGGGCCAGTGTCCCGCTGAGCAAGGGAAGACGCCTGCCTTCAGCCACAGGTAGTCCTCGGTTTTGTCAGCCACTTCGCTCTGGTTATCGGTGACGTCACATCTGCCAATGATGCAGTACACGGCCCGCTTGTAGGGGTCCGTGTTGTTCCTGAGGGCCCTGCGGTAATGCAGTCGGAGCTTGTTCTCTGTAGCTGGGGACAATCTGAAGACACAAGGAAAAGAGAGACACACAGGCTGAAGATCCTCAAAGGCACCTGAAAGCACCTAGGGCCCAACCATGTAACAGAGATACAAAGCCTCCCTCCACTGTCCCACGACCTCCTCGGGTACCATTACTTTAACCTGACTTGCGGCTCCCAGCACCTGTGTCTCTCCTGCTGGTTTCCTCGAGTAGTGGCCTGCAGGGCCACAGGAGACAGCCCGGGGAATTAGCCCTCTCCCCCACATCCCCAAGCGACCTCCAGGCTGTGATAGAGTCCCTAGAGTGAGTGAGTCCCTTGACTGCCTCAGGCCCACTCTGGCCTCTCCACTCCCTGAGCCCTGTGACATTACTGACCCAATAAACGCCCTGCCTCAAACCCTTGCCTCAGGGTCTCCTTCTGGAAGAATCCTAAGACATGGTCCCTCCTTTACACTCTGTCATGAGCAAGACAGGACTTACAGTTTACGGCACTCTCTCTCCACGGCGTCACTGACACTGCCATAGTTTTCCACACATATAACTGGGGTGAACACTGCTATTTCCTCTACATACATGTACATATGTTTAAACTGGGTTTGAATATGAATTGAAGTCCAATTACATTAATAGAAATCAGAGAAAAATGAATGCCTTGCAGTTCCTTAATGCAAGAGAACTTAAAAAACAAAACAAAACAGGGACTTCCTTGGTGGTCCAATGGCTAAAACTCTGAGCTCCCATTGCAGGGGCCTGGGTTCGATCCCTGGTCAGGGAATTAGATCCCACATGCTGCAACTAAGACCCAGTGAAAACAAATAAAAATAATAGTAAATAATAAAACTATGTAAAAGCAAAATAAAATAAAATATTAAAATAATAATAATAATAATGATAAATATATTAAAAAACGAGAAAAAAACCCAACTCAGTGAATTGACTCTATGGTTGTATCTCAAGTCTGCTAACATCTAGTTCTGGTCTTTGAGCTATGAAGTGCATAATAATGCATTTTCATCCAGATCAACCAGAAAAGTACTAAGTGTGAACAAGTGCAGCAAAATAGTTTCACTTTATAAAACATCCTTAATGTGCCTAGGACTTTATAAGTCTAAATACAAGTGTCAGAACGGCGCTCTTGAGCTCTGCGTGCTTTCTAAACTTCATTTTTCTCCCAAGCAGAAACTTATTTGGAGCCATGCACGAGAAAAAGTGTGCAATGCCAGTGGGGGCCACCCTGCTGATCCCATGTGGCTTCTTCCAGATGCGGCAGCTTGCTCACTATACCTTCTGTCCTTGCTGTTCATGTACTCCTGGAACCAAGTTTTGAACTCTCCCAGCTGGTGCTGGGCTCGGTTGACCACCTGTGAAGCGGCAAGCAGGTCTCCACAGCGCATGCAGTAATAAATCAATGCCCAGACAGGATGGCCTTCCACCTCCCCATCCTGGAAGAGGAAAGGTGTTCAAGTCAATAGGCCAACAAAAGCTAACTGGTGGCTTTCTGACGTGCTGGCCCTCAGCTAAGCCACGTCACTCAACCTCACCACTCCACGGGGCAGGGACCTTGAATGGCTTCCTCCTTTCTGTTTTACAAACCAGGAAACCGAAGCATGGGGTTGTTAAACAATGTCTCCATGGTAAGCGGGTAAGCGCCAGTGTAGCCTAGAGCCGTTCCATTTACCCCACATAATTCAAAGCTAGTCAGTGGGTTCTCCATGGTACCCTAGGGCCCATGGCAATTGGGTGACATGTTCTTTGGTGATGAGGTACACACATGCACTCCTGCCGCCCCCACAAGTAAGGGGTAAAGATGTTCACCGACCAGCAAGAAACTATCACTGTATTAGAGCTGCACTGTGCTGGGGACTGGCATCTAGGAAAGAAGGTCTGTTCTCACCTTCCCAGTACCAGAGCGTCTCTCTCCTAAAAGTGGCCGTGTCCCCCCGAACTGTGCAGCAGCCCCGTGGTTACTCCTCCACGACTCCTCCAGAGCCTGGACCTCAGACTTCCCTCCTTGGCCCTACCACCCTCCCCTCAGCAGGACTCTTTCTAAAGCTCAGATCTGACAGTGTCACTTCCTCACTGAAACCCCGATGAGTTATTTCCACCTTAAATGCTTAGTCTAGCCACTCCCCAAGCCGCCCCACCGTGGCACAGCCCCTCCCCGCCCCCCAGGCCAAGTGTTCCATACCGCTTCTGTGCGTCCATTCTCCCCGCTCCCTCCACCCAGAACGCCCTATCTGAGACCACTGACTGGCAAGCCCCCACTCTTCAATCACCAGGGTGGGCCTCACCTCCCACAGGAAGCCAGCCTCCTGTGTATCCCGCCATGCCTGGTACAAAGCTCCGGTTCAGTACTCTGCACCCAGTATGTACGTGACTGTAACTGGATTGAGAGCTGACAACAAAGGCACTTTCTAGGAAGCATATCTAACTCTATTCCGCCAGCTGTTTGAGCCAACAATCTCAGAAGTCATCCCTGACTCTGCCACCCACACCCGCAGCCAAAGTCTTGCAGTCCTGGTGGGTCTATTTTCAAAACATGTCCAGAACCCAGTGACATCGTCCCCCTGCACCCTCCTCCACTACTGTCACCTGGACTCCTGCACCGGTGCCCGCCCGCCCACCCCAGGTCTCCTAGCATCTCTCCCTGCCCTCTGGTCTCTTCTCCATACAGCAGTCTCCACACCTAACCTCATTTAAACTAAAAATGCCTATCCAGGTGATCGCTCTGGAGGAGTAATTGACCACATACAGAAAAATGTCAGTACCTGAAGTCCAGGCAAGGGAGCCGGAAGTTTAATGTTCAGGAAACTTCGAACCAACTGATACGTCCCAGGCACGCCACCTAGCTGGGCCTGATGTAAGTTTCCAAAGACAGTCACAAGGGTGTAATTCTTATAACTGGAAAAAATTTAAAGGCCATTAAAAAAAAACAACAACACAAACAACACCGTGAACTTCACAGGGCAGGGCCTAGACTTCAGACTAACATAGAAGAGGAAACAAGTGCATTCTTAATGAAGCATGCTACATTATTCATTCGGTGGGCGGTGGATCACTGTGAAGACTTCTTATCACTAAGCCACATAACTGTGGATTTCAAATGCGGAAAGGGCTACTGTGAAGAATAACAAGTGTGCCAGCTCACACAGCCTAAGACCCTTGTGGGATCTTCTCAAACTTGTTATTTTGAAAAAATTTTTAAACCTACAGAAAAAAATAAATAGTCCAACAAGTAGTCATAACTCTTGACAGACTCATCGGTTGTTAATATTTATATGCATGTTTTCCTCTCTCACACACATACATTTTATCTGAAGCACTTGAAAATGTCATACAGAAATCAGGGGTCATTTCATCTGTAAATACTTTACCGTGTATCTCCTATATTGGGACATTAAAAAATGTGGATATGTGTTATATTTTAGACAATAATAGTACGTTACTGCTAAATTTCTTGGTGTCATGATAGTATTAAGGTTAGGTAGGAGAATGTCCCAATATATCATTCTGAGTGTTAATTACAGAAAACAGACTCATTGGAAAATGATGTAGTTATAAAAAGTGATACTGACCAAAATTTACAAGCCGAAAAAATATTATATGCATTTGGATCATAAGCTGTGTTAAATATAAAAAAATTATACAGCTCTGTTTCTCAAACCGTGACATCGTCCCCTGCACCCTCCTCCACTACTGTCACCTGGACTCCTGCACCGGTGCCCGCCCGACCACCCCAGGTCTCCTAGCATCTCTCCCTGCCCTCTGGTCTCTTCTCCATACAGCAGTCTCCACACCTAACCTCATTTAAACTAAAAATGCCTATCCAGGTGATCGCTCTGGAGGAGTAATTGACCACATACAGAAAAATGTCAGTACCTGAAGTCCAGGCAAGGGAGCCGGAAGTTTAATGTTCAGGAAACTTCGAACCAACTGATACGTCCCAGGCACGCCACCTAGCTGGGCCTGATGTAAGTTTCCAAAGACAGTCACAAGGGTGTAATTCTTATAACTGGAAAAAATTTAAAGGCCATTAAAAAAAAACAACAACACAAACAACACCGTGAACTTCACAGGGCAGGGCCTAGACTTCAGACTAACATAGAAGAGGAAACAAGTGCATTCTTAATGAAGCATGCTACATTATTCATTCGGTGGGCGGTGGATCACTGTGAAGACTTCTTATCACTAAGCCACATAACTGTGGATTTCAAATGCGGAAAGGGCTACTGTGAAGAATAACAAGTGTGCCAGCTCACACAGCCTAAGACCCTTGTGGGATCTTCTCAAACTTGTTATTTTGAAAAATTTTAAGCCTACAGAAAAAAATAAATAGTCCAACAAGTAGTCATAACTCTTGACAGACTCATCGGTTGTTAATATTTATATGCATGTTTTCCTCTCTCACACACATACATTTTATCTGAAGCACTTGAAAATGTCATACAGAAATCAGGGGTCATTTCATCTGTAAATACTTTACCGTGTATCTCCTATATTGGGACATTAAAAAATGTGGATATGTGTTATATTTTAGACAATAATAGTACGTTACTGCTAAATTTCTTGGTGTCATGATAGTATTAAGGTTAGGTAGGAGAATGTCCCAATATATCATTCTGAGTGTTAATTACAGAAAACAGACTCATTGGAAAATGATGTAGTTATAAAAAGTGATACTGACCAAAAAAATTTACAAGCCGACTATATAAAACCATATATTATATGCATTTGGATCATAAGCTGTGTAAAAGATAAATATAAAACAAAATATTCATGTTCCACAAAGGTGGTGGGGTGGAGGTAATGAAATACAGCAAGACACCAGAAGCCACTGGATGAGAGAGGGACTGTTCCTTTTCTCGGCTTTTCTTTTCAGCATCTTTCAAAATGTCTATAATAATCATAACATTTTTATGGTGAAAAATAAACACAATTTTATTTAACAAATACAATGAGTTTTCTACCACTGGAAGTATTTAAAAGCAGAGGCTGGAAAAGGGATTAAAGTCCTGTAGTAAGCAGGACATGCCCACCATGCTCTCTACCAACTCAAATGAAGACAACCCACATGCTGGAAACAGACTCAGTTGAGGAAGCAGCCTAAATTCCTTGAGAGCTCAGAAATGCTATCTTGCTTCAGATTTGAAATACTCAAAAAATAATTTGGGTCCACTGTGCCATCTGGTATATTACTGTATGGTGGGACTTCCCCGGCAGTCCAGTGGTTAAGACTTCGCCTTCCCAACGCAGTGGGTACAGGATCAATCTTTGCATGGGAAGCGAAGACCCTACGTGTTTCGAGCCCAAAAAAAACAAAACATAAAACAAAGCAATATTTTAACAAATTCAATGAAGACTTTAAATATGGTCCATATCAAAAAAATCTTAAAAAAGAAAATACTGTATACTATACTGTCAGTGGATTAACACCAGCAAAAATGTATTTTTAAGTGAGTGTGGTTATCTGAAATATTCCTTTTATCAAAAGGGACAACAAATCCTTAGAAAGGATTCCAACAGAGAGAGATGCTACTAGATCAAAAAAGAAAATAAGTATACAATAGTTGTGCACAAGAAACTCCTGGGGGCTTCCCAGGTGGCTCAGTGATAAAGAATCTGCCTGCCAAGGCAGGAGACAGTTTCAATTCCTGATCCAGGAAGATCCCACATGTGGCGGAGCAACTAAGCCTGTGAGCCACGACTATGGAGCCTGCACTCCAGAGCCTTGGATTCGCAACCATGGAGCCCATATGCTGCAACTACTGAAGCCCGTGTGCCCTAGAGCCTAAGTTTCCCAACAAGAGAAGTCACTGCAACAAGCAACAAAAAGCCTGCTCACCTCAACTAGAGAGTAGCCCATACTCCTGCAACTAATGAAGAGCCTGTGGCAGCAGTGAAAACCCAGAATAGCCAAAGGAAAAAAGCACCCTCCAAACAAAAAAAATAAAATAAAAAAAAATTAAAATAATCATAACATTTTATGGTGAAAAATAAACACAATTTTATTTAACAAATACAATGAGTTTTCTACCACTGGAAGTATTTAAAAGCAGAGGCTGGAAAAGGGATTAAAGTCCTGTAGTAAGCAGGACATGCCCACCATGCTCTCTACCAACTCAAATGAAGACAACCCACATGCTGGAAACAGACTCAGTTGAGGAAGCAGCCTAAATTCCTTGAGAGCTCAGAAATGCTATCTTGCTTCAGATTTGAAATACTCAAAAAATAATTTGGGTCCACTGTGCCATCTGGTATATTACTGTATGGTGGGACTTCCCCGGCAGTCCAGTGGTTAAGACTTCGCCTTCCAACGCAGTGGGTACAGGATCAATCTTTGCATGGGAAGCGAAGACCCTACGTGTTTCGAGCCCAAAAAAAACAAAACATAAAACAAAGCAATATTTTAACAAATTCAATGAAGACTTTAAATATGGTCCATATCAAAAAAATCTTAAAAAAGAAAATACTGTATACTATACTGTCAGTGGATTAACACCAGCAAAAATGTATTTTTAAGTGAGTGTGGTTATCTGAAATATTCCTTTTATCAAAAGGGACAACAAATCCTTAGAAAGGATTCCAACAGAGAGAGATGCTACTAGATCAAAAAAGAAAATAAGTATACAATAGTTGTGCACAAGAAACTCCTGGGGGCTTCCCAGGTGGCTCAGTGATAAAGAATCTGCCTGCCAAGGCAGGAGACAGTTTCAATTCCTGATCCAGGAAGATCCCACATGTGGCGGAGCAACTAAGCCTGTGAGCCACGACTATGGAGCCTGCACTCCAGAGCCTTGGATTCGCAACCATGGAGCCCATATGCTGCAACTACTGAAGCCCGTGTGCCCTAGAGCCTAAGTTTCCCAACAAGAGAAGTCACTGCAACAAGCAACAAAAAGCCTGCTCACCTCAACTAGAGAGTAGCCCATACTCCCTGCAACTAATGAAGAGCCTGTGGCAGCAGTGAAAACCCAGAATAGCCAAAGGGAAAAAAAAAGCACCCCCCTCCAAACAAAATAAAATAAAATTAAAATTAAAAAAAGAGAAACTCCTGAGTACTCCAAGTACTGTCAAAGGAATTAATGGAACAACATCATTCTAAAAAAACTAAATGAAAAGAACGGTAAAAGAAATGGGATGGCTTACATACATGAAACCCCAAACCGTAGCCTGGTACTTCTGGTGAAGTCAAGCACCAACATTAAGGATTAGATTTACTGAAGAAAAAGCAGTCATATACTTATACCCATTTAAAAAAAAAAAAAGACTAATGCTTCTTATATATTTTAAGAAATTTTGACTCATATTTTGCTTACTTGTCACAAATAAATACCACAATATATATTAGGTTCTTCACAGTTGAAGACTCACAAAACTTACAAAAACTGAGGGAAAGCCCGATAGAGTACTTTATGAACTCTTCACACCTGTGCCAGAAGCATAAAAGACCACTTGGAATTCCAGATTTTTCTTAACAAAGGAAAGGAGGCTAGTGAGTTTAATATGTTCAACAGTGTTCATTGTGGGTTGCTATTAAATAATTAATTTAGTACTTGGTATAAAAACCTGTTCTCTGCTGTACCAAGTCTGAATTACCCTGACTTCCTAATGAAGTGTTATTTTGTTGACAGAGGGTAACCACAGTACAAGGCCACTGGCAGCTGCGTGGGTGCAGAGGCAAAGAGCTGCAACTGAGCAAGTATACTCAGCTTGGCTTTCTCTTCTCCAGCCAACAGAGAGAGGCCCAGCACCCTGTCTCTGAGATAAAGAGGGTCTGTTGCACACTCATGACAACCCCTGCTGGTCAATTCAGAGTGAGGAGAAGTAGCCACAGGGAGTGGATGAATGGCATGTGCCCAACCAATGAGCAGGACAAAGGCAGGGCACACGGGCACAGCCACAAACCCCTCTGTGATCAACCCCAATTAGTGAGGAGGTGGCAAAAACTCAGGCACAAATCAGAGGCATTGGCAGCTGGGAAGGATCCGGACTCACAGGATTAACCAAGCAGAGTGAGGAGGAAAACAAAGGCTCCTAGGGTTTGGAGGTGGTAATGCTGGGTGGAGAAAATTAAAATGCTGAGAGAAAACCAAGAGTCTAAGTAGCAATGGCCGAACCCCTTGAGGGCCCAGGATCCTGATGCAAGGCACTGTGCCCTAACGCTGTGTCTCTGTACTGAGGGATGGAGGGTGGAGAGAGAGAAAGAAAAGTCTAACAGGGCTCAAGGCTCCCACACACACAGTTTTACATCTGAGACAGTTCCGGTAGAGAAATGCTCCTGAGAAAGAGAAAACAGCGGACCTCTCAGACTCACTCCACCTTGTTTAAAGGACACAGCTCCAGAGCTCTTAGCTCAAGGACTCCTTGATGGAGGAGAATGGCTGCCTTCGGGGGGTTCTCAGGGTAGCCTCCGTGCTGCCGCCTCACCTCTGCTCCAGGTAGCCCAAGGCCTGCCTGACGAACTCCATGCGCACTTCCACGCTGTTGCGGCTCTTCAGGGCATCGCTCGCCGGCACCAACAGCACGTCGGCCATCTGCTTCACCATGGCCCACATGTCAGAGATGTTCTGCACGTAAACGACACTGCACGTGACAATGCTGCAGGGCAGGGGAAGCGGCCTGGCTCTTCGAGGTGCTCTGACGTGGAGGACGGAGGTTAGCGCCCTGCCTGCAGCTGTCAGGCTCGAGCCCGGCACAGAAGCTGCCCCTCTGCCCAGCTGAGGCCAGGCTCCATCTCCCCGTGAGCAGCCCCCATCCCGAGCTGATTTTCAGATCAATTACTATTCTAGGCCTGACATAACCACCTACATAATTAAGACCACATAAAAGTAACAAGAACACTGAATCTCAGTGGGTTATCCCTTAAGAGAGAGGGAACACATTTATAATCATCCAGAGCTCTAGAAGTTTCAACTCAAGTAGTTGTGTGTCAGTCCTTACAAGGTCATTTGAGTTTTCTAAGGCTTAAAATAAGAATTTAACCTAAATAATACAGGCTCAGCCCTTCCAAAGGCTCTCCAGGGTCCCTGCTCCGAGCCTATTTTATGAGCAGCATGGCCTCCCGTTCTCCTGCCTCCTCACTCCCCTCAAAGGGCGCCCCCCATGCAGCCTCCTAGGAGAGGCGGCGGGGGTTGGGGGGTGCTGGCCTGGGTGTAACCACCACACAGCTAGACTCTCGTCTCCCAGAATCCTCCTGGGTGTAAACCTTGCCTCAAAAATGTGTTCCCTGGAAGCTTTCCAATATTATGAAGTTACGAATCCTTGGAAGACAGTAGCAACTGGAGAAAAAGCAGGTGTACAGTTTTACTAAAGGAAAAGAAAAAATCCTGTTTTCACTGTCTCCTGCAAAATTTAAAAAACTATAGAAAATCCACCTACATGTGACTCTCTCTAGGTGGTGAGAGGACAGGTCCTGCCCACTTACCAATCTAGCCATTCCTTTTGTTTTTTTACTTTTTCCACCCAGTGGGAGAAAACTTGGCCAAGGATGAGAATTGAGGGAGAGGCATGAGAAGGTGGAATCAGAGAGAAACAAAGCCAGTGGCATGTGAAGGGGCTCACGGTATGAAAACCATATCACCTTTACAATTCGCATCTCTTGAAAGAGCCCTATCTAAAGAGGGAAACTGACAGGGACGAGCTGGAGCCTGCCAGGACTTCAAAGCAAACACAACTTGGCTGGGCCTTTTGAAGATGCATTAAAGATACATACATACATATATATATATATATATATATAGCAACATCATCAAAAAAAACCACCCCAAAACTATTTAAAAGAAAACTACAGAAAAGTTAACAACTTCTGTAGCACAGAATTTCTCTTTAGCACATTTCTGTCAAATCAGCAAGTTGCTAATCCAATCAGAACACCAGACTGCACATGTCTTCCTGGGCCAGCTCCAGGCGTTACCTTATCATCCAGCTCTGCGACAGAAGCACAGAGGTCCAAGAGGTTAGGCTGCAGGTGTCCGTTTACAATCTTCTCGTTATAGATATAAATCTGAAAGGAAGAGCAAAGTAAATGGCACACATTCCGTCTTCACCTCCTCTTTTCAGAACCCCTTGAAGCAGTTCTGAAACCAACTTCTGCCCAATGGTTGCAAGCTTCGGCCAGACTTTCCCCCCTCCAAGTGTCTGTGCTATTCCCACTTGCCTGGAGGGCAAAGCCTCTGGCCAGCCTCTCAGCCCTGTGTCCAAGCTTCAGGCAGCGGCATGAGCACACCAGAGCGGACGGCTACCCCAGCCTTCCTAACACCTGGGGAGCGGGTGCGGGGGTGGACGGGGGGAGGAGCACCAGGGGCTGTTCTGGCTGCTCCGCCCAGCAGACCCTCGGTCCCTGGCAACCAAAGTGGAGGACGGGACAGTGGACCATCTCTGACTGCTGGTTCCTAAGAACCTGAGGCAGAGTCTGGTCCCTTTCTGGCAAAAGGACTGAATGCCCCCCACTCAGGGCCTGAGCACTGAGTAAGGACTGTCAGGTCGCAGCCGTCCACATATGTTAGAAGAGCACTCCTGCCCAAATGCAGTACCCATTTCTCTCAGAAAAAAATCCCAGGTCCTTAGTAAAATTTTCTCAAGAAAAGGAAACTATGTGACGTTTAAGGAATGAAAAAGCCAATGTGACTTTGGATTTTAAAAAAACCCAGCACAATGATGGTAAAAACTAGCAAGCTCTACTTGTTGCATCTGAAGTCCTTGCTTGCTGAGGACTGAACTGGTAGTGACCTTAGACATATCAGGACCTTTTTGAACCATACCTCCCTCTACTCCGAACAGGGGAGAGCATTACGTAGCCTCCAGAAGTGTTCTAAATCGTAAAGATAAGGTGGTGTTGATTCACACAACGAGCATTTGTGAGGGGCCTTCCCTTGGGCACTATGTTCAACATGGGATATAAAGATTCTCTCTCCACTGGACGAGACAGCCATGTAAACACATACATGACACTACAGTGTCCTGAGTGCTAGAAAATCTTAGTTGCTTCATTCATCCAGCTCTGCGACAGAAGCACAGAGGTCCAAGAGGTTAGGCTGCAGGTGTCCGTTTACAATCTTCTCGTTATAGATATAAATCTGAAAGGAAGAGCAAAGTAAATGGCACACATTCCGTCTTCACCTCCTCTTTTCAGAACCCCTTGAAGCAGTTCTGAAACCAACTTCTGCCCAATGGTTGCAAGCTTCGGCCAGACTTTCCCCCCTCCAAGTGTCTGTGCTATTCCCACTTGCCTGGAGGGCAAAGCCTCTGGCCAGCCTCTCAGCCCTGTGTCCAAGCTTCAGGCAGCGGCATGAGCACACCAGAGCGGACGGCTACCCCAGCCTTCCTAACACCTGGGGAGCGGGTGCGGGGGTGGACGGGGGGAGGAGCACCAGGGGCTGTTCTGGCTGCTCCGCCCAGCAGACCCTCGGTCCCTGGCAACCAAAGTGGAGGACGGGACAGTGGACCATCTCTGACTGCTGGTTCCTAAGAACCTGAGGCAGAGTCTGGTCCCTTTCTGGCAAAAGGACTGAATGCCCCCCACTCAGGGCCTGAGCACTGAGTAAGGACTGTCAGGTCGCAGCCGTCCACATATGTTAGAAGAGCACTCCTGCCCAAATGCAGTACCCATTTCTCTCAGAAAAAAATCCCAGGTCCTTAGTAAAATTTTCTCAAGAAAAGGAAACTATGTGACGTTTAAGGAATGAAAAAGCCAATGTGACTTTGGATTTTAAAAAAACCCAGCACAATGATGGTAAAAACTAGCAAGCTCTACTTGTTGCATCTGAAGTCCTTGCTTGCTGAGGACTGAACTGGTAGTGACCTTAGACATATCAGGACCTTTTTGAACCATACCTCCCTCTACTCCGAACAGGGGAGAGCATTACGTAGCCTCCAGAAGTGTTCTAAATCGTAAAGATAAGGTGGTGTTGATTCACACAACGAGCATTTGTGAGGGGCCTTCCCTTGGGCACTATGTTCAACATGGGATATAAAGATTCTCTCTCCACTGGACGAGACAGCCATGTAAACACATACATGACACTACAGTGTCCTGAGTGCTAGAAAATCTTAGTTGCATGAAGTATCAGTCTTCACAGACACAGAAGACACATGGTCTCTCTCTCCCCAGAAGCTTACAATTTCATTAGGCCTGAATTCTCGAGATGTCTGTGGCCATAAATGTCAGTCATATAACCAAAGTAAATTTTTAAAAAATGTAGATGTAGAGAAAGAGATGTAAAAATTGGCAAATAAATCTTGTGAAACATGAGGGAGTTGGAAGAAGGGGGATGTGTGTCGGCGACACTGACCCAACCTGCACAGGGCTTTGACAGAAGAGCAGGCTGGTGCCACCATGGTCCTCAGCATGACCCGCTTCCTTTCTCCCCCTGCTCTGTGAAAGCTGGTCACAATCGAACAGATGCTTCTTGGTCACTTCTGGTACAGGATGATGTAAAGGGGATGGAAGTCCAACAAGACTGTTTCTCCTTCTAGACACTTGGTGCAGGAAAGCAGCAAACTAGAATAAGACACAGGTGGCCGACACTGCTTTCTGCAAGAAGTCAGTTCCAGGGAAGTTCTGTCCTAAGGGCAGGTTCATGTGGTGGTCACACCCTGTGCTTTAACACAAAGTGTCTCAACCTATATTTACACTATCACGTGGCCACAACACACAACCAGAACCATGACCCCCTGCATACCGTGAGCTTCTCCAGGACAGGAATATCCAGTAATGGTGAGTACACTGTGCTTACACAGGCAGAGAAGCATTTAGAAAATGTCTCTCTGCAACAAGGGGTGAAGAAGGGCTTCCGATAATACCATTCGCCAACCAGGTGATCAGTTAATACAGAACTCCATCTGTTCAGCCGTGTAACTACTCAAGAGGCTTACTGTACATGGACTGTTGCCAAATGCAAAATGAGATGCCTTGGTCAGTGTGTGAGGCAGACTTCAATTTCCCTAAACCAAACCTGAGTCATTCTATTACCCAATTTGATAGACTTCTCCAGGGACCTACGTGGTAGAACATTAATGAGTCCTCTGAACGAAAACCCAACTTGCTCTTAGGGTCTGACTTTCATATGAAGTTTGTGTTCTCTTTCACTCCCCAGAGGGCTTATAAAGGATTTTTCTGGATTCAGTCTTCCTTGAGAACACGGTTACCTGCCGGGCGTAAGCCATCTCGATGCTGTCCAGAGAGCTTCGACCAGGGGGTCCCACATCACTGATGTAACTTGGCTGTAGATAAACACACATTCAGAATTGGTTCAAAACAGCATTCGGTTATGTCAAGGAGAAAAAAAATCTTAAATATGTCCTTGTCTTTAACAAAGCCGTGAGGAGTCTGTTTTCTAGTCAGACTTTCTCAAAACAATGATTTTAGGGGTTTTAACAGAGCGCAACTCTCCTTTACCATGAACACACGGGAAAGGAGCAGGCACATGACTCAATGAAATCAGTAACAGGAGGCTGGAGGAGCTGCAGAGATAACCCAGTAACTGTTTCTACGTTTGTAACATTTGGTTTCAGCCCCAAGTTCCCACTCTACCTCCTCTCCCCTGCCCGTGTCTTTACACCAGTGGGGCTGTGGCGTATGGGGGTCTCCCATTTCCATCAATCATGGTAGACAGTGGAGGAAATGGAGACGACAGGGTCACAACACTGGGATCCAGACTTTTCCTATCTAGAGTCCACACTAAGGCCACAGCTGCTGATGAACTTTCTGCATCTGAAGAGATGAAGCCAGCCGAGGCTGAACCATGCATTCATCCAGTAAACATCTGCTAAGTGTCCACCTGCCACACGCACCGCGTGAACGCAGCGTCTCCACAGGGCTGACGACAGGACAGCCCACAGAGGCTGCCCGCCAAGAGCTGACCATCTGATGGGGACAGTCAGACACCGACACGTGGAAAGATTCTTAGTCCCTTTAGAGAAAGACTAAAGCTCATCTTTAGCTAAGCCTATTCCCTACTGTAGACAAAAATGGGTCCAAATTAGGTATGTTCTAATTAGGTACTTTAGGCATATTCTTAAATTTCCAAATTGATTTGTACTGTATTGTAAAAGAGGTCAAACTCTTTAAACTTAACTCATTAAAACAACAACAACACTCTATTCTCTAAAATCTAAAACAAAGCAGTTTAAAGTAGGGGTCCTGGGAGACAGATTGAAGAGAGCAGCAAAGCTAGTAAGAAGGTCTGCAGCAGGAGCACGCGTGGGGCAGGGCAGGGAAGAAGGAGGCCAGGAGGCAGAAAGGCGGGCTGTGAACCCTCAGGTTCTGAATGAACACTCGACTGTCAGGACATCTGGGTTCCAGGAGGACACTCTACTCCCTGGCTTTGGGGTCTGGGCCAAAGCACATTGCCTAGGAGCCCAGTTTCTCATCAGCTGATGAAGAGGCTGCCTTAGACAACCTCCTCCCAGCTCTGATTTTCCAGTCACTGGTATTACTGTTCAAAATATCGAATTTGAACTCACTATAGTACAGTAAAAACCAATGCATTAGAAATATAAGGATATAATTAATATACTTAGTTGAACACACCTAATTTCAATCTGTATTTGTTTACAGTAGGGACTAAGCTTAGACAAAGTTAACTTTAGTCTTTCTAGAAAAAGACTAAGAAACTGTTCCATATGTTGGCCCCTAACTCTGCCTGTCAGATGGTAAGCTTGGTAAATGCTGCTCTTGGCTGCTCAGTGCCTGCTTCACCTCCCTACCCCTAGCTGTAGTCGCTGCCACTCCCCGCTCTGGCCTGTCGAGTTAAACATATCTGTGCTGGCAAATGTTTCACAACTGGCTTGGGGAAGGGGACTTGATCTGTAGCACTGGCTGGTTTCTATAATGTAAATACTCCCACGATGGCAGAATTCAAGCTATTCCAAGTGGTATCGACAAAATAGAAAATTTTCTGAAAATCCGACAAGAGGTCCCCCTGAGCTGGCCCCTACACACGACTCTTTCCAGCCTCCATGGCAGTGAGGAGTGGCCGTGCACCACACTGGTTCTAGCCAATGAGACAGAAGCACAAGTCTGGCAGAATATTCTGGCTAGTGCAGCTGCTGCTGTTCCTGATAAAGGGAGAGAAAATGAGCCTGGCACGGCCTTTTAGCTTTTTCCCCAGACTGCACACAGCGCGTCTAGAGCAGCAGCAATCGTCGTGTGAGCCTCAAGGCTAAAAGGGTCTAAACTCTAAAAATCTAAACTTAACTCATTAAAACAACAACAACACTCTATTCTCTAAAATCTAAAACAAAGCAGTTTAAAGTAGGGGTCCTGGGAGACAGATTGAAGAGAGCAGCAAAGCTAGTAAGAAGGTCTGCAGCAGGAGCACGCGTGGGGCAGGGCAGGGAAGAAGGAGGCCAGGAGGCAGAAAGGCGGGCTGTGAACCCTCAGGTTCTGAATGAACACTCGACTGTCAGGACATCTGGGTTCCAGGAGGACACTCTACTCCCTGGCTTTGGGGTCTGGGCCAAAGCACATTGCCTAGGAGCCCAGTTTCTCATCAGCTGATGAAGAGGCTGCCTTAGACAACCTCCTCCCAGCTCTGATTTTCCAGTCACTGGTATTACTGTTCAAAATATCGAATTTGAACTCACTATAGTACAGTAAAAACCAATGCATTAGAAATATAAGGATATAATTAATATACTTAGTTGAACACACCTAATTTCAATCTGTATTTGTTTACAGTAGGGACTAAGCTTAGACAAAGTTAACTTTAGTCTTTCTAGAAAAAGACTAAGAAACTGTTCCATATGTTGGCCCCTAACTCTGCCTGTCAGATGGTAAGCTTGGTAAATGCTGCTCTTGGCTGCTCAGTGCCTGCTTCACCTCCCTACCCCTAGCTGTAGTCGCTGCCACTCCCCGCTCTGGCCTGTCGAGTTAAACATATCTGTGCTGGCAAATGTTTCACAACTGGCTTGGGGAAGGGGACTTGATCTGTAGCACTGGCTGGTTTCTATAATGTAAATACTCCCACGATGGCAGAATTCAAGCTATTCCAAGTGGTATCGACAAAATAGAAAATTTTCTGAAAATCCGACAAGAGGTCCCCCTGAGCTGGCCCCTACACACGACTCTTTCCAGCCTCCATGGCAGTGAGGAGTGGCCGTGCACCACACTGGTTCTAGCCAATGAGACAGAAGCACAAGTCTGGCAGAATATTCTGGCTAGTGCAGCTGCTGCTGTTCCTGATAAAGGGAGAGAAAATGAGCCTGGCACGGCCTTTTAGCTTTTTCCCCAGACTGCACACAGCGCGTCTAGAGCAGCAGCAATCGTCGTGTGAGCCTCAAGGAAGGCACTGTGCTAAAACATGGTGGTACACGGAGACGAAGAGGTGTCTCTAACTGCGTGGCAGGGCAACTGAATTAAGGCCACTCTCTCCACCCCCGCAGACTTCTTGATAAGTGAGAAAAAGAAATCCCTCCTCAAGCTTCAGAAACTCAAGTTTTCAGTTTCTCACAGTTGAAGGCATTCCCACCTGAGATGACTGAAAACCATCAGGTTACAGTAACAACAGCCACACTTACTGAGCAACTACTACACTCCAATCAGGGTCTTAATTTCCATGTATTAGCTCCACAACCCCAGGAGAGACATACTTTTATACCAGTTTTACAGAGGAAGACCCAGCAGTGCACAGAAAGCAACTTGCCCAAGGACAGTCTAGTAGGAAGTAATGGAGCCCGGTGTGCGTCCACAGTATGAGGCCACACTGCCGGCCAGGGCAGCCCCGCGAACTGTCCGAGTACGGCCACTGGAGAACAAGGGAACAGTGGTCAGAAAGCCCGGCTCCACTACGTGATCTTGACCAGGCACACTGCTTCTTTGGAGCCTGGGTTTCTGTAGCTGTCACACAGGGGCGGCAATGATATTCACCTCACAGACTTGCGAAAAGATTAAATGGGAAGACAACAGTAGCTGCTTCACAAGGAATAAATAGGACTAAGTAGAAAGAGTTCACCAATCAACATCTGACCAGTGAAAGCTAGCTGTTAACCACTTGTAAATAAAAATAAACCACAATCAACATGGAAATAAACCTGAAGCTGAACAATGGATAGACACTGTCACTATAGAAACATGATCTATGATAGTTTACTTTCCATCGACTGGAAATCCTCATCTCATTTTTCTAGAATGAACACACATTCCTTATATAAACAGAACATCCTCCCACCCCCAGCTCCATTTTCTATGTCTGGACTAATTCTAAGTATTCCCAATAACACCTCATTAAAGACTGTTCTGTAACACGGCCACTTTTCTGGAATAGAACTACCTGTCTGAAAGCTGATGTTGCCCCCGAGTCTTTGAAAAATAGAGCACTAAGGCTGTCAGTAACCTACATGAGGGGCAAAAATGGGGGAGGGTGGGAGAATGGCACTAAAGACTTCTGCAAGAACACAATTGTTTCAGCTAAACATACAGAAACAGCCTTGAGATATATTTTCCAGTACTACTAGAAACCTAATTCTAAAAATTATGCATTTAAAAGTAGCTGGTTTTCAGCCTGCAAATTTCCATTTAAATGAATTTTGTCTAATGCGCTTGTTTTCAAACGTAGCTTTACTTCATTTGCCCTTGGTGGAGCTCCTATTTCACCACACACAAAGTCAATTATCCACCAACAGGACATGCACATACCTGAGTAGGGGAGCCAGCAAACAGTCAGGAATTTCAAAGCCAGGGGCTGCTGAAGGGCTGGGAAAGTGCATGCCAGTGCGCTGTGTGGGGACAGCATTTCAAACTTTTCAGGTTTGCCTGACCGGGTCACAGTGGAAATGCCAGTAGCACAGAATCCGAGTCCAGGAAGACAGGGAAGCTGGGAGGGCAGGGCCAAGAGTACAGCAAAGGACTCCCTCAAGAGTCTGGAGACACTGTGGAGAAAGAGCGGCCTCTGGAGACAGGGGACGCGTTTTCTCAGTGTACACGGTGTTCCCCAAAGAGTCACTGTCTTTTCGTAAATCAAACCCCCACTCCCATCCAGGCTGCCACAACATGTGCTAGAGAGTAGGTCCTTGTTATCTATTTCAAATATAGCCATGTGTACATGACCTTCCCAAACTTCCTAAATATCCCTTCCCCGTGGCAACCATAAATTCATTTTCTAAGTCTGTGAATCTCTTCTGGTTTTGTAAGTAAGTTCATTTGTATTATTTCTTTTTAGATTCCACAAATAAGGGATGTCATAGGATAGGTAAAAGAGCCATTTTTTAAGAGAGCGTTCCAGAACAGGGACGCTATGGCTTGAGACTGGGGGTGGGGAACTGCTAGTGTTTATTAAGCAGTCTTTCTATGTCTGGACTAATTCTAAGTATTCCCAATAACACCTCATTAAAGACTGTTCTGTAACACGGCCACTTTTCTGGAATAGAACTACCTGTCTGAAAGCTGATGCTGCCCCCGAGTCTTTGAAAAATAGAGCACTAAGGCTGTCAGTAACCTACATGAGGGGCAAAAATGGGGGAGGGTGGGAGAATGGCACTAAAGACTTCTGCAAGAACACAATTGTTTCAGCTAAACATACAGAAACAGCCTTGAGATATATTTTCCAGTACTACTAGAAACCTAATTCTAAAAATTATGCATTTAAAAGTAGCTGGTTTTCAGCCTGCAAATTTCCATTTAAATGAATTTTGTCTAATGCGCTTGTTTTCAAACGTAGCTTTACTTCATTTGCCCTTGGTGGAGCTCCTATTTCACCACACACAAAGTCAATTATCCACCAACAGGACATGCACATACCTGAGTAGGGGAGCCAGCAAACAGTCAGGAATTTCAAAGCCAGGGGCTGCTGAAGGGCTGGGAAAGTGCATGCCAGTGCGCTGTGTGGGGACAGCATTTCAAACTTTTCAGGTTTGCCTGACCGGGTCACAGTGGAAATGCCAGTAGCACAGAATCCGAGTCCAGGAAGACAGGGAAGCTGGGAGGGCAGGGCCAAGAGTACAGCAAAGGACTCCCTCAAGAGTCTGGAGACACTGTGGAGAAAGAGCGGCCTCTGGAGACAGGGGACGCGTTTTCTCAGTGTACACGGTGTTCCCCAAAGAGTCACTGTCTTTTCGTAAATCAAACCCCCACTCCCATCCAGGCTGCCACAACATGTGCTAGAGAGTAGGTCCTTGTTATCTATTTCAAATATAGCCATGTGTACATGACCTTCCCAAACTTCCTAAATATCCCTTCCCCGTGGCAACCATAAATTCATTTTCTAAGTCTGTGAATCTCTTCTGGTTTTGTAAGTAAGTTCATTTGTATTATTTCTTTTTAGATTCCACAAATAAGGGATGTCATAGGATAGGTAAAAGAGCCATTTTTTAAGAGAGCGTTCCAGAACAGGGACGCTATGGCTTGAGACTGGGGGGTGGGGAACTGCTAGTGTTTATTAAGCAGCTACTTCTGTACATAACATATCCAGGGATGAATAAATCTCTTTTCCCAAGGAGAGAACACTCTAGGTAGGGAAAAAGGAACGTAACGAAAAAGGAGCTCACATCCTGCAAAACAAGGAAAAACTAAAAAGAAAAATGTGATGATACTACTTAAAGAAGAGTTTTTAATTTCCAAGTGGAAGGTTTTGGTTTTACATAAGTAAAGCAAAACCAAAGTAACTATTGTACAATAGTTGGCTGTAAATTCTGTACAGAAAAGCTCAGTACCACTAGAAAAAAAGTACCAACTGGGGGCCTGAAGACCCAGATTCTAAACACAACCCAGCCCTGTGACCTTGGGTAATGACATCTAACTTTTCTGGAGCATCGTTCTTCATGGACAAAATGGAAAGAATACTTGGGCCACTTATACAATGAAGTTTAATAGACCCCTTAAAAATGACAGGTATCTACACATACTAACCGGGGAAAAGCTCCAAAATAAGTGAACAAAAAAGAAAACGTGATGCTAAGCTATAGCATCTATTTATAAAAAGGGAATAAATTGATAATAAATTAATTGAATGGAAAAATACGTATAAATGTGCACATAAATACATGAGAGGGAATTGGAAGGACAGAATGTCAGAGACGATGCTTGGGTTTGGGGTGGAGCACAGCAGCAGAATTTTCACAAGTGTGTTGCACCATTAGAATGCTGTGCAAGAAGACGGTGTTCATGTGTGATATAGCTTGATGTTAAAACAAGCTAGGTTCTTTACATTTCTTTTGGAAAGAGCCACGGAGCACTTTCTACACTTGAAATCCTTTTCAAATTCCAATACGTCGATACTTTTGCTGTATTCTATCGAATCTAATACATTATATATTGTGTCTGTTTGTACCACTAGGACAGAAAAATGCTGACAATTAAATTATGACATAGCACTGAATTGAAGACATATCTTGATTTCAGAGATGTTAAAATGTAGAAAAGATGTGTAGCTGGAACTGATGAAATATGGTATTAAGTTACTTATCAAAACTAGAGACTGCATTCAACACACAGCACTCACCCACCACATCATTATCTGTATGTATCTCTGTCGAGGCTGCTGCTTGCTAGGCTGAGCCACTTCCCACATAACACAGCAACGCACAGTCCGCTGACTGCGTCTGATACCAACACAGACACTACACACAGGCTGGGTAAAAACTGATATTTAAACACTGCTTTAAGTGTTGGCTAAGATATATCAAGGATTCTCAATGCTGCTCCAAGCCTGCGTGCTGTCATGCAAGGAGCACAGACTGGGGGTGTTCTTCCCCACAGGCCAGACAGAACTAGGGCACAAGCACTCTTAGCCAGGAGTCTCTTTCTTGCTGTAAAGCCTATCCTATTTTTTATAGAGACCACAAGTTGGAATGTTATTAACAATCTTTCAATTCCTACCTCCTTTAAAAATTGTATCTTTTCCTTCAATGATATCCTAAGGAAATTAATTTTCCAAATTGAATTTTGCTATTGAAGCATCATTTTCCTTATTAAAACTTGCCAGGAACAGATACTACCAATGTGTTGGTGCTCTTCTGCTATCAGAAGGCTTGAGAGAAAAATGTTTCAGGAATCCCCATCTCCTAGTGGATTTTTGTTTTAAAAAAAAAGCCTCAAGCCTCTCTTCATATTAAATTAGCCAAATTTGGACATTTTCCTTCAAAGATCAGCTCAAAATGACTGGAAACCTCTTTCCTAGCTTATGACTCTCCGGATTCCAACAATCCCATTCTTCACAATAACGCACCCAGAAAAGAATAGTTTAGATGGCAAGCCATACTTTGTTTCTTCTACTTATGTCATAAGATATTTTTTCATTCCCAGCAACATTTTACAAATCAAGGGACACTTAAAAAGGGATAGATCCATATTCAAATGATAAAAATAAACTTAATAAGAAAAAAAAACCCTGATGGGATTTGTGCATTCCAGAACATTTTACAAATCATTTTTTGTTCTGAATCTAATACATTATATATTGTGTCTGTTTGTACCACTAGGACAGAAAAATGCTGACAATTAAATTATGACATAGCACTGAATTGAAGACATATCTTGATTTCAGAGATGTTAAAATGTAGAAAAGATGTGTAGCTGGAACTGATGAAATATGGTATTAAGTTACTTATCAAAACTAGAGACTGCATTCAACACACAGCACTCACCCACCACATCATTATCTGTATGTATCTCTGTCGAGGCTGCTGCTTGCTAGGCTGAGCCACTTCCCACATAACACAGCAACGCACAGTCCGCTGACTGCGTCTGATACCAACACAGACACTACACACAGGCTGGGTAAAAACTGATGTTTAAACACTGCTTTAAGTGTTGGCTAAGATATATCAAGGATTCTCAATGCTGCTCCAAGCCTGCGTGCTGTCATGCAAGGAGCACAGACTGGGGGTGTTCTTCCCCACAGGCCAGACAGAACTAGGGCACGAGCACTCTTAGCCAGGAGTCTCTTTCTTGCTGTAAAGCCTATCCTATTTTTTATAGAGACCATAAGTTGGAATGTTATTAACAATCTTTCAATTCCTACCTCCTTTAAAAATTGTATCTTTTCCTTCAATGATATCCTAAGGAAATTAATTTTCCAAATTGAATTTTGCTATTGAAGCATCATTTTCCTTATTAAAACTTGCCAGGAACAGATACTACCAATGTGTTGGTGCTCTTCTGCTATCAGAAGGCTTGAGAGAAAAATGTTTCAGGAATCCCCATCTCCTAGTGGATTTTTGTTTTAAAAAAAAAGCCTCAAGCCTCTCTTCATATTAAATTAGCCAAATTTGGACATTTTCCTTCAAAGATCAGCTCAAAATGACTGGAAACCTCTTTCCTAGCTTATGACTCTCCGGATTCCAACAATCCCATTCTTCACAATAACGTACCCAGAAAAGAATAGTTTAGATGGCAAGCCATACTTTGTTTCTTCTACTTATGTCATAAGATATTTTTTCATTCCCAGCAACATTTTACAAATCAAGGGACACTTAAAAAGGGATAGATCCATATTCAAATGATAAAAATAAACTTAATAATGTGTAGCTTACCAAATACCAACCACTACCATAAACCCTGATGGGATGCGCTGAGTGTGCACTCTAAGCCAGGCCTGGGCCAGGTGCCTTAGACACATTCTATGTTCCTTCCAGTGGTTCTTCAAGAGAGGCCTTTTACAATGAGGGTGAGAACAATGAGGTACATGGGAGAAGCCAGAAACTTGGGCCTGCTGAATTCTAAAGCCTGTCTCAGAGGTTCCCTACAAAGACAGTAGAGAAAGTGCCTGCCCAAGTAGAGTTAATACCATCTTTCCATCCACCAGAATGGCTGAACTGAAAAAGACAAAAAATATCAAGTGTGGCAAAAATAGGGGACACAGAGAATTCTCTTGGTGCTGGTGGGCAGGTTACCCTGAGACACCATTTTAGAAAACCGTTGGGCAACATCTGCTAAGGCTGAACATACATGTAGCCTCTGCCCCAGCAACTGCCCTCTCAGGCGTGCCCAATGGATGCACAAGCATATGTTCACCAAAAGACAGGGACAAGAATGCTCTCACTAGCATTCATTACAAAAACTAAGAACTGCAAACTATTCAAATGTACATCAGCATCAGAATGGATAAAGACTGCAGACTCTCCGGTCATGAGAACGAACAGCTTTCAACTACATGCAACAATTACACAGGATATTAAGCAAAAGAAACCTGATACAAGAGCACATACTGTATGACCCCATTTACACAGAATTTAAAAACAAGCAAAATTAATCTGCGGCATTAGAAATCATGGCAGTGTTTCTCTTGGTGGTGGTGGTGAGGGGTAGTGAATGAAAAAGCACAGAAAGGGGTTGCTGGGGGTGCCGGCAATGCTGTTTCTTCATCTGGGTGTGCTCCATTTTTGGTAACTCATTGAGCCGTATGCTTAGAATTTGTGCATTTTTTTCTGTAGTATGTCATACCTCAGGAAAAATGTTCAAAACAGCAACAAACAACAAAAGCTATGAGGGTTCCAGAAATGGCAGTTCCCTGGATAACCTGAAGAGAACCACAGGCATTATTTGCCAGCTTCATCAGCAAAACTCTCCTCTTTGCTAAGTGTCACCAGAGACAACAGCAAAAGTATCAATAAGAGGGAGTCCTCCCGTTCAAGAGGGAGGACTCGAGGTCAGGGAAGAAGCGTCTACTAAATAGACTAGACTATTTTTAAGACAAGAGCAATCAAGAAAGAATATCTCATTAGCAGCTTATAATTATTTCCAAATCCCAATACACACCACAACCTATTAACACAATTTTAAAAAATGAAGTTTACAAAACCATGAGCTGTTCTACTTATCTGCCCAGACTCACTAGAAATTGAGAAAGAAACATTAGGCTGCCTTTATATACTAGCTCTTTTTCAAATTTTCCCAAAGACTCTGCTCTTCTTTGAAGTCTTTCAGTCTGAAGAAATGTGGAAACAGGGTCCTTAATGAGTAATATTCTAAGATAAATGACTTTAGTGTCTATTTATTTGGAGACTAATTTAATAGAACAATTGGGTTTTAAACCAGGAGCAAATCTGTAGACATGGGATGTGTGAAGTTATCCTGTGGGCATGACACTGCTAAGTGACCCACCTACAATCCAGATTTTAATCGAATGACAGTCCACAAGCCAACAGTGTCCAGTCTCATCGGCAATTTCAGCCTTACTTGTCTAATCTCTCAGGAGAAAAGATAGCTGTTTCTCACTAGCATTCATTACAAAAACTAAGAACTGCAAACTATTCAAATGTACATCAGCATCAGAATGGATAAAGACTGCAGACTCTCCGGTCATGAGAACGAACAGCTTTCAACTACATGCAACAATTACACAGGATATTAAGCAAAAGAAACCTGATACAAGAGCACATACTGTATGACCCCATTTACACAGAATTTAAAAACAAGCAAAATTAATCTGCGGCATTAGAAATCATGGCAGTGTTTCTCTTGGTGGTGGTGGTGAGGGGTAGTGAATGAAAAAGCACAGAAAGGGGTTGCTGGGGGTGCCGGCAATGCTGTTTCTTCATCTGGGTGTGCTCCATTTTTGGTAACTCATTGAGCCGTATGCTTAGAATTTGTGCATTTTTTTCTGTAGTATGTCATACCTCAGGAAAAATGTTCAAAACAGCAACAAACAACAAAAGCTATGAGGGTTCCAGAAATGGCAGTTCCCTGGATAACCTGAAGAGAACCACAGGCATTATTTGCCAGCTTCATCAGCAAAACTCTCCTCTTTGCTAAGTGTCACCAGAGACAACAGCAAAAGTATCAATAAGAGGGAGTCCTCCCGTTCAAGAGGGAGGACTCGAGGTCAGGGAAGAAGCGTCTACTAAATAGACTAGACTATTTTTAAGACAAGAGCAATCAAGAAAGAATATCTCATTAGCAGCTTATAATTATTTCCAAATCCCAATACACACCACAACCTATTAACACAATTTTAAAAAATGAAGTTTACAAAACCATGAGCTGTTCTACTTATCTGCCCAGACTCACTAGAAATTGAGAAAGAAACATTAGGCTGCCTTTATATACTAGCTCTTTTTCAAATTTTCCCAAAGACTCTGCTCTTCTTTGAAGTCTTTCAGTCTGAAGAAATGTGGAAACAGGGTCCTTAATGAGTAATATTCTAAGATAAATGACTTTAGTGTCTATTTATTTGGAGACTAATTTAATAGAACAATTGGGTTTTAAACCAGGAGCAAATCTGTAGACATGGGATGTGTGAAGTTATCCTGTGGGCATGACACTGCTAAGTGACCCACCTACAATCCAGATTTTAATCGAATGACAGTCCACAAGCCAACAGTGTCCAGTCTCATCGGCATAGTACACGTCTGTCTCTGAGCCTTACTTGTCTAATCTCTCAGGAGAAAAGAACGTCAGCTAGTCAAAACCACTTCTAAGGAAGTACTGGTAATAGTACTTGAAATGCCTAATGCCATAATTTTGGTGATATTATCATTTTTAACTTGCACATCTAAATTGTCTGAAACCACTAATTTTTTTTAATATATTTTTTAAAATGTGGACCATTTTTAAAGTCTTATATTGAGTCTGTTACAATATTGTTTCTGTTTTAAGTTTTGTTTTTTCTTGGCTACAAGGGATCTTAGCTTTCAGACCAGAGATCAAACAAGCTCCCCCTGCACTGAAAGGTGAAATCTTAATCAATGAACCACCAAGGAAGTCCCCTGAAACTACTTTCTTTAAATCAATAGCAAAAGACAGCCATTATGGGTCATGGGCTTTATGTTATTAGTAATTTCCCCAAGAATCCCATTTTACCAGTGAAGACGTTACATGTCTGCAGGGTTAAATAGCTTGAATATTTAATGTATAAATAGTAACTTGGATGCATTTCAGAACAAGTCAGTGGTGCAGCTAGGATTAGAACCCCAGGGCCGTTCTCTCCCAACATCTGTGTGGTGAACGTGTGGGAAGTCACAGCTCCGACTGCAAGCGGGCAGACACCACTCATCAAGCAAGGTCCTCTTTCCTGCTGATTCCAAGATGCAACCTCAAAAACTCTCTCAGGAAAGATCTCCAGGATAAGTGAGAGACAAATCCTAGTACACACACCTGCTCTAAAAATCACACTGTTTTCAGCACAGCCCTAACACTCTGGTTAGTACTGAGGTGGCTAATGAGGCCAAATGACTTATTCACCAAATATATCTGGAGCATCTAATATGTTCCAGGAGCTCATCTAGGCACTGGAGACATCAGTGAATGCAGCAAACAGAAATCCTTGCCTTCCAGGAGCTTACATTCTACTGGAGAAACAGACAATAAGCAGTATAAAGACCTAAAGTACATCTAATGGTATAAGGTGAGGAAGCGCTAAAAAGAAAACTACTGCAAGAAGAAAGGGTACAGGGAGGGTTGAATGGGGAGTGGCTGGTCTGCATTTCAGATATGGAGATTTCAGGAGAAAAGAACGTCAGCTAGTCAAAACCACTTCTAAGGAAGTACTGGTAATAGTACTTGAAATGCCTAATGCCATAATTTTGGTGATATTATCATTTTTAACTTGCACATCTAAATTGTCTGAAACCACTAATTTTTTTTAATATATTTTTTAAAATGTGGACCATTTTTAAAGTCTTATATTGAGTCTGTTACAATATTGTTTCTGTTTTAAGTTTTGTTTTTTCTTGGCTACAAGGGATCTTAGCTTTCAGACCAGAGATCAAACAAGCTCCCCCTGCACTGAAAGGTGAAATCTTAATCAATGAACCACCAAGGAAGTCCCCTGAAACTACTTTCTTTAAATCAATAGCAAAAGACAGCCATTATGGGTCATGGGCTTTATGTTATTAGTAATTTCCCCAAGAATCCCATTTTACCAGTGAAGACGTTACATGTCTGCAGGGTTAAATAGCTTGAATATTTAATGTATAAATAGTAACTTGGATGCATTTCAGAACAAGTCAGTGGTGCAGCTAGGATTAGAACCCCAGGGCCGTTCTCTCCCAACATCTGTGTGGTGAACGTGTGGGAAGTCACAGCTCCGACTGCAAGCGGGCAGACACCACTCATCAAGCAAGGTCCTCTTTCCTGCTGATTCCAAGATGCAACCTCAAAAACTCTCTCAGGAAAGATCTCCAGGATAAGTGAGAGACAAATCCTAGTACACACACCTGCTCTAAAAATCACACTGTTTTCAGCACAGCCCTAACACTCTGGTTAGTACTGAGGTGGCTAATGAGGCCAAATGACTTATTCACCAAATATATCTGGAGCATCTAATATGTTCCAGGAGCTCATCTAGGCACTGGAGACATCAGTGAATGCAGCAAACAGAAATCCTTGCCTTCCAGGAGCTTACATTCTACTGGAGAAACAGACAATAAGCAGTATAAAGACCTAAAGTACATCTAATGGTATAAGGTGAGGAAGCGCTAAAAAGAAAACTACTGCAAGAAGAAAGGGTACAGGGAGGGTTGAATGGGGAGTGGCTGGTCTGCATTTCAGATATGGAGATTTCAGGAAGACTGTGCTGAGACAGCACTGGGTAATAGCCTGAAGGACGTGAGGGAGACAGCCACGCAGTGATCTGGGGGAAGAGCCTTTCAGGCACAAGCAATGGGAAGCCCAGAGGACCTGAGGCAGGAGCAAGCCGAGCAAGCCGAGCAAGCCCAGCAAGCTGAGCAAGCCGAGCAAGCTCACTCGAGAAATTTGTGAGGAGCTTGTTTGGCTGGAGCAGCAAGAGCGATGGGGAGAGCAGAATAACGTGAGCTGGGAGAGGCAACAAGACCAGGTCAGGCAGGGACGCCGAGGTCACAGTGAAGACTCCGGCTTTCACTCCAAATGAGACGCACGTCCCTGGAAGATCCTGAGCAGAGGAATGACATATCTAGTCAGTGCTTTAAAAGCGGCACTCTGGCTGTTGCATTGAGAAGACTGTACAAGGGCAGAAACAGGGAGACCAGAGTGACTGACACCTCTAAGATGGCTCCCAATAATCCCTACCTCCTGGGATCAATCCTCTCTGAGTGCGGTTGAATTTAATGACTTCCTTTGATCAAACAGAGGTAAAAGGATATGACTTGCAGGATCAACTCATAGAAAGACTGTGGTTTCTACCTCGGGGGCCCATCAGCTCTTCCTTGGATCCTTCACTCTTGCCATGGGGGAAGAACACTACTATGCTGTGGGCAGCACAAAAGAGACCCACTGCCAAGGAACTCACACCCCTAGCCGAGAGCCAGAGAGGACCCGAGGCTTGTCAAGAGGCCTACGAACGAGCCAGGGACTGGATTCCCCTCGGGTAGAACCCTGCGAGGAGTGCAGCCTCAGCCAACATCCCGACTGCAGCCTCAGGAGACCCTGGAACAGAAACATGCAGCTAAGCAAACACTTGTTTTCAGTCACTACAGTCCTGAGTGACTGATTACACAGCAACAGATCATGGAAACAACCAGTTAGGTGAGTCCAGTAATCTCAACAAGAGATGATGGCCCCAAGTGCTAATAGCAGAGGTGGTAGGAAATAGTTGGATTCTGGATATACTCTGAGACAGGGGTTAAGTGGATTTGCTACCATGTGAGAATCTAGGTGACAGAAAGGGAGGACAAAAATGAACCTGAGGTGTCTGATCTCAGCAAGCGAATAACTGGCTGCCCTTTATAAAGATGATAAACTCTGTGAAAAAAGAAGGCTGATGCTAGGGGGGAGTTGGGGGCAGCGGCTACCATGACTCAATTGTAAATGTGCTAGTTTGATGGTTCTGAGACACGTGAGCAGCCAAGAAGGACAGGAGAAAAATGAGTCTGTGGGGATTTCGGGCCATGATGTGAATTTGAGTCTTCAAGTACATAGACGGTATTTAATACCACAAGCCCAGATGTGATCAACAGGGCAGTGACTAATGATCACTTAGGCAAGGACTGAGCCCTGGGACGAGAGTCTGAAGAAAATTCATCACAAGAGATTGGGCAAAAGCAGCGAGCCATGTTGGAGGAAATCCAGGCAAATATGGGTGTCTAGAAAGCAATGAAGAAAAAAGCTTCCCTATGGAGATGGGGATCAGCTGGGCCAGGAGAGCCAAGTTGGCAGGCAGATAAGCATGTTCTGACCTCACATTTGTAATGACGGTCAACCTTCTGGACTCAACCCACCTCATTTTCTTGAGTAAAGTCAAGGGCATCTTCTCCCGATGCCAGCAGGGTGTGGAGAATCCGCTGCTTCACTTGCTCCCACTCGACCAGCATTGACTCTCGATGGTACTCCTCAGCCATGCCAAAGGTCTGGGGGAAAGCAGCAGAGGGAGAGGACCCGCGTGAGAAACCAAAGGACACGGTTTCCCTTAGCGTGCAACAGAAATTAAAGCCCTTCAGACTGGCCATCTTTCCATAAGCAGAGCAAAAGCAAGCGATTCTTAATTATCCTTAAAGAATTTACCGACAGCTGTTTGCAAATATACCCTATTTCATCAAGTCTAACACATGAAAAGAAGCTTTTTAATCGTGGTAAAATGTACTTACCCACAAAGCTTACCATTTTAACTTCTCAAGTGTGCAGCTCAGTGGTATTAAGTTCATTCATAGAGCTGCAGAAACATTACTACTATGTATTTCCAGAACTCTCTTCATTGTGCAAAAACTAAATTTGTTGTTATTCAGTTGCTCAGTTGTGCCCAATTTTTTGCAACCCCACAGCCAGGCTTCCCTGTCCTTCAGTATCTCCTGGAGTTTGCTCAAACTCATGTCCACTGAGTCAACGATGCCAACCAACCATCTCATCTTCTGTTGCCCCTCTCTCCTCCTGTCCTCAACCTTTCCCAGCATTAGAGTCTTTTCCAATGAGTTGACTCTGCATCAGGAGGCCACAGTATCGGAACTTCAATTTCAGTTCTCTGAATTAAATAAGACCTCAATTTCCACCTTTCCCCAGACACAGGCAACCACCACTCTACTTTTGTCTCTATGATTCTGACATTGCTAGGTACCTCAAGGAAGCGCAATCATTCAGTATTTGTCTTTTTTGTGTCTGGCTTATTTCACTTAGCGTCATGTCCCTTAGGGTCTATCCATGTTGTAGCATATGCAGTCTCCTTCCTTTTTAAAGCCCCTTTTGTTTATCCATTCATCTATGCATGGGTACTTGAGATGTTTCCAGCTATTGGTTATTATGAATCATGCAGTCCAACCTGGGGTGCACTGGACTCACATTTGTAATGACGGTCAACCTTCTGGACTCAACCCACCTCATTTTCTTGAGTAAAGTCAAGGGCATCTTCTCCCGATGCCAGCAGGGTGTGGAGAATCCGCTGCTTCACTTGCTCCCACTCGACCAGCATTGACTCTCGATGGTACTCCTCAGCCATGCCAAAGGTCTGGGGGAAAGCAGCAGAGGGAGAGGACCCGCGTGAGAAACCAAAGGACACGGTTTCCCTTAGCGTGCAACAGAAATTAAAGCCCTTCAGACTGGCCATCTTTCCATAAGCAGAGCAAAAGCAAGCGATTCTTAATTATCCTTAAAGAATTTACCGACAGCTGTTTGCAAATATACCCTATTTCATCAAGTCTAACACATGAAAAGAAGCTTTTTAATCGTGGTAAAATGTACTTACCCACAAAGCTTACCATTTTAACTTCTCAAGTGTGCAGCTCAGTGGTATTAAGTTCATTCATAGAGCTGCAGAAACATTACTACTATGTATTTCCAGAACTCTCTTCATTGTGCAAAAACTAAATTTGTTGTTATTCAGTTGCTCAGTTGTGCCCAATTTTTTGCAACCCCACAGCCAGGCTTCCCTGTCCTTCAGTATCTCCTGGAGTTTGCTCAAACTCATGTCCACTGAGTCAACGATGCCAACCAACCATCTCATCTTCTGTTGCCCCTCTCTCCTCCTGTCCTCAACCTTTCCCAGCATTAGAGTCTTTTCCAATGAGTTGACTCTGCATCAGGAGGCCACAGTATCGGAACTTCAATTTCAGTTCTCTGAATTAAATAAGACCTCAATTTCCACCTTTCCCCAGACACAGGCAACCACCACTCTACTTTTGTCTCTATGATTCTGACATTGCTAGGTACCTCAAGGAAGCGCAATCATTCAGTATTTGTCTTTTTTGTGTCTGGCTTATTTCACTTAGCGTCATGTCCCTTAGGGTCTATCCATGTTGTAGCATATGCAGTCTCCTTCCTTTTTAAAGCTGAATAATGCTCCACTGGAATATATGCACCACATTTTGTTTATCCATTCATCTATGCATGGGTACTTGAGATGTTTCCAGCTATTGGTTATTATGAATCATGCTGCAGTGAACCTGGATGTACAAGTATCCTTTCAAGTTCCTGCTCTCAGTTCTTTGGGATACATACCCAGAAAGGAAACTGCTGGATCACATGGTCCTCCTATGTTTAATTTTGTGATGGGCTGCATAATGTTTTAAAAAGGGTTATATTTTTTCAATTCCATCAAGAGTGTACAACGGTTCCAATTTCTCTACATCCTTTCCAATATGCACTATTTCCTGGTTGTTTTTTTTTTGATTATAGCCATGCTAATGGGTATGAGGTTTAATAACTTTATGGTTTTGATCTGCATCTCTCTAATGAGTAGTGAGGTTGAATTTTTTCTTATGTGCTCATTAAGAAAAATATCCACTTAAAACCTTAAAACCTCTGAAATGAGGCTACATATTATGATTGATAGCATGTCAAAAGTTTAAATTGAAGTACTTTTTCTTTGCAGTGTCTAAAATAATGATGGACTATAAGTCAGTGGTATATTAAAGATTTAATAAGCATCTATGATAAGACAGAACAAAAGACCCTCCCAGTGTCTTTTTTTTTTTTTTAATAAATAGTAATAGTTTCATAAGAGGAAACAAACCAGTAAAAGAAAAAAAACAGGGCTTCCCTGGTGGTCCAGTGGGTAAAGACACTGCCTTGCAGTGCAAGAGGTGCCAGTTCAACCCCTGGCCTGGGAAGATCCCATGTACCACGGAGCCGCTGGACCGATGTGTCCAACTACCAAGTCAGCGCTCCAGAGCGCATGTGCCCAGAGCTGGTGCTCTGCAACGAGAGGCCACTGTAGTGGGAGGCCCACACAGGCCAAGAAACAAAGATGGATGAAAATAAATAAAAATGAAAGACCAACAGAAGTGGTCAAAAAAAAAAAAAAAAAAACCAGAAACAGCCTTCTACAATTAAATAACCTATCAGTCTATTTGAAGCCGCTACTGAAATCTCTGGCAAATCTCACTCCTATTTGCTGGTAACACTGCAGGTTGCCAAAACAAAGGCATGCAGAAGGCAAAGAAAAGAGAGAAAGAAGAAAAACAAAGAGTAGTAAAGGGAGGAAGGAAAGGAAAATCCCACAAAAAAGACACCTCCCCACCAAACTAAAACAAAACCAAAACTCCTCTGAGGAGATTAAATCAACTTATAGAGACATATTGAATTCTTTTTTTGGGGGGGGTGGGGGGTGGGTTGGGGAGGGAGGGGGCAGGTGGGCCACTTCTATTGGTCTTTCATTTATCGATTTTTCATCCATCTTTGTTCTTTGGCCCGTGTGGGCCTCCCATCGCGGTGGCCTCTGTTGTTGCAGAGCACTGGCTCTGGGCGAATGTGCTCCAGAGCTCCGGCTCGGTAATTGGACACAACGGTCCAGCCGCTCCACAGCACGTGGGATCTTCCCAGGCCAGGGATCGAACCAGCGGCCCTTGCACTGCAAGGTGGTATCCTTACCCACTGGACCACCAGGGAAGCCCCATATTGAATTCTTGATTCTTAGCCTATGATTCTTCAATTGACAGATGAAGTTTCCCATCAGCTTAAGTCTACTTTTCAAAAAGCCATTTCATTTACAATCAGATTGGCATCTAATTAGGTAGCACCAAGGGAATGAGTGTTAGTAATGCCTGCTTTATTTCTGGCAACACAGATAATTTATATACTGATAATATCCATATATGTGACCTCTGGGAAACTGTAAGAAAAATCATACACTCTTTCTACAAGTGGGATGTTTGCATATGGACCAATATTTATTAAAAGGTGAAAAAGACAGCAGACACCACTGTAACAATTAGGAAGAAGGTTGGCACGTCTTGCAAATTTGATTTTGTCCATCTATCAATGGATCTCTTTCTAATATGTTTCTGAAGACAGAAGAAGAAGTAATAATCAAAAACTTTAAAACAAGTCTTTCACTTGGTTTTCTTCTCACTGCAAGTCAGGCAGAAAAGACCACTCTGGTTAGTCTGGATTGAAAAAATACCCAGAGTACTCTTTCTACATTAGGGAAAACCCCAAAAAAAGCTACGGGTGAGGGGAAGCGGGAGGGCTGTCTCCTAGAAGCTACCTGGATTGAAAACAAAGGCATGCAGAAGGCAAAGAAAGAGAGAAAGAAGAAAATCAAAGAGTAGTAAAGGGAGGAAGGAAAGGAAAATCCCACAAAAAAGACACCTCCCCACCAAACTAAAACAAAACCAAAACTCCTCTGAGGAGATTAAATCAACTTATAGAGACATATTGAATTCTTTTTGGGGGTGGTGGGTGGGTTGGGGAGGGAGGGGGGCAGGTGGGCCACTTCTATTGGTCTTTCATTTATCGATTTTTCATCCATCTTTGTTCTTTGGCCCGTGTGGGCCTCCCATCGCGGTGGCCTCTGTTGTTGCAGAGCACTGGCTCTGGGCGAATGTGCTCCAGAGCTCCGGCTCGGTAATTGGACACAACGGTCCAGCCGCTCCACAGCACGTGGGATCTTCCCAGGCCAGGGATCGAACCAGCGGCCCTTGCACTGCAAGGTGGTATCCTTACCCACTGGACCACCAGGGAAGCCCCCATATTGAATTCTTGATTCTTAGCCTATGATTCTTCAATTGACAGATGAAGTTTCCCATCAGCTTAAGTCTACTTTTCAAAAAGCCATTTCATTTACAATCAGATTGGCATCTAATTAGGTAGCACCAAGGGAATGAGTGTTAGTAATGCCTGCTTTATTTCTGGCAACACAGATAATTTATATACTGATAATATCCATATATGTGACCTCTGGGAAACTGTAAGAAAAATCATACACTCTTTCTACAAGTGGGATGTTTGCATATGGACCAATATTTATTAAAAGGTGAAAAAGACAGCAGACACCACTGTAACAATTAGGAAGAAGGTTGGCACGTCTTGCAAATTTGATTTTGTCCATCTATCAATGGATCTCTTTCTAATATGTTTCTGAAGACAGAAGAAGAAGTAATAATCAAAAACTTTAAAACAAGTCTTTCACTCGGTTTTCTTCTCACTGCAAGTCAGGCAGAAAAGACCACTCTGGTTAGTCTGGATTGAAAAAAATACCCAGAGAAAAATAATTTTCTCTTTCTACATTAGGGACCTTAAACACGTCCCTAATGCTTTTTGAATAGAGAGAAGGATGCTGGACAGGGAGGTGAGGGGAAGCGGGAGGGGCTGTCTCCCTAGAAGCTACCTAGAAATGCTGCACATGTTGAACCACATTTCTTCCAAACCTATTCCTATTGAACAGTCAACCACCTCCTCAACCTTGAACCTGTCCTAGTAGGGGAAAACAGAGAGCTACGGGGCAGGTAGACCAGAGTGGGCTGAAATAAAGAAGTGGAGGGCTGGGATACCATAGTTTTCTAAACCTGCAACAGGAAGTGAGGCACTGACTAAGCTGTGGCACTGACCCAGGACACCACAGAATCACAGGAATTTTTCTTAAGGGTAAGTCCTCTGGCTGATAAAGAATGGCAGAGCAGTAAAGGCAACTGAAGAGAACACAATCTCACAGAGACGCTGCTGAGGATGGCGGGGGCAGGCTTCCTGCGCCACCCAAGGGTCAGAGCCACAACAGCGGGAATTAACCATACCCTGTTAACCAAGCTGCCCACCTGTGTGTCAAGAACTGCTTCAGGAACACAGGAAGTACTTTGAAAATTGGCAGCTTTCTGGGCTCCAGTTCTCGGAACTCATCTGAGAAGTATGCCAGGCTACTCATTTAGAAACTGTCCCACAACCCGAACAAGCAGCACTGTCACTCCATTCATCATCAGTGTGATAAGGAGCTTCAAATAAAAATAAATGGCCCAACATTAAAATTCTCTTCCCTTGACCATGCCACCCCCAGCTTATCTTAATTACATTAAAGATAATGGAACATCCAATTTGTGGGCTAATCAGGGATGATCAGCCGCCCATCTGCCCTCTTCTAATCTATTCCCTTTAGACCCACCTCTGAACCACCAGATGAGGTGCACAGAAGAATGTCAAAGTGAGCAGCTAATCAGAGAGAATCAACAGAGCTAGGAACTAAGAGGAGAAGAGGGCAGAGAGGGTCTGAATCTTATACAGGAAGAGCAAGGATAAAAAGGAACGAAACCCAAGGGAAGAGACCGAGGGATAACCTGAAGGGTGTGCAGAGATCTAAAAATCAAAAAGGAAAGACAAACCACAGAAAATAACAAAGCACTGGAGAAACTGTTGTAAACTAAATCTGAATCTTCCAAGTTCTGTGGGGAAAAAGATCTCTTCAAACACAGTGAAGAAACGTGGGCAGGGAAAGAACTGGGCAACTGAATTAAGAACAGGTGGGGAGTACTCGAACCCCATTTTCATAAAGGGAAGAAGGCAATATGCTTTGACTTCACACCCGCTTATTATTGAGCTGTTGCTGGCTTTTAGAAACTCTACATATGTTCTCATAATGTTGTTCTGTTTTTGTTGGGATGCACCAAATGGGAAAAGATAGGACACATTTGTGGTTTTGTAGCTTGTTTTCTTGGCATTTCAGCAGGACATTGGCAAGTTATTCAAACGTGAAATTACCATCAAAATGCCAGGAAGCTGCTCACCTTTTGTTTGAAAATGATTCTTGCTCAGCGGCAGCCTCCTGGTGTCCAGACAGGGGAAAGGTGCCCCCCCAGGGCCAGCTCCCAACACCGGAACATCCCCTCACAAACACATATGCACACATTTTGCACTGTGGTATGTCACTTAAATGTTTTGGCTGGCTGCACATTTAGTCTCAGTATGGCAGTTCAGAGACTGCCAATTTCAGAAACACATTCCACAGGGTAAATGGATTAATAAGGCCTGGTGGCATTTGACAATCCTAATTTAATTTCATTGGTCCTGTATGGCAGGAGAATCAATGTTGGTGAGTAACTCACTCTAAGTGTGAACAAAAGAAAAAAAAAACTTAAAAAAAAAATTTCAAATCTGGATCAAGTGAATTTCTCTATTTCTAGGAATAAGTACTATTGCCAAAAATATAATTAATTAAATTTTAGGGTATTTTACTCTGATAATTAAACATACCAGTCATTTAAATGATGTCTCTGAAACATACTCTAGTAAGTTAGAGCTGGCAAGCCCCCTGCTGGCCTATCTCACATCAGCCCTACTTCTACCTGTATTTTAATAAAGCACACTGAGAAACTCTCTTTTTACTTTATTTTTTAAACCATAAACATAATACACAAATAGATTTCACTTGATCTACAGGTGACATAAGTACACAACCAAACTGAGGTCCCTTCAGCCCTAGTGACTGCTTTCAGACTAATGTGAAGCCTCCAGCCTCCTTCCTGGAAAAAGCTGCATCTTTAGAACCAACTCCACATGATCACTAACCTTCTTCCTCCTTCCCCAAAAGACCCAGGGGCCTAGAAATCTCTTACTCTGTAATGCAACGCTTTGGAAAGGCTTTAATCTTTCTTCATCTTTGTCGGACAAACGAAGAGAACTCACGTGTTAGTAAAGTAAATGATCTTTGAGTATCTTGAGGAAATGCTTGATTTTCATAAAGGGAAGAAGGCAATATGCTTTGACTTCACACCCGCTTATTATTGAGCTGTTGCTGGCTTTTAGAAACTCTACATATGTTCTCATAATGTTGTTCTGTTTTTGTTGGGATGCACCAAATGGGAAAAGATAGGACACATTTGTGGTTTTGTAGCTTGTTTTCTTGGCATTTCAGCAGGACATTGGCAAGTTATTCAAACGTGAAATTACCATCAAAATGCCAGGAAGCTGCTCACCTTTTGTTTGAAAATGATTCTTGCTCAGCGGCAGCCTCCTGGTGTCCAGACAGGGGAAAGGTGCCCCCCCAGGGCCAGCTCCCAACACCGGAACATCCCCTCACAAACACATATGCACACATTTTGCACTGTGGTATGTCACTTAAATGTTTTGGCTGGCTGCACATTTAGTCTCAGTATGGCAGTTCAGAGACTGCCAATTTCAGAAACACATTCCACAGGGTAAATGGATTAATAAGGCCTGGTGGCATTTGACAATCCTAATTTAATTTCATTGGTCCTGTATGGCAGGAGAATCAATGTTGGTGAGTAACTCACTCTAAGTGTGAACAAAAGAAAAAAAAAACTTAAAAAAAAAATTTCAAATCTGGATCAAGTGAATTTCTCTATTTCTAGGAATAAGTACTATTGCCAAAAATATAATTAATTAAATTTTAGGGTATTTTACTCTGATAATTAAACATACCAGTCATTTAAATGATGTCTCTGAAACATACTCTAGTAAGTTAGAGCTGGCAAGCCCCCTGCTGGCCTATCTCACATCAGCCCTACTTCTACCTGTATTTTAATAAAGCACACTGAGAAACTCTCTTTTTACTTTATTTTTTAAACCATAAACATAATACACAAATAGATTTCACTTGATCTACAGGTGACATAAGTACACAACCAAACTGAGGTCCCTTCAGCCCTAGTGACTGCTTTCAGACTAATGTGAAGCCTCCAGCCTCCTTCCTGGAAAAAGCTGCATCTTTAGAACCAACTCCACATGATCACTAACCTTCTTCCTCCTTCCCCAAAAGACCCAGGGGCCTAGAAATCTCTTACTCTGTAATGCAACGCTTTGGAAAGGCTTTAATCTTTCTTCATCTTTGTCGGACAAACGAAGAGAACTCACGTGTTAGTAAAGTAAATGATCTTTGAGTATCTTGAGGAAATGCTTGTGGCAAAATCTTGCCACACGTGTCATGGCTATTCTGGCTAACTGACTTACTGTCCTCTTGAACACCAAGATGTTTTTGTTTGATTCTTCAAAAGAGCTTAGAGAAATTAATAAGTTAAAAGGTGGTGCAGAAAGTCAAATTGTATGATAAAAGGAAAAGAAACTGAGCAAAATTATCAATGATCATAACTGCTTTGCTGAATTGGTGATTCAGTAGAAATCAAAATACCATTTATATTGTAACAATGAAAACAATCAATTGTCTGGTTCTTCCATTTTAAGATTAACTTAATAATTAATCGACCAGCCCAGTGTTTCAGATGCAGTCAATGAATACATGTAGAGTTACAAGCATGGTATTTTCCTCAAAAATGGTTCCTATAGAATTCCGTCTGGTGAACTACCAAGGGAGCGGGGACAGAGAATCCAGTTTCTAGCCCTGCATGCCCCAGCACACACTGCTGCCCTCACAATGGCATACAGCTACACATTTCTTACCCTCTTCCGGGACTCTTCAATGGCAGACAGCAAGGCATTGTCCTTTTCGTTCTTTAGGAAGCCCTAGGAAGGAGGAGAGAAATGATACAACTTAGTCCAAAATTAACAAAATTAACCTTCAAATAATCAAAAGCACACTGTAGGAAAAAGAAGGAAAACCCAAGGACATCTGCTAGACTGCTTACCCTTACCCTCACAAAACGCTCTCAGCTTGAAAAGAAGGAATGTACTGCTTGTAACTCTCTTTTACTTTATTTTTTAAACCATAAACATAATACACAAATAGATTTCACTTGATCTACAGGTGACATAAGTACACAACCAAACTGAGGTCCCTTCAGCCCTAGTGACTGCTTTCAGACTAATGTGAAGCCTCCAGCCTCCTTCCTGGAAAAAGCTGCATCTTTAGAACCAACTCCACATGATCACTAACCTTCTTCCTCCTTCCCCAAAAGACCCAGGGGCCTAGAAATCTCTTACTCTGTAATGCAACGCTTTGGAAAGGCTTTAATCTTTCTTCATCTTTGTCGGACAAACGAAGAGAACTCACGTGTTAGTAAAGTAAATGATCTTTGAGTATCTTGAGGAAATGCTTGTGGCAAAATCTTGCCACACGTGTCATGGCTATTCTGGCTAACTGACTTACTGTCCTCTTGAACACCAAGATGTTTTTGTTTGATTCTTCAAAAGAGCTTAGAGAAATTAATAAGTTAAAAGGTGGTGCAGAAAGTCAAATTGTATGATAAAAGGAAAAGAAACTGAGCAAAATTATCAATGATCATAACTGCTTTGCTGAATTGGTGATTCAGTAGAAATCAAAATACCATTTATATTGTAACAATGAAAACAATCAATTGTCTGGTTCTTCCATTTTAAGATTAACTTAATAATTAATCGACCAGCCCAGTGTTTCAGATGCAGTCAATGAATACATGTAGAGTTACAAGCATGGTATTTTCCTCAAAAATGGTTCCTATAGAATTCCGTCTGGTGAACTACCAAGGGAGCGGGGACAGAGAATCCAGTTTCTAGCCCTGCATGCCCCAGCACACACTGCTGCCCTCACAATGGCATACAGCTACACATTTCTTACCCTCTTCCGGGACTCTTCAATGGCAGACAGCAAGGCATTGTCCTTTTCGTTCTTTAGGAAGCCCTAGGAAGGAGGAGAGAAATGATACAACTTAGTCCAAAATTAACAAAATTAACCTTCAAATAATCAAAAGCACACTGTAGGAAAAAGAAGGAAAAAAACCCAAGGACATCTGCTAGACTGCTTACCTTTACCCTCACAAAACGCTCTCAGCTTGAAAAGATACAGCTTTGGCTATGCAGCCTGTCACTGCTTGTAACTACTCCTTGGTCTACAATTTCTTCCCAATACTGAGGAAGCCATTGGCCATCCTCCTGTTTGGCTGTTTTTCACTTGTTTGTCAATGGGATACCTGCAAAATCATTTATTTACACACTTCTTTGGAGTTATGCTATGTGTGCCCCCTATTTCAGCAGATGACACCTGCTGCTTATTTAATACAGGTCGGGGAAGGGCAGCTGGCCCACAAGGCTGGTTTAATAGGCATAGGGTGAAATGTCTGCAAAATGCAACTCCATGGTCACACACCAGACCTAGTTTTACATGGTGCTCCCCTCATTTACTACTTGCATGGGTGACTTGATTTTAGACAAGTCTCGCAGATTTTCTCAGCCTTGGTTTACTCAGACATAAAATGAAAATTAAAGGAGATAAATATAATCAAGTGCTTGGCCCAAGGCTCTATACATGTAGCTCTAGCATTAAGACTGCTCAGATTGAGATCTGCTGGTGACATTAAAGAAAGATGCCCAGGGTGACTTGGTCGCTGCTGTTCATTGTCCTCATTGCTCAAACTGAGATCCTGAGGAGGGGGGAAGGGGCACTTGCAGACAGTGGGCTTCTGGGCCTGTCTCTAGGCCAGTACCTGGCCCTTCACAGAAGGGTGAAGCTTTTCCCCCAGGTGAAGCCTGGGCTGCGGGAGTCAAGGAGGAACAAGGAAGATGATCCATTAACTACAAGATGGAAATCAAAGTCTCAGTTGTAATTTGAAAGAGTCTGCATCATCCTATCCGTTAGGTCCACCTAAACTACGGAATGCAATGTACCTGTGTGTCAAGAACACTGTATTTACACATGTCCAACATCATCTTTTTTCAGAATCATGTCTTTGCTCTTTTTGTTTTAGGAACTCTCTGGGGAACTATAATACAAAATAGAATTAATCGAAAGTTTTGAAAGTTTCATGCTAAATTTTAAAACATAATCTTGACAGTTTTCTTGAAGCTTTACTGTCATGATTAATTTATTGATTGCTTATTTATGTCTCAGTGGCTGTAACATTTTGGTGTATTTTATTCACACAGTCCTAGATATAAGGCCATGATTCTCAAAACAAGACAAAACAAAGCAGAAGCTGGGGGTAGATAAGGCTGGGGACACATATTTAAATATCAGTGATCTTTTCCCCGCTCACATCCCAACCTGGGCACTGCACTGGAATGGATAGGCCAGCAGCTCTGGAGCAGTCCTCTCATCAGCTCCTCCAGGGCAGTCCCAAGGCAGCACTCAGGGTGCTCCAAATAGGTGGGGGTGGGGGTGGGGGTGGGCGGAGAGGGAAGCATGGACCACTTGCCAACTAATATAATAGCCTTAATAAACCAGAGCAGGTAAAGTGAGGACCCCACGGAATCCATTCAGGAGGGGGCAGCTTGTCACATGTCTATTTCTGACTACTGCAAGGGAGCCAGACAGGAAATGATGAGATTTTAATAGGTCTTGTTCATACCCTTCACGGCAAATGATCACATCAAGCCAACAAAACTTTATTATGATTTCCCTTTCCCTGAGCCGGTCTTTAATGGCTAAAGCCAAAGGCCTTAGTGTCACAGTTTATAAACAAAGCTATAGAACTATTATCTTCGACTGCTGTTCCTGAACAAAGGGCAGGCACACACTGTGCTCTGTTGCACCGTTTCATGCTGCCGATGGTCTGAGTGGTGGTGATAACCACTGCCTGACAAGGCCTGGTCCCATTTTCTTCTTTTTGGTTGAAGTGGGAGGGGCTGTGCTGGCTGTCCCACCCCTTCTCTGTGCTTTTCTGCTCTTCCTAGTGACCAGCCATTGCATTCTTTCAGCTGCATCCATGTCTGCATATAACTCACATACACACAATTTAAACACAAATGCAAAGCAATAATCAGACACATTTGTTTAAAAGCATCATAATATTCTGTAAGACACACAATTTCAAAATTCCTAAGAAATGAAATTTCAAGTAAAAGGTACTGTTTGGGGCAGATTACTCTCTTCTATATAACTCTACCTTCCCAAAATTTTAAAACATAATCTTGACAGTTTTCTTGAAGCTTTACTGTCATGATTAATTTATTGATTGCTTATTTATGTCTCAGTGGCTGTAACATTTTGGTGTATTTTATTCACACAGTCCTAGATATAAGGCCATGATTCTCAAAACAAGACAAAACAAAGCAGAAGCTGGGGTAGATAAGGCTGGGGACACATATTTAAATATCAGTGATCTTTTCCCCGCTCACATCCCAACCTGGGCACTGCACTGGAATGGATAGGCCAGCAGCTCTGGAGCAGTCCTCTCATCAGCTCCTCCAGGGCAGTCCCAAGGCAGCACTCAGGGTGCTCCAAATAGGTGGGGGTGGGGGTGGGGGTGGGCGGAGAGGAAGCATGGACCACTTGCCAACTAATATAATAGCCTTAATAAACCAGAGCAGGTAAAGTGAGGACCCCACGGAATCCATTCAGGAGGGGGCAGCTTGTCACATGTCTATTTCTGACTACTGCAAGGGAGCCAGACAGGAAATGATGAGATTTTAATAGGTCTTGTTCATACCCTTCACGGCAAATGATCACATCAAGCCAACAAAACTTTATTATGATTTCCCTTTCCCTGAGCCGGTCTTTAATGGCTAAAGCCAAAGGCCTTAGTGTCACAGTTTATAAACAAAGCTATAGAACTATTATCTTCGACTGCTGTTCCTGAACAAAGGGCAGGCACACACTGTGCTCTGTTGCACCGTTTCATGCTGCCGATGGTCTGAGTGGTGGTGATAACCACTGCCTGACAAGGCCTGGTCCCATTTTCTTCTTTTTGGTTGAAGTGGGAGGGGCTGTGCTGACTGTCCCACCCCTTCTCTGTGCTTTTCTGCTCTTCCTAGTGACCAGCCATTGCATTCTTTCAGCTGCATCCATGTCTGCATATAACTCACATACACACAATTTAAACACAAATGCAAAGCAATAATCAGACACATTTGTTTAAAAGCATCATAATATTCTGTAAGACACACAATTTCAAAATTCCTAAGAAATGAAATTTCAAGTAAAAAGGTACTGTTTGGGGGCAGATTACTCTCTTCTATATAACTCTACCTTCCCAAAATCCCATTAAATAAATTAAAGGAAGCATTTGTGCATGAGAATCAAATTACAAACATCACCTACATAAAAACAAAGACTACGAGCCATGATGCACCTCAACGAGGCTTTCTCTATAGCACAAACCAAGTCCACAAAAATACACAGATTTGGGGCTTCCCTGGTGGTCCAGTGGGTAAGGACACCGCCTTGCAGTGCAAGGGGCGCCGGTTCGATCCCTGGCCTGGGAAGATCCCACGTGCTGCGGAGCGGCTGGACCCACGTGTCCAATTACCGAGCCGGAGCTCTGGAGCGCATGCGCCCAGAGCCGGCGCTCTGCGACAACAAAGGCCACCGCAATGGCAGGCCCACACGGGCCAAAGAAAGATAAAAAAAAAAAAAGATGGTTGAAAATAGACAAATGAAAGACCAACAGAAGTGGTCCGCCTGCTTTCCTCCCTCCCCACCCCCCAAAATAAGTAAATAAATTTAAAAAAATAAACATAGATTTTCAATTGTAACTTTTCATCCTTTATTCCCTCCTAAAAAGAATGTTAAAATATTTTACTATATTTTATTTTTGAAAACAACATATCAGTGACCTATCTTTTGCAAAGAATCTTAAGCATAACTATATTACAGTCAGAATAGCGCTGGGATCTGGGTACCATCTAGTGGCAGTTAGATTCTTGTAAAGAACATGTAGCTTAAGGAAAAAGGACAACTTAACTGATGAGTTGGGCAAGAAAACAAATAAGTTTGGGCAAAAAATCCTGTCTCAGTCCCAGTTTCCCATGGGTCTCTTCTTCAACTTCCCTTTTCCATGTGTATGTTTACTTTCCCTCCTGTGAAGCACCTCTCAGGCCCCTTGCCTCAGAGAGATATTTTTAAAGTCTATCAGAAAATGGGTTTTCTATAGAGGTGAGCTGGGGCGTCAACAGTGTACTAGAATGTGTCTTCTCTCAAAGGGCGGGGCTCCCTGCCACACTGAAGATTCCTGGTCAAAGAAATGGCCCAACAGCTCACTTTCTACTTGGAGATGACAGTTTGTCTAACTGTGATCCTCAGAGAGCCTCAACATTAATATCACCTCTTTTTTGCCAAAAAGTACTTTTTAACAGCTTACAGTCTCCCACCCTTCTACTGCTGGCTATTTGTGCATGAGAATCAAATTACAAACATCACCTACATAAAAACAAAGACTACGAGCCATGATGCACCTCAACGAGGCTTTCTCTATAGCACAAACCAAGTCCACAAAAATACACAGATTTGGGGCTTCCCTGGTGGTCCAGTGGGTAAGGACACCGCCTTGCAGTGCAAGGGGCGCCGGTTCGATCCCTGGCCTGGGAAGATCCCACGTGCTGCGGAGCGGCTGGACCCACGTGTCCAATTACCGAGCCGGAGCTCTGGAGCGCATGCGCCCAGAGCCGGCGCTCTGCGACAACAAAGGCCACCGCAATGGCAGGCCCACACGGGCCAAAGAAAGATAAAAAAAAAAAAAGATGGTTGAAAATAGACAAATGAAAGACCAACAGAAGTGGTCCGCCTGCTTTCCTCCCTCCCCACCCCCCAAAATAAGTAAATAAATTAAAAAAAATAAACATAGATTTTCAATTGTAACTTTTCATCCTTTATTCCCACCCAAAAAGAATGTTAAAATATTTTACTATATTTTATTTTTGAAAACAACATATCAGTGACCTATCTTTTGCAAAGAATCTTAAGCATAACTATATTACAGTCAGAATAGCGCTGGGATCTGGGTACCATCTAGTGGCAGTTAGATTCTTGTAAAGAACATGTAGCTTAAGGAAAAAGGACAACTTAACTGATGAGTTGGGCAAGAAAACAAATAAGTTTGGGCAAAAAATCCTGTCTCAGTCCCAGTTTCCCATGGGTCTCTTCTTCAACTTCCCTTTTCCATGTGTATGTTTACTTTCCCTCCTGTGAAGCACCTCTCAGGCCCCTTGCCTCAGAGAGATATTTTTAAAGTCTATCAGAAAATGGGTTTTCTATAGAGGTGAGCTGGGGCGTCAACAGTGTACTAGAATGTGTCTTCTCTCAAAGGGCGGGGCTCCCTGCCACACTGAAGATTCCTGGTCAAAGAAATGGCCCAACAGCTCACTTTCTACTTGGAGATGACAGTTTGTCTAACTGTGATCCTCAGAGAGCCTCAACATTAATATCACCTCTTTTTTGCCAAAAAGTACTTTTTAACAGCTTACGGTCTCCCACCCTTCTACTGCTGGCTCCCTCAATAAAGAACATTCCATAAACATTTGCAGGCCTGCTAAGTAAGATAACCACTCCTGACTTCCCATCTGTATATGCTCCTCTCTGCCAGAGTCCTGGAAACAGACCCTCTTCTAACTGGCTCCTTGAATAGGCTTTGGTTTCAAGCTCTCTGTAACATGTAATAGCTCCCATTCAGGAAGCAATTAAGGGTCAGACACTGCTCCAAGCACTTCAAAGACATTATTGCTAATCTTTTAACAATATGAAAGAATAGCCATGATCACTCCATTCTCCTCCCTCCCCTCTCAATCACATTTTTCAGGTAAGAAACAGATTTTAGCATTCAACTAACAGACAAGGGTTCCCGAACCAGAAGAGGCAGAAGAATTCAAATACCACTGTAACTCTCAAAAGACTGTTTCTGAAATACTGTAAACTTATAAAATTTGGAAAATAAAAATAAAATTTCCTTTTATCTCTAAAATGATGGAGGTCCAGGAGGGGAGCAAAATATCCTTAAATTTGTTTTCTTCCTCAGTTATTAATTCCCCTTTATAGATGATGAAGTTAAAGGCTCAGAAAGTACAAGTTCTTATACCAGTATAAATAGGAATGAACACTACCATGGGTATGGCTATTACTTTGTCCTAAGTGTGCACTGCATACACTTGGTTCTAGTCTTCACTTTTAACTCAATGTTCAACTGACTCTCAATAGTACTTAATTGGATGATCCCTTAAAGTATCAGTAGGGCTTCCCTGGTAGCTCAGTGGTAAAGAGTTGGCCTGTCAATGCAGGAGACATGAGTTCAATCCCTGATCTGGGGAGATCTCACATGCTGCGGAGCAACTAAGCCCGTGAGCCACAACTATTGAGCCTGTGCTTCAGAGCCTCCGAGCCGCAACTATTGAAGCCCGTGCGCCCTAAAGCCCGAGTACCACAACAAAAGAAGTCACTGCAGCAAGAAGCCCGCTCAACCTCAACTAGCGTTGCCCCCATTCCCTGCAACTAGAGAAGAGCCTGTGGCAGCAGTGAAAACCCAGAATAGCCAAAAATAAATAAATTAATTAAATGCATTTCTTTAAAAAAAAAAATGCTACAAAAATCTCATTTGATTTTTAAAAAAGTATCAATATGTTCTTAATATAGATTTTAAAATGGAAAGAGCTTTGTGAGATGGCTTCCACAGTGTCCATCAAATTTAAAAACAGGTGGTTCCATATTAAGATCACCTGGTTTGTAAAGAGCCAAGTTTAGACTTGGAATCCAAATTTTCTGACCCCTTTTCTACCTTCTTCCACTCTACCATGCAAATCAAGATGAGATAAACAGTCATTTTATGATTGCATATTTACCCCTTCCCTCCCCTATCTCACAAAGATGAGAAATCAAACAATGAATCTCAAGTTTGGAGGCATTTCTTTAAAATGGTGGTTTTCAAAATGTGTGTCAGAACCCATAAGTGGGTCATGAAATTAACCCGTGTTTTTAAGATGAAATAAATGCAACAGAGATATATGGTATGGACAGATACTATCTTGTGAAACTTTCAATTATAAGGACTTTGTATGCATGAAGTGGGCCATGGTGTTACATGTATTTCTTACTGTGGATCACAGACAAAGAAAAGCTGGGGAAATCACTTTTCTAGACTTCCCTCTGTATAGTGTTCCAAAATATAACTATTATTTATTTCTGGAGAACAATACATGCTGTGCATCCGCACAACTAATACCTCCAGCCATGTGTTGCATCTTTAACAGAGGTAAGGGGCTGCCTTGCCACATCACTGGCTGAGAACAATCCAGAATGCAGCTGCAAGGTAAGCCAAGTTTCCTATCAAAAGTGTAGTCACATCTCAGGGACCTGGTAGGCCAAACTGGCTTTTAAACAGCTCAGGGTAAGAAAGACAAGCATAAAAAACTGCCTTATATCTCCATGCAAACTCTGGGTTTCAGAGTATAAACAACTGTAGAAAAAGTTAGTAGGCAAAGGATGTCTGTTTTTGTCAAATGGCCAAATTCTCTTCACTTATTTGCTTTCCAAAAGTGCAAACTGTAAGAAGGGTCTCAGTGAGAAAAATTTAAATATCCACTTTAGCTAGGGAAATGCGACGGCAAGAAAGAGCTTGCATTGGTTCGTTCACAGTTCTTTGCTTCCCACCAACAATTAAGTGGTCTGCTGAAGAGTTATGTAAACGGTCTGGAAGAACACACAGATTTCCTGACCATTAAAAAATAAAACAAAGAAAAAAGAAAATTAGGGCTTCCTTGGTGGTCCAGTGGGTAAGGACTCCGCTTTGCAGTGCAAGGGGCGCCGGTTCAACCCCTGGCCTGGGAAGATCCCACGTGCCGCAGAGCAGCTGGACCGATGTGTCCAATTACCAAGCTGGAGTTCTGGAGCGCATGCACCCAGAGCCGGTGCTCTGCAGTGACAGAGGCCACTACGATGGGAGGCCCACATGGGCCAAAGAACAAAGATGGATGAAAATAGGTAAATGAAAGACCAATAGAAGTGGCCAAAAAAAAAAAAGAGAAAAAGAAAACAAGAATTAGTCTTAGTTGGCCCCACAGAACAAAAGCCGTATCTTACACAGTACTCAAAACAAAAGACCATTCCAGGTCTATTTTCCTTCAGCAGACCAACTGGCGATTCACTCTGTCAAAATTTAAAGTGAGGAAGACACAGCAGGCCTGACTTTCTATCAGGAGGTATCTGTGTGTGTTAGTCCTTCAGTTGTGTCCAACTCTTTGCGACCCCCTGGATAGTGAAACATAAGCGTAAACTTTCTCACCAGACAGGAATATGAGCTGTTCCCATTGTTTTGCTTCAGCTCATTCTAAATGAAATAACACTCTTAATCTCTCCCAGACCTTCTTGTCAATTTCCAAATCAGTGACCTCTTCTAAAGTCTTCTCCTGGATAAAATTTTCAAAGGCAAAACTGCTACTTAAGGAGAAAGTGATGAAGGACAAAGCCAGACACTATTTTCAGACAAGCAACAGAAATCCTGCCAGCACTCTGCTGCTGGGCTTATCAGATGGTATGGACACGCTTTTTATTAGCTCCCTTTGTGAGGCCTACAGAGAAGGCCTCAAGGAATTTTTCAGGTGCAAAGAGATTTTCATTACTGATAAAGCCCAAAAGATAAACGGAGAAATTTGAAATTGGGGGTATTTTTCAAAATTTGGGGAACTTTCATTTGGTTTTGTAGCATGGCTGGTAATTTTATCAGATCTATATTTAATGCATTAAAATAAGAATGTATAAAATATCATCCTTAGAGGCCCAGAGAGACTAAATTCCTTTTGTAAGAAATACAGACTAAATAGCAAATCTAAGCTGTATTCATCAACTCAGATATTCATCAGTTAAGTTTCACTGCTTATTTTCTACAAAAATGTTAGTATTTCATATTATTCACAGATTGCATTAAATCAAATACATATTTTTCAGCCTGCATTAAATTTAAAAGTATGTATATGTGTGTGTATGTGTGCAGCTGGACCGAGAATTACCAAGCTGGAGTTCTGGAGCGCATGCACCCAGAGCCGGTGCTCTGCAGTGACAGAGGCCACTACGATGGGAGGCCCACATGGGCCAAAGAACAAAGATGGATGAAAATAGGTAAATGAAAGACCAATAGAAGTGGCCAAAAAAAAAAAAAGAGAAAAAGAAAACAAGAATTAGTCTTAGTTGGCCCCACAGAACAAAAGCCGTATCTTACACAGTACTCAAAACAAAAGACCATTCCAGGTCTATTTTCCTTCAGCAGACCAACTGGCGATTCACTCTGTCAAAATTTAAAGTGAGGAAGACACAGCAGGCCTGACTTTCTATCAGGAGGTATCTGTGTGTGTTAGTCCTTCAGTTGTGTCCAACTCTTTGCGACCCCCTGGATAGTGAAACATAAGCGTAAACTTTCTCACCAGACAGGAATATGAGCTGTTCCCATTGTTTTGCTTCAGCTCATTCTAAATGAAATAACACTCTTAATCTCTCCCAGACCTTCTTGTCAATTTCCAAATCAGTGACCTCTTCTAAAGTCTTCTCCTGGATAAAATTTTCAAAGGCAAAACTGCTACTTAAGGAGAAAGTGATGAAGGACAAAGCCAGACACTATTTTCAGACAAGCAACAGAAATCCTGCCAGCACTCTGCTGCTGGGCTTATCAGATGGTATGGACACGCTTTTTATTAGCTCCCTTTGTGAGGCCTACAGAGAAGGCCTCAAGGAATTTTTCAGGTGCAAAGAGATTTTCATTACTGATAAAGCCCAAAAGATGAACGGAGAAATTTGAAATTGGGGGTATTTTTCAAAATTTGGGGAACTTTCATTTGGTTTTGTAGCATGGCTGGTAATTTTATCAGATCTATATTTAATGCATTAAAATAAGAATGTATAAAATATCATCCTTAGAGGCCCAGAGAGACTAAATTCCTTTTGTAAGAAATACAGACTAAATAGCAAATCTAAGCTGTATTCATCAACTCAGATATTCATCAGTTAAGTTTCACTGCTTATTTTCTACAAAAATGTTAGTATTTCATATTATTCACAGATTGCATTAAATCAAATACATATTTTTCAGCCTGCATTAAATTTAAAAGTATGTATATGTGTGTGTATGTGTGTATATATGTTTTCCCAAAAAACACCCCTGCAGAAAGCAGCACTAGGCTGGCAGATTTGACACTGTCAACTGTAATACATTTTTAATGCTGCTGTAAGATTTCTCGCTGTGCATTTATGCAAAAGCCTCACCACCCTCATTCAGCAGGTGGCAGCAGATGCTGCAAGAGCGGCTGTGGAGTTTGCCCCACCATTTGCCAGGTCAGCAGGCCCATCGGCCCACGGGCACAGCTATGGAGCCACAGGTGGCAGACCCTGGTGCTATGAGGGCATTAGGCCATCTGTCACTCTTAGGTGGCAGGAAGGGTCCCATTTGGTACATGGTTTCTGCTGCTGGGCTAAACAAACGGTCACACGACTATGTGATGGATCTGAGTCCATGAAGGCACAGCAAAGCACTCGCTCCCATAGTCGTTCAAACTGGTTTACAAGATGGTCTACAAATTCTCACAGGTTGAAGAGAACTCAACATGTGCAAAAAGACTGTAAACCCAAGAATGCACAGTTCTGAGCATGCTTCCTCCTAGACTCACCGAGGGCCTTAGGGCCAGCACCCTGACTCAAGTGGACTGGCTGGCGTGGCCTCTTGCAGGCATACCAATACCAGCGTGACACAAATCCGTTTTACCTGTGCTTTCTGGAAAAGCCACAGGCCTTTGAGAGAACCACTCATATAAGTCCATCTAACAGCCTTTTGTGGATCCTTCTTATCATTCTCTCTACCCCACAAAAGAACAAAGAAGAGAGGGAGGAGGGGGAGAGGGAGAGAGAAGACGAAGGGGAGTTGAGAGAGGAAAAGGAACAAGGACCTCAGGCCTATAGCTTCAAGAATTAGAAATTCCTATCTCAGGAGAGGGAGGGGGGAAGATGGGCGAGGGGGGAAATGGAGGAGGAAGAGGAGGCAGGGTCCTTGTGGGAGGAAGGAATGGGGAAGAGAAGGAGAAGGAGGGAGAGGAAGAAGGACTAGGGAAGGGAAGAGGAGGTGGAGGAGGAGGAAATAACCATCATGTAAGAGGCAAGACTCACTCGGATCCAGAAGGGAAGTCACCTCTGCAAAGGGGACACGTCATTCCTGAGGGGCACTGGTGAGGGATGTGAGGATGCGCAGCACACCTCCCTTGCCAACACAATGGAGGCACATAACTCCTAGATGCCTCTTTCTGGTTCTACACCAAGGCATCAAGCTGGGGCTGCTCGGCACACCCGGCTGCTGCACTTGGAGGATAAGGCCAAGGTTACAGTCTGCATCTCAGGGAGGGCCACCGTCTCTTGTGCTACTGCTGCAGAGCCAGTTCTGTCCCTCTTAGGTGGCAGGAAGGGTCCCATTTGGTACATGGTTTCTGCTGCTGGGCTAAACAAACGGTCACACGACTATGTGATGGATCTGAGTCCATGAAGGCACAGCAAAGCACTCGCTCCCATAGTCGTTCAAACTGGTTTACAAGATGGTCTACAAATTCTCACAGGTTGAAGAGAACTCAACATGTGCAAAAAGACTGTAAACCCAAGAATGCACAGTTCTGAGCATGCTTCCTCCTAGACTCACCGAGGGCCTTAGGGCCAGCACCCTGACTCAAGTGGACTGGCTGGCGTGGCCTCTTGCAGGCATGCCAATACCAGCGTGACACAAATCCGTTTTACCTGTGCTTTCTGGAAAAGCCACAGGCCTTTGAGAGAACCACTCATATAAGTCCATCTAACAGCCTTTTGTGGATCCTTCTTATCATTCTCTCTACCCCACAAAAGAACAAAGAAGAGAGGGAGGAGGGGGAGAGGGAGAGAGAAGACGAAGGGGAGTTGAGAGAGGAAAAGGAACAAGGACCTCAGGCCTATAGCTTCAAGAATTAGAAATTCCTATCTCAGGAGAGGGAGGGGGGAAGATGGGCGAGGGGGGAAATGGAGGAGGAAGAGGAGGCAGGGTCCTTGTGGGAGGAAGGAATGGGGAAGAGAAGGAGAAGGAGGGAGAGGAAGAAGGACTAGGGAAGGGAAGAGGAGGTGGAGGAGGAGGAAATAACCATCATGTAAGAGGCAAGACTCACTCGGATCCAGAAGGGAAGTCACCTCTGCAAAGGGGACACGTCATTCCTGAGGGGCACTGGTGAGGGATGTGAGGATGCGCAGCACACCTCCCTTGCCAACACAATGGAGGCACATAACTCCTAGATGCCTCTTTCTGGTTCTACACCAAGGCATCAAGCTGGGGCTGCTCGGCACACCCGGCTGCTGCACTTGGAGGATAAGGCCAAGGTTACAGTCTGCATCTCAGGGAGGGCCACACACGTCTCTTGTGCTACTGCTGCAGAGCCAGTTCTGTCCCTCTTAGAGGGCCCTGTTATCTACCTTTGGTCATGCAGGAAAGGAAAGCAATCTGTCCAGCTCAGTTACTGGGTGACTCCATGGAGATGGGGAGCAAGCAGCAAGGCCATAATACAAATGAGTAAAATAAAACACAATGGCCACTCAGTCAACTAGTAGGGGAAATGATTCTCAGAAGAAATGCCCCCTGCTCCCAAATGCTGCAGAGCCCCGCAATAACCTTTTGGGGCTGTGTAAGCAGCTTTCCCCTGCTGGTCACAGGAGGTCTGCGAAGAAGATGACTTGCTCAGTGCCGATAGTGACACCTCATCGCTTCCAGAAAACAAGCCAGCGCCTGCACCCGAGTGATGCAGCAGGATGCGCCATGCTGCAGTCTCCGGGCCTCTGCTGGCCACCTTCTCTCGCCCCTCCTGGGAAGGCGGGCTGAGGAGCAAGAACACTAGAGGCTGAGGGAGGGTAGGAGAGGGGGAGGACAGCCAGCCAACTGCTCGCAGACTGCTTAGGTGGCCCCACGGGAGAAAGCAAGGACAGCAACTCTGAGCATTCTATCTCCTCTCTCACCCCTCAAACCCGTACCCCTGCCCCAAACCAGCATGCCTGCTAGAGCTACCCTTTGAGCCACAAGAACAGAGAGGGTTCTAAGAGAAAATTGTTCAGTCTAGCTTTGTTAAGTGCAGTAAACAGGGTGCCCAAGCATGTCTGACTTCAAAAATCTGCTGGAGAGGGTTCCTCTTCTCACCCACAGGTACAAACAGACCTAAAATATTAATCCCATGGGAAGAGGAGGTGGAGGAGGAGGAAATAACCATCATGTAAGAGGCAAGACTCACTCGGATCCAGAAGGAAGTCACCTCTGCAAAGGGGACACGTCATTCCTGAGGGGCACTGGTGAGGGATGTGAGGATGCAGCACACCTCCCTTGCCAACACAATGGAGGCACATAACTCCTAGATGCCTCTTTCTGGTTCTACACCAAGGCATCAAGCTGGGGCTGCTCGGCACACCCGGCTGCTGCACTTGGAGGATAAGGCCAAGGTTACAGTCTGCATCTCAGGGAGGGCCACACACGTCTCTTGTGCTACTGCTGCAGAGCCAGTTCTGTCCCTCTTAGAGGGCCCTGTTATCTACCTTTGGTCATGCAGGAAAGGAAAGCAATCTGTCCAGCTCAGTTACTGGGTGACTCCATGGAGATGGGGAGCAAGCAGCAAGGCCATAATACAAATGAGTAAAATAAAACACAATGGCCACTCAGTCAACTAGTAGGGAAATGATTCTCAGAAGAAATGCCCCCTGCTCCCAAATGCTGCAGAGCCCCGCAATAACCTTTTGGGGCTGTGTAAGCAGCTTTCCCCTGCTGGTCACAGGAGGTCTGCGAAGAAGATGACTTGCTCAGTGCCGATAGTGACACCTCATCGCTTCCAGAAAACAAGCCAGCGCCTGCACCCGAGTGATGCAGCAGGATGCGCCATGCTGCAGTCTCCGGGCCTCTGCTGGCCACCTTCTCTCGCCCCTCCTGGGAAGGCGGGCTGAGGAGCAAGAACACTAGAGGCTGAGGGAGGGTAGGAGAGGGGGAGGACAGCCAGCCAACTGCTCGCAGACTGCTTAGGTGGCCCCACGGGAGAAAGCAAGGACAGCAACTCTGAGCATTCTATCTCCTCTCTCACCCCTCAAACCCGTACCCCTGCCCCAAACCAGCATGCCTGCTAGAGCTACCCTTTGAGCCACAAGAACAGAGAGGGTTCTAAGAGAAAATTGTTCAGTCTAGCTTTGTTAAGTGCAGTAAACAGGGTGCCCAAGCATGTCTGACTTCAAAAATCTGCTGGAGAGGGTTCCTCTTCTCACCCACAGGTACAAACAGACCTAAAAATATTAATCCCATAGCCACTCTTAGTGGAGGGAAAGATAAGATAAGGAGACATTAAAGGATGATAAAAAATATTTTAATATGTCTCTGGGGAACTGATTTCCATCTTGGAGGTGGATTAGTCCACAAAGAACTTTGGGTACTAAAATCGCACTGCAGTATGAAATGGGAATGCATCAATCATGGCCTGTATCAGAGCCAAAGCCCCCTCCCACTGCCCCCTCAACCCAAACTCTAAAATAACTTATTAAAAGAACCCTGTATAAAATAAAATAGGGTTCTTTTAATAAGGGTTTTAATACAGGGTTCTTATATATATATATATATATATATATATATAAATAATACACGTTGCCTGCTTTGTCAGATCTAGTGCCTTTTCCCTTTGGGAACAGGAAACAAAAGCAAGACTTGGGGCTATGAGGACGGACATCAGAGGGTGTGTCTCTGAGGCAGTCAGGTGGGAGCTGAGTGGTTTTCCCAGGTTGGTTTCCACAGCGCTCAGGATTAAGCCTGAGTTCTACTTAGCAAGTGCAGGGAGCGCCCTGAGAGAAGACAATGTTGGGGAACCACGTGTTCCATTAATTCCCTGCTGGTCCGAGGTGTCAGTCATTTACACTGCAGTCGAGAATCGCGGCTCCTCCCGCTCTGCAGCACGGCTTATGCCGATGGGATGGGAGCACTGATCATCATGGCTGTCACCGGAAAGGGAGCTTTGGCTCTGCTGCAGGTTATTCTCATTGAGAATTCGTTTTCAAAAACGCATTTGTTGGGAGACCACTAAAACAACAGACTTTCTTCTTTTATAACTCCTGTTGCCTTAAATGGAATCTGTCCTGGTACCCCTTTGCTAACAGTACTCGGGCTTTCACATGCTCTCTAAAACCTTAGTTTGCAAGTGTTTTGACTTTGCCATCAGAGCTGAGGGAATACTGCAGGTGCACTCACCACTGTCACCGTGGGTACAGAAATTGCTTAGCAGAAGTGGCAAATACAAGCAACAGGAGGGCAGAGGGCAAGATCTTTTTTCAAACATAAACTGCCTGAAACTGTCTTCTCACCCACAGGTACAAACAGACCTAAAAATATTAATCCCATAGCCACTCTTAGTGGAGGGAAAGATAAGATAAGGAGACATTAAAGGATGATAAAAAATATTTTAATATGTCTCTGGGGAACTGATTTCCATCTTGGAGGTGGATTAGTCCACAAAGAACTTTGGGTACTAAAATCGCACTGCAGTATGAAATGGGAATGCATCAATCATGGCCTGTATCAGAGCCAAAGCCCCCTCCCACTGCCCCCTCAACCCAAACTCTAAAATAACTTATTAAAAGAACCCTGTATAAAATAAAATAGGGTTCTTTTAATAAGGGTTTTAATATGGGGTTCTTATATATATATATATATATATATATATATAAATAATACACGTTGCCTGCTTTGTCAGATCTAGTGCCTTTTCCCTTTGGGAACAGGAAACAAAAGCAAGACTTGGGGCTATGAGGACGGACATCAGAGGGTGTGTCTCTGAGGCAGTCAGGTGGGAGCTGAGTGGTTTTCCCAGGTTGGTTTCCACAGCGCTCAGGATTAAGCCTGAGTTCTACTTAGCAAGTGCAGGGAGCGCCCTGAGAGAAGACAATGTTGGGGAACCACGTGTTCCATTAATTCCCTGCTGGTCCGAGGTGTCAGTCATTTACACTGCAGTCGAGAATCGCGGCTCCTCCCGCTCTGCAGCACGGCTTATGCCGATGGGATGGGAGCACTGATCATCATGGCTGTCACCGGAAAGGGAGCTTTGGCTCTGCTGCAGGTTATTCTCATTGAGAATTCGTTTTCAAAAACGCATTTGTTGGGAGACCACTAAAACAACAGACTTTCTTCTTTTATAACTCCTGTTGCCTTAAATGGAATCTGTCCTGGTACCCCTTTGCTAACAGTACTCGGGCTTTCACATGCTCTCTAAAACCTTAGTTTGCAAGTGTTTTGACTTTGCCATCAGAGCTGAGGGAATACTGCAGGTGCACTCACCACTGTCACCGTGGGTACAGAAATTGCTTAGCAGAAGTGGCAAATACAAGCAACAGGAGGGCAGAGGGCAAGATCTTTTTTCAAACATAAACTGCCTGAAACTGACAGGGAGCTAAAGCCTTTCACCCAGCCTATGCATGCTAGGAGGAGAGGGGCAACCCTGCCCGGGGCGGGGGGCCCTCCCACTTAGAGGTAAAGGAGTAATCTGCTGGAGGACGTGTCTGGACGCTCGTGCCCATCCCAGAAGACAAGCACGTCACCCTTCATGCCAGGCCAACACACTAGACCTAAAAGCCCAACTGGCAGGATATACATTGTTTTAATCGTTAAGTTTATAAATGCATATTATATACAACAAAGGATCAGGAGGACACCCAGCGGAGCTCAATAAGCTATTTCTGGCAAGACTGAGAGGGACTGTCTCTGGGAGTAGGCAGCTGAAGCACAGACAGACTTTGCTGAAAGCTCAATCCATTAGACCCATCATCAGTCAGTAAGCCCACAAACAGAAGAGTCAAACACAGGCAGGTGCACAGCACAGATTATGAGTCTGAATTCAGGCAAAAGTAACTGCTTTCCAGATGTATGACCTTGAGAAAGTTGTTTAATGGTGGTCGACATTGCTTTTCTTAACTGATGAGCTGATTACACTACATAAACTCAAAAGCCAGCTCCAGAAATTTCAATTCTATGAGAGGTGGAAACAGGTAAGAAATTAGCATCGTCATGACTATAGCTCTCTTCCAAAATAATTCATACCTTAAGACCTCAAAAGAAATACGATAAAGTTCGTTTTTGAAGTCGGTCAACACACATTTCATCTTCAAAATAAAGCCCACAGAAAGCTTGAACGAAAATCAGATTCGAAGACAAATAACGTATTTTCATACCAGTTTCATCATGCCATAAAGGAGAAGCATACTGTCTTGTCTTTTGAAAAATCATCCTATGTGGAAAGGAATACGTTTTCACAATTAAAAAAGAAGTACAAAGCAAGGGAATTCAGAAGTCTTAATAGAAAATAGCTATTTAAGTTTCTGTTTTATCTACATTTGCCACCAATTTCTTAAAAGCAGCAATCAGAAGCTATCTAGATATAAGTGCTAACTAAGTCTTTACTTTAGGAAAACCCCAAAATATCTGCCTTTTAACAGAATAAAAAAGTAAGTGTAAACTGGCAAGGAGGTGCTGCCAGAGGCATCTTCAAAACAGACTGGAGGAGAACAACCCATGCGGCCCACCTCTCCCCACAGTGCTCCTGGGGACGCCATTTTCCTCCTTCCTACTGCCATCTTAGTACCATGAACGTCTCCTAGCGGGCTGGCTGACACACTAGCTTGTCTACATTGTGGCACTGCCCGGGCATTCAGAGGTCTGCTATGGACATATTTTTTGCAGCAGAAAGAACCAGTCCCTGACTCTCTACTACCAGCCAGGCTACAATTTCCACCTTAGAGAGGTTCAGGAATCCCCTACAAGTAGCAGAAAAGAGAGTCTCTCTCTTCCCAGTAGCCAAACTTGAGTAGACCATGGTGGAGGTAAAGAAAATGGAAAGCAACTGGGTTTCTGCTAAGTCCTCAGAGCACCTGGGTAAATGGCTCACATAAAGCCCAGTAGAAATGAAGTAGACCAGGATTTAATGAGTCTGAATTCAGGCAAAAGTAACTGCTTTCCAGATGTATGACCTTGAGAAAGTTGTTTAATGGTGGTCGACATTGCTTTTCTTAACTGATGAGCTGATTACACTACATAAACTCAAAAGCCAGCTCCAGAAATTTCAATTCTATGAGAGGTGGAAACAGGTAAGAAATTAGCATCGTCATGACTATAGCTCTCTTCCAAAATAATTCATACCTTAAGACCTCAAAAGAAATACGATAAAGTTCGTTTTTGAAGTCGGTCAACACACATTTCATCTTCAAAATAAAGCCCACAGAAAGCTTGAACGAAAATCAGATTCGAAGACAAATAACGTATTTTCATACCAGTTTCATCATGCCATAAAGGAGAAGCATACTGTCTTGTCTTTTGAAAAATCATCCTATGTGGAAAGGAATACGTTTTCACAATTAAAAAAGAAGTACAAAGCAAGGGAATTCAGAAGTCTTAATAGAAAATAGCTATTTAAGTTTCTGTTTTATCTACATTTGCCACCAATTTCTTAAAAGCAGCAATCAGAAGCTATCTAGATATAAGTGCTAACTAAGTCTTTACTTTAGGAAAACCCCAAAATATCTGCCTTTTAACAGAATAAAAAAGTAAGTGTAAACTGGCAAGGAGGTGCTGCCAGAGGCATCTTCAAAACAGACTGGAGGAGAACAACCCATGCGGCCCACCTCTCCCCACAGTGCTCCTGGGGACGCCATTTTCCTCCTTCCTACTGCCATCTTAGTACCATGAACGTCTCCTAGCGGGCTGGCTGAGACACTAGCTTGTCTACATTGTGGCACTGCCCGGGCATTCAGAGGTCTGCTATGGACATATTTTTTGCAGCAGAAAGAACCAGTCCCTGACTCTCTACTACCAGCCAGGCTACAATTTCCACCTTAGAGAGGTTCAGGAATCCCCTACAAGTAGCAGAAAAGAGAGTCTCTCTCTTCCCAGTAGCCAAACTTGAGTAGACCATGGTGGAGGTAAAGAAAATGGAAAGCAACTGGGTTTCTGCTAAGTCCTCAGAGCACCTGGGTAAATGGCTCACATAAAGCCAGAGAAAGAAAATAAGACCAGGATCTTTAATCAAGCTTTACTTTAAAAATTTTAAAGGAAGACTTTGTGATACCCTTTATGTCACCCAACCAAAAACTGACGCAGGCAGAGATGTAGTTAAATGGAGTTCTAATTTGCTGCCCTAAAAGTCTTTTATTTCAAAGTGCAAGCCTTGTAAAAACCAAAGGAAAAGAATTCCTTTGCATTTGACTATATATAGTAAACAATTCAAGTCTCTTTCAGCATTATTAAAATTATACAGAGATCTAGGCTCCTACACTACAAGCATAAGATTAATGTAAAACTTACGGAATCTTTATGTGATTCTAAAGAGGGCTTAGGAAAACTGAGCCTTCCTATTTCAGTGAAAAGACTGATGTGAAAATTCTCCTCTCCCCTAGTTTCAAAATCATCTCCTAATTAGAAAAAACAGCATTCAGTGACAAGGATGAACAACTATTGTAACAAGACTTGGAAAAAGAGCTGGCTTTATAAACTGGATATCAAGTTAAAAGACACCTAGTTCTGTGAAGATTCAACTCCTGAAACAACTACTCAAGTATTTTGCGCAAATTCTTCATGACAGAGTTTACTGTAAAATACACTTACTATAAATTCTTCAGGGTTAAGTGCCTTAGAAAACATAAACATACAACTCAAAGTTAAATCCACTTGTTTCCTCTTAGTAGCAGCATAAAGAAACAAAGGAATAAGCCAAGTCAAATCCAATTAATTTTAAGAATCAAGATTTCTAAGCTTACAATCACAAACAAGAGTTTTCCACAAGTAGCTTTGAAGTTAACTATTAATTAAAGAGAAAGCACTAAAAATTATCCCCATTAATGAGAGTGAAAGCCCTCCATCTATTGATCTTTAAAGGACAAAATCTCCTTTTGTTAAAACATTTTTCCTATATATTCTAATCAGCCATTATAGATCATTAACATTGGAAGTGTTCTCTTAAAAAAAAGAAAAACAATAAAACCCCTAGAATCCAGCAATTTTCTTCACAAATGGAAAACAAATTATAAAAGACAGTGAAAAGAAGCTAGAACTCTCTTAAATATACTATATTTAGGTTTCTTTTCTCTCTCAAGTATCACTTTCATCTTTGGCAACTGATAAATTCATACCTCTCATTAACTTAAATTACCAATGAATATTTAATTTAAAACATGTATTAAAACCACTCACAAAATCTATATTTCAAGTATATATACATATCAATATATATCCCACTTGGTTTCTAATATATATATATATATAATACATCTAACAATCTCTGTATTATACCTTTAATATTTGCAGCGTTTATTTTAAAGTCTTATTTTGTCCATTCAACCAAAGACAAATTTTCAACTTCTCACCGCTATATGAGAAATACTTACTGTAGACAAAAGGATTCCATTTTCTTTCTGGGAATGCTCTCCACCCTCCTACAGAACTCTTGTACACAGCATGCAATTTCATTTTCTGAGTTTTACAGTAACAAAGCTCTCATGCCACAGAACCTAATGTAAATGAAATGGCCCTACGGCTGCCTTCAGAACCCAGCTCACCTCAACCATGATACAGCTAATTGTTAAAAATGGTGGCTGAGACATTTTCCATACATTAAATTAAGGAGCTCTGATGAAGGCACTGGCATCCTCCCACTTCAGACAAAGAAAAATAATTTGCAACTGTACCAAGGCACGGATAATTGAGTCATCTTCCATACAGGGTCAGTGTTAGAGGTTTCCTCCATCTTTACAAAATGCAAACCACAGCTCATTGTCTCATCCCAGAAATCAATTCATTGCAATGCTGCACTGGGTCAGAGTTTTAAAGCAACCTTAGTCATCGGTATATTCAGACTTCCGATGCCAAGACAAGTGAGATTCTCACAGTTCCTCTATCTTCCCTGCGCTGTTCTCCTCTATTCCTCACCTGACAGCTCCTCAAGTCTTCCCATTGTTAAGAGTGCAGGAAGTCCCACACCTCTGAAGGGAGCTAAATCTCTTAACTGGGTGAGCAATTTCCAAGTCCATGCTTCGCAAATAAGTCCAGACCCTACAGGTCCCATAATACAAATACATTCCTCAGGGTAAAGAGCTTTATAGCATTGCCTTTTTTTTTTTTTGCGGGGGTGGGGGGGGGGGGGGGGAGGTTCACAGGAAGACAATCAAGCTGTTTTTTAAAATACTGAATTAAAAGCATTTTATCCTTGATATTAATCAAGGTATTGAAAGTGGTATAGGCAACATTTATCATTTTACCACCCTCCAATCTTAAAAAAAAAAAACAAAATCTCTTCAATTTTCTTCTTTTAACCACCTATATATATATATATATACATCTAACAATCTCTGTATTATACCTTTAATATTTGCAGCGTTTATTTTAAAGTCTTATTTTGTCCATTCAACCAAAGACAAATTTTCAACTTCTCACCGCTATATGAGAAATACTTACTGTAGACAAAAGGATTCCATTTTCTTTCTGGGAATGCTCTCCACCCTCCTACAGAACTCTTGTACACAGCGTGCAATTTCATTTTCTGAGTTTTACAGTAACAAAGCTCTCATGCCACAGAACCTAATGTAAATGAAATGGCCCTACGGCTGCCTTCAGAACCCAGCTCACCTCAACCATGATACAGCTAATTGTTAAAAATGGTGGCTGAGACATTTTCCATACATTAAATTAAGGAGCTCTGATGAAGGCACTGGCATCCTCCCACTTCAGACAAAGAAAAATAATTTGCAACTGTACCAAGGCACGGATAATTGAGTCATCTTCCATACAGGGTCAGTGTTAGAGGTTTCCTCCATCTTTACAAAATGCAAACCACAGCTCATTGTCTCATCCCAGAAATCAATTCATTGCAATGCTGCACTGGGTCAGAGTTTTAAAGCAACCTTAGTCATCGGTATATTCAGACTTCCGATGCCAAGACAAGTGAGATTCTCACAGTTCCTCTATCTTCCCTGCGCTGTTCTCCTCTATTCCTCACCTGACAGCTCCTCAAGTCTTCCCATTGTTAAGAGTGCAGGAAGTCCCACACCTCTGAAGGGAGCTAAATCTCTTAACTGGGTGAGCAATTTCCAAGTCCATGCTTCGCAAATAAGTCCAGACCCTACAGGTCCCATAATACAAATACATTCCTCAGGGTAAAGAGCTTTATAGCATTGCCTTTTTTTTTTTTTGCGGGGTGGTCGGGGTAGGTTCACAGGAAGACAATCAAGCTGTTTTTTAAAATACTGAATTAAAAGCATTTTATCCTTGATATTAATCAAGGTATTGAAAGTGGTATAGGCAACATTTATCATTTTACCACCCTCCAGATAATGCTTAGATGAAGTTTTTCATTTCCCCTGTACAAGTCACAATCTCTGCACCAAAAACTGGAAATATACTTAAAGCATTCATTATCACGCTCTTTCAAAGACAAATTTAGGATAGGAAAAGTCACTATATTAATTCAAATCACCTTCATTTGATAATACTTAAGCATCCACATTTTTGATGTTATATTTAATTCTCATTTAAAGTCTTATGCTAAAGCACTTCTTGTGAGATAATTCCAGATACCCTGAATAGTACTTTTTCCCTATAACAAAATATAAATGATTGAATTGCTTGGTAAAGCATTCTACACACAAACACACACACACACACACACACAGAGCTACAATCCCAAAGGATCCGATTTTAGCAAAGAAAAATTCTATTGTAATATTTTATCTCATGTAAGAATTCTATACTGCACATGCATCTTTCCAAAAATATCCTAAAGAAAGTCCACACTACTTACTACTTAAGGATGAAGTCTGCAAAAACCTAAATAATCAACTATTAAAATCTTTAAGCAAATGCTTCTCTGCCCCACCCAACCGATTCTTTTTTTTTTTTCTTCAAAGAAAAGTATTAGAATGACAAGGCACAAATCTGAATAATTCTCAGGAGAATCAGGTACTTTTTCTCTCAAATGAGCTAAATGTTTCTGAATTCAATCTCAAAATTTTAAACAAACCGAGACCTTCTCTTTTAGAGGTACTGCAACAAAATACTATCAATGTATTTACTAGGGCATTCATCTTTCTTTTTTAAAAGGTGCATTAATCTTAATTTCTTTATGAAACACAGGGAATCCTACCTGCAGCTCTCCAAGCTAAGGAGTTACAGACCGGTCCACGCTGCTGGTCACTGCAGCTCTTCCATCCCTTCTATGTGGAATGAGCTCTGATGGAACGCAAGTTTTTCCCACTCAGAACAGCCCGAATTGAGAGGGGGGAGGAGAGGAGAGGAAGAGAAAGGAAAGAGAGAGGGAAGAGAGAGAGACTGAAGCAAAAAGAAAAGAGAATACCCTGCAGACACTGATATGACTGAAGCACTAAAGAGTCTAATTAGACCAGGAGACTGCAGGGTCCCCTTAAAAAGGGTGCTTGCAGCCCCCAGGCACAGCATCATCACTCGTGCTGCTCCGCACAAATCCAGAGAAGTCAGCCTTCAGTTTGAAAGCACAAACTGATGGGAGTAACAGTTTATAGGTTACAGAAGGGTATTTTATTGTTAACGGACTGTACCAAGTTAAGATGTAAGAGGGGGAGAGACAACATGTAGGCAAGGAATGCTATGATACTTTTTTTTTTTTGACCCACGCCATTGCAATTACTCTGATGTGAATTTTTGATGACTTCCGACATCTTGCATGGTTAATAATCGCTTCAGCTGTCATGTTTGGTTAATGTGGAAAATGCATTTGCTGCATTGTGATGCAGTGCTACGGCCACAGATTGCAACACCAGTTGTGAAGCTGGTCCCTTAACTAAGCAGCAGGAATTTGCACATGCCATGATGCTAAAATAAATGGTAGTTAAAAGATTTTATACAGCAGCAGGCAGATTCTGCCATTTTAGCCTACAGGATGTGTAGATTCACCTTCCACAAGCATCTCAGTTCACCGTGCCCTCATCAACTGCACTGTCCTTTGAACAGAACGGTAAATTCACCATCTTATACGTTTGGCCTCTCAGTAGTTAAAAGATTTCAATACTGTTTAAATATCTATTTGGATTAATTATAGCTTTGAACAGAACCAAGGTTATTTGCATTTCAGGAATATACAGCCAATGAAACTGACAGTGACACAGGAAAAATGCAGACCTTTTATTAACATATGCTCAGCTTAACTGTCACTTCTCTGTGCAACATTTAGGGGAAAATATATAATGTGTAAATAATGAATATTCCCATACTACTGTAATGTTTTTTTTTTTAATCAGAAAGGGATTAAAAAAAAAATCAGATTTTTTCCCCTCCATGTCTTAATGTATAACCTGAGAATTCAAGACTACCTCAAAATACTAACATGTGTTTTTTGTTGTCACTGAAAGAAATTCAGTGCAGGAAACAACTGTGCGATTACAGGAAAGCTTGTGCAAAAGAAGAGATGAAACCGCTCTGAGAACCAGGCACCAGATGATTAAAGTCAGGCCAGTAAGGTAGTGGATGGTCATTATGGTGCAAATTGCAAAAGAAAAATTGAGAGAAAAGATCTTTCCATCTTCAAAAACAAAACCCACAAACCCCACGACTGCACTGTGTTGGCTGAAAAATATCTATACTGCAGAACCTACAGGACACAAGATTTGCCAATTTCACAACGTATTTTTATACACATATTAACTTGGTTATTTAGCGTCAGGAATATGGTTACTTAAGGTTCTTATTCACCTAATCTTGGTATAGCAATCATTCTGGTATTTAAAGAAGCAGAACCAAGTTACAGACATTGCTGCTTTAAAGGGAAAACAACTAATATAATCAACTTGTATTTCTTACATCAGAACTTTTGCCAATTAAATGTTCATAGTTAAGATGTTTCAGACATTTCGCTTTGAAAAAAAAAAAAACTGAAGGGAAAAAGAATGAACATAAGAACACACTGGTGTCTGCACAGTGAATAACAATGAAAGAACTTATGTTACTCACATAAAAATCAACCCATGATTTTCTTTGTTTTATTCATTGTGATAGCACCAAATGCATAATTTGGAGGTGCATGTGTTAACAAGAGCTGTAAAGCTGTGGAGCTTTCTAGTTCTGTTTCTTCTCTTAACTTAAAATTAACTGCACCAACAGTGCTATTTGGTGCCATAGCACATGTCACAGTAGTTGTAGCTAACATTCAACAATTCAAGCTTTTTTGTTCCAGACCCAATACAAGGTATTATGAGCAGCTCAGCTCAGAAACTGCAGAGGCAGGCAGGGTGGGAGAGAGGGAACGTGTGTAGGGGGTAGCTTTGAAATTAACCAGGCTCAGCTTATGCTCCAATTACTGAACAAAAGACAATCCTGGGGGACTTCTCTCTGAACCAGTGCAAGAAGCAAACTCTTTGTTTCTGATCAAATAAATACAGCATTGGAGCAGAGTGGATACGCAGCCAGAGGATTTTTTTCCTCCAATGTCTAAAAAATGTTTTTTTAAACCTGAGAATTCAAGACTACCTCAAAATACTAACATGTGTTTTTTGTTGTCACTGAAAGAAATTCAGTGCAGGAAACAACTGTGCGATTACAGGAAAGCTTGTGCAGAAGAAGAGATGAAACCGCTCTGAGAACCAGGCACCAGATGATTAAAGTCAGGCCAGTAAGGTAGTGGATGGTCATTATGGTGCAAATTGCAAAAGAAAAATTGAGAGAAAAGATCTTTCCATCTTCAAAAACAAAACCCACAAACCCCACGACTGCACTGTGTTGGCTGAAAAATATCTATACTGCAGAACCTACAGGACACAAGATTTGCCAATTTCACAACGTATTTTTATACACATATTAACTTGGTTATTTAGCGTCAGGAATATGGTTACTTAAGGTTCTTATTCACCTAATCTTGGTATAGCAATCATTCTGGTATTTAAAGAAGCAGAACCAAGTTACAGACATTGCTGCTTTAAAGGGAAAACAACTAATATAATCAACTTGTATTTCTTACATCAGAACTTTTGCCAATTAAATGTTCATAGTTAAGATGTTTCAGACATTTCGCTTTGAAAAAAAAAAAAACTGAAGGGAAAAAGAATGAACATAAGAACACACTGGTGTCTGCACAGTGAATAACAATGAAAGAACTTATGTTACTCACATAAAAATCAACCCATGATTTTCTTTGTTTTATTCATTGTGATAGCACCAAATGCATAATTTGGAGGTGCATGTGTTAACAAGAGCTGTAAAGCTGTGGAGCTTTCTAGTTCTGTTTCTTCTCTTAACTTAAAATTAACTGCACCAACAGTGCTATTTGGTGCCATAGCACATGTCACAGTAGTTGTAGCTAACATTCAACAATTCAAGCTTTTTTGTTCCAGACCCAATACAAGGTATTATGAGCAGCTCAGCTCAGAAACTGCAGAGGCAGGCAGGGTGGGAGAGAGGGAACGTGTGTAGGGGGTAGCTTTGAAATTAACCAGGCTCAGCTTATGCTCCAATTACTGAACAAAAGACAATCCTGGGGGACTTCTCTCTGAACCAGTGCAAGAAGCAAACTCTTTTGTTTCTGATCAAATAAATACAGCATTGGAGCAGAGTGGATACGCAGCCAGAGGAGTTTCTGCCTGGAGACAGGAGGGGCAAGAGAAGAAAGAGCTCCAAGACCCCAGTGTGGTTACAGTCAAACCATCTCACTGATGGTTAGAACCTATTCCTGAGGGAGACATCTAAAGTTCACTACAGAGGACTGAGAAGACTCCCTTCATTACTTAAAAAACCTACACCATAGAGTCACGTCTTTCCATACCACTATGGCCAAAGAAATAAGTTAAGAAGATATACCTTTATGCTAGAAGAAACCATAAACCAGCTCAGCCTCCATTTTCCCCAATCTCTGACTATCCCAAGGAGAACCGATGAGGTGCAGAATATCTTGAATGCAAAAGACCTCAGAGTAGACACTACTGAGAAGTGTTTAAGTGATCTCTGCCTCAGACCTTATACCCAAATAAGTATACTGAGGTCATTAAAAACACTGGAAAGAAGATGCCTGACAAAGGAAGTACTTTTCCAATTGTTGTATCACTCGATGAAGTAATCTATTCCGAAACGCCTATTTGGTAGTCCATCGTTTTAATTCTGTGCTTTTGGCTTTATACTGTCCTAGGCATCCAAAACTAAAACAAAGAGAAAGGCGTAGACAATTAGTGGACTTAGTACTTATTAATATACCAGACATAAATGAACTCGCTTGTTTTACAAAGGCAGGAACGATCTCTGATTCTACCAAACGGAATCAATAGGATCTTTTCAAAATCCTCTGTACACTGCACCATTCTGAACTACAACAGCAGCTAATTTGTACATCAGATACACATACATTCTGTGTGAAAAACACAGACATCCCAAAGTATAAAGGCGGATGGATCTTATTACTACAATGACCAAAGTGCATTGAGATTTTCGTGCATTTGAAAGATCTCAAATTTCAGGTGAGGACTTAAACACTATTCCATACAAAATTTGAACAAAGAATGCCTTTAGATAGTTTCTTAGAATTCACTGTATGAGAATTCTTAATAGAAAAATTTTGAGTTCGTCATTTTGATTTCCATCTCTCTACAGATTCTTCCAATTAGTCCCTTAAATAACTTCTTAGCAAAGTACAGGTACAGGGCCAAGAAAGAAAGAAAGAAAGAAAGAAAATTTCTGAACACTTTGAAGGGTTAAAGAAAGTGTAGAAACACTTTCTTCAACTTAAGATATCCAGATTCCAAAGAATCTAATTTTCTCCCTCATGCAGTTAACTGGTTTAAAAGATCTGAGCAGGAAAAAAAAAGAGGGGCAATATAGTTCCAATTTCCTTAGGCCCATGCTGGAAACACACTAAAGATGAGGAGACATTTTTTTTTTTAAGAGGTGGCAATGGTAGCCCTTTAAAAAAAAAAAAACAAAAGACTATTACCATTACTAAAAAAGATTATAGAATAGAAAAATGAAACCTCTGAAATTCTGTGGGCCAAGAAGAATTATGATAATCACTCAGTTAAGTTACTATGTTCAAGTGAACAACTGTAAGACTCTGAAGTATATTAACAATATATAGAACTTTATTCAGAAACCAAACTATTACAGAACCCTGGTGAGGTCTGCTATCCCTTCTGCTGGGCTCACTGGGCTTCTGGGAAGATCCAGCAATAGCACTGGTGGGTAAGTGCTGTTAAGAGTTAAAAATGAGAGGCCACGTGAGGCCGGGCAAGCACTTACCCTACTCTAGCCTTCTGAGGCACAGCAGTTCCCAGCTCCATGTCTGGCCTCTAGCACCAATCTCCTCCAGGCTCCTCTCCTGGCTGAGACCTCGGTCCCTGGCCCCTGGCTGTAAGCTTCCCCTTCTGTGTAGTCGCTTGTACAGCCACAACTCCTACCTCTAGATCACTGGCTCTGGAAAACTCTGGCTGGAGTGATTTTCGGAGCAATGTTTCTTATTCTATGATGATGTCTTGCTAAAACACTGAAAATGGAAATCAAATCTCAACTGCCAATCTATTATCCTTTTTAATATCTCAGACCCGACCAATAGCACCCCCCTTCCTTCTCTTGCCACAAATTTTGAGTGGGTTTCTGAATATCCTTCTTAAGCCCATCAGGCACCAAGTGATGTAGATACTTCATTCCAGATGTTTCTAACACCCCTTTTCCTCTGTTTCCTTGGCCACTGACCTGGTCCTGGCCGTCATCACGGTGTCTAGACTCGTGATTGCCTCAGAACAACACCACAGCAAGTATTCATTCACTGGCCCAGCCAACTTCCCTAAGTGGTTCCACACCCTCCCTTCTTTTCTGTTGACATTTACCTGCTCCAAAACTTTCCACAGCATGTACTGCCTACACTCTACTACTTGGTAATCTCTCCTTCCACATCTGATCCTCCTTCACTGACAGATTTTCTTTCTTAGCACATAATTTCTATTCTCACCTCCCTGACCTTGTTCAGGTTATTACTCTCATATCCTCCTTCACTTCCCGCAAGATAAGCCCATTTAATTTTTTGAGGCCTAGTGAGATTCTGACTGTTTCAGGGAGTCTTCTGCAACCAACCTAGAATTCATTGTCATTACCCTCTTTCTCTCCTCTGAACTCCGTACAGCATTTCAAATCTCATGTCATTCCCATTCAGTTTCACCAATCACTTTATGCAGTCTTGGACTGCTTGACCCTATTACAGGAATGTTAGTCTTGGCTCCCCAGGTGGAGAACAATGAGCTTCCAAAGGGCGACATCCAGAATTAAGATTTATTCTAAAAGTCTGCAGCGTCCCTCCTTAAATTGTCATCAGCGCCTACCATAGTGCAGTCCTTAATGGGCACTCAACAAAACCACTTCATTGATTTTTATTAGTGTTCACTAGGCCCCACCCAGGGAGATGGAGGCATCTACTTGAAGGGGAGCTAAATATTACTTTCACTTACTGTTTGTTTTTTCAAATCTCTTCAGCTCCTTGAGATAATTGCAGACTCAGGTACTAAGACAGATGCTGAGGTGGTTCTTGGCCAATGTGCAGAGGCACCAAATTCTTCTTTGTGACTAAGCAATATTACCAACAGTATTCAATTCCCGAAGTCGGCTTCCTTCTCAGTTGCAGCCAGAGCCAAGGAGTTCCGGGAAAATGAGATGGTCCTGGCCCAAAGTCAGTGGTGTGGCATTCATAGCTGATCTGTCCTGACAAATCAGCTGAGAATGAAATCAGACCCGACCAATAGCACCCCCCTTCCTTCTCTTGCCACAAATTTTGAGTGGGTTTCTGAATATCCTTCTTAAGCCCATCAGGCACCAAGTGATGTAGATACTTCATTCCAGATGTTTCTAACACCCCTTTTCCTCTGTTTCCTTGGCCACTGACCTGGTCCTGGCCGTCATCACGGTGTCTAGACTCGTGATTGCCTCAGAACAACACCACAGCAAGTATTCATTCACTGGCCCAGCCAACTTCCCTAAGTGGTTCCACACCCTCCCTTCTTTTCTGTTGACATTTACCTGCTCCAAAACTTTCCACAGCATGTACTGCCTACACTCTACTACTTGGTAATCTCTCCTTCCACATCTGATCCTCCTTCACTGACAGATTTTCTTTCTTAGCACATAATTTCTATTCTCACCTCCCTGACCTTGTTCAGGTTATTACTCTCATATCCTCCTTCACTTCCCGCAAGATAAGCCCATTTAATCTTTTGAGGCCTAGTGAGATTCTGACTGTTTCAGGGAGTCTTCTGCAACCAACCTAGAATTCATTGTCATTACCCTCTTTCTCTCCTCTGAACTCCGTACAGCATTTCAAATCTCATGTCATTCCCATTCAGTTTCACCAATCACTTTATGCAGTCTTGGACTGCTTGACCCTATTACAGGAATGTTAGTCTTGGCTCCCCAGGTGGAGAACAATGAGCTTCCAAAGGGCGACATCCAGAATTAAGATTTATTCTAAAAGTCTGCAGCGTCCCTCCTTAAATTGTCATCAGCGCCTACCATAGTGCAGTCCTTAATGGGCACTCAACAAAACCACTTCATTGATTTTTATTAGTGTTCACTAGGCCCCACCCAGGGAGATGGAGGCATCTACTTGAAGGGGAGCTAAATATTACTTTCACTTACTGTTTGTTTTTTCAAATCTCTTCAGCTCCTTGAGATAATTGCAGACTCAGGTACTAAGACAGATGCTGAGGTGGTTCTTGGCCAATGTGCAGAGGCACCAAATTCTTCTTTGTGACTAAGCAATATTACCAACAGTATTCAATTCCCGAAGTCGGCTTCCTTCTCAGTTGCAGCCAGAGCCAAGGAGTTCCGGGAAAATGAGATGGTCCTGGCCCAAAGTCAGTGGTGTGGCATTCATAGCTGATCTGTCCTGACAAATCAGCTGAGAATGAAAAAGCAAACTGCTGATTTTCTCAATTACATTTCACCTTGAGTATTAAGTGAAGACCACTAGATTTAGGCAGTCATTAAAGAATCAAGGATCTCTGTCCATCTTATTTAACAGTAAAATAAATTCAGGTTCATTCTCTGTTGCTCATATGCAAATTTGTCTGCTCAGGGCTCACAGAACAGGGAAAGGAAAGCTCTCCTTTGTGCTGCCCTACAGCAGGGCTCTGACTTGGTTAGGAGTGGGCCAGAAACTCAAGGCAGGTCATTTCAGAAGCAAGGCATCCACTTTAAGCACGTTTTCAGGAAGTAGCTCCTAAGTTAAGAGTGGTTAGGGGCTGAAATGGGAGGAAGCAGTACCTCTCCTCAAATATTCTTCCAGGGCAATTCATGGTAGCCCCAAATTTCAGAAATTCAGAATGAGAGTTCTCTGTCAGTTTGGGCAGGGTCTCTGTCTCTCTCATACACATCATACACATACAGATACACTCCCAGCATCCAATCAAGCCTTAGTATTTTGATAGAGGGAACAAATAAATGACTCTGACAAGAACCTGGGCGACCATATGAAGAAGTTCTATCTCAATAACACCAAGTGAAATAATACAGTAAATAAAAACTCATCTTCATCACAGCCATGAAATTTCAGGGGAAGCTCACTTCCCTGGGGAAGCAGATGAAGAAAACAAGACACAGAGACATTCAGACTCTCACAGGTCCGGGTCCTGGGTTCAGGTTTCCTGCTTCCAGAGTTCTCTGCAAGCAAGTGGTAGGACACTGTCTCAACCACGGTGAGGGTGTGCAGGATGAAATCTGACTTCATGGAATCTGAATTTCCTCCATGGAGGGTGATGGTGGGACTTTCACTTGTTTGTTTTCAAATCTCTTCAGCTCCTTGAGATAATTGCAGACTCAGGTACTAAGACAGATGCTGAGGTGGTTCTTGGCCAATGTGCAGAGGCACCAAATTCTTCTTTGTGACTAAGCAATATTACCAACAGTATTCAATTCCCGAAGTCGGCTTCCTTCTCAGTTGCAGCCAGAGCCAAGGAGTTCCGGGAAAATGAGATGGTCCTGGCCCAAAGTCAGTGGTGTGGCATTCATAGCTGATCTGTCCTGACAAATCAGCTGAGAATGAAAAAGCAAACTGCTGATTTTCTCAATTACATTTCACCTTGAGTATTAAGTGAAGACCACTAGATTTAGGCAGTCATTAAAGAATCAAGGATCTCTGTCCATCTTATTTAACAGTAAAATAAATTCAGGTTCATTCTCTGTTGCTCATATGCAAATTTGTCTGCTCAGGGCTCACAGAACAGGGAAAGGAAAGCTCTCCTTTGTGCTGCCCTACAGCAGGGCTCTGACTTGGTTAGGAGTGGGCCAGAAACTCAAGGCAGGTCATTTCAGAAGCAAGGCATCCACTTTAAGCACGTTTTCAGGAAGTAGCTCCTAAGTTAAGAGTGGTTAGGGGCTGAAATGGGAGGAAGCAGTACCTCTCCTCAAATATTCTTCCAGGGCAATTCATGGTAGCCCCAAATTTCAGAAATTCAGAATGAGAGTTCTCTGTCAGTTTGGGCAGGGTCTCTGTCTCTCTCATACACATCATACACATACAGATACACTCCCAGCATCCAATCAAGCCTTAGTATTTTGATAGAGGGAACAAATAAATGACTCTGACAAGAACCTGGGCGACCATATGAAGAAGTTCTATCTCAATAACACCAAGTGAAATAATACAGTAAATAAAAACTCATCTTCATCACAGCCATGAAATTTCAGGGGAAGCTCACTTCCCTGGGGAAGCAGATGAAGAAAACAAGACACAGAGACATTCAGACTCTCACAGGTCCGGGTCCTGGGTTCAGGTTTCCTGCTTCCAGAGTTCTCTGCAAGCAAGTGGTAGGACACTGTCTCAACCACGGTGAGGGGTGTGCAGGATGAAATCTGACTTCATGGAATCTGAATTTCCTCCATGGAGGGTGATGGTGGATGAAAGGAACAGCTTCTGGCTTGCTAGTTCTTGTTACCAATATACTTTACACAACAGATGTATTTCTTACCAGGTTGATTGTAAATAGAATTCTTTTGAACAACTTCTATTTTAAATTCTGTTGGGAAGCTGTTATTTGAAGGAATACTAAAGCAAAATATCACCCCAAGATTTCTTTAATAAATGCAGATATTCAGAGCTTAGATTACCTAACTAAAGCAGGGTTCATCATATTATTACTATTATTTTAGAGGAAAGACATTAAAACATCAATTTTCATGTATTTTTTTTTCTTTTTGCAGTATGTATTTACCATTTCTGTTATTAACTGGAAAACACTGATGAAGCTGGAAATTTATTAAAAAAAAAAAAAAAACCAAAAAAAACAAGCACTCCTCATTAGAAAGAAAAAGATTACTAAAATTATTCAGTCCTCAAAGATTTAACAAGGAAACCTGTAATATATTTCATTATATGGTCATAATTTCAAAATTTACTAATATTAGTCCTTAAGTCTTTCTAAGAAAAATTTTATGAGACCATAACCAGAGTTAAAAATTACATGCAAAGTAACAACAAAACGAATCTGCAGCAGAAAACAGGGTGAGGTCCCACTGGAAGCTGGTCCTACGTGACGGGGTGGGAGAGGAGACAGGAGCCCATGCCTTCCATCACCCACCTCGTATGGCTGGGAGAGACCACCACAGCAAGCGCGACGAGCGGCCCTGTCTAGGCCCCAGGAGCATGTGCTTCCCTGTAAAATCATCGGCTCGGGCTCGCATCTCTGTCCTGCACCCTCCACCTCTCTACAACAGGAACACAAGGATCTGCAATTGTAAAACAGTTTTTCTGACAACTATGCTGCTTTTAAAGTCTGCTCTTCCTATATCATTCTCTCTGCCATCCTTCCAGCAAGTGACCAAGGTGAAAATCATTTGAAAAATAATGACCCAGTTTTATTAACATGCTTCTTACATATGAAGTCCTCCAGCAAACTACTGAGGTGTCTAAAACATTTCCAGTTCATCTACTTTGCCATCTCCCATCCATAAGTCGATACTGGGACGTTTCAAGTAGCTGAATCCCCCTGGGCAGACCTAAAACCCTGAGGATCTAACAGGATGGGGACTCTACTATACTGACTTACGGTGCTTAACAAAGCATCATGCACAGGCTTAAGTGCTCAAATACATTCACTGATTAACCTATAAGTTGTTGAAGGCTGTTACTCAGATGCCTGAGAAATGTCTACAAACTGTCGCTTGTCTTCTTCAACTGTGGCGCTTTCCCATTTAGAATTTTATCTGACCGGTTCCAGTGAAGTTACCTGCAACACTGTATATTATTCAAACTTAATCTAGTTAAGGTCTATGAAAGCCTTAACGGTGAAATGTCCTGTAAAGCTACCTACACAGGATTTCTAAAGGCAAGAGGTAATTACATCTAGTGGAAAGCATACTGAAGTGGGAGTCAAAAGAACTGTGTTCCAGGTAGTCTTACATAAGTTATTCAGCCCATGTCTCAGTCTCCTCATCTGTAAAATGGGAAAATGCCACCACACCTGTATGAAAAACACTATGTTTATCTTCATCTGCCTACAGAATAGGATGATTTTTCAAAGCAAAGAGAAGCCATTTCAAATGATTTCTAAGACACACAGGCTGCACATTTTAATACATTTTTGAAATATGCAGACTGATTTAGACATTTCCAAGGAAATAGTTGTTCTGCCTCTCTGCTCTCTCTCGTGGCATCTGTTGTTACTAGCAGCTAAGGAAAAGTAAAATCTAATGTCATTAACAGTAGACCCAAGATCTTCAGCACTTACTTAATGCGGGAGGGGCTTATAGAGAGAAGCAAATGAAAAGGTAAACAAAAAGAGGATGAGAGGAGCTAAGGAGAAAGGCAGAGAAAATCAGGTTAATGAATAAAAACAACAAGTCCATCTTTCATCTCTCCTGGCTCTTACTGATGGCAGACGGTGTATTTAATCTGCTGAGAGACCAGATTTAAGGCCTCCCTTTGGCAAAGTCCACCCATGAATTATTAACGTTAGCAGAAGCAATAGCACATCCGCTCACAATGATCAGAGAGGAAAGTGATGATTAACCGAGATGGGATTATTAATCCCTCCACTTCCCGTTCCTCCATCCCCAGGCTCTTCTTCATCAACCAGTGCATTCTAACTGCCTTTCTTTTTTTTTTCTTTCTAACTGCTTTTTAGGCAGTGTATTCTAACCTACAGCCTTGGTATCAAAGTCAGTACCTCCACGGTGAAAAAATACTCAATGACTAGCTACAAGTAATAGTATTTTCATATATATAAGTTTGTAAATATATTTTGTTGACCATTGTGTCCTTCATAGAGCAGGAATAAAAACAAGGGCGGGGCTTCACTGGTGGTCCAGTGATTAAGAATCCATCCTGCAATGCAGGGCATGTGGGTTCAATCCTTGGTCCAGGAAGATCTCACATGCCACAGAGCAACTAGGCAGGGGACCACAACTATTGAGCCTGTGCTCTAGAGCCCACAGGCCACGGCTAGTGAGCCACGTGCCACAGTTCCTAAAGCCCATGAGCCTAGATCCTATGTACTGCAATAAAGAGTAGCCCCTGCTCACGCAACTAGAGAAAGCCGGTGTACAGCAACGAAGACCCACCATAGCCATAAATAAATAATTAAAAACACACACACAAAACATGGAAAGGTGGCTACTACTTCTCTGTGGTCTCAAACACTTAGATGATAAATACACTGCTTGCCAGGCTGAAAGGTCAAGGTTGGTCCACAGGTGGACTAAGTATAAAAGCTGGCTGAGATGGCTAGAAAAGAAGGAGCCACTTACCCTAGACTTCTGTAATAACCCGGAGGATATCAGGCTGGAGGGCTTGTCAGAACAGATCCTGGGAATCCTGGGAATTCCCTGGGAATTCCTGGGAGGAATCCAGAGGAGGAATCCTCCAGAGATGCGGATTCCTCAAGTCTGGGGTAGGGCCTGAGAATTTGCATTTCTAACAAGTTCCTAGGTGACACTGAAGCTGTTGGTCTGGACACTACGCTTTAGAATCACTAACAAACAGTTTTTCTTTCTTATTGCCAAATGCATTAAGGAGATGAGAGGTATACAGAAGGAAATGAGAACCTGAGGTAGAAGGTTAGTACACACATGAAGATGAGATCTGCAGCTCCTTTCCCTTCCTAAACCTCATGAAAAACTGGGAGGCTTAAAGGGCCCTGCAGCGTTCCAAAGTAACCCCATTCCACAGCATTCCCTCCTCCCCAAAACACGAGCTAGTAGGATGAGTAAGTTAACAAATGGTGAGGAACACAAAGGAAGCTGAGCCCTCAACTAATATACCTTCATCCCTAAAACGTGTGAAACAAATAGTATTTTCATATATATAAGTTTGTAAATATATTTTGTTGACCATTGTGTCCTTCATAGAGCAGGAATAAAAACAAGGGCGGGGCTTCACTGGTGGTCCAGTGATTAAGAATCCATCCTGCAATGCAGGGCATGTGGGTTCAATCCTTGGTCCAGGAAGATCTCACATGCCACAGAGCAACTAGGCAGGGGACCACAACTATTGAGCCTGTGCTCTAGAGCCCACAGGCCACGGCTAGTGAGCCACGTGCCACAGTTCCTAAAGCCCATGAGCCTAGATCCTATGTACTGCAATAAAGAGTAGCCCCTGCTCATCGCAACTAGAGAAAGCCGGTGTACAGCAACGAAGACCCACCATAGCCATAAATAAATAATTAAAAACACACACACAAAACATGGAAAGGTGGCTACTACTTCTCTGTGGTCTCAAACACTTAGATGATAAATACACTGCTTGCCAGGCTGAAAGGTCAAGGTTGGTCCACAGGTGGACTAAGTATAAAAGTTGGCTGAGATGGCTAGAAAAGAAGGAGCCACTTACCCTAGACTTCTGTAATAACCCGGTGGATATCAGGCTGGAGGGCTTGTCAGAACAGATCCTGGGAATCCTGGGAATTCCCTGGGAATTCCTGGGAGGAATCCAGAGGAGGAATCCTCCAGAGATGCGGATTCCTCAAGTCTGGGGTAGGGCCTGAGAATTTGCATTTCTAACAAGTTCCTAGGTGACACTGAAGCTGTTGGTCTGGACACTACGCTTTAGAATCACTAACAAACAGTTTTTCTTTCTTATTGCCAAATGCATTAAGGAGATGAGAGGTATACAGAAGGAAATGAGAACCTGAGGTAGAAGGTTAGTACACACATGAAGATGAGATCTGCAGCTCCTTTCCCTTCCTAAACCTCATGAAAAACTGGGAGGCTTAAAGGGCCCTGCAGCGTTCCAAAGTAACCCCATTCCACAGCATTCCCTCCTCCCCAAAACACGAGCTAGTAGGATGAGTAAGTTAACAAATGGTGAGGAACACAAAGGAAGCTGAGCCCTCAACTAATTCATACCTTCATCCCTAAAACGTGTGAAACAAAATCAAATATGCCCTTTTCCTTGGTCATTTTCTTCCCCATCATTCCTTCCATTTAGGACTGGGTTTTAATGCATCATCAATCCTCAAAAAACAAGTAAGTTGCAACAGCCTTACCTGAAACAGCTATGTACCGTAACAGAAAACTCTTATATACTCTCAAAATCAAACTGAGTCAGGCATCACCCTCCCCCACTAAAAAAAGAGAAAGAAAGAAAAAGAAAAAGTACACTATTAGCAGAGGCTTTAGGCAAGGGCCAAAAAAAAAGAAATGCACTTTAGAGTACTCATTAAAAGAGCAGAACAGAAACAGGTTAGCCAGATGGATAAACTAAATTCCACCTCTCTGGTGTCTGCAAATGCAGAAAACCCAAGTAATGAAAGCATGTGAGGAAAAGCAAGGCCTGGCTCCCACAGAACCAGGTTCTCACACCAGCTCAGTACCACACCTAGACACACTCGACAGAGCAAGACAGCGGGGGTGGGTGCACGCTGCCAGGCTGCAGGAACCGTTCTAACAGCCACGGTTTCACAGCTGCTATTTGACTGGAAAAAAGGAGGTATACTCCCATTAGCAATGGTTGCTCTGGATGCCAACTGGTGTAAAAGGCTGGGGATGGGGTATAGACAGAGAAGGAGGGATGCAAAGGACAGTAGGGAAAAAAGCAAGAAATAAAAGAAGAAAGGAGAAAAGACAAATCTCTCCCCCAACCTGCTCCTGAGAGTCCAGTTCAGCTACAGTTTTTCAGATGACATTTATTCTGGTTTGCTGTTTTATATTTGCTTGGCACCAGTGACCTACTCAGACAGCACCAACCACGCTCATAGGCTCTAGGGCAACAAATCTCAAGAAACCCTGGGCCTTTTCATAGTCTACAGATGCCTTTCACGAAGGGCATCTGTAAACGATGTCAGCAGTAGCAACACTTTTGTTCAGTATCACTTTTTGTTCCAAAGGGTATCTCAGATGGAAACAGCGAGGTCTGTCAGCCGGCTACAGCAGTGCTCTTCTACGGAGCATCTTCATCTCTACAACTGATTTAGTTAACTAGCAAACCCTTCACATGGAAAGGAATACATGGAAACGTTACTTCAAAGAAAACAAGTAAGAAATGGTCTAAGGGGAAAGACAGAATCAAAATATTAAGAAATTTGACCAGGGGCAAATTTTCATCTTTTCAGAAAAATAAACAAAATTAATATTAATAAATTGTGGAATTTACCCAACAGTCCATCTCTTGATGGTTTCATGATACGAAGCACCTGGGTAAGTTCCATCTTTGACAGTAACTAATCAACCCTGTTCTCAATCTCTTCCCCTTCTAAATAAAGATGAAGCCAACAACACACACTCATCTCACCTCAAACAGTGCAGTAAGGAACAAGACAGTGATGGACCAAATCCATTGCAAAGTATTATACAAATGGAAGAATTATTATGGTGTGTCCCTCAGAGTGCACATAAAATTGCTAGCCTGTTACTTTTCCCTCAATCTTCCAAATTCGGACAAAGTCATAAGGCTTCTCAATAACTATTTTTCCCAATGGTTTGAGGGGGGCACTGAAATGACATCAACACTGCTTATGAAATCTATATGTCTCAGATCCCTATTTATGCATTAGAAAGCCTTTTCTGATACAGAATAACAGAAAAGACTGTAGGAACTGACCAATGATCCTATGAGGACCATTCTTAAGAGTCTACCTCTAAAACATGTTTCATGGACTAACGTCCTCACTGCCTGTTAAAATAAGTCAATTACCCTTGCCATTTTCAAAGATGTTTCACAGCTTCAAGCACGTGGTCCAAACATTTCAACACTCCCACAATGACGGCAGTCAAGAAAGTACACTCTGGACGCATTTTCCAAGTACTCTGAACTACGCACATCTTGCTTTTGTAATTAGAGGGAAAAGTGCATTTCCTCTTCTAATGCCATTCTGTTCTCATTCACACCCCTAAAATCCCAATTTAATGGTTTCTCGTCATCTAATCCCCTCGATCCTCACTTACCCTCAATTCCAATCAAGGGGTGTCCAGGTAATGAAAAGGAGGGTAGAAGTCTTTCACAGACATTGACAGCTTCTCTCCCAACCACTCTGAGCCCAGCTCCCTCCATAAGCAAGACTGTACCTGGCCCTCAGCTAGAGTCTACTTGCAACTCCACACTGGGAGAGCCAGGCACATGCTGAGGACCACTCACACAGGAAGTGCTTGCTTATTAGCTGGGATCCACTCTGTTGGGCCACCACGCCTGCTCAGCTCTCTGCTGATCTTCTGTCAAAATTCTGTTTTGTTTGTCTGTATTTATTTCTAGGAACCAGTTAGTCCAGAGGGTACCAATTTGCAAGACTTCAGGTGTTAATGTTCTGCAGAATGTCAACCCCTCACTTTGGTGCTGGCTCCCAGAAGTGCCTGATTTTGCTATGCAGAAATTCTTCCCTGTATTCTGGAGCACACACCAAGTCCAGGGATTTGCCCTGTGTCTTTAAAGACCAAATACACATAATACCCTTAGACAGCCAAATCATATTATGAGATGCAAGATTTCAACATTCCGGCACACTGCCAGAGCTTAATGGCCAGTCAGACGGCTAAGTAAGGAAATGGGTCTGCATTAAACCTACAAATAAGTCAACAATCAATAGTTCAGGATTACAGTAAAAATTTGACGTGCCCTTTAAATTGCTTCTAGCATCATCCTTGTAACTCCAGCTCAGCTTCACAAGTAAAACAAAGCGAAGATGATCAAGCAAGAAGCTGAACACAACCTAATTCTCACAAGCACAAAGCCTTGGCATTTCAAAACTAAAAGCTGCTCCAGGATTTCACGGAAATCCTTTACAGTGTACCTGTAGGGCAGCACACCTGAGAAACATGAGGCTGGGCTTTAGACAGAAAGTTAAACTGACAGCTCAGCAAGCAGAAAACCATGGCAAAGAAGCCAGCACCTGGAGATAAACGGAGGAAGCAGGTCTGGCCTTCCTGCAAAAACCAGCAGGGGTTAGTATTACAGTTTAGAAAGCACATTCCAGCTTTTCCCTCAATCAACAATATTTTACTATTATGCTTATCTAAATAAGAGCGATGCCCACCACATCCATTCTCCATAGGCTTTATACCCTTTATTTTGCTCTAAATGAGCTATCAATTATACTTCTATTTCCTATTTCTAACACTTTCTTCCTTCAAAAATATCCTGAAAACTCACTCCTTTACTAAAACTGTCTTAAGTCTACAAATGAAATTTAAATCCTAGTGGAGTAAGGGCACAAAATTGAACTCAATCCAACAGAAGGGAGTTCAAGTCCAGCATACATAGCCTCTTAGGCCTCAGGCTCTTCCTCGGTGAAATGGAGTTAATATAACTGCCTCAGAAGGTTACTGGAAGGACTGTAAGTAAGACTGCTGTGGCGTATTTATACCAGTACTTAAATCAAGAAAGTACTTAGACAGTATCTGGACATGATACATGTTCATAACTCAAGTTCGGTATGCTTGATTTTAGCTGGGTAAAACAAAAGACAGAAGTTCAAGCTTGTCTTTGGTGCCATGTTTCACTGTACAGCAAGGAACACTTCAATAAAAGAAAGGAAGGGAGGCAGGAAAGGAAGGGGGTTAAGGAGAAAGGAAGAAAACACAGCTACTGAAGCCAGAACTAATATCAACTACAGCCAAAGGAGCACCCGTTCACAAGCAGTTCCTTCCCAGTCTGCAGGAGATTCAGAAAATCAGCATTTAGAAATTTTGATAGCCATCTGAAAAGAGTAATTTTATCTCTACTGACTTTAATTTTAAAAACCAAGGCTTCCAGGAATTCCCTGCCCCAGCAGTCCAGTGTTAGGACTTTGCATTTTCACTGCCAAGGGCCTGGTTTCAATTCTTGGTCAGGGAACTAAGATTCCAGAAGCTGCACAAAGGGGCCCCAAACACACACAAAAAACAAAAAACCTAAGGCTTATATTTTGCATGGCTTTTCTTTCACTTCTTCTAGTAATTCATTTTGACTGTTTTTTATGTAAGAAAAAATATCTCTCAGTCTGGGATAAACTGGGAAAAAAGACAAAAGGAAGTTGAGAAGTACAGATTCTATAAGCACCTTCTGAATACAACACCCATCATTATATTCCTTCAGCATGAAGACATGTGGGGCAGTGTGGGGCCTCATCACAGAACCAAGTGCTACTGCGAAGGCCTTCGCCCTGCAAAGACCCACCAGGCCTGCTCCCTGACTGGTTCTGCTGAGAAAGATTGATTCGCATTGTGCATAACAGAGGATCTAGTAAGAAATAAGAAAACACTCTCAGATAATATCATACAAGTATATTTCAGTACTTTGAGCAAATCAACATATTGTAACCTTTCATGGTTCTTTCCACCTGTCCCTAAGAGAGTGGCAGCTTTTTCAAATAGACAATTTTTTTTTTAATAGAGAAAGGAGGAATGGAGAAAACTCTGCCTTGTATCCTTGCGCTTGTGCCATTCAAAGAAATAAATCAAACCAGGTAGCAATAGTAAAAATCCGCCAGCGGATCCATACTCCCACTTAGGTTCTGCTGACCTAATCCTTCCCCTCTTTGTGTTATAAACTAAATGAATGGCTGGCCCTAGTTGTAAACGGGTTTTCTAAGATGAGGGGTTTTCTGTACAGTTTCTGGGGAGCTGTGTGTCACGCCCAGCCCTGCTCAGCAGATTCTGCTGCAGTGCTTCACGTGCTGCGGATTTCTGAAAAGCACAGGCAGGATTTTGCTGATGGCATCTCGGCCTTGTAGCCACTCCATGGTGAGAAGCAGGGACTCGCCTTTCCGTCCTCCAGGATAATTAAAACAGCACATGCCCTGCTGCTGATCATTACCGTCACACACCAGGAGTGTGGGGGGCTCACCTAATCCCTCCACGTGTGAAGTGCAAAATGGAAGCCAACCATTTGCAAGGCAGAAAAGTGCTCAGAAAGCAAGCAATACACACTGGTTCTGCAGCAAGAGAAATTCTAAGTACAGGTCTTGTCGGCAGAGGATGATGCCCATCCTACCTCCTAGCTTCTTTTCCTGATTACCACTCAACAAGAGACAGAAGCAAAATCAAGGCCCTCTATTGTCTGAGCCCCTCACTCAGTTTCTTCACAGGATGTGGATTTTTAGCGGAGACAGGGAGAACCTGGGCCCTGAAGTATGATGACCAGGGGGCCACACTTTGTAACCACAGCCAATGGAAGGAGCCACATCCACAAACCATGGACAACAGATTCTATAAGCACCTTCTGAATACAACACCCATCATTATATTCCTTCAGCATGAAGACATGTGGGGCAGTGTGGGGCCTCATCACAGAACCAAGTGCTACTGCGAAGGCCTCGCCTGCAAAGACCCACCAGGCCTGCTCCCTGACTGGTTCTGCTGAGAAAGATTGATTCGCATTGTGCATAACAGAGGATCTAGTAAGAAATAAGAAAACACTCTCAGATAATATCATACAAGTATATTTCAGTACTTTGAGCAAATCAACATATTGTAACCTTTCATGGTTCTTTCCACCTGTCCCTAAGAGAGTGGCAGCTTTTCAAATAGACAATTTTTTTTTTAATAGAGAAAGGAGGAATGGAGAAAACTCTGCCTTGTATCCTTGCGCTTGTGCCATTCAAAGAAATAAATCAAACCAGGTAGCAATAGTAAAAATCCGCCAGCGGATCCATACTCCCACTTAGGTTCTGCTGACCTAATCCTTCCCCTCTTTGTGTTATAAACTAAATGAATGGCTGGCCCTAGTTGTAAACGGGTTTTCTAAGATGAGGGGTTTTCTGTACAGTTTCTGGGGAGCTGTGTGTCACGCCCAGCCCTGCTCAGCAGATTCTGCTGCAGTGCTTCACGTGCTGCGGATTTCTGAAAAGCACAGGCAGGATTTTGCTGATGGCATCTCGGCCTTGTAGCCACTCCATGGTGAGAAGCAGGGACTCGCCTTTCCGTCCTCCAGGATAATTAAAACAGCACATGCCCTGCTGCTGATCATTACCGTCACACACCAGGAGTGTGGGGGGCTCACCTAATCCCTCCACGTGTGAAGTGCAAAATGGAAGCCAACCATTTGCAAGGCAGAAAAGTGCTCAGAAAGCAAGCAATACACACTGGTTCTGCAGCAAGAGAAATTCTAAGTACAGGTCTTGTCGGCAGAGGATGATGCCCATCCTACCTCCTAGCTTCTTTTCCTGATTACCACTCAACAAGAGACAGAAGCAAAATCAAGGCCCTCTATTGTCTGAGCCCCTCACTCAGTTTCTTCACAGGATGTGGATTTTTAGCGGAGACAGGGAGAACCTGGGCCCTGAAGTATGATGACCAGGGGGCCACACTTTGTAACCACAGCCAATGGAAGGAGCCACATCAGGCTGCCAGCCTGTAAAGCCATGGATCAAACATTCTGAAACAGAAATAAGAGATCACAGGGCGCTGTGGCAAACAGATCTGAGTGGCACCCCGGGTCAAGGGCTGCCATCTGAGAACGACAGATTGGTCTATAGTAAGTGCATTCAATATCTCACTAGGTTTTAACCCCCATTTAAAGCAAACAGTTCAGTCCATTTCTGGTTCCTGAAAACAAGCAATTTAAAGACAGCAGACTGAAGATGACAACAGATGTTCCCCATCTCCAGATTCTGGCATCGATAGGTATTGGCAGGTTAAGAGAAGCTGGTAAAGAGGGAGGGGATGACTCAACTCCGGTTCAAAGGCACCAGGGCCTGGCCAACATCTGAAGTGCTCTATTAAACTGTTAGATAAATATTTTAGCCATGGGCTTCTTCCAAAATAACTCTTATAGAACCATTCCAAGTGCTTTCTTCTTTAAGTTGATAATTGATATTCCTCTGCTCACTACAGGATATAAGAAACCTCTGAGAAGACAAAAAAAAGCCTGTCATTTCCTGCCTGCTCAGAATGCGCTCAGCATCCACTTACTTGTTTGTTCTGAAAGCCCTGCATTCAGGAGTAAGTGTGAATGGGTAAGTAAGAAGGCCGAAATCTTATATCCTCGGTTCCCATAAAAGCAGTTTTTCACACTTTCCACAGATGATGCCTCTAACACTCGTTTTTGTTACCATTTTTAATTCTATTAAAAAGTTAGCATTTTTAATTCCACTCACAGGACACTTGAATATAATTGCATAGTTTGCCACCAGACCACAATGTCTACCTTCCCCCTGATCACAAACAGGCTGGAAAATTAAATGATTTCAGTGCTTACCACAGCAAGCAATACACACTGGTTCTGCAGCAAGAGAAATTCTAAGTACAGGTCTTGTCGGCAGAGGATGATGCCCATCCTACCTCCTAGCTTCTTTTCCTGATTACCACTCAACAAGAGACAGAAGCAAAATCAAGGCCCTCTATTGTCTGAGCCCCTCACTCAGTTTCTTCACAGGATGTGGATTTTTAGCGGAGACAGGGAGAACCTGGGCCCTGAAGTATGATGACCAGGGGGCCACACTTTGTAACCACAGCCAATGGAAGGAGCCACATCAGGCTGCCAGCCTGTAAAGCCATGGATCAAACATTCTGAAACAGAAATAAGAGATCACAGGGCGCTGTGGCAAACAGATCTGAGTGGCACCCCGGGTCAAGGGCTGCCATCTGAGAACGACAGATTGGTCTATAGTAAGTGCATTCAATATCTCACTAGGTTTTAACCCCCATTTAAAGCAAACAGTTCAGTCCATTTCTGGTTCCTGAAAACAAGCAATTTAAAGACAGCAGACTGAAGATGACAACAGATGTTCCCCATCTCCAGATTCTGGCATCGATAGGTATTGGCAGGTTAAGAGAAGCTGGTAAAGAGGGAGGGGATGACTCAACTCCGGTTCAAAGGCACCAGGGCCTGGCCAACATCTGAAGTGCTCTATTAAACTGTTAGATAAATATTTTAGCCATGGGCTTCTTCCAAAATAACTCTTATAGAACCATTCCAAGTGCTTTCTTCTTTAAGTTGATAATTGATATTCCTCTGCTCACTACAGGATATAAGAAACCTCTGAGAAGACAAAAAAAAGCCTGTCATTTCCTGCCTGCTCAGAATGCGCTCAGCATCCACTTACTTGTTTGTTCTGAAAGCCCTGCATTCAGGAGTAAGTGTGAATGGGTAAGTAAGAAGGCCGAAATCTTATATCCTCGGTTCCCATAAAAGCAGTTTTTCACACTTTCCACAGATGATGCCTCTAACACTCGTTTTTGTTACCATTTTTAATTCTATTAAAAAGTTAGCATTTTTAATTCCACTCACAGGACACTTGAATATAATTGCATAGTTTGCCACCAGACCACAATGTCTACCTTCCCCCTGATCACAAACAGGCTGGAAAATTAAATGATTTCAGTGCTTACCACAGCAATCTGCATTAGACCACCTAATTATAGACACGAAACAGGATGGCACATTAACCGGTCTCTGCCAAGACACTATTTTTTCCTTTTTACATGTTTACTGGCTTTTACCAGTTCTGAGATTTACCTGGGGTCAGGGTTTAATGACAAGGAGCAGCAAATGTGCTAACTGGGGGTGATGTGGGTGCCGAAGTGTTCACACAGAGACGAGGCCAAGCACAGCTCCTGCCCTGATCAGGAACACAGCGCGCAGGGAGACGCGCAGGTTTTCCACTGGCACCTCAGCCACAACAACTGAATTCTGGGGGCCTAACGTGCACCTGGCATTTGTTCTCGGAAAGAGTTTCTCTCTCTGTTGGAACCAGTGGGAACTGGATTCATTTCCTAGTGAACCCAAGAGCATTACCTACAGGTTGTTTCAAGTCCAGGATAGGCAGCCGTTATAAGCTGGGAAAGGGCAAGATTCAAATACCCATTAAAGTCCTCTAAAAATTCAAAAGAAAGGTTACCTTGCACTTCCTACTGACTCTCTTAGGACTAAGTCAGTGGGAAGTTAATATAAAGAAGAGGAATATAACAAAGGAAGTCGGTAAACACAAATGCTTAACTAAATGTCTTTACACTGACTGATTCCATGCCACAGTCTCTTACATTTTTATATTAATATTATGTGAAAACATTTAAAGAGCAGAGTCTTATTCCTTCAGAGTCCATCGAGTCAAAATTCCGAATCATCCAATTTGGGCTAGATCTCCATTACCTGCAGAAAAGACTGTTCAAGCATATTTAAGAGCTGAAACAATAAAGCAGGTAGGTTTGCTTTCCCTACATTAAACCATTGCTCAGAATTGTCACACAAATGATCAGTTTGCAAATAGATGTAACTCTTATGAATGAACCTCATCTCTTTCTCAGTTCACTAAAGCAGCTTTGGTAAGACCTCTCTTTGGTACACACACTTAGCAGTTTCAACTTCCAGAAACAGATGAAAATGACAACGATTTACATTTCTTTAAAAATAATTCCAGACTTAAGATACTATTCACCCATTCAGAATGCACCTTTCCTCAACTAATTCAAGTCAGGGAAAGCTTACTGCACTTTTCCTTTAGTATTACTATTTTGCCAGTGCTGATCCTGAAAAACTGCTATTAGCATATTAATCATTCTAGGCAAGTTGGACTCTCTTTTCAACAAACTGCCACAGCATTTCTGGAACCAATTCCCTAACAACAAGTTGCCAGTGTTATAACACACAATTATTAATAGCACTCAACATAACCACTTTTCCCCTTAGCTGTTATATATATAGCTGCATTTAGTCAGCAGTACCTGCATTCCGAAGGTATAAAATTAAAAGATAAACCACGAAAATAACAAGGTAGGTGATAGGGGATTATACCACCAGTGATTCATTTTTATACTTAACCAAAGCCATTTAGTTTCTTCTGATTATTTAAAAGATAAGCTAAGAGTGGTTTGAGCATACTCTACATTTCCAAGGACAGAAAAAGGAAGGACATAATGAATATTTTATTATAGATACAGTGTGGTAAGCAGAACAAGTTTTAACAAATCAATTATTATTGCACCATTAGTTTTATATGTGATAGATCAGTTTCCTGACTCATTTTCTTACGGTTACTCTATTCTCTTTTATAAGACTTCTTTTTCCCTCTTTACTAATAAAGGCCAGATTTCCACCTGGAAATTAGCAGAATATGAAGACCTTTAGTTCTGTATAGGGGTTTTTTTGCATATACAAGGGGCTACATTTTCATTTAAGATTTAAACTGACTGCTAAGCCAATTCCAAAAACACTGGAATTGTTGGAATTAATTCCAACAACTAATCTCAGTTGCTCTTGACTTTCTGGGGGACCATTCAGAAAGTTTTGTTTTTTTCTAAGCAGTAAAGCCAACGTGCTGTATTTGGAGGCCATGGGAAGAGAGATCTGAGACTATGAAAGAGGTGGTATCTAAGGAAAGCCTTGAGTGTCAGACTGAACTAGGGTTCAGACATTTTCAGAGGTGCTGCTCCACACTAAAGCAAGGGAGTGAGCCAAGGCCTAAAGTATAAAAGGAAAATGAAAGGGTTTGGTAACCTGGTTAGCTGAAGTTTCACCCTCAATACCTCCGATCCCAAGTTTAATCCTACCTATACTTACCCTGAAAACCAGAGTACTTAAAACTACTTTAAAAAATCAGGCTGTTTCCAGCAGTCAGCCTCACTTTCCAAAGGCCTGAAAGAGAGCTAACAATGAGATCAGATATTTGGTTAAGGTGTGCAGTCCCTGGAACAACCAGCAGTAGACACCTTATCCTGACACTCCACTCAGCTATGAAACACAGGTCTAAAGGTGCTTCATTTCAGCTAATTTACAGTTTCACATTTTCTGGCACTGTAAGTAGGGTGGGCTGAAGTGGTTATGTCTAAGTCCTAACTCCTGGTAGTAGTGAATGTGATCCTATTTGGAAATGGGGGCGGGGGGGGGGGGTCTCTGCAAATGTAATTATGTTAAGGATCTCAAGATGAGATTTGGATTTAGGGTGAGCCCTATATCCAACAGCTGGTGTCCTTAGAAGGGAGAAGTAGACTTGACACACATGAGGGAAAAAACCTACAAGGATGGAGGCAGGCTGGACTTATGCTGCCACAGATCAAGGAATGTCAAAAATCACCAAAAGGTAGAAGAGGAAGGAGTCTCCCCTAGAGCCTTCAGAGGGTGCTGTCAACAACCTGATTTCAAAGTTCTGAGCTCCAGAACAGTGAAAGAATCAGCTTCTAATGTTTTAGGCCACTAAGCGTGTGGTAATGTGTTGTGGCAGCCACAGGAATCTAATACAGTAAGTTTTAAAATAACATTCTTATATTTTAGTCTAATGCCATTTAGAAAGATTGCAGCCTAGTGCTGAGGAACTGCAGCTCCCATTTTTAAGGCCAGCCCAGGTTATTTCTGCACAACCTTCTTGAAAAATACATGTAATCCAGTGAAAAAACTCAGAATACAACTGAACTGTGTAACTGGGCACTTTATTACTATAAAATACGTATCATCCATGGTACATTAGGCCTGTTCAGACCACTGTAAAAATGTGCAGCCTTCCCTCAATTTTTTTTTCCCCGAAGACAGAAGTGAGCAAGAAGATCTCTGTGAGAGAAACCGTACTCATAAGTACCACAGAGTCACTCAGAATAGAGGAGTACGACTGTTTAAGTACCACGTCCTGTTAAGAGTTATTGCTCTTCACCTCTATTACAGCAAATGTTTAGGCCTTCTTTATGAACATTTCCAAAAATTAAATTAAAAAACAATAAAAATTCACTAGCCATTACCAACCCGACCGAAAGGGTACTTAAAACTACTTTAAAAATCAGGCTGTTTCCAGCAGTCAGCCTCACTTTCCAAAGGCCTGAAAGAGAGCTAACAATGAGATCAGATATTTGGTTAAGGTGTGCAGTCCTGGAACAACCAGCAGTAGACACCTTATCCTGACACTCCACTCAGCTATGAAACACAGGTCTAAAGGTGCTTCATTTCAGCTAATTTACAGTTTCACATTTTCTGGCACTGTAAGTAGGGTGGGCTGAAGTGGTTATGTCTAAGTCCTAACTCCTGGTAGTAGTGAATGTGATCCTATTTGGAAATGGGGGGGGGTCTCTGCAAATGTAATTATGTTAAGGATCTCAAGATGAGATTTGGATTTAGGGTGAGCCCTATATCCAACAGCTGGTGTCCTTAGAAGGGAGAAGTAGACTTGACACACATGAGGGAAAAAACCTACAAGGATGGAGGCAGGCTGGACTTATGCTGCCACAGATCAAGGAATGTCAAAAATCACCAAAAGGTAGAAGAGGAAGGAGTCTCCCCTAGAGCCTTCAGAGGGTGCTGTCAACAACCTGATTTCAAAGTTCTGAGCTCCAGAACAGTGAAAGAATCAGCTTCTAATGTTTTAGGCCACTAAGCGTGTGGTAATGTGTTGTGGCAGCCACAGGAATCTAATACAGTAAGTTTTAAAATAACATTCTTATATTTTAGTCTAATGCCATTTAGAAAGATTGCAGCCTAGTGCTGAGGAACTGCAGCTCCCATTTTTAAGGCCAGCCCAGGTTATTTCTGCACAACCTTCTTGAAAAATACATGTAATCCAGTGAAAAAACTCAGAATACAACTGAACTGTGTAACTGGGCACTTTATTACTATAAAATACGTATCATCCATGGTACATTAGGCCTGTTCAGACCACTGTAAAAATGTGCAGCCTTCCCTCAATTTTTTTTTCCCCGAAGACAGAAGTGAGCAAGAAGATCTCTGTGAGAGAAACCGTACTCATAAGTACCACAGAGTCACTCAGAATAGAGGAGTACGACTGTTTAAGTACCACGTCCTGTTAAGAGTTATTGCTCTTCACCTCTATTACAGCAAATGTTTAGGCCTTCTTTATGAACATTTCCAAAAATTAAATTAAAAAACAATAAAAAAAAATTCCACTAGCCATCAGTCAAACACACATTTAAATGGGTTTATTTAAATATGTTACCTTTGCTGGCCACAGCAATTTAAAAGTGCATTTTCAATGCACGCCAAGATCACTGATTATGACAAACAACAAAAAACTTGTATTAATTTCAAACTCCATTAGAAACAGAAGGAAATACAATCAGTGTTTAGCAAACAGAAAAGGACAATTTATCCATGCAAAAATGGCTTTTCAAACTTATCAGTAAGGCAAAGGATGATATGAAGTCTTGGACAGAATCTATCGAAGGGTCCTTCAGCATTTTCTTTCATGAATTTATAAACTGACAATAAATTCACACTGACTGATACTTAGTATGTGGGATTAGGGTATGTTTTCATCTCAAAAACTGCACAGTTGGAAAATAAATAGTTCATATACAAAAACTGATCAGATTTATGGTATGTGAATTACATTTCAATAAAGCTGGCAAGAAAAATAAACGAGAAAAAAAAATGTCTGTTAAAAAGTTGACTTGGATTTTCTAAAAACAGAACAGTGAAAATGTCTAAATCAACTCTTTCTGTATAATCAACACATTAAGAGAAGAATTAAAAAGAGGACCACTGCACATTAGCAGGGAATAGCTGGCATGGCTCCTGTAATTGATTACTACACAGGAAGTCAGGCAAGGACACGATGCTATCACATGTACAGGAAGTTGAGGCAGAGGTCAGCTGAGCCACACAATGCAACTTAAGACTCTGAATATCAATCACTAGAGCTATCTCGAATTAGGTCAAAGACTCAGTCCTTTAAAACACTAAAATTTCTCCTTTCAGCTTTTGCTGGCAAGAAGATAAACAGGATTTTATTTTGAAACTAGTCAGTCTTAAATCTTTACTTCAGGTCTAGATGATCTATTCTCAACTAATCAAAACTTATCTTGGAGCAAGCATCTCATATTTTTTAAGCTATTTTGGAATAGCTCAACTGAGGCGTAAAATTCTGAAATAGAAGCATCCTTCTTCTCAAAGTTCAAAGATTTCCCAGTGGGGCAGGACCAAAACTCTGAGCCATGCTCAATCCAAATTAAGAAACTCTCTTTGATGTGACCAAGCATGCCTTGCTAAGAAGCCACCTAATGGGGCCGTTGAAGGACAGGGTTCATGCATAAAGCAGAAGGTTAGAATAAATCATCATTATGACCTAATACATTTATAAACTTGTCATTTATATTGCAAAGCAAAAAATGTTGTAACACATCAATGGGAATTCATGCAGTGCATCTTTAAACGTTGCTGGGTATTACAAATATGCCAAAGGAAATTTAAAAAGCAGTTTTTAAAATAAACAATTTGTTTGGCATTTTAAACATTAAAAATAACTCAAATAACCTTTCAGCAAGTGCCATTTCTTTCCACACTATTAGGGCTACCCTTCTAAATACATGGTGATTATTCAAATTATTGAACTCTAACCTATTCACCCACCTTGATCCTGTTTTAAGTATCAAGTTGGCCAAAAAGTTTGTTTGGGCATTTCCTTAAGATGTTATGGGAAGACCCAAAAGATCTTTTTGGCCACTCTCAATATTTGTTTACATGCAAAAGAGAAAGATGGGGAGAGGAACTGTTATCTTAAAAAACAAAAAAATAGGCAAGGATACATGCCATTTTAAGATAACATGAACATAAGAAAGTATAAGGTGATAGGCAAATATAATTTAGCACATAAAACTGGGAAAAAATCAGATTTTCATACTCTGGGAATATATCAGTAACATGGAAAATAATGAATTATCTATAGTTATTCAACTGTCAACTCAAATCTAGGGTTTTAGGTTTCTGAAGTGGAATAAATGCAGAAGCACTGTAGCCACCCTTCTTGGGAAGGGTGGTGGGGTGAAGTATACTAATTCAAACTGACCCTAAATAATAATAACAGATCCATTTGTACTAGGATGCACCTCTGTAGGACCTGCATCCTTTTATCTCAAAGGTAAACCAATGACAAAAAATGTTATCCCACCATACCTCCATTCTAACACAAATCAGCATTCCAATTCCTCAAAACTAGATGGATCACAAGATTTTCCCTTAACAATTTTGGACACACACACACATATACACACACAGCCACGAGTTTCTGATTAGATTAAAATAGCAATCAATTGTGCCAGTGGCATGCTAGGTTAAATGAGACTGGAGTGCTGTATCAGACCATTTCCTGGTGCCACTAATGGAGCCAAATACTTCCTAGAAATCGATGAGTGGGTTTCAGTAAATAGTACTTAAGTTTTCCCCAGCTCTTTGCCAACGCATACAAGCAAGATGTAGAAAAGAAATGTTGAAGATGAATAGCAGAATTATTTGAGATCTAGCAAAGAAAGCAAGAGAAACTTACAACTAATGTCTCTGTGCCTTGGATTAAGCCCAAAGAAGGAAGACAAATCTGGGCTCGAAAAGAAATGTTAATGAAAACAGTGCCATTTCTTTCCACACTATTAGGGCTACCCTTCTAAATACATGGTGATTATTCAAATTATTGAACTCTAACCTATTCACCCACCTTGATCCTGTTTTAAGTATCAAGTTGGCCAAAAAGTTTGTTTGGGCATTTCCTTAAGATGTTATGGGAAGACCCAAAAGATCTTTTTGGCCACTCTCAATATTTGTTTACATGCAAAAGAGAAAGATGGGGAGAGGAACTGTTATCTTAAAAAACAAAAAAATAGGCAAGGATACATGCCATTTTAAGATAACATGAACATAAGAAAGTATAAGGTGATAGGCAAATATAATTTAGCACATAAAACTGGGAAAAAATCAGATTTTCATACTCTGGGAATATATCAGTAACATGGAAAATAATGAATTATCTATAGTTATTCAACTGTCAACTCAAATCTAGGGTTTTAGGTTTCTGAAGTGGAATAAATGCAGAAGCACTGTAGCCACCCTTCTTGGGAAGGGTGGTGGGGTGAAGTATACTAATTCAAACTGACCCTAAATAATAATAACAGATCCATTTGTACTAGGATGCACCTCTGTAGGACCTGCATCCTTTTATCTCAAAGGTAAACCAATGACAAAAAATGTTATCCCACCATACCTCCATTCTAACACAAATCAGCATTCCAATTCCTCAAAACTAGATGGATCACAAGATTTTCCCTTAACAATTTTGGACACACACACACATATACACACACAGCCACGAGTTTCTGATTAGATTAAAATAGCAATCAATTGTGCCAGTGGCATGCTAGGTTAAATGAGACTGGAGTGCTGTATCAGACCATTTCCTGGTGCCACTAATGGAGCCAAATACTTCCTAGAAATCGATGAGTGGGTTTCAGTAAATAGTACTTAAGTTTTCCCCAGCTCTTTGCCAACGCATACAAGCAAGATGTAGAAAAGAAATGTTGAAGATGAATAGCAGAATTATTTGAGATCTAGCAAAGAAAGCAAGAGAAACTTACAACTAATGTCTCTGTGCCTTGGATTAAGCCCAAAGAAGGAAGACAAATCTGGGCTCGTAATTACAATAATTTAAAAAGTGCAGGTCGGAACTGCTTCCCTAAAATCAGTATTGCAGAGCACTCTGAAAATAATCCAACGTTCCTCCAAAGCTGAGCCTCTCATTCTCTTAATGTCTGAGGAAGGAGAGAATTAACAAAGAAATAGGGGATTCCTAAACCAGTTGGTACACAGAGGGCCAGGGCCTCGGCCTGGGTTGCACTGCACCAGTCCTGGCGCCTGGCATCCCTTACCTGAATGTCTGTGTCCTTCACGGGCTCAAGAGGCTCGAAGGTGGTCGCTGCGCTCAGACTCTCCAATCGCTGCGAGATGTGGGATATGTCAAGTCCCCGAGATCCAAGGAGAACTGACCTATATGAGGATACAGGGGAGGGAGGAAAAGAATTAGGACATCTAATGTACTTCTAAAATATTAAAGAGTATTTTTAGTACAAAGCTTCTTATATGCTGCCTGAATACTTTTGTATGGTTGTTTTATACCTTTCCAAAAAGATCTACCTCCTGGTGTAACAGACACAACATTGCATTTGGTAGTACGAGTTCTGATCATGCCTCAATTAGAGTGCAGGACCTGTCTAGGAAAAAATTAATAGCACATCAATAAAATTATAGGTTAGACTGTTCCAAACATGTTACAGTGAAGAAACCTGTGAGATGGATATTATTCTCAATCCCCAATTTCCAGACCGGGGTGGATGGGTGGGTGGGAGGGAACCAAAGAGCAAAGAGGTAAACCAACTTATCCAAATTCACCAAGCCAGGAAACAGCAGAGCCAGGTCACCAAGCTCCAGAGCACAAACTCTTAACCACCACGCTATATTTACAGTCTCTATACACACAGATGTAGTGAACCTCAAAATTTTAGAAGCTTCAGGAGAAAACCATAAGACTAAAGAGGTCAATAACATACAAAGGGCAGTGAAACCAGAATCCAAGGCCAGATGGAAGGGTCTCTGGGGGCAGTAAATAGTACTTAAGTTTTCCCCAGCTCTTTGCCAACGCATACAAGCAAGATGTAGAAAAGAAATGTTGAAGATGAATAGCAGAATTATTTGAGATCTAGCAAAGAAAGCAAGAGAAACTTACAACTAATGTCTCTGTGCCTTGGATTAAGCCCAAAGAAGGAAGACAAATCTGGGCTCGTAATTACAATAATTTAAAAAGTGCAGGTCGGAACTGCTTCCCTAAAATCAGTATTGCAGAGCACTCTGAAAATAATCCAACGTTCCTCCAAAGCTGAGCCTCTCATTCTCTTAATGTCTGAGGAAGGAGAGAATTAACAAAGAAATAGGGGATTCCTAAACCAGTTGGTACACAGAGGGCCAGGGCCTCGGCCTGGGTTGCACTGCACCAGTCCTGGCGCCTGGCATCCCTTACCTGAATGTCTGTGTCCTTCACGGGCTCAAGAGGCTCGAAGGTGGTCGCTGCGCTCAGACTCTCCAATCGCTGCGAGATGTGGGATATGTCAAGTCCCCGAGATCCAAGGAGAACTGACCTATATGAGGATACAGGGGAGGGAGGAAAAGAATTAGGACATCTAATGTACTTCTAAAATATTAAAGAGTATTTTTAGTACAAAGCTTCTTATATGCTGCCTGAATACTTTTGTATGGTTGTTTTATACCTTTCCAAAAAGATCTACCTCCTGGTGTAACAGACACAACATTGCATTTGGTAGTACGAGTTCTGATCATGCCTCAATTAGAGTGCAGGACCTGTCTAGGAAAAAATTAATAGCACATCAATAAAATTATAGGTTAGACTGTTCCAAACATGTTACAGTGAAGAAACCTGTGAGATGGATATTATTCTCAATCCCCAATTTCCAGACCGGGGGTGGATGGGTGGGTGGGAGGGAACCAAAGAGCAAAGAGGTAAACCAACTTATCCAAATTCACCAAGCCAGGAAACAGCAGAGCCAGGTCACCAAGCTCCAGAGCACAAACTCTTAACCACCACGCTATATTTACAGTCTCTATACACACAGATGTAGTGAACCTCAAAATTTTAGAAGCTTCAGGAGTAACCTACTCTAAACGTCATTCATTAAGGAAACTAAAAGTCCAGGGCAATCAATAACATACAAAGGGCAGTGAAACCAGAATCCAAGGCCAGTTCTCCAAAGATGCTCTTCAAACGCCAAACATCATGAGCAATGTGTCTTCAAATTCCCTCTGTGATGCCCAGTCTAACACCCAACTAATAAATACTTTTGAAGAGAGATAGTGTAACACAGCTGGCTTTATGTCTACTCATCTTGGGTAATGTTGACAATGGGAGACCAAAAAATAAGTATAGATTCTTACTAAAATCCAGAACACTCTCTGCAAGAAACTAACTTAGGGAAACTAAGTTGTTTAGATTGTTGCTCTTGGGTTATGATTTAATACCCCTAGAATCCCACTGACAAAGTCTGCTCATTCTGAGTAACTTAGAAGAAGCTACATTACTTAGCAGTACAAGCAACCCTAACATCTATGGTTGTTGTTACACTGAAGACCAATTCTGCACACACTTACTGGAGAAGTGAAAGGACTTATGGTTTATTTCCACTGGACTAAGTACTACTAATTGAACTAAGTACTAGTAATAGACAGTGTGCACCCAGAGGGCTCCCCACTGTAGGTTTTTGTCTCTTCCAAGCAGATTGGCCAGCTGTGATGCTATCCCTGGCCTCCACTCCAGGCCATCATTTCAAACAGATAATCTTGCCTTTCTCTTCTAATAGCTAATTCCCTAATACAGTGGTCCCTAGGCCTGGTTGCATATTAGAATCACCTAGACAACTTCCCTCTCAAAGATTCTGATAGTGTTGGGTGAAGCTTGGAGTATGTGTACCAACATAATGTTTTACTTCCTTTTTTTAATTAACAGCTTTAAAATTATAGGTTAGACTGTTCCAAACATGTTACAGTGAAGAAACCTGTGAGATGGATATTATTCTCAATCCCCAATTTCCAGACCGGGGGTGGATGGGTGGGTGGTAGGGAACCAAAGAGCAAAGAGGTAAACCAACTTATCCAAATTCACCAAGCCAGGAAACAGCAGAGCCAGGTCACCAAGCTCCAGAGCACAAACTCTTAACCATCACGCTATATTTACAGTCTCTATACACACAGATGTAGTGAACCTCAAAATTTTAGAAGCTTCAGGAGTAACCTACTCTAAACGTCATTCATTAAGGAAACTAAAAGTCCAGGGCAATCAATAACATACAAAGGGCAGTGAAACCAGAATCCAAGGCCAGTTCTCCAAAGATGCTCTTCAAACGCCAAACATCATGAGCAATGTGTCTTCAAATTCCCTCTGTGATGCCCAGTCTAACACCCAACTAATAAATACTTTTGAAGAGAGATAGTGTAACACAGCTGGCTTTATGTCTACTCATCTTGGGTAATGTTGACAATGGGAGACCAAAAAATAAGTATAGATTCTTACTAAAATCCAGAACACTCTCTGCAAGAAACTAACTTAGGGAAACTAAGTTGTTTAGATTGTTGCTCTTGGGTTATGATTTAATACCCCTAGAATCCCACTGACAAAGTCTGCTCATTCTGAGTAACTTAGAAGAAGCTACATTACTTAGCAGTACAAGCAACCCTAACATCTATGGTTGTTGTTACACTGAAGACCAATTCTGCACACACTTACTGGAGAAGTGAAAGGACTTATGGTTTATTTCCACTGGACTAAGTACTACTAATTGAACTAAGTACTAGTAATAGACAGTGTGCACCCAGAGGGCTCCCCACTGTAGGTTTTTGTCTCTTCCAAGCAGATTGGCCAGCTGTGATGCTATCCCTGGCCTCCACTCCAGGCCATCATTTCAAACAGATAATCTTGCCTTTCTCTTCTAATAGCTAATTCCCTAATACAGTGGTCCCTAGGCCTGGTTGCATATTAGAATCACCTAGACAACTTCCCTCTCAAAGATTCTGATAGTGTTGGGTGAAGCTTGGAGTATGTGTACCAACATAATGTTTTACTTCCTTTTTTTAATTAACAGCTTTACTGAGATGTTCACATGTCACACACCTATTTAAAGTGTAGAATTCCAGGGGTTTCAGTGGATTCACAGAGTTGTACAACTAGCACCACAATTTATTTTAGAACACTTTCATCACCGCCCTCTCTAAATTTCCTGCAGCCCATTAGCAGTCATAGGAATGTAAAATGTTCACAATCTCTATAAATCTCCCCACAACCCCTGGCAACTAGTAGTTATTTTCCATCTCTATAAATTTGCTTTTCTGGACATTTTCTATAAATGGAATTATACAATATGTAGCTTTTTGTGACTGGCTTCTTTCACTTAGCAGGTTTTCAAGGTTCATCCATGCTGTAGCATGTATCAGTACTTGATTTCTTTTTATTACTGTATAGTACTCCATTATATGAATATATTATATTTTATATTTATGAACATATTATTCATCATCTGAAGGACATCTGGGCTGTTTCCACTTTTTGGCTATTATAAAAAATGCTATCGTGAACATTCACGTATAAGTTTTTTTTTTTTAATATTTATTTGGGTGCACTGGGTCTTAGTTATCTTTAGTTGTAGCATGTGAACTCTTAGTTGTGGCACGTGGGACTGGACTCAGGCCCCCTGTATCGAGAGCACGGCATATTAGCCACTGGACCACGAGGGAAGTCACTGTACAAGTTTTTACGTGAACATATGTTTTCACTTCTCTTGAGTATATACCTAGGGGTGGGACTGCTAGATTACATATTCGCTCCTTGTTGAACCTTCTGAAGAACTATCAGTCTGTTTTCTAAAGCAGCTACACTATTTTATATTCCTATAAGCAATGTACCAGGGTTCCAATTTATTCCATACCTTTGTCAATACCTGTTACTACCTGCAGCCACTTTAGTGAATTCCCTCTTTTAAACTAGTATAGGAAAAAATCTTAATATTTTATTACAAAATAATAAACCTTGTACCTATTTTGTAGAAAAGTCTATTTCATCTACAACCATACCTACTTTCCTCAACCACCCAGAGTATTTCAACATAAATCAAGATATCCCTCCAATTATTTCATAATTTTAAGATCTGTGTTTGTTCTAATAAAATACGTTTTCTACTTGCAAATAACTGATATGTCTCCAAATGTCTTTTCGTTTATAGGCTGCCTACCCCTCTGCCTCCTTTTTCTTTTCTTATAATTTCCTTGTTGGAAACTCGTTTACTTGTTCTATAGAGCAGCGCTACTCCAATTTAAAATGTGCACATGAATCACCTGGGAGGCTGGTTAATATGCAGATTCTGTTTCAGGAAGTCTGGGATAGAGCCTGAGGGTCTCCATTCCTAAAAATCCCACAGTTGACAGTTGATGCTTATGCTGTTGATCTATGGACCCCACTCAAAATGGCAAGGATGTAGTTTCCCACACCCTAGGTTTTACTGAATGCATCCCCATGATGTAATTTAGCTGGTTCTTTTGGCCTCTCCTATCCAATTTCCTGTAAACTCAGAGTAAGCACTGACAATCAGATCAGATTCAGGTGGCATTATTTTATTTTGGGAGTTCGATTACTTCAGACTTTTATCAGGAGGCATGTAACGTCTGATTACTTCTTTTCGGAATGTTACCAGATACTGATGATCACTTCTGGGATTCATTAATTCCTGAGAGGTTGCAAAATGGTGGTATTCTATCTTTATTAGCTGGAATATCTCCTCAGAGACACTCTTCATCAACTATGTGGTTACTCTGAATAATGAGTTGACTGACTTCACCCTGGGGTTTTACGTGAACATATGTTTTCACTTCTCTTGAGTATATACCTAGGGGTGGGACTGCTAGATTACATATTCGCTCCTTGTTGAACCTTCTGAAGAACTATCAGTCTGTTTTCTAAAGCAGCTACACTATTTTATATTCCTATAAGCAATGTACCAGGGTTCCAATTTATTCCATACCTTTGTCAATACCTGTTACTACCTGCAGCCACTTTAGTGAATTCCCTCTTTTAAACTAGTATAGGAAAAAATCTTAATATTTTATTACAAAATAATAAACCTTGTACCTATTTTGTAGAAAAGTCTATTTCATCTACAACCATACCTACTTTCCTCAACCACCCAGAGTATTTCAACATAAATCAAGATATCCCTCCAATTATTTCATAATTTTAAGATCTGTGTTTGTTCTAATAAAATACGTTTTCTACTTGCAAATAACTGATATGTCTCCAAATGTCTTTTCGTTTATAGGCTGCCTACCCCTCTGCCTCCTTTTTCTTTTCTTATAATTTCCTTGTTGGAAACTCGTTTACTTGTTCTATAGAGCAGCGTTACTCCAATTTAAAATGTGCACATGAATCACCTGGGAGGCTGGTTAATATGCAGATTCTGTTTCAGGAAGTCTGGGATAGAGCCTGAGGGTCTCCATTCCTAAAAATCCCACAGTTGACAGTTGATGCTTATGCTGTTGATCTATGGACCCCACTCAAAATGGCAAGGATGTAGTTTCCCACACCCTAGGTTTTACTGAATGCATCCCCATGATGTAATTTAGCTGGTTCTTTTGGCCTCTCCTATCCAATTTCCTGTAAACTCAGAGTAAGCACTGACAATCAGATCAGATTCAGGTGGCATTATTTTATTTTGGGAGTTCGATTACTTCAGACTTTTATCAGGAGGCATGTAACGTCTGATTACTTCTTTTCGGAATGTTACCAGATACTGATGATCACTTCTGGGATTCATTAATTCCTGAGAGGTTGCAAAATGGTGGTATTCTATCTTTATTAGCTGGAATATCTCCCCTCAGAGACACTCTTCATCAACTATGTGGTTACTCTGAATAATGAGTTGATTTTCTAGCATTCTCCAAAGGTGGCGGATGAGTTTTGCTTTAGTATCATGATCTCACGAGTTTAAACATATTTGATGGGTTTCACTCCACTGCAATTATTATCTTTATCATGCTCAAAATCATCTCATCTTTGGCTAAGAGAAGCCTTTTCAAGTTGGCTTCTGAGATCTTTTGACATGATCAAGTGGACCTTCATAATTTCCCTGCCATCTGGTATGGCAAGAGTTCATCTTACACAGACCTGCCCAAGACCTGGAATCAGTCAACTCTCCAGAGATCTCCAGTTCCTTTTTATTAAGAAATGGATTTTTAGAGACCATTCTCTGGGCACTAGGATTGCTCATTGCTACACTGGTCCTAAGCCTTCAGTAGGCAGAGCTAGAAACAGGTTTTACTTTTGTTTCAGCTTAAGATAAATTACATCATGAGTTCATACTGACATTTGCAATTCAAAATTAAAAACATATACAGCTTTGGATTAACTTCATAGATTTTTCTCTGCATCTCCTTTTTCTTATACCAAGAGTCCTAGTTCTCAACATCACCATCCTATCTGCTTACTTGCTCTATTCCACACTATAGATACAACAATCTCAAAACAACAGCATCAATCTCCCCACCAACTATATCAACAGTGAAGACCGACTAAGATATTACTTCAAAATGTTCCTCTCTGAATGGCTGTCACCAACTGAATGAACATTTATTTTTCTTCTACACCCTAAGGTTTTACCCTAGGTTTTACTGAATGCATCCCCATGATGTAATTTAGCTGGTTCTTTTGGCCTCCTATCCAATTTCCTGTAAACTCAGAGTAAGCACTGACAATCAGATCAGATTCAGGTGGCATTATTTTATTTTGGGAGTTCGATTACTTCAGACTTTTATCAGGAGGCATGTAACGTCTGATTACTTCTTTTCGGAATGTTACCAGATACTGATGATCACTTCTGGGATTCATTAATTCCTGAGAGGTTGCAAAATGGTGGTATTCTATCTTTATTAGCTGGAATATCTCCCCTCAGAGACACTCTTCATCAACTATGTGGTTACTCTGAATAATGAGTTGATTTTCTAGCATTCTCCAAAGGTGGCGGATGAGTTTTGCTTTAGTATCATGATCTCACGAGTTTAAACATATTTGATGGGTTTCACTCCACTGCAATTATTATCTTTATCATGCTCAAAATCATCTCATCTTTGGCTAAGAGAAGCCTTTTCAAGTTGGCTTCTGAGATCTTTTGACATGATCAAGTGGACCTTCATAATTTCCCTGCCATCTGGTATGGCAAGAGTTCATCTTACACAGACCTGCCCAAGACCTGGAATCAGTCAACTCTCCAGAGATCTCCAGTTCCTTTTTATTAAGAAATGGATTTTTAGAGACCATTCTCTGGGCACTAGGATTGCTCATTGCTACACTGGTCCTAAGCCTTCAGTAGGCAGAGCTAGAAACAGGTTTTACTTTTGTTTCAGCTTAAGATAAATTACATCATGAGTTCATACTGACATTTGCAATTCAAAATTAAAAACATATACAGCTTTGGATTAACTTCATAGATTTTTCTCTGCATCTCCTTTTTCTTATACCAAGAGTCCTAGTTCTCAACATCACCATCCTATCTGCTTACTTGCTCTATTCCACACTATAGATACAACAATCTCAAAACAACAGCATCAATCTCCCCACCAACTATATCAACAGTGAAGACCGACTAAGATATTACTTCAAAATGTTCCTCTCTGAATGGCTGTCACCAACTGAATGAACATTTATTTTTCTTCTGTAGGAATTCCTTTCTTGAAATTTAATTTTGTTACATAATTATGCAAAATAAACAATTTTGAAGTCAAATCTAGAAAAAAAAAAAAGTCCCTGTCTTCTCCATCTTATTTTTCCCTTTTCCTATAGGCAGCTTTTTTTTTTTTTAAATTATTTATTTATTTGGCTGCCCTGAGTCTTATTAGTTCCAGCATGTAGGATCTACTTCCCTGACCAGGGATCGAACCTGGGCCCCCTGCTTTGGGGAACACAGAGTCTTAACCACTGGACCATCAGGAAAGTCCCATATAGGCAATCTTTTATATTAATCATATCTTTCTATTTGTAGCTTTTGACATCTGGGGCCTTCCTGATACCGAGGGGACTGCCTCTCCCAGGATTCCCGAATTCCCAGAGACCTACAAGCACATATAACACGTGCACACTAACCAATCTAGAGCCCATACCTCAAATGCCTCCCTCACTGGGCCACTATCCCCTGCCCTAATCATCTCAGAGTTAGATACTGGACAACTAAAGACAGTGCCTTTTCCGTAGAGCCCACTGAGGTTATTCAAACTAGCTAATCCTAAGCCTGCTCACCATGCCTACCTGCAGAAACACAGGAAAGGCTTTTGCCCACGTGTTCCCCTTGCTTCCTTTTGCCCAGACTGACCTCAATGCTTCTTCAGAGGCATTGAAATGGCATGCTCTGTCTCCTGTTTCTGGAGAAAGGTGAGTAGGAACTTTTTCCTTCATGACATCATATCCATGTCTGCACGTCTTACCATGACTGATTATAGCAAATCTTAGATACTTTTAAACACTTTTCTTTATGAGCAGATAGGTATATATGTTTGTGTTTTCTACTTCTTGAAAACAGTTTAAGACATAATCCACATCCTATACAAACGTTAATTCAGATACACGTATGTGTATAATTGAATCATCCTGCTGCACACCTGAATGTAACATTATTAATCAACTATAATATAAGAAGTCAAAAGAAATTTTTAAAAAATGGCAGAATGTTGATATGATGGGTACTTAGGAGTTTATTATACTGTTTTCTCTACTCATGTGCATGTTTTAATGTTTCCATAATAAAAGGGTTGTGTGACAGGGGACGAATCTCATATATAATTCAGTGGGTTTTAGTATATTCACAGATTTGTGCAACCAACACATTTGATTTTAGAATCTTTTCATCACCCAGAAAAGAACCTTCCTACACATCAGCAGTCACTCTCTGTGCTGTGCTTAGTCGTTCAGTTGTGTCCAACTCTTTGCGATCCCATGGACTGCAGAACACCAGGTTCCTCCATGGGGATTCTCCAGGCAAGAGTATTGGAGTGGGTTGCCACGCCCTGCTCTAAGGATCTTTCCAATCCAGGGATCAAACCCAGGTATCCTGCATTGCAGGTGGATTCTTTACCATCTGAACCACCAGGAAAGCCCTGGAATGTCTTTTGTTGCAGCCACTATGTGAAACAATAATGAGGTTTCCCGCCTCCCTCAAAATAAATAAAACTACCATAAGATCCAGCAAATCCACTAGGAGTATGTTTTCAGCAAAAATGAAAACACTAATTGAGAAAGATACACATATCCTGTGCTCATAGCAGCACAGTAGCTAAAATATGGAAACAACCCAAGTGCTCATCCACAGATGATAAAGAAGATGTGGTATACATGTATACAACGGACTATTACTCACTCATAAAAAAGAACAGAAATTTGGCATTTGCAGCAACACGGATGGACTGAGAAAGCATTACACTTAGTGAAATAAGTCAGACAGAAATAAATACTGTATGACATCACTTATATGTGGAATCTAAAAAATTAAATACAGATGAATCTACATGCAAAACAAAAACAGACTCACAGATACAGAAAACAAACTAATGGTTACCAAAGGGGAGAGGGAAAGGGGGAGGAACAAATCAGAGATACAGGATTAAGAGATACAAACCATCATATATAAAAACCATCATTATAAAATAGATAAGCAACAAGGATATACAGTATAGCACAGGGAATTATAGCCCTTGTAACAACTTTTAATGGACCATAATCTGTAAAAATACTGAGCCACAATGCTGTACACCTGAAACTAATATTGTAAATCAATAATACTTCAAAGTAGATTGAGTTTTATTTTTATTATTGAGATGTAAGCTTAACATAAGTTTAATATATTCTGAATATAACATTTTCTCCCCATCCTATGGGTTATTTTCTACCTCGAGAGTGTCTCTTAAACCACAAAAGTTCTTACTAATTTTGCTGAAACTCAGTTTATCTGTTTTTGATTCTGTCACTTGTGCTTCTGGTTTCGTATCCTAAGGTCAGGAAGATTTACACCTATGTTTTCTACTAAGGGTTTTAAAGACAAATACCATATGGTTTCATTTATATGTAGAATCTAAAAACAAAATCAGGTGAACAAACATAACAAAACAGAAAGACTCATAAATTCAAACAACAGGTGGTGGCCAGAGGGAAAGAGGGTAGGGGGAACGAGAGAAACACAGGCAGGGAGATTAAGCGTTACAAACTTACAATTACAGAATAAACACATCACTAGAATGAAATGCACAGAGTAGGAAATATAGTCAGTGATATCATAACTCTGTATGGTGTAGACTTATTGTGATTATTTTGTAATGTACAGAAATACTGAATCACATTGTACATCTGGGAACTAACATAGTGCTGTAGGTCACTTATACTTCAATTAAAAAAAAAAAAAAGACTGTGGCCATTCTAGATTCATTGAATTTCCATATGAATTTTAGGATCAGCTTATAAATTGCTGCAAAAAACCCAGCTGGGATTTTGACAGGAATTGCACTTAACCTACAGGTCAATTTGGGGACTGTTAACATCATCCTATGATAAAGTCCTCCACTCCATGAACACAGACTTTTCTTCACTTGCTTTCTTAAATAAACAGAGCTCTATACACTTTCCTCCACCTTTAATGTTTATTTTACTTAACGATATGGACTGTCCATCCAAGGTAGTGTATATTCTTACTCCTTTGTGCTACTGAAAAGCACTCTGCTATATGCACATGTACCATATTTATTCAACCAGGTCCACACCGATGGATGCAGGAACTGTTTCTAATTTTTGCTATTATGGCTAATGCTGCAAAGAATATCCTTGGGCACACATCTTCTCATACTCTTGCTGGTGTATCTTTAGAAGAGATCCTCTGAAGTGGGGTTGCTGGGTCAACAGTAAATTCACCAACTAATGCCCAATTCTGTCCCACAGGCACTCTGTCCCCACCAGTGATATGTGAGACTGTATCCAGTGCCCAGTGATTGTAAGGCAAACTAGGGCTGGGGGGCCTTGGAATGTAAAAACTGGCTATTAGAATTATGAGAAGAAAGGTCATCCAAGTGGCTGATGACTGGAGGAAGCGTGCAGTATGCAGCCTGTGCAGTGCAAACGCCGAAGCCCTGACTGGGGGGAGGTGGAGGGAGGAACCACGAAGGAGGCAGGGAAGCTAGGGTAGGGACAATTTTATTAATACAAATAAAGCCTTTCCAGCTTCTAAGGGTGGAAAAATTCAAAAGTTCCCCATCCCCAACTTGGCCCAAGTTTTATAAACCAGCAAGCTTCTCCTGAGCAGAAAGCTAGAGAGGTTGGAATCCAACAGCCTAGACCGAAGAGAACAGGAAGACAAAAGTTGCTCTCACTTAGTACACACGGGGAGCAGAAAAAAGTCAAGAGACCTGGGTTAGTCCCACCTGTCACTTACTGACTGAAAATCCTGGACATCTCACTTTCCCAAGCTTCCTTTTTCTCCTGCTAGCGTGTGGAGGCAAGGTCTGCCTCTCTCACCTTTCAGGCCCGTGAAGACCAGTCAGGTGAACACCTGTGATAAGCCCCTGGGAACTGAAAGTGCTGTACAAACAGGAGGGATTCTCACTACCCAAGTTGAATTTGAGTTCTGATGTCACCACTTGCTCTCGGACTCTCAGTATAAAACAAAGACAGTCACATTTATTTCACAGGGCTACCTTATTTCACAGCAAAGTACATAATGCAGGTAAAGCACTCGGCACAGAGTTTGACAAACAGTAAGTGCTTTAAAAGGTAGGTCAGTAGTATGGGCACAGATAATGCTATCTGCCCTTTAACTCTGGGCCAATAAATGTTTTCACATGCTTTGCACGATCGTGAGGAAAACTGTGAAAGAGTAAGTAAATTAATGACACCGCTCACCCTGGAGCGTAAAGTGAGGGAGAGAGAACGACTGCTGGCCTTTTCTCTGTGTATTTCCAGGTTGTCTGGCTTCTGAGCTGAATGGAAAAACCCAATGAGGCACTGCCAGTGGGAACAGAGGGGAATGTGACTGAGGCTGTATACCCAGGCAGGGCTCCACAGCTACTGATGACATCCTGGGTCTGAACTGTGCAGCGTGCACAGGGATGCTCTCACACTACCACGATTTACACCAGGAGTCGGCAAACTTACTCCGTGAAAGGCAGACAGCAGGTACTTGGGGCTTTGTCGGCCACCCCGTCAGTCATCGCCACTCAACTCTGCTGCACAAAGGCAGCACAGACAGTACGTAAACAAGCACGCGTGGCTGTGCTCCAGCAAAACGTGAACAGGCAGCGGGTTGCATTTGGCTCCTGGGTCTCAGTCTGCCAGCCCCTGATTTATACCTTCCTATATGTTATGCATATTCTTTTTTATGTGTGAAGAAATTTAACAATTTAAAAATATCACACGTATGCAAAAAAGCCATCAAATCTGTTCCCGAAAATGAAAAATCCAACACAGCCTATTTAAACAAATGAATTTCAACACAGAACAATTCAATCTGAAATCTACAGCATTTAAAGGCAGAGCAGGAAGACAAAAGTTGTTTTGCCCCCTTTCCCTTCACCTGACTGAAAATCCTGAAACCCCAAGCTTCCTTTTTCTCCTGCTAGCGTGTGGAGGCAAGGTCTGCCTCTCTCACCTTTCAGGCCCGTGAAGACCAGTCAGGTGAACACCTGTGATAAGCCCCTGGGAACTGAAAGTGCTGTACAAACAGGAGGGATTCTCACTACCCAAGTTGAATTTGAGTTCTGATGTCACCACTTGCTCTCGGACTCTCAGTATAAAACAAAGACAGTCACATTTATTTCACAGGGCTACCTTATTTCACAGCAAAGTACATAATGCAGGTAAAGCACTCGGCACAGAGTTTGACAAACAGTAAGTGCTTTAAAAGGTAGGTCAGTAGTATGGGCACAGATAATGCTATCTGCCCTTTAACTCTGGGCCAATAAATGTTTTCACATGCTTTGCACGATCGTGAGGAAAACTGTGAAAGAGTAAGTAAATTAATGACACCGCTCACCCTGGAGCGTAAAGTGAGGGAGAGAGAACGACTGCTGGCCTTTTCTCTGTGTATTTCCAGGTTGTCTGGCTTCTGAGCTGAATGGAAAAACCCAATGAGGCACTGCCAGTGGGAACAGAGGGGAATGTGACTGAGGCTGTATACCCAGGCAGGGCTCCACAGCTACTGATGACATCCTGGGTCTGAACTGTGCAGCGTGCACAGGGATGCTCTCACACTACCACGATTTACACCAGGAGTCGGCAAACTTACTCCGTGAAAGGCAGACAGCAGGTACTTGGGGCTTTGTCGGCCACCCCGTCAGTCATCGCCACTCAACTCTGCTGCACAAAGGCAGCACAGACAGTACGTAAACAAGCACGCGTGGCTGTGCTCCAGCAAAACGTGAACAGGCAGCGGGTTGCATTTGGCTCCTGGGTCTCAGTCTGCCAGCCCCTGATTTATACCTTCCTATATGTTATGCATATTCTTTTTTATGTGTGAAGAAATTTAACAATTTAAAAATATCACACGTATGCAAAAAAGCCATCAAATCTGTTCCCGAAAATGAAAAATCCAACACAGCCTATTTAAACAAATGAATTTCAACACAGAACAATTCAATCTGAAATCTACAGTCCAATCTTAACTAAAATCTTTAAGACAGGAATTTCTTTCAAAATTTCTTCCATGTGAGATGTTCCCTATTCACTTCTTTCCTCTGCCTGCACCCTGTACTGGAATATTCACATCACACTTTACATCTCTGCCTATTAAGGAGATGGAAAAATACAGTCATCAGCCCTTTGGTTTCTTTTTAAGCACCTGCCCCACCCGACAGCCATTCTTTAAACTATCCAACTTCCTCCCCTCTAAAAATGATGACCTTAAGGTGGAAAGAGATGAGGAAAAATGGAAATTTACAAGAAAGAGAGCATGACTGATAACTGTTACCAAGAAAACATTTCCCTTTTTGCTCTTAATAGGCTGTGAAGCTGATGCAATTAAATTATAACTATAGCAACTCAGCTGGCATCACAGCCCTCTCGCTCCAGCAGCATCCTCTCACACAAGCGAAGCCTGCACGCTCAGGCCCGGTACCCGCAGCCAGTCAGGAGCTGCAACAGCAGGAGCCTGCAGGGAGGGCCAGTTAGCAGAGGCATCTGAAGGCTGGCTGGGGGGTTGCGCGACAGTGTAGGGGAGCAAGCTGGGTAGTGAAAAATCCCCTCCAGGGATCCCCTGACATGCCTTTACCAACACCAACAGAACCAAAACTAACTTAGTATTTAAAAAAATACAGCTGTGTGATGGTCTGGAGGGGTGGGATGGGGGGAATATACATATGACTAATCTGGGAACATATCTGTAAACAACAAAACTCTGTAAAAGTTAAAAGTAAAATAAAAGTTAAAAATAAAATAAAATAAAATAAAATTCTGGGGAGGCCGACATAAGGATTTCTACAACATCCATACTGACTCAGCATGGCAGCCAAACCGCTCAGATCTCAAGATTAGTTGGAAACAGAAAATGTAGCCCTTATACTCACCCACCAACAACATTTATTATGTATCCACAACAATGTCCCCACATTAATACCAGCACTTAGATGTTTCTCAAGTTCAAGGAATGAAGACTGAGCAGACAACTGATGATTTCTATGTTAAGAAATTTAACAATTTAAATATCACACGTATGCAAAAAGCCATCAAATCTGTTCGAAAATGAAAAATCCAACACAGCCTATTTAAACAAATGAATTTCAACACAGAACAATTCAATCTGAAATCTACAGTCCAATCTTAACTAAAATCTTTAAGACAGGAATTTCTTTCAAAATTTCTTCCATGTGAGATGTTCCCTATTCACTTCTTTCCTCTGCCTGCACCCTGTACTGGAATATTCACATCACACTTTACATCTCTGCCTATTAAGGAGATGGAAAAATACAGTCATCAGCCCTTTGGTTTCTTTTTAAGCACCTGCCCCACCCGACAGCCATTCTTTAAACTATCCAACTTCCTCCCCTCTAAAAATGATGACCTTAAGGTGGAAAGAGATGAGGAAAAATGGAAATTTACAAGAAAGAGAGCATGACTGATAACTGTTACCAAGAAAACATTTCCCTTTTTGCTCTTAATAGGCTGTGAAGCTGATGCAATTAAATTATAACTATAGCAACTCAGCTGGCATCACAGCCCTCTCGCTCCAGCAGCATCCTCTCACACAAGCGAAGCCTGCACGCTCAGGCCCGGTACCCGCAGCCAGTCAGGAGCTGCAACAGCAGGAGCCTGCAGGGAGGGCCAGTTAGCAGAGGCATCTGAAGGCTGGCTGGGGGGTTGCGCGACAGTGTAGGGGAGCAAGCTGGGTAGTGAAAAATCCCCTCCAGGGATCCCCTGACATGCCTTTACCAACACCAACAGAACCAAAACTAACTTAGTATTTAAAAAAATACAGCTGTGTGATGGTCTGGAGGGGTGGGATGGGGGGAATATACATATGACTAATCTGGGAACATATCTGTAAACAACAAAACTCTGTAAAAGTTAAAAGTAAAATAAAAGTTAAAAATAAAATAAAATAAAATAAAATTCTGGGGAGGCCGACATAAGGATTTCTACAACATCCATACTGACTCAGCATGGCAGCCAAACCGCTCAGATCTCAAGATTAGTTGGAAACAGAAAATGTAGCCCTTATACTCACCCACCAACAACATTTATTATGTATCCACAACAATGTCCCCACATTAATACCAGCACTTAGATGTTTCTCAAGTTCAAGGAATGAAGACTGAGCAGACAACTGATGATTTCCCGTAGAGTGTTTCCCACAGAGAATCTCAGCTCCTCTCCAGACTCAAAAAGGTCACCAGTAAGAGCACCTCTCCAACCTCCCATGTCAGGGCTAAAGGAGCACACATTCTGGAGTCAGCCTCATTGGTTTTGAATCCTGATTCAGTACTCACAAGCTGTGTGATCTAAGAAAGTTACTTGCCCTCTCTGAGCCCCAGCAGCTCAACTGTAATACAGGAGTCACAATCCTACAATTTATTGTGAGGATTAAGTAAAATCTTACTGATACACAGTAAGTAATCAGTATTCACATTTTTAAAAAAATTTTGGCCTCATTTATTGGTTTTTTATTTATTTATTTTTCATCCATATTTATTCCATGGCCTGAGTGGGCATCCCACCACAGTGGCCTCTCTCACTGTAGAGCATCGGCTATAGGCGCATGCGCTCCAGAGCGCTGGCTCGTAATTGGACACACCAGTCCAGTCACTCCACGGCATGTGGGATCTTCCCATGCCAGGGGTCGAACCGGTGCCCCTTGCACCGCAAGGCAGACTCTTTACCCACTGGACCACCAGGGGAAATCCTAGTATATCACATTTTTTATGGAAAGTAGCCAGATTTTTTTTCCTGCCTCACCAAATAAGTTCTTTGAGGGCAAGGACCATGTCCAATTCATGAGACGGTCCAGGCCTGGCCCAGTGGGGACCCCAAACACAGCAGCAACAACTGGTCAGACAAACTGCACTTCTCTCCCACTGCACTCTCTTGAAGCTCACTCACTTTTCTCTTCTACAATCAACCAGCAGGCAATGCCTTTCCAAGATCTTTTAGAAGCCAGCCTCTGGGGTCACTGACAATAAGCAGACAGAATCACTCCTCACGTGGATGGCTTCTCATCACCAACTGCTCATCAATTTTTTCTAAGAGCTCTTAAAAAATGTGCTCATCATTTTGCGCTCTCTGGTTTTAAAGGTAACACTTATCTGTGTGACTCACATTTACCAATATACTATGTGAACCGTTTATGATCCAACCCCACATTAATACCAGCACTTAGATGTTTCTCAAGTTCAAGGAATGAAGACTGAGCAGACAACTGATGATTTCCCGTAGAGTGTTTCCCACAGAGAATCTCAGCTCCTCTCCAGACTCAAAAAGGTCACCAGTAAGAGCACCTCTCCAACCTCCCATGTCAGGGCTAAAGGAGCACACATTCTGGAGTCAGCCTCATTGGTTTTGAATCCTGATTCAGTACTCACAAGCTGTGTGATCTAAGAAAGTTACTTGCCCTCTCTGAGCCCCAGCAGCTCAACTGTAATACAGGAGTCACAATCCTACAATTTATTGTGAGGATTAAGTAAAATCTTACTGATACACAGTAAGTAATCAGTATTCACATTTTTAAAAAAATTTTGGCCTCATTTATTGGTTTTTTATTTATTTATTTTTCATCCATATTTATTCCATGGCCTGAGTGGGCATCCCACCACAGTGGCCTCTCTCACTGTAGAGCATCGGCTATAGGCGCATGCGCTCCAGAGCGCTGGCTCGTAATTGGACACACCAGTCCAGTCACTCCACGGCATGTGGGATCTTCCCATGCCAGGGGTCGAACCGGTGCCCCTTGCACCGCAAGGCAGACTCTTTACCCACTGGACCACCAGGGAAGTCCTAGTATATCACATTTTTTATGGAAAGTAGCCAGATTTTTTTTCCTGCCTCACCAAATAAGTTCTTTGAGGGCAAGGACCATGTCCAATTCATGAGACGGTCCAGGCCTGGCCCAGTGGGGACCCCAAACACAGCAGCAACAACTGGTCAGACAAACTGCACTTCTCTCCCACTGCACTCTCTTGAAGCTCACTCACTTTTCTCTTCTACAATCAACCAGCAGGCAATGCCTTTCCAAGATCTTTTAGAAGCCAGCCTCTGGGGTCACTGACAATAAGCAGACAGAATCACTCCTCACGTGGATGGCTTCTCATCACCAACTGCTCATCAATTTTTTCTAAGAGCTCTTAAAAAATGTGCTCATCATTTTGCGCTCTCTGGTTTTAAAGGTAACACTTATCTGTGTGACTCACATTTACCAATATACTATGTGAACCGTTTATGATCCAACAGTCAGTGAACCCAAGGAGGAAAACGACTGGGACGTTCCTAACTGGCAAGCTCTTTACTCTTTCTCACACTGATCATCTCTGCCTGTGTAGGGCCTCACAGCTTGGTCAGCCAGAAAGGCTGGAAAACCCAGGAGGCCGGGAGACAAAGTAGGGCTGCTGCCCTGTCTATAAAACCTCTCTTGAATTCCTAAGGATCTGGCCCGTGTCTGCATTTTACAGACTATAGCCAAATTCAAAGCAAGAAAGAAGAAACAGATCCTGCCCCCAAGCCACCCAGTCCCAGTGCTGCCTCCCCACCAGCACTCACGCCTTGACATCTGCTGTCTCCTGGGATGTGCGTGTGAGGGTACGGGAACGCAGGCGCTCACCCGCCTGCTGGATCTCCTGCAGGTTCCGTTCCACATGGGGAAGCTCTGAGATGCCCTCGGTCTCCGCGGCAAGCTGTTCAGCTTGCTGAAGGAGCTCTCCAAACCCCTCAGTATCCATCGGAGATGCAGATCCTAGGTGGGAGAAAAATGAAGAGACCCGAATCAAGGGAAAGGTAGGCTTTAAACACTGCCTGAACTTGTCACAAGCTTAGCGAAACACTGGGACTTTTGGTAAACAGATAAGGTGCCAGCTCATCAACAAGCAGGATTTGTTCCTGAACATAGCCCAAGAACAACAGGTCTGACAGAGAAAATGAGTCAGACTGAGAAGAAATAGATCATTTCTGTCCATATTGACAGCCCCAAGATTGATTTCTGCCACCAGAACAAGTGCAAATATATTAAAGCACAGACTAGAATTCCTGTCTCCCCTCACAGACTCAAAGCTGACAGCAACAGAAGCCACGGTGGCAACCTCTGAGAGGCTGCCCCTCATCTCTCTCTGCCCGTCGGAGACCGAAAAACCCCTCCACACGCAGAGGGCTGGGCAATCTATAAAATAAGGCCCTTATCATATGATTCCAACAACTCTGTGAGGATCCTAAGAAGACAAAGAAGCAATTTCAGTCCACAGAGCTCAGCTCTGTGCCCAGGAAATGCTCTGCTGTAATGAGAGTGAACTGAGACAAGAAGAGTCTTCTGACTAATCCCATGTGAGCCTCATACACCTGCTTCTTCACTAATATAAAAGACAGTCTTCCAAAATTCATGTCCATGTTATTCACTCGTTCCTTAGCTTTCTCTCTGAGAGCAGAGATCCGTCTCAGCTGGTTATATATGACATTCAGAATCTTAGACTTAACTGTTAATATATCTACTACTTTTAGAAATACCACTGCAACTAATAATTACACGAATATAAACAGTAGCTGGATTCTAGGTAATGAATATAATTAGCAAGATCACCTGTTTCTGCAACAAGTAATTGAAAAAAGCCCTTTGAACAGTGTTGACATTAAATGCATATTACACATTTATGACTCTTCTGTACATTGCACCATCCTGTATAAGGTCCATGACCAAGAGAAGATTTTTAACTCCTACCTCTATTTAAATCAACAGAAGATAAATATTTACCAACATCATTTTAAAAATTACACCACTAAAAGGCTAACAAAATTGTATTTATTAAAAAAAGAACAATATTCTTTTAAAAGTAGCTTTTTGTTGATTATAATCTTCCTCTTTGTTTTAAAACCATGGCTTGATTGTACTCTTGAAATCCCACTGGTCTAGAACTGTAGTTACAATGTTAATGTGACATATAATTATATCTCAGCTCTGAAGCTCAGGTTAATAGTTTTTTGTTTTTTTTTTTTCAAGTTAATGTTAAAAGGGCATGGTTTCCACCATAAATCCACAGCAAGAGAATAAGGAGTTTTAAAAATGAACATTAAAGGATCTTAACTTTAAAGGCAAGGGCACAAGGTTAAAACAAAAACTGCTCAGCTGGAGTAAACATACAAACACTTTTTCTATTCTTTATGAAGTGCCAACCTGACTTTAATTTTTAGAGAAAAAGGTCACGTACACTCTTAACTCTTTATCTAAAGTTTCTAGATAATTGTTATCTTTGTTTTTTTTTTTTTACCTAAGGAAATCAGGCTGTAACTAGCCATCTCTACTTGTGGGAAAATGCAGATCACAGAATAAGAAAGGTATTCTCAGGGACAGAAGAAGAAAGAAACAGAGTATTATTACACAATGGCTTTTGCCTGATGGAGAAATGTTTTTCCTCAGAAACCTATAGGGCCAGTGACATTCTATGAACTGTCAGAAACATGGTGTCTCACCAGAAAGAGGGAAGAAAAGAAACATGCTGCCTATTTCCCCACATTTTTTTTTTTTTAAACTCTAAGATAAAAACAATTTGTCAAACAGAGCCAAGGAAAAGAAAATACTTTTCTTCTGTCATAAGGAAAACTTTGCAACTCCTTGAATAAAACATTGAATGAAACAAAACTTTATGTTTAAAAAACAAAGCAGGGCTTCCCTGGTATCTTAGTGGTAAAGAGTTCGCCTGCCAATGCAGGAGACACGAGTTCAATCCCTGATCCAGGAAAATCACTCATGTTGCAACTAAGCCCGTGAGCCACAGCTGTAGAACCTGTGCTTTAGAGCCGCGGAGCTGCAACTATTGAGCCCATGTGCCCTAGAGCCCGAGTTCCACAACAAGAGAAGCCACCGCAACAAGAAGCCTGCTCACCTCAACTAGAGAGTAGTTCCCACTCCCTGCAACCAGAGAAGAGCCTGTGGTAGCAGTGAAAACCCAGAATAACCAATAATAAATAAATAAAAATTAAAAAAAACCCGAAAACAGAAATCTATGCCTTCAAAGAAGTCAATATTATGAAGAGAATATGATAGATAATTCAAAAAAAAAAGCAGAGAAGAAAAAGAAAAAGAAAAAACTATACCTAACATAATATTCACATAATATTTCCATGTCAGAGAAATTCAGACAAAAGCAAGGCTCAACTTCTCAAATGACTTATCCATACAAAGACTTAAAGTGATGCATTTGAGTATAAGTAATAAATGCAAAATAAGTCATGATTTACTTTAATATAGCCCAATAAACCATTTTTAAAAGTTAATGAAGTTGAATGATTCTGACCACAGTAAAATAAAGGCTGAATTTCTAAACATCATCTTAAATTTAACGTGCCCCAAATTGAGCTTTAACCTCGTGTCTATAAAACCTGCTCCCTGGCCTTCTCAGTGTGGAGACTGAGAAGTAGTCAGTTGCTTAGGCCCAAACCCTTAAAGTTCTCCCTGATACCCATCCCACACCCAATAGGCCAACAAAGTCTTTCAAATCTACCTTCAAAGAGCCTATCTCTTCCCATTACCTCCCCTACCCAAGTCACTACCACCTTCTTCTTCCCCGGCTTCAGCCCTTGTCTCTTACATTCTCAACCCAGTAACAGGTGGGCCTTTCAAAGTCTGATCACATCCACCTTCTGTTTAAAGTCTTGTATTGAGATGGCTTCATCGACTCAACGGACATAAGTTTGAGCAAACTCTGAGAGATGGTGAAGGAAAGCGAAGCCTGGCGTGCTGTGGTCAATAGAGTCACAAAAAGCTGGACACAACTGAGCGACTAAACAACAAGTTACACTTGATCTTAGCTAAAAGGCCAAGAAGCGATGAATAACAGCAATTAATATAGACTGAAGCCCTAGAAACAATCCATCTCTTCTTACCTCTAAGACTTCATCTCTAGCCCTGTCCTTCCTTTCCAGGGTTTCAGCCACTTTGGGGCCTCCCTATAGGTCTCCTATGGGTCAGGCACATTTCTGCCCTAGAGCTTTTCTTGGTACTCCCTATTTCCTCTACCTGGAACGTGCCTTGCACAGATGGCTGATTGCCTCTCTCTCTCAGTTAAATGGTCATCCTGCCTTTGATGTCAACCTTGAACAAAATATTTATGACTGCCAACCTGTAACCAACCTCAGCACTCCCTATCCACCAGCTACAAAATCTGTCACCCCTGCTACCACGTAACCTGTCAGAAGAAAAAGAAAAAGAAAAAACTATACCTAACATAATATTCACATAATATTTCCATGTCAGAGAAATTCAGACAAAAGCAAGGCTCAACTTCTCAAATGACTTATCCATACAAAGACTTAAAGTGATGCATTTGAGTATAAGTAATAAATGCAAAATAAGTCATGATTTACTTTAATATAGCCCAATAAACCATTTTAAAAGTTAATGAAGTTGAATGATTCTGACCACAGTAAAATAAAGGCTGAATTTCTAAACATCATCTTAAATTTAACGTGCCCCAAATTGAGCTTTAACCTCGTGTCTATAAAACCTGCTCCCTGGCCTTCTCAGTGTGGAGACTGAGAAGTAGTCAGTTGCTTAGGCCCAAACCCTTAAAGTTCTCCCTGATACCCATCCCACACCCAATAGGCCAACAAAGTCTTTCAAATCTACCTTCAAAGAGCCTATCTCTTCCCATTACCTCCCCTACCCAAGTCACTACCACCTTCTTCTTCCCCGGCTTCAGCCCTTGTCTCTTACATTCTCAACCCAGTAACAGGTGGGCCTTTCAAAGTCTGATCACATCCACCTTCTGTTTAAAGTCTTGTATTGAGATGGCTTCATCGACTCAACGGACATAAGTTTGAGCAAACTCTGAGAGATGGTGAAGGAAAGCGAAGCCTGGCGTGCTGTGGTCAATAGAGTCACAAAAAGCTGGACACAACTGAGCGACTAAACAACAAGTTACACTTGATCTTAGCTAAAAGGCCAAGAAGCGATGAATAACAGCAATTAATATAGACTGAAGCCCTAGAAACAATCCATCTCTTCTTACCTCTAAGACTTCATCTCTAGCCCTGTCCTTCCTTTCCAGGGTTTCAGCCACTTTGGGGCCTCCCTATAGGTCTCCTATGGGTCAGGCACATTTCTGCCCTAGAGCTTTTCTTGGTACTCCCTATTTCCTCTACCTGGAACGTGCCTTGCACAGATGGCTGATTGCCTCTCTCTCTCAGTTAAATGGTCATCCTGCCTTTGATGTCAACCTTGAACAAAATATTTATGACTGCCAACCTGTAACCAACCTCAGCACTCCCCTATCCACCAGCTACAAAATCTGTCACCCCTGCTACCACGTAACCTGTCTGAGGATAGGGATTTTTGCCTGCTTTGCTCACTGAGGTTACCCCAGGTTCCTAGAACAGTGCCTGGTACATAGTAGGTGCTAATCTATTGAATGACTAGAAGGAGTTTTCATCTTCCATTTGTGGAGACTGTTCCTCTCAAAGGTTTCCTACACACTCTTGCCAAATCAGCACCCACTGGCAAGCAGAGACCAGAGCAAAAACATTCCCTTCCAACTAGCAACTGATACTTAACATTTCTGAAGCTGCACAGCATAAGGCAGCGACAGAATAAATGGCATGAATTCAGATCACACTTGATCCAGACCAGCACTTTCCCTCTACACACCCAGACAAAAACCCAGTGGTATTTTACAAGACACAGCCCAGTGTTCAGGTGAACAAATTCCAAACTGAAAGAACAAATATACATACAGGAAGATCTGTGCTATACAACATCAGAGCAGAAAGTAAGCTCGTTTCATGTCTGAAAGAAGAGATAAATGCGTATAGTACTATACTGGGGAAAAACTGAATCTGTCCTGCATTATAACTCAACCAATGGAAACTGATTTATCAAAAAAAAAAAAAGCTATTAAAGTTTCCAAATCCTATACTTTTAATGTAGTCATCATCCCATTTCATTAAAATTCTTAAATGCATGGTTAATTTAACAAATTTAAAGGTAATTTTTAACTTATCTGCAGAAATAAATATCTAACCTCTAGATAATTATTTTGTGGCTAAATGCCACAAAATAAAGGGGTTAAACCAACCAAATACCAATTTTGACCCAAGATATTGAAAACTGACCATGAAAACAACTTCACTAGCTTAGTTCAAAAGAGAGAATTAAAATAGGGTGGGGGAGAGGAGGTGTTAGGGTGAAGCCCAAAAAAATCCAGAGCTTTTCTTGGTACTCCCTATTTCCTCTACCTGAACGTGCCTTGCACAGATGGCTGATTGCCTCTCTCTCTCAGTTAAATGGTCATCCTGCCTTTGATGTCAACCTTGAACAAAATATTTATGACTGCCAACCTGTAACCAACCTCAGCACTCCCCTATCCACCAGCTACAAAATCTGTCACCCCTGCTACCACGTAACCTGTCTGAGGATAGGGATTTTTGCCTGCTTTGCTCACTGAGGTTACCCCAGGTTCCTAGAACAGTGCCTGGTACATAGTAGGTGCTAATCTATTGAATGACTAGAAGGAGTTTTCATCTTCCATTTGTGGAGACTGTTCCTCTCAAAGGTTTCCTACACACTCTTGCCAAATCAGCACCCGCTGGCAAGCAGAGACCAGAGCAAAAACATTCCCTTCCAACTAGCAACTGATACTTAACATTTCTGAAGCTGCACAGCATAAGGCAGCGACAGAATAAATGGCATGAATTCAGATCACACTTGATCCAGACCAGCACTTTCCCTCTACACACCCAGACAAAAACCCAGTGGTATTTTACAAGACACAGCCCAGTGTTCAGGTGAACAAATTCCAAACTGAAAGAACAAATATACATACAGGAAGATCTGTGCTATACAACATCAGAGCAGAAAGTAAGCTCGTTTCATGTCTGAAAGAAGAGATAAATGCGTATAGTACTATACTGGGGAAAAACTGAATCTGTCCTGCATTATAACTCAACCAATGGAAACTGATTTATCAAAAAAAAAAAAAGCTATTAAAGTTTCCAAATCCTATACTTTTAATGTAGTCATCATCCCATTTCATTAAAATTCTTAAATGCATGGTTAATTTAACAAATTTAAAGGTAATTTTTAACTTATCTGCAGAAATAAATATCTAACCTCTAGATAATTATTTTGTGGCTAAATGCCACAAAATAAAGGGGTTAAACCAACCAAATACCAATTTTGACCCAAGATATTGAAAACTGACCATGAAAACAACTTCACTAGCTTAGTTCAAAAGAGAGAATTAAAATAGGGTGGGGGAGAGGAGGTGTTAGGGTGAAGCCCAAGCTCTGTGTGGGGAAAATCTGGCCAGGGCACATACAGAGACCTGGTGCCAGCTGCACTCCGGGAAGCTATGGAGGAAGGAGCCAGGAGAAAGCCACTGAGAACCCCCACAAAGTGGGATGCGGACCAGTCAAGGCAGCCAAACTGGGGCTGGGTGGAAAAGGCCAGCCAGGACAGCAAACAGCACTGGGCTCCTCTCCGCAGCAGGACTCTGGGGCCTAACTGCTGCAAGGCCTCTGGAAACACCTAATGGTGCTTCAGAGAGCACAGCAGGGTATGAGGGCCCTGCGCAACCAGCCGCTCTCTGTGCCTCTGGGCAGAAGTCCTTCTGAGCCTCCACTGACCTCCTCAAAGGCCCAGGTGAGCCTTTAAATTGAAGGGCAAACTTACCACTGCTCTTAGAAGGCAAGCCTGGTTACCCTTTGGTGGGGGCAAGGGTAGGGAGAGAGGAAGCTTCTGGGGGGTGGTAATCTTATTCTTCATGCTGCTTAATAGTGTGTTCAGTCTGGGCGAGACTCATCATTTATGCAAATTTCTGATTGTGCACTGCACCCGAATAAAAAGCTCCCTTCCAAAACAAAAGACAATGACCTGCTGTTTTTCAGAGACTACAGGATACCCTGCTATATTAGAAATGGTGAATGCTTCCTCGTGGGAAGTTCCCCAGATCAGACCTCCTCACAGCTAGAGGATGCTGAGGAGATTAACTACAGGAAAAAATTAAAACCTGCAGTCTCAAAAAGAGAGCTCCCATTCAGAGTCAAAGCCAAGGACTGGGCAGGCTTCCATTTCCTCAAATTAGTCAGCATTCACCTGCCATTCACTATCCAAAAAAGTGCCCCTTCTACGCACATAACATTCTCAACAAAGAAAAAAAGAATCTCCAAAATGCATATAGGATGAAATGAACTTAAAAAAATGGGTAAACCAAAAAGGCATCCAACAATTTTGGTTTACCTGATATTAACATGTGTATTAATTATGAAAAATGTGGTCATTTCCATATGTCCAACATAACCATGTTGAATATTTAATCAAGTCAGAAGAGTAGTATAGTATAATAAATAAAACTCAGTCTCTGTCCCCAAGTTCCTAGCATGAAACTTCTAAAACCCCTGGGAAGTCCTGAAGTTCTGTAACTCACAATGAACCGTTTTTTTTTTTTTTTAATTTTGGCCTCTTTTATTGATTTATTTATTTATTTACTTTCATCCATCTTTACTCTTTGGCCTATGTGGGCCTCCCAACACAGTGGCCTCTCACACTGCAGAGCACTGGCTCTGGGCGCATGCGCTCTAGAGCACTGGCCCGTAACTGGACACAGCGGCCCAGCCACTTTGCAACACGTGGGATCTCCTGGGGCCAGGGATCAAATTGGTGCCCTTGCACTGCAAGGCGGCCTCTTTACCCACTGAACAACCAGGGAAGCCCCATAATGAACCCTTTTCAGCTAACCAGAATTTATGTAAATGAGGTAACTTGGAGGGGCTACACTAGGAGGCCTCAGGATGGGGCTGGTCACCAGAAAGACCAAGTGATTAGATGGTTGGAACTTTTAGCCCCACCCACCTACCTCTAGGAAGAGGAAGCAAGGGCTACAGATTAAGCTCTATTAAAAACTCCTGAACAGTGAGATCTGTTGAGTTTCTGGGTTGATGAATCACCCACAGGCTGGAAAATGGGTCTTGGTTCCACAGGAATACGAATGGTAGCCAGGTTTCACAGCGACAAAAGCACCCATGTTAAAGACTATTCTAGTTCCCATCTACGTACCTCTTTACCTGGTCATTCATCCTTCACAGGAAACTGGTGAACGTTAAGTAAATGTTTCTCTGAGTTCTGTGAGCTGCTTTAGCAAATTAATTAAACCTGGGGGAGGGGGCATGAGAGCTTCTGATCTGTAGTCAGTTGGTCATAAGTGCAAGTAAAAACTTGGGAAAAATAAAGGGCAGGAAGAGGAGGGGGCAAAAGAGGATGAGATGGTTGGACGGCATCACCGAGTCAACGGACAGAAGTTTGAAAAACTCCAGGAGACAGTAAAGGACAGGGCAGCCTGGTGTGCTGCAGCCCACTGGGGTCGCAAATAATCAGACAAGACCTAGTGACTGAACAACAACCTGGACGTGACAACTGAAGAGGGTGGCAGGAAGGGTATCTTGTGGGGCTGAATCCTTAACCTGTAGAATCTGACACCACTTCCAGGTAGGCAGGGTCAGACCTGAGTTAAATGGTAGGGTACCCAGCTGGTGTCCAGAGAATCTGAGACCTGATGTGTGGAAAATCCAAACATCTAGTGTCAGATGTGAAGTAGTATTGTTGTAGAGTAGTGTGAGAATAAAGGAAACACAGAAAGAGGATTTTTCACTTAAGGGTAGATACTTCAGTATTCAATCTGCTGAGCACTTCCAGACCACTTAAAACCCAGTGTTCTCAGAGTGGCCCCTTCAGGATTTTGCAGGTAATCTGATTCTCATTTCTTAAAGCACTCAGGCTTATTTTATCAAAATGTCTTACACACTTGTTTTCTGCTATCAGTTATCAGTCTTGTTAGTTTGTTTTCTTTTAAAGCATCAGCCACAAGTAGAACATGTCTTTTCCCCTGCCCAGAGTTTGGTGGACTCCCAAGCTGGGGAACCACCGACTGCTTTAAAGACCACGGGGCCATCCCAGAAAGGGCTGTTACTCACTAATTCTCTTGCCTTTAGCCTTTGTTATTTCCATGATACACTCCTAAAAATTCACTCCTAGAAAGCTTCCTCTGAGTTGACAGAAAACACTGGAAGTACGAAGAGCCTCAGAGCCATCAAGCTCTCTTTCCCAGTTTCTGGGCTTTGAGACTAGGATCATACAGCAATGGTCACTAACCTTTCCCGTAAAGGGTGGGCAGTGAACATTTTAGGCTTTGTGGGCCAGTCTGTCACAGCTGGGCTTCCCTGGTGGCTCAGCAGTAAAGAAATCTGCCTGCCAATGCATGAGACAGAGGTCTGATCCCTGGGTAGGGAAGAGTTCCTGGAGAAATCCCACGGACAGAGGAGCCCGGTGGGCTGCAGTCCATGGAGTCGCAAAAGAAGCAGGCAAGACCTAGTGACTGAACAACAACCTGGACGTGACAACTGAAGAGGGTGGCAGGAAGGGTATCTTGTGGGGCTGAATCCTTAACCTGTAGAATCTGACACCACTTCCAGGTAGGCAGGGTCAGACCTGAGTTAAATGGTAGGGTACCCAGCTGGTGTCCAGAGAATCTGAGACCTGATGTGTGGAAAATCCAAACATCTAGTGTCAGATGTGAAGTAGTATTGTTGTAGAGTAGTGTGAGAATAAAAGAAACACAGAAAGAGGATTTTTCACTTAAGGGTAGATACTTCAGTATTCAATCTGCTGAGCACTTCCAGACCACTTAAAACCCAGTGTTCTCAGAGTGGCCCCTTCAGGATTTTGCAGGTAATCTGATTCTCATTTCTTAAAGTACTCAGGCTTATTTTATCAAAATGTCTTACACACTTGTTTTCTGCTATCAGTTATCAGTCTTGTTAGTTTGTTTTCTTTTAAAGCATCAGCCACAAGTAGAACATGTCTTTTCCCCTGCCCAGAGTTTGGTGGACTCCCAAGCTGGGGAACCACCGACTGCTTTAAAGACCACGGGGCCATCCCAGAAAGGGCTGTTACTCACTAATTCTCTTGCCTTTAGCCTTTGTTATTTCCATGATACACTCCTAAAAATTCACTCCTAGAAAGCTTCCTCTGAGTTGACAGAAAACACTGGAAGTACGAAGAGCCTCAGAGCCATTAAGCTCTCTTTCCCAGTTTCTGGGCTTTGAGACTAGGATCATACAGCAATGGTCACTAACCTTTCCCGTAAAGGGTGGGCAGTGAACATTTTAGGCTTTGTGGGCCAGTCTGTCACAGCTGGGCTTCCCTGGTGGCTCAGCAGTAAAGAAATCTGCCTGCCAATGCATGAGACAGAGGTCTGATCCCTGGGTAGGGAAGAGTTCCTGGAGAAATCCCACGGACAGAGGAGCCCGGTGGGCTGCAGTCCATGGAGTCGCAAAAGAAGCAGGCATAACTTAGAGACTAAACAACAAACTGTTGCAACTACTCAACTCCAGTTTAATGCAGGTAAGGCACTTTAAATAAGCATGGAGGCACTCGAAAATGATTTTTTTTTTTAAATTTTGGCCTCTTTTACTGTTTTATTTATTTTTCATCCATCTTTTTTATTCTTTGGCCTGTGTGGGCCTCCTATTGCAGTGGCCTCTCTTGTTGCAGAGCACCAGCTCTGGGCACATACGCTCCAGAGCGCTGGCTTGTAATTGGACACACCAGTCCAGCCATTCCGCGGCACGTGGGATCTTCCAAGGGCAGGGATTGAACCGGTGCCCCTTGCACTGCAAGGTGGACTCTTTACCCACTGGACCACCAGGGAAGCCCTCGAAAATGAATTTTATAAAATTTTCACATGTCATGAAGTATTCTTTAGATTTTTTTCCTCAATGACTTAAAGATGTAATAATAATTCTCAGTTTCTTTCGCCCATAGCTAGTAGTTTGTCAACCCCTGGTTTGCTGAGATTACGGGAGGTAGACCTGGTAAGTACTGACTAGCCTGGTTCAGGGTCCTGGTAAATATACCCTCAGTAGGCGTCAGCAGTGAAAAGAATTACAAAGACTGAGTGACATAATCGGTCAGATTTCATTCCCTTTCCCTCTTGAAGCTGTGCCTCTGGAGCGTACATCTGAGAGAAGAAACCTGCTCTGTAAATGCTGAACCATGTCCAGTGAAAGTTCTTTCGACCCACCACACAGAATGCTAGTGGGGACCCACCGCCCGTCCAGGCACACTGCAGTGTATTCAACAACCCATGGGAACTTTCCCTTCTGATCGTCCACAATCCAAATGGCCCAGTTATCCCAGAAATACCAAGGGCTGAGAGATGAAAGGATAAAGGCCATCCGTTTTTTCTTCGACATTAAAGAACTCTCAATTCACTGAGGTGCACGCGGAGAGGATACCAGCTACATTCCCTACAGAATGTCAGTGTACTCAAACAGTGCTTTGTTACCACTCACTGTGGAATTCCAATTTGCCATATACCCAAATATCATCTCTTTCAACTACAAAGCTCCTGTAATCTGACAGATGCATACTTAGCACAGCTATACCTTTCTTACATGTTGTCAGAGGATTTCATATACATGAGAGGAAGTAACTGACGCTGCCGTCTATACTTTTTTCTTCAAAATCTACAACTAACAATGTTATTACTTTTTTCAATTATTTTTGAAAGTTTTGACAATAACAAAAAAGTATTTTGAAAGGAATGGGTAAACAGGAGAAGAGAAGTACGGACTTTGAAGCCCCCAACCTCGGTTCAAATCTGGAATGTTCACTTACTAGCAGGGGGAGGGCTGATTTGCCCCGGGATAGAAGCCCAATTTCCATTCACCATTTCCTCATCTCTAAAAAGGAGAGGACAATGCCTACCTACTTGAAGGGGCTGATGGCACACAGAAAGTATTTTATTTACTCTCCTGATCTATGTCCCTGTAGAATGGTATTTCAGTTTGTTCCCAAAGTTGCCAAGTTGGCAACATTTTGTCAATTATAAACATCTCTGCTTCAAAAAAATCTAGCAAATCTAAACTATGATTTATTTAATCACAGCTTCATATCATTCAGTAAGAACTTCTGGGAGACAGCTGTAATTTTTTTATGTACAATTTTTTTTACAAATTTCTAATATTTTTATTTTTAAAATTTTCATTTATTTCTTTTAAAAATGTTTTTGGTGTTAAAAATATAACAATTTTTAAATTCTTCACTATCAACTATAGTTTTAGTTATAATTCCACAATGAAGGTGTGACTCAAAAAAAAAAGAAATTTAGCACTGCATTTCAAGTGGAAATCTTGCCCTCAAACCTTCTTATTAATTAGACTGTAGGGCTTCCCTGGTGGTCCAGCGGGTAAGGACACCATCTTGCAGTGCAAGGGGCGCCGGTTGGATCCCTGGCCTGGGAAGATCCCACGTCCCGCGGAGCGGCTGGACTGATGTGTCCAATTACCGAGCCGGAGCTCTGGAGCGCATGCGCCCAGAGCCGGTGCTCTGCGACAACAGAGGCCACCGCGATGGGAGGCCCACAAGAGCCGAAGAACAAAGATGAAAATAGACAAATGAAAGACCAATAGAAGTGGCCCGCCCGTCCCCCTCCCTCCCCACCCCACCTCAAAATAAATAAATAATTTTTTTTTTTAAATTAGACTGTAATAGGATTAAAACACAAGAATAGTCTCCAATGTTCAGCACCAAGATTAATGAGGAAAGCCTCATAGGAAGTGTCAAAAGCTGAAGACTAGCTCTGTTCTTCGCTCTTCTTCCAAATGTACAAACTATGGTTAACGGACAGTATCATTCACCTTGTGCTGTATCTGTCAGCTGTCAGTTACAATAGTAACCAACAGGGAATTAGATACTAACAGATACTATTGGTTCAGACACCTCAGAGGAAAAAAAAAAGACTTAAAAAAGTGTTTCTGGATAATTTTTTATCATCCTGTGAAAGGAAGTAAAAGAGTTAGACCTAGTCATTATTTACAAGGTAGACTTCTGGAGAAAATAAAGAAGTAACACAAATTACCCTAGACAAAAGAGAAATTAAAGACCTGGGTGATTCAGTATAAGTATGGGCCTGGATGACTCAGTGTTTGCAGTCAGGAGTGTGTAGTCTCAGCTTTCCTGATACATAAAATTACACTTGTGTTAGTTCATCTTCAATGAGCAAAGAGAAGCATGAATGAAGTATCCATATAGCCATCCCCCTGAGAAACTCTCGTGGCAGAAGGCCTGGGGTAGAATGAGGACCCCATCCTGGCTTTGCCCCACACTAGCCTGCAACGTGGGATCAGCCCTTCCTCATCTCTGGATCCCAGCTTCACCACCAGTGAGATGAAGGGGCTGGTTCAGTTACTTCTCAGGCCCTGTCCACCATGAAGAATCTACTGATGCAGGATATTTTAATTCTCTTAAACTCAAGGAATGTGTCCTTGGAAGGAGCAGTGCCATATTAGCAGGGATAAAAAATACCTGTACGCAGAACCTTGGGAATATAAACAGGGCAGATCACCAAGTCTAACCCCAAAAGTCTCTGGCTCTCCTCTCTGAACTAATGGTTCTCAGCCAGGGCTGGCTTTACTCCTTGGAGAGTCCCGGCAATATCTAGAGGCATTTCTGGTTGTCACGATTGAGAGAGAGAGACCACGTGCCACTGACATCTACATGGCCGAGGCCAGGGATGCTGCTAAACATCCTACAATGCACAGCACAGCCTCCACAACAAAAAACTACTCAAACTAAAATAGCCATAGTGTGGAGTCTGAGAAACTCTGCTGTAAACTAAGGAAGGCGTCTTGTCCTGAGGGCCATTATGTCAGCATCAAAGGCACTAGGAACCCCTGGAAATACATGCATGCAAAGCTAAGGTCTGGAAGATTTCTACTTCCAGAATTTCTACTTTTCATTTTATATCCTCTATCAACTGAATTCTTTCCCGTAAGTGTATGGAACCTTTTCTAATGTTTAATAATTTGTTCATTTTAAAGCTGCTTTTTAAACTTGTTCATTTAAAACTGCTCTAAAGCCCCTGTCTCAGAGTGTTTGTGTCACCCTGCCCCTGCATCCTCGAGGGCAATGAATGCCCCCACTGCTTCTCGCACTCGTACTCCAACCCAGGAGCTTCCAGGCACTGCCTGCGCACGTCCATGCAAGCCCTTCACTGTCACAGCCAGCACGTCTCCCAGTGCACTTATCCGACCACCACCACCACCACCACCCATGGCCTTCCCAAACCCCTCCACCTGCACCCTGGCTGCTCTCTCAGGTTCTAACTCACCCTTCTCCTGGCATCTCTGCATGGATTATTTATTTATAGGCATTTTCTACTCTCCAGACTCAGAAACCAAAACAGATCCAGATACATTTCAGGAGGTATTCCTCATCTCTGGATCCCAGCTTCACCACCAGTGAGATGAAGGGGCTGGTTCAGTTACTTCTCAGGCCCTGTCCACCATGAAGAATCTACTGATGCAGGATATTTTAATTCTCTTAAACTCAAGGAATGTGTCCTTGGAAGGAGCAGTGCCATATTAGCAGGGATAAAAAATACCTGTACGCAGAACCTTGGGAATATAAACAGGGCAGATCACCAAGTCTGACCCCAAAAGTCTCTGGCTCTCCTCTCTGAACTAATGGTTCTCAGCCAGGGCTGGCTTTACTCCTTGGAGAGTCCCGGCAATATCTAGAGGCATTTCTGGTTGTCACGATTGAGAGAGAGAGACCACGTGCCACTGACATCTACATGGCCGAGGCCAGGGATGCTGCTAAACATCCTACAATGCACAGCACAGCCTCCACAACAAAAAACTACTCAAACTAAAATAGCCATAGTGTGGAGTCTGAGAAACTCTGCTGTAAACTAAGGAAGGCGTCTTGTCCTGAGGGCCATTATGTCAGCATCAAAGGCACTAGGAACCCCTGGAAATACATGCATGCAAAGCTAAGGTCTGGAAGATTTCTACTTTCAGAATTTCTACTTTTCATTTTATATCCTCTATCAACTGAATTCTTTCCCGTAAGTGTATGGAACCTTTTCTAATGTTTAATAATTTGTTCATTTTAAAGCTGCTTTTTAAACTTGTTCATTTAAAACTGCTCTAAAGCCCCTGTCTCAGAGTGTTTGTGTCACCCTGCCCCTGCATCCTCGAGGGCAATGAATGCCCCCACTGCTTCTCGCACTCGTACTCCAACCCAGGAGCTTCCAGGCACTGCCTGCGCACGTCCATGCAAGCCCTTCACTGTCACAGCCAGCACGTCTCCCAGTGCACTTATCCGACCACCACCACCACCACCACCCATGGCCTTCCCAAACCCCTCCACCTGCACCCTGGCTGCTCTCTCAGGTTCTAACTCACCCTTCTCCTGGCATCTCTGCATGGATTATTTATTTATAGGCATTTTCTACTCTCCAGACTCAGAAACCAAAACAGATCCAGATACATTTTTAAGAGAAAGCAGGGAGGTATTCCTCACTATCCAAACCACTGTTACTCCCTAACAAAATCCCAAGAGTTGAACTCGGGTCTCCTGCATGACAGGCGGATTCATTACCATCTGAGTCACCAGGTCTGTTATATATATATATATATATATATACATATATATATATATAGAGAGAGAGAGAGAGAGAGAGAGAGTTTTTTTTTTTTTTTTTTAAGATAAAGCTACAGAATACTTTAAATTTTAACCTATTCAGGAAAGAAGGTATCTAGTTATTAATACACAGTAGCAAGGCAAACGATGAGAACGATACCAGCAGGGTAGTGTATTAACAGGTCCTAATGCCTGTCCTTCATAAAAACAAGAGAAACGTCAAATAACTAAATGCTGATGAAAACAACTCTGTGAGAGCTCCAGAGTGAAATAAAGCTGCAGAAACCCCACGAAGGAGCACAGAAACCTACGACTGGCTGCATGGAAACATGCAGGACAAATAAACAGAGTCAAGAGGAATTCAGATGAGGTCAGATTCCTATAGGACTGGTGTCGAGGAACACCATTCAGCAGGTAGGACTTGGACTGGTGGTAAGAACAATAGCTGATGTCTGACTGGTTACTGTGTGGCAGGCGAGGAAGGTACAACTATTTTTCAACTTCACAGACCAGGCCCAGAAGGAGTAAACTTGTCCTAAGCCACCCAGCTAGAGGACACAGTTTCAGTTTCACTGTATTGAAGAGTAATCCTCTATAGTCACTAGTTGTCAGAGTAACCTTCCACAAACCCTCTCCCAAATGCCTAATGACTCATCTTCTAAATTCCTATGTCAATCTTGTAAAGTCCACCAACGTGAGAGCCCCGTCTTCCTTCTTTCATTCACTCATTTAACAAATATATTTATTGAGCACCTATCACATGCTAAGTAGTGTCTGTTCAAAGCAATGGGGATGAAACTGTGGAAAAAAACAGACACTGTTCCCAGCCTCAAGGAACTGACGTCTAATAGGAGCCAGAAAATAAAAAAGCATAAACATACAGACATATGAGGCTAGGTACTGGTAAGTGCTATGAAGGCTGTAACAGAGGGAAATGTGGTAGAGTAGATGCTTGGGACAGCTTTAACGGGGACCTGCTGAGATGCTTCTTTTCAAAGGCAACCTTAGAGCCAAGATTTGAATGAAGTAGGGGCTGAGCTATGTAGATACTGGGTGGGGGAGAATGTTCTTGCTGAGGAAACGAGGCAGAAGTGTCTTCTGTGAAGCTGGAGAGCCGGAGGCCATGTGGCTGAAGCACATCATCAGGAGGAAGGGTGGTGGGAGACTGAGTTGGGGCAGGGTCAGATCAGACAGGCCTCCCAGCACCATGTAAGGATTCTGGATTTCAGTCTACATGTGATGGGAGCTGCTGAAGGATGGAGTCTTCTGTAAGGTTCATTCCCACCGCTGTGTGGAGGGCAGACTGGGCAGTGAGGGACAAAGAAAGAACAGGAAGGCCAGGCAGGAGGCTACTCCATCAACCAGACCTAATACAGGAGACCAGCGTGGACCAGGGTGACAGAGTGGGAAGAGAAAAAAAGTGGGTCTGATTCATGGATATATTTTAACAGGAGATTCAGGGTAGACATGATGTGGAGTGTGAGAGGAGAAAAGTCAAGGGCAATGCCAAAGCTTTATGCCTGCGTAACTCAGACGAAGAAGGTGCCATTTAATGAAATGAGGGAGGCGGGGAAGCCAGCAGGCTTGACCACACTGGGCTGCCTGGAGGATGGCATTAGATTGTACAAGTAAAGCCCCTAGCAGAGTCCTGCCCGCAGTCAGAGCTCAGGAAGAGATGGCTGTCCTTTTCCCCTGTCACTAGTTGTCAGAGTAACCTTCAATCTATCTAAATTCCTATGTCAATCTTGTAAAGTCCACCAACGTGAGAGCCCCGTCTTCCTTCTTTCATTCACTCATTTAACAAATATATTTATTGAGCACCTATCACATGCTAAGTAGTGTCTGTTCAAAGCAATGGGGATGAAACTGTGGAAAAAAACAGACACTGTTCCCAGCCTCAAGGAACTGACGTCTAATAGGAGCCAGAAAATAAAAAAGCATAAACATACAGACATATGAGGCTAGGTACTGGTAAGTGCTATGAAGGCTGTAACAGAGGGAAATGTGGTAGAGTAGATGCTTGGGACAGCTTTAACGGGGACCTGCTGAGATGCTTCTTTTCAAAGGCAACCTTAGAGCCAAGATTTGAATGAAGTAGGGGCTGAGCTATGTAGATACTGGGTGGGGGAGAATGTTCTTGCTGAGGAAACGAGGCAGAAGTGTCTTCTGTGAAGCTGGAGAGCCGGAGGCCATGTGGCTGAAGCACATCATCAGGAGGAAGGGTGGTGGGAGACTGAGTTGGGGCAGGGTCAGATCAGACAGGCCTCCCAGCACCATGTAAGGATTCTGGATTTCAGTCTACATGTGATGGGAGCTGCTGAAGGATGGAGTCTTCTGTAAGGTTCATTCCCACCGCTGTGTGGAGGGCAGACTGGGCAGTGAGGGACAAAGAAAGAACAGGAAGGCCAGGCAGGAGGCTACTCCATCAACCAGACCTAATACAGGAGACCAGCGTGGACCAGGGTGACAGAGTGGGAAGAGAAAAAAAGTGGGTCTGATTCATGGATATATTTTAACAGGAGATTCAGGGTAGACATGATGTGGAGTGTGAGAGGAGAAAAGTCAAGGGCAATGCCAAAGCTTTATGCCTGCGTAACTCAGACGAAGAAGGTGCCATTTAATGAAATGAGGGAGGCGGGGAAGCCAGCAGGCTTGACCACACTGGGCTGCCTGGAGGATGGCATTAGATTGTACAAGTAAAGCCCCTAGCAGAGTCCTGCCCGCAGTCAGAGCTCAGGAAGAGATGGCTGTCCTTTTCCCCTGTCACTGGTTCCTTCCAGAGTCTGGGTCTATCCTCCTCTAAATATATCCTCATCAACAGGGGAAATGGGGTGAGGGGTACAGAGAACTCTGTATTACCCTACATGGGTGCACACGCTAAGCTGTTCAGTGATGCCCAACTCTGCGACCCTATGGACTGTTGCCCTCCAGGCTCCTCTGTCCATGGGATTCTCCAGGCAAGAAAGCCGGAGTGGGTTGCCAGGCCCTCCTCTGGGGATCTTCCTGACCCAGGGATCAAGTCTCCTCCTACATCTCTTGCACTGGCAGGTGGGTTCGTTACCGTAAGTGCCACCTGTGAAGTAAATCTACAACAATTCTAAAATAAGAGGTTTGTTAAAAAGAATTTCTCCTCTGGCTCCCTCCCATTCCCTTCATAAAGAGCCAGTCATCCTCAGTCACTCATCACCAACTGCCTTCTAACTTGTGCTGGCCTGTCTCCCATTTTCTGAATTTCTCAGCAGTCATCAATGACTAACTTGCCAAATTCAATTCAATCCTTCCTTTCTCAGAGCCTCTGACACCCTGACCCTTCCTTTCTTCCTAAAATGCTCTCTTGCCTTGATGTGGAGACTCCACCTTCTCCTGGTTCTCCTCCGCTGCCTCCTCCCTATCTCAGCCTTCTCTGCCCCGGTTTCTTCATCTACCTGCCATTCAAATGCCAGATTTCCATTCTGGACCCCCTCTTCTCACACGATGTGTTTCTCTGGGTAATATCGACCTGGACCATGGTTTCAACAACAATTCTCACCAATGGCCTCTAGCCTTCCAGATGGCTACAGAATCTATTCACACACACATGAGTATCCAAGAGCCCCCACCCCACCCCCGCCCCTTGGACAGGCAGTGTCAGGAAGTTCAACGATGCCTTTAAGATGTGATTAAGATTAGAACTTAATCTAAGAACTTCAGAGCTCGGTCTGCGCCCAGACAAGTATCCTGATCTATCAAAACAAAGGTGACTTCTGTATCTCTACGTCCGGCCCAGCTCTCTCCCTGGGCCAGTATTTCCAGCTGTCCACCTGACATCTCTACCTGGCTGACCAATGGGTGCCTCAAACTACACACTGTCCCGAATGTTTCACTTCTCCCTCTTCCCAGCTGCCACTGCAACTGCCACTGCCACCACCACCTCCTCCCGCTGCTACCCCCTCTAACATCATTCTTTTCTCCTGATTACCTCAACAATCCAAGCTCATTCTCACATACGACAAGAGGGGCAAACCAGGACCAAAGGCTCTGTCAATGGGTCGTCCGACCTTTGAACAAAGACTCCGGCGGTCCGCCCCGTAATTTTTAAAAAATGAGACCCAGTAAATGGATGCACTGTCTTTGTAGAGGATGGGGTGCTGCGGGGCCAGAGAAAGCGCGGGCCACCTCCAGGTTCTAATCGCTAGCATCGCCCTGCCCAGGAAGGAGCACCCTGCAGGATGCGGACAGAGGAGACAGGCCAAGGCTCCCAGCCAGGGTCGTTCCTTTCACTCAGTCACTAAACCCTGCCTTCTAACTTGTGCTGGCCTGTCTCCCATTTTCTGAATTTCTCAGCAGTCATCAATGACTAACTTGCCAAATTCAATTCAATCCTTCCTTTCTCAGAGCCTCTGACACCCTGACCCTTCCTTTCTTCCTAAAATGCTCTCTTGCCTTGATGTGGAGACTCCACCTTCTCCTGGTTCTCCTCCGCTGCCTCCTCCCTATCTCAGCCTTCTCTGCCCCGGTTTCTTCATCTACCTGCCATTCAAATGCCAAATTTCCATTCTGGACCCCCTCTTCTCACACGATGTGTTTCTCTGGGTAATATCGACCTGGACCATGGTTTCAACAACAATTCTCACCAATGGCCTCTAGCCTTCCAGATGGCTACAGAATCTATTCACACACACATGAGTATCCAAGAGCCCCCCACCCCACCCCCCCGCCCCCCTTGGACAGGCAGTGTCAGGAAGTTCAACGATGCCTTTAAGATGTGATTAAGATTAGAACTTAATCTAAGAACTTCAGAGCTCGGTCTGCGCCCAGACAAGTATCCTGATCTATCAAAACAAAGGTGACTTCTGTATCTCTACGTCCGGCCCAGCTCTCTCCCTGGGCCAGTATTTCCAGCTGTCCACCTGACATCTCTACCTGGCTGACCAATGGGTGCCTCAAACTACACACTGTCCCGAATGTTTCACTTCTCCCTCTTCCCAGCTGCCACTGCAACTGCCACTGCCACCACCACCTCCTCCCGCTGCTACCCCCTCTAACATCATTCTTTTCTCCTGATTACCTCAACAATCCAAGCTCATTCTCACATACGACAAGAGGGGCAAACCAGGACCAAAGGCTCTGTCAATGGGTCGTCCGACCTTTGAACAAAGACTCCGGCGGTCCGCCCCGTAATTTTTAAAAAATGAGACCCAGTAAATGGATGCACTGTCTTTGTAGAGGATGGGGTGCTGCGGGGCCAGAGAAAGCGCGGGCCACCTCCAGGTTCTAATCGCTAGCATCGCCCTGCCCAGGAAGGAGCACCCTGCAGGATGCGGACAGAGGAGACAGGCCAAGGCTCCCAGCCAGGGTCGTTCCTTTCCTGGGAGGGCAACGGCCCCCGACAGGGTGCACCCCCGGGAGCTGGGAGGGCGCGGTCAGGAAGGCAATCAGGCGGAGGGCGGTGGCAGGGAGGGGCTTCGAACCGGCCACGGTGGGCTCGCAGGGCAGGAGTGGACGCAGGGGCGTGGCGCGCCGGCAGAGCGCCGGGGTGGGCCAGGGCCCGCCGTGAGGCCGCGGCTCCGCATTCGGAAAGAGGACAGACAGAAGGCGCTCCCCGAGCGCAGCCCAACCTATAACGGGGGGCGGTTCGACAGGGCGCCGCGTCGCCGGCGTGAGGCGTGCCGGCTGCCATGAGGCGGACGGAAACGCGGGGAGCACGGTTCTCAGCACGGGGACCGGGCTCCGCCCAGCCTCGGGAGCCTCGGTTCAAGGACATGCCCCGTGTCAGAAGGACGGGGGCCAGAGACACCCTTACCTGGCGCTGCAGCCGTGTCCCCCTCTCAGGTCCCGGCTGAAGAACGCGGCCGCCGCTTCTCGCGCCGCTCGCCCGCGCTTCCTGATTGGCCGAGGCCGGTCTTCCCAGAAGCCCCCGCGCGGCGCGCCGCCAAATAAACTTTATGGAGACCCGCGGAGGAGAACACGGACACTGGCGGGGCTGGGGCGGGGCTGGGGCGGGGCCTTCGAAAGAGCTGTCACTCCCCGCACCCTCTAGGCCACTGCCTTCACCCCTCTCACGTGGTTAGAATCCGCTAAGGCGCCAGGAGGAGATCGCACAATGGCTTGCGGGGATTTCTTACCTTTTATTGAGCACCATTCAAGTGCCAGGCACTGTTTTAGGTATTGGGCGGGAGGGGGGAGAGAGGGGTGCGCCCAGTGGTGACCACAACAGACAAGGTCCCTGCCCTAATGAAGTTTTCACGGTGGAGAGGGAAATAAAATACAATAAATTGCTGCTAATTTGCAAGCAGGGCGATGGTGGAAACGACAGGGTAATGGGAGAGAGAAAGCCTGTGTGGTCAGGGAGGGCTTCTCGGAAGAGGTGATCACTGAGCTGAAGCTTGAATGATGACAAAGGGTCAGCCTTGCATAGTCTTGGCTGCAGAATATTTCAGGTAGAGAGAACAAATCTGAAGGTTCCATGGGGAAACAAACTTGGTGTTGAAGAACAGAAAGAAGGGGAGTATGACTGGTAGAAGACGATGGACAGGTTGGGTAAGACTCACTGTTGGGGCTCCCCTGGTGGTCCAATGGGTAAAGAGTCCACCTGGTAGTGCTAGGGGCACCAGTTTGATCTCTGGCCTGGGAAGACCCCACGTGCCACAGTGCGACTGGACCAATGTGTCCAATTACGAGCCAGCACTGTGGAGCGCATGCGCCCAGAGCCAGTGCTCTGCAACGAGAGAGGCCACTGTGGTGGGATGCCCACACAGGCCATGGAATAAAGATGGATGAAAATAAATAACAAACCAATAAAAGAGGCCAAATTAAAGAACAAAATGTTTAAAAGAAAAAGAAAAAAAAGACTCACCGTTGGCTGGGGCCAGACTTTGCAGGTCCTTCAGGCTGCAGCAAGAAGTTTAAGTTGTTCCTCGTGCAGATAGAACCCACTGGAGGGTTTGACCACTGAGTTCGGAGATGAGCTGGTTTTACTTTTATAGAGGATCCCTCTAGCCCTCTAGGGGGACAATGGACGGTAGGCAGCAGAGAGGAGCAGGGAGGCTACTTCTATGCTTAAGACATAAGCAGAGGACTTCCCTTGTCGTCAGGCGGTTGTAAATCCACCTGCCAGTGCAGGAGACCTGGGATTGAAACCTGCTCTAGGAAAATTCCACATGCCCCTGGGCAACTAAGTGCCACAGCTACTGAGCGCAAGCACTGCAGCTAGAGAGTAGCCCCCATACTTGCTGCAACTAGAGAAAACCTGCATGCACCCAGCAAAGCCAAAAAAGAAAATTAAGGAAATAAATAAAATAATAATTTAAAAAAAAAGATACAAGAAGAGTGGACCTAGGATTGTTGCAGTGCCCAGTCACTGCAGCACACATTAGTGCTCACAATATGCCAAAATTGAGTAAGACCTAGTCCTTATGACCTGGTGAGAAAGTGGGTTCAGGAAAAGTGTATTTCAGTGTAATATGTAAGGATGCTAAGGGAATTTAATCCAGTCTGGTGGGTTGAAAGGAGGCCTTTCCAGGGGAAGTGAAGCCTTAACTGAGCTGTAAAGATGAACAGGGCTTAGACTAGCAGAGAGAGAAGGGAGCTCTTTCCTTGCCTATAGGGAATGGAATAAGCAAAGATGGAGAGAAAAGAAATAGTGTCTGCCCATCCTCTCTGTACCTTTCCTCTCAATTCTGATGAAAATTCTCTCTTTGACTGAATTCTTCCCAGGCTCTTCTCAGCCCTGGTCTCTTCTGGGTTTCAACCTCAGTCGGTAAAGACTTGAGAAAAACACTAACATACTTTCTTTTTTTTTTAAAGAGATGGCTGGCCTTTATTTTTATTATTATTTTTTAACATTTATTTATTTATTTATTTTGGCGGGGGTGGGGAGGGACGGGGGTGGGCGGGCCACTTCCACTGGTCTTTCATTTGTCTAGTTTCATCCATCTTTGTTCTTTGGCCCGTGTGGGCCTCCCATCGCGGTGGCCCCTGTTGTTGCAGAGCACTGGCTCTGGGCGCATGCGCTCCAGAGCTCCGGCTCGGTAATTGGACACAACGGTCCAGCCGCTCCGCGGCACGTGGGATCTTTCCAGGCCAGGGATCAAACCGGTGCCCCTTGCACTGCAAGGCGGTGTCCTTACCCACTGGACCACCAGGGAAGCCCATTAAAATCAGATATGAAAGTGGGGGCATATCTGCTGATTCTACAGAAATAAGAATAAGGGTACTATGAACAGTTGAACCCCAACAAATGATGGATAAAATGGACCAATTCCTAGAAACATTAAATTTACCAAGACTAAATCAAGAAAAATAGAAAACCTGAGTATCCCAATAATTAATAATGAAATTGAATCAGTCAAAAATCTTTCAACAAATAAAAGCTTTGGATCCAATGTCTTCACTGGGAAGCAATTATTTAAAGAAATACTACCAATCCGTCTCAAACTTTATTTAAAAATTGAAGGGGAGGGAACAATTTTTAGCTCATCCTGTGAGGCCAGTATTATCCTGAGACCAAAGCCAGCCAAAGATACCACAAGTAAAACTTCTTAGCAAAATGCTAGCAAACCTGTTTCAGCAGCATATTTTTAAAAAAGATTTTGGGGATGTGGACCATTTTTTTAAGTCTTTATTGACTTTGTTACAATATTGCTTCTGCTTAGTTTATTTATATTTTTCTGGCAGTGAGGTATGTGGGATCTCAGTTCCCTGAGTGTGCAGTTGTGCATGCTCAGTTGTGTCTCTTGGTGACCCCATGGACTCTAGCCCACCAGGATCCTCCGTCCATGTGATTCTCCAGGCAAGAATACTGGAGTTGGTTGCCATGCCCTCCTCCAGGGGATCTTCCCGACCCAGGGATCAAACCCTAGTCTCCTTTGTCTCCTGCACTGCAGGCAGATTCTTTACTTCTTGAGCCATCAGGGAAGCCCTCAGCAGCATATTAAAATGAGTATACACCATGACCAAGAAGAATTTATTTCTGAAACACAAGACTAGTTCAATTAGTGTAATATACCACTATAACAGAATGAAGGAGAAAAATCATATGATAATCTCAATTGATGTATAAATACATTTGACAAAATTCAACACCCTGTCGTTATAAAAACACTTTGCAAACTAGGAACGGAAGGAAAGTACTTCAACAGAACAAAAGCCATATACGAAAACCCCCACAGCAAACATCATACTCAGTAGTGAAGAGTGGAAATTTTTTCCTTTAAGATCAGGAACAAGGCAGGAATGCCTGCTTTTCTCACCTCTGTTCAACACGTACTGGAAGTTCTAGCCAGAGCAGTTAAGCAAGAAAGAGAAATAAAAGGCATCCAAGTAAAAAAGAAGAAGTAAAATTATCTCTGTTCACAGATGATAAGATCTTATATGTAGAAAATCCAAAGATTACACACACACACACACACACACACACACCCTGTTAGAATGAACGAATTAATTCAGCAAAGTAGTAGGCTACAGAGTTACACACAGAAAACCAGTCACGTTTCCATACACTAACAATGAAAAATCTGAAAAAAAAAATTACAAAAACAATTCCATTTTTAATAGCCTAAAAATAATTTAGAAATTAGCCAAGAAGGTGAAAAACTTGCACAATGAAAACTACAAAATAGCTGAAACAAGTTAAAGGAGACACAAATAAAACACAATCCATGTTCACAGATCGGAAGACTTAATATTTTTAAGATGTCAGTATTACTCAAAAAGATCTGCAGATTCAATGCAATCCCTAAAAAAATTCTTATGAGTTTTTTTTTTTTCTTTTTGCAGTAGAAAACCACATTCTTTATGGAGAAGCCTCAAAAACTAAAACATAGAATTCCCATATGATCTAGCAGTTCCCCTTCTGTGTATATACTCCAAAGAATTGAAAGCAGTCTCAAAGTGATAGCTGTACACCCATGAACCTAGCATTATGTACAATATTCAAACCACTGAAGCAACCACATGTCCATGATGGGTGAATGTATAAGCAAATGTCTAATGTACAGAGAATGGAATAGTTCCCAGCCTTAAAAGGAGGAAATCATAACATACACTACAACACCCTGTCGGTTATAAAAACACTTTAGCAAACTAGGAAACCACTATAACAGAATGAAGGAGAAAAATCATATGATAATCTCAATTGATGTATAAATACATTTGACAAAATTCAACACCCTGTCGTTATAAAAACACTTTGCAAACTAGGAACGGAAGGAAAGTACTTCAACAGAACAAAAGCCATATACGAAAACCCCCACAGCAAACATCATACTCAGTAGTGAAGAGTGGAAATTTTTTCCTTTAAGATCAGGAACAAGGCAGGAATGCCTGCTTTTCTCACCTCTGTTCAACACGTACTGGAAGTTCTAGCCAGAGCAGTTAAGCAAGAAAGAGAAATAAAAGGCATCCAAGTAAAAAAGAAGAAGTAAAATTATCTCTGTTCACAGATGATAAGATCTTATATGTAGAAAATCCAAAGATTACACACACACACACACACACACACACACCCTGTTAGAATGAACGAATTAATTCAGCAAAGTAGTAGGCTACAGAGTTACACACAGAAAACCAGTCACGTTTCCATACACTAACAATGAAAAATCTGAAAAAAAAAATTACAAAAACAATTCCATTTTTAATAGCCTAAAAATAATTTAGAAATTAGCCAAGAAGGTGAAAAACTTGCACAATGAAAACTACAAAATAGCTGAAACAAGTTAAAGGAGACACAAATAAAACACAATCCATGTTCACAGATTGGAAGACTTAATATTTTTAAGATGTCAGTATTACTCAAAAAGATCTGCAGATTCAATGCAATCCCTAAAAAAATTCTTATGAGGTTTTTTTTTTTCTTTTTGCAGTAGAAAACCACATTCTTTATGGAGAAGCCTCAAAAACTAAAACATAGAATTCCCATATGATCTAGCAGTTCCCCTTCTGTGTATATACTCCAAAGAATTGAAAGCAGTCTCAAAGTGATAGCTGTACACCCATGAACCTAGCATTATGTACAATATTCAAACCACTGAAGCAACCACATGTCCATGATGGGTGAATGTATAAGCAAATGTCTAATGTACAGAGAATGGAATAGTTCCCAGCCTTAAAAAGGAGGGAAATCATAACATACACTACAACACAGATGAACCTTGAGGACATTATACTAAATGAAAATACCAGTAACAAAAGTCACGGAGACGCAAAGTAGAATTTTAGTTTTACAAGTTGGAAAGGGTTATGAAGATAAGTGCTAGTGATGGTATTATAATAATCAGAAACACATTATGAAAGTATTTAATACTATCGAACTTGAATACTACTGAATACTAGTAATAGTATGGAACTCTACACTTGAAAATTAAGATGATTATTTATGTTGCGTATTTTACCAGAATTAAAAAAAAAAGGTTTTAAGGTTGCAGAGCAGCTGAGACCCTCATATACTGCAGAAGAGTTGTAAATAGGAATACCCATTTTGGAAAACTAGCAACATATATTAAAGCCAAATATACACATACTCTGGGATTAAACAGTTTTACGTACGTAGGTATGTTTTAATTTATCTCTTGCGTAAGTGTGTGCATATCTTCACTAAAGCCATGTACACCAACATTCATAATACCATTATTTGTACGAGTCCCAAAGTGGGAACTACCCAAATATCCATTAACAGAAGAATGGGATAAATGAATTATGGTGCGATCACATAACACGATACAGCAGTAAATAAATGAATGAACAACCTACACGTATATCAATGTGAATGAATTTCACAGAGATAATAATGATAAGCAAAAGCCAGACCTAAACGTATGACTCTATTTATATAAATTTCACATCAGACAAAACTAATCTGTGTTGACAGATTGTCAGAGCAGTAGTTATTTTGAAGGGAGGAAAGGTTGTTGATTAGGAAGGGAAATGAAACAATCTTCTGAGGTCTGTTAGTGTTTGTTTCTAGTAGAAAACTACATTCTTTATGGAGAAGCCTCAAAAACTAAAACATAGAATTCCCATATGATCTAGCAGTTCCCCTTCTGTGTATATACTCCAAAGAATTGAAAGCAGTCTCAAAGTGATAGCTGTACACCCATGAACCTAGCATTATGTACAATATTCAAACCACTGAAGCAACCACATGTCCATGATGGGTGAATGTATAAGCAAATGTCTAATGTACAGAGAATGGAATAGTTCCCAGCCTTAAAAAGGAGGGAAATCATAACATACACTACAACACAGATGAACCTTGAGGACATTATACTAAATGAAAATACCAGTAACAAAAGTCACGGAGACGCAAAGTAGAATTTTAGTTTTACAAGTTGGAAAGGGTTATGAAGATAAGTGCTAGTGATGGTATTATAATAATCAGAAACACATTATGAAAGTATTTAATACTATCGAACTTGAATACTACTGAATACTAGTAATAGTATGGAACTCTACACTTGAAAATTAAGATGATTATTTATGTTGCGTATTTTACCAGAATTAAAAAAAAAAGGTTTTAAGGTTGCAGAGCAGCTGAGACCCTCATATACTGCAGAAGAGTTGTAAATAGGAATACCCATTTTGGAAAACTAGCAACATATATTAAAGCCAAATATACACATACTCTGGGATTAAACAGTTTTACGACGTAGGTATGTTTTAATTTATCTCTTGCGTAAGTGTGTGCATATCTTCACTAAAGCCATGTACACCAACATTCATAATACCATTATTTGTACGAGTCCCAAAGTGGGAACTACCCAAATATCCATTAACAGAAGAATGGGATAAATGAATTATGGTGCGATCACATAACACGATACAGCAGTAAATAAATGAATGAACAACCTACACGTATATCAATGTGAATGAATTTCACAGAGATAATAATGATAAGCAAAAGCCAGACCTAAACGTATGACTCTATTTATATAAATTTCACATCAGACAAAACTAATCTGTGTTGACAGATTGTCAGAGCAGTAGTTATTTTGAAGGGAGGAAAGGTTGTTGATTAGGAAGGGAAATGAAACAATCTTCTGAGGTCTGTTAGTGTTCTGTTTCTTAATCTGGATGTTGAGTGCATGGCTGTATTCACTTTTTAAAAATTTATTGGGCTGTCCATTTAAGATTTATGTACTTTGCCACACATGTATTATTCATTACACAATAAAAGCTAAAAAAGGGAAAATAATCCCCTTCACTGTGGAATATTCGATATTTTTGCTACCCAGAATTCCTATTGCTTTCCTTTCCTCAAGTATTTGCAGTTTAGAACCTTATTTTACTTCTTTGGTATCCCCCACAATCCTTAGCCTGTGGTACATGGAAAGAAAGCCAGAAACAGTTCTTAAATGACAGAATGCAGCTCTACAATTGCCCCTTATCTTGAGCTGCTCCTGCTAGAGATGGATTCTTAGTGGGCGGCAGCAAATTGCATAATGTTTTGTGATCTGTGGCTGAGTGATCAGCAGTATTCTTTAAAAGTCATTAAAAGCTTAAAAGGAAAGCTTCTTACTTTGCACTTTAGATGAATTTAATTCCAGCTGGACAAAAGGTGACTTGGCATTATCAGTGATGGCAAAAAGGCTTTAACTAGAACGCCAGCTCCTGTGTGGTCACAATTGGTTGGGTCTATCAGAAGTCCTAGGCCAGAGATGCTGACAGCAGTTCCAGGCTCCGTGGAGGGATGCTGAGATCATTTTGTGTAGGATGTTAGTCAGGATGTTTGAGCTCCAAATGACCGACTGAGTTTGGCCTGAACTGTAAGGAAATCTGTTATTAACCTAGTTGGACGTTTGACAGTAGATGTCAGGTTGGTCAATGCAGCCGCTCACAGTCTCCAGGGACCTTCAATCTCTCTGCCGTGTCATCCTTGGTGGGAATTCCATCTTGGGGCAGTAAAGATGTTGCTGATCTAACAGAATTGCCAGTTCTTATCCTATAAAATGGGTTTCCTGGGTGGCTCCACAGGTAAAGACTCTGCCTGTAATGCAGGAGACACAGGTTCGACCCCTGGGTCAGGAAGATCCCCTGCAGGAGGACATGGCAACCCACTCCAGTAGTCTTGCCTGGAGAATCTCATGGAGAGAGAACCCTGGTGGACCACAGCTCCCAGGGCTGCAAAGAGTTGGACAGGACTGAAGTGACTGAGCACACAGGCACAGGTATATACGTATGTAAAAATGTATTGACTTGTATACTTAAGATAATTTCGTACCACATGAAATTATCTCTTAATGAAAAGATGAACTTCAAATTAAAGACAATGTGATTCACATCTAATATTGAATTGAACCGTGCAACAACCCAGGGGGTAGGCAGAGCAGGGCTGATGATCATTGTGCATCCTGTGGGAACCCAAACTCCAGGAGCAATAAATGATTTACCCAAGGTTACAGAGGGAGGTAGTGGCAGACTAGAGCCTGCACTCAAGTCTTCCAATGCCAAGGTCAGTGTTTTCCAGTCCCAAGAAAGCCTCAGAGGTGAACTTAGAAGCCTTTGTGAACTGTAATAAGAGCTATGCCATGAAGATCTTAGAGGGACTTTCCTGCCAAGTCTCTGAAGCAGGATGGGAAGGAACCTCACAGTCTCATTAATCAGCAGCTAACTCTCTGATGGTGAAAGTGGGAAGGTGGTAGGATTTTTTAAACATCTGGTTGTTTTATTTGTTATTAAACAAACTGTTGAGTGAAAAAAAATCCTACACATCTCTTCCTTGCTGCTGTTTCAAAACAGCTTTGCTGACATCTATCAACTTTATTTATGTCAAATTGTGCAATTTGTGACTGATGCTGAATTTGTCAAAAGAAAAGTGAGTCTGATTGACAAGGCCCCAGGGCTTCTCAATCTTCCTTTTCAACATTCCATATGTTAAAAAAAAAAGTTGGATCCACCCCCAAGAAGGCTTATCTGCGGGTGAAGAATGCACCAAAGGAGCACGGGGGTCCGCTTACAGTTTGTTACAGTTTCTGTGGAAACGTTGCCTCCTAGAGACCTCATCTCCTTGATTGGTTCAAATTACTCTCCGTTTTCAGTTGTTGTCTTTCAATCAAGCCATCTGTTTCAGACTCATCTGTCAGGGGACTCTGTTGTGGTTGAGTATTTTGATTATTACATATTTGCAGCTGGAAGTTCAGGGAAAAAAAGACACCTTAAATGACAAAAGGAAAGTGTCCCCAAGAATGAAAGTAGAAAACAGAAACAGACATCTAGCTATTACCACTCTTACAGAGGACTCAACCCTCCTCTGAAAACCCAGGATATCAGCAAACAAGTATGGTGGATGATAATGGGCAGTGGGTGGTACTGGGGCTTTCTGCCACATAGTCTCCCTTCTTTGGTAACTATACTCAAGGACACGTAGGTTAACTTTGAGGGCATGATCTCTTCCACACTGTCACTATTCTCATAGGGATAGTAATCATCTACCATGAAGGGTTATCTCTAAGGATGCAATTAGTTAATACATGTTAAGGGCTGAGAGCAGTCTTACATGTATTAGGTGCTCAATCAACACTCGTTTCTATTTCTGGGAGAGTCTATTGCCTAAATACTCTAGAATTGAGTAGAGATTTCTCTGACACAGTAGAAAAAGCTACCCTCTGTCCTCACTCCATCCCACTCCACTTCATCTCATGCTCGTTATCGCGGGAGCTAGCAACCTCTCCATGACCGTCACCTTGAGGGTGGTGCCATGGCGTGTTCTGCTTTATGTCCACCAGGGGGCGCTCAGGGAATGTTAGTTGATAAAGGACCAGCCTGACCCCTGGCTTGGACTCTCAGGATGAAGGCTCCAGCATCCCCCAATAGTCAACTCCCCTGGAATACAGAGCCTTAATTTCTCACCTAGAATTGGTACCCTGAGCATTGGGTCCAAGCTAGAGATAACAGGCACGCGTGGCTCCTTCCTGACGCCCCCTCTTGGTGGGTTCTGTAACATTCCTGGGCACTGGAAACAGTTACTGAGATATGATGTGGCCAGACCCTGTCTTGCCTTGAGCGAGAAGACTGCTGAATGCTCAGACTTCAGCGAAGCAACGCCAGAGTTTACCCTGATGAAAACCGTGTCACACACACACTTGCCAGGCTACAGCCCCTGGCTGACGTCTGTCTGTGAGTAGAAAAGGTTCAAATTACTCTCTTGGAAAGATTTTGCCATCTGTCAGGGGACTCTGTTGTGGTTGAGTATTTTGATTATTACATATTTGCAGCTGGAAGTTCAGGGAAAAAGACACCTTAAATGACAAAAGGAAAGTGTCCCCAAGAATGAAAGTAGAAAACAGAAACAGACATCTAGCTATTACCACTCTTACAGAGGACTCAACCCTCCTCTGAAAACCCAGGATATCAGCAAACAAGTATGGTGGATGATAATGGGCAGTGGGTGGTACTGGGGCTTTCTGCCACATAGTCTCCCTTCTTTGGTAACTATACTCAAGGACACGTAGGTTAACTTTGAGGGCATGATCTCTTCCACACTGTCACTATTCTCATAGGGATAGTAATCATCTACCATGAAGGGTTATCTCTAAGGATGCAATTAGTTAATACATGTTAAGGGCTGAGAGCAGTCTTACATGTATTAGGTGCTCAATCAACACTCGTTTCTATTTCTGGGAGAGTCTATTGCCTAAATACTCTAGAATTGAGTAGAGATTTCTCTGACACAGTAGAAAAAGCTACCCTCTGTCCTCACTCCATCCCACTCCACTTCATCTCATGCTCGTTATCGCGGGAGCTAGCAACCTCTCCATGACCGTCACCTTGAGGGTGGTGCCATGGCGTGTTCTGCTTTATGTCCACCAGGGGGCGCTCAGGGAATGTTAGTTGATAAAGGACCAGCCTGACCCCTGGCTTGGACTCTCAGGATGAAGGCTCCAGCATCCCCCAATAGTCAACTCCCCTGGAATACAGAGCCTTAATTTCTCACCTAGAATTGGTACCCTGAGCATTGGGTCCAAGCTAGAGATAACAGGCACGCGTGGCTCCTTCCTGACGCCCCCTCTTGGTGGGTTCTGTAACATTCCTGGGCACTGGAAACAGTTACTGAGATATGATGTGGCCAGACCCTGTCTTGCCTTGAGCGAGAAGACTGCTGAATGCTCAGACTTCAGCGAAGCAACGCCAGAGTTTACCCTGATGAAAACCGTGTCACACACACACTTGCCAGGCTACAGCCCCTGGCTGACGTCTGTCTTTGAGTAGAAAAAACCAGTCCTCAAAAAGACAAGGAAGAGGGCATTCAGGGAAGAACAAAACTTTCTTTATCCATCTGGCTGATAGTGTAATTTTAATGGAAAATATGTTTGTTTACCTTTTAAATCCATGTGTCTTCACAGCATTTACTTTTCTGGAATGCATTTGATTTTATATTATGAAAAGTCTGATCTTCAGGTTCACGGTTCAGTTTAAACTGGAAGATTTGAAGAGAGAGTTTTTATACAATATGGTCTCAATTTAAAAAAAAATTTATTATGTTTTTGTGAAAAATATATCCTGGCAAGAATCAGTGCTTCTACTTGTTTTTTATTTTCCTGAAATTAATTCCTGCAAGTGAGGTCTCATAGAAGAAGTACTTAATACATGTGTCAAGTGAATGAGAGAAATACCAACATGAAAACCTGAGATGAAGTGGTGTAACTTTCGTGTTGTGGATCTGACTGGGCTGGACTCAGCCCATGGTTTCATTTCGCCCGCCAGCAACATTTAGGGAGGATCTATTTTTTTTGGCAAAGAGGGCTCTTTGCTCTCTACCTTCCATTCAGCCAGCCATGAATGGGTGTTCACAATCAGAACACTTCTTACTGACAGCTGGATCAGAGCTGCTTTGTCTCTACTTGGTGGATAATCTTAGCATCATACTTTATATCCAAAAGGTGTATAATTAGGAATGAACAGTCTCTCGCTTCTCTAGGACAATAAATACCATGAATCCTATGATCATAAAAGGCAAGCTAGGGGAAAGGAACTCAAATGGCAGATACTTGACTTATGCAACAACTTGACTTTCAAAGCATCCCTGTGTTTCAGAGCAGAAAGGAAGCTGAGCAGAGGAAACTGTCCAAGGTCATTCAGCTCAGAACCAAAAAGGATTCGAACCCAGGTTGGTCAAATGTCACGCCCCAGGGTCTTGCCACCATACTCTCTTTGCCACCATACTCACCATATTCTCTTTGTAGAGGAATAAGGGGCTGCTATTTAGAGAGAAAGAATTGAGCTGGACATTCCACAGCAGGGACTCAGATGAGGCAAGACCCTCATGGAGGGCTGTGCTATGGCACCTGACAGTGGGTACCCCCTTGCCCCACCCAAACCCTAGCACTGACACACTCTACTGTCCCTGGGGGAACGGGACTTCACCCTTGCCCTCTTAGATGCTTCATGTCCAGACCTCCCTGTATCATTGTGGTTCTCAGATTTTCCCATAGTGCCCTGGGAAAAAAGTCAGGGGATCCCAGAGCTGCCTGTGGTCTGTTTGGGCCACGGAAGAAAGGACTGGGCAAGTCACTTGCCTCTGAATCTCAGCCCCTTCATGGGTCAGGGGAACTCAATACTGCTGGTCCAGAAACAACTCACCTGGCAGGATGCGATGAGACTCCATGAAAAGAGATGTGTCGAAGTGCTTTGAAAAATGACAGAGGTTGAAGGAATGCCCCAGATCCCTTGACTTCTCTCCAAACAAGATGTAACCGAGTGCATTCCTGAAAAATTAATTGATATCTGGCTTTTTAGTTTGTTTTGCATTTTTGTTCTGATCAGCATCTGCTAACGAAGAACCGAGAGGTGATTTGCTTCTTCTCCCACAAAGGGAAACAGACCACAAAGGGAAACAGAAGTTAGTATTCAATTCAACTGTGTAAAACAAACAAAGCCCAACAACCATAACAGCACCAATACCTGAACAAAGTGAGATCTTATTTCTCTTTCACATAAGAGGAGTCTGAAGAGAAGCCACCCAGACAGTGTGGTGGCTCCCGAGTCCTCAAGGACCCGGGCTCCTTGTACACTGTTGCTCCATCGTTCTTAGCATCCCTCCTCACTGTCCAAGGTGGTTGCTTAATGTCCAACAACTCTTGCACCCAGGTTCCAGCTGTCAGAAAGGAGGGCAGGACCCAGGAGAAGTGCCTCCTTCCTTTAAGGAGATATTCCTACACTTTTACATCCACTTCCACTTTACCAGTCATTGGACAAAACTTGGTTCCATGGCCACCACTGGCTGCACAATAGACTGGGAAACGTAGTCTTAGCTGGTTGTTCACATCCCCGAGAATCGTTGGGTTCTTCTTACAAAGAGATACTGGGGGCAAGCCTGTTGTCTCTGACCCATTATATCTTGGGTTCTGAAGCTCTGAATTCCTTGTCCGGGAGGGTGTGTGTGTGTACATGCACACATGTATTATGAGGAAGGGAGCCATCGGGGGAAAATACCCAACAGTGCAGCATTACCTGAGATCAGTGGACCTCAAATTTTAGTGCAAAACAGAACACTTGAGAAGCTTACTAAAAGACACAGTCAGTAGGCAAGCATTCTTAGGCAGAAAACTAGCACTACAAACCCCTAGGGTCGGACTCATTTAGATGCTTCATGTCCAGACCTCCCTGTATCATTGTGGTTCTCAGATTTTCCCATAGTCCCCTGGGAAAAGTCAGATCCCAGAGCTGCCTGTGGTCTGTTTGGGCCACGGAAGAAAGGACTGGGCAAGTCACTTGCCTCTGAATCTCAGCCTTCATGGGTCAGGGGAACTCAATACTGCTGGTCCAGAAACAACTCACCTGGCAGGATGCGATGAGACTCCATGAAAAGAGATGTGTCGAAGTGCTTTGAAAAATGACAGAGGTTGAAGGAATGCCCCAGATCCCTTGACTTCTCTCCAAACAAGATGTAACCGAGTGCATTCCTGAAAAATTAATTGATATCTGGCTTTTTAGTTTGTTTTGCATTTTTGTTCTGATCAGCATCTGCTAACGAAGAACCGAGAGGTGATTTGCTTCTTCTCCCACAAAGGGAAACAGACCACAAAGGGAAACAGAAGTTAGTATTCAATTCAACTGTGTAAAACAAACAAAGCCCAACAACCATAACAGCACCAATACCTGAACAAAGTGAGATCTTATTTCTCTTTCACATAAGAGGAGTCTGAAGAGAAGCCACCCAGACAGTGTGGTGGCTCCCGAGTCCTCAAGGACCCGGGCTCCTTGTACACTGTTGCTCCATCGTTCTTAGCATCCCTCCTCACTGTCCAAGGTGGTTGCTTAATGTCCAACAACTCTTGCACCCAGGTTCCAGCTGTCAGAAAGGAGGGCAGGACCCAGGAGAAGTGCCTCCTTCCTTTAAGGAGATATTCCTACACTTTTACATCCACTTCCACTTTACCAGTCATTGGACAAAACTTGGTTCCATGGCCACCACTGGCTGCACAATAGACTGGGAAACGTAGTCTTAGCTGGTTGTTCACATCCCCGAGAATCGTTGGGTTCTTCTTACAAAGAGATACTGGGGGCAAGCCTGTTGTCTCTGACCCATTATATCTTGGGTTCTGAAGCTCTGAATTCCTTGTCCGGGAGGGGTGTGTGTGTGTGTACATGCACACATGTATTATGAGGAAGGGAGCCATCGGGGGAAAATACCCAACAGTGCAGCATTACCTGAGATCAGTGGACCTCAAATTTTAGTGCAAAACAGAACACTTGAGAAGCTTACTAAAAGACACAGTCAGTAGGCAAGCATTCTTAGGCAGAAAACTAGCACTAATCAAAATAGGACAAAATAACAAAGTGGTTTTCATCAAAAATTAAGATTCCTGATCATTAAAAGATACCACTAAGAAAATGGTAACAGTCATAGACTGGAAGGAAAATTTCCTAATATTTACCTGTGACAAAGAACCCATGACCAGGGGTTCCCTGGTAGTCCAGTGGGTAAGGACACCGCCATGCAGTGCAAGGGGCGACAGTGTGATCCCTGGCCTGGGAAGATCCCATGGGACTGATGCGTCCAATGACCGAGCCGGAGCTCTGGAGCACATGCACCCAGAGCCAGTGCTCTGCGACAACAGAGGCCACCGCGATGGGAGGCCCACATGGGCCGAAGAACAAAGATGGATGCAAATAGATAAGTGAAAGACCAATAGAAGTGGCCCTCCCACCCCCTCCCTCCCCAAACCCCCCTTAAAAAAAAACAAACAAAAAACCCATGACCAGAACTGCTGGTCTCAGTCTATCAATAACTAATGCTGTGGTTGGAATCAGTCCATGTGGTTCTTATGATTGAAGACACCCTTCAGCTACAACTGTCAGGAAATTTTGAAGAAGAAAAGAGAGATTTATTACTTACACAAGATTGGAAATTACACAGCACATCTGGGGCCACACAGCAAGGTCAAGGGAAGAGAGAGAGAAGTGAGAAAGAGACCGCATGGGGCTGGAGTTCTTATTTTATTGGGATTAAAGGGGGATGGTGTATGTTTTCTTGAACTCACTCCTTATTGGTGAATTTAAAACATAAACGTGGGAATTTTAAAGCGTGAAAAGAAAAAAAAAAGTAGCACCAAAGGTCAGTTGCTGAAATCAACCAAGATCTCTAAAAATAAAGGAGCCTTGGTGGGGAAGCAGCCTGGCTGACTCTCTTGCCTCCTGGCTGGCAACGTGTTTACTCTAAAGAGCTGTCTTTGAAGTGGATGCTTCTTTGAAATAGAAGTCTCAGTGATCAAAGTGCGTCAGGCGCATCGTGACCTTCACATCCTGACCCCCATGCTGTCTTCCACTTGCACTGACCCCCACCCGTTGTACCTTTGTATCACTGCTTTCCTGGGCAGCAGCCAGAAGTAGAATATGGAGCCTGGAAAGGTGATTGAGGGGAAGAAAAGATAACAGAGGCTGGAAGCCTTGGTGAACAGGAAGCCACGACCCCTTGCATGGCCAGGTACCCTTGCAAATGAGTGACATGGGCAGGTGTGACATCTGAGGGAGCTGGGTGGGGGGGGGGGGAGGCGCTGTGGCATGACCGCTTTCAAGGGGGCAGCCATTACTGAGATGGTCCCCTTGGGGCCATGCAGCAACATTGGAGACCCAGATTTTATTTTATTTTATTTTATTTTTATTTTTGAGTGGGGGTCGGGTTGGGGAGGGAGGGGAGCTTGGTCTTTCGTTTCTCTCTGTTCATCCGTCTTTGTTCTTTGGCTCCTGTGGGCCTCCCATCACGGTGGCGTCTGTCGTTGCAGAACACCGGCTCTGGGAGCATGCGCTCCAGAGCTCCGGCTTGGTGATTGGACACATCGGTCCAGCCGCTCCGCGGCACGTGGGATCTTCCCAGGCCAGGGCTCGAACCGGCGCCCCTTGCACTGCAAGGCGGTGTCCTTACCCACTGGACCACCAGGGGAAGCCCGAGACCCAGATTTTTAAAGATTTTCATTACATTCCAGTCAAGTGAAATGTGTGTGGGTGGGTGCAACCCAGGGGACGTGCCGATGGCAATGTCTACCCTTCTCTGCCCCTTGCTTGTCTTGTAGCAGGATGGATGGCAGGCCAGTGGCTTTCAGAAGGTCAGGCCTCAGCCTTCTAAGGGTGAGGATATTTAACTCACTAAGAGCCGACCCTCCCCTGCGTACTGAACCTGAACTTTCTGAAGCAGCCACGGGAATCCCACACTGCCCTCGTGCTGGAGCGCACACTTCCTTCTGGACAGTCAGTAGCCCCATCCCAGAATCTAACCACCCCTTCCTCGGCGGCTGCTTGGCTCTCATGAGTGCCCGATCTTAGGATTACGTGCCTCTCCCTTTGTCCTCCCACAGCCCCTACTGCCTGCTGCTCCATTTACTAGCTGGAGGTGTGTGTGTGTCTGTATATATATATATAGGTTTTTCTTATATTTCATTAGAGCCATTGTGGGACCCTATCTCTCATCTCGTTCCATATCTAGCTGCAGCCTGAGCTTGGGCATCTGTGGGCTTTGCAGCCAGATATGAAAGGAAGACAGTTCATTTCCTGCCTCCTGCCTCTCCAACTGCACATCTTTCAGTTTAATCCATGAGCTCTGAAGGTTTTGGGTTTTTTTTTGGTATAAACAATAGACATTCATTTTCTCACGGTTCTGGAGGGCACAAGGCCAACACTGACGTGTCCATAGGGTTGGTTTTCTCCTGTTGCTTCTCTCCTTGGTCGGTAGATGGTTGAATTCTACCTGTGCCCTCACACAGCCTTCCCTCTGTGCGTGTCTGTGTCCTAATCTTGTTTTATAAGGACACGAGCTATGCTGGACAAGAGCTTACCTTCATGACCTCATATTAACTTAATTATCTCTCTAGAGACAGTCTCCAAATACATTACATTCTGAGATACTGAGGGTTAGATTTGCTTTAACCTCACACATGCTTCCTTTTTTTTAATTAAAAATGTTTTACTACAAATTTTAAAGGTTAAACTCCATTTACAGTTATTATAAAGTATTGGTTATAGTCCCTGTGTTGTGCAATATATTTAAAAATATATAATTATGTCTTTTATTTAACCCAATATATTGTATTACTTCAACATGTAACAAATGTTAAATGATTTTTAATGAGATCTTACTTTTGCATACTAAACTTTGAAACCCTATGTGTACTTTATTTTTAATATTTATTTTTAAATGGAGGATTATGGCTTTACAATGTTGTGTTGGTTTCTGCAGTACAACACTGTGAATCAGCCATAAGATTACGGGTATCCCCTCCTTCTAGAGCCTCCCCCTCCCCTGCTCCAAGATCATGCTTCTTATAAAACCTCTCTTATCAGCAGGGGTCTCACGATGCAGAATATGAGTGTGTGGACACTCCAGACCCCTCCACTCCAGTCACAGGCTATCAGAGTTCTCCACCCGACCCTGGGCCTCTGCCTCCCCCTGAGGTGCCTGGCAGGGTGCTTCCACTCCTGGGCGGACACTAGGGAACCAAAGCCCTTGCTCACAGCAGGACAGTGCAGTGGTATGAGCTCTGCCCAGAGCACCCTAGTGGGCGAGGTCAAGGAGAGAGGGTCCCTGACAATTACCCATGCTGGGCCCTCTCCTTCCCTGTTCTGCTTCCTTCTCACCTTCAGAAAGTCACCTGCACAGAAGTCTTGTCTCCAGGTATGAATCAGAGAAACGTGTGGGCAGAAGAGAGTCAGTGCTGAGCGGAGCAGGGAGCAGGGCGACACCTAAGACAGGATGGCAAGAAACCCCTGTACTCCCATCGCTAAATTCAAGACACTAAGACCCCATTATCACAGTGAAAACAGACTCTTGGTTTTCCAACAATAAGAGATCAGCTTGATAAACTACAGCACACCCCTCATTATTAGCACTGCCATACAGAGCATAGCACTCTATTGAAGCTAGGGGATGGATGCATTTCATTTCACTATCCTCTCTACTTTTATATATGTTTGAAATTTTCCATGATAAAATACTTATAAAAAGATGGATAAAGAAAATGCTGTTGTTCTTGGAAATTATTCACTATGTCGTTAAGTGAAAAAAACCTAGCTATAACTATTAATCCAACTACTTAAAATAATACATCTATATGTACATTTTTAAATATTAAGAAATTGATCATTAAGAAAGTGATATTTTAAAAAGAAGTTGAAATACACTTACTTACCCAATGACCCTGCAATTCCACTTTCTCATATGTAGAGAGATACATATGAGGAAGGAGATGGGTAAACAGCCTAAAATTTTTTAAAGTGTTGGTCGCTCAGTCATGTCTGACTCTTGGTGACCTCAAAGACTGTAGCCCTCCAGGCTCCTCTGTCCATGGAATTCTCCAGGCAAAAATAGTGCAATGGGCTGCCATGCCCTCCTCCAGGGGATCTTCCTGACCCAGGAATTGAACCTGGGTCTCCTGCATTTCAGGCAGGTTGTTTAGTGTCTGAGCCACCATGGGTAAACAACCTAAGTATCTATTCATAGAAAAATGATTTTTACAATGGTACTATAACCATTCTCTGAAATATGTGCAGCAGACAGAAAGAAAATCACTAGAACACTTAAATACAGGTACTCTTCTAAACACTTAGGCACACTAACAATTCTCACCCTATAAAGTAGGTATTATTGTAAAGTCATTTTATAGATAAAGAACAGAAAAATTAAGAAACTTGCCTACAGTTCACTGGGCCAATGGCGGGTCTGGGGTTTGAACCCAGGGAGTAGTCAACCCGACTGTGTAGCCCATGCTCTAACCGTTATGCCGTTTCACCATTCGATGATGAAATACCAACACATTTATGAGAACAGTTGACATGTATTATCTCATTTTGTCCCCATGACACCTCTTTTAAGAAGGGAGATACTGACTAAAAGCTCCTTTTCCAAAGGAGACCATCAAAGAACAGAGAGGTGAAGTAACCTGTCCAAGCGCACACAGCTATGAAGGGGTAGAGACAGGATTCAAGCCTGTGAAATCAGGCTCCAGAGCCTGAGTTCTCAGTCCCTTGGCCCCAAGTCAATAAATCACAACAGTATAAGAAATACAGTTCAAACAAATGAAAAGACCAACAAAACAATGTATTTTCTAGAGGTACATATGTAAACATATAGGATAAATGTTCAAATGTGAGTAGAAAAATGCAGCCACCAAGCTGAATTTACAATATAAAATGTATCGACAGAGAAGAAAAAAAACTCCCCAGCTCTCTGCACCTCCACACACACAGAGAACAGTCTGGAATGACTGTTATTATTAGTGGCCACTGGGAGGCAAGGACTGGAGCCAGCTCCAGGAGTTGGGCTGGCTGTCTAAGGGGATTTGAGACCTATCTATAATGCTTTAATTTTTTACAAGAAGAATATATTCATGTACTATTCATAATTCAAAATTAATAATGGCCCCAATAGTCTCTATGAATACACATTGAAATGGCAGCAAGGACCATCTCTGGGTGGTGAGGTTTTCTTAGCTCTTCCCTATAACTGATACATTTTCTAGCAAGAGAAAATAGGTGACTTCAGCAATCAAGGTAGGGGAGGAAGGAAGGGAGGAAAAAGAAACAAATGTATCATTACTGCCCCTAAATGATGCCCAGCTTCTCCTGAATCATCTCCAGTTCTCTCTCCTTGAGCCACCAGGGTGCCCTGGTTTCGAGTCCCTTCCCTCAGAACAGCTTACTCCTCATTCCGTGCTCTCTGAGCCCCAGGGAGGTGCAGACTCAGTGCCCTGTGTTGGATGGATTTATGGGCTTGGCCGCGAAATTCTCCAGGGTGGGCCCTCTGTGCTGACCTCTGAGCTCCCTGCAGGCTCCTCCACTCCAAGCCCTGCCTCAGGGGCATTAATAAGTGTTGGTGGGACTTACAGTGCTCAGAGTCCATCAAAAGAGAGAAGAAGAGAGGATCCTTTGTGTCCACCTTTTCTTCCCACCTGGGACCCTCAGTGAATCCCAAGAGTTTTCTAATCATCCACTCACATACTCCCAAAGGTACATTGCCAAGTCCAGCTTCCTTTTCACTATGCATTGAGTGCATGCTATGTCATTTCAGTCGTATCCGACCCTATGCGGCCCCATGGACTATACTCTGCCAGGCTCCTCTGTCCATGGGATTCTCCAGGCAAGAATACTGGAGTGGGTTGGTGTGCCCTCCTCCAGGGGATCTTCCCGACCCAGGGATCAAACCCGAGTCTCACGTCTCCTGCATCGGCAGGCGGGTTCTTTACCATGAGCACTATCCGGGACGCCCCAGTGAGACCCACTATGCGCTGATACTGTTTCCGGGGACAGTGACATGGAATTGGACCCCAGACTTCAATATCATATCTGATACTGACCCCAGAACCTCAGACCCCAGACCATGGACGTCTGGAAGGACTGTTATTATTAGTGGCCACTGGGAGGCAAGGACTGGAGCCAGCTCCAGGAGTTGGGCTGGCTGTCTAAGGGGATTTGAGACCTATCTATAATGCTTTAATTTTTTACAAGAAGAATATATTCATGTACTATTCATAATTCAAAATTAATAATGGCCCCAATAGTCTCTATGAATACACATTGAAATGGCAGCAAGGACCATCTCTGGGTGGTGAGGTTTTCTTAGCTCTTCCCTATAACTGATACATTTTCTAGCAAGAGAAAATAGGTGACTTCAGCAATCAAGGTAGGGGAGGAAGGAAGGGAGGAAAAAGAAACAAATGTATCATTACTGCCCCTAAATGATGCCCAGCTTCTCCTGAATCATCTCCAGTTCTCTCTCCTTGAGCCACCAGGGTGCCCTGGTTTCGAGTCCCTTCCCTCAGAACAGCTTACTCCTCATTCCGTGCTCTCTGAGCCCCAGGGAGGTGCAGACTCAGTGCCCCTGTGTTGGATGGATTTACGGGCTTGGCCGCGAAATTCTCCAGGGTGGGCCCTCTGTGCTGACCTCTAACCTCCTGCAGGCTCCTCCACTCCAAGCCCTGCCTCAGGGGCATTAATAAGTGTTGGTGGGACTTACAGTGCTCAGAGTCCATCAAAAGAGAGAAGAAGAGAGGATCCTTTGTGTCCACCTTTTCTTCCCACCTGGGACCCTCAGTGAATCCCAAGAGTTTTCTAATCATCCACTCACATACTCCCAAAGGTACATTGCCAAGTCCAGCTTCCTTTTCACTATGCATTGAGTGCATGCTATGTCATTTCAGTCGTATCCGACCTGTGCGGCCCCATGGACTATACTCTGCCAGGCTCCTCTGTCCATGGGATTCTCCAGGCAAGAATACTGGAGTGGGTTGGTGTGCCCTCCTCCAGGGGATCTTCCCGACCCAGGGATCAAACCCGAGTCTCACGTCTCCTGCATCGGCAGGCGGGTTCTTTACCATGAGCACTATCCGGGACGCCCCAGTGAGTACCCACTATACGCTGATACTGTTTCGGACGCTGGGATTGGCCCACAGTGACACGCCTAGTAAATGGCAAAGACAAGGATGGACCCCAGACTTCAATATCATATCTGATACTGACCCCAGAACCTCAGACCCCAGACCATGGACGATTAAGTTCTTGGTTTTGTTGGAGCCATCACAGCACTCACAGTTAATTTCTTCGACGTGGAAACCTTCGGCAATTTATTTCACAGCTGCCCTTCACTGTTCTTATTTCTTCCTTGACTGAATAAACCCTTAAGGTAACAAGAAGGAGAAATGAAGAAACATAGGTCAGATCTCATCTGAATCTATAAAACCAAGTGGAAGATTATTGTAGTGCTTCATGGGCGATGTAAAAAAGTTCAGCATTTTAAAACAGAACTATAAGACATTTTTTACAGTAACTATTCATGCCTTAGGAATCAGTCAGTCAGTCAGTCGCTCAGTTGTGTCTGACTCCTTGGGGCCATACGGACTGTAGCCTGCCAGGCTCCTCTGTTTATGGAATTTCCCAGGCAATAATGCGGGAGTGTTTGCCATTTCCTCCTTCAGGGGTTCTTCCTGACACAGGGATGGAACCTGCATCTCTTACATCTCCTGCGTGGACAGGTGGATTCTTTACCGCTAGAGCCACCTGGGAAGCTTCATACATGGTTTCCTTCAGATAATGACCCTGCTTCAGAGAGAGAGAACTTTAATTCACAAGATTGCTTGTCTGACTGTTTTCTTACGTACAAACTCTGCCAACTAATGTCTGCAGAAAGCAAGGATTTTTCTATTAATAAAGTTCCTGCCCTCACAGAGTATGTCTTCTGTTGGGGAGGGTAGATAATGACAGGTGCTCAGCAGAAAAATAAAACTGAGAAGTAGACAGGGTAGGTTTCTGAGCAGAAGAGGATGAGACTTGAAGTAAAGGAGGGAGGGAGCCCCTGACAGAGCACCCCAGGCACTCGGGACCAGGGGGTACAGAGGCCTCGAGGCAGAACATTTTTTGAAGTCCGGAGGCACAGAACGGGGCAAACAGAGCTGGAGGGAGGGAGTCATGTGGGGCCTTGTGAGCCACTGTAAGGACTTTGGTTTCTACTCCCAGAGAGGTGGTGAAGCCACTGGAGGCTTTGAAACAGAAGACGACAGCATTCTACCATGACGAGTCCAGCTACTGTGTTAAGAACTGACCAAAATCCTGGCTGAATTCTCTTGAAGCCTCTTGAGACATCCTTGTTATTGCTATTAAATACCATTCCCACTAATAACAAGTTGTGGAACCTGGCTTCTGCCTAAGACAGAGGTCTGAACAACCATTTTGTCTGGGCCCAGAGGGACAGGGAAGTGGCAGAAGCCTGGAAACTGAGTCCAGGGATCCCTTACCATCCTCAAGGTCAGCCAGCATCCTGAATCACCGTAGCGACAGCGCCGACGCCTCCTGATACCGAGTTCCCCGGCTCCTTGGAGCTAACAGTCCCTCGAGGGCCCTGCCTTGGGCCTGTTGTGTCACTTTGTTTCTAACGTCAGACAAATTTGGAAAACACTCCTTTAATACAAGATGTTCCCACTTTTTTTGCAGCCTAAATATATATAATTATCTCCAACTGTACTATGAAATTCTCAAAAACATCTTCATAGAAAGAGTTCAACCTAGCTTGATTACAAATTATAAATGCTTTCCAAATAGGGCTTTTAATAGCAGGGAAGCTGAGGATAAAGTCAAGGTCCTAAGAATTCAAACTAAGCCCCTAGGAAAAAGGAGGGGGTCACTGTTTACACCAGTTCGTGCTAACTTCAGACTGTTTTCCCAAGAGCCTGTCTGTCCATTGTGAACTTAGAACAACGTTCTTTCTAGGATCACTGATGTTCAACATATCCTGCCCTCACAGAGTATTTTCTTCTGCCAACTAATGTCTGCAGAAAGCAAGGATTTTCTATTAATAAAGTTCCTGCCCTCACAGAGTATGTCTTCTGTTGGGGAGGGTAGATAATGACAGGTGCTCAGCAGAAAAATAAAACTGAGAAGTAGACAGGGTAGGTTTCTGAGCAGAAGAGGATGAGACTTGAAGTAAAGGAGGGAGGGAGCCCCTGACAGAGCACCCCAGGCACTCGGGACCAGGGGGTACAGAGGCCTCGAGGCAGAACATTTTTTGAAGTCCGGAGGCACAGAACGGGGCAAACAGAGCTGGAGGGAGGGAGTCATGTGGGGCCTTGTGAGCCACTGTAAGGACTTTGGTTTCTACTCCCAGAGAGGTGGTGAAGCCACTGGAGGCTTTGAAACAGAAGACGACAGCATTCTACCATGACGAGTCCAGCTACTGTGTTAAGAACTGACCAAAATCCTGGCTGAATTCTCTTGAAGCCTCTTGAGACATCCTTGTTATTGCTATTAAATACCATTCCCACTAATAACAAGTTGTGGAACCTGGCTTCTGCCTAAGACAGAGGTCTGAACAACCATTTTGTCTGGGCCCAGAGGGACAGGGAAGTGGCAGAAGCCTGGAAACTGAGTCCAGGGATCCCTTACCATCCTCAAGGTCAGCCAGCATCCTGAATCACCGTAGCGACAGCGCCGACGCCTCCTGATACCGAGTTCCCCGGCTCCTTGGAGCTAACAGTCCCTCGAGGGCCCTGCCTTGGGCCTGTTGTGTCACTTTGTTTCTAACGTCAGACAAATTTGGAAAACACTCCTTTAATACAAGATGTTCCCACTTTTTTTGCAGCCTAAATATATATAATTATCTCCAACTGTACTATGAAATTCTCAAAAACATCTTCATAGAAAGAGTTCAACCTAGCTTGATTACAAATTATAAATGCTTTCCAAATAGGGCTTTTAATAGCAGGGAAGCTGAGGATAAAGTCAAGGTCCTAAGAATTCAAACTAAGCCCCTAGGAAAAAGGAGGGGGTCACTGTTTACACCAGTTCGTGCTAACTTCAGACTGTTTTCCCAAGAGCCTGTCTGTCCATTGTGAACTTAGAACAACGTTCTTTCTAGGATCTGAGCAAAGCAAGTCTGATTGTCTCACCATTTTGATGTGCTGGTTGTTTAGTAAGACTAAATTGGCATTTCCCACAGTCTGCAATGAACTAAACTACCACGAGGTGGCAGAAGACATCCAGTAAAAGAATCTCCTTTTAAACTATCAAGTCCTTAGACTTGCAAATAGGAAGCTCAAGAGCTGAGATCTACGGCTTTGGGAGGGGGAGTACTTCGAATTCTGGGCAACAATAGCTAAATCATGTTGCTGGTTTAAAAAAATTCCACCTACCGATGATATCCTTCCTCACAACCCCTTTCCGAAGCTAGAAACCCCTTTTCTAGCTGATTTACTAGAGAATTGAATCCTTTCTCAACGGGGTATTATTTTGCGCCCCTGAATCCTTTCTCAACAGGGGATTATTTTGCGCCCCAGGGGACAGTTGGGAATATCTGTAACGATTTTCGGTTGTCACATGAGGGGAGTACTACCGGCGTAGGGGTAGGTGGCAGGCCATGATGCTGCTAAACGCCCTACAGTCCAAAGGGCAGCCCCCCCACAACAAGGAACCTCTGACCTACAGTGCCAGTGCTAAGGTTGAGGCACCCTGGGTTAAACAAAATCCTGCTTCTGATGAAGTGATACTGGGCTGCTTGGGTCGCTGCCTCCTGTGGCCCCGCCCCCTGTCCAGGGAGAATCACTCAGTGATGCCACAGCGCGGAACTGCGTGAGAACCAGGAAAATAGGTCTCATCATTGCCTGCCTATCTCAGCGATTTTCTTTTCAAATGATCTCCCGCCCATTTTTTCCCTCTCTTCTCCTTCTGGGATTCCAGGCACACGTATATTGGACAGGAGATATTGTCACGCCTCTCTTGGGTCCTCTGCACTGTTTCTTTTTCTTCTTAAATTGGGTAATTTATATGGATTTCTCTTAAAGTTCACGCATTCCCTCCTCGATTGCCTTAAGTCTACTGAAAAACCCATTGGAGGTATTGCTTTTTTTTTTCAGACAGCCGTATTTTTCTTTCTAAAAATTTTACTGAGGCATAATTGATTTACAATGTTGTGTTAATTTTTGCAATACTGCAAAGTGATCCAGTTATACTTAAATATTTTTCTTCATATTCCTTTCCACAGGGTATTGAATATAGCTCCTTGTATAGCTACAGTAGGACCTTGTTTATCCATCCTATATATATTAGTTTACATCTGCTAATCCCAAACTCCCAATCTGTTCCTCCCCACCTTCTCCCCCTTGGTACCACAAATCTGTTCCCATTGGAGTATTCTTCATATTTTACTTTTCAATTCTAACATTTCCATTTGTTTGTTTCTTATAGCTTCTGTCTCTCTCCAGAAAGTACCCGTCTGTTCTTGTAAGTTTTCCACAGAAGTTATTTAGAGTCCTACTTTGGTAATTCTAACACCTGGGTGATCTCCGAATTTAGTACTACTGATTGCTTTCCCTCTTTTAGTGCATTCTACACCCCGCCCCCATTATTGTGTGTGTGTGTGTAATTTTAGATGAAGTGCTTGACATCCTATGTAGTTGGGGAAAGAAATGGAAGTAAATAGTGTTTATAACTAGGGGTGAACATGCCTCTTCTTCTACTAGCCTAGTGTGTTTGCGTGTGGGTGTGTGCACAACGTGTGACTGTATGTTGGCAGACTTGAAGCAATTTAGTCAGGACAGAGCTGAGCAGAGCTTGGGTTTTGTGGTTGCTATGGTTTTCTTAAGCGCATCACTTGCTTCAAATTCTTCTGGGGCTACCTGTGCTGAAAGGTTTTGCTCAGCGTCCCTGTTTCACCCTCAGCGTCCCTGTTTCACCCTCAGCTGTGGGCCCGCCCTGGGCACCTGCCCCTCAGGGACAGTCTCGCTGCACGCGTTCTCCCTCCCCTGGGGGTGGATTTCTGCTGCTCGGTACTTGGTGCCTGCTAAGTCTGTGGTGGAATCCAGGGGTGGTTTCTCCTGTCCTGGGGCAGACTCAGCCTTTGGAAGCTCTTGGGTCCCTTGGTCATGGACACGTGGCTTTCTCAGTGACTCTTTCGTCTCCCCTGCTCCTCAGGCAAAGATCTTTAACGACTGGGACCCAAGATGGTTTCCTGCCCCTCTCCCAGTAATAGAGGGTTTAAAATTTTTCCTTTCCCTCAGCTTCAGTAGGCCATGCCCCCGGCCCAAAGTGGGATGGGTTTGTTGTCCTTTCCCAGTGGTTAAGGGATTTTGTTTCTTAGGGGGAGAAGAGTCTGAGTAGGGCTTCAAGTCTGCCCCTCTTAAGGCAGGTTTTCTCTGATTTTACTACCTGGTCCCAGCATTTTTCACAGGTCCCTGAAGGAGGTCCAGGGAGAAGCGCCTGCGGTGAGTGTAAACTCCCCTGTGGGCCGTGGCTCCTGAGGGCGGTATTCTCCACACTCGCCCACAGCGGGCCTTCAGCACTGGATTCCTATTTTAGAGTCGTTCTACTCACAAACACGGTGACTCCATCTTCCACCTGTTGGCAGACTGTCCGCCAGTGTTCACGTCCCATCTCTCCTCCACTGTGCCCGGCTTCTCTGAGACCTCAGGGTAGTGGTTTGCCTTGCAGCCTCTCTGAACGAGTCAAAAAAAGTCATGATTTTGAGGCTAATCTGATTTTTCTTTATGTTAAGGGGAGAGTGGCATTCCTTACATCCCAGGAAAAGTCAGAAGTCACCTCAGCAATTCGGAAAGAGACAGTTTTCAGGTGACACTTCAGGGATTCACTCCAAGGTGGTCACTGGTTGGACCTGATGTGGTCCAGGCTGCAAAAAGGGTTTAGATGAGCTGCTGGAAGAGATGGCCCCAAAGAGTCTGGAAGGATAGTATATACATTGAGTAAGAACTGTAGACCCACGGGAGGACCAGTAAAGGCCACACCAGTGCCAGCGTTGCCTCACAAGGCCCCCTCTTTCCACTCCAGGGACGTCCTCTGTCTGTCCCCTCCATCTCTACAGGCAGCTCTGCATGGAGGAGGGGACAGTGCACTCTGGTCCCCCGCATGCTCTTACTGGAGGTGTTGACGGCCCAGGGGCAGGGAGCAGATGCAGCGCCCCCTCAGCACCTCCCAGGGCTCAGCCTGCTCCCCTCTCGTGTGCACAGGTCCACCCAGACTCCAGAGCACCTTCCTGCCCACGGGGCCCACTGTCTTCATCCTTCTCTCGTTAACGAGGGTGACTTATTCCAGCCCAAGATAAAGACACTGACGTGGTCTCCAAAAGAACATTTATTTCCCAGACTGAGGCCACAGAAACAGTAACTCCCCCTCCCTGACCTCTGCTGCCACTCCCATCAGAGAATTCCCCAGCCTCCACAATAAGATGCCGCTTTGGCCCACAAACAGCCTCTATAGGTCATTCCTGTCCGGGGTCCAAAATACACAGCTCCCATCCCAAAAACAGCCTCGGTTTCTGATTTTACTACCTGGTCCCAGTTTGCCCTGAAGGAGGTCCAGGAGAAGCGCCTGCGGTGAGTGTAAACTCCCCTGTGGGCCGTGGCTCCTGAGGGCGGTATTCTCCACACTCGCCCACAGCGGGCCTTCAGCACTGGATTCCTATTTTAGAGTCGTTCTACTCACAAACACGGTGACTCCATCTTCCACCTGTTGGCAGACTGTCCGCCAGTGTTCACGTCCCATCTCTCCTCCACTGTGCCCGGCTTCTCTGAGACCTCAGGGTAGTGGTTTGCCTTGCAGCCTCTCTGAACGAGTCAAAAAAAGTCATGATTTTGAGGCTAATCTGATTTTTCTTTATGTTAAGGGGAGAGTGGCATTCCTTACATCCCAGGAAAAGTCAGAAGTCACCTCAGCAATTCGGAAAGAGACAGTTTTCAGGTGACACTTCAGGGATTCACTCCAAGGTGGTCACTGGTTGGACCTGATGTGGTCCAGGCTGCAAAAGGGTTTAGATGAGCTGCTGGAAGAGATGGCCCCAAAGAGTCTGGAAGGATAGTATATACATTGAGTAAGAACTGTAGACCCACGGGAGGACCAGTAAAGGCCACACCAGTGCCAGCGTTGCCTCACAAGGCCCCCTCTTTCCACTCCAGGGACGTCCTCTGTCTGTCCCCTCCATCTCTACAGGCAGCTCTGCATGGAGGAGGGGACAGTGCACTCTGGTCCCCCGCATGCTCTTACTGGAGGTGTTGACGGCCCAGGGGCAGGGAGCAGATGCAGCGCCCCCTCAGCACCTCCCAGGGCTCAGCCTGCTCCCCTCTCGTGTGCACAGGTCCACCCAGACTCCAGAGCACCTTCCTGCCCACGGGGCCCACTGTCTTCATCCTTCTCTCGTTAACGAGGGTGACTTATTCCAGCCCAAGATAAAGACACTGACGTGGTCTCCAAAAGAACATTTATTTCCCAGACTGAGGCCACAGAAACAGTAACTCCCCCTCCCTGACCTCTGCTGCCACTCCCATCAGAGAATTCCCCAGCCTCCACAATAAGATGCCGCTTTGGCCCACAAACAGCCTCTATAGGTCATTCCTGTCCGGGGTCCAAGACAAGCCTCCCATTCACAGCTCAACATGTTTTGACCAAGGTGCCTTCTTTGCTGCCTCCTTGGACAGGAGCTCGTTCCAGAAAGCCACTTCCTCACTTTTTAGGTTCTCGGCTGCCTGAGTGGTGACACCAATCTGAAGGTACCCTTCTTTCTGGTCATATGCTGGCCAGTGGGGAAGACCCTTCCCATTGGGGTTCCTGGAACAGAATCAAATAGAAATTCACCACATTTCTATTCTGTGTAGTCCCAAGAACCCTCTGAGATTGTCAGGGACCCCCAGGCTTCATTTCTGCCAAGGAGGCCGACCATGTCCTGGGCAGACTGTCCGGTAGGGGGAGCTCTCATGTCAGAGGTCACAGGACGGGGAGTTTGACCATTGCATGTTGGAAGCAACAGACACACAACATCAACACATGCAACACCCCCACACAACATGCCCTATCCTTTCCCAACCCCACTCACCCATTCCGAGCAAAGTTGGCCCAGAATTTCATCATCATCTTGCTGAGATTGATCTCCTCTTCTGAGGCACCATCTGTGGACAGGAAAGAAACCACTGATACTGAAAGCGTGGTTCATGGGCGGCAGCAGCAGCACTTGAGAAATTGTTAGAAGTTCAGAAATGGGGCCCTTACTCCAGACCCACTAAGGCAAAATGTGCATTTGAAGAAGATCTTGCGTAATTCAAGTGCACTTTAGCTTGTCAATTACTGACTGGGCTCAGTGAAGGGCTGCAGTCAGTTCATAACCTGATCGCCTTGGTCTTCTGTGCCCACTCACCGCCCTTCCCCATTCAGTGTTGCAGGTACACACCCTGGGTTTTTGCTAGAGTGACACTGCCTCTCAGGACACCCTCCTTTGGGTCTCTCCTTCACCCACATACATTTTCACGTAATCTAGAAAATAACCCAGCTGCAAGATGCCCAGAAGAGTCATCCATTCAGAAAGTGCCAGAGGCACAGCCCTGGGAAGTGTCACACACAAGTTGTCTGTAACTGCTGATGGTGAAGATATTGAAGACATATGTGAAAAGTTTTTTTTTTTAAATATTATACACCTAAATATATTACAATATTAAAAGATACGAGTTTTAGATAGATGATTGGATAAACAGACACACATATGTGAGTCCTGGTTCAAGGTTAACAGCAATTCTAATCTTACTCTCACACAGATTTTTAAAAAATTTTTTACAGAGTTTTGTTGTTCACGGATATGTATGTTCCCAGATCAGTCATATGTATATCCCTGGCTCCCTCCCACCTGCCAGTTCCCCCCCTCCCACCCCTCCAGGCCATCTCACAGCGCCCCTGCAGGATCTCCTATTCCCACAGCACAATGACCATAGCTATCTTTTTCACATATGATAGTATAGGTTTCCATGTTACTTCCTCTATGCCTCCCACCCACTGTTCATTCCCCACAATGTCCATGTGCCTGTTCTCTATGTCTGTTTTTCCATTGCTTCACTGCATCTCACGCACATTTTGATATGCTCTTGCGAGTGGTGGCCCTCTAGCCCTGAGCCCTGTATGTGACCCATCTCCTGTCTTGCTAATACCCAGGTCTGGATTCTTAAGAGTGGGGGCACAAGGATACACATTCTCCATTGTGCACATTAGCGCAAGAGAATGGTTAGGACCCTCTGTCCTTCAACCTGTTATGATGAATTCAGGAAACTAAGATGTGGAAAGGAGGAACTTGCCCAAGGTCACAAAATCAAATATTGAACCCTGATCTCCTAACTCCAACTCTGTAGTCAACAAAGGGCCATCACCTTGCAATAATGGAGTCCCGAAAACCGAGAAGACTTCATCCCCATGGTCCCCGATCACCATCTTGGGTTTCATCTCTGAAGAGGAGCTTGGGCGATATTGAAACTCATACATGTAGGTGGGGGCTCCAGCATCTGGAAGACATGGATCCACACACAGTTCATTTCAGCAGATGCACCCCGATGGCATCAAGGTCTCCAGGGGGGCTGTGAGCAGTCAGGAAATTGGGCGCACGCCTGGTCGTGAGTATTAACAGTATTAACAGTATTAACAGCACCTGCCTACTGCGAGCACCAACTGGGTGTCAGACCCTGCGTCCCTGTAGGAGGTCCCTGGTTATGAGCATATGGAAAAGATTTTTGGAAAAATATCATCACTTGTTTAAGGAGGCATAGTGGGGGGAGGTGGAACAGGATTTGAGCCAGGTATTTATTGAATGAGTAGGTGAAGAGTGAGTGAATGAATGAATGCTGTAATCTTGGGTAGCTCTATACCAACTATTGGGGCACTGGGTCAGTTCACATAAGGCCCTTTTGATGCATTCATGCACAAGGACGTCCACATACATACACTTGACTATACTTCATGGCTAACAGGTTAGTCTTCATTTCCTTTGAGAATACCTACCACCTGACAGGTGCCCTCTGTTATGTCTGCTTTTGAGCCCTTAAAGTGTTGTTCACATGTATTCCAAGAACAGTGAAGTAAATTCAAGTTGTGGGTCTGAAAGTGCAGATACTTAAATACAAACCTATGAAAGAGGGGAATCTGTTCTCTGTGTCTCAGGAAACCCCAATCCAGCATTTCCTTTTTGTCTGTCCCCCCACATGTCCTGGCTCCTGTGTGGCGTGGGGAGTGTGACGCAGTGGAAGAAGGGAGAAGGGCCCGAGGAAGGGGAAGTCTGTCTCTCCTGGCCTCTCAACCCCTCCCTCTCCCTCCTCTCTGAGCCCCAAGATGCCTGTTTTCCTGCTGGTGCTTCAGAGGGGCCCACCTCTGCTCCTGCAGGGCTAACGCGAGGCCCACTGGGGAGCTCTGTGCCCTGCACCAATCATTATGCCACAGCCAGCGACTCTAACGGGGAAGGATCAGGCCCCGAGGCAGATGGTGGGGAAATATTCCAACTTCCCCCACCCTGGGGACAGTTTCACTTTTGGAAAATGCAGAAAAAAAAGGAAAATGAACAAAATGCTCACTTGTAATCTCGGTGCTCAAAAGAAACCTCTGTGAATATTTTAGAACTTATTCCACTTACATATATATAAATTAGGATACTGTTGTACATGTTATTACATAAGACCATAATAGTTACTTTATATTGTTAAATATTTGCCCACAAAGTAGTTTAAAAATATATACGATTCCGACAGGAGGATGTAGAATAATTTATTTAATTGTCTCCATCCCCACTCCATCATTGCACTTGGGTTTAATAAGAGGTGGTTTTTGGAAGAGATGATCTTCTGAAGTCCTACAAGCCACTTATTAAACAGATGCTTTAAGATCGAGCAGAAAGTGCTGTAAGGGGGGAGTTCACCCTTGGCTCTGCCATTTAAAAGTTTTAGAAAGGAACTTACAACCCAGCCTTAAGGAAAAGAACTTTCGTGAATGAGAGACCTTATTTTTGACAGCATGTTGCCCAAAAGATACTTTTCTTCATTTTTTTCTTTTTAACCATTCTGCCTTAAACTTCTGAGATTAATTAAACTCCTACAATCACACCACAAGTCTTCAAAAGAAAGTAGGACACATATTTGAATAACATTTAGGAACAATAAGAAAAGCAGAGGAAAGGAAAGAGCTAGCAATCAAAAATACACAAATTAAAACAGTGTGATATTCTTTTCTTGGTAGGGAGGGGCTTAAGAAATAGGCAGCATTATGTTTATTTTATTTATTTATTTTTCTTTTTTTGGCCACTTCTGTTGGTCTTTCAATTATGTTTTTGTTCTTTGGCCCGCGTGGGCCTCCCATTGCGGTGGCCTCTCTTGTCGCAGAGTGCCGGCTCTGGGCGCATGCGCTCCAGAGCTCCAGCTCGGTAGTTGGACACATGGGTCCAGCCGCTCCGCGGCACATGGGATCTTCCCAGGCCAGGGATTGAACTGGCGCCCCTTGCACTGCAAGGTGGTGTCCTTACCCACTGGACCACCAGGGAATCCCTATTTTTATTTTTTAATCTGAGTATCTCAACAGAGAGAATAAGAAATCCTCATTCTTATACACTGGAAAGCAATTTCACAATAGGTACCAAGAACTTAAAGATGCTCCTACAGGCCAGTCTGGTAATTAAACCTCTAGTAACCAAGTCTAAAAAAAAAACCATGAGAGATTTTGTTAAAGATTTATGCACATAAGGCTGACTCCCGTCCAGATGAGCTCCTCCATCCTTGACACCCTCCCTCCACACCCTCCACTGACCCCCCACAGTTCTGGGATACACTTAAAGGTCCTGGGACACATGCTGGGATAGAACGAGGTCAGCGGCAGACATCAGCATTTTCCAGACCACCTGCCCCACATCTCCCCCTGCTAGGTTCTTGGGGCTTTCTTGGTCCCAGATGACACTCCTGATCGTACGCTCCATCTCACTCTATCCCCAGCTCTACTGGTTAACCAACTAGTTTACAGCTAGCTTTGACCTTGGAAACCTTCCAAGACATAACCTCCAATATTTGCCTTGTGACCCCACAGACCACTCTAATTCAGTTGAGGGGCTCTGGGGCAGAAGTTACGGGTGGCTCCCCGTGACCCCTGCTTCCAGGCACAATGACTGCATCTGTAGCTGTTTGCCTGAAGTCTTGGGCAGCCAGAGAACACTCTGCCCACGTGTGCAGTAAGTCAAAGCACCAGGGAATTACTGCCCTTGGGAACAGCTTTCAACCAACGATGCATCAAAGTTGGAGGATAAACACCCCAGCTCTCTTGCACTCACTGGGGAAAACCCTGCGCTCCGTCTTCTGCTGGTTCCCGGAGCTCCCTAGCTCCAGGTGCCCATGGTGGATACCTGCTTGACAGCACAGTGTGGCCCACCTTCCTCCTCCACTCATGTCACTTCTCCACTCCTCTACCGGCGTTTTCTGGGTTCACCCCCCAAACACACTACCTGCATTTAAATCCTTTTCCTGAAGTTGGCTTCTGGTGGAAACCAAAACAGGACAGTGCCCCAAGTCAGGCCATATGGAATGGATCTCGGGAGTTTCCATACATCTTTCTATGCTGAGGGCTAAGAGCGAATACAGCATGAAGCTGGTGGGGTCAGGGTCCTCCTGTCCATTGTCTATGACTCACCCCTGTGGCGACGGGCCACATTCACAGATGGGACACAAAACAACCCATCTCCAATCAAGTCCAGGAGCAGATCTTTCTTCTGGATAGGGTCGTGCACCCCTCCTAAATACTTCTCAGTGGCCACTGGAGCCAGTTCCTCAGGGATGTTCTGAAATAGATCGAGATTGAACGTGACCACCAAGTCCTGGTGAACAGCCCTGGCTTCTCCAGCCAGGGAGGGAGCCTAGCATCAATGGTGAATCTCTCAAGCCTTGTGACGCTGCTCCCGCCCATCCCTGGTGGCAAGGTGGGAAGGCAGAAAAATGGGAGCTGAAGCACCACCCCCACCAGCCCCGGTCTTCATTCTGTCATTAGTTGCTCTGCAACTAGGGACAAGCCCTGCCCTCCCTGGGGGCTTCAGCCAAAACTCCACGGGGGTCTCCTGGTCCATCTTGCCTAGACTCTTACATAACCTCCAATATTTGCCTTGTGACCCCACAGACCACTCTAATTCAGTTGAGGGGCTCTGGGGCAGAAGTTACGGGTGGCTCCCCGTGACCCCTGCTTCCAGGCACAATGACTGCATCTGTAGCTGTTTGCCTGAAGTCTTGGGCAGCCAGAGAACACTCTGCCCACGTGTGCAGTAAGTCAAAGCACCAGGGAATTACTGCCCTTGGGAACAGCTTTCAACCAACGATGCATCAAAGTTGGAGGATAAACACCCCAGCTCTCTTGCACTCACTGGGGAAAACCCTGCGCTCCGTCTTCTGCTGGTTCCCGGAGCTCCCTAGCTCCAGGTGCCCATGGTGGATACCTGCTTGACAGCACAGTGTGGCCCACCTTCCTCCTCCACTCATGTCACTTCTCCACTCCTCTACCGGCGTTTTCTGGGTTCACCCCCCAAACACACTACCTGCATTTAAATCCTTTTCCTGAAGTTGGCTTCTGGTGGAAACCAAAACAGGACAGTGCCCCAAGTCAGGCCATATGGAATGGATCTCGGGAGTTTCCATACATCTTTCTATGCTGAGGGCTAAGAGCGAATACAGCATGAAGCTGGTGGGGTCAGGGTCCTCCTGTCCATTGTCTATGACTCACCCCTGTGGCGACGGGCCACATTCACAGATGGGACACAAAACAACCCATCTCCAATCAAGTCCAGGAGCAGATCTTTCTTCTGGATAGGGTCGTGCACCCCTCCTAAATACTTCTCAGTGGCCACTGGAGCCAGTTCCTCAGGGATGTTCTGAAATAGATCGAGATTGAACGTGACCACCAAGTCCTGGTGAACAGCCCTGGCTTCTCCAGCCAGGGAGGGAGCCTAGCATCAATGGTGAATCTCTCAAGCCTTGTGACGCTGCTCCCGCCCATCCCTGGTGGCAAGGTGGGAAGGCAGAAAAATGGGAGCTGAAGCACCACCCCCACCAGCCCCGGTCTTCATTCTGTCATTAGTTGCTCTGCAACTAGGGACAAGCCCCTGCCCCTCCCTGGGGCTCAGCCAGCTCCCGTGATTCCTAGACTCTTACAAGGATGGGGTAGGACTTCCACACGAGTGATGTGGCCATCTCCTGGTCCATCTTGCCTGCAGAGAGTGGGTAGCCCATCATCTGTTAAAACAAAGGTTAAGAATTTGTGAAATCATCAGGAAATGGCAGGAGAAACTCAAGTGACCAACAGACCAAATCAGGTTGAAAGTCATTTTGTCATGTCTTCATTGGGCATGGGTTTTTGAGGAGTTTTGGATTCAAATAGACTTTTATATCCAGAGACCAAGGAGTGTAAAGAGGATCACGGGATTGTTAAGGAAAGTTGACCCAGTTTTTGGGTATGTGTGACACACACATGCACACGCAGACAAATAATTAGACTATGTCCCCAAATGGTCATCGAGACAGAGAGGGAAGGCTTCGGCTACCCTAGTGTTGAAGTGGAGGGGTCTGGGGCAGATGACACAGACCCCAAAAATACCCCACCTGTGTCAGATGACGGAGGCAGCCCCAGATCCTGACATATGGCTTTAGTCCTTTGGTATAACCTCCGAAACTATTCTGAAGAACTGCAGAACTCTGCACATAACGACTCCATCAAACCTCTGCACTAAGAGATGTGACCCAACTCAGCATAGCTGTAGGAAGCTTAAGGCAATGGCCTCAGAATGACCCCAGAGTCCTTATAAAGCACTGGGCTTCCAGGAGATTTCAATGTTTGTTCCAGCAAAAACGGGTTGATAAGCTAGTAGGTCCCTGAAACCCATCCCTCCCCAGAGCCGTTACTTTAGAAACCTTGTAATTAAAAATCTTTTCTTTGCCTCTTGAGATATAAATCTATCACCCAAAACTTTCCTCAAGGGCCTGAGAGCCATCTCTATGAAAAGCAAACATTCAGGGGATAATTCCTGCTCTCTCCTCCAGCCCCTATGAGAAGATAAAGGCCTCACTTCAGTGGGCACCTTGCTTCTACTTAACACTACTGCCTCCTGTCATAAAGGCAGGAGAGGTTTGTTTCTTCTCCAGATAGATGCCAGCTAACCCAACCAGGTGGTCCAGTCACAGGGACAATCCACCTCCGTCACCTGCACCTTAAATAGGCTCCAGGCTTTCATTTCAGGGATTTGGGTTCAGTTCATGATGGATCTTCTCCCTATAGCAGGGGTGTAACTGAATCAAATCTGCTATCACTTCACTGAGTATCTGGCTTTGTTTATCTTTGGCAGAAAGGGAAGCCCTTCCTAATGTTTGAAGTCAATTTTAACTTGGGAGGAAGCAGGCTCCTCTGAATCTTTCCAGTGAGATGACTGAGAGTATGACTAGGGGGATTAATGGAGAAGGTAGGAAAGCACCAAGCCCAAGGGGAGAGGCTGTGGGACCCAGATCCTACTCTCCTTAACTCCCAAGCCCCTTGCCCTTTCCAGGCCTTGGGTTCCTCTTCTGCCCAATGATGATCTCTTCCAGGCTTCCTGGACCCAACATTTCAGGCTTCTGAGATGCAAGGACAATCAGAGAGTGTGGAGGCATGGGTCCCCAGGGCTACATCTCCCAGATGACATGTGGACCATCTGAGATGGTTTCCAGGAAATGTCAACTTACATGAAGCGCCAGCCCCCTGGTTCTGCAGAAAGTGGGGTCCTGTGACCAGAGATGGGAGCGGCCAGCAGGGGAGGCAAGACTACAAGGCCTGCACTTTCTTACCATTGGCATAACCCAGCCAAACTCTTGCTTGTTGATGCCCACAATGTAGGGAACGGTGTTGAAATTCTTCTCGGCCAGCATCTCCTCAGGCGTCTTTGGCAGCAGCACTCCGTCAACCACAGTGGGCAGGAAAACATGGCTCTGGGCAGAGGACAGGGGCGTGTCTGTGCTTCCCCTTCCAGGTCACGTCCACATCCCCCCTCCACCTACCGGAGCTCAGGGCCAGCATCACAGACCTGCGTGCCCATGGGCAGTGGCCACACACTCAGGCTGAGTGTTTTGCCTTCTGACCCCAGAAGGCAAAATTCCGACTAGGGGACAGCAGTGGCCAGGTGATGGGGGCAAATTTTCAGTCAATTTGGTATAAAAATAAATAATGTAACATATACCTTGGAAAGATATATAACTATATGTCTCTCTTCATCTACAGTCAGTTCTCATTATTTATGCTACTTAAATTCTAAAAGGACTATGACAGACTTCCCTGGTGGTCCAGTGGTCAAGCCACCGTTTGTCAATGTAGGGGACACAGGTGTGATCCCTGATCCGCAAAGAGTCCACAGCCCTAGGGGCAACAAAGCCCACATGCTGCAACTACTGAGCCCGTGTGCCCAGAGCCTGTGCTCTGCAACAGGAGAAGCCACTGAAATGAGAAGCCTGTGCACCACAGTTAGAGAATAGTCCCCACTTGCTGCAACTAGAGAAAAGCCTGTGCAGCATCAAAGATCCAGCACAATCAAAAATAAATAAATAAATACTTTTTTTTTTTTTTTTTTTTTTGAAGAATGAACTAAGAAAAAAAAAAAAAAAAAAGAAACACCAGCTGACCAAGGCTCAGTGCTTTCCTGGGTGACGTGACTGTAAATCCCTTGGCCGTCGGCCTCACGACAGTGCCGTCCCCTATGCTTTTTAAAATCCACCTTCATCTTATAAAATCACAAACGTGGCCTGTTTTCCATGGCTTTGTCACACACTATAGATATTACTCTAGCACCTTCCCAAGCAAGCCTGAGGGACAGACCAGCAAATGTTCTTTTCTTTTCTTTATTCTGGAAGCTCTGCCTTGTTGATTCAGAAGCACTGAGCCAGCAGCACTATCACCCATGCCAAAGTGGGGTCCTGTGACCTCGGCCAGCACTCTCTTTCAGGCCCCGTCTTTGGCCAAGGGCAAGCACTCTCCTCAGGCGTCTTTGGCAAGCACTCCAACCACAGTGGGCAGGAAAACATGGCTCTGGGCAGAGGACAGGGCGTGTCTGTGCTTCCCTTCCAGGTCACGTCCACATCCCCCCTCCACCTACCGGAGCTCAGGGCCAGCATCACAGACCTGCGTGCCCATGGGCAGTGGCCACACACTCAGGCTGAGTGTTTTGCCTTCTGACCCCAGAAGGCAAAATTCCGACTAGGGGACAGCAGTGGCCAGGTGATGGGGGCAAATTTTCAGTCAATTTGGTATAAAAATAAATAATGTAACATATACCTTGGAAAGATATATAACTATATGTCTCTCTTCATCTACAGTCAGTTCTCATTATTTATGCTACTTAAATTCTAAAAGGACTATGACAGACTTCCCTGGTGGTCCAGTGGTCAAGCCACCGTTTGTCAATGTAGGGGACACAGGTGTGATCCCTGATCCAAAAGAGTCCACAGCCCTAGGGGCAACAAAGCCCACATGCTGCAACTACTGAGCCCGTGTGCCCAGAGCCTGTGCTCTGCAACAGGAGAAGCCACTGAAATGAGAAGCCTGTGCACCACAGTTAGAGAATAGTCCCCACTTGCTGCAACTAGAGAAAAGCCTGTGCAGCATCAAAGATCCAGCACAATCAAAAATAAATAAATAAATACTTTTTTTTTTTTTTTTTTTTTTTAAAAATGAACTAAAAAAAAAAAAAAAGAAACACCAGCTGACCAAGGCTCAGTGCTTTCCTGGGTGACGTGACTGTAAATCCCTTGGCCGTCGGCCTCACGACAGTGCCGTCCCCTATGCTTTTTAAAATCCACCTTCATCTTATAAAATCACAAACGTGGCCTGTTTTCCATGGCTTTGTCACACACTATAGATATTACTCTAGCACCTTCCCAAGCAAGCCTGAGGGACAGACCAGCAAATGTTCTTTTCTTTTCTTTATTCTGGAAGCTCTGCCTTGTTGATTCAGAAGCACTGAGCCAGCAGCACTATCACCCATGCCTGAAGGGAGCTTGCCTAATACTGGTATTTCTCACATGTCCATCTCATCCCAGGCTTCCTGCACTGAGGCATACTAGATAGCCCTTCAACACTGTGGTCAGGGATTATTTTAAACAGTAAAACTGACAACATAAAACTCAAGAATGCAAAAGGCAGCACTAAATAGGCCATGAAAAGACACAGTAATTATATGAGAGACAAAACAAAAAGACAGAGAGTAGCTCCTTGTTTGAGCTCTGTGAAGAAAAGAGAACCCTCCTGCACTGTTGGTGGGAATGTAAATTGGTGCAGCCACTATCGAGAAAGGTATGGAGATTCCTCAACAAGCTAAAAATAGAGTTACTATATGACCCTGCAGTCCCGCTCCCAAGTACATATCCAGAGAAAATTCTAATTCAAAAAGACATATGGGACTTCCCTGGTGGTCCAGTGGGTGAGGACACCATCTTGCAGTGCAAGGAGCACCAGTTTGATCCCTGGCCTAGGAGGATCCCACATGCCGCTGAGCAGCTGGACCTATGTGTCCAACTACCAAGCCGGAGTTCTGGAGCGCATGCGCCCAGAGCCGGTGCTCTGTGAGGAGAGAGGTCACTGCGATGGGAGGCCCACACAGGCCAAAGAACAAAGATGGATGAAAATAAATAAATGAAAGACCAATAGAAGTGGCCAAGAAAAGACAAAGAAGACATATGAACCTCTATGTTCACAGCAGCACTATTTACAGAAGCCAAGATGACAGAGGACGAGATGGTTGGATGGAATCACTGGCCAACCATCCCACTGATCGTTGGATGGCATCATGTTCCCTGGACATGAGTTTGAGCAAACTCCAGGAGATGGTGAAGGACAGGGAAGCCTGGGGTGCTGCAGCCCATGGGGTCGCAAAGAGTCTTACACAACTGAGCGACTGAACTGAACAGAAGACTTGGAAACAATCTAAATGTCCATCAACGGATAAATGGATAAAGATGATATGGTACATGTATACAATGAAATATTACTCATTCATGAAAAAAGAATGAAATGATGACATTAGCAGCAATATGGATGGCCCCAGAGATGATCATACTAACTGAAGTAAGTCAGAAAGAGAAAGACAAGTGCCATGTGTGGAATCTAAAATATGACGCAAACAAATTTATTTACAAAACAGAAGCAGGTTCACAGGTAGAAAACAAACTATGGCTACCAAAGGGGAAAAGGGAGCTGAGGAAGGATCAGTTAGGAGTTTGGGATTAGCAGATACAAACTTCCATATATAAAATAGATAAGTAACAAGATCCTACATAGGGAGCTATGTTCAATATCATGTAATAAACCATAATGGAAAATAATATTAAAAAGATTGTGTATATGTGTATGTATAACTGAATCACTTTGCTATACATCTGAAACATACCCAACATGGCAAATCAATTAAACATAAAAAAAAATCTTTGTTGAATGAATAAATTTCATCTGATTTTCTCTATGCCCTTTAAGCTAAGTCTGACCAGGGAGGCAGCAGAGAGGCCAGGACTGAGATGCTGCCCAGGTAATGGGATCAGAATCTGGTCAAGCGAAGCACCACGAGGCTGGGAGGAGGGTAGGGTCCTGAGGACTGAGATTCATGGTTTCCTTCCCCACAGCCCTGGAAACAGTGCAATCTGCACAGCCAGTCAACCCTGCAGCCTCCCAGGAAACAATCTGGGCTCCTTGTGAAGGCTTCTGAAGAGCCCCTAACCCAGTTATTTCCACTCCCCACAGTGGAGGTTTCTGGTCCACCCTTCTCCCACCAGGGCATTTTAGGAATGTAACCAAGACCAGGGGCTGGCTGGGCACCAGGACACGGAGTTGATGACGGACAGCACTGGCTTGGGGGTTGGGGGAACGGGTTCTGGTCCTATGACAGGTCCTCCTCCTGGGGTCTCATAGGCCATAAATACCCTGTCCCTCTCTGGTCCTCTGCAGGGCAAACACTAGGAGTTACTATGGTTTTGCACGGGAGAATTCTTTCATTCATATGAAACTGGAGCTTAAAGGTGTCAAGACTTAAAACATATAATTAAGAAACCAAGGGTCCTTACCTCTGTGGGGTCTCCAAAGAAATCAAGAACAAAGAAATTCTGTGAAGACAAAGACAGAGGTTGTGGATGAGAAGGCTTCCTGGAGCAAAGCAGATCTTTGTGAGCTGTGCCCAGAGGTATCCAGCTCTCCCTCCTGGTGCCACCCCGCCTGGGCGGAAAGGAAGCAGGCAGGACACCCCTCCCATGGGCATGAGCACAGGGTGTAGGTGTGGGGTGGCGGAGGGGAGCTCTGGAGAGGACTGCTGTTGGTGCTGCCCTGCCCTCCGCCCATCTCCCCTTCTTGTTCCTCCAGGCAACAGAATCCGACTTTCCTTTGGGGAACTCTCTCTTTGCTATTCTCACTCCATAATTTCAGGCATCTGTATGTGACCTCAGGTGCACCAAATCCCTGAATACAGGGATTACTTCAGGGATACACATGTGCCCGTATCAGTTCAATAAAGTTTACCCAAAACTTAAGCTGGAATTATTGAGAAAGAGGGTTTCTAAGCAGATAGGATGTAAGACGAGGGTAATGTTGTTTAACTTTCCTAGGAGACATACTTGCCTAAGAGTAAAGCCCATACAGAAAGGTAAAAACTGAGAGACAGTGGAAGATTCTTAATAATATCATATGTGCATCTGGATCCAGCCATGCCTGAAGCCATCAACTCCTGGCCTTTTCAGTGAATGACCTGAAGATTCTGTTACAACGTATTCCTTTCTCTTCTCAAGGCATTTTGAGATGAGTTTTCTCATCTTGCATTACATACAGGCTCACAGAAATTCTCTCTGTTGTAAGTTTACCAAGACTGCTTTGGTTTTATTGTTCTACTGTAACATAAAGTCTTCGTCTTTCATATTCCTGTCCCTAAAATACAGGATGGTAGTTACCTCTGAGACATATCATGTTTAATTTCTTTAAAATATATCTAAAAGTGAGAATGGAAAACATGTGTTGAGGATTATTCGTTGTTCGTTACGTTTTTTTTTTTTCCTGACTTGGCTAAAGTTTGAGATATTTCATAAACAGACTGACACTGAGAGGGAGAAACCGTCCCAGGTAGTCTTTCCAGGGCAAGGGGACTGAAGCTGAAATGGGGAAGCCTGGGGCCATGTTGACAGGGTAGGTGGGGCTTGGTAGAATGCACCTACCATCTTCAGTGTAATATCCAAGAGCTCCTCCTCTGTCTTCTGGCGCAGACAGTGCACAAGGGCAGCCGAGGTGGTGCTTTGGCACCCAGCAAAGGCAGCAATTTGCTGTAGAGATCACAGGTGACAGCAGAATTCAAAAGTGCCGTCTCTTTCCTCCATCAGTACTGAGGTGTCCTGTCCCAACCTCAATGGCTATACACAGCTTGTGGCAGCAGAAAATACCCCAAACCAGGACTTCCCTCTTGGAACAGTGGTTAAGAATCCACCTGCCAGTGCAGGTGACCTGGGTTTGATCCCTGGTCTGGGAGGATTCTACATCCTGCGGGGGCCACCAAAGCCATGTGCCACAACTTCTGAGGCCCTCACGTCCTAGACCCCATGCTCTGTAACAAGAGAAGCCACCACAGTGAGAAGTCTGTGCACCACAACTAGAGAAAGCCTGTGCATGGCAACAAAGACAAAGCAGAGACAAAAATAAATAAACAAACAAATAAATAAAATTATAAAGTAATAAAGTAAAACTTAAAATGCTAAAAAAAGAAAAAGAAAATGCTCCAGATCAGAGTGATACTTACACAATCTCTACTCTGTTACTTTCTGTTAAAGTGGGCAACAATACTCTCAAAACTGAATGTCTAAAAAGAGGCATCATGGAATGGAGCTTACATGTGTGGAATCCAGAATCACCCTGTCTAATTTCAAATCTTGGCTCGTCCAGTTATAGCCCTTTGGTCTCAGGTTGGACACTTGCAAAGTGCATCCAGAGGGGAAGATGCAGAAGGTTCAGAAGTCAGGTGCCATATCTTCGCTGTCCCTAAAATACAGGATGGTAGTTACCTCTGAGACATATCATGTTTAATTTCTTTAAAATATATCTAAAAGTGAGAATGGAAAACATGTGTTGAGGATTATTCGTTGTTCGTTACGTTTTTTTTTTTTTCCTGACTTGGCTAAAGTTTGAGATATTTCATAAACAGACTGACACTGAGAGGGAGAAACCGTCCCAGGTAGTCTTTCCAGGGCAAGGGGACTGAAGCTGAAATGGGGAAGCCTGGGGCCATGTTGACAGGGTAGGTGGGGCTTGGTAGAATGCACCTACCATCTTCAGTGTAATATCCAAGAGCTCCTCCTCTGTCTTCTGGCGCAGACAGTGCACAAGGGCAGCCGAGGTGGTGCTTTGGCACCCAGCAAAGGCAGCAATTTGCTGTAGAGATCACAGGTGACAGCAGAATTCAAAAGTGCCGTCTCTTTCCTCCATCAGTACTGAGGTGTCCTGTCCCAACCTCAATGGCTATACACAGCTTGTGGCAGCAGAAAATACCCCAAACCAGGACTTCCCTCTTGGAACAGTGGTTAAGAATCCACCTGCCAGTGCAGGTGACCTGGGTTTGATCCCTGGTCTGGGAGGATTCTACATCCTGCGGGGGCCACCAAAGCCATGTGCCACAACTTCTGAGGCCCTCACGTCCTAGACCCCATGCTCTGTAACAAGAGAAGCCACCACAGTGAGAAGTCTGTGCACCACAACTAGAGAAAGCCTGTGCATGGCAACAAAGACAAAGCAGAGACAAAAATAAATAAACAAACAAATAAATAAAATTATAAAGTAATAAAGTAAAACTTAAAATGCTAAAAAAAGAAAAAGAAAATGCTCCAGATCAGAGTGATACTTACACAATCTCTACTCTGTTACTTTCTGTTAAAGTGGGCAACAATACTCTCAAAACTGAATGTCTAAAAAGAGGCATCATGGAATGGAGCTTACATGTGTGGAATCCAGAATCACCCTGTCTAATTTCAAATCTTGGCTCGTCCAGTTATAGCCCTTTGGTCTCAGGTTGGACACTTGCAAAGTGCATCCAGAGGGGAAGATGCAGAAGGTTCAGAAGTCAGGTGCCATGATGGCGGGACCCTGGAGAGTGCGCACGGGCTGCCTGGAGCCTGGCCCACTTGGTAGATACTTGTTGAGTAAATGAAATGGCAGGGAGAAGTGCACAGGGCAGGGAGACAGGAAGAGAGGGAAGAAGGGCAAGAATAAGAAACTTGGATTCCCTTCATGGTTGTCAATTTCTGGTCCTGTTTGATAGAAAACTCCAACCCCATCTCTGTCAACTTTGTTTCCTTTAAATAAATTGCCCTGTCTTGACTTAGGCCTTGTCAAATGGGTTTCTGCTATCTATAACCAAGAATTTTGGAAAACATTCTCATCAATTTTTAAAATTCTTACTGTTTTACCTCCTCCTTTCCCACTTACCAGTCCCTTTCAGTCTGGTTGCTGCCCCCATCCTTCTACCAAAGCAGCTGTCACAGCCCGATCAAAATACTCCTCATCACTGACTCCAAGGCGCACTCTGCAGCTCTGTGTTGCTCACCCTTCCTTGGCTCCCGAACATTCTCCAAACAAGGACAAAGGCCTCCCCGGGTCCTGTGCAGCACGGTCCCGCCAATGGCCCCGTCCTCAGCTCTCTCCAGATCCTGCCTGTACTTGCTGCTCTGCCCACACCAGCCTTCCTCACACTCTCTCTTGAGATACCTGCTCCTGCCACAGGACATTTGCACAGGCTGTTCTCTCTTCCTGGATATTCTTTTCATACCAAGTAATTTATTGCTTCTCATCTTAACTGGTTGATGATTATTTTTCCCAGGAAGCTCTTCCTGATAACCTCCCCACGCACACTGGACTAAGTGTTCCTTTTGGATTCTGGTGACATCAGGTATCTCTCCTCTATTGTTCTAGTCACCGTTGGCATTTTATAAGTTCTGCAATTGTATAATTATTGATCTGTCTCCTAAATTAAAATAGAAGCTTCATGAGACTGCTAGATGTTACATTACATCAGAATTATTTGTTGGGGCTTCTCTGGTGGTCCAGCGGGTAAGGACACCGCCTTGCAGTGCAAGGGGCGCCGGTTCAATCCCTGGCCTGGAAAGATCCCACGTGCCGCGGAGCGGTTGGACCAATGTGTCCAACTACTGAGCCAGAGCTCTGGAGCGCATGCGCCCAGAGGGGGTGCTCTGCGGCGAGAGGGACCGCTGTGATGCGAGGCCCACACAAGCCAAAGAACAAAGATGGATGAAAACAAATAAATGAAAGACCAACAGAAGTGACCAAAAAAAAAAAAAAAGTATTTGTTGAAGGCTATAGGAACCTACCCCAGCCACAAACCCCCAGGGAGACTTCCAGGCCTATGTTATGCCAGTGAGTTAGGCAGATCTACGACCCTGAGAGAGGCAGGACAGGATGACAGGCCACTGCCCACTGTGCAGCCCAGCACTCCACCTGGCACACTTGGGAGTGTCTTCAGTGCAAACTGCACGGGACTGGCAGTCCAGCGTTATGAGCCTGAGGCCAGCTCTGCCCTCAGACTGGACCTTGGCATGTGCTTCTGCTCTCTGCCTCAGTTTGCTCAGAGGTAGAACTGGGAGGTGGGGCCAGGTGTATCCTTGCCCCTCCTGCTCTACCACCCTCACTTTGGGATTCTTTGAGGACGTCAACCAGACCCCATGTCAAGAAAGGGCCCTGACAACTCCAGGAGAGCAGAGCATGGTGTGGGGACAATCCAGGGTGGGACCTACCTTAGCTTCAGCCTTCGAGTCCTTCTTGAACAGGCCAGGCATGAGGGCCACACCACTCTCAGAGATGGCCCGGTGGAAGAGATTCTTGGCCAGGGGAGATAACACCTGGGAGGAAAGTGGTGAGAAAGGGAGTTTGTGCTCGAGGAAAGGGCTCTTCAAGAGCTATTCCTGGGCCTCCCTGGTGGTCCAGTGGGTAAAGAGTCTGCCTTGAAGTGCAAGGGGCACCAGTTCCATCCCTGACCTGCAAAGATCCCATGTGCCACGGAGCAGCTGGACTGGTGTGTCCAATTACGAGCCAGTACTCTGGAGCGCATGTGCCCAGACCCAGTGCTCTGCAATGAGAGAGGCCACTGCAATGGGAGGCCCACACATGCCAAAGAATAAAAAGATGGATGAAAAACAAATAAGTAAATAAAATCAATTTTAAAAGAGGCCAAAATTAAAAAAAAAAAAAAGAGAGAGCTATTCCCATTAACAGCCCTGTCCTGGGTTGTTTTCCTGGAGACTGTGGGGCTCAGTGGACATGATAGATCCTTGCTTGACCTGGCTTGTTCCCTAGGCTGGCCGTAGGGTTCAGCTTCTCCCAGAAAACCTCCTCTGGAGGGAACCAGGTGTACAGAGTGAGGCATGCACTGATCAAAACAGTCATAGTCTCTGAAAGGCAGCTTGGACATTTCTAGCATTACTTTAAACACGCAGTTCTGATTTCCCATTTCTATTACTCAGGATTTACTTTAAGGAAAACAATCACAGAGGGAAACATATCTCTAAACTGTTCATGTTAATTATAACTGCAAAAAGTGGAAATAACACAAGGTTTTAACATATGACGCTGGGTAAATAAGGTATTTTTCATTCTTACAAGGAAGTACTCCTTGACTGTACACAAAAAAGGTATGGAAGAACTGGGAGGTGGGGCCAGGTGTATCCTTGCCCTCCTGCTCTACCACCCTCACTTTGGGATTCTTTGAGGACGCCAACCAGACCCCATGTCAAGAAAGGGCCCTGACAACTCCAGGAGAGCAGAGCATGGTGTGGGACAATCCAGGGTGGGACCTACCTTAGCTTCAGCCTTCGAGTCCTTCTTGAACAGGCCAGGCATGAGGGCCACACCACTCTCAGAGATGGCCCGGTGGAAGAGATTCTTGGCCAGGGGAGATAACACCTGGGAGGAAAGTGGTGAGAAAGGGAGTTTGTGCTCGAGGAAAGGGCTCTTCAAGAGCTATTCCTGGGCCTCCCTGGTGGTCCAGTGGGTAAAGAGTCTGCCTTGAAGTGCAAGGGGCACCAGTTCCATCCCTGACCTGCAAAGATCCCATGTGCCACGGAGCAGCTGGACTGGTGTGTCCAATTACGAGCCAGTACTCTGGAGCGCATGTGCCCAGACCCAGTGCTCTGCAATGAGAGAGGCCACTGCAATGGGAGGCCCACACATGCCAAAGAATAAAAAGATGGATGAAAAACAAATAAGTAAATAAAATCAATTTTAAAAGAGGCCAAAATTAAAAAAAAAAAAAAGAGAGAGCTATTCCCATTAACAGCCCTGTCCTGGGTTGTTTTCCTGGAGACTGTGGGGCTCAGTGGACATGATAGATCCTTGCTTGACCTGGCTTGTTCCCTAGGCTGGCCGTAGGGTTCAGCTTCTCCCAGAAAACCTCCTCTGGAGGGAACCAGGTGTACAGAGTGAGGCATGTACTGATCAAAACAGTCATAGTCTCTGAAAGGCAGCTTGGACATTTCTAGCATTACTTTAAACACGCAGTTCTGATTTCCCATTTCTATTACTCAGGATTTACTTTAAGGAAAACAATCACAGAGGGAAACATATCTCTAAACTGTTCATGTTAATTATAACTGCAAAAAGTGGAAATAACACAAGGTTTTAACATATGACGCTGGGTAAATAAGGTATTTTTCATTCTTACAAGGAAGTACTCCTTGACTGTACACAAAAAAGGTATGGAAGAATAACCAATGGTTAGGGAAACATTTATAACATAAAGGAAGCTTTTTGGATGAAAAATTCATAGATATTGATAGATGACAGATAGCTAGATAGAGTGATTCATGGGGGAAAAAAGACTAGAAAAATGAAACTGTCCATGGTGAGAATCACTGATTAACGGGATTGTGGATGAATTTTTATTTGGGGGTGGGGGAGGAATTATCTATGATGTTCTTTTTTCTCCGTTTTATAAAATATAAAAAAGTTTCCTCTGAATATTCAACTATGAATCCAACATATACTATACTGAAAGTATAGTAATACTGATCAAAAGTGAGGCAGCTGGAAGGTTGCTCCCAGCTCCCAGCAGTGTCTAACCTGGCTTTCCATCTTTGCTTCCCTTGGCGTCTCCCTCATTCCCATACTCCACACCACACTCCCAGGTCCTGTCTGTGTCTCACAAGGGGACACAAGGGTCCCCACACGGATGGGACAGATATGTCCATCTGTTCCCATCCCATCTGCCGGCCCCTCCACATTCTTCCTCCCCTCCAGCCCAGCTCCATCCCTCAGCCCCAGAGACTGCTGCCCTCCCTCCTTGCACAGACAAGCCACTAGACCACCTCAGAGGAGGCCTCCAACCTGTTCTTAGTGCTCTTGGGCCCTTGAATTGTAGGCCTGGCTTCAAGCCAAACAACACTCTGTCCAATCTTATGGTTGCCTCCTCTTATTAATAATGTACATCCACCTCGACTTCCCAAGAGACATGAGGTGAGCCCTAGTGTTAAAATCATTAGGAAAGAGAGTAAGAACTCAACCGACGCAGAACAGGAAGAGCGTCTCTGTGCATCTGTGGCTGGAGATGTGGCCCAGGAGGCTAAGCTGAGCGCTGAGCTTCCTGAGGGCCAAGGGAAGAAAGCCCATTGATTTTCCACCATCCGACACTGCCCAGAGTATGGTCAGCCTTGAATCCCGGTCCCAGGACCAGACTGGCTGGTCTGCCAGGGGTCCCATCAGCAGCCACATCAGGGCCAGGAAGACTTACAAGAACAGAGACACTTTGCCCTCCTGCTGACTCTCCAAAGATGGTCACAGAGCCTGGATCCCCTCCAAAGTTGGCAATGTTCTCCTGGACCCAGTGCAGGGCGGCCACCTGGTCCAAGTGACCCCAGTTTCCCCGGCTGTGTTCGTCCCCTGTGCTGTGAGTAAGAGAACAGGGCGGGGTTGAGAGCAGAGATGGCAGGACAGGGCCCCCAGGACCATGGATGGGGCTGGGGGTTCAGGTGAGCCTTCTGGAACAGACTGGGTTTCCATAGTCCTGACACTGGGTCTTCACCTGCCTCCTGTCCTGTTCTGCTGTAGGGCTCTACACATCCACCCTTCATCTAGTTATTGAGCGTTTACTATGAACACATGAACTCTGCAAATATCCAAAATGGTAATTCCTGGTAGAAAAAATAGCAAGTGCAAAGGCCCTGGAGTCCAGTGAACAAAAGTGTGAGTCTAGGACGTGTAGCTAGAGAGGGTCCTGAGGACCTGGGCGAGGATGTCCATGTCGTTGTAAGTCAGATGGGAGCCACTGCAGAGACGACAAGATTCCATTTATGTCTGAAGTGACCACTCTGGCTACTGCGGAGCCAAGAGCATTTGCTGATGACTGGATGTGAGGAGGGCAAAAAAGAATCTAGGCAACCATACAGCTTTCATCCTGAGTAACTTGAAGGGTGGAGCTGCCAGCAGCTGAGCAGGAGGTGCTTCTGGGAGGAAAGGAGGAGCATTTGTGGGGAGAGGCAGTGGGAGTCAGGGCTAAGGCTATCTGTGGAGGGATAAGGTGTCCTCAGACCTCCCACAGGGATGGCAGCAGGCGCTTAATGATGTACCTGTGGGCTTCCATGGAGAAATGGAGCTAAAAACAGGGAGCTTGGGCGTGCCCCCTGAGGTCACTGAGGGAACCAGTGCGACAAAACATGGGCTGTGGGGGGAGGAACTGAGGCGTGTCAGTGAAGGTGGTGCATCCTGGGACACCACTCACTGGGACAGCCCTCCTCCAGCCCACAGGTCTTTCCAGTGAGGCGACCACCGCCCCACCCCCCGCATCTCAGGTCTTGCCGCAGGTACACTCAGAAAAGGCTCAGTAACCGCCTGCAGGAAACCTGGCTCCTGTCCGCATGGAGAATCCACGCGGGAGACTCAAGCCTCCACTCACGCGTGTGCCAAATTCCACGAAGGACATGGGGTGAGTGGGCTCGACACTCCTCCCAGTAGGTGTGTCCCGGGAGTCAGAGGCTCCTCACAGCCTCCCGGTTCCAGGCACCTGTTCCTTCCCTACAAGACTTCACGGAGCTCCCACACGAGTCTGCTCCTTCTTCGCTCCCAGCGGGTAGGACGTGCGAGCCTCTGAGTGCTGTGCTGCGGGAGAGCCGTCATCTTAAAGACAGCGCCAGACTCTGTGTCTACGCAAACATACAAGGACAATGACAGTTCCCACAAAGGAACACACACTAGTTCTGACAACAGTGGACATTGGAAGCAAGAACACAAAGGAGCAGGGCCAGATTAGAGTCTTGTCTGCCCCCACAGCAGGTCCAGAGGCCAGCCCGGTGGTGGAGGGCATCCTAGGCAGACTGTCACTCACAGACAGGGAAAGGATGCTGACAGCAGAGACTCAAAAATAAAATAGTTATCAATTCTAAAAAAAAAAAAAAAAAAGACAGTGCCACATTCAGGGCAGCACAGGTAACATTTGGGTTGGGTTTTGCAGTAATAAGAGGAGTTGGACACTTTAAATGCAAAAGCTCAGAAGTAAGTGGACCAGGGTGGATGGGGAATGAGAAGGTAGGTGGGCCCAATTATGAGTGGACTCGGATGACTTAGTAGGGAACCCAGCAAAGATCCCCTTGAGGGCTTGTCTGACCAGAGTGGGGTCCTAGCATCCCCATATTGGGGGCATTGTGCCATGAGGAGAATCCGATGTCTTACCTGAAGAATCCCCAGATGCCCAGGCGGTACTGAATGGTCACCACCACCACGTTTTCATGGGCAGAGAGGACCAGTCCGTCATAGCTTGACGCCCCGCCCATCACCAGCTGCTTTCCATGGAGAAATGGCTCACGGGGAGGGAACCAGTGCGACAAAACATGGGCTGTGGGGGGAGGAACTGAGGCGTGTCAGTGAAGGTGGTGCATCCTGGGACACCACTCACTGGGACAGCCCTCCTCCAGCCCACAGGTCTTTCCAGTGAGGCGACCACCGCCCCACCCCCCGCATCTCAGGTCTTGCCGCAGGTACACTCAGAAAAGGCTCAGTAACCGCCTGCAGGAAACCTGGCTCCTGTCCGCATGGAGAATCCACGCGGGAGACTCAAGCCTCCACTCACGCGTGTGCCAAATTCCACGAAGGACATGGGGTGAGTGGGCTCGACACTCCTCCCAGTAGGTGTGTCCCGGGAGTCAGAGGCTCCTCACAGCCTCCCGGTTCCAGGCACCTGTTCCTTCCCTACAAGACTTCACGGAGCTCCCACACGAGTCTGCTCCTTCTTCGCTCCCAGCGGGTAGGACGTGCGAGCCTCTGAGTGCTGTGCTGCGGGAGAGCCGTCATCTTAAAGACAGCGCCAGACTCTGTGTCTACGCAAACATACAAGGACAATGACAGTTCCCACAAAGGAACACACACTAGTTCTGACAACAGTGGACATTGGAAGCAAGAACACAAAGGAGCAGGGCCAGATTAGAGTCTTGTCTGCCCCCACAGCAGGTCCAGAGGCCAGCCCGGTGGTGGAGGGCATCCTAGGCAGACTGTCACAACCAGACAGGGAAAGGATGCTGACAGCAGAGACTCAAAAATAAAATAGTTATCAATTCTAAAAAAAAAAAAAAAAAAGACAGTGCCACATTCAGGGCAGCACAGGTAACATTTGGGTTGGGTTTTGCAGTAATAAGAGGAGTTGGACACTTTAAATGCAAAAGCTCAGAAGTAAGTGGACCAGGGTGGATGGGGAATGAGAAGGTAGGTGGGCCCAATTATGAGTGGACTCGGATGACTTAGTAGGGAACCCAGCAAAGATCCCCTTGAGGGCTTGTCTGACCAGAGTGGGGTCCTAGCATCCCCATATTGGGGGCATTGTGCCATGAGGAGAATCCGATGTCTTACCTGAAGAATCCCCAGATGCCCAGGCGGTACTGAATGGTCACCACCACCACGTTTTCATGGGCAGAGAGGACCAGTCCGTCATAGCTTGACGCCCCGCCCATCACCAGGGCTCCTCCGTGGATCCACACCATCACCTGGATGGAAGGATGCCACCACACAGGTTACAGGAAGCAGAACCAGGTCTGTCAGCTCGTAAAAGGCACAACCAGGATTTACACCCAGACCCTGCGGTCCCAGAGCCTGTGTCCATAGCTGAGATTCTCCAGGCTCAGATTCTCAGAGCCCTTGCCCTCTGGGATCCCTGCCCACCTCCGGGCAGAGGGACTGGGTTTGCAGTCATCTCTGAGTCCAAGCTGAGACAAGGGCTGGTCAGCAGTGAGTGATTTTCTGAAGAAGCCAGGCCAGCTCTCTGCAGATCCTAGAAGGCAGGGGCTGTGTGTGCATTGTCTTACATTCCTCTTTTCTCTTAACCCCCACTTCTAGCTATGTGTATGGGAGCACTGAGTATGCAACAGAGGAATAAATGAACGCATGAATTAACAACTGTTTCCACCTCTGAGGTCATCCTCACAAGCTCACAGGCACCCTCCTCCATATCCGGGCACTGTGCCAGGGGTGTTCCTGGGAGATAGGGGGTGCTCACACCCTTGTCTCTACCCCCCTGACCCCTCCTTTTCCAGCAGACCTGCCCCACCCTCCAGCCTGAGTCTGGAAGGCTGCCCTGCCTCTGGCCTCCATTCATTCTGGGAATGCTGACTCACTGGGTCACCAGCCTGGGCCAGAGACAATTAGGAAGTGAAATTAGCTACAAGAAAATCTTGATAGTTGGCAAAGGAAGCACATCTTTGTTGCTCCAGGCTCTGCCCCACTGTGACACCAAGTACCTGAAAGTTGTCAGAGAGGGTGTGTGTGTGCTGAGGAAAGGCTACACACAGGCTCCACTGCTCGTGGGTGTCAAAGAGCTCCTGGCCGTAGGAGCCCTGAGCTCCAGGCCTGCCAACCCTACCCTGTGACCTCGCCTTCTCCTCACTGGGCCTCAGTTTCTCTATCTGTAAAGGAGAGTTGCCTCGCTGGCTTATCTGCAAGGTTCCTTCCAGCTTTAACTTTGTGGCAATTATGTTTTACCTGCTCTGGGTATGAGATTCCTAGCCTAATGATTACGAATCATCCTTCCTATCCAACTATTAATATGAGATACCTTAGAAAATTAAAATATGCAGCATAGCAATCTCCTCCAGAGGCCCTACTCTGCCCAAGGGGAACCTGAGGTACAGACAACCTGTGCTCCCTGATGTCGGGTTTGGCTAGGGTGGTTAAAGAACACCCGGGGCCCCTGGAACAGTCTCGGCCCAAGACAGCTCACCCAACACACCCTTTATCCCCTTCCAGTCCACACCAGCCCAGACCAGTGGTCCCACTGCTTACCGGCAACCTGCTTCTCTTGTTCAAGTCAGCAGGGGTGTAAATATTTAGGTAAAGGCAGTCTTCAGAAAATGAAGGACTAATGCTCTCCTTTCCAGTCCTAACGAGGTCTGAGTCAATTTGCCCGGACATTGCATCTTGGGAGCACCTGGGAGGGGCAGAGAGAGAGAAGAACTCCTGGTGTTCAATCAGAGCCAACCAAGGAGATGTCTCCTGCAGTCAGGCCAGGTTTTGGCCTGGGAGACTTAAGCCTGTAAATAGAGTTGTCTTACTACCAGATTCCAAACACTGAAATGGGTAGGAAGGTACCTGGGGGGTGAAAGTGGGCAGCCCTTGTCTCTACCCCTGACCCTCCTTTTCCAGCAGACCTGCCCCACCCTCCAGCCTGAGTCTGGAAGGCTGCCCTGCCTCTGGCCTCCATTCATTCTGGGAATGCTGACTCACTGGGTCACCAGCCTGGGCCAGAGACAATTAGGAAGTGAAATTAGCTACAAGAAAATCTTGATAGTTGGCAAAGGAAGCACATCTTTGTTGCTCCAGGCTCTGCCCCACTGTGACACCAAGTACCTGAAAGTTGTCAGAGAGGGTGTGTGTGTGCTGAGGAAAGGCTACACACAGGCTCCACTGCTCGTGGGTGTCAAAGAGCTCCTGGCCGTAGGAGCCCTGAGCTCCAGGCCTGCCAACCCTACCCTGTGACCTCGCCTTCTCCTCACTGGGCCTCAGTTTCTCTATCTGTAAAGGAGAGTTGCCTCGCTGGCTTATCTGCAAGGTTCCTTCCAGCTTTAACTTTGTGGCAATTATGTTTTACCTGCTCTGGGTATGAGATTCCTAGCCTAATGATTACGAATCATCCTTCCTATCCAACTATTAATATGAGATACCTTAGAAAATTAAAATATGCAGCATAGCAATCTCCTCCAGAGGCCCTACTCTGCCCAAGGGGAACCTGAGGTACAGACAACCTGTGCTCCCTGATGTCGGGTTTGGCTAGGGTGGTTAAAGAACACCCGGGGCCCCTGGAACAGTCTCGGCCCAAGACAGCTCACCCAACACACCCTTTATCCCCTTCCAGTCCACACCAGCCCAGACCAGTGGTCCCACTGCTTACCGGCAACCTGCTTCTCTTGTTCAAGTCAGCAGGGGTGTAAATATTTAGGTAAAGGCAGTCTTCAGAAAATGTAGGACTAATGCTCTCCTTTCCAGTCCTAACGAGGTCTGAGTCAATTTGCCCGGACATTGCATCTTGGGAGCACCTGGGAGGGGCAGAGAGAGAGAAGAACTCCTGGTGTTCAATCAGAGCCAACCAAGGAGATGTCTCCTGCAGTCAGGCCAGGTTTTGGCCTGGGAGACTTAAGCCTGTAAATAGAGTTGTCTTACTACCAGATTCCAAACACTGAAATGGGTAGGAAGGTACCTGGGGGGTGAAAGTGGGGCAGCCCTAGGGCTCCCCAAGGTCTCCCAGGAAAGTGAAAAGTAAGAAGGCCTGACAACCCCCCACCACCTTTCAGGAGCATTTGGAACACCTTGTGTCAAGAAGAGTATGATGCTTATGAACCTGGAAGTGGATTATTTCCTGCATGCCCCGGCCATAGCTAGTTCTCTGCTGGGTTCTGCAAAGTGAGTGCAGAATGCCCATGCTCCTCTATCAGGGCAGCCAGGTATTTCAGTCCATAGGAGACTTTCAAAAAAACACGAGCTGTCACTCTATTGGCAGTCATTTAAGGCATGCAACAGGTCAAGGTCAAAATATTTTTCGTGCAACATTAAGAGAACCTGGTTCTAGTCCTGTCTCAGCCATTTATGTGCTGGGTAACCTTGGGTGACTTCCTTCTCTGTTCTGGGCCCCAGTCTGCCATGTCTAAGTGAGGAGAATGATTTCTATAAGGGTCTCACAGTACTGACATGCTATGATTCTGTCAACCATCTGGTCAAGATGGTGTTGCCCAAATCATGGATCTTAAAGATAACTGGTAATACTTAATATTTAAAAGACACTTGCTTTTTGGAAGGAAGCTATGAAAAACCCAGACTGTGTATTAAAAAGCAGAGATCACTTTGCTGACAAAGGTCCATATAGTCAAAGCTATAGTTTCTACAAGAGTCATGTACAGATGTGAGAGATGGTCCATAAAGAAGGCTGAGTGCCAAAGAATTGATGTTTTCCAATTGTGGTGCTGGAGAAGACTCTTGAAAGTTCTTTGGATGGCAAGGAGATCAAACCTGTCATGGCAAGGAGATCAAACCTGTCAACCCTAAAGGAAATCAACCCTGAATATTCACTGGAAGGACTGTTGCTGAAGCTGAAACTCTAATACTTTGCCAGCCATACTCAGTCAACTCACTGGAAAAGATCTTGATGCTTGGAATGATTGAAGACTAAAGGAGAAGGGGGCAGCAGAGGATGAGATGGTTGGATAGCATTACCTACTCACTGGACATAAATCTGAGCAAAATCCAGGAGATAGTGGGGGACAGAGGAGCCTGAGGGGCTACAGTCCACAGGGTCTCAAAGATTCGGACATAACTTAGCAACTAAACAATAACAAAATCTCCAGATCAGGGGCTTCCCTGGTGGCTCAGTGGTAAATAATCTGTGTGCCAATGCCGGAGACATGGGTTCGATCCCTGATCTGGGAAGATCCCACATGCCATGGGGCAGCTAGGCCTGTGCACCACAGCTACTGAGCTTGTGCTCTGCAAAGTGAGTGCAGAATGCCCATGCTCCTCTATCAGGGCAGCCAGGTATTTCAGTCCATAGGAGACTTTCAAAAAAACACGAGCTGTCACTCTATTGGCAGTCATTTAAGGCATGCAACAGGTCAAGGTCAAAATATTTTTCGTGCAACATTAAGAGAACCTGGTTCTAGTCCTGTCTCAGCCATTTATGTGCTGGGTAACCTTGGGTGACTTCCTTCTCTGTTCTGGGCCCCAGTCTGCCATGTCTAAGTGAGGAGAATGATTTCTATAAGGGTCTCACAGTACTGACATGCTATGATTCTGTCAACCATCTGGTCAAGATGGTGTTGCCCAAATCATGGATCTTAAAGATAACTGGTAATACTTAATATTTAAAAGACACTTGCTTTTTGGAAGGAAGCTATGAAAACCCAGACTGTGTATTAAAAGCAGAGATCACTTTGCTGACAAAGGTCCATATAGTCAAAGCTATAGTTTCTACAAGAGTCATGTACAGATGTGAGAGATGGTCCATAAAGAAGGCTGAGTGCCAAAGAATTGATGTTTTCCAATTGTGGTGCTGGAGAAGACTCTTGAAAGTTCTTTGGATGGCAAGGAGATCAAACCTGTCATGGCAAGGAGATCAAACCTGTCAACCCTAAAGGAAATCAACCCTGAATATTCACTGGAAGGACTGTTGCTGAAGCTGAAACTCTAATACTTTGCCAGCCATACTCAGTCAACTCACTGGAAAAGATCTTGATGCTTGGAATGATTGAAGACTAAAGGAGAAGGGGGCAGCAGAGGATGAGATGGTTGGATAGCATTACCTACTCACTGGACATAAATCTGAGCAAAATCCAGGAGATAGTGGGGGACAGAGGAGCCTGAGGGGCTACAGTCCACAGGGTCTCAAAGATTCGGACATAACTTAGCAACTAAACAATAACAAAATCTCCAGATCAGGGGCTTCCCTGGTGGCTCAGTGGTAAATAATCTGTGTGCCAATGCCGGAGACATGGGTTCGATCCCTGATCTGGGAAGATCCCACATGCCATGGGGCAGCTAGGCCTGTGCACCACAGCTACTGAGCTTGTGCTCTAGTGCCTGGGAGCCACAAGTACTGAAGCCCACACACCTGGAGTCGGTGCTCCACAACAAGAGAAGCCACTGCAGTGAGAAATCTGCGCACCACAACCAGAGAGTAGCTCCCACAGTCTGCAACTAGAGAGAGCCTGCACAGCAACCAAGACCCAGCACAGCCAAAAATAAATAAACAAAATGATTTTTAAAAAATCTTGAGATCAGATCTGTGATATGGACTCTATTATTACCCCCATTTTACAGTGGAAAACAGAGGTACAGAGAGGCCACAGAACCTGCCCAAGGCCACACAGACAGAAACAGCCAGACTATACAGTGCTTATACTTCCGTGGACATTATAAGTCACATGTCCAGACGTCCAGAAAGCCGACACAGTGGCCCCCAGTATGTCAGTGAGGTAACTGAGGCGCTGAGGTGCTTGGATGACACAGTTGTCAAGTGGCGGGCAGAGCCCCAAAGAGAACCTCTTGATTTCCATCCTGGGGGTGCTGTCCCCAGACCACCAAGGCAAGGGGTTATTCATAAAAGAAGACACTGCTCTACTGCTTACAAGGCAGCAGTCACACCTGGGAGTTAGGAACTGGCCGTGTTGATACCCTAAAGATTCTCCACCCACACACCTCCTGGCCCACCTTGCTCTCCAACTGCAGTAAAGATCAAGACAGGAGAATAAAGAGAATCATTATTTCTGACTCCTCCTACCCCTCACTTGCTCCTCTCTTTATTTTATTCCAAAGCACTCTGCCCATGCTAACATATTGTATAATCTATTACTTTGCCTATTGTTCAGTATCTGTCTCTTCCTGCCAGAATACAAGCTGCATGAGGGTGAGATCTGTGTTCTGTTCGCCAATGGATCCCAGGAAATGAGAACATGCCTGGCATACAGGAGGCGCCCCATAAATATTTACTGAATAAAGGGCTCTAGCATTCTGGGAGAGCTCTGGAATGTTGGCAAAGATCTACAATATCTTTAGGGTTCCAGAACAAAGTATGAACCACTCAGAGGATGGCCTTGGCCCCTTCCTGCATCCCTTTGAGGCTAACACCCCCACTGAAAGACACCAAGGCCACACCCCCGGCTTACATGGGAGGGTAAGAGGTGGTATCCTTCACGAAGGTCCATGGTTCTGCAGGCTGTGGTGGCGCAAACCTCAAGGGTCCAAGAGGAGGCTTGGCAAAAGGGACTCCCAGGAAAACGGCCACGGGCTGGGCAAATCCTTCTAAGCTGACGTATTTCCCCAGGACTCTGCCCTGCGCGGTGTCCACAACAGGCGGCACGGGGGGCAGCCCTGCTGGACATTGGGAAGGAATGAAGGCATGTCAGTGGTGAAGGTGAACTGGATTCCAGGTGGGTTTTGTTACTTTTGCTATGTGTGCTGGGGCTTCCACGGTGGCTCAGTGGTTAAAGAAGCTGCCTGCAATGGAGGAGACACAGGAGACCTGGGTTCGATCCTTGGATGGAGACGATTCCCCTGCATCTCCCCATGACAACTCGTTCTAGTAGTCTTGCCTGGGGAATCCCATGGACCTAGGAGCCTGAAAAGAGTCAGATGAGACTGAAGCGACTGAGCACGCATGCACACACATCATATGATCTTGAATGTCCCCTCGGGTTCTCTTCATGTAAGAGAGGGTGAAGCTGACTGTCTGTCCTAACTCACAGTGTCACCCAGAGGGAGTGAGACTGGGGTCAGGCTGTTCCCGTCCCATTCCTGTGGAGCAGATGGTTCTTTCTCCCTGAGCTGAAATGTGTCTCCTGCAGCTGCCACATCAGTCCTGGTCCTCCCTGCTCAGGGACATCCTGCCCCTTCATATGGCAGGTAGCCTTAGCGTCCCCTGTTCATGACTGTCCCTCCAGCTTGCTCTTGTCCATCCTCAACAGATTCAGTCTGTTGAAGCATCTGAACAGGAAATAAACACCAGCTTCTCATCCTCCCAACTGTTCCCCTTTAGACACAGACAGGAGGCCAACCTCTCCCTCCTAAGTGTGTGGCCAGAGCAGAAAAGAATAACTCAGATTTGGTCCTATAGACAAATCCAATGATAACCTTCAAAAGAGATGAAGTGAACAGATGCCTAAATGGCAAAGGTGAAAAACTAAGCAATGGACTGCGAGCCACAGACAACAGTGGTGACAGCAGTGATTACCACTTAATGTTTGTGTATTGAGCACTTACTATTCCAGTCCCTGTAAATGAATTCACTGGCTCTGGACTCAGGATACAGAGAATTCAGAGGCTGATTTTCCAGGTGACCTCAGACATGTATATTTCCCTGTTTGAGGCTCAGCGGTTTCATCTATGAAACGGCACAGATGCACTCTGAGGTCCCTTGCTGCACCCTTGTATGAACCATGTCTTCCAGGTTCTGAACTCTGATGTTTTGACACCTGGAGCCTTGCTGACTCAGGAGGCACTGACCCTCCCAGAGCTCGCCAACCCCTGGAGACAGGAATGAGCTTTCCCTTCCCGCATGCCAGAGCGTGTACCCCAACCCCTTCCTGTATCAGGCTCTCCACATCAGCCACTCTCATCCTGCCCCAGCCACTCCTGGGCAAAGTGCCTGACAATTCTGGGCAGTCCCTAAGCCCCAGAGCATGGGGGGACTGACTAGTTCCCCCACCCGCTCCACCAATCAGGATAAACGTTCTTGCCCCCAATTCCTCCCTCCTCCCTCTGCCTCCTGACACAGCAGGTGTTTCACCTTGTGGCCCTCCAGGTGGTGTCATGCCCCTCCTCTGGGGAACCAGGAGTAACAAGCTACCTCTTAAAGGGCAGTCGGCTGCTGATCCGGCGGCTTTACCACACCTCAGATTGTCTATTAATACAGTGCATGTTAAAACAACTCTTTTACCTGTGAATCACTGCTTTGCATTTTCTCCATTCTTTAGAAACAACCCATTTCAAATTCACAACAGTCAAATTAGGCAGGCACAGTTGTCACCCCCATTTTAGACGTGCAAAACTGAGGCACAGAAAAGGGACATCCCTTGTCTAAGAACACACAGCTACCAAGTGCTGAGACGGGATGGGAACCCATGCACTCTGGCTTCAGAGTGGGCAGTCATACTCGTCTAACCCACTTTGAGCCATATCCGGACTAACCATCAAGGGGAAGATACATGGAGCTCACGAAAGTCCTCAATGCTACCAGAGGGCCTAAATGGCAAAGGTGAAAAACTAAGCAATGGACTGCGAGCCACAGACAACAGTGGTGACAGCAGTGATTACCACTTAATGTTTGTGTATTGAGCACTTACTATTCCAGTCCCTGTAAATGAATTCACTGGCTCTGGACTCAGGATACAGAGAATTCAGAGGCTGATTTTCCAGGTGACCTCAGACATGTATATTTCCCTGTTTGAGGCTCAGCGGTTTCATCTATGAAACGGCACAGATGCACTCTGAGGTCCCTTGCTGCACCCTTGTATGAACCATGTCTTCCAGGTTCTGAACTCTGATGTTTTGACACCTGGAGCCTTGCTGACTCAGGAGGCACTGACCCTCCCAGAGCTCGCCAACCCCTGGAGACAGGAATGAGTTTTCCCCTTCCCGCATGCCAGAGCGTGTACCCCAACCCCTTCCTGTATCAGGCTCTCCACATCAGCCACTCTCATCCTGCCCCAGCCACTCCTGGGCAAAGTGCCTGACAATTCTGGGCAGTCCCTAAGCCCCAGAGCATGGGGGGACTGACTAGTTCCCCCACCCGCTCCACCAATCAGGATAAACGTTCTTGCCCCCAATTCCTCCCTCCTCCCTCTGCCTCCTGACACAGCAGGTGTTTCACCTTGTGGCCCTCCAGGTGGTGTCATGCCCCTCCTCTGGGGAACCAGGAGTAACAAGCTACCTCTTAAAGGGCAGTCGGCTGCTGATCCGGCGGCTTTACCACACCTCAGATTGTCTATTAATACAGTGCATGTTAAAACAACTCTTTTACCTGTGAATCACTGCTTTGCATTTTCTCCATTCTTTAGAAACAACCCATTTCAAATTCACAACAGTCAAATTAGGCAGGCACAGTTGTCACCCCCATTTTAGACGTGCAAAACTGAGGCACAGAAAAGGGACATCCCTTGTCTAAGAACACACAGCTACCAAGTGCTGAGACGGGATGGGAACCCATGCACTCTGGCTTCAGAGTGGGCAGTCATACTCGTCTAACCCACTTTGAGCCATATCCGGACTAACCATCAAGGGGAAGATACATGGAGCTCACGAAAGTCCTCAAATGCTCCGCGTGAGGTGTCTGGGTTGCGCGCCTGCACTTGGTATGGCCGGTGCAGCTGCGTCTCCCAGAGTTCACCCTCCCCTTTGTCTCCTGGGTCCGTGAACACTTCTCCTCCAGCTGATCCCGACAGGGACCCCCGCTCTTTGCATTACAGGACTCACCCCAGGCCGTGGAAATGGCGAGAGAGGTGAGGACCAGCGGGAAGAGCCACATCGTGGAAGGACAGCAAGCTCTGGGTCCTCAGGTCTCTGTCCCACTGACGGCCTTTTGAGTCCGCTCCCCCCAGCTCCGCCCCCAGCCCCGCCCCCGCCGCCCAAGACCCTGATGAAGAGTCCACAGAAAAGCTCTCACCGCTTCCAAAGGTGCAACAGTTGCGGTCACCGAGCCCTCCAGGCCCCGCCCTCCTAGACTTTACTCACTTTTATCAAAAGAGCCTGGATTAAACTCTCTGATTACAAGCCACCGGCTTGTGCAACCACTTGTTTCGTAAGTGTTTCTCCCTTTCTGGACTCTAATCTTAGGGCACCGTGAGCTTCCCAGCGCAGGAGACACAAGCAGACAGAGGCCTTTAGACAAGGGCACGCTCTGATCTGGGGTCCTCAAAACAACTCAAAAACTCTTAGAGCGACTTCCATCCCACAGCTGCCCAGCTGGAGGACATAAGACAAATCTCTTAGCTTCCTTGAGTTTCTGTTTCATAGAATTCCATTCATGCTTTCCACTTTGGAAGCATCTTAAATTTCATCCCATTTCCCTTTTGATACCTGGATTAACTTTACATACAATGTTCCTGACAATTAACTCAGCCTCCTTTTGTGCACCTCCAGGACCAGGGAGCTCACTGCTTTTCTAGGCAGGCATCTTTGGACAGAATGTTCTTATTTAAAGGAATACCATCTCTTCAGAGGCCCTGACTCTAACCACCCATCCTTCCGTTTATTCATTATTCCCTTTATTCACTCATTAACTTCAAGCATTTATCAAATGCCTGGCTCTATGCTATGGATACAAAGGTACATTTAAGACATGTTCTAGTGCCCAGAGGAGCTCACCATGTAACAGATAAGATGCATGGGGGAAGGGTATCTTGCCATGTAATATGAAAGCACCATATAGAAGGAAACAGCATGCTCTGGGTACACCTGGGGGGGATGCAAGAAAGATGCTCAAAATCTGTTTCATAGAATCATCAAATATCCAACAAAAGAGAATTCTCCAAATACACTCTGATGTTGATACTTAGCTGGCTATAAGAATACTATACATTTGTTGTAACCTGGTAGGCTACAGTCCATGGGGTCACAAAGAGTCAGCCACGACTGAGCAACTAACACACACTCGTGATGCACACTTCCACATATGGACAAAAGAATACAGTCATGATCCATTGTTGAGGGAGAAAAACAGGTTATAAATCAGTTAGAGTTGCTTTGGGGCACAGCTTGGCAGTTTGTCAAAAACTAAACTTAGGGGGGCATCCCTGGTGGTCCAGTGGGTAAGGACACCGCCTTGCAGTGCAAGGGGCGCCGGTTCGATCCCTGGTCTGGGAAGATCCCACGTGCTGCGGAGCGGCTGGACTGATGTGTCCAATTACCGAGTCGGAGTTCTGAAGCACATGTGCCCAGAGCTGGTGCTCTGCGACAACAGAGGCCACCGCGATCGGAGGCCCACATGGCCAAAGAACAAAGATGGATGAAAATGGACAAATGAAAGACCAATAGAAGTGGTCCGCCTGTTCCCCTCCCTCCCCCCCCCCCCCCCCCCAAAATAAATAAATAAATAAATCTTTTTTTTTTTTTTTTTTAAAAACTAAACTTAGGGACGTCCCTGGGGGTTCAGTGGTTAAGAATCTGCCTGCCAATGCAGGGTACACAGGTTTTATCCTTGGTCTGGGAAGATCCTACCTGCCACGGAGCAACTAAGCCTGTGCACCATAACTACTGAGCCTGTGTGCTGCAACTACCGAAATCCACATGTCCTAGAGCCTGTGCTCTGCAACAAGAGAAGCCATAAGGGCCTATCACAACCACCCATTCGTTATTCATTATTCCCTTTATTCACTCATTAACTTCAAGCATTTATCAAATGCCTGGCTCTATGCTATGGATACAAAGGTACATTTAAGACATGTTCTAGTGCCCAGAGGAGCTCACCATGTAACAGATAAGATGCATGGGGGAAGGGTATCTTGCCATGTAATATGAAAGCACCATATAGAAGGAAACAGCATGCTCTGGGTACACCTGGGGGGGATGCAAGAAAGATGCTCAAAATCTGTTTCATAGAATCATCAAATATCCAACAAAAGAGAATTCTCCAAATACACTCTGATGTTGATACTTAGCTGGCTATAAGAATACTATACATTTGTTGTAACCTGGTAGGCTACAGTCCATGGGGTCACAAAGAGTCAGCCACGACTGAGCAACTAACACACACTCGTGATGCACACTTCCACATATGGACAAAAGAATACAGTCATGATCCATTGTTGAGGGAGAAAAACAGGTTATAAATCAGTTAGAGTTGCTTTGGGGCACAGCTTGGCAGTTTGTCAAAAACTAAACTTAGGGGGGCATCCCTGGTGGTCCAGTGGGTAAGGACACCGCCTTGCAGTGCAAGGGGCGCCGGTTCGATCCCTGGTCTGGGAAGATCCCACGTGCTGCGGAGTGGCTGGACTGATGTGTCCAATTACCGAGTCGGAGTTCTGAAGCACATGTGCCCAGAGCTGGTGCTCTGCGACAACAGAGGCCACCGCGATCGGAGGCCCACATGGCCAAAGAACAAAGATGGATGAAAATGGACAAATGAAAGACCAATAGAAGTGGTCCGCCTGTTCCCCTCCCTCCCACCCCACCCCCACCAAAATAAATAAATAAATAAATCTTTTTTTTTTTAAAAACTAAACTTAGGGACGTCCCTGGGGGTTCAGTGGTTAAGAATCTGCCTGCCAATGCAGGGTACACAGGTTTTATCCTTGGTCTGGGAAGATCCTACCTGCCACGGAGCAACTAAGCCTGTGCACCATAACTACTGAGCCTGTGTGCTGCAACTACCGAAATCCACATGTCCTAGAGCCTGTGCTCTGCAACAAGAGAAGCCATCACAAGGGCCTATCACAACGAAGAGTAGCTCCTACCTGCCACAATGACAGAAAGGCCTCATGCAGCAACGAAGACCCAGCGCAGTCAAACATAAATGAATAAATAAAAATTAAACTTAGAGCAACCATATTTCACAGCAATTTCACTCCTAGGAATGTACCCAAGATAACTGAAAATATGTTCATACAAAAACTTACACAAAAATAGCAGAATTATTCAAAAGAGTCAGAAGTGGAAAAAACCAAAATGCCCACCAACTGATGAATAGACAAAGAAGTATTATGATTTATAATCTATCCATACACAATGGAATATTATTTGGGCATAAAAAGAAATAAAGTATGGATACTTGCTACAATGTGGAGGGACATTATTACATAATTATGTAATGGAAATAGTCAGACATAAAGAGGCCAGATATTGTATGATTCTATTTATGACATGTTCAGAATCAGCAAATTCACAGAGACAGCAAATAGATTAGAGGTTTTTATAGGCTAGGGATGAGGGGAGTAAGGAATGACCCCTATGGGCATGAGGTTTCTTTTAGGAGTAATGACAATTTTCTGGAAATGGATAATGGTGATGGTTAAATAACCGTCAATATACTAATGCCACTAAATTTTGCACTTAAAAAAGGTGAATTTTACGCTATATTAATTATATTTCAAGAACATTATTTTAAAAGTCCCATCATCTATAGTATCCCATGCTAAAATACACAAAGCTTCACTTCATAAATTTGAAGATCTAATTGGCTTTTCAAATGATTCATGAACTAAGCAGTAATCCATCGAGTAAGCAGAAAAGGTCTGAAAGGCAGAGAGGCAGTCTGACAAGGAAATTATAAACGCAAAAAATGATGTTGTTGGGCAGTGTCACCTTCTTTGGGAGGACAAAAGGGTCTATCAGAGGTGTATTACCTCACTGGTGCTGGCCAGGAAATTCCAGATGGACTGGTTAAGCTTACATTCCTGGGGAAGGTTGAAACTCCAGGTAGGTTAGGTACTAAACCTTCATTTGATGATGAGGGCTTAGCACAAGTGACTACATTTGAGGCCTGCTATTTATTCTTTTTTTTTTTAAAACAATTCTCCTGTTTTTCTCTATCCTTAGCTTAACTGAGAGATGTGATCAAGATCTACGACATCAGCACCACTCTTGGCTACCAGTCACAACTTCCGTGGATCCTTGTGTGGTGTCCATAACTCATCGTTTTCTAATCCCCATGACAGTCATAGGTCATGGCTGCAGGTTGATCATACTTGAGAGGTTATTTTCTTTCCTTCTTTTCTGATATTCCAATCTTAGGAAGATCAGCTGCTTGGTCGTTAGTAGCTGCGAACGTGTATTTACAGCTTTTGAGAGTATACAATGTAACCACGGGAATGATGATGATTATAATAAGCATGATGATTCTCAATGTTTGAAGTGCACTCAATGTAGAAGATGCAAGAGACAGGGATCTGATCCTTGGGTTGGGAAGATCCCCCGGAGGAAGAAATGGCAACCCGTTCCAGTATTCTTGCTTGGAGAATCCCATGGACAGAGGAGCCTGACAGGCTGCAGTCCATGGGGTTGCAAAGAGCCAGACACAACTGAGCGACTGAGCACACGTGCAAGCCCACATGAGCACACACATCCTCCCACCCCACCCCCACACATTACACTAGAGCCATGGTCCTCAAGACCCAAGCCAAAGTCAAATCTGTCCAAGAAAGAACTGCTGAAGGAGTCAGCTTTTTAAGCTACTGGCTTCTTGCTCATTGATCTTATGTAACTGATCATATGTAACTAAGTTACTTCCCCAGAAATGTTAATCCAAGTGCAGCAGGTAGTGTTGGCCAAAGTGCAGATATCTCCTTGCTAAGCTAAAAGCTAATCAAGGGCTATCTTATTATCAAAAACAACTCTGCTAGAGAGTCCAAGGAGTTTTTCTTGGGCAGCTATTGCTTTAGTAACAGACTCCATAATACTTTAATCAGTAAAGGAGAGGTTCCTGATCATAGCCTTATTTACATTCATCCTCACCAAGGAAGTGGGTGTTCCTTCAAAGGAAGCGAGTCTTGAATACTGAATGCCCTTTAACTCTAAAATGACAATCAGGATGAGAAATCTGAAACTCCAGGTAGGTTAGGTACAAACTTCATTTGATGATGAGGGCTTAGCACAAGTGACTACATTTGAGGCCTGCTATTTATTCTTTTTAAAACAATTCTCCTGTTTTCTCTATCCTTAGCTTAACTGAGAGATGTGATCAAGATCTACGACATCAGCACCACTCTTGGCTACCAGTCACAACTTCCGTGGATCCTTGTGTGGTGTCCATAACTCATCGTTTTCTAATCCCCATGACAGTCATAGGTCATGGCTGCAGGTTGATCATACTTGAGAGGTTATTTTCTTTCCTTCTTTTCTGATATTCCAATCTTAGGAAGATCAGCTGCTTGGTCGTTAGTAGCTGCGAACGTGTATTTACAGCTTTTGAGAGTATACAATGTAACCACGGGAATGATGATGATTATAATAAGCATGATGATTCTCAATGTTTGAAGTGCACTCAATGTAGAAGATGCAAGAGACAGGGATCTGATCCTTGGGTTGGGAAGATCCCCCGGAGGAAGAAATGGCAACCCGTTCCAGTATTCTTGCTTGGAGAATCCCATGGACAGAGGAGCCTGACAGGCTGCAGTCCATGGGGTTGCAAAGAGCCAGACACAACTGAGCGACTGAGCACACGTGCAAGCCCACATGAGCACACACATCCTCCCACCCCACCCCCACACATTACACTAGAGCCATGGTCCTCAAGACCCAAGCCAAAGTCAAATCTGTCCAAGAAAGAACTGCTGAAGGAGTCAGCTTTTTAAGCTACTGGCTTCTTGCTCATTGATCTTATGTAACTGATCATATGTAACTAAGTTACTTCCCCAGAAATGTTAATCCAAGTGCAGCAGGTAGTGTTGGCCAAAGTGCAGATATCTCCTTGCTAAGCTAAAAGCTAATCAAGGGCTATCTTATTATCAAAAACAACTCTGCTAGAGAGTCCAAGGAGTTTTTCTTGGGCAGCTATTGCTTTAGTAACAGACTCCATAATACTTTAATCAGTAAAGGAGAGGTTCCTGATCATAGCCTTATTTACATTCACTCCTCACCAAGGAAGTGGGGTGTTCCTTCAAAGGAAGCGAGTCTTGAATACTGAATGCCTCCTGATAATTCCCATTTGGATCCCTGGCTCAGGATGGGAAAAGTGACAATCATGGATGCCAGTAAAAGGGTCTGTATACCCCTTTTAACCTTTCATCATGTACTTTTTGTGGAGGCAGGGAGAGCCTGGACACAGGTTTCCCAAGTTTGGGGTTGTTAACGTAGACAAGCAAATGGACCAGGGTGACTTGACCCTGGCATCATAGACAGACAAGAGTTTGTTGTTGTTTTTTTTTAAATAACAAATCCAGCAGTCTGAAAACTTACCCCCTTTAGGGATGGTCTTGGAGATATGAATGAGGGCATCATCCTTCCAGGCGAATGCCAGAGTAGAGGGAAGATGATGTCTATTGAGTCACTTTTTAAAAAATTAATTTCTATTGGCATATGAGTTGCTTTACAATGTTGTGTTTGTTTCTGCTGTACAGCAAAGTGAATCGGCTATGTTGTTGCTGTTCATTGCCATATCCTCCTCCAGGGGATCTCCCCCACTCAGGGATAGAACCCACATCTCCTGCACTGCAGGCAGATTCTTTACTACTTCATCTCCTGGGAAGGCATCGATATCTCTAGTGTGCGTAAATTCCTTTTCTTCTTGAGGTTCCTGAGTCTGCCACAAAGTTATCTTCTTTGCTCACCTTGTAAGGTGGCTGGGAGCCCTGTAAGCAAGGTACGAGGCCAATTTTTTTCTTTTTTTTCCCAAGCAGCTCCTTATAGTTGTCTGGTCATGTTTGAGCTTTTACATATCTCTCTTAAATATGACATTCTCAGGTTCAATCCCTGGGTCAGGAAGATCCTCTGGATAAGAAAATGGCAACTCACTCCAGTTTTCTTGCCTGGAAAATTCCATGGACAGAGGAGCCTGGCAGCCTACAGTCCATGGGGTCACACAGAGCTGGACATGACTGAGGGACTGAGTACAACTACTAGTCAAAGCTTTGGTAATATGTCCATAAAGTATTTGTCAGAATCTATTTTCTATGTATTTCCCTGAAGATGAAACATTTTATTGGAATACTTTTGCAAAACCATCAAAGTGAAAAAATAACTATCTGTAAATGACAAAAGGCTTTAAATAACCATGATTAAAGGCCAAATTAGAACTCATTACAATGTAGCCAATATGGAAATTTGTTTATTTCTGTGACACACACAACATTTTAAGATAATAATTGGAATTACCAAGACATCTCAGATTTTTAGGAATTTCTTGCAATTGTTGGAATACTTATAATACATGCTAACATAAATACAACATTAAAAAGCTTAGTGTTACTTCTTTTCTGACAATGTTTCCCATGTAATTTAATATACCAACTAAACCTAATTAATGTCTTTTATTATGAGAGAAAATAAATGTTTTAAGGTGTCCCAAAAACCAATCAAAAACTCCAAAAGTTAGTTTAGGTCATGGGTTGTTGTGTTTTTTTTCTGCTGAAAACTTACCCCTTTAGGGCAAAGTGAACCCCGGCTCAGAGTAGAGGGAAGATGATGTTTTGATTTTTTTTGGCATATGAGTTGCTTTACAATGTTGTGTTTGTTTCTGCTGTACAGCAAAGTGAATCGGCTATGTTGTTGCTGTTCATTGCCATATCCTCCTCCAGGGGATCTCCCCCACTCAGGGATAGAACCCACATCTCCTGCACTGCAGGCAGATTCTTTACTACTTCATCTCCTGGGAAGGCATCGATATCTCTAGTGTGCGTAAATTCCTTTTCTTCTTGAGGTTCCTGAGTCTGCCACAAAGTTATCTTCTTTGCTCACCTTGTAAGGTGGCTGGGAGCCCTGTAAGCAAGGTACGAGGCCAATTTTTTTCTTTTTTTTCCCAAGCAGCTCCTTATAGTTGTCTGGTCATGTTTGAGCTTTTACATATCTCTCTTAAATATGACATTCTCAGGTTCAATCCCTGGGTCAGGAAGATCCTCTGGATAAGAAAATGGCAACTCACTCCAGTTTTCTTGCCTGGAAAATTCCATGGACAGAGGAGCCTGGCAGCCTACAGTCCATGGGGTCACACAGAGCTGGACATGACTGAGGGACTGAGTACAACTACTAGTCAAAGCTTTGGTAATATGTCCATAAAGTATTTGTCAGAATCTATTTTCTATGTATTTCCCTGAAGATGAAACATTTTATTGGAATACTTTTGCAAAACCATCAAAGTGAAAAATAACTATCTGTAAATGACAAAAGGCTTTAAATAACCATGATTAAAGGCCAAATTAGAACTCATTACAATGTAGCCAATATGGAAATTTGTTTATTTCTGTGACACACACAACATTTTAAGATAATAATTGGAATTACCAAGACATCTCAGATTTTTAGGAATTTCTTGCAATTGTTGGAATACTTATAATACATGCTAACATAAATACAACATTAAAAAGCTTAGTGTTACTTCTTTTCTGACAATGTTTCCCATGTAATTTAATATACCAACTAAACCTAATTAATGTCTTTTATTATGAGAGAGAATAAATGTTTTAAGGTGTCCCAAAAACCCTTCAAAAAATCCCAAAGTTAGTTTAGGTCAAAAGATTTCATTTAGAATTTGATCTGGAGGAAGTTTGTAAAAAATAACAAAAGGCTTGAAAACAGTAAAATAGGATCACAGGTCACTGTGAAACAGTACTTAGTTATCCAATTAACCCAGGTGACAAAGACTTCTCAAGGCAAATATGAAAGGTTATATATTCCAAGCAAAACTTACCTCTTTTACTATTGAGAGGACTAGTTTTACTTAAGTAATCAAAGACAACATAGAATATAGGTGATTATTTAAACAAGTCTCAAGATGTTTGTTTTCTGGGCAGACAATTTTAAAAGGTAAAGAAAAACCTTTTGCAATTTCTTATGAATGGCAGACCAATAGTTGAATAACATTCTTTCCTTTTAACAGTGAGAAAACCAATATTTAATTTTGTACCAGCTTACTTTTGATATTGAGATATTGATATTCTTTCCCACTGGGGGCTCAGTGGTAAAGAATCTGCCTATAATGCAAGGCATGCAGTGAGAGTCATGGGTTTGATCCCTGGTCAGGCAGATCCCCTGGAGAAGGAAGTGGCAACCCACTCCAATATTTTTGCCTGGGAATCCAACAGAGAGAGGAGCCTGGCAGGCAAAAAGTCGGACACAAGTGAGTGACTAAGTGGACGCCCACACACACTTTCATATGAAAACTCATTCAACTTTTTAAAAAATTTAAAAATACGTTAAATATATTCTTTAGAAACATAATTTTATGGTAAAATTTTCAATGTGGCATAAGATATGTTTACTAACAAACCCAACAAACTTAAACTAGTTTTTATTTACTAAAGATTATTTCAGATAATAATTGGAATTACCAAGACATCTCAGATTTTTAGGAATTTCTTGCAATTGTTGGAATACTTATAATACATGCTAACATAAATACAACATTAAAAAGCTTAGTGTTACTTCTTTTCTGACAATGTTTCCCATGTAATTTAATATACCAACTAAACCTAATTAATGTCTTTTATTATGAGAGAGAATAAATGTTTTAAGGTGTCCCAAAAACCCTTCAAAAAATCCCAAAGTTAGTTTAGGTCAAAAGATTTCATTTAGAATTTGATCTGGAGGAAGTTTGTAAAAAATAACAAAAGGCTTGAAAACAGTAAAATAGGATCACAGGTCACTGTGAAACAGTACTTAGTTATCCAATTAACCCAGGTGACAAAGACTTCTCAAGGCAAATATGAAAGGTTATATATTCCAAGCAAAACTTACCTCTTTTACTATTGAGAGGACTAGTTTTACTTAAGTAATCAAAGACAACATAGAATATAGGTGATTATTTAAACAAGTCTCAAGATGTTTGTTTTCTGGGCAGACAATTTTAAAAGGTAAAGAAAAACCTTTTGCAATTTCTTATGAATGGCAGACCAATAGTTGAATAACATTCTTTCCTTTTAACAGTGAGAAAACCAATATTTAATTTTGTACCAGCTTACTTTTGATATTGAGATATTGATATTCTTTCCCACTGGGGGCTCAGTGGTAAAGAATCTGCCTATAATGCAAGGCATGCAGTGAGAGTCATGGGTTTGATCCTGGTCAGGCAGATCCCCTGGAGAAGGAAGTGGCAACCCACTCCAATATTTTTGCCTGGGAATCCAACAGAGAGAGGAGCCTGGCAGGCAAAAAGTCGGACACAAGTGAGTGACTAAGTGGACGCCCACACACACTTTCATATGAAAACTCATTCAACTTTTTAAAAAATTTAAAAATACGTTAAATATATTCTTTAGAAACATAATTTTATGGTAAAATTTTCAATGTGGCATAAGATATGTTTACTAACAAACCCAACAAACTTAAACTAGTTTTTATTTACTAAAGATTATTTCAGATAATGTGAACTTGAGAAACAGTTGGGCTAGTTCCTATTATATTTCTGAGAATCTGACTTGTATAAGCACTTAATTTTTTCCCTTAAATCAATTAAATAGAGCTCTTCTTATGAAATAATTTTGGAAATACCATCCAGAGGTAGAAAACACACACACATCTACAACACATATATTTATACATACAAACATACAGAGATATGCAAAGAGACTTTATATGTGGGGCCCTGAAGGAAAGAGGGCCTTTGCAAGCATAAGGAAACTTAAGCACATATTTGCAGTTTGGTGCTAAAAGGACGCCTACAGGAAGAGACAGGGCATGATCTAAGGTCCATTGTCAAAACTTCTGATTGATCCCCCTGGTTTCCCTGCTCTGGGCAATGCAGGCTCACAGTGAGTTCCTATTGCAATGTAAATGCATGGTTGCTCGACCTTTAGCTTGATTGGTGTAACTATAGGAAGTTCCTTGCAAACCCCGCTTCGTTTGCCTATAAAAACTGTTAGTTTACTCTAATAAAGTGGAACCGCTCTGACGGAAGGAACCCCTGTTGCGTCTGATTGTTCCCCTGCCTGAGCCAGGGGCTGCGGGGCGGACAGTTCAAGATTTGCCTTTCTCCAAGATCTCCCGGTTCGGCCGGGGGTAATCCCGCTGCCTTCCCTTTCTGCGGAAGGTCCCCGCATTTATAATTTCATTTAAAAATTTTAGCTGGGCCAGCACAGTAAGAGGCAGCTGTACCTTCTTTCTGCTCACACAGCTTTCACAATGTCATTTAGCAAGCTTGTTTTTGTCCAGGCCAGACCAATACTGACATCTGAGAGAGCAGAGCAACCAGCAGCTATAAAACACAAGACAATCCCAGTAAAGCTCAGGGGTTCTTGGCTAAGGGTACAGGTTATAGCTGAAATGAAGCTTCTGGAGATCCAAATTCTAGAAAGGATGATTGTTCACACTCATTCCAGCCACTGGCGCAGGCTGGTGAGGGTAAGCCCTGTGTTACGAATATGGACTTTGTGACAGCCTTAGAATCAGCCTTCAGAGAAGACCACTTCTATGAAGTCTGATTTAGTCTGGGTTTCATCCCTTTCATCTGGGAAAGAATCAGGGGTCGTATGAGCACTCTAATAAAGAGAACCGCTACTTCTATCCACATGGAACAATTCAGGTGGTATACTTCAGCAAAAAACAAGGCTGTTTCTAATCACATGCCACACCACACACACACACACACACACACACACTGACACTCAACCTGAAACTCACAAACGCACACACCTGTTGAGGAGTCACCATACAGCCTTTTCCCCTGGCCATCTGGTTTTTCCAACCTGGGAACACAACCCTAGCTCTTAGCCCATGAAGACTTTAGGATGCTGTCTTAACAAAATATAAAAAGAAAGAATGAATTATTCTCCTAATCTCATGGTTCAATCACATACCTATTTGTGACACCCACAATTTGAAAAACACAGGCAACCACTCCCAGACCTCGCTGTGAATGGCTATCATATGGATGCCCATACCTGGCTCACGATGGCTCTGCAGAAGTGGGTAAGGCAAGGCTGAAGCCTACCAAACCTGGAGTTAAACCTCGGTTACGCTGAATGTGTATCATCTTCTGGCATCATATCAGCTATCAGGTATACAACTCTTAAGCGCCAATAACAGTTGATTGGGATTATCATCTTTCCTTTGAGGAACTCCCTACAGTTCCCCATGTGAAATGAGACCATCTGGAAAGTAAAATCCTAGGAACTGACCTTAACTCCTTAACAGTTGGGCAGGTCTTAGGAGAGAAGATGCCTGTGGGGCTCCAAATTAGCTACCCCCAAACCTTTCCATCTCTATCAAGTTAATCAAAAGATGTTCAGAGAGCACATACTAAAACAAACACGGGCAAGTATGAGCTTGTGTCCTACTGGGCCCTTTACTGGGCTTTGTCCATTAATCATGGGATTAATCCGACAAAGCTTTCGTGATGGAGAACACTGCACTGGGACATGAGAAATCTGGGAATCCACTGGGTGGCACTTGGGGATCTGTTCTGGGAAGGGAGTGGTGAGAGGCAGGTGGCTATGGGTGAGGTGATACCTCACGCAGCACTTACCCTGGGTGAGGTTGGACAAAATTTTCCCAGGTTATAGCTGAAATGAAGCTTCGGGCAATTGGTTTCACACTCATTCCAGCCACTGGCGCAGGCTGGTGAGGGTAAGCCCTGTGTTACGAATATGGACTTTGTGACAGCCTTAGAATCAGCCTTCAGAGAAGACCACTTCTATGAAGTCTGATTTAGTCTGGGTTTCATCCCTTTCATCTGGGAAAGAATCAGGGGTCGTATGAGCACTCTAATAAAGAGAACCGCTACTTCTATCCACATGGAACAATTCAGGTGGTATACTTCAGCAAAAAACAAGGCTGTTTCTAATCACATGCCACACCACACACACACACACACACACACACACTGACACTCAACCTGAAACTCACAAACGCACACACCTGTTGAGGAGTCACCATACAGCCTTTTCCCCTGGCCATCTGGTTTTTCCAACCTGGGAACACAACCCTAGCTCTTAGCCCATGAAGACTTTAGGATGCTGTCTTAACAAAATATAAAAAGAAAGAATGAATTATTCTCCTAATCTCATGGTTCAATCACATACCTATTTGTGACACCCACAATTTGAAAAACACAGGCAACCACTCCCAGACCTCGCTGTGAATGGCTATCATATGGATGCCCATACCTGGCTCACGATGGCTCTGCAGAAGTGGGTAAGGCAAGGCTGAAGCCTACCAAACCTGGAGTTAAACCTCGGTTACGCTGAATGTGTATCATCTTCTGGCATCATATCAGCTATCAGGTATACAACTCTTAAGTGCCAATAACAGTTGATTGGGATTATCATCTTTCCTTTGAGGAACTCCCTACAGTTCCCCATGTGAAATGAGACCATCTGGAAAGTAAAATCCTAGGAACTGACCTTAACTCCTTAACAGTTGGGCAGGTCTTAGGAGAGAAGATGCCTGTGGGGCTCCAAATTAGCTACCCCCAAACCTTTCCATCTCTATCAAGTTAATCAAAAGATGTTCAGAGAGCACATACTAAAACAAACACGGGGCAAGTATGAGCTTGTGTCCTACTGGGCCCTTTACTGGGCTTTGTCCATTAATCATGGGATTAATCCGACAAAGCTTTCGTGATGGAGAACACTGCACTGGGACATGAGAAATCTGGGAATCCACTGGGTGGCACTTGGGGATCTGTTCTGGGAAGGGAGTGGTGAGAGGCAGGGGTGGCTATGGGTGAGGTGATACCTCACGCAGCACTTACCCTGAGTCAACATTCTGTGAATCTAGAATTATAGGACATTTCCAATGCAGCCGACACATATGTAGTGTTTCTGGAACCACAGTTGTTCTCACAAAAACATCATGGATTTTTTGCCATATCTGCATACCATCATGAGATCCTGAGTGTGTGCTCAGTCATGTCCAACTCTTTTCAACCCCATGAACTGCAGCTCTTCAGGCTCCTCTGTCCATAGAATTTTCCAGGCAAGAATATTGGAGTGAGTAGACATGCTCTTCTCCAGGGGATCTTCTTGATTCAGTGATTAGGCCTGCATTTCCTGCATTGAAGGTGGATTCTTTACCATTGAGCTATCTGGGAGCCCACCAGAATATGTAAGTATCTATATAAATGACCAAATCCTTCCATAACTTCGGATCATGCTGGGCATTAAGAGGTGAGCAGGATTTGGAGGACAGAGAAGAAAGGACATTAGTAGTGGTGCAAGGTGGATCTGGAGGCTTCTGGGTGGAGGGCGCCAGTCAGAAGGGGCGGAAAGGTGAATAAAGGACAGAGGGCATGAAAGGAAAAAAAAAAAGTCAAGTCGCTCAGTCATGTCTGACTTTTTGCGACCCCACAGAGGGGCCACAGAATTCTCCAGGCAAGAATACTGGAGTGGGTGGCCATGCCCTTCTCCAGGGGATCTTCGTAGCTCAGGGACTGAATCCAGGTCTCCCACATTGCAGGTGAACTCTTCACTGTTTGACCACCAGAGAAGGCATTAGTACCAAGCTAAGGAGACCTGGGTTTCACCCCCGGATAGTGGGGATGACAAGACAAAAAGGGTGCTTCTGAAAGTAGAATCTGGCAGAAACCGCTGGAGTGGCCAAGAGGGTTACTCTGAAAAGGGTCACTCACTGAGAGGGTAGAAGGTGGGCTCTCCTTTCCAAAGACAGCTGAGTTCTCTGCAGGTGAAAGTCTGGCTTTGGGGGCTCCCACACGCCTCAGCAAGAATAATGACAGAAGTATCTCCAAAATGCCAGATGTCAAAAAGTTTTTCCGAATCTTCGGATCTATTGATGTGAGTTCTTGGCTATCACTCTGAAAGGTGATAGGAACCATGGGAGGTTATAACCCACTGAGATTCCCCCGAATCACTGTCTGTTCTGTGCTTACTTGTCCTTCTGGGAAGCAGGTCAGGAGCGCACTGAGGGGTGAGCACAAGTGTGCAGGGTGAGGGGATGTTGAATCAATCCACAGTTCCCCCAACACATCACCCGGGCTTCAAGCTACACACATGTAAAATACCACTTCAAAGTACAAACCTCAAGATGTGCAAATAAAACTGTATCTATCTAACTGGCAAGGAATCACCGCACTACTGTTTTAGTGGTCGTGTCAAGTATTGGCAAGAAAAACAGGAAGTGGGGCTTCCCCTGGTGGTCCAGTGGGTAAGGACACCGCCGTGCAGTGCAAGGGGCGCCGGTTCAAGCCCTGGCCTGGGAAGATCCCACGTGCTGCAGAATGGCTGGACTGATGTGTCCAATCACCGAGCCAGAGCTCTGGAGTGCATGCACTCAGAGTCAGCGCTCTGCAACGACAGACCACCGCGATGGGAGGCCCACAGGAGCCAAAGAACAAAGACGGATGAAAATAGAGAAACGAAAGACCAATAGAAGTGGCCCGCCTGCTCCCCTCCCTCCCCAACCTGAGCCCCGCCCTAAATAAATAAATAAATAAATAAATAAATAAATAAAAGAAAAACAGGAAGTGGGCTCCCTTGGTAGCTCCAGCTGGTAAAGAATCCGTCTGCAGTGCAGGTGACACTGGATCAATTGTTGAGTCAGGAAGATCCCCTGGAGAAAGGATAGGCTACCCTCTCCAGCATTCTTAGCCTTCTCTGATGGCTCAGATGGTAAAGAATCTCCTTGCAATAAGAAGATCTAGGTTTGATCCCTGGGTTGGGAAGATCCCCTGGAGAAGGGAACAGCTGCCCACTCCAGGATTCTTGCCTGAATTCCACGGTTCACCCACGGGGTCCCAAAGAGTCAGACACAACTGAGCAATTTTCACTTTCACAGCTGATGTAGAGGATGAATTAATACAGTATTTCTTGGAAGGGGCAATATGACCAATCTACCCAGATACTTACAAAGGATATCTGGGTTGCCCTAGCTATTATCTATTGAGGAATAATGACAGAAGTATCTCCAAAATGCCAGATGTCAAAAAGTTTTTCCGAATCTTCGGATCTATTGATGTGAGTTCTTGGCTATCACTCTGAAAGGTGATAGGAACCATGGGAGGTTATAACCCACTGAGATTCCCCCGAATCACTGTCTGTTCTGTGCTTACTTGTCCTTCTGGGAAGCAGGTCAGGAGCGCACTGAGGGGTGAGCACAAGTGTGCAGGGTGAGGGGATGTTGAATCAATCCACAGTTCCCCCAACACATCACCCGGGCTTCAAGCTACACACATGTAAAATACCACTTCAAAGTACAAACCTCAAGATGTGCAAATAAAACTGTATCTATCTAACTGGCAAGGAATCACCGCACTACTGTTTTAGTGGTCGTGTCAAGTATTGGCAAGAAAAACAGGAAGTGGGGCTTCCCCTGGTGGTCCAGTGGGTAAGGACACCGCCGTGCAGTGCAAGGGGCGCCGGTTCAAGCCCTGGCCTGGGAAGATCCCACGTGCTGCAGAATGGCTGGACTGATGTGTCCAATCACCGAGCCAGAGCTCTGGAGTGCATGCACTCAGAGTCAGCGCTCTGCAACGACAGACCACCGCGATGGGAGGCCCACAGGAGCCAAAGAACAAAGACGGATGAAAATAGAGAAACGAAAGACCAATAGAAGTGGCCCGCCTGCTCCCCTCCCTCCCCAACCTGAGCCCCGCCCTAAATAAATAAATAAATAAATAAATAAATAAATAAAAGAAAAACAGGAAGTGGGCTCCCTTGGTAGCTCCAGCTGGTAAAGAATCCGTCTGCAGTGCAGGTGACACTGGATCAATTGTTGAGTCAGGAAGATCCCCTGGAGAAAGGATAGGCTACCCTCTCCAGCATTCTTAGCCTTCTCTGATGGCTCAGATGGTAAAGAATCTCCTTGCAATAAGAAGATCTAGGTTTGATCCCTGGGTTGGGAAGATCCCCTGGAGAAGGGAACAGCTGCCCACTCCAGGATTCTTGCCTGAATTCCACGGTTCACCCACGGGGTCCCAAAGAGTCAGACACAACTGAGCAATTTTCACTTTCACAGCTGATGTAGAGGATGAATTAATACAGTATTTCTTGGAAGGGGGGCAATATGACCAATCTACCCAGATACTTACAAAGGATATCTGGGTTGCCCTAGCTATTATCTATTGAGGAATAATTCTAAATCTGCCCAAAGATGTCTGTTTCAGACTGTTCACCTCAATGATCCTGATAGTAGCAAAAAGTATGAAATAGCCTATGACCAACAATAATAAACAGTTAAATAATTTATTAAGATTTCTACTATGGGATGCTATGTAGCAGTCAAAAATGTACAAACATATATAATATTGTTTTTAGCATTGACTAAAAAAGCAGTTTGGGGCTTCCCCTGGTGGTCCAGTGGGTAAGGACACCGCCTTGCAGTGCAAGGGGCGCCGGTTCGAGCCCTGGCCTGGGAAGATCCCACGTGCCGCGGAGCGGCTGGACTGATGTGTCCAATCACCGAGCCGGAGCTCTGGAGCGTATGCGCCCAGAGCCTGTGCTCTGCAACGACAGACGCCACCGCAATGGGAGGCCCACAGGAGCCAAAAGAACTGAAGACGAATGAAAATAGAGAAATAAAAGACCAATAGAAGTGGCCCGCCCACTCCCCTCCCTCCCCAACCCGACCCCCGCCCAAAGTAAATAAATAAATAAATCTTTAAAAAAAAAAAAAAGCAGTTTGGCACTTGCTATTGAAGAAGGATCAAAACTGGCATTTATGGGGACTTCCCTGGTGGTTCAGTGGTTAAGAATCTGCCTTACAATGCTGGGAATACAAGTTGGATCCCTGGTTAGGAAGCTAAGATCCCACAAGGAGCAGCTAACTCTACAAGCTGTAACTACTGAGCCTGTGTGCTCTGGAGCCTGTCTGCCACAATCTGAGTCCTGCCACAACTAGAGCGTGTGTGTGAAAGTGAGGGCACTCAGTCGTGCCCGGCTCTTTGTGACCCCATGGACTGTAGCCCGCTAGGCTCCTCTGTGCATGGAATTCTCCAGGCAGGAATGCTGAAGTGGGCAGCCGTTCCCTCCTGCAGGGGATCTGCCTGGCCCAGGGGCTGAACCCAAGTCTCCTGCACTGCGGGCAGGTTCTTTACCATCTGAGCCAGCAAGGAAGCCTGACAGATAGATACAGATGATAGATGATGGATGAATGAATGGATAGGTAGGTAAATTCACCTTTTATCAATCATCCCACTGTAAACAAAGAGATCTGTTTCCTAGAGGTGAAGGGATAAAAGCTGTTCCCTAAGCCTCAAAGTTGTACTCCAGCAACCGTGACAATACCATCCATGCTGCCCGCTGGGAGGACTCTCTCCCTGCCCTGCACATTTATGGCCGAGCTTCCACAAACCCTTGCCGGCCTTTATCCACTCCATTCACTCTGGTCCCAAGGTAAGACTCAATCCATCCATGCAGAATAGCAATGCCTTTGCCCAGGAATTCCCTGGTATTTGAACACAATCAAAGGACAAGTTAGATTTTTTCCTCCCCACCCCTCCCTTTCCAGGGAATAAAATGAGGTGCACAGTTACAAACGTCTAGCAGAGCACAGGGTTATGGTGGGCTGGCTCCGTCTCAGCTGTAGGAAGGGAAGTTCGTCTTGTAGATTTGTTACCTGGGCACCGGTTGCCCAGGCAGGGCAGCTTTCCAGGTGCAGGTCCTGAGCCCACCTCCCACCTTGCCCCACCTCTGCCAGGAGGGGAAACCTGTAACTCACAGCCAAGATTAGGGGAGGAGAGGGGGGAGAATCAGGCTTTGGGGGTCAGGCAGAAAGATCCAGAGTGCAAAGAGTCACTGAGGGAAGAGCAAAAAGAATAGGACCCACAGGGGAAGGAACTGCTTCCAGCCCATCTGAGGCTCCTAGGGACTGATGAAAAACTAGAAAAAAGGGGAAAGAAAAAAACCGCTGGCCCCAGCCCTGTTCTGCCTGTGAGTCATTTCAGTCAGACTATTTTTTTTTTTCAAATTGGAGTATAATTGCTTTACAAGATTGTGTTAGTTTCTGTTGTACAACAATGTGAATCAGTCATATATGTATACATATATCCCCTCCCTCTTGAACCCGCCATCCCCTCCCATCCCACCCCTCTAGGTCGCCACAGAGCACTGAGCTGAGCTTCCTGTGACAGCCAGCAGCTTCCCACTCGCCATCTATTTTACACATGGTAGTGTATACACGTCGAGGCCACTCTCTCCATTTGTCCTAGCCTTCCCCACTGTCCACAAGTTCCTTCTCTACATCCGTGTGTGTCTATTCCTGCACTTGAGGTAATGAACTATACACTTTTCCCCAAATATTAAAGAGTAAATAGTAAAGAGACAGTGATTAATGGTGTTTTGTAACTTAACTGTTCTGTATGGTTTTCTTTTTCTTCCAAGTTCTAGCAGATCACATCACCTGCGTCCCAGGAGCCCTGAGGGATTGCTGCCCTCTGCTGGACAAGAGGAAATTCACAGTCAACATTTGTCTCCAAAGTTTTGTTGCGGTTTGATTTAAAAAAGGATTTTTCCGTAAATAAGTAAGTTTTAAAGTTTAAACCAGAAAGTCATGAAACATTTTATATTTTTACAACGATTAAAATGCAGACGTGACTGTGAAATACAGTTACCTGCAATTGCTGATGAGTATGAAGGGATGTGACTCTTCAGGGAAGAGACTTTGTAGAACATAAGGAGCGTAATGTTCAAAGGGCACCGGCTTTGATCCAGTTCATCTTCTGCAAATTCAGAAGTCAGAAAGAATCTTTAAAAAGTATCAATAAAAGTACACATTCCCTCGGGCGTTGCTACCCCAGGACAGCCTGTCCTGTCCTCACTGATACACTCAGACACATTTGATTAAATCAAGTAACAACATGCAGGAAAATAGCATTAATTCCTGAAGCTGTTCATCAAAATACTATTGGCTAAAGAGACTGTGATTTATCCAGGTTAGGCAGGTAAGAAAACTGATTTTTTTTCTTCCAGTTTTGTTGAGATATAATTGACATATAGCACTGTATAAGTTTAAGGTGTCTACAGCATAATGATTTGACTTATACGTATCTTGAAATGATTACCATAATAAATTTAGTGAACAGCCATCATCTCATACAGACACAAAATTAAAGAAGTAGAAAACTTTTTTCCCCTTGTGACGAAAACTCTTAGGATTTACTCTCCTGACAACTTTCATATATAACATTTCCCAGGCAAGAATACTGGAGTGGGTGGCCATTCCCTTCTCCAGGGGATTTTTCCGACTCAGGGAGCAAACCCAAGTTTCCTGCTTGGCAGTTGGATTCTTTACTGCTGAGTCACCCCAGAAGCCCTTCATATAAAACATCCTGTAGTGTTAATTGTAGGGTTTTCTAGGTGACATTGGTGGTAAAGAACTTGCCTGCCAATGCAGGAGACTTCAGAGAAGCAGGTATGATCCTTGGGTTGGGAAGATCTCTGGGAGAAGGGCATGGCAACCCACTCCAGTATTCTTACCTGGAGAATCCCATGGGCAGAGAAGCCTGTTGGACTACAATCCATAGGGTCACAGAGTTGGACGTAACTGAAGCGCCTTAGCATGCATGCAGTGTTAAATTATATTTATCATGTTGTACATTACATCTCATGTTTATACATCACATTTTTTTTTAGTGGTATCCTAAGGATTTTCTATATATAGTATCAGGCCATCTGCAAACAGGGACAGTTTTACTTTCTTCCCTTCCAATCTGGATTCCTTTTATTTCTTTTTCTTGTCAAACTTCTGTGGCTAAGCCTTTCAGTACTAAGTTGAATAAAAGTGGTAAGGGTGGGCATTCTTGTCTTGTTTCTGACAAGAGGAAATGCCTTCAGCTTTTCATTATTATGTATGATGTTATCTGTGTGCTTGTCAGAGATGGCCTATATTATATTAAGGTTTGTTCCCTCCACATCTATTTTTTGAGAGATTTTATCATAAGTGGATGTCAAATTTTGTTAAAGCTTTTTCTATATCGATTGCAATTATCATATGATTTTTATTCTTAAATTTGTTGATGTATTTCATATTGATTGATTTGCAGATATTGAACTATTGCTACCTGCCTGCCATAAATTCTGCTTTATTGTGCCATATCTTTTAATGTATTGTTGAACTTGATTTGTTAATATTTTGTTGAGGAATTTGCATCTATGTTTGTTAGTAATATTAGCCTGCAATTTTCTTTTTGATGATATCTTTGTTTGGTTTCAGTATCAGGATGATGGAGTTTCTATTTTCTATAGCCCTCTGTCTCATGAAAGTTAGACCCACTGGTCTGCCAAGCCAAATGTTCTGGGGGCTCATCTTCCCTGTGCAAGATTCCCTTCTCCAGGGAACTCAGGAGCAAACCCAAGTTTCCTGCATGGCAGTTGGATTCTTTACTGCTGTCTCACCCCAGAAGCCCTTCATATAAAACATCCCGTAGTGTTAATTGTAGGGTTTTCTAGGTGACATTGGTGGTAAAGAACTTGCCTGCCAATGCAGGAGACTTCAGAGAAGCAGGTATGATCCTTGGGTTGGGAAGATCTCTGGGAGAAGGGCATGGCAACCCACTCCAGTATTCTTACCTGGAGAATCCCATGGGCAGAGAAGCCTGTTGGACTACAATCCATAGGGTCACAGAGTTGGACGTAACTGAAGCGCCTTAGCATGCATGCAGTGTTAAATTATATTTATCATGTTGTACATTACATCTCATGTTTATACATCACATTTTTTTTTAGTGGTATCCTAAGGATTTTCTATATATAGTATCAGGCCATCTGCAAACAGGGACAGTTTTACTTTCTTCCCTTCCAATCTGGATTCCTTTTATTTCTTTTTCTTGTCAAACTTCTGTGGCTAAGCCTTTCAGTACTAAGTTGAATAAAAGTGGTAAGGGTGGGCATTCTTGTCTTGTTTCTGACAAGAGGAAATGCCTTCAGCTTTTCATTATTATGTATGATGTTATCTGTGTGCTTGTCAGAGATGGCCTATATTATATTAAGGTTTGTTCCCTCCACATCTATTTTTTGAGAGATTTTATCATAAGTGGATGTCAAATTTTGTTAAAGCTTTTTCTATATCGATTGCAATTATCATATGATTTTTATTCTTAAATTTGTTGATGTATTTCATATTGATTGATTTGCAGATATTGAACTATTGCTACCTGCCTGCCATAAATTCTGCTTTATTGTGCCATATCTTTTAATGTATTGTTGAACTTGATTTGTTAATATTTTGTTGAGGAATTTGCATCTATGTTTGTTAGTAATATTAGCCTGCAATTTTCTCTTTTTGATGATATCTTTGTTTGGTTTCAGTATCAGGATGATGGAGTTTCTATTTTCTATAGCCCTCTGTCTCATGAAAGTTAGACCCACTGGTCTGCCAAGCCAAATGTTCTGGGGGCTCATCTTCCCTGTGCAAGATTCCTGGATTGAGGACCCCAATGTGGGGCTTAGACCCCTCAATCTTGGGGGGAACCTTTGCAATTGTAATCCTGTTTGTGGGTTACTTATGCAGGGGTATGGATCTTTTTTTTAAAGATTTATTTATTTATTTTGGGCGGGCGTTGGGTTGAGGGAGGGAGGGGAGCGGGCGGGCCACTTCCATTGGTCTTTCATTTCTCCATTTTCATCCGTCTTTGTTCTTTGGCTCCTGCGGGCCTCCCATCGCGGGGGCGTCTGTTGTCGCAGAGCACCAGCTCTGGGCGCATGCGCTCCAGAGCTCCGGCTCGGTGATTGGACACATCAGTCCAGCCACTCCGCGGCACGTGGGATCTTCCCAGGCCAGGGATTGAACTGGCGCCCCTTGCACTGCAAGGCGGTGTCCTTATCCACTGGACCACCAGGGGAAGCCCAGGGGGTATGGATCTTGACTATCCTATCTCTTGCCCTACTACTCATCTTATTATAGATTCTCTTTTAATTAATATCTTAATTATATGAGATCTTTTCTGCTAGTTTCCCAACATACTCATCGAGTTGCTCTGTAAATAGTTGTAATTTAGGTGTGCCCATGAGAATAGATGGAATTGAGGTCTTCCAACTCTGCCCTCTTGGCTGTGCCCCATAAAAGTTGATTTCTTTAAAGATGCTCTAATGACTGGAAAAATACATATATTACATGATTAATGCTCAGTAGTTCTTATTCAGGGTGTGCACTGAGCATATAAAATCTGAAAATATAGTTATCTAGGTTCCCCCCAAAAAGATTATGCAATTATCATATGATTTTTATTCTTAAATTTGTTGATGTATTTCATATTGATTGATTTGCAGATATTGAACTATTGCTACCTGCCTGCCATAAATTCTGCTTTATTGTGCCATATCTTTTAATGTATTGTTGAACTTGATTTGTTAATATTTTGTTGAGGAATTTGCATCTATGTTTGTTAGTAATATTAGCCTGCAATTTTCTCTTTTTGATGATATCTTTGTTTGGTTTCAGTATCAGGATGATGGAGTTTCTATTTTCTATAGCCCTCTGTCTCATGAAAGTTAGACCCACTGGTCTGCCAAGCCAAATGTTCTGGGGGCTCATCTTCCCTGTGCAAGATTCCTGGATTGAGGACCCCAATGTGGGGCTTAGACCCCTCAATCTTGGGGGGAACCTTTGCAATTGTAATCCTGTTTGTGGGTTACTTATGCAGGGGTATGGATCTTTTTTTTAAAGATTTATTTATTTATTTTGGGCGGGCGTTGGGTTGAGGGAGGGAGGGGAGCGGGCGGGCCACTTCCATTGGTCTTTCATTTCTCCATTTTCATCCGTCTTTGTTCTTTGGCTCCTGCGGGCCTCCCATCGCGGGGGCGTCTGTTGTCGCAGAGCACCAGCTCTGGGCGCCTGCTCTCCACAGCTCCGGATCGGTGATTGGACACATCAGTCCAGCCACTCCGCGGCACGTGGGATCTTCCCAGGCCAGGGATTGAACTGGCGCCTTGCACTGCAAGGCGGTGTCCTTATCCACTGGACCACCAGGGGAAGCCCAGGGGGTATGGATCTTGACTATCCTATCTCTTGCCCTACTACTCATCTTATTATAGATTCTCTTTTAATTAATATCTTAATTATATGAGATCTTTTCTGCTAGTTTCCCAACATACTCATCGAGTTGCTCTGTAAATAGTTGTAATTTAGGTGTGCCCATGAGAATAGATGGAATTGAGGTCTTCCAACTCTGCCCTCTTGGCTGTGCCCCATAAAAGTTGATTTCTTTAAAGATGCTCTAATGACTGGAAAAATACATATATTACATGATTAATGCTCAGTAGTTCTTATTCAGGGTGTGCACTGAGCATATAAAATCTGAAAATATAGTTATCTAGGTTCCACCCAAGAAGATTATGACTAGGGTGTGGCGGGGCACTGGATTTTGTCCGGAAAAACCCTCCAAGTACTTCTTTTATTTACACCCCATATAGAAACCTGAATTTAATGAAAAAAAGTTGGATGCCCAGTGTCATTTATACTTCAACTTTAATTTGATAAAACATCTGACTGCATGTGAATAGGAACAAGGAGGAGAAAGGGCCCTATATATGGATGATGTAGAAAGATGCTCCCTCCAGCAAGACATCAACCAAAATAAGAACCATATTTGATGATGTTAGAACTGCAAGCAGGATATAAATAATATGTGTAATTTCACTTAATATAATAATATTTAAAAATATGAGTTGAGTGGTATTTTCTCGTTGGTAGTTTTGCCAAATATCAACGTAGAAATTAGCCTTCTGCAGCTGCAGAGGCAATTGAATTTCCAGCTTGCTGGCATGTGGCTAAGTCCCTCTTTTCAAGAGCTATAAAATGGCCTGAACATCACTGATCCACAGCTCTCAAAATCACCTTGAGACAATGCGGTCGCTTTGGACTATCTGCTGAGGGAGGCAGGCAGCATGGCAGGAAAAGTCTTGCTCTGGAGAGACAAGAGACTCAAGTCCTGGTAGGGGCTTCCCTGGTGGCTCAGATGGTGAAGAACCTGCCCGCAATGCAGGAGACCCAGGTTCGATCCCTGGGTCGGGAAGATCCCCCGGAGAAGGGAATGGGTATCCACTCCAGTATTCTTGCCTGGAGAATCCCATGGACAGAGGAGCCTGGCGGGCTACAGTCCATGAGGTCGTGAAGACTCAGACATGACTGACCAACTAACACTACTGACCTGTTGCTAACTCAGTAGGTGATTTCGGATCCATTCACCCTTGCAGATTACTGTTCAATGAGAAAGTAAGGGGTCCAAACCTAAACACCTTCAGGGATGGGTAATGTCAGTGGGTGAAATGGGCTGGGATCAAGTCAGTGGGGAACAGTGAGGGCTGTGGAGCATTGAGAGTTCATGCCTTTGTCAAGGGATAGCTGCTGCTCAGCGCCTGCAGGCTCTTGTGTCAAAGGATAGCTATGAAGGTTGTGTACTGCTCAAGGGCACGATTCAGAGGACATGTCATTCACATCAGAGATGCAGACAATTTCTGTAGAGCGAATGGAGGAAAGGATATCTTCTAATTTGCACAAAGGTGTTTTATGGGCTTTTAGAAGCCCTAGTTACCCATCTGGGAATACAGCTCCAATGCTGCCAGGTCTGTTGCTGTTAGTGTTGAGAAGCTGTAAATGTGGCTTTTAATGTGATGTCTCCCTAATTTAAAATTAGGTAGAAACTAATTCCGAAACACATTTGACATTGTGTGAGCTAAAGAAAATACTTCCGGGGACCAGATTCAGGCTATAAGTGAAGATCTCTGACTGACCCAGGTGAATTGACATTTCAGAGACTTTTCTACTCTGTGTACCTGATATGTAATTCTGAAGAAATAAACACTAATTAACTGGGTAAGTCATATAGACGTTACAGGGATTCTATGGGTATATAAAGGAAAAGTGTGTCCTTTGAGTGATGGTATGTATAATGTTCTCCCTACCCATCATGTGGCTAACTTTAATTCATCCCTTATTACAAATGTTATTTCCCACCTAAATCAGATTTCTCTCTTACACTTTCTTAAAACTCCTTTCTTTTCCTGAGAACTCTTCAGTGTTATCACATAAGATAGTCGCCTGTGTGAACGCTTGCTTCCTGTTTCGTGCAGAGTATGTCTTTGTTAACCACTGCATGCCCAGTGGGGATACTCCTGATGTCTATCAGGCACCCAGTGTAGATTTATTAAGTGATGGATTAGTCTCCACTCATCACTGTAACATCTTCTTCTCAGCATCTCTGACTGAACTCGCTGCTTGGTGTTTGACTTCTGGGACCCAGACCCTGAAGGACGTCTCGTTTCTACTTCTGAGAAAGGCAGCCCCCCTCTCTGACCTGTCTCGTGAGTCAAGGAAGAGACCCAGTTCAAGGCAGTCATGTTCAGGACGTCCATTCTTGGTCTGTGACTAAAATTTACCTAGCTGGGGTTTGGAGGACTCGTAATTCAGGAAACACACACAAGATAAGTTTTTCTGAAAAAAAAAAAAAGTACACTCCATCTTTGATGCTGGAATTGGAGGGAGAGTTTTCTGCCCAGAATTAAATTCTGTTCCCTGTACATATTTTGCATTCTTATTTTATTTTAGATGAGTAACAAGATCATTATGAAGCCAACACATAGGCCAGTCCTCCTGCAGATTTATTGGAGAAATCTGGTAGCCTTCCAAGGAATCAGCTACCAGGTCTGTTGCTGTTAGTGTTGAGAAGCTGTAAATGTGGCTTTTAATGTGATGTCTCCCTAATTTAAAATTAGGTAGAAACTAATTCAAACACATTTGACATTGTGTGAGCTAAAGAAAATACTCCGGGGACCAGATTCAGGCTATAAGTGAAGATCTCTGACTGACCCAGGTGAATTGACATTTCAGAGACTTTTCTACTCTGTGTACCTGATATGTAATTCTGAAGAAATAAACACTAATTAACTGGGTAAGTCATATAGACGTTACAGGGATTCTATGGGTATATAAAGGAAAAGTGTGTCCTTTGAGTGATGGTATGTATAATGTTCTCCCTACCCATCATGTGGCTAACTTTAATTCATCCCTTATTACAAATGTTATTTCCCACCTAAATCAGATTTCTCTCTTACACTTTCTTAAAACTCCTTTCTTTTCCTGAGAACTCTTCAGTGTTATCACATAAGATAGTCGCCTGTGTGAACGCTTGCTTCCTGTTTCGTGCAGAGTATGTCTTTGTTAACCACTGCATGCCCAGTGGGGATACTCCTGATGTCTATCAGGCACCCAGTGTAGATTTATTAAGTGATGGATTAGTCTCCACTCATCACTGTAACATCTTCTTCTCAGCATCTCTGACTGAACTCGCTGCTTGGTGTTTGACTTCTGGGACCCAGACCCTGAAGGACGTCTCGTTTCTACTTCTGAGAAAGGAAGTCCCCCTCTCTGACATGTCTCGTGAGTCAAGGAAGAGACCCAGTTCAAGGCAGTCATGTTCAGGACGTCCATTCTTGGTCTGTGACTAAAATTTACCTAGCTGGGGTTTGGAGGACTCGTAATTCAGGAAACACACACAAGATAAGTTTTTCTGAAAAAAAAAAAAAGTACACTCCATCTTTGATGCTGGAATTGGAGGGAGAGTTTTCTGCCCAGAATTAAATTCTGTTCCCTGTACATATTTTGCATTCTTATTTTATTTTAGATGAGTAACAAGATCATTATGAAGCCAACACATAGGCCAGTCCTCCTGCAGATTTATTGGAGAAATCTGGTAGCCTTCCAAGGAAAACTGCATTTTTTGATGTTGAAAATAGTTCTTTTTAAGAATCATCCACAAGTTTCCAAAACACAGATAAAGAGGAGATTCCATAAAGTGACTGACATAGATGAAGTTAACGATGGTGGAAGAAATTGCAGAAGGGGAAGGAAAACCAAAACCATGCAAAAACAACTTCTCAAGGAGCAAAAGAGAAAATGAAAGGCAGGAGTAGAGGAAGGAAGTTTAAGAAAGAAAGAGAAGCCAGGAGCACTCCCGATGAGGTCATCATCAAGGGGAGGGTTTCTGTCCAAAACTTCAGCTCTGACTCTCTCAGTCTCTGTCCCACGCTCACGTTCAAGTCCAGCTGCAAGTATTCCTCAGTGTGCCCGTAGGCTGGCCACAGAGGCAGGCCTTCCCCATTAGGGTTCCTGGAAGTGAGAGATTTTCAGCCTCATTCAGCTAGGTTTTTATCCTCAAACACCTAGATACAGAGGAAGCTGGGAGGTTCACTTACCCAGTCCGAGCAAAGTTAGCCCAATATCTCATCATCTTCCGGCTCAGCACTTTCTCTTCCTCAGTGGCTCCTTCTGAAGGAAATAATCACAAAATCTGGCTCCCACAACAATTCACCAGAATCCCAAGGGGTCTTACACTGGATGGGTCACTTTCACACCTTTCTTTCCACTGCATCCCTAATAGCCTACCAAGTCACTGTTCACATCGCGGATTTGCAGACACTGACTTGCCCAGGGAATCATGCTTCCAGATGGCGGAGGCTGAACACACATCTTCGCTGTCCGTCCAATGCTCTTCCAGCCCTCTTCATGTGAATGCAAGTTACTTGGGGACAGAGACACCTCTCTATCAATCCATTAATTATTTTTTTTTTATTTGTAAATGTAATACTGCTCAAAGTACAAAATTCAAAATGCACGAAGTGTATCTAATGAAAATAAGCTTTTCCTCATCTCTCCCCTCTAGTCATTGAGTTACCAGCCTCAGAGGTATTTCTCGAGCACACTTCTGAAGGAGTATAGATGTACACAAGGGCTTAAGCAGACATCTGTTTATACACTTGGTACTACAATGGGCACAAGTTCTAACTCTTTCTCTTTCACTAAAATTGTATCCAGGAGTTAGTTTCACACTGGCACCTATAAAACTTCCATTTGTTCCTCTTTGTTGTTCTATAAATAGATAATATATAAATAAATATTTATATGTGTCTGTGTGCATGCTCAGTGGGTTCAAAGCCCACTTAGGTCTCTGTTTTCACAAACTGTCTATTTGTATGTTACCTAGTTTTTGACTGGCTTGTACTTTTCTCATTGATTTCACAAGCTCTTTCGATATTAAGGAATTTAACTCTTTGATATCTACATATGTTGTTCATTTTCCCATTTTTGAGGCTCCATGTGCCCATCACATAGTATAGACTCAGTGATGGCTACTAAGTAATAATAGTAATATTTATTAAGCACTCACCGACGCTTTATGAGAATTGTTTCATTTAATTCTTATGACAGCTCAGGAGGTAGTTCTGTTATTATTGACATTGTGAAATAAGAAAGAATAAATGAAACTGAGCAAATCACACTATACAAACACACTCTCGAGGACAGGTTCTGTCCTTATAACAGAGAGGCCAGCATGAATGGGTTAAGAGGCCATATTGTGTCATTTTTTAACTAAATAGTTTATTTATAACTTCTGTGTATGGTTATAATGGTTCTTAAAATTTTGATAACCTCACAAACAATTCACCAGAATCCCAAGGGGTCTTACACTGGATGGGTCACTTTCACACCTTTCTTTCCACTGCATCCCTAATAGCCTACCAAGTCACTGTTCACATCGCGGATTTGCAGACACTGACTTGCCCAGGGAATCATGCTTCCAGATGGCGGAGGCTGAACACACATCTTCGCTGTCCGTCCAATGCTCTTCCAGCCCTCTTCATGTGAATGCAAGTTACTTGGGGACAGAGACACCTCTCTATCAATCCATTAATTATTTTTTTTTTATTTGTAAATGTAATACTGCTCAAAGTACAAAATTCAAAATGCACGAAGTGTATCTAATGAAAATAAGCTTTTCCTCATCTCTCCCCTCTAGTCATTGAGTTACCAGCCTCAGAGGTATTTCTCGAGCACACTTCTGAAGGAGTATAGATGTACACAAGGGCTTAAGCAGACATCTGTTTATACACTTGGTACTACAATGGGCACAAGTTCTAACTCTTTCTCTTTCACTAAAATTGTATCCAGGAGTTAGTTTCACACTGGCACCTATAAAACTTCCATTTGTTCCTCTTTGTTGTTCTATAAATAGATAATATATAAATAAATATTTATATGTGTCTGTGTGCATGCTCAGTGGGTTCAAAGCCCACTTAGGTCTCTGTTTTCACAAACTGTCTATTTGTATGTTACCTAGTTTTTGACTGGCTTGTACTTTTCTCATTGATTTCACAAGCTCTTTCGATATTAAGGAATTTAACTCTTTGATATCTACATATGTTGTTCATTTTCCCATTTTTGAGGCTCCATGTGCCCATCACATAGTATAGACTCAGTGATGGCTACTAAGTAATAATAGTAATATTTATTAAGCACTCACCGTACGCTTTATGAGAATTGTTTCATTTAATTCTTATGACAGCTCAGGAGGTAGTTCTGTTATTATTGACATTGTGAAATAAGAAAGAATAAATGAAACTGAGCAAATCACACTATACAAACACACTCTCGAGGACAGGTTCTGTCCTTATAACAGAGAGGCCAGCATGAATGGGTTAAGAGGCCATATTGTGTCATTTTTTAACTAAATAGTTTATTTATAACTTCTGTGTATGGTTATAATGGTTCTTAAAATTTTGATAACCTCATTGGATTGACCTCTTATTTTAGGCACTGAACAGGTCATAAGCTCAGGAATAAATGAGCTAACCTCACTAGAAACAGTTCACAAGCATTCATATTAGATCACCTGAGTCCTGCGCTTTCGGCTGCAGTTATGGAAAATGTGGCTCTTGTCTTTGAAAACTCCCAGTGGTAGCCCATGGGAGCTCTGGGAAGGGCAGGGAGGGTGAGACTAGGTGTCAGGGAGAAGGAACTAAGTGGTTTGATTTCTCAAAATAACAGATTGTGGGACTTCTCTGGTGGTCCAGTGATTAAGACTCTGCAGGGGGTCTGGGTTCGATCCCTGGTCAGGGAACTAGATCTCACATGCCACTATTAGGAGTTTACATGCTGCAGCTGAAGATCCCACACGCTGCAAGGAATCAATTCAATATCAACATCAATTCAATATCTCACATGCTATGGCTAAAACCCGGAGCAGCCAAATAAATAAATAGCAGATTTCACAAATGTCCCCAGGTGCCCACTCCTATAGGCTTTAGTCCAGAGGGAAACACTCACTGAGCAAATGTTGGCCCCTCTTTTTCATCCCAGTTTCTAAAACTATGAGTGGAGCCAATCTTCAAGGAGAGCTTGCATCTGGAAACCAGAAGTTCTGTCCACCTCACCAGTCCTCCCAGGCTCTTTTTAGTGGTGGGGGTGGGTGAGGCTTCCTGCTAATAGCTGGGATTCTCCCTTCTCTCCCACTTATCCCAAGTTCATGTTCCTGCAAGAGCAGGAGTCCCAGAGGCCAGTTTCTTACCAAACATGATAATGTCACCCTTCAGGAAGGCGCCTCCAAAGACAAAGCGGATTTCATCAGTGTGATCAGCTTTGACAAAAGGTGGCTTCTTGTCCTTCAAGCACTGGGGCCGATGCTGAAACTCATAGAAGTAGGTAGGGGAACCAGAATCTGCAGGAAAGTAGGGAGGGTTTGTGGCAAGTATGCATGCCAGGGGTAGGAGGGGCTGGCCCCGCACTCCACCGATCTAGTCTGGGATCCACAGACTCATGGGCAGAATAGTCCAGAGACAAGAGGTGACCTTCACCAAGCTAACTCATTCTTCCTCATCTAAGGCTCATGTTTCCTGCCCCAGAGGCTCTCCTGTCACTACCCCTCAGGGCAGCCTGTGAAGGCAACAACAGTTCTACTTCTCAACAAAACAAAACAAAACAGGGGAGAGTGGGATGAATTAGAAGAGTAGGGCTGACCTATACACACTCGCAATGGATAGCTAGTGGGAAGCTGTTGTACGGCACAGGGAGCTCAGCTTGGCTCTCCAGGATGACCTAGAGGGCTGGTAAGAGGGAGGGGATATATGTACACTTAGAGCTAATTCACATTGTGGTGCAGCAGAAACTAACACAACACTGCAAAGCAACTATACTTCGATTAAAGATGCTCTCTATACTGACCTAAGATCTGTGAAGTAAGCCAGGAAGAGAAAGACAAATACCATACAATATCACTTATAAACTGTATCTAAAATACATTACAAAAATGAACTTATCTATGAAATAGACTCAGAGACATAGAGAAAAAGCTTGTGGTTGCCAAGAGGGAAGGGGGATAGGGAAGGGTTGGATTGGGAGTTTGGGATTAGTAGATGCAAATTATTATATATAGAATGGGTAACAACAACATCCTACTGTATAGCACAGGGAACTATAATCAATATCCTGTGATGAATCATAATGGAAAGGAAAACTAAAAAGAATATATACATATATATAATTGAATCATTTTGCTTTACAGCAGAAATTTAAACAACAGTGTAAATCAACTATACTTCAATTAAGTAATAAAAATTAACAAAAAAGAAAGAAGGGCAGGTTTGTGTCCCCACAAGTAACCTTCTCTTTCTTATTACTCCACTACTCATTACATATATTTGGGAAGACACTTCCAAAGAAAGGGCTCTTTCAAAGAAAGTGGTAAAGGATGGTAAAGTGGTAAAGAATCCACTTGCCAATGCAGAAGAGGCAGGAGATATGAGTTTGATTCCTGGGTTGGGAAGAGTGGAGTAGAAAATGGCAACCCACTCCAGTATTCTTGCCTGGAAAACCTAGCAGACTACAGCCCATGGAGTTGCAAAGAGTCAGACATGACTGAGCATGTACACGCATGCATTCTAAAGAGAAAGGTTAAGTGGGGGCCAGGGCCCTGAAAATATGGGGAGATGGGACTTTTCTACATTGTCCTGAAGAAAAGAAAGTACTAGAAACAACAAAGATTGATCAACATTCCCAGACACTGAAAGGCAGGGAAACTGTGAAGGTCAGCCTGCAGAGCTATATCCCAGGTGGCCTTGGGAACTCTCTCTCAGCAAGGGAACAGAAGGGCAGGGCAGAGCAGGAGCCACCAGTCCTCAGGCCAACAGGGATCTCTGTGGCCACCAGCTTGGCAGGAGCAGAGGTGCCTGCAAGGAGACTCACCTCTATGATACTGAGCTGTGATCAGTCCAGGGATCACAAAGAACACATCTCCAAGCAGATCAAGGAAGCGATTTCGTATGTCGACCAAGGAGTGCTTGTTGTGGAAATATTCATCAGCCACAAGGTATAAATACTGGACAGGGATGTGCTGTAAAACATCATGGTAGCAAGAGTTCCAGGTCAACAGTGATAGCCAACACACAGTGACAACCACCAAACATTTGCCTTTGAAGGCAGAATTCTGAGTGCTTTATATGCATTGTCTCATTGAATCCACACAGTGGCCCTAAGATGCAGGTGTCTGGATGAGCCCCTTTTGATGGGTAAGGAACTGAGGTTTAGAGAGGTAGAGTACTTTGTCCAAAGTGGTTATACTTCCAATCATAGGGCTGAAACATATATATAATTGAATCATTTTGCTTTACAGCAGAAATTTAAACAACAGTGTAAATCAACTATACTTCAATTAAGTAATAAAAATTAACAAAAAAGAAAGAAGGGCAGGTTTGTGTCCCCACAAGTAACCTTCTCTTTCTTATTACTCCACTACTCATTACATATATTTGGGAAGACACTTCCAAAGAAAGGGCTCTTTCAAAGAAAGTGGTAAAGGATGGTAAAGTGGTAAAGAATCCACTTGCCAATGCAGAAGAGGCAGGAGATATGAGTTTGATTCCTGGGTTGGGAAGAGTGGAGTAGAAAATGGCAACCCACTCCAGTATTCTTGCCTGGAAAACCTAGCAGACTACAGCCCATGGAGTTGCAAAGAGTCAGACATGACTGAGCATGTACACGCATGCATTCTAAAGAGAAAGGTTAAGTGGGGGCCAGGGCCCTGAAAATATGGGGAGATGGGACTTTTCTACATTGTCCTGAAGAAAAGAAAGTACTAGAAACAACAAAGATTGATCAACATTCCCAGACACTGAAAGGCAGGGAAACTGTGAAGGTCAGCCTGCAGAGCTATATCCCAGGTGGCCTTGGGAACTCTCTCTCAGCAAGGGAACAGAAGGGCAGGGCAGAGCAGGAGCCACCAGTCCTCAGGCCAACAGGGATCTCTGTGGCCACCAGCTTGGCAGGAGCAGAGGTGCCTGCAAGGAGACTCACCTCTATGATACTGAGCTGTGATCAGTCCAGGGATCACAAAGAACACATCTCCAAGCAGATCAAGGAAGCGATTTCGTATGTCGACCAAGGAGTGCTTGTTGTGGAAATATTCATCAGCCACAAGGTATAAATACTGGACAGGGATGTGCTGTAAAACATCATGGTAGCAAGAGTTCCAGGTCAACAGTGATAGCCAACACACAGTGACAACCACCAAACATTTGCCTTTGAAGGCAGAATTCTGAGTGCTTTATATGCATTGTCTCATTGAATCCACACAGTGGCCCTAAGATGCAGGTGTCTGGATGAGCCCCTTTTGATGGGTAAGGGAACTGAGGTTTAGAGAGGTAGAGTACTTTGTCCAAAGTGGTGGAACCATGATTCCTTCACAAGCCTGTGTGCACCCAGGCCTCATGCTCTTAACCACAATAGAAGTGTCTGGTCATGTTCATCCATCCCAACAGTCTACACGTCCCTCAAGTGCAGGGGGAGTGCCTGCTCTTACTGCACCCAGCGCCTAGGGGCATGCCAGGCCTTTGGACTCTCAAGAAGCATTTGTTCAATGAAAAAATGAATGAAATGAACCTGGCACAGAATACACACTGAGTGTATGTTTATGGAAAGAAGAAAGGAAGGAGGAAGGAAAGAAAAACGTCTCATTGTCTAGGATAAATATATCTCTATATCCCTAGTACAGAGAGTGAATGAATAAATGAATGAGTAATTGCCCTCAGTATTGCTAGAACCTAGTACAATACCTGACTGGTATGTAGTGAATATGCATCCCTAGTCTCAGGTGGTTTTCAGAATTCAAACGTTTTCAGTTCACAGACAGATAATTCAGTACATATGTTTCATATTTTGCGACATGCTCGGCAACTCCCCCGCCTCCACGATCATATGTTCACAGAGAAACACATGGTAGGATAAAGTGAGTGAATGTGTGGGAACAATAAAGGCCAGTGACTGTGTGTCAGTCTAGGTCAGTTTTGGCTGCCATGTGGCTTACAAGAAGCCTTTGGGTTATCAGAGCTATTTGGATGTTGAGACTGTGGATAAAGGATTGCAGAACTCTGCTTAGTGAATTTCTACTATAGGAATGAATGAGGAATGTCTCTACCCCCAGACCTACCCCTGAGTGTAACCCAGGAGGTCTGTGAAATGAATGGATCTCAGAGGACAGTCAGGCTCACTCACCAGGATTGAGTGTATGAGCTGCAGAGCGAGGGACTTGTTGGAACCCCCGAGGATCTCAGGAAACTCCTTCTGTGGAAAGAAGCAGGAGTCCTCTGTGAGAACATGAGGTCATCAGAAGGGAAACTGGTCTCCCAAGGGCCCAGGTACCCACCTTTCAGAGGGGAGGGCTGGCAAGCGCAGGAACCCTTTCAGCCCTCAGAGGTCCATGTACAGGCAGCAGCCTCAGTGGGCTGGTCAAGTAATGAAGTTTCTTCTCATATTATACAAAAGGCAGCCAGTCCCTGTCATACCTGCGGTCTTGTGGGAGCTGAGTGGCTACCACATTACGAGTTTAGTGCATCCTCTCCCAAATTCCTATGTGGATCCCCCAGGACCTCAGAATGTGACTGTGTATGCAGAGAGGGTCTTTAAAGAGGTCCTTAAACTAAAATGAGGATGCTAGGGTGAGTTCTAATCCAGTACCCTTATAAGAATAGAAGAAAGGAAGGAGGAAGGAAAGAAACTCGTCTCATTGTCTAGGACAAATATATCTCTATATCCCTAGTACAGAGAGTGAATGAATAAATGAATGAGTAATTGCCCTCAGTATTGCTAGAACCTAGTACAATACCTGACTGGTATGTAGTGAATATGCATCCCTAGTCTCAGGTGGTTTTCAGAATTCAAACGTTTTCAGTTCACAGACAGATAATTCAGTACATATGTTTCATATTTTGCGACATGCTCGGCAACTCCCCCGCCTCCACGATCATATGTTCACAGAGAAACACATGGTAGGATAAAGTGAGTGAATGTGTGGGAACAATAAAGGCCAGTGACTGTGTGTCAGTCTAGGTCAGTTTTGGCTGCCATGTGGCTTACAAGAAGCCTTTGGGTTATCAGAGCTATTTGGATGTTGAGACTGTGGATAAAGGATTGCAGAACTCTGCTTAGTGAATTTCTACTATAGGAATGAATGAGGAATGTCTCTACCCCCAGACCTACCCCTGAGTGTAACCCAGGAGGTCTGTGAAATGAATGGATCTCAGAGGACAGTCAGGCTCACTCACCAGGATTGAGTGTATGAGCTGCAGAGCGAGGGACTTGTTGGAACCCCCGAGGATCTCAGGAAACTCCTTCTGTGGAAAGAAGCAGGGAGTCCTCTGTGAGAACATGAGGTCATCAGAAGGGAAACTGGTCTCCCAAGGGCCCAGGTACCCACCTTTCAGAGGGGAGGGCTGGCAAGCGCAGGAACCCTTTCAGCCCTCAGAGGTCCATGTACAGGCAGCAGCCTCAGTGGGCTGGTCAAGTAATGAAGTTTCTTCTCATATTATACAAAAGGCAGCCAGTCCCTGTCATACCTGCGGTCTTGTGGGAGCTGAGTGGCTACCACATTACGAGTTTAGTGCATCCTCTCCCAAATTCCTATGTGGATCCCCCAGGACCTCAGAATGTGACTGTGTATGCAGAGAGGGTCTTTAAAGAGGTCCTTAAACTAAAATGAGGATGCTAGGGTGAGTTCTAATCCAGTCTGATTGGTGCCCTTATAAGAATAGAGAATTTGGACATGCCGAGACCCCAGGGGTGCGTGCATGTGGAGGAAAGACCTTCTGAGGACACAGCGAGAAGGTTGTGCAAACCAAGGAAGGAGGCCTCCGAGGAAACCAAGCCTGTGGGCACCTTGATCTTGAACTTCTAGCCTCTAGAACATTGAGAAAATACATTTCTGTGGTTTTAGCCACCTCGTCTGTGGTATTTCATTACGGCAACCCTAGGAAACGAATACAGATCACCACCTGACTTCAACAGCAAGCTGAAGTGGTTTATTTACTGCTCTCTCTGAAGGCCTTTGTTATTAGGTGCTCTGAGAAGTCAGCATCTGGCAGGGGCAGGCAGCGTGTGAGGCTGCAGAGTGGATGGTAAAAAACACAGAGGCTGCTTGGAGCTGAGTAAGAGCTACAAGCAGTTATTTTTTAAAATGACCCTTCCCTGGCCAGGAACACAGCTTAAAAACACGAGGGGGTAGAAATAGTAATCACAAAAGGAATTTCTCTGGTACATTTTCTGCTGAAAATCTTGGGATAATGAGTCATGACAGATATTTAAACAAATTTATCTTTTGGAATCTGAGGGAACTCCCAGAGTCATTCAAATAACCCACAGGTATATTTTAACTACTAAGAACCCCCTGTGTACGTTCAGGAGCTCGACTGTCTTTTGGAGACGTCTTATAGTCTTAAATAATCACAGAATGACAGAACCAAGGTAGGCTCTTGTGCCCTACAGACCGGGGCACCAGGTCCTATCCTCCTACTTGAGTAATTCCAATATCTAACATTTGCTGAGCATTTAGACTATATGCCAGGCTATTGGATGTATATCTGTGAGGTGGGTAGTAACATTAGCCCTATTTCATAGATGAGCGAACAGAAGTTCAGAGAGGTTAGGCAGCTCCCCGAAGGCCACACAGCAGGTAAACAGCAAACTCAGCATTTACAAACAAGGCTAAATACATCAAATTTATACACTGCTGTCTCCTCTCTAACTTGGAGACTTGGGAAAGTCATATTAGCATCTCTGAGCCTCAGTTTCTTTAGCTGCAAAATGGGAATAGTTAATTCTTGGTCACATTATTGTACAGACAGAATGCACTTGGCTTATGGAAGGCACTCATTCACGGTGGTTATCAGCAGTACCTGCCTTCCTTTTCCTAGCACAGATCTAGAAAGTATTTAAAGACTTAACCTGAAACACCGTCTGTGATTCAGTTGCCTCATTTACAACAAGGGAGAAATACTTTGAAAATTGAGAAAATACATTTCTGTGACTCTGGAGAACCCTAGGAAACGAATACAGATCACCACCTGACTTCAACAGCAAGCTGAAGTGGTTTATTTACTGCTCTCTGAAGGTCTTTGTTATTAGGTGCTCTGAGAAGTCAGCATCTGGCAGGGGCAGGCAGCGTGTGAGGCTGCAGAGTGGATGGTAAAAAACACAGAGGCTGCTTGGAGCTGAGTAAGAGCTACAAGCAGTTATTTTTTAAAATGACCCTTCCCTGGCCAGGAACACAGCTTAAAAACACGAGGGGGTAGAAATAGTAATCACAAAAGGAATTTCTCTGGTACATTTTCTGCTGAAAATCTTGGGATAATGAGTCATGACAGATATTTAAACAAATTTATCTTTTGGAATCTGAGGGAACTCCCAGAGTCATTCAAATAACCCACAGGTATATTTTAACTACTAAGAACCCCCTGTGTACGTTCAGGAGCTCGACTGTCTTTTGGAGACGTCTTATAGTCTTAAATAATCACAGAATGACAGAACCAAGGTAGGCTCTTGTGCCCTACAGACCGGGGCACCAGGTCCTATCCTCCTACTTGAGTAATTCCAATATCTAACATTTGCTGAGCATTTAGACTATATGCCAGGCTATTGGATGTATATCTGTGAGGTGGGTAGTAACATTAGCCCTATTTCATAGATGAGGGAACAGAAGTTCAGAGAGGTTAGGCAGCTCCCCGAAGGCCACACAGCAGGTAAACAGCAAACTCAGCATTTACAAACAAGGCTAAATACATCAAATTTATACACTGCTGTCTCCTCTCTAACTTGGAGACTTGGGAAAGTCATATTAGCATCTCTGAGCCTCAGTTTCTTTAGCTGCAAAATGGGAATAGTTAATTCTTGGTCACATTATTGTACAGACAGAATGCACTTGGCTTATGGAAGGCACTCATTCACGGTGGTTATCAGCAGTACCTGCCTTCCTTTTCCTAGCACAGATCTAGAAAGTATTTAAAGACTTAACCTGAAACACCGTCTGTGATTCAGTTGCCTCATTTACAACAAGGGAGAAAAAAATCCCATCTTTGAAAACATTGCTCTGTAGGTCAATTAATAATTGTCAGAATATACCTTTAATAGCCCAGTGAACTCAGGGTTCTGATTGCAGAGGACCACCGTCGAGCCTCGTAACTCAACAAATCACTGTATTTCATAACCTCACTGCCCCAAGCTTGAAAGGTGGATGTTGGTATGTAGAAAGGACCTTTGATACATTAAAAATTGAGTACTGTCTTGTGAGGACTGACGAAAAACTTATTTTGAATGGGGAGGGTCTTCTCAAACTACAGGGTCAAACAAATCAAGGCTGCTATTCAGCATTCAGGCCTCAGCTCAAATAGTCCCTCCTCAGAGAAGTCTTTCCTGACATGCCATCCCCATTACCCCTCCCAAAGAAACCTCCTCTTTCAGTCTATGTACTTCACAGCCCTTAGACTCTCCAAAATCATCCTTTCAATCTTGCATGTCATAGCAAAAAGCATGAACCATGTGACTTGCTCATTGGCAAATGCTGTTTTTCTTATGACTTGTTGGATGGATGAAACAATTCAATAATTTTGCAACTTGGACTGCCTTAGAGAGCATTCTTGGAAATCAAATGCCAGAACCAAGGCTAGACATGAAAGTGTGAAGGTTTGAAGTTTTCCAACCCTGTATGAATTTCACCTTTGAGAGAGTAACAGTGCTTATTTGAAAAAATCACTCATAATATTTTGAACAAAATTCAGTTGGATCCAATCCTCTCTTACTTATTGTAGAGTTGTTTCCTTAACCCTGTATAAGGAACAATGGCACTTAAATCTACATCAAATTTATACACTGCTGTCTCCTCTCTAACTTGGAGACTTGGGAAAGTCATATTAGCATCTCTGAGCCTCAGTTTCTTTAGCTGCAAAATGGGAATAGTTAATTCTTGGTCACATTATTGTACAGACAGAATGCACTTGGCTTATGGAAGGCACTCATTCACGGTGGTTATCAGCAGTACCTGCCTTCCTTTTCCTAGCACAGATCTAGAAAGTATTTAAAGACTTAACCTGAAACACCGTCTGTGATTCAGTTGCCTCATTTACAACAAGGGAGAAAAAAATCCCATCTTTGAAAACATTGCTCTGTAGGTCAATTAATAATTGTCAGAATATACCTTTAATAGCCCAGTGAACTCAGGGTTCTGATTGCAGAGGACCACCGTCGAGCCTCGTAACTCAACAAATCACTGTATTTCATAACCTCACTGCCCCAAGCTTGAAAGGTGGATGTTGGTATGTAGAAAGGACCTTTGATACATTAAAAATTGAGTACTGTCTTGTGAGGACTGACGAAAAACTTATTTTGAATGGGGAGGGTCTTCTCAAACTACAGGGTCAAACAAATCAAGGCTGCTATTCAGCATTCAGGCCTCAGCTCAAATAGTCCCTCCTCAGAGAAGTCTTTCCTGACATGCCATCCCCATTACCCCTCCCAAAGAAACCTCCTCTTTCAGTCTATGTACTTCACAGCCCTTAGACTCTCCAAAATCATCCTTTCAATCTTGCATGTCATAGCAAAAAGCATGAACCATGTGACTTGCTCATTGGCAAATGCTGTTTTTCTTATGACTTGTTGGATGGATGAAACAATTCAATAATTTTGCAACTTGGACTGCCTTAGAGAGCATTCTTGGAAATCAAATGCCAGAACCAAGGCTAGACATGAAAGTGTGAAGGTTTGAAGTTTTCCAACCCTGTATGAATTTCACCTTTGAGAGAGTAACAGTGCTTATTTGAAAAAATCACTCATAATATTTTGAACAAAATTCAGTTGGATCCAATCCTCTCTTACTTATTGTAGAGTTGTTTCCTTAACCCTGTATAAGGAACAAGATGGGCACTTGTTACAGATTCTCCCAATCTGCAGTTCTCCACCTTCAAAGAGAAAAGGTGACCACTATGGACTTGGGTGATAGGCTCCAGCTTTCTAAACACTGGAGAGATCTATGGGCATGCCCAGTGTGAAACAGACAGCTGTCCACTCTTGAAGAAGCAGGAAGAGGCACAGAGGAATTCTTACCATGGGCAGCAGGAAGCCACACTCTTGGTTATTGACTCCAATGATGGAAGGAACAGGTTTAAATGATTTTTGAGCCAACAGGTCCAGCGGCTCATGAGGAAAGAAAGAGCCATCAACTACTCGAGTGAAAGACTTTGTTTTCTGAAACAGGAAGAAGAGAAACATTGGCAGCTGTTTCTTTTCACAAAATCTGATATCCCCAAATCCTACTCCAGCTGAGCCAATCCACTATAGCAAAAGGCATTAAGAAAGGAAAAAAATCACTCACTCTTTGGCCCATCCCTGTCAATCACTCTGGACTGCCGGGCCAGCTCTGCCATTCACTTAGGCAAATGGGCCCAACTTTTCTGGGCCTTAATTTCCTCATCTGCTAACTGGGAATAAACAAGCTGATCTTTTATCAGATAACTGAGTTTTTAGAAAGTTCTCGGTTATTTTCAGCTCCTGATCTTGACTTTAGCTCATGGTGGCCTGTCAAGCAAATGTGGATCCTCTTCCCAGTGTGATTCCCTTCAATGATGTAGAGAGAACCTTTGCGCTTTGTTGGGTCTTCTCCCACCTAAGCAGCACTGTGCCTTGTCAATTTCCTTAAACTATAAGGACTTTATATTCCACGCTGCTTTTTTTTAATTGTCATTACTAGGACTCCCAACCACCCCCTCCCCTCATCTGTCCTAGTTCTGAGTCAAAATAAGTAAGACAGAGGTAGGATTTGCCTACCACTTTATCCAAAGGACAACCCTGTACCCCGACGCCCTCCTTCTTCACCTGGTTGATGCTCAGCAGCTCCTTGGAGGACTTTGCCCGCAGGCACTGCAGCAGGGCCACGGAGTCTGATGCGTTGCAGTTACAAATACTTGCAATTATCTGCAGCTATTTCCAGAGAAGGAACAGGTCAGTGCACAGGACTGAGAGCCTCCAGGAAAATGAGAGCTGGAAAGGGTGCTCTGTGCAGCCCCAGGCTGCTGCGTTATATACGAAGACCAGCATGCTGCTTTTCCCCGTCCCCAGGGCCCATAACGGGGTGCACACACTGAGGACAGGCTAGCACTGCGTCATCCTCACTGCCTTGACCCTCCTCCTTGCCTTGAATAGTCACCCAGGCTGGATCTGTATCAGCCTGTCAGCTCTGCTCAAGTCCCACCCTCTTCCCTACCTGGAAAATCTGAACATGCCCTGAATGACCTTTTCCTGTCTTCACAGTAATTCCATTCACTGTTTGAGGCCTGAGGCCCAATCCCCCTCTTTTTCAGGCTGTCCTTTTAGACCATTGCACCCCGTGGGCCCTTCTTCTTTTAATATGTTACTCCAGTGCCCTCCCTTTCCTCCCCTATCTAGCCTTTGCTAAACACTTTCCCACTCTCTCACTTGGCTTCCTACACGTGTAGAACTTCCTTGAAAGTGGTGGTCCTTACTCTGGAGTCCTGGATTCTCTGAGAATTCAATGGAAGCTACAGACCCTCTCCCTAGAAGAAGCTCAAACATGGAGTCTCCAACAATGGTAGGCATTCTAGAACCACCTCTCCTACTCCACATAGATTCCAGGTTAAAAATCTTTATCATAAAGAGGATTGATGCCATCCAACCATCTCATCTTCTGTCACCCTCTTCTCCTGCCCTCAAGCATCAAAGTGCTCTCCAATGAGTCGGCTATTCGCCTCAGGTGGCCACAGTAGAGTTAGTAGATAAGCCATATGCAATATAGTGGACTGAGTTATGAATCACCAGCAAAGAATAATGGATAAGATGTAAGAACTACCACACACATGCTTATACACATAGTCTTCTCAAGTTAGTACATACTTTCTCCACTTACACACCAATGGGTCTTAAAACAGCAGGGAGGGCTTCCCTGGTGGTCCAGTGGGTAAAGACTCCACCTTGCAGTGCAAGGGGAACTGGTTCGATCCCTGGCCTGGGAAGATCTCACGTGTCGTGGAGCTGCTGGACCAGTGTGTCCAATTACAAGCCAGTGCACTGAAGCACATGCGCCCAGAGTCAGTGCTCTACAAAAAGAGAGGCCACTGCAATGGGAGGCCCACACAGGCTAAAAAATAAAGATGGATGAAAAACAACAACAAAAAATCAATAAAAAGAGGCCAAAATTAAAAAAAAAAAAAAAAAACAGTAGGGAAAGCAATGAGCACTCAATATGTGTGTGGCGAACACACACACTAAAAGTAGCTTAATATGTCATGCTATCAAAATCAATATTCCTTGTATAGGGAGGGTGTTTTCTAAAACTATATTACAACTCTATGTTCCCACTCTTGGTGTACATTGTTAATTTCTACAAGGTGTCTTAAGATAATGCACCACGAATGTGAATGATTCCCAGGAAATGGCTCCACAGTCCAGTGCTTAATTAATATTCATTGAATGAATCAGCTCCTTCACGAATTCATTCATTCAGCAAATGTTTAGAATCTCCTCACACATACTAGACACTATGCTGGGACATGAAAGATACAGAGAGAACCTGCCTCTAGTTCTTCTTATCTGGTAGAGCACTAAGACCAGAGGATAGATGACAAATATCTAGGACACATGCTTCAATTCCCCCTCACAATATCAGGCTGCACAGCATTGATCAGTCACAGTGTTATTTCACAACAAGCTGGAAACGACCTCAGAACCTTTCTTCACATAGCACTCTAGGTGGAGTAGAGCAAGTAGATAAGCCATACATAATACAGAAGACTGGTTAGATATCACCAGCAAAGAATAATCAATCAGATGTAAGAACTATCACACATATGCTTACACACACACACACTCTCATGCACACCAGCAGTAGTGCACTGTGCACTGGATCCATTTCCTATTGAACCAGATCTTCCACAGAGCAACAAGGGTTACTGTGGGCCAACATCAGATCCTTTGGTCACGGTCAGTAAGGACAGCCAAGCACATGGTCTCTGGACACCTGACTGCATTCTCGTCTGACCAAAGAGAGGAAGCTGAAGAAGAGCTAACAATATACCTACATCATCATTCCTGTCGTAATCAGGGGCCTTCAGGTAAGGGATGATGGCCACTCCACTCTCCATGATGGCTCTGTGGAATAAGCCGTGGGCCATGTTGGACAGAACCTGGAGAGAGAACACAGGAGACCCAGGAGAAGTTATACAGGGGCTCCCCCCATACAACACCTGGTCCTTCTTTAAAGAAAACTTTCATAGAGACGCAGATGTAGAGAATGGACTAGTGGACACAACGGAGGGGCGGGGGAAGGAGAGGTGGGACGAATTGAGAAGGCAGCAATGACATGTATGCACTGGTATGTATAAAGCACACAGCTAGTGGGAAGCTGCCATGTGACACAGGGAGCCCAGCCTGGCACTCTGTGATGGCCTAGAAGGGTGGGATGAGGGAGGTTGGGGGGAGGCCAGAGAGGGAGGGGATATATATATATATATATATATATATATATATATATATATACATGGCTGATTTGTGTTGTTGCATGGCAGAAACAATACCATCATTTCATTGGAGGATGGTTATAAAGCAACCATCCTCCAATGAAGAAATTTAAAAATAATAAAAATAAAAGATACAAAGAAAACTTCCCAGGAGGCCTCCTTGAGTTCTAAACTTAGAGGAAAAAAAGTCCTGGTTTGGGAATTTCAAGGACTAGCTGCAAAGGTTTGGGCAAGTCTTCTAGCCCCTCGGAGCCCCAGATTCCTCATGAACTTGGAGGTCAAGGCTTCTGGCATGCGAGCCCTAGCTCCCTCAGAACCTTTCTTCACATAGCACTCTAGGTGGAGTAGAGCAAGTAGATAAGCCATACATAATACAGAAGACTGGTTAGATATCACCAGCAAAGAATAATCAATCAGATGTAAGAACTATCACACATATGCTTACACACACACACACTCTCATGCACACCAGCAGTAGTGCACTGTGCACTGGATCCATTTCCTATTGAACCAGATCTTCCACAGAGCAACAAGGGTTACTGTGGGCCAACATCAGATCCTTTGGTCACGGTCAGTAAGGACAGCCAAGCACATGGTCTCTGGACACCTGACTGCATTCTCGTCTGACCAAAGAGAGGAAGCTGAAGAAGAGCTAACAATATACCTACATCATCATTCCTGTCGTAATCAGGGGCCTTCAGGTAAGGGATGATGGCCACTCCACTCTCCATGATGGCTCTGTGGAATAAGCCGTGGGCCATGTTGGACAGAACCTGGAGAGAGAACACAGGAGACCCAGGAGAAGTTATACAGGGGGCTCCCCACATACAACACCTGGTCCTTCTTTAAAGAAAACTTTCATAGAGACGCAGATGTAGAGAATGGACTAGTGGACACAACGGAGGGGCGGGGGAAGGAGAGGTGGGACGAATTGAGAAGGCAGCAATGACATGTATGCACTGGTATGTATAAAGCACACAGCTAGTGGGAAGCTGCCATGTGACACAGGGAGCCCAGCCTGGCACTCTGTGATGGCCTAGAAGGGTGGGATGAGGGAGGTTGGGGGGAGGCCAGAGAGGAGGATATATATATATATATATATATATATATATATATATATATACATGGCTGATTTGTGTTGTTGCATGGCAGAAACAATACCATCATTTCATTGGAGGATGGTTATAAAGCAACCATCCTCCAATGAAGAAATTTAAAAATAATAAAAATAAAAGATACAAAGAAAACTTCCCAGGAGGCCTCCTTGAGTTCTAAACTTAGAGGAAAAAAAGTCCTGGTTTGGGAATTTCAAGGACTAGCTGCAAAGGTTTGGGCAAGTCTTCTAGCCCCTCGGAGCCCCAGATTCCTCATGAACTTGGAGGTCAAGGCTTCTGGCATGCGAGCCCTAGCTCCCTCACTTCTCATCCTTGAAAAGAGACCAAGCCCCTCACTCACTATGTATTTGTGAGGCCCGAGAGAGACAATGTGTTCACGAGCGTTTGCTCAAGAGGAAAGCAGCAGATGTGCGTGACTCATCGTCTTCATTTTTGTCACCTCCCCTACTGAGGTTCCTTCAGGCCCCAAAGAGAAGAAACTCACAAGGCTGGAAACGCTTATAGCTCCTGCTGACTCGCCGAAGATGGTCACGCAGTGTGGGTCCCCACCAAAGAACTCGATGTTCTCCTGGACCCAGGTCAGGGCGGCGACCTGGTCCATGAAGGCCCAGTTCCCCCGCGCGTGCTTGTCCCCTGTGCTGTGGACAAGAGGCAGGGCAAGAATGCTCATTGGGCTGCTGTCCGCTTCCCGCAGCCCTGGGTGGAGGAGGCGGAGGCTGGGGGCTGTGTCAGGGCACCACCACTCCAGCTGGAGGAAAGGTCAGAGGCCTGGGACAGCTGGGAGAACCAGGCTTCATTCTCACTCTCTGCTGGGCTTTGGGTTTCTTTGAGAATTTGATGATTGCTCCACACCCCAGTAAAGTGCACAGAGACCCTGGCATGGGCAGTTTCAGGATATTCACAAGGGCCCCTGAAATCATGGATTCTAGAAGAGTCCTGCTCCTGAGAGCTGGTCTGCACCAAGAAGCAGGACCTCCCTGGGCACAGGGGTTCCAGTGAATGACTAAATGAGTAACGATGGTAACAGCAGCTACTACAGCATCATGGAGGAGGGGATGGCAGCCCACTCCAGTATGCTTGCCTGGAGAATCCCATGGACAGAGGAGCCTGGCAGGCCACAGTCCATGGTGATGAATGTCAAGAGTCAAACATGACTGAAGCAACTGAGCAGGCGGCATCGTGCACAGTGCTGTTCCCAGGTCTTTACAGCTGATGCTCCTGTAATCCTCTCACCCTGTAAGGCAGGTGATGCTGGTCTTCCTCCTTTCTCCTTCTGGGTTTTTACCTTTCTCGCTCCTGTTCTCCCCAATCCTAGCTGCAAAGGGGACCAAGCCCCAGATTCCTCATGAACTTGGAGGTCAAGGCTTCTGGCATGCGAGCCCTAGCTCCCTCACTTCTCATCCTTGAAAAGAGACCAAGCCCCTCACTCACTATGTATTTGTGAGGCCCGAGAGAGACAATGTGTTCACGAGCGTTTGCTCAAGAGGAAAGCAGCAGATGTGCGTGACTCATCGTCTTCTTTTTTGTCACCTCCCCTACTGAGGTTCCTTCAGGCCCCAAAGAGAAGAAACTCACAAGGCTGGAAACGCTTATAGCTCCTGCTGACTCGCCGAAGATGGTCACGCAGTGTGGGTCCCCACCAAAGAACTCGATGTTCTCCTGGACCCAGGTCAGGGCGGCGACCTGGTCCATGAAGGCCCAGTTCCCCCGCGCGTGCTTGTCCCCTGTGCTGTGGACAAGAGGCAGGGCAAGAATGCTCATTGGGCTGCTGTCCGCTTCCCGCAGCCCTGGGTGGAGGAGGCGGAGGCTGGGGGCTGTGTCAGGGCACCACCACTCCAGCTGGAGGAAAGGTCAGAGGCCTGGGACAGCTGGGAGAACCAGGCTTCATTCTCACTCTCTGCTGGGCTTTGGGTTTCTTTGAGAATTTGATGAAAGCTCCACACCCCAGAAAAATGCACAGAGACCCTGGCATGGGCAGTTTCAGGATATTCACAAGGGCCCCTGAAATCATGGATTCTAGAAGAGTCCTGCTCCTGAGAGCTGGTCTGCACCAAGAAGCAGGACCTCCCTGGGCACAGGGGTTCCAGTGAATGACTAAATGAGTAACGATGGTAACAGCAGCTACTACAGCATCATGGAGGAGGGGATGGCAGCCCACTCCAGTATGCTTGCCTGGAGAATCCCATGGACAGAGGAGCCTGGCAGGCCACAGTCCATGGTGATGAATGTCAAGAGTCAAACATGACTGAAGCAACTGAGCAGGCGGCATCGTGCACAGTGCTGTTCCCAGGTCTTTACAGCTGATGCTCCTGTAATCCTCTCACCCTGTAAGGCAGGTGATGCTGGTCTTCCTCCTTTCTCCTTCTGGGTCCTCTCTCCTCCCTTCTCCACCTTGTTCTCAAAAGGCTGACCTGTATGAACTATACCACCCAGACTCCCCACTGTGCGGTCAGTGGGATACACAGGCTGGGGGCTTCAGAGTGGAATACCGATAGACTGGGAAGATGATTCTAACACCACCCCAACCTCTGCTGGGAAGTGGTTTGGGCAGTGGCTCCATTTCTCTGTAGTCAGAGCTCATGTCTTGCCCACCCCCAGCAATGATATCCAGGCAATGATATCCACAAACATGTTCCAAGGCCAATGATGGATTCATTGTTTCCTTTTCACAGACAAGGAACAGAGGCATAGAGTGGTTAAGTCCCTTGCCCAGGAGCTAGAAAGTTGCAGATTCGGGTCCATGTTCCTAACCAGGTCCCCAGCTGCTGGGTAGTACATGTATGAGAGTAACTTTGGGATCATAGTCTTCTCCTCCTCCGTCTTCTAGTCCCCCACACCACTCCTCCCTTTGATTCTGTCTCTGTCCATGTCCCCTAGTTGGCAGGAACTACCTTCTCTCTCCCACAGTCCCGGAATCTGGCCAGGAGCCACGCTCTGCCAATTTCGTTTCTGTTCCATCATGGCTCCCACACTGATTCCCATTCCTCCATCTCTGTGCATCCTGATTCACAGTTTGGTCACTTATGATCTGGGTGACCGTGAGCGAGTCACTTAGCCTGCTTTGCCTCAGTGTCCTCATGTCTGGATGGGGTTAATAAGGGTGCCTGCTTACAGTAAGGGCCACGCACATGTTAGCAATTGCTGTAGTTATTCAGCCACCAGCCTGCTTAACCCCAGGAGCGGCACCTGGGCTGTACTGCAGCCCCCCAGCCAGATGCCCCATCTGAAGCCCAGGCACCACTAGTCCAGGCTGCATGCTGCTCGGCAGTGACCTTCCACCACACTGCTCTGCACGGCACTCCTCGGTCCCTCCTTCTTTATCTGATAAAAAACAGTTGCCATGCACAGCCTGACATTCAAGGTCTTTCTCAAGCAGACCCTTCCCTCTCCCTTTTCACATCCTTCTCCCGCTATGTCTTTATCTACCTGTCTGCTAGAACCCAGATGGTATAAACAATTCTTGGGAACCTTTCTGTCGAGGGAATCTTGGGCAGAGCTCCAATGTACAGACCTGCTAAACGTGTAATCCCTCTGGTCGGGACATCAGTCTGGCGTCAGCCCTTCTTGCCTTCCCCCGCAGCCTGACAGCCACCTCCCTGTGCTACATGCCCCAAAGCCCAGTTTGCAAATATCATTCCAGCCCCATGTGCGGCTACATTTCCTTCCAACTTCCTAGTCTGCTGAGGCAGCCCCTTTGCCAAGTGTGCTTTCTCCCAAGCCTTCATCCCCAAGTCTTTGAGGTGCAGCTGGTTCAAAGCCTACCACTCTCAGGAAGCCAAGCGGATTCCTTGCAGCTCTCACCCTCGGAGCATGACTCACGTCCTGCCTGGGAGCCCGGGGATTTGTGTCCCTGTGTTATCTCCCCCACGACACTGAGAATTGGATTCACGCTGGACTCCTTGCTGCCTTCCCCATACTATCTGACCTTTTGCTCACACTGCATCCGGACCAGGGCTTAGGTTCTGCTGTGTTCTTAGCAGGATCATGAGATGGCCAAGAGCCCCAGCTCTGCTCTGTGACCTCTGGGAAGCCGCTTCACCTCTCTGTGCTTCTATTTTTCAATTGTAGACTGAAAATAACACTATGTTTCTCATAGAATTATTCTGAGGGTGAGTTATTATGATTGTAGAGCAAGTACTTGGACTGGTGTTGGGCTCATATGAGCACCTGAAACATGCTCAATGTTACTGAGGGGAAGTGAAGCCATTAACAGAGTGATAATTTTCAGGTGAGCATTGGAGGAGCCCGGAGATGGGGCCCAGGGGCAGACCCTTGGGACTGCTTACACTCCCTGTTTTCTCACCTCGCAGGGTGCACATTTCCCTTGCAGGTGGGTGTGGCTACTGAGACTGAGTTCTGCCAACTGCATGTTGACTCTCTTGCTTGCTCTCAATCTGCTGGCTAAGTGCATAGGAACTGGGATCCTAGAGGAGGGATTGAAGGAGCCTGGCTCCCTGAATGACCATGGAGAAGAATGCCTGTCAGTCTGAAACACTTGGTTGGATTTAGTTGAGTGTGAAGAAAATTTTTATTGTTTGGAGCCACTAAGACTCAGGGGTTCATCTGTTACAGATGCTAAAATGACTGAACTAATTTGGGCTAATTTGTTCAGTGTCACCCAAGGCTAATTTCTCCTTAGGTTGCGGGGCCCTGAGTCCCCCATGGTTGCTCCCAGCTGTCCCCTGGGGACCAGGGGTGTCAATCCCTTGGGGAGACTCACTTGAAGAAGCCGAATATTCCTAGCCGATACTGGATGGTCACAACCAGCACGCCCTCGTAGGAAGCCAGGGTGCTTTCCCAAGCCTTCATCCCCAAGTCTTTGAGGTGCAGCTGGTTCAAAGCCTACCACCTCAGGAAGCCAAGCGGATTCCTTGCAGCTCTCACCCTCGGAGCATGACTCACGTCCTGCCTGGGAGCCCGGGGATTTGTGTCCCTGTGTTATCTCCCCCACGACACTGAGAATTGGATTCACGCTGGACTCCTTGCTGCCTTCCCCATACTATCTGACCTTTTGCTCACACTGCATCCGGACCAGGGCTTAGGTTCTGCTGTGTTCTTAGCAGGATCATGAGATGGCCAAGAGCCCCAGCTCTGCTCTGTGACCTCTGGGAAGCCGCTTCACCTCTCTGTGCTTCTATTTTTCAATTGTAGACTGAAAATAACACTATGTTTCTCATAGAATTATTCTGAGGGTGAGTTATTATGATTGTAGAGCAAGTACTTGGACTGGTGTTGGGCTCATATGAGCACCTGAAACATGCTCAATGTTACTGAGGGGAAGTGAAGCCATTAACAGAGTGATAATTTTCAGGTGAGCATTGGAGGAGCCCGGAGATGGGGCCCAGGGGCAGACCCTTGGGACTGCTTACACTCCCTGTTTTCTCACCTCGCAGGGTGCACATTTCCCTTGCAGGTGGGTGTGGCTACTGAGACTGAGTTCTGCCAACTGCATGTTGACTCTCTTGCTTGCTCTCAATCTGCTGGCTAAGTGCAGAGGAACTGGGATCCTAGAGGAGGGATTGGAAGGAGCCTGGCTCCCTGAATGACCATGGAGAAGAATGCCTGTCAGTCTGAAACACTTGGTTGGATTTAGTTGAGTGTGAAGAAAATTTTTATTGTTTGGAGCCACTAAGACTCAGGGGTTCATCTGTTACAGATGCTAAAATGACTGAACTAATTTGGGCTAATTTGTTCAGTGTCACCCAAGGCTAATTTCTCCTTAGGTTGCGGGGCCCTGAGTCCCCCATGGTTGCTCCCAGCTGTCCCCTGGGGACCAGGGGTGTCAATCCCTTGGGGAGACTCACTTGAAGAAGCCGAATATTCCTAGCCGATACTGGATGGTCACAACCAGCACGTCCTCGTAGGAAGCCAGGGCAGACCCATCAAAGATGGACGCTGAGCCGGTTTCGAAGGCACCACCAGGAACCCACACCATGACCTAGGGAGGGGAGAGGAACCTCTGGTCAGTCTACCAGGCACCTACAGCTCTTCCCCATGCATGATGGGACATTCTTTCTTTAGGGAGACATGAATGTCTCACTTTCCTTCCCAAACAGAATCAGAGGCTTTGTCTTTTGAAGAAGGCCCAGGGTTAAGCATGGGAATATTGACATATATGTGCCTGGGTTTGATTCCCACCTCTGACCTTGACTAGCTGTGTGGTTTTGAGCAGCTTCCTTAACCTCTCTGAGGTTGGTTTTTCTCATTCATAAGATGCGAAGAATGAAAGTATCTCATTTATAAGGTTATCATGAGGTTCAAATAAAATCCTTCATCTAAAGTTTATGGAACAATGTTGGCATATTTCAAGTGTTCAGAAAATGTTGACTGAATGTCATAGACCTTGTGACCCACAGGAAGATGGAAATAACTGTAAGCGATAAATGAGAGGAAAAGTCACTTTAACTGTTTTAACCTACTTGCAGAGAGAAGAGAAAAGAAGAGAGAAGTGAAGAGAAGTACGGAAGCTCTACCATATCTGTTAGAAAAACTGGGACTCAGGAAACATCAAACATTCAAATGGTATTACCACCATGTATATACTTTATGTATGTATGTGAAATCACTTCAGTCCAACTCTTGGTGCCCCCATAGACTGTAGCCTCCCAGGCTGCTCTGTCCATGGGATTCTCCAGGCAAGAATACTGGGGCGGGTTACCATTTCCTTCTCCAGAGGATCTTCCCAATCCAGGGATCGGACCTGCCTCTCTTCAGTCTCTTGCACTGGCAGGCAGGTTCTTTACCACTAGTGCCACCTGGGAAGCCCATACTTAATGCATATCACCATGTATATACTTAATAATAATAAAAAAATCCCTTCTCTTTTAAAAATCATATTAGTGACTGATGGAGGTGAAGACTACAGAAGTTGGTTTAACCCAGCCCACCTCCAGTCTCTTCCTGCCACAACCTCTGCGGACACAAAGCTTTCCTACCTGTGGACTCAGGTCAGCACCAGCCTCTCCCCTGACTACACCCAGATACTTAAGGTTCAACCCTTTGGCCATCCATCGCCCTCTTGGCCATCGATGCTGTCCTTGCCCTCAGGGTCCCTTTCCCTCTCTTGGATCCCTCTCCTGGACTCTCTTAGACTTCACCCCCTGACCCCCAACCTTTGCTGTCTCTGCTCACCTCTCTCTCTCCCAGTCATGGCTGTGTAGTCAGATCCCTTGTGGTGGCTCCCATCTAAGCCCAATATGAATAAACCCCCGATTTTTCCTGTTTTGGAAATCCCTGCTTCCTTAACCTCTCTGAGGTTGGTTTTTCTCATTCAGAAGATGCGAAGAATGAAAGTATCTCATTTATAAGGTTATCATGAGGTTCAAATAAAATCCTTCATCTAAAGTTTATGGAACAATGTTGGCATATTTCAAGTGTTCAGAAAATGTTGACTGAATGTCATAGACCTTGTGACCCACAGGAAGATGGAAATAACTGTGATAAATGAGAGGAAAAGTCACTTTAACTGTTTTAACCTACTTGCAGAGAGAAGAGAAAAGAAGAGAGAAGTGAAGAGAAGTACGGAAGCTCTACCATATCTGTTAGAAAAACTGGGACTCAGGAAACATCAAACATTCAAATGGTATTACCACCATGTATATACTTTATGTATGTATGTGAAATCACTTCAGTCCAACTCTTGGTGCCCCCATAGACTGTAGCCTCCCAGGCTGCTCTGTCCATGGGATTCTCCAGGCAAGAATACTGGGGCGGGTTACCATTTCCTTCTCCAGAGGATCTTCCCAATCCAGGGATCGGACCTGCCTCTCTTCAGTCTCTTGCACTGGCAGGCAGGTTCTTTACCACTAGTGCCACCTGGGAAGCCCATACTTAATGCATATCACCATGTATATACTTAATAATAATAAAAATCCTTCTCTTTTAAAAATCATATTAGTGACTGATGGAGGTGAAGACTACAGAAGTTGGTTTAACCCAGCCCACCTCCAGTCTCTTCCTGCCACAACCTCTGCGGACACAAAGCTTTCCTACCTGTGGACTCAGGTCAGCACCAGCCTCTCCCCTGACTACACCCAGATACTTAAGGTTCAACCCTTTGGCCATCCATCGCCCTCTTGGCCATCGATGCTGTCCTTGCCCTCAGGGTCCCTTTCCCTCTCTTGGATCCCTCTCCTGGACTCTCTTAGACTTCACCCCCTGACCCCCAACCTTTGCTGTCTCTGCTCACCTCTCTCTCTCCCAGTCATGGCTGTGTAGTCAGATCCCTTGTGGTGGCTCCCATCTAAGCCCAATATGAATAAACCTGATCCTGTCTGGAATCCCTGCTTCTCTGTCTCTTTCTTCACACTTTTCTTACAGTGACTATAACTCATGGGGCAGGAAAGAGAAGAAAGCCATGGCTGAAAAGGAGAACTTGACAAAGTATTGGCTTGACACCCAGATCTGCCACTTACTCTGTGTATAACATAGACCGAGTAGCTTATGTCCTCTCTGGTCTTCAGTTTCTTCATCCATAGCACAGATCCAATAATCTTGTCCCACTGTGTTACTGTGGAGGTTTGTCTGAGGTAATGAACTGTGCCTGGCACATAGTCAGCCCTCAACAGGTGTTGCTGTTATGATACAATAGAGCGAGGCTCTGTCACAGTGGTTGGTGGGGAGAGGGTGATGGAGGGTCTGGTTCAGAATTAGATGTAGAGTACACTCACTTGTATAGAGATCTTTTACCTTCTCAAGGGGAACATTTCACATGAACACTTGTCTTCATTGAAAACAAACAAACAAAAAATTGGAAAATGCAATCATCCTCTTTAAAATAAGATTTTCCCCAGACCACCCTGGTGGTCCAGTGGATAAGAATATGCCTGCAAATGCAGGGGACATGGGTTCAATCCCTAGTCTGGGAAGACTCCATATGCTGCAAAGCAACTAAGCTAGTGTACTACAACTACTGAGTCCTTGATCTAGATCCTTGGAGCTGCAACTACTGAGCTTGCATGCCACAACTACTGAAGCCTATGCTCCCTAAAGCCCATGTTCTGCAACAAGAGAAGTCACCATAATGAGAAGCCCAGCACTGCAACTAGAGAAAAACACAGTAACGAAGTCCTAGCACAGCCAAGAATAAACAAATACATAAATATATATATATATATATATATATATATATATATTTAAAAAAAACAGGAATTCCAAAGCCAAAAAATCAGACTCCCTTGAAGCAGGGTCTTTTCTGTTTATAGACCATTTAATACCCAATATAGGGGAAAAAGAAAATAAAATTAAAAAAATCAAAGATCAAACCACAGCCCATAAAGAAGCAATCACAAATGAAGATAAAGTGCATCTGTAACTAGAATGACTTTTAAGAAAGTGACTGAGGTGTCAAGTGATTACATTTCCCTTTTACCCAAGGAGAGGTACTAGATCTGATCCCAGATAACCAGTCATTCCACCCTGGTCCCAGGCCCAGAACCTGCCCACCTGGAACCCCGAGCACAGCAGGCTGCCTTACAGGGAGCTTGGAGCCGGTGTCCGCGTGGGCCGGTGCATAGATGTTAAGGTACAGGCAGTCTTCCGACACGCCCAATTTGGGATAACGCACCTTGAGAACGTGTTGATCTATGAACAGCCACTCTGAGCTCTGGAGGCACCTAGGAAAATGGAAGGAGAAACCCCCAGAGTTGCCATCAGTCGACCTGCTTGGGAGAGGCCAGCTCCTGTGACAGCAGGGTCGCCTAGCAGTCACCTGTGACTGAGCAGAAGAGGCATATGGCACTCCTGGTACAAAGTTTAATAATACCCCACCCTCATGGTGGCCCAAACAAACAAGCTATAATTCTCTATGATCTGGGTCCTGGGTAAGAAAACACATTGCACAGAATAATTATACCATGAAACCCCAGGACCCACTCATGCCTACCCCCAACAACATAATCCAGACACACACATAAAGACTCAAGCTGGCTCAATAATTCTCCAAGCTGTAGACCCTAGGACACAGGGTTTTGCTTTGGCGGCTCCCATTTCTGCCTCTAGAGGAAGGAAAGGACATTCCTCTGGCTTTCTACCAGGGAACAGCAGAGGTAAGCTAGCAGGAAGATTCCTGCATTCAGGCCTACTGAGCTCATGTGGTGCAGCTACTAAAGCCTGCACGTCTAGAGGTCACACGCCTAGAGCCTGTTCTCCATGACAAGAGAAGCTACCACAGTGAGAAGCCTGTGCACTGCGGCTGGAAAGTAGCCCCTTCTCACCAGAACTAGAGAAAGCCCAATCAGCAAGGAATACCCAGTGTAGCCAAAAATAAACTTATTTACAAAAAACAGATTCTTGGCACAGATTCACTTTACCTCCCACCCAGTGCATGAGGCACCCTCCACAATTCACCTGCGAGCTGTTTGCCCATCAAAGCTGGAAAAAACGCAGTTTCTGGGAATGCCTGCCCTCCCAGCTCCTCTGGGTCACAGAGACACACTCATGCACCCATTCCACAGGTAATTATGGATTCCCAACAACAGGCCAGGCCCTGCCTTGGCCACCATGTTAACTGCTAGAGTAAAAATTCCTCTTGGGTTTCCCTGGTGGTCCAGTGGGTAAAGATTCTGCCTTGCAGTAAAAGGGGCACGAGTTCGATCCCCGGCCCAGGAAGATCCACATGCTGTGGAGTGGCTGGACAGGTGTGTCCAATTACAAGCCAGCACTCTGGAGCGCATGCGCCCAGAGTTGGTGCTCTGTAATGAGAGAGGCCGCTACAATGGGAGGCCCACCCAGGCCAAAGAATAAAGATGATGGAAAATAAATAAATTCAAAAATAAAAATAAATTAAAAGAGGCCCAAAATTTAACAACAACAAAACTCCTCCAGTGTAGTTCTCACCTTAGAGCACTGACCCCGTCTAACGGTGGAGGTGGAGCCTGGGGCAGAGGTCGTATGGGGGCACATCAATAACCTCTTCTAACCCAAAGACTCAGTCAGCCCATCACAGTGGTTCCCCAGCCTGACCAGTCCTCAGAGTCCTTCAAGAGCTTCTTTACAACTCAGTTTCCCAGGCCCAACTCTGGCGGTTCAGGGGGTTCAGAAGGGAGCCCAGGGACTCTGCCTGTTCAAAGCAGGTGAGCAGTCACCCCATCACAGAAGCCTCATCCGCACCTGACCCTCTGCATCCTCCTCACCAAGGCCCCACTCTTCCCACTGGTCTGCATGACCTTTACTCCCCCTCAAAGCTCTGCCCCTACTCCCAGGTCACAGGCTGCCTCTGGGACCGAGCCAGTTCTTACAATTTAGGGTAGACTGTGGCATTCTGGAAATCTTTCCAGGGCAGCGCAGGCTCCGGTTTTGCAAATCGCAGGTCTCCAACAGGGGGTAGAGCATAAGGGACCCCAAGGAACACATTCACAAGCATGTCGTCTCCCAGCACAGCAGCTTGCTTCCCCCGGACCCATCCCAGGCTGGTGTGCCTCACGGGTGCATCGGCAGCTGGCCCTGAGGAAGCACAGGGAGGAGGAATCAGGAGCGCGTGGGGAGGAGGCTGGGAATAAGCTGGAGCTCCTCACGGTAGGGAGCTCTTTCTCAATCCAGAGGCTGTGTCATATCTGGATTCCTCCTCAACAAACCCCTGTCCACGGCTCCTTCAGCATTCTGAAAGAAGGCATCTGCCTCAGAGCACCCACTTAATGTCTCCTGGAGCATAGCACCAAGCCACAAAACTTCCTAGGAGTTAACTTGGGAAGCATTTCCTTTCTGTTGCACACAGACTTTCCTTTACTATGGAACAGATACACACCAGCCTTTTAGAGATCCTGCGTGTGTGTGTGTTAGTTGCTCAGTCACGTCTGACTCTTTGTAATGTTATGGACTGTAGCCTGCCAGGCTCCTCTGTCTACGGGATTCTCCAGGCAAGAATACTGGAATGGGTTGCCATACCTTCATCCAGGGGATCTTCCTGACCCAGGGATCAAACCCAGGTCTCCTGTATTGCACGCAGATTCTTTATCCTAGGACTCCATCAAGTCTTCTTGTTCACATTTCCGTCATTTTTATACCCACCAGTCTAACTGCTGGCATATCTGTGTATCACCTATGTGACAACTGGCTTTCTTCTTTTCTTGAAATTAAATTGAGATCAACTTTAAAATTTTTCCTTAGAGGAATTAGAAGCCTCATCCGCACCTGACCCTCTGCCAATCCTTCAGGGGTTCAGAAGGGAGCCCAGGGACTCTGCCTGTTCAAAGCAGGTGAGCAGTCACCCCATCACAGAAGCCTCATCCGCACCTGACCCTCTGCATCCTCCTCACCAAGGCCCCACTCTTCCCACTGGTCTGCATGACCTTTACTCCCCCTCAAAGCTCTGCCCCTACTCCCAGGTCACAGGCTGCCTCTGGGACCGAGCCAGTTCTTACAATTTAGGGTAGACTGTGGCATTCTGGAAATCTTTCCAGGGCAGCGCAGGCTCCGGTTTTGCAAATCGCAGGTCTCCAACAGGGGGTAGAGCATAAGGGACCCCAAGGAACACATTCACAAGCATGTCGTCTCCCAGCACAGCAGCTTGCTTCCCCCGGACCCATCCCAGGCTGGTGTGCCTCACGGGTGCATCGGCAGCTGGCCCTGAGGAAGCACAGGGAGGAGGAATCAGGAGCGCGTGGGGAGGAGGCTGGGAATAAGCTGGAGCTCCTCACGGTAGGGAGCTCTTTCTCAATCCAGAGGCTGTGTCATATCTGGATTCCTCCTCAACAAACCCCTGTCCACGGCTCCTTCAGCATTCTGAAAGAAGGCATCTGCCTCAGAGCACCCACTTAATGTCTCCTGGAGCATAGCACCAAGCCACAAAACTTCCTAGGAGTTAACTTGGGAAGCATTTCCTTTCTGTTGCACACAGACTTTCCTTTACTATGGAACAGATACACACCAGCCTTTTAGAGATCCTGTGTGTGTGTGTGTTAGTTGCTCAGTCACGTCTGACTCTTTGTAATGTTATGGACTGTAGCCTGCCAGGCTCCTCTGTCTACGGGATTCTCCAGGCAAGAATACTGGAATGGGTTGCCATACCTTCATCCAGGGGATCTTCCTGACCCAGGGATCAAACCCAGGTCTCCTGTATTGCACGCAGATTCTTTATCCTAGGACTCCATCAAGTCTTCTTGTTCACATTTCCGTCATTTTTATACCCACCAGTCTAACTGCTGGCATATCTGTGTATCACCTATGTGACAACTGGCTTTCTTCTTTTCTTGAAATTAAATTGAGATCAACTTTAAAATTTTTCCTTAGAGGAATTCTAAACAATGACATCGTTGGAATTGTGGTTTGCTGGCTTCCGTCTATGCTGTTGAGTACGTATGAAAATACATATACAGCAACAAGAACAACAAATTCTCTTACAGATGCCACCTGAAATCAGCTCATCCACTTCCAGGGGTGGTGGATAACACTTAGGGAGACTGACTGTGCAAACTTCTCAGTGTCTCAGTGTCATCAAATAGGAAGCCTTAAAAGTTAGCTGCCCCGCTATTTACTTAGCAGGACCCAGATTTCTTGGCATTCCCTGTTCTAATGTCATTTCAGTAGCGACAGTCCTGCCTCAGCAGTCGGTGTTATAGAAGCACAGGTTCCATTCCATGACCCTCCCTGGTGCCCCCAAAGGTGTGACCAACCCAAGGACAGGACAGGGTCTTCTGTGCTCTACACACACCTGAAAAAACGGCTCTGGCCTGGGGCTCTCAGCAATACCACGACATTGGTCAGGTGCCCTGAGGTTACAACCCGCCATTTTCCTCCAGTGGAAAATTCTCCAAGCCAGAGAAATCCCCTATCCCGTCTGCTCAGAGCCCTCCTCTCCCCTTGGATGTCTCACCCTTGGTGGCAGCTGCAAGGACCCAAACAGCCCAGACCAGGGTCTGGCCTGGATGCCCCCACTCCCCACTCATCTGAGCGGCCCTCCTGAACTCTCTGGACATCCAAAGCCACGGGTGGCCTCAGGGATCTTCACTCAGAGACAAGAAAGGACTTTCTGATAGGAGACAAGTGTTTATCGGGCATACACAGGATACAAGCCCAGCAAAGAATAATAACTAAGATTTTCAGAGGAATTGGCCAAGCAAGACTTTCCTGTTCTGAGTTACATAAGAAGCTGATGATTAACTCTTGAGCCACCAGGTATGGGTGGGGGGATAATTTGTTAGGCTTTGAGCTCACAGGATAAGAGCAGGAAGTACATTTGGGTACTTCTCAATTTAGATGTCTACAAAGGCCGGGAAGGCAGCAAACAAGCAGTGAATGAAGCTGGCCCGGAGAGACAATAGGGAATGGTGGAAACTAGAAAACTAAACAGCACGTGCTCTGTTTAAATGGACAATGACTTCTCCAGCCCAGTAAACTTTTGGCTTGTGACAATGTAGGTGGGCCAAACCAGAAGTCTATGATACCTCTCAATTCTTAAATGTGGCCTCAATTTTAAAGCATCACCATGTGAGCCCAACACAGCATTTCTACTGGCTTGAGTTGTGCAATGGATGAAGAGTCTGCAATTCTGACCAAGATCCAGGCTCCCAACAGTAAATATAAGGAGACAAGCTGAGGGAGTAAAGCTATTATAAGCAGTTCTGTCGGGGCTGGTCCTCAGCATTCTGGATTCCTGTTGTAGTACTGGTGGTTCATGGAAGATTCACCTCAGAATCCAGGAGCATCAGTCACCATCCTGCCCCTCACAAGCACCACACCTCACTTAGGGCAAAGAGTTCAGGATAGAGCTTTCCAAATACTTGGAGCTGGGCCAGTGGGGTCAGAACTATCAGGGGCACAGGTTCTTATGTCCCACCCCCTGGGGATGCAGGGAAGGAATTCAACAACAGCAACAGTGGGTTTGGGAAGCAGGGGAGGTTTCTTAAAATAGTCATCTCCTAAAAAAGATGGTGGAGTCACAAGTCAGATCCGGAACTCTGCACCAGCAGGGAAAGGCCTTCCTCAAGGTAAGGGCGAAGGGCTGCCTGTGGCACCTTGCTCATCAGGTGCTCCATCGATGTTTGTGGATATGTAGTCCTCCCGTAAATAACATCTTCCCAACTGCAACCACATTGCTGATGTGCCGCTGACAGCACTATGAAGTATGGAAAGGCGACTTCTGGGGAGTCTTAGGTGAGGGTTTGATTTTTAATTCAGTGAAAATCCCATATGGTTCAAGTTAACCTTGAAAATCCCTCAAATCATCTCTGAAATCTGGTGAAGACCTGTGGACAGTCATCCGTGTGCATGCTGAGAACCACAGGCTGAGGGTAAGGAAGAGAGGAACTGCCTGTTTCAGGTGTGTGAATATCCTAACTCAAGGAAACAGGAAGTACATTTGGGTACTTCTCAATTTAGATGTCTACAAAGGCCGGGAAGGCAGCAAACAAGCAGTGAATGAAGCTGGCCCGGAGAGACAATAGGGAATGGTGGAAACTAGAAAACTAAACAGCACGTGCTCTGTTTAAATGGACAATGACTTCTCCAGCCCAGTAAACTTTTGGCTTGTGACAATGTAGGTGGGCCAAACCAGAAGTCTATGATACCTCTCAATTCTTAAATGTGGCCTCAATTTTAAAGCATCACCATGTGAGCCCAACACAGCATTTCTACTGGCTTGAGTTGTGCAATGGATGAAGAGTCTGCAATTCTGACCAAGATCCAGGCTCCCAACAGTAAATATAAGGAGACAAGCTGAGGGAGTAAAGCTATTATAAGCAGTTCTGTCGGGGCTGGTCCTCAGCATTCTGGATTCCTGTTGTAGTACTGGTGGTTCATGGAAGATTCACCTCAGAATCCAGGAGCATCAGTCACCATCCTGCCCCTCACAAGCACCACACCTCACTTAGGGCAAAGAGTTCAGGATAGAGCTTTCCAAATACTTGGAGCTGGGCCAGTGGGGTCAGAACTATCAGGGGCACAGGTTCTTATGTCCCACCCCCTGGGGATGCAGGGAAGGAATTCAACAACAGCAACAGTGGGTTTGGGAAGCAGGGGAGGTTTCTTAAAATAGTCATCTCCTAAAAAAGATGGTGGAGTCACAAGTCAGATCCGGAACTCTGCACCAGCAGGGAAAGGCCTTCCTCAAGGTAAGGGCGAAGGGCTGCCTGTGGCACCTTGCTCATCAGGTGCTCCATCGATGTTTGTGGATATGTAGTCCTCCCGTAAATAACATCTTCCCAACTGCAACCACATTGCTGATGTGCCGCTGACAGCACTATGAAGTATGGAAAGGCGACTTCTGGGGAGTCTTAGGTGAGGGTTTGATTTTTAATTCAGTGAAAATCCCATATGGTTCAAGTTAACCTTGAAAATCCCTCAAATCATCTCTGAAATCTGGTGAAGACCTGTGGACAGTCATCCGTGTGCATGCTGAGAACCACAGGCTGAGGGTAAGGAAGAGAGGAACTGCCTGTTTCAGGTGTGTGAATATCCTAACTGCCCACCTTTAGGGGACCATAAATCCTGGGAGGTGAATGGGGGTGGGGTGGGAATATAAAAAACGTTACCAGCTTTTCTGCAGAATTTACTCATTTTGGTTTAACATTAAGCATACAAATGTCTTTTTTTAAAAAATTATTTATTTGGCCATGTTGGGTCTTAATTGCAGCACTTAGATCTTCATTGTTACGCAGGACTTTCCCTTGTGGTGCATGGGCTCTCTAAGAGTGGCACACGGGTTCCAGAGCGTGTGGCCTCAGCAGTTGCCATGCATGGGCTTAGGTACTCTGTGGCATGTGGGATCTTAGTTTCCTAACCAGGGTCTGAACCTGTGTCCCCTGCACTGAAAGTGAAATCCTAATTACTGGATCATGAGGAAACTCCTTGCAAGTATCTTAACCCATGTTTATAGATGTGCTTGTTGTAACAGGTTCAAGACGGTAATAGTGTTTTAGACATCAAAGCACTCAGTTCATACCTGGGCTGTATAGTAGGTGGTCAGTAGTGTTTCTTTGCTCCAGCTGGAGTCTTCCATGTAATGAAATTTGAACAGACACTTAAGGATTATAAATTCTAGAGACCCACGTATGAATTACGTTTCCATTTCTGCCTATGATGCCAGAAGAACCCAGAGCAGGGTGGAGAGGCAGAGAAGTTTCCAAGGAGAGGAAGAAGGCTGCTAACAGGATAAGTGATTGGCTCTGAGGCATAAGCTTTGCCAGTGCAGAATGGCATCTCCCCTGGCCTTCCCATCCAGGGTCTGAAATGTCCATTTTGTCTACAATCGTGAGTCTTCTTAAACGATCTCCCTGCTCCGACCCTCCGTCACTGACACCAGAAAGAGTCTTTGGGCCCTATAATTCTGTCCCTCCATCCAATCAGAAATAATATTAACACTTTATACCAGGGCTCATTCAATGGTTTTAAAAGTGTCTTCCCTTGTACTCTCTTACTGTCACATCTCGGCACACACAGTTTGGAAGTCTTTCTTCTCCAGGTTCTTATCCTTTAAAAGTCACTTCAGTTGCCACCTCTTCCAAGAAGATTTCCTAGGTTCTCCCGAACAGCTAGAGATATATGGTGGCTCAAAAGTAAAGAATCCACCTGCAATGCAGGAGACACAGCTTTGATCCCTGAATCAGCAGGATCCCCTGGAAAAGGAAATGATAACCCACTCTGATATTTTTGCCTGGGAAATCCCATGGACAGAGAAGCCTGGAGGGCTACAGTCCATGTCATGGCAAACAGCTGGACATCACTTAGTGACTAAACAATAACAATATGCATATATCTTATTAATAAGATATATAAACATATATTTTATTTTATATATGTACATATATATCTCTTATATGTATGCGTATATGAAACATGCAAACTACTCTTATCTTTTCTGCAAAATCAGTATTGAAAGAGAACTGTGGAGGATACGCTTTCCTAGTTGTGTATCTTCTATTTGCTGTTCCATCTGGGCCTCCTTCAGTGATTTCAGATGCTCCCTAATGTTCAGGAGCTCCTGTGGGAGACACTAATCTATGTCAGGAAACAATGGTGCTAGCTTTCATGTATGGGATTTTGTAGGTGTCAGATCCCAGCCTAAAGCTTCATAGCCATTCCCTAATTTAATGCTATGATTCCCATTTTGTAGATGCAAAGCGGAGGCTTTGCAAGGTAAGATGAATTGTCAAACATTACAGGGTTTACAAGCAGCACAGGTGGGACCTGAGCCCAGATTCCCTGCCTCCAAGCTGCAGTCTGCCATTTAGAGAGACGGAATAAGAAATGAGGAACAGCAGTCAGAGCGGAAAGGATGGCTGACTTCTGCAGTTCTTGATCTATGAAAAATCACATAATCATCTCGGAAGCTGACTAACCACGTGATATCACCTCCTAGGACCTTGATGTCCCCATCAGTTGCACAGACCAGTGGCCTGGATGGTCCCAGAGAGACACAGACCTTCGATGGGCTTCTCTGTACCTGAATTGCACTGCTAAAACCCTGAGGGAGAAACCAAAACGAGAGGGCTCATTCAATGGAAAGGGTTTTTTTTATATGGCCATTGGCTTTCTTCTCAGGTTCTTATCCTTTAAAAGTCACTTCAGTTGCCACCTCTTCCAAGAAGATTTCCTAGGTTCTCCCGAACAGCTAGAGATATATGGTGGCTCAAAAGTAAAGAATCCACCTGCAATGCAGGAGACACAGCTTTGATCCCTGAATCAGCAGGATCCCCTGGAAAAGGAAATGATAACCCACTCTGATATTTTTGCCTGGGAAATCCCATGGACAGAGAAGCCTGGAGGGCTACAGTCCATGTCATGGCAAACAGCTGGACATCACTTAGTGACTAAACAATAACAATATGCATATATCTTATTAATAAGATATATAAACATATATTTTATTTTATATATGTACATATATATCTCTTATATGTATGCGATATGAAACATGCAAACTACTCTTATCTTTTNTGCAAAATCAGTATTGAAAGAGAACTGTGGAGGATACGCTTTCCTAGTTGTGTATCTTCTATTTGCTGTTCCATCTGGGCCTCCTTCAGTGATTTCAGATGCTCCCTAATGTTCAGGAGCTCCTGTGGGAGACACTAATCTATGTCAGGAAACAATGGTGCTAGCTTTCATGTATGGGATTTTGTAGGTGTCAGATCCCAGCCTAAAGCTTCATAGCCATTCCCTAATTTAATGCTATGATTCCCATTTTGTAGATGCAAAGCGGAGGCTTTGCAAGGTAAGATGAATTGTCAAACATTACAGGGTTTACAAGCAGCACAGGTGGGACCTGAGCCCAGATTCCCTGCCTCCAAGCTGCAGTCTGCCATTTAGAGAGACGGAATAAGAAATGAGGAACAGCAGTCAGAGCGGAAAGGATGGCTGACTTCTGCAGTTCTTGATCTATGAAAAATCACATAATCATCTCGGAAGCTGACTAACCACGTGATATCACCTCCTAGGACCTTGATGTCCCCATCAGTTGCACAGACCAGTGGCCTGGATGGTCCCAGAGAGACACAGACCTTCGATGGGCTCTCTCTGTTCTCTGAATTGCACTGCTAAAACCCTGAGGGAGAAACCAAAACGAGAGAGGACCTCAGTCTGAGGTGTGGCTGGAAGCCTGCACTCATCTACCCCTGCTGATAGGTAGTGGAGATCAAATCTTGCTTTCCGATTTTCATAAGGGGAGGCTGAAGGAACCCTGAAGGCAACCCTGTGGCCTCAACATGGGAGACCGGCATGCCAGTTGACAAAACAAAGGGAGGATGGTCTGGGGATAGAATCAGGTCAGCAGGCAGCATGGGCTGTCTCAGTCCACATGGGCCCAGAGCTGGACGCTTAGAGTTTCTTTCTCATAATCTTTCTTCAAACCCAGTTCACATTCATGTTAAACCCAAACACTGCCATTCCAGAGAGATGCCTCATTGCATCCCAACCCTGTAACCCCATAAATATATGCCATCACTGTACCCCCAAATTGGGCTCTCCTTGCTCGTGGAAGCTGTCTCAGGAATACATACTTAACTTGTGGTTTCCTCACTCTCTGCCTCAGGCTCTACTCTCAGGGAACCAGACTTAGTCAGCTAATCCAATGGGAGTCTAGGAAGGACACCCTCAGTGGGATTCTATAACTGGACTGCTCACCAGTCAGACAGCATCATGTCACTAAGACTCTCTCCAGCTAGAGGGGAAGCATTGAGGTATGGATTAACTCTAAGGTATAGAGGCAATGGGAGAAGGAAATGGCAACCCATCCCTGGGTTGGGAAGATCCCTCTGGAGGATGGCATGAAAATCCACTCCACAGTTCTCGCCTGGAGAATCCCATGGATGGAGAATCCTGGTGGGCTACAGTCCATGGAGTTACAAAGAGTCGGACAGCATGAAGCAACTTAGCAGCAGAAGCAGCATAGAGGCAATTTTTAATTATAAGGATTGTGGTTTAGGCTAGCTTTGAATCATCTTGAAAATCTTAAAGAAAATGACAAGCTCAGCTCTTAACAGAGAATGCCATGAAAATTAAAAGGCCTTCTATCAACTCTGAAAGACACTTTCTCTCCTGGAGAGAGAAGATAGATCATGATAAATTTAAGACTCAAAATTTAACCATAAGAGAGAGAGCTATAAAGGAGGTTGAATATGCAGCTGTGGAAGATCGCCAAGCTAAAGCTAGATCCCAGAGAAGGAATGATTAAGTCTCTGAGACATGAGATTGAGATTTTTGGAGGTATACATTTGAGAAACAAACACTCAGAGTCTCTTAAACTCTCTGAGTTAGGAGGAGAAGCTTTCTTCTCCCTAGAAGAGAGAAGATGTGATCTCTCTGATACATGTCTCCTATAAAAAATGCTTTTCCTCATAAAGATCATCCTACTCGATGCAGTGCACCAAGCTAACAACTAGGGGACAGGCTGCAGCCTAAACAAGGAAATACAGTTCCTTCTCTGGAAGGAAACAGCCTTCTTACAGAATTAGTGATATGACATGGCTAATATTTCGTGGTAGGAATGAGAAAAATGTGTGGGAGTGACTCTGAAGGGTGGTGGACCTGAGGCACGGGGCAGAACATAAGTCTGTGCGGGAGGGAACTGAGTAACACAAAAGCACATTCTCATGACTCGGGATTTATTGTTCTGGAAGGATCTGGGCTGGTCTCATGCGCTGCAGGAATGGCTCCTTGAAGCCTGGACATGAGGAGAGCCTGAAATAAAAGAGATGGGACTGCTAGAATTGCCATGGCAGTCTCGATGAAGAGATCAGAAAACTAGGGACTGTGGGTCTATTTGAATACATTTATTTCCTAAAATGTGGGAATCCACCACCTGCTGATGTTTAACAAGAGCACCCAAGAGCTTTCTTCACAAGGGCAACAAGAAATACACTGGTGTAAAGGCCACCTGAATCTCTGAGAAGCCGAATGGTGACAGTTCTTGTTAGGTCAGGGTTGACAATTCTACCAGGAAAACAGGCTTTATTCAGATTCAGTATGAATGAATCAGTAACAGCATAGGCCAGGTAGTGCTACTTAACCATTATAGAGAAGGCAGAAACAATCACCTTAATGGACAACAAAGACAGAGTGGCAACTAGGATGTCTCGTCCCACAGAGATCTGTGACAGTGGGTAACAGATCACTGTATCCCTAGAAGTAAGATAGGTGGCCAGCCAACTTAAATGTTATTTAGCATGTAAAACCAGAAAAAGTCAAGAGCTGGTGAGCAGAAGTTTTATGTCAGCCCTAACAACAAAAAATCACAATAATTTGCCAGATCTTTCCAGATTTAAACCTTTTTTCAAATCTTTCGCACCTACTGAATAAAGGATGCTGTGTCCTCTTAAGGAACAACCATGCAACACCACTACCGACAAAGAATTCCCAGTCCTTCCCTAAAGAAAGTTAGAGCCAGAATCCAGCTCACAATGGGAAGTTTCAGATTCATGTTCACTCAGTGCCCAGAGTCTAGCAATTCTTCCCTACCAGGACCAGTAACATACCAGGAGATGCTTCTCAAAGGACATGTAATTCTCTGCTGCAGTTGGCATGGCCTTACTCCAGAATTCCAGGGACGTGTATCATGATTATCCCACAGGAGCTTGACACAGACTTCACAGAGTGCATCTTTTCCTGACTGACATCTCCACACTCTAGGCCCGTCACTCAAGCAGCAGGCAGCTTTTCGTGCCACCTGGTATTGGGGATGAAGCAATATGCCTCGGTGTAAACTGTGCTACCCATGTAACACAAGGAGGCCTAGCTTTCTTCTTCTTGATAGGAATTTCAATTTGCATAAATTTGTCTTTACTTTTGAGAAGAGATCCTCATCTGCTCCTAATCAGTAGATTTCTAACACTTTCAATGAAGTGTCCTCTCTGAATTCACACAGGATTTATTTCCTACCCTCTGGATCATAAGGCCTCTAGACTACTTGCTCATCCTGTACATTCAGCATGAAGCTGTCAATTTAACAGGGGAGTGTGATGTACCCTGGGGTACTTGGAAGTCTAGATGTCTTTGGACTATATTATGACAGACAGTGGGAGACTCAGCCTTGCAAATGAGTATTATTCATCCCATGTGAATATGAACTATTTCTGATCCTCTTTCTAAATTGGAACAGAAAAGACTATTTTTTTTTAATAATCAGTGGCTACATACTTTGTAGCTGAGGACTTATTAGTCTGTCCAAGCAAGGATACCACACTTAGCACAGCAGGTATGATCAAGGTTGTGTGCGTGCATGCTAAGTCACTTCAAATGTGTCTGATTCTTTGAGATCCTACAGACTGTAGCACGCAGGGCTCCTCTGTCCATAGGATTCTCCAGGCAAGAATATTGGAGTGGGTTGCCATGCCCTCCTCCAGGGAATCTTCCCCACCCAGGGAACAAGTCCACGTCTCTTAAGTCTCCTGCATTGGAAGGTGGGTTCTTTACCACTAGTGCCACCTGGGAAGCCCCCATGATCAGGGTTACTACTTGGTTAAGTTTACTGTCATCTTCGGTCATTCTCCAGGTTCCGTTCAGTTTCTGCAAGTGCCAGACAGGTGAATTAAATAGATATGTGAGAGTAACTACTACCCCTTTATCTTCTAGGCTCTCAATGGTGACATTAAGAATGGTCACCATTGGTGACTATGGTGACTATGCCATATCCCTCCCCCAGGATACATTTTTTTTTTTTTTTAATTTCTTCTTTTGGCCATGGGATGGAGACCTCCTAGATTCTGGCAGGTCAGAGGTTTCCATTTGGCCTTCCCTTTGTGAAAGCTCTAACTCCATAAACTATGAACCCAATATGACTCCAATTGTCAAGTATATCAATATGACCACTGGGTGGGGTCCACTGGGTGGGGCCCACTGTGAGCTAAAATTTAGCTGAGGTTCCATTTGTTATCTGTCCTATAAACCCCCATTCTATTAAGGGTCTCCAAATATTAAAGTCAATTCAAACTCTGTGGTCCATAGCCCTGGAAATGTTTGCTGATGTAGTCACCCAAGTACAGAGCCATAGGAGATGAACTAGGGAAACTGTCACAGTATATACTTGTCGTAATTTTGCAGAGTGCTTCTTCCTAGGGACTCAGTTACCTTTTCATTCAGATTTTTTTTTTTTTTAATATTCATTTATTTTTTAGGGAGGGGCGGGTTGGGGAGGGAGGGGATCAGGTGGGCCACTTCTATTGGTCTTTCATTTATCTATTTTTCATCCATCTTTGTTCTTTGGCCTGTGTGGGCCTCCCATCGCGGTGGCCTCTCTTGTTGCAGAGCATAGGCTCTGGGCGCATGCGCTCCAGAGCTCCAGCTCGGTAATTGGACACATCCGTCTGGCCGCTCCGGGGCACGCCGTATCTTCCCAGGCCAGGGATCAAACCGGCGCCCCGTGCACAGCAAGGCGGTGTCCTTACCCACTGGACCACCAGGGAAGCCCTCATTCAGATCTCAATATAACCTCAGATCAACCTCTCCTACCAGGGTATGGACTGCACGAGGGCAGGGACACTTTAGATTTACCTTTTACCACCAATGACCAGCTTAGAGCCTGACAGAGCAAGTCTTTCACAAATGTTAAAATTAAACTTCTGAATGTGCTTTTCTATTCAATTTGATAGTTACAGGGAATTTTTATACAAATGTGGCCTGGAATAATTCAAACCCAGAAGAACTATTTGAAAGCATACTGGCTACAAAACTGGTGGGCCCCTGGGGTCACAAGAGTTGGACACAACTTAGCAACTAAACCACCACCACCACCACCACATATTCAATGGAAGATCTGAAAGACCTTTGATCTAAAACTATAAACATTGCTAAGGGGAATTAAAGAAGAACTAAAGAAATGGAGAGATAAATCATGTTCACTAATTCAAGGATTCAATATTAATACATCATTTCTCCCCAATTTGATCTGTAGAGTGAATTCAATCTAAATGAAAACTCCAGCAGGTTTGTGTGTGTGTGTGTGTGTGTGTGTGTGTGTAAACTGGAAAGCTAATTCTAAAACTTATATGTAAAATCAAAGGACCTTTAAAAATGTTGTAAGATTTTACTAGATATCAAAACTTACTACAAAGTTATCTTGATTCCCACCTTATCCTAAAAATTAATTTAGAATAGATCAAAACTTAACTGTGAAAATTAAATTATATAAAGTTTCTAGAAGAAATTATAGGGGAATATTCTCATGATCTTAGGAGAGAAAAAAGGTCTCTGAGACAGGATACAAAAGGCACAAATCAGAAATGAAAAATAATGGATAAATTTGATTTCATCAAAATTTAAAATTGCTCATCAAGAGGTACCATTAAGAAGATAAAAAGACAAGCCACAGATGGGGAGAAACATTCACAGTATATGTATCTGACAAATAAATCATACCTGGAATATATAAGAATTCCCACACCTTAGTAATAAAAAGGTACATCATCTAATTAAAAATGGACAAAACTTACATGTGGAATCTAAGGAAATGGTACAGATGAATCTATTTACAAAACAGAAATGGAGTCACCGATGTAGAAAACAAACTTGTGGTTACCAAGAGGGAATGGGGGGAGGGATAAATTGAGAAATTGGGATTGACATACACACTATTACATATAGAATAGATAACTAATAATAATCTACTGAATAGCTCAGGGTACTTTATTCAGTACTCTTTAATGACCTATATGGGAACAGAATCTAAAATGAAGAGATATTTGTGTATGTATAACTGACTCACTCTGTTGTGCAGAGGCTAACACAACATTGCAAATTAACCATACATCAATAAGAAAATCTGAAAGGCAAAAAATCGACAGACATTTTAAGAAAAAATATGTCCAGGGCTTCCCTGGTGGCTCAGTGGTAAATTCCTGATCAGAGAAGATCCCACATGCCTTAGAGCAACTATGCTCACACACCACAACTATTGAGCATGTGCTCTAATGCCTTGGAGCCACAACCTCTGAAGCTCTCACACCATTGAGACTGTGTTTTGCAACAAAAGAAGCCACTGCAATGAGAGGCCTGAGCACCACAACTAGAGAAAGCCAGAGCAGGTACGAAGACCCAGCACAGCCCAAAATAAATACATTTTTAAAAGGAAAAAAAAAAGAATCTATCCAAATAGTCAGTAAGGACTTGAAATGGTGCTGAATATCATTAGCCTTCAGAGTAATGTGATTAAAATCACAGTATGTGTCTGTTAGTTGCTCAGTGTCCAACTTTGTGACCCCATGTACTATAACGAGCCAGGTTCCTCTGTTCATGGAATTCTCCAGGCAAGAATACTGGAGTGGGGTGCCATTCCATTCTCCAGGAGATCTTCCCAACCCAGGGATCAAACCTGGACCTCCTGCATTGCAGAAAGATTCTTTACTATCTGAGCCACCATATAATTACCATCAAAAAGTCTAAAAATAAAATATCTATACCATATTGGCAAGGATGCAGAGTATATATTGCTGGGAGGAGTTACAACGGTAAAAACCACTTTGTAGAACTCTACAGCAGTTTCTAATAAAGCTAAACCATTGTACTCACAGCTATTAGACCAATGGTTTCAGGCCTCCTTGGCAGGAGCTCCTAGCTCTTAGCCTGGTCTTGCCATAGCTGCCTTGACAGTACTTTTCATCTTACCCTCCTCCTTCAACCACGACATCTAACCCCAGGAAGTTTCTAGGCCACCTCAAAGGAAAACAAATGTTTGAGTCCCTACCAGAGGAGGGGATAAGGAGTGGGAAGAAGCCCTGGTAGATCAGTGGGAGATTTTTGTCCATATCTACCTATATACACAACTTCAACCTTGACTCTTGTACAGCAGCTTGGAGGTTGGGCAAGTGATTTGCTTTGGGCAATGAAACAACAGCAAATATAACACAAGCAGAGATGTGAAAAGTATTGATATATTTGGGGTTTTCCTTCTCTTGCTGCCCTCTGGGACCCTGCCATCCCCATGTGTTGAAACTAGCCAGTCTGCTGGACAGTGAAAGTCACAGGCCCGTATCCCCCTTACTCCAGCTGACAGCCACCCAACCCACACAGCAGGGTCTCCTAGCTCACTGGTAATTGACTCAGCAAGCCTCCTGCCCCCAGTCCATGCCTTGGAACTGAGTTCCAGGGTTTATCATCCGATCTCCAGAAATAGTGGGGGTTAGGGAACCCAGAAAGGGTTCAGGCTAGATTCTCTCACCATTTGTGTACCGTGAGGTCTCTGTATGCTAATTTAGCATTATAAACAACAAAGAACATTATATTTTTATACTAAGTTTTAGGTAGTTACATTGCAATATTCTCCTTTACTCTCGATGATTGCCTTGGGAGTCAAAGCTCAAGTTCAGGTCTCTGGGTTTTTTTAAGCATTGGTCAGGAATTCTCCAGCAATACTGGAGTGGGGTGCCATTCCATTCTCCAGGAGATCTTCCCAACCCAGGGATCAAACCTGGACCTCCTGCATTGCAGAAAGATTCTTTACTATCTGAGCCACCATATAATTACCATCAAAAAGTCTAAAAATAAAATATCTATACCATATTGGCAAGGATGCAGAGTATATATTGCTGGGAGGAGTTACAACGGTAAAAACCACTTTGTAGAACTCTACAGCAGTTTCTAATAAAGCTAAACCATTGTACTCACAGCTATTAGACCAATGGTTTCAGGCCTCCTTGGCAGGAGCTCCTAGCTCTTAGCCTGGTCTTGCCATAGCTGCCTTGACAGTACTTTTCATCTTACCCTCCTCCTTCAACCACGACATCTAACCCCAGGAAGTTTCTAGGCCACCTCAAAGGAAAACAAATGTTTGAGTCCCTACCAGAGGAGGGGATAAGGAGTGGGAAGAAGCCCTGGTAGATCAGTGGGAGATTTTTGTCCATATCTACCTATATACACAACTTCAACCTTGACTCTTGTACAGCAGCTTGGAGGTTGGGCAAGTGATTTGCTTTGGGCAATGAAACAACAGCAAATATAACACAAGCAGAGATGTGAAAAGTATTGATATATTTGGGGTTTTCCTTCTCTTGCTGCCCTCTGGGACCCTGCCATCCCCATGTGTTGAAACTAGCCAGTCTGCTGGACAGTGAAAGTCACAGGCCCGTATCCCCCTTACTCCAGCTGACAGCCACCCAACCCACACAGCAGGGTCTCCTAGCTCACTGGTAATTGACTCAGCAAGCCTCCTGCCCCCAGTCCATGCCTTGGAACTGAGTTCCAGGGTTTATCATCCGATCTCCAGAAATAGTGGGGGTTAGGGAACCCAGAAAGGGTTCAGGCTAGATTCTCTCACCATTTGTGTACCGTGAGGTCTCTGTATGCTAATTTAGCATTATAAACAACAAAGAACATTATATTTTTATACTAAGTTTTAGGTAGTTACATTGCAATATTCTCCTTTACTCTCGATGATTGCCATGGGAGTCAAAGCTCAGAAGTTCAGGTCCTTGCAACTGGAGGAAATTAATCATTTAAATTATTCATGAATGATCATATTAATATTGGTACAGTTGTGTAACATTTACAGTTTTGAAATTATCATCATGGCTTTCACTGTGCTAAGTGCTTTACATACATTGCTTTATTTAATCTGCCTATATACTGTACGAAATGGGTATTATTATTATTGCCATTCTATACAGGAGAGAATTAAGGCTCGAGGGAACTGAGTTCCCTGACTTCTGAGTTTCATCCCCTATCCTACACTGTGATTTGGTTTTGGAGGCAACAACTATGGCTGTACAGATTCCAAGAGAATTACAACCAAGACAGATCTAGCCATGACCAAAGTCAACGTCCTCATCAGAGCAATGGGGCCACGCAGGGTTACAGAGGGTTGATTATACACTAGAACCCAGGTTCCTGACTTCTGATTCCTGTTCTCTAGACAGATACAGGGTGCCAGGCTTACAATATGCAAACACTGTGGACCAAAAGGGTGGCAGACATTGTCTCATTTAATCCTCATGACAACCGTAGGAGACAGGGGTTATTCTCACGATAAATAAGACAAAAACTGTGGCTTCAAAAAGCTATTATTTTGCCCAAAGTCCTGGATGTTAAATGGCAGAGTCAGCATTTGAAAGTAAGACTGCTAGAAAGCCTTTGTTTTCTACTCCTAATCTCCCCCCAGGGTGGGTGGTATTCATCCCAAGGAATGGGTTCACAGAGGTGAATTTTCTGTTGGCTGGGGCCGCGGGAGCATTTCCACATCCCTAGGTGAGGCCTGGCCTGCTCACTCGTGTGCAAAGCGCTCTCATTCTGCTCCTCTCCTGCTTGTGTCTCCAGGGGACTGCTAAGTGCTCTACTCATCTGAGGCCTATGCCAAGAGCATCTTACTACCAGGGACCACTCCCTGCTGTCTTCTGTGGGAAACAAAGCACTTTGTTTGGAAGCAGGAGAAGACAGAGCCCACAGGAAGTGGGGTGCAGGGGGACCGATCTGTTCTTTACTCTAACCAAAGGCCAAGACACTTTCAGGGCTGGGGAGGCAGGGGTTTTCCTTCAGGGAAAGGGAAGAAGTGTTTCTGGGACCCTTAAAGTGACCCAGGGTCTTAGATGGGGTGCAAGATGAAGGTTTGCTTTGTCTCTTTTTTCCAGTGCTGTGGCATATGAGATCTTAGTTCCCCAACCAGGGACTGAACCTGTGCCCCTGCAGTGGAAGGCATGGAGTCTTAAACCCTAGACGGCCAGGGAATTCTTTCCCTGCTTCATCTTTCTTAGGAGATGTCTATCCACACCCAAATCGAAAGGATGTGTCCCTACAGAAGCCAGCTGTGATGACTAATTTGATGTGTCAATTTAACTGGGCTAAAGGAAGCCCATAGAGCTGGTAAGGCATGGTTTCTGGGTGTGTCTGTGAGGGTGTCTCTGGAAGAGATTAGTATTTGGATCGGTAGACTGAGTAAAGACAGTCACCCTCACCAATGCGGGTAGGTCTCTGCTAGCCCACGGAGGCCCTGAGCAGGACAAAGAAGTGGAGAAAGGTCAAATTTGCTTTTGGCATGAGCTGAAACACCCATTTTCTCCTGCTCTCAGGCATCTGTGCTTCTGGTCTTTGGACTTGGATGGAGATTTCTGCCATCAGCTCCCTTGGTTCTCAGGCCTTCAGACCCAGATTGATTTACACAACCACCAGCCGACAGCAGATCGTGGGACTTTCACTCCTGTGTAACCATGTTTTGGCCACTTCTATTGGTCTTTCATTTACATCTTTGTTCTTTGGCCTGTGTGGGCCTCCCATCACAGTGGCCTCTCTCGCTACAGAGCACTGGCCCTGGGTGCATGCGCTCCAGAGCGCTGGCTCATAATTGGACACATTGGTCCAGCCGCTCCGCAGCATGTGGGATCTTCCAAGGCCAGGGATCGAACCGGCGCCCCTTGCCCTGCAAGGCGGTGTCCTTACCCATTAGACCACCAGGGAAGCCCATGAACCAGTTTTTACAACTTGTCTCCTCATATATCTCTCCCTGTCTATCCTATTGTCTCTGTTTCTTTGGAGAACCCTGACTACTACATCTGACTTGGCCTGAAGAAGGACCACGAGGGGCCTGGCAGGGGACCGTCTGTTCTTTACTCTAACCAAAGGCCAAGACACTTTCAGGGCTGGGGAGGCAGGGGTTTTCCTTCAGGGAAAGGGAAGAAGTGTTTCTGGGACCCTTAAAGTGACCCAGGGTCTTAGATGGGGTGCAAGATGAAGGTTTGCTTTGTCTCTTTTTTCCAGTGCTGTGGCATATGAGATCTTAGTTCCCCAACCAGGGACTGAACCTGTGCCCCTGCAGTGGAAGGCATGGAGTCTTAAACCCTAGACGGCCAGGGAATTCTTTCCCTGCTTCATCTTTCTTAGGAGATGTCTATCCACACCCAAATCGAAAGGATGTGTCCCTACAGAAGCCAGCTGTGATGACTAATTTGATGTGTCAATTTAACTGGGCTAAAGGAAGCCCATAGAGCTGGTAAGGCATGGTTTCTGGGTGTGTCTGTGAGGGTGTCTCTGGAAGAGATTAGTATTTGGATCGGTAGACTGAGTAAAGACAGTCACCCTCACCAATGCGGGTAGGTCTCTGCTAGCCCACGGAGGCCCTGAGCAGGACAAAGAAGTGGAGAAAGGTCAAATTTGCTTTTGGCATGAGCTGAAACACCCATTTTCTCCTGCTCTCAGGCATCTGTGCTTCTGGTCTTTGGACTTGGATGGAGATTTCTGCCATCAGCTCCCTTGGTTCTCAGGCCTTCAGACCCAGATTGATTTACACAACCACCAGCCGACAGCAGATCGTGGGACTTTCACTCCTGTGTAACCATGTTTTGGCCACTTCTATTGGTCTTTCATTTACATCTTTGTTCTTTGGCCTGTGTGGGCCTCCCATCACAGTGGCCTCTCTCGCTACAGAGCACTGGCCCTGGGTGCATGCGCTCCAGAGCGCTGGCTCATAATTGGACACATTGGTCCAGCCGCTCCGCAGCATGTGGGATCTTCCAAGGCCAGGGATCGAACCGGCGCCCCTTGCCCTGCAAGGCGGTGTCCTTACCCATTAGACCACCAGGGAAGCCCATGAACCAGTTTTTACAACTTGTCTCCTCATATATCTCTCCCTGTCTATCCTATTGTCTCTGTTTCTTTGGAGAACCCTGACTACTACATCTGACTTAGCCTGAAGAAGGACCACGTAGGGGCCTGGGTGCAGCAATGTGTTCCCAGAATTCTCTCATTTCCCTGATGGAAGGACTCCAGGAGAACATCTCCTCTGAGCCTCTCAGTGTATAACAGGGGAACCAAGACTCAGCATAGGATATATGTCTCCATGTTTCCTTTTTACTAAAGAGACACTGACAGATGGCAAGTCTTTACTATCAGGTTTTAGAAAGCTACTTTACTGTGCATAGCAGTATTATTTGTAACAGTAGAACACTGGAATCAATTCAAATTTCCAACGTCAGTTGAATAAGTATTACTAGGTTAAATAACTGTGGCTTAGCCGTACAGTAGAACACTATACAGCAGCAAAAAAGAACGTGCTGCTGCTATATGCCATGAAATGAATGTCTCTCCCAATGTCAAACTTAGAAGGCTAGACACAGGAAGATTAAGCCCTGTGTCAGTCCCATAATGTCAAGTTCTGATACAGTCAGGCTAACCTGTGGTGGCAGAAGTCAGAACAGTGAATGCCTTGTTGAGGTGGGTAATAAGTGCAAGGCTTCCTGGGTGCTGGAGATGCTCTGTATTTTGATCTGTGTAACATGGCCGCATAAGCAAAAATTTGTGACAATTTGATTTGTATACTGAGGATTTGTGCATTTTTCCACATACATGTTGTATGTCACACTTTAATAAAATGGTAAAAGCAAATAGTGAGTGCATGCATGTAAAAACATGTGTAAGTGCATTCAGGAACTCTGAAAGGCAGGCCACAAGACGTTGACAGTGGGTAGATCTTCAAAAGAGGAACCAGCGTGGTTTTTACTTCATACTTTTCTGTATTGTTTGAAACTTTATTTGTAATGAGCAAGTAGCATTTTTATAATCAGAAGAAAATGGTTATTTTTATTTGGGGAAGGATGTACTTGAAGCAAAACAAAAGCAAAAACTCTGAGACTAAAGAAGGAAGCCTCCTAATAGAGTATAATGGCTCCTACTAAACACTCAAAAAAAAAAAAAAAAAAAAAAAACCTGGCAGAATGAATGTATTGATAAAACCCCAGGAGGTTGTTTCAGTAGAGCCAGAAGTTGAAATTCAGTAAGAAGTCTTTTAGAGTCTCATCTCTAATTATGGAAGAAAGGTTTTATCCTAATAATGAGATATGTCCCTGAGGGGCAGCCAGGGTCCAGGAGCCCCTGTCCCAGCCTGGCCAGGCCTCTGCTACCATGGGAGAGGCTGGGGGCTTCCTGGGAAGACAGTCTGAGCAAGGAAACCACCACGGATACTTATAGGTGGTGTCACACGCATGACCTTGTTCCAGGAGACCACTGTGTGCCCGCCACAGTGTAAGTACTTAAGTAGGTAATTTAATTTCTCGTCTCAGCCATCCTATATGGATGTCTTCGTGCTGCATTTTGTAAATGGAAAGGCAATAGAATCAACACTGTAAGCAGCAGCAAAAAAGAACGTGCTGCTGCTATATGCCATGAAATGAATGTCTCTCCCAATGTCAAACTTAGAAGGCTAGACACAGGAAGATTAAGCCCTGTGTCAGTCCCATAATGTCAAGTTCTGATACAGTCAGGCTAACCTGTGGTGGCAGAAGTCAGAACAGTGAATGCCTTGTTGAGGTGGGTAATAAGTGCAAGGCTTCCTGGGTGCTGGAGATGCTCTGTATTTTGATCTGTGTAACATGGCCGCATAAGCAAAAATTTGTGACAATTTGATTTGTATACTGAGGATTTGTGCATTTTTCCACATACATGTTGTATGTCACACTTTAATAAAATGGTAAAAGCAAATAGTGAGTGCATGCATGTAAAAACATGTGTAAGTGCATTCAGGAACTCTGAAAGGCAGGCCACAAGACGTTGACAGTGGGTAGATCTTCAAAAGAGGAACCAGCGTGGTTTTTACTTCATACTTTTCTGTATTGTTTGAAACTTTATTTGTAATGAGCAAGTAGCATTTTTATAATCAGAAGAAAATGGTTATTTTTATTTGGGGAAGGATGTACTTGAAGCAAAACAAAAGCAAAACTCTGAGACTAAAGAAGGAAGCCTCCTAATAGAGTATAATGGCTCCTACTAAACACTCAAAAAAAAAAAAAAAAAAAAAAAAACCTGGCAGAATGAATGTATTGATAAAACCCCAGGAGGTTGTTTCAGTAGAGCCAGAAGTTGAAATTCAGTAAGAAGTCTTTTAGAGTCTCATCTCTAATTATGGAAGAAAGGTTTTATCCTAATAATGAGATATGTCCCTGAGGGGCAGCCAGGGTCCAGGAGCCCCTGTCCCAGCCTGGCCAGGCCTCTGCTACCATGGGAGAGGCTGGGGGCTTCCTGGGAAGACAGTCTGAGCAAGGAAACCACCACGGATACTTATAGGTGGTGTCACACGCATGACCTTGTTCCAGGAGACCACTGTGTGCCCGCCACAGTGTAAGTACTTAAGTAGGTAATTTAATTTCCTCGTCTCAGCCATCCTATATGGATGTCTTCGTGGCTGCATTTTGTAAATGAGGAAGTAGAGGTTCAATAGAATCAGAAGGATGCTGAGATGGAGGTTCTGTGGTGAGGGCCGTGGAGGCCCCTCATATAACTCATTGAGGATCAAAATATACCACGGAGTTGTTTCTTGTCAAGAGCCGAGCCTGGTCAAGAACATGCCTGGCCTACCTTTCTGGAGCGCCTCATACTCAGGTACCCACCCTGGGTTTGGACACCAGCCTCTCAAAGAGCCTGAATGTTTCCCGAGCCTGCAGCAAGGAAAGGACAGCTCAGTTAGGTGGAACCATTCTGTTCCACCTAACTGGTTCTAAATGGACCATGGTTCCAAATGTTGCTTTTCAGAATTGACACAGGAGTTGAGAGTTATGTTCTCTCATTGGCATTATGATGGAAGGCTTCCTGGAGAAGGTGTCCAGATGAGGTTGCCTAGAAAAATCAGCTTGCACTGTGATACATTATTTCAAAATGGGAGCTGGGAGAACTGAGGAAATGGCTGACTGTTGCTCCAGAGCCCCGTCCTCTGCCTTTCCAACTGAAAATCTGACTTGGAGATGGGACCCTCAATTCACAGAGTTGTTTCGAGCTAAGGGACAATCAGGACTCTGAGTCCATAAGCTTTAAAACTGTGTATCCTTAAGTACTGGTGTGTCAGGAGAGCCTTGGTAGCCACAGAGTATGGATCTACGGCACACTCCTTCCCATCCCCCTTCAGTGGAGACTTGTTTTTTGTTTTACTGGATTAAATTAGTGGGCTTCAACCAGGAGCGATTTTGCTCTCCTCCCCAGAGGACAAGTGGAAACGTCTGAAGACATGTGTGGCTGTCACAGTTTGGGGAGTGCTACTGGCATCTGGTGATTAGAGGCCAGGAATGCTGCTGTCCATCCTGCAGGGCAGCCTCTCACAATGATCCAGCCCCAAAGTCAAGAGTGTGGAGGCTGAGAATCCCTGCACTGAGCCGTATTAACCAGTCAGTCTTAAGGGAAATCAACTCTGAAGATACACTGGAAGGACTGACGTTGAAACTGAAGCTCCAAAACTTTAGCCATCTGATTCAAAGAGCTGACTCTCTGGAAAAGACTCTGATGTTTGGAAAGATCAGGTCAGGAGGAGAAGAGGATGACAGAGGATGAGATGGTTAGATAGAATCACTGACTCAGTGGATGTGAATTTGCGCAAACTCTGGGAGATAGTGAAGGACAGGGTAGCCTGGCGTGCTTCAGTCCATGGGGCTGCAAAGAGTCGGATATGACTTAGCGACAGAACAACAACAAATAGCAATTTCACAGTTAGTTCTGGAGCGCTACCGCCACCCTGGGTTTGGACACCAGCCTCTCAAAGAGCCTGAATGTTTCCCGAGCCTGCAGCAAGGGAAGGGCAGCTCGGTTGGGTGGAACCATTCTGTTCCACCTAACTGGTTCTAAATGGACCATGGTTCCAAATGTTGCTTTTCAGAATTGACACAGGAGTTGAGAGTTATGTTCTCTCATTGGCATTATGATGGAAGGCTTCCTGGAGAAGGTGTCCAGATGAGGTTGCCTAGAAAAATCAGCTTGCACTGTGATACATTATTTCAAAATGGGAGCTGGGAGAACTGAGGAAATGGCTGACTGTTGCTCCAGAGCCCCGTCCTCTGCCTTTCCAACTGAAAATCTGACTTGGAGATGGGACCCTCAATTCACAGAGTTGTTTCGAGCTAAGGGACAATCAGGACTCTGAGTCCATAAGCTTTAAAACTGTGTATCCTTAAGTACTGGTGTGTCAGGAGAGCCTTGGTAGCCACAGAGTATGGATCTACGGCACACTCCTTCCCATCCCCCTTCAGTGGAGACTTGTTTTTTGTTTTACTGGATTAAATTAGTGGGCTTCAACCAGGAGCGATTTTGCTCTCCTCCCCAGAGGACAAGTGGAAACGTCTGAAGACATGTGTGGCTGTCACAGTTTGGGGAGTGCTACTGGCATCTGGTGATTAGAGGCCAGGAATGCTGCTGTCCATCCTGCAGGGCAGCCTCTCACAATGATCCAGCCCCAAAGTCAAGAGTGTGGAGGCTGAGAATCCCTGCACTGAGCCGTATTAACCAGTCAGTCTTAAGGGAAATCAACTCTGAAGATACACTGGAAGGACTGACGTTGAAACTGAAGCTCCAAAACTTTAGCCATCTGATTCAAAGAGCTGACTCTCTGGAAAAGACTCTGATGTTTGGAAAGATCAGGTCAGGAGGAGAAGAGGATGACAGAGGATGAGATGGTTAGATAGAATCACTGACTCAGTGGATGTGAATTTGCGCAAACTCTGGGAGATAGTGAAGGACAGGGTAGCCTGGCGTGCTTCAGTCCATGGGGCTGCAAAGAGTCGGATATGACTTAGCGACAGAACAACAACAAATAGCAATTTCACATGATTCATGTTGGGCTTCTATGGATTTCAGCCTAAAAGAGGGTTTCAAAGTATTCTTATATACTGCACATCATTAACCAAATCCAAACTCCTGATTGCACAGATGACAAGAATGTGGCCCAGAGAGGCTAAGGGGATTTCCCGAGGTCACACAGCAAGCAAGCATGGATCCAGACCTGAACAGAGTCCCTTGTTAGTCCTCGAGTCAGTTAGTCCCAGTTAGTCCCTCGAGTCCCTGTTAACCCTTCCTGTCAACACAGAAGCCTCCACCCAGGCTCATTTCTCCAGCCACAGGAAATGGCTTCTTTTCTGGTTACTGCTCGAAGGCCCTGCTCCAGGAGAATGTTTCAGAGAGGGGCTGCTTCCCACTGAAAACTTGGAATGATTGACATTGATCCAGAACTCAAAAGAAAATGTGTTTGCTTAAAAAAGAAAGAAAAGATGGGAACAAAAGAACCTTATTCTCAAACAGCCATGCGAAGTAAGGCCAGCTGCAGGGAATCAAGTGAGATTAATACCCGCTCACGTTGGTCAAGAGAGAAAAAGCAGATGAGAAGCACATTGGGCCTTTGTGCTTTCCTCTCAAGGAATAATAGCTGTGCCTCAGATGGACAAGGAGACTTTCCCTCTGAAAGAGGCGGCCCTGTATCAAGTGCGTGCTAAGTTGCTTCAGCTGTGTCTGACTCTGCAAACTATGGATTGTAGCCCACCAGGCTCCTCTGTCCATGGGATTCTCCAGGCGAGAATACTGAAGTGGGTTGTCATGCTCTCGTCCAGGGGATCTTCCCAACTCAGGGGTCAAACTGGTGTCTCTAACATCTCCTGCACTAGCGCCACCTGGGAAGCCAATACCTTCCCCCGACAATAAAGCCTGTGAAGGAGTCTGCAGGAGTCCAGGGGAACCTGTCCTGGAAAAATGAAACTGCAGTGCCACACAGTTGCTTCTGAGAGCTAAGGGCACAGCCTAGAGAGGTGCCCTCCGTGTCAGACCTGGAAAGAACCCTGGAGATCGTCCTGGGGCAAAGAAGCGAGCAGAGTTGTGTGGATTTGAAGGTGAGGGACGGGAGTCAATCTTGCCCCGACTCTGTAGCCAAAAGCTGAGGTAGCTTGCGTGCCAACTTGAATTTAACCTGCACACATGCATCTTTGTACAAGAACGCTTACCACCCCATCTGCCCAATGCCTCACCCTAGTTTCTCTCAAACACTTCTCTAAAACATGCATCTGGGAAGTGCTTGTTTAATCTCACATCCTTATTGTGTGTGAGAAGGGGAAATTGAGGCATAAAGATGGAGAAAGGTTTGGCTGAGTTATGGGAAGTGCTGCTTACCTCTCCATACCTGTGCAAGGAGGGAAACAAAGCCAGTGAGCAAATATCTTGTGGGCAACCAGGTTAAAGTTTTGCTTTGGTAAAAACAAACAAACAAAGCTTCACCATAGAGTTAAACTCCTGTAGACAAAATATATGAAACTGCTGACCATACATCTTGGAAAGGAGATGCCCCATTCTCAGTGATGAAGCCTTCCTCTTACAAAACACATCAAGCTTCTGCTCTGGCCTCTCTGGATCTCCTAGTTATCGAAGCCTCAGTTATGCCCTCTGGTGTGTGGGTACCAGCAACAAGGGCTGCAATCACCTGCCAACACCTGGGTTCCATCAGCTTCCTTCTCATGATTTCCACGGCAAACACTCCCTCCACCTATTTAAACGTTGGATTGGGGCCAACCCAAGCGCTTTTGGAATCGGTTTTCCTGCTTCCACTAGTGTTGACTCTGTTTTCCTCTCATGAATGGGTGGATTTTAATTCCAAGGCTCACAGTGACGTGGCAGCTGTCCCGGGACGGTCTGTCTGTCAGCACGTGGCTGCAGCAGCCAGCCGCCACCCACATTCCTCATCCTTGTTCCTTGCAGCAGAGGGTGACGGAAGCCTTGGTGAGGACTGCCACGAGGAACAGGAGGGTCCGCTCTCAGACGAAGCCCATTCCCTTTGATCTTCACCTTTCTGACTGTGCCTTTGGTTGCCAAGCACCGCTTTGATCCTTCACCTGCCAGAAGCCGTGGAAGATTTTCGACAACCTCTGCTATATTTAGGATGAAATTGAGGCTTCGTCACCTGGCAGGCCAGGGTACCAGTGGCAGGGAAAGAGAAATGTGAGCATCCACTCTGTAATGGTAACTGGACATCTTGGGAGGCTATGATTAATGGGATGTGGAATGGGCAGTCGAAATTTTCTTACATGCTACTGTCTGTCCAGTTTGGTCCAGTCCCCAGGAAGGCCTTCTTCCAGCCTTAGGTGGAAAGTGATGGCCCAACTTCACTGCCCATCAGGACTGATCTCCTGAGGCCCCTCCATGTGTGCTCAGTTGCACAGTCATGTCCGACCCTTTGCAACCCCATGGCTCCTCTGTCTATGGGATTCTCCAGGCAAGAATACTGGAGCGGGTTGCCATGCCCTCCTCCAGGAGATCTTCCCAACCCAGGGATCAAATTTGTATCTCCTTCATTGGCAGGACAACTTTTTATCACTGAGCCACCTTGGAAGCCCTTCCCGTAGACGGGAAGGCAAATGAAAGAGATCACCTTGGTTTCATCTCTCTGTCCTGACCAACACCCGAAGAAATGATTATTTATTTGAACCTTCTCCAGAAGATATTCGTAATGAAGTGGGGTTATCAGAGGAACCATCCACAGCTGTCAGAGGCCCAGGGTTTGAATGGGGATCAGGGGAAAACAAAGTGTGCTCAGAAAGAAGCTTCAAGCTATAGATGAGGTTGGGACTTCCCATCTAGCTGCTGACCCAAAGTCCCTGTGATGACAGAGCATACCCCCAGTACAGAGGAGATAACCCAACAATAATTGAGAACCAAAAGGAAAGGGAAGTTTTTATTTATTAATTGTCTAGGAAATCTTTTGACACTTTAAACGTGCAAGAATACCCTCCTGGAAGGGTCACTGATTCCATGTGACCTATGAGAACACTGATATTCAGAGAAGTTAAAATTCAGAGAATTTAAGCCCCTTGTCCAAAATCAGAGAAAGAAAAAATGACAGTCAGGATTCGAATTCAGGTCTGCCTGCCTCTAGGGACCTGCAGCCTCAGACTTTACAGACTCTGTACAGATGGTCAATAGGGAGGGGAGTCCCTCTGAGGGTCACGTGCTCCCCCAAAAGACACTCAGGCTTAAACACGACAGTGTCTTATTGAGATCATCCTTGTTTCCTGGTGAGAGCATTTGAGGAGAGAGATGCTGATTGATGCCAGTTAGAATAATACTTATTTGCCTGTAATTGCTCCTTGAATTCTAGCCAAAATGGGACACACTGAGTTGCAGCTGTACAAGATGCCTGGATTCTCCCACACACCAGAGAGTTGGGAATGGAAAATGCGGAGTGGGGCTGGAAAGAGGTCTCCATTTAATAAATCTTTATTGCACCTCTGCTCCCTGCCAGACTTTGGGTGGTGCAGAGAGGGGAGGAAAAGCATGAAGCTGCACAAATGTAGTCCCTTTAGTTTCTTTGCGTGGTAATTAACTGTTTCCTTCACAATGCAAGTGTTTTTAAAAAGAGTCGTCTCTTCCTTTGAGGGAAGTTACAGGCACATGAACAAAAACCAGGAGCCTGACGTGAACAGCGTCACAGTCCATAATCAGGGTGTGCTGGGGAGGATGAGAGAAAGCTGCTCCCCAGGGAACTGGGGAAGCATTTCCACAAGAGGTGATTTTTAAGCCAGGGCTTGCATGTAGGTCTTGTGTGATTGTCCATCAGGTGGAAAGAAGCCAAGAGGTGAGGTAGGGGGGAGTCCAGGCCAGTGGGACAGCCTGGGGAAAGGCTGCTGGGTGTGGACAGGCATGGAGCACAAGACATTCAGTGTCAAATGCGCCCGCTGTTGAGTCACGGGCTGGCAGAGAGACCTTAGGCCAGTACATTTCTTTGTGCCTCTTGTGCCTCTTCTGCGAGATGGATTAATTAGTTCCTACCCGAAGGATAGTCCTCTGTGATTATTCTGCTTTATATCCCTAGAAATGCATGTTACCTAGTTCTACACCCTTACTTTGAAGGTGGCAAAATGGGGAACCAGAGAAAGTCAGGGCCTCACCACAAATCACCGAGAGAGAGAGAGAGAGAGAGAGAGCGAGCAAAAGGTTGGATCGAGCCAGAACCCGGGGTCCAGGCTGCTGGCAGGCTGCTTTATCCATGGAGTCTGCTTGGGCTGGTTACCTCCAAACAGCTCCTGCTCCAGTTCAGATCAGTGCCTTGGGGCTACGGGGGAGGGGGCCACGCACCCTCTGGACTCACTGAGTTCAGAGGCCAGCCTTCAACTGCAGTGACATCTGAAGATTCCAAATACAAAAATCTACCAGTCGAGGTGGCACTGATGGCCCAGTGTCCCTTGTGACATGAACAGTATCCTCTGGGCTCAGCTCACAAGGCCTTGAACCACCTCCATGCCCTCTCCCAGGAGAGGGACGCAGGTTCCCCTTTGGGGCCCTTTCTGCTGGCATGCAGGAATTAGACAGTGGAGAGGGATTGGGCCATCAGGGTCCCCAGATCCCCCATGAAGTCATTCCCTTGCTGTCGTCAGTGTCAGTTGCCTAGCAACTGCCTTTGGCAGATGGTGGCACAGAGACCATGCCAATCTCTCCCACAGCTAAAAATACATTCCGACGACAACGAGGTCTATTTTAAAAGATACAATGCGCTCCCAACATCTTCCCTTGTCTGCAAAGAACTGTGCCGTGCCGGGTCTCTCTGGGCTTCTGATTTGGTCTGACAGTGTGGAAGGGAGTGTTCTAGGAAAGGATCTCAAGACCAGGCACCACGGGGGTGCTGGGAAAATTGCCCCGGAGGAGGCTGGGCGAGAGGAAGAAGAGGGGCAATAGGAAATGGTGGGTGGGAGGAAGACACGGGAGGTGGGAGCAGACAGGAGGGAGGAGTTAGGAAGAAAAGTCACAAAAGAAGCTTCCCCCTCCCGGAGGCAGAGGTGAGAGGCATGGAGCACAAGACATTCAGTGTCAAATGCGCCCGCTGTTGAGTCACGGGCTGGCAGAGAGACCTTAGGCCAGTACATTTCTTTGTGCCTCTTGTGCCTCTTCTGCGAGATGGATTAATTAGTTCCTACCCGAAGGATAGTCCTCTGTGATTATTCTGCTTTATATCCCTAGAAATGCATGTTACCTAGTTCTACACCCTTACTTTGAAGGTGGCAAAATGGGGAACCAGAGAAAGTCAGGGCCTCACCACAAATCACCGAGAGAGAGAGAGAGAGAGAGAGAGCGAGCAAAAGGTTGGATCGAGCCAGAACCCGGGGTCCAGGCTGCTGGCAGGCTGCTTTATCCATGGAGTCTGCTTGGGCTGGTTACCTCCAAACAGCTCCTGCTCCAGTTCAGATCAGTGCCTTGGGGCTACGGGGGAGGGGGCCACGCACCCTCTGGACTCACTGAGTTCAGAGGCCAGCCTTCAACTGCAGTGACATCTGAAGATTCCAAATACAAAAATCTACCAGTCGAGGTGGCACTGATGGCCCAGTGTCCCTTGTGACATGAACAGTATCCTCTGGGCTCAGCTCACAAGGCCTTGAACCACCTCCATGCCCTCTCCCAGGAGAGGGACGCAGGTTCCCTTGGGCCTTGCTGCTGGCATGCAGGAATTAGACAGTGGAGAGGGATTGGGCCATCAGGGTCCCCAGATCCCCCATGAAGTCATTCCCTTGCTGTCGTCAGTGTCAGTTGCCTAGCAACTGCCTTTGGCAGATGGTGGCACAGAGACCATGCCAATCTCTCCCACAGCTAAAAATACATTCCGACGACAACGAGGTCTATTTTAAAAGATACAATGCGCTCCCAACATCTTCCCTTGTCTGCAAAGAACTGTGCCGTGCCGGGTCTCTCTGGGCTTCTGATTTGGTCTGACAGTGTGGAAGGGAGTGTTCTAGGAAAGGATCTCAAGACCAGGCACCACGGGGGTGCTGGGAAAATTGCCCCGGAGGAGGCTGGGCGAGAGGAAGAAGAGGGGCAATAGGAAATGGTGGGTGGGAGGAAGACACGGGAGTTGGGAGCAGACTCTGGCTTCTCTATTCAGGAGGGAGGAGTTAGGAAGAAAAGTCACAGAATCACAGAAGCCTAGTGCTGGGAGGGGCCCCACATCCCATTTCCCAGTTGGGAAGGCAGAGGCCCTGAGAGGCTGAGGTGAGAAGAGCTGGTTCTTTGCCCTTGTTCAGGGTGTAAGCGCTGGGGTTCTCAGGTGTGGGGCTGAGGCCTTACATTTTCAAACTCCTCCTGCACTGCTATCGGCAAGTCTGTCTTACCACCCCCACCTGCTTAGCCTTCCCGTTGAATCACCATCATTTGTAATTTTCTTTTGTACACAGAGAGTAATGTCTACGTGCGCATTCGTTAATTCAACAAATAACTTCTTAAGCGTCTACTGCCATATTATGCCGAGCCTTAGAGATAGAGCAGGGGGCCCACACACGTGGTCCTCTCCTCCTGCTGCTGGTGGCCCAGCAGGTGAGGCTGACGTAGAGCAGGTAAGCACAGGGTGTACCATGTTCCAGACGCTGAAGCAGATTTGGGTCTCACTCAAAGGTTCTCACTTAGTTAGGATGGCAAGGCAGAAAGAACACAGGGGGCCCAGTACAATAGGAATTTCAGATGAACAACAACTATTTTTGAAGATTAGTGTGTCCCCCATATTGTATTATCTGAGGCTCAAATTTAGCTGGGCCTCCTGTAATTTTAGTTGCTAAATCTGACAACCCTTATGTTGAATATCACTACTGTTAGGTTTTAAACGACACAATGAGAAAAACACAGTATCTATTAATACTTCTAGGGGTCATTTTACAGATTAAATGAGAAAACATATATACCTGTGACTGGCAGATAAATGTTATTTCCTCTCCTCTCCAAAAAGGGCTTCCCTGGAGTTTTGCCCTGGTCAGCATATTAACCAGTCTTCTCCCTGCAAGGATCTAGCAAGAAGTGATGGGTACGGGCACTCTGAGTTTTCCTGGTAGCTCAGCTGGTAAAGAATCTGCTTGCAATGCAGGAGACCCTGGTTTGATTCCTGGGTTGGAAGATGCCCTGGAGAAGGTATAAGCCACCCACTTCAGTATTCTGGGGCTTTCCTGGTGGCTCAGATGGTAAAGAATCTGCCTGCAACGTGGGAGACCTGGATTCCATCCCTGGGTTGGGAAGGCCTCCTGGAGAAGGGAACAGCTACCCACTCCAGTATTCTTGCCTGGAGAATTCCATGGACAGAGGAGCCTGGCAAGCTATAGTCCATGGGGTCTCAAAGAATTGGACACAACTGGACAACTAACCACAGCACAACACAGGGATAACTCTGCTCTTTTTTTTCTTTTCTTTTTTTGACCTTGTTTTTATTTTTTGTTTTATAATTTTTAAAATATGGTGCTGTTTTCTGCCATACAACAACACAAATCAGTCATGACCATACACGTACCTACTGCCTCCTGAGACCCCCTCTCCTTACTGTCTTAAGGCTAAGCTGAGATAAAGGAAAATCTGTGGGTATACACTGACTTTCTGAAGGAACTAGGAACCAAACCGATCTTACCTGGAATGCTGGTCAGGGCCAGCAATTCTCCATTGCCTGGGGTGCTTATTAAAAATATAGATGCTTGTTAAAATATATATATGATGGCTCATTGGTAGAGAATCCACTAGACAATGCAGGAGACACAGGTTCGATCCCTGGTCCAAGACAATCCCACATGCTATGGAGCAACTAAGCCCGTGTGCCACAACTGCTAGTCTGTGCTCCAGAGTTGGAAAGCTGCAACTACTGAAGCCCACACTCCACAACAAGAGAAGCTTCCACAATGAGAAGCTGGAATATCCTCTCTTGCTGCAACTAGAGAGAAGCCCATCTGGCAACAAAGATCCAGCATGGTCAAATATGAATATAATTATACTAAAATTTTTTTTAATTTAAAAAAATACAGATGCCAGGGTTCTATCCAAGATTTACTGAGTCAGGATTTCTAGGGAAGAATGTGTCTTTTAAGCAAAATCCCCAGTAACTCCCTGAACTCTAAAGTTTGAGAACCACAGGCCTGGGGTGTGGAGAGAGACTACTGCCCATGTAAGAGGCAAGGCCACCAAAGCCTGTTTTGGAATGTAGGATCTTGGACTGCATCCTGAAACAGACAAAGGACATTGGAAAAAGGAAACTGGCTGAAATCCCCAAATATCAGTAGTTTAGTTGATGGCATCCATGTAATTCCTTAGTTTAGATCACTGTACCAAGGTTACATAAAGATGCTAGCATTACGGAAAGCTCACTGAAGGCTATATGGGAACTCTCTGTGCTACCGTCACAACTCTTGTATAAAATTCAAATTATTTCCAAATAAAAGGTTAAAAATTACTGCTTTAGCTCAAAGCCTGCTGTGGGGTTTTCCCCAGACTGGTGGAGCATCAGAAGGCCGGACGCACATGTTAACCCGGCTTGAGTTAAGCAGGCACTGGGAGCTAAGAGACCCCACCCCACAGTTCTGGGAGAACTTTGTTCTCTTCCCTGCCATTCACACTGGGGCTTAAATGTCAGCCTCAGTGAATTACATTTTAATCTGTCTCTGTTATCAACCTGGCCAGGTCCTAATTGGATGCCAGGCACACCGCTGAAGGGCATGCATAATTCATCAGCAGGGAGGCCAGGAAGGCCTTTCATCCTGGGCCAAGGAAGGAGAAGGGAGAGGAGGAGGAGGAGAGAAGGAGACAAAGGGGAGAAGAGAAGGGAAAGGAGCTGGAAAGGGAAGGAGAGCAGGTAGGTCGTGGGGCAGGGGAGAGAAGGGACCTGGCACAGTTCTAGCCACTTAAAAATATAGATGCTTTATAAAAAATATAGGCTTATAAAAATAAAGGCTTATAAAAATATAAGCCTTTCAGTCTCTGCTTCAGGGCCACCTCCTCTAGGAAGTCTTCACTTGGAAGTCTCAGGCCTTCCTTTCCTTGGTCACCATAAAACAGGACAGACCTCTGTTACACTTGACTGACGGTGAGGTCTTACGATGTTTAAACAGCTGCCTCCCCTAGACCCTGAATGCTCTCCCTCTGGGATGATGTCTGACATTATGACAGATCACTCCAGTCTGGCAGAGACCCCACACACAGTGCTTGCTGAATGGGCCACACAAAAAACTGTCTTAACTTGAGCTCCTTGGTCTCTGCCACGAAACTTGCCCCTAGCCATGTCCTGTTCTCCAAAGCTACCCTCCATTCTGTCCAGCCTGTTTTTTCCTGCCAGCCATCTCCCAAGGCCAGGGACCACACAGAAAAGCAATCACAATTACACAGGAACTGAAAGGGAAAGTCTGTATTTCTCTGGGCATGCCTCATACTATCAATACATAGTAAGTGCACAAATCACTGCCCTCATGCATTCCTCAGTCTTCTCTGGGTGGACCCACTTGGTTCAAATCACTCTTGTCCCTCTTGTCCAGGTCACTAACCAGCTCCATGTAGTCCAAACCTAAGGCACTAAGGGCACTCCTCTGGCCTTACTTTGACTGGCCCATCAAGAAAACTGACCCCAACCGCCCTCTGACACAGGACCTCTTCTTGACTCTCAACACCACACCTTCTGTCTTCCTTCCACCCAAGTCACTTCATGTCCACTTGCTTTGCTGAATCTCTCTCCTTTGTTCAACCTCTGAATGTTGGGAAGCCCCAAGGTTTCACTTTAGACCTCTGCTCTTTTCTAGTTACCGTTTTTACTTAAATAATATCATTCAGTTCCATGGCTTCAGATGCCATCAAAAACTAATGATTCCTAAATATAAATGTCCACTCTTGACTTCTCCCTTAAGCTCCAAGCACAAATAGCCACTTGAGTGTATTAGTTCTCCATTGTCAAGTAGCAAACTATCCTCAAACGCAGCAGCATGAAATAATTACGATGTGTCGTCTCACAATTCTTGTGAGTTGGGTGCCACTTAGCTGGGTGCCTTTGGCTTAGGTTCTCTCATGAAGTTGTAGTCAGACCGTCGTTGGGGGCAGTGGTCTCATCTGAAGGTGTGAAAGAGAGAGGACTTGCTTCTAAGCTCACTCTTGCGGCTGTGAGCAGGATTTGCTTCCTTGAAGGACGTTTGACTCACTGTTGGCCGGGGTCTCCCTCAGGTCTTTGCCATAAGAGCCTCTCTGTAGACGCCTCCGGCATGGCTCTCAGGGAGCAGGAGAACAAGAAAGTGTACGTGAGCGGAAGCCACAGTCTTCTCGTCATCACTCACAGAAGTGACCTTCCAGAAGCTCTCTCCAATTCTGTTTGCTGGAAGTCGGTCACTAAATTCAGACTACACTCAAGGGGAAAATATTACTCTAGGGCATGAACAGCAGGACACAGGGATGTTGGGGGTTATTTTAAATAGGCCTTTCAAATTAAACACGTCCATGATAGAACTCCTGATATTTCCCATCTCAAATTTCCTCTTCTCCAAGTTTTCTCTAAGCACCAAGAGGTACAATGATTTGCACATGACCTCCCAGAGAACTAACAAAACAGATAGTAAGAGAGGAACTGGAACAAGGTGGAAGACTTCATTCTGGAGCCTTGGCTGCACCCTATTGGAGCCCCTCTGTACCCTACTCCTACCTTGGCTAATGGTCTCTGTTAGGCTGGTAGCTTAACTCTCAGCCACACACAGAATCAATAAGAGAAGTTCCCGGGCCTCAGATCAAATGTCCTGTTAGGTAATGTTTTCAATAAGAGGGAAGGGGTTTTTTTTTTTCCCCCTTCTTGCTTTGCTGAATCTCTCTCCTTTGTTCAACCTCTGAATGTTGGGAAGCCCCAAGGTTTCACTTTAGACCTCTGCTCTTTTCTAGTTACCGTTTTTACTTAAATAATATCATTCAGTTCCATGGCTTCAGATGCCATCAAAAACTAATGATTCCTAAATATAAATGTCCACTCTTGACTTCTCCCTTAAGCTCCAAGCACAAATAGCCACTTGAGTGTATTAGTTCTCCATTGTCAAGTAGCAAACTATCCTCAAACGCAGCAGCATGAAATAATTACGATGTGTCGCTCACAATTCTTGTGAGTTGGGTGCCACTTAGCTGGGTGCCTTTGGCTTAGGTTCTCTCATGAAGTTGTAGTCAGACCGTCGTTGGGGCAGTGGTCTCATCTGAAGGTGTGAAGAGAGAGGACTTGCTTCTAAGCTCACTCTTGCGGCTGTGAGCAGGATTTGCTTCCTTGAAGGACGTTTGACTCACTGTTGGCCGGGTCTCCCTCAGGTCTTTGCCATAAGAGCCTCTCTGTAGACGCCTCCGGCATGGCTCTCAGGGAGCAGGAGAACAAGAAAGTGTACGTGAGCGAAGCCACAGTCTTCTCGTCATCACTCACAGAAGTGACCTTCCAGAAGCTCTCTCCAATTCTGTTTGCTGGAAGTCGGTCACTAAATTCAGACTACACTCAAGGGGAAAATATTACTCTAGGGCATGAACAGCAGGACACAGGGATGTTGGGGGTTATTTTAAATAGGCCTTTCAAATTAAACACGTCCATGATAGAACTCCTGATATTTCCCATCTCAAATTTCCTCTTCTCCAAGTTTTCTCTAAGCACCAAGAGGTACAATGATTTGCACATGACCTCCCAGAGAACTAACAAAACAGATAGTAAGAGAGGAACTGGAACAAGGTGGAAGACTTCATTCTGGAGCCTTGGCTGCACCCTATTGGAGCCCCTCTGTACCCTACTCCTACCTTGGCTAATGGTCTCTGTTAGGCTGGTAGCTTAACTCTCAGCCACACACAGAATCAATAAGAGAAGTTCCCGGGCCTCAGATCAAATGTCCTGTTAGGTAATGTTTATCTGAAGAGGTGGAATGAGTCCCAGGTGATAGGCTCCCCTCCTTCATGTCTTTTGCTGGCTTCCAGGCAATTCTACCCTGTGTCTCCCTGCAGAAGAGCTGGGCTGTGTCAGGACTTCAAGGACCATGTGCAGCTCTTCTGTGGCTTGTGCAATAAGCAAAGCCCAAGAGCTGGAGTAACAGACTCACATGCCAGCAGGTCAAAGGGCTATGGAGAAACCAGTGTCACTGTGATTAACATCATCTCCAGTAGCTGCAGGGCAAAGTCTGGGAGACAGGGGTTGTAGACAAGGCTTCACTATGCCTGGGAAGTACCTGCTTTTCTCCCTCCCACATAGGATCTTCCTGGGTAGGTCAGCTCTTGTATTAAGCCCAATCCACTCATGCTTTTGCAAGTGACAGAAAACCCAATCTGAATGTTGGTTTAAAGCAAAAAAGGAATTTATTGATTCATATCTAACTGAGAAGGTCTGGCTTCAGGTGTGACTGAATCCAGAGGTTCTGACAATGTTTCAGGACCTGGTCCCTTTAAAAGTTCTTGGTTTTGTACTTCCTGTTAGCTTCATTCTCAAGCTCCAGACTGTGGTGGGAATAAACAAAAGTGCATTCAAGACAGCTGCTAAGTCCCTCTTAGTGCTATTTCCAATATAGGGGGCTCCAGATGTCCCCGTCACCCCACACGTGACCTGGTTGTCCTTGAAGTCTCAGTTGCTAGTGATGCCAGTGTCACTGGCAGATTGGAGATTCACAGCCATGGAGCAGGTAGAGGTGGACTGGCCACCTGCTGACATGAAGCACCTATTCATATTCCATGGGTTACTCTTGTCTTCCTGAACTGTGTCAGGTGGATTATTAGTCCTAATCCTTTGCTCTCCTGTAGTATTATGCATCCACGCCTTTGCCATAGCTTCATGGTAGGTGGGTATGAGTAAACTCCCCTACTTCTTGATTTGCTCATTGGTCACGTGACTTGCTTTGGTCAAAGGACATGAGAAGATGTGAACTGAGCAGAAACTGGACACCTGCTTGCCCAGTTTGGTTTACTGTCTTGTGCCATGGTGACCACAGAGTAGCTCCTGGCCCATGGAGGACGGCGATGTGGAATGAACCTGTACTCAGCCTGCTGCAGCCCAGTGGAGTGGCAGCCAACCTGCAGAACTGTGAGCATGAGGACAAATTATTGGTGTGTAGAGGCACTGAGGCTGAGCGTGGGGTTGATTTATCATACAGCATTATTGTGGTGATAGATGATATATACCAGCTTAATATTTACCTTCAAGAACAGGACCACGGGACTTCCCTGGTAGCTCAGTGGTAAAGAGTTTGCCTGCCAAGGCAGGAGACACGGGTTCGATTCCTGATCTGGGAAGATTCCACATGCTGCAGAGCAAATAAGCCTGTAAGCCACAACTATGGAGCCTGTGCTCTAGAGCCTTGGAGCCACAACTATTGAGCCCATGTGCCGCAACTGTTGAAGCCCGTGTGCCCTAGGGCCCGAGTTCCACAACAAGAGAAGTCACTGCAATAAAAAGCCTGTTTACCTCATCTAGAGAGCAGTCACTACTCCCTGCAACTTAGAGAAGAGCCTGCAGCACCAGTAAAAACCCAGAATAGTCAAAAATAAATAAATTTTAAAAACCTTTAAAAACTCCAATAGGACCACAAATTCTCCTTATGCCTCCCCATAGTACTTAGGGTACACTCAGGTAACAGAAACATGGGAGACCCTCTAGTCTAATTTCCTAATCTGTCAGATGGGGAAGCTGAGGCTCTGATAGACAAAGGGATTTGTTTAAGGTCACACTATGTAGGTGGCCCAGCAGCCAGTACCTGAACCTGGGGCTGCTGACTTCTTTTTTTTTTTTTTTTTTTAAACTTTTATTTATTTATTTTTGACTATGCTGGGTCTTTGTTGAGGTGTGGGTTTAGCTGCTCTGCAGTATATGGGATCTTCCTGGTTCAGGGATCGAACCTGTGTCTCCTGCATTGAAAGACGGGTTATTTTCTACTGAGCCACAAGGGAAGCCCTGCTGACTTCTGAGCCAGTGCCTTTCCCTCACCCCCTCCATCCCTCTTACTTCTTTATTCAGAGCCTGAGACCACGTAGTCCTCACCTGACCATGTCTTGACAATCATGTCTCAAGACTCAGAGTTCCCAGTTGACTCTGACTTGACATCATGGGATGGCCTTGGAGCTCAATGCCCTCAGAACATGGAGTCTTGTGCCATGGTGACCACAGAGTAGCTCCTGGCCCATGGAGGACGGCGATGTGGAATGAACCTGTACTCAGCCTGCTGCAGCCCAGTGGAGTGGCAGCCAACCTGCAGAACTGTGAGCATGAGGACAAATTATTGGTGTGTAGAGGCACTGAGGCTGAGCGTGGGGTTGATTTATCATACAGCATTATTGTGGTGATAGATGATATATACCAGCTTAATATTTACCTTCAAGAACAGGACCACGGGACTTCCCTGGTAGCTCAGTGGTAAAGAGTTTGCCTGCCAAGGCAGGAGACACGGGTTCGATTCCTGATCTGGGAAGATTCCACATGCTGCAGAGCAAATAAGCCTGTAAGCCACAACTATGGAGCCTGTGCTCTAGAGCCTTGGAGCCACAACTATTGAGCCCATGTGCCGCAACTGTTGAAGCCCGTGTGCCCTAGGGCCCGAGTTCCACAACAAGAGAAGTCACTGCAATAAAAAGCCTGTTTACCTCATCTAGAGAGCAGTCACTACTCCCTGCAACTTAGAGAAGAGCCTGCAGCACCAGTAAAAACCCAGAATAGTCAAAAATAAATAAATTTTAAAACCTTTAAAAACTCCAATAGGACCACAAATTCTCCTTATGCCTCCCCATAGTACTTAGGGTACACTCAGGTAACAGAAACATGGGAGACCCTCTAGTCTAATTTCCTAATCTGTCAGATGGGGAAGCTGAGGCTCTGATAGACAAAGGGATTTGTTTAAGGTCACACTATGTAGGTGGCCCAGCAGCCAGTACCTGAACCTGGGGCTGCTGACTTCTTTTTTTTTTTTTTTTTTTAAACTTTTATTTATTTATTTTTGACTATGCTGGGTCTTTGTTGAGGTGTGGGTTTAGCTGCTCTGCAGTATATGGGATCTTCCTGGTTCAGGGATCGAACCTGTGTCTCCTGCATTGAAAGACGGGTTATTTTCTACTGAGCCACAAGGGAAGCCCTGCTGACTTCTGAGCCAGTGCCTTTCCCTCACCCCCTCCATCCCTCTTACTTCTTTATTCAGAGCCTGAGACCACGTAGTCCTCACCTGACCATGTCTTGACAATCATGTCTCAAGACTCAGAGTTCCCAGTTGACTCTGACTTGACATCATGGGATGGCCTTGGAGCTCAATGCCCTTAATGGATGTCCAGAATCTATTTCTCAGCCTCAGATTGCAGGGGCACAGAGGCAGGTTATGCTAAAGGTTTGGGCTCAGTCTCAGACGTCAGTGATACAGGCAGGCACACATGCCTGTGGGGTCTCAGGATGTGTGGCTGGTGGTCTCTCCAAAGACCGCATGAGAGAAGTCAGAGCTGGGACCAGGGCTCATGGGGGCTGTAATTGCCGGGGAGAGAGGCTCAGAGTAGGCATTGGAAAGGAAAAGATAGAGGTCCATCAGTTTCTGGTGACCATCTTGGATCAGTCCCAACACAAGGCCAAGTTCAACCTTCTCACTTTTTGGGAAGATGGTTTTCCAGCAGCCTTGCTAAGGGAAGTAGGCGCCTGGTTGGCGGGCATATAGGACAGATGGGCTGCTGACAGCATCCCCCTCTTGCCTCCTACTCAGAATACTCCAAAGATGGGGGTGGCGGGCACATATCCTCCCATGTGCATTCATACAATCTGGCTGCATCTCTCACATATACCCCACCCTACTCATCTTCCCCACCCACACTTGCCCTACAGGCCTCCACTCCCCACAAGTCTGAGTTATCACCTCAAAGTCAGAGCTAGGACTAGCGTGAGACAGAATATTTATGGCAGCATCAAAATTACTCAGTCATCAAGATAAATAATAACTTTGTGCGATATTTTTAGAAACCGAAATTAATGCAAAAAAGTACACAATGAGTAAAGCATCAAAAATTTACGTATAGACAGTCACTTGACAGGCTGAGGATTGGGTTGAGGTGATAAACACCACATTGTATAAGTACAGGGTTAGATGTCTATTAAAATTTTTAGTATACATTCTGGTATTGTGTGTACAATAGACTTTTTGCATTACTTTAAAATTTTAAAGTATCATTATTGAAAGACGGGTTATTTTCTACTGAGCCACAAGGAAGCCCTGCTGACTTCTGAGCCAGTGCCTTTCCCTCACCCCCTCCATCCCTCTTACTTCTTTATTCAGAGCCTGAGACCACGTAGTCCTCACCTGACCATGTCTTGACAATCATGTCTCAAGACTCAGAGTTCCCAGTTGACTCTGACTTGACATCATGGGATGGCCTTGGAGCTCAATGCCCTTAATGGATGTCCAGAATCTATTTCTCAGCCTCAGATTGCAGGGGCACAGAGGCAGGTTATGCTAAAGGTTTGGGCTCAGTCTCAGACGTCAGTGATACAGGCAGGCACACATGCCTGTGGGGTCTCAGGATGTGTGGCTGGTGGTCTCTCCAAAGACCGCATGAGAGAAGTCAGAGCTGGGACCAGGGCTCATGGGGGCTGTAATTGCCGGGGAGAGAGGCTCAGAGTAGGCATTGGAAAGGAAAAGATAGAGGTCCATCAGTTTCTGGTGACCATCTTGGATCAGTCCCAACACAAGGCCAAGTTCAACCTTCTCACTTTTTGGGAAGATGGTTTTCCAGCAGCCTTGCTAAGGGAAGTAGGCGCCTGGTTGGCGGGCATATAGGACAGATGGGCTGCTGACAGCATCCCCCTCTTGCCTCCTACTCAGAATACTCCAAAGATGGGGGTGGCGGGCACATATCCTCCCATGTGCATTCATACAATCTGGCTGCATCTCTCACATATACCCCACCCTACTCATCTTCCCCACCCACACTTGCCCTACAGGCCTCCACTCCCCACAAGTCTGAGTTATCACCTCAAAGTCAGAGCTAGGACTAGCGTGAGACAGAATATTTATGGCAGCATCAAAATTACTCAGTCATCAAGATAAATAATAACTTTGTGCGATATTTTTAGAAACCGAAATTAATGCAAAAAAGTACACAATGAGTAAAGCATCAAAAATTTACGTATAGACAGTCACTTGACAGGCTGAGGATTGGGTTGAGGTGATAAACACCACATTGTATAAGTACAGGGTTAGATGTCTATTAAAATTTTTAGTATACATTCTGGTATTGTGTGTACAATAGACTTTTTGCATTACTTTAAAATTTTAAAGTATTGCATTATTAGTTATCTTGGATACTGATTTTTGGCCTCCACTTAAATTCCGTGGCCATGACAATGCCTTACTCTCCTCATCCAGGCCCTGGTAGAACCCACTGTGGTCCTGTCCCTCACCCTCTTCTGTCCCAGCAGTGGCTCCCAATATTGCCAGCATGCAAGCAAAGCTCTCAATGTGCCCTCTAAGGCCTTGTGTGGGTCCCTGGCCACCGCTCCACCCTGACCGTGGTAGTCAGTGGGAACACAACCTGTGTGACCATAAAGGTGGTTCAAGTATTGAAATACTTCCTTTCATCTATGTCAGTACCTCCTCCCATGTCCTCTCCTGGGGATTGGCTACAAGGATTACTGCCTTTGTTTGGCACATCCTCCCTTTCACACACACTCCACCTAGTCCTCCTGTCACCTTATGAATATGAGACAGGCATGCCTGCCAACGCTCTCATCACAAAGCTATCAGGAATAGAACTTAATCAACAGGAAGAAACATATAACAACACTGACTCAGAGAAATGACACACAAACGCTGAAACTGCCTCTGTTGCCAAAATTCCAATCTGTAGATGGGTCCTTCATGGTCGCCAAGGAGGGACAGCCCACGTTCTCGGGTCTTCTCTGCTGCTGACTTCAGTCGGCGCTCTCTGAAGTGCCACTTCAACTCTCATGCCTCCTTGGGGCCTCTGTCCCCTCAATCTTCTAGAACCCCAGTACCTGGGCCGCTATTTCTGCCCTACAGGCCTCCACCTCCCCACAAGTCTGAGTTATCACCTCAAAGTCAGAGCTAGGACTAGCGTGAGACAGAATATTTATGGCAGCATCAAAATTACTCAGTCATCAAGATAAATAATAACTTTGTGCGATATTTTTAGAAACCGAAATTAATGCAAAAAAGTACACAATGAGTAAAGCATCAAAAATTTACGTATAGACAGTCACTTGACAGGCTGAGGATTGGGTTGAGGTGATAAACACCACATTGTATAAGTACAGGGTTAGATGTCTATTAAAATTTTTAGTATACATTCTGGTATTGTGTGTACAATAGACTTTTTGCATTACTTTAAAATTTTAAAGTATTGCATTATTAGTTATCTTGGATACTGATTTTTGGCCTCCACTTAAATTTCGTGGCCATGACAATGCCTTACTCTCCTCATCCAGGCCCTGGTAGAACCCACTGTGGTCCTGTCCCTCACCCTCTTCTGTCCCAGCAGTGGCTCCCAATATTGCCAGCATGCAAGCAAAGCTCTCAATGTGCCCTCTAAGGCCTTGTGTGGGTCCCTGGCCACCGCTCCACCCTGACCGTGGTAGTCAGTGGGAACACAACCTGTGTGACCATAAAGGTGGTTCAAGTATTGAAATACTTCCTTTCATCTATGTCAGTACCTCCTCCCATGTCCTCTCCTGGGGATTGGCTACAAGGATTACTGCCTTTGTTTGGCACATCCTCCCTTTCACACACACTCCACCTAGTCCTCCTGTCACCTTATGAATATGAGACAGGCATGCCTGCCAACGCTCTCATCACAAAGCTATCAGGAATAGAACTTAATCAACAGGAAGAAACATATAACAACACTGACTCAGAGAAATGACACACAAACGCTGAAACTGCCTCTGTTGCCAAAATTCCAATCTGTAGATGGGTCCTTCATGGTCGCCAAGGAGGGACAGCCCACGTTCTCGGGTCTTCTCTGCTGCTGACTTCAGTCGGCGCTCTCTGAAGTGCCACTTCAACTCTCATGCCTCCTTGGGGCCTCTGTCACCTCCAATCTTCTAGAACCCCAGTACCTGGGCCGCTATTTCTGGACCATCCTTGGTAGCATGCCTAACTTCCTGCAATATTTGGAAATCTACTTCCCATGCCTCAAAGGACCAACAGAAGAGAATAGGAAAGGAGTGACCTGCCATTCACTTTCACAATGCCATCTTTGCAGCTCTGCAGGCTGATGTCTTCCCTTTCTTAGTGGGTTTGTTTGGAGGACTTGCTGGAGAATCCATTGAGAATCTGCTGGCATCTCTCTGCCAAATCAGATAACTCCCCCATGCCCACCCTCCTGGCAATGATGCTCTCCATGTGAAATGTACCTACAAGCTGGAAAGCAGGGCTGACCTGTGGTGTCTCTTTACAGTCACATCCCAGCATACATTGTGGTTCTCCATCTGGTCCTTGAGTCATAGAGCCAGACTGGGGAGATCTTCTTCGGTGTCTCTTTGACTTTTTAATAGTAGATGTTCCTTCAATCCTGGCAGATCACAGAGTGACGCCAATATGAATAAGAGAATTAACTAATTCAAGAAAGGGATGCCTTCTGAGAGCAGGCGTGAGGCTACGAGAGGTTCCCTACCATTTGAACAAACTTTTGTTTTAGATGAGAGGTCACTTGAAGTTAAAGAGCACTTTACTGTAGAAAAGCATTTTTGAGCAGGTACTATATACTAAGTATTGTACTCTTATTGTGTGCTTACCATGCACAGAGAGTTCCTCTGTATGCCTCATACACATTCATACCTGTTAAACCATTTAATCCTCTAAATGAGGGAACAGTGTTATTAACACTCACTTTACAGAGGAGGAAACTGAGGCACAGAGATGTTAAGCATGGAAGCAAATAGCCAAACAGACACACAAGTGGTCTGAGTAATGGCAGAATAAGACACAAAAACGCTGAAACTGCCTCTGTTGCCAAAATTCCAATCTGTAGATGGGTCCTTCATGGTCGCCAAGGAGGGACAGCCCACGTTCTCGGGTCTTCTCTGCTGCTGACTTCAGTCGGCGCTCTCTGAAGTGCCACTTCAACTCTCATGCCTCCTTGGGGCCTCTGTCACCTCCAATCTTCTAGAACCCCAGTACCTGGGCCGCTATTTCTGGACCATCCTTGGTAGCATGCCTAACTTCCTGCAATATTTGGAAATCTACTTCCCATGCCTCAAAGGACCAACAGAAGAGAATAGGAAAGGAGTGACCTGCCATTCACTTTCACAATGCCATCTTTGCAGCTCTGCAGGCTGATGTCTTCCCTTTCTTAGTGGGTTTGTTTGGAGGACTTGCTGGAGAATCCATTGAGAATCTGCTGGCATCTCTCTGCCAAATCAGATAACTCCCCTATGCCCACCCTCCTGGCAATGATGCTCTCCATGTGAAAGTACCTACAAGCTGGAAAGCAGGGCTGACCTGTGGTGTCTCTTTACAGTCACATCCCAGCATACATTGTGGTTCTCCATCTGGTCCTTGAGTCATAGAGCCAGACTGGGGAGATCTTCTTCGGTGTCTCTTTGACTTTTTAATAGTAGATGTTCCTTCAATCCTGGCAGATCACAGAGTGACGCCAATATGAATAAGAGAATTAACTAATTCAAGAAAGGGATGCCTTCTGAGAGCAGGCGTGAGGCTACGAGAGGTTCCCTACCATTTGAACAAACTTTTGTTTTAGATGAGAGGTCACTTGAAGTTAAAGAGCACTTTACTGTAGAAAAGCATTTTTGAGCAGGTACTATATACTAAGTATTGTACTCTTATTGTGTGCTTACCATGCACAGAGAGTTCCTCTGTATGCCTCATACACATTCATACCTGTTAAACCATTTAATCCTCTAAATGAGGGAACAGTGTTATTAACACTCACTTTACAGAGGAGGAAACTGAGGCACAGAGATGTTAAGCATGGAAGCAAATAGCCAAACAGACACACAAGTGGTCTGAGTAATGGCAGAATAAGACACATGCCACAAAAGAGGAAAGCAGAGAGGGCAGTAACCTTGCTAGAGTCCCCTCTTATGCCTTGCCTTCCTGGAGAACTTGACATGTCCTTCAAGATTAAGCTGTAGGTCTGAATTCTTGGTAAAGCCTTCTCTTACTCCACCCCACCCCCCACTCCCAGCAGAGATAACCACTCCCTTTGCTGATACATCCTGCCAGGGTTATAGCATTGTCCAGCCCGATCATCCTGTGTGACAACTGCTTCCGTATCTGTCCCTCTTGCAGGCTGTGAGTTCCTGGAGGGCAGGGGCAAACTGCTCCCAGGTTCTTCCCAGCACAGAGCATGGCAGAGAATAACTTTTGATGAATGATACAGCAGTAAGTGAGGATTACTTGTCCTGCTCTGGTGGCTCAGTGGTAAAGAATCTGCCTGCCAATGCAGGAGTCGAGGGTTCCATTCCTGGACTAGGAAGATTCCCCTGGAGAAGGAAATGGAAACCTGCTCCAGTACTCTTGCCTGGAAAATCCTGTGGACAGAGGAGCCTGCTGGGCTACAGTCTATGGGGTCTCAGAGAGTCAGACATGACTTAGCCACTGAGCATGAGCACAGGTATACTTAAAGGCCTCCATTCTGAAGAGACCCGTGTCATTTCCACTCACATTCCACGGCCCAAAGCAAGTTACATGCTTCTGGCTGCACTTTTCATACCTCAGACCTTGCCTGGCCAAATTCAGCTATGTTCAACAGGCCTCCAGGGCGACTGCCAGATGTATCAGCGACAGACAGGTGGAGAGTGGCCAAGCCAAGTCAACATATCCAGGCATTGGGAACTCTCTTTAAAAAGGGGGCACTTCTGGAAATGTGGGAAAGCTGTCAATGAGGTGAGTACTATGTGAGCTGTGAAGGGAAGGAGTTTGGACACTGATGGAAGATCCTACACAAGGGAATATTCCTATGCTGTCTGTCCTTTTCCCCCCACCCTCTTCCAGTTTTTTCCCTTCTTGAAGAGGGAGTCTCAGGGGTGAATAAGTTTTGTCATCTCTAAATTCTGAGAAATTTAGATTTCACGGGGTGAGGGAAAGGAGGGATGAACCATCTCTTGCCTGCCATCTCAAGAAGCTGCAGCACATTCCAAAAGTAAGACTGGATTCTGACCATTAGTCTTCCTTGCACGTTTATCTTGCCAACAGATGTAGACTTACACATGCACTCTCTGGCTCTGTGCTAAGACCCAACTTCTCTGGCCAGTTCTCATGCCGAGATTCTCTAGAGACAGCCATTTCTGTTTGGACAACTATGAAATCAACCATTTGTCCTTTCAAGGGAAGGGTACAGAATTTGAGTCATATGCCCTTCCCTAACTAGTCACTGTAGCCACCCCATTCACACTTCACAAACTGAGTACAAGGGTATATAATTCTCTAAAGAGAAGCCAGCATTAAGTCCTGGAAAGAATGCATGGAGCATTCAGAGAATTCTGTAAGGGTTTAAGGGGACAATGAGTCCTTCAAACCTTGACCAAGGAACTTAAGGGATTTGAAAAGAAACTTAAGATTCTTTCAGTATTTAGTGACAGAAACACCAGCTGATACTGGCTAAGGCAGAAGTGGTAACTTTTATTTTTGGCTCATGTACCTGAACAGTCCAGAACATGGGGGATGACTACTAACTTCAGGAATGGCTGGATCTAGGTGCTTGAGCAAGCTCATTTGGAGTTTGTCTCACTTCCTCTCTTTCTTCAGTGTACCCTTTCAAGCTCAGGTAAACTCTTTCTAAGGTTGACAAGATTCTCTCTGAGCAATTAAAGAACCTCAGTGGAAAGAGATTCTGGTTGGCACTGGTTCCAACAGAAGTCTCCAAAATGAGTCATGTGCCCTCTTCCCAACCAGTCATTGTAGCCCCCCCATTCACATTTCACACAGTGAGTGTAAGGGTTGAGTGCCCCAAAGAGAAATCAACATTAAGACCTGGAAAGAATGCATGGAGCATAGAGAACTCTGTAGGGCAAATGACAACAGATAGACAGGAGAATAAGACCAGAATTCACAGCTCTACTGAATCAGCTGTGAATTATCTTTTCTTCCGCTCTGGTATCCCTGGACCTGAACACAGCTCAGCCTGAAACCCAGGAAGGCACTGTCATGAACAGAGAGCTCCAAGGCAACTCTATAATTCTAGTTTAAGGAATAGGAAGGAATTCTCAGACACAGATGAACTGAACACCACCAAAACCAAACTATATCTATTTGACATTCATCAATTCCTTATTTTTTCCCAGTCAGAAGCAGCATACACATTCTTCAAGGAAACATTAAATATCTACCAAGATATACCATATTCTCCGTGTAAAATTAACTTTAACAAATTTAAAGTAATTGAAGTCATACAAAGTCAACCTATAATGGCATTAAACTGGAAACCAGTAAGATAAAAGGAAAATCTCCAAGCAGTAATGAAACAATATACTTTTAAATAATACGTGGGTCAAAAAAGAAATCTCAAGAGAAATTAGAAAACACTTGAACTGAATGAAAATGAAAATATGACATAACAAGATTTGTGGGATGCATATAAAGTAGTTGGGCTTCCCCGGTTGCTCAGACGGTAAAGAATCTGCCTGTGATGCAAAAGACCCAGGTTTGATCCTTAGGTCTAGAAGATGCCCTGGAGAAGGAAATAGTTACCCACTTCATTATTCCTGCCTGGAGAATCTTATGGGAAGAGGAGCTTGGGCTTAGAGACAAATTTATATCAAGTGCTTACATTAGTAAAGAAGAAAGGTCTCAAATCAGCAGTTTACACTTTCACAAGTAGAGAAAGAAAAGCCAAATAAAACCAAAGCAATCAGAATAAAGGAAACCATAAAGTTAATGTGGAGTGAAAGAAATAGAAAGGGAAAAATAATAGAGACAACTAATTCAGCCTAAAGTTATTCTTGTCTTAGATGACTGATAAAATTGAAATGTGTCCAGAAAGATTCACAATGAAAAAGAGAGGACACACAGTGAGTGTAAGGGTTGAGTGCCCCAAAGAGAAATCAACATTAAGACCTGGAAAGAATGCATGGAGCATAGAGAACTCTGTAGGGCAAATGACAACAGATAGACAGGAGAATAAGACCAGAATTCACAGCTCTACTGAATCAGCTGTGAATTATCTTTTCTTCCGCTCTGGTATCCCTGGACCTGAACACAGCTCAGCCTGAAACCCAGGAAGGCACTGTCATGAACAGAGAGCTCCAAGGCAACTCTATAATTCTAGTTTAAGGAATAGGAAGGAATTCTCAGACACAGATGAACTGAACACCACCAAAACCAAACTATATCTATTTGACATTCATCAATTCCTTATTTTTTCCCAGTCAGAAGCAGCATACACATTCTTCAAGGAAACATTAAATATCTACCAAGATATACCATATTCTCCGTGTAAAATTAACTTTAACAAATTTAAAGTAATTGAAGTCATACAAAGTCAACCTATAATGGCATTAAACTGGAAACCAGTAAGATAAAAGGAAAATCTCCAAGCAGTAATGAAACAATATACTTTTAAATAATACGTGGGTCAAAAAAGAAATCTCAAGAGAAATTAGAAAACACTTGAACTGAATGAAAATGAAAATATGACATAACAAGATTTGTGGGATGCATATAAAGTAGTTGGGCTTCCCTGGTTGCTCAGACGGTAAAGAATCTGCCTGTGATGCAAAAGACCCAGGTTTGATCCTTAGGTCTAGAAGATGCCCTGGAGAAGGAAATAGTTACCCACTTCATTATTCCTGCCTGGAGAATCTTATGGGAAGAGGAGCTTGGGCTTAGAGACAAATTTATATCAAGTGCTTACATTAGTAAAGAAGAAAGGTCTCAAATCAGCAGTTTACACTTTCACAAGTAGAGAAAGAAAAGCCAAATAAAACCAAAGCAATCAGAATAAAGGAAACCATAAAGTTAATGTGGAGTGAAAGAAATAGAAAGGGAAAAATAATAGAGACAACTAATTCAGCCTAAAGTTATTCTTGTCTTAGATGACTGATAAAATTGAAATGTGTCCAGAAAGATTCACAATGAAAAAAAGAGAGGAGAAAAATATTAATATCAGGAATGAAAAAGGGGATATATAACTACTTTTACATTGAAAAAGTAAGAGGGAAATATTACAAATATATCAACTCATGTAAATTCAACAACTTAGATGAAATTAAACAATTCCTGGAAAACCACAAGCAATCAAGAATCACTTAAGATAAAGAGACAACCTAAACAGTCCTATAAATAGTAAAGAAAATGAAGCTTTAGGTTCAAATCTTTCAAAAAAGAAATGTCTAGGCCCAATAATTTTACTGGCAAATTTTACAAAATATTTAAAGAAAAAAGAAAACTAATTCTATACAACCTCTTCTTGAAAACTGGAGTGAAGGGAACAGATCCTCATTCATTTTATGAGGCCAACCTTACCCTGGTACCAAAAAAAGACAAGATCATGGCAAAAATAAAACTACAGATAATATCCTTCGTGAATATAGAAGCAAAATTTGTCACAAAATAATAGCAAGAAAATTCAACAATATAATAAAGTCTCACATAACCAAGTGAGACTTACCAGCAAAAATATGTCTGGTTCAGTATTAGAAAATCAATCAGTGGTATCACCAAATAAAAACTTGAACAACGGGCTTCCCTGGTGGTCCAGTGGGTAAGGACACCGCCTTGCAGTGCAAGGGGCGCCGGTTAGATCCCTGGCCTGGGAAGATCCCACGTGCCGTGGAGCGGCTGGACCGATGTGTCCAATTACCGAGCCAGAGCTCTGGAGCGCATGCGCCCAGAGCCGGTGCTCTGCGACAACAGAGGCCACCGCGATGGGAGGCCCACATGGGCCGAAGAACAAAGGTGGATGAAAAATAAATAAGTGAAAGACCAATAGAAGTGGCCTGCCCACCCCCACCTCCCTCCCCAACCTGCCTGCCCCCAAAAAGAAACCATTTAAAAAAAAAAAAAAAAAAAACTTGAACAAGGAAAAAACATAATCATAGTAAATGATTTTTTTTCTTTATTTTTTTTCTTATTTCTTTCTTTTCTTCTCTTTTTTTCTTTATTTTTTAAAATGATTTAAAAAAATTTTTAACAAAATTTATCTCTAATTCATAATAAAAACTCTCAGTAAGCCTGAAATAGAAGGGAATTTCCTTAACCTGATAAATAGTATAGACAAACCTACAGTTAACACTACGTTTAATGGTGAAGTTCTAAGGGCAGTCCTCAGACAGAGAACCAAAAGTTTCTCTACAAATTCAACAACTTAGATGAAATTAAACAATTCCTGGAAAACCACAAGCAATCAAGAATCACTTAAGATAAAGAGACAACCTAAACAGTCCTATAAATAGTAAAGAAAATGAAGCTTTAGGTTCAAATCTTTCAAAAAAGAAATGTCTAGGCCCAATAATTTTACTGGCAAATTTTACAAAATATTTAAAGAAAAAAGAAAACTAATTCTATACAACCTCTTCTTGAAAACTGGAGTGAAGGGAACAGATCCTCATTCATTTTATGAGGCCAACCTTACCCTGGTACCAAAAAAAGACAAGATCATGGCAAAAATAAAACTACAGATAATATCCTTCGTGAATATAGAAGCAAAATTTGTCACAAAATAATAGCAAGAAAATTCAACAATATAATAAAGTCTCACATAACCAAGTGAGACTTACCAGCAAAAATATGTCTGGTTCAGTATTAGAAAATCAATCAGTGGTATCACCAAATAAAAACTTGAACAACGGGCTTCCCTGGTGGTCCAGTGGGTAAGGACACCGCCTTGCAGTGCAAGGGGCGCCGGTTAGATCCCTGGCCTGGGAAGATCCCACGTGCCGTGGAGCGGCTGGACCGATGTGTCCAATTACCGAGCCAGAGCTCTGGAGCGCATGCGCCCAGAGCCGGTGCTCCGCGACAACAGAGGCCACCGCGATGGGAGGCCCACATGGGCCGAAGAACAAAGGTGGATGAAAAATAAATAAGTGAAAGACCAATAGAAGTGGCCTGCCCACCCCCACCCCCCCCCCCCACCTGCCTGCCCCCAAAAAGAAACCATTTAAAAAAAAAAAAAAAAAAAACTTGAACAAGGAAAAAACATAATCATAGTAAATGATTTTTTTTCTTTATTTTTTTTCTTATTTCTTTCTTTTCTTCTCTTTTTTTCTTTATTTTTTAAAATGATTTAAAAAAATTTTTAACAAAATTTATCTCTAATTCATAATAAAAACTCTCAGTAAGCCTGAAATAGAAGGGAATTTCCTTAACCTGATAAATAGTATAGACAAACCTACAGTTAACACTACGTTTAATGGTGAAGTTCTAAGGGCAGTCCCCTCAGACAGAGAACAAGCCACAGATGTCTACCAAAATAACTATAATCAAAAGAGACTGACAATACAAAATGTTGATTCTATGGACCAGCCAGAAGTCTCACGTATTGCTGCTGGGAACATAAATGATATAACCATTTTGAATACCTGCCTGGCAACTTCTAATAAAGTTAAACACACATCTTTCATTTGCTCCAATGGGCTACTTCCAATTCAAAAGAAATGCACACATGCATGTGTGTACCTAAAATACATATATGATTACTCACTGAAGCCTTACTCGTAATAGCTAGAATCCCCAAATAACTCAAATGTTTTCAACAGAAAAATAGATAAACAATGCTATGTTCACATAATGGAGTACCAGTTGGCAGTAAAGAACAATCTGGATGAATCTCAGTAACATTATGGTGGGCCAAAGAAGTCAGGTACAAAAGAGTACATGCTGTGTGATTTCACCCATGCCAAGTTCTAGAACAAAACAGGTAAAACTAAACTAAGGTGATAGGAATCAGAACAGTAGTTGCCTGGGGGGTGGGAAGGTTGACTGAAAACGGGCCCAAGGGAACTTTCTGGAGTGATAGAAATGCTCTGTATCTTGTTTGGGGTCATAATTTCACAGCTGATTAAAACTACGCAAACTTACAGAACCAAATATTTAGAAGTCGTGCATTTCTACTGTATAAAAATAACCTCGATTAGAAGAAAATAAACCCTTTATGAACATGGCACAACTTTCTATGAAACATTTTCACAACCAATCCCCTACGCCCTCCGTTTGATCGTTCCGACAACCTCAGGGAGTAGGAAGACGGGCTTGCTTCACGGATGAGGAAGCTAGGAGAGGACCAGAGTGAGGGAATGACTCCCAAGAATGTAAAGTGTGTGCCAGAGCAAAGACCAGAGTGCAGGGGTTAGGACCCCATGTCCGGTCCTCCTTATGCAATGCCCTGGCTTCAGTCTCTGTTCTCCCTGCTCTCAAGCACTGTAGAGATGCCCACGGGCAGGTGATTGTTGGCCTCTACAGTTCTTACCATCTCACCACTTTCAACCCTTATTCTGCCTAAGATTTCTCCTGAAAAATTTGAGAACTGCTGATATTACAGATGCTACTAAGAGGACAAACATAAATGTCCAGGGGTCCCCCCTCTACCCTGGCAGCCTCTGTGGTATGACTTGCAAGATTCTACAATCTGATTTTCACTTTGGGCTAAAACAGCAACACCTGCCTGAAGTAGTGCAGCCTACAGGCACCAGATACCACATTAGAGTGTACAAAGCAGAAACACCAGCTGGAGAAGAAGCCATTGTCCTGCCACTATGTGATGGCAGCCCAGCCACTCCCACCCCGAGTCTTGATTTCCTCATCTTTCATACAAGAGACCTGGGCTAGATAAGTTCTAAGTACACTGTCCTAGGGTCTAGAGCTGGAGAGGAAGTATTCATCATGCTCCAAAACCTTCCATATGAACCCTATGAGTCCAAATATCCCACTTGAGGATTCTCACTCCAGAGAAAAATCTCACAAGTCATTAAACTGCGAGGGACACCCCCCACCCTGCCCCATGTCAGACAATCTTCCATTCCCTTGTCCAAGAGCTCAAAGGACCTGGCACCTTTTGTGTGTCACTTCTGGGGCAAGAAATTGGTATTGGGAACATTTGGGTCACAGTCCTAGTTCTGTTAATAGTTGACAATGCAACTCTTTTTTTTTTTTTTTTTTTAAAGATTTTTTTTTTTTTTTTTTTTGGTGGGGGTGGGGAGGGAGGGGAGCAGGCGGGCCACTTCTATTGGTCTTTCATTTGTCCATTTTCATCCATCTTTTTTCTTTGGCCCGTGTGGGCCTCCCATCGCGGCGGCCTCTGTTGTTGCAGAGCACTGGCTCTGGGCGCATGCACTCTAGAGCTCCGGTTCGGTAGTTGGACACATCAGTCCAGCCGCTCCGTGCGGCTTGTGGGATCTTCCCAGGCCAGGGCTCAAACCGGCGCCCCTTGCACTGCAAGGCAGTGTCCTTACCCACTGGACCACCAGGGAAGCCCAATGCAACTCTTAAACAAGATACCTGCTCTGTATGAACTCGCTGCCTCACCAATAAAAGAGTTCATAATCCCTGCCAACCTCCTTGGATAAGTGAGAAGAGGTAAAATGGACAGACACACTTTGAGCAGAATAAAACTTCCTACCAAGATAAGTGAATCTTTTCTTTGGGGCAGGGAAGCCAGAGACACCTTACCTGCTAAAATCCTTGGGGTCCAGAACCCACCTTTCTTTCCCTGTGCCCGTGTAGCGTCACTCATACCACTAGATGGCGGTAGCTATCATTCGCAGATTCAGAAAGAAGGGTGTGGGAGAGCCAGGGGGCTGTCTGTTTTAAGAAAACTAGGCCAAAGCAGGCTCGTTACATCACCTCTAATGGAAACAGCCAGTTCAGTCTGGATTTTTCTTTATAGCAGGCGACAGTGCCGGGAAACTTCCTGGTTCCTGCACATTTCAGTGCTAATTATTTAGGCTGAAATCAGTCTTTATCTCCCAGGGATAGGTCCTAGTGTCTGCCCCATCTTCCCTGGGTGCAGGCCTTTCTCCTCTGAGGCCTCCAGCCCTCTCTCCATCTGCCTCACGCCACCATCAGCCCCATGCTTGAAGTACATTTCTTGTCCTGCGTTTAAATCTCAATTTCGTTTTTTAAGCATTCATGTCTATGTATAGCCAAGGCCACACAGTAAGTGCACCCAGGCCCTATCCTCAAAAACAAAAAAGAGAGCTACATGTGAACCTCTGCCCTTCACTTCAAAAATGCATGATTTTGAACAAGTCATTCTAATTCTGTTCTTTGCTTTCCTTAATTTTAAAATGGGATTACTCATAGTCTTTTTAAAATCATGAATCCTGGTTTTTACAGCCTTTTGGAATATGGTCTGGCATGTTATAGGCAATGATAACAATTCATTGGGCACCTACTGGGTACATTATTTGAGTTAATGCCCATGCCAATGGCTCAGAGAAGTTAAACACTTTGCCCAAGGCTGCATAGCAACTCAGAAGTAAAGGTGGGCTTTGAACCAGGCTCTGTCTAATTCCAGGAACCCTGCCTTCTGCTACTCTCAAAGAGAGAAAACAAGCACCCAAATGTAGGAAATGGAGAGACGAGTGAGTCAGCAAATTACTGCCAGTCCAAGGGTAGTGGCAAATCAGCCATCCTGAACTGTGTCCTTCAGGTCTCAGAGGTCTTGTATGGATCAATGCTAGCACTCCCTGGGGCTTTGAGAACTGGGGCAAGACCCCTGTATACTGGCTGCAAATCCTTTCATCTATAAAACAAGGACGTTTGATAGATCACTTTTTTGCACATGTCTAGTTGTCAGAATCACCTGGAATCTTTCTTAAAAGGACAGATCTTTGGGACCCCACTTTGGAGATGCTAAAATTTAAGACGCTCCAAGGGAGGGATCAGAACTTCTGTATTTTTAACAAGTGAGTCATGATTCTCAGGACCAAGAAAATTAGGAAAGAAACAACACCCTTGGTCCAGATGATCTTAGAAGTTCTCCCTGCTCTATCTATATTGCTTCACTACCACTCAGCCAGGCTCCTGTCCGGCCACCAGAACACCATAGACCCTCTTCCTCTGTCCTCCCATCTAATCCCCTGAGCATCCCACCCTGCGTGGACTTGATTGCTCTTTCCTCCCTGTAAGGCACTCGGCTTCTCAAGGGAACTGAAACTGTATAAATAATAAATGGAATTTACAGTAGCATTTAGAATTCACTTAAGCACTAGAAACACAGTTGCAGTAAAGTCTCCTTAAAAGTCATCTTTTCATTGGGTAAGAAAGAACAAAGATAGCTTCTTTCTTGACTTTCCTAAACATACAAATTGGGATATTTAGACAAGACTCGATTCTCAATGTACACGATATCCTTTGGAAAGTGTCATTTCCACCACCAGAACAGCAATGTCCTGCTGCCCTAGTCTGATACACCCAGGAGCTTTAGACCAAACCATGCTTTAGGCCAAGGATAGTGTTACTGGCCCCATGCCCTAGTGCAAGGCCTTGTGGAAAGATTGAGAAAGATGCACCAAAACATAAAGCCAACGTCAGCCTCATAAAACTGGATTCTCCTATAAATCCCACTAATCTTTGCTCTTTTTTGCACAGTCCTCAACCTCTAGAGCCAGGTATGGAACAACATACTTCAAAATTGGGAAAGGAGTATGTCAAGGCTGTATATTGTCATCCTGCTTATTTAACTTATATGCAGAATACATCATGTGGAATGCTGGGCTGGATGAAGCTCTAGCTAGAATCAAGATTGACAGGAGAAAAATCAATAACCTCAGATATGTGGATGATATCACCCTTAGTGAAGACCTAAAGATGAAGAGGAACTCTTGATGAAGGCGAAAAAGGAGAGTGCCTTCATCAAAAGGCACACCCAAGAGGAGAGGAAAGATCTGGCTCAAAATTCAACATTCAAAAAACGAAGATAATGGCATCTGGTCCCATGACTTCATGGCTAATAGATGGGAAAACAATGGAAACAGAGACAAACTTTATTTTCTTGGGCTCTAAAATCACTGCAGATGGTGACTATAGGCATGAAATTAAAAGACGCTTGCTCCTTGTAAGAAAAGCTCTGACAAAAGAAGACATATTAAAAAGCAGACATCTGGGCTTCCCTGGTGGTCCAGTGGATAAGGACACCCCGCCTTGCAGGGCAAGGGGTGCCAGTTCGTTCCCTGAGCATCCCACTCGTGGACTTGATTGCTCTTTCCTCCCTGTAAGGCACTCGGCTTCTCAAGGGAACTGAAACTGTATAAATAATAAATGGAATTTACAGTAGCATTTAGAATTCACTTAAGCACTAGAAACACAGTTGCAGTAAAGTCTCCTTAAAAGTCATCTTTTCATTGGGTAAGAAAGAACAAAGATAGCTTCTTTCTTGACTTTCCTAAACATACAAATTGGGATATTTAGACAAGACTCGATTCTCAATGTACACGATATCCTTTGGAAAGTGTCATTTCCACCACCAGAACAGCAATGTCCTGCTGCCCTAGTCTGATACACCCAGGAGCTTTAGACCAAACCATGCTTTAGGCCAAGGATAGTGTTACTGGCCCCATGCCCTAGTGCAAGGCCTTGTGGAAAGATTGAGAAAGATGCACCAAAACATAAAGCCAACGTCAGCCTCATAAAACTGGATTCTCCTATAAATCCCACTAATCTTTGCTCTTTTTTGCACAGTCCTCAACCTCTAGAGCCAGGTATGGAACAACATACTTCAAAATTGGGAAAGGAGTATGTCAAGGCTGTATATTGTCATCCTGCTTATTTAACTTATATGCAGAATACATCATGTGGAATGCTGGGCTGGATGAAGCTCTAGCTAGAATCAAGATTGACAGGAGAAAAATCAATAACCTCAGATATGTGGATGATATCACCCTTAGTGAAGACCTAAAGATGAAGAGGAACTCTTGATGAAGGCGAAAAAGGAGAGTGCCTTCATCAAAAGGCACACCCAAGAGGAGAGGAAAGATCTGGCTCAAAATTCAACATTCAAAAAACGAAGATAATGGCATCTGGTCCCATGACTTCATGGCTAATAGATGGGAAAACAATGGAAACAGAGACAAACTTTATTTTCTTGGGCTCTAAAATCACTGCAGATGGTGACTATAGGCATGAAATTAAAAGACGCTTGCTCCTTGTAAGAAAAGCTCTGACAAAAGAAGACATATTAAAAAGCAGACATCTGGGCTTCCCTGGTGGTCCAGTGGGTAAGGACACCGCCTTGCAGGGCAAGGGGTGCCAGTTCGATCCATAGCCTGGGAAGATCACACGTGCCGCGGAGCGGCTGGACCGATGTGTCCAATTACCGAACCGGAGCTCTGGAAGTATGCGCCCAGAGCCGGTGCTCTGCGACGACAGACGCCACCACGATGGGAGGCCCACACGGGCCAAAGAACAAAGATGGATGAAAAATCGATAAATGAGGGCTTCCCCTGGTGGTCCAGTGGGTAAGGACACCGCCTTGCAATGCAAGGGGCGCCGGTTCGATCCCTGGCCTGGGAAGATCCCACGTGCTGCAGAGCGGCTGGACCGATGTGTCCAATTACCGAGCCGGAGCTCTAGAGCGCATGCGCCCAGAGCCAGTGCTCTGCGACAACAGAGGCCGCCGCGATGGGAAGCCCACACGGACCGAAGAACAAAGATGGATGAAACTGAATAAATGAAAAACCAATGGAAGTGGCCTGCCTGCCCTCCTCCTTCCCCAACCCGCCCCCTCTAAATAAATTTAAAAAAAAAAAAAAGCAGACATCACTTTGCCAACAAAGGTCTGTACAGTCAAAGCTATGATTTTTCCAGTAGTCATGTACGGATATGAGAGTTGGACCATAAAGAAGGCTGAGCACTGAAGAACTGGTGCTTTCAAACTGTGGTGTTGGAGAAGACTCTTGAGAGTCCCTTTGACAGCTAGGAGATCAAACCAGTCAATCCTAAAGGAGGTTAACCCTGAATATTCATTGGAAGGACTGATGCGGAAGCTGAAGCTCCAATGCTTTGGTCACCTGATGCGAAGAGTCGACTCACTGGAGAAGACCCTGATGCTGGAGAAGACTGAAGGCAGCAGGAGAAGGGGGCGACAGAGGATGACATGGTTGGATAGCATCATTGACTCAATGGGCCTGAGCTTAAGTCAACTCCAGGAGATGGTGGACAGGGAAGCCTGGCGTGCTGCAGTCCATGAGGCCACCGAGTTGGACACAACAGAGCGACTGAACAACAACAAATGATACAATTGAGAAATACTGGTTTTTCATTTTTCCTTCTTACTACTGCAGTCCCTATCTCAGTCTCTACCAACCACTGCCCCCAATAGCTTAAAACATACCCCAAATTTTTACTGTTAGGCCAAGTCTTTACATTAAGGAGATGTTTTATGGGAGAGCTAATACCCTGGGCTGGTTTTGGAAGGCTGGTGTATTAGTCAGCTATGGCCATGATGATGCTGTGTAACAAGCTGCCCGAACACTCACTGGTTTTAAAACAATTATTTATTCTCACTCAAACATGTGTTATCTTGGCTGGGAAGCTCTGCTGGTCTCATTCAGTTGATCTCAGCTCAGTGGAGTGTGGCTCTGGCCTTAGGTTTGGTCCAGGTCTGCTTCAAGTATCCCTCCATTCTTGGACCAGTGGACTAACTGGGGCATGTTTCTCTTGTGGTGATGACAGAAGTCCAAGAAGGCAACTCCACAGCTCAAGCTAATTTCAAGCCACTGCTGGCATCACATGGCTTCACATTCCACTGACTAGAGCAAAAGGTAAGGACATACACTCTGCTCCATACAAGGCCAGAGTGCATCAGAACACAGGCTGGGTGCAGGAAGATAAAAATGGATAAAGAGAGCCAGGAACCCTGGTGTTAGTCCCTGCAGGTGAAATGACACAGGGGAGGGACCCTGGAGCAGCTGGGCCAGGCTCATATGGAATTCACTCAAGCCACAGAGGCATGGCCACAGTAATGTCTCCATCGGGAGGAGGGTAGACAGGAAGGAGAAAACGTAGATCACAAAAAATAACAGTCTCCAAGTTAGTACCACACTATCACCTGGACTCTGACTTTCTCAATGTCTTCTCTCCCCATCTTCCAGGGTGAAAACCCACATGAGATATGCAGGACCTCTTCTTTGTCACAACTGGTTGTGACACAAATCCAACTTTATAAAAGATCAGTCTAGAAAGGAACTCTGGACGACCATCTTATCCCATCTCCTCAGCTTCCAGAGAGGAAAAGAGGCCTGTGGTGGGTCACTAAGCAAGAAAGAAGCAGAGCGAGGCAAAAGATACTTCACTCAATGGGCCTGAGCTTAAGTCAACTCCAGGAGATGGTGGACAGGGAAGCCTGGCGTGCTGCAGTCCATGAGGCCACCGAGTTGGACACAACAGAGCGACTGAACAACAACAAATGATACAATTGAGAAATACTGGTTTTTCATTTTTCCTTCTTACTACTGCAGTCCCTATCTCAGTCTCTACCAACCACTGCCCCCAATAGCTTAAAACATACCCCAAATTTTTACTGTTAGGCCAAGTCTTTACATTAAGGAGATGTTTTATGGGAGAGCTAATACCCTGGGCTGGTTTTGGAAGGCTGGTGTATTAGTCAGCTATGGCCATGATGATGCTGTGTAACAAGCTGCCCGAACACTCACTGGTTTTAAAACAATTATTTATTCTCACTCAAACATGTGTTATCTTGGCTGGGAAGCTCTGCTGGTCTCATTCAGTTGATCTCAGCTCAGTGGAGTGTGGCTCTGGCCTTAGGTTTGGTCCAGGTCTGCTTCAAGTATCCCTCCATTCTTGGACCAGTGGACTAACTGGGGCATGTTTCTCTTGTGGTGATGACAGAAGTCCAAGAAGGCAACTCCACAGCTCAAGCTAATTTCAAGCCACTGCTGGCATCACATGGCTTCACATTCCACTGACTAGAGCAAAAGGTAAGGACATACACTCTGCTCCATACAAGGCCAGAGTGCATCAGAACACAGGCTGGGTGCAGGAAGATAAAAATGGATAAAGAGAGCCAGGAACCCTGGTGTTAGTCCCTGCAGGTGAAATGACACAGGGGAGGGACCCTGGAGCAGCTGGGCCAGGCTCATATGGAATTCACTCAAGCCACAGAGGCATGGCCACAGTAATGTCTCCATCGGGAGGAGGGTAGACAGGAAGGAGAAAACGTAGATCACAAAAAATAACAGTCTCCAAGTTAGTACCACACTATCACCTGGACTCTGACTTTCTCAATGTCTTCTCTCCCCATCTTCCAGGGTGAAAACCCACATGAGATATGCAGGACCTCTTCTTTGTCACAACTGGTTGTGACACAAATCACAACTTTATAAAAGATCAGTCTAGAAAGGAACTCTGGACGACCATCTTATCCCATCTCCTCAGCTTCCAGAGAGGAAAAGAGGCCTGTGGTGGGTCACTAAGCAAGAAAGAAGCAGAGCGAGGAATCCTGACTGTGCTTAAGCAATTTTCCCACTTGATACTCCTCCAAACAGCCGGGTAATTAAGATTTCATGTATTCAACAAACACTTACTTAGCACCTACTCAGTGCCAAGCACTGTTCTAGGTGTTAGGGATAAAGAAGTGAACAAAACACTTCTCCTGAAGCTTCCATTCTACTGAGGGAGGGGGCACAGGCAAAAAATAAGCAAAAAGTAAATCCCTGTGTGGTGATAAGTGTTATGATAAAAATAAGCTGAGTGAGGGGAAATATGTGTTAACACTGGGGCTGTAGGGAAAGAAAAGTAGTATCATATTCTGGGGGTCAACGAAGTTCTCACACATAAGCTGACATTTGATCAGTGCTATGGTCTGAATGTGTCCCCACAAAAGTCATGCTGAAATCCTAATCGCTGAGACAATGGTATTAAGAGGTGTGGCCTTTGGAAGTGATTAGGTCATGAAGTTCTGGAACTCTCAAGACTGGGATTAGTGCCCTTAAAAAGAGACCTCACAGGGATTTCCCTGGAGGTCCAGTGGTTAAGGATCCACTTCTATTCCAGGAGACACAGGTTCAATCCCTGGTCATGGAACTAAGATCCCAAATGCCATGTGGTGTAGGCAAAAAATAATTTAAAAAAAAGAGAGACCGCTACAGAGCTTCCTTTCTCCTTCTGTCATATGAGGATACAATGAGAAGTCTGCAACTTCTAGAAGTTGGCCCTTACCTGACCATGCCAGCACCCTGATCTTCCTGCCTCCAGAATGGTGAGAAAGAAATTTTTGCTGTTTATAAACCATCCAATCCGTGGTGTTTTACTATAGCGGCCTGAATAGACGAAGTCAGGAAGTTGAAAAAAGCAAAGGGGCAGCCAAGAAAATATCTGGGCCTTTTGGCCAGAGAGACCCACAAGCATAAAGGCTCCAAGTCAGGAATGAGCTTGGCAGGGAGTAAGGTGAACAAAGGAGAAGTCATGGTAGAAGAGGTCAGCAGGACACCATGGGGGAGGGTTGGATCATGGAGGGCCCGGGGGCTGGAACAGTTCATTTACATATTACTTGACTGGGCTACAGATGCCCAGACAGCATTATTTCTGAGTGCATCTATGATGGTAGTTGGTAGCAATTTTAGTCATCCAAGCCAGCAACACAAGATTTCATGTATTCAACAAACACTTACTTAGCACCTACTCAGTGCCAAGCACTGTTCTAGGTGTTAGGGATAAAGAAGTGAACAAAACACTTCTCCTGAAGCTTCCATTCTACTGAGGGAGGGGGCACAGGCAAAAAATAAGCAAAAAGTAAATCCCTGTGTGGTGATAAGTGTTATGATAAAAATAAGCTGAGTGAGGGGAAATATGTGTTAACACTGGGGCTGTAGGGAAAGAAAAGTAGTATCATATTCTGGGGGTCAACGAAGTTCTCACACATAAGCTGACATTTGATCAGTGCTATGGTCTGAATGTGTCCCCACAAAAGTCATGCTGAAATCCTAATCGCTGAGACAATGGTATTAAGAGGTGTGGCCTTTGGAAGTGATTAGGTCATGAAGTTCTGGAACTCTCAAGACTGGGATTAGTGCCCTTAAAAAGAGACCTCACAGGGATTTCCCTGGAGGTCCAGTGGTTAAGGATCCACTTCTATTCCAGGAGACACAGGTTCAATCCCTGGTCATGGAACTAAGATCCCAAATGCCATGTGGTGTAGGCAAAAAATAATTTAAAAAAAAGAGAGACCGCTACAGAGCTTCCTTTCTCCTTCTGTCATATGAGGATACAATGAGAAGTCTGCAACTTCTAGAAGTTGGCCCTTACCTGACCATGCCAGCACCCTGATCTTCCTGCCTCCAGAATGGTGAGAAAGAAATTTTTGCTGTTTATAAACCATCCAATCCGTGGTGTTTTACTATAGCGGCCTGAATAGACGAAGTCAGGAAGTTGAAAAAAGCAAAGGGGCAGCCAAGAAAATATCTGGGCCTTTTGGCCAGAGAGACCCACAAGCATAAAGGCTCCAAGTCAGGAATGAGCTTGGCAGGGAGTAAGGTGAACAAAGGAGAAGTCATGGTAGAAGAGGTCAGCAGGACACCATGGGGGAGGGTTGGATCATGGAGGGCCCGGGGGCTGGAACAGTTCATTTACATATTACTTGACTGGGCTACAGATGCCCAGACAGCATTATTTCTGAGTGCATCTATGATGGTAGTTGGTAGCAATTTTAGTCATCCAAGCCAGCAACACAAGTGGCTAAGAACAGAGGTTGGCCTTCCTGGTGGTGAGAAAGGGTAAAATTTGGGATTATTTTGGTGATGAAACAGAGGATTCCCTGACAGATTGGAAATGTGGTGTTAGAGATCAGGGTCAGAAAAGACTCCAAAATTTTCATCTCGAGCAACTGGAAATGGTAGTCACCATTTTCTGAGTTGGGGAAAGTTACAGAAGAAGTAGATTTGAGTAGGCAAATCAGAATGTGTGCAGAAAGGGGAATTATTTCCTTTGCTTTCTGATTGTATGTGTCTGGCTTAAACAACCCAGTTACTCATACTCAGGGCAGGTTAAAGGGTTTCTGTAGTCAAATACACCCATGGTGGCACTTTCTTCTGATAGATTTAGTGATTTCCAGTAAATTTTTGATGCTAGGTTGGGATCTCCAGGAAGCAGACTCTGAGATAAAGTTTAGTATGCCAGAGATTTTTTTTAGAGAGTACTCTTGGGATCAGCACCTGTGGAATGAAGAGTAAGAAACAGATTGAGCAGAGGAAGGGGTTGAGCTGAGATGTAGTGCCAATGGAAGTATGGCGAGATCTGAAAATGAGATAATCCTTCAGAAATGCCAGAGTTGGAGCAAGAAGCCCTGGAAGGGGGACTCCCCACTGCCCAGGGAAGGATGTGATCTGAGAAAAAGTCACTCTCTTTATCTGAGGCAATCTTGAAAGAGCTGACAGCTGACATCTCTATTCCCAAGACACTGCCAAAGCTGGGGAAATACATTCTTTATTCCAGGAGGAGGATCCGTGTGGTGGATGAAAATGTCCACCATGTTTCCTCATGTCAGATACCAGGAGGCAAGCTACGGAAAACAGTCAGGAAGTTGAAAAAGCAAAGGGGCAGCCAAGAAAATATCTGGGCCTTTTGGCCAGAGAGACCCACAAGCATAAAGGCTCCAAGTCAGGAATGAGCTTGGCAGGGAGTAAGGTGAACAAAGGAGAAGTCATGGTAGAAGAGGTCAGCAGGACACCATGGGGGAGGGTTGGATCATGGAGGGCCCGGGGGCTGGAACAGTTCATTTACATATTACTTGACTGGGCTACAGATGCCCAGACAGCATTATTTCTGAGTGCATCTATGATGGTAGTTGGTAGCAATTTTAGTCATCCAAGCCAGCAACACAAGTGGCTAAGAACAGAGGTTGGCCTTCCTGGTGGTGAGAAAGGGTAAAATTTGGGATTATTTTGGTGATGAAACAGAGGATTCCCTGACAGATTGGAAATGTGGTGTTAGAGATCAGGGTCAGAAAAGACTCCAAAATTTTCATCTCGAGCAACTGGAAATGGTAGTCACCATTTTCTGAGTTGGGGAAAGTTACAGAAGAAGTAGATTTGAGTAGGCAAATCAGAATGTGTGCAGAAAGGGGAATTATTTCCTTTGCTTTCTGATTGTATGTGTCTGGCTTAAACAACCCAGTTACTCATACTCAGGGCAGGTTAAAGGGTTTCTGTAGTCAAATACACCCATGGTGGCACTTTCTTCTGATAGATTTAGTGATTTCCAGTAAATTTTTGATGCTAGGTTGGGATCTCCAGGAAGCAGACTCTGAGATAAAGTTTAGTATGCCAGAGATTTTTTTTAGAGAGTACTCTTGGGATCAGCACCTGTGGAATGAAGAGTAAGAAACAGATTGAGCAGAGGAAGGGGTTGAGCTGAGATGTAGTGCCAATGGAAGTATGGCGAGATCTGAAAATGAGATAATCCTTCAGAAATGCCAGAGTTGGAGCAAGAAGCCCTGGAAGGGGGACTCCCCACTGCCCAGGGAAGGATGTGATCTGAGAAAAAGTCACTCTCTTTATCTGAGGCAATCTTGAAAGAGCTGACAGCTGACATCTCTATTCCCAAGACACTGCCAAAGCTGGGGAAATACATTCTTTATTCCAGGAGGAGGATCCGTGTGGTGGATGAAAATGTCCACCATGTTTCCTCATGTCAGATACCAGGAGGCAAGCTAGTTTCTCTATGTCCAGTTCCTCTGCACTAACTCATGGCTGGTCAGCTAGTGGAAAATCCAGATGAGTCAACAGACTTTCCAACCAGTGGTGAAACAGGAGACTATCTTAATGGAAGTGAATTCAGAGGGAATTCTTAAGGATGCCACCTCAGAGCCATGGGCCGTCAGTACAGCTGTCAACCCGGATCCCTGGTAACAGCTAGTCACATCCTTTACAATCTTGATTTAGTACATCAGTCTTGAACTTCCCTGATGCTCCAGTGGTTAAGAATCTGCCTGCCAATGCAGGGGACATGGCTTTGACCCCTTGTCTGGAAAGATTTCACGTGCTGTGAAGCAACTAAGCCCGTACGCCACAACTGCTCAGCCTGGGTGCTACACTACTGAAGCCCACCATAGAGTCTGTACTCTGTCACAGGAGAAGCCACCAAAGTGAGAAGCAACTAGAGAGTAGCTGCTGCTCACCACAGTGAAGACCCGCACAGCCAAAAATAAACAGATTAATTTTTAAAAAAGGCTTTAAAAAATTGAAAATTGTGAACCAAGTACAATCTCCACATTCTCCTTCTTATCCTAAAGGCTTAGAAAGAAACATTAAAAGAAGTAATAGTCATAAATATTGATAATTATATAAATAAAATACAATATAACATGATTATATGTTTAATAACATAATGACATATAATAAAAATATACGACAGTATTGAAAAAAGAAGGGGTCCTCAGACCAAAAAATGTTAGGAATCCCTTAAAAGACAAAATAAGATAGTCTTTGTCTTACTTTCTTTTTCTTCCAGAGGTTTTCCTTCTCTTTTTTTGGCCTCTTTTATTGTTTATTTTCTTGGTTTTTTTTTTATCTTCATCCATCTATATTCTTTGCCCAGTGTGGGCCTCCCATTGCAGTGGCCCCTCCCCATTGCAGAGCACTGGCTCTGGGCACATGCGTTCCAGAGTGTTGGCTTGTTACTGGACACACTGGTCCAGCCACTCAACGGGCACGTGGGATCTTCCCGGGCCAGGGATCGAACTCATGCCTCTTGCACTGCAAGGCGGATTCTTTACCTACTGGACCTCCAGGGAAGCCCTGTCTTACTTCTTAAGACAGTTTTTGTCTTATTTTTAAGGAATCCCTTAAAATACAAAGTAAGACTTAAAAAGGAAACCATGTCTTACTGTACAAAGGAGAAACTTTCTGCAAAAAGTAGGGGGAGAAGCCTCAGAGGCATCAAAGTTGGAGGCAGCAGGAGGCCCAAGGATGATCAACAGGATGACTGTTACCGAAGGAACTCCATGTTGTAAAAGAAAAATATTAAATTTAACAATCTGAACAGCTACATTTAACCTGAAGAACTAAAATTCAACAAAATGAAAAACTAAAAATCCATGGAAGGAATCAATGAAATGAATGAAAAAAACAAAAAAGACTTTAGAAAAGTCTAATTAGCATTCTCATGTGAAGGGGTATTGCACATATACAAAATAATCAACTAGAAGTCTTGGAAAAAACAAACTTGAGTATTGAAATAAAAAACTCAACATATGGGATAAATATCAGAATAGACAGAACTAAAGAGCAAATTACTAAACTAGGATATGGAATCAAGGACTTCTCCCAGTACAAAGCACGGAAAGCAGCATAGATGGAAAGTGAGAAGAAAGTAGAGAAATGGAGAATGGATCCAACAGCGACAAAAATCCATCTAATAAGCATTCTAGAAAGAGGGAACAGCTGACAAAGAAGCACTCAAATAAGAAATCAGGGGGAAAAAAAAAAAAGAAATCAGGGAGGGCCTCCCTGGTGGTCCAGGGGGTAAAGAGTCCACCTTGCAGTGCAAGCGGCACCGGTTTGATCCCCAGAATGGGAAGATCCCATGTTCCCACAGAGTGACTGGACTGGTGTGTCCAACTACAAGCCAGCGCTCTGGAGCGCGTGTGCCCCAGAGCCTGTGCTCTGCAGGGAGAGAGGCCACTGCGATGGGAGGCCCATACAGGCCGAAGCATAAAGATGGATGAAAATAAAAACCAATAAAAGAGGCCAAAATTGAAAAAAAAAAATAAAAAGAAGTCAAGGGGAGAAATTATGAAAAACAAACAAACATGGAAGTCGCTGGATGGAACTGGCCATCAAGTGGTGAGCAAGTTAAAATTTAGGTATCTTGTGGACATTTTTACAAGAAGAGACAAGTTGCCCATACAGACAAAACTGATTCCTCGCAAAGGAATGAGAAGCAAGTGTTATCAAAATTCTTTTTTTGTTTGTTTAATTTTGGCCTCTTTTATTGATCCTTCATTTATTTATTTTCATCCATCCCAACTCTTTGGCATGTGTGGGCCTCCCATCGCAGTGGCCTTTCTCATTGTAGAGCATTGGCTCTGGGCGCATATGCTCCAGAGCGCTGGCTTGTAATTGGACACACCGGTCTAGCTGCTCCATGGCATATGGGATCTTCCCGTTCCAGAGACTGAACTGGTGCCCCTTGCACTGCAAGGTGGACTCTTTACCTACTGGACCACCAGGGAAGCCCCATATCAAAATTCTTCTTGGTACCACCGAATGCAACAGGCAATAGAATGATAGTGCCAGAGATCTAAGGGAATTTATTTTTAATTTTGAATTTTATGTTCAGTAAAACTCTCTGTGAAGTAAGAAGGAAATAAAGATATTATCAAACATGCCAGGAAGAATTCTTAGATGAAAAAAGACAAAGTAAAAAAGAATTCTTAGACAAGACGGAACCATGTAAATGAAAAAAAGAAATCCAAGAGGGCTTACATATTGTATCCAAATAGGGAATTCAAGTCATGTTAAGAAAAGGAATCCAAAGAAATTTTACTGATTGAAATGGGCTTCCCAGATGGCTCAGATGGTAAAGAATCCTCCTACAATGTGGGAGACCTGGGCCCACTTCCTGGATTGGGAAGACCCTCTGGAGAAGGGCATGGAAATCAACTCTAGTATTTTTGCGTGAAGAATTCCATAGGTCACAAACAGACACAACTGAGCAACTATCACTTTCACTAACTGAAATATATAATGATATTAAAACAAAATCATTAATATTTTGTAACTAAAATTCCAAACCTCATCAACAATGGGGGGGTTTGGAGAAAGGAAGTAAAAGATCTTAGTAAAAGAAGTAAAAGTAGATAGATAGTGATTGAGAACATTATGAAAACAAAGCAAAAGGTCAAGGGAGAAATTATGAAAAACAAACAAACATGGAAGTCGCTGGATGGAACTGGCCATCAAGTGGTGAGCAAGTTAAAATTTAGGTATCTTGTGGACATTTTTACAAGAAGAGACAAGTTGCCCATACAGACAAAACTGATTCCTCGCAAAGGAATGAGAAGCAAGTGTTATCAAAATTCTTTTTTTGTTTGTTTAATTTTGGCCTCTTTTATTGATCCTTCATTTATTTATTTTCATCCATCCCAACTCTTTGGCATGTGTGGGCCTCCCATCGCAGTGGCCTTTCTCATTGTAGAGCATTGGCTCTGGGCGCATATGCTCCAGAGCGCTGGCTTGTAATTGGACACACCGGTCTAGCTGCTCCATGGCATATGGGATCTTCCCGTTCCAGAGACTGAACTGGTGCCCCTTGCACTGCAAGGTGGACTCTTTACCTACTGGACCACCAGGGAAGCCCCATATCAAAATTCTTCTTGGTACCACCGAATGCAACAGGCAATAGAATGATAGTGCCAGAGATCTAAGGGAATTTATTTTTAATTTAGAATTTTATGTTCAGTAAAACTCTCTGTGAAGTAAGAAGGGAAATAAAGATATTATCAAACATGCCAGGAAGAATTCTTAGATGAAAAAAAAGACAAAGTAAAAAAGAATTCTTAGACAAGACGGAACCATGTAAATGAAAAAAAGAAATCCAAGAGGGCTTACATATTGTATCCAAATAGGGAATTCAAGTCATGTTAAGAAAAGGAATCCAAAGAAATTTTACTGATTGAAATGGGCTTCCCAGATGGCTCAGATGGTAAAGAATCCTCCTACAATGTGGGAGACCTGGGCCCACTTCCTGGATTGGGAAGACCCTCTGGAGAAGGGCATGGAAATCAACTCTAGTATTTTTGCGTGAAGAATTCCATAGGTCACAAACAGACACAACTGAGCAACTATCACTTTCACTAACTGAAATATATAATGATATTAAAACAAAATCATTAATATTTTGTAACTAAAATTCCAAACCTCATCAACATGGTTAAGTGCTGGAGAGGAGAGAAGAAAGAGTAGTAGGAGAAAGGAAGTAAAAGATCTTAGTAAAAGAAGTAAAAGTAGATAGATAGTGATTGATTCTATATTATTACACCTCTCAGAAATGCACTCAGTCTACTACAATTGATTGAAAGTATACAAATGGGATCCATAACTTTTAAATATTAAAGAAAAAGAGAAAAGTGTATTTCATAACTTTTTGTTTTTTAGGTAGGAGAGGGACTTCCCTGGTGGAGCAATAGATGGGAATACACCTGCCAATGGAGGAAACATGTTTGAGTTTGATTCCTGATCCAGGAAGATCCCATATGCCTTGTGTAACTACACCTGTGCGCCACCACTACTAAGCCTGTGTGCACAACTACTGAGGCCCATGTGCCTGTGTTCTGCTATAAGAGAAGCCACTGCAGTGGCGGCCCTTGCACCCAACGAAGAGTAGCCTCAGCTCGCTGCAGCTAGAGAAAGCCCGTGCAAAGCAACAGAGACCCAGAGTAGCCAAAAATAAAAATAAAATAAATAACTTTTTAAAAAAAGGGCAGGAGATATGGGGGGAAAACCAAGACTTTATGGTGAATAAAAAGCACAAAAATTGGCAAGAATAAGTTCAAATCTATCAGTAATACCAATAACATGAGTGGTTTAAATGCCTATTGGATGACAGAGATAGTTAAGTTTAAAAATAAAAGCCTATATGCTAGGGGAGGTTAAAAGTTAAAGGATGAAAATAGCCATGCCATGTAAATATCAACAAAAACAAAGTAGGTAGAGTTGTAGTAATATCAAACAAAATAGAACCCAAGGGAAAAATAAGAAAAAACAAAAACAAAACACTGAATAGTCTGTGGCAAGACTGAGACTTGTGGGTAGGGTAGAGAGGATAGAAAAGTACAATGTCAAGAATGGGGAAAGAAACATACTAGACAAAGCATATTTTAAATTAAAAAGAATGTATGTGGGCTTCCCTGGTGGCCCAGTGGGTAAGGACACCGCCTTGCAGGGCAAGAGGCGCTGGTTCGATCCCTGGCCTGGGAAGATCCCACGTGCTGTGGAGCGGCTGGATTGATGTGTCCAATTACCGAGCTGGAGCTCTGGGGTGCACGCGCCCAGAGCCAGTTCACTGCGACAACAGAGGCCACCACGATGGGAGGCCCACATGGGCCGAAGAACAAAGATGGATGAAAACGGACAAATGAAAGACCAATAGAAGCGGCCCGCCTGCTCCCCTCCCTCCCCACCCCACTCCCCTCAAATAAATAAATCTTTAAAAAAAAAAGAATGTATGTGGTAGTTTATACCAAAGCATTTGAAAATCCAGATGAATAGGATAATTTTCTAGAAAACAATAAATCACATACATTGGCTCAAAAAGAAAAAAAAGTCATGAAAGACCAACAATCCTAGAAGAAATATAAACAGTCACTATAACTCTACCCTTTTAAAGTGCACCAAAGTTAGAAAGCTTACAGTTTTGAATGTCCTACAAAACAGTCAAGAAATCTAGAATTCCATGAAATACATTATTCTACTTTTATAAGAAGATAGAAGTTATCCAACTCATTTTATGTGAATAGCATAATCCAATTCCAAAATTGGACAGGTAAAATAGATACAAAAGGGGAAAACCCATAAGCCAATATCATTTATGAGATAAGATGTAAAAACTCTAAACAATATTTAGAATATCAAAACCAGTACTGCATTGTGACCAGAATGGAACACTAGAACATCATCCATGTTTCTGACTTGACTGAAATCCTCTCAACAGATCATTTCAATTGATACTGAAATTTAATAAAATCTAGCATCCATTTATGAGTTTTAAAAATACTGACTTAATAATGTTCTCTACTATAGACCCACAGCACACATCAAAGTTAATGGTAAGTTACCAGAAACAATCCTGTTAAAGTCAGTATCAATGCAAGGATCCCATAAATTCTGCTACTTTTCAATAGTGTACTGAGGGCTTGCTTGTGGAGAAAAACAAGAGAAAAAGGAAATAAATATACTACTGAACAGAAAGAGACAGGAAACCTACAGGAACCAGAAGACTAGTATAATTCAATATGAATTCATCAAGGTGACAGATATAAAATCAACACACAAAATTAATAGCTTTCACATTCCATAGCAATAACTAATTAGAATATGCACTTTATAGCCCAATTCACAAAAGCAAAAAAAAAAAAAAAATAACCTGAAGAATAACTCAGACAAACTGAATAAAAATACCAGCAGAAGAAAGGTATAAAGCTTTAGGACATGAAGGAAAACCTGGATAAACATGAAGGATGCAAAATTTCTAGATGAAATAGAACTTAAATTTTATTGTTTGTTGCTGTCTAGTTGCTAGATGTGTCTGACTCTTTTGCGACCCCACGGACTCCAGCCCACCAGGCTCCTCTGTCCATGGGATTTTTTGGGCAAGAATACTGGAGTGGGTGGCCATTTCCTTCTCCAGGGGATCTTCCTGATCCAGGGATGGAACCCGAGTCTCCTGCATCTCCTGCACTGGCAGGTGGATTCTTTCACCGAGCCTCCGGGGAAGCAGAGCTTAAAGCCCCATTTCTCTAACACCAGGTCCAGACTCAGATAACAAAGACCCAAACCCAAAACTTGTCTTTTAAGTCAAGTGTGCAGGCCTCTGTAGATGAAAGATTTTGTTAGTAACTAGAAAAATTAAGAAAATGTCTTTTCAGGAAGCAAAACAAGGGTATGCACTAGGAACAGAGGGGAGCAGAAGAAAAGACTAGGAGACGTGGAAAACAAAGCTTGCAGACTTGATAAAGCTCATCACTGTGGACCCTGACCGAGGGGCGACCTGGAGTGGAAGAGGGGGAGGTCTCTGTCCCCACATATACCCCACAAAGCCATGGTGGCCAAACAGATGGCACGCAGCACATTTTTAAACCACTTTTTAACGTAAGTCACTTTTTTTTTGCCTGCTTGCTCTTTATTCCTGTAGTCAAAAGTTCCACCAGCTGTCACTGTCTCAAAGAAAATGTCAGGAGTTTGTGGCTGCCTGCGCCTCTCCTCAGCTCAGTGGGGGAGGTGGCCTGGGGACCTCAGCTCACTGTGTTCCTGGCTGCAGGACTGGTGAAGTGGCTGAGGGATGGGCTTCTCACTAAAATAAACCCATAGCCAATGCTTCCTCGACAGTTGCTCCATCCAGGTGGAAACATGTATACTTTCCAAAGCACTTTCTCTCCTATTTCCTTCCAGACGTTCCTGAGAGGTCAATCTTATTTCCATTTCAAAGGGTGAGCAATGGGGAAGCCTGGCTTCCAGGCTTTCAAGCTGTATGACCTTAGAAAACTTCCTCTCCCTCTCTGGGTCTCAGCTTTCCCACTACAAAATGGAATTGATCAAAGGTCCTCCAAGGTCCTTCCAACTCTATGGCTCCAGACCATTGCCGAGTACCAGGAAAAGAGCCCTGGGACTTCCCTGGCGGTCCAGTGGTTAAGACGCCACCCTCCCGGATCCCCGGTCAGGGACCTAGATCCTACATGCTAGATCCTGCATGCTGCAACTAAAATCCTGTATGCTACACCTAAGACCCAGAACAACCAAAAAAATAAATAAAAACAATAATAAAAGGAAGACAGCCCTGAGCCTTCTCTCTGAATGACAGCTCCTGCTGCCTCTCTGACACCATCCTTCTGCTCCAGAAAGCTCACTTATGCACCAAGGAAATCAGAACCTGGGAACTGTGGGAAGCTACCAAACTAGGTCCTATTCTTTTAGCACTTTTTTTTCCCTCTCCAAACATCCACCAGTAACCTCTTTAAGTGACAGTCAAATAGGACAGTTGGTTTCTTGCAGAATCAAAAAAAAGAAAGACAAAAACTTGGAGTAATTTGCTGAAACACATCGCCACTTCATCCCAAACCTTTTGAAGTTACACATTTAAACTGATTTAGAGAATTTTGAAGATGCATTTAAAATTTCTTTCCTCCTTGTTTAACTATATAATTGTTTCCACTCACAGCAATCTTCTCCTGGAGGCATATGCTTGACTTATTTAATAAAGCCTTCTCCACATTTCAACTCATCCATTAGCAATAAGGAGCTCGACACTCCATTACCCACAATAAATTTCTGCCATTAAATAGCCACATGCCATGTGGAGGGAAGGAGACACCTGGATGGGCCTGCCGGGCTAGGGTAGCATCAGAGCTCAGCCTTGGAGCCTGCTCCAAGCCTGCCTTTGGGTTCCTTATTCCAGCCCTGGGAGTCAAGATATTGATCCAGCCAACCTGGAGCCTGACCCAGAAAGAGAAAATAGGAAGGGCACACACATCTGCTCTAAGGCTCGCCTATGTCATTCCAGAAATGGTTCAGGCCTGAGAGGTCAATCTTATTTCCATTTCAAAGGGTGAGCAATGGGGAAGCCTGGCTTCCAGGCTTTCAAGCTGTATGACCTTAGAAAACTTCCTCTCCCTCTCTGGGTCTCAGCTTTCCCACTACAAAATGGAATTGATCAAAGGTCCTCCAAGGTCCTTCCAACTCTATGGCTCCAGACCATTGCCGAGTACCAGGAAAAGAGCCCTGGGACTTCCCTGGCGGTCCAGTGGTTAAGACGCCACCCTCCCGGATCCCCGGTCAGGGACCTAGATCCTACATGCTAGATCCTGCATGCTGCAACTAAAATCCTGTATGCTACACCTAAGACCCAGAACAACCAAAAAAATAAATAAAAACAATAATAAAAGGAAGACAGCCCTGAGCCTTCTCTCTGAATGACAGCTCCTGCTGCCTCTCTGACACCATCCTTCTGCTCCAGAAAGCTCACTTATGCACCAAGGAAATCAGAACCTGGGAACTGTGGGAAGCTACCAAACTAGGTCCTATTCTTTTAGCACTTTTTTTTCCCTCTCCAAACATCCACCAGTAACCTCTTTAAGTGACAGTCAAATAGGACAGTTGGTTTCTTGCAGAATCACAAAAAAGAAAGACAAAAACTTGGAGTAATTTGCTGAAACACATCGCCACTTCATCCCAAACCTTTTGAAGTTACACATTTAAACTGATTTAGAGAATTTTGAAGATGCATTTAAAATTTCTTTCCTCCTTGTTTAACTATATAATTGTTTCCACTCACAGCAATCTTCTCCTGGAGGCATATGCTTGACTTATTTAATAAAGCCTTCTCCACATTTCAACTCATCCATTAGCAATAAGGAGCTCGACACTCCATTACCCACAATAAATTTCTGCCATTAAATAGCCACATGCCATGTGGAGGGAAGGAGACACCTGGATGGGCCTGCCGGGCTAGGGTAGCATCAGAGCTCAGCCTTGGAGCCTGCTCCAAGCCTGCCTTTGGGTTCCTTATTCCAGCCCTGGGAGTCAAGATATTGATCCAGCCAACCTGGAGCCTGACCCAGAAAGAGAAAATAGGAAGGGCACACACATCTGCTCTAAGGCTCGCCTATGTCATTCCAGAAATGGTTCAGGCCTTTGGAGCCTGGGGCCAGTGTCCACCCTGGGGCCGAGGCAGGGAGCAGGCAAACAAAGTGGGAGGCCAGGACTGCCCTTGGGCTTCACACAAGGCCTCAGCAGCCCAGGGGGCCTGGCCACAGAGCCCAGTCTTCCTGCACACCGAGTACATGGCACAGCTGATAAAGAAAAGTCAGACGTGTTGACTGCTTTCCTCCACCACTGCCAGCTGGCTGCATTCTCAGGAGGCACTGAAGCTTGGCTTACAAGCTGATGGCAACTCTGCTTATTGACAACAGGCAGCTCCAGCATGGGGAGGAAGAACAGAATCATTAACTGGGGAACCTAGGAGTCAGAGGGGAAAGAGACTTCACAGGCCGTTTGTTGATTCAGGAGTTCTCAAGCTTTGTTGTGTTCTACATCTCCTCAGGAGACAGCTGAGTCTTCAAGGAATACCCGGGTAAAGCTAATACATACAGAAGTGATCTGGTTTCCTGATTCTCAACATCAGCCATATGCTATAATGACCTGGGAAGTTTTATAAGTACCAACTCCTGGCCTCACTCCATACCAGATAAATCAGAATCTCTGGCTATAGGCTTAGGACATGAGAATTATTGAAAAGGTCCAACCAGTGATCACAGTGGGCCATCAGGACTGAAAACAACTGATCTGGGTATCTTACTGAAAATATACTATGGCCCAGAGAGGGGTTAAAACTTGCCCCATGTCCCACAGCAAGTGAGAGAGAGAGCCGTATAGAGTCCAGGTGGCCATCAGTCTGATGTGAGTGCTCTGCGCCTGCTGTGATATGTGAGGGTAAGGGACATGGCCAGTGTCACCCAGGAAAGCTCACTGCCCTGAAATGACAGCCACCCTTCAGGGGACGATCCTTCAGACGATCATGCACCTAAATTGTGTCAACGCTGCTGACCTGGAAACAACACTTTCTTTTTTTTTTTAAAGATTTATTTATTTATTTATTTGGGGGGTGGGGTGGGGAGGGAGGGGAGCGGGTGGGCCACTTTTATTGGTTTTTCATTTATCTATTTTCATCCATCTTTGTTCTCTGGCCCGTGTGGGCCTCCCATCGCGGTGGCCTCTCTTGTCGCAGAGCACTGGCTCTGGGCACATGCGCTCCAGAGCTCCAGCTGGGTAATTGGACACATCGGTCCAGCCGCTCTGCGGCACGAGGGATCTTCCCAGGCCAGGGATCGAACCGGCGTCCCTTGCCCTGCAAGGCGGTGCCCTTACCCACTGGACCACCAGGGAAGCCCACACTTTTCTTTTTTTTTTGAAACCACACTTTTAATAGCAAGAGCCCAAACCTCTTTTATAATGCCTCCTCCTTCCTTTTGAATATCAGTGCTCACCCATCAGGCATCAACCCCGAGTTCTTTCCAGTCTCTGCACAGAATGAAGCCATGGAAATGAGCACACTGTCTTCGGTACCTTAGCATGGGGTCCCAAATGTTGTGAGTGAATGACAGGTTTGGTAAATCTTGTTTCCTGCCCAGATTGGGAGTGCTCTGAGAGCAGCTCAGAGCCCCCTTCTCTTGTATTCCTTGGTTTGGGGCTAAGATAGAAAAGCCTTCATGTGGTCCTGGGCAAGTCACTTCCTTGCATGAGTCCTATCTGTAAAATCCGAATGCTAAACTCCCCTCCTAGGACATCGTTTAGATGAAGTGGAACATCAGAAGTAAAGTGCCCAGCCCAGAAGGGAGGTATACAATGTAGCTGACTATCTCAATATCTATACAGAGATGGCACATCAAAGGAGAAGCTGAATTTGGATCGCCTGGGTTCCAGTTCAGCCTGTACCACTGCTTAGACCTAAACCTTTCTAACCTTGACTTCCTTTTCTGTATGATAACTGCAAGAGATACAAAGCATTGCTGTGAAGGTTAAATTAGAAAGTGCATTTAGGGCTTCCCTGGTGGCTCAATGGTAAAGCAACCACCTGCCAACGCAGGAGACACAGGATCAATCCCTGATCTGGGAAGATCCCACATGCCACAGAGTGACTAAGCCTGTGTGCCACAACTATTGAGCCTGTGCTCTAGAGCCCAGGAACCACAATCCCTGACACCTGCATACCCTAGAACTCATGTTCCACAACAAAAGAAGCCACTGCAATGAGAAGCCTGCACACCACAGCTAGAGAGTAGCCCATACTCACTGCAACTAGAGAAGAGCCTGCACAACAAAGAAGACCCAGCACAGCCAAAAGTAAATAAATAAATAAAATTATATAAAAATAGACAGTGCATTTAGAACACTGACTGAACACGTGGTACATACTCAGTAAACATTAGTTATTATTATTGTTACTGCTGACTCCAGTCTGCTTCATGTCATTTTCAGACTCATAACCCCACAGTTTATATGAACGTGTTCCTTGACTCAGAGCAGGTGCTCCATACTTGCTGCTTGAGTACCCAGGATGGTCTAGAAATGAGTCATAATTGAACAAGTGTCTTGAAGAAGAGGTAGATGCTTTGTAAGGGGCAGGCAAGCTACAAACTACAGGCCGAATCAGTCCCCATCTGTTTTTGCACAGCCCACAAGGTAAAAATGATTTTTACATTTTTATATAGTTGGGAAAAATCAAAAGAATAATATTTTGTGCAAAGTAAAAATCCGATACAATTCAAATGTCTGTATCTATAGATAAAGTGTTCTTGGCACACAGCTACCCCCACTCGTTTACATGTTGTGGACACCTGCTTTTGCTTGCCCTAGTGGAAGAGCTGAGTAGCAGTGACAGAGACCATATGGCCCACAAAGCCTAGACTATTTATTGTAGGTCCTTTACAGAAAAGGTGGCCAGCTTCTATGATAAACCTTTAAAATATGTTGAGGAGATGTTGAGAGGCAGTGAGACTAAGAAAGAGAGAGAAAAAAAAGGAGGGAGAAAGAAAGACATTAGCTTGGTGGAAGAGAACACTGCTAATAACCCGAGTGTGTCTTCGTCCTTTTGGGCTGCTATAACTAACTGGCATTGGCATTGACTGGGTGGTTTAAACAGAAACATTTCTTTCTCACAGTTCTGGAGGCTGAGAAGTCCAATACCAAGGTGTTGACAGGTCTGGCGTCTGGTTTACAGATGGCCACCTTCCCGCTGCGTCCCCACAGGGCAGGGAAATAGCTCTTGCCGGTCTCTTTTTATAGGGGTACTAGTCCCTTCACGAAGTCCCTCCCTCTCATGACCTCATCTAAACCTAGTTTCCCCTCCAAGGCCCATTTCCAAATATCACCATACTGGGGATTCAGGCTTCAACATACATTTGTAGGGGGGTGAGGGGACAAAAGCATTTAGTCTATTGCACAGAGTTATCCAAAGAGGATATATATGGCCTTGAAAAAGGACGTTTGTTTTCACTCTGATGGACACCTACTTCTGAGATGTTTTTTAGGGGTTTCAAGCATTAGAACAGGGAGCTGGAAGATGATATTTAAGACCCTTCCACCCTCAAGATGCCCAGAATTTATGACTCAGATGCCCTCGAGGACAGAGAATTCCAAGGTGACTCTAGTCCAGGGGTCTCTGATACCTTCGGGCTCTCACATTACATTCTCGCTGTACCACCAATCCTGAGTGGTACCAATAAGCTAGAGAAACCACCAAGATGAGGGCATCTATCCATAAATAAGAACAGCACTGATATACATGAGGCTGGAGATACACATTTTATTCTTTAAACCAACAGCTGGTGACCATTACTGATGAGGAAAGTTATTTCTGATTCACCAAGTCTCAAACTTTTTGATATGAGTCATTCTTCCAACGGAAAGTACTATCGCAGTTATATATGACTTTTTGTGGCCTTTCTTTATTGAACCACATAGATATACCTCTCACTTGAAGCCATAAGGTCCTGATATACCTGCAGTCTCACCTTCCATCTTATACGGTCCTACATGCCATCTTAACTTGAAAGCTCTCATCATGAGATAAACATGGGCCAGATTCTGACTGAGGCACCATGATAGGTATAGCCATGGAGTCTGTTCTCTAAAACTATTCTACCTAGGAGAGGTTCTTTGAGGTGAACAAATAAAATAAAGCCAAAACAGGAGCAAACAGAGGTCCTAGATAGCTTAGGGAGTTAAAATTGTTCAGAAACAGGTTGATGTGATCAACAAAATTTTCTGTCATCTTGGAAGGTATGAGTCAAGTTTTACTGTAATAATGCCATGTAACAAACAATTGCCAAATGTTAGTGCCTTACAACAATAAGCAGTCATTTCCTAATCATGGGTCAACTGAAGTTGACCATTCTCAGCAGGGCTTAGCAGTGTTCAGTAAACTAGACTGGACTTGTTCTGGGATGTTCAGGTCTCCTCTGTGTGTCTTCCATCATGGCGGAGCATGTTATTCTCATAATGCAGAACAGAAGCTCCAAGAGACTTCAGAAACTCACTAAACCTCCCAAAGTTTCCGCTTGGAATTTGCACAATACCTCCTTCCACATTTCATTGGTCAGAGCAAGTCACATGATCAAGCCCCAAATCAATGGGGGCTTAACAGTACACTAGAGCCATGGAGAAGCCATGGGCAGGGCATAAAGTAAAGGAAGAATTATGGATGACCTGAAGTGCCTTGACTTCCCAAGCTTTGCTGTAACTGAAAAAAGTCATGATCCATTTTCTTTCTCACTTAGTAGAACTAAGGACTGTGAAGGAATCTTGCTTTGATGATGGAGGACATGGGTGGCATGGACCATTGTCTGAACACCATTGGCCCATCTACCTCTGGAGATAGGGAGGTTTATGAGAGGTGGAGCTAAATCCTCTAGAATGTAAAGAAAAACCCTTGAGCCTTCATAGATACATTTCCCCCTCTCTCCACCTTATTGAAAAATTCTGTTTAACTGATTAACTCTGGTTAGCTGGCTTCCGGTTTACTGAGATTATACTTTGTAAGTATTTTTACCATCCACTTAGCATGCTGTGCTATTTCTGAATAGCCAGGATAATGATAAAATAAACAAAAGAATACAGTCCTTTTCACATGCTTGCTTCTTAACTGTTTAAAATTAGCTCCTTTGACACAATCAACCATCCTGTGAAGTGAGAACAAAAAGATAAGACCTATTTTAAAAGTGCTGACATGAACGCTCAGAAATGGTGGGTCATGTGCCCAAGTTCAAAGGCCAAGTATGAAAGGGCTGGAACAGAGTTAAAATTTTCTAACTCCTTGCCCAATACTCCCTCCCCTCCCTTCTGAGGAAGAACAAAGGGAGCGCTGAGAGTGGGAAGCCACTGATTTTTTCCTGCCCAGTCCAGAGAGACTGCAGGGAAAAGGTAGGTGTCAAATGCTATTGGAAGGAAGATGTCAGGATGCCACAGGGGAAATGTTTTTATACTTTCACACAAAACAAGATGATCCAGAAACCTTACGACAACCTCTACATATTCAGCCACTAGCCCACAGGATGCCTTAAGCAGCCTCCCAGGCTGATGATCCATTTCCTTCCTGCCTTGCCTCCAGAAGTCTCTTCTTCACGCAATAGTCAGATCGTCTGCACAAAATCCTCCTATGTTCCCCCGACCTCGCTCACAATCAGGATCTCTGGTCTAGCCATATGCTTTCTCTCTGCCCCTACCCCCTTCCTCTCCAGCCTCACCCATGTCTGTGCTTTTCCTTGAGCATAGCAAGCATCCCTCTCTCTCAGGGTCTTTGTATTTTCAGTTCCCACCACTATACAATGCCATGCCCTCTAATAAACCTACAGTTTACTTTCTCAACTGATAGATTTCTCTGCCTGATTGTGTCTTCTTTCAAGTGTCTGAATACCCCACCTAAAACCACACATCTTATCACTCTCTATTTTCACTATGCTTTGCTTTTCTTCATTCTATTTATCACTTTGTGATAATACTGTACATGAAAGATGTTTGCTTCCTTACTGTCTGTCTCTCCTAGGACAGAAACTCCATGACAGCAGGGAACTTGTCTGTTTGTTGCCATATCCAGCAGCTCCAGGAAGCATGAATAGTATATGGTCAGTGTTCAGTAAATGTTGATGGGATGAATCAAATAAATAAATGAACTGATGTTAGCTCTTTCTCCCCCAGCTGCAGCCCACTTAACCGCCTCACCTATGGTAGACACGAAACATTCTGAGAACTGTTTGTGGGCTCATGCATTCATCCATTAAAAAGAGCTGAGCCCCAAGACAGTATCAATGATGGACAGTTCCATTTCAGGCCCCCTTGGAGGCTGCTCTTACATACCAAATGATCATAAGCCTAGATCAGAGGCCTGAGGGCACCAAACTGTAAGGGGAAGCAGACTGACTGAAACAGCCCATCCTGGCCAGGCACCACAGTAACCATTTGTGTGAGTTATTTTAAGATGAGAAGTCCTGGTAAGGAACACAGAACTAATAAGCCACCACCAATTGGAATAATTCAGGAAAGGTCAAAAAGAGACATCATGTGTCCTTCCACCTCCTAGAACCCTTCTCACTGGCATCCATCTTGGCTGAGCAATGCGTGTGCCACCAGAAAGGACCCTGAGTCAGGATGATTGGCCAAAGATAACCTGGAAACTAATCCCATCACCATAACACCTGAGACTGTGAGCCACGAGGCAGAGCAGTTCTCCGGGCTCCCTTACCCTCCTGCTCTCCATCCAGCAGCCCTTTCTCAATAAAATTTCTTGCTTTGTCAGCATGTGTGTCTCCTGGGACAATTTATCTCCAAGTGTTAGATAAAAGCCCACTCTCAGGCCCTGAAAGGGGTCTCCCTTCCTGCAGCAAAACCAGGAGGAGGTGGCATCATGTGTCCATGGAGCAGAGGTCTAGGGACAAAGCCCTGAAAACTGGCATCTAGACCATGAGCATGACACAAACTAAATTCCTCATGATGGTCTGGGCTCTCTCTCATGGGAATGGCTTCCTGAAACCAGTGTCCTACTTGGTATGGGTCCCCCACAGTCTCCCACTAAGGGGCCCTTTGTAACCCTGAGAAGTTCCCTGAGCAGAGAAATATGAGTTTGTATTGTCCCAGGCCCATCTTATTGACAGCAGCTGAAGACCCACCTTGACCACCTCAGGCAGTGGGGAGAAGGTCCCCCAGAGCCAGCCTTGGTTCCTCTTCATTAAAGTCTATGACACCATTATTCATCAACAGAAAAGCAACTCCACTATGGAATTTTTTTTTTTTTTTTTTTTTTGCTGTACCATGCTACATGGTGGGGGTCTTAGTTCCCTAACGAGGTATTGAGCCCATGGCTCCTGCACTGAAAGCATGGAGTCTAAATAACTAGACCACCAGAGAAGTCCCCACCATAGAATTTTAAAGTAGAAAAGAAACACACGTTACATGGTATATGTCTCTCTCCAGTTGTCAAGGTGTACCAACTTGCATGTGAGCTAAGTCACTTTAGTCATGTCCAACTTTGCCACCCTATGGACAGTAGCTCACCAGGCTCCTCCATCCAGGCAAGAATACTGGAGTGTGTTGTCATGCTCTCTTGCAGGGGATCTTCCCAACCCAGGGATCAAACTCAAGTCTCTTACATCTCCTGCACTGGCAGGTGAGTTCTTTACCACTAGCACCACTTGGGAAGCCACGTCATGTGTACATCTCATACTAAAAAAATAGTCCACTTCACACATATGGAAACACCAGCCATGTGACCTTAGCCAACCAGCTAAACCTTTACTTCTTGAGAGTTTCATCTATAAAATGGGAATCAGTCTCACAGGATGCTGGGAAGTTGCCCAGAGATCTGAGTTTGAGTCTTTAATCAATCTCTATTTCTGTAACAAGTTAGTTCAGCCCTTTTTACTTTTATTTCCTCTGTTATAAAAATAAGAATGCTAGTTAATTATTAAGGCTGCCAACTCGAAATGTCCATGAAATATCATCAGATTGTTCAATTAATTTTATAAACCTACAGAAGATTTTCACATACAATAAAATATACAGCATATTAGAAGCATCATTTTGATTAGTATGCCATATTATATAATTTACATAGCTATATAGCTTTTTGTCAAATACAGGTGTGCTATAATACATCTCAAAATTATATGACTATGTGTACCCTCATAAAATAAAAGCAATAACTCCCTCCAGTACATACCTCAGAGACTTAATTTGATTTGGAGATAAAGTATGCAAGTTGCGATTTTCTCGAGGTTACAATGTTCTAAATACCAATAGCCTTGTAAAATGGATTTGGGGACTATTATAGCAATCCAGGCTGACCAGAGGGGAGGATACCATCTCAACAGTCTTTGCGTTTCCTGACGTCTGCATCAGTCTAAATGTGAGAGCAGGCTGTGCTCTGACTCAAAGAGAATGTCTGGGTGGACCACTACAACCCCCACCTAGCTAGACTAAGGACAGGTTTGCTTTGGTGGCAGATCAGGACCTACCAAATGAAGGATTTTCCAGGCTCAGATATCCTCTGGAATATGAGTTTCATGAGTAAAGGGGTTGAGTCTGTTTGCTTGCTGCATAGAACTGGGAAGCAGGTCATCAGTGATATTTGTGGAACAGAAGAAGTAAAGCACAGTAAGACTTTATGAAGATTCCAGGAGGACCCAGGCATGAAGGGAGGTAACCTCTTGCTGGGAATACTGCCCAGAGGAGTCATGCATTTGTTGCAGGAATGGGGACCCCTTCCAGGGCTGGAGAATGAATTCTTGTCTAACAGTCAGAAATGATTTATCTGAGGAGACACATGAGCTGACAAAGCAGGGGACTTTATTGGGAAGAAGTGCCCAGGCAGAGAGCAAGATGGTAAGGGAACCGAGGAGAACTGCTCTGCCATGTGGCTCGCAACCGTGGGTGTTAGGGTGATGGGATCTGTTTCTGGATTCTTTCTGGCTAATCACTCTGTGTTTCTTTTTTTATTTTTATTTTTCGGGGCGGGTTGGCGAGGGAGGGCGGGCGGGTCACTTCTATTGGTCTTTCATTTATCTATTTTCTTTTATACATTTATTTATTTATTTATTTTTGGGGGTCAGGTTGGGAAGGGAGGGGGGCGAGCGGGCGGGCGGGCCACTTCTATAGGTCTTTCATCCACCCATTTTCATCCATCTTTGTTCTCTGGCCCACGTGAGCCTCCCATCGCGGTGGCCTCTGTTGTCGCAGAGCACCGGCTCTGGGCGCATGTGCTCCAGAGCTCCCGCTTGGTAATTGGACACATCGGTCCAGCCGCTCCGTGGCACATGGGATCTTCCCAGGCCAGGGATCAAACCGGCGCCCCTTGCACTGCAAGGCGGTGTCCTTACCCACTGGACCAGCAGGGAAGCCCTCATTTATCTATTTTCATCCATCGTTGTTCTTTGGCTTGTGTGGGCCTCCCATCGTGGCAGCCTCTGTTGTCTCACAGCACAGGTTCTGGGCGCATGCACTCCGAAGCTCTGGCTCGGTAATTGGACACATCAGTCCAGCCGCTCCACGGCACGTGGGATCTTCCTAGGCCAGGGATCGAACCAGTGCCCCTTGCACTGCAAGGCGGCATCCTTACCCACTGGACCACCAGGGAAGCCCAACTCTAACTCTGGATCCATCCTGGTGGCACACACATTGCTCAGTCCCAAATGGATTCCAACAAGGAGGATTCTGGGAGGTTGGTGGGACACATTGTGTCCCCTTTCGACCTTTCCAGAACCTTTTTTTTTTTTTTTAATTCTTTATTTTAAAGGTTTTACAGAGTTTTGTTGTCCACAGACATGTATGTTCCCAGATCAGTCATATGCATATCCCTGGTCCCCACCCCCCGAGTGCCCCCATCCCACCCCTCCAGACCATCGCCCCATGCCATTGTAAGCACTCCTATTCCCTTAGCACAATGACAATAGCTATCTTTTCCATACATGACAGCATAGGTTTCCATGTTACTCCCTCCATACCTCCCCCTCCCTATTTCTTCCCCACAATGTCCCTATGTCTATGCTCTGTCTGTTTTTCCATGAGTTCCCTGCGTGCGCTATCAAGACTGTCCTACTAGATTCCATATATGTGTGTTGGTAGTAGCTTGTTAGTTCCGTGTTCCTTACCTGGACCTCCTGTCCTAAAATAACTCTTGCAAATAGTTACTATGGTGTCTGGTCAGGGTGGGAAGTTTCAGTCAGTGTGTTTTCCCTAACACATTCACTGGGGGCCAGGGATCTTTAAGGTCTATACAAACCCAGAGATTCTAGCTGGACCTGCAAGGATGAGTGCAAAATGGGCAGCGGATGGGAGACAAGACAGTCCTTTACATGTAGGTTCAGAGCCACGATGTGGTGTTGGCTTGTTCACATCTGGCTGGGTGCCTTTCTGCTTTGGAAGAGGGACCTTGGGAGACAAACTTACATCTGTCCAAACTGCTGGTGGAATGAATCATAGAACTCAGCATAGGGTGGAAGAAGCATGGGCTAAGATATAGGCAGGATCTTAAGAAGAATCAAAGCTTGGACCCTGTATTAATTTCCCATGACTGCTGTAAGAAAGCACCAGAAACTGGTGGGTTTAAACAACAGAAGTTTATTCTCTCATGTTTATAGAGGCAAAACAGTCTAAAACCAAGGTGTGGACAGGGCCATGCTTCTTCTGAAGGATTCAGGGAAGAATCCTTCTCGCTTCCTCCCAGCTTCTGGTGGTTGCCAAGCAATCCTTGGTGTTACTTGCAGCTTTAACACTCCAATCCCCATCTCTGACTTCATATGCCTTTTTCTCTGTGTCTCTGTGTTTCTTTGTCCAAAGTTCTCTCTTGTTAGAAGGACACCAGTCATGAGATTAGGGTTAACGCTAATCTAGTATGACCTTATCTTAATTAAATCTGCTAAAACCCTATTTCCAAACAAGATTCACATTCTGAGGATCCAGGTAGACACGAAGCTTTGGGGATACAATTCAATTCAACACAGACTGAGGACTCCAGTGGGGCACTCTCCATGCATGGAACATGGACCTCATAGTCTAGCCTCTCCATCCTTGCAATGTCTGCCTTCCTGGGGTGTCCTCTGACCACTTCTGAAATTCCCCCCATGACTCCTCCATACCTCCTCCCTATTTCTTCCCCACAATGTCCCTATGTCTATGCTCTGTCTGTTTTTCCATGAGTTCCCTGCGTGCGCTATCAAGACTGTCCTACTAGATTCCATATATGTGTGTTGGTAGTAGCTTGTTAGTTCCGTGTTCCTTACCTGGACCTCCTGTCCTAAAATAACTCTTGCAAATAGTTACTATGGTGTCTGGTCAGGGTGGGAAGTTTCAGTCAGTGTGTTTTCCCTAACACATTCACTGGGGGCCAGGGATCTTTAAGGTCTATACAAACCCAGAGATTCTAGCTGGACCTGCAAGGATGAGTGCAAAATGGGCAGCGGATGGGAGACAAGACAGTCCTTTACATGTAGGTTCAGAGCCACGATGTGGTGTTGGCTTGTTCACATCTGGCTGGGTGCCTTTCTGCTTTGGAAGAGGGACCTTGGGAGACAAACTTACATCTGTCCAAACTGCTGGTGGAATGAATCATAGAACTCAGCATAGGGTGGAAGAAGCATGGGCTAAGATATAGGCAGGATCTTAAGAAGAATCAAAGCTTGGACCCTGTATTAATTTCCCATGACTGCTGTAAGAAAGCACCAGAAACTGGTGGGTTTAAACAACAGAAGTTTATTCTCTCATGTTTATAGAGGCAAAACAGTCTAAAACCAAGGTGTGGACAGGGCCATGCTTCTTCTGAAGGATTCAGGGAAGAATCCTTCTCGCTTCCTCCCAGCTTCTGGTGGTTGCCAAGCAATCCTTGGTGTTACTTGCAGCTTTAACACTCCAATCCCCATCTCTGACTTCATATGCCTTTTTCTCTGTGTCTCTGTGTTTCTTTGTCCAAAGTTCTCTCTTGTTAGAAGGACACCAGTCATGAGATTAGGGTTAACGCTAATCTAGTATGACCTTATCTTAATTAAATCTGCTAAAACCCTATTTCCAAACAAGATTCACATTCTGAGGATCCAGGTAGACACGAAGCTTTGGGGATACAATTCAATTCAACACAGACTGAGGACTCCAGTGGGGCACTCTCCATGCATGGAACATGGACCTCATAGTCTAGCCTCTCCATCCTTGCAATGTCTGCCTTCCTGGGGTGTCCTCTGACCACTTCTGAAACTAGCTTGCTGGCCTCTGGGGGTGCTGTGCCTTCTTTAACCCTCACTCTGACCCTCTCTTCCCCAACTCCCAGAGTTACAGCTGGCCAATCTAATGGCTCCCTCAAGTTCAGAGGGAGGGTCCTGCCTTACTCCTGGCCATTGCCACATGGCAGAGATCCTCTAAGACCCCCAACACCCAGAGTGACCACAAGGGCATGAAGATACCTGAAGTCATATGAACCTAAGGGAGGGAGACCACTGAGGACAGCCTCCCTTCTTCCCACCTTCCTGAGTGTTCAAGCCCTCCTACGATGGAGTCCTGGCTCATCCCCACCTGCAGGCATGGTTTCATTCACTGCAGACAATCCAGTAAACCTCAGTGTCTGGGTGTCGTGGAGCAGGGCTACTTTGCTGTTTCAGGCCTGAGATGGTAGAGCAGTGGAAGAAGAGAGAGTGGGTGGAACTGGAACACAAGAGGACTTCTCCCTCCCTCTGGTAGCCAGTGGAATGCTGTTCTGCTGGTTCCATGTAACGACTAAATTGCCTTTTCACTGGGGGATGAACAGATCTTAAAAAGGCAGGTAATGTAACATAATGGTTTCAAGAAAATGCAGCCTATCAAGGGGACCATAAAAAAAAATGGGGTTAATGGTTAACAGTTATGCTGCTAAGAATCTAGGGAGCAGCTCTCAATTTAATCCTAAGAAAACCTCCCAGGCACCTACCACTGCCTGTTGCTGTTGCCTCTCTCAATAACCCAATAAACTGGCAGAAATCAGTCTCCCCATTCACAGAGGGGTATGTGGATGTTTGGAGATTATAATATGAACAGGCAGGAAATAGCTCCTTTAGAGCATCCACACAGTCCCTTTGGAATTTAAAGCTAAATTTGTCTGGCTCCAAGTCCAGTGCTCTTAAGATGACACTGTGTGCTGATGTGGTTTGGTTTGTGGTTCGCTCAGGTTTCCACAGTTAGTCGTCATTAGAGTGAAGACTTCAACCGAGTCTTCCAACTTCTGGTCCAGTCTCCTTCCCACTGCCTCCCACTGGGAATTTTTCACCTGGTCACCAGCACAGCGTCCGCCTTTTCTTCACCTTTATAGGTGGTCACTTCAGGACTCTCTCCCAGGAGCTGCGACTCTGTGGGTCCAGGCAGGATTGGAGGCCCCGTGACTAGCACTTGTTGGAAGGGTAAGTCCTGATCTTTACAACACAACCAGGCTATGTTCTCAAATTGGGCCAGAACATTTGTTATTTCACATCAACTCTGAATACTCAATAGAAGAGAAAAAGTGGGGCACTTTGGAACTGGCTTTCCTTTGTGCCAACAAAGTGCCATTATTTTAACTTCATTTGTGTGGTACAAATGAGAAGGAGATAAATGTCGTGTTCCAGCCAGAGTCTATTAGTGGGTATCAACTGCAGCACGGAAAGACTCTGCAATCTGGCTGAGTAAGGAATGAGGAAGAGCTGCACCCAAGGAGCTTGGCTCCTAAATTCCTGCTGCCTGAGATTTCTGAGTTATGAGGCAAGATAAAAATGCATGTGCTGAATTACACATCTACACTCAGTTGCCTTTACATTTTTTATATTATATACAAATTCTGGTTGGGTAACTTTGGCCATGTCCCTCAATCTCTTTGGGACCTAATTTTCCCATCTGTAACACTGAGACAGTATCTGACATCCATGTTAGACTACATATTTTCCCGTGAGAATTAAATAAGAAAATGAATAGAAAGTCTCAACTGTTCCACAAATGCACTGTATACAAACAAAATAATTATACACCTAAGTAGTCTGAATGCATGTTTTTTGTATGAAAAGATGAAATATATTGCCTTTTCATGTCTTTGATGTAACTAATCCTGTGAGATAGAAAAAAGGAAGGGATGCTTAAACCTCCATTCTTAGGTTTTGTTTTAATAAATTTTCATGGCAATATAATATATCATATAGAAAGTACTTGGTTAACTTTTCTGAAGTGAACACACTTACCATCAGCACCCAGATTAGAATATTACCTAATTTAACAATTAGAATATTACCAGCCCCTCAGAAGCCTCCCTTGATACCCACCTCATACTTACTACTGTCGACTCTTCCCCCAAAGGTTATGGACTAAATTTAACTATTTTGAACTTTGATAAACAGAATCATAGAGTAGGTACTCTTTAGGGTCTGGCTTCTTTCAACATTACATTGGTGGATTTCACCCAGCACTGTTCTGTATAGCAGTAGTTTATTCATTTTCATTGTTGTATGGAATTTCATTACGTGGAAACACTTTTATTCATTCTGCTGTTGATGGACACTGGGGCCCAAACAAATAACGGTTCACATGTATATAGATTTTTTTTGAAGATATAACTGGGAAAGGAATAGTGGGTCAGAGAGCAGTAAGTGCTCAGCTTTATCAAATATTGACAAACATGTCCTGAAGTGATTGTTCTAATTTGTACCCAGACCAGAAGCATATGAGAGTTGCAGTTGTTCTATATACTTACAGTACTTGATTTTTAAAATTGAGGTAACATTGGTTTATAACGTTATATAACATTACATTTTGACTTCTGTATACACTGAAATGTACTTACCACCAGAAGTTTACCTTCCATCCATCACCATAAAAATGCATGTTATCACATCTACACTCAGTTGCCTTTACATTTTTTATATTATATACAAATTCTGGTTGGGTAACTTTGGCCATGTCCCTCAATCTCTTTGGGACCTAATTTTCCCATCTGTAACACTGAGACAGTATCTGACATCCATGTTAGACTACATATTTTCCCGTGAGAATTAAATAAGAAAATGAATAGAAAGTCTCAACTGTTCCACAAATGCACTGTATACAAACAAAATAATTATACACCTAAGTAGTCTGAATGCATGTTTTTTGTATGAAAAGATGAAATATATTGCCTTTTCATGTCTTTGATGTAACTAATCCTGTGAGATAGAAAAAAGGAAGGGATGCTTAAACCTCCATTCTTAGGTTTTGTTTTAATAAATTTTCATGGCAATATAATATATCATATAGAAAGTACTTGGTTAACTTTTCTGAAGTGAACACACTTACCATCAGCACCCAGATTAGAATATTACCTAATTTAACAATTAGAATATTACCAGCCCCTCAGAAGCCTCCCTTGATACCCACCTCATACTTACTACTGTCGACTCTTCCCCCAAAGGTTATGGACTAAATTTAACTATTTTGAACTTTGATAAACAGAATCATAGAGTAGGTACTCTTTAGGGTCTGGCTTCTTTCAACATTACATTGGTGGATTTCACCCAGCACTGTTCTGTATAGCAGTAGTTTATTCATTTTCATTGTTGTATGGAATTTCATTACGTGGAAACACTTTTATTCATTCTGCTGTTGATGGACACTGGGGCCCAAACAAATAACGGTTCACATGTATATAGATTTTTATTGAAGATATAACTGGGAAAGGAATAGTGGGTCAGAGAGCAGTAAGTGCTCAGCTTTATCAAATATTGACAAACATGTCCTGAAGTGATTGTTCTAATTTGTACCCAGACCAGAAGCATATGAGAGTTGCAGTTGTTCTATATACTTACGAGTACTTGATTTTTTAAAAATTGAGGTAACATTGGTTTATAACGTTATATAACATTACATTTTGACTTCTGTATACACTGAAATGTACTTACCACCAGAAGTTTACCTTCCATCCATCACCATACAGTTGAATCCCTTTACCCATTTTGCTCTCTCCCCACTCTTGTTTCCACTCTGTCAACACTTAACTCTGTTCTCTGTATCTATGTGCTTGCTGTTGCTTTGTCATTTGTCCATTTATTTAACATTTTTAATATTTTGCATATGATTGAAATCATATGGTATTTCTCTTTCTCCATCTTACTTATTTCACTTATCATAATATCCTCAAGGTTCACCCATGTTGTTGTAAATGACAAGATTTCATCTTTGAGGCTTTATATGTTTATATAAGTGGTATGGCTAGTCCTTTCTCTTATTTGTGTTTTCCTTATTATTCTAGTTTGTTTATGTTTTCAAGTGAACTTTGGAATAAGCTTATATGATTAAAAACAAAACCCTGTATAATATTAAATGTATACATTAAAATAGGAAGAACTGACTTTTTTGAGAATAGACACTTTATTTTTAAGTTTTTCTATCCCTTTCACATTTTCTTTTTGTGTTTTTATATTGATTCTTTTTTCCTGATTATGTTTTCTAATGATTTATCTATGTTATTGTTTCAAAGAACTAGAATTTTAGGGACTTTCCTGGTGGTTCAGTTATTAAGAATCCACTTGCCAATCCACATGGGTTTGATCAAACCCAGTTCACATGGGTTTGATCCCTGGTCCAGGAAGATTCCACATGTCATAGGGCAGCTAAGCCGATACACCTCAGCTTGAAGCCCATGTGCCTAGCTAGAGCCCATATGCCAACTAGAGAGAAGCTCCTGCTCACCACGCCTACAGAAAGTCTACATGCAGCAATGAAGGGCTTTTTAGGAGCCAAAAATAAATAAATAAAACTTTAAAAGAGAACATGATCTGGGATTAATTTATTAGTACTATTTATCTGTTTTCTCATTTATTAATGTCTACTTTTATCATTACTAATGATTACTATTTCTGGTAGCTTTCAATTTATTTTGGTATACTTTTATAACTTTTTGAGCACAATGCTTATTTGCTTTTTGTTGTTTGTTTGTTTTTTAAAGAAAAATACAGTTTATTTCAGGCTTACGGAAACTTTTCAGAGCGCGGCTGTGTTCCATTTGTCCATCTGTTTTGTCCAAGGCTGCTGCGGTGGGCCCAGAAACTGCTCCCTTGGGCTTCCCTGGTGGTCCAGTGGGTAAGGACACCGCCTTGCAGTGCAGAAACTTGCTCCCTTGCTGAGCTCTGAAGCTCAGCTCCCAGAAGGACGAATCCAGGATGACTCAGAGGTTAAGTCACAAATTAAACAATAAGGTATCATTTATTGAGGTCTTAAGCCTGATTCCTGGACTTTGATTCAATGAGGCATTTGGAAAGAGTTTGGAGGAGACAGAAAACAAAGCCCAGTTCCCCTGAGCTCACTGCCCAGACAGGATTTTAGACATCCTGAAGGAACCCAGGGTCTGATCTGGGCTGCAGGAAGGAAGCATCCTGGGAGGTTCCAATTTCTGGGCAGGTATAGTATTTTTAGTTTTTTTGTTTATGTTTTCAAGTGAACTTTGGAATAAGCTTATATGATTAAAAACAAAACCCTGTATAATATTAAATGTATACATTAAAATAGGAAGAACTGACTTTTTTGAGAATAGACACTTTATTTTTAAGTTTTTCTATCCCTTTCACATTTTCTTTTTGTGTTTTTATATTGATTCTTTTTTCCTGATTATGTTTTCTAATGATTTATCTATGTTATTGTTTCAAAGAACTAGAATTTTAGGGACTTTCCTGGTGGTTCAGTTATTAAGAATCCACTTGCCAATCCACATGGGTTTGATCAAACCCAGTTCACATGGGTTTGATCCCTGGTCCAGGAAGATTCCACATGTCATAGGGCAGCTAAGCCGATACACCTCAGCTTGAAGCCCATGTGCCTAGCTAGAGCCCATATGCCAACTAGAGAGAAGCTCCTGCTCACCACGCCTACAGAAAGTCTACATGCAGCAATGAAGGGCTTTTTAGGAGCCAAAAATAAATAAATAAAACTTTAAAAGAGAACATGATCTGGGATTAATTTATTAGTACTATTTATCTGTTTTCTCATTTATTAATGTCTACTTTTATCATTACTAATGATTACTATTTCTGGTAGCTTTCAATTTATTTTGGTATACTTTTATAACTTTTTGAGCACAATGCTTATTTGCTTTTTGTTGTTTGTTTGTTTTTTAAAGAAAAATACAGTTTATTTCAGGCTTACGGAAACTTTTCAGAGCGCGGCTGTGTTCCATTTGTCCATCTGTTTTGTCCAAGGCTGCTGCGGTGGGCCCAGAAACTGCTCCCTTGGGCTTCCCTGGTGGTCCAGTGGGTAAGGACACCGCCTTGCAGTGCAGAAACTTGCTCCCTTGCTGAGCTCTGAAGCTCAGCTCCCAGAAGGACGAATCCAGGATGACTCAGAGGTTAAGTCACAAATTAAACAATAAGGTATCATTTATTGAGGTCTTAAGCCTGATTCCTGGACTTTGATTCAATGAGGCATTTGGAAAGAGTTTGGAGGAGACAGAAAACAAAGCCCAGTTCCCCTGAGCTCACTGCCCAGACAGGATTTTAGACATCCTGAAGGAACCCAGGGTCTGATCTGGGCTGCAGGAAGGAAGCATCCCTGGGAGGTTCCAATTTCTGGGCAGGAGTAGAGAGGTGCTCTCTGGGGCATGGGGCAGGGGCTGGCAGGGGAAGGTGGGGAGAGAAAGAGGTACCACAGCGACTTCAGTTCACATCTTCAATTCATCTCTTTTCCAGTTGCAAGCTCACCTCACCATGCCTTACCCAGCAGGAAAATGGGCTCTCCTGCTGGTCCTCTGCTTTCATACATTCACCTGCCTACTGTCAGCCAGCATCTAACTTCTCCTCCAGTCACTCCCACACCCACTCATCCTTCCTTCTTCACAGTGACTGCACCCAAGAGGCACTTTGCTGGGAAACCGGACCTCATCACTCAGATCACCCCAAGACCAAGGACCCTCAGGCTCTTCTTCCCTGGAAGAAGCTGGACAAGGGAATGAGGAGAGGGTGGAGATAGGATAGCCAGTCCAGAGGTCTGCAACCCTCCAATAAAACCCTACAAACAATGACTAATCTGGGATCATACATATCTGTAAACAACAAAACTCTGCAAAAGTCGACAACAAAATAAAAAATTTAAAAAAAAAAACACACAAAAAACCCTACAAACAAGTCCCAAACAACTTGCACATAAGGACTCAGACCATTTCCAGCCCCACTCATTTCCTTCTCTATATAATGGTCCAGCCATCCTCCACTATATCCTCTTCCTTAATAGGTTGGGAGTCTGGACCAGAGGATTCAGACTTGGGGTAGACCCCATTTGTAGCTGTCCCGCCATTCACAGCTGTGACCTCCATGTCCTCCATGCTGCCTGTATCCTCCTCCTCGTCAGTGTCCATGGCTGTCATCACTGCGGAAGTTCTGATCTTGCACTTGTTTTGGGTGATGAGAGAGGTCACCTTCTTCAGAGCAGCCCTATCATCCCTCTGGAAGTGATAGAAGGACGAATCCAGGATGACTCAGAGGTTAAGTCACAAATTAAACAATAAGGTATCATTTATTGAGGTCTTAAGCCTGATTCCTGGACTTTGATTCAATGAGGCATTTGGAAAGAGTTTGGAGGAGACAGAAAACAAAGCCCAGTTCCCCTGAGCTCACTGCCCAGACAGGATTTTAGACATCCTGAAGGAACCCAGGGTCTGATCTGGGCTGCAGGAAGGAAGCATCCCTGGGAGGTTCCAATTTCTGGGCAGGAGTAGAGAGGTGCTCTCTGGGGCATGGGGCAGGGGCTGGCAGGGGAAGGTGGGGAGAGAAAGAGGTACCACAGCGACTTCAGTTCACATCTTCAATTCATCTCTTTTCCAGTTGCAAGCTCACCTCACCATGCCTTACCCAGCAGGAAAATGGGCTCTCCTGCTGGTCCTCTGCTTTCATACATTCACCTGCCTACTGTCAGCCAGCATCTAACTTCTCCTCCAGTCACTCCCACACCCACTCATCCTTCCTTCTTCACAGTGACTGCACCCAAGAGGCACTTTGCTGGGAAACCGGACCTCATCACTCAGATCACCCCAAGACCAAGGACCCTCAGGCTCTTCTTCCCTGGAAGAAGCTGGACAAGGGAATGAGGAGAGGGTGGAGATAGGATAGCCAGTCCAGAGGTCTGCAACCCTCCAATAAAACCCTACAAACAATGACTAATCTGGGATCATACATATCTGTAAACAACAAAACTCTGCAAAAGTCGACAACAAAATAAAAAATTTAAAAAAAAAAACACACAAAAAACCCTACAAACAAGTCCCAAACAACTTGCACATAAGGACTCAGACCATTTCCAGCCCCACTCATTTCCTTCTCTATATAATGGTCCAGCCATCCTCCACTATATCCTCTTCCTTAATAGGTTGGGAGTCTGGACCAGAGGATTCAGACTTGGGGTAGACCCCATTTGTAGCTGTCCCGCCATTCACAGCTGTGACCTCCATGTCCTCCATGCTGCCTGTATCCTCCTCCTCGTCAGTGTCCATGGCTGTCATCACTGCGGAAGTTCTGATCTTGCACTTGTTTTGGGTGATGAGAGAGGTCACCTTCTTCAGAGCAGCCCTATCATCCCTCTGGAAGTGATAGAACATGGTCTGCAGCTACTGGCTCACCTGGGGCAGACTCCCATTCTCCACAACTGTATCGAACTCATTCATCATCAGCTCCCGGAGGAAGTCCTCCACCTCCTCTAGCTCCAAGTCATCATTGCAGAAGAAGTACTCCACTGCACCGCTGAGCCATTCTCTTGGCTGTGTACACCCTGGAAGCCGTTCTCTACAGTGATCTGCAAGGCCGGCCAGACCTCCAGCGCCGTGCGGACAGCAGCCCAGAAGAGCGCTCCGTTTATTTGCTGTTTATTCTTTTTTGTGTGTGTGTGGCCACTTCTATTGATCTTTCATTTATTTATCTTTGTTTTTTGGCCTGTGTGGGTCACCCATCACAGTGACCTCTCTTGCTGCAGAGCATCGGCTCTGGGCGCATGTGCTTCAGAGCTCCAGCTCGGTAGTTGGACACATCGGTCCAGCAGCTCTGTGGCACGTGGCATCTTCCCAGGCCAGCAATCGAACAGGTGCCCCTTGTACTGCAAGGTGGTGTCCTTACCCACTGGACCACCAGGGAAGTCCTATTCTTTCTTTTGTTATTTAAGGCTATGGTTTTCCTATTGACATTGACTTAGCTGTGTACTAGTTTCCAAGGGCTGCTGTTAAAAAAAAAAAGCAAAACCATAAATTGAGTGGCTTAAACAACAGAAATACATTGCCTCAGAGTTCTGCAGGCAAGAAGGGGAGGATCCAGGTGCTGGTAGGATTAGTTCCTTCTATACTCCTTTCTCAATTTGGAACCAGTCCATCGTTCCATGTCTGGTTCTGACTGTTGCTTATTGATCTGCATTTAGGTTTCTCAGGAGACAGGTAAGGTGGTCTGGCAACCCCATCTCTTAAGGAATTTTCCACAGTTTGGTGTGATCCCACACAGTCAAAGGCTTTAGCATAGTCAATGAAGCAGTAGGTGTTTTTTTCTGAAATTTCCTTGCTTTCTCTATGATCCAATGATTGTTAGCAATTTGATCTCTGGTTCCTTTGCCTTTTCTAAACCCAGCTTGTCCACTTGGAAGCTCTCAGTTCACATACTGCTGAAGCCTAGCTTGATGGATTTTTGAACATAATTTTACTAGAATGCGAAGTGAGCACACTTGTAAGTTAGTTTGTACATTTTCTGACATTGCCCTTCTTTGGGATTGGGATGAAAACCGACCTTTTCCAGTTCTGTGGTCACTGCTGAGTTCTCCAAATTTTCTGACATATTGAGTAGAGCACTTTAGCATCATCTTTTAGGATTTTAAATAGCTCAGCTGGAATTTCACCACTTCCCCTAGTCTTGTTTGTAGTAATGCTTCTAAGGCCCACTTGACTTCAGAGTCCAGGATGTCAGGTTTTATTTTAGGTGAGTGACCACACCACTGTGGTTATCTAGAGGTCATTGGTATAAGGCTTTTTGTATAGTTCTTCTGCGTATTCTTGACACTGTTTTTTAATCTCTTCTGCTTCTGTTAGGTCCTTACCATTTCTGTCCTTTATCATCTCCATGCTTACATGAAATGTTCCTTTAATATCTCCAGTTTTCTTGAAGAGATCTCTAGTCTTTCCCATTCTATCATTTTCTTCTACTTCTTTGCACTGTTCACTTAAGAAGACCTTCTTTTTATATATATATATATATATATATTCTTTTGCCTCTAGGTCATCGTTTATTTGTCATCCATCTTTATTCCTTGGCATGTATGGGCCTCCCATCACAGTAGTCTCTCTCGTTGCAGATCACTGGCTCTGGGTGCACGCGCTCCAGAGCGATGGCTCCTAATTGGACACACCAGCCCAGCTGTTCCTCAGCATGTGGTATCTTCCTGGGCCAGTGATCAAACTGGTGCCCCTTGCACTGCATGGTGGACTCTTACTCACTGGACCAGTAGGGAAGCCCTTAAGAAGGGCATCTTATATCTCCTTGGTATTCTTTGGAACTCTGCATTCAATTGGATGTATCTGTCCTGAACTCCATCCTATCTGACATTGAGATAAATACCTTTGCTTTCTTGGTGTTTATATTTCCCTGGTGTATATTTGTTTTGCTGTGTTTTGTTTTAGATCTATCTCTTACATATAACATAGGGTTGAACTTGCTTTGTGATCCATTCTGAAAATCATTTTATCTCAGTAAAAATTTACTCTAATAACAGGTCAAATATGCTTGGTCTTTGTTCTATCATATTATTTGTACTATGCTGTGGTTGAATAGTTGAAGTCAACCACAAACATGGTTGAATTTTTTAAAAAATCTTTCATTATGCCATATATAGTTACTTTGTGTCTTATTATTCTGAGATTTAGGAAGGTTTGCATTTTTGTTCTCACAACTGCCTTTACAAGTACAGTATTATTTTATCGTCTTTAGCTTTCTATTTCCTTAGTTACAAGCAATAATGGAATGACTGCATTTTATCTCCCTTCAGTTGTGATATTTCTTAGTCTTCCTACATATCTCAGAGAGAAGGCACCAATGATAATCAATAAGCATAGACAAACTGCTACGTTTTTCTAAAAACAAAATCCAACAAGACACACAATGTCAGGTATGACATTGAGTTATCTCAGTGTCAGGTAGGATGGAGTTCAATGTCTAGGAAAAACCTTCATTCTCTTTCTTCCTCTGCCTGAGTATCCTATGCTGGTGGCTGGTTCTACCAGCCACCAGTCCTGTTTGAAAACATTCTCCGTGGGCCTAAAGATAGGAATCTGAACCTTGGAAAGAGAACTGTTGTGTGTAGGAGCACACACACGTTCTCTCTGAGCCAACTCCTGATTTCTCCACTGCCCAAGATCTGAATAAAATCAGCAATCAGTGAGAGTAACCAGGACTGAGTATCTACTAAGAATCTGGTCCTCATCAAGTACAAAGGACTAGAGATACAAGTCAGGAAACATAAGCAAAGTTTAGAGACATACTTGATTATCAGAATGAGTCCACAAACAATAAATGCTGGAGAGGGTATAGAGAAAAGGTAACCCTCCTACACTGTTAGTAGGAATGTAAATGGGTATAACAACTACTGGAGAACTGTGTTGAGGTTCCTTTAAAAACTAAAAATAGAGTTGCAATATGATCCAACAATTCTACTCTTGGGCATATATCTGGAGAAAATCATAAACTGAAAACATGCATGCACCCCACTGTTCGCGGCAGCACTATTTACAATAGCCAAGACGTGGAAGCAACCTAAATATTTGTGGACAGAGGGATGGATAAGAATGTGTGGTACATATGCACAGTGGAATATTACTGAGCCATAAAAATGAATGAGGTAATACCATTTGCAGCAACATAGATGGATCTATTAATAGAAATTATCATCTTGGCACTTCCCTGGTGGTCCAGTGGTTAAGACTCTGTTCCCAATGCAGGGGCTCGGGTTCGATCCCTGGTCAGGGAACTAGATCCCACATGCCACAACTAAGACCCAGCACAGCCAAATAAATAAATAATTTTTTTAAAATTTAAAAAAAAGAAAGAAATTATCATCTTAAGTAAAGTCAGAGAATCACTAATATATGATATCACCTACATGTGGAATCTTAAAAAAATGATACAAAATTAACATTTACAAAAAAAAAAACAGACTCACAGACTTTGAAAATAAACTTATGGTTACCAAAGGGGAAAGGTAGATGGGAGGGACAAATTAGGAGTTTGGGATTAACATATACATACTACTATATAGCACAGGAAACTGTACTCAATATTCTGTAATAACCAAAGTGAGAAAAGAATTTGAAAAAGAATGGACATATGTATATGTATAACTGAATCACTTTGCTACACACCTGAAACTAACACAGTATTATGAATCAACTACACTCCAATATAATTTTAAAATAAATTCCAATTTCCAATAAATTCCAAAAAAATAAACTCCAATAAAAATTTTAAAAAAGAATTGAGTCCAAAAGTCTATATGACCTATGTCATCTGCCTAACCTGCATATAGGGTGACCATTGGTCTTGATGAACAGTTTTGCTTTATGCCTGTTGAGCCAAAGTATTTCAATTTGGATAACAAGTTATAGACTTACCTCACCCCAAAACCATGCGTGTGTTTGGCAAAGGTGCCAGGTAGTCTTGGTGTTAGTTTTCATCGTAACAGGAAAGCATACATGATCTGCCATTGACTAAGCTGTCTCTCTCACCAAGTTCAGTGTCTGAGTCTGTAAAATAACGACAAAAAGAGAAAGAGTTCACTGAGCTCAAAAGCCTCTTTTGCTGGTACAATCAGAAGTGTAATTCTGCATAGCTTCATCATTTTTCATTAAGATCAAATGATTTAGGTCATGGCTATTTTAAGAGACAGAATCAAAATGGACAGAGAAGCGATCTATTGTGTGATTATATGCAGACAACAAACACCATTACTGCAAGAGACTTTCTGGCACTTTCCTTCAGAAAAAAAAAAAAGGAAACAGAATGAAATAGTTCTATTGATTTTTAGAGTTATGTTCATGGAAAGGTCTTTTTCCACCAACACAGTGATGTGTACAAGGTGTGTGGTGTCCCTGAGGATAACAGGACCTGCTTGATGGGAACTAGGATTTCAGAGGAATGGCTCATGTGCTCACAAAAGTCTCCAGCCTAGGAGTTTCAGGCAAAAGCCAATATGTGGGAGACTCTGAGGGCCTTAATTAAAAGGTCAATCAATTTTTTCCAAGGTAGTTTTATAGTGTTCATTAAAAGAATTCATGATCTGTTTTCTCCATCTGGGTGGAGTTCAAACCTACTGGAGCACAGGGTCCTGCGTCTAAGGAGCAACAAGTAACAAAAGACTTAGACAAAAGGATGTCAACTTGACAGACATTCGGTCCAATCCCACCTCGAATCTCTTTTAGAATTCTTTAAAGATAAAGGGAAAAGTCTCACGATAAGACTCACAGCTTTGGATTCTCCTGTTACATTGGGAAATTTTTCGAAGTATCTCAAGTAAACAGCTCTTCTCTCAAATGAATTGGTCATTTGCCTGATTCTTCTCTAGATGCTGCTACCCCTCCAGACCAAGTGTCAGAAAACTTTTTCTATAAAGGACCAGGTAGTAAATATTTTAGGTTTGGCAGGTCATATGATCCCTGTTGGGCTTCCCCGGTGCTGCCAGTGGTAAAGAAACCACCTACCAATGCAGAAGATGTAAAAGACATGGGTTCAAACCCTGGGTTAGGAAGATTCCCTGGAGGAGGCATGGCAACCCACTCCAACGCCATTTTTATTTTAAATTTTTTTTGGGGGGACCACTTCTATTGGTCTTTCATTTATCTATTTTCATCCATCTTCGTTCTCTGGCCCGCCCACTCCAGTACTCTTGCCTGGAGAATTCCATGGAGAGAGGAGCCTGGTGTGTCCATAGGGTTGCAAAGAGTTGGACACAACTGAAACAACTTAGCGTGCACCGGTGATCTCTGTTGCAACTATTCAATTCTGCAATGAAGCCATAGACAGTACCTAAACAAATGGGCAGGGCTGTGTTTTAATATAATTGTATTTATTAACACTAAACTTGAATTTGAACCTCTCATAATTTTTTTTTAAAGATTTATTTATTTATTTATTTTGGGCAGGGGTCGGGTTGGGGAGGCAGGGGAGCAGGCGGGCCACTTCTATTGGTCTTTCATTTCTCTATTTTCATCTGTCTTTGTTCTTTGGCTCCTGTGGGCCTCCCATCGCAGTGGTGTCTGTTGTTGCAGAGCACCGGCTCTGGGCGCATGCGCTCCAGAGCTCCAGCTCGGTGATTGGACACATCAGTCCAGCCACTCAGCAGCACGTGGGATCTTCCTAGGCCAGGGTTCGCACAGGCGACCCTAGCACTGCAAGGCTGTGTCCTTACCCACTGGACCACCAGGGGAAGCCTCTCTCATAATTTTTATAGGTCATGAAATCTTATTCTTTTGATTTTCTTTCAGCCATTTGACAATATAACAACTGCTGTTATCTGGCAGGTTACACAAAAACAAGGACTGAATCAAACTGGGCCCATGGGCCATAGCTTGCCAACACCCCCTCTATATCATGAACAACTTGAGGACACGGATTTAATCATTATCATCTTACTATTTCCTAAGGTTTCATTCAGTACCTAACACTTATGAGACGTCCAAAATGGTGGAGTAAGAAGTGAGTGATGGAGACCATGGAAAAGGCAGCAGATGCTGCATTACACACAATAAAATAAGCCCTTCACATTGTTCCATGCATGGGTATTGGAAAATAGGAATGTGTAAGAGCTAACAGTACCACTTTGAAGTTAGAAAGACCTGGATTTTACTCCCAGGTCTACCAGGGCCCAGAAATTAAGTGTCCCCTAAAAATTTTTATTTTAAATTTTTTTTGGGGGGACCACTTCTATTGGTCTTTCATTTATCTATTTTCATCCATCTTCGTTCTCTGGCCCGCCCACTCCAGTACTCTTGCCTGGAGAATTCCATGGAGAGAGGAGCCTGGTGTGTCCATAGGGTTGCAAAGAGTTGGACACAACTGAAACAACTTAGCGTGCACCGGTGATCTCTGTTGCAACTATTCAATTCTGCAATGAAGCCATAGACAGTACCTAAACAAATGGGCAGGGCTGTGTTTTAATATAATTGTATTTATTAACACTAAACTTGAATTTGAACCTCTCATAATTTTTTTTTAAAGATTTATTTATTTATTTATTTTGGGCAGGGGTCGGGTTGGGGAGGCAGGGGAGCAGGCGGGCCACTTCTATTGGTCTTTCATTTCTCTATTTTCATCTGTCTTTGTTCTTTGGCTCCTGTGGGCCTCCCATCGCAGTGGTGTCTGTTGTTGCAGAGCACCGGCTCTGGGCGCATGCGCTCCAGAGCTCCAGCTCGGTGATTGGACACATCAGTCCAGCCACTCAGCAGCACGTGGGATCTTCCTAGGCCAGGGTTCGCACAGGCGACCCTAGCACTGCAAGGCTGTGTCCTTACCCACTGGACCACCAGGGGAAGCCTCTCTCATAATTTTTATAGGTCATGAAATCTTATTCTTTTGATTTTCTTTCAGCCATTTGACAATATAACAACTGCTGTTATCTGGCAGGTTACACAAAAACAAGGACTGAATCAAACTGGGCCCATGGGCCATAGCTTGCCAACACCCCCTCTATATCATGAACAACTTGAGGACACGGATTTAATCATTATCATCTTACTATTTCCTAAGGTTTCATTCAGTACCTAACACTTATGAGACGTCCAAAATGGTGGAGTAAGAAGTGAGTGATGGAGACCATGGAAAAGGCAGCAGATGCTGCATTACACACAATAAAATAAGCCCTTCACATTGTTCCATGCATGGGTATTGGAAAATAGGAATGTGTAAGAGCTAACAGTACCACTTTGAAGTTAGAAAGACCTGGATTTTACTCCCAGGTCTACCATTTTCTGGTTTGGGCCCAGGCAAACAACTGAATGTCAAGATGCATTTGTGGGTAAATAACAGAAGAATCAACCAATGGTGGCATGAACATGGCAGATATTCACTGTCTCACTTGTCAAGAAGCCTAGACATAGTGGTTCCAAGGCTTGTCTGGTGGTTCAACAATGTCACTGAGGTCACACAGTTTGTCTTCTGACATCCTGAGCCATTGGCTTTTCATCTACATGTGTGCCAACTATGGTCACAAATGGCTGTCCCAGTTTTAAGCATCTCTGCATGCTGAAGTCAGGAATATGGGGACAGAGGAAGTGCCAAGTCTCCTCTTACACTGCTATCAGGAGGCCACCTGTCTTACTACAACATTCCAAGCAGATATCATATGTTCTCCTTGTGTAAACCTGGGCTATATGTCTTCCCCTGCTGCAAAGGAGGCCAGCCTTTACTTCAGGAAGCAAGGGATGATGGAGCTGGGAGTGGCGTGGGGAGACCCTTAACAGTGTCCATCTCACAGTCTGTTGTGAGGATAAATCAAGTGATGTGTGAGAAGCAACGGCACATAATTACTCGGTCAATTGCAGCTACTATCAGTAGGACTGACAATAGTTTCAAAATCCTAAAATATAATCCCTACACTGTCAGTATGAAAACTGTCATTTCTGAGATGAATTTAGAAAGCCTTATAACCTCATTCCACCGTATCTGTAATTACATATAGTCAAAAATAATGAATATTTGAATTGGAAGAGAGAGAGAGAGAGAGAGTGTGTGCATTGGGCGATTGATTTCTTTTATATTGTCCTATATGTACATGGAGCTATATATACACATATATATGCATTAAGAATAAATGAGAAAAACTTGGTGACGCCAGGTATGCTCCACACCCTGCATGTTAAATTAGAGAACTCAGTCACTTTCCCCAGGCTTAAAATCTGAGTCATCCTTCCCTCTCTCTTTTTGCCTTTCCTAGTCAGTCAATAAGTTCCATAGACTTTTCACTGCAATATATTTCATATTTGTTCTCTCTTTTCCAGAACTCAAGCACAACCTTTATCACCTCTTGTCCAGATGACTGCAACAGACTCCTAATGATTCTTCCATCCCTAGTTGTTCTGCCTGCTACCAAACCAATCCATTCCCTCCTTTGTGCCAGACTTATCTCTTGGAAGCAAAGCTCTGACCACTCCACTTTCTTGCTGAAAATCTTTCAATGGTTTTCCAGTGCCTACAAAGTTCAAAATCTTCATGTTATTCAAGGTGTTCCTGACCTGCCCCTAGCCTCCTCTTCCATCAAAGGGTATCATGTCACTTGTCGCCTAGACATAGTGGTTCCAAGGCTTGTCTGGTGGTTCAACAATGTCACTGAGGTCACACAGTTTGTCTTCTGACATCCTGAGCCATTGGCTTTTCATCTACATGTGTGCCAACTATGGTCACAAATGGCTGTCCCAGTTTTAAGCATCTCTGCATGCTGAAGTCAGGAATATGGGGACAGAGGAAGTGCCAAGTCTCCTCTTACACTGCTATCAGGAGGCCACCTGTCTTACTACAACATTCCAAGCAGATATCATATGTTCTCCTTGTGTAAACCTGGGCTATATGTCTTCCCCTGCTGCAAAGGAGGCCAGCCTTTACTTCAGGAAGCAAGGGATGATGGAGCTGGGAGTGGCGTGGGGAGACCCTTAACAGTGTCCATCTCACAGTCTGTTGTGAGGATAAATCAAGTGATGTGTGAGAAGCAACGGCACATAATTACTCGGTCAATTGCAGCTACTATCAGTAGGACTGACAATAGTTTCAAAATCCTAAAATATAATCCCTACACTGTCAGTATGAAAACTGTCATTTCTGAGATGAATTTAGAAAGCCTTATAACCTCATTCCACCGTATCTGTAATTACATATAGTCAAAAATAATGAATATTTGAATTGGAAGAGAGAGAGAGAGAGAGAGTGTGTGCATTGGGCGATTGATTTCTTTTATATTGTCCTATATGTACATGGAGCTATATATACACATATATATGCATTAAGAATAAATGAGAAAAACTTGGTGACGCCAGGTATGCTCCACACCCTGCATGTTAAATTAGAGAACTCAGTCACTTTCCCCAGGCTTAAAATCTGAGTCATCCTTCCGTCTCTCTTTTTGCCTTTCCTAGTCAGTCAATAAGTTCCATAGACTTTTCACTGCAATATATTTCATATTTGTTCTCTCTTTTCCAGAACTCAAGCACAACCTTTATCACCTCTTGTCCAGATGACTGCAACAGACTCCTAATGATTCTTCCATCCCTAGTTGTTCTGCCTGCTACCAAACCAATCCATTCCCTCCTTTGTGCCAGACTTATCTCTTGGAAGCAAAGCTCTGACCACTCCACTTTCTTGCTGAAAATCTTTCAATGGTTTTCCAGTGCCTACAAAGTTCAAAATCTTCATGTTATTCAAGGTGTTCCTGACCTGCCCCTAGCCTCCTCTTCCTGTCCTCTCTCCTCCTCATTCACAGGCACAATCTAGCTCACTGAGAAGTTGCTCTCTGGTCTCTGAACCATCCCTTCCCCAACTTTCTACATGCATCATGGCTCACACAAATCCATCCCTGCTTTTCTAGATATAGGAATGATGGGTAGTTTCCATTTTTAGTTACAATGAACCTCTGCTTGTGGATGACCATAAGAAGCTCAGAATTTTATGGTCTGTAATCTGTGCAAAACCATTGGATTAAATTAATAAACAGTCAATAACTACCTCTGATGTTTTCCTATTCCCAGGACAATCAAACATGCTGACAGTTGACAATGTGAAATTAAAATGCCCCATCAAGAGAGTTGGGGAGGAGACACCTGATTCAGGCCAGTCTGGACACTGCAGGGGCCCAGTTGGAATTCAGCTTGCTTCTCCTCTCCTACTCTTTATAGAGACGTCAGAAGGCTTCTGTATGGCAGAAGGTGGGTGGATTCTATGCTGGTCCAGGTGTTGCAGTGGTAAAGAATCCACTTGCTAATGCAGGAGATGCAAGGGATGTGGGTTTGATCCCTGGGTCAGGAAGATTCCCTAGCGTAGAAAATGGCAATCCATTCTAGTATTCTTGCCTGGAAAAATCCCACGGACAGAGGAGCCTGCTGAGCTACTGTCCATGGGGTTGCAAAGAGCTGGCCATGACTAAGTAACTGAACAGGTGCAGGCACACATACAAAGTAGGAAGGAGCCACACCCTGCATGTTAAATTAGAGAACTCAGTCACTTTCCCCAGGCTTAAAATCTGAGTCATCCTTCCTCTCTTTTGCCTTTCCTAGTCAGTCAATAAGTTCCATAGACTTTTCACTGCAATATATTTCATATTTGTTCTCTCTTTTCCAGAACTCAAGCACAACCTTTATCACCTCTTGTCCAGATGACTGCAACAGACTCCTAATGATTCTTCCATCCCTAGTTGTTCTGCCTGCTACCAAACCAATCCATTCCCTCCTTTGTGCCAGACTTATCTCTTGGAAGCAAAGCTCTGACCACTCCACTTTCTTGCTGAAAATCTTTCAATGGTTTTCCAGTGCCTACAAAGTTCAAAATCTTCATGTTATTCAAGGTGTTCCTGACCTGCCCCTAGCCTCCTCTTCCTGTCCTCTCTCCTCCTCATTCACAGGCACAATCTAGCTCACTGAGAAGTTGCTCTCTGGTCTCTGAACCATCCCTTCCCCAACTTTCTACATGCATCATGGCTCACACAAATCCATCCCTGCTTTTCTAGATATAGGAATGATGGGTAGTTTCCATTTTTAGTTACAATGAACCTCTGCTTGTGGATGACCATAAGAAGCTCAGAATTTTATGGTCTGTAATCTGTGCAAAACCATTGGATTAAATTAATAAACAGTCAATAACTACCTCTGATGTTTTCCTATTCCCAGGACAATCAAACATGCTGACAGTTGACAATGTGAAATTAAAATGCCCCATCAAGAGAGTTGGGGAGGAGACACCTGATTCAGGCCAGTCTGGACACTGCAGGGGCCCAGTTGGAATTCAGCTTGCTTCTCCTCTCCTACTCTTTATAGAGACGTCAGAAGGCTTCTGTATGGCAGAAGGTGGGTGGATTCTATGCTGGTCCAGGTGTTGCAGTGGTAAAGAATCCACTTGCTAATGCAGGAGATGCAAGGGATGTGGGTTTGATCCCTGGGTCAGGAAGATTCCCTAGCGTAGAAAATGGCAATCCATTCTAGTATTCTTGCCTGGAAAAATCCCACGGACAGAGGAGCCTGCTGAGCTACTGTCCATGGGGTTGCAAAGAGCTGGCCATGACTAAGTAACTGAACAGGTGCAGGCACACATACAAAGTAGGAAGGGAGCCACTGCATTTGGTGGCAGGTGCTGTGATGAATGTGCCATTCTGTTGTCTAGTTAACTCTCCCAACAACTATGTGAGGTAGGCAGTTTCATTATCTCTGTTTTCTAGCAGAGATGAAAGAGTCAAAGATGAGTAAATTCTTAAAGTCACAGTGCTACAATGTAAAATCAATCTGTCTGACTCCACACAGAAGGTAAGCGACCAAATTTGGGTCAGCATCCATCAAGATGCCACAGAATACATCTGTGCACGGGACAAGAAGTTGGGCTATATGAACTTGGGGAATCTTTCTCATTGAGGGGATTCTAAAAGCCCCATGGGATGGGAGATCAGAAGAGGGTCCTTCCCTCTGCCAGCTGTTGGAGGACTTTTCTTCATTTAGGTCTGATATGAAATTCAAGCAGATGAGCTCGGCCATCACCCCTCACATGACTCCAGTTTCAGCGTATTTTGTTTTTCATTATCAACCTCACTCGCAGATTTTAGCAATTTGTTGTTCAGTCACTCAGTCATGTCTGACTTTTTTAGACCCCATGGACTGCAGCATGCCAGCCTTTCCCCATCTCTCAGAGTTTTCTCAAATTCATGCCTGGTGAGTTAAAGATGCCATCCAACCAACTCATATACTGTTGCCCACTTCTCCTCCTGCCCTCAATCTTTCCCAGCATCAGGGCCTTTTCCAAAGAGCAATACCACTCACTAAAACTTCCCCATGAGGTATTGTTTCATGTATGTATGACTAGTCTTTAAAACCAGACCACAAAACTAGGGGCGGTAGTCAAGAGAGTTGGGGAGGAGACACCTGATTCAGGCCAGTCGAAATTTCATTGCTTTTTTTGAGACGTCAGAAGGCTTCTGTATGGCAGAAGGTGGGTGGATTCTATGCTGGTCCAGGTGTTGCAGTGGTAAAGAATCCACTTGCTAATGCAGGAGATGCAAGGGATGTGGGTTTGATCCCTGGGTCAGGAAGATTCCCTAGCGTAGAAAATGGCAATCCATTCTAGTATTCTTGCCTGGAAAAATCCCACGGACAGAGGAGCCTGCTGAGCTACTGTCCATGGGGTTGCAAAGAGCTGGCCATGACTAAGTAACTGAACAGGTGCAGGCACACATACAAAGTAGGAAGGGAGCCACTGCATTTGGTGGCAGGTGCTGTGATGAATGTGCCATTCTGTTGTCTAGTTAACTCTCCCAACAACTATGTGAGGTAGGCAGTTTCATTATCTCTGTTTTCTAGCAGAGATGAAAGAGTCAAAGATGAGTAAATTCTTAAAGTCACAGTGCTACAATGTAAAATCAATCTGTCTGACTCCACACAGAAGGTAAGCGACCAAATTTGGGTCAGCATCCATCAAGATGCCACAGAATACATCTGTGCACGGGACAAGAAGTTGGGCTATATGAACTTGGGGAATCTTTCTCATTGAGGGGATTCTAAAAGCCCCATGGGATGGGAGATCAGAAGAGGGTCCTTCCCTCTGCCAGCTGTTGGAGGACTTTTCTTCATTTAGGTCTGATATGAAATTCAAGCAGATGAGCTCGGCCATCACCCCTCACATGACTCCAGTTTCAGCGTATTTTGTTTTTCATTATCAACCTCACTCGCAGATTTTAGCAATTTGTTGTTCAGTCACTCAGTCATGTCTGACTTTTTGAGACCCCATGGACTGCAGCATGCCAGCCTTTCCCCATCTCTCAGAGTTTTCTCAAATTCATGCCTGGTGAGTTAAAGATGCCATCCAACCAACTCATATACTGTTGCCCACTTCTCCTCCTGCCCTCAATCTTTCCCAGCATCAGGGCCTTTTCCAAAGAGCAATACCACTCACTAAAACTTCCCCATGAGGTATTGTTTCATGTATGTATGACTAGTCTTTAAAACCAGACCACAAAAACTAGACGGTAGTAATCTGTTCTTGGTCTCGTTCTGAGCATGTTTAACTCCAGCTTTTCCTATATAAAAGGCCATCATATAATTTGCTAGATTAGAAACTGGCTAAAGTCTGGTTGATCTAGACTAGATTCAATGTTTGACTCCAGGCCATGAATTAGGTTCAGATCTGTTTCACATGGTTCTTAATTCTCTGGGGCCAGCCTCTGGAGCATGTCTTCCTTACGGCAATGGAAGAAGCACAAAGAAGGGTAAATCCAGTCACCCAAGACATTTCAAGCTTCTTCTTGAATCTAATTGCTCAATGGCCAAAAAGTTATGTGGGGACTTCTCTGGTGGTCCAGTGGTTCAGAATCCACCCACCAGTGAAGGGGACATGGGCTCCATCCCTTGTCTGGGAAGATTCCACATGCCACGGGGCAACTAGGTCTCTGTGGACCACAACTACTGAAGCCCATACATCTAGAGCCCATATTCTACACCATGAGAAGCCACTGCAGTGAGAAGCCTGTGCACCCCAATTAGAGAGAAATCCTCCTTATCACAATGCGAGGAAGTCCATGAGCAGCAAGGAAGACCCAGAGCAACCAAAAAATTACTAACTAAATAAATAAAAATTTAAAAGGACATGTATATATACACACACACACACACACACACACACACACACACACACACACACATATGTGTATATACTGTGTGTGTGTATATATATATATGTGTGTGTGTGTGTATATACACACATACATGTAGGTGAATGTGTCTCTATACATGTATGGGTGCATATATGCACATATGTACCACAACTGGCACACAGCTGCCGCCATCACTGCAGCCACAGACCACACTCCATCTCAAGCTACACTGACTGCCCAGGAACTGTGGACTTCTTCACACTCTTACATGTTCATTTTTGAGACAGATAAAGAAGACTGTCACACCCTCTTGTAGAATATGAGCTTCCTTTGAGCTGTCCCCTTTACTTGACATCCGACAGCCACAGAACTGTTGCCCACTTCTCCTCCTGCCCTCAATCTTTCCCAGCATCAGGGCCTTTTCCAAAGAGCAATACCACTCACTAAAACTTCCCATGAGGTATTGTTTCATGTATGTATGACTAGTCTTTAAAACCAGACCACAAAAACTAGACGGTAGTAATCTGTTCTTGGTCTCGTTCTGAGCATGTTTAACTCCAGCTTTTCCTATATAAAAGGCCATCATATAATTTGCTAGATTAGAAACTGGCTAAAGTCTGGTTGATCTAGACTAGATTCAATGTTTGACTCCAGGCCATGAATTAGGTTCAGATCTGTTTCACATGGTTCTTAATTCTCTGGGGCCAGCCTCTGGAGCATGTCTTCCTTACGGCAATGGAAGAAGCACAAAGAAGGGTAAATCCAGTCACCCAAGACATTTCAAGCTTCTTCTTGAATCTAATTGCTCAATGGCCAAAAAGTTATGTGGGGACTTCTCTGGTGGTCCAGTGGTTCAGAATCCACCCACCAGTGAAGGGGACATGGGCTCCATCCCTTGTCTGGGAAGATTCCACATGCCACGGGGCAACTAGGTCTCTGTGGACCACAACTACTGAAGCCCATACATCTAGAGCCCATATTCTACACCATGAGAAGCCACTGCAGTGAGAAGCCTGTGCACCCCAATTAGAGAGAAATCCTCCTTATCACAATGCGAGGAAGTCCATGAGCAGCAAGGAAGACCCAGAGCAACCAAAAAATTACTAACTAAATAAATAAAAATTTAAAAGGACATGTATATATACACACACACACACACACACACACACACACACACACACACACACATATGTGTATATACTGTGTGTGTGTATATATATATATGTGTGTGTGTGTATATACACACATACATGTAGGTGAATGTGTCTCTATACATGTATGGGTGCATATATGCACATATGTACCACAACTGGCACACAGCTGCCGCCATCACTGCAGCCACAGACCACACTCCATCTCAAGCTACACTGACTGCCCAGGAACTGTGGACTTCTTCACACTCTTACATGTTCATTTTTGAGACAGATAAAGAAGACTGTCACACCCTCTTGTAGAATATGAGCTTCCTTTGAGCTGTCCCCCTTTACTTGACATCCAAGATCACGGAATCATCCCTAGGAAGTTGGCCAGGGAACTGAGTACTGAAGCTTCAGTCTTCAAAAGCAAGAAACCAGATTTCAGGAGTTTGAGTCACCAGCCAAAAAATATAAGGCACAATGGAGAGGGAAAATCTTCTGTACAGCTCAGCCATGATTCTGTAGCTGAACCCCTCAACCCTTGGGTTATCTGCTTACAATCTGCTATATTTTTTGGAGAGAAGGGCTGGGGTCTCAAGTCAATCTCTTTCCCTTTCCCTCAGGATTTCTATGACTACTTTCCTGAGTGCAAAATGCCTAGTACCTTACATGGTTTCAATTCTTTGTCTTCTTTTTCATTTCCTCCCATTTCCTCCTGTTTCTGCTTCTTTGTAGAAATATCTACAAATATTTGTGGGAAGTTTCTTAATTATTAAACACATTTGCAGTCAATTTCCTGAACCTGATGAGCGTGCCACCTTGGATCCCTGAGAGTTCTCTGAGAAGCCAGGCTTCTCACCCTCCCCACCAGGCCTGGTCTTCAGAGGTTTAACATTCAATAGTTCTTCCATCATCCGGCCCTATAAAGTCACCAGTCTGACTTATCATACTTGGCTGAGGGCCTAGGACCCAGGTTCAGAACAGGGTTCCAGCTGTATACTTTGAAATTCAACAGCACATCTCTAATTCAGGGCTTCTTATCTCATGTGCATGTGTCCAAGCTAAGTCCCTTCGATTGTGTCTGATTCTTTTGCAACCCCACAGACTGTAGCCCACCAGGTTCCTCTGTTCATGGGATTTCCCAGGCAAGAATACTGAAGTGAGTTGCCATTCTCTCCTCCAGGGGATCTTCTTGACTCAGGGATGGAACCCATCTCTTATGTCTCCTACATTGGTAGGAAGGTTCTTTACCTCTAGTGCCACCTGGAAAGCCCCCCTTATTTCATGAATAGCAGCAGAAATCCAAACATCCTCTCTCCTACTTGCTTTTGTGAGTGTCTTGGTGTATTTATAAACACATGTTTATATTCCTAGAAATTTAATATGTAAAAAAGCCTTGACTTCAAACAATTTCTATAGCTAGTAGATTAAGCTAACAAAAATTTATTATATGCATACTATGGTGTAAAATTTTGGTGTGGAGTGGGATGGGGTAAGTTACAGACCATGGGAGCTTGTAAATACAGTTTTGTTGGAACACAGTCATATCCCTTTCTGTATTTATTGCCCACAGTGGCTTTCAAGTCAAAATGTCAGACTTGAGCACTTGGCAGTAATGATCATATGTCCTGAAAAGGCTAAAATATTTATTATCCAACCATGGCCTAGACACTGGACAGTTGGCCGCAAGCTGTCTGAAGGATCTTACTCACTCTTGAGGCATTCACTGCAAACGTGTTGTTGCTGCTTAGTTGCTGAGTTGTGTTCAACTCAAGACTCCTAAATCCACTGCTCTCTTTGGACCTCTCTCTCAAGTTCCACAGTCACATCTGCAACACTCTTCAGACAGCTCCACCTGCTACCCCAGTATTCCAAAGGCTTCTCAAGCCCAGCCTCTCTTTTCATCAAGAACCTCAGGATTCTATGTCTTGGTCACCCGGGAGACACCCCTGGATCTTCCCTGCCCCTCAGTTTCCTATGTAACCACCACCACTACTTCTATCTACCTCCAAGTCTGTCCCCCTTATGCCATCCTTGCTGCCACACTCCCTTAGTCTGCCCCCTAGGCCAGGGCAAACACTTTCCCTCTTCAATTCTGGGCTCACCTCAGACCCAGGGATGAGGATCGGCCAAGCTGAAGCACAGAAGCAGCACAGTTCGAAAACAATAACAGTCAATCCTTACAGAGCACTTACTATATTTCAGGCACAGTTCTAGGCAATTTATGTACTTCCACACCTTTGATCCTCATAATAACCCTGAGTCAGGCATTCTTACTATAACGTCGCCAACTCAATGGACACAAATTTGAACAAACTCCAGGAGACAGTCATGCTACAATCCGTGGGGTCCCAAAAAGTAGTCAGACTGAGCAACAACAATAACAAACAACAACAATCATGCCCATTTGACATGGGGACGTGGAGGCTTGATGACACTGAATAACTTGCATAAAGTCACAAGAAAGCAAGGAGAGGAGCCGGGATGCAAACCAGCTGGCTCTAGGGTCCATGCTCTTAACCACTGTGCTACACCGCCTCTGCCAAGCCCAAAGCTTTCTTTATCGTGTGAGGGTCACCAACATGGAACCCAAAATAAGTCTGGGTGACAGCTTCTTTATAGCCTGGATGACTCCTAAGAAAAATGTAGATAATTCTGACCCAAAGGACCTTATACTGGTACTCCAGGAGAGGGGCTGCCCACCCCCCAGACCTCTCCTTCACTGTAGAACTGGGGCGCGGGGGCTCATGACAAAAATGAAACCCAGAAATCCTGGAACTTCATTTGTGGGAGAACAGAATTTCAGAATGTGGCTAGAAGAGTTAGGACAATTATAACCCTTAAGCAGACGTTCTCCACATTTGTCTGAGAGAAAATCCATTACCAAGTTGTCTTTCTGCTCCTTGATCTGTCATTCTTCAAGCTTTTATCATGAATAGCAACACTTAAATATTCAGCAAGTGCCCTGCAGAGCACTAAATACCAAAAGCACACATAAAGGTCTTGGTCTCAATGCCCTCCCAAGAACCTCTGTCCCCCCTCCCCCCAGTTTCCTATGTAACCACCACCACTACTTCTATCTACCTCCAAGTCTGTCCCCCTTATGCCATCCTTGCTGCCACACTCCCTTAGTCTGCCCCCTAGGCCAGGGCAAACACTTTCCCTCTTCAATTCTGGGCTCACCTCAGACCCAGGGATGAGGATCGGCCAAGCTGAAGCACAGAAGCAGCACAGTTCGAAAACAATAACAGTCAATCCTTACAGAGCACTTACTATATTTCAGGCACAGTTCTAGGCAATTTATGTACTTCCACACCTTTGATCCTCATAATAACCCTGAGTCAGGCATTCTTACTATAACGTCGCCAACTCAATGGACACAAATTTGAACAAACTCCAGGAGACAGTCATGCTACAATCCGTGGGGTCCCAAAAAGTAGTCAGACTGAGCAACAACAATAACAAACAACAACAATCATGCCCATTTGACATGGGGACGTGGAGGCTTGATGACACTGAATAACTTGCATAAAGTCACAAGAAAGCAAGGAGAGGAGCCGGGATGCAAACCAGCTGGCTCTAGGGTCCATGCTCTTAACCACTGTGCTACACCGCCTCTGCCAAGCCCAAAGCTTTCTTTATCGTGTGAGGGTCACCAACATGGAACCCAAAATAAGTCTGGGTGACAGCTTCTTTATAGCCTGGATGACTCCTAAGAAAAATGTAGATAATTCTGACCCAAAGGACCTTATACTGGTACTCCAGGAGAGGGGCTGCCCACCCCCCAGACCTCTCCCTTCACTGTAGAACTGGGGCGCGGGGGCTCATGACAAAAATGAAACCCAGAAATCCTGGAACTTCATTTGTGGGAGAACAGAATTTCAGAATGTGGCTAGAAGAGTTAGGACAATTATAACCCTTAAGCAGACGTTCTCCACATTTGTCTGAGAGAAAATCCATTACCAAGTTGTCTTTCTGCTCCTTGATCTGTCATTCTTCAAGCTTTTATCATGAATAGCAACACTTAAATATTCAGCAAGTGCCCTGCAGAGCACTAAATACCAAAAGCACACATAAAGGTCATGGTCTCAATGCCCTCCCCACTTACAGGAATTTAGAGTTTAAGAGGCAAGACCCAAGAGCTGAACCTTATACGATGTGGCCTACATATGTAGAAAGAAATGATTTCTTGGCTTGTTTTTTCAATTTTGACTTTCTTCTGTCTTTGCTGGGTACTGCTGGGGAACAGCAGGTAAAACGACATATTTAATTCATCTGAACAAAACATATTAAGAATCTACTCTGTCCAAAGCTTTATTCTTGGCATAGAAAGTGACAGACAAGAGTGCCAAATAATTCCTACCTTCAGGAAGTTTCTATAGAGCAGAGAGATGAGTTACATATATTTACATAAATACAGTACTATGTTACTGCCCCAAGAAGGTATACACGAAGGAAATAATAGTTAAAGACACGCATTGGATCCCCACTATATGTCAGAAACTTTATGTTCAGTGTTGCAAGCCTTCCAGAATCTTAAAAAGTCTTTTACAATAGCCATGCAAAGCTGATATATTATTAGCCCTATTTTACAAATAAGGAAGCTGAGGCTAAGAGAAGTTGAACAGCCTGACCTAGAAGTAGAAGAGATGGGATTTAAACCCAAGTCATTTAGACTCCAAAACCCATGGCAGAGGAACAGTTTGAGTTCCTTTTTGCCCCAAACAGTGAACAGAATATTAATAAGGCTGACATGGACTAGTGCATCCCAGGCAGAGGGAAGAGCCTGAGGGAGAGCCTGGAGGGCAGAGGACTGTGGGGAGTGTGCCTCAGGTGGAAGGGTGAGGGAATGTGGTAGATGTAAATCATAAAGGCAGGTTGGAATTTTGCCTGGGTTACTATTTTTGGGGGTTTTAAAAATGTAGATAATTCTGACCCAAAGGACCTTATACTGGTACTCCAGGAGAGGGGCTGCCCACCCCAGACCTCTCCTTCACTGTAGAACTGGGGCGCGGGGGCTCATGACAAAAATGAAACCCAGAAATCCTGGAACTTCATTTGTGGGAGAACAGAATTTCAGAATGTGGCTAGAAGAGTTAGGACAATTATAACCCTTAAGCAGACGTTCTCCACATTTGTCTGAGAGAAAATCCATTACCAAGTTGTCTTTCTGCTCCTTGATCTGTCATTCTTCAAGCTTTTATCATGAATAGCAACACTTAAATATTCAGCAAGTGCCCTGCAGAGCACTAAATACCAAAAGCACACATAAAGGTCATGGTCTCAATGCCCTCCCCACTTACAGGAATTTAGAGTTTAAGAGGCAAGACCCAAGAGCTGAACCTTATACGATGTGGCCTACATATGTAGAAAGAAATGATTTCTTGGCTTGTTTTTTCAATTTTGACTTTCTTCTGTCTTTGCTGGGTACTGCTGGGGAACAGCAGGTAAAACGACATATTTAATTCATCTGAACAAAACATATTAAGAATCTACTCTGTCCAAAGCTTTATTCTTGGCATAGAAAGTGACAGACAAGAGTGCCAAATAATTCCTACCTTCAGGAAGTTTCTATAGAGCAGAGAGATGAGTTACATATATTTACATAAATACAGTACTATGTTACTGCCCCAAGAAGGTATACACGAAGGAAATAATAGTTAAAGACACGCATTGGATCCCCACTATATGTCAGAAACTTTATGTTCAGTGTTGCAAGCCTTCCAGAATCTTAAAAAGTCTTTTACAATAGCCATGCAAAGCTGATATATTATTAGCCCTATTTTACAAATAAGGAAGCTGAGGCTAAGAGAAGTTGAACAGCCTGACCTAGAAGTAGAAGAGATGGGATTTAAACCCAAGTCATTTAGACTCCAAAACCCATGGCAGAGGAACAGTTTGAGTTCCTTTTTGCCCCAAACAGTGAACAGAATATTAATAAGGCTGACATGGACTAGTGCATCCCAGGCAGAGGGAAGAGCCTGAGGGAGAGCCTGGAGGGCAGAGGACTGTGGGGAGTGTGCCTCAGGTGGAAGGGTGAGGGAATGTGGTAGATGTAAATCATAAAGGCAGGTTGGAATTTTGACTGGGTACTATGGAGGGTCTATCATTTGGTGGCTGCTGGTCAACCAGAATGGTGGCTTCTCCAGAGGTCATTGCATTTGGGGACATAAAAACAGCTTTAGAAGGCTCTTTTTCTGATTTTAAGCCAAATTATGTTCATCTCCTTCAACACTGCGCCTGTAAACTTTTTTTTAGCACAACTAAATCTTCAGCCATTTGGGGTGAAGCAAACATGGGCGTCTGGGAGAAGAGATCACTTGTCCTTGCAAGGGGCCTTCATGCTCTGGTGACAGAGTTGGCTGGCACGTGGCTGCCCTCCAGCTAACCACTTCTCCCTCTGAGAGGAGCAGTGATCGCCTTGCATCTCTGCCTCATCAAAGGGGAATGGAATTGGCTTGTGGGCATTCTGCTGGGATTGGTCTGTGGCATGTTGCATTCATGTTTGAAGTATGGCCTTCAGAAACTATGCTTCCATTTATTGTGCTTTATTATCATCAGAGACTCAGACTTCAAACAAGAGAAAGAACAGGGTCTGAACTCTCCTTACTGGATGAAAAGAAGGTGATAAGCAGGGGTAGGGCAGGAGGCAAATGGTGGAAGAAACCTCACCTGTATTTTCAATAACAATAGTCATTTAAACACTGCTCAAATGATGTCAGATGAGCAGGAAGACTCAGGGTCATTGGAAGAAGGAGCATGAATTGATGAGACAAATTTACATACAAGAGCAACCTCAAAGGTCAAAGAAGGTCAGATTAGAATAGTAGTTGGAAGGAACCATGGTGATCATCCCCCTCATTTTTAAAGTATATTTATTTTTTTTATATGCAAGGATAATTACAATATTGTGATGGTTTTTGCCATACATCAACATGAATCAGCATTAGGTGTACATATGGCCCCTCCCTCTTGAACTCTTTTCACACCTCCCTCCCCATCTCAACCCTCTAGGTTGTCACAGAGCACTGGCTTTGGGTTGTCACAGAGCACTGCAGCTAAAGCCCAGAGGGTGTGAAGACTTGGCCCAGGCCACATATATGGTGAGCAATGGGACAAGGTTTGAAGTGCCTTGCTTTTAAGTCCTGGGTCTATTTATGACATTGTGCTGCCCTCTAGGAGAATGTGACTGCGACCAAAGAGCAAATGTTTTAAGATGTTGGAACCCAGGGTGTGAGTGTGAAAGGCCAAGGATGGCTTCAAGGAGGACATGGAGAGATGTGAAATGGAATTGAAATGGGTGGAGAGCAGAGGGCATTGCAGCTGGAGGGGGAATGCCCTCTACCTGCCCAGAATGTGCCAATCCTGGCATCTCAGTGTCAGGAAAAGAAGTAAGCAGATTCTTGTGGCAAAAAATTGCTACAGCAGTAAAATTAAATCCCTTTCCGGAAGAAATGGAAACCTTTGTAAGAGATGAGAAATCTAAACCTTTGTGCCCCAGCTTAACTGATTTAAGAAACCAACAGTTCCTTGCAAGGTTGAAGAGACAAGGAGGAAAACACTTGGCTTGCCTCCTCATTTAAAGGAAAAGGATTTCCTGCGGGCGGCTACAAACATCTTTGAAGCAGCCTGAGGGTTGCATCCCCAGTTGAGCAGCCAGGGCACAGACAAGCCCCTCAAAGCCTCAAGGGACCAGGTTCAGCTTCCCCTGCGCCTGGCCTATTCACCAGTGGGTGACAAGGGACCTGAGCCACCCTTGCTAATCATGTTCAATTCATTGGTCCATGACAAATCTCCCTTAGCTGGAATGGGTTGCAGTCTCTACAACAATGCAGGTGAAGAGAGCATCTAACATGGAAAAGCATTTATATGATGAGTCTGGGTGAAAGGTATAGAACCCCCGCCCAAAGTAGGATGACAACATCAATGTAAACTACACATAAGGAGGAATTAAGATTGAAAAAAATGTGAACATCTTTGCGTCCAGCTAGTGGGACTATGGATGCTTTTACAAAACTTTTAAAAAATCTTTATCATTCTTTTAAACTTTGTATTTATTTTGAGTTGTGCTCGGGCTTTGGTACTGCACACAGGCTTTTTCTAGTTGTAGTGCGAGGGCTTCTCATTGCGGTGGCTTCTCTTGTTGTGGAGCACAGGTTCTAGAGTACAGGTTCAGCAGTTTGTGGCACATGGGTTTAGTTGCTCTGTAGCCTACGGAATCTTCCTGGACCAAGGATTGAATCCATGTCCCTTGCATTGGCAGGTGGATTCTTAACCCCTGGACCATCAGGGAAATCCTAAAACCATCTTCACTACAATTACGTGTGATTTAAATAATAGATAAATGCATTTTGAAATACTTCTATCAACTGTGCTTGCTTTTCTCTGCAACCCACTCCCAGCAAACACGGAGCCAGTGAAGGAATAGGTTATGTCTTTCTTCAGCACTCATTCTCCTTCCACAGTGCCCTCTCCCTAACTTCCTCATTTTATACCCAGCATTATCTCTCCTAGACCTAATTCCCTAACCAGTATCACAGATTCCTGATTTCTCCCTCTCCTTCTTCCTGCCACCTCCCTTTCCATAATATTTCCTAGTATTGAAATTGTCCCCAATGTTCAGGAGTGCAGTAGTTCACCTGATGAAGGAAGGTGCTCAGAGCTATAGGTTGCTCTCCAGGATAATATTAATACATTTCCTTAACAGCTGGATAACCTCCAAAGACAGACTCTGTCAGTTCCTTCTGTCTTTGCACACATGGGGCTACTCCCTCTCCTAGACTTGGGCTGGTCTTGGTGAACCATTTGACCAATTAAATGAAGTAGAAGTGACAGTCTGGGTTGCTGAAACCAGGTCATAAGAATCTTTGCAGGTTTCTCTTGGCTCTTTTGGAACGCTCACGCTTAGGATGCTCTCTTCTGGCAATCAGCTGCCATGTATTGAGATGTCCAAGCCACAGGCAGAGACTAAGTGTATATGGCCCAGTTGAGCCTGCAGATGACTGCAGCCTCAGCCTGCATAGGACTCAGGCTGTGTGAGACCTAAATGAAAGGCACCCCAGGCTGAGTTCATTCAGTCCACATAACCAACAGAGATAACCTGATGTTATAAAACACCAAGTGTGAGGGTGTTTTTTTTTAAGGTAGCAATAGATAAGGAAAACATTTTTAAATACTTTTTTTAGGTGGGATGAAAAAAATTCAATTTCTGTGGTCCTTGATTTGGTGAAAGACACTAAGAAGGATTGCTTTTCGGCTCAATCATTTCTTTAATCATTCATTCATTTTCCCAACACACGCACTAGTGAAGAAGATATTGTCTAAGGCACTCTTCCAGACGCCAAGGAGCACAGTAAAGGGATCAGAAATGGCCCACGCAAAAACTGTATTTCATCAAAGGTACTGACGTGTTATGTAAAAGTGGGACAGTTACTTGAATTTGGATGGGCCAGGTGGATAAGATCTGAATATATGCATGCTTGGGTGCAAGGGCATTGAAGAAAATGAGAATGATCAAAGCAAAGCTGTTGAACTAAGACAGCAGGGGGTAAGCAAGGGAAGCAAGAGAAAGTCCTCCAGTTTCATTAGAAGGTAAGGAGTCCTAAGGAAGATGGTGATCAATAGATAATGCTGGCTTGGAAAGGTCTGAACCTTGCACCCGCGTAGGTCTCCCAGGATGACTGCCCTCTGAGCCATACTATCAATATGTCTCTGAAGGCCAAGTTCAATGTGATTTATGTTCTCTGCCACAGGCCAATCACCAACTGCTTTGCTGCGAGATTAGAGACTAAAGAATCCAAGAATCAAGTCTTAATAAATCCCCAAGGAATTCAAACTGCTCATCTTTCCGTATCTAAATCATGGCCCCTATTGTATTTATGAGCTATGGCAAAGTCTACACATTCACTGCTCGTTAATATTGATGGTGGATCCATGAAGATGTAATTAGGTGGGAAAACATGGTTACAGCTCAGAGCTAATGGGTTAAAGAATCAATCCCATTTAAACGCTAGGGAAGGGCTGAAGTTGGAACTGGATAAGGGTTATAGGCACGGCCCCCAAAATTTAGCTGACCTAGATTCCTAACCCTGCTGGTAACTGCAGTGTGAATGTAGGTAAGTCACTCTCTGTCACTGAGCTGCAGTTTCTCCACCTGCAAAAGGTGGTTCTCTCTGAGGTTGCTTTAAGCTATGATATTTCATGACTCTAAGGGAGAGAGACAGGTGAACAGGAGAAAAGGGGTGACGTATGACCTGACTCTTACACATCTGCCATTAACTCTAAACACATTCATGGAATTCTGACCAAATCCTAATGGCATCAGTGTTAGGTGCGCAGTGCATGGTTTAGTGCTTGGCTGAGAGGAAGACTAGACTTCAGATTCCCACATAGTTGACTTTTCCCCAGGACATCTGAGACCATGAGCCCACGTTTGTCCGTGTACATCTCATTTCACAGGTCAAGCTCCATTATTGCATGCTTAAATGTAGTGCGTTTAGGTTTAGCCTCATGCGTAAAACACTGTCATAATTCACTAGGAGAAGAGACACTCTTGCCAGATTTTCTTCTCTGCCTTCTCAGGAATGTAACATAACTTCTTTTCACCACACCATAAATTTACTTCAATGATTCAAAGAAAAAAAGCAGCTGCTTATCAATATTTAAGTGGGTCACAGAGAGCCTGGATTTTACTACAGACAATCCCAACTTATGATGGTCTGACTTGTGACTTTTTGACTTTACAATGGTTGCAAAAACGATACATGTGGACTTCCTGGTGGTCCAGAGGTTAAGAATCTGCTTGCCAATGCAGGGGACACAGGTTCAATCCCTGGTCCAGGAAGGTCCCACATGCTTCAGTGCAACTGAGCCTGGGCACCACAACTGCTAAAGCCATCATGGCCTAGATCCTGTCCTCTGCAACAAGAGAAGCCACAATGAGAAGCCCTCACACTGCAACTAGAGAGTAGCCTCTGCTCATTGCAACTAGAGAAACCCCATGTACAACAATGAAGACCCAGCATAGTCAAAAAATAAAATATTTCAAAATTCTAAAAAATAATTAAAAATTAAATGGAATTACCAAATATTTTTTTAAAGCCACACATGTTCAGTAAAAACCATACATCAAAGTTTGAATTTTGATCTTTTCCGAGGCTAGCAAAACACTATGAGATGCTCTCTTGTGAGGCCGGGCTGAGGCAGAGCCACAGCTCCCAGTCAGCCACACTCTCACTTGGTACACAACTAACAACACAACCAACGTGTACCCAGACAACCATTCTGTTTTTCACTTTTGGTACCTTTTTTCAATAAATTACATGAGGTAGTCAACACTTTCTTTTTCAGTTAGCTTGTGTTGGATGATTTTGCCTAATGCAAGTGTTCTGAATACATGTAAGGGACTCAAGGTATGTTTAATGCACTTTTGACTTAAGATATATTTAATGTATCATGTGTTTATCAGGATGTAACCCCTCATCAAGTCCAGTAAGATCTGTATAAGCAAGAAGTTATGAAGTTCAGGTTAAAATGAATTACTGGCTCACTGACTTACAAGATGAGTGCCCTCAGTCCTTTAATTTGAGGAGTAGTAGTTTAATTTAAGATTACATGAAAATTCACGACAATGCAGGTCCCAAAACCCCCAGGTTTGAATACTGAGATGCATTTTCTTACATACCAGCAAAGGGCTTCTTAGGGACTCAGTCCAGACAGAGACACAGCTTCTGCTAGAAGCAGGATGTGGCCTCCCTGTGCCCCGTTCACCATCTCTGTGGTTGCCATCCTCTCCTGTGTCAGTCAAATTAGCACCACATGCCACCTCTTTCATACTTTGACCACCTGATGCAAAGAGCTGACTCACGGGAAAAGACCCTGATGCTGGGAAACATTGAAGGCAGGAGGAGAAGGGAACGACAGAGGAGAAGATGGACAGAGAGTATCACCAGCTCCGTGGATATGAGTTCAAGCAAATTCTGAGAGATAGTGAAGGACAGGGAAGCCTGGCATCCTGCAGTCCATAAGTTCACAGCATCAGACACAGCTGAGTAACTGAACAGCAACAAATGGTACAGTTGAGTAATACTGGCTTCTTGTTTTTTCTTCTTTCTGCTATAGTCCCTATATCAGTCTCTACAAACCAGATGGTGAAAGACAGGGAAGCCTAGAGTACTGCAGTCCATGGGGTCAAAAAGAGTCGGACACAACTTAGTGACTGAACAACAACAATAACAAAACATCCTTTTCTCTTTCTAGGTAACCAAGTAGGATTCAGAGGAAAAAATGAAGGGTGTCACTAGGATCCTCCCCACCCACCACCACCTCATCAATTCTGACTTGTGGGAAGTGATGATGAAATGGATCATTTAAGAAAAGTCTGCTTTGGACTCTTTACTTTAATGTATCCCTTGACGTTTGGCCCAAAGCTGTCTCCTCCTTTCTCCTCTGACCAGGTGACAGTTTGAGTGAGCAAGGCTAGGGCTTTGTTTGGAAGAAAGACAATTGTGTAAAGGAAGGACAGCCTAATGTGTTGTTCCAAAAATCAAGAGACAAGAGACTTTCCTGGTAGTTCAGTAAACTCCACTAAAATTCCACACTCCTAGTGCAGGGGGCCCATGTCGATCCTTGACTGGGGAACTAGATCCCAAATGCTGCAACAAAGATTGAAGCATCTGCATGCCTCAACAAGACCCAGTACAGTCAAAGATAAATTAATAAATATTACATATATATATATATATATATATATATATATATATGTCAAGAAACAGTTCCAAGACTCAAGAAATAGTAGGTAAAAGTCAAGAAATAATGGCTAAGCCACTGAAGTCTGACTGTCTGGGTTCAAATCCCACCTCTGCCTCTTAATATACATGTGATGTTAGGCGTATTATTTCATCTTTCTGTTCCCAGGTTTTCTCATCTATAAAACAGTGAAAGTAACAGTGCTCACCACATGGGGATGCTGGGATGATTAAATGACATTGTATATAAGAAGCAATAGAGCAGTTCCTGGCATACGCTCCATGTTTGCTATTTTATTGCTGTGAAGCCTTCTGTAGCCTCCAAGATAACCACGGGACTTCCTTGGTGGTCCTGTGGTTAAGACGCCACACTCCCAATCCAGGGGGAAAGGGCTCAATCTCTGGTTGGGGAACTAAGATCCTACAAGCAACATGGTGTATCCTTAAAAAAACGATAATAAAATATATTCTTTCAAAAGAATATAACAGGAGTGGTGGTCCAGTGATTAAGAATTTACCTTCTAGTGCTAGGGGTGCTGGTTCTCAATTGCTGATCAGGAAGCTAAGATTTCCATTTGTCTTATGGCCAAAAAATCAAAACATAAAACAGAAACAACACTGTAACACATTCAATAAAGACTTTCAGAATGGTCCACATCAGGAAAAAATAAAACAAAAACACAAATAACCATAAAATCGGTTCCACACCTGCTGGCCTCCTAGAAGACTGGGGCTAGCCTCAAAGAATAACCTTTCCAGGCCCTTCTCACTGTGGAAGTGCACAAGCCATGATCAACTCCTGCTCTTTTCCCCTGAGTTGAGGAAGGGTAGTAAAAATTGGGAGAGTTGAGAGTAGGACCTGACACAGGGAGGGCACTGGCAAAAGCAATGACTACACAATCAAGGTTTGTTTGATTCCAATGCCAGCTCCAGCCTGAATTATACAACTGATCCCTGTGATGGTTGATCTGGATGACATCCATGGTCCTTTCCAGTTCTAAGATTCTAACACCCTGGGGCCCAGTAAGATGCTGGCCACCATGACTCCTATGTCTTTTGAAATTCCTGATATGCAGCCTTCATTGAGGCTGCTTTAGTCCATAGGATTGGGCTTATTTCAGGTCCCAGCTGCCTCCAATCCATACCTCCCTCTGTCCTAAGATGAGATGATGTCCCTGGAGAGTTGGTGTCCTTTACACTTGCCATATTCCCAAATATTCTGGGACCCCATAGACCATAGACCATTAATCATGTCCCTTTTTGCCTTCACAAAGGTTAGCTCTTTTCAGGGGAAACTGTGAGATAACTAAATTAGACTTGCTTTCTCAGCCCTGCCCAAAATAACAGCATATGTTTTCTGGGTTATGTCAGCTCACTGAGCTGTCAAAGACATTTGAGAGAAATCAAATGTTCTTTGTGGACAGTGTTGCCACACACCTCACACATAACACACACACTTTGGGCCTTTTAAATCCCCATAAAGTCAAGAAAAGATAGAGGACTGGAATCCAGGAAGAAGAGAACTTTATATGCACTCAAGCATTCTTCCTCCAGCTTGAATCTGTGAGCTTTAAAAATCCATCTGAGGGACTTCCCTGGTGGTCCAGTGGTTAGAAGTCTGCTTTGCAGTGCAGGGAACATGGGTTCAATCTCCAGTTGGGGAGCAAAGATCCCACATGCCGCAGAGCACCTAAGCCTGCTCACCCCAACTAGAGGGACCGTGTGCCACAATGAAAGATCCCTCGTGAAGCAAGGAAGATCCCATGGGCTGCAACTAAGACCCAATGTAGCCAAATTAGTAAATAGAAATCCAACTGAGTCTTGATTCTTGACTAGGTAAAAATAGCTGGCAATCAGAGTCTAGTGAGCAACTTTGCTGAGTGGACAAAAAGGAGTGTGAGCCACACTTGGTGCTTCCCCTGCTCTCCTGTCTAGGCAATTAATGGGGCACTTGATGACAAATGAAGACACAGAGTGATCTCCAGCATTTGTGCTAGAATGTGAATGTCTTGTGTAAGGAGCTTTATTGAATTTTAGGCAGGTGAGTGATAGCCTTCCCATATCATAAGCTTGTGTCAAATGTATCCTGACTGATTGATGTTTTCTCCCACTTTATGGCCTCCCTTAAGGAATAAATTCAATGGAAAAGAGCAATGAACATTCCTACTTAATTAGACATGTTTCCTATAAAACTAAACATATTTATTAAAATATACGAATAGGGCTTCCCCTGGTGGTCCAGTGGGTAAGGACACCGCCTTGCAGTGCAAGGGGCGCCGGTTCGAGCCCTGGCCTGGGAAGATCCCACGTGCCGCGGAGCGGCTGGACTGATGTGTCCAATTACCGAGCCAGAGCTCTGGAGCGCATGAGCCCAGAGCCAGCGCTCTGCAACGACAGATGCCACCGCGATGGGAGGCCCACAGGAGCCAAAGAACAAAGACGGATGAAAATAGAGGAATGAAAGACCAATAGAAGTGGTCCCCTGCTCCCCTCCCTTCCCAACCCGATCCCCGCCCAAAATAAATAAATAAAATAAAATAAAATAAAATAAAATATACGAATACAGACATTGATTTGAATTAGCGTAAGTGCCATACTTAAATGTGCTGCTTATTTCAAACCCAGATACATAAATGTAGGTATAATCAGATGCTTTGCTCACCGAGGCTTAACTTTCTGGAGGAACTCACTACACAACTGGCTCTTTACCTTATGGATATTTCTGGATATTTTGAGAATCTCTGGAAGTTACCAACCCATCCTTGCACAATGCATGCATAGACAACATTTTGCCTACATTTTGAAGGCAGATTCCCTGGAGCTCATTTATAAACCTTCCTCTTTCCCTCCCCTCCCAGGATCTATGGATGCAGGTCAAGAACCTCTGACTGGGTTCTCAGTCTCAGAATGAGCTTAAATATTGTGCTTCTCTCTCCCTGAGTTTATAATAGCACTCTGAGTCTGAGAAAAATCCCTTCTCTAACCCAAATATTGTCTTAGGTTCTGAGATGCTTAGCATCAAAAGATCATGTGTATTTTTCTGATTATGGTTTCAATTGTTCTAACAAAGATTTCTTTCAATAATAAAGGTTGTGATTTTATTTTCCTTCTAACTTGCTTGTCTTGGAAACTTTTTTCCTACCTTGTAGCCAAAAAAAGAAAAGAGAAAACTATTGAAGTATAACAAGGACTTGTTAATCTTCAGAAAACCCATGTTTTGGTTTCTTCTAATTAGTAGGGGTTAATTTTCCCTTTCTTTTGACAAATACGGTTCAAGTTCCTGTACTCTTTTCTAATGAAAAGTCTAACATATGGTTATGATTCTTTTTTTCTACTGGAGGATAATTGCTTTACAATATTGTGGTGGTCTCTGCCATATATCAGATTGTCGTTGTCCACTTGCCCATTCGTGCCCGACTCTTTGTGACACAAAGGACTGCAGCACCCCAGGCCTTTCTGTCTCTCACTATTTCCCAAAGTTTTCCCAAGTTCATGTCCATTGCACTGGTGATGCCATTCAGCCATCTCATCCTCTGACACCCTCTTTTCCTTCTGCCCTCAATCTTTCCCAGCATTAGAGACTTTTCCAGTGACTCTGTTGGTTCTCATTCAAGACTCTCTTGTGACATAAACTTTGTTGCCTTCATTGTAGAGTTCTTCCACCACTACCATTGAAAAGGAACACTATCTCTTTACACAGACCACAGACAGGGTATAATCAGATGCTTTGCTCACCGAGGCTTAACTTTCTGGAGGAACTCACTACACAACTGGCTCTTTACCTTATGGATATTTCTGGATATTTTGAGAATCTCTGGAAGTTACCAACCCATCCTTGCACAATGCATGCATAGACAACATTTTGCCTACATTTTGAAGGCAGATTCCCTGGAGCTCATTTATAAACCTTCCTCTTTCCCTCCCCTCCCAGGATCTATGGATGCAGGTCAAGAACCTCTGACTGGGTTCTCAGTCTCAGAATGAGCTTAAATATTGTGCTTCTCTCTCCCTGAGTTTATAATAGCACTCTGAGTCTGAGAAAAATCCCTTCTCTAACCCAAATATTGTCTTAGGTTCTGAGATGCTTAGCATCAAAAGATCATGTGTATTTTTCTGATTATGGTTTCAATTGTTCTAACAAAGATTTCTTTCAATAATAAAGGTTGTGATTTTATTTTCCTTCTAACTTGCTTGTCTTGGAAACTTTTTTCCTACCTTGTAGCCAAAAAAAGAAAAGAGAAAACTATTGAAGTATAACAAGGACTTGTTAATCTTCAGAAAACCCATGTTTTGGTTTCTTCTAATTAGTAGGGGTTAATTTTCCCTTTCTTTTGACAAATACGGTTCAAGTTCCTGTACTCTTTTCTAATGAAAAGTCTAACATATGGTTATGATTCTTTTTCTACTGGAGGATAATTGCTTTACAATATTGTGGTGGTCTCTGCCATATATCAGATTGTCGTTGTCCACTTGCCCATTCGTGCCCGACTCTTTGTGACACAAAGGACTGCAGCACCCCAGGCCTTTCTGTCTCTCACTATTTCCCAAAGTTTTCCCAAGTTCATGTCCATTGCACTGGTGATGCCATTCAGCCATCTCATCCTCTGACACCCTCTTTTCCTTCTGCCCTCAATCTTTCCCAGCATTAGAGACTTTTCCAGTGACTCTGTTGGTTCTCATTCAAGACTCTCTTGTGACATAAACTTTGTTGCCTTCATTGTAGAGTTCTTCCACCACTACCATTGAAAAGGAACACTATCTCTTTACACAGACCACAGACAGGGTATTAAATAGATATGCTATCTTTGTTAGGGTACCTCCTCAATCTGATGGCTGAAATGGTTAATCAGGCCATTCAAATTGGACAAGGCAGAAAGTGAAGATAGCTTTCTCATCTGTAGAAACAAAGCTGCTGATGCTAACCCTGTAAGGTCACCAGGAGGATTTAAAAGACACAATGCAATGTACCTGGCACCACACCCATTACTCAACAGCTAATAGAAATTGTGCAATGGGCTCTAGTGAGGGAAACTACAGAACCATGGACAGCTCCTCAGGGTCAGCCATTTTGGAGGCCTTCCCAGACTAGCTGACAGTTGCTTCACCAGGCAGCCCTGCTCTAATGGGGCAAGACTCTGTGGCTCTTCTAAGGACCTTGACCACTTAGACAACCTCTGACTTTCTGTGACAAGGAAACCATACTCTTCTTCATCTCTATATGTACTCCACCAGATGGGAGGCTCATAAAAGGGATCTAAATTATTTGGAGGCTTTTCTGGATTAGAGACTTGGATTTCATTTTAGTATCTCATGGTTAAGTTCCCAGCTGATTATTCCTCATAGATCCTTTTTTGTTCCAAGTGATTCCAGGGGGTTAGGGGCTCTTTGTTCTGACTCCACCCTAAAGACTGTATTTCTTGACTAACCATCCATTTCTTGGGGAGAATAATCTGTTCCTACCCAGGTGGTTCAGATGGCAAAGAATCTGCCTGCAATGCAGCAGACCAGGGGTCAAACCCTGGGTCAGGAAGATCCTCTGGAGAAGGGATAGCAACCCACTCAAGTGTTCTTGCCTGGAGAATTCCATGGACAGAGGAACCGGGAAGGCTACAATCCATGAGATCACAAAGAGTTGGACACGGCTGAGCGACTAACACTTACTTACTTGCCCAATACCTTCCTTGGCTTGGTGTGTGGGTTTCAAGGGCAATTTCCTACTACATTTAGGACAGTCAGCTCCTACAAGTGAAAATACCAGCCAAGGCACTATCTTTCTAAATAAAACGCTGACTAAATGTTAGCAGGCTTCTTCGTCAGAACAGGGCAGGAACTGTGAGGGGGGGACTGAGCAAACATGTGGACGTGCCCTTTTCTGACGGTCCTCAGCTGCCTGGACTGCTTCCACATACTGCTCCAAGTGGTTGCCCACGCAAAAGCATGTGCATCTATGCCCCATTCTCCCACTCCATTTCCAAGACAGAGTTCTTGACTCCTCAGTGCCAGCACTACTCATTGGCAATACAGGTGGAATCTGTAGTTTTGCTTCTGAAAACAATATGTGTTAAAATCAGAATTTCATAAAGTAAGTGTCATTTGATCACTAATTGGCATTAAGACTGTTCAGTGGCTCCTTTTAATTTCCAACTGTCCCCTGATTGTAAATGTCTCTAGGCACTTCAGATTCCAGCTGCTCTGTCTCTTGATAAGCTAGTTCTGATAGTTGTTAGTTTGACCATCAATTACCAACTTTTCCTAAGACATGTATTGTTACTATTTCCCTGGACAACAGTAATAGTCTTATGCTTTTCTACTTTCTTCCTCCATTTTCAACCCAGATTAGACAAAACTGCCAGATTAATTTTCTTAGTGTTTACCTAAGCATATATAGCCCTGCTTAAAATCCTTGTTTTTATTTATTTATTATTTAAAAATTTTAACTTTAATTTCTTTATTTAGGCAGCGGCAGGTCTTAGTTGCATATGTGAGCTCTTCGTTATCCCGTGGTGTGTGGGATCTTAGTTCCCTGACCAGGGATCAAAACATCATCCACTGCATTTGGAATGCAGATACTTAGCCACTGGACCACCAGGGAAGTCCCCATATCCTTGTTTGGCTGGTCCTTCCCTGGCTACAAAATTATATACAAACTCTTCCCCTGGTATTTTTCTTGATATGGTTTCAGGCAGTTTTTCCTGCTCTTTTTTCTAATAATTATCCTTGCCATATGCCATCTGGATTCATGAATAATTCCTAAACAAGGGTATCCTTGTAATTTTATCCACGTTTCTAGTTCTTATGAAATGAATTCCTCCTCCTCATAAAATTCTCCCATTCTTCTGGATACATGTACATGTACAGCTGAGTTGCCTTGGTGTGCACCTGAAACTGTCATGACATTCTTAATCAGCTATACGCCAATGTAAAATAAAAAGTATTTTAAAAAACTCCCATTCTTCAAAGTTGCCACAAACTCCATTCCCTTGTATAATCTTTTTCAAGTAACAGTAAAAGCTAACATTTACCAAACACTTAGGACATGCTAGGCATGGGGCTAAGCACATTATAGTTCATTTATTCCTAGCAAAATCAACATATTACAGCCCATATTTTTGCATATTAGCAAAGTTTAAGAAGTTGGGCTTCCTGCCCAGTGTGTTAGAACTATTGAGCAGTCAAGCTGGCTTTGAACACAGGTTAGCCTGAGTCTGCAGCCCTCAGTTTTAAACCATTCTCCTGTCCTGCTACACCCAACCTCTAGTACTTGATTAATGCTTATAGTGTTTACTTTACTCCATCACTCTCTTGTATCACAATTATCACCTCTGTGTTTGTCTTCCATTTCTTCATTCTAGATAGCAAATGTATCACAAATTAGGCTACCTATTCATCAATTTTGATAACCAGCACAATGCCTGAAACTGTAATGGAAAGAACTTTGAGATTGGGGTGTTTAAAGAACTTTAAAATACTCACTAAAATATATGAGAACTTTAGATGAAAGAGGGGGAACCTGATTTATTCCCAGAGGTCTGTGATCATGAAAGGGAACAGGGTCAATTTCATTAAAACATGTTCTGTAACCCTTGAAGAAATGCCTACCTGCTTAGGGCAAGAGGTCAAGAAACTAATATCCAGCCATGCAGGACTCAGGGCCCAGCTGCAGAGGGCTGCATTTTCCACCCTTCCTTTCTTCCCTTGTCCAAAGGGACCGTGATGGGATAATGTCAAACCACTCAGAGAGCAAGACTCATGATGTGGTCCACCTCAGAGAATGGATGTGTGGCCTGGGAAGCTAGCCAAGCCTCTGGCTGAGGCTGAGCTGCCCAGAAACTTGGAGACTAAAGATGAAAAGGAGGGGTGGACAGATGATTGCCATATGCCATCTGGATTCATGAATAATTCCTAAACAAGGGTATCCTTGTAATTTTATCCACGTTTCTAGTTCTTATGAAATGAATTCCTCCTCCTCATAAAATTCTCCCATTCTTCTGGATACATGTACATGTACAGCTGAGTTGCCTTGGTGTGCACCTGAAACTGTCATGACATTCTTAATCAGCTATACGCCAATGTAAAATAAAAAGTATTTTAAAAAACTCCCATTCTTCAAAGTTGCCACAAACTCCATTCCCTTGTATAATCTTTTTCAAGTAACAGTAAAAGCTAACATTTACCAAACACTTAGGACATGCTAGGCATGGGGCTAAGCACATTATAGTTCATTTATTCCTAGCAAAATCAACATATTACAGCCCATATTTTTGCATATTAGCAAAGTTTAAGAAGTTGGGCTTCCTGCCCAGTGTGTTAGAACTATTGAGCAGTCAAGCTGGCTTTGAACACAGGTTAGCCTGAGTCTGCAGCCCTCAGTTTTAAACCATTCTCCTGTCCTGCTACACCCAACCTCTAGTACTTGATTAATGCTTATAGTGTTTACTTTACTCCATCACTCTCTTGTATCACAATTATCACCTCTGTGTTTGTCTTCCATTTCTTCATTCTAGATAGCAAATGTATCACAAATTAGGCTACCTATTCATCAATTTTGATAACCAGCACAATGCCTGAAACTGTAATGGAAAGAACTTTGAGATTGGGGTGTTTAAAGAACTTTAAAATACTCACTAAAATATATGAGAACTTTAGATGAAAGAGGGGGAACCTGATTTATTCCCAGAGGTCTGTGATCATGAAAGGGAACAGGGTCAATTTCATTAAAACATGTTCTGTAACCCTTGAAGAAATGCCTACCTGCTTAGGGCAAGAGGTCAAGAAACTAATATCCAGCCATGCAGGACTCAGGGCCCAGCTGCAGAGGGCTGCATTTTCCACCCTTCCTTTCTTCCCTTGTCCAAAGGGACCGTGATGGGATAATGTCAAACCACTCAGAGAGCAAGACTCATGATGTGGTCCACCTCAGAGAATGGATGTGTGGCCTGGGAAGCTAGCCAAGCCTCTGGCTGAGGCTGAGCTGCCCAGAAACTTGAGCAAGAAGACTAAAGATGAAAAAGGAGGGGGTGGACAGATGACCCACTCATGAGGTTCCTTCATACTCTGGTTATATCAGAGTCCCAGCACCCAAAAATCAGGTGATTTAAGAAAAACTTGATAAACGTACTCTTCTCTAGAGGTGTAGGGAAGCCATAGGGGTGGCGCTATGTCCTTGAGTGTACTGCAGTAGGGGCATTGCCACCTCCAGGTCTGAGGGCCAGAGAAGGAGTGGAGAACTTGGAGACAGAGAAGCTGTCTGACAAGAGCAGTGACCTTCAGTCAAGGGACATAGCAACCTCAGTGCAAGGCTTCTTGCGGGAAAATACCCCAACATCATTCTTCTTATCCCTCTAATCTATGTCTTCATGTCCCCATTGATTGAGCAAAAGCTGATATCATCCATAAAGATCAGTTTCCCCAGGTACCGGCCTGGAGGAGGATGCGAAGGGGCCAAAAAAAGACAGGGGAGTCAGAGTCATGGCCCAGCCTCAGTGACCTTGTCAACAAAGCATAGACTCTCAGAGCATGTTAAGGATTGAATTTCTGCCTCTTCTCCCCTAAATTCGTATGTTGAAGAGTTAACCCTCAGAATGACTGTATTTGGAAACAGAGGCTGTAGAGAGGTAATTAAGGCTAAACAAGTTCATAAGGGTGGGGCCCTCATTTAATAGGACTGGTGACCTCATAAGAAGAAGAAGCACCAGTGATGAACACACAGGGGAGAGGCCATGTGAGAACAGGTGGTTCTTTGAGCCACCTGGCCTGTGGTATTTTGTTACGGCAGCTTTAGCTGACTAAGACAGAGCAAGAGGAAACCTTAGAGACCATCCCAACCTGACACTCTTCCATCACAGAGGAGGGGTCTGAGCAGCAAGAAGAGATGTGCTTTCCCTAAAACTGCTGGTTGCTTAGAGGCAGGGTTTGGACTAGAACCCAACTGGGTGGACTCCTAGGCCAGGATTTCCCACAACACCCAGAAACCCCAAGATGGCGATAGTGAGTGAAGTCCAACTTGGTTATACATTTTGTTAGGCTGTTAACCAATGCTGGCTTTTAACTGAATTAGTTTCCAACTTTGAAAAATCAGGAGATTTCACATTAAGATCAAGATATTCAACTTCTTTACACATCAGGAGATCCAGGAATTCTGGGCCTGTGTTCTAGTGTGGCTATAAAGAGCCTAAACTAAGCTCCAACACTCTGCTTCTAAGACATTTGAACCAACCTGCCCACCATCATGCCTGCTCCACTCGGTTTCTGTCTGGGCTCGGTAAGCACCTTCTGTTATCAGCCCCTGCCCACACCAAGCTATTTTTCAAAAGGAACACACATGGCCATCAATAACTAATCAACAGACTGCACTTCATAGGAAGTACATACAGTTAGTTGAGACTTGGGAAATAAGGGAACTAAGACTGTCCTTGGAGAATTAAATTGTGAGGCAGAGCAGAGTTAGGCTAAATTGTCTGAGAGAGAGAAATATTCCGCGGGTGTGCCATACAGGACGAACCTGACCTGTATGTGTGCCACACTGAAGAAAAAAGGGAACAACAGGTGTGGGCTGGTCAATTATAAAGGCTTATAAAACAGAGTCACGACTTCCCTAGTGGCACAGTGGATAAGAATTTGCCCACCAATGCAGGGAAACACAGGTTCAATCCCTGGTTCAGGAAGATTCCACATGCCAAGAGCAACTAAAACCATGCATCACAATCCCTGACCCACACTCTAGAGCCCATGAGCCACAGCTATTGCACTTGCATGCTGTGACAACTGAAGCCTGTGTGCCTAGAACCTACACTTCACAACAGGAGAAATCACTGCAATGAGAAGCCCACGCACTGCAACAAAGAACAGTCCCACTTCCCTGGTGGTCCAGTGGTTAAGACTCTGTGCTTCTAATGCAGGGGGCCCAGGTTTGATCCCTGGTCAGGGAACTAGATCCCACATGCCACAACTAAGACACCGTGCAGCCAAATTAAGATACATAAAGCAATAATTAAAAAAAAAAAAAAGAATAGTCCTAGCTTGCTGCAACTGGGTGGACTCCTAGGCCAGGATTTCCACAACAGCCAGAAACTCCAAGATGGTGATCGTGAGTGAAGTCCAACTTGGTTATACATTTTGTTAGGCTGTTAACCAATGCTGGCTTTTAACTGAATTAGTTTCCAACTTTGAAAAATCAGGAGATTTCACATTAAGATCAAGATATTCAACTTCTTTACACATCAGGAGATCCAGGAATTCTGGGCCTGTGTTCTAGTGTGGCTATAAAGAGCCTAAACTAAGCTCCAACACTCTGCTTCTAAGACATTTGAACCAACCTGCCCACCATCATGCCTGCTCCACTCGGTTTCTGTCTGGGCTCGGTAAGCACCTTCTGTTATCAGCCCCTGCCCACACCAAGCTATTTTTCAAAAGGAACACACATGGCCATCAATAACTAATCAACAGACTGCACTTCATAGGAAGTACATACAGTTAGTTGAGACTTGGGAAATAAGGGAACTAAGACTGTCCTTGGAGAATTAAATTGTGAGGCAGAGCAGAGTTAGGCTAAATTGTCTGAGAGAGAGAAATATTCCGCGGGTGTGCCATACAGGACGAACCTGACCTGTATGTGTGCCACACTGAAGAAAAAAGGGAACAACAGGTGTGGGCTGGTCAATTATAAAGGCTTATAAAACAGAGTCACGACTTCCCTAGTGGCACAGTGGATAAGAATTTGCCCACCAATGCAGGGAAACACAGGTTCAATCCCTGGTTCAGGAAGATTCCACATGCCAAGAGCAACTAAAACCATGCATCACAATCCCTGACCCACACTCTAGAGCCCATGAGCCACAGCTATTGCACTTGCATGCTGTGACAACTGAAGCCTGTGTGCCTAGAACCTACACTTCACAACAGGAGAAATCACTGCAATGAGAAGCCCACGCACTGCAACAAAGAACAGTCCCACTTCCCTGGTGGTCCAGTGGTTAAGACTCTGTGCTTCTAATGCAGGGGGCCCAGGTTTGATCCCTGGTCAGGGAACTAGATCCCACATGCCACAACTAAGACACCGTGCAGCCAAATTAAGATACATAAAGCAATAATTAAAAAAAAAAAAAAGAATAGTCCTAGCTTGCTGCAACTAGAGAAAGCCTGCACAAATGCAATGAAGACCCAGTGCAGTCAAAAATAGATAATTAAAATTTTTTAAAAAGAGAGAGAAAATAGAGTTAGAGGCAAAAACTGCTGATATCGACCAAGTACCACTGAGAAAGCAAGAACTATCGTTAGAAACAGAGTTGACCATTCCCAGGACAGATAAGATGCAGTAAGGAGGGTTTCCCTGGTGGTCCAGTGGGTAAGGACATTGCCTTGCAGTGCAAGGGGCGCCGGTTCAATCCCTGGTCTGGGAAGATCCCACGTGCTGCAGAGTGGCCGGACCAATGTGTTCAACTACCGAGCCGGAGCTCTGGAGCAACAGAGGCCACTGTGATGGGAGGCCCCACGGGCCAAAGAACAAAGACAGATGAAAACAGATAAATGAAAGACCAAAAGAAGTGGCCAAAAAAAAAAAAAAGATGCAATAAGGGCACAGCTCATCAACCATTTGAATCATTTTATACCTACTCTGGGCTCATGTTCATGAAACCACCTCATCTTCAGACTCTTACTGGCATGTAGAAAATTACTAGTCCTTCTTCATGCTCCCAGGGATGACTGATTACTGGTTTCCTTGAACTTCCACACACTCATTTACTGATCAATTGCATCAGTTTCAGAAGACTGATTAAAGGCCCACACCTCTGAAGATCAATTTGACTCTCTGTGCCCTGAAAAATCTATTTTCTGAGCCTGCAAGACTCAGAGCCAGATGTTCCCCTGGAGGCCTCTTGGGAGCCCAGCAAGCTGGCCTTCCTGGCAAGCTTCCTCTCTGCTCCCTTCCTCTGTCACCCCACACATGCCAGAACCTCATCTTTGGCCATATGGCCTTACTTAAAAATACTTACAATACATAAGCAGTTTAACAGGGGTCTTCTGGACACAGTGCCCTACCGAAAAGGAGAAACACTTTAATCTGCATGTCCATGTGTGGCTATTTAAATTAACTAAAATTAACTAAAATTAAAAATTCAGTTCCTCAGTCATACCAGCCACATTTCAAGTATTCAGTAGCTATTCAGTAGATGCATCAGACAATTCAGTTGGAGGACATTTCCATCATTTCAGAAACTTCTTTAGGACAGCAGTGAGGTTGATGAAAGACTTCAGATAAGACAGAGAGATCGCTTCTTTTTTTCAGGCAGCAGGGAAGATGGAGGACATCCAGACTCAGTGTGCATACCAAAAGCAATCGACTATCTTTCAAAATAAGAAGAGGGTCCTGCTTGGAGAAACTTGCAAAGAAAAGCTCCCTTGATACTACAAGAACATTGGTCTGGGCTTCAAGACTCCAAAGGAGGCCATCGAAGGCACCTACATTGATAAGAAATGCCTTTTTACTGGTAACGTCTCCATCCGAGGGCAGATCCTGTCTGGTGTGGTGACCAAAATGAAGATGCAGAGGACAGTCGTCATCTGCCGAGACTACCTACACTACATCCGCAAGTACAACCACTTCGAGAAGCGCCACAAGAACATGTCTGTGCACCTTTCTCCCTGCTTCAGGGACGTACAGATTGGCGACATTGTCACAGTGGGCAAGTGCCGGCCCCTGAGCAAGACTGTGTGCCTCAACGTCCTCAAGGTCACCAAGGCCGCCAGCACCAAGAAACAGTTCCAGAAGCTCTGAGGCTGGGCCCCTGCCTGCTTCCCCAAACCAAATAAAATTATTTTCCCAGTCAAAAAAAAAGACAGACAGATCAACATAAGCAGAACTCTTCATTGCTGTTGTTCAGTCACTAAGTCGTCTGACTCTTTGCATCCCATGGACTGCAGCATGCCAGGCTCCACTGACTTCCACTATCTCAATGAGTTTGCTCAAATTCGTGTTCATTGAGTCAGTGATGCTATCTAAGCATCTCATCCTCTGCTGCCACCTTTTCCCTTTGCCTTCAATCTTTCCCATCATCAGGGTCTTTTCCAATGAGTCAGCTCTTTGCACCAGGTGGCCAAAGTATTGGAGTTTCAGCTTCAGCATCAGTCCTTCCAACGAATACTCAGTGTTGATTTCCTTTAGGATTGGCTGGTTTGATCTCCTTGCAGTCCAATAGACTCTCAAGAGCCTTCTCCAGCACCACAATTCAAAAGCACCCATTCTTTGGTGTTCCATCTTCTTTATGGCCTAACTCTTGCATTTGTACATGACCACCAGAAAAACTATAGTTCTCAAATCACACCTCTTGTGTTTGCAGACTCTGCATCTATAGGTGAGGCTTGGCTGCTCGCAGAGTCAGAGTAAATGACAGGAGTGAGTGGCAAGAGGCTCAGGTCAGTTTCCTAGGGACACCAACTGACTGCCATGCCTCACCAGTCCCTCATTAGAGATGAACTTGAACCTCAACTGAGAGGGAGTTCTTTGCAAACCCTTCATTACTCAGGCAGCTGAGAGCCTGCAAATGCCAAACTTCAGACTAAGCTCTCAATCCCCCTTTACCAGGACCTGACACTCATGAAACTCCACAAAGGGGGTCCCAGGGACAGATAAAGACCAAGTTCTCTCATCCAGATGGCCCTGTACAGACTTCCCTGCCAATTAGCTCATTTGTTCTCTGTCAGAACTGGAGGAGAATGGCAAGGCGGGATTACAGATTTTATAGATAAGGAAACTAAAGCTCAGGGGATTTAGATAAAGTGTTCTTGATAAGGGCTAAGAAGTTTCAGGTGAAGCCAGGATTTGAGTCTTGATTTGCCAACTCCTGGTTTAGTGCTTCTTCTGCTTGCACTGTTTTGCCTCTTAGGAAAGAACTCCCCAACCCAGTACTCTGTGATAAGCCAGAGAGGTAGGATGGGGTAGGGGCTGGAAGAGAGCTTCAAGAGGGAAAGGACATATATTTATTTATGGCTGATTCACGGAGCTGTATGGCAGAAACCAACACAACATTGTAAAGCAATTATCCTCCAATTTAAAAAAAAAATGTTTTAAAAGAAAGTACTCCCAAGTTTGCAAACCATCTGCCCAAGTGGCAGAGGGTTAGGACACATGGGATGGAACCCAGAAGAAGGAATGATGTCTCTCTACTTCTGTGCTCTCCATGGCAAAGCAACGGGTGAGGATACAGGGGAGACCCAGTTTAGGGGACCAATGGGAGAACGGAGGGAGTGAGGAGGTGGACCTGGGAAACACGTTTCCCTTATGACAGGAGCAGGGATAATGCTAATTGCCCCCTTCCCAGCCAACACAGACAGGCTAGAACAATAAAGAGACACCATGGATGAGGAAATCATTGGGAAGATGGTAAGAAGCTCAGAGGATTATAAACCTCCTGCTTCTCAGAACCCAAACAAAGTAAAGCTGAAATAAACAGACATTTTTTTTTTTTCAGTCTCTTCATGAAAGAGATAAATGTCAAAGAAATCAGGCTTACATCAAGTAGATTATATATAAATTTTCCCTGGGAGTCCACGTGTCAGCAAAGGTTCAGTTCAGCCTCCTATATTTGCCCAGTTGGAATCCTCAATAATGAGAATTACTCATAATAATGTAACAAGACCCTACCAGGCTCTGATGAGCCTTCTGAATTGCGAGAAGCGGTGCAAGGATTTTTATATGGCAGCTTTCACTGTAGTATAACTATGTGGACACTGGCAATCTGTGTGCAGTACACACGACAGTCCTCTTTTAACAGTGTGTGTGTGTGTGTGTGTGTGTGCGTGCGCTGCTGGTCCTCAGTTGTGTCTGACTCTTTGTGGCCCCCTGGACTGTAGCCCACCAGGCTCCTCTGTCCATGGGATTTTCCAGGCAAGAATACAGGAGTGAGTTGTCATTTCCTTCTCCAGGGGATTCTTTCAACCCAGGGAATGAATCTATACCTCCTGTGTGTCCTGCATTGCAGCTGTATTCTTTTACTGTTCAGCCATTGGGGAATACCTTAATGTTACATTTTTTCTAATCCTTCTGGATGATGGGGATCGTATTCTATTAAGGAAAACTTATCCGGATTTGTCATTGAGTTTTTTGAAATGGGAAGTGTAGTGAGGAGAAAAATTCAGTTTTCCCAGAATTTTAACTTTTGGCCTAGTTTTGTGTTTCATATTACATAGGCTGCCATGGATAAGACTTTAACAAGACTGGATATGGCAAGTCTCACCTAATGATAGTGTTCTAGGGATAATAGAGAAAAACAGACAAAGGGGAAAAAAGAATATTTGTGTGTTGAGAGAGTGAGAGAGAGAGAAGGGGGAGGGGGGACAGAGAGGAGGGAGAGAGAGAGAAAAACTGAGCTAACAGTAATACCTCTTCCAGGAAGTCCTGGACCATCATCAAGTTCCTACCTATGAGCAATGAAATTTCTAAGCCTTCCAGAGAGTTTACAGGGTTCCATTCAATGCTCACAAAGCAGAAGTCTACATATAGCTAAAATCTTTCCCCATTTACGCCAATTCCAATCTAAGAAAGAGTCTTGCTGAAGCAAAGGCAGGGCGAGGAGCTGACAAGACCAAACTTCATCGAATGCAATGCTGTCTAACGCAATTCTCCAGGCAATATTTCTTAAAGTTTCACAGGGTTCTCATTTCAGCTCAAGCCTATTGATCTCCTGCCAGATGATCTGCTCAGCTATGTGTGTTTACTGAGGTGTTTCGATCGGTGCCCTGTATTAACCACCCTTCAGCCAAATGGGGGACCCATCCCTTCTCATCTCTCTGGTTGCCCCTTACCTTGTCATCAGAATAGGATGTACACCTGGAGGCTTGTATTTCACTTCAAGGGAAGGGACTCTCATCCTAAATTATCTTGCAATGGTCTGAATGTTTGTGACCCCCCTAAAATGGATACATTGAAACCCAATTTCCAAGGTAATGGTATTATGAGACAGGGCCTTGGGGTGATGATTAGGTCATAAGGGTAAAGCGTCCATGAATGAGACCGGTGCCCTTATGAAAGCTGCCTGAGAAGGCTCCTGCATCCTCTCCTCCACACAGCTAGTAGCAGGCAATCTGCAACTTGGCCATCATAACATAACATAACATGCTGGTGCCCTGATCCTGGACATCCAGCCTCGAGCACTGTGAGAAATAGTTTTCTATTGTTTGTAACTCTCCCAGTCTACGGTATCATGTTAGAGCAGCCTGAATGGACTAAGATAGACCTCTTCTCCCCTAGTCAAAACCATTTCGTTCACTCACCTAACTGAGGTTTTAGCAACCACTAAGCGGTTCAAACTGAGACCTGTTCCCTTAAACACAGTTAAATTATTTGAGTTCGCCTAAATCAATTTCCCATGTACATGTGTGTATGTGTATGTGTGTTCAGGAAAAGGGTTGATATGTTACTGTATGCAAGTATAAGTTACACTCTGTAAACAAACAAGAGTGATCTCTTTGTGACTATCTAGACTTTTCTATATTCAGAATGCACACATTTCTAATCTCCCTGGACTCTAGAAATGATTCCCTTATGACAGTTCTCTAGGGGTTTTCTCTGACCTTGACAAGAATGGAGCCCCAGAGAGACAAGGATTAGAAGGATTTGAGGCATCTGCCTCAGGTGGAAGTTTTGGCTTCCTCAGGGATCACAGGAGGAGGAATGGAGAAAATGAAGAATGTAGATGTCACTAAAATGAACTGAGCTGACAACTACGGAGACAGTGTCCCATTGTGGACAGAATAAAGCCTGAGAGTCAAAGTGTCTGGGCTCCAGTTCAGGTCTGCCACTTACTTTACTGCCCTTTCCTGAAGGTACCTAACCTTTTTGAGCCTCAGACTTTTATCTGGAAAATGAAGATGAGGAACGCCTATGTTCCTCTGAGAAAGAACTGAGGTTACAGTTGTGAAAAGCATGGTTTCTGTCAGGCTTCACTAGGGTATGCTGCAGTAACAAACAACCCCCCAAATCTCAGTGTAACACCAAAAAGTCTGTTTCAGGGCTTCCCTGGTGATCCAGTGGGTAAGGACACCGCCTTGCAGTGCAAGGGGCACCTGTTCAATCCCTGGCCTGGGAAGATCCCATGTGCCGCGGAGCGGCTGGACCGATGTGTCCAATTACTGAGTCAGAGTTCCGGAGCGCATGCGCCCAGAGCTGGTGCTCTAAAGTGACCGAGGCTACTGCAATGGGAGGCCCACACAGGCCAAAGAACAAAGATGGATGAAAATAGATAAATGAAAGACCAATGAAAGTGCCCCACCCCCACCCCGCCAAAAAAAAAGATAAAAAAAAAAAAAAGTCTGTTTCATTCACAGTACCTTCTCCATGGTAGTGAGAATCCACCTCACAGTCCCAGGGACCCAGGGGAGGGGTGGCTCTGTGCTGCCATTGAGTAGTAGATAAGTTACACTCTGTAAACAAACAAGAGTGAAATAAATTATTTGAGTTCGCCTAAATCAATTTCCCATGTACATGTGTGTATGTGTATGTGTGTTCAGGAAAAGGGTTGATATGTTACTGTATGCAAGTATAAGTTACACTCTGTAAACAAACAAGAGTGATCTCTTTGTGACTATCTAGACTTTTCTATATTCAGAATGCACACATTTCTAATCTCCCTGGACTCTAGAAATGATTCCCTTATGACAGTTCTCTAGGGGTTTTCTCTGACCTTGACAAGAATGGAGCCCCAGAGAGACAAGGATTAGAAGGATTTGAGGCATCTGCCTCAGGTGGAAGTTTTGGCTTCCTCAGGGATCACAGGAGGAGGAATGGAGAAAATGAAGAATGTAGATGTCACTAAAATGAACTGAGCTGACAACTACGGAGACAGTGTCCCATTGTGGACAGAATAAAGCCTGAGAGTCAAAGTGTCTGGGCTCCAGTTCAGGTCTGCCACTTACTTTACTGCCCTTTCCTGAAGGTACCTAACCTTTTTGAGCCTCAGACTTTTATCTGGAAAATGAAGATGAGGAACGCCTATGTTCCTCTGAGAAAGAACTGAGGTTACAGTTGTGAAAAGCATGGTTTCTGTCAGGCTTCACTAGGGTATGCTGCAGTAACAAACAACCCCCCAAATCTCAGTGTAACACCAAAAAGTCTGTTTCAGGGCTTCCCTGGTGATCCAGTGGGTAAGGACACCGCCTTGCAGTGCAAGGGGCACCTGTTCAATCCCTGGCCTGGGAAGATCCCATGTGCCGCGGAGCGGCTGGACCGATGTGTCCAATTACTGAGTCAGAGTTCCGGAGCGCATGCGCCCAGAGCTGGTGCTCTAAAGTGACCGAGGCTACTGCAATGGGAGGCCCACACAGGCCAAAGAACAAAGATGGATGAAAATAGATAAATGAAAGACCAATGAAAGTGCCCCACCCCCACCCCGCCAAAAAAAAAGATAAAAAAAAAAAAAAGTCTGTTTCATTCACAGTACCTTCTCCATGGTAGTGAGAATCCACTCCTCACAGTCCCAGGGACCCAGGGGAGGGGGGTGGCTCTGTGCTGCCAGTTGCTCCATGACCCCTGGGCCAGTGGGAAAGGGATGGTGAAGTGTGCACAGGCTCTTAACTCTTCCACCTGCAAGTGACACACTTCATTTCCGCTCACCTTTCATTCACTGATCAAGTCATACACAAAACCTAACTTCAAAAGAGAGAAAGGCAGTTCTTTCATTATTGTTGTTTAGTCAGTAAGTTATGTCCAAGTCTTTTGCAACACCATGGAGTGTAGCCTGCCAGGCTCCTCTGTCCATGGGATTTCCCAAGCAAGAATACTGGAGTGGGTTGCCATTTCCTTCTCCAGGGGGTCTTCCTGGCTCAGGGATTGAACCTGTGTCTCCTGAATTGGTGAGTGGAGGATTTACCACTGAGCCACCAGGGAAGCCCCATAATATCCCACATGGATCATTAAATAATTATTACTTAATTCTGGTTCCAATATTAGCTGAAATGAAAAGTGGCATCACTGTCCCCTTTGAGATATCATAACTTCTTGGCTCTGCATCATCAAGAACTATCCCAAGTTGCATCCCAAATGTATCCTTTTTACTGCAGACCTTTCAGCACCATTCTCCGCTTCCATGCCTAGACTAAAGACAAAGTCCTTATACACCACACTCTTTGGTCCTCCCTGAAAACACACTGTATGCCTCCACAGATCACACTGTATCTTCCCTTCCACATCCTCATAATCACATAGACTATAAGAGCCAAAAGACAAATTAACAATCATTTATCTAATTCCTATATTTTACAAGTGTGTGAACGAAGGTTCAAAGAAATTAAGAAGCCTCTCTGCTGGGACCACATATGTCCAGGCAGAACTCAAGATCCTGATTCTAGAGCAGTTCTACTTCTAGTTTTCCAAATTTCCCCCAAATATGGAGGACATTCTTACCATTCTCCTTACTGATGACTGTTGCTAAGTGTTTACAGGTGATAAAGACAGTTACTAGTTATTGACTTATGGTCTGATTGCTGTAAGTTTGACAATGGAGTTCAGATGACATTTTGAGACTTATGAAGAATCCACTAAAAAAAAAAGTCTGTTTCATTCACAGTACCTTCTCCATGGTAGTAAACCCCCAAGGGGAAAGGGGTGGCTCTGTGCTGCCAGTTGCTCCATGACCCCTGGGCCAGTGGGAAAGGGATGGTGAAGTGTGCACAGGCTCTTAACTCTTCCACCTGCAAGTGACACACTTCATTTCCGCTCACCTTTCATTCACTGATCAAGTCATACACAAAACCTAACTTCAAAAGAGAGAAAGGCAGTTCTTTCATTATTGTTGTTTAGTCAGTAAGTTATGTCCAAGTCTTTTGCAACACCATGGAGTGTAGCCTGCCAGGCTCCTCTGTCCATGGGATTTCCCAAGCAAGAATACTGGAGTGGGTTGCCATTTCCTTCTCCAGGGGATCTTCCTGGCTCAGGGATTGAACCTGTGTCTCCTGAATTGGTGAGTGGAGGATTTACCACTGAGCCACCAGGGAAGCCCCATAATATCCCACATGGATCATTAAATAATTATTACTTAATTCTGGTTCCAATATTAGCTGAAATGAAAAGTGGCATCACTGTCCCCTTTGAGATATCATAACTTCTTGGCTCTGCATCATCAAGAACTATCCCAAGTTGCATCCCAAATGTATCCTTTTTACTGCAGACCTTTCAGCACCATTCTCCGCTTCCATGCCTAGACTAAAGACAAAGTCCTTATACACCACACTCTTTGGTCCTCCCTGAAAACACACTGTATGCCTCCACAGATCACACTGTATCTTCCCTTCCACATCCTCATAATCACATAGACTATAAGAGCCAAAAGACAAATTAACAATCATTTATCTAATTCCTATATTTTACAAGTGTGTGAACGAAGGTTCAAAGAAATTAAGAAGCCTCTCTGCTGGGACCACATATGTCCAGGCAGAACTCAAGATCCTGATTCTAGAGCAGTTCTACTTCTAGTTTTCCAAATTTCCCCCAAATATGGAGGACATTCTTACCATTCTCCTTACTGATGACTGTTGCTAAGTGTTTACAGGTGATAAAGACAGTTACTAGTTATTGACTTATGGTCTGATTGCTGTAAGTTTGACAATGGAGTTCAGATGACCGAGATTTGTTCTGAGAGTTCTTTTAATGAAGAAACTTTCTGCCCAAAAGGTGGCCAATTTTTGTTTTAGGAATTATATCCTGAACTACCCTGGGGGTCCAGTAGTTAAGAATCCACCTGTCAATATAGGGGACACAGGCTCAATCTCTGGTTTGGGAAGATTCTACATGCCATCAGGCAACTAAGCCTTTGTGCCACAATTACTGAACCTGTGCTCCAGAGCCCATGTGACACAACTACCAAAGCCTTCATGACCAAAGTCCATGCTCCACAAGAGCAGCCACTGCATTGAGAAGCCTGTGCACCAACACCAGAGAAAGCCCTCATGCAGCAACAAAGACCCAGTGCAGCCAATAGCAGATAAATAAAATTTTTTAAGTTACAAAAGAGAACGTTATACTTGGTCTTCTTGCAGTGTCTTTCCCAGAAGTCCTCAGCTTCTCAAAGGGAAGAGCATTAAACTTACTCTGCAGTTGGTTATACTCTTGCTAAAAGTTCTAGCCTTTCCAGTATGGTTACTGGGCACTTTCACCTATCTGGACAAATGTATTAGGGTACTGGAGGGAAACAGATGGCACATCTCACTTGTCACAATAAGCTGGAGATAGTTTCTTTTTTTTCCCCATAAATTTTGGCCTCTCTTATTGGTCTTTCATTTATTTATTTCCATATATCTTAATTCTTTGACCTGTGTGGGCTTCCCATTGCGGTGGCCTCTCTCATTGCAGAGCACTGGCTCTGGGCGCATGTGCTCCAGAGTGCTGGCTTATAATTGGACACATGGTTCAGCTGCTCTACGGCATGTGGAATCATCCCAGGCCAGGGATCGAACCGGTGCCCCTTGCACTGCAAGGCAGACTCTTTACCCACTGGACCACCAGGGAAACTCTGGAGATATTTTCTTAAAGGAACTCTCTACATACAAAATCATGACTGATGTGGAAAGAAACAACAAGAAGTACTGCAGTACCTCAGAGTCAGTAGTAGCAGGGCAATTACCACCCTCAGGCCTTCTGGAGTGAGAAGGGGGTCCGGCCATGGCTCCTAGAAGCAGAGAACCACTATACAGAAAGGACTGCCTGACGGGAGCTGTAGTTTTCAGTAGAAGGCAACAACTAGTCTATGATGAAACTAGAGGGAGGGAAGCACAGGAATCAGTACCCTGACTTTGCTTTGCTCTCTCCTTCAGTATTTCCCACCAAGGCTCCCCAGTGGCCAGAGAACAAGGAAGCTCTTAGATTTAGTCCAAGCAGATCACTCCCCTGAGTCAGAGAATAATCTTCCCTTCACCTGGAGAAGTAAAGGGAAGATTTTCAGCACAATTTACCCTAACACTCTATCTCTAAAAAATTATCTTGCAATCATATCCAAAGTAACAGATTCTTCTAAAGACCAGTTCCTCTTCCTGCCTTCAAGTAAAATATTAGATACAAACTTGAAAGCCCAGAACCCCAATCTTAAATATTTAGAGAAGTTGGCCAACTGGATTCATTCTCTCACAACTGTCACTTGTAGGAAGTATGGCCAACTGCTGATTCATCTCACTCTGGGCTAAAAGTTTATACTCTTGCTAAAAGTTCTAGCCTTTCCAGTATGGTTACTGGGCACTTTCACCTATCTGGACAAATGTATTAGGGTACTGGAGGGAAACAGATGGCACATCTCACTTGTCACAATAAGCTGGAGATAGTTTCTTTTTTTTCCCCATAAATTTTGGCCTCTCTTATTGGTCTTTCATTTATTTATTTCCATATATCTTAATTCTTTGACCTGTGTGGGCTTCCCATTGCGGTGGCCTCTCTCATTGCAGAGCACTGGCTCTGGGCGCATGTGCTCCAGAGTGCTGGCTTATAATTGGACACATGGTTCAGCTGCTCTACGGCATGTGGAATCATCCCAGGCCAGGGATCGAACCGGTGCCCCTTGCACTGCAAGGCAGACTCTTTACCCACTGGACCACCAGGGAAACTCTGGAGATATTTTCTTAAAGGAACTCTCTACATACAAAATCATGACTGATGTGGAAAGAAACAACAAGAAGTACTGCAGTACCTCAGAGTCAGTAGTAGCAGGGCAATTACCACCCTCAGGCCTTCTGGAGTGAGAAGGGGGTCCGGCCATGGCTCCTAGAAGCAGAGAACCACTATACAGAAAGGACTGCCTGACGGGAGCTGTAGTTTTCAGTAGAAGGCAACAACTAGTCTATGATGAAACTAGAGGGAGGGAAGCACAGGAATCAGTACCCTGACTTTGCTTTGCTCTCTCCTTCAGTATTTCCCACCAAGGCTCCCCAGTGGCCAGAGAACAAGGAAGCTCTTAGATTTAGTCCAAGCAGATCACTCCCCTGAGTCAGAGAATAATCTTCCCTTCACCTGGAGAAGTAAAGGGAAGATTTTCAGCACAATTTACCCTAACACTCTATCTCTAAAAAATTATCTTGCAATCATATCCAAAGTAACAGATTCTTCTAAAGACCAGTTCCTCTTCCTGCCTTCAAGTAAAATATTAGATACAAACTTGAAAGCCCAGAACCCCAATCTTAAATATTTAGAGAAGTTGGCCAACTGGATTCATTCTCTCACAACTGTCACTTGTAGGAAAAATCTTCTCATCTAATTTAAGCCCATCTTGCTATAGGTTAACCTTGTCCAAGAGCTGAAACATGGTGACTCTGCTAGTAATGAGAAGCATGGTGGACTAAGAATGAGAAGATGTATTCTAGTCTTCATTCTGCTGCTCTCCATGGTAACTGAGGCAAATCATTTCATCATTCTATGCTTCTCTTAGCCTATGAGTATTTCACCAGAAGAAAATGATTGCTTTTTAAGTGGTCTAGAAAAAAAATCACACACCAAGGAAGCTTTTTTTCATGATTACATCATATATCATAAAACATAAAAATTTTCAAGATACACTTGAAGATGACCATTAAATACTTCCTCTCACCAAGTCATTTATTTAACATGATATAACCTTAGTTCTCAGTTTTTCCTCAGAAGCTATGTTTTCAGCTTCCTAGAATCTTCCTTGCTCCTCATCAAGCTGAACTGATTTCTCGTTAACTTCTTAAGCATCATTTCTAAGGGAATCCGTCTTGGCTGCTTAAAGCCTTCCTGGGTATTTTTGCTCTGAACACCCTCTCAGAGCACTTATGCCACCTGTGAACTCCTCCTCAATTTGCTGGCAAAAGATTCTTTTAAATTTCTTTCATTTGAGAAAGTCTTTATTTCTCCCCTTCAGTCTTGAGGGCTATTTTCACTGGGTATACACTTCTAGGTTAGTAGTTCTTCTCTTTCAGGATTTGTGGAAGAAAATACTATGCTACCTTCTTCAGGTCTCCATGACTAGAGCTAAAAAATCTGCTATCTTTTCACGTGTTCTCCCCTCGATGTAAGGTATCATTCTCTAGCTCCTTTCAAGATTTTCAGTCCATTTGAGATCTTCCTGGTTCTTACTGCGACAAGTGATTTTGTACTGAAACCTAGACATTTTTGCTGGATTTTGTTTAAATCTTCTGCTTTGACTGGCTTTCTCTGACATCATCCCAACAGGAAAAGGGATGGTGCCTGTTTATTACTGGCAGACAGAGGTGAAAAATCCAGGTTTCCCCCTTAGCCCTTGTGGACAGCCAAAGTGATGCTGGTGATGAGGGAGCCCTGATAATTGCTGGGCAGTGGGAGGAGATCTGGCTCTCCAGATAATCTTCACTAAAACCACAGTGTCATGGCTCGTTACTGCTGGGTGATGGTTGAAAGTCCTGAATCTCCACTAAAACTCCTCTGACCAACCCCTCCAGCGGGGAGGGAAGGGAAGCCTCATTACTACCAGGTATAATTGAAAGTCCAAGCTCTCACACTTCCCTGGCGGTCTCCACTGCCATCATGGTTGCAGAAGGGCAGAGCTGGTCACCAGATCACAGGGACAAATGTTTCAGTCTTCTACTCAGTTTTATCTGACACAACCCCAGCAGGGATGTTGGGTGCCTCATTATTGTCCCAGGAGGGTGATAATCAAGACTCCTCAATTGGCCTGTGTTGGGCTTGCGCCATAGTTTTTTTTTCCCCCCATGGTGTTTGGCTGAAGTATAGATTGATTATTGTCTAAAAATATTTCTTCTTGTTAGGCTCTCCTTTTCCAAGTATGATAGTCAGAGAGAACAGGGGGGGGGGGGTTTTTCCTTGTTGGACACATAAAGAAATTTTCTTAAAGCATCATTTCTAAGGGAATCCGTCTTGGCTGCTTAAAGCCTTCCTGGGTATTTTTGCTCTGAACACCCTCTCAGAGCACTTATGCCACCTGTGAACTCCTCCTCAATTTGCTGGCAAAAGATTCTTTTAAATTTCTTTCATTTGAGAAAGTCTTTATTTCTCCCCTTCAGTCTTGAGGGCTATTTTCACTGGGTATACACTTCTAGGTTAGTAGTTCTTCTCTTTCAGGATTTGTGGAAGAAAATACTATGCTACCTTCTTCAGGTCTCCATGACTAGAGCTAAAAAATCTGCTATCTTTTCACGTGTTCTCCCCTCGATGTAAGGTATCATTCTCTAGCTCCTTTCAAGATTTTCAGTCCATTTGAGATCTTCCTGGTTCTTACTGCGACAAGTGATTTTGTACTGAAACCTAGACATTTTTGCTGGATTTTGTTTAAATCTTCTGCTTTGACTGGCTTTCTCTGACATCATCCCAACAGGAAAAGGGATGGTGCCTGTTTATTACTGGCAGACAGAGGTGAAAAATCCAGGTTTCCCCCTTAGCCCTTGTGGACAGCCAAAGTGATGCTGGTGATGAGGGAGCCCTGATAATTGCTGGGCAGTGGGAGGAGATCTGGCTCTCCAGATAATCTTCACTAAAACCACAGTGTCATGGCTCGTTACTGCTGGGTGATGGTTGAAAGTCCTGAATCTCCACTAAAACTCCTCTGACCAACCCCTCCAGCGGGGAGGGAAGGGAAGCCTCATTACTACCAGGTATAATTGAAAGTCCAAGCTCTCACACTTCCCTGGCGGTCTCCACTGCCATCATGGTTGCAGAAGGGCAGAGCTGGTCACCAGATCACAGGGACAAATGTTTCAGTCTTCTACTCAGTTTTATCTGACACAACCCCAGCAGGGATGTTGGGTGCCTCATTATTGTCCCAGGAGGGTGATAATCAAGACTCCTCAATTGGCCTGTGTTGGGCTTGCGCCATAGTTTTTTTTTCCCCCCATGGTGTTTGGCTGAAGTATAGATTGATTATTGTCTAAAAATATTTCTTCTTGTTAGGCTCTCCTTTTCCAAGTATGATAGTCAGAGAGAACAGGCTTTTGTTGGGGGTGGGGGGTGTTGTTTGTGCTCATGGTGTTTCTGGGGTACTGAATTCTTCAATTCCAAACCTGGGACATATGGACACATAAAGAAAACCAGGAAAGTCATCACTGCATCTCTCCTTGGGTCCCAAGACCCCTAGTCAGTTTGTCTTATTCCACTTTTCAGAACCTTTTTATGCTTGTGTTATATATAGTGTTCAGGTTTTTAGCTGTACGTTGCAGGAGTAATAGAGAAAAGTATGCATTCCACCTCCTCAGAGGTGGGAGTTACCCACAGTGTATCTTCAAAATTTGAATTTACTGTCAACATTAAAAAAAAAAACCAGATGATTTTAAACAACAATCTAGAGATCTTCCCCTTCAAAAAACTGAAATAATCTGGGAATATTGTGCCCTCTCTCTAAAATGGAAACAAGTGGCTACAGCTGTGTTGTCCAGTAAGCTAGCCCACTAGCTATATGTGGCTATTATTTAGGTTTCAATTTAAATCAACTAAAGTTGAATAAATTAAAAATTCAATCCCTCAGTTACTAGCCAGATATGACTAGTGGCTGCCGTATTGGATAGTGCAGATATAGAACACTTCCATCATTATAAAAGGTTCTACTGTATAGTACTGGGCTTACACATGTTGGGGGCATGCCTGCTCCAGTTTGCCAACTCCCTACCCCTTGATAATATATGAGGCCATTAGACCTCACTTGCAGACAAATTTGGGTTTATAATCCTGGATTTAAAGATTCAGTAGAGGGGCTTCCCTGGTGGTCCAGTGGGTAAAGAGTCTGCCTTGCAGTGCAAGGGGCACCGGTTCGATCCCTGGCCTGGGAAGATCCCACGTGCTGCAGAATGGCTGGACCAGTGTGTCCAATTACCGAGCCGGAGCTCTGGAGTGCAAGCACCCAGAGCCAGTGCTCTGCAACTAGTGAGGCCATTGCAGTGGGAGGCCCACACAGGTCAAAGAATAAAGATGGATAAAAATAAATAAATGGAAAACCAATAAAAGAGGCCACACAAAAAAATATTCAGTAGAATTTTTGACTTGTGGGGATACGGGACTAGATAGAGCACAGCAGGAGCCATGACACAGAGGAGGAGAGCTTGGGTGGTTGTTTGTGAAAACATCATGGTGTTTCTGGGGTACTGAATTCTTCAATTCCAAACCTGGGACATATGGACACATAAAGAAAACCAGGAAAGTCATCACTGCATCTCTCCTTGGGTCCCAAGACCCCTAGTCAGTTTGTCTTATTCCACTTTTCAGAACCTTTTTATGCTTGTGTTATATATAGTGTTCAGGTTTTTAGCTGTACGTTGCAGGAGTAATAGAGAAAAGTATGCATTCCACCTCCTCAGAGGTGGGAGTTACCCACAGTGTATCTTCAAAATTTGAATTTACTGTCAACATTAAAAAAAAAAACCAGATGATTTTAAACAACAATCTAGAGATCTTCCCCTTCAAAAAACTGAAATAATCTGGGAATATTGTGCCCTCTCTCTAAAATGGAAACAAGTGGCTACAGCTGTGTTGTCCAGTAAGCTAGCCCACTAGCTATATGTGGCTATTATTTAGGTTTCAATTTAAATCAACTAAAGTTGAATAAATTAAAAATTCAATCCCTCAGTTACTAGCCAGATATGACTAGTGGCTGCCGTATTGGATAGTGCAGATATAGAACACTTCCATCATTATAAAAGGTTCTACTGTATAGTACTGGGCTTACACATGTTGGGGGCATGCCTGCTCCAGTTTGCCAACTCCCTACCCCTTGATAATATATGAGGCCATTAGACCTCACTTGCAGACAAATTTGGGTTTATAATCCTGGATTTAAAGATTCAGTAGAGGGGCTTCCCTGGTGGTCCAGTGGGTAAAGAGTCTGCCTTGCAGTGCAAGGGGCACCGGTTCGATCCCTGGCCTGGGAAGATCCCACGTGCTGCAGAATGGCTGGACCAGTGTGTCCAATTACCGAGCCGGAGCTCTGGAGTGCAAGCACCCAGAGCCAGTGCTCTGCAACTAGTGAGGCCATTGCAGTGGGAGGCCCACACAGGTCAAAGAATAAAGATGGATAAAAATAAATAAATGGAAAACCAATAAAAGAGGCCACACAAAAAAATATTCAGTAGAATTTTTGACTTGTGGGGATACGGGTACTGGCAACCCAGATGGAGAGCACAGCAGGAGCCATGACACAGAGGAGGAGGAGCTGTGGTCCTGGAAAGTCAAGGCAATTAGGTTGAGATAGACAGTGGGAGAATAATCAGGGAAGAAAAGCAAGACAGAGAAGAAAGGCTTGGCAGAACGGAGCCACAGTTACAGCCCCCACTCTGCCTCTGACTTGCTGTGGGGCTGGGCTCAGAGATTTACCTCTGCTCAACAGGCCTCACCAAACTCTACCTTGGACCATTCTGCCTTTGCTGTCTTTGGTCTAGTTAGTTCGGGTTTCTCTTAGGTGCATGGAGGCCCCCAAGCAACTTGCATCTTCAGGACCTTTATAATGCCTGGGCTACTCTGCATCCCAAATTTCATCCCCACATGCTGGGCCAACTCCATTTAACCAGCCGATCTCAGGAAAGCTTCTCCTAAACCTCAACGAGGTGAGCTTCCCAGTCATTTGTGCTCACTGTGCCAGCTTTAGCTTCATGGCATTCATCACATTTACATCATCATCTACTAGAGGAGGTATTTATCTGTTTATCTCCCCACCTCAACCTGGCTCTGAGTTTTGTGAGACTTGGGACCATAGACATCATGTTTTCTGTAGTCTCTGAACTGGCAGACTGACAAAGAGTGATGGAAACTAAGTAAACACCTGAGCAAAGACTGACTGCATAAAAGTATGAAAGTTCTTCAGACCTTCAGACCTTTCCTGTATCAGCAAAATGGAAGCAATAGCAATTACTGCCCCTGCATTACAAACATGTTGGGAGGGAAAAAACAAGGAAGGGAGGCTATTTTTAAATTTAAAATGGAAAAGCTATAAACGATTTAATTATTGAAAGGAAAGCTGTTAGTTACCAACCATAAAACTCTGGTGATCCTGCTAAAGATGGATATGCTCCAGAACTCAGGGGTTAATCTGAGGCTCCAGAGTTGGTAGAAAGCGGCTAGAAAGCACTGCTATGAATTTTTCCCCTAGTAATAGCTGATTATTACTTGGCATTAACTATCTTGTGGGTTTCTGGTGGCTCAACAATAAAGAATCTACATGCCAATGCAGGAGGCAGGTTTGTTTTTTGGGTTGGGGATACGGGTACTGGCAACCCAGATGGAGAGCACAGCAGGAGCCATGACACAGAGGAGGAGGAGCTGTGGTCCTGGAAAGTCAAGGCAATTAGGTTGAGATAGACAGTGGGAGAATAATCAGGGAAGAAAAGCAAGACAGAGAAGAAAGGCTTGGCAGAACGGAGCCACAGTTACAGCCCCCACTCTGCCTCTGACTTGCTGTGGGGCTGGGCTCAGAGATTTACCTCTGCTCAACAGGCCTCACCAAACTCTACCTTGGACCATTCTGCCTTTGCTGTCTTTGGTCTAGTTAGTTCGGGTTTCTCTTAGGTGCATGGAGGCCCCCAAGCAACTTGCATCTTCAGGACCTTTATAATGCCTGGGCTACTCTGCATCCCAAATTTCATCCCCACATGCTGGGCCAACTCCATTTAACCAGCCGATCTCAGGAAAGCTTCTCCTAAACCTCAACGAGGTGAGCTTCCCAGTCATTTGTGCTCACTGTGCCAGCTTTAGCTTCATGGCATTCATCACATTTACATCATCATCTACTAGAGGAGGTATTTATCTGTTTATCTCCCCACCTCAACCTGGCTCTGAGTTTTGTGAGACTTGGGACCATAGACATCATGTTTTCTGTAGTCTCTGAACTGGCAGACTGACAAAGAGTGATGGAAACTAAGTAAACACCTGAGCAAAGACTGACTGCATAAAAGTATGAAAGTTCTTCAGACCTTCAGACCTTTCCTGTATCAGCAAAATGGAAGCAATAGCAATTACTGCCCCTGCATTACAAACATGTTGGGAGGGAAAAAACAAGGAAGGGAGGCTATTTTTAAATTTAAAATGGAAAAGCTATAAACGATTTAATTATTGAAAGGAAAGCTGTTAGTTACCAACCATAAAACTCTGGTGATCCTGCTAAAGATGGATATGCTCCAGAACTCAGGGGTTAATCTGAGGCTCCAGAGTTGGTAGAAAGCGGCTAGAAAGCACTGCTATGAATTTTTCCCCTAGTAATAGCTGATTATTACTTGGCATTAACTATCTTGTGGGTTTCCCTGGTGGCTCAACAATAAAGAATCTACATGCCAATGCAGGAGGCAGGTTTGATCCCTTTGTTGGGAAGATTCCCCTGGAGGAGGAAACGGCAACCCACTCCAGTATTCTTGCCTGGGAAATCCCATGGACAGAGGAGCCTGGTGGGCTACAGTCTAGGTTGTCGCAAGAATCGGACATGACTTAGCGACTAAACAACAATAACAACAATCTTGTAGTTTAATTTGTTTTAATCTAAAGTTTGATAGATTTAATTCCATCTGGAGATACAGTTGATGCCTTAGCTGATCACCTGCAAGTCAATTAAAAAGTAACAAACCTTCTGGACCTCAGTTTCCCCATCTGTTAAATAATAATAATAATCATTGCTCTATACAATCCGTAGGTTTGTGGAGATCAACAGAGACAGCTCATGGCAACACAGCTGACAAACTATAATGTGCTGTGCAGCTCTAGGTGTTCTTATCTTGAAGCAGTACTTGAGCTTCTTTCCCAGGGCAAAAACTGTGTTTGCCCTGTGAAAGGATTGACCCAGAAGAATCCAACTTAAGTAGCACTGGAAGAATTCTTCCTGGCCCCAAGGCGCCAGGAAGATAACAAATGCAGTGCAGCCTTGCTAGGACCCTCTCTGAGTCTGTAGTCCCTGCATGGGGAAGCCTTGGGACAATGACTACCTCTGGTCCCCAATTAGGCACCTACAATCAAGTATCAGGTACCTTTGCCTCACCTCCTGCAGCTAAGTACTACAAAGATAGAGTGGAACAACTCCAAGAGGGATGGATCAGCTGAGCCTCACAACGGTGGTGGTCGAGGACACCTCCCTATCCTCCTGGGGGACAAGATGAGATGGGCATGCCAGCAGCATTCACCCCTCAGCACAGCAGAGGGCAGTGGTGCTCTCATTGCAGTTCACACCCAAGCCAGTCTGGAAGGTAGGGTGCGTCCTCCAGGGTGTGTGTGCAGGGCAGCTGCTCAGGAGGATGTGCCAGGCCCTCTGATACTTGGAATTAGCACTGCCAATCCTCCTTCCTCCCCAACCAAAGTAACCACCCAACGCTGACCAAAATACACACAGGCACACACACACACATGCAGGCACAGAGACAGACAGACATATATCTACATACATACACACACAAACACACAGAGGGGATTTTTCAAATTAATCCTTACAAACTACTGTAACTTAAACCATTTAACATCTATGTTGAACCAAAGGAAAAAAAAAAAGGATAATAGCTTAAGGTTGGGAAGCCTAAGGTTTTTCTTCAGCCAAGGAAAGATATGAGCACATTCTACCAAGCAGTCAAGAGTTGATGCGACCGATATGCGGTTGTCAGTGCTCAGTCAGTCAATCAGTCGTGTCCAACTCTTTGCAACCCCATGGACTGTAGCCCACCAGGCTCCTCTGTCCACGGGCAAGAATACTAGAGTGGGTTGCCGTTTCTTTCTCCAGAGAATCTTCCTGACCCAGGGATCAAGCCCGCATCTCCTGTGTTTCCTGCACTGCAAGCAGATTCTTTACCCCTGAGTCGTTGGGGAAGCACCCAGGGGTCAATAAACTCTACCCTAGCTCCAATTCTCCCACTGTGTGTCTGACATGACCTTAGACCCCACTCTCCCTGTGCTCCAGGAGCCTCCACCTCAAATGAGGCTGTCAGTGGAACCTCCCTGGCTCTGTGTTCTCCCTGCTTCCTTCATCTTCCTAACTGCAGACAGGGGAGGTGTCCCATCTCTAGTTTCTGAGAAACTAAGGCACTCAGGGGCAGAAAGCCAGTGGCCCAGGGGCAGCTCTTTTCCCCCATTCAAAAGGTACTTAAAATGAGTTTAGGCACCTGTGGGGTGCAGGGCACAGTTTTAAGGTATGTGGGTTTATTTGACGAAATTAGAAATCAGGAAAGAGGTCAAAAGGAAGTCAGGTGATGATTTTTAAAGAAAACTGAATTCGTCCTGTCTTTTGCCTCTGAGAGGTGGGATCCCATAGGAGCCTGAGTTAATGGAGGGATTTGGAGTTAGGGTATTAAACCTGCCATTTTTGCTCTAGGAAATAGGCTTTAGAAGGATGGGCTGAGGGAAGCAGGGCCAGATTTTGACAAAATTATGAGGTTGGTGACATTTTGTTCCATGTTCCTCCCCCATCGAGGGCACCTTGATGACCCATTTTTGGGAGAGCTGCCATTCCTTCCTCCCCAACCAAAGTAACCACCCAACGCTGACCAAAATACACACAGGCACACACACACACATGCAGGCACAGAGACAGACAGACATATATCTACATACATACACACACAAACACACAGAGGGGATTTTTCAAATTAATCCTTACAAACTACTGTAACTTAAACCATTTAACATCTATGTTGAACCAAAGGAAAAAAAAAAAGGATAATAGCTTAAGGTTGGGAAGCCTAAGGTTTTTCTTCAGCCAAGGAAAGATATGAGCACATTCTACCAAGCAGTCAAGAGTTGATGCGACCGATATGCGGTTGTCAGTGCTCAGTCAGTCAATCAGTCGTGTCCAACTCTTTGCAACCCCATGGACTGTAGCCCACCAGGCTCCTCTGTCCACGGGCAAGAATACTAGAGTGGGTTGCCGTTTCTTTCTCCAGAGAATCTTCCTGACCCAGGGATCAAGCCCGCATCTCCTGTGTTTCCTGCACTGCAAGCAGATTCTTTACCCCTGAGTCGTTGGGGAAGCACCCAGGGGTCAATAAACTCTACCCTAGCTCCAATTCTCCCACTGTGTGTCTGACATGACCTTAGACCCCACTCTCCCTGTGCTCCAGGAGCCTCCACCTCAAATGAGGCTGTCAGTGGAACCTCCCTGGCTCTGTGTTCTCCCTGCTTCCTTCATCTTCCTAACTGCAGACAGGGGAGGTGTCCCATCTCTAGTTTCTGAGAAACTAAGGCACTCAGGGGCAGAAAGCCAGTGGCCCAGGGGCAGCTCTTTTCCCCCATTCAAAAGGTACTTAAAATGAGTTTAGGCACCTGTGGGGTGCAGGGCACAGTTTTAAGGTATGTGGGTTTATTTGACGAAATTAGAAATCAGGAAAGAGGTCAAAAGGAAGTCAGGTGATGATTTTTAAAGAAAACTGAATTCGTCCTGTCTTTTGCCTCTGAGAGGTGGGATCCCATAGGAGCCTGAGTTAATGGAGGGATTTGGAGTTAGGGTATTAAACCTGCCATTTTTGCTCTAGGAAATAGGCTTTAGAAGGATGGGCTGAGGGAAGCAGGGCCAGATTTTGACAAAATTATGAGGTTGGTGACATTTTTGTTCCATGTTCCTCCCCCCCATCGAGGGCACCTTGATGACCCATTTTTGGGAGAGCCATCCAATGGCTTCGTGACAGACATAACTCCCTCCTGACTCCTCCCAGGCATTGCTTCCCATCCCCGCAAAACTGCCCTGGTTAAGTCCAGTTCTCGACATGTCACCTGATTTCAATGTAGGGAAGTGCCTTTGGGTCCCTAAAAGCCACTTTGTTGCAACAAATAGGTGTTTCTATCTACGAGGGGACAGACCTGTGCTGGGATACAAAAATAGGACATGGCCCTTTCCACAAGGGACAGGCCTAAGGGTGACACTTGAGAATGTTCCTTTCTACCCCTGTTCCCTGACAGCTGTAGGCAGTGAACCTGACCACTGGAGGTGGACTTGAGATTCAAGTTGGCTTTAAGCCCACCCTTCCACAGTCCTGCAGTCATCCAGCGGGAGCGAGCGTCCTGCCAGGGCCCATTCATCATCTCCTCCACATACTGAATTGAACATCTGAACCCAAGAGCTCACCGTGTCTTCTCCATTTCCGATCACTGTGCCCAAATGCCCTACTTATTGATAATGCATTTGGAGATCTGTTTTCTTCCTTCTCCAAGAGAATTGTGTAAAACGCCCATTTCCTCAAACCAAAGCATTTCCAAGAGAATTAGTCAGTCTGTTGAAGTATTAAAAATAATAGCATGCAAAAAAAAAAAAAAAGAAGAAAAAAAAACATAAAAAAAGAAAAAAGAATGAAAACAAAAAAAGAAAAAAAAAAGGAACAGAATAAAAAAGGAAGAGATGGCCTGGGCTATGCAGGAGACCATCCAAAAATTAATTCACATATTTTTAACTTTCAAAGCAGAGTATCCCAGTGTAATGGAGCAATAATATGCACTCCCATTTTTGCAACCGAGGGAACTGAAGTCTCCCCTCTGTCAGTCAGAAGACCTGGATTATCATGCTCCATCATTTGAGGGGATCCCATAGGAGCCTGAGTTAATGGAGGGATTTGGAGTTAGGGTATTAAACCTGCCATTTTTGCTCTAGGAAATAGGCTTTAGAAGGATGGGCTGAGGGAAGCAGGGCCAGATTTTGACAAAATTATGAGGTTGGTGACATTTTTGTTCCATGTTCCTCCCCCCCATCGAGGGCACCTTGATGACCCATTTTTGGGAGAGCCATCCAATGGCTTCGTGACAGACATAACTCCCTCCTGACTCCTCCCAGGCATTGCTTCCCATCCCCGCAAAACTGCCCTGGTTAAGTCCAGTTCTCGACATGTCACCTGATTTCAATGTAGGGAAGTGCCTTTGGGTCCCTAAAAGCCACTTTGTTGCAACAAATAGGTGTTTCTATCTACGAGGGGACAGACCTGTGCTGGGATACAAAAATAGGACATGGCCCTTTCCACAAGGGACAGGCCTAAGGGTGACACTTGAGAATGTTCCTTTCTACCCCTGTTCCCTGACAGCTGTAGGCAGTGAACCTGACCACTGGAGGTGGACTTGAGATTCAAGTTGGCTTTAAGCCCACCCTTCCACAGTCCTGCAGTCATCCAGCGGGAGCGAGCGTCCTGCCAGGGCCCATTCATCATCTCCTCCACATACTGAATTGAACATCTGAACCCAAGAGCTCACCGTGTCTTCTCCATTTCCGATCACTGTGCCCAAATGCCCTACTTATTGATAATGCATTTGGAGATCTGTTTTCTTCCTTCTCCAAGAGAATTGTGTAAAATGCCCATTTCCTCAAACCAAAGCATTTCCAAGAGAATTAGTCAGTCTGTTGAAGTATTAAAAATAATAGCATGCAAAAAAAAAAAAAGAAGAAAAAAAAACATAAAAAAAGAAAAAAGAATGAAAACAAAAAAAGAAAAAAAAAAGGAACAGAATAAAAAAGGAAGAGATGGCCTGGGCTATGCAGGAGACCATCCAAAAATTAATTCACATATTTTTAACTTTCAAAGCAGAGTATCCCAGTGTAATGGAGCAATAATATGCACTCCCATTTTTGCAACCGAGGGAACTGAAGTCTCCCCTCTGTCAGTCAGAAGACCTGGATTATCATGCTCCATCATGTCTGGAGGTTTGAGGGTGGATCCCTCCTAACAGAGTTCACGTCTTTGAGCATTAGTATGGTACTGCTCTTAGTATGCTGGGTGTGGCTGGGAGGACTGGGCAGTTATGCCCAGTGACTTGGCTTTACTCCACATATGGCAAGTGGGAGGTACTTGGAACTCCAGGCTGTGGAATCCCATAGAGGGGATGTGACGAGGTCTAGGGAACGTGGCCTCTGCCTCCAGTTCTGCTGCTACCTTGGCCAGGACCTCAGCCAGGTACCTTCGTTTCTCCAGGTCTCAATTTCCTCATCTGTAAAATTATGGCTTTGGCTGGGAAACAAGTTTCTCTTGAACCAGTCCTGGTCTATAACGCAGGTTTTACTAAAGTGGGGAAAGATGAGGGAGGTCCTCTTAAAGTCAAATGCATTGAGTCTAAGAGATAGTCCTCAGTCTTGAGCCTGAGTTTTCCTACAGGCATCCCTGGTGGCTCAGTGGTAAAGAATTCGCCTGCCAATGCAGAAGATACAAGTTCAGCCTCTAGGTCAGGAAGATTCCCGGGAGGAAGCCAAGGGAACCCACTTCAGCATTCTTCCCTGGAGAATTCCATGGACAGAGGAGTCTGGTGGGCCACAGTTGCAAAAAAGTCAGGGTTGCAAAAGAGTCAGCACAACTTAGTGACTAAAACAACAACAAATGTTAAAACTTCATTTGAAAAAATTATTGTATGGTACAAATGAATGACAGTTAAGTTTTATTTTGCTTTGTTCTGTGTTTACTGTCTTAACTCAGTAAAATGAAAAAGAAAAAAAAAAAAAACAACCTGCACTTCTTTGTCAGTTCTCAAAATATCTTCTGAACTGTACTGGACTACCAAACTGAGGGGACAGAGACCACTAGAGTGGATGGCCTCTAAGCTCACTTGTGGTTGATTTCCACCCTTGCTGGTGGTAAGCTCAGCATCATCCTTACTAGGAAAAGTAGTTGTTTATCTATTTTTAACGGTCCTCAACTGTGACTGCACATAAATTCACAAGGCAGCCTTCACAAAATATTGAATTCTCAGGGCTCCCTCTCTCACAAATCAATTGAACCAGAGACCCTGAGAGGGAGGCCCAAGCAAGGGGACTTTGTTAAAAGCTCCCAGGCAGTACCACTGATGTATCCTCCTAACAGAGTTCACGTCTTTGCGCATTAGTATGGTACTGCTCTTAGTATGCTGGGTGTGGCTGGGAGGACTGGGCAGTTATGCCCAGTGACTTGGCTTTACTCCACATATGGCAAGTGGGAGGTACTTGGAACTCCAGGCTGTGGAATCCCATAGAGGGGATGTGACGAGGTCTAGGGAACGTGGCCTCTGCCTCCAGTTCTGCTGCTACCTTGGCCAGGACCTCAGCCAGGTACCTTCGTTTCTCCAGGTCTCAATTTCCTCATCTGTAAAATTATGGCTTTGGCTGGGAAACAAGTTTCTCTTGAACCAGTCCTGGTCTATAACGCAGGTTTTACTAAAGTGGGGAAAGATGAGGGAGGTCCTCTTAAAGTCAAATGCATTGAGTCTAAGAGATAGTCCTCAGTCTTGAGCCTGAGTTTTCCTACAGGCATCCCTGGTGGCTCAGTGGTAAAGAATTCGCCTGCCAATGCAGAAGATACAAGTTCAGCCTCTAGGTCAGGAAGATTCCCGGGAGGAAGCCAAGGGAACCCACTTCAGCATTCTTCCCTGGAGAATTCCATGGACAGAGGAGTCTGGTGGGCCACAGTTGCAAAAAAGTCAGGGTTGCAAAAGAGTCAGCACAACTTAGTGACTAAAACAACAACAAATGTTAAAACTTCATTTGAAAAAATTATTGTATGGTACAAATGAATGACAGTTAAGTTTTATTTTGCTTTGTTCTGTGTTTACTGTCTTAACTCAGAAAAATGAAAAAAAAAAAAAAAAAAAAAAACAACCTGCACTTCTTTGTCAGTTCTCAAAATATCTTCTGAACTGTACTGGACTACCAAACTGAGGGGACAGAGACCACTAGAGTGGATGGCCTCTAAGCTCACTTGTGGTTGATTTCCACCCTTGCTGGTGGTAAGCTCAGCATCATCCTTACTAGGAAAAGTAGTTGTTTATCTATTTTTAACGGTCCTCAACTGTGACTGCACATAAATTCACAAGGCAGCCTTCACAAAATATTGAATTCTCAGGGCTCCCTCTCTCACAAATCAATTGAACCAGAGACCCTGAGAGGGAGGCCCAAGCAAGGGGACTTTGTTAAAAGCTCCCCAGGCAGTACCACTGATGTGAAGCTGGGAATGAGAACCACGGGCAGAGGCATCACAGACCGGACTGTATAAAAGGATTACTTGTGAAAATGTTCATAAAAATTCAGATTCCTAGCCTCTGCTCTGGATTTACTAAATCAGTAGAAACTCTGGAGCTCAAGGAATCTTTGTTTTCGAAAAGCTTTCCAAGTAAGACCATTGCAGTCAGGTCTGAGACTGATATTAAGTACAGGTAACTATTACATATTAAAAGCTGAGGAACCTCAGGAAGGTTCACTGCTCCTTAATGCATCTTTCTGACATAAAGGTAATATTTGAAATGTCAGCATTTAGGACCCATTCATTGCCCCATAGCATCTGCCTTAAGAATGTCTCTGTTAAGAAGGTCAATGACTTCATCCAATCCCTTTCATTCCAGACACAACTCTGAACTTGTGGAATTGGAGGAGGAATGGGTAGGTGATGCAGAAAAAGACAAGAAAGTGCCAGAAACAGATTTCTCTGCCCACACCTCTGCCCTGCCTGGCCCCGGCTGTGTCCTATATCTGAACGTCTTTTTCAGGTGTGTGGCTGAGGCAGACCATCCACATCCTCTACTACGCAGACCCCCTAACCCCCACATACAGTGCAGCCAGGCCACTGGCCATGATGGATCAATGCAACTTTCCAGTGACAGTATGTTAGACCACTTGCTTGGCAAACCCAGAAGTGAAAGGTTCAGCAAAGTTCTGGTTGTCTATGATTCATATTTTTATCAGCCCTCCCTTTGAGATGCTGAGAACTTTGTGTTGCTATGTGCCTAAGCAAAGCCCAAAGGAGCTAGAAACCTTCAGAAAACTATATTAAGGGTCCAAAAGCTTTTGCATGAATGAAGTGGTTGAGATAAGATCTACTATAAAACAGACCAGTGATAAATGAAAGCAATGAACCATATCCAGATCTCAGACTCCAAGGATGCTGCTGCCTTCAGACCTTCATGAAATTCCCATGAGAGGACCCAAGGTTGAACTAACATCCAAGAGAGCTGCTACCCCCAAAACACCTCCAACCAGACATCAATCACACAGATCTGTCCTTCTTAACCCTGCCTTCCAGCCCAGGGTTAGGAGGCTGTTCAGAAAAGGGAATGACATACTGGAGGATACTGAACTGATCTCTGAAGGGATGAGCACAGAATCATTCATTCATTCATCAATAATAGTAAGAGTCAACATTTATTGAGCCCCTACTCTGTAAGAGGCACTATTCTAATCATTTCAAATGTATTAGTTAATTTAACTTTTGCAAGTATCCTTTAAGATAGGTATCATCTTTAGCTACATGTCATAGAGCAAGACACAGAAACACAGATGGGTAAATAAGTTCTGGAAGAACACAGGTAGTACATGTTGGAGCCAGTATTCAAACCCAGGAAGCATGTGCCAGACACTGGCCTAGACAGTTGGGAATATAATGGTGGGTTATACCACAGAGTCCTAGGATGATGAAGGGTGAAATCTGAGGCCAGAAAGGCAGTGGGAAGGGTTATGGGAAGTAGATTCCTCCGTGATGCACCATTGGCTTTGAGAAAGTCTCTTTTCCTTTCTAACCTCAACTTATCTACCTATAAAATGTGAATGGTGCTCTAAATAGTCTCTAACAAACAAAAGATAAAAAACATAAAGTCGTGAACTAGTAGTGGAAGCAGTGGGTAGGATGTTGATGCAGGAGTGGTAATAAAGAGGGGATGTAGGACTTCCCCAGTGGTCCAGTGGCTAAGAATCCCCCTTACAATGCAAGGGACACCAGTTTAATACCTAGTCCTGGAAGATCCCATAAGCCATGGGGCAATTGAGCCCATGTGCACAACTAATGAGCCCCAACCTGGAGCCTGTGAGCTGCAACCACTGAAGCCCACATACCCTAGAGCTTGTGCTCCACAACAAAAGAAGCCTCCACAGTGAGAAGCCTGTGTATTGCAACTAGAGAGGAGCCCTGCTTGCCACAAGTAGAGAAAGCCCATGCACAGGAATGAAGATCCAGCACAGTCAAAAAACAAATAAGTATTTAAAAAGAGGGAATGCAATCCCCCAACGATGCCAACAGCCATTCTGTCCTTCTCTGTATTCTGAGGGAACCCACATCGAGTATCCTTCTTTTAAATCTGAGAGATTCATGCAGTACCCATGAGAGGGGGTAAAGGGAGAAAACAGGAGAAGCCTTCCCTCCACTCCCTGGTGAGTTTCCTTTAAATGATGTATCAACTGTCACTAAAAAAAGGTATTAGAGATGCAGGGAGTTTAAGGCAAGGACTCTGCTGGTCATTTCAGTGTACATGTTCCCAACAGCCAACAGCATCAAATATACATCCCTATCTGAAAGTAACTCTGCCAGGGCATCAGAAAAGTGCATTTGCTAAATACCTAAACATCTGGACGGCAGCCTTTCTAGAGGAAGCAGAGCCAGAGCTCAAAGTGACAGTGCAACTAGCTTAGACAGATGAAAGCACAGAGGTGGCCAGAAAACATCACCCCAGCGAGGCTGCCACCGAGTGGGGTGGGCCAGTATGAGACGAGCGTTGGCAATGAGCCCCTTGTTTACAGCAGCATCCTCAGCTAACAAACAAAATGTGTTGCCCCTCTAACTTGCTCCAAGGTCAAAAATGAACCTTCTGTTCCATCTTTATTCCAATCAAAAGATGTAATTCTAGGCCACAGTGTTGGCTTGGCAAAGCACAACCAACACCCTTCGAAATGCGCTGTGCTTCTGGAGACTAACTTGGGTCGGTTCCCATGACAGCAATCATTCTGGGACCTGAGGCTCTTTGCTGAGCATAATCTACAGCTCCCCATGGCACCACCACCACGAACATCCAGAACTCTCTCTTCCTCTCCTCCTTGCTTCTCCTTTCCTCTTCTCTTCTTTGTCTCCCTGTCTGCTTGTCTTCTCTCATAAAGCTATCATGAAGTTGTTCAAAATGAAGATAGTGAAAACAGTTTGGAAGCTCCTCAGAAAGGTAAATATAGTGCTACCCTATGACCCAGCAGCCATTCTTCTCCTAAGTACCTACCCAAGAGAATCGAAAACACGTGACCACCCAAAACCTGTCAGCACAGTGCCACAAGGAATGAAGATCCAGCACAGTAAAAAAAGTATTTAAAGAGGGAATGCAATCCCCAACGATGCCAACAGCCATTCTGTCCTTCTCTGTATTCTGAGGGAACCCACATCGAGTATCCTTCTTTTAAATCTGAGAGATTCATGCAGTACCCATGAGAGGGGGTAAAGGGAGAAAACAGGAGAAGCCTTCCTCCACTCCCTGTGAGTTTCCTTTAAATGATGTATCAACTGTCACTAAAAAAAGGTATTAGAGATGCAGGGAGTTTAAGGCAAGGACTCTGCTGGTCATTTCAGTGTACATGTTCCCAACAGCCAACAGCATCAAATATACATCCCTATCTGAAAGTAACTCTGCCAGGGCATCAGAAAAGTGCATTTGCTAAATACCTAAACATCTGGACGGCAGCCTTTCTAGAGGAAGCAGAGCCAGAGCTCAAAGTGACAGTGCAACTAGCTTAGACAGATGAAAGCACAGAGGTGGCCAGAAAACATCACCCCAGCGAGGCTGCCACCGAGTGGGGTGGGCCAGTATGAGACGAGCGTTGGCAATGAGCCCCTTGTTTACAGCAGCATCCTCAGCTAACAAACAAAATGTGTTGCTCTCTCTAACTTGCTCCAAGGTCAAAAATGAACCTTCTGTTCCATCTTTATTCCAATCAAAAGATGTAATTCTAGGCCACAGTGTTGGCTTGGCAAAGCACAACCAACACCCTTCGAAATGCGCTGTGCTTCTGGAGACTAACTTGGGTCGGTTCCCATGACAGCAATCATTCTGGGACCTGAGGCTCTTTGCTGAGCATAATCTACAGCTCCCCATGGCACCACCACCACGAACATCCAGAACTCTCTCTTCCTCTCCTCCTTGCTTCTCCTTTCCTCTTCTCTTCTTTGTCTCCCTGTCTGCTTGTCTTCTCTCATAAAGCTATCATGAAGTTGTTCAAAATGAAGATAGTGAAAACAGTTTGGAAGCTCCTCAGAAAGGTAAATATAGTGCTACCCTATGACCCAGCAGCCATTCTTCTCCTAAGTACCTACCCAAGAGAATCGAAAACACGTGACCACCCAAAAACCTGTACATGAATGTCCGCAGCAGTTTTATTCACAATAGCCAAAAAGTGGAAACAATGCAAATGGTTATCAATGGATGAATGTATAAACAAAATGTGGCAAATCTATACAATGGAGTATTATTTGGTCATAAAAAGGAATGGCGTACTCACATGCTACAATGTGGATGAACCTCAAAAACATTATGCTAAATGAAAGAAGCCAGTTACAAAAGACCACACATTGTACAGTTCTATTTATGTGAAATGTCTTGAGGAGGAAATCTATAGAGGCAGAAGTGGATTAGTGGTTGCTTAGGGTTGGGGTGGGGCTTCCCAGGTGGTTCAGTGGTAAAGACTGTGCCTGCTAAGCAGGAGACACAGGTTTGATTCCTGGGTCAGGAAGACCCCCTGGAGTAGGAAATGGCAACCCACTCCAGTATTCTTGCCTGGGAAATCTCACGGAGAGAGGAGACTGGTAGGCAATAGTCCATGGGGTCGCAAAGAATCAGACATAAAACTTAGGGGCTAAATGACAACAACAAGGGTTAGAGTGACTACTAATAAATACGAGGTTTCTTTTAAAGGAGACAAAACCGTGCTAAAGTTAGACCATAGTGGTTGTTGCACAGCTCTGTGAAATACTGAAAGAAGGAGCCATACACTTTAAGCTGGTGAATTATATGGCATATGAATCTCAGTTCAATAAATTTGTCTTAAAACGAATATACTACTTAAATATACCTTGTAATATAATATAATAAAGCTTACAGGATATTTAAGTGGATTACATTTTTACACAGTTTTAGAGAAAATGGATGTGAAGTTTTCTATTACCTCTTTCTTCCTTTCTCACTACAGGGAGATATTCTCATAAAAGTGGAAAGGAATTGCCTAATGCCTTTCATCTCAAATTTTAATCTCAAACGGATGTAAATCAGGTATTTTTATGATAGGTGTCCCAAGAAAAGGATATTGCTTTAGCCAAAACTAAAAATGATGGAAATTGAATATACTGAAGGATTTCATTATTTTAAATACGATACGAGAAAACAGACATTTAAATTGGCTATACAAGTTTCTACATAGTCAAAGCTATGGTTTTCCCAGTAGTCAAGTATTGATGTAAGAGTTGGACCATAAAGAAGGCTGAGTGTCAAAGACTTGATGCTCTCAACTCATAGTGCTAGAGAAGACTCTTGAGAGTCCCTGGGATAGCAAGATCAAATCAGTCAATTCTAAAGGAAATCAACCCTGAAGATTCATTGTAAGGACTGATGCTGAAGTTGAAGCTCCAATACTTTGACCACTGATGGGAAGAGCCAACTCACTGGAAAAGACCCTGATGCTGGGAAAGATTGAGAGTGAGAGGAGAAGGGGGCAGCAGAGGATGAGATGGTTAGATAGCATCATTGACTCAATGGGCACGAATCTGAGCAAACTCTAGGAGATAGTCGAAGACAGAGGGACGCAGTGGGCTGCATTCTATGGGGTTGGAAACAGTGGAATATGACTTAGTGACTGAACAACAATAGAAGTTTCACCCCAAGGAACAGTAGAAGACAGGAGACAATCATCTACCATGGATTGTTAGATATCTGTCTGCCAGGAGGCATAGTGAGTGTCCTAGAACTTCAGGACTTTTCTCCACATTTTTCTGAGTCAGAGACAGAATGTTCAATTCGCCTCTCAGAGCAAAGGTTCTGTTTTCACTTGTGGCTCCCTGATTTCTCAGCAGGATTGCTCTCAGATCGCCATTACTATTTGATGCCATCAGCACTGCAGAACTGTGTCTACAAGACCTTGGGCAAGTGGAGCGCAACTCCTCAGCAGGAAAGGAGTTCCCACCATGCTCCCTCCAGGCTTGTTCTGAGAATCAAGTGTGATAGTGGATGGAAAATGTTTAGAAAGCAATAAAATATTTTTCACCTGAGAAGGTCTGCTACAACTAATCTCCATCTTGAAACAACGGTAGCATTCGCTGGAGGGAATTAACTTTCCGGCATAAGAATATGTGTGATATTAAGGAGATCATGTCACCAGAATACAGGGAAGACCCACTGCGTTTGGAAAAATCATAGCCTCTTGGAATCAAAGAATTTGAAATACGATACGAGAAAACAGACATTTAAATTGGCTATACAAGTTTCTACATAGTCAAAGCTATGGTTTTCCCAGTAGTCAAGTATTGATGTAAGAGTTGGACCATAAAGAAGGCTGAGTGTCAAAGACTTGATGCTCTCAACTCATAGTGCTAGAGAAGACTCTTGAGAGTCCCTGGGATAGCAAGATCAAATCAGTCAATTCTAAAGGAAATCAACCCTGAAGATTCATTGTAAGGACTGATGCTGAAGTTGAAGCTCCAATACTTTGACCACTGATGGGAAGAGCCAACTCACTGGAAAAGACCCTGATGCTGGGAAAGATTGAGAGTGAGAGGAGAAGGGGGCAGCAGAGGATGAGATGGTTAGATAGCATCATTGACTCAATGGGCACGAATCTGAGCAAACTCTAGGAGATAGTCGAAGACAGAGGGACGCAGTGGGCTGCATTCTATGGGGTTGGAAACAGTGGAATATGACTTAGTGACTGAACAACAATAGAAGTTTCACCCCAAGGAACAGTAGAAGACAGGAGACAATCATCTACCATGGATTGTTAGATATCTGTCTGCCAGGAGGCATAGTGAGTGTCCTAGAACTTCAGGACTTTTCTCCACATTTTTCTGAGTCAGAGACAGAATGTTCAATTCGCCTCTCAGAGCAAAGGTTCTGTTTTCACTTGTGGCTCCCTGATTTCTCAGCAGGATTGCTCTCAGATCGCCATTACTATTTGATGCCATCAGCACTGCAGAACTGTGTCTACAAGACCTTGGGCAAGTGGAGCGCAACTCCTCAGCAGGAAAGGAGTTCCCACCATGCTCCCTCCAGGCTTGTTCTGAGAATCAAGTGTGATAGTGGATGGAAAATGTTTAGAAAGCAATAAAATATTTTTCACCTGAGAAGGTCTGTTACAACTAATCTCCATCTTGAAACAACGGTAGCATTCGCTGGAGGGAATTAACTTTCCGGCATAAGAATATGTGTGATATTAAGGAGATCATGTCACCAGAATACAGGGAAGACCCACTGCGTTTGGAAAAATCATAGCCTCTTGGAATCAAAGAATTTGAAATCAGCAGGAACTCAGAAAGCATCTAGTTGGTAGAAGACCTTAGTGATATTTGAATCTTCTCTGTAACTATCCTGACAAGTGATTCAGAGTCAGATCCACTGGCTTTGTGTTCTGATCAACTGAAGCACCATTTTTCAACTTAGGTGTCAATTCACCCATCTAAGAGAGTCACCTAACTTCAATTCATCAAGTTTTCTGTGCCCAGATTTAGTCTAGAAAGTATGACTGATGCTCTGCTCTTCTGGAGTTTTCAGTATGGATGGAGAAGTAAAATTCTCATATTTGAGTCAATCAAAAATACTAATAAATAAGACAATATTTAAGTTAAACACCAGAAGGTATGTAGAGTTCTTGTATTCATTTTCTAGGGTTGTTGTAACATACTGCCACAAATTTGGTGGCTTAAAACAACACAGACTTATTCTCTGAGTTTTAGAAGCCAGAAGTCAAAAATATGTCTCGAGTTGTTCACAGGACTGGTTTCTTCTGTAGGCTTCATGAGAGAATCTATTCCTTGACTCTTTGAGCTTCTGATTTCTGTCAGCACTCCTCAGCTTGTGGTCACATGATTCCAATTTCTTTTTGGTCACACTGTCTTCTCTTTTGTAGTCAAATCTCTGCCCCCTGCTTTCATCTTATAAGGACATTTGTGATTACATTTACAGCCTACCTGAATTATCCAAAATAATCTCACCTTCTCAAGATCCTTTTTTTTTCTTTTAAATATTTTACATTTATTTTTTATTTTACTCTTTATTTTTACAGAGTTTCGTTGTTTACAGAAATGTATAATTCCAGATTAGTCATATGTATATCTATATCCCTGGACCCCTCCCTCCTCTGCCCCCTTCCCAGTCCCACCCATCCCATCCCTCCAGGTCATCGTACCGCACCCCTGCAGGATCCCCTATTCCTGCAGCGCAATGACAATAGCTACCTTTTTCATATATGATAGTATAGTTTTCCATGTTACTACCTCTACTGCGTCCCATCCACTGTTCATTCCCCACAATGTCCATATGTCTGTTTTCTATGTCTGTTTTTTCATCGCTTCACTGCGTGTGTTATCATTACCATCTCACTAGATTCCATATATATGTGTCAGTACTTAATCACACTTGTAAAGTCTCTTTTGCCATATAAAGTAACACAGGTTTGAGGGATTAGGAGAGGATATGTTGGAGGACTGTTACTTAGGCTACCACAGTCTTCAAAAGCATCAGTGGTCTAGAGGTAGATAAATTAACTTTGGCCTGGAGAAATGACTTTGAGGAAAGCAGACTTAAGATCAATTTAAACATGGATGGAATCTGACCAAGAATGAAAGAAGAGAATTAAATTAAGAGTGAAAATAATCAGGCAGTCTTGTATTAAGCATCACTTATGAAGTCATACTCCTGTTAGGTTCTTCTGGAGGGAAACCCCAACATGCAGTCTCTATCTCAAGAAACCTATGATGAATTTGAAGAAGAAACATAGGTTCATAAGATGGTGAATATACTACTCAGCATTTTCCACAGGGAAAGGAGAGTTCAGCAAGAGCTATGGTCAGGGTAGTCTTATACTACGAGAGGTGGGCTGTGAGTGGGCCATCTCCCACTATCTCAAACAGTGGGTGGGGCTGAGTATCAAGAGGAAGAAAGAGCCAAAAGGCTTGATAAGATGGAGCTCACTGGAAACCTTACCCAGAGGAGCTACAACAGAACAATGGGATGGAAGACAGGTTTCAGCAAGTTAAGCAGGTAATGGATGGGTGAGAAATGGAGGCATAGAAACAGAGAAGAGAAGGAAAATAAAAATGGATCACCATGGGCTTCCCCTGATGGTCCAGTGGATAAGGACACCGCCTTGCAGTGCAAGGGGCGCCGGTTCGATCCCTGGCCTGGGAAGATTCCACGTGCCGCGGAGCGGCTGGACTGATGTGTCCAATTACCGAGCCAGAGCTCTGGAGCGCATGCGCCCAGAGCCGGCACTCTGCAACAGACACCACCGCAATGGGAGGCCCACAGGAGCCAAAGAACAAAGATGGATGAAAACGGAGAAATGAAAGACCAATAGAAGTGGCCCGCCCGCTCCCCTCCCTCCCCAACCTGACCCCTGCCCAAAATAAATAAATAAATAAATCTTTAAAAAAAAAAAAATGGATCACCATAAGGAAGAGTGATAGATTAGAAAAAGAAGCAGGAGGTTGCTTTGTTTTATAATTAAAAAAAAAAATTTATTTATTTATTTATTTATTTATTTTTGGCAGGGGGCAGGTTGGGGAGGGAGGGGTGTGGGAGGGCCACTTCTATTGGTCTTTAATTTATCTATTTTCATCCATCTTTGTTCTTTGGCCCCTGTGGGCCTCTCATCGCAGTGGCCTCTGTTGTTGCAGAGCACGGGTTCTAGGTGTATGCGCTCCAGAGCTCTGGCTCAGTAATTGAACACATCGGTCCAGCCACTCCATGGCACTTGGGATCTTCCCGGGTCAGGGATCAAACCCACGCCCCTTGCACTGCAAGGCGGTGTCCTTACCCACTGGACCACCAGGGAAGCCCTGTTTTATAATTTTTACTACGGTATAGTTTTTTTTACAATGTTGTGTTAGTTTCTGCTGTAGAGTGAAGTGAATCAGCTGTATGTAGACACAGATTCCCTCTTTTTCAGATTTCCTTCCCATTTAGGTCCCCACAGAGCAATAGGTTCCCTGTAGTTATCTATTTTATACATCGTAGTATATATGTGTCAATCCCAATTTCCTAATTCATTCCATTACTGCTCTTTCCTCCCTTGGTGTTCATACATTTGTTCTCTGCATCTGTGTCTCTATCTTTACTTGCAAATAGCTTCATTTGTACCACCTTCAGTGTGCATCCTGGTTCCAAATCCCTGGACTTGTGGGAGAAACTACAAAGTCTGAGGTAAACAGAGGAATGAGAAGTTGAGGAAATGTGTCACATCTTAGACATGCTAAGAAGTATCTTTAAAAGACAACTCTGTCAACAATGTAAAGAGTAGATGGAAGGAAGAAAGAGAAAGTGGAGAAATAGTTTGGATTATGGTTATAATTCACTCAAGAAATGACAAGAGCATGAACTAAAGCAGCAGCAATTGCACTGGAGCAGAGAACAGAGTGAGGATGTCTTAACCACTTTTCCACTGGGAGTGCTTTGACTCTGAGAAATAACGAGATGAAAGTCCGTCAACAGACACTGCTTGGTGGTATTGATTGAGCCATGCTGGGCTATCAATTCCCAACATTTCTTCCTTGGGTTACAAGACATGGCTATTTATCTTCAGCCTTCAATCTGGAGTAGGATAATTCCTTGCTAGAAAAGAATATCTAAGAGATAAATGACGGCCTGCAAGTGGCCACACAACAAGGGCCACCATAGTGTTACTACCAAGGTCAAAATACCTAGCTCAATTCCACACAGGTACCACAGCCCCTGTAGCAACTAGAGTCCCAGCTACACCTTATAACACTGCTGATATTCTGCCATATATTTTTTTAACCATTTACTGTGAGTGAACCTGAGTCTCAATGTAGAATATATAAGTACAGTGAAGATATTTTGCCTTCATAGTCTTCTACTTCAGTTACTCTGCCTCTATCATGAGGTCAAGTGTTAATTAAAAAAAAAATTTTTTTTTTTTTGGCCACTTCAAGGTCTTTCATTTATTTCCATCTTTCTTCTTTGACTTGTATGGGTCTCCCATTGCAGTGGCCTCTCTCGTTGCAGAGCACCGGCTCTGGGCACGTGCGCTCCAGAGCTCTGGCTCCGTAGTTGGACACATCAGTCCAGCTGCTCCGTGGCACATGGTATCTTTGCAGGCCAGGGATCGAACAGGCGCCCCTTGCACTGCAAGGCGGTGTCCTTACCCATTGGACCGCCACGGAAGCCCGGAGGTCAAGTGCTATTTACTAATTTCTTCTACCTAGGGGGCACCTATTGGGAATTAGATTCAGTAGCCAGAGTGCGTGTCTTGGGGAGACAACACTAGGATGATGTCATTCTCTTGGGAACATCATGTCAGGCTACCTTGGTGCTTCAGAGCCCAGGTGTTTAATTCATTAACTACTCTTCAATTGGGTGACTGGGGAGAGACCTGAAATTAACAGATCCACTCCCTGTAAATTTTGTTATACTTTCCTAAATACATGGAGATAAATCTGGGATCACAGAAACAGAAGAACTTTTGGAGATGGGTTCAAATTCTTGCCCCATGATTTACTAGCAATGAGATATTGAAGGCACTTAATATCATTGAGCTAATTGTCTTGGGTGCAAAACAGAAATGCCGATAACACTTGTATTACACAGTTGTTGTTAGGGTCAAATAAGTTCAAGGAGGTGAAAATGTTGTATAAATAAAAATATATCATGCACAAGCACATTATTTATAAAAGATTTTCCAGGAAACTTTAGCCTTTCCCCATATCTCAATTGTTTGCCCCTTAAGTCCAAATCATATTGATTCTTATCAAAGAAGTCTTCTCAATATACCTAAGTCAGTCTAGTCTCACTTCAGCTTACTTGTATCTCCTTTTTTTTTTTTTTCCAAAACAAGGAAGAAAGTGATATCAGGTTGTGCTTCTTTTTTTTTTTAAACCTTTATTTTGCTTTTAACTTTTACAGAGTTTTGTTATTTACAGATACGTATGTTCCCAGATTAGTCATATGTATATCACCCCCTTCCCACCCCTCCCAACCATCACACAGCACCCCTGAAGGATCCCCTTTTCTCACAGAGCAATGACTAGAGCTATTTTCTTCACTTATGATAGTACAGGCCTTCATGCTACTTCCTTTACGCCTCCCACCGTCTGTTCCTTCCAGCACCATTTGACCCAGCAATCCCACTCTTAGGCTTATACCCTGATGAAATCAAATCTGAAAGAAGCACCTGTACCCCAATGTTCATTGCAGCTCTCTATACAATAGCTAGAACATGGAAGCAACCTAGATGCCCATCGATGAACGAATGGATCCAAAAGCTCTGGTACATATATACAATGGAATACTACACAGCTGTAAAGAGAAATGCAGAAGAATCAGCCCTAATGAGGTGGCTGGATCTAGAACGTATCATCAAAAGTGAAGTCAGTCAGAAAGAGAAGGACAAATACAGTATATTAACACATATATATGTAATCTAGTATGATGGTGATGATGGCACACGCGGTGAAGCGACGGAAAGACAGACATGGACAGTGGACATATGGTTGTGCTTCTTTTAAAAGCAAATCTTTATACTGTGTGTGGCCTTCCAGTCTCAGTACCAGCTGCCTCTGTTATGCCTTTAGGACCCTACACCTTGAATTTCCCAGCCAGCTTCCAGAGGGTTTTGACACTGGGACTCAAGGACTCTGTACTAGGGACCCTATAAGCTCTCTCTCAGGATGAAGGTCAGACATAGACAATGATGTCAAAGTCTAGGGACTGATAAAGCAAAAGGACTCTTTGGCTCTTTCCCAAAGCCCCTTCCCACAAGAGGAGTTCTATTTCCCTGTACACCTGAGAACAATTGGGAATGTGCTTACAGGAAGTACCAGAGACTTCATGTTAGGGGCTACTTTTACTGTCCCTAAGATCCCTCCATTTATGATGCATGTATTGGACTTCAAATTCCCACTCGAGACTACAGAAGTCAAGATACTACCCTGAAGAGGTCACGTCACTAAGTCATATACATATGTATACATATGGAAACCTCTAGAAGAAATATGGAGGACCTCAAAAATTGTGTACTGTGCTCAAAGTGGTTAAGATCCTAAATACTCATTTTTCTTCTGATGAGATACCTGAATTTTCCTAGTCAGAGAACATGATCACATAATCGTGTGGCCCAGGTAGATTTTTCAGAGCCAATGTAGATGTGATCAGGCTGCTGGGTGGGATAGTACAGGCCTTCATGCTACTTCCTTTACGCCTCCACCGCTGTTCCTTCCAGCACCATTTGACCCAGCAATCCCACTCTTAGGCTTATACCCTGATGAAATCAAATCTGAAAGAAGCACCTGTACCCCAATGTTCATTGCAGCTCTCTATACAATAGCTAGAACATGGAAGCAACCTAGATGCCCATCGATGAACGAATGGATCCAAAAGCTCTGGTACATATATACAATGGAATACTACACAGCTGTAAAGAGAAATGCAGAAGAATCAGCCCTAATGAGGTGGCTGGATCTAGAACGTATCATCAAAAGTGAAGTCAGTCAGAAAGAGAAGGACAAATACAGTATATTAACACATATATATGTAATCTAGTATGATGGTGATGATGGCACACGCGGTGAAGCGACGGAAAGACAGACATGGACAGTGGACATATGGTTGTGCTTCTTTTAAAAGCAAATCTTTATACTGTGTGTGGCCTTCCAGTCTCAGTACCAGCTGCCTCTGTTATGCCTTTAGGACCCTACACCTTGAATTTCCCAGCCAGCTTCCAGAGGGTTTTGACACTGGGACTCAAGGACTCTGTACTAGGGACCCTATAAGCTCTCTCTCAGGATGAAGGTCAGACATAGACAATGATGTCAAAGTCTAGGGACTGATAAAGCAAAAGGACTCTTTGGCTCTTTCCCAAAGCCCCTTCCCACAAGAGGAGTTCTATTTCCCTGTACACCTGAGAACAATTGGGAATGTGCTTACAGGAAGTACCAGAGACTTCATGTTAGGGGCTACTTTTACTGTCCCTAAGATCCCTCCATTTATGATGCATGTATTGGACTTCAAATTCCCACTCGAGACTACAGAAGTCAAGATACTACCCTGAAGAGGTCACGTCACTAAGTCATATACATATGTATACATATGGAAACCTCTAGAAGAAATATGGAGGACCTCAAAAATTGTGTACTGTGCTCAAAGTGGTTAAGATCCTAAATACTCATTTTTCTTCTGATGAGATACCTGAATTTTCCTAGTCAGAGAACATGATCACATAATCGTGCGTGTGTGGCCCAGGTAGATTTTTCAGAGCCAATGTAGATGTGATCAGGCTGCTGGGTGGGGCCAGGGCTTTGAAGCAGCTACTTGAAGGCACAGACTGACAAACTGAGAAAAGCAGATCATTAATAAAGGTGAATTCTGTGACCCTCTTCATTCCTCAGGACATCTCGCAGAGACTATGAAATTATCTTCCTCAGGGTCTTTATGAAAAGGGAAATTTCCAGGATGCTCTTAGTGATGGGAAGATGAGCTTGGTGACCATCAGGGACTCTGATATTCATCCTCCAGACATTGACCATGAGTTCTGTCCCATTCTTGGGTGAATTCAATTGGGACAAGTTGGTCACCTTACAAGATACTGCCTTCTAGACCTTGTTATTTGCTCCATGGGGTGACTTCAAGCCAGTCCTAATTTTTTCATGTACCAACTTGCATCCTGTTGAAGCTAGCCAGCATGACATGCTATTGGGCCCACTAATTTACACTCTGGAGTACAAATATTTATAAGAAACAAAGTTGATTATATCATTGCTTTGATACGTGCCGTCATTATCACCTCTTGTATTTCTCTACTGCATTTCCTTCCAAAGGATACTCACAGCTATGGTATCCTTTTATCTTAACAACTCTGTGAAAGAGAAAAGGTAGGTCAAAGTATGCTAATTGCTCAGCTGTGTTCGACTCTTTGTGACTCTACAGACTATAGCCTGCCAGGCTCCTCTGTCCATGGGATTTTCCAGGCAAGAATACTGGAATGGGTTGCCATTTCCTTCAAAGAGAGATGGGAATTATCCTGATCTCAACACATGCACAAACAGAATCCGAGAAAGAAGTGACTTTCCTGAGGTCACCTGGTGAGTGAACAGGTGGTACTGGCCTCTGAGTTGCTGCCTAGAAACTTAGAGTCCTCAAATCGAAGTAACTCTAAATGCTGATGATATGTAGCCCCAAGGTGTCTTTTGTACCCTAACTTCATTCTGACCTCTCTTAGGGAGTAGATTCAGTGTTTCACAATCACAAAATGGGGTATTTCTTTAAGAGGACACTGATGAGACTTTAAAGATGGAATGATTGGGCTGATAAGATAATGAGCCCTAAAGTGGTAATAATATTGAGCTCCAGAAGAGATAATAGTATTGATCTGCCTCATCAGGCCTGTTGGGAAGATTAGCTCACTGGCAATGGGGGAGAACTTTGCAATGAAGGAACATAAATGATGGCACATTTGGGAGTCCCCTTGTTCCCTCTGGAATGACTCTCCCTGGAGTGATTTAAGCAGCCATAGGATGCTATGGCAACCTAGGCCTGCCTAATGGAAATCTTCATATCTATACTCCTCCTGAAATTCCATAGTCTTTAATTCAACCATTAGGAGAGGACTTGCCCTTTTAAAAAATGAAGTACAGCAATAAAGCACTGACTTCTAGGCTTCTGGTGAGAAGTTGAGGCAAATTGGGCGACTTCAAGGCCAGTCCTGAGTTCTGTCCCATTCTTGGGTGAATTCAAGGGGTTGGTCACCTTACAAGATACTGCCTTCTAGACCTTGTTATTTGCTCCATGGGGTGACTTCAAGCCAGTCCTAATTTTCATGTACCAACTTGCATCCTGTTGAAGCTAGCCAGCATGACATGCTATTGGGCCCACTAATTTACACTCTGGAGTACAAATATTTATAAGAAACAAAGTTGATTATATCATTGCTTTGATACGTGCCGTCATTATCACCTCTTGTATTTCTCTACTGCATTTCCTTCCAAAGGATACTCACAGCTATGGTATCCTTTTATCTTAACAACTCTGTGAAAGAGAAAAGGTAGGTCAAAGTATGCTAATTGCTCAGCTGTGTTCGACTCTTTGTGACTCTACAGACTATAGCCTGCCAGGCTCCTCTGTCCATGGGATTTTCCAGGCAAGAATACTGGAATGGGTTGCCATTTCCTTCAAAGAGAGATGGGAATTATCCTGATCTCAACACATGCACAAACAGAATCCGAGAAAGAAGTGACTTTCCTGAGGTCACCTGGTGAGTGAACAGGTGGTACTGGCCTCTGAGTTGCTGCCTAGAAACTTAGAGTCCTCAAATCGAAGTAACTCTAAATGCTGATGATATGTAGCCCCAAGGTGTCTTTTGTACCCTAACTTCATTCTGACCTCTCTTAGGGAGTAGATTCAGTGTTTCACAATCACAAAATGGGGTATTTCTTTAAGAGGACACTGATGAGACTTTAAAGATGGAATGATTGGGCTGATAAGATAATGAGCCCTAAAGTGGTAATAATATTGAGCTCCAGAAGAGATAATAGTATTGATCTGCCTCATCAGGCCTGTTGGGAAGATTAGCTCACTGGCAATGGGGGAGAACTTTGCAATGAAGGAACATAAATGATGGCACATTTGGGAGTCCCCTTGTTCCCTCTGGAATGACTCTCCCTGGAGTGATTTAAGCAGCCATAGGATGCTATGGCAACCTAGGCCTGCCTAATGGAAATCTTCATATCTATACTCCTCCTGAAATTCCATAGTCTTTAATTCAACCATTAGGAGAGGACTTGCCCTTTTAAAAAAAATGAAGTACAGCAATAAAGCACTGACTTCTAGGCTTCTGGTGAGAAGTTGAGGCATGGGGGAAATGCTGGGCGCTTTTAAGAACTCTATCCAGAGACACTCTTGTCTCTGGTCACCGAAGCCATGGGTGAAAGAGTGACCCTTATAAGAACAATCAGAGATGGCTATGAGGGGCACTGTCAACTGGGGACTCAAGAGAGGCTGCTAGGAGGCTTTGGGCTCGTGGTTCTGATGTGGAGTTCCTCTTTACTGCCATCAGGGAAACATTAGCTCTCTCACACCCACTTCCATAGCCAGTCCATATGGAAAAGCTACTCTCGGTTGTTTTCACAATGTCATTATTAAAATACTACTGGATTCAGAGTAGGTGTTCAGTAAATGCTGATGATGGATGTTTTGGTGTTTGTACACATATCATTGCTTCTTCACAAGCAAGTTTTTCCTGTTTCAGCAAATGCTTTACACTGAGCCATATACTTTGTCTCAAACCCCTTGAGAAACACATACCAGTGAATGCAGTGATTAGTTCAGGGTCATATAGCCTGAAAGTGGCTGAACCAAGATGGCCCCAGAGCTTCTAACACCAAGCCTAGAGTTTCTTCCATTCTGCAGTCTGGCCAGCCATTGACAGGCTGCAATCCAATCACACGCCTTCCAGGGGACTGTAATGGAAAAAGCACACTCTTGGGCTTCTCCTTCACTCTTATGCTACTACCATGGTCACAACACTCTTGAGACCAGCTATCAGGGGGCAGGTTCATCACACAAAGCATCGCTTTGTGACACTAACAGGAGTATCCTACAATTTAATTCAACTCTGACACTGACTGGAGTTAGGGCAGGCCCACAAGACTGCCCCTACTGCAGACACCAATTACAGTTATAAGAGGTAGGTCCCCAGGTTACCCACAACTTCTATTTGACCTGGCTACAAATCAGAAGTTCTGATGATCTCCTTCCCACCCCGCCCCCACACCTGCCCAGGATTGATTACTTGCTAGAACATCTTACAGAATGCAGGGGAAAAAGTTACTTGTGCGTACCACTTTATTATATAATACAGGGCATGATAAAGGACACAGGCAAATAGCCAGATGAAGAGATTGACAGGTAAAGGTTGTGGGTGGGGCAGTACTGAATGCAAACACTTCTGTCCCTCTGGGTTGGGACATTACACTCCAAGAACATGGATGTGGACCAATGTGGGAGTTCTCTGAAGCCCATACTGCTGGAATTTTATGTAGGCTTCATATAAGCACAATTAATTATTAACTTGATTTCTACCCCCTCCTCATCCCTCTCAAATAGGCTGGGGGAAGCCCTGCTAGGAGGCTTTGGGCTCGTGGTTCTGATGTGGAGTTCCTCTTTACTGCCATCAGGAAACATTAGCTCTCTCACACCCACTTCCATAGCCAGTCCATATGGAAAAGCTACTCGGTTGTTTTCACAATGTCATTATTAAAATACTACTGGATTCAGAGTAGGTGTTCAGTAAATGCTGATGATGGATGTTTTGGTGTTTGTACACATATCATTGCTTCTTCACAAGCAAGTTTTTCCTGTTTCAGCAAATGCTTTACACTGAGCCATATACTTTGTCTCAAACCCCTTGAGAAACACATACCAGTGAATGCAGTGATTAGTTCAGGGTCATATAGCCTGAAAGTGGCTGAACCAAGATGGCCCCAGAGCTTCTAACACCAAGCCTAGAGTTTCTTCCATTCTGCAGTCTGGCCAGCCATTGACAGGCTGCAATCCAATCACACGCCTTCCAGGGGACTGTAATGGAAAAAGCACACTCTTGGGCTTCTCCTTCACTCTTATGCTACTACCATGGTCACAACACTCTTGAGACCAGCTATCAGGGGGCAGGTTCATCACACAAAGCATCGCTTTGTGACACTAACAGGAGTATCCTACAATTTAATTCAACTCTGACACTGACTGGAGTTAGGGCAGGCCCACAAGACTGCCCCTACTGCAGACACCAATTACAGTTATAAGAGGTAGGTCCCCAGGTTACCCACAACTTCTATTTGACCTGGCTACAAATCAGAAGTTCTGATGATCTCCTTCCCACCCCGCCCCCACACCTGCCCAGGATTGATTACTTGCTAGAACATCTTACAGAATTCAGGGAAATAGTTACTTGTGCGTACCACTTTATTATATAATACAGGGCATGATAAAGGACACAGGCAAATAGCCAGATGAAGAGATTGACAGGTAAAGGTTGTGGGTGGGGCAGTACTGAATGCAAACACTTCTGTCCCTCTGGGTTGGGACATTACACTCCAAGAACATGGATGTGGACCAATGTGGGAGTTCTCTGAAGCCCATACTGCTGGAATTTTTATGTAGGCTTCATATAAGCACAATTAATTATTAACTTGATTTCTACCCCCTCTCCTCATCCCCTCTCAAAAAGGTGAGGAACTGGGAGGAGTAGCACTAAAAGTCTCAAGCTTTTAATCATCGCTTGGTCTTTCCAGTGGCCAGCCACATGCAGAAGCCCACCGGAAGTCACCTCATTAAAACCGAAGACAGTCTTATCACCACAGAAATTCCAAGGGATTTAGAAGCTTGGTTTCAGACACTCTTATCACTCAGGATATTACAAGGATTTTAAAAGCTCTATGTTAGGAACTAGAGCCAGATACTACATGCTGGAACAAAACATTCTCCAAACACCTCTATTAGAAGGATTTTAGGGGCTCTGTGTCAGGAACTTGGGACAGAGACCAATATATATATTTCATATTATTTCCCAGTGCTTGTTTCTATTTTCTCTGTGTTCCAACCAGCTAAGCATACCCTTACCAATGGTGAACCACTCCAGGGAGGCCAGCGTGCCACGAGCAGCCATAACTGAGCACAGCCTCCCCAGCACCCTCAAAGGGTCCTCTGGTGGACACCTGCATGCCTTCTTTTGCACAGAAAAGTGGTGAAATTCAGTTTGGTATTCCAGCTGCTTGCATCCCCATCCAAGCCCTTCAATTTCGTTCTTCTCAAAGGTATTTTAAAGAAAAGATTAAAAATTGCTTAGAAACTGAAGCAAGATTGCCTGGTTATTGATTCTGGAAGGTCTGACTCAGAGCTGTCTCTCTTATTCCTGCCACCAATTCTGATGCCTCAAGAGGGATTCCAAGGATTTGGGCTATAATCAAAGAACCCAAAAACTCCCATCTCCTCCCTGTGCAGTGGAATTTAATATTTCCATTTTACCTGAGGTTTTATGGCTAGATGTTAACTGGAATTTCAGTTTTTCTCTCTCCATTCTGAAATTTTGCTTGAACTAGTATTTTTGGTTCCTTGTTCCTGTATCTTGACAGCAGACAACAAACAACTTCTAAATATTCACAGAATGGCAAGAGCTGGGTTTAGTCGGCAATTTGGCGGATAAACACAGTCACAGTGGCCTTGGAAACCCTGCTACTGGGGATGTGATAGGGAATGTGCTGTGGCAAAGAAATCCTATACTCTGTGTCATACTCTACATAAAAAAAGAAGCTGTGTCTATTGCATCTTATAAGAAAAAGAGGTATCAAGAGACAGTAAGATAATAGTAACAAGTTAGTTTGTGTGTTGAAGGGTTTGAGACATAATCATACAGATCTGAATCTACTTATTTTCTAGGCTTACTTTAGCAAATTTTCTTTGCTTGGTTTCTATGGTAACTGGAAACTGCACATGAGCCAGAGACACTCAATAGTCTTCCCTAGCAGGCGTGTCCATTTCAGATTTTTCTGCTTTAAGAGGTAACCTATTGTCACTACTAAGAGTAAAATAATAATAATCATCATCTATACACTATACTCTCAGAATCACTGCTGAGAAGGTTAATGCTGATAGCTACCTCTGTTGAGCCCTTGCCATGCTCCAGAGCATACACTGAACAACTATAGACCTTATCGCACTTAACCCTCACAACAGCCCTGTGGGTTTGGTATCGGTAACTGTCAGTTCAACCAGGAAAATGCAAACCATTCCAGGTATTTCCGACAGAAGGGATTGAATACAAGGAATTAGTTGTGCATATGACAGAATTACTGAGATAACAAACTGGGGGCTGTGAGGCAGCTCAGAGAGTAGCAAAATAGGAAGCTGCATCGACTCTAATGCTGGAGAGACAATAGGAAGTAGTGTTTCCAGTGCCTAAAAGTTGGGACCAACTGTTAGGAACAAGAAATATCATGAGGACTGCATGCAGGAGTTGAGGTAGGGTTGTCTAGTGAGCACCCCTGGAATCGAGACTGTTATTTCCAAGGATTTGGGCTATAATCAAAGAACCCAAAACTCCCATCTCCTCCTGTGCAGTGGAATTTAATATTTCCATTTTACCTGAGGTTTTATGGCTAGATGTTAACTGGAATTTCAGTTTTCTCTCTCCATTCTGAAATTTTGCTTGAACTAGTATTTTTGGTTCCTTGTTCCTGTATCTTGACAGCAGACAACAAACAACTTCTAAATATTCACAGAATGGCAAGAGCTGGGTTTAGTCGGCAATTTGGCGGATAAACACAGTCACAGTGGCCTTGGAAACCCTGCTACTGGGGATGTGATAGGGAATGTGCTGTGGCAAAGAAATCCTATACTCTGTGTCATACTCTACATAAAAAAAGAAGCTGTGTCTATTGCATCTTATAAGAAAAAGAGGTATCAAGAGACAGTAAGATAATAGTAACAAGTTAGTTTGTGTGTTGAAGGGTTTGAGACATAATCATACAGATCTGAATCTACTTATTTTCTAGGCTTACTTTAGCAAATTTTCTTTGCTTGGTTTCTATGGTAACTGGAAACTGCACATGAGCCAGAGACACTCAATAGTCTTCCCTAGCAGGCGTGTCCATTTCAGATTTTTCTGCTTTAAGAGGTAACCTATTGTCACTACTAAGAGTAAAATAATAATAATCATCATCTATACACTATACTCTCAGAATCACTGCTGAGAAGGTTAATGCTGATAGCTACCTCTGTTGAGCCCTTGCCATGCTCCAGAGCATACACTGAACAACTATAGACCTTATCGCACTTAACCCTCACAACAGCCCTGTGGGTTTGGTATCGGTAACTGTCAGTTCAACCAGGAAAATGCAAACCATTCCAGGTATTTCCGACAGAAGGGATTGAATACAAGGAATTAGTTGTGCATATGACAGAATTACTGAGATAACAAACTGGGGGCTGTGAGGCAGCTCAGAGAGTAGCAAAAATAGGAAGCTGCATCGACTCTAATGCTGGAGAGACAATAGGAAGTAGTGTTTCCAGTGCCTAAAAGTTGGGACCAACTGTTAGGAACAAGAAATATCATGAGGACTGCATGCAGGAGTTGAGACCATGGAGGTAGGGTTGTCTAGTGAGCACTGGAGCCACAGAGGACCCATAGCTACCTACTACCAGCACTCCATATGAAGCAGAGAGGGAAAGAGAGAGAACACCCTGGCTTCCCTCTTCTTGTCTCATTTCCAAGCAATGTTCTGTCAAGACCTTCTATTGACTGAATCTGCACAGAAGCCAGAGGGCAAAAGATCTGGGAAACAAGTTCCTCTATGATACAGAAGAGAGTAGAGAAACTGGGGGGATGCATCTGAAAGCAAATGGGCAGTTGGCTAGCAGAGTATCTGGAGTAGGAAATGGCAACCCACTCCAGAATTCTTGCCTGGAAAATTCCATGAACAGAAGAGCCTGAAGGGCTGCAGTCCAAGGGGTCGCAAACAGTTGGATATGACTGAACAACTGAGCACCAGCACCAGAAGAGTATTATTATACCCAATTTCATGGATAAGAAAACTGAGTTACAAGCAATTTTCTTAAGACAAATGCTAGTCAGTTAAATGAGTCACAACCTGGTTAAGAGCACATGCTCTCAACCACTTTATGATTTCCTCTCTGCAGAAAAGAAAACGGTTTCCCCATGTGTATGGTATTCCTATTTTACATGCCCTTCATCTCAGTATACCCAGTGGATTATGAGAACTTTAAACTGTGGTGGTCTGTCCATCTGAAACTTGCCCATTTGAGGGGTCATGAATATTTACTTGATGTGTGTTTATTCCGAATGTTTCAGTCTGACCACATATCATCAAAAAAAGCCCGGGGTTGGGTTTGGTCATCGGTAACTGAACTATAGACCTTATCGCACTTAACCCTCACAACAGCCCTGTGGGTTTGGTATCGGTAACTGTCAGTTCAACCAGGAAAATGCAAACCATTCCAGGTATTTCCGACAGAAGGGATTGAATACAAGGAATTAGTTGTGCATATGACAGAATTACTGAGATAACAAACTGGGGGCTGTGAGGCAGCTCAGAGAGTAGCAAAAATAGGAAGCTGCATCGACTCTAATGCTGGAGAGACAATAGGAAGTAGTGTTTCCAGTGCCTAAAAGTTGGGACCAACTGTTAGGAACAAGAAATATCATGAGGACTGCATGCAGGAGTTGAGACCATGGAGGTAGGGTTGTCTAGTGAGCACTGGAGCCACAGAGGACCCATAGCTACCTACTACCCGCACTCCATATGAAGCAGAGGGGGAAAGAGAGAGAACACCCTGGCTTCCCTCTTCTTGTCTCATTTCCAAGCAATGTTCTGTCAAGACCTTCTATTGACTGAATCTGCACAGAAGCCAGAGGGCAAAAGATCTGGGAAACAAGTTCCTCTATGATACAGAAGAGAGTAGAGAAACTGGGGGGATGCATCTGAAAGCAAATGGGCAGTTGGCTAGCAGAGTATCTGGAGTAGGAAATGGCAACCCACTCCAGAATTCTTGCCTGGAAAATTCCATGAACAGAAGAGCCTGAAGGGCTGCAGTCCAAGGGGTCGCAAACAGTTGGATATGACTGAACAACTGAGCACCAGCACCAGAAGAGTATTATTATACCCAATTTCATGGATAAGAAAACTGAGTTACAAGCAATTTTCTTAAGACAAATGCTAGTCAGTTAAATGAGTCACAACCTGGTTAAGAGCACATGCTCTCAACCACTTTATGATTTCCTCTCTGCAGAAAAGAAAACGGTTTCCCCATGTGTATGGTATTCCTATTTTACATGCCCTTCATCTCAGTATACCCAGTGGATTATGAGAACTTTAAACTGTGGTGGTCTGTCCATCTGAAACTTGCCCATTTGAGGGGTCATGAATATTTACTTGATGTGTGTTTATTCCGAATGTTTCAGTCTGACCACATATCATCATTCATAACTTTAGTCATAAAAATGCAAAAAAGGTCATAGACTCATTGGTGACATGGACCTAAGAGCGAGACGAAATTGGACCAGAGAGAAATCTCATCTTTCTCGTATTTTCTATAGAACTGTACTGTGACTGCAGTTAGATAGAGGGTCACAATGAGGCAATGGAGGAAAACAGTCAGAAATTCCCAGCTCCTATTTTCTCCCTTCATGTGTGCCACTACTAAGCCTGCTTTCCAATGGTCACTCCTTCCCTTGATCTCTCATAGAGTTTAATTTAAGAAATGAAAATTACTTTTTATACTGATTCTTAGGTATGTCTTTATTTCCACTCTACTGGTTGCTGTGTTTCAACCATGTTTATGTTAAAAAACACTTGCTAGATAAATGAACAGATGAAAATTTGGAATCAGAGAAGATGGTCCAGGCATGGCTCTGTGGAGAGTATGACTGATGAGGGTCCCAGGAAAGATGCTAAGGGGCCTTGAGGGTGCCTGAAGAAGGTTCTGTGTGCTCCAGGGCAGCAGAGGCCTCAACAGGAAGAAAGAGGGGTTCTGAAAGCAAATTCTGACACATACCCGGCGGGATCCTTTGGTTTTCAAGTCACAGAAAGTCAACTCAAATGGACTTAAACAAGAAGGGAATTATTGGCTTTCAGTGCATGAAAGAATGCTGGAGTGACTCACAGAAGGGAAAGAAGAGTTCCAGGAACCAGAACTCTAGGACAGAAAATACTGCCCAAGTGGCACAGTGGTAAAGAATCCACCTGAAATCACAGAAGATGAAAGAGACTCAGGTTCAACCCCTGGATTGGAAAAATCTCCTGGAGTAGGAAATGGCTACCCATTCCAGTATTCCTGCCTGGAAAATTCCATGAACAGAGGAGCCTGGAAGTCTACAGTCCATGGAGTCACAAGGAGTTGGACATGACTGGTGACCAAACAACAACTTCAGAATTACAATATATCGACCTCTAGGTCTTGTTTTTGGTGTGTTCACAAAAGCATATAGTACAGTACCATTATTTCACTTTCTAACAATGTAAAACCTGTATTTCAGTGTAATTGGTTTGCCTTGTACTGCTATGATTCTTTGCACTTCAAAGCATTATTCTGAGAAGGGGTCTGCAAATTCATCAGATTAACAGAGGGGTCTATGGAACAGGAAAGGCTATGAACCCCTGTTTCAGTGGACTGTCAGATGTTGGACTGCCTGGTTCAGTTCTCTAATTTTTGCAGCGTTTTCTCTATTTTCTGTATTTCTGTTTTTTTGTTCTACTTTCCGCACAATTTCCCTGATCCGATCTTTGATCCCATTCTCTATTTTATTTCTGCTGTGTTTCCCTTGATAACATTCCAGTCTTATTCCATAGCTGTTCTGTCTTCTCATCTCATGGGTTACCAATTCTAGGGTGAATTTATTCTTGCTGATCTTTAGCTGTCTGTTCGCATATGGACAAGGCACTATAAAACAACTAGGAATTGGGAAGGCTACTTAGATAAATGAACAGATGAAAATTTGGAATCAGAGAAGATGGTCCAGGCATGGCTCTGTGGAGAGTATGACTGATGAGGGTCCCAGGAAAGATGCTAAGGGGCCTTGAGGGTGCCTGAAGAAGGTTCTGTGTGCTCCAGGGCAGCAGAGGCCTCAACAGGAAGAATGAGGGTTCTGAAAGCAAATTCTGACACATACCCGGCGGGATCCTTTGGTTTTCAAGTCACAGAAAGTCAACTCAAATGGACTTAAACAAGAAGGGAATTATTGGCTTTCAGTGCATGAAAGAATGCTGGAGTGACTCACAGAAGGGAAAGAAGAGTTCCAGGAACCAGAACTCTAGGACAGAAAATACTGCCCAAGTGGCACAGTGGTAAAGAATCCACCTGAAATCACAGAAGATGAAAGAGACTCAGGTTCAACCCCTGGATTGGAAAAATCTCCTGGAGTAGGAAATGGCTACCCATTCCAGTATTCCTGCCTGGAAAATTCCATGAACAGAGGAGCCTGGAAGTCTACAGTCCATGGAGTCACAAGGAGTTGGACATGACTGGTGACCAAACAACAACTTCAGAATTACAATATATCGACCTCTAGGTCTTGTTTTTGGTGTGTTCACAAAAGCATATAGTACAGTACCATTATTTCACTTTCTAACAATGTAAAACCTGTATTTCAGTGTAATTGGTTTGCCTTGTACTGCTATGATTCTTTGCACTTCAAAGCATTATTCTGAGAAGGGGTCTGCAAATTCATCAGATTAACAGAGGGGTCTATGGAACAGGAAAGGCTATGAACCCCTGTTTCAGTGGACTGTCAGATGTTGGACTGCCTGGTTCAGTTCTCTAATTTTTGCAGCGTTTTCTCTATTTTCTGTATTTCTGTTTTTTTGTTCTACTTTCCGCACAATTTCCCTGATCCGATCTTTGATCCCATTCTCTATTTTATTTCTGCTGTGTTTCCCTTGATAACATTCCAGTCTTATTCCATAGCTGTTCTGTCTTCTCATCTCATGGGTTACCAATTCTAGGGTGAATTTATTCTTGCTGATCTTTAGCTGTCTGTTCGCATATGGACAAGGCACTATAAAACAACTAGGATTTCTATACCCAAGTGGAGGGCTTATTGGATGGTGCCTTCACTGTGGGATCTCAAGCACGGACCAGCCATTTCATCATGGGATTCTCCACATGTCAGAATCTGTGACTTTCCTCCTGGGGAAGTCTGTCTATCTAGAGGAATGCTGTAATCCCATGCTTGGAGGGAGTAGTATATAGGGTCAGTATCCTAGGAGCCACCCCATAAGAACCCTAGACCTTATCCTTCCTTCTCCATTCAGCTTGGGACTCCTTCCTGCTCTTTCCTGTTCTTCCCCGAAACTGAATTCTCTCTGGTCCAATTACCCAAGAATTAAATCTCCTGTTTCCTGCTGGAGCAGAAGAGAAACAACTGTCTGGTTGTTTGGACTGGGAAAAGAGATCTCCTGAGATAAATCTTCAGCCTTTTCTCCTATGTTCCTTCCCATTCTCTCCCAGATTTGAGAGTTGATTGGTGCCTCCATTTCCTGAGCTTTCCAACTATTTTTGGATGCCAGCAGGCCTGTTTCTTCTTAGCTTTCTCCTCTGTGGGCATCATTATCTACTCTGCCAAGACAGCACTCAAGGCCCCACTCTTCATGCACTGTGGATCTTTCTTGTCTGGTGCCATTTTCTCTCCATGTGTCCTTATCTTTGTAGGTTTCTTCTTTTTCTCTTCTTTTAGTGGGGCTTGGGGAGGGGCCATAGATCATAGGGCATAATCTGCCATGTTTATTCACATGTCTTCTGCCTGCCCATTTCTCACTTCTATGTACAGTTTGGTGAGGGTGCAATAGGACCTGACAGTGAGGGAAGAACTGTCTTGAGCTTTAGCTGGCACCCAGTAACCAGTATGTCAGCTCCTAACTCCATAATGATTAACCTGAAACTACAGAAACTGAACCACAAGATTATAAGGGAAGGAGAGAAACTCAATTTCCAAAATAGCAATCTTCAGATGGAGGTGGGAATGTCCATTTCTTTCAGGCAGACTGCACAAGGCCTCCTAGGATATTAGGTGGGCTGTCAGGTGTGAATAATGTTTTGGGGCAGAGAGGGAAGTTTCTACCTACACTGTTTGGGAGCAGAGAGGGCAGGTAGAAATTGCCCTCTGTATCCCCAGACAATATACACACCTGACAGCCCATCTAATGTCCTCCTCACTACTGCTCACTATTGCTTCCCAAAAGGGAACAATAATAAGGTTTCAGTGTTCTGTTTATACATTGGTCCTATGGATGCTATTCTGTTGACAATGCATCCTTTTGGGGAAGTTTGTGTGTTTACTGAATGGACACCCAATTGGTCTCAATTCAAGCAGAAACTCCTGTAGCACCAGATGTAAAATATTGATTTCTTGATGAGTTAAGTTGAGAAGGACAGGAAAGAAACATGACAGACTTCCTTGCTAAAAAAAAAATCCAAGCATATGAAATAATGTGTCTAGAATCTTGTACATATTTCTTGACAATAAGAGGTATAACTTGTATTTCTACACCACCTTTCTTCAGAGGGCATCCAAGTTGTGTTCAAGTAATTCATTGTGGCCTCCTTGGTGATCCAGTGGTCGAGAATCTGGCAGCCAATGTAGCGGACATGGGTTTGATCCTTGGTACCAGAGGATTCCCACATGCTGTGAGGCAACTAAGCCTGTGTACCAAAACCACAACCTCCTGTGCTCTGCAACAAGAGAAGCCATCACAGTGAGATGCCTGCTAGAGAGGAGCCCCCGCTCACTGCAACTAGAGAAAGCTTGCATGCAGCAACAAAGACTCAGCAGAGCCAAAAATAAATTAATTTTAAAAATTAAATAAACTATGCCAAAGAAAACAAAGGCTCCAGATAGAAATGCTTCAGTGTCTGTGCAGCAAGCCCATGTTATTATTTACAGATATGAAAGTGTAGACCCTTAGATAGACTGGAGCTGAGTTCACTTCAAAAGCTGGGGCTGGGAAGGGGTGGGAGTTTCCCCACTTCGAACCACAAGATTATAAGGGAAGGAGAGAAACTCAATTTCCAAAATAGCAATCTTCAGATGGAGGTGGAATGTCCATTTCTTTCAGGCAGACTGCACAAGGCCTCCTAGGATATTAGGTGGGCTGTCAGGTGTGAATAATGTTTTGGGGCAGAGAGGGAAGTTTCTACCTACACTGTTTGGGAGCAGAGAGGGCAGGTAGAAATTGCCCTCTGTATCCCCAGACAATATACACACCTGACAGCCCATCTAATGTCCTCCTCACTACTGCTCACTATTGCTTCCCAAAAGGGAACAATAATAAGGTTTCAGTGTTCTGTTTATACATTGGTCCTATGGATGCTATTCTGTTGACAATGCATCCTTTTGGGGAAGTTTGTGTGTTTACTGAATGGACACCCAATTGGTCTCAATTCAAGCAGAAACTCCTGTAGCACCAGATGTAAAATATTGATTTCTTGATGAGTTAAGTTGAGAAGGACAGGAAAGAAACATGACAGACTTCCTTGCTAAAAAAAAAATCCAAGCATATGAAATAATGTGTCTAGAATCTTGTACATATTTCTTGACAATAAGAGGTATAACTTGTATTTCTACACCACCTTTCTTCAGAGGGCATCCAAGTTGTGTTCAAGTAATTCATTGTGGCCTCCTTGGTGATCCAGTGGTCGAGAATCTGGCAGCCAATGTAGCGGACATGGGTTTGATCCTTGGTACCAGAGGATTCCCACATGCTGTGAGGCAACTAAGCCTGTGTACCAAAACCACAACCTCCTGTGCTCTGCAACAAGAGAAGCCATCACAGTGAGATGCCTGCTAGAGAGGAGCCCCCGCTCACTGCAACTAGAGAAAGCTTGCATGCAGCAACAAAGACTCAGCAGAGCCAAAAATAAATTAATTTTAAAAATTAAATAAACTATGCCAAAGAAAACAAAGGCTCCAGATAGAAATGCTTCAGTGTCTGTGCAGCAAGCCCATGTTATTATTTACAGATATGAAAGTGTAGACCCTTAGATAGACTGGAGCTGAGTTCACTTCAAAAGCTGGGGCTGGGAAGGGGCTGAGGATTTCTTTCAAAGATCTATGGCCCCAACATGAACTAATGAGCAGCTTGGAAGTGCTGGGCCCACTGGTGCTGTCACAATCCCCCTCAGCCTCTACCTGATGCTAGGGTTTAAGAGATGAAAGATGGACCAAGTGAAACAGGGTGAAACGGACTGAGGCCAGAATATGGTTCCCATTAGGACAAAAAAACCAGAGTATTTGGAATTTGCCAGAATTCTAACTGGGTGGATTTTCTCTAACAGGCATCATGGTCACAGGGCTATTTTTCTGGAATCTGATGAAAAATCAGAGGTGAATTTTTTGGTTTGAGGCCATTTTTAGAGATAGCAGTCTAATAGCTTAAAATCTAAGGTTAAAACAAAGAAAAAGTGTCCTGGCCACAGCTTCCTACTATACTGATGAGAAAGTCCAGTGGGAGCCAAAGATCATCTGAGGCATAGGCCTAACTCCACAGTTTGTTGGAGTAAAATTAAGTAGAACTGGCAATGCTGCCATAGAGAAAGGCCACAGTGAATTACTTGACCACAAGCTGCCGTGTCAGGGCAATTCTGAGATGGCTGTGCCCCCACAGCAGACAGGTCCAGATGGAGAGACTCCCAGAACCCTGCCAATCTCTGGGAGGAGCCGTGAGCACTGTGGACAGAGTTGCGGCCAGAGATGGACATTTCCATTGGGGTGAAGGGTCTGCCTTGAGATATCAGTTATGGGATAGAGGATTATAAAATCCCCAATTATAAAAAATCCCCCGAGATATCCACTCTAAACATCCATGACACAAGTAATGGGTTTTCACTCATTGATGTGAATAGAAAGCAGAGCTGGTTGCTTTTGGTAAATTTCAGAATCTTGCTGGAGAGAAAATAATGGTGTTAGATTCCTCTTTTCTATATTTAGGTTTCTTAAAAAAAAACTTACATGTCTTTTTAATTTCATTAATTAATCTATGGCTACACTGGGTCTTCACTGCTGCATGGGCTTTCTCTAGTTGTGGTAAGAAGGGGCTACTCTTCGTTGCAGTGCTCAGGCTTCTATGCTCACAAGTTTTTCTATGAAAGTGTAGACCCTTAGATAGACTGGAGCTGAGTTCACTTCAAAAGCTGGGGCTGGGAAGGGGCTGAGGATTTCTTTCAAAGATCTATGGCCCCAACATGAACTAATGAGCAGCTTGGAAGTGCTGGGCCCACTGGTGCTGTCACAATCCCCCTCAGCCTCTACCTGATGCTAGGGTTTAAGAGATGAAAGATGGACCAAGTGAAACAGGGTGAAACGGACTGAGGCCAGAATATGGTTCCCATTAGGACAAAAAAACCAGAGTATTTGGAATTTGCCAGAATTCTAACTGGGTGGATTTTCTCTAACAGGCATCATGGTCACAGGGCTATTTTTCTGGAATCTGATGAAAAATCAGAGGTGAATTTTTTGGTTTGAGGCCATTTTTAGAGATAGCAGTCTAATAGCTTAAAATCTAAGGTTAAAACAAAGAAAAAGTGTCCTGGCCACAGCTTCCTACTATACTGATGAGAAAGTCCAGTGGGAGCCAAAGATCATCTGAGGCATAGGCCTAACTCCACAGTTTGTTGGAGTAAAATTAAGTAGAACTGGCAATGCTGCCATAGAGAAAGGCCACAGTGAATTACTTGACCACAAGCTGCCGTGTCAGGGCAATTCTGAGATGGCTGTGCCCCCACAGCAGACAGGTCCAGATGGAGAGACTCCCAGAACCCTGCCAATCTCTGGGAGGAGCCGTGAGCACTGTGGACAGAGTTGCGGCCAGAGATGGACATTTCCATTGGGGTGAAGGGTCTGCCTTGAGATATCAGTTATGGGATAGAGGATTATAAAATCCCCCAATTAAAAAAAAAATCCCCCGAGATATCCACTCTAAACATCCATGACACAAGTAATGGGTTTTCACTCATTGATGTGAATAGAAAGCAGAGCTGGTTGCTTTTGGTAAATTTCAGAATCTTGCTGGAGAGAAAATAATGGTGTTAGATTCCTCTTTTCTATATTTAGGTTTCTTAAAAAAAAACTTACATGTCTTTTTAATTTCATTAATTAATCTATGGCTACACTGGGTCTTCACTGCTGCATGGGCTTTCTCTAGTTGTGGTAAGAAGGGGCTACTCTTCGTTGCAGTGCTCAGGCTTCTCATTGTGGTAGCTTCTCTTGTTACAGAGTACAGGCTCTAGGGTGTGGGCTCAATAGCTGCAGTACACAGGTTTAGTTGCTCCTGGCCATGTGGGATCTTCCCGGACCAGGGATCAAACCTCTGTCCCCTGCATGGGCAAGCACAATCTTATCCACAAGGGAACTGCACCACAAGGGAACTCTCTATATTTAGGTTTAATTTATTAAACTTCCACTAAAATACAGGATGTATGCCACTACCATGGAAGGGTGCAGGCTGTGCACTCAACAACTCCACATCATAGATAAAGGTTGTAAATGAAGCCTGATCAAAGATGCTTCGCATTTCCAGATGCTGTGGTCACAAAGCACCATAGATAAGTTGCACAAGGGCTTCCCTGGTGGTCCAGCAGGTAAGGACACCGCCTTGCAGTGCAAGGGGTGCCAGTTTGATCCCTGGCCTGGGAAGATCCCATGTGCCGTGGAGTGGCTGGACTGATGTGTTTGACTACTGAGCCAGTGCTCTGGAGCGCATGAACCTGGAGTCGGTGCTCTGCAACAAGAGAGGCCACCGCAATGGGAAGCCCACACAGGCCAAAGAACAAAGATGGAAATAAATGAAATACCAATATAAGCGGCCAAAAAAAAAAAAAAAGTTGAACGATGAATAAACAGACTGTACCAGTTACTGCCAAGATGAACTACAGTTTGAAGCTCCACTCTCAGGGTCTCTGAATAACCATCATTCTAGACCAGGTTCTATTGCCAGAAGTAGGAACATAGGTACTGGGAATATTGTAGGGTCAACTCCTGGCAGGCCTGTTTCCGTATTAACCTCTACCTGTTCCTGAGGCTGCAGCCCCTTCTAGCCTCTACGGAGACAGACTGGCCAGACTCTGAATGCTTCCTTTCCGATCTGACCAGGATATGTTCTAAGGCCCCACGAGGCTGGAACTTTCTTCCAAGTGCAACACAGTTCTCTGGCTTCTCAGAGCTGACTGTCTCCTTAATACTGCCTTGGCAAGGGTCAAATTTCAGAATCTTGCTGGAGAGAAAATAATGGTGTTGTCTTTCAAAAAAACTTACATGTCTTTTTAATTTCATTAATTAATCTATGGCTACACTGGGTCTTCACTGCTGCATGGGCTTTCTCTAGTTGTGGTAAGAAGGGGCTACTCTTCGTTGCAGTGCTCAGGCTTCTCATTGTGGTAGCTTCTCTTGTTACAGAGTACAGGCTCTAGGGTGTGGGCTCAATAGCTGCAGTACACAGGTTTAGTTGCTCCTGGCCATGTGGGATCTTCCCGGACCAGGGATCAAACCTCTGTCCCCTGCATGGGCAAGCACAATCTTATCCACAAGGGAACTGCACCACAAGGGAACTCTCTATATTTAGGTTTAATTTATTAAACTTCCACTAAAATACAGGATGTATGCCACTACCATGGAAGGGTGCAGGCTGTGCACTCAACAACTCCACATCATAGATAAAGGTTGTAAATGAAGCCTGATCAAAGATGCTTCGCATTTCCAGATGCTGTGGTCACAAAGCACCATAGATAAGTTGCACAAGGGCTTCCCTGGTGGTCCAGCAGGTAAGGACACCGCCTTGCAGTGCAAGGGGTGCCAGTTTGATCCCTGGCCTGGGAAGATCCCATGTGCCGTGGAGTGGCTGGACTGATGTGTTTGACTACTGAGCCAGTGCTCTGGAGCGCATGAACCTGGAGTCGGTGCTCTGCAACAAGAGAGGCCACCGCAATGGGAAGCCCACACAGGCCAAAGAACAAAGATGGAAATAAATGAAATACCAATATAAGCGGCCAAAAAAAAAAAAAAAGTTGAACGATGAATAAACAGACTGTACCAGTTACTGCCAAGATGAACTACAGTTTGAAGCTCCACTCTCAGGGTCTCTGAATAACCATCATTCTAGACCAGGTTCTATTGCCAGAAGTAGGAACATAGGTACTGGGAATATTGTAGGGTCAACTCCTGGCAGGCCTGTTTCCGTATTAACCTCTACCTGTTCCTGAGGCTGCAGCCCCTTCTAGCCTCTACGGAGACAGACTGGCCAGACTCTGAATGCTTCCTTTCCGATCTGACCAGGATATGTTCTAAGGCCCCACGAGGCTGGAACTTTCTTCCAAGTGCAACACAGTTCTCTGGCTTCTCAGAGCTGACTGTCTCCTTAATACTGCCTTGGCAAGGGTACCATCAACCACCTCTGGGCTCTAAAGATCCCAAGAAGAGCCTGAAGTCTTCTTAGAGCTCTTCCCTACCCATCAACTGAAGTCAGCCAACACGTCTGATTCCATGAATTAAGTACATGTACTAATTTCATCCTGCCTGGTATTCACCCTGACCTGTCAGCAAAGGCATAGGAAATTTGTCCTGAGAGAAGCACACCCCATTCTCCATGCAATAACAGACCACTTGAGCTGCTCCTCAAATCTCTGCCTAAACCCTAAGGGGCTTTATGGACACTGAATACTCACAAACCCAGCACACTTCAAGCAGATGTGTATGATGACCATTAAACTATACATGCACATTGACAGTGCATCACTTTTATTTATCTAAGCCTCAGGCACCAAGACATATGAGTTTGAAATATTCTAATAGAAGTCTTTCTGGGGCTTCCCTGGTGGTCCAGTGGGTAAGGACATTGCCTTGCAGTGCAAGGGGCGCCGATTCAATCCCTGGCCTGGGAAGATCCCGCATGCTGCGGAGCAGCTGGACTGATGCGTCCAACTACTGAGCTGGAGCTCTGCAGCGCACGCGCCCAGAGTCAGTGCTCTGAGACGAGAGAGGCCACTGAGATGAGAGGCCCACAGGCCAAAGAACAAAAAAGATAAGTGAATGAATGATCAATAGAAGTGGCAAAAAAGAGAGAAGTCTTTCTGAGTCTAACCTCTATTCTTCTTGCTCACAAACATTCTCCAGCACTTTAGTTCTTCGTTTCTATGAAGCTAAAAGCAGTTTGATATGAGTAGCCGAAATTACCTACTTTTAGACCACTCTATTGGAAATTGCAATCTATTTGTTTTCCTTTTTGATTTCTCTGTGTATACATATAGTGTTAGATACAGTTGTCTTTCATGAGCAAAGAGCATGGTGCTAATTCCGCAGAAGACAAGTGAAAATTAAAATCATCATCATCTTCTTCATCAGCACCATGATCATCATCCACCATGATCCCCAGTGTGCCCTGCATCATTTTGGTCAACACTATCTAGTGTCTGATAACTTCTCTCAAGTAAATGAAAATCCTGACACCTGCGTAGCTTCTGTCCTCTAAATTTGTCCCTCACACAAATTTGGAGTACTTTGTAATATAACAACAATAATAACAACAACAGCTCACTTGTTTACATGTGCCAAGCACTGTCCTAAACACATTGTACCTCCTATCTCATTTAATCTCCTCTGTAGTAGATATCACCAATATCTCCATTTTACAGATGAAGAAATGAAAGCACAAAAGACTGAGCCATTTGGCCCAGGTGACACAGCTGATGAGAATTGACAGTGCATCAACTTCCTTAAGGGGCTTTATGGACACTGAATACTCACAAACCCAGCACACTTCAAGCAGATGTGTATGATGACCATTAAACTATACATGCACATTGACAGTGCATCACTTTTATTTATCTAAGCCTCAGGCACCAAGACATATGAGTTTGAAATATTCTAATAGAAGTCTTTCTGGGGCTTCCCTGGTGGTCCAGTGGGTAAGGACATTGCCTTGCAGTGCAAGGGGCGCCGATTCAATCCCTGGCCTGGGAAGATCCCGCATGCTGCGGAGCAGCTGGACTGATGCGTCCAACTACTGAGCTGGAGCTCTGGAGCACAAGTTCCTGGAGCCAGTGCTCTGAGATGAGAGAGGCCACTGCGATGAGAGGCCCACACAGGCCAAAGAACAAAAAAAAAGATAAGTGAATGAAAGATCAATAGAAGTGGCAAAAAAGAGAGAAGTCTTTCTGAGTCTAACCTCTATTCTTCTTGCTCACAAACATTCTCCAGCACTTTAGTTCTTCGTTTCTATGAAGCTAAAAGCAGTTTGATATGAGTAGCCGAAATTACCTACTTTTAGACCACTCTATTGGAAATTGCAATCTATTTGTTTTCCTTTTTGATTTCTCTGTGTATACATATAGTGTTAGATACAGTTGTCTTTCATGAGCAAAGAGCATGGTGCTAATTCCGCAGAAGACAAGTGAAAATTAAAATCATCATCATCTTCTTCATCAGCACCATGATCATCATCCACCATGATCCCCAGTGTGCCCTGCATCATTTTGGTCAACACTATCTAGTGTCTGATAACTTCTCTCAAGTAAATGAAAATCCTGACACCTGCGTAGCTTCTGTCCTCTAAATTTGTCCCTCACACAAATTTGGAGTACTTTGTAATATAACAACAATAATAACAACAACAGCTCACTTGTTTACATGTGCCAAGCACTGTCCTAAACACATTGTACCTCCTATCTCATTTAATCTCCTCTGTAGTAGATATCACCAATATCTCCATTTTACAGATGAAGAAATGAAAGCACAAAAGACTGAGCCATTTGGCCCAGGTGACACAGCTGATGAGAATTTGGACCTAAGCAGTCTAGTTCCAGAACACACAGGCTGAGCTTCCACACCACTAGGAAGCTATACATACAGCCATCACTCAGCTAAGCTGGAGGGAAAGCAACACACAGTTCCTCATGTTTATCTATAGATCCCTCTTTAGAGATATGGGGTGCCAGAGAAAAACAGTCCTAAACCTCACTGGGCCCTCCCCCATTGGTACCACTCTGCTGTTGGCCAGACCTGCAGGTCTACAAACCCTCAAGGTGCTCTCTAGTGAAATGTCCTCTGGCCTGCCCAGTTCTCTCTGTATATGCAATGGCCCCCAGGCCCTCACTCCCACCTATTCATCTTTGGAATGTGGTCTCTACATCCAACATCATGTTTCCAGGCAACCCAGTGAGTTCCGACAATCCATTCCCTTCTTCTCCTCCGCAGCCTACAAGCCTCACTAGCCTGATCGTCCACACTTCTCTATGCTAATTGCCCTTTCCAAAGCTAACACTTCCAAATGGCAAGAGAAGTTCAGTCATTTAAAGAAAAAAATAGGCATACTCGAGACGTACCATGAAAATATTTGAGCTTAAAAAAAAAAAAATCTAGTCCTTACTCTCCCTGCAGAAACAGTGAGCTCAGGAGGACTCCTGTTTATTGTTTTTCCCACGGAAGCCAATTTCAGTTCAGTTTCCACTGTTTCATAACCCCAGAGCTCAACTTACACACTGCCAAATAGAGGGATGGGTCCTTGGCTTTGTTTTCTTCTTTCCTCAAGAAAAAGCTTCAATCTCTCTTCAGCACCATGATCATCATCCACCATGATCCCCAGTGTGCCCTGCATCATTTTGGTCAACACTATCTAGTGTCTGATAACTTCTCTCAAGTAAATGAAAATCCTGACACCTGCGTAGCTTCTGTCCTCTAAATTTGTCCCTCACACAAATTTGGAGTACTTTGTAATATAACAACAATAATAACAACAACAGCTCACTTGTTTACATGTGCCAAGCACTGTCCTAAACACATTGTACCTCCTATCTCATTTAATCTCCTCTGTAGTAGATATCACCAATATCTCCATTTTACAGATGAAGAAATGAAAGCACAAAAGACTGAGCCATTTGGCCCAGGTGACACAGCTGATGAGAATTTGGACCTAAGCAGTCTAGTTCCAGAACACACAGGCTGAGCTTCCACACCACTAGGAAGCTATACATACAGCCATCACTCAGCTAAGCTGGAGGGAAAGCAACACACAGTTCCTCATGTTTATCTATAGATCCCTCTTTAGAGATATGGGGTGCCAGAGAAAAACAGTCCTAAACCTCACTGGGCCCTCCCCCATTGGTACCACTCTGCTGTTGGCCAGACCTGCAGGTCTACAAACCCTCAAGGTGCTCTCTAGTGAAATGTCCCTCTGGCCTGCCCAGTTCTCTCTGTATATGCAATGGCCCCCAGGCCCTCACTCCCACCTATTCATCTTTGGAATGTGGTCTCTACATCCAACATCATGTTTCCAGGCAACCCAGTGAGTTCCGACAATCCATTCCCTTCTTCTCCTCCGCAGCCTACAAGCCTCACTAGCCTGATCGTCCACACTTCTCTATGCTAATTGCCCTTTCCAAAGCTAACACTTCCAAATGGCAAGAGAAGTTCAGTCATTTAAAGAAAAAAATAGGCATACTCGAGACGTACCATGAAAATATTTGAGCTTAAAAAAAAAAAAATCTAGTCCTTACTCTCCCTGCAGAAACAGTGAGCTCAGGAGGACTCCTGTTTATTGTTTTTCCCACGGAAGCCAATTTCAGTTCAGTTTCCACTGTTTCATAACCCCAGAGCTCAACTTACACACTGCCAAATAGAGGGATGGGTCCTTGGCTTTGTTTTCTTCTTTCCTCAAGAAAAAGCTTCAATCTCAGTTGCAGGCTTAAACAGACTTAACAGCCATAAGCCCCTTAAGCTCTGGCATGCCACAAACAGTTCTTTTCATCAGAAGCTGCAAATCACAATTCTACTGTAAAATCCAGAGCTGCTCCGATAGCCGCCCACAGCACTGAGCACGGGGCCTCGCATTTAGCAGTATTTAATAAAGATTTGTTGATGGACTGCTTGAACCAGGTTTCCCATATCAGGTGTAGCTTGAGTTTCTTAGATTTTTTTAAAAAGGGATTTGAAGATTTAAAATCAAGTTTGAATGCACCAACCTCTCATCCCACAGTCCTTTGGACAGAGGATCTTAAAACTTATTTATGATATATGAGTTTCAAAGTCCCCTGTGGGGACCAGAAGGCAAGAAGGAAAGCAGAACAATCCAGTAAAAGCCCCTACACCATCTGGGCCACAACACAGTGATAAATGATGTCCTTGTGAGAGAGGGGCCCTCTGGATCATCAAAGAAGAGTAACCAAGAACTCCATTATGATGGTTGAAAGCTTTGGAGTAAGGAATACAGACTTTATTGCTCCTAGCCTTGTGGCCATAAGCAGGTGATTCAGCATCTCTGTGCAGTGGTTTCCTCACCCAAAGTGGTTCAGAGCATTAAATGAAGAAAGAAGGGTGAAGCCCTTGAGATTTATCAGTTACACCAAAAGTAACACGTGTGTTTTAAATAAGTAGCCTAGCAATACAGTAAAGAAAATTTTACCATATTTTTAATGTTATAAAAACTGGGAGGTCCATGCATACCAATTGTGGGAATTCAACTTACCAGAATATTCAACTAAACAAACACCTTACTCTCCCAAAATGCCAGACAAATTGGAGTTCATGGTTCATATGAAAATGCTGAATGGAATAGAAATCAAGGAGGGATAGTTTACAAGTTAACTTAATTGGGATCCCCAAGCATTAAAGGTGCTAAACATCATGTTTAAAAATTTTTAAATGAAGTTACAACTTCAGGGAGGGTCAGGTACACCATATGAGCTAGTCCAACGTTTCATAATGGAAGAAAGTAAGTTGAGTTACTGTCTTGTTATTTTAGTCATCAGACTTTAGCAAGAAAATTTAGGGAAGAAGGATGGATACATACAGTTAGAAGCATTAAGACCATGTAAATACAGCTGTTGATTTAAAAAAATGACAGGTAAGGAAATTCTTAGAAAAATTAAATGTAATAAATCATCAGGCAGAATAAAATGGATATCTAGACAGTAAAGAAACTGTTCATAGTCTGGCTGGACCACTAACAACTCAGAAAAGTAAGAGCAAGTGAGGACAAAAATTCTGCATGACATCCTGAAGTGAGCTGGGGATAGAGAAGGCCTTGGGGTGACTAGTAAGTTCCAGGGAAAGAGGGGCTGTGGGATGACAAGGGTGGAAGTGGCATAGAGTTTCCCTTGCTCGGCCTCCTTCTGTGGTTACAACATCATGTTTCAAGGATGGATCACTGTCAAAGTTAGAGTAACCTGAAAGAAATCAATTCCCCGAGTATTTATTGAGCGTTTCTCATCCGCGAGGCACCATGCCAAGTGACAGATGCAAAGATGAGTAAGTCTGGCCCTAGATCTGGGGAAACATCCAGACCATGGGGGAGGACAGTTGCAAACACAGTAACACCAGGTAAAAGGCAATCAATACTGTAGCAGAGTTACACACAGCACATACATACTTAAAGGAGGGAGGTGAATTTCCACCCAGAATATCAGGGAAAGCTTTCTGCATGAGGTGGCATTTGACCTGACCTTGAAGGGTGAATAGGAAACAATGCTTCAGGCACAGTAATGGCATTCATCCATCCATCCATCCACCTAAAGTTACTGGGCACTTTAAAGGCAAATACAAGGGGCTTCCCTGGTGGTCCAGTGGGTAAGGACACCACTTTGCGGTGCAAGGGGCGTCGGTTCGATCCCTGGCCTGGGAAGATCCCACGTGCCGCGGAGCGGCTGGACCGATGTGTCCAATTACTGAGCCGGAGCTCTGGAGTGCATGAGCCCAGAGTCAGTGCTCTGCAACAACAGAGGCCACTGCTATGGGAGGTCCACATGGGCCAAAGAACAAAGATGGATGAAAAATAGATAAATGAAAGACCAATAGAAATGGCCCTCCCGCCCCATTTCCTCCCCAACCTGACCCCCCCCCAACCAAATAAATAAATAAATAAATAAATAAATAAATAAAGGCAAAATAGAAGATGAAAAAGTGGAAGCAGTGATAGATTTTATTTTCTTGGGCTCTAAGATCATTGCAGATGGTGATTACAACCATGAAATTAAAAGACGCTTGCTCCTTGGAAGGAAAGCTATGACAAACTTAGACAGAGTATTAAAAAGCAGAGACATCACTTTGTCAACAAAGGTCCATATAGTCAAAGCAACGGTTTTTTGAATGTGAAAGCTGGACCATAAAGAATGCTGAGCACCAAAGAATTGATGCTTTCTAACTGTGGTGCTGCAGACGTCTCTTGAGAGTCCCTTGGACTGCAAAATCAACCAGTCAATCCTAAAGGAAATCAACCTTAAATATTCATTGGAAGGACTAGTAGTGAAGCTAAAGCTCCAATACTTTGGCCACCTGATGCAAAGAGCCAACTCACTGGAAAAGACTGATGCTAGGGAAGATTGAGGGCAGGAGGAGAAACAAGTGACAGAGGATGAAAATGGTTGGATGGCATCACCAACTCAATGGCCATGAGTTTGAGCAAACTCCAGGAGATAGTGGAGGACAGAGGAGGCTGCAGTCCATGGGGTCACAAAGACTCAGACACGACTTCGTGAATGAACAACAACAACACTGGGCACTTACTTTCTGCCAGGTACTGTGCTGGCTGTTGACAATAGAATTTTGAGAATCCCTGCCCTTGGGAACTGCTGGGGAGGCAAAAACAAAAGTATAAAACCTTAGATACAAACTTCAGTGTGACAATGTCATGAGGTATAGTGCAAGGTTCTGGTACTATTAGAGTCTGAGGCTCCATCAGGAACATTTGACCAAGGCAGAGAAATTAGTGAATGCTTTGAGTATGAAGTGATCTGTGGAATTGAGATCCTAAGAGTTAAGGGAAGTGGAGGAGCTGGGGACACTCAGGCAGAGTCAGTGCTCTGCAACAACAGAGGCCACTGCTATGGGAGGTCCACATGGGCCAAAGAACAAAGATGGATGAAAAATAGATAAATGAAAGACCAATAGAAATGGCCCTCCGCCCCATTTCCTCCCCAACCTGACCCCCCCCCAACCAAATAAATAAATAAATAAATAAATAAATAAATAAATAAAGGCAAAATAGAAGATGAAAAAGTGGAAGCAGTGATAGATTTTATTTTCTTGGGCTCTAAGATCATTGCAGATGGTGATTACAACCATGAAATTAAAAGACGCTTGCTCCTTGGAAGGAAAGCTATGACAAACTTAGACAGAGTTTTAAAAAAGCAGAGACATCACTTTGTCAACAAAGGTCCATATAGTCAAAGCAACGGTTTTTTGAATGTGAAAGCTGGACCATAAAGAATGCTGAGCACCAAAGAATTGATGCTTTCTAACTGTGGTGCTGCAGACGTCTCTTGAGAGTCCCTTGGACTGCAAAATCAACCAGTCAATCCTAAAGGAAATCAACCTTAAATATTCATTGGAAGGACTAGTAGTGAAGCTAAAGCTCCAATACTTTGGCCACCTGATGCAAAGAGCCAACTCACTGGAAAAGACTGATGCTAGGGAAGATTGAGGGCAGGAGGAGAAACAAGTGACAGAGGATGAAAATGGTTGGATGGCATCACCAACTCAATGGCCATGAGTTTGAGCAAACTCCAGGAGATAGTGGAGGACAGAGGAGGCTGCAGTCCATGGGGTCACAAAGACTCAGACACGACTTCGTGAATGAACAACAACAACACTGGGCACTTACTTTCTGCCAGGTACTGTGCTGGCTGTTGACAATAGAATTTTGAGAATCCCTGCCCTTGGGAACTGCTGGGGAGGCAAAAACAAAAGTATAAAACCTTAGATACAAACTTCAGTGTGACAATGTCATGAGGTATAGTGCAAGGTTCTGGTACTATTAGAGTCTGAGGCTCCATCAGGAACATTTGACCAAGGCAGAGAAATTAGTGAATGCTTTGAGTATGAAGTGATCTGTGGAATTGAGATCCTAAGAGTTAAGGGAAGTGGAGGAGCTGGGGACACTCAGGCAGAGAGAGAGTATGGTAGCATTCCCAACTGAGGGAGTGGCACATTTCTTGGGGGGGAAAGAAGCACAAATAGAACAAGGGGCAGAAACAGTCTAGAGAGGGTAAAGTATAGCATGGAATGAATAGTGTGTGGAGACGAGGCCAGAAGGGCAAGGAGGTGGGGTCCTGTGGGTTTGATAAAGCTCCCCACCTTTATTCTAAGAATTATTCTTAGAATACTTAAAGTGAAACAGTCTTAGAAATATTTTTATTGGTGCCATTATATGGGGGAGCGGTAACTTAAGAGGTGGTATGGTGAGAGTTTTATTTTGGACAGTTTATTTGGCTAAAGTGTGGAGACTTGAGGCTTTCCAGGTAGTTCAATGGTAAAGAATCCACTTGCCAATGTAGGAGATGCAGGAGACATGCATTTCATCCCTGGGCTGGGAAGACCCTCTGGAGAAAGAAATGGCAACCTGCTCCAGTATTCTTGCCTGGAACATTCCACGGACAGGGGAGCCTGGTGGGTTACAGTCCATGGGGTTGCGAAGAGTCAGACATGACTGAATGACTAAGCACACACACATGTGGAGACTGGATTAGGGGCCACAGTGCCTGAACCAGTGGTTTGGCAAGAGACATACTGGGGGTCAGGACTGGGAGAACACAAGTGGGGATGGGTAGAAACCAGGTTAGGAGATGTGTAAGGCTGAGACAACAGGACTGGAGAGGCATTGACTTCTAGGGTGCTGCAGAAAAACTTGCTTGACAATAGAATTTTGGAAGAAATTCGTGAATGAACAACAACAACACTGGGCACTTACTTTCTGCCAGGTACTGTGCTGGCTGTTGACAATAGAATTTTGAGAATCCCTGCCCTTGGGAACTGCTGGGGAGGCAAAAACAAAAGTATAAAACCTTAGATACAAACTTCAGTGTGACAATGTCATGAGGTATAGTGCAAGGTTCTGGTACTATTAGAGTCTGAGGCTCCATCAGGAACATTTGACCAAGGCAGAGAAATTAGTGAATGCTTTGAGTATGAAGTGATCTGTGGAATTGAGATCCTAAGAGTTAAGGGAAGTGGAGGAGCTGGGGACACTCAGGCAGAGAGAGAGTATGGTAGCATTCCCAACTGAGGGAGTGGCACATTTCTTGGGGGGGAAAGAAGCACAAATAGAACAAGGGGCAGAAACAGTCTAGAGAGGGTAAAGTATAGCATGGAATGAATAGTGTGTGGAGACGAGGCCAGAAGGGCAAGGAGGTGGGGTCCTGTGGGTTTGATAAAGCTCCCCACCTTTATTCTAAGAATTATTCTTAGAATACTTAAAGTGAAACAGTCTTAGAAATATTTTTATTGGTGCCATTATATGGGGGAGCGGTAACTTAAGAGGTGGTATGGTGAGAGTTTTATTTTGGACAGTTTATTTGGCTAAAGTGTGGAGACTTGAGGCTTTCCAGGTAGTTCAATGGTAAAGAATCCACTTGCCAATGTAGGAGATGCAGGAGACATGCATTTCATCCCTGGGCTGGGAAGACCCTCTGGAGAAAGAAATGGCAACCTGCTCCAGTATTCTTGCCTGGAACATTCCACGGACAGGGGAGCCTGGTGGGTTACAGTCCATGGGGTTGCGAAGAGTCAGACATGACTGAATGACTAAGCACACACACATGTGGAGACTGGATTAGGGGCCACAGTGCCTGAACCAGTGGTTTGGCAAGAGACATACTGGGGGTCAGGACTGGGAGAACACAAGTGGGGATGGGTAGAAACCAGGTTAGGAGATGTGTAAGGCTGAGACAACAGGACTGGAAGGTAGGCTGTAGGCCTTTGGTATGAGAGAGGGAGGTGTCAAGATTACTTCTGGTTTTCAGACCTGGTCAGATGGAAGTGATGATCCTAGGGAGGGTAGTGGGAAAGGACCAGCAGAGTAGAGAGACCAGTTGTGAGAAGCCTGAAGTAAGATCAATATATATCTCCCCCAGACAAAATGGTCATGAAATGCCCCCAAAGTATGGTCGGATTTATGACCACAAGGTGGGGGGTATCAACTACAAACTGGCATTTACCAATTACATTGCCAATGTCTGGACAACAAGGACATTTGCCGTTTGCCTCTTCAGAGACCAGACCCTATGCTGTTGAGACCTGCTGACCTTCAATACCCCTGAAGGAGATCAGGGTGAGGTTGAGACTCCATGCTGTTGAGACCTGCTGACCTTTAATACTCCCTGGTGGAGATCAGGGTTGGGTAGAGGCACTCTGTGCTCCAGGGAATCTGGTGGGGCAGGTCTTTAGATAGGTGGATGCTTTTAGGAACAGATTTTATTATCTCAATCCTTGCATCTCCTCATATTTAGAAAAGCACTAAATCTCTTCATGGTGACATCGGATATTCGTGACTAACTGGAACTGTTTGTAAAATGACTGTTTAATGATATTAAACTCCCCCCTCACCAAAATCCTTAAATATTGACCCTCCTCTTGCTGCCTCTTTGGAGCAGAGTCTCAGAGCTATCTGGGGTGCTGCCTCCAGGGCTGCAGTCCTAATTATGCCCCAAATAAAACTTCACCCACAACTCTCAGAAAAAAAAAAAAAAATATATATATATATATATATACATATATATATATGTCTCCCCCACTAGACTGTAAGCCCCGCAAGGGCAGGACCTTGTCACTTTTTACTCAACATTGTGTCCTTGGCAACCAGTATGGTATCTGACAGACAGTAAGTAGCAAGTGCTCATTAGCCACTTATTGAGTGGATAGCTGGATGAGAGGATGATTTCTTTGAGGGTCTTTAAGACTTCTGGAGCTTGATGGCTCAGTGGGCAAAGAATCCACCTGCAATACAGAAGACACAAGAAATGTGGGTTCAGTCCCTGGGTGGGGAAGATCCTCTGGAGAAAGGAAATAGCAACCTGCTCCAGTATTCTTCCCTGAAAAACATCCCAGGGACAGAGGAACCTGGTGGACTACAGTCCAAAGGATGGCAAAGAGTTGGACATGACAGAGAGACTAAGCAGAGTACAAGACAACTAAAAGGAGATGTTGGGTAGAAAGCTGGATGGATGGGCTGCAGCTCAGGAGAGAAGTCAGGACAGGCGCTGTAGATACATGATCACCCCAGGAGAGTAACTCCAAAGAGAAGATGACGACGCCCTGGATTCAGCCTTGAGAAATTCCCACACGACAGGTCAGGGTCAGGTAGCAGAGGGAAGGTGTACCAAGAAGAAAGCAAAAGGGCAATCAGAGTCAGAGGGAGTATTTCCAGAAGGAGAGAGTGGTCAACAGTGTCAATGGCAAGTAAGATGAGAACTGAAAAATGTCCTTTGGATTTAGCAGCACTGAGGTCATCAGTGACCTTTGTGGGAGCTGTTTTTGTGAAGCGATGGGGTGGAAGCCAGATTGGAGGGGGTGAGGAGTGGGAGGTGAGGAAACAGCCGCAGGGAGTAGATGTGCAAGTCTTAGGAGAAGTTTGGTGGTGGAGAGGAGGAGAGAGGTGGGGCGGAAGACATGCAGGAATGTGTCCAAGTGGGTTTGAGGAGTTAAAACAGCCCAGCATGCAATGTAATGTGGTAGCCTGGATGGGAGGGGAGCTTGGGGGAGAACAGATACATTGTATGTATCACTGAGTCCCTTAAGCTGTTCACCTGGAACTATCACATTGTTAATTGGTTATACCCCAATACAAAATAAAATATTAAGAAAAACTGCCTAGCATGGCTAGAACAGTGATCCCTGTGCCTTTTTTTCTGTCCCAATATCCCTAGAGGAACAGACACCCCAGGTTATTAACAGAAATCAGAATACCAGGAGAAGGAGCTGATTTCACTGGGAATGATGAGCATGAGTTTTGGAGACGTTAATTTTGGTGGTCTTATGGAGCAGGCAGGCGAGAGCCATGTCAGAAGGGTGGTGGAAAATACAGTCTAGGACAGTGCTGGCAAACTCCAGCCCCCAAATCCAGTTCCTCATTTGTTCTCAATATGATAGCGCATAAGCTAAGAATGGCTTTTACATTTTTAAGTGGTTGAGAAACCAATATTTCGTGATATGCAAAAAGTGTAAAAAGGTAATTCTTTAGTTTTCATAAGTAAAGCTTTATTGGAATTAGTTTAGAGCTGCACTCGTTCATATGCACATCATCTGAGGTGCTTTTGTACCACTGATGCAGAGCTGAATAGGTGCAACAGACCAACTGGCCCCATAGCCTAAAATGCTGACTATCTGGCTAACCGTTAGGAGAGAAGTCGGGGGCCCATGATCACCCCAGGAGAGTAACTCCAAAGAGAAGATGACGACGCCCTGGATTCAGCCTTGAGAAATTCCCACACGACAGGTCAGGGTCAGGTAGCAGAGGGAAGGTGTACCAAGAAGAAAGCAAAAGGGCAATCAGAGTCAGAGGGAGTATTTCCAGAAGGAGAGAGTGGTCAACAGTGTCAATGGCAAGTAAGATGAGAACTGAAAAATGTCCTTTGGATTTAGCAGCACTGAGGTCATCAGTGACCTTTGTGGGAGCTGTTTTTGTGAAGCGATGGGGTGGAAGCCAGATTGGAGGGGGTGAGGAGTGGGAGGTGAGGAAACAGCCGCAGGGAGTAGATGTGCAAGTCTTAGGAGAAGTTTGGTGGTGGAGAGGAGGAGAGAGGTGGGGCGGAAGACATGCAGGAATGTGTCCAAGTGGGTTTGAGGAGTTAAAACAGCCCAGCATGCAATGTAATGTGGTAGCCTGGATGGGAGGGGAGCTTGGGGGAGAACAGATACATTGTATGTATCACTGAGTCCCTTAAGCTGTTCACCTGGAACTATCACATTGTTAATTGGTTATACCCCAATACAAAATAAAATATTAAGAAAAACTGCCTAGCATGGCTAGAACAGTGATCCCTGTGCCTTTTTTTCTGTCCCAATATCCCTAGAGGAACAGACACCCCAGGTTATTAACAGAAATCAGAATACCAGGAGAAGGAGCTGATTTCACTGGGAATGATGAGCATGAGTTTTGGAGACGTTAATTTTGGTGGTCTTATGGAGCAGGCAGGCGAGAGCCATGTCAGAAGGGTGGTGGAAAATACAGTCTAGGACAGTGCTGGCAAACTCCAGCCCCCAAATCCAGTTCCTCATTTGTTCTCAATATGATAGCGCATAAGCTAAGAATGGCTTTTACATTTTTAAGTGGTTGAGAAACCAATATTTCGTGATATGCAAAAAGTGTAAAAAGGTAATTCTTTAGTTTTCATAAGTAAAGCTTTATTGGAATTAGTTTAGAGCTGCACTCGTTCATATGCACATCATCTGAGGTGCTTTTGTACCACTGATGCAGAGCTGAATAGGTGCAACAGACCAACTGGCCCCCATAGCCTAAAATGCTGACTATCTGGCTAACCGTTAGCCAAAGCCAGAGGAGAGCTGCTGCTGCTGCTGCATAATCACTTCAGTCATGTGTGACTCTGTGTGACCCCATGGACTGCAGCCATCAGGCTCCTCTGTCCATGGGGATTCTCCAGGCAAGAATACTGGAATGGGTGCCATGCCCTCCTCCAGGGGGGATCTTCCCAACCCAGGGATGGAACCCAGCTCTCCTGTATTACAGGTAGATTCCTCACCACTGAGCCATCAGGGAAGCCCCATTGAGACCCCATGGACTGTAGCTAACCAGGCTTCTCTGTCCATGGAATTTTCCAGGCAAGAATACTGCAGTGGGTTGCCATTTCCTTCTCCATCAGAGGAGAGCAATCAAGGCAATTTTCTGACAGACAACTCTATGAGAAAGCATCAGACTAAAGGGGATCAAATCACACTGCACATTAAAGGAAACCACTGGCTGGCCATTCGTAGAGTGTGGAGGGGATGGCAACAGCCTATTGCCTCTGGGTCTGAGGGACATCTGTCCCCCCAACATCATCCCCCGACTTGTTGATGTCATGAACAGGCCCCCACAGGGCTCAGTGTAAAGGACACTTCTTCAGGGAAACCTTCTTCCCTGCCCCAGCAGAGACTCCCAGTCGTCTTAAACAGAGTTCCTTGTCCTTCTCCATTAGCGCATTTATCACCATGGTAATGAAATAATTATTTGTAGATTCTTGGTTCATTGCCTGTCTTTCCCTCTAGGCTGGGAGCCACTCTGGTGTAATGACTAAGAGAACAGATTCAGGAGACAGGCTGCTCAGTTCAATTCTGGTCCTACCATTACTGTTGGGTTATCTGTGGCTCAGTACATTCTCCTAGCTTCAGTTTCCTCATCAGTAAAATGGGAACAGTAAGAATCTCTACCATTCAGGGCTGCAAGGATTAAATAAGATAATAAAACAATAGGATACAAAGTGCTTGGAGCAGTGCCTATGATATACCAAGTGCCCAAGAAATATACCATTGTTAGTGACTATTTGGATAAGGGAAGTGTGGTAACAGAGTGGGAAAAAACAAGTAAAACATGAATTTGGGGATAACTGGGGGCATGGTGATGTCATTTCTGGAGACAGGAAACACAGGAAGCAAAGGAGGTTTGGAGGATTTGCTATGTCTGAGGTGCCTGGGGACAGCCAAGTGCCAACACAAGGTGGACAGCAAGATGTGGGTCTCAGCAGAGATTGGGGGGTAGGGTGAAGGACTGAAAGAGTCTGGAGGCTGTAAATAGCTAGGAGGAATAGCTGCAGGAGAAACATAAGGTTACTGGGCTGTGGTTCAGGCCTATGTAAACACAGAGATGCAGATCATAGGACTCTCCAGCCTTCATAATCCTGTGAGCCACTCCCTTATCATAAATCTCTTTCTATACATCTCTATTTAGCCTGTTGGTTCTGGAGATCCCTAATACAGTATCCTTGGGTACAATTTCCTGTAAAGCCTGCTGCAGGTGAATTCAAGTTTCTAGTGAATGCCACCTTCCCCGTCTCACCCACCTTATCTGACAAGTACTAGGAAAGTGAAGACTTGCAGAGTATTATTACCATCCTCCCCCTACCAAAAACTTTCTCTCTTGTGTGAGTTAGTGGCTAGAGGAACAGAAGAGGCAGGAAGAAGCCTCTAGATATCTACATATCTAGCAATTGGCCCTTTTAACATTTCACTTTTGACCTTTCTAACAACCCTAGGTGAAACAGCCTCATGTTACAGGTGAAGACTCTGGGGCTTGAGAGGTGAAGTACCTTCACCAAGAGCATACAGCTAGTAAGTAGCGGAATTGAAGATTCAAAATTAGGAAGGTCTCTGTGCTTCTTAAGCTGCTCTGGGCAGGATTCTCCAGAAAAATAGAACCAATAGGGTGTGTGTGTATGTATGCATGCACAATTTTGGATGCTGACAAGTCTTAAGATCTGCAGGGTGAGTTGGCAAGTTAGAGGCCCAGGAATGCATGGATTCCCTCAGCATAGAAAGGGAACAGTAAGAATCTCTACCATTCAGGGCTGCAAGGATTAAATAAGATAATAAAACAATAGGATACAAAGTGCTTGGAGCAGTGCCTATGATATACCAAGTGCCCAAGAAATATACCATTGTTAGTGACTATTTGGATAAGGGAAGTGTGGTAACAGAGTGGGAAAAAACAAGTAAAACATGAATTTGGGGATAACTGGGGGCATGGTGATGTCATTTCTGGAGACAGGAAACACAGGAAGCAAAGGAGGTTTGGAGGATTTGCTATGTCTGAGGTGCCTGGGGACAGCCAAGTGCCAACACAAGGTGGACAGCAAGATGTGGGTCTCAGCAGAGATTGGGGGGTAGGGTGAAGGACTGAAAGAGTCTGGAGGCTGTAAATAGCTAGGAGGAATAGCTGCAGGAGAAACATAAGGTTACTGGGCTGTGGTTCAGGCCTATGTAAACACAGAGATGCAGATCATAGGACTCTCCAGCCTTCATAATCCTGTGAGCCACTCCCTTATCATAAATCTCTTTCTATACATCTCTATTTAGCCTGTTGGTTCTGGAGATCCCTAATACAGTATCCTTGGGTACAATTTCCTGTAAAGCCTGCTGCAGGTGAATTCAAGTTTCTAGTGAATGCCACCTTCCCCGTCTCACCCACCTTATCTGACAAGTACTAGGAAAGTGAAGACTTGCAGAGTATTATTACCATCCTCCCCCTACCAAAAACTTTCTCTCTTGTGTGAGTTAGTGGCTAGAGGAACAGAAGAGGCAGGAAGAAGCCTCTAGATATCTACATATCTAGCAATTGGCCCTTTTAACATTTCACTTTTGACCTTTCTAACAACCCTAGGTGAAACAGCCTCATGTTACAGGTGAAGACTCTGGGGCTTGGAGAGGTGAAGTACCTTCACCAAGAGCATACAGCTAGTAAGTAGCGGAATTGAAGATTCAAAATTAGGAAGGTCTCTGTGCTTCTTAAGCTGCTCTGGGCAGGATTCTCCAGAAAAATAGAACCAATAGGGTGTGTGTGTATGTATGCATGCACAATTTTGGATGCTGACAAGTCTTAAGATCTGCAGGGTGAGTTGGCAAGTTAGAGGCCCAGGAATGCTGATGCAGTAGTTCCAGTCCAAAGAACAGCAGACTTGGGATCCAGGAAAAACGATTTTCTTGCACATAAGGGAAATCATGATGGTACTGTCTTGCCCCCTCTTCTTGTCTTTGATTTTTAAGCTCTGAAGTGTTCCTGTGTTTGGTGGTCATCTCCCACCTCTCAGGCCTCCTTTCTCCTATTCTTTAAGGGATAAATACTTTATCCCTTCCCTCAATCTTTTTTAACTGCATGCCACAAGCTTTTTCTTAGCTATTTATTATTTTCATCCATCTTTATTCTTTGGCCTGTGTGGACCTCCCATTGCAGTGGCCTCTCTTGTCGCAGAGCACGGGCTCTGGGTGCCTGTGCTCCAGAGTGCTGGCTTATAATCGGACACACTGGTCCAGCTGCTCCGTGGCATATGGGATCCTCCAGGGCCTGGGAAAGAACTAGTGCCCCCTGCACTGCAAGGTGGACTCTTTACCCACTGGATCACCAGGGAAGCCCCCCCCCCCAAATATTTTATTTATTCCTATGAATATTATGGCTCAGCTATCAAGCTCCCTTGGCCAACCTTTCTGCTGAACTGCTGAGCCATCTGTGACCAGCAGGTACAATAAATTCAGAGGCTGTGTAATTGCTGCTTAGTCCTGGAGAGAGTCACACGTGACAGTGACTGGGTTCCTTGTTAACTCAGCTTTTGTGAATCATTATGGTGGTTCCTAGCTATGACAACCGAGTCTGTGACCAGGGAGTTCACAGAGCAAAGGAAGCATGGTCTCTAACACATGCTTATGGCTATGACATCCTATTCCCAAAGGAGGAGGACTCTGAACTTCACCAGGGGCTTTTATCCTTCAAGAAACCCCTGTCACGATGGTCTGGAGGGATGGGAGGGGGAGAACTGGGTGGGGGGAGGGTCCAGGGATATGCATATGACTGATCTGGGAACATACATGTTGGTGAACAACAAAACTCTGTAAAATCTTTAAAATAAAGAAAAAAAATTAAAAAAAAAAAAAGAAACCCCTGTCACAAGGTCATTTTCTATCCCAAAATGCCAGCAAAACACCTCAGATGGGCAGACCTATAGAATTTCTCTATCCCTGTTTTGTGCTCAGCACTTATTTAACTCCGTGATAACTAAAGATATTTATCAGTGGCTCCTAGAATTCTGCTTTTGGTCATGATGGAATAACCGGTGTCAAGTAGTCCTGCCAATATACACCTCAGAATACTGAGCAAAACAAATGAAACATTTCTTTAGATACTGAACATGTGTAACCCTAACCCTAACCAACAAACACATGAAAAGATGCAAAACATCGCTAATTACTACAGAAATGCTAATCAAAACTACAATGAGGTGTCACCTCACACTGGTCAGAATGACCATCATCAAAAAAATCTGCAAACAGTAAATGCTGGAGAAAAAGGGTCTCTCACACACTGTTGGTGGGAATGTAAACTTGTACAGTCACTATGGAGAACTGTATGGAGGTCCCTTCAAAAACTAAAAATAGAACTACTATGTGACCCAGCAAACCCTTTCCTGGGCATATCCAGAGAAAACCATAATGCCAAAAGACACATACACCCCAATGTTCATGCATCACTATGATAACCAGGACATGCAACCTAAGTATCCATCAACAGAGGAATGGATAAAGAAGATGTGGCTCATGTATACAAAGGAATATTAGCCATAAAAAGGAATGAAACGGTGCCATTTGCAGAGATGTGGATGTACCTACAGATTGTCATTCAGAGTAAAGAAAGTCAGAAAGAGAAAAACAAACATCATATAATATCACTGATATGCGGAATCTAGAAAAATGATACAGATGAACTTGTTTAGAGGTAGAAATAGAGTCACAGACATAGAGAACAAATATATGAACACCAAGGGGGGAAAGGGGTAAAATGAATTGGGAGACAGGGATCGATACATATACACTATTATGTATAAAATAGCTAACGAATGAGAACCTACTGTATAGCACAAGGAACTCTACCTGATGCTCTGTGGTGACCTAAATAAGAAGGAAATTTAAAAATGAAGGAATAGATGTACATGTATAAATGATTCACTTTACTGTACAGCAGAAACCAACACAATTTTGTAAAGCAATTATATTTCAAGAAAAACTAATTTTAAAAAGTAAAAAGGCAAGTCACAGGGCTTCCCTGGTGGTCCAGTGGGTAAGGACACCACCTTGCAGTGCAAGGGGTGCTGGTTCGATCCCTGACCTGGGAAGATACCACGTGCCCACGGAGCAGCTGGACCGATGTGTCCAACTACCAAGCTGGAGCTCTGGAGCGCATGCGCCCAGAGCTGGTGCTCTGCGATGAGAGAGGCCACTGTGATGGGAGGCCCACACAGGTCAAAGAACAAAGATGGATGAAAATAAATAAATGAAAGACCAATAGAAGTGGCCAACAACAACAAAAATTTTAAAAAGGCAAGCCACAGTCTGGGAGAAAATATTTATAATACATAAACCTGATAGGGCTTAGATAAAAATATAGAAAGAGCCCTCAAAACTTAACAATTAAAAAGACAATTAAACATTTTTAAAAGGTAAATTTTTTCAATAGATACTTCACAAAAAAATGTGAATGATCAATAAGCAGATTAAAACGTATTCAATATCTTAAATCATCAAGAAAACTGAAATTATAACTATAATGAGATGTGACTATAGACTCATTAAAATTTAAAAGGCTGGCAATGCCAAATATTGTTGAGGTTCTGGAGAAACTGAAACTTGCATACTACTGGTAGGGGTGTAAAATAGAGTAATCACTTTGGGAAATAATTTGTCAGTTTCAAAATAAAATTAAACATGCACTTACTATGTGACAGATTGTCATTCAGAGTAAAGAAAGTCAGAAAGAGAAAAACAAACATCATATAATATCACTGATATGCGGAATCTAGAAAAATGATACAGATGAACTTGTTTAGAGGTAGAAATAGAGTCACAGACATAGAGAACAAATATATGAACACCAAGGGGGGAAAGGGGTAAAATGAATTGGGAGACAGGGATCGATACATATACACTATTATGTATAAAATAGCTAACGAATGAGAACCTACTGTATAGCACAAGGAACTCTACCTGATGCTCTGTGGTGACCTAAATAAGAAGGAAATTTAAAAATGAAGGAATAGATGTACATGTATAAATGATTCACTTTACTGTACAGCAGAAACCAACACAATTTTGTAAAGCAATTATATTTCAAGAAAAACTAATTTTAAAAAGTAAAAAGGCAAGTCACAGGGCTTCCCTGGTGGTCCAGTGGGTAAGGACACCACCTTGCAGTGCAAGGGGTGCTGGTTCGATCCCTGACCTGGGAAGATACCACGTGCCCACGGAGCAGCTGGACCGATGTGTCCAACTACCAAGCTGGAGCTCTGGAGCGCATGCGCCCAGAGCTGGTGCTCTGCGATGAGAGAGGCCACTGTGATGGGAGGCCCACACAGGTCAAAGAACAAAGATGGATGAAAATAAATAAATGAAAGACCAATAGAAGTGGCCAACAACAACAAAAATTTTAAAAAGGCAAGCCACAGTCTGGGAGAAAATATTTATAATACATAAACCTGATAGGGCTTAGATAAAAATATAGAAAGAGCCCTCAAAACTTAACAATTAAAAAGACAATTAAACATTTTTAAAAGGTAAATTTTTTCAATAGATACTTCACAAAAAAATGTGAATGATCAATAAGCAGATTAAAACGTATTCAATATCTTAAATCATCAAGAAAACTGAAATTATAACTATAATGAGATGTGACTATAGACTCATTAAAATTTAAAAGGCTGGCAATGCCAAATATTGTTGAGGTTCTGGAGAAACTGAAACTTGCATACTACTGGTAGGGGTGTAAAATAGAGTAATCACTTTGGGAAATAATTTGTCAGTTTCAAAATAAAATTAAACATGCACTTACTATGTGACCTAGAAATTTCACTCTAGGGATACACTCAAGAGAAAAAAAACATGTCCACACTAAGACTTGGGCATGAACACTTACAGCTACTATATTCACAACAGCCAAAAATTGGAAACAACCACAATATCCATCAACATGTGAATAGACAAGTCGTGGTATAGCTATACAGTAGAATATTAATAAGCATCAAAAATATGAAGTATTTATATACATAATATGGAAAATCTCTAAAACACTGTGCTGAGCAAAAAGAAACCAAACACGAAAGAGTAACACTCTTTGTGACTACACTTTCATGGAGTTTAAAAACATGCAAAACCAACCTCTAGTAATGAGTGGGTGCCTGGGTCAGGGTGTGGAGAGACAGTGGAGTGGCAAAGAAGGACTTTGGGAGTGTTGGAAATGCTCTACACCTTGGTTGTGGCAATGGTTACATGAGCATCCACATTTGTCAAAACTTAGCCAAGAGAAAGTTTAAAGCACGTGCATTTTATTATGCATATATTACCCCTCAATAAATAGTAATGAAGAATTCTTCCTCCTGCAGGAGGAAATGGATCGAGAAGATGGGGAGATGGGGAGGATGAGTAAATTGGATTGGAAATGCAGAGGAACCCCCTATAATCATTCACAAGTGAGAAGGTCATGGGGTGCTAATTCATACCTTGCACCCAGGTGCTGTGGAGCTCAGGAGATAGACAAGCAGTCAGTATACCTTTCAGGGGAGCCTATTCCCGGATTTGAAAGGAAAGGTAGAATACCTTGAGGTCACAGCCAGGTGCTGGCAGGCTTAGATAAAAATATAGAAAGAGCCCTCAAAACTTAACAATTAAAAGACAATTAAACATTTTTAAAAGGTAAATTTTTCAATAGATACTTCACAAAAAAATGTGAATGATCAATAAGCAGATTAAAACGTATTCAATATCTTAAATCATCAAGAAAACTGAAATTATAACTATAATGAGATGTGACTATAGACTCATTAAAATTTAAAAGGCTGGCAATGCCAAATATTGTTGAGGTTCTGGAGAAACTGAAACTTGCATACTACTGGTAGGGGTGTAAAATAGAGTAATCACTTTGGGAAATAATTTGTCAGTTTCAAAATAAAATTAAACATGCACTTACTATGTGACCTAGAAATTTCACTCTAGGGATACACTCAAGAGAAAAAAAACATGTCCACACTAAGACTTGGGCATGAACACTTACAGCTACTATATTCACAACAGCCAAAAATTGGAAACAACCACAATATCCATCAACATGTGAATAGACAAGTCGTGGTATAGCTATACAGTAGAATATTAATAAGCATCAAAAATATGAAGTATTTATATACATAATATGGAAAAATCTCTAAAACACTGTGCTGAGCAAAAAGAAACCAAACACGAAAGAGTAACACTCTTTGTGACTACACTTTCATGGAGTTTAAAAACATGCAAAACCAACCTCTAGTAATGAGTGGGTGCCTGGGTCAGGGTGTGGAGAGACAGTGGAGTGGCAAAGAAGGACTTTGGGAGTGTTGGAAATGCTCTACACCTTGGTTGTGGCAATGGTTACATGAGCATCCACATTTGTCAAAACTTAGCCAAGAGAAAGTTTAAAGCACGTGCATTTTATTATGCATATATTACCCCTCAATAAATAGTAATGAAGAATTCTTCCTCCTGCAGGAGGAAATGGATCGAGAAGATGGGGAGATGGGGAGGATGAGTAAATTGGATTGGAAATGCAGAGGAACCCCCTATAATCATTCACAAGTGAGAAGGTCATGGGGTGCTAATTCATACCTTGCACCCAGGTGCTGTGCGGAGCTCAGGAGATAGACAAGCAGTCAGTATACCTTTCAGGGGGAGCCTATTCCCGGATTTGAAAGGAAAGGTAGAATCTGAGGCACAGGGAGAAGGCTTGAGGTCTCCAGGGATAGATTCAGCATGCTGAAGTGGAAATCTGGATGGTCTCCATGGTGGTCATGCAGAAGACTGTAGCTAATTCAGAGTAGGTGAGATACAGGAATAGAACAGAAAGTCTTGGAAGTGGGGTAAAAAGTACCTAAGGCTGAAGATGGGCATTCTTGTGAGTTCTGAGCCAGACCATGGCAGATGGGAGTAGCCTGGCTGTGGGCAGGACATCTGAGATCAGAAATGAGTGAAGGAGGCTCTTGCAGGTGTGTAGACATGGATGGATGGGGGCATGCTCTAGAGTGTGGACCTGGGGATCCACGGGGAGGAGGAGATCCAAGCACCAGTCTGACTAGCACAAGCCTTTGGGAAATGCTGACTCCAACCATCTGAGAGCCATGGAGGGGCAGCCAAACCCAGGGAATGGAACTCAGACTCTGAAGACGCTTGGCTCCAAGCCTGGTTCAGTTATAAACAAACTTGGGGGAAATTTTAAAGCATCCCAAATTTTACTTTCCTTACACATAATATGGGAATAATAATTCTTAACCTGCAGGGTTACTGAGAGGATTAGATGTTAAGGTAGGTGAGCAGATGGTGCAAAGGAGATAATAAATGACAGACAGTATGACGAGTGCTGTGGCTGATCAGAGATTCCTGGGACCACTGTATGAAGTGTCTCCTTCCTGTGGGTCTCAGGGGTGGGCCCACAACTACACCGGTTGAATGAAGATAAAAAATGAACACACATAGAAACAGACCAGTATACTTGTCATCAAGGACAAACAACACTACGTATAAATATTATCCATACATGTACTATGTTGGGACCACAAAAAGACAGTGAGGTGAGTCCCTCTCACTAACTAACAAAGGTCCAGGAGGTCTGATGATGGAAATTTGGGCCGAGGGATTCATAATTTGAAGTTTCTCTATTGGGAGAAGGAGGCCTTTTAAATGTGCAAATTGACTGAGAGTAGCCTACTTAGCCCAACATCTCTCTGTCACTAAGTGGCCTCTCGATGCTCTGACGCATGTGTCTGGCTCTTGGGAGATCCTTGGAGACCATTGCTCCAGAATCTCATCTCCAGAGAGAGGTGTGTGGTGGGGATGTCAGGCAAGCACAAACTTAATGCAGCTGCTCAGATCTAGGGAAGACGATTTTCTCTATGTTGAAACAGAGGCAGCATTTACTGATATCTAGTGCTTACAAGCTGAGCACTGTGCTAAGAGGCTTTATCTGCATTGTCTGGAATAACCATTCACTCATTCAACAACTGTTCATTAAGTTCCCACAGGTACTGTGAGGGATGCTAGGGATGCACTGGGCTCAGGGTGACAAATGAGGAAACAGATCATAACCAAGAGGGACAAGTTCCACCCGAGAGTGGGTCCAGAGCAGAGAGCCAGCACCCAATCTGGCCTTAGCCAGGAAAGAGTAAGCACTAAGGCCTGGCAGGGAGACAGATGGAGAGAAGGCTCGTTAGGGGACCCATCAGCAGTTCCCAAGGTTGGAGCAGAAAAAGTTGGCAGCAGTAAGCCAGCAGCCTAGTCATGAAGGACTCATGTACCCAGAATAGGGTTACCAGATATAGCAAATAAAAATACAGGCTTGATCTCAGCCAGGTGATCAAGGGCAACATCAATAGTGATAAGTCATGAGGACAGTTCATACCCTTAATATGATGGAACAGGAAGGGCCCTTGACCTTTGTGATCCTCCTTTGACCAGGAAACCCAGCCACTGTTGTCCCTATAGACCCCACCTTCTCTATCTTGCTCTTAATGGTTGACTCCAGCCTGTGACAGTCTTTTCCCACCTTTAACCTCCACTACCAATATGCTTGGGCTTCCCAGGTGGCGCTAGCGGTAAAGAACCTGCCTGCCGATGCAGGAGACATAAGAGACTCAGGTTTGATCCCTGGGTCAAGAAGATCCCCCAAAGGAGGGCATGGCAACCAACTGCAGTATTCTTTTTTTTTTAAAAAAAGATTCTTTTCTTTTTTTTTTTTCTGGCCACTTCTATTGGTCTTTCATTTATTTGTTTTCATCCATCTTTGTTCTTTGGCCTGTGTGGGCCTCCCATCACTTAGCACCGGCTCTGGGCACATGTGCTCCAGGGCTCTGGCTCGGTAGTTGGACACATCGGCCCAACTGCTCTGTGGGCACGTGGTATCTTCCCAGGACAGGGACTGAACCAGTGCCCCTTGTACTGAGAGGCGGTGTCCTTACCCATTGGACCACCAGAGAAGCCCCAACTCCAGTATTCTTAACTGGAGAATCCCATGAGCAGAAGAGCCTGGCGGGCTACAGTCCAAAGGGTCGCAAAGAGTCAGACACGAGTAAAGTGACTTCACACGTGTGCCCGTAGTAATATGCTTAAGTGCCAAAAAGCACTTTACCAAGCTAATTAGAGCTACGTGTTAAGTAAGAGTCAATGATCTCTGAGCAAGGGCCCAAAAGGCTCCTCTGTGTCAAAAGAGAAACTCCGTAATGCGGAATCAAGCTGCTCAGGGATCTTTTTATCTCATCTCCTCCCCTTCTTGTTCCAAATGGGTGATCCTGCCTCCTACCTGGGTGCCACAGATGAAGTTAAATAACTACATTCAGATAAGCATGGCCCAGGGTTGCTTCAGTCTATTTGAGCAGCACAGGGGAGAAGATGGAGGGGTGACAGAAGGGTGGCGTGCACTCGGCCGGCATAATCTCCTGCAGGAAATTACTGACGCCAGCCACCATCTCTGAGCCCCAGCCAGGCTGTTTCTCCTGCTCTCCTATCTCTCAGGAGATGGCCGTCCCGCTGGGGCTTGCCAGCTCTGAAAGACAAAGAGGGCAAAGCTCTCAGTCTGCTGTGTGCCTACCTCCAACACATCCCTCCATGAAATCATCCACAAACACTGGCCAGGCCAGGGGTGGGGGTGGGGTTGGAGGAAGTGTCCGGAAATCCTCTTTTCTCTAGAAATGGAATTGGAAATGGGGTAATCGTCTAAATGGGCAGTCCTGATGAGTCTATAAACATAACTCCCATTTTTATTACGGTGATGAGGCTGCCTGAGTGAGGGTAATCCCTCTCCTGGGCTCTGGGAGAGATTGCCAGGCAGCCAGTCGCCAGCCCGCCCTCCACCAGGGCTGCATTAGTCTGATGGGAAGAGGCACAGACTGCATTTCATAATGACATTTAAAAGCCCAGATCCTGGGGTCATGCCAGGGTCCAGGACACTGCTGACCAAGCTCCCTATCCCCTTGACATGGCCCTCCTTGTACCCCAAACACTGAAGCCGCATAGATGGTCTGAAAGCAGGGCTGCCCTCGGTCATACAAGGTGAAAAAAGGCATCAGGAAAGATCCCAACTTAAAACAGCTTGAGCAAATGGGTAGAATGGAGAAAGCTCTGAGTTCTAGCCTCAGACAAGCCACTCAATCTTGAATCCTCGGTTTCAACTGCATTATGAGATTTCTCAGTTTCTTCATCGGCATTTCCTGCTCAGTCACATTAAAGATCCACAGATTCATGACTATCCAAGTTGGCCAGGAACTCTACTCTTGTAGACTAATTCCTTTGCGTTTGAAAGCTGATTTATCTTTTTTGCACCTCCCTTGAAATTATCATCTTCCTTTTTATTAAAAAACACCTAATGGGAGAGAGAACCTAGTGGCAGCTGGAAGTGACTAGGGACTGGGACAGGGATCTTTTATCTCATCTCCTCCTTCTTGTTCCAAATGGGTGATCCTGCCTCCTACCTGGGTGCCACAGATGAAGTTAAATAACTACATTCAGATAAGCATGGCCCAGGGTTGCTTCAGTCTATTTGAGCAGCACAGGGAGAAGATGGAGGGTGACAGAAGGGTGGCGTGCACTCGGCCGGCATAATCTCCTGCAGGAAATTACTGACGCCAGCCACCATCTCTGAGCCCCAGCCAGGCTGTTTCTCCTGCTCTCCTATCTCTCAGGAGATGGCCGTCCCGCTGGGGCTTGCCAGCTCTGAAAGACAAAGAGGGCAAAGCTCTCAGTCTGCTGTGTGCCTACCTCCAACACATCCCTCCATGAAATCATCCACAAACACTGGCCAGGCCAGGGGTGGGGGTGGGGTTGGAGGAAGTGTCCGGAAATCCTCTTTTCTCTAGAAATGGAATTGGAAATGGGGTAATCGTCTAAATGGGCAGTCCTGATGAGTCTATAAACATAACTCCCATTTTTATTACGGTGATGAGGCTGCCTGAGTGAGGGTAATCCCTCTCCTGGGCTCTGGGAGAGATTGCCAGGCAGCCAGTCGCCAGCCCGCCCTCCACCAGGGCTGCATTAGTCTGATGGGAAGAGGCACAGACTGCATTTCATAATGACATTTAAAAGCCCAGATCCTGGGGTCATGCCAGGGTCCAGGACACTGCTGACCAAGCTCCCTATCCCCTTGACATGGCCCTCCTTGTACCCCAAACACTGAAGCCGCATAGATGGTCTGAAAGCAGGGCTGCCCTCGGTCATACAAGGTGAAAAAAGGCATCAGGAAAGATCCCAACTTAAAACAGCTTGAGCAAATGGGTAGAATGGAGAAAGCTCTGAGTTCTAGCCTCAGACAAGCCACTCAATCTTGAATCCTCGGTTTCAACTGCATTATGAGATTTCTCAGTTTCTTCATCGGCATTTCCTGCTCAGTCACATTAAAGATCCACAGATTCATGACTATCCAAGTTGGCCAGGAACTCTACTCTTGTAGACTAATTCCTTTGCGTTTGAAAGCTGATTTATCTTTTTTGCACCTCCCTTGAAATTATCATCTTCCTTTTTATTAAAAAACACCTAATGGGAGAGAGAACCTAGTGGCAGCTGGAAGTGACTAGGGACTGGGACAGGCAGGGGAGGTGTGACCTTGTGTTCCGGGAAGAAGCAAGGGGTTCAAGAAAGGAGTCAGAAAGACACCCAAGGTTATGTCATCTGGGGCCCACCATGTGGGCAAAGTCCACATGGGAACGGATGAGATCCAGGCAGATGGACTGAGGTTAGGGCAGCTGGTTCTGCTGGTGCCAGTTCTCAGGACCTTCAGAACAAGTCACAGACCTTGTGTGCTCATTTGGCTCCTAAGTGGAATCTCTACTTCTCCCCATTCACTCATTTACTCACGCACAGATCAGTCAGAAGGCCACAAGGCACAGCCAAATTAAGACTGGATTTAGATTCAGAAGCTGAGCCCTAGTTGCAGTGCCAACATTCACTTGTCACATAACACTGAACAAAGCATGTCACCATTCTAGGTAGCAAAATAAGGCAATTGCCTGCCTTGCATGCTTCATAGTCAGCCTTACTACCATGCAACACCTCCAGGGGGAGCCGTCCCGTGGAGGTCTACATGAGTGGCACCAGTCAGAATTGGGCAGTCTGCCACTGCCACAACCAAATGCTGTAGCCCTACTTGTAGTTTAAAAAAAATCAAATGACATGCGATACATTAGCCATGAACACTATTAAGACAATAGTGCTGTTATATTGGTCACAGTGTAAAAGGAGATGCTAGATTCATAAAAAGTTAAAATTTAGTGGCATGGGGATTTCCATGGTGGTCCAGTGGTTAAAAATCTGTTATGCAGTTCAGGGAACACAGGCTCAACAGATCCCACATACCTGTGAGCCACAATTAAAGAGTTCATGTGCCGCAATGAAAGATCCACATGATGCAATGAAGATCCTGCATGCCACAACTATGACCCAACATAGCCAAACATTTTTTTTTTTAATTTAGTGGCATCAAGTTTTGTATTCTATCAGTTTATGAGGGGTCTTAGAGGTTCTACTGAGGATATGGGTCTTTATCCCTAGAGAAAAGAGAAGGCATTAAGAGGTTTTGCGCAGGGGAGGAGGGGAGTTAGCGGAGTGTGGGGACATAATCAGATTTGCATTTTGAAATGCTCACTCCAGCTGCTGTGAGGAAAAGGGGATGGGAGCAATAGAGTGGGTGTGTGGACCCAGGGAGGAGGGAACTCAGCCATCTCAGGCAAGTGATGCAGATGTAAACTTGCCTTGGGGGCTGGGAGTGGTGAGTGAGTCAAGAAGATGAATTTACAGAGCCAGAGTTTAGCCAACCAGATGGATGGGTGGTGCCATCTGGAAAGACGGAAGAGGGAAGGTGACCAGATTTGGGTAAAAAGATCCTGAGATCAGCTGAGGACATAATGGGTTTACGGAGCCTTTGAGGCTTCTCAGTGGAAAGATGCATGATAGATGGGTCTGGGCTGGAGATACATGCTTCCAGAGACATCTGCACCCAGATTGTAATGGAAGATGTGAGCATGAATGAGATTGCTTTATGTCACCACTCACAGTCACCTTCTCCCTCCAGCCACTCCAGCTGTGCCTGTCCCCACGCAAGGAGAGCAGGTTTCTGCTGGTTCATAGTGACCCCTTAGGCCTCTGTACCCACTCCTGCTGCTACAGGGCTCCTTGTGTCACATTGCAGCGACATCCTTTCATGTGTTCCCTCAAATGATACAGAAACACCTTGGGGACAAAGACACCAAACACTAGGCTAAGGAGTTTATACTTGGCCCTGTGGTAGCTGAGCATTGCCTACGGACGTCACCCTCTATGACGGTTAATTTTATGTGTCAACTTACGTGGTTCTCAGGAGCCCATGTGGCAGTTTGGTTAAAAATCTGTTATGCAGTTCAGGGAACACAGGCTCAACAGATCCCACATACCTGTGAGCCACAATTAAAGAGTTCATGTGCCGCAATGAAAGATCCACATGATGCAATGAAGATCCTGCATGCCACAACTATGACCCAACATAGCCAAACATTTTTTTTTTTAATTTAGTGGCATCAAGTTTTGTATTCTATCAGTTTATGAGGGGTCTTAGAGGTTCTACTGAGGATATGGGTCTTTATCCCTAGAGAAAAGAGAAGGCATTAAGAGGTTTTGCGCAGGGGAGGAGGGGAGTTAGCGGAGTGTGGGGACATAATCAGATTTGCATTTTGAAATGCTCACTCCAGCTGCTGTGAGGAAAAGGGGATGGGAGCAATAGAGTGGGTGTGTGGACCCAGGGAGGAGGGAACTCAGCCATCTCAGGCAAGTGATGCAGATGTAAACTTGCCTTGGGGGCTGGGAGTGGTGAGTGAGTCAAGAAGATGAATTTACAGAGCCAGAGTTTAGCCAACCAGATGGATGGGTGGTGCCATCTGGAAAGACGGAAGAGGGAAGGTGACCAGATTTGGGTAAAAAGATCCTGAGATCAGCTGAGGACATAATGGGTTTACGGAGCCTTTGAGGCTTCTCAGTGGAAAGATGCATGATAGATGGGTCTGGGCTGGAGATACATGCTTCCAGAGACATCTGCACCCAGATTGTAATGGAAGATGTGAGCATGAATGAGATTGCTTTATGTCACCACTCACAGTCACCTTCTCCCTCCAGCCACTCCAGCTGTGCCTGTCCCCACGCAAGGAGAGCAGGTTTCTGCTGGTTCATAGTGACCCCTTAGGCCTCTGTACCCACTCCTGCTGCTACAGGGCTCCTTGTGTCACATTGCAGCGACATCCTTTCATGTGTTCCCCTCAAATGATACAGAAACACCTTGGGGACAAAGACACCAAACACTAGGCTAAGGAGTTTATACTTGGCCCTGTGGTAGCTGAGCATTGCCTACGGACGTCACCCTCTATGACGGTTAATTTTATGTGTCAACTTACGTGGTTCTCAGGGAGCCCACATTAAACATTATTTCTGTGGGTCTGTGAGGATGTCTCCAGATGAGATCAGCACTAGAATCAAAGAACTGAGTAAAGCAGGTTGCCCTCCCCAGGATAGGCATCATGCCATCCACTGAGCACATGAGGAGAACAACAGGTAAAAGAAAGAGGAATTTGCCCCTTTCCCGTGCCTCACTCTTGAAGCTATTCTCCTGCTTTCAGGCTGAGACTCGCATCATCAACTCCTCTGGTTCCTAGGCCTTCAGACCCAGACTGAATTATACCATTGGCTTTCCCAGGTCTCCAGCTTGCAGACAGCCTGATCACGAGACATCTCAGCCTCCATAACCACATGAACCAATTTCTCATAGTAAATCTCATTTTAGATGGACAGATAGATAATAGAAAGATTAAAGAGAGAGAGAGAGATCTTATTGGTTCCGTTTCCCTGAAGAATCCTATTACACCCTACTTTCCCTCAAAGCAATGCCATGGAGAGTGGGATTCCAGAATTAGTGCTTACCAAAGTATCCATCTGCATCTGTAGGCCTATGAAGGCCTGGACAAGAAAACAACTAAATATCTTTGTTCTGTGTGCATGCATACTCAGTAGCTAAGCTGTATCTGACTCTTTGCAACTCCATGGACTGTAGCCTGCCAGGCTCCTCTGTCCATGCAATTTCCCAGGCAAGAATACCGGGCGCATAAGCCATTTCCTCCAGGGATCTCCACCAGGGAGCCGATTGTAATGGAAGATGTGAGCATGAATGAGATTGCTTTATGTCACCACTCACAGTCACCTTCTCCCTCCAGCCACTCCAGCTGTGCCTGTCCCCACGCAAGGAGAGCAGGTTTCTGCTGGTTCATAGTGACCCCTTAGGCCTCTGTACCCACTCCTGCTGCTACAGGGCTCCTTGTGTCACATTGCAGCGACATCCTTTCATGTGTTCCCTCAAATGATACAGAAACACCTTGGGGACAAAGACACCAAACACTAGGCTAAGGAGTTTATACTTGGCCCTGTGGTAGCTGAGCATTGCCTACGGACGTCACCCTCTATGACGGTTAATTTTATGTGTCAACTTACGTGGTTCTCAGGGAGCCCACATTAAACATTATTTCTGTGGGTCTGTGAGGATGTCTCCAGATGAGATCAGCACTAGAATCAAAGAACTGAGTAAAGCAGGTTGCCCTCCCCAGGATAGGCATCATGCCATCCACTGAGCACATGAGGAGAACAACAGGTAAAAGAAAGAGGAATTTGCCCCTTTCCCGTGCCTCACTCTTGAAGCTATTCTCCTGCTTTCAGGCTGAGACTCGCATCATCAACTCCTCTGGTTCCTAGGCCTTCAGACCCAGACTGAATTATACCATTGGCTTTCCCAGGTCTCCAGCTTGCAGACAGCCTGATCACGAGACATCTCAGCCTCCATAACCACATGAACCAATTTCTCATAGTAAATCTCATTTTAGATGGACAGATAGATAATAGAAAGATTAAAGAGAGAGAGAGAGATCTTATTGGTTCCGTTTCCCTGAAGAATCCTATTACACCCTACTTTCCCTCAAAGCAATGCCATGGAGAGTGGGATTCCAGAATTAGTGCTTACCAAAGTATCCATCTGCATCTGTAGGCCTATGAAGGCCTGGACAAGAAAACAACTAAATATCTTTGTTCTGTGTGCATGCATACTCAGTAGCTAAGCTGTATCTGACTCTTTGCAACTCCATGGACTGTAGCCTGCCAGGCTCCTCTGTCCATGCAATTTCCCAGGCAAGAATACCGGAGCGCATAGCCATTTCCCTCTCCAAGGGATCTCCCCGACCCAGGGACTGAACCTGTGTCTCCTGCATGGGCAGGCAGATTCTTTACCACCGAGCCACCTGGGAAGCCCCTGGGCTGACATGGAACCTCAAATAATAAAGTCTCATCCTTTACATTAGTATCGTGCCTAAATATACACCTTTTATACCGATATATTTATTTTCACAACGGCCACAAGTAATTAATAGGATGTAGAAATGGAGCAGTTGCAGGATTGACAAAGGTCAGAGAAAATCAAGAGAGGCACAGCTGGAACTGGAACTCAAGCCTCTTCCTCAGAACCTGAAGTTCAAGGGTGCCCACTCTCCCTGCACTTGCCACAGCAGGATTCCTCTTTCCCCAGCCACCATACTGACTACCTGAGTCTGACAGCCCTGGGCCCTTTCCAAGAAAAAGACAAAGCTTCCGAACAAGCAGTAATGACATTGATTATGCCAAGCCCAAGGCATGGGATTCTGGATCGCTTCCTGAAAATACTTCCTCAGCAGCACCCCTGCCCTCACCCTCACTAGCCCTCATCCCAAGAAAGATACATATGGCTCTTCATTAATAGGAAGGGGAAATCATTCCCTGTGGGTTTCTGCAGTCTCATTTTCCTAGCTTGTCAAATGCCAGCAGCAAGCCGGTCTGGCTGTGTTATTAGCTTGGCACTCTCTTATTTTGTAGTGTTTTGCAGATTGCAGCAGTCTTTTTTTCTTTTCTCCCAACTGGGCAAAAATATATCACCTTTGAGCTTCCTGGTATATCATTCAAAAGATTCTCTGTTGAACTTGGACCATATGATGGAGTAGTTTTCTCTTCTGCTATCACACGTCGTACTTTTTTTTCTCCAAGAAAGAACATGCAAGTTATTTTTAACACCATACTCTATGTGAGCAAAATATAATTAAATAAATAAACAGAAGAATTTTCAATATGCCATGCAAAGCATAAAAAGCATCCTGTTCAAAATATGATAATTTTCAGTTATTATATTTATATCTCCTCCCCCTCTTTTTTCCTGCTTCATCCTTTTGTTACTAAGAAAGGTCCCAGGCAAGAATACCGGAGCGCATAGCCATTTCCCTCTCAAGGGATCTCCCCGACCCAGGGACTGAACCTGTGTCTCCTGCATGGGCAGGCAGATTCTTTACCACCGAGCCACCTGGGAAGCCCCTGGGCTGACATGGAACCTCAAATAATAAAGTCTCATCCTTTACATTAGTATCGTGCCTAAATATACACCTTTTATACCGATATATTTATTTTCACAACGGCCACAAGTAATTAATAGGATGTAGAAATGGAGCAGTTGCAGGATTGACAAAGGTCAGAGAAAATCAAGAGAGGCACAGCTGGAACTGGAACTCAAGCCTCTTCCTCAGAACCTGAAGTTCAAGGGTGCCCACTCTCCCTGCACTTGCCACAGCAGGATTCCTCTTTCCCCAGCCACCATACTGACTACCTGAGTCTGACAGCCCTGGGCCCTTTCCAAGAAAAAGACAAAGCTTCCGAACAAGCAGTAATGACATTGATTATGCCAAGCCCAAGGCATGGGATTCTGGATCGCTTCCTGAAAATACTTCCTCAGCAGCACCCCTGCCCTCACCCTCACTAGCCCTCATCCCAAGAAAGATACATATGGCTCTTCATTAATAGGAAGGGGAAATCATTCCCTGTGGGTTTCTGCAGTCTCATTTTCCTAGCTTGTCAAATGCCAGCAGCAAGCCGGTCTGGCTGTGTTATTAGCTTGGCACTCTCTTATTTTGTAGTGTTTTGCAGATTGCAGCAGTCTTTTTTTCTTTTCTCCCAACTGGGCAAAAATATATCACCTTTGAGCTTCCTGGTATATCATTCAAAAGATTCTCTGTTGAACTTGGACCATATGATGGAGTAGTTTTCTCTTCTGCTATCACACGTCGTACTTTTTTTTCTCCAAGAAAGAACATGCAAGTTATTTTTAACACCATACTCTATGTGAGCAAAATATAATTAAATAAATAAACAGAAGAATTTTCAATATGCCATGCAAAGCATAAAAAGCATCCTGTTCAAAATATGATAATTTTCAGTTATTATATTTATATCTCCTCCCCCTCTTTTTTCCTGCTTCATCCTTTTGTTACTAAGAAAGGTGGAATGAAAGGGGATTTGTCTCTTTTTTCTCAAAGACCTCGCTCTCACTGCAGAATTTCTCCACACCTGAATTCACACATCTCCCACATCATGACAATTACCTCCATGGTAACCACTCATGACGCCACAGATACAAGGTGACTGCCGGAGAAACAAGAGCTACTGAGATCCTGCTTGAGGCACATGGCCTATATGACCTAAGGGGTTCCGAGGCAAGAAAAAAGGGAACCTTTTCTCGAGGATCTAACAGAAAAGTCATTCTTGAGATCTATTCTTATATTTTAATATTTACTAGACTACAGAGCTTCTTATTGCCCAGAAGCCTGTGAATATGGTCAAGGGTCCATGATGTTTTTTAAAAGGATGCCACAGGGGCTTCTCTGGTGGTTCAGTGGGTAAAGAGTCTGCCTTGTCGTGCAAAGGCCACCGGTTTGATCCCTGGTCCGGGAAGATCCAACATGCTGCAGAACGGCTGGGCCAGGTGTGCCCATGTACAAGCCAGTGCTCTGGAGCACACGTGCCCAGATCTGGTGCTCTGCAACAAGAGAGGCCACTGCAATGCGAGACCCACACAGGCCAAAGAATAAAAGATGAATGAAAAATAAATAAACAAATAAATAAACCAATAAAAGAGGCCAAAATTTTTTTAAAAAATAAAAAGATGCCACAGCACCTGCACCTTAAAATAAACTAATGGGACCAACAGATTTCAGCCTAAAGACATAAATCCCTGACCATGGTTAGATCTCACAGGTACGTCTCACAGTCAAACGAGGACTCTTGGAATGGTTCCATGGTGCTATAGAAAATGATGTATTCATGGTCTTATTTTCCTTTGACTTTTTCTTAACTACCCACCCCTCCACCCAAATGATTGCCCAAAGGTTAACAGCTCTCAACTTTGTGAATAGCAGGCAAAAGGGAAGGAGTGTGAATATTACCATGCAAAGCATAAAAAGCATGCCCTTTGTTTTCAAAATTTTCAATATGCCATGCAAAGCATAAAGCATCCTGTTCAAAATATGATAATTTTCAGTTATTATATTTATATCTCCTCCCCCTCTTTTTTCCTGCTTCATCCTTTTGTTACTAAGAAAGGTGGAATGAAAGGGGATTTGTCTCTTTTTTCTCAAAGACCTCGCTCTCACTGCAGAATTTCTCCACACCTGAATTCACACATCTCCCACATCATGACAATTACCTCCATGGTAACCACTCATGACGCCACAGATACAAGGTGACTGCCGGAGAAACAAGAGCTACTGAGATCCTGCTTGAGGCACATGGCCTATATGACCTAAGGGGTTCCGAGGCAAGAAAAAAGGGAACCTTTTCTCGAGGATCTAACAGAAAAGTCATTCTTGAGATCTATTCTTATATTTTAATATTTACTAGACTACAGAGCTTCTTATTGCCCAGAAGCCTGTGAATATGGTCAAGGGTCCATGATGTTTTTTAAAAGGATGCCACAGGGGCTTCTCTGGTGGTTCAGTGGGTAAAGAGTCTGCCTTGTCGTGCAAAGGCCACCGGTTTGATCCCTGGTCCGGGAAGATCCAACATGCTGCAGAACGGCTGGGCCAGGTGTGCCCATGTACAAGCCAGTGCTCTGGAGCACACGTGCCCAGATCTGGTGCTCTGCAACAAGAGAGGCCACTGCAATGCGAGACCCACACAGGCCAAAGAATAAAAGATGAATGAAAAATAAATAAACAAATAAATAAACCAATAAAAGAGGCCAAAATTTTTTTAAAAAATAAAAAGATGCCACAGCACCTGCACCTTAAAATAAACTAATGGGACCAACAGATTTCAGCCTAAAGACATAAATCCCTGACCATGGTTAGATCTCACAGGTACGTCTCACAGTCAAACGAGGACTCTTGGAATGGTTCCATGGTGCTATAGAAAATGATGTATTCATGGTCTTATTTTCCTTTGACTTTTTCTTAACTACCCACCCCTCCACCCAAATGATTGCCCAAAGGTTAACAGCTCTCAACTTTGTGAATAGCAGGCAAAGGGAAGAGTGGACACACCACCTGTGTGTGACAATGTTTGTGTGAATATTATACAAACATTCCACAGAAGAATGGAAGCACTTTGTTGTAAGGCAGTGGGAAGATGTGAAATGAATGCTAACATCCACTTTTCACGGGCATGTGTCTCTCCTAACCATTCCAGCTTCAGGACTTAAAAATTTTATTCCAAATACTATTAGATACATTAGGGCTCTCAAAATGTGAATTTCAAGTTGGAGACATCAAAGGACATCATTTACTGAAACCACTGTGGCTTTCCCCACCTCTTTTTTCACGAAATGCTAGTGTAAAATTCAGGCTGCTTTAATCTCTGTGAGTGAAAAAAAGGATGAAAAAGAAAAGCACAGCTTAAAGAGGAACTGAACACAAAATCTGGGGCCTAAAAAGTAAACATTACCCAGTGAGCTCCTCAATTTAATTACTGGCCTGAGAATTTCAATTTACATGTGTTTTAATTATCCACAGAAGGACTCACCTATTATTCTCTGAATACAAAACTTAAAAAGCAAGCAAAACAGAGGAGGAAAGGCTTATTCAAGGGCTTCCAAGGATTAACCTTTGCATTCTTCTCATGTTTTTCCCGAATTTGGGGATAAAATTTGTGGCAGAGTATTTGATCTCAGGAAAACACTGAGTTCAACTTTGTGAACACAAACTACTTCTGATCATCATTTTAGCAATTTCAGAAGCACATGGCTCTAGCAGAGGCCTATATAGACAGCTGCATAGAACTCTGCATCAACAAAATAATACAACTGCTTCCTGTTTGCTTATTGAGTGAATGAGTGGGTGAGTGAATCAAAGTTTCAGAACTCCATCACTCATCACTCTTTTGAGGCTCTTAAACTTCTATTGCATTTTTAAAATAGGTTAGTTTGTTTTGCTTGCCCAGCTTGGGTGGTCAGCTTCTATCAAGAGAAAAAGAAGGGCCAAACTTATTTTAATTGATGTTTTTTTTTTTTTTTTAAATGGGCCACTCCAGATTTCTAAAAAGTGGGATTCTCAACATGACTGGGCTTTGCCAAAGCTATAAGGAGCTTTTGAATGGCTATAACTGACTTATCACAGACTCACAATGATATTCAGGGAGAAAGTACTTTCCACGGTGAAGGAATTACCTTTTCATTAAGACTGGAGCCCTTGGCTGGCAACCCTGCTAACCAGTCAAGGTCTGTTCAAGCAGGTCTAACTGAGGTGCTACAATGGGCAAGGAACTTTACTAAACTCTTTAGGGGAGAAAAAGCTGTCATCATGACTCTAGAGGAGCTTCTTAAGAAGCTGACACATGGGAATCATCAGTTAACAGTCAACATGTGCTTTGAAAGTTCTAAGGAACAGGAGACCACTTTTGAATAGGGAGACCACAGTGGGCTTTGCAGAAATGTAATAGTTAATCTGAGCACATTCTATAAGAATCAATGGGGAGATATAACATATGCAATAAACTAGAGCCAGAAGCCTGGGATGTACTTAGAATAATGAGCAGGGTACTTGCTGCATTGAGTGTCTATTGAAGCAGGGTGCAGAACAGAAAGCGGACCTTGTGGATCAAGCCATACATATAAGAGTGGATAACTGGGCAACCTATATTCCCAGGATCTGAGTGAGAGAGCAGAGGAGGAAATGGGTGGCAAGAACCTACAGTAGGGGCTTCAAAGGAGACATCTGCAGCTTAAGGTAGAGACTCAGTCACTGTGAGTTTCTCAGGCAGGAGACAAGAAAGGGAAAGAAGAAATATGGTCAATCACTAAGCTGTTGGGCTGTAAGAACCTGTGCACGTTTGTCCTATTGGTCTGGAGTGAGTTTTTCTGGGTATTCCCAAAGTGAAACAGCTTCTACCCAGTATTTGGCCCTTCAATCCCACTTAAGGGTGCTTGGGGGCTGTAAGGAAACCTGTCTTCAGCTGGATTTTCTCAACCATGAGGCTCTTAAACTTCTATTGCATTTTAAAATAGGTTAGTTTGTTTTGCTTGCCCAGCTTGGGTGGTCAGCTTCTATCAAGAGAAAAAGAAGGGCCAAACTTATTTTAATTGATGTTTTTTTTTTTTTTTTAAATGGGCCACTCCAGATTTCTAAAAAGTGGGATTCTCAACATGACTGGGCTTTGCCAAAGCTATAAGGAGCTTTTGAATGGCTATAACTGACTTATCACAGACTCACAATGATATTCAGGGAGAAAGTACTTTCCACGGTGAAGGAATTACCTTTTCATTAAGACTGGAGCCCTTGGTTGGCAACCCTGCTAACCAGTCAAGGTCTGTTCAAGCAGGTCTAACTGAGGTGCTACAATGGGCAAGGAACTTTACTAAACTCTTTAGGGAGAAAAAGCTGTCATCATGACTCTAGAGGAGCTTCTTAAGAAGCTGACACATGGGAATCATCAGTTAACAGTCAACATGTGCTTTGAAAGTTCTAAGGAACAGGAGACCACTTTTGAATAGGGAGACCACAGTGGGCTTTGCAGAAATGTAATAGTTAATCTGAGCACATTCTATAAGAATCAATGGGGAGATATAACATATGCAATAAACTAGAGCCAGAAGCCTGGGATGTACTTAGAATAATGAGCAGGGTACTTGCTGCATTGAGTGTCTATTGAAGCAGGGTGCAGAACAGAAAGCGGACCTTGTGGATCAAGCCATACATATAAGAGTGGATAACTGGGCAACCTATATTCCCAGGATCTGAGTGAGAGAGCAGAGGAGGAAATGGGTGGCAAGAACCTACAGTAGGGGCTTCAAAGGAGACATCTGCAGCTTAAGGTAGAGACTCAGTCACTGTGAGTTTCTCAGGCAGGAGACAAGAAAGGGAAAGAAGAAATATGGTCAATCACTAAGCTGTTGGGCTGTAAGAACCTGTGCACGTTTGTCCTATTGGTCTGGAGTGAGTTTTTCTGGGTATTCCCCAAAGTGAAACAGCTTCTACCCAGTAGCTTCTTAAAGGCATCACTTTACTTTCAGCACTTATACCAGCCATGACATATTAGAATGCACTGGCTGCTGCTTCTGGGATGGCCACCACCCAAAGAGAGCTTGTTAGGAACCCTGTGCCTGCCAACCCCAAAGTCCTCAGGTCTTCAGCAAAGTTGGGGACAATTGGCAGGATCTCTGGTTCCCAAAGTAATGATGGAAACAACTCTGGGCTAGAAGTCAAGAGAGTGGGTACTGGCTGATCCTTGCCTGGGAATTAACTCCCTGTGGACTCTAGGTGAGCCTCTCCCTCTCGTGAGGTACGGTGTCATTCATCACAGGAGGAAGTTGGACTAAATACTTACTTCTATGTCTTGCATTCTGTGAACTGGTATCAGGCGTCTTTCCCACATTCATGTGGCTATGCAAAAGTGAGAGCCTAGACAAAATCGTGTGTCTCCTGTCCCATTAATCCAGTATTCCTTCCACAATGCTGGACTGCACAAGCAGGAGATGTTAATGACAACAGCTAACACTAAGTGGCCACTGCTGGCCATTGTGTCTACACACTCTCCAGTCAGTCCTCGTGTCAATCCCTCGAGTTAGATAAAGACGTCACTTTACAGATAGAAAACAAACCAGAAAAATTAAGACATTTATCTATAATCACAAAACTAACCAATCCGAAACCAAAAATTGAAAGTCAGGCAGTCCATTTCCAGGACCCGTTATCTTCATTTCTGCTCTCCATACCACAGGGTAGAATTAGAAGGAGCAGAAGAGCTACGTAAAGGACATGCGACCTTAAAATAGAAAGCATGGCAGTCTTCCAGTGGTGAATTCACACTGCAAGTATGAGAGCTTTCGGGAGAAATATTTTTGGTCAGTGTTGCTTGCCTGCATACTTCCTCGCTCCCTCCCCACAGATGACCACATGAACAGTCCCTGGGGGATCATTTACGAGCCAGTGGTCTTCACTGTGGTCTGAATAGAGTACGTATAATGAACACAGACAAAATCAGGAGTCAGTGGCCTCCTGGCTGACACCCTCATCTCATAAGTCAAGCAAAACCAAAACCACCACAAAGTATTTTTACTACCAAATAAAACCTGAGAGGAGGCAACCTCTTGAAATCTTTGGGGAGTCATGTTGACATCACCCCTAGATGTACAGGGGCACACATATTAGAGCATACCTCAGAGTCCTGGCTGTGGCAAAAAAGACCTTATTTTAAGTATAATAAAGGGAGAAGGTACTTGTAAAACTCTAAAATTTCTCTCAAAGGACTATGCTCACAATCTGTATACTTTCACCAATGGCATCAAAGATTTCTCTTTTAAGAAGTTTATGAGTTGTTTTTTAGTAGATTTTCATATTGCTAATAAACACTGCAAGAACCCTGGATGAAGACTGGTAACCTTTCTTGTAGTCCAGTGCTTCTACCAGCTTGACCACTTGACCTTGGTTGGTCACTTGATTCTCCTGGGGCCCTGGTTCCTCACTTGTGGGGCGAGGGCTGATCTTGTCAGAGTTCTGTAGTTTCGTGAGCCAGCCAAGGACCAAGAGCCTTTGAATCGTGTTTTCACTAGATTAGAGCCACAGAACAAAATTGTGATCCATGGGGATTAAATTCAAATAAGAGACAAGAGGCTATGAATGCTCTTCTGAAAAAGGAATTAAGTTCAGATAAATCTGCCTAGGTCTGGAAAATGCTTGTCAGGGGTTCCTCACATGCCTGTTAATGACAACAGCCAGTGCCTCTAGCACACTCTCCAGTCAGTCCTCGTGTCAATCCCTCGAGTTAGATAAAGACGTCACTTTACAGATAGAAAACAAACCAGAAAAATTAAGACATTTATCTATAATCACAAAACTAACCAATCCGAAACCAAAAATTGAAAGTCAGGCAGTCCATTTCCAGGACCCGTTATCTTCATTTCTGCTCTCCATACCACAGGGTAGAATTAGAAGGAGCAGAAGAGCTACGTAAAGGACATGCGACCTTAAAATAGAAAGCATGGCAGTCTTCCAGTGGTGAATTCACACTGCAAGTATGAGAGCTTTCGGGAGAAATATTTTTGGTCAGTGTTGCTTGCCTGCATACTTCCTCGCTCCCTCCCCACAGATGACCACATGAACAGTCCCTGGGGGATCATTTACGAGCCAGTGGTCTTCACTGTGGTCTGAATAGAGTACGTATAATGAACACAGACAAAATCAGGAGTCAGTGGCCTCCTGGCTGACACCCTCATCTCATAAGTCAAGCAAAACCAAAACCACCACAAAGTATTTTTACTACCAAATAAAACCTGAGAGGAGGCAACCTCTTGAAATCTTTGGGGAGTCATGTTGACATCACCCCTAGATGTACAGGGGCACACATATTAGAGCATACCTCAGAGTCCTGGCTGTGGCAAAAAAGACCTTATTTTAAGTATAATAAAGGGAGAAGGTACTTGTAAAACTCTAAAATTTCTCTCAAAGGACTATGCTCACAATCTGTATACTTTCACCAATGGCATCAAAGATTTCTCTTTTAAGAAGTTTATGAGTTGTTTTTTAGTAGATTTTCATATTGCTAATAAACACTGCAAGAACCCTGGATGAAGACTGGTAACCTTTCTTGTAGTCCAGTGCTTCTACCAGCTTGACCACTTGACCTTGGTTGGTCACTTGATTCTCCTGGGGCCCTGGTTCCTCACTTGTGGGGCGAGGGCTGATCTTGTCAGAGTTCTGTAGTTTCGTGAGCCAGCCAAGGACCAAGAGCCTTTGAATCGTGTTTTCACTAGATTAGAGCCACAGAACAAAATTGTGATCCATGGGGATTAAATTCAAATAAGAGACAAGAGGCTATGAATGCTCTTCTGAAAAAGGAATTAAGTTCAGATAAAAATCTGCCTAGGTCTGGAAGCTTGGCTTGGCACTGACCTGCTGTCAAGCCTCAGGGGTTCCTCAATCTATCCACACAGCAGGGACAGTGAAGGCTCCTTCCCTGGAGAGATGTTTGCATGAAGCAAAGCACTGCAATTGGAGGTGACCTCCCTGGAGGGAAGGTTTTGCCTCCTTCTCCGGGAAAGCTTTAGCAGCACAGATAAGAGTACATGAGGTAATGAGCTGGGGGTAGAACATGGCTGAGAGGAAAACCAGATCCAAGGTCAGTGAACCTTTCTGGGGTAGGAACAGGAGCCCTCCCCTCCCCATCACACTCCATGATTCTGCTTCATCTGACTATGGGTTTTCCCATAGTTTTGCGAGGGAAAAAAACCCTGTTACATTCCTGATGGCCACACACTTGGATGATCTCTGGCCATTTCTCCGTACCCTTCCAATTCTGGATTGTGTTTGCCGAAATCTGTATTCCTCAGAGCCTTTAAAATCTTCCTAATGCTGTCTTATGGAGGCAGGTTAGCTTTATTCAGAGTTCAGCACTATTTTCAATATAATATGCTGAGTATAGAATTATACTTAGGCACTTAAAAAAGAATCTCACATTTCCAGCTGTCTAAAAGTGGAAGGTACTGTTCCTGTTCATTAATGTACTTTCCTAGACATATAAGAACAGAAGACAGGGCTTCCCCTGTGGTCCAGTGGATAAGGACACCGCCTTGCGGTGCAAGGGGCGCCGGTTCGATCCCTGGCCTGGGAAGATCCCACGTGCCGCGGAGCAGCTGGACTGATGTGTCCAATGACCGAGCCGGAGCTCTGGAGTGCATGCGCCCAGAGCTGGCGCTCTGCGACAACAGACGCCACCGTGATGGGAGGCCCGCAGGAGTCAAAGAACAAAGACGGATGAAAACAGAGAAATGAAAGACCAATAGAAGTGGCCCGCCCGCTCCCCTCCCTCCCCAACCCGACCCCCGCCCAAAATAAAATAAAATCTTTTAAAAAAAAAAAAAAGAACAGAAGACAGAGGATCAGCCTTTGGTGCACTGTTGCAGGGTTTCTGCATACGATGAGAAGGAGACCAAATGGTCAAACTTCTATGACTAAAATATAAAGCTCATGAGGGGAGCAATATTTTAGTCACTGCACAGACCCAATAACTACAACAGCTTCCAGCACATAGTAGGTGCTCAATAAGCATTTATCGAATGGATGAATTGATGAAGTCTGACTCTAGAATCCTAGGGTTCTCTGATTCTTTGGCCTCTATCAATCAGACTCTCACCTGTCTCTGATTCTCATTACTTATTTCCCATCTCCTAATCTTTTGTGCTCATCTCACCTCCACATTTGTCTGGCTCCAGGGGACCCCCCCATACTGATGGTCTTCCTGCTTTAATTTTTTTAAAAATTTTGGCCTCTTTTATTGGTTTTTTGTTTATTTCTTTTCTTCCGTCTTTATTCTTCGGCCTATGTGGGCCTCCCATTGCAGTGGCCTCTTTTGTTGCAGAGCACTGGCTCTGAGCACAAGCGCCCCAGAGCACTGGCTTGCAACTGGACATATCAGTCCAGCCGCTCTGTGGCATGTGGGATCTTCCTGGGCCAGGGATCAAACTGGTTCCCCCTGCGCTGCAAGATGGGCTCTTTACCCAGTGGACCACCAGGGAAGCCCTGCTTTAAATTTCTTGATAAGATTAATCTTAAATTAAGCTATCATTTGTTGGATGCTTAAATAGATTAATCACTATGCTAGGTACTTTAGGTGTATCATCTCTTTTCATCTACAAAACAACCCAAGGAGGTCAGATTGTTACTTTCATTCAACATATGAGGAAACAGAGGCAGAGAGAGCCTATAGTTTGCCTAAGACTACCCACTTGGTAAGTGATAGGGCTCAGCTTCAAACTCAGGTAGTGTCTCCAGAGGGGATGCCCTTAACCCTCAGGCTTACTGTGACAGCATCAGTCCTGCTCAGAACTGGAGAATTCATAACAGAGATCTCAACCAGAAGAAAGGATGCTTGAGGTCTGTAGGCTTTCAGAATTATCTGGAGCGCTACATGCTCCATCAAGCTCTCCAAGGCCCTACTAGCTTCCTCTGTGTTTTCATCTGAGTGACTGAAGAGTACTCTTCAACGTAGAAGGATTGCAAGTAACAGCACAAGATTTATTCAAGAGCAGGTACCCAAGCTTGTAGCAGGTCAGACCTACAGGTAGAGACAAGTCAGTCTAATCAGATATTTACATAAGCCTTTCATCATCGCACTATACCAACACCTATTACGTCTGACCTCTAATGGATGTTCAACAACTGTTAAATTAATGAATAATTTATTAACAAACTAATGAATGAATAACTTAATAGAAAATTTCAAGTTAAACCCCTATCTCTTTATACACAAGATGCTGTTATTCTTGGAAAACATGTATCTTCAGTGTCTGCCATGTTCCTAGCACTATGCTGGCCATTGTATGGGCCAAAGGGAAGCTATTAAGAGAGACTCCCACAGTTGGAAGTTATTGGTGAAGTGGGAAAACAACTAGACTGTAATATATTCTAACTTCACAGAAGCCTTTGACACTATCCTGTGTCTTAGGATAATCAAACATTTTCTTCTAGATTTCTTCTACACATTTTACATGATTTGAGTTAGATAAACTATCAAATCCACTTTGGAGGTGAGAAAACAAAGTGCAGAAAAGTTCAGTCAAGTGCCAATAATCATACATGAATGAAAACTTCTGCAGTATGGATTGCTCTTGGTGAAACTGTTAGGTCAAAGTAAACCATATTCTTTGTAAGTGGTTTCATAAGGATTCTGTGACCTAGGCTAAGGGCACACTTGGAGTCACTAGGCTGATGCAGATTCCCCAGACAGGCATTATGGTTGGGTAGCCACATACTTCATACTTACATATAGTACTTCACACTTCCCAAAGAGGTTTTACCTATATTATCTCTTTTCTTTTTATAATAAGTTATGATAGAATGCTATTCATTTTACAGATAAAGCAACTGACACCTAGCAGAATAGAGTGACTTGTCCAGGATCACTACATGAGTTAAAATCAGAGCTGGAAATAGAAAAAAAAAAATCATCTGTAACTCAGGGCTTTGTCCTTTAAACCCATACTGGTATAGTAAATGGTATATAACAAAATGTTTGTTTGTGCTCCTCTTTCAATGAACTCCTGTACATAAGTTTTGGAAAAGTGATTGACATAACCATAGCTAGGCTTGTAAGTCTGGAGGACAGAAACACATAAGAAAGGATCAGAAGGGGGGCTATTCTCCAGCTCAAAAATACTATTAATTTTATGATCCTACAGAAATAAAAAATACCCAGATCCAATCTTCTTCCCTAAGAATGGTATTTCAGTCTAGAGGCGTCTATAAACTGAAAGGCAGAAATGACAATTACTTTATCAGAAGAGAACTCCAAAGTTAATTTACTCTAAGAAAAAGATTTTATTGCTAAGTATTACTTATGATTGAACAATAGCTATCATTAGGTAAGAGAATTTTGAAGAGGAATGAGTAAGCTTCTCTGCAGAAATGAATACAGAATTCTGTTCTTGATCATCTCGATCAGAGTAATGACAGTAAGAATAGGAAACCTACAAAGATGTTTTGATAAACTCACTCAGTCAGGTGCCCTAATATTTACATGTAAGTCTCAACTTACGATTCTGCAAGGACTGAAGATAACTCAACAGCTGTAAAAAAGACAGATTGCCCCTATTTCAGCTCCTTTCACTTGGTAGCATGTAATTTACCTATAAATTGTTACTCTACTATAGTTCTGACTGCATAAATTACAGATGAGATGAATTAGGACAGGATCGAAGATAAGGACTCATGTTGGATAGAGTTTTAGAAGATAGCTGTCATAGAAAGCGACTTTTAAAACCACGCAAGCTACTAGCCAGTGGCTAGAAAAAAATTAAAAGAGGAAAGGCATCCTTCAAGACACGTGTTTTCTGAAAACTCTATAGGAGAAGGCCTTGGACTATGAAAAGTCATTGGCAAGAGATTGCATCCTATTACTGTATACCACTGGGAGTTTAGGCTAGAATTTACAATTTTGGATTTAAGCAGGACACTCAGTGTCCTGGCCACCCTTTATAAAAGACTGGCTCTGAGTTTTGCCAAGGACTTATTCACATTTCAGCTGACCAAGATTTTTCATAATTGTCTGACTTCCAAACTACCTATTCTGAGGTTTTCTGCAGCAGCCCATGGGAAACAAAAGCCTTCATTCTCATTTCGATTTCTCTTTTGACTGGCTCCAGCAAAGAGTCTCTTCTCTCTAGGGATTCTTGATAAATATGTACCTCACAGGAGAGCAAGGCAGCTCAATCTGTGATAGAAAGGATGGAAACCATGGCACCTTCATAGGACTTTCCACAGACGCTCACTGCACAGAGGGCTTGAAGGAACCTACAGAAATAAAAATACCCAGATCCAATCTTCTTCCCTAAGAATGGTATTTCAGTCTAGAGGCGTCTATAAACTGAAAGGCAGAAATGACAATTACTTTATCAGAAGAGAACTCCAAAGTTAATTTACTCTAAGAAAAAGATTTTATTGCTAAGTATTACTTATGATTGAACAATAGCTATCATTAGGTAAGAGAATTTTGAAGAGGAATGAGTAAGCTTCTCTGCAGAAATGAATACAGAATTCTGTTCTTGATCATCTCGATCAGAGTAATGACAGTAAGAATAGGAAACCTACAAAGATGTTTTGATAAACTCACTCAGTCAGGTGCCCTAATATTTACATGTAAGTCTCAACTTACGATTCTGCAAGGACTGAAGATAACTCAACAGCTGTAAAAAAGACAGATTGCCCCTATTTCAGCTCCTTTCACTTGGTAGCATGTAATTTACCTATAAATTGTTACTCTACTATAGTTCTGACTGCATAAATTACAGATGAGATGAATTAGGACAGGATCGAAGATAAGGACTCATGTTGGATAGAGTTTTAGAAGATAGCTGTCATAGAAAGCGACTTTTAAAACCACGCAAGCTACTAGCCAGTGGCTAGAAAAAAATTAAAAGAGGAAAGGCATCCTTCAAGACACGTGTTTTCTGAAAACTCTATAGGAGAAGGCCTTGGACTATGAAAAGTCATTGGCAAGAGATTGCATCCTATTACTGTATACCACTGGGAGTTTAGGCTAGAATTTACAATTTTGGATTTAAGCAGGACACTCAGTGTCCTGGCCACCCTTTATAAAAGACTGGCTCTGAGTTTTGCCAAGGACTTATTCACATTTCAGCTGACCAAGATTTTTCATAATTGTCTGACTTCCAAACTACCTATTCTGAGGTTTTCTGCAGCAGCCCATGGGAAACAAAAGCCTTCATTCTCATTTCGATTTCTCTTTTGACTGGCTCCAGCAAAGAGTCTCTTCTCTCTCTAGGGATTCTTGATAAATATGTACCTCACAGGAGAGCAAGGCAGCTCAATCTGTGATAGAAAGGATGGAAACCATGGCACCTTCATAGGACTTTCCACAGACGCTCACTGCACAGAGGGCTTGAAGGAACTATGAGATTGTTGTTGCTGTGGCAACCATGCATGGCTAAATGAACAACAAAATTAACAGTCCTAACAGGCTTTGGTGGCGTCAACAGGATGACAATACTTGCTTTTACTAGAGGATGTGTACTCTCAATAGCAACTCCACTGAGATATGGTTCTCACATAAAGAAAAACAGTACCCAATGGGGCAAATAAACAGAATAACCTTCATGTACTTGCTGCATAAACTTCTCCAAGCCAAGGGCTAGGGCCGTGTGATTCTGCCTCAGTGCTAAAGTTAAAAGGCACCTTTCAAACTCCTAGGTCTTTTTGTGACATTCTATTTAATTTTATCATGCTACTGCTAGTCTCCTATTGAGCTTTTGTTGTAAGCAGATAAGGTTAAGAGGGGTGCTAAGGGGAAGCAGAATGAGCCACAAAAAAGGAAGAAGGTAAAATTAGCTATAGAGCATAAATGAACCCTGCTTGGCCTCGAAGAAGGCACAATACATGTTAATTACGTAGAATAATAGGTTGCTTGCTGAAAGGGCTATTCTAGACAGCAGGAAGTAAGTTGAAAACAGGTAAGAACTGTTGTTGCCTTTTTTCCCCCTGCACTAAGGTTAGTTAAGCCATTGCTCAGAATGGCAACTGGATAAATTTTATCCTTGGATGGAGATAGGGAATGGAGGTGGGGAATAAAACCTTTCTTAGGATGTTAGATCTTATTTATGGGCTAAGCAACTTTTAGATCATGAAGGATTTTTCAGAAATTGCCCAGTCACTGTTCTATTAATTGAACTGTACATTGATAATGTTCATGTAATATATTGGTCTTGCAGATAAATTTACCACTCTGATCTAATATTAGGCAGAAGATTTATTCCTCAAATGTTTATTATAATTATGTGACAGAATTGGTTACTCTGAAAGTTGAAATGAGGAGAATATTTCATGTTAAATAACTTGTCCAAAGTTCTGGGCAATGCCTACATGGGGAATAAAGTCATCATCAGATAGTACTGAATGAGATGTTTAAAATTTGCTGTTAATGAGCTGGGCCACATGTGTGGGTTACCTGGCAAGTCAGCTCTTTAGTCAGACATGCTAATGCCAGTCAGTCCACTCAGAAATACAGTCAAATTTGCCAAAAAGTATAAGTAAAAACATGTAATGAGCTCCACGCAAACCCACTGGGGCTCGGAGTACGTGTGTACACTGCTAATAGTAGATTCAAGATTTCACCTTCTTTTAAAAAGAATAAAGCACACACACACCAATGCTTACTAACATCACATGGCCAATGATCTCTGCAGAGTGTGCTAAAGTAGATATTTGAGCACTATAGAATATGAGTCAGATTCATAGTGGTATTAATTTATGATTTTACAGTCATATGAACACATGATAATTCTGCAAACAAACAGGCAAATAAATAAACTTCACCCTCATTTCAAAAGCTAAGGGATCTATTCTTTAAATATTGCATTATGGAATTGCACTTAAGGATAAGTTGTCATCTTCAAGTTTCTTCCCCTCTCTACCCACCTCCCATAAGAACCTCCTGTTATGAGAAGCCTGTACTATATTTTATAGAACATATAGGTGACAATATAAAAGCAATCATTTATTATTTAAAGTAAAACTATTCCATGGCAAATGTTCTATTTCTGGATCTAGGTCCCCGTTACATGGATGGATTAACTTTATGAAAATTCATCAAGCTCTATACAATTTCTTCAATGTATGATAGACTTCAGCAAAGTTTTCTGAAAACTTTTTCTCATGTCTGCCCTGCTGAAGTATATAGATAACTATATGTTGCTTTAGAGCTAATACATTTATTGCTGTAAATGTGAACGTGAAAAAAAAGTTTGTAAAGTAATCATATTCAAAATGCACCACATAAATTCAATATTAAAGAAAAGATACAGATTATATCCATAACTCTGGCTTGCCCACTAACTCATGGCTGAATTTGAGTCTCTCTGTGCCTTACTTTTCTCTCTCATCTACAAAGGATTAGATGAGCAATAGTCCAGTGTCATTTCTAGCATCAGTGTTACATGATACCTGGTAACAGGCCAAATGAGAAGTGAGAATCCTTTGGTGAATCTTTCTGTAAAGCAACAAGCCACTTCCTGGTTTATCTTTTTTTGCAGACAAGCATTTAAGATGGAGGAGACAGCTGGAGTGAGCAATAGCTTGATTGAAGTGATAGTCTTGACACATATGACTAGGCTCTGCTAACCACAAGAAAGCCTCTGTCTAGTCACATAATTCTGGAGTCCCAAAGAAAGGAGAACCTGCTGGGTGTTTCCTCCATTAGTGTCTGACAGTTCAGTATGATGAGGATTAACCTCTTCCTGCCAGAAAAACTGTGCAGTTTTCAGTGGAGCTGGTTCAGTCAATGGAGTCCCAGGTGCCACAGTGGTAAAGAATCCACCTGCCAATGCAGGAGGTGTGGGTTGGATCCCTGGGTGGTAAGGTCCTCTGGAGGAGGAAATGGTAACCCACTCCAGTATTCCTGTCTGGAGAATTCCAGGGACAAAGGGGCCAGGTAGGTTACAGTCCATGGGGTCATAAAGGGTCAGACATGACTGAGTGATTCAACAGCAACAACAGAAGTTTAGTTAAAGGACTACTCATTTCATAAACATTTTTGAGCTCCTGCTGAATGCCAAGCTTCCTGGTGACTGATGGGGATAAAATGGCAAGAGTGGCCAATGGGATCCTGCCCCATGGAACTCAGGATCTTGTGGAGAACAGAGGCAAGGGAACAAGCAATTGCAGGGGCACTAGAGTAAGTCTGTAAAGGGAGAAATAGGAGGTGTGATCTGAGCAGACATAGGAAGAACACATAGCCTGCTGGGTAGATAGATAATGAGCAGGGGTTTGCCATATAAGCATGTTTAAAGCACTTGCTGAGAGGTAGTACAGCCAAGAGAGGGCTCAGGAGTCAGACTACTTAGTGTCAACTCCCTGTGCTACCACTTAATAGCTGTGAGAGCCTGGGTAGGTCTCTTACATGCTCACTAAGCCTCATTTTCCTTGTCTGCAAAATGGGAATAATGATAGTACTCCAGGGTTGCTGTAAGGATTAAGTGAGAGACCATCCACTAAGAGCCTAACAACTACTACTATCAACTTGACGTGTCATTTCTAGCATCAGTGTTACATGATACCTGGTAACAGGCCAAATGAGAAGTGAGAATCCTTTGGTGAATCTTTCTGTAAAGCAACAAGCCACTTCCTGGTTTATCTTTTTGCAGACAAGCATTTAAGATGGAGGAGACAGCTGGAGTGAGCAATAGCTTGATTGAAGTGATAGTCTTGACACATATGACTAGGCTCTGCTAACCACAAGAAAGCCTCTGTCTAGTCACATAATTCTGGAGTCCCAAAGAAAGGAGAACCTGCTGGGTGTTTCCTCCATTAGTGTCTGACAGTTCAGTATGATGAGGATTAACCTCTTCCTGCCAGAAAAACTGTGCAGTTTTCAGTGGAGCTGGTTCAGTCAATGGAGTCCCAGGTGCCACAGTGGTAAAGAATCCACCTGCCAATGCAGGAGGTGTGGGTTGGATCCCTGGGTGGTAAGGTCCTCTGGAGGAGGAAATGGTAACCCACTCCAGTATTCCTGTCTGGAGAATTCCAGGGACAAAGGGGCCAGGTAGGTTACAGTCCATGGGGTCATAAAGGGTCAGACATGACTGAGTGATTCAACAGCAACAACAGAAGTTTAGTTAAAGGACTACTCATTTCATAAACATTTTTGAGCTCCTGCTGAATGCCAAGCTTCCTGGTGACTGATGGGGATAAAATGGCAAGAGTGGCCAATGGGATCCTGCCCCATGGAACTCAGGATCTTGTGGAGAACAGAGGCAAGGGAACAAGCAATTGCAGGGGCACTAGAGTAAGTCTGTAAAGGGAGAAATAGGAGGTGTGATCTGAGCAGACATAGGAAGAACACATAGCCTGCTGGGTAGATAGATAATGAGCAGGGGTTTGCCATATAAGCATGTTTAAAGCACTTGCTGAGAGGTAGTACAGCCAAGAGAGGGCTCAGGAGTCAGACTACTTAGTGTCAACTCCCTGTGCTACCACTTAATAGCTGTGAGAGCCTGGGTAGGTCTCTTACATGCTCACTAAGCCTCATTTTCCTTGTCTGCAAAATGGGAATAATGATAGTACTCCAGGGTTGCTGTAAGGATTAAGTGAGAGAATCCATGTGAGCCCTACTAAGAGCCTAACAACTACTACTATCATTACTAATAGTTAGACAGATGTGCAAAAAGGGGTAGCAGGAGGCCTGTGCATAGACTGGCCTGACGGGACAAAGAATTTAGCCTGAGATTAGTCCAGTGTAGGGAGGAGGCAATGAGAGGAGGAGGGCACAGAAAGCAGGTACCAGCAGGCAAAAGACCCCAAGGGCCGTGATAAAGAGTCTGGAGTCCATCTTGGAGGAATGAGAGCACTGGAGTATTCTAAAAAGAGAAGCTCATGGTAGTCCCTACCCACATTTATCAACAGAGGAGAAGTGAGCTTGCTCACAGAAAAACTATTTATTCTACCCCGGAGCGTTGAAGAGTCTGCATCCATTAGCCATTTTCCTCTCAGAGGATGAGCTCTGGTTGGAATTCAATAGCTCACCGACATGCAAGGATTCCCTTCAGTTGATAAGTTGGAGATGCTGGATGCTCAAATAACTGCAGCTAATTCTGGAGAGGCATCACCAAAATGTAATTCAGCCTGAGAGACCCAGATCAGAAAATTAACATAGTATATCTTTTCATGAGCCATGAGCTGCAATATACAGCAGACCTCTCTTGAGTTATTAAACTTGCTCTATTAGATTACAGAAAATCCCAGACAATGAGCCCTGCCCTGGCTGGAGTTTCGTAGAATGCAGATCTTTTTCCCTTGCAGAGGAAAAGGAAGCATAGACCACAGCTACAGAATCTTGTGTAATATGGGAAATTTCACCCGTACTTTCCATCTCTTTAGACTTGATTTGGATGGGGATAAAATGGCAAGAGTGGCCAATGGGATCCTGCCCCATGGAACTCAGGATCTTGTGGAGAACAGAGGCAAGGGAACAAGCAATTGCAGGGGCACTAGAGTAAGTCTGTAAAGGGAGAAATAGGAGGTGTGATCTGAGCAGACATAGGAAGAACACATAGCCTGCTGGGTAGATAGATAATGAGCAGGGGTTTGCCATATAAGCATGTTTAAAGCACTTGCTGAGAGGTAGTACAGCCAAGAGAGGGCTCAGGAGTCAGACTACTTAGTGTCAACTCCCTGTGCTACCACTTAATAGCTGTGAGAGCCTGGGTAGGTCTCTTACATGCTCACTAAGCCTCATTTTCCTTGTCTGCAAAATGGGAATAATGATAGTACTCCAGGGTTGCTGTAAGGATTAAGTGAGAGAATCCATGTGAGCCCTACTAAGAGCCTAACAACTACTACTATCATTACTAATAGTTAGACAGATGTGCAAAAGGGATAGCAGGAGGCCTGTGCATAGACTGGCCTGACGGGACAAAGAATTTAGCCTGAGATTAGTCCAGTGTAGGGAGGAGGCAATGAGAGGAGGAGGGCACAGAAAGCAGGTACCAGCAGGCAAAAGACCCCAAGGGCCGTGATAAAGAGTCTGGAGTCCATCTTGGAGGAATGAGAGCACTGGAGTATTCTAAAAAGAGAAGCTCATGGTAGTCCCTACCCACATTTATCAACAGAGGAGAAGTGAGCTTGCTCACAGAAAAACTATTTATTCTACCCCGGAGCGTTGAAGAGTCTGCATCCATTAGCCATTTTCCTCTCAGAGGATGAGCTCTGGTTGGAATTCAATAGCTCACCGACATGCAAGGATTCCCTTCAGTTGATAAGTTGGAGATGCTGGATGCTCAAATAACTGCAGCTAATTCTGGAGAGGCATCACCAAAATGTAATTCAGCCTGAGAGACCCAGATCAGAAAATTAACATAGTATATCTTTTCATGAGCCATGAGCTGCAATATACAGCAGACCTCTCTTGAGTTATTAAACTTGCTCTATTAGATTACAGAAAATCCCAGACAATGAGCCCTGCCCTGGCTGGAGTTTCGTAGAATGCAGATCTTTTTCCCTTGCAGAGGAAAAGGAAGCATAGACCACAGCTACAGAATCTTGTGTAATATGGGATGCAAGATATACACTTCTCCTGTACTTTCCATCTCTTTAGACTTGACCTCTACAGAAAACTAATAAGGACTAACCACAGCTTCTCGGGATGAATAAGTATTAGACTGAAGTCCAAAAGGGATGGAAATAAGGACTGACATGACTCAGTACTCACAAATGGTATGGAAGAAGCAGTAAGTAATAAATCTCTAATTCAGACAACCTTAAGTGTTTCTGGGTAGTTTAATGCCAAGGTGCTATGGATCAAGAGTGGCAGATGTAATGTAAGGGTATTCAGAATAGACTGATATACAGCCTCCTTGTAAAAGGATGAACTGCCAGTTAGAACTCAAAAGTGACACCTAGAATTACACTGTGTCCCCTATGAGGTTACTGAAGCCAGAAAGTTTGAGGTATCATCAAAGAGAAGACTGAAAGAAAGAGAGAAAACAAACCGCCATTCTTTAGCCCTCTTAACCAAAACGGAGGCACACGTAATCCTGAAAAGCTGTGTGGCTTGATGGCTGTGCACCAAGAAACAGAAAACAGAACCTGCTGCCATATTTACACATCTCCTGTTTGTCCACCAGACTCAATGAAATCACACATGCTATTTTGCACATGGCAGTGGTTATTTGTAAAACATTAGTAACAAATACCATTTTGTTCGTGCATTCGGTTAGTATTGGCCACGAACCAGCTAAATAGCAAAGCACCACACTAGCAAGCGGTGGCACTATCAATGAGATATGCACACTGACCTCAAGTGGCTTACTGCCTAGTAGATGAACTATGGGCATCATTTATAGCACAGGGAACAAAGGAATAAAACCACAATAAAAGGAGCAGATAAAGTGTCATAGAAACATCCTACACATATTTAGAGAATATTATGTCAAAAACCATATATATATATATATATATATATAATCCATTTTTAATTAATTTCATTTGTTTAAAGACAACTTGGACAGGGATGGTCATTGTAATTCTACTGACTGACAATTCCATTCATGCCCAGAGCCAGTGGCAGATACTGATCAGCAGCACTTCATACTGGCAAAAGGAAGCTGGGAAGTTTCTGAGTGGGGCTGAACTCTGGAGCTATTACCAATAATGAATATTAAGAGGGTGGATTCTTTTTATGGTGACAGAAAATGGAAGAGCAAGCTTTTGAGTGAGATCAGCCATCATTTCTGCTGTCTTAGCCTTCAGGGCACTTGGTTTCTCTGATAATTGCTGCAAAGTAAAAGAGTCATGCTCTAAAACACTCCTTAATGGAGGGGAATAAAAATCAGGCTCATTGTCAGGATCAAGTAGCTAACATCCTGTTTCCAACTAAGTCAGCTTAGAGAAACCATTTACTATATTAATACCCAAAACTCTGTCCTCCCTTGCCCTAGCCCACAACAAAGGTACACACTGGATTTAGGAGATTAATTCTGCCTGCAAAACTGCCAGCTCCTTCCAGCCCTCATACCCGGAGTTTGAGGGGGAAAATCAGTGATACTGTTATAGAGCTTGAGAATATGAAATTTCCATATCCTCAAAGTAAGATACTCCAAGGAAACCAGGTACAGGAAAACGGGTTTTCATTTGTACTTAGATACACATAGGAAAGAAGCTACCTTTGCAGGTATCAATGGCTTTAATTAATTACCTCTTTAATTAATGCAAATAGATGGATCTTCTTTATTCTCCATCATTTCCACCATTACATTTACTTCTTACCTCTGGGTGTTCTAGTGGAGGCAGGGGCATATTTATGCATATGTGTTTCTCAATTAACAGAATGCATTTAACTGGGAATTGAGCTGCTTGTGTAATAAAATCACATTTCAGAACAGAAAAAATCTCATAAGATCACTCATTTAAAGAAAATGAAGAGTTTCCCTGATGGCATAGTGGGTAAAGAATCCACCTGCAACACAAGAGACACAGAGATACAGGTTTGATCCCTGGGTCAGAAAGATCCCCTGGAGGAGGAAATCGCAACCCACTCCAGTACTCTTGCCTGGAGAATCCCAAGGACAGAGGAGCCCGGCAGGCTGCCACCCAAAGAGTTGCAAAGAGTGGGACATGACTGAGCAAAGAAACACAACAGTATTAAAAACGCTAGCATTGAAAGTGAAGTACTCTATCAAGATGTGCTGTTACGAGATATGCAAACTGCTAAATAACCTCTATTTCAAGAAATATAATATAGTTGGAAAAGACAAGTTTAAAAATGTGTACAAAATAAATATAAGAATTAAATATTAGAACAGGACCAATACAGCTAAGTCCCCAAAGTTTAAGGGATGTAAAAGAATGAGTGGAAATATTAACCTTCATTTCCAAAGAGCCTGGAGTTGGTAAAAATCAGGCTCATTGTCAGGATCAAGTAGCTAACATCCTGTTTCCAACTAAGTCAGCTTAGAGAAACCATTTACTATATTAATACCCAAAACTCTGTCCTCCCTTGCCCTAGCCCACAACAAAGGTACACACTGGATTTAGGAGATTAATTCTGCCTGCAAAACTGCCAGCTCCTTCCAGCCCTCATACCCGGAGTTTGAGGGGGAAAATCAGTGATACTGTTATAGAGCTTGAGAATATGAAATTTCCATATCCTCAAAGTAAGATACTCCAAGGAAACCAGGTACAGGAAAACGGGTTTTCATTTGTACTTAGATACACATAGGAAAGAAGCTACCTTTGCAGGTATCAATGGCTTTAATTAATTACCTCTTTAATTAATGCAAATAGATGGATCTTCTTTATTCTCCATCATTTCCACCATTACATTTACTTCTTACCTCTGGGTGTTCTAGTGGAGGCAGGGGCATATTTATGCATATGTGTTTCTCAATTAACAGAATGCATTTAACTGGGAATTGAGCTGCTTGTGTAATAAAATCACATTTCAGAACAGAAAAAATCTCATAAGATCACTCATTTAAAGAAAATGAAGAGTTTCCCTGATGGCATAGTGGGTAAAGAATCCACCTGCAACACAAGAGACACAGAGATACAGGTTTGATCCCTGGGTCAGAAAGATCCCCTGGAGGAGGAAATCGCAACCCACTCCAGTACTCTTGCCTGGAGAATCCCAAGGACAGAGGAGCCCGGCAGGCTGCCACCCAAAGAGTTGCAAAGAGTGGGACATGACTGAGCAAAGAAACACAACAGTATTAAAAACGCTAGCATTGAAAGTGAAGTACTCTATCAAGATGTGCTGTTACGAGATATGCAAACTGCTAAATAACCTCTATTTCAAGAAATATAATATAGTTGGAAAAGACAAGTTTAAAAATGTGTACAAAATAAATATAAGAATTAAATATTAGAACAGGACCAATACAGCTAAGTCCCCAAAGTTTAAGGGATGTAAAAGAATGAGTGGAAATATTAACCTTCATTTCCAAAGAGCCTGGAGTTGGTAGAAAATCACCAAGACTTTAGGAATTTCTACTTTTCAGCTAGACTTACTTTGTGAGACAGGGTAAAGCTGATGACTCTAACAGGCAAGAGTTTCAGTTTTTGTGTTCTGTCTTTGGTATCTGTAATTTTATGGTTTATGCTAAAAACAGCATGACATTTTAAAATATTATAAGTATTCTTTGCTATCTCATCCCTAAAAATGATTATTTTAGAAGTGTCAATTAATTACAGAATAATCATATTATTCATATTTCATATTTATTTTAAGCATTTTCGAGGTGAGTATTACCTTCTCTGGGTTCCCTAAAACAGCAGGAGCTACAGAATCACAGGGGTTTCCCTGGTGGCTCAGATGGTAAATATGCCTGCAATGCAGGAGACTTGGGTTCAATCCCTGGGTTGGAAAGATCCCCTGAAGGAAGGCATGGCAACCCACTCCAGTATTCTTGCCTGGAGAATCCCCATGGACAGAGGAGCCTGGAGGGCTACAGTCCACGGGATCACAAAGAGTTGGACATGACTGAGTGACTTTCACTTCATTCCCAGAATCACGAATCCATTCTGTGCTTAATAGGATAAGGATGCTGTTTTGGAAAAGTAGTGATTCTATTTTGTGGGTGATTTAATTAACAACTGAACTTGCAGCTTCAGTTTAAACAAAATAGAAATCTTAGTTGTTAACCAAAACAATTCTTAAACTTGAGTTTTAAAATGTCATAGTTTGGGATTTTAGTTCTCTGTTTCTCTCCCTTCATCTCTAATATGCAAAGAGCCCAGAAAGGCACAAGACTTAGAAGAGATTTCAAAATTAAGGCTGAACATTTGGATTCAAATTGCAGAGGAGGAAAAAGAACATTTTAGAAAACCATGGTGGATATGACTGTTGTTATTGCTTTAAATCAGTTTGAGTACATGCTGCATTTTAAGTAAGTCATTTGCCTGGTTTGTGCTATTTTTTATAAATAAACATAAAACTATAATCTTAAATTCATGCTGAGAATACAGATAATTGCTTTTACTTTTATAATTGGGAGTCAGCTGTGTCTCAAAACACAGTGAGTCTGAAATACACTCTGGGGATGACACACTGTATGCATTTAAAATAATACAGAGAAGGACTTCCTTAGTAAAACAACAGAGCACCTGTAGTCACTGCACTGATATTTGTAAGTTTTCATTTTATCTTTCTAGGGCTCTTCGAGACCCTGTGGATCTCAATACACCAGGCTCCCCCATCCATCACTAATCTCCTGGAGACTGCTCAAACTCATGTGCATTGAGTCAGTGATACGACTTTAACCATCTTATCCTCTGTCGGCACTTCCCTTTTTGCCTTCAACCTTTCCCAGATTCAGGGGCTTTTCTACTGAGTCGGTTCTTTGCATCAAGTGGCCAAAGGCCTGGAGCTTCAGCTTTAGCGTTGGTCCTTCCCATGAAGATTCAGGGTTGATTTCCTTTAGGGTTGACTGGTTTGATCTTCAATTATTTTGTTGCTAAATTAAAAACTAAAGCATCCACTAACTATCCAACTTTACCTTTACACACACAAATTATAGCATCATACTTGAAAGTTTCTAAGTCTAATTACTGTGTCTATTAAGATGATAATGCACCCCATTCTTGATTACTCAAAGCCTAATTATCTAGGCCAGGCACTTAAGTATGTCCCTATTCCCTTGGTTTTCTGCCATTTGGTTATTTTAAGGTTCACTGGCCTCTTCACATGCAGGGCAGAGGAAATAAAAGATGAAACTCAAAGCAGCAAACTTTAACTTTTCCCATGCTCTCCTAAAAATGATGGGAGAGAGGAAAGATAGTTAACATGACAATCAAGGTTTTCTGTGTATTATATTTATTCATAGTATTCTCTTTCTCCAATGATAAACTGACTAGATATCTTGAATTAAGTAAAATAACACTTGATTTTGACTCTGACCTTCCTATCGTTTCACTTTATTGATTAACTTTATCCTTCGGATGCTAGTTCTTCCTGCCTTTGTCCTTCCTTCTTTTTTTTCTTGCTGTCAGCAGGAGTTACATTTATTTACCAAATGACACTGGTTTACTTCTGACTTTGAAGGGAATCCCTCGGATTTCCAGGCCTTTCCCTTTTAACTCTTTAACTCTACTTATTTTGCAGAGCTATACCCTTAAGTCAGTGCTTATATGCTAGCCCTAGCAAAGAACGGGATGCAGCCCTTTAACCTCTCCCTTGACTGCAAATTTTATCATGTCTTCAATCCTCTATCTGAAGTCTTGCCACTTTAGCTATTTATATAGCTTAAAGTTAAGATGACTTACTATCCAACTCTCCCTTAACCCTCTTCTCACTACGTACCTCTGCAAATGACAAAATTTTTAACCAATTGAGTATAAACCAAAGATTCATTCCTTCAGTCCTGCCTCTCCACATTGGCTGTCCACCAGTCAAAGGCAAGATAATTTCATGAGGCTCAAATTGTCAAGAATTCAATCAAAAGCATAAACCCAAAATGAATGGATAAAGAAGCTATGGTACATATATACAATGGGATATTTCTCAACTGTAAAAAGAAATGCATTTGAATCAGTCCAAATGAGGTGGATAAATCTAGAACCTATTATACAAAGTGAAGTAAGTCAAAAAGAGAAGGACAAATATAGTATAATAACACATATATATGGAATCTAGAAAATGGTACTGATAAATGCATATGCAGAGCAGCAATGGAGAACCAGACATAGAGAACAGACTTATGGACACTGGGGGGAAGGAAGAGTGGGTGAGAGGTATGGAAAGAGTAACATGGAAACCTACACTACCATATGTAAAAGAGACAACCATTGTGAATGTGCTGTAAGACCAAGGGAACTTACATGGAGGCTATAAAACAACCTGGAGGGATGGGATGGGGAGGGAGAGGGAGGCGGTTCAGGTCGGTGAGGTCAAGGATATACCTGTGACTGATTTGGGTTTATAGTTACAAACAATAAAACTCTGTAAAAGTTAAATAAAAATAATTAATAAAAAAAGGCATAGACCCTAAGGAGGATGGATCCCCAGAGAAGAATATGCATATGAATAAGATACCCCAAACTTATTGAATTCATCTTCCATTAGCTCTATGTGAGCAAAAAGGCCCCTGGTAAGCCTGTAATTTTCCGTCCAACATTAGAAACCATAGTCTGCTAAACATAGCCTAAAACCTGAAGGGTAATGACCTGCTCTTCTCCACACCTCTAAATCCTAAAAGGTTTATCATGGTTCCAGGATAATGAGGGAAGAACAGAAGAATTCTGGTTACAGGTAACAGGCTCATATTCTTGCCATAGTCTATTCTAGTCTGGTCTATATGAGGTGACATGATGACTCACATAACTATCTGTCCATATCTGTATCTCACAGAGGCTAAGTGAGGTATGTGCACCATCTCTAATTATCACAGCAACCATGAGATAGGTACTATTAATACCTACCACACATGAGAAACTGAAGCTCCACTTAATGAGGAAATGACTGAAATGGCTTCAGACCCAAATTATCTGACTCCAGAGTCCATGCTCATTCTATTACATTATTATTACATAGCCCAATCCTGGGGTTTTTGCCCACTTATCTAATCTTATTCTCCCATTTTTCCCATAGTGCAAGCTGTCGCCAGACAAATTCTATTGGAGTCAGTCTATAAATAAACCCTCATTTTGGTGTAACATCACTTAAGACAACTCTAACTACACCCAGGCTCTGGCACATAGATTATATCTCTTCCCAAGATTCGGCAACCCAGGCCCAGGTTCCTACTGATAAGACTCTTTTCGAGGTGGTCTTTTTACATACTTTATCATGAAGAACAAGGTGCAAGAATATAAAATGGGATTAACTACAGAAATGTAAATGGCATATGGAGGTATGGATGGCAAAGAAATAAAAGTAAGGTATAAAACATGCCAAAAGTTGACACCAATAAGATGCAGTGAGTAATAACATACAGAAGCAACTGATATAGCAATCAAAATAAGTAAAATAAAATACTATGTACATTCCTGAAGACCCCAGGTAGACTTGACCACGTGGAAAGATTTCTTCTTTTCTTGGATAGGATGATGCAACATCATAAGTATGTTGGCTGTCCCTAAGTTTAGTTATAAATGTAACTTAGTCTCAATAAAAATATCAGCAAGATTTTCTATGGAGTTAAGACAGGTTGATACTAAAGTTCAACCTGGAAAAACAAGCATGCCAGCATAGTCCGAAAAATACTGTAAAACAAAAACCATGAGGTCATGATGAGAGGGTGAAACAGCTCTACCAGACATTAAAACACACTAGAAAGCCTGCCATTTCCTATTTAGTCTATTTAGTTTAGATAAAGACTTAACCATGGTCCAAAACCAAGAGGTGATACAAGAAAAGATTAATAAACCTGACTATATACATAGAAAAAAATTGTATAGGGCAAAAGAAAAAACACTATAAACAAAGTCAAAAGATTTGACAAATGAAGAAAAAAATATTTGCAACATATACCATATACAATGGGTTAATATTTCTAATCACGTTCATGGCATGGTACCATCACTTCATGGCAAATAGATGAAGAAAAGTGGAAGCGGTGACAGACTTTATTTTGGGGGGCTCCAAAATTACTGAGGACAGTGACTGCAGCCATGAAATTAAAAGATGCTTGCTTCTTGGAAGAAAAGCTATGAAAAAACTAAACAGTGTATTAAAAAGCAGAGACATCACTTTGCCAATAATAGACTGTGTATAGTCAAAGCTATAGTTTTTCTAGTAGTCATGTATGGATGTGAGAGTTTAACCATAAAGAAGGCTGAGTGCCAAAGAATTGATGCTTTTGAATTGCAGTGGTGGAGAAGAAAATCCCTTGAACTGCAAGGAGATCAAATCAGTCAGTCCTAACCTTGAATATTCATTGAAAAAGCTGATGCTTAAGCTAAAGCTCCAGTGCTTTGGTTACCTGATGCGAAGAGTTGACCCACTGGAAAAGATCCTGATACTGGAAAAGACTGAGGGCAGGAGGAGAAGGAGGCAAGAGAGGATGAGATGGCTGGATGGCATCACTGACTCAATGGACATGAATCTGGGCAAACTCCATGGACTGGTGGAGGGTAGAGGAGCCTGGCGTGCTGCAGTCCATGGGGTCTGAAAGAGTTGGACACGACTTGGCAACTGAACATCAACAACATTTGCCCTAAGTTTAGTTATAAATGTAACTTAGTCTCAATAAAAATATCAGCAAGATTTTCTATGGAGTTAAGACAGGTTGATACTAAAGTTCAACCTGGAAAACAAGCATGCCAGCATAGTCCGAAAAATACTGTAAAACAAAAACCATGAGGTCATGATGAGAGGGTGAAACAGCTCTACCAGACATTAAAACACACTAGAAAGCCTGCCATTTCCTATTTAGTCTATTTAGTTTAGATAAAGACTTAACCATGGTCCAAAACCAAGAGGTGATACAAGAAAAGATTAATAAACCTGACTATATACATAGAAAAAAATTGTATAGGGCAAAAGAAAAAACACTATAAACAAAGTCAAAAGATTTGACAAATGAAGAAAAAAATATTTGCAACATATACCATATACAATGGGTTAATATTTCTAATCACGTTCATGGCATGGTACCATCACTTCATGGCAAATAGATGAAGAAAAGTGGAAGCGGTGACAGACTTTATTTTGGGGGGCTCCAAAATTACTGAGGACAGTGACTGCAGCCATGAAATTAAAAGATGCTTGCTTCTTGGAAGAAAAGCTATGAAAAAACTAAACAGTGTATTAAAAAGCAGAGACATCACTTTGCCAATAATAGACTGTGTATAGTCAAAGCTATAGTTTTTCTAGTAGTCATGTATGGATGTGAGAGTTTAACCATAAAGAAGGCTGAGTGCCAAAGAATTGATGCTTTTGAATTGCAGTGGTGGAGAAGAAAATCCCTTGAACTGCAAGGAGATCAAATCAGTCAGTCCTAACCTTGAATATTCATTGAAAAAGCTGATGCTTAAGCTAAAGCTCCAGTGCTTTGGTTACCTGATGCGAAGAGTTGACCCACTGGAAAAGATCCTGATACTGGAAAAGACTGAGGGCAGGAGGAGAAGGAGGCAAGAGAGGATGAGATGGCTGGATGGCATCACTGACTCAATGGACATGAATCTGGGCAAACTCCATGGACTGGTGGAGGGTAGAGGAGCCTGGCGTGCTGCAGTCCATGGGGTCTGAAAGAGTTGGACACGACTTGGCAACTGAACATCAACAACATTTCTAATATATAAAGAATTCTTAAAAATTGAGAGACAATGTTCTAAAAAACGAACAGACACACACATACAGACGACAATTTAAAGTTGTCCTTAAGCATAGAAAAATGATCAAACCCACACATAATTAGAGAAATACAGATTAAAACACTGAGCTACCATTTCTCACTCATTAGTTAGTTGGAAATGTTAAATTATGACAACATATTCTCTTGGCAAGCCTGTAGGGAAACAGACACTCTCATATATTGCTGATGGGAAGGCAAACTGATATAACCTTTCAGGAGAATAATTTGGCCATATCTAACAAAACTACATATGCATGTACCTTTTGATCCAGCAATTCCATTTCTGGGAATATAGCTTGATGATTTCCAACAATTCAAAAATACAGATTCACAAAATTATTCATTGCAGCTTTGTAGTTGCAGAATAGTGGAGACGATCTAAATGCCTATACACAGGATAGTGGTTGGAAATACTATGGTACATTCATACAATGGAGTATTGCATTATGTGTAGCTGCAAACAAGAACAAGGAAAATGTCTACAAACTGAGATAGAGGGGTTTCCAGGATATATTGGTAAGCAAAAAAGAGAAAAGTGCAAAAAGAGTATCTACAGTATACTACACTTCAAGTAAGAAAAGGGGGAATATAAGAAAACGTGTATCTGCTTATTTGGGCAAAAGGAATACAGAAAGAATTAACCAGTAACTAACGAGTGTAGTTGCTCTCTGGCTGTTGGTTGGAATAGGGAGGAAAAAAGAAGGCAGGGAAAGGGTAGTAAGGATGGAAGGAGCAACATTTCTCTGAATATACCTTTCTGTATAACTCTGACTCTTATAACTATGGTATAGCTTTACAGCACTATATATTCTGTGGATAATGAGAGCCAGCTTTCCTACTATCAGAGAAAGAAGTTACAACTCAAGAAAAGGGAAAGGCCAGAACAAATCTTATGGCATTAAATTGGAATTGGAAGTATCAGTATAAATTCATGGACTATAATACATATACAAGTATGTATGTGTGTGTGTGCTCAGTCACTCAGTTGTGTCTGGCTCTTTGTGACCTCATGGACTGTGGCCTGTCAGGCTCCTCTGTCCATGAGATTCTCCAGGATACTGAAATGGGCTGCCATTTCCTTCTCCAAGGAATCTTTCTGACCCAGGGATTGAACCAGAGTCTCCTGCATTGGCAGGTGGGTTCTTTACCACTGAGTCACCAAGAAAGGAGACATACTCAAAAAATAACACAGAAGCCAACTTGGAGAAGTTCCCAATGCCCAAAGATGGGACAATGGAGCAATAAAAAGATGATAATAATAATAGTAATGGATTATAATCCATAGCATATATAATACCCATGACTCAATATGAATCTAAATAAATAACTGAGCATAACTAACCAGGGGATAAGCCAGTCATGGAAAGGCAAACATTGCAGTATTACTTTTATATGACATTTCTGGAGTAATAAAATTCATAGGGACAGAAAGTATTGATAAAATGGTGGAGGCAGGAGTGGGAAATTAGTGTTTAATGGGTACAAATGTTCAGTTGGAAAAAATAAAATAAATTTCTGGAAATGGATAGTGCTGATGCTTGCACAACAATGCGAATGTATTTTATGTTAGTTTTTGTACAAATATGGCAAAAATAGCAAATTTTATGTAGCATATATATTTTACCACAAAAAATTTAAATGCATTTAAAAAACAAAAGTAAAAATAAATAATAAATGGAAGAGAAGTTCTAGTTCTTTGTTACAGTTGAAATCTAATTAATAAATGCAGAAGAAATAAGGGAAAATAAGAAACTCTCCAGCAGACAAACATTAGCATACTACCTGCTGCAGTAAGAATTATGGATAAACGTTAAAAATTATTGATCAAGGGCTTCCCTGATGGTCCAGTGGGTAAAGAGTCTGCCTTGCAGTGCAAGGGGCACTGGTTCGATCCCTGGCCCAGGAAGATCTCATGTGCCACGGAGGGGCTGGACCGGTGTGTCCAATTACGAGCTGGTACTCTGGAGCGCATGCGCCCACAGCCAGTGCTCTGCAGTAAGAGAGGTCACTGCAATGGGAGGCCCACACATCCCAAAAGAATAAAGATGGATGAAAATGAATAGATAAAGGACCAATAAAAGAGGCCAAAAAAAAAAAAAATGGAGCAAAAGCATGATGAGAAACAGAGTATTTGCATAGTCAGAGTATCTTCTCTAAAGACACGTATTAATTACAATGGGAAAAACAGTAACTTTAAAGTGTAGAGAGTTGGAAGACACCATCTGGCTGTGTGAGCAAGGTTAACACCATCACTAATTACGTATATTGACATGAACACAACATCGATTCTGTGATGTTCCTGCCAAAATGAATACCATAAACCCAAGCACTAGGAAACAACATACAAACCTAACCCAAAGAACATTCTACAAAATAACTTGTCTCTAATATCCAAAGAATCAAGATCATTAAAGTCAAAGGAAGACTGAGGAACAGTTTGGGAATGAAGGAGACCTAAAGAGACATGAAAACTAAATGTCACACATTTCTGAACTGGAATTATTTCCTATAAGGAATATTACTGGGACATTCAGAAGAAGCGGAATGAGGTCTGAGTATTAGGTGGTAGTAATATGTCAGTGTTAATTTCCTGGTTTTGATGGTTGCATTATATTCATACAGGAAAATGTACACTAAAAGAAGGAAATGTACACTAAAGTACACAGGAATAACAAGCCATCAGGTCAGCAAGACATTGTTTGGCATAAACAAATACTTTACTTAACTTGTACATATATATTTATGATCTCAAAATAAAAAGACAGTAACTATTATAAAGAGATAGAGGACTAGAAAACATGAAAGAGTGGGAGAAGTTTCAAAAAACATCTCATGTAATTCCAGAAGAAGAGAATAAAGGAAGTGGCAGAAAGGCGTCATTGGAAGAACTAACAGCTGAGAATGGCTAAGAATTTTTCAGGCTGAAGAGTAAAGAAAGACATGAGTCCCCAGAGAGAATGTTTATATCAGTTGCTGAGACAGAAAAACAAAAATAAATCCACATCTAAGCATACCGTAGTGAAAATTCAGAACAGCAGGGATAAAGAGATAAATCCTACTACCGAATAAAGCTCTGCAGTAAGAGGTCACTGCAATGGGAGGCCCACACATCCCAAAAAAAAAGTGGATGAAAATGAATAGATAAAGGACCAATAAAAGAGGCCAAAAAAAAAAAAAATGGAGCAAAAGCATGATGAGAAACAGAGTATTTGCATAGTCAGAGTATCTTCTCTAAAGACACGTATTAATTACAATGGGAAAAACAGTAACTTTAAAGTGTAGAGAGTTGGAAGACACCATCTGGCTGTGTGAGCAAGGTTAACACCATCACTAATTACGTATATTGACATGAACACAACATCGATTCTGTGATGTTCCTGCCAAAATGAATACCATAAACCCAAGCACTAGGAAACAACATACAAACCTAACCCAAAGAACATTCTACAAAATAACTTGTCTCTAATATCCAAAGAATCAAGATCATTAAAGTCAAAGGAAGACTGAGGAACAGTTTGGGAATGAAGGAGACCTAAAGAGACATGAAAACTAAATGTCACACATTTCTGAACTGGAATTATTTCCTATAAGGAATATTACTGGGACATTCAGAAGAAGCGGAATGAGGTCTGAGTATTAGGTGGTAGTAATATGTCAGTGTTAATTTCCTGGTTTTGATGGTTGCATTATATTCATACAGGAAAATGTACACTAAAAGAAGGAAATGTACACTAAAGTACACAGGAATAACAAGCCATCAGGTCAGCAAGACATTGTTTGGCATAAACAAATACTTTACTTAACTTGTACATATATATTTATGATCTCAAAATAAAAAGACAGTAACTATTATAAAGAGATAGAGGACTAGAAAACATGAAAGAGTGGGAGAAGTTTCAAAAAACATCTCATGTAATTCCAGAAGAAGAGAATAAAGGAAGTGGCAGAAAGGCGTCATTGGAAGAACTAACAGCTGAGAATGGCTAAGAATTTTTCAGGCTGAAGAGTAAAGAAAGACATGAGTCCCCAGAGAGAATGTTTATATCAGTTGCTGAGACAGAAAAACAAAAATAAATCCACATCTAAGCATACCGTAGTGAAAATTCAGAACAGCAGGGATAAAGAGAAAATCCTAAATGCTACCAGGAGAGAAGACAGATTACCCACAAAGAACCAGTCATTACACTGAAAGCAGGCTTCTCATCGGAGAATTGACGCCAGCAGATAGTGGGGAAATAGCTTCCAAATGATGAGAGAAAATAATGAGAATTGTCTATGGAGCAAAACCAATGCTGCTTCAGCTGAAGTAGGTCATGAAAGGATATACTTCAGCAAGAAGAAAAATGAACCTGAAAGGAAGAACTGAGATATAAGGAGCATAATTAGCAAAGAAGTTAACAAAATGAACTGGTAAATCTATTTAGGTATTGGTTGCTACTGATAATAATCGTTAACAACAGCAGCAACTAATTTTGTACCTTTAAACACTGGCAAAATTAAAATTCTACATGATAATAAAATGGCAGGTTAAAAGAAGGATTCTGTGGGTGATTAAAGTCTGCTAAATTCCTTGTCTTGCTCAGAAGGAAAACAGAGAAACTAAAGAGTAGTAGGAAGTTTAATGTGTATGTTAAAAATATGAAGAAATTATTTTTAAACACCCAGACTCAAAATTGTTTCAACTGCTGGGGAGGAGGTGGAGGAAAGAAAAATAAAAATGTATAAATCTTAAACAGAGCAAGAAAGGATAAAAAAGAAGTAGGTAAAAAGTTTGGTAAATAGAAAATAACATAAAATGGTAAAAATAGGTCTAACTTGGAGGAGGAAATGGCAACCCACTGCAGTATTCTTGCCTTGGAAATCCCAGGGACAGAGGAGCTTTGGTGGGCTACAGTCCATGGGGTCGCAAAAGAGTCAGACACAGGGCTTCTCTGGTAGCTCAGTGGTAAAGAGTTCGCCTGCCAATCCAGGAGGCTTGGGTTTGACCCCCTGATCGGGGAAGATCCCACATGCTGCAGAGTAACTAAGCCTGTGAGTCACAACTATTGAGCTTGTGCTCTAGAGCCTCAGAGCAGCAACTATTGAGCCCACGTGCCCTAGAGCCCGAGTTCCACACAAGAGAAATCACCACAACGAGAAGCCTGCAATAGAGAAGCAGCAGTGAAAACTCAGAACAGCAGGGATAAAGAGAAAATCCTAAATGCTACCAGGAGAGAAGACAGATTACCCACAAAGAACCAGTCATTACACTGAAAGCAGGCTTCTCATCGGAGAATTGACGCCAGCAGATAGTGGGGAAATAGCTTCCAAATGATGAGAGAAAATAATGAGAATTGTCTATGGAGCAAAACCAATGCTGCTTCAGCTGAAGTAGGTCATGAAAGGATATACTTCAGCAAGAAGAAAAATGAACCTGAAAGGAAGAACTGAGATATAAGGAGCATAATTAGCAAAGAAGTTAACAAAATGAACTGGTAAATCTATTTAGGTATTGGTTGCTACTGATAATAATCGTTAACAACAGCAGCAACTAATTTTGTACCTTTAAACACTGGCAAAATTAAAATTCTACATGATAATAAAATGGCAGGTTAAAAGAAGGATTCTGTGGGTGATTAAAGTCTGCTAAATTCCTTGTCTTGCTCAGAAGGAAAACAGAGAAACTAAAGAGTAGTAGGAAGTTTAATGTGTATGTTAAAAATATGAAGAAATTATTTTTAAACACCCAGACTCAAAATTGTTTCAACTGCTGGGGAGGAGGTGGAGGAAAGAAAAATAAAAATGTATAAATCTTAAACAGAGCAAGAAAGGATAAAAAAGAAGTAGGTAAAAAGTTTGGTAAATAGAAAATAACATAAAATGGTAAAAATAGGTCTAACTTGGAGGAGGAAATGGCAACCCACTGCAGTATTCTTGCCTTGGAAATCCCAGGGACAGAGGAGCTTTGGTGGGCTACAGTCCATGGGGTCGCAAAAGAGTCAGACACAGGGCTTCTCTGGTAGCTCAGTGGTAAAGAGTTCGCCTGCCAATCCAGGAGGCTTGGGTTTGACCCCCTGATCGGGGAAGATCCCACATGCTGCAGAGTAACTAAGCCTGTGAGTCACAACTATTGAGCTTGTGCTCTAGAGCCTCAGAGCAGCAACTATTGAGCCCACGTGCCCTAGAGCCCGAGTTCCACACAAGAGAAATCACCACAACGAGAAGCCTGCAATAGAGAAGCAGCAGTGAAAACTCAGAATAGCCACCCCCACCAAAAAAAGAAAAAAGGCAGACACAACTTAGTAGCTAAACCACCACCACCACAAGTGAATACATGCCTAAAGATAACGTGTGAAAAGGATACTTGCCATGTACTATGTAGTTTGTTTTTTTTGGTGGGGGTGGGAGAGAGTCAAGACGACTTAGGGTTATTTTCCACCAACTTCCATTTTAGACTTATTTATAATGACCATTATTTTTTACTAATACTGTAAAACTACAGAAAATAAATAAAATTACTAAAAGTTGTGTGTAGCTAAGAAGTCATAATATGATGGTTTTATTTTATATGATATATTGAATTAAAACCACTTTGAATTGCCAAAAAAAAAAAAAATAGGTCTAACTATGTCATAATCACAATCAATGGAAACTGATTCAACTTAAGCTAATCAAGAAAGTTGCCATAACTGTGGATAAAGAAAGAAACATTTGCAATTGGCTACTTCCAAGAGACAGACCTAAAGCAAATAAGGAAAGGTTAAAAATAAAGAGATGACAAAAGGCAAATGCTAACGAAAAGAAGGGCTTCCCTGATGGCTCAGCAGTAAAGAACCCACCGGCAATGCAGGAGAAGTGGGTTTGATCCCTGAGTTGGGAATATCTCCTAGAGAAAGAAATGACAACTCACTCCAATATTCTTGCCTGGGAAATCCCATGGACAGAGGGGCCTGGTGGGCTACAGTTCATGGGGTCAAAAACAGTTGGACACAATTTAGAGACTAAACAACAAAAAAAGAAATCTAGACAGCAATATTGACAGCAGATAAAATGGAAATTAAGGTTAAAAGCATTAATGGAGATAAAGATCTTTACTCTGAAAAAAAAAAGATCTTCACTCTAAAATGAGTTTTTAAGTCTTCAAGAAAATATACTCATGTTGATGGTTGGCAGTAAACAACAAAACTCTGTAAAGCTACCATCCTTCAATTAGAAAATACATTTAAAAATAAAGAAAACATAACCATCATGAACTTCTATGCATGTACTAATACAGTTCAGGCATACACAAATTTAAAAAGTGATATAATCACAAACAAAATTGGATACATTCACATTTATTGTGGGAGATTTTAATACAACTCTCTTAGGCACTGATAGATGAACAATACAATTAACAAACATGCCATTTGTCAGCTACATTAAGAGAACACTACAATCCTCTCAAAATAGCTATTATACATTTTTTGATGTACATGTGGCATGTACAAAAAAATTAAATCAAAAAGAATGTTTCAACAAAATTTGGAAAATCAACAGTGCATAATCTGACCACAATGCAATTAAATTAGGACTAAGAAGAAAGAGAGTAATAATAAAACACCCTATATTGGGGCTTTCCTGGTGGTCCAGTGGGTAAAGAATCTGCCTTGCAGCACAAGGGGCACTGGTTCGATCCCTGGTCCAGGAAGATCCCACTTGTTGTGGAGCAGTTGGACTGGTGTGTCCAATTACGAGCCAGTGCTCTGCAGCGCATGTACCCAGAACCGGTGCTCTGCATTGGGAGAGGCCACTGCAATGGGAGACCCACACAGGCCAAAGAATAAAGATGGATGAAAATAAATAAATAAAAAACCAATAAAAGATGATTAATTTTTTTTTAATCCTATATTTAGAAATTGAATTGCACTTTTAAATAATCAAAGGTTAAGGAAGAAATTACAATGGGAATTATAAAAGATTCAGACTACATGACAGTGAAAATATTTGTTCTCTGAAGTGCTCATTCAAAACTCTTAGGCCAAGTGAGCAATGCCAACCCTAGATCTTACCTCTACTCCCCTAGCCCATTCGCCTAGAGCCAAGGCTGAAACAGGCAAGCTTCCTTTCTGCCTACCTTGAGAATATGAGATGCATAAATTTTCTCCAACTGAATCACTGAATGGTTACTTTTCATGTCCTGGACTCATTCTAAAGGTCTTTAATCCAACTCTTCATCTTGCTTGAAACCTTAGCTTTCTCTCTTACTCTCCGTTAAGGGTCTAAGGATTAAAAACAAGGAAATCTGGTTTTCTTTCTTTTTTTTTTTTTAAACTTTTATTTTACTTTTAACTTTTACAGAGTTTTGTTGTTTACAGATATGCATGTTCCCAGGCATACACAAATTTAAAAAGTGATATAATCACAAACAAAATTGGATACATTCACATTTATTGTGGGAGATTTTAATACAACTCTCTTAGGCACTGATAGATGAACAATACAATTAACAAACATGCCATTTGTCAGCTACATTAAGAGAACACTACAATCCTCTCAAAATAGCTATTATACATTTTTTGATGTACATGTGGCATGTACAAAAAAATTAAATCAAAAAGAATGTTTCAACAAAATTTGGAAAATCAACAGTGCATAATCTGACCACAATGCAATTAAATTAGGACTAAGAAGAAAGAGAGTAATAATAAAACACCCTATATTGGGGCTTTCCTGGTGGTCCAGTGGGTAAAGAATCTGCCTTGCAGCACAAGGGGCACTGGTTCGATCCCTGGTCCAGGAAGATCCCACTTGTTGTGGAGCAGTTGGACTGGTGTGTCCAATTACGAGCCAGTGCTCTGCAGCGCATGTACCCAGAACCGGTGCTCTGCATTGGGAGAGGCCACTGCAATGGGAGACCCACACAGGCCAAAGAATAAAGATGGATGAAAATAAATAAATAAAAAACCAATAAAAGATGATTAATTTTTTTTTAATCCTATATTTAGAAATTGAATTGCACTTTTAAATAATCAAAGGTTAAGGAAGAAATTACAATGGGAATTATAAAAGATTCAGACTACATGACAGTGAAAATATTTGTTCTCTGAAGTGCTCATTCAAAACTCTTAGGCCAAGTGAGCAATGCCAACCCTAGATCTTACCTCTACTCCCCTAGCCCATTCGCCTAGAGCCAAGGCTGAAACAGGCAAGCTTCCTTTCTGCCTACCTTGAGAATATGAGATGCATAAATTTTCTCCAACTGAATCACTGAATGGTTACTTTTCATGTCCTGGACTCATTCTAAAGGTCTTTAATCCAACTCTTCATCTTGCTTGAAACCTTAGCTTTCTCTCTTACTCTCCGTTAAGGGTCTAAGGATTAAAAACAAGGAAATCTGGTTTTCTTTCTTTTTTTTTTTTTAAACTTTTATTTTACTTTTAACTTTTACAGAGTTTTGTTGTTTACAGATATGCATGTTCCCAGATTAGTTATATGTATATCCCCTCCTTGCTACCCTTCCCGACCATCACACAGCACCCCTGAAGGATCTCCTTTTTGCACAGAGCAATGACTAGAGCTATTTTCTTCACTTATGATAGTACAGGCCTTCGTGCTACTTCCTTTACGCCTCCCACCCTCTGTTCCTTCACAACAATGTCCATATGTCCACTGTCCATGTCTGTCTTTCCGTCGCTTCACTGCGTGTGCCATCATCACCATCTTACTAGATTCCATATACATGTGTTAATATACTGTATTTGTCCTTCTCTTTCTGACTGACTTCACTTTTTATGATACATTCAAGATTCAGCCAGTTTTCTTACTTTCTTTCCACAGTGCATCTTAAGATTATTAAAAATATTTTATTCAGCATTTTAGATGTTTGTTTTAGAAGGCCTTCCTGGAATATTCAGTCTCCTATTTTGCCTCAAATGGAGTGCCACTATTAGTCAAGTTACCAACCCCTCTGTATCTTAGCTTCCTCTTCTACTAAAGAGGACTAATAATTTATCTTATAAATTTGTTGTGGGAGTCAATAAGGAATGCATGGAAGCCCCTGGCACTAGTAAGTGCTCAAAAAAATGCTATTACCAGCAGCAGTTACAGTGTGAACTTGGAACCCCCCCAAAAAATCAGTATCATTGAAAAATCTCACCCATGAATATATATGGAAAATTCCCAAGTAAAAACAAAAGTTAAGCAAATTAAATCCAAGAGGGCATAAAAGAATACAAAAGAGACAGTAGCTCTATCTCTGGTGATTTCACATTTTAAAAAAGAAATTAACCAATATAGCTGACTATAATACAAGATCAAAGGCAGAATCTACATGAATATCCTAACATGCAGTCAAAATGATAGAATTTAATCTTCATTCATTATAATTATTCTTGACAATGTAAGAGGAGAAGAGAATTTCCTTAATTCAACAGATAGCTACAAAATACCAAAAGCAAACATCGGAAAGAAGGATTTCCAGTGAAGTTACAAATAAAACAAAGAAGTCTGCTTTTAACTTTTAACTTTTACAGAGTTTTGTTGTTTACAGATATGCATGTTCCCAGATTAGTTATATGTATATCCCCTCCTTGCTACCCTTCCCGACCATCACACAGCACCCCTGAAGGATCTCCTTTTTGCACAGAGCAATGACTAGAGCTATTTTCTTCACTTATGATAGTACAGGCCTTCGTGCTACTTCCTTTACGCCTCCCACCCTCTGTTCCTTCACAACAATGTCCATATGTCCACTGTCCATGTCTGTCTTTCCGTCGCTTCACTGCGTGTGCCATCATCACCATCTTACTAGATTCCATATACATGTGTTAATATACTGTATTTGTCCTTCTCTTTCTGACTGACTTCACTTTTTATGATACATTCAAGATTCAGCCAGTTTTCTTACTTTCTTTCCACAGTGCATCTTAAGATTATTAAAAATATTTTATTCAGCATTTTAGATGTTTGTTTTAGAAGGCCTTCCTGGAATATTCAGTCTCCTATTTTGCCTCAAATGGAGTGCCACTATTAGTCAAGTTACCAACCCCTCTGTATCTTAGCTTCCTCTTCTACTAAAGAGGACTAATAATTTATCTTATAAATTTGTTGTGGGAGTCAATAAGGAATGCATGGAAGCCCCTGGCACTAGTAAGTGCTCAAAAAAATGCTATTACCAGCAGCAGTTACAGTGTGAACTTGGAACCCCCCCAAAAAATCAGTATCATTGAAAAATCTCACCCATGAATATATATGGAAAATTCCCAAGTAAAAACAAAAGTTAAGCAAATTAAATCCAAGAGGGCATAAAAGAATACAAAAGAGACAGTAGCTCTATCTCTGGTGATTTCACATTTTAAAAAAGAAATTAACCAATATAGCTGACTATAATACAAGATCAAAGGCAGAATCTACATGAATATCCTAACATGCAGTCAAAATGATAGAATTTAATCTTCATTCATTATAATTATTCTTGACAATGTAAGAGGAGAAGAGAATTTCCTTAATTCAACAGATAGCTACAAAATACCAAAAGCAAACATCGGAAAGAAGGATTTCCAGTGAAGTTACAAATAAAACAAAGAAGTCTGCTTTTACCATGAGCATTTAATATTATACCGGAAAACGTTTCTAGACCTCTGCTGTCCAACAGAAATTTACTGAAAGCTACATATGCATTTGTAAATTTTCCAGTAGGCACATTTTAAAAAGTAAAAGGAAACAGGAGAAATTAATAACATATTTTATTTAACCTATTGTTGAAATTATCATTTCAACAAGCGATCAGTGTAAGAATTCTTAATAAAACATTTCACATTCTTTTTCACGTAAATCTGGTTTGTATCTTACTCTTTCAGCATACCTCAGACTAGCCATGTTGCCAATGCTCAGTAGGCACAAGGGAAAGGTGCGAGACTGCACACGTAATCAGAGAAATTCACCAGATCAACAAAAATATAAAGGTCTGACAAGGACAAGTTTTGGCAAAGATGAAGACTCAGACATTGCTGGTAAAATGTTACACCATTTAGAGAACAGTATTAATAACTGAAAATACAAAAAATATTCACCACAATGAGTTCCCTTCTAGACATATACTTTAGGAAAATTCTCCCCAAGTGTGTAAATGAATATTTTTAAGGATATTTTCCCCAGTATTGTTCATATTATAATAGGAAAAAACCCCGGAAATTCTCTAAATAGTCATAGGTAGAAAAAGCATGTAAACATAATGGAATAGTATATACCAGTTAAAACAAACTAAAATAGATCAAGTCCAAGAACAATAATAGAACAATCTGTACAGCATGATAGCATTTATGGAGAATTTATCAAATGTAGAAAAATAGATATTGAACAGATTCTATATCTAGTACAAATATAAACAATAATAGTAGATGGCTGCCCAGCAGAAACATATAGTGGTACCTCTGGGAAGAAAGAGAGAAAGAAATGAGTATGAGAAAAGAAGACATCAAAGATTTATCAGTAAAGCATTAACTCTTTAAAGAAAATATTACGAATATCACTGAAGCAAATATTATAAATATCACTTGGAAATTCTGCTTGATGGCTACATTGGTATTTCACAGTACAAAGTGTGCCTAGCGCTTTTCTGTAATTTTGAACGTTTTTATAACAGTGATCTTGAAGTCCTTCTTGCTATCTGTGTATTCAGGGATGAATATTTCTTGCTAACTGTACAGAATCAGAACATCAGCTATTCAGAGGAAACAAAGGAAATTCTACACATGATCTTTGTGTACTCCCACATATGGACACACATGTAAGTGGCATAAGTCCAGTCTGCTATCAGGCATGCCATGACCTGTGTCCAGAATTATGTCTGGTGCATAACAGATATTCTATTAGTACAGGGTCAGTGAATGCACAGAGTGTTGTGCTGGGGATGGGACTTTCAAGAATCAATTTGCAGGGGCTTCCCTTGTGGCTCAGTGGATAAGAACCCGTCTGCCAGTGCAGGAGACATAGGTTCGAGCCCTGTTCCGGGAAGATCCCACATACCGCAGAGCAGCTAAACCCACACATCAACAAAGACCCAGCACAGCCAAAAATAAATAAAGTTTAAAAAAAAATAAATAAATAAGAATCAATTTGCACGAAGAGAGGTTTGCCACTGTTGTGCTGTGATTGCTTAAGAATGAGAATTCGCTTTCACAGGAGCACATGAGGGTTCACCATGGGGAACAGAATGTGGTGCCTGACCCAGATACTGGTCTCTAGTCCAACTGAGGTCATTGCTTTTTGGAAAGAGGAAGGATGTCTACTTTGCAGGGGAAGTGATCTTTTCCCATTTTACTCTGAACACACATTCTCCTTTGGTAGCCAAGTGACAAAGACTGTCACCACTGAATGAGCATGAGCGAGTGGCAGAAAGGATCTTCCCCCCTAATTCCTCAGACCCAGCATGGCACTGACTCAGAAAGAAGTCCAGGAGACTCGTATTTACTTTGGTCTTTCAAGAATTTGCCACAGAAAGCTGCACACATATCTACTGATAGAACTTCATGGTAACTTTGCCTGACATTATGTAGTTTTCAGTGTCTCTTCCCCATAGAAAATATTAATGTGGCATAAAAGCTGATATAACAATAATTTACAGAAAGATAGATAAACAGATGAAAGATAGGCGATAGAGATAATAGATAGATACAGAGATATCTTCTCCCCTATTTGAGAGGATTTCCACTTTTAGATAAAATATAACTGCCAAAAGTTGAACAAATATGCCAAAACTCATGAGACTTTTCTGTTAAAAAAGTGAGATCCTCAGGAATGTTTTGCAATTAACCACACTCCATGCATAACAAACCTAAATATGCGAACTGGCAACCAGACCAGGCAATAGTGCAAAGAAATGGGTTTTGAGTGCTTCACATTGTCATTTTTGGCTCCAAGTTAAGACAACCAGGATGTGGTTTCAATTTTGGATGTGCTAATTATGTTTGTCAACTGTGAGCTTTACTTAATTAATTAGTCATGCAAATTTAACTTTAGTAATTTTTTGCACATCTAAATCATTACTATAGCAATTAAAAAGCTGCTTTGATTAGCTCCTTTCACAGTGTGTAGCACAGCATCCTTTTGTCAACAACCTTTTGACAATCTAGCGTGTGGGTACTGTTTAGAGAAAATATATTCTATATGTTTGGAGGAAAATTAAAACCAAGAGAGGTGACAATGAAGGTGACCTAGCAGTGGAAGATATCACCAACTGTTGGCACCATAAAAATCAGCAAATGCAGACTAGAAATTGTAATAGTACATGTTCAGAGAGGGTTCCCGAGGTGGAGAAAGTTGGTGTGCTGAGGAAACCAGGAACATGAATCTTTTGATAGATTAAGCTGAAAAGATGATAAATACAGATTTTTATGTCTTTGCCCCCAAATCAACATCAAAACCTATGGCACCAAATCAACCAGGCCTATCCTGATTCTCATACTCACTAATAAACACTGTGGCCAGGTGGAGCCTGTGCCAAGAGAAGTTCTCCCAAAAGGCCATTGCACAAGCCCAACTGTCAGAAACACTTTATAACAGTAGCTTGAACTTCCTCTTCATTGCTAAATAGACATTGTGTTCCCCCATGAATGGATGCTATATGACCCTTCTCTTTCCAGAGTGAGAACCTGACACACACTAGGATTTAATCTATTTCTCCCACCCAACACTGGATAGTAGTAGCAAATTCAAGAACAAATATAGGCTTTTAGATCTCTCTGAAGAGATATGTGTCAACCAGATCTTCCCTCTCACCATCAGCCTTACAGGCCAGAGGATCCAAGTGACAGCTTACGATGTTTTAAAAGCACGAAACAGCAACTCTTTAGCGAATATGATGACATTTCTCATTTTAAAGTCATCCCCAAAGGCTAATAACTTCACACATCTGGCTTCTCTCAGAGGGTCACCAGTAACTCTGATAGAATCCAGCTGTGGAGCAGAAAGTAATATAATAATATTTCACCTAGGAACTGGATGAACCATGGGTGGCAGATGTACACTGCAAAGAAATGGGTTTTGAGTGCTTCACATTGTCATTTTTGGCTCCAAGTTAAGACAACCAGGATGTGGTTTCAATTTTGGATGTGCTAATTATGTTTGTCAACTGTGAGCTTTACTTAATTAATTAGTCATGCAAATTTAACTTTAGTAATTTTTTGCACATCTAAATCATTACTATAGCAATTAAAAAGCTGCTTTGATTAGCTCCTTTCACAGTGTGTAGCACAGCATCCTTTTGTCAACAACCTTTTGACAATCTAGCGTGTGGGTACTGTTTAGAGAAAATATATTCTATATGTTTGGAGGAAAATTAAAACCAAGAGAGGTGACAATGAAGGTGACCTAGCAGTGGAAGATATCACCAACTGTTGGCACCATAAAAATCAGCAAATGCAGACTAGAAATTGTAATAGTACATGTTCAGAGAGGGTTCCCGAGGTGGAGAAAGTTGGTGTGCTGAGGAAACCAGGAACATGAATCTTTTGATAGATTAAGCTGAAAAGATGATAAATACAGATTTTTATGTCTTTGCCCCCAAATCAACATCAAAACCTATGGCACCAAATCAACCAGGCCTATCCTGATTCTCATACTCACTAATAAACACTGTGGCCAGGTGGAGCCTGTGCCAAGAGAAGTTCTCCCAAAAGGCCATTGCACAAGCCCAACTGTCAGAAACACTTTATAACAGTAGCTTGAACTTCCTCTTCATTGCTAAATAGACATTGTGTTCCCCCATGAATGGATGCTATATGACCCTTCTCTTTCCAGAGTGAGAACCTGACACACACTAGGATTTAATCTATTTCTCCCACCCAACACTGGATAGTAGTAGCAAATTCAAGAACAAATATAGGCTTTTAGATCTCTCTGAAGAGATATGTGTCAACCAGATCTTCCCTCTCACCATCAGCCTTACAGGCCAGAGGATCCAAGTGACAGCTTACGATGTTTTAAAAGCACGAAACAGCAACTCTTTAGCGAATATGATGACATTTCTCATTTTAAAGTCATCCCCAAAGGCTAATAACTTCACACATCTGGCTTCTCTCAGAGGGTCACCAGTAACTCTGATAGAATCCAGCTGTGGAGCAGAAAGTAATATAATAATATTTCACCTAGGAACTGGATGAACCATGGGTGGCAGATGTACACTGCAAGGTACATTTAAAGGAAGGTGGAGAAACAGCTTTGAGTGACTCATGGAAAATTCAGTGCCAACAAGGATAAAGAGATGGAAAAAGGTGAAAAGAGGAAGAGTTTAAGGAATCTCCAATGAGTGAAAAAACAAAACAAAACTCTATGCATTTCCTAAGGACCCGAGAACAGACGATTGAAATATCAGTCAGGCTGAAACAAAGCTTTCATTCAGAAATGTGAAGCAATGGTCTGGAGGGATGGGGGGGAGGAACCTGGGTGGGGGGAGGGCCGAGGGATATGCATCTGATTGATCTGGGAACATACATGTACAAAAATAAATAAATAAATAAATAAATAAATAAATAAATAAATAAAAGAAATGTGAATGTTCTGAATAGAGAAATTTAGTGACTACAAAGGCATAGCTTGAATCCCATTCCATGATACCCCAAATCATCCAGCACCCTGAATAAAAATTTTAATTTCAAACACTTCTCAGTAAGTTTGTCCCCTAAAATATCCCAGATATGTGGATACACAGATACATGTACACACGTGCGCTGAATACATTCCAATTAAATTCGAGTCTTACTGTCTCCACTTCCTGAAATCTGGGTTCCACTGAAAACAATCCTGCTAACGCCACCCAAGTCTCTCCATTTGCCAAATCAAGTGAAGACTTCTTGTCTACCTTACAAGTCTTTCTGATAGCACTGGACAATATCGATCTCTCCCTTCTCGAAATTTTGCAACCAAGGTTTCCTTGGTAACACTTTTTCCTGTTTTTGTTTTTTCTCATTCTTTCATTCATTCACTCCCTCTCTCTCCATTCTCATTCTCTTTCACTGTCTCTTTCAGCATTTCCCTAAAAGTTGAGAGGCCCAGGGACTCTACCCCAGTCCTTTTCTCTTTATCCTAGATTCCTTAAGGTAGATACATTCATCTAAGCCAAAAGCCTGGGACTTATACTACTATGCCATCCTCTTCACCTCCACATTCAATGTACCTTAAGTTCTACTGATTTTATAGCTTCATTTTCTGCCCAGCCTCCCTACTGTCTAACCTTTTGTCCAAACTGCAACCAGAGTGAAATTTCCAAGAAGAAAATCTGGATCATATCACTTTCTTGCCTGACACCCTACAGTGTCAATTTCCTCACCAACTATAGCTGTGGATTTCTAACCTTTTTTTAAGAGCAATATTTTCTATTGTTTTTTAAAAATTTATTGTCTAATTGGAGGAAGATTACAAGGTTGTATAAATTTCTTCCATACAACAATGTGAATCAGCCATTATGATACATATATATCCTTTAACTTTTTTAAAGGAACATATTCTACACTGAGAGAAAAGAAATTGTGTATGTCAGCACAATGATGGGCACCTAATATGTGCTCAATAAGCATTTGTTGAGTAAAATGAAGTCCAACTTCAAACATGCACACACGTAAAGCTGAGTGGTTCCTACTGAGGCAGGAGTGGGAACAACTCCCCACCTATTAAGCTGGTTTACATTCCCACCAATACCTCAGGGGCCTCTGTGAATCCTCTGGCATGCTAGAGCATACCTGGAAAACCTGAGACCTGAGCTTTCCAGCTTGGCTACAGACCTTTAACAAACTGATTTCTACCTACTCTCCAACATCATTTTCAACTGCTCTCCATTTTCATCTTCCAGCCATGCCTGAACATGCAAGAGCTTTGCACTTGTAGTTCTTTCTGCCTAGAATATTCTTACTCTCCTTGACAGCCTAGAAAACTCCAACCTATTTCTTAGGACCAGCTCATTCTGATTGCATAAGCAGAATGTGTCACTCAATTTGTGCCATAAACATATCTCGTACCTATCTTTATTATAAACCTATCACACTGTAAACCAATTTTTATTTATAGGCATATCAGCTCAACTGGGCTATGAAGGTAAAAACTGTTTCTGTTTTTCCTTTATAACCCCAGAGCAAAGAGACTACTTGTTTAGCCACTAAGTTTTGTCTCTTTTGCGACCCCATCAATTATAGTCTGCCAGGCTCCTCTGTCCACAGGATTTTCCATGCAAGAACACTGGTGTGGGTCGTCATTTCCTTCTCAAGGATACCTTACTGACACAGGGATTTAACCTGTGTCTTCTGCATTGGCAGGATTCTTTACCACGGAGCCACCAGGTAAGCGGTGACTCAGTACCCAGGAGTTATTCAGTACATGTCTGTATGAAGAAACAAAATTCTACTGGAACAAACCATTCTTTTAGTTCATATCCTTTTTGTAATGAGGTGGAGAATAAATGGTTTTACAATTTTAAATCCTTTCTATCATTTTGAAAGTTACATGATTTTGTCCCATGTTAAACAGGCCAGCTAATCTATGTTTCAGCAGAAATGAATTGTGATTAAGCCTTATGGACTCACCTTAATATTTACAGAGAATGTTAGTCTTTTTAATTGAAAGTGAGATGTCTGAGATCTCCTTCTCCTGGGAACTACTGAAATAATGCCTTACATGTTAGATTTTATATAATAAAATAAACAAGACAGGAGAAACATGTGGATCATATTTGGTCAATGTGGATGAGATCAACAGAGCAAAATAATCTGATTCCTTAATAGATTCAGATGAGGGCCATCTTTTCAATGATATAAAATAGGAAATGAGAGGTATCAGATGCAAATTAAGAAAATTTGATAGCAAAATTTAACTCAAGCTATGCAAATCGGTCTTTTCTCAGGCCATTAAGAAATATCTAATTCTCCTCCACTGGTCTCCAGAGTCAGTGCTTTTGCATCAATTCTAACATCAGTTTCCTTATGATTCTGAAATCAGTGTTTTGGCCTCCTGGCAGACGACTTTGTCTTTCACTTATAGGGCAATTTTTCAATGTAGTAAAGAATGCTCTTTATCTTTGACATGTATCGCTCAATCACATTACAGTAACAAGTAGTTTACCTACCACTTTACTGTTATTGTTTGTTGTTGGTTAGTTGTTAAGTCACGTCCAATTCTTTTGTGATCCGTATGGACTATAGCCTGCCAGGCTCCTCTGTCCATGAGATTTTCCAGGCTAGAATATTCAAGTGGGTTTCCATTTCCTTCTTCACGGGATCTTTCCGACTCAGGGATCAAATCCACATATTCTTCATTGGCAGGTGGATTCTTTACCATTTTATTAACTAAAAATGATCCGGTATAGTCCAAGACTTCTGTACATATGAATATAATGTACTTGATGTTCACTAAAATGGCACTGTAGGGCCCAGAAGCACCCTTTGAATCTGGGAAGAGAGATAAAATTAATCCTTTGAGCTTTCCTTCATATCCAAGTGTACATTACTGTATTCCAATTTCTGAAAAGTCGTGATTTTTGTAGAGCATACATGGAGTATGTATGTGTATATATGTAGAATATCTGTTTGTAATACCCAGTCAACCAGCCATGACTCATAATAGGAAACTTAATGTTTTAAAGTTGGTGTTCTTTTATTTTTTAAAATGCTAACACCTTTTTTTTTCTTTTCCCCATCATGCCTCTTTTTTATTTGTATTTATTTTCATCTTTTTATTCTTTGGCATGTGTGGGCCTCCCATTGCAGTGGCCTCTCTCACTGCAGAGCACTGGCTCTGGGTGCATACGCTCCAGAGCTCTGGCTCATAATTGGACACACAGGCCCAGCTACTCCACGGCACGTGGGATCTTCCTGGGCCAAGGATCAAACCGGTGCCCCTTGAACTGCAAGACGGACTCTTTAAACACTGGACCACCAGCGAAGCCCTAAAGTTGGTATTCTTAAAGTGTGTTCCAGTGACCTTTGAGCACATTTTCAAAGGTTTCATAAGGTCAAATGACATTTATAATAATAATAAGGCATGGTTTGTCCCTTTCTGTCTCACATTCTCACAACTTGAGTTTTCCAAAGACTACATGATATTGAACAGACTGAATGGGGAAGCAGATAGGAGAATCCAATTGTCTTTTGAGTCAAACATTAAAGACATTAAAATGCAAAACAATTCCATTTTGTTTTGGAAAACATAATTACATTTCATAAAAATATGTTATTGACACTAAAATGCAGTGGGAGAATTTGGAATTTATTGTGCTTCCTAAATATGATGAGTTGTCTTTTATCTATTCTGTAAAATTCTCACCTCATCAAACATTTCCTATTTCTCATTTCTTCACGGGATCTTTCCGACTCAGGGATCAAATCCACATATTCTTCATTGGCAGGTGGATTCTTTACCATTTTATTAACTAAAAATGATCCGGTATAGTCCAAGACTTCTGTACATATGAATATAATGTACTTGATGTTCACTAAAATGGCACTGTAGGGCCCAGAAGCACCCTTTGAATCTGGGAAGAGAGATAAAATTAATCCTTTGAGCTTTCCTTCATATCCAAGTGTACATTACTGTATTCCAATTTCTGAAAAGTCGTGATTTTTGTAGAGCATACATGGAGTATGTATGTGTATATATGTAGAATATCTGTTTGTAATACCCAGTCAACCAGCCATGACTCATAATAGGAAACTTAATGTTTTAAAGTTGGTGTTCTTTTATTTTTTAAAATGCTAACACCTTTTTTTTTCTTTTCCCCATCATGCCTCTTTTTTATTTGTATTTATTTTCATCTTTTTATTCTTTGGCATGTGTGGGCCTCCCATTGCAGTGGCCTCTCTCACTGCAGAGCACTGGCTCTGGGTGCATACGCTCCAGAGCTCTGGCTCATAATTGGACACACAGGCCCAGCTACTCCACGGCACGTGGGATCTTCCTGGGCCAAGGATCAAACCGGTGCCCCTTGAACTGCAAGACGGACTCTTTAAACACTGGACCACCAGCGAAGCCCTAAAGTTGGTATTCTTAAAGTGTGTTCCAGTGACCTTTGAGCACATTTTCAAAGGTTTCATAAGGTCAAATGACATTTATAATAATAATAAGGCATGGTTTGTCCCTTTCTGTCTCACATTCTCACAACTTGAGTTTTCCAAAGACTACATGATATTGAACAGACTGAATGGGGAAGCAGATAGGAGAATCCAATTGTCTTTTTGAGTCAAACATTAAAGACATTAAAATGCAAAACAATTCCATTTTGTTTTGGAAAACATAATTACATTTCATAAAAATATGTTATTGACACTAAAATGCAGTGGGAGAATTTGGAATTTATTGTGCTTCCTAAATATGATGAGTTGTCTTTTATCTATTCTGTAAAATTCTCACCTCATCAAACATTTCCTATTTCTCTCCATTTTCTTCTCCATCTAGAATGTTGATACCATGTATGTTCCTCCCCTTAGCTCATATGTTCAACCTCTTTCGTATTTTCCACACTTGTAACTTTATTCTGCATTTTGGTAACTTGCTTCAGATCTTTCCAGTTTGCTAATACTTTCCACAACTGAGTCTAATTTTCTTATTTAGTCCTGCTATTGGATTCCCAAATGGAATTATCCTATATTTTTTAGAAGTTCTGCTTTGTTTCATTTTTAAATCTGTCCGGTCTTGTGTATATTCTGAGTTATATATTACTTGTGAGGTGTGTATATATATATATATATATATATATATATATATTATTTCCTTAAAACTTTTAAAAATATAAAACTCATTTAATAGTCATTATCTGAAAATCTTGCAAACAGGGCTGCTTTCTCAGCTTACATTCATGCATGGAAGTCTGTTTCTTCCTGTATAACTTTGGGTTATGTGGTTATGTTCAATCAAGCCTTTTATCTATCGGAATCTTTTGAAGCCTGGGTTGAAGACACAAGTCTTTAGAGAGAACTTGTATTCACTTCTGTTAAGCACCAAAGGTGCACAAGGTAGTATATATTAGAACCCCTAATACACTTAAGGGCATGTTTATGGCTATAAATCCTCAGGAGAAACTTTTTCCCAACTGTATCACTAGGTCAAGCCAGAGAATTTGCTTTATAATAAGCTCTTTAACACTGGACCACAGCGAAGCCCTAAAGTTGGTATTCTTAAAGTGTGTTCCAGTGACCTTTGAGCACATTTTCAAAGGTTTCATAAGGTCAAATGACATTTATAATAATAATAAGGCATGGTTTGTCCCTTTCTGTCTCACATTCTCACAACTTGAGTTTTCCAAAGACTACATGATATTGAACAGACTGAATGGGAAGCAGATAGGAGAATCCAATTGTCTTTTGAGTCAAACATTAAAGACATTAAAATGCAAAACAATTCCATTTTGTTTTGGAAAACATAATTACATTTCATAAAAATATGTTATTGACACTAAAATGCAGTGGGAGAATTTGGAATTTATTGTGCTTCCTAAATATGATGAGTTGTCTTTTATCTATTCTGTAAAATTCTCACCTCATCAAACATTTCCTATTTCTCTCCATTTTCTTCTCCATCTAGAATGTTGATACCATGTATGTTCCTCCCCTTAGCTCATATGTTCAACCTCTTTCGTATTTTCCACACTTGTAACTTTATTCTGCATTTTGGTAACTTGCTTCAGATCTTTCCAGTTTGCTAATACTTTCCACAACTGAGTCTAATTTTCTTATTTAGTCCTGCTATTGGATTCCCAAATGGAATTATCCTATATTTTTTAGAAGTTCTGCTTTGTTTCATTTTTAAATCTGTCCGGTCTTGTGTATATTCTGAGTTATATATTACTTGTGAGGTGTGTATATATATATATATATATATATATATATATATTATTTCCTTAAAACTTTTAAAAATATAAAACTCATTTAATAGTCATTATCTGAAAATCTTGCAAACAGGGCTGCTTTCTCAGCTTACATTCATGCATGGAAGTCTGTTTCTTCCTGTATAACTTTGGGTTATGTGGTTATGTTCAATCAAGCCTTTTATCTATCGGAATCTTTTGAAGCCTGGGTTGAAGACACAAGTCTTTAGAGAGAACTTGTATTCACTTCTGTTAAGCACCAAAGGTGCACAAGGTAGTATATATTAGAACCCCTAATACACTTAAGGGCATGTTTATGGCTATAAATCCTCAGGAGAAACTTTTTCCCAACTGTATCACTAGGTCAAGCCAGAGAATTTGCTTTATAATAAGCTCTTCTTGCAGGCTGTTTTTTTCTAGTCCATCTTTTCATGGCAGAGATTAGTACTTGGAGATTCCAGCTTCACATGATGGTCTCGGTTTCACCTTGGTTCTTCACTTTTCTGTGACCAAGGTCTTATCTTCACGTGGCTGTTAAACACTGAGCATCCTGGTTACCTGGAACAGTAAATGCTCCCGGACATCTAGGGCTTCAATGACTACTTCCTCACTTGGTTTTCAGCATCTTCCATCTTTCCATTTGCCTTACTTTTTTGCAAGCCTAGCAGATGAGATATTTGGCTACATATTGTTTAATATTCCAGGTGCCTTTCTGAGGTTTTCAAGTTACCTAATTTGCCATACTGCCCTGGAATATAAATTGGTACAACATTTCTGAAAGGTGAGATGTATATATACCTTGACCAGTAATTTTACTTCAGGAAGTTTATTCTTTGGATAGAAATTTGGCAGTATTTATCAAAGTTTAAAATATACATAATTTTTAAGCTAGTAATTCTACTTTCTAGGAATTTATCCTAGAAAAAATATATATACTCATCTTGAATAGAATGCAATATAAATAAAACTATTTGTTCCAGCAGGCTTAGTGAAACATTAAAGATTGTAAACACCTTAAAATCCATCTTTGGGAGATTGGTTGAATAACGTACTTTGCACAAATGCTGCAACAGTTAAAAAGAATTTAAAAGAGTCATATGACCTGATACGGAAATATGCTAATGATGGAAGCAGCATCATTTCTTGGTATAAAAAATACAAGGTGTATATGTGCTTATATAGTCATTAAAAGCTACTGAAAAGATATACAATTAATCATTAACAGTAGTTTTTTCTCTGGGGACTGGAATTGAACCATTGTTACATGAACATTGCTTCTAAGTGACAAATGTGTGAATTTAAAATGATTTTTTAGCAACTTAATAATAGCAACTCCTTACTACTTCACTGTTATCAGCAGTGTTACTGGAGGCATATGAAAATAAAACCCTTCTCTCCAAAGTCTCATGCAACTCTTATCATCCACTACCTGTCTGTCATTCCTTACCTGTCAATTATTATTCCAAATAATCTGGTTGTCCTTTGTTGACTTTACTAGGTCACCCATTACCTACTGCTCTAAATATAATGCTGTAGACTGAAATAGATAATTTCTTCTTCCCATCTGCCCTGAGAAAGAATGGTTTGCAATGTCCATGAAAGACACATTAAGTGTACATGAAGATTTTAAATGCCACATCACTGCAGAGGGAAAGGAAGGGCTCACTGAGGATTAAGTAGAAACAGGCCTATTATGCTGACTGTCACAGTTTGATCATCAGGAGATACTGATTTCAATATCTGAGCCCAGATGTAGCTTCTGGCTAGAGCCTGAATTTTCAATGAGCGACTTAATTTGTAAGGACTAGTAGCTGAGTTACACACTGCAGCTAGAAACATCTTCTGGCATGAGCCTGAAGGTTTTCCTTTGAACATTTTCATTCTTTCACATGATGAACTCCTAGTGATGACAGCAATAGTTACTTAACTTCCTGTTAAATTTAGACACACAAATACTATGCCAAAGCCATGTAATTTTACCTAGCTTTTCACACACTAAAATGCTTCTTTTTTCATCCTCCTTGAACTAGGTTTCATATTAGCACTATGATGAAAGCAGGCACAGATATTATGCTGCATCTGGACTACGATTTTCACAACTTTGTGATGCAATGTCATGACCTATATGTTTAAGATATTGTTGTGGAAATAGGTTGTTTTGATTATGGGAGGATTGTTTTGTTCTGTTTTCTGAAGTTTATTTTGTTTTGTTTTGAGAAGTAATGGAGAAAAAAGATCAGAAGAAAAGAGAAATTTTCCTTTTAGGAGGATGATCATTTCCCTTTTGAGTTTTTCTTGAGTCTGATACTGTTTGAATAGAGTTTAAAAACACGCAAAAGGGTACTGTACATTATCTCTGGATGCATGCATGTAAATCAGTGATGAAAACCATACCTGCCTATAAACAGTATAAAATCACAAGAAATTTGTGTTTTAGATTGGGTTCCCCCAGCAAAGTTTTAGACCATGATTGGGTGCAGAGCATTTATGGAGAGGTTATGCCAGGGAGTAGGAGTAAAGGAGCGGGGAGAGTGAGACAGAGAAGTAGCCAAAGGGAAGCTGACTCTCCAAAGTTCTTACCTGTCAATTATTATTCCAAATAATCTGGTTGTCCTTTGTTGACTTTACTAGGTCACCCATTACCTACTGCTCTAAATATAATGCTGTAGACTGAAATAGATAATTTCTTCTTCCCATCTGCCCTGAGAAAGAATGGTTTGCAATGTCCATGAAAGACACATTAAGTGTACATGAAGATTTTAAATGCCACATCACTGCAGAGGGAAAGGAAGGGCTCACTGAGGATTAAGTAGAAACAGGCCTATTATGCTGACTGTCACAGTTTGATCATCAGGAGATACTGATTTCAATATCTGAGCCCAGATGTAGCTTCTGGCTAGAGCCTGAATTTTCAATGAGCGACTTAATTTGTAAGGACTAGTAGCTGAGTTACACACTGCAGCTAGAAACATCTTCTGGCATGAGCCTGAAGGTTTTCCTTTGAACATTTTCATTCTTTCACATGATGAACTCCTAGTGATGACAGCAATAGTTACTTAACTTCCTGTTAAATTTAGACACACAAATACTATGCCAAAGCCATGTAATTTTACCTAGCTTTTCACACACTAAAATGCTTCTTTTTTCATCCTCCTTGAACTAGGTTTCATATTAGCACTATGATGAAAGCAGGCACAGATATTATGCTGCATCTGGACTACGATTTTCACAACTTTGTGATGCAATGTCATGACCTATATGTTTAAGATATTGTTGTGGAAATAGGTTGTTTTGATTATGGGAGGATTGTTTTGTTCTGTTTTCTGAAGTTTATTTTGTTTTGTTTTGAGAAGTAATGGAGAAAAAAGATCAGAAGAAAAGAGAAATTTTCCTTTTAGGAGGATGATCATTTCCCTTTTGAGTTTTTCTTGAGTCTGATACTGTTTGAATAGAGTTTAAAAACACGCAAAAGGGTACTGTACATTATCTCTGGATGCATGCATGTAAATCAGTGATGAAAAACCATACCTGCCTATAAACAGTATAAAATCACAAGAAATTTGTGTTTTAGATTGGGTTCCCCCAGCAAAGTTTTAGACCATGATTGGGTGCAGAGCATTTATGGAGAGGTTATGCCAGGGAGTAGGAGTAAAGGAGCGGGGAGAGTGAGACAGAGAAGTAGAAACCCAGGAAAGGATGTGTTATTGAAGTCATTGTTTTGGGCAAAAGGGCTCACCTCCACTGGGACCTCTGAGAATTGTCTCTTCTAAGGGCATTAATACAGGGTTCCATCTCCTTTGGTTCATGTTTTTCCTGAGGGTGTTATTTCTCCCTTCTTTTTTTTTTTTTTTTTTTCCAGAAAATAGTTCTTGACATGATTTGATTTCAGCTTTACTGAAGTACAATTGACAAATAAAATTGTAACATATTTAAAGTGCACGATGTGACTGATACATACACACACACACACACACATGCATTGTGAGAAGGTTCCCACAATTGAGTTAATTAACACAGCCATCAATTCACATATTTACTTTTTTTTCCCCATCATTCCTCTTATTTTTATATTTACTTTCATCCATCTTTTACTCTTTGGCATGTGTGGGCTTTCCATTGCAGTGGTCTTTCTTGTTGCAGAACACCGGCTCTGGGTGCATGCACTTTAGAGTGCTGGCCCATAACTGGACATACCGGTCCAGCTGCTACATGGCATATGGGATCTTCCTGGGCCAGGGATTGAACCGGTGCCTCCTGCACTGCAAGGTGGACTCTCTACCCACTGAGCCACCAGGAAAGTCCACATATTTACTTTTTTGTGATAACACTTAAGTACTACTTTCTTAGAAAATTTCAATTATACACTAACAGTATTATCAACAGTTAGTCAGCATGTTATACATTTGATCCTAAGACCCTATTCATCTTATAACTGAAAGTTTGTACCTTTTTACAAGTCTCCCCAAATTACCCCAATTCCCAGTCCTGGCAACCACCACTCATCCTATTTCTGACTTTTTAAAATATCCTACATAAAAGTGATACCATGCAGTATTTGTCATTGTCTGTCTAGCTTATTTTTCTTTCCAGTAATCCATTGTTAAGTTTTTAGAAACAAACCTGATTTTTGTATATTAGTTTTATACCCTACAGCTTTACTGAATTCATTTGTTAGTTCTAATAGTTTTTGTTCTTTGGTGAAGTCTTTAGCATTTTCTAATGTATTATCATGCCATCAGCAAACAGAGATAATTTTATTTCTTCCTTTGGATGCTTTTTATTTCTTTTTCTTGCCTAATTGCTCTTACTAGGATTTCCAGTACTGTACTGAAAAAAAGTGATGAAAGTGGGCATGCTTAGTCTTGTTCCTGATGTTAGAGGGAAAGCTTTTATATTTTCATCATTATGATCTTAGCTGTGGGCTTGCAATATACCACCTTGATTATGTTGAATTGTGTTCATCTAAACTAAGTTTATTGAGAGTGAGTTTTTACTATAAAAGTATGTTAAATTTTGTCTTTTATGCATCTCTTAAAATAATCATGTGATTTTTATCCTTCCTTTTGTTAATGTGATCTATTGAGATTATTGATCTAATCTATTGAGTTACAAATGTTGAACTATCTTTGCACTCCTGGAATAAGTACCATTTGATCTTGGTGTGTTGCCTTTTTAATACAGTTGATTTGGGGGCTAATATTTTGTTGAGGATTTTTACATCTATGTTCACCAGAGATACTGACCTGTAGCTTTTCTTATATTGTCCTTATCTGACTTTGGTACCAGCATTTGAAATGAGTTTGAAAATGTTCCCTTCATTTCTACTTTTGGAAGAGTTTGAGAAGTATTGAAAAGGATTGGTATTAATTCTTAAATGTTTGGTAGAATTCACCAGTGAAGTCGGCATATGGGATCTTCCTGGGCCAGGGATTGAACCGGTGCCTCCTGCACTGCAAGGTGGACTCTCTACCCACTGAGCCACCAGGAAAGTCCACATATTTACTTTTTTGTGATAACACTTAAGTACTACTTTCTTAGAAAATTTCAATTATACACTAACAGTATTATCAACAGTTAGTCAGCATGTTATACATTTGATCCTAAGACCCTATTCATCTTATAACTGAAAGTTTGTACCTTTTTACAAGTCTCCCCAAATTACCCCAATTCCCAGTCCTGGCAACCACCACTCATCCTATTTCTGACTTTTTAAAATATCCTACATAAAAGTGATACCATGCAGTATTTGTCATTGTCTGTCTAGCTTATTTTTCTTTCCAGTAATCCATTGTTAAGTTTTTAGAAACAAACCTGATTTTTGTATATTAGTTTTATACCCTACAGCTTTACTGAATTCATTTGTTAGTTCTAATAGTTTTTGTTTTTTTGGTGAAGTCTTTAGCATTTTCTAATGTATTATCATGCCATCAGCAAACAGAGATAATTTTATTTCTTCCTTTGGATGCTTTTTATTTCTTTTTCTTGCCTAATTGCTCTTACTAGGATTTCCAGTACTGTACTGAAAAAAAGTGATGAAAGTGGGCATGCTTAGTCTTGTTCCTGATGTTAGAGGGAAAGCTTTTATATTTTCATCATTATGATCTTAGCTGTGGGCTTGCAATATACCACCTTGATTATGTTGAATTGTGTTCATCTAAACTAAGTTTATTGAGAGTGAGTTTTTACTATAAAAGTATGTTAAATTTTGTCTTTTATGCATCTCTTAAAATAATCATGTGATTTTTATCCTTCCTTTTGTTAATGTGATCTATTGAGATTATTGATCTAATCTATTGAGTTACAAATGTTGAACTATCTTTGCACTCCTGGAATAAGTACCATTTGATCTTGGTGTGTTGCCTTTTTAATACAGTTGATTTGGGGGCTAATATTTTGTTGAGGATTTTTACATCTATGTTCACCAGAGATACTGACCTGTAGCTTTTCTTATATTGTCCTTATCTGACTTTGGTACCAGCATTTGAAATGAGTTTGAAAATGTTCCCTTCATTTCTACTTTTGGAAGAGTTTGAGAAGTATTGAAAAGGATTGGTATTAATTCTTAAATGTTTGGTAGAATTCACCAGTGAAGTCATTTTATCTTGGACTTTTCTCCGTTGGAAAGTTTTGATTACTCTAAGTCTCCCTACTACTAGCTGGTCTATTCAGATTTTCTATTTCACCGTTATCTCCCTTAAGATATATCCATATTTATGTATTTAGGTGCTTTGATGTTGGGTGCATCATTGTGTACAACTGCTCTATCCTCTTGTTGAAATGATCCCTTTACCATTATAGAATCTTTTTTGTCTTCTGCTTCAGCTTTTGGCTTACGGTCTATCTTCTCTGATATATGTACAGCTACCCCTGTTTCCTTTTGGCTTCCATTTGTATGAAGTATCTTTTTCAACCCCTTACTTTCAATCTATGTGTTTCTTTAAAGCTGAAGTGAGTCTACAGTAGAAAACTCAACCCAGCATAGCTGGGTTTTCTTTTTTATTGTATTCAATAACTCTATGCTTTTTGACTGGAGAAATTAGTCTTACATTTAAAATGATTATTGATAGGCTTGGCCATTTAGTTAATTACGTATTGGTTGCTTTATAGTTTCTTAGTTCCTTTCTTTGTCTCGTGCCCTCTTCCACTGTTATTTAATGACTTTCTGTACTGATAAGCTTTAATTCTTTTTTCTTTATATTTTGTATTTACTATAGGCTTTTGCTTTGTGGATACCATGAGGTTATATACAATATTTTACAGTTGTAACAATATTTCTAGGTTGATAAAAACTTAACTTCAAATGCATACAGAAGCTCTACATTTTTATACTTCCCCTACATGTTTCTGATGTCACAGTTTATATTTTTTATATTGTCTCTCCATTATCAAATTGTTGTAGCTAAAGTTTTTTTAAAGTCTTTTGTCTTTTAATCTTTATACTAATTACAAGTGATTTATCCATCATAACAATATTAGAATATACTGAATTTAATGGCATATCTACCATTACCAGTGAGTTTTAACTTACATGTGCTTTTGTGTTATTAATTAGCATTCTTTCATTTCAACTTGAAGAACTCCTTTTAATATTTCTTGTAAGACTGGTCTAGTAGTAATGAAATTTTTCTGCTTTTCTCTGTCTGGAAAACCCTTTAACTCTTCTTCAGTTCTCAAGGTCAATTTTGCTGGATAGGGTATTCTTGCTTGACCAGGTTCTTTCTTTCAATATATTGAAAAATATCATCCCACTCCATTCTGGCTTGCAAAGTCTCTGTTGAAAGACCTGCTGGTAGCTTTATGGGGGTTCTCTTCTACATAATAAGCTGATTTTTGACAATCTAATTGTAATATGTCTTTATGTGAGTCACTTTATCTTATTTTTTATTCATTTGGCTTCCTGGATCTGGATGTCTGCTTCTTTCCCCAGGTTAGGGGAAGTTTTCAGCCATTATTTCTTTGAATAAACTTTCTGCTCCTTTCTCTCTCTTCTCGTGCTCAGACTTTTATAATGAGCTTATTGGTTCACTTATTGGTGTTCCATAAGTCTCTTACGCTGTCTTCACTCTCATTCTTTTTCCTTTTTCCCCTCTTACTGGATGAATCTGACTTTGAGTTTGCTGATCCTTCCTTCCACTTAGTCTGCTATCGAACTCTATTGAATTTTTCAGTTTAGTCATTACACTCTTCAGAAATATGATTCTATTTGACATTTTTAAATATTTTCTATTTCTCTGTTGAAATTCTCTTTTTAAATGCATTGCTCTCCTGAACTTGGTGAGCATCTTTATGATTATTATTTTAACTCCCTATCAGATAAATCATCTCCATTTCATTAAAATTGGTTTCTGGAAATTTATCTTGGTTTTCTGTTTAAAACATTCATGTTGGGCTTCCCCTGGTGATCCAGTGGGTAAGGACACCGCCTTGCAGTGCAAGGGGCGCCGGTTCGATCCCTGGCCTGGGAGGATTCCGCGTGCCATGGAGCGGCTAGACCGATGTGTCCAATCACTGAGCCGGAGCTCTGGAGCACATGCGCCCAGAGCCAGCGCTCTGCTACGACAGACGCCACTGCAATGGGAGGCCCACAAGAGCCAAAGAAAAAAGACGGATGAAAACAGAGAAATGAAAGACCAATAGAAGTGGCCCGCCCACTCCCCTCCCTCCCCACCCCTCCCCCACCAAAATAAATAAATAAATCTTTAAAAAAAAAAAATTCATGTTTCTTCATTTTCATTGACTCACTGTGTTGTTTTCTGTACCTTAGATAAAACAACTACCTCTCTGAGTCTGAACAGAGTGGTTGCATGTACAAGATGAATATGATTAATCAATCTCCCCCAAGTCTGGCTGTCTCTCAAATTTCTGTTATTGTCCAAACCACTGTCTTTGTACTTACTGGCTACAGTAGAGGGTATACCAAGACTTGTCAGTGTTCCAGAGGGAAGAACTGCAGTCAGCACATAGATAAAAGCTGATTAGAAGCAAGACCATCAGATAGCAACTGGGAAAGTACATAGCTAAACCACTCAAGGGAGAATCTGGGAGATGCTTCCTTTACACTGAACCTGAGTATATAGTCATGGAAAAGTATCTATTTAAAAACTGTTTTCTTAGAATATTAGAGGAAATTAGTGCATTGAGAAGAGACATGCAAGAAATGAAAAATAAGCAAATGGAGACAACTAACTCAATTGCTGAACTCAAAAATACTATAGAAGGCCTCAACAGTAGAGTATCAGAGGCTGAAGAACGGATAAGTGAGCTGGAAGACAGAATGGTGGAAATAAGTGCTGAAGAACAGAACAAAGCCCAAAGAATTAAAAGAACTGAGGATAGCCTAAGAGACCTATGGGACAATATCAAACGCACCAACATTAGAATTATAGGAGTTCCAGAAGAAGAGAAGAAAGACTATGAAAAAATTCTTGAAGAGGTTATAGTTGAAAACTTCCCCAGCATGGGAAAGGATATAGTCAACCAAGTCCAGGAAGCACAAAGAGTTCCATACAGGAGAAACCCCAGAAGAAACACACCAAGGCACATTCTAATCAAACTAATGCAGACTAAATATAAAGACAGATTACTAAAAGTAGCTAGGAGCAAACAACAAATAACATATAAAGGAAACCCCATACGTTTAACTGCGGATCTCTCAACAGAAACCCTACAGGCCAGAAGAGAATGGCAAGATACATTTAAACGGCTAAAAGAGAACAACCTCCAACCAAGAATTCTCTACCCAGCAAGAATCTCATTCAAAATTGATGGTGAAGTCAAAAAGTTCACAGACAAGCAAAAACTAAAAGAATTCTGTACCACAAAACCAGCCCTACAACAAGTGTTAAACGGCCTGATATAGCCAATAAATACAAGAGTAGGAGAAGCCTTACAAATCAAACTCCAAATTTCTAAGACGATGACAATAGGAACATTCGTATCAATAATTACTTTGAACGTAAATGGACTAAATGCTCCAACCAAATGACACAGGCTGGCTGAATGGATCCAGAAGCAAGACCCATATATATGCTGTTTACAAGAGACCCACTTCAGACCTAGAGACACTCATAGACTGAAAGTGAAAGGCTGGAAAAAGATATTCCATGCAAGAAATGAAAAATAAGCAAATGGAGACAACTAACTCAATTGCTGATCTGAAAAATACTATAGAAGGCCTCAACAGTAGAGTATCAGAGGCTGAAGAACGGATAGTGACCTAGAAGACAGAATGTTGAAAATATATGCTGAAGAACAGAACAAAGCCCAAAGAATTAAAAGAACTGAGGATAGCCTAAGAGACCTATGGGACAATATCAAACGCACCAACATTAGAATTATAGGAGTTCCAGAAGAAGAGAAGAAAGACTATGAAAAAATTCTTGAAGAGGTTATAGTTGAAAACTTCCCCAGCATGGGAAAGGATATAGTCAACCAAGTCCAGGAAGCACAAAGAGTTCCATACAGGAGAAACCCCAGAAGAAACACACCAAGGCACATTCTAATCAAACTAATGCAGACTAAATATAAAGACAGATTACTAAAAGTAGCTAGGAGCAAACAACAAATAACATATAAAGGAAACCCCATACGTTTAACTGCGGATCTCTCAACAGAAACCCTACAGGCCAGAAGAGAATGGCAAGATACATTTAAACGGCTAAAAGAGAACAACCTCCAACCAAGAATTCTCTACCCAGCAAGAATCTCATTCAAAATTGATGGTGAAGTCAAAAAGTTCACAGACAAGCAAAAACTAAAAGAATTCTGTACCACAAAACCAGCCCTACAACAAGTGTTAAACGGCCTGATATAGCCAATAAATACAAGAGTAGGAGAAGCCTTACAAATCAAACTCCAAATTTCTAAGACGATGACAATAGGAACATTCGTATCAATAATTACTTTGAACGTAAATGGACTAAATGCTCCAACCAAATGACACAGGCTGGCTGAATGGATCCAGAAGCAAGACCCATATATATGCTGTTTACAAGAGACCCACTTCAGACCTAGAGACACTCATAGACTGAAAGTGAAAGGCTGGAAAAAGATATTCCATGCAAATGGAAATCAAAAGAAAGCTGGAGTAGCAATCCTTACATCAGACAAAATAGACTTTAAAGTAAAGAAGATTCTAAGAGACAAGTCAGGCCACTACATCATGATTAAGGGATCTATCCAAGAGGAAGACATAACAGTGATGAATATGTACGCACCCAACACAGGGGCACCTCAATACATAAGACAGGTACTTTCAGACATAAAAGAAGAAATCAACAATAACACAATAATAGTAGGAGACTTTAACACTCCTCTCACGCCAATGGACAGATCAACAAAACAGAAAATTAATAAAGAAACACAAGCCTTAAATGCCACACTGGAAAAGATGGACCTCATCGATATCTTTAGGACATTCCATCCAAAAGCAGAAGAATACACTTTCTTCTCAAGTGCTCACGGAACATTCTCCAGGACAGACCACATCTTGGGCCACAAATCTAACCTCAGTCAGTTCAAGAAAACTGAAATTATATCAACCATCTTCTCGGACCACAATGCAATGAGACTAGAGATCAACTACCAGAAAAAAAACCCTAAAAACACAAACACATGGAGATTAAACAATACATACCTAAAAAACCAACTGATCATTGAGGAAATCAAAGGAGAAATTAAACAATTCCTAGAAGAAAATGACAATGAACACACGACAGTGCAAAACCTATGGGATACTGCAAAAGCAGTTCTAAGAGGGAAATTTATAGCAATACAATCCCACCTCAAGAAACTAGGAAAATATGAAGCAGATGACCTAACCCTCCGCTTAAAACAGTTGGAGAAAGAAGAACAAAAACATCCCAGATCCAGCAGAAGAAGAGAAATCATAAAGATCAGAGCAGAAATAAATGAGAAAGAAAGAAGAAAAAACAAAAACATCCCAGCCAGCAGAAAGACGATGACAATAGGAACATTCGTATCAATAATTACTTTGAACGTAAATGGACTAAATGCTCCAACCAAATGACACAGGCTGGCTGAATGGATCCAGAAGCAAGACCCATATATATGCTGTTTACAAGAGACCCACTTCAGACCTAGAGACACTCATAGACTGAAAGTGAAAGGCTGGAAAAAGATATTCCATGCAAATGGAAATCAAAAGAAAGCTGGAGTAGCAATCCTTACATCAGACAAAATAGACTTTAAAGTAAAGAAGATTCTAAGAGACAAGTCAGGCCACTACATCATGATTAAGGGATCTATCCAAGAGGAAGACATAACAGTGATGAATATGTACGCACCCAACACAGGGGCACCTCAATACATAAGACAGGTACTTTCAGACATAAAAGAAGAAATCAACAATAACACAATAATAGTAGGAGACTTTAACACTCCTCTCACGCCAATGGACAGATCAACAAAACAGAAAATTAATAAAGAAACACAAGCCTTAAATGCCACACTGGAAAAGATGGACCTCATCGATATCTTTAGGACATTCCATCCAAAAGCAGAAGAATACACTTTCTTCTCAAGTGCTCACGGAACATTCTCCAGGACAGACCACATCTTGGGCCACAAATCTAACCTCAGTCAGTTCAAGAAAACTGAAATTATATCAACCATCTTCTCGGACCACAATGCAATGAGACTAGAGATCAACTACCAGAAAACAAACCCTAAAAACACAAACACATGGAGATTAAACAATACATACCTAAAAAACCAACTGATCATTGAGGAAATCAAAGGAGAAATTAAACAATTCCTAGAAGAAAATGACAATGAACACACGACAGTGCAAAACCTATGGGATACTGCAAAAGCAGTTCTAAGAGGGAAATTTATAGCAATACAATCCCACCTCAAGAAACTAGGAAAATATGAAGCAGATGACCTAACCCTCCGCTTAAAACAGTTGGAGAAAGAAGAACAAAAACATCCCAGATCCAGCAGAAGAAGAGAAATCATAAAGATCAGAGCAGAAATAAATGAGAAAAAAACAAAAGAAACAATAGTAAAGATAAATAAAACAAAAAGCTGGTTCTTTGAAAAGGTAAACAAAATTGACAAGCCACTGGCCAGACTCATTAAGAAAAAGAGAGAGAAGAACCAGATCAACAAAATCAAAAACGAAAAAGGAGAGATTACAACAGATAACGCAGAAATTCAAAGGATTCTAAGAGACTATTATGAGCAACTCTATGGCAACAAACTGGACAACCTGGAAGAAATGGACAGTTTCTTGGAGAGGATTAATCTCCCAAGACTGAGCCAGGAAGAAACAGAAACTTTGAACAACCCAATCACAAGCTCAGAAATCGTATTTGTGATTAAAAATATACCCAAAAATAAAAGCCCAGGGCCAGATGGCTTCACAGCCGAATTCTACCAAACATTTAAAGAAGAGCTAATGCCTGTCCTTCTAAAACTCTTCCAAAAAATTGCACAGGAAGGAAAACTTCCAAACACATTCTACGAGGCCACCATCACCCTGATACCCAAACTAGGCAAAGACAACACAAAAAAGGAAAACTATAGGCCAATTTCACTGATGAACTTAGATGCCAAGATCCTCAACAAAATCCTAGCAAACAGAATTCAACGACACGTCAAAAAATCATACATTATGATCAAGTCGGGTTCATCCCAGGCATGCAAGGCTTCTTCAACATCCGTAAATCAATCAACGTGATACACCATATCAACAAGTTGAAAGACAAAAATCACATGATCATCTCAATAGATGCAGAAAAAGCCTTCGACAAAGTACAACATCCATTTATGATAAAAACTCTTCAGAAAATGGGCATAGAAGGAACCTATCTCAACATAATAAAAGCCATCTATTAGAAGCCTACAGCGAACATTATGGTGAAAAACTGAAAGCATTCCCTCTAAGATCAGGAACAAGACAGGGGTGCCCACTTTCACCACTACTATTCAACATAGTCCTGGAAGTCCTAGCAACAGCAATAAGAGAAGAGAAAGAAATCAAAGGAATCCAGATTGGAAAGGAAGAAGTCAAGCTCTCTCTTTTTGCAGATGACATGATATTATACATAGAAAATCCCAAAGACACGGTTACAAAGCTACTAGAGCTAATCAATGAATTCAGCAAAGTCGCAGGATACAAAGTCAACACACAGAAGTCACTGGCATTCCTATACACAAACAATGAAAAATCAGAAAATGAAATCAAAGAGGCAATCCCCTTCACCACTGCAACCAAAAGAATCAAATATCTAGGAATAAACCTGCCCAAAGAAACAAAAGAATTGTACACAGAAAATTACAAGACACTCATGAGAGAAATTAAAGAAGACTTAAACAGATGTAGAGATATTCCATGTTCCTGGATCGGAAGAATCAATATTGTGAAAATGACCATACTACCAAATATTATCTACAGATTCAATGCAATACCTATCCAACTACCATTGACATTTTTCACAGAACTAGACCAAATAATAACACAGTTTATATGGAAACACAGAAGACCTCGAATAGCCAAAGCAATCCTGAGGAAGAAGAATGGAGTTGGAGGGATCAGCCTCCCTAACTTCGGACTCTACTACAAAGCAACAGTTATCAAGACAGTATGGTACTGGCACAAACACATAACTATAGATCAATGGAACAAGATTGAGAACCCAGAGATCAACCCACGCACCTATGGGTACCTTATTTTTGACAAAGGAGGAGAAACTATAAAATGGGACAAAGACAGCCTCTTCAACAAGTGGTGCTGGGAAAATTGGACAGCTACATGCAAAAAAATGAAGTTGGAACATTCCCTGACCCCATACACTAAGATCAACTCAAAATGGATTAAAGAGCTAAACGTAAGACCAGAAACCATCAAACTCTTAGAGGAGAATATAGGCAAAACCCTCAAGGACATCAATCAAAGCAAGATCTTCTCTGACCCACCTACTAAAATAGTGGAACTGAAAAGAAAAGTCAACACGTGGGACCTCATGAAACTTAAAAGCTTTTGTACAGCAAAAGAAATTACAAAAAAGCTGAACAGACACCCCACAGAGTGGGAGAAAATCATAGCAAATGAAATCAAAGGAATCCAGATTGGAAAGGAAGAAGTCAAGCTCTCTCTTTTTGCAGATGACATGATATTATACATAGAAAATCCCAAAGACACGGTTACAAAGCTACTAGAGCTAATCAATGAATTCAGCAAAGTCGCAGGATACAAAGTCAACACACAGAAGTCACTGGCATTCCTATACACAAACAATGAAAAATCAGAAAATGAAATCAAAGAGGCAATCCCCTTCACCACTGCAACCAAAAGAATCAAATATCTAGGAATAAACCTGCCCAAAGAAACAAAAGAATTGTACACAGAAAATTACAAGACACTCATGAGAGAAATTAAAGAAGACTTAAACAGATGTAGAGATATTCCATGTTCCTGGATCGGAAGAATCAATATTGTGAAAATGACCATACTACCAAATATTATCTACAGATTCAATGCAATACCTATCCAACTACCATTGACATTTTTCACAGAACTAGACCAAATAATAACACAGTTTATATGGAAACACAGAAGACCTCGAATAGCCAAAGCAATCCTGAGGAAGAAGAATGGAGTTGGAGGATCAGCCTCCTAACTCGGACTCTACTACAAAGCAACAGTTATCAAGACAGTATGGTACTGGCACAAACACATAACTATAGATCAATGGAACAAGATTGAGAACCCAGAGATCAACCCACGCACCTATGGGTACCTTATTTTTGACAAAGGAGGAGAAACTATAAAATGGGACAAAGACAGCCTCTTCAACAAGTGGTGCTGGGAAAATTGGACAGCTACATGCAAAAAAATGAAGTTGGAACATTCCCTGACCCCATACACTAAGATCAACTCAAAATGGATTAAAGAGCTAAACGTAAGACCAGAAACCATCAAACTCTTAGAGGAGAATATAGGCAAAACCCTCAAGGACATCAATCAAAGCAAGATCTTCTCTGACCCACCTACTAAAATAGTGGAACTGAAAAGAAAAGTCAACACGTGGGACCTCATGAAACTTAAAAGCTTTTGTACAGCAAAAGAAATTACAAAAAAGCTGAACAGACACCCCACAGAGTGGGAGAAAATCATAGCAAATGAAACAACAGACAAAGAATTAATCTCCAAAATCTACAAGCAACTCAGACAACTCAACACAGGAAAAACGAACAACCCAATCAAAAAATGGGAAAAAGATCTAGAGACGCCTCTCCAAAGAGGACATACAGATGGCCCAAAAGCACATGAAACGATGCTCAACCTCGCTTATCATTAGAGAAATGCAAATTAAAACCACAATGAGATACCACCTCACACCTGTCAGAATGGCCATCATCAACAAATCAACAGACAACAAATGCTGGAGAGGGTGTGGAGAAAAGGGAACCCTCTTGCATTGCTGGTGGGAATATAAATTGATACAACCTCTATGGAAGACAATATGGAGATTCCTTAAAAAACTAAAAATAGAAGTACCCTATGACCCAGCAATCCCACTATTAGGCCTATATCCTGATGAAATCAAAAATGAAAGAGGCACCTGTACCCCAATGTTCATTGCAGCTCTCTATACAATAGCCAAAACATGGAAGCAACCTAGATGTCCATCGACAAATGAATGGATCCAGAAGCTCTGGTACATATATACAATGGAATACTACTCAGCTGTTAAAAGAAATGCAGAAGACTCAGTCCTAATGAGGTGGCTGGCTCTAGAACCTATCATAAAAAGTGAAGTAAGTCAAAAAGAGAAAGACAAGTATAGTATACTAACTCATATATACGGGATCTAGTAAGATGGTCATGATAACATACGCAGTGAACTCATGAAAAAACAGAGAATAGACGTAAAGACATTGTGGAGACCGAACAGTGGGAGGGAGGCATGGAGGGAGTAACATGGAAGCCTATACTGTCATGTGTGGAAAAGATAGCTACTGTCATTGTGCTAGGGGAATAGGAGTACCTACAACCACTTGGAGCGATGGTCTGGAGGGATGGGAGGGGAACTGGGTGGGGGGAGGGTCCAGGGATATGCATATGAATGATCTGGGAACATACATGTAAAAAATAAAAATAATTAAAAAAAAAAAAATGTTTTCTTGTTACAGTCCTATGTGACCCATTGGTTATCACTGCCAGGTGGTCCAGAGGCCCATCTCTCAGTTTGCAGCTGGAAAAGCTAGGGTGTCAAGCATGGCACGAGTTCCTTCCAGAGAGATGTTGGCCACTGGCTTTACCACTGGAATGAACCAGAAGGAGAAGGTGAAAGAGATACTCATCAGCTCCCCTGAGCTCTGTGGAAGATTGCAGCTAGCCCCTGGATGCATCCAAATTAGAAACCAGACCTTCAGGCAGCAGGTTGTAAAGTATGCAGTCAATACGCTTACAAGAAAAGACTGAAAGATGGGCATCTATGCCTGCTCTATTTGCAGTAAATCTGGAAGGAGAACCACAGTGAGTTCTCACTCACACATTAAAAACTGCTTCATTGTCCATAGTCCTGCAGGTCTTGTGGATGAAAGCCCTATTGACTTTCAGAGCGAGGTGTTTTAGAAGCCCATCTCTTGATTGGGGAATGTTAAAAGCTGGAACCCTACACATGCAATCCAAATCTTTTGCACCTTAGGAAGAAGCTGGGAATTAGAGGTCTGCTCCCAATTGTATGGTGCTGTGACAAAGGTGGGGTCTGGCTACAAAGTGAGAGTGTGTTTTAGCCTTTCCTACTCATTTCAATGTGGGTATTTTTTTCAGTTGCCTGATGCTTGGAAGTCACTCAGCTAGTTTCTAGATTTTTCTCAGAGGGAATTGCTCCATATGTAGCTGTACGTTAGATGTATCCATGGGAGGAGGGAAGTCCTATGTTGCTATCTTGGTCTCTCCCCAATTTTTAGTTTTTATTCACATCAAAGTCCATGAGATTGACAGTGAGGTTTTAGAGGACGCAGATATGCTTAAATAGAAATCACAAAGATACCAGTTTGTGAGATTATGTGGTCTATGGACACAAAATAAAAATCAAAACAAGCCAGATGATTTTACAAAAAAACACAAACTTCCAATGATCATTATCTTAAAGTTTTTCAAGAGAATACAAAAACATAGACAACTCTCTAATCCATTTTAATGAGGCTGACTTAACTTGACATCAAGACTGAAAAGGAAATTAGAAAGGAAATTGTTAACTCAGCTCCTTTCTGAACATATTTACAAAAACCCTAAATAAGACATTAACAAACAAAAGCCAGGGCTTCCCTGGTGGTTCAGTAGGTAAAGAGTCCGCCTTGCAGTGCAAGGGGCACCGGTTTGATCCCTGGCCCAGGAAGATCCCACATGCCAAGGAATGGCTGGGCTGGTGTGTCCAGTCATGAGCCAGCGCTCTGGAGCACATGTGCCCAGAGCCAGTGCTCTGTAACAAGAGAGGCCACTGCGATGGGAGGCCCACACATGCCAAAGAATAAAGATGGATGAAAAATAGTGACTCAGAGGCAGAAAAAAAAAAAAGATATTAACATACAAAAGCCAATAATCTATACCACAAATACATACACATACACATATATACATATATATAATAGTGGGGATTCCCTTGTAGCTCAGCTGGTAAAGAATACGCCTGCAATGAAGGAGACCCCAGTTCGATTCCTGAGTTGGGACGATTCCTTGGAGAAGGAATAGGCTGCCCACTCCACCAGGGAAGCCTGGTGGCTCAGACGTAAAGAATCTGCTGCAGTGCACGAGACCTGGGTTCGATCCTTGGTTTGGGAAGATCCTCTGGAGAAGGGAAAGATTCCAGTATTCTTGCCTGGGGAATCCCATGGCTTGTCCATGGATTGCAAAGAGTTGGACATCACTGAGTGACTTCACTTTCACATATATAATATTACCAAGTAAAATTTATCCTAAGAATTCAAGTCTAGTTTAATATTAGAAAATATTTTTAATGTATTTTAACACATTTATAGGCTAGATGAGAAAAATCAATTATCTTATAATAAGTAAAAGCATTATTAAATTTAGTATATCATCATATAAAAAAGAAAAATCCTCAGAAAATTGAGAATAAAAGCACATTTCTTAAATCTGACAGAACTATACTTTAAAACTCTATAGAAAACATCACAGTCAATAATGAAACTTTAAAAGCATTTCTTTTGAGACAAGAAGAGAAAAATGTTTGTTATCACAATTATTCAACACTTTCTGACTTAACTTGACATCAAGACTGAAAAGGAAATTAGAAAGGAAATTGTTAACTCAGCTCCTTTCTGAACATATTTACAAAAACCCTAAATAAGACATTAACAAACAAAAGCCAGGGCTTCCCTGGTGGTTCAGTAGGTAAAGAGTCCGCCTTGCAGTGCAAGGGGCACCGGTTTGATCCCTGGCCCAGGAAGATCCCACATGCCAAGGAATGGCTGGGCTGGTGTGTCCAGTCATGAGCCAGCGCTCTGGAGCACATGTGCCCAGAGCCAGTGCTCTGTAACAAGAGAGGCCACTGCGATGGGAGGCCCACACATGCCAAAGAATAAAGATGGATGAAAAATAGTGACTCAGAGGCAGAAAAAAAAAAAAGATATTAACATACAAAAGCCAATAATCTATACCACAAATACATACACATACACATATATACATATATATAATAGTGGGGATTCCCTTGTAGCTCAGCTGGTAAAGAATACGCCTGCAATGAAGGAGACCCCAGTTCGATTCCTGAGTTGGGACGATTCCTTGGAGAAGGAATAGGCTGCCCACTCCACCAGGGAAGCCTGGTGGCTCAGACGTAAAGAATCTGCTGCAGTGCACGAGACCTGGGTTCGATCCTTGGTTTGGGAAGATCCTCTGGAGAAGGGAAAGATTCCAGTATTCTTGCCTGGGGAATCCCATGGCTTGTCCATGGATTGCAAAGAGTTGGACATCACTGAGTGACTTCACTTTCACATATATAATATTACCAAGTAAAATTTATCCTAAGAATTCAAGTCTAGTTTAATATTAGAAAATATTTTTAATGTATTTTAACACATTTATAGGCTAGATGAGAAAAATCAATTATCTTATAATAAGTAAAAGCATTATTAAATTTAGTATATCATCATATAAAAAAGAAAAATCCTCAGAAAATTGAGAATAAAAGCACATTTCTTAAATCTGACAGAACTATACTTTAAAACTCTATAGAAAACATCACAGTCAATAATGAAACTTTAAAAGCATTTCTTTTGAGACAAGAAGAGAAAAATGTTTGTTATCACAATTATTCAACACTTTCTGATAGTCCTAGCCTGTGCAGTATGATGGGAACATAAATAAATTTAAAACTTCAAAGAATCAGGCCTGCCTAAAAACTGGTGAAGGCCTTGGACTGATTGTGGTATTCCTGCACAGAGTAACTCTACCTTCTTAAACTAGAATCACCAACTACATTTTCTAGACTCCTTTGCTGTTAGGTATAGAACTGGGTGTTGAGCAGGGTGTCATGTTATAATTATTAATAATGCTTCCTTTCACACTCAAAAGAGTTCTGATTTGGATGATAAATTGTACATTTATCTCAGTTACATGGGCAAAAGAAGCAACATGCAGAGATTTGGTTGGCTAGTACAAATCATGACATGGATCTTGAGCCCTTGGCTATGAAAGCCTGGGTTCAGCAACTTCTGTATTATGGTGGAGAGTATACAGTGCCAGAGCCAGCAGCATTTGAGGTGATTCTGACACATGTTCAAGTGTGAGGGCCACCACTCTTAATGAATTCTTGTCTGTATGTACAAGGAGAGATATATAAGGACCTTTACTACAGCACTATTTGCAATATTAAAAGAAGTGAAAACAACCTTAACACCTTCAGTAAGGGAAAGGATAAATAATTGGCTTTATTTATGAATGAACTAGGGATAAATCCCTAAAATCTAATATTGAATGGAAAAATCAAGTTATAAAAGGATTTATATGGCATGAAGTTATTTGTTTAAAATTTTGAAGCACGTAAGACCACAAAATATTTTTTGATATTTACATATTTTTTAAAAAAACAGAAAACCATTAAGTGAATCCCACACAACTCTGGACCAGTGGTTACTTCTACAGAGGAAACGAAGGAAATAGTTTAAGGGGATCCTTTAATATTTTATAGGAAAATGTCACAGCATTTTAGTATTTATTAAAGCTGGGTGATAGATTCATGACTTTTCTTATACTTCCTATATTTTCCTTCATATTTAGAGAAGTCATAGTTAAAATACTTGTTTATTTTTTAAGTTAACTTTCACTTGATAAAATGATTTTATAAAATATCAAGCAATGTTGCTATGTTTCGTTTCCAGGGATCTATTGTCAGACAGAAGCTCAATCCACAATTAAAAGTAAAATGTTATACTGAGCACCTCAGTAAATATGTATTTTAAGTTCAGTTTGCATTCAAACTTGATCCCTGGAATTGCTGGCAGCCAACAATTTAGGGAGAACAAAATATATCAAAACTACAGGAGTAACATATATATATGATGAGGCTTGCTTACCTAGGCGAATTCATGTGACTCTATCACATGAGATCTAATATTCCTTAAATAAGGAGTTTGGGTAAAGCATTTCATAAAATAAATAATTATTCTTGAATCAACTGGTAAGTTCCCATTTTCAAATGCTTTATTGTTCTGAAATATTACATACCTATAAAAACATATAAACTAGAAAACTAAGCTTTCTACCCTTGCTAAACTCTTGTATTACTGAAAAGGTAATTCAGGAACACGTTGGGGTAAGAAAGCCAAAATATGAGACTAACTTATCTGTTTATCTATCTATGTTTTTCCATATCCATCCATCCATCCATTCACCCATCCCTCAGATGTTTAGGTACTCTTCTGATACAGTTATTACACATTGATTCCACAGTATGCTAGCATTTAGTATTCAAGTGAAAAATCCATGACTGTTAATTTATAAATACTACATTGACGGGTATTGAGTAACTATTTATGAGTTGTATGTTTCTAGGATTTTATTTATTTAGTCTTATAAACTCAGCTTAGAATTTTTAGTAGGTAACATTAGAATGTATAACCTATGTGAGCTTAATAGAGTGCACATACTTATTTTTACTAATCTTAGTTTATGCAACATTTATATATTATTAATATTTAGCTACTACAATATTTTTGAACATATTTTTAAAAACAGAAAACCATTAAGTGAATCCCACACAACTCTGGACCAGTGGTTACTTCTACAGAGGAAACGAAGGAAATAGTTTAAGGATCCTTTAATATTTTATAGGAAAATGTCACAGCATTTTAGTATTTATTAAAGCTGGGTGATAGATTCATGACTTTTCTTATACTTCCTATATTTTCCTTCATATTTAGAGAAGTCATAGTTAAAATACTTGTTTTTTTTTTAAGTTAACTTTCACTTGATAAAATGATTTTATAAAATATCAAGCAATGTTGCTATGTTTCGTTTCCAGGGATCTATTGTCAGACAGAAGCTCAATCCACAATTAAAAGTAAAATGTTATACTGAGCACCTCAGTAAATATGTATTTTAAGTTCAGTTTGCATTCAAACTTGATCCCTGGAATTGCTGGCAGCCAACAATTTAGGGAGAACAAAATATATCAAAACTACAGGAGTAACATATATATATGATGAGGCTTGCTTACCTAGGCGAATTCATGTGACTCTATCACATGAGATCTAATATTCCTTAAATAAGGAGTTTGGGTAAAGCATTTCATAAAATAAATAATTATTCTTGAATCAACTGGTAAGTTCCCATTTTCAAATGCTTTATTGTTCTGAAATATTACATACCTATAAAAACATATAAACTAGAAAACTAAGCTTTCTACCCTTGCTAAACTCTTGTATTACTGAAAAGGTAATTCAGGAACACGTTGGGGTAAGAAAGCCAAAATATGAGACTAACTTATCTGTTTATCTATCTATGTTTTTCCATATCCATCCATCCATCCATTCACCCATCCCTCAGATGTTTAGGTACTCTTCTGATACAGTTATTACACATTGATTCCACAGTATGCTAGCATTTAGTATTCAAGTGAAAAATCCATGACTGTTAATTTATAAATACTACATTGACGGGTATTGAGTAACTATTTATGAGTTGTATGTTTCTAGGATTTTATTTATTTAGTCTTATAAACTCAGCTTAGAATTTTTAGTAGGTAACATTAGAATGTATAACCTATGTGAGCTTAATAGAGTGCACATACTTATTTTTACTAATCTTAGTTTATGCAACATTTATATATTATTAATATTTAGCTACCTAATCGAATATTTATAATCTTGAAGAAATGCAAAAATGGCTAAAGTGCATGAAGAACTCTGAGAAATGGTACTCATGAGACATCACAGAAGAACTCACAAAGACCAGGAGGTTGAAATGGAGTGCTGGGGGAAAAAGAAGGCAGAGAAAGTTGAAGAAAGGCAACTTTTAAAAATGATAAGAGTGAAACGCTCTAGTGGAATCATTAAAAAGAAATTCTAGATTCAACTCCTTAACTAGAACAAGGGTAACATAAAAGTTGTACTCTGCAGACTGCCATTCAAGATACTGGAGACAAAAGTTAAGTTCATCGAATAAATTCATTAAATGTGGTCATGATGGGATATTTTACCTGCAATATGCATTTAGTCATGAGAGCTGTTTTCACTGCATACATGAGAAGTAAAAACAACCTGGGAAATATATATACACGAGAACACAGAGATGAAATCACTGTCTATATTCAGTCACAAACCATATAGCTTTCTTGAGTTGAACAGTTATACCAACTAAGTATTGTAGCTGAGATAATTGATTTTGTTTATAAGTAAATAAGAATAAATAAACTGTGTTGCTAGTTTATAAATTACAGTTAAGAGCTGCTAGGACTACATATGTTCAGTAGTTTATGTCACGAATCTTTTGAAATTACAAGAATCGTAATGCAAACTTCTACAAAGTAGCATAGGTTTGAAGCAGGAAAACTTGAGGTTGAAATAGAAAAACTTCTCCAAACTTTAAAGTACAAAGAAGACGGTATCATCACAACCTTATGGTCAATGTCTATCAGTGGTTGCTTTGCAGTCCTAAAAAACTGCTATGTTGGGCGTCCCTGGTGGTCCAGTGGGTAGGGACACCGCCTTGCAGTGCAAGGCGCCAGGTCGATCCCTGGCCTGGGTATTGAGTCTATTTATGAGTTGTATGTTTCTAGGATTTTATTTATTTAGTCTTATAAACTCAGCTTAGAATTTTTAGTAGGTAACATTAGAATGTATAACCTATGTGAGCTTAATAGAGTGCACATACTTATTTTTACTAATCTTAGTTTATGCAACATTTATATATTATTAATATTTAGCTACCTAATCGAATATTTATAATCTTGAAGAAATGCAAAAATGGCTAAAGTGCATGAAGAACTCTGAGAAATGGTACTCATGAGACATCACAGAAGAACTCACAAAGACCAGGAGGTTGAAATGGAGTGCTGGGGGAAAAAGAAGGCAGAGAAAGTTGAAGAAAGGCAACTTTTAAAAATGATAAGAGTGAAACGCTCTAGTGGAATCATTAAAAAGAAATTCTAGATTCAACTCCTTAACTAGAACAAGGGTAACATAAAAGTTGTACTCTGCAGACTGCCATTCAAGATACTGGAGACAAAAGTTAAGTTCATCGAATAAATTCATTAAATGTGGTCATGATGGGATATTTTACCTGCAATATGCATTTAGTCATGAGAGCTGTTTTCACTGCATACATGAGAAGTAAAAACAACCTGGGAAATATATATACACGAGAACACAGAGATGAAATCACTGTCTATATTCAGTCACAAACCATATAGCTTTCTTGAGTTGAACAGTTATACCAACTAAGTATTGTAGCTGAGATAATTGATTTTGTTTATAAGTAAATAAGAATAAATAAACTGTGTTGCTAGTTTATAAATTACAGTTAAGAGCTGCTAGGACTACATATGTTCAGTAGTTTATGTCACGAATCTTTTGAAATTACAAGAATCGTAATGCAAACTTCTACAAAGTAGCATAGGTTTGAAGCAGGAAAACTTGAGGTTGAAATAGAAAAACTTCTCCAAACTTTAAAGTACAAAGAAGACGGTATCATCACAACCTTATGGTCAATGTCTATCAGTGGTTGCTTTGCAGTCCTAAAAAACTGCTATGTTGGGCGTCCCTGGTGGTCCAGTGGGTAGGGACACCGCCTTGCAGTGCAAGGGGCGCCAGGTCGATCCCTGGCCTGGGAAGATCCCTCGTGCTGCAGAGCAGCTGGACCAATGTGTCCAATTACCGAGCTGGAGCTCTGGAGCGCATGCGCCCAGAGCCGGTGCTCTGCGACAACAGAGGCCGCTGCGATGGGAGGCCCACACGGGCCAAAGAACAAAGATGGATGAAAATAGATAAATGAGAGACCAATAAAAGTGGCCCACCTGCCCTCCCTCCCCAACCCGACCCCTGCCCAAAAAACTGATATGTTCTCTTAACTGAGGGTGTTGACTGTGGTATGTTAAAAAAATAAATAAAGAAAGAAGCAGCAGATCTCCCTGGAGCTCTTCCAAGATTAGATGGGAACCAAATGTGAGAGACCTTGAACCAAGGAAAATACTGGCTTGTTCAGGTACAGTTTGAAGTGTCTTGGTTTGTTTCTGTTTTTTGCTGGTTTAAGCCTTTAAATATATAATGCAATTTATTTCTAAATGAATTGATTTGTTAGGTAGAATTTAGTTTTTGTTTGTGTAGGAGAGAGTGTTATTCAAAAGAACCACAAAAAATGGGGTCTATATTCCACACCCCAGAGGCAATTATTTTTAAATATTTCAGCTGTTTCTCCTTGTGGTTATCTTCATATTTCTAAATAATGTGCTACATCTTGATTCATCAATTCTGGACAGTGACTTACAACACTATTTTGGTGAGAATGTAGCTCACTTCCATACATCTTCCTTCCCTTGCTTTCCCATCATAAATATATCCCATGTTTTCTTTTAAAGCAAAGCACTAGAGTTTAAATTCATTGGACATTTAATACTGTTCACCGCTGAGTTAAGCAGTTGACTATGCTCTAGTCAATTATGCTCTTCTCCTTTTTCTAGAAATTCTTTTTTCCTGGAGTCAATAATCATTCCTTCTTAGAATTTGTTGAGATGTTTTTGTTGTTGCATTGTTCTAGTGGCTAGATCTTCCTATGCCCTTTAACAGCAATAATTCAACTTTTCATATGGTGAAAGCAAGCAGATGACCATTTTCCCCAGAGCCCTCCACACTGCCAGTATGGACTGATTGCTCTCTATGCCTAATGCACAAATGTCATCCTGGGATTTTCCTTCAAGACCATCCTAAGAATTCCCTATACATTCCTTCTGCTTCCTTAATCCCATGCCTTCTCTTTTTTGACTTAATCCCTCATTGTGATGAAGTACATCCACCTGCAGCTTCCTGAGAAAAGATTAACAGATAAGGAAGGAAGCTGAGAGATCTCACCATTCACATGCATATTTTCATCTAATATCCCTGTTTTCAACCTAGGATCTCACTTCCTGCCCCTATTTCTCAGTTTTCAACTTCTGATTTTCATAATGGGTTCTTAAATAACAATTATTTCAGAGAAAGCAACTGCTAAAGCTAAAGCTTTATTTCATTTTTAAGAGCCAGGATGTTGCAGGGGAAAAAGGGATTTATACGTCAAAAACTTCGGAGTAACTAGAGTAAAGGGTCCTTACTATAAGTCACAGCATAGGAAAGATATAATGTATGATGTAGGAGCATTTTCTAATACAGGAGGTAGAGGAAAAGGCCTTCCTGGACTGCGGCAGGGGCGAGGGTGGGAGGAGTACTGGGGACTCAGTAAAAGCCTACTTTCTGCCTTGGAATCAAAACCCCAAGGGATAATGGAGACTCTCAGGCCTTAGGTAACGTAGCCAGACAGAGCATAGCCCGGGAAGCCCAATGTGAACAAAGGGCAAGGCCAAATGTGCTGAGAAGATGCCCTTAATTTAAGTCAGGTCTCACCTATATCAAGTTAGAGTGATGGAAACAACAGAGTAGTATGCCTTGGCTTCTGTTCCTCCTAGAAGTAGCCTGGGGTTCCACACCATCTTGGAACAGTACAGTGTAAAGCAATGTATCTTATGGTAGTATGGTTTGGCTTGAGCGAGGACACGAGGGGTACATGTTTTTGCCAGTCAGCGATCTGAAATTCTGGTGAGCTTTTTCAGGTTAATAACAAACTGTTGACATGGGTGAGGACATAGAAGCTGAGCATGACTGAAGACTGTTCACAAAGGGCCTATTTTCCTATTCAGATGATCCCTTTTTACCCAGTTGAGGTGAAAACAGAGTTATTCTAGGGTACAGTGGGCCAAGAAGAAACCTGTTAGTGAAACTTAAGTAAACTTTTGGCATTCTCCTCAGTAAGTCAGACCCTCTTTTTCTTTTTCCAGAGTGCATATGAAAGTCTGTAAGAGACTCTGAATAAGGCATCCAATGATTGATTGGTAGCAGATAGAACACTTGGACTGAAGCTTGCACAAGTGCCTTCTACCCCGTGTGGTTTCTACTGTATTGGAAGGAATGTAAGCTGATACAGCCACTATAGAAAATAGCACGGAAGTTCCCCCCAAAAACCTTTTAAAAAATCTCACATTCACTGCTTTTTATAATCCCTGTTTTCAACCTAGGATCTCACTTCCTGCCCCTATTTCTCAACTTCTGATTTTCATAATGGGTTCTTAAATAACAATTATTTCAGAGAAAGCAACTGCTAAAGCTAAAGCTTTATTTCATTTTTAAGAGCCAGGATGTTGCAGGGGAAAAAGGGATTTATACGTCAAAAACTTCGGAGTAACTAGAGTAAAGGGTCCTTACTATAAGTCACAGCATAGGAAAGATATAATGTATGATGTAGGAGCATTTTCTAATACAGGAGGTAGAGGAAAAGGCCTTCCTGGACTGCGGCAGGGGCGAGGGTGGGAGGAGTACTGGGGACTCAGTAAAAGCCTACTTTCTGCCTTGGAATCAAAACCCCAAGGGATAATGGAGACTCTCAGGCCTTAGGTAACGTAGCCAGACAGAGCATAGCCGGGAAGCCCAATGTGAACAAAGGGCAAGGCCAAATGTGCTGAGAAGATGCCCTTAATTTAAGTCAGGTCTCACCTATATCAAGTTAGAGTGATGGAAACAACAGAGTAGTATGCCTTGGCTTCTGTTCCTCCTAGAAGTAGCCTGGGGTTCCACACCATCTTGGAACAGTACAGTGTAAAGCAATGTATCTTATGGTAGTATGGTTTGGCTTGAGCGAGGACACGAGGGGTACATGTTTTTGCCAGTCAGCGATCTGAAATTCTGGTGAGCTTTTTCAGGTTAATAACAAACTGTTGACATGGGTGAGGACATAGAAGCTGAGCATGACTGAAGACTGTTCACAAAGGGCCTATTTTCCTATTCAGATGATCCCTTTTTACCCAGTTGAGGTGAAAACAGAGTTATTCTAGGGTACAGTGGGCCAAGAAGAAACCTGTTAGTGAAACTTAAGTAAACTTTTGGCATTCTCCTCAGTAAGTCAGACCCTCTTTTTCTTTTTCCAGAGTGCATATGAAAGTCTGTAAGAGACTCTGAATAAGGCATCCAATGATTGATTGGTAGCAGATAGAACACTTGGACTGAAGCTTGCACAAGTGCCTTCTACCCCGTGTGGTTTCTACTGTATTGGAAGGAATGTAAGCTGATACAGCCACTATAGAAAATAGCACGGAAGTTCTCCAAAAACCTAAAAAGAAAACTATCATTTAACTCAGTAATCTCATTTCTGGGTATATATTCAAAGGAAAGGAAAGCACTATCTCAACGAGGTGTCTGAACATGGTGTCCTGTGTTCATTGCAGTACTATTCACAAGAGTGAAGATGTGGAAACAACCTCAGTATTTATCAACTGATGAATGGCTAAAGAAAATGTGGAAGCTACATATTATAATAATGGAATTATTACTAAGCCTTAAAAAAGAAGGAAATCCTGCCCTTTGTAACAACATAGATGAACCTAGAGAACATTAGGCTAAGTGAAATAAGCAAGACATAGAAAGGTAAATGCCATAGATCTCAATTTTGTTGTTGTTTAGTCACTAAGTCGTGTCCAACTCTTTTCAATCCCATAAACTGCAGTCCACCAGGCTCCTCTGTCCATGGGATTTCCTAGGCAAGAATACTAGAGTAGGTTGCCATTCCCTTCTCTGAGAGAATCTTTCTGACCCAGGGATGGTACCTGAATCTTCCACATTGGCAGGTGGGTTCTTTACCACTGAACCACCAGGGTACAGTTTCAATTATTCAAGATAATAAGTTCTTGGACTTCCCCAGTGGTCCAGTGGTCAAGACTATGTGTTCCCAATGCAGGGGGCCTGGGTTCGATCCTTGGTCAGGGAACTAGATTCCACATGCTGCAACTAAGACCCAACACACCAAATAAATAAATAATTAAAAAAAAATTAGTTCTGATTTCAGCAAAGTCACAGGACACAAAATCAATACACAGAAATCACTTGCATTCTTATATACAAACAATGAAAAATCAGAAAGAGAAATCAAGGATGTAATCGCATTCACTATTGTAACCAAAAGAATAAAATATTTAGGGATAAACCTACCTAAAGAGACAAAAGAACTGTACACAGGAAACTACAAGACACTAATGAAAGAAGTCAAAGAGACATAAACAGATGGAGAGATATTCCATGTACCTGGGTCGGAAGAATCAATATCATGAAAATGACCATACTCCCAAATATTATCTACAGATTCAATGCAATCCCTATCAAATTACCAATGACATTCTTCACAGAACTAGACCCAAAAAATAACACAGTTCATATAGAATCACAAAGGACCCCGGAGAGCCAAAGCAACCCTGAGAAAGAAGAATAGAACTAGAGGGATCAGCCTTCCTAACTTCAGACTATACTACAAAGCAATAGTCATCAAGACAATATGGTACTGGCACAAAAACATAAATACAGATCAATGGAACAAGACAGAGAACCCAGAGATAAACCCCCCCACACATGGGTACCTTATTTTTGACAAAGGAGGCGAAAAGGTACAATGGAACAGAAACAGCTTCTTCAACAAGTGGTGCTGGGAAAATTGCACAGCAATGTGCAAAAAAATGAAATTGGAGCATTCTCTAACACCAGGCACAAAGATAAACTCAAAATTGATTAAAGATCTAAATGTAAGACCAGAAACCATAAAACTCTTCAGAGGAGAATATAGGCAAAACACTTGATGACATAAATCAAAGCAAGATCTTCTATGACCCGCCCTCCAGAATATCAGAAATAAAAACAAAAATAAACATGTGGGACCTAATGAAACTTAAAAGCTTTTGCACACCAAAAGAAAATTACAAACAAGGTAAACAGACAACCCACAGAATGGGAGAAAATCATAGCAAATGATACAACTGACAAAGAATTAATTTCCAAAATATACATGCTCAACGTCGCTTGTTATTAGAGAAATGCAAATCAAAACTACAACGAGATACTACCTCACACCAGTCAGAATGGCCACCACTAAAAAATCTACAGACAGGCCTTGACCCAAGAGGTCCTGACCTCCTCCCCCACTCTGTTTCCATCCTTTCTTTCAAAGGAAAAAAATAAAAACTCACCATAAGAACTTAAAAAAAAATAATCCACAGATAATAAATGTCGGAGAGCATGCGGAGATAAAGGAACACTCTTGCATTGTTGGTGGGAATGTAAATTGATACAACTATTATGGAAGACAGTATGGAGATACTTTATTTTTTTTTATTTTTTATTTTTTTATGGAGATACTTTAAAAAACTAAAAATAGAAGCACCATATGACCCAGCAATTCCATTATTAGACATATATCCTAATGAAATCAAAATTGAAAGAGACACCTGTACCCCAATGTTCACTGCAGCACTCTATACAACAGCTAGAACATAGCAACAACCTCGATGTCCATTAATGAATGAATGGATAAAGAAACTATGGTACATACATACAACGAAATACTTCTCAGCCGTAAAAAGAAATGCAGAAGAATCAGTCCTAATGAGGTGGATGAATCTAGAACCTATTATACAAAGTGAAATAAGTCAGAAAGAGAAGGACAAATACAGTATATTAACACATATACGTGCAATTTAGTAAAATGATACCAATAAATGCACATGCAGAGCAGCGATGGAGAAACAGGCATAGAGAACAGAACTATGGACATTGAGGGGGAGGGAAGACTGGACAAGAGGTATGGAAAGAGCAACAAGGAAACCTGCACTATCATATGTAATAGAGATAACCACTGTGATTAAGCTGTAAGACTAAAGAAACCTACATGGGGACTAAGCATCAACCTGGGGAGGGCAGGGAGGGAGAAAAGGGAGGAAAAGCTCAGGGGAGAGGGGTCAGTCAAACCTATGACTGTTTGGATATTATGTATACCTCTAAACAAGAAAACTCTGTAAAAATGTATAACAATAACTTTGCTGTACACCTGAAGCTAATGGAACACTGTAAAACAAATACACTCCAATTAAAAAAGAGAGAGAGAGAGAAGAAGTGAAAGACGGGTAAGTAGAAAATACCCAGATTAAGCCTAGAGAGAAAATAAAGAATATAAAATGCAGAAAAGCACATGAGACATATGGGATAGAATGAAAACAAAATATATGCATAATTATGGCCCCAGAAAAAGAAGAAAAACTCAGAATAAAAGCAATTTTTAAAGAGAAAAAAAGCTCTAAAGATCTAATGTACAGTGTGGTGACTACAGTTAACAATACTATATTATACCTGAAATTCACTAAAAGAGTAAATCTAAGTGTTCTGATTATACACACAAAAAAGATTATAACTATGTCAAGTGGTGAACATGTTAATTAGCTTGATTGTAGTGATCGTTTTACAATATATTTGTATATCAAAACATCATATGCTCCACCTTATACATTTCTATGTGTCAATTATACCTCAATAAAACTGAAAAAACAGTAGGTTCTAATCTATTTTCTCAGTAACAGGCTCTGACCTTAAACTGGTCACGTTTCTTCTCTCAGCTTCAGTTAGCTCATTTGTAATTGAAGGGGTTGAACTTGCCTTTGTCCTATGGGTCATCTATGTGCTTCAGCAGAAAAACCAGCTGAACATTTTTAGGTAGCTCAAATGAATAAAAATTAGATTGCAACCACACTGCTGTTATTATTAAACGGTTATCTAACTGGATCCTTCCTTTATCCCAAATTCAACTGTAATGACTTAAATTGTAACTTACAGGTTTTGAAGTGCTTGCTTCTACATTTCCCTCTTTTTCTCCATTTGTGGTGAGGCAGGCACTCTATCTCAATTGTTTTCCTCCTGAGGGAATGTACAACTCTGACCCTAGAGTCCTCATGGTCTGTGGCAGCAATTCTTAGAACACCTATCACAAATGCTCATTCCCGGGTCCTACTACAGAACTACTAAATCAGAATCTCTGAGATTGAGACCCTTAGATTTGTTCGTTTTTCTGACAAAATACCTTGAGGTGATTTTTATATACCTTGTGAACTCAAAAATCACCAGTTTATGGAGAAGCATTTGAGGCCCTATTACACGTGGGCACTATATCAGCTGCTGTGCATATATTCCTTTATTTAATCGTCATAACAACTCAGTGACGAATATATTGTTTTAAAATGAGTTTTATTTTGGAATAATTTTAGATTTAAGAAAGTTGCAAAGATAGCAGCAATAGTTTTCATCTGCTCCAGTCTCCGTGGCCCCTATTATTTACATTACTGTGGTTAGTTCTTCAAAACTGAGAAACCGACACCGGTAAATTAGTATTAACTAAACTCTACTGTCTTTTTCTATTTTTTAGGATCAGTCTAGGATACTACACTGTACTCAGTTGCTGTATCTCGGTTTATAACAGTTTCCTGTTTGTTTCTTTATCATAATCTATGTCAAAAATTTTGGGGGAACATGTTAATTAGCTTGATTGTAGTGATCGTTTTACAATATATTTGTATATCAAAACATCATATGCTCCACCTTATACATTTCTATGTGTCAATTATACCTCAATAAAACTGAAAAAACAGTAGGTTCTAATCTATTTTCTCAGTAACAGGCTCTGACCTTAAACTGGTCACGTTTCTTCTCTCAGCTTCAGTTAGCTCATTTGTAATTGAAGGGGTTGAACTTGCCTTTGTCCTATGGGTCATCTATGTGCTTCAGCAGAAAAACCAGCTGAACATTTTTAGGTAGCTCAAATGAATAAAAATTAGATTGCAACCACACTGCTGTTATTATTAAACGGTTATCTAACTGGATCCTTCCTTTATCCCAAATTCAACTGTAATGACTTAAATTGTAACTTACAGGTTTTGAAGTGCTTGCTTCTACATTTCCCTCTTTTTCTCCATTTGTGGTGAGGCAGGCACTCTATCTCAATTGTTTTCCTCCTGAGGGAATGTACAACTCTGACCCTAGAGTCCTCATGGTCTGTGGCAGCAATTCTTAGAACACCTATCACAAATGCTCATTCCCGGGTCCTACTACAGAACTACTAAATCAGAATCTCTGAGATTGAGACCCTTAGATTTGTTCGTTTTTCTGACAAAATACCTTGAGGTGATTTTTATATACCTTGTGAACTCAAAAATCACCAGTTTATGGAGAAGCATTTGAGGCCCTATTACACGTGGGCACTATATCAGCTGCTGTGCATATATTCCTTTATTTAATCGTCATAACAACTCAGTGACGAATATATTGTTTTAAAATGAGTTTTATTTTGGAATAATTTTAGATTTAAGAAAGTTGCAAAGATAGCAGCAATAGTTTTCATCTGCTCCAGTCTCCGTGGCCCCTATTATTTACATTACTGTGGTTAGTTCTTCAAAACTGAGAAACCGACACCGGTAAATTAGTATTAACTAAACTCTACTGTCTTTTTCTATTTTTTAGGATCAGTCTAGGATACTACACTGTACTCAGTTGCTGTATCTCCTCTGGTTTATAACAGTTTCCTGTTTTTGTTTTTCACAACCTTGATAGTTTTAAGAAGTGCTGGCCAGGTATTTTGTAGAGTGTTCCTCAAAATGGGTGTGTCTGATGCTTTTCTCACAATGAGATTTGGGTTATGGTTTTTTTGAAAGAATACCACAAAAGGGAAGTGTCTTTCTCATCACACAACATGGGGGACATAACACCCAAGTGACATCACTTGCTGATGTTAATAAAGTATCTGTTTGTAATCTCAACTCTATTAGGAAACAAAATTTTGTCAAGTGCTCCACAACTGCTAAGTGATGAAATTAGGGAAGAATTTCACTTTATTTCCTCTGTCATTTTGGTCACAAGTGCCCATTCCAGCTTTATCATCCCTGCATAAAACTGTCCATTTCAGCTAGACTTGTCCTTTCCTTGTGTTATTTTATACTCTACTCACCGCCCACGTTTTCTAAGTCCTTCAGTGTTCAGCTCACTGTTCAGATATGCAATCTACTCTTTGGAACTATCCATGCCCGCTAACATACTCCTCTTTCATAAAATCTTAAAGTCCTTACTGTCTGCCTCTCTAATCTTCTACTTTGCTTATATGGAATGATAATGGAGAGACCAACCTACACGTGACTCCACATGCTCCCGAGCTCAGTGACCTTGGTATCTTACCAGGTGCTCTTAACCTCTTCAATCTTCCACACTGTAGTCAGAGGAATACTTCTAAACTGCAAATCTAATTCAGCCATTACACGTGGGCACTATATCAGCTGCTGTGCATATATTCCTTTATTTAATCGTAAAAAGTGACGAATGTATTGTTTTAAAATGAGTTTTATTTTGGAATAATTTTAGATTTAAGAAAGTTGCAAAGATAGCAGCAATAGTTTTCATCTGCTCCAGTCTCCGTGGCCCCTATTATTTACATTACTGTGGTTAGTTCTTCAAAACTGAGAAACCGACACCGGTAAATTAGTATTAACTAAACTCTACTGTCTTTTTCTATTTTTTAGGATCAGTCTAGGATACTACACTGTACTCAGTTGCTGTATCTCCTCTGGTTTATAACAGTTTCCTATTTTTGTTTTTCACAACCTTGATAGTTTTAAGAAGTGCTGGCCAGGTATTTTGTAGAGTGTTCCTCAAAATGGGTGTGTCTGATGCTTTTCTCACAATGAGATTTGGGTTATGGTTTTTTTGAAAGAATACCACAAAAGGGAAGTGTCTTTCTCATCACACAACATGGGGGACATAACACCCAAGTGACATCACTTGCTGATGTTAATAAAGTATCTGTTTGTAATCTCAACTCTATTAGGAAACAAAATTTTGTCAAGTGCTCCACAACTGCTAAGTGATGAAATTAGGGAAGAATTTCACTTTATTTCCTCTGTCATTTTGGTCACAAGTGCCCATTCCAGCTTTATCATCCCTGCATAAAACTGTCCATTTCAGCTAGACTTGTCCTTTCCTTGTGTTATTTTATACTCTACTCACCGCCCACGTTTTCTAAGTCCTTCAGTGTTCAGCTCACTGTTCAGATATGCAATCTACTCTTTGGAACTATCCATGCCCGCTAACATACTCCTCTTTCATAAAATCTTAAAGTCCTTACTGTCTGCCTCTCTAATCTTCTACTTTGCTTATATGGAATGATAATGGAGAGACCAACCTACACGTGACTCCACATGCTCCCGAGCTCAGTGACCTTGGTATCTTACCAGGTGCTCTTAACCTCTTCAATCTTCCACACTGTAGTCAGAGGAATACTTCTAAACTGCAAATCTAATTCAGCCATTACCTTGCTTAAAATTCTTCACTGCCTGTCACCTATTTACAAAATAATGTCCAATTATTTGATTCTGACATATGCGGCCCTTCATGCTCTGATCCTTGGTACTATTTCACCTTGTCTCTAGCTGTCACCCCACTCAACTCCACTGCATCCAGCACTTCAAGCAGGAAGAACCGGTGGCAATTTCTAGGTGGCCTGTGACCTTTCTGAGCCTTTCGCTTTTGCATCTGCTATCAGTGAGGCTGTTGCTGCAGAAGACTCCAATTCAAAGTGACTGATGGAACAAAAACAACTATAACATCACGTGACAGGAAGCTGAAAATGAGGGATGGTTGTTCAGAATCCAACAATGTCTCTGAAGATGCTGGCTCTTTTTATTATCTCTCTTCTTTGCTATCCTCAGAAATTTCGATTTGCTCTCAGATTGGCTCCCTTCACAGTCACAAGATGACTGTGGCAGTTCTAAGCAACCCTTCTAAGAACAGCAATATCTAGAAGGGGGCAGGGGAAAAGGGCTATCTCTTCTAGTGCTGCCTTCTTAATGGCAAGAAACATTTCCTCAGGCTCCCCAATAGGCTTCCTTTTATATCTCATAGCCAGAAGAGATAAAATGCCTAGCCTTAGGCTAATTAACTGAGAGGAGTGGACTTACCATAATGGGTTTGAACCAATCAGCACTTTCTCCTGAAGTTAGCAATAGGGTTGCTATCCCTTAGGTCAAGTAGTGGAGGAGACACCTGAGCAAAGTCTTGGCAATTACAGAAAGAAAGAAGGCAATCAATGCCGACTGGGTAGACAGGAGTGGCTTCTACACTATTACTGTTCACGTATCTTGCTTGTCTACTAGATGGACTCTTCACTCTAAGACTCACTTGGAATATTACCTCTCCCATGAAGCCTTCTGAGCTCTCATACTACCAAATTCGTACCTCTACTACAGCACTTAATACATAACTATAATTCTGCTACCTTCAGAAAATATGCAACCTTGGGAAAAGGCACCATGTTCCATAAGGCTTTTGAGATCAAACTTGTTGAAGGAAAGAAGAGGAAGGAAAAGAGGGTGGGAGGAAACAAATTCTGAGTTCCAGGCAGTTCACCTGTAAAATAGGGATAAATTTAATTCCTAACAGTTGTTTTATTTAAAAAAAAATTCTTTTTTTAATGTGGGTCATTTTGAAAGCCTCTATTAAACTTGTTACAGTACTGCTCCTATTTTCTATTTTGGCTTTTTAGCCGTGAGGTATGTGGGATCTTAGCTCCCTGACCAGGGATGGAACCCACTCTTCCTGCATTGGAAGGCACAACCTTAACCGCCAGACCTCCAGAGAAGTATACGAGTAGTTGTTTTAAAGATTAACTGGAATAATACACAGAAAGTACTCAACACAGTTCTCAACATATAGTTTCCCTTACATTTTTGGAGAACAGGTACTCATCTTGTGTTTTTTAAATACCATCATCTCGGCTTTCACACATATTTCCTAACAGAATGCTTTGTATATATACAGTAGCTCAATTGCTTCAATCTAAGAGAAAATACAGGCTACTGAATAAATTAAACAACCAGCCTAGTTTGCCATGTCCTGATTTCCTTTATTAGATTGGTTCAGAGAACTTTTAATAACATTTCCTAAATTCTCTATTAACAGAATTCTTAATTGAGGGTTTTTCCTACAACCATCCAGAACATTAGCTCTGTGCTCACTGATTCAGTGACCTTTCACTAGGCACTCTTTTTGCTTTTCCACACCGCTCTCTTTTCAGTATTCTGGGCTTCATTTCAGATCTGTCCTTCTGAGGTATGCCTTCCTCCCCTTCCTAACACTTCTTTGTTGCTAAAAATAGGTGATGTCCCTTTGGAGCAAAAACACTTGGCAAATCAGCTAGCTTTAATAGGTCCTGGTCTCTGCAAGATCAGAGCATGGATGGATTAAACAAAGGAAGAAGTTCACCACCATTTCTTTTTCTCCATGTACCCCTGCATTCCTCAAAGGAGTTTACAATACATACAAAAATAGCAATACCAGACTCATCAAAAATGCACAAGCTAAAGGATGCTGAGACTTTGCAGAATGCTAAAAAGTAAATAAAACAGCCAGTGAAGAAGATCATCAGAAAACATATTGAGGAAACACTTGATTAAAGGGCCCTATGCCATCCGGCAAACTGGGACTGGAGCTGTCGATGATCATGATTTAACAAAAACATTTCTCCAAGGAAAACTGGAGCATGTAATGTGGCCAGTTTCCTGCAGACCATAGTGGATCTCTGTAGGCCTTCTCTCACCTATACTATCTCCTGGTATGATACTGTCAACTTGGGTTCTGCCTGCACTCAGTTCTTTATGCACTCTGTGAAGGTTTGTGGCAATAACCCTGAAAGAGGAATCAGTATACAGTCTTCCCATCCATCAGATATTTGCTTTGAAATACTCTCATTTCCTTGCATGTGAAAGTTTTCTATCATATACCAAAATTTAATACACCTTATTTCTGGCATATGTGTGAATGAATATGTTCATGTGGATTGACCCTTATCTCCATAAGGTATCAAGGCATGTACATGTTGTTTTAATGTTTTTTAAAAAATATTTATTTAATTTTTGGCTGTGCTGGGCCTTTGCTGCTGCACATGGGCTTTCTCTAGTTGTGGCAAGCAGGGGTGCTCTCTAGTTGCAGGCTTCTCTTTGAGGTGGTTTCTCTTTGAGAAACACAGGCTCTAGGGTGCATGTGCCTCAGTAATCCTGGCACAGAGGCTCAGCTGTCCCGTGGCATGTGAAATCTTCCTGGACTAGGGATTGAACTGGTATCCCCTGCATTGGCAGGCAGATTCTTAACCATTAGACCACAATGGTATTTTATGCTTAAAATTTTCCACACCGCTCTCTTTTCAGTATTCTGGGCTTCATTTCAGATCTGTCCTTCTGAGGTATGCCTTCCTCCCCTTCCTAACACTTCTTTGTTGCTAAAAATAGGTGATGTCCCTTTGGAGCAAAAACACTTGGCAAATCAGCTAGCTTTAATAGGTCCTGGTCTCTGCAAGATCAGAGCATGGATGGATTAAACAAAGGAAGATTTCTTTTTCTCCATGTACCCCTGCATTCCTCAAAGGAGTTTACAATACATACAAAAATAGCAATACCAGACTCATCAAAAATGCACAAGCTAAAGGATGCTGAGACTTTGCAGAATGCTAAAAAGTAAATAAAACAGCCAGTGAAGAAGATCATCAGAAAACATATTGAGGAAACACTTGATTAAAGGGCCCTATGCCATCCGGCAAACTGGGACTGGAGCTGTCGATGATCATGATTTAACAAAAACATTTCTCCAAGGAAAACTGGAGCATGTAATGTGGCCAGTTTCCTGCAGACCATAGTGGATCTCTGTAGGCCTTCTCTCACCTATACTATCTCCTGGTATGATACTGTCAACTTGGGTTCTGCCTGCACTCAGTTCTTTATGCACTCTGTGAAGGTTTGTGGCAATAACCCTGAAAGAGGAATCAGTATACAGTCTTCCCATCCATCAGATATTTGCTTTGAAATACTCTCATTTCCTTGCATGTGAAAGTTTTCTATCATATACCAAAATTTAATACACCTTATTTCTGGCATATGTGTGAATGAATATGTTCATGTGGATTGACCCTTATCTCCATAAGGTATCAAGGCATGTACATGTTGTTTTAATGTTTTTTAAAAAATATTTATTTAATTTTTGGCTGTGCTGGGCCTTTGCTGCTGCACATGGGCTTTCTCTAGTTGTGGCAAGCAGGGGTGCTCTCTAGTTGCAGGCTTCTCTTTGAGGTGGTTTCTCTTTTGAGAAACACAGGCTCTAGGGTGCATGTGCCTCAGTAATCCTGGCACAGAGGCTCAGCTGTCCCGTGGCATGTGAAATCTTCCTGGACTAGGGATTGAACTGGTATCCCCTGCATTGGCAGGCAGATTCTTAACCATTAGACCACAATGGTATTTTATGCATGCATATATTCATGTAATAATTTGTACTATGTACAGACTTGAAAATGAATGTGTTCTTACTGCTTGGCACTTCTAAAACTAATCTCAAGTTACACTGTCCTAATTTCCTTGAATGAAAGTAGCAAAACTGCAGCACAAACTAAAATTGCTCAGAGGCCTCAATTTACAGGTAACTATTCCAATTTAATACCCAATTAAATCCTCTTCTGTTTCATCTATGAGTAAGTGTGTCGACCTGCTTGTCAACTACTATCTTCTGATCTTCTTTCTCAAAATTATTCTACTTTCTCTTTATTGTCTAGAGTTCATGCCAAGTTCTCTGCCTGTTATTTGGTAGTTCATACACATTCTTAGGGTCACAGTTCTCATGGCTTGATTTGTATGCTTGCTGGTTATCTGTCAAAAAGATTCTTTAGGTATATAAATAGTCCAAAGAGTGAATCACACAAAAATGGATATGGGTGTTGGGGTAGGATGTGAAGAATGAGAAGTATTCTTTAGTGGAGACTGATACTGCCATAAAATTATGAGGCAGAAAGAATAAATCAACACTCCAACAACACTGTCACTGATGGGCCACCCAGTTATTAACTAACATCTCCTGTGTTGGGGAACAGAGGGCCATCCCCAAGCATGCCTTCTGATCATGACAGCACTCTCTTGTAATTCAGGTCACATCACATCTGTCTTTCTGTTGTTCCTCCCACTCAAGTATTCATCAAAAGCCCGTAAGAGTGTTAATCTATAGTGGTTAGCCATTGACTCACTGATGCCCTTGAGAATCTAATGAAAATGATGGACCCACTTCAAAATTTGCACGTGCAAAATTAATTTTTTTACAATTTTAGGGAGCTCACAAGTTCAGTGAAGCCCTTCCATTCATGGACTCCCTGGGAAAGAATTCATCACTACTGAGGAACTGTGCTAAGTAAAGAAGTGGAGTAGAAATAAACCATGGTTTCCTCCTTTAAGGAGCTCACTTTCTAATAGTAAATGCTTGTGAAACACTTCACGGCAATAAGGCAATATATGGTAAATCACTCATGATCACAGAGGGAGAGAAAATTCTACCTTTGCTTATTTAGCAGGAGAGATGCCCTTACAAGTGGTCACCATGCACTCACATTTTACAAGAGAAATAAAACCCTTCTACTGTATTCTCAGAAGCATTATCTGATGACACAACAGCAGGAGAAGAGGAGAGTGCTAGTCATGGTCTGGTACATGGCACTCAATAAATGTTTGGTGAAGTAAATGACCCAAGAATAAAATGCTCCTTGATCTTCCGAGGAGAAAGTTGAAAAGAACAATAAAAAAATTTCATTCTCCTCCAAGCTTTTTAGGAAAAGCATTTCCATCTACTCACTATTTAATCCAAAATGTCAAAGCATTTCTAAACATTAAACAAATTGCTATAAGACATGTTTTAGATGGGTTAATAAAAGTTAAAATGATGTGTCCAAGGTCACAAAAGTTAAACATTAAACAAATTGCTGATAAATAGAGCAAAAAGATTTTTCATGATTTTAGGATGTGAAGAATGAGAAGTATTCTTTAGTGGAGACTGATACTGCCATAAAATTATGAGGCAGAAAGAATAAATCAACACTCCAACAACACTGTCACTGATGGGCCACCCAGTTATTAACTAACATCTCCTGTGTTGGGGAACAGAGGGCCATCCCCAAGCATGCCTTCTGATCATGACAGCACTCTCTTGTAATTCAGGTCACATCACATCTGTCTTTCTGTTGTTCCTCCCACTCAAGTATTCATCAAAAGCCCGTAAGAGTGTTAATCTATAGTGGTTAGCCATTGACTCACTGATGCCCTTGAGAATCTAATGAAAATGATGGACCCACTTCAAAATTTGCACGTGCAAAATTAATTTTTTTTTTTTTTACAATTTTAGGGAGCTCACAAGTTCAGTGAAGCCCTTCCATTCATGGACTCCCTGGGAAAGAATTCATCACTACTGAGGAACTGTGCTAAGTAAAGAAGTGGAGTAGAAATAAACCATGGTTTCCTCCTTTAAGGAGCTCACTTTCTAATAGTAAATGCTTGTGAAACACTTCACGGCAATAAGGCAATATATGGTAAATCACTCATGATCACAGAGGGAGAGAAAATTCTACCTTTGCTTATTTAGCAGGAGAGATGCCCTTACAAGTGGTCACCATGCACTCACATTTTACAAGAGAAATAAAACCCTTCTACTGTATTCTCAGAAGCATTATCTGATGACACAACAGCAGGAGAAGAGGAGAGTGCTAGTCATGGTCTGGTACATGGCACTCAATAAATGTTTGGTGAAGTAAATGACCCAAGAATAAAATGCTCCTTGATCTTCCGAGGAGAAAGTTGAAAAGAACAATAAAAATATTTCATTCTCCTCCAAGCTTTTTTAGGAAAAGCATTTCCATCTACTCACTATTTAATCCAAAAATGTCAAAGCATTTCTAAACATTAAACAAATTGCTATAAGACATGTTTTAGATGGGTTAATAAAAGTTAAAATGATGTGTCCAAGGTCACAAAAGTTAAACTACAGATTAGAACCCACTCAAATATTAGGAAGGGGGCACTGGTACTTCCATTTTAATTTCTAAATAATGACACCTAACAAAGTATTTGGACAGCTTTAAGAAGAAGTGATTCATTTTCTTTGAAATCCAGATGTTAGTCTGCTCTCTTTATGTGAGGGTGACCTTACAGGTTCAGTAAAGAAATTTCATCAAATAAGTTAATAGGAAAAGCCTTTTAGCTGGTTCATAATCACTTCTATTTGAGTTGTTCACATTGTTCTTAATGAAACAAAACATGTTTTCTTTCAGCTGGGTTTGTTGCTCTTTAGTTCTTTATGTATGCTATCTATTATAAAGGATGGTTTTTGTTTGGTGTCGTTTTTGCTTAAGTGAAAGGATATTACATAAAGACAAAATCTTGCACAGGGGTCAAAGTAGTTAACAGTTCACCAATTATAAATGACATCTTCCCTTTAATCTCTTACAAAAAAATTACAGATTCTGCATTATGTACACAGAGATTTGAAAACATGAATTAAAGTCCTGGCTCAACCACCAGTAACTATGTTACTTTGATCAAATCACCTAGCCATCTGAGCCTCTATTTTGCCACCAGTATAACTGGGGCAATAAAACCTGCCCTATTACCCTCCACGGTTTAAATGAGGTTTGCATGAGATTATACACATGAAAAGAGCCTTTTAAAGTCAGTGTCATTGTTAAGGCAATAGGGCTTCATCCAGGGGAGAGCTTACCTGCTGATAGCTGGGTCTCTTTCCTCTTGCTCAGTATCAGAGTTCTGAGGTCAGACATAAGAATTAAGATCACTGCTCGAGGAGAGTGCTAGTCATGGTCTGGTACATGGCACTCAATAAATGTTTGGTGAAGTAAATGACCCAAGAATAAAATGCTCCTTGATCTTCCGAGGAGAAAGTTGAAAAGAACAATAAAATATTTCATTCTCCTCCAAGCTTTTTTAGGAAAAGCATTTCCATCTACTCACTATTTAATCCAAAAATGTCAAAGCATTTCTAAACATTAAACAAATTGCTATAAGACATGTTTTAGATGGGTTAATAAAAGTTAAAATGATGTGTCCAAGGTCACAAAAGTTAAACTACAGATTAGAACCCACTCAAATATTAGGAAGGGGGCACTGGTACTTCCATTTTAATTTCTAAATAATGACACCTAACAAAGTATTTGGACAGCTTTAAGAAGAAGTGATTCATTTTCTTTGAAATCCAGATGTTAGTCTGCTCTCTTTATGTGAGGGTGACCTTACAGGTTCAGTAAAGAAATTTCATCAAATAAGTTAATAGGAAAAGCCTTTTAGCTGGTTCATAATCACTTCTATTTGAGTTGTTCACATTGTTCTTAATGAAACAAAACATGTTTTCTTTCAGCTGGGTTTGTTGCTCTTTAGTTCTTTATGTATGCTATCTATTATAAAGGATGGTTTTTGTTTGGTGTCGTTTTTGCTTAAGTGAAAGGATATTACATAAAGACAAAATCTTGCACAGGGGTCAAAGTAGTTAACAGTTCACCAATTATAAATGACATCTTCCCTTTAATCTCTTACAAAAAAATTACAGATTCTGCATTATGTACACAGAGATTTGAAAACATGAATTAAAGTCCTGGCTCAACCACCAGTAACTATGTTACTTTGATCAAATCACCTAGCCATCTGAGCCTCTATTTTGCCACCAGTATAACTGGGGCAATAAAACCTGCCCTATTACCCTCCACGGTTTAAATGAGGTTTGCATGAGATTATACACATGAAAAGAGCCTTTTAAAGTCAGTGTCATTGTTAAGGCAATAGGGCTTCATCCAGGGGAGAGCTTACCTGCTGATAGCTGGGTCTCTTTCCTCTTGCTCAGTATCAGAGTTCTGAGGTCAGACTGGAGTAGTGGTATAAGAATTAAGATCACTGCCATGCATACTCCCCTTTTACCTCCTCCTGCACCTCAGCTCAGTTCTACCAGACTTCTCTAATCAGCTAAAAAGCACCTGAGTTGCCACTCATTTCAAAGCTGTTTATTTGGGGGGAAAGCTAAGATGTATATAATGACTTGTTCCAAAGTCTGGTGGCAGAGTAAAAACAGTCAGCAGCTGAATTCAGAGACTCCAGGGTTCTCAGTATAAATGGTTATTCAATATCCAATTAACAGTTACTAATGCACCCTAGAATATAAGCACATCTTTATAATAGTGTTGAGTAACAAACTTGATAAAGGTGGAAAACAGTCCTTATTTTTAAAATTAACATATATAGGGTCTGGTAAGTTCAGAGAAATAGCAATTCAGAAATGTAATCCTGAACAGATGGTTGCTCTCCACGTGGTATCTCTGAAGAGGATTTTTTTTTTCTCAAGGTAAATAGAAACAAAGGTTTTAGTGCATTGTGTACCAAAATACAGATCTCACAAGAAGAATTTTCCAGCATGAAACAATTTTCTTATTAATCACATTTTTATGACAAAAACGAAAACTGGTGTGAGCTACTTTAAGGTGTTCTCTGTCATTCCATCATTAAATTACTCTTACTAATAGACAATATGTTCAACTTAACTTCTAAGATATTCAAGTTATTGTAAATCTGCCCATTCTATCACCTTTACTTGGTTCCTAACAACATTTTGTTACTAAGTTCACCAATTATAAATGACATCTTCGCTTTAATCTCTTACAAAAAAATTACAGATTCTGCATTATGTACACAGAGATTTGAAAACATGAATTAAAGTCCTGGCTCAACCACCAGTAACTATGTTACTTTGATCAAATCACCTAGCCATCTGAGCCTCTATTTTGCCACCAGTATAACTGGGGCAATAAAACCTGCCCTATTACCCTCCACGGTTTAAATGAGGTTTGCATGAGATTATACACATGAAAAGAGCCTTTTAAAGTCAGTGTCATTGTTAAGGCAATAGGGCTTCATCCAGGGGAGAGCTTACCTGCTGATAGCTGGGTCTCTTTCCTCTTGCTCAGTATCAGAGTTCTGAGGTCAGACTGGAGTAGTGGTATAAGAATTAAGATCACTGCCATGCATACTCCCCTTTTACCTCCTCCTGCACCTCAGCTCAGTTCTACCAGACTTCTCTAATCAGCTAAAAAGCACCTGAGTTGCCACTCATTTCAAAGCTGTTTATTTGGGGGGAAAGCTAAGATGTATATAATGACTTGTTCCAAAGTCTGGTGGCAGAGTAAAAACAGTCAGCAGCTGAATTCAGAGACTCCAGGGTTCTCAGTATAAATGGTTATTCAATATCCAATTAACAGTTACTAATGCACCCTAGAATATAAGCACATCTTTATAATAGTGTTGAGTAACAAACTTGATAAAGGTGGAAAACAGTCCTTATTTTTAAAATTAACATATATAGGGTCTGGTAAGTTCAGAGAAATAGCAATTCAGAAATGTAATCCTGAACAGATGGTTGCTCTCCACGTGGTATCTCTGAAGAGGATTTTTTTCTCAAGGTAAATAGAAACAAAGGTTTTAGTGCATTGTGTACCAAAATACAGATCTCACAAGAAGAATTTTCCAGCATGAAACAATTTTCTTATTAATCACATTTTTATGACAAAAACGAAAACTGGTGTGAGCTACTTTAAGGTGTTCTCTGTCATTCCATCATTAAATTACTCTTACTAATAGACAATATGTTCAACTTAACTTCTAAGATATTCAAGTTATTGTAAATCTGCCCATTCTATCACCTTTTACTTGGTTCCTAACAACATTAAAGGCATAAAAGTACTTTGTCTCTCTTTCAAATGTGCCTTTTAGAATCAATAAAGCATGAGGATATTTAAGAGAACAATACATATTATTGTTTTATTAACTTATTTATTCAACAAATGCAGTTTGGGGATCTACACAAAGGGTAAAAGACACAAATCCCAATTCTGTCACTGATTATATGACAGGAAAGAACTTCTAACTTATGCTAGTCTCAGTTCCGTCATCAATACTCATAGTACCTGACTTGCTCACTTGACAAGCCTGTGTCAAGCCTATGCTCATTCGTTCATTCATTCATTCAGCAAATACTCATCGAGCCTTACTCTGAGCTGAACACTGGCGTGGTACTACAGATGTAGTAGTAAATCAAACAGACATGTCCCACCTCTTGAGCTTAATTTACCACTATTCACAGAAGGAAATTAAGTGAGAGGTCTTATTTGAACAGGAGAGTGAGAGAAAGATACACTAATTTTTTGGAGCCATTAGAGGATAGCTCCCTTTTGCCCAGAGCTACATAGAGGTGAGGCTCCAGAGACATGGCATGAATGGCAAGAGAAAAACTTAATAAAATATGCAAAAAGGACCACGTCATAACTGCCTCATATCCATATTGGCACAAAATATGAATTAAAATATAATCCACAATGTTTCTTCCTCTGGGTGTGACTTTTTTCCTCATAATTGCTCATAGTTGCTTTTTTTTTCTTTATAAAGGTGTTATAACTCTAAACACAATGTGTAAACAAATGCAGCATTCTAAACAACATAGAAAAGTGTGACATCATCTCTAGTCCAGAATTTTAAAAAATGTAGTAAGTAGACCGTTTCAAGACATTAAATTATTTTAGGCAGCATACCTACACAGAACTTTCTTAATGATCATGTATCTACTTTAATTCATACCAGAAAAAACACTGTACATCAAAACCATGATTTTACTGATATTTGGGCTTTTAGCACATTTTATGACAAACGAAAACTGGTGTGAGCTACTTTAAGGTGTTCTCTGTCATTCCATCATTAAATTACTCTTACTAATAGACAATATGTTCAACTTAACTTCTAAGATATTCAAGTTATTGTAAATCTGCCCATTCTATCACCTTTTACTTGGTTCCTAACAACATTAAAGGCATAAAAGTACTTTGTCTCTCTTTCAAATGTGCCTTTTAGAATCAATAAAGCATGAGGATATTTAAGAGAACAATACATATTATTGTTTTATTAACTTATTTATTCAACAAATGCAGTTTGGGGATCTACACAAAGGGTAAAAGACACAAATCCCAATTCTGTCACTGATTATATGACAGGAAAGAACTTCTAACTTATGCTAGTCTCAGTTCCGTCATCAATACTCATAGTACCTGACTTGCTCACTTGACAAGCCTGTGTCAAGCCTATGCTCATTCGTTCATTCATTCATTCAGCAAATACTCATCGAGCCTTACTCTGAGCTGAACACTGGCGTGGTACTACAGATGTAGTAGTAAATCAAACAGACATGTCCCACCTCTTGAGCTTAATTTACCACTATTCACAGAAGGAAATTAAGTGAGAGGTCTTATTTGAACAGGAGAGTGAGAGAAAGATACACTAATTTTTTGGAGCCATTAGAGGATAGCTCCCTTTTGCCCAGAGCTACATAGAGGTGAGGCTCCAGAGACATGGCATGAATGGCAAGAGAAAAACTTAATAAAATATGCAAAAAGGACCACGTCATAACTGCCTCATATCCATATTGGCACAAAATATGAATTAAAATATAATCCACAATGTTTCTTCCTCTGGGTGTGACTTTTTTCCTCATAATTGCTCATAGTTGCTTTTTTTTTCTTTATAAAGGTGTTATAACTCTAAACACAATGTGTAAACAAATGCAGCATTCTAAACAACATAGAAAAGTGTGACATCATCTCTAGTCCAGAATTTTAAAAAATGTAGTAAGTAGACCGTTTCAAGACATTAAATTATTTTAGGCAGCATACCTACACAGAACTTTCTTAATGATCATGTATCTACTTTAATTCATACCAGAAAAAAAACACTGTACATCAAAACCATGATTTTACTGATATTTGGGCTTTAGTATGAGGCTCAAGTAGGTAGCACTACCTACAGTCCACTTTATACAGCCCATATGAATTACAGGAGCAGGGCTCAAGAAGGCCCACCACTGTTTCTGATCTTCCATCGTAACTTCAGAGATACAAAAAGTAGAAGTGAATTGAATTTTGTATCCTCAATGTCCATACATACTGCAGCAATCTTATCCATACTGGTACTGAAAATAATGTCTCTAAAAATGGTCTTGGGGGAAGTATTCACTGACTCTACTGGCGTCACTTGCTCCTTTAAGGCAAACATTGTGGCCACTGGGAAGAGATTCTGAAATTGGCTGGGCCTAAGCTTTATTTCTGGAACGTGGGGCTGGAGTAGATATACCTAAACTATATGAATTAACCATATGGAGGAGATACAGATCCACAAAACAACAGCGAGGAACTGGGGCTTCCCTGGTGGTCCAGTGGATAAAGAGTCCACCTTGCAGTGCAAGGGGCGCTGGTTTGATCCTGGGCCTGGGAAGATTACATGTGCTGCAGAGCGGCTGGACCAGTGTATTCAATTGGAGTGCATGCACCCGGAGCTGGTCTCTGCAGCGAGAGAGGCCACTGCAATGGGAGGCCCACACAGGCCAAAGAACAAAGATGGATGAAAATAAATAAATGAAAAAAACCAATAAAAGAGGCAACCCCAGAGCTACATAGAGGGGCTCCTCATGAATGGCAAGAGAAAAACTTAATAAAATATGCAAAAAGGACCACGTCATAACTGCCTCATATCCATATTGGCACAAAATATGAATTAAAATATAATCCACAATGTTTCTTCCTCTGGGTGTGACTTTTTTCCTCATAATTGCTCATAGTTGCTTTTTTTTTCTTTATAAAGGTGTTATAACTCTAAACACAATGTGTAAACAAATGCAGCATTCTAAACAACATAGAAAAGTGTGACATCATCTCTAGTCCAGAATTTTAAAAAATGTAGTAAGTAGACCGTTTCAAGACATTAAATTATTTTAGGCAGCATACCTACACAGAACTTTCTTAATGATCATGTATATACTTTAATTCATACCAGAAAAAACACTGTACATCAAAACCATGATTTTACTGATATTTGGGCTTTAGTATGAGGCTCAAGTAGGTAGCACTACCTACAGTCCACTTTATACAGCCCATATGAATTACAGGAGCAGGGCTCAAGAAGGCCCACCACTGTTTCTGATCTTCCATCGTAACTTCAGAGATACAAAAAGTAGAAGTGAATTGAATTTTGTATCCTCAATGTCCATACATACTGCAGCAATCTTATCCATACTGGTACTGAAAATAATGTCTCTAAAAATGGTCTTGGGGGAAGTATTCACTGACTCTACTGGCGTCACTTGCTCCTTTAAGGCAAACATTGTGGCCACTGGGAAGAGATTCTGAAATTGGCTGGGCCTAAGCTTTATTTCTGGAACGTGGGGCTGGAGTAGATATACCTAAACTATATGAATTAACCATATGGAGGAGATACAGATCCACAAAACAACAGCGAGGAACTGGGGCTTCCCTGGTGGTCCAGTGGATAAAGAGTCCACCTTGCAGTGCAAGGGGCGCTGGTTTGATCCTGGGCCTGGGAAGATTACATGTGCTGCAGAGCGGCTGGACCAGTGTATTCAATTGGAGTGCATGCACCCGGAGCTGGTCTCTGCAGCGAGAGAGGCCACTGCAATGGGAGGCCCACACAGGCCAAAGAACAAAGATGGATGAAAATAAATAAATGAAAGACCAATAAAAGAGGCCAAAATCTAAAAAAAGAAAAAGTGAGGGATTATTCTTTCCTTGTATATATAATGAGGATAGCAAGTCTTACATTAGAGATTGTGGTGAGGATTAAATAAACAATATATTTTGCCTGATTGACCCAGTGAGTGGCTCAAAGCAAGTGCTCACCAGATGGTGGCACCAGTAGTGGTAGTAATAACTACTATTATTATTTGTTAGCATGATGGTTAGTGTTGTTACAGTAGTAGTTTTCTAAAGCAATTTTAGGGTCACACTTTTCACTAATTATTCTCTCAAATTAGAAATGAAGGATAATTATTTGACTATAACCTTTGGAGAGTCATTAATTCAAGGTAGCACTCCCTTCAATTATACCATTAATTTGTTTATCATCTCCATGCAAAATCAAGGCACTCAATTACCACAAAAAAATTTTCAGTGTCTCACTAAATAGTTTTTTGATTTGTTCTTAAGTGACAGTTTTATCATAAAATAATTTAGTCTAAATAAGTATGCAACAGTAGTTTTATTATTTATAGTAACACTATGTTTACAAGAAATTGCAATGTACTTTTCATAGACTCCATAAGATCTTATGGATTAATTTAATGTTTATAGTTTCAAAATAAAAGTAGTGATTATTATGATAAAACATATCAGCAAGAAATTAATAATACTGCTAGAATCTTTGCTTTTTAAAAAGCACATTCTGTGATTAGGAAGAAGAGTTAAGACAAACATGAAGACTACAAAAAAAAAAAAAAGCTGGTTATCCCTCTGTGGATCAAGATAGTACTATATACACATTTTAAATAAATCAATTAATTGAAGGTTTATGATAGACAGCCGTAAATGTAAAAGTTAACCAAAATATTTCTAGGTAAATAATATACAATTAAAACATACTTGGTTCATAATTTTACAAGTAAAGATTACCATCTGTTATATTACCATGAAAAAATACACATAAATATAAAGCACTGAATGAAAGGAAGCATTGAAAAACTCAACTTTTAAAATATTGACACAAAATATTTCCTTTGTAAATGTTGACAGATTTCAGAAGAAATGAGACAAAAATGGGTGAAATATTGTCTAAATACCATAAACTTTAAATATTCAAGAATAAGTCATAGAAGAAAATTTAAAACTCTGAAATTATAAGTGAGTAATTGCTGCTGATTTTTTAAGTAAAAGTGATTGCCAAAGGAAATCACTTATTTTAAAGTTAAATCTTACGCAGAGTGTGAAATAAATGATATATAACCATAGATCTCCTACTTTTATATAGTGAAGGCAGTTCTAAAGTCCCCTGGAGGGCAAAGCCATTTCTGTTTGTGGCTTTTTTATGTTCCAGTGCTTCCTCACGCTGAATCAGTTTTTTAGGAACACCCAATACCAATGTGTACATCTATAGTATATACTTTAGTAGAAATATAAATGCATGTGGCTTTCTACCAAAAACCTCAACTGAATTAAGAGAAGCACTGGGGTTTTGCTTTTAGTAAAGAATTATGAGCTCCTTTTTCTTTAGAGTGTTTGCATCTATTTCATGAGGGATACTGATCTGCAATTTTCTTTTATTCTAATGTCTGTCTGGTATCAAAGTGATGCTTGCCTTACAGAATGAGTTGGGAAGTATTCCTTTCTTTTCACTTTTCTGGAAGTGTTTGTGAGAATTGCTTTTTTTCTTTCTTCCTTCCTCAAAAGTTGAGCAGAATTCTCAAGTCAAGCCATTTTGGGCCTGTCATTTTTTCATGGAAATACTTTTAATTACACATTTAATTTCTTTCAGATATAGGGTTACTCACGTTACCTATCTCTTCTTGAGTAAGCTTTGATAGTTTGTGTCTTTCAAAATGAACTTGCTAATTTCATCTTAGTTGTTGAATTTATTCGCATTTAAGCTGTTCATAAGACTCCCTCATTATCTTTATTAATATTAGCATAATATGTAATGATATCTCTTCTCTCATTCTTGGAATTAGTAACTTGCGTCCTAAACCTTTTTTTCTTTATCAGTCTGGCTAGAGGTTTATCGATTTTTTTGATCTTCTCAAATAACCAACTTTTGGTTTCATTTATTTTTCTCTATTTTTATGTTTTATATTTTATTGATCTCTGTTCTGATCTTTACTATTTCCTTTCTCTGAAATAAATGTGAAGTGCTGATGGAGACATGAATTCATGCATTTCTAAAACACCCTGTTAGCCTTACCACAAGAAATTAGAATGCAAAGCATGAGCAAAATCTAGACTCTAAATGTGGTATACTTGAATGACATACTAGTCAGAGTTCAGTTAGTGAGGCATTAGAACCTCTGTAAAGTTTTTAACGAGCAGAAAAACAGAAACAAAAATAATATTCTAAAATGCAACAGTGATTATAATATTCAGAAATTCATCATGGTAAAGCAATTTTCTCATGATCTGTCTAAATCAAGTTGGGTTAGTAATGGGATGGGCCTGAGGAAAGATCAAGTCCCAGAGAATAGAACAGAGGTTTCAAATTGTGGTTTTTGTACTACTCATTCCCAAATTATTTAGGGATATACGTTTAAATGCAGATGTCTAAGCCTCATTTCACAGAGTTACTGAATCATAATTTCTAAGAGTTGAACCCTAGAACCTATACTTTTAATAAGCACTCTTGGTGATTTTTCATGCATATTAAAATTTTTTCACATTAAAATTTGAAAATGACTAGAAGTAATCTCATTTGAACCAGGCAGAATATCAGGTCCACTCAATAGGCACCAAAAAGAAAAAATCTAAATATGCAGGCAAGACATGGTATCAAGGGAATCTGACAGTAAGCAGTTTATGTAGACTATGACAGGAGTGGAAGGAAGGTCCTATAAGTGTAAACACGTGAAAATCCAAAACTGGAGCAATTTGTTAGGAGTCAGGCACCAGCAATAGGTGAAGTTTCAAATAAACTGATGAGTATCAGACAAGTAGCAATTTGTAAGGATCCAGTTGTACAGACTTGGGTTTCAGGATTGGGTTCTAAGGTACATGAGGTTAGAGTGATCAAAGAACTTCAGTCCCAAAGCAGGGTCAAAGTCCGATACAAGAACCTAAATGATATTACCTGAACCAGTAAAAGGACCAGGGTGATAGCCTACTCCTCAGGGCCAGGGTAAGCTCACGACTGAAGAAAGACCAGGTCTTTTTCTTTATAAAAGTTTTTTTTTTGGTTTTTTAAAGGAGGTTTATCGATTTTTGATCTTCTCAAATAACCAACTTTTGGTTTCATTTATTTTTCTCTATTTTTATGTTTTATATTTTATTGATCTCTGTTCTGATCTTTACTATTTCCTTTCTCTGAAATAAATGTGAAGTGCTGATGGAGACATGAATTCATGCATTTCTAAAACACCCTGTTAGCCTTACCACAAGAAATTAGAATGCAAAGCATGAGCAAAATCTAGACTCTAAATGTGGTATACTTGAATGACATACTAGTCAGAGTTCAGTTAGTGAGGCATTAGAACCTCTGTAAAGTTTTTAACGAGCAGAAAAACAGAAACAAAAATAATATTCTAAAATGCAACAGTGATTATAATATTCAGAAATTCATCATGGTAAAGCAATTTTCTCATGATCTGTCTAAATCAAGTTGGGTTAGTAATGGGATGGGCCTGAGGAAAGATCAAGTCCCAGAGAATAGAACAGAGGTTTCAAATTGTGGTTTTTGTACTACTCATTCCCAAATTATTTAGGGATATACGTTTAAATGCAGATGTCTAAGCCTCATTTCACAGAGTTACTGAATCATAATTTCTAAGAGTTGAACCCTAGAACCTATACTTTTAATAAGCACTCTTGGTGATTTTTCATGCATATTAAAATTTTTTCACATTAAAATTTGAAAATGACTAGAAGTAATCTCATTTGAACCAGGCAGAATATCAGGTCCACTCAATAGGCACCAAAAAGAAAAAATCTAAATATGCAGGCAAGACATGGTATCAAGGGAATCTGACAGTAAGCAGTTTATGTAGACTATGACAGGAGTGGAAGGAAGGTCCTATAAGTGTAAACACGTGAAAATCCAAAACTGGAGCAATTTGTTAGGAGTCAGGCACCAGCAATAGGTGAAGTTTCAAATAAACTGATGAGTATCAGACAAGTAGCAATTTGTAAGGATCCAGTTGTACAGACTTGGGTTTCAGGATTGGGTTCTAAGGTACATGAGGTTAGAGTGATCAAAGAACTTCAGTCCCAAAGCAGGGTCAAAGTCCGATACAAGAACCTAAAAATGATATTACCTGAACCAGTAAAAGGACCAGGGTGATAGCCTACTCCTCAGGGCCAGGGTAAGCTCAGAGAAGGACCACTGCAGAGACTTATTTGAAGCTCAGTCAGCACAAGAGGCTCTTGGATTTCTTTGCCCACAGCCTGTATCAGTCTGAGACATGTCACAAGGATTAGCTTCCTCCAGGGAGCTAAGTGGTCCTGATGAAAGGAATAGAAAAGACCTATCTGACTCAACTCCTCATCCCCTACTTGAACTCTCTCTCAGACATCAGCCTTAGGATGTTGTCACAGAGGTAACAGTGTTTTTTCTCAATAGTTGTAATAACCGCAGCCAGCTGTGAAAGAGCTGACTCCTAAACAGAATAGGTCCCTGAGGTGAGCAAGGTGCACCTGGATTCCTGAGCCAACAGCAAGTTGTCTTTTACCCCCAAGGAATTCTGAAATGTCAGTCTAGGGTAGAGAACCCAGGTATCTACCATGCAATTTTACTTTTCTTTAAAGTAGCAGATCACTTTTTCAGTGAAAGAAAGACTAATTTTTAGCTCACTATTGGATGAACTCATAAACGCTTAAGTTCCTTCATGCTTAGAGACAAGGTCGTAGAAACCTAAGCTGAATTCCTCCATTCCCTCGATGAAACTCAGTAAGTGGACAGAGGGCAACTAGTTCTTACTAACCAAGTGATTACTAATCTGGCAGATACACTCTAGGGGTGTGGGAAGTGAGTAAAGAAATGTGAGAAATGTCAGAACCAGCGCCAAAGAAAATCACAAGGGCAGGGTTGAATAGAACTAGGAGAGGCTGCTGGGTGAAGGCCAACCCCTTGTCTAGTTCATGTGCCCCTTTGGTTACTGCCCCAGCTGTCCCACTCCTGGATCTATGCGACTCCTGTGGTACTCCTTCCCTGGACCTGTGGAACATTTCCCACTCATCCTATTCACCCACAAAGAAATACTCTCAAAATCAATTGGGTGGTGATTATGAGCTATTACATGCCTGCTGTGCTAAAAGGGATATAAGGCAATTTGGAGAAAACCTTTCAAGATAGGCTTTAAAAAAAAAATTTCAGTATATCAAGGAGTGATATCACTTCTAAGTTGAAAACTCAGAGTCAAGCTACAGTCCTTTCATAATATTGGCTCCTTTGGTTTACAAAGTTGCTATATTTCTAAAGCAAATGCCATAAGACATATGAAAGATTCACTCTTGATGTGAAGAGAGGAAAAAAGAAAAGGCAACCATTTCAATAGTGGAACTGACAGACTCAGATTCAATAACTGAATGAATGAATGGATTAGTAACATTTTCTTGCTTTGCCCTGTGGAGGGGCCTGTTGCTCTGCCTTGAGTAGTTTCCTAAATGTCACTCTTCAGGGTCTCTGTCCATTGAACTCAGATTTAGAATTACGGAAGTAGAACAGAAAAGATGCTTAAAATTCAGTTCCTCAATTGAGGAAACTGAGGCCTGGAAAAAGAACAGAATTTCCCAAACCAAGACTAAAAGTTTCATTTCTTGATTCCTAGTCCAATGCTCTTTTCACTCTGTTGACTTTCTTGATGTTAGTTATTTTTTATTTTTTAGTTTTGAAAATTACTTTCCCAAACCTACTGGGACTAAAGCTTTTCAGTATCTTCCTTTAATTGTTATATGTCATGCACTCCCCGTTTCTGGTTATTACCTTTATGAGGGATAGGGTGTTGCAAAACATGGAGAATATTTTGATAATAAATGCACTACAAAGATAACCTATTTTGTGCTAAGAATCACAAATAACTTACTGGAATAAATATCATGGAATCATAACTTGCTTTAAGTTCATTTATGATGGTCAACAGTATCTGACAAAGTGAGAGAGGAGTAGTGAGTAAAGAAATAACTCACTGGAGGCTTCCCTGGTGGTCCAGTGGGTAAGGACACTGCCTTGCAGTGCAAGGGGCACCAGTTCGATCCCTGGCCCAGGAAGACCCCACATGCCGTGGAGCAGCTAGACAGCTGTGTCTAACTACTGAGCCTGAGTGCTGGAGCACATATGCCTGGAGCCGGTGCTCTGCAGCGAGAGAGGCCACTGCGATCAGAGGCCTACACAGGCCAAGGAACAAAGATGGAAATGAAAGACCAATAGAAGTGGCTGACGGAAAAAAAAAACACTCTTAAAAAAAAAAAAAAAGAAATAATTCACTAGAATATAAATAATACAATTGATTTAGGAGTTACTTAAAAGAGCAACTTAAAAAGAATCTGAAAAAGGGGCTTCCCTGGAGGTCCAGTGGGTATAAAGAGTCCACCTTGCAGTGCAAGGGGCACCGATTTGATCCCTGGCCCGGGAAAATCCCACATGCCACGGAACGGCTGGACCAGTGTGTCCAACTGCAAGTCAGCGCTCTGGAGCACATGTGCCCAGAGCTGCTGTTCTGCAATGAGGTCACTGCAATGGGAGACCCACACAGGCCAAAGAAATAAAGACGGATGAAAATAAATAAATAATAAGAGGCCAAAATTAAAATAAAGAAAAACCTTAAAAAAAAGAATCTGAAAAAGTATATACATGTTTATATATACACACACACATATAACTGAATCACTTTGCTCTACACTAGAAACCAATCCAACATTGTAAATCAACTATACTTCAATAAAAAAGAATTTTGATAAAAAAGCAATTTAGACAAAATCTTTGAACTTCGGATCTCAGGCATAATGTGGCAGAAAGAACACTGTCTTGGAATTCAGAAAATCAGGGTGACCATCCTGATTTACATAGTTTACCAGCTGCATGATCTTGAGTAGATCACTTGAACTCCCCTAAGCTTAACTATATTATGCATAAAATGTAAATAAAAATCTTGGCTATTTCAAAGGACTATCAGAAGAATTAAATCAAATAATGTATAAATGAGTGTTATAATTCAAATACCAGGACTATATGCAGTGTAATAGCAAGGGACCAAGTGTGTTGTATTCAACAGACTATTTCTGGTGTGTTCCTATAACAGAGTCTGGTACCTAGTAAACACAATAAATACATATTAAATAAATTAAGGCAATGACAGGGAAATTTTCATTCTTATTACTCTTTTCTTACTAGAGAAACATTTATGCTGGATTAGGCCAAGTATTGGAGTACAGCTGAGGTGGGAGAAACAAAAAAGAAGGAAAGAAGGATTCAGCAATCCTTTGATTCACATCTTTCCTAAGACAGAAGCAGAGGTGGCAGAATTAAAGAAAGGATGATCAAATTGAACAATCCCCAAATTTGCCCATTTTTTTCCCCCTGCTGCTTTCATTCCACCTCTCCATCCATGAAAATTACTTCCACTATTAGTTAAACTTTTAAGACTGCCTTTGGGCACCTACCTCTTTAATTTTGGTCATTTTACACCATTAGATTCAGTGTTTTTATTGAAATCTGTATATACTCTCTCTTTGGTTAGTAGGAAGAGTGGCATTATAAATTTATATTGAATGTAACTAATTCAAAGTCCTCCCTCCTCCTTTTTCTTTCCTCTTCTCTTGGCCACTGTAGCCTTTGGAGAAAAGACAGCCAACTGCAAGTGCTCTTTGAAAGGAGAATCAGTTCAGTTCTTTCTGCTTCAAACTCTGAGTGATCATAGCTAAAAGTCCTATGGGATAGGTGTCTGGTTAGAAACACATCTCTCTCTGAATTACACTTCTTCAATCTTATCAATGTGCTCCATCACACACACAGGAATTTCATAAAAATGTTTTTCTCTGCACACAGGTCAGGGTTTTCCAGGCCCTTGGGGAACAAATAATATGGCCTAAATGTCTGCACAACTGAAGAACCATGTTTCCCCACTGGAACACTATGTTCTTGGTACTTGGCAGACTTTGGGAACACCCCATACCACATGTACTTTAGAGGATGCAGACAGGTCACAAAATTAAATCAGTCTTGTCTGGCCAAACATCTTCAACCTACTTCTAATAAGTTTGAATTAATTGATAGCCTTATCCTCCTCCAGTCACACTTGTTTACAGACAATCCAAACTGGTTTTAACTGGATTCAGATAAATTCCCCTCCTTTTTGCATTCACAAATACAACTGACAGGAACAAACAAAAACCTTTTTATCTTTAAAGAGCAGTGTGGTAATAAAGACTTTGGACCTTGAGCTTACAGAAGACTAATGAGATAATGTCTAAAATGTGTTTGAGCTGCATGTGTGAAAGGCTCTAAGGAGATAGAAAATATGATAAATAATGCAAGAAATCTGTGTGTCAGGAAATCTCTTGTTATCTGGAGGGATAAGTACTAAATAAATACTTTACAAACATGTACCTGCTAATCATATCCATCAATGCTAGCTCAGGTAAACTGAAAAGTCCTATTATTCCTATTATAGTAAATAAGAATCTTGGTTTCTGATGAAAGACTATCCTAGAAAATGCCAACAGGGATCATGGCTTTTAGGTAATGCCTTTACTTTAAACGAAGCTTCCAACTTCAATTTTAGCTCTTGGACAGTTTTATAAATGTGAAAGCACCAACCCTAGCCCCCTCCAACTTTCCATTCAATTCAAGCCAAACACATCCCATGGGTAATTTCCTGCTATATTGAATGTAACTAATTCAAAGTCCTCCCTCCTCCTTTTTCTTTCCTCTTCTCTTGGCCACTGTAGCCTTTGGAGAAAAGACAGCCAACTGCAAGTGCTCTTTGAAAGGAGAATCAGTTCAGTTCTTTCTGCTTCAAACTCTGAGTGATCATAGCTAAAAGTCCTATGGGATAGGTGTCTGGTTAGAAACACATCTCTCTCTGAATTACACTTCTTCAATCTTATCAATGTGCTCCATCACACACACAGGAATTTCATAAAAATGTTTTTCTCTGCACACAGGTCAGGGTTTTCCAGGCCCTTGGGGAACAAATAATATGGCCTAAATGTCTGCACAACTGAAGAACCATGTTTCCCCACTGGAACACTATGTTCTTGGTACTTGGCAGACTTTGGGAACACCCCATACCACATGTACTTTAGAGGATGCAGACAGGTCACAAAATTAAATCAGTCTTGTCTGGCCAAACATCTTCAACCTACTTCTAATAAGTTTGAATTAATTGATAGCCTTATCCTCCTCCAGTCACACTTGTTTACAGACAATCCAAACTGGTTTTAACTGGATTCAGATAAATTCCCCTCCTTTTTGCATTCACAAATACAACTGACAGGAACAAACAAAAACCTTTTTATCTTTAAAGAGCAGTGTGGTAATAAAGACTTTGGACCTTGAGCTTACAGAAGACTAATGAGATAATGTCTAAAATGTGTTTGAGCTGCATGTGTGAAAGGCTCTAAGGAGATAGAAAATATGATAAATAATGCAAGAAATCTGTGTGTCAGGAAATCTCTTGTTATCTGGAGGGATAAGTACTAAATAAATACTTTACAAACATGTACCTGCTAATCATATCCATCAATGCTAGCTCAGGTAAACTGAAAAGTCCTATTATTCCTATTATAGTAAATAAGAATCTTGGTTTCTGATGAAAGACTATCCTAGAAAATGCCAACAGGGATCATGGCTTTTAGGTAATGCCTTTACTTTAAACGAAGCTTCCAACTTCAATTTTAGCTCTTGGACAGTTTTATAAATGTGAAAGCACCAACCCTAGCCCCCTCCAACTTTCCATTCAATTCAAGCCAAACACATCCCATGGGAATTTCCTGCTATCCTAAATTGAGAAAAATCACAAAGCACAACCTCTTTTGGGTTCTTGAACTATCAAAATACACTCAACAAATAATGTTCTCAACCAATGACCACATAATGGACTTTAATAACTTAAGAGCTCAACTCAATTACCTACAAATTTTCAGGCAAGTCCCTTCATTTAAAAGGACACAAAACCTTTATTTCTTCCCCTGTCATCTTTTATTATAACAGTGACAAATAAACTAATTTTTTTTCATGAAGTCCACAAAATAACAAATGAGAGATGAAATTTAGCAAAAAATATTCTGATTGGATCTTCAAAAACATTTGACATATGCTCTTCTCACAAGTTCCTAAGTACCAATAAATCTCTCATTTGTTAAAAATCAGTATCATTTCATGTTTCAGAACCTTACTTGAAATGAGTCATTACCTCTTTGAAATCAACTGATCTTAAAAGTTTTTTAGAAATTAAGTCACAAAATTTCTATTAGAAAATTCAAAGTCTCAGAACCAGGAAGAACTTTGATATATGATCTAATTCAGTCCTTGCTTATAGACAAGGTGAATTCGGTTAATAATCATTAAAACTGATAATCTGTGGACAATGGGCCATGCTTGACCTTATGAGATATATATACCAGGTGATAACTCCCTCCTCTCAAAGGGGTTTATAGTCCAGTGATGTGTTTTCCTAAGTGCATCACTTGAGGGAGAAGGTATGATGTTAAAAATGAACATTTCTAGGCTCTACCTCAGACTCACCGAGTCAGCAATTCTAGACAATTCACTCAGGAATCTGCATTTTAGAAAGCATCCCAGAAAAATTCTTACGCACAATAATGTTTAATAATCAATTCTCTTGTAGGTCTGAAAGATGTGTACAAAATAATACTAGTATCAGTTAGAGAAGCATTGAATATTAATAGGTTAATTAATTAATAGGGGCTAGCCCTATTAATATCTTCTAGAGACATAAAAAGAAATTGATCAGCATCTTCCCTATTGCCAGATATTTATCAGAAAATTGTCATGCGTGAGCCTTTACCCAATCTTCTAAATTATATTCTAAGACTAACCCTAAATTAGTCTAAGCTATCAATTTAAAAAAAAAAAAAAAAAAACCCTTAATGCAGAAACTTAAAAAATCTCTCATGATCTACCATTCTCCCTCAAATGCCTAACAGATACGACATTTAGTTTGGTTTGATTTAGCTCATGAACTGCATATTTTAGTCTATTTTCTTCCCATGAGGAGAACAGTATTCATAAGGAATAGTAATTTTCATAAGTTTTTCCTTTGACAGAAATACAAAAACTACTACAGAAAATTTGAATTCAGAAACAGGTAAGATATTTGGACTTTAAGAATGTAAAACTACTAGTAGTATTAATTAACACAGATTTTCTACAGTCTCAAAGACCTAACACTGTGTACATGGGCTACCAATGCATATTTTAGGATAGTCTGACTTGGTAGAAGTAAGATGGGTAACTGAATTTTTAACAAGCATTTCAGCTGGTTCTGATGCGAATGGCTTTGAAACATTCCAAGGATTTCAAGATTTCAGGAAGCCAAGCTCATGTCTAAATCTCCCTTTGAGTCTAAATCAATACATTAAACACATTAGATGGGAAATACATGCATATTTAATTGAAGTAACCGCAAAAGGGAACAAAGAGGGAAATTCAGTTTATTAAATCAGAATCCACTTTCTGTAAGTTAGAACTGGATCTTGCTTATAACATAATCACTGTCCTTCAGAATGAGGAGCCACATGTAGTATAAAAGCAACTTAATATAGGCTTTTGCTGTTCCTTTTCAAAAGAGTATATAAAATATGCTAATCATCTACTTTTAAAATTAAAAACATGCTGAACTGGCTACAGTTGACCTAAGGTAGGATAAATGAGAAATATTCTTTTGGTCAACAGCAAACAATCAGAGAAATATAATTCTTAGGATGATATAAGATAAAACTAAGTGGTATCTATCCCTGATTACTCCTAATGTAAGGGCTGTAATTTCCTCATTCCCACAGGAATTAACTGTGGACAAATTAAACACTTATGGCATTATCTAATTACTAATAACTCACAGAAAACTGAGATGTTGTTGTCCTCTCTTCTTTCAGGAAGGGAGACCAGAATATGATTGGTTTCTGAAACTGTAAGCTTTCTGGGAGTCTAGGAAGCATGAGCTATGGATGGGTAGACAGACAAATACACACACATACGGACATATATATATAATAGATACATATAACATGTTCTCTCAAATAGTCCACAAACCTGTAAAAGGAGCCTTGGATTAGTACTTAATGACTGCATGACCCTGAACAACTCACTCAGCCCCTCAGAGGCTCAGTTTTCTTAGCTGTCAAATCAGTACCCAGGTCGGCATGGGCCCAGGCTCTTTCCACTCAGTGATGATGCTTCTACACCACAGTCCCTAGCTGAGGTCTATGTGGGAGGATCACAAGAGATAATTTGCATAAAAGTGCTCTGGAAGCTGTAAAGCACTATACAGGTGAAGCAGATTATTATTAGTCTTTTTTGAAGCCCCCCTATAAGGATACAAAGTGGCCCAGAAAAGAAAACAGGGTAGAGAAACCTGAAATACAACATCTCCAGTGACTAGATCATCCTCCTGTACATGGCAGGTGGTGCTTAATAAGTACTGAGTGAGTAAAGAGAAACACAAGTCTGTGTTTCCACCATACTTGGTATGATACCAAGAAGGAATAAATATACCAAAAATCAAAGATAGTTTGATTCAATCATGTAAATAAACCACAATGCCCCAAGAGTCTAAAATCTTAAACTAAAAAGTACTTGATATGAAAGAACATTAAAATGTAAAGTATGACCCACCATTTACAAAGAAATGGTTATGGTCTTACCTTTTCAGTACTTGAGATGAAGCCTTGAAGGGATTGCAGAATCTGGGTGAGGTGGCTGATTTTTTCCCCTATATCTGGTGGATCTGCATAATCATCCTAGTAACCTTTAAAAGATAAAACTAAGTGGTATCTATCCCTGATTACTCCTAATGTAAGGGCTGTAATTTCCTCATTCCCACAGGAATTAACTGTGGACAAATTAAACACTTATGGCATTATCTAATTACTAATAACTCACAGAAAACTGAGATGTTGTTGTCCTCTCTTCTTTCAGGAAGGGAGACCAGAATATGATTGGTTTCTGAAACTGTAAGCTTTCTGGGAGTCTAGGAAGCATGAGCTATGGATGGGTAGACAGACAAATACACACACATACGGACATATATATATAATAGATACATATAACATGTTCTCTCTCAAATAGTCCACAAACCTGTAAAAGGAGCCTTGGATTAGTACTTAATGACTGCATGACCCTGAACAACTCACTCAGCCCCTCAGAGGCTCAGTTTTCTTAGCTGTCAAATCAGTACCCAGGTCGGCATGGGCCCAGGCTCTTTCCACTCAGTGATGATGCTTCTACACCACAGTCCCTAGCTGAGGTCTATGTGGGAGGATCACAAGAGATAATTTGCATAAAAGTGCTCTGGAAGCTGTAAAGCACTATACAGGTGAAGCAGATTATTATTAGTCTTTTATGAAGCCCCGCTATAAGGATACAAAGTGGCCCAGAAAAAGAAAACAGGGTAGAGAAACCTGAAATACAACATCTCCAGTGACTAGATCATCCTCCTGTACATGGCAGGTGGTGCTTAATAAGTACTGAGTGAGTAAAGAGAAACACAAGTCTGTGTTTCCACCATACTTGGTATGATACCAAGAAGGAATAAATATACCAAAAATCAAAGATAGTTTGATTCAATCATGTAAATAAACCACAATGCCCCAAGAGTCTAAAATCTTAAACTAAAAAGTACTTGATATGAAAGAACATTAAAATGTAAAGTATGACCCACCATTTACAAAGAAATGGTTATGGTCTTACCTTTTCAGTACTTGAGATGAAGCCTTGAAGGGATTGCAGAATCTGGGTGAGGTGGCTGATTTTTTCCCCTATATCTGGTGGATCTGCATAATCATCCTAGTAACCTTTAAAAGAAATAACAAACTCTATAGAATGCTGGTTACCTAATAAGCTGTTTTGAATCTGGGAGGTTGACTTTTAGTGGACTCAGATTTAAACAAACCAGATCTATCCCCTAAGCGCCCCTCCTAGATACACACACAAAAGGAGATTGGGTAGGGGTTGATGGGGCAAGAAGGGAAGAAGTCATTTACTTTATAAGCTAATTCGGAGACCTTTGCCAGTTTTCCAGAACACGCAAAGTGTAATTTAAGTGTAAATACTCAAATCACTGTACATTCAACTTTTGACATAGCACGTTCCATCAACTTTTGTGGAATGAGGTAAATACAAACTGAGAAACAACAAACTGAAAAATTTAGGGGAAAAAAATGTTTTCTTCTGGGTGGGCCTTAATTGTCTTTTTTTCCCTCATTTGCAAATGTATTTTTACGCTGGATAACATTTCCAAAAACAAGGGTGTTTTCTCTGTTGTTGAAATGAAGCAAACACGTTCACATTCAGAGCCACAAAACTGCCCAACTGTTAGTGGGAAAAAAAAAGACAAAAGTTTTCCACTGGCCATTTGCCTCTCCTATCCCCATACAATCTTTCCTATTGGCCCCTCTCTCTAGGAGGGCCCCTGAGGCTGCCTGATGGAACTGATTGTGAAACCGTTTTATGCAGTTGAGAACTATTTAATAGATTCTTCAAAATCACGGAGACCACCCACAATATGCTCCATCTTTGGCGGAAGTGTCTTTTCTCAGTACTGGATAAACTGTAGGCTAAATGACCCAGGTTTCTGGGTCATGATTTTAAAAAAAGAGAGAGAGAGTGGGGAACTCTCTTCTCTCACCCCAAATTCATGCAAAAGTCCTTTAACCTCTCTCTGGGGAGGAGGCAGGGCAAGAGAATTTAGTGACAAGATCCCAACCAAAGTAAACCTTGCAAAGTGAGCAAAAAGATTTCAGTTCTGGGTCGAGGGAGGGAGCGCCATGCCATGAACACCGGTCCCTCCCTTCGCAAAGCTTCTCAGCGTGGGAACTGTCGCCTGGGCGGCCCCGTGGCCGGGAATCACGGCGCCGGGCCCGCGAGGGCTCCCTGAGAACGGGCGCTGGCTTTGTTTCACCCGTCCGCGTTCCTCTCCTCCCAGCCTGCTCTCACACACAGGTGCTCAATAAATGGGCGACGCAGGAAGCGGAAAACCCGACTCTGCCCGCACGCCTCAAGGGCGAACGACAGGGAACGCCGGGTTCCTCAGGACCCCGGTCTCCTCGGTTCACGGAGGCCGCCTGACCTGTGCTGTTAACGGCCCCAGCAACAGGAGCGCACCCAAGAAAGGAGAGCTGCCGGAGCCAAGATGGAGAGGAAGCGGGCGAGCCAGGGAGGCGGCGCCCGCGCAGACCTAGTAGACCCACCTGCCGGCGGCGCCGGCCGTCCAGCCCCGCGCTCCCATTGACCAGAAGGCCGGCGCGGGCGGCGCGCGGGGCGGGGGCGGGGGCGGAGGCGGGAGGGCGGCCGCAGCGCGAGCCTGGCCCCAAGCCCCGCCCCCGCCGGGCGCGCGCGAGTCCACCTCGGGGGGCCTCGTGGGGAGCGGGGGAGGGGCGGGAGGCCACGCCGCGCGCGCGCGCTGCCGCGAGTTGACGCGGGCCCCGACGCGCGCGCCGCCCCCGCCCCCGCCCCCGCCCCTCCCCGTCCCGGGGGCCCGGCGCGCGGCCCTGCTGACGTCAGCGGGCGGTTGGCGGTGCGGGGTGCGCAGAGCCGCTGGCGCACTCGCGCGCTGCGCTCGCCGATTCCCCCGCCCGGACTGTGCGCGCGCGCTCGCTCCCTCTTCATTTTTTTTTTTTCCCCTCCCCTCCTCTCAGCCTCTCTCTCCCCTTCGAGCTCCCGGCTGCCCGCGGCTCCCTCGCGCTCTCCCTCTCTCTCCAGTAGGCTCCATCGAGCGATGCGAGCTCTGGGAGACCGCGACGCCGCCTCCCGCTAGAGACCTGCCCCCCAGCCCGGCCCCTTGCCCAGCCCTGCCCAGCGCGCGGGGGTCGGCGAAGGCGCCGCGGACGCACCGACGGCTGAGGATCCGCGATGCAAATGCACTAGCGGCTCCCCCTAACTCACTCCCTCCACACCCCGCGCCGCCTCCTCCGGCAGCAGCGACAGAAGGACCCACCCTGCACCCCCACCCCACCCTCCGCCGGCTCCGGCTGCGGCTCCTGCCTCGACTATTATTTTATTTATTTTGGGTCGTGCACAAGCCTCAGTGCCTGCAGCCCGCGCCTCCTCGGACCGCGGGCGCCTCCTCCCTTGACTCCGGAGCCCCAGACCCCAGCCACCTTCGCCTCGACACCCCCAGCACCCCACCAGCTGCCGCGAGTCGTCGCGGCTGGAATCTTATTAGAGGCTGTCTTTTTGGGGGTTCGGGTTTCCCGACATTTTTGCTTTCGGCCAAGGGAAGGCTATCGTGATTTTCTCCCCTTTGAGCCCAGGTTCTGCTCTCTGGGGGGGTGGGGGGCGCGCCGAGCCGGGGAGCCGTGCCAGCCGAGTCGTGCGGGCTGTGGCAGGGAAGGGGCCACCATGGGATGTACTCTGAGCGCAGAGGAGCGAGCCGCCCTCGAGCGGAGCAAGGCGATTGAGAAAAACCTCAAAGAGGATGGCATCAGCGCCGCCAAAGACGTGAAATTACTCCTGCTGGGTAAGGACCGGGGCGACCACCCCCATCCCTCGACCCCGGCCACGCTACACCCTCCAGCCAGTTCCCCCACCCCACTTGCTCCTGGGGAGACCTGGTCCCCGAGTTGGCACCACGACTTGCCCAGGATTGCCCGCTCCCTGGCATGCCTGACCCCCTCCCGCAGCCGCCCCCCCCTTCCCCTGGTCTGGCACTCACCAATTTTCCCCCCTGTCTGTCCCAACAGGGGCTGGAGAATCAGGAAAAAGCACCATTGTGAAGCAGATGAAGTAAGTCCCCGTGGCACTGGGATTTGTACTTTTATTAAGCATAATTTTTAAATGATTTTTATTACCTTGCTGACTTCGTATCACGGTCCAGGCCAGGCCCGGTTTTTAATTCGTGCTCACACACACACACACACACCCCTGAATTTGACTCCCCTCCCCCAGGCCCTGCGTTGGTTCTGGGTCCTCCACCCCAACTCCCGGGGTGGGTGTTTTTTTTTTTCTCCCCAGGGGGGTGGGGGGAAGGGGAGCGCCTGTAGTTGTATGAATGACAGTGTCCGCCATATTGATCGGAACATCATATTATTGGCATGATTATGATCATTACTCGATTGTGGGATGTTTCGTGTGTATGGCTGCCTCCATTGCTGTCCCGGTGTCTCTGTTTCGTTCTGTCTCTCTTTCGCTCTCCTTCCTCCACCCCCCACTCCACAGCCACAATCCCGTTTCCCCCGGCTCTTCTTATTGGGGCAGTGGTTTTGGAACTTGGCGAAAACATGGAGGGGACCCAGCCCTAGGCTGGGGTGGAGTATCAGGTGTCTGCTGTTCATGGGTTTGGTGCTGAATTAGAGGCTGTGGTTTCTGCCCCCTCCCCCCAGAAGGAGGAAGGTTAGGGGCAGGGACCGGGTGGTAGGGGAGGGAGTGGGTTTCCAAGCGAATGTGGCTGGCACAGGTGTATCCAAGGTAGAGGTGGACGGAGGACGCTGGCTGGGAGGCTGAAATGCCCGCCCCTTGCCGCTCTCCCTCCCACACCCTCCCCGCCTTTGCGCTCCTGACAGTGGCAGTTTTCCTTCACTCTCTGGCCTTGATCGGTGTATTTATTTACGTTCTGCATAGGCTGTTTCCGTGTAATCTACCCACAATGCGGATTTTAGGCCCCACTTGCCGCACCACCTCCTTCTGCCTTAGATATCAGTTTCCCCTTCTAATTAACTGGAGGTGGATTTGAGTCATGGTTGAAAATTAAAACAAAAATGGGATATTCCTTCCCTTTCATACTTTATCGGTGAGGAGCCTCGCCCCTGCTTGCTACTCTCAGGCTTGCCGCTTGCCCCATCCACTCCTGGTTAGCAGTTCCTGGTGAGCCCACGGGCAGTGTTGCTTGGGGAGGGGGTGGCTTCAGGGGAAGGGTGCGCGCCCTTGGGCCTCCCGGCTCTGCTGCTCGCCTTGGCCTGTCGGCTCGGGACGGAGGAGTTCGTTAAGAGCTTTTAGCGAGGATTCCACGTCGCTTTGCTGTGACACCTTCGTGCACACACAGCTCCTAATTAGGGGTTGCTGTACAGTAAACAAAAATGATTATTTTTCAACTTGACAGAATAGCTGAAGTAATTGCATCCCATAGGAAAACAATGGAAAATAAAAACCCCTTTCGCAGAAGGGTGGGTGGGAGACGAAGCATGCTTGCGGTTTCAAAAGCAATATGCAAAAATCTTGACGTGTCGATTGGCTGGCATGATTATGATCATTACTCGATTGTGGGATGTTTCGTGTGTATGGCCCGGCCCGTCTCTGTTTCGTTCTGTCTCTCTTTCGCTCTCCTTCCTCCACCCCCCACTCCACAGCCACAATCCCGTTTCCCCCGGCTCTTCTTATTGGGGCAGTGGTTTTGGAACTTGGCGAAAACATGGAGGGGACCCAGCCCTAGGCTGGGGTGGAGTATCAGGTGTCTGCTGTTCATGGGTTTGGTGCTGAATTAGAGGCTGTGGTTTCTGCCCCCTCCCCCCAGAAGGAGGAAGGTTAGGGGCAGGGACCGGGTGGTAGGGGAGGGAGTGGGTTTCCAAGCGAATGTGGCTGGCACAGGTGTATCCAAGGTAGAGGTGGACGGAGGACGCTGGCTGGGAGGCTGAAATGCCCGCCCCTTGCCGCTCTCCCCCTCCCCCACCCTCCCCGCCTTTGCGCTCCTGACAGTGGCAGTTTTCCTTCACTCTCTGGCCTTGATCGGTGTATTTATTTACGTTCTGCATAGGCTGTTTCCGTGTAATCTACCCACAATGCGGATTTTAGGCCCCACTTGCCGCACCACCTCCTTCTGCCTTAGATATCAGTTTCCCCTTCTAATTAACTGGAGGTGGATTTGAGTCATGGTTGAAAATTAAAACAAAAATGGGATATTCCTTCCCTTTCATACTTTATCGGTGAGGAGCCTCGCCCCTGCTTGCTACTCTCAGGCTTGCCGCTTGCCCCATCCACTCCTGGTTAGCAGTTCCTGGTGAGCCCACGGGCAGTGTTGCTTGGGGAGGGGGTGGCTTCAGGGGAAGGGTGCGCGCCCTTGGGCCTCCCGGCTCTGCTGCTCGCCTTGGCCTGTCGGCTCGGGACGGAGGAGTTCGTTAAGAGCTTTTAGCGAGGATTCCACGTCGCTTTGCTGTGACACCTTCGTGCACACACAGCTCCTAATTAGGGGTTGCTGTACAGTAAACAAAAATGATTATTTTTCAACTTGACAGAATAGCTGAAGTAATTGCATCCCATAGGAAAACAATGGAAAATAAAAACCCCTTTCGCAGAAGGGTGGGTGGGAGACGAAGCATGCTTGCGGTTTCAAAAGCAATATGCAAAAAATCTTGCATGTGTAACAGGCATGACAAGCGGGTTCTAGGCGGCGCCATGATGGTAGGGAATAGCGACTCGGAGACAGTTTCTCCCGTCGGCTTGACATGTTCTTATTTTTGTTCCAGAGCTCCCTGGGGCTTTCTTTGCAGAGGCCCCTCGGCCTGCCGCACCCCACAGAGCCACGGGTAATTTGGCCTGGGGCTTCTCTGGAGCTTGTGCAACCCAAATGGATGGGGAGTTGGGGCCTGGGGAATAGCTCCTTGCCACAAGGTGCATGTTGCATCTCTCAGGAGCTCTTGCAGGTCGGTAAATGCAAACAGCACCATACCTCTCTCCCACCGTGGGCGGTTTCAAAACTTCGGAACTCCGTTAATCTGCAGTGGCCGGCTTGAAGCCGCGTAGAAGCCCCAGCCACCGGAGCTGGGTGAGGTTTCAGGCGCTGAGAGTGGTGGACAGCGCCCAGCCGAGGCTGGAAAAGTCGATGAGGCTCAGCTTGATGGCGCTCGGCTCGACTCGGCTCAGGCTGGGCGCGGGGCTCGGAGGGACTCGGCTGTGTTCGGAGCCGAGCCGGGGCCCCGGCGGAGAGAGCCGAGCTTCTTCGAAGGGGGCCGAGGGCTTTCGGAAACATTCGGGTGAAGGGATGGAATGCGGGTAGACGCCTGCCTGGAAATTAACTTTGCATCTGCCAAAGCAACTCCTTACCTGCTTTTCCTGAACAACCAAAATTAGGTTGATTTTTTAAGTGTAAAATATATATACTGAGTCCCTTGAAGTCTACTTCGATTTTTTAGTTCAGAGAGCCCTGCTCTCCAAGGAGATAGTTGTGCCATTTTAGAATGAAAATTCCTAATTGTGTCCTAGGGCAGGAAGTTTTAAATGAATGCTGTATTTCGACCTCCCAGGGAAAATCTTAAGGTCTCATAGTTGGTTACTCTGAGGAGGGAGAAAAAAGAAAAATCAAGCGTTAGGGGTTTCAGATGGTTAAATCAGAGGTCCCAGCGCTTTTTCTCTTTTCTCCTGCACTACCCCGCCTCCCCCCCATCATCCCACAGGATGCCTATTTTGGAGAAGGATATCAGGCAAAGGTGAGAGATTTTTGTAGGTAAAACTGTGAGTATATTTTCTAGAATACGTCTGTTCTCTTTAGGAAATGAGCTAAGTTTGTTCAGAAGGTCAGTCAGAAAGATTTCTGGCCCAAGTAGATTTTGCAGCAAGGGTCCCTAAGTCCTGTCTTCCTGAAGCATTCATGAATGGCCGCTTTTCCTGTGAGCCCTCCAGCTCAGCTTGAAATAAATCAGATCAGGGCCTTGTGCCAAGCTGGATGCAGAACTTGTTTTATTAACCACAAAATGTGGGATTGGTGTCACTGTATCCTAGTGACAAATTCCTGTGAGTCCTCCCTCGCAGAGGTGATTTTCCAGATCGCCACTTGGCTGAGCATCAGTTCAGTCGGGAGGAAACTGTGCTGTACTCTGGGTGGGGCTGGCCCTGGCAATCTAGGTGGCACTGCGAGAAGGCAGCTTTGGACTTGCCAGGGCAACACGATGGCTGACCAGCCTGTCAGACCATACTTAGGAATTAATCAGGATGCTGTTTTGTTTCAGCCTGGGCAAATGCAGTTAGAGCGTTCTCCATGGGTGATGTCCTGTGAGAACTTGACGACTTCCTGACTGGGACTGGGGTTTAAGAGCTCAGCCTTTTGCATTGAGAAGACCATTGATACAGAGACATCTCTAGATCCTTTTAAATCAGCGTTTCCAGAAGAGCAGAGAGCCACTCCATTCAGCCTACATTCTCATCCACATTATGGCATGCTGACTAGAAGAAGGACAAGGCTTCCATAGATGTCTGTACTAACTGAAGTGCTGTGAAAAAGCCTGGCTGGCAGGTGCTGCTTCAAACAAAGTGTTAACACCCCTATCAGCCTAGGAACAGTGCAGGGAGACCGACCTTAGACGTTTATTTTGCCTGACACATTTTGCAGTGGGAAGTGGGTATCCACTAAGAGATACCACAGGTTAGATTGTTATTTGAAAAGCCTGCTTCTCAATACTTTCTTAAAATTTTCGTTTGAAAATAGCTTGCTAATTCTGCACACCTCTCCCCTTCATGTATGGGATTGTAAACTAGTGTTTGGGATCTCTTTGTCAGATAATCCAGAACGTTCCTGTACAGAGAAATAGACAGTGATCATTGAGACAGCAAAATATAATTTTACACACAGCTGCGGTAATCAGTGACTTTTTTATGTGCGGCATTTTAAATAACTGCTTGTTAGGAGGCCATGACCTCACCTGTGATACAGCCTTATCATTTTTGCAGTCAATCAGGGGATTCTTATTGAGAGTAATCAAAGTTTAAATGGCAAGTGTTACTTTTAGTTAATCACCAAAACCCTCCGAAGAACTCCTCTTTAGGGCATTTGGAATCAACAGAATCCACTTATAATGGATTCTTTAGGCAACTTCCAATTCTGAGCAAATAGTGACAACTACTTGGACTGTCTACCTGATGAAAATGTAAAATGAACCTTGAAGTTGCTATGGGCACCACCGTTTGTCCTCATTTGAGGTGCTGAGTTTTCTGTGATGTTACGTTTGGGCTATCGCCTGTCTCTGGAGCATTTAGTGAGTTTTTAGGGAGCTAGAAAGTCCGAAGGTGGCAATCGAGCTTGGCTTGCTAACTGGTAGGCTTTATGCAAGTGGATGTGGTAAAGTGGAGCACTTTGGATGTGTGTTCTTTTCCGAGGTGCTTGCTCAGTGCCATTGGTAGAACAAAATTTAAGGGTTTGCCTGGTAAAGACATCCTTGCTCGTACAGATACCCAGCCCTTCCACTAGGAAACGATTGCATGGACAGACCCTACTGGACAGGGAAGGTGATCTTAAGATTGCCAAAAGCTGGTAATTTCCTCCTACCAGCTGACCCTGACTTTGTGATTAGGGTGTTTATAGTTTGGTTTGGGCTCTGGGCAAGCCTGCGTTCATTCCACACCACTGTTTGTTCCCTGCTAAGTGGCAGGATGAGTGGAGGTGAAGAGCAGCGTGGAACCATTACTCAGTCCGGAAGGGCGATTCCTGCACGTCCCCAGCGGGCCCTTTGCAGTGGGAAGTGGGTATCCACTAAGAGATACCACAGGTTAGATTGTTATTTGAAAAGCCTGCTTCTCAATACTTTCTTAAAATTTTCGTTTGAAAATAGCTTGCTAATTCTGCACACCTCTCCCCTTCATGTATGGGATTGTAAACTAGTGTTTGGGATCTCTTTGTCAGATAATCCAGAACGTTCCTGTACAGAGAAATAGACAGTGATCATTGAGACAGCAAAATATAATTTTACACACAGCTGCGGTAATCAGTGACTTTTTTATGTGCGGCATTTTAAATAACTGCTTGTTAGGAGGCCATGACCTCACCTGTGATACAGCCTTATCATTTTTGCAGTCAATCAGGGGATTCTTATTGAGAGTAATCAAAGTTTAAATGGCAAGTGTTACTTTTAGTTAATCACCAAAACCCTCCGAAGAACTCCTCTTTAGGGCATTTGGAATCAACAGAATCCACTTATAATGGATTCTTTAGGCAACTTCCAATTCTGAGCAAATAGTGACAACTACTTGGACTGTCTACCTGATGAAAATGTAAAATGAACCTTGAAGTTGCTATGGGCACCACCGTTTGTCCTCATTTGAGGTGCTGAGTTTTCTGTGATGTTACGTTTGGGCTATCGCCTGTCTCTGGAGCATTTAGTGAGTTTTTAGGGAGCTAGAAAGTCCGAAGGTGGCAATCGAGCTTGGCTTGCTAACTGGTAGGCTTTATGCAAGTGGATGTGGTAAAGTGGAGCACTTTGGATGTGTGTTCTTTTCCGAGGTGCTTGCTCAGTGCCATTGGTAGAACAAAATTTAAGGGTTTGCCTGGTAAAGACATCCTTGCTCGTACAGATACCCAGCCCTTCCACTAGGAAACGATTGCATGGACAGACCCTACTGGACAGGGAAGGTGATCTTAAGATTGCCAAAAGCTGGTAATTTCCTCCTACCAGCTGACCCTGACTTTGTGATTAGGGTGTTTATAGTTTGGTTTGGGCTCTGGGCAAGCCTGCGTTCATTCCACACCACTGTTTGTTCCCTGCTAAGTGGCAGGATGAGTGGAGGTGAAGAGCAGCGTGGAACCATTACTCAGTCCGGAAGGGCGATTCCTGCACGTCCCCAGCGGGTCCCCTATTGAGGCGGCGCCCCATTCAGAGCCGCTCTTCTAGATCTGTGGACTTGCTGTCTCTGCAGTCGACTCTTGGGCTGCTCTGCTCCCCCTCCCCTTCCTTCTGTCTCCATGCGTATCCAAACACATGCACCTTGCTCTCTGGAGACATCAGGAGCACAAACAGTGTCAGATCAAGTAGCACATGAGTTCTTCTTTGCTGATGGATGGTTCTTTCTTCCTCCTTTCTGTTCACTGAGCTGTAAATACCGGCAGACCTTCCTGCCAGAGGAGTAGCCCACAGTCCACCTGATCTCCTCAGGAATCAGCTGTGGAATTCCTGAACTTCGGTCACCTGTTGGATTCTGAAATTGAACCCTTGTGCTTATTGGAAGAGTTGTTGCCAATGAGATTAAATAGATGGAGCTTTGTGCCAGATTGATAAAACTTCAGAGGAATGCAGAATTTCTAGTCTTTCTGTAGGGCTAGATTAGGTTTTTAGTGCCCAGAGTCAGAAGACCATCTTGGTTGTTTCTTTTCTTTCTTTTTAAAGTCTTGAAACTCCCCAGATTGTACTGTGCGTCTTAGCCACACCTGCTAAAGATAGGACAGGGTCACTTATGTTTTACAGCTGCTCACAGTATCCTATCTTTGTTGACACTAGGGATTTAATATGAGTAGAGTAAGTTCTCGTTTTTCTGATGTATGTTCAATCCGTGTAGATGCAAGGACATAGTTCCCTCTCTCTGGGGTGTTCAGTCCCTCAATCCTAAGAAATCTAGACAGACCATTATCACAAGAGCACATGTTGATCTGAACAACAGTAGACAAACTGATGAGATGATTTCAAACTAAAGAAAAAAAATGGAAAGGATGACACCAAAATTTGATATTAGCAAAGAACAGCTTTTGATTTGGAAAAAAAATTTTTTTTTTATTAAAAAAAAATTTAGTTAACATTTTTTTAGTGTGTTTAAACACATACTACATGGATTTTTAAATGGCCAGCAGATGCTATACGAAGAGTACTTCACCTCACTTTATTGATTGCCTTGCCATAAAAAGCTCGAAAGTGCTCAAACTCCATTCTAAGAATTTGTTCAAACCAGTATCACATTCTTATTATATTTTGTGTCTCTCATTCATGAGAAATCCTGGGTGGAAAAGAAACTGCCTGAGAAATAGTGGGAGGAAGGAGAGGAAGGAGCAGTGGCCTGTTACTGGTTCAATGAGATAGATAGGTTCCTATAGAGAGAAGCAGTTTAGGGTGCTTTTAAAGCTGAGAGGCAGTTAGCAGCCTGGACTCTGTAATCAGGCCGCTTGACTTCAGATCTTGACTCTACCACTAACTAGATACACGCCCTTAAAAAAGTTACTTCACTTTGTGTGACTCAGTTTCCTTACCTATAAAATGGGATGGAGAGTAAAAATAACTAATAGGGTTGTGAGCATTAAGGGATGTGATGTATGAAATGCCCTTGTAACAGTTTTCTAGAAATCATTTTACAGCGTCAGCTGCAGTTTTGATTCCTTTGATTGATTTGTGGGTATTCCCTTCCCGTATGGGTTCTCAAGGATGTGGGCCATAGCTTGCCGGAGAGTCAGAGCGGGAGCACCATGGTTCACGCTCAGGTCTTCTTCCCCTTGCTTGCTCTGCAGCATCAGTTATATAACTGTGTTGTCATAAGTGATGTGACATTTTTGATGGCGCAGCTGCTTCAGCCCAGGAGGCTGGAGTGATGTCACAGAGAGTGGGAGAGAGCACTGGACCGGGAGTCGAGACACGTGGCTCTGCTCCTGCCTCTCTAGGGGCCCTGTTTCCTGGGGTGGTCGGCCCGGGGACGCCCCAGGCTCCTTTTCTGTTCTAAGTGGCAGAGGAAATTGGAAATTACCTTCATGTTCAGGGTCTTGAAGTCTTTGATGCAAGGTTCTAAACATAGAAGGATCAATTCTGGCTCCCTCCTTAGCGGGGTAAGGGGTACCCATGAGAGCTCTTTTAAGGCCAAGATCATCGCAGAAGAGCAACCTCAGCCACAAGGCTTTGTCGGCCAGGAAAGTCACAGTCCTGTGATGCATTTAGAGAAAACCACCTCTGACCAAACTTGTCATGCAGACGTACTTCTCAGACCAAAGAGGAGGATCTGAAAGTACCCAGTGATTGAGAAACAGGATGTTTCTGGGAGGAGGGATCCAGTGACTTGTTAGAGGAAGAAGTGGTTTGTCTGTGGCTTCCAGGATGCTTAGAAATGGAGACAGCCCTGGCTTCCACCCGGGATGGGATGGCTGCACAGACAGGAAGGAACTTGCCCGAGTTCAGGTGCCTAAATCCATGGAGTTTGGGAGATTTGCAGAAGAGGTAAAGGGGAGGATCAGGAGGGCTGTTTTAATTTTGGCTCCTTCTGTAACTTGACTTTGGGCAAGTCATTTAGCCCCTCTGAGCCTGTCTGTTCATCTCTTCCTTAGGTTATGGGCTAGAATTCCTCAGGCCTCTTTCAGGTTTCTGGCTCAGTAAATGCAAAGAGAAACCTAGAAGCCTGAAATGCAGGGGGAGAACAGTGGGAGTATTTACCGCCCACAGCTTTTATGTGCTGAGCCATCTTTAGTTCTAATTTTCTTTACGGAAAAGAAGAAAAATATTGTGCTTTTTGTAGTATCAAAAAATTAAAATTCTGCAAGTCAGTGCCCTGAATTTGCCCCTCTACTCAGTTGATTTCTCAACCAAGAATGGGAGACAAAGGGGGTAAAATATATAAAGACAGGGCTCCGTAGCCAATAATTTACCCTGGAATCCCTGAGGATGACTTAGCCAATAGAGAGATTTTCTGTGGAAAATTGTTACTTGTGGGAACAACTTCTCCATGCTAGAAGGTCAACCTGGGCCACCCGGCTCCCGAATCCTAGAGCGCTAATATTTATTACGCATTGTAAACAAATTAGGTGTTTATATGTCTGTCTCCTTTGCTAGTCTTGGTGTCCCCTCCCTACCAGGGCTCCCTAAAAGCAGGAATAGTGACTTATTTTTGCTCATCATACAGCACTGAGCCCAGTGTCTGGCACAAAGGAGTTGCTTAATAAATGCTAGCTGAAGAAAGGGGAGAAAGAACTGAGACATGCAAAGAACACAAACTCATTTCTACATAAGACTGAATAATAATACTGAAAGCCTTTGGTCATAGACTGTGTTCATCGTTTTCAATTCCGTCTGTTATCTTCATTTGTTTCTTCTTGTCAGCCTATGAGGAAATGGTCATCAATTCCATGTTACAGATGAGGAAGCGAAGCACAGAGAAGTTAGGTGACTTACTCAAGGTCACCCAGCCCTCACTTTTGGTTTCTGGGAGGAGGGATCCAGTGACTTGTTAGAGGAAGAAGTGGTTTGTCTGTGGCTTCCAGGATGCTTAGAAATGGAGACAGCCCTGGCTTCCACCGGGATGGGATGGCTGCACAGACAGGAAGGAACTTGCCCGAGTTCAGGTGCCTAAATCCATGGAGTTTGGGAGATTTGCAGAAGAGGTAAAGGGGAGGATCAGGAGGGCTGTTTTAATTTTGGCTCCTTCTGTAACTTGACTTTGGGCAAGTCATTTAGCCCCTCTGAGCCTGTCTGTTCATCTCTTCCTTAGGTTATGGGCTAGAATTCCTCAGGCCTCTTTCAGGTTTCTGGCTCAGTAAATGCAAAGAGAAACCTAGAAGCCTGAAATGCAGGGGGAGAACAGTGGGAGTATTTACCGCCCACAGCTTTTATGTGCTGAGCCATCTTTAGTTCTAATTTTCTTTACGGAAAAGAAGAAAAATATTGTGCTTTTTGTAGTATCAAAAAATTAAAATTCTGCAAGTCAGTGCCCTGAATTTGCCCCTCTACTCAGTTGATTTCTCAACCAAGAATGGGAGACAAAGGGGGTAAAATATATAAAGACAGGGCTCCGTAGCCAATAATTTACCCTGGAATCCCTGAGGATGACTTAGCCAATAGAGAGATTTTCTGTGGAAAATTGTTACTTGTGGGAACAACTTCTCCATGCTAGAAGGTCAACCTGGGCCACCCGGCTCCCGAATCCTAGAGCGCTAATATTTATTACGCATTGTAAACAAATTAGGTGTTTATATGTCTGTCTCCTTTGCTAGTCTTGGTGTCCCCTCCCTACCAGGGCTCCCTAAAAGCAGGAATAGTGACTTATTTTTGCTCATCATACAGCACTGAGCCCAGTGTCTGGCACAAAGGAGTTGCTTAATAAATGCTAGCTGAAGAAAGGGGAGAAAGAACTGAGACATGCAAAGAACACAAACTCATTTCTACATAAGACTGAATAATAATACTGAAAGCCTTTGGTCATAGACTGTGTTCATCGTTTTCAATTCCGTCTGTTATCTTCATTTGTTTCTTCTTGTCAGCCTATGAGGAAATGGTCATCAATTCCATGTTACAGATGAGGAAGCGAAGCACAGAGAAGTTAGGTGACTTACTCAAGGTCACCCAGCTTCCTAGGTGACAGCGATATATTAAGATCATGATTCGTCTAACTCCAAAACCTGTATCCATTCCATTCTAATGCCACACAGCTCTTACTAGACCACCACTTGCGTGGGCAATAGCAAGCTGGCAGGTGGGATCCAGTACCCATCAGCACACTGAATGGCACGAGCCTTGGCTGAGGTCAGTGGCTGGGAGAAAAGCCAGTGCTTGGTTGGTGCTGGTTTCTTTCTGGAGGTGGAAGGAGAGGTCACCAGCATGTATCACATTGATTCTGAGTGTTCCTTAACCACCATCTGGACAGCTCCTGAAATCATTTTCCATCCCTGTCTCAGAAGTGTGGGCCACTAGTAGGTGACAACAGAGAGATGCTACCCCTGAAGGCTCTGGCTTTGGTGAAAGTGGTCAGAGGAGAGAAAAAGAGGATAGCAGGATATCCATCCATCCATTCACTCGCGCAGAAGCATTTAATGAGCACCTAATAGGAGTTAGACACATGCATGGTGTCATGGAGGCAGGGAGGAAGGTCTTTGTCTCTGCTCTTGTGGAGCTCAGCCTAAAGGGAGATACATGTAAAAGACACTTCTGCTTCAGAGCAGGAAGTGTTGGAGGCTCTGGCAGAACAGAGGGCACCTTCCCTAGGCGGGAAGTTCAGGGACACCGGCCAAGAGAAGTGACATGTGGGCTGAGTGTTAGTAATGAGTGGTAGATAGCAGGTGGAAGAAAGGAATGTTAGGCAGAAGGACCAACATATAAGAAAGCTCTGAGCTATGTCACCACATGGAACATGCTGAGAATGTGAAAGAATTTGGTTTGATGAGAGAAAATTATTATAAAAGGACTATCAAGAGATAGACAAGGAAACATACAATACCAGTGTCTGGCACAAAGGAGTTGCTTAATAAATGCTAGCTGAAGAAAGGGGAGAAAGAACTGAGACATGCAAAGAACACAAACTCATTTCTACATAAGACTGAATAATAATACTGAAAGCCTTTGGTCATAGACTGTGTTCATCGTTTTCAATTCCGTCTGTTATCTTCATTTGTTTCTTCTTGTCAGCCTATGAGGAAATGGTCATCAATTCCATGTTACAGATGAGGAAGCGAAGCACAGAGAAGTTAGGTGACTTACTCAAGGTCACCCAGCTTCCTAGGTGACAGCGATATATTAAGATCATGATTCGTCTAACTCCAAAACCTGTATCCATTCCATTCTAATGCCACACAGCTCTTACTAGACCACCACTTGCGTGGGCAATAGCAAGCTGGCAGGTGGGATCCAGTACCCATCAGCACACTGAATGGCACGAGCCTTGGCTGAGGTCAGTGGCTGGGAGAAAAGCCAGTGCTTGGTTGGTGCTGGTTTCTTTCTGGAGGTGGAAGGAGAGGTCACCAGCATGTATCACATTGATTCTGAGTGTTCCTTAACCACCATCTGGACAGCTCCTGAAATCATTTTCCATCCCTGTCTCAGAAGTGTGGGCCACTAGTAGGTGACAACAGAGAGATGCTACCCCTGAAGGCTCTGGCTTTGGTGAAAGTGGTCAGAGGAGAGAAAGAGAGGATAGCAGGATATCCATCCATCCATTCACTCGCGCAGAAGCATTTAATGAGCACCTAATAGGAGTTAGACACATGCATGGTGTCATGGAGGCAGGGAGGAAGGTCTTTGTCTCTGCTCTTGTGGAGCTCAGCCTAAAGGGAGATACATGTAAAAGACACTTCTGCTTCAGAGCAGGAAGTGTTGGAGGCTCTGGCAGAACAGAGGGCACCTTCCCTAGGCGGGAAGTTCAGGGACACCGGCCAAGAGAAGTGACATGTGGGCTGAGTGTTAGTAATGAGTGGTAGATAGCAGGTGGAAGAAAGGAATGTTAGGCAGAAGGACCAACATATAAGAAAGCTCTGAGCTATGTCACCACATGGAACATGCTGAGAATGTGAAAGAATTTGGTTTGATGAGAGAAAATTATTATAAAAGGACTATCAAGAGATAGACAAGGAAAGATGAGACAAAGATCTGGTCATGAAGGGCCTTGTGTATTATACCAAGGACTTTGGATTTTATTTTGAATTTAATGAGATGCCACCAAAAGGGTCTTTTTTTTTATTATTGAAGTTTTATTGACATGACATTATACTAGTTTCAGCTCTGCAGTGAATCGATTCAGTATTTGTATGTATTGTGCAATGATCACCGAAGTAAGTTTAGTTACCATCCATTACCATACATAGTTACAGTGTTGTTTTTTTTAACCTCATTGTAAGAACTTTCAAGAACCAGTTTGGATTTTAAGGAAATGGGTGGCAGGATGACTTTACGTGTTAGAAGGACCACCTATGTGGACTGGAAGGAGACAGATTTCAAGGTTGGAGACCAGGTGGAAAGTTATTTCTGTGATCCAAGTGGGAAAAGATTAAGAACTAAACTAAAGCAGTAGTAGCAGGAGGTGGGAAAAGGAGACAGATTTAAGAGCTATTTGTACAGTGAAATAATGGAATTTTTTTTGATGATCAATGGAATGGTATTGAGGAGGAAGTATTGATGGCTCAGATGGGAAAGAATCCACCTGCCAATGCAGGAGACCCGAGTTTAACCCTTGGGTTGGGAAGACCCCCTGGAGAAGAAAATGGGAACGCACTCCAGTATTCTTGCCCGGAGAATCCCATGGACAGAGAAGATGGCCAGCTACAGTCCATGGGGTTGCACAGGACGACTGAGCTACTAAGCCATAAAAATAAGTCCAGGATTCCTGGCTTGGGTCAGTGGTGGAATAGGGAGCACATGCATGGCCAGGGAGGAAGGTCTTTGTCTCTGCTCTTGTGGACCTAAGGGGTTACATTGCTTCAGAGCAGGAAGTGTTGGAGGCTCTGGCAGAACAGAGGGCACCTTCCCTAGGCGGGAAGTTCAGGGACACCGGCCAAGAGAAGTGACATGTGGGCTGAGTGTTAGTAATGAGTGGTAGATAGCAGGTGGAAGAAAGGAATGTTAGGCAGAAGGACCAACATATAAGAAAGCTCTGAGCTATGTCACCACATGGAACATGCTGAGAATGTGAAAGAATTTGGTTTGATGAGAGAAAATTATTATAAAAGGACTATCAAGAGATAGACAAGGAAAGATGAGACAAAGATCTGGTCATGAAGGGCCTTGTGTATTATACCAAGGACTTTGGATTTTATTTTGAATTTAATGAGATGCCACCAAAAGGGTCTTTTTTTTTATTATTGAAGTTTTATTGACATGACATTATACTAGTTTCAGCTCTGCAGTGAATCGATTCAGTATTTGTATGTATTGTGCAATGATCACCGAAGTAAGTTTAGTTACCATCCATTACCATACATAGTTACAGTGTTGTTTTTTTTAACCTCATTGTAAGAACTTTCAAGAACCAGTTTGGATTTTAAGGAAATGGGTGGCAGGATGACTTTACGTGTTAGAAGGACCACCTATGTGGACTGGAAGGAGACAGATTTCAAGGTTGGAGACCAGGTGGAAAGTTATTTCTGTGATCCAAGTGGGAAAAGATTAAGAACTAAACTAAAGCAGTAGTAGCAGGAGGTGGGAAAAGGAGACAGATTTAAGAGCTATTTGTACAGTGAAATAATGGAATTTTTTTTGATGATCAATGGAATGGTATTGAGGAGGAAGTATTGATGGCTCAGATGGGAAAGAATCCACCTGCCAATGCAGGAGACCCGAGTTTAACCCTTGGGTTGGGAAGACCCCCTGGAGAAGAAAATGGGAACGCACTCCAGTATTCTTGCCCGGAGAATCCCATGGACAGAGAAGATGGCCAGCTACAGTCCATGGGGTTGCACAGAGTTGGACACGACTGAGCTACTAAGCATGCACATAAAAATAAGTCCAGGATTCCTGGCTTGGGTCAGTGGTGGAATGGTACTGCCAATCCCAGAGATGGAGAAATGCAGGGGAACAGGGAAGGCTTGGAGAGAAAAGTGCTGACTTGTTTTGGTCATGTTGATGATTCTTGTGGATTGTCCACGTGGATATCCCTGGCAGGCAGTTGGATAGTGACTGAGGAGATAGAGCACACTGGAGGAGAAGGATCCATTTGGAATTCTGTGGTGGTTGGGGGCAGTGACAATCACGATGGTTGGAAATCTCACCCGACTGAGGGAGAGAAGGCAGAGGTGGTACCTGCTCCAGACACAGTTCCAGAGACTGAGGATCCTCTAGGGAGAGGTGCCTGTGGCAGAAACCAGGAAGGAGTGAGCCCGGAGGTAGAAAAGAACATCCAAGGGGGAGCAGTATCCTGGGAGCCAAGGAAGGAAAGAATTTCGAGAAGGTGAGGAAGTAGTTGAGTCAGATACTGCACCAGTCAAATGTGAGGAAGACCAACAGGTGCCCACTGGGCCTGGAAAGTTGTCAGTGACCTGGGAAAGAACAGGTTCAGTAGAGTGGTGGGAGAAAGGCCAAACTGCAGTGGGCTTAACCCAGTGGGACTGAGGAAGTTGAGGCCAGAAATGGAGTCTTCTGGGAAAGAAGCTGGTGTTACAGAAGGAAGGGGCAAGACAGAGTGGGGAGGGGAGAGATGGGAGGGAGGAGAGGAGGCAGTGGGGCTCGGGAAGGGGTTTGTTTGACTTTGCTTGGCTCCCGTGGGGGGACTTGGATCCACTGAGAAGTTGTACAGAAAGAGTCCAGACTGAGGGAGACGTGGAAGGTGTAGGAAAGAGGAAGTGGTAGAAAGAGAGGGTGGCCGGGGTGGTGGTGCGGAGGCAGGATGAGCGGCTTGAATGCACGAATGCACATCCCCTCCCCTGAGGCCAACAGGGTGTCTGAAGCACGGGGCAGGCATACAGAAATCTGAAGGCTGGGATGGTAGGGACAAGAGGTTGAAGGAGTTCCTGCCTTATTTATTTTTCTCTGTGAAGCGGGAAGAATTAAAAACTAGCTGCACTCATTGAACAGATACCCAAAGCTGCTAATCTTTATTCAAACCACTCATTTATTCATTTACTCAACATTTATTCAGCACCTTTTATGTGTTAGGCACTGTTCTAGGTGCTGGGAGATTTGGTAGTGAGCAAGTTGGCCCCCAGGGAGTCAGGCCATAACTTCGTAAACAAATAATTGGACATAGTAATTGCAGACTGTGAAATTTTTCTGGAGTCACACCTTTGCATGAGGCTTTAGACTGTTCACCTAGGGACCCAGTTCCTGCCCTCAGAGAGCTGAATCAGTCAGGAGAGACAAATCAGTGCACCGAAGAGTTAGAATTGCTGCTGATGGAAACGGGCAAGTGACCAGACCTTGCCATTCACAAAACCCCGTACCCCTGGCTGTGGTGATCAGCCCAGGAGATGGGCTGTGACTTTGTCCAGGTCGGGCAGAGTCCTTCCCTGGGGCTTTATAGTCAGTATGAGAAAGGAGCTCTTCCAGTGGGGCCCAGCGAGGTCCTCACCAAGTTGGATTGATGGCAGCCCGGAGCTGTCTGTGGCCATATTCCAACATCTGCATCATTCTCTGCAGGAAGGAAGCTTACCTGTTGTGGGAGAGACTTCAGGGAATGGGTAGAAGAGGAGTGGGGGAGCCAGAAGGACCTCTGGTGATAATTATTACAATCTCTGAAGCACCAGACAGTTATGTGAACCAATAAATCCCTTCTTTATTCCATGAACTAATTTGGGCTGGAATTCATTACAACTGGAATTCTCTCCTTTACAATCAAAATCATCGTGAAAATGGGCAAGACCTTATAGGAAGATGAAACACTATGAGCTGGAGCACAGAAGTAAAACTCAAGCCTGCAGGCTGCCTTCATGGGGGTGGGAAGTGCTATGTGACTGTGGAATTGGAGTTGGTGGGAATATGAGGAGAAGTCTGAAAAGGAAGAGTGGAGCTGGGCTGTAGGCTTCCCTGTGCATTTGGTTTGGGGCTGCACACTGAATCCATGGTAGGGTCACTAACCTCCTCCGTACATGGTAGGGTCATAGGGTGCTAAGCTGGGAGAACTTGAAGAGGGAGACCAGAGAAGAGGCTTAAGAGCAGAGAGAGACTTGCGTTGTCTGTGCTAGAGGTTTGCTGGGAGAGGCAATGAGGAATGGGATGTGGGAGAGATTCTGGAGGCAGAATAGGTGAGTTGCATGTGGTATCTAGTTGAACATAGGAGAGGAGAGGAGATCAGAGGAGTCCCCCCCAGTTTGGAACCTGGGTGTTGGAGCTTAGTTATGCCATCAAGTTAGGAAACATAACGGGGGGGGGAGACGGCAGGAAGAAGATGGCAAGTCAGACCACCAGCACGGGTTTCAGGGTTAACAGATGACTTTCATGGTCACGGTGTTCAGTGGTTTTCTTGCGGAAATCGTTTGGCCATTTAAAAGAGAGGTTTGGGCTGGAAGGAGAGTGGGGCTTGGCTGCCCTTTGTGGTAAGACCATGAGAGTCAGTGGGTGCCGTGCCCTTGAGGGGGGTCTGCAGAAAGAGAAGAGGTCTCAAGGAAGGATCCCCCCCAGCCATACACTTACTGAGGAGGTGAAGCAGGAGAACCTGCCTCTGATAGAGCCAAAGGTAGTTTCACCTGGGAGAAGGGGCTGGCGGTCAGAAGAGACCCTGCCACGTGTGCTACAGGAAGTTCTGTGTGGTGGTTCTGTTCATGGCATCACCCAGTTAGATGAGGACTGAGAAAAGGCCACTGTATTGGGTGGGCCCAAAAGTTCATTTGGGTTTTTGCACAAGATGTAAAGGAAAAATCAGATTGAACTTTTTGGTCAAGCCATTGTTTGGTGATTGAGGCTGTTCCAGGCTGTTGGCCTCGGAAAGAGGAGTTTTTGTGGAGGCGAAAGGGGAAAAGCCAAACTTCAAGAACACCTTTTAGGGTGGAGATAAGGCTGAACTGGGATTAAAGACAAGTTCGACCCCAGCTGGGTCCCTGTTTGGCTGGGTGGCTCCAGGCAAGTTCCTTCACTTCTCTAGGACTTAGCACCTTCACAGGTAAAATTAGGAAACTGGGGCTTCCTTGGTGGCCCAAGGAATACACGTTGCAGTGCAACGAACATGGGTTTGGTCCCTGGTCGGGGAAGTTCTCACATACCGAGGAGCAAGTAACCCTTGTACAACTATTGAGCCTGTTCAGAGCCTCAGAGCCACAACTACTGAAGCCCGATCACCCTCGAACCTGTGCTCCACGACAAAAGAAGCCGTCACAATGACAAGCCCCACACCACAACCGTAGAAAGCCTGGGTGCATCAGTGAAGACCCAGTGCAGCCAAAAAAATAAATCTTAAAAAAAAAATAAAATAAAATTAGGAAACTGGATGGAATGATCTATAAGCTTCTGCTCAAGTCTTGAGGTCATAATTTAAATTTTGCTGTCCAGCAAAACATGTTCTTGTGCTAAGGAATTCCCCACCTTCTCCCTTGGCCACCCACAACTGAGATAATAAATTATAACAAAATCAAGCTTTCAGTACTGTAGTGCTAATTGAGAAAGAAAATTGGGACATCAGCTCAGGGACTTGTGAACAGCAGTGTATGCCGAGTCCACGTGTCTACTCCATTTGAGAGTGCGGGGCCCTGTGAGGCAGGAGTTTCTCTCATCCTACTGTCAGGGTTTGCATGACCAGGATCCTGTGTGGCTCTTCCATGGGGAAAAGGGTAAGACAGAATAACCCCTGGGATCCCCCTCTCTCTGAATTCACGTGGATGGGAGAAAGAAGGCCCGTGAGTCTGAGCTGGCTGTGGCTGGGGCGAGTTGCAGCCAGGTGGGCAAAGAGGAGCTGGAAGGGACCCAGGCCCCTGGGGAGGAACAAGCCTGAGGCCTCTGAGGGCCAGAGGAGGAGAGGCCTGGCTCTGTGTCCCAGGCACTTTGTGGCTTCATCACTGGGGACTTTGGGGAAAGGATGGTAGAAGGGCAGTAGAGAGACCCTGGTTTTGAGTTGTGGCCAGCCCTCCTGCCGAATATAGAGCCTGTTTCTTCTTTGAATCTTTCAACCACGTGGACCTTACCAGTCCCTCTTTCTTCAGCACATGGGTGTTCATTCTGTGACTACCAGTGAAAGTCCAGTCATGGGTTAGCATTTGCTAAGTTTCTAGGAACAGAGCTCAGAATAAAACTGACAAACTCCCTGCTTTTAAGGATCTTTTCGCTTTAGAGAAGGGGGATAGACAGTAAGCAGGTAAGTTAGTCAGCAAGGTGGTTTCATGTAGTGAGGTGTTCCAGTGGAAGAAACTGGGCTCAGACAGTGGGGAGCAGTTAGAGGAGATGAGGCAAAGAGAGCCGGTCAGGAAACAGCAGATGCAGAAGCCTGAGCCAGAAAGCCTGGGACCTTCAGTGAAGACCCAGTGCAGCCAAAAAAATAAATCTTAAAAAAAAAATAAAATAAAATTAGGAAACTGGATGGAATGATCTATAAGCTTCTGCTCAAGTCTTGAGGTCATAATTTAAATTTTGCTGTCCAGCAAAACATGTTCTTGTGCTAAGGAATTCCCCACCTTCTCCCTTGGCCACCCACAACTGAGATAATAAATTATAACAAAATCAAGCTTTCAGTACTGTAGTGCTAATTGAGAAAGAAAATTGGGACATCAGCTCAGGGACTTGTGAACAGCAGTGTATGCCGAGTCCACGTGTCTACTCCATTTGAGAGTGCGGGGCCCTGTGAGGCAGGAGTTTCTCTCATCCTACTGTCAGGGTTTGCATGACCAGGATCCTGTGTGGCTCTTCCATGGGGAAAAGGGTAAGACAGAATAACCCCTGGGATCCCCCTCTCTCTGAATTCACGTGGATGGGAGAAAGAAGGCCCGTGAGTCTGAGCTGGCTGTGGCTGGGGCGAGTTGCAGCCAGGTGGGCAAAGAGGAGCTGGAAGGGACCCAGGCCCCTGGAGAGGAACAAGCCTGAGGCCTCTGAGGGCCAGAGGAGGAGAGGCCTGGCTCTGTGTCCCAGGCACTTTGTGGCTTCATCACTGGGGACTTTGGGGAAAGGATGGTAGAAGGGCAGTAGAGAGACCCTGGTTTTGAGTTGTGGCCAGCCCTCCTGCCGAATATAGAGCCTGTTTCTTCTTTGAATCTTTCAACCACGTGGACCTTACCAGTCCCTCTTTCTTCAGCACATGGGTGTTCATTCTGTGACTACCAGTGAAAGTCCAGTCATGGGTTAGCATTTGCTAAGTTTCTAGGAACAGAGCTCGCAATAAAACTGACAAACTCCCTGCTTTTAAGGATCTTTTCGCTTTAGAGAAGGGGGATAGACAGTAAGCAGGTAAGTTAGTCAGCAAGGTGGTTTCATGTAGTGAGGTGTTCCAGTGGAAGAAACTGGGCTCAGACAGTGGGGAGCAGTTAGAGGAGATGAGGCAAAGAGAGCCGGTCAGGAAACAGCAGATGCAGAAGCCTGAGCCAGAAATGAGCTAAAAGGCAGCCAGGGAGGCTGGGCCACAGGGAAGGAAAAGTGACGCAAAATGGGATTAAAGGAGCCAAGAGGAGCCACCGTGCAACCAACAGAAAGGCATTTGGGTTTCATTCTGAATGCCTAGGGGGCTTAAAACATGGGACAACTCGACTTGACATATGTATTAAAAAAAAATAATCCTCTGCATTCTGGAAAAAGCAAACCCATAGGGAGGGAAATCACATCAGTGGTTTCTAGGGATGGTAGAAGAGAAAGATTGATTATAAGAGGGTACAAGGGAACTTTGGGAGGTGATAGAAAACATTCTCTCTTAATTGATTGTTGTTGTTCAGGCACTCAGTCATATCTGACTCTTTGTGACCCCTTGGATTGCAGCACGCCAGGCTTCCCTGTCCTCCACTATTTCCCAGAGTTTGCGCAAACTCATGCCCATTGAGTCAGTGATGCCGTCTAACCATCTCATCATCTGTCATCCCCTTCTCCTCTTGTGTTCAGTCTTTTTCAGACCTTTTCAGGGTCTTTTCCAATGAGTCAGCTCTTCACATCAGGTAACCAAAGTATTGGAGCTTCAGCTTCAGCGTCAGTCCTTCTAATGAATATTCAGGGTTACACAAATGTAAATGTTTGTCAAAACTCATCAAACTACCCCCAAAAAGTGAATTTTTTTAGTGTTATCTTTTTTAACAGAGTTTTGTTGTTTACTGCCACATATCAACCTAAATTAGCCATAGGTATACATATGTCCCCTCCCTCATGAACTTTCTTCCTGTCTCCTTCCCCATCCCACCCCTCTGGGTTGTTGCAGAGCCCCTATTTGAGTTATCTTAGTCTTACAGCAGATTCCCATTGGTTGCCTATTTTACATATGATAAAGTAAGTTTCCATGTTATTCTTTCCGTGCTTCTCATCCATTCCTTCCTTCACCTGAGTGAATTTACAGTAAGGAAATTAAACTTCAGTAAATCTGACTTGTAAAATGTACACTTTTTTTTAGGAATCCTCTGGCTCTCTAGTAGTTAGGATTCTGCACTTCTATTGCAGGAAAAATGAGTTTAACCCCTGGTCAGGGGACTAAGATTCAGCATGCCACACAACACAGCCAAAAAAAATTACATTTTTTAATTAAAGGGGGAAAAAAGGAATTGCAGAACAAAATCCCTCTGGCTGCACTGTTCTGTGGCTGGTGAGCGACAGAGCCAGCCTCACACAGGGCAGGCGGTCCACCCACTGCCGGCCTCACAGTTAAGCCTGTGTTGTGTGCTGTTGCTGAAGACTTCCTTAAATCAGTTTGTTGATGTGTGTTCTAGTGTTCCTGTTCACATGGCTTTCCTTAACAACAGACTTGAAAGCTCAGTGTGGGTAAAAGCATCTGCTTCTTTTGTACAGGTCCATGGTAGATGCTTCCTATTACATTCCTCACCTTTGAATGGCGCTCTAGAGTTTATAGTCTGCTTCCACGGTCGTCATCACCTTTGAGCCTGGGTTGGGAAGATCCCGCGGAGAAGGGCGTGGCTACCCACTCCAGTATTTTTGCCTGGAGAATCCCATGGCTCGTCCATGGGTCACTAAGCGTCAGACACGACTGAGCAACTCTCACTTCACTAGAGTTTACAGGCTGCTTCTACACTTGTCCTCACCTTTGAGCCTTACTTAACAACAGTCTTGTCAGGCTGTGCGGATATTTGCATATCCCCATTTTACAGATAACTAAATTGAGGTGAAAGTCAGCCTAGCACTATCAGAAAAGCATGAATTTTGGAGATCTTGGTTTTGTCATTTGTTGGTTATCGTGTGCTTCGGGGGAAATTGTTTCATCTCTATGAACCTTGGTGTCTGAATCATTAAAAAAAGATTTTAAAAAAGTGAAACTCATTGAAGATATACAGTGAGGATTAAATCAGTAACACAGCTAACAGCAAAGCACTTAGCATAATGTTGAAGTTCCCTAAGTGATCGTAGTATTTTTACTATCAGTGAACTAAGGGGTGAGGCAAGAGATCCTGCATAGATCATCAGTGCGTGCGTGTTACTTGTGTCTGACTCTTTGTGGCCCATGCACTGTAGCCTCCCAAACTCCTCTGTCCATGGGATTTTCTGGAGTGGCTTGTCATTTCCTCCTTCAGAGGATCTTCCCGACCCAGGGATCAAACCCGAGTCTCTTGTGTCTGCTTCATTGACAGGCAGTTCTTTACCACTAGCGCCACATAAAGAAAGTAATTTATTTAAGATGATGTGGCCAGTACATGATAGAACCCAAGCCTAATTCTTCTGAATTCAGGTGTGTCTCTCCTTCTATCATATCACTCAGTATGATCTTCCTGGTTGTTGTTTGGTTTGTCTGGAACTAATTACTTTTTAAAAAACAGTTTATATATTTTTTTAATTGGTGGAGAAGTAGTTTACAGTTTTGTGTTGGTTTTTGCCATATAACACTTGAATCAGTCATAGTTATACACACACACACACACACACACACACACACACACACACACACCCCTTCTCTCCCTACCCCCCCCCCCATCCTAATCCCCTAGGTCAATATGGAGCGCCAGGCTAGGTGCTGACTGTTTTACACATGATAATATATATGTCAATAGTACTTTCTCAGTTCCTCCCACCCTCACCTTCTCTACCTGTGTCCACAAGTTTGTTCTTAACTAAGTTCACCAGTACCATTTTTCTATATTCCATATATATGCATTAATATACAATACTTGTTTTCCTTTTTCTGACTTAGTTCACTCTGTATAAGAGGCTCTCAGTTCTAGCATCTCACTACAACTGACTCAAATTTGTTCCTTTTTTATGGCTGAGTAATATTCTATTATATAAATGTATCATAACTTCTTTATCCATTCACCTTTGGTGGACGTGTAGGTTGCTTCCCATGTCCTGGCTATTGTAAATATTGTTGCAGTGAACATTAGGGTGCATGTGTCTTTTAGCATTGTGGTTCTCTCAGGGTGTATGTCTCATAGTGAGACTGTTGGATCATATGGTAGATTTATTCCTAATTTTTAAAGGAATCTCCACACTGATTTCCATAAGGGCTGTATCAATTTATATCCCCATGTGTTTAATAAGTGTTTAAAAAGCATGCAATCATGTAAAGATCCCTAAATATGCCTTCTCAATCATAGCTCTCTCCCTCACTCCCCACTGCCTTGATTTTCATGATGATTTCCTTGTTTTTCTGTGTAGTTTGTTACCTATGCATGTATCTTCTCATTGTACAGTTTATTCTTACCTGGTTTTGACCTAATTGGAATCCTACTGTTATATATTAAGTTGTAGCTTTCCTTAAGCATTGTGTTTGTATGATATTTATTCAAGTTGTTGTATATAGCTGTAGTTCATTCATGTTTATTGCTATTTAGTCTTATGGCATTCTCTGTCAAGTATTTATAATTTTTTGATGCAGCATTCACAAATACCTGTGTATACTCATGAATTTGCCGTGTATTATTCAGTTCACTGGTATACAACATACACCATTATATACCAGTTCTGAATACCTTGTTTGTGTATCCATTCTGCTGTTGATGTGCCTTTGGGTTTGAGGCAGCTATGAAGGAGGCCACTGTGAATGCCCACGTTGGTTTCTATCCTGAGGCACACACGTTTGTAAATGGCTCTTTGGAGTGCAATTGCTGGGCCTCTTCAGCGGATTAGATAATAGCACAGTGGTTTCCATAGTGGTTATTCCCTTTTACACTTCCACTAGCAGAGAATTCCTGTTGTTCTAAATCCTTGCCAATATTTGGTATGCTCAAACTTTAAAATATTTGCCAAACTAATAGTATTTCATTGTGGTCTTACTTTACATGCTCTGCTAATGAGGTTAATTTTCATATATGTGTGGGGCACTGGATTTCCTTTTCTTGGAGGCACCTGTTCTTCTGTTCCTTTTTAAAAATTAGGTTGTATTTTTCTCATTAATTTGTAGTTCTTTACGTGTTTGCATAATAGGTCTTGTCCAGTTTGATTCATATAAATTTTATCTCCCTTTGTCCTTTCACTTTGATGATGTACTATGATTTTTAAAAGGTTCTTATTTTTAAAATTTCTTATTTTCGGTTGTGCTGGGTCTTCGTTGCTACGTGGGCTTCTCTATAGTTGCCACGAGCAGGGGCTGCTTGCTCTCTGGTTGCGGTACGCAGGCTTCTCAGCGCGGTGACTTCTCTTGTTTTGGAACACAAACTTAGTAGTTGCAGCTCCCGAGCTCCAGAGCGCAGGCTCAGTAGTTGTGGTCCATGGGCGTAGTTGATTTGCAGCATGCGGGATTTTCCTGGTTCAAGGATGGAACCTGTGGCTCCTGCACTGGCAGTTGGATTCTTAACCACTAAGCAACCAGGGCTCAGTGATAAAAGAAGAATCCCTAAAATTCTTATTTTTAATGTTAGATTTTTCAGTCTTCCCCTTTTCGACTGGTATTTTGGGGTCTTGTTTAAGAGATCTGTGTTTTACTTTGAGATGACAAGAAAGCTACCTGTTTTTCCCCTCTTCAAAAAGCTTTGAGGCTTTTCCCTTCCATACTTAGGTGCTTAATTCACCTGTAATTGATTCTTATATGTGGTATAAGGTAGGGGTCCAGTTTCATTTTTCCCCTGAAGGGATACCCATTCATCCCAGCACCACTTGTTGAAAAAGAGATTTTTTTTTTGGTCGCTGGTCTGTATAACCATCTCTATCATACGTCAAGTGCTTATGTGCAGAGGGACCTGTTTCTTGGCTCTCTGTTCCATTTCATCAGACTCTTTGTTCCTAAGTCATTGCCACACTATCTTGATTCCTGTAGCTTTATAGCAAGTCTGGATATTTGGTTTAGTAACCCCCCCACCCACCCTGGGGCATCTTCTTGAGTGGTTTGGCTGTTCTCAGTCCTTTGTGTTTGCATGTAAATGTTAAAATTATTTTATGTAACACACACACACACCCCACTATTGGGATTTTGATTAATATTTCTTTTTTTCTTTCTACTCTGGGTAGAATTGATATCTTTATATCTTGAGTCCTCTTGATCTGTGAACATGTTACGTTTCATCACTTCTTTAGGTTATCATAATTTCTCCTAAACTATTTATAATGTTTCCCATAGAAGGCTTATATCCTTTCTGTTAAATTTATAGCTAAACACTTGATATTTCCAATGGTCTTAAAATTGCTCCCTTTTTTGAATTGCATTTTTTAATTTTATTTTTTACTGGTGCTTTTGAATTGCATTTTTTAATTTTATTTTTTACTGATGCTAATAGTTTTTGTTTTAATTGAGGCACAGTTATAAAAATGTATTGTTTCAGGTATAAAACATAATAAATTGATATGCATATGTATTGTTAAATGATCACCACAAATGAGACTCAGGATATCTGAAGGACTTGTTCAGGGCCACATACATTGTCGCTGAGTGGGCATTCCAGAGTTGAGGAGTCCCATTGCTCTGTCATGTGTATGCTAGTTGGCACACTGTCTGCATTCAGGGTTAGAACTCTCTGGGCCTCCCATCCCCACCATGTGTGTCCCAGAGCCCAGCCCTTGCAGATCTGGGCTGCCGCTAATGAAGCCGCCCTAGCGTCTCTGGACTCAGGAAGGCCTGCTTATTGTCAGCCCTCTTGGGTCAGTGATAAAAGAAGAATCCTAAAATTCTTATTTTTAATGTTAGATTTTCAGTCTTCCCTTCGACTGGTATTTTGGGGTCTTGTTTAAGAGATCTGTGTTTTACTTTGAGATGACAAGAAAGCTACCTGTTTTTCCCCTCTTCAAAAAGCTTTGAGGCTTTTCCCTTCCATACTTAGGTGCTTAATTCACCTGTAATTGATTCTTATATGTGGTATAAGGTAGGGGTCCAGTTTCATTTTTCCCCTGAAGGGATACCCATTCATCCCAGCACCACTTGTTGAAAAAGAGATTTTTTTTTTGGTCGCTGGTCTGTATAACCATCTCTATCATACGTCAAGTGCTTATGTGCAGAGGGACCTGTTTCTTGGCTCTCTGTTCCATTTCATCAGACTCTTTGTTCCTAAGTCATTGCCACACTATCTTGATTCCTGTAGCTTTATAGCAAGTCTGGATATTTGGTTTAGTAACCCCCCCACCCACCCTGGGGCATCTTCTTGAGTGGTTTGGCTGTTCTCAGTCCTTTGTGTTTGCATGTAAATGTTAAAATTATTTTATGTAACACACACACACACCCCACTATTGGGATTTTGATTAATATTTCTTTTTTTCTTTCTACTCTGGGTAGAATTGATATCTTTATATCTTGAGTCCTCTTGATCTGTGAACATGTTACGTTTCATCACTTCTTTAGGTTATCATAATTTCTCCTAAACTATTTATAATGTTTCCCATAGAAGGCTTATATCCTTTCTGTTAAATTTATAGCTAAACACTTGATATTTCCAATGGTCTTAAAATTGCTCCCTTTTTTGAATTGCATTTTTTAATTTTATTTTTTACTGGTGCTTTTGAATTGCATTTTTTAATTTTATTTTTTACTGATGCTAATAGTTTTTGTTTTAATTGAGGCACAGTTATAAAAATGTATTGTTTCAGGTATAAAACATAATAAATTGATATGCATATGTATTGTTAAATGATCACCACAAATGAGACTCAGGATATCTGAAGGACTTGTTCAGGGCCACATACATTGTCGCTGAGTGGGCATTCCAGAGTTGAGGAGTCCCATTGCTCTGTCATGTGTATGCTAGTTGGCACACTGTCTGCATTCAGGGTTAGAACTCTCTGGGCCTCCCATCCCCACCATGCTGTGTCCCAGAGCCCAGCCCTTGCAGATCTGGGCTGCCGCTAATGAAGCCGTCCTAGCGTCTCTGGACTCAGGAAGGCCTGCTTATTGTCAGCTCTTGGGTTACGTTCCTACCCTAAGTCCTGAAATCAGTTTCCACCTCTGCCCCCCTACATAGTTCCCTCTCAACTGAGAAAACAAGTTCACAACTTGCTGGGTTTTAGGAACCAAATTAGGTGTTGCCCTGGGCCTCTCATTTCAGTCCTGACTTGAAAATACGGTTGTGGTTTTATGAGCCTGCTCTGTTGTACAGTGAACTAGAGAGAATTTATGGTCACAGTCCTTCCCAGCATCCCTGGCCCCCAGTCTTGCCCATTGGCAGAGGCTGCCTGCATGCAAGAAGGGGCTTTGCTGTTGCTGGCTGTGCAAAGGAATTGTGCGATGCTCTGTGAACGCAGCCCAGCCAGGCTCTATTCAGTGTGACAGCTTCCTACTCACGGCCCTTTGCAGGGTGATTGTAAATTATGCAGCCCCAGAGCTAAACAATGAGGACTAGTGGGGAAAAGGAAGGGACCAGCTGGATCGCAGCCTGGATCTGAGATGGGAGCATGCGGACCCAGGCTGCTTGGCGATGGATGGCAGGAAGGTCTTTGGCAACTGAGAAAAGCCAGGAAGTCCTGTCCCAGTGCTACTTGTGAAAGCGAGTTTTACTTTTTAAAAAATGTAAATGTTCCTTTCAAGCTCTATTTATCAATTCAGGGAGAGGTTTAGAAACTAGGAGGGACATTTACAAAAGAAAGTGGTCATAGGGTGTTACCAAAAGTAATTGAATGCCGAACACAGTATTTAACCTTTGTTCTGGTGGCCTCAAGTCATGGCTTTTTGTTACTGCTTTGGGTGCTGGAAACCAGCAGTGCCCTGAAGGGCAGTTGATGGGCAGACTGCTTCCTCCCTAACCTGCCCCCTCCCCGCACCTTGCCAATGGTCCCGGAATATAATAAATTCTGCTTTGATATGCTTTATATAACTTTCCCATCTCTTCACTTGCTGTCATCTGTCACATCTTGCTCTTGCAGCGTTCCTACCTCAAACAGTATTCCACTTCTCTTCTTCTACCCTGAATCTGCAGTGGCCTGGAATGAAATGACTGGCTTTGTAGGACACAGGATGCAAGTGAGGACCCAAGAAACTTTTGTAGAGTGCTTGTGCTTTGGTGCCTGGACTTTCCAAGTTTCTGCTTGCTTATGACGTGGGGTTAAGTATGTCAGAATGAACTGACAACCAGGAAATGTTTGACAAGTGTACACGATGATGGTAAGATTGTTGTTGTACAATCTGCTGCTCAGAGTTCTTTGTCATGGCTCCTGGCAAGGTTTTGACTCCCAGAAATTGCTGGACAAATGGCTTCCAGATAAGAACGATGTGCAGTCATCTGTTACAGAAGATGTTGGCCTGACTTTAGAAGCAGAGAGGCTGGTGTGAAAAATCTCTATAGCAGAAGGGCTCTGTTTGGCCCTTTCTGTAAAATGGCATGGGTGCCACACAGGGAGGGTGCCACGCAGGGAGGGTGCCACACAGGGAGGCTGCATGGGAGGGTTCTCCGGGAAACCCTCCCTAATGGCGGGCACCACGGATGTCTGCTCACCTGCCTGTGAGCCTGAGGTCACTCAGCTGAGCCAGGTCAGGTGCATTTGCTGTCTTTTAGTCAAGATCTGCACTAGCAGTTCTTCCAGGGAAGACAGAATGTGAATGACTGTGTTCAGATTTTTTTCTCAACCTGCACAGTGCTTGCATGATGGCAATTTTGCAGAAAAGCCAGGAAGTCCTGTCCCAGTGCTACTTGTGAAAGCGAGTTTTACTTTTTAAAAAATGTAAATGTTCCTTTCAAGCTCTATTTATCAATTCAGGGAGAGGTTTAGAAACTAGGAGGGACATTTACAAAAGAAAGTGGTCATAGGGTGTTACCAAAAGTAATTGAATGCCGAACACAGTATTTAACCTTTGTTCTGGTGGCCTCAAGTCATGGCTTTTTGTTACTGCTTTGGGTGCTGGAAACCAGCAGTGCCCTGAAGGGCAGTTGATGGGCAGACTGCTTCCTCCCTAACCTGCCCCCTCCCCGCACCTTGCCAATGGTCCCGGAATATAATAAATTCTGCTTTGATATGCTTTATATAACTTTCCCATCTCTTCACTTGCTGTCATCTGTCACATCTTGCTCTTGCAGCGTTCCTACCTCAAACAGTATTCCACTTCTCTTCTTCTACCCTGAATCTGCAGTGGCCTGGAATGAAATGACTGGCTTTGTAGGACACAGGATGCAAGTGAGGACCCAAGAAACTTTTGTAGAGTGCTTGTGCTTTGGTGCCTGGACTTTCCAAGTTTCTGCTTGCTTATGACGTGGGGTTAAGTATGTCAGAATGAACTGACAACCAGGAAATGTTTGACAAGTGTACACGATGATGGTAAGATTGTTGTTGTACAATCTGCTGCTCAGAGTTCTTTGTCATGGCTCCTGGCAAGGTTTTGACTCCCAGAAATTGCTGGACAAATGGCTTCCAGATAAGAACGATGTGCAGTCATCTGTTACAGAAGATGTTGGCCTGACTTTAGAAGCAGAGAGGCTGGTGTGAAAAATCTCTATAGCAGAAGGGCTCTGTTTGGCCCTTTCTGTAAAATGGCATGGGTGCCACACAGGGAGGGTGCCACGCAGGGAGGGTGCCACACAGGGAGGCTGCATGGGAGGGTTCTCCGGGAAACCCTCCCTAATGGCGGGCACCACGGATGTCTGCTCACCTGCCTGTGAGCCTGAGGTCACTCAGCTGAGCCAGGTCAGGTGCATTTGCTGTCTTTTAGTCAAGATCTGCACTAGCAGTTCTTCCAGGGAAGACAGAATGTGAATGACTGTGTTCAGATGTTTGTGGTCTTTATACTGAAGCATTTGGAACCGTTTGGTTCAAAAGCTTTCCACCAATATGATCCTCCATTCATGTTTTCACTCTGCAGGTATTTTTTTTAGCTCATACCATGTAAGAAAGGGAGATAAAGAATGTGGAGGGGATGCTACAGTTTTTCACAGTGGTCAGGGAAGGGCATCTCAAGAAGATGAAACTGGAGCATAGACTTGATCGGGGGAGGGAGCCAGCCATGTACAGTGGGGGAAGAGTGTTACAGGCAGAGGGAACAGAAAGTGCAAAAGCACCAAGTCGAGAGTGTTCCTGGGATGTGGGAGGAGCTTCAGGGAAGTCTGCTCAGCTTGAGTCATAGGTGAACTGGGGAAATGGGTGCCCTCATGGTGACAGTGGTTATTTGGAGTGATTTTTGAACTAAAGGTGGACTCAGAAAAAAAGCTCCCTCATGGACCTGTGTGTCTGGTGGGTGTGAGGACTGCCAGCCCTCTGCAAGGCCTGCTGCTTGCAGGGGTGGGGGGTGGGGGCGGGCAGGGGTGATCTGTGTGTGTGTCTGTGTGTCCTGACAGAGGAGCGACAATGGAGGGAAGGAGCCCTCCCGTCGACGAAGTAGGTGGGTGGACTGCATGGCCTAGGAAGGAAGGTCATTCCTGGCTGGCCTTTAGGAGGCAAGCACACAGAGTGTGGGCCACTCCACCTCGCTGCTCTCCTAGAGGGCAGGTCTCATCACCAGCCCAGGCGCCACTGTCCGCAGCCTGTGAGCCCAGCGGCTCAAGGCAGGACAAGGAGACGAGTTTGCAGACCCAGGGTGGCCTCAGCCCCAGACATGCTCCGCGAGCAAACCTAGGGTCGAGGTGCAGGTCTCTGGCAGACAGAGCCTCAAGTATAGCCTGAACGCTTAGTTGTCTGTAGGTAAACATGTATGTTAATGTGTTTACTTTCATGTGTTTTAGGACCAGAAGTCCCTAATACGTCAAAACCATGGTTTTATAATAGATAAGACCATGTAGCTTAGAATGAAGTAAGAAGTAAGCAGGACATTAAAAAGGAAAAGAATAAAAATCACACCGTGGCCCGATGCTGACTCTGAGTCGCAGTTCCACCCTCTTGGGGATGGGGGCCTGCCCCGGCAGAGCTCCTCCCTGTTGTTTTGGGAGCAGCAGCAGTGTCCCTGCCTGCTCCGCCGCCACCCAGGTCCCAGAGCCACCGTCTTCTTCCCAGCACTTGCTTGCGTCTGGCCAAGGCCCCTTCCTGCCGTCTCTGGCTCCGCCTTTCTCTGGGTCTGGTGCCTAGAGTCTCGTCTCCACCCTGTACAGCCACCTTGAGTCTAAAGCCACCCGTGCTGAATCTGAAACCCTGCCTGGCTTGGAGCGCATCATGGTCCAGCCCACCACCCAGATCCCAGACCCACTCTGGGATGCCCCCTCTCTGGTACCCTCCGTGCCTGCAGATCCATCTCTCCATCTCTGCTGGAGGCCCAGGTGGATCCCCACTGTCCTCTGTGTGTGCAGATCTGGCCTGTGAGGACCAGCTCTGTCTCCTGCTCCACTGGCCATTGTTCTGGACACTCGCCCACACCAGCGTCTCCATTCTCCAGAGTGCCTGGTGCATGAATCCACACCATATGGTGCAGCATCTTAATATACCATCACGGTCATGTAGAGAATCCCTCTGTTTACCTGGGCATTGCCCACACATAGTGCACACACGTGCGCTGTTCCCAGAACAGCCCTGCCCCCGTGAGCCTCGCGGAGCCTGCTCTGTGTGTGGGCTATGTACAGGGAACCCACCTGGGCAGGAGGGGACACGCGCCCGCTTTTCTGTCAGCTCCGCTTGGGTGGCATCCTGGCTGTGCCACCTTATAGGCACGAGGTTCGAGGCGTGGAGAAAGTGGACTAGAAGATATGTAGCCCAGTCCTAGGCACACAATAATAATTACGGTTGGTATTGTTTACCAGTTGTTAAACATGTGATGCGTGGAGGACTTGTTTCCTCGTCTAGGCTGTAGCCCGCCTGTGGAAGGAATCTCAATTCCTCCTCTTTTCTATCTTATGAGCCAAAGAGATCCGTGAGCAGTGACTGTTCAGGGCTGATTTGCACCATCCATAGAGAACAGCCCGTTTACACTGTTGTGGGTTTCTAGTAAACTGCCTATTGGGCCTGGAAGTTTCGCAAAACCCGCCCTGTTTTATAATAGATAAGAGACTTAGAATGAAGTAAGAAGTAAGCAGGACATTAAAAGGAAAAGAATAAAATCACACCGTGGCCCGATGCTGACTCTGAGTCGCAGTTCCACCCTCTTGGGGATGGGGGCCTGCCCGCAGAGCTCCTCCCTGTTGTTTTGGGAGCAGCAGCAGTGTCCCTGCCTGCTCCGCCGCCACCCAGGTCCCAGAGCCACCGTCTTCTTCCCAGCACTTGCTTGCGTCTGGCCAAGGCCCCTTCCTGCCGTCTCTGGCTCCGCCTTTCTCTGGGTCTGGTGCCTAGAGTCTCGTCTCCACCCTGTACAGCCACCTTGAGTCTAAAGCCACCCGTGCTGAATCTGAAACCCTGCCTGGCTTGGAGCGCATCATGGTCCAGCCCACCACCCAGATCCCAGACCCACTCTGGGATGCCCCCTCTCTGGTACCCTCCGTGCCTGCAGATCCATCTCTCCATCTCTGCTGGAGGCCCAGGTGGATCCCCACTGTCCTCTGTGTGTGCAGATCTGGCCTGTGAGGACCAGCTCTGTCTCCTGCTCCACTGGCCATTGTTCTGGACACTCGCCCACACCAGCGTCTCCATTCTCCAGAGTGCCTGGTGCATGAATCCACACCATATGGTGCAGCATCTTAATATACCATCACGGTCATGTAGAGAATCCCTCTGTTTACCTGGGCATTGCCCACACATAGTGCACACACGTGCGCTGTTCCCAGAACAGCCCTGCCCCCGTGAGCCTCGCGGAGCCTGCTCTGTGTGTGGGCTATGTACAGGGAACCCACCTGGGCAGGAGGGGACACGCGCCCGCTTTTCTGTCAGCTCCGCTTGGGTGGCATCCTGGCTGTGCCACCTTATAGGCACGAGGTTCGAGGCGTGGAGAAAGTGGACTAGAAGATATGTAGCCCAGTCCTAGGCACACAATAATAATTACGGTTGGTATTGTTTACCAGTTGTTAAACATGTGATGCGTGGAGGACTTGTTTCCTCGTCTAGGCTGTAGCCCGCCTGTGGAAGGAATCTCAATTCCTCCTCTTTTCTATCTTATGAGCCAAAGAGATCCACAGTGAGCAGTGACTGTTCAGGGCTGATTTGCACCATCCATAGAGAACAGCCCGTTTACACTGTTGTGGGTTTCTAGTAAACTGCCTATTGGGCCTGGAAGAAGTTTTCGCAAGTCTTATTTGAAACTCCACTCCACGTGTGTGATATGAAATATTTGTATATGTGGGTCCCCAGTGGATTATGAGCATATGAAGCCACAGCTTTTTATTGAGCACTTACTGTATGCAGGAGAAGGGAAGGACTTTGCTGCCCACTCTCCTGTGGAGGAGACTTCATCTCTGGTTGCCCTGTCTCCTCTCTCCAGAGCCTTGGCCTGGCCCTCTGCTCCCTTTCCCTACAGATCTTGGAATTTCCAGTTCTTTTCTGCAAGTGCTAGGACCAAGTCCAGGCAGTAGAGAGTTCGTGGCAGGATTCTGGTGCTAAGCCCTTCCTTCCTACACTAGGGGCAGGGAAAAAAAAAAAGAAAAAAAAAGAAATATCATCTTGATCTAGGCAGTGGTGACGCCGGTTCTACATCTATAGGAATCTATGGAGCTGTATACCTAGGGCCTCTATCTCCTAGCTTATGTAAATTATGTCATTTTCTTGGGACTACTTTGGCAGTTCAGTGGTTAAGACTTTGCCTTCCAATGCAGGGGGTGTGGGTGCGATCTCAGGGAGCGAAGATTCTCCCATCCCTCATGGCCAAAAAACCAAAGCAGAAAACAAACACTATGGTAACAAATTCAATAAAGACTTGAATGGTTCACACACACAGAGAAACAATCATAAAGTTTTGTCTTGGTTTCTTGAAAGGTAATAATAGTGTGTTTTGTTAAAGAAAGGAAGGTCTGGGAAGCTAAGCAGTGCTTTTTTGAGTCTCTCAGCCTCAAGAGGATCCGATGCTTTGGGGAGCAGGGAGTAGTGCTCTAGGGGGGATGTGTTTGAGTCTTCAAAAGAAAAGGCATGCCCCATACTGCCTCGTGTTCCCCACTCACTGCTGGCATCAGCCATCTGTGAACCTTCTTCGTCTCCCACACTTGCAGCTGGAGGTGCAGAGCTGGAAGGAGTTACCCAGCCCTCACGGTAGATGCCCTGAACCACCAGCATGTGAGTTCATGGGCATAGCCCACTCTTCTGCAGAAACCTCCTGCCCCTGTGAAGTGCAGGTGCTCAAGTCCTGTCTCTGCTACTTGCCAGGCTCGGAATCCCCAGGTCCTGACCCTCACGGGGCCTCATGGGGGATGGGCGGTCATCCCCCGTAACGTGGTGATGAGGCCTCTGTTACCCATCTCACGTGGTTGCCAGGAGTAGCAAATGAGATCATGAATGTGAATGTCTCAAGTAGACTGTCCACAGAATGGACATCCAAGCCCAGCTTCATTCCCCAGGCTTTGAGGGGCAGTAAGGTCCAGTGGTTCAGTGTGCAGGTGCTAGAGGTGGACTAGCTTACTTGGCCCTGCCACTTACTACCTGCGTGACCATGGCCACTGTTCACTCTCCTGGTGCCTCAGTTTCCTCAGTTGTGAAATGTGAATAGTGACAGCCCTTGCCCCCTCAGCCTCAAGCTAAGGGTTAGATGAGTAATTCCAGGTAAAGCCCTTGCATCAGGGCTGAGTAATGCAACTTGTGTTACCATGGGCAAGGCTCTCTACTAACCCTTGAGAGGATATCTTTATGGGCCAGAAACTGGAAAAAAAAAAGAGAAGCAAAACAGGTCTTATTTGAATATAACTGTTCCATGCACTAGCTATATTTTCCATGATTAGGGAGCTTGAGATTGATTATTTGCTATATTTGGTAAGGTTTTAATCCTGAAGCCTTTCATCTTTCGAGTTTCCCTAATACATAAAGGGTCCTCTGACATGTCCTTGCCTTCAGGAGTTTTTGCTGCAGCATCCATTGTGAGCTCTCTAATTTACAGTTCAGCAAAAAAGTGACAGACTGGGTATTCTTGCTCAGTTCAAGGTGATTGCTGCATAGTCATTTTTAACAGGACACCAGATTTAGCTAAACACTTGCAGTGAGGGAGTATGCGTATTGGTTCAGGACACTGCCTACACAGGCTGAGGCTCTACAGCTTTCTGATATGTGAGAATGACTTCTAAAAGCTCATACACAGTGGACACAGGGGCTTCTGAGCTGCCCGAGGGGCAGGGGACCCCTGTTGTACAGGCACACATTGACTGCCTCCTCACTCAGTTTTTTGGTGAGTATTTGTGAAGCCCTGGGCATGGACTGTAGAAAAATACAGAGAAAGTAAGAAGGCTAAATTCACTGAAGGTCTGGCAAGTGGCAAGTGTTTTAGATGCATTCAGATTATTTCGTCATCAGGCATTACATTGAGAGTTAGGTATTATAACTCCCTTTTTACACATGAGAAAACTGAAGCAAGGTTAAGTCAGTTGTCCAGGGTCGCTGTCTTGGGGTGTAGCCAGGGGGTGATCTCAAGAGCTTTTCTAGGAGCCTCTGCTGACTCTCCCGGAGCTGCCATTCCCTTTGTGTTATGTATGAGTGACACCCCCAGGATCTTGCTCCTGAATAGCTTGAAAATCAAGTAGGAGAGGACTTCCCTGGTGGTCTGGTGGGTAAGAATCCACCTGCCAATGCAGGAGACCTGAGTTCAGTCCTTGGTAAGGGAAGATCCCACATGCCATGGGTCAACAATTCCATGCATCACAGCTACTGAAGCCTGTATGCCCTACAGCCCGTGTTCTGCAACGAGAGGAGCCATCACAATGAGAAGCCATCACACTGCAGCTAGAGAGCAGCCCCTGATTGCCACAACTGAGAAAGCCTGCAGGCAGGAATGAAGTCCCAGTGTAGCCAAAAATAAATAACTTCTTAATCTTTTAAAAGAAAAATCAAGTAGGAGAGATAAAGCATTTAAGTAATTCAACCACAGCACATGGTATAAGTCCAGTAAGAGACAGAGAACGAGTTGTGTGTGTTCTGTGGAGAGGAGAGGCCTGTACTCTGGTAGAGGCAGGGCCAAACAACTCATGGTCTGAAATCAGTTCTGTTGTGCTTTGTGTTCTGATCCAGATGTCCAAGTGGGTATTGCTGATAGTCTTGGAATTGCTGCAAAACAGTTATCAAGCTGCACCTGGCCCCCAGGTGGGCTCGGATAGTCTCTCAGATGCCCTCTCTCTTCATTTCCTCTCTGTGCTTTGCAGGAGATGGGCAATGCCCTACCATGCTAAGTAGAGCTGTGCCCGCCTGAAACTGGACACCTGACTGGCTCACATTTTCTTGAGCAAGGAGGTGGTTTATGTATTTGTGGGCCTCAAATATCCTTCTTGATAGGTGAAGATAGACCTTCTCCCATGCTTTGGGGGCTTTGAGGCATGTAAGTTGTAAGGAAGAGTAGGAAATGAGGTACCAACATCAGTGGAGAAAACAAAAACTGCATTAATGTTCTATTAATGTTCTGTGATGATAAGTTTGGCAAGAAGTCTCAGCATAAAATTCCGCACAATATGAGGGTTCCCTCTGGTTGTATAGTGGTTAAGAATCTGCCTGCCAACGCAAGGAACTCAGATTCCATCCCTGTTCTGAGAAGATCCCACAGTCACATGGCAACTAAGCCCATGCGCCACAACAGGAGAAGCCACCGCAGTGGGAAGTCGGTGCACCAAAACAAAGACTAGTCCCTGCGCACAGCAATGAAGACCCAGTGCGGCCAAAATAAATACATAAAATAAAAATTAAAAAAAAAAAATAACTGCACAAAATGAGAGATGATGGGACCTGATGGTGAACGTGGGGCTTAACCATGCTCTCCACCGTGACAACTGACTCCACGGCTGATTTCAAGAAGAGCAGTTGCTCGGCACCCATGACAGCTCAGCAGCGACTCGCTAGCCCCCATGGCGTGATTCCCTAGGCCAGGCTCCAGGTTCTGCATGATCTGACCCCTCCAACCCCTCCAGCCTCTCTCCTTGCCTGTGGCCTTTCCTCCTCCTATGCTGGAACCACACTGACGTTTCCGCGGTTTCCGAGGCAGGCTCCCTGGGCTGCCTTTCCTCTCCAGGCCTTTGTCCATGCTGGGCCCTATTCCCGCTTGCCCTGCTCTTTGTCTGGCCGGATTCTACCCCTACCACCCAGGCCTCCGCAGAGACGTAGCTTCACAGAGACATTCTCTGAGCTCTGGGCCACTGGCATTTTCCATTGCACATGGAGCAGAGTGACTTTTCTTTTGTGTCCAATAATAAGATCTCTTTCCTTCTGCCACCCTATGTCCTGTCTCCAGATAAGGGAACACCCAGAAGTCAAGACTTGAACCAGCACCTCTTGACTCTTTATTCAAGCCTTTGTCCGTTGCCACGTTCTGCTTTTTGTGTGGCTTTGTCATGACTCTGACTTCCTCTGAAGAATTCTGAAACCCCCGACCTGTGGAGTGAGGCATCCTGAGGTGTGTACTGAGCCCTCCAGAGCAACAGGAAAAGCCTACCCCGGGGTCCGGTGCTTTGGGGGCTTTGAGGCATGTAAGTTGTAAGGAAGAGTAGGAAATGAGGTACCAACATCAGTGGAGAAAACAAAAACTGCATTAATGTTCTATTAATGTTCTGTGATGATAAGTTTGGCAAGAAGTCTCAGCATAAAATTCCGCACAATATGAGGGTTCCCTCTGGTTGTATAGTGGTTAAGAATCTGCCTGCCAACGCAAGGAACTCAGATTCCATCCCTGTTCTGAGAAGATCCCACAGTCACATGGCAACTAAGCCCATGCGCCACAACAGGAGAAGCCACCGCAGTGGGAAGTCGGTGCACCAAAACAAAGACTAGTCCCTGCGCACAGCAATGAAGACCCAGTGCGGCCAAAATAAATACATAAAATAAAAATTAAAAAAAAAAAATAACTGCACAAAATGAGAGATGATGGGACCTGATGGTGAACGTGGGGCTTAACCATGCTCTCCACCGTGACAACTGACTCCACGGCTGATTTCAAGAAGAGCAGTTGCTCGGCACCCATGACAGCTCAGCAGCGACTCGCTAGCCCCCATGGCGTGATTCCCTAGGCCAGGCTCCAGGTTCTGCATGATCTGACCCCTCCAACCCCTCCAGCCTCTCTCCTTGCCTGTGGCCTTTCCTCCTCCTATGCTGGAACCACACTGACGTTTCCGCGGTTTCCGAGGCAGGCTCCCTGGGCTGCCTTTCCTCTCCAGGCCTTTGTCCATGCTGGGCCCTATTCCCGCTTGCCCTGCTCTTTGTCTGGCCGGATTCTACCCCCTACCACCCAGGCCTCCGCAGAGACGTAGCTTCACAGAGACATTCTCTGAGCTCTGGGCCACTGGCATTTTCCATTGCACATGGAGCAGAGTGACTTTTCTTTTGTGTCCAATAATAAGATCTCTTTCCTTCTGCCACCCTATGTCCTGTCTCCAGATAAGGGAACACCCAGAAGTCAAGACTTGAACCAGCACCTCTTGACTCTTTATTCAAGCCTTTGTCCGTTGCCACGTTCTGCTTTTTGTGTGGCTTTGTCATGACTCTGACTTCCTCTGAAGAATTCTGAAACCCCCGACCTGTGGAGTGAGGCATCCTGAGGTGTGTACTGAGCCCTCCAGAGCAACAGGAAAAAAGCCTACCGTGTGGCTCCTGGTGGGGATGGCCCTGGTGCCTTGGGCTCTCAAAGGTCTGAAAATCTGAATTTCCAGAACTCGAGGATGCCCCGGGTCAGTCCAAAATCCAACAGAAGAGAAGAAAAATATATGGTAGCCTGATGCTGAGAAACAATAGGACTGGACTGTTAGCTCCAGAAACACGACAGGAAAGGCAGAAGATGACAAAGCTCCCCACAGCTCCTTGGACAGCCATACGGGAAAGATGGCTCTGGCCTCTTTTTGCTGGTAAAGAACTTGACGTTGGGGGCAGATCTGGGAGCAGGACTAAGACCTGGCCTGGCTGTCTTCCATCCAAAATTCACTGCCTACCTCAGTCTCCTTCACATGCCTTTCTTCCCCCTGTGGAGAAACCACCTTGGAGGATGCTTTCACAATCATTCTTTTGAAAATGATTTACTAAGAACATACTGTGGCCAGGTTCCATGATGAGTTTCAGGCTTTCAGAACAGAGGGACTTGTTCTGAAAGTGTTTCTCAGAGACTCCTAGAGGAGTTTAGGTCCTAAAAAACTGATGGAAGCTGAAGGAGTCTCCTCAGAAAAACGCTCCTGCATTTTTTTGAATTTGTGAAAAACAGTATTTGTCTCTGAGGGCTAATATTCTCCCAAAGGCAGGCCATGATGCCGTCATACCTGACCTTAATGGCAGGTAAGAAACTGTGACCAGATAATGGGATTATAGCCCTGTTCTTTGAGAATAGTTGTTACTTCTCCAAAGGCAGCTTGTCACCATGAACAGGGGATGGGAGCACGGCTGTGACTTTGTGTCCTTCGTTCTCATTTTGGCCAAGTTGTATACATGCCAGTGTTCTGTGGTCTTTCATTTTTTCCTCCCACCCAGGGTGCGGGAGGAAACCAAGGCATATAAAAGGATGACCAGCACCAGAGCCAGGAGTGGTGCTCAAAGAGAATGCAGCCTTGGGACCCAAGCCTTCTGGGGGTGGGGGAAGGGGAGGACAGGAGAGGTGTGGGGAACACTTAGGGAAAAAAGCCAGGAGTCAAGCACAGAAGTTTTGCAATGGGATTTAACGGTGTTTTTAAAAGAGAGCTCAGCTTTGAGATGAACAGGAGGCTGAGAAAACCTGAGGTCTTCCTAAATGGTGCTGACAGCTAAGAGTGGCATGCCCCTGAGAGTCTATGATTATCTCAAAGGAGAGATCTTTATGGAGCCTTATTAAGAACAGAGCATGTCAGTGGGAGGGAGCAGCAACGTGTTCACAGCTCTGGAGGGCAAGTGAGGCAGCCACCTTGATTTGCAGCAAGCTTTGCAGTCCTTTTCAGTTATTTCTGCAGCAGACCATGGGGTTGGTAGAGGACCCCCTTGTACCTTAGAAACTGTACAACACGAGACTTGTTAATGCAGGATGTAGTGGGCTACCCATCTAAAGATATCCTTAAAATAAACCCTTAAAAAAATAATAACGTAAGCCCTTAATTGGGCCTGGGGTTTGCCCCTCTACGTCCAGGCACTCTAAACTAGAATGCCTTCTGCCACGCTCTGGGGCCCTGGGGCTCCCGGGATGGGTGGTCTCCGAGAAGGAGGGGGAAAGCCATCACTCCGTGAGATCGTCTCTCCCTCCTGTGTGCTGTGCAGGTGCAGGGAATCTGTCAGCCCCACCAGAGGCTGGAGGCTCACCCTGGAGCCTGGCAGCCTGTGTTCCCATCTCAGGTGGAAATGCAGAGATGGAATGAGCAGGGGATAAACCCAGGAGAAACCGGTCCAGGGAGAGCCGGAGAGCATGGAGTCCAGTCCTTTCATTTTGATGTATGGGGAAGCAGTGCCCCATGGCTTAGCTGCTGGAGTGTAACTGCTGACGAGCAAGGTGACAATAGCAGTGCCCTATTGAGTGTTTGCTGTGTATGACATGTGGTGGATTGGTATCATCTCATGCACTTTCCAGGAGCTTCCCAGGCGGAGCAGTGGTAAAGAATTCACCTGCCAGTGCAGGTGCAAGAGATCATGGGTTCAGTCCCTGAGTTGAGAAGATCCCCTGGGTGAGGAAATGGCAACCCACTCCAGTATTCTCACCTGTAAAACCCCCATGGACAGAGGAGCCTGGAAGATTACAGTCCATGGGGGTCACAAAAAGTCAGACATGATTGAACCACTAAGCAAACACACACATGCACTCTCCACGAGATGAGCTGCCCAGTGTGGCCGAGTGTCCATGTTACACACAAGGTCCTCTGTAGAATGCAAACCCTGGAACCCCAGCCCCAGCTCCAGTACCTTCTGGGTGTGTAGCATCTGTATTGGTTTTCAGTGACTGCTGTCCCATATCACCACAAAGTTTCGTGGCTTAAAAACAGTACACATGTATTCTCCTAGCGTGCTTCAGGTCAGAAATCTGGTCCAGGTCTCACCAGACAAAACTCAAGGTATTGGCTGTCAATGTTCCTCTCTGGAGTCCGTAGGGAGAATCCGTTTCTCACTGTTTTGTATTGTTGGTGGAATTCAGTTCCTTGCAGTTGTGGGAGTCCCCCTTTTCTTCTTGACTGTAAACTGAGGGTTGTCCCTAACTTCTCGAGGCCTCTGCACCTGTTGACTCGTGGCCCCTTTCCTCCATTTTCAAAGCCAGATGTGGCTAGTTGAGTCCTTCTTCACTGTTCCTCTCTGATCCCTCTTCTAGCTCTGCATCTCTGTGTGACCCTATTGGGAGAGCTCCTCTGCTTTCAAGGACTCGTGTGATTAGATTGGGCCTATCTGGATAATCCAGGATCATCTCTTCTTCTCAGTGTCCATAACCTTAATGACATCGGCAAAGCCCCTTACACCAAGGTTCCAGGGATTAGGGTGTGGCTGTCTTTGGGAAGCATCTCCAAGGCTGGCCATGGAGTCCATTTTCCTTTTATTGGGAAGCAGTGCCCCATGGCTTAGCTGCTGGAGTGTAACTGCTGACGAGCAAGGTGACAATAGCAGTGCCCTATTGAGTGTTTGCTGTGTATGACATGTGGTGGATTGGTATCATCTCATGCACTTTCCAGGAGCTTCCCAGGCGGAGCAGTGGTAAAGAATTCACCTGCCAGTGCAGGTGCAAGAGATCATGGGTTCAGTCCCTGAGTTGAGAAGATCCCCTGGGTGAGGAAATGGCAACCCACTCCAGTATTCTCACCTGTAAAACCCCCATGGACAGAGGAGCCTGGAAGATTACAGTCCATGGGGGTCACAAAAAGTCAGACATGATTGAACCACTAAGCAAACACACACATGCACTCTCCACGAGATGAGCTGCCCAGTGTGGCCGAGTGTCCATGTTACACACAAGGTCCTCTGTAGAATGCAAACCCTGGAACCCCAGCCCCAGCTCCAGTACCTTCTGGGTGTGTAGCATCTGTATTGGTTTTCAGTGACTGCTGTCCCATATCACCACAAAGTTTCGTGGCTTAAAAACAGTACACATGTATTCTCCTAGCGTGCTTCAGGTCAGAAATCTGGTCCAGGTCTCACCAGACAAAACTCAAGGTATTGGCTGTCAATGTTCCTCTCTGGAGTCCGTAGGGAGAATCCGTTTCTCACTGTTTTGTATTGTTGGTGGAATTCAGTTCCTTGCAGTTGTGGGAGTCCCCCTTTTCTTCTTGACTGTAAACTGAGGGTTGTCCCTAACTTCTCGAGGCCTCTGCACCTGTTGACTCGTGGCCCCTTTCCTCCATTTTCAAAGCCAGATGTGGCTAGTTGAGTCCTTCTTCACTGTTCCTCTCTGATCCCTCTTCTAGCTCTGCATCTCTGTGTGACCCTATTGGGAGAGCTCCTCTGCTTTCAAGGACTCGTGTGATTAGATTGGGCCTATCTGGATAATCCAGGATCATCTCTTCTTCTCAGTGTCCATAACCTTAATGACATCGGCAAAGCCCCTTACACCAAGGTTCCAGGGATTAGGGTGTGGCTGTCTTTGGGAAGGCTATTATTCAGCTTGTCACAGTGGCTTAGGGTAAAGGCCGTGTCTTCTGGTTTTGTGAAGAGAGGAAGGTGATGGTGTCCACCTCTGGGTTGCGACACTCAGTCCTGGCACATAGGGAAATATTTACTTGGTCTCAGCTGTGGGAATTGTCACCAAACTTGTTTTATATTGAAGAAACTGAGACAGAGAGATGTTAAGTCACTTGACAAGGGATAATATTCTAAACTCTTTGAGGAAAAGGCCTACTTTTTATTCATCTCTTTAATCACTGATGGTACCTAGTACAGCGCTAGACCCAGAAAAGATGTTTAGGGGACGTATGTTGGTTGAATGACCGAGGGCCAGAAAGAATGAATGGTGTGAGCAACAGTTAGACTCAGAGAATGTCAAGAGACAGAGGGCCTCTTAGGTCCTGCATTCACAGTTGGAATCTGAGGCTCTGTGTGGAAGGGCCCTCCTTCCCGTGGTGCCACAGGTAACAGCAGAGCCCAGAACACAGCTTGCACCTCCCCAGCCACTATGTCTTCCTCTGCACCAGGCTGTGTCCACTTGGGTCTGGCTTTCTAGACCCTGTGGCCTCAGAGAAGCTGGCAGCCAGTCCTGTGGGATCGCGGTGCTGACCCTGACCCTGGCCCTGGCCCCGCCTCGGAGAGAGGAATTGACACAGACGAGTGAGAACCCCTCTTCTTTCTTCCTGGAAGTGGCCTGTGGCAAGGCCTTTCTGTAGTTTGTCCATCAGGCTTCGGTAGGTTTCTGGAGGCAATGACACAGTAGGACCCCAAGCGGATGCCTGAGCCACTCACGCTGCGTTGGTGCCCCTTGCTTTGACATAAGGCTGCATGGCTTAGTCAGGGGACCTGGGTTCAGTCTGCTCCCTTACACTTAGAGTGGAATGGGACCAGGGACCACTTGGCTCCTTGGCACTCAGTTGTACCATCTCTAGCCCAAATGACTGCCTCCAGGGTCCCAAGTGACAGCCCTGGGTTTCAAGACCCTTTCAGAGAGAAGGTTGAAAGCACGTCAGACTCTGGGGCAGAGATGCACTGTTGTCCCCAGGACTCCCTGGCTCCGCTCAGGCTGAGTGCCGCTCGGCAGCCAATGAGATCTTTCTGGGCAGCTGGTGGTGTCCCCAGTCTCCACAAGAGCCAGCTCAGGCGGGCCGGGTGGAGCCCCGTGTCTCCGGGCTCTCGGCCGTGCCAGGCCGCTCCTGACACAAGGCAGCCAGAGGGAAAGCTGATGCGTCTCGGCGGAGCAGAATGTGGCATTTATGCTGCCTCACTGGAATGAGGGCTTTGTCGTCACGTCTGGTTGGTGGAGAGTAGAGCAAAGTCAGAGTTGTTCTTCTCTGGGCAGCACATGTCAAGTGTTGCAATGCCAGCAGTAGCAGGAGGAGTGGAAGGCGTGGTGGTGGGATCATAACAGGGGCACTAGTGTGGGTTCCTACTGGGTGCCAGGCCTGGGCTCAGCGCCCACTTGGACGGTAATCCCTTGAGGCAGGTTTGATTTTCCTAGTCTTACTGGTGAGGAAATGAAGGTGGGGACGGTGGGGACTCCCTGTCACTTGGGGCTTACTAGCAGGAGTTACTTGGGCTCCAGCTAGTTGAATCTGAGCTTCACTTGCTGGTAAGATCAGCACCAAGGTGTGTGCATTCTGTCCAGATCTTATGGGGCTGGAGCATCTCCCCTGCCTCCTGATGGAGGATGGAGTTCTTTCTAGCGGAGAGGGACTGGGCGGAACCCTGGGCTGAGAATCACGGCCCCATTGTCTGCTGTGTGTACGGTTCAGCACTGACAACGGGGCTGTGAAAGAAAGCGAGGCCTTGGCCTCAGGGAGCTGCCATTCTAGTTTCAGGAAGACAGACACACAGATCATAAACTGAGGTACTGAAGGGCGTGCCGAGGATAAGAGAGGGCAGTGTGATGGTGGCTAGTTGGGGGAGACTTCAGCTAAGGTGGTTAGGGAGGCCCTCCTGAAGGAATGAAACCGAGCTTAGACACAAGTCATGAGAAAGGGGAAGCCATGCAGAGTTCTGGGGAAAAATCTTTCCAAGGCTCCTTGGCACTCAGTTGTACCATCTCTAGCCCAAATGACTCCCCGGGCCTGGCCTGGTTGCCTTTCAGAGAGAAGGTTGAAAGCACGTCAGACTCTGGGGCAGAGATGCACTGTTGTCCCCAGGACTCCCTGGCTCCGCTCAGGCTGAGTGCCGCTCGGCAGCCAATGAGATCTTTCTGGGCAGCTGGTGGTGTCCCCAGTCTCCACAAGAGCCAGCTCAGGCGGGCCGGGTGGAGCCCCGTGTCTCCGGGCTCTCGGCCGTGCCAGGCCGCTCCTGACACAAGGCAGCCAGAGGGAAAGCTGATGCGTCTCGGCGGAGCAGAATGTGGCATTTATGCTGCCTCACTGGAATGAGGGCTTTGTCGTCACGTCTGGTTGGTGGAGAGTAGAGCAAAGTCAGAGTTGTTCTTCTCTGGGCAGCACATGTCAAGTGTTGCAATGCCAGCAGTAGCAGGAGGAGTGGAAGGCGTGGTGGTGGGATCATAACAGGGGCACTAGTGTGGGTTCCTACTGGGTGCCAGGCCTGGGCTCAGCGCCCACTTGGACGGTAATCCCTTGAGGCAGGTTTGATTTTCCTAGTCTTACTGGTGAGGAAATGAAGGTGGGGACGGTGGGGACTCCCTGTCACTTGGGGCTTACTAGCAGGAGTTACTTGGGCTCCAGCTAGTTGAATCTGAGCTTCACTTGCTGGTAAGATCAGCACCAAGGTGTGTGCATTCTGTCCAGATCTTATGGGGCTGGAGCATCTCCCCTGCCTCCTGATGGAGGATGGAGTTCTTTCTAGCGGAGAGGGACTGGGCGGAACCCTGGGCTGAGAATCACGGCCCCATTGTCTGCTGTGTGTACGGTTCAGCACTGACAACGGGGCTGTGAAAGAAAGCGAGGCCTTGGCCTCAGGGAGCTGCCATTCTAGTTTCAGGAAGACAGACACACAGATCATAAACTGAGGTACTGAAGGGCGTGCCGAGGATAAGAGAGGGCAGTGTGATGGTGGCTAGTTGGGGGAGACTTCAGCTAAGGTGGTTAGGGAGGCCCTCCTGAAGGAATGAAACCGAGCTTAGACACAAGTCATGAGAAAGGGGAAGCCATGCAGAGTTCTGGGGAAAAATCTTTCCAAACAGAAGGAACAAGACGAAGATGAGCGTGTGATGACCTGGGGACAGGAAGGCTGCCAGGACTGAAGCCCAGCAAGCAAGGGAGAGGGCAGAGGGAAGGGAGCTCTGGGAGGGGCCCATGGGGCCCTCAGGAAGTCTCTCGGCATGTTCAGAAGCTGTTGGATGGAGTTAATTAGAAGAGAGAGATGCTGTGATCTGTACTCAGAAAGTTTACCCTGGCTGCTCTGGGGAGGATGCAGGTGGGGAGGCACAAAAGGGAGCAGGGGGACGGGAAGAGGGCCGTCATGGGCTTCCAGGTGGATGGGGGGAGATGGCGGCTAGGGCCTGGGGTGTGGTAGGGGACCGTGAGGCATTGCTGGGATCAAGCTATTTGGGAGGTAGAGTCAACCGGGCTTATGTATAATTAGGACAGTGGGGTACTGGTAAGCCAGCCGGGATGGGAGGGAAGCCCTCATTGGTAATGGGCCAGTTTCTGTGGTAATAATATCCTCATCATAGCTGACTTAGGTTCCCAGTCTCCCAGTGAAGGATGCCGTTAGCGCTTGTGAGCCCATCCCTGCCAGCTCCAGTACACTCGTGGGTTCAGCTGTGGGAGGGAGAGGAGGCAGGAACTGCTGAGAAACATCCCAGGGTCTGTGGCCTGAGCATCTGGGTGGCTGTGATGCCGTCCACTGAGATGGGAAAGACTAGAGAGAGAGAGAAGGAGGCTGGGGCAGCAGTGGAGAAAATGGGTCCCTTCTGGCCGTGTTTCCCTGGTGGCTCAGCTGGTCAAGAATCCACCTGCAGTGCAGGAGACCTGGGTGTGATCCTTGGGTTGAGAAGATCCCCCAGAGGAGTGAACGACTGCCCACTTTAGTAGAAGTGCCTGGAGAATCCCCTGGGCAGAGGGACCTGGCGGGCTATAGTCCATGGGGCCGCAGAGGATCAGACATGCCGTAGCGACGAAACAGCGACATTACAGGGGACATCCATTCCTGTACGTTCTGGGCGGTTGCAGCCTCTGTCTCGTTTTAATGCTGGTCCTTCCAGTACGTGTCTATGAGTTTGCCGGTTCCTTCTTCAATTACAGAATAGTAACAGGGGCCAAAACGTTGAAGTGAGGTTGCACAGTCAGCGGGTGGCAGAGCCGAGTTTGAACTGAGTTGGTTTGACGCCACAGGAGTCTTAGCACTGCGCACGCTGCCCTCCAGAAGCCACCTGTCCTCAGGTCCACACTGTTCTTCTTAGGATGTTGTAAGTGGGTCTTCAGAATGTTTTGAAAGTCCTTTGGCAAGCGGGTGCTTTTCCTGTTTGAATCATTTTGTTTCATTGGTCTGTATAGTGTTTTAAAAAAATAGGAGAAAGAATTGCCTTAGACAAGAGTGTATTCTCCACAGCCACCCCCAGGCCCCTCCGTTCCCTCCTGTGTCGCCACCTGCCTGCTCGGCACACCGTATGTCACTGGCTTGGCCCGGGAGGCCTGGAGGTGTCCCTTGCTTGGGAGGGAAGCAGCTGCAGTGGCCTGCACAGGGGCTTTTGGTTTTGGTCCTCACATATCGGGGTGTGAGCTGTCAGGCTCCTGTTTGGACCCCCATGCCTGAGCCTGCCCCTGGAGAGTCAGGGGTGTTTGATTTGCACGCTCAGCAGCACCCTTCCAGAGCCCGCCACCAAAGGCACCCCTGTACTTGAGCACTGAGAACTGTGATTGTTATGACTCAGTAAATGCTGAAACTGTCCCACCCCGCCTATATCACTGTTATTAATTTGCTAACAGAATGAGGCATGGGGACATTGTTTGTCTCCATTTGCAGCCTTCGCTTGTGCTGTGATATTTGCACTTGAGCATCACCAGGCACTGGCGTGGAGCGAAGCCCCAGGGAGGAGTGAACGACTGCCCACTTTAGTAGAAGTGCCTGGAGAATCCCCTGGGCAGAGGGACCTGGCGGGCTATAGTCCATGGGGCCGCAGAGGATCAGACATGCCGTAGCGACGAAACAGCGACATTACAGGGGACATCCATTCCTGTACGTTCTGGGCGGTTGCAGCCTCTGTCTCGTTTAATGCTGGTCCTTCCAGTACGTGTCTATGAGTTTGCCGGTTCCTTCTTCAATTACAGAATAGTAACAGGGGCCAAAACGTTGAAGTGAGGTTGCACAGTCAGCGGGTGGCAGAGCCGAGTTTGAACTGAGTTGGTTTGACGCCACAGGAGTCTTAGCACTGCGCACGCTGCCCTCCAGAAGCCACCTGTCCTCAGGTCCACACTGTTCTTCTTAGGATGTTGTAAGTGGGTCTTCAGAATGTTTTGAAAGTCCTTTGGCAAGCGGGTGCTTTTCCTGTTTGAATCATTTTGTTTCATTGGTCTGTATAGTGTTTTAAAAAAATAGGAGAAAGAATTGCCTTAGACAAGAGTGTATTCTCCACAGCCACCCCCAGGCCCCTCCGTTCCCTCCTGTGTCGCCACCTGCCTGCTCGGCACACCGTATGTCACTGGCTTGGCCCGGGAGGCCTGGAGGTGTCCCTTGCTTGGGAGGGAAGCAGCTGCAGTGGCCTGCACAGGGGCTTTTGGTTTTGGTCCTCACATATCGGGGTGTGAGCTGTCAGGCTCCTGTTTGGACCCCCATGCCTGAGCCTGCCCCTGGAGAGTCAGGGGTGTTTGATTTGCACGCTCAGCAGCACCCTTCCAGAGCCCGCCACCAAAGGCACCCCTGTACTTGAGCACTGAGAACTGTGATTGTTATGACTCAGTAAATGCTGAAACTGTCCCACCCCGCCTATATCACTGTTATTAATTTGCTAACAGAATGAGGCATGGGGACATTGTTTGTCTCCATTTGCAGCCTTCTGTCTTGTCCTGCTGGTGATATCATCAATGGCACGGTGCACTTGAGCATCACCAGGCACGGCTGGCGTGGAGCGAAGCCCCAGGGAGGAGCTGAGGCCACATCTGCCTGGCTCCCCTGGACCGAGAGGGCCGTGCTGGGCTGGGTTACCTGAACCGCACAGCAGGGACAGGACGGCATCACCCCAGAGCTGGCGTGACTAGGTGGCCCTGCACGCTGCTCTGGAGCCAGTGGCGCTTGCCTGAGCCAGGGAGGGAGGCCAGCCCGAGTCCATCTGGGCAGGTGCTTCCATTCCAGGTGCACCCAGAATGCAGCGAGAGATCCCCAGGTTTGGTCAGGCTGAACCAGGGTAGGTGGAGACTGACCTCAGGAGCTGCAGGGCTCTGTAGGTATTTCACATTCGGCCTGCAAAAAGCCATCTTTTTAATAAAAGATATTTAAGTCTGTATCCCCAGTACATGTACTTTTATACTATGTATATTAAGGTGTGTGAGGACCAATAGTAAACATGATAAACTGGAAATAACACTTTCTCCCATGCCCCCATGGGTCCCGGCGTCCGCCCTCCCTCTTGCCAACCTAGGGCTCATGCAACGGGAACAGAACCAGGGGGTCAGAATCCTGGGTGCCGAGTCCCAGGGCTGCTTGCTGACCCCCAGGCTGCTGTGTGCATGTCTCCTGGCCTTGCCGGCTTGCTTCCTTCAGGTCTGTGCTAATGTCACTCTCTTTTCAGATCCCCCTGCCATGGTGGATCCCCCTGCCATGGTAGATCCCGCTTTGTAGTTCCTAGAAGTCCTTACTGCTACCTGGCGTGTTTATGTGTATTTGTTTGTTTGTTTACTGTCTGTCTTTCCCCACGTATGCTGCAGGGAGCAGAGGTGGTCTGTTCTCTGTGGTATGCCTGGCACAGAGTAGGAACTCAGTAAATATTAGTTGGTTTTCCATACAAGTACTAACCAGGCCTGGCCCCGCTTAGCTTACAAGATCAGATGAGATCGGGCGCGTTCAGGGTGGTACGGCCATAGAGTCATTGGTTGAACAAATTAACCTTCTCTATGTAACGTAATGCTGATGCTGCTTGGTGAACTTTTGTGACTGAGGAGGAAGAACCAGTGACTTTAAGGCTTGAAAGGAGGATTTAGAGAGTGGCAGTGATGTGTCCTAAGGGATGTCTGCTTTGATGGAAGACATCATTGTCGCCTTTACCCATGGTTGAGGGTCAGGAGCTGCAAATGATTGATCTCTGCTGACTATCAGGTGCTGTTTTAGGAGAAGACAGCTAACTTGGTAGGGAGGTAGATAAAAGGAAAGAATTTAATCTTCACAGTAACCCACTGAGGTAAATTCTTATCTACATTTTACAGCCTCGGGTTTGTTTCAAGGTAAGAGTGCTACTGCTCTGAGCCCACCTCCAAATTGTTCTCAAGACCAGTCACCCTGAGTTTCAGAGTGTCAGGACGTGGCCCCGGAGAGGTCCAAACAGACTCTCAAGTGTGGCTAACTTCAAAGTGCCTAAACACCCAGGGCACAGTTCAGATACCCAGTGCGCATCTGTGGAATGAATCAAAGAAAGCCTAGGCGTTTGACGCCTGGGGCTTGTCCAGCTTTCCTACCAAGTGGCCCTTATGGGAGGGGCTGGCGAGCGTGCGCCCAGGAAAGTCAAAGGGTATCACCTGAAGCAAGCTTCAGAGATTCTTTGATATCTGGCTTTTCATTTTAAAAATTAATATGAATTTCTGTATTGCCTTTATATTGTAAGACAAACTCCTTTTTTTTTTTACTATAAAAATCATGCTTTTCATTATTTAGCAACTTATATAATTTTTTAAAAAGTCGGATTAAAACTGGCCACTCTGTGTTCAGCTTGCGGTGGTATGCCTCTGGTGTGAGTTTTGTATCCGCAGGGGTCATTCAGCCTGGTGGGCAGGGCCGCAGTGGAACCTGGTGTGGGGCCTGGTCTCTTGCGTGGCTCTCAGCGGGATCTCATCCACTTGTCCCTGTGTAAACATGGCTGGTCCAGAGGAGACGGCATGTTCACTTCCAAGCCCGGGCCATCTGTTTTTTCAGACCTGGATGGTGGCTGCATCTGGGTGGATGGGGCCTTCAGCAAACAGTGCCTGGCCGGCCCCCTGATAAGGGGTTGCCTCTCCAGCAGATTTTATAGCTCTGACCTTCATCCCCAATCAGAGCGTGGGCAGAGAGAGTATGAAGTATCTCCAAAGCTGTCGGAATAGCCTTTATAGCCTTTTCTATATAAACCAGAGGTCCAGAGCACAGTCCTTGAAATGGACCGCTGAGATTCAGCCCACAAACTTTGATGTTGGGGAGCCGAGGGCCTCCCAGAAGGACCTCTTTTGGGGTCAGTGCTTCAGTGCCTGCGTTTCTGGTTATCCTCTCCCGTGTGGGAGTGACGGCGTTCTGCTGACTCTTAGAGAAGGTTTCTCTACTCTCTGTGTCTTTATTTGCCTCTTCCTGGAAACTCAGCCCGTGCCAGTCCAGAGTCACACAGTGGTTTAGAACTGCAAGGTCTCTTGAGACCCTCCAGTCCTCACGTTTCACAGATAGGGAAACTGAGGCCCAGAGGCAGACATGGAGCTCCCCCTGCTGCTGCCATCTGCCAGCCTGCAGCCTTGGAGTCCAGGGCTGGGGACCCTGAGTGCCAGTGCCCATCTCTACTGGGAAAGAGCTGATGCTGTGTTCTCTCTTCCTGTCTGGTTGCCCTCCACTACATGGATACATCACAAAGCCAGGTCCCAGAGACACTGTGAGAGGTGAAGAGAATGGGTGTTCAGGTCCACAAAGCAGATGCTGCTATGACCTGGGCAGTTCAGCCTTCTCTCTCTCTCTCTCTCTCTCTCTCTCTCTCTCTCTCTGTGAAGGGCTTAGTCGGTCCCTGTTCAGACCTCTCTGTGACCAGGTCCTGACACACTGAATCCCAGGGTAACTGGCTTTGAGAACAGTTTGTTGGTGGGCTCTGAGCAAATCCATTCCCTGCTCCAGAATGACTCCCTTCATTCCCATCCCTGCCCAAATGTCACCTCCTCCAAGAGGCCTTCCATGATACCCTACATTTTAAAAGAGCATTCCTCGTCACTCACTGTTCCCACAGCCTGCTGTAATTCATCACTTATGACTACCTCTCATATGCTTATTTGTCATTTTCTGTTTTTCCTCTGTAGAACAACATTCCCTGAGAGCCCAGTCCAGGTCTTGTTTTTGTTCGCTGTATCTCCAGAACCTAGAAGGGTACCTGGCATGTTCTGTCAGCTTCATAAGTGTCTGTTGACTGAATAGAAGGAAGAGTGGGGGAATAGGAAGAACTGGGTACAGTGCCAAGGAAGGTGGGAATGGACAGGAGGGCAGTGTGTGAGCCTAGGGGCTTCGCAGGCTGTGGAGCACCTGAAGGTGCTGAGGGACGGGGTTGGAGCCGAGGGCCTCCCAGAAGGACTCAGCTTCAGTGCCTGCGTTTCTGGTTATCCTCTCCCGTGTGGGAGTGACGGCGTTCTGCTGACTCTTAGAGAAGGTTTCTCTACTCTCTGTGTCTTTATTTGCCTCTTCCTGGAAACTCAGCCCGTGCCAGTCCAGAGTCACACAGTGGTTTAGAACTGCAAGGTCTCTTGAGACCCTCCAGTCCTCACGTTTCACAGATAGGGAAACTGAGGCCCAGAGGCAGACATGGAGCTCCCCCTGCTGCTGCCATCTGCCAGCCTGCAGCCTTGGAGTCCAGGGCTGGGGACCCTGAGTGCCAGTGCCCATCTCTACTGGGAAAGAGCTGATGCTGTGTTCTCTCTTCCTGTCTGGTTGCCCTCCACTACATGGATACATCACAAAGCCAGGTCCCAGAGACACTGTGAGAGGTGAAGAGAATGGGTGTTCAGGTCCACAAAGCAGATGCTGCTATGACCTGGGCAGTTCAGCCTTCTCTCTCTCTCTCTCTCTCTCTCTCTCTCTCTCTCTGTGAAGGGCTTAGTCGGTCCCTGTTCAGACCTCTCTGTGACCAGGTCCTGACACACTGAATCCCAGGGTAACTGGCTTTGAGAACAGTTTGTTGGTGGGCTCTGAGCAAATCCATTCCCTGCTCCAGAATGACTCCCTTCATTCCCATCCCTGCCCAAATGTCACCTCCTCCAAGAGGCCTTCCATGATACCCTACATTTTAAAAGAGCATTCCTCGTCACTCACTGTTCCCACAGCCTGCTGTAATTCATCACTTATGACTACCTCTCATATGCTTATTTGTCATTTTCTGTTTTTCCTCTGTAGAACAACATTCCCTGAGAGCCCAGTCCAGGTCTTGTTTTTGTTCGCTGCTGTATCTCCAGAACCTAGAAGGGTACCTGGCATGTTCTGTCAGCTTCATAAGTGTCTGTTGACTGAATAGAAGGAAGAGTGGGGGAATAGGAAGAACTGGGTACAGTGCCAAGGAAGGTGGGAATGGACAGGAGGGCAGTGTGTGAGCCTAGGGGCTTCGCAGGCTGTGGAGCACCTGAAGGTGCTGAGGGACGGGGTTGGAGCAGGGGGGCTGGGGAGGAGAGACAGCGACAGGGGTGGGGACTGGGACCGGGTCCGGGAAGAGAGTGTGCACAGACTGCTCAGGGCTGCTTCAAGGCACTCATCTGATTTCTTTCCAGAATCACCAGGCTTGATACTCGGTGCTGGCATCTGAGGTCAGGTGGTTTTGGTTCCCTGGTGGCCCAGCCCATATATCCACAGGGGCCTCTGCTCCTCTGAGCATGATACCCTTTGTGCTCTGCAGGGCAGGGCCCCTGGCAAGGCGGCGCCCGGTGGCAGGAGACAGTGTGTCTCTGTTACAGCATCGTCCCCAGGGCTGCCTGCCCGCACTTCTCCCAGTTTAGGTGGCAGATCAGAGTGAGAAATACAGCGTGGGAGCCTCCGGGTCCCCCACACCATCTGGTCGATTCCCATCTACTGCAGAAGGGTGAGTGAGAACTGATGCCCAGAGAGAGTAAAGAACCTACCTAAGGGCACACAGCAAGACAGTTGCAGAACCCAGACTAGAGCCTTCTCTTTTTTTAAATTCTTTGGCATTGCTGATCTTTCTGTGTTTCTTCCCTCCTACAGCCTCCCCTTTAAAAAAGTAATCCCCCAAACTCTGGCAAGGACCTCCTGATGTCTACTTGAGCATGTTTGACCCTCTGAAGCCTTATAATTCTGGGGTAGTTGCCGGTGAAATTCATGCACCTTCAAAAATATGCCCAGTAAAAAACAAAATGGAGCTTCTGGCAAAGAAAGTGGTTCGAGTGAGTCAGGTGTTTCCCAGGTTCACAGTCCTTGGAATTCTGGTTTCTGAGCCCTTAGCCTTTGTTCTGTGCCTCCTCCCAAAATTGTTGCACAATCAAGTATGAAAATGCATCCCTGTCTTGGAGAGTCACAGTGGCCTTTAGCATATTAGATGCTCTGAGAAGTTCTGTAGTTTAAAGAAAATAAAAACCCCAGCAGCTCTTGGTGTATAATTCAGAGTTTCCCACACTTATTTAACCTCAGAGCTCTTTCTGCATGAAAAACTGCTGGCCTCTCCCAGTGCTGGTCTTCATCCAGCCACAGGCCAGCTAGATCACTCACACAAGGTAGAGTCCAGTTTTTCCTGTTTATACATTCCTGTTTTTTTTTTTCAGCTTTCATAGTGAAAATGTATTTTCAAAAGTAGGTCATAAAGGCCTTTTCAAAAGGGGTGGGAGTGGGGTGCCCTCTGACCAGCCTTCCCTTGCTTCTGACTAGAAGGCTGAAAGAAAGACAGCTTCACAAAGAAATCCCCTCTTCTTTATATCCTTGTGATTGTTTTTATTGTCCTAAGAAAGCCCACAGGCACTTTCCATTTTGTGAGTAAAACACGTCCTCTACACAGATGGCTGTCAAGACAGGCCAAAAAGGATTCTCCATCAGGAAATGGCATCAGTGATGCTCACATAGCTCGAAAGTCAGAGCGTCAGTGAGTTAAGTGGGTCTCAATCCTGCCATCCCCATGGGATGTTACTTTGTTCCCTCCCCTGTTAAGTGGAGTGCTCATAGTAGGGCCTGTGAGCCTGAGATTGTCTTGAGGCTTATACAAGATCCGTGTCAAGCATTCAGAGTGGTATCTGGTGCCAAGCCAGGGCTCACTGAGCGCTCACCTGTTAATTGCCACTGCCGTGAGGGCTCTGTATGGACGGCAACTGTGTTGGGTTCACCCCTGTCCCCCCGGTGTCTAGAACAGGGGCTGGCACGTAGCTGAAGCTTATTTGGTAAAGATTCTGCTTGCACACCTGAAAAGATGAACACATGACCTCCCCTGTCAGATTCCAGCAGAGCAGGCCCCAGGGTACAAGGGAGCGGCTTTCCACGGGGCAAGGCTGTGGTCTCCTTAGTCTCGTGCTCCCTGCCCACGAATGAGGAGCTGACACCCGACAGGATGCAGGTCATCGCGTGGAACCCAGAAGTTGAGAGAGAGGTGATTTCCTGGAAGGTGGCGGCGATGTCATCTGATCATTGCGGGCCTTGAGGTTCCCAAGCCTTGTGAATTTCTATTCCTGGTTACTACGCAAGGTCTGTGTTTGCCCCAGCCGGAGAGTTGCCAACAGGAGAACTGCTTACCTTGGGAGGGCCATTGCTAGGAACTTGCTGCTTGGGTGGGGAGTGGGGCTACTATGGGGCAAAACCCCACCCCACCCCACCCTGCTGTTCAATGGGGACCTTAGTCCCCTTGACACTCTAGCCCCCCTCAGAGGTTCCATGTTCCCTCCTCTGTGAGTTGGCACCACAAAATGGCATGCAAACCCTTGGCCCGCTGGTGTTGACTTTACCCTCTCTTGAGAAAACAGAACCCAGGCACTGGACCAAAATAAGCAGCTCAGATGCAGTGCCGATCCAGCTCTGCTGGGGAACGAGATATTGATTTGCCCCTGGCCGTTTTCTGCCTTCAGTAACCTAAGCTCTGCTTGTTGCCTGGGCTGAGAGGTTGACTCCACTCCATTCCATCCAGACACCTCCACCTGCTTTATTGTTACTCCTAAAGGAGCCAACGTTCACTCATATTTAGGGACTTCTGAGGACTGTGAGGGGCCCATCCATCCCAGTCTGGCTGGAGGTGGGTGATCACACCTCTGTCCCACCCTCTCTATGCAGAGGACTCTGCAGCAACCAGTCTAGGGAGTGGCAACGGCCTGAGCAAAACTTGGGTGATCTACTACATCCATGGCCTCGGCCCCCTGGCCCAGAATATCCTTAGGCTGGGGAGACTTATGGCCAGGGATGGGTGCAGGTCTCTGGCGAGGGGAGTGGCCAGCAACTGAATGTAGTCTTTCCGGAAGTGTAGCTGGAAAGAGAGGTTACTGTGATTCAGCCAGGCCTGGAGTTCTTCAGGCCCTCCCGTGGGGTTCTCATAGTATAGAGAGGTCTTACCAAAGACAGACGCCTCGGTGCACCCATGAGCTGTTTCAGAGCTGACTCAGCTCTGCAGCTTGCATTTTCTCCAGTCTAGGCTCAACTGCGTCTTGTACCCAGAAGGTGTTCTGTGAGGAGCTAGGAGTTCTTGAGGTCCAAACTTGACCAGCACTTGACCAACCCACCCCACAACGCTCCTGCTCTGGTGACCACCATGGATGTGCAGGGGTCCCTTTCCAACTCACAGGTTCTCCAGGAGAGCACACCTCAGCCTTAGAAACTGAGGGAACCACATGTCTCTCCACGGCTGTCCATCTGAGTCAGAGACCTATCTCCCTTGCGGTGGCGAGCACACGGCCATCTGCAGCTGGCCTGCACCTGGCTAGTTAATGTTCAGCCATCTGCTTGCCCAGAAAATGTTATTTCTGTCTCTCCCCCCCACCCCCACCCCCGACCCATCAGAGAGTTTAAACGTGGCGCCAGAGCTTCAGTTCTAGAAATAACTCCATTCTCTGACCAGACAGAGATGCCTAGCCACAAGGCACAGCTCTCAGGGTGCCATAGGGAAGAGGGTACGAAGCTTGTGCCTTCCAAGGGTTGCTGGTGGAGGTGCATTATTTCTTCTACCATTTGGCTGCCTCAGTCACTTCCCTCTGATCACAGGGGGCTTTAGGGTGTCACTAAAAAGCTCAGTCTGTATAGATCATCCAGAAACTTGAGATTGGTTGAAATTTACTCTTGGAGAAGACAAAACTTAGAAGAACATGCAGCCCAGCCCATTTTCAGATGAGAAACCCTCTGCCTGCAGAGACCACAAGGATATAGGCAGAGCTGACGCACGTGGACGGGGCCACAGTGACCGGCCTCCACTCTCAGAGCCTCTGGCCTTCCCCCATTTCCCCTCAGCTCCTTTAGAGCGCATGTTGTTGTTGTTGTTTAGCCACTAAGTCGTGTCTTCCACGCCTCTCTGTCCGTGGGATTTCTCAGGCAAGAATACTGGAGTGGGTTACCATTTCCTTCTCCAGGGGATCTTCCTGACCCAGAGAGCAAATCCCCATCTCCTGCATTACAGGCAGATTCGTTACCACTGAGCCCTCTGGGAAACCCCTTTAGAGCACACACCAATCTAAAACTTGTCTCCAAAAATGGTGCTGATGGTGGGCTACTTGCTAGGAGAGAACCTTCTGTTTCCGTGGGATTTTGTTGGCTCTCCTCTGGCCTCCCTGGCTGTTCTGCTTTGTAGACTGCAGCCTCTGTGCCCTTCGCCTGCTGCCCCCATCACCCAGCTCTTGCTGAGGCTAAGAAAGTAACCCCACCTTATAAACTTGCCCTGTCAGACTAAATGGAATGAGCATTGATTCTGGTGGGAGGTCAGATATTTATCTTCATCATTTGACCTGCATGGATCTCATGGCCATGTGTAAAATAAGGGGAAATGGACTGGTACTTTATGTGCATGACTTGAGTGAGTCTCTTTCATTTGAAATCATCACCAGGAAAGTTCAAAATAGGGGATCCTGCAGGGCTGGAACGGCAGCCATCTGCTTGCCCAGAAAATGTTATTTCTGTCTCCCCCACCCCACCCCCGACCCATCAGAGAGTTTAAACGTGGCGCCAGAGCTTCAGTTCTAGAAATAACTCCATTCTCTGACCAGACAGAGATGCCTAGCCACAAGGCACAGCTCTCAGGGTGCCATAGGGAAGAGGGTACGAAGCTTGTGCCTTCCAAGGGTTGCTGGTGGAGGTGCATTATTTCTTCTACCATTTGGCTGCCTCAGTCACTTCCCTCTGATCACAGGGGGCTTTAGGGTGTCACTAAAAAGCTCAGTCTGTATAGATCATCCAGAAACTTGAGATTGGTTGAAATTTACTCTTGGAGAAGACAAAACTTAGAAGAACATGCAGCCCAGCCCATTTTCAGATGAGAAACCCTCTGCCTGCAGAGACCACAAGGATATAGGCAGAGCTGACGCACGTGGACGGGGCCACAGTGACCGGCCTCCACTCTCAGAGCCTCTGGCCTTCCCCCATTTCCCCTCAGCTCCTTTAGAGCGCATGTTGTTGTTGTTGTTTAGCCACTAAGTCGTGTCTTCCACGCCTCTCTGTCCGTGGGATTTCTCAGGCAAGAATACTGGAGTGGGTTACCATTTCCTTCTCCAGGGGATCTTCCTGACCCAGAGAGCAAATCCCCATCTCCTGCATTACAGGCAGATTCTTTACCACTGAGCCCCTCTGGAAGCCCCCTTTAGAGCACACACCAATCTAAAACTTGTCTCCAAAAATGGTGCTGATGGTGGGCTACTTGCTAGGAGAGAACCTTCTGTTTCCGTGGGATTTTGTTGGCTCTCCTCTGGCCTCCCTGGCTGTTCTGCTTTGTAGACTGCAGCCTCTGTGCCCTTCGCCTGCTGCCCCCATCACCCAGCTCTTGCTGAGGCTAAGAAAGTAACCCCACCTTATAAACTTGCCCTGTCAGACTAAATGGAATGAGCATTGATTCTGGTGGGAGGTCAGATATTTATCTTCATCATTTGACCTGCATGGATCTCATGGCCATGTGTAAAATAAGGGGAAATGGACTGGTACTTTATGTGCATGACTTGAGTGAGTCTCTTTCATTTGAAATCATCACCAGGAAAGTTCAAAATAGGGGATCCTGCAGGGGTTCTGTGCAACGGCCTGGAAGGGTGGGATGGAGGGGGGAACTATGAGAGGGCCAGGGATATACATGTGACTAGTCTGGGATTATACATATCTGTAAAGAACAAAACTCTATAAAAATAAAAAGTAAAATTAAAAAAAAAAAAAGTTCAAGACTGCTGTGTTTAGGACTTCCTGGTGGTCCAGTGCTAAGACTCCCTGCTTTCAGTGCAGGGAGCATGAGTTTGATTCCCGGTTGGAGAACTGAGATCCTACATGCCAAGCAGTGCATAGTCAAACAAAAAGACCGCCCTGTTTTCTTATCTGAGATGGTGACTCTTTGGAGTCATAGCTCATTTTGACACAGGGAAGTTAAGCATCCGTCTTCAGATAAAGATGCTGTCAGCCCAGGTCTTCCCTTGAATCCAGGCAATCAGTCTTGATTCTATTTCTCAGGTAGAGTGGAAACAGCGTTCTCCCGTCACTGCTTCCTAGATCTTCCTGAAGCTGCCGAGCTGGGGGACCTTTGCTGGCTTCCTGTTTTAAGGAGAAGAAATTAAGGATGTGGGCAATACGACTGTAGTTTAAATTGAATAATCTAACCTTAGGCAGGACTTGCAAAGTGGATCATGTGGGGAAAAAAGGGAGCCTCTGTTAAATTGTATCTTTTCTATTTCCCCACCACACACACAAGTACACAAGCACATACACAAGTACACACACACAGCACTCAGTTTCATTCCATGGAATTCACTGTCAGAAGTATATTGGAAGAAAGGGCAGGTAGAGGTGCCCTTCTTAGGGACCTTAGAGAATCCTAGCAGTGACTGCCAAGTAGGACTGAACAGCATTGGTTCAGGCCAGCCTAGTCTCTCTAATTGGCCAAGGTCAGAGAAATGAAGTGCCAGTCTTTGGTTATCCTGCAAACAAACCTCCTACCTCCCAGTAGAGTACTGTTGTTTCACCATAATGTGTTACTTCTGTACTGAAGTGACCTTTCCAACCATGACTCACCAGAGCCACCCGGGCCTCCTGGCACTGTAGGCCACCAGCGTGCATGACTTGAGTGAGTCTCTTTCATTTGAAATCATCACCAGGAAAGTTCAAAATAGGGGATCCTGCAGGGTTCTGTGCAACGGCCTGGAAGGGTGGGATGGAGGGGAACTATGAGAGGGCCAGGGATATACATGTGACTAGTCTGGGATTATACATATCTGTAAAGAACAAAACTCTATAAAAATAAAAAGTAAAATTAAAAAAAAAAAAAGTTCAAGACTGCTGTGTTTAGGACTTCCTGGTGGTCCAGTGCTAAGACTCCCTGCTTTCAGTGCAGGGAGCATGAGTTTGATTCCCGGTTGGAGAACTGAGATCCTACATGCCAAGCAGTGCATAGTCAAACAAAAAGACCGCCCTGTTTTCTTATCTGAGATGGTGACTCTTTGGAGTCATAGCTCATTTTGACACAGGGAAGTTAAGCATCCGTCTTCAGATAAAGATGCTGTCAGCCCAGGTCTTCCCTTGAATCCAGGCAATCAGTCTTGATTCTATTTCTCAGGTAGAGTGGAAACAGCGTTCTCCCGTCACTGCTTCCTAGATCTTCCTGAAGCTGCCGAGCTGGGGGACCTTTGCTGGCTTCCTGTTTTAAGGAGAAGAAATTAAGGATGTGGGCAATACGACTGTAGTTTAAATTGAATAATCTAACCTTAGGCAGGACTTGCAAAGTGGATCATGTGGGGAAAAAAGGGAGCCTCTGTTAAATTGTATCTTTTCTATTTCCCCACCACACACACAAGTACACAAGCACATACACAAGTACACACACACAGCACTCAGTTTCATTCCATGGAATTCACTGTCAGAAGTATATTGGAAGAAAGGGCAGGTAGAGGTGCCCTTCTTAGGGACCTTAGAGAATCCTAGCAGTGACTGCCAAGTAGGACTGAACAGCATTGGTTCAGGCCAGCCTAGTCTCTCTAATTGGCCAAGGTCAGAGAAATGAAGTGCCAGTCTTTGGTTATCCTGCAAACAAACCTCCTACCTCCCAGTAGAGTACTGTTGTTTCACCATAATGTGTTACTTCTGTACTGAAGTGACCTTTCCAACCATGACTCACCAGAGCCACCCGGGCCTCCTGGCACTGTAGGCCACCAGCAGCTTTGTTCCCACACTCCGTGGTCCTCTGTGATCATCATACACCTTATGTCTTTGAATGACTTTTGTTTCACAAAGTCAGCCTCATCAATAAAGACTCAAGTTTTAACGCCATTAAGTATTTTCGGATTTTGAAAACATTCTGGAAGAGGCAGTCAGAGCACTTTGTTGTTCATTTGCTCAGTCGTGTCCGACTTTGCGACCCCATGATCTGCAGCACGCCAGGCTTCCCTGTCCTTCACTATTTCTCGGAGCTTGCTCAAACTCATGTCCGTTGAATCAGTGATGCTATCAAACCACCCCATCCTCTATCTCCCCTTTTCCCTTTTGCCTTCGATCTCTCCCAGCTTCAGGGTCTTGCCCAGTGAGTTGGCTCTTTGCATCAGTGGCCAAAGTATTAGAGCTTCAGCTTCAGCATCCGTCCTTCCAATGAATATTCAGGGCTGATTTCCTTTACGATTGACTGGTTCAATCGCCTTGCAGTCCACGGGACTCTCCAGAAGTGCAGTAGCCAATGGCAGTGTTGGTGAATTGTGAGGGCTGGTGCATGTGGGGACCTGTGTCTAGTTCCACCACCGACTGCTGGGTGATCTTGGAAAAGTTTATATAACTTATCTGGGCCTCAGTTACTTCATCTAAAAGATGGGAGTAATAATAAGAGTTGTCGTAGGGATTGAGTGGCATGCTGTACATAAATGGCTTATTAGCATGTTGCTGGCGCATAGTGAGCACTCACAGGATATTTGCTATCATCATCATTGTCATTTTATTCTTCTCTCTCTTTTGTGTTTAGGTTGGTCTCTCTTATAGCCATAGACAATGTCACCCAATGCAGATAAATATGAAGACATAGTGAACTAAAGAATAGTGACATTAGCCTAGTGATATTTGTGCAGTCTTCAGCAGACCTTTATTAAGCCCTTACTGTGTGCAAGACCTAGAGGTGTGCATCGGGATGAGTAAGACAGACGTGGGCCTACTCTCATGAATCCCACCCTCTTGGTGGGGTAGGCACTTAGTGGGTACTTAACTGCTTGCAGAGTGTGATGACACTGATGCCCTGTGTCTGAGAAACCATAGGTCCTGGTGCCACCCCGCTCTGCCAACCAGGAGAATGCAGCAGTCTTCCTGGAAATCCATCTGAGTAAATTTAACTCTAAGGGGAAAAACACAGCCGTTACATTTCCAAACTGGAATTCTCCCCCATGTGTTTTTGGGACGCACAGATGCCTTGGCATTTTACTATAACAATAACAGAGATTGTTCACAATTATGAATGGCTTTGGTTGACTTCAGCTCCAACAAAACCATGAATCATTTCATAACTCCTGAAATTGCAAAGAAATAACACACACTCTGGCTCTTGAAAAAAAAAAAAAATGGGCAAGTTATAGAGCACAAATTCTTCTAATTAAAATGTGAATTCTTTTAACAGGTGCATGTTGCAAGACCAGCTGGCCATGGGTAAAAACAGCCAGTTCAGGATCTGGGTACCTGGGGTACCACCCGCACAGGCTCTTGTGTGTGATCTGTAACTGGCTGTCCATAGCCTTGCAGTCCACGGACTCTCCAGAAGTGCAGTAGCCAATGGCAGTGTTGGTGAATTGTGAGGGCTGGTGCATGTGGGGACCTGTGTCTAGTTCCACCACCGACTGCTGGGTGATCTTGGAAAAGTTTATATAACTTATCTGGGCCTCAGTTACTTCATCTAAAAGATGGGAGTAATAATAAGAGTTGTCGTAGGGATTGAGTGGCATGCTGTACATAAATGGCTTATTAGCATGTTGCTGGCGCATAGTGAGCACTCACAGGATATTTGCTATCATCATCATTGTCATTTTATTCTTCTCTCTCTTTTGTGTTTAGGTTGGTCTCTCTTATAGCCATAGACAATGTCACCCAATGCAGATAAATATGAAGACATAGTGAACTAAAGAATAGTGACATTAGCCTAGTGATATTTGTGCAGTCTTCAGCAGACCTTTATTAAGCCCTTACTGTGTGCAAGACCTAGAGGTGTGCATCGGGATGAGTAAGACAGACGTGGGCCTACTCTCATGAATCCCACCCTCTTGGTGGGGTAGGCACTTAGTGGGTACTTAACTGCTTGCAGAGTGTGATGACACTGATGCCCTGTGTCTGAGAAACCATAGGTCCTGGTGCCACCCCGCTCTGCCAACCAGGAGAATGCAGCAGTCTTCCTGGAAATCCATCTGAGTAAATTTAACTCAAAGGGGGAAAAACACAGCCGTTACATTTCCAAACTGGAATTCTCCCCCATGTGTTTTTGGGACGCACAGATGCCTTGGCATTTTACTATAACAATAACAGAGATTGTTCACAATTATGAATGGCTTTGGTTGACTTCAGCTCCAACAAAACCATGAATCATTTCATAACTCCTGAAATTGCAAAGAAATAACACACACTCTGGCTCTTGAAAAAAAAAAAAAAATGGGCAAGTTATAGAGCACAAATTCTTCTAATTAAAATGTGAATTCTTTTAACAGGTGCATGTTGCAAGACCAGCTGGCCATGGGTAAAAACAGCCAGTTCAGGATCTGGGTACCTGGGGTACCACCCGCACAGGCTCTTGTGTGTGATCTGTAACTGGCTGTCCATAGCCTCCCTTCTCCACCCTCGTCACAGCTTTGAGCCAGAAGCAGTGTTTTGTACGTTTTGTCATGTCCTAAGGAAGTGAGAGAGAAAGGAGGTACATGGGCCGAGACCCGTGGAACAGACTGTCCATCACAGATCCCCATATGCACATACACCCTTGGGTGGGACCACCTTTTCCGACAGACTTGTTGACTCTTCCTGATACCAGAGCACAAGGTTAAATTTTCTAAAGATGATGTTGTGAGGGTCAAGCTTTACCAATCTGTGACAGCCTATGTGGTGCCAACAAGGCCTGGCATTTGAGATACAGGCTATCTGCTCCTTCTCTTCCCTGCTACTCTAAAAAGGAGCACCTTTTTTTTTTAAAAAAGGTACGTTTTGGCCGTAGCCACCCAGATGCCGTTGCCTGTGCATGCGTTCAGAGGCACAACTGGGTTCTAATATCTCAGCGCTGAGACCAGATGGAGATGGGGACAAAACCATGAGGCCAGCATCACAGTCTCTGAATCTAGCCTCCTACTGTATTGACATTCCTTTTTAATGTTGGTGATGTTAAATGCTATAAGAATTTATTGAAAAGGTGCTTTTTTGGAAAGGGACACCAACATTGCTTCCATCCCTGGTCTGTATCCACCTTAGAGGGTACAAAACAGACTGAAGTAGACCTAGACACATTGGCATAGCATGTCCTAACACACACACACACACACACACACACACACACACACACACACATTTATCCGTAATAACATCTCTGTTACACAATTAATACTTCTTGTCACAGATAAATTAAAGCATACAGATTTTAAAACAAAAGAAAATTAATATAACCTGTATTCCTGTTACTTCAAGCCACAATATTGCAAAGAAATAACACACACTCTGGCTCTTGAAAAAAAAAATGGGCAAGTTATAGAGCACAAATTCTTCTAATTAAAATGTGAATTCTTTTAACAGGTGCATGTTGCAAGACCAGCTGGCCATGGGTAAAAACAGCCAGTTCAGGATCTGGGTACCTGGGGTACCACCCGCACAGGCTCTTGTGTGTGATCTGTAACTGGCTGTCCATAGCCTCCCTTCTCCACCCTCGTCACAGCTTTGAGCCAGAAGCAGTGTTTTGTACGTTTTGTCATGTCCTAAGGAAGTGAGAGAGAAAGGAGGTACATGGGCCGAGACCCGTGGAACAGACTGTCCATCACAGATCCCCATATGCACATACACCCTTGGGTGGGACCACCTTTTCCGACAGACTTGTTGACTCTTCCTGATACCAGAGCACAAGGTTAAATTTTCTAAAGATGATGTTGTGAGGGTCAAGCTTTACCAATCTGTGACAGCCTATGTGGTGCCAACAAGGCCTGGCATTTGAGATACAGGCTATCTGCTCCTTCTCTTCCCTGTTAATCTAAAAAGGAGCATCTTTTCTTTTTTTTTTTAAAAAAGGTACGTTTTGGCCGTAGCCACCCAGATGCCGTTGCCTGTGCATGCGTTCAGAGGCACAACTGGGTTCTAATATCTCAGCGCTGAGACCAGATGGAGATGGGGACAAAACCATGAGGCCAGCATCACAGTCTCTGAATCTAGCCTCCTACTGTATTGACATTCCTTTTTAATGTTGGTGATGTTAAATGCTATAAGAATTTATTGAAAAGGTGCTTTTTTGGAAAGGGACACCAACATTGCTTCCATCCCTGGTCTGTATCCACCTTAGAGGGTACAAAACAGACTGAAGTAGACCTAGACACATTGGCATAGCATGTCCTAACACACACACACACACACACACACACACACACACACACACACATTTATCCGTAATAACATCTCTGTTACACAATTAATACTTCTTGTCACAGATAAATTAAAGCATACAGATTTTAAAACAAAAGAAAATTAATATAACCTGTATTCCTGTTACTCAAGCCACATTTGACATTTTGGTATGTATATTTCCTGACTTCTTTCAATGCACAAGTACGTCTTTAAACAAAAAATTAGTATCAAACTGAATACGTAATTTTATTACTCCTCTTATATTCAGTATACACTCTGAACATTGACCCATGTCCATAAAAATAGTTGCATATTCATTTGTACTACACTCTTGGTAGATCTTTCCCTTTGTTTCTATCTTCTTTCCATCAGAGACAGAGGCAAGAGAAAATACACTTTACCCACATTGTGGGCATCTCTGAAAGTTTTGCACCTAAGAACCTTCCCACTCTGAATTGTAATTATCAGTATGCTCAATCCATCCACCATCATCAGGGTAAAATGAACCGCCATCTTTGGCACCATGGGAACTGTGGGAAGTTGCCTTGGGTACCACTGAGAAACACTGAGTAGGTTTTCTCAGCAAAGAAAAAGGGACTAAATTGTGATAGAAATCTAGTGATTAAATACTTATAAAAAGGAGCCAGGTCAGCATTCCGCTTCCCAGCGTAGGCTTCCTGCAGCTGAGAAAAACCTTCCATGGACAGAGAGGGTCCCAGTGCCATACCTGACAGGCTTCTCCAGCTGCCAAGCCCACAGGGACTGGTAAGGCACTGCCAAATAAGAATATCCGTCCCCTTTTGGAGCCTAAATCCAGAGTTGTTGAGTCATCACATTCTTTAGGTTTTAATGAAGAATTATTTTGGTTGATTTAGGTTTCTAAAAAGAATTTCCATATTAAGACATTTCCTTTAATGTTGGTGATGTTAAATGCTATAAGAATTTATGGGGCTTTTTGGAAAGGGACACCAACATTGCTTCCATCCCTGGTCTGTATCCACCTTAGAGGGTACAAAACAGACTGAAGTAGACCTAGACACATTGGCATAGCATGTCCTAACACACACACACACACACACACACACACACACACACACACACACATTTATCCGTAATAACATCTCTGTTACACAATTAATACTTCTTGTCACAGATAAATTAAAGCATACAGATTTTAAAACAAAAGAAAATTAATATAACCTGTATTCCTGTTACTCAAGCCACATTTGACATTTTGGTATGTATATTTCCTGACTTCTTTCAATGCACAAGTACGTCTTTAAACAAAAAATTAGTATCAAACTGAATACGTAATTTTATTACTCCTCTTATATTCAGTATACACTCTGAACATTGACCCATGTCCATAAAAATAGTTGCATATTCATTTGTACTACACTCTTGGTAGATCTTTCCCTTTGTTTCTATCTTCTTTCCATCAGAGACAGAGGCAAGAGAAAATACACTTTACCCACATTGTGGGCATCTCTGAAAGTTTTGCACCTAAGAACCTTCCCACTCTGAATTGTAATTATCAGTATGCTCAATCCATCCACCATCATCAGGGTAAAATGAACCGCCATCTTTGGCACCATGGGAACTGTGGGAAGTTGCCTTGGGTACCACTGAGAAACACTGAGTAGGTTTTCTCAGCAAAGAAAAAGGGACTAAATTGTGATAGAAATCTAGTGATTAAATACTTATAAAAAGGAGCCAGGTCAGCATTCCGCTTCCCAGCGTAGGCTTCCTGCAGCTGAGAAAAACCTTCCATGGACAGAGAGGGTCCCAGTGCCATACCTGACAGGCTTCTCCAGCTGCCAAGCCCACAGGGACTGGTAAGGCACTGCCAAATAAGAATATCCGTCCCCTTTTGGAGCCTAAATCCAGAGTTGTTGAGTCATCACATTCTTTAGGTTTTAATGAAGAATTATTTTGGTGATGAGTTCTAGAGTTAATTGCTGAGTGTGTATTATCCTTGGGGGAAAAAACGTTAAGAATTTCCATATTTAGTGCAGACTGGGAACTACAGACATAATCTGGGTGCTGGACCCTTGTAAGTGTCATTATTAATTATCACTGGATCCTTCAGCCCTGGATCTCTTTCCCAGAAAGGATGAATAAGATTGGCATTTATTCTCTGAAAGATACAAACAGATAGCATACCGCGTCTTGGGTTAGGTGACTCCGTGAGACTGAGATAGTGCCTTTAAGGGGTGGGGATGGGAGTCTCAGTAAGTGTCCTTGAGCTACTCAAAAAGGCAGTCCTGTCTCCACAGAAGTGCTCACGGGTCATGGTTTTAAATAAGAGCAACAACTTGCCATTGTCCACTAGGACCACAGAAGGCAAAAAGGTGACGGACCTGGAGAGTGCAGCAGGAGACCTCATACAACACAGCCTGGGTTCAGGACTGGGGCCCAGCCAGCCCCTGATGTCTGAGGAAGAGATGGGGATTCTTTTCCAAGTGCATCTGAAAGCCACCTCACTTCCCTCACCCTGGGGAAGTGTCCTCTCGTTGGCTTCAGCTCCATCTGTGCAGGGCTCAAGGGTAGCCAAAGGCAGCTTGGAGACCCTGTCTCTTGTGGATGCCATTTCCTGGACCCTCTTTGTCCACTGAGTTATGGAAGGCAGTGTGCTGCCCTCCGTATCCACACTGTCATTGGGCGCCCATCTGTGGCCTCGCCTCCAGGTGTCTACAGATGTGAATTCCTGTAACTTCACTGCCCGGGGTGCTGTCAGGTGTCAGGCACTTTCCCAAAAGAAAAAGGGACTAAATTGTGATAGAAATCTAGTGATTAAATACTTATAAAAAGGAGCCAGGTCAGCATTCCGCTTCCCAGCGTAGGCTTCCTGCAGCTGAGAAAAACCTTCCATGGACAGAGAGGGTCCCAGTGCCATACCTGACAGGCTTCTCCAGCTGCCAAGCCCACAGGGACTGGTAAGGCACTGCCAAATAAGAATATCCGTCCCCTTTTGGAGCCTAAATCCAGAGTTGTTGAGTCATCACATTCTTTAGGTTTTAATGAAGAATTATTTTGGTGATGAGTTCTAGAGTTAATTGCTGAGTGTGTATTATCCTTGGGGGAAAAAACGTTAAGAATTTCCATATTTAGTGCAGACTGGGAACTACAGACATAATCTGGGTGCTGGACCCTTGTAAGTGTCATTATTAATTATCACTGGATCCTTCAGCCCTGGATCTCTTTCCCAGAAAGGATGAATAAGATTGGCATTTATTCTCTGAAAGATACAAACAGATAGCATACCGCGTCTTGGGTTAGGTGACTCCGTGAGACTGAGATAGTGCCTTTAAGGGGTGGGGATGGGAGTCTCAGTAAGTGTCCTTGAGCTACTCAAAAAGGCAGTCCTGTCTCCACAGAAGTGCTCACGGGTCATGGTTTTAAATAAGAGCAACAACTTGCCATTGTCCACTAGGACCACAGAAGGCAAAAAGGTGACGGACCTGGAGAGTGCAGCAGGAGACCTCATACAACACAGCCTGGGTTCAGGACTGGGGCCCAGCCAGCCCCTGATGTCTGAGGAAGAGATGGGGATTCTTTTCCAAGTGCATCTGAAAGCCACCTCACTTCCCTCACCCTGGGGAAGTGTCCTCTCGTTGGCTTCAGCTCCATCTGTGCAGGGCTCAAGGGTAGCCAAAGGCAGCTTGGAGACCCTGTCTCTTGTGGATGCCATTTCCTGGACCCTCTTTGTCCACTGAGTTATGGAAGGCAGTGTGCTGCCCTCCGTATCCACACTGTCATTGGGCGCCCATCTGTGGCCTCGCCTCCAGGTGTCTACAGATGTGAATTCCTGTAACTTCACTGCCCGGGGTGCTGTCAGGTGTCAGGCACTTTCCCAAAATGTCCCATCAGTCCATCGTGGCCCTGTGTAATGCTTTTATTGGGTCATGGGTCCCATATGTATATCCTTTTAAGTGTGCCAGTTTGGTGGCCTTTCTTCTGTCATCCTGAACTTTGATCTGCATCTCATACTAGAATCTAATTTTTCCCATTTCTGTAGACTTGCCAGTTCCTCCATGGAATCCCTATCCAAGGCCCTAAATGGAGCTCCGTGACTCGATCTTGGTTCAATTGGTTGGTCTTGGATTGTGACTTCCTCTGTCTCTCCAGGCTCAGGGCTATTCATGGCCGGATGCTAAGGGCAACAAGATTGTGAGCTGTGAAGCCAGCCAGGGTATTCTAGGGTGGGATCATCCTTCAGAACCCAGGTGTGGGAGGGGTGTTGGGAAAGTGTAACAGCACATGTTCTCTGGGGGCTTTGGTTTGATTGAGCTCAGTGCAGGAAGGTGGTCCCCCTTGTGCAGAGGGAGAAGGCAGGTGACAGCCAAGGCCAAGGTGCCTCCAGGGCAAGGTCACTCCTTCCAAGGGGTGGCACGGTGTCATCCAACTCTCTCGGGGGCTCCGCACTCTGTGTGCTCTGTGGGCTTGGTAGCTTTGAGGAGCAGGGGCAGACCTTGGGGACCAAGCAGTCCCTCAACCCCACGCCACCAGGAACCATGCAGGACTCTCCTGTGACCCACACATGCTCTGATGCTGCTCCTGTTGTGTTCAAAGCAGCGGGGTAGCTGACAATGCCTAGCGCCTGTGTTGTGATTCTCACCCTCAGAGAATGCCAGTATGGTTGAAGAGTAGAGCTGGAGGTTGCAGCGGGTGTCCTCAAGCCCCTTCCTTAGCCTGGCGTGCAGCATTGGAGGCGCAGGGGTGACTATACATAGCACACAGCCCTCCGTCACCACATGGAGGGAAGTGAGCCCTCTTGCTGTTCTCTTTCAGTCCTTCTGATCAAGTTGAGGAGAGAGTTTCAGCTGGGCACTCGGATGTGTTTAAATCTCTAAGTATTGCTGACTGCCCATCCCCCCGGGGGAATTCCTGTAACTTCACTGCCCGGGTGCTGTCAGGTGTCAGGCACTTTCCCAAAATGTCCCATCAGTCCATCGTGGCCCTGTGTAATGCTTTTATTGGGTCATGGGTCCCATATGTATATCCTTTTAAGTGTGCCAGTTTGGTGGCCTTTCTTCTGTCATCCTGAACTTTGATCTGCATCTCATACTAGAATCTAATTTTTCCCATTTCTGTAGACTTGCCAGTTCCTCCATGGAATCCCTATCCAAGGCCCTAAATGGAGCTCCGTGACTCGATCTTGGTTCAATTGGTTGGTCTTGGATTGTGACTTCCTCTGTCTCTCCAGGCTCAGGGCTATTCATGGCCGGATGCTAAGGGCAACAAGATTGTGAGCTGTGAAGCCAGCCAGGGTATTCTAGGGTGGGATCATCCTTCAGAACCCAGGTGTGGGAGGGGTGTTGGGAAAGTGTAACAGCACATGTTCTCTGGGGGCTTTGGTTTGATTGAGCTCAGTGCAGGAAGGTGGTCCCCCTTGTGCAGAGGGAGAAGGCAGGTGACAGCCAAGGCCAAGGTGCCTCCAGGGCAAGGTCACTCCTTCCAAGGGGTGGCACGGTGTCATCCAACTCTCTCGGGGGCTCCGCACTCTGTGTGCTCTGTGGGCTTGGTAGCTTTGAGGAGCAGGGGCAGACCTTGGGGACCAAGCAGTCCCTCAACCCCACGCCACCAGGAACCATGCAGGACTCTCCTGTGACCCACACATGCTCTGATGCTGCTCCTGTTGTGTTCAAAGCAGCGGGGTAGCTGACAATGCCTAGCGCCTGTGTTGTGATTCTCACCCTCAGAGAATGCCAGTATGGTTGAAGAGTAGAGCTGGAGGTTGCAGCGGGTGTCCTCAAGCCCCTTCCTTAGCCTGGCGTGCAGCATTGGAGGCGCAGGGGTGACTATACATAGCACACAGCCCTCCGTCACCACATGGAGGGAAGTGAGCCCTCTTGCTGTTCTCTTTCAGTCCTTCTGATCAAGTTGAGGAGAGAGTTTCAGCTGGGCACTCGGATGTGTTTAAATCCCTCTAAGTATTGCTGATGTTTTTTTTTGTAACAAAGAGCATTTTATTCTATGGTCTTAAATTTTAGTTTTGTTTCTGTTGTAATTGCCTCCATGACTATCTTCTATTTAAAGCAGGCAATACTGGTCTTTCATTTAAGGGAGTCTTATAAAGTTTCTTTTTAAAATAGTAAGATATATTTATTTCCAGTGTGCAGAATTAAATTGAACTACAGGGCTAATCAAGTAGGACAGTAGGTGGCTGTGGCCAAAAATCACGGGGCAGGTCCTTGAGTGACTCAAGCTGGAGAAATGCTAAATAAGAGCTACTCTTGTCCTTACCACGCTGTCCAGTGTCTCTTCCTGCCAAGGCAGCTGAGAAGGCATTTTGATTTGAGTGTGTGTGGTTTATGTCACTCACGGGAGCTCCCGATTACAGGCCTGTGGGAGCTGAAAGGAGCAGAGGTCGTACTGTCCTCTGGCAGCGACTGCGACCTTGAGCCTCAGTAGGAAGCCACGCTCTGGAGAAAACAAAGTCCTGGGCTTCAGAGTCCCAGTAGCATTCCTGAAAGCAGCCTGCATTCCAGCCTGGTCACCAGCAGAGTTGGGGTGCCATGGAGGGTACTCAGCCCACTCTCCTGGCAGCCTGGCACAGCCTCGGGGGCCCAGCCCAAATCATTTAAGCAAATGTGAATTGCACCCTTACTACATGTTACTACATGCTGGCACCTCACACGGGCTGTCTTATTTACATCTTATGATACCAAAATGTAATAGTAACAGTGGTAAGAAGAAGAAGAAGAAGACAAAAGATGGGAAAAGGTTAATATTTATTGAGAACTCTCCCCAAAATGATTTATAGATTCAGTGCAGAGCCTTTCAGAATCACAGATGCCTTCTTTGTGGAAATGGACAAGCTGATTCTAAAATTCATGCAGAATTTCGAGGGACCCAAGATAGCCAAGACAACCTTAAAAAGGAAAAATAAAGTATAATCTGTACTTCCTAGTTTCAAAACTTTTACCACAAAGCAGCAGTAATCAAGATAGCATAGTACTGGCACAGAATGGACATGTAGATCAATGGAACAGAATCAGGAGTCCAGAAATAAACACCTGTGCATGTGATCAACTTGATTTTATAAGGGTGCCTCATTCAATGAGGAAATAATAAGTCTTTTCAGCAAATGGTGCTGGGACAACTGAATAGCCACATGCAAAAAATGAAGTTGGACCCTTCCCTCACACCGTATGTAAAAATTATGTCACAATGAATCAAAAACTGAAATGTAAAAGCCTAAACTACAAAACATAGGGACAAATCTTCATGATTTTGGTAAAGAGTTCTTAGATATGACAGCCAAAACACAAGCAATAAAAGAAAATATAAATTGGACTTTGTAAAAATTTAAACTTTTGTGCTTCAAAGGACATCATCAAGAAAGTGCAGAGACTACTCAAAGGGTGGGAGAATGTATTTCCAACTCCTACATCCAATGAGGGATTTGTATTTAGAATATATAAAGAACTCTTAAAACTTTGTCATAAAAAGACAAATACCCCAGTTTAAAAATGGGCAAAGGATCTAAATAGACAGTTCTCCAAAGATAATATGCAAGTGACCAATAAGCATGTGAAGAGGTGCTTAACCTCATTAGCCATCAGCAGGTGAAAGTGAAAGTTGCTTAGTTGTGTCTGACCCTTTGCTACCCCCATGGACTGTAGCCCATCAGGCTTCTCTGACCATGGAATTCTCCAGGCAGGAATACTGGAGTGGGTTGCCATTTCCTTTTCCAGGGGATCTTTCCCTGCCAGGGATCGAATCTGGGTCTCCTGCATTGCAAGCAGATTCTTGACCTCCAGTAAAGAATCTGAGCCCACAGAAAAGCCCCTCATTAGCCATCAGGGAAATGCAAAGCAAAATTGCGAGATACCACTTGACACCCACTAGGATGACTCGAATCAAAAAGTCAGGTCACAAGTGGTGCTGGTCAAGGATGTGGAGAAATCAGGAGCCTCGTTCACTGCTGGTGAGGATGCAAAATGATGCAGCTGCTTTGGAAAACCATCCGGCAGTTCCTCCAGTGATTAAACTTAGAGTTACCTTGTGTCTCTGTGGTGTGACTTCATAACTTCATGGTCGGAAAACAACCCAAATAGACAAGTGGATAAACAAACTTTAGTGTATCTATACATGGACTGTTATTTGACTATAAAAAGGAAGGAGCTACCTGCACATGATAGAACATGGATGAACCTTGAAAGCATTATGCCCGGAGAGAAAAGTCAGTCATAAAAGACCACCTATTATATGATTCTGTTCGTAGGGAAGTCCAGAATAGAGAAATTGATAGAGATAGAAGGTAGGTTACTAGTGGCTTTGGTGTGGGAAGAGGGTGTGGAAGAAGGGGAGGGAGAGGAGTGATAACTAAAGGCTTCAGGGTTTCTTTTTTTAAGTAATGAAAATGTTCCAGATTGACTGTGGTGATGGTTGCCCCTATCTGTGAACATACCAAGAATCCTTAAACTGTACAGTTTAAATAGGTGATTTGTATGGTATGTTAATTCTATCTCAGTATAGCTGTTAAAGTGGGCTTCCTCATAGCTCAATCAGTAAAGAATCTGCCTGCAGTGCAGGAGACTGGGGTTCAATTCCTGGGTTGGGAAGATCCCCTGGAGAAAGAGATGGTTACCCACTCCAGTGTTCTTGCCTGGAAAATCACATGGACAGAGGAGCCTGGCAGGCTTCTGTCCGTGTGGTCGCAAAGAGTCAGGTAAGACTTAGTGACTAAACCACCACCACAGCTGTTAAAAATACTTATTCGGTCCTTACTAGGTGGCAGGCAGAATCTAAGCATCAGTACCTACATCAGCTTATTTTATTCTCATGGTCACCCAATGAGGTAGACCCTTTTGGATGGATATATTCCCCACTTTGCAGCTGAGGAAACTGAGGCAGAGTTGCCCAGGGGGCTGTTCTCACCTTGGCCCGTAAGGAAAAGGAGGCATGAGGTCTCATCAGCGCTGCATCTCTGCTCATGTAACCAGCAAGTACAGAGCGAGGCAGACCGGAGCCCTGCTCTCAGCCCCTCACCGTGCTGTGCTAGAGGGAACCGAGGGATGTCTGACTCTGTGGGTGGCCAACTATCAGAACACATGCTCGTAAAAGAGGAAGAGGCCCCAGAAGCACTGTGTGACCATCCACACTAACTCCCTCGGGGACTTGGGTGAAGACACAGCATCACTGGGCCTCGATGCGCTCCTCCCTTCAGCCACATCTCAGGCTAGATGCAAGAGGGGTTCTTGAGGGTACTAATGCGGGTCCGAGGACAACCGTCATGACTAGGGAAAAAAATTCTGGCAGGCTCCTATCTGTCATCGGGCCTTGTGGGCTAACGAGACCGCAGAATTTTTCCCAAATCGGCCTGGATACTGAGAAATTGATAGAAGGGTAGGTTACTAGTGGCTTTGGTGTGGGAAGAGGGTGGAAGAAGGGGAAGGGAGAGGAGTGATAACTAAAGGCTTCAGGGTTTCTTTTTTTAAGTAATGAAAATGTTCCAGATTGACTGTGGTGATGGTTGCCCCTATCTGTGAACATACCAAGAATCCTTAAACTGTACAGTTTAAATAGGTGATTTGTATGGTATGTTAATTCTATCTCAGTATAGCTGTTAAAGTGGGCTTCCTCATAGCTCAATCAGTAAAGAATCTGCCTGCAGTGCAGGAGACTGGGGTTCAATTCCTGGGTTGGGAAGATCCCCTGGAGAAAGAGATGGTTACCCACTCCAGTGTTCTTGCCTGGAAAATCACATGGACAGAGGAGCCTGGCAGGCTTCTGTCCGTGTGGTCGCAAAGAGTCAGGTAAGACTTAGTGACTAAACCACCACCACAGCTGTTAAAAATACTTATTCGGTCCTTACTAGGTGGCAGGCAGAATCTAAGCATCAGTACCTACATCAGCTTATTTTATTCTCATGGTCACCCAATGAGGTAGACCCTTTTGGATGGATATATTCCCCACTTTGCAGCTGAGGAAACTGAGGCAGAGTTGCCCAGGGGGCTGTTCTCACCTTGGCCCGTAAGGAAAAGGAGGCATGAGGTCTCATCAGCGCTGCATCTCTGCTCATGTAACCAGCAAGTACAGAGCGAGGCAGACCGGAGCCCTGCTCTCAGCCCCTCACCGTGCTGTGCTAGAGGGAACCGAGGGATGTCTGACTCTGTGGGTGGCCAACTATCAGAACACATGCTCGTAAAAGAGGAAGAGGCCCCAGAAGCACTGTGTGACCATCCACACTAACTCCCTCGGGGACTTGGGTGAAGACACAGCATCACTGGGCCTCGATGCGCTCCTCCCTTCAGCCACATCTCAGGCTAGATGCAAGAGGGGTTCTTGAGGGTACTAATGCGGGTCCGAGGACAACCGTCATGACTAGGGAAAAAAATTCTGGCAGGCTCCTATCTGTCATCGGGCCTTGTGGGCTAACGAGACCGCAGAATGTCTTTGCTCTTGTCTGGAATTACATCCAACCAGGGCGGTAACCCTGGTTACCTGCGGCTGATGAGAAGCTCTGATTAGCAGTTACGTATCTGACTCTGTTTAGCAAGAATAAGAAGAAATTGAATCCTTCGTTGCTTGAGAAGTGCTTTTTGTGGTGGGATAAGCCTTCATAGCCTGTTTGGGGGCCACTCTTTGGGGAAGGCCAGCTGCGGATGTGGGGGCTTCCACCCTTTTATGTATTTGACTCCCATGCGACTTGCCCTGCACCAGACCCCCAGCTTTCTAGTCACTCAGATCCCAACCAAGGAAATGTTCTCCTACGCCCCAGGCATTCCCTGTGGAAGGCTGGAGCCCAGGCAGGCAGAGGTGGGGCTGGGAGGGGGCGGCCACCACAGCCAGGCTGGGCGAGCCCTTTGCTGTCAGGAAAAAGGGGGCAGGGCCCTCTGTGCTCTGAATTCCAGTTTTTCTCTTACTATAGGCAGAAGGCAAGGCCCTGGCCTGTTCCTCAGCACTGTCCTCGGCCGTGCCTCGAGAGCTCTGAAAATAAGCCAGGTCAGGAATCATGGTCCCCCAGGTCGGCTTCCGCACTCGTGTTCCCTGGCACTAAGTTTCCAAAGCCAGTCTACTGAAATGTTTTCTGCTGACTAAAGCAGTGCCTCGAGGATCAGCCTGTGCTAGAACCGTAGGACAACTAAGCCGGGAAGAAGCCTTCAAACAACATTTATTTTAAGGATGAAGAAGGGACTTCCCTAGTGGTCCAGTGGCTGAGACTCTGGGTTCACAAATTCAGGGGGCCTGGGTTCGATCCCTGGTCAGGGAACTAGATCTCCCATGCTTCAGCTAAAGATCCTGCATGCCACAACTGGAACTGACACAGATAAATAAATTAAAAAAATATTTTTTTAAAAAGATGAACAAACCCTTCTGGTTTGTTTTAAAGAGCTGCCTCAACCACCGCTGTTGGTCGGGAGAGAGGTGGCCTGCCATTGGCTGTTGCTGCTGATTTGATAGTCAGGATCATGTATCCACTCGCAGAAATCAACCAGGGCCGCTTCTGCTCCGTACGACTGCGAAACTCAGTTTGGGTGGAATTTATCTCACAGCCACAGTCTCGGTGTTCTGCTTGACTCAGCTTGGCAGGGGCGATGCTCAGGTCTTTGGTAGAAGAGCCTATGGGACCCTGGCCAGCTAGAGGGTGGCCTGCCCTAGAGTGGCCAGAAGATGCTGCTCACTGACTCATTCGTTAACTCGGAGATCTAGCAGGCATGGCCTCAGGAACTTGGGGAGGTACCAGAGCCGTTCTCGTAAATCTGTTCCTGACCCAGAACGAGTTGACCGGTGTACTGAGGAAGGTAAACCCATGTACTAATCAAGGCAGAAAATACATGGACCAGAGGGAGGGCTGGGGCCCTGGGACAAGAGGAACAGCCTGCTGGATGCTGGAGGCCCACAGGAGGTTTTCTGGAGGAGACAGCATTTGAGCTGCCCCTGAGGAATAAATAAGATTTGGGAACTGATATGGTGTACTTTCTCTGTCAAAACACAGCCCACTGAGAACAGAAAACAAAGCAGTTGAGACGTTCCCAGGACCAAGTCTGGACGCCGGAGCTGGATGGGGGAGGCGGGAAGGGGTCCTTGAGGGTCGCCAGGATAACCCCTCCCCTCTTCCCCTCTCTGTTGGGTTTTCCACCCTCCAGATGGCCAGCCGCTTCCTGCTCTGACTTCTGAAAGTCCAGTCCAGGCTCCTGTGTTTTAGAAGCCCTCTGTGTGCAGCTCTGTGCATTAGGTGCTGCGCTGACCATGCCTTTTTGGGGGTGCAGTCAAACAACATTTATTTTAAGGATGAAGAAGGGACTTCCCTAGTGGTCCAGTGGCTGAGACTCTGGGTTCACAAATTCAGGGGCCTGGGTTCGATCCCTGGTCAGGGAACTAGATCTCCCATGCTTCAGCTAAAGATCCTGCATGCCACAACTGGAACTGACACAGATAAATAAATTAAAAATATTTTTTTAAAAAGATGAACAAACCCTTCTGGTTTGTTTTAAAGAGCTGCCTCAACCACCGCTGTTGGTCGGGAGAGAGGTGGCCTGCCATTGGCTGTTGCTGCTGATTTGATAGTCAGGATCATGTATCCACTCGCAGAAATCAACCAGGGCCGCTTCTGCTCCGTACGACTGCGAAACTCAGTTTGGGTGGAATTTATCTCACAGCCACAGTCTCGGTGTTCTGCTTGACTCAGCTTGGCAGGGGCGATGCTCAGGTCTTTGGTAGAAGAGCCTATGGGACCCTGGCCAGCTAGAGGGTGGCCTGCCCTAGAGTGGCCAGAAGATGCTGCTCACTGACTCATTCGTTAACTCGGAGATCTAGCAGGCATGGCCTCAGGAACTTGGGGAGGTACCAGAGCCGTTCTCGTAAATCTGTTCCTGACCCAGAACGAGTTGACCGGTGTACTGAGGAAGGTAAACCCATGTACTAATCAAGGCAGAAAATACATGGACCAGAGGGAGGGCTGGGGCCCTGGGACAAGAGGAACAGCCTGCTGGATGCTGGAGGCCCACAGGAGGTTTTCTGGAGGAGACAGCATTTGAGCTGCCCCTGAGGAATAAATAAGATTTGGGAACTGATATGGTGTACTTTCTCTGTCAAAACACAGCCCACTGAGAACAGAAAACAAAGCAGTTGAGACGTTCCCAGGACCAAGTCTGGACGCCGGAGCTGGATGGGGGAGGCGGGAAGGGGTCCTTGAGGGTCGCCAGGATAACCCCTCCCCTCTTCCCCTCTCTGTTGGGTTTTCCACCCTCCAGATGGCCAGCCGCTTCCTGCTCTGACTTCTGAAAGTCCAGTCCAGGCTCCTGTGTTTTAGAAGCCCTCTGTGTGCAGCTCTGTGCATTAGGTGCTGCGCGTGACCATGCCTGTGTTGAGTGCTTTGTTTGCCCCAGAACCGCCCAGTGAGGCTCAGCAATCAGGTTGCTTGCTCACCAGGTTCCCCCATCCACTTAGCAAACAGCGGATGCGTCCGTGTGCCAGATACTGCCCTAGGCCTGAAGTTTGCCCAGGCGCAAACACAGCCTGTGTGCTTGTGGGGCTTATAAAGTTTAATGGAGGAGAGGAATGTGAAACACATGAGTGGGTCTTCTTATAAGCTTAGGAAAAACCTATAGAGTGTCTATAATTTAGATTCAGTGTGTTCTGGTAAGGGGGAGCCAGACTCACAAACAGGTCTTAGTGAGTTCAGAGCCTATTGCATACAGACTGCCTGACCAGCCGAGATCGTTGCAGGGCCCCTGGCTAGTGAGGGACAGAAGTCAGGTGGCCCACCCACTTAGGCCCCAGGCTCCCTGCCACTCGGGCTGCTGTCTCAGAACACATATCTATCCACATGACTGGTGGGAAAACATGACCGGTTCCCACATGCCCTCTTTGAGGGGAGGTTGGTCCTAATACCCAGCGCTCCTTTCAATCCACCTTCTTGGGGCTTCCAAACCCCAGGTCCTCCTAAAACGGTTGATGAGTCTTCCTCAGAAGTCATGTCATGGAAAACCCCTGCTGAAATCTGCCCTCTGCCAATCACACAGGGCTTCAGTGAGAAAACCTCCTCTCCTTCGTGGAGTGTCTGCGTTTGTGCTAACGTGCCCAGGTCACAGTCCAGTGCCCAGGTCACAATCTGGAGCCCAGTACACAGAGGCCAGGAATCCTGCTGGAGGCATCCCTGGGCCCTACCACTGCCCGTGACTAGAGGATGCTGGATGTCCAAGTTCAGTGCCTGGCTAAAAGCAGCTCTAGGAAGCTTCCCAGCTTGGGGCTGAGGACAGGGAGCCAGTGTGTTCATGGGCCAAAAGTGCTTTTCCTCTCCCGGGGTTGTCCTCGGAGAAGCTCTCGGCACTCCAGCCCCCCAGCCCCCTGCCATGGACCTTGTTCTCTGTGCGTCCATGTTCTCTCTCATGTGACAGCCCCTCTGTGGCCAGTCTGCTGTCCTTTTCCCCTGCTCACTTTCCTTTCCTTGCCCATAACCCTTCCCCGTAGTGTAGCTCTCCCATCTCTCTGCCCTGGACACCAGCCTCTTCAAAAAGATTTTCTAAAGAGCAAAACTGTAATTTATGTTTGTTAACTAAATGAAGTAATCAGAGAGGCCTTTTTATTATGTAATGTTTTGTCCATAAAAAGAATATATGACATCAATATAAGATATTAATAAAATGCCCGTCTGCCGAGTTAATTCTCCTGTATGGTCCATCCCCAGAGTAACAGCTTCTCTAACTGGCCATTTTTCCTCTTCCCTCCGCAGTCGAATCCACTGTCCACATGCCTGCTGAAGCTGTCTTTGCCCAGCTCAGCTCCCTGCAGAATCATCACACACACACACACTCTCTCTCTCTCTTTCTCTCTCTCTACTGACTGCACTGCCCAGAGCACACCAGCTGGCTGTCCTGGGCAGAACAGAACCTGCTGCCTCCCTGCCTTGGGTGCACGGTTTCCCTTACCTGGAATAACCTCCACCCACACTCTCCATGTCTCTGCCTGTCACGCCCAGCCCCTTCTTGGGGCTTCCAATGAGGTTGGTCCTAATACCCAGCGCTCCTTTCAATCCACCTTCTTGGGGCTTCCAAACCCCAGGTCCTCCTAAAACGGTTGATGAGTCTTCCTCAGAAGTCATGTCATGGAAAACCCCTGCTGAAATCTGCCCTCTGCCAATCACACAGGGCTTCAGTGAGAAAACCTCCTCTCCTTCGTGGAGTGTCTGCGTTTGTGCTAACGTGCCCAGGTCACAGTCCAGTGCCCAGGTCACAATCTGGAGCCCAGTACACAGAGGCCAGGAATCCTGCTGGAGGCATCCCTGGGCCCTACCACTGCCCGTGACTAGAGGATGCTGGATGTCCAAGTTCAGTGCCTGGCTAAAAGCAGCTCTAGGAAGCTTCCCAGCTTGGGGCTGAGGACAGGGAGCCAGTGTGTTCATGGGCCAAAAGTGCTTTTCCTCTCCCGGGGTTGTCCTCGGAGAAGCTCTCGGCACTCCAGCCCCCCAGCCCCCTGCCATGGACCTTGTTCTCTGTGCGTCCATGTTCTCTCTCATGTGACAGCCCCTCTGTGGCCAGTCTGCTGTCCTTTTCCCCTGCTCACTTTCCTTTCCTTGCCCATAACCCTTCCCCGTAGTGTAGCTCTCCCATCTCTCTGCCCTGGACACCAGCCTCTTCAAAAAGATTTTCTAAAGAGCAAAACTGTAATTTATGTTTGTTAACTAAATGAAGTAATCAGAGAGGCCTTTTTATTATGTAATGTTTTGTCCATAAAAAGAATATATGACATCAATATAAGATATTAATAAAATGCCCGTCTGCCGAGTTAATTCTCCTGTATGGTCCATCCCCAGAGTAACAGCTTCTCTAACTGGCCATTTTTCCTCTTCCCTCCGCAGTCGAATCCACTGTCCACATGCCTGCTGAAGCTGTCTTTGCCCAGCTCAGCTCCCTGCAGAATCATCACACACACACACACTCTCTCTCTCTTTCTCTCTCTCTACTGACTGCACTGCCCAGAGCACACCAGCTGGCTGTCCTGGGCAGAACAGAACCTGCTGCCTCCCTGCCTTGGGTGCACGGTTTCCCTTACCTGGAATAACCTCCACCCACACTCTCCATGTCTCTGCCTGTCACGCCCACCTCTCTCTCCTTCTAGGCCACAGAGTGTCATGGTTTTCCTGAAGTTGCACCTGATTTCTCCAGTCAGCTCTGCTTCCTCCTCTTCTGAGCCCCTTCAGAATGTGGCTGGTTCTTCTTGTCTTTTGAGGCAACTGACATTTTGCTGCTTTCTATTAAGGTTAGCTTTCTCCAGATCCTAGCTAACACAGTGGATTGTAAGCTGCTTGCAGTTAGCCTTGGGTCTGAGTGTGCAGGGCCCAGGGGAGCATCTTGCGCATAATCGATGCTCAGTCTCAGTGCATCACTGGCCCACAGGGGCTTGAGCAGTGCTCCCTCAAGGCCCAGCTCACACCTTCTTCCCCGAAGTCCTATAAAAATGGGTACCCCTTTGTCTCTCTAGGAAGATAGGGTCTCCTTGAGCAGGAATGCAGTCGATTCTTCCATACTATCTGGATGAATGAATATTTGCAAGTATTCTGCCCAAGACAGAGGATTAGACTCTGCTTTCTAAGGCCAAAAAAAAAAATTATTTAACTTGTATCACTTCTTGATAACTAGCCCCCATGTAATGATACTTGGAGTTAGAAATTAAATATCATGTAAAGACAAAGTAGTTTTGATACCGAATGTACATTTTCAAAAATACCAGTTGAAGATTGGGGTTCTCAGAAAGTTATTCATAAAGATTTTTTCCCCTTTCTTTTTATTGAAGTATAGGTGATTTACAGTGCTGTGTTAATTACAGCTACGTAGCAAAGTGCAATATAAGATATTAATAAAATGCCCGTCTGCCGAGTTAATTCTCCTGTATGGTCCATCCCCAGAGTAACAGCTTCTCTAACTGGCCATTTTTCCTCTTCCCTCCGCAGTCGAATCCACTGTCCACATGCCTGCTGAAGCTGTCTTTGCCCAGCTCAGCTCCCTGCAGAATCATCACACACACACACACTCTCTCTCTCTCTTTCTCTCTCTCTACTGACTGCACTGCCCAGAGCACACCAGCTGGCTGTCCTGGGCAGAACAGAACCTGCTGCCTCCCTGCCTTGGGTGCACGGTTTCCCTTACCTGGAATAACCTCCACCCACACTCTCCATGTCTCTGCCTGTCACGCCCACCTCTCTCTCCTTCTAGGCCACAGAGTGTCATGGTTTTCCTGAAGTTGCACCTGATTTCTCCAGTCAGCTCTGCTTCCTCCTCTTCTGAGCCCCTTCAGAATGTGGCTGGTTCTTCTTGTCTTTTGAGGCAACTGACATTTTGCTGCTTTCTATTAAGGTTAGCTTTCTCCAGATCCTAGCTAACACAGTGGATTGTAAGCTGCTTGCAGTTAGCCTTGGGTCTGAGTGTGCAGGGCCCAGGGGAGCATCTTGCGCATAATCGATGCTCAGTCTCAGTGCATCACTGGCCCACAGGGGCTTGAGCAGTGCTCCCTCAAGGCCCAGCTCACACCTTCTTCCCCGAAGTCCTATAAAAATGGGTACCCCTTTGTCTCTCTAGGAAGATAGGGTCTCCTTGAGCAGGAATGCAGTCGATTCTTCCATACTATCTGGATGAATGAATATTTGCAAGTATTCTGCCCAAGACAGAGGATTAGACTCTGCTTTCTAAGGCCAAAAAAAAAAATTATTTAACTTGTATCACTTCTTGATAACTAGCCCCCATGTAATGATACTTGGAGTTAGAAATTAAATATCATGTAAAGACAAAGTAGTTTTGATACCGAATGTACATTTTCAAAAATACCAGTTGAAGATTGGGGTTCTCAGAAAGTTATTCATAAAGATTTTTTCCCCTTTCTTTTTATTGAAGTATAGGTGATTTACAGTGCTGTGTTAATTACAGCTACGTAGCAAAGTGATTCAATTATACGTTCTTCTTTTAAAATATTCTTTTCTATTATGGTTTATCTTAGGGTACTGAATACAGTTCTCTGTGCTGTACAGTAGGACTTGGATTCTGCATGGCTTGCGTCTGCTAACCCCAGCCTCCCATTACATCTGCTAACCTCCAGCCTTCCCCAGCCCCTCCCCCTTGGCAGCCACCAGTCTGTTCCCTGTGCCCATGACTTCATTTCTGTTTCATAGATAGGTTCATCTGTGTCATAGTTTAGATGGCACATAGAAGTGACCTCATATGGGATTTGTCTTTCTTTTTCTTTTTTTTTTTTTTTGTCTTTCTCTTTCTGACTTACTTTGCTTAATATGATAATCTTTAGGTTCCTTCATGTTGCTGCAAATGGCATTATTTCGTTTTTTTATGGCGAGTAGTATTCCTGTGTGTGTGTGTAGATATATTAGTTGATCAAAAAGCTCATTCAGGTTTTTTCATAGGATGCTATGGAAAACATCTAACATGGTAACAAGCTTTTTGACCAACCCAGTATGTACCACATCTTCTTTATCCATTCATCTCTCAATGGACAGTTAAGTTTTTTCCATGTCTTGTCTCTTATGAATAGCACTGAACACAGAGGTGCATGTGTCTTTTTATTCTTTCTTTTGGTGGGGGGGGCACTTCTGTTGGTCTTTCATCTACTCATTTCCATTCATCTTTGTTCTTTGGCTCGTGTGGGCCTCCCATAGCAATGGCCTCTCTCGCTCCAGAGCTCCGGCTTGGTAATTGGACACATCGGTCCAGCTGTTCCATGGCACGTGGGATCTTCCCAGGCCAGGGATTGAACCGGTGCCGCTTGTACTGCAAGGCGGTGTCCTTACCCACTGGACCACCAGGGAAGCCCTCATGTATCTTTTGAATTATAGTTTTGTCTGGATCTATGCCCAGGAATGGAATTGCTGGATCATATGGTAACTCTATTTTTAGTTTTCTGAGGAACTGCCGTGCTGTTTTCCATAGTGGCTGCACCAACTCACAGTCCCACAGATAGTGTGGGAGGGTTCCTGTTTGTAAAAGTTTGAAGTCTCTCCATCAGTATCTTTGGAGATAAGGGGTTCTGAAGGAGATTCGGTCTGCAAGTCTCACTTGTTGGCACCTTTGACAAAGCACAGCTGCTTTTTCTAAGTGACACTACTAAGAAGAACAGTATAATCTTTGACCTTACAGCTACGTAGCAAAGTGATTCAATTATACGTTCTTCTTTTAAAATATTCTTTTCTATTATGGTTTATCTTAGGGTACTGAATACAGTTCTCTGTGCTGTACAGTAGGACTTGGATTCTGCATGGCTGCTGCTAACCCCAGCCTCCCATTACATCTGCTAACCTCCAGCCTTCCAGCCCCTCCCCCTTGGCAGCCACCAGTCTGTTCCCTGTGCCCATGACTTCATTTCTGTTTCATAGATAGGTTCATCTGTGTCATAGTTTAGATGGCACATAGAAGTGACCTCATATGGGATTTGTCTTTCTTTTTCTTTTTTTTTTTTTTTGTCTTTCTCTTTCTGACTTACTTTGCTTAATATGATAATCTTTAGGTTCCTTCATGTTGCTGCAAATGGCATTATTTCGTTTTTTTATGGCGAGTAGTATTCCTGTGTGTGTGTGTAGATATATTAGTTGATCAAAAGCTCATTCAGGTTTTTTCATAGGATGCTATGGAAAACATCTAACATGGTAACAAGCTTTTTGACCAACCCAGTATGTACCACATCTTCTTTATCCATTCATCTCTCAATGGACAGTTAAGTTTTTTCCATGTCTTGTCTCTTATGAATAGCACTGAACACAGAGGTGCATGTGTCTTTTTATTCTTTCTTTTGGTGGGGGGGGCACTTCTGTTGGTCTTTCATCTACTCATTTCCATTCATCTTTGTTCTTTGGCTCGTGTGGGCCTCCCATAGCAATGGCCTCTCTCGCTCCAGAGCTCCGGCTTGGTAATTGGACACATCGGTCCAGCTGTTCCATGGCACGTGGGATCTTCCCAGGCCAGGGATTGAACCGGTGCCGCTTGTACTGCAAGGCGGTGTCCTTACCCACTGGACCACCAGGGAAGCCCTCATGTATCTTTTTGAATTATAGTTTTGTCTGGATCTATGCCCAGGAATGGAATTGCTGGATCATATGGTAACTCTATTTTTAGTTTTCTGAGGAACTGCCGTGCTGTTTTCCATAGTGGCTGCACCAACTCACAGTCCCACAGATAGTGTGGGAGGGTTCCTGTTTGTAAAAGTTTGAAGTCTCTCCATCAGTATCTTTGGAGATAAGGGGTTCTGAAGGAGATTCGGTCTGCAAGTCTCACTTGTTGGCACCTTTGACAAAGCACAGGCTGCTTTGTTCTAAGTGACACTACTAAGAAGAACACGTATAATTCTTTGACCTTTTGGTCAAAATGGTTGTAATTTCTAAGTGGACCGTCATAACAGTGGTTAGAGAGTTTAACATACAAAGGCTTTCACCACCCTTAACTGCTGTTTCTGTTGTTCTGTGCTACTTTCCAGTCTTTGCCCATACATAGCCAGGACGCTTTCATTTCTGCTAGGAATGAAATCGAAGCGCTGATGTGATCATATTGTAGATGAACACTGTGAGTATGTACAAACTCCTGAGCTGAGAGTGGTGTGTGCTTAGTTGCTCAGTTGTGTCTGACTCTGTGTGACCCCATGGGCCATAACCCGCCAGGCTCCTCTGTCCATGGGATTCTCTAGACAAGGATACTGGATGGCCGTTTCCTTCTCCAGGGGATCCTCCCAACCCAGGGATCGAATCTGTGTCTTCTATGTTTCCTGCCTTGGCAGGCAGATTCTTTTACCCCTGAGCCATTAGGGGAGGATGCAAAAAAGAGCTTGTCCCCTGAACAGGTGTCTGTTCAGTGTCTGCCCTGTGCCTGGAGCTGCTCTGGATCCCGAGATGCCGCAGCGAATAAGGCAGAACTCCAGCTTTCAGAGACAGGGGAGCAGACACCAAAGAAACTAAAAAACAATAGCGTGTTAAAAAAAACAAACAAAAAAATAAAAAAATAAAAAAATAAAAAAAAAAAGAAAGAAAACAATAGCGTGTTGGAGCAGATGGGCTATGAAGAAAGATAAAACCAAGTGAAAGACATAGAAGGAGCTGCTATTCTAGGTGGGTGCTCAGGGACATCCCCTCCAAGGTAACTTTAAAGCGGAGATTTGAAAGACATCTGGGAGTGAGGGAAGAGTGTTTTGGGCAGAAGGAACAGCCAATGCAACGTGCAAGGGGCCCAAAGTGGGAACCTTTCTGATGCATTTTAGGAGCTGACAGAGGCTTGGTGGGCCTGGGATGGGGCAGCAGGAGGCTGTAATAAGGACTAGGACTTCTATACTGAGAGTAATGGTGCCTTGGAAAGCACTGGCCTCACTGTGGAGAACAGGCCGGAGACAAGGAGTGGAGTGGAGGCGGGAGATGACTGGAACTGGAGGAGGTGTTGGAGAAAGAGGCTGTGGTGGCCTGGACGAGGGCGATAGTGACTTAGGGCTAAGGCAGTAGTGTGGCCGGGATCTGAGGGTGTTTTGATAGTGAAGCCAGCAGGATTTCCTTTGCTACTGAATGTGAGTGTGCAAGAAGGAGGAGTTGAGGGTGAATTCAGGGTTTTGAACTAAGTAACTGATAAGATGGAAACCTAAAAGAACACAGGAGAAACTGGTTTGGACGGAGTTTTGTGTGCTCACATGAAGTCGGATTAGCCTCCTCCTACGTTTGTGGCAGATAGCACCCAAATGTGGCCTCAGCATCTCCTCCACACTGTGCTTTAGAAACCCACGCCCAGGAGGAAGACTTCGCTGCTGTTGACAGGGAATCCAGTGAGGGTGCGCTGGGGAGGGCAGTGCTGGAGGGCAGGCGGGATCTGGGAGACAGTTCCAAGGAGGAGAGGAGCTTGATGTGAGCGTTTGTATCAGCTAGGGGGTTGATGGTTGCAAGGGACAGAAAACCCAACTCCAGAGCGACATAAGCCATGCAGGTGGTGACTAGCTCACATGTCAAGAAGAGTGGAGGTCAAGCAGTCCCGAGGTTGCCCAGTGCAGCTGCCCACGTCTTTCTGTCTTTTTGCTCCGCCAGCCTTAGCGCTTAGCTGGCATTGTCACAGCTCCAGGCATCCTGGCTTCGCACATCGACATCCAAGGGCGTCCCAAGGAAGGGATTCATGAAGGGCTCGGAGGCCTTGGCAGTTAGAATAGGAAGGGCCACTGCCACTGTTGGAGGTGGCCCGTCCTCAGCTTAAACCCTGTGCTGGGGCCAAGTGTCGTTGATGGCTTTTGGGTAGAAGGTAGTCCATGCAGGACAGTGTCTTCTTTGGAAAACACAGCGTGAAATGGATACTGTTTCTGTTGTTTCCACCTTCATTCAGATTGTGTATCAGACCCTTTTGGGCTGCAAATGATAGATGTCTTGCCCATCACTAAAAAGTGTGGATCCAAGGACTTGAAAGATACTGTCAGCACAAGAGAGTCAGCACAGAGAGTCATTAAGCTCAAGGGCATGATTTAATAACAGTTGATTAACTTTTAGAAAATAATAAATCTTTTCTGTGTCTGCTGAGATGTGGGTCCTGGGAAGAAGGACCGTAACACCCCTGGGGGCAAGGAGAATTTTCCTCATAGCGGCCTTTGTAAACAAGAGCTTGGGGACTTCCCTGGTGGTCCAGTGGTTAAGAATCCGTCTACCAATGCAGGAGACATGGGTTCGATTCCTGATCCAGGAAGATCCCACATGCTGCAGAACAACTAAGCCCTTGAACCACAAGCAAAGATAAAAAAAAAAAAAAAGAAACCATCTGCCAATGCAGGGTACATGGGTTCAATCCCTGGTCCAGGAAGATCCCACATGCCACATAGCAACTAAGCCCATGCGCCATAGCTACTGAACCTGCGAGCCAGGACTACTGAAGTCCATGCACCTGGAGTCCGTGCTCCACAAAAGAAACCACCACAGTGACAAGCCTGTGTAATGCAAAGAAGAGTAACCGCTGCTTGCCACAACCTGAGAAGCCCGTGCAGCAACGAAGACCCAGCACAGCCCAGAATAAATACATACATAAAAATATTTTAAAGGAAAAAAAAAAAAAACTCGCCCATGGATGAATCTCCTTCCTTTGCTTACCACCCTCACCCTCCCCTGGCCAATATGCAAACCATTGTCAGCTGAGGGTGCTGCAGATCATGTGGCAGAATGTAGTCTGCCCCCAAGGTTGGCATACCGAGCTCTGTCCAGCAGGAGCCGATTCACTACCAGGTGGGATTATTTATCTGCCCACCCCCATCTCTCCCTGAGCTCCAGCTCCAGTCTTTCAGCCAGGCTGCCATTTTCTTTCATGAACAAGTGGCTCCAGGGTGGATTCTGAGGTCCCTCGTTAGATTTCCAGGTGTTTGGAAGTACTTTCTGGGGTCTTAGACAAAACCAGAAGGCTTCAGGCCAGAAGGCATCAGCTACCATCTCTAGTTCTCTGAGGTCCTGTTGTACAGACAAGTTAAACTTGTTCCCTCCAGGAGGAGTGGTGGGCAGGTAAGTTACAAGGAGGGCAAGAAATCCTCCGGCCACCCGAAGGCATCCAGGCCTTTTAGACGAGCAGACCCGGCCGGAAATATAAGGGCATTTAATAACAGTTGATTAACTTTTAGAAAATAATAAATCTTTTCTGTGTCTGCTGAGATGTGGGTCCTGGGAAGAAGGACCGTAACACCCTGGGGCAAGGAGAATTTTCCTCATAGCGGCCTTTGTAAACAAGAGCTTGGGGACTTCCCTGGTGGTCCAGTGGTTAAGAATCCGTCTACCAATGCAGGAGACATGGGTTCGATTCCTGATCCAGGAAGATCCCACATGCTGCAGAACAACTAAGCCCTTGAACCACAAGCAAAGATAAAAAAAAAAAAAAAGAAACCATCTGCCAATGCAGGGTACATGGGTTCAATCCCTGGTCCAGGAAGATCCCACATGCCACATAGCAACTAAGCCCATGCGCCATAGCTACTGAACCTGCGAGCCAGGACTACTGAAGTCCATGCACCTGGAGTCCGTGCTCCACAAAAGAAACCACCACAGTGACAAGCCTGTGTAATGCAAAGAAGAGTAACCGCTGCTTGCCACAACCTGAGAAGCCCGTGCAGCAACGAAGACCCAGCACAGCCCAGAATAAATACATACATAAAAATATTTTAAAGGAAAAAAAAAAAAAACTCGCCCATGGATGAATCTCCTTCCTTTGCTTACCACCCTCACCCTCCCCTGGCCAATATGCAAACCATTGTCAGCTGAGGGTGCTGCAGATCATGTGGCAGAATGTAGTCTGCCCCCAAGGTTGGCATACCGAGCTCTGTCCAGCAGGAGCCGATTCACTACCAGGTGGGATTATTTATCTGCCCACCCCCATCTCTCCCTGAGCTCCAGCTCCAGTCTTTCAGCCAGGCTGCCATTTTCTTTCATGAACAAGTGGCTCCAGGGTGGATTCTGAGGTCCCTCGTTAGATTTCCAGGTGTTTGGAAGTACTTTCTGGGGTCTTAGACAAAACCAGAAGGCTTCAGGCCAGAAGGCATCAGCTACCATCTCTAGTTCTCTGAGGTCCTGTTGTACAGACAAGTTAAACTTGTTCCCTCCAGGAGGAGTGGTGGGCAGGTAAGTTACAAGGAGGGCAAGAAATCCTCCGGCCACCCGCACAGTAGGGTCATGCCGGGGACAGAGGGAACTCTCATGTCAGACGAGCAGACCCGGCCGGAAATATGAGTCGCTGAGAACATAAATCAAGGCCCAGAGCAATTGTAGGTACTCCCCTTTTCTACCCACTGGTTAGTGGCCTCTGGATGCCATATCCATAGCAGGAGTGAGTAAACCCAGGCCTTCGGATTCTGTCCCCAGGTCAGCCCCCAGGCTGCTGGCAGGGCCGCCTCAGATGCGGGCTGTGGGAACCCGTGAGTCACGTGCTGCCCTGGGAGGACCAGGGAGGCGGGGGCCCGCCCAGGAGAGAGTGGGCTGAGCTGGGCCGGCAGTGCCTCAGTAGGAACACAAGCCCTGGGTTAACCAGAAGCTGGCACCTGCCGCCTACCACCTGGATGGATGACCTTGAGCAAGTAAGCTCTGCTCTCAGCCTCCACTTCCTCCTCTGCGACAGGGGGACAATCATAGTACCTTCCTCCAGAGCTCTTATGTGCATGAAATGAGATTTTGTGTGTGTGAACCACTGAGCATGATGTTCGGCACAGAGTAATTCCTCAGTGTGTTCCTAGAGTGAGGCCGCTGACCTCTTCCATCCTGCATCAGAGCCCTGCCCAGGGTCTCGAGAGTATTGCCCAGGTTCCAGCCTACTCTGAGAATTGTGGCCTCGCTGAGCCTTGAGACCAGGGGCAACTCAGCTGCATGGCTGCATCAGGGATACTCAGGGGCCCCGGGCCCCCCCCCCGGATGCCCACCTTATTCTCAGGGGCAGCTGGGTAGGCCCTGTTTCCCCCAAGGTTGGCATCCCGAGCTCTGTCCAGCAGGAGCCGATTCACTACCAGGTGGGATTATTTATCTCCCCCTCCCAGCTCCAGTCTTTCAGCCAGGCTGCCATTTTCTTTCATGAACAAGTGGCTCCAGGGTGGATTCTGAGGTCCCTCGTTAGATTTCCAGGTGTTTGGAAGTACTTTCTGGGGTCTTAGACAAAACCAGAAGGCTTCAGGCCAGAAGGCATCAGCTACCATCTCTAGTTCTCTGAGGTCCTGTTGTACAGACAAGTTAAACTTGTTCCCTCCAGGAGGAGTGGTGGGCAGGTAAGTTACAAGGAGGGCAAGAAATCCTCCGGCCACCCGCACAGTAGGGTCATGCCGGGGACAGAGGGAACTCTCATGTCAGACGAGCAGACCCGGCCGGAAATATGAGTCGCTGAGAACATAAATGAAGGCCCAGAGTAATTGTAGGTACTCCCTTGTCTACCCACTGGTTATTAGCCTCTGGATGACATATCCATAGCAGGAGTGAGTAAACCCAGGCCTTCTGATTCTGTCCCCAGGTCAGCCCCCAGGCTGCTGGCAGGGCCCCCTCAGATGAGGGCTCTGGGAACCCGTGAGTCACGTGCTGCCCTGGGAGGACCAGGGAGAGCGGGGCCAGCCCAGGAGAGAGTGGGCTGAGCTGGGCCGGCAGTGCCTCAGTAGGAACACAAGCCCTGGGTTAACCAGAAGCTGGCACCTGCCGCCTACCACCTGGATGGATGACCTTGAGCAAGTAAGCTCTGCTCTCAGCCTCCACTTCCTCCTCTGCGACAGGGGGACAATCATAGTACCTTCCTCCAGAGCTCTTATGTGCATGAAATGAGATTTTGTGTGTGTGAACCACTGAGCATGATGTTCGGCACAGAGTAATTCCTCAGTGTGTTCCTAGAGTGAGGCCGCTGACCTCTTCCATCCTGCATCAGAGCCCTGCCCAGGGTCTCGAGAGTATTGCCCAGGTTCCAGCCTACTCTGAGAATTGTGGCCTCGCTGAGCCTTGAGACCAGGGGCAACTCAGCTGCATGGCTGCATCAGGGATACTCAGGCGGGCTCCCGGATGCCCACCCCACCTTCCTCCTGGCCGTAGCCCCATCGCGCCATACCTTATTCTCAGGGGCAGCTGGGTAGGCCCTGTGTTCAAAGGGGAGGGACGCCCAGCTGCTTGGCTGAGCAGTCCTCCCACAGCCCTTGGGGCCCTGGTGGCAGGTAGAATCAGAGGAGGCCCCATGCTGGAGCCAGGTTCGGAGATTAACAGTGCACCTTTGGGGGATGGGCCCACCTGCTTGCCTCAATAGCCTGGTGCCGGGAGTATAGCTGAGGAGTTGCTCTCGCCTGACCTCTGAGTGTCCGACGAACTAGCTAGCAGCAGTTGACGTCTCTGGAGCCAAGTGTTGGAGCCTGGAACAGTGTCACCCGCCTTGGGGCCCATCTAGCCTGGCCCAGATTTTGGCTGGCTCTCCTGAAAAGGCTCCCTGGAGGACCCTGGGTCTGGTGCCAGGACCTGTCACCCCTACCCTCTCTCCCCCTGGCCTGGAGCTGCGCGTGACTCGTTTTATCACAGAGGTTACTGGGGAGGAAGCCTGCCTGTGGAGGCAGGAGGCTGAAGGTGAGCCCCTCTGCGGCCGCCTGCCCGCTGGTGACCTTGAGCAAGTCAACATTTCCTTTCCAAACGTGCTTTCTTGCCTGGGAGAAGAGAACAATATCCTTTCTCGCTAATGGTATGCATGAATGTCACATAACCATAAGGCAATGCTTAGTTGTTGGAGAAGATATTAAAGAGAATCAGAGGTGAGTTTGAGAAATGAGAAGATTCTTTCCAGCCTGGTGAAGCAGATATTGGCCGCTCTTTTTATCTGTTTGGAGTGAAAGTAGGCACTCTCTGGGCCTCCCTTGCTAGTGTCAAAGCTGCAGTTCTAACTGCTAAGTCCTGCTCAGGTTCGACGCCCCAGTAGGAGGGGTCTGCACAGACTTGAAAGGTCTCTGAGGCTTGTCCCTGACCTCGTGGGCCACATGCTTGTGTTCTCTTGTGAAAGCAAAGCCGAGGGACGTGTGGGCAGCTGAGGGGGTCGGGGGAGCCTTGACAAAGGTTCTGCCTTCTCCCCAGCCCGGCAGCAGGTCTTCCTGGGATTGAACTTTGCATTAAGAACAAAGCAAAACAACCTCGTTGGAGTTGTAATTGAAATTCGTATTAAATTTCAATATATAAAGGAGGAGAGTTTTAAAATAATGTCGTATTCCCATTCAATTCCCATATATTTTCTTCATATTTGTTTTTATAGCCTTCAGTGAAATGCCTTTTTTTTTTTTACTAGTATTATTTTTTAATTTTTTAAAAATTTATTTTTGGCTGCATTGGGTCTTCCTTGCTGCATGTGGGTTTTCTCTAGTTGTGGTGAGTGGGGCTCATCTCTAGTGGTGATGTAGGGGGTACTCACTGCGGTGGCTTCTCTTGTTGCAGAGCAGAGCTCTAGGGCACGGGGGTTCAGGATTCGTGTCTGCCCCAGGGGTTTAGTTACCCTGTGGCATGTGGGATCTCCCTAGGCCTGGGATCAAACCTGTACCCCCTGCATTGGTGCGCCAGGGAAGTCCCCAAATGTCTTTTTTTTTTTTTTAAGTATAACATACCTAGTAAAAATACACAAATCCTAATACACAGTTTGATGCATTTGCAGAACATGAACACCCTAGCACCTAGCATGGCCTGCAGTGTTCAGGAGGCTGAAGGTGAGCCCTCTGCGGCCGCCTGCCCGCTGGTGACCTTGAGCAAGTCAACATTTCCTTTCCACACGTGCTTTCTTGCCTGGGAGAAGAGAACAATATCCTTTCTCGCTAATGGTATGCATGAATGTCACATAACCATAAGGCAATGCTTAGTTGTTGGAGAAGATATTAAAGAGAATCAGAGGTGAGTTTGAGAAATGAGAAGATTCTTTCCAGCCTGGTGAAGCAGATATTGGCCGCTTTTTTTATCTGTTTGGAGTGAAAGTAGGCACTCTCTGGGCCTCCCTTGCTAGTGTCAAAGCTGCAGTTCTAACTGCTAAGTCCTGCTCAGGTTCGACGCCCCAGTAGGAGGGGTCTGCACAGACTTGAAAGGTCTCTGAGGCTTGTCCCTGACCTCGTGGGCCACATGCTTGTGTTCTCTTGTGAAAGCAAAGCCGAGGGACGTGTGGGCAGCTGAGGGGGTCGGGGGAGCCTTGACAAAGGTTCTGCCTTCTCCCCAGCCCGGCAGCAGGTCTTCCTGGGATTGAACTTTGCATTAAGAACAAAGCAAAACAACCTCGTTGGAGTTGTAATTGAAATTCGTATTAAATTTCAATATATAAAGGAGGAGAGTTTTAAAATAATGTCGTATTCCCATTCAATTCCCATATATTTTCTTCATATTTGTTTTTATAGCCTTCAGTGAAATGCCTTTTTTTTTTTTACTAGTATTATTTTTTAATTTTTTAAAAATTTATTTTTGGCTGCATTGGGTCTTCCTTGCTGCATGTGGGTTTTCTCTAGTTGTGGTGAGTGGGGCTCATCTCTAGTGGTGATGTAGGGGGTACTCACTGCGGTGGCTTCTCTTGTTGCAGAGCAGAGCTCTAGGGCACGGGGGTTCAGGATTCGTGTCTGCCCCAGGGGTTTAGTTACCCTGTGGCATGTGGGATCTCCCTAGGCCTGGGATCAAACCTGTACCCCCTGCATTGGTGCGCCAGGGAAGTCCCCAAATGTCTTTTTTTTTTTTTTAAGTATAACATACCTAGTAAAAATACACAAATCCTAATACACAGTTTGATGCATTTGCAGAACATGAACACACTAGCACCTAGCATGGCCTGCAGTCAGCTCTTTGCACCGCCACCCCCGCTCTCTGATTTCCAGCAGCTTAGATCAGTCTTGCCAGTTTTTGTATATGCTACAAATGGAATCATTCAGCGTGCACTCTTTAGTTCTTGTCTTTTACCGACACTCAGGTTTATCCATACTGTTGGGTATAGTTGCTGTTTCTTCTCACCACTGTATAGTATTACACTGTGTGACTGACCTCCATTCTGTTCATTTCTTCTCCGAGCGATGGGGAAGACTTCTAGTTCTGAGCTATCCCCAGAGATGCTGCTAGGATCATTTGTGTTCATGGCTCTGGGTGAACTTATGCATACATTTCTCTTGGGTACGTACCTAGGAATAGAACTGGTAGGCAGTGAGATTTTTATAGTTTTCTTCATGTAGGTTCTGTAAGTTTCTTGTATAATTTATCCTTAGGTATTTGTAACTTTGTCACCATTGTAGATAGGCTATTTTTAAATGTTCTGTTTCAGGTATTTATTACTAGGAAAAATATTAATTTTTAAATATTTATCTTGGATCTAGCTGCCTTATCAATTTTCTTATTAATTGTAGAAGAACTTTTTTTTTCTTTTTTGCAGTAATTTCTTTAATTTCCTGGATATCCAAATATCACCAGAGAAGTTATTTTAACTCTTATTTGACAACGTTGATACTTGTTTTCTTGCTTGACTACATTAGATAGTAGTGGTAGATCATGATAAATTCTAAGGCTGATTACTTTCCTCATTACCTAGTTCTACATTTTAGTTCAAGTGATTTAAAAATACCCTGTTTATAACCATGTTTTCTCCTGGATTTTGGTGAATAGTTTCCATTTTGTCTATTAATCAGCTTCTCTTCTTGGTTTGTAATGAGAAATGATCTGAATTTTACCAAGTACCTTTTCAACATCTGTTAATGTCATTTGCCCATTATTGTGGTTACCATGGATAATGATGTTGAACTTTTTTACATTTCTAGGTTTAGTCATAACACATGTTTTCTTTTGATACTTAGCTAGATTCCGTTATGCAAATAATTTTTGCATCAAGCTTAATAAATGAAAAAGAATGGTTGATAGTTTTCTTTCTTGTGCTATCTTCTTATGTTTTAATAAGGTTATTGTGGCTTCATAGTATTAATTGGGAAACCCTAAATTTTTTAGTATGACCCAGAGTCCTTGAAATGACATTGGAATTATCTGTCATTTAAAGATTGAATAAAATTCATTGAATCTATCTGGCACTAAATACCTAGCGCCATTTTCAGTAGTAGATCTTTGATCAGTTTCTGGATTTATTATGATAATTTGTTTTTTAAAATGTTCCTCTGCCTCTTGGGTAAATTTTAGTAATTTACGTTTATCTATGGAATAATTAGATTTTCAGGTTTGTGGCCATAAGGCGGCATGTATTTTTTCATGATTTTGCTTTTCTCTTCTGCAGCTGTGATTGAGTCTTTCTCATTTTTTTTTAAAAATATTTTCCCCCCATCATACCTCTTTTTTATTTATATTTATTTTTCATCCATCTTTTATTCTTTGGCATATGCAGGCCTCCCATTGCAGTGGCCTCTCTCACTGCAGAGCACCACCTCCGGGCGCATGCGCCCCAGAGCACTGGCTCCTAATTGGACACACTGGTCTAGCTGCTCCGCAGCATGGGGTCTTCCCAGGCCAGGGATTGAACCAGTGCCTGTTGCACTGCAAGGCAGACTCTTTAACCACTGGACCACCAGGGAAGCGTTTTCTTTCTCATTTCTGATCTTTGTAAATTTTCTCTTTTCCTCTTAGTCTCATGAAAGTCTTAACTTATTTTCATTTTTGGTATTTATACTCTCTACTCTTCTACTATTTTTTAATCCTATTAAGTTCAGCTTTTAACTTACTAGTTTATAATGTTTCTTTCATTTTGGTTTGTTCTTTTGGTAATCTCTTAAGAAAAGGACTTTATTTTCTTTATTTTTCATATTCCTTCTTTAATCATAGAGGCATTGAATTTCCCTCTGAGCATGACTTTTGCTCTGTCCCATGAGAATTATATGAACTACTTTCTTTAACTGCTTTCTAGTTAGTTTGTCATTTCCATTTTGATTTATTCTTCAATCCTAGATTGATCTAGGAGTGGGCTTCTTAATTTTTCAGTCAATATTTTTCTTCTCACTTTTTTCAATTTCTAATTTTATTGGTTGTTATTAGACACTGCGGTGTATAAAGCTCTCCTTTGTAAAACTTATTGTTTTATCTCTTCAGCCCAACATGTAATCAATTTTTGTAAATGATCCAGTCTGTAAAAATAGTTTATTTTGTGTTTAAGGAGTGTAAGGTCCTGCATATTTCTGGAAATTCAAATTATATAATTTGTTTTCTCTGTTGTCTTAATTAATATTTCCCTATGAGATTTGTCCATTTCTGAAATAGACATCTTTGAAATTTCACATTAGCATTTTCTTTATTCCATTTCTAATACAAGTCTTAGATATTTAGCTTCTCTGTTATCTAATGCATGTAAGTTTCTGATGGGTGTAACTTTTTCATAAGGTGTTGCTTTTATCATTCCAAAGACCGTGTTTTTCAACTAAAATTTCCCTTTAATTACTTTTGACACTGATGCTTTCCTTCTGTTTGCATTTGCCTGGTCGCTGTTCGTCCGTGCTTTTATATTAAATATTTCTAACCCATGCCTTTAGTTAGATTCTAAAAAACATTGTGTATCTGGGTTTTCTAATATTTTAGAAAAAAAAATTTCTAATTTTTCAGCCTGGTGGGACAACTTCTTCATCAACTGATGTACTTGATTTTATTCCTTCCATCTTATGGTATGCTTTGAATTTCCTTCCATCTGTTTTTCTTCTCTCTTGTTTGTGTTGGTTTGATGTATTAATAGTTGCTTTGCATTTCCCTTGTCAGTTTGGAAGTTCTGTACTTTTCCAGCTTATTAAAGGTTACATTCTTTCCCCCTTAATTCATAATCAAATGCATACTTCCTGCTATTATTTGAAAACAAGATAACACAAATAACTGTTTCTCCCTCTGAGTTGTTCCATTTCCTCTCTACTTTTCTCAGCTTCAGGGGATGAGACCTTTAGAATTGTGGCCCTGTCCCCTACTTATGATGAGGCCTTGAAGGCCTTTTATTCCATTCCTTTTCAGCCCTTTGATTTTGTTAGGATAATTTAGTATTTTTAGCCCTGGACTGTGGTTGGAATTTCCCTGATAGTGCATCCCTTCTATTTTCAGAGTTCTCATTGATCAACTCTGTTCTCAGAGAGTCTACCTTTCTCTGTTCAGATTTAGGAGAGAAGGGAGGGAGCGAGAGTGTGAGCAGACCTCCATGTTCATCGTGCTTTCCTGACCTGTTTGCTTTCCTTTGTTGAAGTCTGTTCTGGTGCTTTTTTTTTTTTTCCTTGACCTTTTAAATTGTCCAGTTGTAAAAATAAAGTTTATTTTGTGTTTAAGGAGTGTAAGGTCCTGCATATTTCTGGAAATTCAAATTATATAATTTGTTTTCTCTGTTGTCTTAATTAATATTTCCCTATGAGATTTGTCCATTTCTGAAATAGACATCTTTGAAATTTCACATTAGCATTTTCTTTATTCCATTTCTAATACAAGTCTTAGATATTTAGCTTCTCTGTTATCTAATGCATGTAAGTTTCTGATGGGTGTAACTTTTTCATAAGGTGTTGCTTTTATCATTCCAAAGACCGTGTTTTTCAACTAAAATTTCCCTTTAATTACTTTTGACACTGATGCTTTCCTTCTGTTTGCATTTGCCTGGTCGCTGTTCGTCCGTGCTTTTATATTAAATATTTCTAACCCATGCCTTTAGTTAGATTCTAAAAAACATTGTGTATCTGGGTTTTCTAATATTTTAGAAAAAAAAATTTCTAATTTTTCAGCCTGGTGGGACAACTTCTTCATCAACTGATGTACTTGATTTTATTCCTTCCATCTTATGGTATGCTTTGAATTTCCTTCCATCTGTTTTTCTTCTCTCTTGTTTGTGTTGGTTTGATGTATTAATAGTTGCTTTGCATTTCCCTTGTCAGTTTGGAAGTTCTGTACTTTTCCAGCTTATTAAAGGTTACATTCTTTCCCCCTTAATTCATAATCAAATGCATACTTCCTGCTATTATTTGAAAACAAGATAACACAAATAACTGTTTCTCCCTCTGAGTTGTTCCATTTCCTCTCTACTTTTCTCAGCTTCAGGGGATGAGACCTTTAGAATTGTGGCCCTGTCCCCTACTTATGATGAGGCCTTGAAGGCCTTTTATTCCATTCCTTTTCAGCCCTTTGATTTTGTTAGGATAATTTAGTATTTTTAGCCCTGGACTGTGGTTGGAATTTCCCTGATAGTGCATCCCTTCTATTTTCAGAGTTCTCATTGATCAACTCTGTTCTCAGAGAGTCTACCTTTCTCTGTTCAGATTTAGGAGAGAAGGGAGGGAGCGAGAGTGTGAGCAGACCTCCATGTTCATCGTGCTTTCCTGACCTGTTTGCTTTCCCTTTGTTGAAGTCTGTTCTGGTGCATTCATTGTTTGGTGTTTTAAGTATTTTCCATAGATAAGATGTGTAGGTGATAAATTCTGTGGACTCTTACATATCTGCAAATATCTTTTGCCTTGAGAAATGATACCGTGTTTGAGGGGCTTTGTTTCTCTTTTCTGAAGGGTCTGTACTCTGCCCTTTTCACTGGTAGTGTTTCAGAGGAGAAGTATAGAATGTGTTATATTCTTTGTGTTATATATTCCTTCCACCTATAAACTTTTAGGGTTTTGTGTTCATCCTCAAAGTTGAATTTTGCCAGGATAACCTGTGTGTACATCTCTTCTGGCCACCCTTCCTGGAACTGTATGAGTCCTTTCAATCTTCATACTCAGGGTTTTTTCTTGGCTGCAGGGGATTATCTTCTTTTTGTTACTTAATTACTGGTTCTCCTCCATCTGTTCTGTTTCCTTCTTCTAGATCTCCTAATATTATCAAGTTAGATATCCCTGGGTCTATTTTCCAGGTCTTTAATATATATTTTTATTGTTCAGTCACTAAGTCCTGTCCTACTTTTTGCAACCCCATGAACTGCAGCACGCCAGGCTTCCTTGTCCTTCACTGTCTTCTTGAGTTTGCTCAAACTCATGTTCATTGAGTCAGTGATGCCATCCAACCATCCCATCTTCTGTCGCCCCCTTCTTCTCTTGCCCTCAATCTTCCAGTGAGTCTGGCCAAAGTACTGGAGCTTAAGCGTCAGCATCAGTCCTTCCAATGAATATTCAGGGTTGATATTATTTAGGATTGACTGGTTTGATCTCCTTGCAGTCCAAGGGACTCTCAATCAATGGAAAAACAGTCATAGAGATAACAGACCTTTTACACTGAGGAGAGGGAAAAGTGGGTGAGAGATTTGGAAAGAGCAACACAGAGCCCTATACTATCTTATGTAAAAGAGATGACTACTGGGGCTTCCCTGGTGGTCCAGTGGGTAAGGACACGGCCTTGAAGTGCAAGGGGCACCAGTTCCATCCCTGGCCTGGGAAGATCCCACGTGCCGTGGAGTGGCTGGACCGATGTGTCCAATTATCGAGCCGGAGCTCTGGAAAGCATGCACCCGGAGCCGGTACTCTGCAACAACAGAGGCCACCGCGATGGGAGGCCCACACGGGCCAAAGAACAAAGATGGATGAAAATGGACAAATGAAAAACCAATAGAAGTGGCCCGCCTGCTCCCCTCCCTCCCACCCCACCCCCTCAAATAAATAAATAAATAAATCTTAAAAATAAAAAGAGATGACTATTGTCAATGCACTGTGGACTAAGGGATCATACATGGGGGCTATGTGACAGCCTCGAGGGGTGGGATAGTGGGAATGGGATATACATATGACTAATCTGGAATTATACATGTCTGTAAACAGCAAAGTTCTGTAAAATCAAAAAAGCAATAATAAAAAAAAAAAAAACCAAGGGGAAAAAAAAAAAAAAAGGCTTCTCCAGCACCACAGTTCAAAAGCATGAATTCTTTGGTGCTCAGCCTTCTTTTTGGTCCAATTCTCACATCCATCCATGACTACTGGAAAAACCATGGCTTTGACTATACAGACTTTTGTCAGTAAAGTGATGTCTCTGCTTTTCAATACACTATCTAGGTTTGTCATAGCTTTTCTTCCAAGGAACGTCTTTTAATTCCATGATTGCAGTCACCGTGTGTGCATTGAGTTACAGCATGCGGGCTTCTCTCTAGCTGTGGTGAACAGGCTCTAGAGCTTAGGCTCAGTAGTTGCAGCACATGAGCTAGTTGCCCTGTGGCATGTGGAATCTTACTTCCCGACCAGGGATCAAGCCCACATCCCCTGCCTTGGAAGGCAGATTCTTTATTTATTTATTTTTAAATTTTTTTTTTAACTTTTATTTTACTTTTAACTTTTACACAGTTTTGTTGTTTACAGATATGTATGTTCCCAGATTAGTCATATGTACATCCTCCCATCCCATCCTGCCAGACTGTCACACAGCACCCTTGAAGGATCTCCTTTTCTCACAGAGTAATGACTATAGCTATTTTCTTCACATTTAAAACCTTTGTGCTACTTCCTTTATGGATCGTCACGGCCTTGAAGTGCAAGGGGCACCAGTTCCATCCCTGGCCTGGGAAGATCCCACGTGCCGTGGAGTGGCTGGACCGATGTGTCCAATTATCGAGCCGGAGCTCTGGAAAGCATGCACCCGGAGCCGGTACTCTGCAACAACAGAGGCCACCGCGATGGGAGGCCCACACGGGCCAAAGAACAAAGATGGATGAAAATGGACAAATGAAAAACCGATAGAAGTGGCCCGCATGCTCCCTCCCTCCCACCCCACCCCCTCAAATAAATAAATAAATAAATCTTTAAAAAAATAAAAAGAGATGACTATTGTCAATGCACTGTGGACTAAGGGATCATACATGGGGGCTATGTGACAGCCTCGAGGGGTGGGATAGTGGGAATGGGATATACATATGACTAATCTGGAATTATACATGTCTGTAAACAGCAAAGTTCTGTAAAATCAAAAAAGCAATAATAAAAAAAAAAAAAACCAAGGGGAAAAAAAAAAAAAAAGGCTTCTCCAGCACCACAGTTCAAAAGCATGAATTCTTTGGTGCTCAGCCTTCTTTTTGGTCCAATTCTCACATCCATCCATGACTACTGGAAAAACCATGGCTTTGACTATACAGACTTTTGTCAGTAAAGTGATGTCTCTGCTTTTCAATACACTATCTAGGTTTGTCATAGCTTTTCTTCCAAGGAACGCCTTTTAATTCCATGATTGCAGTCACCGTGTGTGCATTGAGTTACAGCATGCGGGCTTCTCTCTAGCTGTGGTGAACAGGCTCTAGAGCTTAGGCTCAGTAGTTGCAGCACATGAGCTAGTTGCCCTGTGGCATGTGGAATCTTACTTCCCGACCAGGGATCAAGCCCACATCCCCTGCCTTGGAAGGCAGATTCTTTATTTATTTATTTTTAAATTTTTTTTTTAACTTTTATTTTACTTTTAACTTTTACACAGTTTTGTTGTTTACAGATATGTATGTTCCCAGATTAGTCATATGTACATCCTCCCATCCCATCCTGCCAGACTGTCACACAGCACCCTTGAAGGATCTCCTTTTCTCACAGAGTAATGACTATAGCTATTTTCTTCACATATGATAGTACAGGCCTTTGTGCTACTTCCTTTATGCCTCCCACCCACTGTTCCTTCCCCCCAGTGTCCATATGTCCACTGTCCATGTCTGTTTCTGCATCGCTTCACTGCATGTGCCATCCTCACCATCCTACTAGATTCCATATATATGTGTTAGTATATTGTACTTGTCTGGAAGGTAGATTCTTAACTACAGACTGCCAGCCTCAGTCTTCCAGGTCTTTTGTGTTTCCCCTCATGCATTCTCTCTCCGTACTTGGAGATGCTTTGATCATCCAGGCCGCTAATTCACATCTCAACGGGGTCTCAGCTACTATAGCTGGAAAGCTTTTTATGTCTTCTCTGACTTGCTTGAGGGCATGTGTGGTTTGCTGTTTGACCTGTCCTTTGTCTCCGGGAGCATGTGCACTGTTTATTCTGACTGGTCATCTTCAGATGGGACTTTGAAGCACATCACAAGTTTTTCCTTGATTCTGGTTGTGGAGTCCAGAGTGGCGTTTATCCACTGTGGCGTGCAGCTGCCCTCACCCTCTGGGCCACTGGTCTGCTCCTGAGGCATCCTCCCTGTTCTCCTTCAGCCCCAGGATCAGAGGGAACACAGTCCACTTATTTAGCTCCTTCTCCTCCTGAGATCCAGGGAGACCTGGGCCAACTAGGCAAAGCCAATTTCAGATTCCCCATCCCTGCCCGCCAGATTCTCCTGTTCATACTGGGTCCACAGGTCTCTCTTAGCCAGTCTCTTACCAGTATCTACAGCTTTTGATTCTTGTTATTTGGTTTTTTTTTTTTTTTTAATTTATTTATTTATTTTTGGCTCTTCTGGGTTTTCACTGCTGCTTCAGGCTCTTCTCTAGTTTCAGGGAGTCGGGGCAACCCTCTAGTTGAGTTGAGCAGACTTCTTGTTGCGGTGACCTCTCTTGCTGTGGAACTTGAGCTCTAGGGCTCACAGGCTTCCGTAGTTGCGGCACATGGACTCCATAGCTGCGGCTCCGAGGCTCTAGAGTACAAGCTCCATAATTGTGGCTCCTGGGCTTAGTTGCTCTGCCGCATGTGGGATCTTCTTGTTGCGGTGACTTTTTCTTGTTGTGGAACTTGGACTCTAGGGCTCACGGGCTTCAGTAGTTGCGGCACATGGGTTCAATAGTTTTGGTTTCGAGGCTGTAGCGTACAGGCTCAATAGTTGTGGCTCACAGGTGTAGTTGTTCCACAGCATGTGAGATCTTCCCGGATCAGAGATCGAACTGCATTGGCAGGCGAACTCTTTACCACTGAGCTACCTGAGAAGACCTGATTCTTTTTTTGTTTTCAGTGTTTTATTTTGTATTGGGGTGGTACGAATGGTGAAGAATACACCTGCCACTGCAGGAAACATAAGAGATGTGAGTTTGATCCCTGGGTGGGGAAGGTTCCTTGGAGGAGGGCACGGCAGTCCACTTCAGTATTCTTGCCTGGAGAATCCCACGGACAGAGGAACTTGGCAGGCTATAATCTGTAGAGGGGTAGCATAGTGTCACACACGACTGAAGTGACTCAGCATGCATGCGTGCATAGCCAGGTAACAATGCTGTGAGAGTTTCAGGTGAACAGCGAAGGAGCTCAGGCATACGTACACATATATCTGCTCTCTCCCAAACCCCCTTGCCATCCAGGCGGCCACATAACATTGAGCAGTGTTTCCTTTGCTGTACAGTCCTCGTTGGTGATCCATTTTAAATATCAGCTTTTGATTTTTGCTCCAAAGCTGTCTTAAGCTGTTCTTCAGGTAAAAGGGAAAGATCCTCATACTAGTACTTCACTTTTATCTCCCACATGTACCCCCATCTACCCAAAGGTTCTCAGCAATTCTCTGATTCAGGATGGGCAGATAGATTAGAGGTGCTATAGCATCGAATCCCATGATGAGAAAGTTCTTTTTTTTTTCTCAATTCTCTTTCATTTCTGCTTAAGATTGGTGTTACTATGTCTGTGATACCTTTAGCACTTAGGAATCTCCCTTTTAACAAAAACGAGAGCAGATATCATGCCTAGGGTCTTTTGTAGGCAACAGTATTTGGCTTTACTGAGGTAGGAAGGCTGACAGAGGAGAGGTTTGGTGGGAAAATCAGTGGTTACGTGAGGAACCCATTTAGTCTATAACACCTTTTGGATATCTAAGCGGAGATGCTGAGTCGGCAGTCCAGGGTCTGAGCCCTGGGGCACCCCAGTGTTTAGAGACTCGGTTTCTTCCTCCTTGTGATCCCATGCTTAGGTCACTTTCCCACCGATTGGCTAAGTGCCTTCGCATTGGCTTGCTCAAGAGGTTTGCTTCCCATCACCTCTGGACCACTTCTCAGCAGCTGAGGCCACGTGATGGTCATTAGTGTTCCGTGAGCTTAAAACTTTCTTTTTGTTTTCAGTGTTTTATTTTGTATTGGGGTGGTACGAATGGTGAAGAATACACCTGCCACTGCAGGAAACATAAGAGATGTGAGTTTGATCCCTGGGTGGGGAAGGTTCCTTGGAGGAGGGCACGGCAGTCCACTTCAGTATTCTTGCCTGGAGAATCCCACGGACAGAGGAACTTGGCAGGCTATAATCTGTAGAGGGGTAGCATAGTGTCACACACGACTGAAGTGACTCAGCATGCATGCGTGCATAGCCAGGTAACAATGCTGTGAGAGTTTCAGGTGAACAGCGAAGGAGCTCAGGCATACGTACACATATATCTGCTCTCTCCCAAACCCCCTTGCCATCCAGGCGGCCACATAACATTGAGCAGTGTTTCCTTTGCTGTACAGTCCTCGTTGGTGATCCATTTTAAATATCAGCTTTTGATTTTTGCTCCAAAGCTGTCTTAAGCTGTTCTTCAGGTAAAAGGGAAAGATCCTCATACTAGTACTTCACTTTTATCTCCCACATGTACCCCCATCTACCCAAAGGTTCTCAGCAATTCTCTGATTCAGGATGGGCAGATAGATTAGAGGTGCTATAGCATCGAATCCCATGATGAGAAAGTTCTTTTTTTTTTCTCAATTCTCTTTCATTTCTGCTTAAGATTGGTGTTACTATGTCTGTGATACCTTTAGCACTTAGGAATCTCCCTTTTAACAAAAACGAGAGCAGATATCATGCCTAGGGTCTTTTGTAGGCAACAGTATTTGGCTTTACTGAGGTAGGAAGGCTGACAGAGGAGAGGTTTGGTGGGAAAATCAGTGGTTACGTGAGGAACCCATTTAGTCTATAACACCTTTTGGATATCTAAGCGGAGATGCTGAGTCGGCAGTCCAGGGTCTGAGCCCTGGGGCACCCCAGTGTTTAGAGACTCGGTTTCTTCCTCCTTGTGATCCCATGCTTAGGTCACTTTCCCACCGATTGGCTAAGTGCCTTCGCATTGGCTTGCTCAAGAGGTTTGCTTCCCATCACCTCTGGACCACTTCTCAGCAGCTGAGGCCACGTGATGGTCATTAGTGTTCCGTGTGTCTGACCAAGCGGCACTTAAGTGTAGGCATGGACTGTGGCCAAGCTTCCAGCAGAGCAGACCCTTCTGGTTGGCTGAGCGTCGTCAGATCCATGACGTGTGTCTTCGCCTCCAGTGAGGCTGTATTGAGAGATGGGAGCAAGCTGGGCCTCTTTCACAAGTTGGAACATGGTTCCCCATAAATGCCAGGTTCCTTGAACCTGTCAAATTCCTGGCCATATTTTATTATTTCCCACCCATATTTATTAGTTCTTTTTTTAAAAAACAAAACAAAACAAAACAAAACAAAAAAAACCTGCCCTTTGTTTAGCTCTTTTCCTTCCTACCAACATTCTGGGAATGTTTAGTCTCCCAGAACCATGACTCACACCACGAATGGGTCAGTAGGCCATCCACCGAGGGCTGCAGACCAGTGGGGCCAGTGGATCACTGAAGAACACTGGGCCTGCCCACCGCCGGCAGCCAGACTCGGGTCCCACCTGACAAGGCAGATCAACACATCCAATTTTTTCCAGAAAAGCCCAAAATTAGTATTTCTTAGAATTCTCCTGAGCTATAAACATTCGCTCCAATTTAAAAAAAAAAAAAAAAAAACAAAAAACACCTAAGCTAAACAAATAGTTAAACCACTGCAGGCCAAACAAAACACATCTCTCTCTGGCTCAAATCCAGGGTGCAGATGGACAGTTAGAGGCCTCTGCTGGGGGACAGCAGGCCAGACAGTGGCTTCGATTCTCATACCTCCCCCATTACTGCGAAGTGAGACCACTGTCAGGGCTCTTAGGCTGGAGGTTATAAAGGGAGCCTGCGTCCATCTGCAGCTCTGCTGCTAACCAACTTGAGACTGGCCAAGCAGTGGGTTAGCCTCCCCGAGCCTCAGTTTCCTTATCTGTAAAATGGGGATAACTGTCTTCCTTATCCCTGAACTTTTGTCTTGAGGATTAAATGAGATAATACACATAGATGCCTAGTACAAAGTTACTGACTGGAACTGTTATCATGGTTCAAGTTATATCTGTAAAAATGCTTGGAACTCCCCAGAGGGAGTGTTGAGTACTTGTCCATGTTCTGGATCGTGACACTCCCTTGCCATGTCTCAGTGCCAGGGATGACCCAAGAACAGCCTCGTTCAGCCCTTTCTTCTTGGTTTCATTTAGGGACATGATGGTAGTGGCAAGAGACTGGAAGCCCAGGCATTGGCTGTCTGTGAAGGCCCAGCGCCACGTCCCCACAGCCTCCCCAGGGCTGGTGTCAGAGGCTCGCTGCCCTCCACTCCCGCCCTGACCCACTCGCAGCCTCTGAGGGGCCCCTCCCATCCCAGGGTCGAGGGGTGCCAGGCGGACAGAGGGAGAGTGTGGGGTTGGGGCAGGCTGTGGTGGTGGTTTAGTCTGACCTTGGACTTGACCCCGCAGCCCTGGCCTCCAGAGCCCTGCTGGTGCCGCTCCCTTCACTGTGGACCTCGCGGTCCAGGCCGCTCCCACACAAGCACTGCCAGGCACATGGCTGGCTTCAGACGGTCTGTGATCTGAGCCTCAGAGCGTGGTGATGGACCTGAAGCAACACGCCACACTGGGAATCAGGATATTTGCTTACACGCTCTTGCATGATCAGCCCAAGAGCCCCAGGGACGTTTTGTGATCCCTGAGAGCCAGCCAGTTCGTGTTGAAACTGGGGGTGCTGGAGCTGGTGCAGGAGGACCGGCCTGGCTTCCGAGGGCACGGGCAGCGCCCCCCGCCCCTCACCGGCACTGCAGCCATTGCCTTGGAGTAGGACGTGGTACACCGTCAGCCTCACACATGCTGGGAATGCTGCCTTGTCGATGTGGGTTGTGATCTGCACTCAAAAGGCAAAGGCTGTGCCTTGCACTTGGGAGATATTGGGGAGGTGCTGACTGAATTGAAGTCCATTCGTGGGAGCCCTGTTTGGATCCATATTTGATGCTGTCTGTCTCCTCTTCCCCTTCCACCATCTTCCAGGGCTCCGACCACCCCTGCCCCCAGACCATGTGGATCAACCCGTGTGTGGGAGGGCAGGGTGCTCGGTGGAAGTGTCTCAGAAGAGCTGCTCAGCAGGCGGCTCCAGCACTTACAGCAGAAGTGAATTTGGTGGGGACGCACAGTGTCAGGGTCTTCCAGAACAGACCCATTCATTCTCTGTTTACTCCTTCAGCAGCCGGGGGTCAGGCTCTGGGCCAGGAAGAAGAATCTGAGCTGGTTTCTGCCTTTGAGGGGCTTTCTGTCCAGTGAGAGGGGCTGAGACGCATTGTAGGGAATAGGAATGTCAGGTAGAGAGCAGTGGGTGGAGAGGACGCGGGGCTGTGAGGGGCCAGCAGAAGGGCCAGGGCAGGGCATTCATTTGATGAGGATTAAGCTGTGACACTTGGAAAGGTGATAAAGACTTAAAGGTTAAGGGGCCAGTATGGTCATAGTCCCGGAGGAGGAAATGACTGCCCACTCCACTATTCTTGCCTGGAGAATCCCATGGAGAGAGGAGCCTGGAGGGCTGCAGTCCATTCAGTTGCATAGAGTCCGAGATGACTGAGTCACTAACACTTCCACTTCTCACATGGTCATAATAATCTCCTTCCCAGTGCTTTCTCCTCCTTTCCAGTTGGTCGGATGTCTTGGCTCTCACCAGTCTGCCCTCCTTCCTCTGAATGTGCTTGATGACATTCGTATTCCTTGCAAATTGTGGTCTGCAGGCAGTCCATGAAGTAGTTAGGAGCTTGGGAATACCCGCCTGTACTTGCTGCAGGGCCTTGAGAAAGTGTGTGAACCTATGAGCCAGTTTCCTTGTCTGTAATATGGAGCTGGCACTAAGACTCACATAGCTGCACTGAACTGGCTACTGAGAGCTGAAGTCCCAGGGCCCTTGGGAGGGCTGAATCCGTGAATGTCCAGCCCTTCCTTGGCACAGTCCTGGTGGCACCTGTAGGGTCAGCAGGTGCTGGCCCTGTGTAGTCTTCTCCGGGACCCCGCCCTCCTTGCTCCTGCTATGACTGAGCGGTGCAATCCAGGCGGGCTTCGACGATAGGCCTTGTGCACCTTTCTTTTGTCTTTACCTGAAATCCTAATGAGGAGAGTCTGACCGCATGGACCGTTTCTCAGGATATTGTCTTGCGAGGCATCTTGGGGGACTGACTGGTTTCAGTGTGAGCCAGTGTAGGGCTTGATTCACTTTTAAAATCTCTCAGCTGCCAGCCACTGGGCCAGGAGCCAGCCTGCTCCCCAGCAGTGGCTTGGCCTTCATGATGAGGCAGCAGACTCTACTTACATTCCTGCCATCCTTGCGGATGAGCAGCAGAACCATCAACTGAGCCCCGACCGCTTAACCTGCCAGCCCCGGCCGTAGCACAGACAAGGCAGAGAGGGTACACGGTTCTGCTGTACCTGCAGCCCGAGTGGGTGCCTTTGACCTCACGAGCAGAACACCCTGCCCCACCCCAGGTCCCTGGAGAGGAGAGCTGAGGTGGAAGCCCACGAAGTGCTGTTTGCTGACTCTGTTTCGGGTTGTGACCCTGCTCCAGTGGTCTCATCGAGGAGCTTGCATCTGCCTGAGGAAGTCTCGGGTGGGAAACCCTGGAGGGCTGCAGTCCATTCAGTTGCATAGAGTCCGAGATGACTGAGTCACTAACACTTCCACTTCTCACATGGTCATAATAATCTCCTTCCCAGTGCTTTCTCCTCCTTTCCAGTTGGTCGGATGTCTTGGCTCTCACCAGTCTGCCCTCCTTCCTCTGAATGTGCTTGATGACATTCGTATTCCTTGCAAATTGTGGTCTGCAGGCAGTCCATGAAGTAGTTAGGAGCTTGGGAATACCCGCCTGTACTTGCTGCAGGGCCTTGAGAAAGTGTGTGAACCTATGAGCCAGTTTCCTTGTCTGTAATATGGAGCTGGCACTAAGACTCACATAGCTGCACTGAACTGGCTACTGAGAGCTGAAGTCCCAGGGCCCTTGGGAGGGCTGAATCCGTGAATGTCCAGCCCTTCCTTGGCACAGTCCTGGTGGCACCTGTAGGGTCAGCAGGTGCTGGCCCTGTGTAGTCTTCTCCGGGACCCCGCCCTCCTTGCTCCTGCTATGACTGAGCGGTGCAATCCAGGCGGGCTTCGACGATAGGCCTTGTGCACCTTTCTTTTGTCTTTACCTGAAATCCTAATGAGGAGAGTCTGACCGCATGGACCGTTTCTCAGGATATTGTCTTGCGAGGCATCTTGGGGGACTGACTGGTTTCAGTGTGAGCCAGTGTAGGGCTTGATTCACTTTTAAAATCTCTCAGCTGCCAGCCACTGGGCCAGGAGCCAGCCTGCTCCCCAGCAGTGGCTTGGCCTTCATGATGAGGCAGCAGACTCTACTTACATTCCTGCCATCCTTGCGGATGAGCAGCAGAACCATCAACTGAGCCCCGACCGCTTAACCTGCCAGCCCCGGCCGTAGCACAGACAAGGCAGAGAGGGTACACGGTTCTGCTGTACCTGCAGCCCGAGTGGGTGCCTTTGACCTCACGAGCAGAACACCCTGCCCCACCCCAGGTCCCTGGAGAGGAGAGCTGAGGTGGAAGCCCACGAAGTGCTGTTTGCTGACTCTGTTTCGGGTTGTGACCCTGCTCCAGTGGTCTCATACGAGGAGCTTGCATCTGCCTGAGGAAGTCTCGGGTGGGAAACCCGGGAGGCCACGGTGGGGCTGTTTAAATTCACCACTTAGACACCAGCATCTTCTCTGGGCCACGGCCATGACCAGGAAAGGAAGGCTGGCCAGGCTGGGCTTTGCTGTGTGTTTCCGTGACTGTATTTCTCTTAGTCCTGCAAGACATACCTTCCCCTGGAATTCGCCCTCATTGTCTCTCAAAGACTCAACACACAGGCAACACAGGGGACCAAAGAACGCAGCTCACGTGGTACCGTCAGAGAAGTACAGAGGCCCAAGGACAGACGGGACCCGCTGTCTGGTGAAGCTGGCTTGGCCACTGACCACTGCCACTAGGTCCCATGGAGACGTGAGTCACCCTGGAGGGGAATGAGGATTCAGACTCGCGTTTGACCAGCTTCACCACAGGCCTTCTCCCGGAGGGCAGGAGAAATGTGATGTCCCCAGAGAGCCTTGTCTCCGTGACCTGTACCTTTTTCCTTGAACTCTCCTCCTCCGCAAGGAGCTGAGAAGGGCCTTTTTGTTCTTCTCTTTGTTTCAGAACAGACACTCACCTAGAAAGGAGGCTCTGTGTAGATCTCAGAGCTGTCTTCGGAGTGCATGCCAGGCAGCCCCGAACCAGAAAACAGGGGGTGCTTTCCATGCTCCTTTGTCTCTGCCGCTTGGTCGTGGTATTTTGGTGTCCTTCCTGCCCAATCAGTGGGAAACAGGGAAAGGAAAATAAGTCCTCACTTAAAAAGAATAGGAAGTGAAAAACTAGGAACCTCTGAAAAGTCTTTTTTAGGCCATCTGGGTCTGTAATCTAGAAGAGAAGCAAGGAGAGTAAAGTTCCTGATTCGGGGGAAGCCTTGGGAGAGGGGGACAGAGAGCATTTTGGGAGCCACTGCTCCCTGGAAAATGTAGGAAATAAAGTGACCCCAGCCTGGCTTGACCACTGTGAGGCGGGGTTGGGGCAGAGGCTTTCCTGCAGGGCTGTAGCCCTCAGAGTCCCCAGAAGTTCCCAGTGACCAGCTGTGTGCAGTCACTGACCCCCTTCCACATCAGCCGGTTTCTGTGGCTAGTCCAGTGCCCTGCTACCATACTTCCAAACAAGCTCCCAAGGGTTAGGCAGAGTATCTGCTGTCATCACAGTTCCTAATTGTTAAGAACCAAAACCAGCCTCCCAGTGATGGAAACACTTTGGCTTGTGTAGCTGAGTAGCCTAGGGAGGTGCTGGCATCAGGCATGGCTGGATCCAGGTGCACGTGGCACTGACTGGCCAGGTGTGGATCAGGGGCCTGGCTCTGGACAGGGATGTTCCCCAAAGTGGGAGGAAGTATGGGTTCTCCAAAGAAACCGAACATAGAAGCTGGGTGAGCAAGACCAGCAGCCACCACTCCAGCCCTCATGAGCTGTTTAGAGGGCTCATTGTTGCTCACAGGCGTTTTTCCACCGTGAGTCACCCCTGCACCCCACAGCGAGTGGTGAGCGAGCCAGGAGGAACCCAGAGAGGAGCCCTCCCACGGACTGTCAGTCCCACCTGGTCTCCTTAGACCGAAGAGCCTTCCGGATGTGTCAGAAGGGGAGATGTTTCAGGTGGCCGTCTCGTCTGTGAGCTGTCTGGCAGCAGCAGGAGCTCTGGTGGGCTTTGCTGTCTTCTCTGGGGTCATGAGAACGCATCAAGGGGCGAATAAGCAGGGTCATAAATAATGAACAGACATACTCAAGGCAGGAAGGGGTTCTTCCCCCAGGACTGAACAAGAAGAGCAGAGCACTGCAGCCTCGCTCACACTGTCTCCACAAAATACAGTCAGAAAGCTGTGCAAACTGCCCCCTGGTGTATAACATTATCCATAGATTGAACAGAATGCACTAATAAGAATACTTCATTTCATTATGTCAGAGGAGGAGGAAAGGGCAATCCAGCAGCTGCCCTAATCAGGCAGATGGGAAATCAGAAACGCTGCTTAGATTTAGGCAGTAAAATCGACATTGAACCAATTTGCCTCACTTGCAGGCTTTTACTGTGTTTAACGAAAGCTCATGTCTTTACATAAGGCATCACACAACAGGCTCGGGGGCCATGAAACTGTCATGTTTGCAACACAACCAATGTGTTTAGCAACTGGGTTTCAAAAAATGGCTTTGGATTTTTCCCAGAAGCGACATGGAGTAGGCAGCCTAAGGTGTCTGTACATCCTCACCCTTGGAAAACCTACGAGAACTGGGATATTAGGGTTCAAGGGGAGGGTGGACCTCCGCTGGCGAGGGTGGAATTCTGGTTAGTCACTAGGCAAATGGCAAAAGCTACTCAGCGCCCAAGGTGGAGAGGCCACGTGGAGGGGTACCAGGTGACGTTGGACTGTGGAGGGACACCTGTTTCCTGGCTCTGGACAGGGATGTTCCCCAAAGTGGGAGGAAGTATGGGTTCTCCAAAGAAACCGAACATAGAAGCTGGGTGAGCAAGACCAGCAGCCACCACTCCAGCCCTCATGAGCTGTTTAGAGGGCTCATTGTTGCTCACAGGCGTTTTTCCACCGTGAGTCACCCCTGCACCCCACAGCGAGTGGTGAGCGAGCCAGGAGGAACCCAGAGAGGAGCCCTCCCACGGACTGTCAGTCCCACCTGGTCTCCTTAGACCGAAGAGCCTTCCGGATGTGTCAAAAGGGGGAGATGTTTCAGGTGGCCGTCTCGTCTGTGAGCTGTCTGGCAGCAGCAGGAGCTCTGGTGGGCTTTGCTGTCTTCTCTGGGGTCATGAGAACGCATCAAGGGGCGAATAAGCAGGGTCATAAATAATGAACAGACATACTCAAGGCAGGAAGGGGTTCTTCCCCCAGGACTGAACAAGAAGAGCAGAGCACTGCAGCCTCGCTCACACTGTCTCCACAAAATACAGTCAGAAAGCTGTGCAAACTGCCCCCTGGTGTATAACATTATCCATAGATTGAACAGAATGCACTAATAAGAATACTTCATTTCATTATGTCAGAGGAGGAGGAAAGGGCAATCCAGCAGCTGCCCTAATCAGGCAGATGGGAAATCAGAAACGCTGCTTAGATTTAGGCAGTAAAATCGACATTGAACCAATTTGCCTCACTTGCAGGCTTTTACTGTGTTTAACGAAAGCTCATGTCTTTACATAAGGCATCACACAACAGGCTCGGGGGCCATGAAACTGTCATGTTTGCAACACAACCAATGTGTTTAGCAACTGGGTTTCAAAAAATGGCTTTGGATTTTTCCCAGAAGCGACATGGAGTAGGCAGCCTAAGGTGTCTGTACATCCTCACCCTTGGAAAACCTACGAGAACTGGGATATTAGGGTTCAAGGGGAGGGTGGACCTCCGCTGGCGAGGGTGGAATTCTGGTTAGTCACTAGGCAAATGGCAAAAGCTACTCAGCGCCCAAGGTGGAGAGGCCACGTGGAGGGGTACCAGGTGACGTTGGACTGTGGAGGGACACCTGTTTCCTGGCTCATAATTTAAAGTCTGTGTCCCTTCACAGAAAGGAGACGGGGTAGAACTGCTGTCTTAGAGCTTCCGGGGTCCTGAGCCATCTCTTGTTTCAGACAGCACTTATTGGTACTTCACTGGGTGCCCGACACTGCGGCTGGGCCGTGGTCGGTGAGTGGGACCAGGCACCTGCCCTCAGGGAACGTGCTGGTGTGCAGGGAGACAGATGGTACACACATAAGTCTGTGTTACGTGAGGCGGTGGTGACTGTTTTGAAGAGAAGTGAGATGGAGACAGGGAGGTATGGAGGCTCTGTTAGCCTGAGTGGTCGGAGGAGGGGACCTCTGAGCAGACCCTGAATTCAGCCGGGGAGGCGGGTCCCTATTTCAGAGCATCCTCAATCCTGTATCCACCAAGAGCTGCTTGGATTACGTGCTGCCCTGTTTTGTGATGTTTTACCCCAAAAGACATGGATATGACCATAGAGCTTGGTTAACCTGAGTGAAGCAGGGTCACCACAGGGAGCTGACTCTACCCAGGCCCAAGGCTGGCACCTGACCTGCCCCAGTGGCTGGGGTAGTGCACATAGGAGATGAATCCAGGGACTTGCCTGGCGGTCCGGTGGTTAAGAATCCACTTTGCAATGCAACAGATGCAGTTTTGATCCCTGGTTTGGGGAACTAAGATCCCACGTGCTGTGGAGCAATTAAGAGTCTGTGTGCCACAATTAAAGATTCCCCATGTGGGATCCTGCAGGGGCGCTGTGAGATGGGCTGCAGGCTTTTACTGTGTTTAACGAAAGCTCATGTCTTTACATAAGGCATCACACAACAGGCTCGGGGGCCATGAAACTGTCATGTTTGCAACACAACCAATGTGTTTAGCAACTGGGTTTCAAAAAATGGCTTTGGATTTTTCCCAGAAGCGACATGGAGTAGGCAGCCTAAGGTGTCTGTACATCCTCACCCTTGGAAAACCTACGAGAACTGGGATATTAGGGTTCAAGGGGAGGGTGGACCTCCGCTGGCGAGGGTGGAATTCTGGTTAGTCACTAGGCAAATGGCAAAAGCTACTCAGCGCCCAAGGTGGAGAGGCCACGTGGAGGGGTACCAGGTGACGTTGGACTGTGGAGGGACACCTGTTTCCTGGCTCATAATTTAAAGTCTGTGTCCCTTCACAGAAAGGAGACGTGTGTAGAACTGCTGTCTTAGAGCTTCCGGGGTCCTGAGCCATCTCTTGTTTCAGACAGCACTTATTGGTACTTCACTGGGTGCCCGACACTGCGGCTGGGCCGTGGTCGGTGAGTGGGACCAGGCACCTGCCCTCAGGGAACGTGCTGGTGTGCAGGGAGACAGATGGTACACACATAAGTCTGTGTTACGTGAGGCGGTGGTGACTGTTTTGAAGAGAAGTGAGATGGAGACAGGGAGGTATGGAGGCTCTGTTAGCCTGAGTGGTCGGAGGAGGGGACCTCTGAGCAGACCCTGAATTCAGCCGGGGAGGCGGGTCCCTATTTCAGAGCATCCTCAATCCTGTATCCACCAAGAGCTGCTTGGATTACGTGCTGCCCTGTTTTGTGATGTTTTACCCCAAAAGACATGGATATGACCATAGAGCTTGGTTAACCTGAGTGAAGCAGGGTCACCACAGGGAGCTGACTCTACCCAGGCCCAAGGCTGGCACCTGACCTGCCCCAGTGGCTGGGGTAGTGCACATAGGAGATGAATCCAGGGACTTGCCTGGCGGTCCGGTGGTTAAGAATCCACTTTGCAATGCAACAGATGCAGTTTTGATCCCTGGTTTGGGGAACTAAGATCCCACGTGCTGTGGAGCAATTAAGAGTCTGTGTGCCACAATTAAAGATTCCCCATGTGGGATCCTGCAGGGGCGCTGTGAGATGGGCTGCAGGGATGGGATGGGGGGTACTGTGAGGGGGTGGAGGAGGGAGGGGGCCAGGGATATGCATATAACTAATCTGGGATTATATGTATCTGTAAACAGCAAAACTCTGTAAAAGTAAAAAATAAAATAAAAATAATTATTAAAAAAAAAAAAGGTCCCCCATGTGGCAACTAAGACTGGACTCAGCTAAATAAATAAATAAATAAATATTTTTAAAAAAATGAATCCTGGAGTCCCAGGGACTCCCTCCAGATGGTCGATAGCAGAGCCCCGACCAGACCCCAGGAGTCCTGAGTGATGAAACTGGGCTCTGAAGCGGCCACGGGAAGCACCAGTGTTTCCTAACAGCACTAGCCTGGGGTGAGCCAGGGGCTAAAATCTGAGGGTGGGCTCGATGGCCCAGGGTGTCCTCACAGGAGCCTGGCAGAACTGCCTCGAAGGATTTCCTCCGACATCACGGTGCCACCACAGGCCCGTGCGGGTGGTGCTGGCCTAAGAGGCGCTGCCCACTCCACCTGGGGTCTCAGTGCTTGCTAGTGGCCGAACTACGTAAGAACCTATGTCTTCTGCCTCCCAGTTCAAGGCGTGACGATGTCTCTGACCCAAGGCCGGGGTCCCAGGACTCAGACCACCTGCACTACCGAAAGGAGGAAAAGGAACAGAGCCCTAGGAGGCGGTGCTCTGAGGATCGCCCCTGGCCCCCATGATGAGAGCCGTGTGCCCCCAGCCCGCCCGCCAGCACTGGGAGTCTTGGGAAAGGGCAAGGTCCACACTGCTTTCCAGATAATGGCCGTAGAGGCTGTGTACTGAGATCACAGCAAGGCCCGGCCTTGCCCCTGGCTCCGTCTGGTGACAGTTGGCAGCTGACATCTTTGCTCCTGGCCTGAGTTCCCCTCATTAAATGGGTCACCACAGGAGCTGACTCTACCCAGGCCCAAGGCTGGCACCTGACCTGCCCCAGTGGCTGGGGTAGTGCACATAGGAGATGAATCCAGGGACTTGCCTGGCGGTCCGGTGGTTAAGAATCCACTTTGCAATGCAACAGATGCAGTTTTGATCCCTGGTTTGGGGAACTAAGATCCCACGTGCTGTGGAGCAATTAAGAGTCTGTGTGCCACAATTAAAGATTCCCCATGTGGGATCCTGCAGGGGCGCTGTGAGATGGGCTGCAGGGATGGGATGGGGGGTACTGTGAGGGGGTGGAGGAGGGAGGGGGCCAGGGATATGCATATAACTAATCTGGGATTATATGTATCTGTAAACAGCAAAACTCTGTAAAAGTAAAAAATAAAATAAAAATAATTATTAAAAAAAAAAAAGGTCCCCCATGTGGCAACTAAGACTGGACTCAGCTAAATAAATAAATAAATAAATATTTTTTAAAAAAAAATGAATCCGGAGTCCCAGGGACTCCCTCCAGATGGTCGATAGCAGAGCCCCGACCAGACCCCAGGAGTCCTGAGTGATGAAACTGGGCTCTGAAGCGGCCACGGGAAGCACCAGTGTTTCCTAACAGCACTAGCCTGGGGTGAGCCAGGGGCTAAAATCTGAGGGTGGGCTCGATGGCCCAGGGTGTCCTCACAGGAGCCTGGCAGAACTGCCTCGAAGGATTTCCTCCGACATCACGGTGCCACCACAGGCCCGTGCGGGTGGTGCTGGCCTAAGAGGCGCTGCCCACTCCACCTGGGGTCTCAGTGCTTGCTAGTGGCCGAACTACGTAAGAACCTATGTCTTCTGCCTCCCAGTTCAAGGCGTGACGATGTCTCTGACCCAAGGCCGGGGTCCCAGGACTCAGACCACCTGCACTACCGAAAGGAGGAAAAGGAACAGAGCCCTAGGAGGCGGTGCTCTGAGGATCGCCCCTGGCCCCCATGATGAGAGCCGCGTGTGCCCCCAGCCCGCCCGCCAGCACTGGGAGTCTTGGGAAAGGGCAAGGTCCACACTGCTTTCCAGATAATGGCCGTAGAGGCTGTGTACTGAGATCACAGCAAGGCCCGGCCTTGCCCCTGGCTCCGTCTGGTGACAGTTGGCAGCTGACATCTTTGCTCCTGGCCTGAGTTCCCCTCATTAAAAATGGCATCTTTATAACAGATTTCTGCAAGTCACTGTCAACTGGGAGTACCCCTTGTTTTGTGCCAGTTGTTGTCCTTGGGGATTGGTCTGCCTGATACTGTTCTTTTCACATTCCCTCCTGTTCTATATTATTCTAATATGAGAATATCAAGTTTTAAATCTAGCCTTAATTACTAAAGGATCTTATTTATTTTTTAGATCATTTTTCTCATGTCATACAACATCACCCCACAGTTAAAAGGCTGGGTTTCCAATCAGGTCCTTTGTGTCTTCTTTTCAAGCAGCCGAAAGACCCCACGTGTGCTCACGTCCTTCCCTCGAGCCCGGTCTGGGAGGCCAGGAGTCGCCCAGCCTCTGGCTTGCTCTGTGCAGGTGTCGTAGCTTGCTGCCCTCACTGGGAGGAGCGTGCTCAGCTGCAGCCCAGATGGCCACTAGTGTGGGTTTGATTGAGTGACTTCGGGCCCGTTCAGATGATGGGACACCACGCAGCCTTGTCTGCCCTGCGTGGCAGTTACCTGCCCAGGTAGGGGGCATCGTGGTAGGAACATGGCCTCTACTGTTGGACAGTCTCAGGTTGATTTGGGAGCTGTGCCGTGTCGCTGGCCTGGTGTCACTACACCCCACTGCCCAGCCGTCCTTAGGGCGGTGGCACGTAGCCTCACAGTCACAACATGGCTGCGTGGCTGCAGGATTTCTTCCTGCACACAGCCACCTAGGAAGGCAGGAAGCCAAGGGATGGGGGCTGTCTGGTTGCGGGAGAGCGGGAGAGAGGAGCCGTGGAAAAGGGAGAGCACTGGAAAACCATTCTGGAAGGCCTCTCATTGGGACAAGAAGAGAAACTCTTTCCCGGGGACATTTCCAACCAGCGCCCTTCCGTCTTAGTCCCTTGAGCTGTCCTTTTCAGCTGCAAGGGAGACACACTGCGGTGAGAAGGGAATGGCTGTTGGGTGGCAGCCAGCATGTCGGACACACACAGCCTTCCCTCGAGCCTGGGCCGATGCCACGGGCTCCTGTTCACTCTCGCGTTCTAAGCACCAGCCTTCTCACCTGGCCTGGAACGGAAGCCCTAGGCAGGCAGGCAGGGGCCACTGAACCCCAGGGAAGCACCTCGGGGCTTCCTACCCATCGACGACTCTACTCCTTGTTACTCGATTCTTTTCCAGCCAGAGTGCTCCCCCCTTCCAACGCCCTGTTAAACAATCACGGTCTGTCCCCACGGAACGTGATGTGTGGTTCTTTCAAATAACAAATGCCCATTTTTAATGAAACAGAACAAACATAATAAGAAGAAAGTGAAAAAAAAACAAACAGAAGTGACCTTGGTGATATTATGTTGTGTCCCCTGGTCATCTTTCCCTCCCCCCTCCCCCTTCCACACCCGCTCCTCTTGCGGGCATCATCACACAGCTTTGCACAAAGGGCTGTGTGGGGCCTGTTTTGCTGTGTGACTGGTTTCCATCTTACAGTCTCATCCAGGTCCAGCGCTCTGCTGGGCTCTATGGAACCCCTAATGGCTGGTATTTGGCTCATTAACCCACTGGCATCTCACTGGCTTAAAACCCCGTTCTCTGGAGTCAGGGTGGTCTCTCCCCTCTCCCCTGGGGAGGGCTGTGGTGGCCCCAGGCCCAGAGCCCCCGTACTGATCGTGTCTCCCTGACAACTGGAAACCCTCCTCAGTGGTCACACCACTGAAGCTCTGAGTGCCAGGCCTAACCCAGGCAGCCCGCTTATGATCAGAAACATACATTCCGTCCCCTCATAAAGCTGTCCCTATTTAAGAAATTTTGCCTTTCCACTCCCTGCCGCTCCGGTGGTGTTCCTGAGGCGAATGAGCAGATTCTCAGCTTCAGTTTGGACGGGCTCCCTGCACCTTGTCCCATCTTTCTTGCTGTGACTGTGAACCCTGCTTCCTTCTCCCAAAGGGCAGGAGTTCTCCCTTGGTGTCTGGCCTCCCTGCTGCCCTGAAGTCCCTGTTTCTTTCCTGTCCTCAAGAGACACAGCATACCCGGCACCCTGTCCTTTCTTCCCCCGGGGCCCCACTCACCAAATACAGTATAACAGCCCCGACCGGTGCCTGTGTCCTGGGCCTTCTGTCCATGCCCTGACCCCGTGAGGATGGTCACTATTAATTACCAGACCCCTCTGCATGGAAAGTTAAGGAAACTGAAACACCAAGCAGTTAAGGAAATTGCCCGGTCACACAGCTCCAAAAGCACCACCTCTGTCTGAACTCTTAAAGGGATTAGTGTGGAGGACAGAGAGACCGTCCCGGAGCCCGGAAAGGGTGCTGATGAAAGGAGGCCGAGAAGGCACCTTTAGTCCCCCACGGAGCTGGAGTGAAAAATCCTGTGTTCCAGTGGCTTAGAGTCTGTGGGTCTGTGAACCTCCAGATGCGGGGGTGGGGATCAAACTCTGTGTGTTGGTGCGTGTGTCTCCCTGTTGGAGGCATCCGCGATTCAGAGGGGGATGGCTGCCGAGCCAGATGATCCTCCAGGGTCCCTTCCAGCTCCCAAGCCTGTGGATCTGTGACCATATAAGGCCGCCATGCCTGAGTAGTCTCACTGCAGCTGAGTGTGGTCCTGTGCCAAGCGGGGTGAGCAGAGAGCAGAGGGAGCCCCTGCCCAGGCTCCCTGGGAGGTCCCGAAGGCAGCAGAGAGAGGAGCAGGGTTGAGGAGGCCTGGGGACCCTCCTTAGGCACCTATTCCCAGGAAGCTCAGCTGCCACCCTCCCGCGCGCTCTCCACGTCTCCACTTGGGTTCTCCTCCCTCCACTGCATTTCCAGGTTTGCAGAGCCCTGCCGGCGGCTCCTGGCCAGGGCTGCAGTCAGGCCTCGCTTGCTCCCAGGTTTCTTCTGCTTTCGTAGCCTGGAATACCCATCACAGTCCCTGAGTTTGATGAGGGCACCAAGGCAGCGTCTAGCTTGACCCACCTGGCTCTACAGATGTGAGAAAGCTGGTGGGTTCCCTCTCTCTCTCTCTCTCTCTCTCTCTCACACACACACACACACACACACACGTGTCTCTCCTTGGAGAGGGGCAGATCTTGTGTCTCAGTTAGTCCTGGCTCATGCAGTGATGTCCCACGTTCCCTGAGTACTATTCAGAGCCTCGCCCTGTGCCAGTTGATGTGGAGAGCGGGAACCGAGGTGAATGAGATGTGGTATCTGATTTCTTGGGACCAATACGTTGATCGTAAAGACAGAGCATTAACAAACAAGTGTATTAGGAGATAGCCTCCTGAGGTAGGAAACACGTTTTAGTCATGCCTGTGTCAGCTGTGAGAAAACCCAAATCAAATTAGCTTATGCAAAAATGAGAGGGAGTCAGAGGACTCAGGTCACTCAAAGTATAGGGAATGCTTCAGGAGCAGCTGGGTCCTGTGGCTTGAGTGACATCTCTGGGGCTGGGCTCTGCACGCCGTCAGTCAGCTGCGCGGCCGAGCCTCGGCTGGCCTGGGGCGGCTGCGGTGGGAGATGCCAGAGGAGCCACTGACTGTTGCTGAGGTGCCCCGTGCCGCCCCGCTCCTGCTTTCCAGGTTCCATCCTGGTCTCCTCTAGGGCTAGACCCAGGCTCTCATGAGATACCAGGCTCCCTGGGCGGCCTCTGCAACCCCTGGTCCTCCTTTCCTCCCTTCCTTGCCCCACGCTCCTTGGACTGATGTGACGGGAGGTGTTCCGATGCTCACGGTGTGAGTGGATCTCTGGGTTCTCAGGGAACGGGGATTTAGGGAATCCGGGCAGAAGAAGCAGTGCTGCCTCTCCGCATCCACCTGCTCAGGCACGGCCTCGAGTGCCACTGTCACGTGTACCAGCTGTGTGACCTCGGGTGACCGGGTTAACCTCTCTGAGCCTCAGTCTCCTTTGTCAAGAGGAGATAAAAATTACCTCCTAGGATTGTTTGGAAGATGCGATGAGAGTGCATGTGAAGTACTCAGCACAGAGAGGAAACCCTCCAGCATGAGCAGCGGTTACGGTTCTGCTCCTTTTATATCACCAGGAAGGACGCTCTCTTTAGGGGATTTTGACTTTAGGATGAAGGTATTATTACTCATAGCTACTGTGTATTTATTATTGTCGTTGTTTAGTCGCTAAGTTGTGTCTCTTTGTGACCCCATGGGCCCTCCAGGCCCCTCTGTCCATGGGATGTCCCAGGCACGAGTACTGGAGTGGGTGGCCATTTCCTTCTCTAGGGATCTTCCCGACTCAGGGATCAAATGCGCGTCTCCTGCACTGCCAGGCAGATTCCTCACCACGTAGCCACCAGGGAAGCCACCATACGTTATATACTTCATGTAAAAATAGGCGCTTTACATTTATTCTTCCCAACAAGTTAAATCCTTTCCCAGGAATACTCAGCTCATGAGTGAATGGAGGTGGTGTCACCCACGTCAGCCTGACTCCTAAGCTCTGACCACTCCTCGGCTCCTCCTCTCTGGAATGAGATGGAAAGTAGAAAATAAAGAGGCCTGAAGTGACACTTCCAAGGATAAATGACTCAAATCCATGTCGAGGCGGAGTTGGGGGGAGAAGAATGGGGCACGAAAGAAATACTAAAGGACTTATACCACAAAATGCAGCCTTTTTCTCTGAATAGTAGGGTTATGAACATTACTTATTTTTGGTGTTCTGTATGGTGCAACTTTCCTAAGATTGAGTCAGAGGGAAGGGAAAGTATAAAATACCTCCCTAAAGGAAGAAGCCCAATTTTAAAGCTCATATAAGGCAGTTTGACAAGTTATGCAACCAGTAATCATGATTTGAATCGTGAATGCTGGCGCAAATTGTGTCAGTTTTGTAAACCCCACGTGCGGCTTTCTTTTCTTGAGCCACCCCAGGCATCCATGAGGCCTTCCAGGCACTGTCCTGTCCAGTCCTGCCCGAGGCTTGAGGTGTGGCAGAAAGGACCCTGTACGTGGGTTCCGCTCCTGGGTCTGACTCTCACCCTGCCTGCTGACAGCTGTTAGGCCAGTTACTCCATCTTGCTCAGTCTCAGTGCAGATGCTGTCTGTTTACCTGGATCGGATAAGCTCCCTGATTGTTTGGAAGATGCGATGAGTGCATGTGAAGTACTCAGCACAGAGAGGAAACCCTCCAGCATGAGCAGCGGTTACGGTTCTGCTCCTTTTATATCACCAGGAAGGACGCTCTCTTTAGGGGATTTTGACTTTAGGATGAAGGTATTATTACTCATAGCTACTGTGTATTTATTATTGTCGTTGTTTAGTCGCTAAGTTGTGTCTCTTTGTGACCCCATGGGCCCTCCAGGCCCCTCTGTCCATGGGATGTCCCAGGCACGAGTACTGGAGTGGGTGGACATTTCCTTCTCTAGGGATCTTCCCGACTCAGGGATCAAATGCGTGTCTCCTGCACTGCCAGGCAGATTCCTCACCACGTAGCCACCAGGGAAGCCACCATACGTTATATACTTCATGTAAAAATAGGCGCTTTACATTTATTCTTCCCAACAAGTTAAATCCTTTCCCAGGAATACTCAGCTCATGAGTGAATGGAGGTGGTGTCACCCACGTCAGCCTGACTCCTAAGCTCTGACCACTCCTCGGCTCCTCCTCTCTGGAATGAGATGGAAAGTAGAAAATAAAGAGGCCTGAAGTGACACTTCCAAGGATAAATGACTCAAATCCATGTCGAGGCGGAGTTGGGGGGAGAAGAATGGGGCACGAAAGAAATACTAAAGGACTTATACCACAAAATGCAGCCTTTTTCTCTGAATAGTAGGGTTATGAACATTACTTATTTTTGGTGTTCTGTATGGTGCAACTTTCCTAAGATTGAGTCAGAGGGAAGGGAAAGTATAAAATACCTCCCTAAAGGAAGAAGCCCAATTTTAAAGCTCATATAAGGCAGTTTGACAAGTTATGCAACCAGTAATCATGATTTGAATCGTGAATGCTGGCGCAAATTGTGTCAGTTTTGTAAACCCCACGTGCGGCTTTCTTTTCTTGAGCCACCCCAGGCATCCATGAGGCCTTCCAGGCACTGTCCTGTCCAGTCCTGCCCGAGGCTTGAGGTGTGGCAGAAAGGACCCTGTACGTGGGTTCCGCTCCTGGGTCTGACTCTCACCCTGCCTGCTGACAGCTGTTAGGCCAGTTACTCCATCTTGCTCAGTCTCAGTGCAGATGCTGTCTGTGTTGACCTGGATCGGATAGAAGGCTACCCTCCCTACCTTGTTAGGTAGTAGAAAGATGAATTCTAACAGGTATGAAAAATGAACATCCCGTCCTCTCATGGAACGAGATCCTGTAGGCAGCCAAGGATCTATAGAGCATTCCCAGGAGAGAGAGTGGCAAGGCTGGCTGGTCCAAACCAAAGCTTGAGAAACTCATGGCACTGGCTTCTCAAGAGTGCCTCACAGGGACCGGCACATCCAGGCTGCGCCTCTCAAGGCACCCAGAGGACCCAGAGGTCCACCCTGTGAGGGAAATCTGGTCATGGAGGCTTTTTAGGGTTGTTTCTAGAGTTTACAGTATATATCTTATCAAGCTTTACTTTCAGGTAATATTTTACTTTGTTGGTGTTGTTTGGTCACTAAGTCGTGTCTGATTCTTTGCAACCCCATTAACTGTAGCCCACCAGGCTCTTCTGTCCATGGGATTCTCCAGGCAAACATACTGGAGTGGGTTGCCATTTCCTTCTCCAGAGGATCTTCCTGACCCAGGGACTGAACCTGCATCTCCTGCGTTGGCAGAAGGATTCTTTCCCACTGAGCCATCAGGGGAAACAGTATTATGCTGCTTCTTGTATAAGAATTGTTCAGCAGCGTATTTCCATGTTACCCACCTCCCCCCCACCCAGTCCTTTGTGCTATCGTTGCATAAATTTTACTTCGACATGTGTTATCATATGTCACATTTTTTTTAGTCTTTTCTGTTTCTCTGTATTTTCTTTCTATTCTATTGCTGTCTTCAAGTTCATTAGTGTTCTAGGTGTCTTGTCTGCTGTTAGTTCCGTACAGTGAAACTTTTATCTCAGCGATTGTGTTTTCATCTCTAGAGACTCCATTTTGTTCTTTTTTATATTTTCCTTTCCTCTACTCATTATGTTCATGTTTTCCGTTAGTTTCTTGAGAATACTTTAGACAGCTGTTTTGAGGTCTTGTTCGTTCCTGTTGTCGTTTCTGGCACTACCAGGTCTGCTTCTGTTGACCAGTTTGTCTCCTGGTGACGGGTCACACTTTCCTTCTCCTTTGCATGTCCAGAAATGTCTTGTTGGATGCTGGATGTTGCAAACATTCGATTGTTAAGTGACTTGATTTTGTTGTCCTCATTTAAATACTGTTCGGTTTTATTCTCATATTTATTTTGAGGCTCTAACAGGTATGAAAATGAACATCCGTCCTCTCATGGAACGAGATCCTGTAGGCAGCCAAGGATCTATAGAGCATTCCCAGGAGAGAGAGTGGCAAGGCTGGCTGGTCCAAACCAAAGCTTGAGAAACTCATGGCACTGGCTTCTCAAGAGTGCCTCACAGGGACCGGCACATCCAGGCTGCGCCTCTCAAGGCACCCAGAGGACCCAGAGGTCCACCCTGTGAGGGAAATCTGGTCATGGAGGCTTTTTAGGGTTGTTTCTAGAGTTTACAGTATATATCTTATCAAGCTTTACTTTCAGGTAATATTTTACTTTGTTGGTGTTGTTTGGTCACTAAGTCGTGTCTGATTCTTTGCAACCCCATTAACTGTAGCCCACCAGGCTCTTCTGTCCATGGGATTCTCCAGGCAAACATACTGGAGTGGGTTGCCATTTCCTTCTCCAGAGGATCTTCCTGACCCAGGGACTGAACCTGCATCTCCTGCGTTGGCAGAAGGATTCTTTCCCACTGAGCCATCAGGGAAGCAGTATTATGCTGCTTCTTGTATAAGAATTGTTCAGCAGCGTATTTCCATGTTACCCACCTCCCCCCCACCCAGTCCTTTGTGCTATCGTTGCATAAATTTTACTTCGACATGTGTTATCATATGTCACATTTTTTTTAGTCTTTTCTGTTTCTCTGTATTTTCTTTCTATTCTATTGCTGTCTTCAAGTTCATTAGTGTTCTAGGTGTCTTGTCTGCTGTTAGTTCCGTACAGTGAAACTTTTATCTCAGCGATTGTGTTTTCATCTCTAGAGACTCCATTTTGTTCTTTTTTATATTTTCCTTTCCTCTACTCATTATGTTCATGTTTTCCGTTAGTTTCTTGAGAATACTTTAGACAGCTGTTTTGAGGTCTTGTTCGTTCCTGTTGTCGTTTCTGGCACTACCAGGTCTGCTTCTGTTGACCAGTTTGTCTCCTGGTGACGGGTCACACTTTCCTTCTCCTTTGCATGTCCAGAAATGTCTTGTTGGATGCTGGATGTTGCAAACATTCGATTGTTAAGTGACTTGATTTTGTTGTCCTCATTTAAATACTGTTCGGTTTTATTCTGTCATGCAGTTATATAACTTGTGGGTTAGTTTGGGCTTCTTTGAGGCTCATTTTTATGTTTTGTCAGGGCAGGTCTAGAAGTAGCCTTTACTATCTGTGATGTGAGCCTTCCAGGGTCTCTGCCAAATGCCTTAGGTGTTCAGCTCCCCATTTTGGCTAGTGGGAACTTGCACCTCGCCCAGCCTTGGGTGATCTTTAGGAGTGGTTTACCTTAGAATTCCCTCATGCTTGTTTTTTCTCAAGCTTGTGGAGGCTTACTTAGTTCAGCCAAAGACTCAAGGAGACCCCTTTTCTGGTATCTGAAGCTCTCTGTCTCTCTGCACTTTCCTCTCTGGTGCTCAGCCTTCCAGAACTTTTCTCTTTACCCCATAAGCTCAGAAAGGCGCCTGTGCTGTGCTTGGGCCCCGCCTCCCTGCACTGAGGTCTGGTGAGCGCCTCCAGGCAGAAGGCCAAGGCGATCACAGGACTCACCACTCACAGGACGCGCCAGGCTCGCTTCCTTTCTGTCCCAGATCACAGGTCCTGCTCTGCTTTTTCTCCAGTGTGTGAAAGCCCTTGTTGAATGCATTTTGTCCAGATCTCTAGTTGTTTACAGTGGAAACTAACAATTCCCTGTGAGATCCCTTTGGAGTGCCGCATCAATGATCCAGACTGGATTGTACGCTGAACAAACTTGTACAAAACCAATTTAGGGGCTAATAAAAGACAGCGAAAAGGCAGTAGGGTCATTTTGATCTGCTTCTTAAATAAACTTGAGATAAAGACTCACCACCCAGCACCAAGTCATACTTTATAGTAGAAATCGTTAGTGTCCATCTACTGATGTGTGGATGAGTAAAACATGGTGTATATGGAGTCCAGTGGACAGTGAAAGCAAGGGGGTCCTGATGAATGCTGCCACATGGACGAACACAGAGGAACACACCACGTGAAAGGAACTAGTCACAAAAGACAACCTGTTGTGTGATTCCATTTCTGTGAAATGTCCAGAGTAGACAAATCTGTAAAAACAGAAGGCAGATCAGAGGAGTGGTTGCCTTCTGCTGGGGTGGGGGGTGGAGGGACTGCTAATGGGTACACCTTTGGGGAAGGACAAAAATGTTCTGAAAGGAGACTCAGTGATCATTGCCCAACCCTGTGAGTATACTAGCAGTATTGAATCCCACGCCTTCCACAGGTGGATTGTATGGTGAGCTATATCTCAGTAAAACTGTTTATGCACAGAAAGAAGACTGTAGCAGTGTTACGTACTGAAGGATGTGAAGGGCTGGACAGGGCCTGCAGAGGTAGCAAGCAGGTCTGAGCGATGGCACAGGTGGATGTGCACATGACAAGTCTTGGACTGAGAAATGTGACCACAGGAGACCTTGCACAAGTCTGCTGGTGGATGGCTAATGTTGGATGTTAGTCTTGAAATCCATTTGTTCTTTCTTAATTACCTCAACTGTGAGAAGGTTCTTGCAGAGTCTCAGTTTTACCCCCTAGTCTCTAGTTTTCTCTCCTCCCAGGACCTTGTCAGCAGCAGGCTTTCACTGAGGGGCCGCCCTCTTCAGAGAGCAGGGACCTCAGGGCACGTCCAGCCTCCCCGCCTTGACCCCTGCTAAGCCTGAGAACAGAAGGGCATGGAGTGTCGCGTGGCCTCTGAGAACTGCGACATCGTCTTCGTGTCCTCCGTGTCAGGTTCAGGGCCATCAGGGTGACACCATGGTCACATCTCAGCTGAGGAGAGAGTGGGCCCCTCCTTCTGCTGGCTCTTCTGTTGTCAGAGATGAAGGTAGCTTGTTTGAAGTCAGCGACCTTACCTTCGTCGAAAGCAGTGTAAGTTTTCTGTGAAAGAAAAATGTGCAGGAGTCTTCAACAGTATACTTTGGAGTGGATATTGACGCTAAAACCCTGAGCTTTGCTTAAAAATACTATTGGCAGGACTTCACTGGTGGTTCAGTGGTTGAGAATCCACCTGCCAATGTAGGGGACAAGTGTTTGATCCCTGACCCAGGAAGATGCCATATACCTTGGGGCATCTAAGCCTGTGCACCCCGACTACCGAGCCCGGCCCTAGAGCCCGTGCCCTGTCACAAAAGATGCCACCACGGTGAGACTGCCTCGCACCACAGCTCGAGCGTAGCCCCCACGCACTACAGCTAGAGAAAGCCTGCACACAGCAGCAAAGACCCAGCACAACTATAAATAAAAGTATTTAAAACATTAAGGATAAACATATTTGAGTGCTTAGTGTGTGTTCTGAGTGCTTTCAGGTGTTACCAATCTCCTGACTGATCTTTCTTCCATGGTACCTAGGGAACATAAAGAGACGGCATTTCTTTTCTCCACTGTCCTGTTTTTCAAATTAATTTTCAGTAATTCAGGTAGATATTTCCTTCAGATTTTATGGTATGACCACAGCAGCTCAGTAGCGTAGCAGCCAGGTTGGACTGGGCCCTCAGCCAGCTAAGCCAGGAGGCTGGCTGGTGGGGAGGGATGGGGAGGCCTCCGCATGCCTGACCTGCTCGGTGCCAGGTGAGGCCAGCATACGCATTGGACACGCTGTGTGTGTTTTTTGTCTAGGATCATCCACGAAGATGGCTTCTCTGGAGAAGACGTGAAGCAGTACAAGCCCGTGGTCTACAGCAACACCATCCAGTCCCTGGCAGCCATCGTCCGGGCCATGGACACTTTGGGCATCGAATATGGTGACAAGGAGAGAAAGGTAGGCCCCTTCACCCACGGGCACAGGGAGGAGACACCCGTCTCCGGTACCCGCCGCGTCCTCTTTACAAGGCCAGGCTGCCATACGCAGACAGGATGAGAGGGTGCTGTGTCACCAGCCGGTGCACCCGTCTACCTGGCCGGTACAGCCAAACAGGGGCTCTGGTGACGGGCAAACCACCACAGCACAATCGCCAATGGAGACGGCAGACCCTGAACTCCAGGGTTCCTCGTGCGGATGAGAAAGGTCTGGCGACACTGCCCTCAGTTGGGGACCAAAAATACTATTGGCAGGACTTCACTGGTGGTTCAGTGGTTGAGAATCCACCTGCCAATGTAGGGGACAAGTGTTTGATCCCTGACCCAGGAAGATGCCATATACCTTGGGGCATCTAAGCCTGTGCACCCCGACTACCAAGCCCAGCCCTAGAGCCCGTGCCCTGTCACAAGAGATGCCACCACGGTGAGACTGCCTCGCACCACAGCTCGAGCGTAGCCCCCACGCACTACAGCTAGAGAAAGCCTGCACACAGCAGCAAAGACCCAGCACAACTATAAATAAAAGTATTTAAAACATTAAGGATAAACATATTTGAGTGCTTAGTGTGTGTTCTGAGTGCTTTCAGGTGTTACCAATCTCCTGACTGATCTTTCTTCCATGGTACCTAGGGAACATAAAGAGACGGCATTTCTTTTCTCCACTGTCCTGTTTTTCAAATTAATTTTCAGTAATTCAGGTAGATATTTCCTTCAGATTTTATGGTATGACCACAGCAGCTCAGTAGCGTAGCAGCCAGGTTGGACTGGGCCCTCAGCCAGCTAAGCCAGGAGGCTGGCTGGTGGGGAGGGATGGGGAGGCCTCCGCATGCCTGACCTGCTCGGTGCCAGGTGAGGCCAGCATACGCATTGGACACGCTGTGTGTGTTTTTTGTCTAGGATCATCCACGAAGATGGCTTCTCTGGAGAAGACGTGAAGCAGTACAAGCCCGTGGTCTACAGCAACACCATCCAGTCCCTGGCAGCCATCGTCCGGGCCATGGACACTTTGGGCATCGAATATGGTGACAAGGAGAGAAAGGTAGGCCCCTTCACCCACGGGCACGGGGAGGAGACACCCGTCTCCGGTACCCGCCGCATCCTCTTTACAAGGCCAGGCTGCCATACGCAGACAGGATGAGAGGGTGCTGTGTCACCAGCCGGTGCACCCGTCTACCTGGCTGGTACAGCCAAACAGGGGCTCTGGTGACGGGCAAACCACCACAGCACAATTGCCAGTGGAGATGGCAGACCCCGAACTCCAGGGTTCCTCGTGCGGATGAGAAAGGGCTGGCGACACTGCCCTCAGTTGGGGGACCCTCACAGCAAGGCCCAGGTACACGCCCTTGGGCAGTGCTCTTGAACAGAAAATATATTTCTCAGTCACAACAAGCCCTGGCCACCGTCTCCCCTCCTTGCGAGAGGTTTTCTTACCTTTCTAGGGGTGGGAACAGCCGTTGGAATCCACTCTGCTCCCTCGTTTGCACCAGGGGTACATTTTCTGCCCCACCGAGGTGAGTCTAGGGACCAAGGGTGCTCTCCTTCCTGTAGAAGTCTCCTTCCTGCATCCTAGAACAGGGACAGTTTTCAGGTGAGTTTCCAGGCCTCTGATAGGTGGTGAATGGAATAGGTCGTTTACAAACATTTGCGTTCACTCTAAGACTGACCCTTCCACAGCTATACTGGCAAAACCAAACAAAAGGGGCACGGGAAAACATCCTCGGACTGTTCTCTCCAAGAGTGCCTTTTTGTCTCCTGGTGGACCTCTGAATCCCAACCATCCTTTCCCCATGACCTGGAGTGTGAGGAGGGAGAGCAGGGAGAGGCTGCTGAGCACCTAGGGGCACCCTCACAGCCTCTGGACAGGGAGCATTAAGCTCTGATTACTGTGTGGTTTGGTTGTGCATTATGTATATACCCTTTCTTTGCCAAAAAGTCACTTCCCTCATGAAGGAAAACCATCCTCCCCTTTTCTGAGTATGATAAATCGTCTGTGACAGATAGCTTTAAATGTAAAATTCAATATTTTATGTACCAAATCCCAATTCCCTGAGACAGTCATTCCAGCTCAGGTATCGGCTCCTCCCAGAAGTGGGGAAATTGAGTGACTGAGAGTGTCCGAGACCAGCCCGGGGCAGGGAAGCCAGGCGCTGCCCTTCAGTGAGGAAATCTTTCTCCCCAGGGACCGGCTTTTGTTTTGGTCACAGAGCCAGGCTGTGAAACAAGGGGCGCCGCGAGTTCTTTCGTTTTGTTTGCACTAAGTTTTCACCGAGGGTATAGTGTGTCAGGTCTTGCTGGCGATGTGTGTGTGTGTGTATAAGTTGCTTGTCCAAATCTGTGCGACCCTGTGTACTGTAACCCACCAGGCTCCGCTGTCCATAGGGACTCTCCAGGCAAGAACACTGGAGTAGGTTGCTATTCCCTTCTCTAGGACAGTAGAGCTAGAGAAGCCAGTGAGCAAAGAGCAGTTCAGATCATCAGATGTAGCCAAGACAAGTTACCAGTAGCCAGACAGGTTACCGGGCTTTATTTGTGTAATAATACTGACCACAGCAATAATGGTAACACCAATAGCTCGCTTGTATTGATCACCTACTAGTGGCCAGGCACTGTGCTAAGCACTTTTTACAGGTATTAACTCACTTTGTCAGATCGGGCCTTAAAGCCCAGAGCAGGAAATGCCTGGCTGATGTTCAGACAGGGGACAGGCCTTTGGTCTCTGTCTTTCCTTTGGTCAAGGAGAGAGCATGATGCCGAAATCTCAGTACACCAGATGACAGACACGGTGCAGAAGGCTCACGTGTCCACAGTGCACACCTTACATAAACACGCACACACACCACAACCCGCCAGATCCTCCAGGAGTATGTGTGTTCACTGCCACGTCCACCTCCCAAGCTTCTCTTCCTTCTCCAGAGCCTCCTGCCCTGATCATAACCCAGAACAGTCAGCGTGACTTTGAAACGCTGTTCAGTTTTGGAAAACATTTTTTGTTTCTGAGGGTTTTGTTGGATTTCCACTTTGCAATCCTGAATAGAGAGGTAGTTGATTGGGAATGAGAGGAACACGACACGTTAAGGACTGCGCTGCAGGGCCCTTCGGCCTCTGTGGCTGTTTCTCTCCTGTGGTGGACCACCCTTAAGGAGAGGGTGCACCCTCGTGGCAGTTTGAATTATTTTTATGGGACATTTCTTTTGGGTTTCCTTTGGCCAATCACTTTGACTTGTCTGTTTCGCAGTTCATATTTGGTAGATCTCAGAATCCTCCCGTGCATTTGCACACATCTCTTAGCCAAAATGAATTTTTACCTTAAAGGCATCTGGGTAGAACATTCCTTGACATGATTCCCCCTTGGCCTCAGAGGAGCCTTTCTGCCCATGTGTGGTCCTGACTTCAAGAACCAGTCGTGTCTGACTCTTGTGCGACTTCAAGAGAAGTATGTGGTTGGGGCAAGGTCCAACCTACTCGTCTTAAGTGTCCTGCTATTCTTATCTTGAAGTTTTGATCCACAGGGAATGAATCTCCAGTCACTTTACCCCGGTGTTGGAGCTCCTCCGCCTCCTGCCTCAGTGGCACCATGGCGGCATGGGTCTGTCAGGCACAGTCCTCCAGGCCCTGGGGCACCTCTTCCTGGGTTATTTCACCTTAGGCCAGACTGAGCCTGGCAGCCGAAGATGTTTGCTGGCAGCAGGCTGGTGTGGATTTGCTATCTGGGTGGCTGGGTGCAGGGATTGCCCCAGTCACCTGCCCGCCTGTCAGCTGTGGGGGTTGAGGGCTGAGGTGGAAGGGGTATTTGTAATGAAACTTGACCTTGAGAAGGAGCCAGCCATAGGAGGAAGAGGGACAGAGGCTCCAAACAGGCCCCTTAGTGTCCAGATGCCCAGACCCCAGCGCTGGGTCTGTTGACCGCTTCCTCTCTCAGGACCCCAGGGGCTGCCCCCTCCGGGGGGATCTGCTTTGTGGATGCTGGGAGAACCGCCCCAAGCGGAGTCGGCCAGACTGGTGTGTTGGTCTCTGAAGAGGAGACCTTCTCTCTCAGCTCCTCCTTGTCTGCCTCTTCCCTCACCCATGATGGGAACTTCTGGAGAAAGACAGCCCCACGCCCAGCATGTGCCTGGGCCACCCAGCTTCACACTCTTCATACAGAGAAGCTCCTAGAAGCTTCTTTGCTGGAACTCACTAGAACAACGTCCTTGACTTCTCCTGGCAGCTGACCTCATCCCTGCCCGGGCCCCTCGTAGAGGGAGGACTGACTGTTTCCTCCCTCAGCCTCTCTGGGGTGTGGACTCACCTGAGGCCACGTGACAGTGCATGAGCCCAAACCTGAAAGAGCCTCCTTGATGGGCAGAGAGTGGGGGCTCCTACACACCCACACCCCAGCCTCGCCCGACCACAGACTGCTCCCCTGGCACCCCATGGGCTCCCATACCTCGACTCAGACCACACCCTCTGTTTTGTGTACCTTCTCTCAGCTGAGTGGCTCTCTTTGCACGAAGCCTGCCTGTCCTTCCCCCAACCGTGAAGCGAAGCTCCGTGCTTTTTCTCTGTCGAGCACATGCACTGTGCCACTCTTTCCCTAGAGTAGTGACCCTTGCACTTTAGTGGGTCAGACCTATTTAAGCAGCTAGTGAAAACTACAGACCTCTCTAGAACCATGCACACATCCCAGAAACCTCGTACACCATTTTAGCGGGCTCTGGAACTCCTAAAGCCTGCCAGGGGAGCCTAGAAAAAGAGGCTAGAAGAAGAGCCAGTGGCCAGAACAGAAGACTCAGATACGGAAGGTGTGGGAAAAGTTGGAAACTACAGCTCAATCCAGATAGGGTAGACCCTGGAAAGGAGACCCAGGGGTTTGGGTTTTATCTTGTTGGTAGTAGGCAGCCATTGATAATGTTTGAGCTGGGGAAAGTGGGAAGGAAAGTGAGTTTTAGGAAACTGTCATGATGGCACGTGCAAGGTGGGAAGAATTGTGGGAGTGGGAGGCAGGGCGGGAGGCAACAGTGAGGTTCTCAGTGGAGCTGGGAAGGAAGGGGATGTGTAGGGGTGAAAGAGGGGCCTGGAAGTTAATTGGTTCCTGGGGCAAAAGTGTAAGGATCGGTTAACTGGGACCGTATGATACCAGCCTGGATGACTGGGAACAAGGCAAAATCTTGGGCAGAAAGTCAGATCTGCCGGACTGGGCCAGATACAGTCTCAACCTGATGGGCTCCAGGTGGAATCAGCAAGTAGATGGACTCTAAGAACTGAAGCTCCCAAGAGCTGAAGGTGATGTTAAGAGTAGCTTTTTCAATTTTTATGTTCCAGGGTTCATATTAAACCATTTAGGTGAATGAAATTATTTAATCCTAACAACTACCTGTGCAGTGGGTGGTACTGTTACCCTTACTTTGCAAGTGACAAAAAGGGAGAGGACAAGTGACCTACTCAAGATCATTCAGCACATAATATATACTTATAGACCATAGATTTGTAACCCTAAGGAAGCTATGACCACGTGGCTCAGGTGCAGAGCGGAGTCCTGTTTAAATAAGTACAGTACAACCAGGCAACACAGATCTTCAGAATCCCATTCTTTCTTCTGAGTCTCTCCAAAGATATGAAAAGGGACTCAAAGGACAGCTCCCAGCGCTTTTCGCACAGGTTGTTTTGCGTCTTCCTCAGGTTCCCCAGAAACCATCTCTCTACCCCCAGCCAGCTAGTCTTTTCCCCTCCTGTCCTTTCTCCTCCTCGCTCATCTGCCTTTTCCCTCCTGCCTTCTTTCTGCACTCTGCCTGGAGAGGTTCTCTCTCCTCCTCCTCCTCTCTCTCTCTCCCTGTCTCCATTCACTCTCATCTTTGGCTTTCTCTCCTCTCCCTGTCCTTCTACCCTTGCTCTGCCTCCTTCTCCCACCACTCTCTCCAGCCCTGTCTCCCTCCTTCCTCCCCTCCCTACTCACCCCAGCTCATTATCATGTAAATTGTCCTAAGCTTTTGAGTGGACCCCCGCTTCTCCCCACTGTGCCCTCAGCCCAGGGTCTCCATCTGCATCACAAAAGCAGAGAACCTTGTCTGGCTGAACTGGCCTTGACTCAGACACAAGAAGAAAGTCTAGGAGAAAGCTGGCCAATTAGAGGAATAGGAGATCCTCTTGGACCAATGGAAGATGGAGGAAAATCTATGAATAATCGCTTGTTATAAGTTTGATATCATGCATATAGAAATATAGAACTATACATAAAATCTCTGTGCATATGCACATGTACTTGCATATGTAAAGTATGTTATAATGGGACAATAGCAAATCCTCTCATTTTCATTTTTTATTGTCTGTGCACATGGCTGTTTATCTCACTAACTTTTTTTTTTTTTCTTTAATATGGAACGCTTCACGAATTTGCGTGTCATCCTTGCGCAGGGGCCATGCTAATCTTCTCTGTATCGTTCCAATTTTAGTATATGTGCTGCCGAAGCAAGTGCTCTCACTAACTTTCAAACTCCCTGTGGACAGGATATAGGTCTTATTTGACTAGTACAGAGCTGGACACAAGAAGTACGGGATCGCCTGCATTCAGGTCCCAGCTTGACCACCAGCTCTATGGCCCTGGGGACATTATTCCAATTCTGGAACTCTCAGTATTTCTGTCTTCGTAGTGGGCATAATTCCAATACCATCCCCATTCGTCTGCTGTTAAGATTAGATGAGGTAATGCATGTGAAGTGATGGGACTTCAAACCTGGAGCCCAGGGTGAGCGTCCTAAGTGGGACCAAGGATGAGTGCTGGTGCTGGGATTGGTCCCCAGCCTCTGCTGGCGCACCAAGGGCTTCATTCGAGCACCCTCTCCCCTCCCCGAGGTAATGGCACTGTTTGAGGAGACAGATCATGTTTCACACTTGGATTCCAGAATGTCACCCGATCTCCTCTGGTAAAAGAAATCTTGCCATTTAAGTCACACAGTGGAGCCCTGAACACTGTCTCCTTTTTCGTCAGGGAAATGTGGTGGTGCCGTCCCCACTGCGCAGTGCCATTCATCCTGTGTTTACACGCTTTCTGAAACAGACACAAACAAGGATGCTGTCTGGTCTGTGTCTACTTGAGTTCCTGGGATCTGGAGAAACCTCAGCGGGGCTTGTCAGGTGCGATGGGGGCTCGGGAGGCGACAGATGAAGGCCCAAACCTGAGACTACAAAGAGGCTTCCTCTCGGCAGCAGAGGTACGGCGTGCTCGCCACACGCTGGGCACCGCCGCTCTTCGGCTGTAGGAGACCAGCCCTGGCCCGGCTCTGACCCTCTGCCCGCCCCAGTGGCAGAGCTTGGACCTCAACCATTCAAGACCATCTAAGTCTGCTGCTCCATTTTGCATATGAGGGCCCCACCTGGCCCCAACAGGAAGGAGACTTGCTCCAGGGATGACGTGGCAGGCCCAGGACTAGGACTTGAGGTTTTCTGAATCTCTGCTTTCTATCTCAGCAGCCTGCCCCAAATCACTCAGCCAGCCTGGGGCCTTGTTCGCTTTCATTTGGCAGGTCAGCGAGTCATCCCACAAATATTTAGTGAGCAGTCACATCCCTGGCAGACAGTGCACAGGGAGGCAGGATTAGATGCAGAAATGAGAAGATGAGGGAGCTCACCCGTTGATTTGCGAGGCCTCCCCAGCTCTGCAAGGCTCAGTGCAACCTGCGTGCTCCCTGTCATCTAAGGCTGGATTGGGCCCCAGGCCCTGGGCTGGGGCAGGCGTCTCTTTTATACACCCTACCTTAAGCTGTTCCAGACCTAGCTGCTAGTCCCGTGGCCCCAGGTGGCAGCACAAGTGGCTCTTCCTGGCCCTCCTCCAAAAGGAAGGCCAACTCAGAGGAACGGCAGGTTTCAAGATGGGAAAGGAAGAGGGGGGATTACCATCTCAGGCTTTGAGATGTCCTTGTAATGCCTCTTCTCCCTAGCATCTTCTTGGGTTTCCATAGCTCAAAATGGTTGCTCCCTCCTCTGAACATGGCCATTCTGCAGCTCCAGCCCAGCTGTCTGCCGGACATGGAAGGAAGGGAGTCTGGAGGGCCAGGATGGTCTTGTCTGCCTGCATGTTCCCCCATTTATTTGTCTACCTGGTGTTCCTTCAGAGGTGGACAAAACCCAGCTCCTGGCCACAGGGTGCAGGCAAGGAAGGTAGATGCTTCAGTAGACAATGTATTTTTTTGGTGTGTTTTTAATTTTTATTCATTGATTTATTGGCTGTGATGGGTCTTCGTTGCTGTGCGCAGGCTCTCTCTCACTGTGGCAAGCTTGTTGTGTGGGGGCTTCTCATGGTGGGAACTCCTCTTGCTGCAGGGCACAGGCTCTCGGGAACCTGGGCTTCAGTAGCTGTGGTGCATGGGTTTAGTTCCTCCGCAGCACGTGGGATCTCCCCGGACCAGGGGTTGACTCTTTGTCCCCTGCATTGGCAGGTAGATTCTCAACCACTGGACCACCAGGAAGCCCAGTAGACAGTGTGTTTTATTCTCATCAAAATTCAGTGATAGGGCTTCCCTGGTGGTCCAGTGGGTAAGGACACCGCCTTGCAGTGCAAAGGGCGCCGGTTCGATCCCTGGCCTGGGAAGATCCCATGCGCCGCGGAGCGGTTGGACCGACGTGTCCAATTACCGAGCCGGAGCTCTGGAGCACGTGCGCCCAGAGCCGGTGCTCTGCAGCAACAGAGGCCACCGCGATGGGAGGCCCACAAGAGCCAAAGAACAAAGATGGATGAAAATAGGCAAATGAAAGACCAATAGAAGTATCCCGCCTGCTTCCTCCCTCCCCACCCCACCCCCCAAAAGATAAATAAATTTTTTTAAAAATTTAAAAAAAATTCAGTGATAATGGTGCACCTCAGTGGGTTGTCTTGAGGCTTAACTGGCCAGTAAGTGCAAGCTCTTAGATTAGGGCCTGGCACACAGTAGGTACTCAGGAAAGCTTCGCTGTTATTAGCATCATGTACCTTGAAGCAGTCGTTTTCAAAGGCTGGTTAGACATTACAGACGAATGCCAGTAGAGAGGCTGGCTCCCGGGCTCAGGGCATGGGTCCGAGCGCTCGTGGGAGGAGCCCTGCCTTTGGCTGTCAGCTGCCCTTCCTTGATAATCAGGAAAGCCGGGGCCGACTTGAGCTTCTTCTTGACTGACTGGAGGGCTGATAAGATGAGGACTCTCCTCCACTGAGCTTGGAGAACTAAATAGAAAACCGTTTTCCTTAATCTTGATAAAATGCTGAGCCATTCCCTGCCTCAGTAAGTCCAAGTGTTAAGGACACACAACGATGTTTCCTCACTGCTGGATGATCACAGTGGGCCTCGAGGTCCTCTCTGTGGACATCAGGGCTTGCAGTCCAGGCCTAGAGAAAACCGACACTCCATTAGGAGACTGGGCTTAATATGCCACCCCAGGACATTCTGAAGAAATTACTCTGGGGACTAAATTGTTGGGAAAACCATTCACCTGAGAGAAGCACATGTCTGCCTTGAGGCCTTTGATCACAGGCGCCAGGCCAGGCTCAGACAAGCTCCCAGCCTTGTTTCTCAAGAAGCAGGGAGTGGGCTAAGGTTACAGTTACGGAAGGATTATGGAGGTGGTCCCTGTGTTGGGTTTGGGGTCGTCACGGCCTTAGGTATAAATGGTAAACACTTTCCCTCGAGCAAGTCACAGAGCTTCTCTTGAGTTGCCTTGGGTAAGTTAGGATGTTTTTGGCTGTAATAAAAACCTCTCAACCGATGGTGTCCTTGACAGTAGGGACACAGTTGATTCCTGGACAGGACCTGGAAGCGTCGGCAGCCCCAAGGCTGCTCGCAGCACCAGGCCTGGGTCAGCCCCGCAGGGCTGTCTGGGTGCTCAGGGCTCCAGGTAACACTGTCTTACGAGGACCCTGGGGACAGGAGGAGAGTGCCGGGCAGCCTGACTTCTTACTGCACGTTGGCCTAGCAGCAGGGGAGCTGAGGAAAGCAAAAATATGGCTTTTTCTCTTTTTTGTGGCTCTAGTTGGACGCAGAGGCAAGCGATCAGGGGACGGGGGGACGACCGCGGTCATTGCCAGACACTCTGCCCGTGGGCTGTCATTAGGATCAGTAAGGACATGGAAGTAGATTGCCGAGTCAGTGGGAGTCCACGTGGGGGATGGGTCCTCCAGGCTGGGGCAGAGGTGGTCCTAGCTTCCTCTCCAGTTTCGGCCTTTGTTTTCCCACGGACGTAGTCTTTTCTGGCAAATGTAACTACAGTACCATAGGTGGGAGGCCTAAACAACAGGAACTGAGTCCCACGGTTCTGGAGGCTGGGAAGGGTCCTGGTGGCAGCAGATCCAGTGTCTTGAGGGCCACATCCTTGTTCACGGACACCTGTCTTCTCCCCATGTCCTCTCGTGACGGAAGGAATGGGGTTGATATCTGGCATCTGTTATAAAGTCATGTGTCCCCTAATGCCCTCCCAGAGGCCCTGCCTCCTAATATCAGAACCCTGGGAATTAGGTTTCTACATAGAATTTTGAGAGGACCGAGACAGTCAGTCTGTAGCACCCATGTCAGAAGCTAGAGCGTTGTCCTGAGGGACGCTGGGGACAAGAAGATGGTCGGTGGCAGGTAGCTCACCTGGCAGCGCAGGGCCCTGGCAGAGTCTCTAGGAAGAAATGTCGCAGGAGCCCCCGGGAAGAGCAGGGCAGACCACCCCAAGACCGCCACCCACCCCCCCCCCCAGCTTCTCCAGGCACACTGGGGACTGAGCGCTGGCCTCCGTCTGGCCCTCCACGCCACGCCTAGGGGAGCGCTGTTCAAGCCTGGGCCTCTGCCCGTGTCCGCACGTCCATCACCTGTAGAAAGAGGCGTGGAATTTTTTTTTTTTTAATTTTTTTTTCCTTTATTTTTATTTCCTTTATTTTAAAGATTTTACAGAGTTTTGTTGTTCACCAGCATGTATGTTCCCAGATCATTCATATGCATATCCCTGGACCCTCCCCCCACCCAGTTCCCCCCCTCCCATCCCTCCAGACCATCGCCCCAAGTGGTTGTAGGTACTCCTATTTCCCTAGCACAATGACAGTAGCTATCTTTTCCACACATGACAGTATAGGCTTCCATGTAAAGAAACGGAAACTACAGACTCCAACTAAGAGTAAATGATAACCACAGGCCGTGAAGCCTTGCGCTTGTGTCCCGTCCTGGCCTCTCCCCTCCCTCCCTCCTTCCCTTTCTCTCCATCTCTCTTTCTCTTTCACAGTAGTACCGTCCCCTCATCTCTGTCTCTGTTAGCCCTGAATTTCCCGACTCTTAATGGTGAAGGAATGTTATGACTGTGCAAGTAGACATTTCTGAGCATCAGGATGGACTCCCTCGTAGTGGCCTTTCCCTTGGGTATATGAGCCACAGGACAGCCCTCAACAGGAACTGAGTCCCACGGTTCTGGAGGCTGGGAAGGGTCCTGGTGGCAGCAGATCCAGTGTCTTGAGGGCCACATCCTTGTTCACGGACACCTGTCTTCTCCCATGTCCTCTCGTGACGGAAGGAATGGGGTTGATATCTGGCATCTGTTATAAAGTCATGTGTCCCCTAATGCCCTCCCAGAGGCCCTGCCTCCTAATATCAGAACCCTGGGAATTAGGTTTCTACATAGAATTTTGAGAGGACCGAGACAGTCAGTCTGTAGCACCCATGTCAGAAGCTAGAGCGTTGTCCTGAGGGACGCTGTGGACAAGAAGATGGTCGGTGGCAGGTAGCTCACCTGGCAGCGCAGGGCCCTGGCAGAGTCTCTAGGAAGAAATGTCGCAGGAGCCCCCGGGAAGAGCAGGGCAGACCACCCCAAGACCGCCACCCACCCCCCCCCCCAGCTTCTCCAGGCACACTGGGGACTGAGCGCTGGCCTCCGTCTGGCCCTCCACGCCACGCCTAGGGGAGCGCTGTTCAAGCCTGGGCCTCTGCCCGTGTCCGCACGTCCATCACCTGTAGAAAGAGGCGTGGAATTTTTTTTTTTTTAATTTTTTTTTCCTTTATTTTTATTTCCTTTATTTTAAAGATTTTACAGAGTTTTGTTGTCCACCAGCATGTATGTTCCCAGATCATTCATATGCATATCCCTGGACCCTCCCCCCACCCAGTTCCCCCCCTCCCATCCCTCCAGACCATCGCCCCAAGTGGTTGTAGGTACTCCTATTTCCCTAGCACAATGACAGTAGCTATCTTTTCCACACATGACAGTATAGGCTTCCATGTAAAGAAACGGAAACTACAGACTCCAACTAAGAGTAAATGATAACCACAGGCCGTGAAGCCTTGCGCTTGTGTCCCGTCCTGGCCTCTCCCCTCCCTCCCTCCTTCCCTTTCTCTCCATCTCTCTTTCTCTTTCACAGTAGTACCGTCCCCTCATCTCTGTCTCTGTTAGCCCTGAATTTCCCGACTCTTAATGGTGAAGGAATGTTATGACTGTGCAAGTAGACATTTCTGAGCATCAGGATGGACTCCCTCGTAGTGGCCTTTCCCTTGGGTATATGAGCCACAGGACAGCCCTCAGTCCACCCCTCCCCTCCATCTCCACCGGCTATCCCACAGGGGAGCCCACAGCCTCCTCTTTAGAAAGGGAGCCTTGTAGGCACATCCTTTGGCATAAAGGTGGCAAACGAGCTGCAAAGGAGCTTGTTCAGCCTCAGAAGATGTAGAGCCTTAGAAGAAGCAAAGAGAGGCCAGCCTGACTAGTGCCCATTTTTTGAGGCTCCAGGCATATTGAAAAATGAAGAATTCTGGGCTTCCCTGGTGATCCAGTGGGTAAGGATAGCGCCTTGCAGTGCAAGGGGCACCAGTTCAATCCCTGGCCCAGGAAGACCCCATATGCCGTGGGGCAGTAGGACTGGTGTGTCCAATTATGAGCCAGTGCTCTGCAACGCATGTGCCCAGAGCCAGTGCTCTGCAACAAGAGAGGCCACTGCGATGGGAGGCCCACACAGGCCAACGAATTAAGATGGATGAAAATAAATAAATGAAAGACCAATAAAAGAGGCCAAATTTTTTTAAATGAAGAATTCTTAAAATAAGGCCACAAAATTATAGTAAATTTCAAATGTGCATACATAATAGTACTTCGGACCCCGCCTCCCACAAATGCAATGGTGTATAATTGTGCTACCTAGAACATAGTACAGGACCTATAAAAGTGTTAGTACACAGTGCAGGTCTGCCTGTGTGAGCCTGTAGGAACTTAGGTTCCAGCTGTGTGGTGAGCACCGTCACCCTTCACCCCGAAAGTCTCTCCCTGACTGTATCTATTACCTTATTTGGCCCAAACTCCACACTGGAATCACTTGTGAGTGACCAACTCTTTCTGGGGGGCCCGGTGTTCTGCAGAGGAGCCTGGGGACCAGGAGGTGGACTTTGGCTCGTTGCGGGGTGTTAGGAATGGAAACGGGTTAAGGGTGTGCTGAGGCAGTGTCACCGTGCCAATGAGACCGAGAGCCGTAGGCTGGCTGAGGTGTGGTGTCTGCGCCCCTTCTCAGCACAGGGGCCCTGTTCCGCTAGCTTCTCGGGGTGGGAGGATGTGTAGTAGGACACACGTGGGGTGGGGCTGGCCTCCCCAGGAGAGCCAGCACCCATCTGCCCTCCCCACAATCTCACACACACCTCACTCAGCCTCTTCCCTCGTTATTATTTATTTGCGCCGCCACAACCTACAGTGGTCTTGTATCACTGCCAAAGACCCCCCAGTCTGGATAAGCTAGAACACTTGTTTGTTTATTTTTGGCCACTTCTATTGCTCTTCATTTATTTATTTTCCTCCATCTTTGTTCTTTGGCCCGTATGGGCCTCCCATTACAGTGGCCTCTCTCACTGCAGAGCACCAGCTCCGGGCGCATGCGCTCCAGAGCTCCAGCTCCATAGTTGGACATATCAGTCCAGCCACTCCGCGGCACGTGGGATCTTCCCAGGCCAGGGATCGAACTGGCGCCCCTTGCACTGCAAGGCAGTAGGACACTTTTGATAAAGAGAGACAATCAAACTGGCTTGTGAAAGAAAAAAAATCCCCAGTGCAGGGATTAAGAAGTCCAGAGGCCCTGCTGTAGGCGAAGCTCTGCCCAGCAGCTCTGAGGACAGCCCCGACTCCTCTTCTGTCTCCACTCTGTCCCCATGCAGCCTTGCCTCTGGACCCTCAAAGCCACTTCTCACCTTGCAAGAACATGGCTGCCTCAGTTCCTTCACCACCTCCTTCCACCCCACCTGACCCGCGAGCATCCCTGAATTCCAGAGTGCAGGATGTGCCCTTGCACACCCTCCCCGGAGAAGTCCCCTCTCTCCTTGGCCCCAATTAAATCACATGCCCATCCCTGAACCAGTCATGTGACCAAGGGAATGAGTACTCTGCTTGCCTGAGGGGTTCCTGGGACCAGAGGGAATTCCCCAGAAGCTCATGAACAAGGAAATGGAAGCAGAAGAACAGATGCTGGGGAGGCCGCCGTAGCCGTCTTAAATCTCTTCTGGACTTGGGTGCTGCCCACTGTGCCTGATGCACATCATGTCAGTGGATGGCCTGCCGGGCTCAGGCTCACACAGCAGGATGATGACCTAACCCAGTGTGGCTGGAGCCAGAGCTGCTGCTCCTCTGGTAGCCTCTCCCCAGTGAGCCACCCAGGATCCCAGGTACAGCCCTCAGCCCACCACTCACCCTTCCCTTCTCACCTTTCCCCTGGAGCTGCGGCAGGGGATGATGGCAGACTGGGAGATGAAGACGGGCAGAAGATCCTGGCCCATGTATGGGGTTGTCTCCTGGGAAGACTCGGGTTTTCCAGCCCAGCTGAGCCAGCCGGGACCTTAGCCATGCACCAGTCAGGACTTTATTCAGAGCCAGACCAGTGCAGCTGCCCAGGCCGTGCCCGGGGGAGACAGCTCCTTAGGGGCCAACCAAGGCTTCAGAGGCAGAGACACGACCTTGAATCCTGGCCACTGCCCAAAAGTGGACTTTAGGATGGTCACTTGGTCACTCAACCTCAGATTCCTCATCTGGAAACTGAAGGTCATAATAACCTACTCACAGGGCTGCTATGGATGCAGAGTTCATAGATTTTGAGGGCTAGGCACCCAGTAAGTGCTCAGTAAACAGCTCTGTTTTGGTCTTCCCTCACCCACACGTCGCCGCCTGTCTGGTGGAGGGAGAGCCAGGACTAGAAGCCTGGCTGTGACCGATGTTTCAGAGCTGGGTGAAGGGCTCGCGCCAGGGCCTCTGAACAAGACAAAGAGGTGTCCTCAAGCCCTTCCCTGAAATTCCCCATTGGCTCTGGTTCCAGGCTGGGGAGTGGAATATTGACCTGGCCTGTGTCCCTCGTCCTGGCTTTGCAGGAGTGGAGCTCAGGAAGGCTGCTCCTGAGCCAGGGTCTGGGAAGGCCAGAGGAAGCCAGAAGAGACAGACAGGAGAGAAGCGGCAGGATCCCAGAGAGAGAGAGGCAGTCGGCACTGGGTGACAGTCCCCAGAGTTCCTTGCCGGGGGACCAGAGGAATTCCCAGAGCTCATGAACAAGGAAATGGAAGCAGAAGAACAGATGCTGGGGAGGCCGCCGTGCCGTCTTAAATCTCTTCTGGACTTGGGTGCTGCCCACTGTGCCTGATGCACATCATGTCAGTGGATGGCCTGCCGGGCTCAGGCTCACACAGCAGGATGATGACCTAACCCAGTGTGGCTGGAGCCAGAGCTGCTGCTCCTCTGGTAGCCTCTCCCCAGTGAGCCACCCAGGATCCCAGGTACAGCCCTCAGCCCACCACTCACCCTTCCCTTCTCACCTTTCCCCTGGAGCTGCGGCAGGGGATGATGGCAGACTGGGAGATGAAGACGGGCAGAAGATCCTGGCCCATGTATGGGGTTGTCTCCTGGGAAGACTCGGGTTTTCCAGCCCAGCTGAGCCAGCCGGGACCTTAGCCATGCACCAGTCAGGACTTTATTCAGAGCCAGACCAGTGCAGCTGCCCAGGCCGTGCCCGGGGGAGACAGCTCCTTAGGGGCCAACCAAGGCTTCAGAGGCAGAGACACGACCTTGAATCCTGGCCACTGCCCAAAAGTGGACTTTAGGATGGTCACTTGGTCACTCAACCTCAGATTCCTCATCTGGAAACTGAAGGTCATAATAACCTACTCACAGGGCTGCTATGGATGCAGAGTTCATAGATTTTGAGGGCTAGGCACCCAGTAAGTGCTCAGTAAACAGCTCTGTTTTGGTCTTCCCTCACCCACACGTCGCCGCCTGTCTGGTGGAGGGAGAGCCAGGACTAGAAGCCTGGCTGTGACCGATGTTTCAGAGCTGGGTGAAGGGCTCGCGCCAGGGCCTCTGAACAAGACAAAGAGGTGTCCTCAAGCCCTTCCCTGAAATTCCCCATTGGCTCTGGTTCCAGGCTGGGGAGTGGAATATTGACCTGGCCTGTGTCCCTCGTCCTGGCTTTGCAGGAGTGGAGCTCAGGAAGGCTGCTCCTGAGCCAGGGTCTGGGAAGGCCAGAGACGGAAGCCAGAAGAGACAGACAGGGAGAGAAGCGGCAGGATCCCAGAGAGAAGAGAGAGGCAGTCGGCACTGGGTGACAGTCCCCAGAAATACTTGAGACAGTTTTTGATGAGCAGGAAAGACAACCATATTGGGTGTCCCAGAGTCAGTGGGGTGCCTGACACAGAGCAGGTGCTCCCTAAATGCCAGCTGCTTCATTCCTTTGTATTAAGGCTGCCCCCTGGTTCTGAGAACTTCATTCCCAACATAAGCCCCTCCCCAGTCCCTGTGACAGGAGGTGTCTTTTCCCTCTGCTAGGAACCTACAGCATCTCTTTCTCTCTCTCATATGGTCTCTCACTTGTTTATTTTTTTTAATTGAATTTGTTACAATATTGCTTCTGTCTTATGTTTTGGTGTTTTGGTCCTGAAGCATGTGGGATCTTAGCTCCTCAGTCAGGGATCAAACCCACACACCCTGCATTGGAAGGAAAAGTCTTAACCACCGGACCACCAGGGAAGTCCCCTCACTTGTTCATTTGAGAAACGTGTGCTGAGGCCTTCTGTGCACTAGCAGTGTGCCAGGTACTGGGCGCATGGGAGTGAGCAGAGATGAGCAGACCGCCTAGTTTCCTCATTTGTAAAATAGGGATCTATCTATACTTATGACAGCAGATACCTCGGACAGGGAGCCTGCAGTGCTGCGAGCTCATCCGGGCACCACATGAACATGTTGCCAGCTCTGATGGGCACAGATCCTTGCGGCATCGCCCAGCTCGAGTGCTGGCCTCTGGCCCTTCTCCATCCTCTCTCCTGAGTGAGCCCAGGAGCAGCTCAGGGCCCTAGAGGAGCTGTGGATTAGTGGCTTTGCACAACCAGACTCCCCTCCCCTGATATCTCTGGTCTGAGGTCCCCGGGGCACAGTCCTGAAATAGCTCACTGCCAAATTAGGTCCCGCTTTTCCAGCTCTGTGGGTGCCCTCCCCCTTCTTGTCCAGGCCTCTGTCTTCCTTTCCTTCTCCTTGCTGCCACACTTGCCTGCCGGGTGCCTGGGCTAGCTGGTGCCCCTGATGACGACCGGCTGAGGAGAGGAGGGCGGCTCTCTAGGCCCAGCTTTCCAGCCCTGCTGGCGGCCCAGGCCAGGCTGCCCCCCTGCTGTTCTCAGGGTCTGGATTGTGCACCTGAGTGGCCAGTGCTTGGATTCCCAGGTACTGCCCTCCCCACGCCCATGTTCCCCTCTGCAGCAGGGAGCATCCTGATGAGGTCTCAGCCTCTTGTACCTTCTCACGCGGACCCACAGCACGCTTCCTCCAGGTGAGGCTCTGTGTGTCGTGGAGCCAAGAGCACGTGCTCAGGCAGGTACAAGGTCGACACTGGATCCTCCTCTTTGATCTTTGTGGCCTCAGGCAGGCTCCTTAAGTACCTTGCACCTGACCCTCAGTTTTCTCCTCTGTAAAACTGGAAATAATAGTAGTGTATATCAGCCAGGACGCAGGCATCCCTGCTGTTACAAAGGGCCCTGTATATCAGTGGCATCAATACGATGGATGCACATTTCTCTCCTGCCTGAGAAGTCCGGATGTGGCCCTGGTCGGGCCCTTCTGTCCTGCTGCTTTGTCGTGCTCAGCGTCGTGGTGCTGCCCCACCACCCCTCCTAGCCCATAGCATGGGAGAGGAGTAGCAGGGTTGGCTTGGAGAAGGCCCTGAGTATCAGGCCAAGGAGTGTGGATGCTCCTAGCCTGAACTGTGGGAAGAGCCCAGCACCAGCAGGGTGGGAGCAGGAGAGACGTGGGCCCTGGACCTTGTTGTGTGCTGTCAGTGTGCTTCCGGTTCACTTCTTATCTAAGACCTAGTGGCATCAAAGGCCCTGAGCCAGCACAGCGGAGTCTCAGACCCTCTTCCTGCAGCCATTCAGGGGCAGGCCTCCCTGCAGGGTGAGAATCCCACTGTGCCCAGCGCCTCCTGCTGGACCTGAAGTGGTGTCCTTTCCCCGGAGGCCCTGGGCTCCTCCCCTCCTGTTCCACTGAGGCTTCCCTTCTCCGGGCGCCCCCACCTTTCTCTGTCTGCAGCAGCCCCATTGGAGTTAAGCCCCAGCTTTCTTTGTGAGCTCTTTGCTGTGAATATATAGTTTCATGCTGGAGGAACTCTTAACACTCTTCCAGCTGGGATTCCTCAGACAGTCGTCCCTCCATGTGATGGAGCAACACTCTTTGCTTGTTGAGTGTGTTTGGGGACATGGACTGTAACTCCTCTTGGGGAGCCACCCAGGCATTTAGAGCCCAATGGAAAGGGAGCTTGTTGATAAGTGTGTCATCCAGAGCTCCCCCAAACTTTGGTGTTTTGGGGTTTTTTTGGAGTAATCCTATGAAGTTATCAGTTCACATACTAGCTTGGGGATTTTGAGCATTACCTTGCTAGCAGGTGGAATGATCACAATTGTGTAGTAGTTTGAACCTTCTTTGTCATTGCCCTTCTTTGGGATTGGAATGAATACTGACCTTTTCCACTCCTGTGGCCACTGCTAAGTTTTCCAAATTTGCTGACTTATGGAGAGCAGACCTTTAACAGCATCATCTCCTAGGGTTTGAAATATCCAGCGGGAATTCCATCACCTCCACTAGCTTTGTTGGTAGTAATGCTTCCTTGGCCAGCTCCTGGGGGCTTGCCGGCCACAGGGGTGAGTGGTTACAAAGACCCCTCCAAGCATCACCATCCAGACCATGCGAAGAAGCAAGTCCCAAGCACATCCTTGGGCTGCAAGTCCTAGATGTTTCACAGCATGGTGAGGAGAAGAGAATCAGGTCTAGTTTCTGTGAGGAGGCTGTTTCACCTGGGAGAAGCTGGGGAGATGGGAGATCATACCCGCTAGCCTTTCTCTTATCAGCCAGCCAGCTGGATAGGGAGACCACCATGCATGGGGACTGGGGAGTGGTGCTGGACAGCCGGCAGACTGTGGTCAGCGGCAGAGGTGGCTCGCCCATGGGCATCCAGGAGGTGCAGCTTGGGGTTGGGGCCCCGGGCAGTAGATACGGGTGCCGTTCCAGTCTGGGAAGTGCTCCACTGAGGGCTGGCACATGTAAGCCATCCAGCCACGGGTGTAAAGCTACCACATCAACCGGAAAAACACTGTCAGGTGTCACTGTCACTGCATCTGTGTCAAGGGTAACCATGCCGCGGGAGGAGATGAACACAAACAGCCACCGGAAGCTGTCAGCTTCCCTCTGATCACTCTGGAAGGTTCCCTGGGTGGCAGGGAGGGGACGGTGGGTTTCAGGAGCCTTTCGCTTGACGAGAATGAGATGACAGAGCATACAGAGCCAGTTCAGGATGGGGGCATGAGACCAGCAGTGCTCCTGGGCTTGGTCACAGACGTAAGGCACACATTTCATTGACTGACCTGCGCCCTCAGCTCATGCGCATGAGGAGCTCGCAGACCTGAGCAGTGCTTAGGCTCACACTGGTCTCCCTGGTGGCTCAGCAGTAGAGAATCTGCCTGCCAGTGCAGGATATGCGGGAGACATGGGTTCAGTCCCTGAGTTGGGAGGATCCCCTGGAGGAGGGAGTAGCCAGCCACTCTAGTATTCTCACCTGGGAAATCCCATGAACAGAGGAGCCTGGCAGGCTGAAAGTCCATGAGGTCTCGAAGAGTCATACATGACTGAACGACTAACACACTTGGGCTCACACTCTGCAGCCAGCCTGCCCCTCACGGAGCCCAGTGCTGCCATCTCCCAGGCCCGAGTTTTCTCAGCTACTGAATGGAAAGCACACCACCCCCAGTCTGCACAGGAAGAGGGAGCAGGTCACACCGGTGACACGTGCGAGAGGTGGGCCCTACTGGAAGCTGGCCCTGGGTCTCCTCCTCTGGAGCATGGCCCCCCTTCAGGCAAGACACAGAACACAGACATCCCCAAAGAAACCTTATCCTCACCAGCAGTCACTCCCACACCCCACCCTCAGCCCAGCAACCCCAGTCTAGTTTTGTCCCTGTGATAGGGAGACCACCATGGGGACGTGGTGCTGGACAGCCGGCAGACTGTGGTCAGCGGCAGAGGTGGCTCGCCCATGGGCATCCAGGAGGTGCAGCTTGGGGTTGGGGCCCCGGGCAGTAGATACGGGTGCCGTTCCAGTCTGGGAAGTGCTCCACTGAGGGCTGGCACATGTAAGCCATCCAGCCACGGGTGTAAAGCTACCACATCAACCGGAAAAACACTGTCAGGTGTCACTGTCACTGCATCTGTGTCAAGGGTAACCATGCCGCGGGAGGAGATGAACACAAACAGCCACCGGAAGCTGTCAGCTTCCCTCTGATCACTCTGGAAGGTTCCCTGGGTGGCAGGGAGGGGACGGTGGGTTTCAGGAGCCTTTCGCTTGACGAGAATGAGATGACAGAGCATACAGAGCCAGTTCAGGATGGGGGCATGAGACCAGCAGTGCTCCTGGGCTTGGTCACAGACGTAAGGCACACATTTCATTGACTGACCTGCGCCCTCAGCTCATGCGCATGAGGAGCTCGCAGACCTGAGCAGTGCTTAGGCTCACACTGGTCTCCCTGGTGGCTCAGCAGTAGAGAATCTGCCTGCCAGTGCAGGATATGCGGGAGACATGGGTTCAGTCCCTGAGTTGGGAGGATCCCCTGGAGGAGGGAGTAGCCAGCCACTCTAGTATTCTCACCTGGGAAATCCCATGAACAGAGGAGCCTGGCAGGCTGAAAGTCCATGAGGTCTCGAAGAGTCATACATGACTGAACGACTAACACACTTGGGCTCACACTCTGCAGCCAGCCTGCCCCTCACGGAGCCCAGTGCTGCCATCTCCCAGGCCCGAGTTTTCTCAGCTACTGAATGGAAAGCACACCACCCCCAGTCTGCACAGGAAGAGGGAGCAGGTCACACCGGTGACACGTGCGAGAGGTGGGCCCTACTGGAAGCTGGCCCTGGGTCTCCTCCTCTGGAGCATGGCCCCCCTTCAGGCAAGACACAGAACACAGACATCCCCAAAAGAAACCTTATCCTCACCAGCAGTCACTCCCCACACCCCCACCCTCAGCCCCCAGCAACCCCAGTCTAGTTTTGTCCCTGTGATTTGCCTCTTCTGGACATTTAATTGGAGTGAAATCACACGCTGTGTCCTCCTCTGTGTCTGACATCTTTTCACCCAGTGTAGTGTTTGCAAGGCTTACCCAGGTTATAACCAAATAATATTCCATTGTATTGGAATTTGGAACCAACAGACTTTGTCCACACATTCATCAGGTGGTGGACGTGTGACTGTTTCTATGTTGGGGCTGTCCTAGTAACAGTGCTACTGTGAACTTTCATGCATAGGTTTCTGCGTGGACCCACACTGTGATTTCTCTTGGGTGTATACCTAGGAGTGGAACTTGTGGGTCATATGTGAAGTTTTCCAACGTGGCCGTATCATTCTACATTACCGTAAGCTATGTGTGAGTGTTCCAGTTTCTCCACATCCTCCCTCACATCTGTTATCGTCCATCTTTTTATTATAGGCATCCTGGTGAGTGTAAAGCAGTATCACCGTGTGATTTTAGTTTGCGTTTCCCTAATGACTAAGGATGTTGAGCATCTTCTCCTATGTTATTAGCCATCCATATGTCTTCTTTGGAGGAATGTCTATTCAGAACATTTACTCACTTTTAAATTGGGTTGTTTGCCTTACTGTTGAGTTGGAAGAGTTCTTTATACATCCTGGACTCCAGTCCTGTATCAGATAGATGATTGGCAAATACTTTCTCCCTTTCTGTGGCTTATCTTCCCCTTCCTGGATGGAGTCCCTTGAAGTTTCTCCCACTTCTTCCCCTATGCATTGCTTGGACCTCCTTTTTTTTTTTAACTATTTGTTTATTTGTTTAACTGCACTGGGTCGTCATGGAGGATCTTCAATACGCCTTGTGGGCTCTTTAGTTCTGGCATGCAAACTCTTAGTTGCGGCATGTGGGATCTAGTTCCCTGACCAGGGATCAAACCTAGGCCTCCTGCATTGGCGTAAAATGGAGCCAGATTTGCTGTCTGGGGTATATGACTGCAGAGCGTGTGGCTCACAGGCAACAAGTTTGCTTCTGTGCCCTATTTGGCAATTGGCTAATCTGGGTGTTGTTCAGAATTCCTGGAGCACCCAGCAACCCCAGTCTAGTTTTGTCCCTGTGATTTGCCTCTTCTGGACATTTAATTGGAGTGAAATCACACGCTGTGTCCTCCTCTGTGTCTGACATCTTTTCACCCAGTGTAGTGTTTGCAAGGCTTACCCAGGTTATAACCAAATAATATTCCATTGTATTGGAATTTGGAACCAACAGACTTTGTCCACACATTCATCAGGTGGTGGACGTGTGACTGTTTCTATGTTGGGGCTGTCCTAGTAACAGTGCTACTGTGAACTTTCATGCATAGGTTTCTGCGTGGACCCACACTGTGATTTCTCTTGGGTGTATACCTAGGAGTGGAACTTGTGGGTCATATGTGAAGTTTTCCAACGTGGTCGTATCATTCTACATTACCGTAAGCTATGTGTGAGTGTTCCAGTTTCTCCACATCCTCCCTCACATCTGTTATCATCCATCTTTTTATTATAGGCATCCTGGTGAGTGTAAAGCAGTATCACCGTGTGATTTTAGTTTGCGTTTCCCTAATGACTAAGGATGTTGAGCATCTTCTCCTATGTTATTAGCCATCCATATGTCTTCTTTGGAGGAATGTCTATTCAGAACATTTACTCACTTTTAAATTGGGTTGTTTGCCTTACTGTTGAGTTGGAAGAGTTCTTTATACATCCTGGACTCCAGTCCTGTATCAGATAGATGATTGGCAAATACTTTCTCCCTTTCTGTGGCTTATCTTCCCCTTCCTGGATGGAGTCCCTTGAAGTTTCTCCCACTTCTTCCCCTATGCATTGCTTGGACCTCCTTTTTGTTTTTAACTATTTGTTTATTTGTTTAACTGCACTGGGTCGTCATGGAGGATCTTCAATACGCCTTGTGGGCTCTTTAGTTCTGGCATGCAAACTCTTAGTTGCGGCATGTGGGATCTAGTTCCCTGACCAGGGATCAAACCTAGGCCTCCTGCATTGGCGTAAAATGGAGCCAGATTTGCTGTCTGGGGTATATGACTGCAGAGCGTGTGGCTCACAGGCAACAAGTTTGCTTCTGTGCCCTATTTGGCAAATGGCTAATCTGGGAGGAGTGTTGTTCAGAATTCCTGGAGCACCCATTGGTACTTTCCTAGAAGTCCCAGGATAGTAAAAACAGAATTTTCTTGACGTTCCAGAAAATGCTTGACCTCACCTGCTGAAACAAATAATTCCCAAATCTCAGTGGTTGAGCACAGTAAAGGAACATTTCTTGTTCACGTCACAGCCTGAGGTGAAAGGTCGGGGTGCTCTGGCTCCCCTCTGCGCCGTGGCTCTGCCAGACCCACAGCCTCAGGGTCTTACACTGGACTCCTGGCGTTAGAGCAGCAGACAGGGAAAGGACACACATGGACGGTTATGAGGAAAGTTAGGGGTGGGAACAGGCCACATTGCATTGGCCCGGGAAATTGGTCATTTAGTCACATTTAGTCACACCTTGCCAATACGGGGTCTGGACAGTGTCTAGCTGTGACCCCAGGAAGAAAAGCCAGAATGCTCTTGTCACAGGAAGCCAGAGTCTGTCACAGCACGTGGATGGGAACTTTAGCTTGATTGCCTCCAGCTCCTGGAAGCCCCACTGCTGTGGTGAGAGGTCCATGCTCCTGGCTCTCCTGGCCCCGCTTGCCTCCTCCTCCTCATGGTGACCCGGCAGAGCTGTGGGGGCCGTGCTGTGAAGGAGCGTGCTCCCCTAAGATGGAGCGCACCTGGACTTTGGCTGTGGGTGGCGGCTGTGTAAAGCCTTCCGTCTCCTCCGTCCCAACTCCGTAAAAACAGGCTGCCTTTCAGCACTCACATGCACGCTAGCCCTGGAGCTCAGTTTCTCTGTGTGCTGTGTTCTAGGAGTTTCTGTGATGTGATTGCTTCTTGAGTCTGATACACACTCTCCGGTGGATTGGAAATACATATAGACTTTTGATTTTCATTGTTGTTCTATGTCTATTGTAATGTGTATTAGAAAAAAGAGCCACTTAACACATCAAACTCATAATTTCCCACAAGTTATCACTGAAGATGAGGCAGGTATCAGGGCTCTACCAACATGGAAGCAGAAGTGAGCGTGAAGGTCTGTGTCTGGGAGCGTGGCATGGGGTGAGCCAGGCAACAAGTTTGTTTGCCCTATTTGGCAAATGGCTAATCTGGGAGGAGTGTTGTTCAGAATTCCTGGAGCACCCATTGGTACTTTCCTAGAAGTCCCAGGATAGTAAAAACAGAATTTTCTTGACGTTCCAGAAAATGCTTGACCTCACCTGCTGAAACAAATAATTCCCAAATCTCAGTGGTTGAGCACAGTAAAGGAACATTTCTTGTTCACGTCACAGCCTGAGGTGAAAGGTCGGGGTGCTCTGGCTCCCCTCTGCGCCGTGGCTCTGCCAGACCCACAGCCTCAGGGTCTTACACTGGACTCCTGGCGTTAGAGCAGCAGACAGGGAAAGGACACACATGGACGGTTATGAGGAAAGTTAGGGGTGGGAACAGGCCACATTGCATTGGCCGGAACTTGGTCATTTAGTCACATTTAGTCACACCTTGCCAATACGGGGTCTGGACAGTGTCTAGCTGTGACCCCAGGAAGCAAAGCCAGAATGCTCTTGTCACAGGAAGCCAGAGTCTGTCACAGCACGTGGATGGGAACTTTAGCTTGATTGCCTCCAGCTCCTGGAAGCCCCACTGCTGTGGTGAGAGGTCCATGCTCCTGGCTCTCCTGGCCCCGCTTGCCTCCTCCTCCTCATGGTGACCCGGCAGAGCTGTGGGGGCCGTGCTGTGAAGGAGCGTGCTCCCCTAAGATGGAGCGCACCTGGACTTTGGCTGTGGGTGGCGGCTGTGTAAAGCCTTCCCGTCTCCTCCGTCCCAACTCCGTAAAAACAGGCTGCCTTTCAGCACTCACATGCACGCTAGCCCTGGAGCTCAGTTTCTCTGTGTGCTGTGTTCTAGGAGTTTCTGTGATGTGATTGCTTCTTGAGTCTGATACACACTCTCCGGTGGATTGGAAATACATATAGACTTTTGATTTTCATTGTTGTTCTATGTCTATTGTAATGTGTATTAGAAAAAAGAGCCACTTAACACATCAAACTCATAATTTCCCACAAGTTATCACTGAAGATGAGGCAGGTATCAGGGCTCTACCAACATGGAAGCAGAAGTGAGCGTGAAGGTCTGTGTCTGGGAGCGTGGCATGGGGTGAGGAGGCTCAGGTGCTGGACCGCCTTGAGGAACCATGGCTCCAGGGCCGGCCAGCTGCGGGACCACCCCACACCGAGCGTGTTCCCATGGTGTGGACTGAGCATGGTGGTTAAGGGGGCAGACAATGGACAGCAGTATCTGCCATGCACTCTGTGCTTAGTGTGTGTTTCAGCATGAGGAAACACTGCGTTGTGTCATTGAACAGTGCCCCAGATCCTGTGGTAGGTGTTGTTACTGCTGTTTTACAGATGAGCAAGGAAAGGCGGAGTCCCCTGCCCTGCTTGCAGCAGAATCAGGCTCTGGCCCCACTGGGCCAGACTCCCAGGCATGACTCTGTGGGCTGGGAGAGTCCGGTCACAGTCTGGCTCTGGGCCCCATCCCTCTCCAAGCCTCTGACCTGCACGGTTCACGAGGGCCACGTAGTAGTTTATGCAGCAGCAGGCTTGAAGAATGCAGAGGCTGCTGTCCTTACTTTAACCACAGCAGAAGAAGCTTTTACTTAAAAAATAAAAACAGGACTCCCCTGGAGAAGGCAATGGCAACCTAATCCAGTATTCTTGCCTGAAAAATCCCACACAGAGGAGCCGGGTAGGCTACAGTTCATAGGATTCCAAAGAGTCGGACACAACTGAGTGACTAAGCATGATATAACTGCTAACTAATCTGTAAACCGTAAGAAATGTATTTGCAACTATTAAAAAAATAAAAACAGAACTGGACCAGATGTGCTCTTGATGACTACAGACTTTGCCTGTCCTCAACCCCCTGCCTGGCTATGGATTGTTGCTGCCGTCTCTTGTCAACACCTGGGTACTTTATTGTGACCAGACTTTAGGCATGACCCAAGTATGAGCACTCAGTCACTCAATTGTGTTCAACTATTGTGATTCCATGGACTGTAGCCCGCCAGGCTCCTCTGTCCGTGGGATTCTCCAGGCAAGAATATTGGAATGGGTTGCCATTTCCTTCTCCAACCCAAGTATAGGCTGTCATTGGTCCACCTATTATTTGTTGACGGATATTTGAGTTGTTTCCCTTCTAGGGCTAGTGTGACTGATACTACTAGGATTAGAACACTGATGTACAGTTTTTTGTGTGGACACACATCGTCACTTCTCTTGGTATATCCTTACAAGTAGAATTGCTGGGTCATACAGTAAGAGTATATTAACTTTATAAGAAGCTTCCAAACTGGTTTCTGAAGTGGTTGTACTATTTAAAACTCCACCAGCATTGTAGGAAAGATCTCTGTCATCCCGTACTCTCACCGACACTAGGAATTGTCAGTCCTTTGTACCTTAGGTATTCTAGTTTGTATGCAGTAGTATTTGATTATGCCTTTAATTTCCATCTCCTTGATGACTAATGATATTTGGTGCCATTGTGGGCACTTGTATATTTTCATTATAAACTATACGGTCATACCTTTTTATTCTTCCCTTTTAATGGGTTGTTAGGTTTCTTATTGGCTTCCCTGGTGGCTCAGACAGTAAAGAATCTGCCTTCAATCTCGGGGGGGTTTGATCCCTGGATTGGTAAGATCCCCTGGAGAAGGGAATGGCAACCCACTCTAGCATTCTTGCCTGGAGAATTCCATGGCCAGCCAGGATACAGTTCATTGGGTCTCTATTAACGAGTTATATGAGCATTTGGTTTGGTGTTTTTTATTTTTTTTGCTTAAAATGTTTCCCACTAATCAGTAATTGTAAGAGGGTTTTTTTCTTTTTTCTTTTTTTTAAAATTTCTCCTGGATATAAGTTCTCTGTTGAATATATGTGTTGTGACTGTGTCTGTGGCCTGCCTTTACCATGGACGTTTTTAAGTCAATTAATTAATGAACATTGATCGTTGACTCTCAGGCTCCTATCTCTAGCTCATACTTCTCCTTTGAGTGTCAGGGAGCCTTTTCTAATGCCTTTGGCTGTGAGAGCCCTGTATGTGCAGGTGAAGAGGCAGTGTGGTGGTGTGGCGTTCAGGGTTGAACTGTAGACTCTGGGGTCAGACCATCCTGGGTCCGAGTCCCAGCTCCAGAGCTCACGAGTGGACAGATCTTCCTCTCTGCTCTCAGAGCCTTGCTTTCCTGGTTGGAAAATGGGGACAATAGACAATTGTTCCCTTGGGCTTTTGTGAAAATTGAACAAGATGCTGATGGTAAAGCACCAGTGAGGGTGCAGAAAGGCCAAGCTGTGCCTGTCAGCGCGCCCATCGCCACAGCCCTCAGCCCTCCGGCTCCAGCCCTCCTCCCAGTTCCTCCGGCAGGACTCCTCGGTCCCCTCCTGTGTCCCACTTCCTATTCCAGAAGGGCTCTTACACCCGCCCTTCCTGTCTCTGCCCAGCTTCTGCCCCCAGGCAGGCCTCCTTCCCAGGCTGCAGTGCTCTGGGTAAAGCTCCTTACCAGAATGGTGCCCCTGACTTCTGCCTCCTCCATCTCCCACCCTGCGTGGCCAAAGGCTTCCTTTCTGAATCTGAACCGTGCAGCCCCAGAGCGTACATTTGGGGGTGACCAGTTTGTCAGGGCAGGGCTCAGCTGTCACCAGCATCTTCACAGGTTGTAAACACCAGGCTCTATTCTTAGTCTGCTGACAAATCACTTCTCCTCCTCTACCTCCCGGAGCTCCATCGGGGACCTTGGCTGTCCTTCCTGGAGCCAAGCTATTCCTTGGCCTTTGGCAGGACCCATTCCTTCAGTACGTGATTAGAAAATTCAATTATAAAACCAATTACTGATTTCCTGAGCTTTACAAGGGAGACATGAAAGTTTGATTAAGTTTGAATTCTCATTTGGCGGATTGCCAGTCGAGGCCAAATGGGCTTGTGGGAAATTTTCTTGTTGATTCTGTTTTATTTTGTGGCTGCACTCTTGGTGGGACGGGGAGGGGGGGCATGCTGATTTTGTGCAGTGGGGTGTTTTTTTTTTAACCACCCCTCCAACTTGCTGAATGGCCCTTCCCTGTTGTGATGCATGAGATGTAAATCCCTCAGGGATCCGTTGCCAGGGTGACAGGCTCCGGAATTGGGCTCAACTAAACAAAGTCCCTCAGCTCTGAAGGTGAAGCTCTTGATTCCCATGCGGAGCTGCGTTCTAGTGGCCATGGAGGAGGAGGCTGCCTTCAGGGTTGCCTGCACAGCAGGGACAGGGAAGGGGCTCTCTCTGGTCACTTCAGAGTAGCTTCAGCTGTGTGGCTAGGCTCTGTCTGCTTCCAGCCCTTCCCCAGGGAGCACACAGATGCTGAGGCCAAGGGTCGGGGTTCAGAGGACTGGAGCCCCTAAGGTGCTTCTGCCCAGGTGATTTCCTCTCCCCAGGACCTCCAGGGCCCTAAGAGCCAGGGCCAGGGGCAGGTGGGGACTGGAAGGCAGACCTTCGTCTCTAGCCCCAGCACCTTGCTTTGTCAGTTCTTCTGGGCCCCTGAATGGAGCCGCGATGGGGCTGACCAGGGATCCGGGTGGGAGTCTGAGTTGGTTCTGGGACCTGAGTTCCTCTTTTTTAGGAACAAAATCAAGAGGATTTCAGTGTCTGGAAGCTGGGCCTATCCCAGGACTCTTCCTACAAGAGGCACATTATCCAGGAGCTGGGACAAGGCCCCAGTCAGAGATGGAGCCCTGTGGGTTTTAAAGACTAAGTCTCTAGGAAGCCTGGTTAAAGTGCAAATACTCCTGGAGGGACAGGCCTCTCCCAGAGGGGACTAGCCATCAGTTAACTGATAAAATGGCCCTCTGGGAGTGGGTTGTGGGGATTCTCTGTGCCCAGGGCAGGGTCTGATGAACTCCACCTGCCTCCCATCTTAGTCAAGGCCATGCCCACCAGTGACCCGCCTCAGGCTGAAAACACCTGCACCTCTGCTGTCTGCGCAGTACTCACAAAGCGCTCACACCCCGCCTCACCACACCGCGGCCTCACGAGCCGGCCGTCTTGACCCCCCAGTTGGACAAGCAGCGGGGTCCCCAGCGGTCTAGCGCCTTGTCCAATGCCACCCTGCTGGTGAATGCAGACTCGGCACTTGGCCCTGGGGCTTCTGTGTCCTGCCGGCTCCTTTGCACATGCAGCCTCTAACTGTGTGCAGGCCTCAGACACAGTGCACCCACTTTGACTGGTTTGTTTTGTGCATATGTTTGTTTTTGCAAGGTGAGAATTTTTTGTAAGGCTTGATTTAGGTTTTTTTTTTTTTTTTTTTAATGAAACTCTTAGAGCTTCCTGGTGGGGTGGTAATTAGGAAATTCTGGGTTAGTCAGCTAGGCAGAATTGACAAATAACCAGGCAGTGCTAGATGGAGGACTCTTCCCCCTTCTTTGAAATTCAGGTTTTGCCAGATTGGGGGTGTTGAGGGGACGGATGGGGAAGAAGTTGTGAAGATGAGAAAATTGTGTGCAGCTGGGCTGGGCCAGGGAGGCTGGACTCCCTTCTTTATGGAGACCGAGACAAGAGAAAAAGAATCAGTTATCTTTGTGCAGCGTGGTTGTTTTAAAGGTGCAGGCATGAGTAGGGTGGGAAGGGCAGGGGGAGCAGGAAAGGGAGGACCCCCAGGTTGGGGGGCTAGGCTTTGACAGGCACCCCAGGGGGGAAAGGGTTCCTGAACAGGTGCCTGGAGGGACCCCGCCGCCAGCCCACCACCCCACCTTGGACTTCTGAGTAGCACTAAGGACAGCAGGGCAGCAGTGACCTCTGCGCCATGTCAGGAGCCCTCGGGCGGACCTGCGCCGGACATGGTTGTTTATGGTATTCTTCATTCCCTTTCTTCATTTTAGTATGAATCCAAAAAGTACGTAGCCCATCTAGCTCACAATGGCCCACATATTCGAATAAGGCCAGCGTAGGGTCTTAACGTTTTAAAAGGTGAGTCAAATCAAACAAACATGTTGCACAGCTAAAGCCAGGGAGTATGACACAGGTTGAGCAGAAATTATGAAAGCAGAACAGAAAGGACTGTGGTTTGAGAAAGCTTGCCAGAATCCACAGGTGCCAGGTCCTAGGAAGGCGAGGCGATGATGCTCGTTGTACAGTCAGGAAACTGAGGCTCAGGAAGGTTGTCTGACTGGCCCGCAGTCACACAGCCAGTCGGTGGCAGAGCCAGGACCTGGACCCAGGTCTGCCTGGCTCCAGAGACAGGTCAGCAGGTCCAGCAAGGCTCAGAGCCCACAGCCCAGGGGAACATTCTCATCTCTGTGCTCCAGGTGAAGCCCCCAGCGGAGTGCCCTCAGCCAGCTTTCCTGGGGCTGTCGCTGGAGTTCCTCATTCAAGGGCTGGTGGAGGTGAAACCCAATCTGGGGAGGGGGCTCTGGGCTTGCTCCCTCCAGTCTGCCTCATCTAATCCTCTCAGATAACAGCCTTTTCAGACAGCACCTGGCCCGCTACTGCGCTACTGCGAGTGGCTGGGCAGAGCTGCAATGCCCAGGACTCTCCCTGCATGCAACAGCCCCCGCCCAGCTCCACCCACCCCCAGGGGCCCTCCTGGTCTCCCTCTCCTGTCTTCCCTGGCCTCTCTCAGCCCTTCCTTCCTTCTTTCTTGTCTCTGAATCACTTTTTCCAATAAGCCGTGGACTCAGTGTATCAGGTAACTTCCTACACGATTTCTAAAAGACTTCTGGGGACTGAAGGAGTCTTTATTAACACACTTGTATTGATGTGGGCCCGAGATCTCAGAGCAGTATGGAATCTACAGGGAACGCTGACAGACCAGCCTCCTCCATACAATCTAGACGGTGAGGAAGCGGCATCTTCAGCAGGGTGAAAACCGTCATAGAGCAGCTCTTCCAGGCCTGCTGCTCCACCAAGAGAAACAGCCCAGCTCACCTAGGCCTGGGGGAGCCGCAGTCAGACAGGCAGAACCAACCTGTGACTTAGAAATCGTTGGGGCTCCTGTGTTGTATAATCGGCTGAGTTCCTAACCAGGGATTCTGGGGCTGCAACCGCAGAAATAAAAGACAGTTGGAGTGTGTGTGTGTGTGTGTGTGTGTGTGTGTGTGTGTGTTTGACCAGTACCCGTCCCGTCTCTAAGGACTGTGGGGTTGGAGAAGACTCCTGAGAGTCCCTTGGACTGCAAGGAGATCAGACCAGTCAATCCTGAAGGAAATCAGCCCTGAGTACTCATCAGAAGGAATGATGCTGAAGCTCCAATACTTTGGCCACCTGTTGTGAAGAGCTGACTCACTGGAAAAGATCCTGATGTTGGGGAAAATAGAAGGCAAAAGGAGAAGAGGACGACAAGAGTACAAGATGGTTGGATGGCATCACTGACTCAATGGCCGTGAGTTTGAGCAGACTCAGGGAGACGGTGAAGAACAAGGAAGCCTGGCAGGCAGCAGTCCATGGGATTGCAAGGAGTTGGACACGACTGAGCAATTGAACTGAACTTCTCTAAGGAAAGAGCTTGTCTCTTTTGTCACCTCTCAAAAGGGCCTCCCACAATCCTATAAAGGTTACACTAAAGATCTACTATGTACAAGGCGTGTAAGCTGCTAGCTGAGCCCTTTGAGGAGAGTAATTCTCACTGAACATAATAGCTGAGAGATGAGACGCAAACGAGTAAACAAGAAAAACCAGATAGCGCTCAAGCAGTGCAGCAGATTTCAGTGAGAAGGCTCCATGAGTGGGTGGCTACAGGAAGTGAGGGTGGTGATCAGCCCGCTTCTGCCACAGCTCGTGCCGAGTGACACACTGACAGCCAGCGTCTGCTGACAGCCCACCAGGTGCCAGGCTGTGTCCTAAAGGGCTTCCATTAGTTCCCTCAACCCTCCAACACCCCGAGAAGCTGAGGCTGCTGCACAGATACAGTCAGAGGTCACGCAGATGACTAGTGAGAGAGCCAGACCCAAATCTAAGGTGGCCCATGCCCAAATGTCTCAGTAGGTAAAACACCTCCCTCTCCAAATTTCAATTACCTCATCTGTAAAAATGGGATGATTTTGTACTCGACTCATCCCTGAGAAGCAAAAAGAATGGCTTTTAAAATATAAACCTTTATACAAAGAGGCCTGAAAGCACCCCAGGTGGAGCGGATGGCATGTCTCTGGTTCCACAGAGGGGCCTGAGTTTTCTGAGCCCCCTTCAGGGCTTCCAGCAGAACTTTCTATGTGAGGAATTCCCCTAAACCTCACTTCACTAGTTAGAGAGTTCACCTTGTCTCCCACTCGCCTGTCTGAGTTCCAGGGAACAACAGTTTTAGTTCCGGAGGCCTCACACTTGTGGCCACTGGTCCCCGAGGTGGTGGTTCTTGCCGCCTGCTCTGCCAAGTGGCCACAGGCTCATGTGTCTCAGCCCAGCGCCAGTTCCTGGGACCTGCGGGAGCTCCAGTGCTTGCCCATGTAGCCAGTGTGAGCACAGGCTCCCTGGTGCTGCCTGCGGCTGACGCTTGCACCCGGACTGACAGCCACAGAAAGCCACAGGTGATCCAGGACATGGAGCCTGTGCCGCCTTAGCCCTGCCACTGGGGGAGGGTTTTTGACGTCCTGAAAGTATTAATGGAAAGGGTAACACACTTCATCAGGTACCTTGGGGGTGACTTGGATGTACTTTTAAGGATCAGAGCTCTTACAGGTTTGTGGGTGAGAAAGATATAGACACCCCAACTCTAGCCTCCAGTCTTGGGACCATGCCGTTTACTTGCTGCTTCATCTTCCCTCTCCCCTGCTCTCATTTATACAGGGGCTGTAGGAGACAGAGCCATTCTTTGCTTAACCCTCCAAGCATTTATCAGAGAAGTAGATAATTGTGTTTGTTATTACTATGTGTGTGCATCTGTGCACGGGGAGACTGGGGTTTTTTTTAATGTATTTGTTTGTGGTTTCTTGTTTTGTGAGTTATTTTTAACCGACACCCTGACTCGTACTTAATATACTGTGCATTCCTTCCAAGTGGGACACAGCCCCGCCATCAGTCACCGCAGCTCTAGGTGTTCGTGACTCATAGACCACAGCGGCCGTTATGTTGCATTCTTACTCTGTGTCACGCCCAGCGCCTGACTGCTCTGACACTGAAAACACCCAGAGCCCTGTGCTACTGTAACCAGGTGCGGACACCGAGACTCAGAGGGGCTGAGTCAGCCTGGTCCCAGAGTCCAGTGTCTCTTGCCATGTTGCTGTCTGGTAACGTGGCCGTAGCCCGACGTCCAGGGGTCCTGAGTGCCCCCACCCGAGGGTCCCCTGCCCCATCCAGACAATGGCGCCTGCGTCCCGTCTCACTTGGATGTGAGCCGTCTTCTGCATGTGCAGCTCAGAATCTGCTCCTTGGAGCCCCACTGACAGCCTCTTCCCATCCTCAGGGTTCAGTTCTCAGGGACCCCAGTGCCAGCCCAGGCAGACTTGAAGTCCCCCAGGCCCCTGCCACGTGGCTGTTCAGACTGTGGCCTCTCGCTAAGGGGCTTCGCCAGCATCCTTCCCCACCCCTACGGGCCCTGTGTCCCAGCCAGCCTGAGCTCAGTCCTCCCTCCTTGCTGGGAGCCACCAGCTGCACCAGAGGGCACCCTGCAACACCTGCCCCCCCTGCCCTGCTGCGCTTCAGTTTCCAACTTGCACAACGAGGAAGCAGAGACGGCACCACTTCTGAGGGCCCTCCCAGCTCCAACCGCGTCTGCTGACGGCTGTGGCCTCCTCGGGGTTCTCCCTGTGGCCACCGGCCCAGCTCTCCAACACCCCATCTGGCGGCACACAGCCGTCAGAGTGAGCTTTCAAAACCAGAATAGTATTTCGCACCCCTCCACTAAGCCCTCCGATGCTTTCCCACCACACTTGGGATGAAAGTCAAGCTCCTTGGCGCGGTCGGTAGTGCCCTGATGGGGGCTCGCAGGCCGGCCGCTGCTCGGAAGGCGCCCAGAGCACAGGCAGCCCGCCAGCCCGCCTGGCATTGGGCCCGGTCCGCACATCACCAGTAGCATCCCTGTGTGTCTTCGCGCCTCACCCAGCTCGTGTCCTCAGCTTGATATTGCCGGCTTGCCCTGACAGTTCCCTTTTCTTACATGTCCCAAATTATTGAAAACAGCTGCTTTACAGTTAATTGAATGAATCACGGGAAAAACATTTTTCGCTGTCTATAAATAATTCCACCTCAGATTTTTCAGGGAGGATGCGTGTGTGTGACAAGCCCCCAGCCCGCACCCAATGTGCACCGCCGTTCTCGCGGCCTCAGCTTGTAAACACCTGGGTGTCGCTGGAACTCCCTCTGGCCTGCAGCGGGGACCTCTGAGGTCCATCGGGGCGCAGGGGTGGAGAAGGCCCACAGGAGTCATAGGCAGCCTTCACGTGCATGTGCTGCCGCTTCCAGACTGGGAACCGGACCCGGGGGTCCAGGGCTTGGTGTCAACACCGACACACAGCCGCCTTCAGAACTCGGGAGCGATTCAGACTCGCCGAGGGCCCCAGTGCCAGCCCAGGCAGACTTGAAGTCCCCCAGGCCCCTGCCACGTGGCTGTTCAGACTGTGGCCTCTCGCTAAGGGGCTTCGCCAGCATCCTTCCCCACCCCTACGGGCCCTGTGTCCCAGCCAGCCTGAGCTCAGTCCTCCCTCCTTGCTGGGAGCCACCAGCTGCACCAGAGGGCACCCTGCAACACCTGCCCCCCCTGCCCTGCTGCGCTTCAGTTTCCAACTTGCACAACGAGGAAGCAGAGACGGCACCACTTCTGAGGGCCCTCCCAGCTCCAACCGCGTCTGCTGACGGCTGTGGCCTCCTCGGGGTTCTCCCTGTGGCCACCGGCCCAGCTCTCCAACACCCCATCTGGCGGCACACAGCCGTCAGAGTGAGCTTTCAAAACCAGAATAGTATTTCGCACCCCTCCACTAAGCCCTCCGATGCTTTCCCACCACACTTGGGATGAAAGTCAAGCTCCTTGGCGCGGTCGGTAGTGCCCTGATGGGGGCTCGCAGGCCGGCCGCTGCTCGGAAGGCGCCCAGAGCACAGGCAGCCCGCCAGCCCGCCTGGCATTGGGCCCGGTCCGCACATCACCAGTAGCATCCCTGTGTGTCTTCGCGCCTCACCCAGCTCGTGTCCTCAGCTTGATATTGCCGGCTTGCCCTGACAGTTCCCTTTTCTTACATGTCCCAAATTATTGAAAACAGCTGCTTTACAGTTAATTGAATGAATCACGGGAAAAACATTTTTCGCTGTCTATAAATAATTCCACCTCAGATTTTTCAGGGAGGATGCGGTGTGTGTGACAAGCCCCCAGCCCGCACCCAATGTGCACCGCCGTTCTCGCGGCCTCAGCTTGTAAACACCTGGGTGTCGCTGGAACTCCCTCTGGCCTGCAGCGGGGACCTCTGAGGTCCATCGGGGCGCAGGGGTGGAGAAGGCCCACAGGAGTCATAGGCAGCCTTCACGTGCATGTGCTGCCGCTTCCAGACTGGGAACCGGACCCGGGGGTCCAGGGCTTGGTGTCAACACCGACACACAGCTGCCCCTTCAGAACTCGCGGGAGCGATTCAGACTCGCCGAGGGCCGGCACTCAGAGGAGAGGCAGGCGTGGGAGCTGGCGGAGCACTGTCTCAGGGCAGAGACCACCCCCCGCAGCATGTCCCGGAGCAGGAGCGGGTTACAGGTGTGCCCAGGGAATCCCCTACCCCGTGTGTGCAAGGTGCAGTACAGATCATCATTCTCCACCGCACCTTGACATAGGAAAGCTTGGGGGGACCAGCCCACAGGAGGCAAAGCCTGGGCGGGCATCTTAGGTGGTGAGGTCTGGGGCAGAGATGTCAACGTTCGGGGCCGGAGAGCCCCTAACTACTGCTGAACGTGTTAAGTTGTCCCATGCTTGTGTAGCGTCACACAGTGTGATGGCATCGGCTGCCTCAGTGAGGGTCACATCCAAGGAGAGGCACAGAGGCCGCTTGCGTGCCCCTCTGACCCCTGCCCCTCCTCATGCCTGGCAGTCCTTGCCCATCAGTCCTAGCACTGAGCCTGGTCTCGGCGTCCTCTCTAGATGGCTGTGCCCCAGGTGGACCTCAGGTTGAAGCTGGCTTCCCAGCTCTGATCTGTCCAGTTGTTGTTTAGTCACTGAGTTGTGTCTGACTCTGTAGCCCACCAGGCTCCTCTGTCCATGGGATTCGCCAGGCAGGAATACTGGAGTGGGTTGCTGTGCCCTCCTCCAGGGGATCTTCCTGACCAGGGATCAGACATGTGTCTCCTACATTGGCAGGTGGATTCTTCACCACTGAGCCGCCAGGAAAGCCTGGTCTGCCCAGTGCAGGACCCTCATCTCAAAGCCCAAAAGGGGAGAGTGAGCTGAAGGGCTGTTTGGAGAGCATCCATCTTGCACTCCACGTCTTATAACCCCTGGTGTAGCGCTCACTGGCTCCTTCCCTGGCAGGTTCACCTGTTCCACCAGTGCTCATGGAGCCCCTGCTATGTGCCCCGCTCAGCAGTCGACACTGAATGCCCAAGGGAGCCCGTCTTAGGTGCTCAGGGTCCAGAGAGGGCTGGAAGCACATGCCCTGGAGGGTGGTGAGAGCCACACCGGGGCCACCGCATCGGAGGACCGAGACTCTACAGCCCCTGTAGGAAATCCTTCGCGGGAGCGATTCAGACTCGCCGAGGGCCGGCACTCAGAGAGAGGCAGGCGTGAGCTGGCGGAGCACTGTCTCAGGGCAGAGACCACCCCGAGCAGCATGTCCCGGAGCAGGAGCGGGTTACAGGTGTGCCCAGGGAATCCCCTACCCCGTGTGTGCAAGGTGCAGTACAGATCATCATTCTCCACCGCACCTTGACATAGGAAAGCTTGGGGGGACCAGCCCACAGGAGGCAAAGCCTGGGCGGGCATCTTAGGTGGTGAGGTCTGGGGCAGAGATGTCAACGTTCGGGGCCGGAGAGCCCCTAACTACTGCTGAACGTGTTAAGTTGTCCCATGCTTGTGTAGCGTCACACAGTGTGATGGCATCGGCTGCCTCAGTGAGGGTCACATCCAAGGAGAGGCACAGAGGCCGCTTGCGTGCCCCTCTGACCCCTGCCCCTCCTCATGCCTGGCAGTCCTTGCCCATCAGTCCTAGCACTGAGCCTGGTCTCGGCGTCCTCTCTAGATGGCTGTGCCCCAGGTGGACCTCAGGTTGAAGCTGGCTTCCCAGCTCTGATCTGTCCAGTTGTTGTTTAGTCACTGAGTTGTGTCTGACTCTGTAGCCCACCAGGCTCCTCTGTCCATGGGATTCGCCAGGCAGGAATACTGGAGTGGGTTGCTGTGCCCTCCTCCAGGGGATCTTCCTGACCAGGGATCAGACATGTGTCTCCTACATTGGCAGGTGGATTCTTCACCACTGAGCCGCCAGGAAAGCCTGGTCTGCCCAGTGCAGGACCCTCATCTCAAAGCCCAAAAGGGGAGAGTGAGCTGAAGGGCTGTTTGGAGAGCATCCATCTTGCACTCCACGTCTTATAACCCCTGGTGTAGCGCTCACTGGCTCCTTCCCTGGCAGGTTCACCTGTTCCACCAGTGCTCATGGAGCCCCTGCTATGTGCCCCGCTCAGCAGTCGACACTGAATGCCCAAGGGAGCCCGTCTTAGGTGCTCAGGGTCCAGAGAGGGGGCTGGAAGCACATGCCCTGGAGGGTGGTGAGAGCCACACCGGGGGCCACCCGCATCGGAGGACCGAGACTCTACAGCCCCGGGCTTCCGTGGGCCCCTCGTCTCTGCCCCGGTTCATTCTTAGCTGGACACCTGTATTCTGTCACTCTGCTGAAATCCTTGCTCCAAATTCCAGTCTCATCTCCAGGGCTGGCCGAGACCTATGGTATCCAGGCAGGCAGATCGCTAATTTTTCATCAAGCCAGTATCTTGGGGGTTATCATTTATTATTTATTCAGGGAGTCCACGGAAATCCTGATTTTCTATTAATGAGCATTTTTTCTGTATTCTTAAAAATCAAAGATGTAATAGATGCACCAAACGTAACCTCGCGTTTTCACTTGGCTTTCCTGTCCATCATCTGTAACAAGAACGCTGGTTCCTCACAGTCCTGGGAGGGGCGAAGGGGTCCATGTGGATGCATTACATAGTTAGGCTCCAAAGTCAGTTCACAGGGCTTCCCTGGTGGTCCAGTGGGTAAAGAGTCCACCTTGCAGTGCAAAGGGCGCCGGTTCTATCCCTGGCCCAGGAAGATCCCACGTGCTGCGGGGCAGTTGGGCCTGTGTGTCCAATTATGAACCAGCACTCTGGAGCACATGCGCCCAGAACCAGTGCTCTGCTACAGGAGAGGCCACTGTGATGGGAGGCCCACACAGGCTAAAGCACAAAGATGGATGAAAATAAATAAATGAAAGACCAATAAAAGAGGCCAAATTTAAAAAGAAAAAGAGTCAGTTCACAAGTTCCATTTTGTTTTTCTCTTCTTTTCAGTGTTGATCAGCATCCTCTTCTCTGCGCTTCAGTGCTCATTTGCACGTCTCCCAATCAGACAACTTCTTGGGAGGAATACTAGAGGACTGGAAATTTGGACACTAAAACAAACCCATTCTTCCCTAAAAACTGCCCTCCGTTCTGCACAGCTCAGTTTCAGAATTCCACAGTGCGCCCATCTCGGCCTGACCAGGGGGTGGGAGGAGCAGCCGACCCCCAACTGCCGGCAGTCAGGGGCATGTGCAGGTGTCTGTGGATCCACAGATTAGCCATGGGTGGCTCCTTCGCTTCATGCCAAAGATAAAAATAACCGAAAGGAGGGAAACATCCTAGAGAAATTACCTTGAAATTCAGAAAACATGAAGCTAGGCTTCATCTAATTAATATGACATTTTAAAAGGGGGTAGGGGGGTCGGGGACGCCTCGGTGGCATTTTAAGCTGCAAGCTGATTGTGCAGCCTCTAATTTTGGTTCTGAGCCATTTCCAGTTGGAACAGAGGACCTGACTTCAAAGGCGCCGCCTCCCGCCGTGGAGGGGGTGAGAAGAGCAGTGGGGTGCTTGGGGCACAGTGTGACCAGGCTAGGCAGAGGCCTGCAGGCGGGCCGGCCCCTCCTGCAGCCGTGGAGAACCTGCTGTGCCTTTTCGGGGATCAGTGGAGCCGCTTCTGGGAGGATAGCTAATTGAGGCTGCGGCCTTGTCCTTGGAGAGTGAGCTTTTGTTCAACCTGGGCCATCCTGGGGCACCCACCAGGCAGAGCTCTGGCCTGGGCCGGCCACAGGTCTCCCCCCTACTCCAGTCTCTCCCTGGTGCCAAGAAACAGGCCTGGTTCTCAAGCAGGGAGACCGCTCATAGGGAGCGGCAGGCCCAGTCCCTTTCAACTTAGAAGGCAGGCGGATGGATCTCTGAATTGGACGTAGTTGTCCGACCATCCCGTCCCCCCAGGACGCAATATGACTTCTCCCCCACTCTCAGGACCCAGTGGCCTCCGGTGTGTGTAGAACCAGCTGTCCTCAGAGTCTCCTGCGTATCTTCCCCGCTTCTGTCCTCCCTGAGTTGTCTCAGAAGGTAGCATTACTCGACAAACTTACTATAACGATAACTCACACTGCTAGCATGGGGCTGCAAACATGTTCACATGGTCACGTACACTGGCTCACAGGCATGTACGCCATGAACATTTCACAGTTCGGACAGCACAGTCCCCCAGGCCCTGGATTCTGCCGGTGTGGGGTCGGGGGCACATGGCATGGAGACCACCACCACTCAGAGCTGAGGAAAATACGTCACAGACCATTGAGATGACATGCCATCTTTGGAGATCACATCCTTGCATTTTACGCACATCTCGTGTAGATTCATGTCCCTTGCTCCACTGGACCTCCCGTCCCCCCTGCCCAACCCACCAGCTCCTGACCAGCCAGTGAAGTCTCTGTCCCACTCCCTCCCTCTAGTCTCCATCTCACGCTCTCAGCCAGGGTCTCTATCCAGTTCCTAAGCAGGGAGGCGGAGTGGCAGGAGGGCTGATGAGCCAGCGTGGGCCAACAGATGGAAGGAGTCTCTAGTAGGTGGCGGGCGGATGACACGGCCTTGGTCCCACCGTAGTGGGAAGCCATGGAGGGCTGCATGGTGGGGACGAGATGGTCTTGGCAGTAGACTAATTAAAGCCCGGGAGCCTGGAGCAGGGAGACTGCCCAGACCCCACCCTGCCGTCTTCTGTGCTGGAGAGGCAGGGGTGGCCTTGGAGGGGAGTCGGACCTTCTGGGGAAACATGACAGTTCTTGGGAACCCGCTGGCTGCAGGGACAAAGAAGTGAATAGAATGGAGCTGGCCTGGGGGCTCCAGCTTGTGTGATGGAAACAGAGCTGCCTTTGAAAGGCAGCCTGTCCCCGGAGTGGTTTTCCTTGGCGGGGGTGGGGGTGGGGGAGGGGTCCACAAATTGACCTGGTGGATCGTGCAGACCAATCTGTTTGAGTAGTTTCTTTGTTTTTTGCCTTCACAATTGGTTTTCCTTTTTGTTTTTAGTTTTTATTGGAGTAAGTTAATTTACCATGTTGTGTTACTTTCAGGTGTACAGCAAAGTGATTCAGTTATACATGTTTTTTGCCATTGCAGTGCCTCCGGGGTTAGAACCAGTTTCCCACTCCTGCCCCTTCTGTCCTCTGAGTTGTCTCAGAAGGTAGCATTACTCGACAAACTTACTATAACGATAACTCAGACTGCTAGCATGGGGCTGCAAACATGTTCACATGGTCACGTACACTGGCTCACAGGCATGTACGCCATGAACATTTCACAGTTCGGACAGCACAGTCCCCCAGGCCCTGGATTCTGCCGGTGTGGGGTCGGGGGCACATGGCATGGAGACCACCACCACTCAGAGCTGAGGAAAATACGTCACAGACCATTGAGATGACATGCCATCTTTGGAGATCACATCCTTGCATTTTACGCACATCTCGTGTAGATTCATGTCCCTTGCTCCACTGGACCTCCCGTCCCCCCTGCCCAACCCACCAGCTCCTGACCAGCCAGTGAAGTCTCTGTCCCACTCCCTCCCTCTAGTCTCCATCTCACGCTCTCAGCCAGGGTCTCTATCCAGTTCCTAAGCAGGGAGGCGGAGTGGCAGGAGGGCTGATGAGCCAGCGTGGGCCAACAGATGGAAGGAGTCTCTAGTAGGTGGCGGGCGGATGACACAGCCTTGGTCCCACCGTAGTGGGAAGCCATGGAGGGCTGCATGGTGGGGACGAGATGGTCTTGGCAGTAGACTAATTAAAGCCCGGGAGCCTGGAGCAGGGAGACTGCCCAGACCCCACCCTGCCGTCTTCTGTGCTGGAGAGGCAGGGGTGGCCTTGGAGGGGAGTCGGACCTTCTGGGGAAACATGACAGTTCTTGGGAACCCGCTGGCTGCAGGGACAAAGAAGTGAATAGAATGGAGCTGGCCTGGGGGCTCCAGCTTGTGTGATGGAAACAGAGCTGCCTTTGCAAGGCAGCCTGTCCCCGGTGTGGTTCTCCTTGGCGGGGGGGGGGGGGGGGGAGGGGTCCACAAATTGACCTGGTGGATCGTGCAGACCAATCTGTTTGAGTAGTTTCTTTGTTTTTTGCCTTCACAATTGGTTTTCCTTTTTGTTTTTAGTTTTTATTGGAGTAAGTTAATTTACCATGTTGTGTTACTTTCAGGTGTACAGCAAAGTGATTCAGTTATACATGTTTATATTCTTTTCCAGTATAAACCATTGCAGTGTATTGAGCAGGGTTCCTGTGCTGTACAGTAGACTCCTAGCTAATTATTGCTTTTGTGTATGACAGTGTATACATGTCGATCCAGTCTTGTATATGGTGGTGTATACATGCACCCCCTTCCCCATCCCCTGGTAACCATACGTTTGCTTTCTACATCTGTAATGTTTGAGTAGTTTTGTGTGTTTTAATGTATATTAGAAAAATTACACACCAACCTCTGATTTTGTAGATATCATCATTGAGGATTTACAATGTTGTGTTAGTTTCATGGGTACAGCAGTGTGACTCTGTTATACGTATAGACACACACACACACATATTCTTCTCTTTGCTGTTTGCTTGTTTATGGTTGTGCTGGGTCTTTGTTGCTATGAGCAGGTTTTCTCTAGATGCGGTGAGCAGGGGCTACTCTCTAGTTGCGGCGTGAGGGCTTTTCATTGCAGTGGTTTCTCTTGTTGTGGAGCACGGGCTCTAGAGCACAGGCTTCAGTAGTTGTGGCTCACGGGCTTATTGCCCTGAGGCATGTGGAATCTTCCTGAACCAGGAATTGAACCCGTGTCCCCTGCATTGGCAGGTGGATTCCTAACCACTGAACCACTAGGGAAGTCCTATATGTGTTCTTTTCCATTACTTTCCATTATTCTTTTCTATTACATTCTCTTCCATTGTAGGTTATTGTAAGATATTGAATGTAGTTCCCTGTGCTATACAGTAGGTCCTTGTTGGATACTGTTTTGTATATAGTATGTGTATATTTTAATTCCAAACTGCTAATTTACTCCTTTACCACACTCCTCTTTGGTAACCATAGGTTTGTTTTCTGTGTCTATAACTATTTCTGTTTCATAAATAAGTTCATTTGTATTATAGATTTTACATAGAAGTGACATCATATGATGTTTATCTTTCTCTGATTTACTTCACTAAGTATGATACTCTTTAGGTTCATCCATGGTGCTGCAAAGGCACTATTTCATTCTTTTTAAAGGCTGAGTAATATTCCATCGAATATATGTACCACATCTCTTTTATAGGATAAGTTGATTTTTTTATGAGTTTATTTAATGTCACTTTTAAAAATTAGGAAAAAAGCACGGGGCAGTTGCTGGTGTAGCAGGCATCTTGAGCCTAAGATGGGAAGGAAGTTCATGCTGGAGATGGTGGGATGGGAAACCAGGCGCTGGGGAGGGCTGGACTGACCAGGAACATGATGAATGGAGTGGAGGAGCCAGTGAACCCAGGCTCGCTGCCCAGAGAGCCTGCAAAGAGGGGGGTCTGGTGACAGCCGGCCCCACCAAGAGGGGACTTGTGAGGACAAGAAGGGTTTTGAGGACTGAAGAGCGAAGTGGTCCTGTGGAGCGACAGGGCCCCAGGAGGGCACAGTTGCTCACTGCTCATGAAGCAGCATCCGGGGCCGGCCAGCTCTTTGCTGTTTGCTTGTTTATGGTTGTGCTGGGTCTTTGTTGCTATGAGCAGGTTTTCTCTAGATGCGGTGAGCAGGGGCTACTCTCTAGTTGCGGCGTGAGGGCTTTTCATTGCAGTGGTTTCTCTTGTTGTGGAGCACGGGCTCTAGAGCACAGGCTTCAGTAGTTGTGGCTCACGGGCTTATTGCCCTGAGGCATGTGGAATCTTCCTGAACCAGGAATTGAACCCGTGTCCCCTGCATTGGCAGGTGGATTCCTAACCACTGAACCACTAGGGAAGTCCTATATGTGTTCTTTTCCATTACTTTCCATTATTCTTTTCTATTACATTCTCTTCCATTGTAGGTTATTGTAAGATATTGAATGTAGTTCCCTGTGCTATACAGTAGGTCCTTGTTGGATACTGTTTTGTATATAGTATGTGTATATTTTAATTCCAAACTGCTAATTTACTCCTTTACCACACTCCTCTTTGGTAACCATAGGTTTGTTTTCTGTGTCTATAACTATTTCTGTTTCATAAATAAGTTCATTTGTATTATAGATTTTACATAGAAGTGACATCATATGATGTTTATCTTTCTCTGATTTACTTCACTAAGTATGATACTCTTTAGGTTCATCCATGGTGCTGCAAAGGCACTATTTCATTCTTTTTAAAGGCTGAGTAATATTCCATCGAATATATGTACCACATCTCTTTTATAGGATAAGTTGATTTTTTTATGAGTTTATTTAATGTCACTTTTAAAAATTAGGAAAAAAGCACGGGGCAGTTGCTGGTGTAGCAGGCATCTTGAGCCTAAGATGGGAAGGAAGTTCATGCTGGAGATGGTGGGATGGGAAACCAGGCGCTGGGGAGGGCTGGACTGACCAGGAACATGATGAATGGAGTGGAGGAGCCAGTGAACCCAGGCTCGCTGCCCAGAGAGCCTGCAAAGAGGGGGGTCTGGTGACAGCCGGCCCCACCAAGAGGTGACTTGTGAGGACAAGAAGGGTTTTGAGGACTGAAGAGCTTAGTTGTCCTGTGGAGCGACAGGGGCCCCCAGGGGAGGGCACAGTTGCTCACTGCTCATGAAGCAGCATCCGTGGGGTCCAGAGCCCCAAGAGAGGAGAAGTGAAGAGAGGGCAGGTGATGGGGAGGCCCTGAGAGCCCTGGGGGAGAGGGAGCAGAGACAACAGTACAGAAGGAGAAAGGAGAGGATGGGGACTCGGGGAGGACAGGTCAGAGCAAGGCCAGCACGAGCGTGCAGAGGGCAGGTGAAGAGAGGAGGCCCCAGGGAGGGAGTGGGCAGTGGCGCGGGCAGGGCGAGGCCAAAGAGTCCACAGACATGGCCCAGGGAGCCAGACCTCCACCCCGCCTCCCCTGCAGGTCAAGGCTGCTGTGGGGTGTGGGGCACAGTGGCTTCCCTTCCCGGGTCTGGCGGCAGTTCCTGTGGGGGCTGGGTGGCGCTCCAGAGCCTGAGAGAGGGTGGTCGCGGGCGTGGGCTCAGTGGTCCCGGGCACTGGGCTGTTCTGGCCTTCCCCAGGTACAGGCGGAGAGGACAGCCCACCTCCTGGGAGGGCTGCTGGGGACAGGTGGGCAGTGGGTCCCCTCCCTCCTTCCTGCTGTCCTCTCCGCTGGCCTGGGGGTTGGACACGTACCTCCCCCTGCTCTCTTCCAAGAGGACGTTGGCTAGGAGACCAGAAGTCGCCATGACAACAGAGCTCCTTACTGGGCCAGAGCCACTGCTTCTGCATCCAGGCAGTTTGGGGCGATCATCTCTTAACAAATGTGAGGCCTCGAGTGGGCTGCTGATTGGGGGGAGACAGGGTGAGGGGGGCGGACCCACATCTCTTTTATAGGATAAGTTGATTTTTTTATGAGTTTATTTAATGTCACTTTTAAAAATTAGGAAAAAAGCACGGGGCAGTTGCTGGTGTAGCAGGCATCTTGAGCCTAAGATGGGAAGGAAGTTCATGCTGGAGATGGTGGGATGGGAAACCAGGCGCTGGGGAGGGCTGGACTGACCAGGAACATGATGAATGGAGTGGAGGAGCCAGTGAACCCAGGCTCGCTGCCCAGAGAGCCTGCAAAGAGGGGGGTCTGGTGACAGCCGGCCCCACCAAGAGGTGACTTGTGAGGACAAGAAGGGTTTTGAGGACTGAAGAGCTTAGTTGTCCTGTGGAGCGACAGGGGCCCCCAGGGGAGGGCACAGTTGCTCACTGCTCATGAAGCAGCATCCGTGGGGTCCAGAGCCCCAAGAGAGGAGAAGTGAAGAGAGGGCAGGTGATGGGGAGGCCCTGAGAGCCCTGGGGGAGAGGGAGCAGAGACAACAGTACAGAAGGAGAAAGGAGAGGATGGGGACTCGGGGAGGACAGGTCAGAGCAAGGCCAGCACGAGCGTGCAGAGGGCAGGTGAAGAGAGGAGGCCCCAGGGAGGGAGTGGGCAGTGGCGCGGGCAGGGCGAGGCCAAAGAGTCCACAGACATGGCCCAGGGAGCCAGACCTCCACCCCGCCTCCCCTGCAGGTCAAGGCTGCTGTGGGGTGTGGGGCACAGTGGCTTCCCTTCCCGGGTCTGGCGGCAGTTCCTGTGGGGGCTGGGTGGCGCTCCAGAGCCTGAGAGAGGGTGGTCGCGGGCGTGGGCTCAGTGGTCCCGGGCACTGGGCTGTTCTGGCCTTCCCCAGGTACAGGCGGAGAGGACAGCCCACCTCCTGGGAGGGCTGCTGGGGACAGGTGGGCAGTGGGTCCCCTCCCTCCTTCCTGCTGTCCTCTCCGCTGGCCTGGGGGTTGGACACGTACCTCCCCCTGCTCTCTTCCAAGAGGACGTTGGCTAGGAGACCAGAAGTCGCCATGACAACAGAGCTCCTTACTGGGCCAGAGCCACTGCTTCTGCATCCAGGCAGTTTGGGGCGATCATCTCTTAACAAATGTGAGGCCTCGAGTGGGCTGCTGATGGGGGGGAGACAGGGTGAGGGGGGCGGACCCACTGCTGCCACCCCCCAACCCAAGGCCAGAAGGGAAAGATGCCCTTCTGTTCCTGTGAGAATACGCCATGTGCTCCTTGTAAGCTGGCACCAAGAGGGAGTGCATTCCCGCAGGAACCACCACCAGGGAATCAGGGAGGGAGGCGGGGACAGAAGGAAACAGGAAACCTGCGACTGGTGGAAGCTGGATCTTGCAGCCCACCCCCAGGCCTGTGCTGCCTGCCAGGAAGCAGCATGCACACCTGGGAAATCAGGCAGCTTCTCCAGACTTCACAGGACCTGCCGCAGAGGCCCTGATGGTGGGAGGAGGGCTCGGCCAGGCAGAACTGTAAGTGAAGCGAGTTTTTCCCAGCCTCCCTGCCCAGGGCCTGGAGCTGGCATCCCCGCATCTGGGCATGCTCCTTCTGCTCCGTTTCCTGAGGACACACTGGACATGTGCCCTCCTTATGCTGGCCTTTGGCGAACAGCCCTTCCTGGTTGGGGGAGTGGGCACATTTGAGCGCTCATGATGGACAGACGTGAGAGACAGGCCGCTGGGGGCTTCCCTCGGCACCCAGCCTCCCCAGGCTCCACACTCTAGGCCCCACACTCCTCTTGCGGCCAGGCACTGGGCATTGAGGGAGCTGGCAGCCAACCTGGCCCCGCTGCGCCCTCCCCCTCCTGCCCGCCCAGGGTGGCCCACCGGGACTTTGGCTGGGCCCAGCTGGGGCCCAGCTGCGGGTGCCGCCCTGCTTCGCCGTGTTTTGGTTGACCTACGTATTTGTCACCCTTGTTTTATACACCTGTCAACATCCCACCTGCCTCATGTAAACACTGCTGCGGCAACAGGCTGACGCCGGTCTCTGGGGTGGGCACCAACTCCAGCTGGGCCCCCAGGGGCCTGCATTCCATTAGCAGCAGGGCAGAGCAGAGCCGGGGATGGCAGCAAGCGAGTGGCCAGGGCTCAGCCCTCCCAGACTCTGCCCTCCAGGAAACGTCAAAAGACCAGGGCTTCATTGCGCTGTGGGAAAAGGGGATCCTGCAGGGGCGCTCTGTGACAGCCTGGAGGGGTGGGGTGGGGGGGGTATACTATGACTAATCTGGGGTCATAGATATCTGTAAACAACAAAACTCTGTAAAAGTAGTAAAAAAAAAAAAAAAAAAAAGACCAGGGCTCCAGGCCCGCACGGCCCGGGGTGGTCAGTCACACAGCGTGGGGGACCAGGGCTGTGCGGTGGTGACAAAGGGTACAACACGGTGCTCTCTGGGGCGAGAGCTGGAGCACACGTCCCAGGCGGCTCCCTACTCGCTGTGTGACCGTGGGCCAGTCTCATAACCTGTCTGAGCTATGGTCTTCTGACTGTAAAAGGGGGAAGATGATGATACTTGTGAAGATGAAAGAAAGCCCTTGGGATGCTCCCACGTAATGCAGGCTGCTGTCACTGTCTCTTAGGGCACCTCCCTGAGCACCAGGGCTCTGAGCAGGCATCCTGCATGTGTCTGGCTGTGCTGTCAGTTCCCAGGCTCACAGGAGACCCCAGGGAGGCCACAGCCCCAGACCTGCTGGTCCTCTGGGCTGTTCAGCTTGGCTCACCCTGGTCCACGACCCCAGAGGTCCCTTCTCAACCCAGCCCTGGTAGCCCTCCGCCAGCACCAACCTTTGGCCGAAACTCGTAATTCTTGATTTTCTACCCGAGAGATGTTGTGTGTCGCTCAGAGCCCACGTCCCAGTCCCTGAGGAGGTGTGCAGCGAGCCAGTCCCTCCTCAGCAGGCGGATGCCTCGTCAGCTGGCCCTCACGGTGTGGCTGGGGTCTTGCCTGCGTGGTCTCCCTCGTTAGCAAAGAGAGAAGGGTCCTGCTCGAATGCCACCTTGTGTCACACTTCCCCTGTGGCTCTTTACTACTTGTAATCACTACTTGTAAGCTTCACTACTTGTAATTCACTCTGTGCGGGTTTTCCGTTTACCATGAGGATAGGAAGTTTGTAAATTACCAAGAAGTGTCTGAGCAAAGTAGTAGGAAACAGGAATCAGGTGGAATAGAATTTGGGAAATGAGAAGAAATGAGAAATTTCTCATAGATTTTCTCATAGAAAATGAGAGATGAGATTTCCTCATAGATTTCTCATAGAAAATTTCTCATAGAAATGAGAAGGTGTTCAGGGGATAATGTTCGGGAAAGAACGACCTGGTCTAGTGATTTTCAAACTTTTTGACTTGAAAACCCCTTTATATTATATTTAATTTTTTTTTCTTTTTCTTTTATATTTAATTTTTAAAAAATGTTTGAGGATCCAAATAAACATTTTGTTACGTAGGTTATATTTATTGTTTATTACATTAGAAATTAAAGCCAAGAAAATTTATAAATCTGTATTATTTAAAAGTAACTATTAATAATGGAGTTTAGTTGATTAATAGGTAATAGACTCATTGCCTATTAATATGAACATTTATATATAAATTTTTATATATAAATGTTTATTAATACAAACATTTTCTTGAACATTACTGTATTTTCAAACAAAACTTCCTCGAGAAGAAGATTGTTGTCTTACACTGGTGCATGTCTCTTTCGTGCCTGGCTTAAAGGACAGCAGAGCTCCGTTCTCACATGTGCTTCTGTGCTGTCTGTTACTATTGTTTGGTTGAAGACTCAGAGTCACATTTGGCCCCACGTAAACATGTGGTCGGGAAAGGAAGGGGTATTTTACCAGTCTTTCCAGGTAGTCCTTCTCTGAACTTTACAAAACTGGACAAGCAGTCATTTCTTAAGGAATAGAACGTGAAACTATATCATTGACCACTTCCTGCTGTGTTACATTAAAATTCATCAGTCTCTTCAACGAACAATGTGGGAATAACTCCCAAACGTTAACCCAAAATGGATCACGGGCCTACATGTAAACTCTGAAACTGTGACGCTCCTAAAAGATAAGCTAGGAGGCGATGTAGACGGCCGTGGGTGTGAAGGTGACTCTGCACACAGCACCTAAGGCACAATCCATGGAAGAACTGATAAACTGGACTTCGTAAGTTAAAACTGTCTGGGAAGGCACGGTCAAGAGAAGAAGATGACAAGCCTTGGACTCGGACAAAATATTTGCAAAAAAAAAGGTCAATAAAGAACTCTTATCCCAAATATACAAAGGACTCTTAAAATTCAACAACAAGAAAGCAAACACCTGATTTTAAGATGAGCCAAAACTCTTGACACCTCACCAAAGAAGATACAAAGATAGTGAATAAGCATGTGAAAAGGTACCCCACATCATATGTCATCGGAGAAGTGCAAACTGAAACCACAGAGGGGCACCACCACTAACGTGTGAGTGGCCAAAGCTGGCAACACTGGCAACACCAGCTACTGGTGAGGAGGGCACACCGCAGCAGCCCTCAGGCATTGCCGGGGGGACAGCCACGCTGCAAGCACGTGGTGGTTTCTTAAGAAAGCAAAACTACTGCTACCATACAGGCCAGCAATCGTGTCCCTTCGTACTTACCCAAAAGATGAGGAAGTTTGTGTCTGCGCAGAAGACCTGCCCATGGATGTTTACAGCAGCTTTGTTTGTAATTGCCAGAACTTGGGAGCAACCAAAACGCCTTTCAGGATGTGAATGGACAAGCCAACTGGCATACACCCAGACAATGAAATATTATTCGGTAAAAGGAAGTGACCGATCGGGCCATGAAAAGACAGAAGAACCTGAAATGCATATCACTGAGGGAAAAAACCCAGTCTGAAATGACTCCATCAGATTATACTGTATGCTGCCAACTCTTGGACATTCTGGAAAAGGTAAAACTGTGGAGGTGGTCAGAATATCAGTGGTTGCTGGGGGCTGATGAATAGGTAGAACACAGGATTTTATGATACCACAGTTACAGGTACACGTCATTATACATCTGTCTAATCCACGGAATGTGAGCTTGAGCAAACTCCAGGAGAGATGGGGAAGGACAGAAAAGCCTGACATGCTGTACCCCATGGGGTCACAGAGAGCTAGACACGACTTAGTGACTGAACAAGGATGATGAGAGTGAACCCAAAGATTAACTAAAGACTTTGGTTTATTATAATGTGCTTTTTAAAAAAATAAAGCATACCATTCTGGTGAGTGATGTTGATAATAGGGGTTATATGGGAAATCTCTGTACCTTCCTCTCCATTAAGTCTTTTATTTATTTATAAATCCATCAGTCTACGTTGCACTTTGAATGGGTCAGCCATGCCAGATTTTAACGTTATTTTGATCATTTGGAAAACAGTGGGTCGGAGTTACACAGGTCTTCCACATGGTGACACGTTTCAGTGGAGAGCACGAAGAACTCGCATTTAGGGGCTTCCCTGGTGGTCCAGTGGGTAAGGACACCGCCTTGCAGTGCAGGGGACACCAGTTCGATCCCTGGCCTGGGAAGATCCCACGTGCCGCGGAGCGGCTGGACCGATGTGTCCAATTACCGAGCCGGAGCTGGGAGGCCCACATGGGCCAAAGAACAAAGATGGATGAAAACAGATAAATGAAAGACCAATAGAAGTGGCCAGGAAAAAAAAAAAAAAGAACTCGCATTTGTTAAGAGCAGTGTCTTCTCAGAAAAGTCTGCAGGTATTAGGAGGCTGTCAAACTTAACAATGTTAAATACAAGTTTTCCAAACTTCTGGCATTTTTTCATTTTGGTAACAAATTTGTTAGTTGTTTTCCTCGAAGCAATAGGCAAACTTGGTTTTTAGAACATGGCTTCCAGAGACCAGGTCTGAATTGCTGATGTTTGTCTGTCATTCTCTCAAGTAAAAGGGGTTGCTTGTGAAAAAGGGATCATTTCTACCGGCAGGGCAGCCTTCCACGTGCTTTCCCTCTGGCCAAGCCTCTGCATTTCATCACAGTGCGTGATAGAGATGCTTTTAATCCCTACTTTTGGACATTCTTTGTTTTAATATTTATTTACTTATTTTTGGCTGCATCAGGTCTTAATTGTGGCACGCGAGCTTCTCTCTGCTTGTGGTGAGCAGGCTGCAGATTGCGTGGCTCAGTGGTTACAGTAGAAGGGTTCACTTGCCCCCCGCCCCCCCTGGCACGTGGGGGATCTTAGTTCCCCAGCCAGGGATCACCCCAGCTTCCTCTGCTTTGGAAGCACAGTCTTAACCACCGAACCACCAGGGAAGCCCCATGGACGTTCCTGAATGTCTTGGAGACCAGCACTGGGTTTGCTGTGGCTGCATGGTGGCAGAGACTGGACAGCGTGTATGGTTCGGCGCCACTGCTTCCTGCTGCAAGGCTGCAGGTGTACCTCCCATCCGTCAGGCACTGTCCAAGAGGCCAGTAACATCCTCATGGAGTTAGGAAAGCAGTTTTAATCCCAGGGACCCCTCAGTGGTCCCCAGGGGTGTGAGAACTACTGATCCAGCCAACCCTGTCCTTGGGCCTTTGAGGACAGAGACTTCGAAAACAGATGAGATCTGCCCAGGGTCAGGCAGGCAGAGCACAGACACCTGGTGCATGGCCCCAGGCTGTGTCCCTGAGGTCCTGGAAGCAGATGACAGGCTTCTTTTCAAAGAAAAACATCATCCCATCTCTTTAATGGATGGTACGGAACTGATGTCCCCAGGGAAGGGCGAAGGCAGCAGAAAGGGGCCTCAGCCTATAGTCTGGAGGGGAGGCCGCATCATCCAGACCTGCGTTTCCAGGCCCTGCAGGCCTCCCGTCACCCCTGCCACAGTGCGGGTGGCTCCAGCTTCCATCGTTTCTCTTCCATAATTGTGTGTTAATATCTGCTGCCAAGGCAGCTCTAATTAAGCTCTTCAGCATCGTCACCAGTGTTCTGCAGAGATGAACTTGGCCATTATTGCTGTCTTTCGCTTTGACTGAGCACTGTGTGGGTAATTTCATTCTGCCCTTGTTTGTTTCTTAGAAATTTAGCCTATCCAATTTTAGTTCTTTTCTCCCGTCTTAGAACACTGAGCTCAGGAGAAAGGAGGCAGAGGGTGAGGATTTGGCAGTGTCTGCCCGATTCACCTTAAAGTTTATTTTGGCCTGAAAAGAGCCTGCCTGGTGCTTCAGCTGTCTCCGCATCTAGATTAGCCACACAGAAAGCATATAGAGGGCTTCCCTGGTGGTCCAGTGGGTGAGGACACCGCCTTGCAGGGCAAGGGGCGCTGGTTCGATCCCTGGCCTGGGAAGATTCCATGTGCCGTGGAGCAGGTGGACCTATGTCCAATTACCGAGCGTGAGCTCTGGAGCGCATGTGCCCAGAGCCGGTGCTCTGTGACAAGACAGGCCACTGCGATGGGTTTGCTGTGGCTGCATGGTGGCAGAGACTGGACAGCGTGTATGGTTCGGCGCCACTGCTTCCTGCTGCAAGGCTGCAGGTGTACCTCCCATCCGTCAGGCACTGTCCAAGAGGCCAGTAACATCCTCATGGAGTTAGGAAAGCAGTTTTAATCCCAGGGACCCCTCAGTGGTCCCCAGGGGTGTGAGAACTACTGATCCAGCCAACCCTGTCCTTGGGCCTTTGAGGACAGAGACTTCGAAAACAGATGAGATCTGCCCAGGGTCAGGCAGGCAGAGCACAGACACCTGGTGCATGGCCCCAGGCTGTGTCCCTGAGGTCCTGGAAGCAGATGACAGGCTTCTTTTCAAAGAAAAACATCATCCCATCTCTTTAATGGATGGTACGGAACTGATGTCCCCAGGGAAGGGCGAAGGCAGCAGAAAGGGGCCTCAGCCTATAGTCTGGAGGGGAGGCCGCATCATCCAGACCTGCGTTTCCAGGCCCTGCAGGCCTCCCGTCACCCCTGCCACAGTGCGGGTGGCTCCAGCTTCCATCGTTTCTCTTCCATAATTGTGTGTTAATATCTCGCTGCCAAGGCAGCTCTAATTAAGCTCTTCAGCATCGTCACCAGTGTTCTGCAGAGATGAACTTGGCCATTATTGCTGTCTTTCGCTTTGACTGAGCACTGTGTGGGTAATTTCATTCTGCCCTTGTTTGTTTCTTAGAAATTTAGCCTATCCAATTTTAGTTCTTTTCTCCCGTCTTAGAACACTGAGCTCAGGAGAAAGGAGGCAGAGGGTGAGGATTTGGCAGTGTCTGCCCGATTCACCTTAAAGTTTATTTTGGCCTGAAAAGAGCCTGCCTGGTGCTTCAGCTGTCTCCGCATCTAGATTAGCCACACAGAAAGCATATAGAGGGCTTCCCTGGTGGTCCAGTGGGTGAGGACACCGCCTTGCAGGGCAAGGGGCGCTGGTTCGATCCCTGGCCTGGGAAGATTCCATGTGCCGTGGAGCAGGTGGACCTATGTCCAATTACCGAGCGTGAGCTCTGGAGCGCATGTGCCCAGAGCCGGTGCTCTGTGACAAGACAGGCCACTGCGATGGGAGGCCCACACAGGCCAAAGAACAAAAGATGAGTGAACGAAAGATCAATAGGAGTGGCAAAAAAAAAAAAGAAAGCATATAGACTGCAGGTCTGGACCTACCCAAGGGAGAAGGGCACCTGGAGAAAGTGGCACCATGTGAGACTGTCCCCAGGGTGTGGGGGACAAGCGTGTGATTGGGGTCTTGGACAGGCGTGCACCCCCTCTCCATCCTCAGGATCTGAGGTAACCAGAAGCTGTGGTGACATAAGCACACCACGGCCCCTGGGGGCCTGGACAGGCGCCGTCTCCCACCCTCTGGCTCTGCCAGTCGCCCACCCAGGGCACCCCTCTGCGCTCTGGCCGGCCATGAGTCACCTCTGCAGGCGCTGCTCTCCCCGTCTGCACTGGCCTCGGTGTCACCCTGCCCCTCCCTGACCCCAGCCCTGCCAGAGCGGTTTTAGAGACACCTGCAGCAGCTTCAGCTGAGAACCACGAAGCTGGGGAGAGGCCCGGGGACCCAAGAATGTGCCGGGACCCACATTCAGGGAGTGTTAGCATCTGCTCGGTGAGGCTCGGTCCCCGAGCTGCCCGTCGAGGCCCGAGCTGCCCCAAGCCTCTCGCCTGGGGGTGGGAGGTCCACATTTCACGGTGGGCTCGGTCCGTGTGGGAGCTCCTGGGCCACCTGTGTGGGCTGGGCTGCATGTCTGTGGGCCATGGGGACCTCTGGGCCCACCACGGTGTGCAGGCCCTGCTGATGACCTGGAGGGCATCGGCCAGGATCCACCATTTCCTGGCAAGACCCTCGGCCTCCCCTTGGAGAGACCGGTCTCTGAACTGTGCCTGCCTGTGGGCATAGCTGACCCACGACCCCCAATCTCCCAGACGGACCCCTCTCACTCCCACATCCCACCGGTTTGTCCTTGAGGAGTGGCCCCCACTCCATGACTGCCTCCGTGGAGGAGCCTCCCTGACTCCACAGCTTGGCTGATGCGTCTGTGCCCCCCCGGGCCGGCAGGCTCGAGGTGGAGGTGGAGGGCAGCTTCCAGACCCCGCTGTCTACCGCCTGCTGTCTGCCGGCCCCGGCCCCCAGCCCTGGGGAGCAGACGCTGCTCTAGCTCTGGCTCCTGCTGCGCGTGGGCCAGGGCAGGGGTGGGAAACCACACCAGCTGCAGGGGCTGCCAGGCGGCTTCTGCGTGGAAACGTGTAGGCGTGGAGTGCTGGAACCAGTGAGAGCTGGAACCCAGGCCGACCAGTCACCCCCACGATAGTAAGCCAGCAGGAAAAGGCACTTCTAAACAACTGGACAGGCGTGCACCCCCTCTCCATCCTCAGGATCTGAGGTAACCAGAAGCTGTGGTGACATAAGCACACCACGGCCCCTGGGGGCCTGGACAGGCGCCGTCTCCCACCCTCTGGCTCTGCCAGTCGCCCACCCAGGGCACCCCTCTGCGCTCTGGCCGGCCATGAGTCACCTCTGCAGGCGCTGCTCTCCCCGTCTGCACTGGCCTCGGTGTCACCCTGCCCCTCCCTGACCCCAGCCCTGCCAGAGCGGTTTTAGAGACACCTGCAGCAGCTTCAGCTGAGAACCACAAAGCTGGGGAGAGGCCCGGGGACCCAAGAATGTGCCGGGACCCACGTTCAGGGAGTGTTAGCATCTGCTCGGTGAGGCTCGGTCCCCGAGCTGCCCGTCGAGGCCCGAGCTGCCCCAAGCCTCTCGCCTGGGGGTGGGAGGTCCACATTTCACGGTGGGCTCGGTCCGTGTGGGAGCTCCTGGGCCACCTGTGTGGGCTGGGCTGCATGTCTGTGGGCCATGGGGACCTCTGGGCCCACCACGGTGTGCAGGCCCTGCTGATGACCTGGAGGGCATCGGCCAGGATCCACCATTTCCTGGCAAGACCCTCGGCCTCCCCTTGGAGAGACCGGTCTCTGAACTGTGCCTGCCTGTGGGCATAGCTGACCCACGACCCCCAATCTCCCAGACGGACCCCTCTCACTCCCACATCCCACCGGTTTGTCCTTGAGGAGTGGCCCCCACTCCATGACTGCCTCCGTGGAGGAGCCTCCCTGACTCCACAGCTTGGCTGATGCGTCTGTGCCCCCCCGGGCCAGCAGGCTCGAGGTGGAGGTGGAGGGCAGCTTCCAGACCCCGCTGTCTACCGCCTGCTGTCTGCCGGCCCCGGCCCCCAGCCCTGGGGAGCAGACGCTGCTCTAGCTCTGGCTCCTGCTGCGCGTGGGCCAGGGCAGGGGTGGGAAACCACACCAGCTGCAGGGGCTGCCAGGCGGCTTCTGCGTGGAAACGTGTAGGCGTGGAGTGCTGGAACCAGTGAGAGCTGGAACCCAGGCCGACCAGTCACCCCCACGATAGTAAGCCAGCAGGAAAAGGCACTTCTAAACAACTGGAAGGTCTGAGGGTTTTGAGACAGAAAAGCGTGTGATCCTTCAGAAAGTGAGGTTCTTGGGACTTAGCCTGGTGGCCCTGTGAGTAAGAATCCACCTGCAAATGTAGGGCATGTTGGTCGGATCCCTAGTCTGGGAAGACTCCGCATGCCTCAGGGCAGCTGTGAACCTGTGTACCACAACTGTTGAGCCCAGGCTCCTGACAAAGACCGGACCTTGAGACAGAGGGAGGGGACGGCGGTAGTTCTTCCCTGAGGTGTTCGGGGCTGGGGAGATGCAGGCAGCCTCTCCTTACACCTAAATATTTCTCTTTCTCGCAAATATGGGAGTCCACTGGCGGGAACCCCACTCGGGAGTGGGTGGACACTGGATGGTTGAGTGAGTGGGTGGACGAACGGGCAGGCGGCTGTATGGATCAAAGAGAGCTGTGAAGAGGGTGGAGACGTGAAGGAGAAAGGATGGACATACACTGTGGAAGGACAGACCGGAGGCCACGGCGTGGGCGGCGGGGAGGTGTGGGAGTGAGTTGGATAAACACGGGTGGCTGTGGGGGATGACACCCGGGTGGGTAAACGCACGGTGTGGGGAGGTAGGCACCCTGGATGCGGCTGTGGGATGTGTGGATGGATGGCCAGAGAAAGGATGGGCAGAGCTGAGAAGAAGCAAGGTTAGAAACGGCACCACATCCTTGGTTCTGCTGTAGGATCTTTCTGGAGAGACAGGAAGGGTCCCTTCCGTGAGACAAATGGCAGACCCTCAAGATCCCCCAGGTCCCCCAGAGATCCTGTCTGTGCCTGACAGGTGCTCTAGGCACAGGCCTTGCTAAGACTCCTCTAAGTCCAAGTGAAGAAAGAGCCCCAGGCATGCCCAGCCCCCCAAATGCTAAATGCCTGTAGAGCCCCAAGATTTGCCGCTAACCAAAAACCCCTCACAAATGTCTAAAATCTTCCTGGGGGAACTACTTCCCCGAGAGTCACAGTCCAGGACTGCCAGCCCAGGGCCAGGGAAACAGGGGTGAGGGAGGGCACCACTCTGTCACCCCGCCCCAGCGGCAAAGAGGAAGGGAAGCCACCCTGACCGCAGCATTTCCGTAGGGGCGCTGGCCTGGGTGACGTGCCAAAGTGCCCAGAAGGTGTCCCCTGCCATTTTCCGCCTGCTGACCTTGCAGTACACAGGCTGCATCAGGGTCTCTCAGCCCCTTTCACCTGAGGAGCCGAGAGGGCAGCTGTGAACCTGTGTACCACAACTGTTGAGCCCAGGCTCCTGACAAAGACCGACCTTGAGACAGAGGGAGGGGCGGTAGTTCTTCCCTGAGGTGTTCGGGGCTGGGGAGATGCAGGCAGCCTCTCCTTACACCTAAATATTTCTCTTTCTCGCAAATATGGGAGTCCACTGGCGGGAACCCCACTCGGGAGTGGGTGGACACTGGATGGTTGAGTGAGTGGGTGGACGAACGGGCAGGCGGCTGTATGGATCAAAGAGAGCTGTGAAGAGGGTGGAGACGTGAAGGAGAAAGGATGGACATACACTGTGGAAGGACAGACCGGAGGCCACGGCGTGGGCGGCGGGGAGGTGTGGGAGTGAGTTGGATAAACACGGGTGGCTGTGGGGGATGACACCCGGGTGGGTAAACGCACGGTGTGGGGAGGTAGGCACCCTGGATGCGGCTGTGGGATGTGTGGATGGATGGCCAGAGAAAGGATGGGCAGAGCTGAGAAGAAGCAAGGTTAGAAACGGCACCACATCCTTGGTTCTGCTGTAGGATCTTTCTGGAGAGACAGGAAGGGTCCCTTCCGTGAGACAAATGGCAGACCCTCAAGATCCCCCAGGTCCCCCAGAGATCCTGTCTGTGCCTGACAGGTGCTCTAGGCACCGGCCTTGCTAAGACTCCTCTAAGTCCAAGTGAAGAAAGAGCCCCAGGCATGCCCAGCCCCCAACTGCTAAATGCCTGTAGAGCCCCAAGATTTGCCGCTAACCAAAAACCCCTCACAAATGTCTAAAATCTTCCTGGGGGAACTACTTCCCCTGAGAGTCACAGTCCAGGACTGCCAGCCCAGGGCCAGGGAAACAGGGGTGAGGGAGGGCACCACTCTGTCTCCCCGCCCCAGCGGCAAAGAGGAAGGGAAGACACCCTGACCGCAGCATTTCCGTAGGGGCGCTGGCCTGGGTGACGTGCCAAAGTGCCCAGAAGGTGTCCCCTGCCATTTTCCGCCTGCTGACCTTGCAGTACACAGGCTGCATCAGGGGTCTCTCAGCCCCTTTCACCTGAGGAGCCGAGAGGGCAGCCCAAGAAAACGCAGTCTTGCCCACTGGGCCTGGCCCTGCCTTGCTCTACCTGCTATCTTGGGCTGGGCTTGTGCCACAGCCCCACATCTCCTGTTGGCCTGTGCACTGCTGCCCCCTGGCGGGAGGTGGAGCTACTACAGTGCACGGGGCGGGGCAGGATGGAGACTGCCTCACAACCAGAGTGTGTGTGTGTGTGTGTGTGTGTGTGTCTGTATACGTACACGCATGCACTCACATTTCACTTGGGCTAAAAGATTAGAGGAGGAAAACTCTGAAAGATCCAAAGCAGCTCCTCAAATGGAAGGGGTTATTATTATAATTACTATGATTATTGTTATCAAGATGATCATGCTTGCCTGAGAAGTCTTGCACAAAGCAGGCTAATTTTATGTCAGCTTGTTGTTTGTGTCTCAGGGACCTCATCTTTGCTTATAATAACCAGCATTTGCAGGGCTCTTTATGTTGCAGAGCTATGTCATGTCGACTTAGTCTCTTTCATCTGCACAAACAACCCTCAGAGGCGGGAACCAATCAGAGAGCAGACCTTCAGGGAGGTTTAAGTGGTCTCTCCAAGGTCACAAGGCTTAAAAGCTGCAGAGCCAGAATTTGAACCTGGGTCACCTGACTGCAAATTCCTACTCTCTTTCCTTCTATATCCTTTGCATTTTGTCTCTGGAGGAGGAAAAGGCTGTTTCTGACTTTTTCACTCCACGCCCCTCTGCTCAGCAGAAAGGGGAGTTTTACAGACCCAAGTGTTTATCATGCACTTGGTCTCCGGGTTTCAGACGATGAGTGCACTGGAGGGGGCCGGCAAGGACTTGCAAAGCCCTGCAGTGCCTGGCGTGTGAGCCGCGGGGTATGGTGTTCGTTCCCAGTGGCTCAGCCAGGCCAGCGCCCGCTTCCCTTGGTCACGACTCAGCCCGCCGTCACCCCGGTGTGGCGCAGAACCGGCACCAGCCACGTCTCTGAGAAGGGTGAGCAGGAGATGCTGGGCAAGAGAAGTGGGTGCGGGGGGCTCTCTGTGGTCAGGAAGTGGGAGTCAGGGCATGCGGGCAGGGCCACGCCCCTCCTCCTCATAGGAGGATGGCTTTCTGGAAGGAGAGCCCCTCACCCCTGCATGCCACTGGGCAGCCCTACTGACTGGCCCCTGCATCTGGGCGCTGCTTCCCAAGCACACTCACGACCAGTTCCCAGGAGCCCGTGTCCTCGTGGTGGGGGCCCTGGCCTGTCTGCTGCAGGGGACACCCCTTTGTGCTGCCATTTTGGTGGGCAGCTGCCCCCATCACCCCCTTGGGCACCCTGCGCCCCAGCACTGACCCAGGGCAGCCTGCTTCTGGAAGGCACCCTGTGCAGAGCTCCACTCCCCGCCCAGGACTGGAGGTGTCCCCGTCCCCAGGCCATGCTTCTTCTCCCCCCGTGCCCCTTTCTCCAGCTTCCCGAGGATGGGGTTTCCAGACGGGGTTCTCAGCTGTTATGGGGCTTTCCAGAAGTATGTCACCTCCACCCAGAGCACCTTCAGGACACGTATATGTCAGCATTCACGTGTGAACATTGATATCATTTCACCAGAGAGCTGATGCCAGCTCCAATTAAAAGAAGTGTTGATGCTGATTTTAGTCACTGACGTGGTGAGAAGACTCCTGCAGGTGGCCCTGAGAGTCACAGCCACTCTGGAGCCTCTGGATTCAAAGCCCAAATGGCATCTTGCCTGCAGTTAACGTTCAGAAATGCAAGGTCCCAGCCACGGGCTTAAATGTCTCACCCCTTCCCGTGACCCCACCGCCAGAGCGGGCAGGTTGGCCTCCTCATCTCTGGCCTCCAGGCAGCTGAGGCGGGGGCACGGCCTGGCCCACCCCTCAGGCCGTCCTGTGCTAGTGCACGCTGTCTGCTTCCACCACAGGAGGGAGCCCTGTGAGGAAAGTGATGAGACTGTCCTCCCGTTTTCAGGGGAGGACGCTGAGCCTCAGAGAGCCTCAGGCCCCACTCTAGCCGGGAGCCCAGTCCTGGGTGGTGCCTTGGGCCTGTGCCCTGAGCCCCCAGTCGTTCGCATGGAGCAGACTGGAAGCCAGGGCAGGAGTGACCAGAGGAGGCTGTGGGGAAAGGAGAGAGCTTTAGGGGGTGAGGGGCACGAGACACGGATGTCACAGTATGGGCAGTCCCAGCAGGTGGAGAATGGCAGCCAGGGAGTGCGGGCGTACCGGGCGCTTTGTCACTGGCTGGACCCATGCCACACAGGCCTGTGTGTCAGGAAGTGCAGTGGTCGCGGCCTCTCTCACACCCGCTTCCTCTCTGCCGCTGGGGGCCATGGAGGAGAGAGGGTCCGCGCCCTCACCCCTGCTGCCTTGGCCCTGGGCCGGCAGACGGCTCGCTAACTGTGACCCTCGGTGGAAATGGTGTCCCACAGGGCACGTTAGACACTGGCGAGGTGTCTGTGGCCGCGGCTATAATCGGGCAGTACAGGCTGGGCCCGCGGTGTGAGACGGCGTGCACAGCGAGGAATGCCCCGCTCTCATTCAGCCCTGCCACACAGCGACCTGCCGGGCTGGGCGCCCGTGGACGGCCTCCCTCAGCTCCCCGTAGGACCATCTGCAGAACCACCAGACGTCCCCTAGGACGTGGCCAGTGCTTCCCCTGCAGGACACAGTGCAGCACGGGGGCCTGTGCATGTGCCCAGGACGTGGTGCAGACAGCACGAGGGGAGGGGAGTCAGACGCCAGAGGAACTGAGTGACCCCAGTGATGGGCGTCTGCCGGAGGGCTGAGCACAGTACTGGCCTCGGCACGCCATCTGGACCTTGCCCCGGGCAGTTAACGTTCAGAAATGCAAGGTCCCAGCCACGGGCTTAAATGTCTCACCCCTTCCCGTGACCCCACCGCCAGAGCGGGCAGGTTGGCCTCCTCATCTCTGGCCTCCAGGCAGCTGAGGCGGGGGCACGGCCTGGCCCACCCCTCAGGCCGTCCTGTGCTAGTGCACGCTGTCTGCTTCCACCACAGGAGGGGAGCCCTGTGAGGAAAGTGATGAGACTGTCCTCCCGTTTTCAGGGGAGGACGCTGAGCCTCAGAGAGCCTCAGGCCACACTCTAGCCGGGAGCCCAGTCCTGGGTGGTGCCTTGGGCCTGTGCCCTGAGCCCCCAGTCGTTCGCATGGAGCAGACTGGAAGCCAGGGCAGGAGTGACCAGAGGAGGCTGTGGGGAAAGGAGAGAGCTTTAGGGGGTGAGGGGCACGAGACACGGATGTCACAGTATGGGCAGTCCCAGCAGGTGGAGAATGGCAGCCAGGGAGTGCGGGCGTACCGGGCGCTTTGTCACTGGCTGGACCCATGCCACACAGGCCTGTGTGTCAGGAAGTGCAGTGGTCGCGGCCTCTCTCACACCCGCTTCCTCTCTGCCGCTGGGGGCCATGGAGGAGAGAGGGTCCGCGCCCTCACCCCTGCTGCCTTGGCCCTGGGCCGGCAGACGGCTCGCTAACTGTGACCCTCGGTGGAAATGGTGTCCCACAGGGCACGTTAGACACTGGCGAGGTGTCTGTGGCCGCGGCTATAATCGGGCAGTACAGGCTGGGCCCGCGGTGTGAGACGGCGTGCACAGCGAGGAATGCCCCGCTCTCATTCAGCCCTGCCACACAGCGACCTGCCGGGCTGGGCGCCCGTGGACGGCCTCCCTCAGCTCCCCGTAGGACCATCTGCAGAACCACCAGACGTCCCCTAGGACGTGGCCAGTGCTTCCCCTGCAGGACACAGTGCAGCACGGGGGCCTGTGCATGTGCCCAGGACGTGGTGCAGACAGCACGAGGGGAGGGGAGTCAGACGCCAGAGGAACTGAGTGACCCCAGTGATGGGGGCGTCTGCCGGAGGGCTGAGCACAGTACTGGCCTCGGCACGCTAGGAGGTGTAGCACTCTTTGGGGGAGTGTGCAGAAGAAACCAGCCAACCAAAAACATGTCCTCAGCCGGGTTAAGAAAGACTCAGAGGTGACAGGAAAGCCAGAGATAGAAGTGGCTGCAGGTACTGCTGGATCCAGGTGCTGACATGGCGTCGGGATCCAGGTGCCTGCCTCTCTCCGCCCTCCTGTCCTCAGGGACGGCTCCACATTCGGGTGGGCCCTTCCTCGGAGGACTCCTCTTGCCTGTGAGTTTGTTCCAGTGTCCTGCGGTGGATCAGGGTTGTCTCATTTGACAGATTTGGGTTCTTTGTCCGCCCTGACCTGCTCACTAAGGGAAGGGGGATGGACTGGCCAGGCACAGATGGTATGTCCATGCAGGGACCACGCGACAGTGGCTGTCCCACCCAGACTGCTCAGGCTGGCTCAGGGGCAGGTGCTTCCCTTTCCGGGGCTGGCGGAGGCTCTGGCTCCAGAACAGGAGGGACTGGAAGCCACACAGGTGGAGGCGGCAGCTGTCCAGTAGGAAAGGATGGAGCAGATCAGAGGGGCCGGGCCCTTCGCTGCCACCGCGAAGCTGGTCACTGCCACCAGCCGGAGCGCAGGGTGAGTCTTATACAGAAGCTCGCCCCAGCATCCTCCACTGAGTAGAACCGCACGCTGGGGCTGCCCGGCCCACGCGTCTGCTCTGTCACGCCTCCTGCTGCCAGGACAGCTGGGCGTGCTCTGACCAGCAAGTAAGAGGCAGCAGTGCTGTGGGGGACCCAGGCAGGAAGGTCAGGCCCCGTGTGAGCCCCAGCCCCCCAGGTCCCAAAGGCAGGAAGACAAAGGCACAAAGGCCCCTCTGGCCCTGTTAATTGCTCGTTAGCTTGAACCCCCACAGGGTTGGCCCAGCCTGGCAGCCACCACAATACTCCAGGGCAGACTGGCAAGACCCCTTCTTCCCGCCCCGCTCACCCTTCCTTCTTTCTTATCCATTGCCCCCACCTTTGCTGGGGCGGGGAGGGGCCGGGCCGGACACCAGTGTCTGAGATGCAAGTCCCAGGCTGCCCGCCGGAGCACAGGAGAGGTCGCCTTGGGTCCAGGCTTCCCCACGTTCTAGCCATGTGGCCTTGAGCCTCAGTCTCCTCATCTGTTACACAGAACGGCTACCTGGCAGAGCTGCTGCCGTGGTCGAACCTGACTCGCTGTTGTTGAGACGGACAAGAGAAGAGTTGGGACATTGAGAGCATGGAGTGAAAAACGGGGGTCATGCCTCAGAGTAAAATGCCAAGGGACCCACCCCTTCACCTCACAAGTACTGTAGAGCATTGTGAGACGGGGGTGCCCTGAAAAATAAGGAGACTGTCCCACCCCGAGGGACAGCACATACGACACCAGCTGTGACACACGAGTGGCTGGTGCGCCGTGGGGGCAGGCTCCACCTGGGGTGTGGAGCAGGGCCTCTCTGAGGAAGCGACGTTTGAGATGGGGAAGAGCAGAGCCAGAGAAGAAGGGTCTGGGCGCGTGGAGGCCCTGAGGCTGAGATGACCCTGGGCACTTGGAGAACAGAGGAAAGACCGTGTGCCTAGAGGCCCAGGAGAGGGGAAAGGCGGGAGGAGATGGGGTAGAGAGCCAGGCTGGGCTCGGGGGGCCACATAAGGGATTTGGAGCTTAGGAATAATGGGACGCTATTGAAAGGTTTTAAACAGAGAGTTATTGTATCCATTAGGATTGGGTTTGACTGTGAATATCTGAGACCTAGAAAACAGTGATTTAAGTGAGGTAGAAGTTTAAAGCTAAAAAGAAAAGAAAAATCCAGAAGGTATGGAGTGTCTATAGAGATCTCAAGGACCTGACTGGTTTTAGATCACCAGTCCACTAGGCCTAGGCATAGACGAGGGTAGAGACCTTATCTTCACGGTCCATGGTGGCTGCTGGAGCTCCAGCCATCACAGGCCTCAGTAAGGAGGAAGTGAGAGAGCAAGGGGGCCTCTTCCTTCTCGAAGGCTTTCCTGAAGACCTTGGTACACTTTAGCTTACCTCTCCACGGGTGGAACTGGTCACACAGTCACATCTTTGCCACAAGTGAAATGAGGACATGCGGTCTGGATATCATTGTGCCCAATTGAAAAAAGTGGGGAGTTCAGTTTCAACAGCCTCCTGCTGGCTGTGGCGTGGAAGACAGTCTGAAGAAAAGCGAGAGGAAGGCAAGGACCCCTTGGTCGGGGGACGGAGGCAGGGACAGCAGGGAAAGACAGGGGCGGCTTGGACGTGGAGGCATGCAGAAGGGGATGGGAAGCGATGGCTATGGGGAGAGAGGTGGCAAAACCAGGCGCGACTCCTGGTCTGAGTCTGGGCAGCTGGGCTGATGGTGGTGCCATGCCCCGAGCTGGGAAGATGGGAGAGACAGAGCAAGGACGGGCCGAGAGGGGTCCCCAGCACGAGACCCCTGCCACCACCACGCTCTGGTGCTGGGATGGAGCTGGAAGGACAACTCCGGGCCCGCCTTCCCCCAGCTGCACTGCCCCCCGCTGGAGCGGGAGTCCCAGGGCTCCAGGTCAGACACGGGAGAGCACCAAGCGGCTTTGTGCGGCCCGAGGTTTCTAAGCCACAGCCTCGAGTGGCCTGGCTGAGGCATAACATGGCGCTAAATGGGAAGGTGTCTCCCCGCAGCAGGAAGTTTTGGCCTGCTTACCACCCTCAGGTCTCGACTTCCTTCTCACAGGTCAGGCAGAAACCTAAAACGCGGGGTCCAAAGGAAGAAGTTTGGGAAACTGGCCAGGTTATCCCAGTCCTTCTGCATGGGTGAACCTTTCCGAGGTCACACAGGCACACAGAGCAGCACCAGCGTGTGGGCCCTGACTCACAAGCCTGTTTTTAGCCCCAGGTGCAGACACCATCCCTGCTTACCCACCCCTGCCTCCCTGAGTCACCGCCTGCCTAGGGCACTCAGCTCCTAGGTCCCGGGACCTGCTGTTGGGTGGCTGCCCACAGGAGCGGTTGGGATGGGAGACGGGCCAGGACCCAGGCGCTCCTGGTGGGAGACTTGGGTATTGGAGGGCTGGGGTCCCTGGGACACTGTCCCTAGGGAGCTGGGTCTGGGCTGGCATCATGGGCGTGCCTGCTGGCCCCCAGGCTGGTTATGGCTTCCTTCCCAGGGCAGGCAGCCGGGAGGGACACAGTGCGAGCACCTTTGCATTGACCTGCTGCAGTAGACAGGCTCTGACGTGTATGTAGCTACTGAGCAGGACAGCTTGACTCTGGAAGCATCCACAGCAGGCGTTGCCCCCAAAAACCTTGGTAGAGACCCATGGACGGAGAAGCCTGGCAGGCTGCAATCTCTGGTCGCAGCAGGGAAAGACAGGGGCGGCTTGGACGTGGAGGCATGCAGAAGGGGATGGGAAGCGATGGCTATGGGGAGAGAGGTGGCAAAACCAGGCGCGACTCCTGGTCTGAGTCTGGGCAGCTGGGCTGATGGTGGTGCCATGCCCCGAGCTGGGAAGATGGGAGAGACAGAGCAAGGACGGGCCGAGAGGGGTCCCCAGCACGAGACCCCTGCCACCACCACGCTCTGGTGCTGGGATGGAGCTGGAAGGACAACTCCGGGCCCGCCTTCCCCCAGCTGCACTGCCCCCCGCTGGAGCGGGAGTCCCAGGGCTCCAGGTCAGACACGGGAGAGCACCAAGCGGCTTTGTGCGGCCCGAGGTTTCTAAGCCACAGCCTCGAGTGGCCTGGCTGAGGCATAACATGGCGCTAAATGGGAAGGTGTCTCCCCGCAGCAGGAAGTTTTGGCCTGCTTACCACCCTCAGGTCTCGACTTCCTTCTCACAGGTCAGGCAGAAACCTAAAACGCGGGGTCCAAAGGAAGAAGTTTGGGAAACTGGCCAGGTTATCCCAGTCCTTCTGCATGGGTGAACCTTTCCGAGGTCACACAGGCACACAGAGCAGCACCAGCGTGTGGGCCCTGACTCACAAGCCTGTTTTTAGCCCCAGGTGCAGACACCATCCCTGCTTACCCACCCCTGCCTCCCTGAGTCACCGCCTGCCTAGGGCACTCAGCTCCTAGGTCCCGGGACCTGCTGTTGGGTGGCTGCCCACAGGAGCGGTTGGGATGGGAGACGGGCCAGGACCCAGGCGCTCCTGGTGGGAGACTTGGGTATTGGAGGGCTGGGGTCCCTGGGACACTGTCCCTAGGGAGCTGGGTCTGGGCTAGCATCATGGGCGTGCCTGCTGGCCCCCAGGCTGGTTATGGCTTCCTTCCCAGGGCAGGCAGCTGGGAGGGACACAGTGCGAGCACCTTTGCATTGACCTGCTGCAGTAGACAGGCTCTGACGTGTATGTAGCTACTGAGCAGGACAGCTTGACTCTGGAAGCATCCACAGCAGGCGTTGCCCCCAAAAACCTTGGTAGAGACCCATGGACGGAGAAGCCTGGCAGGCTGCAATCTACGAGGTCGCACAGAGTCAGACACAACTGAAGCAACTTAGCACGCACACCCAGACCTTGGTAGAGAGTCTTTCGTCAGCCATGTTGACCTCGTCTTCTTCCTGTGTCTCTCTCCCACTGCGAAGGCCACCTGCAGATTTCCAGAGCCTCTGCTCACTTCCTGTGCCGTGGGCAGTGGGGCTGGGTCTGGCTCTCTGGCTCTCTTGAGGGTGGAGGGGACCAGAGGGCTCGAGAGTGGGGTCTCCGACCGGTGATCGCTGTTGTGCTCGTGGACAGAAGACTCCACCCGCGTCCATGTCTCCTCACAGGCCGACGCCAAGATGGTGTGTGACGTGGTGAGTCGGATGGAAGACACGGAGCCGTTCTCTCCAGAGCTGCTCTCTGCCATGATGCGGCTCTGGGGCGACTCAGGGATCCAGGAGTGCTTCAACAGGTCCCGGGAGTATCAGCTCAACGACTCTGCCAAATAGTGAGTGTCCCGCGCGGGCAGGAGGCCAGCAGCCCTGTGGGGTGGACGGGGCGGGGGCGGTGGGGCACGGAGCCATCCTGGGCTGAGGCCAGAACCGCTGTAAGGTATTCTGCCTCGTGTGTCAGGAAGGCAGAAGGGGCCTGTGCTCCTGCCCGCTCCCCCACCAGGATGAGAAGGCGGCCAGGGAGCGAGGCGGGGGGTGGGGGGCACAAGAGACAGCAGGGCTCCCAGGGGGCCAGAGCCCTCCCCACCTGCCCTGGAACGGGCCTGGATGCCCCACCCAACCCCCCGCCAGGGAGATTTTCAGTGGAGAGACCTTTTTCCCTCCTGGAGAACCTTGACCCCATACGTACAAATCAAGGGCAACATAAACAGAACGTAACTGACATGGTGCTGTTCTGTCGTCTTTTTGAGAGAACAATAAGCGGTCCATTCCTCTATCTTTAAGATAAGTAAAATAAATAGTCTTGACATACACTATAATACTGCGTTACAACTAATAAGGGCAGAGGAGAGAGGGGGAGCCCGGGGCAGGGAAGGCGAGGGGCGAAGCCACGGAAATCCAGGGAGAGGGTGGTAAGAGAGGCGAGGGCAGGGGGTGGCCCTCACAACCCTCCCTGTGACCCTGGGGTCGCGTGACTGCCTGCTGCAGCCGTGTCGCTCCCGCGTCTGGAGGTTTACATGCCCGTGGCCGCTGCGTCCGGGGCTGCAGGCCCTGGGAGCGGTCTTCAGTGGCCGGAGACGCGTCTTCTGTCTGAAGACCCTGGGGTTGCGTTCCAGGTTTCAGGAAACACACCCGCTTTTGCAGACACATTATGGGGCCCCTCTGGGCTTAAACCACAGTGCGGTCGGTTGCCTGTGGTCTGACGCTCGTCCGCTCAGCCTCCTCTCAGCGGGCGCCGCTCGGCCCCGGGACGCACGGGCAGTGTCCGGAGACGTTGTCAGTGTCCTGACTAGGCTGCTGCTACCGGCCTCTGGTGGGAGGAGGCCAAGGCTGCTGCTGACCTTCTAGAGGCTCCTCGTACCGCCCTCCATGGCAGAGGAGTGCCACACCCACGGTGTCGGTAGCCCCGAGAGTCAGAAACCCTGGTCTCCACAGTACAAACGCGAAGCAGTTCAAAGTAGACCTGCTGTGACAGAAGGGAGAGGGAGGCCTACCGGACCGTCGCCTGGCTCAGCTCCAGGAGACACAGCTCTCACACAGACACACACCCCAGACCGTGAGAGGGTTCCCCCGGGCCCCAGGCGCCACGTGTCCCCGCCCAGCCCTGGCAGGGCGGCTCCGGGGCTCAGGGTGAGAAGACCCTGGCCAGCGCGGTCTCCCCGACGTGCCCCGGGGTCCTGTGAACAGCTGGTGCGTCCTCTCTCCCTCTGAGCGCGGGCTCCGAGGCGGCTCCAGAAACCCAGCCCCATGCCAGCCAGGGCTGGAAAAGGCAGTTAGTCCCTTGGTTTGATAGGATTGCTTGTTCCCAGACCTGGGTCACCCTCAAGGTCGATGCTGGCTGGAAAGCACCCTTCTGGTCAGAGCCTTCCAGACTGGGAGCCCCAGACAGTGACCTCCCCGGCCTGCGTGCGGCACCGCCCTCTCCTCCATCCCCCTGCATAGGGCAGAGGGGAAGCCCGGGGCAGGGAAGGCGAGGGGCGAAGCCACGGAAATCCAGGGAGAGAGGGTGGTAAGAGAGGCGAGGGCAGGGGGTGGCCCTCACAACCCTCCCTGTGACCCTGGGGTCGCATGACTGCCTGCTGCAGCCATGTCGCTCCCGCGTCTGGAGGTTTACATGCCCGTGGCCGCTGCGTCCGGGGCTGCAGGCCCTGGGAGCGGTCTTCAGTGGCCGGAGACGCGTCTTCTGTCTGAAGACCCTGGGGTTGCGTTCCAGGTTTCAGGAAACACACCCGCTTTTGCAGACACATTATGGGGCCCCTCTGGGCTTAAACCACAGTGCGGTCGGTTGCCTGTGGTCTGACGCTCGTCCGCTCAGCCTCCTCTCAGCGGGCGCCGCTCGGCCCCGGGACGCACGGGCAGTGTCCGGAGACGTTGTCAGTGTCCTGACTAGGCTGCTGCTACCGGCCTCTGGTGGGAGGAGGCCAAGGCTGCTGCTGACCTTCTAGAGGCTCCTCGTACCGCCCTCCATGGCAGAGGAGTGCCACACCCACGGTGTCGGTAGCCCCGAGAGTCAGAAACCCTGGTCTCCACAGTACAAACGCGAAGCAGTTCAAAGTAGACCTGCTGTGACAGAAGGGAGAGGGAGGCCTACCGGACCGTCGCCTGGCTCAGCTCCAGGAGACACAGCTCTCACACAGACACACACCCCAGACCGTGAGAGGGTTCCCCCGGGCCCCAGGCGCCACGTGTCCCCGCCCAGCCCTGGCAGGGCGGCTCCGGGGCTCAGGGTGAGAAGACCCTGGCCAGCGCGGTCTCCCCGACGTGCCCCGGGGTCCTGTGAACAGCTGGTGCGTCCTCTCTCCCTCTGAGCGCGGGCTCCGAGGCGGCTCCAGAAACCCAGCCCCATGCCAGCCAGGGCTGGAAAAGGCAGTTAGTCCCTTGGTTTGATAGGATTGCTTGTTCCCAGACCTGGGTCACCCTCAAGGTCGATGCTGGCTGGAAAGCACCCTTCTGGTCAGAGCCTTCCAGACTGGGAGCCCCAGACAGTGACCTCCCCGGCCTGCGTGCGGCACCGCCCTCTCCTCCATCCCCCTGCATCACTGCCGGCTCCCTGCCCTGCGCCGCGCGCAGCCTCTCCCACCACCGCTGTGCAGCCCCTGCAGCCGGGCCCCTCCCCCGTGGTGGGCGAGAGGCTCGGCCCGCACTGCCCTTGGTTTCCACTCCTTGTCATCCTGCTCGGCCAGCCCTCCCTTACCACCTCCTGACATGTCATACGGCTTACTTCTCTGCTAATTGCCACACACACACAGACACACGAACACGAACACAGGCTTTGGGGAGGTGGGGCCCGTGCCCCCTGCAGCACCCAGGACAGTTGGCAAGCCATGGACACAGTCGGGGCACAGTCCCCTGTGGGCGCCCTACCCTCCCGTGGCCCTCTCCCGTGTGAGGCTCAGCCAGCAGCACCAGGAGATGGGGGCCAGGCTGTCTGCCTCGAGGAGGGCTCCCCAGCGTGGCAGGGGTGGGTGCCGTGACCAGAGGCTCCTAGCCTGGGTCTCCACTGGAGATGACAGGAGGAGGCCCCTTCGGAAACCAGCACCAGAGCAGGCAGAGGCGTTGGGAGCGGGTCAGGGCCATGCCCAGAGGGGTTGGGAGGACTGGGGAGGCCTGGGAGGGGCTCTTCCAGGCTGCGGTCAGGGGCTGCCCAGACGCCATGGGTCAGGAGAGCTGGCTCCACAGCGGCCAGAGCTTTGAGGTCGGCTCAGCCACCTTGGCCTCCCTCCTTCCACCCGAGAGGAGACCTGGAGCGTCCCTGCCTCAGCTCCGCCCGACGCCTGGCCCTCGGCGGATGGTGCTGTCACTCCACAGCCCGGGTCGGGGTTGGCGCTCGGGGCGGGCGCACCTGCAGCTGGTCCACGGTCCCCATGTGCTGCCGTCCCCAGCTACCTGGACAGCCTGGACCGGATTGGGGCCGCCGACTACCAGCCCACAGAGCAGGACATCCTCCGAACCAGGGTCAAAACCACCGGCATCGTAGAAACCCACTTCACGTTCAAGAACCTCCACTTCAGGTGAGGCCCAGGGAGGCTCCCCAGCCCTGGCCAGGGCGCCAGGAGATGGGCGACCCCCGCCTCTCGGCCTCGGCTCGTCTAGAGCTTTCCTGCCGCGGGGAGCTCGCGAGTTGGAAACAGGCGTTTAGATGAGAGAAGGGGCCTGTGTGTGCACGTCTTTCCCACCAAGGTCAGGGGCTGGGGGAGCGGGGAGGCTTCCTGGAAGAGGTATCCTGGAGTGGGGCTCTGAGGAACAGGGAGGCGCTAAGCAGGCAAAGGCTGGGAGTCCTGTCCCCGCGTGACTTCCGAGGGAAGGAGAGCGGATCACGGGTGGCTCTCGGTGCAGGCGTGGGGCATTAGGGCAGGTGAACCCAGGCGACACGCGTGCGACCCCAGGGCCCGCAGCATCTCAGAGCTAGAGAGGGCTTGGAGATCCGCTGGCCCACCTCTCTGGGTACACATGGGGACGCTGAGGCCTGGGGAAGCAAGGCTGTTCCCATGCACAGAACACAGCTCAAGCCCGGGGTCTGAACAGCTCAGGCCCTGCCAGGGCGTTGTGGCACCCCGAGACGGCTTACATGCACTGAGGCCTGGCAGCCCTGGCCTGCCTCCACCTGCCTCTGGGTGTGGTTTCGGGGTGTCAGGTGGAGCAGGAAGAGAGCCCAGGATGGCCATGTGGGCTCCTGCCCCTGCCCTCCAGGATCCTGGGCCTGCCCGTGGCTCACGCCCTGCCCACTCCCACACAGACCCCTGCCTGTGCCTATGCAGACGAGGAGCTGGGTTCTGTCTCCATCTCTGTGAGGCTGCTTGAGGCCACCCTGAACCTGAGGAGGCGAGGATGAGCTGAGAGCCCCACAAGGTGCCTCTCTCCCCCAGGCCCCTCAGCATCTCCCACTCGCCCCTCGGGGGAGAGGGTGTGGAGCTGGGCTCACAGCTGCCCAGCTGGGCTTGTGGCTGCAGCAGCCGAGAGCCAGTGCTGTGGGAGGGCCTCAGGGACTGTCACTAGTCCCCAGTGTTTCAGACGGGAAGCAGGGTCCAGGGGAGGTGGTGACGGGGCAAGGACCGGACCTGCGTCCTTGCTCCAAGCCCATGTGGGCTCGGCCCACAGTTCCTCTCTGTCGGCGGGTCAGGGCCCGGCCCACCCCGGCAGCTGTGTGCCAGCAGGCCTCCCCAGCCTAGGAGGCGTCGGGGTGAGGTTGACCTCGTGCTTCCAGGACCGAAGCCCCACCTGCCACAGTGCCCCCAGCAACCCTCAAGCCCCCAGGGTACAGCGCTGAGAGGGGGCGAGGGGGACCCAGAGCAAAGGCTTTGTCTGCAGACAGAGCTGGGTCTCGCCGCGGCACCCTGCCACTCAGCCCTTGGTGCCTCTCCCCGTCCCTCCACAGAGCAGGTGCAGGTCACTGGCCGCCTGCCTTCTTCCCTCCCAGACTGCTCCAGAGTTTTCACAGACCACGGACATGAACAGCCACGCTCAGAAAGCCAGGGGCAGCACGTGCGCGTCCCCCGAGAGGGGGACCTTGCAGGGGCGTGTCCAGCCGAGATCACCCTTAGTGACAGCCCTGAGCTGCAGGAGATGCTGTGAGGGGCGGGTCCCGCAGCCCCAGTCCCAGCTCCCGCTCTCCCTGACAGGCTGTTTGACGTTGGAGGCCAGCGGTCTGAGCGCAAGAAGTGGATCCACTGCTTCGAGGACGTCACGGCCATCATCTTCTGCGTCGCGCTCAGCGGCTACGACCAGGTGCTTCATGAAGACGAGACCACGGTGAGTGACCCCGGGCCCCCTGGCCTCGGCGGCCCACGGCGGCTCCCGGGCGGACGGCTCCGTCGTTGGCTGGGGCGCGCCGGCTCCCCCTCGTGACTTCTTTGCCGGGCAGATGCCTCGTGACGCTGATGAGCGACGGCAGCCGTGAGCCCCCGCTCAGAGGCTGTGTGCTGGGCCCAGGGCAAACGCAGCAGAGTCCCAGAGGCCATTAGACCAGAACCAAACGAAGCAAATCCTAAACAGAATCAGGGCGCCGTCCAGCAAGAGTGCATGTAAGACAGAAGCAGCAGTTCTCAGCCCTGACAGCCCTCCCTGAGCAGTGGATGGGGCCAGGCGGGGGGCCAGGCGGGGGACCAGGACTTGCCGACAGTGACGGGGAGGGCGTGGGCCCTTTCCTGGAGGACGCCAGCCCAGTATCGCCTCTGGCACCGGGTCTTCTGTCTGGGGCCTCGGAGAACTGCCAGGCTGGCTTCAGAGCCTGGCCCTCCCCTGGAGGGGGCGCTGTCTTTCTCTGGGTCTGGGCCTGGGCCTGGTTTGCTGCTGGACTCAGGCAGCACCGTCCCTGCCTTGGGTGTAACTGTCGTACCGGCGTGGTGGGGTGCGGGCAGCGGGGTGAGAATCCTCTCAAAGTTCTCGGAACCGTTTCTGTCTCAGCAGCACGGGCTGATGGTCGTATTGTCCCTGGGTCGTCCTGCGCTGGGGGCGCACTGAGCCGCCCCTGGAGAGGTGGGCCTGCTGGGCTTTCAGGAGACAAGCACCCACCCATGGCTCCTGGGTCGTGGGGTCACATCCTTGGCGATCATTAGCTCCCATGTGTGTTGCGGGCACAGACCCCTGGTGCTGAGGGTGTGGGGCTGAGCTCGTCACAGTGGGCCTTGAGCAAGGCAGTCCTCTTTCTTGGTCGTCCCCTCGTCGGTCCTGCCTGCTGGTCCCGCGGGCTGCTGGCATTTGGGCTGTGGTGCTGGGAGAGGAGGCGCCGCCGTTCTGAGGGATTATGCAGCAATGATGCTGTGGGCAGATGGGGCCTGGGCCGCTGGCGGGGTGGGTGATCGGGACTCACACCATGTGCTGGCCTGCCCCTCCGTGTCCTTTCTCCTTCGGTCCCAGGCACACTTCTGAGCCGGGCGTCGGCAGAGCCCCACAAACCCTGCCTTGTTCTGGGGCGAGACTCTGGGGCCCAGTTACGCAGCTCTTTCTGGTAACGCTGGCACCACTCTCAGTGGCATCAGGAGCCTGTGGTGTCTAAGGTGCCCAGGCCTGGACCCACTGACGTCTCAAAGCCCAGGCGGGCTCCTGCCGCCCCAGAGGCACCCGCGCACAGGGACCGTGCCGGCGTCTCTCGCTGGTCCGCTGTTATGTTTCTGGACTCAGTGTTTACGGTCTGCTTGGCCACCCATGTGGTCTGAGCTCCATTTGCTTAATCTTTTCTCCTTGCAATGACTGGGAGTGGGAAGCAGGGCGGGTGCAGAGAGCACGAAGCTGATCCTGCCTCGGGTTGCAGAGAAAGCAAAGACGGGGGTGTCGAGGGCCCCAGCCTCTCCCTGGAGACCTGCCCAGCTCAGACCCAAGTCCCAGACCCACTAGCCCTGGCCTCTGGAGTATAGAGCAGAGCAGAGGGGTGTCTGGGTGGGTCTGGCAGCCACGGGGTCCAAGCTCCATGGCCTGCAGGTCTCAGGTCAGCATGGCTGGTGCTGGGCTTGCGCTCAGATGGCCTTCCAGGCCTCCTCACCTGCCAGCCCTCCCTCTGGAGTAGAGCCTGTCCTGGAGCACCTTCCTCTTCGCCTTCCTGCCTTCCTCTCTCTCCCATCCTCTCCCTTGGCTCCTTCTGTTTCCGTGCCCTTCTTCACAAGCGCTGGGCCAAGGACCTTGGGGAAGCCATAGCACGGGGCCACGAACGGGCCCCTCCAGGGCTCTGGAGTTGGCTTCACCACTCAGCAAGAGCGCACAAAGGTGGCTCAGTACCACTGTGCCGGCGAGAACAGTGCGTACAGCTGACCACGCCCCTGTGCGCCCAGGGCCAGGCGGACATGGCCCAGGGTCTGGCGCTGCCCCTGCTGCCGTGGGAGCACGGGAGCTCCTCCACCTGCGCCTCCGTCCAGTAGCGCGTGAGGCAGGACCGTCCCTGGCGGCTGTGAGGACCCGGGCTGGGGCTGTATGGGGCCTGTACTCGCTCGGGCCCCTTCACGCAGCAGACAGCAGCTGCGCCTCGGCCCCGTCAGCACCACTCGAGGAGAAGTGGGGTTCGCACGTCCTGCCCCCCGGGAGCGAGCGCTCCACCTGCTGGCCACCCTTGCTCCTCCGCCTTCCTCTCTGGGCGGCCCCCCACTTCCTCCCAGGCCTGGGGGAGACTGGGGACTGCCTGAGCAAAAGGTGCCTGAGGCTCCTGGAGCCGAGCCCGGAGCCTGGGGCTGGTGGCTGCACGCCCCCGGTCGGCCACCCTGCCCGCCGCAGTCCGGACCCCCACGGCCCCGGGCCTCACCTGCCACAACTTCTCAGCACCAGCGCCGTCACTGCCGCCTGCAGGGCCTTAACTTGCCAAACCCATGAGCAGATTCTGAGAGCCGCTCCAAGCCGGGCAGGTATGAAGCGCCTCCCTCCAGTCGAGACCACCAGCCAAGAGTTGAAAGCAGCAGGTTCCCAGGGCACCGCCGGGTGACTCTGCTGTGAAGCCTGCCCCCGCCCCGCGCCCCACACTCCACCGGCCGCCCGGCCTGGGCCGGCCCTCCCCACCTCGCCTTCCGTCTCCAGCCACACAGTCCGCGGCCCCAGGGTGGCCGTGGTCTCCGGAGGCTGCACGGGGGCCTTGGAGGGACTGGCTTTGACTTCCTGGCCCACGTCCGGTTCAGCCAATTTTGGGGTGTTTTATTTTTTCCTCTCTTTCCTTCTCTCATGTTTTCATCTGCTCTGTTTTAATCTGTTTTGCTGGCTTTCATCTTGGGGTTCTTCTGGCCCCTTTCCTGGGGCTAGAGGCACCCCACCCCAGCCCAGCTGGCCCAGTCCCCAACCACACCAAGGCCACAGCAAGAGTGCTCCCCCGACGCTGTCCCCCTGGTGTCTGCTTCCAACTCGGGATTAATTCGAGGATCTCTCTGTCCTCGGTTAATGTTTTCCAACCGAATGCGTGCATCCTCCCACCCCCGCTGGCGAAACCGAATGAGACCCCAGGAGAGAGATCTGCATGCCCGCGGTCCCGTGTGGACGTGTGGATGGTGGTGCGGCCCCTGCCCCTGCGTGCATGGTGCATGTCCTCTCCGTGGGCTGGAGTCCCTCCGCTGACCTCACTGCCCCGCCCGGTCAGCCCTCTTCGAGGGAAGGGCGGCGTTCCCCACCCTGCGCCCTGCTCCATCCTCCCTGCCTGCATGCGAAATGCAGCAGGGACCACGTCCGTGTCCTCGCGGGTCCCCCGTCTCCGCCCCTGGTGGCGTGCTGAGCGGCCTCAGTGCACCGTCCCTTGGCTCGTCCGCTGTGTCTCTGGCTGGGGGGCTCAGGGCCCCGGCGCTGCCAGCCCTCACGTGCCTCCCCACTGTGTTGCAGAACCGCATGCACGAGTCGCTGAAGCTCTTCGATAGCATCTGCAACAACAAGTGGTTCACAGACACGTCCATCATCCTGTTTCTTAACAAGAAGGACATATTCGAAGAGAAGATCAAGAAGTCTCCACTCACCATCTGCTTTCCGGAGTACACAGGTAGAGGCCGCCACTCTCACGGGGCCGCTGGGCCTCTCCGCCACTTGGGCCACACCACCCCCGAGGGGGCTCCGTCCCCTTCGCTGGGCTCCACAGACACATCAGGCTCTGCCCCAGAGAAGCCAGCAGAGAACCAGAGGCGGGTCCCCCGCCTTCCTTGGAACATGCTGTCGCAAGGGGGCCGGGGCAGCCAGCAGGGGCTTCCTAGTCAGGGGAGGTGGGGCTGGCATCCCGTCCCTGCCACTTACAAGCCGTGTGATCCTGGCAGCCTCCTGACCTCAGCTCGGCCATCTGTGAGCAGAGGCTGGCCGTAGGGCGGCAGTACCACGACGACGCTGGGGTGAGGCGGGGGCTTCGAGCCAGACCGCCCCGCCCCGGCTCTGCCCCTCAGAGCAGGTACACGGCCTCTTGGAGCCTCCGTTTTCCCATCCGTGAGATGGGGGTAATCCCTGTGATTATCCATCCCTTCCTCCAGAGTTGCCAGGAGGACAAAGTGATCAGGCCAGAGAGTAGCATGGCAGTGGGTGCCTAGTACGTGCTCACTGAAGACGGGCTGTTGTAACTGTGATTACAACTGGAAAGGACGCCGAGGGCAGCCCCACCCCAGTGGTTATGCGTCAGAAGGCCTAGGATGTGAGCCTCATGAGCGGCCCTGCTTGCACCTCCCTGCAGAGGGCGCTGTGCCGATGGAGGCCACCTCTGTCAATATTGCCTCAGGGTCCCCCCCTGAGTGTGGGTGGGTGGGCAGCCAGGCCAGGCCCCCGGAGAGCAACAGAGTGGCTAGAATAGCCCAGATGCCCCCTGGCTCTTCACGATGGCCAGGGCCTAATCAGAGAGGCTAGTGGAAGCAGAAGTGGGTATCCCCAGTCTGCCTCGCCCCCCAGCTGAAAAGCACAGGGAGTCAGAGCCCTAGCATGGTGGGCCTGCTAGGGGAGCCCCAGGCTCGCTAAGCTCTTCGATAGCATCTGCAACAACAAGTGGTTCACAGACACGTCCATCATCCTGTTTCTTAACAAGAAGGACATATTCGAAGAGAAGATCAAGAAGTCTCCACTCACCATCTGCTTTCCGGAGTACACAGGTAGAGGCCGCCACTCTCACGGGGCCGCTGGGCCTCTCCGCCACTTGGGCCACACCACCCCCGAGGGGGCTCCGTCCCCTTCGCTGGGCTCCACAGACACATCAGGCTCTGCCCCAGAGAAGCCAGCAGAGAACCAGAGGCGGGTCCCCCGCCTTTCCCTTTGGGAACATGCTGTCGCAAGGGGGCCGGGGCAGCCAGCAGGGGCTTCCTAGTCAGGGGAGGTGGGGCTGGCATCCCGTCCCTGCCACTTACAAGCCGTGTGATCCTGGCAGCCTCCTGACCTCAGCTCGGCCATCTGTGAGCAGAGGCTGGCCGTGGGCGGCAGTACCACGACGACGCTGGGGTGAGGCGGGGGCTTCGAGCCAGACCGCCCGCCCGGCTCTGCCCCTCAGAGCAGGTACACGGCCTCTTGGAGCCTCCGTTTTCCCATCCGTGAGATGGGGGTAATCCCTGTGATTATCCATCCCTTCCTCCAGAGTTGCCAGGAGGACAAAGTGATCAGGCCAGAGAGTAGCATGGCAGTGGGTGCCTAGTACGTGCTCACTGAAGACGGGCTGTTGTAACTGTGATTACAACTGGAAAGGACGCCGAGGGCAGCCCCACCCCAGTGGTTATGCGTCAGAAGGCCTAGGATGTGAGCCTCATGAGCGGCCCTGCTTGCACCTCCCTGCAGAGGGCGCTGTGCCGATGGAGGCCACCTCTGTCAATATTGCCTCAGGGTCCCCCCCTGAGTGTGGGTGGGTGGGCAGCCAGGCCAGGCCCCCGGAGAGCAACAGAGTGGCTAGAATAGCCCAGATGCCCCCTGGCTCTTCACGATGGCCAGGGCCTAATCAGAGAGGCTAGTGGAAGCAGAAGTGGGTATCCCCAGTCTGCCTCGCCCCCCAGCTGAAAAGCACAGGGAGTCAGAGCCCTAGCATGGTGGGCCTGCTAGGGGAGCCCCCGGGCTGAACCCCAGCTCCCCAGGAGTGGATGTGGGGGCCATGGCTTGGAGCCAGGCAAGTGACACAGCTCACTGTCTCCCCTTCCTTGACATTAGGCTGAGTGAACCCTGGGCCAGCCGGGCTGAGCACCCCACATGCCCCCCCGTCAGCCTCCTTTTAACCACATATAAATTGGTAGTAGGGGAGGGTCCATGGATCCTGCCCTGGGTGACCCGGGCTGTGGCCCACAGAGCAGCAGAAGCAAGGTGGGTCAGGGCCTGCTTGGTGCTGATGAGGTCCCAGGCATCCTCTCCCTCACCTCCAGCCCAGATTTGGGACAGAGCTGTGGTCTGGTGGACCCGCCAGGCCTGGTCTGGGCCCCTGTGCACGGGGGCTGGGTATGCCCTGTCCCCGCGGGTGTGCCCCTCCTGGGCTTCCGGTCTGCACAGCAGTCACCCCAGTGTAGCGCTGTGGCTCCACACCCAGCCCTCTCCTTCCCTCCCTTCCTCAGGGGGGCATGACGGCCCGACCTGGGCCTGTGGAGGCTTCAGGCAGAGGTAGGAGTCCCGTTCTGTTCCTCCCTGAACAGCAGCTGCTCTCCTGAAACCCCTCTGCCGGCTCACCAGGACAGAGCAATGTGGCAGCAAACCGGCAAGCCAGTTCTTCCTCCCTGGAGGGTGGACATGGGGAGAAGGAAGGGGAAAGGAAGGAGGCCGGGGGTGGCGGGCGAGAGGAAGGAGGCCAGGTCAGCTCGCAGGGACTGCAGGGTGTCCACCCAGCTTGCCCGGCAGCGGCCAAGGGCGGAGGCGTGCCTGTCTGCTCCACGGAGTCCCCACTGGCAGAGGGCTGGCCAACCTCCAGCCCCCTGCAAGGGCTGGCTCAGACTTCTTTGGGCAGGACCCCTCAGAAGAAAGCATCTTTGCATCGGGGACCCATAGGTACATCTGTGAAACCTGAAACACGAGTCCACGAAACCATGCCCACCCTTAGTGCGTGAGGCTCTGTGGGGCCTGATCTCTTGCCCTCCCTGAACTCAGCTTGTTTCGAGACTTGAACCCCAGCCCCCCCCAGCAAAAGCAGGAGTGACCCATGGTGGGCCTGCTAGGGAGCCCCCGGGCTGAACCCCAGCTCCCCAGGAGTGGATGTGGGGGCCATGGCTTGGAGCCAGGCAAGTGACACAGCTCACTGTCTCCCCTTCCTTGACATTAGGCTGAGTGAACCCTGGGCCAGCCGGGCTGAGCACCCCACATGCCCCCCCGTCAGCCTCCTTTTAACCACATATAAATTGGTAGTAGGGGAGGGTCCATGGATCCTGCCCTGGGTGACCCGGGCTGTGGCCCACAGAGCAGCAGAAGCAAGGTGGGTCAGGGCCTGCTTGGTGCTGATGAGGTCCCAGGCATCCTCTCCCTCACCTCCAGCCCAGATTTGGGACAGAGCTGTGGTCTGGTGGACCCGCCAGGCCTGGTCTGGGCCCCTGTGCACGGGGGCTGGGTATGCCCTGTCCCCGCGGGTGTGCCCCTCCTGGGCTTCCGGTCTGCACAGAAGTCACCCCAGTGTAGCGCTGTGGCTCCACACCCAGCCCTCTCCTTCCCTCCCTTCCTCAGGGGGGCATGACGGCCCGACCTGGGCCTGTGGAGGCTTCAGGCAGAGGTAGGAGTCCCGTTCTGTTCCTCCCTGAACAGCAGCTGCTCTCCTGAAACCCCTCTGCCGGCTCACCAGGACAGAGCAATGTGGCAGCAAACCGGCAAGCCAGTTCTTCCTCCCTGGAGGGTGGACATGGGGAGAAGGAAGGGGAAAGGAAGGAGGCCGGGGGTGGCGGGCGAGAGGAAGGAGGCCAGGTCAGCTCGCAGGGACTGCAGGGTGTCCACCCAGCTTGCCCGGCAGCGGCCAAGGGCGGAGGCGTGCCTGTCTGCTCCACGGAGTCCCCACTGGCAGAGGGCTGGCCAACCTCCAGCCCCCTGCAAGGGCTGGCTCAGACTTCTTTGGGCAGGACCCCTCAGAAGAAAGCATCTTTGCATCGGGGACCCATAGGTACATCTGTGAAACCTGAAACACGAGTCCACGAAACCATGCCCACCCTTAGTGCGTGAGGCTCTGTGGGGCCTGATCTCTTGCTTCCTTCATTGTTTAAACTGGACGTGAACCAGGGGCTTGATTTCATGGCCTGCTGTGGATTGAACTGAGTTGTCATTAGATTCTTCCTGCAGGGGTGTCACTAAGGGGTCCCCAGTATCTGCTCCCGAGCCCGTGGCCTGACCGGTCTCCAGATGGGGGCGTCGGCTCACCAGCTTGTGACCTGGTCTCTCCCGCAGGCCCCAGCTCCTTCACGGAAGCCGTGGCTCACATCCAGGCGCAGTACGAGAGCAAGAACAAGTCAGCCCACAAGGAGATCTACACCCACGTCACCTGCGCCACCGATACCAACAACATCCAGTTTGTCTTTGACGCCGTGACGGACGTCATCATCGCCAAAAACCTTCGGGGCTGTGGCCTCTACTGAGCCCTGGCCGCCCCGCCCCGCCGCCCACCACCCCGCCCGGCCTGCTCCCCAGCCCCGCCCTGGAACCAGAGCTCCGCCACCTCCCCACCCCCTCTCTGCCCTGGCCAAGGAAGCGCCAGCGGCCAGCACCGAGGGGGACGGGAAGTGCCCTCCACAGCCACCCTGGCCCCACACTCCAGAGCACGTGGTAACGGGGCTTGTCGGGGCGCTGCGTGCCCGCCCGCAGAGATGGGTGACTCGCTGTCTGTGCTGCGTTGCTGAGTGCTTTCCACGGGGGAGCGGGCTGTGGGGTCAAGGCCGCCGTCAGCCCAGAGTGGGTGCGCCTTCCACGCAGTGATACACGCGCGAAGTCCTGGGGTCTCCTTCTGTCGTTCGAACTGCAGGGGAGGGGGCAGTGGGAGCCGCTGCTCAGCTTTTCTTGGGGCGTCTCTGGTCGAGGGCAGCTCCGTCAGCAAAAGCCAGGGTGGGCCCGGGCCACCAGCTGCGTGTGGGTCTGGGTGGGGATGGTCATCAGGCCTTGGCCAGTGCCTCCCTCCTCCCCACCTTGGATCTCAGCCCCGGACGCCAGCCTTCCCTTCTTTGGGCTCCCCAGAACCCTCGCAGGGCACCCCTACCTCCAACTCCCTGTAGGTCTGGAAATGCTTCCAAGACTGACTTCTTGGAAAGACACGTGGGGGCTGGAGGGAGGGCTCGAGTCCCGCAGTGCGTGGACAGAGGCAGAGGAAAGAGACGGAGGGGAGGGCAGGGCGGGGGCTCTGCTGTGGACTGCTGTGGGGGGCCAGCGAGCTGCCCCTGCAGGCCCCAGGACGGCTCCCCTACGTCTCCCATCAGCCGGGCCTCGAGTGGACGCTCTGGAGTGTGAGCAGATGTGCTTTTTCCTGTCAAATTTACGGTGAATCCAGTGCGGATCAGCCGGGGCCGCAGGGGACCGGGGGACCCAGAGGTCCTGGGGCGGAGGCGGCCCGGGGAGGCGTGGACACGGCTCCCGTAGCCAATGTCCCAGCCTCCTTCTGGCTTGGTGAAGAAATCAGAGTCTGTCTGTAGCCTTTGGGGTCCCTGGGGGCAGAGGAGAGCAGGTGGACGGCCCGCCGCACTGGCAGGTGCGCTGTGAGGGGTGCAGCCTGGTTTCTACACACACCCAGCCACATCCTCCAGACTGAGTCCCGAGAGCCCTTGGAGGGGCTTTGCTACAGAGATCCCTGAGCAGGAAAGGGTGACCCAGGCCCTGGCTGGCCTGGGACAGTGAGTCCTCCCGGACTCTCCTGAGTGCCTCTCGGTGGCTGACGCCACAACCCACACTCCCGGCAGATCCTCTGTGCTTGGACGGTGACTCTGCCCGGGGAGCCAGATGTGCCCAGGGGAGAGGGGCTGCCCGTCAAGGGGGCTCCGGCTCCCTTTTCAGGCCCCTCTGCTCCCCCAGCCCCCACTCGGAGCTCTGCTCTGCCCCGGGTCAGGCAGGACCCCTGAACTCCCAACACAGCTGCCAGCTGCCCTGCAGTCGGGAGCCCTGGGCTTCTTATTTCCCACCAGCAGGGCTCTGGGTGGTGGACGGGAGACCCCGGGCACCTTCCCTAGTGCCAAATGCCCACAGGGGGGCTGAGCCCGCCCCGCCCCCAGCTCTCTGGCTGCTGCCCCTGACCTCCTGGGAACTCGCCAGGCAGCCAGGGCCCAGGAGCTGCCCCGCCCACATCAGATCCGTTTTGGTCTTCTTTGCCTTGCTGTGTGCCGTGCCTCCAACCAGGTGCTGAGTCTGGCAGAGGTCAGGGCCCTGGAGCCAGCTGCCTGTGTGCCTCATGTGGGCAGCCCGGGCCTGTCAGGCCATCTTGCCCAGCACTGAAGACAGCGGTTACTTCCGGGGACCCCCACCCTGGGTGTGGCCAGCTGTGCCCCTCTCTGCCCTGTGACCCCAGGCTTAAAGGCAGCTGACAAGCCCCGCCTCTAAGGCCATCATCCTGGAGGTGGGAGTCACTGGTCCCCCTCTCAGGCAGCAGGCAGGCATGAGGGTCCCAGGCCCAGCCCGCCCTGCCTGCAGCGCTGGGACGGTGGGGAGCGGGGCCTGGGACCTTCCTGCCCCTCCCTCCCCTTGGCCGCCTGTCCTCTCTCTGAGCCCCTGCCTGGCTCAGCGCCCGTGCTGCTCCTGTGCCCTGACCGCGCCTGCCCAGGGGTCCCGGGCTGCCCCGTCGCAGCCCCACGGGTGTCTGGGGTGAAACGCCCCCCTGTCCACTGCGCTCCACTGCGTCGTCACAGGCGGCTGCCCCCCGAGGAGGAGCGGCTGAGGTGGCAGATGGGTTTCGGCTCCGTCGTGGGTGTGAGGGCCCAGGGGCAGTGCTGCGAGTGACCAGACGTGGGTGGTTCTCTTAGCCGCCGTGGCCCCGTGTGCGCCCACACAGGCCGTGCTCCAGCTCTCTGAGTGACTGGTTCATCCGGGAGGGGCCCCGTGGAGGCCGTGCCTGCCATCTGGATGCCGGGGGGCCACGTCTGTGTCCTGAGCCAAAGAGCCAGTGCTTGGCCTTCCCACTGAGAGCCCAGGGAGGCCCCAGGGCGCGCTGGCCTGAACAGGAGGGGGCCGTGCCCGAGGCCCGTGGACAGGCACCGCAGAGCCTGTGGGCCCCGAGGAGGGGGCAGGGTCTGCCCAGCCCTGAGCACGGCTCAGGGCCTCTCACCAACAGCTCCAGCGTTCTGGTTCCAGGGCCCCCTTCAGAACACCAGAGCACTAGATGCCTCGTCACTCTGGCCCCGGCAGAGCCTGGTGGCCCATGGCCACATGCTCCGACCATGGGGCAGGAGGCAGAGCCTGGGCAGGAAACCCCCCTCATCTGGTGCCAGGAGGCAGCTCTGCCTCCCGCCCCTCCCCCACGCCCAGCCCCACGCCCCACTGACAGGAACGGAAGGCCCGCCGCCCCCACGTCCGTCCTCTGTGAGTCCACAAGTGCCCTCTACCCAGAACCCCACAACCAGGCTGTCGGGACACCCCCAGCAGGGAGACCTAAGTGTCAGCTCGCCCCGACCCTCCGCTTTTGACGGGTGCAAGGGGAGTTCTCCCATGGCGTCACCTCACCCTGCGACAGCTTCTGAGTGGTCCTGCCGGCGCGCTCTGGCTTGCGTCGCGCCTGGCCCCTCTGCCTCTCCCCTTGGCCTGACCCCACCCATGGAGGCCAAGTACGGCCCTCTTGGTGACTACATCCACCGCAGTCCAGGCCTCAGGCTCTGTTTTCCAGACCAGGCAGTGTCCTGCCTGGCCTCCTTTTTGAGAATTCGGGCACACAGGGCCTCCTCGGGTGCCCTCTGCCCTTCCCTAAGCCTTCCGAAGCCTTCGGGCACAGCCTGGTGGTTTCTCAGAAACTGAGGCCCGAGGCTCCAGCTCCAGGGCCACCAGAGATTCAAGCCGGGGTTCCAAAGGCCCGCACTCCCAGACCGTCCCCCACGTCAAGACTAGACACAATGGCCAGACCAGGAACAGGGTCTGTGAGCCGCTGCCCCCAAACCTCTCCCTGGCCCCATTGATTCAAGTCCTCAGCCCTCCTGCGTGGGAACAAAGTAGGGCCTTCCCTTGGGGGCTCCAGACAGACCCCATTCCAACCAGGTGAAGGCCCCTGTGAGGGGAGGGCCTGGTCAGGGCAGAAGTAGAGAGAAGGCCCACCCAGGCCCCGTGCACCCAGATCACCAGCATGAACACAGCCCACTCCCTGCAGAGCCAGCCGCTCACGGGCACCACTGCCCCGGGGCCTGGCCTCTCCCCCACCCCGCACAGCTGCACCCTGTCCCTGCTGCCTCCCTGAGCAGCCCGGCCCTTCATCTCCCATTCTCCTCTGCCTCGGTCCCCCCACGTCCTCAGCACCCCATGCCTCCGCCTCTCCCTGTGCCGGCAGAGGGGGGCCCAGGCGCCCCCCTCCTTCCTTAGCAAACGTCCTCTCTTAGGTACAGCGGCCCCACCTCCCGGCCCCACCTCCACCCACCCCTATTAACTGTAATTTTGTAAGAAGAGTGACTCGTTGGTTTAATAAATCTCTAGTCGTCGTAATAATTTATTGGCTGCCGTAATGTATTTATTAGTCACCTACCATTAATAAAAAGTGCCAGCTTTTTCTAGTGTGAGTGTGGAATGTTGTATCAGTGCCCCCGCTGCTTCTGCCGGGGGGGGTGGCCCCCACATGGCCACGTGTCCTGGGGCTGGACTGCGGGCCGCCTGGCAGAGCGCACGGCGTGCCGGGGCAGCCTCCAGGTGACAGGGGTGTCGTGAGGGCAGAGTGGGAGAGACAGGAAGGTGACGCTGGCAGGGTGGGTGGTGCCGCCTGCCGGGACCCCTGGCTTCCTTCTCTCCTCTCGATCATTGATTCTGCTCTTCTGAACTTGTTCCGGCGTCGTGTTCTCTGGGCAAGCACGGGAGGACAAGCTGGGTCTCGGCTGCTTGGTGATGGGTTCCAGTGGGTTCAGAGTGACGGCAGTGAGGTCTGCGGGGGGAGGAGGGGGTCTCAGTGCCGGCGCCTCCCTTCCCCACCGCCTTCCGTCGTCTCCCTCCGTCCGTCCAGACGCACTCCCACGCTGCCCCTGGAACGAGGGCTGCCTGGGGAGCCCCGCTGCCTCTCAGCTCTCCCTGCTCTGTGCCGCTCGCTCACTCACTGGAACCGGGACACGTGTGTGCATTTCCTCTCCCCTGACTAGACTGTGAGCTCCCTGTGAGCAGGAGCCTGTGCTGGTCATTCCTGTGGCCCTGCTGAGGGCTGCAGCCGACCCACTCTGCGACCTTCGGGGTGCAGCGAGGGCCCACCCAGGCCCGTGCACCCAGATCACCAGCATGAACACAGCCCACTCCCTGCAGAGCCAGCCGCTCACGGGCACCACTGCCCTGGGCCTGGCCTCTCCCCCACCCCGCACAGCTGCACCCTGTCCCTGCTGCCTCCCTGAGCAGCCCGGCCCTTCATCTCCCATTCTCCTCTGCCTCGGTCCCCCCACGTCCTCAGCACCCCATGCCTCCGCCTCTCCCTGTGCCGGCAGAGGGGGGCCCAGGCGCCCCCCTCCTTCCTTAGCAAACGTCCTCTCTTAGGTACAGCGGCCCCACCTCCCGGCCCCACCTCCACCCACCCCTATTAACTGTAATTTTGTAAGAAGAGTGACTCGTTGGTTTAATAAATCTCTAGTCGTCGTAATAATTTATTGGCTGCCGTAATGTATTTATTAGTCACCTACCATTAATAAAAAGTGCCAGCTTTTTCTAGTGTGAGTGTGGAATGTTGTATCAGTGCCCCCGCTGCTTCTGCCGGGGGGGGTGGCCCCCACATGGCCACGTGTCCTGGGGCTGGACTGCGGGCCGCCTGGCAGAGCGCACGGCGTGCCGGGGCAGCCTCCAGGTGACAGGGGTGTCGTGAGGGCAGAGTGGGAGAGACAGGAAGGTGACGCTGGCAGGGTGGGTGGTGCCGCCTGCCGGGACCCCTGGCTTCCTTCTCTCCTCTCGATCATTGATTCTGCTCTTCTGAACTTGTTCCGGCGTCGTGTTCTCTGGGCAAGCACGGGAGGACAAGCTGGGTCTCGGCTGCTTGGTGATGGGTTCCAGTGGGTTCAGAGTGACGGCAGTGAGGTCTGCGGGGGGAGGAGGGGGTCTCAGTGCCGGCGCCTCCCTTCCCCACCGCCTTCCGTCGTCTCCCTCCGTCCGTCCAGACGCACTCCCACGCTGCCCCTGGAACGAGGGCTGCCTGGGGAGCCCCGCTGCCTCTCAGCTCTCCCTGCTCTGTGCCGCTCGCTCACTCACTGGAACCGGGACACGTGTGTGCATTTCCTCTCCCCTGACTAGACTGTGAGCTCCCTGTGAGCAGGAGCCTGTGCTGGTCATTCCTGTGGCCCTGCTGAGGGCTGCAGCCGACCCACTCTGCGACCTTCGGGGTGCAGCGAGGGCCCGAGCCTTAGCCCACTGGGACCCGAGCCTGGGCAGATGGCCTGGATTGTTCCCTCGGGCCCATGCTCGGTGGCCTCCAGACCTTCAGTCCAGCCCACATGCCAGGTGGGCACAGGGTCCCCACTCTCAGCTCGGGTCTCCCTGGTGGGCCCTTGTGGACCTGGGAGTGCCCTGGGCATGTGTCCCCACCACGTACCCCTGCATCCGTCGATCAAGCCAAGCTCGTTGGGCAGTGAGTTGGGACCTTGCCTCTGAATGTGGGCTTCCAGCTCACGGCTGAGCAGCTGTCGGACGAGGTTCTGCCGCGGGGGGAAGGCGTTTCCTGTTGAATGCTTGGCTCGGAGGGAGTCTCCTCTGCCCTCCTAGTGGCCGGGGACCCTGGGTGCTCCCAGTCCTGGCCCTGCACACGGATCCGCTTGGCCTCTCTAGAAACCTCCGCCTACCCGTTTCTGAGCAGGCTTCTCTGAGAGGCCGCCGAGTGGAAGTGTCTTGCATTTTCTCCATTTGAGTATGACTGCAGTGACCGACTGGCAGAAATTTGCAGGGGGGGGAACTGGTTGAGGCCCAGAGGGCAATAAGATCGTAGGGGTTTGCTGAATTTATGGGGCAGAGGGACAGGATGATCCTATTCACTACAGGTTCCGGGAGCCTGGTAAAAGTGCGGGGTTGCCAGGGGGCGGCTAAGAACCCAGAGCACCCCCTTCACCAACTGGCTGGGCTGTACGAACAGGGGCTTGGCGCCGATGCCCTTTACAGGTCACTGGCATAATAACGCAGTCATGGAGGAGATCACCAGACACGTGCGGCTAGCTGTGACCCTCTGACCCTATATTCTAAAGCCTACCGACTGCTCACACTGGCCGGAAAACCCGTGTGACAGAAGCCCTGGTCTGGCCCAGAAGCTGGGTGCACGTCTCTGCCCTTCCCCGTCCCAGCTGTTGCCACCTCTCTGCGTCCCCTGAGGATCAGTGGGGTTAAATGACGTGAGGCAGGGAAGAGCTGGCAGAGTGGGGCGCACTGACAGGTGGGGTCACTTCCCATTCCTCCCACTCAGCTGGAGGGAGACAATGTGAAGCCACTCCCCGAGCTCTGCTGCCCGCCCGTCTGTCTCCAGGGGTAACGCCCGGGGACACCCACACCACTGCTCTGCTCTCTCCTGCCACTTGCTTCGATGTTCTTACTTCAGAGGAAGCTGTGAGGGGCAGACCCAGGGAGCTGGGCTTGCGGTGGACAGGTGGCCGGGGTTCGGACAGGGGTCGTCCCCCTTGCCCCCCCGGAGAGGGCGTTCACAGGGGAGCCACCTTCCCGTGCTGAAATGGGTTCATTCTCAGAGAACAAACTTCCAAGAAAGACTGCCTGACGTCCTGCAGTAGAATAGGGCCACCCTTGCCAGGGTGGAAGGCTGTGCCCCGGGGTCCTGCCTGATCACAAGTGTGCATCATATTCTTTCATTTGCTAAACTCTTTTGTGCAAAGTGGTTCTGCACGTCTGCAGGTCTTAAAGCCCTTGGAACCTGACCTGTGGTTCAGTTAGATGCAGCCCGAGGTGGCATGCCTGCAGGCAGCCTGGGCAGGAGGGTTGCCCCAGCCCGGGGGAAGCTGGCAGGCGCCTGGCGTGCCTTCTCCCCTTAGGCCACAGGAGCGGCCCAGCGTCCATCTCCACTCGCGGAGCACACCCCGCCCACAGGTTAGCAGGAGAGGTATGGACATGAAGGCCAAGCCCAGCTCGCAGGCTCCCACCCAGCGACACCTCCAGCACACATACACACACATGCAGGGAGACCCTCCCGTGGCTGCAGACTGCAGAGGGGAGGGCTCGGACCCCCGCCCTCCGCCTCCCCCGGAGCCCTGCTTGGTTCCCAGTCCCGTCTCTGCCCCTGGCCCCCGACGGGGGTCCAGGTTGCTCTGAACGCTGGACTCGAGAAGCTGCGTGCTGTGCTCGTCCATCTGTCAGCCTTCCGAGGAGCCGCGGGGGCCCAGGAGCCCCTCCTGAGCTGCCAGGCAGCCCAGGCCCTGCCTTTCAAGCCTAACTGTCATCTTCTCTGTCCCTGTCTCCGTGTCTGTCCCTCTCGCTGTCTGTCTGGCTCTCGCTCCCTCCCCGCCTGGGGCTGCAGAACCGCATGCACGAGTCTCTCATGCTCTTCGACTCCATCTGTAACAACAAGTTCTTCATCGATACCTCCATCATTCTCTTCCTCAACAAGAAAGATCTCTTTGGGGAGAAGATCAAGAAGTCACCTCTGACCATCTGCTTTCCCGAGTACACAGGTGGGTGCCGCGGGGGCCTGCCGGGGACCCGTGTCTCCTGAGCAGCTGGCAGGCAGGCAGGGGTGGAGGAGGCGAGGGTGCGACCAGGTCTGGCCCTTCCTGGGGCGCTGCCCAGGGCGTGGTGGGAAGTGGACCCTCGCGATGCACGCACGTGGTGACCACGTGACTTGGAGGGATGTGACAGGACCTGGAGGCCAGCCTCCCAGCTTCCGCTTCTGTGCTGATCTCCCATCTCCTCACTACCCCTCCCGAAGCCCTGGCCTGGGCTGCTGCCGGATCACACGGCACTAGTGCCTGCACTAGAGAGGGTGGACATGCGCTCGGTGAGCGGGCCTGGGCTACCTCAGCCTTGCCTTTCTCTTCGCCAGCAATCCGCCCCGCCCCGCCCCGCCCCGCCACGTCCACCTACTGGCTCCTGCTCTCCCTCCATCCTGGACTTTTCCCCAAACCACCCCGACCCTGTGGGCCTCCTCCCGCCCCGCCCGCCTTTCTTCCGTCGCTTCTCCTTCCCATCTGGCTCCACGGAGCATGCCACGCACCCTCGGTGATGAGCAGCTGACAGAGGCTGGCTGTGTGGGATGGCTCAGGAGGCCAGAGCCCAGCCTAGGTTGTACCACCCCCTGGGAAGTTTCTAGAGGCCCCTGGGATGGCAGCAGAGATGTGTCCCCAGTGGGCTCAGTCAGGAACCCTCTCCCTGACAACCCCAGGGCTTAGGCTCAGCTCCCAGGGTGACATGGATCTCTAAACCCAGCCGAATTGCAGAAGCGATGGGTGCTGGTCCTCTGCCACTGCTGGTAGCAGTCCCTTGGGTGCGGAGGCGCACTGTCCTGGTGTCCCCAGCTGCCTTTCAAGCCTAACTGTCATCTTCTCTGTCCCTGTCTCCGTGTCTGTCCCTCTCGCTGTCTGTCTGGCTCTCGCTCCCTCCCCGCCTGGGGCTGCAGAACCGCATGCACGAGTCTCTCATGCTCTTCGACTCCATCTGTAACAACAAGTTCTTCATCGATACCTCCATCATTCTCTTCCTCAACAAGAAAGATCTCTTTGGGGAGAAGATCAAGAAGTCACCTCTGACCATCTGCTTTCCCGAGTACACAGGTGGGTGCCGCGGGGGCCTGCCGGGGACCCGTGTCTCCTGAGCAGCTGGCAGGCAGGCAGGGGTGGAGGAGGCGAGGGTGCGACCAGGTCTGGCCCTTCCTGGGGCGCTGCCCAGGGCGTGGTGGGAAGTGGACCCTCGCGATGCACGCACGTGGTGACCACGTGACTTGGAGGGATGTGACAGGACCTGGAGGCCAGCCTCCCAGCTTCCGCTTCTGTGCTGATCTCCCATCTCCTCACTACCCCTCCCGAAGCCCTGGCCTGGGCTGCTGCCGGATCACACGGCACTAGTGCCTGCACTAGAGAGGGTGGACATGCGCTCGGTGAGCGGGCCTGGGCTACCTCAGCCTTGCCTTTCTCTTCGCCAGCAATCCGCCCCGCCCCGCCCCGCCCCGCCACGTCCACCTACTGGCTCCTGCTCTCCCTCCATCCTGGACTTTTCCCCAAACCACCCCGACCCTGTGGGCCTCCTCCCGCCCCGCCCGCCTTTCTTCCGTCGCTTCTCCTTCCCATCTGGCTCCACGGAGCATGCCACGCACCCTCGGTGATGAGCAGCTGACAGAGGCTGGCTGTGTGGGATGGCTCAGGAGGCCAGAGCCCAGCCTAGGTTGTACCACCCCCTGGGAAGTTTCTAGAGGCCCCTGGGATGGCAGCAGAGATGTGTCCCCAGTGGGCTCAGTCAGGAACCCTCTCCCTGACAACCCCAGGGCTTAGGCTCAGCTCCCAGGGTGACATGGATCTCTAAACCCAGCCGAATTGCAGAAGCGATGGGTGCTGGTCCTCTGCCACTGCTGGTAGCAGTCCCTTGGGTGCGGAGGAGGGCGCACTGTCCTGAGGCTGTCCCCAGGTTGCAGAGAGGGAGGCGGGGCAGGTTTCGGGGGTCAGGAGCTTGATCTCCAGCAGGAAGGCAGGCTGGAGCCTGGCCACAGACAAGGACAGGTCTGTTGCCTGTGTGTGTCAGCCAGACCACACTGCAGACAGGCTGCCCACCGCGTGGGGGGAGCACGGGGAGGAGCCAAGAGCACAGTGCCCAGGTCTGCCCCCTGCCTGCCACCAGAGCCTCAGTACCACCCAGAGGACGGACCCTGAGGAAGGGGCACTGGCCGTGGACAAGGTGCCCGCTGCAGGGTGGGGTTGAGTACAGGCAGGCACGGGACAGGCCAGGGAGGGCCCTGCCCGCGGGAGAGCCAGGCCATGGCCCTTCTTGGCAGCCACCTCTCCCAGCCCCAGCAAGGCACTGAGGACCCACTCGGGTCTTCAGAAAGGCCTGGTGACTGGCTGGGACTCGGCAGCCCCTCTCAGTCCTGTGCCAGCTCCAGGGGCAGGTCTGCGCCCAGTGTTCTTGTCTCCAGAGACCTGGTGCCCGGGAGCCCAATTCAAGAAATAGCCCAGGGAGGGGTCAGCTGTGTTGTCTGGGGCACATCCAGGGAGAGTCAATCTGAATTTGGGAAACATTTGAATTCTTCAAGGTCTCCAGAAGTGAAGTGAAAGCCACTCATTCGTGTCTGACTATTAGCAAGCCCGTGGACTGTAGCCTGCCGGGCTCCTCTGTCCATGGGATTCTCGAGGCAGAAATACTGGACTGGGTCGCCATGCCTTTCTCCAGGGGATCTTCCTGACCTGGGGACCAAGTTCAGACAACATGACAGATGACTGACGGTCAATGTGGTGGCCCCTGGGAGTGCCTAGGCCTGTGGGACGAAACCAGCCAGAGGGGCTGGGGCCTGCAGGTGGGCGTCTGGGTGTCCACGGGGAGCTCTGAGGGACTGCCCGGCTGTGTGAGGGCGCAGACCCAGTGGGCACTGAGAAGGCAGAACGGGGCACCCCCAGAGTCACTCCTGGGCACTTGGCACCTCCATGGGTGTCGTCTTGGCCCCCTCTGCACAGGAAGCTGTGACTTGGTGGGGTCCCTCTGGGGCTGTGTCTGGTCCCTGAGCTGCCACCAACTTAATGGCTTCACTGTGTCGGTGGCCTGCCAACAGCGGGGTTGTGGAGGCTTGGCCCTGACCCCACCCAGGGGCACCCCACCTCTCAGCCTTGACCCTTCGCGATTATTTACGTGGCTGCAGACACCTTCCGCGCCCAAGCTGCAGCCCCCCCGCGCTCACACCCAGCCACTGGAGAGCGGGGCGGCGGGGTGGGCGGAGGAGCTACGTCCTCCACGTCAGACTGCATCAGAGCCACGCTGGCCAGGTCCTAGGGTGCCGAAGAAGGTGGGGTGGCTGACTCGATGGGCTTTCCGGCAGTTCTGGGTCGGTCCGTGTTTCACAGGGATTGAAAACCAGAGCACGGACCCACGGGGCTTGGGTGGCGGCTGGAGGGCAGACTGTCCTCACGCCATCCACACAGACAGCCCACCAGACCCTGGACAGGATCAAAGGCGCAGCCAAGGAGCTGCGGGCGGGAGTGGGGCCCCAATTGGTATTCCAGTGGCACCAGCCCCTGAAACCTCCCTCCTGGGGTGGGGGGGTACGCATGCCCCCATCCTGGCCACTCACCCAAGAATGGGGACAGCTCGGAGACAGTCCCAGCCCTACCGGCGGCCTCTGCTTTAGAGGAAGCCTCAAGGACGGAGTGTGGGCCTGGCATCCAGCATGCCTGGCACCTCCATCCCGTTGGGCACGCCTGCACCAGGAGCCGCAGGCGTGGTGTGGGCCAGGGCTGCATGTGGTGAGGGGTGGCCCCGCCAGCCCCATGTGTTCATCCAGAAGCCCACGGGGCCAGCCTGTGGCCACGGTCCACCCGGGTCCCCGAGGGACCCCCGTGTAGAAGTGGTGTGGGCCAGAGCTTGGCGTGGTGAAGGGCGGCCCCGCATGCTCATCCAGAAACCCACAGGGCCAGCCTGTGGCCACGGTCCGCCCAGGTCCCCAGGAGGCCCCCGTGTGAATACCAAGGGAAGGACAGGCAAACGCTCAGTCGCGTGTGGTTTTTGACGTGAGATGTGACTCAGCCTTGGAGGAGGGCCCCAGGCAGCCTCCTGGAGCAGCTCACGGCCTCCCACCCCCACCCCCGGCCAGCGCTCACCAGGGCCTCCTCCCCGCTCTGCTCTGTCTCCTTACAGGCTCCAACACCTATGAAGATGCCGCCGCCTACATCCAAGCACAATTTGAAAGCAAAAACCGCTCACCCAACAAAGAAATTTATTGTCACATGACTTGTGCCACAGACACAAACAATATCCAGGTGGTATTTGACGCCGGCACCGACATCATCATTGCCAAGGACCTCCGGGGCTGCGGCTTGTACTGACCTCTCGTCCTGTATAGCAACCTATTTGGTAATGATTCCCCAAAAATCCCACAATCAGGGTGCCGAAGAAGGTGGGGTGGCTGACTCGATGGGCTTTCCGGCAGTTCTGGGTCGGTCCGTGTTTCACAGGGATTGAAAACCAGAGCACGGACCCACGGGGCTTGGGTGGCGGCTGGAGGGCAGACTGTCCTCACGCCATCCACACAGACAGCCCACCAGACCCTGGACAGGATCAAAGGCGCAGCCAAGGAGCTGCGGGCGGGAGTGGGGCCCCAATTGGTATTCCAGTGGCACCAGCCCCTGAAACCTCCCTCCTGTGGCGGGTGGGTACGCATGCCCCCATCCTGGCCACTCACCCAAGAATGGGGACAGCTCGGAGACAGTCCCAGCCCTACCGGCGGCCTCTGCTTTAGAGGAAGCCTCAAGGACGGAGTGTGGGCCTGGCATCCAGCATGCCTGGCACCTCCATCCCGTTGGGCACGCCTGCACCAGGAGCCGCAGGCGTGGTGTGGGCCAGGGCTGCATGTGGTGAGGGGTGGCCCCGCCAGCCCCATGTGTTCATCCAGAAGCCCACGGGGCCAGCCTGTGGCCACGGTCCACCCGGGTCCCCGAGGGACCCCCGTGTAGAAGTGGTGTGGGCCAGAGCTTGGCGTGGTGAAGGGCGGCCCCGCATGCTCATCCAGAAACCCACAGGGCCAGCCTGTGGCCACGGTCCGCCCAGGTCCCCAGGAGGCCCCCGTGTGAATACCAAGGGAAGGACAGGCAAACGCTCAGTCGCGTGTGGTTTTTGACGTGAGATGTGACTCAGCCTTGGAGGAGGGCCCCAGGCAGCCTCCTGGAGCAGCTCACGGCCTCCCACCCCCACCCCCGGCCAGCGCTCACCAGGGCCTCCTCCCCGCTCTGCTCTGTCTCCTTACAGGCTCCAACACCTATGAAGATGCCGCCGCCTACATCCAAGCACAATTTGAAAGCAAAAACCGCTCACCCAACAAAGAAATTTATTGTCACATGACTTGTGCCACAGACACAAACAATATCCAGGTGGTATTTGACGCCGTCACCGACATCATCATTGCCAACAACCTCCGGGGCTGCGGCTTGTACTGACCTCTCGTCCTGTATAGCAACCTATTTGGTAATGATTCCAGCACCCACAGAAAAGCTTGCACACATACACACACCCTGCCCCCGCCAACTAACAAATGCAAGTTGGTAAACAAACTCCAAAAAAATCATAACAAACCTTATATATAGACAAATATAGATTAAAGGTTTTTTTAGTCTGTACTAGAAAGAGCTTCAGACAGAACTGACCACCATTCCATTGCTCATCAAGCCTCCTGGGACGGCACCTGAGCGTGCACTTAAATGCGTGCGCGCACACACACGGCGATGTGAGTCCTGATGTGGGAGTCCATCCTTTTAAGAACAGCCACGTGATTTCACACTCTGAGACCCATGTCTGTGAGCAGGGAGAGGGCGAGGAGAGCCCTGGCCTCGGTCCGGCTCTTCCTCTGCTTCCACCCGCTCAGCCTGTGCTCTAGGTTTTGTACTGCTCTTGTGCAAATTCCAGAATCCTTTAAAAAACGGCCAACACCCCAAATGTCTCCCTGCCCTATACTTCCAACAACAGAAAAATTAAGGATGCGTCTCTTGTGGGTGGTGGAGGTTGTTAACTTCAAGAATTTAGAAGAATCACTGCTCTGATCAATTCACTGTCTCCTGAGTTTTCTTTATTCCCGCTAACAAGGCCAGAGTCAGACAGGAGACTCAGTATGCTTTCTACCAGCAGCTGAAGGGCGGGGCCGGGCGAAGGTCACCTGCAGAGCTGAAGCTGATCCTCAGGCTCCCCACTCCCAGAGGGCGAGAGAAAGCCAGGGCGAGGGGTGGAGACGGGCCTGAGTGGCCTGAGGAGGGAGCTCATCTGCAGACCTGGCTGGGTCAGGGTCCCTGGGGTCAGGCCTCCCTTGGGATCCTGACCTCCACCCCCTGCAATGCTGCCCCGCCTCGCCCTACCCCAACAGTGTTCAACATGTTGGAGGGTTTGTTGGTTGGTTGGTTGGTTGGTGTTTTAAATCAAGGAAAATGGTCCGACTGGACCCCTTGTCTCTCTCTCTACAGACTGCTTCACGGACTCTTTGCTGTTGACGTTGATCTCCTGGTAGCATGACCTTTTGGCCTTTGTAAGACACACAGCCTTTTCTGTATCAAGCCCCTGTCTAACCTACGACCCAGAGTGACTGACGGCTGTGTATTTCTGTAGAATGCTGTAGAATCCGGTTTTAGTTGAGTCTTTACATTTAGAATTTGAAAGGAAAAGAACCATTTCTCATGTGCTTTGTAGCTTTAAAAAAAAAAAAAAGAAGCTAAAGGAAAACTCACCATCTCATCCATCTATTTTTTTCTTTGTGAAATAAACCTGCACACCCGCAGCCACTCCCAGCCCACCCGCCTGCAGAGGTGCCGCCTGCCTGCACCCTGGGCGCCGGTTCCGGGCGTGTGCTCAGACCCCGCTTTCCCGTGCTGCCTCGGCGCCCCCGGCCCTCCCCCTGCCCAGCGCTGAGCCACGCCGACCACACGCGCACTCCGGGTTTGTATAGAGAAAGCACAGCTCTCACCGGCCAGTAGCTGCCCCCAAGAGAATACAGGACATATATAAACAAAGAGCCCTGTAGGAAACAGTCCCCGTCATTCCCTTCCTACAGAGTCCCCTCGTGGTTTTTTTTTTTTTAATTATTTTAGGTTCTGTTTTCTTTCTGTCCTGAGGCGCACTATGTATGACATACCAGATCAGCTCTTGTAGTTTTGGGGAACCGGGTTGTGGTTTTTCCCGCTGACATTTTCGCTTCTCCGTCTCTCAGATGGATGCTCCTGTGCGTGCGCGCAGCCCTCCACCTTCTCCTTTGTTTCAGTGACCTGTGTTCGCTCTTTCTCATGTGGGGATGTTTGTGCTGCAGATAAAAACAAAAAATTTTTAAATACCACAAGATGGAGAAAAAAACACAAAAAAAATTAAAAAAAAAAAAAGATGGAATGTAATGTTTACACGAAAGCCGCAGTTCTCATGAGTCCAATGTCATTTCTACTCTGACTAGTATCCAAACCCCAGACCTCTTCATGGTTTCACTTTTAAGACAATATTTGCTGAAGAAGACCAGTCACAGCCATTTCAGATAAAGAGGCAAAAAGACAAAACACAAAAAATTTAAAATGCAGAAAAAAAAAAAAATAACAAAAAAAACTTGGAAAAAAAAAAGGAAAAAAAAAATAAAAGCCCACGGGTCTTTCTAAACCTTTCTATTCCCAATCGGTGAGGTCCCTGTGGTATCTTACACACTGCCAGTCTACTTCTCTGACTAATGGAAAATTCATGTGTAGCTCAATAAAGAGAATGTTTGTCTGTACTCCTGAGTCTCAACCTTGGGCTTCATTCTGACAGGAGAGGGAAGAAGGAATTTGATTGGGCCACAGACACTGGGAGGCTGGCGGACAGGGTTGTAAGCGCCGCCCTCACTCAGTGCTGGCCTCCAAGGAAGCCCACTGAGCGTGGCCGCCTGGGAACAGGGTGGGCAGAGGGATGGGCCACTCCTGCCTGCAGTGCCCTCTTCCTCCTGGCTTTAGCATCTCCTCAGACGGTTCAGTTTGTTTTGGAAGGTAGGATGGAATGGAGGATTGTAAGGGGGAAGGGCAAGTAATCCCACATCTCCTGCTAACACGGGCTGCTCCTGTACCCAGCAGCTCCACCACGGCATAATGGGTGGTCCTAAGACTGAGGCCAAATTGCCCAGGCCCTCTACACCCAGCAGGCCAGCCACACACGGGAGACAGAGATCAGCACAGCCTGGCACCAGCCTGGTTCTTGACTCCTCTGGCTGGCCAGGTTGTTGCTGCAATTAACTGCACATCAGTTGAGACGGCCCTGGAGGGAACACAGCTCACCCAAATCCTCGCATTGTGTCCTTGGATCACTCAGTAGCCAAGTAGTCATGCACTCCATTCAGGAGATGGCAGGGGGTGAGGTCAGTTAACGGAATCCTCCACACACCAGCAACTGGTGAGGCCTCTCTTGGCACTGCCAAGGCCTTCTGAATCTGAGGAAGGAGAGGCGTGGTTGATACTGCTGGCATGAGGCCTACATCTAAGGAAAAAAAAAGAAAGATGGAATGTAATGTTTACACGAAAGCCGCAGTTCTCATGAGTCCAATGTCATTTCTACTCTGACTAGTATCCAAACCCCAGACCTCTTCATGGTTTCACTTTTAAGACAATATTTGCTGAAGAAGACCAGTCACAGCCATTTCAGATAAAGAGGCAAAAAGACAAAACACAAAAAATTTAAAATGCAGAAAAAAAAAAAAATAACAAAAAAAACTTGGAAAAAAAAAAGGAAAAAAAAAATAAAAGCCCACGGGTCTTTCTAAACCTTTCTATTCCCAATCGGTGAGGTCCCTGTGGTATCTTACACACTGCCAGTCTACTTCTCTGACTAATGGAAAATTCATGTGTAGCTCAATAAAGAGAATGTTTGTCTGTACTCCTGAGTCTCAACCTTGGGCTTCATTCTGACAGGAGAGGGAAGAAGGAATTTGATTGGGCCACAGACACTGGGAGGCTGGCGGACAGGGTTGTAAGCGCCGCCCTCACTCAGTGCTGGCCTCCAAGGAAGCCCACTGAGCGTGGCCGCCTGGGAACAGGGTGGGCAGAGGGATGGGCCACTCCTGCCTGCAGTGCCCTCTTCCTCCTGGCTTTAGCATCTCCTCAGACGGTTCAGTTTGTTTTGGAAGGTAGGATGGAATGGAGGATTGTAAGGGGGAAGGGCAAGTAATCCCACATCTCCTGCTAACACGGGCTGCTCCTGTACCCAGCAGCTCCACCACGGCATAATGGGTGGTCCTAAGACTGAGGCCAAATTGCCCAGGCCCTCTACACCCAGCAGGCCAGCCACACACGGGAGACAGAGATCAGCACAGCCTGGCACCAGCCTGGTTCTTGACTCCTCTGGCTGGCCAGGTTGTTGCTGCAATTAACTGCACATCAGTTGAGACGGCCCTGGAGGGAACACAGCTCACCCAAATCCTCGCATTGTGTCCTTGGATCACTCAGTAGCCAAGTAGTCATGCACTCCATTCAGGAGATGGCAGGGGGTGAGGTCAGTTAACCGGAATCCTCCACACACCAGCAACTGGTGAGGCCTCTCTTTGGCACTGCCAAGGCCTTCTGAATCTGAGGAAGGAGAGGCGTGGTTGATACTGCTGCAGAGGCCACTGAGAACAACAAGACGCTGGTCCCCTCCTGCTAGAAAGGACGGATCCAGGAGCCCTGAGCCAGGGCCAGCCCTCCCCAAAGGCTTCTCCCACTAGCTCCCCTCGTGCCAACTTACCTGCAGAAGTAGGCTCACCATCTCTGTTGATGGGAAGGCTACACTCCTGGCCATGGTTTGACTTAAGACACAGGTTGGCAGGGGGAAGGGACATGCAGAGGACAGGCTGAAGGACGCCATGACTTCTACACCTGAATTTCTCTAAAAAAGAGCCAGAGTGTAATAGGGTTCTCGCCCAACATGTGAAGTTTGTAGCTAAAAATAACACGTTTCTTTGCCCTGTCTCACTTAAAATGGGATCCAGAAACATTTTGCTGAGAAAGGGTAGAGAGAAAGACCAATTTAATTAGAACAAGACACATGGGGGTGGAGCCTATGTGTCATGGTTTCCAGACACTCCACAAGCAACTCTAATGTGCAGTCAGGTTCAGATCACTTCTAACAGAAAGCAGGGGTGGGGAGATGCGGGATGGAGGCATCTAGATGATGGCTGACAGCAGGCCTACAGGACAGACAGGCAGGCAGAACTGGCCCTCGACTAGCTGGGCCTCAGGGTTAGGGCTCCTGCATGCGAGACCCAGCTCCGCGGAGCTCTCAGCTTCACCCACAGAGGACCACATCTGCTGGCTAAAGATAAATGAGCACATGGTCTGCACAGCTCAAGTGGGAAATCAGGTCCACACGTGGCCTCCTGGCCACCTAGGACTGACATCAACAGAAGTAAGAGGTCCACAAGGATCACCATCTCTATGGTACATAGAAGCCTCAAAATTAGGGGGAGAAAAAACCAAACTGGGAAACCAAAACTGGTTCTTGACTCCTCTGGCTGGCCAGGTTGTTGCTGCAATTAACTGCACATCAGTTGAGACGGCCCTGGAGGGAACACAGCTCACCCAAATCCTCGCATTGTGTCCTTGGATCACTCAGTAGCCAAGTAGTCATGCACTCCATTCAGGAGATGGCAGGGGTGAGGTCAGTTAACGGAATCCTCCACACACCAGCAACTGGTGAGGCCTCTCTTTGGCACTGCCAAGGCCTTCTGAATCTGAGGAAGGAGAGGCGTGGTTGATACTGCTGCAGAGGCCACTGAGAACAACAAGACGCTGGTCCCTCCTGCTAGAAAGGACGGATCCAGGAGCCCTGAGCCAGGGCCAGCCCTCCCCAAAGGCTTCTCCCACTAGCTCCCCTCGTGCCAACTTACCTGCAGAAGTAGGCTCACCATCTCTGTTGATGGGAAGGCTACACTCCTGGCCATGGTTTGACTTAAGACACAGGTTGGCAGGGGGAAGGGACATGCAGAGGACAGGCTGAAGGACGCCATGACTTCTACACCTGAATTTCTCTAAAAAAGAGCCAGAGTGTAATAGGGTTCTCGCCCAACATGTGAAGTTTGTAGCTAAAAATAACACGTTTCTTTGCCCTGTCTCACTTAAAATGGGATCCAGAAACATTTTGCTGAGAAAGGGTAGAGAGAAAGACCAATTTAATTAGAACAAGACACATGGGGGTGGAGCCTATGTGTCATGGTTTCCAGACACTCCACAAGCAACTCTAATGTGCAGTCAGGTTCAGATCACTTCTAACAGAAAGCAGGGGTGGGGAGATGCGGGATGGAGGCATCTAGATGATGGCTGACAGCAGGCCTACAGGACAGACAGGCAGGCAGAACTGGCCCTCGACTAGCTGGGCCTCAGGGTTAGGGCTCCTGCATGCGAGACCCAGCTCCGCGGAGCTCTCAGCTTCACCCACAGAGGACCACATCTGCTGGCTAAAGATAAATGAGCACATGGTCTGCACAGCTCAAGTGGGAAATCAGGTCCACACGTGGCCTCCTGGCCACCTAGGACTGACATCAACAGAAGTAAGAGGTCCACAAGGATCACCATCTCTATGGTACATAGAAGCCTCAAAATTAGGGGGAGAAAAAACCAAACTGGGAAACCAAGATACCAGGCTGGGCCAAAAGAAAATGGAGGGATTAAGGGAGACCACTTCCAAACGAGCCCAGAGAGGGCAAGGGCACCTCCACCACCATTCCCAGGGCACCTGAGCACCTTCCACTCACAAATCTGAGCCAGCAGCCTGGCCTCCACACTGGCCTACATGGCGCACATGAGGACAGGCTCCTGAAGAAGCCAGCACGGTGAAGGGCCTGCGGGGCAAACCACCCCATGGAAAAGGGGGCTGGCCTGGTGTCCTGCCCTCCCCCCAGATACCCTCAAGCAGTGACAGAAGCCAGAGAGAGACGGCAGTTAGCTTGCAGAATCCTTTCCTACGCAGGTGTAAAATCTAGGGCTGAATTTAGGGCCTCTCTTTTGGGGTCCTCTTAAAGCCAGTCTCCATGGTGACCACTGTCATACAGCTGCATTCCAATGTCTCAGAGGACCCTCTAAAATAGACTCCAAAACATTTTCTCTTTTCACACATCTGAAACATAAGAACACGTGGAATTGGTATCATCTTTAAATGTGTACAACATACACACATAATTATAAGGATAAGAAACTTAACTTACCAACCAAATGGAACACAGAAAATCAAAACGCAAGCTAACTTCTGCACATCTAAAGCCGCCTTATCTCCCAGCCACACACAACACACCAGGGCAGTTTGGTTTTTATTATTATTGTTGTTGTTGTTTTACAATAAAAACAAATAGCTATGCTCTCAGCAAAACAGATTTAAAAAGAAAAAAAAAATCACAGAAATTTACTAACAGCTTTTCAAGATAAGGCTTTTGAAAGATTTATTGAAATAAATTATCTCAGCCTAAACAAGTATTCATCACTCTATTTTCAGTTACTTCTCAACATCCTAAAAACTTTGTTATGTAAAATACATTTAACTTTGCCAATAATTTTAGGTAATACTGGATTCTTCCCCAAAAGGACTACCATAAAACTATGCTTTCAAACATTAAAAAGAAAAAAAAAAAACAACTTAATCCAGTGGAACATAAAACTGCACTATGTAACTTATGATTGCATGTTACAAACCCTTCAAAAGTGAAATGTGTCAAGGGTTTGAAATAGTTCAGACCTGGGTCTGCCCCAGCACAGGTGGAATCAGCATCTTACCTTTCAACCAACTCAGCTGTGAAAATGAGGGGCTCCAGGGAAGAAAGATACAAAAGGTATCTTTTATTTCTTCAATAAAGCCCTCTGAAATGTACTCTCCCATCCTCCAAGGACCAAACCCAAGCCTTTGGCATTGCCTAATTTACTTTACCAAGGAATTAAAACCATGAACCAACACCCGCTGCATAGCCCTTTCAGGGCTGACCTGCCCCATGTCTGGAGGCAGGTGGGCAGGGACCACGAAATGCAGAGAAGAGGACGGGCACACGGGGCGCACTGGGGAGGCACAGGAGCCCCAGCGTGAATGGAAACACAGCCAGCTCTGGAGAAGGGGCCCAGAAAGTCCCAGATGTCTTGCTATACAACGGGTCACCTCCCCACACCATGCCCTCGGGCTTGCCCCTCCTCTGCTCCAGGTGTCAAACCAAGCACTGATTCTCCAAGATGCAGTACCGGCCCAGGGGTCCAGGAGCTCGTAGGTCTGGCCTTGGAGACAGTTTGAATGCCTCCTCACTAACAACAGCAGTTTGACAACAGAAATTCCCCAGTGGTGTGGAGTCAGACTCCGCTGTCCATCTCCACACGGCTATCACCGTGGTCCATCACCACCTGCCCCAAGCGCCTCCCGACCCACCCCCCGCCCGCCCAGCACACACACTTCCTGCCACATCTAAAGCTAAAGACCCCAGCATGTGCTATGACTTCTGCATAAACAGTCACGGAAGCAGCCTGTTTCAGGGTCTCTGGTTGCCCACCTCCTCTGGATCCTCCCCACCCTTCCAACGTCCGGTCAATGCAGAAGAGATCATGCCTAGAGTTAAAATGTGCACTGTTTCTAAAGGGAAGAGAAATGTCACATAGAAAGTATTACAAAAAAGGATTAAATTTGTCAGCTGTCCAAACACTATTAAGACCACATGCTTTATACAGCGGCAATGCAGTCAAGCCGGCTTCTTCACACAGCGGGCACAACTGGGGACAGGCCGCTGCGGCGGGCCGGGCGCGGCTCGGGTGGAGACCGCCGAGGACGGCGGCGGGGCGCTAGGAGGCCTGCTGCTTCTGAAGTCTCCGCTCCGCCGCGGCCGCCAGCATCCTGCGACGCAGGCTCACGGGGTCAGAGGGCGTGCCTTCCGAGGGGAGGCCGCTCTCCGAGGCCAAGTCCTCTTCTGAACTCCTGTTCAAGAAACGCCTGCCAAAACCAAGGATTCGAGTGAGGGGCCTGGGGCGCTCTGGAAGGCGCGAGCACAGAAACACACAGCATGCGCCTCCAATTCCCCGCTTCCCTGGCACCGTCAGGAGGCCGGCACTCAGTGCTGCCCCGTCGACAAGACGCCCCGCCCCGAACAGGGGGGCGGGAGGTCTCCGCGGCTCAGCCCCTCGCCCTCCTCGAGCCGCCCCCACCGCACTTACACACACAGCGCCAAGTCTCCACTCACCAGGCCAGTGCTGGGCACCAAACCACCCACGGGAACAAAACACCAACCCCGTCTCCAAATCTTTAAGTCACGAGTGCCTCGGAAGCCATAGAACATCCTCCCTCTGGCCGCCCGCACCTGGGGCTGGAGGGTTGGGGGCTGTGGTCTGCAGGCTGAGGCCCGCTGTTTAGAGTGACCAGGACAGGACTTGGGAGCTGGGCACCAGGCAGCTCCCCAGTGACAGCCTCATGAGGCCTTGGTTTCTTCAGCTTTAAGTCTGTCTAATGGTTATCATCACTGAGCTCCCTCATAGAGCTCAGAGAATTAGAATAATTGACATGAAGAACATCTAGAACATGCTGGCACAGAAGTGCTAACCACAGGAGTGTGGCCAAGAGCGTCTACAGGAGATGCCGCAGCACTGGCTGGAGGTTACTGGGGTGGGGGGCCCAGTACTACTAGTACTTCTGATCTGGCATCGGAAGTTTTAAGTGCCAAGTGCCAGTGTTCCAGCGCTGGCGTCTTCCGCAAGGGCCCTCGGGCCCCTGGAGTGGGCGGGAGGCGCCCGGTGGGGCTGCAGTCAGCTCACCTCCGCGCCTGCTGCAGGAGGTCATCCTTGCGCTGCACCAGCATGCGCTGCCGTTCGTCCGCAGACTTGGAGAAGCGGCTGCCCCGGGCCTCGAAGTCCTCCCCTTCACTGGGCTCCGCTTCCAGCTCACCAAAGTCCAGCGCCTCCTCTAGCCGAGGACTGAGGTCCAGCGGCACCCGCTCGGTCTGGGCACGCAGGAAGAAAGGGGCTTCCATGAGCCTGGGCCGCCTGCCGGGCCGGTGCCCCACCTGACAGGAGCTCGGGCAGAGGGCAGGCCTTGAATTAAGTGACAGACAGAGCTGATCCACAGACCGAGCTGACTCGAGGTGCAGATTAGGTGACCCTCTATTATCTAAGAACTTGTCACTTCCTGAGAATGGCCAAAAGTATTACCTATAGCAAACTTCCTTATGAAACAAATAAGACAAGTACTTCCCCTTCCACTCAGTCAAAAAAACCCAAACAAACAAAAAACCAACACCCTCAGAAACCGTCATGCTCACTCTAAAAACAGAGCAGGAAGTCAAGACAGAAAATGAACATGCTGTGTCCATGAGACTCCTCAGTAGCCCAGCACCTAAATCGGAGCTAAGCCAGCTACAAAACCCGAAAATGTAACGAGCCCCTTCTTCAGAAGCCAGACACCACTCTACAGATACTGTGCAACCCAATTACAGATTCACGTAGGACCATTTTAACTCCACAACAGATCTGAAGAGGTCTTAGGAGTTTGGAGTTTCCTGTTTGCAGGGGAAGACACATGAGGTGAAAGCAGCCTCCATGTCACTAGTCAGAGAAAGCAACTGCTTCCGAGAGCCCTGACCCCCACTGGAGAAGGCGGTGCCATCCGCAGACCCTGCCCGTGTGGGAAGCCCCTGTGTCACACACACAAGAAAACGCAGACAGCACTGCTTGGGGTTTTTCAGCCTTAAGATTGATTCTGCCAAATACAGCCATTGATAATCAAGTGGGAATTCCAGAAAAGGGATGTGAAGTGGAATGCCAAGGCGGATGGGGGCTGAGGGACCTCTGCCCTGGCCCCCAGACAGGAGAGCCATTTTCTGCTGGGGGCAACCACGCCACGGTGGCTATCTAGGGAGATCTGGTTCACAAGATAACCCATTTTCCCCAACCCCAGGGGTCCCTTGCGTGTGACATGCACAGAAGTTCCTGCAAATGCGGAGCTGGACAAGAGAGAGGGGTGGGAGTGAGGGAGACGCTGCCGATCTCGGCTCTGGAGAGTGGAGCCCCGAGCGGTCATTCCCAGTCCGGGGCCCTGCCTCACCCTCCCTTACCAGTGCTACACTCAAGCTCACGGCGCAGGGCCTGCCAGGAGAGCACGGCCCCCTCACCTCAGGGCCTGCAGACAGTCCCCAGGGCTGCAGGTCATGCCCGGGCACAGTGAGGTTTGTCCGCCTTCGACGCTGAGACAGGACTGGCACACGATCTGCTCGCTGCTTGAGCGCTCAGCCACACCAACATCGGGCGGACGCAGCCCACCACCCGGCCCCGCCACGCCCTCGTCCCATCCCTCTGCACGTCCTAGGGCGCAGGGCTTACCTGAACAGAAACTTCTCCGTCCTCCTGCTCGCTGTTTGGCCTTTCCAAAGGGCTGTTCAACGCGGGCCTGATGCTCTCTGGCCGCTGAAAGAGACAGCAGCAGAGACTGCAGAGCCGCCCGGGACTCAGGGAGCAGGTCCAGGGCCTCCAGGCTGAGTTCAGCAAACCCCCAGGCAACCAAGACACGAGGACGCTACTGCGATTAAAGGCCCGACTATGGGCCTAAGCCCGAGAGTTATCAGCGTTTAATTCCCCTTTCAGTAACAGTAACTAAATGACAGCCACAGAACAGACAGGACACTGCAGAGGGGCCGCCGGTCTCACTCAGCCAGGCTGAGACCCTGGCCGACACAGCGGACACCTCGGGACCCTGCCTGTGGCCGTGCAGGTCCGTCCCCTCGGTGCAGGCCGGCCGGTGTCTGTGTTTCATGGCCCGAGGACTCCCTCTGGCTGCGTGAGGGAATGCTGAGGCCTCCAGAGGGGACCCTCCACCAACACCCGACGGGCACAGGTGGTAAACAGCCCGGCTCCCCTCTCCGCAGGAGGCACGTGGATGCTACCCTGGGTCCAGGGGCTGCCGGTGGCCTCACGCGCCAGACACCCATAGTGGTGCCCTCTGGACAACAAGCCCTTAACCCACCTGACAGCCCCACCTCTGCCTGTGTCTCCGGGACTCCTTCCCATGACTCCCAGGGCACTTCTCAAGTGACCTACTGCCACTCAGATCCCTCTTGGGTCTGCCCCCAGAGCCACAGCCAGGTGACCCAGGTAAGGACCGCTGAGCCACCTCGAGCCGCCCCTCTGACTCCCAAGTCTAAGCCTACTCCATCTTCAAAGATGCCCGCATTTTAAGATTTTCACTAAAAGATTTCCATATTCTGACATATCAAAACTGACCGATTCCTTGGTTATGATAGCGTGTGTGTGGCTCAGTCGTTCTGTCGTGTCCAACTCTTTGTGACCCTCTGAACTGTGGCCCGCCAGGCTCCTCTGTCCATGGGATTTACCAGGCAAGAATACCAGCGCAAGTGGCCATGGCTCCTCCAGGGGATCTTCCTGACCCAAGGATTGAACCCACACATCCTGTGTACCTGCACTGGCAGGTGGATTCTTAACCACTGAGCCACCTGGGAAGCCCGTATGATGCCCTAATCACGTATCAGTTTCTTGGTCCTCCCAGAAAGCCTATCTTTAAAATATCAACACTTCTTGCACCCATCAAAGAGGCTTTATGATGGGCCAGGAAACAGGACCTTTCTTAAAAACCACAGGCCTCACACAAATAGGAACTAAGGCCAGGGGACAGCCACAGCGATGTGCAAAGCCAGTCAAGGATGGAGGGCGCTGTCTCCTATGACGGGGGTCAGCAAACTACAGCCTGCAGGCCAAGTGACTCCAACGGTTTCTGTAAATCAAGGCATGTACATTCATTTCCATATTGTCCACGGCTGCTTCAGGGCTGCAGCATGGAGTTAAGAAGTTACAAGAGATAATGTGTGGCTTGCAAGGTCTAAAATATGTCACTCTGCCCTTTATAGAGAAAGACTGCCAGTCCTCGTCCAAAAGGGAACTGACACCATGACCTGCTGGGCTGGAGAGGGCAGGCTGGTGGAGGGTGTACATCTGCATAAAACACCAGTCACATCCTGTGCTCTGTCTTAAGCCAAGCCTCCTGCATGGGTCTGTCCGCAATCATAATTTGCAACACTGGGGAATTCACAGAAATCCTTCATCAAATCATGATATTCTTGGGCTTCCCTGGTGGTCCAGTGGGTAAGGGCCTTCCCATGACTCCCAGGGCACTTCTCAAGTGACCTACTGCCACTCAGATCCCTCTTGGGTCTGCCCCCAGAGCCACAGCCAGGTGACCCAGGTAAGGACCGCTGAGCCACCTCGAGCCGCCCCTCTGACTCCCAAGTCTAAGCCTACTCCATCTTCAAAGATGCCCGCATTTTAAGATTTTCACTAAAAGATTTCCATATTCTGACATATCAAAACTGACCGATTCCTTGGTTATGATAGCGTGTGTGTGGCTCAGTCGTTCTGTCGTGTCCAACTCTTTGTGACCCTCTGAACTGTGGCCCGCCAGGCTCCTCTGTCCATGGGATTTACCAGGCAAGAATACCAGCGCAAGTGGCCATGGCTCCTCCAGGGGATCTTCCTGACCCAAGGATTGAACCCACACATCCTGTGTACCTGCACTGGCAGGTGGATTCTTAACCACTGAGCCACCTGGGAAGCCCGTATGATGCCCTAATCACGTATCAGTTTCTTGGTCCTCCCAGAAAGCCTATCTTTAAAATATCAACACTTCTTGCACCCATCAAAGAGGCTTTATGATGGGCCAGGAAACAGGACCTTTCTTAAAAACCACAGGCCTCACACAAATAGGAACTAAGGCCAGGGGACAGCCACAGCGATGTGCAAAGCCAGTCAAGGATGGAGGGCGCTGTCTCCTATGACGGGGGTCAGCAAACTACAGCCTGCAGGCCAAGTGACTCCAACGGTTTCTGTAAATCAAGGCATGTACATTCATTTCCATATTGTCCACGGCTGCTTCAGGGCTGCAGCATGGAGTTAAGAAGTTACAAGAGATAATGTGTGGCTTGCAAGGTCTAAAATATGTCACTCTGCCCTTTATAGAGAAAGACTGCCAGTCCTCGGCCAAAAGGGAACTGACACCATGACCTGCTGGGCTGGAGAGGGCAGGCTGGTGGAGGGTGTACATCTGCATAAAACACCAGTCACATCCTGTGCTCTGTCTTAAGCCAAGCCTCCTGCATGGGTCTGTCCGCAATCATAATTTGCAACACTGGGGAATTCACAGAAATCCTTCATCAAATCATGATATTCTTGGGCTTCCCCTGGTGGTCCAGTGGGTAAGGACACCGCCTTGCAGGGCAAGGGGCGCTGGTTCGATCCCTGGCCTGGGAAGATCCCATGTGCCGCGGAGCGGCTGGACAGATGTATCCAATTACCGAGCCGGAGCTCTGGAGCGTGTGCGCCCAGAGCCGGTGCTCTGCAACGACAGACGCCACCGCGATGGGAGGCCCACAGGAGCCAGGGAACAAAGACGGATGAAAATAGATAAATGAAAGACCAAGAGAGGTGGCCCGCCCATCCCCCTCCCTCCCCACCCCACCCCCCAAAAGATAAATAAATAATAAAAAAAAAAATCATGATACTCAGCTGTTAAGTGACAAAAGTTATTCTGGAAGACTAAACCCTGGTGAGGACAGAATTCACTTGTCATGTCTGAACCCTCAGTTTACCTGTGTGGGAAAGGGTACTTGAATCCGTCCTTCTAGAATGTTGTCTGTTGTTATTTCAACCGAGCGTGTCAGCTGGAGGTCCTGCAGCACCAGGTGGTAAGGAACCTGGGGAAACATCTCTTGAATCTGATGGGCCTGTAGGGATACAAAGAGGCCATGGAGACAGTCCCTCTCAACAGTTACTCACTGAGGTCGCGGGTAAGCCAGACTCTGGACACTGAACTTGGAGACTTGCCATGAACACATAAAAGGGGCCACCTCCATGCTGACGATCACTGTCAAACTTACTGTTTCTCCAGAAGGACAAAGAAAAACTTGGTGACTAGCAGCCTGCCCAGGGCAAAAGTGACTCCAACGGTTTCTGTAAATCAAGGCATGTACATTCATTTCCATATTGTCCACGGCTGCTTCAGGGCTGCAGCATGGAGTTAAGAAGTTACAAGAGATAATGTGTGGCTTGCAAGGTCTAAAATATGTCACTCTGCCCTTTATAGAGAAAGACTGCCAGTCCTCGTCCAAAAGGGAACTGACACCATGACCTGCTGGGCTGGAGAGGGCAGGCTGGTGGAGGGTGTACATCTGCATAAAACACCAGTCACATCCTGTGCTCTGTCTTAAGCCAAGCCTCCTGCATGGGTCTGTCCGCAATCATAATTTGCAACACTGGGGAATTCACAGAAATCCTTCATCAAATCATGATATTCTTGGGCTTCCCCTGGTGGTCCAGTGGGTAAGGACACCGCCTTGCAGGGCAAGGGGCGCTGGTTCGATCCCTGGCCTGGGAAGATCCCATGTGCCGCGGAGCGGCTGGACAGATGTATCCAATTACCGAGCCGGAGCTCTGGAGCGTGTGCGCCCAGAGCCGGTGCTCTGCAACGACAGACGCCACCGCGATGGGAGGCCCACAGGAGCCAGGGAACAAAGACGGATGAAAATAGATAAATGAAAGACCAAGAGAGGTGGCCCGCCCATCCCCCTCCCTCCCCACCCCACCCCCCAAAAGATAAATAAATAATAAAAAAAAAAATCATGATACTCAGCTGTTAAGTGACAAAAGTTATTCTGGAAGACTAAACCCTGGTGAGGACAGAATTCACTTGTCATGTCTGAACCCTCAGTTTACCTGTGTGGGAAAGGGTACTTGAATCCGTCCTTCTAGAATGTTGTCTGTTGTTATTTCAACCGAGCGTGTCAGCTGGAGGTCCTGCAGCACCAGGTGGTAAGGAACCTGGGGAAACATCTCTTGAATCTGATGGGCCTGTAGGGATACAAAGAGGCCATGGAGACAGTCCCTCTCAACAGTTACTCACTGAGGTCGCGGGTAAGCCAGACTCTGGACACTGAACTTGGAGACTTGCCATGAACACATAAAAGGGGCCACCTCCATGCTGACGATCACTGTCAAACTTACTGTTTCTCCAGAAGGACAAAGAAAAAACTTGGTGACAGCAGCCACTTCAAATTAAAAAAGCACAGAAATCTGATCCTGAGACAGGCTCAATTAGAATATTCTAGCTTTAAAAGTATTCATTTTATTCAGCACCAAAAAAAAAAAAAAAAAGCTCAGTAACAGGTATTTCGAACCCATTCTCCTTAAAGTTATAATTCCTAAATGGAACAAACTGCTGATACATACTAAATACATGGATGAAATTCAAACATGTTAAGGGGAAGAAGCTCCACTCAAAAGACAATGTTTGGGGCTTCCCTGGTGGTCCAGTGGGTAAGGACACCGCCTTGCAGTGCAAGGGGCGCCGGTTCGATCCCTGGCCTGGGAAGATCCCACGTGCTGCGGAGCGGCTGGACCCATGTGTCCAATCACCGAGCCTGGGCTCTGGAGCACATGCGCCCAGAGCTGGTGCCCTGCAACAACAGACGCCACCGGGATGGGAGGCCCACACAAGCCAAAGAACAAAGATGGAAATAAATGAAAGATCAATAGGAGTGGCCAAAAAAAAAAGGCTATGTCTGTAAAAAAGTGGAAGTGTTAGTTGCTCAGTCATGTCTAACTCTGTGTGACCCCATGGACTGCAGCCCTCCAGGCTCCTGTCCACGGGGATTCTCAAGGCAGGAACACTGGAGTGGGTTGTCATGCCCTCCTCTGGGGGATCTTCCCAACCCAGGGATTGAACATGGGTCTCCTGCATTATAGGCAGATTCTTTACCGTTTAAGGATTCCATTTATATGACATTCTAAAATAAGCAAAATTATAAGGAGAGAAAACTGTTAGGTGGTTGAGAGAGGCTGGAGGTGGGAGCAGAAGCGATTACAAAGGGGCATAATGGAATCGCGGGTGGGTGGAACGGGTCTGCATTTGACTGTGGTTTAGGGAGGAACCTTTTGGGGAACCCATCTCCTTGAATCTTGATGGGCCTGTAGGGATACAAAGAGGCCATGGAGACAGTCCCTCTCAACAGTTACTCACTGAGGTCGCGGGTAAGCCAGACTCTGGACACTGAACTTGGAGACTTGCCATGAACACATAAAAGGGGCCACCTCCATGCTGACGATCACTGTCAAACTTACTGTTTCTCCAGAAGGACAAAGAAAAAACTTGGTGACAGCAGCCACTTCAAATTAAAAAAGCACAGAAATCTGATCCTGAGACAGGCTCAATTAGAATATTCTAGCTTTAAAAGTATTCATTTTATTCAGCACCAAAAAAAAAAAAAAAAGCTCAGTAACAGGTATTTCGAACCCATTCTCCTTAAAGTTATAATTCCTAAATGGAACAAACTGCTGATACATACTAAATACATGGATGAAATTCAAACATGTTAAGGGGAAGAAGCTCCACTCAAAAGACAATGTTTGGGGCTTCCCTGGTGGTCCAGTGGGTAAGGACACCGCCTTGCAGTGCAAGGGGCGCCGGTTCGATCCCTGGCCTGGGAAGATCCCACGTGCTGCGGAGCGGCTGGACCCATGTGTCCAATCACCGAGCCTGGGCTCTGGAGCACATGCGCCCAGAGCTGGTGCCCTGCAACAACAGACGCCACCGGGATGGGAGGCCCACACAAGCCGAAGAACAAAGATGGAAATAAATGAAAGATCAATAGGAGTGGCCAAAAAAAAAAGGCTATGTCTGTAAAAAAGTGGAAGTGTTAGTTGCTCAGTCATGTCTAACTCTGTGTGACCCCATGGACTGCAGCCCTCCAGGCTCCTGTCCACGGGGATTCTCAAGGCAGGAACACTGGAGTGGGTTGTCATGCCCTCCTCTGGGGGATCTTCCCAACCCAGGGATTGAACATGGGTCTCCTGCATTATAGGCAGATTCTTTACCGTTTAAGGATTCCATTTATATGACATTCTAAAATAAGCAAAATTATAAGGAGAGAAAACTGTTAGGTGGTTGAGAGAGGCTGGAGGTGGGAGCAGAAGCGATTACAAAGGGGCATAATGGAATCGCGGGTGGGTGGAACGGGTCTGCATTTGACTGTGGTGGGGGTCGCACAACTGAATGAGTCTGACAAAACTGACAAGAGTTGATACGAGAAACAGTGAACTCATTCTATGTAACATATACTTCTGTTAGGGGAGGAAAAAAAGATGATAAGGAATTTGCTACTATCGCTCTAGAGCTGCCGTTCTCAAACTGTACTTAAGAAATACCTGCTCTGGGATTCCCTGGTGGTCCAGTGGGTAAGGACACCGCCTTGCAGGGCAAGGGGCGCCGGTTCGATCCCTGGCCTGGGAAGATCCCACGTGCCGCGGAGTGGCTGGACCCATGTGTCCAATCATCGAGCTGGAGCTCTAGAGCACATGCGCTCGGAGCTGGTGCTCTGCGACAACAGATGCCACCGCGATGGGAGGCCCACACGAGCCAAAGAACAAAGACGGATGAAAATGCATAAATGAAAGACCAATAGAAGTGGCCTGCCTGCTCCCCTCCCTCCCCACCCCACCCCCACCAAAATAAATAAATAAATAAATCTTTAAAAAATAATAATAATAATAATAATAAAAGAAATACCTGCTCTGGGGGCACAAGAAAGTCTACTGTAGGAGAGGACCACGCTGTCCTAACTGTGGAAAGTGGGGGTGCGTCTCAACATCAGGCTGAGAGAGAAAAGAGCTGGTGAAACCGGCTCAAACCACTGCCCAGGGTCGTCGCTGGGCAAGAGGGCAAGACACGTGCGGCGAGGAAGGGCCCACCGTCTCACAGCCCTTCTGAAGTGAGCAGATAATCCTTCAAAACCCAGGTCAAGTCAAAGCTAACTGGGTAACAGTCCAAAACAACCTGGACTGCAGCCCTCCAGGCTCCTGTCCACGGGGATTCTCAAGGCAGGAACACTGGAGTGGGTTGTCATGCCCTCCTCTGGGGGATCTTCCCAACCCAGGGATTGAACATGGGTCTCCTGCATTATAGGCAGATTCTTTACCGTTTAAGGATTCCATTTATATGACATTCTAAAATAAGCAAAATTATAAGGAGAGAAAACTGTTAGGTGGTTGAGAGAGGCTGGAGGTGGGAGCAGAAGCGATTACAAAGGGGCATAATGGAATCGCGGGTGGGTGGAACGGGTCTGCATTTGACTGTGGTGGGGGTCGCACAACTGAATGAGTCTGACAAAACTGACAAGAGTTGATACGAGAAACAGTGAACTCATTCTATGTAACATATACTTCTGTTAGGGGAGGAAAAAAAGATGATAAGGAATTTGCTACTATCGCTCTAGAGCTGCCGTTCTCAAACTGTACTTAAGAAATACCTGCTCTGGGATTCCCTGGTGGTCCAGTGGGTAAGGACACCGCCTTGCAGGGCAAGGGGCGCCGGTTCGATCCCTGGCCTGGGAAGATCCACGTCCCAGCTGGAGTGGCTGGACCCATGTGTCCAATCATCGAGCTGGAGCTCTAGAGCACATGCGCTCGGAGCTGGTGCTCTGCGACAACAGATGCCACCGCGATGGGAGGCCCACACGAGCCAAAGAACAAAGACGGATGAAAATGCATAAATGAAAGACCAATAGAAGTGGCCTGCCTGCTCCCCTCCTTCCCCACCCCACCCCCACCAAAATAAATAAATAAATAAATCTTTAAAAAATAATAATAATAATAATAATAAAAGAAATACCTGCTCTGGGGGCACAAGAAAGTCTACTGTAGGAGAGGACCACGCTGTCCTAACTGTGGAAAGTGGGGGTGCGTCTCAACATCAGGCTGAGAGAGAAAAGAGCTGGTGAAACCGGCTCAAACCACTGCCCAGGGTCGTCGCTGGGCAAAGAGGGCAAGACACGTGTGCGGCGAGGAAGGGCCCACCGTCTCACAGCCCCTTCTGAAGTGAGCAGATAATCCTTCAAAACCCAGGTCAAGTCAAAGCTAACTGGGTAACAGTCCAAAACAACCTCGACAATCAGGTAACATTCGTCTTAAACAACTCCTCTCGTGTTTCCCAAATAAAATAAGTCCAAACATTTCTCCCAGAAAAATTCAGCAAGTTATACCTTTATTAAAAAATGTATTGTGCCAGTAAACTAGCTGTATCCAAAAGCAGACTATTCTAATCCCCTGTGGATGGAGAGGAAGAACACCAGGACCTGCCTGTTTAGAATTCTAGACACATCAACTCCAAGATGGTCATTCTCTGGGTTGCACGCCCATCGATTCTGACGTGTAGAAGCGGGCAGGTGAGGTGATCCGCCGGAAGAGCTTCAACAGCTGCCCGACCCTGAGGTACCCAGGCAGAGCAGGGCCTCACCGGGGGCCACATTCCCAGGCCATCTGCCCTCAGACGTCACTCTCTCTGCTGACGACCTGGCTGAGTGCTTCACTGAGAAAGCAGAAGCCAGGTCTTTTTTTTAACAGTCAAAATCATATAAAATCACCCCCCTTAACCGTTTTTAAGTGCACAGCAGGGTTACCTACACACACACCTCTGTGCAGGACGGTCCCGGGACACCTTCACCTTGTAAAGCTGAACTCACACCCACTGAACGGCAGCCCTCCACTCTCCTTCCCGCGCCGCCACTGTGCTTTCTAAGAGTCTGAGCAATTCAGATACCTCATGCGAGTGGAATCACACAGTGTCTGTCTTTCTGTGACTAGCTTATTTCACTTAGCACGATATCCTCAACGTTCTTTTTCAAGCTGAATAACATTCCATTGTGCCACCTTCATAATCCAGTCATCTCTGCTAAGGATGACCACATGCTCGACTTGCCCCTCCTCCAGGTGCCCTCCTCGACGGCCTCCACGGCTCCTCCCTCCCTGCCCGACCTGGGCCCTGAGCCCCTCCTCTTCGTGAGCCTCCTCCTGTCCCCTGAGGAGACCCGGCCCTTCCAGACGGAATGCTCCCACGCCTCTCCAGCTGGAGCTCTTTCTTGAGGTCCACCGCTGTCGACGTGACATCGCTACTCGGCTGTTTGAGACAGCCCAGCCTCCCCAGCCAAACGGAGGGCCGAGTTCTTGTCCTCCATCTGCTCCTCCCTCAGTCTCGCTCCTCCCTCCTCAACCCGTGGCACCGCTGTCTGCTCAGCGGCTTAGCTGAAAACCAACACCCACTCCACCCCCTACATCCAAACCAAGTCCCATCGGTTCATCTTCAAAAAGCATCTGAAACCTGCCATTGCTTTTTGTCTTTATTACCAATGCCCTGGTCCAAGCCGCCACCTTTTTCACCTGCACTACTCCAACAGCCTCCTGGCTCGTCTCGCTGGTTCCATTTCTGCCCCTCTAAACTTCCTTCTCTCAGAAGGAAATTATTCTCTGCTAACGGTCCTGTCAGTCACAGTCACCCGGGGGAGGAAAATAAACGACCTTCAAATACTTTCATCACAGAATCCGAACTGGATCATGGCCTCTGCATCCCCCATGAGCTGCTCTGTGACCTCGGTCATGTCACAGTCTTGGTTTCAGCTTGCACGCCCAATCACAATCGCCTCGCTCATTTTCCAGAAAGCAGAAGCCAGGTCTTTTTAACAGTCAAAATCATATAAAATCACCCCCTTAACCGTTTTAAGTGCACAGCAGGGTTACCTACACACACACCTCTGTGCAGGACGGTCCCGGGACACCTTCACCTTGTAAAGCTGAACTCACACCCACTGAACGGCAGCCCTCCACTCTCCTTCCCGCGCCGCCACTGTGCTTTCTAAGAGTCTGAGCAATTCAGATACCTCATGCGAGTGGAATCACACAGTGTCTGTCTTTCTGTGACTAGCTTATTTCACTTAGCACGATATCCTCAACGTTCTTTTTCAAGCTGAATAACATTCCATTGTGCCACCTTCATAATCCAGTCATCTCTGCTAAGGATGACCACATGCTCGACTTGCCCCTCCTCCAGGTGCCCTCCTCGACGGCCTCCACGGCTCCTCCCTCCCTGCCCGACCTGGGCCCTGAGCCCCTCCTCTTCGTGAGCCTCCTCCTGTCCCCTGAGGAGACCCGGCCCTTCCAGACGGAATGCTCCCACGCCTCTCCAGCTGGAGCTCTTTCTTGAGGTCCACCGCTGTCGACGTGACATCGCTACTCGGCTGTTTGAGACAGCCCAGCCTCCCCAGCCAAACGGAGGGCCGAGTTCTTGTCCTCCATCTGCTCCTCCCTCAGTCTCGCTCCTCCCTCCTCAACCCGTGGCACCGCTGTCTGCTCAGCGGCTTAGCTGAAAACCAACACCCACTCCACCCCCTACATCCAAACCAAGTCCCATCGGTTCATCTTCAAAAAGCATCTGAAACCTGCCATTGCTTTTTGTCTTTATTACCAATGCCCTGGTCCAAGCCGCCACCTTTTTCACCTGCACTACTCCAACAGCCTCCTGGCTCGTCTCGCTGGTTCCATTTCTGCCCCTCTAAACTTCCTTCTCTCAGAAGGAAATTATTCTCTGCTAACGGTCCTGTCAGTCACAGTCACCCGGGGGAGGAAAATAAACGACCTTCAAATACTTTCATCACAGAATCCGAACTGGATCATGGCCTCTGCATCCCCCATGAGCTGCTCTGTGACCTCGGTCATGTCACAGTCTTGGTTTCAGCTTGCACGCTCCAATCACAATCGCCTCGCTCATTTTCCAGAACATTCTCACCTCATGGCCTTTGCACCTACTGTTTCCACCCGCTCCTTCTCACTCTTCCTGTCTCAGCTTGACTTTCCCCTCTTGAGTCTTCTCTGCGTGTCCCCTCTAGACCAGTCTACCCACCACTCCACAGTACCTGCCCCACAGCCTACCGGGCCCTCGGCCCCACTGGTCTATTTGTTTACAGTCAGCCTCCCTCTCTCCCACCACCAAGAAGTCCCGCTTCTCGAGCGCAGGGCTCCTGTCCACCTTGCTGACACTCCAGGTGACCGTGCACGGAGCCCATCCTGGGAACAGGCTTTCACTACACATTTGTCAAATAAATACAATAAGATAAACTCACAGACGAACAAATGAACCAATGATTTTCTAAAGCACTGGCCAGGCCCACCCATTTCAGCCAGAGGCTCTATTCAGGCAGGAATAATGCATTCACATTTGTAAGACTTCTACATTTATCACCATAATGAACGCTACATTTCAACAATGTGAACCACGTTTCTCCAACACAGTGGAGACCATATGACAATTCTTTAGAAAAATACACAGAACCTTCAAGTATTTGGACAATATCCTTGAGCCAACAGCATGCCTCAAGATCTCGTGTATATATACACACCCATCCATTCACAGGCACGTGTAAGTGTGTGTGTGAATGTATACTCATCTATTTATTTTGGGAAGGGAGGCGATGGGGGTCAAAATAACCTATTCAGTAGGCCTACTACAATTTTAATAAAAATCATGTCATCCAACAAGTCAGTTACTCCCCCAGATATTTTTGGTGAAAAATCAACAGAGGCTTAAGACTAGCCAAGATTACAAGAATGACCCTAGTAGTGCTCAGAAAAGGTTACATTATCTGCCACATCAGCAGAATGAAAGCTGATTTCCAAACCAGTTTCAATTTTTTCTTGGCAATTCTATTTAAATTTTTTTTAAAAAAGGTGGGTTTTTCTTGAATTGTTGTGTTGGTTTCTGCCATCCAACAAGACAAATCAGTCATAATTATACGTACACCCCTCCCTCCCCAGCCTCCCTCCCCTCCTCCCACCCGATCCTTCCGGGTCATCGCAGAGCGCCAGACCGGGATCCCTGCGCTACACGGCCGCCTCACCAGCCGTCCATCTCACACCTGACTCTGTGTGTACATATCCATGCTACTTTCCCCTTCCTCCCACTCTCTCCCTCCCCCACTGTGTCCACAAGTCCATTCTCTACATCTGTGTCCCCATTCTTCCCTGCAAATAGGTTAATTTTCAAGGTTCACAACACAGGATTTGAAGTGGTCCCGCTGAATAAATAAGGCGCCCCTGAAAACCCTGTGGTTCTCCCGGCGCAGAGCAAGACCAGCAGGACACATGGTACCCGCTCTCCAGCTTCTCCTTCCCTCCCGATTAGAACTCTTCTTAAAGCAGCGATTGCTCCTTACCATTGCATTGAGCTGGGAGTTGCTTGCCTGCGTAATGCCTAGAATGTTGGTGGTGTGCATCACTTCAACTGAGAAACTTGGCAGCCAACTCGCAATCCGGGAGCCTGAAACAAACAAGAATCCAGCGTGAGTTTTAGAGACCTCCTGTCCCGTGCTGGTGAGCCTGCAGTCAGGTGCTCTGCAGTACGAGCTGCCACTCGCTGAGGACTCCCGTCACACCAGGTCTCTGACCAAGAGTCCCATGGGGATCGGCTCACTCAGTCGCCACTGAAACCCCACCTGGATTTCTCCAGGGCTCCTGCTAGTTCCCAAGGCACTCAGAAGTTAGGTAACCTGTCGAAGATCTAGCATTTAATTATGGCAGCCAGGATGTGAACCCAGACAGGCAGCTTCCAGGACACTTCACCGCTGGGCATGCCCACTTCCTAGTGGCCCTGGACCCCCACACACGCAGTCCCTCCCACAACTTGCACTGTTAGGAAGGTGGGCAAGGCTCCAAAGCTGCTACAGGAGCTGAAGTTTCACCTCTCTCTTCACACTGCTCACAAATACTACTCATTCGGAGACAGCATTTTCATGAGGTAGTTTCTACTTAATAACCTGCTTTAAAGACTTCACAGTTTTCTGATTCAAAATGCTTCTCAGGCAGTTCTGCAACACACGCTTGTGGAGGAAGGGTACTGAGGAGTCTGGATCGTGTCTCAGAGCCCTAAGGAAGGGGGATCCTAAGTTAAACAATCCCCAGTGTCAGGACTAAAACAGCCCCAAATCAAGCCACACACTTAAGGAACGTGTTCCTTTCCTTCGCAGAGAAGCACGGAAGCCAGCAATGTAAGACAGGCTCAGAGGCCACCTCAAAGGTCTGGCCTGGACGAGAAGCTGAATCCTTATTTTATGCACTTACTAAGGAGAAAATAAAGTTGTCTTTATCAGTTTGGACTAGGTTTTCAGTAATAATTCATTAAAAAACCCCAACAACCCAGCTTACATAGGCAGCTTCCAAGATGGGCTCCTTATTTCAGAAGTCTGATGTGGAAGAGGCCTTGGTCAGCAGCCACAAAGCAGCCCCGCCACGCCGGCCCAGCGACCCCGCCCAGCTGGCTGTCCCCTCGACTCCAAGAGACTCGACTTCACTCCTCTGGTCCTTCCTATCAGGGGTCTCGGGAGGTGGCCATTCCTGCCGTGCCCCACCCTTGGAAATTCAACTCAGAGACGGCAAGAGCGCTTCTGAACAGAGTCCAGGGCCACCGACTTCATAGAGTAGGAAATATGAACTCACAGCATTCAGTGGTACTGAAACAGATGAAAGTCAGCAACGGCCCGGGCGTAACGTGAATTAAGGGATGATACAGCACTTCCTGATACGGTGCCCTTTATCTTAGGCTTTTCAGTGTGGCTTTATTATTAATACAACTCTTTCCAATATTCTGGAAGGTTGGACATTCATGTCTTATGGAGAAAGAAAGGGGGTTCCAGTTCTCTCCTTTTAGTGCTCACTGGAACGACTGCTCAATGACCCCTCATTATATGTTTAAGTATTACAGCAAAGCAATGAATTATCAGGAACTGTTAACTAAGAAATTGACTACGCACGCTCCTCACAGGCATCGGTTGATTCAACCACAATTACTTTCACCTCCCCGCACCCACCACTTCCCCCAGTTCACACAGAATCTAGCAAAATGCCTGGCACAGAATAACTCTTAGGTGCTATCTACACTTACTGAATATTTTCAATTGAAACTGAAATATTAAACAAGCCTGTACAGGGCAAGTTATAACGAAACCACAGCCCTGAGAGGAGAAAACCCCTTGCGATGGTTTGAGAGGTAAAACCGACTAACCGTCGAAATGGAAGAAGTGATTGTGTTGGTTTAAGCGAGGCCTGCCTTCAGGTAAAAGGCAAACGGCAGCAATGTAAGACAGGCTCAGAGGCCACCTCAAAGGTCTGGCCTGGACGAGAAGCTGAATCCTTATTTTATGCACTTACTAAGGAGAAAATAAAGTTGTCTTTATCAGTTTGGACTAGGTTTTCAGTAATAATTCATTAAAAAACCCCAACAACCCAGCTTACATAGGCAGCTTCCAAGATGGGCTCCTTATTTCAGAAGTCTGATGTGGAAGAGGCCTTGGTCAGCAGCCACAAAGCAGCCCCGCCACGCCGGCCCAGCGACCCCGCCCAGCTGGCTGTCCCCTCGACTCCAAGAGACTCGACTTCACTCCTCTGGTCCTTCCTATCAGGGGTCTCGGGAGGTGGCCATTCCTGCCGTGCCCCACCCTTGGAAATTCAACTCAGAGACGGCAAGAGCGCTTCTGAACAGAGTCCAGGGCCACCGACTTCATAGAGTAGGAAATATGAACTCACAGCATTCAGTGGTACTGAAACAGATGAAAGTCAGCAACGGCCCGACGTAACGTGAATTAAGGGATGATACAGCACTTCCTGATACGGTGCCCGTGATCTTAGGATTTTAAGTGTGGCTTTATTATTAATACAACTCTTTCCAATATTCTGGAAGGTTGGACATTCATGTCTTATGGAGAAAGAAAGGGGGTTCCAGTTCTCTCCTTTTAGTGCTCACTGGAACGACTGCTCAATGACCCCTCATTATATGTTTAAGTATTACAGCAAAGCAATGAATTATCAGGAACTGTTAACTAAGAAATTGACTACGCACGCTCCTCACAGGCATCGGTTGATTCAACCACAATTACTTTCACCTCCCCGCACCCACCACTTCCCCCAGTTCACACAGAATCTAGCAAAATGCCTGGCACAGAATAACTCTTAGGTGCTATCTACACTTACTGAATATTTTCAATTGAAACTGAAATATTAAACAAGCCTGTACAGGGCAAGTTATAACGAAAACCACAGCCCCTGAGAGGAGAAAACCCCTTGCGATGGTTTGAGAGGTAAAAACCGACTAACCGTCGAAATGGAAGAAGTGATTGTGTTGGTTTAAGCGAGGCCTGCCTTCAGCAGCTGCCACAGGAACCAAATTCTCATCCAGGTTCTCGCCTTGATGGTCTTCCCGGACACGATTATTGTCAGCAATGTTGAGAGACATCCTGCAGGTGGGGCAGGAGGTGTCTTGTTCTAGCCAGGAGCGAAGACAGGAGCTACCAGAAAAATTCAGAGTAAGAGATTCTTAGTGTATTTTGCGAGAATTCACCAGAAGTACTCTGAACATATCAGTGAGTTGTAATTTCACTTGCTAGTAACCGTTAGCAAGTTAAACTGTTGAGAAACTCTTACTGACGTTATCTCTTTGCTCTGCTTCACTCTGAAGCACCTCTGGGGTATCCTGCTCTGAACACGAACTCATCGACACACAGGGCCGTCTACCAAGTTCCCGAGCAGGGCCCTCTTCAGGGAGACAGTGTCACGGGGCTCACCAGCTTCCTTTACAGTTCTGCTGGATTGACTGCAAAGCCAGCACCCTCGCCTCCCATGTCTTTGAGTCCTCTCTTCCAACTATCTGTTCTCTCATTCTACACACTAACATGGTCATAACCTTGGCCTTCTCATCAAAGTCATGACTTCAAAGATCTCATTTTCCAGCTTCTTACCATCTCTCTGCGGAAGAGTGTGTGACGGCAATGTTCCAAAAGAATGAATGTGTACATCCGGCTCTATCACCTTTTGAAATAATAAAGCACCTATAATTCCTGTTTGTGATTATGTAACTATTAGCCAAATGAATGACATGCTCATATATATGTTTAAGTATTACAGCAAAGCAATGAATTATCAGGAACTGTTAACTAAGAAATTGACTACCTCCTCACAGGCATCGGTTGATTCAACCACAATTACTTTCACCTCCCCGCACCCACCACTTCCCCCAGTTCACACAGAATCTAGCAAAATGCCTGGCACAGAATAACTCTTAGGTGCTATCTACACTTACTGAATATTTTCAATTGAAACTGAAATATTAAACAAGCCTGTACAGGGCAAGTTATAACGAAAACCACAGCCCCTGAGAGGAGAAAACCCCTTGCGATGGTTTGAGAGGTAAAAACCGACTAACCGTCGAAATGGAAGAAGTGATTGTGTTGGTTTAAGCGAGGCCTGCCTTCAGCAGCTGCCACAGGAACCAAATTCTCATCCAGGTTCTCGCCTTGATGGTCTTCCCGGACACGATTATTGTCAGCAATGTTGAGAGACATCCTGCAGGTGGGGCAGGAGGTGTCTTGTTCTAGCCAGGAGCGAAGACAGGAGCTACCAGAAAAATTCAGAGTAAGAGATTCTTAGTGTATTTTGCGAGAATTCACCAGAAGTACTCTGAACATATCAGTGAGTTGTAATTTCACTTGCTAGTAACCGTTAGCAAGTTAAACTGTTGAGAAACTCTTACTGACGTTATCTCTTTGCTCTGCTTCACTCTGAAGCACCTCTGGGGTATCCTGCTCTGAACACGAACTCATCGACACACAGGGCCGTCTACCAAGTTCCCGAGCAGGGCCCTCTTCAGGGAGACAGTGTCACGGGGCTCACCAGCTTCCTTTACAGTTCTGCTGGATTGACTGCAAAGCCAGCACCCTCGCCTCCCATGTCTTTGAGTCCTCTCTTCCAACTATCTGTTCTCTCATTCTACACACTAACATGGTCATAACCTTGGCCTTCTCATCAAAGTCATGACTTCAAAGATCTCATTTTCCAGCTTCTTACCATCTCTCTGCCGGAAGAGTGTGTGACGGCAATGTTCCAAAAGAATGAATGTGTACATCCGGCTCTATCACCTTTTGAAATAATAAAGCACCTATAATTCCTGTTTGTGATTATGTAACTATTAGCCAAATGAATGACTGTATTTTTAAAAGTGCACTTCCCCTTAATCAGCACCTTTAAATCACACTTCTAGTCAAGCCAGCCTTGTGTGGGGCTACAAGAGTATGTAAAATTCTTGCTTTCCAATAATGCTACATGTGGCACGCTTATGCAAATCTAATTTTACTTCATATTTTTAGCTCAAAATGGATCAATGACCTAAAGAAAGAGATAAAACCATAAAACTATTAGAAAAAAACTACCATGACCTCAGATTTGGCAATGGATTCTTATTTGACACTCAAAGTTATGAGCTACCAAACAAAGAATAGGGAGAAGGAAATGGCAGCCCAATCCAACATTCTTGCCTAGGAAATTCCGTGGACACAGAGGCGTGGCGGGCTACAGTCCATGGGTTTTAAAAAAAAAAAAAAAATATATATATATATATATATATATACACACACATATGGAGCTTCCCTGCTGGCTCAGTGGTGAGGAATCTGCCTGCACTGCAGGAGACCTGGGTTCCACCCCTGGGTGGGGAAGATCCCCCTGGAGGAGCAAGTGGCAACCCCTCCCAGTGTTCTTGCCTGGAGAATTCCACGGACAGAGGAGCCTGACGGGCTGCAGTGCATGGGGGTCACACAGAGTCGGACACAACTGAAATGACTAAGCAGCAGCAGAAGCAAAGAAAAAATAGGTAAAACCAGATTTCATTAGAAATTTAAAAGGTGTACATCAGAGGATATTACAAAAAAGTGAAAAGACAAGCTACAGGATGGGAGAAAATATCTGCAGTATCATACATCTGATAAGGGTTTAGCATCCAGAATACGTAAAGAATTCTTACAACTCATCAACAGAAAGAAAAACAACCCAATTAAAATAGGATACTTTACTTTTCAAAAGATATTCTCCAAAGAGAACACACAGATGTGCCAACAAGCACATGAAACAATCAGCATCATGGTTATTAAAGAAATAAAATGCAAATCAAAACCAATTTGAGAAACCACTTTACAAGCTTTCCATCCTTTACATGAGGATGGCTATTATCTAATGCAAAATATAAACAGGTACACAAAAACAACAAAACAGGGTACTAGGTATGGAAAAAGAGTACGATAGTTCCTCAGAAACATAAGCATAGAATTACCCTATGATCCAGCAATTCCACCTCTGGGTACATACCCAAAAGAACTAAAAGCAGGGTACTGAAAAGAAGTCTGTACACCCATGTTCACAGCAGCATTATTCATGAGAGCCAGAGAAGGTAGAAACCACTTAAAACATCCATCGATAGATGAATGGATTCTTATTTGACACTCAAAGTTATGAGCTACCAAACAAAGAATAGGGAGAAGGAAATGGCAGCCCAATCCAACATTCTTGCCTAGGAAATTCCGTGGACACAGAGGCGTGGCGGGCTACAGTCCATGGGTTTTCAAAAAAAAAAAAAAATATATATATATATATATATATATACACACACATATGGAGCTTCCCTGCTGGCTCAGTGGTGAGGAATCTGCCTGCACTGCAGGAGACCTGGGTTCCACCCCTGGGTGGGGAAGATCCCCCTGGAGGAGCAAGTGGCAACCCCTCCCAGTGTTCTTGCCTGGAGAATTCCACGGACAGAGGAGCCTGACGGGCTGCAGTGCATGGGGGTCACACAGAGTCGGACACAACTGAAATGACTAAGCAGCAGCAGAAGCAAAGAAAAAATAGGTAAAACCAGATTTCATTAGAAATTTAAAAGGTGTACATCAGAGGATATTACAAAAAAGTGAAAAGACAAGCTACAGGATGGGAGAAAATATCTGCAGTATCATACATCTGATAAGGGTTTAGCATCCAGAATACGTAAAGAATTCTTACAACTCATCAACAGAAAGAAAAACAACCCAATTAAAATAGGATACTTTACTTTTCAAAAGATATTCTCCAAAGAGAACACACAGATGTGCCAACAAGCACATGAAACAATCAGCATCATGGTTATTAAAGAAATAAAATGCAAATCAAAACCAATTTGAGAAACCACTTTACAAGCTTTCCATCCTTTACATGAGGATGGCTATTATCTAATGCAAAATATAAACAGGTACACAAAAACAACAAAACAGGGTACTAGGTATGGAAAAAGAGTACGATAGTTCCTCAGAAACATAAGCATAGAATTACCCTATGATCCAGCAATTCCACCTCTGGGTACATACCCAAAAGAACTAAAAGCAGGGTACTGAAAAGAAGTCTGTACACCCATGTTCACAGCAGCATTATTCATGAGAGCCAGAGAAGGTAGAAACCACTTAAAACATCCATCGATAGATGAATGGATAAACCAGAGTATTTTTCAGCTTTGGAAAGGAATGAAATTCTGACACATGTTACAACATGGAGGAACCCTGAGGACACTACCCTAGGTGAAAAACGCCAGATATAAAAGGACAAATATTTGTATGATGTGCTCTTCCATGAGAACAGACGGAAAACAGCATGGTAGGGGGCAAGGCTGAGGAGAAGGGGAGATGATGGAGACACTGTCTGGGTGGTATAGAGGGGCAGAGTTCCAGTCTGGGAAGAGGAAAAAGTTCTGCATGGTGGTGAAGGCTGCACAACAATGTGAATGGAGCTCAGTACCACCCAACTGGCACTCTTAAAAATGGTTAAATGGTCAATTTTATGTTATGTATACATTTTGAAGGGCTTCCCTGGAGGCTCAGGGGTAAAGAATCTGCCAACAGTGCAGGAGACACAGGAGATCTAGAAGCTCCCCTGGAGGAGGAAATGGCCACCCACTCCAGTACTCCTGCCTGAAGAATTCCATGGACAGAGGAGCCCGGAGGGCTACAATCCATGGGGTCACAAGGAGTCGGACTCAACTGAGCGACTAACACTTTCACTTCACACATTTTTTTTACCACACAGAAACATTACATTTGAGAATTTAAAAAAAAAAATCATAATGAGATTACCACTTCCTACCACGTAGGAAGGCTATCAGAAAATAACAGAAAGTAACATGTACTGTGGAGGGTGTGGAGAAACTGAACCCCTCACACACTACTGATGGGACGTGAGCGGGTGCAGCTGCTATGGGAAAGCTGGGTGGCTCTGCAGGGAGTTAGACACGGATCACCCCGTGGCTCAGCAATTTCCCTCCTAAGCGCACACCTAAAAGAATTCAAAATAGGTGCTCAAACACATACCCGTACACAAACGTTTATAGTAATAGCAGCAGCACTTGCAATAGCTAAAAAGTGCAAATAATCCAAACGTCTATCAATGGAAGAATGGATAAACACATTGTTTAATTATTATAAAAAAATTTTTAACTCAGAGATAAAAAAGGAATGATGTACCGAAACATGCTACAACTTGGAAGACTTTAAAAATGTGACGCTGAGTAAAAGAAGGCAGTCACAATTGTCTGATTCCTTTCATGTGGGCTGTCCCATATGAATAGGCATATCCACAGAGACAGGGAGCAGGTTAGTGGCTGCCAGGTAACGTGGGGAGGGAGGAATGGGGAGTGACCTACTTTAGCAGGTGGAGGTGTTGCTCTAGGGTGATGGAAAGGTTTGGAACCAGAGAGGCATGGTGGCTGTACCCAAGGCGAATGCACTAAATCTACTGAGACACATGCTTCAAGATGGCTGATTGTATGTTATGTGAAATTTGCCTCAATTAAAAAAGTAAATCCTAAAATAAATCAAATGCAAATGCTTGAAATAAAATCTCTTTTAAGGTATTCTTCTAAACTCTACAAGTTCCTTAGGAACTACCTGAAAGTATTGACGAAGTCTTTGTGAATCTTCCGGCCTTCCAACCTCATCCCTCAGCGCCACCATCCATCGTGGCTCAGCCACAAAACCAAGAGAGTCCCCGCCACCTTATTTCCTCACTTTCTCACAGCTAGCCAAGCACAGCTCTGCAGGGTGGCTCAGGCCTGCTTCCCCTGCCTCAGCAAACATCACTCGCCTTCTGACAGTCTGAGCTCTGGTGACACGGGTTCTCTTTAATCTCTTGGATATGCCACACTCCTTTTTGCTACAGAAATGTCCCCTCTGTCTCACAGGCTCTTCCACCTGGCGCCTTCTTTGGCTGCCTTCACGCCTACTCATCATCAGGAGTCGCCTTCTCCAGGTGTGAGTGAGAGCCGTTTGTTAGCAGCTCTCAAGGACCATGTTCCTTTTCTTTGGAGTACTTGTCTCTATTCATCCTTACACGTTCAGAAACGTGCCTGCTGAACTGATGTCTGTGCCCTCCAATAACGGCTGAACATTTTGTGAGAGCAAAGACCACCTCTGTCATTTTAATGTTTAATGTTATTCCCTGGAACCCAACCCAGCACCCAGCACATAAGAAAAAAAAAATCAATAAATTTGTTGAGTTACTGATCCTCCATCTCCAAAGTCTTTCTAATATTTAAAAGAAAAGAAAAACTATTTGGGAATATACAATAAGGAAAGGAAGATTAAAGATGTAAAGAGATAACTTTCTCAATATGCAACATTGACCACAGATACAAAAGGTCGAGAGATGCCTCAAGGTCTATCAAACAAGAAAAAGATCCAATCTATAAACAGAACGATTTAGGATTTAGGTTGAATAGACACCATCTGTATGAGAGCTCTAAAAATGAATAATGCAAGGGAGTGAGGACTGCAACAGAGAGACCCCAGCCCTCGCTGGGGACAGAACAGCCTGGACCACACAGAGACCTAATCCAGCCACGGAGGGTTCATAATCCCTGACAACACATGCCAATGGCTGATTGTATGTTATGTGAAATTTGCCTCAATTAAAAAAGTAAATCCTAAAATAAATCAAATGCAAATGCTTGAAATAAAATCTCTTTTAAGGTATTCTTCTAAACTCTACAAGTTCCTTAGGAACTACCTGAAAGTATTGACGAAGTCTTTGTGAATCTTCCGGCCTTCCAACCTCATCCCTCAGCGCCACCATCCATCGTGGCTCAGCCACAAAACCAAGAGAGTCCCCGCCACCTTATTTCCTCACTTTCTCACAGCTAGCCAAGCACAGCTCTGCAGGGTGGCTCAGGCCTGCTTCCCCTGCCTCAGCAAACATCACTCGCCTTCTGACAGTCTGAGCTCTGGTGACACGGGTTCTCTTTAATCTCTTGGATATGCCACACTCCTTTTTGCTACAGAAATGTCCCCTCTGTCTCACAGGCTCTTCCACCTGGCGCCTTCTTTGGCTGCCTTCACGCCTACTCATCATCAGGAGTCGCCTTCTCCAGGTGTGAGTGAGAGCCGTTTGTTAGCAGCTCTCAAGGACCATGTTCCTTTTCTTTGGAGTACTTGTCTCTATTCATCCTTACACGTTCAGAAACGTGCCTGCTGAACTGATGTCTGTGCCCTCCAATAACGGCTGAACATTTTGTGAGAGCAAAGACCACCTCTGTCATTTTAATGTTTAATGTTATTCCCTGGAACCCAACCCAGCACCCAGCACATAAGAAAAAAAAAATCAATAAATTTGTTGAGTTACTGATCCTCCATCTCCAAAGTCTTTCTAATATTTAAAAGAAAAGAAAAACTATTTGGGAATATACAATAAGGAAAGGAAGATTAAAGATGTAAAGAGATAACTTTCTCAATATGCAACATTGACCACAGATACAAAAGGTCGAGAGATGCCTCAAGGTCTATCAAACAAGAAAAAGATCCAATCTATAAACAGAACGATTTAGGATTTAGGTTGAATAGACACCATCTGTATGAGAGCTCTAAAAATGAATAATGCAAGGGAGTGAGGACTGCAACAGAGAGACCCCAGCCCTCGCTGGGGACAGAACAGCCTGGACCACACAGAGACCTAATCCAGCCACGGAGGGTTCATAATCCCTGACAACACAGCCACTGTTCTGGGTTGCTTACTGTTTCTGGTCTGTTCCCCATCCCATCACACGGCCCAGGTGTGCGTTTCTATGTTGCTTTGGGGCATGCTCAAAATGCGTAAGTATATATTCTCACCCCAACAAAGGTGAGAAAAGGGAGTAAGCTGTTGGAGAGCGAGGATTCCCCCAACCCTTTGTTTTAAGTCTTACAGGCCAACGTGCCATACCTCAGAGCTTAGACAGAGAAGGAACATGAAAGCAGCTAACACACCCAGAAACTAAGATGGCACAACCTGCCGTGTAGGGAAGAGGCTCAAAAATAAGGAAGACACCACCATACCCCCCACCCCACTTAGCACCAGCACCCTGGCCAGTCTGAATCAATGTGCCCACTTGCGGCTGAGGCTGGTCTAAAGCCTGGACACAAGAAGCACCCACAGTCTGGACAGAGCCCCACCCCACGAGGCCCTTTGCGAGGCTCCTACTTGTGGAAAAGATGCCCACAGGGCAGCTTCCTCGCAGCCTGCATGGAGTCCCAGCAGATGGCACAGTCATCGTTATTGACAGCCAGCTCCTCTGGAGTTGCAACTGCAAACCTGTAACAAGAAAATAAATAAATACACAACAAATAAAACCCACCAAGAGTGCGCCTGGCAGGGGATTTCCGTCAATCCACACACACAGTGAGCACCACGTACACCACAGACTTCGGCTTTCTCACAGCAGTTACAAAGGAATCATGCTCACTGCGACATCTCCACCCACCAAAACCATGACACCTGCATCCTCTTCAGAGCCCAGCTAAGAGCAAGAAACCTACAGACAGAAACCAACGGTGTCGTAACAGCAGCCCGCGTGAGTGATGACTTGAGCAAACATTTCTGGGCAAATTAGAGGAGTTGAAGACCCTTCAGAGTCAAACTGTTCCCCTAGACACAGAAAAGGATGCCTATTTATCCCACACCTTCAGCCATGGTGTAGGCTCAGCACATGTGAGAGAGAGAGTCTATGTGTGTGTGTGTGTGTGTGTAAGCATGCATGTGTGAAAAGGGCAGATACCCAAGGAGACTCCCATTTAATAACAATGATGGTAAAAATAATGACCTAATGAAAGAACCTAATATTTATTTACCAAGCCCATACTATGTACCCAGTACTATTCTCAGTATATTATGTTCATTATCCCACTGAATCTGCCCAGCAGTTCCAGGAAGAAGGTTGCTATTGTCACCAGACTTAGGCAACCGCAGAGGGAGGTAAGCCAACTGTCCAGAATCACGGGGCAGCTCAGTGGGTTTCAGACCTGCCAGTCTGACCCCGAGCCTGCGCTCTTCACCAGTCCACCAAGTGCTGGCAGAGGCAGCTTCTCACATGACCCAGGATCTCTTAGTATTAAAGATCTCAAACGCGACAACGGGGGCAGCATCACTCGGTGCCGACTCACCTGGCTTCCATGTTTCCGACTACTCGCAAGTAGTTCTTGTGCCGGCGGATGCGCGCTGCACCTCATGGAACAGGTAGCGCAGCTGCATAAAGATGACCAAGCTGGCCATGGACAGCCAGATGGCACAGTCATCGTTATTGACAGCCAGCTCCTCTGGAGTTGCAACTGCAAACCTGTAACAAGAAAATAAATAAATACACAACAAATAAAACCCACCAAGAGTGCGCCTGGCAGGGGATTTCCGTCAATCCACACACACAGTGAGCACCACGTACACCACAGACTTCGGCTTTCTCACAGCAGTTACAAAGGAATCATGCTCACTGCGACATCTCCACCCACCAAAACCATGACACCTGCATCCTCTTCAGAGCCCAGCTAAGAGCAAGAAACCTACAGACAGAAACCAACGGTGTCGTAACAGCAGCCCGCGTGAGTGATGACTTGAGCAAACATTTCTGGGCAAATTAGAGGAGTTGAAGACCCTTCAGAGTCAAACTGTTCCCCTAGACACAGAAAAGGATGCCTATTTATCCCACACCTTCAGCCATGGTGTAGGCTCAGCACATGTGAGAGAGAGAGTCTATGTGTGTGTGTGTGTGTGTGTAAGCATGCATGTGTGAAAAGGGCAGATACCCAAGGAGACTCCCATTTAATAACAATGATGGTAAAAATAATGACCTAATGAAAGAACCTAATATTTATTTACCAAGCCCATACTATGTACCCAGTACTATTCTCAGTATATTATGTTCATTATCCCACTGAATCTGCCCAGCAGTTCCAGGAAGAAGGTTGCTATTGTCACCAGACTTAGGCAACCGCAGAGGGAGGTAAGCCAACTGTCCAGAATCACGGGGCAGCTCAGTGGGTTTCAGACCTGCCAGTCTGACCCCGAGCCTGCGCTCTTCACCAGTCCACCAAGTGCTGGCAGAGGCAGCTTCTCACATGACCCAGGATCTCTTAGTATTAAAGATCTCAAACGCGACAACGGGGGCAGCATCACTCGGTGCCGACTCACCTGGCTTCCATGTTTCCGACTACTCGCAAGTAGTTCTTGTGCCGGCGGATGCGACGCTGCACCTCATGGAACAGGTAGCGCAGCTGCATAAAGATGACCAAGCTGGCCATGGACAGCCAGATGTTGCCAAACAACTTGACAAGAGAGAGAATAAAATGTACGATGAAGGTTGACGTGAGCGTGCTAGTGCTGAGGGGGAGGCATGCGACAGGAGGTACGAGTGGCGGGTGAAGGCAAACGGCAACAGTCCCCGGGCATCAAATGCGCAAACTTCCCCCACTACCCTCAACAACATCCAGGCTCTAGGTTGAGTCATCCTATCACCAGCAGTCTTTCCTGAGGAACGCGTCAGACCTTTCAGGGCTTTTTGCAAAATGATGCCCATCGGTGCAATTATAAAAAGGAAAATCAGGACATGGACAAAATGTCCAGGAGGGAAACACTTATACTGTGAACTCACGTAATAGAATATTATGTACTCTATATGTATCATAAAATTATTTATATCCTAGTATCATATTTTATAGATAACATTTTGAAATTAATAATACAGGTAAATAATATTTAAGTGAAAAAATAATAAAAATACTTTAAAGAAACTACTACGGGACGGGAGCAGGCTCTTCAATGGCTGGGGATGAGGAATAGGAGGAAGAAAAGTGGTCAAAAGGTACAAACTTCCAGTTGTAAGAGAAATACGCATTGGGGATATAATGTAGAACATGATGACTACGGTTTTCACAGTGCTATCTGGTGTATTTCAATTAAATCATCATACCTCTGTCATGGGACTTTTATCTTAAACGTATCAAGGTATTAAAATGATTTAGAAGAACTGCTGCTAGCATAGGAAGATGGAAAGAATACACTAGCTACAGAAACCCCAAGTCACATGCCCGATGCACACTCAACTGAGGAATGGATGGATGTGTGTATTAGTCACTCAGTCATGTCTGACTCTCTGCAACCCCACAGACTGTAGCCCACCAGGCTCCTCTGTACATGGGATTCTCCAGGCAAGAATACCGGAGTGGGGTGCCATTTCCTGCTCTAATGTATGAATGTGAATGTATCAACAAGTAGTAAGTACACCAAAATGTCAAGTTAACTCTGGACATTTGTTTATGGAGGCCTTTTCTTAACTATGCTTTCAAAGTCACTTTTAAAAAATACACTTACAAATGTACTGTGTTTAACCCCCGAATTTTTTTTTTTTTTAAGCACTAGTGTGTTTTTTTCCTTTAATTTTTGGCCTCTTTTATTGGTTTATTTATTTGTTTATTTTTGTCCATCTTCATTCTTTGGCCTGTCTGGGCCTCCCATCCCAGTGGCCTCTCTCACTGCAGAACACTGGCTCTGGGCACATGCGCTCCAGAGCACTGGCTCACAGACCCACTGGTCCAGCCGCTCTGCGGCAAGTGGGATCCTCCTGGGCCAGGGATGGAACTGGTGCCCCTTGCACTGCAAGGTGGACTCCTTACCCACTAGACCACCAGGGAAGCCCCAACCCCCAAATTTTTAAATGCTACTTTGACAGGTTTATGATATAAACAAACTGCCCCCTAGTGATGCTCATTCTTACCATTCTTAGATCACTTAAGTGCTAACTACGGAAGCAGGTTTTCAGGATGGCAATCTCTTGCAGACCAAAGTAAAATGACCACAAAGAAGTAGGAGTAATTAAGAATAAAGACTTTGTTTTTGATTATAAAGATGGAAAGTTTATGAATCCATGAAGCAGCTAACCCCATGGACATTTCCTTTACCACCTACAAAGTAACTACTAAATATCCGAAGTCACAGAAATTACAAAGAGAGGTAGTCTCTTAATATGCTAAAAGACTTATCTACTGACTTGGTCAGCAGAGTCAGCTAACTCTCCCAGAGGACAGCCAACACCTCCTGAGCTGGGCACCAAAGCTGTTCCACACTGCTTTACACCCACCAGCCAAAAAAGGAAAAGAACGGGGGAGGGCCACAGCTGCGTCATTTTACAGTCTTTAAGTGGGTCATCCACAAATGTTTCACTTATTAAACTCTGTACAGAGTTCCTGATTTCAAAACACTGAGGTTTCCCTGTTTGAGATCCTTTGGGGAAACTTACCAACATGTGAATATGGTGCATGAGGTCTAGGGACAAGAGAGTGAGCTCCATGATGAAATCTGTGTAATACACGTACGTTCTTTCCTTCCCATGTTCCTGCTCTAATGTATGAATGTGAAGTCAACATAGTAAGTACACCAAATTTCTAAAAACTATGCTTTCAAAGTCACTTTTAAAAAATACACTTACAAATGTACTGTGTTTAACCCCCGAATTTTTTTTTTTTTTAAGCACTAGTGTGTTTTTTTCCTTTAATTTTTGGCCTCTTTTATTGGTTTATTTATTTGTTTATTTTTGTCCATCTTCATTCTTTGGCCTGTCTGGGCCTCCCATCCCAGTGGCCTCTCTCACTGCAGAACACTGGCTCTGGGCACATGCGCTCCAGAGCACTGGCTCACAGACCCACTGGTCCAGCCGCTCTGCGGCAAGTGGGATCCTCCTGGGCCAGGGATGGAACTGGTGCCCCTTGCACTGCAAGGTGGACTCCTTACCCACTAGACCACCAGGGAAGCCCCAACCCCCAAATTTTTAAATGCTACTTTGACAGGTTTATGATATAAACAAACTGCCCCCTAGTGATGCTCATTCTTACCATTCTTAGATCACTTAAGTGCTAACTACGGAAGCAGGTTTTCAGGATGGCAATCTCTTGCAGACCAAAGTAAAATGACCACAAAGAAGTAGGAGTAATTAAGAATAAAGACTTTGTTTTTGATTATAAAGATGGAAAGTTTATGAATCCATGAAGCAGCTAACCCCATGGACATTTCCTTTACCACCTACAAAGTAACTACTAAATATCCGAAGTCACAGAAATTACAAAGAGAGGTAGTCTCTTAATATGCTAAAAGACTTATCTACTGACTTGGTCAGCAGAGTCAGCTAACTCTCCCAGAGGACAGCCAACACCTCCTGAGCTGGGCACCAAAGCTGTTCCACACTGCTTTACACCCACCAGCCAAAAAAGGAAAAGAACGGGGGAGGGCCACAGCTGCGTCATTTTACAGTCTTTAAGTGGGTCATCCACAAATGTTTCACTTATTAAACTCTGTACAGAGTTCCTGATTTCAAAACACTGAGGTTTCCCTGTTTGAGATCCTTTGGGGAAACTTACCAACATGTGAATATGGTGCATGAGGTCTAGGGACAAGAGAGTGAGCTCCATGATGAAATCTGTGTAATACACGTACGTTCCCTTTCCTTCCCATGTTCCTTCATGGCTGAGGTCCCAGAGGTGAATCACGTACCTGCCATGCACAGGGAAGAATCGTATTGATGATTTACGTTCACGATTTGTTTTAAACAGGATATAGTAGAGTCACTTTTTTTTCCCCACAGAGTCACGTTTTTAAACATTTTTGAATGTTACATCTTTTTTTTTTTTTGGTCACTTCTATTGATCTTTCATTTATTTCCATCTTCGTTCTTTGGCATGTGTGGGCCACCCATCACAGTGGCCTCTCTCGCTGCAGAGCACTCTGTGCATGCTCCAGGGGTCCGGCTCGGTGGCCGGACACATCAGTCAAGCCACTCCGTGGCACGTGGGATCTTCCCAGGCCAGGGATCAAACTGGTGCCCCATGCACTGCACGGCGGTGTCCTTACCCACTGGACCTTGAATGTTATATCTTAAAGCCAACTGTGTAAGTAGACCTCCATCACCTCCCTCCCAAGTTTCTACTCACCGTAAAATCACATGAGCAGTCCTCACTGTCACAAGAAGAGACTATTTTAAAAAGAGAGAGAGTTTTTTTCTTTTTAATAAAGTTTAGGATTGCTCAGACCAAACTGACTTTTACAAAATGATAAACATTCCTCAGTTCAATTAAAAAGCAAGGTATTCAAGGATTGGGGGTGGGTGACTTGGTGGACAGGAGTCACAGGCCACCAGTTATAAGGTAAATACAGGGATATAATGTACCAGGTAATTACTATAGCTAACAGTGCTGTGTGGTATACTTTAAAGTCGTGAAGAGGGTAAATCCTAAGTTGTCATCACGGAAAAAACCATTTTGGGGGATGTTAATACAAGATTGTTTATCATGGTAATCACTTCACAATAAATGTAAGTCATTACACAGATACCTTAAACTTAGTTCAAAGTAGCAAATCTGCAACATGAAAATGATCTTAAAAAATTAATGAGCTAAAATAAAAATACGTACTGTGATCCAATAGACCTATTTTAAATATCTTTTTTTTTGGTATACCCTTCTCAAAGTTCAGCCTAACAGTAATTAAAAGTTTGAGAAACAAAAAAGGAAAACACAGTATCATTCAAATAGTGATTTAAAATTAAATATATCTAAAGCAAATTAATTAATGTCAGAATAAATAAATTTTAAAGAGACTTTTCAAAGAAGAAATACATTTGCATACCTTTCATATACAGAAAGTATTCAAATAGGATTGCAAATGTTTTTATTAAGTACTTAAAATGTTCTTCTCTAATTTTACCTATTACTGAAATGAATGCAACTAAGCAAAATAAATTTTAACCCTATTCTAACAAATTCGCAATTAATAACAGCAGTTCAAACTTATTGTTTTAATATTTTCTACCTATTGATATTATATCTATTTTTCATTTTTCATTAAAAATAGCAATTATGGACAAGATAAAAGTGTTTTGCCTTTGGCCTGAGGGAAAAAAGCAAATATAGCCACTAACTATAAAGAACATACAAAAAACCTGACCTCTAATATTTAGTAGAAATTAGTATTTTCAAAAATACTATTTTTGAGTATATTTGAAAAATATACATGAATATCAGATTATTCTTTCAAAATAATGAACAGAGTTTACATATTTATTGTGTTATTCTATAAAATCTTAATTTATGGCCTAGCTAACCTAACCAAATACAAGCTGGTGGTTTAGTCAATGAGTTGAGTCTGAATCTTTGCAACCCCACGGAGTCCATGAGCTCCTCTGTCCATGGCATTTCCCAGGCCAGAATACTGGAGTGGATTGCCATTTCCTCCTCCAAACCAATTACTAGGTACTTCCCTATTGTTACCAATCATTGTTTCTCAAAGAGAAAACCTTTCCCACTTGGAAGACACAGAACTTGGATGATGCTAATGTTGCCACTCTGGAGCTTCAAGCAGTTCATTTCAGCCTCCATGCCAGTTTCCCATTCATAAAGAGGCATGTGAGGAATTTACAACATCTCCAGCATATGGTAAGCACTGCATAAATATTGGCAAACATAATCACAGTTGACCCTTGGGCAACACAGTAGTTCATCCATGTATAATTTATATCCAGTTCCTCTGCATCTGTGGCCTCAACTAACCAGGGACTGTGTGGTACTGGATTATTTCCTACTGAAAAATATCCACGTGTAAGTGGAACCTCACAGGTCAAACTCATGCTGTTCAGGGGTCAACAGCAATTGCTATTGGGCTGCAGCAAGGATCACATGAAATAACATACATGAAAGCATTCAGAACCAGTACCCAATCCAGAACAAAGGCGCTCCAAACATGCTTGGTGGAATGAAAGACTCAATATCCATCATGGGTGAAAAGTCATCTTTGTCACCTATCCTTGAGCTTCCTTGAAAATCCACAGGAATACCACCAGAGCAGAAGCCTGTGTTGGCATCTTATCTAACAAATTCGCAATTAATAACAGCAGTTCAAACTTATTGTTTTAATATTTTCTACCTATTGATATTATATCTATTTTTCATTTTTCATTAAAAATAGCAATTATGGACAAGATAAAAGTGTTTTGCCTTTGGCCTGAGGGAAAAAAGCAAATATAGCCACTAACTATAAAGAACATACAAAAAACCTGACCTCTAATATTTAGTAGAAATTAGTATTTTCAAAAATACTATTTTTGAGTATATTTGAAAAATATACATGAATATCAGATTATTCTTTCAAAATAATGAACAGAGTTTACATATTTATTGTGTTATTCTATAAAATCTTAATTTATGGCCTAGCTAACCTAACCAAATACAAGCTGGTGGTTTAGTCAATGAGTTGAGTCTGAATCTTTGCAACCCCACGGAGTCCGCCAGGCTCCTCTGTCCATGGCATTTCCCAGGCCAGAATACTGGAGTGGATTGCCATTTCCTCCTCCAAACCAATTACTAGGTACTTCCCTATTGTTACCAATCATTGTTTCTCAAAGAGAAAACCTTTCCCACTTGGAAGACACAGAACTTGGATGATGCTAATGTTGCCACTCTGGAGCTTCAAGCAGTTCATTTCAGCCTCCATGCCAGTTTCCCATTCATAAAGAGGCATGTGAGGAATTTACAACATCTCCAGCATATGGTAAGCACTGCATAAATATTGGCAAACATAATCACAGTTGACCCTTGGGCAACACAGTAGTTCATCCATGTATAATTTATATCCAGTTCCTCTGCATCTGTGGCCTCAACTAACCAGGGACTGTGTGGTACTGGATTATTTCCTACTGAAAAATATCCACGTGTAAGTGGAACCTCACAGGTCAAACTCATGCTGTTCAGGGGTCAACAGCAATTGCTATTGGGCTGCAGCAAGGATCACATGAAATAACATACATGAAAGCATTCAGAACCAGTACCCAATCCAGAACAAAGGCGCTCCAAACATGCTTGGTGGAATGAAAGACTCAATATCCATCATGGGTGAAAAGTCATCTTTGTCACCTATCCTTGAGCTTCCTTGAAAATCCACAGGAATACCACCAGAGCAGAAGCCTGTGTTGGCATCTTACCTCTGCAGCCATGAAAGCCAGCGTGTGCATCCCATGGGTGTAGCCCGTGACGCAACACACGACCGCTAACCCGCAGCAGGAAAGCAGCATGGCGATCAGGAGGGACAGAACTCGGCCGTGGCTACTCATGGGGGTGGTGGGAGAAAAGGAAAGCTGAAAGGACAAAAGAGGAGACAGATGCTCATTCTTCAGCACGACAGGGTTAAACCTACCTGAGAAACTCAAGGTGTCTTTGCTGGGAGGTCTACACAAAGTATCCCATGACCAGGTGGTCAGAATTCTCCAGCCCACCTCCATTTGAGGATGAGATGATACCTTAAGATCTCCATTGTTTAATTTAGGGACCGTAACAATAGACAACATTATATTTTCATCTCAAATTCTCAGGACACTCCTACCAGGGGCATTATAAGCCTCTAGAAGCAATCTGCCAGAGGCCTGTCATTCTCTTCTCTAGCTTCAACAGGATTCTGAGTGGCACAACCGTCTGTCGTGTTCTTTCTCAATCTTGCTCTGGTTCTAACCCTTATAGGCACTTGCGGGGCGTCCCTAGCCCATTCACGACTGGGACACCTGAAGTGTTCTCCAGGTAGACACACCATTGTTGTGCTACATTAATAGCACACAAGGAGCTTGGAAAAGAAAGGCTGGAGCTAGAACTCCTGAGCGAGAGAGTGCAGATACCAAATCATTCAGAGAGGTCAGAAGTGTTCATCCATGTATAATTTATATCCAGTTCCTCTGCATCTGTGGCCTCAACTAACCAGGGACTGTGTGGTACTGGATTATTTCCTACTGAAAAATATCCACGTGTAAGTGGAACCTCACAGGTCAAACTCATGCTGTTCAGGGGTCAACAGCAATTGCTATTGGGCTGCAGCAAGGATCACATGAAATAACATACATGAAAGCATTCAGAACCAGTACCCAATCCAGAACAAAGGCGCTCCAAACATGCTTGGTGGAATGAAAGACTCAATATCCATCATGGGTGAAAAGTCATCTTTGTCACCTATCCTTGAGCTTCCTTGAAAATCCACAGGAATACCACCAGAGCAGAAGCCTGTGTTGGCATCTTACCTCTGCAGCCATGAAAGCCAGCGTGTGCATCCCATGGGTGTAGCCCGTGACGCAACACACGACCGCTAACCCGCAGCAGGAAAGCAGCATGGCGATCAGGAGGGACAGAACTCGGCCGTGGCTACTCATGGGGGTGGTGGGAGAAAAGGAAAGCTGAAAGGACAAAAGAGGAGACAGATGCTCATTCTTCAGCACGACAGGGTTAAACCTACCTGAGAAACTCAAGGTGTCTTTGCTGGGAGGTCTACACAAAGTATCCCATGACCAGGTGGTCAGAATTCTCCAGCCCACCTCCATTTGAGGATGAGATGATACCTTAAGATCTCCATTGTTTAATTTAGGGACCGTAACAATAGACAACATTATATTTTCATCTCAAATTCTCAGGACACTCCTACCAGGGGCATTATAAGCCTCTAGAAGCAATCTGCCAGAGGCCTGTCATTCTCTTCTCTAGCTTCAACAGGATTCTGAGTGGCACAACCGTCTGTCGTGTTCTTTCTCAATCTTGCTCTGGTTCTAACCCTTATAGGCACTTGCGGGGACGTCCCTAGCCCATTCACGACTGGGACACCTGAAGTGTTCTCCAGGTAGACACACCATTGTTGTGCTACATTAATAGCACACAAGGAGCTTGGAAAAGAAAGGCTGGAGCTAGAACTCCTGAGCGAGAGAGTGCAGATACCAAATCATTCAGAGAGGTCAGAAGTGCCTCTTCATGGCCCAGGATGGGGACTGAATTAAGAAACAGCTCAAGGCTTGCGGAACTGATGAACTCACAGAGAGGCACAAGGCTCACTGTGCTCCATGAGGACTGGGTAAAGAAAGGAGCAAACAGTGGAGCGGGTTTCACAGAGCCGCAGGATTGCAAGTGCCCATTTCCTCTGAATCTATGAGGTTAGTTCAGAACACTCAGGAAGGAAGATTCTCCGGCACAACTCTGAAGCCAAGAGGCAGATTTTACACCTCAGCAGGAAAGGATTCACTTCTCCAGGGGCCAAGGAAGTCAAGAGAGCTACTTCAGTCCTGGCCCCAGGGGTGGAAACAATGTAAACTCATCAGATAGAAGAGTGCTAAGAATGGGGGAGAAAGGGGAGAAAACGGAAGGAGATTAGAACAGCAAACATCTGGAAGAGATCAGCTTCTTTTCAGTTTATGTATTAAGGTGTCCTTTCCCTGCAATCAAAACAGTCTGTGTTAGGTGAACTGACCCCAGGCGGCTGTTATGTCACACCACTGGGGCGGGGTCTCCTGAGAGGACCCCGCCCCTGCAGTCAGTCCCTGGCCACTGCAGAAAGTTCCTCGAGGAACAGATGGGAGGTGCCTGAGCCGGGGGCCTTCCCTGGGAGAGCCGTCCTGCCCAGGTGTGTCACCGTGCATTCATATGACCTGATTCAGACCCGGCGCCCGTGTGCCTCAGCAGGACAAGAAGACGGCAGCTAAAACTTATAAGCTCTAAAAATTCCAAAAAAAAAAGGACACTCCTACCAGGGGCATTATAAGCCTCTAGAAGCAATCTGCCAGAGGCCTGTCATTCTCTTCTCTAGCTTCAACAGGATTCTGAGTGGCACAACCGTCTGTCGTGTTCTTTCTCAATCTTGCTCTGGTTCTAACCCTTATAGGCACTTGCGGGGCGTCCCTAGCCCATTCACGACTGGGACACCTGAAGTGTTCTCCAGGTAGACACACCATTGTTGTGCTACATTAATAGCACACAAGGAGCTTGGAAAAGAAAGGCTGGAGCTAGAACTCCTGAGCGAGAGAGTGCAGATACCAAATCATTCAGAGAGGTCAGAAGTGCCTCTTCATGGCCCAGGATGGGGACTGAATTAAGAAACAGCTCAAGGCTTGCGGAACTGATGAACTCACAGAGAGGCACAAGGCTCACTGTGCTCCATGAGGACTGGGTAAAGAAAGGAGCAAACAGTGGAGCGGGTTTCACAGAGCCGCAGGATTGCAAGTGCCCATTTCCTCTGAATCTATGAGGTTAGTTCAGAACACTCAGGAAGGAAGATTCTCCGGCACAACTCTGAAGCCAAGAGGCAGATTTTACACCTCAGCAGGAAAGGATTCACTTCTCCAGGGGCCAAGGAAGTCAAGAGAGCTACTTCAGTCCTGGCCCCAGGGGTGGAAACAATGTAAACTCATCAGATAGAAGAGTGCTAAGAATGGGGGAGAAAGGGGAGAAAACGGAAGGAGATTAGAACAGCAAACATCTGGAAGAGATCAGCTTCTTTTCAGTTTATGTATTAAGGTGTCCTTTCCCTGCAATCAAAACAGTCTGTGTTAGGTGAACTGACCCCAGGCGGCTGTTATGTCACACCACTGGGGCGGGGTCTCCTGAGGGGACCCCGCCCCTGCAGTCAGTCCCTGGCCACTGCAGAAAGTTCCTCGAGGAACAGATGGGAGGTGCCTGAGCCGGGGGCCTTCCCTGGGAGAGCCGTCCTGCCCAGGTGTGTCACCGTGCATTCATATGACCTGATTCAGACCCGGCGCCCGTGTGCCTAAGCAGGAAAAGAAGACGGCAGCTAAAAACTCACATATTCAAAGCGGTCCTTGCAGAGCTGAACCATCAGGTGCAGAAACACCAGGCCAGCAAACCAGAGGCACCACATGACCACTTCTTCCACTGTCTGGACATTCAGCACGCCGAAAATGAAAATGAACTTGTAGAAAATAAAGTTCCAAAACTTGTCTTTGAGGTGCTAAAAAAGAAACATATTTGTAAAGGTGAGTACCATCACACCTAACCCGTTCAAGATAAGGTCACACAACAAAAGCTGGCTTCTAAGGAGAAAACGTCCTCTTCCCTGCTTTCTAACACTTACCCACAGCAAAACAGAAGGCAAAGAAAAACTGAGCCCTCTGAAGAACAAAGATAAGACATCTAGAAAGTAATCCTTAGATTCTGGATTGAATCCCTCAGTCAGTTACGACTTTAGCCATTGAAAGTGGAGTAATATTAGCTTAGTACCTTGTAATATTAATTAATAATACATGTACTCCCACACAGAATCAAAAAGAACGGTAATAGCTACAAGTATCATTTTTACTACTTCTGCTCTCTGAGTTCTTAAAACAAAGATTAAACTCTCTTCTTCATTTTTTTAAAACATACTTCAGATTCAAAAATAACACATGTTCATTTCCCAGCCATAATCAATAATGTATGAAAAAGTACAAAGAAAAGTAAAACAAAAATGCTGCCTTCACATTTTCATGCATTTTTCCTCCTAAACGGAAAGCGCTGTTTTCTGTATAGGTTTATGTTACGTACCCTATGAGAACCTTACCAATGCCAAGGAGCACTGTCTGAACAGACCACTGAATGTCACTTTAGTGGTTACAGATGGTCAATGAAATGTTTCTTCACCATTCAGAAAATGTTGCAGTGAATATCTTTGTACGAGATCCTATTTTTGCAGCATTATGGGACTGAGCTTATTGATGCTGTTATAGTTTCTAGTAAGTCACATCTACCTGATTTCCAATGAAGTTATATATACTTCCACATAAGTCTATCTGCTTTATTGTATACTGTATTTTTTCATACACTGAGGATGCCCAGTTTTAAAAATCTTTACTATCCTGGAAAAAAACAAGAGGCAGGGCTTCCCTGGTGGTCCAGTGGGTAAAGAGTCCGCCCTGCAGTGCAAGTGGCACTGGTTCAAGCCCTGGCCCAGGAAGAACCCGCGTGCCACAGAGTGGCTGGACCGGTGTGTCCAATTATGAGCCAGCGCTCTGGAGCACATGTGCCCAGAGCCGGTGCTCTGCAGTGAGAGAGGCGCCTGCAGTGGGAGGCCCACACAGGCCAAAGAATTTTAAAAAAAAAGATGGATGAAAATAAATATAAATAAAAGAGGCATAATGGGGAAAATAAAAAAAAAAAAAAGAAAGGCAGTGGGGGCATCGAGTCAACAGATATGAAAGGCACTCTCAAGCCCCTGTGACAGTGGTGGGAACTGAGTGCTGAGAAGGATGAAAACACAGCTCCTATGTCTACTATGTTTTATAGTTTTGAACCATGTAAATGTTTCACAAATTCAAAAGTTTGGAACAAAGAGAAAAGCAAAACTGAATAAAAAACAGAAATAACTGAACCTACATGTGGAACACATTGATAACAAGATTACTGAAAGATGAAAGTTGTTCTGAGAACCTTAAAACACTGTACTCTGCCTATACGCCCTTTGTTCAGAGAACAGAATGAACGAGGACTCCTTGGTCAATGTTTACTTCCAGATGTAGGGCAAGAAAGCATGAGGTGAAGCTAGCACATTCTTTTTTTTTTTAAAGATTTATTTATTTATTTGAGGAGGGTCGGGTGGGGAGGGAGGGGAGCAGGCAGGCCACTTCTATCGGTCTTTCATTTGTCTATTTTCATTCATCTTTGTTCTTCGGCCCTTGTGGGCCTCCCATAGCAGCAGCCTCTGTTGTTGCAGAGCGCTGGCTCTGGGCGCATGCGCTCCAGAGCTCCGGCTCGGTAACTGGACACATAGGCCCAGCCGCTCCGTGGCACGTGGGATCTTCCCAGTCCAGGGATCAAACCGGCGCCCCTTGCCCTGCAAGGCGGTGTCCTTACCCACTGGACCACCAGGGAAGCCCAAGCTAGCACATTCTATGCCCTGGTTCTGACCCCTTGCTCCACCATCGCTTTCCTATGTGGCCTTGGGCAAGTCACTTACCACCCCATGCTCTGGTCTCCCATCTACAGGATGGGTCTTCCACGACAGCGTGTATCTCACAGAGTAGTCTGGGGAGCTAAGTAAGTTAATACAGTGCTCAGGTGACTGCCACCATAGGCATTAAGTGCCTTTACAAAAATCCTCATTCTATACCGCCACTGAACAGTTTAGTATTTGTCCATCTTAGGCATTCAGTGTCTTTGCCTCTCGTATCATTCAATTTCTTGAAACAATTTAAGCCAAACCTTTTTGCTGTAAAAATATAAATAAAAGAGGCATAATGGGGAAAATAAAAAAAAAAAAAAGAAAGGCAGTGGGGGCATCGAGTCAACAGATATGAAAGGCACTCTCAAGCCCCTGTGACAGTGGTGGGAACTGAGTGCTGAGAAGGATGAAAACACAGCTCCTATGTCTACTATGTTTTATAGTTTTGAACCATGTAAATGTTTCACAAATTCAAAAGTTTGGAACAAAGAGAAAAGCAAAACTGAATAAAAAACAGAAATAACTGAACCTACATGTGGAACACATTGATAACAAGATTACTGAAAGATGAAAGTTGTTCTGAGAACCTTAAAACACTGTACTCTGCCTATACGCCCTTTGTTCAGAGAACAGAATGAACGAGGACTCCTTGGTCAATGTTTACTTCCAGATGTAGGGCAAGAAAGCATGAGGTGAAGCTAGCACATTCTTTTTTTTTTTAAAGATTTATTTATTTATTTGAGGAGGGTCGGGTGGGGAGGGAGGGGAGCAGGCAGGCCACTTCTATCGGTCTTTCATTTGTCTATTTTCATTCATCTTTGTTCTTGACCCTTGTGGGCCTCCCATAGCAGCAGCCTCTGTTGTTGCAGAGCGCTGGCTCTGGGCGCATGCGCTCCAGAGCTCCGGCTCGGTAACTGGACACATAGGCCCAGCCGCTCCGTGGCACGTGGGATCTTCCCAGTCCAGGGATCAAACCGGCGCCCCTTGCCCTGCAAGGCGGTGTCCTTACCCACTGGACCACCAGGGAAGCCCAAGCTAGCACATTCTATGCCCTGGTTCTGACCCCTTGCTCCACCATCGCTTTCCTATGTGGCCTTGGGCAAGTCACTTACCACCCCATGCTCTGGTCTCCCATCTACAGGATGGGTCTTCCACGACAGCGTGTATCTCACAGAGTAGTCTGGGGAGCTAAGTAAGTTAATACAGTGCTCAGGTGACTGCCACCATAGGCATTAAGTGCCTTTACAAAAATCCTCATTCTATACCGCCACTGAACAGTTTAGTATTTGTCCATCTTAGGCATTCAGTGTCTTTGCCTCTCGTATCATTCAATTTCTTGAACTTTAAGCACCCAGAGAGTGAACCCATGTCAACTCCGTAGCATTCTAATTCAAAATGGTGCTTTGTAAGTGTTCCAGGATGAACCGGTCAAAAATGGTCATCACACAACAACAGGAAAGACGATGAGCTGTACTGAAAACAAAGTGGAAACAAACGACAAGTGTGCCCTTTGGGATTACCTCCAAGTATTTAAAAAATCTCTATAATGCTTAAAGGTTATGTTTCCTATACATTTTGAACTGATATTTAATATTTTAGGAAAAATAAAGCAGTCCGTAAGGACTGGTGCCAGAACAACCCACCAACAAATAGATGGCTTGCCTGGCCTGACCAATGTCTCGCCCACACATCAGTAGTATTGCATCAAAGAAAGCCTGGGGGACTTCCCTGGTGGCCCAGTGGCCAGGACGCCGTGCTGCCAGTTCAGGGACCCGAGTTCAATCCCTGGTCAGGGAACTAGATCCCATGTGCCACAATTAAGTCCTGAGGCAGTCAGATAGATAAATAAATAAGCTTTTGTATACTACCGAGAAACCTCTATGTTCTACTGATCCCATCTGGGAGACCTCTGGAGTGGATATTTTGCAGAAAGTGCTCCATATTAAGGCAAATATTCTGGGAGAACAAATAGCCCTGCTCTTCCCAGGATCCAAAACTACAATCACACTTCATTTCAACTCCTTCCTAGGACCTCAGTTGACTTGATAATAAAAAGATCTGGGTTGAAAAGGAGAGGTAAGGGGCAAGGCCACTGTTGTACTTTTAATGGATAGTAGGTTCCTGTGTCTTACCACTGGCATAAGATAAAGTACAACATAGTTCTGCTTGTGTGTTGTTGTAAAGGTCAGTTCTAAATCCTTACTTTAAAACACAGCATTCTGTATCTTACCCACTAAAATCCTTGGGGAGCTACCAATCTGCACAGTATGTCTGTGGCATTAATTCTTTCATGAAAGCATATCCTGCTAGTATATATGTTCAAAGAACAATGCTCAAATGTCAGACCATCTCACCTGAGCATTGCTTGGAGAATGATAAATCTTAATATACGTTTCCAAAGGCAAAAACTAAAACCACTCAGTAATTCCTTTGGAAAAGTATCCATGTTCTAGCAAATGATTATATATGATTATTCAAACTAAAAGCATCTGGGTTTCTTTTAAAAGTACCTTCTTCAAGTCATGGAGAAATAGCTGTCAAGAGTGCTGCTGGGGGGCTTCCCCGGTGGTCCAGTGGATAAGGACACCACCTTGCAGTGCAGGGACTGAAAACAAAGTGGAAACAAACGACAAGTGTGCCCTTTGGGATTACCTCCAAGTATTTAAAAATCTCTATAATGCTTAAAGGTTATGTTTCCTATACATTTTGAACTGATATTTAATATTTTAGGAAAAATAAAGCAGTCCGTAAGGACTGGTGCCAGAACAACCCACCAACAAATAGATGGCTTGCCTGGCCTGACCAATGTCTCGCCCACACATCAGTAGTATTGCATCAAAGAAAGCCTGGGGGACTTCCCTGGTGGCCCAGTGGCCAGGACGCCGTGCTGCCAGTTCAGGGACCCGAGTTCAATCCCTGGTCAGGGAACTAGATCCCATGTGCCACAATTAAGTCCTGAGGCAGTCAGATAGATAAATAAATAAGCTTTTGTATACTACCGAGAAACCTCTATGTTCTACTGATCCCATCTGGGAGACCTCTGGAGTGGATATTTTGCAGAAAGTGCTCCATATTAAGGCAAATATTCTGGGAGAACAAATAGCCCTGCTCTTCCCAGGATCCAAAACTACAATCACACTTCATTTCAACTCCTTCCTAGGACCTCAGTTGACTTGATAATAAAAAGATCTGGGTTGAAAAGGAGAGGAAAGGGGGCAAGGCCACTGTTGTACTTTTAATGGATAGTAGGTTCCTGTGTCTTACCACTGGCATAAGATAAAGTACAACATAGTTCTGCTTGTGTGTTGTTGTAAAGGTCAGTTCTAAATCCTTACTTTAAAACACAGCATTCTGTATCTTACCCACTAAAATCCTTGGGGAGCTACCAATCTGCACAGTATGTCTGTGGCATTAATTCTTTCATGAAAGCATATCCTGCTAGTATATATGTTCAAAGAACAATGCTCAAATGTCAGACCATCTCACCTGAGCATTGCTTGGAGAATGATAAATCTTAATATACGTTTCCAAAGGCAAAAACTAAAACCACTCAGTAATTCCTTTGGAAAAGTATCCATGTTCTAGCAAATGATTATATATGATTATTCAAACTAAAAGCATCTGGGTTTCTTTTAAAAGTACCTTCTTCAAGTCATGGAGAAATAGCTGTCAAGAGTGCTGCTGGGGGGCTTCCCCGGTGGTCCAGTGGATAAGGACACCACCTTGCAGTGCAGGGGGCACTGGTTCGATCCCTGGCCTGGGAGGATCCCATGTGCCACGGAGTGGCTGGACCAATGTGCCCAACTACCAAGCCGGAGCTCTGAGGTGTATGCGCCTAGAGCCGGTGCTCTGCAATGAGAGAGGCCATCGCAATGGGAGGCCCACACAGGCCAAAGAAAAAAGATGGATGGAAATAAATAAATGAAAGACCAATAGAAGTGCCCCCTCCCCCAAAAAAAGTTTAAAAAAAGAAAAAAGAATGCTACTGGGGGGCCTTCCCTGGTGGTCCAGTGTGTGAGGACACTGCCTTGCAGTGCAAGGGGCGCTGGTTCGTACCCTGGCCTGGGAGGATCCCATGTGCCACGGAGTGGCTGGACCAATGTGCCCAACTACCAAGCCGGAGCTCTGAGGTGTATGCGCCTAGAGCCGGTGCTCTGCAATGAGAGAGGCCATCGCAATGGGAGGCCCACACAGGCCAAAGAAAAAAGATGGATGGAAATAAATAAATGAAAGACCAATAGAAGTGCCCCCTCCCCCAAAAAAAGTTTAAAAAAAGAAAAAAAGAATGCTACTGGGGGGCCTTCCCTGGTGGTCCAGTGTGTGAGGACACTGCCTTGCAGTGCAAGGGGCGCTGGTTTGATCCCTGACCTGGGAGGATCCCACATGCCGCGGAACGGCTGGACCAATGTGTTCAACAACCGAGTAAGAGCTCTGGAGGGCATATGCCCAGAGCCGGTGCTCTGTGACAAAAGAGGCCACCGCGATGCGAGGCCCAAACGGGCCAAAGAACAAAGATGGATGAAAAATAGGTAAATGAAAGACCAATAGAAGTGCCCCCCTCCCCCCGCAAAAAAAGAAAAAAAGCTACTGGGACAGACTGTCTACACTGAATACAGATGTGGGATTGCACAATTTTACCAACACTGTATTTCCTGATGCTGATCACTGTCCTATGGTCATATAAGGAAATCTCCTTGCTCTCAGGAAACATACACTGAAATATCTGAGGTTAGAGGGATATGATATGATGTCCCCAGTTTACTCTCAAACAGATCAGAAAGAATATGTACACAGAGATAAAAGTTGAAACTTAGAGCAAATGGGGCAGAATGTTAATAACTGGATCAAGTCTATCTAGGAGGCCTTCATACTATTTATGCAACTTTTCGGTAAGTTTGACATTATACCCCCAAAAAAGTTTTTTTTTTTTAAATCTAGTCACAAGAATGCATCCTTGGTGTGCAGACTTACCTGTCTTTCGCTCACTCGAAGAGGGCCAAACACAATACACTGGATGAGCTTAGCCACCAACATCAAAACACAGCAAGCAGTGTTTACTAGAACCTGTACACAAACCAAAGAAAGGAAGTTTATTTCTTCCTGTTCAGAAAAATAAGAGTGGCTCCAAAAGTATTCTATTAGGAATTTAGCCAACATTTCTCATGACCGAGCCTTTCCGGTTTTCTACCAGGACAAGGTAGGACAGGGGCATTTTTATGGCTGGTGGACGAGGAGTGGGGAGGAGCGGCGCCAGCTCAACAGTTAGTTACTCCGCAGAGCCCTGAACCCACACGGGTCCTCCAGAAGGCCAGCTTCCCCTTCAGTCTGAACCGAACTGCGTGCTAACTCTACTGTGTCTATAAAACTGGACGCACCCTAAAGAACTGTAGGTATTTCCTAGGTACATCACCTCCTGCAGCAAGATTCTGAATAATCTAGAAGACAACTTTTCCAGAAAATGCAGTTATCATGAACCGTAAAAGTCCAACACCCAAACATCCTACCCTGCTCTGTCCAAAAACAGGACGTGTGGAGAAGAGGGGAGATGGCTACACAGAAAAGTCACAAGATCATGAAGGACTGAGAATCAAAGCATACACATTTTCAAATGTACTGCAATGAAACAAACAATATCTGTGGTTGGTGCTGGCCTTAAAGGAAAGGTTCTGGGGCATTCCAGGGGAGCAGACTCAAGAAAGGAAGAAGAAAGAAGAAGAAAATTGGCAGGAGGAGCTGAGAACTGCAACTGTGAGAGAGAGACACCAATGACAATCCAAGCCCTCCTTCTCCAGAAAGTGGAAAGCTTCCTTAGTAATGAAAAAACACCTTACACCTAAACAACATCGGGCTGCCCCCGACTTGGTAGCTAGTGTGGCACACCACATTATGGATGCTCAAATGATTTTTAAAACCAAAGAACATGAAAAAGCCAAAAACGTCCTTGGGGAAGACTATAAAGAGGACTTTTAGTAAGAGCAAATGAAAACAGACGGGAAGGCTGTTTCAGTCTTTGTTTTGCTAAGTTTACAGGAAGGTGGAGGTGGCCAGGTTCCTCTTCCGAGTAGGTCATCCTTCCCTCTACTTTTAAAAGAAGCAAATGATAAGTTTAAAAATAAGTAAATAAAGGAAGGTTATGCAAGAGAGTAACATAAGAAAGCAGACTCCCTGGGAGCTCCTCAGGTTGCCTTTTGTACTTGACAGCACCCAGCCCTCTGGAAGCCCTGACGCATTACATCTCATGAATGACAGGCCTGATTCATCACAAAAAATTATAAACTATGTTTAGTTATGGTCTGCCTGTCTAATGGGCCAAGGAAGTACAGGATGCATTTTCAAAGAACTGAAACCAAAACAGTGCTGAAAAATGAAGTCCTAGTGATTAAATCCTTCAAATAACCAGGGGAAAAAAACCCAAATTAGTTACCCCAAAACGTCCTAACCTCCTTAACTATTTGACTCCCTGTGGAACAGCCCTATTCAAAACATTCCAACAAACGGGACAGACTACTAAATTTTAAAGAGGTGAAATAAATGTTTAAAAGGCTCATGTTCATTGTGTTCTAAATCAGTTAATGGGAACCCCAACCACGTTAATTAAGAAAAGGTGTCATAAGACAAAACTACAACCCCAAACCCACATGCCATATCCCCAGCTGAACAGGATTTTTAAAATCAGCCTACCATCCCCAGCCTAATTATAACACATTTTTTTTTTTAAGTCTTCCTGTTTTTACAGGTAGGCATATGAAACACAGAAATAAATTCCACATACTTATTAGCACCTACACATTCAGGGGATCTGGGAGGGTAAAAGAAGTAAGGGTGATCTGGACCCGGCACTCAGAGAGCTACTAGCTAGGAGCTACAGGACACATGGCTTATTAAACTCTAAAAGACCAAGCCAGCTATGGCAAGAACAACAGGAGAAATTAAATTTAGGGTCACTCAATCATTTTCCCTAATGCAAAAAGCATTCTCATACACCTTGGGTTATAAAATAAGAAATATTCCATCACCACTAGATAACCATTTCCTATATTAAATATAAATGGAAGATTTGAACGTTAGCATGGCTAAGAAGGGGAAAAGGGCTCGAGAAAGTAAACTGATACTTGAAAGAGATTTTACATAAAAAGAAAAAAATAATATTTTGTGAAATTTATATGCAAATGAAAGCTATACAGGATTGAAAGTAAGTAAAAATTATTTTAAGATCATGGAAAAGTGCTTTTAAAAATACCTCAATAATTATTAACTCTTTATTCTCTTCTACTTATAGAAAAATGCCTTAATTTCACAAATAATTGTCATTCCAATACAGATATTATTCTTCATTTTAAAACTGACAGAGCATTTCAAAAATTGCAAACACAGAAATGTAATTCAAGGATTTAAAAGTAAATTCCTGGATTAATATATAAACTCTACTATATATAATATAGATAACCAATAAGGGCCTACTGTATAGCACAAGGTACTCTGCTCAATATTCTATAATAACCTATATGGGAACAGAATCTGAAAAAGAATGGATATATGTATAACTGAATCATTTATCTGTACACACGACATCACCTATGCTCCAATATGAAATAAAAATTAAATAAAAGCAAATCAAAAACCAGATCCCACTAGGTCATCAGTGATATAGTGATATTCTTACAGAAACAACATTCCAGCCCATATTTGAACCAACAGAACTGGGACAAACCTTCTCACCTCCAGTTAGCAAAATGACACTTTCAGCAGGCCTCTAGTCTGAACTTGATCCCTATTAAGACCACAGTAGAAGCACTAACCTTCTATAACTTTTCCTTATGGCAGAATCCAAACTTACACATCTAAGTATAAGGGGTTCACTGGAACACTGTTTATAATACCAAAAAAATAGAAAACAATTACATGTCCGTCAGGAAGACTAGCTCATTAAACTCAAAAACAGCCATTCAACAGAATACAATGAAGTCAGGAAAACTGACTCAGCAGTTCTACATTTACTAGCATTACATAGAAGCTTCAAGATAAGTCGCTCACCAAACTACAGTTTAGAAATGTGATTACTACGCTACCTTCTGTGTAAAAAATGAAAGAATATGTATATATACTATGGGCTTCTCTCATGGGTCAGTGGTAAAGAATCCACCTGCCAATGTAGGACATAAGGGTTTGATCTCGTGTTGGGAAGATCCCCTGGAGAAGGAAGTGACAATGCACTCCAGTATTCTTGCCTGGGAAATTCCATGGACAGAAGAACCTGGCAGAGTTCATGGGGTCCCAAAGAGTCAGACACGACTGAGCGACTTTCACTTTAACTTTTACAATGTAGTATATATGTTGTTTAGTCTCTAAGTCCTATCTGACCCTCCAGATCTCCCCAACCCAGGGATAGAAGCCGGGTCTATTGCATATATACCATACATATTTCAATAATATGTTGCAGTGAACTTGATCGGTGCGGGTGCTTCTTAATTTTCTACTTAACAGCAGCACTAATTACAAGAAACTGGCAATGGCCACTTTTAGGGGAGGGAGGCAGCCACCAGGGAAGAGGGAGATCTACTCTTCACTGTACATCACTCGTGTACCTTTTGCCTTCTATACCATGAGCGTGCATCACTTATTTTTTAAGTAATTTTCTGTAAGTTCAGAATCTATTAAAGTTGAGAATCTAACCTGGTCAGTTCTGAAGCTCCACTTTACTTTTCTCATTGTATCACTGGAGACAGATGAGTAACCCAAACTAAGTCACAAGCTAACCTTGTATATTTCTACTGTATTAAAATACTTCAGAAAAGTTCTTCATATTTACAGCAGTGTTGAAATAAAAATGTTAATTTTTTTAAAAGTCTCACCAAATACCTTGATTTTTTGCTCACTTTCACACAGAAAAAAGTTTTGCTTGTCCTTGAGTAACCTTAACCAAACAAACCAGGTAGTAGTGACCCAAGGAATCCCTATTTAATTAAGCTTAAAGTAATTCCCTTTACTTCAAAGGCCTGGTCAGAAAAGTTTTCTCCCAGAATGACTATGGTTTGCCTAGAGGAAAGAGAAACTAAATTATGAGATAGCTCGGCCTGTGAGGAAGAGAAGAGGGTGCTAAGAGACAGCCTGCCCAATTTAATCACTCCGCAACCCTGCAGGTGTTTCTGATCCTGTAAAATGCTGGCCACCAGTGGGGCATTATTTACGACCTTGTAACAAAACATAGTTCAACTCCCAGGAATGGTTTCAAGGATACATTCAATATGGATGTTACTTAGTCTCTTAACACGAGCACTAACTACCCCGCACCCCCCACCACCACAAGCACACCTTTTATCGGTCTTATCCTTTAAGGACACTGGAATGGTACTTTTCTGCAGGCTCTCAGTGACAAGTATAAAACGCCAACAATGATACCCCCCCATTACACTGATAACTGTGTTCCTCTTTTCACAATATTGAGGAAGTGGGACTACGTATAGAAAGCACAATAGCACATGTCCAGCAAGGAATCAAACAGCAAACCACCTCCCCCCATTGCTCTAGAGAGTTTTCCTACATTTTTAAGATGTTTATCTAGGCTTCTGTCCTATTATTTACAAGTTTAGTCTTTTTCTTCAGTTGCCCCAAACATTTCTGAAGCTAACATTTTTAATCTAATCTTCTTTGGAATAGTCATCTTGTAAATACTCAGTTCTCAAGTTGTATAATCATGGGAAGATGGGCTCTTTAAAGCAGAAACTTTTTCTCTAATGGGCTTCCAGACAGTAAACATTTCAGGCTCCGTAGGCCGCACACTCTCAACAGTCTTCCTTTTTTAAAAAAAAATGTAAAAACCATTATCAGCTAATAGGCCAAACAGGCCAACAAGCTTTGCCAACTTCTACTCTCAGTGATCAGTTGTCTTTTATCCATTTTCATTTTTGGTGACTTTTTCCCTTGACACTTATTTTTTCTTTTTAATCAACACCTCTTCTTTTGTTTTGTTTTGTTTTTTTAACTTTTCTTTATTTATTTTTGGCTGTGCTTGGTCTTTGTTGATGTGTGGGTTTAGCTGCTCTGCGGTATGTGGGATCTTCCCAGATCAGGGATCGAACCTGTGTCTCCTGCATTGGCAGACGGGTTCTTATCCACTGAGCCACTTGACACTTTTACTTCAACTATTTCATCTGCATATAATTCAGTCATCAAAACCTTAAAATTTTTCCATATTTCTATTTCTCTTACCATTTCCTACTTCTACAATTTATAAAGCAAATACATAAAAAAGAAAACAAACAGAATGGAACAGGAAAAAAAACAGGAGAGAGTAATGAAAACTAATGAGTTGAGATTAGTAGAGTTGAAAAGCCAGAAACCCCTGAACAAAACAATGATGTAAAGGGATTGATCAGGAGGTACTTCAATGGAAGAGACATCCAAACATAAAATCAGCCTAGAAATTACAAAATAAAACCTTACCTGGAATGAAAGTTTGAAATGAAAGTTCTAGAAAGATATGAAGGAACAAATAATCCTGTTACAGTAACCAACCTGGGAACCTCCCCTCAAGCCTGTTTTCAATATCCATGCCAGAGGGCCACCTGGAGAGCTCCCCTTGGAGTTGAGGTCTTAGTACCTCTCCTGACCTCTTCCCATTCTACCTATCTGTTGCTATGGGGCTCCTCTGAAAAAAATCATCTCATCATGAGAGCCCCTCCCCACTCCACTCCCACTTAAACCCTTCTGCCCATGAAATCATGTTCACACTCCTCTACAGAGCAGGCAAGGTTTACATAATCTGACCTTCACCCCCTATCCCATCTTCTCCCTGATCAGTTTCTCAACCACTAACATTTGGAAAAATCACCTAGGACATCTATTAAAAGGAAGACATATTACTGCCTATACTCATCTAAACTGTGCCCTATGAAAATAAGTTTTAGATATTCTAATATGCAAAATAATACCTAGCAGGATTTGCAAACAGGCAGAAAGAGTAATTGATTTTTTTTGTCTTACTTGGTTTTTTTAAAAAATCAAATGAGTGTCATTGGGCGGGGTTGGGGTGGGGAAGCATCCATTTGACAGAGACTCTACCACATACTCACTTAATAATGCTATCTGGCAGACCTCAGAGGAAGGCTTTTGAGATTATGACTCCTAATCGGCTCCTAAAGCAGAAATTTAAGTAACGGGTGATGAGGTAGCTGCTCTGGTATGTGGGATCTTCCCAGATCAGGGATCGAACCTGTGTCTCCTGCATTGGCAGACGGGTTCTTATCCACTGAGCCACTTGACACTTTTACTTCAACTATTTCATCTGCATATAATTCAGTCATCAAAACCTTAAAATTTTTCCATATTTCTATTTCTCTTACCATTTCCTACTTCTACAATTTATAAAGCAAATACATAAAAAAGAAAACAAACAGAATGGAACAGGAAAAAAAACAGGAGAGAGTAATGAAAACTAATGAGTTGAGATTAGTAGAGTTGAAAAGCCAGAAACCCCTGAACAAAACAATGATGTAAAGGGATTGATCAGGAGGTACTTCAATGGAAGAGACATCCAAACATAAAATCAGCCTAGAAATTACAAAATAAAACCTTACCTGGAATGAAAGTTTGAAATGAAAGTTCTAGAAAGATATGAAGGAACAAATAATCCTGTTACAGTAACCAACCTGGGAACCTCCCCTCAAGCCTGTTTTCAATATCCATGCCAGAGGGCCACCTGGAGAGCTCCCCTTGGAGTTGAGGTCTTAGTACCTCTCCTGACCTCTTCCCATTCTACCTATCTGTTGCTATGGGGCTCCTCTGAAAAAAATCATCTCATCATGAGAGCCCCTCCCCACTCCACTCCCACTTAAACCCTTCTGCCCATGAAATCATGTTCACACTCCTCTACAGAGCAGGCAAGGTTTACATAATCTGACCTTCACCCCCTATCCCATCTTCTCCCTGATCAGTTTCTCAACCACTAACATTTGGAAAAATCACCTAGGACATCTATTAAAAGGAAGACATATTACTGCCTATACTCATCTAAACTGTGCCCTATGAAAATAAGTTTTAGATATTCTAATATGCAAAATAATACCTAGCAGGATTTGCAAACAGGCAGAAAGAGTAATTGATTTTTTTTGTCTTACTTGGTTTTTTTAAAAAATCAAATGAGTGTCATTGGGCGGGGTTGGGGTGGGGGAAGCATCCATTTTGACAGAGACTCTACCACATACTCACTTAATAATGCTATCTGGCAGACCTCAGAGGAAGGCTTTTGAGATTATGACTCCTAATCGGCTCCTAAAGCAGAAATTTAAGTAACGGGTGATGAGGAAACCTGACAATGCACACGTGGAGGGTCTGAGGAACCAAGGAAGGTCAAGATAAAAGTGTAAAATCCACAGAGGAAAACTGGAAGAAAAACAGCAAGATCAACTGAGAAAAGAAAAACAATCATCCACAGATAGGAAGAAATGATAGATTCACGTGAGGCAAGGCCTCTGTCGAAAAGGTTGGGAAGAAAAGGAAATTTTCTTAAAAGTAGTAATTTTCACAGAAAATCAACAGGCTTTATGTAATGTTTTATGAAGAGGTGCTAACCTTGGAACGGAATACGAGTTTTGCAAAAAGAGGCTGGGGGTAATCATTAAACAATACCAGTAGCTGTTAAATGAACACTACAGGAGTTCCATCTCAAAGGCTTACTTGTATCTTATACTTAAACATGTATATATCAAAGTCTACATTACAACTTCAGCATCTGGCAAACACACTCTTCCCATCACTTTAGGTTGTTTACCTGCCAAATGAAATGCAAAAATAGATTTTTTTAAATCTAGGCTTAACAGATATTAAACAAGAGACCTCAAGTTGAGTTCTTTCTCTTCTTTCTTTCCTATCATAAGGTTCACCTTTACACATCAGTGGAAGAATGCAACTTCACTCTTTCCTGCCTTTTATTAATCTCTTCGTCATAAGGACCAAGAGACTTAATCCACGCCCACAGAGTTCACAAATCCCACTGCTTCCTGATGAAGCACAGTGGGATTAATTACAGCAAATGAGTTGTGTATCATTCTGTATACTTGGAAATTCACCCCCCTACAGACTTCAACAAATGGTTTTAAAAAGCTTTCGACTCTCACACCGTAGAACTTCTATGAGGCAGTCTGAAAATAAGTTTTAGATATTCTAATATGCAAAATAATACCTAGCAGGATTTGCAAACAGGCAGAAAGAGTAATTGATTTTTTTTGTCTTACTTGGTTTTTTTAAAAAATCAAATGAGTGTCATTGGGCGGGGTTGGGGTGGGGGAAGCATCCATTTGACAGAGACTCTACCACATACTCACTTAATAATGCTATCTGGCAGACCTCAGAGGAAGGCTTTTGAGATTATGACTCCTAATCGGCTCCTAAAGCAGAAATTTAAGTAACGGGTGATGAGGAAACCTGACAATGCACACGTGGAGGGTCTGAGGAACCAAGGAAGGTCAAGATAAAAGTGTAAAATCCACAGAGGAAAACTGGAAGAAAAACAGCAAGATCAACTGAGAAAAGAAAAACAATCATCCACAGATAGGAAGAAATGATAGATTCACGTGAGGCAAGGCCTCTGTCGAAAAGGTTGGGAAGAAAAGGAAATTTTCTTAAAAGTAGTAATTTTCACAGAAAATCAACAGGCTTTATGTAATGTTTTATGAAGAGGTGCTAACCTTGGAACGGAATACGAGTTTTGCAAAAAGAGGCTGGGGGTAATCATTAAACAATACCAGTAGCTGTTAAATGAACACTACAGGAGTTCCATCTCAAAGGCTTACTTGTATCTTATACTTAAACATGTATATATCAAAGTCTACATTACAACTTCAGCATCTGGCAAACACACTCTTCCCATCACTTTAGGTTGTTTACCTGCCAAATGAAATGCAAAAATAGATTTTTTTAAATCTAGGCTTAACAGATATTAAACAAGAGACCTCAAGTTGAGTTCTTTCTCTTCTTTCTTTCCTATCATAAGGTTCACCTTTACACATCAGTGGAAGAATGCAACTTCACTCTTTCCTGCCTTTTATTAATCTCTTCGTCATAAGGACCAAGAGACTTAATCCACGCCCACAGAGTTCACAAATCCCACTGCTTCCTGATGAAGCACAGTGGGATTAATTACAGCAAATGAGTTGTGTATCATTCTGTATACTTGGAAATTCACCCCAGTCACTTACAGCCGACTCTCAAACGAAATGGTAATTTACAGGAGAAGACTCAAGACACCACTGCAAATCTTTCGGACAGACGTCAGTCCCACAACTTTTCTGATCACCGTAGAACTTCTATGAGGCAGTCAAAAGCCAAGGTGGAAACCAAGTTCTTTAGCCAAAATACTGTTGCTCTGCCCGCCTGAAATTATCTAATAAGCGAAACCAGCATTTATGCCTCATAAATGCTGCTTATCTTACACTGGCAGACAAACTAGAAACCTTGTTTTAAAACGGATCGCTAAAAGCAGACACCCTGAGTTAAAAACGTAGAGACAACCTCTCGACTCCAAATGTGCTGGCTGCCTTCACACCTCAAAGGAAACTTTCGTGAATCACGGAGTAAAAGCAGCAAGACGGCAGGGCAGAGCAGTCTGCACTGGTGTTCAGAGGACAATCACATCATAAATAAAGAAGGAAAACGAATAGTCGTGGGAGACGGCCTCCCTCCAAACAACTATGTCCAAACACACCCAGATGCCTAAAATTCTAGGTTCGACATCTGAATTCGGTCTCTTGCCTCTTTACACGTGAAACGCGACATTTCCGACCGCGTCGAAAAAGCCTTTCTAACTCCCTCCACGACTGGAGAGAACAGCCGGGGGTAACGGACTCGCGGGTCCCAGCCTCGCAGGTCAACCTGCGCTGGGAGATCTTCCAGTTTTCTTCCCGGGAACCCCTCCGCAACCCCAACTCGGCTCTCCACCTTTGCCTTCCCCCGCCGTCCTCCCCGCAGCCCCTCCACGCCCCCCGGGCCCGCCGCCCCGCTCCCCCGCGCGCCGCCCCCTGTGCCTCCTCCACCCCGTCCCAAAGTCCCTTCCTCGGGCCCTCCAAGGCGACCCGCCCCTCGGGCCCGCTCCCACTCGCCACCCCACCGCCACACCCCAAGCCCTGGCCGAGCCCGCGGCCACGCGCCCGCAGGTGGGGCCCCGCCCCCGGGGGGGGAGGGGAGCCCGGCCCCCGCCCCAGCCACGCCCCCCGCGGATAATGGGTGCCATGGCGGCCCCCGGCCCGCGGCCCCCGGCCCCCGGCTCCCGGCCCCCGCCCCGCCGCGCTCCTGCTCCGCGGGCCCGGCGGCGTCGCTCACCCACACGAACAGGCTGTCCGAGAGCAGGTACTGGGCCACGTCGCGGGCCCGGGGTCCCCCGGCGCTCGGCCGGACGAGCGCGGCCGGGTCTGGCTGCACTGGGGCCGTTACCGGCTCCGCCTCGCTGGGCCCGGGCCCGGCCTCGGGCTGGCTGAGAGCGCGGTAGGCGCTGACGATGGTGCCGAGCAGGGCCAGGCCGCTGAGGGCCGTGTAGGTGCGGAGGCTGGGCCAGGGGAAGCGCTCGAGGAAGAGCAGCGGCATGGCGGCAGCGGCGGCTTCCAGCCCCCAGGCTTCCCCGCGCTGCGGCCGGCGCCCGGTGGCCTCGAGAACGGCGCGCACGAGCTCTGGCGTCGCTGCCGCCGCCGCCGCCGCCGCCGCGCCGGGCCGGGCCGGGCCGCTCCTGGCCGCTCCACCCCGCGCCGATCCCGCTGCTGCCCCTGCCGGCGCGGAAGAGCCTCGGCGGGCTCGGGGCGGGCCGCCGCCGCCAGCAGGGTGCGGGCGGGACGGGCGCGGGGGCGCGGCCTCGGGCCCCCGCCCCCAGCGGTCGCGGCGCCGCCAGGCCGGCGGAGGCGCGGGCCTCGGGCCCTGCGGCCCAGGACCCAGCATTATCCTCGGCCGACCCCCCGGCTGCGGCTGCCCCGCCGACGCTCAGGACACCGCCGCCGCTCAGGACACCCGCCGCGGGCCGAGCGCAGGCGTCACTCCGGCGCTGACGGGCGGTCGAGCCCTGGCTGCGTGGCCCATCCGCGGGACACGGGGACCCCGGCCACCGGGCGTCCGGCCACTTGCCCCTTAGATTCCCTGACCCCCTCTTAAGCAGGTCACCCCAGAGCCTCCCGGTGGCCTAGGAGCTTCCGAGTGGCTGAAAGAGGTGACAGGTCTTAGGAAATAATAGAGGCCCTGGCCGCATACAAGGGAAATGAATCTACAGTCTCACATTCCTGGCAAACAATTTCTGCTGTTTACTGGTAACCCCTGCCAAGTCTAAAGTGAACCTGATTTAGCAGGAAATGAAAATGTGTTCCCTCACACACCAGGTAGAATGAAAAATGGTGCGGGTACTTTGGAAAGTGATCTGTTAGCGCTTCAAAAAGTTTAAACCTAAAGTTTGACCTAGCAATTCCACTCCTAGGTTACTCCAAAGAAATGAAAACACGCAGGCGCTGGACGAGGCGCGGGTCTGGCTGCACTGGGGCCGTTACCGGCTCCGCCTCGCTGGGCCCGGGCCCGGCCTCGGGCTGGCTGAGAGCGCGGTAGGCGCTGACGATGGTGCCGAGCAGGGCCAGGCCGCTGAGGGCCGTGTAGGTGCGGAGGCTGGGCCAGGGGAAGCGCTCGAGGAAGAGCAGCGGCATGGCGGCAGCGGCGGCTTCCAGCCCCCAGGCTTCCCCGCGCTGCGGCCGGCGCCCGGTGGCCTCGAGAACGGCGCGCACGAGCTCTGGCGTCGCTGCCGCCGCCGCCGCCGCCGCCGCGCCGGGCCGGGCCGGGCCGCTCCTGGCCGCTCCACCCCGCGCCGATCCCGCTGCTGCCCCTGCCGGCGCGGAAGAGCCTCGGCGGGCTCGGGGCGGGCCGCCGCCGCCAGCAGGGTGCGGGCGGGACGGGCGCGGGGGCGCGGCCTCGGGCCCCCGCCCCCAGCGGTCGCGGCGCCGCCAGGCCGGCGGAGGCGCGGGCCTCGGGCCCTGCGGCCCAGGACCCAGCATTATCCTCGGCCGACCCCCCGGCTGCGGCTGCCCCGCCGACGCTCAGGACACCGCCGCCGCTCAGGACACCCGCCGCGGGCCGAGCGCAGGCGTCACTCCGGCGCTGACGGGCGGTCGAGCCCTGGCTGCGTGGCCCATCCGCGGGACACGGGGACCCCGGCCACCGGGCGTCCGGCCACTTGCCCCTTAGATTCCCTGACCCCCTCTTAAGCAGGTCACCCCAGAGCCTCCCGGTGGCCTAGGAGCTTCCGAGTGGCTGAAAGAGGTGACAGGTCTTAGGAAATAATAGAGGCCCTGGCCGCATACAAGGGAAATGAATCTACAGTCTCACATTCCTGGCAAACAATTTCTGCTGTTTACTGGTAACCCCTGCCAAGTCTAAAGTGAACCTGATTTAGCAGGAAATGAAAATGTGTTCCCTCACACACCAGGTAGAATGAAAAATGGTGCGGGTACTTTGGAAAGTGATCTGTTAGCGCTTCAAAAAGTTTAAACCTAAGAGTGACCATTTGACCTAGCAATTCCACTCCTAGGTTACTCCAAAGAAATGAAAACACACGACCCCACAAAACATGCACACAGATGTCAAAAGCAACGTTATGGGGAGGGAAGGGGGGGATATACATGTGACTAATCTGAGAACATGCATGTCTGTGAACAACAAAACTCTGTAAAAGTTAAAAGTAAAATAAAGGTTTAAAAAAAAAAAAAAAAAAGCAACGTTATTCTTTAATGGGCAAAGTTACAAACAATGGCACTCAAGCGATGAACGGATAAATCAAGGATACCCCCCTGCAATGGAACAGTATTGAGTCACGAAAATATTAAGTATAAACAGCCAACAAATAGCCACATAGTGTGATTCCATTCATATGAAATGTCCAGCGTAGGCAAAAAAACATACATAAGGTAGGTTAATGATTGCCGAGGGAAGGGAAATGAAGGGAGGTAACAGGTATGAAAGCTAGACGTGGATTTCTTTTTGAAGTGATGAAAACGGTCTAAAGCAGTGGTGACTGGCACAACTCTGAATATATGAAAAATCTTTATTTGCATATTTATATGGTGAAATGTATAAATTATAGCCCAATAAGGCTCTTACAATAACAGCCACAAAAGGAAAAAAGAGCTACTGAAGAAAAGAGCTTCGTGGGGGTCTTATTCCTTATTGTCTCTCAAGGCCTTTATTAGTGCCTGATGCAGAGTAGGTGTTCAGCAGGTTTTTGTTGAATCTTACCAGCTTTCAAAAGCAAAGGACTAAATTATGTTCAAGGTCTCTTTTGTGCCTTATATTCTAAAACTTTACTAGTTAGAAAACCAAAGATGGCTCAGCTCAAGGTTATTACTATCAAATTTGTAATTTTTAGAAACATTCTATTAAAGGCCTTGTGAGAAACACGACAGTTTGGCTTTTTTTTTTTTTTTTTTTTTAATTTTGGCCTCCTTTATTGTTTTTTTATTTATTTTCATCCACCTTTAATCTTTGGCCTGTGTGGGTCTCCCACTGCAGTGGCCTCGCTGCAGAGCACTGGCTCTGGGCGCATGTGCTCGAGAGTGCTGGCTCATCATTGGACACACAGATCCAGCCGCTCCACTGCATGTGGATCTTCCCAGGCCAGGGATGGAACCGGTGCCCCTTGCACTGCAAGGCAGACTCTGTACCCACCGGACCACACCAGGGAAGCCCCGACAGTTTGGCTTTTACTGGGGAGAATGAGTGTCTCCACACTCACACACGTTTCATGAGATGTGTATGATTACACTCAGTTCCCTTTGTTCTCCATCTGCAGTCATTTGATTACAAGGCTAAGCTTTCAACTTTCTTGGTAAATAAGTTTCATTTTGAAAAAAAGATTGTAATTCTTCACAGAAATAAATATTCTACTTTATCTGAGCAACTATAAATTTTAAACTACAATGATCCACATTTAATCCAAGTTACAAAATATATTAAACTTGTCAAGTCACCTTAAGGGGCTATTAAGGTACAATATTCCACCATCTTGAATTCAGTGTTACACTGTGTTATAGTTTAAGAGAACCATTACCTTCTAAGTGTTTAAAACTTTAGGCAACCTGTTTTCTGGAATGATCTTGTTAAGTGTTTAACATTTGATTATGACTATGTAAGTATGGCTTCCCTGATGGCTCAGTGGTAAAGAACATAGGATATGTGCCGGTTCAGTCCTTGGGTCATGAAGATCCCCTGGAGAAGGAAATGGCAACCCACTCCAGTATTCTTGCCTGGGAAATCCGGTGGACAGAGGAGACTACATTGTATGGGGTCACTATAGTCAGATGCAACTTAGTGATTAAGCCAAAATAAAAAGTACAGTCCAAATATTAAACTTTAAGAAGCCTGAAATTTGTAAAGATTCAATATGAGAATATGTGGCATTAACCCAACTAAATAAGGTTATTATTATTTTTTCATCCATCTTTATTCTTTTTGGCACATGTGGGCCTCCCATTGCAGTGGCCTCTCGCTGCAGAGCACTGACCCTAGGCACACGTGCTCCAGAGCGCTGGCTTGCAATTGGGCACACTGGCACAGCTGGATCGAACCAGTGCCCCCTGCACTGCACAGCGGGCTCTCCACCCACTGGACCACCAGGGAAGCCCAAGGTTATTTTTTAATTTGCATTTTTAAACGATTTTAGAGGTTTATGTCTGGACATTTTACTAGGATAATTAGTAGTTGTTCTACCAAAATTCCATCTGTATCCACTCAAAGAAAGCAGGCAGGCTTTTGCACATCGTGCCCTCAAGGATTTTTTTCTCAAAGGTAGAACCCACCTTCCAAAGTCAAGCACTGTTCTTGGTTCTTTGTACTGGATCCTGCATCATCACAGGGGCAGGGAAGGAGACAAGACTTCCCATGGTAGGTGCATTTGATCAGCTGGTCCTACAGTTCCCTTTGTTCTCCATCTGCAGTCATTTGATTACAAGGCTAAGCTTTCAACTTTCTTGGTAAATAAGTTTCATTTTGAAAAAAAGATTGTAATTCTTCACAGAAATAAATATTCTACTTTATCTGAGCAACTATAAATTTTAAACTACAATGATCCACATTTAATCCAAGTTACAAAATATATTAAACTTGTCAAGTCACCTTAAGGGGCTATTAAGGTACAATATTCCACCATCTTGAATTCAGTGTTACACTGTGTTATAGTTTAAGAGAACCATTACCTTCTAAGTGTTTAAAACTTTAGGCAACCTGTTTTCTGGAATGATCTTGTTAAGTGTTTAACATTTGATTATGACTATGTAAGTATGGCTTCCCTGATGGCTCAGTGGTAAAGAACATAGGATATGTGCCGGTTCAGTCCTTGGGTCATGAAGATCCCCTGGAGAAGGAAATGGCAACCCACTCCAGTATTCTTGCCTGGGAAATCCGGTGGACAGAGGAGACTACATTGTATGGGGTCACTATAGTCAGATGCAACTTAGTGATTAAGCCAAAATAAAAGTACAGTCCAAATATTAAACTTTAAGAAGCCTGAAATTTGTAAAGATTCAATATGAGAATATGTGGCATTAACCCAACTAAATAAGGTTATTATTATTTTTTCATCCATCTTTATTCTTTTTGGCACATGTGGGCCTCCCATTGCAGTGGCCTCTCGCTGCAGAGCACTGACCCTAGGCACACGTGCTCCAGAGCGCTGGCTTGCAATTGGGCACACTGGCACAGCTGGATCGAACCAGTGCCCCCTGCACTGCACAGCGGGCTCTCCACCCACTGGACCACCAGGGAAGCCCAAGGTTATTTTTTAATTTGCATTTTAAACGATTTTAGAGGTTTATGTCTGGACATTTTACTAGGATAATTAGTAGTTGTTCTACCAAAATTCCATCTGTATCCACTCAAAGAAAGCAGGCAGGCTTTTGCACATCGTGCCCTCAAGGATTTTTTTCTCAAAGGTAGAACCCACCTTCCAAAGTCAAGCACTGTTCTTGGTTCTTTGTACTGGATCCTGCATCATCACAGGGGCAGGGAAGGAGACAAGACTCAGAGGGATGAACACTAGTGTGCTTAGGCAGGCTGGACCATAAGCACAGGGGCCACTTGCATCAGCTGGTCCTAAGGCCCAAGTGAGGCAGGCAGACAACTGGATCAATATTCATGGAGTCCATGATAGAAGCCAGAAGTCTCCCCACCCCTACCTTCATTTCAGAGTGCCATGTACACTTTCTAGATTCTTACGACTTTGGGTAGGCCCTCACTAGACTGAGACTGAATTCCCTGTCATCTTTGTAGGATGGAGGTTCTGACTTGGTTTGATGTAAAGGAAATAAATAGAACATTTCAGAAAAACCAGTTGTAAGGATTCAATATCTAGAAATGTCATTGCTCTTTTCACTTTAAAAAATAGCTGAAATCCTTTTGTATTCATGACCTCATTTGATTTTCACCAGGCCATGAGAAAGGCTGAGTAGATTTCACGTGAAGGTTCAATAGCTTAGGAAACGAACATCTAATCCAGTAGCTTCCACTGCTTCCCCATAGAATTCTGCTGGTGTTTTCATTAGCTGGACCACTGTGTTCTGCCCCTAAATCAAGCAGAGGGGAAAAACTAACCAAGTCAAGTTCACCGGGCAAAAAGCTGATGGGAACATTTCAACGTTTAGTTTTTGTTTTGTAATTTTTTCATAGCTTTTTGGTGCCTCCTGTAAAATGCACAAGTAGTAAAATCTTCAGAAAAACTTCACAGTAACCGTATCAGGTTTTGTTAAACTTTTCTTAAGATATACAGGTCTCAAGGCCATGGTTTTATTATACATATTCTCACATTTTGAGTCAACTGTTTCGATTACAATGATGAAATTAAATTCCAAAGTTTTATGGAACTAGCAAGCATGGTGTCACAGACCACCATGACCTTCAAGCAAGTCTGATTAAAAGAAAAAAAAAAAACTGAAGTCTACTCTTTGGTAACTGAGGCCCCCAATGATATACCACAGTTAACTATGATAGTTGTTCTACCAAAATTCCATCTGTATCCACTCAAAGAAAGCAGGCAGGCTTTTGCACATCGTGCCCTCAAGGATTTTTTTCTCAAAGGTAGAACCCACCTTCCAAAGTCAAGCACTGTTCTTGGTTCTTTGTACTGGATCCTGCATCATCACAGGGGCAGGGAAGGAGACAAGACTCAGAGGGATGAACACTAGTGTGCTTAGGCAGGCTGGACCATAAGCACAGGGGCCACTTGCATCAGCTGGTCCTAAGGCCCAAGTGAGGCAGGCAGACAACTGGATCAATATTCATGGAGTCCATGATAGAAGCCAGAAGTCTCCCCACCCCTACCTTCATTTCAGAGTGCCATGTACACTTTCTAGATTCTTACGACTTTGGGTAGGCCCTCACTAGACTGAGACTGAATTCCCTGTCATCTTTGTAGGATGGAGGTTCTGACTTGGTTTGATGTAAAGGAAATAAATAGAACATTTCAGAAAAACCAGTTGTAAGGATTCAATATCTAGAAATGTCATTGCTCTTTTCACTTTAAAAAATAGCTGAAATCCTTTTGTATTCATGACCTCATTTGATTTTCACCAGGCCATGAGAAAGGCTGAGTAGATTTCACGTGAAGGTTCAATAGCTTAGGAAATCGAACATCTACTCCAGCAGATTCCACTGCTTCCCCATAGAATTCTGCTGGTGTTTTCATTAGCTGGACCACTGTGTTCTGCCCCTAAATCAAGCAGAGGGGAAAAACTAACCAAGTCAAGTTCACCGGGCAAAAAGCTGATGGGAACATTTCAACGTTTAGTTTTTGTTTTGTAATTTTTTCATAGCTTTTTGGTGCCTCCTGTAAAATGCACAAGTAGTAAAATCTTCAGAAAAACTTCACAGTAACCGTATCAGGTTTTGTTAAACTTTTCTTAAGATATACAGGTCTCAAGGCCATGGTTTTATTATACATATTCTCACATTTTGAGTCAACTGTTTCGATTACAATGATGAAATTAAATTCCAAAGTTTTATGGAACTAGCAAGCATGGTGTCACAGACCACCATGACCTTCAAGCAAGTCTGATTAAAAGAAAAAAAAAAAACTGAAGTCTACTCTTTGGTAACTGAGGCCCCCAATGATATACCACAGTTAACAACACTGTATGGCTAGTTCTAGCTTTTCCAGAAAGCAGCCTCAGGTGACCTCTAAAAATGGTGCACTATTCACTTGACCTAGAAAACCCCACAAAATCATGCAAATCAAGTGGTTCAAATCTTCGTGTTCACTTTAAGAACAATCATGAAACTGCCCAGGTCATAAAAGGTATGCGTATCTAAAAAGCCACCAAGAATCAGAAGGATGTCTTTTTAAAGAAGCGGTGTGTGCCATTCCATCGTTACAACAGTGGAGTCGGTAGGTGTGCACAGGCCAAACAGTAGGGCTGGATGCAGGGTCAGTGGCCCAAAAAGACTGCTCATGCTCAAAAATGCAGAGAGGAATGCTGAACGTAAGGGCTTAGATGTAGATTCTCTGGTCATTGAGTGCATCCAGGTGAACAAAGCCCCCAGGACATAGCTCAGGACTTACAGAGCTCATGGTCGGATCAACCCATACATGAGCTCTCCTTGCCATGCTGAGATGACCCTCACTGAGAAAGAGCAGATGGTTCCTAAACCAGAAAAGGAGGTTGCACAGAAGAAAAAGATATTCCAGAAGAAACAAAAACTTATGGCCTGGGAATAAATGCCGGAAGAAAAATAAATGTAAATAGAAGTAAATTCATAACAAAACAAAAACTGTATAGCTAGTTCTAAATCCCAGTCTTCACGGTTCCAAGTCCCTTCACATCGCAGAAAATGACCCTTTCTTACTGCAGGAAACTGAATCTGCCTAAGACCACTGCCAGCTCACAATGGAGGCATGGGAGAGGAGGGCAACATGGATCTCCCAGGTCCTCAGGCCCCTGCTGTTAACGCAAGTTGTCTCTTATTTAAAGTTATGGCCCCTGGCCAATGACACTGCAAAACAGCCATGCAGGATTTCCCATGGCATGTTAAGGTTAGTAGTAGCCACACACACACAAAACAGCATTCTGTTTTAAAATTTTTTATTGAAATGACAATAAAATTAAAAAAAAGGACAGTGACCATTTTAATCAAATGTTTACTTTACAATTATAAAAATATAACCAAAACTTCAGTATCTTTTATACATTTTTCTAGAAACTTAAAACGCCAGGGTAATTCTCAAAGCCAAACTATAAATGATGCTTGTGCATTATGATGTAAACACAGCAACCAAAGCTTAAATTTGTAAATGCACTGATCATTCCCTTAACCTAGAAAACCCCACAAAATCATGCAAATCAAGTGGTTCAAATCTTCGTGTTCACTTTAAGAACAATCATGAAACTGCCCAGGTCATAAAAGGTATGCGTATCTAAAAGCCACCAAGAATCAGAAGGATGTCTTTTTAAAGAAGCGGTGTGTGCCATTCCATCGTTACAACAGTGGAGTCGGTAGGTGTGCACAGGCCAAACAGTAGGGCTGGATGCAGGGTCAGTGGCCCAAAAAGACTGCTCATGCTCAAAAATGCAGAGAGGAATGCTGAACGTAAGGGCTTAGATGTAGATTCTCTGGTCATTGAGTGCATCCAGGTGAACAAAGCCCCCAGGACATAGCTCAGGACTTACAGAGCTCATGGTCGGATCAACCCATACATGAGCTCTCCTTGCCATGCTGAGATGACCCTCACTGAGAAAGAGCAGATGGTTCCTAAACCAGAAAAGGAGGTTGCACAGAAGAAAAAGATATTCCAGAAGAAACAAAAACTTATGGCCTGGGAATAAATGCCGGAAGAAAAATAAATGTAAATAGAAGTAAATTCATAACAAAACAAAAACTGTATAGCTAGTTCTAAATCCCAGTCTTCACGGTTCCAAGTCCCTTCACATCGCAGAAAATGACCCTTTCTTACTGCAGGAAACTGAATCTGCCTAAGACCACTGCCAGCTCACAATGGAGGCATGGGAGAGGAGGGCAACATGGATCTCCCAGGTCCTCAGGCCCCTGCTGTTAACGCAAGTTGTCTCTTATTTAAAGTTATGGCCCCTGGCCAATGACACTGCAAAACAGCCATGCAGGATTTCCCATGGCATGTTAAGGTTAGTAGTAGCCACACACACACACAAAACAGCATTCTGTTTTAAAATTTTTTATTGAAATGACAATAAAATTAAAAAAAAGGACAGTGACCATTTTAATCAAATGTTTACTTTACAATTATAAAAATATAACCAAAACTTCAGTATCTTTTATACATTTTTCTAGAAACTTAAAACGCCAGGGTAATTCTCAAAGCCAAACTATAAATGATGCTTGTGCATTATGATGTAAACACAGCAACCAAAGCTTAAATTTGTAAATGCACTGATCATTCCCTTAACAGAACATAATACAGCTTCCCAATTTAGCTCTAGCTTCACAATACAATCCAACAACAAAATACAATCTAAACTGGCTTAATCTAGATAAATATGATACAAGCTAATATTAAAGTGTGTTTTATGGCTCAAGTCAAATTATAGTATTAAGCTTCTCATTATGAATTTAACAAATGCAAACTGCTTCAAACGAGTCCAGTTTAATCCAAACAATGAGGGATGTAAAAGGTGAAGAAGAATTACCGGAAGCCAAACCTGAACACTAATATAATAAGCAGACTGGTATCACATTCAAAACCCACTAAGCCTCTTCTGGCAGATGCAAACATAAAAAATTTCACACTCTGAAGCGGTCTTAGTGATGGGCACATACTGTTCCAAACACTATGAACGAGTGAAAACATCAAGTTTGAGGAACTCCACATGCTCCAAGCATTTCGTCTCAAGTGACTGAGCAGGTACTTTAAAAAATAAAGTCATTAAAAACAGAGCATTTAGGAGTCACACCATTTAAGGGAATTTTAAGCTGACGGCGGCTTGCTGGCCTGCTGAACTGGGAGGATCTCTACCTCACCTCTGACTAAGCATGTAGAGAACAGACTGGTTAGTCTGGTTATGTTTGAGGCAAATAAAATGCTAACTTAACAGAATCTTTAAATATAAAAAAGAATTACTGCATCATACAGTGCTATAATGATTACAAGGGAAGACAATGATAAAAAGTTAAAAATCATTTAACTGCTGTTAAAAGTACAAATTCATAGATAGAATTATCATAATGATATTTTAAGTATCATCCACTTTTAGAAAATCACAAGTCTTCATCACATAGGAAGAAAACACACATTTCCTTTTTCTTCAAAGGGATGTCAATCTTAAATATGATTAAAAACATCTAAGTAAAACTTTTTAGCTTTTTCCCCCCAACCTACTGAGTACTTTCCAATGACATCTAATAGTTCTATATAGAATATGCACTACTTAAATTACTCAGGAAAAAGAACACAGCATATATTTTAATTCTATGATGCAAAAGAGGGCTTTCATTTACAAACAACCTTGAACAGAGAAGGCATTCAAACATCTAAGTTTAAAATCAGTCAGTATTTATTATGTAGAGAACTGGAACGAACATTTTAAGACTAGTAGTAGATACAAACTTACACATCAAAAGTGGCAAACACCCTCTTTCTAATGGCCTACATCAAATCTGAACTTCCCCAGTTCTACTATTTTCATCAGGAAACCCAACAAAAGAACACTGGGATATAACTACAACCAATTCTAAAACAAGTTTTAAAAAATTGTGTTTGTATTACAAAGTTTATACTCAAAACTAGATCTGTTACAAGTTCCAGGGTACGGAAGACTCAAGCACTTATACTACTGGAATTAATGCTCAAGAAAGGATTTCTAGGTCAGAACTTGAGTTACAAATGGACATGAGTGGCCTCGAATCAGAGGATGTCTCAACTCAAACACTCCTTCCTGACAGCACTTCAAATCACACCAAGAAAAAGTCCGCCCTCTTCCCTCTCCCCAATGGCAAGAGCTAACTAACACACGAGGAAGTGGCCTCTGTAGCTTTTCAACCGGATGCCAGAAACAGTGGGCTGGGGCAAGCCATGTCTGTCTCTGCCTTCCCCAGTCTGGTAGGATTCATGAGTAAGCTCACCAGTAAACTGACAGTTTAGAAATATGTGAATGCAAAGCAGAAAGGCAGAAGTGTTCCACTTGGAGGAGGAGCCCTATCCACAGCACCAGGGGCTCTTCAAAGGAGACACCTGGTCATTTTTGGTCCTGGAGACAGGTGCTCACCTGTTCACAGGCACAGGCAGAACCGCTAACAGATTCACAACCATGTGAAGCTGTGTTAGGACCCCGCATAGATAAACTGGCTCTTGGTCTGATTTTCACAAGCCTAAATAGGTAAGAATATATGCTGTATCTTTCACATCACCCACTATTTAGGAGAACAGTTCTGTGATCAGTACCATAAAGATGTACAACTAACCAAACGCTCATTTCTATCTGTGAAAAACATCACTATCTTTTTTCTTTAAGTAGCTGCATCTTATAAGACTTCCTTTCCATTAAACCTACAATCAACCATTTGTAATACGGCATATGTGATTTACTATTAATCAATAACATGGCCAACTCTTTTGCCTTAAGAATTTTTATTCTCTCAAATTTGATACTTAAATAGTAGTGTTTTTAAAAGATTCTTTAGTATTTTTCTCTTAGGCTGACTAAATCTAATTATGATTCTTTCAAAATATTTTTGAAAAGGTTCTGTGTCACCTGTTAAAACTAAACTTTCTTCTCTTTGGCTGTAACTTCACGTTAATTGAAGTAACTTTACAATCTAAGAATTCAAAACCTAACAGATGCACTTTTAGAAACTTCCTTCAAAGATCACCATTTTATCACAGCCATAAGAATAACTAAGACACATAATTTCACAGTAGCACAAATAATGAATACCTCCATTACTGGGGGACAGGGGGCTATGCTTAACTGAGCCATAGATCGGTCTCTTTTCATATCAATTCCTATGACTCTCCCAGAACTAGTTAAATTTAAGTTTCCTGTATGGTTAAGGTCTCACTGCTTGTGAAATAATGTCTAGCAATATCAATATAAACTGTACGAGTCAGTAATATACTGAGAGTTCTGCTGTGATATAACTCATTAAGAGTTTAGAATTAGTATAGGAGTTGCACCGTGGATTCAATCAAGCAAATTTAGTTCTCCAGAGTAACAGAAGATCCTCATTCCAAAAATCTACAACATGGTCTTGGAGTACACCTTCAAGAATGGGATCGGAGTGAGGGTTCCACCAACTCAATAGACCTAAACCTGCCACTGTCTCTTAACATTCACCTGCCTAGTCACGAAACAGCGATCCTCGCCTGTAAGAATTTTACAAGTTTAATGGAAAATTAAACAATAACAACAACAAAAACCAAATAGAATGAAGTCCACTTTTTTTTAATGTGGTACAAAAAAGTATGCGTAGGACCAAAAGTAAAACTAAAGAGCATCACATCTGTTTACAGCACAAACTAGCTTTTCATATTAACTTTACTATTCGAACAATAGAAAGTAGATGGTCATATCAGGACTGGGAAAGTGGTAACACCAAAAAACTCTTCTAAGACGTTTATTCTACACTGTGTAAAGCTGTGCTCACAGAGACGGCTTCTCTTACTTCCCTGCTGCGCAGCAACTCAGTTGTATATAAAATTGAACCTGAATTTTAAAAAGAACAATATCTTTATTAAAAAAAAAAGCCAGTATTATTTACATTGTTTGTAGCTTAGGTCAGTTTATTTGGACATTTCAACTCTCCTGTGATATTTTGGGCATTTTCTACACAAACACCCTTTTCTCTCACCTGTCACAGCTCAAATTCAATATGCTGAATATTTAAAATTGAAAAAAATTTTAAGAGTGTTAAGTCTGACTGATTATCCACTTTCCTTGAGGGAAGGAAATGTTTCTATATTCATTGTATGCTGATGACCCAGCACAATTCCTGTTACCCAGCAGTGCTAATAAATGAATACTCTATCTCTTCTTCCATATTCCATACTTCAATGTATAACCCATCAGCAGACCAAAACAAAGGAGCAAAAGATGAAGTCTGGGGGGCTTCCCTGGTGGTCCAGTGGGTAAGGACACCGCCTTGCAGTGCAAGGGGCACCAGTTCGATCCCTGGCCTGGGAAGATCCCACGTGCTGCGGGAGCGGCTGGACCGATGTGTCCAACTGCCGAGCCGGAGCTTTGGAGCGCATCCGCCCAGGGCCAGTGCTCTGTGGCGAGAGAGGCCACTGCGATGGGAGGCCCATATAGGCCAAAGAACAAAGATGCATGAAAATAAATAAATGAAAGACCAACAGAAGTGGCCCCCCACACACACAAAAAAAGGATGAAGTCTTTTTTGCCAAAATAGACCAATTTCAAACTAAATAAGCTTTCACAGAAGGCCAAAATCACAACTGAAACTGTTGTTTTTTTTTTTTAAAGATTTACTTATTTATTTATTTTGGGCGGGGGTCGGGTTGGGGAGGGAGGGGAGTGGGCGGGCCACTTCTATTGGTCTTTCATTTCTCTATTTTCATCTGTCTTTGTTCTTTGGCTCCTGCGGGCCTCCCATCGCGGTGGCGTCTGTTGTCACAGAGCACCGGCTCTGGGCACATGCACTCCAGAGCTCCGGCTTGGTAACTGGACACATCAGTCCAGCCGCTCCGTGGGATCTTCCCAGGCCAGGGATCGAACCGGCGCCCCTTGCACTGCAAGGCGGTGTCCTTATCCACTGGACCACCAGGGGAAGCCCTGAAACTGTTTTTAAACTAATATCTGTTAAGCAATTAGGAGGTGCCTGGCACTATTCCAAGCACTTTATTACGTGTTATTTCACTCAGTCTTCATAACTCTATGAATCCAGGACTACCACCCTCATTATTTACAGATGAAGAGATAGGTATAATCATTTGTCAGAGATCACACTGCCAGGAAGCAATGAAGGTGGAATTCAAATCCAAACACTGACTATAGAATCTATATTATTATTAACCACTATATTATTCTGTGAATCCTATCTGTGACTAGCAAGGACCTTAACCAGTACAAGTCAGTTTAAAAAAAAAATACAACACACATTTCTCATCATTTCATCTGCCTTAAAAACAAACAAACGGGGCTTCCCTGGTGGTCCAGCGGGTAAGGACACTGCCTTGCAGTGCAAGGGGCCCCGGTTCGATCCCTGGCCTGGGAAGATCCCACGTGCCGCGGAGCGGTCGGACCGATGTGTCCAATTACCGAGCCAGAGCTCTGGAGCGCATGCGCCCAGAGCCAGCACTGTGCAACGACAGACGCCACCGCGATGGGAGGCCCACGCGGGCCAAAGAGCAAAGACAGATGAAAATAGAGAAATGAAAGACCAATAGAAGTGGCCCGCCCGCTCCCCTCCCTCTCCAAACCGACCCCCGCCCAAAATAAATAAATAAATCTTAAAAAAAAAAACTCTAAAAATTCAGGACTTAATCCTACATGCGTAACTCATTACACCAAGAGATTCAGTTCTCCACACTTTCATATGCATAACTCTCATCATGTTTATTCTCCTCATAAATATTACACATTGTTGACTACGATTCTACCATCTTTTTCTGAAAAAAAATTTTTTTATATTCATCTGTCTTTGTTCTTTGGCTCCTGCGGGCCTCCCATCGCGGTGGCGTCTGTTGTCACAGAGCACCGGCTCTGGGCACATGCACTCCAGAGCTCCGGCTTGGTAACTGGACACATCAGTCCAGCCGCTCCGTGGGATCTTCCCAGGCCAGGGATCGAACCGGCGCCCCTTGCACTGCAAGGCGGTGTCCTTATCCACTGGACCACCAGGGGAAGCCCTGAAACTGTTTTTAAACTAATATCTGTTAAGCAATTAGGAGGTGCCTGGCACTATTCCAAGCACTTTATTACGTGTTATTTCACTCAGTCTTCATAACTCTATGAATCCAGGACTACCACCCTCATTATTTACAGATGAAGAGATAGGTATAATCATTTGTCAGAGATCACACTGCCAGGAAGCAATGAAGGTGGAATTCAAATCCAAACACTGACTATAGAATCTATATTATTATTAACCACTATATTATTCTGTGAATCCTATCTGTGACTAGCAAGGACCTTAACCAGTACAAGTCAGTTTAAAAAAAAAATACAACACACATTTCTCATCATTTCATCTGCCTTAAAAACAAACAAACGGGGCTTCCCTGGTGGTCCAGCGGGTAAGGACACTGCCTTGCAGTGCAAGGGGCGCTGGTTCGATCCCTGGCCTGGGAAGATCCCACGTGCCGCGGAGCGGCTGGACCGATGTGTCCAATTACCAAGCCAGAGCTCTGGAGCGCATGCGCCCAGAGCCTGCGCTCTGCAACGACAGACGCCACCGCGATGGGAGGCCCACGCGGGCCAACGAACAAAGACGGATGAAAATGGACAAATGAAAGACCAATAGAAGTGGCCCGCCTGCTCCCCTCCCTCCCCAACCCGACCCCCACCAAAATAAATAAATAAATCTTTAAAAAAAAAAAAAAACTCTAAAAATTCAGGACTTAATCCTACATGCGTAACTCATTACACCAAGAGATTCAGTTCTCCACACTTTCATATGCATAACTCTCATCATGTTTATTCTCCTCATAAACATTACACATTGTTGACTACGATTCTACCATCTTTTTTCTGAATAAATATTTCAAACTTAACTAAAAAATATCAAATTTGGGGAAGAACAGATGCACAAATATCAGGTCATGCAGCAGCTAAGGGTCTAAGAACATAGTCCTATTTAATCTTTGGATTAATCTGCACAAGACCTAGGGATCCATTTACTGTTTTAGTTTCCGTGAAGACCAACATTTACAAATTATCCCTCCTCAGGCGGTTTGGACTCTTTTATTCTGGCAGTTTAGATGAATCAACCACAAAATCCCAATTCTGCATACCTGCTCAAAAGCTGGGGGAGACTGGAAATGATGGGTCCATAGCCGGGTGCATTGTCATACAGTTCAAACAGCGGCGCCGCCACCAGCTTGTAATTTTTAGGGACCGCAAACAAGGCTAAAATGAAAACAAGATTCATCTTCTACACTTTCACGTAAAATCACTGCTTCTACTTCACTCGTGATCACCAATTTTACATTTGAAAAACGTTTGAGGAAAAATTTATTCTCGTGAACACATTTCGGTTGTGTCTTTTAAGCAAAGTTCAGTCCCAGCTTCAACATGGACTCTGTAAAGAGATCCATGCTGTTAACAACCAACAGCACCTTATGAGTGCTGGCCGTGGGAGAGAGGGAAGAAGACCCCTGAGCTTCTAATCCATTTTGAACTCCATTTTAAAAGTATCAAGAAATGGGAGTAATGCTTTTTAATATGCACAACGGAGCTAAGACTGTATTTTAAAAAATCAATTTATCTCTCTAAAATTTTCAGTTTATCGCAATGTAAAAACCAGTAACAGCAGCTAAACAGTGACAAAAAACTCTATACTCTGGTATTTTTGGCTCTAATCACACACTCTTCCCCCTGTAACAGGAATGACATATCCAAGAAAAACTAGGTAATTCTGGATAAAAATGGTATGTGTTTTTACAATAAATCCTCAAATTCAAGAAACTTGGGGAAAAAACACCAACAGAAGATCCCTGAAATTACACTACAAAAGTTCTTAGATGGCTGGCTTGAAAAATAACTTACCTTTCTCCTGAAGCTGAACCAAAAACAACTTCTTATGCTCCTTAGGTTTTGTAATATGTGCAGGAATATATGGATACTAAAATAACAAGAGAATAATTTGTAGTTGCCAAGACATCCCTGATTCCTCCCATGCCTCCACTGACCGACTTCTCCCATTTCAGACTTCAAGCTCAAGCATCAGCCCTGAAGACCGAGTTTCTAGAACTCCAAAAGAATTTTAACACATATACCACAGCTTCAATTATTTCTTACATGTTTATTCCCCAATACAGTGTAAAATGCTTGGAGAAGAATCCTTTCTAGTTTTCCCTTTACCAATACCTGGTACCTAATAGATGTACTAATAAATAAATGTTTTAATAAATATAAAATATCAAGCAGTAAACCATACAGCCATTCAATTACATGAGCAGGTGCGCAATTTACAGCTTAAAGAAGTTTAAACACAATGACTTCTGACGTTAATATTTGTAATAAATGGTGTCTTTTAAAAATGCATCATTACTAAGTTAAATTTTTTAGAATCCTGATGTGGACCATGTTCACTAGATTAAACTTTTAAACACAACCGGTGGGGTGTGTGACAGGACATTTCTCCCCACAGCCACCACACATCCCCACGGGGGATGCGGCAGGAACACGGATGAGGCGTCTCTGTCAGCTGGACAAAGTCTGGAACTCGTGCAGAGAGGCTGAGTATCGTTCCCATGATGACAAAGCTAAGCCGTGATGCTAGGATTCAGCTGAGTCTATCCAACTCTTACCTAACTATGAAAGCCTACGTTATCTCCCAGCGTGCGTCCCAGTGGCACCTAACCAGTCCTCGGGCTAGAGTAATTACATACCAGAGCCATCCCTAGGGTATAATGAATCAAGAAAGCTACCCCAGGCTTTGGAGGGACCCCACATGATCATGAAAACCAGGCACACTGGCAGCAGAGAGACAAAGAAGTAAGGAGAGTTTGCTTCAAAATAACCCGAGATGAAGACAGCAGGACTGGAGCAGCCGGGGAGGGAAGGGCTGCTGCGGTGTGACCAGAGTTGCTAGCTGTTGGGGGTGAGTGACAGCTAATGGGATTTGCCCGTTTTTAAATAAAAAATCAGCTCCCAGGAATATATGGATACTAAAATAACAAGAGAATAATTTGTAGTTGCCAAGACATCCCTGATTCCTCCCATGCCTCCACTGACCGACTTCTCCCATTTCAGACTTCAAGCTCAAGCATCAGCCCTGAAGACCGAGTTTCTAGAACTCCAAAAGAATTTTAACACATATACCACAGCTTCAATTATTTCTTACATGTTTATTCCCCAATACAGTGTAAAATGCTTGGAGAAGAATCCTTTCTAGTTTTCCCTTTACCAATACCTGGTACCTAATAGATGTACTAATAAATAAATGTTTTAATAAATATAAAATATCAAGCAGTAAACCATACAGCCATTCAATTACATGAGCAGGTGCGAATTTACAGCTTAAAGAAGTTTAAACACAATGACTTCTGACGTTAATATTTGTAATAAATGGTGTCTTTTAAAAATGCATCATTACTAAGTTAAATTTTTTAGAATCCTGATGTGGACCATGTTCACTAGATTAAACTTTTAAACACAACCGGTGGGGTGTGTGACAGGACATTTCTCCCCACAGCCACCACACATCCCCACGGGGCATGCGGCAGGAACACGGATGAGCCGTCTCTGTCAGCTGGACAAAGTCTGGAACTCGTGCAGAGAGGCTGAGTATCGTTCCCATGATGACAAAGCTAAGCCGTGATGCTAGGATTCAGCTGAGTCTATCCAACTCTTACCTAACTATGAAAGCCTACGTTATCTCCCAGCGTGCCGTCCCAGTGGCACCTAACCAGTCCTCGGGCTAGAGTAATTACATACCAGAGCCATCCCTAGGGTATAATGAATCAAGAAAGCTACCCCAGGCTTTGGAGGGACCCCACATGATCATGAAAACCAGGCACACTGGCAGCAGAGAGACAAAGAAGTAAGGAGAGTTTGCTTCAAAATAACCCGAGATGAAGACAGCAGGACTGGAGCAGCCGGGGAGGGAAGGGCTGCTGCGGTGTGACCAGAGTTGCTAGCTGTTGGGGGTGAGTGACAGCTAATGGGATTTGCTATTTTTTTTTTAATATTCTACTTCTGTATATATTTGGAATTTTCCTTATAAAGAAAAAAGCGCTTGGCTTTTATTTTTTATTTAAATTAACAAAGGGAAAAAAGGACATTTCAAGTGAAATTCTACTATCAACTTTTTACATGACTGGAATTAAATCAATTTCCTATTTCCCCAAACATCGAGGAAATGTAACTGAACACGGACCTGAGGAGGTTCAAAATTTGGTCTCCACCAGTTGCCAATGCAGTCATCAATGACCCAGTCCTGCAGGACTCCATCCTGACGACCCAGTATCTGTCAAAAAGAAATGAGAGTCAGTAGACAACAGTGTACACAAATGTTCTTCTTCAGTGAAGAATTTCCTTTCTATGATTTATTATTTATCTGCGTCACTCTGCCTAAGACATAATTATTAGTTCAAACTGGTAAGCTAGCATCAACATAATGATGCAGGATCAGCACATCTGTTCTATGCCTTAGCACTGAAAACCAAAGATCAATTACCTACACCAGTCAACAGCATAGGACAGTTTTTTCTAGAATCAACTATAGCTTTTGTAAGTCAGCCATCTAACCAAACAATCGAGTTAAGTGTGCAAAATTCACAATTTTCATTTCTATAAGTCTGTATAGCATAAGATTAAATTTAATCAAAGCTACACTCTATACATTTTAATTAGTCAGAAATGGTTTCTTGAATTACTGCTTTGCGAATTCCTTTTCCTCTATTTATCTAGGTTACATTTTATTTTTAAACTGAACTATAGCTGCTTTTCAATGTTTCACATGTGCAGCAACGTGATTTTTGGTGCTATTTGGTTGTCTGTTCACAATTAAAGGTAAAGAGTAAGATGCTTAACTGTCACCTCTGTGTACATGAGTGACAGGGCTACCTTACTAGCTCTTTGGGAAGATTCTTAAATATTATCTAACATGTGGAGCATTTTGGGGGAATGCTCCACTTTCTATCCACTTTCTCCAGGAGAAGAACCTCTAGCCTTCAGCCTGGGGTATGTAAAACTAGCTGTTAACACTCTACCAGCCTGGTACAAGTCTAGTGGTCTCACTATTCAGGACGTAACTTTTCACTTATTTTCCCCACTTCCACAACTTATTCATCACTTAGTGTTTTCCAATTCAATCTCTATTCAGCATTAATCAGCAGCGTCTTTGCCCAAGTGTGCAGAGTGGGGAAGATGATTTAGGTATATAAGTAATCCTATACAGATTACCAGTCGATTCGACTTTCAGTCCATGCATACCCTCTCTTTCATAGGCACTAGGCACCTCCAATTCCTCAGTTTTTCCGGTGTTCTAGAGGGCTGGGTCTTAGGACTGCCCTCTATGAGGCTGAGGTTTTGGCTAAGTCTGTTACAATTTGCTCATCTGTCTTCCAGCTTCTAATGCTTTTTTCTTGTTACTGTCTCATTTCACACCCATCAACCCTACTGGATTTTTATCTTTTACTGTTTCTTGGTGGAACTTTAAGAAAAAGTTGAGGTAATAGTTCAAACACAACACAATATTTAAGAGGAATAATGCATTTTAGAAATACTACAAACAAGTCAAGCTGGTGGAATTGCAGGTGACTTTGGTTTTGTCTCTCCTTTCTGGATCTGTCAAGGATTTCGCACAGAATATGTATTGGTTTTGTAACTAAGAGGGTATGGGGCATTGCCTGCTAAGAAAGAAAGAACCATTTAATACTGAAAACAGTCTACAATCTCAAAAACCTCTAGCATCTGTAACGCATTTTGTCCCAAGTCTTTAAAGCAGACATTAGAACAGTTGTGCAGTCTGGACAAAGCCTAAAAGATACATGCAAAAATGAAAATAGGTATGTAACAGGAATCATTCTCCTTAAAATGCTGGCACCTACTCTGGAAAAAAATTACCTGCATCCAAATCTCCCCAGTTTCCCCACATACTACTTGTGTAACAACAAGCAAGTCACTTGCACTCTCTGCATCCTTATTTCTTTATCAGTAAAACAGGATTAATAGCCACTTCCTAATGTTGTTCTGATGTTTAAAGCATTTATTGCACTTAGAACGGTGCTCAGTAGTCAGTACTCAGTAAATGTTGCTTTACTAACCAGTATTGCTACATCAGCTCTTTCAATGTAAACTAATGTTATGACAAAGTAACCGTTAAGTTCAACTTACAGAACATAAACATTGTACTAACACTCTGAGATTTGTTTTTGTTTTTTTTTTCTTCACAGAGTTTTGTTGTTTACGATCACACAAGGATCTGAATCTACCATAGGTGTACATATATTCCCCCTCATCTCTTTCCCATCCCACCCCTCCAGGTCGCCAGAGCCCCTGTGTGAGACCCCCGAGTCCCACAGCATATTCCCCTCCCTCACCCAAAGCCCGTAAGATATGTGCTGCCGAAGCGAGCATTGCGATTAAAGTTTTATTTAGAGATAACTAAATATGTAAAATAAACTCATTCTTTTTGAGATATAAAAAACCTCATTTTGCATTAAGTGGGTGGTATTTCGATGAGCATTAATAAAATCATCAAAGTGGTTAAATAGAAAAATACCTCTGTCATTAAGCGCTTTAGTCCTTCAACTTCATCCTCTCCTGGGTTAAGCTCACCACCAGGTCTGTGTAAAGGTTAAGAATTTGGATTAACAATTTGGGGATAACAGGAAGAACACAACTATGACTTCCATCAAGGAACCGTGTGACACGTCTCAGTGTCACCTAAGGCAATTAAAGCAAACAAATGTCACAGAGGGGAAAAAATGTGCCAGAAAAATGAATTCAAAGCGTTCATTCACCAGACTACCAGTCCACAAACCCTAGTGTTAAACACAGTATGTACCACAACATAAACATCACATCATAGGCCAGAAACTATCTATCCCAATTTTTTTCTCTCTGGAAGTTCTCTAGTGAGAACGGAGTTGAGAAATTATAACACCCAGAGAGCAGTGGACCCACATCCTCTAGATATGAGGAACAAGGCTTTGTTTTTCTTTTTAAAAGAACTTCAAACTAAGTATTTGAGAACTCTCTCTCTGGACTAAATATATTGAGAGATTTATGAGCTTAAATGAGAAAACTAAGCAATTGTCTATAAAAATGTAAAACGTTTTAAGAATAAGAAACACTATTCATGCTAAATAAGAAATAATACCAATTACTCTCTGTAATGCTACAAAGACACCTAGAAACTGTTCTTGGACTCATCTGTTTCATTGGGCTTCCCTCAAGTACAGTCAGTAACATCAACAAGTCACAGAAGCATAGAGCTTTCTAGCTGGGCAATCAATGAGCACTGCCCTAGAGGAAAAAAATGCTTTTGAGTTTCTCTTCCCAAAGACTCCAGTAACGGCTGTTTCTGTTGAAATTAATGTCTAAAAAGCTACAGTTGTATTCCAAAGCTGCATAAATAAAAGGACCATCATGTTCAAAGTTATTTATTTCTAATGACACTTACAATTTGAAGAAAGTTGTTCCTAGCTGTAGCAGTAACACATGGGGTAGCCGGTGCTCATGGACAATCAAAACCCCTTCTACAGTCCTCCTCATGCCAATTTTATCAAATTCCTCCCTCATGCGCTGAAATCTGGCTGCAACAGAGCTGTCCTTCTCATAGAGGGGCTCTTTTGTACCGAAAGTGTAATTGGTAAGAGGGTACCTGTGATCCAAAGACAAATGTCTGAGAACTGTAGACCAGAACTTACTAGGACAGACAGCAATCACATTTAAGGAAACATTGGTTAAAAGTGTCTATGTATACATATTGCACTTAGAGACAAAGAACTTGAACAAAGTTAAACAACTAGTTAATAAGACAGCAGAGATTAGAAGCCAGACGTTTCATTAGATCAAGCTGCTACTTCCTACTTGAACTCTCAAGCACAGATGACAATATCCTTAAAGCCCTTACATTCACAGAAGAGTGGCTATCTAAATAATTGGTAATCCTCTGGTTTTAGATCATGGATGCTACGCTAACACTGCCAACCTGGCTAATGTGACCCTGGGCTCCTCTACCAATATAATCGTAAAATCTACTAATTATGGGTGCTAATGGCTAATGTCTTTTTCTACAAACTGAGCGACCACTTTCTATCATCTTCCAAATTTTTTTCTATTTCTCCCAGTCAACTATCATTAGACTTATCTGGTACCTTTCTTCTTCAGATGAACTCTTCTTTTCCTTCTAAAACATGTAGCCTTCTGCATTTATTCTACTCAGTATCTTTATTCTTCCTTTCTCTTCATTTGCATCTTTTATTGACTAGATGTAATCTGAACATTCTCTACTCCTTTATCAAGAATTCAAATTATGACATATTGAAAAGTTTTCTTCTGGTCTAGTAAATATTAATTTTTCTCTTAAAAATAGTTTAAAAACTCATATTTCATTACAGGTACTACCCTATAACCGCCCCCCACCCCCTGTTTTTTTAACAACAAGCAGCCTTTGATTATAAGCCTTTGGGTAAGAATGCTTTGGCCACACTTGCATGTCCCCAAAACATCTTGTCTGCCAAAACACCGTGTGTTAGAAATCAACAACTGCATAACTAATCCACTAATTTATTCTTAGAAAGGGAACAAATGAGAGTTGCCAAAACTTAAAAAAATTACTTTCATCTCAGAAGCCAAATTCTAGACGTAAGTGAAGCAGCGCTAAAGTAACTAAACTATTTCCAAAGTGCTCTAAAGATTTTAAGAACTTCCCCAGGAGACTCAACGCTAAATCTAACATCTTCATTATTAGCAGCAGCAATCCCACATAGCACTTTGGGCCCTGCAATTAAAAAAAAAAAATGTTTGACATATATATTAAACATTCAGTTTTCTCACCACCTGAATTAGGAAGAATTAAAGAGAGCTACAATGCATCTCTACTGCAAAAGCCAGCTCTGACAAAAAGAGATGCCATCAAGATGAAATTTAAGAATGTTCAGCTGTCAAGTCAGGGCCAGCCCAGACCCAACTGCAGTATTTCCATCCTACTGGGAGCTTTGTAAAGCAGGGACGACAACCTGCTTCCTCACCTCTGTCTCCCAGTGCCTGCCACAAACAAGCAGTCATGCAATAACTACTCATCAAATATACTGGAGGAGCGAGGACTTCTTTCAATTTGAATTAGACCATTCCTCAATCACATGAACTGAGTTCACAACACAATTCTTTCTGAATACTGTGTTTATACAGGAGAGGGAAAGTACTGCAAATCCATTCAGTCATAACTTCCATGGAGCAAAAATTAAGACATTTTCACCAAGTCAGTTTTAGATAATGGCGTGATGCAAAATGATACAATAATCAAGATAAATCAAGGGAAAACTCTGAGTACTAGNGTAAATCGGTGAAGGTAATCCAAAAGCTGTGTTTTTTGAAATTAGCCTTTTCCATTTCATGATCTATTAAAAGTTAAATATGACATATTGAAAAGTTTTCTTCTGGTCTAGTAAATATTAATTTTCTCTTAAAAATAGTTTAAAAACTCATATTTCATTACAGGTACTACCCTATAACCGCCCCCCACCCCCTGTTTTTTTAACAACAAGCAGCCTTTGATTATAAGCCTTTGGGTAAGAATGCTTTGGCCACACTTGCATGTCCCCAAAACATCTTGTCTGCCAAAACACCGTGTGTTAGAAATCAACAACTGCATAACTAATCCACTAATTTATTCTTAGAAAGGGAACAAATGAGAGTTGCCAAAACTTAAAAAAATTACTTTCATCTCAGAAGCCAAATTCTAGACGTAAGTGAAGCAGCGCTAAAGTAACTAAACTATTTCCAAAGTGCTCTAAAGATTTTAAGAACTTCCCCAGGAGACTCAACGCTAAATCTAACATCTTCATTATTAGCAGCAGCAATCCCACATAGCACTTTGGGCCCTGCAATTAAAAAAAAAAAATGTTTGACATATATATTAAACATTCAGTTTTCTCACCACCTGAATTAGGAAGAATTAAAGAGAGCTACAATGCATCTCTACTGCAAAAGCCAGCTCTGACAAAAAGAGATGCCATCAAGATGAAATTTAAGAATGTTCAGCTGTCAAGTCAGGGCCAGCCCAGACCCAACTGCAGTATTTCCATCCTACTGGGAGCTTTGTAAAGCAGGGACGACAACCTGCTTCCTCACCTCTGTCTCCCAGTGCCTGCCACAAACAAGCAGTCATGCAATAACTACTCATCAAATATACTGGAGGAGCGAGGACTTCTTTCAATTTGAATTAGACCATTCCTCAATCACATGAACTGAGTTCACAACACAATTCTTTCTGAATACTGTGTTTATACAGGAGAGGGAAAGTACTGCAAATCCATTCAGTCATAACTTCCATGGAGCAAAAATTAAGACATTTTCACCAAGTCAGTTTTAGATAATGGCGTGATGCAAAATGATACAATAATCAAGATAAATCAAGGGAAAACTCTGAGTACTAGTGTAATTATCGGTGAAGGTAATCCAAAAGCTGTGCTTTCACATTTCTTTTTTTTTTAAAAAAGAACATTTAGCCTTTTCCATTTCATGGAAATATTGGAAATATTATGAGTTTTTTCTAAAGAAATGATATATAAAATCAAAATGCTACTGCATTAGTGTAACAGCTAGAGATACTAACTTGTATGTGTGCTCAGTCGTGTCTGAGTCTTTGTTGTTGTTTAGTTGCTAAGTTGTGTCCAACTCTTTGTGAGTCCATGGACTGTAGCCTGCCAGGTCCCTCTATCCATGGGATTTTCAAGGCAATACTGGAGTGGGTTGCTATTTCTTCCTCCAGGGCATCTTCCTGACCCAGGGAAGGAACCCGCATCTCTGGTTCTGCATTGGCAGGTGGATACTCTACCACTAGGGCCACCTGGGAAGTTTATTAACACGTATACTACTCTACTACTTGTGCACTATCTACTAGTTCAGATTTCATAAACCCAACATTCTTATTACCTATATTTCCAGCACCTGTTTTGCCAAACAATCATCTTTTCAATTTCAAATCGCTTTTGAGAAAAGTTGATTTGAATATAAAATAGAGAAACACCTACTGTGCCCTACCAAAACACCAGTATCAGTAAATCTTTGCATTCTTTAAATACTGACCAGCAGAAACTGGCTAGATAGGCACCATGGTGCCTCACAAACTCACATCAATGATTTTAAAAAGATAAAAAAGAGCATACTGATAATTTCTTGAGCAAGACACAGCCCAGGTCTGTTCTCCCTTGGGCCAAGCTGCTGTACTGGCAGCAACTCTCCCATTCTGATAACCTTTACTTTCCTCTCAAAAAAAAAAAAAAGACTTAGCCTAAATCTCAACTCCTTGCCACAGAGAGATTGCTTTTGAGAAAACCTTAAAACATACTCGCTTGAAGCGCTTAAACAATAAGATGTTGAAAATCCAGCCTATAAATGGGTTCTCTGGAGCTACATTCTGGTTCTCTCCAAGGACTAAAAAGGCTTCCCCGGTGGCTAGGTGGTAAAGAATCCGCCTGCCAAACAAGAGACGCGGGTTCGATCGCTGGGTTGGGAAGATCCCCTGGAGAAGGGAATGGCTACCCATTCTAGTTTTCTTGCCTGGAAAAATCGTACAAAGGAGCCCGGAGGGCTACAGTCCCTGGGATCCCAGAGAGTCGCACAAGAGTTAGCGACTGAACCACCACCACCACCAAGGTCAGAAAGCCCATCTACAATGAAAACCTCAGTCCCCTCCCAAGCTGGGATCTCCCGGCTGCTCCGATGCTGTCGCTGCGGCAGAAGACATGTAACGGAACATGGGGGAAGTCAGACAGGCCTAGGCAGATGAATAAAAACGTGTTGTCTTCAGGAGCTGAAATGTGATAAAGAAAAAGAGGGCAAACTAAACATAGCTGATCTCAAGGCAATACTGGAGTGGGTTGCTATTTCTTCCTCCAGGGCATCTTCCTGACCCAGGGAAGGAACCCGCATCTCTGGTTCTGCATTGGCAGGTGGATACTCTACCACTAGGGCCACCTGGGAAGTTTATTAACACGTATACTACTCTACTACTTGTGCACTATCTACTAGTTCAGATTTCATAAACCCAACATTCTTATTACCTATATTTCCAGCACCTGTTTTGCCAAACAATCATCTTTTCAATTTCAAATCGCTTTTGAGAAAAGTTGATTTGAATATAAAATAGAGAAACACCTACTGTGCCCTACCAAAACACCAGTATCAGTAAATCTTTGCATTCTTTAAATACTGACCAGCAGAAACTGGCTAGATAGGCACCATGGTGCCTCACAAACTCACATCAATGATTTTAAAAAGATAAAAAAGAGCATACTGATAATTTCTTGAGCAAGACACAGCCCAGGTCTGTTCTCCCTTGGGCCAAGCTGCTGTACTGGCAGCAACTCTCCCATTCTGATAACCTTTACTTTCCTCTCAAAAAAAAAAAAAAGACTTAGCCTAAATCTCAACTCCTTGCCACAGAGAGATTGCTTTTGAGAAAACCTTAAAACATACTCGCTTGAAGCGCTTAAACAATAAGATGTTGAAAATCCAGCCTATAAATGGGTTCTCTGGAGCTACATTCTGGTTCTCTCCAAGGACTAAAAAGGCTTCCCCGGTGGCTAGGTGGTAAAGAATCCGCCTGCCAAACAAGAGACGCGGGTTCGATCGCTGGGTTGGGAAGATCCCCTGGAGAAGGGAATGGCTACCCATTCTAGTTTTCTTGCCTGGAAAAATCACACGTACAAAGGAGCCCGGAGGGCTACAGTCCCTGGGATCCCAGAGAGTCGCACAAGAGTTAGCGACTGAACCACCACCACCACCAAGGTCAGAAAGCCCATCTACAATGAAAACCTCAGTCCCCTCCCAAGCTGGGATCTCCCGGCTGCTCCGATGCTGTCGCTGCGGCAGAGAAGACATGTAACGGAACATGGGGGAAGTCAGACAGGCCTAGGCAGATGAATAAAAACGTGTTGTCTTCAGGAGCTGAAATGTGATAAAGAAAAAGAGGGCAAAAACTAAATATGTGCGTTATAGCTAGATCTCGAAAGCTTACTGCTAAAGCAAAGCCTAAACCTGCAAAAACGTCTACCACTCACTCCAAATAAAAACACACAGAATAATGCCATATGCGTGCCATTAAAGTATAAACACCACGGTTTCCAGACAGGTGGGGAAAGCATGAGTTCAAAGCTTCTTCCTACAATGAGTGAATGCAGTGGCATGGAAACAAGCCATTATTGCAGAAAAGGGAAAATCCCCCAGCAGGGCTCTAGCACTGGAAGGTGAAGAAGGGGAGGCCGCCGAGGGCGCGCCGTAAGACTGGCGTCTTTAGGAGCGTTCAAGATTAAAGGGATGCAGACAGAATCGCGCACGAGGGCCAGGCCAGGCCGCACTTACAGGTTGATGGTTCGCTCCAGGGTGAGCGGTTTGGTCTGCTGGATGTACTTGTTGCCGAACTGGGTGACCCCCCGGGGCCAGCCGGTTTGCGAGCGATTGGGAGGCACCACGGACATGCTGGAGAGCTCGGGTAGTAGCGGCGACCGGAAAGCGAGAGGCAGGGAGACTTCCCCTGTACTAGCAGCGGTTATTCGCGTTCGACTCAACAGCCGCCGCCCGCCATTAACAAGAAAATGCCGAAGGAGGTGTACGTACGCCGGAAGTGCTCCCGGAGTTTCTGGCGGCAGGAAGTAGAGAGGCGGGCCGAGCACCAGTGATCCAATCACTGCTGGGGTGGCTCCCATTGGTAAACCAGGTATTGGTTCCTCCTTCCCTTACTTTCTTACTTCCTATTGGATAGCGGTAGGGAAAGACGGGAAAGGAGGCATTCTGGGAATTATAGACCAGTTAGGTCAGTGTGGCTTGGGCCTTGTAGCTGGCGAGGAGATGAGCGCAAAGCGGCCTGCTGAGCCCGGCCCGGCCCGGGCGGGGAAAAAGGGAAAGAAGGAGGTGATGGCGAAATTTTCAGATGCTGTCACGGAGGAAACTTTGAAGAAGCAAGTGGCCGAGGCCTGGAGTCACAGGACGCCATTCCGCCACGGTAAGCCGGCGCTGTGAAGGGGGAGGCCGAGCACGGAGTTGGGGGCCCCTGAAAAAGCCTTGGCGTGCGAGCAACAAAACCACAAGGCAAGAGGGTCATGCAGAAAACGTGGACCCACCTCCGACTCTCCTATCTGGCCTGCAGTCCTTATTTATTCCAAGTTCATTTTGGATGTAGAATCCCCCTACAGGAAGAAATATAGGCCAGGGAGTTTCAGGAAGTAGACGCGAGGAAGTTTGTGGAAATTCTGGAATTAGAGGCTAGTGAGTCAGAAACTTGTTCAGTGATAGTGCGTCGTTGGGTAATGGGTTCAGCTCCTTACTGTGTAAAAGTAAGATAATGGGGAGTGTTTCCCTGGGAAAGATGAATATGTTTAATAAGCTAATGCCTGTATGAATCAATCCATATTTTTTTTCCTGAGCAAGGAACAGTAAGTATTCGGAAACCTGGTCGAGTCGCTTTTGCGGATATTTTCTTTATCCAGTGATAGCATAGCCAGAGCGTTTTGTTGAGCGCTGCCTGATAGCAGGCACCTGGGCTGCGAACGCAGCTGTCGGTAGTTCAGGGGCATGACTCACGGTTTGAGCGAAGGAAGGAACCTGCTTCACATGATTTCAGCCTCAGCTTAAAATATCACCGTGTAGGATAAGAACGCTGCTTGATGCATCATGCATTCACTTCAAAAGTTTGCCAGGTTTTCTGTTTCAGTGATTAAGTGCTTTAAGGAGGTGAGTCCCTGGGTGTTCTGGATGCACATAGAAAGCGATAGCATAGTGATTAAAGGGTAAGCTCTGTACACTCAGGGGCTCTTCGGTTTCCTTCTGTGTGAGATAGAGTGATGACCTCTACCTTACAATTTTTGAGAGAACCAAGCGAGGTAATACATGAAAGCTTTACGTTAGAAAGCACTACTGTGCCTGGCACTTGATGGTGGTGGTGGTGGTTTTTATTAGAGTGGTGCATAATCTCGCCCTCCAGAGTTAGGGGGTAAAACGTTGAGATAAAACTCAAGGAGTTATAGGAAGTTATGCCTGACCTGATTTAAAAACAAACAAAAGGTATGTATTTTATAATTTCCTTTATCTGTACCTTAGGGAAAGGAAAAGGATTGGGAAAAAAAATTGCCACAGTATTGCCATTCTCTTTTTCAATTTGCTACTTTCATTTGAAGTTTAGGGGGAAAATGAAGACTAAAATACATTCAGCTGAGTAAGTAATCACTGAACTAAACTCTCCAAAAAAGAGCGGGAGTCTATTTAGTGACATCACCTGTACTCATCTTAAGGACTAACATTGTTAACCACAGTACCTTTGAGAAGTGGTATTGAGAAAGAAAAAGGAAGAGCTTATAATTTTTCCCCCAACTCTTTGACCTTAGGTACTAAGTTTCTGAAAATTCATGACCATCCCTTCTGTATTCTCTCTGCTGAGCTACTCACAAGTCAAAAATATAAGAGGAAAGAGTCACAAGTAATACTTTCTTCCCAACAGAAGCCATAGTCATGGACATGGACCCCTTTCTTCACTGCGTGATCCCAAACTTCATCCAAAGCCAAAGCTTCTTGGAAGGACTTCAGCCTGATGCCTTTTTTTCCTGATAGTATTCGGAAACCTGGTCGAGTCGCTTTTGCGGATATTTTCTTTATCCAGTGATAGCATAGCCAGAGCGTTTTGTTGAGCGCTGCCTGATAGCAGGCACCTGGGCTGCGAACGCAGCTGTCGGTAGTTCAGGGGCATGACTCACGGTTTGAGCGAAGGAAGGAACCTGCTTCACATGATTTCAGCCTCAGCTTAAAATATCACCGTGTAGGATAAGAACGCTGCTTGATGCATCATGCATTCACTTCAAAAGTTTGCCAGGTTTTCTGTTTCAGTGATTAAGTGCTTTAAGGAGGTGAGTCCCTGGGTGTTCTGGATGCACATAGAAAGCGATAGCATAGTGATTAAAGGGTAAGCTCTGTACACTCAGGGGCTCTTCGGTTTCCTTCTGTGTGAGATAGAGTGATGACCTCTACCTTACAATTTTTGAGAGAACCAAGCGAGGTAATACATGAAAGCTTTACGTTAGAAAGCACTACTGTGCCTGGCACTTGATGGTGGTGGTGGTGGTTTTTATTAGAGTGGTGCATAATCTCGCCCTCCAGAGTTAGGGGGTAAAACGTTGAGATAAAACTCAAGGAGTTATAGGAAGTTATGCCTGACCTGTTTTAAAAAACAAACAAAAGGTATGTATTTTATAATTTCCTTTATCTGTACCTTAGGGAAAGGAAAAGGATTGGGAAAAAAAATTGCCACAGTATTGCCATTCTCTTTTTCAATTTGCTACTTTCATTTGAAGTTTAGGGGGAAAATGAAGACTAAAATACATTCAGCTGAGTAAGTAATCACTGAACTAAACTCTCCAAAAAAGAGCGGGAGTCTATTTAGTGACATCACCTGTACTCATCTTAAGGACTAACATTGTTAACCACAGTACCTTTGAGAAGTGGTATTGAGAAAGAAAAAGGAAGAGCTTATAATTTTTCCCCCAACTCTTTGACCTTAGGTACTAAGTTTCTGAAAATTCATGACCATCCCTTCTGTATTCTCTCTGCTGAGCTACTCACAAGTCAAAAATATAAGAGGAAAGAGTCACAAGTAATACTTTCTTCCCAACAGAAGCCATAGTCATGGACATGGACCCCTTTCTTCACTGCGTGATCCCAAACTTCATCCAAAGCCAAAGCTTCTTGGAAGGACTTCAGAAGGAACTTCTGAACTTGGACTTCCATGAAAAGTATAACGATTTATATAAGTTCCAGCAGGTATTTATGCTCCTTTCACATTGGCTTTTCCACATCAGGAATTCATTGTCCATAAAAATCATTCAACACCTTACAGACTTTAAGGTGTTAGTTTGGGTTTACCTGTGGGGGTTTGGGCCTTGACGCTGATAAAAAACATTCATTTATTTAACATAACCTGAGGGTTCACTCTGTGTTAGGTGTTATAATTCTTATGTGGGAGTCCCTGCCAGTTCCTGCCCTGAAAGCCTTTAAAATCTAAAATAGATGTAATCATGATCGTGAAAGAGAAAGTACACTAAGCTGTTCAGTGCATTATAAACAAAGAGGATAAGCACATTTTGGAAAGTGGTATAATAGAGACAGTAGTACATTGGAAGATAGTGTGTGAGTCGCTCAGTGGTATCTGACTCTTCGCGACCCTGTGGACTGTAGCCTTGCCAGGCTCCTCTGTCCTTGGAATACTGGTGTGGGTTGCCATTCCTTCTGGGGATTGAACCTTTGTCTCTTGCATTGCATGCAGATTCTTTACTGTCTAAGCCACTAAGCATTTAAATTTTTGAGTTTCTGTCTTTTGTTTAGGTGGCTAGATGTTTTGCAGAGAGTTAGTTCAATTTTAAAACTGGTGGACAATTGAATTTGGCAGAAAAACACAATCTCAGTATCAAGGCTGGTTTTCCTGCTCTGAGAAGATAGACGCGACCTAGGTTTAAAAATGGGCAGGTCAGGGCTTCCCCTGCTGGTCCAGTAGCCCTGGCCTGGGAGGATTCCACGTGCCGCGGAGCAGCTGGACCGATGTGTCCAATTACCGAGCCGGAGCTCTGGAGCGCATGCGCCCAGAGCCGGTGCTCTGCAACAACAGAGGCCACCACGATGGGAGGCCCACAGGAGCCAAAGAACAAAGACGGATGAAAATAGAGAAATGAAAGACCATTAGAAGTGGCCCGCCTGCTCCCCTCCCTCCCCAACCCAACCCCCGCCCAAAGTAAATAAATAAATAAATCTTTAAAAAATAAAAAAATTTTAAAAATGGGCAGGTCATTGACTTCCCCAGTTTGGGGGAATGTTTTCCATTACATGGTATGTACCACTCCTGGAGATCTTTATAAAACCTCAAGGACACCAGCCCTTAAAATCACAAAAAAGTGAAGATGAAGAACTAACTTGTTTTCTTTCCATTTTCCTTTTGTTTCTTCTTATCTGGGATAAAAGAGTAACGGTATAAATTTTCATTCACACCTTACAGATTTGTGTTAGTTTGGGTTACCTGTGGGGTTTGGGCCTTGACGCTGATAAAAAACATTCATTTATTTAACATAACCTGAGGGTTCACTCTGTGTTAGGTGTTATAATTCTTATGTGGGAGTCCCTGCCAGTTCCTGCCCTGAAAGCCTTTAAAATCTAAAATAGATGTAATCATGATCGTGAAAGAGAAAGTACACTAAGCTGTTCAGTGCATTATAAACAAAGAGGATAAGCACATTTTGGAAAGTGGTATAATAGAGACAGTAGTACATTGGAAGATAGTGTGTGAGTCGCTCAGTGGTATCTGACTCTTCGCGACCCTGTGGACTGTAGCCTTGCCAGGCTCCTCTGTCCTTGGAATACTGGTGTGGGTTGCCATTCCCTTCTGGGGATTGAACCTTTGTCTCTTGCATTGCATGCAGATTCTTTACTGTCTAAGCCACTAAGCATTTAAATTTTTGAGTTTCTGTCTTTTGTTTAGGTGGCTAGATGTTTTGCAGAGAGTTAGTTCAATTTTAAAACTGGTGGACAATTGAATTTGGCAGAAAAACACAATCTCAGTATCAAGGCTGGTTTTCCTGCTCTGAGAAGATAGACGCGACCTAGGTTTAAAAATGGGCAGGTCAGGGCTTCCCCTGCTGGTCCAGTAGCCCTGGCCTGGGAGGATTCCACGTGCCGCGGAGCAGCTGGACCGATGTGTCCAATTACCGAGCCGGAGCTCTGGAGCGCATGCGCCCAGAGCCGGTGCTCTGCAACAACAGAGGCCACCACGATGGGAGGCCCACAGGAGCCAAAGAACAAAGACGGATGAAAATAGAGAAATGAAAGACCATTAGAAGTGGCCCGCCTGCTCCCCTCCCTCCCCAACCCAACCCCCGCCCAAAGTAAATAAATAAATAAATCTTTAAAAAATAAAAAAATTTTAAAAATGGGCAGGTCATTGACTTCCCCAGTTTGGGGGAATGTTTTCCATTACATGGTATGTACCACTCCTGGAGATCTTTATAAAACCTCAAGGACACCAGCCCTTAAAATCACAAAAAAGTGAAGATGAAGAACTAACTTGTTTTCTTTCCATTTTTCCTTTTGTTTCTTCTTATCTGGGATAAAAGAGTAACAGATTTCTCTGTCTCATGTTTATTCTTTTGCACTAGAGCTGGTTGTGTTCCCCAATCTGTCTTTGGGCCTTTTGTACATATGATCTAATGAAGTAGGTAAATACACAAATGATGTTACTCTTCATAATTCAGGAAATCTAATGAAAAATAACATAGTGATATCACTAATCCATAGTGATATTGTGTGTATTAGTTGCTCTATTGTGTTCAACTCTTGGCGACCCTGTGGACTGTAGCCCGCCAGGCTCCTCTGTCCATAGAATTCTCTAGACAAGAATACTGAAGTGGGTAGCCATTTCCTTCTCCAGGGGATCTTTCCAACCCAGGAATGGAACCTGGGTCTCTTGCACTGCAGGCAGATTCTTTACCACCTAAGACACCAGAATAATACAAATCATAATTGTCTGCCCCTGTAATTATATCAACTTTGATAACACTACGCCTCTTTTATTGATTTAGGACTATATGCATATCTGATTATTGAAACTGAGAAACCAAAGTGGTTTTAACTTAATGCAATTCAGTAGATGGAAAATAATTCTATGATGTTAGTAAGAGGCAAAAGAGTAAAAACAGCCCTGGGCAATGAGGGGAAAAGAGGAGGCCTTTTTTTTTTTTTTTTAATTTTTCTTTTTAACATCAAAACTATTTTGGGGCTTTCCTGGTGGTCCAGTGGGTAAAGAGTCCACGTTGCAGTGCAGAGGGCACCAGTTCGATCCCTGGCCTGGGAAGATCCCACGTGCTGCGGAGCGGCTGGACCAGTGTGTCCAGCTGCAAGCCAGTGCTCTGGAGCGCATGCGCCCAGAGACGGCGCTCAGCAACAAGAGAGGCCACTGCGATGGGAGGCCCACACAGGCCAAAGAATAAAGATGGATGAAAATCAGTAATCAGTAAAAGAAGCCAAAATTTTAAAAAAAGAATACATATATTAAAAAAGAAAACATTTTGTATTGGGGTAGCCAATCAATAATTTTGTGATTGTTTCAGGTGAACAGTGAAGGGGCTTGGCCATACCTGTATCCATTCTCCCCCAAACCCCGTTCCCATCCAGGCTAGTACATAATATTGAGCAGAGTTCCATGTGCTGTACAGTAGATTTTGTCTGTGAGTCTCTTTCTGTTTTATAAATAAGTTCATTTGTATCTTTTCTTTTTCAGCTCCACATAAAAGGTGTGTCATATGATATTTCTCCTTCTCTGTGTGTCTTAATTCACTCAGTACAACACTCTAAGTCGATCCATGTTGCTGCGAATGGCCTTATCTTGTTCTTTTTAATGGCTGAGTAATATTCATATGTGTGGAGGAGGGGGTAGCTCTATGTTTAGGTTTTTTTTTTTTTTAAGATTTATTTATTTATTTATTTGAGGAGGGTGAGGTGGGGAGGGAGGGGAGCAGGCGGGCCACTTCTATTGGTCTTTCATTTGTCCATTTTCATCCATCTTTGTTCTCTGGCCCGTGTGGGCCTCCCATCGTGGCGGCCTCTGTTGTCGCAGAGCACGGGCTCTGGGCGCATGCACTCCAGAGCTCCGGCTCGGTAATTGGACACATCAGTCCAGCCGCTCCGCGGCACGTGGGATCTTCCCAGGCCAGGGATCGAACCGGCGTCCCTTGCCCTACAAGGCAGTGTCCTTACCCACTGGACCACCAGGGAAGCCCTATGTTTAGTTTTTTAAGGAACCGCCACACAGTTCTCATAGTGACTGTACCAATTTATATTCCCACCAACAGTGCAGGAGACCCCATACCCTCTCCAGCATGTGTTCGTGAATGATGGTCATTCAGACTGGTGTGAGGTGATAACTCATTGTAGTTTTGTTTTGTTTTTGATTTAATAAGGTTTTATTTTCCAAAATGTACAGTTGGTGGGACCTGTTCATGCATCTTCACCAGTCGCTGGGGCATCTCCACCCTTGGTGTTTCCGGTATAAATCACTTGAGCTCTGTGCTTTGAAAGCAGTTTAATAAGGCCTTTACTGAGCAGTTTCTGAAGGCCGCCCTGGCCAGAGAGCCATGGATCTTCAGTCTCTCTGAGACAACAGCTGGCGTTATAGTTGGGACCTTCTTTACAGAGTTTGTCGTATGTTGCTTTGTCAAACAAGACTAGGTTCTTGACAATCAATAATTTTGTGATTGTTTCAGGTGAACAGTGAAGGGGCTTGGCCATACCTGTATCCATTCTCCCCCAAACCCCGTTCCCATCCAGGCTAGTACATAATATTGAGCAGAGTTCCATGTGCTGTACAGTAGATTTTGTCTGTGAGTCTCTTTCTGTTTTATAAATAAGTTCATTTGTATCTTTTCTTTTTCAGCTCCACATAAAAGGTGTGTCATATGATATTTCTCCTTCTCTGTGTGTCTTAATTCACTCAGTACAACACTCTAAGTCGATCCATGTTGCTGCGAATGGCCTTATCTTGTTCTTTTTAATGGCTGAGTAATATTCATATGTGTGGAGGAGGGGGTAGCTCTATGTTTAGGTTTTTTTTTTTTTTTTAAGATTTATTTATTTATTTATTTGAGGAGGGTGAGGTGGGGAGGGAGGGGAGCAGGCGGGCCACTTCTATTGGTCTTTCATTTGTCCATTTTCATCCATCTTTGTTCTCTGGCCCGTGTGGGCCTCCCATCGTGGCGGCCTCTGTTGTCGCAGAGCACGGGCTCTGGGCGCATGCACTCCAGAGCTCCGGCTCGGTAATTGGACACATCAGTCCAGCCGCTCCGCGGCACGTGGGATCTTCCCAGGCCAGGGATCGAACCGGCGTCCCTTGCCCTACAAGGCAGTGTCCTTACCCACTGGACCACCAGGGAAGCCCTATGTTTAGTTTTTTAAGGAACCGCCACACAGTTCTCATAGTGACTGTACCAATTTATATTCCCACCAACAGTGCAGGAGACCCCATACCCTCTCCAGCATGTGTTCGTGAATGATGGTCATTCAGACTGGTGTGAGGTGATAACTCATTGTAGTTTTGTTTTTTTTTTAATTTAATAAGGTTTTATTTTCCAAAATGTACAGTTGGTGGGACCTGTTCATGCATCTTCACCAGTCGCTGGGGCATCTCCACCCTTGGTGTTTCCGGTATAAATCACTTGAGCTCTGTGCTTTGAAAGCAGTTTAATAAGGCCTTTACTGAGCAGTTTCTGAAGGCCGCCCTGGCCAGAGAGCCATGGATCTTCAGTCTCTCTGAGACAACAGCTGGCGTTATAGTTGGGACCTTCTTTACAGAGTTTGTCGTATGTTGCTTTGTCAAACAAGACTAGGTTCTTGAGTTTGTCCCGAATTTTGCCTTTGGACCACTTCTGTTTGCCTTTTCCCCAGATTTGTTCACTGGATCTTTGTCTTTCTTGGCCGACTTTCCGTCATCTTTCTTCTTCTTGTCGTCCTTGGCAGAGCGAAGCCAGGAGAGCAGCTGCGACCACTGCCGCTGGGCTAAGATGTCAGACCTCATTGTAGTTTTAATTTGCATTTCTCTGATAGCTACCGATTGTGAACATCTTTTCATGTGTCTTTTGGCCCTCTGTATGTCCTCTTTAGAGAAATGTCTATTCAGGTCTTTCTGCCCACTTTTTGAGTGGGTTGTTTGTTTTGATGCTATTGAGTGTCATAAGCTGTTTGTAAATTTAGGAGACTGATCCCATATAAGTCACATCATTCGCAAATATTTTCTCTCAGTCTGTGGGTTGTCTTTTTGTTTTGTTTATTGTTTCTTTTGCTGTGCAAAAGCTTTTGAGTTTAAGTTGGTCTCATTTGTTTATTTTGCCTTTATTTCCATTATTCTGGGAAATGGGTTAAAAAAGGTTAATGATTTGCTATGATTTATGTCATAGTGTGCCTATGTTTTCCTCTAAGTTTTATCCTGACTGGTCTAACATTTACTTCTCTAATCTATTTTGAGCTTATCTTTGTGTATGGAGGTAAGGAGTGATCTAATTTCATTCTTTTACATGGGACTGTCCAGTTTTCCCAGCACTATTTGTTAAAGAGAATGTTTTTCCAGCATTATATAGTCTTGCCTCTTTTGTCATAGGTTAATTGACTGTAGGTGCATGGACTTATTTCTGGGTTTTCTATCCTGTTTCATTGATCTGTATTTCTGTTTTTGTGCCAGTACCACACTGTCTTGACTGTAGCTTTATAGTGTAGTCTGAAGTAAGAGAGCCTGATTCTTCCAGCTTTATTTTTCTTTTTCAAGATTGCTTTGGCTATTCAGGGTCTTCTGTTATCTCCATACAAATTTTGAGATATTTTTGTTCTAGACCTGTGAGAAATGCTAGTGATAATTTGATAAGGGAGTGCATTAAATCTGTAGATTGCTTTGGGTAGTATAGTGATTGTAACAATGTTGATTCTTCCAATCCACGAACATGGTACATCTTTTCATCTGTTTATGTCTTCAGTTTCTTTCATCAGCACCTTATAGTTTTCAGAGTACAGGTCTTTTGTCTCCCTAGGCAGGTTTATTCCTAGGTATTTGATTCTTTTTGATGCAATGGTAAATAGAATTCCTTCTTGAATTTCTCTTTCTGATCTTTCATTATTAGTGTATAGAAATGCATCAGACTTCTGTGTATTAATTTGGTAACCTGCAACCCTACTGAATTCAGTGGTGAATTCGAGTAGTTTTCCAGTCACATCTTTGGCATATTCTATATATATTATCATGTCATCTGCAAACAGTGATGTAAGAATCGCAAAGACACGGCGGGCTGCAAGCTGTTAGGGAAGAAGTTTATTTGGGAAGAGTTCCCGGGCGAGATCCACAGGTCCGAGAGATGGGCCAGGGAAATCGCGTCCCGGAGATGGGACGAGGAGGTTTTATTAGGGAGGAAAGGGGAGCAGGAGAAAAGGGGAGGGGGATCCCTCAGGGCAGGCGCAGAAATGAGTTCTTTGTTTAAGCTTGGCGAGAAGTCCAGTGATGAGCCCACTATCCTTCAAGTGGCTGCAGGCGGTGGCGGGGTGTGAAGTTCTTGACACTTTGTGAGGAATTTTTATGGCCAAGGCTAGACTCTCAGGCGCCAGCAAGTTAGCAACTGACCCCCTGATTTGGTGCTGGGAGTCTGGTCGCGGTGTTGACCCTAACAACTTGGCCCTTTCTTATGACTATTTAGTGCTGGGGAATCTCCGGCCACCGTGTTAACCCTTTAATAACCTACTACCCTAACATTCCAGCCTTTTTGGTGATATAGGGCGCCGAACTTTGTCTGGCTACTTCCTGCTGAGTCTTCGTTTGGGCATGGGGAGTCTAAGGCTGTTCTGAGGGTGGTGGGCTGGTGGGCAGTCGGGAATAGGGCTGAAGGAGCATCTGATGAATAGCGACCTGTGAGATTTCTTTCATTCCGCTCAGTAGAAATCTGAGGAAACTAGGAGCAAGCATGAGTAAAAGTGAAATAATTAGAAGGGGTCATAAGAGAGGGGTTATCCATGCCATTAGGGGAGAGCGCCACCACTCTTCAAAGGGTGGTGGGGACTGTCTACCAGAGCGAAGCTGCTCCCCCAGCCGAGTCAGGACGTTCGTGTTCTCTTCCACCAGACCTGACTCATTAATATAGTAACAGCATTCTTCCCGCAGGAAGAGGCAGGTTCCCCCTTTGTCGGCAGTTAGGAGATCTAGGGCCCTCCGATTCTGTAAGGTTACTTTAGCCAGGGAAGTTATCTGTCTCTGGAGAGACAACATAGAGGTTGCAGAGGCTTCTGCTGCTATTTGAAGCTTTTCTTCAAGTTTTTGTTGAGTAGAAACACTATGTCCCAAAGCTCCGGCGCTAATTCCAGCTGCAGCTAATGAGGTGATCAAAGTGATTCCAGCCAGGAGAGGAAGAAAAACGGCTCTTTTCTGTCGTGCCGGAGGTCTGTAAAGAGATGCAAACTCGGCTCTGCCATACAACATTAGTTGAGGAACTAGGATAACAGGCCAACATGGGAACGGTGATTGTGGACTTATGTGATTGTAGAGAGTTTTGTTGCACTAGAAGAAAATGTCAGGGAGGGTATACAAGGTTTCTGTTACCCGTATGGTCATATTGCAAGGGGAATTCGACACACCTTTGTCATAGCAGAGGAAGTAAGTCTGTTCAGATTGAAAGAGGGGGACATCTACTGCCATAGGATTTTGGAGTTGGTTTAATAAACTAGCCTTAGATAAGTTCACGGAGTATGTTAATGGGACCGCTGCTAGTACAGGTCTATTCAAAGATGCACACAAATAAGTCAATACCTGATAGTCCTTTGTGTTATTAAGCAGTTTTACACCCTGTCTGATAACTTCTATCCAGGTGAAGGCTTCTGGGACCCATGGCTGATTTATGTCCTGATTAAGGCTAGATTCAGCCTCATCTATGGTCTGTTTTACTTCAGTTAAGGTGTCTAGTCTCTCTCTCTATATATATATGTTTTTGAATATATAATGTGGTCTATGGCATCTGTTGATAGCCTCTATCCAGCTTACCATACTGTCCGGATTGTCACCTGGAGTCCCAGGGGTCTTGAATGTTCATTTTCCAGGATCTTGGTGGATCTGGTGAGTTTAGCAGAGAATTGATCTAGGTGGCTTGGAGCCCTTTTTATCTGAGACACGTGATGCCAGGCCCGATCTCCCAGTAGCTTAACTGCCGTTGGGGTGGTTAGGATTACCGTGTGTGGTCTGGTCCATCGTGGCTCTGTGGGCTTTGGGTGTAGAGTTTTGAGAAGCACTGAGTCTCCTGGTTGTAAGGAAGTAGGAGAGGATTGAGTGCTTGTGTTAGGTGTGTCACGATGACTGGGTTGTGGCAGGACCCAGTCTGCGTGTTCTCAAAGAAGTTTTCGAAGCAGAGTCAAGTAAGGGAGATAAGAGGCTAACAAAGGGGTTTTAATAGGCAAGTTGTTATTGATAAGAAAGGGACATCCATAGAGGAGCTCAAAGGGGCTGAGGAACGAGGGGGCTCTAGGAGTAGCCCTGAGCCTGGCCAGTGTAAGAGGCAACAGTTTAGGCCAGGAAAGGCGTACTTCCACAGTTAGTTTAGCCAGGTGAGCCTTAATCAGTCCATTGGCTCTTTCTACTTTTCCTGATGATTGAGGGCGATACGGAATGTGAAGATTTCAAGAAATATTTAGAACAGAGGAGACTTGCTGTACTATCTGAGAGATGAAGGCTGGCCCGTTATCGGACTGAATGGAAGAGGGCAATCCGAAGCGGGGTATTATCTGCTCTAGCAAAATAGTGGATACAGTGTGAGCATCCTAACAAGTGTAACCACCCTAACAAGTGACAGTTTAACTTCTTTTCCCATTTGGATTCCCTTTACTTTTTTGTCTTCTCTGATTGCTGTAGCTAAGACTTTCACAGCTATGTTGAATAAATTGGTGAGTGGACGTCCTTCCTTTTTCCCTGATCTTAGAGGGAATGCTTTCAGCCATTTTGCCATTGAGTATGATGGTAGCTGTAGGTTTGTTATATATGGCCTTTATCATTTTGAGGTATGTACCCTCTGTGCCCAGTTTTTTTCTCTAGTTGTTATTTCTTTTTTGATTTCTTTAGTGATCCAGCAGTTGTTTGGTAGCATATTGTTTAGCAGCCACGTGTTTGTGTTACTTAGTTTTTTCCTTGTCATTTATATCTACTCTCATAGCATTGTGATCAGAGAAGATGGTCGTTATTATTTCAATTTTCTTAAATTTAGCAGGGCTCACCCTATGGTCCAGCATATGGTCAATCCTGGAGAATGTTCGGGTTTCACTTGAGAAAAATATATAGTCTGCTGCTTTTGGACGGAATGCCCTATAAATATCAATAAAGTCAAATTCATCTAAAGTGTCATTTAAGGCCTGGGTTTGCTTGTTGATTTTCTGTCTGGATGATCTGTCTGTTGATGAAAGTGAGGCAATAAAGTGCCCACTATTATTGTGTTACTGTTGATTTCTCCTTTTATATTTGTTAGTGTTTGTCTTACATATTAACGTGCTGCTATATTGGGTGCATGTATATTTACAATTGTTAAATCTTCTTGGATTGAACCCTTGATCATTATGTAGTGTCCTAATTTGTCTCTTATAACAGTCTTTGTTTTAAAGTCTATTTTGTCTGATACGAATATTGCTACTCCAGCTTTCTTAGGATTTCCATTTGTGTGAAATATCTTCTTCCATCCCCCTACTTTCAGTCTGTAAGTGTCTCTTGGTGTGAAGCAGGTCTCTTGTAGACAACCTTTATATGGGTCTTGCTTTTGTATCCACTCAGCTAGTCTATGATTTTAATTTGCATACATTTAATATGTTTACATTAAAGTAATTATGGATATGTGTGATCCTATCACTATTTTGTTAATTGTTTTGAGTTACCTTTAGTAGAGCTTTTCCTTCTCTTGTGTTTTGTGCCTCGAGATGTTCCTTTAGCATTTGCTTCAAAATTGGTTTAGTGATGCTGAAGTCTGTTAACTTTTGCTTGTCTGTAAAGCTTTTGATTTCGCCCTCAAATCTGAATGAGTCTTGCTGGATAGAGTATTCTTGGTTGTAGGTTTTTCACTTTCATCACTTGGGATATGTTGTGCCATTCCCTACTTTCTTGTAGAGTTTCTGTTGAGATATCGACTTATAACCTTATGGATTTTCCGTTGTATGTTACTTGTCTTTTTTCCCTTGTTGCTTTTTTTTTAAGGGTAGATTTATATATATATATTTATATATATATATTTACTTGGCTGCACTGAGTCTTAGTTGCAGCATGTGGGATTTTTTAGTTGCATGTAGGATCTAGTTCCCTGGCCAGGGATTGAACCCAGCCCTCCTACATTGGGTGCATGGAGTCTTAACCACTGGACCACTAGGGAAGTCCCTCCCTTGTTGCTTTTAATAAATTATCTTTGTCTTTAATTTTTGTCAGTTTGATTACCATGTGTCTCGGTGTGTTCCTTACTGGATTTATCCTGCCTGGGGCACTCTGCTTCCTGGACATGGTTGACTCTTTCCCTTGTTGGGGAAGTTTCAGCAGTTAACTCTTCCAGTGTTTTCTTGGGTCCTTTCTCTTTTCTCCTTCTGGGACCCCTGTAATGCAAATATTGCTGTGTTGTCCCAGAGGTCTCTTAGACTGTCTTCATTTCTTTCCATTTTTTTCTCTGTATGCTCTTTTGTAGCACTAATTTCCACAATTCCGTTATCCAGGTACTTACTCGTTCTGCCTCACCTGTCCTACTATGGATTTCTTCTGGTGTATTGATCATTTCTGTTTGCTTGTTCTTTAGTTCTTCTAGATTCTTTCTTGTATCTTCCATTTTATTTCTAATATCCTAGATCATCTCCACTATTGTTATTCTGAATTCTTTTTTCTGGGAGATTGTGTATCTCTACGTCATTTAGTTGTTTTTCTGGGACTTTATTTTGTTCCTTCTTCTGGAACGTAGTCCTTATCTCTTTTCATTTTGTATAGGTTTCTCTGATTGTGGTATTGGTTCTGGAAGCTGATGGGACTGTTCTTATTTCTTCTGTCTGCCTTTTGGAGAGGATAAGAGGCTTGTGCATGTTTGTTGAGAGAGGCTGGCTATGGGGAAACTGATTCTTGCTGTGGTGGGCAGGGCTATGCTCAGTAAAACTCATCCAGCTATCTGGTGAAGGATGGGCCATGCTCCCTCCCTGTTAGTTGTTTGGCCTGAGGCAGCTCGGCCCTGGATCTGTAGGCTTCTGTAGTTGGGTGACCTCCCCGAGGGCCCCTGCTGGGACAGAGCTCCCAGTACTGGTCCCAGCAGTGCCCCCGCCCCTGTGGCAGGCTGCTGCCAGCTCACGTCTCTGACCCTCAGACACTCACAGGTGGGTCTGACTCAGTCTCTTTTGGGCTAACTGCTCCTCTCCCTGGTTCCTGGCCAGGATTGAACCCAGCCTCCTACATTGGGTGCATGGAGTCTTAACCACTGGACCACTAGGGAAGTCCCTCCCTTGTTGCTTTTAATAAATTATCTTTGTCTTTAATTTTTGTCAGTTTGATTACCATGTGTCTCGGTGTGTTCCTTACTGGATTTATCCTGCCTGGGGCACTCTGCTTCCTGGACATGGTTGACTCTTTCCCTTGTTGGGGAAGTTTCAGCAGTTAACTCTTCCAGTGTTTTCTTGGGTCCTTTCTCTTTTCTCCTTCTGGGACCCCTGTAATGCAAATATTGCTGTGTTGTCCCAGAGGTCTCTTAGACTGTCTTCATTTCTTTCCATTTTTTTCTCTGTATGCTCTTTTGTAGCACTAATTTCCACAATTCCGTTATCCAGGTACTTACTCGTTCTGCCTCACCTGTCCTACTATGGATTTCTTCTGGTGTATTGATCATTTCTGTTTGCTTGTTCTTTAGTTCTTCTAGATTCTTTCTTGTATCTTCCATTTTATTTCTAATATCCTAGATCATCTCCACTATTGTTATTCTGAATTCTTTTTTCTGGGAGATTGTGTATCTCTACGTCATTTAGTTGTTTTTCTGGGACTTTATTTTGTTCCTTCTTCTGGAACGTAGTCCTTATCTCTTTTCATTTTGTATAGGTTTCTCTGATTGTGGTATTGGTTCTGGAAGCTGATGGGACTGTTCTTATTTCTTCTGTCTGCCTTTTGGAGAGGATAAGAGGCTTGTGCATGTTTGTTGAGAGAGGCTGGCTATGGGGAAACTGATTCTTGCTGTGGTGGGCAGGGCTATGCTCAGTAAAACTCATCCAGCTATCTGGTGAAGGATGGGCCATGCTCCCTCCCTGTTAGTTGTTTGGCCTGAGGCAGCTCGGCCCTGGATCTGTAGGCTTCTGTAGTTGGGTGACCTCCCCGAGGGCCCCTGCTGGGACAGAGCTCCCAGTACTGGTCCCAGCAGTGCCCCCGCCCCTGTGGCAGGCTGCTGCCAGCTCACGTCTCTGACCCTCAGACACTCACAGGTGGGTCTGACTCAGTCTCTTTTGGGCTAACTGCTCCTCTCCCCTGGTTCCTGGGGTGCAGCTGATCCTATTTGTGCCTTTCAGGAGTCTCTGATTCCCCTAGTCTTAGGGAAGCTCTGAAATCAAATCCTGCTGACTGTCAAAGTCACATTTCCTAGGATTCCCGTTCCTTGGGTGAAATCCCCAGGCTGGGGAGCCTGACGTGGGGGCCTGGAACCCTCACAGCAGTGCGAGAACTTCTTTAGTGATACTGTTCTCCAGCTCGGGAGTCACTCGCCCAGCAGGCATGGGATTGGATTTAATCGCGGTTGTTCCCCTCCTAGCACTTTGTTACGGCTTCTCCCTCATCTTTGGATGTGGGATATGTTTTCTCAGTTGTCCCAGTGTCCTCCTGTCAATGCCTGGTCAGCTGCCCGGTCAGTGTTGGTGCTCTGGCAGGAGAAGGCAAGCACACGTCCTTCCACTCCGCTGTCTTAAGCCCGTCCTCAAGACGAGTTTAGATCCCCACAGTTCTTGCTGCAACTCTGCTGTGAGTAACTTCCACTGTGCTCACTGTGGGACTGAACTTCCTCACATGAAGGCAGTAAATACCAGCCTGCTTTCAGTCTCCTGTCCCATCAGACTTCACTTACAGCCCTTTTTCTTTGCTTGTGCTATGATAGATATGATTAGATTCATTTGGAAATTGAAGGTCGTACCTTTTCATTTTGTATAGGTTTCTCTGATTGTGGTATTGGTTCTGGAAGCTGATGGGACTGTTCTTATTTCTTCTGTCTGCCTTTTGGAGAGGATAAGAGGCTTGTGCATGTTTGTTGAGAGAGGCTGGCTATGGGGAAACTGATTCTTGCTGTGGTGGGCAGGGCTATGCTCAGTAAAACTCATCCAGCTATCTGGTGAAGGATGGGCCATGCTCCCTCCCTGTTAGTTGTTTGGCCTGAGGCAGCTCGGCCCTGGATCTGTAGGCTTCTGTAGTTGGGTGACCTCCCCGAGGGCCCCTGCTGGGACAGAGCTCCCAGTACTGGTCCCAGCAGTGCCCCCGCCCCTGTGGCAGGCTGCTGCCAGCTCACGTCTCTGACCCTCAGACACTCACAGGTGGGTCTGACTCAGTCTCTTTTGGGCTAACTGCTCCTCTCCCCTGGTTCCTGGGGTGCAGCTGATCCTATTTGTGCCTTTCAGGAGTCTCTGATTCCCCTAGTCTTAGGGAAGCTCTGAAATCAAATCCTGCTGACTGTCAAAGTCACATTTCCTAGGATTCCCGTTCCTTGGGTGAAATCCCCAGGCTGGGGAGCCTGACGTGGGGGCCTGGAACCCTCACAGCAGTGCGAGAACTTCTTTAGTGATACTGTTCTCCAGCTCGGGAGTCACTCGCCCAGCAGGCATGGGATTGGATTTAATCGCGGTTGTTCCCCTCCTAGCACTTTGTTACGGCTTCTCCCTCATCTTTGGATGTGGGATATGTTTTCTCAGTTGTCCCAGTGTCCTCCTGTCAATGCCTGGTCAGCTGCCCGGTCAGTGTTGGTGCTCTGGCAGGAGAAGGCAAGCACACGTCCTTCCACTCCGCTGTCTTAAGCCCGTCCTCAAGACGAGTTTAGATCCCCACAGTTCTTGCTGCAACTCTGCTGTGAGTAACTTCCACTGTGCTCACTGTGGGACTGAACTTCCTCACATGAAGGCAGTAAATACCAGCCTGCTTTCAGTCTCCTGTCCCATCAGACTTCACTTACAGCCCTTTTTCTTTGCTTGTGCTATGATAGATATGATTAGATTCATTTGATAGATTGGGTCTATAACAATTTCAAGTCTTCTGGCCAAGTTTGTCTTTAGGAGGAGCCTAATACTCTGTTTCTAAGTCTTTAATTTTGTTACAATATTGTGACTGGTTTTATTTTTTATTTTTTTTAAGTTATTTTTATTTATTTGTTTGATTGTACCAGGTCTTAGTTGTAGCATGTGGCATCTTTAATTGTGGCATATGGGATCTAGTTCTCTGACCACAGATTGAACCCAGGCCCCCTGCGTTGGGAATACCAAGTCTTAGCCACTGGAGCATGAGGGAAGTTTGACTGCAAGTCATGTGGAGTCTTAGCGCCCCAGCCAGGGATGAAACTAGCACCCCCTGCTTGGGAATGTGAAATCTTAACCACTGGACCACCAGGGAAGCCCCTAATAGTCTGTATTTTAAAGCAGGCATTATTGAGTGCATTCTTTATTGCTATGCTAAGTGCTTTATATTTGTTAATTTATTAAATCCTTACAACAATACATTGCTATTCCAGTTTCACAGATTAGCTCCATCGGATTTCTTCTTGATCATTCCCTTCGACATACCAAAAAAAACCTGTTCTTTTCCTCTTAAGAATAAAAAAAATTGTGCTGTTGACTTACATTTCCTCTTGACCTGTCACCCCATTCCTCTCCTCCGTTACCAGCTGCATTCCTTCTGAGTTATCTGTCCTGTCTTTAATTCCTCTTCTGTCCTCTGTTAAGCTCACTGTAATGAGGCTTTCGACCTGTTCCACACCACTGAAACTACTTGTCAAGGCCTTTCAGCTTCCACATTGGTCACTCCAGTCACTTTTTTTCTTTTCCACTTTACATTAAGGATACCACGCTCTTCATTTTCCTTCTGCCTAATTAACAGGTTCTTCTTAGTTCCCTTCTACAAGTCTTCCTTTGGTGCCCTTTTTTTTTTCTTCTGAAAACAAGTTTTATTTAAACAAGGGTCTAAATATATTATAAAACATTAAAGCTAAAGGAAGAGGGACTTCCCTGGTGGTCCAGTGGTTAAGGAATACACCTTCCAATGCAAAGGACACGGGTTTGATTCCTGATCAGGGACCTAAGATCCCACATGACTCAGGGCAGCTAAGCTCTGTTGCCTCAACAACAGAAGAAAGATCCTGCATGTTGCAACTAAGACTAATAAATAAATAAATATTAAAAAATGAAAACTAAAGGGAGAGAAGAAAAAAACAAAAACCAGTTACTTCACATGGCATTGGACAGCTGTAGGTAGTAAGTTGCAAGCTCCATGATTACGTTGCTATATGACTAATACATTGGTTTGAAATCTGTTCCCTTGTCAGAAGTTTAACTGATGGAAGGTTGGCCTCACATCCTAGTTTGGCCATCGATTAGCTCAAATATGTCTGGTCAAAAAGACCTTGGTGGCAAGCCAGATATCCTGTCACCTCCCTAGAGGCAGGGGGGAGCTGCTGTAAGCTCTGCCCGCTGGCTCATGTTGGAGCCCTGAGGGTGTCTTTCCCTGACCACCGAAGGCTCCCTCTCGCAGTACAGCTGTCTCACTGCTCCTCCACTCTCTACTTCTTCCAGGGCTATTCATGTGACATTCTCACGAGGCAGGGAACTCTGCAGAGGGACTGCCAAGAAGCTTCCAGCCAGACGTAGCTATCTGTGATCTCGGGCCTCTGGACTTGGCTGAAACATCACCGTCATTGCTTTGTTTCAGGCTGGACAGTGCCAGGCAGTTACTGCTTGACCTCTGTTTAAATGAGGGGCTTCAGAACTAGACAGCATGGCTCTTCAGTGTATTGCCTGAAGGAGTTACACTGTCCAAGTTAAAAGCAGACCCCAAATGAGGTTTCTAAACTTGCGACTAGGGACAGAAGAGAAATTCTACTCATTGCAAGGAAATCCTCACTTAAGCTTCAGTGAGCCAAAATGTACATAAAACCCATGGACCTTGAGCTGGTCGTCCCTAGGCAGTCCATTCTCCACGAAGAACTGGCATAGGTTCTTGCACTGGTCACCCTGTAGCTGAATTACTTCTCCATATTCTGCATGCTCAGTTACAGTACCATTTCAGGCACATTTCTTAAATGCCTTCACTAGTTTCTTTTTATTGTAATCATCCGCGATCCCTTGGACAGTGGTAAGGGTCTTCCTGCCGTTTATCTGTTGAATTCTTATATGGATATATAATCCTCAGTGCCAACAGGAAGCAGATTATCACCCTTACTTGCATCAGCAAAAGGGTTGAAAGATGAGGTTCTGGATAGTGGACATATGATATGATTCCTTTTCCTCAGTGGAGACGGCCCTCGGAAGGCGGTGGTGGAAGAAGGAGGGCAGGGGGGACGGAACCTCAGGAAGCGAGGGGGCTCGAGGAGGAGCCTGCTGAGTCCTCAGCAGTGGCTCAGTGACTGGGGCAGGCACCTGGCTTCTTCCTAACAGAGTACGCCGGGTTCTTCGCCCTTGAATCAGTTCTAGACAGACTCCAGGGAGTCTGATGGCTTTGCCTCTACTCCTGGATATTTGTGAAGTGTCTCACACCTTCAAACACTAAACTCCTTATCTTCTTGCCCTAAATCTGCCCCATCTACAATCATCCCCTATCTCAGTTTATGACAGTCAACTTCTCCAGTGACCCAGGCCCAAAACCTTGAAGTTAGCCTTCATTCCTCACTCACACCTCATCTTCAGTTCATTGGAAAACTCTCCTAGATCTACTGTCAGAATATATTCAGAAAAACACACTTCTTTCCACCTCTGCTGCCAACAGCCAACACCTGATCCAAGCAGTCTTTTTGTCTCACCAGGATTATTTATGGATTGCCCAGACTCCTTGCTTCTACCCTTGGCCACCTACAGCCATTGTGTTACTGCTTGACCTCTGTTTAAATGAGGGGCTTCAGAACTAGACAGCATGGCTCTTCAGTGTATTGCCTGAAGGAGTTACACTGTCCAAGTTAAAAGCAGACCCCAAATGAGGTTTCTAAACTTGCGACTAGGGACAGAAGAGAAATTCTACTCATTGCAAGGAAATCCTCACTTAAGCTTCAGTGAGCCAAAATGTACATAAAACCCATGGACCTTGAGCTGGTCGTCCCTAGGCAGTCCATTCTCCACGAAGAACTGGCATAGGTTCTTGCACTGGTCACCCTGTAGCTGAATTACTTCTCCATATTCTGCATGCTCAGTTACAGTACCATTTCAGGCACATTTCTTAAATGCCTTCACTAGTTTCTTTTTATTGTAATCATCCGCGATCCCTTGGACAGTGGTAAGGGTCTTCCTGCCGTTTATCTGTTGAATTCTTATATGGATATATAATCCTCAGTGCCAACAGGAAGCAGATTATCACCCTTACTTGCATCAGCAAAAGGGTTGAAAGATGAGGTTCTGGATAGTGGACATATGATATGATTCCTTTTCCTCAGTGGAGACGGCCCTCGGAAGGCGGTGGTGGAAGAAGGAGGGCAGGGGGGACGGAACCTCAGGAAGCGAGGGGGCTCGAGGAGGAGCCTGCTGAGTCCTCAGCAGTGGCTCAGTGACTGGGGCAGGCACCTGGCTTCTTCCTAACAGAGTACGCCGGGTTCTTCGCCCTTGAATCAGTTCTAGACAGACTCCAGGGAGTCTGATGGCTTTGCCTCTACTCCTGGATATTTGTGAAGTGTCTCACACCTTCAAACACTAAACTCCTTATCTTCTTGCCCTAAATCTGCCCCATCTACAATCATCCCCTATCTCAGTTTATGACAGTCAACTTCTCCAGTGACCCAGGCCCAAAACCTTGAAGTTAGCCTTCATTCCTCACTCACACCTCATCTTCAGTTCATTGGAAAACTCTCCTAGATCTACTGTCAGAATATATTCAGAAAAACACACTTCTTTCCACCTCTGCTGCCAACAGCCAACACCTGATCCAAGCAGTCTTTTTGTCTCACCAGGATTATTTATGGATTGCCCAGACTCCTTGCTTCTACCCTTGGCCACCTACAGCCATTGTGTTCTTTTAAAATGTTAATGGCCGCAAGAGAATTGAAAACATTTACTCACATAAAAATTTGTACACAGATGTTCATAGCAGTGTTATTTATAATAGCCAAGAAGTGGAAACACCCAGTGTGCATCAAATGATGAACAGATAGATCAGATGTGGTGTGTCTGTACAATAGGGTATTATTCAGCCAGGAAAAGGAATGAAGTGCTGAATACTGCTGCAACATGGATGAACCTTAAGAACATGCTCAGTGAAAGAAGCTAGGCACGTAAGTCCATATTCAGGGTGGTTCCATTTATAGGTAAAGACAGACGAAACAGAGTAGATTAGTGGTGGGGTGGGGGTGGGGAGTCAGTGCCTAACAGGTACAGGGTTTCTTTAAATGTGATGAAAATATTCTAGAATTAGTAGGAAATGGCAACCCACTCCAGTATTCCTGCCTGCAGAACCCCATAGACAGAGGAGCCTGGAGGACAACAGTCCATGGGGACACAAAGAGTCAGACACGACTGAGCAGCTGAGCATGCATGCACGATAGTTACACATGCGAAAATGCTAAAAATCTACAGAATTGCCCACTTTCAGATGGTTAGAATAGTAAATTTTATGTTAACTGAGTTTCAGTTTTTAAAAGTTTTGCTCAAAATCTCCTTAAGGTTCTCATTCTCTGAGCCGAAGCCCGAGAGGTTGTAAGCCTCCCATTGCGACTTTGGGCCAACCTCCTGCTGCCCCCCTCCAGCTCGTGGCTACAGCCACGCAGCCTCCTGTGATTTCCTGAACAGGCCAGGCAGTCTTCATACGTGGAACTTAGAATCTGCTGAGATCTTCCTAGGTACACCTCCCACCTTCCTTCAGGCCTCTGCTGCATCTCCATGAAGTCTAACCTGGCCACCAAAATTATAATCGCAAACCCTTCCCACTCTCGGCAGTCCTGGTCTCTCATACTCTCCTTCATTTTCCCTCAACATTTCTCACCTTCTTTATTCTTATAATCAACTTTTAGTGTTTATTATTTTTCCCCCACAAGAATGTATAAGCTCCATTTGTATTGCCTTTGTAAGTATTTGTTGAATAAATAAGGCACAGAGAGGCTAAGCAACCTGCCCACATCACAGAGCTGCCAAATGGAGGGCCCTGTGTCAACCCTCAGCAATTTGGGCCCAGAGTCCAGGCTGTTAATGACAGTGCTAGACTGCCAGCATGCTCTAAACTGCTCTGTGTGTCTCATTTATTAAAGAAATCCTCTTTTTTCTTTTTTCATGGTCAAGTCTGATGACCTGAAGAAGAGAAGAGAGCCCCACATCTGTGCTTTAAGGTAAATGGGTGCTTATATTTTTTGGGTGTCTAATATGTACTGGGCAGAGGAGTAGGTGCTTTAAATGTTACGTCATACCGTCTTTGTTGGCATTATTGTCCCCTTTTGTGGAGGAGGAAACAGACTCAGAAATTAAGTAACTTCTTCAGTGTTACCTAGGGAAAAATTGAGGAAGCTAAGATACAAACGCAGCCTGATTCCCAAGGCCCACCTTCTCAGTGATGAAATGACCGTGTTCGTAACAGGGAGACAGCACTGGAGGCCCCATCATCCTTCACGCTCTCAGGATGACAGATGCTTAAAAACTCCAGGGTTGACGGAAGTATAGACAGTCTTTCTCAGAAGATGCTTTTGAAAGACATGTCAAAGCCCTTAAAACGATGCTTGTCTTTTTGTAGTGTAATTCCACATATAAGAATTTACCCTGAGAAAATAAGGATATACTCAAAGATTCCATACAAGATTGTTTATTGTAATGCTTTTTTTTATAATAGTGAATCAAGACTTATGCAGCCTCCCATTGGGACTTTGGGCCAACCTCCTGCTGCCCCCCTCCAGCTCGTGGCTACAGCCACGCAGCCTCCTGTGATTTCCTGAACAGGCCAGGCAGTCTTCATACGTGGAACTTAGAATCTGCTGAGATCTTCCTAGGTACACCTCCCACCTTCCTTCAGGCCTCTGCTGCATCTCCATGAAGTCTAACCTGGCCACCAAAATTATAATCGCAAACCCTTCCCACTCTCGGCAGTCCTGGTCTCTCATACTCTCCTTCATTTTCCCTCAACATTTCTCACCTTCTTTATTCTTATAATCAACTTTTAGTGTTTATTATTTTTCCCCCACAAGAATGTATAAGCTCCATTTGTATTGCCTTTGTAAGTATTTGTTGAATAAATAAGGCACAGAGAGGCTAAGCAACCTGCCCACATCACAGAGCTGCCAAATGGAGGGCCCTGTGTCAACCCTCAGCAATTTGGGCCCAGAGTCCAGGCTGTTAATGACAGTGCTAGACTGCCAGCATGCTCTAAACTGCTCTGTGTGTCTCATTTATTAAAGAAATCCTCTTTTTTTTCTTTTTTTCATGGTCAAGTCTGATGACCTGAAGAAGAGAAGAGAGCCCCACATCTGTGCTTTAAGGTAAATGGGTGCTTATATTTTTTGGGTGTCTAATATGTACTGGGCAGAGGAGTAGGTGCTTTAAATGTTACGTCATACCGTCTTTGTTGGCATTATTGTCCCCTTTTGTGGAGGAGGAAACAGACTCAGAAATTAAGTAACTTCTTCAGTGTTACCTAGGGAAAAATTGAGGAAGCTAAGATACAAACGCAGCCTGATTCCCAAGGCCCACCTTCTCAGTGATGAAATGACCGTGTTCGTAACAGGGAGACAGCACTGGAGGCCCCATCATCCTTCACGCTCTCAGGATGACAGATGCTTAAAAACTCCAGGGTTGACGGAAGTATAGACAGTCTTTCTCAGAAGATGCTTTTGAAAGACATGTCAAAGCCCTTAAAACGATGCTTGTCTTTTTGTAGTGTAATTCCACATATAAGAATTTACCCTGAGAAAATAAGGATATACTCAAAGATTCCATACAAGATTGTTTATTGTAATGCTGTTTATAATAGTGAATAGTTAGATACAAATTAAGTAGCTACCCATCAAGACTTATGCAGATAATGGTACAAAGCAAAGCGGAAAACTATACAGTTATTAAATATGATGTATGTGACTCTCAACACTTCGGAGTATGGTAAAGTTATTTCATGAGTTCTAAGATACTTTTCTTTCTTTCTTTTTTTTTTTTTTTTAAACATTTTGACTTCTGAGACTCAGTGTCTCACATAATTACTGTTGTGTCCCTGTTCAATTTGCAGTGTTTTTTGAAGTGACATATAAAATGTGATACTTCTTGCTGGCAAAGGCATAGGCTAGAATGAAATACACTCATAAAGAGAAAATAAGTTAAAATAGCACACCTGGTGTGAAGAAAAGAAATGTTTGTTTGGATTCCTATGTGTGTACAAAGGGAAAGATTTGGAAGGATGAAATGTTTAAATCTGGAAAGTAGGACTACAGGTTTTTTAAGATTTCTTTTTACTTATAATAGGGATTTTTTCCCCCTAGTTTTGCTAAAGTAGACACTTTATTTTGTAGAAACTTGATTTTTCATCTATACAAGTTATTTTTTTCTCATTTTTTCCCCCTTCTGTGAGGTTTTTATATATAGTGGCACACAGGTTATCTCTTCTAAATCCTGAAGTATGTATTCACTGTACATGTAATATTTCATAATTATTTAGATCTTTCTTCCCCCTTGACCATGCTGTAAGACATTGTCTCATTAGATAACACCACTCCTCTGGAAAGCATTTCTTTCCCACGGGACTGAGTTGCACTGTATACCCAAAGGGTAACAACCAAATGGGTTATATCTGAGGAAGCTAAGATACAAACGCAGCCTGATTCCCAAGGCCCACCTTCTCAGTGATGAAATGACCGTGTTCGTAACAGGAGACAGCACTGAGGCCCCATCATCCTTCACGCCTCAGGATGACAGATGCTTAAAAACTCCAGGGTTGAGAAGTATAGACAGTCTTTCTCAGAAGATGCTTTTGAAAGACATGTCAAAGCCCTTAAAACGATGCTTGTCTTTTTGTAGTGTAATTCCACATATAAGAATTTACCCTGAGAAAATAAGGATATACTCAAAGATTCCATACAAGATTGTTTATTGTAATGCTGTTTATAATAGTGAATAGTTAGATACAAATTAAGTAGCTACCCATCAAGACTTATGCAGATAATGGTACAAAGCAAAGCGGAAAACTATACAGTTATTAAATATGATGTATGTGACTCTCAACACTTCGGAGTATGGTAAAGTTATTTCATGAGTTCTAAGATACTTTTCTTTCTTTTTTTTTTTTTTTTTAAACATTTTGACTTCTGAGACTCAGTGTCTCACATAATTACTGTTGTGTCCCTGTTCAATTTGCAGTGTTTTTTGAAGTGACATATAAAATGTGATACTTCTTGCTGGCAAAGGCATAGGCTAGAATGAAATACACTCATAAAGAGAAAATAAGTTAAAATAGCACACCTGGTGTGAAGAAAAGAAATGTTTGTTTGGATTCCTATGTGTGTACAAAGGGAAAGATTTGGAAGGATGAAATGTTTAAATCTGGAAAGTAGGACTACAGGTTTTTTAAGATTTCTTTTTACTTATAATAGGGATTTTTTCCCCCTAGTTTTGCTAAAGTAGACACTTTATTTTGTAGAAACTTGATTTTTCATCTATACAAGTTATTTTTTTCTCATTTTTTCCCCCTTCTGTGAGGTTTTTATATATAGTGGCACACAGGTTATCTCTTCTAAATCCTGAAGTATGTATTCACTGTACATGTAATATTTCATAATTATTTAGATCTTTCTTCCCCCTTGACCATGCTGTAAGACATTGTCTCATTAGATAACACCACTCCTCTGGAAAGCATTTCTTTCCCACGGGACTGAGTTGCACTGTATACCCAAAGGGTAACAACCAGATGGTTTGAGAGTTGGGATTCTTTGGTTTTTGCAGAAAAGTGATCTTTTCATTTCCCAGTTGGCTTCTGAGATTTCTCTCGTGAATACAATTAACAGATGAGAATGATGGTGGAAAATAGCCCTATTGTGACACCCTCGTAGGGTGACTAGAGGAAGAGCTTTCTATGGAATAAGTCTGTGGAAGCTGATGTTCCAGTAAAAGAGGGATCGAAGGTTGATAACATCAGTTGTGTACATCTTCAAGACTCAAGACTTTGCAGAATTGTTGACCACCCACCACACTACCTAAAGCCTGGTTTAGCCATGTGCTATGCTGGCTATTCTATCTAATTTGCTACTCTACCTATAAAAGTTACATGGCACTTACGTTGGACTAGCAAGTACAGTATATTCTGGAATGTTCTGGATTGGGTAGTGTACCGTATAAAAAATATTTGGTAATAAAATTTCAGGGGATCAACCTGGAAACTTGATCTTTAGTTATTAACAGCATGGTTGCATTTTATGAAGATATCAGTTATGTACATTTGGACTAAGATGATTCCAATAATATTGTCTCTTCGTGTGCAAAATTTGAACTCACATAAACCCTTTAAAAATGTTTTGTAAGATATTTTTCCCATTTTGTAGAGATACAGTTGACATAAAATGTTGATTTGTCAAAGTTAGCATAATTTCAAAGTTGATTGAATGAGTCTTAAATTGTGTTAGAGTTTTATTCAGAGCCACTTTAACTGGTAAGTGGAAATGTTCAACCGTGGTTTTTTTTAGTGTCCTGTTAGTATCAGAACTTCTGTGAGAAAAGTTCATTGACTATTACAAATTAGCGTAATAGTCACCATTGCAATTTAAAGTTTTTAATTCTTAACAGTGCCACCCACCCAAGTGTTCATTAAACAGTAGAGCTAGTATTGGTGCTGAAAGCATGTCTGAGATCAGTAACTTTGGACTAGAACATTGGTCAGACTACTGTCTCAATAGGGCACTATTCTAAATTTAAGAGGAAGAAAATAAGATGAAACAGAAAAGCAAAAATACATAGTAGAGAGGTTTTGCATTTGTTTCTCTGGAAATATTAGTCTTAAATATTGGCAAGTTTAAAGTGAGGAACATTCTTGAAAATGAATCTTTAATAAAGTGAAACCTGCAGGAAAAACTAGTTGTGGCATAGATCCAAATGGAGCCCCCATTATAGCATGACAAGTTATCTTTTGTTTACTTTCCCAGGAAAATTCTGTTTGAACACTTTCGGGCTTGGATTTCAGAGATTTCCAAGATTGACCTGGAGTCAACCATTGACATGTCCTGTGCTAAATATGAATTCTCAGGTAAGAAAGATAAAACCTTGATGTCAGTGAAATTTAAAGGCTTTAGCCAAATGATGATGGAAGACAGTGTCACAGTGTTGGAAAATCCTAGACTGTGTGTCCCTGTGTAGTGTTAGGCTTTTCTTAATGAGGACAGTCTGACCCAACTCAGAGAAACACCCGTCTTATCAGAAGATATAAGGCAGTGGTTCTCTGTGGGACTGCTGGAAGCTAGGACCATGCTGGAACCAAGCAAGGATTGGCGTTCCCACTTCACGTGAAAGCCAGACTCTCTCTTTATTAACGTTTTTGGTTGTGCTGGGTCTTCGTTGCTGCGTGTGGCCTTTCTCTAGTTGCAGGGAGTGGTGGCTGCTCTCTAGTTTTGATAGGTGAGCTTCTTGTTTCGGTGGCTTCTCTCGTCACAGAGCACAGGGTCTGGGGCACATGGACTCAGTAGTTGCTAGCACACAGGCCCTAGAGTGTGCGGCACATCGGCTTAGTTGCTCTGTGGCATGTGGGATATTCCTGGACCGGGAATTGAACGTATGTCCCCTGCGTTGGCAGGTGAATTCTTAACCACTGGACCAAGGAAACCTCACAAAGCCAAACTCTTGACAGCAGTATTTACACCAGAATAAGGGCCCCCGGCAAGGTGAATGGGCAGCTCACACTCAAAGAAATCTCAACTCCCCAATAGCTTTCAGGGAAGCTTTTTTTTTGGAGCGGGGTGGTGCAGGTTGGGGAGGGAGGGGCAGGCAGGCCACTTCTGTCGGTTTTTTTTAGACTACTGTCTCAATAGGGCACTATTCTAAATTTAAGAGGAAGAAAATAATCAAAAATACATAGTAGAGAGGTTTTGCATTTGTTTCTCTGGAAATATTAGTCTTAAATATTGGCAAGTTTAAAGTGAGGAACATTCTTGAAAATGAATCTTTAATAAAGTGAAACCTGCAGGAAAAACTAGTTGTGGCATAGATCCAAATGGAGCCCCCATTATAGCATGACAAGTTATCTTTTGTTTACTTTCCCAGGAAAATTCTGTTTGAACACTTTCGGGCTTGGATTTCAGAGATTTCCAAGATTGACCTGGAGTCAACCATTGACATGTCCTGTGCTAAATATGAATTCTCAGGTAAGAAAGATAAAACCTTGATGTCAGTGAAATTTAAAGGCTTTAGCCAAATGATGATGGAAGACAGTGTCACAGTGTTGGAAAATCCTAGACTGTGTGTCCCTGTGTAGTGTTAGGCTTTTCTTAATGAGGACAGTCTGACCCAACTCAGAGAAACACCCGTCTTATCAGAAGATATAAGGCAGTGGTTCTCTGTGGGACTGCTGGAAGCTAGGACCATGCTGGAACCAAGCAAGGATTGGCGTTCCCACTTCACGTGAAAGCCAGACTCTCTTTTTATTAACGTTTTTGGTTGTGCTGGGTCTTCGTTGCTGCGTGTGGCCTTTCTCTAGTTGCAGGGAGTGGTGGCTGCTCTCTAGTTTTGATAGGTGAGCTTCTTGTTTCGGTGGCTTCTCTCGTCACAGAGCACAGGGTCTGGGGCACATGGACTCAGTAGTTGCTAGCACACAGGCCCTAGAGTGTGCGGCACATCGGCTTAGTTGCTCTGTGGCATGTGGGATATTCCTGGACCGGGAATTGAACGTATGTCCCCTGCGTTGGCAGGTGAATTCTTAACCACTGGACCAAGGAAACCTCACAAAGCCAAACTCTTGACAGCAGTATTTACACCAGAATAAGGGCCCCCGGCAAGGTGAATGGGCAGCTCACACTCAAAGAAATCTCAACTCCCCAATAGCTTTCAGGGAAGCTTTTTTTTTTTTTGGAGCGGGGTGGGGCAGGTTGGGGAGGGAGGGGGGCAGGCAGGCCACTTCTGTCGGTCTTTCATTTATCTATTTTCATCCATCTTTCTTTGGCCCACGTGGGCCTCCCATTGCAGTGGCCTCTGTTGTCGCAGAGCACCGGCTGTGGGCGCATGCACTCCAGAGCTCCGGCTTGGTAATTGGACACACCGGTCCAGCCGCTCTGCAGCATGTGGGATCCTCCCAGACCAGAGATCGAACCAAGTACCCCTTGCACTGCAAGGCAGTGTCCTTACCCACTGGACCACCAGGGAAGCCCTCAGGGAAGCATTTTTAAAGACAGGGCAGGAGGTTATCAGATGTGCGGTAGCCTGTGGACCTTCTTCTGATTGGTTGATAGTGAGGTAATGATGACATTTTGGGCATCTCAGTCATCGACCTTCTTCTGGTCCAACCGGTCTGGGGGTCTACCTGGTGCTTGTGTCAGCCTGACATTGCCATCCTCCAACCAGCTGATGGAGTGATAGTCTTAGTTTCTGAAGAACAGCTCAGGTACATGCTTCAGATTCTTATCTCTGTCCCGTCAGGAGGAGCTAGGCATCTTGGGACTATTGTGTCCTCATCATTAACTGCTTGAGCCTGCTGTTTTGGAACTTGTGGAGGCCTAGGAGAAAAGCCTCCCCCGCCTCACCCCATAGGCAAAGAAATGGAGGGCATAGAGGGACTTTTGTACCCAAGAAGGGTCCTACTCACTTTCAGTAGTTTTGAAAAAATTCCAGCAATGTGTATTCACAGTAGTTTTGCATACAGTATCAGGAAATACCAAAGGTGATACTGTAAACTCACTCTTACACGTCCTAGGAAACAAGTGTCTCCCTCCATGCCTTTTTTTTCTTTTGAAGGTAGTAAGTGAATATACTCTTTTTTTTTTCTTTTCTTTTTTTTTTTTTTTAGTTTTTATTTGAGAATAGTTCATTTACAATGTTGTGTTTCAGGTGTACAGCAAAATGAATCATTTATACATATACATATGCCCACTCTTTCTTTTAGATTCTTTTCCCATATAGATCATTGCAGAATATTAAGTAGAGTTCCCTGTCTTTATAGTGGGTTCTTATTAGTTATCTACTTTTTTTTATATATTAGGTATATGTTAGTCCCAATCTCCCTCTGTGCATGTATTCTTAAAGAGAAAACGTCAAACAGTATAGAACACCATGTAATCCACAGCAGTCTCCTTCACTTTCTCCTTGTCCTTGTTTCTCTTCAGACATGTCGCCTGTCACCAGTTGGGGGTACATCCATCCCTGCTCCCTTTCTGAGAATATAATGTGCTTTTGGAAACGTGTTTGGTTTTCAGCTGGAAGGAAGAGTGTTTTATGTTTTGTTGTCTGGGTCAGGCCTTAGTTGTGGCACACAGGATTGCTTCGTTGCCATACGAGAGCTTCTGTCTAGTTGTGGTATGAGGACTTAGTTGCTCCACGGCATGTGGGACCTTAGTTCTCTAGCCAGGGATTGAACTCTTGTCCCCCTGCATTGGAAAGCAGATTCTTAACCACTGGACCACCAGGCAAATCCCCTAAATAAAATTTTGATTTGCGTTTACTCTCATATATTGTCCTGGGGAAGTACAAATTGGTAACAACATTTTCAGGATAACTTAGACACATGAAGAGTCATATCATATCCCTTTTTCTTTTTTTCTTAATTTTATTTATTGATTTATTTATGGCTGTGCTGGGTCTTCACTGCTGCATGGGCTTTCTCTGGTTGTGGTGAGTGGGGCTGTTCTCTATGGTGTGCAGGTTTCTCATTGTGGTGTCTTGTTGCAGAGCATAGGCTCTAGGGCACTCGGGCTTCAATAGTTGTGGCACACAGGCTCAGGAGTTGCAGCGCCCTGTCTCTGAAGTGCTGGCTTAGCCGTTGTACTCACAGGCTTAGTTGCTCTGTGGCATGTGAGGTCTTCCCGGAACAGGGATTGAGCCTGTGTCCTCTGCATTGCAAGGTGAATTCTTAACCACTGGACCACCAGGGAATGCCCCCATGTCCCTTTATAAAAAAGTTTTTTTCTTAAATCTGACTGTGCTAGGTCTTAGTTGTAGCACGCAGGATCTAGTCCCCTGATCCTGCAATAATGAGCAATGTTGAGCATCTTTTCATGTGTTTTTTGGCCATGTGTATGTCTTCTTTGGAGAAGTGTTTTTTTCCCACTTTTTGATTGGATTATTTGATTTTTTGGTATTGAGTTGTATGAGCTGCTTTTGTATATTTTGGAAATTAATCCTTTGTCAGTTACTTCATTTGCTATTATTTTCTCCCATTCTGAGGGTTGTCTTTTCACCTTGTTTATAATTTCCTTTGCTATGCCAAAGCTTTTAAGTTTAATTAGGTCCCACTTGTTTATTTTTGTTTTTATTTCCATTACTCTAGGAGGCAAGTCATAGAGGATATTCCTGTGATTTATTGATTTATCTCATCAAGTGTTCTGCCTGTATTTTCCTCTAAGAGTTTTATGGTTTCTGGTCTTACATATAGGTCTTTAATCCATTTTAAATTTATCTTTGTGTATGGTGTTAGAAAGTGTTGTAATTTTATTCATTTCTATGTAGCAGTCCAGTTTTCCCAGCACCATTTGTTGAAGCTGTCTTTGCCCCATTGTGTATTTTTGCCTCTTTTGTCAAAAGTAAGGTATCCATAGGTGCATAGGTTTATCTCTGGGCTCTCTATATTATTTCATTGGTCTGTATTTCTGTTTTTGTGCCTGTACCATACTGTCTTGATGACTGTTGCTTTGTAGTATAGTCCGAAGTCGGGAAGGTTTTCCCTCCAGCTTCATTCTTTTTTCTCAAGACTCCTGTGGCTATCTGGGGTCTTTTGTGGTTCCATATGAACTGTGATATTTTTTGTTCTAGTTCTGTGAAAAATGCCATAGGTAATTTGATAGGGGTCATATTGAATCTGTAGATGATATTTGGTAGCATGGTCATTTTCACGATACTGATTTTTCCAACCCAGGAACATGGTGTATCTCTCCATCTGTTTATGTCCTCTTTGATTTCTTTCATTAGTGTCCTGTGATTTTCTGTGTACAGTTCTTTTGTCTCCTTAGGTAGGTTTATTCCTAGATACTTTATTCTTTTTGTTGCAGTGGTGAATGGGATTGCTTCCTTGATTTCTCTTTCTGTTTTTTCATTGTATATAAGAATGCAGATGATTACTATGTATTAATTTGGTATCCTGTGATTTTGTTAAATTCACTGATTAGTTCTAGTAATTTTCTGATAGTGTCTTTGGGTTTTCTATGTATAGTATCATGTCATCTGCAAACAGTGAGTTTTATTTCTTCTTTTGCAATCTGGATTTGTTTTATTTCTTTTTCTCCTCTAATTGCTGTAGCTCAAACTTCCAAGACTATGCTGAGTAATAATGATGAGAGTGGGCACCCTTGTCTTGATCCTGATTTTAGAGGGAATGCTTTCAGTTTTTCATCATTGAGAATAGTGTTTGCTGTGGGCTTCTCATGGCTTTCACTATGTTGAGGTAGGTTCTTCTGTGCCCTTTTTTGAAGAGTTTTATCATAAATGGGTGCTAAATTTTGTCAAAGGCTTTCTCTGCATCTATTGAGATTATCATGTGATTTTTATCTTTCAGTTTGTTGATATGGTGTGTTACATTGATTGATCTGTGGATAAATGGAAAGAATCCGGGGTTTTATGTGTTAGAAGTGATTTTTTCAGTCCAGTTTTCCCAGCACCATTTGTTGAAGCTGTCTTTGCCCCATTGTGTATTTTTGCCTCTTTTGTCAAAAGTAAGGTATCCATAGGTGCATAGGTTTATCTCTGGGCTCTCTATATTATTTCATTGGTCTGTATTTCTGTTTTTGTGCCTGTACCATACTGTCTTGATGACTGTTGCTTTGTAGTATAGTCCGAAGTCGGGAAGGTTTTCCCTCCAGCTTCATTCTTTTTTCTCAAGACTCCTGTGGCTATCTGGGGTCTTTTGTGGTTCCATATGAACTGTGATATTTTTTGTTCTAGTTCTGTGAAAAATGCCATAGGTAATTTGATAGGGGTCATATTGAATCTGTAGATGATATTTGGTAGCATGGTCATTTTCACGATACTGATTTTTCCAACCCAGGAACATGGTGTATCTCTCCATCTGTTTATATCATCTTTGATTTCTTTCTTTGGTGTCTTATAATTTTCTGTGTACAGTTCTTTTGTCTCCTTAGGTAGGTTATTCCTAGATACTTTATTCTTTTGGTTGCAGTGGTGAATGGGATTGCTTTCTCAATTCTCTTTCTGATTTTTCATTGTATATAAGAATGCAGATGATTACTATGTATTAATTTGGTATCCTGTGATTTTGTTAAATTCACTGATTAGTTCTAGTAATTTTCTGATAGTGTCTTTGGGTTTTCTATGTATAGTATCATGTCATCTGCAAACAGTGAGTTTTATTTCTTCTTTTGCAATCTGGATTTGTTTTATTTCTTTTTCTCCTCTAATTGCTGTAGCTCAAACTTCCAAGACTATGCTGAGTAATAATGATGAGAGTGGGCACCCTTGTCTTGATCCTGATTTTAGAGGGAATGCTTTCAGTTTTTCATCATTGAGAATAGTGTTTGCTGTGGGCTTCTCATGGCTTTCACTATGTTGAGGTAGGTTCTTCTGTGCCCTTTTTTGAAGAGTTTTATCATAAATGGGTGCTAAATTTTGTCAAAGGCTTTCTCTGCATCTATTGAGATTATCATGTGATTTTTATCTTTCAGTTTGTTGATATGGTGTGTTACATTGATTGATCTGTGGATATGGAAGAATCCTTGTTTTCCCGAGATAAAAGCAATTTGATCATGGTCTGTGAGTTTTTTTGTGTGTTGCTCAATTCCATTTGCTAGAATTTTGTTAAGCATTTTTGTGTCTATATTCATCAGTAATATTGGCCTGTAATTTTCTTTTTGTGTGTTGTCTTTTCCTGGTTTAGGTATCAGGGTGATGGTGGCCTCGTAGAATGAGTTTGGAAGTGTTCCTTCCTCTGCAATTTTTTGAAAACGTTTTAGAAGGATAGGCATTAACTCTTCTCTAAATGTTTGATAGAATTCTCCTGTGAAACCATCTGGTCCTGGGCTTTTATTTGAGGGGAGCTTTTTTTTTTTTTTTTTTTTAATCACAGTTTTGATTTTAGTGCTTATAATTGGATTGTTCATAATTTCTATTTCTTCTATTTCTATTTTCTTCCAAGATTCAGTCTTAGAAGATTGAACTTTTCTAAGAATCTGTCCATTTCTTCTAGGTTGTCCATTTTATTCCCATATAGTTTCTCATAATAGTCTCTCATAAGCCTTTGCATTTCTGCATTGTCTGTTGTAACCTCTCCTGTTTAATTTCTAATTTTGTTGATTTGATTTTTGTCTTTTTTTTTTTTGGTTCTACCTGTTTCTTGCTACCAGCCCATCTCCCTCCACCCTCCTCATGCATGCATGCTTAGTCATGTAACCCCATGGACTGCAGCCCACCCACCTCTGTCCATGAGATTTCCTAGGTAGAAATACTGAAGTGGGCTGCCATGGCCTTCTCCTAATTCTTCTCTCTTTTTTTTTTCTTGATGAGTCTGGCTAAAGGTTTGTCAATTTTATCTTTTCGAAGAACCAGCTTTTGGTTTCATGAATCTTTTTTTTTTAACTTAAGTATTTTTATTTTGGTTTTTGCTTTTACAGAGTTTTATTGTTCACAGATATGTGTAATCCTAGATTAGTCATATGTATATCCCTGACCCCTCCCTCCTGTTCCCCCCGCCCAGTTCCCCCTCCACCCACCCTCCAGGCCATCGGATAGCCCCTGTAAAAAGATCCCTAGTCTTGCAATTTAAAGTAATTTTATTTGGAAAACTTTCAGTTTGTTGATATTTTTCTTTTGTCTGTGTAGGGTCTTTTCCGAGATAAAAGCAATTTGATCATGGTCTGTGAGTTTTTTTGTGTGTTGCTCAATTCCATTTGCTAGAATTTTGTTAAGCATTTTTGTGTCTATATTCATCAGTAATATTGGCCTGTAATTTTCTTTTTGTGTGTTGTCTTTTCCTGGTTTAGGTATCAGGGTGATGGTGGCCTCGTAGAATGAGTTTGGAAGTGTTCCTTCCTCTGCAATTTTTTGAAAACGTTTTAGAAGGATAGGCATTAACTCTTCTCTAAATGTTTGATAGAATTCTCCTGTGAAACCATCTGGTCCTGGGCTTTTATTTGAGGGGAGCTTTTTTTTTTTTTTTTTTTTTAATCACAGTTTTGATTTTAGTGCTTATAATTGGATTGTTCATAATTTCTATTTCTTCTATTTCTATTTTCTTCCAAGATTCAGTCTTAGAAGATTGAACTTTTCTAAGAATCTGTCCATTTCTTCTAGGTTGTCCATTTTATTCCCATATAGTTTCTCATAATAGTCTCTCATAAGCCTTTGCATTTCTGCATTGTCTGTTGTAACCTCTCCTGTTTAATTTCTAATTTTGTTGATTTGATTTTTGTCTTTTTTTTTTTTGGTTCTACCTGTTTCTTGCTACCAGCCCATCTCCCTCCACCCTCCTCATGCATGCATGCTTAGTCATGTAACCCCATGGACTGCAGCCCACCCACCTCTGTCCATGAGATTTCCTAGGTAGAAATACTGAAGTGGGCTGCCATGGCCTTCTCCTAATTCTTCTCTCTTTTTTTTTTCTTGATGAGTCTGGCTAAAGGTTTGTCAATTTTATCTTTTCGAAGAACCAGCTTTTGGTTTCATGAATCTTTTTTTTTTAACTTAAGTATTTTTATTTTGGTTTTTGCTTTTACAGAGTTTTATTGTTCACAGATATGTGTAATCCTAGATTAGTCATATGTATATCCCTGACCCCTCCCTCCTGTTCCCCCCGCCCAGTTCCCCCTCCACCCACCCCTCCAGGCCATCGCATAGCCCCCCTGTAAGATCCCTTAGTCTCACAACTCAATGACAATAGTTATCTCTTTTACATATGATAGTATAGGTTCCATGTTACTCTTTCTATACCTCTCACCCACTTTGCCCTCCCTCCAGTGTCTGTAAGTCTGTTCTCTATGTCTGTTTTTCCCTTGCTGCTCTGTGTGTGTATTTATCAGTACCATCTTACTAGATTCTGTATATATGCGTTAGTGTATTGTACTTGTCCTTCACTTTTTGACTTACTTTACTTTGTATAATAGGTACTAGATTCACCCATCTCATTAGAACTGATTCTTCTGTATTTTTATGGCTGAGAAATACTCCATTATATAAATGTACCATAGCTTCTTTATTCATTCATTCATCAGTAGACATCTAGGTTGCTTCTATGTCCTAGCTATTGTATAGAGTGCTGCAATGAACATTGGGATACAGGTGTCTCTTTCAATTTTGATTTCATCAGGATATATGCCTAATAGTGGGATTGCTGGATCATATGGTGCTTCTATTCTTAGTTTTTTGTTGATTTTATTCTTCTCTCTTTTTTTCTTGATGAGTCTGTCTGAAGGTTTGTCAGGTTTGTTTATCTTTTCAAAGAATGAGCTATTAGTTTTATTCATCTTTATTATTATTTCTTTTTTCATTTATTTCTGCTCTGATCTTCATGATTCTTTTCTTCTGCTAATTTGGGGGGAGGGGTTTGTTCTTCTTCCAGTTGTTTTTAAGTGTAAAACAAGGTTATTCATGTTTTTCTTGTTTCTTGAGGTAGGATTGTATTGCTGTAAACTTTTATCTTCAAACTGTTTTTTACCCAACCCATAGGTTTTGAGTTGTCGTGTTTTCATTGTCATTTGTTTCTAGGAATTTTTTAATTTCCCTTTTGAGTTCTTAAGTAACCTGTTCATTATTTAGAAACATATTGTTTAGTCTCCATGTGTTTGTGATTTTTACAGTTTTTTTCTTGTAATTGATGTCTAGTCTCATAGCACTGTGATCAGAAAAGTTGCTTTATATGATTTCAATTTTCTTAGGTTTGATTTAGTGAGATTTGATTTGTGTCCCAAGATACGGTTATCCTAGAGAATGTTCCGTGTGTGCCTGAGAAGACAGTGTATTCTGCATTTGGGCGGAATGTCCTGAGGTATCAATGAGATACATCTGGTCTAATGTATCACTTAAGGCTTGTGTTTCCTTGTTAATTTTCTGTTTTGATAATCTGTCCATTGGTATAAGTGGGGTGTTAATCTCCTACTATTATTATGTTTACTGTCAATTTTTCCTTTTATGTCTGTTAGTGTTTGCCTTATCTACTGAGGTGCTCCTATGTTAGGTGCATAGATGCATATAATTGTTATGTCTTCTTGGATTGAACCCTTGATCGTTATGTGGTGTCCGTCCTTATCTCTTATAATATTCTTTTTTTGTTTTTTTGTTTTTTTTTAAACATTTATTTATTTATTTATTTTTGGGCGGGGGTCGGGTTGGAGAGGGAGGGGAGCGGGCGGGCCACTTCTATTGGTCTTTCATTTCTCTATGTTCATCCGTCTTTGTTCTTTGGCTCCTGTGGGCCACCCATCGCGGTGGCATCTGTCATTGCAGAGTGCCGGCTGTGGGCACATGCGCTCCAGAGCTCCGGCTTGGTAATTGGACACATTGGTCCAGCCGCTCCACAGCACGTGGGATCTTCCCAGGCCAGGGATGGAACCCGCACCTCTTGCACTGCAAGGCGATGTCCTTACCCACTGGACCACCAGGGGAAGCCCCCCTTATCTCTTATAATATTCTTGTTTTTAAGATCTGTTTTGTCTGCTATGAGAATTTGTCCCCAGCTTTCTTCTGATTTCCATTTGCATGGAATAGATTTTTTCATCCTCTCACTTTCAGTCTGTATATGTCTTTAGGTCTGAAGTGGGCTTCTTTTTTTTTTTTTTAATTTTTATTTTACTTTTAACTTTTACAGAGTTTTGTTGTTTACAGATATGCATATTCTAAAGTGGGTTTCTTATAGACACCATATATATGGGTCTTGTTTTTGTATCCATTCAGTCTGTTGGTTGCAGCATTTAATCTGTTTACATTTGAAGTAATTATTTTCTATTTGTTTAATATATTTTTTAACATGAGAAACATTTTTTATTGGAATATGGGCAATCCACAATTTTGTGATAGTTTCAGGTGAACAGTGAAGTGGCTTGGCCATACATACACATGTATCCATTCTCCCCCAGACCCCCTCCCATCTGGACTAGTACATAACACTGAGCAGAGTTCATGTGCTATACAGTAGATTTTTGTTGGTATCCATTTCAAACATGGCAGTGTGGACATGACTTTCCCAATGTCCTCAACCATCCCCTCCCCGCAGCAACCATAAGTTCGTCTTCTACGTTTGTGAGTCTCTTTTGTTTTGTAAATAAGTTCATTTGTGTAATTTCTTTTTAGAGCCTACATAAAAGGGGTACCGTATGATTTTCTCCTCCTCTGTCTTACTTCACTCAGTATGACACTCTCTAGGTCCATCCATATTGCTGTAGATGCCCTTCTTTCATTCTTTTTAATGGTCGAGCAATATTCCATTACACACACACAGCCCCACACACCCCCACCCCCCATCCTCTTTATCTGTTCTTCTGTCAGTGGACATTAAGGTTGTTTCCATGTCTTGGCCATTGTAATCAGTGCTACAGTGGACATTGGGGAGTGTGTATCCCTTCAGGCCATGTTTTCTCTGGGTATGTGGCCAGCAGTGGGATTGCAGGGTCATATGGTAGCTCTGTGTTTAGTTTTTTAAGGAACCTCCACACAGTTCTTCATAGTGGCTGTACCAATTTACATTCCCACCAACAGTGCAGGAGGGTTCCCTTCTCTCAACACCCTCTCCAGCATTTGTTGTTTGTGGATTTTTTGATAGCCATTCTGACTGGTGTGAGGTGGTATCTCATTGTAGTTTTACTTTGCATTTCTCTAATAGCTAGCGATTTTGAACATCTTTTCATGTGCCATTTGTCTATCTGTGTGTCCTCTTTAGAGAAATGTCTATTCAGGTCTTCTGCCCACTTTTTGAGTGCATTGTTTTTAAGTCTCTAATCCATCTTGAGCTTGTTGTGTATGGCGATAAGGAATGATGTAATTTCATGTGGTTGTACATTTTTCCCAGCACTGTTTATTGAAGAGACTGTCTCTCCAGCCTTGTGTAGTCTTGCCTCGTTTGTCATAGATTAATTGACTAAAGGTGCAAGAGCTTATTTCTGTGTTTTCTGTCCCATAGCTTTGTAGTGTAGTCTGAAGTCGGGGAGCCTGATTCCTCCAGCTTCATTGGCTATTCAGGGTCTTTTGTGTCCTAAAACAAATTTTGAGGTTTTTTTTTGTTGTTGTTCTAGATCTGTGAAAAATGACATTGGTAATTTGATAGAGATTGCATTGAATGTATAGGTTGCTTTGGGTAGTATAGTCATTTTAACAATGTTGATTCTTCCAGTCCACAAGCATAGTAAATCTTTCCATTTATTTTCTTCAATTTCATTCATCAGCACCTTATAGTATTAAGAGTACAGGTCTTTTGTCTCCCTAGGTAGGTTTATTCCTAGGTATTTTATTCTTTTTGATGCAGTGGTAAATGGAATTGCTTTTTGAATTTCTCTCTCTGATCTTTCATTGTTAGTGTGTAGAAACACAACAGACTTCTGTGTGCTAATTTTGTAAGCTGCAGCTTTACTGAATTCATTGGTGAGTTTTAGTAGTTTTCCAGTAGCATCTTTGGCCTCATTTGTAAACAGTGCCAGTTTACCTTCTTCTTTTCCAATTTGGATTCCTGTTACATCTTTGTCTTCTCTGGTTTCTGTAGCTAAGATTTCCAGAACTATGTTGAATAAAAGTGGTGATAGTGGACATCCTTGTCTTGTTCCTTATCTTAGAGGGAATGCTTTTAGTTTTTTGCCATTGAGCATGATGCTAGCTGTAGGTTTGTCATATACGGCTTCTATCATGTTGAGGTACATACCCTCTGTGCCCTTTTTCTGGAGAGCTTTTATTATAACTGGGTGCTAAATTTTTTCAAAAGCCTTTTCTGCATGTATTGAGATGATCATATGATTTTTATTCTCAATTTGTTGATATGGGGTATCACATTGATTGATTTGCAGATGTTGAAAAATCCTTGCATCCCTGGGATGAATTCCACTTGTTTATGGTGTATGATCTTTTTAATGTATTACTGGATACAGATTGCTAGTATTTCGTTGAGGATTTTTGTGTCTGTGTTCATTAGTGATACTGTGAATCCATCAGTTCTGGACTTTAGTTTGTTGGGAGGTTTTGGGGGTTTTTTTTAGATTTTGATATTTTAATTTCTTTTGACTACAGATCACTTTGCAAGCAGGCCAGTCCTCAAGAAATCCAGGCCAATTCTTAAAATTTTCAGCTGAATGCCATCATAATACAAGGTGCTAATAACAGGATTATAAACTCTAAATAATAACCACTCATCTCCATTTTTCCCTTAGGAAACAACCAAAAATCTAGTCCTTAAAGGCATGAAAATTACATTTTAACAATGTTGATTCTTCCAGTCCACAAGCATAGTAAATCTTTCCATTTATTTTCTTCAATTTCATTCATCAGCACCTTATAGTATTAAGAGTACAGGTCTTTTGTCTCCCTAGGTAGGTTTATTCCTAGGTATTTTATTCTTTTTGATGCAGTGGTAAATGGAATTGCTTTTTGAATTTCTCTCTCTGATCTTTCATTGTTAGTGTGTAGAAACACAACAGACTTCTGTGTGCTAATTTTGTAAGCTGCAGCTTTACTGAATTCATTGGTGAGTTTTAGTAGTTTTCCAGTAGCATCTTTGGCCTCATTTGTAAACAGTGCCAGTTTACCTTCTTCTTTTCCAATTTGGATTCCTGTTACATCTTTGTCTTCTCTGGTTTCTGTAGCTAAGATTTCCAGAACTATGTTGAATAAAAGTGGTGATAGTGGACATCCTTGTCTTGTTCCTTATCTTAGAGGGAATGCTTTTAGTTTTTTGCCATTGAGCATGATGCTAGCTGTAGGTTTGTCATATACGGCTTCTATCATGTTGAGGTACATACCCTCTGTGCCCTTTTTCTGGAGAGCTTTTATTATAACTGGGTGCTAAATTTTTTCAAAAGCCTTTTCTGCATGTATTGAGATGATCATATGATTTTTATTCTCAATTTGTTGATATGGGGTATCACATTGATTGATTTGCAGATGTTGAAAAATCCTTGCATCCCTGGGATGAATTCCACTTGTTTATGGTGTATGATCTTTTTAATGTATTACTGGATACAGATTGCTAGTATTTCGTTGAGGATTTTTGTGTCTGTGTTCATTAGTGATACTGTGAATCCATCAGTTCTGGACTTTAGTTTGTTGGGAGGTTTTGGGGGTTTTTTTTAGATTTTGATATTTTAATTTCTTTTGACTACAGATCACTTTGCAAGCAGGCCAGTCCTCAAGAAATCCAGGCCAATTCTTAAAATTTTCAGCTGAATGCCATCATAATACAAGGTGCTAATAACAGGATTATAAACTCTAAATAATAACCACTCATCTCCATTTTTCCCTTAGGAAACAACCAAAAATCTAGTCCTTAAAGGCATGATATATAGAACATCTTGATCTACACAGGACAGTGATCCACATTATATGGTCATCAACCTATCAGTGAGCCAGGCCAGAGCTGGCCAAGGATTGGAGAACATAAAAAAGTGCTTTTTTTGAACATTTATTCTAAGGTTTTAAAATTTTTTCTAGTTGTTGTTAGTAAGAAAGCAAGTAAAAAATATTACGGGCTTCCCTTGTGGCTCAGTGGATAAGAACCCATCTGCCAATGCAGGAGACACAGGTTCGATCCGTGATCTGGGAAGATCCCACATACCGCAGAGCAGCTAAACCCACACATCAACAAAGACCCAGCACAGCCAAAAAAAATTAAATAAAAAAAAATATTACGGACGCACCGCATTGATATTTGATTTTGCCGGTGTTTTCCACTAGAACACAAAGTTAGAGTATGGGGATAAGACATCTAGATATTTTCAAAATAAGTTACTTAGTAATAAGAAATCTGACATACTGCATTCTTCCATTTGCCACAAGAACCTGTTGACAATGAAGACTGTTTAAAAGATCTCTCAGCTCTAAAAAGGGTGGTGGCAGCAAGCAACCCCTTCCACTACAGAATGACCTCTCACCTTCCCAAACAGTCTTGCTGCTCTCCTGTGTTACATGTTTATGTGGGAAAAAACTTGTCAAGAGCTTTTGCCAGGGTCAAGAAATGAAAAATAGAGAATACCCTAACGAGTGACTTGTGAGCCCAGTTAACATCCTTAAGAATGGACCCATAAAATCTGGCCACTGTTTTGTCAAACATCTGCCAACTGCAGACCTCCTTAGGCCTTAACCATAGTTCCCATTCAGTGTTTTAAAGCTGGACCCAGTCCCATCTGTAACTCTTTGGTTCAGGGCTAGGGTGGGTGCTAGTCATCAAAGTCTGGAATGTCATCGTAGGAGCATCCCTGGTAACCTTTGGATGCATAGTAGGCAATGCACAGGTGGTAAAATCCTGGCAGAAGCACCAGGATGCCAGTGATCAGGAGAGGAACAGCCCAGTCTGCCCCCTCTCTGCTGATACAACCAGCCAGCAGGAGGGAGCCTATGATAACAAGAAAGATGCCAGTCAAAAACAGCACTGTTGCAAGCTCCTCAGCCTTATGTGGGATCTTAGGGCTTTCCTTAAACTGAAGGTCAGTGTAGCCATCAGCTGTACGAGAGAGTCTTGAGTATTTCACTTCACTACAGGGGATTTCAATAGCTAGGCTGGTACGAGACAGCATCATAACCCACTGACATAGCTACAGTCTGAGCCTCAGCCAAGTCGCTGGCAGGCCAACAGCTCGCTCTCGGTTGGCAGCAGGAGCACCAGAGGCCTCGTTGTACGTCTCCAGCTCGGGAGGTTTTTAATCGTGGTTTCAGTTTCAGTGCTTGTGATCTGCCAATGCAAGACACAGGTTCGATCCCTGATCTGGGAAGATCCCACATACAGCAGAGCAGCTAAACCCACACATCAACAAAGACCCAGCACAGCCAAAAAATTAAAAAACATATTACGGACGCACCGCATTGATATTTGATTTTGCCGGTGTTTTCCACTAGAACACAAAGTTAGAGTATGGGGATAAGACATCTAGATATTTTCAAAATAAGTTACTTAGTAATAAGAAATCTGACATACTGCATTCTTCCATTTGCCACAAGAACCTGTTGACAATGAAGACTGTTTAAAAGATCTCTCAGCTCTAAAAAGGGTGGTGGCCGCAAGCAACCCCTTCCACTACAGAATGACCTCTCACCTTCCCAAACAGTCTTGCTGCTCTCCTGTGTTACATGTTTATGTGGGAAAAAACTTGTCAAGAGCTTTTGCCAGGGTCAAGAAATGAAAAATAGAGAATACCCTAACGAGTGACTTGTGAGCCCAGTTAACATCCTTAAGAATGGACCCATAAAATCTGGCCACTGTTTTGTCAAACATCTGCCAACTGCAGACCTCCTTAGGCCTTAACCATAGTTCCCATTCAGTGTTTTAAAGCTGGACCCAGTCCCATCTGTAACTCTTTGGTTCAGGGCTAGGGTGGGTGCTAGTCATCAAAGTCTGGAATGTCATCGTAGGAGCATCCCTGGTAACCTTTGGATGCATAGTAGGCAATGCACAGGTGGTAAAATCCTGGCAGAAGCACCAGGATGCCAGTGATCAGGAGAGGAACAGCCCAGTCTGCCCCCTCTCTGCTGATACAACCAGCCAGCAGGAGGGAGCCTATGATAACAAGAAAGATGCCAGTCAAAAACAGCACTGTTGCAAGCTCCTCAGCCTTATGTGGGATCTTAGGGCTTTCCTTAAACTGAAGGTCAGTGTAGCCATCAGCTGTACGAGAGAGTCTTGAGTATTTCACTTCACTACAGGGGATTTCAATAGCTAGGCTGGTACGAGACAGCATCATAACCCACTGACATAGCTACAGTCTGAGCCTCAGCCAAGTCGCTGGCAGGCCAACAGCTCGCTCTCGGTTGGCAGCAGGAGCACCAGAGGCCTCGTTGTACGTCTCCAGCTCGGGAGGTTTTTAATCGTGGTTTCAGTTTCAGTGCTTGTGATTGGTCTTTTCATATTTTCTGTTTCTTCCTGGTTCAGTTGAGAGAGACTGTACCTTTCTAAGAAATTGTCCATTTCTTCCAGGTTGTCTTATTTTATTGGCATGCAGTTGTTCATAGTATTCTCTTTAACGATTCTTGGTATTTCTGTGGGGTCATTTGTAACTTCTCCATTTTCATTTCTGTTTTACTGATTTGAGTCCTTTCCCTTTTTTTCTTGATGAGCCTGGCTAAAGGTTTATCGATCTTGTTTATCTTTTCAAAGAACCAGTTTTTTTGTTTCATTGATCTTTGCAATTGTTTTCTTCGTCTCTATTTCATTGATTTTTGCTCTGATCATTATGATTTCCTTCCGTTTGCTAACCTTAGGTTTTGCTTTTTGTTCTTTCTATAGTTGTTTTAGGTGTAAGGTTATTTGAGAGTTTTCTTGAGGTAAGATTGTATTGCTATAAACTTCCCTCTTAGAACTGCTTTTGCTGCTCCCCATAAGTTTTGGAACGTTGTGCTTTCATTTTCATTTTTCTGTAGGGTTTAATTTCTTTTTTGATTTCTTTAGCAATCCAATGGTTGTTTAGTAGCATATTGTTTAGCCGCCACATGGCTGACTTTCTTAGAGTTTTTTTCTTGTTGTTTCTTTCTTTCTTTCTTTCTTTCTTTCTTTCTTTTAAATGTTGGCCTCTTTTATTGGTCCTTCATTTATTTATTTTCATCCATCTTAATTCTTCAGTCTGTGTGGGCCTCCCATCACAGTGGCCGCTCCTGTTGCAGACCACTGGCTCTGGGCGCATGCACTCCAGAGCACTGGCTCGTAATTGGACACATCGGTCCAGCCAATCCGCGGCACATGGGATCTTCCCGGGTCAGGGATCGAACCAGTGCCCCTTGCACTGCAAGGCCGACTCTCTACCCACTAGGCCACCAGGGAAGCACTTGTCGTTTATTTCTAATTGCATAGCATTGTGATCAGAGAAGATGCTTGCTATTACTTCGATTTTCTTAAATTTAGCAAAGCTCGCCTTGTGGACCAGCATGTGCTCATAACCTGGAGAATATTCTAGGTGCACCTGAGAAAAATGTGGCGCTTGCTGCTTTGGGATGGAATTCCCTATAAATATCAATTAAGTCGGATTTATCTAAAGTATCATTTAAGGCCTGGGTTTCCTTGTTGATTTTCTCTCTGGATGATCTGTCTATTGATGAAAGTGGGACAATAAAAGTGCCCACTATTATTGTGTTACTGTCGATTTCTCCTTTTATATTTGTTAGTGTTTGTCTTACATATTGAGGTGCTCCTATGTTGGGTGCATGTATATTTACAATTGTTATATCTTCTTCTTGGATTGAACCCTTGATCATTATGTAATGTCCTTCTTTGTCTCTTATAACAATCTTTGTTTTAAAGTCTATTTTGTCTGATACGAGTATTGCTACTCCAGCTTTCTTAGGATTTCCATTTGTATGAAATATCTTCTTCCATCCCCTTACTTTCAGTCTGTAAGTGTCTCTTGGTGTGAAACAGGTCTCTTGTAGACAACATTTATATGGGTCTTGTTTTTGTATCCACTCAGCTAGTCTATGATTTTAATTTGCATGCATTTGATATGTTTACAATAAAGTAATTATGGATATGTGTGATCCTATCACTATTTTGTTAATTGTTTTGAGTTACTTTTAGTAGAGCTTTTCCTTCTCGTGTTTTGTGCCTAGAGATGTTCCTTTAGCATTTGCTTCAAAATTGGTTTAGTGGTGCTGAATTCTGTTAACTTTTTTTTTTTTTAACCTTTATTTTGCTTTTAACTTTTACAGAGTTTTGTTGTTTACAGATATGTATGTTCCCAGATTAGTCATATGTATATCCCCCCTTCCCACCCCTCCCAACCATCACACAGCACCCCTGAAGGATCCCCTTTTCTCACAGAGCAATGACTAGAGCTATTTTCTTCACTTATGATAGTACAGGCCTTCATGCTACTTCCTTTACGCCTCCCACCTTCTGTTCCTTCCCCACAATGTCCATATGTCCACTGTCCATGTCTGTCTTTCCGTCGCTTCACTGCATGTGCCATCATCACCATCCTACTAGATTCCATATATGTGTGTTAATATACTGTATTTGTCCTTCTCTTTCTGACTGACTTCACTTTTTATGATACGTTCTAGATCCAGTCACCTCATTAGGGCTGATTCTTCTGCATTTCTCTTTACAGCTGTGTAGTATTCCATTGTATATATGTACCAGAGCTTTTGGATCCATTCGCTCGTCGATGGGCATCTAGGTTCCTTCCATGTTCTAGCTATTGTATAGAGAGCTGCCATGAACATTGGGGTACAGATGCTTCTATCAGATTTGATTTCATCAGGATATAAGCCTAAGAGTGGGATTGCTGGGTCATATGGTGCTTTTATTTTTAATTTTTTAAGAAATCTCCAGACTGTCTTCCATAGAGGCTGTATCAGTTTACACTCCCACAATCAATGCAGGAGTGTTCCCTTTTCTCCGCAGCCTCTCCAGCATTTATTGTCTGTCGATTTGTGGATGACGGCCATTCTGACAGGTGTGAGGTGATATCTCATTGTAGTTTTGATTTGCATTTCTCTCATTATTAGTGAAGTTGAGCATTGTTGCATGTACTTTTGGACCATCTGTATGTCATCATTGGAGAGGTGTCTATTTAGGTCCTTTTCCCATTTTTTGATTGGGTTGTTCGTTTTTCCAGTGCTGAGTTGTCTGAGTTGCTTGTAGATTTTGGAGATTAATTCTTTTGTCTGTTGTTTCATTTGCTATGATTTTCTCCCACTCTGTGGGCTTTCTGTTCAGCTTTTTTGTAATTTCTTTTGCTGTACAAAAGCTTTTAAGTTTCATGAGGTCCCACATGTTCATTTGTCTTTTGAGTTCTGCTATTCTAGTAGGTGGGTCAGAGAAGATCTTGCTTTGATTTATGTCCTTGAGGGTTTTGCCTATATTCTCCTCTAAGAGTTTGATGGTTTCTGGCCTTACATTTAAGTCTTTAATCCATTTTGAGTTGATCTTAGTGTATCCCCTTTTCTCACAGAGCAATGACTAGAGCTATTTTCTTCAGTTATGATAGTGCAGGCCTTCATGCTACTTCCTTTACGCCTCCCACCTTCTGTTCCTTCCCCACAATGTCCATATGTCCACTGTCCATGTCTGTCTTTCCGTCGCTTCACTGCATGTGCCATCATCACCATCCTACTAGATTCCATATATGTGTGTTAATATACTGTATTTGTCCTTCTCTTTCTGACTGACTTCACTTTTTATGATACGTTCTAGATCCAGTCACCTCATTAGGGCTGATTCTTCTGCATTTCTCTTTACAGCTGTGTAGTATTCCATTGTATATATGTACCAGAGCTTTTGGATCCATTCGTTCGTCGATAGGCATCTAGGTTCCTTCCATGTTCTAGCTATTGTATAGAGAGCTGCCATGAACATTGGGGTACAGATGCTTCTATCAGATTTGATTTCATCAGGATATAAGCCTAAGAGTGGGATTGCTGGGTCATATGGTGCTTTTATTTTTAATTTTTTAAGAAATCTCCAGACTGTCTTCCATAGAGGCTGTATCAGTTTACACTCCCACAATCAATGCAGGAGTGTTCCCTTTTCTCCGCAGCCTCTCCAGCATTTATTGTCTGTCGATTTGTGGATGACGGCCATTCTGACAGGTGTGAGGTGATATCTCATTGTAGTTTTGATTTGCATTTCTCTCATTATTAGTGAAGTTGAGCATTGTTGCATGTACTTTTGGACCATCTGTATGTCATCATTGGAGAGGTGTCTATTTAGGTCCTTTTCCCATTTTTTGATTGGGTTGTTCGTTTTTCCAGTGCTGAGTTGTCTGAGTTGCTTGTAGATTTTGGAGATTAATTCTTTTGTCTGTTGTTTCATTTGCTATGATTTTCTCCCACTCTGTGGGCTTTCTGTTCAGCTTTTTTGTAATTTCTTTTGCTGTACAAAAGCTTTTAAGTTTCATGAGGTCCCACATGTTCATTTGTCTTTTGAGTTCTGCTATTCTAGTAGGTGGGTCAGAGAAGATCTTGCTTTGATTTATGTCCTTGAGGGTTTTGCCTATATTCTCCTCTAAGAGTTTGATGGTTTCTGGCCTTACATTTAAGTCTTTAATCCATTTTGAGTTGATCTTAGTGTATGGTGTCAGGATATGTTCCAACTTCATTTTTTTGCATGTAGCTGTCCAATTCTCCCAGCACCACTTGTTGAAGAGGCTGTCTTTGTTCCATTTTATATGTTCGCCTCCTTTGTCAAAAATAAGGTACCCATAGGTGCGTGGGTGTATCTCTGGGTTCTCGATCTTGTTCCATTGGTTGATATTTCTGTTTTTGTGCCAGTACCATACTGTCTTGAGGACTGTTGCTTTGTAGTATAGTCTGAAGTTAGGGAGGCTGATCCCTCCAGCTCCGTTTTTCTTCCTCAGGATTGCTTTGGCTATTCAAGGTCTTTTGTGTTTCCATATGAACTGTGTTATTCTTTGGTCTAGTTCTGTGAAAAATGTTATTGGAAGTTTGATAGGGATCACATTGAATCTGTAGATGACATTTCTTAGTATGGTCATTTTCACAATATTGATTCTTCCAACCCAGGAACATGGAATATCTCTCCATCTGTTTAAGTCTTTAATGTCTCTCATGAGTGTCTTGTAATTTTCTGTGGACAGTTCTTTTGTTTCTTTGGGTAGGTTTATTCCTAGATATTTGATTCTTTTGGTTGCAGTGGTGAAGGGGATTGCCTCTTTGATTTCGTTTTCTGATTTTTCATTGTTTGTGTATAGGAATGCCAGTGATTTCTGTATATTGATTTTGTATCCTACGACTTTGCTTAATTCGCTGATTAACTCTAATAGTTTTGTAATAGTGTCTTTGGGATTTTCTATGTATAATATCATGTCATCTGCAAATAGAGTTTGACTTCTTCCTTTCCAATCTGGATTCCTTTAATTTCTTTCTCTTCTCTTATTGCTGTTGCTAGAACTTCCAGGACTATGTTGAATAAGAGCGGTGAAAGTGGACACCCTTGTCTTGTTCCTGATCTTAGAGGATAATGCTTTTTCACCATTGAGGATAATGTTCACTGTGGGCTTCTCATATATGGCTTTCACTATGTTAAGATAAGTTCCTTCTATGCCCATTTTCTGAAGAGTTTTTATCATAAATGGATGCTGTACTTTGTCAAAGGCTTTTTTTGCATCTATTGAGATGATCATGTGATTTTTGTCTCTCAGTTTGTTGATATGGTGTATCACATTGATTGATTTGCAGATATTGAAGAATCCTTGCATGCCTGGAATGAACCCGACTTGACCATGATGTATGAGTTTTTTGATGTGTCGTTGAATTCTGTTTGCTAGGATTTTGTTGAGGATTTTGGCATCTAGATTCATCAGTGAAATTGGCGTATAATTTTCTTTTTTCGTGTTGTCTTGCCTGGCTTTGGTATCAGGGTGATGGTGGCCTCGTAGAATGTGTTTGGAAGTGCTCCTTCCTGTGCAATTGTTTGGAAGAGTTTTAGAGTTTTAGCTCTTCTTTAAATGTTTGGTAAAATTCACCTGTGAAACCATCTGGCCCTGGGCTTTTATTTTTGGGTAGATTTTTGATCACAAGGTCGATTTCTGAGCTTGTGATTGGCTTGTTCATAGTTTCTATATCTTCCTGGTTGAGTCTTGGGAGATTAATCTTCTCTAAGAAACTGTCCATTTCTTCCAGGTTGTCCAGTTTGTTGCCATAGAGTTGTTCATAATAGTCTCTTATAATCCTTTGGATTTCTGCATTATCTGTTGTAATCTCTCCTTTTGCATTTTTGATTTTGGTGATCTGGTTCTTTTCCCTCTTTTTCTTCATGAGTCTGGCCAGTGGTGTGTCGATTTTATTGACTTTTTCGAAGAACCAGCTTTTCGTTTTATTTATCTTTACTATTGTTTCTTTTGTTTCTTTTTCATTTAATTCTGCTCTGATCTTTATGATTTCCCTTCTTCTGCTGGCTTTGGGGTGTCTTTGTTCTTCTTTCTCCAGTTGTTTTAAGCGTAAAGGTCATCTGTTTGAGATTTTCCTAGTTTCTTGAGGTGGGATTGAATTGTTGTAAACTTCCCTCTTAGAACTGCTTTTGCAGTATCCCATATGTTTTTCACTGTCGTGTGTTCATTGTCGTTTTCTTCTAGGAATTGTTTTGTTTCTCCTTTGATTTCCTCAATGATCAGTTGGTTTTTTAGGTACATGTTGTTTAATCTCCATGTGTTTGTGTTTTTAGCGGTTTTTTTCCTGTAGTTGATCTCAAGTCTCACTGCATTGTGGTCCGAGAAGATGGTTGATAGAATTTCAGTTTTCTTGAATTGACTGAGGTTTGATTTATGTCCCAAGATGTGGTCTATCCTGGAGAATGTTCCATGAGCACTTGAGAAGAAAGTGTATTCTTCTGCTTTTGGATGGAAAGTCCTAAAGATATCAATGAGGTCTGTCTCTTCTAGTGTGGCATTTAAGGCTTGTGTTTCTTTATTAATTTTCTGTTTGGATGATCTGTCCATTGGTGTGAGAGGAGTGTTAAAGTCTCCTTCCTGTGCAATTGTTTGGAAGAGTTTTAGAGTTTTAGCTCTTCTTTAAATGTTTGGTAAAATTCACCTGTGAAACCATCTGGCCCTGGGCTTTTATTTTTGGGTAGATTTTTGATCACAAGGTCGATTTCTGAGCTTGTGATTGGCTTTTTCATAGTTTCTATATCTTCCTGGTTGAGTCTTGGGAGATTAATCTTCTCTAAGAAACTGTCCATTTCTTCCAGGTTGTCCAGTTTGTTGCCATAGAGTTGTTCATAATAGTCTCTTATAATCCTTTGGATTTCTGCATTATCTGTTGTAATCTCTCCTTTTGCATTTTTGATTTTGGTGATCTGGTTCTTTTCCCTCTTTTTCTTCATGAGTCTGGCCAGTGGTGTGTCGATTTTATTGACTTTTTCGAAGAACCAGCTTTTTGTTTTATTTATCTTTACTATTGTTTCTTTTGTTTCTTTTTCATTTAATTCTGCTCTGATCTTTATGATTTCCCTTCTTCTGCTGGCTTTGGGGTGTCTTTGTTCTTCTTTCTCCAGTTGTTTTAAGCGTAAAGGTCATCTGTTTGAGATTTTCCTAGTTTCTTGAGGTGGGATTGAATTGTTGTAAACTTCCCTCTTAGAACTGCTTTTGCAGTATCCCATATGTTTTTCACTGTCGTGTGTTCATTGTCGTTTTCTTCTAGGAATTGTTTTGTTTCTCCTTTGATTTCCTCAATGATCAGTTGGTTTTTTAGGTACATGTTGTTTAATCTCCATGTGTTTGTGTTTTTAGCGGTTTTTTTCCTGTAGTTGATCTCAAGTCTCACTGCATTGTGGTCCGAGAAGATGGTTGATAGAATTTCAGTTTTCTTGAATTGACTGAGGTTTGATTTATGTCCCAAGATGTGGTCTATCCTGGAGAATGTTCCATGAGCACTTGAGAAGAAAGTGTATTCTTCTGCTTTTGGATGGAAAGTCCTAAAGATATCAATGAGGTCTGTCTCTTCTAGTGTGGCATTTAAGGCTTGTGTTTCTTTATTAATTTTCTGTTTGGATGATCTGTCCATTGGTGTGAGAGGAGTGTTAAAGTCTCCTTCTATGATTGTGTTAGTGCCAATGTCTTCTTTTATGTCTGAAAGTGTTTGTCTTATGTATTGGGGTGCTCCTGTGTCGGGTGCATAGATATTTATGATTGTTATGTCTTCTTCTTGGATCGATCCCTTCATCATTATATAGTGTCCTGCCTTGTCTCTTAGAATCTTCTTTACTTTAAAATCTATTTTGTCTGATATGAGGACTGCTACTCCAGCTTTCTTTTGATTTCCATTTGCATGGAATATCTTTTTCCAGCCTCTCACTTTCAGTCTATGAGTGTCTGTAGGTCTGAAGTGAGTTTCCTGGAGGCAGCATATGTATGGGTCGTGTTTTTGGATCCATTCAGCCACTCTGTGTCCTTTGGTTGGGGCATTTAGTCCATTGACATTCAAAGTAATTATTGACACAAATGATCCTATTGTCATCTTCTTAGATGTTATGATGGGTTTGTTTCGTGGATCTTCTCCTTTTATACTTGTTGTCTATATATAAAGTCCCTTTAACAATTGTTGTAAGACTGGTTTGGTGTGACTAAAGTCTTTTCATTTTTGCTTGTCTGTAAAGCTTTTGATTTCTCCATCAATTTTAAATGAGATCCTTGCAGGGTAGAGAATTCTTGGTTGCAGATTATTCTGTTTTAGCCGTTTAAATGTGTCCTGCCATTCCCTTCTGGCCTGCAGAGTTTCTGTTGAAAGATCAGCTGTTAAACGTATGGGCTTTCCCTTGTATGTCACTAGTTGCTTTTCCCTTGCCGCTTTGAGAATTCTATCTTTGTGTTTAATTTGTGTTAACTTCATTAATATGTGTCTTGGTGTGTTTCTTCTCGGATTGATTCTGTATGGAACTCTTTGTGCTTCTTGGACTTGGCTGACTATTTCTTTTCCCATGGTGGGGAAATTTTCAACTATAATCTCTTCAAAAATTTTCTCATAGCCTTTCTTTTTTTCTTCTTCTTCTGGGACCCCTATAATTGGAATATTGGTGCGTTTGATATTATCCCAGAGGTCTCTGAGGCTGTCCCCTGCTCTTTTCATTCTTTGAGCTAGAGTCTGTTTTTCAGCAGTTACTTCCACCATTTTATCCGGTCTTCTGTCTCAGATACTCAGCTCTTGATTCCTTCTACAGTGTTTTTCAGTTCAGCAATTGAGTTGTTTGTCTCTGTTACTTTTTTGGTAAGTTCTTGTATTTCTTTATTCAGTGTGTTAGTTGTGTCTTGCAATTTCTCTACCATTCTGTTTTCAGTGTCTTTGATCATCTTTACTATCATTCTTCTGAAATCATTTTCAGAAAGTTTGTCCAAATTCTCTTCATTAATTTGATCTTATGTGTTTGTGGATTGTTCCTTCGCTTGTGTGGTATTTCTCTGCCGTTTCATTGTTATTATTAATTCTTTAACTGACTCTATTTGGGATTTCCTTTTCCCAGACTTTGGGTTACGTCTGTTGGTGTTTGTTGTTTGACTGGGGCTTCTTATTCTGGGTGATGCTGGTGATTGGGTGATGTCAGGACTTGCATACAAGCGATTACCTTTGTTGGCGTTCTCACTTGTATACTGCTCTTTAGTGTTAGGCGTTCTCTAGTATTGTAGAGTTTTGGAGTCAGTGCTCCCTCCCTAAAGCCCCAGGGCTTGTTGCCTGACCAGGGAATGAAGATTTCACGGCTGGTTTGTTATGGCATTAAATGATATTAAAACATATATATGCAAATGAGAAACAGAAGGTATACCTTTGACAAATGGCAATTAAAAATTATGCAAATACTATCTAGCGTATTGAATTATACACATAAACATATACAGCTGTAACATAAAACCAAAAGTACTGTTTTAGCCGTTTAAATGTGTCCTGCCATTCCCTTCTGGCCTGCAGAGTTTCTGTTGAAAGATCAGCTGTTAAACGTATGGGCTTTCCCTTGTATGTCACTAGTTGCTTTTCCCTTGCCGCTTTGAGAATTCTATCTTTGTGTTTAATTTGTGTTAACTTCATTAATATGTGTCTTGGTGTGTTTCTTCTCGGATTGATTCTGTATGGAACTCTTTGTGCTTCTTGGACTTGGCTGACTATTTCTTTTCCCATGGTGGGGAAATTTTCAACTATAATCTCTTCAAAAATTTTCTCATAGCCTTTCTTTTTTTCTTCTTCTTCTGGGACCCCTATAATTGGAATATTGGTGCGTTTGATATTATCCCAGAGGTCTCTGAGGCTGTCCCCTGCTCTTTTCATTCTTTGAGCTAGAGTCTGTTTTTCAGCAGTTACTTCCACCATTTTATCCGGTCTTCTGTCTCAGATACTCAGCTCTTGATTCCTTCTACAGTGTTTTTCAGTTCAGCAATTGAGTTGTTTGTCTCTGTTACTTTTTTGGTAAGTTCTTGTATTTCTTTATTCAGTGTGTTAGTTGTGTCTTGCAATTTCTCTACCATTCTGTTTTCAGTGTCTTTGATCATCTTTACTATCATTCTTCTGAAATCATTTTCAGAAAGTTTGTCCAAATTCTCTTCATTAATTTGATCTTATGTGTTTGTGGATTGTTCCTTCGCTTGTGTGGTATTTCTCTGCCGTTTCATTGTTATTATTAATTCTTTAACTGACTCTATTTGGGATTTCCTTTTCCCAGACTTTGGGTTACGTCTGTTGGTGTTTGTTGTTTGACTGGGGCTTCTTATTCTGGGTGATGCTGGTGATTGGGTGATGTCAGGACTTGCATACAAGCGATTACCTTTGTTGGCGTTCTCACTTGTATACTGCTCTTTAGTGTTAGGCGTTCTCTAGTATTGTAGAGTTTTGGAGTCAGTGCTCCCTCCCTAAAGCCCCGGGGCTTGTTGCCTGACCAGGGAATGAAGATTTCACGGCTGGTTTGTTATGGCATTAAATGATATTAAAACATATATATGCAAATGAGAAACAGAAGGTATACCTTTGACAAATGGCAATTAAAAAATTATGCAAATACTATCTAGCGTATTGAATTATACACATAAACATATACAGCTGTAACATAACCAAGCATTCCAACCAAAAATACAGTACAATACGTTAGCACGGCAAATAGAGAAAACCAAGAATGATATCCACCAGTTAATAACCAAACTAAGTAGAGCACCAATTGGAGAATAATGCTAGAGCAGGGTCCCCGTTGGGGATAAGGCAGTGAGGACAGAACAGGCTAAGAAATATGGTGGGGAAAGGGAAAAAGAGAAAGGGAGGATAGAAGAGAAATATAGAATAATACTGCAAAGTTTAATATAGGGAGATAAAGATTTGTATGTATTAGAATTTAGTGCTATAGGAAAGGAGCTTCAGAGAAAGCAAAGAATTATAGAGGAAGTAGTAGTACAAATGAAAAATTTTAAAAAATTAGAAGAGCTAATTATATAGAAAAATATAGAAAAACAAAGCAAAAATAATAAAAACAAACAAAACCCCCACAGAACCTTAAAAGGCCAATGGGGAACCAGAAGTTTATACCAAAATAAAATGTGTGGTTTTAAAGGAAAAAGAAAAAAAAAATTATGTAAACTTGAATATATTCAGTCTTACTGATAAGATTAGTAGCTTCAATAGAATTCAGTGAAGGAAATGAACACACCCACTCACACCCACACACACACACACCCCCACCCACACACACACACACACCCCCACCCACACACACACACACACACACACACACACCCACCCCCACCCACACACACACACACACACACACCCAGCCAAACTACAGTAGGGAAAATGGCGTCTGTCTCACAAAGGATTTATTCCCACACACTCTATGGGAAGCACCTCCGCAATGACCCCGACCCTGCTGCAGGCCACCGTCGACCCTCACCACCGCGGGAGAAGTCACGTTACTCAGAGGTGACTCTGGCTCAGTCTCATGCAGGATCGCTATTCCCCTCTCCTGGATCACAGTGCGCACAGACTTTCCAGGCCTCCTCGGCGACTCTGTGATCGGGTTAATGGTAACCTCCTCCAAAGGAAACTGAGTGCCGTCCTTCCGAGGCCTGCTCAAGGGCACTTCTAGCTCAGGGGGGCACCTGGACCCTCCAAAGCAGGTCTGGCTCAGTCCCTTGTGGGTGTCACTGCTCCTTTCCCGGGTTTTGATCTGCAACAGGCTTTGCGCCTTTGGACCGCCCAGCCTCTCTGGCGGGTATGAGGTTTGACTTTTAAAAGTGCGATTGCGCTCCTCCTACCGTCTTGATGCGGCTTCTCCTTTGTTCTTCTATGTGGGGTATCCTCTCTGTGATCAGATCCAACCTCCTTTTGTCGATGGTTTCCCAGGAACTCATCGCAATTCAGGCGATTTTGCAGGAGAGATGAGTGCACGTCCTTCTACGCCGCCATCTTCGAATTCTGTTAACTTTTGCTTGTCTGTAAAGCTTTTGATTTCGCCCTCAAATCTGAATGAGTCTTGCAGGATAGAGTATTCTTGGTTGTAGGTTCTTCGCTTTCATCACTTGGGATATGTTGTGCCATTCCCTACTTTCTTGTAGATTTTCTGTTGAGAAATCGACTTATAACCTTATGGATTTTCCGTTGTGTGTTACTTGTCTTTTTTTCTCTTGTTGCTTTAATTTTTGTCAGTTTGATTACCAAGTGTTTCAGTGTGTTTCTTATTGGATTTATCCTGCCTGGGACTCTCTGTGTTTCCTGGACATGGTTGACTATTTCCTTTCCCATGTTAGAGAAGTTTTCAGCTATTATCTCTTCAAATATTCTCTCAAGTCCTTTCTGTTGTGGTCTGTGTGCAGGTTGGAAAAAAATTTCCAGACCCAAGGCAGAATGGGAGGAAAGTGAAGTTTATTAGAATGGGGGAAGTGAGAATTGCTGCCAGTACAGGGGGCTGGCTGAACTGGAGTCTTTGATCCATTTTTATAGCTAGGGTCCAGGGCGTGGGATGGGGTCTTACAGGCCGTTTGTCGATTGGATGAGGTTCGGTGTAATGTGTGCAGCAGAGTGCTGATTACAGAGGAAGGATGATAAAGGTCTGGTTTATCTCTTCTTGTATTCCAAGACCCTCCTTGTTTGCCTTGTCTTCTTTGTCTTGTTTTTTCTTCCTTGGACACCATGTTCCTTTCTCTTCCTGCATTTCAAGACCCTCCAGATTTGCCTAGTTCTTTCGTCCTTTGAGCACCACATTCCTCCCTCTCTATTTTTAAGGCCAGTTCTTTGGCCCCTTTGGATACCCAGCTCATGGCTAACTATCTATCTGTTTCCCTTATCAGGCATTTGGGAACCCAGTCTCAAGGAAAATGGGGCCATGACTACTCTGGCTTCTTTAAGCGGTGCAGGGTTGTTGTGGAACTCTGGGTTCCCAATGCCTATTCTCCGTCAGGGAACTTTTGGGAGGAAGGTGCGGCTCCATGGAACGATGACAGTTTGTTCTAACGTAGTCTATCAACTGGCTGGTATCCTTGTTGTAAGACTATCTGGAATTGAATTTTTTGAACCTGTCTAGAGATGAATTTGTACAATGTGTTAATAATGCAAAGGCCAAATAATGATATCAGGAGGAAGGCGATGGCAGGTCCGAGAAGAGGTAGAAACCACGTTATATTAGGTAGGGCCTCTTTGACAGTTTGCCAGATGTAATTTGCATCAGGGGGCCCTTTCCCAAGGAATGTAGCCGTTTAGCTTGTTCATATATTTTCTCAGTGCCTTTTCCTACTAGTTCACTGCTGTTAATATATGTGCAACAAGTTTTATTAGTAACTGTGCAGACTACCCTTTGCTCAGCTAAGAGATAATCTAAGACCCATCGATTGTCCATTAACCATTCTGCCTAACAAATCTAAAGACTGGGAAAATCTTTCCTGGACATGGTTGACTATTTCCTTTCCCATGTTAGAGAAGTTTTCAGCTATTATCTCTTCAAATATTCTCTCAAGTCCTTTCTGTTGTGGTCTGTGTGCAGGTTGGAAAAAAATTTCCAGACCCAAGGCAGAATGGGAGGAAAGTGAAGTTTATTAGAATGGGGGAAGTGAGAATTGCTGCCAGTACAGGGGGCTGGCTGAACTGGAGTCTTTGATCCATTTTTATAGCTAGGGTCCAGGGCGTGGGATGGGGTCTTACAGGCCGTTTGTCGATTGGATGAGGTTCGGTGTAATGTGTGCAGCAGAGTGCTGATTACAGAGGAAGGATGATAAAGGTCTGGTTTATCTCTTCTTGTATTCCAAGACCCTCCTTGTTTGCCTTGTCTTCTTTGTCTTGTTTTTTCTTCCTTGGACACCATGTTCCTTTCTCTTCCTGCATTTCAAGACCCTCCAGATTTGCCTAGTTCTTTCGTCCTTTGAGCACCACATTCCTCCCTCTCTATTTTTAAGGCCAGTTCTTTGGCCCCTTTGGATACCCAGCTCATGGCTAACTATCTATCTGTTTCCCTTATCAGGCATTTGGGAACCCAGTCTCAAGGAAAATGGGGCCATGACTACTCTGGCTTCTTTAAGCGGTGCAGGGTTGTTGTGGAACTCTGGGTTCCCAATGCCTATTCTCCGTCAGGGAACTTTTGGGAGGAAGGTGCGGCTCCATGGAACGATGACAGTTTGTTCTAACGTAGTCTATCAACTGGCTGGTATCCTTGTTGTAAGACTATCTGGAATTGAATTTTTTGAACCTGTCTAGAGATGAATTTGTACAATGTGTTAATAATGCAAAGGCCAAATAATGATATCAGGAGGAAGGCGATGGCAGGTCCGAGAAGAGGTAGAAACCACGTTATATTAGGTAGGGCCTCTTTGACAGTTTGCCAGATGTAATTTGCATCAGGGGGCCCTTTCCCAAGGAATGTAGCCGTTTAGCTTGTTCATATATTTTCTCAGTGCCTTTTCCTACTAGTTCACTGCTGTTAATATATGTGCAACAAGTTTTATTAGTAACTGTGCAGACTACCCTTTGCTCAGCTAAGAGATAATCTAAGACCCATCGATTGTCCATTAACCATTCTGCCTAACAAATCTAAAGACTGGGAAAATCTTTCCTTTGATCTTCCAATGGCTTGAATGAGGTCAAAGCATCCAATAGATTATGCATTGCTGCCTCATGTTGGCAAAGCCTCCCCTAGGAGCAGCTAGTCCAGTGGCAGCTCCAGCCTCTGCTGGAATGAGTCCTAGAGCTGTTTTGGATCTGAACTGAGCAGCATGATAAATAGTCCCGTAGAGCTGTTTTGTATAATTGCCAGTGTGCATTGTCCTTTACACCATGTATTATCAAGACATTTGAGTGCCATGGCCTTACCTGGGTAGGGTGATGGGGGTTGCGTGCACCTGTCATATGGCAATGAGTTAGTAGGTAGACCATAGAGAAAGACATATCCAGTTGGAGCACAGACCTGTCTCACCTGAGAGGGATCAAACCATTGTATTATCTGGTTTCCCCAAGCTGGAGTGCTGTTCCAACAGTAAGAGGGGTGACCAAAAGAGAAAGAGGGGTGAGAATCCAGATCTTTACCATATGCCTTAGGGACATGGGAGACTAGGTGCCAGGTGATCTCAAGAGTTCCTCCCCAATAGGCATGCACGTTGATTGTAAGGGGTAGAAGACAGCAGTGTACAGATCACATATATTGGACACTGATATGTAAGATTACTATAGCTAAAACTATTCTTGCATTTTGGATGGTCAGAGGTCAAGGGTGAAATCTAGGAGGCATCAGTTCCACGGATGTGAGTAAGAGAGTTATTGCATGGGCCTCCACTGGGCCCTGGGCCATAACAGTGAAAACAGTTGCCCCCTCGGGTGCAGTTTAGTGGAACTACCCTTTTATTTCCTATCAGGTTAAGGTAAGAAGTTAGTTGTAAGCAAGGGAAGGTCTTTGGCTGAAAGAGAGAGAGACCCAGATAGGAGTATCCAGGGGTGGACCAGGTGAAAAACTTAGATTGTAATCATGGAACTCTTGTGAAAGAGGGTGGTAAGAGAGGAACCGTAGGCCTCTTTCTGGGTGTTGATAACATATCCAGCAATTCCTAAGGTTCTTCCCTTGTGCTATAATAGTGGAGATGTTTACTAAAGAATTCCTTGTCCATTCCTCTGGCATTTTTCCCTGTGTACAGATTAGGCTCCCAAGAAGAAAAACTAAGAGTCTCAAGGCTCCAGATTTAAAAGGTGGCGGACTAGTTGTGGCGAATAGACTTGGAAATCTCCTTGGAGGATCTTGTCCCATGCTAACTCTTTGGCTTTTGAGAATTTGTATCTTCTAACACAACCCAGTAGAAGTTGAATTCAAAAGGGGAGATGGAAAGCAGGTGTGTGGGAGTCAGTAGAGCAGATTTAGTTTTTGTCTAAAAGTGTATATTCATATAAAAAAGAAGTAATATTATTGGGGCCGGTTGTAAGGAAGGAAGAGTGATGAGTGAAAATCAAGATAGCTCAAGATACAGAATTCAAGGAGAGGGCACCTGATTGTCTTTTGAAAAGGTAGTGAAGGCCGTCCAGAGGTCCGCAGTCATAGATGCCTGATGAATCTCCTGTTGGTTGGGGATCTTCATCTCTGGAGGAGGAGCTGTCTTCAGTTGCGACACAGTGATCCAGGGGGCAAAACCTTGAATCTTGGCAGCCGTAGGCACGGTCAGCAGTGTGACCTTGGTGTGGTCCTGTCCACACTATTTCAAGTGGTTTTCGATCCTGTGGAAGGGTCTTGACATATACCCAGTCTCCAGGGTTTAGGTAGGGAGGAGTTTCTGAAAAACTAGGGTCTGGCTTGGGGCTATTTTGATCCTGGTATTCCCAGATGTTTTAAGTTAGTCCTAAAGTTGAAAGGTACTGTGCTAAGTAATGGGTTTCTGGGTCAATCAGGAGGTCCATACTTAAGAATGGTTTCCTGTAAAGGACTTCATAAGGGCTTAGATGAGTCCCAGATTTTTTTTTTTTTGGTGGAGGGGAGTGGGTGGGGTGGGGAGGGAGGAGGGCCGGCGGGCCACTTCTATTGGTCTTCCATTTGTCCATTTTTCATCCATCTTTGTTCTCTGGCCCGTGTGGGCATGGGCCTCCCATCACGGTGGCCTCTGTTGTCGCAGAGCACTGGCTCAGGGCGCATGCGCTCCAGAGCTCCAGCTCTGCAGTTGGACACATCGGTTCAGCCACTCCACGGCACGTGGGATCTTCCCAGGCCAGGGATCGAACCGGCACCCCTTGCCCTGCAAGGCGGCATCCTTACCCACTGGACCACCAGGGAGGTCCAAGTCTCAGATTTTGGAGTGATTGACACTCTTAAAAGAGTGACAGAAGGGAGAACTATGTTTAATGGGTTTTGATTGCTAGCTGGATTAAATACCTTCTGAAGGCCTAATTAACTCTTTCTACCTTTCCAGATGCTTGGGGGTGTCAAGCTGAGTGAAGATAGAAATTGATTTGTAGGACTTCACTGACTCCTTGAGTTAAACTAGAAATAAACTCAGGGCCATTATCTGATTGTAAAGAGCACGGGAGTCCTAACCTGGGTATGATCTGTTCCACAAGGGCAGTGGTGACCTCAGGTGCCCTCTCAGTCTTAGTGGGGTAGGCTACAATCCGTCCCATAAAAGTGTCCACCATTACCAGGAGATACTTTTCAAGGAGGCATGTGAGTGAAATCCATTTGCCAATCTTCTCCTGGTTGGTTTCCCCTCCTCTGGACAGGATGGAGCAGTGCAGGCTGTTTTATAGCCCCCTCTGGGTTAGCCTGACAACAAACAGGACAAACCTGGGATATAGATTAGAGAGTCAAGAGGATTCCTTTTCCAGTCAGTATTGTCCCCATTAATTGAAAGAGGGATTTGGCCCCTAAGTGGGTGGCCTGATGCAGGTGGTTGAGTATCTATTATTGGGAAACTTCCAGTAGAAGAAGTTTATTTTGTCTGGACCCAGTAGCCAACCTTCAAGGGTTAAAGTAAACCCATGATTCTGTCCTTGAGCTGTGCCTTCCTTGAGGCAGTGACAGTTTGATTTGGGATCAGGTGAGAGCTTGTAGAGCACTCGGGCTGGCCTTCTTGGCTTGTCTGCTCTGTTTATTTCCTTGAGCTGTGTCCAATGAGTCCTTTTGGTGTGCCCTGCAGTGATGATGGCCACTTCCTTCGGAGATTTTATAGCTTCTAGTAAGTCCAGAATCTCTGGCCCATGCTCAGTTGGGTTATCATGTGTAGTTAAGCCCCTTTCCTTCCAAATAGCCACATGGGCATGGACTGCGTGGAAGGCGTATGCTGAGTCTGTGTAAATATTGACTCATAGTCCCTCTCCTAACTTGAATGCTTTGGTTAGAGCTATGAATTCTGCCTTTGGGGCTGAAGTATGTGCCCCATGAAGTGGGCCTAACTATTACTTCTGTTAGGCTAACTATTGTATACCCCGAAACCCTCCAGCCCTCGTGAATGGAACTGCCACCATCTATGACCATTCTACATCAGGGTTGGGTGAGGGGGTGTCTTGTAGATCTGGGCTAGTATTATAGGTCTAGTCAGTCACTTCTGCACAAGAACGTAGAAGAGAGAGTGCGTTAGGATTCGGGTCAGGGAAGAGTGGCAGGATTTAGGGTGGTACAAGGTTTGATATCTCTAGCCCCTCTAAAAATAGAGCTTGATACTTCTGAATTCTCCTGTCTGAAATGTAATGGAATGCATTGGAATTGAGGATATCTAAAACTTGGTGATGAGGGGTGTAGACTGTACGTGGTTGTCCCATCATGAGTTTGGAAGCTTCTTCTCTTAAGAATGCGGTGGCAGCTAATGCCCTTAGCCAGGGAGGCCACCCCTGGGAAGTTATGTCCAGCACTTTACACTGCTAGGCGTTGTGATGGTCCCAGGGATTGAGTTAGCACCCCCAGGGCCTCCCCTTTCTCTTAGGAGCAGAGAGGGAGAAGGGCTTTGCTAGATCTGGTAGGCCTGAGGCTGGTGCTATGATGAGGGCCGTCTATTTGTTTAAAAGCTGCCTCTGTTTCAGGAGTTCATTCAAGGGGCAGCTCTTCTGGTCCTTTAAGGGCATCACAAAGGGGCATGGCTAGTAAGATACAAGTGGGGATCCAAATTCAGCAAAAGCCGGTCGTTCCTAAAAAGGTTCTATGGTTTAGTAGCTGGCATGGCCTTGTCTGGGATTAATTTCCTTCATTCAGGGGTGATACTTCTTTTTCCCGGGCTTAATATTAACTCCACGAAAGTGACTTGTTGGGAAGTAATTTGCTTCTTAGCCAGAGATGTCCAGTACCCTTGTCTGCTAAATGTCTGAGAATAAGAATAGTATTATCTGAGGTTAGTTTATCTGGGCTGCAAATTAAAAGATCATCAGCATATTGAAGTAAACAGCTTTTGCCCTCTAGCATTAGAGGTGAAGGGTCCTTTGCTAAATGCTTGAATAAATGAGGACTGTCTCTAAACCCCTGAGGCAAAACTGTCCAGGTGAGTTGTTGGGTAAATTTAGTAACTGGGTTTTTCCACTCAAAGGCAAATAAGTTTGCAGGAGAATGCATCCTTCAGGTCAAGAACCAAGTACGGTTGAGTTTGCAAGGGGATTTGACCAAGATTATATGGTTTTGGTACTGTAATTGACTACCCTCAGGTCTTGTACTAAACGGTAGAGACAATCCTGCTTCTTTATTGCTAGGATTGGAGAAGTGCATGGGATTAGAAATTCAGCTTCGAGGAATGTGGAGATTGGAGGCCTCAGTCCCATCAAGGCTTCCTCCTCAAGGGGATACTGTGGCACTCTAGGGAAGGACTTAGGGTCCTTTGGACGAGTAACTACCGGGATGGCTGCGACAGACCTGCCAGGAGTAGAAGCATCCCGCGCTTCTGGGATGCCACCTGAGGGGAGTGAGCGGAATTTTGTTTAGAGCTGGTTCCGTAGCGGTTGTTAAAGTGATACTCTCCAGTGTGGATGATAAGGTAGCCTTAAGTTTAGTTAGTAGATCCCGGCCCACTAGAGGCATGGGGCAGGTTGGAAGAACTCAAAAGGAGTGGGTAAATAGAGTGTTTTCAACAGAACAAGGTAGGAGGAGAGTATAACAGCCATGGGAAGGCTGTCTATTCCTGGTAGGAGGATTGGGGAATAGTACGTGGGACTGGAGAAGGAAGTTAGGGCAGAATAAGTAGCCTCTGTGTCAATAAGAAAAGTGACAATGGCCCTTGCCGCACTGGTCACCCGGGGCTCCTCCGGTTTTATAGGGAGTATGGGAGTCTAAATTAAACCCCAGACACCTTCAGTCATCTGCATCTAGCAAGTCAAAGTCCCAAAATGTGGTCTGGTTCCTGCTTCTGATAGTCGACCACCGCAATGGACGCTGACTTCGATTTGCTCTGATTGCCAAGTTCTGAAATACCCTTGGTATTGGCGGCGGTGGTGTTGGCCCACTCGCTTGAGCGGGAGGCGTCTCCTCCTCCAGTGACCCTTCTCGTGACAGGAAGGGGTTCCAGAGGTTTAGCCTGCAATTAAAAGATCGCATATTGAAGTAAACATTTTGCCCTCTAGCATTAGAGGTGAAGGGTCCTTTGCTAAATGCTTGAATAAATGAGGACTGTCTCTAAACCCCTGAGGCAAAACTGTCCAGGTGAGTTGTTGGGTAAATTTAGTAACTGGGTTTTTCCACTCAAAGGCAAATAAGTTTGCAGGAGAATGCATCCTTCAGGTCAAGAACCAAGTACGGTTGAGTTTGCAAGGGGATTTGACCAAGATTATATGGTTTTGGTACTGTAATTGACTACCCTCAGGTCTTGTACTAAACGGTAGAGACAATCCTGCTTCTTTATTGCTAGGATTGGAGAAGTGCATGGGATTAGAAATTCAGCTTCGAGGAATGTGGAGATTGGAGGCCTCAGTCCCATCAAGGCTTCCTCCTCAAGGGGATACTGTGGCACTCTAGGGAAGGACTTAGGGTCCTTTGGACGAGTAACTACCGGGATGGCTGCGACAGACCTGCCAGGAGTAGAAGCATCCCGCGCTTCTGGGATGCCACCTGAGGGGAGTGAGCGGAATTTTGTTTAGAGCTGGTTCCGTAGCGGTTGTTAAAGTGATACTCTCCAGTGTGGATGATAAGGTAGCCTTAAGTTTAGTTAGTAGATCCCGGCCCACTAGAGGCATGGGGCAGGTTGGAAGAACTCAAAAGGAGTGGGTAAATAGAGTGTTTTCAACAGAACAAGGTAGGAGGAGAGTATAACAGCCATGGGAAGGCTGTCTATTCCTGGTAGGAGGATTGGGGAATAGTACGTGGGACTGGAGAAGGAAGTTAGGGCAGAATAAGTAGCCTCTGTGTCAATAAGAAAAGTGACAATGGCCCTTGCCGCACTGGTCACCCGGGGCTCCTCCGGTTTTATAGGGAGTATGGGAGTCTAAATTAAACCCCAGACACCTTCAGTCATCTGCATCTAGCAAGTCAAAGTCCCAAAATGTGGTCTGGTTCCTGCTTCTGATAGTCGACCACCGCAATGGACGCTGACTTCGATTTCGGCTCTGATTGCCAAGTTCTGAAATACCCTTGGTATTGGCGGCGGTGGTGTTGGCCCACTCGCTTGAGCGGGAGGGCGTCTCCTCCTCCAGTGACCCTTCTCGTGACAGGCAAGGGGGTGTCAGGTGGCAGGACAAGGCGGTTCCTGATAGTGTGCCCTGGCTGACCACACTGGAAGCAGGTCTCCAGAGGTTTAGCACCCAGTGATCCCTGCCATGGAAGAGACCGACTAATAGCCAGAGCAATATATAGAGCCTCTTGTTTTAATTTTCCTTCCTCCTCTTGTTCCTGCCTATTCCTAGAAGTCTCCTCCCTGTTGTTAAACATGTTAAAGGCCGTATCAAGCAACTCAGAGGATGGGGTTTGTGGGCCCTTTTCTAGTTTTTGTAACTTTTGTCTAGTGGTTGGGGATGCCTGGTTTGTAAAGTGGACTGCAAGAATGGCCTGTCCTTCAGGGGCCTGTGGGTCCAAATTGGTTTATTTTCTCATAACTTCTGCTAATTGGGCCAGAAAGAGGCTCCTGAAAAAAAAAGAAAAAGAAAGAGGCTCCTGGGTAACTTCGCTGAGTTTACTGTAATTGACAGGTTTAATCATTGCTTTCTTCATGCCTTCTAGTAGCCAAGTAATCATGTAATGTATCCTAGTGTGTCCACCCGCTGGTCCATTTTCATTTGTTGGGTATCTCCATCCTGGGTCTGCCTGAGGGACTGCCTCCATTCCTGTTCTGTTCTCATTAAGGTTTCAGGCGTGCGCCTGACATGCCCAAGCCTGAGCCAAGGTCCAGATCCTGGTCTTTTCTTTTTTTTTTTTTTTTTTTTTTAATTCTTTATTTTAAAGGTTTTACAGAGTTTTGTTGTTCACAGACATGTATGTTCCCAGATCAGTCATATGCATATCCATGGTCCCCACCCACCCAGATCCCCCCATCCCACCCCTCCAGACCTTCGCCCCAAGCCATTGTAAGCACTCCTATTCCCTTAGCACTATGACACTAGCTATCTTTTCCACACATAACAGTATAGGTTTCCATGTTACTCCCTCCATGCTTCCCCCTCCCTATTTCTTCGCCACAATGTCCCTATGTCTATGCTCTGTCTGTTTTTCCATGAGTTCCCTGCATGTGTTATCAAGACCGTCCTACTAGATTCCATATATTTGTGTTAGTCTACTGTATTTGTCTTTCTCTTTTTGACTTACTTCACTTTTTATGATAGGTTCTAGAGCCAGCCACTTCATTAGGACTGAGTCTTCTGCATTTCTTTTAACAGCTGAGTAGTATTCCATTGTATATATGTACCAGAGCTTCTGGATCCATTCGTTCGTCGATGGACATCTAGGTTGCTTCCATGTTTTGGCTATTGTATAGAGAGCTGCAATGAACATTGGGTACAGGTGCTTCTTTCAGATTTGATTTCATCAGGATATAAGCCTAATAGTGGGATTGCTGGGTCATAGGGTGCTTATATTTTTAGTTTTTAAAGAAATCTCCATACTGTCTTCCATAGAGGCTGTATCAGTTTACATTCCCACCAGCAATGTGAGGGTTCCCTTTTCTCCGCACCCTCTCCAGCATTTAGTGTCTGCAGATTTTTTGATTGATGATGGCCATTCTGATGGGTGTGAGGTGGTATCTCATTGTAGTTTTAATTTGCATTTCTCTAATAATAAGCGAGATTGAGCATCGTTTCATGTGCTTTTGGGCCATCTGTATGTCCTCTTTGGAGAGGCATCTCTTTAGATCTTTTTCCCATTTTTTGATTGGGTTGTTCATTTTCCCTGTGCTGAATTGTCTGAGTTACTTTTAGATTTTGGAGATTAATTCTTTGTCTGTTGTTTCATTTGCTATGATTTTCTCCCACTCTGTGGGCTTTCTGTTCAGCTTTTTTGTAATTTCTTTTGCTGTACAAAAGCTTTTAAGTTTCATGAGGTCTCACATGTTCATTTTTCTTTTGAGTTCTGCTATTTTAGTTGGTGGGTCAGAGAAGATCTTGCTTTGATTGATATCCTTGAGGGTTTTGCCTATATTCTCCTCTAAGAGTTTGATGGTTTCTGGTCTTACATTTAGGTCTTTAATCCATTTTGAGTTGATCTTAGTGTATGGTGTCAGGATATGTTCCAACTTCATTTTTTTGCATGTAGCTGTCCAATTCTCCCAGCACCACTTGTTGAAGAGGCTGTCTTTGTTCCATTTTATATGTTCGCCTCCTTTGTCAGAAATAAGGTACCCATAGGTGCATGGGTTTATCTCTGGGTTCTCGATCTTGTTCCATTGGTCAATATGTCTGTTTTTGTGCCAGTACCATACTGTCTTGAGGACGGTTGCTTGAGTCTTCTGCATTTCTTTTAACAGCTGAGTAGTATTCCATTGTATATATGTACCAGAGCTTCTGGATCCATTCATTCGTCGATGGACATCTAGGTTGCTTCCATGTTTTGGCTATTGTATAGAGAGCTGCAATGAACATTGGGTACAGGTGCTTCTTTCAGATTTGATTTCATCAGGATATAAGCCTAATAGTGGGATTGCTGGGTCATAGGGTGCTTATATTTTTAGTTTTTAAAGAAATCTCCATACTGTCTTCCATAGAGGCTGTATCAGTTTACATTCCCACCAGCAATGTGAGGGTTCCCTTTTCTCCGCACCCTCTCCAGCATTTAGTGTCTGCAGATTTTTTGATTGATGATGGCCATTCTGATGGGTGTGAGGTGGTATCTCATTGTAGTTTTAATTTGCATTTCTCTAATAATAAGCGAGATTGAGCATCGTTTCATGTGCTTTTGGGCCATCTGTATGTCCTCTTTGGAGAGGCATCTCTTTAGATCTTTTTCCCATTTTTTGATTGGGTTGTTCATTTTCCCTGTGCTGAATTGTCTGAGTTACTTTTAGATTTTGGAGATTAATTCTTTGTCTGTTGTTTCATTTGCTATGATTTTCTCCCACTCTGTGGGCTTTCTGTTCAGCTTTTTTGTAATTTCTTTTGCTGTACAAAAGCTTTTAAGTTTCATGAGGTCTCACATGTTCATTTTTCTTTTGAGTTCTGCTATTTTAGTTGGTGGGTCAGAGAAGATCTTGCTTTGATTGATATCCTTGAGGGTTTTGCCTATATTCTCCTCTAAGAGTTTGATGGTTTCTGGTCTTACATTTAGGTCTTTAATCCATTTTGAGTTGATCTTAGTGTATGGTGTCAGGATATGTTCCAACTTCATTTTTTTGCATGTAGCTGTCCAATTCTCCCAGCACCACTTGTTGAAGAGGCTGTCTTTGTTCCATTTTATATGTTCGCCTCCTTTGTCAAAAATAAGGTACCCATAGGTGCGTGGGTGTATCTCTGGGTTCTCGATCTTGTTCCATTGGTCTATAGTTCTGTTTTTGTGCCAGTACCATACTGTCTTGAGGACTGTTGCTTTGTAGTAGAGTCTGAAGTTAGGGAGGCTGATCCCTCCAGCTCCGTTTTTCTTTCTCAGAATTGCTTTGGCTATTTGAGGTCTTCTGTGTTTCCATATGAACTGTGTTATTCTTTGGTCTAGTTCTGTGAAAAATGTCAATGGAAGTTGAATAGGTATTACATTGAATCTGTAGATGATATTTGGTAGTATGGTCATTTTCACAATATTGATTCTTCCGACCCAGGAACATGGAATATCTCTCCAGTTGTTTAAGTTTTCTTTAATTTCTCTCATGAGTGTCTTGTAATTTTCTGTGTACAGTTCTTTTGTTTCTTTGGGTAGGTTTATTCCTAGATATTTGATTCTTTTGGTTGCAGTGGTGAAGGGGATTGCCTCTTTGATTTTGTTTTCTGATTTTTCATTGTTTGTGTATAGGAATGCCAGTGATTTCTGTGTGTTGACTTTGTATCCTGTGACTTTGCTGAATTCGTTGATTAGCTCTAGTAGCTTTGTAATAGAGTCTTTGGGATTTTCTATGTATAATATCATGTCGTCTGCAAAAAGAGAGAGCTTGACTTCTTCCTTTCCAATCTGGATTCCTTTGATTTCTTTCTCTTCTCTTATTGCTGTTGCTAGAACTTCCAGGACTATGTTGAATAAGAGTGGTGAAAGTGGACACCCTGTCTTGTTCCTGATCTTAGAGGGAATGCTTTCAGTTTTTCACCGTTGAGGACAATGTTTGCTGTGGGCTTCTCATAGATGGCTTTCACTATGTTGAGATAGGTTCCTTCTATGCCCATTTTCTGAAGAGTTTTTATCATAAATGGGTGTTGTACTTTGTCGAAGGCTTTTTCTGCATCTATTGAGATGATCATGTGATTTTTGTCTCTCAGTTTGCTGATATGGTGTATCACATTGATTGATTTGCGGATGTTGAAGAATCCTTGCATGCCTGGGATGAGCCCGACTTGACCATGATGTATGAGTTTTTTGATGTGTCGTTGAATTCTGTTTGCTCGGATTTTGTTGAGGATCTTGGCATCTAAGTTCATCAGGGAAATTGGTCTGTAATTTTCCTTTTTTGTGTTATCTTTGCCTGGTTTGGGTATCAGAGTGATGGTGGCCTCGTAGAATGTGTTTGGAAGTGTTCCTTCCTGTGCAATTGTTTGGAAGAGTTTTAGAAGGACAGGCATTAGCTCTTCTTTAAATGTTTGGTAGAATTCACTTGTGAAACCATCTGGCCCTGGGCTTTTATTTTTGGGTAAATTTTTAATCACAGATTCGATTTCTGAGCTTGTGATTGGGTTGTTCAAAGTTTCTGTTTCTTCCTGGCTCAGTCTTGGGAGATTGATCTTCCCCAAGAAACTGTCCATTTCTTCCAGGTTGTCCAGTTTGTTGCCATAGAGTTGCTCATAATAATCTCTTAAAATCCTTTGGATTTCTGCATTATATGTTGTAATCTCTCCTTTTGCAGTTTTGATTCTGTTGATCTGGTTCTTCTCCCTCTTTTTCTTGATGAGTCTCGCCAGAGGCTTGTCAATTTTGTTTACTTTTTCAAAGAACCAGCTTTTTGTTTTATTTATCCGAACTATAGTTTCTTTCATTTCTTTCTGATTTATTTCTGCTCTAGTCTTTGTAATTTCTCGTCTTCTGCTGGCTTTGGGATGTTTCTGTTCTTTTTCCAATTGTTTTAAGCGGAGGGTTAAGTCATCTGCTTCATATTTTCCTAGTTTCTTGAGGTGGGATTGTATTGCTATAAATTTCCCCCTTAGAACTGCTTTTGCGGTATCCCATAAGTTTTGCATGGTCGTATATTCATTGTCATTTTCTTCTAGGAATTTTTTAATTTCTCCTTTGATTTCCTCAGTAATCAGTTGGTTTTTTAGGTATGTGTTGTTTAATTGCCATGTGTTTGTATTTTTAGCGATTTTTTTCCTGTAGTTGATCTCTAGTCTCATTGCATTGTGGTCCGAGAAGATGGCTGATATAATTTCAGTTTTCTTGAACTGACTGAGGTTAGATTTGTGGCCCAAGATGTGGTCTATCCTGGTGAATGTTCCGTGAACACTTGAGAAGAAAGTGTATTCTTCTGCTTTTGGGTGGAACGTCCTAAAGATATCGATGAGGTCCATCTTTTCTAGTGTGGCATTTAAGGCTTATGTTTCTTTATTAATTTTTTGTTTAGATGATCTATCCATTGGCGTGAGAGGAGTGTTAAAGTCTCCTACTATTATTGTGTTATTATTGATTTCTTCTTTTAAGTCTGAAAGTATCTGTCTTATGTATTGAGGTGCCCCTGTGTTGGGTGCGTAGATGTTCATGACTGTTATGTCTTCCTCTTGGATGGATCCTTTAATCATGATGTAGTGACCTGCCTTGTCTCTTAGAATCTTCTTTACTTTTAAATCTATTTTGTCTGATATGAGGATTGCTACTCCAGCTTTCTTTTGATTTCCATTTGCATGGAATATCTTTTTTCCAGCCTTTCACTTTCAGTCTATGAGTGTCTCTAGGTCTGAAGTGGGTCTCTTGTAAACAGCATATATATGGGTCATGTTTCTTGATCCATTCAGCCAACCTATGTCGTTTGGTTGGAGCATTTAATCCATTTACGTGCAAAGTAATTATTGATACAAATGTTCCTATTGTCATCTTCTTGGAAGTCTGGGGTTTGATTTGTAGGACTTCTTCTACTCTTGTATTTATTGGCTATATCAGGCCCTTTAACACTTGTTGTAGGGCTGGTTTTGTGGTACAGAATTCTTTTAGTTTTTGTCTGTCTGAGAAGCTTTTGACTTCTCCATCGATTCTGAATGAAATTTTCGCTGGGTAGAGAATTCGTGGTTGCAGGTTATTCTCTTTTAGCCGTTTAAATGTGTCCTGCCATTCTCTTCTGGCCTGCATGGTTTCTGTTGAGAGATCCGCAGTTAGACGTATGGGGTTTCCTTTATATGTTATTTGTTGTTTGCTTCTAGCTCCTTTTAGTAATTTGTCTTTATATTTAGTCTGTGTTAGTTTGATTAGAATGTGCCTTGGTGTGTTTCATCTGGGGTTTATCCTGTATGGAACTCTTTGTGCTTCTTGGACCTGGTTGACTATTTCCTTTCCCGTGTTGGGGAAGTTTTCTACTATAACCTCTTGAAGATCTTTTCGTAACCTTTCTTCCCTTCTTCTTCCTCTGGGACTCCTATAATTCTAATGTTGGTGCATTTGATATTGTCCCATAGGTCTCTGAGGCTATCCTCAGTTCTTTTCATTCTTTCAGCTTTGTTCTGTTCCTCACCAGTTATTTCCACCAGTCTATCTTCCAGCACGCTTATCCGTTCTTCAGCCTCTGATACTCTACTGTTGAGGCCTTCTATCATATTTTTGAGTTCAGCAATTGAGTTGGTGGTCTCTATTTGCTTATTTTTCATTTCCTGCATGTCTTTTCTCAATGCACTAATTTCCTCTAATATTCTGTTTTCGGTGTTTTGCATCCTCATTAGTATAGTTTTTCTGAATTCTCTTTCAGATAATTTGTCTTATCTCCTCCTCTGTCATTTGAAGCTGTGATTCTCTAGCTTGGTCCTTCAGTTTTGCAGTGTTTCTCTGTCGTTTCATCTCTAGTGTTGTATGTTCTTTGATAGTGTGGGATCTTGGAATCAGGGCTTCTAGTCCGCGGATCCTTGGTTTGATGATTGGTCAGGGGGTGTAGGCTCTATGTCTGGTTTGCTATGGTGTTCTGTGATATTAGTTCAAATACTAGCATCTGAGGAGCAAGAGATGTGTCCCTAATGGGTGACAGTCATAAAAGCATGCAGATGTTTTCTAACATAGTCATAAGGTATACATACATACACAGCAGTAACCACATCTAACCAGTCTTACAGTGACAAAGCATAGGAAATTTTTCTGGCAAACGACACAATCAAAGATGGTACTTGCCCGTTAAGCTCTGAGTTAATTAAAATAGTGCCTGGAAAAATAGATCTTGGGTAAGGTCCTGGCTTGGATTATTTCGTCATTGAAAGCAATTTTTAAGTAAGACATGTGTTGGGGGTGAGGAGGTGGAGAATGTATGGGTAACGAGAAGGAATAGATTCGACTTGGAAGGATTTTATAGGGTTATGTAGCCAAGATTAGTGTGTTGTATTGTTTAGTGCAGCTGGAAGAGAATAGTGGAGACAGGAAGGTAGGAAATATTTATCTAGGGAGTAGTGGTATATAGGAGAAAGTTTTAGATTTAGAACATAGAGGGAGGAAGGAGTGGGAAAGAGGAAAGAAAATTAAAAGTTCAAGAATTAAAATTAAAAAAAAAATTTAATAATTAAAAAGTCAAAAAAATTAAAAAAGGGAAGAGAAACTTAATAAGAAGAGACAAAAGAGAGAAAAAAAAACAAAAAAATAAAAAAAAAAAACAAAACACCAAACCTGACCAATCAAATGAATAAACAGAACCATCCGCAATAGATAAGCAAAAAAGCTAAATACTGTCCCTGGTTTTTATCCTCTCATCTGTCTGGAGGCCAGTCTGCTCTCGATGGTGTTGTCTTGATGATGCAGCCTTTTCCTTATGGCACCGGTCTGCAAGCTCAGGTGCTGCCCAGGACGGCGGGCTGATCCCTGTCCGTCGGGCGGGGGGCCGTGGCGAGCGCGCAATCCCGTGTTGGGCAGGGGCGTCCTGGCTCTGCAGTGCACCTGCCGGTAGCCTCTGATACCTGCCCTTCTCCAGACTTCCTCCGCCGCGGGTGTAGCTATGGGGGTGCACGGGCTCCTCTGCTACTGGCGCGCGCGCACTGCCGGTTGCGCCTCCAAGTCCCAAAGGCAGGCACAAGCTTCCCCGTCTGGCTCGAGCCCGGTCCCTGGTCAGCAATCTGTGGGCGACTTCCCCTTCAGCGAGTCCCCCACTAGGAGTGTTGGAACTCACCCGGTGCCAGGCGGAACGTCGCGATTTTCGCCCGGCGGCCGAGCGGCGCGATCCTCACACTGGGCGCTCCCTCCCGTCTCCCGGTCGGTCTCTAGGCAGCACTCCCCGCGTTCCGACCAGCCTCAGGTCGCTAGGCAGCAAGCGCGTTCTGCCCGGCCCTGCTCCGGTATCTTATCGTCGCAGTGTCTTAATTTCTGCCGGCGATCCGGGCGGATTCTTGGAGTTTTCACGCTGAGCGCTGCCCTCTCTCCCCCGAGGCTCTGCTTAGGCCCCCCTTTTAGGGCAGTTGCTGGGGCGCTCTCAGTCGGTGCAGTCCGGCGTGGGGGTTAGGATAGAGGCTTCTTAGAACCCTAGCTCTGGGAAATTTCTGGCTATTCACTCTTCTACTCTCGCGGACCTATGGAATTCTTCTGTCGTCTAGCGGCAGGTTTGTTGGTGGTGGTTCTTTTCTTGATTAGTTCTGGTGATTCTGTTGGGGAGCTGGTGAAATCTTCCCCTCATTCCTCCGCCATCTTGGCTCCTCCCCCTGACTGAATGATCCTGGTCTTTTCTTCATGAGTGCAGCAAGTAGAATTATGTGAATATCCCGTCAAGTTAGTTCAAAAGCTATGGTGAGGGTGTGAAATTCTCTGATAAAATTGGTAGGATCCTGGCTGAAAGAACCTAATTTGCTCCGGATATGGGAGAGGTCAGACATGGGGAGGAGAGCTGGACTTTTATAGCACCTGACTCTCCACTGGCCACTTCCTTTAGGGGGATCCTTCCTTTATTGGGACTTGGATCCAAGCATTGGACTGCCTGGGATTGAGTATTGGGAGGTGAAAGAGGATCTGCTACTGGATAAGGAGGCAGAGATGGAGGGGCTGAAGGTTGAGGAGGAAGAGGATGAGATCGGGTACAGGAAGGGTCATCCAGAGTATCTGGTGGAGGAGGAGTTGGGGAGAGGCGAGGCAGTATAACTGTAGTGGAGAGGCACATGTGACAGGTGTTTCTTAGGCCCGGATTCAGGCTGAGGGCCATGAAGGCCTGAATGTAAGGAACCTCAGAATCTTTTCCCTGTCTCTGACAATAAAGATTAAGTTGGAGGATTGTATTATAGTGTCCCGTTAAGAGGCCAGTATTCATGGTCCTCTTAATTTGTATCATGGCCAGGAGGGGTTATAAAAATAAGCAAGTCTCCTTTTCTTGAGGTCACCTGGGTCAAACTTTTTCCAGTTCCTGAGGATATAGCTAAGGGGTGAGTCTGATGGCGGCACAGACATATTAGAAACCCATTCTTAGCCTGCGTGTCCTAGAATGAAAGTCACTGGAATTTCTGCCGCATCGGCTTCTTATTTTAGCTAGCGCTCCTCCGAGGCTCTGCTTAGGCCCCTTTAGGGCAGTTGCTGGCGCTCAGTCGGTGCAGTCCGGCGTGGGGTTAGGATAGAGGCTTCTTAGAACCCTAGCTCTGGGAAATTTCTGGCTATTCACTCTTCTACTCTGGACCTATGGAATTCTTCTGTCGTCTAGCGGCAGGTTTGTTGGTGGTGGTTCTTTTCTTGATTAGTTCTGGTGATTCTGTTGGGGAGCTGGTGAAATCTTCCCCTCATTCCTCCGCCATCTTGGCTCCTCCCCCTGACTGAATGATCCTGGTCTTTTCTTCATGAGTGCAGCAAGTAGAATTATGTGAATATCCCGTCAAGTTAGTTCAAAAGCTATGGTGAGGGTGTGAAATTCTCTGATAAAATTGGTAGGATCCTGGCTGAAAGAACCTAATTTGCTCCGGATATGGGAGAGGTCAGACATGGGGAGGAGAGCTGGACTTTTATAGCACCTGACTCTCCACTGGCCACTTCCTTTAGGGGGATCCTTCCTTTATTGGGACTTGGATCCAAGCATTGGACTGCCTGGGATTGAGTATTGGGAGGTGAAAGAGGATCTGCTACTGGATAAGGAGGCAGAGATGGAGGGGCTGAAGGTTGAGGAGGAAGAGGATGAGATCGGGTACAGGAAGGGTCATCCAGAGTATCTGGTGGAGGAGGATTTGGGGGAGAGGCGAGGCAGTATAACTGTAGTGGAGAGGCACATGTGACAGGTGTTTCTTAGGCCCGGATTCAGGCTGAGGGCCATGAAGGCCTGAATGTAAGGAACCTCAGAATCTTTTCCCTGTCTCTGACAATAAAGATTAAGTTGGAGGATTGTATTATAGTGTCCCGTTAAGAGGCCAGTATTCATGGTCCTCTTAATTTGTATCATGGCCAGGAGGGGTTATAAAAATAAGCAAGTCTCCTTTTCTTGAGGTCACCTGGGTCAAACTTTTTCCAGTTCCTGAGGATATAGCTAAGGGGTGAGTCTGATGGCGGCACAGACATATTAGAAACCCATTCTTAGCCTGCGTGTCCTAGAATGAAAGTCATCAGCTGGCTCAGTGACTTCAACCATACAGCTAAGGCACCAGGGAACCGAAACCATGCAGCTAAGGCATCAGCCAGGAAATGACTCACCCGTTAGAAGATCCTCAGGGATGTGGAAGCAGTTCTCAGGACGACTTGGGGTTTGAGAGGTCCTTTAAGGGTGATGTAGGCCAAGGAAGAGGAAGCGAGAATAAGCAGAAAGAAAACTGAGGATTCCACCTAAAATCCTATCCGGGAGGTGGTGGCCAGGGAATGATGGGCTCTATGTTTTGCTTTAACCGCTATGTGCCTGACACGATGCACAGAAGTTGTCTTGCTGGGTTGTGGATGCCCCTGATCCATTCCCTGACCCCCTTATCCTCACACAGGAGTCTTCATGTGGCAGGTGCCGTAATGGCTTTTTAGTGCCTGACCCATGGCCACGCAATATTATTGGGCCTAGTCCTCAGCTAGAAGTCAAAAGGAGAGACCCTCACCCATTCGGGTGGCAGGTACTGGGGCACGGTGAGCATGGGGCCTTTGGAACACACCAGAGGGTAATCCTAGCCAGAGTTCCTCAGTTGCTTCCGCAGCCACTGGCCTCTTCACAGAGGGTCCCCATGAGAAAAGAGAAGTGAGGAGGTGGGGAAGAAACCCCAAGGTCCCTGTACAGGCCACCAAAAATATCATGGTCTGTGCAGGTTGGAAAAGAATTTCCAGACACGAGGCAGAATGAGAGGAAAGTTAAGTTTACTAGAATGGGGGAAAGGAGAGTCGCTGCCAGTACAGTGGGCCAGTTCAAGGGAGAACCCCTGAACGAGGGTCTTTGATCCATTTTTATGGTTAGGGTCCAAGGGGTGGGATGGGGGTCTTACAGGCCATTTGCTGATTGGATGCGGCAGAGTGCTGATCACAGCATGGGGGAGGAAGGACAATAAAGGTCTGGTTTATCTCTTCTTGTATCCCAAGACCCTCCTTGTTTGCTTTGTCTTCCTGGTCTTGTTTTCTCTTCCTTTGGACACCACATACCTTTTTCTTCCTGCGTTTCAACACCCTCCAGGCCTGCTTTGTTCTTTCATCCTTGGGGTACCACTGTTTCTGTCCTCCTCCTTTTGGGACCCCTGTAGTGTGAATATTGGTATGCTTAATGCTGTCCCAAGGGTGCCTTAGGCTGGCTTCATGTCTTTTCATTCTTTTTTCTGTATGCTGTTTTGCAGCACTGACTTCCACCATCCTGTCTTCCAGGTCACTTATCCATTCTGCCTCAGTTGCTCAACTGTTGATTCCTTCTGGTGTATTGTTCATCTCTGTTTGCTGCTTCTTCGGGTCTTCTAGGTCTTTGGAAAACGTTTCTTGCATGTTCTCCATCATCTTCATTATCATCATTATGAATTCTTTTTTCTGGACGGTTGCCAACTTCATTTTGTTGTTTTTCTGGGGATTTATCTTGTTCCTTTGTCTGGGACATAATACTGTTTCTTTTCATCTTGGGTATCTTTCTATGATTGTGTTATTAGTTCTGGAGGCTGATGGGATTATGGTTCTTCTGTCTGCCTTCTGGTGAGGGTAAGAGGCTTACACAAGTTTCCTGATGGAAAGGGCTGGCTGAGGGGGATACTGGGTCTTGCTGTGTGGAGCAGGGCTCTGCCCAGTAAAGCTCTAATCCAGTTGTCTGCCTTTGGGTGGGGCTCTGCTCCTCTCTGAGGGCTGAGGCAGCTGTGGTGGGCCCACCTCCGAGGTGGGAAGAAACCCCAAGGTCCCTGTACAGGCCACCAAAAATATCATGGTCTGTGCAGGTTGGAAAAGAATTTCCAGACACGAGGCAGAATGAGAGGAAAGTTAAGTTTACTAGAATGGGGGAAAGGAGAGTCGCTGCCAGTACAGTGGGCCAGTTCAAGGGAGAACCCCTGAACGAGGGTCTTTGATCCATTTTTATGGTTAGGGTCCAAGGGGTGGGATGGGGGTCTTACAGGCCATTTGCTGATTGGATGCGGCAGAGTGCTGATCACAGCATGGGGGAGGAAGGACAATAAAGGTCTGGTTTATCTCTTCTTGTATCCCAAGACCCTCCTTGTTTGCTTTGTCTTCCTGGTCTTGTTTTCTCTTCCTTTGGACACCACATACCTTTTTCTTCCTGCGTTTCAACACCCTCCAGGCCTGCTTTGTTCTTTCATCCTTGGGGTACCACTGTTTCTGTCCTCCTCCTTTTGGGACCCCTGTAGTGTGAATATTGGTATGCTTAATGCTGTCCCAAGGGTGCCTTAGGCTGGCTTCATGTCTTTTCATTCTTTTTTCTGTATGCTGTTTTGCAGCACTGACTTCCACCATCCTGTCTTCCAGGTCACTTATCCATTCTGCCTCAGTTGCTCAACTGTTGATTCCTTCTGGTGTATTGTTCATCTCTGTTTGCTGCTTCTTCGGGTCTTCTAGGTCTTTGGAAAACGTTTCTTGCATGTTCTCCATCATCTTCATTATCATCATTATGAATTCTTTTTTCTGGACGGTTGCCAACTTCATTTTGTTGTTTTTCTGGGGATTTATCTTGTTCCTTTGTCTGGGACATAATACTGTTTCTTTTCATCTTGGGTATCTTTCTATGATTGTGTTATTAGTTCTGGAGGCTGATGGGATTATGGTTCTTCTGTCTGCCTTCTGGTGAGGGTAAGAGGCTTACACAAGTTTCCTGATGGAAAGGGCTGGCTGAGGGGGATACTGGGTCTTGCTGTGTGGAGCAGGGCTCTGCCCAGTAAAGCTCTAATCCAGTTGTCTGCCTTTGGGTGGGGCTCTGCTCCCTCTCTGTTAGTTGTCTGGCCTGAGGCAGCTGTGGTGGGCGACCTCCGAGGGCCGTGCCGAGACTGGCTGCGAGTCCTGTTGCTGTCGGTGCCCCTGTCTCCGGGGCAGGCCACTGCTGGCGCTCTCCTCTCCAGGAGACCCGCAGACACTCACAGGCAGGTCTGGCTCAGTCTCTTGTGGGGTCACTACTGCTTTCCCCTGGGTCCTGGGCCATGAAAAATGTTGTTTGTGCCCTCCAGGAGACTCTGTTTCCCCCAGTCTTATGGAAGCTCTGGAATCAAATCCCGCCGACCTTCCCAGTCAGATTTCCTAGGGTTTCCCAGTCCTTTGGCCAAATCCCCAGGCTGGCGAACCTGATGTGGAGACCTAGAACCTTCACAACTGTGCCAGGACTTCGTCGGTGATATTATTCTCTAGCTTGTGAGTCGCCTACCCGGCAGGCATAGGATTGATTTTATCACAGTTACTCCCCTCCTACCATTTTCTGTGGCATCTCCTTTGTCGTTGGATGGCAGAGTATCTTTTCTTGGTGCATTCCAGTGTCTTCTTGATGATGTTTGTTCCGCTGCTGGTTGTGATCTCGGTGCTCTCTGAAGTAGTTATTAATGTATATATTCCTATTGCTGTCTTAACTATTTGGGGTTGATTGTGTAGATCTTTTCTATCCCTTGTATTTGCCGACTATTTAAATTCTCTTAACTTTTGCTTGCCTGTAAAGCTTTTGATTTCTCCATTGATTATTTTTTGTGGGAGTGGGGGCAGGCGGGCCACTTCTTTTGGTCTTTCATTTATCTATTTTCATCAGTCTTTGTTCTTTGGCCCGTGTGGGCTTCCCATTGCAATGGCCTCTGTCGTCGCAGAGCACCGGCTCTGGGCGCATGCGCTCCAGAGCTCCAGCTTGGTAATTGGACACATCGGTCCAGCCGCTCCGCAGCACGTGGGATCTTCCCAGGCCAGGGATCAAACCAGCACCCCTTGCACTGCAAGGCTGTGTCCTTACCCACTGGACCACCAGGGGAAGCCCTCTCCATCAATTTTGAATGAGATTGCAAGGTAGATTCTTAACCACTGGACCACCAGGAAAATCCCTACCCATTTATTTAGTTATGTGTGAATTCGAGGATTACTGTTTATGTAATGGTTACTGTCATTATCTTGATGCTTATATGGTCCTTGGTCAAGGGGAGCCCCTTTAAGCTGACCTGTGTCCTTTTAATGGGTCCTCGTGTTACTCAGCCAAACTCATTGTTCAAAGTGAACAGCAAAGCCAATCTGCTGGCTCCAGGTTGTGTTAAGGGAAAGGTAAGGTGAGGGTGAGGGTCATAGGCATGTGGTCAACTTGTGTAGAGTCCTCTGATTGGTGCAGGGTGAAGTAACAAGGTGAGGTCACTGGTTGGCATCATCACTCTTCAGGTTCCAGCCTCTATGGGGGGCTTACATGCTCACGCCAGCTTTTCTCATCTGGTAGTGGGGGCTCTGTATAAAACCACTTGGGGATGTGTGTCAGACTTACCTTTACCTTTAAAACAGAGCCTGGACTATTAATTAGTCCTTGTGACTGATCTATTAAATTATGACTACTCTCCTGTCTGCCTGCCCTATCTCTGTTTCTGCATTCTTTCTCAGTCATTAGCTGCTGGGGCCTGCTTTTTGCTTCACATGGAGGAGCCTAGGAGGTTACTGTTTATTTCCAGAATGCTTTTTCTCAATCAGTAATAAGCTGGGGACACCAAGAGGTGGCCTGCCAAGAAGGTCCCTACATGGGTTTGCTCAGTATCATGCATCATCCTTATTGATTTATTTTTTTTGTAGCCGACTATTTAAATTCTCTTAACTTTTGCTTGCCTGTAAAGCTTTTGATTTCTCCATTGATTATTTTTTGTGGGAGTGGGGGCAGGCGGGCCACTTCTTTTGGTCTTTCATTTATCTATTTTCATCAGTCTTTGTTCTTTGGCCCGTGTGGGCTTCCCATTGCAATGGCCTCTGTCGTCGCAGAGCACCGGCTCTGGGCGCATGCGCTCCAGAGCTCCAGCTTGGTAATTGGACACATCGGTCCAGCCGCTCCGCAGCACGTGGGATCTTCCCAGGCCAGGGATCAAACCAGCACCCCTTGCACTGCAAGGCTGTGTCCTTACCCACTGGACCACCAGGGGAAGCCCTCTCCATCAATTTTGAATGAGATTGCAAGGTAGATTCTTAACCACTGGACCACCAGGAAAATCCCTACCCATTTATTTAGTTATGTGTGAATTCGAGGATTACTGTTTATGTAATGGTTACTGTCATTATCTTGATGCTTATATGGTCCTTGGTCAAGGGGAGCCCCTTTAAGCTGACCTGTGTCCTTTTAATGGGTCCTCGTGTTACTCAGCCAAACTCATTGTTCAAAGTGAACAGCAAAGCCAATCTGCTGGCTCCAGGTTGTGTTAAGGGAAAGGTAAGGTGAGGGTGAGGGTCATAGGCATGTGGTCAACTTGTGTAGAGTCCTCTGATTGGTGCAGGGTGAAGTAACAAGGTGAGGTCACTGGTTGGCATCATCACTCTTCAGGTTCCAGCCTCTATGGGGGGCTTACATGCTCACGCCAGCTTTTCTCATCTGGTAGTGGGGGCTCTGTATAAAACCACTTGGGGATGTGTGTCAGACTTACCTTTACCTTTAAAACAGAGCCTGGACTATTAATTAGTCCTTGTGACTGATCTATTAAATTATGACTACTCTCCTGTCTGCCTGCCCTATCTCTGTTTCTGCATTCTTTCTCAGTCATTAGCTGCTGGGGCCTGCTTTTTGCTTCACATGGAGGAGCCTAGGAGGTTACTGTTTATTTCCAGAATGCTTTTTCTCAATCAGTAATAAGCTGGGGACACCAAGAGGTGGCCTGCCAAGAAGGTCCCTACATGGGTTTGCTCAGTATCATGCATCATCCTTATTATTTATCTTACTTTCTAGCAAAACAAGATTTTCCGGGCTTATATTTCCTGTACTCTAGATCTGGAGTTGGCCATTCTTCCAAAGAACCCTGGTTCTTTCATACATATAATTTATATATATGTATATATATAGTGTGTACACACACACACACACGTAGAATTCACATTGAGTCCTCCAGTTTCATTTCCTCACCATAGGGTTCATTCTATATTTCTCTTTTTCCGAATTTGTAATTCTATTCTTCAGTTTTAAGAAATCTATTTTCCATTTTTGTTTGTTTTAGATTTATTTATTTATTTATTTTGGGCAGGAGTCGGGTTGGGGAGGGAGGGGAGCGGGCGGGCCACTTCTATTGGTCTTTCATTTCTCTGTTTTCATTCGTCTTCGTTCTTTGGCTCCTGTGGGCCTCCCATCGCGGTGGCATCTATTGTCGCACGGCACCCGCTCTGGGCGCATGCGCTCCAGAGCTCCGGCTCGGTAATCACACATCGGTCCAGCCGCTCCGAGGCACATGGGATCTTCCCAGGCCAGGGCTCGAACCGGTGCCCCTTGCACTGCAAGGCGGTGTCCTTACCCACTGGACCACCAGGGGAAAGCCCCATTATTTTTAATATATTTATTAAAACAGTCCATCCGTGTGGCAGGATCTCACTTTACCCATAGCACCCCCTCTCCCCTCCCCCCTTACCTGGATGCCTACATGTTCAGTCCTATCTGATGGCTTCTAGAAGATTAGCTCAAGAAATGGAATTGTATGACTTAGAGGAGGACCCTTCTCATTGTTCTGTGGTGACCTAAATGGGAAGGAAATTCAAAAAAGACGGGATATATGTATACATACAGCCAATTCACTTTGCTGTACAGTAAAAACCGATACAGCATTGTAAAGTATCTACACTCCAATAAAAAAATATAATATTTGGACCAGGATTTCCCTAGTGGTCCACTGGGGACGAGTCTGCCTGCCCGTGCAGGGGCCACATGTGCGATCCCTGCTCCGGAAGACTCCACATGCCTCAGGGCCGCTCCACCGTGCACCTCGCGGTCATAGCCCAGGCCCTCTAGAATGCATGCCCTGAAGCGAAGACCTAGCGCCACCAGAAGTAAATTCTACAAAATAAAAAAGTGTTGAAAATAAAAAGGGAACAAGTATAAAAAGACTTCTGTACTGTGATGTGCATTAAAGCACTCATTATAATAGACAAGAAATGGAAACGGTTAACAAATTGAAGACTGACTCAGGGAGGGGGAGGTAATTCTTGATCTGTATAGTGGACTAACTGCAGCCTTTGAAAGAGAGGACACGCGTGTACACTGATATGGAGAAGACAGGTACCATTTAATTTTTACAAAAAGTAATCCACACAGCCACCACTGGAGGAAACTACTTTTTAGAAAGCAAATACATGTATGCCGGAAAAATAGTGGAAGAATATGTGTAAAAATATCAGTAGTGACTATCATGTCTCTGTGTTCTTGTGTGTTTTTAGAGTTTTCTACACCGGCAGTTTTATTTCTGTAATTATAAAAGAGGAGCAATAACTGTCATGTTAAAGCTGGAGGAGCTGCCATTATGGAGAACTAGCAGGTGGACTGAGGCTAAGTGCAGAGGCAGACAGCGGCTGGCTGCCCGTGCGGGACCGTCACGGTGTGTGTTGCACTGTTGCAGATGCGCTGCTCTGCCATGACGACGAGCTGGAGGGGCGCCGGATCGCCTTCATTCTTTACCTGGTTCCTCCCTGGGACGCGAGCTTGGGGGGCACCCTGGACCTGTACAGCGTGGACGGTAAGGCAGAGGTGTGCGCGTCAGCCCAGTGCACACCACATCTGTGCCCCTCAGAGGTGGCTGCTGCCTGTTAACGGGACGACCCCGGGGGAGTGAATGCCAGCCCTGACAGCCGCCTCTCTGAGCGGTGCTTGAAGTATCATTAACTTGAGAGAGAAATTCGAGTCAGTTTAAGATGAGCAGTAGTCAGACCCTGGTTCTGAATGCTGGCCATGGGAGAGGAAAGAGCATGTGCAGCTGGCTGGCTGTGGTTATGCGTCTGCCTGGACCAGTCCAGCTGCCAGGTGGTCAGGGTCCTTTTTTTAATGACTGACACCAGAGCTTGACCCCGTGGGCCTCCCTGGCGGCTCAGCCGGGAAAGACTCCGCCTGCAGTGCGGGAGACACGGGCTCGATCCCTGGTCAGGAAGACCCCCCGGAGGAGGGCACGGCAGCCCGCCCCAGTGTTCTCGCCTGCAGTATTCCATGAACAGAGGAGCCTAAAAGGCTGCAGTCCATGGGGTTCAGAGTCGGGCGTGACTGAGGGAAATACTTAAAGAAGACTGACTCAGGAGGGAGGTACATCGTATAGTGGACTAACTGCAGCCTTTGAAAGAGAGGACACGCTGTACACTGATATGGAGAAGACAGGTACCATTTAATTTTACAAAAGTAATCCACACAGCCACCACTGGAGGAAACTACTTTTAGAAAGCAAATACATGTATGCCGGAAAAATAGTGGAAGAATATGTGTAAAAATATCAGTAGTGACTATCATGTCTCTGTGTTCTTGTGTGTTTTTAGAGTTTTCTACACCGGCAGTTTTATTTCTGTAATTATAAAAGAGGAGCAATAACTGTCATGTTAAAGCTGGAGGAGCTGCCATTATGGAGAACTAGCAGGTGGACTGAGGCTAAGTGCAGAGGCAGACAGCGGCTGGCTGCCCGTGCGGGACCGTCACGGTGTGTGTTGCACTGTTGCAGATGCGCTGCTCTGCCATGACGACGAGCTGGAGGGGCGCCGGATCGCCTTCATTCTTTACCTGGTTCCTCCCTGGGACGCGAGCTTGGGGGGCACCCTGGACCTGTACAGCGTGGACGGTAAGGCAGAGGTGTGCGCGTCAGCCCAGTGCACACCACATCTGTGCCCCTCAGAGGTGGCTGCTGCCTGTTAACGGGACGACCCCGGGGGAGTGAATGCCAGCCCTGACAGCCGCCTCTCTGAGCGGTGCTTGAAGTATCATTAACTTGAGAGAGAAATTCGAGTCAGTTTAAGATGAGCAGTAGTCAGACCCTGGTTCTGAATGCTGGCCATGGGAGAGGAAAGAGCATGTGCAGCTGGCTGGCTGTGGTTATGCGTCTGCCTGGACCAGTCCAGCTGCCAGGTGGTCAGGGTCCTTTTTTTAATGACTGACACCAGAGCTTGACCCCGTGGGCCTCCCTGGCGGCTCAGCCGGGAAAGACTCCGCCTGCAGTGCGGGAGACACGGGCTCGATCCCTGGTCAGGAAGACCCCCCGGAGGAGGGCACGGCAGCCCGCCCCAGTGTTCTCGCCTGCAGTATTCCATGAACAGAGGAGCCTAAAAGGCTGCAGTCCATGGGGTTCAGAGTCGGGCGTGACTGAGCGGCCAACACAAGAGCTTAACTCGAGGAAACATTCAGACCATTTTCCGGCCTTCAGCCGTAAAGGATGGTAGAATAAGAACAGCTGTCACCTAACAGAATTGTGTCAAGATAAACAGATGGAAGCGGGGTGGCACTTGGGATCTAGCTCCCCTTAGAAATTTGCGGACTGTCAAGCCGAAAGGAGACAGCCTGGACGTGGTTGATGATGATGAAGCTCGTTTATGGATGTGTTCTCTCCCGGCGCAGAACACTTTCAGCCGAAGCAGATTGTCAAGTCCCTTATCCCTTCGTGGAACACACTGGTTTTCTTTGAAGTGTCTCCAGTATCCTTTCACCAGGTAAAGACTGTGAGCCACAGATACGTAGAGTGCCAGGGAGCATGCTTTTCTGTCGCCCGCTTTCTGAATGGGACAGCTTCCGGTTGGACTGTCCGACCAGGTGGTTGTCACGTCTAGTGTGAAGGGTCGAAATGAGTGAGCCTTGGCTGGTGGCCTCCCGTCCTCATCTTTGTGTTGATGAACTGCTGGTCTCGCCCGCGCAGGTGTCTGAAGTTGTGTCTGAAGAAAAGTCACGTCTGTCCATCAGCGGCTGGTTTCATGGTCCTTCACTGACCAGGCCCCCCATCTACTTTGAGCCTGTGGTACCTCGGAGCCCTCACATCCCCCAGGATGTAAGGATAAATTCTTTTTGCTGAGGTTCTTATCTTAGAAACTGGCATATCATTTGCTCTTGTTTTTTGTATGTTGGTTGGTTTTAATTAATTTATTTGGCTGTACCGGGTCTTAGGTGCAGCACTTGGTATCTTTATTTCAGCATATGGGATCTTAAGGTGTGGCATGTGAACTCTTAGGTGCAGCATGTGGGATCTAGTTCCCTGACCAGGAATTAAACCCAGGCCTCCTGCATTGGGAGTGCGAAGTCTTAGTCACTGGACCACGAGGGAAGTCCCTGAGCTTTTCTGGTTCTAAAAGCAGCTCACCTGATGATGAAGCTAAGCTTTGAGCTTGCCTTTCCACCCTTAGATACACTTTTGATAGTGTCTTTCTAAAGCAGAGCTTCAAGAATGTTGACAAAGAGACTGTTTTAAAGCTGTGCATATATTTTACTGCTGTGGCATGATGGCAGAACAAAAGCAGTAGGAATTATGAACTCACTCTTTGCATCTGCTGCTCCTTTCTAGCATGAAGTTTTGTATGATTGGATCAACCCTACTTATCTCGACATGGGGTATCAAGCTCAGATTCAAGAAGAATTTGAGGAAAGCTCTGAAATGCTCCTCAAAGAGTTCCTTAAGGTAGGCCAGCAAACCCCGTCCCGTCAGATGATGTCTGGCGCGTAGCCTTGCTGCTTAGGTGGGTAAGCATCTGTTTTGTCCCTGGTTAAATGTTTGTTTCATCCTCTTCTTCAAATGCAATGATAGTGGCTTACATTGGGTATCACTTGCACATTAGAGGGTGAGTCTCTTGGGTGTTTATTTTCCAGGTCTTTAGAGCTGTCGTCACACACACACTTCTGTACTGTGGGACAGTGGTGTGTAGTGCCCGCCCTTTTCATTCTGACGACTGGTGCTTGCTATGTTAAATCACAGAAAGGTTACTAATTAGTACAGTAGTAACCTGTGCTTGAGAGTGCTGCGGTGGCACCTTACAGTGGAGAGGGCACTAGGCTAGAGGTCAGCAGACTGTAGTCGCCTCCTGGCTCTGGTTTCACTGACCTCAGCAAATCAAAGGTCTCAGCTTTTATTTCATCATCACTGAAATGTGGATGATGCCCGCCTTGCCTGTCCTGCGGCGGCGCCACGAGGCCTGAGAGCGGGCACGCACGCAGGCGCAGTGCCTCCCAGGTGACCCGGGCCCCCAGGGAATCAGTCCCAAGGGCTGGTCCCTCCAGGACAAAGGTTGAGAGACAGTGCATTCTGCCACTTTCTTTTGGACTTGTGTAGCTGATAATAGCATATTAAGGAAGGTGAGACATAGTAAATGAACTTGTTTAACCCAACCTAATTCAGCTGACCTAAACCGTGCTTTGGGATCCTCTTTCCTGTTTCACAACTGATAAGAGTTACTGTTTGTGGAACATTCCTTGGGAAAGTGCATTAAAACTAGTATTTATAAGGCCTCTTATGGAGAATATTTAATCAGTTTCTTGTTGGATTTTTTGAATTTAGAATGATGATTAAAAGGAATGAGCTGAGGCCTAAAGAATCTATTATGTAGACATTTTCATTATAACAACATTGACGGTTTATGCATTTTAGTTTTCTTCCTCACATCTTAAGAATTAAAGAATCTGTATTATGATCCTCGCTTTATAAATGCAGGCATTTGAGAGGTCTTGCAGTTTGACCTAAGACAGACAAGCACGTAAGATAGTGGCCCAGGTTGACACTCGGGTCTCTTGGCTCTGACTTCACCGTGTCAGGACTGGGGGGTCTGGCGTGGAAGGGGTGAGGGTCCCCCGCACTTCTAGGAAGGGGCCAGGGCGGCTCTGCAGAGCTGCCGTAGCTGCGCCACCTGTGTGGGATGTAAGGCGATCTGCTCCCCGCTGCTTCGTTTCCTCATTTTCCAGCCTGAGAAATTTGCAGCGGTGTGTGAGGCTCTGGAGAAAGGAGGTGTGGAGTGGAGCAGCCGAGGCCCCCCTAACAAAAGGTAGGGGTCATCATCTAAGCCATTTGCTTTCACATTCAACACCTGCCTGTCCATGTCTCTCTGAGGCTCACCTCCAATATCGGATGTTGTGTGTCAGTTATACTTCAGTTTTTAAAAAATATTTATTGGCTCTGCTGGGTCTGCGTTGCTACGTTTGGGTTTTCTCTGCTGGTGAGTGGGAGCTCCTTGCTGGTTGTGGTGCGACGGTGCCTCTTTGTGGTGGTTTCTCTGGTTGCGGAGCACAGGCTCTGGAGCACACGGACCTCAGTCGTTGCAGCACACAGACTTAGTTGCTCCACAGCATGTGGGATCCCCCCAGACCAGGGTTGGAACCCGTGTCCCCTGCATTGCACGGTGGATCCTTCCCCACTGGACCACCAGGGAAGTCCCGAAGCTCACTGTGTAACAACTGAGGATCTGGTGACCTAGGTCCGGGTTCAGGGAGAGAGGCACCAAGCCACTGATCAGCTCTCACCCCATGAGGGATGCTGTGTCTGTGTCATGTGATGAATGCTGCGTGTGGCTGCTCTCCAGGTTTTACGAGAAGGCTGAGGAGAACCAGCTTCCTGACATTCTGAGGGACTGCATGGCACTGTTCCGCTCCGAGGCAATGTTCCTGCTCCTCTCCAACTTCACAGGCCTGAAGCTTCACTTCCTGGCGCCTTCAGAAGAGGAGGAGCCTGTCGACAAAAACGAGCAAGCAGACGCCTCTGCGGCCAACACTGACCAAGGGGCTAGCCACAGCTCCTCAGAACCAGGGAACAGTTGGGCGGCCACCAGCGACAGCAGTCAGCAGAGCGACGGGCCGACGGACCCAGAGCCAGAGCAAGACGAAGCAGAGAAAGGTGAGCTGGAGCTTCCCGGGTGGTCTAGTGGGTAAAGACACCGCCTTGCAGTGCAAGGGGCGCCGGTTGGATCCCTGGCCTGGGAAGATCCCACGTCCCGCGGAGCGGCTGGACCGATGTGTCCAATCACCGAGCCGGAGCTCTGGAGCGCATGCGCCCAGAGCCGGTGCTCTGCGACAACAGAGGCCACCACGATGGGAGGCCCACACGGGCCAAAGCACAAAGATGGGTGAAAATGGATAAATGAAAGACCAATAGAAGTGGCCAAAAAAAAAAAAAAAAAATTAGGGGGCAGGGGGCAGCTGAAGTATGTATTCCATCTGAAATTCACTGTAGTCAGCTTTTTTTCATTATAAGGCTTATATGTTATATATATATAGTGTTATCATAGAGCCCCAGGTCAGCTGAAGGTTTATGGAAACGGTTTCTCTGTAGTGCTGCACTGCTCCTAATTATCATTCTTATACAATCTAGCAATCGAGGTAATTTTTTTCTGACCTTCTGTTGTGTTTTTCTTAGAATCAAGTGTTCCCACATGCCAGGGGGAACTGAGGCATTGGAAGACCGGTCACTACACTCTAATCCACGACAACAGCAAGACAGAGTTTGCCCTGGACTTACTGCTCTACTGTGGCTGTGCAGGTAAGAGGGAGGGTCGCTCCTGGGCGAGCCTCTAACTGCCCCACGCAGAAGTGCCCTGCTTCGGCCCCGGTCCTGAGCTGCCTGCGGGAAGGGCCTTAGGGGTCATGAGCTTCAGCCTTCCCGCTCAGGGTACTGTCTGTGCCTGTGCCTGAGGTGTGGGAGGTGGACCAGATCATGCTTCCTCTTTAAGGAAGCCCCAGAGCTTTCCCGCACTTGTCCTTCCGGGGAGATTTTAGGTTTCAGTCCTTACTCAGTGTTGGTTCAGTGATCATTCAGGCTTCTCAGTCAGAGTCAGTTACGACTGAACTCCCAGGTCCCCCTGTGGTGAGCGGCGTGGACTCAGTGGTTCAAACAGGTGACATAACTCTTGCAGTAGAGCTTTCTGAACGCTGTTTGTTTGCCCTTTGTAAGGCTGGGAGCCAGAGTATGGTGGTTTTACCTCCTACATCGCCAAAGGAGAAGACGAAGAGGTAAGTTGCTCTAAGAGCAGACCGTCCTTTCTAGTTCTTAAAGATGTTTTCATTCTTCAGAGATCCAGTTGTGCTGACTTTCTGCAGTGTATCGGCTGATGAATCCGCGTCGGTCTGTCTGGCAGTGGTTCTGATTTCTAGTAGAACGTATTCAGCAGGGAATAAAGATGCTAAACAAACACTTGGCGTTCTACCCCAGCTAAGAAATTGTAAATAAATAAGACTGAGTGCATTCCCAAGAATCCTTCAGCGTAGGAAGAAATAGAGGCATTAGGTAAAGCCTTTCTGGTTGTGGACTGGAGTGAGGCTCGCTGGAACATGTCTTGACAGCTGGATCAGTGGCTCTTCCTTTTGAAGGACCTCTGTGGCCAGAGTCTGAGTGTTTGCTGTGGGACCGTCTTAAGAGGTGAGCGTGTAACCTGTGTTCTGAGGTGTCTGTCACTGTGTCTGCCTGTTTCAGCTGCTAACAGTGAATCCAGAGAACAATTCTTTGGCGTTGGTCTACAGAGACAGAGAAACTCTAAAATTTGTCAAGCACATTAACCACCGAAGCCTGGAACAAAAGAAAACCTTCCCAGACAGAACAGGTTTCTGGGACTTTTCATTTGTCTACTATGAATGATGAGGCTGGGCGGAGCTGGACAAGAGGAGACCCCTCCTGAGGACTGGGGCGTCTGGAAGAGCCAGGCATCCTGTGAGGGAGAGCCACGAGGTGACCCGTGGGACGGCGCTCTTCGACTGTGGGGCTCCTCATCGCTGTCCTCAGTCTAGACCTTGAGCTACGTACTTACCTCTCGATTTTTTTAAAAAAAGGATTTTGTCTTAATATTCGGTTCTTCATTTTCCATATTGGCTTCGTCAGTAATCTGATTAAAATTTGGTAAAACGTGTGACAGGATGTACCCTTTGGAGCATTTGCAGGTGTACAGCAGAGTGACGCTGAGCACGTTCACACTCTCATGGGGCCTGCTCCCTCCCTCCCCCTCCAGAGCTGCCCCAGCCTTCCCTCCCCCGTCCCTGGCAGCCACCATCCCCCTTTGTCTCTAGAAATCTAACTTCTGTTTGTCTTCTTGTGACTGGCTTATTTCACTTAGCCTAAACTCTTCAAGGTTTTCCAGTGGGTGATTTCTTAAAATACTAACGTATGTATATATTCTTAAACTATTTTAAGAAATATATACATACACACTCACTCATAAATGTGTGACTGTAGTTTCTGTCCTTCACCGGCTCACTGGTTTAGGTGACAGAGCCTTACCCCGCCTTGATGCTGGGCCCCCTTTGCTTCCTCCACTGCCTGTCTGCTTTGCTCCACGGACGCTGGACTGTACAGACGTGCAGTGTGCGGCGTCTCCCCTCACCTGGCCTGGAGCCACGTGGTGCCAGGAGACCTCTGGTCTGTGGCGAGGCTGCTGCCATGGTCTCCAGGTGCCCCCTGTTCCTCCGTGCTGGAGCCGTGCCGCCAGTGCGACTAACCAATTCTGTCCTCGTTTATGGCCTTCATTTCCCAAATCCGGTAGGGTCAGCTGTCCCACAAGCCTTTCTTTTAAGAGACCAGGTGTTAAAGGCTATGTCAGAATTCTCAGAGGCTGTCCTTTTTGTTACATTCTTTTCACCCTGGACTGTTTGGGGGGCTGTGTGATACCTGCTCCCAGTGTGCGTGGTGGTGCTCAGAGCGCCGTCCACTGAAAGAGGCTATTGTCACCCCACGCCAGTGCTGCCTCTCTAACCTTCTCTTTGCTATATTTATTATTAGCTCTTGCAGTAGCTTTTCTTTGGGATTTTATAGGTTAATAGCAAAAGCATTGGGCTTTGTCCTTTATATCTCCTAAAACTTGGGAGTACTAAAATTTCCTTTTAAATGAAGAAAATGAGTTTCACTTTCAGATTCTAAGTTAATGGTTTCAAAATTTTAATCATGTACCTCAATCAGTAAAAAGCAATGTTTTAACATGTGTGCTCATATTTATAAATTCTATACAATTTCTGGACTAATATTCAGTATTGGTGGTTACAAAACAAACTGATTTCTTTGGTGGGGGTGGGTGGGCCACTTCTATTGGTCTTTCATTTATCTATTTTCACCCATCTTTGTTGTTTGGCCCGCGCAGGCCTCCCATCACGGCAGCCCCCTGTCATCACAGAGCACCGGCTCTGGGCGCATGCGCTCCAGAGCTCTGGCTCAGTAGTTGGACACATCGGTCTAGCTGCTCTGCAGCACGTGGGATCTTCCCAGGCCAGGGATCGAACCAGCACCCCTTGCACTGCAAGGCGGTGTCCTTACCCACTGGACCACCAGGGAAGCCCACAAACAGTGATTTTTAAAAGATGAACTGAATTCGTTCTCATCTGTTGTCTTTCTCCACTGACGTGGCGGGGACCATTTACATGCACGCCAGTTTGGGGAGCACAAGATGGTAACCATAGCTACTGACAGCCGTGTGGGTTACAACTACTGCTTGGTGAGTGGTTTAAGTTTCACATCTTACAAGTTCCTGCAGACTGAGGGAGATGGCGAAGGACAGCGAGGCCTGGCATGCTGCCGTCCACGGGGTCTCAAAGAGTCGGACACAGCTGAGTGAACTGAACTGCAAGTCGTCCCTATAGATCACTTTTGCTAACACCTCCCAGTTGCACGTACCTGGAGCAGGGCTGAGCAGGTGTGGAGAACAGGTGGAGACTGGTGGTTCTAGGTAACATCGAAGTGCTGTGGACCACGGAGTCCATGTCTCAGCCTCCTACACAAGGGTTAAAATGTTACTGCATTCCCCTTGATCTCAGTGTGTCTGCAGTCTGTCTGCACGCCTTCCACGCTCTACAGGATGCTGGTGTCCAGGGCAAGAGAGTCCCCGGGAGCCGGGCTGTGAAGCTGCTGCCAGGTACATCACCTCAGGGGAGCCTCTTGGGTTGCGAAAGGTGGTGTAATTTGCAGGCCACTGCTCGGCACTGAGGTACCAGCGGTGGCAAAGGTGCTTTTCCTTGGTATTTCCTTCTTCATTTTAGTTTTGGTAGGGGCCGCTATGGACAACTGTTAAGCAGCCAGAGGGATTACAGCATGAGCATCTTTTTATACTCCTTGCAGCTAGACTGATGTTCACTTGTAAAAATGTCATCTCTTCATTCTTACAATTCCTTTTAATAAAGGAAGATTTTTTCCCCCCAGAGAGAATAATGGCTTTATGTCCTTTATCGGATTACCTATATAATGCATGTTCATTGTGAAGACCATGTTAAAATATAGTCGCCTAGAATCCCACCATCCTGTGGCAGACACTGTGCGCTGTGTAATGTGTCAGTTTGGCTAGACTGACCTACGTTTCCCAGGATTCCCTTCCCTCTGATGCCAGTTACAAAGTCTGGCTAAATCGCGTTCGACTGACCCCGTGGAGTGTAGCCTGCCAGGCTCCTTTGTCTATAGGATTTCCCAGGCGAGAATACTGGAGTGGGTTTCCAGTCAGACTAAGCCACAAATTCTTGTGCGAAATACGGAGAGCCAGAGTGAAGCGGTGGCTGTTCTGTAGCTCGCAGACACCGTATGGAACGGCTTACCTGGAGGCTCACCGCCTCGGTGTGAATCCGCGTCTGCACCTGCAGCTGCTGCGTCCTCCCCTGGCTCTTGCTGCAGCTTCTCTGATGAAGGGTCTCCCTGCACTGCCAAGGTCAGAGGCAAGGACTGACACAGATCTTAATGTGTCTTGGTAGGCTGCAGCTCATGTCCCTGACTTCTAGCTTGTTCTTGTTCTTCCCAACCCTTTATGCCTGCCTATCCTGTGGGCTTCAGGTTCTAGCATCAGACTAAAAAACGTACGCCTCTGCCCCATCCTATAGGTATATAAGGTCAAGTCCCCATGACAGATCCCTTTTATCATGTGAACCATCGTGTAAGTTAATTTCACAAAGTTATTTTGAAAGCATATTAGTATTTCTGTCAAGAGAAGGGAAATTAAATAAGGCAAGGCTTCCCTGGTGGTCCAGTGGGTTAAGGACACCGCCTTGCAGTGCAAGGGGCACTGGTTTGATCCCTGGCCTGGGAAGATCCCACGTGCTACGGGAGCAGCTGGACTGATGTGTCCAACTACCGAGCCGGAGCTCTGGAGCGCATGTGCCCAGAGCTGATGCTCTGCAACGAGAGAGGCCAGTGCAATGGGAGGCCCACACAGGCCAAAGGACAAAGATAAATAAATGAAAGATTAGTAGAAGGCCAAAAAAAAAAAAAATTACGGCAGAACACTGTAAATAATCTAATTTCAGCCCCTCATTTAAAGATGTAGAAAAATGAAACCTAGAAGAGAAAGAGGCTGTTCATGTTTTGAACTTGGCTTTTCTACAGCTCATTGCTTGCCTTCCAAACTCCTAAAGAATGTGGTGTTTCTTTCCCATAGAATTCTGAAAAATACCAGTGCTTGGGCTGCCTCTCCCAGACCAGCATTTCCTCAACAAAAAAGATTCTGGCTAAATCGCGTTCGACTGACCCCGTGGAGTGTAGCCTGCCAGGCTCCTTTGTCTATAGGATTTCCCAGGCGAGAATACTGGAGTGGGTTTCCAGTCAGACTAAGCCACAAATTCTTGTGCGAAATACGGAGAGCCAGAGTGAAGCGGTGGCTGTTCTGTAGCTCGCAGACACCGTATGGAACGGCTTACCTGGAGGCTCACCGCCTCGGTGTGAATCCGCGTCTGCACCTGCAGCTGCTGCGTCCTCCCCTGGCTCTTGCTGCAGCTTCTCTGATGAAGGGTCTCCCTGCACTGCCAAGGTCAGAGGCAAGGACTGACACAGATCTTAATGTGTCTTGGTAGGCTGCAGCTCATGTCCCTGACTTCTAGCTTGTTCTTGTTCTTCCCAACCCTTTATGCCTGCCTATCCTGTGGGCTTCAGGTTCTAGCATCAGACAAAAAAACGACGCCTCTGCCCCATCCTATAGGTATATAAGGTCAAGTCCCCATGACAGATCCCTTTTATCATGTGAACCATCGTGTAAGTTAATTTCACAAAGTTATTTTGAAAGCATATTAGTATTTCTGTCAAGAGAAGGGAAATTAAATAAGGCAAGGCTTCCCTGGTGGTCCAGTGGGTTAAGGACACCGCCTTGCAGTGCAAGGGGCACTGGTTTGATCCCTGGCCTGGGAAGATCCCACGTGCTACGGGAGCAGCTGGACTGATGTGTCCAACTACCGAGCCGGAGCTCTGGAGCGCATGTGCCCAGAGCTGATGCTCTGCAACGAGAGAGGCCAGTGCAATGGGAGGCCCACACAGGCCAAAGGACAAAGATAAATAAATGAAAGATTAGTAGAAGGCCAAAAAAAAAAAAAATTACGGCAGAACACTGTAAATAATCTAATTTCAGCCCCTCATTTAAAGATGTAGAAAAATGAAACCTAGAAGAGAAAGAGGCTGTTCATGTTTTGAACTTGGCTTTTCTACAGCTCATTGCTTGCCTTCCAAACTCCTAAAGAATGTGGTGTTTCTTTCCCATAGAATTCTGAAAAATACCAGTGCTTGGGCTGCCTCTCCCAGACCAGCATTTCCTCAACAAAAAAGATTCAGCTGCGATGTCTCTTTAAGTATCATAATATACTTACCACTATTACAACTGAATGAGAAAATACAAAGTCTGTTAAAAGGGTCCTTGGTAGAGTGAGTGACACCAGAGGCAGGCCCTCCAGCTCGCGTGAACAGGACATTCCTGCAAAAACAGGTAATTCTCTGATATAAAAAAATCAGTCCACATAGACAGTTGAAAACTACTTGGAACTTGCCTGTGTGGCTTCATTTCAGGAAGAATAGACTTCTGCATCACACAAATAAAAGAGGACTCATGAGCTTGTGCATATAGTGTGGGCGGGGGCCAGATGGGGAACAGGCAAAAATGCCAAGCGCCGGGTGTCCTGCTGTACATTAGTGTCATCGTCAAACTGGAGTTGACTTAAGTTTGTCATCACAGGACCCTGCAGTGGCAGCTTTGTAAATGCTAATTATAACGTACATCATTCTAGTACAGCACTTCTAGGGTTGCGTAACAGTTGTGGAGTTCCTACTTCTAACGCTGACAGGCTTACCGAGGACAGACACTTCCACAAAGAACAGAGGGTGCTGCTCTAGGCTCAAAGAACTGGCTTAGCACCAGGGGAGGACTGAGCTGATTAAGACGCAGCCCCTGCTGTCACCTAATAGAGGATTAACATTTATATAAATATAGAATATATGAGTTAAGAATAGACACAGGAGAGGGAAGGTCTCCTGAGAGAGCATCTGAAGTCAGCCTTGATGTTTCAGAGGGCTTCCCTGGTGGCTCAGATGGTAAAAAGTCAGCCTGCACTATGTCAGACTCAGGTTTGGTCCCTGGTTTGGGGAGATCCCCCAGAGGAGAGCATGGCAGCCCACTCCAGTATCCTTGCCTGGAGACTCCCACGGACAGAGGAGCCTGGCGGGCTGTCGTCCACAGGGCCACAGAGTCAGGCACAACTGAGTGACTAACACTTGTATTAGAACAGGCAGACATGGTGAGATAAAAACCATACTCACTCTAAAATACTAAATATCTGGGGCTTCCCCGGTGGTCCAGTCCACCTTGCAGTGCAAGGGGTACCGGTTTGATCCCTGACCTGGGAGGATCCCACGTGCCGAGAAGTGGCCGAACTGGTGTGTCCAAATTACAAGCCAGCACTCTGGAGCGCATGCGCCCAGAGCTGGTGCTCTGCAACAAGAGAGGCCAGTGCAGTGGGAGGCCGAAGAATAAAGATGAATGAAAAATAAAATATCAATAAAAAGAGGCCAAAATTAAAATCCTAAATATCTGTATCTGGGGGTGGGGGGGGAGGGTGACTTAAAAGCAGACGCTTAAAAAATGAATAAAAAGCTTTAACAAAATTCAGTAACAAAACAGAACTTAAGCTGTGGCTTCTGTGAACCACTCAGATTTTTTCACAATAGAAAATTTGGCAAGAAAATAAGAGAAATAGCTGATAACCAATTTTTCTCTAAGCTGAACATGACATCTAAGGGGATAAAAATGTGGATTTGTGTTCTGTGAACATTCGCATCTCATCTAGTACTCACCTGGGGATAGTCTGAAATAGCACAAAGGACTGTGACTATTTGGTTTCAAACTCCACACTGCGACTTACCGAGCGCTGGGACCCTGTGGGAAACATTCTGCCTCTGAGTTCAGAGACACCTAACATCAAAAGGATCAGATAATGTGAAAATAACCTGTTCATAGTCTGTAGGTCAGGGCTATGAAACATACATTGCTGCAGGTTGACTCCTTCAGCCCTTGTCCACAAACATTTTTAGGTTGTAAGAAGTTCGGGAGCTGAAGTCCTTGATGTTTCAGAGGGCTTCCCTGGTGGCTCAGATGGTAAAAAGTCAGCCTGCACTATGTCAGACTCAGGTTTGGTCCCTGGTTTGGGGAGATCCCCCAGAGGAGAGCATGGCAGCCCACTCCAGTATCCTTGCCTGGAGACTCCCACGGACAGAGGAGCCTGGCGGGCTGTCGTCCACAGGGCCACAGAGTCAGGCACAACTGAGTGACTAACACTTGTATTAGAACAGGCAGACATGGTGAGATAAAAACCATACTCACTCTAAAATACTAAATATCTGGGGCTTCCCCGGTGGTCCAGTCCACCTTGCAGTGCAAGGGGTACCGGTTTGATCCCTGACCTGGGAGGATCCCACGTGCCGAGAAGTGGCCGAACTGGTGTGTCCAAATTACAAGCCAGCACTCTGGAGCGCATGCGCCCAGAGCTGGTGCTCTGCAACAAGAGAGGCCAGTGCAGTGGGAGGCCGAAGAATAAAGATGAATGAAAAATAAAATATCAATAAAAAGAGGCCAAAATTAAAATCCTAAATATCTGTATCTGGGGGTGGGGGAGGGTGACTTAAAAGCAGGCGCTTAAAAATGAATAAAAAGCTTTAACAAAATTCAGTAACAAAACAGAACTTAAGCTGTGGCTTCTGTGAACCACTCAGATTTTTTCACAATAGAAAATTTGGCAAGAAAATAAGAGAAATAGCTGCTAACCAATTTTTCTCTAAGCTGAACATGACATCAAAGGGGGATAAAATGTGGATTTGTGTTCTGTGAACATTCGCATCTCATCTAGTACTCACCTGGGGATAGTCTGAAATAGCACAAAGGACTGTGACTATTTGGTTTCAAACTCCACACTGCGACTTACCGAGCGCTGGGACCCTGTGGGAAACATTCTGCCTCTGAGTTCAGAGACACCTAACATCAAAAGGATCAGATAATGTGAAAATAACCTGTTCATAGTCTGTAGGTCAGGGCTATGAAACATACATTGCTGCAGGTTGACTCCTTCAGCCCTTGTCCACAAACATTTTTAGGTTGTAAGAAGTTCGGGAGCTGAAGAACAGAATGACCTTTAATGAGATGATTCTTTTTAAGTATTGGTCACTCAGCCATGTCCACTCTGTGACCCTGTGGACTGTAGCCTGCCAGGCTCAATGCCATACACTTTAAGGGCTTCACAGGTGGCACTAGTGGTAAAGAACCTGCCAATGCAGGAAACACAAGAGACGCAGGTTCCATCCCTGGGTTAGGAAGATCCCTGGGAGAGGGGAATGGCAACCCACTCCAGTATCCTCACCTGGAAAAATCCCATGGGCAGAGGAGCATAGTGGGCTACAGTCCATGGGGTCACAGAGAGTCAAACACAACTGGGCACATACAATTTAAAAACAGCACTGGATTTCCCTGGTGGTCCAGTGGATAAAAATCCACCTGCCAATGGAGAGGACATGGGTTCAGTACTTGGTTTCCCATATGCTATAGGGCATTAAGCCCATGCCCCGCAACTACTGAAGCCTGTGTACGCAGAGCCCATGTGCTCCACAAGAGAAACCCCTGCAATGAGAAGCCTGCACACCGAACTAGAGCAGCCCCCAGTTGCCACAATTAGGGAAAGCCTGTGCACAGCAGCAAGGATCCAGCACAACCAAAGCATATAAATAGAATTTTTAAAAATTAAAAAAGTCAGATGCTTTTTAAACCAGTACCAATTAGAGATTATCATCTCAAAAAGTTTAAGTCAGACTATGGCTAACCTACGGCTAACCAGAGAAAGACCCAACAGTGGAACCTGAGTTTGCCAGTAGCTCTGTGGTTAACCCCTGCGCTTCAGTCTCCTCATCTTTGAAGCAAATAAAAGATACTTCACTATTTTGGAGATTGCAGAAGACAGCATAGTATACATGGATATCTTTTGAGCTCCCAGGTTTCAAAATGCAAAACAAAGGTATTACGGGGCCCCGATAAAGTTCTATTTGGTTTCAAACTCCACACTGCGACTTACGGCGCTGGGACCCTGTGGGAAACATTCTGCCTCTGAGTTCAGAGACACCTAACATCAAAAGGATCAGATAATGTGAAAATAACCTGTTCATAGTCTGTAGGTCAGGGCTATGAAACATACATTGCTGCAGGTTGACTCCTTCAGCCCTTGTCCACAAACATTTTTAGGTTGTAAGAAGTTCGGGAGCTGAAGAACAGAATGACCTTTAATGAGATGATTCTTTTTAAGTATTGGTCACTCAGCCATGTCCACTCTGTGACCCTGTGGACTGTAGCCTGCCAGGCTCAATGCCATACACTTTAAGGGCTTCACAGGTGGCACTAGTGGTAAAGAACCTGCCAATGCAGGAAACACAAGAGACGCAGGTTCCATCCCTGGGTTAGGAAGATCCCTGGGAGAGGGGAATGGCAACCCACTCCAGTATCCTCACCTGGAAAAATCCCATGGGCAGAGGAGCATAGTGGGCTACAGTCCATGGGGTCACAGAGAGTCAAACACAACTGGGCACATACAATTTAAAAACAGCACTGGATTTCCCTGGTGGTCCAGTGGATAAAAATCCACCTGCCAATGGAGAGGACATGGGTTCAGTACTTGGTTTCCCATATGCTATAGGGCATTAAGCCCATGCCCCGCAACTACTGAAGCCTGTGTACGCAGAGCCCATGTGCTCCACAAGAGAAACCCCTGCAATGAGAAGCCTGCACACGAACTAGAGCAGCCCCCAGTTGCCACAATTAGGGAAAGCCTGTGCACAGCAGCAAGGATCCAGCACAACCAAAGCATATAAATAGAATTTTTAAAAATTAAAAAAGTCAGATGCTTTTTAAACCAGTACCAATTAGAGATTATCATCTCAAAAAGTTTAAGTCAGACTATGGCTAACCTACGGCTAACCAGAGAAAGACCCAACAGTGGAACCTGAGTTTGCCAGTAGCTCTGTGGTTAACCCCTGCGCTTCAGTCTCCTCATCTTTGAAGCAAATAAAAGATACTTCACTATTTTGGAGATTGCAGAAGACAGCATAGTATACATGGATATCTTTTGAGCTCCCAGGTTTCAAAATGCAAAACAAAGGTATTACGGGGGCAGACTCATTAAAGCTCACATTTCAGAAATAGAAAAGGTTCTCCTCCATAGCCAAATGGAGGCAGGCCGCTGGTAAAGTTAATTTACCACTGAGGAAAGGCCTGGGAACTGTATATTCTCTCTGAGGTTGCATATTGGCCAGGATTCTGATGCAGAGAACAGTGTCTTCGCTAGACAATTTGAATAAAAGGATTGCTGCCTGCCAGATGGTTTACAGGATTACTACAGTGGTCAAAAAATCCCTGCAGGATGCAATTCCAGAATCTATTCTCATGTCTGCACTGCAAAACCAGGCTGCCAAAGGCGCTGCTCTTGCCAAACCAGGAAGCTGCTTGTGAGACCCGGAGGCACCCTGTATTACAGAGATACAGGATTGCCTCAGCCTGAGCCACTACAACAGCTGGTTGCTGCAGGTTCCGGAACAGCCTCACTGTTCCATTCAGGAACCCTCATGTGCAAAACCAGGAAGCTGCCACTCAAGCTCCAGGGGCCCACATAGCTTGTCCCCTATCCAGAATCTGCTACATGGGCAAGCCTCAGAGACGAAGTGGCTCCAGAACCGAGCCAGCCCTGCTGTAACCCACACTGGTCAAGTGCATGCCAGGTGTCCCATTTCTCTTGTTCAAATTCCAGGTCTCATCTGACTGCATCTGAAACAGAAGCTGAATCAACCCTAGATCATCAGCAGAAAATGAACTGGAGAAATCTGTTTCAGCTTCCTGCTTTCCACAGGAAAGGGAAGTCACACTCAAAGAAAACTGCAGTAGATACTCTGAACCCAACTTCTGCAACTGCATCAGACTTCACTCTCACTTCTCTGAAAACACTTTCAAGAGTTTTCGGCTCTGAAAACACCAAACTTTTATTTTGTTAAGAGAATTTGATTCACCTTTGGACCAAAATCTATAACATTCCTACTGTAAAAAGTTCTTAATAAATCCATACTTGGGACTTCCCTGGTGGTCCAGTGGTTAAGAATCCGCCCCCCAGGGGCGCTGTGCGACAGCCTGGAGGGGTGGGATGGGGGGATATACTATGACTAATCTGGGATCATACATATTTATAAACAACAAAACTCTGTAAAAGTAAAAAGTAAAATAAAAATTAAAAAAAAAAAAAAAAGAATCCACCCCCCCAAAACAAGGGACATGGATTTGATCCATGGTCAGGGAATTAAGATCCCACTTGTGACGGGGCAGCTAGTCCCGGGCACAGCTAGAGAGTCCACCTGCTACAACGAAGACCCCTTGTGCTGCAACTAAGGCCCTGTGCAGCCAAGTAAGCAATTTTAAAGCAAATAAATATATATATATTCAATAAATTGATTTGAGCTTTTGTAAAACGGTGCACAAAATGAATATCCATATTTTTTCCTCCACATAACACAAATGGTTTTATGCAGTTCTGATCTGGTGGTGATTTTACAGTCAACACAATGCGCAACAGCTTTAAGTTCTAGTGAAAGACTATTAACCTGTTTTTAATTACAAATTCAATGACAGTTTCAAAAAAAAAAAGATATATCTAAACACTGACTTTTTACACATGTACAGAAAAACTGGACTTTGAAGCCCTAATGTTTCAAAAATACTCGTTTTCCTCCATACAAACCTAGTATTATTCAGCAACAGGACAACTGTTTCTGAAAATAGAAAGTGAATATACTTCTCAAATGGAATGTGGTCTTTCATTGGTACCGTTCCCCCAAGGTTACTTTCCCTCTCAGCATCTTAGGTTCACCAAGATGTGATCCAAAGAAAGCCAGCCCTGAAGTTGACGGAAAAATCTTTTCTAGCAACTTGGTTACCTATTTTTCCACTCCTATGAAGAAGCTGTCCCCACCGCATGATTCGGAACAGCATGTTGATATTGTTGCTTAATTGCGTCTCGACAAGCAGAGATCACCTGGTTCTTCGGTTTTCCAACTGTCAGAAGAAACGTCAAATCCATGTGAACCAAAGACAATCTGCAACTGATCAAGAGTTTTCGGCTCTGAAAACACCAAACTTTTATTTTGTTAAGAGAATTTGATTCACCTTTGGACCAAAATCTATAACATTCCTACTGTAAAAAGTTCTTAATAAATCCATACTTGGGACTTCCCTGGTGGTCCAGTGGTTAAGAATCCGCCCCCCAGGGGCGCTGTGCGACAGCCTGGAGGGGTGGGATGGGGGGATATACTATGACTAATCTGGGATCATACATATTTATAAACAACAAAACTCTGTAAAAGTAAAAAGTAAAATAAAAATTAAAAAAAAAAAAAAAAGAATCCACCCCCCCAAAACAAGGGACATGGATTTGATCCATGGTCAGGGAATTAAGATCCCACTTGTGACGGGGCAGCTAGTCCCGGGCACAGCTAGAGAGTCCACCTGCTACAACGAAGACCCCTTGTGCTGCAACTAAGGCCCTGTGCAGCCAAGTAAGCAATTTTAAAGCAAATAAATATATATATATTCAATAAATTGATTTGAGCTTTTGTAAAACGGTGCACAAAATGAATATCCATATTTTTTCCTCCACATAACACAAATGGTTTTATGCAGTTCTGATCTGGTGGTGATTTTACAGTCAACACAATGCGCAACAGCTTTAAGTTCTAGTGAAAGACTATTAACCTGTTTTTAATTACAAATTCAATGACAGTTTCAAAAAAAAAAAGATATATCTAAACACTGACTTTTTACACATGTACAGAAAAACTGGACTTTGAAGCCCTAATGTTTCAAAAATACTCGTTTTCCTCCATACAAACCTAGTATTATTCAGCAACAGGACAACTGTTTCTGAAAATAGAAAGTGAATATACTTCTCAAATGGAATGTGGTCTTTCATTGGTACCGTTCCCCCAAGGTTACTTTCCCTCTCAGCATCTTAGGTTCACCAAGATGTGATCCAAAGAAAGCCAGCCCTGAAGTTGACGGAAAAATCTTTTCTAGCAACTTGGTTACCTATTTTTCCACTCCTATGAAGAAGCTGTCCCCACCCGCATGATTCGGAACAGCATGTTGATATTGTTGCTTCGAATTGCGTCTCGACAAGCAGAGATCACCTGGTTCTTCGGTTTTCCAACTGTCAGAGAAGAAACGTCAAATCCATGTGAACCAAAGACAATTACAGTGAAATTAGAAATAAGAGGCCATCTTTTGAAACAACGCAAAACTAGGGTAGAAAAGAGACAGGTAGGACAAATTTCACTAATTTATCTTACCATTCCCTAAAAAAAAAAAAAAAAAAAAGCCCTTGTGAAGGACTATATCGCAGATAAGCTTAGAGACCTTCTCCCACCTAGAAACCAAGGGTTACTTTCACAGAAAAAGGTCAAAGCTCATATCCATTTAGCATAGGTCATTCTAAAAAGCGGTCAAAGCACTGATCTTTAAAATAGCAGCTTCCAGGTATAAATGTCTGGCTGACATTTCTGCTTCCTGTGGTTTATTCTGTTCTTTTTGTAAATTTTAAGTTGGACACTTAATAATTTTCAGTCTTCTCCCCTGCCCCCCCCCCATAGGAGTATTTAAGGCTTTCCTCTTGGGTACATGTCACTAGGGTTTTCTTTAGAGGATGCAGCAAGATCTAAGAAAAGGAGCGAAGGGCTTCTTCATGACTCAGTGGTAAAGAGTCCACCTGCCCATGCAAGGGACATGGGTTCGATTCCTGGTCCAGGAAGATCCCAGATGCCTCAGGATAACTAGCCTGTGGGCATCACAACTACTGAGCCTATGCTCTAGAGCCCATGAGCTGTAACTCCTGAAGCCCTTGTGCCTAGAGTTGGTGCTCTGCAACAAGAGAAACCACTGCAGTGAGAAGCCTACAGCTCTCAACCAGAGAGTAGCTCCTGCTTGCCACGATTGAAGAAGGCCTAAGGGCAGCAACAGAGACCGGGTATGGCCCTGGAAGATGCCATGTGCCATGGAGCGGCTGGACTGGTGTATCCAATTACAAGCCAGCACTGTGGAGCACATGCGCCCAGAGCCAGTGCTCTGCAAGGAGAGAGGCCGCTGCGATGGGAGGCCCACACAGGCCAAAGAATAAAGATGGATGAAAATAAATAAATAAAAACAATCAGAGAGGCCAAAAATTAAAAAAAAAAAGATAAAAAGGAGCTAAAAGTGTGCTTCCCCTCTGAAGTCTGCAGATGGAGGCCAGACAGTAGGCTGACTAAACTCAGTGCATCATACCAACTTGAGTGTGAAAAGTATCTCTGTAGATTTAAGCCCTGATAGGAATTCTTGAAGCTGCCCCCATCGTCAGTGGTTCTAGCCACAAACTACAATGAAATGAGTGCTACACAAAGAGACTTACCACGCAGACGACCTGCTCTTTGAATGGCTTGATTCACTGCTTTGAGGCTTCCCAACAGCTCCGTGTGATTGTTACCGTGAATCTTATATCTATTGAGCAAGTCTTTATTAAGGTCATAGAGTTCCGTGTAGCGATTCTTCATTGTTTTCCTGTGCACATCAAAAGAAATTGAACCACCATCCCTCAATATGGCAGTTTGCTTAAATGAAAAGACTTGCAGACTTCTTAGACACATTTAATAAAGGCACAAACCAGATTTTTAGCTGTATCGTCATTAAAACAGGATAACTGCTAAAGTCTGCTTTGAAAACATGGAGAATATGCTATGAAATAGTCTGTGTCTTCCAGATAAATGGAAGGCAGGTGTCCTTCCTTGGTTATTGATCTGTGGTTTGTCTGAATTTAGGAACCAAGAATTATCGTGCCCATGACGTGAGAGGTGGGGGAAAGTGAGCAGAGGTAGCAAGCCGACCAAGCTTCAGTAACACTGATAGTTTCCTATCAAGTTAAACATACACTTCCTGTACAGCCCAGCAACCACAGAAGACACACTCCACCAAAAGAAATGGAAGCACGTTTGCAACAAACCTGTACGCAAATGTTTATAGCAGCTTTATCCTCAATCACCAAAGTCTGAAACCACCTAAATGTCAACTGATTGGTGGAATATTGCCAAGTGTGGATATCTATACAACAGACTGTTAGCCATAAAATGGAATGAACTGCTGATAGCTTGCAAGAATATGAGTGAATCTCAATGGCATTATGATCACTGAAAGAAGCCAGGCTCAAAAGGCTATACGTTGTCCGATTCCATTCATATGACAGTTTGGAGAAGATGAGACTACAGGAAGAGAAATTCGATCACTGGCAGCCAGGGACTGGAGATCAGAAGTACTTGATTGTGATGGTAAGCAACACAGTTGCGTAAATTTCACCAAATGTATTGACCTGTAAACTTAAAAAGAGTGCCTTTTCTACATGTATATAATAAATTACATATCAACTCACTTAGCTTTAGAAAAACAATGTACATCTGATAGTTTCTAAATGAAATATAAATCAAGAAAAAATTTAGAGGTTGTTGGCCACTTCCCTCCAATTCTTTTTTTTTTTTTTCCATCACTCACTCCTGTCTGGCTCTTGGCAGCCACGGGCTGCGCCTGCCAGGCTCCTCTCCAGGGAGCTCTCCAGGAGTGGGCAGCCATTCCCTCCTCCAGGGGCTCCTTCCCCCCCGGCTCTTGGCAGCCCCACAGGGCTGGGCGCAGCTGCCGCTTAAATGAAAAGACTTGCAGACTTCTTAGACACATTTAATAAAGGCACAAACCAGATTTTTAGCTGTATCGTCATTAAAACAGGATAACTGCTAAAGTCTGCTTTGAAAACATGGAGAATATGCTATGAAATAGTCTGTGTCTTCCAGATAAATGGAAGGCAGGTGTCCTTCCTTGGTTATTGATCTGTGGTTTGTCTGAATTTAGGAACCAAGAATTATCGTGCCCATGACGTGAGAGGTGGGGGAAAGTGAGCAGAGGTAGCAAGCCGACCAAGCTTCAGTAACACTGATAGTTTCCTATCAAGTTAAACATACACTTCCTGTACAGCCCAGCAACCACAGAAGACACACTCCACCAAAAGAAATGGAAGCACGTTTGCAACAAACCTGTACGCAAATGTTTATAGCAGCTTTATCCTCAATCACCAAAGTCTGAAACCACCTAAATGTCAACTGATTGGTGGAATATTGCCAAGTGTGGATATCTATACAACAGACTGTTAGCCATAAAATGGAATGAACTGCTGATAGCTTGCAAGAATATGAGTGAATCTCAATGGCATTATGATCACTGAAAGAAGCCAGGCTCAAAAGGCTATACGTTGTCCGATTCCATTCATATGACAGTTTGGAGAAGATGAGACTACAGGAAGAGAAATTCGATCACTGGCAGCCAGGGACTGGAGATCAGAAGTACTTGATTGTGATGGTAAGCAACACAGTTGCGTAAATTTCACCAAATGTATTGACCTGTAAACTTAAAAAGAGTGCCTTTTCTACATGTATATAATAAATTACATATCAACTCACTTAGCTTTAGAAAAACAATGTACATCTGATAGTTTCTAAATGAAATATAAATCAAGAAAAAATTTAGAGGTTGTTGGCCACTTCCCTCCAATTCTTTTTTTTTTTTTTCCATCACTCAGTCCTGTCTGGCTCTTGGCAGCCACGGGCTGCGGCCTGCCAGGCTCCTCTCCAGGGAGCTCTCCAGGAGTGGGCAGCCATTCCCTCCTCCAGGGGCTCCTTCCCGACCCAGGGACTGAGCCCGCGCCTCCTGCACTGCAGGCAGATTCTTCACCACCTGAGTCATCAGGGAAGTCCCGATGCCACCGGGGAAGCACAGTCAAGTGCCTGAAGCCAGTAACATCTCTTTGACTTGTAAGAGCCAGAGAGAGACAAAAAGGAGAACTCTGGAGATAGAGTTGGCAAGAAAAAGCACCTCTGTCCTGGCCACGGCAAATACTCACATGTCCCTCATCAGACGGGCATCTTCAGCTTGGACCAGCAAACCGCGGATCAGGTTGGAATTATCAGCCATGTCAGCACTGAGCTTTTGGTGCACAGAGTGGTATTCATCCACCTGGAGACCATGAACACCCAGGAATTAAAATGGCCTCACCAACTTCTGGAAAACTATAGATAAACTGAGAAGGAACTATCTTCTCTATGGCTGTTCACTTGTCCATCTTAACTGTCCCCTGTTGTTTGACTTCCTCCTCAGTGAAACAGAGTGACACTCTGCGTGAATCCTTTCCACATGGTAACATCATGGGCCCAAGCGACACAAATACTACCATTTTAAAGATTTGGGGTAAGTGGGGGGGCCATCACAAGCCTTATTTTTCTTTTGATTTGGGGTTCTTTGTTGTTATTTAGTCACTAAGTCATGTCTGACTCTTCGCAGCACCATGGACTATAGCCTGGCAGGCTTCTCTGTCCATGGGGTTTTCCAGAAAAGAATACTGGCATGAGTTGCCATTTCCTGCTCCAGGAGATCTTCCTGACCCAGGGATCAAACCCATGGCTCCTGTATCGGCAGGCAGGTTCTTTACCACTGACCCAACTGGGAAAGCACTAACCCCAAAATCAAAGTAGTTAAAACAGATAAGATCAAAGGCCAGCAAAGGAAAACATTATTACATTTTTTTTTAAGCTCCCTCAATACCAAACACAGAAAGTAGGGTCGTCAAGAGTTTCTCACATATATAAAAGAAAGTCTTTAACTTATGAACTCTCCAATTCTAGCTCATTTCATTTTCTGAATTTTCCAAAGTTCTTCAAAACATGCTTCTAATATGACATATGCACATTTGTAGTTTCATTAATTTAAGAGAAATAGTTCAAACATTATCAAACCACCATGTTCTCACCAATGCACCCACCAGGGCCCTCACCTTAACAAGCACCTTTCGCAGTTCCTCAAAGTAGGCGGGGAAATCGGCTTCTACCTGAAGGTCTTCAATAGCAAAAAATGATGCGATTGACTGGATGACCTCACCAGCCAAATCAATGTCATCAGTATTTATAGTGATCTTTCCACAGGAAAAACAAGTTAGCATCCTCAGACATCAAAGACAAACTCAGCTGAAATAGTACCTGAACTCCCCCTATTCAACACAGTTACTGAACACCCAGGAATTAAAATGGCCTCACCAACTTCTGGAAAACTATAGATAAACTGAGAAGGAACTATCTTCTCTATGGCTGTTCACTTGTCCATCTTAACTGTCCCCTGTTGTTTGACTTCCTCCTCAGTGAAACAGAGTGACACTCTGCGTGAATCCTTTCCACATGGTAACATCATGGGCCCAAGCGACACAAATACTACCATTTTAAAGATTTGGGGTAAGTGGGGGGGCCATCACAAGCCTTATTTTTCTTTTGATTTGGGGTTCTTTGTTGTTATTTAGTCACTAAGTCATGTCTGACTCTTCGCAGCACCATGGACTATAGCCTGGCAGGCTTCTCTGTCCATGGGGTTTTCCAGAAAAGAATACTGGCATGAGTTGCCATTTCCTGCTCCAGGAGATCTTCCTGACCCAGGGATCAAACCCATGGCTCCTGTATCGGCAGGCAGGTTCTTTACCACTGACCCAACTGGGAAAGCACTAACCCCAAAATCAAAGTAGTTAAAACAGATAAGATCAAAGGCCAGCAAAGGAAAACATTATTACATTTTTTTTTAAGCTCCCTCAATACCAAACACAGAAAGTAGGGTCGTCAAGAGTTTCTCACATATATAAAAGAAAGTCTTTAACTTATGAACTCTCCAATTCTAGCTCATTTCATTTTCTGAATTTTCCAAAGTTCTTCAAAACATGCTTCTAATATGACATATGCACATTTGTAGTTTCATTAATTTAAGAGAAATAGTTCAAACATTATCAAACCACCATGTTCTCACCAATGCACCCACCAGGGGCCCTCACCTTAACAAGCACCTTTCGCAGTTCCTCAAAGTAGGCGGGGAAATCGGCTTCTACCTGAAGGTCTTCAATAGCAAAAAATGATGCGATTGACTGGATGACCTCACCAGCCAAATCAATGTCATCAGTATTTATAGTGATCTTTCCACAGGAAAAAAAACAAGTTAGCATCCTCAGACATCAAAGACAAACTCAGCTGAAATAGTACCTGAACTCCCCCTATTCAACACAGTTACTGAACATAAAGTTGTATGTAGTGATAAATAAAAATAAGGTCTAGGGCTTCCCTGGTGATCCAGTGGGTAAGGACACTGCCATGCAGTGTAAGGGGCGCCAGTTTGATCCCTGGCCTGGGAAAATCCCACGCGCCGCAGAGCGGCTGGACCGATGTGTCCAACTACCGAGCCGGAGCTCTGGAGCGCATGCGCCCAGAGCCGGTGCTCTGCAACAACAGAGGCCACTGCAATGGGAGGCCCACAGGCCAAAGAACAAAGATAAATAAATGAAAGATCGATAGAAGTGGCCCGCCCTCCCCCCTCCCTCCCCAACCCGCACCCCCCCCCGATAAATAAATAAATAAATGTTTAAAAATAATAATAAGGTATAGCTCTCAAGGAAATTACAAACCACATTATTTCTAACAGGCCAAAAAAAAAATCAATTCTTTTGCTTTATAAATGGAACAAAATCATTCAAGCAGTGCAAACATTTTTCTCTCTTGTATTCCTAAGCTGTCCCAAATTAGGCAAGAAACAGGTGGAGGGAAGAGGGCAGAGGCGGAAAATTGCAGGTCTAGATTCCACGCCCAGATCAGGAGGAGGGCACCAACAGTCCAGGTGGAGACCCGTGGTTTTACCACCTTGAGGCCGGGGTCTGCCCGTCCTGCTTCACAGTGACCGTTCAACGTTATATAAGAAGTCTGCCCTGACAGTAGACATTACCTCTCCACTAAGTTTTATCTTTATATAAAGCTGGCTCCCGTTCCGTAGGGATGTGAAACACACTTGAAACGGAGCGTTTTGAATGTTGGTGTCCTCTGGTAACAGAAAGTTCTGGTTGAGCCACATAGCGACCTGAAAGATGAAGACAATGAAATATTTTTAAGTGACATTCGTAATTATGTCTAGTCCCACCAGCATGCATTTTCTACTTAGACACAGATATTTTTTAATATTTACTCTTTGTATTTTTAACTTTTTGGCTGCAGTGCATGGCATGTGGGATCTTAGTTCCCCGACCAGGGATTGAACCCAAGCCCTTGGTAGTAAAGCATGGAGTCTTAACCACTAGACCGCCAGGCAAGTCCCCTACTTAAGGCATAATTTTATATGCAGTGTGGAAGCATTTCGGATATGATGCTAATTCTGTTTACACGATAGCACTTCAGCAGCTATAAACTGGTTAAAATCATTCCATCTTTTAAAAAATATAAATGACGAATGCACCCACCCAGAACATGGACACAGAGATACATCTGCACTCTGAGAATAAATGTGAATACAAATAATACTGCTACTTCACAGTGAGCTATAACTCCGGTTCCTCGTAAGGTCCACTTGTGAGGTCTTCTGGAAAGGGCCACCTGTGGAATTTCCAGTTTCACAGGCCAAAAATGGGCCTGATAATCACCATGGTTAAAAAGCCTCACTGAGAATCCTAAAATCCAGCCAAGGTTAAAACCCCCAGATAGGATTAGTCTTGGCACTTTAAACAGGGCTCTAACAATTACATAATCCTCAGGGCCCCCCTTTGTGGAAAGACTGTCCTCACTGAGGGAATTCCATAAGATCCGAGTTTACCTAGCTAAGGCAGCCCTTGAATCCCACAATATTTCCATTTCCAAGGGCCAATCTCTTTCCATTGGGCTGCCGGCTCCTCTTGAAACCCTAGATCAGACCCCCCCACTCAGAGCCGGACAAAAGAAAGAGGAATTGGAAACGGGAGGGACTCGCCTGTGATGAAGGATTGCTTAGGCAAGTAACTGAATTAACGCAATAAATACTATTTGAAATAAATATTTTTGAACTGATAAGCCAAGATAAATATTTTTGAATAATATTTTTCAAACTGGAAGAAGATACTTTAGCAGTATTTTGGTACTTATTATAAGCAATCCAACTCCAAGCTAACTCGTTCATGTCACATTTACTGCTTCCAAATAACACATTCATATAATTTCCCTTTTCTCGACATAATGTCAAGGATTCTAAAGAGCAGGGGTTGGAAAGGGAGGTCAGACACTCACCCCTGGGCCCGCTCTGCGATGACAAAGTTGGTGTAGCTGAGGGGCTCGGGCTGGTCGGGGGTATGTCTTCCCACCAGCATGCATTTTCTACTTAGACACAGATATTTTTTAATATTTACTCTTTGTATTTTTAACTTTTTGGCTGCAGTGCATGGCATGTGGGATCTTAGTTCCCCGACCAGGGATCGAACCCAAGCCCTTGGTAGTAAAGCATGGAGTCTTAACCACTAGACCGCCAGGCAAGTCCCTACTTAAGGCATAATTTTATATGCAGTGTGGAAGCATTTCGGATATGATGCTAATTCTGTTTACACGATAGCACTTCAGCAGCTATAAACTGGTTAAAATCATTCCATCTTTTAAAAAATATAAATGACGAATGCACCCACCCAGAACATGGACACAGAGATACATCTGCACTCTGAGAATAAATGTGAATACAAATAATACTGCTACTTCACAGTGAGCTATAACTCCGGTTCCTCGTAAGGTCCACTTGTGAGGTCTTCTGGAAAGGGCCACCTGTGGAATTTCCAGTATCACAGGCCAAAACTGGGCCTGATAATCACCGTGGTTAAAAAGCCTCACTGAGAATCCTAAAATCCAGCCAAGGTTAAAACCCCCAGATAGGATTAGTCTTGGCACTTTAAACAGGGCTCTAACAATTACATAATCCTCAGGGCCCCCCTTTGTGGAAAGACTGTCCTCACTGAGGGGAATTCCATAAGATCCGAGGATTTACCTAGCTAAGGCAGCCCTTGAATCCCCACAATATTTCCATTTCCAAGGGCCAATCTCTTTCCATTGGGCTGCCGGCTCCTCTTGAAACCCTAGATCAGACCCCCCCACTCAGAGCCGGACAAAAGAAAGAGGAATTGGAAACGGGAGGGACTCGCCTGTGATGAAGGATTGCTTAGGCAAGTAACTGAATTAACGCAATAAATACTATTTGAAATAAATATTTTTGAACTGATAAGCCAAGATAAATATTTTTGAATAATATTTTTCAAACTGGAAGAAGATACTTTAGCAGTATTTTGGTACTTATTATAAGCAATCCAACTCCAAGCTAACTCGTTCATGTCACATTTACTGCTTCCAAATAACACATTCATATAATTTCCCCTTTTCTACGACATAATGTCAAGGATTCTAAAGAGCAGGAGTGTTGGAAAGAGAAGAGTCAGACACTCACCCTCTGGGCCCGCTCTGCGATGACAAAGTTGGTGTAGCTGAGGGGCTCGGGCTGGTCGGGGCTCGGGCGGGTCAGCGCATACATGGAGAACCGGGGCAGCTGTCTGGTCAGCTCGAACACGTGAAACTGGGTGCTGTGGCCAACCAACAAACACAAGAGAACTGTTTGTGTTCAGTGTTATTTCAAAGGGAAAGCCCCCCAAAATAAACAGTCGCCACTAGGTCATCAAGCTGTTATTTAAGGGTTTCACTGAAGAAACTCTCACCTCACCCCTCGAAAAAGTGAGGATTCAAGTCTCATAGTAATGGGGTTTGGAATTTAGAGACAAGGTGAGCCTGTGTGTAGACATGCGTGCGCCAGAGGTTTCAAACACTCTAAAAGGACTGTGAAAAAGTTTATTCTCTTCCACAAATCTAGTGGTTTTCTTCACTAATTAAGGTTACATGTAGAAAGTGGAAGTGTTAGTTGCTTAGATGTGTCCAACGCTTTGTGACCCCGTGGACTGTAGCCCGCCAGGCTCCTCTGTCCATGGGGATTCTCCAGGCAAGAATACTGGCGTGGGGTGCCTTGCCCGCCTCCAGGGGATCTTCCCAACCCAGGATGGAACCCAGGTCTCCTGTATTGCAGGCAGATTCTTCACCGTCTTGAGCCACCAGGGAAGCCCAGGCACACTGGACTGGGTACCCTCTCCCTTTCTTCAGGGTATCTTCCCGACCCAGGAATCAAACACAGGTCTCCTGCATTGTACTTGGAGTCTTTACTATCTGAGCCGCCTGGGAAGCCCAAGTTACACATGACTCTCAAGTAAAAGGTGTAACCTAACCCCTGTAATCTTAGTGGCTGAAACTAAATCATCCATTAAATTTTGGAATCATCGCAAGTACGAGATCATCTGACTATAACCAGAGATAACCATCTCAAACTTACATATTTCTGACTTATTTGTATGGAGAATGATTCCGAATTAGAGGAGTGAGAAGGCTTGGGAAACCTTGCCTGGGTGGAAAGAGCCCTGATGCAGCTTCTCGGCCCCGGAGCCCATGGCGTAAGGGGACATCCACACCCTCTGCTCCCTGCTCAGGCTGTCTGGACATGAACCGTGATGTGCAAAGGCTCACCTGCTCCTGGGCCCGCTCTGCGATGAAAAGGGTTTCTGGGTCGGGCTGGTCGGGGCTCGGGGGGTCAGCGCATACATGGAGAACCGGCAGCTGTCTGGTCAGCTCGAACACGTGAAACTGGGTGCTGTGGCCAACCAACAAACACAAGAGAACTGTTTGTGTTCAGTGTTATTTCAAAGGGAAAGCCCCCCAAAATAAACAGTCGCCACTAGGTCATCAAGCTGTTATTTAAGGGTTTCACTGAAGAAACTCTCACCTCACCCTCGAAAAGTGAGGATTCAAGTCTCATAGTAATGGGGTTTGGAATTTAGAGACAAGGTGAGCCTGTGTGTAGACATGCGTGCGCCAGAGGTTTCAAACACTCTAAAAGGACTGTGAAAAAGTTTATTCTCTTCCACAAATCTAGTGGTTTTCTTCACTAATTAAGGTTACATGTAGAAAGTGGAAGTGTTAGTTGCTTAGATGTGTCCAACGCTTTGTGACCCCGTGGACTGTAGCCCGCCAGGCTCCTCTGTCCATGGGGATTCTCCAGGCAAGAATACTGGCGTGGGGTGCCTTGCCCGCCTCCAGGGGATCTTCCCAACCCAGGATGGAACCCAGGTCTCCTGTATTGCAGGCAGATTCTTCACCGTCTTGAGCCACCAGGGAAGCCCAGGCACACTGGACTGGGTACCCTCTCCCTTTCTTCAGGGTATCTTCCCGACCCAGGAATCAAACACAGGTCTCCTGCATTGTACTTGGAGTCTTTACTATCTGAGCCGCCTGGGAAGCCCAAGTTACACATGACTCTCAAGTAAAAGGTGTAACCTAACCCCTGTAATCTTAGTGGCTGAAACTAAATCATCCATTAAATTTTGGAATCATCGCAAGTACGAGATCATCTGACTATAACCAGAGATAACCATCTCAAACTTACATATTTCTGACTTATTTGTATGGAGAATGATTCCGAATTAGAGGAGTGAGAAGGCTTGGGAAACCTTGCCTGGGTGGAAAGAGCCCTGATGCAGCTTCTCGGCCCCGGAGCCCATGGCGTAAGGGGACATCCACACCCTCTGCTCCCTGCTCAGGCTGTCTGGACATGAACCGTGATGTGCAAAGGCTCACCTGCTCCTGTACCCCACAAAGGCTTTCAAGTGCAGGTCCACGGGGACATCTTTGGGAGGTGTGACGGGGATGCGGATGGAGCTGGAGAGGTGGTGAACGCTGGGGTGCACCACGTGGCTCTCTCCTGCAAAGATGCCCTCCGCAAAGATCAGCACGGCTCGGATGATGGTGTCTGCGGGGACAAGAGAAGACGGCAGTCAGAACCGCTCCCAGACGGCACAGGTCCCCGCGAGCACCGGCTGTGAGCAGCGCCTCACCATTAGAGGTGGAAAGGCACAACTCGACGTGGGCAGCTTGCACCTCACTCCCCAGGTTGACGGAGAGGGCGATGTGGAGTCTGGTGTTGGCCGGGATGACGTCCCGATACCCATCGGCCTCGTTCAGTGGACTGCTTCGCTCGGCCTGCAAGACACCCCAACCGTGTCCAGCTCAGGTCCCGGAACAGTGAACTCACGTCAGCTTTAAATAATACAGCTATTCAGCTTCGGAAGACAGATTCCCACGTCATTTTATATTCATCTGATTCTTTATAAACTTCAGAGGACTCGCCTCATTAGTGATTTTGCTCTAACCTGGCATTTTTTCCAAGGGAAAATACCATCATTCCTTCCTGTGATTAGGGTCCACTGTCTCCCAGCATGCCGTCTTTTTTTAAAAAGCAATTTATTTACTTATTGGCTGTGGTGGGTCTTGTTGCTCTGTGGGCTTTTTTCTCTGGTTTCCACGAGCAGCGCTGCTCTCTAGCCGTGGGGCTCAGGCTTCTCATTACAATGGGTTCTCTTGTTGCTGAGCAGAGGCTTTAAGGCACTCAGGTTCAGCAGCTGCAGCTCCCGGGCTCTGGGGCTCTGGAGCACAGGCTCCGTGGTGATGGTGCACGGGCTTAGTTGCCTAGAGGCACTGGGATCCCAGGCCAGGGATCAAACCCACGTCTCCTGCATTGGCAAGTGGACTCTTTACCACTGAGCCACCAGGGAAGCCCCACCTTTTGCATTTTTCTCTATTGCTGTTTTAAATAACTAAAGAAATACACTTCGTATAGCAAATTCAAATAAAGTTACACATGATGGGACAAGTTAAAATCTCACTGCCCAGGTCGCCCTCCAGCTAGTCGGATACATACATGTACACACACATGCACACACACCACACCACATCCAGAGTTTCTGCAGTTGTCCATTTTTATGCTAGCTGTTGAAAAAAATAAAAGATACTCTATCATACTACGCTTGCTTCCCTTCACTCAGTGATACCAGACACCCTTCCACATCAGTCCATGTATATTTGCTTCATTCTTTTGAGCTGCTCAATATTCCCCAGCCCCGCCTCCCTACGAGTGACCAGAGCTATGTCACTTCCAGCTGTTCCTGCCGCAGACAGCGCTGCAGTAAGTGGCTTTGAACACTTGTGCCGACATTTCTCTAGCTGAGCTCCCGGCAGTGGAACCTCTCAGTGAAAGGACACACGCCCTCTTTATCCCGACATGTGCAACAAGAAGGCCAGGCCACCTGCGCATCCACCAGCGGGGACAGGGAGCCCTCCCCGCGCCGGACACTGAGACTCGCTCCTTTCACAGTCACCCATCCGCAGGGTCACTGGCCGCCTCTCAGACCCCACATGCCTGCACGTTAGGACCTGCCTTGGTGGTGTCCTCATAGTTACGAAGCTCCAGCAGCAGGTTCTGTTTCTTCTGACTCAGCTCTCGGATCAGGTCCTGCTCCACGCTGGTCTCCATGAGGTTGCCTCTCATCTCAGCTGTGCCTGGCAGGTAGCCCCGGACTGGCAGGAGGGAAAGGAGAAACCACCACAGGAATGAGGGGCGCACAGCCAGGTCTACTTCTAACCCATCAGTGACCCAGTCTTATAACCTAAGGTCTCACTTCCCCAGTGTAGGTGAATTTATTAGGATGAAAGGATACCAACACAAAGCGTTTTTGGTGAATTTCCCAATCAGACTGAAAAGTCTGACTCTTCAGGGATCCCTCCGACCCCCATCCTGATTTACTTTCCCCGTCCACAGAGCAGCAGATCAGCTGTTGGTGGCCATCCATCCGGTAGTCTCCCTCCACCACACCAGCAACCGCAGCAGAAAAGTTGTCCTTAAAGATCACCTCCCCGGTTCGGTCACTTCGAGCGTCGACCTCAAAATAAAACAAGAACTTGGAAATAGCTTATGCTGCAATTTCAAAATAACACACAATTTTCAAGTTTCATCAGCTTTAAGTCAGTTTTCATCTAGAAGTTTTCAAGAGCACTCCAAGGAGGGGACTTACCTTGTGGTCCAGTGGTTGAGAATCCCTCTTTTGTTTGTTCTTTTTTTTCTGAATGTTCAGTTTTGCGGTTTTTTTCTTGTTTTTTTTTTTTTTTTAAAGATTTATTTATTTATTTATTTTGGACGGGGGTCGGGTTGGGGAGGGAGGGGAGCAGGCGGGCCACTTCTATTGGTCTTTCATTTCTCTATGTTCATCCGTCTTTGTTCTTTGGCTCCTGCGGGCCTCCCATCGCGGTGGTGTCTGTTGTCACAGAGCGCCGGCTCTGGGCGCATGCGCTCCAGAGCTCCGGCTTGGTAATTGGACACATCAGTCCAGCCGCTCCACGGCACGTGGGATCTTCCCAGGCCAGGGCTCGAACCGGCGCCCCTTGCACTGCAAGGCGGTGTCCTTACCCACTTGGCCACCAGGGGAAGCCCTTTTGTTTGTTTTTTTACAAATTTTTAAATTTTGGCCTCTTTCATTCTTTTTGTGTATTTATTTATTTTCATCCATCTTTACTCTTTGGCCTATGTGGTCCTCCCACCCACTGCAGTGGCCTCCCTCGTTGCAGAGCACTGGCTCTGGTCGTATGCGCTCAGAGCGCTGGCTTGTAATTGGGACACACCAGCCCAGCCGCTCTGCGGCACGTGGGATCTTCCCGGGCCAGGGTTCAAACCAGTGCCCCTTGAACTATAAGGAGGACTCTTTACCCCCTGGACCACTAAGGAAGCCCGAGGATGGAGGTTTGGTCTTGGGGGCAACTAAGCCCTTACACAACAGCTAGAGAGCCTGCGTGCTGGGGGGAAGGATCCGGCATGCTGCAGCTAGGACACGATGCAGCCAAATAAATAAGGGCCCCTTGTGGCTTCTCAGCACATACCTCCAGCCAGCGGGCCAAGGGACCTCACTCCACTCTGTTTCAAAAGTTTTCATACTGCGCCATAGTTATTTCATTTGGAGATTGTCCTTAAAGATCACCTCCCCGGTTCGGTCACTTCGAGCGTCGACCTCAAAATAAAACAAGAACTTGGAAATAGCTTATGCTGCAATTTCAAAATAACACACAATTTTCAAGTTTCATCAGCTTTAAGTCAGTTTTCATCTAGAAGTTTTCAAGAGCACTCCAAGGAGGGGACTTACCTTGTGGTCCAGTGGTTGAGAATCCCTCTTTTGTTTGTTCTTTTTTTTCTGAATGTTCAGTTTTGCGGTTTTTTTCTTGTTTTTTTTTTTTTTTTAAAGATTTATTTATTTATTTATTTTGGACGGGGGTCGGGTTGGGGAGGGAGGGGAGCAGGCGGGCCACTTCTATTGGTCTTTCATTTCTCTATGTTCATCCGTCTTTGTTCTTTGGCTCCTGCGGGCCTCCCATCGCGGTGGTGTCTGTTGTCACAGAGCGCCGGCTCTGGGCGCATGCGCTCCAGAGCTCCGGCTTGGTAATTGGACACATCAGTCCAGCCGCTCCACGGCACGTGGGATCTTCCCAGGCCAGGGCTCGAACCGGCGCCCCTTGCACTGCAAGGCGGTGTCCTTACCCACTTGGCCACCAGGGGAAGCCCTTTTGTTTGTTTTTTTACAAATTTTTAAATTTTGGCCTCTTTCATTCTTTTTGTGTATTTATTTATTTTCATCCATCTTTACTCTTTGGCCTATGTGGTCCTCCCACCCACTGCAGTGGCCTCCCTCGTTGCAGAGCACTGGCTCTGGTCGTATGCGCTCCAGAGCGCTGGCTTGTAATTGGGACACACCAGCCCAGCCGCTCTGCGGCACGTGGGATCTTCCCGGGCCAGGGTTCAAACCAGTGCCCCTTGAACTATAAGGAGGACTCTTTACCCCCTGGACCACTAAGGAAGCCCGAGGATGGAGGTTTGGTCTTGGGGGCAACTAAGCCCTTACACAACAGCTAGAGAGCCTGCGTGCTGGGGGGAAGGATCCGGCATGCTGCAGCTAGGACACGATGCAGCCAAATAAATAAGGGCCCCTTGTGGCTTCTCAGCACATACCTCCAGCCAGCGGGCCAAGGGACCTCACTCCACTCTGTCTTTTCTTAAAAGCTGTTTTACATACTGGCCTGCCAATAGTTATTTCATTTGGAGAAGTGGGTTCCTGAGAGACAATCCTTTTATAAAATATATACTACAGTGCGAAAGTCCAAACTGCCCAGGTTCGAACTCTAGCTTTGCCGCTCACTCACCCTCTGTGGGATCTTGGGCAAACCTCTTACACTTTCTGGACCTGGCTTCCTCATCTGGAGATCAACAATAAGAACATGAGGAAAATAACTGTAGCTACACCTCAGGGTGATCATGAAGCCTAAGAGAGTTAACATGGGGTAAGCAGGTAGAAAAGGGACTGGCGCATAGAGGTATTCAAGACATGTTAGCTCTATATACAGAGTTCATAGAAATGTATAAAATATAAGTACATCTAAAGTTTTTGTTCATTTATTTGGCTGTGCTGTGTCTTAGTGTGGCATGCAAGGTCTTTAGTTGCAGCATTTTTAAGTTAATTTATTTTTAAACTATTTGTAAATTTATTTATTTATTGGCTGCACTGGGTCTTCAATCCTGCACGGGTTTTTCTCTAGCTGCAGTGAGTGGGGGCTACTCCCTAGTTGCAGTGTATGGGCTTTTCATTGCAGTGGCTTCTCTTGTTGCAGCTCCTAGGCTCTACAGCATGGGCTTCAGTAGTTGTGGCACATGGACTTATTTGCTCCAAAGCATGGGGGATCTTCCCAGACCAGGGATTGAACTCATAGTCTCCTGTGTTGGCAGGCAGATTCTTTACCACTGAGCCACCAGGGAGGCCCCAGCATGCAAACTGTTAGTTGCAGCATGTGGGATCTAGTTCCCTGACCAGGGATCAAACCTGGCTCTCCCCTGTGTTGAGACTGTGGACCACCAGGGAAGTCCCCAATTACATCTGTAAAAATGCCAAAGGAGCCTCATCTCCCACCATATACCCTTCTGTACTAGCCCTGTTTAAGGTCCTTCTGCCACGTAAATTACCGAGATACTACAGAGAGCCCTACAATCCTCCAAGTCTCCTCTTCCCAAAGAAATAACTGACCCTTCAGAAACAAATGCATCTCAAAACCACCGTGAAGGATTACCACCTAAAATTATCCTTTTTGTTCTAAGCAAGAATATACTCATCATCGATAAAAGGCTAGCTACAGAAAATCTAACAAAGCAAAAAGCTCAGTAACCACTATTTTTGTCTTTTTATAAACATCCTTCTGGGAAAAATTTTGCAGTGAAAAATACACTAATTTACATCATAGCTTACTACTAGCTCCTACCCCCTGTTTGGAGAACACCGTGCTCTTAATAACATCCTCGGGTCAGCCTGAAAATTATGGATGCTAACGCTTGGGAAACAATGAATGGCCTGTATTGACCAGAGTGCTTCACACACTAACAGAACCCTCGAGCTCAGACTGAACTGGTTTCTTTCTAACTACTCCTTGGCCTTCAGCACTGCCTTTCCACAGTATTTAGCTAATAAGAGGGAAGGCTACAAATTAATATTTCTGTGTATTTTCTATTCTTTAGCTTTATCCAACATGAAAGTTCTGCCTAGAAAGAGAAGATGACCCTCCAACTCAGTAAGTGACCTACTAAACAAAAAGTTAGTCGGCTATTTGCATTTCATTAGGTAATTTTGCATCTGTGTTCACCTGGTAGATCTATTTTCCTTTGAATGCTATTTCTGTTGAGTTAGATACCAATTTTTCCACTTATATAATGAACTGTACAGTTTGCTTATCTTTTTTTATACCTTGGGAGAGATTATATAATAGAAATTTCTTAAGATTTTGGAAGCATTTAATTAGAAAAACTTCTAGGTTCAGAATCAGATCTGAAGGTTACTTTTGATAACCTCTCAAGTCAAATAGTTTCTAATTCTTAGATCAATAATAATAATTTATATTCCCCCAGAATAGGGTTCCCTTTTATGGATTTTCAAACTTTTTAATAAGCAACTACACTGCCTTCCTTTATAATTTTTAACACCTGTCCCCAAAACAAAACCAAGTGGAGAAGTAGGAACCAACATAACAGATTTTTAGAATCTATTCTTCACCCAACACCAAAGTAAAGTCACAAGAGACTGGCCAAAAGTGAAGAAAAATCAAAGAAGACAGAATTAGCTGATTTCCTTTGGGCAATCAGCACTGACAAAGGAAAGAGCTAGGGCAAATGGTTTCCATGGAGATCTGGCAGCTCCACTGGCAGTTTCTAACAAGACAATCCTGACTGCCAAAAAACTGTACAGAGTTCTGATCTGAAGTTAAAAAAGAAACAAAAACATTTTCTAGTTTAAAGGTTGGGGGCTTCCCTGGTGGCCCAGTGGGTAAGGACACCGCCTTGCAGTGCAAGGGGCGCCGGTTCCATCCCTGGCCTGGGAAGATCCCACGTGCCGCGGAGCGGCTGGACCGATGTGTCCAATCACCGAGCCAGAGCTCCGGAGCGCATGTGCCCAGAGCCGGCGCTCTGCGACAACAGAGGCCACTGCGATAGGAGGCCCACACGGGCCAAGAAACAAAGACGGATGAAAATAGATAAATGAAAGACCAATAGAAGTGATCCGCCCTCCCCGCTCCCTCCCCAACCTGCCCACCCCTGCAAAAAATAAATAAATAATAAATAAAGGTTGGAAAATAATATGATAACATGATTCTTCCCGCTAATTCTGTCTTTAGTCAGACTTGAAGATTTGCTAGAAAAGAGCTGTACTAATCCTTTTTTTACTTGCCTATACCTAGGATCAGTCTGATTAAATTGAGTCTCATCCCTGCAAGGAAGAGATTTAGACCTTCCTGGAGATCCTCCCTTAAACCGGGCTTCTAAACTGAAAGGACACTTATTCACTCTGCGATGTTGATAACCAGGGCAGGAAGACAAAGAACCTGGGAAGATAATGCAGTTAAATTCAGAAGCACAGCCAAGGAACTCGATATTATTCTCGTGGTACTGTCTGGAGTCAGACAGTAAATATAGCTCAGGCAGTTATTACTTTCAATTCTACGTGAACACTGCCATTCTACTTACCTTCCCATTGGACCAGCCAGTTATCAGTTCACACACTCCATCAGAATTAAGGTCAAAAGCATGAATACTCATGGCCTGATTCTTGGACTGAAAAGGAATTTCAATAGTTAGTATAGAAGCCTCTCAACAAGTATAAAATCCCTGCCTGTCTGAGGCTGTATCATACGCACTTTAATTCTCCAGTATCGGGTTGTCTTGTCGTAAACTCCAACTGTGCCATTGGAAAGGGCATAACCAAATCGACTGCCATACATGGGGCAGAGAGAGGTGATTATCTGCAAAAAATAATGATAAAGATACAATTCGTGAAGGCTCAATTTAGTGCAAAGTACGACTTTATAAAACTGCATCCACTGCTACGAGCAGGTTAAAACCAGGCTTAAATGCACTTCCAATCCATTAATGGGGTGCATGCTCTTCTCTATAATCCATGTCATCCATTTCAGAGTTGGATCATCAGAATTAAACTCGCCAAGTTTACCGTTTTAAATCAAGCAGATGCAGTGAATTTCAACAAATTAATTTTTTAATAATAAACCTAGGAATTAAGGAGGAAATAAGCTATGTACACAAGATCTGGAATATGTACAAGAGATTGTTATACACACTAACTCAAAATATTAATGACTGTTTCAATTTCCTTAACTTACAGGATTGTACAGTCTAAATTTTAAAAGGACTTGCAATATCCACAATTAAGTATTTTCAATGTGTCTACTTTTCTAGGAAAGAATCTACTCTTTGCTAGAAAAGAAAGACATCCTTTTAGAAGAAAGCATAATCCTTTGAAAAGCAAATCCCCAGTATTTCATGGATTTGTGTACATATCTAACAATATACTGGAATAATAATAGGACTATTAGAGGATTTAACACATGTAAGAGGATAACAGTTTTAGATACTGAACAAAATTATCCTTAGTAGTTAAAACCAAAGTTTAATGATATCTATGACCCTGAAGATCTACTTTCTAACTCTGAGACTTTTAATACAAGAGATAATAAGGAATAAGTCGTATAAAGCAGAGAATAGTTACGTAATTTCTTCTCCACCTACAGCTTTTCTCTAAAACCACCCACTGCACTTAACTGTGAATAAAATGTGCCATGTGGGACTCCGTTTGTAAATATAGCTCAGGCAGTTATTACTTTCAATTCTACGTGAACACTGCCATTCTACTTACCTTCCCATTGGACCAGCCAGTTATCAGTTCACACACTCCATCAGAATTAAGGTCAAAAGCATGAATACTCATGGCCTGATTCTTGGACTGAAAAGGAATTTCAATAGTTAGTATAGAAGCCTCTCAACAAGTATAAAATCCCTGCCTGTCTGAGGCTGTATCATACGCACTTTAATTCTCCAGTATCGGGTTGTCTTGTCGTAAACTCCAACTGTGCCATTGGAAAGGGCATAACCAAATCGACTGCCATACATGGGGCAGAGAGAGGTGATTATCTGCAAAAAATAATGATAAAGATACAATTCGTGAAGGCTCAATTTAGTGCAAAGTACGACTTTATAAAACTGCATCCACTGCTACGAGCAGGTTAAAACCAGGCTTAAATGCACTTCCAATCCATTAATGGGGTGCATGCTCTTCTCTATAATCCATGTCATCCATTTCAGAGTTGGATCATCAGAATTAAACTCGCCAAGTTTACCGTTTTAAATCAAGCAGATGCAGTGAATTTCAACAAATTAATTTTTTAATAATAAACCTAGGAATTAAGGAGGAAATAAGCTATGTACACAAGATCTGGAATATGTACAAGAGATTGTTATACACACTAACTCAAAATATTAATGACTGTTTCAATTTCCTTAACTTACAGGATTGTACAGTCTAAATTTTAAAAGGACTTGCAATATCCACAATTAAGTATTTTCAATGTGTCTACTTTTCTAGGAAAGAATCTACTCTTTGCTAGAAAAGAAAGACATCCTTTTAGAAGAAAGCATAATCCTTTGAAAAGCAAATCCCCAGTATTTCATGGATTTGTGTACATATCTAACAATATACTGGAATAATAATAGGACTATTAGAGGATTTAACACATGTAAGAGGATAACAGTTTTAGATACTGAACAAAATTATCCTTAGTAGTTAAAACCAAAGTTTAATGATATCTATGACCCTGAAGATCTACTTTCTAACTCTGAGACTTTTAATACAAGAGATAATAAGGAATAAGTCGTATAAAGCAGAGAATAGTTACGTAATTTCTTCTCCACCTACAGCTTTTCTCTAAAACCACCCACTGCACTTAACTGTGAATAAAATGTGCCATGTGGGACTCCAGAATTATTTAGCCCAAGGCATTCTTTTGGCAGTACTGTTCAACTGCCAAATAAATTATAATTTTGCTGATGTGCAAAAAGGCATTTGAACTGAGAGCAAAATCAAACCAAGAGGACAAGAAAACAGCCCTGAAATGAACAATCTTATAATGTCCACATTTTCCTAAATTATTCCATTTCCCGAGGCCCCTTAGTCCTTCCAAGTTCACTAGTTTCTTCTTTTGTCTCCTCACTCGTACACGAGAGGGTCAACAGGCACCTGGAGATCCTGCCATGTTCCATGTCCCCCTGTCCTTTGCTCGGATTTAGAAAAAAAGGTGTTTCACAGAACATACTTCCCTCACATCTGGAGTTGACAATTAGCAGAAATCCAACAAAACCTCAATAACTCCCCAAATGGGAAAAGGTTTCACTACACGTTTAAATAAAACGGAAGTGGTCGGGCAGAACATGGCACCCACAGGCCAGTGATTCTCAAGTTGTTTTTTTTAGGGGGGCTGGGTGGAGTGGGGTGGGTGATGGGGTGGTAGCTGGCAACCCCTTCAAGAATCTAAGGACACCTTCAATGCAGGAGGTGCAAATCCATTCCCTGGGTCAGGAAGATCCCTTGGAGGAGGTCATGGCAATCCACTCTAGTATTCTTGCTGGAGAGTGCCGTGGACAGAGGAGCCTGGGGGGCTACTGTCCATGAGGTTGCAAAGAACTGGACACAGCTGAAGCAACTTAGCATTCTGGCATGCAACCAGAAAATTAAACCAACAGAAATGGAAATATCCTTTGAAACCCTGGACAAAGAAAGCAAGTGATAGGTAAAGAGTTGGAAGTAAATCCTGCAATATGTGGCTTAAATTGAGTTTACTTTTGTTCCTCATCTGTGTAATGATAGTAAGTTGAATGTATTTGATTATTAGTAAAAATCATGTGTTTATTAAGCAAAAAAAGAATCGGAGGAAAGCTAAGGCTCATCTCTCTGGAAAAGCACGTTACACACACACAGATGAACACAACTCCCGCGTGGACACATCCTCAGATACGAACTGCTCTGGGCACTCACTCCTCCCCCCCGTTTTCCTCTCGACACGACTATCGGCTGCCAGCCGTCACGACTGTGAGTCCACACACAGTGTGTGTCATAATAAGTGAGAGGCTGTAATAAAGGCAAACCCTTCAAAATCACTGGTAACACTTTATGCATCAGTCTGTGCCCTTCGGCCTGAGTTTTGCAGGCAGGGGAGCAGGAGCCTGTTGTTGTTCCTAAACAGCTTCTGCAGCGGGCAGCAGGAATGTGTGCCCACATTTTCCTAAATTATTCCATTTCCCGAGGCCCCTTAGTCCTTCCAAGTTCACTAGTTTCTTCTTTTGTCTCCTCACTCGTACACGAGAGGGTCAACAGGCACCTGGAGATCCTGCCATGTTCCATGTCCCCCTGTCCTTTGCTCGGATTTAGAAAAAAAGGTGTTTCACAGAACATACTTCCCTCACATCTGGAGTTGACAATTAGCAGAAATCCAACAAAACCTCAATAACTCCCCAAATGGGAAAAGGTTTCACTACACGTTTAAATAAAACGGAAGTGGTCGGGCAGAACATGGCACCCACAGGCCAGTGATTCTCAAGTTGTTTTTTTTTAGGGGGGCTGGGTGGAGTGGGGTGGGTGATGGGGTGGTAGCTGGCAACCCCTTCAAGAATCTAAGGACACCTTCAATGCAGGAGGTGCAAATCCATTCCCTGGGTCAGGAAGATCCCTTGGAGGAGGTCATGGCAATCCACTCTAGTATTCTTGCTGGAGAGTGCCGTGGACAGAGGAGCCTGGGGGGCTACTGTCCATGAGGTTGCAAAGAACTGGACACAGCTGAAGCAACTTAGCATTCTGGCATGCAACCAGAAAATTAAACCAACAGAAATGGAAATATCCTTTGAAACCCTGGACAAAGAAAGCAAGTGATAGGTAAAGAGTTGGAAGTAAATCCTGCAATATGTGGCTTAAATTGAGTTTACTTTTGTTCCTCATCTGTGTAATGATAGTAAGTTGAATGTATTTGATTATTAGTAAAAATCATGTGTTTATTAAGCAAAAAAAGAATCGGAGGAAAGCTAAGGCTCATCTCTCTGGAAAAGCACGTTACACACACACAGATGAACACAACTCCCGCGTGGACACATCCTCAGATACGAACTGCTCTGGGCACTCACTCCTCCCCTCCGTTTTCCTCTCGACACGACTATCGGCTGCCAGCCGTCACGACTGTGAGTCCACACACAGTGTGTGTCATAATAAGTGAGAGGCTGTAATAAAGGCAAACCCTTCAAAATCACTGGTAACACTTTATGCATCAGTCTGTGCCCTTCGGCCTGAGTTTTGCAGGCAGGGGAGCAGGAGCCTGTTGTTGTTCCTAAACAGCTTCTGCAGCGGCGGGCAGCAGGAATGTGTGCCCACGGTGGGCTCTGAGGCTGCCGCCCTCAATCTTTTTCTGATACAGACTCCCACACTCCACCAGGTTCCATCGTGCACAACCCCAGCATCTTGATCTCTCAGACTTTCTGTCCATGTACAGTGTTCACAAGCCAGTGCCCCTTTCTTTCCTTCTCCTTCCTTCATCCAGAATATCCTAATCCACCTTTCTGTTTCCGTCTTGCCCAATCCTGGAAAACCAGCAGCAGATAAATATCCTAAGAATACCAAACTCTAAGGGATAAGAGCAATCTTTAGACACTGTTTAACAACAACAAAACTCTTTCAGAAATATTTGTTTCAATCACAGGAGTAATTCTAATCACAGAAGGAACTACTCAAGTCCTCTAATGCTTGATTTTTTAAGTTTACCAACAGAAATGTGCCTAGAACATAATTTGAATAAAAAGTCTAAAATCCTTATGTATATACTTGATTCAATATTCAGTCCCATTTAATGCACATGAGGAGGAGGGAGAGGTGGCGGAGCCGACCGTGACACTCAATAGCCATGACCTTGTGAGAGTAACTTAACATGTTCCCTTCATCTGTAAAGTGAGAACTACTAATATGCTCATGCCAGGGCTGCTGCAGAATTAAGTGAGGGCTTCTCAGGTGGCACTAGGGGTAAAGAAACCACCTGCCAGTGCAGGAGGCCCAGGAGACACAGATTCAATCTCTGGGTTGGAAAGATCCCCCGGAGGAGAGCCCGGCCACCCACTCCAGTAGTCTTGCCTGGAGCATCCCAGGGACAGAGGAGCCTGGCGGGCTGCAGTCCACAGGGTCACAGAGAGTCAAACGCGACTGAAGTGACTGAGCACACACACAGGAGTAAATGAGTAAGCTCATGTAAACTACCGAGGACGGCGTCTGGCATGTATCAGGTGCACAATAAATGGACACCATTGTTATCATTATTATGTATTAGTTCATTAAAAGAAATACCTTTTTTGTGCTCAATAATTTTTCTCTAATCAAAATGTATCTTTTTAATATATATATATATATATATATTTTTTTTTTTCTCTGTTAATTTACTTGGCTGAGACGGGGGCTTAGTTGCAGCAGGTGGACGGTTAGGTGCAGCAGGTGGGCTCTAGGTCCCTGACCGGGGACGGGCCTGGGCCCCGGCATCAGGAGCCACTGGACCACCAGGGAAGTCCCCTGACCCTATCTTTTAAATTAACTTTCCACTGGGGTATCATTGCTTTACTACACTGCGTTGGTTTCTGCTATACGACAATGTGAACAAGCCGCATGTATACACATATCCCTCCCTCTTGAGCCTCCTCCCAACCCCTTCCTCCCTCGAGGTCATCCCAGAGCACCAAGTCAAAATATATCCTGATAAACGATATTTACATGCTTTTTTTCTCTGTAGCGTACAGCTCTGTTTAATCCCCACGATCTTTACCCTAAAACTGGGTAGCGAGATGGCCCAGCACTCTTAGTTTATGTTACACTGAGCTACATTAATCCATCAAGGTTATAATTCTGAGGTGGTGCTTCTTACCTCTGTCTCCGTCATTTCTGCCACAATCTCGTCTTCTTTAAAAACGCGGATATCAAAATCTTCAGATCCAACAAGAAGCTGAAAGGAGAAAAAAAGGTCACGCATATTTAGTTCAGACAGCAAACACAGCAAAATTTCCATAAATAAAACAAAAAACCCACTACATACTATTCTGTATGCGGCTATAGTCAGCCAGGACTTCCAACTGTCCAGTGACTTGAAGCTCAGAAAGGTTCCCTCCAGTGAGAAGGTGAGATGTGGTCAGTGAAGAGTCAGTGGTTACTACAGACCCTGCCGTGTGGGCTGCACCTCCTACCAAACCACGTTCTTTCTCCAGGCTCCTGAAACTGCACCCTGACTCCTGCCTGCAGGCGGAAGCCCGGCTTCCAAAGCCAGAGCCCAGTATCTGTGGACAAGTGGAGTGTAAGGCAGTGCCCAACACAGCACTTCACTGGCTGCTCAAGAAGCTAATTTCTAGAGAAACCTTTAGAATAGCTTAAAAAAAGCAAAGACCCAATCTCTAAAACTTTAAAATTCCTGAAAAAGTTGGCCAAAACTGAGAAGTAAGTATGGACATGATTTCAAAGCATCGGGATCAAGTTATGAGACTCAGAGTGGGACTGTGACCCCAACCCCTGTTTTCCTGTCTCGCTGTCAGGTGTCTCTGAAACAGCAGAGTCTCAGGACTCCCTGGCGGCAGAGGCTCCAGGCTCCTGTGCAGGGGTCTGGATGTGATTCCTGGTCAGGGAACAAGATCCCCCATGCCGCAACAAAGACCTGCTGCAGCCCAATAAATATTTTAAAAAAAAATAATCATGGTCTTGATCTCTGTGTTAGACAAAACCCAAGTGGATTATTGTTCAAAAGAGAGGAAAAAAGACAAAAGAGGCCCGTTTGCTCATCGTTTAGACAACAGAGTAGCAAAATCAACCATGAGAAGCTAACACTTCTCTCAACACTAAGGTCACTATCCTGGGAAAATGTGTATACTCAGCTAAGAAGAACACATACAAGTAGTGTCTCCCCCCAACATACCTCTTTCTTCCCATCACCATCAAAGTCACACAAAGCCAAGGAATGAACGTTATCTCCAGTGACCTGAAAATAAATCCACAATCATTACCATGCCATCTCTTTCCACGTAATCCAAACACAGGAGCTACGTGAAAGAGGATGAAATACACCACTAACTTAAAACTCACATCACTGATATTCTTTCTTACTGTATAGAATTATAAATATTATTCTGTTTCTATGATTCATAACTGTCTGTGGGGAAAAAACCAAGACCTAAAGAACATTAAAAGTAAAAATGCTTAAGAGAACTACAAGAGTATCTCGTTCTTCATACCGTCCAAAACAGATCATTTCCTTCATGATTGAAACCCTGCAGAGCACAGTTTCCACCAATAATTGCAAGAGGAGAGGACATGTCGCCCAGTGTCCCCAGCACAATTGCATTGGCCCCATCTGCTACCTAAAAAGGAGAGAAAAAAACAAAAAAGACAATCTGATACCATGTTACAGGCACCCTGAGGTACAATATTTCTTAGGTGGATAGTCAGAGGCCCCAAACTTCATAAGAAGCTAATTTCTAGAGAAACCTTTAGAATAGCTTAAAAAAAGCAAAGACCCAATCTCTAAAACTTTAAAATTCCTGAAAAAGTTGGCCAAAACTGAGAAGTAAGTATGGACATGATTTCAAAGCATCGGGATCAAGTTATGAGACTCAGAGTGGGACTGTGACCCCAACCCCTGTTTTCCTGTCTCGCTGTCAGGTGTCTCTGAAACAGCAGAGTCTCAGGACTCCCTGGCGGCAGAGGCTCCAGGCTCCTGTGCAGGGGTCTGGATGTGATTCCTGGTCAGGGAACAAGATCCCCCATGCCGCAACAAAGACCTGCTGCAGCCCAATAAATATTTTAAAAAAATAATCATGGTCTTGATCTCTGTGTTAGACAAAACCCAAGTGGATTATTGTTCAAAAGAGAGGAAAAAAGACAAAAGAGGCCCGTTTGCTCATCGTTTAGACAACAGAGTAGCAAAATCAACCATGAGAAGCTAACACTTCTCTCAACACTAAGGTCACTATCCTGGGAAAATGTGTATACTCAGCTAAGAAGAACACATACAAGTAGTGTCTCCCCCCAACATACCTCTTTCTTCCCATCACCATCAAAGTCACACAAAGCCAAGGAATGAACGTTATCTCCAGTGACCTGAAAATAAATCCACAATCATTACCATGCCATCTCTTTCCACGTAATCCAAACACAGGAGCTACGTGAAAGAGGATGAAATACACCACTAACTTAAAACTCACATCACTGATATTCTTTCTTACTGTATAGAATTATAAATATTATTCTGTTTCTATGATTCATAACTGTCTGTGGGGAAAAAACCAAGACCTAAAGAACATTAAAAGTAAAAATGCTTAAGAGAACTACAAGAGTATCTCGTTCTTCATACCGTCCAAAACAGATCATTTCCTTCATGATTGAAACCCTGCAGAGCACAGTTTCCACCAATAATTGCAAGAGGAGAGGACATGTCGCCCAGTGTCCCCAGCACAATTGCATTGGCCCCATCTGCTACCTAAAAAGGAGAGAAAAAAACAAAAAAGACAATCTGATACCATGTTGCACAGGCACCCTGGAGGTAACATATATCCTTCTTTTTAGGTGGATAGTCAGAGTCCTCGTGTGCTTGTACAAGGATGAGCAAAGGCTCAGGATACACTTAGGCCCTCGTCCCTCCCGAGAATCTTCTGTGACTGTTGCTTACTCGCTCAGTTGTGTCTGACTCTTTGTGAGCCCTGGACTCAGCCCTCCAGGCTGCTCTGTCCACGGAGTGCTCCAGGAATGATTCCTGGAGTGGGCTGCCATTTCTCACTAACCTGCTCCAATAGCCTACTGTAAAACCTCAGGCTCTCCTGGACCACCAGATTTTAGAGGCCGAAGTCTCTGGAGAATCAAGACTTATGCCTTTAAAACATCCAACTTTTATAATTATTTTAACCATTTTAGATGGAAATCTTTTCCATACTTATTAGTCAGTTCTCTTACTACTACTCTTTTTAATTATAAAGTACTAAAAAACTGCAACACTTATAGACTGACCACACAGAACTAATTAGAGTAGGAAATGGCAACCCATTCCAGTATTCTTTATTTTTTTTTTTATTTTTTGGCCACTTCTATTGGTCTTTCATTTATTTATTTTTACCCATCTTTGTTCTTTGGCCTGTGGGGGCCTCCCATCCCAGCGGCCTCTCTCATTGCAGAGCGCCGGTTCTGGGCGCATGCGCTCCAGAGCTCCGGCTCAGTAATTGGACACATGGGTCCAGCCGCTCTGCAGCACGTGGGATCCTCCCAGGCAAGAGATCGAACCGGCGCCCCTTGCACTGCAAGGCGGTGTCCTTACCCACTGGACCACCAGGGGAAGCCCCCATTCCAGTATTCTTGCCTGGAAAACTCCACAGACAAAGAAGCCTGGTAGGCTACAGCCCACAGGATCGCAAAGAGACACGATTCAGCAACGGAGCACACCAGAACACAACGTCTCAGACTTATTAAATAAAGCATATAAGCACAATTGAATGAAATGTTCTAAAATTGATTGTGGTGATGGTTATACAACTCTCTGAATAAAATAAAAACTATTGGATTGTGTGCCGTAAATAGGTAAACTGTATGGTATGTGAATTATATCTTAATAGAACTGTAATAGGAAAATAGTAAAAGGCTACATGTATATATTATGATCCCATTTTTTAAAAATTCACAAATACTTAGTAAAAAGTCAGGATAAATCAATCAAGAGTTAAGTGTTATTTCCAAGTGAAGAAATTATGGGTGAATATTTTCTGCTTCTATACTTTTTCTATAATAAATACAGATTATCTGATTATTGAAGCTGCAGTAGCCTGTAGATGGCAGGCTGAAGTAAGTGCTTCTGTAACCACCGCACCTGTTTGCTGGCTTCCCGGCTGAATTCTCAGTGGCAAATCCTTGACAGATGATAGTTATCAACAGATATGTCATTTATTCGCTAAGCCGTGTCTGACCCTTGTGACCCCGTGGACTGTAGCCCGCCAGGTTTCTCTGTCGGTGGGATTTCCCAGGCAAGAACACGAGTGGGTTGCCATTTCCTATTCTAAGGGATCTTTCTGAGCCAGGGATTGAACCCGTGTTTCCTGCATCAGCAGGCAGATTCTTCATCACTGAGCCACCTAGGAAGCCACCAACAGATAAACCTCCTGAGAGAAAATCTGGAGCATCCCAAGTGGTCACCAGCCATGTCCAAATAAGTTAAGTGTCAAGGAGATGGAAATGGCAAAACATGCATTTTTTTTTTAAACGACACTACAACAGCCACATAATAAACCTAAATGCCTGATCTCTTTCAAATATAAAAAACAAACAAAAACAAAAAAGCCAGTGGGGAGGGGGGGTAAGTCAGTGGACATTAATGGGAAGTGGGAGTCTCATGGTTATAAAGGGGTATACTTGCCTCTCTGTAGAACAAATCTGAATTGTTGTAGACATCATAAGCCAACAGATTGGTCTGCGTCCCCACTAAGAGAGCATCGCAGCCGAGTTCAGGGTTCAGCACCCCTGCAGTCAGGCAGCTGACAGCCTGGTTAATGTTGAGAAGTGAGACGTCAGACTCCAGGGGGCTCTGCAAGACCCTGGGGGCACTGAGATGCTGGCTCCGTGTATGAGGGTTGTGAATAAAAACCTAAAACAAAACCAGTAAAATACATTTAAAAATAGATTCAGGTTATTAATAGATACCAACATTAACAAGAAGTGGTTTAATCATTCACAGAACTTAAAAGACCCATCCATAGTTCTGTGCATGGCTGGCTTTCAATCAGTGGGAACTGCAGAAATCCAGTAGTTCTTTGGGAGAAGGAAATGGCAACCTACTCGAGTACTCTTGCCTGGAGAATCCACGGACAGCGGAGTCTGACGGGCTGCAGTCCACGGCGCCCCACAGAGTTGGACGCGCCTGAGTGGCTACGCAGCAGCAGTGGCGGTTCTTCGCCTTATAAAGGACAAGGTCACAGCCAAGACCTAGTTGTTGCTTCCCAGGGCAGCTCACCTACAACCCACCAGTAGGACATTCAAGCACTCTTACAAGCCAGCCTTCTCCCGATCAACCTATAGGAAGCTGCTGCAGGTTACAATGGGACTGCACACACAAACAATATCAAAGAAAACTGAATGATAAACACTTCCTTTAGTATCTTGCATCCTAATACCTAACAGATTCACTTTCTGAGCCAGGGATTGAACCCGTGTTTCCTGCATCAGCAGGCAGATTCTTCATCACTGAGCCACCTAGGAAGCCACCAACAGATAAACCTCCTGAGAGAAAATCTGGAGCATCCCAAGTGGTCACCAGCCATGTCCAAATAAGTTAAGTGTCAAGGAGATGGAAATGGCAAAACATGCATTTTTTTTTTAAACGACACTACAACAGCCACATAATAAACCTAAATGCCTGATCTCTTTCAAATATAAAAAACAAACAAAAACAAAAAAGCCAGTGGGGAGGGGGGGTAAGTCAGTGGACATTAATGGGAAGTGGGAGTCTCATGGTTATAAAGGGGTATACTTGCCTCTCTGTAGAACAAATCTGAATTGTTGTAGACATCATAAGCCAACAGATTGGTCTGCGTCCCCACTAAGAGAGCATCGCAGCCGAGTTCAGGGTTCAGCACCCCTGCAGTCAGGCAGCTGACAGCCTGGTTAATGTTGAGAAGTGAGACGTCAGACTCCAGGGGGCTCTGCAAGACCCTGGGGGCACTGAGATGCTGGCTCCGTGTATGAGGGTTGTGAATAAAAACCTAAAACAAAACCAGTAAAATACATTTAAAAATAGATTCAGGTTATTAATAGATACCAACATTAACAAGAAGTGGTTTAATCATTCACAGAACTTAAAAGACCCATCCATAGTTCTGTGCATGGCTGGCTTTCAATCAGTGGGAACTGCAGAAATCCAGTAGTTCTTTGGGAGAAGGAAATGACAACCCACTCAGTACTCTTGCCTGGAGAATCCACGGACAGCGGAGTCTGACGGGCTGCAGTCCACGGCGCCCCACAGAGTTGGACGCGCCTGAGTGGCTACGCAGCAGCAGTGGCGGTTCTTCGCCTTATAAAGGACAAGGTCACAGCCAAGACCTAGTTGTTGCTTCCCAGGGCAGCTCACCTACAACCCACCAGTAGGACATTCAAGCACTCTTACAAGCCAGCCTTCTCCCGATCAACCTATAGGAAGCTGCTGCAGGTTACAATGGGACTGCACACACAAACAATATCAAAGAAAACTGAATGATAAACACTTCCTTTAGTATCTTGCATCCTAATACCTAACAGATTCACTGCCTAACCCTTAAAACTGGTAGTCTTAAGGTCTGATAGGTAGTAAATCTGTCTTACAAGCCTAAACTGAATCACATCAAAGCAAGTTTTCTTGAAGGCTTTCACAATCTATATAAGTAGACAGAACTGAAATTACCTCAGAGGTAATTTAACAGTTCCAACTATTGTAAATATAATTACATGAGTGTTCCCACACATCTTTCAATTTCCCTGGGCTTCATGTGTAAAAGGAGGTTTAGACTAGAACACGCATTCTCCCATCCAAGTACTAACCAGGCCCGACCCTGCTTAGCTTCCGAGAGCAGGCGTGTTCAGGGTGGTATGGCCATAGACTAGACCATGCATTCTCAAGAGGGGTGATGTTGCTCCCAGGATGGCTAACTGGGTTTGTGGGGGATGGCGATCTTAGACATTAGAACGGCCTGTAACCTCCACAGGGCCACAATACAGAAACATATTGCGTATCTGTGGTATTACATTTTTACTGGGAAATTTTGCATTTTCTGAAACTAGCTCCATAAAAGGCAATATGGGGGGAGAAAAAAAGAGAAGAGAAACTGGACCAGAGATCCCGCAAGCCGCATGTAGTTCTAAACTTTGCTAGTGTTACTTAATTTCGTATTTATTTGTGGCTGGGTCTTCACTGCTGAGTGCAGGCCTTCTCTAGCTGAGTAAGCAGGGCTACCCTCCGGCTTCTGTTCAGGCTTCTCACTGTAGTGGCTCCTCCCATTTCAGAGGGTGGGCTCTCGGGCTTCAGCAGGTTCAGCACGTGGCCTCCGCAGTTACTCTCTGGGGTTTGAAATGCAAGCACAACAGTTGTGGTACACAGACTTAGCTGCTCTGAGAAACTATTCTAATTCTAAGCTATGATTTTTTTGGGAGGGGGGCGGCACTTCTATTGGCCATTCATTTATCTATTTTCATCCATCTTTGTGCTTTGGCCCGTGTGGGCCTCCCATCGCGGTGGCCTCTCTCGCTGCAGAGCACCGGCTCTGGGCGCATGGGCTCCAGAGCTCCGGCTCGGTAATTGGACACATGGGTCCAGCCGCTCCGCGGCACGTGGGATCTTCCCAGGCCAGGGATCGAACCGGTGCCCCTTGCACTGCAAGGTGGTCCTCACCCACTGGACCACCAGGGAAGCCCAGAAAATATTTTAATTCTAAATGAGCCATCTTTGGTATGAATCTGTAACCAGGCGAGGCTGGTCTGGTTGCTTGCCACTCAAAAGGTCAATACTCAAAAGACAATGGTGGTAAAGGAAACATTGCTTCATTCAAGAGGCCAGCAACCTGGGAAGATGGTGGACTAACATCCTCAGCCCAGGAGGTTGCCAGGAGGAGGGACGCAGGGTATGCGAGGAGCTCGGGCACAGTTCTTGGACTGCCTGGCATCAAGGTGACGATCTAAGCATCACCTGTCTTAGGGTTTCAACTGGTCTGGGGTCTACATGCTTGTGATCAGCAGTTTTGAGCTGGTAGGGGGTCTGCTTCCTATAAAAACAACTTAGGAATGTGTGTCAGACCTTTATGGCTTTCAGGGACCTGGGAGCTGGTGACACTATATGGCTGGCTTACAGTCTACACTGCTGCCAGCTTCCCAGCTCAACAGCCTGTTTCTACACATTCGCACTCCTAATATTAACACTGGAGTCAGGCTTCTAAGAATCTGGGGAAGCCTGGGAGACTAAAGCTTGTCTACAGACAAGAAGCAGGCAGAGGACACAGCTGAGGAGGGGTGTCTGTCCCAGGAGGGCCCCATAGGGTCCAGTGTGGTCACAGCCTGGCACTTTTCTTTGATAATCCCCAAGCCGGAGGAGGAACAAGTGTAGAACAAGAAAGGAAATAGCGTTTTGGATAGAGAGGTTAATCATAAACTCCACAGAGGAACTCAGTTTTAGGGGACTCCGTTTTAAACCCAAGCAGGATTACTTTAAAATTATTATCTAAACACACCAACCTATTCAACGAAAAAATAAATTTTAAAAGATGGGTCAGAGAGTCAAAAAATGGTAAAAAGACCTAAAGAGACGTCTCTCCAAAGAGGACATATAGATGGCCAAAAAGCACATGAAATGATGCTCAGCCTCGCTTATTATTAGACAAATGCAAATCAAAACTACAATGAGTTATCAGCTCACACCCGTCAGAATAGACATCATCCACAAATCGACAGACAATAAATGCTGGAGAGGGTGCGGAGAAAAGGGAACACTCTTGCATTGCTGGTGGGGATGTAAATTGATACAGCTGCTATGGAAGACAGTATGGAGACTGCTTTAAAAATAGAAGCACCATACGACCCAGAAATCCCATTCTTAGGCTTATACCCTGATGAAATCAAATCTGAAAGAAGCACCTGTACCCCAATGTTCATTACAGCTCTCTATACAGTACCCAGAACATGGAATCAACCTAGATGTCCATCGACGAATGGATACAAAAGCTCTGGTACATATATACAATGGAGTACTACTCAGCTGTAAAAAGAAATGCAGAAGAACCAGTCCTAATGAGGTGGATGGATCTAGAATCTATCATAAAAAGTGAAGTCAGTCAAAAAAGAGAAAAACAAGTATAGGATACTAACACATATACATGGTATCTAGTAAGATAATGATGATAACATATGCAGTGAAGTGTTGGAAAAGCAGACATAGGGAACAGACTTACGGGCATTGTGGGGGATGAAAAGGGGGTGGGAAGAATAGAGGGAGTAACAGGGAAACTTATACTATCATATGTGAAAAAGATAGCTATTGTCATTGTGCTGTGGGAATAGGGGAACCTGCCGTTGTGTGGTGCGATGGCCTGGAGGGGTGGGATGGGGGGCAATGGGAGGAAGGAGGGGGCCAGGGACTGCTCTGGGAACATACATATCTATAACAACAAAACACTGTAAAAGTAAAAAGTAAAATAAATATTAAAAAGAGAAAAAAAAAAGATGGGTTAGACTTAGATGTCCATCAACAGATGAATGGATAAAGAAGTTGGGGTACATATATACAATGGAATACTACTTGGCCAGGAAAAGGGATGGGTTTGAGTCAGTTAAACTGAAGTAGATGAGCCTAGAGTCTGTCATATGGGGTGAAGTATGTCAGAAAGAGAAAACAAGTATCATATATTAACACATACACATGAAATCTAGAAAGATGGTGCTGACGAACCTATTCACAGGGCAGGAATAGAGACGCAGACAGAGAACAGCCTTGTCAACACAGTGGGGAGGGAGGGGGCTAAGGCCCTGACCCTCCCAAGGTCTGACCATCAATAAGTGACAGGGGTAATCACAAGCCTGGTGTCAGGCTCCAGTAATCTCTCGCCACATCTTACTTCCTTTCATAATAGTTTGAACAAAAACAGACATTGTGGCTGAAGGAGTAATAGGAGACTGCTTTAAAAATAGAAGCACCATACGACCCAGAAATCCCATTCTTAGGCTTATACCCTGATGAAATCAAATCTGAAAGAAGCACCTGTACCCCAATGTTCATTACAGCTCTCTATACAGTACCCAGAACATGGAATCAACCTAGATGTCCATCGACGAATGGATACAAAAGCTCTGGTACATATATACAATGGAGTACTACTCAGCTGTAAAAAGAAATGCAGAAGAACCAGTCCTAATGAGGTGGATGGATCTAGAATCTATCATAAAAAGTGAAGTCAGTCAAAAAAGAGAAAAACAAGTATAGGATACTAACACATATACATGGTATCTAGTAAGATAATGATGATAACATATGCAGTGAAGTGTTGGAAAAGCAGACATAGGGAACAGACTTACGGGCATTGTGGGGGATGAAAAGGGGGTGGGAAGAATAGAGGGAGTAACAGGGAAACTTATACTATCATATGTGAAAAAGATAGCTATTGTCATTGTGCTGTGGGAATAGGGGAACCTGCCGTTGTGTGGTGCGATGGCCTGGAGGGGTGGGATGGGGGGCAATGGGAGGAAGGAGGGGGCCAGGGACTGCTCTGGGAACATACATATCTATAACAACAAAACACTGTAAAAGTAAAAAGTAAAATAAATATTAAAAAGAGAAAAAAAAAGATGGGTTAGACTTAGATGTCCATCAACAGATGAATGGATAAAGAAGTTGGGGTACATATATACAATGGAATACTACTTGGCCAGGAAAAGGGATGGGTTTGAGTCAGTTAAACTGAAGTAGATGAGCCTAGAGTCTGTCATATGGGGTGAAGTATGTCAGAAAGAGAAAAACAAGTATCATATATTAACACATACACATGAAATCTAGAAAGATGGTGCTGACGAACCTATTCACAGGGCAGGAATAGAGACGCAGACAGAGAGAACAGCCTTGTCAACACTGTGGGGAAGGAGAGGGCTAAGGCCCTGCCTCTCCCAAGGTCTCACCATCCATAAGTGACAGGGGTAATCACAAGCCTGGTGTCAGGCTCCAGTAATCTCTAGCCACATCTTACTTCCTTTCATAACAGTTTGAACAAAAGAATTCTTACAGAGTCTTCTAGTAATTAGATAGGCTGAGAAAGAACAGGAGAAAAATAACCTGTGGACTTCACATTCTTGTTACTGAGATGAAAGGAGTCTGGGGTTTACTGCCAGAGTCCCAGGAGTCGGCTTCTCCCCTGCTCTGCTCCTGCTGTTGGATGCAGACAGAGACTGTGCCCAGGAGACCCACCTGGCCCACAGGCTCAGTCACACAGCAAACACATCACGCCCCGCGCCTTCGACCAGGGCTTCCCTGGTGGCTCAGTGGAAAGAATCCTCCTGCCAGTGCAGGAGATGGGAGAGACTAGGGCTCAGTCTCTGGCTTGGGAAGATTCCCTGGAGGAGGGCAGGGCAACCCATACGTAGGAAGCTCCTGTGGCCTCTGTAATTGGACACTTACTGTTCAGAATTTCAAAAACAGATTTGAGAACCACTGATCTTTTATACTTAGACTTTAAAAAAAAAAAAAAACTGGGTGATTAAAAAAAAATTGGGTGGGCTTCCCTGGTGGTCCAGTGGGTAAAGAGTCCGTCTCGCAGTGCAAGGGGTGCCGGTTCGATCCCTGGCACGGGAAGATTTCACATGCTGCAGAGTGGCTGGACCTGTGTGTCCAAATACGAGCCAGCGTTCTGCAACAAGAGAGGCCACTGTGATGGGAGGCCCACACAGGCCAAAGAATTAAGATGGATGAAAATAAATGAACGACCAATAAAAGAGGCCAAAATTTAAAAAAAAAAAAAGGGGGGGTGATAAAAAAAAAACTGGCTAATAAAGTGGGTGGTGAGATTTTGGCCTGAAAAATCCCATGGACAAAGGAGCCTGGTGGTCCATGGGGTCGCAAAGGGTCAGACATGACTGAACACACACACATAGCGCCTTTGGCCAAAGGACTGACTGAGGTCACACGTGCGTTCTAGCTGAAACCTCTTCCCAACTTTCCTTGTTCCTAGTCAGCCCACCTTCACGGCAGAGCCCCACTGAGAATGGCAAAGTCCTGTTTCTAGAGACGTAGGCCCCACAGTCAAGGAGGGCGTCAGCCTTACCTGAGATGTTAGTTTCAAAGGAAAAACAAATATATATATATATATATATATATGTATATATTATATTTTGGCCACTTCTGTTGGTCTTTCATTTATTCATTTTCATCCATCTTTGTTCTTTGGCCCGTGTGGGCCTCTCATTGCAGTGGCCTCTCTCGTTGCAGAGCACTGGCTCTGGACACACGCGCTCCAGAGCACTGGTTTATATTTGGACACATCAGCCCAGCTGCTCCGCGGCACGTGGGATCCTCCCAGGCTAGGGATCGAACCGGCGCCCCTTGCACTGCAAGGCGGTGTCCTTACCCACTGGACCACCAGGGAAGCCCAGTAAAATATATTTCTGTGTTCTCTGGATCATATGATGATGACAGTTTTTCAGTCTGAACATAAAAAGATCAGGTCAGATGATCTTTTATCATCACCATCAAACGGAGCTTCTCAGATCTGTTTTTGAAGTTCTGAACATTAAGTGTCCAGTCACAGAGGACATAGGAACCTCCTGCTTTCTTCTTCCCCATCTTCGGAAACAGACCTCGAATCGGCTGTCCCTGCCTCCCGAGCTAGGTCACGTGCTAACGAAAGGGCTTCCAGAGAACCTCCGCCTGCTCTTCCTGTTTCCACTCCCGCTTCCCCTCCCTGCGCCTCTGTTGCAGGACCAGTCAGTCATCCTGTATCTGAAACATACACCAAATCCCATCACCCACTTTATTAAAAAACCAAGGTCTTTACTGGCTCAGATGGTAAAAATCCGCCTATAATGCAGGAGACCTGGGTTTGATTTCTGGGTTGGGAAAGGCTTGCCCTTGCCCCTGGAGAAAGGCATGGCAACCCACTCCAGGATTCTTGCCTGGAGAACTCCATGGACAGAGGAGCCTGGTGGGCTACAGTGCACAGGGTCACAAAGAGACAGGGCTGAGCGATTAACACTTTTAAGGTCTTTACTGTGGCCTATGAGGCGCTATATGATCCAGCCATGGGCCCCGTCACTGTTACCCCAATCCATTCCAGCCCCGGCAGCTTTCTTGAGCCTATGGGACACACCAAGTATATCTCTGCCTCAGAGCCTATCTGTCCTTGCTGATGCCCTGACTCCACTTGTCTGCAGGGCTTCTTTCCGTTTCCTTCAAACCTCTGGTCTACAGGGATCTGATCAGAAGCCTATCTGATCACCCTGTCTAAAACAGCCATTGCCTGTGGAGACGGAGTGTGTGTATCTGTTAGCCGTCTGGCCCCCCACCTCTCCAGGGTAACCTCCAAGGGAGAAAGACGCGCCTGTCACATTCACCCTTGTCATCGCAGAGCTAAGAACAGTGACCAGTGCATAGCAAGTCCTCAGTAAATCCAGGGTTCAGCTTATACCCCGGGGACTTTTTCTGCCCATGTATGTAGCACCTAGGCACCTGCAGCAGAACTAACATGAATTTCTTTCTGGTATTTGTCAGTGCCTCCTAACACGATTACAGCTAACCTTATTACGTGCCAGGCTCTGTGCTAAGTGCTTTCCTCCAATATACAACTGAAAGGAAATGAATCCCTACTTTTTACTTATGCATCCCACGGCGGGGCATACGAGTAAAACGTTCAACCCAGGCAGAAATGTCTTGAACACGATAAGTCATTATATAAATGTCAGCTTATTAAATCCACGCTGGGTCAGAGAACAGGCACTCTAATCGCATTTCTACCGCTTTCCAGTTGAGCAGCCTCAAACATTGCTTTGAACCTCTCCAAACCATTATTTCAAATCAGTAAAGTGGGAGTACTAAAAAATAACAACAGCAGCTAACAATTAGTGTCCGCTGCCTATATGCCAAGAGCTTGACAGAGAGTAACTTACTTAATCCTCTTAACAACCCTCCATGATGGATACTATTTAGCACCTCGCCCAAGGTCATGAAATTAGTAGGTACAGGAGCCAGAATCTACGACACCTGTGCTGGAGTACAGCCGTTGGCAATTTAGCAAGGCCGCTGAGATAATCAATGTAATGAGGCTTTGTAACTGTTAGAAGTCTTTACGCTTGGCGGCACTGTATTCCACGTTTTTCGAGCATGCCTGCATCAGTAGCCAGTGCCTTGAATTGCCCTGTCCATTGTCCTTCTAGACTACAAGCTTTCTGAATAGACGGATTGCAGTTTTACGATCCTCAGGTCAGATCTCTTGAGCCTATGGGACACACCAAGTATATCTCTGCCTCAGAGCCTATCTGTCCTTGCTGATGCCCTGACTCCACTTGTCTGCAGGGCTTCTTTCCGTTTCCTTCAAACCTCTGGTCTACAGGGATCTGATCAGAAGCCTATCTGATCACCCTGTCTAAAACAGCCATTGCCTGTGGAGACGGAGTGTGTGTATCTGTTAGCCGTCTGGCCCCCCACCTCTCCAGGGTAACCTCCAAGGGAGAAAGACGCGCCTGTCACATTCACCCTTGTCATCGCAGAGCTAAGAACAGTGACCAGTGCATAGCAAGTCCTCAGTAAATCCAGGGTTCAGCTTATACCCCGGGGACTTTTTCTGCCCATGTATGTAGCACCTAGGCACCTGCAGCAGAACTAACATGAATTTCTTTCTGGTATTTGTCAGTGCCTCCTAACACGATTACAGCTAACCTTATTACGTGCCAGGCTCTGTGCTAAGTGCTTTCCTCCAATATACAACTGAAAGGAAATGAATCCCTACTTTTTACTTATGCATCCCACGGCGGGGCATACGAGTAAAACGTTCAACCCAGGCAGAAATGTCTTGAACACGATAAGTCATTATATAAATGTCAGCTTATTAAATCCACGCTGGGTCAGAGAACAGGCACTCTAATCGCATTTCTACCGCTTTCCAGTTGAGCAGCCTCAAACATTGCTTTGAACCTCTCCAAACCATTATTTCAAATCAGTAAAGTGGGAGTACTAAAAAATAACAACAGCAGCTAACAATTAGTGTCCGCTGCCTATATGCCAAGAGCTTGACAGAGAGTAACTTACTTAATCCTCTTAACAACCCTCCATGATGGATACTATTTAGCACCTCGCCCAAGGTCATGAAATTAGTAGGTACAGGAGCCAGAATCTACGACACCTGTGCTGGAGTACAGCCGTTGGCAATTTAGCAAGGCCGCTGAGATAATCAATGTAATGAGGCTTTGTAACTGTTAGAAGTCTTTACGCTTGGCGGCACTGTATTCCACGTTTTTCGAGCATGCCTGCATCAGTAGCCAGTGCCTTGAATTGCCCTGTCCATTGTCCTTCTAGACTACAAGCTTTCTGAATAGACGGATTGCAGTTTTATCTCTGAATCCCAAAGATCTAGCGCGAAGGAGATGTTCAGTAAGTCTGATGAGAGGTTGAATGACCGTATCTTTTTTGTCTCTCCGACGCCCACACCTTGCACAGCACCCGACACATGGTAAGCCCTAATAAGCACTTACTGGATAAATTACAGGGAGAGACGTACACGGATAAAGATCAAACGTGCAATTGGAATCGCTTAAGTTAGAGGTATCTATAATCCCCCCGCCACCCTCCACCCTGAGAGTTTGGCTCTGAGCGGCAGTCTGAGATGGGAGGAGTTCCACAGCGAAGCGCAGAGGCTCTGGCCTTGAATCTGGGGTCTGCCCCTACTGCTGACCCCCACCAAGGCCTTCCCTGCAGGGGACTTCTCTTCCCTCTGTTCCCTATCCGTACAAAGACTCCAACGTCGCCCGAAGACAGGTTAACTGCTCTGAAAAGCCGTTCCGCGTTACTATGCGTGATTTCCGCCCAGACTGTAAGGCTCCCAAGCCTACCGGCCCGTTGCCGGGCAACCCTGGCTGGGGGCGGAGCCTGAGAATGCGCGGCGGGGACGCGGGGATCGTGGGGGCCCAGGGGCCGGCCCCGCGCGGGAGAGAACCGGCGGGAGCGGTTACCTTGCCCGCTTGGGTAGCGGCCGCCAGGCACGGGTGAGTCCCGTCGAAGCGCCCTACGGCCACCATGCGGGGGCTGATTTTGTGGCGCAGTTTCAGGGTGAACACGGGCAGCAGCATGGTGGCGGCGGCTCAGGAGGAGAGAGCTGGTGGCCCGAGACCGGCGCTGCGGACCCGGCTTCCCAAGGCGCTGAGAGGCGCGGAGACAAGACCGGACCCGCTCTGGCTCCAGAAGGCCAGGCGGGAAGCTGATGGAGACCGAGCCGGACCCCGGGCCGCAAGCTGGTCCTGCGGCTGCGCAGGCCCGCCCACCTCGTTCTGCGGCTGCGCGGTTGGGCCGCGAGCGCCGCGGAGGTTGAGGTTGGGTCTCGGTTGCGCTTGTAAGGTAGCATGCTGTAACTCACCAGCGGTAGATTCGACTCAATGACGGGTCTCCCGTGGCGGTGTCTGAGCCGGCGCGCCCTGGGGCTTCTCCTTCTAGCACCACAACCAAGCTGCTCACCTGTAGCAGACTACACACACCGCTGTCTACCCCACTCCAAGAGGTTATTCAGTAAACACGCACCCCTAAAGGTGTGTGTTAGTTGCTCAAGTCGTGGCTGACTCCTTGCGACCCCATGGACCCTATGGACTGTAGCCCGCCAGGCTCCTCTGTCCAAGGGATTCTTCAGGCAAGAATACTGGAGTGGGTAGCCATTCCCTTCTCCAGGGGATCTTTCCAAGCCAGGGATCGAACCCGCGTCTCGTGCATTGCAGGCAGATGACCTTCTGAGCCACCAGGGAAGTCCAAGAGAAGGAGGCGACAGAGGATGAGAGAGTTGGATGGCATCACCGACTCAATGGACATGAGTTTGAGCAAACTCTGGGAGACAGTGAAGGACAAAGAAGCCTGGTGTGCGGCAGTCCTTGGGGGTCGCAGAAAGTCAGACAAGGGCTTCCCTGGTGGTCCAGTGGGTAAAGAGTCCGCCTTGCTGTGCAAGGGGCACCGGGAGGATCCCACATGCCGCCGAGCGGGTGAACCGGTGTGTCCAATTAAGACAATTAAGAGCCAGCGCTCTGCAACAAGAGGGGCCACAGCAATGGGAGGCCCACACAGGCCAAAGAATAAAAAAAGGGGATGAAAATAAGTAACAACAACAAAGACAAGCCTGAGTGACTCGACAACAATGCCTTGAATAACTACTCTTCTGCTTACTGTAGCTGTTATGTCGGTGCCCAAGGTGATTTCTTGGAACACGCGCGCGCACACACACACACACACACCACCCCACCCCACCCCCCTCAGTTTTAAACAGTCCATGGCCCTTTGTAAGATTCTCTATCAATTACTCGACATTCATTCAGACACCTAGTTTTTGAGATTTTACTGTGTCAGGCGCTATGCTAGTAGCAGAGCCATGGCGGTACACAGAAGACAAACCTCTGGTCTCCTGGAGCTGACATACAAGTGAGGAGCCAGTGGCCTGATAAGGCCCCTCTGATAGGCCTTGCCTCTGCCTCCTCCCAGCTGTCTCTGCCCCAGTGTCCCTGCTGACACTGTCTAGACCCCAGGTCCTATAAGCACATAACCAACCAGCCACACAATGGAAACTGCCCTGGGTGTGCCTGCTTGCCTTTTAGCATCAGGACTTTGTTGGGTATACCGCCCCTCTGCCTCCAGGGGGTCTTCAGCTCGCTGAATCCACTCCACTTTGCTAACAGCTGAACACACGGCTGGCAAGCCCTCTCTCCCAGGACAGCTTGAAGAGAAGGGAACAAATCTCTAATAGAGGTCATCTCACACTCTCCACTGTTCTTGCCAGCATTTACTGAGGGTCTCTGTGCACTAGGCAGTGTTCAAGACGTTAGGGACATTAGGGACACTGTGGCAAACAAGACAGACATAATTTGTGCCCTTAGGGAACTTACACCTAGGAGTATTCAATACCATAAAGAAATACCAAAAACTGAGTCCCTTAAAGGACAGGAATTTGTGTAATCGCAGTTCTAAGGGCTGTTAGTCCAAGATCAAGATACCCAAACCACCGATTTCTCCTGGAGCCTCTCTCCTTGGCTTGCAAACGGCCACCCACACTCTAGCTGCCTCTCCCTAAGGCTCTCTGTGGACACACCCTTCTCTGTGTGTCCAAATTTCCTCTTCTTGTAAGGACACCAGTTAGATTAGATCAGGGCCTGCCCTAAGGGCCTCATTTTAACGTAATCACCTCTTTAAAGGTGCAGTCTCACCGCTCCAGTTACAGCCTCCTTCCCAGGGACTGGGGACTAGGACTTCAACAAATGGTCAGCTACAAACGGGCATTTGCCAATTGCATTGCCAATGACTGGACAACAAGGACATTTGCCGTCTGCCTCTGCAGAGACCAGACCCTATGCTGTTGAGAGCTGCTGACCTTCAACACCCGCTGATGGAGATCAAGGTAGGGTAGAGGCCCTCTGTGCTCCCAGGTGGGAGGCGCTATGCTAGTAGCAGAGCCATGGCGGTACACAGAAGACAAACCTCTGGTCTCCTGGAGCTGACATACAAGTGAGGAGCCAGTGGCCTGATAAGGCCCCTCTGATAGGCCTTGCCTCTGCCTCCTCCCAGCTGTCTCTGCCCCAGTGTCCCTGCTGACACTGTCTAGACCCCAGGTCCTATAAGCACATAACCAACCAGCCACACAATGGAAACTGCCCTGGGTGTGCCTGCTTGCCTTTTAGCATCAGGACTTTGTTGGGTATACCGCTCCCCTCTGCCTCCAGGGGGTCTTCAGCTCGCTGAATCCACTCCACTTTGCTAACAGCTGAACACACGGCTGGCAAGCCCTCTCTCCCAGGACAGCTTGAAGAGAAGGGAACAAATCTCTAATAGAGGTCATCTCACACTCTCCACTGTTCTTGCCAGCATTTACTGAGGGTCTCTGTGCACTAGGCAGTGTTCAAGACGTTAGGGACATTAGGGACACTGTGGCAAACAAGACAGACATAATTTGTGCCCTTAGGGAACTTACACCTAGGAGTATTCAATACCATAAAGAAATACCAAAAACTGAGTCCCTTAAAGGACAGGAATTTGTGTAATCGCAGTTCTAAGGGCTGTTAGTCCAAGATCAAGATACCCAAACCACCGATTTCTCCTGGAGCCTCTCTCCTTGGCTTGCAAACGGCCACCCACACTCTAGCTGCCTCTCCCTAAGGCTCTCTGTGGACACACCCTTCTCTGTGTGTCCAAATTTCCTCTTCTTGTAAGGACACCAGTTAGATTAGATCAGGGCCTGCCCTAAGGGCCTCATTTTAACGTAATCACCTCTTTAAAGGTGCAGTCTCACCGCTCCAGTTACAGCCTCCTTCCCAGGGACTGGGGACTAGGACTTCAACAAATGGTCAGCTACAAACGGGCATTTGCCAATTGCATTGCCAATGACTGGACAACAAGGACATTTGCCGTCTGCCTCTGCAGAGACCAGACCCTATGCTGTTGAGAGCTGCTGACCTTCAACACCCGCTGATGGAGATCAAGGTAGGGTAGAGGCCCTCTGTGCTCCCAGGTGGGGCAGGTCTTTGGGTAGGTGGATGACATTTATTATCTCAATCCTTGCATCTTCTCACATCTAGAAAAGCACTAAATTCCTTCATGATGACATTAGATCCTAATGATTAGCCGAAAGCCCTTTGTAAAATGGCTGTTTATTGGTATGGAACTCCCCACTTCTCAAAAATCTTGTATATTGATCTTCCTCCTGCTGCCTCTTTGGAGCGGTCTCTCAGAGCTATCTGGGGTGCTGCCTCCCGGGCTGCAGTCCTAATTATGCCCCAAATAAAGCTTAACCCACAACTCTCAAGTTGTTCATCTTTTTCAGTCAACAAATGAATTGGAGTGGTGGAGTTGGGGGACAGCGACACAATTCAGCTTGAAACTAGGGGGTAGGGAGCAAGAGACATTAAACATGAAAGCAAATAAGACCCCTTTATCTGGAGATAAAGCCGATATGACGGAGGAAAGGAACGGGCTACCCTGACTGAACTGACTCCATATTGAGGAAGAGGACTCCATCTTGCACTTGCAGTTAACTCTGGACTGTGGACTGTGTAGCCATAGAGATGAAAAATTAACTGTCGATTAGGCCTCCCGGGCTGATGAGAACCTGACCAAGGAAACCTCGTAACCAAGCCTCCCCTCGGCCATGAAAATGAAATGTCCAGCATATGAAAGATCACCATTTGTGATCTTAGTTAATTAATTCTTGTTGTAGACAAGCTAGGCAATATGCTTAAGCAATTTTCAATTATACCTTTGTGATGGCAACCAAATCATATTTTTTCCTTTAATGTTTCCTGGGCAACCTCAGGTGTTTAGGATGTGGGTTTGTGCACGTAGGCTTTAGGTATAAAGGCTAGCCACCAGTTCTGCTCGAGATCCTTGGCTAAAGTGAGGCCTCGGACCCGCCGGTGTTATAAATGCCCTCCACTGTTTACTTTTGTCGCTCAGTGTGGGTTGTTTCCTGAAGCCTGGTTTTAACAGATACACCGAGACACCAGAAAAGGCTTTTCAGAGGAAGTAACATTTAAACCAAGAGCTCTGTGACAAGAAAGTGGCAGTCAAGAGAAGATGTGGGGGAAGGGCATTCCAGAGGGAACAGCAAGGGGAACAGGCCCAGGCTGGGCATGTCTAAAGATCAGAAAGACAGTAAGGTGGCTGGAGCCTAGTGAGTGAGAAAGAGGCCTGGAGGAGCCACGTCAGGTAGGGCTCTGAGCCACAGCAGGAAGCTGGCCTTTTAGTCTTTAACAAGGAGGACAAGATAGCCACGTAAAGCTGGCCTTAGCTGTGATGCCCCAGGGCTGAAACAAGGGAAAGGAGGGTCTCAGAATGCAAGAGAGAAACCAGACCCTTATAGTCCTTCCCTCCCCCAGGCTGTAGTTGTCACTCTACCCCACCCAGTACACCGTCCAATCAGCAGTGATCCTTAAGACCCCTATGCCCCTCCTTAGACCCCAGGTATAAAGTGGATCAAAGACCCCTGTTTACTGTTGGTTCTCCCTTGAGCTTGCCCGCTGTATGGGCAGCGGCTCTCCCTTCCCCCATTCTAATTAACTTTACTTCCCTCATTCTGCCTCCTGTCTGGAAATTCTTTTCCAGTCCCCACACAGACCACACAGGAGCCTCTGTCCACCTGGCCGAGCGCCCCTCAGCGTGCCGCCTGGGTGGTCTGCAGGAGGTGCTCTCGCTCTTCCCAGCAGGACAGTACCAGCCGCAGCATCACTGACATTTCATAAGCATTTTCTAGGGGCCACTCCAGTACTTCTTGATGGTCCAGTGGTTAAGAATACGCCTGACAATGCAGAGGACACAAGTTCAAGCCCTGATCTGGGAAGATTCCATGCCCTGTGGGGCAATTAAGCCCGTTTGCCACAACTACTAAGCTTGCAGGCTCTAGCGCCCAAACTCTAGAAGCAGCCCATGCTCACAAGAAGCCCATGCAATCACAGCTAGAGAGGAGCCCCTACTCCCCACAACTAACGAAAACCCTCATGCAGCAATGGAGACCCAGTAGGGCCAAAAATAAAATACATCAAATTTCAATAATTTTTAAAATGAATGATTGAGAAACTCTCTTGCTGTGCTTAGCTCCAGAGACACCAGAAAAGGCTTTTCAGAGGAAGTAACATTTAAACCAAGAGCTCTGTGACAAGAAAGTGGCAGTCAAGAGAAGATGTGGGGGAAGGGCATTCCAGAGGGAACAGCAAGGGGAACAGGCCCAGGCTGGGCATGTCTAAAGATCAGAAAGACAGTAAGGTGGCTGGAGCCTAGTGAGTGAGAAAGAGGCCTGGAGGAGCCACGTCAGGTAGGGCTCTGAGCCACAGCAGGAAGCTGGCCTTTTAGTCTTTAACAAGGAGGACAAGATAGCCACGTAAAGCTGGCCTTAGCTGTGATGCCCCAGGGCTGAAACAAGGGAAAGGAGGGTCTCAGAATGCAAGAGAGAAACCAGACCCTTATAGTCCTTCCCTCCCCCAGGCTGTAGTTGTCACTCTACCCCACCCAGTACACCGTCCAATCAGCAGTGATCCTTAAGACCCCTATGCCCCTCCTTAGACCCCAGGTATAAAGTGGATCAAAGACCCCTGTTTACTGTTGGTTCTCCCTTGAGCTTGCCCGCTGTATGGGCAGCGGCTCTCCCTTCCCCCATTCTAATTAACTTTACTTCCCTCATTCTGCCTCCTGTCTGGAAATTCTTTTCCAGTCCCCACACAGACCACACAGGAGCCTCTGTCCACCTGGCCGAGCCGCGCTCCCTCAGCGTGCCGCCTGGGTGGTCTGCAGGAGGTGCTCTCGCTCTTCCCAGCAGGACAGTACCAGCCGCAGCATCACTGACATTTCATAAGCATTTTCTAGGGGCCACTCCAGTACTTCTTGATGGTCCAGTGGTTAAGAATACGCCTGACAATGCAGAGGACACAAGTTCAAGCCCTGATCTGGGAAGATTCCATGCCCTGTGGGGCAATTAAGCCCGTTTGCCACAACTACTAAGCTTGCAGGCTCTAGCGCCCAAACTCTAGAAGCAGCCCATGCTCACAAGAAGCCCATGCAATCACAGCTAGAGAGGAGCCCCTACTCCCCACAACTAACGAAAACCCTCATGCAGCAATGGAGACCCAGTAGGGCCAAAAATAAATACATAAAATGTCAATAATTTTTAAAAATGAATGATTAAAAAATTACTTGACCTGAGTCATCTCTCTTGCTGTGCTTAGTCACTCAGTCATGTCTGACTCCCTGCGACCCCATGCCCTGTAGCCCCCCAGGCTCCTCTGTCCATGGGATTCTCCAGGCAAGACTACTGGAGTGGGCTACTATGCCCTCCTCCTGGGGATCTTCCCAACCCAGGGATCGAACCTGGGTCTCCCACAGTGCAGGCAGATTGTTCACCATGTGAGTCACCAGGGAAGCCCTCCAGTAACCCTGAGTCAGGTACCACTGTTAACCCATTCCACAGGTGACAAAACCTTCCCAGAGACACCTCCTCTCTTCATAACTCTTGAGTGGTTCCCCGTTTGCAGCCAAAGTAAGTTCAAGCTCTGGCAGATCTCACAGAGCCCTCCAGCTCTGACCCCTGAGGGCCTCTGCAGCCTCCTCTTTTGCCGCCTCTACTCCCAAGCTCCGGCCCTCCTCAGGTGCTCTCTTCACCTCTGCCTTCGCTCACACAAGCCCTCTGCCTGGAATGCTCTCCCCCTCTCCTCATAGGTTCAACAGCCCCACTCTAGGGGGTCGTCTCTGATGGTCTCTCTCACAGCAGCTGTTACTCTGGGGAGGTAGCCGCCCTTCCATGACCCCCCCCACACACACCCCAGCAGTCATATCATCCGCCATACTGGGGGCATTTGAGTCTGTCCATCATCACCCACTCTGGTATTCTTGCCTGGAAAATCCCAAGGACAGAGGAGCCTGGTGGACTACAGTCCATGGGTTCAGAGTTGGACACGACTGAGCAGCTAAACAACATCACAACCCTGTTTAGAAACAGCATGGATTCCGAGAAGGGTAGAGAATCCCCATCCACACCTTGATGAGGGCAAGGGACTCACAGACCTTCCAGGAGAGGCTGGCGAGTCTTCTCTGCCTCTCACAACCCACTAGGAACCGCTGGCTTTGCTGAGGGGACACGTCTTCCCATCAGGGAGACCTGAGCTCCTTCCTGAGGACCCAAGACGTGGAGGGCAGGGGCTGGCTCTAGGCTGGCAGCAGTTCACAGCACGGCAGCTCACAAGCCCGACAGCCTGCAGACCTGGGGTCAAACTCCTCCTCAGTCACTGCCTAGCCGAGACCGGGGCCCATCATTTAATTCTCCTGCTCACATTTACTGAGGGCCTTCTCTGTGCCAGGTACTAAACACACACTCACTGGATCCTCACAGCCACCCTCCGAGGGAGAGTCTGTCCTCATCCCACTTTACAAGAGAGAACACTGAGTCATGGGAGGTTACACAACCGAAGCCCAAGGTCACACAGCCGGTCAGTGGCAGAGCCGGGCGAGCTCGCCCTGGGGGTCTGGGCTCCAGAGGCTGAGCCACGAGCCTCCTGCGGTCAGCCCCCGAAGCACCAGTGTCTCTTCTGGAAAAGAGTGAGAGCAAAAATAGTATCAATGAGAGTCTCTTCTGGAGACTGTTGTGAGAATCAGACCAACTAATAATATAAATAAAGCATTGAGAGCAATGTGCTAGGTCGCTTCAGTCGTGTCTGACTCTGTGAAACCCTATGGATTGTAGCCCACCAGGCTCTCCTGTCCATGGGATTCTCCAGACAAGAATACTGGAGTGTGGGGCTTCCCTGGTGGTCCAGTGGGTAAGGACACCGCCTTGCAGTGCAACGGGCGCTGGTTCGATCCCTGGCCTGCGAAGATCCCACGTGCTGTGAAGCAAACCAATGTGTCCAACTACCGAGCCGGAGCTCTGGGGCACATGCGCGCAGAACCGGTGCTCTGCAACGAGAGGGGTCACTGTGACAGGAGGCCCACACAGGCCAAAGAACAAAGATGGATGCAAACAAATGAAAGACCAACAGAAGTGGCCAAAGGAAAAAAAGAATACTGGATGGGTGGTCATGCCCTTCTCCAACTTAAAGCAATGCCTGGCACTTAATAAAGGATCCCATAAATGGTTATTATTGTTGCTACTGAAAGGTTATTATTATTACCTCTTGGGGAAAAGCCTGCTTTTGACCTGTTAGAGTTGCTATTGTAATAAAATTGGTGTCTTTTTTCTTCTTTTTGAGAGCGGGTAGCTTTGTTCCCAATATCCTTTCAGCTCTGTGGTCAGAAAAACCAATATAATTGGTGGAGCGGTTCGAGCCGGGGCCAGTTCACAGCACGGCAGCTCACAAGCCCGACAGCCTGCAGACCTGGGGTCAAACTCCTCCTCAGTCACTGCCTAGCCGAGACCGGGGCCCATCATTTAATTCTCCTGCTCACATTTACTGAGGGCCTTCTCTGTGCCAGGTACTAAACACACACTCACTGGATCCTCACAGCCACCCTCCGAGGGAGAGTCTGTCCTCATCCCACTTTACAAGAGAGAACACTGAGTCATGGGAGGTTACACAACCGAAGCCCAAGGTCACACAGCCGGTCAGTGGCAGAGCCGGGCGAGCTCGCCCTGGGGGTCTGGGCTCCAGAGGCTGAGCCACGAGCCTCCTGCGGTCAGCCCCCGAAGCACCAGTGTCTCTTCTGGAAAAGAGTGAGAGCAAAAATAGTATCAATGAGAGTCTCTTCTGGAGACTGTTGTGAGAATCAGACCAACTAATAATATAAATAAAGCATTGAGAGCAATGTGCTAGGTCGCTTCAGTCGTGTCTGACTCTGTGAAACCCTATGGATTGTAGCCCACCAGGCTCTCCTGTCCATGGGATTCTCCAGACAAGAATACTGGAGTGTGGGGCTTCCCTGGTGGTCCAGTGGGTAAGGACACCGCCTTGCAGTGCAACGGGCGCTGGTTCGATCCCTGGCCTGCGAAGATCCCACGTGCTGTGAAGCAAACCAATGTGTCCAACTACCGAGCCGGAGCTCTGGGGCACATGCGCGCAGAACCGGTGCTCTGCAACGAGAGGGGTCACTGTGACAGGAGGCCCACACAGGCCAAAGAACAAAGATGGATGCAAACAAATGAAAGACCAACAGAAGTGGCCAAAGGAAAAAAAGAATACTGGATGGGTGGTCATGCCCTTCTCCAACTTAAAGCAATGCCTGGCACTTAATAAAGGATCCCATAAATGGTTATTATTGTTGCTACTGAAAGGTTATTATTATTACCTCTTGGGGAAAAGCCTGCTTTTGACCTGTTAGAGTTGCTATTGTAATAAAATTGGTGTCTTTTTTCTTCTTTTTGAGAGCGGGTAGCTTTGTTCCCAATATCCTTTCAGCTCTGTGGTCAGAAAAACCAACCTCATTAGTCTCACTTGGTGGGACTAGGTGAAAGCAAGAGTCTAGATCCTGACGTACAGGGCTTTAGGCCACGCCTGCTACCTGCCTCTCCGTCTGTCCCCACCTCGCCTATGCAGAGCACCCCCACTAGAGGGTGTGCAGGTGTAAAGAAAGGAGGCTCTCACACCTCGGGACTCAGGATGGAGGCTGACTGAGAGCACCGAGGCCTCCATGGGTCCAGTTGACATCCAGGGTGTGGCCTGGGGCAGGGGTCAGCTGGAGACAGATGCTTGTCTTTTTCTGTGCTGTGTTTATAGCAAGCTTGAGTTACTTTTGTAATAAACATGTATATACAACTTTCAAATAAAGGTCTGGGCTGTCTGTGAATTTCAGAGATCCACAGCCTCCCCACCACGTGTTGCCCCAGAACCTGCCAGTAAAGGACCCCAGCCTCACAGTTCCCTCAGATTCAGGGGAGTGAGGGATCCCTCGCCAGCCCCTGCAGGGTCAGGGCCAGGGCCACTGGGGCAGAGCCCACGGCGCAGAGCCCGGCTGGGTGAGGAGGGTTTACAAGCAGTCCTCCTGGGTGCCCCATCCTGCAGTCTCTCCTCACGTGACTCCCTGGTGCGTGTGGGATGCTGGGGGCCCTGAGGGCGAGACCGTTCACAGCAGCTCCTATCAGCCCACTTCACTCACCAGAAACGAGCAGTAGAAGACTCGTATTTAAAGACACTTCATAGCACGTCAGTTACGCAAAAGGGAAATAGCTGCTTTAGCGTCAGCAGACAGGAAAAGCTGCATCATCATCATCATCATAGGAGACAGTGCCTGTTGAACGCTTACTGGGTGCCAGACTCTCAATTATCTACTTGTGTTTTCACAAGTGCCCAGTGCTCAGCGTGCACTCTCTCGTGCGTGCTCACATAGAGCATTCTGCTTTATTTTCTCCACGGTGCTTCTCTCTTTCGGAGATGATCTTCCCTATTTCTTTTGCCTTTTTTGAAGACCTATTTATTTTTATTTTATTTTTTGGCCGTGGAGGGTCTTTGTTGCTGCACAAGGGCTTTCTCTAGTTGTGGTGTGCGCAGGGGCTATTCTAGTGGCAGTGCATGGGCTTCTCACTGTGGTGGCTTCTCTGGTTGCAGAGCACGGGCTCTAGAGATGGGGACTTCTGTAGTGGCAGCACATGGGCTCAGTAACTGCGGCTTGCAGACCCCAGAGCATGGCATCAGTAGTTGTAACGCACGGGCTTAGTTGCTCGGAAGACGTGGAATCTTCTCAACCAGGGATCAGCCCAGTGTCCCTTGCATTGCAGGGCGGATTCTTAAGCACTGGACCACCAGGGGAGACCTACTTTAAAAAAAAAAAAAAAGATCTATTTAGGGCTTCCCCTGGTGGTCCAGTGGGTAAGGACACCGCCTTGCAGTGCAAGGGGCGCCGGTTCGATCCCTGGCCTGGGAAGATCCCACGTGCCGCAGAGAGGCTGGACCGATGTGTCCAATTACCAAGCCGGAGCTCTAGAGCGCATGCGCCCAGAGCCGGTGCTCAGCAACGACAGATGCCACCACAATGCGAGGCCCACAGGAGCCAAGGAACAAAGACGGATGAAAACAGACAAATGAAAGACCAATAGAAGTGGCCCGCCTGCTCCCCTCCCTCCCCAACCCGACCCCTGCCCAAAAATAAATAAATAAATAAATCGTTAAAAAAAAAAAAGATCTATTTATTTCTATTTTCTTTCTTTTGGCTTTGCCGCTTGGCTTGCAGGATCTTAGTTCCCTGACCAGGGATTGAATCCATGCCCTCGTGCAGTGTAAGCGTGGAGTCCTAACCACTGAACCACCAGAGAATTCCTCCATTCTTTCTTTTTTTTTTTTTTCATTTATTTTTATTTATTTATCTTTTTGGGGGGGGTGGGGAGGGAGGGGGATGGGCGGGTCACTTCTATTGGTCTTTCATTTCTCTATTTTCATCAGTCTTTGTTCTTTGGCTCCTCTGGGCCTCCCATCATGGTGGCCTCTGTCGTCGCAGAGCACCGGCTCTGGGCTCATGTGCTCCAGAGCTCTGGCTCGGTAAGTGGACACATCAGTCCAGCTGCTCCGCAGCACGTGGGATCTTCCCAGGCCAGGGATCGAACCGGCGCCCCTTGCACTGCAAGGCAGTGTCTTTACCCACTGGACCACCAGGGGAAGCCCCATTATTTCTTTCTTCACTTGTTTTTTTTTTTCTTTTGTCTCTCCATACTAGAATTCAAGTGTCTTGCCCACTTTTGGTAGGGCAGCCCAGTCCCTAGTACCTCCACACCCGTACCTTGAGAGGGAAATCAGGCAGATGGAGGTCAGTGTATCATTACTTTATCCCTGGTAAGAAATGATCATGGAGAACGTGACTTCTATTTGCCAGAGAATGAGCTTCCTCATGCTGAATGCCAGAATCGGGAGATGTGCTCACCACTGGAAAACTGCAGGCTGCGTGCCGGGGGCAGCCTCTCTCACCAGGGCTGGCCCGGCCCGCTCACAGAAGACAGCGGAGATGCGCCACCCAGGAGTGAAAGCAGAGGAGCAGGAGCTAAGGGCACCAGGACTGCTGTGTCATGCTCCTGCTCCCTCCACAAAGAATACTCAGGCCTATCTCGTCCAAGCACCTTCAACACGTCCTGGCAAAAAATGGATGTGCTGTATTTTATTATTATTTTTCTCTGGTTGTACCATGCGGCACATGGGATCCGAGTTCCCCAGCCTCCATGTCTCCTGCCGTGGAAGCAGAGTCCTGACCACCGGGCCACCAGGGACATCCATGGATGCACTTTAAATATCTGGTGAGTGAATGGTTGTCTGTTCACTCAGGTCTTAACTCACCTGCAGGACTTACCACACTACCCTATGCTCCCTCCACCAGGAATGCTCAGCTCGCAGGTCATTTCAAGCCTGACTTCCACATGTCAGTCAGATCTCGGCTCAATGCATTCCTCCTCAAACAGGCCTGCCTGGAGCCCTCATCTCTCATGACCCTGCTTCTCTCAGTCTCACCCTGTAAGACTGGCCTACATCATTCCTCCCCACTGAAAAGTTCAAAATCAATCCAATGGTTTTGTATTACTGAGCACTGAGAAGTGATGCCTCTACCTTTTCCTTTTTTTTTTTTTTTTTTTTGGGTACCATGACACCCGCAAGACCATACTTGATATTCTGGGCATGATCTGAGCATGATTCATGATTCTGGGTGAGTCAGACTCTTGAAGTAAAGAGGGGAACATCAGGGAGGGATACCATCTGGGTACACCGGAGGTTGTTTGTTGGTTTTGTTGTTTTAGTTACTAAGTCATGTCCGACTTGCAACCTCATGGACAAGCTTCTCTGTTCATGGGATTTTCCAGGCAAAAATACTAGAGTGGGTTGCCATTTCCTCCTCCAGGGGATCTTCCCAAGCCAGGGATCAAACCTGTGTCTCTTGCATCTCCTTCATTGGCAGGGAGGTTCTTTACCACTGAGCCACCAGGGAAGCTCCATATATGAGGACAAAGAGTTAATTTTTTTAAATAGAAACAACAATAAAGCAACATTTCAATGCATCACGTTCTCAGTTATTCAAAGACTTAGTAAGATACATTGAAAGACACTTTAGGAAAGTAAAGATTTTTGTCTATCAGGATTCAAATATTATAACAGCCTTGCCAGACAAGTTACTCAAAGAAACACATTTTGCTTAATTTTTGTTGATGTTCTAATACTCTGGCTTTAACCATAAGCTTCTGATTTTGAAATCCTTATATAACTTACATGAGTTGTGATATTTTTTGAGATCGTAAAATCTACTCTCCTTAATCTTTTTGTTGTTGTCATTGATGGAAAAGCTCTTCCCCACTTCATCTAAGCCTGTCAAGCCTCATGGTGGTAAATGGTACTGATTGATGGGAAGGCGTGACCAGAGGTGAGCTGTCAATGACACCTAGCTCTGCCAGGGCAACAAAGATTCAAGTCTTCGAGTGATTTTGAAATTGGAGGAGGACACACAGGATAGAGGCCTTCCCAGGTGACTCGGTGGTAAAGAACACCTTGGCGATGCAAGAGACACAGGTTCGGTCCCTGGGGCAGGAAGGTGCCTTGGAGGAGGAAAGGACAACCCGCTGCTTGGTATTCTTGCCTGGAGAATCCCATGGACAGAAGAGCCTGGCGGGCTACAGTCCATAGGGTCAAAAAGAGTCGGGCGTGACTAAGCAACTAAACAGCAGCAACAACACAGGGTGGCAGAAGTCCAGCACCCAAGTAGCAGAGGAACTGGTTCCTGGCCCAGCCCACCCCCGGGGCTCAGATCAAAGCTGACGGCTGGAGTCTGTTCCAGTTTCTAAGGAGTGCGCTCTTTATAGCTCCCTGGAGCCATACATAGGTGTGGGCAGCATGGGACGCTGGCTGAGGCTTGCCTCGGCTTTTACAACCTCCTATTTGGATGGGAAGCCAACCTCTGGGCACCTGCTCTGGGAAGCTGGAGTTTTTCTACCTTCATAGAACTCCTAGAAGCAGTGAGCAGCTTTGCAGATCTGAGCGTTCTCTCTTTAGGGGACATAGCACTTTAAAGGCAACTCCGAGTTCCATTTCTACAGTCATGGCATTTCCCAGTAGGAAGGGGCCGGAGACATCACCAGCCCAGGCTTTTACCCAAGGCAAGAATCACCACCCAGCCCTGGTGTGAATATGTCCCTCGATTGAAGGCCTTATGACTCCATGGAGGCCATTATATCTGAACATGCTTCTCAGAAATCTCTCCTTCTACTGGTCCATGTATCAGTCTTTGTGTAAAAACACACATATGGATGTCATCACTCTCCCCACGTGCGCTCCTAAGGGCTTTAAAGGTATGTCATCTTCCCTCCATGGCTCTTTCGTGCGGATCACCCCCAGGCGGATCCTTCAACGGCTTGGGAGGACGAAATCTCTAGTCCTCTTATCCACTTGAACACATTCAACTTACTTCTTCCTTAAAGAGCCTCCTTTGAGAGGAACAGAACTTAAAAAAAAAAAAATACCTTTTGTCTCCAGGCTTTGCTGGTGCCTCAATGGTAAAGAAACTCCCTACCAATGCAAGAGACACAGGTTAGAGCCCTGGTCCAGGAAGATCCGACACGCCTTGGAGCAACAAAGCCCGTGCTCCACAGCTACTAAGCCTGTGCTCTAGAGTCAGGGAGCCACAAATGCTGAAGCCCCCATGCTGCAACCACTGAAGCCCTCGAGCCCTGGAGCTTGTGCTCCACAACAAGAAAAGCCACTGCAACGAGAAGCCCCCTCACTGCCATGGAGAGCAGCCCCGCTGTCCACAACTGGAGAAAGCCTGCACAATGACAAAGACCCAGAGAAAAATAAAACAAACAATAGGATTAAAAAGCTTCAGATCAGACCCATGATACGGGTTCTAGAATTATCCCCATTTTACACTTGAGAAAACTGGGGTACAAGAGTCCGTGCTCCACAGCAAGAGAAGTCACTGCAATGAGAAGCCCTCACACCACAACTAGAGAGTAGCCTCTTTTCACCACAACTAGAGAAAAGGCCATGCAGCAACGAAGATCCAGCACAGCCAAAGATAAATAAACAAAATTATTTTAAAAAACTTTTGCCTCACTTTTATTAAGTTTTTTTTTTTTTAATGTGGACCATTTTAAGTCTTTATGGGACTTATTATAATTTTGTTTCTGTTTTATGTTTTGGTTTTTGGACCAGGAGGCATGTGGGATCCTCACTCCCTAACCAGGGATCAAACCTGTACCCTCTGCATCGGAAGGCAAAGCCTTAACCTCTGGACCACCAGGGAAGTTCCTCAAGGAACAGAACTTCAAAGCAGATATGTCCTATTATGAGCCCTCCCGCCCGTACACACAGATGCCCTTTGCCTCCACCTGCCTCAAGCTCCCAGGGGTAAAGCAGAGGCAATGACAGGGGCACTACACAGAGAACAGGGGTGTCAGGCAGCTGTCAATTTTCCCACAGTGACATCAGGAGACAAAGATCAGGGCTATTTTTTGAAAAACAGAAAAGCTAATAGCCAGAGTGCTAAGGCTTGATGGGTCCCCGCAAGACACAGAAGGCATGTTCAACTGGGATGATGAAGAATTGAAAGAGGCGTGGGCAGAACTTGGGAAATCAACATGGGAAAAGGAGATACCTGTTATGGGGCTTTTATTTATACTCCATAAAAGGTGTGTTGGATTTCTAATCCCCCGTGCCTCAGAATGTGACCTTATTTGGAGGCTCAGTCTTTGCATAGATAATTAAGTCAAAAGAGGCCGTTGTTGTTTAGTCTAAGTTATGTCTGACTTTTCTGAGATCCCAAGGACTCTGTAGCCCACCGGGCTCCCCTGTCTATGGGATGTCCCAGGCACAAATACTGGAGTGGGATCCTTTTTTGGCCAGTACAGAGCTGCTTGGAGGCTGGTTGGAGTGGTGAGGCCCGAAGCAGCTTTTGGGATTTCTGAGCAGCCCTGGGCAGTACAAGATGGGCCCAAGTAGTCTTGAGTTACATGGACAGTCTACTGCGGCAATCAGATATCTCACTACTGGATCCTCCAAGCTGGCTCAATGACCATGTTGTTGGGTGTGCCTCTGAGTACGTTGCCAACAGTCAGTTTCATGACTGCTCTGGCTACGTCTGCTTTGTCGGCCCTGAAGCCATTCAGTGCGCTGGCAACCCTGAAGAGATGGCCATGTTCCCTGAACCCCTGGACCTCCCCAACAAGAGAGTTGTATTTTTAACCATCAGTGACCATCCCAACCATACAGCAGGGGGATCCCACTGGAGTGTGCTAATTTGTCTCCAATGTAAAAATGGCTTTTTTCACTATGATTCTTAAGGACAGTAGTAACTCATTCCATGCAAAGCAGATAGCAAAGAAGCTAGAGGCTTTCTTAGGTAGAAAGAGAGACAACCTGGCCTTTGTGGAAGAGAAAGCCCCTGCTCAACAAAACAGCTAGGACTGTGGCATATACATGATATGCAACACTGGGGCCTTCTGTCAAGACTTCTTTAGACAGCAGCCAGAATCACTACTGCAGCTACTCACTCCTATATACATCACAAAGAAGAGAGAAGAATGGCAAGATCTCATTGCTAGACTTGCTAAAAATTAGCTATTGAGATATATGTGACTTTTGCAGTCTCCTCTTTCTGCCTGTCCCCATGTACTGGAGGGCTGCAGCTCTCAGTGCCTGAGGGGAGAGGCCTGGGAGAGGAAAGCTTAGAATGCTTACTTTCTCCCGAGAGAATGTCGGCCTCTGCATTATCCTAATAGAAAGTTCACTTTAATCCCAGCTTCAGAGCAGTATGGTCTGTGAAGATGTCTTCCATATATGTGCCCAAACCTTAAAAACAATCCTTCTTAACACTTATTGATTCCCTTTTGGTCTCCCTTATCCGCATTGCTTTATTCCCAAGAAAAAACACTAATAGGTGAAACAAATTAATAATATGTGAAATCTAGAAGTAAGAAGAAAATGATAAAAGACCCAAGAACTGCACAGCCCCCCTATTTCAAGAGATCAACTGGCTAGAAGCAGATCAAGACCTAACCTAATTCAAGATGGAAATATCAATTACCCATTTCTGTGATACCTTTTCCATACAACAAGCAGAGGTTTTCCCAGCTATACCCTTTGCCAATACTTGATAAAGTGGGTGTTAGTTCATAGTCGCCCTTCTGATTCCTGGAGCTTTTTAAGAAAGAGGGACTCTTTAATAACTTTGTTAGATGTCTTATGGTGGACCTCTTGTTTTGCATCTGAAACTTACTAAAAGTTGGTTTATTTTTGAGATATGAGAGAAAAACTGATCTTTCTCAACTCTCACTTAACTCAAAATGCAGACAAAGTAATTTTTGGAACCAAGAGTAAAAAGAAATGCTATTTCTTCTTTAAAAAAAAAAAAAAAAGAATACTAGCCTCAGTGGTCATTTCCTTTACAAGGGGACCTCCCCGACTCAGGGATTGAACCTGTGTCTCCTGGATTGGCAGGTGGGTTCTTTTACCACTGAGCCACCAGGGAAGCCCAAAAGAGGTCATCAGGACATCATAATCCAATAAGACTAGTGTCCTTAAGATAGGGGAGTATCTGGACACAAACAGGCACAGGAAGAAGGCCATGCGAAGATGAAGGCAGGGTGATGCTTCAACGAGCCAAGGGACACCGAAAGTGGCCAACAAACCATCAGAGACAAGGAGAGAGGCACAGAACAGATTCCCTCTCTCAGACTTCAAAAGGAAGCAACCCTGCTGATACCTCAGTCCCAGACTTCCAGCCTCCAAAACTACGAGACCAGTCTAGGTCTCCTGCAGACAGTCTGTGACCTCACAGGTGAGCCCTCTCCTCTCGTGTGCACCCTTCTCTTTAGCTTTTGTTTCCTCCATAAATGATAGATTACTAGACACGGGGTGTTCTGTTGTGCCTTTTGCACTTAACACTATGCTTTGGAACATGCCTTCGTTTTCCTTTTAAGGTCACAGAGGGTATTCTTGCACAAAGCCTCTTACACAGAATATGTTCAACTAACATTTTGAAGATGATAACAGTTGCATTTTAATAACGTACAGTGTCCTCACTCCAGAGAATGAATTAGGAATGAGAGAATTCCAGAAACCTGCCAAGCATCTAATGAGAGGTGAGGATACAGTCTTTTCGGTTCAGCTTAACAAATATTTACAGGGAATTCCTTGGTGGTCCAGTGGCTAGGACTCCAGGCTTTCACTACCCAGGGCCCGTGTTCAATCTCTGGTTAGGGAAATAAGGTCCCACATACCACAAAGCACAGCCAAAACCAAAACCAAATATTTACGGAGGCCACACCAGGATAAAGGTCTCCTGAGAAATGTTGATATAATAATAGCGAACACCTACAAAACTCCTACCACGTGGCAGTTTCTCTCCTAGACACATGAACTTACTTAATTCTTACAACACCCTTACAATAGGTGGTGTATTCATAGGTGCTGTCATCAACAATTTCCATTTTACAGGTCAGGACGCCTAGGCATGAAGTGGTAAGTGACTTGCCAAAGATCACACAGCTAACAAATGACAGAAAGGGGACAGAAGGCAGGGCTCCAGGGCCCCTGTTCTTGTTCACAACACCACCATGGCCCTGCTACCTCTTGAGCACACAAACGTGTATTGATTTTCACACCAGAACCTGAGCTTTGGCCCCAGAGGGACAGACAGACAGCTTTGACAAAAACCCCAAGCTCTTGAGTTAATGATCACAACACCCTCCTGCAAAACAGAGAACTGATTGTATTAAAAGAGAAACAGGACTTCCCTGGCGGTCCAGTGGCCGAAAATCCCCCTGCCAGTGCAGGGGACACAGGTTTGATCTCTGGTCCAGGAAGATTCCACAGGCAGCGGAAAAACTAAGACCATGTGCCACAACTACTGAAGTCCGTGTGCCTGAAACCCAGAGGAAGTCACCACAATGAGAAGCCCGCACACAGTGATGAAAACCCAGCACAGTCAGAAATAAACAAATAAGAAAAAAAGGAATATACAGAATGTTCTGGAAGTTAGGGAAGGGATGACGAAGAACCCCCAAAATGCCCCATGGAGGAAGTGCATCTGAGTGTAAAGGAAAGCGATGTTTATGGAGCACAAAGCCTCTTACACAGAATATGTTCAACTAACATTTTGAAGATGATAACAGTTGCATTTTAATAACGTACAGTGTCCTCACTCCAGAGAATGAATTAGGAATGAGAGAATTCCAGAAACCTGCCAAGCATCTAATGAGAGGTGAGGATACAGTCTTTTCGGTTCAGCTTAACAAATATTTACAGGGAATTCCTTGGTGGTCCAGTGGCTAGGACTCCAGGCTTTCACTACCCAGGGCCCGTGTTCAATCTCTGGTTAGGGAAATAAGGTCCCACATACCACAAAGCACAGCCAAAACCAAAACCAAATATTTACGGAGGCCACACCAGGATAAAGGTCTCCTGAGAAATGTTGATATAATAATAGCGAACACCTACAAAACTCCTACCACGTGGCAGTTTCTCTCCTAGACACATGAACTTACTTAATTCTTACAACACCCTTACAATAGGTGGTGTATTCATAGGTGCTGTCATCAACAATTTCCATTTTACAGGTCAGGACGCCTAGGCATGAAGTGGTAAGTGACTTGCCAAAGATCACACAGCTAACAAATGACAGAAAGGGGACAGAAGGCAGGGCTCCAGGGCCCCTGTTCTTGTTCACAACACCACCATGGCCCTGCTACCTCTTGAGCACACAAACGTGTATTGATTTTCACACCAGAACCTGAGCTTTGGCCCCAGAGGGACAGACAGACAGCTTTGACAAAAACCCCAAGCTCTTGAGTTAATGATCACAACACCCTCCTGCAAAACAGAGAACTGATTGTATTAAAGAGAAACAGGACTTCCCTGGCGGTCCAGTGGCCGAAAATCCCCCTGCCAGTGCAGGGGACACAGGTTTGATCTCTGGTCCAGGAAGATTCCACAGGCAGCGGAAAAACTAAGACCATGTGCCACAACTACTGAAGTCCGTGTGCCTGAAACCCAGAGGAAGTCACCACAATGAGAAGCCCGCACACAGTGATGAAAACCCAGCACAGTCAGAAATAAACAAATAAGAAAAAAAGGAATATACAGAATGTTCTGGAAGTTAGGGAAGGGATGACGAAGAACCCCCAAAATGCCCCATGGAGGAAGTGCATCTGAGTGTAAAGGAAAGCGATGTTTATGGAGCAGGTGCTCCACACCAGCCCCTGGACACGTGACGTGCTCCCAGTTACCTTATAATCACCTGTATTTCATAGATGAAAAAAACATTGGGGCTCCCAGAAATGCTTTAAAGGGGTGAAGCCAGGATCCTCTCCCAGGCTGGTCTCCAGGGTAGGGCCCGGCCACCTGCCTGGCAGGGTGCTCCCACTGCCCATGACGTCAGCCCTCCTCTGCCGGGCTGTGGGATCTTGAGTCAGCGTGGTGTGAATCATAGCCAGCTGACCAGCCAAAAGCCCTTTGAAGATAACATTGCCCATAAAAAGGGCTGGCTCCCATAGGAGCAGGCATTTAGGGCAGGGACACTTCTGGAAGGAGGCTACAGTGATGACGACGTAGGAACAGAGTAGAGATCCCTGGGCAGAGCAGCCTTGAGCCAGGAGGCCGAGCTTCTCTGGCCCCAGAGGTGCCCACAGTCTACAGCAGGGTTGTCTAAACTTCCGTCTTCTGTGCGTACGTGCGTGCTAAGTCACTCAGTCGTGTCCAATTTTTTGCGACCCTATGGATTATAGCCCACCAGGCTCCTCTGTCTGTGGGATTCTAGGATTCATGAACCCCATTCTTCCTCTTGCTCCAGGACCTTGAGCCAGTCCCTTTCATTTCTCTGGGCCTCAGTTTCCCCATCTCCAAGTTCCTAACAGCTCTTACATAACGAGGTAATAAAAGGCACGGATTCAAAAAAAAAAAAAAAAAAGGCAGAGATTCAAGCCTGGGGTCAGAATTCCTGCCTTCCTTGCCTTGGCAGTATGGCTCCAAGCCAGCTGAGGCAGCAACTCACCTCTGCCTCTGCTGCACCATCTGTGAAATGGGCGCAATGTCACAGGGCTGTTGCGGGCCCTTCCCTAAGGAGCCTACCCTGAGCACTCTGTATGCACTTTATGTCCTCTGTGCCCCAGTAACCACCAATCCCTGTTTCTCTGCTTCTCCTTTTTCCCATGGCAGTTATTACCTCCTAACAAACTGAATTACCTTCTTGGGGCTTCCCTGGTGGCTCAGATGATAAAGAATCTGCCTGCGATGCTAGAGACTCAGGTTTGATCCCTAGGCCAGGAAGATCCCCTGGAGAAGGAAATCGTAACCCACTCCAGTATTCTTGCCTGGAGAATCCTATGGACAGAGAAGCCTGGCGGACTACAGTCCCTGGGGTTGCAGAGTTGGCTACAACTGAGTGACTATCACTTTCTTTTTCAACCAACTACATGATCAATTGATTGATCGATTCTGTTTGCTTTTTGGGTTTTTTTTTAACTTTTTTTTGGTTGGGGGGCGGGTTGGGGAGGGAGGGGGGTGGGCGGGCCACTTCTATTGGTCTTTCATTTCTCTATTTTCATCCGTCTTTGTTCTTTGGCCCGTGTGGGCCTCCCATCGCAGTGGCTTCTGTTGTTGCAGAGCGCCGGCTCTGGGCGCATGCGCTCCAGAGCTCCGGCTCGGTGATTGGACACATCAGTCCAGCCGCTCTGCGGCACATGGGATCTTCCCAGGCCAGGGATCGAACCGGTGCCCCTTGCACTGCAAGGCAGTGTCCTTACCCACTGGACCGCCAGGGAAGCCCCTGTTTTGTTTTGTTTCCCCTCCTGCTTTTCCCTAAGAAAATTCCATGAGAGCTAGAATTCAGTTTTGATCACTGATATATTCCCAAGCCTCCAGACCCACACATGCCTTTTAAATTTGGGGAGCTATGGTGGTTACCCTGCAGTTTGTACATCACCATCCACGATCGAGCTCGCCTGCTTCTCCACAACCCGCCCACACACATACTCCACATTTTGGGATTCTCGCCAATCAGATAGGTTTTTTTTAAATGATATCTGGTTGTAGGTTGAATTTGCATTTCTATCAGTAGAAGTGTAGATGAGTATCTTATCATTTGCTCTAAGAGCCATTTGCATTACTGTTTTCTGTCATCTCTCACTGCATTGATACAAGTGGTCTGTTTTCTACCGCAGACCCAGCCCTCCCACAGGGAAACCCAAGATGTTCATCTAAAGCTGAGCCATCTTTGGACCCCTCTGAGGACTCAAAAGAACAGGATCCATAACCTCCTGGTGCATCCAGATCACAGTCTTGCCCAATGACTCAAGTCTCATTTTGGGTTTTCTAGCTGTAAATTTAGGGTGATAATTTACCATGAGTAACTGGACCAGAAAGTAGGCTGAGTGCCCAAGAAACGATGCTTTCAAACTGTGGTGTTTGTCTCCTTGGTTGACAAAGAGATCTGACCAGTCAATTCCAAAGGAAATCAACTCTGACGACCCATTGGAAGGACTGATGCTGAAGCTGAAGCTCCAATACTTTGGCCACCTGATGCAAAGAGCCGACTCACTGGAAAAGCCCCTGACGCTGGGAAAGACTGAGGGCAAGAGAAAGGGGCGACAGAGGATGAGATGGTTGGATGGCATCAAGGTCTCAGATGTGAGCTGCGATTCAGATGGTGGCTGGTGGCTCAGATGGTAAAGAATCTGCCTGCAATGCAGGAGACCTGGGCTGAATCCCTGGGTCAGGAAGATCCTCTGGAGAAAGGGCATTACAACCCACTCCAGTACGCTTGCCTGGAGAATTCCATGGACAGAGGAGCCTGGCGGGCTAGAGTCCATGGAGTCACAAAGAGTCAGATACAGCTGAGCGACGAACACTACTACCTTTACTGAGCAAACTCCAGGAGATAGTGAAGGATAGGGAAGCCCGGCCTGCTGCGGTCTATGGGGTCACAGAGAGTCAGACACGTCCTAGCAACTGAACATCAACAACAAGAAGCAGGAAGGTGACTCGACTCAGGCCCAGGGCAGACCCCAGTGCCCCCAGCAGCAGGCTGCAGGTGCCTGTCCCAACGCAGGCCTGTCCTTGACCTTTGCAGCACTCCTGCCTGCCCACCCGGAGGAACAGAACTTCTCAGTCCTTCTGGGTTTCTGTTTTCTCCCCACGTCTTTAAAAAGCTGGGCTGGGAACAGAGCCCTTCATTCAAAGGAAGCCCTGAATGGCCTTTCTGTGCTGCATCAGCTCCAGAAACGGGCCCAGTATTCTCTGACAGAGAAAAGTCTTAGACAAAAGCTGGCATCTTAAGATCCCTGGAGGCCAGGTCCTCGTTAATTAGCCGCTGGCATCTCTGCCTCTTTAGTCTGTGAACAGAGCCTCTGCATCTCCAGCTGCCCCTTGACCCAGCTCTGTGTTGATTTCAGAGGCAGGTTTTTTTCTTTTTTTCCCTCTCTCTAGCACTTGCAAAAAGAGCTCCACAAACCCCAGGGTTTTGTTCTGTTTTTGTTTTTTTTTTAACCTGAAAAGGTGACTGAGGATGAAATGTCCAAGTGTCCATCATTATCCTGACCATGCATACATGGTGGACAAAGCCCACACTTCCAAACAGATAGACCAGGGTTCAAATCCTTGCTCTGCCCCTTCTTGACTGAATGACCTTGCTAGGTGACCTCTCTGAGCCAGTGTTTCATCCCAGTATGGATCTCCAAGAGTACTTTGCAGGTGAGATGCTGGTGTCGGGATAAAGAAAAGATGCAGAAGGGGCGTCTGGAGTTCTAAAAAGATGGCTTTTCTCTACTGAGATGAGATCATGGGAGTAACCACTGAGTCCCGGAAAAATGTAATCAAATCCTAATAATTATTTTTAGATTGAAACTCATCAACTCCTTATTACCCTATTATTCTCAAATCTAAAAAAAAAAAAAATCCTTTCCCTGGCCCCTAAGACCCATGTAAGCTAGACCATGTACCCCCCTGACCACTCCCCCACTCAGCCTTGGGCTCTGAGGTCCCGAAAGTGCGGGCCTGAATTCAGGTCTAGGAACACTCAGAGCATGCCCACTCCTCCCCACCTCCAGCCTCTGATCCTAGAAGCTCCCTCAACCTGCCCCACTCGACTCAGGCCCAGGGCAGACCCCGGTGCCCCCAGCAGCAGGCTGCAGGTGCCTGTCCCAACGCAGGCCTGTCCTTGACCTTTGCAGCACTCCTGCCTGCCCACCCGGAGGAACAGAACTTCTCAGTCCTTCTGGGTTTCTGTTTTCTCCCCACGTCTTTAAAAAGCTGGGCTGGGAACAGAGCCCTTCATTCAAAGGAAGCCCTGAATGGCCTTTCTGTGCTGCATCAGCTCCAGAAACGGGCCCAGTATTCTCTGACAGAGAAAAGTCTTAGACAAAAGCTGGCATCTTAAGATCCCTGGAGGCCAGGTCCTCGTTAATTAGCCGCTGGCATCTCTGCCTCTTTAGTCTGTGAACAGAGCCTCTGCATCTCCAGCTGCCCCTTGACCCAGCTCTGTGTTGATTTCAGAGGCAGGTTTTTTTCTTTTTTTCCCTCTCTCTAGCACTTGCAAAAAGAGCTCCACAAACCCCAGGGTTTTGTTCTGTTTTTGTTTTTTTTTTAACCTGAAAAGGTGACTGAGGATGAAATGTCCAAGTGTCCATCATTATCCTGACCATGCATACATGGTGGACAAAGCCCACACTTCCAAACAGATAGACCAGGGTTCAAATCCTTGCTCTGCCCCTTCTTGACTGAATGACCTTGCTAGGTGACCTCTCTGAGCCAGTGTTTCATCCCAGTATGGATCTCCAAGAGTACTTTGCAGGTGAGATGCTGGTGTCGGGATAAAGAAAAGATGCAGAAGGGGCGTCTGGAGTTCTAAAAAGATGGCTTTTCTCTACTGAGATGAGATCATGGGAGTAACCACTGAGTCCCGGAAAAATGTAATCAAATCCTAATAATTATTTTTAGATTGAAACTCATCAACTCCTTATTACCCTATTATTCTCAAATCTAAAAAAAAAAAAAATCCTTTCCCTGGCCCCTAAGACCCATGTAAGCTAGACCATGTACCCCCCTGACCACTCCCCCACTCAGCCTTGGGCTCTGAGGTCCCGAAAGTGCGGGCCTGAATTCAGGTCTAGGAACACTCAGAGCATGCCCACTCCTCCCCACCTCCAGCCTCTGATCCTAGAAGCTCCCTCAACCTGGAATATTCCCCAACTCTTTTCCCCACTCTGGGTGACCCTTGCTCAACATTCAGCTTTCAATTGAGCATCTGTTGTTTGGGTTCCTGAAACCCGGGCTGGATTACCGGCTCCTCAGACCCCCTGCAAGTCCATCTTGTAACAAGCACAGCCCATGTCCTCTCTGAGGGCCTGTTTTCCTCGCTCAGCTGCAAGTTCCACAGGGATGGGTTTCTAGAGCTGAGACTGCAACTCCATGTGACTGGCACCTAGAAGGGGCCCGCTGGGTCTCTGGGCAAAGACGGGAGCAGGAGGGAGGGAGGAAACGGATGGGCTGGTGGGGGCGGAAGACAGGGAGGTACTGGGGGCTCCCTGGTATCCCATACACAACATGGTGGCACTTAAAGGAGCCTTCTGAACTTTGGTGTTTAGTTGCTAAGTTGTACTGGACTCTTTTGCAACCCCATGGACTGTAGCCCGCCAGGCTCCTCTGTCCGTGGGATTTCCCAGGCAAGAATACTGGAGTGGGCGGCCATTTCCTCCGCCAGGGATCTTCCTGACCCAGGGATTAAACCCTGGCAGGAGGAGACTTTACCACTGAGCCATCAGAGAAGCCCACATATGAGGACCTTCTAAACTCTGGTGGGTGCTGTGCTCTCGGAAGCTTCAAAGTTATTTACAAACTCTAATTACCCCACAAAGTAGAGCCCCAGGGAGCCACCAAACTTGGCCTGGATACTCCCATTTCCAAATTAGAAAAAACTGAGCCTCCCAGTTAAGAGCTTGCCTAGAGCCAGAAAGGAAACCAGCCTAAAAGGCTGCCCATTCCTCAGGAAACCACTGGGAGGAGCAGAACTGGAAGCAGAGAGGACGCAGGGCCTCATTTTACCTCCTAGGGTGAGGGGACACCCCCGCCCCTACAATTCCTTGAATCTCTACTGTGAATTTACTCAGTTCTGGGACCGCCAAGAGACAGCATCAGGCATGCCACATTCAGGCCTCAAACGTGTTGTGAAGATCTCAATTAAAAAAGCAAAAAGATTTTAAAATAAAAATCTAGATTTGAGAGTTCTTTTAAAATACATATACGTATAAGGGTCTGGCAGTACTGGCCAAGATTCCTTTTTCGCACGTGCAAGGCTAGTTAGAACTGAACAGTGATGGCCTCCTTTTATTAATTTTTTTAAAATTACAAACAATTTTAATTAAAAACTTTTTTTTGGCCACACCACTTGGCATGTGGGATCTTAGTTCCCCAACCAGGCACTGAGCCCACGCCCCCTGCAGGGGAAGGCTGGAGTTTTAACCACTGGACTGCCAGGGAAGTCTCATGACTGCCTCCTTTTCACAGGTGTGTGGTTGCCAATTTGCCACAGTCCCCACTGTGCCCTCTTGTCTCGCATCTGGCTCGCTTCTCTTCTTCAAGAAACCTGCTGAACCCTGTATATGTTCAAATCACAGCTTCTGAAGTATCTCCTCCCCTTTAGGCACTAGCTGCTGACTGCATTGGACTTTTCTGGGTTTCTGCCAAAAAAAAAAAAAAAAAAGCTCTTTCCAGCCACTGGGCCTTTGCATACCTTCCTGCCTGGAATACATTTCCCTCCACAAGGGTTACCTCCTCTGTCTGAATTGGGTTCCCCTTTATGTACCTGTAGTTATTTCTCATATCACAGATCACAATTTATCATTATTCATCTGTGCACTTATTTGTCTCTGCCTCCTCTACTAAAATATTAGAGACCCAAGGAGGGCAAACATTTGTTTGGTGTTAGGGGTTGCAGCATGTGCAGCCCAGAACCTGGCCCATCTTAGGAACTTGGTAAATTTTTGCAGTAGGAATGAATGCTGGCAGGCATGAGTGGGAATCTGCCAGGCCTGGGGGACACCCATTTCAATGACCAGGGGCCAATCTTCCCTGTCTTTTTTGCAGGATTTGTAAGAGGGTATCCTTTTCCCAGCCTCTCCATGGAATTCACTCAAGCCTGTGTCGGGCAGGCCTTTTCTCCAAGAGCTCTAGGATGAAAGGTGAACGAGAGCAGGTAGGGGCATTTGCATTCAATCCTGGGTACATGTGTCAGGCAAGTAAACCAGGACTACAGTGATCAAAGAGATGAGGTGATAGAGCTTCAAAGTCAGGCTTCTTCCAGAGGAGCAAAGGAGACTAGCATTACATCTATAAAATCCCTCAGTGGAGGCAGAGAAAGGTATGATGGACTGCCAACCTCAACTATTAGAAGGAGGAGAGGCTCGCCCTTGAAATTGAAACGAATAGAAGGCAAAGAAAAGTCACACACACCCCTACTTAGCTCAGAAAGACGTTATGATATTTTCTACCCTAAGGTAGAGGCAGGATGATGAACCAGAGATAAAAACAGGTTTAAGAAGGCTTCAGATTGCGAGGTGACAGAGACGAGGCTGGACTGGGGGACCTTTTTACAATTGCGTGGTCCATGTTTAGCCAGTGTTGAGTGGATGTGATGGCATGATGTCGCAGCAGCAATCCTCTCCCGCAAGTGCCCACCAAGCCCTGATCGAAGCAAGAGTGCCGTGGGGAATTCCCTGGTGGTCCAGTGGTTGAGACTCTGGGCGTTCATTACCAAGGGTGTGGGTTCAATTCCTGGTTGAGGAACTAAGATTCTGCAAGTCACATGGCACGGTCAAAAAAAGAAAAAAAAGCAAGAGTGCTGGACTAAAAGGATCCAAATGACCACTTATTAGACACTTCTAGGTATCTCCAAGCTGTACCTGACTCACATCGAAAAAGTTCATCTCCGAGGCTTGGGGAGTCAGTCTCTCCAAGAGAGACAGCCACCGGGAGGGGATGGTGCCCACCAAGTGGGTTTGGCATTTCATGCTGGATTCGTGGAGTGAGGTCTCTAAAGAGGACCAAGGGATGAGATGGCAGGCATGAGTGGGAATCTGCCAGGCCTGGGGGACACCCATTTCAATGACCAGGGGCCAATCTTCCCTGTCTGTTGTGCAGGATTTGTAAGATGGTATCCTTTTCTCAGCCTCTCCATGGAATTCACTCAAGCCTGTGTCGGGCAGGCCTTTTCTCCAAGAGCTCTAGGATGAAAGGTGAACGAGAGCAGGTAGGGGCATTTGCATTCAATCCTGGGTACATGTGTCAGGCAAGTAAACCAGGACTACAGTGATCAAAGAGATGAGGTGATAGAGCTTCAAAGTCAGGCTTCTTCCAGAGGAGCAAAGGAGACTAGCATTACATCTATAAAATCCCTCAGTGGAGGCAGAGAAAGGTATGATGGACTGCCAACCTCAACTATTAGAAGGAGGAGAGGCTCGCCCTTGAAATTGAAACGAATAGAAGGCAAAGAAAAGTCACACACACCCCTACTTAGCTCAGAAAGACGTTATGATATTTTCTACCCTAAGGTAGAGGCAGGATGATGAACCAGAGATAAAAACAGGTTTAAGAAGGCTTCAGATTGCGAGGTGACAGAGACGAGGCTGGACTGGGGGACCTTTTTACAATTGCGTGGTCCATGTTTAGCCAGTGTTGAGTGGATGTGATGGCATGATGTCGCAGCAGCAATCCTCTCCCGCAAGTGCCCACCAAGCCCTGATCGAAGCAAGAGTGCCGTGGGGAATTCCCTGGTGGTCCAGTGGTTGAGACTCTGGGCGTTCATTACCAAGGGTGTGGGTTCAATTCCTGGTTGAGGAACTAAGATTCTGCAAGTCACATGGCACGGTCAAAAAAAGAAAAAAAAGCAAGAGTGCTGGACTAAAAGGATCCAAATGACCACTTATTAGACACTTCTAGGTATCTCCAAGCTGTACCTGACTCACATCGAAAAAGTTCATCTCCGAGGCTTGGGGAGTCAGTCTCTCCAAGAGAGACAGCCACCGGGAGGGGATGGTGCCCACCAAGTGGGTTTGGCATTTCATGCTGGATTCGTGGAGTGAGGTCTCTAAAGAGGACCAAGGGATGAGATGGCAGGAACAGGAATCACCAGGATCTGGTCAGTTATCTGCTTCCTGAATTCCCAATGCTTGGCCAACCCCCACCCTGACCCCCAACTTCCCCTGGTCTCCCCCTGCAGCTCTTCACTCTGGATTCCAGTAAAAGCAGAACGATGAGCCAGAGCACGGCCGTGGGACTTGCAGATGAAAGCTAGGGGTTAGCTGGAGAAAGCTGCTTGTGAGAAGAGGCGGGGGCCCTGTGCAATACAAAGAGGACTTTGCTGAAGATGAACGCTCCCAAAGGGGAGAGGCCTTCTGTAAAGACAATGAGCTCCCCGCCACTGGAGGGGTACCAGTAGGACCCCGGAGGCTATTCTCATGGCACTTGGGATTCCAGCAGCAGCTACTGCCGTGGTTCTCAGGTGGGAGAGGGAGGTGATCAGACCCCCCGACACCGTGTCCAAAAATTTTTCCTGAATGAGCACCTTCCCCACCCAGGGCAAATGTTGATAACTTTCTCCAACCTCTCAAAAGTGTTTGTTTATGACTGAAAAAATTATAAATCATTGAAAACTGATGAGGTCACCATTTCTCAAACCTGGCTGCCCATCAAAACATCTGAGATGTGCCTATGACTGATTTGGGATTACACAGAGCTGTAAACAACAAAACTCTGTAAAAGCCAAATAAAATTTTAAAAAGTCTGAGGAGTTAAAAATAATAATAATGTTAATAATAATCACAGGAGACCCTCCCCAGATCCCACGCCAAGCCCACTGGATCAGAATCCTTAAATATTTGTGTTTTTTATTAATAAAAACTGTCTCTGTATAATTCTGAGACCCTCACCCAGACACTGAAGTCTTTAGGAAACAGTCGCCAGGGCTTCCCTGGTGGCCCAGAGGGGAAAGAGTCTGCCTTGCAGTGCAAGGGGCACTGGTTCGATCCCTGGCTCAGGAAGATCCCACGGGCCACGGAGCGGCTAGACCCGTGTGTCCAATTATGAGCCAGCGCTCTACAGCACAGGGCCCCAGGGCCAGTGCTCTGCAACGAGAGAGGCCACTGCAGTGGGAGGCCCACACAGGCCAAAGAATAAAGATAGATGAGAAAAAAAATAGTAAGAGAGGCCAAAATGTTTTTAAAAATTCTACATTAAGAAAAAGAAAAGAAAATAGTAACCAAAGGTCTCGGTGAATATTAAGAGGCTCTACATTCCTGAAGCTTCGCAATTCTGAGACAGGTCACACAACAGAGGCTGCTCTGGCCCGTGGATGTGTTTGTTCATGAGGAGAGTATTCTAAGACAATAAACAAATTACTTTTGATCACTGTTTAAAAATTAGACTATCTCCTACACATATACAACATCCAGTTTCCCATTTCTCCTATAGAATAAAAGATGGCAAAATTTGACCCTCGTTCCTAAATCCCAATCCTCAACTGGAGCTTAGGCCACTAACCACAGTCAGAGAAGACTCTTGAGAATCCCTTGGACAGCAAGGAGATCAAACCAGGCAATCCATAAAGAAATCCTAAAGAAATCAACGAAAGGACTGAGGCTGAAACTCCCATACTTTGGCCACCTGATGCGAAGAGACAACTCATTGGAAAGACCCTGATGCTGGGAAAGATTGAAGGCAGGAGGAGAAGGGGACGAGAGAGGATGAGACAGTTGATGGTATTACTGACTCAACAGACCTGAGTTTGAGCAAACACCGGGAGACAGGGAAGGACAGGGAAGCCTGGCGTGCCACAGTTCACAGAGTGGCAAAGAGTTGGATGTGACTGAGGTCTATTACTATACTCTGTTGACGTTGCTCCTATGCACTAACTACCTTGCTCCTGAGATCAAGGTAGCTGAAGACCCCATGTGAGGTTTCTCCAGAAATTCACCAGCGTGGGAGATCCTCCTGGGATTGATTCCCAGTTGAGGCGGGGGCCACCGGCTCCTGACTAAGCTGGGGCCTGAAGGGCCTTAGGTCCAAACTTCCCCGGCCCCGTGCCTCCCACCCTGCTGACATCCAGGAGTTGTGCTGTCACTCAGCACTGGGGCCAAGGACTTCAAAGCCAAGCAAGATCCAAACTGAACTGGCACTAATCCTCTTCAGTCTCGACCTCTTTTCTTCTGCCAGGCAGAGCCTTCTCGTCTCTGCGGGCTTCCTATTAAAATTAACAAGCATTGCAGGCAGGCATCAAAGGCAAGCGTTGTGCCTTTAATGGTCCAGGCAAGCCCAGGCTGCGATCCCAGCCCCTCCCCTGCTGGCCCTCTACCCGCTGAACTGGGGAAAATGGTACAGAGCCGCAAGGGCCCGAGTCAGAACCCTGGCCGTCCTCGTCTGTTTGCTACTGGCACCAAGGAAAATTTCAGGCCAGCTGAACATCTTCAGAGCAATTTTCTTCAAAGTGCCCTGCAAAAAAAAACCTGGCCAATTATTCTTAAGAGGCACCCTGAGAAGAGTGGGTTATTATCCCCATTTTATTGGCAGGGAAACTGAGGTCAAATGGCTGGCTCAGGGCCATACAGAGAAAGACGGAGATGGAATCAAAGCAGTGGCAGCAAAAATCTATGTCCATCTGAGGCTCACTCAGATCTGCATCTGGACCCAGGGTTCTAGCATACCCAAGCGCTCCTGCCCCACTGGGTTGCCCTGGTTCTCATGCTGGGTTTCCCAGACCCAGATTTCAGAAAGACACTGGTAGCCCCTCAGGCTCTATCATCAACCCCTTTACAATGCAGGAAATGACTCCAGTGGATAATTCCTCTCTACAGCCCTCAAACTGTGGTCTTTGTTTTTTTTTTTCTCCCTAACGTTAACTGGGGATGATCCGATTATTTCAGAGAACTATGTATTTATCCTGGAGAAACTAACATATTTAATACCCAGTGCACTATGATTCTGAGTTGTTAGCGAAACCCCTGCCATGGCAGAGAGGGCTCTGTGGGTTGAGCCTTGGCCCCTCTATCTGAGGGGCCTGTTCAAAGCGAAGACCCCAGATCCCAGGAATTTTGGAACTGGAGAAAATGTTGATCTGGCGAGCCCACCACCGGGAGAACATACTGCCGGGGCCACAGGGTCCAGGCTGTAGAATTCCCTCCCCCATCTTTGGAAGGAAAACACAGCTGCAAGTGCCTGCAGACAATAAACCATCATTGAAACTTCCTCCCCAGCGCGGCTTTGATCCCAATGCTGTTGATACAAACTGCTCTGGGTGGGGGGTGTTGGGGGGGCACCCTTGGCAGAGGGGGTTTCCCCTCTAGAAATCTGAGGAACAGGCGTCTTCTAAACAAGCTGTCTCAGGACCTCCCTGGCAGTCCAGTGGTTAAGACCCCAAGCTTCCACTGCAAGGGACACAGGTTTGATCCCTGGTCAGGGAACTAAGAATCCCACATGCCATATAGTGTGGCCAAAAAAAAAAAAAAAAAAAGTTATCTCTTTACCTGCACCCCTAACAGAGCTGACAGAGCCTTGGTATTCATCCAGCTATGACCACCTCATTGTTCGAGTGAAACTGTGGCTCAGGGCATAGGATAAAGGAGGAATGAGGGAAGAGGAGGAGAGAGGTTGAAGAAGAAGAAACGCAGGAGGAGAGATGGAGAGGGAGAGCAAGAGAAGAGGCAGCCTTGTGTATTTCACCATCTGATCACGCGGCCCTGTGATGCTCACTTCCCTGGTGCCTCAGCTCGCAAATTACACAATAAACTTTCTTTGTACCCTTGGGTGAGGCAGGTGACATCGTGTGGGGCCTTTAGCGGCCGCTTCCCCCACGCGGGTGGTTCTGCAGACAGTCTCACTCCACAGTCACTGAAGAGATTTCAAAGGCCCTGGGAAGTTTTCCTCCTCAGTTCGTCACCTGGCCCAGCCGATTCGCACCGTAGATGGGATGGCGACTGGGATGCCCACTCTGGAAGCTCAGGCTCTCAATCTGTAAATGGGGTAGGGCTGAGATGGGATCTGGACCAGATGATTGCCCTTTCAGCTCCGGCATTCTAGAATGAGGTTCATTCCAGGAATTCTGCTGCCTCCTCTTTTTGAGAATTCTTGAGAAGCATTACAGAGCAAATCCAGAATGCCTTGCTAGGAATCAATTTCAGCCTGAAGGGAGTTTCTAAACAAAGAAGAGAAAGAGCAGAAGCCTGAAGTGAACTTTGCTGAGTGGCCCCCAGGGGATATGAGGAGGACATGAAGGCTGTCACTGCAGCTGTGGAAGTCTTCTACCACCTTACCGTCCCCCGCCACCTTGAGTCCATCCTTCCTGGGGACACACCAGGATGTTCAGCATCAACCAAGGTCACCTTGAGCTCCCTGAGCAAATTATAAAAAGGCAGAGGAGTGGAAAGACAGAGACTTGCCACGTGTCTGAGAAAATACTACATAGATTGATCCCAAAGAGGGATGACTCAGCGCTACGTCCCACCAAGTGACGGTGGAAAGAGCATTGGAGGAGGAAGAATGGGCCACGCCGAGCAGACCTGAGGGGCCAGGAGTCTCAGGATAGTATGCCCAGCCTCAGGAGTGATTAGGGAGAGGCAGATCAGCAGCCAAGGAGATGCCATTTCATATCGGTCGGACTGGCAAAAATGAAGTCTGGCGGCACTAACAAGGCCATGGAGAATTGGGCACGGGAGTACCTTGGTCATGGGATTGTAAACCCCTGTGGTGAGCAATTTGGAAAGATCTAGCAAAGCAGAACACGCCTGTCCCCTTCAATCCTGTAAGTCCCCTCCTAGGTACACCCCCCAGAGAAAGCCTGGAGCGTTTCACACACAGAATCACCTATCTGCAGACAGTCACTGCGGCGGTGCTTATAACAATGACAGAGTAGACAGAAACGTGTAAAAGCCCATTGACTGGATAAACTGGGAAGCAGTCATATAACACAATAATATAAAGCAGTTAAAACCATAAATCTCAAAACACTGAGCCAAAACAAACTGTAAAAGGCTACATAGAGAATGATGCCATTTTACAGAAGGTTTATAAACCTGTAAAACAAGGATATGTAATTTTTATAGATATGTACATACGCAGTAAAAGTAGAAAACCATACATGGGCATAATAAACACTTCATGAAATTGGTTCCTGGGGTTGGTGGTGGAGTAAGAATGAGATACGGAAAGTTAGTACAAGGGGTTTCCACTCTGATTATTTTATTCCTTTGAAAATTGAAATGAACAGGACTTAATGTCTAATAACATTGGAAGGTTCTGTATTTAATTTTCTGTTCTCATCTGTTTTTGAAATCACTCCAAATTTGAAAAATATTTTTTAAAAAGAGAACACACTATGGAGAACTTAGAAATCAAAAATCCAAATTTGGGACAGAGGAAATTATTACTGCAGCTGTGGAAGTCTTCTACCACCTTACCGTCCCCCGCCACCTTGAGTCCATCCTTCCTGGGGACACACCAGGATGTTCAGCATCAACCAAGGTCACCTTGAGCTCCCTGAGCAAATTATAAAAAGGCAGAGGAGTGGAAAGACAGAGACTTGCCACGTGTCTGAGAAAATACTACATAGATTGATCCCAAAGAGGGATGACTCAGCGCTACGTCCCACCAAGTGACGGTGGAAAGAGCATTGGAGGAGGAAGAATGGGCCACGCCGAGCAGACCTGAGGGGCCAGGAGTCTCAGGATAGTATGCCCAGCCTCAGGAGTGATTAGGGAGAGGCAGATCAGCAGCCAAGGAGATGCCATTTCATATCGGTCGGACTGGCAAAAATGAAGTCTGGCGGCACTAACAAGGCCATGGAGAATTGGGCACGGGAGTACCTTGGTCATGGGATTGTAAACCCCTGTGGTGAGCAATTTGGAAAGATCTAGCAAAGCAGAACACGCCTGTCCCCTTCAATCCTGTAAGTCCCCTCCTAGGTACACCCCCCAGAGAAAGCCTGGAGCGTTTCACACACAGAATCACCTATCTGCAGACAGTCACTGCGGCGGTGCTTATAACAATGACAGAGTAGACAGAAACGTGTAAAAGCCCATTGACTGGATAAACTGGGAAGCAGTCATATAACACAATAATATAAAGCAGTTAAAACCATAAATCTCAAAACACTGAGCCAAAACAAACTGTAAAAGGCTACATAGAGAATGATGCCATTTTACAGAAGGTTTATAAACCTGTAAAACAAGGATATGTAATTTTTATAGATATGTACATACGCAGTAAAAGTAGAAAACCATACATGGGCATAATAAACACTTCATGAAATTGGTTCCTGGGGTTGGTGGTGGAGTAAGAATGAGATACGGAAAGTTAGTACAAGGGGTTTCCACTCTGATTATTTTATTCCTTTGAAAATTGAAATGAACAGGACTTAATGTCTAATAACATTGGAAGGTTCTGTATTTAATTTTCTGTTCTCATCTGTTTTTGAAATCACTCCAAATTTGAAAAATATTTTTAAAAAAGAGAACACACTATGGAGAACAGTATGGAGGTTCCTTAAAACACTCAAAATAGAATTACCGTATGAGCCAGAAATTCCTCTGGGCAGGTATCCAGAGGAAACTGTAATTCAAAAAGATATACACAGCCCAGTGTTCATCACAGCTCTGTTTATAATAGCCAAGACATGATAGCTGTCTAAATGTCCCTCAATAGAGGGATAAATAAGATTTGGTATACAAAAAGAATGGAATATTACTCAGCTATAAAAAAATGAAATGCCATTTGCGGCAATATGGATGGACCTAGAGATTATCATACTAAGTGAAGTAAGTCAAAGAAAAGTAATAGCATATAATATCACTTATATGTGGAATCTAAAAAAAATGATACTAATCAATTTATTTATAAAACAGAAAAAGACTCCCAGACTTTGAAAACAAACTTATGTTTACCAATGGGGAAATGTTGGGTCGGTGGGGTGGGGGTAAATTAGGAGTTTGGGATTAACACATACATACTACTATATATAAAATAGATAATCAAGAAGAACCTACTGTATAGTACAGGGAACTCAACTCGGTGTTCTGTAATAACCCATATGGGAAGAGAATCTGATGCCGGATATGTATATAAGTGAATCACCTTGCCACACACACGTCTCATACAACACTCTAAATCAACTATACTCTAAGATAAATATTTTGAAGTATGCCTAAGGTTCATATGTAGTAGATTTATTATTGTTAAAGAATACATAAATGTTTTGAAAAAAGAGAACACACGAAAGCGCATTGGGCCTGAGATCTAATTGGGATTCCAGGGGCGTATCTGGAAGCCCCCCGGTTCCCTTGGGCAAGGCCACTAACCTGGAAGGCAGGGCTTGTGTCTCTGGTTTTCCAACTGAGTCTAGCTGCAGCGACCCCCTCCCCCGCCCCCAGACAGCATCCTTATGAGAGGGATGGGAGGCGAGATACACAAGATAGAGCAAACTTTATAAAGAAACGCTGGCCTGTTTAAACAGGGGGAGGGGACAGGGGAGGGCCCTAGCACCCCCTCTGCGGCAGCCCCTGCAAGCTCGCTCCATGGAGCCCTGGGGCTCGGAGCCTGCACAGAGTGGAAACCTCTCATCCAGCCCTGGCATTCCACGAGGAGCCCAGAGGTTGCCCAGATGGGCAGAAATGAAGGGCCGGGACTAGAACGAGGCAAGAGAGGCACTTCGGGGACAACGTTTTGTTTAGGGAAATACCCTCAGTAGTCATCCAGGTGTGCCCTGCACTGGGGTGTCCTCACAGAAGCGCTGCTTGCTCTCTCCCTTTCTGAGAGCTACTCACACGCTCAGTGCCTCTCCCGGAAAGCACGTTCATGAGGACCAGGCCGTGTCTGGCTCAGTTATCCGGTCCAGAGGGCTAACCTGAAGCTGGGCACATAGTAGGCCCTGAACAAATTGCTGAATAACTAAGGGAAGGGAGGGAGGGAGGGAGGTTGGAGAAGATGAAACAGGAAGAATGGACAGTGGAGAAAAGACCCTGATGCTCGGGAAGACTGAGGGCAGGAGGAGAAGGGGACAGCAGAGGACGAGACGGCATCATCGACTCAATGGACGTGAGTTTGAGCACTCTCCAGGAGGTGGTGAAGGACAGGGGCGCCTGGCGTGCTGCTGTCCATCGGGTGGCAAAGAGGCGGACACACCTGAGAAACCGGATTGAACAGGAGGGAGGTGAGCTTCCTGGGCCCTCTCCAAAGCCCTCATCTGGGCTGCCAGCCAACCCGGGCCAGCCACTTCGCTGCTGGGGGCCATGAGTGTGAGTAATTGTAGGCTCTGGCTTTACGCATCCTTCCTCGGGGCCGTGTGCAAAGCCGACGGTTTCACTTGCCCAGTGGGTACTGAATTACAACCGTGGGGCCGGAGTCCTGTGTAATTAGCCAGCAGCCGCCATCCCTGGAGCGTCTGTGACGCCTGCCCAGGGCGCAGGTGGTTGGGCGCCCAGCAAGCTAGCTCCTCATTAGTCGTGGCCTGCTTCCGACAGGCCACAGCGCTGGGACCCACCTCCTCCCAGGCTGGTTCCACACGGGCTGTGGGATTCTTTACTGGGGTTCCATGAGTGCAAATGGGTGCCAGAAAAGCCAAATTGTGTGTGTGTGTATTTGGGTTGTGGGGAGAGGATTTCTCAGAACTATCCTGAAAGAGAACAGCCCTAGCCTCCTGGCATGTACAACTTGCTCACTGTCTCTGTCTCTCACACACACACACACAGTTGCCTTGGGTGATGGAACAAATCCCTGGAAAAAATATATGTAAAGGAGATATGAAGAAACCTCGAGATGGTTAAAAACATCCAGGTGTGCCCTGCACTGGGGTGTCCTCACAGAAGCGCTGCTTGCTCTCTCCCTTTCTGAGAGCTACTCACACGCTCAGTGCCTCTCCCGGAAAGCACGTTCATGAGGACCAGGCCGTGTCTGGCTCAGTTATCCGGTCCAGAGGGCTAACCTGAAGCTGGGCACATAGTAGGCCCTGAACAAATTGCTGAATAACTAAGGGAAGGGAGGGAGGGAGGGAGGTTGGAGAAGATGAAACAGGAAGAATGGACAGTGGAGAAAAGACCCTGATGCTCGGGAAGACTGAGGCCAGGAGGAGAAGGGGACAGCAGGGGGACGAGGCGGCATCATCGACTCAATGGACGTGAGTTTGAGCACTCTCCAGGAGGTGGTGAAGGACAGGGGCGCCTGGCGTGCTGCTGTCCATCGGGTGGCAAAGAGGCGGACACACCTGAGAAACCGGATTGAACAGGAGGGAGGTGAGCTTCCTGGGCCCTCTCCAAAGCCCTCATCTGGGCTGCCAGCCAACCCGCGCCAGCCACTTCGCTGCTGGGGCCATGAGTGTGAGTAATTGTAGGCTCTGGCTTTACGCATCCTTCCTCGGGGCCGTGTGCAAAGCCGACGGTTTCACTTGCCCAGTGGGTACTGAATTACAACCGTGGGGCCGGAGTCCTGTGTAATTAGCCAGCAGCCGCCATCCCTGGAGCGTCTGTGACGCCTGCCCAGGGCGCAGGTGGTTGGGCGCCCAGCAAGCTAGCTCCTCATTAGTCGTGGCCTGCTTCCGACAGGCCACAGCGCTGGGACCCACCTCCTCCCAGGCTGGTTCCACACGGGCTGTGGGATTCTTTACTGGGGTTCCATGAGTGCAAATGGGTGCCAGAAAAGCCAAATTGTGTGTGTGTGTATTTGGGTTGTGGGGAGAGGATTTCTCAGAACTATCCTGAAAGAGAACAGCCCTAGCCTCCTGGCATGTACAACTTGCTCACTGTCTCTGTCTCTCACACACACACACACAGTTGCCTTGGGTGATGGAACAAATCCCTGGAAAAAATATATGTAAAGGAGATATGAAGAAACCTCGAGATGGTTAAAATTACAGAACCTCTTTCTGATGATAAGATCTTTAAAAACCCCCTCAGCAGTCTTTAGAGCGGGAATCACAGAGGAAGACCTCTCATTACGCCAGCCAGGCGGGTGTCATGAGCACTTGGGGGCGGGATGCTGCCTCTGTGCCTCTCAACCAGCCTCCTGTGCCAAAGCCCAGCCCCCCAGGGTTTCGGGTCTGTATGGGGTTCACCACTCTGTGCCATGCTTCTCCATCCTCTATAACAAAGACGCTTTCCCTTTATCTTCTCCACAGCTTCCTACTTCTCCTTTGATCTGTCCACCCCAGCATCTCCTTGTCTTGCTCTTTCTATCTCCCTCCTACAGATGCCAGCCTGATGTTTGGAAAGCCGACAGGCCTTGCCAAAGCACCGAGGCTGAGCTTGGGGCATATCTGACACTGTATCAAGCTGCCTATCAACATACCATTTCATGGAAATCTTTTTTTAAACAATTATTTCTCTTAAAAAATTTTTTTATTTGAGGGCTTCCCTGGTGCTCCAGTGGGTAGGGAGTCCACCTTGCCGTGCAAGGGGTGCCGGTTCGATCCCTGGCCCAGGAGGAGTCCACGTGCCGCAGAGCGGCTGGACCAGTGTGTCCAATTGCGAGCCGGAGCTGTGGAGCGCATGCGCCCAGAGCCGGTGCTCTGTGGCAAGTGAGGCCATTGCAATGGGAGGCCCACAAAGGCCGAAGAATGAAGACGGATGAGGAATAAATGAACGGAAAACCAATAAAAGAGGCCAAAATTAAAAACATTTTTTTTTTTTTAAATTGCGCTGGGTCTTGTGGCATGTGGGTGGGATCTTGTTCCCTGACCAGGAATCAAATTCAAGCTCCCTGCACTGGGAGCAGAGAACCCCAGCCACTGGGCCCCCAGGGAAGTCCAGAAGCACGCGAAAGTGTTACAGTACCTACCACTCTTTAAACCCGTGGAGTGTTAAATGCCTAGTCATCTTCGTTTTCTCTTAATCCTCCCACAGTTGCCTGATTAGACCCAGTTATCTCCCTTTCCTAGGGGAGGTTCACGGAGATAAAGGAATGGGCCCGAGGTGGTAGGGCAAGCAGGTGGAGGGGCCAGAACTGGACCCGTGTGTGAAGGTCAGCAGCCCCGATCTTCACTACGCTCTCTCTTGCTAGAGTGTGAAAGACTGATGAGTGTGCAGTCAGTGTGAGGACCCCCAGACCACGGCTTACCTTCTGCATGTCAGGGGAGGGTGAAGTCGGGAGGCAGGGTCAAGCAAATCATACCCAGGGAATAATTACACTTTTTCACACTTATCAGGTAGGCAAACACTTCCAATATAGGAAGTACTGAAGGAGAAAGTGGGGAGATAGTCTTGGAAATTGCTAGAAGGAATATAAATTAAGATCTCTGGAGAGTAACTGCACATTATAACCTAGCCATCCTCCTTTGAGGCGTGAGTGAGGCTTGTATACGCATCGACATGATGTGAGTGGAGATGTTCTTTGCATCATTTATTTATTTATTTAAATATTTATTTGACTGTGCTGGGTCTTAGTTGCAGTTCGTGGGATCTAGCTCTCTGACCAGGGCTCAAACCCAGGCCTCCTGCATTGGAAGCCAGGAGTGTCAGCCACTGAGCCACCAGAGAAGTCCCTGCATCATTTATTTTTATTAGTTTTTTTAGTACACATGGTGCAGCATGCAGGATCCCACTTCCCCACCTAGAGGTTGAACCTGTGCCCCCTGCACTGGGAGTGCAGCGTTTTAACACCGGACCACTAGGAAAGTCCCTTAACAGCACTTTTTTAAAAGAAATCTTTTATTTATTTTGGCTGCACCATATACCTTGTGGGATCTTAGTTTCCTGACCAGGGATCGAACCCAGGCCTGGAGCAGTGAAAGCACAGAGTCTGAACCACTGGACCACCAGGGAACTCCCCGGCAGCGTCCTTATAATAAATACAGTGTGGTGGAAACAGACCAGGGCAGATTCAAGAAAGCCTGTCAATAAATGAGTGCTGAGGGCTTCCCTGGTGGTCCAGTGGGTAATGAGCCTGCCTTGCAGTGCAGGGGGCCCTGGTTCGATCCCTGGCCTGGGAGGATCCCACGTGCCGCGGAGCGGCTGGACCAGTGTGTCCTATTACGAGCCAGCGCTCTGGAGCGCATGCGCCCAGAGCTGGTGCTCTGCCACGAGAGGCCACAGCAATGGGAGGCCCACACAGGCCAAAGAATAAAGATGGATGAAAATAAGTGAACAGAAGACCAATAAAAGAGGCCAAAAGTAGAAAAAAAAAAAAAGTTTAAAAAAATTTGTAAAAAAAGAAATGAGTGCTGAATCTTCATGGTAGGTGATGGTGGCTCAGACCCGGTGGCAGTGACGGAGGCTGACAAGACACTGATGTGGCTGGAGACGAGGCAGGGGGCACGAGCTCACTGGGGAGTGTGAGATGCTGCTTGACGTCGACATGGAGATGTCAGGTGGCAGCCGGAAATACGCACCCGGAGTTCAAGGGAGGCCCAGGCTGGGGAGGTGAGTCGGGAGTCACCAACACAGAGGTGGTGTTTAAAGCCATGATTCTGTTAAGTTATGCCTTATAAGGAAAAGAGCTGAATCAAATATGACAACGTGGACATCTATGAATTCTGGGTGGTAGATACGAAGATGTTTGTAACGCTATGTGTGTACTTTTTAGTGTGTTTGGACTTTTATAATAAAATTAATTAATAAAGAGTATTGAAAGTCACAAGGTTCCGTACTGCTGAACAGTTCTGTCGGACGTGCCTCAGACCTCACGAGTGGGTGCTGGCAGTGAGTTAAGGAGCCAGGGTCAAATCCCCCAACCACCAGGCTAACCTGGATGACCAGGGTTGACCCCGTCACTCTGGGTCTCTGTTTCCCCATTCGGGTAAGAAGCTGGCCCGTGACGTCTCAGGGGTCTCCCAGTGCTGTCCCTTAACAGCTTTTAAGAACACCATATACCTTGTGGGATCTTAGTTTCCTGACCAGGGATCGAACCCAGGCCTGGAGCAGTGAAAGCACAGAGTCTGAACCACTGGACCACCAGGGAACTCCCCGGCAGCGTCCTTATAATAAATACAGTGTGGTGGAAACAGACCAGGGCAGATTCAAGAAAGCCTGTCAATAAATGAGTGCTGAGGGCTTCCCTGGTGGTCCAGTGGGTAATGAGCCTGCCTTGCAGTGCAGGGGGCACTGGTTCGATCCCTGGCCTGGGAGGATCCCACGTGCCGCGGAGCGGCTGGACCAGTGTGTCCTATTACGAGCCAGCGCTCTGGAGCGCATGCGCCCAGAGCTGGTGCTCTGCCACGAGAGGCCACAGCAATGGGAGGCCCACACAGGCCAAAGAATAAAGATGGATGAAAATAAGTGAACAGAAGACCAATAAAAGAGGCCAAAAGTAGAAAAAAAAAAAAAGTTTAAAAAAATTTGTAAAAAAAGAAATGAGTGCTGAATCTTCATGGTAGGTGATGGTGGCTCAGACCCGGTGGCAGTGACGGAGGCTGACAAGACACTGATGTGGCTGGAGACGAGGCAGGGGGCACGAGCTCACTGGGGAGTGTGAGATGCTGCTTGACGTCGACATGGAGATGTCAGGTGGCAGCCGGAAATACGCACCCGGAGTTCAAGGGAGGCCCAGGCTGGGGAGGTGAGTCGGGAGTCACCAACACAGAGGTGGTGTTTAAAGCCATGATTCTGTTAAGTTATGCCTTATAAGGAAAAGAGCTGAATCAAATATGACAACGTGGACATCTATGAATTCTGGGTGGTAGATACGAAGATGTTTGTAACGCTATGTGTGTACTTTTTAGTGTGTTTGGACTTTTATAATAAAATTAATTAATAAAGAGTATTGAAAGTCACAAGGTTCCGTACTGCTGAACAGTTCTGTCGGACGTGCCTCAGACCTCACGAGTGGGTGCTGGCAGTGAGTTAAGGAGCCAGGGTCAAATCCCCCAACCACCAGGCTAACCTGGATGACCAGGGTTGACCCCGTCACTCTGGGTCTCTGTTTCCCCATTCGGGTAAGAAGCTGGCCCGTGACGTCTCAGGGGTCTCCCAGTGCTGACCATCTCGATTCAAGCTGCTGGCCCCTGGGGCCCCTGCCTGCTTTTTGTCTGCACACCCCCCCCCCACCCCCTTCTTAGGCCTAGTCTTATAAAGGAAGCCAGAAACAGCCCCATAAGAGGGCTGCTGGGTAGAAGGTCAACTCTGACTCCAAACAGATGCAAACTGCAGTCAGGGGAGTCAGAAAGGAAAGGCGATGCCCATGACCCTCTGACCCTGGGATCCAACGAGAGACAGGCTGAGCTCGAAAGTTGGGAACCCAGAGACTAGAACTCCCCACAATATTACTGCTGATGAACGCATTCCACTCAGGACCTGGGGTAGTCTGTGAGCCTGAAACAAACGGGTGAGTGGCTGAACCCGTTGTAACAGGCACAGATAAGAATAATGTTACTAGAGAAATAATAATAAGTGTTTGTGCCAAATTCTGAACTGAGGGCTGAATATGCATTCTCTTACTTTAGGCTCATACTGAGAGCACCATGGGGCTTTCGTTTTCATTAGCCACACTTTGGCTGATGAGGGAACAGGCTCAGAGAGGTTAAGCAACTTGCCCCAAATCATGCAGCAGGACTTCCCTGTTGGCACAGCAGGTAAGAATCTGCCTGCTAATGCAGGGGGACACCAGTTTGATCCCTGGTCCGGGAAGATTCCACATGCCGAGGAGCAACAAAGCCTTCGCACCCCAACTACTGAGCCTGTGCTCTGCAACAAGAGAAGTTACTGCAAGGAGAAGCCAGCACACTTCAACCAAAAGTAACCTCTATTCACAGCAACTAGAGAAAGCTTGCACAAAGCGATGAAGACCCAGCACAGTCAAAAGTAAAATAAATACAAATTGTTACTAAAAAATCATGCAGGGGGCTTCCCTGATGGTTCAGTGGCTAAGAGTTTGCCTTGCAATCCAGGGGACTCTGGTTCGATCCCTGGTCTGGGAAGATCTCCACATGCCATGGAGGAACTAAGCCTGTGCCCCACAAACAATGAGCCTGCATTCTGAAGCCCATGACCCCCAGATAAAAAAATAAAAGTCATGCAGCAAAGGATGAGAACCAGGATCAGGACCCAGGCGGCATGATTCCAGATCTCGAGCTCCTGATTGCTCTTGGAGAGAGACAAGGTCCTTTATGTCTCTTCAACAAGAGCCAGAGAAGACAGCCTACATGTGACTCTGTCGAGTCATGGACACAGCATCAGCACATAAATACCTCTCGAACACCCCGTGGGTGGCAGTGCTCAGTGGGCCTGGCCACACGGATGCTGGGATGAAAGAGCACAGCCTCGGTTCATGAGAAGCCTGTGACCTAGAGAGAGGTCAGCGTATAAACCAAAGTAATAAAACCAATAGCTCCAGGCTGCTCTGGGGGAGACACCCAGGTCCAGAGGGGCCCTGCATGGGAAAGCATGGTGATCCAATAGCAAAACGAAGACCAGGTGGGCAGGGGTAGCAGGACGGGACCTTTGTTGGCCATCAGTACCTTGACTGAGCCTCCATTCCCAGCCCATGAGTCCCAGAACTTCTGCTAGAAACTGCTGGGTGCAGGACAGCAGGTGTCTAGCTAGGACTTCCCAGTGGTGCTAGTGGCAAAGAACCCATCTGCCAATGCAAGGGATGCAGGAGACCTGGGTTTGATCCCTGGGTTGGGAAGATCCCCTGGAGGAGGGCGTGGAACCCACTCTAGTACTCTTGTCCAGAGAACCCCATGAACAGAGGCGCCTGTCGGGCTACAGTCCACAGGACTGCACAGAGTTGGACACAACTGAGCATGAGCACACATCCTGGGTAGAGCTTCCACCAGATTTTCAAAGGGCCCCTGAGTCCCTGAGAAGGTTACAGGCACCCCTCAAGTATCTAAACGGACTGTTTCAGTACCCCAGTGCCAAAACCCATGGATGGTGAAGCTCCATGGATTCCTCATCCGTGGAAGAGGGCGAGTACAGCCCACCTTCTGCAGCCTTGGACTCTGCTGCCATGGGAATGGACGGCCAGCTGCATCTATTTCCTAAGCATGGATTTAACCTGTGCCCGCCAGCCACTCCATGTTCCAGGGGCAGCGTGCATGTTCTTGCTTTCCTGCTGCCCTGCAGAGAGCAAGAACTGAGGCCCAGAAGATGCCCCAAAGAACAGAGGAGCCTGTGGGTGTGCGTCCTCACATCCCAGGGGACACCGTGTAACAAAATCTCCATAGCCTAAGCGCAGTCAGCAGGGACTCTCCTGCCTGACGCGACACGTGGTTGTGTCAATCCACCCAGCCCAGAAACCGGGAGAGAGAGGTCAGCGTAGTCATGAACCATCAAAAAACTCTCGAACACCGTGGGTGGCAGTGCTCAGTGGGCCTGGCCACACGGATGCTGGGATGAAAGAGCACAGCCTCGGTTCATGAGAAGCCTGTGACCTAGAGAGAGGTCAGCGTATAAACCAAAGTAATAAAACCAATAGCTCCAGGCTGCTCTGGGGGAGACACCCAGGTCCAGAGGGGCCCTGCATGGGAAAGCATGGTGATCCAATAGCAAAACGAAGACCAGGTGGGCAGGGGTAGCAGGACGGGACCTTTGTTGGCCATCAGTACCTTGACTGAGCCTCCATTCCCAGCCCATGAGTCCCAGAACTTCTGCTAGAAACTGCTGGGTGCAGGACAGCAGGTGTCTAGCTAGGACTTCCCAGTGGTGCTAGTGGCAAAGAACCCATCTGCCAATGCAAGGGATGCAGGAGACCTGGGTTTGATCCCTGGGTTGGGAAGATCCCCTGGAGGAGGGCGTGGAACCCACTCTAGTACTCTTGTCCAGAGAACCCCATGAACAGAGGCGCCTGTCGGGCTACAGTCCACAGGACTGCACAGAGTTGGACACAACTGAGCATGAGCACACATCCTGGGTAGAGCTTCCACCAGATTTTCAAAGGGCCCCTGAGTCCCCTGAGAAGGTTACAGGCACCCCTCAAGTATCTAAAAGGACTGTTTCAGTACCCCAGTGCCAAAACCCATGGATGGTGAAGCTCCATGGATTCCTCATCCGTGGAAGAGGGCGAGTACAGCCCACCTTCTGCAGCCTTGGACTCTGCTGCCATGGGAATGGACGGCCAGCTGCATCTATTTCCTAAGCATGGATTTAACCTGTGCCCGCCAGCCACTCCATGTTCCAGGGGCAGCGTGCATGTTCTTGCTTTCCTGCTGCCCTGCAGAGAGCAAGAACTGAGGCCCAGAAGATGCCCCAAAAGAACAGAGGAGCCTGTGGGTGTGCGTCCTCACATCCCAGGGGACACCGTGTAACAAAATCTCCATAGCCTAAGCGCAGTCAGCAGGGACTCTCCTGCCTGACGCGACACGTGGTTGTGTCAATCCACCCAGCCCAGAAACCGGGAGACAGCGTCATGCTTGGGGATTTTATCATTCAGTTGAGGCCTTCAGCAACAGGGCAGTGTCAGTCCTTCAAGGAAGAAGCAACTCCTGGCTCAGAGAGTGAGGAGAGGTGGCTTAGATAGGGGAAGGGAAAGTCTCTCCTTTTTCGGGCTCAAGCACTCATATCTGCTACAGGGCGCACCCAGGGGTCAGGGGAGAGAAGTTGGACCTGCCAAGAGATGGGCTGGGAATGCGGGCATGCAAGGACAGATCCAAGCTCTGGACTCCGAGAGCAGCCCTGCCCCGCTGTGCGTTGCCTGGGCTGAGAGGCCCTCCTGCCCTTCTGTACCATGAGGTCTGTGTGACACACCCCTGGCTCCCAAGGGCCCAGCACAGTGCTGACTCTTGGAAGGTGCTGAATGAATGAACGGGCCTGGATTCCCTACAAGGGGCTGTGCACTCCCTTGGGTCAGGGGCCCTGTGGGGATCACTACAACGTGGCCCCTTCCACTCCTCCCCCGTGCCCCGATGACCATGGGACAGAACCCTTTTCTTCTCACTAGCTCTCACCTCAGACATGGCTCCATGGGTAAGACCGTGGCCCTGGCAGTCCTTGTGGATGAGGAACCTCCATTCCTCTACTAACCTACTCACCTAAATAGTTAGTATTTAGGTTAGTAGTTAGGAATCTCCATTCCCTACTAACCTAAATAGGAGGAACTACCTTCCCTGCTGTGGCCAGGACCATGTTTTGGCCTTTCAGAATGAAGAGGAGGGGATGAGACCAGAGGAGGCTAGTTCTGGGCCCCCGATAATGTTTAGCAGGGCCGCATGAGAATACAAGTGAGGGTCCACATACTGCCAGGCTAAAACATTTGAAAGGTATACATCAAATAAATAAAATGCATTCTATTCCCCAACCTTAACAAAGAGTTTTATTGCAACCTAGAAAGCAGAGGTGCTGGGAGATCTGCCCCATGACTCCCACCCCCAACCTGTGGCCTACCTTCCTTCTCGCCCGACCTCAGACCCTCTGCACCCCTGCAGGCATCCCGCCCACACATCCAAACTCTGCCTGAACCCCCAGCAAACAGCCACCCCCGGCCATCCCTTAGGCCCACAGGATACACACTGACTGCATATCTGTCCATGGGAGTCTGGAGAAAACAGAGTAAATCCCTAGAAGCAAGGGAGCTTGGAGTGATAGAAAATTCCAGAATCCTGGGCACTTCAGGTACAGTCTAGAAAGAGGTTACAGGCTCTGTCTGTGTGGGCACCTGCTCATAACTTCAGGGGCATGGCCAAGCGGGGTCTTGAGTAGGGCCCTTCTAAAGCCAGGGTCCAGGATAGGGCCCCACCTGACCATGGTAAGGGCTTTTACAGTCAACCAGGGGGCACAGAATGAGACCTCAGCCAGGGCAGGAACAGACACTGTAAAAGAGGGAACAGAAGTAGCAGGCAGTAGACTTCTCCGGTGTCCAGTGGTATGGAATCTGCCTGCCAACGCAGGAGACACGAATTCCATCCCTGGTCCAGGAAGATCCCACAAGCCATGGGGCTGATAAGCCCATGGGCTACAGCTCTTGAGCCCATGCTCGAGAGCCTGTGCTCTGCGACAAGAAAAGCCACCGCAATGAGAAGCACCTGAACCACAACCAGAGAGTAGCCCCTGCTCACCGCAACTGTGTGTGTGCTTCACACACAACAATGAAGACCCAGCACGGTCAAAGCTTTAAAAAAAAAAAAAAAGAAAAAGAAAGAAACAGCAATAATAACTAAAAGTAAACAGAAATTAAAAAAAAAAAAGAAGCAAGTAACAGGGCATGAAGGACTTGGAGAAGACACATCGGTAGCTCTGTATGTGATCGCCATTTCAGCCTGAGCCCGGCTCCCTGACACCTTGGCAGGTGGGTGGGCAGAGCCACCCGCGTTCCTTGTGAAAAGCCACCGAAATGGCTGCACAGCTCACCCTCTCCACTGCCAACCCCGAGCCCATGGCTGGGCCGTGCACACGGCGTCTGGCCCCAGGGAGAGGTGGGGTGAGCCCAAGCCTGCACCCACACAGCTATAAATAAGGAGCCTCTGGCAACTGCTCATCAGCCTCCCTTCCCCAGCTGTGACGGCACCGGAGCCTCTCGGCCGTCCACGTGGACCATGGACCCCGGGGAATGCACCTGCATGTCTGGTGAGTGAGGGCACCCACCTCAGAATCCTGCGACCTCTCGCCAGCTTCCTCCAGGGAGCCTGCAGGACTGTGCTTAATGCTTCTCTTCTTCCAATTAGAAGCACCAATGGGACTTGTCCCAGACTGGCCACCTCTGGGCCAGCACCTGCTCTCTGCTGGATACCAGCCTGATTTGCTAGAATTAATAACCTGGCTTAGGAATGACCATGGGGGCACCTAGGGGCAGGCCTCCCGGGGCAGCCACCGAGGTGAAGGGGAAGACCTCTGGCCAGGACCACCTGCTTTTGGTCCACAGCTTCCATCCACTCCTGACACTTGCTATTTCCAAGACTCTGTTTCCTCATCTGAAAACTAGGGTTACTCATCCCGGCTGCCCACCTCCCAGGGTTGCTGTGAAAATGCTAAAATCATGCAACATTTGAAGATGGCAGGGGAATTATATAAGAAGCACAGGTAAACCTCTATGAAAACTTCTTAATTCCATGAAAGCATGTTGGCCAGGGGAAGTGAGGTCATGGTTCAGAGCCTCCTTGGGCTTTGTAACCTTGGGAAATGGCATCAAGAAGTCCCGCATGGAGTAACATGGAAGCCTATACTATCATATGTGACAAAGATGGGTATTGTCATTGCACTGTGGGAACAGGGAATCCTGCAGGGGCTCTGTGCAACAGCTTGGAGGGGTGGGATGGAGGGGGCCAGGGCAGGGGCCAGGGATATGCATATGACCAACCCGGTAAAATATGTAAACAACAAAGCTCTGTAAAAGTAAAAAGTAAAATATAAAAATAATTATTAAAGAGGAACAACAGGGACTTCCCTGGTGGTCCAGTGGTTAAAACTCTGTGTTCCCAATACAGTGGGGCCTGGGTTCGAGCCCTGGTCAGGGAACTAGATCCCACATGCTGCAACTAAGACCCAGAGCAGCCAAATGAATAAATAATTTTAAAAAAGGAACAACAACAAAAAAAGAGGCCAAAAAAGAAAAAGTCCCACACAGGGCTTCCCCAGTAGCTCAGTGGTGAAGAGTTCGCCTGCCAATGCAGGAGACACAGGTTCGATCCTTGATCCGGGAAGATCCCACACGCTGTGGAGCAACTAAGCCCGTGAACCGCAACTACTGAGCCTGTGTTCTAGAGCCTCAGGGACACAACTATGGAGCCCATGGGCCACAGCTACTGAAGCCCGTGTGCCCCAGAGCCTGAGTTCCACAACAAGAGAAGTCATCACAACAAGAAGCCTGCTCACCTCATCTAAAGAAGAGCCCCCACTCCCTGCAACTAGAGAAGAGCCTGCAGCAGCAGTGAAAACTCAGAACATCCAAAAATAAATAAAATATTTAAAAAAAGAAGTCCCACATGCCTCCTAAAAAGATATGTCTGTCCCCAGAGTTTGCCAAAAAGACCAAAGCTGCCAGCAGTCTTGAAAGAGCGATAGGCGAGAGGATTTTAACGTAGATGGTTTATGCCGTGGAAACAGGTCGTAGCTGTGACTCTTGCTTTGGGTTCGTTTATAGTCTTTGCTCTTCCTTCTACCCAGCCAGGATTTCCATCTTGCCTGACACCTTGAAAAGGTGAGGATGATATTAAAGGCTTCAACAATCCCTTGGGGACCTCGGGCTTGCACTGACCTAGCAGTTCTCAAACCTGATTGTTCATCAGATGCAGCTGGGTTGCTTTTGAAAAAATACTGACTCCTTTTCTCTACCCAAACCTATGAACCAGAATATCTCAAAGGTCAGCCCTAGGAATCTGCATTTTAACGAGCACCCCTGGGGAAGTTGATGTTGCCCCCCAGTTTTCAACCACCGACTGTGACTGGGAGCCACTGGATGGCCTTCACCACTAGGGTGATTCTCTGCAGCATCTTCACGCTCCGGTCCAGCCTCTGCCCTAGGGCAGCCCAGAGCCCCCGCCACCCTGATGGCCTGCAGCGCACCTGTGTGCCCCGCTCCACCTCAGCACTCACGTGTGGCTCTGCCCTTTCTTCTAGGAGGAATGTGTATCTGTGGAGACAATTGCAAATGCACAACTTGCAGCTGTAAAACGTGTCGAAAAAGTGAGTCTGGGGGCCGGGGGCACGGGTGGCCGAGAGCCGGGAGAGTCTGTTTCTGCCGTCCGCGACCCTCCAGCCGTGGTGGGATGGAGGGGCTCCTGGGTGCCTTTTCCCCATTTGGGAGAGATCTGAAATGAAAGCTGAGTCCCCCGGGCCGCAGCCCACCTGGGGATGAGGGCATCCATTTCAGGGGGTTGCAGAGGAAGAGGACTGAGAGACGGTTCCAGCCCGACCAGTAGTGAAGGGATACAGTACCAGTCTGGTGTTATGAACCCTTTGATCAGCCACTGTCCAATGGCCTCAGGCCAACCCCTTCCCCTCCCCGGCCTCTGATGGACTCCGGGTGGCCCCTGAGGTCCCTTCCGGCTCTAACATCCCACCACTTCCTGTCCCGGGTTTTGCTCTTGTGGATCAGAGCCTGTGTGTGGCACGCTCTTTTTTTCTACTCCCTTCTAAGTGGTGAAGGGGAAGAGGTCAGATAAAGGTCATGACCCGAAGCTTATCGTGTCCCTCTGCTGCCCCTTTCAGGCTGCTGTCCCTGCTGCCCCCCTGGCTGTGCCAAGTGTGCCCGTGGCTGCATCTGCAAAGGGGCCTCGGAGAAGTGCAGCTGCTGCACCTGAAACACATCCGCCGTGCCGGGGACAAGGCCCCGGAAGCATGTGTGCAGTGCGTTAGTCGAGGAGTGGAAACAATTGTACCATAGGCTGTGCTTTATATAGACTTGCCCAACTCAGGGGTTGGGGACGTTCACACGAAGTGCTTGAAGTAATAAAGTTTTCATTCGTGGTTGTCTGGAGGCTCAGAGCAATGTTTAACCCCAACCCGGCAGGACCCAGAAGGGCTGGCCCCAGGCAGATACAGCAGGTCCCAGCCTGGACCCGCCCTGCAGACAGCTGATGACCTTGAGATCCTGCCACACTGCCCGAGGGTTTCCTCCTGCAGCATGACCCTGCGTGATGCATGCCTGGGGCAGGCCACCCCGGGTGACAGCCCTCAGCCAATCACAGACAGGAGGTAGTGAATGAATACCACCAGCGTCTTTACAATAACAATGGGACAAACCTGAGTCATGTTCTACTCGGCCCCCAACAGAAGTCCTCAGAGGCAACATGAGCTCTCATAGCCCACAGAGCAAGCCTGTTCACGAACATGCTCCTCGTCGGCTTCCTTCCTTCTCTGCCTCACATCTCCATGCTCCTTCCAGGGCCTCCTGGGATTCCCATGCATTGAAACTACCTATACAGGGTCCACTATGGGGGGAACCCAACGTTAGCCAGCCCCTCCTGGAATAGCGGAAGAGTGTTGGCCCCAAATGCTTTGGGCGAATGGTGCTGAAGGGACCTTAGCATTGAATCAGCCATGAACAGCTCAGAGGTCTGCACAGAGCTAAAGAAAATCCCCACGGAAAAAAAAAAAGAAAATCCCCACGGCCAAGGCAGTGAGGGCATGAGCTGGGTTAGCTGCCTGGGTCCACCTTTGGCACAGGGTGCCTGGGCAGGCGTGGGCACCGACACAGCCTGACGTTCTTGCCTTCACACGAGTCAATGTGAAGAGACACTGAGGCTCTATCTCCCCCACCCTCTCCCCAGACTTCCGACACACGGTCAGAGCCTTCCCTCCACCAGCACGACTCCAATTAGGTTTGATGATAACCAGCACTGCCATCCTGCACCCTTCAGTGGGCACTGCACACACGTGCTCCTCACTTAATCCCTGCGACGGCCCCACAGTGGGTGGGTGGCCTGGAGGAATCTTCAATTAAAAAAAATTAGTTTAGGGCTTCCCTGGTAGCTCAGTGGTAAACAGTTCACATGCCAAGGCAGGAGACATGGGTTTGATCCCTGATCCGGGAAGATCCCACATGTTGCGGAGCAATGAAGCCCATGAGGTACAGCTATGGAGCCTGTGCTCTAGAGCCTCAGAGCCGCAACTGTGGAGCCCACGTGCCGCAACTACTGAAGCCCGTGTGCCCTAGAGCCCAGTTCCATAACAAGAGAAGTCACCACAACAAGAAGGGTCACTTCAGTTAGAGAGTAGCCCACTCTGCCACTTGAGAAGAACCTGGGAGCAGTGCCCCGAACGTGAGTACCAGCCAGGTGACAGCCCTCAGCCAATCACAGACAGGAGGTAGTGAATGAATACCACCAGCGTCTTTACAATAACAATGGGACAAACCTGAGTCATGTTCTACTCGGCCCCCAACAGAAGTCCTCAGAGGCAACATGAGCTCTCATAGCCCACAGAGCAAGCCTGTTCACGAACATGCTCCTCGTCGGCTTCCTTCCTTCTCTGCCTCACATCTCCATGCTCCTTCCAGGGCCTCCTGGGATTCCCATGCATTGAAACTACCTATACAGGGTCCACTATGGGGGGAACCCAACGTTAGCCAGCCCCTCCTGGAATAGCGGAAGAGTGTTGGCCCCAAATGCTTTGGGCGAATGGTGCTGAAGGGACCTTAGCATTGAATCAGCCATGAACAGCTCAGAGGTCTGCACAGAGCTAAAGAAAATCCCCACGGAAAAAAAAAAAGAAAATCCCCACGGCCAAGGCAGTGAGGGCATGAGCTGGGTTAGCTGCCTGGGTCCACCTTTGGCACAGGGTGCCTGGGCAGGCGTGGGCACCGACACAGCCTGACGTTCTTGCCTTCACACGAGTCAATGTGAAGAGACACTGAGGCTCTATCTCCCCCACCCTCTCCCCAGACTTCCGACACACGGTCAGAGCCTTCCCTCCACCAGCACGACTCCAATTAGGTTTGATGATAACCAGCACTGCCATCCTGCACCCTTCAGTGGGCACTGCACACACGTGCTCCTCACTTAATCCCTGCGACGGCCCCACAGTGGGTGGGTGGCCTGGAGGAATCTTCAATTAAAAAAAATTAGTTTAGGGCTTCCCTGGTAGCTCAGTGGTAAACAGTTCACATGCCAAGGCAGGAGACATGGGTTTGATCCCTGATCCGGGAAGATCCCACATGTTGCGGAGCAATGAAGCCCATGAGGTACAGCTATGGAGCCTGTGCTCTAGAGCCTCAGAGCCGCAACTGTGGAGCCCACATGCCGCAACTACTGAAGCCCGTGTGCCCTAGAGCCCAGTTCCATAACAAGAGAAGTCACCACAACAAGAAGCCTGCTCACTTCAGTTAGAGAGTAGCCCCCACTCCCTGCCACTTGAGAAGAACCTGCGGCAGCAGTGAAACCCCAGAATAGCCAAAAATAAATAAATATAAAAAATATTTTCATATATATTTCATGCACAATGTACAAAACATAAAAGATACAGAGGGTATAAAACTCCTTCCAACCTTTGTGTCCCATCCCCTCCCCATGACAACTATTATCACTCACAGGTGTAACCTCCCAGGGATATTCTGTGGCTCCACAAGACCAGATGACACACAGCCTCACACACACACACAGATGACACACAGCCTCACACACACGGCATACCCTGGGAAACTTGCCAAGGGCTTTATATAGTGAACTTTCTGCCGACTCCTTTTTTTCCATTTAAGAGAGAAAAATAGGTAGATGGAAAAAATTAAAAGCTTAGGCAACCGAGAAAATTAAGTTGAGCAAAGAAAAAATGGATGAAACAAAAGATTCATAGAAAAATACGGGAAACAAAGCAAGCATTCCATACACACGGCCGCCAGGGCGGCGCCGCCCAAGGCACCTGACACAGTGACTCTATCTCTTGGTCTTTTTCTGACCCACTGAGTCTAGCGCCATGCCTGGGACCCCTTAGAGCACCCAAAAAATTCACCAACAGCAGTGATCCTTCCTCTCCCTAAGAATACCCATACCCATGACCTGGGACAATCTCACTTATGATTTTAGGGAATTCACACACACACACGCCCCCAAGTCATCTCCCAGCCCCCAGGAGACTCTGAGTAAGAATCTACGCGTGGGGCATGGCGAGGGCAGGCGGGATGAAGCGGGAGATTGGGACGAACACGGATGCGCTGCCACGTGTAAAACAGATGGCTGGTAGAGGCTGCTGCACGGCACAGGGAGCTTGGCTCCGTGCTCCCTGATGACCTAAAGGGGTGGGACGGAGGGAGATGGGCGGGAGGCTCGAGAGGGAGGGGACATGTATACTTAGGGCTGACTAACACAACATCCTAAAGCAACTATGCCCAAATTAAAAGAAAAAAAAAGATAGTCCATCTTATTAAAAAGAATGAGGTCATCTAATAACAGACTAACAGACTGAAGACCTGCCAGGCCCTGCGTCAGTACAACCGAGGCGTTACTGCACTACATTGTCACAACATGACTCCATGAGGTCAGGGCTGTTACCAACCCCATTTTATAGATGAGGAAAGCAAGGAACACAGAGGTTAAATGACTTGCCTAAGGCTCCCAGGCTAGCTTTTTTCTTTTTTCTTTTTTTTTTAATTTTTATTTTTGGGCGGGGGTCGGGTTGGGGAGGGAGGGGAGCAGGCGGGCCACTTCTATTGGTCTTTCATTTCTCTATTTTCATCCGTCTTTGTTCTTTGGCCCGTGTGGGCCTCCCATCGCGGTGGCCTCTGTTGTCGCAGAGCGCCGGCTCTGGGCGCATACGCTCCAGAGCTCCGGCTCGGTGATTGGACACATGGGTCCAGCCGCTCCACGGCATGTGGGATCCTCCCAGGCCAGGGATCGAACCGGCGCCCCTTGCACTGCAAGGCGGTGTCCTTACCCACTGGACCACCAGGGGAAGCACCCCGGCTAGCTTCGTAGAACTGGGATTTGAACCGAAGTCTGACAGACCCCAAATCAGGTCCTGAGAGCAAGCAGAGGTGCAGAAACAGCTTCTGGGAGGGAAGGCTATGAGAGCCGACGTCCCTAGCGCCGGCCCTGGGGAGGCGGCGGGATGCAGTCCACACCCACCCACCGCCCTGCTCACAACAGAGCCGAGGGTAAGCCCAAGTTCTCCGGAGGCTGTTCATTCCTGCTGCCAGGGGCCTGAGACCAGGACCTAGAGGAGGCCGGAGCAGCCTCTCCACCACTGGCCTAGGTCAAGGTGACCCAGAGGCAGGAGCGGGCAAAGAGGGCGCCCTCTCCAAGAGTGTCCACAGGGGCTGGGCTCAGCCAGCAAAACTAAGAGCAGGGCTGACAGCTTGCTTCCTGGCGCTGGGCATTTCCATCAGCTGCAGTGTCCTCCTCTCTGTCTGGGAATCATCTAGGGCCTCCCTGGGAAGGCTCCCCTCCGTTCATGAACTGTACTTTAGGTGCAGCCTCACAGTGCAACAGAGAGGGGCTGGCCTTCGGAGTCAGACGTTCCACCCTCCTTGGCCGTGTGACCTTACCTCTCGAAGCTTCGACTGAAGACCTGCCAGGCCCTGCGTCAGTACAACCGAGGCGTTACTGCACTACATTGTCACAACATGACTCCATGAGGTCAGGGCTGTTACCAACCCCATTTTATAGATGAGGAAAGCAAGGAACACAGAGGTTAAATGACTTGCCTAAGGCTCCCAGGCTAGCTTTTTTCTTTTTTCTTTTTTTTTTAATTTTTATTTTTGGGCGGGGGTCGGGTTGGGGAGGGAGGGGAGCAGGCGGGCCACTTCTATTGGTCTTTCATTTCTCTATTTTCATCCGTCTTTGTTCTTTGGCCCGTGTGGGCCTCCCATCGCGGTGGCCTCTGTTGTCGCAGAGCGCCGGCTCTGGGCGCATACGCTCCAGAGCTCCGGCTCGGTGATTGGACACATGGGTCCAGCCGCTCCACGGCATGTGGGATCCTCCCAGGCCAGGGATCGAACCGGCGCCCCTTGCACTGCAAGGCGGTGTCCTTACCCACTGGACCACCAGGGGAAGCACCCCGGCTAGCTTCGTAGAACTGGGATTTGAACCGAAGTCTGACAGACCCCAAATCAGGTCCTGAGAGCAAGCAGAGGTGCAGAAACAGCTTCTGGGAGGGAAGGCTATGAGAGCCGACGTCCCTAGCGCCGGCCCTGGGGAGGCGGCGGGATGCAGTCCACACCCACCCACCGCCCTGCTCACAACAGAGCCGAGGGTAAGCCCAAGTTCTCCGGAGGCTGTTCATTCCTGCTGCCAGGGGCCTGAGACCAGGACCTAGAGGAGGCCGGAGCAGCCTCTCCACCACTGGCCTAGGTCAAGGTGACCCAGAGGCAGGAGCGGGCAAAGAGGGCGCCCTCTCCAAGAGTGTCCACAGGGGCTGGGCTCAGCCAGCAAAACTAAGAGCAGGGCTGACAGCTTGCTTCCTGGCGCTGGGCATTTCCATCAGCTGCAGTGTCCTCCTCTCTGTCTGGGAATCATCTAGGGCCTCCCTGGGAAGGCTCCCCTCCGTTCATGAACTGTACTTTAGGTGCAGCCTCACAGTGCAACAGAGAGGGGCTGGCCTTCGGAGTCAGACGTTCCACCCTCCTTGGCCGTGTGACCTTACCTCTCGAAGCTTCGATTCTGCATTTGCAAAGCGCCCCTCCCTCACAGGGAGAACCCACCGCACAGGATCAAGGCACACAGAAGGTGCTCCCTAAACAGGGTTCATAAGGCTACAGCCTTTCTTAGGCTTCTGTTTACACATCTCTGAGAAGGCCCCTGGCACTCGCTCTCTGTGGTGGCAGAGCTCTGCAGCCCCTCGGGAAGGACCGATCCTGGTAACAATGCCTTCCAGGGGCAGAGAGGACCCCTGTGTCCCCAACAAGCAGGCTGGCCACTCGACCTCAGCACACCCCGGGATCCCAGCTCATCTCATCCACATCCTCCACCCGGACATTCTCGTGTATTCCTACCACATTCTTCAGGGGAGAATCAGCCCTCAGAGTCTCATTTAATAAGAATAATACCAACAACTAACATTTATTGAGCACTGAGTGCCGGACGCTTAACAAGCACCAGGCACTGGGCTAAGCAGTTTATGGACCTTCATCTCATGGACCTGCACCACCAAGACCACTGGAGAGCTGGACAGCCAGGGCGCTACCATGGACCCCCTGCCTTAGAGAGCCCGTCTACGGCCCTCCTCCCCACAGGGGTCGGGGGCCCAGGAAGACGCAGCCGCTGGGCACTCTCCCACCTGTCTCTTCTCCCCACTTCCCGCTCCCACCACTGAGACAAGGCTCTGAGTGCCTGGGGCCAACTTCAGGGTCTGTGTGAGCCTCTTCCCCAGGTCAGCCCTACCTGAGGGTAGACCACGCAGCAGTCTGTGTGCGCCTAGGCCTGGGGCGGTTGAGTTCAAGGACGGGGGATGTGGGGATAGGGACTGAGCACCTGTGTTTTGATGTCTGCAGTATGGAACGGAGCTGGGGGTGGAAGAAAAGGGCTGAACTATGGGCTAGCCCTCCGTCTTTCCTTTTGCCCCATACTCAGCAAGTGTTCAGGGGAGGCCTGAACTAACAATCCTGGAGAAGCCCATTATGACACCACTTCACAGATGAGGACGCCAAGGCCCAGGAGACTCACCAGAGACCCGGGGCCTCCGTTGTGACTTGTGCACCTTGACGCTCTTCAGACGTTCCACCCTCCTTGGCCGTGTGACCTTACCTCTCAAGCTTCGATTCTGCATTTGCAAAGCGCCCCTCCCTCACAGGGAGAACCCAGCGCACAGGATCAAGGCACACAGAAGGTGCTCCTAAACAGGGTTCATAAGGCTACAGCCTTTCTTAGGCTTCTGTTTACACATCTCTGAGAAGGCCCTGGCACTCGCTCTCTGTGGTGGCAGAGCTCTGCAGCCCCTCGGGAAGGACCGATCCTGGTAACAATGCCTTCCAGGGGCAGAGAGGACCCCTGTGTCCCCAACAAGCAGGCTGGCCACTCGACCTCAGCACACCCCGGGATCCCAGCTCATCTCATCCACATCCTCCACCCGGACATTCTCGTGTATTCCTACCACATTCTTCAGGGGAGAATCAGCCCTCAGAGTCTCATTTAATAAGAATAATACCAACAACTAACATTTATTGAGCACTGAGTGCCGGACGCTTAACAAGCACCAGGCACTGGGCTAAGCAGTTTATGGACCTTCATCTCATGGACCTGCACCACCAAGACCACTGGAGAGCTGGACAGCCAGGGCGCTACCATGGACCCCCTGCCTTAGAGAGCCCGTCTACGGCCCTCCTCCCCACAGGGGTCGGGGGCCCAGGAAGACGCAGCCGCTGGGCACTCTCCCACCTGTCTCTTCTCCCCACTTCCCGCTCCCACCACTGAGACAAGGCTCTGAGTGCCTGGGGCCAACTTCAGGGTCTGTGTGAGCCTCTTCCCCAGGTCAGCCCTACCTGAGGGTAGACCACGCAGCAGTCTGTGTGCGCCTAGGCCTGGGGCGGTTGAGTTCAAGGACGGGGGATGTGGGGATAGGGACTGAGCACCTGTGTTTTGATGTCTGCAGTATGGAACGGAGCTGGGGGTGGAAGAAAAGGGCTGAACTATGGGCTAGCCCTCCGTCTTTCCTTTTGCCCCATACTCAGCAAGTGTTCAGGGGAGGCCTGAACTAACAATCCTGGAGAAGCCCATTATGACACCACTTCACAGATGAGGACGCCAAGGCCCAGGAGACTCAATGGCTTGCTCAGAGTCACAAGGCTCACAAGGGGCAGGAATGGGACCTGACTTTGGGGCAGCCTGAGTTACGAGTTCATGCTCGTGCCTACAGTAGATGGAGAGAGGAGACAGAAGGCTCCAGTTAATCCTGCCCTGCACCCAGGAATAAAAGGTCCCTGCCCTGGGCCTCGTGCTTTAAAGAGCCTACATATTCAAACAGTCAAAACGTAAACTTATTGAAGAATACATGCAGGTCTCTGTCACTCACAGTCTAGCGCTTGTTTGGTTCAGTCTGCTCAATTAACCCTAAACACCTGCTCTTGTGTCTAACACTGGTCCCTGAGAAAACACTCCTCCACTTCCTACGTCCTCAAAACAACACTGACCCAGGCTTCCCAGCCGGTCCAGTGGGTAAAGAGTCCACTTTGCAGTGCAAGGGGCACTGGTTCGATCCCTGGCCAGGGAAGATCCCATGTGCCGTGGAGCGACTGGACTGGTGTGTCCAATTGTGAGCAAGTGCTCTGGAGCTCATGCACCCAGAGCCGGTACCCTGCAATGAGGTAGGCCACCGCGATGGGAGGCCCACACAGGCTAAGAATAAAAAGATGGATGAAAATAAATATAAATAAGAAACCAATAAAAGAGACCAAAATTGTATATATATGAAAAATCACAAAATGCCTTTCTGGTACTGATTAAAAAAAAACAAACAAACACTGGTCCCTACAAAAATACTCCTCCACCTTCTAGGTCCTCAAAACAACAAAAAGAATCAAAGACCTTAATAGACACCTCACCAAAGAAGATATACAGATGCCAAAGGAGCTCATGAGAAGATGCTCCACAGCACGTCTTCAGGGAAATGCATATTAAAAACCAACAGTGAGAAGCCACTACACACCTCTGAGAATGTCCCAAATCCAGCAGACCAGCACCACCAAAGGACGGCAGGGGCGCGGCAACGGGAGCGCTCACTTGTCGCGGGGGAGCCCGGCCCCTCCTAGACTGGTCACTCCATTTCAAAGTCTCAGCCCCGAGCACCGCGGGGACCCAGACAAGTAGAAGTGAGGGAGGCCATGAGGCAGCTCTCCTGCCTTGTCCCCTCCAGCCACCGTCCTGGGCGTCGTGCCTCCTTGTTCTTCCTCTCTCCCACTTTGACGCCCCGACCGAAACAGAACAAAACAGCCACCCTGCCCCGCAGACGTCTCTACTTCTTGATCTGAGACGTGGTTTCGTCTCCTCCCATCCACCCTTAAATGTGATTTGACCCCTTCTGATATTCCAGAAAAATGTTAAAAATCTGATTTATTCATCCAAGTCTCCTCCTCAACACCAAGTCCCTGGTGTTTTATGAGTTTTTCTTTCTTTAGTTTCTTTCCATGGATTTTCAGGAGAGGTACCTGCATGTGCTCAGCTTCCTATTTTAAACCAAACATCTGGGCTCATCCCCACCGCCCCCCCCCCACCCGCCGCTTTTTTTTGGCTGCATCAGGTCTTAGTTGCAGCACATGGACTCTAGTTGCGGCACATTGGCTTAGTTGCTCTGTGGCACATGGGATCTTAGTTCCCCGACCAGGAATCGAACCTACATCCCTGGCATTGCAAGGCAGATTCTTAATCACTGGCCCACCGGGCAAGTCCCTCGGCTCAGCTTTTTTTTGGTATTGTTTCAATGTTTGCAACAACCGTGTAGGATAGGGATGATTATGTCAATTCTACAGGTAAAGAAACGAGACTTAGAGAAGTTAAAGGCCTTTTCCCTACTCAGGCAGGACCAGCTGAGAGGTAAGCTTGATCAACGGGAGGGAAGATGAGCAGGGGTGGCGGGGGCGTGGAGACCAAAGGGAGAAGGGAGCAGACTGGTTACACCTGACCCTGAATGGTAACACCCGGGCAGTGCAAGGACCCACCAAAGAAAGCGATCAGAGGTCAAGAAAAAAGAGCTTTCTCATGGCAGAGCTGCCTGGAGTAGAAAAATGCTGGGTTAGCGGCTGACACGATATGGACTGTGCTCCTGTGTTGCCTGAGGGACAACGGAGACCTCAGAGAGGTTGTGACAGATGCTGCACCTGCTCAGGCCACACTCCAACTTGTATGGAGAGCAGAGGAGGGTGTGGCTGGAAAAGAATGGAGCCCAGGTCACAGGGTCGAGGGAAAATCCTTATGTGGACTGCAGGGGGCGCTCCATACCCAGAGGCAGGACCATAGTGCCTAATCTCTGAGCCTCAGGGCATTGCCCACCTGTGGAGGGTCTGTTTCCACCTCAGTCAGGCTGGGTTTGGAGCCCAAGAAATCCCCAGAAAAGGGCCAGAATCCTTCGACATTGCTGGGGGAGGATAAAGAAGTTCTCCAAGGGCCTTCACAAGGTGCAAAGCACCCAGATTCTCAGGCGTGGTGGTGGTGTAGTTGCTACATTGCATCCAACTCTGCAGCCCTGTGCACTGTAGCCCACCAGGCTTCTCTGTCCGTGAAATTTTCGAGGCAAGAATACTGGAGTGGACTGCCATTTCCTTCTCCATCACAGGCGTAATTGTCAGCTTAGTTGCTTTCAAAAATGGGCTCATCCCCCCCCCCGCTTTTTGGCTGCATCAGGTCTTAGTTGCAGCACATGGACTCTAGTTGGCACATTGGCTTAGTTGCTCTGTGGCACATGGGATCTTAGTTCCCCGACCAGGAATCGAACCTACATCCCTGGCATTGCAAGGCAGATTCTTAATCACTGGCCCACCGGCAAGTCCCTCGCTCAGCTTTTTTGGTATTGTTTCAATGTTTGCAACAACCGTGTAGGATAGGGATGATTATGTCAATTCTACAGGTAAAGAAACGAGACTTAGAGAAGTTAAAGGCCTTTTCCCTACTCAGGCAGGACCAGCTGAGAGGTAAGCTTGATCAACGGGAGGGAAGATGAGCAGGGGTGGCGGGGGCGTGGAGACCAAAGGGAGAAGGGAGCAGACTGGTTACACCTGACCCTGAATGGTAACACCCGGGCAGTGCAAGGACCCACCAAAGAAAGCGATCAGAGGTCAAGAAAAAAGAGCTTTCTCATGGCAGAGCTGCCTGGAGTAGAAAAATGCTGGGTTAGCGGCTGACACGATATGGACTGTGCTCCTGTGTTGCCTGAGGGACAACGGAGACCTCAGAGAGGTTGTGACAGATGCTGCACCTGCTCAGGCCACACTCCAACTTGTATGGAGAGCAGAGGAGGTGTGGCTGGAAAAGAATGGAGCCCAGGTCACAGGGTCGAGGGAAAATCCTTATGTGGACTGCAGGGGGCGCTCCATACCCAGAGGCAGGACCATAGTGCCTAATCTCTGAGCCTCAGGGCATTGCCCACCTGTGGAGGGTCTGTTTCCACCTCAGTCAGGCTGGGTTTGGAGCCCAAGAAATCCCCAGAAAAGGGCCAGAATCCTTCGACATTGCTGGGGGAGGATAAAGAAGTTCTCCAAGGGCCTTCACAAGGTGCAAAGCACCCAGATTCTCAGGCGTGGTGGTGGTGTAGTTGCTACATTGCATCCAACTCTGCAGCCCTGTGCACTGTAGCCCACCAGGCTTCTCTGTCCGTGAAATTTTCGAGGCAAGAATACTGGAGTGGACTGCCATTTCCTTCTCCATCACAGGCGTAAGGCTTTTAAAAATAATTTGGCAATAACAAGGACCTACTGTATACACAGAGAACTCTGCTCAATGTTCTGTGGCAGCCTGGATAGGAGGGGAACCTGGGGGAGAACGGACACACGTGCATGCATGGTTGATTCCCTTCGCTTTCCACCTGAAGCTATCCCAACGTTGTTCATCAGCTATACTTCAATATAAAATAAAAAGTTAAAAATAATTTGGTAATGTACCAATATGTCAGAGAACCGTAAAGTCGTTTTTAACCATCTGTGCCATACTTTCACTTCTGGAGATCTATTCGAAGGAGTTCACCACAAATTCAGGGGAAAAAGCACTACACTCACAAAGAGCTTCACCTTCACTATTTACAATTATGAAAAAATTGGAAATAACTTCAAGACCCTGAAGTTGCTCAAGTCATGGTCTGTGCACACAACAGGATATGATATAACCATTAAAAATGCCAACACACAGGAAATGAGTACAGTCCAGTCTTAAATATTAGGCTACAAATTATGCAGGATTGATTTTTGAAAAAAGAAGCCGTACTGAATATGGACATAACATACACTGAAATGTCAACAGGGATTGTGTTCAGATCATAGTTAAAAGGTAATTCTTTACTTTTCTGCCTCTCTATTATTCTGAAATTTCCAAATTTGACTGAAGTAGCATTTTTAAATAAATACTGTTTGAAAGGGAAAAAATGTGTACTTTGAGCCAGAAATTCTACTCCAAGGAATGTAGTGCCCTAAGGAAAAAATTATGAATAGACACACTCAAAAAATAGCAAGATGTTTATCACAGCATAAAGTGTAACAGTGAAGACTTGGAAATAAATGTTTCAAAGTTGGGGACTGGTTATTCAGCACCTATTATGTGTTAGGTGACCTACATGAAGATGTCACGTGCTGAAGAGGGTGAGGAGAAAAGGGAACCATCATATACTATCAGTGGGGATGTCAATTGGGGCAACCCCTGTGGAAAGCAGTATGGAGGTTCCTCAAAAATCTAGAGCTGCCATGTGATGTAGCAATCCCACAGTTGGACATATACCCAGACAAAACCATAATTCAAAAAGACACATGCACCCCTATGTCCATAGCAGATCTGCTTGAAATAGCCAAGGCATAGGAACAACCTAAATGCCCACTGACAGACGAATGGATAAAAAATATGCAATACACACACACACACACACACACACACACACACACACAAAATGGAATATTACTCAGCCATTAAAAAGAACGAAATAATGCCATTTGCAGCAACATGGATGGACCAAGAGATGATCATACTAAGCAAAGTCAGTCAGAAAGAAAAATGCAAATAACATACCACTTACATGTGAAATCTATAATATGACACAAATGAACTTCAAGGAGTTCACCACAAATTCAGGGGAAAAAGCACTACACTCACAAAGAGCTTCACCTTCACTATTTACAATTATGAAAAAATTGGAAATAACTTCAAGACCCTGAAGTTGCTCAAGTCATGGTCTGTGCACACAACAGGATATGATATAACCATTAAAAATGCCAACACACAGGAAATGAGTACAGTCCAGTCTTAAATATTAGGCTACAAATTATGCAGGATTGATTTTTGAAAAAAGAAGCCGTACTGAATATGGACATAACATACACTGAAATGTCAACAGGGATTGTGTTCAGATCATAGTTAAAAGGTAATTCTTTACTTTTCTGCCTCTCTATTATTCTGAAATTTCCAAATTTGACTGAAGTAGCATTTTTAAATAAATACTGTTTGAAAGGGAAAAAATGTGTACTTTGAGCCAGAAATTCTACTCCAAGGAATGTAGTGCCCTAAGGAAAAAATTATGAATAGACACACTCAAAAAATAGCAAGATGTTTATCACAGCATAAAGTGTAACAGTGAAGACTTGGAAATAAATGTTTCAAAGTTGGGGACTGGTTATTCAGCACCTATTATGTGTTAGGTGACCTACATGAAGATGTCACGTGCTGAAGAGGGTGAGGAGAAAAGGGAACCATCATATACTATCAGTGGGGATGTCAATTGGGGCAACCCCTGTGGAAAGCAGTATGGAGGTTCCTCAAAAATCTAGAGCTGCCATGTGATGTAGCAATCCCACAGTTGGACATATACCCAGACAAAACCATAATTCAAAAAGACACATGCACCCCTATGTCCATAGCAGATCTGCTTGAAATAGCCAAGGCATAGGAACAACCTAAATGCCCACTGACAGACGAATGGATAAAAAATATGCAATACACACACACACACACACACACACACACACACACACACAAAATGGAATATTACTCAGCCATTAAAAAGAACGAAATAATGCCATTTGCAGCAACATGGATGGACCAAGAGATGATCATACTAAGCAAAGTCAGTCAGAAAGAAAAATGCAAATAACATACCACTTACATGTGAAATCTATAATATGACACAAATGAACGTACCTATGAAACACGTGGTGCTTAGTCTGGTGCCTCAGTATGCCTAGTAGAGACCCAGCAGGTGTGGACATTATCCATTTAGTCACCAGCAGTAATCTGGTCAAACTATGTGAAAACTGGGGAGAGACATCCTAGAGTTCAGAAAGCTAGTTACTGGAAGAACTAGGAACCATGGAGCTCTTAGTCCCGTGCCCCTTCCCCTGCTTCAGCTGGGAACAGTATTACTCATCCAACAATCACTGTTAATAAATCTCCAGGTCTCCCCAAGAAATGACCTTATTTGCAAATAAGCATGTTTGCAAACTCTTTGGGTCCACTGCTGTTTACTCAGGCTCCTAAACTCTTGGCCAATTTTCAGTCCCAGGATATAAACTGAGTAACTCTTTTTAAAAGAGAAAAAAAAAAAAAAAACAAAACTGCAATGCAACCGTCTTAATCCTGCACTGAACCTGTTTTATCCAGGGCAGGGATTTGTTGGGCTCCTTGCTTTTTCTGAGATCACCTGGGGATTTTCCATGCATTAGTTGGTCTGATCGTAAGTGCTCTCCAGCCCTCAGCCCACCTGATCCTGCCTCCTGACTCCAGTCTAATTTAAGAGATAAGCATCTCCATGTGCTCCCTTCTCCCAGGAAGCATTGGGATTAGGCGCAGGGCCCAGGGAGAGGATCGATGTCTGTGATTCAGCTGGTCCAAACCAATGCCTGTAAACCCACGTCAATCAGAGGGAGCTGCAATTCAGAGGGCGCAGAACTGGGGCTAACGATGGAGCCAGGGTCAGGTAGGAGCTTAGGGACCCCAGGCTCCTGCGGAGTGCCCCTGACCTCCCGAGTCTCAGGCTTATTTGCACACAGTAAGAGTCAACATAGGTAGGGCCCTGCTCTGAGAGCCTTCCAAGTACCACCCATTTAAGCCCCTGAAAAACCTGTTCCCATTTTACCCGGGAGCAACCCAAGACACAGAAATGTTAACATCTCACTAGTCACTTGTCACATTACTCGTAAGTGGCAGAGTTCGGGACCATTTTACCCGGGAGCAACCCAAGACAAAACAATGTCATTAACATACCACTTACATGTGAAATCTATAATATGACACAAATGATTGAAACACGTGGTGCTTAGTCTGGTGCCTCAGTATGCCTAGTAGAGACCCAGCAGGTGTGGACATTATCCATTTAGTCACCAGCAGTAATCTGGTCAAACTATGTGAAAACTGGGGAGAGACATCCTAGAGTTCAGAAAGCTAGTTACTGGAAGAACTAGGAACCATGGAGCTCTTAGTCCCGTGCCCCTTCCCCTGCTTCAGCTGGGAACAGTATTACTCATCCAACAATCACTGTTAATAAATCTCCAGGTCTCCCCAAGAAATGACCTTATTTGCAAATAAGCATGTTTGCAAACTCTTTGGGTCCACTGCTGTTTACTCAGGCTCCTAAACTCTTGGCCAATTTTCAGTCCCAGGATATAAACTGAGTAACTCTTTTAAAAGAGAAAAAAAAAAAAAAAACAAAACTGCAATGCAACCGTCTTAATCCTGCACTGAACCTGTTTTATCCAGGGCAGGGATTTGTTGGGCTCCTTGCTTTTTCTGAGATCACCTGGGGATTTTCCATGCATTAGTTGGTCTGATCGTAAGTGCTCTCCAGCCCTCAGCCCACCTGATCCTGCCTCCTGACTCCAGTCTAATTTAAGAGATAAGCATCTCCATGTGCTCCCTTCTCCCAGGAAGCATTGGGATTAGGCGCAGGGCCCAGGGAGAGGATCGATGTCTGTGATTCAGCTGGTCCAAACCAATGCCTGTAAACCCACGTCAATCAGAGGGAGCTGCAATTCAGAGGGCGCAGAACTGGGGCTAACGATGGAGCCAGGGTCAGGTAGGAGCTTAGGGACCCCAGGCTCCTGCGGAGTGCCCCTGACCTCCCGAGTCTCAGGCTTATTTGCACACAGTAAGAGTCAACATAGGTAGGGCCCTGCTCTGAGAGCCTTCCAAGTACCACCCATTTAAGCCCCTGAAAAACCTGTTCCCATTTTACCCGGGAGCAACCCAAGACACAGAAATGTTAACAACTCACTAGTCACTTGTCACATTACTCGTAAGTGGCAGAGTTGGGACCTGAAGCAGGCTGGGACCTGGGAGCCTTTGCTGCAGTGCTTGTACGTGGACAAGCGTCTTTAAGCAACAAAATACAAATACACTCTAAGAGACTAAAAACAATTGTGTGTGTGTGCAGTTGGGGAAAATTATGAACAAGATACAAAAAGACCCAAAGCCAGGGACTTTGCTGGTGGTCCAGTGGATACGAGTCCACCTGCCAGCGCAGGGGCCATGGGCTCAATCCTCGGTCTAGGAAGATCCCGCAGTCCGAGGAGCAGCTAGGCCCATGCACCACAACCACTGACGCCCACACGCCCTAGAACCTGTGCACGGCAACAAGAGAAGCCACTGCAGTGAGAAGTCCTCACACTGCAACTAGCGAGTTAGCCTCCACTCGCCATAACCAGAGAAAACCTGTGCACGGTAATGAAGACCCCCCCAAAGTGCAGCCAGTTAAAAATTAGATAAAACACAAGGACAAAAGACCAAAAAACCCCACACAGCACCGTCATAGGGGTGGGTAAACCACCGAAGCCACCCCCCTTTGACCCAACACCTGGGCCCACTCCTACCCTCACCCCACAGAAGGAATCAGCTCGCTGCCCTCTCAGAGAGTGACCGAGGGAATCTGTCTCCTGTTCCTGCTCCCCGCTGCTGCAGCAGGAGCCCAAGTAAAGCCTTGCCTGAATTTCTCGTCCGGCCTCTTATGAATTTCTATCAATTTCTCATCAACTTCTATGGATCTGTAACAAAGGCGACAGCCTGACTCCAGAACCACTCATTCATTCAATGTCTCCTGAGTGTTCCCCACGTCAAGGACCCTGTTGCAGGCACTTCAGATGTCAGCAAACAAAAGAAATGCTTCCTCATCAGATCACAGTGCTTGAATTCTAGGAGGGGAGCTTAGGGACCCCAGGCTCCTGGAGTGCCCCTGACCTCCCGAGTCTCAGGCTTATTTGCACACAGTAAGAGTCAACATAGGTAGGGCCCTGCTCTGAGAGCCTTCCAAGTACCACCCATTTAAGCCCCTGAAAAACCTGTTCCCATTTTACCCGGGAGCAACCCAAGACACAGAAATGTTAACAACTCACTAGTCACTTGTCACATTACTCGTAAGTGGCAGAGTTGGGACCTGAAGCAGGCTGGGACCTGGGAGCCTTTGCTGCAGTGCTTGTACGTGGACAAGCGTCTTTAAGCAACAAAATACAAATACACTCTAAGAGACTAAAAACAATTGTGTGTGTGTGCAGTTGGGGAAAATTATGAACAAGATACAAAAAGACCCAAAGCCAGGGACTTTGCTGGTGGTCCAGTGGATACGAGTCCACCTGCCAGCGCAGGGGCCATGGGCTCAATCCTCGGTCTAGGAAGATCCCGCAGTCCGAGGAGCAGCTAGGCCCATGCACCACAACCACTGACGCCCACACGCCCTAGAACCTGTGCACGGCAACAAGAGAAGCCACTGCAGTGAGAAGTCCTCACACTGCAACTAGCGAGTTAGCCTCCACTCGCCATAACCAGAGAAAACCTGTGCACGGTAATGAAGACCCCCCCAAAGTGCAGCCAGTTAAAAATTAGATAAAACACAAGGACAAAAGACCAAAAAACCCCACACAGCACCGTCATAGGGGTGGGTAAACCACCGAAGCCACCCCCCTTTGACCCAACACCTGGGCCCACTCCTACCCTCACCCCACAGAAGGAATCAGCTCGCTGCCCTCTCAGAGAGTGACCGAGGGAATCTGTCTCCTGTTCCTGCTCCCCGCTGCTGCAGCAGGAGCCCAAGTAAAGCCTTGCCTGAATTTCTCGTCCGGCCTCTTATGAATTTCTATCAATTTCTCATCAACTTCTATGGATCTGTAACAAAGGCGACAGCCTGACTCCAGAACCACTCATTCATTCAATGTCTCCTGAGTGTTCCCCACGTCCAGGACCCTGTTGCAGGCACTTCATATGTCAGCAAACAAAAGAAATGCTTCCTCATCAGATCACAGTGCTTGAATTCTAGCAGGGGGAGACACCACATAAGCTTCACCAATAAATCATTTAGTTCACTAGAAAGTGTTCAGTGCTATGGAAAAAGAAAAAAAGATAGAGCAAAGTATGGGGGAATCGAGGGTGTTGGGGGGGCCGAGGTATGTGTCGCAATTCTAAACAGGGTGATCATGGTGGGCTTCATGGAAGTGCCAAGATTTGAGCAAAAAACTTAGCAGTCAAGAAAGACGTGAGCTGTGTGGATATCTCGGGGAAGGATCACAGACAGAGGGAGCACACACAAATTTACACTGTGAGACTTAACAAAGGGACAGAGGGAAATAAAGATGAAATGATGTAGAACCTTCTGGAGCGACGCATTTCACGTGAAATGCCCTTTGGAAGTCACCGAGGCTGAGACCAGAAGGACGAGGGCCCTGGCTATGTGAAGATATGGTGAGGGGGAGGGCGTTTCACAAGAATGTTGTGGTTTTCAAATCTCCCACAGTCCCAGCCTAGCTTCTACAGAGAAAACAGCATCGTAGGCGACTCACAGATGCAGAGAGAGACGGATTTTAGGAACTGACTTACTTGACTGTGGAGGCCGAGCCGTCCCATCTGCCGCCTGCAAGCTGGAGACCCAGTAAGGCCAGTGGTGAAATTCAATCCGAGTCTGGAAGCCTGGGAATGGAGGAGCCCATGGTCCCGGTCCAAAGGCCCGAAAGCCAGCAGTCCGCGGGCAGGAGAAGATGAACACCTGAGCTCAGGCAGAGAGCAAATTGCCCCTTCCAGCCTTCTGTTCTGCCCTCGGATGGGATGACTCCACCCACAACTGTACAGGTGATCCTCTTTACTCAATCTTCTGATTCAAATGCTAGTCTCTTCTGGAAACATCCTCACCGACACGCTCAGAAACAACAGTTCATCAGCTTTCTGGACATCCCTGAGCCCACTGAGGCTGACCCAAGATGAGCCATCAGGCTGGGAGGCGGGGCAGGGGCTTCTCCCACCTCAGAAGCCTCAATCTCAAAGAAATCTGAGCAGCCCGGGGGCAAAAGGCGGCCAGGCGACGGGGCTGAGGGTCAGGAGGCACATGTCACCTGGCACTGAGGGTTCCAGATAGCGAGACTAGAGTAGGGTCAAGATGAGGGCCCAGGCCAGACAAGTCTCAGGCCCGAGTAGCCGTAGGCAAAACGGACACGCACGAGCAGGCACACACAGTAGTGCTCAAGGTGGTGAGCTCTTCGAACTGAAATTGCAAGAAGCCACTGTTGAGACCCAGCTCGGCTTCCTGTTAAATACCTCGGGACGGTGTTTGGTCGCTCAGTCCTGTCCGACAGGATACCAGATGATAGTGTCTCCTCTTCGGATTCTTCTTTCTTCCTCTTTTGTCTCTTTCTTCAACTTTACCGAAACTGAAGGCTTGTGGGTCAACGCGTAGCAAACTCACAACAGCCTGAACCTCACTGGAAACTAATACCCACTTTGGGGGGTGCGGAGTTTCCAACTAACATTTTCAAGTGTTTGCCCAGCTCCATTTTAGAAGAGGTTCAGCTGGGCTGGGGAAGCAGGGCCCAGTCTCTCCTCCTCAGAGGAGCAAAACCAAAGCCTGGAGACTCCTCAGACCCACCTTGCTCCGGAAGCAGCCTTGGGACCACCTCCAAAGGGGGCGGGCTGCAAATCCTACACAGGGATGGACACTTTAATCAAGAGAAATTGATAACAGACCAGACGAGAAAGTCAGGCAAGGCTTTATTGGGCTCTGGCTACAGCACGAGGGAGTGAGAACAAGAGCCAGGTGTCCGTGCACGCTCCCAGGAGGGTGGGCTGGTGCCTTAAAAGGGATGGGGTGGGGCAGCTCAGCGGGTTGGGCTGGGGCGGCTGAGGTGTGCTACCCACCCCCCACGGTGGCGCTGTGCGCAGGCGGCATCATGCGTGGTATGGACTTTACTCTTCGAGCTCAGATCCTCAGTCGTGTCTGCTCTCTGTGACCCCGTGGACTATAGCCCCCCAGGCTCCTCAGTTCATAGAACTTTCCAGGCAAGAATACTAGAGTGGGTTGCCATGCCATTCTCCAGGAGATCTACTCTGGGCATATCCAAAATGGCAGTTGGTTGGGGCCCCAACCTGTACCTTATTATTCATGATTAGCCCACCTGTGCGTGCCTGGTTCTTTTCTTTTTCGTCTCTTGTAGTTTCTTTGTAAATAAAAGACATCTGTCCAGGGTCAAGGGTAGTAGAGATCCAGCTCCTAGCCTATCTCAGTGTCTCTTTTTTAAAGAGTGGAAGGTGGGTGTGAGAGGTGATAAGATCTGTTTGGGAGGCTTATGGAGGAGCTTCCATTCCTGAGAAGGCAACAGGTCATTGCTGTTGAGTCCCTAAGCTGACTCTTTCCGAACCCATAGATTATAGCCCGCCAGGCTCCTCTGTCCATGGGATTCTCGAGGAAAGAACACTGGAGGGGGTTGCCATTTCCTTTCCAGGGATCTTCCTGACCCAGGGATCAAACCCAGGTCTCCGCATCTTCTGCACCGCAGGCAGATTCTTTGACTGCTGCCAGGGCTTCACCAGGGAAACCCACTTTGGGGTGCGGAGTTTCAACTAACATTTTCAAGTGTTTGCCCAGCTCCATTTTAGAAGAGGTTCAGCTGGGCTGGGGAAGCAGGGCCCAGTCTCTCCTCCTCAGAGGAGCAAAACCAAAGCCTGGAGACTCCTCAGACCCACCTTGCTCCGGAAGCAGCCTTGGGACCACCTCCAAAGGGGGCGGGCTGCAAATCCTACACAGGGATGGACACTTTAATCAAGAGAAATTGATAACAGACCAGACGAGAAAGTCAGGCAAGGCTTTATTGGGCTCTGGCTACAGCACGAGGGAGTGAGAACAAGAGCCAGGTGTCCGTGCACGCTCCCAGGAGGGTGGGCTGGTGCCTTAAAAGGGATGGGGTGGGGCAGCTCAGCGGGTTGGGCTGGGGCGGCTGAGGTGTGCTACCCACCCCCCACGGTGGCGCTGTGCGCAGGCGGCATCATGCGTGGTATGGACTTTACTCTTCGAGCTCAGATCCTCAGTCGTGTCTGCTCTCTGTGACCCCGTGGACTATAGCCCCCCAGGCTCCTCAGTTCATAGAACTTTCCAGGCAAGAATACTAGAGTGGGTTGCCATGCCATTCTCCAGGAGATCTACTCTGGGCATATCCAAAATGGCAGTTGGTTGGGGCCCCAACCTGTACCTTATTATTCATGATTAGCCCACCTGTGCGTGCCTGGTTCTTTTCTTTTTCGCCTCTTGTAGTTTCTTTGTAAATAAAAGACATCTGTCCAGGGTCAAGGGTAGTAGAGATCCAGCTCCTAGCCTATCTCAGTGTCTCTTTTTTAAAGAGTGGAAGGTGGGTGTGAGAGGTGATAAGATCTGTTTGGGAGGCTTATGGAGGAGCTTCCATTCCTGAGAAGGCAACAGGTCATTGCTGTTGAGTCCCTAAGCTGACTCTTTCCGAACCCATAGATTATAGCCCGCCAGGCTCCTCTGTCCATGGGATTCTCGAGGAAAGAACACTGGAGGGGGTTGCCATTTCCTTTTCCAGGGGATCTTCCTGACCCAGGGATCAAACCCAGGTCTCCGGCATCTTCTGCACCGCAGGCAGATTCTTTGACTGCTGAGCCACGTGGCTGTACACGTGAGGGAAGCCCCTTAATGGACGGGTCCTGGAGAAAAAAAAATTCTGGTTACTGCCTCTAGATGAGCCTTGCCCCTGTGAAGCCCAAGACAGCCCTGTGAAAGGCGCTTGCCCTGGGAGCAGATAAAGTGAGGACTCCGTGGGGCCGGGTCACCATGTGACCGCCCTTTCTGAAACACTATCAACAACCCTTTTTTCTCCTTCTTGAATCCTCGCCCAGCTGTCTAATGCAGTCCTCTGCTCCCCCAGTTTCCCAGGGATGAAGTGTCCTGACTCAGTGAGGACACAGACTTGCAGCACAGGACATGAACGATTCGTGTTCAGCTTCTGTGGCGGCCGGCCCTGTCACTCCAACCTCTGCCTCCGTGGTCACATCGCCCCTCCTCTTCTCCTCTTTGTGGATCTTCTAAGCAGGCTCATCACTGGATTTAGGGCCTATCTGAAATGATCCAGGATGATCTCCTCTCAAGACCCTTAATTTAATTACATCTGCAAACTTCCCCTTTCTAAATAGGGTCATTATCACCAATTTCAGGATTTGACATGGATTTCTCTCTTGTTGGGCCATTTTTCAGCCTACCACAGGCCCAGGGGACTCTGGGAAACTCAGCAAGGAACGGATAAAAGGCTAGAGGCTTCCCTCTGGAGCTGAGCCTCAGCCACCTAGCATCGCCACCCCTCCCCTCTTCAAAAAACTCCCGCTGGTCGCCCCAGCCCTGTGCTCTAGCGCTCCCAGAACAGGTCCCTCCCAAGTCAGTTTCTGAGGGCCCTTGCGGCGTGGGGGAGGGAGGTGTTCTCTCCCCCACCCAAGGCGGACAGGGAGTCCTGGAACAGCAGGGTGGCTCAGCATCCCACTTGGGCGAATCTGGCACACTGGGAATCCTAGAAAAAGCGATAACGGCGTGTGTGTGGTGGGGAGGTGTTTGAAAAAGGTAAGAGGCAGGAAAGGGCTGGGAAATAGCAAAGCCTTTTTCTCCTTCCTTCGCTTTGCTTCCCCGAGGCGGGAAGTGTGTACTCTGTGCGGAAAGGCAGCTGCAGCGATGGACACGGGAAGGCGGGCAGGCGGGGAGTGTCCCCTGAGCACACTGCGGGAAGTGGGCGGATGCGCGCGCACCCGGCTGTGCACACGGCAGCGGGGTGGGGTCAGGGGGCGCCCGGGCCGTGCACACGGCGGGGACACACGATAGGGGAGGGGGGAGCGCTGCCGCAATGCGCGCCTCCGCCCCGAGCTTGTGCTCTCGGATGCAGGGAGGAGGCGCGCGCGTCTAGAGGACGGTACCAGCGCGCCCGCGCCTGGGGCTATAAAAGCCTCGCCACCTGCTGCCGCTAGCGCATCCCATTGCCCGAGATTCCGATTCGCCTCCTTCGGCGGCAGCTCCTCTTAGGCATGGACTCCGAGACCTGTCCCTGCCCTACTGGTGAGCCCCAACCCCTAACCTGCGGCACCGCGCGCCCCTTTATTTGCCAAGAACCCCATGCCCTAGACCTTCCTTCAAGGACATTTGGGGGAAAGGATCCTTATTTTCCATATTTAATCTCATGAAGGGTGGCCATGGCTATACCCAACGGCCGCCGAGGCTTGACCCCCCCCCATCTCCTCTTCTTAGACCTGGCCCCACCCGAGTTCCACCACATTAACCCTTCCCGTGCCACCTCCCCCTCTAGGCGGCTCCTGCACCTGCGCGGACTCTTGCAAGTGTGAGGACTGCAAGTGCACCTCCTGCAAGAAGAGTGAGTGGGGGGACCCCTCTGCCCCCTCCCCGTGTTCCCCTGAGTACCACGCCTGTCCACGCAGGCACGGGGCAACCCCTCCGCCCCCGCTGACATTGCTTTGACTCCTACTGACACGGAAGCATCCAGAAGGCCTGAGACAGTCGCAGGGCCCCTCCTTCAATGATTGGTACCTTGGGCCTGTGGCGAGATGTTTTCCTGGAACAGCAGGGTGGCTCAGCATCCCACTTGGGCGAATCTGGCACACTGGGAATCCTAGAAAAAGCGATAACGGCGTGTGTGTGGTGGGGAGGTGTTTGAAAAAGGTAAGAGGCAGGAAAGGGCTGGGAAATAGCAAAGCCTTTTTCTCCTTCCTTCGCTTTGCTTCCCCGAGGCGGGAAGTGTGTACTCTGTGCGGAAAGGCAGCTGCAGCGATGGACACGGGAAGGCGGGCAGGCGGGGAGTGTCCCCTGAGCACACTGCGGGAAGTGGGCGGATGCGCGCGCACCCGGCTGTGCACACGGCAGCGGGGTGGGGTCAGGGGGCGCCCGGGCCGTGCACACGGCGGGGACACACGATAGGGGAGGGGGGAGCGCTGCCGCAATGCGCGCCTCCGCCCCGAGCTTGTGCTCTCGGATGCAGGGAGGAGGCGCGCGCGTCTAGAGGACGGTACCAGCGCGCCCGCGCCTGGGGCTATAAAAGCCTCGCCACCTGCTGCCGCTAGCGCATCCCATTGCCCGAGATTCCGATTCGCCTCCTTCGGCGGCAGCTCCTCTTAGGCATGGACTCCGAGACCTGTCCCTGCCCTACTGGTGAGCCCCAACCCCTAACCTGCGGCACCGCGCGCCCCTTTATTTGCCAAGAACCCCATGCCCTAGACCTTCCTTCAAGGACATTTGGGGGAAAGGATCCTTATTTTCCATATTTAATCTCATGAAGGGTGGCCATGGCTATACCCAACGGCCGCCGAGGCTTGACCCCCCCCCATCTCCTCTTCTTAGACCTGGCCCCACCCCGAGTTCTACCAAATTAACCCTTCCCGTGCCACCTCCCCCTCTAGGCGGCTCCTGCACCTGCGCGGACTCTTGCAAGTGTGAGGACTGCAAGTGCACCTCCTGCAAGAAGAGTGAGTGGGGGGACCCCTCTGCCCCCTCCCCGTGTTCCCCTGAGTACCACGCCTGTCCACGCAGGCACGGGGCAACCCCTCCGCCCCCGCTGACATTGCTTTGACTCCTACTGACACGGAAGCATCCAGAAGGCCTGAGACAGTCGCAGGGGCCCCTCCTTCAATGATTGGTACCTTGGGCCTGTGGCGAGATGTGTTTGTAAACCCTGGGAAGGGTCTAATGGGCAGTTAGCATGGAGAACGGGCATCCTGGGCCCGCAGCTCCCCTCCAAGCCTCCAGTGCCGGGGGAGACATTAGTGAGGCTGGGGGTTAGCTCTGGAGTTGGGGTCCCTTGGGTCCTCTCAGACCTTTGTGGATCCTCCTCAATTTCATCTCCCCTGGAACTCCCCGAAACAGTGTAATACGCAGGGGGTGTAGGAGGTGGGGGAAGGTGCCCTTCTTTGTGTGTTAGACTAGGCATGCCCGCCACCACGAACCTCCTGGACCCCCTTCCCCTGGATTGTCTGTTCCTGCAGGCTATCCCTCAAGGCCATTTACCCTAGATGTGTTCTCCGTCAGGCCTGGCACCCCTGCGTGGGCGTCACCCCACCGTCCTCGGGACCCCTGGGCTCACAGAAGGGGCTGTGGGCTAGTACCTGGGTACCCTTTGCCCACGGGAGCCAGTGTGTCGCTGAGCCACCAGCGATGCTGTGTCCACCCAGGTGTGAGGGACCAGGAAGCGGGGCAGGGGCCTCTGGCACCCTCCTCTTCCCCCTCCCTCTGGATGGGGACAGATCGCGGAGGAGAGGCCATCGGACGGGGCGTCCCCCATTGTATCTGCAGGCTGCTGCTCCTGCTGCCCCGCAGAGTGTGAGAAATGCGCCAAGGATTGTGTGTGCAAAGGCGGAGAGGGGGCCGACGCTGAGGAGGAGAAGTGTAGCTGCTGCCAGTGAGGACGTGGCCCCCCGAGCGGAACACGTGTCACGAGGGCTGGGTGGCCCAGGGCGCTGCCCCGTGCTGAGGCTGGCAGTGGTGCCCATCCCTGCGAGCCACTGGCAGGTGACAATAAATCCTATGAATGGCCTAAGCCAAGGACTGGTCTCTTCTTAAAGGGGAAGGACTCACGCTGGGGGAACGGAAGGAGCCTCGTCGGAGCAGCTGCCCAGCCGGAAGATAAAATCCTGGGATTGGCCACTGGTCTGTTTGGGACTGGGAGGACACCCTCCCCTTGTGCCTTCAGATGGCACATGACCCCCTTGCCAAGTCAAGCTTAACTCTGGGGAAAGAGGGGAGACCAGACCCATACGAGTCTGTCTCCTTTTCCGCCTCTCAGCCTCACTGTCTGCGTCTGTACAATGGGATTGGTTGTCGTCTAGTCGTTCCGTCATGTCCAACTCTTTGTGACCCCAGGGACTGTAGCCCACCAGGCTCCTCTGTCCATGGGATTTTCCAGGCAAGGATACTGGAGTCCGTACCCATTTCCGCCTCCTGGGCAACTTCCTGACCCAGGGATCAAACCTGCATCTCCTGCTCGACATACAGATTTTTTACCCCTGGGTCACTTAGGAAGCCAGAGGGGTTGGGGCAAGTTAAAACCAGACCCCCATCCCCAAAGGCCTGTTGTTTCTGGAATTTTCTAGCTGCTCCTGCAAAGCTGCCTGTTTTCAGAGTCATCAGAGGAGAAGTCAGGAGGCCCGGGGCCTCTCTTGGCTGAGTGTCCTCTGTGTTGCCAAGGTCACCGCCCTGAATAGCCTGTATCCCTGAAACCTATTGTTCCGCTCCTTTTCAAACCTTCTCATTTGGCAGTTTATGTCCAGCTCCTTCCTTGGGCTTTAATCCACGGTGGCTGTGGCGCAATCCTTATGAAAGGGAATACTCAAATCTACCTGGGTTGAATGGAAAAGAAAAAGAGAATTCTGAGAGAGAAAAGTTTCCCTGCTAAGAGAACAGAATGTTGTAAACATGTCAGTTTTCCTCCAAGTTACTTTGTCAGGACAGTCCACTCAAAAGTCCACCAGGATTTTTTTTTTTTTTTTTAACCTAATAGGCTGAGTTTTGAAAAACAGAGCCCAAGAAAAGCCAAGCCAGTTTTGGAACAACAAAAAAGGCTTGCTGTCACCTCATGGCAGGACTTGTTCTAAAGCTCTCGGAAGCAGTGTCAGCTCAGGAATAGACCAGCTGGACAGAAAGGATAGTTCAAAAATAGAGCCCAGTGCGGCTGCAAGGAAGAGGCGCTTAAATCAGCAGCAAAGAGATACACTAGTCAGTGAAAAGTGTTGAAACAATTGGCTACCCCTGTGCCTATCAGATGAAAGACAATTTTCCATTGACTTAAGCAGGAGCAAAATCAAAGCTATAAGAGAATTTGGAAGAGAAAACCAGGAGAATGCTTAGTAACTGCGGGGTGGGGGTGGCTTTTTTTCCTTGCCTCACCCCATGGCTTGTGAGATCCTAGTTTCCCAGCCAAGGATGGCACCCAGGCCCCCTGCAGTGGACGCATCGAGTCCTAACCACTGGGTCACCAGGGAGTTCTGGGGGTGACATTTTTCAAATAAGACATCAAAAAGATTGACGGAAGTGAGATTATCTTGTGCAGAATTCTCTTAAGTACACTGTCTTACTTGACCCTTACACCTCTAGAAGAAACGGTATGACTATTATTCCCATTCTACAGATGGGGCAATAAGGTTTAGGGTAATCTGCATATGGTCTGTTGAAAGATAAACTGAGGCATACTAACATTTTTAAGAGATGATTTAAGCAAATATCTATTTGAACTGGGCAGCACTGAATGCAGCAAATAGACAGGAGCTCTGAGGAGCTGCACACAGCAGCAGACTTTTACAGCCAGCAGGGAACAAGGGAGTTATAACAGGTCAAAAAGCAGGCTGGTTTCTGCAATTACTTTGCTTCAGGCAATGGGGGGGGTTTTTTTTGCAGCCTTCCTTGGGCTTTAATCCACGGTGGCTGTGGCGCAATCCTTATGAAAGGGAATACTCAAATCTACCTGGGTTGAATGGAAAAGAAAAAGAGAATTCTGAGAGAGAAAAGTTTCCCTGCTAAGAGAACAGAATGTTGTAAACATGTCAGTTTTCCTCCAAGTTACTTTGTCAGGACAGTCCACTCAAAAGTCCACCAGGATTTTTTTTTTTTTTTTAACCTAATAGGCTGAGTTTTGAAAAACAGAGCCCAAGAAAAGCCAAGCCAGTTTTGGAACAACAAAAAAGGCTTGCTGTCACCTCATGGCAGGACTTGTTCTAAAGCTCTCGGAAGCAGTGTCAGCTCAGGAATAGACCAGCTGGACAGAAAGGATAGTTCAAAAATAGAGCCCAGTGCGGCTGCAAGGAAGAGGCGCTTAAATCAGCAGCAAAGAGATACACTAGTCAGTGAAAAGTGTTGAAACAATTGGCTACCCCTGTGCCTATCAGATGAAAGACAATTTTCCATTGACTTAAGCAGGAGCAAAATCAAAGCTATAAGAGAATTTGGAAGAAAAAACCAGGAGAATGCTTAGTAACTGCGGGGTGGGGGTGGCTTTTTTTCCTTGCCTCACCCCATGGCTTGTGAGATCCTAGTTTCCCAGCCAAGGATGGCACCCAGGCCCCCTGCAGTGGACGCATCGAGTCCTAACCACTGGGTCACCAGGGAGTTCTGGGGGTGACATTTTTCAAATAAGACATCAAAAAGATTGACGGAAGTGAGATTATCTTGTGCAGAATTCTCTTAAGTACACTGTCTTACTTGACCCTTACACCTCTAGAAGAAACGGTATGACTATTATTCCCATTCTACAGATGGGGCAATAAGGTTTAGGGTAATCTGCATATGGTCTGTTGAAAGATAAACTGAGGCATACTAACATTTTTAAGAGATGATTTAAGCAAATATCTATTTGAACTGGGCAGCACTGAATGCAGCAAATAGACAGGAGCTCTGAGGAGCTGCACACAGCAGCAGACTTTTACAGCCAGCAGGGAACAAGGGAGTTATAACAGGTCAAAAAGCAGGCTGGTTTCTGCAATTACTTTGCTTCAGGCAATGGCAGGGCTTTCTCAGATTAGAGAAAGATTAGATCACCTAACTAGTGCTGATCAGGTGGTTCCTGATGGGTTAAAGATTCCATTTCTGAAGAGTAAAACTCTCTGTTGACGTGCGGCTTAGCCTAAGCAACTCCATTTGGAGCCTGCTGTCTTGTGTTTTAACAGACCACAAAGCTTGAAGGTGATGGGCCTCCCTGTTGACTGAGTGGTAAAGAATTCACCTGTCCATGCAGGAGACGCAGGTTCAATTTCTGGCTCGGGAAGATCCTCCGAAGAAGGAAATGGCAATCCACTCCAGTATTCTTGCCAGGGAAATCCCATGGACAGAGAAGCCTAGCAGGCTACAGTCCATGGGGTCACAAAGAGTTGGACACAACTTAGCAACTCAATAACAACAAAGCTAGAAGCAGGTAGAGGCAGGATTTGAATGTAGCTCAGCTGGTAAAGAGTCTGCCTACAATGTGGGAGGCCTGGGTTTGATCCCTGGGTTGGGAAGAGCCTCTGGAGAAGGGACAGGCTACCCATTCTAGTATTCTTGCCTGGAGAATTTCATGGCTCGTCCATGGGTCGCAAAGAGTTGGACACGACTGAGAGACTTCACTTTTTTTTTGTCTCACTAACACCTAATCACGGAGCTTCCCTGGTAGCTCAGTGGTGAAGAGTTCGCCTGCCAAGGCAGGAGACACGGGTTCGATCCCTGATCCGGGAAGATCCCACATGCTATGGGGCAACTAAACCCGTGAGCCACAACTACGGAGCCTGTGCTCTAGAGCCTCGGAGCCACAACTGCAGAGCCCATGTGCCACAACTATTGAAACCCATGTGCCCTAGAGCCCGAGTTCCACAACAAGAGAAGTCATCGCAACAAGAAGCCTGCTCAACTCCACTAGAGAGGAGCCCCGACTCCCTGCAACTAGAGAAGAGCCTGCGGCAGCAGTGAAAACCCAAAAATAGTCAAAAATAAATAAATAAATAAATAAAAATTTTAAAAATCTAATCATGCTTGTTTTCTCTGTTTCTGGCTTGTTTGGGGTTACAGAAAGCATCAAAACAGAGCTAAATCACCTCTGACCCACAGGATAGTGTCTGTCTCTTTGGGCTGCTATAGCAAAATACCACAGACCGGACAGCTTATAAACAGCAAAACTGTTTTCTCACAGTTTGAGAGGCCAGAAGCCTGAGATTAGGGTGTCAGCATGGTTGGGTGAAGCTCCTTTTCTGGATCAAAGGCTTCTCACTGTGTCCTCCTGTGGTGGAAAGCATTTGGAGCTCTGTGGGGTTTCTTTTATAAAACCACTAACCCTCCTCATGAGAGCTCTACCCTCATGACCTCAGCACCTCTCAAAGAGCGCAGAGGACCCAACCATTCGGACCACAGCAGATGACTACAATAAAAACAAAACAAACAAACAAAAACAACCCAGAAAATAACCAGTGTTGGAAAGGATGTGGAGAAACTGGAACCCTTGTGCACTATTGGAGGAAAATGGTGGCTCCTCAAAAAATTGAAAATAGAATTACAATTACCTTGTGACCCAGCAATTCTACTTTTGGGTATATACCCAAAAGAATCGAAAGCAGGATCCTAAAGAGATAACTGGAGGGAATTTTAACAGCGGTAACTCAAATTTAAAACGCCCATGCCTCCAATCCAGGAAGTTCACTGCCCCATCGTTGATATCAACAGAAGCCTCAAAACAAGCTAAATATCCTTCAGGAGGGAAGTATAAAAATGGTCATATGAACATCTAGTAAAAAGAATGCTATAAGGCTCTGGGTACTGCTTGGGAAAGACCACTACAACTTACCTATCAGTGGGGAGAAAAACAAGATGTACACATAGTATAATGCTAATCACATTAAAAGGGAAGTTTAAACTATATACAGTTTATATATCAATAACCTCAGGTATGCAGATGACACCGCCCTTACGGCAGAAAGTCCATATAGTCAAAGCTATGGTTTTCCCAGTAGTCATGTATGGATGTGAGAGCTGGGCCATAAGGCAGGCTGAGTGCTGAAGAATTGATGCCTTTGGATTCTGGTGCTGGAGAAGACTCTTGAGAGCCCCTTGGACAACAAGGAGATCAAACCAGTCAATCCTAAAGGAAATGAGCCCTGAATATCTATCGGAAGGACTGATGCTGAAGCCGAAGCTCCAATACATTGGCCACCAGATATGAAGAGCCAATTCACTGAAAAAGTCCCTGATGTTGGGGAAGATTGAAGGCAGGACGAGAAAGGGACAGCAGAGGACAAGATGGCTGGATGGCATCCCTGAGCCAACGGACATGAGTTTGAGCGGGCTCTGGGAGATGACGAAGCTCATCTGTAAAACGGAGAGGCCAACAGCATCCGCCTTACAGGCCTGTGCTGAGGTTTAGGTGACATCAGCTCAGCATGGTCTGATGCACAGTAGGCGCTCTGTACGCCCTGTGATGACGAGGGCAGACTACTTATTGTTGCTGTTTAGTCTCCCAGTTGTGTCTCACTTCTGTGCGACCCTGTGGATTGAGACTTTCCAGGCAAGAACACTGGAACAGCTTGCCATTTCCTTCCTCCGGGGGGTCCTCCTAATACAGGGATCAAATCCGAGTCTCCTTTCCACGTCTCCCTCGTTGCAGGCAGATTGTTTTACCACTGAGCCACCAGGGAAGCCCCATGGCAGATCAGAGATCATTGCAAACGTGTCGATTCCTCCATCAAGCCCGGGGGTCTTCATCCTTTCCCCTCAAATCTGCGCAGGCTCTGTGACTTCTTGACCAATCAAATGTGGTGAGAGAGACCTGTACTAGCTTCAGGGCTCAGGGCTTAAGAGACGGACTCCCAGCTCCTGTTCCAGTCTCTTGGGACCCTCACCCTGGACACAATGAGCCAAATGTAAAGAACCTAATTGTCCTGGGCTTCCCTGGAGGCTCAGACAGTAAAGGATCCACCTGCAGTGCTGGAGACCCGGGTTCGATCCCTGGGTTGGGAAGATGCCCTGGAGAAGGGCATGGCAACCCCCTCCAGTAGTCTTGCCTGGAGAATCCCCATGGACGGAGGAGCCTGGTGGGCTGGAGACCATGCGGTCGCAGAGAGTGGATACAATTGACATTACCTGGTCTGTGGCCACCATGCTGAAGAGACCACGAGAGGGAGCCCTGGCCTGCAGTTCCAGCTGCGGTCAGCTCCAGGCATGTGCGTGAGCTCCAGGCCAGCCCATTCACCAGGGGTGTGCTGCCAAAGGACCTCAGACAGTGACACGCGAAACAAAAGAATCACCCAGATGAGCCCTTCTCACATTCCTGACCTGCACAACCAAGAGAGAGAATAAACCAGTGACTGTCTTCAGTTGCAAAGTTTTAGGTGATATATGTTGCACAGCTGCAGATCATTGGAGCAAACGCTGTCCAGTATCAGAAGGTAACCGTTTTCTTGCAATCTGAACCTGCCATCCCTGTCAGCTGTGACTCACACGATGGGGTTTTGAGTCTCAGGACTACTGTGACCAACTGTCTTCTGGACTGTTGAAGCCCAGCCATGGACATAGCCCTCAGGGTGGTCTGACCAATTGTGCCAGGTTTTTCCCTAGCATGGTCTGATGCACAGTAGGCGCTCTGTCGCCCTGTGATGACGAGGGCAGACTACTTATTGTTGCTGTTTAGTCTCCCAGTTGTGTCTCACTTCTGTGCGACCCTGTGGATTGAGACTTTCCAGGCAAGAACACTGGAACAGCTTGCCATTTCCTTCCTCCGGGGGGTCCTCCTAATACAGGGATCAAATCCGAGTCTCCTTTCCACGTCTCCCTCGTTGCAGGCAGATTGTTTTACCACTGAGCCACCAGGGAAGCCCCATGGCAGATCAGAGATCATTGCAAACGTGTCGATTCCTCCATCAAGCCCGGGGGTCTTCATCCTTTCCCCTCAAATCTGCAGGCTCTGTGACTTCTTGACCAATCAAATGTGGTGAGAGAGACCTGTACTAGCTTCAGGGCTCAGGGCTTAAGAGACGGACTCCCAGCTCCTGTTCCAGTCTCTTGGGACCCTCACCCTGGACACAATGAGCCAAATGTAAAGAACCTAATTGTCCTGGGCTTCCCTGGAGGCTCAGACAGTAAAGGATCCACCTGCAGTGCTGGAGACCCGGGTTCGATCCCTGGGTTGGGAAGATGCCCTGGAGAAGGGCATGGCAACCCCCTCCAGTGGTCTTGCCTGGAGAATCCCCATGGACGGAGGAGCCTGGTGGGCTGGAGACCATGCGGTCGCAGAGAGTGGATACAATTGACATTACCTGTGACATTACCCACAGGGCCACCATGCTGAAGAGACCACGAGAGGGAGCCCTGGCCTGCAGTTCCAGCTGCGGTCAGCTCCAGGCATGTGCGTGAGCTCCAGGCCAGCCCATTCACCAGGGGTGTGCTGCCAAAGGACCTCAGACAGTGACACGCGAAACAAAAGAATCACCCAGATGAGCCCTTCTCACATTCCTGACCTGCACAACCAAGAGAGAGAATAAACCAGTGACTGTCTTCAGTTGCAAAGTTTTAGGTGATATATGTTGCACAGCTGCAGATCATTGGAGCAAACGCTGTCCAGTATCAGAAGGTAACCGTTTTCTTGCAATCTGAACCTGCCATCCCTGTCAGCTGTGACTCACACGATGGGGTTTTGAGTCTCAGGACTACTGTGACCAACTGTCTTCTGGACTGTTGAAGCCCAGCCATGGACATAGCCCTCAGGGTGGTCTGACCAATTGTGCCAGTTAGGAATTTATTTCCAGAATGATTTAAACAGAAAAAGGAAATTCGGGACTCACTCACTGTGACTTCAGGCTTGGCTGGATCCAGGCGCTCCAAGGATATCATCAGGCGCCATCTCCTTTACCATGAACTTGTTTTCGGCTCCTTTTCACGGAGGCAACGGCTTTAGAAACTCAGCCTCACATCCTAACAGGCTCCGGTCTAGATGGAAAGAGTACCTGTCATTCGCCCCGTACTTCCAGCAGTTATTCCATTGACTCTCTGGTTCATGACCACGTGACCCGATCAGAGTCAGTCAGTATGGCCAGGAAGATGGGACGGCCTGAGAGCCCTCAGGTGGGGCCTCCTCCATCCAAACCATGTGGACCAAGAGTAGGGACGAGGTCTCCAGGGGAAAGCTAGTCTGTCACGGGGGAAGGATGAATGGATGACTCAGCAACACAAGGACACTCCGAGCTGACACGGTTCTAGCATTGCAGGCCAAGGCCACACCGTTGCCTCACACTGATGACTCACACCAGATCAGCAGGGGGGGTTTTCCTCGTCTCCGCTGCCTGGCTTCATCTTTCTCACTTCCTATCACATCAGGAGGGCAGGCATTAGAAAGCCCTTCCTCTCTGCTTCTGTCCCTCTACACAGTGAGGCTTTTAGGAGGACAGAGAGGAGCAAAACTGGCCCGGCCCCCGGGCCCCTTCAGCTGCGGTCAGCTCCAGGCATGTGCGTGAGCTCCAGGCCAGCCCATTCACCAGGGTGTGCTGCCAAAGGACCTCAGACAGTGACACGCGAAACAAAAGAATCACCCAGATGAGCCCTTCTCACATTCCTGACCTGCACAACCAAGAGAGAGAATAAACCAGTGACTGTCTTCAGTTGCAAAGTTTTAGGTGATATATGTTGCACAGCTGCAGATCATTGGAGCAAACGCTGTCCAGTATCAGAAGGTAACCGTTTTCTTGCAATCTGAACCTGCCATCCCTGTCAGCTGTGACTCACACGATGGGGTTTTGAGTCTCAGGACTACTGTGACCAACTGTCTTCTGGACTGTTGAAGCCCAGCCATGGACATAGCCCTCAGGGTGGTCTGACCAATTGTGCCAGTTAGGAATTTATTTCCAGAATGATTTAAACAGAAAAAGGAAATTGGGACTCACTCACTGTGACTTCAGGCTTGGCTGGATCCAGGCGCTCCAAGGATATCATCAGGCGCCATCTCCTTTACCATGAACTTGTTTTCGGCTCCTTTTCACGGAGGCAACGGCTTTAGAAACTCAGCCTCACATCCTAACAGGCTCCGGTCTAGATGGAAAGAGTACCTGTCATTCGCCCCGTACTTCCAGCAGTTATTCCATTGACTCTCTGGTTCATGACCACGTGACCCGATCAGAGTCAGTCAGTATGGCCAGGAAGATGGGACGGCCTGAGAGCCCTCAGGTGGGGCCTCCTCCATCCAAACCATGTGGACCAAGAGTAGGGACGAGGTCTCCAGGGGAAAGCTAGTCTGTCACGGGGGAAGGATGAATGGATGACTCAGCAACACAAGGACACTCCGAGCTGACACGGTTCTAGCATTGCAGGCCAAGGCCACACCGTTGCCTCACACTGATGACTCACACCAGATCAGCAGGGGGGGTTTTCCTCGTCTCCGCTGCCTGGCTTCATCTTTCTCACTTCCTATCACATCAGGAGGGCAGGCATTAGAAAGCCCTTCCTCTCTGCTTCTGTCCCCTCTACACAGTGAGGCTTTTAGGAGGACAGAGAGGAGCAAAACTGGCCCGGGCTGCCCTTCGCCTCTGCCGACCGGTCATCCCTCTCCTCACAGAGTCAAAATGACTCATGCGAGACAGCTTTGACCTGAAAACAAAGGTTATTGCCAATGCAGATGGCCCGAACCCAGGGCTTGACTCGACACTTTTCGGGGCCCAAACCAGCCTTATTGTCTTCCTCATAGAGTCGGCCTGTTTCCCCTGAGTGGATGAGTGACCATCTGGTTTAGCAGAGATCAGGAAATCTGCATATAATGCATGTGCATGTGTCAACAACAACAACGAAATCTTCCCTTCGTCCAAACAGCAGCCCTTCCATGCTCCGGGTCCACGGGGCGACCAGACGCAGCGAGATGTCGGAGACCTTGGCTCTCAAATCAGAGCCTGTTTGTATATAGCCCTCCAATTCTAGCACAATCTGACCATTTGACAGATGAGTAAACTGATGCTCGGGGGGTGGGGGGTGGCGGGGAGCCCAGGCCCGTACCAGCCCCAGGATCACCCCGCCAGCGAGTGGCCGAGTGAGCGTGAGAATGCAGGCCTTCAGACAGTTCAGCGCTTCTGCCCTGCTTGGCACTTTGGAGTGACCCCACAGGTCCCAGAGTGGTGACAGTTTTTCGACTTTCAGTGTGTGGCCAGCCCTAATGCTGCAGGGGAAGCGGGGAGGACGCATGGATAGATTTACCTTCATTCATTGATTTGACAAATATTTATTCAGTGCCTGCCGTAAGCTTGGCCCTGGGCCATGGGTGGAGACCCATTTCAGGGGCAGTGAGTTCTCTCCGTGTTTTCGGAGGAGGCAGGTGTGGAGGGACCCAGGCACCGATCCCAGAATCGCACACGTGCCTACGTATCCCAGACAGAGGAAGTGCCAGGAAGGAAGAGAACAAGCTGTTTACCGGCATGTTTCACAGGCTAGGTCAGCCAGCGCAGGGGTCAGGGCAGGCTCCCGGGAGGAAGTGATGTTTGAGCTGAGCTGGGAAGACATTTCCACAGGATTTTACAGTAAACGCTCCGAGGACAGCCTGTCCTCTGCCCAGCTCCTCACTGAATTCCCCCTGAAGCCACCAGCATCCTCTAGACCCGCTGGAACTTTCCAGTAACCTGCTCCTCCGATGACTCTCTCTGGGCAACCCCAGGGTGATCTAAGGCCCGCTGCTTTGCAGCAGACGTGTGCCAGCAAGGGAGCAGGATGTGTCTCCGCGGAGAGGAATGTGGACCCCACCCCCCTCCTCCCCTCTGCGTGCACTGGGGAGGAAAGTTCCTTTTCCCTGCCGCATGTCCTAAGGCCATGCCAGCTTTCCATCCGGCTGCTTCTTCCAGGGGCTGGTAAACAGCTCCTTCCTCCTCACCTGCCTGGCGAAGACTTCCTCCCCCCAGGCCCAAGGTGGCCCATCTCCTCCCAGGCTGGGCTGGGTTCTCCCCTCTCTGCCCACCCCCACCCCACCCCACCTCCATCCTAGCCCTGACGCTGGTATTACTTTTCCCCATGTCCAGGTGAGGATGCCCCCATGACTCTGAGTTTCCTGAGCACAAGGCTTGTGGCTTTGTGATCCTGAGTGTCCCCTGGTGGTGATGTCTACCCACAGAGGGCCTTCAGCATCTGCTGGGCCCACTGATTTGAATCACTAGGCTAGTTCTGCCACTCACTAGCTCTGTGACCTCGGGAAAGTTACTTAACCTCTCTGAATTTGAATCACCAGATTCTGCCACTCACTAGCTCTGTGACCTCGGGAAAGTTACTTAACCTCTCTGGGCCTCATATGCTAAAATAGGAATGATGAATAGTCCTTACCTCACAAGGTTGTTAGAGGATGAAATGAAAGCTCGCACATAACAGGCTTACTAACGTCCCCATGGCGTACACAGTATGTTATACAATAACCATTCCACGGGTTCAGTATGAGACTACACAATTTTTAAGCTTTGACAGGCACATTTTTTGTAATCTGGCCTGAATTTCAACCGTTTTTTCACCTGAGCCTCAGGTGGCTCTCTACTCCGGCCAGGCAAGCACAGGCAAGGGGCAGGAAGAGGGGAGGAGGGGAGAGCTGGGGGCGGGGGATGGCAGTGGCGGGAACTCTGCACACGCGGAGGACTGGGGCAGGGGGCTCGGCGCACGGCCCGGGCCGCGCTGCCCGCGGCGGCCCCGCTCTGCACCCGGCGCCTCCCCTCCCTCGCCCTGGCGCACGTTGGGCGGCTGCTGGGAACTAATGCCCCGGTGGCCCGTGTGCACAGCTCTGTGAGCCGCGCGGCCCGCCAGTGACTCAGCGCGGGGCGGGTGCGGCCGGCGTCCGGCCCCCGAGGGCTTTTGCACTCGCCCCGGCAACTTGCCGCTATAAAGGCAGCCCACCGCGCGCTCCGCTCCAGCACGCCCCCTCGACATCCTCGCCATCCTGTGAGCAGCCGTCTCCGGACCCCAGCCTCCGCCATGGATCCCAACTGCTCCTGCACCGCGGGTAATTTCCCTGTGAGCAGCTCGTCCCCCGGCACTGCCCAAGGTGGCCCATCTCCTCCCAGGCTGGGCTGGGTTCTCCCTCTCTGCCCACCCCACCCCACCCCACCTCCATCCTAGCCCTGACGCTGGTATTACTTTTCCCCATGTCCAGGTGAGGATGCCCCCATGACTCTGAGTTTCCTGAGCACAAGGCTTGTGGCTTTGTGATCCTGAGTGTCCCCTGGTGGTGATGTCTACCCACAGAGGGCCTTCAGCATCTGCTGGGCCCACTGATTTGAATCACTAGGCTAGTTCTGCCACTCACTAGCTCTGTGACCTCGGGAAAGTTACTTAACCTCTCTGAATTTGAATCACCAGATTCTGCCACTCACTAGCTCTGTGACCTCGGGAAAGTTACTTAACCTCTCTGGGCCTCATATGCTAAAATAGGAATGATGAATAGTCCTTACCTCACAAGGTTGTTAGAGGATGAAATGAAAGCTCGCACATAACAGGCTTACTAACGTCCCCATGGCGTACACAGTATGTTATACAATAACCATTCCACGGGTTCAGTATGAGACTACACAATTTTTAAGCTTTGACAGGCACATTTTTTGTAATCTGGCCTGAATTTCAACCGTTTTTTCACCTGAGCCTCAGGTGGCTCTCTACTCCGGCCAGGCAAGCACAGGCAAGGGGCAGGAAGAGGGGAGGAGGGGAGAGCTGGGGGCGGGGGATGGCAGTGGCGGGAACTCTGCACACGCGGAGGACTGGGGCAGGGGGCTCGGCGCACGGCCCGGGCCGCGCTGCCCGCGGCGGCCCCGCTCTGCACCCGGCGCCTCCCCTCCCTCGCCCTGGCGCACGTTGGGCGGCTGCTGGGAACTAATGCCCCGGTGGCCCGTGTGCACAGCTCTGTGAGCCGCGCGGCCCGCCAGTGACTCAGCGCGGGGCGGGTGCGGCCGGCGTCCGGCCCCCGAGGGCTTTTGCACTCGCCCCGGCAACTTGCCGCTATAAAGGCAGCCCACCGCGCGCTCCGCTCCAGCACGCCCCCTCGACATCCTCGCCATCCTGTGAGCAGCCGTCTCCGGACCCCAGCCTCCGCCATGGATCCCAACTGCTCCTGCACCGCGGGTAAGGGCCTCTGGTTCCGGGCTGGGTGTCTATCGTAGAGCCGGAGCTTCTGACATCACCACTCACTTTCAGGGCACTGCCCCTTTCGAAAGCGTTTCGGTGTGCTCTCCTTCTCTGAGTTAAACTAGAAGGCCCCATTTGGCCTATAAGGCGACCCGAGTCCGTGGCTTGCCCAGGTTCCCACGAACTGGTTGTGGAACTGGGACTCACCACTCGGGCTCCTAGCACCCACGCCCGCGTTCGATTCTCCCAGGACGGTTCTCATACTGTTCTCTTTGTAGGTGGATCCTGCACGTGTGCCGCCTCCTGCAAATGCAAAGATTGCAAATGCACCTCCTGCAAGAAGAGTAAGTGGGATTTTCTCTTCGTCTACCCTGAACGCGCCCCACTCCCCGCGCCCACCACCACGTCCCTCCGTCCTCTACCCCACGGAGGGAGATTTGAATAGGGCAGTAGGTGCCTCTTTGCCAGGGAAGGTGGCGCCTCCACTGGAGAGGAAGAGAAGCCTTCTTAATCCGCTGTCCCAAGCACTCATCTATGCCTCCCCTTCCCTCCCTTCCCAGGCTGCTGCTCCTGCTGCCCCGTGGGCTGTGCCAAGTGTGCCCAGGGCTGCATCTGCAAGGGGCCTCGGACAAGTGCAACTGCTGCGCCTGAAGGAGGGGAGAGCCTGCTCCCAGGTGTAAATAGACCAACATGTACAAACCTGCACTTTTTTTTTTTAAATATACAACCTGATCCGTTTGTTACATTCCTCTCTCTTTTTGTCATATAAAATACAAGAATGATAATAAAAGTGGTTGGCTTTATTCTGGCTATTTTCTTTGATTTCACCAGGGCTGGGGTGAGGGATTGGGCTAGAGGTAGAGAGACTTCTTTTCTGGATGGAAATGAAAAATTTTGGATAATTTTAAAGGGCGGGTGCGGCCGGCGTCCGGCCCCCGAGGGCTTTTGCACTCGCCCCGGCAACTTGCCGCTATAAAGGCAGCCCACCGCGCGCTCCGCTCCAGCACGCCCCCTCGACATCCTCGCCATCCTGTGAGCAGCCGTCTCCGGACCCCAGCCTCCGCCATGGATCCCAACTGCTCCTGCACCGCGGGTAAGGGCCTCTGGTTCCGGGCTGGGTGTCTATCGTAGAGCCGGAGCTTCTGACATCACCACTCACTTTCAGGGCACTGCCCCTTTCGAAAGCGTTTCGGTGTGCTCTCCTTCTCTGAGTTAAACTAGAAGGCCCCATTTGGCCTATAAGGCGACCCGAGTCCGTGGCTTGCCCAGGTTCCCACGAACTGGTTGTGGAACTGGGACTCACCACTCGGGCTCCTAGCACCCACGCCCGCGTTCGATTCTCCCAGGACGGTTCTCATACTGTTCTCTTTGTAGGTGGATCCTGCACGTGTGCCGCCTCCTGCAAATGCAAAGATTGCAAATGCACCTCCTGCAAGAAGAGTAAGTGGGATTTTCTCTTCGTCTACCCTGAACGCGCCCCACTCCCCGCGCCCACCACCACGTCCCTCCGTCCTCTACCCCACGGAGGGAGATTTGAATAGGGCAGTAGGTGCCTCTTTGCCAGGGAAGGTGGCGCCTCCACTGGAGAGGAAGAGAAGCCTTCTTAATCCGCTGTCCCAAGCACTCATCTATGCCTCCCCCTTCCCTCCCCTTCCCCAGGCTGCTGCTCCTGCTGCCCCGTGGGCTGTGCCAAGTGTGCCCAGGGCTGCATCTGCAAGGGGGCCTCGGACAAGTGCAACTGCTGCGCCTGAAGGAGGGGAGAGCCTGCTCCCAGGTGTAAATAGACCAACATGTACAAACCTGCACTTTTTTTTTTTAAATATACAACCTGATCCGTTTGTTACATTCCTCTCTCTTTTTGTCATATAAAATACAAGAATGATAATAAAAGTGGTTGGCTTTATTCTGGCTATTTTCTTTGATTTCACCAGGGCTGGGGTGAGGGATTGGGCTAGAGGTAGAGAGACTTCTTTTCTGGATGGAAATGTAAACCCCTAATAAACTTAGTGCCTTGTTTGAGCCACATTTCCCCCCTGAGCTTCATCTGCTGTAAAATGGTAGAGCCTTAGGCCAGGTGCTATAGGGACACCGAGCACGTGCGGGGCCTCTCTGTTTTCAAGTCTGGTGGCACGGAAACTCTTCAGTCTAGACTTTTCATTCTATATGGTTTCCCTGTTCAATTTCAGTTCCTTCTTGGATTGTAGGCTTGAAAGTGGGTAAAGGGATGAAAAACTCTGCCTCCTGCTTGAATCTAAATGGGGCTTCTAAAAAAAAAAAAATTCTGTGGTGAAGGAACATGTTTTACCTCCCATCTATTACAGACCTAAACATTGGTTTTTTAAGTAATTACTATAAAAATATAATTAAGGAACTATACAAAGCCCACGTTTTTAGATTCAACATGCGTCATGTTAGTTCATATGAAGAAGGACAAACAAGAAAATCAGATTTTCTAAATGCTGCACAAGGGGACTTCCCTAGTCCACTGGCTAAGACCTTGCGATCCCAGTGCAGGGGGCTTGGGTTTGATCCCCGATGGCGATGGCAGAACTAGAGTAACTGAAGATCCTGCACCCTGCAACTAAGACTAAGTACAGCCTAAAAAACAACAAAAAACTCTCGCACATACGTTATCAAAGGCATCCAAAAGCAACTGAAAACTTTCATAGACTAGCCCCAGGGTGTGGACCCCACACACCTTGCACACACCGGCCCCACCCCACGCGGGGGAGGACACAGGCATTTGCCCAGGACCCCTCACAATACACCCACTCCCTGAAAACTCCCTGTTGGACTTGGCTCTGAATCTTTGGAAGCCGTTCCTTTGCTCAGGCTGAAATCTGGCCCTCCAAAATTCAGCCCTTGGCCACCTGAAAGCAACAAAGTAACCAGGGATTTGGAGGGAATTACCCAGCCATTTCCCATGAAGAGGGCAGATGCCTGAGAATTGGTTCCAGATGAGAGTAGTTCATGTCTACCTGAGCTGGGTGATGGCAGATTCTGCAGTTCGGAGGGTGTGGTGGTTGTTTATTAGGCAGGAAGGAGGTGCCCCATGACTTGTAATTAATGCCAACGGTTAGTCTCCCTGGCTGTTTGTGGAAGGAAATGCTATTTGATGTCAAATAAAAGGGAAAGGCAAGGCACACGGTGCAGAAGTCAAGACCACACTTGCCCACAGCATGTGGCAAGCGTGTGTGAAGAGGGGATCTCAGGAGTCAGCCTTGCTGAGTGCATGGGCTTCTCAGTTCATGGCCTCCCTGGCTGTAAGTGGTAAGGCCTGGGCGAGCTACTCAACATCTCTGTGTCTCCATTATCTCGTTAAAGAAATATCTATTTTTGGCTGTGCTGGCTTTTTGTTGCTGTGAGGATTTTTCTCTAGTTGTGGTGAGTGGGCTTCTCACTGTGGTGGCTTCTCTTGTGGAGCACAGGCTCAACAGCTGTGGCGCACGGGCTTATGGCATCCTCCCAGATCAGGGATCGAACTCATGACTCTTGCATTGGCAGGCAGATTCTTTACCACTGAGCCATGAGGGAAATCCCCATTTTCCCATTTGTGAAAAGGAGATTATATCTCTATGTGGGGATTAAGTGATAGTGTCCTGGCTTAATAAACAATGGCCATTCTGATCACGGTCTCCACACTGACATTCGTGGAGAGAGAATCCTTTCAGCTCCCAGCAGGCTCCTGGGAAAAGGCTCATTGGTTTAGAAGCGGGCTGGAGGTTAAGGACGGGATTGGAAATTTGCTGAGCTGGTGCTAAAGGGAGTATGGCTGACCTCCAGGGAGCCCCCCAGGACAAGATGCTGCCATAGCATTTGGACACATTCCATGCCATGTCATCGGATCTGCACAGGAACCAGTGACAGTGTGAATGTGCAGGGGCTGGAGAGACTGTGCCCATTCCAGAGAGGTTAGGCAATCTGCCCAAGGACACACAGCTCAGAAATCAGAGGCCGGAACCTATGTTATAGCTGACCTCACCCCGTGGCCAACGCTGGCCGATCATGATGTCACTGAACGCTAAACCCTGCCTCTGCCTCTGCCTCTTCAGAGTAAGAAGGACCTTTGGAAATGGACCAACCATGATCCTGGCTTGACATGGGAGAAACTGAATTCCAGAGGTCACAGAGCTGTACAGAGTGCTGCCTCTGGGTCAGCTGTCAACATCCTCACTGGTCACGTGGCGTCGTGGTACAGGAGCATGGGTGGCAGAAGGATGCTGCAGTCAGCCTGCGCACATGCCGATCCCACGTGGGTCCCTTTAGCCACAGGCCTTAACTCTCTGTAACTTAGTCTCCTCGACTGTTAAAGGAGCAAAATAAAAGCATATGGCTCGGAGACCTTGCAGTCCCCCTGCAGGGGGTCCAGGTTCCATACCTGGTAAAGGAACTAGATCTCACATGCTGCATCGAAGACCTGAGGCAGCCAAATAAAGTCTATTTTTGGCTGTGCTGGCTTTTTGTTGCTGTGAGGATTTTTCTCTAGTTGTGGTGAGTGGGCTTCTCACTGTGGTGGCTTCTCTTGTGGAGCACAGGCTCAACAGCTGTGGCGCACGGGCTTATGGCATCCTCCCAGATCAGGGATCGAACTCATGACTCTTGCATTGGCAGGCAGATTCTTTACCACTGAGCCATGAGGGAAATCCCCATTTTCCCATTTGTGAAAAGGAGATTATATCTCTATGTGGGGATTAAGTGATAGTGTCCTGGCTTAATAAACAATGGCCATTCTGATCACGGTCTCCACACTGACATTCGTGGAGAGAGAATCCTTTCAGCTCCCAGCAGGCTCCTGGGAAAAGGCTCATTGGTTTAGAAGCGGGCTGGAGGTTAAGGACGGGATTGGAAATTTGCTGAGCTGGTGCTAAAGGGAGTATGGCTGACCTCCAGGGAGCCCCCCAGGACAAGATGCTGCCATAGCATTTGGACACATTCCATGCCATGTCATCGGATCTGCACAGGAACCAGTGACAGTGTGAATGTGCAGGGGCTGGAGAGACTGTGCCCATTCCAGAGAGGTTAGGCAATCTGCCCAAGGACACACAGCTCAGAAATCAGAGGCCGGAACCTATGTTATAGCTGACCTCACCCCGTGGCCAACGCTGGCCGATCATGATGTCACTGAACGCTAAACCCTGCCTCTGCCTCTGCCTCTTCAGAGTAAGAAGGACCTTTGGAAATGGACCAACCATGATCCTGGCTTGACATGGGAGAAACTGAATTCCAGAGGTCACAGAGCTGTACAGAGTGCTGCCTCTGGGTCAGCTGTCAACATCCTCACTGGTCACGTGGCGTCGTGGTACAGGAGCATGGGTGGCAGAAGGATGCTGCAGTCAGCCTGCGCACATGCCGATCCCACGTGGGTCCCTTTAGCCACAGGCCTTAACTCTCTGTAACTTAGTCTCCTCGACTGTTAAAGGAGCAAAATAAAAGCATATGGCTCGGAGACCTTGCAGTCCCCCTGCAGGGGGTCCAGGTTCCATACCTGGTAAAGGAACTAGATCTCACATGCTGCATCGAAGACCTGAGGCAGCCAAATAAATATATATATATTTTCGGGGGGCTAGATTTGGGAAGGGAGGGGGGAAGGCAGGCCACTTCTATTGGTCTTTCATTTCTCTATTTTCATCCGTCTTTGTTCTTTGGCCCGTGTGTGCCTCCCATTGCAGTGGCCTCTGTTGTCGCAGAGCACCGGCTCTGGGCGCATGCGCTCCAGAGCTCCGGCTCGGTAATTGGACACATGGGTCCAGCTCCTCCGCGGCACGTGGGCTCTTCCCAGGCCAGGGATCGAACCGGCAGCCCTTGCACTGCAAGGCGGTGTCCTTACCCACTGGACCACCAGAGAAGCCCTAAATATATATACTTTTAAACAAAAACTCAGGAGATTAAAGAACTAGTCTACGTAAAAAACTTCGTATGGTCCTTGGCATGTGGTCTGTAATGTCAGCTGTTTATTGCTGTCATTCTTATTCATAACATAGCTGGTATTTATTTACCTCTAGACATAGAAGCAGTGCTGGTGTGCCTAGCGGTATGCCTTGTGTTATCTTGACCACTTGAGCACATGACCCGTAGTCCCAAAAGGGTCATTCATTCTTCTCACATGATTGTGATCAGCACTGAGCACCACAGTCTGTTTTCTTATGGTGTGTGTTTGTGTTTTAAGCTGCTTCAGTCGTGCCCAACTCTTTGAGACCCTATGAACTGTAGCCCATGGGGCTCCTCTGTCCCTGGGATTCTCCAGGCGAGAATACTGGAGTGGGTTGCTATGCCCTCCTCCAGGGGATCTTCCCAACCAAGGGATGGAAACTGCATCTCTTAGGTTTCCTGTCTTGGCAGGTGGTCTTTAATGGTGCATACAAACAATTCCAGAGGTCACAGAGCTGTACAGAGTGCTGCCTCTGGGTCAGCTGTCAACATCCTCACTGGTCACGTGGCGTCGTGGTACAGGAGCATGGGTGGCAGAAGGATGCTGCAGTCAGCCTGCGCACATGCCGATCCCACGTGGGTCCCTTTAGCCACAGGCCTTAACTCTCTGTAACTTAGTCTCCTCGACTGTTAAAGGAGCAAAATAAAAGCATATGGCTCGGAGACCTTGCAGTCCCCCTGCAGGGGGTCCAGGTTCCATACCTGGTAAAGGAACTAGATCTCACATGCTGCATCGAAGACCTGAGGCAGCCAAATAAATATATATATATTTTCGGGGGGCTAGATTTGGGAAGGGAGGGGGGAAGGCAGGCCACTTCTATTGGTCTTTCATTTCTCTATTTTCATCCGTCTTTGTTCTTTGGCCCGTGTGTGCCTCCCATTGCAGTGGCCTCTGTTGTCGCAGAGCACCGGCTCTGGGCGCATGCGCTCCAGAGCTCCGGCTCGGTAATTGGACACATGGGTCCAGCTCCTCCGCGGCACGTGGGCTCTTCCCAGGCCAGGGATCGAACCGGCAGCCCTTGCACTGCAAGGCGGTGTCCTTACCCACTGGACCACCAGAGAAGCCCTAAATATATATACTTTTAAACAAAAACTCAGGAGATTAAAGAACTAGTCTACGTAAAAAACTTCGTATGGTCCTTGGCATGTGGTCTGTAATGTCAGCTGTTTATTGCTGTCATTCTTATTCATAACATAGCTGGTATTTATTTACCTCTAGACATAGAAGCAGTGCTGGTGTGCCTAGCGGTATGCCTTGTGTTATCTTGACCACTTGAGCACATGACCCGTAGTCCCAAAAGGGTCATTCATTCTTCTCACATGATTGTGATCAGCACTGAGCACCACAGTCTGTTTTCTTATGGTGTGTGTTTGTGTTTTAAGCTGCTTCAGTCGTGCCCAACTCTTTGAGACCCTATGAACTGTAGCCCATGGGGCTCCTCTGTCCCTGGGATTCTCCAGGCGAGAATACTGGAGTGGGTTGCTATGCCCTCCTCCAGGGGATCTTCCCAACCAAGGGATGGAAACTGCATCTCTTAGGTTTCCTGTCTTGGCAGGTGGTCTTTAATGGTGCATACAAACAATTGCCTGTGATTTCTGCTACAACACTTGTACCAGTATCTTATTTAACATTTAAATGATTTCTATGTTTTAAAATATATCTGTATCAGCAGCTCTAGAGAAACAGAACCAGTAGGATATAGATGTTAAATAGATGAGAAAGAAAGAGACAGATTTAAGAAACTGACTTATGCAATTGTGGAAGCTAGCACAACTGAAATTTGCAGGGCTAGCCAGCAGCCTGGAAATTCCAGGAGGAGATGATGTTGGTTGCAATCCTGAGTCTAAAGGCCATCTGGAGGCCAGTTCTCTGTTTCAGAAGACTGCAGTTTTCCTCTAAGGCTCTACTGACTGGATGAGGCTTTCTACATTATGAAGGGTAATCTGCTTTTCTCAAAGCCTGCTCCTTTAAAGGTTAATCATGTCTGAAAAATACCTTCACAGCAACACCAGGCTAGCATGTAACCAAGGATTGGGCAGGATAGCATAGACACCCTGGCACATAAAACTAACCATAACAGACCACTATTCGTCAGCTTGGCAACCTTACAACTTCTTAACCATACTTAATCTCCCAGCAAAGACAACAACAAGGTCATACTCCTGTCTAGCATGACCCAGCTATCTTACTTGCAACTGAACATGTGTAAACACTGTCCCAAAGGAGGCTGCAATGTCCTTAAGTGATGGAGTAGTTTTAAACTTGCATTCACTTTCAAAAGCAACCAATAGAAGCAGTGCTGGTGTGCCTAGCGGTATGCCTTGTGTTATCTTGACCACTTGAGCACATGACCCGTAGTCCCAAAAGGGTCATTCATTCTTCTCACATGATTGTGATCAGCACTGAGCACCACAGTCTGTTTTCTTATGGTGTGTGTTTGTGTTTTAAGCTGCTTCAGTCGTGCCCAACTCTTTGAGACCCTATGAACTGTAGCCCATGGGGCTCCTCTGTCCCTGGGATTCTCCAGGCGAGAATACTGGAGTGGGTTGCTATGCCCTCCTCCAGGGGATCTTCCCAACCAAGGGATGGAAACTGCATCTCTTAGGTTTCCTGTCTTGGCAGGTGGTCTTTAATGGTGCATACAAACAATTGCCTGTGATTTCTGCTACAACACTTGTACCAGTATCTTATTTAACATTTAAATGATTTCTATGTTTTAAAATATATCTGTATCAGCAGCTCTAGAGAAACAGAACCAGTAGGATATAGATGTTAAATAGATGAGAAAGAAAGAGACAGATTTAAGAAACTGACTTATGCAATTGTGGAAGCTAGCACAACTGAAATTTGCAGGGCTAGCCAGCAGCCTGGAAATTCCAGGAGGAGATGATGTTGGTTGCAATCCTGAGTCTAAAGGCCATCTGGAGGCCAGTTCTCTGTTTCAGAAGACTGCAGTTTTCCTCTAAGGCTCTACTGACTGGATGAGGCTTTCTACATTATGAAGGGTAATCTGCTTTTCTCAAAGCCTGCTCCTTTAAAGGTTAATCATGTCTGAAAAATACCTTCACAGCAACACCAGGCTAGCATGTAACCAAGGATTGGGCAGGATAGCATAGACACCCTGGCACATAAAACTAACCATAACAGACCACTATTCGTCAGCTTGGCAACCTTACAACTTCTTAACCATACTTAATCTCCCAGCAAAGACAACAACAAGGTCATACTCCTGTCTAGCATGACCCAGCTATCTTACTTGCAACTGAACATGTGTAAACACTGTCCCAAAGGAGGCTGCAATGTCCTTAAGTGATGGTCACTTTTGTATTTGATATTATGTAACTTAAATACTGTGACATTAACACTATCTGTTAATATGTTATATGAGAAGGGGATAAAAGAGGGAAGAAAACAAAGATACTTGATATATATACATATATATATAGTTGTTTGTTTGTTCACATGGGCTTCCCAGGTTGCTCAGTGGTAAAAAATTCACCTGTCACTGCAGCAGAGATGGGTTCAACCCCTGGATAGAGAACATACCCTGGAGAAGGAAATGGCAACCCACTCCAGTATTCCTGCCTGGAAAACCCCATGAACAGGGAAGCCTGGCTGGCTACAGGCCATGCGGTCGTGGATGTGACTTAGTAACTAAACAACACATATATTACCTATATTTATGTATTTATTTGCATTACCTATTTATAATATAGCAAAATAATGGAGTACGCCTAACAATTCCAGCTGTCGTTTCTGTTCCTGGCATGCGTCATACGGTCAGAGCTGACAGGTATGCCTACCTTCTTCTCCCACCTATTCTGTAGTCACCGTGCCTCCTGCAGGCACCTCATCGGGTCATGGTTCTTGATCTGGTGGGGTGACCCTGAGCCTTCGGTTTGAAGGGTCTGGGTCCTTACCAGTTCTGCCTTGACAGGTTGTTCTAGTAGTTTTCCATTGACTTTCATCGCAAGGCAGGGTAGTGCTAAGAGATGCCCTAAGGGATTTCCTCTGCTCCTTAGGCTTTCTTGTCCTCACTGCCTAGAGTACTTGCTGCTTCTTGCAACTAGTTCCAATCAGCACATCATCAATGTACTGGACCAGCGTGAAATCCTGCAGGAGGGAAAGACAGTCTAGGTCCCTGAGGGCAGAATCAAGACACAAGCCTGGAAAGCTGGTAAGCTTGAGGCTTCAGTCAGTTCTGTGGCTGGATCATGTCTGACTCTTTGCGACCCTATGGATCACACACACCAGGCTTCCCTATCTTTCACTAACAAAGATCTCAATCAGTACACGGGTGTTGAAGACACATCCAAGGAAAACATTATCCTTGACTTTCTCCTTCCCTTGGGAAGTGGACTGGCTTCAGGCCCAGTGGCACTACTCCCTAGCTCTGTGGGCAAGTAACTTCACATCATTGTGACTTCCCTTTCCCACTGGCCAAATGGGCTCATAAATAGTGTCCCTCTTTAAGGTTCATTGTGAGAGTTGAAAGATTAAAAAAAAAAAAAAGATTCAGCAAAAGAAACTACAAACAAGGTAAACAGACAACCCACAGAATGGGAGAAAATCATAACAAATGAAACAACTGACAAAGAATTAATTTCCAAAATATACACCACCTCAGATAACTCAACACCGAAAAAACAAACCACCCAATCAAAAAATGGGAAAAAGGCCTAAACAGACACCTCTAAAAAGAAGACTTACATATGGCCAAAACACATGTGAAAAGACGCTCAAAGTCGCTTATTATTATAGAAATGCAAATCAAAACTACAATGAGATATCACCTCACACCAGTCAGAATGGCCAATCATCAAAAAATCTGCCGATAATAAAAGCTGGAGAGGGTGCAGAGAAAAGGCAACACTCTTGCCCTGTTGGTGGGAATGTAAATTGATACAACCACTATGGAAAACAGTATGGAGATTCCTCAAAAAGCTAAGAATAGAAGTACCACATGACCCAGCAATCCCACTATTAGGCTTATATCCTGATGAAATCAAAACTGAAAGAGACACCTGTACCCCAATGCTCACTGCAGTTCTCTACACAGTAGCTAGAACACAGAAGTAACCTAGATGTCCATTGATGAACAAATGGACAAAGAAGCTCTGGTACATACATACAATGGAGTACTTCTCAGCCACAAAAAGAAATGCAGAAGATTCAGTCCTAATGAGATGGATGAATCTAGAAACTAGTATACAAAGTGAAATAAGTCAAAAAGAGAAGGACGAATATAGTATACTAACACATATGTATGGAATCTAGTAAGATTGTACTGATAAATACACACATACAGCACTGATGGAAAAACAGAGAACAGACTTATGGACACTGGGAAGAGGGAAGAGTGGGTGAGAGATATGGAAAGGGGAACATGGAGCCCTATACTATCATATGTAAAAGAGATAACTATTGTCAATGTGCTGTGGGTTAAGGGATCTTACATGGGGGCTATGTGATGGTTTTGGGGGGGTGGGATGGGGGGATGAGATATGCATATGACGAATCTGGGATTATACATATCTGTAAACAACAAAACTCTGTAGAAGCAAAAAAAGCAAAATAAAAAAAAAGATTAAGCAAGTGTGACACACAAAATGCTAACAGTAATACTGAAAGGGAAACAATTACATAAGGATGCGGAAGGCTGCTGCTTAGTCATGTACGACTCTGTGTGACCCCATGGACTGCAGCCGACCAGGGTCCTCCGTTCATGGAATTTTCCAGGCAAGAATACTGGAGTGGGTTGCCATTTCCTTCTCCTATGTACTAGGTCTGCACATCACCTAAAAAGATCCCTCCCCTGGAGGCATCCCACTTTCTGGACAGTCTTCCTGGCGGAAGGTAGGCTGGCTAGGCTGTGGAGATGGCAAAGGATCCAGACAAATGTGCCCATTGTCGTCCTTGTGCTTAGTCGCTCAGTTGTGTCCGACTCTTTGCGACCCCATGGGCTGCGGTCAAATGTGCCCATACATCCCTTTAAACCTAGAGTGGAGGAAGGATGGAAGCGGAGGCCACCGTCTCTACCCAGAGGAGGCGCCCCCGGCGCAGTGTCCGTCTTCAAATTGAGACAGATAAACACAGCACAGGGAGAGGAAAACTACCCAGAGGCGACCGTCACCTCCCGCGCTGGGACTGCACACGACTCCCTCGGGTTTTTCCACCGCCCCCTCCCAGCCAGGGACGCGAGCACAGGCTGGGGTTGCACACGGGCTCCGGGAAGGACACACTTGAGAACTGGAGTACAAAGACACGGGGGCCTGGGGGTGGAGAAGAGGGAGGTCTGGGCACCTGGAAGATCCTGGAACAAAGGTGGCATCCTACCTAGGGAAAATTGGGAAGGGGCGGGCAGAGAAGCTGGGACGCCCAGAGCGGCCCAGCACACTTTTCCCCCCGCAAGATCTAGTGCCAAAGGGGGCGGTCGGGGCACTGCGCACCGACCCAAGTCTTGCTCACGGAACCTGTGCTCGGCAGGCGCACCGGGTGCGCTCAGCCCGGCGCGGCGCTGCGGGCCGCGTGGATCCACCGGGCGGGGCGAGCGGAGTGCAAGGCCGGGGCGGAGCCTCTGCGCCCGGGCCGCTTTCTTTGGGTATAAACTGAACCGCGGGCTCCTCAGTTCCAACGCGCTCCTAACGGGCCCAAGTGCTCCTTCGCCACTTGCTTTGGGCCTCCGGCTTCACCTCGCTTCCCAATGGACCCCAACTGCTCCTGCTCCACTGGTAAGAGACCCCTGGCTCTGGGACTTCGGAAACCCCTTCCCCCAAACCAAGAAGAGTCCCTGGGTTTAGAAGAGGGAGTATTTTCGCTAGGCTTCTGTAGTTAGGGCTTCCCTGGCAGCTCAGATGGTAAAGAATCCGTCAGCAATGCGGGAGACCTGGGTTCGCTCCCTGGGTTGGGAAGATCCCATGGGGAAGGGATAGGCTACCCACTCCAGCATTCTTGCCTAGAGAATTCCACCGCTCCTAACTCTGCATGTGCTTTCTCCAGGGACTAGTGCCTTAATGTCCCATTAGAGCATTCCCTTCCTCCCAGGAGCTTCTGGGAGGAAAAAGACCCCAGGCAAAAGACGGCAGCTCAAGGCTGCCCTGCCCCACCTCATCCAGGTGTCAGGAGGCTTCTGGGTCCGCTGCAGTGCTGGGTCTAGGCCTCCGTATTGCCTGTGCTGCGTGGGGAGGGCCTATTGCCTCTTCTCAGCTCAGAGGGACAGTCCCTGCCACCAGACCCGGGCTTCCTGAAAGGACACTGGAGCCCGGGCCCATTCCCATGGGGTAAATACAAGGCCATACACAACCCTTTGCACAGAAGGGTGGAGAAGGGGGAAAGGGTAATGAGCCTTCTCTCTGTTGTATGCCGGACGGCCACTCCCCCACCGCTGGATCCTGACCCAGGAGGAGGGGAGGGGGCACTGCTGACCACCTGCAGTGGCTCCTGCCTCTCTTCCCTGCTCACTGCTGACCCTTCCTGGCAGGCACTGCCTGCAGCTGCGCTGGCTCCTGCACCTGCAAAGCCTGCAGATGCCCCTCCTGCAAGAAGAGTGAGTGCATGGCCTCCTCGGGGAGCCTGGGGGCTGCGGCTAGGGGGAGGGAGGGGACCCAAGGTGGGTTCTGGGGGGCTGGACCTCCTGTGCCCCTGTCACTGCCACTTCTTTCTGCCCTGTCCTGGCTCAGTTGGGGCAGAGCAGCCATTTCCTAGTGGAACTCAAACTCCAAAGGTCCTCCCAGGCATCTCAGAGCATGTGTTTCTGCGCTGAGGGTCCTCTGGGTCTGAGGGCTTGCGGCAGGGCTGCTGATGGGCAGGGAGGTGCTGGGAAAGTCATCGCGGACATCTGCTTTCCCCTTCCTTCCCCAGGCTGCTGCTCCTGCTGCCCCGCGGGCTGTGCCAAGTGTGCCCAGGGCTGCGTCTGCAAGGGGGCCTCGGACAAGTGCAGCTGCTGCGCCTGAAGGCGGGGAGAGCCTGCTCCCGGGTGTAAATGGAGGAACATGGGCCAACCTGCATTTTTACAGCTCTGACTTGATTGTTACATGCCTTTTCCTATGACACTTGAAATGTTACACCGCTCCTAACTCTGCATGTGCTTTCTCCAGGGACTAGTGCCTTAATGTCCCATTAGAGCATTCCCTTCCTCCCAGGAGCTTCTGGGAGGAAAAAGACCCCAGGCAAAGACGGCAGCTCAAGGCTGCCCTGCCCCACCTCATCCAGGTGTCAGGAGGCTTCTGGGTCCGCTGCAGTGCTGGGTCTAGGCCTCCGTATTGCCTGTGCTGCGTGGGGAGGGCCTATTGCCTCTTCTCAGCTCAGAGGGACAGTCCCTGCCACCAGACCCGGGCTTCCTGAAAGGACACTGGAGCCCGGGCCCATTCCCATGGGGTAAATACAAGGCCATACACAACCCTTTGCACAGAAGGGTGGAGAAGGGGGAAAGGGTAATGAGCCTTCTCTCTGTTGTATGCCGGACGGCCACTCCCCCACCGCTGGATCCTGACCCAGGAGGAGGGGAGGGGGCACTGCTGACCACCTGCAGTGGCTCCTGCCTCTTTCCCTGCTCACTGCTGACCCTTCCTGGCAGGCACTGCCTGCAGCTGCGCTGGCTCCTGCACCTGCAAAGCCTGCAGATGCCCCTCCTGCAAGAAGAGTGAGTGCATGGCCTCCTCGGGGAGCCTGGGGGCTGCGGCTAGGGGGAGGGAGGGGACCCAAGGTGGGTTCTGGGGGGCTGGACCTCCTGTGCCCCTGTCACTGCCACTTCTTTCTGCCCTGTCCTGGCTCAGTTGGGGCAGAGCAGCCATTTCCTAGTGGAACTCAAACTCCAAAGGTCCTCCCAGGCATCTCAGAGCATGTGTTTCTGCGCTGAGGGTCCTCTGGGTCTGAGGGCTTGCGGCAGGGCTGCTGATGGGCAGGGAGGTGCTGGGAAAGTCATCGCGGACATCTGCTTTCCCCTTCCTTCCCCAGGCTGCTGCTCCTGCTGCCCCGCGGGCTGTGCCAAGTGTGCCCAGGGCTGCGTCTGCAAGGGGGCCTCGGACAAGTGCAGCTGCTGCGCCTGAAGGCGGGGAGAGCCTGCTCCCGGGTGTAAATGGAGGAACATGGGCCAACCTGCATTTTTATACAGCTCTGACTTGATTGTTACATGCCTTTTCCTATGACACATGTGAATGGTAATAAAGGCTGTGGGCACTATTCTGACTCAGCTTTGCTTTCTGTGCACAGGGAATAAGGGCTCTTGTGCCATCCAGGGCTGGTCTAGGAGACTGGATGAGACGTGGATAGTCCCTAATAAACTAAGTGTCGTAGACAAAGGGTCCCCCCATTCAAGAGAATGTGGCTTCATTTTCCATCCTCTGATTTCCCTGGATAACTTCAGTTCCTCATAGATTTTAGGCTTGGTAGACTAAGTTGGAATCATATCCCCAGTGACCTAAATCCCTACCTGGGACTCTCAAACTCCCTGCACTGAAAGATTAGTGTGACGTTTCTAGCTGTGGTTTTTATTTTCTATCTTCACAAGCCTAAACTTTGGTAAAATAAAATTCAGTGTATTACTAAGAAAAATCTAAAAAGATTGCAAAGTCCAACTTTTGATTCAACAGACTTGAATGCATATATGGGGAACAGAGTAATACAAGAAAAATTTGAAAAGTCAAAACTACTTGTGTGTTCACCCGCTATTAATACAATATTGTAAACAGGCTACAGTTCGTTTTTTTTTTTTAAAAAAAAAAGAAAAACAAAAACCTACCCATTTGTTCATCAAAGGTATATGCTGTACACTGAAAACACTTTGCAAGTGCCCCACGGTGTGGAATACCCACACCTGGAGTAGCTCTTCCCTGCATCCCATCCCATCTTGGCGGTCCAGCACCAGTGACTGGACCCCTGCTACCCCTGAGAGCTCCCTACAGTGAGTTGGCTCTGCATCTTGGAAAGTTCCTTTAGGCCAGGCTGAACTCTGCCTTCAATAATCCAGCCCTTGGCTACTTGAAACCAGCAACATGAGGAGGAATTAGGAGGTCATGCTAGTCCCCCCAGCAACATTTGGAGGGCTATGCTATTTGATAAAGAGTCAGCTAGCCCAAGGGTCCAGACCACATTGCCCACAGGCATCCTGTGTGAAGAGGGGATTTCCAGAGCCAACCCAGTGCTGGTGCTGGGGGCGGGGCACTGGCTGCGGCAGTCCTGCTTCACTCAGGCAGTGGCATTTACCTGCCACCCATCCTGCACGAGTCTCTCAAACCCTCCAAATCTCTCTTTCCTATGAAAAGGAGATTTTATCTCTGTGTGGTACTGAGTGGCCTATCTCCTCACTAGGGCTGAATAGATCGTGTCTATCAGGATCCTTCTGTTCACAGGGACTTTATTGGGACAGAGCCTTGTTGAATCCCAACAAGCTCTTGGGGAAAGGTGGGAGATTGAAGTTGGATTGGAAATGTGCTAATCTATTGCCAGGGGGAGTGTGGATGCCCTGCGATGGCCCTCAGGTAAGATGCTGCCACACCATTTAGACAAACATAGATTCAATGATTTGGTCTACACTGAACCCACAACAGAGTGAACGTCCAGGGACAGGAGTGATGGTGCCAATTACCCAGAGTTTACAACATCTGCCTGAGGCACACAGCTCATAACCAGAGGTCTGAACCTATACTACAGCTGTCTCACCTCCTTGCCAAACAGGGCTGATGAGGAGGTCCCTGGAGGCTGAGCCCCACCTCTCGTTGAATATTCAGAGCTAGCAGGCCCTCTGAGCCAGACAGCTGCGCTTCCAGCAGGAGAGAGGGAAGCCCAGAGAGGTCACAGCTAAGCAGAGGGATCTGCCTGCTCAGAGTTCTTCCCACTGCTGGATACTGGACGGGAAATAACCACCTGTCTTGCTTTTATTTAATACTGGCTCGGCCTATATCACTTGTATCCCTCCCCTGGGATCACTGCGCTTTGGGAACCCCATCCTGGAGTGGCCTGGCTAGGTTCAGGAAAACCCCTGGAAAGTTTTGGCCATCCGCACCAGGAAAAAACGTGCCCATCCATCCACTCAGGGGTGAAGAACAGAAGGGATGGGAGGCAGAGGCCTGAGCTGGTCACTGGGCCGTTACGAAGAAACGTCAGAGAGACGCTGCCTCAGGACCCTCGTGGGGACCAGGCCAGGGAACCGTGGGGGTGGAGGGAGTCGGGGGCTTGGTGGTGAGGGTCACATCAGCATACAGTCTCCAGCCATGCCTGGGACGTGAGCGCGTGACTAGGGCTGCGCACGGGCTCCGGGAAGTGGGAAAGCTGAAGACAACCGCGCGTGGGGCGGAAGTGGGGAAGACGGAGAGAACACAGTGGCTTGCGTCCCCGAAAAACCGGGAACAGGGTGGCTGCCGCCCCACGCTGCCCAGGAGGGGCCGGGTAGCGTGGCTAGGTCACCGAGTGCCTCATGGCAAACAGTCCCTCCGTGCGAGCAGGGGTCAAAGGCGGCCCTCCGTGTGCACAGCTTCCCCAGGCGCACCGGGAGACCCGTGCTCACGGCCCGGGGGCTGCAGGCGGCGGGCGCGGAGCCCCGGGGCGGGTGCAGGCGGGGCGGGCCCTCTGCGCCCGGGCCGCCGCCTCCGGTTGCAAACACAGCGGGCAAACACAGCGGGCGGGCTCTTCGGCCGGGCACACCTCCCAGTAGACCAGGTGCCTCTTCTCTGCCGTTTGCTTTTTTTTTTTTAAAGATTTATTTATTTATTTATTCTGATGGGGGTGGGGTGGGGAGGGAGGTGAGCAGGCGGGCCACTTCTATTGGTGTTTCATTTGTCCATTTTTCATCCATCTTTTGTTCTACTGCCGCTTCTTTCTGCCCTGTCCTGGCTCAGTTGGGGCAGGACAGCCATTTCCTAGTGGAACTCAAACTCCAAAGGTCCTCCCAGGCATCTCAGAGCATGTGTTTCTGCACTGAGGGTCCTCTGGGTCTGGGAGCTTGTGGCAGGGCTGCTGATGGGCAGGGAGGTGCCGGGAAAGTCACCGCGGACGTCTGCTTTCCCCTTCCTTCCCCAGGCTGCTGCTCCTGCTGCCCCGCGGGCTGTGCCAAGTGTGCCCAGGGCTGCGTCTGCAAGGGGGCCTCGGACAAGTGCAGCTGCTGCGCCTGAAGGCGGGGAGAGCCTGCTCCCGGGTGTAAATGGAGGAACCAGGACAAACCTGCACTGAACCATTTTTCTTACTACCCTGATGTCCTGCGACATTCCTTTTTCTATAAAATATGTGAATTGTAATCCATCTTGTTGACTCTCTGCTGGCTTCTATTTTTGTTTGTGTGTCTTGGGTGGACATGCAGAGCCTTGGATTCTGGACCCAGCTGTTCCCCATGAAGAGGGCGTGGGCCTGAGAATTAGTTTCAGGTGAAGGTCTTCAAGTCTGCAGGGTGATAGCTATTCCACAGTTTGGAGGGCGAGGGGGTGTTTATTGGGCTGGAGTGAGGCGCCCAGTGATGCGTTATTCATACCAAAGCTTACTCCCCCTGGCTATTTGTGGAGGGAACTGCTAGTGGTTTTTTTTTTTTTTTTAATGTAGGAGGCTTTTAACAGTAAAGGACCACTTACTGTAAGTTGTGTACATGCACATGTGCTCAGGTCGCTCAGGTTGCTGATTCTGATACCCGATGAACAGTAGCCCACTAGGCTCTTCTGTCCATGGAATTTTCCAGGCAAGAATACTGGAGTGGGTTGCCACTTTCTACTCCAAGGAATAGCTATTTGTTGTTCAATCAAAGAGAAAAACAGGTCACTTGGCGTAGGAGTCAGGACCACGCTTACCCACTGGTTTCCTGTGTGAAGAGGGATGGGTTTTGGTGTCAGGCATCCTGCTTCACAACCACCTAGCCACCGTCTGACCTGGGCACGCCCGCCATGCTGCCTGAGCCTCCATTTTCTTATGTGTGTATGAGAGATGACATCTCAATGGCAGGAACATACATGGCTTAGTGGTGACTCCTAGGTGTGGCTTTAAGACGTGTGCATTAAGATCACTATAGCCACGAAACTGTGTGGGGAGAGAATCCACTGAGGCCCCAGCAAGCTCCTAGAAAAAGGCTCACAGATTTGGGAGGATATGCCAAGGCTGAGGCTGGGAATGGATTGGAACCTTGCTGACGGAGTGCGGGGGTAGTGAGGATGCCCTCCAGCGAGACCCCTAGGATAAGATGCTACACAGTGTGAGGACAGACTCAGAAGGCCTTCCCACCTTTCATGTCGATTGATCTGCACTGGAACCAGGGACAGAGTCAATGTGCAGGGGCTGGAGTGATTGTGCCATCTTCCAGAGAGGTTAAGCAACCTGCCCAGGGTCCTACAGCCAGGAGTCAGAAGACTGGCTGCCACCTACAGCTGCCACCTCCTGGCCACACGCTACTGCTGAGGATGTCTCTGGATGCTGAATCCTGCCTCTCCTTATTCTGAGTTGCAAGGGTGCTCTGAGACAGTCCAGCACACGGTGCCCCTGGCTGGAGAGATGGGAGGCTGAGGGCCAGAGAGATCACTGAGTGTGCAGAGACCTCTGACCGCCAGTTCAGTCCCTTCCCGCTGCAACTCCGGGGCCAGGTGTTCAGTGTCCTCGCCTGTCCTGGGTGACACGGGGCCTGGGGGGCAAGGGGGCTGCCATCTGCCTGCACGAGCACCAGTCTCACCTGCATCATGTCCACGTGCCATAACCTCTCTGTACCTCAGTCTCCTTTGCTTTAAAGAGCAAAATACTAGTGTCTGGCTCTTAGGATGAAAGAATTTAATATATGCAAAGAATTGAGAATGAAGCCTGGCACACAGTAATCTGTAATATTAGCAACTGTATTATTGTCAGTTGAAGCATAGGAATTATTTCTCTACATCCAGACCAATAAGCTTGGGCTGGTATGCGAGCTGAGTGTATGTCCTCTCTTGTTCTCATCAAACACGGGAGCGGATGACCAGTTTCCCTAAGAGGGGTGTGCCCCTCTCCCGTTGGCACTAGGGATGTCAAGCTAGAAGCAAAGCAGTCCGAGTCCTCCTCAGAAAATACTGAAGGGGGCTTCCCCTGGTGGTCCAGTGGGTAAGGACACCGCCTTGCAGTGCAAGGGGCGCCGGTTCCATCCCTGGCCTGGGAAGATCCCACGTGCCGCAGAGCGGCTGGACTGATGTGTCCAATCACCGAGCCAGAGCTCTGGAGCGCATGCGCCCAGAGCCGGTGCTCTGCGACAACAGACGCCACCGCGATGGGAGGCCCACACGGGCCAAAGAACAAAGATGGATGAAACTAGACAAATGAAAGACCAGTGGAAGTGGCCCGCCCGCTCCCCTCCCTCCCCAACCCGACCCCCGCCCCAAATAAATAAATAAATAAATCTTTTAAAAAAAGAAAATACTGAAGGATCCTGCCATGTCTGCTGTCACCTGTACCAAGATTTTACTTAACAATTTATATTTATATAAATTATGTATTTATAAATACATATTTAAAATATATTTATATTTACATATAAAGTTATATATTTATAGTATATATATTTTATTTACATGAAAAGCAAACTCTTTAATGCTATGAAGACTGGTTTACTTCTAGACATAGATGGTAGCCACTAAGACATATATGTATTTATTTGGGGCCACTTTGTCATGGCCACGATTGAGCTTATGAAGTAGGGAAGTGCTGAACACGTACCTCTGGGCCAAAAGGAAACTCGATCACTCTCTCTTTTCCTTGGGAAGAGACGGGAGTCACATCCGGGGCACCACGTTCCAGCACTGTAACCTTGGGCTAGTAGCCTCCTTGTACAGGACGTACTTTTTGCCTTTGGAAAGGCTCCTAAGTATTTCCCTTTAGCATTGCTGTTAAAAGTGAAAGAGGAAAAGTGATGAAGCAAGGCTTGGCACAGACTCCCTGGTGTGTAATTGTCAGGACTACTCAAAGGGAAATACCCAGCGTCTTGCTTTGTTATGGAATACCAGGTCTGCCTATCACCGACATCGATACCTGGGGGACATCCCATGATGAGGGAGCCTCTATCCTGGAGCGGGGTGTGCTGGCTAGGAAGTGGAGTCCCTGAGCAAACGTGCCCATTCATCTACTCCGTCCTGGGGAATGCAAGGAAGGCTGGGAGGCAGAAGGTTCCGTTTGCTGCGGGGCTGTTACAGGAGAAACCTTAGAGAAACTCTGTCCAAACACCACGGTGGGGGCTACAGCAGGGAATATTAGGGAAGGGGCGTTCAGGGGATTGGTGGCGAAACCCCCGCTACCGCGGGTGTCTGCACACAACACGCAGGCTCCAGCCAGGCTTGGGACGTGAGCACGAGGCTCCGGTTGCTCATGACCTCCGGGAGAGGGTGAAAGCTGACCGAGCTGCGGGGGCGGGCTGGAGGCGGAGAAGACTGAGAACGGGACTGGCTTCCTGGAAAAGCCGGGAACACGGACGGCTGCCCACCTCGTGGAAAGCTGGGAAGGGGCGGGCTGGGAGCCTGGGGCGCTACTTGCCGCTCGGCACAAAGTTCCTCCGCGTTGGGGGCGATAAGAGGCGGCGTCTCGGTGCACACGGAGCTCAGGCGCTTTCCGGGAATCTTGCGCTCGGCCCCGCGTGGTGCTCACAGCGCCCGGGCGGCGCGGGTGCAGGCAGGGGGCGGGACCTCTGCGCCCGGGCCGCCTCCTGTGGGTATAAAGGAATACCTGGCTCCAAGGCTCCAGCGCGCCTCCCAACAGACCACTGGATCTGCTTAGCCGCTGGCTTTGGACCTCCGACCTCGCTTTTGCTCCAATGGACCCCAACTGCTCCTGCCCCATTGGTAAGTGACCCCTGGCTTTGAGCCCTTGGATACATGCTCCCAGGCATAGGACAGAGGGTCTCTGCAGCTAGAGAAGGGAGGATGTGGAAGTTGTGCTCAGGAGGAATCCTGTCACTGGACCAGCGTTTTTTTCCTAATCAGGATTAAGGGAGCATTTCAGTCTCCCTTTCCCCTCCTTTTTTTTGTTTAAGTTTCCCGTCCTGCAGGAGTGTGCTGGATCTTAGTTCCCTAACCAAGGGTGGAACCACGCCCCCCTGTAGTGGAAGCAGGGAGTCCAACTCTGGCCCGCCAGGGAAATCCCTGCCTTTATTATTGAACTGAATATACTGAGACTCCAGGCTGCCCTTTCAGTCACCAACCACCTGATGAGGGGACAGCTATACTGGGACCCATGCTTGAAGGCGGCCTTGGAGCTGCCAGGCCTTGATGGGAGGAGGGGACATGGTGCCTGTTTGGGGTTCAGGACATAGGCCTGGCTCCTAGGTCGAGTTGGCCTCCTTGGGGGCCGTCCCTGGGGAGTAAATCAGAAGGGGACCCACTTTCCTGGGACCGGAAGAGAGGAGCTGGGGCTTCTCTACCTGCCTGAGTGGTGGGAGCTCCAGTGCCGGGTCCTGACCGGGGGAGGGGGAGGGGACACTGCTGACCACCTGCAGTGGCTCCTGCCTCTCCTCCTCCCTGCTCACTGCTGGCCCTTCCCTTCCTGGCAGGCACCTCCTGCAGCTGCGCTGGCTCCTGCACCTGCAAAGCCTGCAGATGCCTCTCCTGCAAGAAGAGTGAGTGCCGGGACTTGTCTGGGAATCTGGGGTCTGGGCTGAGTCTGAGGAGGGTCCCAGAGGAGGAGGAGGAGCAGGAGCAGGCCACTGACCAGACTTCCCTACCTCCCTTCTCCCCGGCTCCACTGAATCGGATTGAGACCCAAACAAGCCATAAAGATTGTGGAGTCCCAACCTCTCATTCCTTTTTTTGGGGGGGGGGGCACTTCTATTGGTCTTTCACTTATTTATTTTCATCCATCTTTGTTCTTTGTCCTATGTGGGCCTCCCATCACAGCGACCTCGCTCGTTGCAGAGCACCGGCTCTGGGCGCATGCGCTCCAGAGCACTGGCTCGTAATTGGACACATCAGTCAAGCCACTCCGTGGCACGTGGGATCTTCCCAGGCCAGGGATGGAACCGGCGCCCCTTGCACTGCAAGGCGGTGTCCTTACCCACTGGACCACCAGGGAAGCCCCAACCTCTCATTCTTGACAGGTCAACTGAGCCCACAGAGGTCACCTGATAGTGTCAAGGATGGATCGGGGACTAGAACTCAGGTCTCCTGTCTCTGATGCCCCCTTGTGAACCCTGTAGTGTCCTGAGCACTTCATACTTGAATTTGGTGCCCATGTGTAGCTTCTCTGAACCATGTCCTTTGCTGTGATGTAGACCAGAGTGTACATGCTCTTCCTGGGCGCAGGTCTGTAACTGGTCTGCATCCTCCCTGACCTTGAGGACTCCCTCACTTCATTGGGTGCTTCTGAGGGTGGCCTTCCTTTGCCCAGAGGGCTTGTCACTCTCTCTCCAAGGCCCTCTGCCCAGTGCTGTGCTCAATCAGGGCAGGGCAGCCGTTTCCTTGTGTCATAGAGCAGATTCCTTAGAGCAGAGCTCTCCATCTGAAGTCAGTCCGCTGGGCCTGGAGGAAGAGCCTGTGCCGGATCTGCTGTTGGGAAGGGCGCTTCCGTGTAATGTTATCTCTGACTTTCACTCTCTCCTTGCTTCCCCAGGCTGCTGCTCCTGCTGCCCCGTGGGCTGCGCCAAGTGTGCCCAGGGCTGCGTCTGCAAAGGGGCCTCGAACAAGTGCAGCTGCTGTGCCTGAAGAGGGGGAGAGCCTGCCCCTGGTGTGCATAGAGCAACCATGACAAATTCATATTTTATTTGTTTTCATACAATCTGTCCTGGTGCTATATTCCTTTTTCAATGAGACAGGTGTCAGTAAAAATTACTGACTTTATTCTGGCTCTGTTTTCCTTTCAGGCCACTAATTACCCCCCGGCTCCACTGAATCGATTGAGACCCAAACAAGCCATAAAGATTGTGGAGTCCCAACCTCTCATTCCTTTTTTTGGGGGGGGGGGCACTTCTATTGGTCTTTCACTTATTTATTTTCATCCATCTTTGTTCTTTGTCCTATGTGGGCCTCCCATCACAGCGACCTCGCTCGTTGCAGAGCACCGGCTCTGGGCGCATGCGCTCCAGAGCACTGGCTCGTAATTGGACACATCAGTCAAGCCACTCCGTGGCACGTGGGATCTTCCCAGGCCAGGGATGGAACCGGCGCCCCTTGCACTGCAAGGCGGTGTCCTTACCCACTGGACCACCAGGGAAGCCCCAACCTCTCATTCTTGACAGGTCAACTGAGCCCACAGAGGTCACCTGATAGTGTCAAGGATGGATCGGGGACTAGAACTCAGGTCTCCTGTCTCTGATGCCCCCTTGTGAACCCTGTAGTGTCCTGAGCACTTCATACTTGAATTTGGTGCCCATGTGTAGCTTCTCTGAACCATGTCCTTTGCTGTGATGTAGACCAGAGTGTACATGCTCTTCCTGGGCGCAGGTCTGTAACTGGTCTGCATCCTCCCTGACCTTGAGGACTCCCTCACTTCATTGGGTGCTTCTGAGGGTGGCCTTCCTTTGCCCAGAGGGCTTGTCACTCTCTCTCCAAGGCCCTCTGCCCAGTGCTGTGCTCAATCAGGGCAGGGCAGCCGTTTCCTTGTGTCATAGAGCAGATTCCTTAGAGCAGAGCTCTCCATCTGAAGTCAGTCCGCTGGGCCTGGAGGAAGAGCCTGTGCCGGATCTGCTGTTGGGAAGGGCGCTTCCGTGTAATGTTATCTCTGACTTTCACTCTCTCCTTGCTTCCCCAGGCTGCTGCTCCTGCTGCCCCGTGGGCTGCGCCAAGTGTGCCCAGGGCTGCGTCTGCAAAGGGGCCTCGAACAAGTGCAGCTGCTGTGCCTGAAGAGGGGGAGAGCCTGCCCCTGGTGTGCATAGAGCAACCATGACAAATTCATATTTTATTTGTTTTCATACAATCTGTCCTGGTGCTATATTCCTTTTTCAATGAGACAGGTGACTTCTAGTAAAAATTACTGACTTTATTCTGGCTCTGTTTTCCTTTGTTTGTCTTGGACAAAGAGACTTGAGGCTGGGGTGGGAAACTGGACCAGAAGTGCAAAGACCCGGGCTCTGGACAAAACAGTATCCCCTAACACATGGAGGGTCTCAGCAGGTCAGACTACTTCTCAAAGCTTCAGATTCTCAGTTCAGAATGCAAGCATCATCCACAAGACACAAGGACACCGGGCAGATACTGGTTCCCCTCTACTCTCAGTATGAGTATTGATGGCAGAGAAACTTCTCAGTTTTTATTTCATTCTGTGGGATTCATGACAACCTCAGTCCTCAGTGATCTGAACCTTCAGAAGTATTCACTAGAATGGAATTCAACTCTCCTCCTGTTTTGACTTCTATTATATAGCTTGCTTCTAAAACACTATAAGGACCTGCTCTTATTTTCTACCACACTTTTTAACTTTAAAGAGAAAATGAACTGCTAGAAAACTGTTAGAAGATACAATATATAAAACCCACTTTAGGTTTCACACCACTGCGTGACCAAACACATCTGGGATGCTCTGGTTGGCATCCTGACAGGGAACATCAGTCAGACAAGACACCCATCTTCCCGAGAGTTCCCAGTGCAGACTTGGCTCTGAATCTTTGAAAGTTCCTCCTTAGGTCAGGTTGAAACCCACCCTTCCTTAAAAATTCAACTCTGGCACTTGAAACCCACAAACTGATTTAGACTTAAGAGGGAATTTCCCATCTGTTTCCCAGCAAGAGCCAGTGTACCCGATTCCAGAGGACCTCATGTCTTCCTCTGCAGGGTGATGGCTACTCTGCCGTTGGAAGGGCCTGGTGGTGTTTCTTTACGGAGCAGCGTGTGTTGTGTGTGTGCCAAGTCGCTTCAGTCCTGTCCGACTCTGTGACCCTGTGGACTGCCGCTAGCCAGGCTCCAGTGCGAGCTGTGAATGGTAATGGATTCCAGGTGGTCTGCCCTCTGCTGGTTGCTGGAGGGAACTGCTCTTTGATATTCAATAGAAAGGGGAGTCAGGTGGCTTAGAAGTGAGGACCCAGATTGCCCACATGCCGTGTGTGCAGAGCCATGTGCTGGGTGCACGGGTTGTGCCCTTTGGGTCACGGCTCTGTTTTCCTTTGTTTGTCTTGGACAAAGAGACTTGAGGCTGGGGTGGGAAACTGGACCAGAAGTGCAAAGACCCGGGCTCTGGACAAAACAGTATCCCCTAACACATGGAGGGTCTCAGCAGGTCAGACTACTTCTCAAAGCTTCAGATTCTCAGTTCAGAATGCAAGCATCATCCACAAGACACAAGGACACCGGGCAGATACTGGTTCCCCTCTACTCTCAGTATGAGTATTGATGGCAGAGAAACTTCTCAGTTTTTATTTCATTCTGTGGGATTCATGACAACCTCAGTCCTCAGTGATCTGAACCTTCAGAAGTATTCACTAGAATGGAATTCAACTCTCCTCCTGTTTTGACTTCTATTATATAGCTTGCTTCTAAAACACTATAAGGACCTGCTCTTATTTTCTACCACACTTTTTAACTTTAAAGAGAAAATGAACTGCTAGAAAACTGTTAGAAGATACAATATATAAAACCCACTTTAGGTTTCACACCACTGCGTGACCAAACACATCTGGGATGCTCTGGTTGGCATCCTGACAGGGAACATCAGTCAGACAAGACACCCATCTTCCCGAGAGTTCCCAGTGCAGACTTGGCTCTGAATCTTTGAAAGTTCCTCCTTAGGTCAGGTTGAAACCCACCCTTCCTTAAAAATTCAACTCTGGCACTTGAAACCCACAAACTGATTTAGACTTAAGAGGGAATTTCCCATCTGTTTCCCAGCAAGAGCCAGTGTACCCGATTCCAGAGGACCTCATGTCTTCCTCTGCAGGGTGATGGCTACTCTGCCGTTGGAAGGGCCTGGTGGTGTTTCTTTACGGAGCAGCGTGTGTTGTGTGTGTGCCAAGTCGCTTCAGTCCTGTCCGACTCTGTGACCCTGTGGACTGCCGCTAGCCAGGCTCCAGTGCGAGCTGTGAATGGTAATGGATTCCAGGTGGTCTGCCCTCTGCTGGTTGCTGGAGGGAACTGCTCTTTGATATTCAATAGAAAGGGGAGTCAGGTGGCTTAGAAGTGAGGACCCAGATTGCCCTACAGGTGCCGTGTGTGCAGAGCCAGCCTGTGCTGGGTGCACGGGTTTGGGGATCAGGCACCCTTTTTCAGGCGTCTGGATAGTCAAAGCTATGGTCTTTCCAGTAGTCATGCACAGATGTAAGAGGTAGGCCATGAAGGCAGAGTGCAGAACTGATGCTTTCAAACTGTGGTGCGGGAGAAGACTCTTGAGAGTCCCTTGGACAACAAGAAGATCAAACCAATCAGTCGTAAAGGAAATCAACCCTCACTGGAAGGAGTGATGCTAAAGCTGAAACTTCAATACTTAGGCCACCTGATGTGGAGAGCTGACTCACTGGAAAAGATCTTGATGCTGGGAAAGATTGGAGGCAGAAGGAGAAGAGGAAGACAGGAGACAAGATGGTTGAAGGCATCAGAGTTCCAATGACATGAACCTGGGCAAACTCCGGGAGATGGTCGCAAAGAGTCAGACACAACTTGGTGAATGAACAACAACAACAACAATCCCTGTTCCACAGTCACCTGGCCACCTGGCCACTTCCTTACGGGGCAAGTTATTGATGCTCTCTGGAATTCCACTCCCTTCTTCTTTATAAAAAGACACTAGGACTTCCCTGGTGGTTTAGGGGTAAAGAATCTGTCTGTCAATCCAGGAGACACAGGTTCAATCCTTGATCTCGGAAGATCCCACAATGCCACGGAGCAACAATGCCTCTGTGCCACAACCACTGGCCCTTTGCTTTACAGCCTGTGCTCCCAAACAAGAGAAGACACAGCAACGAGAAGCCTGCACACCGCAACGAGAGAAGGCCCACGCACAGCAAGGAAGACCCGGCACAGCCAGATATAAGTAAATAAATAAAAGCATTAAAAGTTATATTTCAGTATAGGGGAATAAATGAGTTAGTGGCCTGTTTCCGACCACAGGCTTCCTGAATGCTGTCCATTATGATCAGTATACCCGCACCGACATTAACACACAGACAGTATTTTGGCTCTCTGTAAGCGCCTGGAGAAAGGCTCACTGGTTTGCAATGCTCAGGGGAGGCCACAGATGAATGTAACCTTGCTTGTCCAGTGACACAGGGCCTGTGCACGTCCTCCAATAAGCCCCACAGAATAAGTCGCTGTGCCGGCATCTGAGCCAACGCAGTGAGCCTTCATGGTCTCCAGTGACTGCCAGTTACAGAGAAGTGAAGCCACTTACCTGAGGTCACACAGCCCAGAGTCAGAGGACGGAATCGAAACGACCCTGCCTCCCCTCCTGGCCATGCCGTGCTGATCGTGATGTCCCTGATGTTGATGCTGCCTCTCCTTATTCAGAGCTGCAAGGATGCTCGGAGATGGTCCAACTCTGCTCCTGGCCGGAGAGATGGGAGGCTGAGGGCCAGACAGGTCACCGAGTATGAGAGGGCTCTGACGGCCAGCTCAGTCCTCTCCCACTGCTGCTTCGGGGCCAGGTCTTCGGTGCCCTCACCTGTCCTGGGTGACATGGTGCTGGTGGGGTTGAGGCGGGAGGCAGCAGTCAGCCTGCAAGAGTGTCAGTCCAGCCTGGGTCACTCAGTCACATACTGTGACCTCCCTGTGCCTCAGTGCCCTCTGCTCTAAAGGGCAGCTAATCGTGTCTGGTTCTTGGGATTAAAGAATGGAATACGTGTAAAGAAAGTCATCATAAATTTGGCACTTAGTATCTATAATATTTATTTATTTATTAGCTATTAATTAATTATTATTATTACTGTTAGAAAAGGCATTTTTGGTTGTTCCTTCGAACAACCAAGGATAGTAGGCGTAGCTCTCGGTTCTGTTGTCCTCCTCGACCCTGCGGGCATGTGACCTGGTCCCCCGAGAGCCTTAGCCTCCATGCACCTGAAGAGGCACTGCCACTAGAGACAGCCACCAGCAAGACAGCCTGGGTCCTCCTACCACATACAGAAGGATCCTGCCCTTTCTGCTGTCACCTGCTCCAGGACTCCTTACATTTTCTTTTCAGTGACTTGTAGTTTCTTGGATATATTATATGCAAAGTAAACGCTCAATGACCACTGAAAAGGACTCAAAGTGTAGCCAGAAAATCATATATACATTCCTTTTTCTTTCACATTGTTGATCCCAGGATTGAGCCTTACACAGTGAGAAGTGCTAAAGAAAAAGCTCTGAGCCAAAGTGAAGCTTTCTCACTGGCTTTCATTTTCAACTGTGAAATCACCACCACCACCACCAACAACAACAAAAAAAACAGAAGGGAATATAATTTTTCACACACTACAGGAGGCCTGAGTAGCCTCCTTGCAGTGTGTGTAGTTTTGCCTCTGAGAAAGGCAGTTTTAACAAATATTTCCTTTTAGTGTTGCTGTTAGAATTCAACGAATGAAAGTAATTCCAAGGCTTGGTAGAGACTCTAGGGTGTGCAACTGTTAGGAAATTGTCAGGAATACTGGCTGGGAAACACCCACTCGTCTTTGGTATTGAATGCCAGGCCTGCCTACCTCCCTGCAGGCCATCCTACCATCAGGGATCCTTCGTCCTGGAGCGCGGGGGACCCGTTCCAGCTGAGGGTCGCTGGAGAACCGAGGCAACGGAGCGCCGCCTGGAGAAATGCGCCACCAGCCCTTCAGGAAAGAACGGAAGCGAGGACCAGAGGCTGAAGGTAAGTGGGCGATGCTCTTGTTACACGAGGTGTTATAGGAAAAATGCTGCGAGCCGACTGTGGGGGCCGAGGCAGGCCCTGTTTGGGACCACCTGGGGAAGGGGAAATGATAGTGAGCGTCACCTCCAATCTACATCTGGGGCACCACTCCCTGGTTCAACCAAATGGCACACGAGCGAGTGGGAGTTGGGAGTGGTTCACAGGCTCCAGGAAAGGGCGACCCTGAGGCCGGTGGCGCGGGGTCTGGGGCGGGGAAGACACGAGGATACAGCATTCCTACAGGGCTGGGAACACGTGGCTGCTCACGTGGCGGACATGGCATGTGCTGGGGGAAGCTGGGACACCTCTCACCGCTCTGCACACGGCCCTCCGCTCTGCACACTGCCCTCCGCTCCAGCCGGCACCCACGTTGACCCCCATGCCCCGCCGCACGTGGTGCTCACGCCAGGCCCTGGGGGCGGAGCCACGGGGCAGGTGCAGGCCGGGGTGGGGCCTCTGCCCCGGGCACCTCCTCTGGGCACAGGCCCCAGACTCCTGGGCCCCACTACTGGAGGAGTGGACGGGCTTCCCCACTTGCTCTGGACCTCCAGCCTTCTCTCTCCTCCAGATGGAGCCCAAGTGCCCCTGCCCCACTGGTAAGGGGCCCCTGGCTTCGTCTGGACCCCTGGGCTGCGTCTGGAGCCTGGCGCCTTCTCTGGGGAGTAAATCAGGAGGGGATGCTCTTTCCTGCGACCAGAAGAGAGAACCTGAGCCTCCTCTATCTGCCTGAGTGGTTGGAGCTCCAGCCCCGGGTCCTGACCCAGGAGGAGGGGAGGGGGCACTGGTGGCGTCTGTGGTGGCTCCTGCCTCCCCTCCCTGCTCACTGCTGGCCCTTCCCTTCCTGGCGGGCAGCTACTGCAGCTGCAAAGCCTGCAGATGCCCCTCCTGCAAGAAGAGTGAGTGCCAGGTCTCCTTTGGAAGCCTGGGGTCTGGGCTGAGTGAGTCCAAGGAGGGTCCCAGAACTCAGCAGGTGGAGCAGGACACCTGCCTCACTAGGAACTGGCTTCTGAGTCAGAGCTGGAATCTCCTGAGCGATGGCAGCCTCCAGCTCTCAGTAGAGGCCCTGAGGAGTCGCCGCCAGACAGACTCAGACCCATCACTACACCTGGTTCCCCTGGTTCAGGTTTCTGAGTTTGAACTGGCTTAAGTGGCCAGTGACCAGGCTGCCGTCACCTCCAATCTACATCTGGGGCACCACTCCTGGTTCAACCAAATGGCACACGAGCGAGTGGGAGTTGGGAGTGGTTCACAGGCTCCAGGAAAGGCGGCCCTGAGGCCGGTGGCGCGGGGTCTGGGGCGGGGAAGACACGAGGATACAGCATTCCTACAGGGCTGGGAACACGTGGCTGCTCACGTGGCGGACATGGCATGTGCTGGGGGAAGCTGGGACACCTCTCACCGCTCTGCACACGGCCCTCCGCTCTGCACACTGCCCTCCGCTCCAGCCGGCACCCACGTTGACCCCCATGCCCCGCCGCACGTGGTGCTCACGCCAGGCCCTGGGGGCGGAGCCACGGGGCAGGTGCAGGCCGGGGTGGGGCCTCTGCCCCGGGCACCTCCTCTGGGCACAGGCCCCAGACTCCTGGGCCCCACTACTGGAGGAGTGGACGGGCTTCCCCACTTGCTCTGGACCTCCAGCCTTCTCTCTCCTCCAGATGGAGCCCAAGTGCCCCTGCCCCACTGGTAAGGGGCCCCTGGCTTCGTCTGGACCCCTGGGCTGCGTCTGGAGCCTGGCGCCTTCTCTGGGGAGTAAATCAGGAGGGGATGCTCTTTCCTGCGACCAGAAGAGAGAACCTGAGCCTCCTCTATCTGCCTGAGTGGTTGGAGCTCCAGCCCCGGGTCCTGACCCAGGAGGAGGGGAGGGGGCACTGGTGGCGTCTGTGGTGGCTCCTGCCTCCCCTCCCTGCTCACTGCTGGCCCTTCCCTTCCTGGCGGGCAGCTACTGCAGCTGCAAAGCCTGCAGATGCCCCTCCTGCAAGAAGAGTGAGTGCCAGGTCTCCTTTGGAAGCCTGGGGTCTGGGCTGAGTGAGTCCAAGGAGGGTCCCAGAACTCAGCAGGTGGAGCAGGACACCTGCCTCACTAGGAACTGGCTTCTGAGTCAGAGCTGGAATCTCCTGAGCGATGGCAGCCTCCAGCTCTCAGTAGAGGCCCTGAGGAGTCGCCGCCAGACAGACTCAGACCCATCACTACACCTGGTTCCCCTGGTTCAGGTTTCTGAGTCCTCTCATGAACTGAAGTGGCTTAGAGACGTGAGCCAGTGACCAGGTGTGGTTTCTCTGGCCTGGCCCTGCCCTTTCTTAAAGAAGCAGCCCAGATGTCCCTGTTCCCACTGGGAGCAGCTCTGTGAGGGGCTGGCCTCCACCTTGACCTGGAGGCCATTCTCTACTTCAGTGATGGCTCTGGAGGCTGGCTTTCTCTTGTCCCCAGAGGCCCTGGTCACTGTCTCTCCCAGAGCCTGTGCCCTTGCCCTGGGCACACATGGGGCATGAAAGCATAACCTGGTATCTGAGATGAGTTGATCTCAGGACAGTGGACACCATTAAACTCAGGGTCTGGGCCTGAGGGCAGCTTGTGCCAGGCCTGCTGGTGGGCAGAGTGTTCCTGGATAGTGTGTGCCCTGACGACACCCTGCCCTTGCTCGCCCAGGCTGCTGCTCCTGCTGCCCTGGGGCCTGTAACTTTTATGATTTTTTTCATACATTCCTTTTTCTATTAAATACCTGAGGCGTAACTTTATTCTGTGTATTCTGTTCACTTTATTCTGACTTCTACACAGGACTTGCTTCTAAAACAGGGTGGGAAAATCTTTTTTTTTTTCACCACAGTTCTAAACTTTCCTCTAAGAAAATTATTTGAGACAATACAGTATGTTAAACCCATTTCCCCCTTCAACACGTACGCTCACCTAAATATGTGTAGAACAAATTACCAGCATTGGAGACTTTAATCAGCTGCACGTATGTTCAGTGAAGGTGTGCACCTGTTCGGGAACCCCTCACCAGTGCCCCATTGTGTGGAACACACACACCGGGTGTGGCTCCGCCCCCTCCTCCCCGGAGGGAACATGGGTTTTGGCTTGCCCAGGGCGACGGACAGGAGCCTGGACAGCTCCGTGCAAGGGCCTGACTGAATCTTTGCAAGCTCCTCCCCAGGTCTGGCTGAAATCGGCCCTTCCCTCAAAGCCAGCCCTTGTCTGGTGGAAACCCACAAACGCATTTGCATTTGGAGGAAATTCCTGCCATTGTCAAAGAAGGGTGGGTGTCCCTGAGACTTGGTTCCAAATGAAGGACTTCATGTCTTCCTCTGCTTGGTGATGTGTACTCAGCAGTTGGAGAGCCTGGTGGTGTTTACTAGGGAGCAATGCGTGCTGAGTGAATGTAATCGATTCCGGGTGTTCCGCCCCTTCTGAAGCACTTGGGTTCCGACCTGGAGGCCATTTTCTTTTTTTAAACCCTCCCCCACTGCAGCTCTGTGAGGCTGGCCTCCACCTTGACCTGGAGGCCATTCTCTACTTCAGTGATGGCTCTGGAGGCTGGCTTTCTCTTGTCCCCAGAGGCCCTGGTCACTGTCTCTCCCAGAGCCTGTGCCCTTGCCCTGGGCACACATGGGGCATGAAAGCATAACCTGGTATCTGAGATGAGTTGATCTCAGGACAGTGGACACCATTAAACTCAGGGTCTGGGCCTGAGGGCAGCTTGTGCCAGGCCTGCTGGTGGGCAGAGTGTTCCTGGATAGTGTGTGCCCTGACGACACCCTGCCCTTGCTCGCCCAGGCTGCTGCTCCTGCTGCCCTGGGGCCTGTAACTTTTATGATTTTTTTCATACATTCCTTTTTCTATTAAATACCTGAGGCGTAACTTTATTCTGTGTATTCTGTTCACTTTATTCTGACTTCTACACAGGACTTGCTTCTAAAACAGGGTGGGAAAATCTTTTTTTTTTTCACCACAGTTCTAAACTTTCCTCTAAGAAAATTATTTGAGACAATACAGTATGTTAAACCCATTTCCCCCTTCAACACGTACGCTCACCTAAATATGTGTAGAACAAATTACCAGCATTGGAGACTTTAATCAGCTGCACGTATGTTCAGTGAAGGTGTGCACCTGTTCGGGAACCCCTCACCAGTGCCCCATTGTGTGGAACACACACACCGGGTGTGGCTCCGCCCCCTCCTCCCCGGAGGGAACATGGGTTTTGGCTTGCCCAGGGCGACGGACAGGAGCCTGGACAGCTCCGTGCAAGGGCCTGACTGAATCTTTGCAAGCTCCTCCCCAGGTCTGGCTGAAATCGGCCCTTCCCTCAAAGCCAGCCCTTGTCTGGTGGAAACCCACAAACGCATTTGCATTTGGAGGGAAATTCCCTGCCATTGTCAAAGAAGGGTGGGTGTCCCTGAGACTTGGTTCCAAATGAAGGACTTCATGTCTTCCTCTGCTTGGTGATGTGTACTCAGCAGTTGGAGAGCCTGGTGGTGTTTACTAGGGAGCAATGCGTGCTGAGTGAATGTAATCGATTCCGGGTGTTCCGCCCCCTAGTGGTTCTGGTGGGAATTGCTACTTGGTGTTCAATCCAAGAGAAAGAGGGATTCCCCAGCAGGTCAGGGGTAAAAACCTGCCTGCCAATGCAGGAGATACGGGTTAGATCCGTGGTTCCGGAATATCCCTGGAGGAGGAAATGGCACCCGCCTCCAGTATTCTTTTTTTTTTTTTTTAATTTTTTTTCTTTTCCCCATAATGCCTCTTTATAAAATTTATATTTATTTTCATCCATTTCTTTATTCTTTGGCCTGTGTGGACCTCCCATTGCAGTGGTCTCTCTCACTGCAGAGCACCAGCTATGGGTGCATGCACTCCAGAGCACTGGCTAGTAATTGGACACACCGGCCCAGCCGCTCCACTGGCACGTGGGATCTTCCCGGGCCAGGGATCGAACCAGTGCCCCTTGCACTGCATGGCGGACTCTTTACCCACTGGACCACCAGGGAAGCCCCACTCCAGTATTCTTGCCTGGAAATTCCCATGGACAGAGGAGCCTGGGGGGCTGTAGTCTATGAAGTCTCAGAGTCGGACAGGATTTAGTGACACAAGTACCTATTCCCAACATTTCTCACGAGTCCCTGACAGAGGTCCGGGGAGAAGCGCCTGCAGTGAGTGTAAACTCCCCTGTGGGCTGTGGCTTCTGACGGCTGTATTCTGCATACTCGCCCACAGCGGGCCTTCAGCACTTGTTTCCCATTTTAGAGTCATCTTCTCACACACACGGTGACTCCATCTTCCACCTGTTGGCAGACGGTCAGCCAGTGTCCACGTCCCATCTCTCCTCCACTGTGCCTGGCTTCTCTGAGACCTCAGGATAATGGTCTGCCTTGCAGCCTCTCTGAAAAAGAAAAAGTCATGATTTTCAGGATAATCCAATTTTTGTTATTGTTGTTAAAGTGGCATACCTTAGAGTTTCTATATCCCAGGAGAAGTCAGAAGCCACCTCAGGGATTCTGAAAGAGACAGTTTTCAGGTGACATTTCAGGGACTCACTTCAAGGTGGTCACTGGTTGGACCTGATGTGGTCCAGGCAGTGGAGAGTTCAGATGAGTTGTTGAAAGATATGACACTAGGGAAGTTAGTGGAAGGATAGTACATACATTTAGGTAAGAACTGTAGACCCACGGGAGGACCAGTAAGGGCCACACCCGTGCCAGTGTCGCCTCCCCAAGACCCCCTCTTTCCACTCCAGGGACGTCCTCCATCTGTCCCCTCCGTCTCTACAGGCAGCTCTGCATGAAGGAGGGGACAGTGCACTCTGGTCCCCTGCATGCTCTTACTGGAGGTGTTGGTGGCCCAGGGGCAGGGAGCAGATGCAGCGCCCCCTCAGCACCTCCCAGGGCTCAGCCTGCTCCCCTCTCGTGTGCACAGGTCCACCCAGACTCCAGAGCACCTTCCTGCCCACAGGGCCCACTGTCTTCATCCTTCTCTCGTTAACGAGGGTGACTTATTCCAGCCCAAGACAAAGACACTGATGTGGTCTCCAAAAGAGCATTTATTTCCCAAATTGAGCCCACAGAGACAGAAATTCCCCCTCCCTGACCCCGCCACTCCCATCAGAGAATTCCCTGGCCTCCACAATAAGATGCCTCTCTGGCCCACAAACACCTTCTATAGAACACTCCTGTCTGGGTTCCAGGAGAGCCGCCCGTTCACAGCTCAATGTGTTTTGACGGAGGTGCCTTCTTTGTTGCCTCCCCAGACAGAAGTTCATCCCAAAAAGCCACTTCCTTGTCTTTCAGCTTCTTGGCTGCCTGAGTGTTGATGCCTATCTGAAGGTACGCTTCTTTATGATCGTATGCTGGCCAGTGGGGAAGCCCCTGCCCATTGGGGTTCCTGGAATAGAATCAGATACAAATTCACTAAAGCGACAGTTTGGTCCCACAACCCTCTGAGATTGTCAGCCACCCGCGGCTGCATCTCTGCCAAAGGCTCATACGCCTCCAGAGACAGGAGGCTGACCACGTCCTGGGCAGCCTGTCCATTAGGGGGAGCTCTCATGTCGGAGGTCGCAGGGTGGGGAGTTTGACATCATACGTGGGGAGAGGTCATCACAGGTTGAAAGCTCTCCCCATTCAACAGACACACAGCAACCCCAACACTCACAACACCCTCACACCACAGACACGCCCTGTCCCTTCCCGGCCCGCTCCACCTCTGCCACCAGCTCACCCACTCCGAGCGAAGTTGGCCCAGAATTTCATCACCGTCTTGCTGAGATTGGTCTCCTGTGCTGAGGCACCACCTGTGGCGAGGAGCAGTGTCAGGGCTACTTACTCAGAGTGTGGCTCGTGGGCCACAGCGGCACTTGAGAAACTGTCAGACGTTCAGAAACAGGGCCCTTACTCCAGACCTACTGAGTCAAACCCTGCATTTTAAGAAGATCTTGGGTAATTCAAGGGTACTGTAAGCTTGTCAGTAACGAACTGTGGCTGGGCTCAGTCAAGGGCTGCAGTCGATTCACAAGCTGATTGCCTTGTCTTCTGTGCTCGCTGACTGCTCTCCCCATTCCATAGGGTAGGGACACACCCTAGAGCTTCTGCTACAATAGCCCCCCATCCCAGGATGCTCTCCTTTGGCTCTTTTCTCAGTTTCCTTCACCCACACATATTTTCACAGAATCTGAAAAGTAATCCAGCTGCAAGATCCCCAAATAGTCACCCGTCCAGAAAGTGCCCAGAGGCACAGCCCTGGGGTGTGTCACACAAGTGAGGGCACAAGGACAGAGATTCTCAATGATGTACATTGTATCAAGAGAAAGGCTGGGACCCTTTGTCCTTCAACCCTGTCATGGTGAATTCAGGAAACTAAGACCTGCAGAAAGGCAGAACTTGCCCAAGGTCACCAAAAATGAAAACGAATCCCGATATCCTGACTCCGAGTTTGTAGTCACAAAGGGCCATCACCTTTCAAAAATGGAGCCCCGAAGACCGAGAAGAGCTCATCCCCGTGGTCCCCGACCACCGTCTTGGGTTTCATCTCTGAAGAGAAGCTTGGGCGATACTGAAACTCGTACATGTAGGTGGGGGCTCCAGCATCTGGAAGACATGGATCCACACACAGTTCATTTCAGCAGACGTACCCCGATGGCATCAAGGTCTCCAGCGGGCTGTGAGCAATCAGGAAATTGGGAGCACACTTGGTCCCGAGGGAACAACGACAGTACTAATAGCCGTTGCCCATTATTGTATGCTAGATAGACCTTGTGTGTCCCTGCAGGAAGTTTCTAGTTACCAGCCCAGTAGAGAAAAAGAGACTGGGAAAAGTTCTATGACTTGCTCAAGCGTGCCCCAATGGTGGATGTAGAACTAGATTTGAGTCATGTATTTATTGAATGACTGAATGACTGTTGAAACTTTGGGGAAATTGATTCAAAATAACTATCATTATAGAGGTATCAGGTCAATACACATAACCTTATTTGCCTAATAATGCATTCACACACCAGAACATGTAGGCTCATACAGTTTATGTACACATAAATACCACCACATTTCACGGATAGCAGGTTAGCCTTCGTTCCTTTGGAGAATACCTGCAGCACAACAGGTGCCTGTGCTTCTATTTTTGAGCATTTCCAGGGCTTCTCTCACCTATTCTATGAAAAGTGAAACAAACTAAAGTAAATTTAAGTTGCTGGCCTGAAAATGTGGAGATTTAAATACAAACCTATGAAAGAGGGGAATCTGTTCTCTGTATTCTCTGTGTCAGGAAACCCCAATCCAGCATTTCCTTTTTGTCTGTCCCCCCACATGTCCTGGCTCCTGTGTGGCGTGGGGAGTGTGACGCAGTGGAAGAAGGGAGAAGGGCCCGAGGAAGGGGAAGTCTGTCTCTCCTGGCCTCTCAACCCCTCCCTCTCTCTCCTCTCTGAGCCCCAAGAAGATGCCCGTTTTCCTGCTGGTGCTTCAGAGGGGCCCACCTCTGCTCCTGCAGGGCTAACGCGAGGCCCACTGGGGAGCTCTGTGCCCTGCACCGATCATTATGCCACAGCCAGCGACTCTAACGGGGAAGGGTCAGGCCCCGAGGCAGATGGTGGGGAAATATTCCAACTTCCCCCTTAAGGATCATATCACATTTGGAAAATGCAGAAAAAGGAAAATGAACAAAATGATCACTTAAAATCGAACTGCTCAGAAAAACCTCTGCTAACATTTTAGCACTTATGTATATAAGTGTATTATTAGATATGTAATTTTGTCATGACTATAATTTCTTCATATCATTAAACGTTCGTCCACTCCATTGCTGTTGTTCAGTTGCTCAGTCATGTCCTACTCTTTGTGACCCCATGGACTGCAGCACGCCAGGCCTCCCGGTCGTTCACCATCTCCTGGAGCCTGCTCAAATTCATGTCCAGGGCTTCCCTTGTGGCTCAGTGGATAAGAACCTGCCTGCCAATGCAGGAGACATGGGTTCGAGTCCTGATCCGGGAAGATCCCACATACCGCAGAGCAGCTAAACCCATACATCAACAAAGACCCAGCACAGCCAAAAATAAATAAATAAAAGCTAAAAAAAAAAAAAAAAAATTCATGTCCATTGAGTCAGTGATGCCATCCAACCATCTTGTCCTCTGTTGTCCCCTTCTCCTTCTGCCTTCTATTTTTCTCAACTTCAGACTCTTTTACAGTAAGTTATAGCTTCGCATCAGGTGGTCAAATTGTTGGAGCTTCAACATCAGTCCTTCCAATGAATATTCATGGGTGATTTCCTTTAGGACTGACTGGTTTGATCTCCTTACAGTCCAAGAGACTCTCAAGTGTCTTCTCCAACACCACAGTTCAAAGGCATCAGTTCTTCAGTGCTCAGCCTTCTTTATGGTCCAGCTCTCACATCCATACATGACCACCAGGAAAACCATAGCTTTGACTATATGGAGTTTTGTCAGCAAGGTGATAACTCTGCTTTTGAATACACCATCTAGGTCTGTCATAGCCTTTTCCCAAGGAACAAGCATCTTTTAATTGCATGGCTGCAGTTACCATCTGTAGTGATTTAGGAGCCCAAGAAAAAAAATATGTCACTGTTTCCAGTGTTTGCCTATCTATTTGCCATGAAGTGATGGGACCAGATGCCATGATCTTCGTTTTAACGTTGAGTTTTAGGCCAGCTTTTTCACGCCCCTCTTTCACCTTCATCAAGAGGCTTCTTAGTTTTTCTTCTCTTTCTGCATAACTGAGGTTACTGATATTTCTCCCAGCGATCTTGATTTCAGCTTGTGCTTCATTCAGGCCAGCATTTTGCATGATGTCCTCCACATATAAATTAAATAAGTGGATGACAACATACAGCCTTGATGTACTCCTTTTCCAATTTTGACCCAGTCTGTTGTTCCATGTCCAGTTCTAACTGTTGCTTCTTGACCGCATACAGGTTTCTCAGGAGGCAGATAGGTGGTCTGGTATTCCCACTGTTTCCGACAGGAGGATGTAGAAAAACTTGTTTCCCTCTCACTCCATCACTGAATTCTTGGTTGAGCAAGAGGCTTTGTTTGGAAGAAGCAGCCTTTCCATGGTTCTCTAATATACTTGCTAAATAGCTGCTTTAGGGTCAAGCAGAAATTGCTGAAGGTAGAGTCTTTAGCCTTGCCTCTTCCACTCAGAAGTGTTAGGAACTCAGGAGACTTCCCTGGCAGTCCAGCGCTTAGGACTCCACACTTCAGTTGTGGGGGTCTTGGGCTCAATCCCCGCTGTGGGTCATGTAGGGGTTGAGGGAGAAGAAAGAAACTCAGAACCCAACGTCAAGAAAGACCTATGGCTTCCCAGGCGGCTCAGATGATAAAGAATCTGCCTCCAATCCCACAGACCTGGGTTTGATCCCTGGATTAGGAAAATCCCTTGGAGATGGGAATAGCTACCCACTCCACCATTCTACCCTGAAGAATTCCATGGAAAGAAGAGGGGCTACAGTCCATGGGGTTCCAAGAGTCAGAAAGGACAGAACAACTAACACTTTCCCTTTCAGAGTGAATGACAGAACGTATATGATATTCTCCTTTTCCTTCCTCTTCTTTCTTCTTTTTTTTTTCACTGTTTTGCCTTGAACAGTGAGATTTATTTTTAAAATGTCTACAATCACAGCATAAGTCTCTACAGAAAAGTAGGGCAGAGATTTCAATAATAATACTTAGGAGCAACAAGAGAAACAGGGGATAGGAGAGAGCTAGTGATAAAAAAATATGCAAACTAAAACAAGGTGATGTTCGTCATTTTTTTGGTGAGGAAGAGTTTATACAATATTGACAGCATTATTTGTATTCTTTTAATCTGACTACCTGAAGTGAGAGAATTAAGAAACCCCCACCCTCATACACTGGAAAGCAATTTCACAAAAAGTATGAAGCTCTTTTAAAAATGCTCCCATAGCTCAGCTTAATAACTTCAATTCTAAAAACCAACCCCAAGAACATGATTTGAGACTTGGTTAAAGATTTATGCACATAAGGCTGAGCATCGAAATGAGCAGCCAGGCTAACTATCCAATAGGACAGTAATAGTACAGTGAAACTTAGTCCGTCATGCCACGAAATAATTGAGATTTTCCATGAATCTTCATTGACAGTGAGGAAATGCCTACAATACAGCATTCTGTGAACAATACAATATACAAATTAATTTTAAAATTATGTGTAATACATGGAAAGATCCATAGAAGAAAATATGTCAAAATTTTATAGCTGGTACTTTAGGTGAGAGAATAATGAGTGATATACAGCTGCTTCTAAAAGTGTTCCCCTATTTTCAAAACTTTCTACAATGGTAAGATTAGTTTCATATTTAGAAAACACCTTTTTTTTTTTTATTACAGGTTCTTTTTATTTTACTTTGTGCTTTTACAGTGTTTTGTTGTTTACAGATGTGTATAATCCCAGGTTAGTCATATGTATATCCCTGGCCCCCATCCCTTCTCCACCAGACACCCAGGGCCCCCATCCAATCCCTCCAGGCCATCTCACAGAGCCCCTTCAGGATCCCCTATTCCCACAGTGCAATGACAATAGCTGTCTTTTTCACATATGATAGTATAGGTGTTCATGTGAATCCCTCTATGCCTCCCACCCCCTGTTCATTCCCCTCAATGTCCATACGTCAGTTCCCTATGTCTGTTTTTCCATCGCTTCACTGCGTGTGTTATCATTAGCATCTTACTAGATTCCATATATATGTGTTAGTATACTACACTTGTCTTGGAAAACACCTTTTTTTTTTTTTTATCAGAAAGAGATTGAGAGAAATCTGAAAATGAAAAAGTAACATGGATAAACGCCAGGAAGTACTGGCAATAATACGCTGATTTCAAAGCCATGAGATGTCATGTATAACTGAATCCCTCTGCTGTCCATCTGAAACTGTCATCGCATGGTTAATCAGCATGGTTTGCAGCCAGCTCTGACTTTGGAAACTTTCTAAGACATAACCGCCGATACTTGCCCTGTGGCCCCAGAGGTCACTGTAATTCAGATGAGGGACCGGAGGGCAGGACTGTAGTGCCTCCCTACGATCCCCTGCCTCTGGGCACACTGGCTGCCTCTGCAGCTTTTTGCTTGAGGTCTTTGGCAGCCAGAGATCACTCTATATGCAGGTACAACAGGCCAAAGCACCAGGGAATTAACTGCCCTCGGGAACTCATCAAAGCTGGAGGATAAGCTCCCCAGCTCTCTTGCACTCACTCAGGAAAACCCTGCGCCCCGTCTTCTGCTGGTTCCCAGGGCTCCCCAGCTCCAGGTGCCCGTGGTGGATACCTGCTTGACAGCACAGTGTGGCCCACCTTCTTCCTCCACTCACGTCGCTTCTCCACTCCTCTACCAGCGTTTTCTGGGATCAGCCCCCAAATACGCTACCTGCATTGGGATCCTTAGAGTCTGCTGCTGGTGGAAACCCAAACAGGGCAGTGTCCCGTGCCAGGCCAAATGCAATCAGCCTTGGAGGTACCACCCTCAACAGTTTCCAGGTGTGTGTTTTTAGCTGAGGGCAGGGCAGGGGTCAGCAAAGGTGACATGGTGGTTACCCTCCCCTGTGCCAGTGTCTGGGACTCACCTCTATGGTGACGAGCCACTTTCACAGATGGAACACCAAACACCACATCTGCCATCAAGTCCAGAAGCAGATCTTTGTTTTTGACGGGGTCGTCGGTCCCTCCTAAGTACTTCTCAGTGGCCACCGGAGCCAGTTCCTTAGGGATGCTCTGAAATACATCGAGAGTCAGAGTGACCACTGTTAAAATTACATACAAAATGGAGACAAGACTCAGGAATTATCTGTGCTGACAAAACCACTTAAGCCACGGAGCAAAACTAACTCTTGCTTATTTCATGCACATAACCAAAAGCTAATTTAGGTTATTTTTTGAAAAGCCCTCCGACAATCACTAAATAAAGTTAAGTCATCTCCCTAAAATGGCATGACATAATCACTTTCAACCAATCCCCTGCCACCTGAAAAACCATGACAGGGAGCAATCACTGAGAAACATCTCTATTTTCACTTTGGAAGCCATCCTGTAGTTTCATGTACCCAAGCCTCCTAGGTACGTCTTGAACTAGGAAGCTCCCGGGGAGCGAACTGTTCTTGATGTCCCATACACACTTCTGAAATAATATTAATTCATTTGGAGGCTTTAATTTTGCTATTTCCGAATGTGTTACTTTACCACCCCTGGTGAGCGACACAGAGTCTCTCCTTTGGTTAATGGTGAACCCTTTAAGCCCAGCTGAAACTCTCTCCCTCCCCCACCGCCCTGAGTGACAATAAGACAGATAGAAACAGTCTTCACTCAGCCTTCAGCTGCTCTGCAACTGGGGACAAGCCCCTGCCCCTCGCTGGGGCTCGGCCAGTTCCCACGATTCCCAGACTCTTACGAGGAGCGAGTGGGACTGCCACACGAGTGATGTGGCCGTCTCCTGGTCCAGCTTGCCTTCCGGGAATGGATAGCTCATGACCTGTTAAAACAAAGGTTAAGCAACTATGAAATCATCAGGTAATGGCAGGAAGAATCCAAGTGACCAAAAGATCAAACTAATGCAGGCCAAAGGTCACTCTGTCATGCCTTTATGGACATGAGTCTTTGATGAGTTGGGCAAAATCAGTGAATCAAATGGACCTTTATATCCAGAGATCAAGGAGTACAAAGAGGATAATGTGATTATTAAGGAAATGTGTCCTAGTCTTTGTGTGTGTGTGAATATATATATATATATATATGTATATATTTATACTAGTATATTATAATATATATGTATATATATTCACACACATATATATACTCTCTCCGAGTCCCTGTGAGAAGATAAGGCCTAATTTCAATAGGCATCATATTCTACTTACATAACAGCCTCCTGTCATAAAGGCAGAAGTTTGTTTCTTTTTCAGATAAATGTCAGCTAATTCACCCAAGTGGTGCAATCACATAAACAATCCATCCTACCTTACCCTCACCTCCTCATGAAAATAGGCCCAGCCTTTTCTTTCAAGGATTTGGGTTCAGTTCATGATGGATCTTCTCCCTATAGCAGGGGTATAGCTGAATCAAATCCATTACCACTTCCGCTATTGTCCAGCTTTGCTTATCTTCATCAGCAAGGAAAGCCCTTCCTAATGGGTGAAGTCAAGTTTAACTCCAGAGGAAGCGGGCTCCTCTGAACCTTTGCAGTGAGATGACTGGGAGCATGGGTGAGCTGGGGGATTAACGGAGAAGGTAGGAAAGCACCAAGCCCAAGGGGAGAGGCTGCAGGACCCCGGCCTTACTCTCCTTAACTCCTGAGCCCCTTGGCCTTTCCAGGCCTTGGGCTACTCTTCTGCCCAATGATGACCTGTTCCAGTCCTCCTGGACCCAACATTTCAGGATTCTCAGATGGGAGGACAATCAGAGAGTGTGTGGGGACGTGGGTCCCCAGGGCTGCACCACCGAGACCATGTCTGAGCCGTCAGAGATGGTTTCCATGGAAACGGCAACAGGTATGAGGTGCCAGCTTCCGTGGTTCCAGAGAGGGGTCTGCAGTGGGTGGGGTCCTGTGACCAGAGATGGGAGGGGTGATATGACTGGCGGGGGAGGCAAGCCTACGTAGGAGGCCTGCACTTTCTCACCATTGGCAGAATCCAGCCACACTCTTGCTTGTTGATGCCCACGATGTAGGGAACGGTGTTGAAATTCTTCTCGGCCAGCATCTCCTCAGGCGTCTTTGGCAGCAGCACTCCATCAACCACCGTGGGCAGGAAAGGATGGCTCTGGGGAGAGGACAGGGGCGAGTCTGTGCTTCCCCTTCCAGGTCACGCCCACATCCCCCCTCCACCTGCCGGAGCTCAGGGCCAGCATCACAGACCTGTGAGCCCGTGCGTGGGGGCCACACTCTCAGGCTGAGTCTGTGGACCCCGGAGACAGAACTCTGAGCAGGGGCAGCAGTGGTCCCGTGATGGGGGAAATCTTCACTCAAATTAGTATAAGAATACATGATACAAAGTGTATTTAATTTGAAGTGTATGAATTGACACACCTATATGCACCTCTCCATCTCCAGTCAGTTCTTGTGAGCGTCTCTTTAGAGGAAGCCACCCTCAGCAGGAAGCCCCCATTTTGTCACTCTGGCAAAGCCGTGTGGTAGCCAGCACTTAATCCAGCCCTCCTCAGTGCTCTACTCATCTCCAGCCCCAGCACACCTTTCAGACCCTTTCATCACACAGTGCCTTACCTTTTCTCAGCCATGGATCAAAGCAGCAGAAATGAAGAATAAGTAATTAACAGATGATCAGACCCCTTCCCAACCTTCCCCTCACGAACGTAAGCACAAGATAACATTGAGGGGACGATCCGGAGGGGACGACAGCCTGTGCCCGAGCCTGCGGGCTGTGGGGGATGGTGACCCCTCTGACCTCCCGTCTCTGTGATCCACTGCGGTGACTCCTCTGTTGCTCTTAAAAAATATTTCCTGGGGCTTCCCCTGGTGGTCCAGTGGGTAAGGACACCGTCTTGCAGTGCAAGGGGCGCCAGTTCGATCCCTGGCCTGGGAAGATCCCATGTGCCGTGGAGCGGCTGGATTGATGTGTCCAATGACCGAGCCAGAGCTCTGGAGCGCATGCACCCAGAACTGGTGCTCTGCGACAACAGAGGCCACCGTAATGGGAGGCCCACAAGAGCCAAAGAACAAAGACGGATGAAAATAGAGAAATCAAAGACCAATAGAAGTGGTTCGCCCATCCCCCTCCCTCCCCACCCCACCCCCTAAAAAGATAAATAAATTAATAAATAAATAAATAAAGTATTTCCTGGCCAAACGGAAACTCGGTGACCTTGGAGGTACACTGCGTACCCTCTTTCCAGACTGCCAGCCTTCTGATGGAAGGCTGGTGAGCAGAAGGGCCCCCGACTGAGCATTAACAACGTTCTCACTATTCACGGTCCTTCAATTCTGGGAAGTCGCTGTAAATCTATGTAGTGAGGCTGAGATGCGGCTCAGGGGAAATGAGGGATCAGGTTTCTGAGGGCCCCTGGCCACATTTTCTCTACTTTGTTCTGTAAATGTTTCTGCGTAAAGGTACCTTCTATAATACCCATTTCTTACAGATGATGAGTTATGTGTAATGTTTATTGATGACAATAGAGTAGCCAACCAGGGCTCAGTGTTTCCTGGCCTGAGGAGGCTCTGTTGAAATTTTCCATGGGTCTGGGAGGAGGGTGGTGTCTTCAGAGCTGAGATTCATGGCTCCTTTCCCCACAGCCCTAGACACAGTGAGATTTTCTCAGCCAGTCAACCCTGCAGCCTCCCAGGAGGTGACCTGGGCTCCCCGTGAAGGCTCCTGAAGAGCACCTTACCCAGTTACCTCCATTCGTCACAGTGGAGATTTTCTCATCCAGCCTTCCCCCAAGAGGCCATTTTTAGGAATGGACCCAAGAGCAGGGGCTGGCTGGGCACCGGGGACATAGGGCTGATGACTGACAGCACTGGCCTGGGGTTAGGGGAACGGGTTCTGGTCCTATTATCTGGTCTTCCTGGCTGTGTGACCCAGGCAAGTCACTGCCTCTCTCTGGGCATCAGTAATAAAAACACATGGACTTACTATGACTTCTCAAAGAATTATTTCATTCTTTCCTTTTCATTAACTGAAGCTTAAGGTCTCAAGACTTAAAATGGGTAATAAGTCAGCCAAAGGTCCTTACCTCTGTGGGGTCTCCATGTAAATCAAGAGCAAAAAAATTCTGTGAAGACAAAGACAGAGGTTGTGGATGAGAAGGCTTCCTGGGAGCAAAGCTGATCTTTGTGAGCTGTGCCCAGAGGTATCCAGCTCTCCCTCCTGGTGCCACCCCGCCTGGGTGGAAAGGAAGCGGGCAGGACAGCGCTCCCCTGGGCACGAGCACAAGGTGTAGGTGTGGACAGGGGAGGGGAGCTCTGGAGAGGACTGCTGTTGGTGCTGTCCTGCCCTCCGCCCATCTCCCCTTTTTGTTCCTCTGGACAACAGCACCCAACTTTCCTTTGGGGGACCCTGTTTCCCTCCCTCTCACTCCACGATCCTAGGCATCTGTATGTGACCTCTGGTGCACCAAACCCCTGAAGAGGGATTACTCCAGGGATGCACATGGGCCCATGTCAGTTCAGTAGCGTTTACCCCAAACTTGCTGCCATTGTTGGGAGAGAGGATTTCTAAGCAGATAGGACGTAAGACTAAAGTACTGTTGTTGTCTTCAGCCTCCCCAGGGGACAGATCTGTCCCAGAGTGAAGCCAACACAGAAAGGTCAAAGCTCAGGGATAGAGACAGATTCTTAATAATAGCTTATGTGCGTCCAGATCAGCCATGCCTGAAGCCATCAACTCCCCGGCTTTTCAGTGAGTTACTTGACGATTCTGTCACAGCATATTCCTCTCTTCTCAAGGCATTTTGAGATGAGTTTTCTTATATTGTATTAGAAAATCCTGACTCACACAAGCTTACTGAGATTCATCCCACCCCCCACTTCTCTTTGTTGTGAGCTCACCAAGATGGTACTAGTTTCATTGTGACACTGTAGCTAACAGGCCCGAGCAGTATGTGGAAAATCCCAGAATAGATCCTTCCATTATGAGTTGTAGCCCCACAATCCTGATGCGTGTGTGTGTGTGTGTACTGGGGAGAGAAAATAATCATGGAAATACTCCCACATGATCTCAGAAGAATAATATGGACTCTAAGGGTCTCTGAGTTTTCCCAAAGTCACCAACTCTCCCCTCATAAACTGGATCTCTTGTGCCACATGAAGAATTGCTGAAAGAAATTTATACAACCAGAAAACAGTTGTGTTTTGATCTTTGCACACAGTGGTCACCTCATCTGAGCTTGAGAAACCAGGATCCAAGGCTTCCTTGGACTTAACCCATGAAAATAGAGCAGAGTCCAGTGCTGGAAGCTGGCCCCTGGGAGTCCAGGAGGGTCCTCAGAGGCCAGGGCCCGGACAGAGAGTCCAGGCGCTCAGGCTACTCCGATAGCCGCCCCCCGCCACTGGCTGTAAGCATGGTGCTCTCTGGGCGTCTGTCTTGCGGGAGCTTCCTGTGATGACCTGTCATCACAGCCACCGTCAGTCCTGACATGTCCCCTTCTCTGTGAACCGTCCCTGCCTATAATACAGTGACTGCTTCCCCGCTCTGTAATCCCAGAGCACGGAGTCCACGTCAGTCTATGTGTGGGCTTCTCCTCCACTAGTTCCTTGTGAACAGGGACTAAACCCAGCTGCATCTGCATCACCGCGCCGTTCCCTCCCCATATACACTTGGCAGAGATGGAAAGGCGGCTGCACGGATGGGTGACCCTCCCCATATACACTTGGCAGAGATGGAAGGGCAGCTGCACGAATGGGTGACATTAGTGAATATATGGAGCATGGGTGAGCTGGGGGACAAGTGCACAGATGGTGACAGCTCTCAGATTAGGTGACGGATGGATCATTGATTTTAGAGAGACGGATGATGAAATACAGGTACATGGATGATGGAAATAGGTGAATGAATGTTATAGATGAACTGATATCAGACTGATGAAAAGATACTGATGACTTGGATTCACTGGTGCATGGACAGATACAGAAGATAATGAATGAATTGATGTATGGATGAGATGAACAGCTGGTGGATGAGTGGGTAGATATACAGTTATGACAGAAACACAATTGAGGCAGACATGAAGAAAACTAGAAAACGGGGCCACCCCTGGGTCATAATTGAGGTGGTTTCTAAGTTAACCAAGACAAATTGTGACAATGTTTCTGAACATATTTGTTCTAAGAACCCCATGGCAATTACCTCTGAGAATATGTAAGGTTTCATTTCTTAAAAATATATCAGAAAACAAGATTGGAAAAGTAAGTGTTGATAAATCTGACGGGTCACTGCAACTGGATCTCTTGTGCCACATGAAGAATTGCTGAAAGAAATTTATACAACCAGAAAACAGTTGTGTTTTGATCTTTGCACACAGTGGTCACCTCATCTGAGCTTGAGAAACCAGGATCCAAGGCTTCCTTGGACTTAACCCATGAAAATAGAGCAGAGTCCAGTGCTGGAAGCTGGCCCTGGGAGTCCAGGAGGGTCCTCAGAGGCCAGGGCCCGGACAGAGAGTCCAGGCGCTCAGGCTACTCCGATAGCCGCCCCGCCACTGGCTGTAAGCATGGTGCTCTCTGGGCGTCTGTCTTGCGGGAGCTTCCTGTGATGACCTGTCATCACAGCCACCGTCAGTCCTGACATGTCCCCTTCTCTTTGAACCGTCCCTGCCTATAATACAGTGACTGCTTCCCGCTCTGTAATCCCAGAGCACGGAGTCCACGTCAGTCTATGTGTGGGCTTCTCCTCCACTAGTTCCTTGTGAACAGGGACTAAACCCAGCTGCATCTGCATCACCGCGCCGTTCCCTCCCCATATACACTTGGCAGAGATGGAAAGGCGGCTGCACGGATGGGTGACCCTCCCCATATACACTTGGCAGAGATGGAAGGGCAGCTGCACGAATGGGTGACATTAGTGAATATATGGAGCATGGGTGAGCTGGGGGACAAGTGCACAGATGGTGACAGCTCTCAGATTAGGTGACGGATGGATCATTGATTTTAGAGAGACGGATGATGAAATACAGGTACATGGATGATGGAAATAGGTGAATGAATGTTATAGATGAACTGATATCAGACTGATGAAAAGATACTGATGACTTGGATTCACTGGTGCATGGACAGATACAGAAGATAATGAATGAATTGATGTATGGATGAGATGAACAGCTGGTGGATGAGTGGGTAGATATACAGTTATGACAGAAACACAATTGAGGCAGACATGAAGAAAACTAGAAAACGGGGCCACCCCTGGGTCATAATTGAGGTGGTTTCTAAGTTAACCAAGACAAATTGTGACAATGTTTCTGAACATATTTGTTCTAAGAACCCCATGGCAATTACCTCTGAGAATATGTAAGGTTTCATTTCTTAAAAATATATCAGAAAACAAGATTGGAAAAAGTAAGTGTTGATAAATCTGACGGGTCACTGCACAGTTGGTTATTGTGTTATTTTTCTGTCCTTGCTAACATCTGAGATACCTCAAACAGAGAAAGACACTCAGATCCAGACACTGACTCTGCTCCTGGGAGGGGAAAAATTGCCCCAGGAGTTTCCCCAGGGCAAGGGGACAGCTGAATGGTGAAGCCTGGGGCCGCACCGAAAGGCTGGGGTGGCTGCGTCTCCACGAGGGTGAGTGCACCTACCATCTTCAGCATTATCTCCATGAGCTCCTCCTCCGTCTTCTGGCGCAGGCAGTGAACAAGGACAGCCGAGGTGGTGGTTTTGCACCCAGCAACGCCAGCAATTTTCTGTAGAGATCACAGGTGACAGCAGACGTCAAGAGCTCCATCAGTAACAAGGTGTTTGGTCCCAACCTCAGTTTCCACACACAGCCCGTGCTAGGAAACACCCCAGCCAGCAGGCCCTGGGTCCCAGGCACGCCAATTGCACTCCTCCGCCTCTGCTGCCTTATCTCTGTTAAAGTGGACATAAAGATCTCAAAGCTGAACACCTGAAGAGAGGCAGGGTGGAGGGGGGCTTAAGAGCATGGAATCCAGAATCCCACTGTCCAATTCAAGCCTTAGCTCATCTGATTAAAAGCCATTTGGCCTCAGGCCAGACACCTGCAAAGTGCAGCCAGAGGGGAAGATGCCGAAGATCAGAAGGCAGGCGCCATGATGGCGGGACCCCGGAGAGTGTCCACGGGCCGCCCGGCGCCTGGTCCAGTGTCGGACATACGTCAGTGGTCAGTATGCATTTGGTGGAAGAATAAAAAGGCACAGGAAGAGGTAGAGGAGAGAGAGCAAGAGTGAGAAGAGTCTCAGATTCTTCATTCTGCAATTTCTGGACCTCTTTGATAGCAAAATCCAGCCCCATTTCTGTCACATTCATTTCATTTAGATAAATTCCCCCTTATTGACTGATCCTTGATTAACGGGCTTTGGCTGTTAATAACCAAAAAATTCTGAAAAACATTCTCACAACTGCTAAAACTGCACGGAGTATCTCTTCTTCCTTTTCTACTTATCAGTCCCTTTAAGTCTGTGCTGCACCCACACCTCCAGCAAACCAGCTCTCACAGCCCGCCCCAAACGCCCTGTACCACTGACTCCAAGCACTCTTCTCAGCAGGGCCTCCCTGCTGCTCACCCTTCCTGGGCTCCCTAACACTCTCCAAATAAGACAAAGTCCTCCCCGGGTCCTATGCAGCACGGCCCTGCCAGTGGCCCCGTCCGCAGCTCTCTCCACCTTCTGTCTGTACTTTCTGCTCTGCCCATACCTGCCTTTCTCACTATCTCTTTGGAGATGCCTGCTCCTGCCATGGGATGTTTGCACAGACTGTTCCCTCCTGTTGGATATTCTTTTCTTACCAAGCATTTGCTTATTGTTCTCATCTCAGCTTGTTGATTTTTTTTTTTTTTTTCTTTTTTTGCTCAGGAATCCCTTCCTGATAACCTCCCCACAGGCACTGGACTAAGTGCCTCTTTCATACTCAGTTATGACCTCAGATACCTCCTCTGTTGCTCTAGTCACGGTTGAGAATTTGTAGAATTATTTAATCACTAATCTCCTCCTTAAGAACAGACTCTAGAATATCAGGTTATCACAAAACTAGAATTCTCAGGAATCCAGTCTAGTCACCAGGTCCTCAGGGAGGAAACACCTCAGGCCCACACAGTGTGAGTGAGTTCACTCGGTCTCAGACCTCAAGAGAGACAACACAAAAGGACACACATTCAGCCCAGCATGACCCCTGGCACTCTTTGGGAAGAGTGTTCAGTGGAAAGTGCACGGGTCTGGCAGTCCCGCATCATGAGCCTGCATCCAGCTCTGCCCTCATCTCTTGCTGACCTTGGCAAGTGCGTCAGCTCTCTGCCCCAGTGTGCTCAGCAGTAGAACTGTATCCTTGTCCTCCCCGTTCGGCCATCCTCACTTCTAATAATCTTTGAGGATGTCAGCTGGACCCCACTGTAAGAACGGCCCTTGACAACCCCAGGAGAGCAGAGCAAGGTGAGGGGACAGTCCAGGGTGAGACCTACCTTAGCTATAGCCTTCGAGTCCTTCTTGACCAGGCCAGAAGTGAGGGCCACACCACTCTCAGAGATGGCCCGGTGGAAGAGATTCTTGGCCAGGGGAGATAACACCTGGGAGGAGAGGGGCGAGAAAGGGAGTTTGTGCTCGAAGGGAGGGCTCTTCAAGAGCTCAACCCATCCACAGCCCTGTCCTGGGCTGTTCCCATGGAGACCGTGGGCCTGGCTTCTGTAAGAAAACCTTAGCTGGAGGGAGGCAGGAGCAGAGTGAGGGACAGAACAGGAAATGTGTGGCGGTGTCCACTGATTATAACAATCAATAGTATCTGAAAGGCAGCTTAGCAACTCCTAGCAACACTTTAGAGGCACAGTTTTTTTTCTTTTTTTCTTTTTTAACATTTATTTATTTATTTATTTTGGTGGGGGTGGGGAGGGAGGGGGATGGGCGGGCCACTTCCACTGGTCTTTCATTTGTCTAGTTTCATCCATCTTTGTTCTTTGGCCCGTGTGGGCCTCCCATCGCGGTGGCCCCTGTTGTTGCAGAGCACTGGCTCTGGGCGCATGCGCTCCAGAGCGCCGGCTCGGTAATTGGACACATCGGTCCAGCCACTCTGCAGCACATGGGATCTTCCCAGGCCAGGCATCAAACCGGCGCCCCTTGCACTGCAAGGCGGTGTCCTTACCTACTGGACCACCAGGGAAGCCCAGAGGCACAGTTCTTATAGCAACTATACTCCAGTAAGGATTAATTAAAAAATCCAAGTAAAAAAAAAAAATCCAAATACATAAAGATTTTTTAAATGGCTGGGAATATTTAAAATAAAATACAGGCACAGTTCTAATTTCCTGTTTCCATTACTGATAACTTAAGACAATAAACATGGTGGTACACAACAAATTTTAATAATGCTCATGCTTATGATATTAAAAATTAAAAATAACCTAAGGTTGATTGGATAAATAAGTTAGTTTTCATTCTTACAATGAAATTTGTTTCACATAAAATATGAAATAGTGTTTAATGCTTTAAAAATTTTAAATTTTAATCAGAAATTTCCTGGGGACCTACTCTAATAATCTTTGAGGATGTCAGCTGGACCCCACTGTAAGAACGGCCCTTGACAACCCCAGGAGAGCAGAGCAAGGTGAGGGACAGTCCAGGGTGAGACCTACCTTAGCTATAGCCTTCGAGTCCTTCTTGACCAGGCCAGAAGTGAGGGCCACACCACTCTCAGAGATGGCCCGGTGGAAGAGATTCTTGGCCAGGGGAGATAACACCTGGGAGGAGAGGGGCGAGAAAGGGAGTTTGTGCTCGAAGGGAGGGCTCTTCAAGAGCTCAACCCATCCACAGCCCTGTCCTGGGCTGTTCCCATGGAGACCGTGGGCCTGGCTTCTGTAAGAAAACCTTAGCTGGAGGGAGGCAGGAGCAGAGTGAGGGACAGAACAGGAAATGTGTGGCGGTGTCCACTGATTATAACAATCAATAGTATCTGAAAGGCAGCTTAGCAACTCCTAGCAACACTTTAGAGGCACAGTTTTTTTTCTTTTTTTCTTTTTTAACATTTATTTATTTATTTATTTTGGGCGGGGGTTGGGTTGCAGAGGGAGGGGGGCGGGCGGGCCACTTCCACTGGTCTTTCATTTGTCTAGTTTCATCCATCTTTGTTCTTTGGCCCGTGTGGGCCTCCCATCGCGGTGGCCCCTGTTGTTGCAGAGCACTGGCTCTGGGCGCATGCGCTCCAGAGCGCCGGCTCGGTAATTGGACACATCGGTCCAGCCACTCTGCAGCACATGGGATCTTCCCAGGCCAGGCATCAAACCGGCGCCCCTTGCACTGCAAGGCGGTGTCCTTACCTACTGGACCACCAGGGAAGCCCAGAGGCACAGTTCTTATAGCAACTATACTCCAGTAAGGATTAATTAAAAAATCCAAGTAAAAAAAAAAAATCCAAATACATAAAGATTTTTTAAATGGCTGGGAATATTTAAAATAAAATACAGGCACAGTTCTAATTTCCTGTTTCCATTACTGATAACTTAAGACAATAAACATGGTGGTACACAACAAATTTTAATAATGCTCATGCTTATGATATTAAAAATTAAAAATAACCTAAGGTTGATTGGATAAATAAGTTAGTTTTCATTCTTACAATGAAATTACTTGTCTACACATAAAAAATATGAAATAGTGTTTAATGCTTATATAAATATTTATCTTGCTCTATATTGCTAGGAAAAGTTTGTGTTTGAAAATTTCCAGTGGACTTCCCTGGTGGTCCAGTGGGTGGAGAGTCCGCTTTGCAGTGCAGTGGGCACCGATTCAATCCCTGGCCCAGGAAGATCCCACGTGCCACGGAACGGTTGGACCAGTGGGTCCAATTATGAGCCAGCACTCTGGGGTGCATGTACCCAGAGTTGGTGCTCTACAGTGAGAGAGGCCACTGCAATGGGAGGCTCACACAGGCCAAAGAATAAAAGATGGATGCAAATAAATATAAAAATAAAAGAGGCATGATGGGAAAACATTATTATAAAAAAGATTTCTAGCTAGGGCTTCCCTGGTGGTCCAGTGTTAATGCAGACAGAGGACACAGGTTCAGTCCCCAGTCCACGAAGAACCACATGCCCAGGAGCAGCTAAGCCCGTGTGTCACAACTTCTGAAGCCCTTGCACCTAGAGCCTGTGCTCCACATCAAGAGAAGCCATGGCAGTGAGACCCCCTACCCCGAGCCCAACACAGAGTAGCCCCACACTTGCTCCAACTAGAGAAAGCCTGTGTGCAGCAACAAAGACCAAACACAAACAAAAAATTTTTAAAAGTAAAACATTCCAGCTAGATTGATAAGTAGATAGATGGACAGACAGACCCATATGGTGAATCATGGAAAAGAAATAGAAAATACAGATCAAAATGAATATCCATAGATAACGGAATTGTGAATGATTTCTTTCTTTGAGATTTTCTGTACTTTGCCTTTTTTCCACTTTATGAAATATAAAAATATTTTCCTCTGAACGCTTAACTGTGAAACCAAGATAGGTTTTTAAAATGCAATAATAGACTTCCCTGGTGGTTCAGTGGTTAAGACTCCAAGCTCCCAGGGCTGGGGGCTCAGGTTTGATCCTGGTTGGGGAACTAAGATCTCATATGCGAAGTGGCCAAACAAAAACAACATAAAGCAGAAACAGAACTAACCTTCTGCTCAACTGTGAGGTACCTGAGGGTTTCTTGCAGCTCTCAGCACCTTCTAATCTGTGTTTCCATCCCTGCTTCGCTCAGTGCCGTTCTCATTCCCATTCCCCACGCCACACTCCCAGGACCCGTCTGTGTCCTATGCCCCCTGTCCCAACCAAACCCCATCCCATCTGCCGACCCCTCCACATCCCTCCTTTTGCCCCCAGCCCAGCTCCATCCCTCAGCCCCAGAGACTGCTGTCCTCCCTCCTGGGCACAGATGAGCCACTAGACCACCTCACAGGAGGCCCCCAACCTGTTCTTAGTGCTTGTGGGCCCTTGAACTGTAGGCCTGGCTTCAAGCCAAGCAACAACACTCTGCCCATCTTCACGGTCACCTCCTCCTATTAATAATTAATACCCAGCCCTATTTCCTAAGAGACGTGAGGTGAGCAGTAATGGCAAATTGACTAGGGAGGAGGGTAAAAGATCAACCAACGTAGAACAGGAAGAGTGTCTCTGCAGCCGTGGCTGGAGATGTGGCCCAGGAGGCTAAGCTGAGCCCTGAGCTTCCTGGAGGCCAAGGGAAGAAAGCCCATTAACTTTTCACCATCCGACGCTGCCCAGAGTACGGTCGACCTTGAGTCCGGGTCCCAGGACCAGACTGGCTGGTCTGCCAGGGTCCCACCAGCAGCCACATCAGGGCCAGGAAGACTTACAAGAACAGAGACACTTTCCCCTCCTGCTGACTCTCCAAAGATGGTCACAGAGCCTGGATCCCCTCCAAAGTTGGCAATGTTCTCCTGGACCCAGTGCAGGGCGGCCACCTGGTCCAAGTGACCCCAGTTTCCCCGGCTGTGTTCGTCCCCTGTGCTGTGAGTAAGAGAACAGGGCGGGGTTGAGAGCAGAGATGTCAGGGCAGGGCCCCCAGGACCACAGATGGGGCTGGGGGTCCAGGTGAGCCTTCTGGAGCAGACTGGGTTTCCATAGTCCTGACACTGGGTCTTCACCTGCCTCCTGTCCTGTTCTGCTATAGGGCTCTACACATCCACCCTTCATCTGGAACCCAATTATGAGGGCACCCGGATGTCTTAGTAGGGAATCTAGCAAAGATCCCCTTGAGGGCTAGCCTGACCAGAGTGAGGTCCTAGCACCCTCTGAGTGAGGTCCATTGCACCCTAGTGGGAGCAATGTGTCATAAGGACCAGTGTCTTACCTGAAGAATCCCCAGATGCCCAGGCGGTACTGAATGGTCACCACCACCACATTTTCGTGGGCAGAGAGGCAGCCCATCATAGGGGAATCCCCATCCCATCTGCCGACCCTCCACATCCCTCCTTTTGCCCCAGCCCAGCTCCATCCCTCAGCCCCAGAGACTGCTGTCCTCCCTCCTGGGCACAGATGAGCCACTAGACCACCTCACAGGAGGCCCCCAACCTGTTCTTAGTGCTTGTGGGCCCTTGAACTGTAGGCCTGGCTTCAAGCCAAGCAACAACACTCTGCCCATCTTCACGGTCACCTCCTCCTATTAATAATTAATACCCAGCCCTATTTCCTAAGAGACGTGAGGTGAGCAGTAATGGCAAATTGACTAGGGAGGAGGGTAAAAGATCAACCAACGTAGAACAGGAAGAGCGTCTCTGCAGCCGTGGCTGGAGATGTGGCCCAGGAGGCTAAGCTGAGCCCTGAGCTTCCTGGAGGCCAAGGGAAGAAAGCCCATTAACTTTTCACCATCCGACGCTGCCCAGAGTACGGTCGACCTTGAGTCCGGGTCCCAGGACCAGACTGGCTGGTCTGCCAGGGGTCCCACCAGCAGCCACATCAGGGCCAGGAAGACTTACAAGAACAGAGACACTTTCCCCTCCTGCTGACTCTCCAAAGATGGTCACAGAGCCTGGATCCCCTCCAAAGTTGGCAATGTTCTCCTGGACCCAGTGCAGGGCGGCCACCTGGTCCAAGTGACCCCAGTTTCCCCGGCTGTGTTCGTCCCCTGTGCTGTGAGTAAGAGAACAGGGCGGGGTTGAGAGCAGAGATGTCAGGGCAGGGCCCCCAGGACCACAGATGGGGCTGGGGGTCCAGGTGAGCCTTCTGGAGCAGACTGGGTTTCCATAGTCCTGACACTGGGTCTTCACCTGCCTCCTGTCCTGTTCTGCTGTAGGGCTCTACACATCCACCCTTCATCTGGAACCCAATTATGAGGGCACCCGGATGTCTTAGTAGGGAATCTAGCAAAGATCCCCTTGAGGGCTAGCCTGACCAGAGTGAGGTCCTAGCACCCTCTGAGTGAGGTCCATTGCACCCTAGTGGGAGCAATGTGTCATAAGGACCAGTGTCTTACCTGAAGAATCCCCAGATGCCCAGGCGGTACTGAATGGTCACCACCACCACATTTTCGTGGGCAGAGAGGGGCAGCCCATCATAGGTGGACGCCCCGCCCAACAGCAGGCCTCCTCCGTGGATCCACACCATCACCTGGATGGAAGGATGCCACCACACGGGTTACAGGAAGCAGAGCTGGGGAAGAAGCTCAGAGGCTGTCTGGCTGGGTTCTCAGGCACCACCTCTGCCGTGCCCCCTGGTGCCCCTGTCTCCTCTGCCCCAGCGCCACCTCCTCCCAGAGCTCTTCATGCTGGAGAACAGCCAACACTAAGAGCATCATCTTGGGCTTTCCCTGGTAGCTCAGTGCTGAAGCGTTCGTATGCCAATGCAGGAGACATGGGTTTGATCCTTGGCCCAGGAAGATCCCACATGCTGCGGAGCAATGGACCCCGTGAATCACAACAATGGAGCCTGTGCTCTAGAGCCTCGGAGCCGCAACGATGGAGCCCGTGTGCCCCAGAGCCCGAGTTCCACAACAAGAGAAGACACGGCAACAAGAAGCCTGCTCACCGCAACTAGAGAGGAGCCCCCACTCCCTGCAACTAGAGAAGAGCCTGTAGCAGCAGTGAAAACCCAGAATAGCCACAAATAAATAAAAAAGAGTGCCATCTTCCCCTCAGTATTGCCACCCTCCCCACCCTGGGACCGCTCACAAGGCTCCACACACTCGGCACATAGCAGCCTTGGTTAGAAGCTTATTTCAGCTCCATCTTAGCTATCTTTTCCTTTTTAAATCAAACTTTTCACATGAATGAATGATTGTGCCAAGAACCACACGCCCTGGGTGGTACCTCTTCTTAATATGCTTTCCTGTTGCCTCCTTCACTCTGCAAATCTAACCCATCCTCCAAAGCCCAGCCTAAAAGCCGCCTCCTCCAAGAAGTCTTCCGCCATTTACTGAACAGTGTCTGATAACCTTCTAGGTGTCAGAGACTGTGGTCAACAACTGATGATGAGAGTGAACACAGTAATTCATAATATACAGCCCTGAATTTAAGGAGTTCCAAAGCAAGAAAGTTACAATGGCGAAAATAATATTATAAAAATGTAGTTAATATAAAATCAAAAAACTCATAAACAAACTATGTGCCAAGTATTGTTCTAAGCATTTAAAAATAAATCATCTATTAGACATGGACTTTTCATTTCATGGAAAGGAAAACTGAGGCACTTAACCACCAGTTAATAGGCAGCGGTTAAGTGGAGGTCATGCAGTTAATAGGCAGTGGAGACAGGAACTGGACCCAGCAATCTGGTACCAGAGTCCACATGTCGAGCCGCCCAGCACACAGCAGTCCATTGTCATGGCAGAGTAGCTTGGCTGCGGAGGCAGGAGGAATTTCTTCCCTTCAACTCAATCAAGAAAACTTGTGATGTGCCAGACACTGCCATAAATCTTGACATCTATCACTGAACACTCGTGTGTGATTATCCCTGATCTGAGGAAACAGAGCCAGGTCTCTCAGCTAGAAAAAGGCAGGATCAGGATCTACACCCAGGCCCTGTGGTTCCAGAGCCTGTGTCTGTAGTTGAGGTTCTCCAGCCTCAGGTTCCTGGAGCCCCAGCTCCTCCGACACCTCCGAATCCTGCCCATCTCTGGGCGGAGGGACTGGGTTTGCAGCCAGCTCTGAGTCCAGGCTGAGCCAAGGGCTGGTCAGCCGTGATTGGCTGAGGAAGCCAGGCCAGCCTTCTGCAGATGCTCGGAGGCAGGAGCTGTGTGCATGGTTTTCCCGTCCTCCTTTCTCTTAACCCCCTCTTCTAGCTACTGCATGGGAGCACTAAGTATTTTACACGGGGAGGAATGAATCAATTAATGGTTGTTTCCACCTCTTTGAGCTTCTAGTCATGTGTTCACAGGTGCCCTCCTCCGCATCTGGGCACCATGCCAGGGATGTTCCTGGATAAGGGAAGGTGCTCACACCCCTGACTCTACCCTCCTGACTCCTCCTTTCCCAGCATATCTGCCCCACCCTCCAGCCTGAGTCTGGAAGGCTGCCCTGCCTCTGGGCCTCCATTTATTCTGGAAATGCTGCCTCACTGGGTCACCCGCCTGGGCCAGAGACAATTAGGAAGTGAAATCAGTACAAGAAAATCTTGATTGTTGGCAAACGAAAGTACCTCTTTGTGGCTCCCAGCTTGGCCCCTCTCTGACACAGGAGTTGAGAGTTGTCAGAGAGGATCTGTGCGTGCTAAGGCCACACACAGGCTCCACTGCTCGTGGGTGTCAAAGGGCTCATGGCTGTTTCAGGAGCCCCGAGCTCCAGTCCTGCCAATCCTACTCTGTGGCCTCACCTTCCCCTCACTGGGCCTCAATTTCTCTATCTGTAAAGAAGACTTCCCTTTTTGGCTCATCTCCAAGATTCCTTCCAGCTCCAACTTCATTGGAAATTACGTTTTACCTGCTCTGGGTAACAGATTCTTAATCTGGCAATTAAGAGTTCTCATTCTTACCCATTTATTAACATGAGAGACTTCAGAAAATTGAAATGTGCTTTATAGCAATCTCCCCCAGAGGCCCTACTCTGCCCAAAGGAAACTGAGGTGCGGACAAGCTGTGTTCCCAGATGTCAGGTTTGGCTGTGGTGGTAAAGAACACCCTGGGGCCCCTGGAACAGTTTTGGCCCAACACCCACCCATCCCCTTCCAGTCTTGACCAGTGGTTCCCACTACTTACTGGCAGTTGGCTTCTCTTGCTCAAGTCTGCTGGGGTGTAGATATTTAGGTAAAGACAGTCCTCAGAAAATGTGAGGTTAATGTTCTCCTTTCTGTTCAGAAAGAGATCTGAGAGGAACTGCGCCTTCACTGGGTCTTGGGAGCACCTGCAAGGGGAAAGGAGAGAGAAATTTTGTGGTTCAAACAGTTAACCAAGGAGATGTCTCCTGTGGTCACCCGGGCCTTAGATGGGCAGCTTCAGGCCAGTAAGTAGAGTTCTTCTTACCAGACTGAAGACACTGGGTTAGGTAGGAGTCTATCTGGTATATCCTATGGGGCTCCTCAGGCTCACCTAGGTCTCCCGGGACCATGTACAGTGAGACCTGACCTTCTTTCCTTCCTGAAGCCTTTGCAATGTCCTGGATCAAGGAAGGAGGCTGCCTAATGTGCTGACGGATATGGAAAAGGACCATTCCTTGCATGTCAGCGTCACCCGCCTGGGCCAGAGACAATTAGGAAGTGAAATCAGTACAAGAAAATCTTGATTGTTGGCAAACGAAAGTACCTCTTTGTGGCTCCCAGCTTGGCCCCTCTCTGACACAGGAGTTGAGAGTTGTCAGAGAGGATCTGTGCGTGCTAAGGCCACACACAGGCTCCACTGCTCGTGGGTGTCAAAGAGCTCATGGCTGTTTCAGGAGCCCCGAGCTCCAGTCCTGCCAACCCTACTCTGTGGCCTCACCTTCCCCTCACTGGGCCTCAATTTCTCTATCTGTAAAGAAGACTTCCCTTTTTGGCTCATCTCCAAGATTCCTTCCAGCTCCAACTTCATTGGAAATTACGTTTTACCTGCTCTGGGTAACAGATTCTTAATCTGGCAATTAAGAGTTCTCATTCTTATCCATTTATTAACATGAGAGACTTCAGAAAATTGAAATGTGCTTTATAGCAATCTCCCCCAGAGGCCCTACTCTGCCCAAAGGAAACTGAGGTGTGGACAAGCTGTGTTCCCAGATGTCAGGTTTGGCTGTGGTGGTAAAGAACACCCTGGGGCCCCTGGAACAGTTTTGGCCCAACACCCACCCATCCCCTTCCAGTCTTGACCAGTGGTTCCCACTACTTACTGGCAGTTGGCTTCTCTTGCTCAAGTCTGCTGGGGTGTAGATATTTAGGTAAAGACAGTCCTCAGAAAATGTGAGATTAATGTTCTCCTTTCTGTTCGTAAAGAGATCTGAGAGGAACTGCGCCTTCACTGGGTCTTGGGAGCACCTGCAAGGGGAAAGGAGAGAGAAATTTTGTGGTTCAAACAGTTAACCAAGGAGATGTCTCCTGTGGTCACCCGGGCCTTAGATGGGCAGCTTCAGGCCAGTAAGTAGAGTTCTTCTTACCAGACTGAAGACACTGGGTTAGGTAGGAGTCTATCTGGTATATCCTATGGGGCTCCTCAGGCTCACCTAGGTCTCCCGGGCCCATGTACAGTGAGACCTGACCTTCTTTCCTTCCTGAAGCCTTTGCAATGTCCTGGATCAAGGAAGGAGGCTGCCTAATGTGCTGACGGATATGGAAAAGGACCATTCCTTGCATGTCAGCGTCCAGACCAGCACTGTATGTCACCTGCTTCAGGGTGCTCATATTCTGCCCACAGGGAAACATGTTCTCATCCAGAGGAAATTCCCAGAAGCCAGGAGAAATCACTCAAATGGCAGATGTTTAGGAAATTTTTAAAAATACTCTTATTCTGAAATGTCATTTCTTGGAACTTATCCAATAATATTTATGAATATGCATGAAGATTTAGCTATAGGATGTTCATCAGAGTGCTATTTATATCATCAAAAACACCAATATCAGTGAAGAAGCTCAAGAGAAGGGTAAAGAAATTGTGATTCAATACACAATGTGACAGAATGATTAAACATCAGGTTGTGATGTTTAAGGACACAGGATGATGTTCATGATATACTTCCATGAACAAAACATGCACTGAAATCATCTATACCATGTAATATGATACTGTGATATAAGAAGAAATATGTATTTGATCTTTCTCCAGCTTTGCTGAAGAACTCCTTAAACCCTTCTATTGATAATTTCCTGAGTGGTGTATACTATTGGGTGAATGAGGTGACTTTTGGGCCTCACCTAAGGGCAGGAACTGGTTGCCAGAAGAATAACTCTTTGCAACCCATGGAATTCTCCAAGCAAGAATAATGGAGTGGGTAGCCTTTCCCTTCTCCAAGGGATCTTCCCAACCCAGGGATCGAACCCAGGTCATCTGCATTGCTGGCCGATTATTTACCATCTGCGTCACCAGGGAAGCCACGTCACTAAGGGCAGGAACTGATTGTTAGAAAAATAACTAGGTGATTAGAGGATAGCAATCTTCTGATAGAACTCCCTGAACTCTGGAAAGAGGACATGGGCTGGAGAGGAATCAATCACCAATTATTTCAATAATCCCACCCACTTAATGAAGCCTCTATAAAAACTCAAAAGGTTACGTTCAGACAGTCCTGGTTGGTGAACCAGATCTCTTTTATATCCTCTGCACTGCATAGCATGTGAGATCTTACTTCCCTGACCAGGGATTGAACCCCTTGCAGTGGAAAGGAAGATTCTTTTTTTTTTTAAAGATTTATTTATTTATTTATTTTTGGGGGGTGGGGTGAGGTGGGGGTGGGGTGGGGACGGAGGGGGCTGGTGGGCCACTTCTATTGGTCTTTCATTTCTCTGTTTTCATCCATCTTTGTTCTTTCGCTCCTGTGGGCCTCCCATCATGGTGGCCTCTGTTGTCGCAGAGCACCGGCTCTGGGCGCATGCGCTCCAGAGCTCCGACTCGGTAATTGGACACATCAGTCCAGCCGCTCTGCGGCACATGGGATCTTCCCAGGTCAGGGATCGAACCGGCGCCCCTTGCACTGCAAGGCGGTGTCCTTACCCACTGGACCACCAGGGAAGCCTGGAAAGGAAGATTCTTAACGATAGGACCACCGAGGAAGGCCTCAGAACTCTCTTAAGTGCTTGACCGTGCTGGGTCCTCCACCAGGGACCTCATCTTATTGATTTCTTCATCTGGCTAATGGTTATTATCCTTCAACAGCCTTCATAATAAACTGGTAATCTAGTGAAGAAACTAGTTTCCTGAATTCTATGAGCTTTTCTGGAAAACTAATAGAACCCAAGAAGAGGGTCATGGGAAACTCTAACTGAAAGCCAGTTGGTCAGAAGCACCGCTGACTACTTGGAATTCCATCTGAAGCAGAGGGAGGCTTTGTGGGACTGAGCCCTTAACCTATGGAATCTGATGCTGTCTCTGGAAAAAGTGTCAGAATTAGTTGAATTGTTGGACACACATGTAGTGTGCAAGAATTGCTTTTTGGTGTGGGAAACACACACATTAAAATTAGGCTAAGCCTTAACCTAAGGAATCTGATAGTATTTCTGGCAAGAGCTTATCAGAATCAGTTGAATAGCTGGAAACTCATATGGCATGGAAGAGTTGCTTTTCGTGTGGGGAAAACACCCGTTAGAAATGGGTACAGAAAATCATGTGATTCCATCTTAAGGGAGAGAGTATGGAACAGACAAAAAACTGAAAAAATAGTATCTAAAATATGAACAGGAGTTCTTGCTAGGTGGTGGAATTGTGTATGATTCTCATTTTCTTTATTTACCTGTACTTCCTCATTTTAAACAATTAATGAATTAATTAATTAATTTTATTTATTAATATTTGGCTTCACCATGTCTTTGCTGTGGCATGTGGGGTCTTATAGTTGCAGCAGGGGAACTCATAGATGTGGCACATTAGCTCACTGACCAGGGACTGAATCTGCGCCCCTGCATTGGGAGTATGGCGTCTTAGCCACTGGACCACTAGGGAAGTTCCCTCACTTTTATGTAATAAGGGTGTATTACTTGTTACCTGCAATCAGGAAACAAAAAGAATGAATATTATTTTAAAAGAAAGGGAAGAAGTAAGGAGAGTAGAGAATAAAGGAAAAGAATGAAGCAAGAGGCAGGACTCTGGCAATTATTACAAATCTCTTGCTGGGATGAATATGGTTTGAATCAAAGCTTGCAGACATTCGGTGTGCCTTAGGAAACAGCATAAGTTTTCTTTGTCCAAATTGTCCAGATAACTAGAAAACATCAATCATGGTTCTACTTGCATGCATTTAGGTAGCTAGACACATTGGGGAGTTGAGAACTTGTCCAATCAGCACCCCAAAGCACTGTCTACCTACACATCTCCTGGCCCAGCTTACTCCCCACTATGGTGAGTTCGAAAAGGAAAATAAGTAGAATGGTGAAAATTCATAAAGGGAAACCTCACTTAAATGCAGCAGGCCGGGCAGGAGGGTTAGTTCTCAAGAGCATACCACTCCACCTCAATACAGATCTCTCTAGGAAGAGACAGACTTAACCTCTGGCTGGAAGTGACAGGACTTTACTATGACCAAGATTTCCTCCTTGCCTGCCAACAGCTCAGCCAATGGGAGACTGTCATTACTAAGTTAACCTGGAATAAGTTTCTGGCAAGAGCTTATCAGAATCAGTTGAATAGCTGGAAACTCATATGGCATGGAAGAGTTGCTTTTCGTGTGGGGAAAACACCCGTTAGAAATGGGTACAGAAAATCATGTGATTCCATCTTAAGGGAGAGAGTATGGAACAGACAAAAAACTGAAAAAATAGTATCTAAAATATGAACAGGAGTTCTTGCTAGGTGGTGGAATTGTGTATGATTCTCATTTTCTTTATTTACCTGTACTTCCTCATTTTAAACAATTAATGAATTAATTAATTAATTAATTTTATTTATTAATATTTGGCTTCACCATGTCTTTGCTGTGGCATGTGGGGTCTTATAGTTGCAGCAGGGGAACTCATAGATGTGGCACATTAGCTCACTGACCAGGGACTGAATCTGCGCCCCTGCATTGGGAGTATGGCGTCTTAGCCACTGGACCACTAGGGAAGTTCCCTCACTTTTATGTAATAAGGGTGTATTACTTGTTACCTGCAATCAGGAAACAAAAAGAATGAATATTATTTTAAAAGAAAGGGAAGAAGTAAGGAGAGTAGAGAATAAAGGAAAAGAATGAAGCAAGAGGCAGGACTCTGGCAATTATTACAAATCTCTTGCTGGGATGAATATGGTTTGAATCAAAGCTTGCAGACATTCGGTGTGCCTTAGGAAACAGCATAAGTTTTCTTTGTCCAAATTGTCCAGATAACTAGAAAACATCAATCATGGTTCTACTTGCATGCATTTAGGTAGCTAGACACATTGGGGAGTTGAGAACTTGTCCAATCAGCACCCCAAAGCACTGTCTACCTACACATCTCCTGGCCCAGCTTACTCCCCACTATGGTGAGTTCGAAAAGGAAAATAAGTAGAATGGTGAAAATTCATAAAGGGAAACCTCACTTAAATGCAGCAGGCCGGGCAGGAGGGTTAGTTCTCAAGAGCATACCACTCCACCTCAATACAGATCTCTCTAGGAAGAGACAGACTTAACCTCTGGCTGGAAGTGACAGGACTTTACAATGACCAAGATTTCCTCCTTGCCTGCCAACAGCTCAGCCAATGGGAGACTGTCATTACTCAGTCAATTAAAAACCACTACATAACAAACTCCCGGTTTCCCCCAATGGACTTTTTGTTTATAACAGTGCCTCCTAATTTCCCCATTGCCTCTCTAAAGGAATTTCTTTTCATTTGTTTTACCAGACTTGCATGCGGTTTGCCATAGTTGCATATCCCCAGTGGTAATTTTTTGCTGCTCCCAGATAAACCCCTGATTCTGCTGGAAAATATCTGGTTGTTTTAGGTGAACAGAATCATTGCTTTGAAACCCCTAACCTGCTCCACTTTCTACTTTTTCTCACACTACTTACCATATTCTGACATATTACATATTCTACTTATTATTTTGCATACTGCTTACTATCTTTCTGCCCCTGCTAGAATGCAAAGTGGAAATTTTGTTCTGTTTACTAATAGATTCCAGGAAACTAGAAGATGCCTTGGTTCCTTCCGGCATCCCTTTGAAGCTAACATCCCCATTGAGAGATGCCAAAGCCACATCCCCGACTTACATGGGAGGGTAAGACGTGGTATCCTTTACAAAGATCCATGGTTCTGCAGGCTGCGGCGGAGCAAATCTCAAGGGTCCAAGAGGAGGCTTGGCAAAAGGGACTCCCAGGAAAACGGCCACGGGCTGTGAGTATCCTTCTAAGTTGACGTATTTCCCCAGGACTCTGCCTTGTGGGGTATCCACAACAGGCGGTGAGGGTGGCAGCCCAGCTGGACATTAGGAGGAAATGACACATCAGTGGAGAAAGTGAACTGGATTCTAGGTGGATTCTATGCTTTTGCCATGTGATCTTGAATGTCCCCTCAACTCTCTAAGCCTCAGTTTCTTCTTATATAAAAGAGGGTGAAGCTAACTGTCCTTTCTAATTCATAGGGTTATCTCAAGGAACAAACTGGAATTGGAGGGGTAACAGCAACAAATGAGACATAAATGCATGAAGAAGAGTGGCTGGGAACGAGGAAGGCATTCAGTCTCCACACTTAGGAGCTCTGGAAACAATCATGCACTGGATCCAGTGCTGAGCTGAACACCTGGGGAGAGGATGAACAAGAGGCGCGTGCTCTTCTCAGACACCTGAGCTTACCTGGAGAATGAGTCACACACACACCTGAACTACTGCTGGGAGCAAGTGCTCCATGTCCTCAGAGGAGTCCAAGTAAGGTCCCATAGGAGATAGAAGAGGGAGCGAGGCCCTCTGACTGCTGGCTTCAGGGAAGCAGTGACCTCGGTTCTGGGGCGTGCCTCCTAATTTCCCCATTGCCTCTCTAAAGGAATTTCTTTTCATTTGTTTTACCAGACTTGCATGCGGTTTGCCATAGTTGCATATCCCCAGTGGTAATTTTTTGCTGCTCCCAGATAAACCCCTGATTCTGCTGGAAAATATCTGGTTGTTTTAGGTGAACAGAATCATTGCTTTGAAACCCCTAACCTGCTCCACTTTCTACTTTTTCTCACACTACTTACCATATTCTGACATATTACATATTCTACTTATTATTTTGCATACTGCTTACTATCTTTCTGCCCCTGCTAGAATGCAAAGTGGAAATTTTGTTCTGTTTACTAATAGATTCCAGGAAACTAGAAGATGCCTTGGTTCCTTCCGGCATCCCTTTGAAGCTAACATCCCCATTGAGAGATGCCAAAGCCACATCCCCGACTTACATGGGAGGGTAAGACGTGGTATCCTTTACAAAGATCCATGGTTCTGCAGGCTGCGGCGGAGCAAATCTCAAGGGTCCAAGAGGAGGCTTGGCAAAAGGGACTCCCAGGAAAACGGCCACGGGCTGTGAGTATCCTTCTAAGTTGACGTATTTCCCCAGGACTCTGCCTTGTGGGGTATCCACAACAGGCGGTGAGGGTGGCAGCCCAGCTGGACATTAGGAGGAAATGACACATCAGTGGAGAAAGTGAACTGGATTCTAGGTGGATTCTATGCTTTTGCCATGTGATCTTGAATGTCCCTCAACTCTCTAAGCCTCAGTTTCTTCTTATATAAAAGAGGGTGAAGCTAACTGTCCTTTCTAATTCATAGGGTTATCTCAAGGAACAAACTGGAATTGGAGGGGTAACAGCAACAAATGAGACATAAATGCATGAAGAAGAGTGGCTGGGAACGAGGAAGGCATTCAGTCTCCACACTTAGGAGCTCTGGAAACAATCATGCACTGGATCCAGTGCTGAGCTGAACACCTGGGGAGAGGATGAACAAGAGGCGCGTGCTCTTCTCAGACACCTGAGCTTACCTGGAGAATGAGTCACACACACACCTGAACTACTGCTGGGAGCAAGTGCTCCATGTCCTCAGAGGAGTCCAAGTAAGGTCCCATAGGAGATAGAAGAGGGAGCGAGGCCCTCTGACTGCTGGCTTCAGGGAAGCAGTGACCTCGGTTCTGGGGCTCACAGTAGTGGCAGGAGTGACCAGGGAGGTGGATAAGAGGGTATAAAGGTTTAGACAGAGATGAGACAGTGCAGAGGTAAGGCTCTGAGACAGCAAAGCATGGGCCTGCCTGGGGCAGAGCGATGGGCGTATTTGGGTCAGGAAGAGTAACAGGGGTGGGGCATCAACCGGGAAGAGCCATGTTCATGTCTGGGATGGTCACATATGCCAGGTCAACCACTGGGGCTTTATTTAGGAGGCAGGTGAGCAGCAGTGGAGTAAGAGAGTGACACCATCAAGAGGCTCCTTCCCACGACCCTAAGCACAGCCATCCAGAGGGAGTGAGACTGGGGGTCACATTCTGTCAGTCCCATTCCCGTGGAGAAGACGCTTCTTTCTCACTGAGCTGAAATGTGTCTCTTGCAGCTGCCACATCGGTCCTGGTCCCCCTCGCTTGGGGATGTCCTACCCCTTCATGTGGCAGGTGGCCTTAGTGACCCCTATTCATCCCATCCCTCAAGTTTCTCTTGTCGGTACTCAACAGCTTCAGGGTTTTTCAAAAGTATTTTAACAGGAGATGATTTCCAGTCTCTCATCCTTCCAATTGGTCCCTTTTAGATACAGACAAAAGGTCACCCTTTCCCTTAAAGTACATGGCCAGAACAGAAAAGAGTAACACAGGTTTGGTCTTACAGACAAATCCAGTGATAACCTTCAAAAGAGGTGGGCAGGGGCTTCCCTGGTGGTCCAGTGGGTAGGGACATCACCTTGCAGTGCAAGGGGCACCGGTTCGATCCCTGGCCTGGGAAGATCCCACGTGCCGCGGAGCAGCTGGACTGATGTGTCCAATTACCAAGTCGGAGCTCTGGAGCGCGTGCGCCCAGAGCCAGTGCTCTGTGACAACAGAGGCCACTGCGATGGGAGGCCCACACGGGCCAAAGAACAAAGATGGATGAAAATGGATAAATGAAAGACCAATAGTAGTGGCCCGCCCCTCCTCCCCAACCCATCCCCCCTTCCTCCCAAAAAAGAGGTGGGCAGGTGCCCAAATGGCAAGGGTGAAAAGGTGGCCAATGGGCTGCAAGGCCCAGGCAACCATGGTGACAGCCATGGTTATCACTGTGTCATATGTACTGTGTGCACCCTGACCTCCTTCACCAGGCCCTCCACACCAGCCACTATCTTCCCAATGACGGCAGGGCAAAGTCTCTGAACACTGGGCTCATATCCTAGCCTGCTGAAATAGGCTACTGTGCCACTTGCAAACCTGCTTATCCTGTCTCACCTCTTCCTTTCTCACCAGAAACCAAGACAAAGCATCTTACTCCCAATTTCTTTTTCTTTCCTCTGCCTGGAGACTCGCCCTAGTCCTCACCACCTGACCCACCATGGTAAGGCCATACCCACTCCTTCAGAGAAATGTGAGACAATAGTCAACTTTTCAATGACAGTTGGTTCATTATCTGTGGGTCTTAGAATATCCCACACTGTCTATCAATATACCGCCTTTTAAAAATACTCTGTATCTCTTTTTTCACTTTCTTATTTCAAGTACTCTTTAGAGGCAAAGCCTATTTTCACCTCACAAGAGCCCAGTGAGGTAGACAGAGTTGTCACCTCGAATTTTCTTTTAAAATCTGGCTGCACCAGGTCTTAGCTGAGGTAGGCAGATATTTAGGCATGTATGTGAGATCCAGTTCCCTGACCAGGGATCAAACCCAGGCCCCTGCATTGGGAGCACACACTCTTAGCCAATGGACCATCAGGGAAGTCCTGTCACCCCCTTTTTTTTTTAAATTTAAATTTTGGCCTTTTTTATTGGTCTTTATTTTCATCCGTCTTTGTTCTTTGGCCTGTGTGGGCCTCTCATTGGAGTGGCCTCTCTCGCTGCAGTCTGGGCGCATGCGCTCCAGAGCGCTGGCTCATCATTGGACACACTGGTCCAGCAGCTCCGCAGTATGTGGGATCTTCCCAGGCCAGGGATTGAACCAGTGCCCCTTGCACTGCAAGGCAGACTCTTTACCCACTGGACCACTAGGGAAGCCCTCAATTTTGAGATGCAAAATTGAGGCACCTAAAAGGGATATCCCTTGTCTAAGAACAAATAGCTACTAAGTGTTGAACCTGGATGGGGACCCACATGCTAGATGTCCAGAGCCAGCATTAGTATTCTGATAAGGCTTCCTAGGTGCCTCAGCACTAAAGAATCTGCTTGCAGTACAGGAGACGGGCGGGGCGGGGGGGGGCACCCTCCCCACACCAGCCACTATCTTCCCAATCACGGCAGGGCAAAGTCTCTGAACACTGGGCTCATATCCTAGCCTGCTGAAATAGGCTACTGTGCCACTTGCAAACCTGCTTATCCTGTCTCACCTCTTCCTTTCTCACCAGAAACCAAGACAAAGCATCTTACTCCCAATTTCTTTTTCTTTCCTCTGCCTGGAGACTCGCCCTAGTCCTCACCACCTGACCCACCATGGTAAGGCCATACCCACTCCTTCAGAGAAATGTGAGACAATAGTCAACTTTTCAATGACAGTTGGTTCATTATCTGTGGGTCTTAGAATATCCCACACTGTCTATCAATATACCGCCTTTTAAAAATACTCTGTATCTCTTTTTTCACTTTCTTATTTCAAGTACTCTTTAGAGGCAAAGCCTATTTTCACCTCACAAGAGCCCAGTGAGGTAGACAGAGTTGTCACCTCGAATTTTCTTTTAAAATCTGGCTGCACCAGGTCTTAGCTAAGGTAGGCAGATATTTAGGCATGTATGTGAGATCCAGTTCCCTGACCAGGGATCAAACCCAGGCCCCTGCATTGGGAGCACACACTCTTAGCCAATGGACCATCAGGGAAGTCCTGTCACTCCTTTTTTTTTTTAAATTTAAATTTTGGCCTTTTTTATTGGTCTTTATTTTCATCCGTCTTTGTTCTTTGGCCTGTGTGGGCCTCTCATTGGAGTGGCCTCTCTCGCTGCAGTCTGGGCGCATGCGCTCCAGAGTGCTGGCTCATCATTGGACACACTGGTCCAGCAGCTCCACAGTATGTGGGATCTTCCCAGGCCAGGGATTGAACCAGTGCCCCTTGCACTGCAAGGCAGACTCTTTACCCACTGGACCACTAGGGAAGCCCTCAATTTTGAGATGCAAAATTGAGGCACCTAAAAGGGATATCCCTTGTCTAAGAACAAACAGCTACTAAGTGTTGAACCTGGATGGGGATCCACATGCTAGATGTCCAGAGCCAGCATTAGTATTCTGATAAGGCTTCCTAGGTGGCTCAGCACTAAAGAATCTGCTTGCAGTACAGGAGACGGGCGGGGCGGGTGGGGTTCAATCCCTGGGTCCGGAAGATCACCTGAAGAAGGAAATGGCAACCCACTCCAGTATTCTTTCCCTCGGAAATCCACAGAGGAGGCTGGTGGGCTACGGTCCGTGGGGATATAAAAGAGTGTGACATGACTTGGCCCAAAACAAGAAAGATCTGTTCCTGGATTCTGGTAAGGACCTGCTCTGTATCCATATTAATAATCAAGAAGGAAAGACACAGAGGAGCTCGCCAAAGTCCTCAGGGATGCAGGAGGTGAACTGCCGGGCCTCCTCTGGCATGGCATTGCCCAGTCAAGTCTAGGGTGTTTACCATCCCGTGACTCCTGCCTTGGGGGACACGCTGGGCTAGAGGGTCCAAGTTCACAGAGCGCGCTGCTGTAGAACCTGGCCTGCCTCTGCTTTGCCCTCTACGCATCTCCTTCACCTTGTCCCCCAGAAGGACTTCCAGAGATGCCCCCGCTTATCTGCCTTTCAGGAGGACTCACCCCAAGCTGTGAAAGTAGTGAGGGAGGTCAGGACCAGAGCGAGGTGCCACATCGTGGACAGACAGCTGCTCCTGTGCCTGCAGATCTCTGCACTGCTCACAGAGGCTGTTCCATCCCGTGACCCAGCCCCCGCTCCCAGCTCCCTCCCCCAGCTCCTGCCCTGGTCGCTCAATAGGCTAAACAGGAGATAACAGAACAGCCTCTCTCCTTTGTGGGCAACTGGGTGTGTGAACCACGCCTACTAAGAGTTTACCCTCTTTTGAATCAACAACCTGGACTGAACTCTCCAATTACAGGTAACCACAGACTCCAGTATGTGGGATCTTCCCAGGCCAGGATTGAACCAGTGCCCCTTGCACTGCAAGGCAGACTCTTTACCCACTGGACCACTAGAAGCCCTCAATTTTGAGATGCAAAATTGAGGCACCTAAAAGGATATCCCTTGTCTAAGAACAAATAGCTACTAAGTGTTGAACCTGGATGGGGATCCACATGCTAGATGTCCAGAGCCAGCATTAGTATTCTGATAAGGCTTCCTAGGTGGCTCAGCACTAAAGAATCTGCTTGCAGTACAGGAGACGGGGCGGGGGCGGGGTGGGGTTCAATCCCTGGGTCCGGAAGATCACCTGAAGAAGGAAATGGCAACCCACTCCAGTATTCTTTCCCTCGGAAATCCACAGAGGAGGCTGGTGGGCTACGGTCCGTGGGGATATAAAAGAGTGTGACATGACTTGGCCCAAAACAAGAAAGATCTGTTCCTGGATTCTGGTAAGGACCTGCTCTGTATCCATATTAATAATCAAGAAGGAAAGACACAGAGGAGCTCGCCAAAGTCCTCAGGGATGCAGGAGGTGAACTGCCGGGCCTCCTCTGGCATGGCATTGCCCAGTCAAGTCTAGGGTGTTTACCATCCCGTGACTCCTGCCCTGGGGGACACGCTGGGCTAGAGGGTCCAAGTTCACAGAGCGCGCTGCTGCAGAACCTGGCCTGCCTCTGCTTTGCCCTCTACGCATCTCCTTCACCTTGTCCCCCAGAAGGATTTCCAGAGATGCCCCCGCTTATCTGCCTTTCAGGAGGACTCACCCCAAGCTGTGAAAGTAGTGAGGGAGGTCAGGACCAGAGCGAGGTGCCACATCGTGGACAGACAGCTGCTCCTGTGCCTGCAGATCTCTGCACTGCTCACAGAGGCTGTTCCATCCCGTGACCCAGCCCCCGCTCCCAGCTCCCTCCCCCAGCTCCTGCCCTGGTCGCTCAATAGGCTAAACAGGAGATAACAGAACAGCCTCTCTCCTTTGTGGGCAACTGGGTGTGTGAACCACGCCTACTAAGAGTTTACCCTCTTTTGAATCAACAACCTGGACTGAACTCTCCAATTACAGGTAACCACAGACTCTTCAAACAACTTGTTTCATAAGTGTTTCTCCTTCCTTAACTCTATCTTAGTGCTCTGTGAGCTTCCCAAGGCAGGTGCAAGCAGACTGAGGCCTTCAGACAAGCGGAGGCTTTGGTCAGGGGTCCTCAGAACAAAACTTTTAGAGCATCTCCTAGCCCCACAGGTGTCTGGCTCTGGAATTAAGTGGCTTCAGGTTCAGGGTTCCGTGTCCTTATTTTGGAAGCATCTTACATTTCATCCCCTCTGACACCTCAATTAATTCTACAGTACTTGTGCCAAGTGACTCAGCTTTCTGTTGCATATCTCCAGGCTCAGGGAACCCATTGTCTCTGGAGGCATGGATCCCGGAGAGAATGTTCTTACACAGAAGGGGTCGTCTTTGGCTCAAATTAGTCATTCTTTGATCCCTCCGTCCTTTGTTCCATGTATTCATTATTTCATTTATTTATTAATTCTCCAGACAGTTACCAAATACCTGGCACTAAGTGTTACAGGGCTTCCCAGGTGGCACTAAAGAACTCATCTGACAGTGCAGGAGATGTGGGTTTGATCAGTGGGTGGGGAAGCTCTCCTGGAGGAGGGCGTGACGACGCACTCCAGTATCCCTGCCTGGAGGACCCTATGGACAGAGGAGCCTGGTGGGCTACAGTCCACGGGGCAGCAAAGAGTTAGTCTGCAAGCACGCAAGAGGCAGGGGAGGTGACAGGTAGGTTGCCATGCAATGTGAAAGCATCAAGTAGAGGGACGCAGAGTGCTCTGGTGCACCTGTGATGGTGCCGCTGACCTACCAGGGAAAAGAGGCAGATGCTCAAAGCCTATTTAATAGAATCTTTAATAGAATCTAATAAATGGGACATTCTCTAAGTCCACTCTGGTTTAGCTGGTTGAGGAAATACTATGCCTTCATGCAAACTAGTGAGGCACACCTCTACTTAGTGACAAGGAAAGGCAATGATGATCTATTGTGAAGGGGAAAAACAATTATAATTTTATTTGGACTGCATTAGGATACTGTTTGCCAATTCCGCAAAATTCAAACACAGGGACTTCCCTGGCAGTCCAGTGGTTTATACTCTGTACTTCCACTGCAGTGGGAAGGGGTCTGATATCTGGTTGGGGAACTAACGTCCTGCATGCCATGTGCTGTGGCCAGAATTTTTTTTTTTTTTAAATCAAACACAGAGTCACCATATTTACCCAGCATTTCCAATCCTAGGCATATGCCAACAATAGTGGAGAATACATCTGTACAAACACGTGTACACCAAGAGCAGCATTGTTCATAATGGTTGAAAGTAAAAAGAACCCAAATGTCCAGGAACTGATGAATGCACAAATGAAATACTATCTATCTGTACAATGCAATATTATTGAAACATGAAAGAAATGAAGCACTGACACATGTTAAACAGGAATGAGCCCTGAAAATACTGTATATTATGCTAATGGAAAAGACCCTGATGTTGGGAAAAATAGAAGGCAAAAGGAGGAGGGGACGACGTAGGATGAGATAATTGAATGGCACCACTGAGCTAACAGATGAGCTTGAGCAAGCTCCGGGAGACGGTGAAGGACAGGGAAGCCTGCAGTCCATGGGTCGCAAAGAGTCAGACACGACTGAGCGACTGAACTGAACTGATGCTAATGTAAGACATCAGACATGAAAGAACAGACACTGCATGAATCTCTTTATATGAAATGTCTAGAGTAAGAAAATCCAGAGAGGCAGAAAGTAGCTCAGAGTCAGCCGCAGGCCTGGCGTGTGTGGGAGAATGACGTGGGAGTGCTACAGGGTAGAGGCTTCTCCTCGAGGTGGAGAAATAGTTCTGAGATTACATAATGGTGATGGCCGCACGGTTCTGCAAATAAACTGAAAACCACTGAACGGTCTGCCTTCAAAAGGCAAATTTTGAACTTCCGTGGTGGTGCAGTAGTGAAGGCTCTGTGCTTGCTATGCAGCAGGTGAGGGTTCAATTTCTGCTGGGGCATTAAGATCTCACATGTCACACAGTGTAGCCAAAAATAAATGAATGAATTTTTTAAAAGATGAATTTTATGGTATGTGGATTAACTTTCATTAAATAACTATTTTAATAAATCTAGTCTTCCCAGATGGATCAGCAGGTAAAGAATCCTCCTGCAGTGCAAGAAGCACGGGAGAGGCAGATCTGATCTTGGGTGGAGGAAGAAATGGCAACCCACTCCAGTATTCTTGCCTCAGAAATCCAGGCCAGAGAAGCCTGATGGGAAACACCTTACAGATGCCCCACTGTGTGACCAAACATACCTGAGAAGCTCTTCTTGGCATCCAGAAAGGAAACATCAGTCTTGGCTTGGCCAGTTCCAGTGGCAAGACACCCATCTGAGAGCTCCCTGTGCTGACTTTGCTCTGAATCTTTAAAAGCTACTCCCTAGATCAGACTGAAATCCCGCCCTTTCTTGAAAATTCAGCCCTTTTCTGCTTGAAAGCTGCAAACAGATTTAGATTTGAAGGGAATTTCCCATCTCTTTCCTATCAGGAACCCGTGTACCTGAGCCTTGGTTCCAGATCGAGGACTTCATGTCATCCTCTGCATAGCGATGGGTATCCTGCAGCTGAAGGCCCTGGTGTGTGTGTGCTAAGTGGCTTCAGAACTGTCCAACTCTTTGCAACCCCAGGGACTGAGCCCGCCAAGGTCCTCTGTCCATGGGGATCCTCCAGCCCAGGATACTGGAATGGGTTGTCATGTCTTCCATCAGGGAATCTTCCCAACCCAGGGCCTGAACCTAGGTGTCCCACATTGCAGGAGGATTCTTTACCTTCTGAGCCACCATGGGCTAAGTGAATCCTAATCCATCCAGGTGTTCTGCCCCGCTGGCAGTTAGTGGGAGGACTTGTTTTTGACGTTCAAGAGAAAGGGGAGTCATGTGGCTCAGAAGGTAGGACCCAGGCAGCCTACAGGTGCCCTGTGTGAAAGGCCAGTTGTGCTGCGTGCATGGGTCAGGCATCCTTGTTCACAGGCACCCTGCCCCTTCCTGAAAAGGGGCAAGTTATCAACACGCTCTGGGATTCCTCTTCCTTCTTCCTACAGAAAAGATAGCAAGACTTCCCTGGGGGTTCGGTGCTAAGAATCCGTCCATCAGTACAGGAGACAGGGGCTCGATCCTTGATCTAGGAAGATCCCACATTCCACGAAGCATATAAGCCTGTGTGCCACAACTACTGAGCCTTTGCTCTAGAGCATGTGCTCTCCGACCAGGGAAGCCACCACAAGAGGAAGCCTGCACATAGCAACTAGAGGGCAGCCGCCACCCATCCCAGCTAGAGAAAGCCCACACGTAGCAACCAAGACCCCGTGCAGACAGATATAAATAATTAACTAATTTACAAGATTATATTTCTATGCGGGGGAATAAATGAGCTAGTGACCTTGTTCTGAGCACAGGCGTTCTGAACAGTGTCCTTTATGATCACTATATCCACACTGACACTAATGCACAGGTAGTACTTTGGCTCTCTGTAAGGGCCTGGAAATAGGCTCACAGCCCAGAGTCTGAGGACGGAATCGAAACGACCCTGCCTCCCCTCCTGGCCATGCCGTGCTGATCGTGATGTCCCTGATGTTGATGCTGCCTCTCCTTATTCAGAGCTGCAAGGATGCTCGGAGATGGTCCAACTCTGCTCCTGGCCGGAGAGATGGGAGGCTGAGGGCCAGACAGGTCACTGAGTATGAGAGGGCTCTGACAGCCAGCTCAGTCCTCTCCCACTGCTGCTTCGGGGCCAGGTCTTCGGTGCCCTCACCTGTCCTGGGTGACATGGTGCTGGTGGGGGTGAGGCAGGAGGTGGCAGTCAGCCTGCAAGCGTGTCAGTCCAGCCTGGGTCACTCAGTCACATACTGTGACCTCCCTGTGCCTCAGTGCCCTCTGCTCTAAAGGGCAGACTAATCGTGTCTGGCTCTTGGGATTAAAGAATGGAATACGTGTAAAGAAAGTCATCATAAATTTGGCACTTAGTATCTATAGTATCAGTTATTAATTTACTATTATTATAGCAGAAGAGACAATTTTCTCCTTCAAACAACCAAGCAAGGATAGTAGGCGTAGCTCTCGGTTCTGTTGTCCTCCTCGACCCTGCGGGCATGTGACCTGGTCCCCCGAGAGCCTTAGCCTCCATGCACCTGAAGAGGCACTGCCACTAGAGACTGAAAGCCATAAGCAAGAGAGCCTAGGTTCTCCTTACACATACAGAAGGATCCTGCCCTTTCTGCTGTCACCTGCTCCAGGACACCTTACATTTTCTTTCCAATGACTCACAGTTTCTTGGATATATTATCTGAAAACTAAACTCGTAACAGCTACTGAAAAGGAGAGTCAAGACAGTAGACCAATGATTCCTTTTGTTTCACAGTGTCGCCCCAGGATTGAGCCTTGAACAGGTAGTTTTCCAAAGGGAGGACTATAAATAATTAACTAATTTACAAGATTATATTTCTATGGGGAATAAATGAGCTAGTGACCTTGTTCTGAGCACAGGCGTTCTGAACAGTGTCCTTTATGATCACTATATCCACACTGACACTAATGCACAGGTAGTACTTTGGCTCTCTGTAAGGGCCTGGAGATAGGCTCACAGCCCAGAGTCTGAGGACGGAATCGAAACGACCCTGCCTCCCCTCCTGGCCATGCCGTGCTGATCGTGATGTCCCTGACGTTGATGCTGCCTCTCCTTATTCAGAGCTGCAAGGATGCTCGGAGATGGTCCAGCTCTGCTCCTGGCCGGAGAGATGGGAGGCTGAGGGCCAGACAGGTCACTGAGTATGAGAGGGCTCTGACAGCCAGCTCAGTCCTCTCCCACTGCTGCTTCGGGGCCAGGTCTTCAGTGCCCTCACCTGTCCTGGGTGACATGGTGCTGGTGGGGGTGAGGCAGGAGGCGGCAGTCAGCCTGCAAGGGTGTCAGTCCAGCCTGGGTCACTCAGTCACATACTGTGACCTCCCTGTGCCTCAGTGCCCTCTGCTCTAAAGGGCAAACTAATCGTGTCTGGCTCTTGGGATTAAAGAATGGAATACGTGTAAAGAAAGTCATCATAAATTTGGCACTTAGTATCTATAGTATCAGTTATTAATTTACTATTATTATAGCAGAAGAGACAATTTTCTCCTTCAAACAACCAAGCAAGGATAGTAGGCGTAGCTCTCGGTTCTGTTGTCCTCCTCGACCCTGCGGGCATGTGACCTGGTCCCCCGAGAGCCTTAGCCTCCATGCACCTGAAGAGGCACTGCCACTAGAGACTGAAAGCCATAAGCAAGAGAGCCTGGGTTCTCCTTACACATACAGAAGGATCCTGCCCTTTCTGCTGTCACCTGCTCCAGGACACCTTACATTTTCTTTCCAATGACTCACAGTTTCTTGGATATATTATCTGAAAACTAAACTCGTAACAGCTACTGAAAAGGAGAGTCAAGACAGTAGACAGAAAATCATATACAGATTCCTTTTGTTTCACAGTGTCGCTCCCAGGATTGAGCCTTACACAGCGAGAAGCGCTGAAGACAGGTAGTTTTCCAAAGGGAGGCTCTCTCACTTTCTCTTTCAACTGTGCGGGGACACGCAACAACAAGACAGAAAGGAATCAAGTTCTAGAACTGTGAGCCGGCCTGTGAGCCTCCTTGTTCTGTGGGTAGTTTTCCTTTGAGAAACTGACTCCCAGCTAATACTTCCCTTAAGGTTTCTTAGAATTCAAAGAGCAAAAGTAATTCACAAGGCTTGGCAGAGACTCTAGGGTGTGTAATTATTAGGAAATTGTCAGGAATACTGGCTGGCAAACACCCAGTAGTCAGTCGTCTTTGGTATTGAATGCCAGGTCTGCCTACCTCCCTGGGAGCCATCTTAGGATCAGGGATCCTTCGTCCTGGAGCGCGGAGGACCCGTTCCAGCTGAGGAGGGTCGCTGGAAAACAGAGGCAACGGAGCGCCGCCTGGAGAAATGCGCCACCAGCCCTTCAGGAAAGAATGGAAGCGAGGACCAGAGGCTGAAGGCAGTGGTGCTGTTACACGAGGCGTTCCAGGAAAAATGCTGCGAATCGACCGACCGTGGCGACCCAGGCGGGCCCTGTCTGGGAACACCTGGGAAGGGGAACCGGTGGGGTGGGTCACGTCAACCTCGGGCTGAGGCCCCGCTCCCCGGCTTCAGCCACCAGGGACATGAGCCGGAGGGAGACGGGGTTTGTTCTTAAGTTCTGGGAATGGGTGACCCTGAGGCCGGTGGCGCGGGGTCTGGGGCGGGGAAGATACGAGGACAAACAACCAAGCAAGGATAGTAGGCGTAGCTCTCGGTTCTGTTGTCCTCCTCGACCCTGCGGGCATGTGACCTGGTCCCCCGAGAGCCTTAGCCTCCATGCACCTGAAGAGGCACTGCCACTAGAGACTGAAAGCCATAAGCAAGAGAGCCTAGGTTCTCCTTACACATACAGAAGGATCCTGCCCTTTCTGCTGTCACCTGCTCCAGGACACCTTACATTTTCTTTCCAATGACTCACAGTTTCTTGGATATATTATCTGAAAACTAAACTCGTAACAACTACTGAAAAGGAGAGTCAAGACAGTAGACAGAAAATCATATACAGATTCCTTTTGTTTCACAGTGTCGCTCCCAGGATTGAGCCTTACACAGCGAGAAGCGCTGAAGACAGGTAGTTTTCCAAAGGGAGGCTCTCTCACTTTCTCTTTCAACTGTGCGGGGACACGCAACAACAAGACAGAAAGGAATCAAGTTCTAGAACTGTGAGCCGGCCTGTGAGCCTCCTTGTTCTGTGGGTAGTTTTCCTTTGAGAAACTGACTCCCAGCTAATACTTCCCTTAAGGTTTCTTAGAATTCAAAGAGCAAAAGTAATTCACAAGGCTTGGCAGAGACTCTAGGGTGTGTAATTATTAGGAAATTGTCAGGAATACTGGCTGGCAAACACCCAGTTGTCAGTCGTCTTTGGTATTGAATGCCAGGTCTGCCTACCTCCGTGGGAGCCATCTTAGGATCAGGGATCCTTCGTCCTGGAGCGCGGGGGACCCGTTCCAGCTGAGGAGGGTCGCTGGAAAACAGAGGCAACGGAGCGCCGCCTGGAGAAATGCGCCACCAGCCCTTCAGGAAAGAATGGAAGCGAGGACCAGAGGCTGAAGGCAGTGGTGCTGTTACACGAGGCGTTCCAGGAAAAATGCTGCGAATCGACCGACCGTGGCGACCCAGGCGGGCCCTGTCTGGGAACACCTGGGAAGGGGAACCGGTGGGGTGGGTCACATCAACCTCGGGCTGAGGCCCCGCTCCCCGGCTTCAGCCACCAGGGACACGAGCAGGAGGGAGACGGGGTTTGTTCTTAAGTTCTGGGAATGGGTGACCCTGAGGCCGGTGGCGCGGGGTCTGGGGCGGGGAAGATACGAGGACCCAGGAGCTGCATTCCTAGAGGGCCGGTAACAGGTGTCGGTTAACGCCAGGAACATGCGAGGGCCCCGGGGAGGCTGGGACAGGGCTCACTGCTCTGCACACGGCCCTCCGCTCCAGCCGACACCCATGTGGACTCCACGCCCTGCTCCACCTGGTGCTCATGCCAGGTCCTGGGGCTGCGGGTGGTTCATGGGCGGAGCCGCGGGTCGTGTGCAGGCGGGGGCGGGGCCTCTGCGCCCTGGCCACCGCCTCTGGGCACAGGCTCCAGGCTCCCGGGCCCCACTACTGGAGGAGTGGCTCGGCTCCAAGTGCCCTGCCCCACTGGTAAGGGGCCTTTAGCTTTGTCTGGACCTCTGGGCTGGGTCTGGAGCCTGGCGCCTTCTCTGGGGAGTAAATCAGGAGGGGATGCTATTTCCTGGGACCAGAAGAGAGAACCAGAGGCTCTTCTATCTGCCTGAGTGGTGGGAGCTCCAGTGCCAGGTCCAGATGATTGGGGGCATCAGACAAACAGAGGTTTCACTCTGTTGTCATCACGAGTATGCTTTGGAGAGAGTTCTCCAATTCTCATTGTCTTTCTCTGGGAAACCCTGACAAACTCAGTCTTGAGTGATAGAACCTGGAAAAGTACTCAGAGGGGATGAAATCCAACACTCCTCTCGTTTTTGACTTTACAGAGGACTTGCTTCTAAAACACCATGGAAAAAACTCTACTTTTTTTTTCTCACCACAGTTTTCAACTTTGCTCTAAGAAATTTTAAAGAGAATACAATATGTTAAACCCATTTTTCCCGTCAACATATACGCTCACCTAAATATGTGTAGAACAAATTACCAGCATTGGAGACTTTAATCAGCTGCACATATGTTCAGTGAAGGTGTGCACCTGTTCGGGAACCCCTCACCAGTGCCCCATTGTGTGGAACACACACACCGGGTGTGGCTCCGCCCCCTCCTCCCTGGAGGGAACATGGGTTTTGGCTTGCCCAGGGCGACGGACAGGAGCCTGGACAGCTCCGTGCGAGGGCCTGACTGAATCTTTGCAAGTTCCTCCCTAGGTCTGGCTGAAATTGGCCCTTCCCTCAAAGCCAGCCCTTGTCTGGTGGAAACCCACAAACGCATTTGCATTTGGAGGGAAATTCCCAGCCATTGTCAAAGAAGGGTGGGTGTCCCTGAGACTTGGTTCCAAATGAAGGACTTCATGTCTTCCTCTGCTTGGTGATGTGTACTCAGCAGTTGGAGAGCCTGGTGGTGTTTACTAGGGAGCAATGCGTGCTGAGTGAATGTAATCGATTCCAGGTGTTCCGCCCCTGGTGATTCTGGAGGGAACTGCTACTTGATGTTCAATCCAAGAGAAAGAGGGGCTCCCCAGCAGGTCAGGGGTAAAACCCTGCCTGCCAACGCAGGAGACATGGATTAGGTCCGTGGCTTGGGGAGATCCTTGAAGAAGGAAATGGTAACCCATTCAAGTGTTCTCCCCTGAGAAGTCTCATGGACAGTGATGTCTGGCCAGGTACAGACTATGGAGTCGAAAAGAGCTGGACATGATTTAGAGACATAATAACAACCGCCTGTTCCCAGCATTTCTCACCGGTCCCTGACGGAGGTCCAGGGAGAAGCACCTGCAGTGAGTGTAAACTCCCCTGTGGGCCGTGGCTCCTGAGGGCAGTATTCTCCATACTCGCCCACAGCAGGCCTTCAGCACTTGATTCCCATTTCTGCTCACACGCACGGTGACTCCATCTTCCACCTGTTGGCAGACGGTCTGCCAGTGTTCACGTCCCATCTCTCCTCCCCTCTGCCCGGTTTCTCTGAGACTTCAGGGTAATGGTCTGCCTTGCATTCTCTCTGAAAAAGAAAAAGTCATGATTTTGAGGATATTCCTTTTTTTTTTTTTTCTGTTAAAGTTAAGTGGCATATCTTAGAGTTTCTATATCCCAGGAGAAGTCGGAAGCCACCCCAGGGATTCTGAAAGAGTGACATTTCAGGAACTCACTCCAAGGTGGTCACTGGTTGGACCTGATGTGGTCCAGGCTGCAGAAAGGGTTTAGATGAGCTGCTGGAAGAGATGACACCAAGGAAAGGCCTGGAAGGATAGTACATACGTTGAGGAAGAACTGTAGACCTGTGGGAGGACCAGTAAGGGCCACACCCATGCCAGTGTCACCTTCCCAAGGCCCCCTCTTTCCATTCCAGGGACGTCCTCCATCTGCCCCCTCCGTCTCTACAGGCAGCTCCGCATGGAGGAGGGGACAGTGCACTCTGGTCCCCCGCATGCTCTTACTGGAGGTGTTGACGGCCTAGGGGCAGGGAGCAGATGCAGCGCCCCCTCAGCACCTCCCAGGGCTCAGCCTGCTCCCCTCTCGTGTGCACAGGTCCACCCAGACTCCAGAGCACCTTCCTGCCCACGGGGCTCACTGTCTTCATCCTTCTCTCGTTAACGAGGGTGACTTATTCCAGCCCAAGACAAAGACACCGACGTGGTCTCCAAAAGAACATTTATTTCCCAAATTGAGCCCACAGAGACAGAAAATCCCTGTCCACGACCCCATTAGACAATTCCTCAGCCTCCACAATAAGATGCCTCTTTGGCCCATAAACATCTTCTATAGAACACTCCTGTCGGGTCCAGGACAAGCCTCCCGTTCACAGCTCAACATGTTTTAAATGTGGTGCCTTCTTTGTCGCCTCTCTGGACAGGAGCTCATTCCAGAAAGCCACTTCCTTGTCTTTCAGCTTCTCAGCTGCCTGAGTGTTGACACCAATCTGAAGGTACCCCTCTTTCTCGTCATACGTTGGCCAATGGGGAAGACCCTCCCCATTGGGGTTCCTGAAATAGAATCAAATAGAAACTCACCAACGCTACTCTGAGATTGTTAGGGATCCCCTGGCGTCATCTCTGTCAAAGGCTCATATACCCCTAAAGACAAGAGGCTGACCATGTCCTCGGCAATCTGGCCATTAGTGTGAGCTCTCATGTCAGAGGTCACAGGGCAGGGAGTTTGACCATCACACGTGGGAAGTTCCCCCCACCCAACAGACGTGCCCAGCCCCCTTTCCCCAAACCTGCTTTATCTTTGGAACCAGCTCACCCATTCCGAGCGAAGTTGGCCCAGAATTTCATCACCATCTTGCTGAGGTTGATCTCCTCTTCAGAGGCACCATCTGTGAACAGGAGACAAACCAGGGCTACTCAAAGTGTGGTTCATGGGCAGCAGCAGTACTTGAGACATTGTTAGAAGTTCAGAAATGGGGCCCTTACTCCCCACCTAATGAGTTAAAACCTGCAGTTAAAGAAGATCTCGGGTAATTCAAGGGCACTTTAAGCTTGTCAGTTACTGACTGAGGTGGGGCGCGGTGAAGGGCTGCAGACAATCCACAGCTGATTGTCTTGTCTTCCGTGCCCACTGGCCTGTTCCTCCCTCCTCAGGGTCACAGGTCCACCCAGACTCCAGAGCACCTTCCTGCCCACGGGCTCACTGTCTTCATCCTTCTCTAACGAGGGTGACTTATTCCAGCCCAAGACAAAGACACCGACGTGGTCTCCAAAAGAACATTTATTTCCCAAATTGAGCCCACAGAGACAGAAAATCCCTGTCCACGACCCCATTAGACAATTCCTCAGCCTCCACAATAAGATGCCTCTTTGGCCCATAAACATCTTCTATAGAACACTCCTGTCGGGTCCAGGACAAGCCTCCCGTTCACAGCTCAACATGTTTTAAATGTGGTGCCTTCTTTGTCGCCGCTCTGGACAGGAGCTCATTCCAGAAAGCCACTTCCTTGTCTTTCAGCTTCTCAGCTGCCTGAGTGTTGACACCAATCTGAAGGTACCCCTCTTTCTCGTCATACGTTGGCCAATGGGGAAGACCCTCCCCATTGGGGTTCCTGAAATAGAATCAAATAGAAACTCACCAACGCTACTCTGAGATTGTTAGGGATCCCCTGGCGTCATCTCTGTCAAAGGCTCATATACCCCTAAAGACAAGAGGCTGACCATGTCCTCGGCAATCTGGCCATTAGTGTGAGCTCTCATGTCAGAGGTCACAGGGCAGGGAGTTTGACCATCACACGTGGGAAGTTCCCCCCACCCAACAGACGTGCCCAGCCCCTTCCCAATCCTGCTTTATCTTTGGAACCAGCTCACCCATTCCGAGCGAAGTTGGCCCAGAATTTCATCACCATCTTGCTGAGGTTGATCTCCTCTTCAGAGGCACCATCTGTGAACAGGAGACAAACCAGGGCTACTCAAAGTGTGGTTCATGGGCAGCAGCAGTACTTGAGACATTGTTAGAAGTTCAGAAATGGGGCCCTTACTCCCCACCTAATGAGTTAAAACCTGCAGTTTAAGAAGATCTCGGGTAATTCAAGGGCACTTTAAGCTTGTCAGTTACTGACTGAGGTGGGGCGCGGTGAAGGGCTGCAGACAATCCACAGCTGATTGTCTTGTCTTCCGTGCCCACTGGCCTGTTCCTCCCTCCTCAGGGTCACAGAGTCACAGCCTAGAGTTTCTGCCACAATTACCCCACTTCCCAGGATGCTCTCCTTTGGGTCTTCTCTCAGTTTCCTCCCACACACATTTTCACAGAATCTGAAAAGTAACCCAGCCGCAAGATTCCCAAGGAGTCATCCGTCCAGAAAGCCCCTGGGGTGTGTTACACACAAGTTGTCTGTGACTGCTGATGGTGAAGGTCTCAAAGACATTCATGAGAAGTATTCTTTAAAATATTATAACCTTAAATATGCTTAATTTTAAAAGATATGAGATTTCGATGGATATATAGACACACACACGTTAGTCCTGGATCAAGGTTACCACCAACTCTTATTTTCACGCACATTGTGATCTGCTCTTGAGATTAGAAATTGAGTGGTTGCCTTCTAGCCCTGAGCAGGGCCCTGCAGGTGACCCATCTCCTGTCTTGCTGATGCCCAGGTCTGGATTCTAAGAGTGACCACAGTTAAGGGTCCTTGTGAATCAGATTTTCCTTCATGTACATTATATCAAGAGAAAGGTCGGGACCCTATGCCCTTCAACCCTGTTATGATGAATTCAGGAAACTAAAACCTGGAGAGGAAGAACTTGCCCAAGGTCACCAAGCCAACACTCAAACCCCAATCTCCTAATTCAAGTTTGTAGTCACAAAGGGCCATCACCTTTCAAAAATGGAGCCCCGAAGACCGAGAAGAGCTCATCCCCGTGGTCCCCGACCACCGTCTTGGGTTTCATCTCTGAAGAGGAGCTTGGGCGATACTGAAACTCATACATGTAGGTCGGGGCTCCAGCATCTGGAAGACATGGATCCACACACAGTTCATTTCAGCAGATGCACCCCGATGGCATCAAGGTCTCCAGGGGGCTGTGAGCAATCAGGAAATTGGGCGCACACCTGGTCATGAGTGAACAACAATATTAATAGCAGCTGCCCATTATTGTGTGCCCGACTTGTGCATGAAAAGGTTGCAAGGGCACTTTAAGCTTGTCAGTTACTGACTGAGGTGGGCGGTGAAGGGCTGCAGACAATCCACAGCTGATTGTCTTGTCTTCCGTGCCCACTGGCCTGTTCCTCCCTCCTCAGGGTCACAGAGTCACAGCCTAGAGTTTCTGCCACAATTACCCCACTTCCCAGGATGCTCTCCTTTGGGTCTTCTCTCAGTTTCCTCCCACACACATTTTCACAGAATCTGAAAAGTAACCCAGCCGCAAGATTCCCAAGGAGTCATCCGTCCAGAAAGCCCCTGGGGTGTGTTACACACAAGTTGTCTGTGACTGCTGATGGTGAAGGTCTCAAAGACATTCATGAGAAGTATTCTTTAAAATATTATAACCTTAAATATGCTTAATTTTAAAAGATATGAGATTTCGATGGATATATAGACACACACACGTTAGTCCTGGATCAAGGTTACCACCAACTCTTATTTTCACGCACATTGTGATCTGCTCTTGAGATTAGAAATTGAGTGGTTGCCTTCTAGCCCTGAGCAGGGCCCTGCAGGTGACCCATCTCCTGTCTTGCTGATGCCCAGGTCTGGATTCTAAGAGTGACCACAGTTAAGGGTCCTTGTGAATCAGATTTTCCTTCATGTACATTATATCAAGAGAAAGGTCGGGACCCTATGCCCTTCAACCCTGTTATGATGAATTCAGGAAACTAAAACCTGGAGAGGAAGAACTTGCCCAAGGTCACCAAGCCAACACTCAAACCCCAATCTCCTAATTCAAGTTTGTAGTCACAAAGGGCCATCACCTTTCAAAAATGGAGCCCCGAAGACCGAGAAGAGCTCATCCCCGTGGTCCCCGACCACCGTCTTGGGTTTCATCTCTGAAGAGGAGCTTGGGCGATACTGAAACTCATACATGTAGGTGGGGGCTCCAGCATCTGGAAGACATGGATCCACACACAGTTCATTTCAGCAGATGCACCCTGATGGCATCAAGGTCTCCAGGGGGCTGTGAGCAATCAGGAAATTGGGCGCACACCTGGTCATGAGTGAACAACAATATTAATAGCAGCTGCCCATTATTGTGTGCCCGACTTTGCATGTCCCTGCAGGAAGCCCCTCTGCACGAGCACAATAGTGAAAGAGCATTTGAGGAGGATTCTATGACTTGCTTAAGGGTGCAGTGGTGGTAGAGTTGGAAGTACAAACGAACAGTATTTACTGAATGACTGAATAAATGAATGAATGTTGAGACTCTGGGAAAATTGATTCAAAACAACTGTCATTATGGAGGCATGGGATCAATACATAAAATCCTCTTTGCCTACCAGTGCATTTACACACCAGAACTTCTAAGTAATACAGTTTATGTACAGAAATACCACTACATTTCGCTGATAGCAGGTTACCCTTTGTTCCTCTGGAGAATACTGGCAGCATGAGTGCCTTCAATTCTATTTTTTTTTTTTTAAAGATTTATTTGTTTATTTATTTTGGGCAGGGGTCGGGTTGGGGAGGGAGGGGAGCGGGCGGGCCACTTGTATTGGTCTTTCATTTATCTAGTTTCATCCGTCTTTGTTCTTTGGCTCCTGTGGGCCTCCCATCGTGGTGGTGTTTGTCATTGCAGAGCACTGGCTCTGGGCGCATGCGCTCAGAGCTCCGGCTCGGTAATTGGACACATCAGTCCAGCCGCTCTGCAGCACGTGGGATCTTCCCAGGCCAGGGCTCGAACTGGCACCCCTTGCACTGCAAGGCGGTGTCCTTACCCACTGGACCACCAGGGGAAGCCCAATTCTGTCTATTTTTAAGTGTTTCCAGGGCTTCTCTCACCTATTCTACGAAGAGGGAAACAAATTCAAGTAAGTTCAAGTTGCTGGTCCAAAAATGTGGAGATTTAAATACAAACCTATGAAAGAGGAGAATCTGTTCTCTGTGTCTCAGGAAACCCCAATCCAGCATTTCCTTTTTGTCCTCTCACACGTCTTGTTTCCCATGTGGCCTAGGGAGTGTGAGGCAGTGAAAGAAGGGAGAAGGGCCCAAGGAGGGGGAAAGTCCATCTCTCCTCTGCTGCTCTCCCCTCTCTGAGCCCCAAGAAGATGCCCATTTTCCTGCTGGTGCTTCAGAGGGGCCCACCTCTGCTCCTGCAGGGCTAACACGAGGCCCACTGGGGAACTCTGTGCCCTGCACCAATCATTATGCCACAGTCAGCGACTCTAACGGGGAAGGGTCAGGCCCCGAGACAGATGGTGGAGAAATATTCCAATTTGCCCCCATCGAGGATAGTGTCACACTTGGAAAATGCAGAGAAAAGGAAAATGAACAAAAAGATCATATATAATCCCACCGCTCAGAGAAACCTCTGTTAATGTTTTAGCACTTCTCCTGCTTATATACTCTGGGAAAATTGATTCAAAACAACTGTCATTATGGAGGCATGGGATCAATACATAAAATCCTCTTTGCCTACCAGTGCATTTACACACCAGAACTTCTAAGTAATACAGTTTATGTACAGAAATACCACTACATTTCGCTGATAGCAGGTTACCCTTTGTTCCTCTGGAGAATACTGGCAGCATGAGTGCCTTCAATTCTATTTTTTTTTTTTTAAAGATTTATTTGTTTATTTATTTTGGGCAGGGGTCGGGTTGGGGAGGGAGGGGAGCGGGCGGGCCACTTGTATTGGTCTTTCATTTATCTAGTTTCATCCGTCTTTGTTCTTTGGCTCCTGTGGGCCTCCCATCGTGGTGGTGTTTGTCATTGCAGAGCACTGGCTCTGGGCGCATGCGCTCAGAGCTCCGGCTCGGTAATTGGACACATCAGTCCAGCCGCTCTGCAGCACGTGGGATCTTCCCAGGCCAGGGCTCGAACTGGCACCCCTTGCACTGCAAGGCGGTGTCCTTACCCACTGGACCACCAGGGGAAGCCCAATTCTGTCTATTTTAAGTGTTTCCAGGGCTTCTCTCACCTATTCTACGAAGAGGGAAACAAATTCAAGTAAGTTCAAGTTGCTGGTCCAAAAATGTGGAGATTTAAATACAAACCTATGAAAGAGGAGAATCTGTTCTCTGTGTCTCAGGAAACCCCAATCCAGCATTTCCTTTTTGTCCTCTCACACGTCTTGTTTCCCATGTGGCCTAGGGAGTGTGAGGCAGTGAAAGAAGGGAGAAGGGCCCAAGGAGGGGGAAAGTCCATCTCTCCTCTGCTGCTCTCCCCTCTCTGAGCCCCAAGAAGATGCCCATTTTCCTGCTGGTGCTTCAGAGGGGCCCACCTCTGCTCCTGCAGGGCTAACACGAGGCCCACTGGGGAACTCTGTGCCCTGCACCAATCATTATGCCACAGTCAGCGACTCTAACGGGGAAGGGTCAGGCCCGAGACAGATGGTGGAGAAATATTCCAATTTGCCCCCATCGAGGATAGTGTCACACTTGGAAAATGCAGAGAAAAGGAAAATGAACAAAAAGATCATATATAATCCCACCGCTCAGAGAAACCTCTGTTAATGTTTTAGCACTTCTCCTGCTTATATACATAAAATAACAATCATATTGGATATGTCGGTTTGGAATGACTCTAATAATTTCTTCCTATCATTAAATGTTTGTCCACTCCGTGGTGTAAGAACATGTGCCATCCTGACATTCTACATCCAAGATGTAGAATAATTTACTTGCCTCCCTCTTGCCCCATCATTGCACCCTTGGTTTAGCAAGAGGCGTTATTGGAGAAACATGCAGGGAGCGGGGGTTCAATCCCTGCTCAGGGAACTAGGACCCTGCATCCTGTGCAGTACAGGCAAGAAAGAAAGAAAAACTTAGAACACAGTCACACAAGAAAGGCTAAGTGTGAATGAGAGAAATTATTTATAATTATGGCAGGAGGCTGCCCAAAGGATATTCTCCTTCTCCTTCTTTCTCATCTTTTACTGTTTTGCCTTAAAGCACTCTAGGACTTTTAAAAAATTCCTACAATCACAAATCTTCAAAGAAACATAAAGCAGAGATTCTAATACCAAGAAATTAAAAGACCCTTGGTCCTTAGAAGAATAGCTATGACAAACCTATACAGAGAATTAAAAAACAGAGACATTATTTTGCTGACAAAGGTCCATATAGTTAAAGCTGTGGTTTTCCCAGCATCTGCTTCTGGTGAAAACTGAAAGAGGACAGTGCCCTGTGCCAGGCCAAATGCAATTAGCCTTGGATGTACCACCCTCAGCCGTTTCCAAGTATGCGTTGGTGCCGAGGGCCGGGCAGGAGTCAGTGGAGGTAGAGTGGCGGTGACCCTCACCTGCCCAATGCCCAGCACTCACCTCTGTGGTGACGGGCCACTGTCACAGATGGAACACCAAACATCACATCTGCCATCAAGTTCAGGAGCAAGTCTTTCTTTTTGATGGAGTCATGCCACGGAGGCCCACTGCCCAGGGCTAACACGAGGCCCACTGGGGAACTCTGTGCCCTGCACCAATCATTATGCCACAGTCAGCGACTCTAACGGGGAAGGGTCAGGCCCCGAGACAGATGGTGGAGAAATATTCCAATTTGCCCCCATCGAGGATAGTGTCACACTTGGAAAATGCAGAGAAAAGGAAAATGAACAAAAAGATCATATATAATCCCACCGCTCAGAGAAACCTCTGTTAATGTTTTAGCACTTCTCCTGCTTATATACATAAAATAACAATCATATTGGATATGTCGGTTTGGAATGACTCTAATAATTTCTTCCTATCATTAAATGTTTTTTCCACTCCGTGGTGTAAGAACATGTGCCATCCTGACATTCTACATCCAAGATGTAGAATAATTTACTTGCCTCCCTCTTGCCCCATCATTGCACCCTTGGTTTAGCAAGAGGCGTTATTGGAGAAACATGCAGGGAGCGGGGGTTCAATCCCTGCTCAGGGAACTAGGACCCTGCATCCTGTGCAGTACAGGCAAGAAAGAAAGAAAAACTTAGAACACAGTCACACAAGAAAGGCTAAGTGTGAATGAGAGAAATTATTTATAATTATGGCAGGAGGCTGCCCAAAGGATATTCTCCTTCTCCTTCTTTCTCATCTTTTACTGTTTTGCCTTAAAGCACTCTAGGACTTTTAAAAAATTCCTACAATCACAAATCTTCAAAGAAACATAAAGCAGAGATTCTAATACCAAGAAATTAAAAGACCCTTGGTCCTTAGAAGAATAGCTATGACAAACCTATACAGAGAATTAAAAAACAGAGACATTATTTTGCTGACAAAGGTCCATATAGTTAAAGCTGTGGTTTTCCCAGCATCTGCTTCTGGTGAAAACTGAAAGAGGACAGTGCCCTGTGCCAGGCCAAATGCAATTAGCCTTGGATGTACCACCCTCAGCCGTTTCCAAGTATGCGTTGGTGCCGAGGGCCGGGCAGGAGTCAGTGGAGGTAGAGTGGCGGTGACCCTCACCTGCCCAATGCCCAGCACTCACCTCTGTGGTGACGGGCCACTGTCACAGATGGAACACCAAACATCACATCTGCCATCAAGTTCAGGAGCAAGTCTTTCTTTTTGATGGAGTCATCGGTCCCTCCTAAGTACTTATCAGTGGCCACTGGTGTCAGTTCCTCGGGGATGTTCTGAAATCAGTCAAGTGAAAGTGACCACTGTTAAAATTACATACAAAATGGAGACCAGACTTAAGACTTATCTCTGCAGACAAAAACCACTTAACCCATGAGAGTAATGCTAACCCTTACTTATTTCATGCACATAAGTGAAAACTGATTTAGGTTATTTTTTTTTAAAGCCCTCTGACAATCACAAAATAAACTTAAGTCATCTCCCTAAAATGGCATGAGATAATCACTTTTTTTTTTTTTAATTTTAATTTATTTTTGACTGTGCTGGGTCTTTGTTGATGTGTGGGTTTAGCTGCCCTGCGGTATGTGGGATCTTCCCGGATCAGGGCTCGAACCCATGTCTCCTGCATTGGCAGACGGGCTCTTATCTACTGAGCCACAAGGGAAGCCCGAGATAATCACTTTTATCCAATCCCCTGCTGCCTGAAAAAGTCTATTATAAGTAGTAATCGCTGAAAGGTGAACGATGTTCCCATTTTCACTTTGGAAGCCATCCTGTAGCTTCGGGTCCCTGAGCCTCCAACAAGTCTTTGAAGTTGGAAGCTCCCAGGAAGTGAACTGTTCTTTATGTCCAATAAACACTTGTGAAATACAATTAATTCATTTGGTGGTTTTAATTATGCTATTTCTGAATTTTTTATTTCACCGCCCCTGCTGAGTGATACAGTATCTCTTTTTTGGTTAATGGTGAATCTTGTAAGTCTAGTTGAAACTTCCCACTTCCCTTCCCCTAAGTAACAATAAGAAAAGCAGAAAAAGTGGGGCAGAACCCCAGCCCCAGTCTTCATTCTGCCGATAGTTGCTCTGCAACTGGGGACAAGCCCCCGCCCCTTGTTGGGGCTCAGCCAGTTCCCATGATTCCTGACTTACAAAGAAAGGGTAGGACTGCCACAGGAGTGATGTGGCCTTCTCCTGGTCCAGCTTGTCTTCCGAGAGTTGGTAGTTCATGAGCTGTTAAAACAAAGGTTAAACAACTGTGAACCATTAGGTAATGGCAGGAAAAGCCCAAGTGACCAACAGATCAAACCAATGCGGACTGAAGGTCACTTTGTCATGTCTTGATAGGCTTGGGCCTTTGATGAGTTGGGCAAACCAATGAATCAAATGGACTTTTGTAACAGAGATCAAGGAGTGCCGAGAGGATAAGTAATTTTTAAGGGAAGTTGTCCCAGTCTGTGTGTGTGTGTGTGTGTGTGTGTGTGTGTACAAATAATTAGACAGAGTCCCCACAGTGGTCATCGGGACAGAAAGGGAGGGTTTTAGCTACCCTAGTGCTGAGGTGGAGAGCTCTGGGCAGATGCCACAGATCCACAAATACCCTGCCGGTGTCAGATGACAGAGGAAGCCCCAAATCCTGCCATTATGACTTTGGTCCTTTGGATCTCTGAAATCATTCTGAAGAATAGCACAACTTTGCACATAACAACTCCATCAAAATTCTGCACTGACACGTGACCAAACTCCATCACAGCCTCAGGAAGCTTAAGGCCATGGCCCCAGAATGACCTCAGGCCCCTCAGAAAGTTCTGGTCTACCAGAGATTTTACTGTTCGTTCCAGCCAAAACCTGGTGACGGGCTGGTAGGCCCCTGAACCCTCTCTTAGAGCAGTTACTTTAGAAACTTTATAATCTTTTCTTTGCCACTTTAGTCCACCAAAACTGTTTCTTCAAGGACCTGAGAGCCATCTCGATGAAAAGCAAATATTCAGGGGATAATTCTTGCTCTCTCGCTCTCTCCTCCAGCCCCTGTGAGAAGATGAAGGCCTCATTTCAGTGGGCGCCTTGCCTCTACTTACACCACTGCCTCGTGTCATAAAGGCAAGTTTGTTTCTTCTCCAGATAAATGCCAGTTGACTTAAACACATGACAATCCACCCACGTCACCTGCGTCTTAGATAGGCTCCAGGCTTTCATTTCAGGGATTTGGGTTCAGTTCATGATGGATCTTCTCCCTATAGCAGGGGTGTAACTGAATCAAATCTGTTACCACTTCAACTAGTATCTAGTTTTGTTTATCTTTGTTAGCAAGGAAAGCCCTTCCTAACGTGTGAAGTCAATTTTAACCCAGGAGGAAGCGGGCTCCTCTGAACCTTTGCAGTGAGATGACTGGGAGCATGGGTGAGCTGGGGGATTAATGGAGAAGGTAGGAAAGCACCAAGCCCAAGGGGAGAGGCTGCAGGCCCCTGGCCTTACTCTCTGTAATTCCCGCACCCCTTGGCCTTTCCAGGCCTTGGGCTACTCTTCTGGCCAACAATGACCTGTTCCAGCCTTCCCGGACCCAACATTTCAGGATTCTCAGATGGGGGGACAATCAGAGAGTGTGTGGGGATGTGGGTCCCCAGGGCTGTACCACCCAGATGATGTCTGAGCCGTCAGAGACGGTTTCCATGGCAACAGCGACCGTATGAGGTGCCAGCTGCCCTGGTCCCAGAGAGGGGTCTGCAGTGGGTGGGGTCCTGTGACCAGAGACAGGAGGGGTGATGGACAGGAACTTGCACTTTCTCACCATTGGAATACACCAGCCAAACTCTTGCTTGTTGATTCCCACGATGTAGGGAATGGTGTTGAAATTCTTCTCAGCCAGCATCTCCTCAGGCATCTTTGGCAGTAGCACTCCGTCAACCACGGTGGGCAGCAAGGGATGACCCTGGGGAGAGGACAAGGGCGTGTCTGTGCTTCCCCTTCCAGGTCACGGCCACATCCCCCCTCCCCCTGCTGGAGCTCAGGGCCAGCATCACAGACCTGCATGCCCGTGGGCAGTAGCCACACACGTGGGTCCTAACAAAGCGGGCCGCATATGTGAAGCCCAGAGGATGGAACTCTGACCATGGGACAGGAGTGGTCCAGTGATGGGGACAAATCTTCACTCAAATTAGTATAAAAACATATAATGTGTGTTGAATTTTGAAGAGCATGTATTAATGTATGTCTATGCATCTCTCCATCTCCAGTCAGGTCTTGTAAGCATGTCTTCCCTCAGCAGGAAGCCCCACCTTTTTCTGTTACTGTAGCAAAGCTATACGGTACCTAACTCCTTATCCAGCCCCTCACGCCCTGCCACTATGCTCTCTTCATCTCCAATTCAAGCATGCCTTTTGAATCATTTAATCACACAATACCTTGCCTAGTTTGTTGGTTCTGCTTGTAGCTCAAAAAAGTAGAAATGAAGAGTAAATAATTGACTGATGACCAGGTCTCTTCCCTAGCTTCCCCTTCAGTAACCTCTGAAATAAACTGTGACTACACCGTGCCAACCAGATCGTATCTAGAATATTGTGAGGGATCACCAACCTGCACAGGTCAGTGGGGGACGGTGACCACTCTGATCTTGATGACGAACTGAGAATACTTCTCTGTTGCTCTTTAAAATGTTTCATGACCAGGGACTTGCCTGGTGGTCCAGTGGTTAAGAATCAGCCTTGCAATGCAGGGGACGCTGGTTTGGTTCCCGGTTGGGGAAATACGCTACCACATGCCACCTGACAGCTAAGCCCACACGCTGCCACTACTGAGCCTGTGTACCCCCACTAGAGAGAAGCCTACATGCTGCGATAACAACGACAAAAACATCCATGGCCAAACAGAAACTTGGAAGGTGGTTTCTGGGGGACGTTGACCCTATCATCTCCCCATATTGCAGCATTCTGAGTTCAAGCACCTTTCTTTTTTACAATTTGTATGTATTTGATTTCGTAATCAATGATCAGCGAGACCCTGGTTCATTTGGTAACATTCTCATTATGCGTGACTTGACCTCTCTAAGGTCACCATGACCCTGATTTATAGAAGGCTCAGACGCTGCTCCATGGGAGCTATGGGGTCAGGTTCCTGAGAGCCTCTGGTCATATTTTCTCAATCTTGTGTATGTTTCTGTTTAAAGACACCTTATATAATACATAGTTCTTACAGTTATGTGTAATATTTATTGATAATAAAATACCAGCTAATAAGAGCTCAATGTTCAGGCCTGGGGAGGTTGCTGTTGGAGGTTGCTGTCCTTAGAGCCAAGACCCTAAGAGTCATGTCCTCAGCGTTGAGATTCATGGTGCCTTCCCCCCACAGTTCTGCAAACAGTGTGATCTGCCCAGCCAGTCAACCCTGCAGGCTCCCAGGGGATGATTTGGGCTCCCCGTCAAGGCTCCTGAAGAGCCCCTGGCCCAGTTATCTCCACTGCCCACAGTAGAGGCTTCTCATCCAGCCTTCAACCAACAGGGCGTTTTTTAGGAATGTAAACAGGGCCATGGGCTGGCCAGGGACAGGGACACAAAATTCAAAACTGGGAGCACTGGACTGGGAGTCCGGGTTGCGTGACCAAGGCAGATCACTACCCCTTCTACGGGCCTCAGAAATACAAACACAAGGCGTTACTATGATTTTTTAAAAAAGGATTCTTTCATTCTTTCCTTTTCATTAACTGGAAGGCTTGGAGAAAAAGGCCAAGAGTACTGACTAAAATGAGAATACTTCTCTGTTGCTCTTTAAAATGTTTCATGACCAGGGACTTGCCTGGTGGTCCAGTGGTTAAGAATCAGCTTTTCAATGCAGGGGACGCTGGTTTGGTTCCCGGTTGAAATACGCTACCACATGCCACCTGACAGCTAAGCCCACACGCTGCCACTACTGAGCCTGTGTACCCCCACTAGAGAGAAGCCTACATGCTGCGATAACAACGACAAAAACATCCATGGCCAAACAGAAACTTGGAAGGTGGTTTCTGGGGGACGTTGACCCTATCATCTCCCCATATTGCAGCATTCTGAGTTCAAGCACCTTTCTTTTTTACAATTTGTATGTATTTGATTTCGTAATCAATGATCAGCGAGACCCTGGTTCATTTGGTAACATTCTCATTATGCGTGACTTGACCTCTCTAAGGTCACCATGACCCTGATTTATAGAAGGCTCAGACGCTGCTCCATGGGAGCTATGGGGTCAGGTTCCTGAGAGCCTCTGGTCATATTTTCTCAATCTTGTGTATGTTTCTGTTTAAAGACACCTTATATAATACATAGTTCTTACAGTTATGTGTAATATTTATTGATAATAAAATACCAGCTAATAAGAGCTCAATGTTCAGGCCTGGGGAGGTTGCTGTTGGAGGTTGCTGTCCTTAGAGCCAAGACCCTAAGAGTCATGTCCTCAGCGTTGAGATTCATGGTGCCTTCCCCCCACAGTTCTGCAAACAGTGTGATCTGCCCAGCCAGTCAACCCTGCAGGCTCCCAGGGGATGATTTGGGCTCCCCGTCAAGGCTCCTGAAGAGCCCCTGGCCCAGTTATCTCCACTGCCCACAGTAGAGGCTTCTCATCCAGCCTTCAACCAACAGGGCGTTTTTTAGGAATGTAAACAGGGCCATGGGCTGGCCAGGGACAGGGACACAAAATTCAAAACTGGGAGCACTGGACTGGGAGTCCGGGTTGCGTGACCAAGGCAGATCACTACCCCTTCTACGGGCCTCAGAAATACAAACACAAGGCGTTACTATGATTTTTTAAAAAAGGATTCTTTCATTCTTTCCTTTTCATTAACTGGAGCTTAAAGGTGTCAAGGGTCAAGTGGAGAAAAAAAAAGGCAGCCGACTCCAGTATTCTTGCCTGAGAAATGCTATGGACAGAGCAGCCTGGTGGGCTATTGTCCGTGGGATCGCAAAACATGGGACACGGCTTAGCCACTGAGCAAAGCTGTCAAGACTTAAAATGTGTAATCAAGAAGTCAAAAGGTCCTTACCTCTGTGGGGTCTCCATGTAAATCAAGAGCCAAAAAATTCTGTGAAGACAAAGACAGAGGTTGTGGATGAGAAGGCTTCCTGGGAGCAAAGCTGATCTTTGTGAGCTGTGCCCAGAGGTATCCAGCTCTCCCTCCTGGTGCCACCCCACCTGGGTGGAAAGGAAGCGGGCAGGACACCGCTCCCCTGGGCACGAGCACAAGGTGTAGGTGTGGACAGGGGAGGGGAGCTCTGGAGAGGACTGCTGTTGTTGCTGTCCTGCCCTCCGCCCATCTCCCCTTTTTGTTCCTCTGGACAACAGCACCCAACTTTCCTTTGGGGGACCCTGTTTCCCTCCCTCTCACTCCATGATTCCAGGCATCTGTATGTGACCTCTGGTGCACCAAACCCCTGAAGAGGGATTACTCCAGGGATGCACATGGGCCCATGTCAGTTCAGTAGCGTTTACCCCAAACTTGCTGCCATTGTTGGGAGAGAGGGTTTCTAAGCAGATAGGACGTAAGACTAACGTACTGTTGTTGTCTTCAGCCTCCCCAGGGGACAGATCTGTCCCAGAGTGAAGCCAACACAGAAAGGTCAAAGCTCAGGGATAGCGACACATGATATGTGCATCTGGATTCAGCCACGTCTGAAGCCATGAACGCCCGGACTTTTCAGTGAGTTACCTGAAGATTCTGTTACAACATATTCCTTTACTTTCTCAAGAGAGATGAGTCTTCTTGTCTTGAGTAAGAAAATCCTGACTCATACAAGTTCACTGAAATTTACCTTACAAGGGACAGGGACGCCTGGCGTGCTGCAGTCCCTGGGGCCGCAGAGTCAGACAAAACACAAGGCGTTACTATGATTTTTTAAAAAAGGATTCTTTCATTCTTTCCTTTTCATTAACTGGAGCTTAAAGGTGTCAAGGGTCAAGTGGAGAAAAAAAAAGGCAGCCGACTCCAGTATTCTTGCCTGAGAAATGCTATGGACAGAGCAGCCTGGTGGGCTATTGTCCGTGGGATCGCAAAACATGGGACACGGCTTAGCCACTGAGCAAAGCTGTCAAGACTTAAAATGTGTAATCAAGAAGTCAAAAGGTCCTTACCTCTGTGGGGTCTCCATGTAAATCAAGAGCCAAAAAATTCTGTGAAGACAAAGACAGAGGTTGTGGATGAGAAGGCTTCCTGGGAGCAAAGCTGATCTTTGTGAGCTGTGCCCAGAGGTATCCAGCTCTCCCTCCTGGTGCCACCCCACCTGGGTGGAAAGGAAGCGGGCAGGACACCGCTCCCCTGGGCACGAGCACAAGGTGTAGGTGTGGACAGGGGAGGGGAGCTCTGGAGAGGACTGCTGTTGTTGCTGTCCTGCCCTCCGCCCATCTCCCCTTTTTGTTCCTCTGGACAACAGCACCCAACTTTCCTTTGGGGGACCCTGTTTCCTCCCTCTCACTCCATGATTCCAGGCATCTGTATGTGACCTCTGGTGCACCAAACCCCTGAAGAGGGATTACTCCAGGGATGCACATGGGCCCATGTCAGTTCAGTAGCGTTTACCCCAAACTTGCTGCCATTGTTGGGAGAGAGGGTTTCTAAGCAGATAGGACGTAAGACTAACGTACTGTTGTTGTCTTCAGCCTCCCCAGGGGACAGATCTGTCCCAGAGTGAAGCCAACACAGAAAGGTCAAAGCTCAGGGATAGCGACACATGATATGTGCATCTGGATTCAGCCACGTCTGAAGCCATGAACGCCCGGACTTTTCAGTGAGTTACCTGAAGATTCTGTTACAACATATTCCTTTACTTTCTCAAGAGAGATGAGTCTTCTTGTCTTGAGTAAGAAAATCCTGACTCATACAAGTTCACTGAAATTTACCTTACAAGGGACAGGGACGCCTGGCGTGCTGCAGTCCCTGGGGCCGCAGAGTCAGACACAACTTACTGATTGAACAACACACTTCTCTTTGTTGTGAACTAAGACTGTACTAGGTTTATTGTGACTGTAGCTAACAGGCCTGAGAAGTATGTGGAAAATCACAGTAAGGATCCCTCCATTATGTGTTGTAGTCCCACAGTCCAGGAGTGGGCATGCATGTGCGCATGCGTGTGTGTGTGTGTGTGTGTGTGTGTACTGCAGAGGGAGGATAATCATGTGATCACCTCCACATGTTCTCAGAAGACGACTATGGACTCTTAGGGTCTCTGGGCTTTCCCAAAGTCACCCACTCTCCCCTCATAAACTGGATCTCTTGTGCCACGTTGAGAGTTTCTGAAAGAAATTTATACAACCAGAAAACAGTTGTGTTTTGATCTTTGCACACAGTGGTCACCTCATCTGAGCCTGAGAAACCAGGATCCAAGGCTTCCTTGGACTTAACCCATGAAAATAGAGCAGAGTCCAGTGCTGGAAGCTGGCCCCTGGGAGTCCAGGAGGGTCCTCAGAGGCCAGGGCCCGGACAGAGAGTCCAGGCGCTCAGGCTACTCCAATAGCCGCCCCCCGCCACTGGCTGTAAGCGTGGTGCTCTCTGGCCGTCTGTCTTGCGGGAGCTTCCTGTGATGACCCATCACCACAGCCACCGTCAGTCCTGACATGTCCCCTTCTCTGTGAACCGTCCCTGCCTATAATACAGTGACTGCTTCCCCGCTCTGTAATCCCAGAGCACGGAGTCCACGTCAGTCTATGTGTGGGCTTCTCCTCCACTAGTTCTTTGTGAACAGGGACTAAACCCAGCTGCATCTGCATCACCGCGCCGTTCCCTCCCCATATACACTTGGCAGAGATGGAAGGGCAGCTGCACGAATGGGTGACATTAGTCAATATATGGAGCATGGGTGAGCTGGGGGACAAGTGCACAGATGGTGACAGCTCTCAGATTAGGTGATGGATAGATCATTGATTTTAGAGAGACGGATGATGAAATACAGGTACATGGATGATGGAAACAGGTGAATGAATGTTATAGATGAACCGATACCAGACTGATGAAAAGATACTGATGACTTGGATTCACTGGTGCATGGACAGATATGTAATAAGATGGTGAACGAACAGATGGATGAATGGATAGGTGGTTGGATGGATGAGTGAGTAGATATATGGTTTTATTAGAATCACAACTGAAGCAGACATACAGAATATCTAGAAAGCTGGACCGCCACTGAGTTACAATCAAGGTGTTTTCTAAATTAATAAAACAAATCGTCAGAGAAGGAAATGGGAACCCGCTCCACTACTCTTGCCTGGAGGATTCCATGGGCAGAGGAGCCTGGAGGGCTACAGTCCATGGGATTGCAGAGATTTCAACACAACTGAGTGACTAATATTTCACTGCAACTAAAGAAAGTCCACGTGCAGCAACAAAGGCTCACTGTATCCAAAAATAAATAAATAAATAAATACTTTTTTAAAAAAAGGAAGAACAAACAAACAAAAAACACAAAGTTTCTGAAAATGTTGCTTCTAAATAACCCCATTCCCAAAATTCAGGATGATAATTATCTCTGATAATATGCAATGTTTAATTTCTTAAAAATATATCAGAAACTGAAGACCCTGTGCCTAAAGTGTGTGCTCCCCAATGAAAGGAGGCACAGCAATGAGAAGCTTGTGCACGGCAACCAAAGAGTAGCCCCAGCTCACCACAACTAGAGAAAACCCACACGTAGCAACAAAGACCCAGCACCGCCATAAACAAGCCAATAAATAAATACATCAGGAAAAAAAAATTGGAAAAAGTAAGTGTTGATAAATCTGAGGGGTCACTGCACAGTTGGTTATTGTGTTAGTTTTCTGTCCTTGCTAACATCTGAGATACCTCAAACAGAGAAAGACACTCAGATCCAGACACTGACTGCTCCTGGGAGGGGAAAAATTGCCCCAGGAGTTTCCCTAGGGCAAGGGGACAGCTGAATGGTGAAGCCTGGGGCCGCGCCGAAAGGCTGGGGTGGCTGCGTCTCCACGAGGGTGAGTGCACCTACCATCTTCAGCATTATCTCCATGAGCTCCTCCTCCGTCTTCTGGCGCAGGCAGTGAACAAGGACAGCCGAGGTGGTGGTTTTGCACCCAGCAACGCCAGCAATTTTCTGTAGAGATCACAGGTGACAGCAGACGTCAAGAGCTCCATCAGTACCAAGGTGTTTGGTCCCAACCTCAGTTTCCACACACAGCCCGTGCTAGGAAACACCCCAGCCAGCAGGCCCTGGGTCCCAGGCACGCCAATTGCACTCTGCTGCCTTATCTCTGTTAAAGTGGACATAAAGATCTCAAAGCTGAACACCTGAAGAGAGGCAGGGTGGAGGGGGGCTTAAGAGCATGGAATCCAGAATCCCACTGTCCAATTCAAGCCTTAGCTCATCTGATTAAAAGCCATTTGGCCTCAGGCCAGACACCTGCAAAGTGCAGCCAGAGGGGAAGATGCCGAAGATCAGAAGGCAGGCGCCATGATGGCGGGACCCCGGAGAGTGTCCACGGGCCGCCCGGCGCCTGGCCCAGTGTCGGACATACATCAGTGGTCAGTATGCATTTGGTGGAAGAATAAAAAGGCACAGGAAGAGGTAGAGGAGAGAGAGCGAGAGTGAGAAGAGTCTCAGATTCTTCATTCTGCAATTTCTGGGCCTCTTTGATAGCAAAATCCTGGCCTGTCTATGCCACATCCACTTCCTTTAAATGAACTCCCCCTTTTTGACTTTAGCCTAATGCAGTGAATAGCCAAAAAATTCTGAAAAACATCCCTGTGCCTAAAGTGTGTGCTCCCCAATGAAAGGAGGCACAGCAATGAGAAGCTTGTGCACGGCAACCAAAGAGTAGCCCCAGCTCACCACAACTAGAGAAAACCCACACGTAGCAACAAAGACCCAGCACCGCCATAAACAAGCCAATAAATAAATACATCAGGAAAAAAAAATTGGAAAAAGTAAGTGTTGATAAATCTGAGGGGTCACTGCACAGTTGGTTATTGTGTTAGTTTTCTGTCCTTGCTAACATCTGAGATACCTCAAACAGAGAAAGACACTCAGATCCAGACACTGACTGCTCCTGGGAGGGGAAAAATTGCCCCAGGAGTTTCCCTAGGGCAAGGGGACAGCTGAATGGTGAAGCCTGGGGCCGCGCCGAAAGGCTGGGGTGGCTGCGTCTCCACGAGGGTGAGTGCACCTACCATCTTCAGCATTATCTCCATGAGCTCCTCCTCCGTCTTCTGGCGCAGGCAGTGAACAAGGACAGCCGAGGTGGTGGTTTTGCACCCAGCAACGCCAGCAATTTTCTGTAGAGATCACAGGTGACAGCAGACGTCAAGAGCTCCATCAGTACCAAGGTGTTTGGTCCCAACCTCAGTTTCCACACACAGCCCGTGCTAGGAAACACCCCAGCCAGCAGGCCCTGGGTCCCAGGCACGCCAATTGCACTCTGCTGCCTTATCTCTGTTAAAGTGGACATAAAGATCTCAAAGCTGAACACCTGAAGAGAGGCAGGGTGGAGGGGGGCTTAAGAGCATGGAATCCAGAATCCCACTGTCCAATTCAAGCCTTAGCTCATCTGATTAAAAGCCATTTGGCCTCAGGCCAGACACCTGCAAAGTGCAGCCAGAGGGGAAGATGCCGAAGATCAGAAGTCAGGCGCCATGATGGCGGGACCCCGGAGAGTGTCCACGGGCCGCCCGGCGCCTGGCCCAGTGTCGGACATACATCAGTGGTCAGTATGCATTTGGTGGAAGAATAAAAAGGCACAGGAAGAGGTAGAGGAGAGAGAGCGAGAGTGAGAAGAGTCTCAGATTCTTCATTCTGCAATTTCTGGGCCTCTTTGATAGCAAAATCCTGGCCTGTCTATGCCACATCCACTTCCTTTAAATGAACTCCCCCTTTTTGACTTTAGCCTAATGCAGTGAATAGCCAAAAAATTCTGAAAAACATCCTCAAAAATTCTAAAAGTTCTTGGAGTCTTATCTCCTCCTCTCCTATGTTCTAGTTAGGCCCTTTAAGTCTGGCTGCTGCTCCCAGCCTCCCCCAAACCAACTCGCACAGCCTAACCAAAATGCTCCACCTCACTGACTTCAAGGCACCCTTCTCAGCAGGGCCTCCATGTTGCTCACCCTTCCTGGGCTCCCTAACACTCTCCAAATAAGACTAAGGCCTCCCCGGGTCCTGGGCAGCTGCCAGTGGCCCCGTCCTCAGCTCCCTCCACGTCCTGTCTGCACTTTCTGCTCTGCTCACATCAGCCTTCCTCACGCACTCCCTTGAGATGCCTGCTCCTGCCACAGGACATTGGCACAGACTGGAACTCTCTTCCTGGATATTCTTTTTGTACCAATTAACTTACTGCTTATCTTTCTCATCTCAACTGGTTGATCATTTTTTTTTAAGAAGCCCTTCCTGATAACCTCTCTCACACACTGGACTAAATGTTCCTTTTGGATTCTGTTGACGTCAGGTATCTCTCCTCTGTTGTTCTAGTCACAGTTGAGATTTCATAAATTGTGCAATTATATACTTATTAATCTGCCTCCTAAATTATACTAGAAGCTTCATGAGATTGCTAGATGTCAGATTATATCAGAACTACTTGTTGAGTGAATGAAGGCTACAGGAACCTACCCTAGGCACAAACCCCCAGGGAGAATCTACTCCAGGCCCATATTGTGCCAGTGAGTTCGGCAGATCTCTGACCCTGAGAGAGGCATCACAGGATGACAGGCCACTGCCCACTTGTTGAGTGAATGGCACATTTGCCCAAAAGAGGTCAAGAGGGGGAGAGCGGACCGAGTGTCCACGGCGCCTGGCCCAGTGTCGGACATACATCAGTGGTCAGTATGCATTTGGTGGAAGAATAAAAAGGCACAGGAAGAGGTAGAGGAGAGAGAGCGAGAGTGAGAAGAGTCTCAGATTCTTCATTCTGCAATTTCTGGGCCTCTTTGATAGCAAAATCCTGGCCTGTCTATGCCACATCCACTTCCTTTAAATGAACTCCCCCTTTTTGACTTTAGCCTAATGCAGTGAATAGCCAAAAAATTCTGAAAAACATCCTCAAAAATTCTAAAAGTTCTTGGAGTCTTATCTCCTCCTCTCCTATGTTCTAGTTAGGCCCTTTAAGTCTGGCTGCTGCTCCCAGCCTCCCCCAAACCAACTCGCACAGCCTAACCAAAATGCTCCACCTCACTGACTTCAAGGCACCCTTCTCAGCAGGGCCTCCATGTTGCTCACCCTTCCTGGGCTCCCTAACACTCTCCAAATAAGACTAAGGCCTCCCCGGGTCCTGGGCAGCTGCCAGTGGCCCCGTCCTCAGCTCCCTCCACGTCCTGTCTGCACTTTCTGCTCTGCTCACATCAGCCTTCCTCACGCACTCCCTTGAGATGCCTGCTCCTGCCACAGGACATTGGCACAGACTGGAACTCTCTTCCTGGATATTCTTTTTGTACCAATTAACTTACTGCTTATCTTTCTCATCTCAACTGGTTGATCATTTTTTTTTAAGAAGCCCTTCCTGATAACCTCTCTCACACACTGGACTAAATGTTCCTTTTGGATTCTGTTGACGTCAGGTATCTCTCCTCTGTTGTTCTAGTCACAGTTGAGATTTCATAAATTGTGCAATTATATACTTATTAATCTGCCTCCTAAATTATACTAGAAGCTTCATGAGATTGCTAGATGTCAGATTATATCAGAACTACTTGTTGAGTGAATGAAGGCTACAGGAACCTACCCTAGGCACAAACCCCCAGGGAGAATCTACTCCAGGCCCATATTGTGCCAGTGAGTTCGGCAGATCTCTGACCCTGAGAGAGGCATCACAGGATGACAGGCCACTGCCCACTGTGCAGGCCAGCACCCCACCTGGCACACTTTGGGAAGTGTATTCAGTGGAAAGCACATGGCGCTGGAAGTCCAGCATCAAGAGCCTGAATCCAGCTCCGCCCTCATCACTTGCTGACCTTGGCAAGTGTCTGTTCTCGGGCCCTGTTTGCTCAGCAGCAAAACCGGGGTGAGGTGTGTCCTGGCCCTTCCTGTTCAGCCAAGTCTCACTTCTAGGATTCTTTGAGGATGTCAGCTGGACCCCACTGTAAGAACGGCCCCTGACAACTCCAGGAGAGAAGTGCAAGGTGAGGGGACAGTCCAGGGTGAGACCTACCTTAGCTATAGCCTTCGAGTCCTTCTTGACCAAGACAGAAGTGAGAGCCACGCCACTCTCAGAGATGGCCCGGTGGAAGAGATTCTTGGCCAGGGGAGATAACACCTGGGAGGAGAGGGGCGAGAAAGGGAGTCTGTGCTCGAGGGGAGGGCTCTTCAAGAGCTCAACCCATCCACAGCCCTGTCCTGGGCTGTTCCCATGGAGACCGTGGGCCTGGCTTCTGTAAGAAAACCTTAGCTGGAGGGAGGCAGGAGCAGAGTGAGGGACAGAACAGGAAATGTGTGGCGTCCACTGATTATAACAATAAATAGTATCTGAAAGGCAGCTTAGCAACTCCTAGCAACACTTTAGAGGCACAGTTCTTACAGCAACTATACTCCAGTAAGAATTAATTAAATAAAAGTAAATAAAAATTTTTAAATGGTTGGGGGAATATAAAATAAAATAAAGGCGCAGTTCTAATTTCCCATTCCCATAACTCAGAATTTATCCTGAACAATGAACATGGAGTTACACAACAATTTTTAAGAGTGCTAAAGTTTACAATAGTAAAAACTGCAAATCACTCAAGGTTTCAATATTATAAGATTGGGTAAATAAGCTATTTTTCATTCTTACAATGGAACTACTTGACTATACACACAAAAACATGAAAGTGTTGAATTGCTAGATAAATACGTATGTTGTTTTATAATATTAAGGAAAGCTTGTGTTTTTTAAATTAATAAATACATATCTGGAAAATCTACTCCAGGCCCATCTTGTGCCAGTGAGTTCGGCAGATCTCTGACCCTGAGAGAGGCATCACAGGATGACAGGCCACTGCCCACTGTGCAGGCCAGCACCCCACCTGGCACACTTTGGGAAGTGTATTCAGTGGAAAGCACATGGCGCTGGAAGTCCAGCATCAAGAGCCTGAATCCAGCTCCGCCCTCATCACTTGCTGACCTTGGCAAGTGTCTGTTCTCGGGCCCTGTTTGCTCAGCAGCAAAACCGGGGTGAGGTGTGTCCTGGCCCTTCCTGTTCAGCCAAGTCTCACTTCTAGGATTCTTTGAGGATGTCAGCTGGACCCCACTGTAAGAACGGCCCCTGACAACTCCAGGAGAGAAGTGCAAGGTGAGGGGACAGTCCAGGGTGAGACCTACCTTAGCTATAGCCTTCGAGTCCTTCTTGACCAAGACAGAAGTGAGAGCCACGCCACTCTCAGAGATGGCCCGGTGGAAGAGATTCTTGGCCAGGGGAGATAACACCTGGGAGGAGAGGGGCGAGAAAGGGAGTCTGTGCTCGAGGGGAGGGCTCTTCAAGAGCTCAACCCATCCACAGCCCTGTCCTGGGCTGTTCCCATGGAGACCGTGGGCCTGGCTTCTGTAAGAAAACCTTAGCTGGAGGGAGGCAGGAGCAGAGTGAGGGACAGAACAGGAAATGTGTGGCGTCCACTGATTATAACAATAAATAGTATCTGAAAGGCAGCTTAGCAACTCCTAGCAACACTTTAGAGGCACAGTTCTTACAGCAACTATACTCCAGTAAGAATTAATTAAATAAAAGTAAATAAAAATTTTTAAATGGTTGGGGGAATATAAAATAAAATAAAGGCGCAGTTCTAATTTCCCATTCCCATAACTCAGAATTTATCCTGAACAATGAACATGGAGTTACACAACAATTTTTAAGAGTGCTAAAGTTTACAATAGTAAAAACTGCAAATCACTCAAGGTTTCAATATTATAAGATTGGGTAAATAAGCTATTTTTCATTCTTACAATGGAACTACTTGACTATACACACAAAAACATGAAAGTGTTGAATTGCTAGATAAATACGTATGTTGTTTTATAATATTAAGGAAAGCTTGTGCTTAAAAAATTCTTTCTAAATTAATAAATACATAGATTCATGGGAAAAAACTAGAAAAATACAGATCAAAATGTTCATGGTAAGTCTCTATAGATAACAGGATTACAAATGAATTTTTTCTTCTTTGAAGTTATCTGTACTTTTTATTTCTCCACTTAATGAAAAATAAAAAGTTTCCTCTGCGTGTTCAATTGTGAAATCAATATGGGGTTGTAAAATGCAGTAATAGGGACTTCCCTGGGGATCCCAGTGATTAAGACTCCAAGCTCCCAATGCAGGGGGCTCAGGTTTGATCCCTCGTTGAGGAACTAAGATCCCACATGCTGAGTGGCCAAAAAAAAAAAAAAAAAGGTAGTATTAACACTAATCCTCTGCTCAGCTGTGAGGCAGCTGGGAGGTTTCTTATAGCTCCTAGCCCGTTCTAATCTGGTCTCCATCTTTTCTTCCCTCATTGTCTCCCTTATTCCTATGCCCACACTACGCTCCCAGGTCCTAACTGTGTCCCATGTTCCCGTCCCAACCCCCAACCCATCTGCTGACCCCTCTTCCTCTCCCCGTTCTCCCCGAGCCCAGCTCCATTCCTCAGCCCAGAGACTGCTGCCCTCCCTCTTGGGCACAGACAAGCCACCAGCCCACCTCTGAGGAGGCTCCCAACCTGTTCTTGGTGCTCACGTCCGCCTGAACTATAGGCCTGACTTCAAGCCAAGCAACAACACTCTGCCTGACTCTCATAGTTTCCTCTTTTTATTCAGAATTTGCATACACCTTAACTCCCCAAGAGGGATGAGATAAATGTTGATAGTAAATTGATTAGAAAGAACTGTAAGAGCTCAGCTGACACAGAACAGGATGAACATCTGTGCAGCTGTGGCTGGAGATGTGGCCCAGGAGGCTAAGCTGAGCCCTGAGCCTCCTGGAGGCCAAGGGAAGAAAGCCCATTAACTTTTCACCATCCGACGCTGCCCAGAGTACAGTCAGCCTTGAGTCCCGGTCCCAGGACCAGACTGGCTGGTCTGCCAGGGTCCCACCAGCATGGACTATACACACAAAAACATGAAAGTGTTGAATTGCTAGATAAATACGTATGTTGTTTTATAATATTAAGGAAAGCTTGTGCTTAAAAAATTCTTTCTAAATTAATAAATACATAGATTCATGGGAAAAAACTAGAAAAATACAGATCAAAATGTTCATGGTAAGTCTCTATAGATAACAGGATTACAAATGAATTTTTTCTTCTTTGAAGTTATCTGTACTTTTTATTTCTCCACTTAATGAAAAATAAAAAGTTTCCTCTGCGTGTTCAATTGTGAAATCAATATGGGGTTGTAAAATGCAGTAATAGGGACTTCCCTGGGGATCCCAGTGATTAAGACTCCAAGCTCCCAATGCAGGGGGCTCAGGTTTGATCCCTCGTTGAGGAACTAAGATCCCACATGCTGAGTGGCCAAAAAAAAAAAAAAAAAGGTAGTATTAACACTAATCCTCTGCTCAGCTGTGAGGCAGCTGGGAGGTTTCTTATAGCTCCTAGCCCATTCTAATCTGGTCTCCATCTTTTCTTCCCTCATTGTCTCCCTTATTCCTATGCCCACACTACGCTCCCAGGTCCTAACTGTGTCCCATGTCCCCGTCCCAACCCCCAACCCATCTGCTGACCCCTCTTCCTCTCCCCGTTCTCCCCGAGCCCAGCTCCATTCCTCAGCCCAGAGACTGCTGCCCTCCCTCTTGGGCACAGACAAGCCACCAGCCCACCTCTGAGGAGGCTCCCAACCTGTTCTTGGTGCTCACGTCCGCCTGAACTATAGGCCTGACTTCAAGCCAAGCAACAACACTCTGCCTGACTCTCATAGTTTCCTCTTTTTATTCAGAATTTGCATACACCTTAACTCCCCAAGAGGGATGAGATAAATGTTGATAGTAAATTGATTAGAAAGAACTGTAAGAGCTCAGCTGACACAGAACAGGATGAACATCTGTGCAGCTGTGGCTGGAGATGTGGCCCAGGAGGCTAAGCTGAGCCCTGAGCCTCCTGGAGGCCAAGGGAAGAAAGCCCATTAACTTTTCACCATCCGACGCTGCCCAGAGTACAGTCAGCCTTGAGTCCCGGTCCCAGGACCAGACTGGCTGGTCTGCCAGGGGTCCCACCAGCAGCCACATCAGGGCCAGGAAGACTTACAAGAACAGAGACACTTTCCCCTCCTGCTGACTCTCCAAAGATGGTCACAGAGCCTGGATCCCCTCCAAAGTTGGCAATGTTCTCCTGGACCCAGTGCAGGGCGGCTACCTGGTCCAAGTGACCCCAGTTTCCCCGGCTGTGTTCGTCCCCTGTGCTGTGAGTAAGAGAACAGGGTGGGGTTGAGAGCAGAGATGTCAGGGCAGGGCCCCCAGGACCACAGATGGGGCTGGGGGTCCAGGTGAGCCTTCTGGAGCAGACTGGGTTTCCATAGTCCTGACACTGGGTCTTCACCTGCCTCCTGTCCTGTTCTGCTATAGGGCTCTACACATCCACCCTTCATCTAGTTATTGAGCATTTACTATGAACACACGAACTCTGCAAATATCAAAAATGATAACTCCTGGCAAAGAAATAGCAAATGCAAAGGCTCTGGGGTCCAGTGAATAAAAGTGTGAGTCTAGATGTGTAGCTACAGAGGGTCCTGAGGACCTGGGTGAGGCTGTTCGTGTCGTAAGTCAGGTGGGAGCCACTGCAGAGACGACAAGATTTCATTTATGTCTGAAGTGATCACTCTGGCTACTGCATGGATCAGACATGGTATAAAATAAAGGGGTTATACCTCAGAATGGAAGAAAATAATTGCAAATGAAGCATCTGACAAAGGATTAATCTCCAAAATATACAAGCAGCTCAGGCTGCTCAAGATCAGAAAAGCAAACAACCCTACCAAAAAAATGAGCAGAAGATCTAAACAAATATTTCTCCAAAGAAGACATATAGATGGTCAATAAACACATAAAAGAATGTGCAACATCACTCATTATTAGAGAAATACAAATCAAAACTACAGTGAGGTATTTAGTCACACCAGCCAGAATAGCCACCATCAAAAAATCTATAAACAACAAATGCTGGAGAGACTGTGCAGAAAAGAGAACCCCTTGGCACAGTTGGCGGCAATCTAAGTTGATATAGTCACTATGCAGAACAGAATGCAGAATTCTTAAAAAACAAAGTGGAATAAAACTACCATATAACTTAGCAATCCCACTACTGGGCACACACCCTGAGGAAACCATAAGTGAAAAAGGCACATGTACTCCAATGTTCATAGCAGCACTATTTACAATAGCTAAGACATGGAAGCAACCTAGTTGTCCATCGACAGACAAATGGACAAAGAAGATGTGGTACATATATACAATGGACTATTACCCAGCCATAAAAACAAAAGAATCTGAATCTGTTCTAGTGAGGTGGATGAACCCACAGCCTGTTATACAGAGTGAAGGAAGTCAGAAAGAAAAAAACAAGTATTATATATTAATGCATATATATGGGATCTAGGAAATGGTACAGATGAACCTATCTGTGTAGGAACAGACACAGAGAGAACAAGCTTGTGGACTCAGTTGGGGACGGAGAGGGTGGGAAGACTTGAGAGAGTAGCACAGATGTGAGCAAAATAGACAGTTATGGGAAGTTACCGTGTAGCACAGGGCGCTCAGCCCAGAGCTCTGCGACAAGCTGGAGGGGTGGGAAGGGGTGGGAGGCGGGAGGGAGGTTCAAGAGGAAGGGGACATAGATATACTTATGGCTACTTCAGTGTTGTAGGGCAGAAACCAACACAACATTGTAAAGCAATTATCTCCAATTACAAAGAAAACTCACAGGGTTATAAAAGTAAGTGTTATTACAACAATCCAGCAGAGACACAGAGCAGGACCTACAGGGTGACTAGAGAGGTGGTGAGAAGTGGCGGAATTCTGCACAAAATGTAAAGGTGGAGCCAAGAGGATTGCTGGCAACTGGTTATGGACGGGATGTGAGGAAAAGAATTCAAGCGATCCCAAGGCTTTTATCCTGAGTAACTGGAAGAGTGGAGATGCCAGCCACTGAGCAGGAGGTCCTGTGGGAGGAAAGCAGGGGAAATTGGGAGGAGGGGCAGAGAGGGTCAGGGTTAAGTCTGTCCAAGGAGGGGTGAGGTGTCCTCAGACGTCTCACGGGGACGGCAGGAGGCCGTTAAAGATGTGACTGTGGGCTTCGAAGGAGAAATGGGGCTAACAAGAGGGAGCATGAAAGTGCCCCTGAGGTCCCTCAAGTGGGAAAGAGAAGAGGCGCACAGAGGCCTAGATGGGAGGGCAAGAGTCAGAGGGGCTGGGAAGGAGCAGCATGGGCCCAGAGCCAAGAGAATCCCACTACTGAAGGGTTACATACCAATGTTCATAGCAGCACTATTTGCAATAGCTAAGACATGGAAGCAACCTAGTTGTCCATCGACAGACAAATGGGCAAAGAAGATGTGGTACACATATACAATGGACTATTACCCAGCCATAAAAACAAAAGAATCTGAATCTGTTCTAGTGAGGTGGATGAACCCACAGCCTGTTATACAGAGTGAAGGAAGTCAGAAAGAAAAAAACAAGTATTATATATTAATGCATATATATGGGATCTAGGAAATGGTACAGATGAACCTATCTGTGTAGGAACAGACACAGAGAGAACAAGCTTGTGGACTCAGTTGGGGACGGAGAGGGTGGGAAGACTTGAGAGAGTAGCACAGATGTGAGCAAAATAGACAGTTATGGGAAGTTACCATGTAGCACAGGGCGCTCAGCCCAGAGCTCTGCGACAAGCTGGAGGGGTGGGAAGGGGTGGGAGGCGGGAGGGAGGTTCAAGAGGAAGGGGACATAGATATACTTATGGCTACTTCAGTGTTGTAGGGCAGAAACCAACACAACATTGTAAAGCAATTATCTCCAATTACAAAGAAAACTCACAGGGTTATAAAAGTAAGTGTTATTACAACAATCCAGCAGAGACACAGAGCAGGACCTACAGGGTGACTAGAGAGGTGGTGAGAAGTGGCGGAATTCTGCACAAAATGTAAAGGTGGAGCCAAGAGGATTGCTGGCAACTGGTTATGGACGGGATGTGAGGAAAAGAATTCAAGCGATCCCAAGGCTTTTATCCTGAGTAACTGGAAGAGTGGAGATGCCAGCCACTGAGCAGGAGGTCCTGTGGGAGGAAAGCAGGGGAATTGGGAGGAGGGGCAGAGAGGGTCAGGGTTAAGTCTGTCCAAGGAGGGGTGAGGTGTCCTCAGACGTCTCACGGGGACGGCAGGAGGCCGTTAAAGATGTGACTGTGGGCTTCGAAGGAGAAATGGGGCTAACAAGAGGGAGCATGAAAGTGCCCCTGAGGTCCCTCAAGTGGGAAAGAGAAGAGGCGCACAGAGGCCTAGATGGGAGGGCAAGAGTCAGAGAGGGGCTGGGAAGGAGCAGCATGCCCAAGGAAGTGGCCAAGAGCCAAGAGAAGTCAGCGTTTCAGGAAGATCTGCGGGATCACGTGTAGATGCTGCCTCGGCTGGGCCAAGAGATGCTGGATCATGGTGACGGGACCAGAGCAGTCAGGTGTCCGGTCTGGGTGGAACCTGATTCACGTGGTAGAGGAGAGGCTGGGGGAGGAAGCGGGGAGAGTACAGTTACACAGTGACTGGGAGCAGACACGGGCAGTGGGGGAGAGCTGAGGCATCTCAGTGAAGGTGGTGCATCCTGGGACACCACTTGGTGGACAACCTCCACCAGCCCCCAGGTCTTTCTAGTGAGGGGATCACCCCTCCCCCAGCCCACCCACCATCCATACCAGGCTAAGAGGTCCTGGCGCCAGTGCATTCAGGAAAAGCTCAGTAACCGCCTGCAGGAAGCCTGGATCCTGTCCCCACAGAGACTCCATGCAGGACTCAAGCCTCCACTCACGCGTGTGCCAAATTCCACGAAGGACATGGGGTGAGTGGGCTCGACACTCCTCCCAGTAGGTGTGTCCCAGGAGTCAGAGGCTCCTCACAACCTCCCGGTTCCAGGCACCTGTTCCTTCCCTACAAGACTTCACAGAGCTCCCACACGAGTCTGCTCCTTCTTCGCTCCACCAGCAGGTAGGATGTGTGACCCTCTAGGTGCTGTGCTGCATGGTAGCCGTCCTCTTAAGGACAGTGCCACATGCAAACCAGCAAGGTCACATTTGGGTTGGGTGTTGCAGGAATAAGAGGAGTTTGTCAGGCAGATTAGGCACTTGACATGAAAAAGCTCAGACATAAGTGGACCAGGCTGGCTGCGGAGTGAGAAGGTAGATGGAGCCCAGTTATGAAGGGACCAGATGTCTTAGTTAGGAACCTAGTCAATCTTCCCTTGAGGGCTTGTCTGTCCAAGGAGGGGTGAGGTGTCCTCAGTGGACGGCAGGAGGCCGTTAAAGATGTGACTGTGGGCTTCGAAGGAGAAATGGGGCTAACAAGAGGGAGCATGAAAGTGCCCCTGAGGTCCCTCAAGTGGGAAAGAGAAGAGGCGCACAGAGGCCTAGATGGGAGGGCAAGAGTCAGAGAGGGGCTGGGAAGGAGCAGCATGCCCAAGGAAGTGGCCAAGAGCCAAGAGAAGTCAGCGTTTCAGGAAGATCTGCGGGATCACGTGTAGATGCTGCCTCGGCTGGGCCAAGAGATGCTGGATCATGGTGACGGGACCAGAGCAGTCAGGTGTCCGGTCTGGGTGGAACCTGATTCACGTGGTAGAGGAGAGGCTGGGGGAGGAAGCGGGGAGAGTACAGTTACACAGTGACTGGGAGCAGACACGGGCAGTGGGGGAGAGCTGAGGCATCTCAGTGAAGGTGGTGCATCCTGGGACACCACTTGGTGGACAACCTCCACCAGCCCCCAGGTCTTTCTAGTGAGGGGATCACCCCTCCCCCAGCCCACCCACCATCCATACCAGGCTAAGAGGTCCTGGCGCCAGTGCATTCAGGAAAAGCTCAGTAACCGCCTGCAGGAAGCCTGGATCCTGTCCCCACAGAGACTCCATGCAGGACTCAAGCCTCCACTCACGCGTGTGCCAAATTCCACGAAGGACATGGGGTGAGTGGGCTCGACACTCCTCCCAGTAGGTGTGTCCCAGGAGTCAGAGGCTCCTCACAACCTCCCGGTTCCAGGCACCTGTTCCTTCCCTACAAGACTTCACAGAGCTCCCACACGAGTCTGCTCCTTCTTCGCTCCACCAGCAGGTAGGATGTGTGACCCTCTAGGTGCTGTGCTGCATGGTAGCCGTCCTCTTAAGGACAGTGCCACATGCAAACCAGCAAGGTCACATTTGGGTTGGGTGTTGCAGGAATAAGAGGAGTTTGTCAGGCAGATTAGGCACTTGACATGAAAAAGCTCAGACATAAGTGGACCAGGCTGGCTGCGGAGTGAGAAGGTAGATGGAGCCCAGTTATGAAGGGACCAGATGTCTTAGTTAGGGAACCTAGTCAATCTTCCCTTGAGGGCTTGTCTGACGGGAGTGGGGTCCTAGCATCCCCATACTGGGGGCATTGTGCCATGAGGAGAATCCAGTGTCTTACCTGAAGAATCCCCAGATGCCCAGACGGTACTGAATGGTCACCACCACCACGTTTTCATGGGCAGAGAGGGGCAGCCCATCATAGGTGGACGCCCCACCTATCATCAGACCTCCTCCGTGGATAAACACCATCACCTGGATGGAAGGATGCCACCACATGGGTTACAGGAAGCAGAGCTGGGGAAGAAGCTCAGAGACTGTCTGGTTTGGTTCTCAGGCACCGCCCCCTGGTGCCCCCTGGTGCCCCTGTCTCCTCTGCCCCAGCGCCACCTCCTCCCGGAGCTCTTCACGTTTAGAGCATCGTCATGGGCACAGCCATGGCTAAGAGCGCCATCTTCCCCCACAACACTGCCACCGTCTTCACTCTGGGACCCCTCACATGGCTCTACACACTCGGCATGCAGCAGCCCTTGTTTAGAAGCTTATTTCAGCTTCAGCTTCGTTACCTTTTCTGTGGTAAGTTACTTCTCACATGAATGAATGATCGTGTCCAGAAGCATATGCCCAGAGGATATCTCTTCTTAGTATGCCTTCCTGTTGTCTCCTTGGCTCCCAAATCTCACCCATCCTCCAAAGCCCAGACTAAAAGCCATCTCCTCCAAGGAGTCTTCAACTATTAGATGAATATGATCTAGAAACGTACTAGGTGCCAGGACTGTGATAAGAATTGAGGATGAGAATGGACGTGATAATTCATAATACACAGCCTGAATTTAAAGAGTTCATGGAGCAAGAATGGCTAAAACAATATAATGATTTTGCTAATAATAAAAAAAGAACTCATATTAATACATGAACCATGTGCCAAGTATTATTTTAAGCATTTAAAAATAAACCATCCATGAGACAAGACTACTATTGTCCTAGCCCCAAGGTCACATTTGGGTTGGGTGTTGCAGGAATAAGAAGTTTGTCAGGCAGATTAGGCACTTGACATGAAAAAGCTCAGACATAAGTGGACCAGGCTGGCTGCGGAGTGAGAAGGTAGATGGAGCCCAGTTATGAAGGGACCAGATGTCTTAGTTAGGGAACCTAGTCAATCTTCCCTTGAGGGCTTGTCTGACGGGAGTGGGGTCCTAGCATCCCCATACTGGGGGCATTGTGCCATGAGGAGAATCCAGTGTCTTACCTGAAGAATCCCCAGATGCCCAGACGGTACTGAATGGTCACCACCACCACGTTTTCATGGGCAGAGAGGGGCAGCCCATCATAGGTGGACGCCCCACCTATCATCAGACCTCCTCCGTGGATAAACACCATCACCTGTATGGAAGGATGCCACCACATGGGTTACAGGCAGCAGAGCGGGGGAAGAAGCTCAGAGACTGTCTGGTTTGGTTCTCAGGCACCGCCCCCTGGTGCCCCCTGGTGCCCCTGTCTCCTCTGCCCCAGCGCCACCTCCTCCCGGAGCTCTTCACGTTTAGAGCATCGTCATGGGCACAGCCATGGCTAAGAGCGCCATCTTCCCCCACAACACTGCCACCGTCTTCACTCTGGGACCCCTCACATGGCTCTACACACTCGGCATGCAGCAGCCCTTGTTTAGAAGCTTATTTCAGCTTCAGCTTCGTTACCTTTTCTGTGGTAAGTTACTTCTCACATGAATGAATGATCGTGTCCAGAAGCATATGCCCAGAGGATATCTCTTCTTAGTATGCCTTCCTGTTGTCTCCTTGGCTCCCAAATCTCACCCATCCTCCAAAGCCCAGACTAAAAGCCATCTCCTCCAAGGAGTCTTCAACTATTAGATGAATATGATCTAGAAACGTACTAGGTGCCAGGACTGTGATAAGAATTGAGGATGAGAATGGACGTGATAATTCATAATACACAGCCTGAATTTAAAGAGTTCATGGAGCAAGAATGGCTAAAACAATATAATGATTTTGCTAATAATAAAAAAAGAACTCATATTAATACATGAACCATGTGCCAAGTATTATTTTAAGCATTTAAAAATAAACCATCCATGAGACAAGACTACTATTGTCCTATTTCATAGACAGGAAAACAGAGGCACTTAAACCACCCTCAGGTCAACTGCTAACAGGCAGTTGAGGCAGGGCTTGAACTCAGGCATTCTGGCTCCAGAGTTCACATGTTGAGCCACCCAGACCCAATGGCCATGCTGGAGTAGGTTGGCTTTGGGTGCAGAAGGAATTTCTTTCTTTCAACTCTAACATATCAGGACTTGCTAGTGCGCTGTGCCAGACACTGCCATGAATCGTGATACTCATCAATCTTGATATTCATGTGTGATTATCCCGGATATGAGGAAACAGAGCCAGGTCTCTCAGCTAGTAAAAGGCAGAACCAGGATTTACACCCAGATCCTGGTTCCAGAGCCTGTGTCCGTAGTTGAGGTTCTCCAGCCTCAGGTTCCTGGAGCCCCCGATCCTCCTCTGATCCTTGCCCATCTCTGAGCAGAGGGACTCGGTTTGCAGGCACCTCAAGGGCTGGTCAGCAGTGATTTGCTAAAGAATCCAGGCCAGCCTTCTGCAGACACTTGAAGGCAGGAGCTGTGTTGTCATAGTTCTATGTTCCTCTTTTCTCTTATCCTCTACTTCTAGCTGTGTGTATGGAAGCGTTGAGTATGTTACAGGGGAATAAATGAATGCATGAATTCACAACTGTTTCTACTTCTTTAAGGTTCTACTCACAAGTTCACAGGCACCCTCTTCCACATCCGGGCACCATGCCAGGGGTGTTCCTAGCTAAGGGAAGGGGCTCACACCCCTGACTCTACCCTACTGGCCCCTCCTTTCCCAGCATATCTGCCCTAGTCTCCAGCCTGAGTCTGGAAGGCTGCCCTGCCTCTGGGCCTCCATTTATTCTGAAAATCACTGGGTCATCAGTGTGGGTCAAAGCAATTAGGAAGTGAAATTAGTACAAGAACATCCTGATAGTTGGCAAACAAAAGTACCTCTTTGTTGCTCCTAGCTTGGCCCTTCTCTGACACAGAAATACTGAGAGTTGTCAGAGAGGGTCTGTGCGTGGTGAGGAAAGGCCACACACAGGATCCACTGCTCGTGGGTGTCAAAGAGCTCCTGGTTATTCCAGGAGCCCTGAGCTCCAGTCCTACCAACCCTACTCTGTGGCCTCACCTTTCCCTCACTGGGCCTTGTTTCTCTATCTGCAAAGGAGAGGTCAGCTTGTTGGCTTATCTCCAAGATTCCTTTTGGCTCTAACGTTTTGGAGATTATGTTTTACCTGCTCTGGGTATCAGCTTCCTAACCTATCAATTAAGAGTCCTCCTTCTTATCCATCTATTAACATGAGAGACCTCAGAAAATTAAAATGTGCATTATAGCAATCTCCCCTAGAGGCTCTACTCTGCCCGAAGGGAAACTGAGGTGCACACAACCTGTGCTCCCTGACATCCTGTTTGGCTATGGTGATAAAGAGCTCTCTGGGGCTTCCCTGGTGGTCCAGTGGGTAAGGACACCGCCTTGTAGTGTAAAGGGCGCTGGTTCGATCCCTGGCCTGGGAAGATCCCACGTGCTGCGGAGTGGCTGGACTGATGTGTCCAATTACTGAGCCGGAGCTCTGGAGCGCATGCACCCAGAGCCGGTGCTCTGCGACAGCAGAGACCACTGCGATGGGAGGCCCACACGGGCCAAAGAACAAAAGATGGATGAAAATAGACAAATGAAAGACCAATAGAAGTAGCCCACCTGCTCCCCTCCCTCCCTACCAAAAAAAAAAAACAAAACACCCTGGAACAGTCTTGGCCCAAGGTGACCCCCGCCAACACTGCCTTCATCCCCTTCAAGTCCACACCAGCCTTGACCAGTGGTCCCACTGCTTACCGGCAGCCGGCTTCTCTTGTTTAAGTCCGCAGGGGTGTAAATATTTAGGTAAAGACAGTCCTCGGAAAATATGAGACTAAGGTTCTCCTTTCTGTTGGTAAAGAGGTCTGAGAGGAACTGCGCCCCCACTGGGTCTTGGGAGCACCTGCGAGGGGCAAGGAGAGAGAAGAATTCTTGAGGTTCAATCAGAGCTAACCAAGGAGATGTCTGCTACGGTCATCAAAGGCCTTGGACTGGCAGCTTCAAGATAGTCAATAGAGTTGTTCTTACCATATTGAAGACACTGGGCTAGGTAGGTGCCTATATGGGGCAAATGATAGGGCTTCTCAGGCTCACCAAGGTCTCCCAGGACCATGTAGAGTGAGACCTGACCCTCTTCCCTTCCTGGGGCTTTGTTTCCTTTTTTTATCTGCAAAGGAGAGGTCAGCTTGTTGGCTTATCTCCAAGATTCCTTTTGGCTCTAACGTTTTGGAGATTATGTTTTACCTGCTCTGGGTATCAGCTTCCTAACCTATCAATTAAGAGTCCTCCTTCTTATCCATCTATTAACATGAGAGACCTCAGAAAATTAAAATGTGCATTATAGCAATCTCCCCTAGAGGCTCTACTCTGCCCGAAGAAACTGAGGTGCACACAACCTGTGCTCCCTGACATCCTGTTTGGCTATGGTGATAAAGAGCTCTCTGGGGCTTCCCTGGTGGTCCAGTGGGTAAGGACACCGCCTTGTAGTGTAAAGGGCGCTGGTTCGATCCCTGGCCTGGGAAGATCCCACGTGCTGCGGAGTGGCTGGACTGATGTGTCCAATTACTGAGCCGGAGCTCTGGAGCGCATGCACCCAGAGCCGGTGCTCTGCGACAGCAGAGACCACTGCGATGGGAGGCCCACACGGGCCAAAGAACAAAAGATGGATGAAAATAGACAAATGAAAGACCAATAGAAGTAGCCCACCTGCTCCCCTCCCTCCCTACCAAAAAAAAAAAACAAAACACCCTGGAACAGTCTTGGCCCAAGGTGACCCCCGCCAACACTGCCTTCATCCCCTTCAAGTCCACACCAGCCTTGACCAGTGGTCCCACTGCTTACCGGCAGCCGGCTTCTCTTGTTTAAGTCCGCAGGGGTGTAAATATTTAGGTAAAGACAGTCCTCGGAAAATATGAGACTAAGGTTCTCCTTTCTGTTGGTAAAGAGGTCTGAGAGGAACTGCGCCCCCACTGGGTCTTGGGAGCACCTGCGAGGGGCAAGGAGAGAGAAGAATTCTTGAGGTTCAATCAGAGCTAACCAAGGAGATGTCTGCTACGGTCATCAAAGGCCTTGGACTGGCAGCTTCAAGATAGTCAATAGAGTTGTTCTTACCATATTGAAGACACTGGGCTAGGTAGGTGCCTATATGGGGCAAATGATAGGGCTTCTCAGGCTCACCAAGGTCTCCCAGGACCATGTAGAGTGAGACCTGACCCTCTTCCCTTCCTGGGGCTTTTGGAATGCCCTGGGTCAAGGAAGAAGGCTGCCTAATGTGCTGATGGTCATGGGAAGGACCATTCCTTGCATGCCTGGGTCCACACTACTGCTGCATGACGCCCACAGAAGGAGGCCAGTATTCAGGGAAACATGTTCTAGTCCAGAGGAGACTTCCTGAAACCAGGGGAAATCACTCAGAGTGATATCTAGGGCCAACTAAAGGTCAGTTCAGTTCCATCACCGTCTCTTGCAACTTGCTCAAATTCATGTCCATTAACTCAGAGATGCCCTCCAACTGTCTTGTCCTCTGTTGTCCCCTTGTCCTTCTCCTTCTCCTTTCTATTTTTCTCAGCATCAGGGTCTTTTCCAATGAGTCATCGCTTCTCATCGAGTGGCCAGGGTACTGGAGCTTCAGTTTCAGCATCAGTCCTTCCAATGAACATTCATGGTTGATTTCCTTTAGGATGGACTGGTTTGATCTGTTTGCAGTTGGAGGGACCCTCAAGAGTCTTCTCCAGCACCACATGAAATATTTGTGGGTCAGCATCAGGAGAACTACATTCTAGTACTGTCTTGCCCTGACTTGCTGGCTTTCCTTGGGTGAATGCCTCGCCGGTTCTGGCTCCAGTCTGCCAGGTTTAAGTGAGGGTAGTGATTTCTATCAGGCTATTGCAACATGGACATGCTATAACTCTGTGAGCAACCCATCACAGGCAAGAGCTATTGGTTGCCCCAATAAGAGATTTGAATGATGCCACAGATATTATAATTTATAATATTTACCAAGTCCTCTCAACATGCCAGTTGTTGTTTTAAATACCCCTGATATCTTAACTCATTGACTCTTCACATTGGCCCCATGATGTAGGTTCTATTATGATACCTCAGTTACAGTTGAGAATCGGAGACACAGAGAGTTTAGAGAACCTGCCCAGGGTCACACAGCCAGATAGAATCATCTTATGCAATGCGTTAGTTTCCAAAGACATTGTAAGCCACATTTCTGGATCTCAACATCTTTACAAAAAAGGCACGGTGGTCCCCAGGATGTGGATAAGGCAACTGAGGCCCTGAGTGCTTGGATGACACAGTCGTCAAGTGACAGCATCAGAGCTTCAAGGAAAACCTCTTGATTTCCATCCTGTGGGAACGTTCCCCAGATCACCAAGGCAAAAGGCATAATAATCGTAAAAGTTTAAAAGTTGAAAAGGAAAACACAAAGTCAATGTCATGAGTATTCAAAAAAACACAGAATAAAAGGAATAATTAGGTATACAATGATGATGAAAACAATGATCATTATTTTGCCTATTCAATAGCTAAAAACATTTTAATAACCCCAAGCATGGACAAAAATTCAGTTAATGGAGATTTTATGCACTAATTAAAACAGTGCAGTTGGAATATCTCTGAAGGAAAAAATTTAAAACACTCTTACTGTGAAGTGTTATGTCTTGGAACTTATCCAAGATTGAACATGCATGAAGATTTAGTTACAGGATGTTCATCAGAATGCTCTTTATATTATGAAAAACATCAACAACAATGAAGAGTTCCAACTAAGAGATGGAGTAAAAAACTATGATTCAATGCACAATGTCATATAGTGATCAAAGGTCAGGTTGTGACATTACTAACATAGAATAATATTTATGATATATTTTCATGAGCAAAACAGGCATCTAAATCATCCACATTGTGTAATACGATATTGTGACAAAAGAAGAAATATGTATTTGATCTTTGTCCAGTCTCTGCTGAAGAGCTCTTAAAATCCTTGTATTCATAATTTCCTGAGTGCTGTCTAGTGTTGGGTTAATAAAGCAAAATTTGGACCTTGTCTACGGGCAGGAACTGGTTACCAGAGGAACAGCCATGGGATTAGAGGATAGGGACCTGCTGTCACAGTCCCTGAATGCTGGAAAGGGGAGATGGGCTGGAGGGGAATGAATCACCAGTGACTGATGATTTCAATCATCCTGCCCGTGTAATGGCCACCCAGGTGGCTCAGAGGTAAACAACCCACCTGCCAATGCAGGAGACATAGCAGACGCAGGTTCGTTCCCTGAGTAGGTAAAATTACTCAGAATAGGAAATGGCAACCCACTCCAGCATTCTTGCCTGGAAAATTTCATGGATAGAGGAGCCTGGCGGGCTGTAGGCCATAGGGTCGCAAAGAGTCAGACATGACTGAACAACTAAGCACGCATGTCCATGCCCACGTAATAAAACCTCCGTAAAAACCAAACGGACAGGTTCAGAATGCATCCTGGTTGGTGAACCAGAACAGCTTTTTTATTTCCCACACGGCATGGCATGTGAGATCTTACTCCCCTGACCAGGGATTGAACCTCTTGCAGTGAAGAGCAGATCTTTAAACTCTTCTAAGTCTCTGGGTGCTGGGTCCTCTGTCAGGGCCCTTACCTTATGGCTCTAACCATACGGTTAGTGGTTTGTATCCTTCAACAGCCTGCACAATAAACTGTGAGTCGAGTGAGGAAACTAGTTTCCTGAGTTCTGTGAGCTGCTCTGGCAAATTAGTAGAACTCAAAAAAGAAGTCACGGGAAGGGCTTCCCTTGGTGGTCCAGTGGGTAAGGATGCCGCCTTGCAGTGCAAGGGGCACCGGTTCGATCCCTGGCCTGGGAAGATCCCACGTGCCGCAGAGCGGCTGGACCAATGTGTCCAATTGCCGAGCCGGAGCTCTGGCACGCGTGCGCCCAGAGCCGGTGCTCTGCGACGACAGTGGCCACCGCGATGGGAGTCCCACAGGAGCCAAAGAACAAAGATGGATGAAAATAGAGAAATGAAAGACCAATAGAAGTGGCCCGCCCATCCCCCTCCCTCCCCACCCCATCCTCCAAAAAGATAAATAAATAAATTAAAAAAAAAAAAGTCACTGGAAGCTCTGATTTATAACCAGTTGGTCAGAAACACAGGTGACCGCCTGGAATTGGCCTCTGAACCAGAGGGAGGTTTTGTAGGTCTGGGCCCTGAATCTATGGTATCTGACGCTGTCTCTGGAAAAAACAGTGTCGGGAATAATTGAATAGTTGGGCACCCATATGGTGTGCCAGAATTGCTTTTTGGTGTGGGAGACACACACACACACACACACATTAGAATTGGGTATAGAAAATTAAGTGATTCCACTTTAAGGGAGAAAGTGTGCATCTGATAAAAGACTGGAAAAATAGAATCTAAAATATGAACAGGAGTTGTTGGTAGGTGGTAGAACTATGTATGATTTTCGTTTTCTTAATCATACCACCCTGACTTTTTCAAAAAATTAATTTATTTTATTTACTGGGCTGCACTGGTTCTTTGTTGTGACATGCGGGAGTGGCAGTAAGGGAACCTCTAGCTGAATGAAGGGCTCTCGAAAGCTATAAGAGTGCTGGAATGTTGGTAAGGATCTACAATATCTTGAGGATTCCAGGGCAAAATACGAACCACTTGGAGGACGGCCTTGGCTCCTTCCTGCATTCCTTTGAGGCTAACAACCCCATTTCAAGATGCCAAAGCCACACCCCCGGCTTACATGGGAGGGTAAGAGGTGGTATCCTTCACGAAGGTCCATGGTTCTGCAGGCTGTGGTGGCGCAAACCTCAAGGGTCCAAGAGGAGGCTTGGCAAAAGGGACTCCCAGGAAAACGGCCACGGGTTGGGCAAATCCTTTTAAGCTGACGTATTTCCCCAGGACCCTGCCCTGCGCGGTGTCCACAACAGGCGGCGCGGGGGGCAGCCCTGCTGGACATTGGGAAGAAAAGAGGGCATGTCAGTGGTGAAGGTGAACTGGATTCCGGGTGGGTGGTGTTACTTTTGCCATGTGATCTTGATTGCCCCTCAACTCTCTAAGCCTCACTTTCTTCTTATGGAAGAGAGGGTCTTTCCTAACTCCCAGAGTCAGCCAGAGGGAGCGAGACTGGGGGTCACATTGTCTGTCCCATCCCCGTGGAGCAGACGGTTCTTTCTCCCTGAGCTGAAATGTGTCTTCTGCAGCCTCCATGTCAGTCCTGGCCACCCCGCTCAGGGATATCCTGCGCCTTCACGGGGCAGGTGGCCTTCGCGACTCCTGTCCACGCCCTTGTCTGCTCTTGTCCATCCTCAATGGCCTCAGTTTATTGAAGTATCCTAACAGGAAATGAATACCAGCCTCTCTTCCTCCCAATTATTCCCCATTAGATACCAACAAAAAGTCAACCTCTCCCTTAAAGTGTGTGGCCAGAACAAAAGATAACCCAGATGTGGTCCTATAGACAAATCCAGTGAAAACCTTCAAGAGAGATGAAGTGGACAGATGTCCAAAGAGCAGTGGTGAAAAAGTCAGCGATGGACTGCGAGCCGTAGACAACGGTAGGAACGGCAGTGGTCACCACTTGTGGTATATGTAATGCTTGTGTACTGAGCACTTACTCTGTGCCACACGGGCATTCCAATCCCAGAAACCTGGCTAGAGACACATTAATATACCCATTTTACAGATGAGGTAACCGAGGAAAGGGAGGCAGCCGGTATGGACCTTCTCAAGGTGGAAACAGTATGACCCTGCCAGGGGGTAACCAGCAGTAGGGGTAATCAGCTCCTAGTTAGGTCCCTCCTCTGCTCTCACCCTCAGTTCCAGGCCTCCCCCCCGTCACAGCACCAGGAAGAGGATTAAACCCAGGGGAGCCTGGGCTGTCAGACCACGGAGGGCCAGACCACTGGCTCTGGCCTCAGGACACAGAGAATTCAGAGGGTGATTTCCAGGTGACCTCGGGCACGTACATCTCCCTCTCCGAGTCTCTGTTTTTCTACCTATGAAACGGCACAGATGCACTCTGAGGTCCCTTGCTGCACCCTTGTATGGACCATGTCTCTAGGTTCTGAACTCTGATGCTTTGACACCTGGAGCCTTGCTGACTCAGGAGGCACTGCCCCTCCCAGAGTTCGCCAACCCCTGGAGACAGGAATGAGCTTTCCCTTCCCGCATGCCAGAGCGTGTACCCCAGCCTCCTCCTATATCAGGCCCTCCACATCGGAAACTCTCATCCTGCCCCAAAGACTCCTGCGCAAAGTGCCTGAAACTCTGCGGAGGCCATCGCCTGCTGAAATTGGCTACTTTGTCACTCCAAAGCACGCCATCCTGCTTCACCTCTTCCTGGATCATCAGCAACCTGGATAAAGGCCCTTACTCCCAATCTCTTCTCCTCCCTCTGCCTCAGGACCCACCCAGGTCTTCACCTACCCCCACCATGGGAGGGCCATGCCCACTCCTTCAGGGAAATGTGAGCCATAAATCATCTTTTCAATGGCAGTTGGCTCCTTGTCTGTGGGCCTTGGAATACCCCAATAATCTATTAATACATACCTATTTTTTCGAACTTTAAACTGTTAATTTTGTATTGGGGTATAGCCGATTAACAATGTTGTGGTCGTCCGGGTGAACAGCCCAGGCTGGCACACAACATTTACCAGAGTCCCTGTGTCATACAATAGGTCCTTGTTGGTCCCTTTTAAGTATAGCAGTAATACATCGTCTTTTTTAAAAAAAACTCCTTTATCTCTTTTTAAAATTTTCTCTATTTCAGGCACTCTTCAGAAGCAAAAGTCCATTTGCACTCCCAGCATCTCACTGAGGTAGATACCGCTGCCACCTGGATTTTTGAAATGCAAAACTGAGGCACATCAAGGGACATCACTGGTCTAAGAAGACACAATTACTAAATCCCGAGCTGGGATGGGAACCCACATGCTCAGTCTCCAGAGCTGATATTAATATTCTGGTAAGATCCTTTCGGGGCTTCCCAGGTGGCTCAGCGGTAAAGAAGACACCCACCAGTAGAACAGGTTCTATCCCTGGGTGGGGAAGATCCCCTGGAGAAGGGAATGGCAACTCACTCAGTGTTCTTGCCTGGAGAATGCCATGGACAGAGGAGCCTGGCGGGCTGCAGCCCATGGGATTGCAAAAGAGTTGGACAGGACTTAGCCAAAAACAACAACAAAAATTCGTGGCAGGATTCTGGTAAGGAGACACACTCCATATCCGTATTAAAAGACATCGAGGAGCTCTCCAAAGTGCTCAGCAGGATGTGGGAGGTGAGCTGACTGGCCTCCGGCGTGTTGTCGCCCAGCCAGTCGAGTCTGGGGTGTTTACTGTTCCCACGTCTCCTGCTCTGCTGCTACAGAACCCAGCCGGTCACCTCTTTGCCCTCTCCGCATCTCCTCCACCTTGTCCCCTACAAGGATTTCCAAAGACGCCCCCGCTCATCTGCCTTTCAGGGGGACTCACCCCAAGCTGTGAAAGTAGCGAGGGAGGTCAGGACCAGAGCGCGGAGCCACATCGTGGACAAACAGCCGCTCCTGTGCCTGCAGGTCTCTGCCCTGCTCACAGGGGCTGTGCCAGTCCTGGCCATCGGCTCCTGCCCCCAGCTCCTGCCCTGGTCGCTCAATAGACTAACTGGGAGGGATCAGAAAAGCCTCTCTCAGTCGTGGACAGTGGGGGCGGGTGAGCCACGCCCACCAGGAGTTTGCTTTGTTTTGAATCAACAACCCAGGCATAACTCTCCAACTACGAATAACCACAGGCTCTCCAAACAACTTGTTTCATAAGTGTTTCTTCTTCTTGGACTCTAACCTCAGTGCTCTGTGAGCTTCCTAGGACAGGTGCAAGCAGACAGAGGCCTTCAGACAAGGCGAGGCCTCGGTCTGAGGTCCTCAGAACAGCCTGAAAACCCTTGGGGCGACTCCCAGACCCACAGCTGCCTGGACGCAGAATTAAAAGGTTTTTATTTCAGGGCTCCATGCTCTTATTTTGGAAGCATCTTAAATTTCATCCAGTCTCCCCTCTGATGCCTAGATTAATGCTACAGTATTCATGGCAAGTGACTCAGTCTCCTGTTGCACACCTCCATGCTCAGGGAACTCATTACCTGTCCAGGTAGGGATCTTGGAGAGAAAGTTCTAACAGTGAAGGAAGGGACTCCATCTCTCCATTGTCTTTGCCTCTAATTATTCATTCATCTGTCCCTCTATCCTTCCTTCCATTTATTCATTATTTCATTTGTTCATTCATTCTCCAAACATTTACCAGATGCCTGACACTATGCTCAGTGTTACGGATAAAAGATAAATCCAGGATGTGGTTCCTCTTCTGGAGGGGCGACCATGCAATGGTGAGACCTAGCCAGGGTGAGGTGACAGGTAGGCTGCAATGCCATGTGAAAGTACCAAGTAGAGGGATACAAAGTGCCCTGGTACCCTGGTGACAGTGCCATTTACCTACCTGGAAAAGAGGAAGAGTCTCAAAGCCTGTTTAGTAGAGTCTTTATATGTCCAATAAACGGAACATTCCCTAAATACACACCCTGGTTTAGCTGAGTAAAGAAATACTATGCTTTCACTCCAACTAGTGATGCACACTTCTATTTATTAACAGGGAAAGGCAGTCATGATTACAAAAGGGAAAACATGATTAACATGATTATTAGATACTTATGACAGCATTAAGATACTGTCTGGAGGTTCCTAAAAAGATCAAACACAGAGACTTTCCTGCTGTCCAGTGGTTGACACCACGCTTCCACTGCAGGGAATGATCCCTGGTCAGGGAACTAAGATCTTGCATGCCATGTGGTGTGGCCAATTTTTTTTTTTTAAATCAAACACAGAGTCACCATATTTCCCAGCAATTCCACTGCTAGGTATATACCAACAACAGTTGAAAGCAGCACTACTCATAACAGCTCCAACTAGAAAGAACCTAAGTATCCAGGAACTGCTAAATGGACAAATGAAATAACATCTATGTTGGCAATGGAACAGTACTGAGCTGTAAAAGAAGTACTGGTACATGCTAAATAGGGGTGAACTGTGAAAATATTGACTATTACACTAATCAAAGTAGTCAGACATGGAATTTCATCCAGTCTCCCCTCTGATGCCTAGATTAATGCTACAGTATTCATGGCAAGTGACTCAGTCTCCTGTTGCACACCTCCATGCTCAGGGAACTCATTACCTGTCCAGGTAGGGATCTTGGAGAGAAAGTTCTAACAGTGAAGGAAGGGACTCCATCTCTCCATTGTCTTTGCCTCTAATTATTCATTCATCTGTCCCTCTATCCTTCCTTCCATTTATTCATTATTTCATTTGTTCATTCATTCTCCAAACATTTACCAGATGCCTGACACTATGCTCAGTGTTACGGATAAAAGATAAATCCAGGATGTGGTTCCTCTTCTGGAGGAGCGACCATGCAATGGTGAGACCTAGCCAGGGAGAGGTGACAGGTAGGCTGCAATGCCATGTGAAAGTACCAAGTAGAGGGATACAAAGTGCCCTGGTACCCTGGTGACAGTGCCATTTACCTACCTGGAAAAGAGGAAGAGTCTCAAAGCCTGTTTAGTAGAGTCTTTATATGTCCAATAAACGGAACATTCCCTAAATACACACCCTGGTTTAGCTGAGTAAAGAAATACTATGCTTTCACTCCAACTAGTGATGCACACTTCTATTTATTAACAGGGAAAGGCAGTCATGATTACAAAAGGGAAAACATGATTAACATGATTATTAGATACTTATGACAGCATTAAGATACTGTCTGGAGGTTCCTAAAAAGATCAAACACAGAGACTTTCCTGCTGTCCAGTGGTTGACACCACGCTTCCACTGCAGGGAATGATCCCTGGTCAGGGAACTAAGATCTTGCATGCCATGTGGTGTGGCCAATTTTTTTTTTTTTTTTTAAATCAAACACAGAGTCACCATATTTCCCAGCAATTCCACTGCTAGGTATATACCAACAACAGTTGAAAGCAGCACTACTCATAACAGCTCCAACTAGAAAGAACCTAAGTATCCAGGAACTGCTAAATGGACAAATGAAATAACATCTATGTTGGCAATGGAACAGTACTGAGCTGTAAAAGAAGTACTGGTACATGCTAAATAGGGGTGAACTGTGAAAATATTGACTATTACACTAATCAAAGTAGTCAGACATGGAAGGACAGATATCGTATGATTCTATTTACATGAAATGTCTAGAGTAAGCAAATCCACAGAGGCAGAAAGTAGCTCAGAGTTGGCTGCAGGCCTGGGGTGTGGGGGAACAATGTGTGAATGCTACAGGGCAGAGGCGTCTCCTCGAGGTTGTAAAAATGTTTCAGGAGTACATAGCTGTGATGGCTGCACAGCTCTGAGGATAAACTGAAAACCACTGAACGGCCTGCCTTCAAAAGGTGAATCTGTTTTTTTTTGGTGGGGGGTGGGGGGTGGTGGGGAGGAAGTGGGGCAGGCGGGCCACCTCTAATCATCTTTCATTTGTTTATTTTCATCCATCTTTGTTCTTTGGCCCGTGTGGGCCTCCCATCGCGGTGGCCTCTGTTGTCGCAGAGCACCGGCTCTGGGTGCAAGCGCTCCAGAGTTCTGGCTCAGTAACTGGACACATCGGTCCAGCTGCTCCATGGCACGTGGGATCTTCCCAGGCCAGGGATCAAACTGGTGCCCCTTGTACTGCAAGGCGGTGTCCTTACTCACTGGACCACCAGGGAAGCCCCAAAATGTGAATCTTGAACTTTGGTGGTGGTGCAGTAGTTAAGGCTCAGCAGTTTCAGAGCAGCGGGGCGGGCTCAACTCCTGGGGATGGAACGTAGATCTCACATGTCACATGATGTGGCCAAAAATAAATTACATAAATAATTTAAAAGATTAATTTTATGGCATGCAGATTATCTTTCAATACAGAAAGATTTTAAAATTTTAGTCATGTATAAAATCGCATTACAACAAATAAAAATGGGCTTCTCAGTGGTAAAGAATCTGCTTGCAGTGCCTGAGACCTGGGTTCGAGCCCTGGGTCGGGAAGATCCCTGGAGCAGGAAATGGGGACTCTAAGATCTTGCATGCCATGTGGTGTGGCCAATTTTTTTTTTTTTTTTTAAATCAAACACAGAGTCACCATATTTCCCAGCAATTCCACTGCTAGGTATATACCAACAACAGTTGAAAGCAGCACTACTCATAACAGCTCCAACTAGAAAGAACCTAAGTATCCAGGAACTGCTAAATGGACAAATGAAATAACATCTATGTTGGCAATGGAACAGTACTGAGCTGTAAAAGAAGTACTGGTACATGCTAAATAGGGGTGAACTGTGAAAATATTGACTATTACACTAATCAAAGTAGTCAGACATGGAAGGACAGATATCGTATGATTCTATTTACATGAAATGTCTAGAGTAAGCAAATCCACAGAGGCAGAAAGTAGCTCAGAGTTGGCTGCAGGCCTGGGGTGTGGGGGAACAATGTGTGAATGCTACAGGGCAGAGGCGTCTCCTCGAGGTTGTAAAAATGTTTCAGGAGTACATAGCTGTGATGGCTGCACAGCTCTGAGGATAAACTGAAAACCACTGAACGGCCTGCCTTCAAAAGGTGAATCTGTTTTTTTGGTGGGGGTGGGGGTGGTGGGGAGGAAGTGGGGCAGGCGGGCCACCTCTAATCATCTTTCATTTGTTTATTTTCATCCATCTTTGTTCTTTGGCCCGTGTGGGCCTCCCATCGCGGTGGCCTCTGTTGTCGCAGAGCACCGGCTCTGGGTGCAAGCGCTCCAGAGTTCTGGCTCAGTAACTGGACACATCGGTCCAGCTGCTCCATGGCACGTGGGATCTTCCCAGGCCAGGGATCAAACTGGTGCCCCTTGTACTGCAAGGCGGTGTCCTTACTCACTGGACCACCAGGGAAGCCCCAAAATGTGAATCTTGAACTTTGGTGGTGGTGCAGTAGTTAAGGCTCAGCAGTTTCAGAGCAGCGGGGCGGGCTCAACTCCTGGGGATGGAACGTAGATCTCACATGTCACATGATGTGGCCAAAAATAAATTACATAAATAATTTAAAAGATTAATTTTATGGCATGCAGATTATCTTTCAATACAGAAAGATTTTTAAAATTTTTAGTCATGTATAAAATCGCATTACAACAAAGAAAAATGGGCTTCTCTGTGGTAAAGAATCTGCTTGCAGTGCCTGAGACCTGGGTTCGATCCCTGGGTCGGGAAGATCCCTGGAGCAGGAAATGGCCACCCACTCCAGTATTCTTGCCTGGGAAATGGCATGGACAGAGGAGCCTGGCGGGCTACAGTCCATGGGGTTGCAAAGAGTCAGGCATGACTGAGTGACTTTCGCTCACATAATAAAAAATACATATCTATCTTTTGTAGGAAAAAAACTGGAAGGTTAGATATCAATTTGTATATGCAGTAGTCATTTCCTGACCATTATATTGTGAGTGTTTTTACTTATCTGCATTTTCCATTTTCATTCATTTAGACATTCATTTGAGAAATATTTACTGGGCATTCACTTTGCGGGAACCACTGTGTTGAGGGTTTGCATGCAGGATCTCACTTAGTTCTCAAAATAAACCTGTGAATTGATAGTAGGATCTCCCAGCACCTGTGGAGGACAAGGAAATGACCCATAGGCACTCAAAGGAAGAGCTGAGGATGGACCGGAAACCACACGATGTGACAGCTCCAACGCAAACATTGTGGAACCTGGAAACCTGCGATGTGAGATTCCTTCTTCCAATGAGAGGGAGGAGGGGTGACGGGATTGTCTCCAGGGTAGTAGCCTGAAGAGGCGGCTATATAGGCCTTCTCCATGCTTGCACCGGTTTTCCAACTACCATTTGTCAAATCCCATCTGGCTAGGCCAGGGCAATACTGACATAAGGGAAAACGGGGCAACCACAAGCCACGTGACAACCTTAGAAAAGTGCATGGATTCTTGGCCACCATCACGGGCTGTGACTGACGTGAAGCTCCTGGAGACCCCAGATCTCAGTGTGATGCTCATGTGCACTCATTCTAGCAACTGGTGGGCTCGTGAGGGGTGAGAGTTTGGGACCTCAGTAACGCCCGTCCCCAGAGGTGACTGCTTCTGCCAAGACTGACCTGGGCGCCTCCCTTTCGCCAAAGAAACACAGGCCCTAAAGAGCACCCTGACCTAATAAAGGACACCTTTATCTCTGTCCACACGGAACAATGCAGCCTGCCTTCCAAAGCAGACCACAAGGCTGTGTCTAATCACTTAGAACTCACACACACACACACGTGCCTGACCCCACACACAGCGGTTAAGTCGTAACTCTTCTGCCTTTTGCCCTGCTCAGCTCGCCTCTGCGGCATGCCACACGACCCTGACTCTCGGTCTGCTTAAGACTACAGCATGCTGCTGTAGCCTAACTGAAAAGGTAAGGATGACTTATTCTCCCAGTCTCCCTCTTCTAACACATGCCCTTTTGTGATACCCACAGCTCTGTGAACATGAGGAGTCCGGCCCAGACCTCCCTGGGTCTGGCTGCAGCCTCCAGCTGGCCCACTCCTGGCTCCCAATGACTCTGCAGAAATAGACTGGGCATCCAGCCAAACCTCAATTTGCTTAACCTATGCCCTTCCTGGATCACACCAGCTATAAACTGATAAGAGTTCTGTTTCAGTTGAGATAGAGATTGTGGGTTTTAACTTGGGAAATTCAAGTTCTCCATTTGGAACTAGGTCGTCTGAAGAATAAAATCCTAGATGGGCCTGAAGGCTTAAGAGGTTGGGAAGGTCTTGGGAGAGAAGACCCCTCTAAGGTCCACATCAGCCCCTCCTGCCATCTCCATCGATTCAGTCAACAGATACACGGAGAGCATGTACTAGAACAAGCACTGGACTAGTCTGAGCACCCGTCGTCCTGGACCCTTCGCTGGGCTCTGTCCATTTATCATAGGATTAATCAGGCACAGCCTCCAAGGTGAATGTTGGAGATGCAGCGTTCTCCACTGGGGACCAGAAGTCTGGGAAACCCACAAGGTGACTTGGAAGGATCTTTCTGGAAAAGGGCGGTGGTGAGACATGGAGAGGGGGTGGTGGTGGTGACTATAGGTGAGGTGAGCTCTCATACAACTCGGATCCACATTCTATGAACCTAAAACTCTATGGAAATGGCCGGTGTAGCCTAGACATACACCATGATTCTGGAACCTGTTACTCTCGTGCTAACATCACACTTTTAGTCATCGCGGCATACTGTCTATACTGTTACGAGCAGTTTTCCCGTTTAAATAATTGCATTTATTTATGTACTTATTTTGGGCTGTGCTGGGTCTCATTTGCTGTTCGGACTTCTCTAGTTGCAGAGAAGTGTGGCTACTCTCCCGCTGTGGTGCAGTGGCTTCTCTTCTTCCTGAGCACAGGTTCTAAGCTGCCCTAATTGTGGCACTTGGGTTCAGTCGTTGCGACTTCTGGTCTCTAGAGCACAGGCTCAGCAGGTGTGGCGCACGGGCTTCGCTGCCCCACGGCATGTGGGATCTTTCCAGATCAGGGATCAAACCGGAGTTCCCTGCACGGGCAGCCAGGTTCTTTACTATTGAGTCACCAGGGAGGCCTGAGCCATTTTCTTAAATGAATCCATTCTTTTGGTTTTAATGCAATTGTTCAAGAAGGAAATTTTACCCAGTTCCACAAATAGAAGATTATAAGCTGCCATGAATTAGAGGTGTTAAAAAAAAAAACCAAAAATTCAACTGAGTAAAATTGAAAGATCTTACTGACTCTCTTCAGTGATTCACAAATTGGGCAGCATCGCAATGAGCAGGAAGAAAGATGCTCAGACAGTTATTCAGACTGAAAGACTTTTACAGGCTGAGGAGGCGGGACAAGGAAGTGACTTAGCCAGCGGCTTTCTCGTGGCATGGTCTCCTCCCACTAAGGAATGGCAGAGATCTGTCAGGCCAGTGACCTCACCGGTTGTGACAAGGCAATTCTGGATTGACTGGATTAGCATTTACACCTGGGAGAAGTTGAAGCTATAATCAGATTAGATATTAAATCTGTTTGGTAACAGGAACTTAACGCAAGTGCAGCGTTCTTTCAGGTTCACCCTGGTGAATGTTGGAGATGCAGCGTTCTCCACTGGGGACCAGAAGTCTGGGAAACCCACAAGGTGACTTGGAAGGATCTTTCTGGAAAAGGGCGGTGGTGAGACATGGAGAGGGGGTGGTGGTGGTGACTATAGGTGAGGTGAGCTCTCATACAACTCGGATCCACATTCTATGAACCTAAAACTCTATGGAAATGGCCGGTGTAGCCTAGACATACACCATGATTCTGGAACCTGTTACTCTCGTGCTAACATCACACTTTTAGTCATCGCGGCATACTGTCTATACTGTTACGAGCAGTTTTCCCGTTTAAATAATTGCATTTATTTATGTACTTATTTTGGGCTGTGCTGGGTCTCATTTGCTGTTCGGACTTCTCTAGTTGCAGAGAAGTGTGGCTACTCTCCCGCTGTGGTGCAGTGGCTTCTCTTCTTCCTGAGCACAGGTTCTAAGCTGCCCTAATTGTGGCACTTGGGTTCAGTCGTTGCGACTTCTGGTCTCTAGAGCACAGGCTCAGCAGGTGTGGCGCACGGGCTTCGCTGCCCCACGGCATGTGGGATCTTTCCAGATCAGGGATCAAACCGGAGTTCCCTGCACGGGCAGCCAGGTTCTTTACTATTGAGTCACCAGGGAGGCCTGAGCCATTTTCTTAAATGAATCCATTCTTTTGGTTTTAATGCAATTGTTCAAGAAGGAAATTTTACCCAGTTCCACAAATAGAAGATTATAAGCTGCCATGAATTAGAGGTGTTAAAAAAAAAAACCAAAAATTCAACTGAGTAAAATTGAAAGATCTTACTGACTCTCTTCAGTGATTCACAAATTGGGCAGCATCGCAATGAGCAGGAAGAAAGATGCTCAGACAGTTATTCAGACTGAAAGACTTTTACAGGCTGAGGAGGCGGGACAAGGAAGTGACTTAGCCAGCGGCTTTCTCGTGGCATGGTCTCCTCCCACTAAGGAATGGCAGAGATCTGTCAGGCCAGTGACCTCACCGGTTGTGACAAGGCAATTCTGGATTGACTGGATTAGCATTTACACCTGGGAGAAGTTGAAGCTATAATCAGATTAGATATTAAATCTGTTTGGTAACAGGAACTTAACGCAAGTGACTCCATTTTGGGATTGTTGTCCCTTTTGACAATTCTCTGCTTTGCGTCACAGACTCAGCTTAACTGAGAGATGTGACACACATTTAAGGCTACTCCCAGCTGCCACTCCGAAGTTTTTGCTGATCCTCTGTGTGGTATTCACAGGTCATGATGTGCTAATGATGGGTCATGATGTTCTTTGCGGAATCTCTGTGGTATTCCAAGGCCACAGATCTCGATTCACATTGTCTGGTTATTCTCTGTTCCTTTTCTTTCTTTTTTTTTTTAAAAAGCTTTATTTTTGGCTGTGCTAGGTCTTTGTTGATGTGTGGGTTTAGCTGCTCTGTGGTATGTGGGATCTTCCCGGATCAGGGATCGAACCTGTGTCTCCTGCGTTGGCAGACGGGTTCTTATCCACTGAGCCACAAGGGAAGCCCTGTTCCTTTTCTTTTTAAAAATATTATTTTTCTTGGAGTATAGTTGCTTTAAAATGTTGTGTTAGTTTCTACTGTACAGCAAAATGAATCAGCCATATGTATACATATGTGTATGTGCGTGGAGGGGACATACATATACATTTATGTATGGAGGGGATACATATATATATATGTATCCCTTTTGGGTTTCCTTCCTATTCAGGCCATCACAGTACATTATAAAGAGTTCCCTGTGCTATTAAATTCTCATTAGTTATCTGTTTTACACATAGTAGAGTATCTATGTCAATTCCAATCTCCTAATTCCTCCTGCCCTTGTCATTCCTTTTCTGACATTCCAGTCTTAAGGAGATCATTTACTTGGGGGTTAAGAAGCTGTGAATATGTAGTCAAAGATTTTGAGAGGATACAACACACCAGGGAGATTACTATAATTATTATAAGGTGGATAATTCCCAATCCCTAGAGTGTACGTTAAAGTGATGGTCCCCAAGATCCAAGTCAATCAGAATCAAATAAGTCAAGGAAAGACCATTGAAGACCTCCACTGAAGGAGTCACTTTCTTTTTTTTTGTAGGAGTCACTTCCTTAAGCCACGTGACTTGCCCAGTGATCTCACGCTCAGATGATGTTCCACTTCCCCAGAAGTGTTAATCCAGGTGCCTCAAGTGTTAGGGACCACAGCACAGACAGCTGTTTGTTGAGCTAAAAGGTAATCAGTGATTGTTTTAGTATCAAGAACAACTTATCCAGAAAGCCTAAGTATTTTTGTTGGGTAGCCACTGTGTTTAGCAGAAGATCTTACAATGTCACACACACACACACACACACACACGCACATTCTTCATTGCAGCACATGGGATCTAGTTCCCTGACCAGGGATTGAGCCCGGCCCACCTGCATTGGGAGCATGGTTTTAGCCACTAGACCACCAGGGAAGTCCCTATATCCTGCAATACTTTAACAGTTGAGGAGAGGTTCATAGCCTCATTTGGAATTACTACCTGGAAGAATAGTAATATGCCACAGGAAGCTAATTTTGAATCATGAATGTTCCCTGATAAATCTTACTTGAGTCTGTGTCTCAGGGCTGAAAAGGCATCAGCCATGGAGGCCAAGAAAATCTGAGGGTCTGGAGATCACACAGGTATATTTAGTTCATCTGTCTTTTTATACTTAGTTGGGGATCAGAGACAGGAAATCAGACAGGGAAATGGAACCCCCAGCCCATGTCAGGTTGTTGTCTGATATGATACAGAGCGGGTGGAGTTTGTTACAGGGAAACTGAGGCATTAGAAATCAGGGTAAGTTTGTGACAGGAAAAACTACAAAATCACCACCATCGTGGCAAATCCAACAGTCACCTGGAGGTTGGATTACCACTACTGGCAATGTCCTCAGATATATGAACAATGGCATTCTCTTTCCAAGCCAGAGCAAGACAAAAGGTAGACAAAAGATCTTTATAGGCCTTCCCTGGTCATCCAGTGGTTAAGAATCGGCCTGCTAATGCAAGGGATACAGGTTCAATCCTTAGTGTGAAAAGATCCCACGTGCCTAGGAGCAACTAAGTCTGTGTGCCACAACTACTGAAGCCTGTGCACCTAGAGCCTGTGCTCCGTAACAAGAGAAGCCACCACAATGAGAAGTCCATACACCACAACTAAAGAGTAGCCCCTGCTCACCTCAACGAGAGAAAGCCTCTGTGTAGAAACAAAGACCAAGCACAGTCATAAATAAATAAATCTTCTCGACGTTTAGAATAAATAGGTTAAAAAATAAAATTTAAAAAACCCTCCTTGGTGTAGGAATTAGGAAAAGGAGGGAAGGAGAAATGAAAGAAACTTTCTGGGTTCAATGTCTTGGTAGGAAATAGTCTACTTCAAATATCAACTGCTTCTCCTGGTCCACCAGATTTTGAAGTCTCTGGCTGGTGTGCAGTTTCTAGAATTTAGAGGAATCCTCTTACGTTGAGAAATGAGGACCCAGGGTCTAATGAGCCCGCCCACCTGCATTGGGAGCATGGTTTTAGCCACTAGACCACCAGGGAAGTCCCTATATCCTGCAATACTTTAACAGTTGAGGAGAGGTTCATAGCCTCATTTGGAATTACTACCTGGAAGAATAGTAATATGCCACAGGAAGCTAATTTTGAATCATGAATGTTCCCTGATAAATCTTACTTGAGTCTGTGTCTCAGGGCTGAAAAGGCATCAGCCATGGAGGCCAAGAAAATCTGAGGGTCTGGAGATCACACAGGTATATTTAGTTCATCTGTCTTTTTATACTTAGTTGGGGATCAGAGACAGGAAATCAGACAGGGAAATGGAACCCCCAGCCCATGTCAGGTTGTTGTCTGATATGATACAGAGCGGGTGGAGTTTGTTACAGGGAAACTGAGGCATTAGAAATCAGGGTAAGTTTGTGACAGGAAAAACTACAAAATCACCACCATCGTGGCAAATCCAACAGTCACCTGGAGGTTGGATTACCACTACTGGCAATGTCCTCAGATATATGAACAATGGCATTCTCTTTCCAAGCCAGAGCAAGACAAAAGGTAGACAAAAGATCTTTATAGGCCTTCCCTGGTCATCCAGTGGTTAAGAATCGGCCTGCTAATGCAAGGGATACAGGTTCAATCCTTAGTGTGAAAAGATCCCACGTGCCTAGGAGCAACTAAGTCTGTGTGCCACAACTACTGAAGCCTGTGCACCTAGAGCCTGTGCTCCGTAACAAGAGAAGCCACCACAATGAGAAGTCCATACACCACAACTAAAGAGTAGCCCCTGCTCACCTCAACGAGAGAAAGCCTCTGTGTAGAAACAAAGACCAAGCACAGTCATAAATAAATAAATCTTCTCGACGTTTAGAATAAATAGGTTAAAAAATAAAATTTAAAAAACCCTCCTTGGTGTAGGAATTAGGAAAAGGAGGGAAGGAGAAATGAAAGAAACTTTCTGGGTTCAATGTCTTGGTAGGAAATAGTCTACTTCAAATATCAACTGCTTCTCCTGGTCCACCAGATTTTGAAGTCTCTGGCTGGTGTGCAGTTTCTAGAATTTAGAGGAATCCTCTTACGTTGAGAAATGAGGACCCAGGGTCTAAGTCCCTGATACCTGGCTGTCATCTGGGTAGTGCGGAGAACTTGCTATAAAAGGTTCCCTCTCAAAGAGATCCAACAGCAGCCTTTGTGCTTAGTGATTCCAAACCAGAAGGGTGGGGAGAGAACTTGAAATGCTAGTTTGGACAGTCATAGCCGGATATTGGGATCCAGTCCACTTCACAGGAAAACGTCTTGGATTTACCTTTGTATCCACAGCACTTAGCCTAGGGTCAGACATTTGGTAAATATCTGGAGAGTGAATGAACACATGGAATAATGAATAAATGGAAGGAAGGATGCAGGGATGGATGAATGACTAATTAGAGCCAAAGATGATGGAGTCCCTTCATTGTAAGAACATTCTCTCCAAGATCCCTGCCTGGAGAGATAATGAGTTCCCTGAGCCTGGAGGTGTGGGACAGGAGGCTGAGCCACTTGGCACAAATGCTGTAGAGGTAATCAAGGCATCAGAAGGGAGAGTGAAAGAAATTTATGAGTCTTCCAAAATAAGAGCATGGAGCTCTGAGTAAGAGCACGGAAATAGAAGTCTAGGAAACAGAACGATCTGCCCTTAATTCTGGGCAGCTGTGGGTTTGGGAGGTGCTCTGACAATTTTTAAGTTGTTCTGAGGACCTCAGACCAAAGCCTCCCCTTGTCTGAAGCCCTCTGTCTGCTTGCGCCTACTCTGGGAAAGTCACAGAGTCCTAAGGTTAGAGTCCAGGAAGGAGAAACACTTAGGAAAAGATTAAGAGTCTGTGGCTACCTGTAATTGCAGAGCTTAGTCCTGGCTGTGGATATGTTGATTGAAGAGGGCAAACTCCGTGGTGGGGGGTATCTTCTAGGTGGCCAGGGATGGCGCTGGGGTGAAGGGGGACGGGGAAGGCAGGAGCTGGGGAACCATAGCTACTAGTCTCCTGTTTTTCCCTTTAGGAATTAGGAAAAGGAGGGAAGGAGAAATGAAAGAAACTTTCTGGGTTCAATGTCTTGGTAGGAAATAGTCTACTTCAAATATCAACTGCTTCTCCTGGTCCACCAGATTTTGAAGTCTCTGGCTGGTGTGCAGTTTCTAGAATTTAGAGGAATCCTCTTACGTTGAGAAATGAGGACCCAGGGTCTAAGTCCCTGATACCTGGCTGTCATCTGGGTAGTGCGGAGAACTTGCTATAAAAGGTTCCCTCTCAAAGAGATCCAACAGCAGCCTTTGTGCTTAGTGATTCCAAACCAGAAGGGTGGGGAGAGAACTTGAAATGCTAGTTTGGACAGTCATAGCCGGATATTGGGATCCAGTCCACTTCACAGGAAAACGTCTTGGATTTACCTTTGTATCCACAGCACTTAGCCTAGGGTCAGACATTTGGTAAATATCTGGAGAGTGAATGAACACATGGAATAATGAATAAATGGAAGGAAGGATGCAGGGATGGATGAATGACTAATTAGAGCCAAAGATGATGGAGTCCCTTCATTGTAAGAACATTCTCTCCAAGATCCCTGCCTGGAGAGATAATGAGTTCCCTGAGCCTGGAGGTGTGGGACAGGAGGCTGAGCCACTTGGCACAAATGCTGTAGAGGTAATCAAGGCATCAGAAGGGAGAGTGAAAGAAATTTATGAGTCTTCCAAAATAAGAGCATGGAGCTCTGAGTAAGAGCACGGAAATAGAAGTCTAGGGAAACAGAACGATCTGCCCTTAATTCTGGGCAGCTGTGGGTTTGGGAGGTGCTCTGACAATTTTTAAGTTGTTCTGAGGACCTCAGACCAAAGCCTCCCCTTGTCTGAAGCCCTCTGTCTGCTTGCGCCTACTCTGGGAAAGTCACAGAGTCCTAAGGTTAGAGTCCAGGAAGGAGAAACACTTAGGAAAAGATTAAGAGTCTGTGGCTACCTGTAATTGCAGAGCTTAGTCCTGGCTGTGGATATGTTGATTGAAGAGGGCAAACTCCGTGGTGGGGGGTATCTTCTAGGTGGCCAGGGATGGCGCTGGGGTGAAGGGGGACGGGGAAGGCAGGAGCTGGGGCCAGAGATGGAGAGGGCGGGACCTGGAAGGGGCAGGAGCCGCACAGTCCCTCCAGATTCCTAGAGACCTGCCATCTCAAGAATGACTTTCTGCGCCGTGGCTCTGCTGTAATCCCCACCTCGCTCTCCACTTCCACAGCTTGGGAAGAGTTCTCTTGAAGTGAAGACAGAAGGGGGACGTTTGGAAAGACTTGGCCCAGACAAAGTGCCAGAGATGCATACAGGTCAAATGCTCCCTGGCAGCAGTGCGCGCCCTCTGGACTTGGAGATTTGAGTCCAGCCTATGTGGTGGCAGGAGACACAGCGGCACGGGTTAGGCCACGTGCAGGAGAGGCGTCAGCTCACCTCCCACATTGCTGTTGAGAACCTGGGAGGGCGTCTCCTATTTTCCTCTTGATTATTCATACAGTGTGTGTGTGTGTGTGTGTGTGTGTGTGTGCGTGCGTCCGTGCTAAGTCGCTCAGTCATGTTTGACTCTTCAGGACCCCATGAATGGTAGCCCTCCAGGCTCCTCTGTCCATGGAATTCTCCAGGCAAGAATACTGGAGTGTGTTGCCATACCCTTCTTCAGTGGATCTTCCTGCCCCTGGGTTCGAACCCAGGTCTCCTGCATTGCAGGTGGATTCTTTACCGTCTGAGCCATTAGTAGTAGTAGTATGGATGAAACCAAATCATGGAAAGTGTATTAGCAGAGCATCACATGGCCTCTGAAGCCAGAATGCGTGGGTTCCCGTCACGGCTCAGCACTTAGTAGCTGTGTGTTCTTTCACAAAGGAAACCGCTTTTCTGTGCCTGTGCACATCTAAAATGGGGGTGACAACTGGGTTGTCATTGGGCTGTTGCGAGGTTGAAATGGGTTGTTTCTAAAGAGCGTCTGGAATGGAGAAAATGGAAAAAAAGAGGGATTCATAAATAAGGGGTTGTTTTAACATACAGTGTCTGAGTAGGCAATCTGAGGTGTGGTAAAGCCACCGGATCAGCAGCCAACTGCCCTTTAAGAGGCAGCTTGTTACTCCCAGTTCCCCAGAGGAGGGGCTTGACACCACCTGGAGGGCCACAAGGTGAAACGCCTGCTGTGTCAGGAGACAGAGGGAGGAGGGAGGAATTGGGGGCAAGAACGTTTATCCTGATTGGTGGAGGGGGTGGGGGAACTAGCCAATCCTCCCACGCTCTGGGGCTTAGGGATTGTCAGGCACTTTGCCCGGGAGTGGCTGGGGCAGGATGAGAGTGGCCGATGTGGAGGACCTGATAAAGGAGGGGGTTGGGGTACACGCTCTGGCATGCAGGAAGGGAAAGCTCATTCCTGTCTCCAGGGGTTGGCGAACTCTGGGAGGGGCAGTGCCTCCTGAGTCAGCAAGGCTCCAGGTGTCAAAGCATCAGAGTTCAGAACCTAGAGACATGGTCCATACAAGGGTGCAGCAAGGGACCTCAGAGTGCATCTGTGCCGTTTCATAGATAGAAAAACAGAGACTCGGAGAGGGAGATGTACGTGCCCGAGGTCACCTGGAAATCACCCTCTGAATTCTCTGTGTCCTGAGGCCAGAGCCAGTGGTCTGGCCCTCCGTGGTCTGACAGCCCAGGCTCCCCTGGGTTTAATCCTCTTCCTGGTGCTGTGACACGGGGGGAGGCCTGGAACTGAGGGTGAGAGCAGAGGAGGGACCTAACTAGGAGCTGATTACCCCTACTGCTGGTTACCCCCTGGCAGGGTCATACTGTTTCCACCTTGAGAAGGTCCATACCGGCTGCCTCCCTTTCCTCGGTTACCTCATCTGTAAAATGGGCATATTAATGTCTCCCTAGGGAGGCTTTGTGCTTCCCTGATGGCTCGGTAGGTAAAGAATTCGCCTGCAGCACAGGAGATCCAGGTCAGGAAGATCCCCTGGAGGAGGAAATGGCAACCCACTCCAGTATTCTTGCCTGGACAATCCCATGGACAGAGGAGCCTGGCGGGCTACAGTCCATGGGATTGCAAAGAGCTGGACCCGACTGAGCAACTAAGCACACACATATGGATGGACACAGACAGCGAAGCTTTTGTGAAGATTAGTTAAAAGGAATTGGACTGCACATGCAATAATTTAAAAATTATGAAGAATTTCAAGATGACAAGGACAGAGTACGGAAGCAACCAGGAGCCTGCAGGCTTTAAGATTACAGGTCTCACAGCCTAACTGGAGGGGCGCCACCACCTGGAGGGCCACAAGGTGAAACGCCTGCTGTGTCAGGAGACAGAGGGAGGAGGGAGGAATTGGGGCAAGAACGTTTATCCTGATTGGTGGAGGGGGTGGGGGAACTAGCCAATCCTCCCACGCTCTGGGGCTTAGGGATTGTCAGGCACTTTGCCCGGGAGTGGCTGGGGCAGGATGAGAGTGGCCGATGTGGAGGACCTGATAAAGGAGGGGGTTGGGGTACACGCTCTGGCATGCAGGAAGGGAAAGCTCATTCCTGTCTCCAGGGGTTGGCGAACTCTGGGAGGGGCAGTGCCTCCTGAGTCAGCAAGGCTCCAGGTGTCAAAGCATCAGAGTTCAGAACCTAGAGACATGGTCCATACAAGGGTGCAGCAAGGGACCTCAGAGTGCATCTGTGCCGTTTCATAGATAGAAAAACAGAGACTCGGAGAGGGAGATGTACGTGCCCGAGGTCACCTGGAAATCACCCTCTGAATTCTCTGTGTCCTGAGGCCAGAGCCAGTGGTCTGGCCCTCCGTGGTCTGACAGCCCAGGCTCCCCTGGGTTTAATTCTCTTCCTGGTGCTGTGACACGGGGGGAGGCCTGGAACTGAGGGTGAGAGCAGAAGAGGGACCTAACTAGGAGCTGATTACCCCTACTGCTGGTTACCCCCTGGCAGGGTCATACTGTTTCCAACTTGAGAAGGTCCATACTGGCTGCCTCCCTTTCCTCGGTTACCTCATCTGTAAAATGGGCATATTAATGTCTCCCTAGGGAGGCTTTGTGCTTCCCTGATGGCTCGGTAGGTAAAGAATTCGCCTGCAGCACAGGAGATCCAGGTCAGGAAGATCCCCTGGAGGAGGAAATGGCAACCCACTCCAGTATTCTTGCCTGGACAATCCCATGGACAGAGGAGCCTGGCGGGCTACAGTCCATGGGATTGCAAAGAGCTGGACCCGACTGAGCAACTAAGCACACACATATGGATGGACACAGACAGCGAAGCTTTTGTGAAGATTAGTTAAAAGGAATTGGACTGCACATGCAATAATTTAAAAATTATGAAGAATTTCAAGATGACAAGGACAGAGTACGGAAGCAACCAGGGAGCCTGCAGGCTTTAAGATTACAGGTCTCACAGCCATGACAGAGCTGGGACACGACACTTGGCCCTCTGGCCTCAGAACCTGAGTCCACAGGGCAAAGGAATCCTCCCTCCTGCACAGAATATGGTTTAAAAGTGTTTATCTGGGCTTCTGCAATGTCATCGCCTGATTCTGGCCAGAGGTGCCCATCTGACGGATGGTTCTCTGCTGCCCTCTTGCGGGCAGTATCCGTAATAACCACCCCTCCTTTAGGAGCGGCCAACCTCCAGTCCAAGGCAAGACTCCCAGCAAGGATCCCAGATGAGGGTGACCATGCCTGGGCTGGCACACCCAGGGACAGCATCCAGACTGTGCCCCTGCCTCTCGCGGCCTCCAGAACCCTAACCATGCAGTGACTGCTTCCATGGGAGCTTCCCACAACGTATTCCTCCGTCAAAATGAGGTTAAACGCCTTCTGGTCTAGGTGACCTCCCCAGCCTCCAAAACAGAACTAATCTAGTACTCGGCACCTCAGAAATGCCGAGACAACATCACTCACAAAGTGTTTGTCTGAAGAGGATCTGTCCTTGGCCTCTTACCCGGGCTAACTGAGGACTCTATTTAGATTGGCTGAAAGGTTTGTTCGGTTGTTTTTCCAGCACATCTTATAGAATAATCCAAATGAGCTTTTGGGCCAGCTTTTTGGTTCTCCCTGCTGCTGTTCTCCACCCCACAGAGCCAGAGGGATCCATCTGAATGGCTACAGTCATTTTCTGCATCTCTCTGTACACACTCTTTGTCCTGTGATTTTGCAGCGGCACTCAGGAATCGTCTGGGCTGGCCTCTTGGTAATAAAATACAGCCGACGTGATGGTGGACCAGCTCTCGACTCAAGAAGCCTCGCACACAATCACTTTCGCGTCCCTGACTGCCCGGTGAACAAGCCCAGCAGAGCCTGCTGGAGAACGAGACAGCAACTAAGACCAGCCAGCCTCTGGCTGACCCACAGCGGCAGACGTGTGGGTGAATCCAATCAAGATCGGCGGAGGCTGGTCCAACTAAGCACAGCCATGACAGAAAAAAGAATTTCAAGATGACAAGGACAGAGTACGGAAGCAACCAGGAGCCTGCAGGCTTTAAGATTACAGGTCTCACAGCCATGACAGAGCTGGGACACGACACTTGGCCCTCTGGCCTCAGAACCTGAGTCCACAGGGCAAAGGAATCCTCCCTCCTGCACAGAATATGGTTTAAAAGTGTTTATCTGGGCTTCTGCAATGTCATCGCCTGATTCTGGCCAGAGGTGCCCATCTGACGGATGGTTCTCTGCTGCCCTCTTGCGGGCAGTATCCGTAATAACCACCCCTCCTTTAGGAGCGGCCAACCTCCAGTCCAGGGCAAGACTCCCAGCAAGGATCCCAGATGAGGGTGACCATGCCTGGGCTGGCACACCCAGGGACAGCATCCAGACTGTGCCCCTGCCTCTCGCGGCCTCCAGAACCCTAACCATGCAGTGACTGCTTCCATGGGAGCTTCCCACAACGTATTCCTCCGTCAAAATGAGGTTAAACGCCTTCTGGTCTAGGTGACCTCCCCAGCCTCCAAAACAGAACTAATCTAGTACCCGGCACCTCAGAAATGCCGAGACAACATCACTCACAAAGTGTTTGTCTGAAGAGGATCTGTCCTTGGCCTCTTACCCGGGCTAACTGAGGACTCTATTTAGATTGGCTGAAAGGTTTGTTCGGTTGTTTTTCCAGCACATCTTATAGAATAATCCAAATGAGCTTTTGGGCCAGCTTTTTGGTTCTCCCTGCTGCTGTTCTCCACCCCACAGAGCCAGAGGGATCCATCTGAATGGCTACAGTCATTTTCTGCATCTCTCTGTACACACTCTTTGTCCTGTGATTTTGCAGCGGCACTCAGGAATCGTCTGGGCTGGCCTCTTGGTAATAAAATACAGCCGACGTGATGGTGGACCAGCTCTCGACTCAAGAAGCCTCGCACACAATCACTTTCGCGTCCCTGACTGCCCGGTGAACAAGCCCAGCAGAGCCTGCTGGAGAACGAGACAGCAACTAAGACCAGCCAGCCTCTGGCTGACCCACAGCGGCAGACGTGTGGGTGAATCCAATCAAGATCGGCGGAGGCTGGTCCAGGATGACAGAACATTCTAGGTGACCCACAGACTCAGGAGCCAAACACACGACTGTTGTTCTCAGTCTGGGGGTGGTCTGTTACACACCAATTGTGCACCGACACACTACACACACCCAAGTGTGATCACAGTAGGGGAGGGCTTCCCTGGTGGCTCAGACGGTAGAGAATGTGCCTGCAATGCAAGAGACCTGGGTTTGGTCCCTGGGTCATGTTATTCCAGTGAAAGATCTAAAGCTTTTCATTGGCTTCCCACTGCCCTCTGAAAGAAGTTCCATCTCCTTACCCAGAATAGGAGGGACCTTGGATTGTGGATTTTACTTTCCTCTGAAGCCCTTCCACTTAGACCCTTCAGACCTGCAAATCCTTGTGCTCCCTGTACTGCCTCACACGACACTGCTGTCGCTCTCCTGACTCTCGTGACCTGGAGTTTCCCTCCTGACTCAGCTCAAGGGTCACCTGTCATGGGGAGGCCTCTCTGTCACCCTCGGCAGGATTCTGTGCATGACGACCCTGCCAAGTTGAGAAATGGCCTTGCCTCATTCATCTATAAACCCAATCATCGACTGTGGGCCAAGCATATGCCAGACACTTGTCTAGGCATGTAAAAGTAAGTGGTTGAGACCTCCAGTCCCCACCGAAAAGCTCAGTTTGACAAACTGTGGTAAATGCAGTGGTAAGGATAGGTTCAGAAAGGCTTTTCTTTTCTTATAAGAGGTGACATCTGAAGGGGCAAATAAGAATTAGCCAGTTTCAAAGACACACAAGGTTTTGGGCCAGCTTTTGGTTCTCCCTGCTGCTGTTCTCCACCCCACAGAGCCAGAGGGATCCATCTGAATGGCTACAGTCATTTTCTGCATCTCTCTGTACACACTCTTTGTCCTGTGATTTTGCAGCGGCACTCAGGAATCGTCTGGGCTGGCCTCTTGGTAATAAAATACAGCCGACGTGATGGTGGACCAGCTCTCGACTCAAGAAGCCTCGCACACAATCACTTTCGCGTCCCTGACTGCCCGGTGAACAAGCCCAGCAGAGCCTGCTGGAGAACGAGACAGCAACTAAGACCAGCCAGCCTCTGGCTGACCCACAGCGGCAGACGTGTGGGTGAATCCAATCAAGATCGGCGGAGGCTGGTCCAGGATGACAGAACATTCTAGGTGACCCACAGACTCAGGAGCCAAACACACGACTGTTGTTCTCAGTCTGGGGGTGGTCTGTTACACACCAATTGTGCACCGACACACTACACACACCCAAGTGTGATCACAGTAGGGGAGGGCTTCCCTGGTGGCTCAGACGGTAGAGAATGTGCCTGCAATGCAAGAGACCTGGGTTTGGTCCCTGGGTCATGTTATTCCAGTGAAAGATCTAAAGCTTTTCATTGGCTTCCCACTGCCCTCTGAAAGAAGTTCCATCTCCTTACCCAGAATAGGAGGGACCTTGGATTGTGGATTTTACTTTCCTCTGAAGCCCTTCCACTTAGACCCTTCAGACCTGCAAATCCTTGTGCTCCCTGTACTGCCTCACACGACACTGCTGTCGCTCTCCTGACTCTCGTGACCTGGAGTTTCCCTCCTGACTCAGCTCAAGGGTCACCTGTCATGGGGAGGCCTCTCTGTCACCCTCGGCAGGATTCTGTGCATGACGACCCTGCCAAGTTGAGAAATGGCCTTGCCTCATTCATCTATAAACCCAATCATCGACTGTGGGCCAAGCATATGCCAGACACTTGTCTAGGCATGTAAAAGTAAGTGGTTGAGACCTCCAGTCCCCACCGAAAAGCTCAGTTTGACAAACTGTGGTAAATGCAGTGGTAAGGATAGGTTCAGAAAGGCTTTTTCTTTTTCTTATAAGAGGTGACATCTGAAGGGGCAAATAAGAATTAGCCAGTTTCAAAGACACACATAGGGATTAGGTCCAGGGGGCCAGGTGTGCTTGGGAATACACTTGTAGTTAGTCCAGGTGATTGGAGCAGGGAGGTGGGCAGGCTACAGAGGGGGAGCTTGGATTTACCTTGAAGACAGTGGGAGCCACCAGAGGCCTTTAAAGAAGCATGCAGTCTGTGCTCAATAAACGTTTCCTTATTAGCACACCACCTATCTTCTCCATCAGACTGAGAGTTCCTGAGGACAGGGTTATTTCTTCCTTGTATTCTCGGGTTCCTTCCTGGAATAATAACAGGATTGGGCATGATTCTGATCAATGAATGAATACATGAGTCAGTGAATAACTCGACCCAAGATAAAAACCCAGTGCGATCTTTTCATCCAAACAAGACCATCTTCTCACTGTCCTGGTTAGGGAGGTGCTAAGGGTTCAAAAAGGCTAGGAGGTGGGTCCAGAGAACAAAGACCTCTAGTCCCTGGGATGGGAGGGGTTCCCCCAGCGTCTGCCTGGCAGCCAAGAATGTGTGCTGGAGCCACCTGGTGGCCAGAGCGCTCATGTTCTTTTTTTTTTTTTTAAGATTTATTTATTTATTTACTTTGGGCGGGGGTCGGGTTGGGGAGGGAGGGGAGTGGGCGGGCCACTTCTATTGGTCTTTTATATTTCTCTATTTTTCATTCGTCTTCGTTCTTTGGCTCCTGTGGGCCTCCCAGCGCGGTGGCGTCTGTTGTTGCAGAGCACCGGCTCTGGGCGCATGCGCTCCAGAGCTCCGGCTCGGTAATTGGACACATCAGTCTAGCCGCTCCGCGGCACGTGGGATCTTCCCAGGCCAGGGATGGAACCGGCGCCTCTTGCACTGCAAGGCGGTGTCCTTACCCACTGGACCACCAGGGGAAGCCCTCATGTTCTGTTTTGATTGTCTTGCTGGACCGCCAAGGTGCCCTGTCAGCCCAGAGAAGGGGTACAGGAGCCCAGAGTGGGCAGAAATGCTCTGCCCACCAGGTAACCAAAATTCAGTTCCTATTCTCAGTCTCAAATGAGAATGAGGACAAAACTTGAATAAAAGGAAAGAGAAAACATTTTTTTAAAAAAAACATGTATCATTCTCCTAGATGATATCATTCCCCCAGTCAAATCAAGGTCTCAGAACTCAGTCTTAACTATAATACCATCCCACAAGGCTATAAATAGCTTAGAGACACTTTGTGCTCTTCAGATGTGGGCAGCAAGGAAAACGGAAAAGAACTGTGGTTTCTCCAGATAGCTTCCCCAGAGTGCCAGTTTACCCAATCCAATTGTTTGAAGTGAGAAAAATTTCCTGTAAAGTAGTTCATCATCCTTCCCAAAGCACACCACCTATCTTCTCCATCAGACTGAGAGTTCCTGAGGACAGGGTTATTTCTTCCTTGTATTCTCGGGTTCCTTCCTGGAATAATAACAGGATTGGGCATGATTCTGATCAATGAATGAATACATGAGTCAGTGAATAACTCGACCCAAGATATAAACCCAGTGCGATCTTTTCATCCAAACAAGACCATCTTCTCACTGTCCTGGTTAGGGAGGTGCTAAGGGTTCAAAAAGGCTAGGAGGTGGGTCCAGAGAACAAAGACCTCTAGTCCCTGGGATGGGAGGGGTTCCCCCAGCGTCTGCCTGGCAGCCAAGAATGTGTGCTGGAGCCACCTGGTGGCCAGAGCGCTCATGTTCTTTTTTTTTTTTTTAAGATTTATTTATTTATTTACTTTGGGCGGGGGTCGGGTTGGGGAGGGAGGGGAGTGGGCGGGCCACTTCTATTGGTCTTTTATATTTCTCTATTTTTCATTCGTCTTCGTTCTTTGGCTCCTGTGGGCCTCCCAGCGCGGTGGCGTCTGTTGTTGCAGAGCACCGGCTCTGGGCGCATGCGCTCCAGAGCTCCGGCTCGGTAATTGGACACATCAGTCTAGCCGCTCCGCGGCACGTGGGATCTTCCCAGGCCAGGGATGGAACCGGCGCCTCTTGCACTGCAAGGCGGTGTCCTTACCCACTGGACCACCAGGGGAAGCCCTCATGTTCTGTTTTGATTGTCTTGCTGGACCGCCAAGGTGCCCTGTCAGCCCAGAGAAGGGGTACAGGAGCCCAGAGTGGGCAGAAATGCTCTGCCCAGCAGGTAACCAAAAATTCAGTTCCTATTCTCAGTCTCAAATGAGAATGAGGACAAAACTTGAATAAAAGGAAAGAGAAAACATTTTTTTAAAAAAAACATGTATCATTCTCCTAGATGATATCATTCCCCCAGTCAAATCAAGGTCTCAGAACTCAGTCTTAACTATAATACCATCCCACAAGGCTATAAATAGCTTAGAGACACTTTGTGCTCTTCAGATGTGGGGGCAGCAAGGGAAAACGGAAAAGAACTGTGGTTTCTCCAGATAGCTTCACCAGAGTGCCAGTTTACCCAATCCAATTGTTTGAAGTGAGAAAAATTTCCTGTAAAGTAGTTCATCATCCTTCCCAAAGCTTTGCAGAAACCTTATACTCTTCTCCTCCGGGCACTTAGAAACATTCCAGTCTGTTGGCTCACTGATTATTCCTTCATTCAGCAGGCATATATTTTTCATTCTCATCACAGTCCAAATGGAGTTTGCCAATTGTAGCTGGCTTCCCCGGGGTGATCTGGCATCCTGTGACGCTGAGATCTTCCTGGGCTTCCTGAGTCCCCTCGACTGCTCTAGAAGAGTCTCCCGGAGAGGTGGGAAGCCATTGGAGCTCACCCCAGGGACACGGACGCCGGCAGTAGCCATTTTGGGGAGTGCCCTCTACCAAAAGCACACTGGCTGCTGGCTAGTGCTTTTCTGGAATCCTAGAGAAATTTATTTATTTATTTATACATATTTTTTGGCTGCCCTGAGTGGCTTTCAGGATCTTAGTTCCCAGACCAGGGACTGAACCTGAGCCCTTTGTAGTGAAAGCACAGAGTCCTAACCACTGGACCACCAGGGAAGTCCTTTGAGAGGTTTATTAATTTGTCAGCCAATGAGGAGGGTAGTAGACTAGTATCTTGGAAACTACTGTCCTATTCTCTGAAAGTGGGCAGGTCTATTTAAGGAGAACTTTGAGGTCAGGGGTCACAGAACTGTGTGACCAAGACCTCACTGAGCTGGTGCTGCTTCTTCTGATGTTTCCGTGATTGACGGCCACTGCAGTGGTCTGCTTCTGGTCAAGATGCTCTGACCGATCTTCCCCTGATTGCTTGATCTCACACACCTGTGACTCCAATGAAGCCCTAGCCAAGTAGGCTAGAGCTTATCAGCATAGTGAGTGGAGAGAAGCAGCAGGTGTGCATTCCTTGCTCTAACGAATGAGTTAGATGAGAAGGTCTACTGTTCAGTTTTTACCTCGAGAATCAACTACAAGCAGACACATCTGCCTGCTCAGCCATCAGGGACGTCACTCGGCCATGTCCAACTCTTTGCAATCCGTGGACGAGCCATGGAATTCTCCAGGCAAGAAGACTGGAGTGGGTAACCTTTCCCTTCTCTAGGGGACCTTCCCAATCCAGGGATCAAACCCAGGTTTCCTGCATGGCAGGCAGATTCTTTACCATCTGAGCCACCAGGGAAGCCCAAGAATACTGGAGTGAGTAGCCTACCTCTTCTCCAGGGGATCTTCCCGATCCAGGAATCGAGCCAGGGTCTCCTGCATTGCAGACAGATTAGAGGTGTCTCTGTGAATACCAACGCAGGTCTGACTGTCCTCACCTGTAAGACCTGATCCCAAGTCCCCATAACTTGAGGCCAAGAGAGGCCTGGATCTCACCCTCCCAAGGGACAGAGAAGCCCTTTATCTATGGCCACTCAGACCTTGCTATCTATCTGCACAGCCCCTGCCACTGTCAGCAGAGGATGGAATCCAGGTAAGAAAGCCACGGAAAGAAGGTAACGACCAGCGTCCTCCGATACTCTTCTCGCTGCACCCTCTTCCTAAGATCCTCTTCCCAATTCTGCCCAGAGCAGCAGTGTATCCAGTTACACATTCTTTCTCACAGCCCTCGCCCTCTTCTAGCTACGAGGGGCCACGTTACATGACTGGCCAATGAGATGAGACAGACATCCAGGTAGGGTTCTAGGAAATCTGCCCTTCCTCAGAATCAAGAGGCACAGATTCAGCTGGCCTCTGCCCTCTGCCCTTTCTCATTTCCCTTCTTCCCACCTGCAAGGTGGACGGGAAGCTGGAAGGAGTCCACATCCTTGGTGACGTTCTTCAGCATCTCCAGAGCTATCCTGGGTTTCTGGGCGTGTCTGGTCCTCACTAAGTTCCTTCTCCAGAACCAGGGACATGTCTCCCTTTTCTTCCTGCTGAAGAACATTCATCTCTCAGACTCACTGCCTGTTTGTTGCACGAGAAAGAGAAAACCTCCCTATTAAGAGAGACCACGATTAGATTTCAGTTACATGCTGCCACCTGTCATCCTAACACATATATGTGTAATAGGTTTGGTTTATGAGAGTGAGCCCGATGGACATAAAGGCCAGAGAGCATGGGACGGGGCTGTTTGGAGAGAGCCAGCAAAGGTATTTTCCTGACTTATAGGAGAGGTTTGTTCAAGATGAACTCTCTTACTTTGTGATGCAGAGCAAGTCATTTGCTTCCTGGTATACTGTAGGCAAGTTACATATTTATATATAAATGTATATATATTTAAGTATATGTATATATACATATATAACATACATAAAATGTGTACAAGTTACAAATGTGGATATATATAAATTTACTTTTGTATCTACTGTGTATTCATAATTGAAGAGGATGTTGGAACTAGCCGAGGATTCATGCTATGCCTGGATGGTGGGGACCAAGGGATATGGGACATCTGTGGTCAGAAGTTCAGACTGGAGCTAGGCTTCCTGGTTCAAATCCCAGCCCTACCAGCTAGTAAGCTGTTATCATCTCTTGTCTCAGTTTTCCCCTCCTGCAAATGGGGATAGTACTACTACTTCATCAACTCCTTGAGAGGATTCAGAGTTGCACTTTGGGACTTCCCTGGTGGTCCAGTGGGTAAAGAGTCCGCCTTGCAGTGCAAGGGGCGCCGGTTCGATCCCTGATCCGGGAAGATCCCATGTGCAGCAGAGCAGCTGGACCAGTGTGCCCAATTACGCACCAGCGCTCTGGAGCGCATGCGCCCAGAGTTGGTGCTCTGCTACAGGAGAGGCCACTGCAATGGGAGGCCCACACAGGCCAAAGAACAGATATGGAAGAAAATAAGTAAATGAAAGACCAACAAAAAGAGGCATGGACGGCTCTGTCTTCTCTTTTAGCAAAGCCAGGTCCTACTTGTGCCGTACTTCTTTCTAATTCTCAAACCCCAGTTTAATTTCCTACCTGATAATTCTAGTCTTGGCTCTGTCTGCCGCTCACGTGAAATGCCAGAGCTACAGTGTCTTTCCTCAGCTGCGAAGTGAGTTTGCCTCATTGGTCAGCCCTGCCCTCTCGCTCCTCTCCACTGACAGGTTATCATTACTATCGAGTGACTGACCGTATGAGGGTCGGGGGGTCAATGACAACTACCAGGGAAGTCTGGGGGGCTGTGGTCTAAGAACAGACATGTAGCGGGCACCTGGGAATGGGTTCAGGGCGGTCAGCGGGCAGGTGGCCTGTCGTTGGCTTGACCACGGCGTTCAAGTCTGCCCCAGGCTCACCATTTCCAGGAGCTGGACTTGCTTCAGGGCTCTCCTCCTCGGATGCCGAGTCTTCCCATCTGAGGCTGGCACTCTGGATGAGTCCTGCAGCTGCAGTAGGTGGGGTGGCCGCTCCCTGTAAAAAGTCAATCTTTGCTGTAGAAAGAGTCAGCCATGGCTCCAGGGAATGTTCAGGTCAGGACCTTTGCTGGGCCTTCTCTGGGGACAGAGGCGGTCTTCTCTGATCTCATGCAACCCACTCCTTTACCTTCACGTTTGTCTAGGCAGCTCAGCCCCTCCCCGGCCCAATGCCGAGAAGCTGGTCGTCGATAAGGAGGACATCAGGAACCAATCAGTCGCCGGCTCTTTCAGGAGTCTCTGGTCACCGCGCTTCTGTCTCCCCCTCTTCTGGGTCATAGCTGAGGCCAGGGCCTCCCTGAAGCACGGCCTCGCTGAGGGAGCATCTCCCTCGCCAGCAGCCTAATGGGGGCTGACAGCAGAGGGCTGGTGGGGCAGTCGGGTCCTGCAGGAGGTTGGCCGCTGCCTTGCAAGACCCGTGAAGGCTGGTATTTTCTGAAGCTGGAACTTCCTGCCCAGCTGGTCACATGCACTCAGGCCCAGGGAGACTCAGATCCCAGTTCAAACCTCTAAGGCGTTATCCTAAGCAGGGGACAAGGGAACAGAGATGTTGTTTTGGCTACATGGAAACACAGCAGAAGCTGGGCTGCTTTTGAAATGAGCAAAAATGGGTAAGAAGGAAAAGAAATAGATAATCATTACCTAACTGACACATGCTAAACATATACTAACAGGCTGAGTGGGCTAGCACTATTCTGAAGCCGATATTAGTATTTCATCCTCTCTACGATCCCATGGGGCGGTCAGTATCATCATTCCCATGCACGGATGGGAAACCGAGGCAAGGGAGGTTAAGTAACTTGCCAAAATCTTCACTCAATTGAGCGATGGAACCAGGATTTGGATCCAGGCACTGTGGCCTCAGCGAGGTTGCTCTTAAGTGTTCATCGTCTTGTTAGATCCCAATGATCCTCTCGGCAGTCTTTTCATCATTCTGAAGCTAGAGAGACTCAAGAGATTTTATGTAAGATTGTCTCAGAGATTGTCCAAGATCCCACAGAAGTGAGCAGTATGGCTGGTATTCAAAACCAGGCCAACTCTGATTCAAAACCCTTTGTTATTTTCCCTAACCCAGGATAAACCTGGGTTTAGATGGCAGGCCAAATCCAGTCCACCACCTGTCCTGTAAATAAAGCTACTTTCATGCTGCAACAGGAGAATTGAATATTTGTGACAGAGACCTTTATAGAAAATGTTTGCTGAAACCTACATTAAAAATGTAGAATGGATGAAAAGCAGCAACTCCTAACCTCTGTCTTTTAGCGGCTGCCTAGAAAGGTAGTCATTCACATTTTAGTATGAATTCATCCATCACCTCTGTGATCACTCCCTGAGAGTATATCATAGTCAAAAACAGAAGGGTCCTTGAAATTCAGCCCTAGAAATGAAAAAGTAAAACTAGTTAGTTAATGAGATATCCATTTTCTAATTAAATAAAGATACACGTTAACCTCAGAGCTAGGATATACCTCCCCTTTATAACTTTCTGTCCTACGTTATAAAAAGAGTCACTTGGGTAAAAGAAGGCCACTATGACCAGAAGCTCTTCTTTACTAGCTGGAGGCTTATCAAAGAAAAGCCATCGGACTTACTGCATTTGTAGTATTTTACCTTCATGTCACAAAGAATTACCACTACCAGATGCATGACACAGGAAATATCTTTTATTATTCTGTACACTGAATTTTCCATGAAGAGGACAGCTTTTAAAATAAACACATACCAGACAGAGAAATCTGCATGACACTGGAACAGTCCATGACACAGGGCACCATTGAAAGAGTCTGTATTTACATAGAAGTGGAGAAACAGAGGGATGAGGGCGGGAACCCCAAAAGCAACTTCACATTCACCAGAGTTTTGGTGGCTTGTATGACTGCAACTATAGGCATGCTGCACATCGGCAGAGCTGTGGATTTTCAGACTCACAAGGGCATGACACCTGTTACCCGCAAATTCCTTCAAACAAAAGGGTTGGATTTACTTTTTTAAAAAAATACCCAGTGGTTCTGTCATCAGTTGAAGAAATATTGAAGAAATAGGAACTAAGGAATGCCCAGTAAAATGATAGTTCTGACATGTATCTACTTGGTAGTATGTTATTGGTCACCAGATCATTCTGGAGAGTCCTACAGAAAACCATGTACTTCCTCCATTGTCAATTTAACGCAGTAAGGTTGCTACGGAGACAGGAAATTTTTTTACTGGGTAGGACCTTCGATTCTCTGATTCAACCCTTGTTTTTACAGAGAACTCTGAAGTCCACAGAGGTGGAACCCTTCCCCCCAGGTCACCCAGCAAGACAGCCAGAGACTCAGTTCAGTGTAACTCTAAATGCTGTGTGGTTTTCCCCATGCCACACTGCTTCTCTGTTCTCCCTTCCATAGCTTTCAAAGGAAACAAGAGAAACGAGCTCAGTGGGCTTCTTCCTAAGAAATGACGTCTTTGGTAAGAAAGTTTGGTCTCACATAACCAGGATCATTTGGCAACAGACAGGCTCCCACCTGGGCCAGAACCCCTCTGAGAATTAAGGCCGTCCTGAGGGCCTCTATTCAGCAGGATATTGGACAAGAGCTGGCAGGTCCCCTTCTCCTCTGTCTCTCCTCCTCTCCTTTGCATCTGGAATGAAGACCAACTCATAGGTTGACACTAAATAGACATTGAGTAGATGTTAAGGTGATGATCTTAAACAGATATGTCAACACTTTGTGGAAAATAAAAAATTCTTTTAAAAATCTAGTAAAATAGCAACAGAGCCCTACACAGTACACAGGAGCACCCTTATCCTGGATAACCTGTACTATCAGAAAACAGCCCTCCAAGAAGAAGTCAAGCATCGTTTATGATAAAGCCCATGCTCTCTTTTCATGAAACGTGGGTGAAGGGTGAACCTAGAAGGTCGGTCAGCACTTGGTGAGAACGTCCACGAGTGTCCCTGGCTCCCCCCAGCCCAGAGCTGCTCCCCAGGCTCAGGAGGCAACTCTCCCCAGAAGAGGGCACTACTGGGTTGGTTGGGTCGGCTGGCACACTTCCGGTGCGCCTCCGGACTCACGTCTGGAAGCAGAAGGCCACATACAGGCAGCGAAGGGCGAACGGCAGTCTGTCTGAAGGGTGCCCCTGATACACAGGCTTTTCTGACTCATATCTGTCCAGATATCAGCTTTCCATAGGCCACTGTTCCCTCGAGCAGGCGTCCCCGATCTCCAGGATCGAATGCCTGATGATCCGATGTCACCATCATCGAAATGAAGTGCACAACAAACGAAATGCACTTGAATCACCCTGAAACCATCCCCATCCCCACTCCAGTCTGTGGAAAACTGTCTTCCACAAAACCGGTCCCTGGTGCCAGAAAGGTTGGGGACCACTGCTCTAGAGTGATCCTTTTCATTGAAGGCGAGCAGCTAAACAATTTCCTCTCTGGCAACAAGCTAGAGGCGAATACATGACATTTCCTCCTCCCCGCTTCCCCTCTTCCCCTCAACACACTGTTCTTTTACTAAGAAACACTCCTTGGCCACTTGACTGGATGGACTGTCTGTATGTTTCATGACAGCCCTGGCTAGGGGGAACCATCTTGGGCTGGGAACCTCAAAGTGCTCTCTCAGCCGAGAGTCGGAGGCTCTGACTTGAGGGTCCAGCTGGATATCTTAGTTGCTGAGGAAACTTGAGTTAGAATGATGGAAATGCTGAACCTCGGTTTTCTCAGCTGGGAAATGGGAACAGAGAAGTCAGCCTTACAGAACTTGCTGGGCAGACAGGAGGCAATGTGGATGAAAGTGCTTTGTGAAAAAAACAAGAAGTGGTCGCAGCTGGGGAGAAGTTACCCTTCATGGGCGGATTCAGAGCCTCGTGGGGGACCAGGCACCATCAGTGATGGGTCGACCTGCTCTCACTCCCAGGCCTCTGCTGGAGGCTCCCAGGCCCCACCTTTTTCAGAGTCTAAGACACCTGCCCTTTGGCCTTTTAACTGGACTTCTTTTTTTTTCCAATTTTTTTTTTTGGAGGGCCACTTCTATTGGTCTTTCATTTATCTATTTTCATCCATCTTTGTTCTTTGGCCTGTGTGGGCCTCCCATCGCAGCGGCCTTGCTCGTTGCAGAGCACTAGCTCTGGGCGCATGCGCTCCAGAATTCTGGCTCGGTAACTGGACCCATCGGTCCAACCGCTCCGCAGCACGTGGAAGCTTCCCGGGCCAGGGATCGAACCAGCGCCTCCTGCACTGCAAGGCAGTATCCTTACCCACTGGACCACCAGAGAAGCCCTTAACTAGACTTTTTATATAGAAAGATACAAAGTCTTCTGAGTTTCCCATTTTCCTCTATAGAATGGCACAAAGAGCCTGCCCCAGCAGAACCCTGCCTCTGAGAGGAAACCGTCCCTCTGCCCCCAGCCAGTTCCCAGGTAACCATCTTCCACAGACTCCATGGTCAGTAGATCAGGCTCAGTGACACCCTCGCCCCTCCAACTTTCCCCAAAGCACCTTTCGGGTGTGTGTCACCTGAGACTTCCAGTGGAAATGATGTGGCCTCTTATTTTCGCCTAAGGTTCTGCAACAGGGCCTCCCACAGTCAGAACAAGAACCTACAGGTCTAGATTCCTGAGAGGGTAAGAAACTCACACCATAAACAGAAATTCCAAATAGATGCTGCCGACAACAAACTAGAAATCCTCTCTGAATGATCCTGAATGAACCAGCAGCCCCACCAGAGGGCAGCACTCACGAGTTTGTATCAGAAATCAGCCTTTAACTTCTCTACAACTGCCAACCTGCTCCACCAGCTCAGACCAGCAGAGACCTCAACCTGAGTGACCAGGGTGCTGTGTGCTGGGTCCCATGCTGCCCTCATGAAGAGAAACAAAGGGAGGGTTCAGGGCCCGCTAGCCATCACTCAAGACCCCTGGCCCACATAGGCTGGGATTCCCAGAGAAAGACCGTGAAACTGTACGTGAATAGCACAGAGACAGCCTGTCGGGCGGCTCTGGGACACCAACCTGGGTCTGGGAGGGCAGCAGAGGATCTGGTAGTGGAGACACACAGCTGACCTCGCTGGGTTCCTGTCCCCAGCTCCCCAGGACGTTCTCAGGAGCCCCGGGTCATGCTCTTGGCCCCAGGTCCCTGACAAAGCGAGACGCGCATGTGGCCTCCTCTACGGAGCTGTTCAGTTCTTCTGCAGAAGCCACTTACTGCAACACCCACGGCTCTGGGCTCTACCAGAAGCCAGAAGAATGTTCCAGAATACACACAAATCAAACCCAGGTCGACCGGAGTGAAAACCATGAAGATTTATGCTCATGATCCCCCCCAAAAGCTTCTATCCACGGACTTCATAACAGTGACAAATATCCCAGCTCCCCAGTCAAGGTACCAGACACGAGAGTACTGACCAGGGTGGCCGAGAGAGGCAAGATCTACATACCACTCCCTGCCCCCAGACTCAGCTGGACTGGTTATTTAGACTTTTGGTTTTATTTTTTCCTTTTGGTTTTACGACGTCTGACCAAAAAGTAACTTCCGTGGTCTGATTTGGTGGACTGAGAGTTCTTCTGTGGCCCAAAGCATGGTGGAGAATTCTGCCCGAGACAAAGACCTCAGCCCCGGCTGGCTCCCACACCGGGGCAGACTTCCTCAAAACCGAAGACATTCAACTGAAGTCATTTTTCCTGTTCCCACCTCTCTTCTTCTCCCACAAGGCGTAGCAATCCAAAAGCTCACAGCCCTCAGGCCAGGCAAACAGAAGGTGAATGAAAACCAGGTCACTAAATCAGTGGTAACTTGGAAAAGAGGAAGAGGGGGGTCAGACAAGAATCCCAAGACAATGTCCAGGGTTGTAGGAAGCCTTTGACCTGAACGTTGATGCCGCAGGGTTCCTCCTCGGGGCCGGGTTCAGATGGCCAGCCAGTGTTGCAACTGCAGAGAGAGACAGCAAGGCCAGGTTCAAGAGGGGGGGCTCTTAAAAAACACAGAGGGCAGAAAACACATTTTCGCAAGACCCCTGGCCCACATAGGCTGGGATTCCCAGAGAAAGACCGTGAAACTGTCGTGAATAGCACAGAGACAGCCTGTCGGGCGGCTCTGGGACACCAACCTGGGTCTGGGAGGGCAGCAGAGGATCTGGTAGTGGAGACACACAGCTGACCTCGCTGGGTTCCTGTCCCCAGCTCCCCAGGACGTTCTCAGGAGCCCCGGGTCATGCTCTTGGCCCCAGGTCCCTGACAAAGCGAGACGCGCATGTGGCCTCCTCTACGGAGCTGTTCAGTTCTTCTGCAGAAGCCACTTACTGCAACACCCACGGCTCTGGGCTCTACCAGAAGCCAGAAGAATGTTCCAGAATACACACAAATCAAACCCAGGTCGACCGGAGTGAAAACCATGAAGATTTATGCTCATGATCCCCCCCAAAAGCTTCTATCCACGGACTTCATAACAGTGACAAATATCCCAGCTCCCCAGTCAAGGTACCAGACACGAGAGTACTGACCAGGGTGGCCGAGAGAGGCAAGATCTACATACCACTCCCTGCCCCCAGACTCAGCTGGACTGGTTATTTAGACTTTTGGTTTTATTTTTTCCTTTTGGTTTTACGACGTCTGACCAAAAAGTAACTTCCGTGGTCTGATTTGGTGGACTGAGAGTTCTTCTGTGGCCCAAAGCATGGTGGAGAATTCTGCCCGAGACAAAGACCTCAGCCCCGGCTGGCTCCCACACCGGGGCAGACTTCCTCAAAACCGAAGACATTCAACTGAAGTCATTTTTCCTGTTCCCACCTCTCTTCTTCTCCCACAAGGCGTAGCAATCCAAAAGCTCACAGCCCTCAGGCCAGGCAAACAGAAGGTGAATGAAAACCAGGTCACTAAATCAGTGGTAACTTGGAAAAGAGGAAGAGGGGGGTCAGACAAGAATCCCAAGACAATGTCCAGGGTTGTAGGAAGCCTTTGACCTGAACGTTGATGCCGCAGGGTTCCTCCTCGGGGCCGGGTTCAGATGGCCAGCCAGTGTTGCAACTGCAGAGAGAGACAGCAAGGCCAGGTTCAGGGCGGGCGGGGACCGAGGGACGAGGGCTGCTGAGAAAAATAGTAAGACACACAGAGGGGGCAGAAAACACAGCTGCTTCCTTCAAGGCCTGGAGAACACATAGGAGGATTCCCTAATTGTCATGCTGGGACTTCCCGGTGGTCTGTCCAGTGAAGAATCCACCTGCCAATGCAGGGGACACAGGTTCAATCCCTTCTCTAGGAAGACCCCACGTGCCGCAGGGCAACCAAGCCCATGTACCACAACTACTGAGCTCTAAGGCCACATGCTGCCACTGCTGAAACCTTTGTGCCAACAAGAAAAGCCACCCCAACGAGAGAGCAGCCCCCGCTTGTGGCAACTAGAGAAAGCCCACACATAGCAACAGAGATCCAGTACAGCCAAAAATAAATAAATCAAATGGAAAACATTAAATTATAATTGTCACTCCAACCCAGAAAGGGCAAAGGAGACTTCACGGTCAGTTTGAAGCAGGGGGCTCATGGGGACCCTCCCTGATTCCCCAACCCCACGTTTTTAAGAGGGAAAAGCGTAGGACTTAGGCCCACAGGTTGCTGATGCACCTGCAGATAAGCAAGCCTCAGCCTAATCTGGGGATACTCCACGGTCACAACTCAAAGAGGGAGAACAGCGTTTATGGAGGTTAGGGCATCTGGCACCTCAGGACCAAGGAGCAGAGGGACAGGCAGAGCTGGTAGGAGGCAGAAGGCAGGCCCCTTTTCCTCCATCCCTGCTGTCACACCCTGAGGAGCTCCAGCCCACAGCTGCTCTGAGTTTCCTGGTGTGTGGTGTGTGGTCCAGCCTTAGCACAACAGGGGCAGTGGGTCCCCACCCGTGGTTCCCCGGAATGGCCCAAGATGCACCTACTTGGAACTGCCTGACGTCCCTCTGGGCCACGAGGTGGTGCTCGCTCTCGGGCGTCATGCCGTAGGCCAGTCTCTGTGAGGATGGAGAAGGGACAGAGGCCTCAGGGCCGGTGGCCCAGGGACACCCTCCCCCCAGCCCAGCCCAGAGATCCGGCTTACTGCCCAGGGTTCCTCCTCGGGGCCGGGTTCAGATGGCCAGCCAGTGTTGCAACTGCAGAGAGAGACCAAGGCCAGGTTCAGGGCGGGCGGGGACCGAGGGACGAGGGCTGCTGAGAAAAATAGTAAGACACACAGAGGGGGCAGAAAACACAGCTGCTTCCTTCAAGGCCTGGAGAACACATAGGAGGATTCCCTAATTGTCATGCTGGGATTTCCCCGGTGGTCTGTCCAGTGAAGAATCCACCTGCCAATGCAGGGGACACAGGTTCAATCCCTTCTCTAGGAAGACCCCACGTGCCGCAGGGCAACCAAGCCCATGTACCACAACTACTGAGCTCTAAGGCCACATGCTGCCACTGCTGAAACCTTTGTGCCAACAAGAAAAGCCACCCCAACGAGAGAGCAGCCCCCGCTTGTGGCAACTAGAGAAAGCCCACACATAGCAACAGAGATCCAGTACAGCCAAAAATAAATAAATCAAATGGAAAACATTAAATTATAATTGTCACTCCAACCCAGAAAGGGCAAAGGAGACTTCACGGTCAGTTTGAAGCAGGGGGCTCATGGGGACCCTCCCTGATTCCCCAACCCCACGTTTTTAAGAGGGAAAAGCGTAGGACTTAGGCCCACAGGTTGCTGATGCACCTGCAGATAAGCAAGCCTCAGCCTAATCTGGGGATACTCCACGGTCACAACTCAAAGAGGGAGAACAGCGTTTATGGAGGTTAGGGCATCTGGCACCTCAGGACCAAGGAGCAGAGGGACAGGCAGAGCTGGTAGGAGGCAGAAGACGAGCCCCTTTTCCTCCATCCCTGCTGTCACACCCTGAGGAGCTCCAGCCCACAGCTGCTCTGAGTTTCCTGGTGTGTGGTGTGTGGTCCAGCCTTAGCACAACAGGGGGCAGTGGGTCCCCACCCCGTGGTTCCCCCGGAATGGCCCAAGATGCACCTACTTGGAACTGCCTGACGTCCCTCTGGGCCACGAGGTGGTGCTCGCTCTCGGGCGTCATGCCGTAGGCCAGTCTCTGTGAGGATGGAGAAGGGACAGAGGCCTCAGCGTGGCCCAGGGACACCCTCCCAGCAGCCCAGAGCCCACCCCACCTCAGGAGCACCTGCTGTTTGTCTCTGAAGGCCCACACGGGCAGCGGCAGAGGTGTGTGTACAAGACACTCCCCAAACTGGTTTATGGAGCTGCTCAGTTCATTTTTGAGATTTCATCCAGAGAAGGCTTACTGAGCCCACAACTGCAGGCACGCACCAGCCTAGAGCCTGGGGGTCCAGGGCGGAAGGACACTCACACATTCTGCTGCGGGGGTGCCTACCTCTCTCGGAAGGGGCTAGCACGGAAGAAACACACACACACGGGCAATTTTAAAGCCATGACTGGAGGCAGTGCTGCCAAGGACAAGCTCAGAGCACAAGGAGAACTCAGAGACCACACCTCAGACCAGCCTGGGCACCCAGGCCGCCTCCTCAGAGGGGAGACACAGGGTGGACTCAGGGAATGTGTCTAGAATCAGTCTGATCACTCGGGGGTGGGCTTTAAATGTGAAGCATAAAAAGCTTCAAGCAGATCCTGGTTCCACGTCTGGACTAGCTCACAGAACAGATTGTCTCAGTGACCCAGAGGCTCCTGGACTACAGGATTTCATGAACGGAGACATGGCACAGGCGGGAGGGATGGCCACTGCCCTGCCTGGGACCCTCTGCCCTAAGTGCCTGCACGGCTCACTTCTTTACATCCTCCTGTGTCTGTCTGTCCCCTCGTGAGCACGTGAGCCCGGGGGAGTGTCCAGTACTAAGAATACGCCTGCCCGTACAGAGTCTCAGTAAGTATCAGGAAGAGAGTGGATAGAGGAATGAAAAAATGAAACCTCTATATTTCAGAGGAAGGCCATGAGGACAGGACTCTCACTATTATTTATAAAAGATAGGCCACTAAACAGCCAAAGAAGAGGGAAGACATAATTTCCGTGAGAAGTCTCTGGTTCCCAAATAGTGACGCTGCCTATATGTGTCTGCCATGCACACAGCTCAAAGAAATGTACTCGGAAATCTCTGGTTTAGGCTGATCAGGTATCAGATTCAGAAAAAGCAGGTGAACACCCAAAGGGCGTCATGCCGTAGGCCAGTCTCTGTGAGGATGGAGAAGGGACAGAGGCCTCAGCGTGGCCCAGGGACACCCTCCCAGCAGCCCAGAGCCCACCCCACCTCAGGAGCACCTGCTGTTTGTCTCTGAAGGCCCACACGGGCAGCGGCAGAGGTGTGTGTACAAGACACTCCCCAAACTGGTTTATGGAGCTGCTCAGTTCATTTTTGAGATTTCATCCAGAGAAGGCTTACTGAGCCCACAACTGCAGGCACGCACCAGCCTAGAGCCTGGGGGTCCAGGGCGGAAGGACACTCACACATTCTGCTGCGGGGGTGCCTACCTCTCTCGGAAGGGGCTAGCACGGAAGAAACACACACACACGGGCAATTTTAAAGCCATGACTGGAGGCAGTGCTGCCAAGGACAAGCTCAGAGCACAAGGAGAACTCAGAGACCACACCTCAGACCAGCCTGGGCACCCAGGCCGCCTCCTCAGAGGGGAGACACAGGGTGGACTCAGGGAATGTGTCTAGAATCAGTCTGATCACTCGGGGGTGGGCTTTAAATGTGAAGCATAAAAAGCTTCAAGCAGATCCTGGTTCCACGTCTGGACTAGCTCACAGAACAGATTGTCTCAGTGACCCAGAGGCTCCTGGACTACAGGATTTCATGAACGGAGACATGGCACAGGCGGGAGGGATGGCCACTGCCCTGCCTGGGACCCTCTGCCCTAAGTGCCTGCACGGCTCACTTCTTTACATCCTCCTGTGTCTGTCTGTCCCCTCGTGAGCACGTGAGCCCGGGGGAGTGTCCAGTACTAAGAATACGCCCTGCCCCGTACAGAGTCTCAGTAAGTATCAGGGAAGAGAGTGGATAGAGGAATGAAAAAATGAAACCTCTATATTTCAGAGGAAGGCCATGAGGACAGGACTCTCACTATTATTTATAAAAGATAGGCCACTAAACAGCCAAAGAAGAGGGAAGACATAATTTCCGTGAGAAGTCTCTGGTTCCCAAATAGTGACGCTGCCTATATGTGTCTGCCATGCACACAGCTCAAAGAAATGTACTCGGAAATCTCTGGTTTAGGCTGATCAGGTATCAGATTCAGAAAAAGGCAGGTGAACACCCAAATACAACGCCATGGCATGTGAGGATGGGGAGAGTGGGGGACATCTGGGGACATGCCAAGCCTTAGGAAGTGGGACAGAGCAGGGGGCACAGTTCATGCAGACTAATTCCTCCTCAGAGGACGGAGCTCCTCGCAGTGACAATGGTAAGAAGAGCGTGGGAGCAGCCTGCCTAGGACCTAGGACCTAAGAGCTGGTGCCACGTGGTGGTGATCTGCACTGCGCCGGGCCCTGGGCGGAGCATCCCTGTTCACCTCTCAAGATTCCTACAACCATCCCAGGTTACCGAAGCGGAAGCTGAGGCTTGCGGGCAAATAACGTGGCCAACACGGTGGGGCCATCTGACACCAGAGTCTGTGTCCTGTCTCTCTTTATTTAAAAAAATTATTTTACTGAAGTACGGTTGACACACAATGCTATGCAAGTTTCTGTTGTACAGCAAAGTGACTCAGCTATGTGTATTTACATATATATTCTTTCTATTGTGTTCTTCTTTGAAATTTTTACAATGTTGTGTTGGTTTCTGCCATACAACAATGTGAATCGGCCACAATACATCTCATCCCTCCCTCCCCCCGCCCCAGTCTGTCTCGCTCACCCCAGTGGGAATGACTCAGGTTGCCCTCTCTCCAGCCGTCCTCCCCTCCCTTGCTGTCTCCCACCCTCCCCTGCTCCCCACCCACCCGCCCCTACTGTCTTCCACTCTCCCCTGGGCTGGCCCAGAGCTCACCTCTCGAATAGAGCCCCGCGTACTGAAGAACTTGTAGACGACGTAGGCAGGCACCAGAACCATGGAGGAGCCCGCGATGCCCCACCCGACCCAGTTGGCCCAGAGCGGGAAGATGTAGTCATCATAGGTGAGCGGCTTGAAATTGATGATGCTCACGATCACCACAAACTGGGGGGAAGGGATGCAAGGATGAGGGCGAAGAGAGCCAAGGAGAGGGGAGAGAGACAGGAGGAGGTGGGAGGGAGGGAAGCAAAGAGAGACCAGAGAGAAGTGAGGACCAGTGTGTGAGATGGAGAGGTGAGGAAGGAAGGAGAGAGAGAGAGAGGAAGGATTCAGGGAAGGAAAAATAACAGAAAAAGAGACAAAGAAACGGGATTGATACAAAGAGAAGACCAGAAAGGTGACCTTGATGCTGGGCTGAGTGAGGGCACATACAGCAACTCCCCCACCTGGTCCCAGCTGGAGACCCCTAGGAATGTACAGGGTGGAGCCTCCTGAGCAGGGCCTTGCATCCCAACCTCCTCCCCACAGAAGCAAAGCTCCCCACCCCCACCCTCACCCCAGGACGCCCCAGCCACACACTACACACCAGGAGGAAGGCGGGGCTGACAAATTTCCAGCAGAGTCTCCAGTACAGGCCCGGCTTGAACCCCATCATCTGCTGGATGTCGTTGCTGAACCTGTCCACACCTGTGCACACACGGGGCAGGCCGGTCACCACCGCCTCCACGGAGCTCAGGGCCACCCCTGCTGCCTCCCGAGAGGGTCTGTCCCCAGCTGGAGAGCAGAATGGTGGGCAAGACAGGGGCCGCCTGGCTCACAGCAGACCTGAGGATGGGCGCTTGGCTGGTTCCAAACGGGAGAGAACTAACTCAGGAGCAGCGTCCTCTTGTACACGTCACCTGAATTCATTTTTCAGAGGGAAAACCGGGGCTCGGGGAGGGGAGAGAAGGGGACTCACCCCTGTTACAAAGTCAGGGTGGCCTGACCCCAAAGCCTAGCTCTTTCTTCTTGCTTCCTGTCTCTTCAAACAATGCTGACTGTGGATACAGAGGTTTCCCCAACTTTAATCTGGTAGAAGAGACCAGACTCTTTCCAATGAGCAGAAAACAGTAAGAACAGGACAAACACGTTCATTGTGATACACTGGCAGCGTCCCAGGTGGCGCGAGAGTAAAAGACCCGCCTGCCAAGGCAGGAGACCTAAGAGATGTGGGTTCAGTCCCTGGGTGGGGAAGATCCCCTGGAGGAGGGCATGGCATCCCACTCCAATATTTTTGCCTGGAGAATCCCATGAACAGAGGAGCCTTGTGGGCTACAGTCCATGGGGTCACAAGGAGTTGGACACGACTGAAGTGACAGAGCATGTACTCAGGGGGTAAAGGTGAACAATGACAACACATTTCACTTCCTACCATGTTCTCCCTGTTTAGCTCCAGAATAAGGTAGACAGAGAAAATATAGGACACTCAGTTGCATTTAAATTTCAGATAGACCACTAAAGAAAGTTTAAGTAATCTCATGCAATATTTGGGACATATACTAAAAAAAAAAAAATTACTCATTATCCGAAATTCAAGTTTAACTGGGTATCTTGTGTTCCAGATGGGCTAAATCTGGCAGCCCTTCTCTAGAATGAATGGCATGGCTCAGAGAGCAGCAGATTCCTCTGACCTCCTCTCTAAAAGCTGACACTGATGCCTTTGGGGCCTCTTGTTAAGGGAGCTCACGCAAAGAGGAGCTGAGAGCTACGGCAGGTAAGCTCTCGGATAGCTTTGGGGTCAGCGGGGGACTACCCTGGAGATGGGAAGCCCCTTGGCATCTCCAGGTGAAAAGACTCCAGAAGCCAAGGGGGCGTGGCTTTTGCACACACACTCAGGGCCCAGCACCTACCGTAAAACCAGGAGACGCCGATGGCCTCCATGAGCACAGCAAATAGAATGGAGGTCCCTGCCGCAAACGTGTCCAGCAGGGTCAGCACATAGATTCCACCCTGGGTGTGGACAGAGAGAGCCTGAGGCCATCATGGCTAGAAATGGCGATCAATTCTTATATCCGTCAAACGGAGTTGTCCCCTATCCGGCTCACTCAGGACCCCGCCCGACCTCGTACCCAGGTAATGGGGTACATCTTCTAACAATGACCTTCTGAGGTCACTGGGTGGGTCTGAGGGCGGGGCATTCAGCCAGTAAAAAGCAAGCTGGGGAGTTTTCCTGGTAGTCAGTGGTTAAGACTCTGTGCTCCCAGTGCAGGGGGCCTGGGTTCGACCCCAGGTCAGGGAACTAAATCCTGCCTCATGTAACTAAAAGATCCCACGTGCCTCAAGGACGACTGAAGAATCCCATGTGCCACAACTAAGATCTGGTACAGTCAAATAAATATTAAGAAAAAAAGCAAGATGATTTTATCAATGAAAAAACTGTTGCCTGCCATGTAAATACCAAAGGAAGTTGCAGCCATCACATCACAGCTGTCCTGAAGCTGAGTCTTGAGGGGATTCAGGATAGAAAAAACCCCAACGCCTCCCCCAGGGGTAAAGGTGAACAATGACAACACATTTCACTTCCTACCATGTTCTCCCTGTTTAGCTCCAGAATAAGGTAGACAGAGAAAATATAGGACACTCAGTTGCATTTAAATTTCAGATAGACCACTAAAGAAAGTTTAAGTAATCTCATGCAATATTTGGGACATATACTAAAAAAAAAAAAATTACTCATTATCCGAAATTCAAGTTTAACTGGGTATCTTGTGTTCCAGATGGGCTAAATCTGGCAGCCCTTCTCTAGAATGAATGGCATGGCTCAGAGAGCAGCAGATTCCTCTGACCTCCTCTCTAAAAGCTGACACTGATGCCTTTGGGGCCTCTTGTTAAGGGAGCTCACGCAAAGAGGAGCTGAGAGCTACGGCAGGTAAGCTCTCGGATAGCTTTGGGGTCAGCGGGGGACTACCCTGGAGATGGGAAGCCCCTTGGCATCTCCAGGTGAAAAGACTCCAGAAGCCAAGGGGGCGTGGCTTTTGCACACACACTCAGGGCCCAGCACCTACCGTAAAACCAGGAGACGCCGATGGCCTCCATGAGCACAGCAAATAGAATGGAGGTCCCTGCCGCAAACGTGTCCAGCAGGGTCAGCACATAGATTCCACCCTGGGTGTGGACAGAGAGAGCCTGAGGCCATCATGGCTAGAAATGGCGATCAATTCTTATATCCGTCAAACGGAGTTGTCCCCTATCCGGCTCACTCAGGACCCCGCCCGACCTCGTACCCAGGTAATGGGGTACATCTTCTAACAATGACCTTCTGAGGTCACTGGGTGGGTCTGAGGGCGGGGCATTCAGCCAGTAAAAAGCAAGCTGGGGAGTTTTCCTGGTAGTCAGTGGTTAAGACTCTGTGCTCCCAGTGCAGGGGGCCTGGGTTCCACCCCAGGTCAGGGAACTAAATCCTGCCTCATGCAACTAAAAGATCCCACGTGCCTCAAGGACGACTGAAGAATCCCATGTGCCACAACTAAGATCTGGTACAGTCAAATAAATATTAAGAAAAAAAGCAAGATGATTTTATCAATGAAAAAACTGTTGCCTGCCATGTAAATACCAAAGGAAGTTGCAGCCATCACATCACAGCTGTCCTGAAGCTGAGTCTTGAGGGGATTCAGGATAGAAACGAGATGCCTGCCATCCAGCAATCAACTCCTGAAGCCACGCCCCCATCCCCCATGGTGCACTCAACACAGGAAAGCCAGGGTACCGGCTCCAGATATAGCCGAGGTGTGTATCAAAGGAATGACTTCAATGAGCCTAGACTCCTGCCACTTTGTATACACAGAAAAGCACTAAACTCCTTAATTTGAGATGTCTGGTTTTCTTTAATCAACAGTAATCTTCTGATGTTCCGACTTTTTCTTTGTTGCAAAAACTCTTACATATCCTTCAAGATGGGGTCCAGGCTAGAGATTTACAACTGGGCCCCAGTTTACACTTCCTCCAGTGAGGAAAAGATGGGCTCCAGGCTGGATTCGCACTACCAGTCCAGTGTTTACATTTCCTGAAGCAAGAGACAAATGGGCTCTGGGCTATATGTTTATGACCGGACTCCTGCCTACATTTTGAGATCTGTGCTTTGAGATAAGAAACAGGAATACAGTGGTTAACAGGACTTTGGGTACTTTATGGTCTGAACAGAGAGAGGCCAAACTGTTAAAATATCAAGAGATCTTCTGTTTTCCATCCTTGCACAAAAGGCTTCTTGGGGTCTAAAAAGGCTGGGAGTGCCAGACCATAATAAGTCTTGCTATCTTCTTCCCATACACCCCTGGGATGAAATCCATCTGGACTGAGGGATCCGTGCACAGCCAGGGGAGGGTTCCAGGGCATATTATCTGGTGGGGTGGGGGACTGGCGGGGTGAGAGTGGGGAGTGTTGGGAGGTGGTCAAAGCAAGATGATTGGCCGAAAAGAAAATAAAGGCGTGGAAGACTCCCCCCTCATCAAGGATTTAAATTTCCCAAAGGCACGACTCTAGCAACTGTCCGAGTTCACCCATTCAGTCTTTTGGCATGTACTCTGCTTATACTTTATTTTCCTCTATACTTTCCGTCTCCTTTCTGATTTTTCCTTATAAGGACTTATTACTTTATTTTCCTCTATCCCGGTTAAGCGACCCCCCCCCTGTGCCACAACTAAGATCTGGTACAGTCAAATAAATATTAAGAAAAGCAAGATGATTTTATCAATGAAAAAACTGTTGCCTGCCATGTAAATACCAAAGGAAGTTGCAGCCATCACATCACAGCTGTCCTGAAGCTGAGTCTTGAGGGGATTCAGGATAGAAACGAGATGCCTGCCATCCAGCAATCAACTCCTGAAGCCACGCCCCCATCCCCCATGGTGCACTCAACACAGGAAAGCCAGGGTACCGGCTCCAGATATAGCCGAGGTGTGTATCAAAGGAATGACTTCAATGAGCCTAGACTCCTGCCACTTTGTATACACAGAAAAGCACTAAACTCCTTAATTTGAGATGTCTGGTTTTCTTTAATCAACAGTAATCTTCTGATGTTCCGACTTTTTCTTTGTTGCAAAAACTCTTACATATCCTTCAAGATGGGGTCCAGGCTAGAGATTTACAACTGGGCCCCAGTTTACACTTCCTCCAGTGAGGAAAAGATGGGCTCCAGGCTGGATTCGCACTACCAGTCCAGTGTTTACATTTCCTGAAGCAAGAGACAAATGGGCTCTGGGCTATATGTTTATGACCGGACTCCTGCCTACATTTTGAGATCTGTGCTTTGAGATAAGAAACAGGAATACAGTGGTTAACAGGACTTTGGGTACTTTATGGTCTGAACAGAGAGAGGCCAAACTGTTAAAATATCAAGAGATCTTCTGTTTTCCATCCTTGCACAAAAGGCTTCTTGGGGTCTAAAAAGGCTGGGAGTGCCAGACCATAATAAGTCTTGCTATCTTCTTCCCATACACCCCTGGGATGAAATCCATCTGGACTGAGGGATCCGTGCACAGCCAGGGGAGGGTTCCAGGGCATATTATCTGGTGGGGTGGGGGACTGGCGGGGTGAGAGTGGGGAGTGTTGGGAGGTGGTCAAAGCAAGATGATTGGCCGAAAAGAAAATAAAGGCGTGGAAGACTCCCCCCTCATCAAGGATTTAAATTTCCCAAAGGCACGACTCTAGCAACTGTCCGAGTTCACCCATTCAGTCTTTTGGCATGTACTCTGCTTATACTTTATTTTCCTCTATACTTTCCGTCTCCTTTCTGATTTTTCCTTATAAGGACTAGGTACCTAGATTCTAGACGCTGGTCCCTATCGTCTACTGGTTAGGACGCGTCGTTTCCACTCAAGCGACCAGGGTTTGATTTCAGTCAAGGACCTCTCTTCTTGGTCTCTCTCTAGCTGTCGTTTACCGCAAGCTACCACTTAACTGCTGCGTGCATCTGGAATCATCCTGGCTCCTTCCTGCCAGACTGCTTTGGAACAGCCCCTCAGAGCTATCTGAGATGCTGTGCCATTGTCTGGCTTAGGAAGATCCCTGGAGAAAGGAAAGGCAACCCGCCCCAGTAGTCTTCCTCAGACAGAGGAGCCTGGTGGACTACGTTCCACAGGATTGCAAAGAGTCAGACACAACTGGGCAACTAACACTGTCAGGCTTAAGTCCTCCATTTGGTTCACTGATTAAACCTAATTCTCAACTTTCAGGTTGTGCCCTTCTTTCAGTTGACAGTTTAAAATGGACTTCTGCTGTCCCCCAAACCAATAGGCAGTTGAAGGGTTTGCCTGGATGTCCTCAGGCTCAGAGGAGACAGATGACATGGGGTATAATCCTAAGGGATTGGGCCATCAAGATACCAGATACCCCTGTGGTTCCCCTGAGCTCCTGCTAGTCCTGCCCTCAGTTTGAAGTCTGGTAATATCCGGTTGGGCTGAAATGCAGCTTCACAAGCCCCAGGTGACCTCTTACCTTGGTTATGCAAAACAGAGCCAGGAGGAAGGTTCCAAAGGAGACAGCAAATGTGAAGAGTTTCCGGTGTCGCTTCAGGACCTGGAAGTCATCGGCTAGGCCCGTGATGACTGCTTCCATGCCTCCCATCTGGAGGGGACCGGGCAGAGTGGGATGCAAGGTGGGATGCAGGGGTAAAGGAAAAATGTTACCCGCCTTATCAGCAAACAAAAGATGCTCCAGCTATCAAAGGTACACCCTGAGGGGATTCAGGATGGGGAAAAACAGGATACTAGCCCTAGATAGCTAAGGTGCATATCAAAGGAATTCTTTCAATGAGCCCAGACTCTCGCATCTTCCCACAGAAAGAAAAGCACTAAATTCATTAACGTGAGATGTCTGGTTTTCTTTAGTCAGCAATGATCTTTTGATGTTCTAACCTCCTGGGTCTTGTTGCAAAACTCCTATATATCCTGGCTCCCCCCTTAACTGGTCAGAGCAGCCTCAGAGCAAACTGAGAGGCTGCCTCCCAGGTTTGAAGGCCTTAGCCAAATAAACCATCACTATCAGCTTTCAGACTGCACTCACCGAGCTGTCAATTCCCAGAGCCAGGAGCATGACGAAGAACACGATGGCCCAGAATGTGGATCCTGAGAGGGTAGAAATGGCTTCTGGGTACAGGATGAAGACTAGGCCAGCTCCTGTAAGAAACATCAAGGACCTCATCAAAGGTGGGGACTGTGGGTCTGAGTTGCTAATGACAGGGGAGCATTTTGAGGCCCAACAGGTCCCAACACGGCCTGATGATATTTGGTCAGTCATATGTGGGTAGAGTAACGCAAAGTTCTAAAGATGATGGATGGGGATTTTCCTGGCAGTCCAGTGGTTAAGACTCTGCGCTTTCAATGAGAGGACCAGGGTTCTATCCCCGGTTTGGGAACTGGGCCTTGTGGTGAGGCCAAGATAATAAATTTCTATGACTGATGAAGTCAGCTCTAAAAGAAGGCTGAAAAGAAGGTGGGGTCCTCTTAGCAAAGCTCTTGCATGCCTGGGTGAGAAGTTGAGAGGCACTGGGGAGTCACAGAAAGTTTGTTGAAGAAGGAGGCTGGTGACCCGATTTCCCCAACAAGAGTTTGATATCAGTTTGATATCACCTATGTGCTATCAACTACAATGAATGGACTACAAGGGCATTTGCCACCTGCCTCTGAGGAGATGGAGCACTGCGCCTTAGGAGCTGCTAACTTTTCAACACCCCCTGAAGGAAATCAGGGCGGCAAGGCACTCTGTGCTCTGGGGAATCCGGTGGAGCAAGTCTTTAGATAGGTAGATGACTTTTAGGAACAGCTTTTATTATCTCAATCTTTGCATCTCCTCACAACTAGAAAAGCACTAAAATCCTTCATGAAGATATCACAGCCTCCTGTCAGGCACAAGGCATTTGTAAAACAAAAGCCTCTCAAAAACCCTTTGTTTAATAGCGTTTGAACTCCCCCATACCAAAATCCTTATATTGGCTTTCCTTCCCTGCCTCTTCAGAGCAGTCTCTCAGAGCTATCTGGGGTTCTGCCTCCAGGGCTGCAGTCCTAATTATTTCCCAAATAAAATTTAACCCACAACTCTGAAGTTGTTCACCTTTTTTTAGTTGATAGTGCCAAGGAGGTTGATGTCCAACAGCCAAGCCAGAGAGCTGTCCCTCTCCTAGACAGCTACTGGCAAAAGGTCTGAAACCCCACCTCCTGCATCTCATGAGGAACCCTCTTAATCTCAAAACCTTGTTATTTTTCCGAATTTACCACAGGCAGCCCCTCCCCAAGTCTCAGCCTCTTTGAGGCCGTAAGAATATGATAAGAAAAAAAATATATGAGAAGGAGCAAGGAAGCACAGGTTCTACTGTAGGTTCTATTCAGGGCTTGAATGCTGGCACCAAGGCTCACTACCTGATGACCTTGAACAGCTTTGATAGCTTGAGTCTCAGCTTTCTCATCTTTCAAGTGGATCTATTAACACTTGCCTGGTAGCCGTGTGAGCACTGAACCAAGATACGTCAAGTGTTTAGCCCAGGAGCTGGCACAGAGTGAGTGCTCTAAAACCTGTCTGACCTGGTCTTACTCAGAAGATTCTGCCTGGAATTTCTACTGATGGCCTCAAAGAAAGTCCATCCATCGGCTGTGGGGAAAGCCCCATGTCCAGTCCCCTGGGTTCTGCAGCCACAGGAGAACAGCACAGCTGATAAAGAGGTGAGTTTCTTAGTCCCTTCCTTCTCAGTGGACGGGTCAAACCACCCACCTTCAGTGGCCACATCCTCAATGTTGACTTTGTGTTCATGGGCCATGTAACCAAGGATGGAGAAGATGGCGAACCCAGAGATGAAACTGGTGACACAGTTGATGGTGCTGGTGAGCAGGGCATCCCTGGGGAACAGAAGTACTAGTTAGTTCATGTTGCCTGACTCTCCCTAGCCCTGTTCATGGACCTCCTATGGAATCCATGGCTTCAAATGCCACTCCCTCTTCAGTTCACCTGCCACCACATGAACCCCAGTGCCCCACCATCCCTGGGTCAGAACCTGTATGTTCAGGAAACAGGTCAACAATTCCTTGATGGAACACTTTGATACCAGCGCCTGACATCAAACTCTTGTTGGGAGACTGAGTCACCAGCCTCCTTCAACAAGCTTTCCACGGCTCCCCAGTGCCTCTCAACTTCTCAGAGCTTTGCTAAGAGCACCCCACCTTCTTTCCGGTCTTCTTTTGTGGGACTCTCCAACATACACTCTCTGAGCATGCCAGTCAACTTGCTGGTTCACGAACATACCACCTCTCCGGGCTCTGCTCATTCTGTTTGTCATCCATCCACTCGGTGACTGCCTATTCCAACCCTAACCATCTGCCAAGGCTCACCTCAAAGGTACCCTTGATGCTCCTACTGATCTCCCATCAAAAGGCGGATCACCCCATTTTCTTAGCCTCCTTACAGCCTGTCCTACTGGCATGGATTCATCCCTCTCTGTCTTGTACCAGGGAGGCTATGATGCTGTCTTAAGCCTTTGATAGACAGTGAGGAAGCAGCCCCATCTGTGCCCCTGTCTGAAGGCCTCACAGCACTGAGCCTGCAAGAGGCAGCCTTAAATGCTTACAGAGCCAGCTGATCTAGAGCATGGTCTTCTGACTCTACTGCTCTGAGCAGACTTCTCATTCTGCCCTGTGGTCTTAAAGCACTGACCCTGCCAGGGCTCTCGCCCCTCAAGCAACCAGTCTAGATATCCCACCCTTTTCTGCCTGCCAGGCATCAGGTGGACAGACAGGCAGAGCTGGCTGCTCTGAAAGCCACACAGTGTCCATCTGTTACAGCTACCCACTCCCATGATTTCCCAGGGTTAGTGGCCTCAACTCTCCCAGCTCCTCACCTTGCACTGTTTAAGAACCGAAGCTTTCCGGCCCCTGCCCTGCTTTACTCTGCCTCATCTCATGTGGAAAGAAATCCAAGAAGAAAACTGGTGACACAGTTGATGGTGCTGGTGAGCAGGGCATCCCTGGGGAACAGAAGTACTAGTTAGTTCATGTTGCCTGACTCTCCCTAGCCCTGTTCATGGACCTCCTATGGAATCCATGGCTTCAAATGCCACTCCCTCTTCAGTTCACCTGCCACCACATGAACCCCAGTGCCCCACCATCCCTGGGTCAGAACCTGTATGTTCAGGAAACAGGTCAACAATTCCTTGATGGAACACTTTGATACCAGCGCCTGACATCAAACTCTTGTTGGGAGACTGAGTCACCAGCCTCCTTCAACAAGCTTTCCACGGCTCCCCAGTGCCTCTCAACTTCTCAGAGCTTTGCTAAGAGCACCCCACCTTCTTTCCGGTCTTCTTTTGTGGGACTCTCCAACATACACTCTCTGAGCATGCCAGTCAACTTGCTGGTTCACGAACATACCACCTCTCCGGGCTCTGCTCATTCTGTTTGTCATCCATCCACTCGGTGACTGCCTATTCCAACCCTAACCATCTGCCAAGGCTCACCTCAAAGGTACCCTTGATGCTCCTACTGATCTCCCATCAAAAGGCGGATCACCCCATTTTCTTAGCCTCCTTACAGCCTGTCCTACTGGCATGGCTGCATCGCTCTCTGGCTTGTACCAGGGAGGCTATGATGCTGTCTTAAGCCTTTGATAGACAGTGAGGAAGCAGCCCCATCTGTGCCCCTGTCTGAAGGCCTCACAGCACTGAGCCTGCAAGAGGCAGCCTTAAATGCTTACAGAGCCAGCTGATCTAGAGCATGGTCTTCTGACTCTACTGCTCTGAGCAGACTTCTCATTCTGCCCTGTGGTCTTAAAGCACTGACCCTGCCAGGGCTCTCGCCCCTCAAGCAACCAGTCTAGATATCCCACCCTTTTCTGCCTGCCAGGCATCAGGTGGACAGACAGGCAGAGCTGGCTGCTCTGAAAGCCACACAGTGTCCATCTGTTACAGCTACCCACTCCCATGATTTCCCAGGGTTAGTGGCCTCAACTCTCCCAGCTCCTCACCTTGCACTGTTTAAGAAGTGCCCTGAACTGACCTATGTTCACCAGGACCCCCATCGGCCATGTCAGAGTTCACAGAACATCCACGATAATCTTTACTCTGCCTCATCTCATGTGGAAAGAAATCCAAGAAGAAAATCTGACTTTTCTCAGATCTTAGCCCTCTCTCCCACCTCTGTGAAGGTTCCCAGGATTCAGTGTTTTCCAGGGTCCCAGGAAGGATCTTACCTATAACAGTTATTGTCAAATTTGTTGTAACTCGCAAATGCAATCAAGACTCCAAATCCAGCCCCCAAGGAAAAAAATATCTGAGTTGCAGCATCAATCCACACCTGAAATGGACAGATAAAGGTCATCATTACCCTCTGCTTCCACAGAACTGGACTACTTCCTTGCTTCCAAAGGTCTGGGAGGCCCTGGGGATGCTCTGAGATCTGAGGAAGTGAGATCTAACCGGAGACGGGCAGTCCTGCAGCTTCTGCTCCCCGGCAGCCTGTACAGAATCACTGAGGGCAGAGACTGGGGTCTCTGGCAGCTCCCAGCTTTAAGTGGCCCATGTGTGAGCTCACCCCAGAGTTCACTGGCTCGATTTGATAGTCTCATTTTCAAAGAAAACTCATAAACTAAATATTCTAGGCTATAAAGTGGATGTGGCGAGGGCAAAAGGTTACAACTATCTCAGGGGGTATGGAGATGACATCTTCAGGAAGGAGTCATGATTCCTAGCAGCATCCACCAACCCACAGACAGTGGTGACTCCTTGGTGGTCAAATGGGGTTGAGCTCCTTCTGGATGATGAAACAGCATGACTGGATGCCTGGAGATATGAGCTCCTCTCCAGCTGCCAGACTCATGGTCTGGCCCTGGTCAGTTTCATGGCCTATATCACAGTTTCCTCATCTGTACACTGGGGTAATTTTGCCTAGCTCACCAATTCAGAGCTGTGCAACTTCTGTCATCTCCCCAACTGTCATGTTACTCTAGGCTTCCTTGCTTTGTAAGCAGAGGGTATGACAGAAGCCATCTGATGGAGGAAGACAGATCTGTTCCTTGAGATGGCACTCGGGCTCAATATCCACCGTTGGAAAGATTTAAGACATGTAAATGGTGCGGAACACCATTTAGAGCTCTGACTTGCTTCACAATGACAAGACCAATACATACCTTATGCTGTTATTTTTCTGGCAGTTACTAGGGAAGTAAAGTTTGCTCTTGGCTGTTGGGTTGTAACACTGAGGTGTGCGTGGACAGTGGGAGCTCTGCACTGGGATGCATCCCTCCTAATCCTCTGTCGACCCTGCCTGCCAGGACTATTGTGGGTTCAAACAAAGCATGGGGAAGTCTTTGTGTGGGGGACCTGGTGAGGTGTGTTACTGAGGTGGACGCGAGGGAGGAGGTTGGAAATCATCTCAGCTGTGATTTGAAGATGCTTAAGGCACTAGGAGCCTCCAAGGTATCTCTGTTCCCACCTCACCCTGCTGTTTCAGACTCCATTCCAAATTCATCCCGCCTGTATGGTAGTCTATGTCTCTGTGCAGGAGAGCGAGATGAAGAGGCCGCTAGGGAAACAGTCAGCAGGGACTCTCTCACTGGGGTCTCCCCATGGCTGATGCTGTTCCTTACGCCAACATCAGAGATGATACCAGAGGCCAGGGTTGGAGACTAGAGTAGAGACAGGGCTTGGGTGTCTGCAGTGGGTTAGTGGGCCATGGCACAAGGCAGCATGGTAAGAACCCAGGACAGAATATTGCTCTCTTCTAAAAGAGGGGTTTGCAAAGGCCACTCAGGAGAACCACAGATCCCAGAGTATCAGAGCTAGACAGGCTCATGGATATGGTTGGGTGTGGATGAAACTGGCCTTGGTCAGATGGGGAAGCTGAGGCCCAGAGGGGGGAGGATCCACCCCAGGCTACACAGAGCACTGAGAACCCTCCTCACCCTGGCCCAAGGGTGGGTGGTCTCTGGGCACTGACCGTGGCCTCTTTCAGGCGGTAGAAGTCGATGTGCAGGTAGGCGTTGATGCCATTGGAGGCGCCGGGCAGCGTGATGCCGTGGACCAGGAGCACGAACAGCACGAGGTAAGGCAGCGTGGCCGTGATCCACACCACCTGGCAGTGAACAAGCTCGCCGTGAGAGCCTGGCTCTGCTGACTGCGGGGTGTGGGGCTGGGGAGGCAGAGCCAGGCCAGTAAACCCCCACCCCCCACCTTCCTTTACACCGTGCATGTGCTACAGGCTCCATCACTAGGCCAGACCTGGTCACTCCAGGACAGGGTGGACAGACTAAGGCTGCACCTAATGAGAAAGTCGGCACACCAGGGGAGCTGCTGCCAAAGAAGATAAGGGCAGAGAGGATGAAGACTAGGTTCTCATAGCGCCTAAGCCTCCTCTTCTACAAATGGCCTGTGCATCATGACCCCTAGGTAGAACTAGGCACCTACACCTTTGTGCCCTCCTTCTTCCCTCCTCTGTCTCCTTCTCATTCACCTTCATTCAATCGTATCCTCCTAAGCTCACTGCCCAGGGAGGGAAGTGGCTGGGCAGAGAGCAGCATCCCTGGCTATTGTTTATTTTGGGCTGGATTTGGAGCAAAGACAAACTGCCTTGTCCTGAAACCCATATGGGAAGAGGCTTCCTCCAGACTGAGAAGAGACACCAGCCCACCTTACCCAAGAGGAAGAAACAGAGAAGTGGGGAGAGGAGAAGGTTGTGTGGCTTCCTCTTTGCTCCTTCGCATCCCAGACAATATATGAGAATACTCTGGGGGAAAACATAGATAAAAATGTCCAAGTTCTGTTTCCATTTTTGGAGTTTCTGATTTGATTGGCCTGGGATCGGCCTGCACTTCATGTTTTAAAAGCCCCCTCTGGGATTTCCCTGATGGTTCAGTGGGGCACGGATTTGATCCCTGGTCAGGAAATTAGGTCTCACGTGTTCCTACGAAGAGTTCACATGCTGCAACTAAGACCTGGCACAGCAGGTCTTAAAAAAAAAGCTCCCCCAGGTGGATGCAGTGCACAAAGACAGATGTGGATCATTTGTGAAGCAATTTCCATTGCTAGCCCAGTACTGAGGACCTCTCACCCCATCTCCCCACTGCCCTGGAGGCTGGCAGGACCACGAATGGCCCTCACTTTGCAGGTGAGGACACTGAAGCTTAAAGAGCATCATTCATCCCCAGGGTGCCCAGTAGGGAATGATGGTGTCTGGACTCCACACAGGTGGTCTGACCACTGCGGGGTGTGGGGCTGGAGGCAGAGCCAGGCCAGTAAACCCCACCCCCACCTTCCTTTCCCCCGTGCATGTGCTACAGGCTCCATCACTAGGCCAGACCTGGTCACTCCAGGACAGGGTGGACAGACTAAGGCTGCACCTAATGAGAAAGTCGGCACACCAGGGGAGCTGCTGCCAAAGAAGATAAGGGCAGAGAGGATGAAGACTAGGTTCTCATAGCGCCTAAGCCTCCTCTTCTACAAATGGCCTGTGCATCATGACCCCTAGGTAGAACTAGGCACCTACACCTTTGTGCCCTCCTTCTTCCCTCCTCTGTCTCCTTCTCATTCACCTTCATTCAATCGTATCCTCCTAAGCTCACTGCCCAGGGAGGGAAGTGGCTGGGCAGAGAGCAGCATCCCTGGCTATTGTTTATTTTGGGCTGGATTTGGAGCAAAGACAAACTGCCTTGTCCTGAAACCCATATGGGAAGAGGCTTCCTCCAGACTGAGAAGAGACACCAGCCCACCTTACCCAAGAGGAAGAAACAGAGAAGTGGGGAGAGGAGAAGGTTGTGTGGCTTCCTCTTTGCTCCTTCGCATCCCAGACAATATATGAGAATACTCTGGGGGAAAACATAGATAAAAATGTCCAAGTTCTGTTTCCATTTTTGGAGTTTCTGATTTGATTGGCCTGGGATCGGCCTGCACTTCATGTTTTAAAAGCCCCCTCTGGGATTTCCCTGATGGTTCAGTGGGGCACGGATTTGATCCCTGGTCAGGAAATTAGGTCTCACGTGTTCCTACGAAGAGTTCACATGCTGCAACTAAGACCTGGCACAGCAGGTCTTAAAAAAAAAAAAGCTCCCCCAGGTGGATGCAGTGCACAAAGACAGATGTGGATCATTTGTGAAGCAATTTCCATTGCTAGCCCAGTACTGAGGACCTCTCACCCCATCTCCCCACTGCCCTGGAGGCTGGCAGGACCACGAATGGCCCTCACTTTGCAGGTGAGGACACTGAAGCTTAAAGAGCATCATTCATCCCCAGGGTGCCCAGTAGGGAATGATGGTGTCTGGACTCCACACAGGTGGTCTGACCACAAAGCCGTGTTAATCATTCATGCTGCTGTATGCTTGAGACCCAGCTTAAAGTCCTGGCTGTGCCAAGACTCCTCTGAAACCCTGTCCCTCTCTTGGCCTCAGATTCCCCATCTGTATAAGCAGGCCGGAGTAGACGGCCTGAGAACCTTCTGGTTCAGCATTTCGGCATTCATTACCGGCTTGTAGTTGTTAAGGGCTGGTTCAGTCAAGGACTACAAGTTGGAGGAGGCAGAAGGGACTCCAGGGCAGCCGACAGCATGGTGCACGCACTTGCCTGATGCCCTAGGGACTGACTCCTAACGTGAACCTCCCCCTCCACCCTGCGATGGTCAGGGGGCCAAGGCTGCAGAGTCTGTGGTCTGTGGTAACCCTTTCCCTGGTTCAGACTGTACTCCGCCCCTCACCATCCCAGGTGTCAGCTGGGGAGTCATGCATCTTCCCAAACAGAGCCTTCAGCAGCCAAGACGGGGACTGGGAACATCTGCAATTCATTTCAGGCCCGCTCTGTGGCTGGGGCAGCCTACTAAGAGAAGGTCTGTGGCCTGTTCCAGATGTAGTCTGGGAAGAAATAAACAATGCTTGTGGTTTTCTCATGAGCCAGAGTATAAAAGCAATGAAAGACAGGGCACAGTAGTGTCCTGAGTAAGCGCCTTATTCTAGAAAGCTTCTCCCCATGGACGGCAGGAGCCCTTGCCTGTTCAGCTACCTGAGCACTGGAAGACTGATGCAAAGTGTGGTCGTGGACTTCGGGTGACATATTTCCATTTGGGGTGGGGCTTCTTAGGCCAACACCCCTGCCCTGCCAGGCCCCTCACTACACTCCTCAGGCAGCGGATGATCCTCCTCTGAAAGTGCCTCTGCACAAAATGCAGCTCCACTTCTTTTCTCTAGCATGGGTCCCCCCATAGACAACTCCTGTCTGCTCCAGACAGGAGGTGGGACACGCTGTACCCCTTTAGTGATGGCTATAGGAAACAATTTTGGGGTGAAATTTTAGAAGCTCATGGTGGCCCCTCATGCAGGCTGGCAGAAGTAAAGCTCATACATCTTCTGCAGTTCTGCTGCCGGCAGAGGCCAGAAGAGCCCTGCTCCCGACACCCAGGAGAGGTGCAGAGACGCTGGATGAGGCTGGCCTGTGGCTTCTGTGGCTTTGCTTGCCACTCCTTCCTCTGGCCACCCCTTCCTTCTGGCCCGGTCCTTCGAGTTCTAGCCCAAATGCCACCTTTTCCATGCTCTTTGCAGACCCTCTCAGTATGACAAACTTCCTTCTGCCACTAATGCAGTGTCTTATGCTTTTCGGACCATGAGAACCATGGTAAGAAAACCTTACATATGAAGACACATGGATTGCTATAACTGAACCATAAATGCCACAGACAGCTCTTACTTTACTACAGGCAATGCACACTTATTATCTAGACAATTTCATTTTGAGAACTTGTGGTGACCTACTATATTGATGTAATGACAGTTGAAAAACATGCAGTTTGTATCTCAAAGTGCAGTCTGACTACCTGTCGAAAAATTATTTTCAAGATACAAGTTAAGTTTTGTAAAAAGCCTCGTTCCCGGGCTTCTCTGGTGGTCCCGTGGGTAAAGAGTCCACCTTGCAGTGCAAGGGCCACCAGTCTGATCCCTGGCCTGGGAAGATCCCATGTGCTGCGGAGCCACTGGGCTGGTGTGTCCAATTATGAGCCAGCACTCTGGGGCGCATGTGCTGAGAGCCAATGCTCTGCAATGTGAGAGGCCACTGCAATGGGAGGCCCACACAGGCCAAAAATAAAAGATGGATGAAAATAAATATAAAAATAAAAGAAACATGATGGGGAAAAAGGAATAAAAAGCCTCATTCCCTGATTTATGCTATTAGGGAAGCTTTGGTGGGAAAGCGTGAAGAACCCTGAACCACTTGCACCCTCTCTCCGCACTGTCGGGGAGCCCTGGGCTTAGGGAAGGGAGGGGATTCATCTAAGGTCTCCAGCAAGTTGGTGGCAGAGCTGGTATGTTTCTAGCATCACCTTTTCCTTTCACCAGCTACCTGGTGATAGGAAGGAAAAAATACCTTTTTTTTTTTTTTGGAGGCTAACCTCCCAACTGAAACAGAAAGAAAGACACTACCTTTCCTGATGTCTTCACTCCCTTCCAGAGGCTAAAAAACAGGACGATGACGACGACGATCAGACAGAGCAAGAGCTGCCACTGGGGCAAGCCAATGTCATGAATCCCACTGCTCTCGTGAAGGTGGAGGACGCCACGCCTGCCGGGAGGAGAGGGGAGGGAACCAGGGGGAATGGTGTCATCAGGGGGAATGACCAAGCCTTGACCACAGGCCAGTCCCCAAAGGCGCATATTGATGGAGACGGACTGCCTCAGTCCCTGCCCCGCATCACCAGGCCCTGCCCTATGCAGTCACAGCCTGTGCCCGGCACTGCCCTGCTCTGGGCCAGCAGCTCTTCTGGGAAGACCATCCCCCTCTCAATCAAGCCTGCTTCTTAAACAGTAACAGAAGCTTCCAATATAACAAATACCTCTTGAGTGCCGCCTGCATGCCAGGTCCTGGTGGTAGATAAACAGGAAAGGTCTCTGCCTCACAGCACTCACAGACTGGGGCAGTGGACACTGGAACATTTGGCAATGTCTGGAGATGTCTTTGATGGTCACAAAGTGGGGAGGAGGCACCTGGAGCAGCAGTCCCCAACCTTTTTGGCACCAGGGACTCGTTTCATGGAAGACAGTCTTTCCACGGATTCAAGTGCATTATATTTAGTATGCAAATTATTTCTATCATTATTATGTCCGCTCCACTTCAGATCATCCGGCGTTAGATCCCAGAGGTTGGGGACCCTCATCGAGAGGACAGAGAAGTGGGACACCCCTAAATTCATCAGAAAGAGGAACCAGTAGTCATTTCACCTATTTTACTCAAACAAAAGTTGTGTATATCCTCTGCCTTAGCAATTACACTTCTCAGACATGAAGCTCACCTGTTTCGGGCTTTGGTGAAAGCGTGAAGAACCCTGAACCACTTGCACCTCTCTCCGCACTGTCGGGAGCCCTGGGCTTAGGGAAGGGAGGATTCATCTAAGGTCTCCAGCAAGTTGGTGGCAGAGCTGGTATGTTTCTAGCATCACCTTTTCCTTTCACCAGCTACCTGGTGATAGGAAGGAAAAATACCTTTTTTTTTTTGGAGGCTAACCTCCCAACTGAAACAGAAAGAAAGACACTACCTTTCCTGATGTCTTCACTCCCTTCCAGAGGCTAAAAAACAGGACGATGACGACGACGATCAGACAGAGCAAGAGCTGCCACTGGGGCAAGCCAATGTCATGAATCCCACTGCTCTCGTGAAGGTGGAGGACGCCACGCCTGCCGGGAGGAGAGGGGAGGGAACCAGGGGGAATGGTGTCATCAGGGGGAATGACCAAGCCTTGACCACAGGCCAGTCCCCAAAGGCGCATATTGATGGAGACGGACTGCCTCAGTCCCTGCCCCGCATCACCAGGCCCTGCCCTATGCAGTCACAGCCTGTGCCCGGCACTGCCCTGCTCTGGGCCAGCAGCTCTTCTGGGAAGACCATCCCCCTCTCAATCAAGCCTGCTTCTTAAACAGTAACAGAAGCTTCCAATATAACAAATACCTCTTGAGTGCCGCCTGCATGCCAGGTCCTGGTGGTAGATAAACAGGAAAGGTCTCTGCCTCACAGCACTCACAGACTGGGGCAGTGGACACTGGAACATTTGGCAATGTCTGGAGATGTCTTTGATGGTCACAAAGTGGGGAGGAGGCACCTGGAGCAGCAGTCCCCAACCTTTTTGGCACCAGGGACTCGTTTCATGGAAGACAGTCTTTCCACGGATTCAAGTGCATTATATTTAGTATGCAAATTATTTCTATCATTATTATGTCAGCTCCACTTCAGATCATCAGGCGTTAGATCCCAGAGGTTGGGGACCCCTCATCGAGAGGACAGAGAAGTGGGACACCCTATAATGTACAGGAGAACCTAAATATCCTATAAGGCACAGGGCAGCCTCCAAAATTCCCAGGTTGCGGAGGTTAAGAATCTTTGGTCTAGAGATTAAGAGTAAACATTTCACCTATTTTACTCAAACAAAAGTTGTGTATATCCTCTGCCTTAGCAATTACACTTCTCCTGTGTATCTACCCAATAGAAATATGTACATATGTTCACCAAAAGACAGGGTATAGAATGTTCATAGCAACTTTATTCATAACAAGCCCCAAATGCAAACTACTCAAATGTCTATCAACAGTAGGCTAGATCAATGACGACATACTCATAACGTAGACTATATTATACAGAAACTGGCTCTGTATGGATGAATCTGACTACACATAATTTCGTGGGAAAGAAGTCACAACTGGAAGAGAGCTGCTGGGGACTGGTGACAAGGCTGTGGACAAGCAGGTGATGGCTTCAGCCACATGCAAGGCCTGGGTGACAGCAGCTGGTATACACATTCCCCATCTTGAGCCTTCCTCCCTCTTCAGTCAAAGGGTCTCACAAGGCTCACATTGCAGACTATGAGACAGTGCTTAGATCCCAGGAAATGTTCTGCACCAATGTCACTGGAACGATCAACCTGATCGAGTCCCAGGCTTCAGGGAGCAGCGGGCATCAGCAAAGAAGCTGAGGGCCCAGAAAACTCAGCCAAGGGAGTCAGCGGTGGGGGAGGGTGGAGTTCCCCAGAGAGGGTGGCTTGTGCCTTCTCTGGAGGCTTGGGGGAGAGCAGGTGAGTTGAGTTGGGGTGACCGGGTGTGGTAGGGGTGAGACGGGGAGGAGGCATGGGGACAGGCATACAGAGCAGTCTGCAGTGAGCACACAGGAAGGAAAGAGCAGAGCTGTGTGGCTGATCAAGGCCCACAAAGACTCGTGTTCCCATCCCCAGAACAGCCTTCATCCTGACTGCCCCCAGGGCAAGATGTCATGCCTATACACTACTCATCCTCCATCAGCTTCCCTGAGCAATGAGTCTCCGTGTCTGGCTCCTTCTAGTCCTATCTATTGATCTGTCACCAACACCCCATCCTCATGGCTCAATGCCGGGCCAGCCCTTCTTCCAGAACTACTGTAAAAATTGCCCTGTTTCCCACTTCTAGCCTGGGAACCCAGCAAGCAGGACTCCTCCTACTTGGCCCCCTTAACTCCACAGGCTGTGCTGCTCTAGAACCACCCGATCCAACTAAGCTGTGTCCTAACCTTGTCACTCTTCTGACTCCCAATCCTTGGTGGCTCCTTATCACCAAAAAAAGTGGCTCTCACTGGGGGCAATTTTGCCCTGCCTTCCCAGACGCTTGGCAACATCTGGGGACATTTTTGGTGGTCACAGCTGGAGGGCAGGGTGGTGTGACTGGTATTGAATAGGCAGAGGCCAGGGATGGGCTAAATATTCCAAATGCACAGGACAATTCTATGTTATGCACGTAACATAGAATTATCCAGCCCCTAAAAAGTTGTGAAATCCACGGGGCGGGGTGGACTGGTGACAAGGCTGTGGACAAGCAGGTGATGGCTTCAGCCACATGCAAGGCCTGGGTGACAGCAGCTGGTATACACATTCCCCATCTTGAGCCTTCCTCCCTCTTCAGTCAAAGGGTCTCACAAGGCTCACATTGCAGACTATGAGACAGTGCTTAGATCCCAGGAAATGTTCTGCACCAATGTCACTGGAACGATCAACCTGATCGAGTCCCAGGCTTCAGGGAGCAGCGGGCATCAGCAAAGAAGCTGAGGGCCCAGAAAACTCAGCCAAGGGAGTCAGCGGTGGGGGAGGGTGGAGTTCCCCAGAGAGGGTGGCTTGTGCCTTCTCTGGAGGCTTGGGGGAGAGCAGGTGAGTTGAGTTGGGGTGACCGGGTGTGGTAGGGGTGAGACGGGGAGGAGGCATGGGGACAGGCATACAGAGCAGTCTGCAGTGAGCACACAGGAAGGAAAGAGCAGAGCTGTGTGGCTGATCAAGGCCCACAAAGACTCGTGTTCCCATCCCCAGAACAGCCTTCATCCTGACTGCCCCCAGGGCAAGATGTCATGCCTATACACTACTCATCCTCCATCAGCTTCCCTGAGCAATGAGTCTCCGTGTCTGGCTCCTTCTAGTCCTATCTATTGATCTGTCACCAACACCCCATCCTCATGGCTCAATGCCGGGCCAGCCCTTCTTCCAGAACTACTGTAAAAATTGCCCTGTTTCCCACTTCTAGCCTGGGAACCCAGCAAGCAGGACTCCTCCTACTTGGCCCCCTTAACTCCACAGGCTGTGCTGCTCTAGAACCACCCGATCCAACTAAGCTGTGTCCTAACCTTGTCACTCTTCTGACTCCCAATCCTTGGTGGCTCCTTATCACCAAAAAAAGTGGCTCTCACTGGGGGCAATTTTGCCCCTGCCTTCCCCAGACGCTTGGCAACATCTGGGGACATTTTTGGTGGTCACAGCTGGAGGGCAGGGTGGTGTGACTGGTATTGAATAGGCAGAGGCCAGGGATGGGCTAAATATTCCAAATGCACAGGACAATTCTATGTTATGCACCGTAACATAGAATTATCCAGCCCCAGATGTCAAAAGCATCAAGGTTGTGAAATCCTGGTCAAGTGGATTACAAAAACAAAAGCCTTGTAGAATCTGAGGCCTTGCAGAATCGTCCTGTGCCAAGTGCATCCCCCGCCTCACCACACCCTGTCTCTGGCTCCCAGTGACCGCCAGTCCCTTGTCGTTCCCCATTTCTATGAAGCTCTCATCACTCTGGGCCTTGGAACTATCTGTTCCATTCTGCCCAGAACACACTTCTTCACCCAATGTGTCTGCCTAGATTACTTCTCTCCCTGCTAGTCTCAGCAATTAAATGACGACCTAGCTGAGCCCCTCTCCTATGCTGAAGGAGGGAGGGATAAAAACAGTGTGGGAGAGAGGGAGAAAAAAAGGAGAGAGGGAGGGAGGAGAGGGGGAAGAGGGAGACAGAGGGCTGGGGAGAGAGAAAGGGCGAGGAAAAGAGTGAGACAGAGGAAGGGAGGAAGAGGAGGGGGATGGGTTCAGGGAGGGGAGGGAAGTGAAGGGAAGGGAGAAGAAGAGAAGCTGGATATATCTAAAAAGATGGAGAACCAGAATCAGGTACTGAACCCATCTGACTCTTAATCCTGCCTCTTCCCATTGCTTTATATACAAGCCAAGTATTGAATGGTATCGATAAGCATTTGGCCAATTTGACTGAAAAACAAAAAAGGGCACTGAACCAACTGCGCTCGCCCTGAAACATACTAAAACGACTCCAGCATGCTGAAATGGCACCTAACCAGCCCGAGGGACCCATGTGTGCGCCAGGTCCACTTTCAGGCTTGCTAGTGGTTGTCTAGGCATTTCATCAGTGAAAAAAAAGGCCAGACTCCAGAGCTGATTTCCAAGAAAAGTGACTCCAGCCTCCTCCCCACTAGCAGCCCCAAGCCTTGGGGGTTAGGACAAGTGACTTGGGTTTGTTGCAGTTTTCCAGCAGTTTAATGAAAATGAATCATCATGAAGTAGACAGTCCAGACTTTCCAAAGTCTGCGGGCCAATTGGGCTCAGATCTCACTTGACATTTAAGTGCAGAAAGTGTTGGGTGGAGAACTCTGTTTCCCACCAGGAACAGGCAAAGAGAAGTTTTCTATTCCGGGTGCGTGTTCACCAAGGGTGCCCTTTTACAGAGAGAGTTACAGAGCATCAGGGTTTCTTTTTGCCTCGGGCTGTTTGGCTTCAGGCCTGGAGCCTGGGGAGTATCACAGTTTTGTTCCCTTAAATGATACGCTCAGTCCATCAGCTTAAACGAGCACAAGATGGTAAGAGAATTGGCCAGCAGGCTCCAAGGAAAGCAAAAAAAACCCAACCAACCTCCTCAGGGTTGGCAAGGAGAGTCCTTCTTGCTGGGTTCCCAGACTGAAAGCCGGTAATTTTTAAAGTAGAAGCATTTAGATAAAAGGGCCATTAAAAGCAAATCCCAGAGGCAACTCATGACTTGGTTACTGAGCAGCACACAAAAGCAGCCTCAAGGTGAGAAAGAGATGTCTGAGAAGGGGTCTGATTGACCGCAGACACTTCTGCATTCCTGTCCCAAATACATCCCCCGGGAGACTCAGGTGGGACGAAGGAGAAGACAGAGGAGGGGCTCCTGGATGGGGTGAAAGCCTCGACCGGGACAGCCTGGATTCAGATCCCTTCCGCCGCTTCCCTAAAACCTGAACCACTACCTCCCTATCTGTAAAACAGGAGGGATTTCCACGTCCGTAAGTGTGAAGACTGGATGGGATGTGGACAGGAGGAGATACTGATGCCTGGATCAGAGTGGATATCAAGCTTGGGGCGGGTGAAGATGGAGGAGGGGATTGAAGGGGAGGAGAGCAGTTCTGTAGGTAAAAAAAAAAGCTGCTGAAAGAAGCTCTCTATCCTGCCCTCAATGACATCTCCCAAGCTCCTTCAGCCCCACACAAGAGAATATCTTCTCCTTCCACCTTATTCTGCTCACAGCCAAGCTTGGAGGAAGCTTAAGACTGTAATGAAAACAACCTGGGTCTCCAAACCCAGCTCACTTCTCCCTCCTGCTGCGGCAGATCCGCTTGGCCATGAAGATGTCAGAGGAGGAATCAAATAATAACCAGATTAGAGACAAGGCTATTGCTTTCCGTTTTAATTTATAAGGATGAGGGTGGCCAAGAGCAGAAAGAAAATTCACGTTTTCTTCCTCTCTCGTGAGATAATAGAGGAGAAAGCATAGAACTGATTACGTGTATCAGCAGCGTCATTGGCTCCACTAGCCTTTGCCATCTCCCAGTCCAAACCACACTCATAAACTAGGGAAACCTCCACCAGCAAGCTCTCCAGGGGTTCACGCCCCTCAGGAGAAGAACAAAGGAGGCCCTAGATTTTCCATGACACCATACTGTAAAGCATGGCGGACTGGCCCCAGTAAGAATCTCATTCTGTCTGAGACAGGAGAGTGCAGAGGCCAAGACAGGGGCTTTCAACCTTGGCTGAATATTAGCATTGCTAATCCCCACACTTTGGATGCACCTAGACCAATAAAATGAATCTTGGGGTGTAGGAGCCAGGCGTCAGTGTGTTTTAAGGCTTTCCAAGTGGTTCCAGTGAGCAGCCAGTATTTAGCATCACTGGGCTAAGAGCCTGAACCTGGAAACCAGATTTCCCAGGTTTAAGATCACTTCAAATGGCACTTCTAAATGCATGGCTGGGACATCCTCAAAGCTGGATAAATGTTAGTTCTGATGATGACAATATTTTGAAATCGTAATAGCCATTCAAAATGGCTGGAATCCAATAGAACGCAGAGGTGAAGCCTGCAAGCTCTGGAGTTTCACTGCCTGGCAAGTCAAGGGCTGGGATGAGCAGAGTGAGGCTCCTGGGGTCAAAGTATAAGGAGGTGCTCACTCTAGGAGTCCAGCAGCTGCAAACTGCCTGGGTCCAAATCTTGGGTCTGCATGGGACTAGCCTTGTGGGTATGAGCCAGGAATTTACTGTTGCATCTGCACAATGAAGCTAATGTTTGCAGCCAAGTCATGTATGCAAAGAAGGATAGAGTTACAGAAACCTCACTGGGTTAGTGTCAGGTTTACATTGATGTAACACATACAGAGAAGTTAGCTGAAAGCCTGATGCTCATGGCAAGTGATCAGCTGTTGATGTGATTGGGACGAAGACAGGGATGGTGGTATTAATGTAAACAGCTACTCACTTCAAGTAATAGCAGTCCTTCAGATCCTCTGGGGGTGGTAGAAGAATTTCTGCTCCCAGAACAACTGTGGACTCTCTCCCCACTGAGTTCCCAAATCTATGTAACTGTGCACTTGTTGCTGGAAGTCCACAGGAAACACAGATGGAGATAGGTGGACACGCAGTCATGGAGGGTAGTTCCTGGGTCCTGAGAATCCCGACTCCCCTGTGCCTCAGGAGGCATCAGACTTTCTGGAGGCTACCTTTAATCACATCAAATCTCATTGGTCCCACTGCACTGAGATAGCAGGGTGGACATGGTCCCCACTGTCTGGATAATCAAAGCTTGTTCTCAGGTCCTTAGGGAACACATAAGCCCACAGAAGACTGACCCTGAATTTGTGCATATGTCTTTTTTTAATCCTCCAGATATGCACTGTCCAATATGGTGGCTATATTTTACATAGCCACTGGCTATGTAAAAGTAAGTGGTTAAGTATCGCCATGCAATGCAGGGGTTCAGTTCCTGGTGAGGGAACTCAGATCCCACATGCCACGGGGCAACTAAGCCTGCTTGCTACATCTACAGAGCCAGAGCACCACATCTAGAGAATTCTCCCGCCACAATGAAAGATGACACAACTAAGACCGGAGACAGCCAAATAAATAAATAGTTTAAATTGTAAACGAACAAAAATTAAATAAATTAAAAATTCAACTTCTCAGTCACACTAGCGACATTTCAATGACTTGCAACCCACCCGTGGCATGTGGCTACTACACTGGGGGTGCCAACATAGGACATTTCTATCTTTGTGGGCATTCTCGTGGGCAGGAAGTCACGCCCTCTGAAACTCGGCTGTGACCCACTGAGTTACGGCCTGTGAGCTATGGATGGTTTCTATCTTTTTAAAGGGTAAAAGCAAATAAAGAATATTCAAGATAACCTATGTGGCCCACAGGCCCCAAATATTTCCAATGTAATCTTTTACTGGAAAAATTTCCAGTTGCGACTCTAGACCAGGTGTCCCTTGTGAGTGAGATATGAGTGGGATTTACCTGTCCTGCTCCATGCCTTGTACCAGAGACTTTCTGCTTATGTGCTAACACTTGTGCAGGGATAGCTCAAATAGGACTCATCCCCACCCGCCCCGAGGGAGAAAGACAAAAGATGCCACCTTCTGAAAAGACCACTATGCAAACTTTTGAAATTTAGATGGCTGACAAGAAGTTGACTATCATCAACCTCAAGGACTTGAAAGGATGCAGTAGAAGTTGAGAGGGTAGAAAAGCAACAAAATAAATAATGATGGTTATGGGTTAAACCACAGAATAAAAGAAACAACAATGAGCTCGTATGGACAGAAATGAATAAATGGATGAATGGATAAACAGGGGGAAAAGGACATTTCCCTTCAATTAACCTAGAGGGAATGAAGAGACTCGAGATCACGTTAGATCAACACTATAATAATAATTCTCATTTGTAGGTAGGACTTCCATGGTGGTCCAGTCGCTAAGACTCTGCACTCCCAGTGCAGGGGACCTAGGTTTGATCCCTGGTCAGGGGAAACTAGATTTCACATGCTACAACTAAGAGTTTGCAGGCAACAGCTAAATATCCCATGTGTCCAGCCAAAGTCACGCCTGTGGTGGCTGTTAGGCACACGTGACAATGACTGGCCCCCTCCTCTCCTGTGGTTTCCTTAGTGTTTGGCTCAGGTTCTTCCCAGCACAGGTCTCGAAGTGCCCATGTGAACAGGACGAGGCATCAATGACTTACTCATAAAACTCTGCTGCCGGTGTGAACTTGTACTTGGAGTACTTGGTGTGGTTGCCCAGCACGGAGCTGTTGAGGAGCTTGGGGTCCGTGCAGTTGGGACTGTTCCAGGCGTGGTTGCAGTCGGTCCAGGGCAGGTTCAGGGTGAAGGAGGAGAAGAGGTAGTAGAGGGACCAGGCGATGATGACATTGTAGTAGAAGCCAACGTAGAGGGCGATGAGGATCACAGCGTAGCCAACTCCTGGGTGGAGGCAGAGGGGTTCAGGCAGGGGCTTCCCCAGGCCCACCCTTTCCCCGAGAGCTACCTCTCCTGGGAGCTCGCTCTGACCACTGCTCTACCCAACCCCATCCCTGTCTTCTTTGATAGCAGATTGTCAGGGCTGTACCTCCCCCAGGAGGAAGAATGTGACAGGCAGTGGGGAGAGAAAGATAGGGAGTTTGGTATGGTCATGGACACACTGCTGTATTTCAAATGGATAATGAAAAAGAAACTACTGTATAGCACAAGGAGCTCTGTTCAATATTATATGGCAGCCTAGATGGGAGGGGAGTGTGGGGGAGAATGGATAGATGTGTATGTATGGGTGAGTCCCTTTGCTGTCCACTTGAAACTATCACCCACTGTTAATCAGCTATGCTCCAGTATAAAATAAAAAAAAAATTAAAAATTCCCCAGGCACACATCCTTTGCCTAAGGGCTCTCTCTCGCCACTGGAGCCCCTTCTGCCCATTAGGCAAGACAGAGTGCCAGGTCTTTACTGCCCCCAGAGAGCAGCTGGGCCAGGTGTTGGAGTAACAATATCCCAGCACCCTTGCCCCTTGGGCAGGATAACACTGAAACACGGTAATATTCTCTCTCAGTGGAATGAAGCCTCTTGCCCAGGGTGTAACGGTGTGTGAATGATTTATCATGTCCGCCATGGGAGCAAGAGGGGGAGCAGGGGTAGGTGTGCTGAGTACCTCTAACACTCCTATGAGTATTTTCCAGACCAAAAATCAGACTCCCTCTGATCACACAGCCACACAAACTGGAACGGAACCCAGACTTTCCAGGTGAACCCTATTCCTGACACTTCCAGAGTGCTCCATTTAACTTTGAATGATGGACACACGGAAAGAAAAGGGGGAACTTGTACTTGAGTACTTGGTGTGGTTGCCCAGCACGGGGGACTTGGGGTCCGTGCAGTTGGGACTGTTCCAGGCGTGGTTGCAGTCGGTCCAGGGCAGGTTCAGGGTGAAGGAGGAGAAGAGGTAGTAGAGGGACCAGGCGATGATGACATTGTAGTAGAAGCCAACGTAGAGGGCGATGAGGATCACAGCGTAGCCAACTCCTGGGTGGAGGCAGAGGGGTTCAGGCAGGGGCTTCCCCAGGCCCACCCTTTCCCCGAGAGCTACCTCTCCTGGGAGCTCGCTCTGACCACTGCTCTACCCAACCCCATCCCTGTCTTCTTTGATAGCAGATTGTCAGGGCTGTACCTCCCCCAGGAGGAAGAATGTGACAGGCAGTGGGGAGAGAAAGATAGGGAGTTTGGTATGGTCATGGACACACTGCTGTATTTCAAATGGATAATGAAAAAGAAACTACTGTATAGCACAAGGAGCTCTGTTCAATATTATATGGCAGCCTAGATGGGAGGGGAGTGTGGGGGAGAATGGATAGATGTGTATGTATGGGTGAGTCCCTTTGCTGTCCACTTGAAACTATCACCCACTGTTAATCAGCTATGCTCCAGTATAAAATAAAAAAAAAATTAAAAATTCCCCAGGCACACATCCTTTGCCTAAGGGCTCTCTCTCGCCACTGGAGCCCCTTCTGCCCATTAGGCAAGACAGAGTGCCAGGTCTTTACTGCCCCCAGAGAGCAGCTGGGCCAGGTGTTGGAGTAACAATATCCCAGCACCCTTGCCCCTTGGGCAGGATAACACTGAAACACGGTAATATTCTCTCTCAGTGGAATGAAGCCTCTTGCCCAGGGTGTAACGGTGTGTGAATGATTTATCATGTCCGCCATGGGAGCAAGAGGGGGAGCAGGGGTAGGTGTGCTGAGTACCTCTAACACTCCTATGAGTATTTTCCAGACCAAAAATCAGACTCCCTCTGATCACACAGCCACACAAACTGGAACGGAACCCAGACTTTCCAGGTGAACCCTATTCCTGACACTTCCAGAGTGCTCCATTTAACTTTGAATGGTGGACACACTTGACCTTGACAATACGTATAAATCTCACATGAGAGCTGGTCTACTGTGGATCCCAGCTTTGGGGACAGATCCTCCAGGGGCACGGAGAAGTCTTTTAGAGCAACCTCTGACTCCTTCGTTACCTTTGAAGAATGGGCAGATCTTCCACACGGTGGCCGCCCCTTCCCGGTTGTATTGGCCCAGAGCAAGCTCCATGTAGAACAGGGGCATCCCAGCGATGATGAGAAACAGGGTGTATGGGATCAGGAAGGCGCCTGAGGGACATGGAAACAGAGGGTGAACCCCGAGACCCCTGCCCAGCTTTAGGCCTGCCCCTCCGAGGGCGTGAATCAATGTCAGTCACCGTGGCGAGGGTCCTCGTTCATCTGTCACCCAGCCGCTTCTCAAGGGATGACGTGTAGGTACACCAATGCAATGAGTACAAATGATCATAACATACAGCAGGAGTCCCAATCGTAATAATTAAGTTCGGTGTTCAAATTAGCAAAATCTGGCTCGTTAAATCTAAATGGAGGCTTCCCTGCTGGCCCAGGGGCTAAGACTCGCTCCCAATGCAGGGGGCTCAGGTTTGACCCCTGATCAGGGAATTAGACCCCACGTGCCAAAACTAAGGCCCAAGTAAATAAATAAATAATAAGAACAAATAAAAAATTTGAAAAAGCCACATAGGCTTGTTCTCTGCAGAATTCTCCGAGCCTCTGATACATCAGCGCACACTCTGACAGGCTATGGGACGATCAGCTGCAGTCTTTACCAAATCGATTTAGACACAGAACCCTTTCTTGCATGAATCACCACTCTGGGGAATGCCCATCTCCCAAACCCTTCCTTTCATAGATAAGGAAACTGAGAGCAGAGAGGAAGAGATAGGGATCCAAGTCATATATGATTGGGCTGGGTTTTTTTTTTTTTTTTTGCTGTCGGTGTTGTTGTTTTTTTAAATTTATTTGGCTGCACCGGGTCTTAGTTGTGGAATGTGGGACTGAGTTACCTGACCAGGGATTGAACCCAAGCCACCAGAGTCTCAGCCACTGGAACGGAACCCAGCTTTCGGGACCAGATCCGTGCTCCATTTAACTTTGAATGGTGGACACACTTGACCTTGACAATACGTATAAATCTCACATGAGAGCTGGTCTACTGTGGATCCCAGCTTTGGGGACAGATCCTCCAGGGGCACGGAGAAGTCTTTAGAGCAACCTCTGACTCCTTTACCTTTGAAGAATGGGCAGATCTTCCACACGGTGGCCGCCCCTTCCCGGTTGTATTGGCCCAGAGCAAGCTCCATGTAGAACAGGGGCATCCCAGCGATGATGAGAAACAGGGTGTATGGGATCAGGAAGGCGCCTGAGGGACATGGAAACAGAGGGTGAACCCCGAGACCCCTGCCCAGCTTTAGGCCTGCCCCTCCGAGGGCGTGAATCAATGTCAGTCACCGTGGCGAGGGTCCTCGTTCATCTGTCACCCGGCCGCTTCTCAAGGGATGACGTGTAGGTACACCAATGCAATGAGTACAAATGATCATAACATACAGCAGGAGTCCCAATCGTAATAATTAAGTTCGGTGTTCAAATTAGCAAAATCTGGCTCGTTAAATCTAAATGGAGGCTTCCCTGCTGGCCCAGGGGCTAAGACTCTGTGCTCCCAATGCAGGGGGCTCAGGTTTGACCCCTGATCAGGGAATTAGACCCCACGTGCCAAAACTAAGGCCCAAGTAAATAAATAAATAATAAGAACAAATAAAAAATTTGAAAAAGCCACATAGGCTTGTTCTCTGCAGAATTCTCCGAGCCTCTGATACATCAGCGCACACTCTGACAGGCTATGGGACGATCAGCTGCAGTCTTTACCAAATCGATTTAGACACAGAACCCTTTCTTGCATGAATCACCACTCTGGGGAATGCCCATCTCCCAAACCCTTCCTTTCATAGATAAGGAAACTGAGAGCAGAGAGGAAGAGATAGGGATCCAAGTCATATATGATTGGGCTGGGTTTTTTTTTTTTTTTTTTGCTGTCGGTGTTGTTGTTTTTTTAAATTTATTTGGCTGCACCGGGTCTTAGTTGTGGAATGTGGGACTGAGTTACCTGACCAGGGATTGAACCCAAGCCACCTGCCTTGGGAGCTCAGAGTCTCAGCCACTGGACCATCAGGGAAGTCCCCTTAACAAGTTTTATTTATTTATTAATTTTTGGCCTCACCCTGTAGCAAATAGGATCTTAGTTCCCTAATCAAAGGTCAAACCCACATCCTCTGCCTTGGAAGGTGGAGTTTTAACTACTGAATCACCAGGGAAGTCCATAATTTTTAAGAGTTGGGCATTTAAATTTTTTTTTATTTATCTGGCTGCACCAGGTCTTAGTTGCAGCACACGGGATCCAGTTCACTGATGAGGGACTGAATCCAGGTCACCTGCATTCGGAGCTTGGTGTCTTAGCCACGGTTTACAGTCACCTGGGGGTTTCCTAAACATGACCTCACTGGATGGTCCTTAGTCTCACATCCATTCACAGACATGATCAGAGAGGGTCATTCTTCGTGCAGATCCCCACCCCCACCCCTGCCTCGGGGGGAGCTGAAGGCAGAGAAGGGAGTCCACTCGGGTTTGTTTGCACTGCTGCTAAGTGACAGAAACGTCCATGTCTTCCAGCCCCTCAGGCTCACTCTGCTACTGGCAGCTGAAGGGACACAAACACTGGAGCAAAGAGGCCAGTGGCTCCAGTCGCTGACCAGGAAGATGCTCACCCAGAACACTGTCAAAACGAGAGCGAGCCTTTGGCAAAGTGGGCAGCAACAAATCCCTGGGAGAACTGGTGAAATTAGACTCGTCTGAGTTCCAGAGACCGTTCTTGGTATGTCCGGGAGCCTGGGGTGAGCTTAACGGGCTCTGACGCCGTGAGGTGACTCAGGGGATCATACCACGTCAGCCTGGGCTGCAAGCGTGATCGAGGTAAAATGCCAGCTTCTTGGCCTGGTGCAGCCGGAGGTGGCCAGGCCAAATCCACGCTCCTCCCGCCACTGGCCTTTGGCTGAGATGCTGTAACCTTGGAAACCAAACACTCTCTGACCCGCCCACAGTAGGAAAGTGCAGCAACTGGGAAATATTTAATGATGATAATATTAGGGATAATATGACCGATTTGTGGCAGGCACTGTGCTCCATGCAATGTTGCATTCCATCCTCACGACAATTCCAAAAATACTACTACCTCCATTTTATGGATGTGAAAACTGGGTCTCCAGGTGAGCAGAGAATTGTGCCAAAGCTGCATGCATCCAGGGTCAAACTTGCCCAGCTACTCAAACTGTCAGTCTCCCCTCCCCTCCCACGGCTTCTCCTCGAGAAGCCCAGGGTTCTTAGGGGTAAAACATGAAGTTTTGGTCCCTGTGCTCTGAGCCTCAGTCCTGTAGCAGAAGAAGGACCAGTAGGGTGGGCAGTAGGGAAGAAACCACTGGAAAATGAGGACCTCCTATGAATCCAGCAGAGCACCCGGCACTGGACACCTCGCCTCTCATTTACCCTGCCCAGAAGTCATCTTGGATAGCAACAGCTATGCCATTTTTCAGAGGAGGAAACTGAGGTTTAGAGAAATTAAAGCGCTTCTCTAGGTTCACACACCTGGTTAGTGATAGATCTGGGATTTGGACCCAGGTCTGCCTGGCTCCAGGACTCCAGTGTGTGTGTGCTAAGTCGCTTCAGTCGTGTCCGACTCTGTGCAACCCCGTGGACTGTAGCCCAACAGGCTGCTCTGTCCATGGGATTCTCCAGACAAGAATACAGGAGTGGGCAGCCATGCTCTCCTCCAGGAGATCTTCCCAACCCAGGAACTGACCCCATGTCTCTTATGTCTCTGGAAATAGCAGGCGAGATCTTTACCACTAGCACCACCTGGGAAGCCCGAGAGCTCCAGAGCCATTTCCAAGAGGCCTAGAGCTCTAGGGCCATTCCCAAAACATTCTGCCAATTCCAAAATATCCCAACTGAGATGCAAGACATGAGTCTGAATAAAATCTCGGCAAAAGATGCTCTGAAACTAGGACTCTGGAACCAAGTAATCCACCTGGTATGTTGGCCGTGTGCTGGTTCAACATTCCAGCCCCTGCTCCAAGCTGGACTTCTTCTTTTTTGTAGGCCATTTTTAAAGTCTTTACTGAATCGGTTACAATATTGTTAGAGTTTTAAGTTTTGGTTTTATGGGCACAAGGCATGTGGGATCTTAGTTCTGCGACCAGGGATTGAACCCACATCCCCTACATTAGAAAAATCAAAGAAAGTCAAGTCACTTAGTCATGTCCTACTCTCTGCGACTCCATGGACAAGCCATGGATTTCCCAGGCAAGAATACTGGAGTGGGTAGCCTATCCCTTCTCCAGGGGACTGTCCCAACCCAGGGATTGAACCTAAGTGTCCTGCGTGGCAGGCAGATTCTTTACCATCTGAGCCACTAGGGAAATCCAAGAATACTGAAATGGGTAGCCCATCCCTTCTCCAGGGGGTCTTCTCGGCCTAGGAATGGAACCAGGGTCCCCTGCACTGCAGGTGGATTCTTTACCAGGTGAGCTAAGAAAGCAAAGTCTTAACTGCTGGACCACCAGGAAAGTTCCAAGACTAGACTTCTTTGAAACAGCCAAATGCCAACCTCTCCCTCCCTCTCCTCAGTTCTTACTTTCAACCTCCACCCTTCTCTTTCTTCACACAAAGAGGGCTAGTCTGACATGAGAATGCAGGTCTATCCACAGTGCTGACAGCAATGTTCATAATGCTGACGGAGATTGGGGTGCTGATGACGATGGAGTTGGTAAAAGTAACATTTACTGAGCCTCTGTTACATGCCAAACAATACCAAATAAGTTTTTGCACAATTATTCCTTTAAAACCACCCCTCAGAGAGAGAATTACCAACCAATCCCACGTAAAAGAAGAGGAAACCGAGGCTTACAGAGGCCAAGTTGCTTGTCCAAACCAGTAAGTATGCAGCTTGGCTACACCACTGGATCTGTCTGAGCCCCGCTCTGCCTGGTGGCCACCTGCCACTGCCGCTGGGGGCCTGGGGCCAGACAGTGAGGGGGAGAGACCTATTAGAGTGTTAACAGGCCTGAAGACTGAAGCCAATGGCCCAAGGACAAAAGGAAAGAATAAAAGCCAGGAGTCATGGCTCAGCTCTTGGCAGTGTGACTTGCTCCTGGTGACGAGAAGTTCTTTTCTACAACCAGAGGAAAGAAGAACATCAGCCAATTCACCAGGCATCTCACGTTGGCCAGTTTTCTCAACTCTAAGCATCTGGGTGGCACTGCCAACAGGTAGGTAACTTGCCCAATTTGAGATTGATCTCCTCTTGCTCTGGCTGGGACACCTAGTGGAGGCACAAGAGGAAAGACGATGGGTCTGCACAAGCAAGTCCAAGACTCTTCCAAGTGAGTGTGATGCGGGCCAGCCAAAGCTTCAGGTGGAAACAGATCAGGAATGCTCAGCCATCAGGAATGGCTGAGTAAGAATGAAAACCAGAAAGTGGCCCAATGGCCAGTGTCTTATTCTGAAAGAAGACCAGTGAGCTGGTCAAAACCTCCTTGCAGAAAGATCTGGAGGAAGTCAGGACAGAGCTGAAGAGTCAGAAAGAGGGGGTACCTGAGGTCAGCGGAGGATGCTTCTCCTACAGACAATGTGGCAGCAGCTCCTGGGACACCCAGGTTAGCTGAACAATTCCTAGAAGGTGCTTCTCTGCCAGGCCCCACACGGCCGCATTCCCAGGGCCCTGCCTCCTCTCCCTGTGCGGGGGTGCTAGCTGAGTCCAGCCTCAGACAGGCAGGGATGGAGAGTTGAGAACCTCAGAGGCCACAAGCCCAGAATCCTGACTCTGGTCTGGTGTGTCCTGGGCTGACGGGTGCAAAGCTGGAGACATGCAGGCATGGCATGCCTCCAGAGGGTCTCAGCTCCTGGGAATCTGCACCATGCAACCCACATACACAGATGCACACCTGTGCCTCTTCACCAGAGACTTCTGCACATTGACACGCTCACATGAACACAAGAGCAAAAGACCATCAACTCCAAACGGGACTCTGATCCATGACCTTTGGAAAGAAAAGCATTTGTCTAACACACACTGCCTGATGCCTCACTATTAGAGAGGAGCCTTACTGGTCAGAGAGGGGCTCTGGACTCCTCTGTGCAAATGCCAGGTCTTCAGAAAGTCACTCAGTTCAGAGTAGGGTGTACTGGAGCAGACCTCAGTGGGTGAGGAAGACCCCAGGAGAGGGGAGAGGATGACTGTGGGAAGGCGGCTCAGCAAGATAAGGCATGGTCCAGGCCTGGTGGGGTAGGTCGGGGGTGGTGGTGGAGGGATTGTGATCAGTGAGGGGCTGCAGGGGGGGTGTCCCTTGAGACCTCACTGGACCACCTTCCTCAAACTGACCACATCCTGGTATATTAAGATGTGAAAACCCACAGAACTGTTCGGCTGGGGCCTGAAGCTACTAGCTTAAGATGTCCGAAATCCTGGTCAGTGCCCAGGGTAGAAAATTTGTCCCCACTCTTCCAAGTGAGTGTGATGCGGGCCAGCCAAAGCTTCAGGTGGAAACAGATCAGGAATGCTCAGCCATCAGGAATGGCTGAGTAAGAATGAAAACCAGAAAGTGGCCCAATGGCCAGTGTCTTATTCTGAAAGAAGACCAGTGAGCTGGTCAAAACCTCCTTGCAGAAAGATCTGGAGGAAGTCAGGACAGAGCTGAAGAGTCAGAAAGAGGGGGTACCTGAGGTCAGCGGAGGATGCTTCTCCTACAGACAATGTGGCAGCAGCTCCTGGGACACCCAGGTTAGCTGAACAATTCCTAGAAGGTGCTTCTCTGCCAGGCCCCACACGGCCGCATTCCCAGGGCCCTGCCTCCTCTCCCTGTGCGGGGGTGCTAGCTGAGTCCAGCCTCAGACAGGCAGGGATGGAGAGTTGAGAACCTCAGAGGCCACAAGCCCAGAATCCTGACTCTGGTCTGGTGTGTCCTGGGCTGACGGGTGCAAAGCTGGAGACATGCAGGCATGGCATGCCTCCAGAGGGTCTCAGCTCCTGGGAATCTGCACCATGCAACCCACATACACAGATGCACACCTGTGCCTCTTCACCAGAGACTTCTGCACATTGACACGCTCACATGAACACAAGAGCAAAAGACCATCAACTCCAAACGGGACTCTGATCCATGACCTTTGGAAAGAAAAGCATTTGTCTAACACACACTGCCTGATGCCTCACTATTAGAGAGGAGCCTTACTGGTCAGAGAGGGGTTCTGGACTCCTCTGTGCAAATGCCAGGTCTTCAGAAAGTCACTCAGTTCAGAGTAGGGTGTACTGGAGCAGACCTCAGTGGGTGAGGAAGACCCCAGGAGAGGGGAGAGGATGACTGTGGGAAGGCGGCTCAGCAAGATAAGGCATGGTCCAGGCCTGGTGGGGTAGGTCGGGGGTGGTGGTGGAGGGATTGTGATCAGTGAGGGGCTGCAGGGGGGGTGTCCCTTGAGACCTCACTGGACCACCTTCCTCAAACTGACCACATCCTGGTATATTAAGATGTGAAAACCCACAGAACTGTTCGGCTGGGGCCTGAAGCTCAGCTATGGCTTGTCACTGCTCATGGCTTTCACTAGAATTCCCAGAAAATCCTGGTCAGTGCCCAGGGTAGAAAATTTGTCCCCACTCCCCATGTCCCTCAAGGGTATAGGCAGCAGGGTGCAAGAGAAGGTGAGATTTCAGTAGGAGACATGGCTGTACGCAGCAGGCCCACCGGACGGGCAGGGCCAGGGACAGGAGCACATGTGGAGATTTGTCCTGCAATGTCTCCATATTAAAGATGACAACTCGGCCACAGCTGTTAAACCACACATGCCCTATCATCCTGCCTTGACAACTAGACCCGCAGCATGGTTCTATTACAAAGTCTGAATCTGGAACCCTTGGTTCTTGGGAGCTTTGTGCTGAAACGTGGTGGGATGGGGGGACCTTGCACCCTGCTTCTTCCCCACCTCAGCTCCAACCAGAGACGTGTGAGGGCTTTAGGATGTCCATGGGGACGCTTTTGCCCTCAAGTCCAAGCTCGGTCCAAAGCCTCTGCAGACGGCAGGCCCTTGGCTTCCCCTTGGCCCGAATCTGCACACGCCTGGAACCAAGTCCAGGTTGGGGAAGAAGAATCCAGGGAAGGGGATCACAACAGAGACTTCCCTGCTGGTTCCCTGTTGGTCTGGTGGCTAAGACTCTGCACTCCCAGTGCAGGAGCCTGGGTTCAATCCCTGGTCAGGGAACGAGATCCCACAAGCCTCAACTAAAGACCCCGTGTGCCTCCCCTCTTCACTCTATCCCCTGCCCCGTACTGAGACGAGCCAGGAGCAACCATACACCTCTCTACGGAATCCCCTCCTGTTCTATGAGGGAATTCTACAAAATGATCTACAAGATAACCAGAACGGACTCTTCGTGGCCCCACAAGGGGCCACTCCCTCATCTTCACTTTGGGTCCTTCCGGCTGACCTCTGGCCTTAGCTCTGACAGCAGGACAGTCCCAGTGAGGAAGCACGCTCACTCCCCTGGAGATTAAATCCCACTTTTCTAAGGAGGTCAGGGGGGCTGGAATTCAGGGAGACCGGAGTTGGGCTACCCCTCCCTCTGTGACAACTCTTCCTTGGCTATCAACTCTGTAGGATCCGACTTCATTCTTCCTAATGAGGCTCCTTGAAAGTTCTTGTTTCTCATATCCTACATCCTGGTCTCTTTAAGAGGAAGAAATCACAGGGTGTTTGGGATGGTCCACACTGTATTAGAGAAGAAAATATAACCCACAAAGAACAGAGTGGGACCTCACCTCCTTGATTTGGGATTTAATACTTCTGATAACAGAATACAAAATGACATTAACTTGTAAAATATCTATAATAGACTCCAAGCTCCCTAAAGGCAGGGACTGCCTTTTGCTCATCTCTATATTCCTGGCATAGGATGGCACTTAGGAAACGTGTTCTTGTTGTTGTTGTTAAATAAATGGATCCCAGCAGTGACTCACAGAGAGGATACAGCTAATGCAAGCCCTGGGGCCTTTCTCCATTTGTGCTGTGGCTTCATCCTTATTTAGGCAGTTGGGTTAGGGACCACAGGACAGAAGGTAACATTTATCCTTGTGAAACCCCATCTTGCGGCAAACAGTCTCCCTAGATCTTTTGGGCCAGCTCAGAGCAATGGGCCAAATCATGCTGGCAGTGCCAGATCATGGTCTCAGCTCCAGCCCCTGATGAACGCCTCCTTCCTACAAACTTCTTAGCCAGAGGACTACACCAGCTGGCAGCTCATATGCATTTGAGCTCAACCATCAACATCAGGCTTGGCAAGCCCAGGGTGTAGGGCACCCTGCAGCCAGACGCAAGGTGAGGCCACAAGTTTGCACACTCCGGCCCTTTGTGCCTTCCACCACCTCTTCCCTGGCCTTGAGAATCCAAGATATTTTGACCAAGAGCATTCCCAAGGGTCTGCGGTACATGACACCCTTGAGCTCACTTGAGGAAGGACAGGAATCCTATCTAGGACCCAGAACTACATATCTCATGGGATCCCATTACAGGAATGTTCATCCCCATTTTTCAGGTCAGGAAACAACAGCAGGATAGGGTTAGGCTGTTACAAACCCCATGCCCAGGGCTTCTCTGGTGGTCCAGTGGTTAAGAATCCACCTGCTAATGCAGGGGACGTGGGTTCAATTCCTAGTCTAGGAAGATCCCACATACGGTGAAGCAACTAAGCATGTGTACCATAACTACCAAGCCTGCACTCTAGACCACGTCTACGGGCAGCAATGAAGACCCAACCCAGCCAAAATAAATAAAAATAAAAATAGAAATCCGTTAATGAGGCTCCTTGAAAGTTCTGCATACCTACATCCTGGTCTCTTTAAGAGGAAGAAATCACAGGGTGTTTGGGATGGTCCACACTGTATTAGAGAAGAAAATATAACCCACAAAGAACAGAGTGGGACCTCACCTCCTTGATTTGGGATTTAATACTTCTGATAACAGAATACAAAATGACATTAACTTGTAAAATATCTATAATAGACTCCAAGCTCCCTAAAGGCAGGGACTGCCTTTTGCTCATCTCTATATTCCTGGCATAGGATGGCACTTAGGAAACGTGTTCTTGTTGTTGTTGTTAAATAAATGGATCCCAGCAGTGACTCACAGAGAGGATACAGCTAATGCAAGCCCTGGGGCCTTTCTCCATTTGTGCTGTGGCTTCATCCTTATTTAGGCAGTTGGGTTAGGGACCACAGGACAGAAGGTAACATTTATCCTTGTGAAACCCCATCTTGCGGCAAACAGTCTCCCTAGATCTTTTGGGCCAGCTCAGAGCAATGGGCCAAATCATGCTGGCAGTGCCAGATCATGGTCTCAGCTCCAGCCCCTGATGAACGCCTCCTTCCTACAAACTTCTTAGCCAGAGGACTACACCAGCTGGCAGCTCATATGCATTTGAGCTCAACCATCAACATCAGGCTTGGCAAGCCCAGGGTGTAGGGCACCCTGCAGCCAGACGCAAGGTGAGGCCACAAGTTTGCACACTCCGGCCCTTTGTGCCTTCCACCACCTCTTCCCTGGCCTTGAGAATCCAAGATATTTTGACCAAGAGCATTCCCAAGGGTCTGCGGTACATGACACCCTTGAGCTCACTTGAGGAAGGACAGGAATCCTATCTAGGACCCAGAACTACATATCTCATGGGATCCCATTACAGGAATGTTCATCCCCATTTTTCAGGTCAGGAAACAACAGCAGGATAGGGTTAGGCTGTTACAAACCCCATGCCCAGGGCTTCTCTGGTGGTCCAGTGGTTAAGAATCCACCTGCTAATGCAGGGGACGTGGGTTCAATTCCTAGTCTAGGAAGATCCCACATACGGTGAAGCAACTAAGCATGTGTACCATAACTACCAAGCCTGCACTCTAGACCACGTCTACGGGCAGCAATGAAGACCCAACCCAGCCAAAAATATATAAAAAATAAAAATAGAAATCCCATGTCCAAGAGTGACTCCTTTCCAGTCTTATATCCCTTCTAACATACTCCTACAACCAAGTCTGCTGCCTCCAAAAATCAGGACCCTGTCCTATTCCTGGATCTAGCCTGGGTCTGAAAGTGGAAGTGTTGGTTGCTCAGTCATGTCTGACTCTTTGCGACCCCAGTGGACTGTAGCCCACTAGGCTCCTCTGTCCACGGAATTCTCCAGGCAAGAATACTGGACTGGGTTGCCATTCCCTTCTCCAGGAGATCTTCCTGACCCAGGGATGAAACTGGGGTCTCCCGCATTGCAGGGGGATTCTTTATTGCCTAAGCCACCAGGAAATTAAAAATCACAGAACAATAAAATAACAGTAATAACTTCATTTATCGAGTCCCTGTGTGCCAGGCACTGTTGAGAGTGTTTTGCTTGTATAGTCTCTAATATTACATCTCCCCGTGGGAGACACAGTCACCTTCCTTTCCTGCACAAGGAAACCGAGCTCCGGAAGTGACCTGTCCAAGGCCACATTTTCCGGAAATGTCAGGCTCAGATTCAAACTCAGGTCTTACTGGAACCAAAAGGACATCCCTCTGACAGCCCAGAGCCATCAGTCGGATACGTCTCAAACAGAAGCTGTCATTTACAAAGGATCATTCACAGCAGCCTCTTCCCTGGCAGGGAGGTAGACATGGGGACCTGATGGAGCTGTTCACGCCTCCCTGAGGAACAGCACGGGTCAGGCCCCAAACCCTAGGAGTGGAGGACCTTGGAAAGAGCCCTGCTGGCACTGCTTCTGTGTTTGAGAAGGCTCTGAACAAAGCCTTGGAATTTCCGAGAGGGACTTGCCAGGCGGGAAGCCACCTGTACATTTTCAGGTCAGGAAACAACAGCAGGATAGGGCTGTTACAAACCCCATGCCCAGGGTTCTCTGGGGGTCCAGTGGTTAAGAATCCACCTGCTAATGCAGGGGACGTGGGTTCAATTCCTAGTCTAGGAAGATCCCACATACGGTGAAGCAACTAAGCATGTGTACCATAACTACCAAGCCTGCACTCTAGACCACGTCTACGGGCAGCAATGAAGACCCAACCCAGCCAAAAATATATAAAAAATAAAAATAGAAATCCCATGTCCAAGAGTGACTCCTTTCCAGTCTTATATCCCTTCTAACATACTCCTACAACCAAGTCTGCTGCCTCCAAAAATCAGGACCCTGTCCTATTCCTGGATCTAGCCTGGGTCTGAAAGTGGAAGTGTTGGTTGCTCAGTCATGTCTGACTCTTTGCGACCCCAGTGGACTGTAGCCCACTAGGCTCCTCTGTCCACGGAATTCTCCAGGCAAGAATACTGGACTGGGTTGCCATTCCCTTCTCCAGGAGATCTTCCTGACCCAGGGATGAAACTGGGGTCTCCCGCATTGCAGGGGGATTCTTTATTGCCTAAGCCACCAGGAAATTAAAAATCACAGAACAATAAAATAACAGTAATAACTTCATTTATCGAGTCCCTGTGTGCCAGGCACTGTTGAGAGTGTTTTGCTTGTATAGTCTCTAATATTACATCTCCCCGTGGGAGACACAGTCACCTTCCTTTCCTGCACAAGGAAACCGAGCTCCGGAAGTGACCTGTCCAAGGCCACATTTTCCGGAAATGTCAGGCTCAGATTCAAACTCAGGTCTTACTGGAACCAAAAGGACATCCCTCTGACAGCCCAGAGCCATCAGTCGGATACGTCTCAAACAGAAGCTGTCATTTACAAAGGATCATTCACAGCAGCCTCTTCCCTGGCAGGGAGGTAGACATGGGGACCTGATGGAGCTGTTCACGCCTCCCTGAGGAACAGCACGGGTCAGGCCCCAAACCCTAGGAGTGGAGGACCTTGGAAAGAGCCCTGCTGGCACTGCTTCTGTGTTTGAGAAGGCTCTGAACAAAGCCTTGGAATTTCCGAGAGGGACTTGCCAGGCGGGAAGCCACCTGTACCCATGCATCTCAGCAGCTGGCTTATGGGAAGATGTTCAGACAGGCTGGTCTTTCTCAGTAATTCATTCAAAAAACATTAGCCAGAGGCTGAAACTACTGGCACCTTTACCATTTTAAAATATCCTCCGGTTTGGGCCAGCGTGAAAAGCTGGACTTGGAGGTTACTGTGTTAATACTGGCACCAGGAGAGCACACAGCTTGTTAAATAACAGGGTGCGTGAGTCCTGGCCTGGGTGCAGCGCAGAGAGGGATGAATCTCGGGGGTTATCCAAGCTCACTTCCAGCTGTCGCAGAGCATTTGAGCTTAGAGAGGCTGACAGAGATAGGATTCAAACTTGGGTCTTCTGACTGCTTTTAGAATCACAGGATATTCACCTGCCAACCTGCTTGCCCTCCTCTGGGGCTGACTTTATAATCGCTGGATGAGATCTGATCCACAAGGAGAGGCCAGGAGGTCTCAGCAGAGACTAAGCCTGGAAGGGGCCTGCCGAGCATCCCCTGGAGGCTTGAGGAGTAAGTTAGAACAGGAGCTATCTCGGACTCTGAGACGTGAGGCCACTCAAAAGGGCCAACCATGGACAACATAGCCAGAAATGGAAATTCATTGGCTCTGTACATCGGAGCCTGGCAATCAAACTCTCCACAGCCCGGCCCCAACCTGCCTCTCCACTCTTATCTCTCTCGGCTGGCCCTTCAGCCAGCCTGCGCTCCTAATCTCAGAGATGATCCCACCTGCATTCTCACACAACTGGAATACCTCCTCCTCTCCTGAAGCTTGTCTCCACCCTACCCGTTTGTATTCCAACCACAGCCGACCTCCTCTGTGTCTTTCCTAAAGCAGCCCTTCCTCGGGCCCATCCATCTCACACATCATCCTAAGGATGTGGATCACAAGCGGCAGCTACCTTGACTAAGGCCACACTTGAAGCCAGGCCCTCCAGGGGCAGTATCCCATTGAGTCCTCACAACCATCCTCCAAGTTGAACACCATTGTTTCTATTTGTCAGATGAGGAAACTGAGGCCTGGAGAGATGCCTGATGTCACATAGCTAGAAGCTGGAACCCAGGACTCACAGCCAGCACTCCTGATCTCCAGGTGCCACCCCATGCCCATCCCCACCAGCAATGCTGCCTCACTTAGTTAGTTCCTGCCGGCGGGGTTAGGGTGCTGCCATTCCTGGGTAGGCACTGGGTCTCTGAGCACTTGGACCATTTGATTCATTCACTCATTCAACAGAAGTTTGTGGCACCTTCTACCACATTCCCAGGATCTAGCCCTTGTCCTGGGCATCGGAAATATAGGCATGGAGATGTCCCTGGTGGTTCCAGGGCTAAGACGCCGTGCTCCCAGTGCAAGGGGCTTGGGTTTGATCCCTGGTCAGGGAACTAGATCTCACATGCTGCAACAAAGACCTGGTGCAGCCAAATAAATAATCAACAAAATTCAATCATATGAACTGCCCTGGTGGTCCAGTAGTTAAGACTCCACCTTCCAATGCAGAGGGCCTGGGTTTAATCTCTGGTCAGGGAATTAGCTCCCACACGGTGCAGCTAAGACCCAAAGAAATACATAAAAAACAATGTGACTAACATCAGCAAAGAAAAAGACAAATCGGCATGAACAATCATAGTCACTCCTCTCATTGTGTCCTGGTCTGTTGCGAAACAGACCCATAAAGAGACAAACGACCAGACAACTCGGGATGCGTAGTGGGCAGGGCTGGCAAGCCCAGGAGAGGCAGCTTCAGGCCAATTTCCCCCCCAAAATTGGAACGTGTGACAAATGTGCTATGTCTTGTGCCCTGGGCGCCGGGTACAGATCACCTTGCATACAGCAGGCGTTCTCAGCTGGTGGTGATGGCCAAGCGAGCACACAGGGTCAGTGAAAACCCCAGAATATCCATCTAGCTGACGTGTCCAATTGGCCATCTGGGGTGCTTTTTGTTTCAACAAACACTTAAAAGAATGGAAATGACGTTCAACAGCATGACCACAAAGCCCTTAGGTGACAAGAATAAGTCAGAAGTGGTGGTTCAGACATCGAGGTGACCCCTACAGAGCCTAGCACTGTGCCACATGCCAAGAGGAGCCCCATGAATAACAGTGATTAATGACAGAACCTTCCACTGTCTAGGGACATGCAGCCTTGGAAGGTCACGGAGGACACGCTAGACAGAGTGTCCAAAGTTCTCATAGTCTGTCTTTCATTCCTCATCTCCTTGTCAGCTAACAACAACAACAAAAAAAATTACAGAGAATCTGTAGTTGCCCCCCTCCGCCCCTGCAGTGAGGCCAAAGAGCCAGAATGCTTAAACCTGACCAGAAATTCATGAGAAGCTGCAGCATCCCCATGAGGAAAGGTTTCACCTCTGGATCATCATTTCCCATTCCTCACTTAAAGCAGGTGTCCAAACTACACACTGGAGTAAACAGCAGGAGCCTAGACTCCATGGGACAAGGTCATGAGCTTTCCCTCCAGCTCCAAACCCTTGCCCTGCCTCCCTCTGACCCCCTGGAGCCTTGAGCCAGAGCCCTTGCCAGGCAGATGGCCCAGTGGATAGAAAAATGTTTCGGCTGTGCTTGGCCCCTCTTTGCCGACTTTTCCTTGAGGTCATTTTCCCAGGCTCACTACAGGGTACTCCCGAGCTCATCCCAGCAAAGGCGGGAGGTCTGGGGCAGATTGGGCAAAAGCTCTCAGTAAGAAGCTAGGGTTTTAGGTCCCAGTATCCCGTCCCCTGGGCTGCTTTCCTCAGGACTCTGCCTCCTGAGTGGGCTGTAGTTGATATCTAGACTCTCATCCTAGGGCAGGCTAATGGGTTACCCGCCAAGTGGATGGGCAGAGAGCCTGGCCACTGAAGTGACGTTTCCTCCAGGCCCTTCTCCCACTCTACCCTGTAATGTGGCCAGGACCCCAGGAGGTAGATGCTTCATCCTAATAACCCAGGCCTCCTGCTTCAAGGGGAGAAGGAAATGGCAACCCACTCCAGTATTCTTGCTGGAGAATCTCATGGACAGAGAAGCCTGGCAGGCTACCGCCCATGGGGTCTCAAGAGTCAAGACACGACTTAGCGACTAAACCACCACCACCACCTGCCTCAGGGTTCAGACCAATTCTTGGTACTCACGGAAGCAATCCCCACCCCACCCCAGGCTGGGCTCACTGGTCCTAAGGACCACGCCCCTAAGTGTGAAGAATTCTCTAGCTTTTTTAAAATGTGTCTCTGATCCAAGGAATTCTGTTCCCAAGAGTGCAGGACCTCCCAAGTGCCTTCAGGGAACCCAAGTCCTTTATCAAACTCGGAGCGCTGAAGTTACGGTCACCGCGTGTGCCTGGTTGTCACATTCTGTGCACTTTCGGCGCCCTGTCAAGAGCTCTCCGGATCTCCAACTCCCTTCAGACCATCAAAGAGTCCAAGTTCCTCACTCAACTCGGTGCCCTGGATTCTGTCCCTCTACTCATGTGCCTATCACTGTCCAAGGCCGTGCCTCGATTTCTCTCCTCCAAAGGGGACTCCTTTTTCCACGAGCCCTGTTCAGTCCCTTCCTGCGCCCCTGACGTGCCCATCTGCCTCCTTATCTCCTCTAATGTGCCAGCTCCTCTTTCGGCCAAGTCACAGACAGGTAGCCTCTCAAGTCCAAACCCCCAGCCCGGGCAGGGGACTCACCGCCTCCGTTTTTGTAGCAGAGATAGGGGAAGCGCCACACGTTGGCCAGGTCTACCGCGAAGCCGACCACCGACAGCAAGAAATCAATCTTCTTGCCCCAGGTTTCCCGGGGCAGCTCATCGCCGTCGCGGGACGCCAGGAGGCACTGGACGCCGTTGCGTTCTTTCACCACCAAGACGTCTTTGCGCTTCCGCGGGGGCTGCTCCGACCCCGGGCCCGCCGCTGTTCTCCGGCTGCACCTGCGGAGGGCTAGGACAGACCCGCCCCAAGGGAGGAAGGGGGACAATGGTTTCCTCCAGGCCCTTCTCCCACTCTACCCTGTAATGTGGCCAGGACCCCAGGAGGTAGATGCTTCATCCTAATAACCCAGGCCTCCTGCTTCAAGGGGAGAAGGAAATGGCAACCCACTCCAGTATTCTTGCTGGAGAATCTCATGGACAGAGAAGCCTGGCAGGCTACCGCCCATGGGGTCTCAAGAGTCAAGACACGACTTAGCGACTAAACCACCACCACCACCTGCCTCAGGGTTCAGACCAATTCTTGGTACTCACGGAAGCAATCCCCACCCCACCCCAGGCTGGGCTCACTGGTCCTAAGGACCACGCCCCTAAGTGTGAAGAATTCTCTAGCTTTTTTAAAATGTGTCTCTGATCCAAGGAATTCTGTTCCCAAGAGTGCAGGACCTCCCAAGTCCTTTATCAAACTCGGAGCGCTGAAGTTACGGTCACCGCGTGTGCCTGGTTGTCACATTCTGTGCACTTTCGGCGCCCTGTCAAGAGCTCTCCGGATCTCCAACTCCCTTCAGACCATCAAAGAGTCCAAGTTCCTCACTCAACTCGGTGCCCTGGATTCTGTCCCTCTACTCATGTGCCTATCACTGTCCAAGGCCGTGCCTCGATTTCTCTCCTCCAAAGGGGACTCCTTTTTCCACGAGCCCTGTTCAGTCCCTTCCTGCGCCCCTGACGTGCCCATCTGCCTCCTTATCTCCTCTAATGTGCCAGCTCCTCTTTCGGCCAAGTCACAGACAGGTAGCCTCTCAAGTCCAAACCCCCAGCCCGGGCAGGGGACTCACCGCCTCCGTTTTTGTAGCAGAGATAGGGGAAGCGCCACACGTTGGCCAGGTCTACCGCGAAGCCGACCACCGACAGCAAGAAATCAATCTTCTTGCCCCAGGTTTCCCGGGGCAGCTCATCGCCGTCGCGGGACGCCAGGAGGCACTGGACGCCGTTGCGTTCTTTCACCACCAAGACGTCTTTGCGCTTCCGCGGGGGCTGCTCCGACCCCGGGCCCGCCCCGCTGTTCTCCGGCTGCACCTGCGGGTTCATCCGCGCCAGAAGCATGGGTGCGGCTGGCGAGAGGGGCGTCAGGGATACTGGGAGCACGCCGAGGCGCTGCTGGGATCAAAGGAGAAGATGTGGTCACTGGGCCATTCCACCCTGCCTGCGACCTCCCGGGAGCACCGGGATACTCTGGTCGTCGCGCGCCGAGCGGGCGCAGGATTCCCAGAAAAGGCGCGCGTCTGTTGCACAAATTTGGAAGCAGGGGTAGTGAGTGGCGCGCCGGACCTGGACGGAACTTTGAAGTGGAGACTGCCCCTGCCACCCTCGGGAGGCTTCTTAGGACCCCGAGCGCTTGCCTTATTCGCTGCTCCCTCTTGCCCCGCAGAGGCGAGGTTTGGACACGCCCAGGCAGAGGTTTCCCGGGGCGGTGACCTGGCCTGGTGTAGTTGGCTGCCACTACTCTCAGCTCGGCTCTGCGCCATGTCCAACAGCCCCAGGAGCCTCCCCAGATACTTAGTACCTCTGCCCTTCAAACTCGCTGGCACCTAGCTCTGCGCCAGCCTGAGCCTCCTTGGCACACCTAGCCCGATCCCGCGCGCAGGGCGCACTCACGTGTCCGGCAGCAACGGGATCCTGGTTGCCTTGCGCCCTGCCTTCCCGCCTGGGACCCGCCTCGCCTCGCCACGCTGTGGGGCGCGGGCTGGGGCTGGGGTTGGGCTCCGCCGCGTGGCGCTCGGGCGCGGCCGGTGGAGCGCTGACAGCGCGGGGCAGCCGGCGGGGCGCAGGCTAGCGGGTTCTGACCGCGCCGGGCGGGGGCCGGGCTGGTAATGTAGCCTGCGCCCCAGGTAACGCGCCGATTGCATTAACCCAGCGCCGGGCCCGCTCTGTCTGGAGCCTGTTAGCGCTAATGGAGACTGACAGCGCGGCCGGGGATGGGCAGGGGAGGGGGCGCGGCGCGGGCTGGGCGGACGGCTGGAGCCCCGCTCCCGGCGACTCGCGGGACCCGGGCGCCTATTGCCTTCCCAGCACGCACTGGGACACCAGACTCAGCTCCTGGGGCCACCGGACTCTGACCTTCGACTACAAAAAGAAAGCTTCCGCGGGGGCTGCTCCGACCCCGGGCCCGCCCCGCTGTTCTCCGGCTGCACCTGCGGGTTCATCCGCGCCAGAAGCATGGGTGCGGCTGGCGAGAGGGGCGTCAGGGATACTGGGAGCACGCCGAGGCGCTGCTGGGATCAAAGGAGAAGATGTGGTCACTGGGCCATTCCACCCTGCCTGCGACCTCCCGGGAGCACCGGGATATTCTGGTCGTCGCGCGCCGAGCGGGCGCAGGATTCCCAGAAAAGGCGCGCGTCTGTTGCACAAATTTGGAAGCAGGGGTAGTGAGTGGCGCGCCGGACCTGGACGGAACTTTTAAGTGGAGACTGCCCCTGCCACCCTCGGGAGGCTTCTTAGGACCCCGAGCGCTTCCCTTATTCGCTGCTCCCTCTTGCCCCGCAGAGGCGAGGTTTGGACACGCCCAGGCAGAGGTTTCCCGGGGCGGTGACCTGGCCTGGTGTAGTTGGCTGCCACTACTCTCAGCTCGGCTCTGCGCCATGTCCAACAGCCCCAGGAGCCTCCCCAGATACTTAGTACCTCTGCCCTTCAAACTCGCTGGCACCTAGCTCTGCGCCAGCCTGAGCCTCCTTGGCACACCTAGCCCGATCCGGCGCGCAGGGCGCACTCACGTGTCCGGCAGCAACGGGATCCTGGTTGCCTTGCGCCCTGCCTTCCCGCCTGGGACCCGCCTCGCCTCGCCACGCTGTGGGGCGCGGGCTGGGGCTGGGGTTGGGCTCCGCCGCGTGGCGCTCGGGCGCGGCCGGTGGAGCGCTGACAGCGCGGGGCAGCCGGCGGGGCGCAGGCTAGCGGGTTCTGACCGCGCCGGGCGGGGGCCGGGCTGGTAATGTAGCCTGCGCCCCAGGTAACGCGCCGATTGCATTAACCCAGCGCCGGGCCCGCTCTGTCTGGAGCCTGTTAGCGCTAATGGAGACTGACAGCGCGGCCGGGGATGGGCAGGGGAGGGGGCGCGGCGCGGGCTGGGCGGACGGCTGGAGCCCCCCTCCCGGCGACTCGCGGGACCCGGGCGCCTATTGCCTTCCCAGCACGCACTGGGACACCAGACTCAGCTCCTGGGGCCACCGGACTCTGACCTTCGACTACAGAAAGACAGTGAGACTCTCGGACCTAAGATCTGAGAGGGCATCGGAGAGGACTGAGCAGAGCAGTGGCCGTTCAGTACCAGTTCTGTCGTCCACCGGAGGCCACTTCAACTACCTGGCCTGAATTTCTCCATAAACACAATGGGACTGTTCTGTTCAGTGCCCAGGATGGCACGCTGGGGGCTGGTGGGCCTTGGGTGGGTTTTGTTAACTGGCTCGAGTTGAAAGGTCACAACTGGGCGCTTACTGCTACATCAGTTTGTTATGGGCAGGCTATCAAGGCATTTGCAGTTGTGACACCTGTTGCATTAGGCTTAGAATGGCTGTTTATTCACTTATTCACCCATTCGTCCACCCCTTTGTTCTCGTGTTCCTACATATGTCTGTTATGTGCCAGGCAGTGTTCTAGGCCCTTGAGATACATTCGTGCCCAACCCAGTCAAAAATTCATGACATGGGACTTCCCTGGCTGTCCAGTGATTAAGAGTTGGTGCTTCCACAGCGGGGGTGGGGTGAGAACCTCTTGGATCTTAGGAAAACTAAGAGCCCATGTGCCCTGTGGCAAAGCACACACACACACACCAAAGGGCCCTGACGTGATGGAGTTTACAGCCTATCAGAGGCAGTCAGGGGAAAATCAGAAACATAATAAATACATGAATGCATTATTATATAGTGTATTATAAGGTGATCTGTGTAATGAGGGGATAGGGAGTGCTAGGGGTGGGGTCCAGTGGCTGTGTGACAGGGAATCTGAGCAGGGGACGCCTAAAGAGTGAGCAATTTGGACCTGATATTCATTCATTCATTCATTCACCTATTGGTTAATTTATTCATTCATCAAACAGACACTGATCACCTTCTATATGCCTTAACAGTGCTGGCTATGGAGACAGTTTCTGCCTTGTTCAAGGAGCTCCCTGTCCGGTGTGTAAGAGCGTTAATCACACCTCTGTGTGGTCAGTATTAGTTGTGACCAGGAGCAATGGAAACTGGGTGCAGCTGAATTAGCGAGCAAGGAGTAGGGTGGTGATCCCAGAAGGCTTCATAAATGTGACAACACGTAAGCAGGATAGGAAAGAGTTTGGATAAGCCCAGATACACTGACCTTTCTGTTCTTTAAACATTCCAAGCTCAAACCCACCTCAGGACCTTTACACCTATGCTTCATCTGCCTGAGTTGACAGGTCTCCATTCAGTGGTCCCTGCCTGACCATTCACATTGAAAGCACACCCCCATCATCTATCACATCACCCTATTTTATTCCTTTCATTATATCCTATCCAAAGTCGTCTATCTATTGTATGTCTCCTCTTGGTGGCTCCCAAGCTCCTTGAAGGCAGAACCATGGCTATCCAATACACTCCCTCTTTCTGGCTCAGTCGCGCCTGACTCTGTGACCCCCTGCGCTATAGTCCTCCAGGCTCCTCTGTCCATGGGGCCTCCAGGCAAGACTACTGGAGTGAGTTGCCATTTCCTTCTCCAATCCTATATATACCCGATTCCTAATGTCTGGAATATACTAGGGCAACAGTCATGTAAAGTGAATGAACTAATGGTGATTCAGGAGAGTGCTGAAGAACCCACTGGCCAATGCAGGGACTTGGGTTCGACTCCTGGGTCAGGAAGATCCCCTGGAGGAGGGCAGGACAACCCACTCCGTTATTCTTGCCTGGAGAATCCCATGAACAGAGGAGCCTGACGGGCTAAAAGTCCATAGAATTGCAAACAGTTGGACACGACTGGAGGGACTTAGCATGCAGGCACACAGGAGGGTGTTTAGAGATTTTCATTAAGGTGACCAACACGACAGATGTCCTCAGTGAAGGACGCAGAGAGAAGAGAAAGGGAAAAAGGGTGGGGCGATGGGTCTGCTCTGGCCTTCGGGAGGCTGATGGTTGGAGGCAAAAGGTCAGCGGAAGGAGGAGGCTTCAGGAGGAAAGCCTGGGACCGTACCCACCAACGATGTTCATCTCCTTTGACCTGTGGACCACTCTGACAAACCTGTGAGGAAAGTAGGAATGGGATCGCCTTTCCATTTTGGGGGTCAGGAAATAGTGGCTCCGAGGTCTCACAGGGTGGAAGTGACACAGTGGAAATGAGAACCAGGTCTCCTGGCTCCCATCCCCTGTCTGCTCCGTGAGCTTATGGATAGAGACACTCAGAATCTCCCTAGGGGTCATGCTGCTCTCTTCCCTGCTAACCTAGGCCTCCTCCAGCTGATCCTGAGAACCCCACCCTTAAGCATGCTGTGAAGCCCCACTCCTGCTGCGGAGGCTTCCCCCCAGAGGGTCCCCACCCATCACCTTTCACGGCAGCAGCCTCCTTGCCGGTCACCCTGTGTCCAGTATCTTTCCAGCCACATGATATTCACCAGCTGCCACAGCCTTTTCTAAACCTCATCTGATCACCTCACTCTTCTGCCTAAAACTCCTCTGAGAGACAACACATCAATGTGATTTCATTAACCCCATGTTTGAGGTCATTTTATTTTCTTCTTTATACTTCTCTTTATCTGCCAACTTTTATACAATGAGCAGTTGATACTTATGCAACCCAAAAAAGATAACCCATAATTTCTTAAAATCTTCCAATCTTTCCAAGATAATATCAAAACACCTTCTGCAATACAGACAAGATTCTGCTTGCCTATTTAACCACATCTCTTGCTATTCTAATCTCTCTATGTTCTTTTAAAATTCCTTTACCATCTCCAAAATATGTTTTATTTTCTAGCAACAAGAGATACTCAACTACTTGTGGTTCCTTGGTCACTTTGTGCCTTTTTACACCTCTGGATTTTTTAAAAAGGTTTTCCATCTTCCTCTTGTCTAGCTGGAGAACTTCTATTCATCCTTTAAAACCTCAGGTGTCACCTCCACTGGAAAGCCTTCCCTGATAACCACCTCCCACAAGAGAGTAAATTCCTCCCTTTTTATAGATTTTCATTAAGGTCACCAACACGACAGATGTCCTCAGTGAAGGACGCAGAGAGAAGAGAAAGGGAAAAAGGGTGGGGCGATGGGTCTGCTCTGGCCTTCGGGAGGCTGATGGTTGGAGGCAAAAGGTCAGCGGAAGGAGGAGGCTTCAGGAGGAAAGCCTGGGACCGTACCCACCAACGATGTTCATCTCCTTTGACCTGTGGACCACTCTGACAAACCTGTGAGGAAAGTAGGAATGGGATCGCCTTTCCATTTTGGGGGTCAGGAAATAGTGGCTCCGAGGTCTCACAGGGTGGAAGTGACACAGTGGAAATGAGAACCAGGTCTCCTGGCTCCCATCCCCTGTCTGCTCCGTGAGCTTATGGATAGAGACACTCAGAATCTCCCTAGGGGTCATGCTGCTCTCTTCCCTGCTAACCTAGGCCTCCTCCAGCTGATCCTGAGAACCCCACCCTTAAGCATGCTGTGAAGCCCCACTCCTGCTGCGGAGGCTTCCCCCCAGAGGGTCCCCACCCATCACCTTTCATGGCAGCAGCCTCCTTGCCGGTCACCCTGTGTCCAGTATCTTTCCAGCCACATGATATTCACCAGCTGCCACAGCCTTTTCTAAACCTCATCTGATCACCTCACTCTTCTGCCTAAAACTCCTCTGAGAGACAACACATCAATGTGATTTCATTAACCCCATGTTTGAGGTCATTTTATTTTCTTCTTTATACTTCTCTTTATCTGCCAACTTTTATACAATGAGCAGTTGATACTTATGCAACCCAAAAAAGATAACCCATAATTTCTTAAAATCTTCCAATCTTTCCAAGATAATATCAAAACACCTTCTGCAATACAGACAAGATTCTGCTTGCCTATTTAACCACATCTCTTGCTATTCTAATCTCTCTATGTTCTTTTAAAATTCCTTTACCATCTCCAAAATATGTTTTATTTTCTAGCAACAAGAGATACTCAACTACTTGTGGTTCCTTGGTCACTTTGTGCCTTTTTACACCTCTGGATTTTTTAAAAAGGTTTTCCATCTTCCTCTTGTCTAGCTGGAGAACTTCTATTCATCCTTTAAAACCTCAGGTGTCACCTCCACTGGAAAGCCTTCCCTGATAACCACCTCCCACAAGAGAGTAAATTCCTCCCTTATATGCTTTGTATATTTGTCTAGAATTTTCTCTGCATGATTTCCCTACTAGGAATAAAGACAGTACCTGATACATCCTGTTATATAGCTTGTACTCCAAAAATGTGTACAAAACAGAACTAGGAGAGATCTCAATCGTTGGTGGGGTTTGGTAGCTTTGGTTGTTTTTCTTTTATCTCTCTTGGATACTTCTTACAAAACCTGAAACAAAGAATTGAATTCAAGTAGTTTATTTAAGAGGTGATCCTGGAAACACTGATAGAAGAGAGGGGAGGTAAGAAAGAGAAGGAAACCAATAGAGGGGGCCTTAGGAAGCAGTCACTGGCGTGGGCGGTCATGTGGGCAGTCACGTGGGTGGTCAGTACTGCTGGGAACCTCTGAGACATGGTATTGGCTGTGTCTCAGATTTGTCCTATCCCTGGGCAAGGAAGCCAGAATATCTACCCATGAAGGCTGCTCCCATGGTGCTAACTTCCTGGCATGTCCAGCCCGCCTAGTATGTGGGCTGAGCAGACTCCTGTTGCCAGAAAAAAGGCACCCATCCAAGTCCCAGGTACGGGTAGGGGGGAGTTGGTGGTTAGGTCTCTGTTGGCAGGAAGAGTGGATGACAAGGGGTGTGGGCGGGGCACTGGAAACATCCCCTACAGAGATGGAGGGAGACCACCCACCATGCGCGCGCACACACACACACACACACACTTCACTGGAGGGCCCCAGAACAAGTCCTGAGGGCTCCACCTTATGGTTTCAGAGACATTTGGAGACCAGCCTGGGGCTGGGCTGAAGGGAAAGGCATCTCTCTCCATCTCTGGCCCAGAATCCTGCCTTCAGATCCAAGAGCCGAGAGGCCATGTGGCTTCTCTCTGTGCCCTGCCTCCTGCCTGTCCAGGTGGCCCGAGGGCAAGTGGGTGGGCGGGCGGCTGGAGCATTATCAGAGCTAACACGATCCTTGGGTAGGCGTCACTTCCACTTACCGTGACACTGGGTGATACAGGCCATGGGCCCAGGGTGATGGCTGGCGCTGTCAGCCCAGCTCTGGCCATCTCTCCACAGACACCAGGACCCTGACACACAAAGGCGGGTCTGGAGGACGTTTGGAATCCGAGTGGCTCGGTTCTGGAAGCTTCCTGAGGGCATTATCAGAACCTGCACCTCCACTGCACAGATGCGGCAACTGAGGTCAGAGAGGAGGAGAGGTTCCCCTGGACATTCCCCTTCTTCCTTCTTGCCTTTCTTTTTTTCCTTCCTTTATGTTTCTTTCTGTTTGTTCTTTTGATCAGGGACATTAGACCTATGTCCTGGGCTCTGACCTGCCCTGGACCATTGATCATTGGTATAAGTTAAACAGTATTTCCAAATAGCAAAAAATTGCCCTCAATAAAAGACCCCTATGAGCTGGAGTCAGTCTTCTTCAGGATCTCTCTCTAAAGCCTTGAGGCTTCCAGCCTACCCAGGTGTCAGTCCTTTGACTCTTCTCTGTGGAGCTCCACCCCTTCCCCTCCCCACCAGGACCACGTCCAGGCCCTGGCACTAAAGAGTATCTGTCTGTCACTAATGACAGATACATCCATTTACCTCGCCTGCCTGGATCCAGCTACAGAGCCACCTCTCCACATGGGGAACAAAAGGCACCTGGGACCCCCAGGTCCAAGATAGACTTCTTGACGTCTCCTTGCTGACCTGCACACACACCTGCTCCTTCTCGTCTTCCTCATTCCAGGTGATGGTATCTTCTTTCTTATACTTCCTCAGAGCCCCCAAATCCTAAAGTTTGTCACACCTTGACAACCAATCCTACTGCAAATTCTGTTGGCTTAACATAAGATCCCACTCTGCCCCTTCTCCAAGGCCACCCCCCTGTTCCAGGCTACATCATTCCTCCCCTGGGTTAGTGCTGTAGCCTCTGAATGGCCTCCCTCATTTCCCCCTTTACATCTGAAGCTCTACACAGCCACCAAGAAGACCTAGAAATGAGTTCAGATCCTGTCCTTCCCTGTCTCCCAATGACTCTCATCTCATTAAGAAAAAAGTCTGAAATCCTTCAGCAGGTGAGATGGATTAATGAACAAACCATCCTTTTGTGGACTTGACAATACAAGCCCGGACAGGCATGTGATCACCCCCATGGCAGGACAGTGGACTAGGGGAACAGAGAACAGGTATGCCAGGCAGGCAGCGGAAAAAGCAGAACAGGCCAGCTCTGGCCATCTCTCCACAGACACCAGATGCCGGCGGGTCTGGAGGACTTTGACGAGTTCCTGGAAGCTTCCTGAGGGCATTATCAGAACCTGCACCTCCACTGCACAGATCGGCAACTGAGGTCAGAGAGGAGGAGAGGTTCCCTGGACATTCCTTCTTCCTTCTTGCCTTTCTTTTTTTCCTTCCTTTATGTTTCTTTCTGTTTGTTCTTTTGATCAGGGACATTAGACCTATGTCCTGGGCTCTGACCTGCCCTGGACCATTGATCATTGGTATAAGTTAAACAGTATTTCCAAATAGCAAAAAATTGCCCTCAATAAAAGACCCCTATGAGCTGGAGTCAGTCTTCTTCAGGATCTCTCTCTAAAGCCTTGAGGCTTCCAGCCTACCCAGGTGTCAGTCCTTTGACTCTTCTCTGTGGAGCTCCACCCCTTCCCCTCCCCACCAGGACCACGTCCAGGCCCTGGCACTAAAGAGTATCTGTCTGTCACTAATGACAGATACATCCATTTACCTCGCCTGCCTGGATCCAGCTACAGAGCCACCTCTCCACATGGGGAACAAAAGGCACCTGGGACCCCCAGGTCCAAGATAGACTTCTTGACGTCTCCTTGCTGACCTGCACACACACCTGCTCCTTCTCGTCTTCCTCATTCCAGGTGATGGTATCTTCTTTCTTATACTTCCTCAGAGCCCCCAAATCCTAAAGTTTGTCACACCTTGACAACCAATCCTACTGCAAATTCTGTTGGCTTAACATAAGATCCCACTCTGCCCCTTCTCCAAGGCCACCCCCCTGTTCCAGGCTACATCATTCCTCCCCTGGGTTAGTGCTGTAGCCTCTGAATGGCCTCCCTCATTTCCCCCTTTACATCTGAAGCTCTACACAGCCACCAGGAAGACCTAGAAATGAGTTCAGATCCTGTCCTTCCCTGTCTCCCAATGACTCTCATCTCATTAAGAAAAAAGTCTGAAATTCTTCAGCAGGTGAGATGGATTAATGAACAAACCATCCTTTTGTGGACTTGACAATACAAGCCCGGACAGGCATGTGATCACCCCCATGGCAGGACAGTGGACTAGGGGGAAAAGAGAACAGGTATGCCAGGCAGGCAGCGGAAAAAGGAGAACAGGGCTGGGTCGTGACTCCTACTCTGCTGCAGTGAGGCTTTTGGAGAGGGGCCCCGTTCATCAGAAGGCTGGGGATGGACAGGAGGAAGAAGACAGACAGAAGTCATGTCAGGACTGGAACTGGGGAGGAGGAAAGGAATGGAGGTGTTCAAGGCAAAGGAACTCAGTCTCCTGGGGGGACAGGTGGACCTCCCCCTGCTTCATGAGCCGCCAGCCAACATCACTGGACCCTAGGGAGGTCACATGAGGTATGATAACAGAGGACTCACACCTCGTTCACACCCCTCTATGAGGCAGAGGGGTTGTTGAGCTCAGATGATCAGGATGAACCACAATCAGGCTGATACAAGAGCTCCATCCATCTAGGGAATGAATACCAGAGCACAATGGGACCACGGAAACCTTCATGCACAGGTGCAGTCTGTGCACCTGTTAGAAGAAGAACAGGTGTTTAAAGAAGAACAGAAGTTAGAAGACTTCCTTTGATAATCTGATGAATGTTGATTCCTCCAGAAAGAGACACACACACACAGCCTTTTAAAATTCACTGGGCCATTTCTCACAGATAACTGAAGTATATAAAACATATATGAACAGTTTATGGTTTAAATATCAGTCACATGAACATATAAGAACCCACTCTCTGGGGCTTCCCTGGAGGTCCGCGTTTAAGATCCCACACTTCCAATGTTCTGAATCAGCACCTTGACAACCAATCCTACTGCAAATTCTGTTGGCTTAACATAAGATCCCACTCTGCCCCTTCTCCAAGGCCACCCCCCTGTTCCAGGCTACATCATTCCTCCCCTGGGTTAGTGCTGTAGCCTCTGAATGGCCTCCCTCATTTCCCCCTTTACATCTGAAGCTCTACACAGCCACCAGGAAGACCTAGAAATGAGTTCAGATCCTGTCCTTCCCTGTCTCCCAATGACTCTCATCTCATTAAGAAAAAAGTCTGAAATTCTTCAGCAGGTGAGATGGATTAATGAACAAACCATCCTTTTGTGGACTTGACAATACAAGCCCGGACAGGCATGTGATCACCCCCATGGCAGGACAGTGGACTAGGGGAACAGAGAACAGGTATGCCAGGCAGGCAGCGGAAAAAGCAGAACAGGGCTGGGTCGTGACTCCTACTCTGCTGCATTGAGGCTTTTGGAGAGGGCCACGTTCATCAGAAGGCTGGGGATGGACAGGAGGAAGAAGACAGACAGAAGTCATGTCAGGACTGGAACTGGGGAGGAGGAAAGGAATGGAGGTGTTCAAGGCAAAGGAACTCAGTCTCCTGGGAGGAAAGGTGGACCTCCCTCTTCTGCATGAGCCGCCAGACAACATCCCTTGACCCTAGGGAGGTCACATGAGTTATGATAACAGAGGACTCACACCTCGTTCACATCCCTCTATGAGGCAGAGGGGTTGTTGAGCTCAGATGATCAGGATGAACCACAATCAGGCTGATACAAGAGCTCCATCCATCTAGGGAATGAATACCAGAGCACAATGGGACCACGGAAACCTTCATGCACAGGTGCAGTCTGTGCACCTGTTAGAAGAAGAACAGGTGTTTAAAGAAGAACAGAAGTTAGAAGACTTCCTTTGATAATCTGATGAATGTTGATTCCTCCAGAAAGAGACACACACACACAGCCTTTTAAAATTCACTGGGCCATTTCTCACAGATAACTGAAGTATATAAAACATATATGAACAGTTTATGGTTTAAATATCAGTCACATGAACATATAAGAACCCACTCTCTGGGGCTTCCCTGGAGGTCCGGCGTTTAAGATCCCACACTTCCAATGTAGGGGCCCTGGGTTTGATTTCTGGTCAGGGAACTAAAATCCCATACTCCACATGGTGAGGCCAAAAAAGAAAAAATAATTTAAAAAATATACAAATGAATTGTAAAGAAAGAGCCCACTCTCTTGGATTAAGAAACAGCATTTTCTATATCCTATGAGCCCCCACGTGCCCCTCCTCTTACTCTCCTCCCGATTCCAATATAACCGCTTTCCTATATTTAGCAAATCACCATTGCTTTGTTACTCTTCACACTATGGCCACCTATGAATCTATTCCTCATAATACATTTTTTTTTAGTCTTGTCCTTCTTTGAACTTTATATCAAAGGAATCACATTACAGATATTGCTCTGTGACTGCTTTGGATGAATACCATGTTTTTGAGATTCGTTCATGCTGATGGAGTCACCAGTAGTTCACTCATTTTCCTTGCTATATACATTCATTCTGGGCTTCCCTGGTGGCTCAGACAGTAAAGAATCTGCCTGCAATGCAGGAGACCTGGATTGAATCCCTGGATCAGGAAGATCCCCTGAAGGAAATGGCAACCCATTTCAGGATTCTTGCCTGGAGAATTCCACGGGCAGAGACGCCTGGCAGGCTACTGTCCACAGGGCTCAGGGTCGCAAAGAGTCAGACACGACTTGGCAACTAACAGTTACACTTTCATTTGTACATTCATTCTATTGTCTGAATTATGACAATCCGTTCATTCACTCACCTACTGAAGGGCATTTGCACTCTTTCTAGTTTTTTAAATATTTTGAACAATGCTGCCTAGAAACTTTTGTACAGACAGCTCCAATGCCCATGTGTATAGGATGTGTTTGTTCACCTATATCAAGTAAGGTCAGCACGTCCTTCAGTGTTATTAAAACAGAAGTTAGAAGACTCAACTGATTCCTCCAGAAGAGACACACACACACAGCCTTTTAAAATTCACTGGGCCATTTCTCACAGATAACTGAAGTATATAAAACATATATGAACAGTTTATGGTTTAAATATCAGTCACATGAACATATAAGAACCCACTCTCTGGGGCTTCCCTGGAGGTCCGGCGTTTAAGATCCCACACTTCCAATGTAGGGGCCCTGGGTTTGATTTCTGGTCAGGGAACTAAAATCCCATACTCCACATGGTGAGGCCAAAAAAGAAAAAATAATTTAAAAAATATACAAATGAATTGTAAAGAAAGAGCCCACTCTCTTGGATTAAGAAACAGCATTTTCTATATCCTATGAGCCCCCACGTGCCCCTCCTCTTACTCTCCTCCCGATTCCAATGTAACCGCTTTCCTATATTTAGCAAATCACCATTGCTTTGTTACTCGTCACACTATGGCCACCTATGAATCTATTCCTCATAATACATTTTTTTTAGTCTTGTCCTTCTTTGAACTTTATATCAAAGGAATCACATTACAGATATTGCTCTGTGACTGCTTTGGATGAATACCATGTTTTTGAGATTCGTTCATGCTGATGGAGTCACCAGTAGTTCACTCATTTTCCTTGCTATATACATTCATTCTGGGCTTCCCTGGTGACTCAGACAGTAAAGAATCTGCCTGCAATGCAGGAGACCTGGATTGAATCCCTGGATCAGGAAGATCCCCTGAAGGAAATGGCAACCCATTTCAGGATTCTTGCCTGGAGAATTCCACGGGCAGAGACGCCTGGCAGGCTACTGTCCACAGGGCTCAGGGTCGCAAAGAGTCAGACACGACTTGGCAACTAACAGTTTCACTTTCTTTTTGTACATTCATTCTATTGTCTGAATTATGACAATCCGTTCATTCACTCACCTACTGAAGGGCATTTGCACTCTTTCTAGTTTTTTAAATATTTTGAACAATGCTGCCTAGAAACTTTTGTACAGACAGCTCCAATGCCCATGTGTATAGGATGTGTTTGTTCACCTTTATCAAGTAAGGTCAGCCTTTTTATACAGTGGCACCAGCTGAAACTCAGTGTTATTTCTTCACTTCCAGATTCTTTACATCCTCGCCAGCTCTGAGCATTACCTGGGTTTTATTTATTTATTTATTTACTGATCTTTAAGATGCAATTTTAATGTGCATTTCCCTGATTTCTAATGACCAAAAGCATCTTTTCACATATGTGTGGGTCATTTGTGTTTCATTTCCTTCTGTGACATGACATGTCATTTGCACAATTTTGTAATTTTGTGTTTTTTTTTTTTCTTTTTGATTCACAGTGGTTTTTAATATCCTGGGCATGAGTCTTTGTCACTTATGTTACAAATATGTTGTCTTGGTTGTATGCTAAGTCATTTTTCTCTATGTGGTAATTTTGATAAATAGAGATTACCCATTTTAATGTATTTTTAAAATTGTATTTATTTATTTGGCTGCATCAGGTCTTCACTGTGGCATGAGATATTCTTTGCAGCAGGTGGGATCCCTCTAGTTGCAGAGGGCAGGAGGGATTGGTTGCTCCATGGTAGGTGGGATCTTAGTTCTCAGACCAGGGATTGAACCCAGGTCCCCTTGCATTGGAAGGCAGATTCTTTTTTTTTTTTATACCTCTATTTTACTTTTAACTTGTACAGAGTTTTGTTGTTTACAGATATGTATGTTCCCAGATTAGTCATATGTATATCCCCCCCATCCCACACCTCCAGACCGTGACACTGCACCCCTGCAGGATCTCCTTTTCTCACAGAGCAATGACTATAGCTATTTTCTTCATATATGATAGTACAGGCCTTCATGCTGCTTCCTTTGTGGGAAGACAGATTCTTAACCACTGTACCACCAGGGAAGTCCCCATTTTAATGCATTTTAATGAAGCAATCTTTTCTTTCGGTTTATGGGTTTATTTCAGAAATCTTTCCCTATCTGGTATTTTTTTAAACTCTGCTTTAATGTTTGCTGGTTTTACCCTTCATATTTATATCTTTAAACTATGTGAAGTTGATTTTGTATAAGGTATGAAGTTTTTTTGTGAAGTTCCATTTTGACAGCACAGCTGCAACTCCAGTTTGTTATGCCCATGTGTATAGGATGTGTTTGTTCACCTTTATCAAGTAAGGTCAGCCTTTTTATACAGTGGCACCAGCTGAAACTCAGTGTTATTTCTTCACTTCCAGATTCTTTACATCCTCGCCAGCTCTGAGCATTACCTGGGTTTTATTTATTTATTTATTTACTGATCTTTAAGATGCAATTTTAATGTGCATTTCCCTGATTTCTAATGACCAAAAGCATCTTTTCACATATGTGTGGGTCATTTGTGTTTCATTTCCTTCTGTGACATGACATGTCATTTGCACAATTTTGTAATTTTGTGTTTTTTTTTTTTCTTTTTGATTCACAGTGGTTTTTAATATCCTGGGCATGAGTCTTTGTCACTTATGTTACAAATATGTTGTCTTGGTTGTATGCTAAGTCATTTTTCTCTATGTGGTAATTTTGATAAATAGAGATTACCCATTTTAATGTATTTTTAAAATTGTATTTATTTATTTGGCTGCATCAGGTCTTCACTGTGGCATGAGATATTCTTTGCAGCAGGTGGGATCCCTCTAGTTGCAGAGGGCAGGAGGGATTGGTTGCTCCATGGTAGGTGGGATCTTAGTTCTCAGACCAGGGATTGAACCCAGGTCCCCTTGCATTGGAAGGCAGATTCTTTTTTTTTTTTATACCTCTATTTTACTTTTAACTTGTACAGAGTTTTGTTGTTTACAGATATGTATGTTCCCAGATTAGTCATATGTATATCCCCCCCATCCCACACCTCCAGACCGTGACACTGCACCCCTGCAGGATCTCCTTTTCTCACAGAGCAATGACTATAGCTATTTTCTTCATATATGATAGTACAGGCCTTCATGCTGCTTCCTTTGTGGGAAGACAGATTCTTAACCACTGTACCACCAGGGAAGTCCCCATTTTAATGCATTTTAATGAAGCAATCTTTTCTTTCGGTTTATGGGTTTATTTCAGAAATCTTTCCCTATCTGGTATTTTTTTAAACTCTGCTTTAATGTTTGCTGGTTTTACCCTTCATATTTATATCTTTAAACTATGTGAAGTTGATTTTGTATAAGGTATGAAGTAGGAATTCCACTTCACTATTTTTCATACGAGTCACTGATACACTGTCCTGGGCCCATTCATTAAGGAGTGACAGCTTTTCTGCTCTGATTGGCAGAGAATGCTCACTCACCAACCACGTCTCCTTGTACAGTTGGGTTTGCATCTGGGCTCTTCATTCTGCTCCACTGGTCTGTTCTCTGGGTTCAAGTAATACCACATTGTCTTAATTCACATTGTTTTCCAAGTACAGACTTTCAGTCGTAGGATGACTATGCTCTAGGGCTCAAAATTACCGCACGGTGACTAGAGCTGACAACACTTATTGTGCATATGAGATTTACAGAGAATAGATCTTAGGTATTTTACTGCACAACCACACAACAGGTGTGAGATGACCGATGTGTTAATTAGCATAATTATGGTAATCATATCACAATGTATTAGTATACAAATCACCACATTGCACACTTTAAATACTTTTTTGGGGTCAATTATACTGCAAGAAAACTGGGGAAAAGCAGACAATGTGGCCTTACAATGTTGTTCTATCTTATGGGGCAGGACTCCCCAGCTCTTTTTCTTTGGAAGTTGCCTTGAAAATGCTCTTCCCCAGAAATTTCAGAATCAGCTTGTTGAGTTCCATGAAAAATCCCATTGGAATTTCAACCATGATTACATTGAATCTACAGATCACGTTGAGGAGAATTGACATTTTTCAAACAGTATTTAGTATTCCTATCCAAGGAAACAGTACTTATCTCTGTATTTTTGTCATTTTTATTTATAACATTTCATATTTTTAATATTTATTTATTTGGCTGCGTTGGGTCTTAGTTGCAATGCATGGGCTTACTTTCCCTGCAGTATGTTGGATCTTGGCTCCCTGACCAGGGATTGAACCCACGTCCCTTGCCTTGCAAGGCAGATTCTAACAAGGCAGATTCTAAGCCACCAGGGAAGTCTTTACACAGTATTTTAAAATAAAGGTTTAGGGGACCTGCACACTTGGACTCAAGATCCCTGACATGACTGCCTGCTAATCTCTGTCCTGCTTTCTTTTTCCCTCAGGAAACGTTTCCCAGTGATGTTGACAGTGATATGAAATATATATACATACACCTACTTCCCACCTTCTTCCTGCTTGTCTCTCTGGCCTTCTGATAGCTATTTTTAGGAAACTTACCAAGCTAAGCTGTTCCTGCAGTCTGGAGAGGCAGAATGGCTGAAAGCATGAACGTGGGGGCCATACTGCACGGATTTTAATCCTGGCTCCACACTTACGGTGAAATTTTGGCCAAGTTCTGCTACTTTTCTGTGTCTCAGTTTCTTCATCTGTCAAATGGGTAATAAGATGGTGATGACAAACAGGACTTAGCTCATAGCATTGAGAGAACTGAATGAATAAATACATTCAAAACACTTAGAAGAGTGCCTGGAGAATGACTGATTTACAGAGAATAGATCTTAGGTATTTTACTGCACAACCACACAACAGGTGTGAGATGACCGATGTGTTAATTAGCATAATTATGGTAATCATATCACAATGTATTAGTATACAAATCACCACATTGCACACTTTAAATACTTTTTTGGGGTCAATTATACTGCAAGAAAACTGGGGAAAAGCAGACAATGTGGCCTTACAATGTTGTTCTATCTTATGGGGCAGGACTCCCCAGCTCTTTTTCTTTGGAAGTTGCCTTGAAAATGCTCTTCCCCAGAAATTTCAGAATCAGCTTGTTGAGTTCCATGAAAAATCCCATTGGAATTTCAACCATGATTACATTGAATCTACAGATCACGTTGAGGAGAATTGACATTTTTCAAACAGTATTTAGTATTCCTATCCAAGGAAACAGTACTTATCTCTGTATTTTTGTCATTTTTATTTATAACATTTCATATTTTTAATATTTATTTATTTGGCTGCGTTGGGTCTTAGTTGCAATGCATGGGCTTACTTTCCCTGCAGTATGTTGGATCTTGGCTCCCTGACCAGGGATTGAACCCACGTCCCTTGCCTTGCAAGGCAGATTCTAACAAGGCAGATTCTAAGCCACCAGGGAAGTCTTTACACAGTATTTTAAAATAAAGGTTTAGGGGACCTGCACACTTGGACTCAAGATCCCTGACATGACTGCCTGCTAATCTCTGTCCTGCTTTCTTTTTCCTCAGGAAACGTTTCCCAGTGATGTTGACAGTGATATGAAATATATATACATACACCTACTTCCCACCTTCTTCCTGCTTGTCTCTCTGGCCTTCTGATAGCTATTTTTAGGAAACTTACCAAGCTAAGCTGTTCCTGCAGTCTGGAGAGGCAGAATGGCTGAAAGCATGAATGTGGGGGCCATACTGCACGGATTTTAATCCTGGCTCCACACTTACGGTGAAATTTTGGCCAAGTTCTGCTACTTTTCTGTGTCTCAGTTTCTTCATCTGTCAAATGGGTAATAAGATGGTGATGACAAACAGGACTTAGCTCATAGCATTGAGAGAACTGAATGAATAAATAAATTCAAAACACTTAGAAGAGTGCCTGGGATAGCATATGTGTTACTCTGCTGTTATTTCAAAATGTGTTAATGTCTCCACATCCACGGGAGGCAGGGATCTGCTTTAGAATTTAAAATCTGGTAATCTGACATCAAATTCCAAGGCTGGGATGAAGGAGCAAATATGGGATAGTATAGCAGTTATGCTGTAGAATTGGAGTTTAAAAAAAACTGGGTAGATTCAAAACATTGTTTCCCCATTTACCTGCTGAGTGACTGGTTTCTGAGCCTCAGTTTTTCTACCTGTAAAAGGGGAATAACACAGCTATTAACAAAAACAGTCATTGGGAAAGATTTTGGTAATGCTTTAGGAAGGGCCTCACCAAGGCTCCATGATGTCAGTTACAATTATGTCCTTGAAACTCATCTGCTTCTTTCTAGAGTGCCGTTGCTTCTTTGCCACTTTCCCAGCTCACGGTAGTCTAGCAGATTGTACAGACTCCTGGGCCTGACCCCAGAAATTTAGACCCCACGCGTCTGCAGTGAGGACCAGGAATCTGTATGTCTGTGCCATGTCTAATTCCTGTTTTAAGAATATTTAATCCCAGAATGAGTGATAGGTTTCCTAAGCATGGCCCCAGCATGAGTGTGGCTACAGCAGTTCACACTGGCCATCTGCGTGCCTTCTTTTCCTGGCACTGGGGCTTCCTTTTGCTCTGACCACCCTTAGCAAAAGACACGCAGCCACTTCCTGGCTGAGCCATCTTCTCCTTGGGAGAGATGAACGGGTGCCCTCTAGGGCACGGAAAGAGAAGAGCTGCTTCCTGCTCCTTGTCTAAGAGACAGTGATGGAGGTACCGGGAGTGGCCATAAACCCCCCAGAGGAGGGCAAGGTGGGCAGAGGTGGGAAGTCATCAAGGTGGTCCTCACAGGTTTCAGCGCAGTGAAACCCGGGGCTGTGGGACCTGCCCCTAGTCTGGGCTGGTCCTGTTCTGCCCTTGTGCCTAGGAAATGGAATCCAATAAGCCAGTTAGTGAGGACAACACAGGCAGTAGCCACCCTCTGTGGACCACACACAGGACTTAGCTCATAGCATTGAGAGAACTGAATGAATAAATAAATTCAAAACACTTAGAAGAGTGCCTGGGATAGCATATGTGTTACTCTGCTGTTATTTCAAAATGTGTTAATGTCTCCACATCCACGGGAGGCAAGGATCTGCTTTAGAATTTAAAATCTGGTAATCTGACATCAAATTCCAAGGCTGGGATGAAGGAGCAAATATGGGTTAGTATAGCAGTTATGCTGTAGAATTGGAGTTTAAAAAAAGCTGGGTAGATTCAAAACATTGTTTCCCCATTTACCTGCTGAGTGACTGGTTTCTGAGCCTCAGTTTTTCTACCTGTAAAAGGGGAATAACACAGCTATTAACGAAAACAGTCATTGGGAAAGATTTTGGTAATGCTTTAGGAAGGGCCTCACCAAGGCTCCATGATGTCAGTTACAATTATGTCCTTGAAACTCATCTGCTTCTTTCTAGAGTGCCATTGCCTCTTTGCCACTTTCCCAGATCACGGTAGTCTAGCAGATTGTACAGACTCCTGGGCCTGACCCCAGAAATTTAGACCCCACGCGTCTGCAGTGAGGACCAGGAATCTGTATGTCTGTGCCATGTCTAATTCCTGTTTTAAGAATATTTAATCCCAGAATGAGTGATAGGTTTCCTAAGCATGGCCCCAGCATGAGCGTGGCTACAGCAGTTCACACTGGCCATCTGCGTGCCTTCTTTTCCTGGCACTGGGGCTTCCTTTTGCTCTGACCACCCTTAGCAAAAGACACGCAGCCACTTCCTGGCTGAGCCATCTTCTCCTTGGGAGAGATGAACGGGTGCCCTCTAGGGCATGGAAAGAGAAGAGCTGCTTCCTGCTCCTTGTCTAAGAGACAGTGATGGAGGTACCGGGAGTGGCCATAAACCCCCCAGAGGAGGGCAAGGTGGGCAGAGGTGGGAAGTCATCAAGGTGGTCCTCACAGGTTTCAGCGCAGTGAAACCCGGGGCTGTGGGACCTGCCCCTAGTCTGGGCTGGTCCTGTTCTGCCCTTGTGCCTAGGAAATGGAATCCAATAAGCCAGTTAGTGAGGACAACACAGGCAGTAGCCACCCTCTGTGGACCACACACAGGAAACACCTGCCCAAGACACGTGCTTATGAGGCCGGCCTCCTCTACCTGTGCCCTTGACTCCCAGGATGAAAGCTCAGTGGTTTTAGGGAAAGGGCAAGGGAACTAGGGAGCAGAGCTCAGAGTAGTGCCCTTGTTTATGGTGAACATCATCACCCTCCCCTCCTAATTTCTGGGGAGACCTCTGACCCCCTGGCCTCCTTTATGTGAGAAGCAGGCAGAGTGGCACTCAGTTTTCATACTAACTGGTTGGGGCTTCAGATCCCGGCTTTGTCGTTTACTAGCTGTGCCAGCCTGGGCTTCACTTCTGTATACAGTGGGCTCATCCTAGTACTTGTAGGGGGCTGTAAGGCTTAAACACATCATCTCTATGAAATGCCTCATGCCAGGCACATGCTAAATACGCAGTAGATATTTACAACATATTTGGTAGTTTTTCCATTAATTGAACACTTACTGGTTCTAGGTACCATGCTAAGGGGGCTTCCCAGGTGGCTCAGTGGTGAAGAATCTTCCTGCCAATGCAGGAGACACAGGCTCAATCCCTGGGTGGGGAAGATCTCCTGGAGAAGGAAATGGCAACCCACTCCAGTATTCTTGCCTGGGAAATCCCATGGACAGAGGAGCCTGGCAGGCTCCTGTTCACGAAATTGTAGAGTTGGACACAACTCAGAGACTAAACCACAAGAGCCATGCTAAGTATTATTTCATATAACACTCACTATTATTATTGCCATTTTACAGATTAAAGAATTAATGGTATTAACTATATTTCAATAAATTTTTTTTAAAAATTTTGGCCTCTTTTATTGGTTTTTTATTTTCATCCATCTTTATTCTTTGGCCTGTGTGGGCCTCCCATTGCAGTGGCCTCTCTCACTGCAGAGCACTGGCTCTGGGCACATGCACTCCAGAACACTGGCTTGATTTGAACAGCGCAGTGAAACCTGGGGCTGTGGGACCTGCCCCCAGTCTGGGCTGGTCCTGCTCTGCCCTTATGCCTAGGAAACGGAATCCAATAAGCCAGTTAGTGAGGACAACACAGGCAGTAGCCACCCTCTGTGGACCACACACAGGAAACACCTGCCCAAGACACGTGCTTATGAGGCTGGCCTCCTCTACCTGTGCCCTTGACTCCCAGGATGAAAGCTTAGTGGTTTTAGGGAAAGGGCAAGGGAACTAGGGAGCAGAGCTCAGAGTAGTGCCCTTGTTTATGGTGAACATCATCACCCTCCCCTCCTAATTTCTGGGGAGACCTCTGACCCCCTGGCCTCCTTTATGTGAGAAGCAGGCAGAGTGGCACTCAGTTTTCATACTAACTGGTTGGGGCTTCAGATCCCGGCTTTGTCGTTTACTAGCTGTGCCAGCCTGGGCTTCACTTCTGTATACAGTGGGCTCATCCTAGTACTTGTAGGGGGGCTGTAAGGCTTAAACACATCATCTCTATGAAATGCCTCATGCCAGGCACATACTAAATACGCAGTAGATATTTACAACATATTTGGTAGTTTTTCCATTAATTGAACACTTATTGGTTCTAGATACCATGCTAAGGGGGCTTCCCAGGTGGCTCAGTGGTGAAGAATCTGCCTGCCAATGCAGGAGACACAGGTTCGATCCCTGGGTGGGGAAGATCTCCTGGAGAAGGAAATGGCAACCCACTCCAGTATTCTTGCCTGGGAAATCCCATGGACAGAGGAGCCTGGCAGGCTCCTGTTCACGAAATTGTAGAGCTGGACACAACTCAGAGACTAAACCACAAGAGCCATGCTAAGTATTATTTCATATGACACTCACTATTATTATTGCCATTTTACAGATTAAAGAATTAATGGTATTAACTATATTTCAATAAATTTTTTAAAAAAATTTTGGCCTCTTTTATTGGTTTTTTATTTTCATCCATCTTTATTCTTTGGCCTGTGTGGGCCTCCCATTGCAGTGGCCTCTCTCACTGCAGAGCACTGGCTCTGGGCACATGCACTCCAGAGCACTGGCTTGTAATTAGACACAGCGGTCCAGCTGCTCCGCAGCATGTGGGATCTTCCAGGGCCAGGGATCGAACCAGTGCCCCTTGTACTGCAAAATGGATTCTTTACCTACTGGACCACCAGGGAAGCCCTATATTTCAATAAAAATTTTAAAAAATTTCCAAAAAGATTAATGGTGAGAGTGGCTAAATGCCTTGGGTCACAGGGTCACATGGGTAGAATGGGACAGAGGGTGGGATTTGAACCCACATCTAGGCTGGTTCCAGGGCACACAGTCTTAACCACTGTTCTATCCTGGTGGCTCGGGGTTTCCTGTATTGGTTTCCACCTTCTTCCTCCTCCTCACTTTCTCACCTGCCCCACTCAAGCTCCCCATTCTCAGCAGGTCTCCTCTCTCTTTCTGTCCGGAAACCTGAAGGCTGTGGCTGATGCTGTTCTGAACCCCAGCATTGTCTGTCTGCAGCCCCCATCTTCTCTGGTTCTTTCTCCTCGAAACTGGAGTCTTCCCCTCTCAAGGCTCACCACCTCCTCCCTAGCCCAATTTCTTATGACAGCCCTGCCCACCACCTCTGGGACCTGCCCCAAAGCCATTCTGTTTCTCTTCTTCTTACCTCTGGTGCCCTCTGTCCCACCCACGTCTTCTCCATCCAATGGCATCCTCCCTCCTCCATCATGCTCCTTTCCCTTCCTCCCTAGTCAGTTCAGAGAAGAACCCTCCACTCACAGGTGCCTCTCCCCTACTCCCAAGGTCGCACAGGTAGTGGCAGAACAAGAAGTATGACCCTGATATGTGGTTCAGGGCTCTTCCCACATGCCACACCCTCTCCCTGGAGCGTTTATCAGACTACTGGTAGTCTGGGGACACCCCGAAGGGATGAAGCAAGGGACAGGCAAAGCTGGGATGAGGAGGCTGGGGAAGAGTTGGAGGTCCTGGTGGAGGCGGATTCTAGGTGATGACAGAATCTAAAAGAGGTCATCATTCGCTTATCCCTGCTTATTCCAGGGGACATGGAAATGCACATAGCAACCCTCCTCCTGTGAGCCAGTTCACACTGCCCAGGGACAGATGGGGGCTACTGAGTTGCAGTCAGTCCAGACACTCCCACCCCTACCGAAAGATAATGCACATTTCTCACTGTATGTATGCTGGGAAGTGCGAGGAGAGGCACTTGTGAAGGGTGAAGTAGTGGTGAAGGGATTTGTGGCCTTAGGAAACTGGGAGGCAGGTGCTGGCCTCATAGAGGGACATTCTATCAGAGAGGGGAGGCACCAGTTATATTCTCTGCTACCCAGGAGCAGACCCAAAGCCCATACACACACACTGCAGGGAGTCAGCCCCCAGCTCACTCGAGCACAGGCGGGGGCTGAGAGGGCTGCATCAGGGGTGGGAGAAGCCACGCTCCCAGGCGTGACGGCCCAGCTCCCAGAGGCATCCAGGCTGAAGCCTGGTGTGAGAACAAACCACATGGTGGGACACATGTTTGCCTGACAGTTTCCCAGACGCGCATGAGGCAGGGAAGGGGTCTTCTGGAGGAAGGGGGCTCTTCCTCAAAGCTTTCCTACTTCTGCTAATCATTTTACTGATAATCCCTCCCGTTTTGTCTGCCTGTCCCACAGCCCACTCCTAACAAGACCTCACCCCACTCCTCAAACATCCTCGAAGCCAGGACGGCCAGAGATTAGCAGGAACCTCGCTGCTCCTTCCGGAAGTGGGTTATGAGATACTGATGGTTTAGGGCCATGCAGGCTCTGTTTTAAATGGCTTTGACTCACATAGGAAGAAAGCGTGACCCTCTTCCTACTCTAATAGAACAAATCTGACCTCATATTGGACCTGTTTTTTTCTGCTTTAACATTTGTGTTTTGTTGCTTTTGCTTCTGGTTAAGAATGTTGCCCCTAGCCTAAAATATACAGCACCGCCCATTCTCACGGCTCTGACCTTGAAGGGTATAACCCTTTTCCATTCATACAGAGATGAAAGGGTGCAGGACAGAGAGAATGACATTTGCTCCATTGGAGGTTTAAGGAACATTTTGACTGGACTAATGTGGACAACTGCAAGAACAAACGATTCTGACACCAAGAAGTTTGCAGCAACTAACCACACTCCTCCCTCGCCTTGCCTTTAAATGCTGCCCAGGGACAGATGGGGGCTACTGAGTTGCAGTCAGTCCAGACACTCCCACCCCTACCGAAAGATAATGCACATTTCTGCCTGTATGTATGCTGGGAAGTGCGAGGAGAGGCACTTGTGAAGGGTGAAGTAGTGGTGAAGGGATTTGTGGCCTTAGGAAACTGGGAGGCAGGTGCTGGCCTCATAGAGGGACATTCCATCAGAGAGGGGAGGCACCAGTTATATTCTCTGCTACCCAGGAGCAGACCCAAAGCCCATACACACACACTGCAGGGAGTCAGCCCCCAGCTCACTCGAGCCAGGCGGGGGGCTGAGAGGGCTGCATCAGGGGTGGGAGAAGCCACACTCCCAGGCGTGACGGCCCAGCTCCCAGAGGCATCCAGGCTGAAGCCTGGTGTGAGAACAAACCACATGGTGGGACACATGTTTGCCTGACAGTTTCCCAGGCGTGCATGAGGCAGGGAAGGGGTCTTCTGGAGGAAGGGGGCTCTTCCTCAAAGCTTTCCTACTTCTGCTAATCATTTTACTGATAATCCCTCCTGTTTTGTCTGCCTGTCCCACAGCCAACTCCTAACAAGACCTCACCCCACTCCTCAAACATCCTCGAAGCCAGGACGGCCAGAGATTAGCAGGAACCTCGCTGCTCCTTCCGGAAGTGGGTTATGAGATACTGATGGTTTAGGGCCATGCAGGCTCTGTTTTAAATGGCTTTGACTCACATAGGAAGAAAGCGTGACCCTCTTCCTACTCTAATAGAACAAATCTGACCTCATATTGGACCTGTTTTTTTCTGCTTTAACATTTGTGTTTTGTTGCTTTTGCTTCTGGTTAAGAATGTTGCCCCTAGCCTAAAATATACAGCACCGCCCATTCTCACGGCTCTGACCTTGAAGGGTATAACCCTTTTCCATTCATACAGAGATGAAAGGGTGCAGGACAGAGAGAATGACATTTGCTCCATTGGAGGTTTAAGGAACATTTTGACTGGACTAATGTGGACAACTGCAAGAACAAACGATTCTGACACCAAGAAGTTTGCAGCAACTAACCACACTCCTCCCTCGCCTTGCCTTTAAAAATGCTTTGCCAAAATCCTTCAAGGAGTTCCTGGCTTTTAAGGGGCATGCGCCACCTGTTCATCTTGCATGGCCTTGCAATAAGCCCTTTCTCTGCTCCAAATTCTGACAGCACCGGGTCCTTTCACCCCTGACTGTTGAAGGAACACCTCTCTCTCCTTCACTGGTTCCTGTTTCAACAGAGGGAACCCAGGCTTGGAGTCAGACCCTCTTAACCCAAACAGTGTTGAAGTACAACTGAGTAAACAGCATTTGGTCCTACTGAATATTTGCTATGCTTACCATTTATTATGGCATGTGGTAATGGTTTATGATTTCTGAAGTGATATAAAGCTTCTTTCATTATTTATTACTTTAATGATTTTAAATTTATGACCTATCCCAGGCTTATATAAAACTATAGACAATCCTATAACTAACAGCTAGCTAACTTAAGAAAGAAGAACAGTAGAAATATGGTCAAAGTCCCTATGTCTCTCTCCCCAGTTATATTCTTCTCCCTCCCACCTCTCCTGGCCTACCACCATCCTTACAGAACGTTGAGTATTCCCAAGCAGGTATCTATGCTTTTACTAGATGGATGATAGGTAGGTAGACAGGTAGACAGATGGATGGATGGATAAAGAAAGATATAGGGATATACAACTGAAACGGGCTCCCCAGGTGGCACTAGTGGTAAAGAACCCACCTGCCAATGCAGAAGATATAAGAGATGTGGGTTCGATTTCCGGGTGAGGAAGATTCCCCTGGAGGAGGGCACGGCGATCCACTCCAGTATTCTTGCCTAGACAATTCCCTGGACAGAGCCTGGCAGGTCACAGATATGGAATGGCGACTGAAGTGGCTTAGCACTCACTTAGTGTGGATATTCCCCAAAATAATAAAAAGTTTGTGTTTTGTTGCTTTTGCTTCTGGTTAAGAATGTTGCCCCTAGCCTAAAATATACAGCACCGCCCATTCTCACGGCTCTGACCTTGAAGGGTATAACCCTTTTTCATTCATACAGAGATGAAAGGGTGCAGGACAGAGAGAATGACATTTGCTCCATTGGAGGTTTAAGGAACATTTTGACTGGACTAATGTGGACAACTGCAAGAACAAACGATTCTGACACCAAGAAGTTTGCAGCAACTAACCACACTCCTCCCTCGCCTTGCCTTTAAAAATGCTTTGCCAAAATCCTTCAAGGAGTTCCTGGCTTTTAAGGGGCATGCGCCACCTGTTCATCTTGCATGGCCTTGCAATAAGCCCTTTCTCTGCTCCAAATTCTGACAGCACCGGGTCCTTTCACCCCTGACTGTTGAAGGAACACCTCTCTCTCCTTCACTGGTTCCTGTTTCAACAGAGGGAACCCAGGCTTGGAGTCAGACCCTCTTAACCCAAACAGTGTTGAAGTACAACTGAGTAAACAGCATTTGGTCCTACTGAATATTTGCTATGCTTACCATTTATTATGGCATGTGGTAATGGTTTATGATTTCTGAAGTGATATAAAGCTTCTTTCATTATTTATTACTTTAATGATTTTAAATTTATGACCTATCCCAGGCTTATATAAAACTATAGACAATCCTATAACTAACAGCTAGCTAACTTAAGAAAGAAGAACAGTAGAAATACGGTCAAAGTCCCTATGTCTCTCTCCCCAGTTATATTCTTCTCCCTCCCACCTCTCCTGGCCTACCACCATCCTTACAGAACGTTGAGTATTCCCAAGCAGGTATCTATGCTTTTACTAGATGGATGATAGGTAGGTAGACAGGTAGACAGATGGATGGATGGATAAAGAAAGATATAGGGATATACAACTGAAACGGGCTCCCCAGGTGGCACTAGTGGTAAAGAACCCACCTGCCAATGCAGAAGATATAAGAGATGTGGGTTCGATTTTCGGGTGAGGAAGATTCCCCTGGAGGAGGGCACGGCGATCCACTCCAGTATTCTTGCCTAGACAATTCCCTGGACAGAGCCTGGCAGGTCACAGTCCATAGGGTTGCAAAGAATTGGACACGACTGAAGTGGCTTAGCACTCACTTAGTGTGCGTATATTCCCCAAATTATACTACATATACATGCGTGTGTCTATGAGGTTTAACACACAGAGAAAAGTGCAATAATCAAAAGTGCACTTTTTACATAGTGAATACACCAGAATAATCGAGGTTTCCAGGTGGCTTGGTGGTAAAGAATCCACCTGCCAATGCAGGAGACGAAGGCTCCATCCCTGGGTGGGGAAGATCCCCTGGAGGAGGGCATGGCAACCCACTCCAGTATTCTTGCCTGGAGAATCCCTTGCACAGAGGAGCCTGGCAGGCTACCGTCCATCGGGTTCAAAGAGTTGGACCTGACTTGGCAACTGAGCATGCACGGATGCATACCCATATAATCACCACCCAGACCATTTAAAAAGATGATTGGCACCCCAAAACCCCCCCTCCCCCAAACTACCTCTCTGTCAACACCTCTCTCCGCCATAAAGGAAATCACAACTTTGCCCTCTAAGGGCATGGATTAGTCTTGTCTGTCTAAACAACAGAAAGGATTGTTTTGCTCTTTTAAAGTTTATACAAAAGGAATCATTCTGCAGGAATCTTTCTGCAAACGTTCTTGAGCTCTTTCCTTGTTGATACTTGAGTTTCCTTTTTAAAACAAATGTATTTAGACGAATGAGTTGATTTAAACATCAAGGGCCCCCTGGGATCAGTTGAATGTGGACTGCCAGAGAAATGATGGCTCAAAACACCGCTGCTTTCCTTTTACAGATGTGAAAACTGAGGTCTGAGAGAATAAGCACCCTGAGGTCACTTTATAAACTCAGAGCACAACAGGATGAGGGCCTCAGCCCCAAATGCCGGAGGCCAGAGGTATTTTTCTACTGTGTCAGGCTGGCAAGAACTGTCTCCCTTACCCCACCCCATGGCAACAGATACTAACACTATTTCCTAGCCAGGGGTGCGTCTTCACCTCGAACGACAGAAAGTGGACTGTTTCTGTGGGTTGACTGTCGGGGAATTAAGCCTGGGACTGGGGTGGGGTGGTGCTCTTGGGGGAGAACAAGACAGCTGTCCAGTCTTCAAAGTTATGACAGGCCTTCCACTTGCCAGCCCACCTTGGTGACCTATATTTTAATACGTGCTATTAGATTATTGCTAATGAGACATCTTAGGGATAAAAGAATTATGCTTGCTGGCCGGGCTGTGGTAAAAGTACAATTGAATTAAGGGCTGAAATCGTTTAGGACTCTGCTAGACAACCTGTCCCCCAGGCTGGGCCTGAACGGAGATATTAAGCTTTGGAAATTACACAGGAAAAATAAGTATAATTGATCTAAGGTAACTTCACTCGTCTAAATTAAATAATGTGATTGTTACAGGCAGAAAGGATCGGGATGAGGAGTTGGACAGAAAAGGCTCACTATCTGCAAACAAAGTTATAAGTAAAAGCCGTAGGGAACTGAGTTTCCTTGATGAGCTGAACACCCTCCCCACGGTTTCGAGCGTCCACTTGGGCATCAGCGGGAGATGGACCTCGTCTGAGCATCATAAGCTCTGTGCTGTGGCAGGGTCTCCAGACCACACTGTCGTTACCATCTCCTACCTAATACCTGGGGGCTTCCCAGATGGTGCAGCAGTAAAGAATCCACCTGCCAATGCAGGAGACGCAGGTTTTATCCTTCGCTCAGGAAGATCCCCTGGAGAAGGAGACGGCAACCCACTCCATTATTCTTGCCTGGGAAATCTCATGGACAAAGCAGCCTTGTTGGCTACAGTCCATGGGGTTTCAGAGTCAGACACGACGCAGCGACTAAACAACACTTAATACCAAAGCACTTTGTACTCTCCTTGGCTCCCAGAGTGGGGAGCTCATGCCCTCTCAGTCTCCTAGGCAGGCCGTCTGCACTCTTGGTGAGAAGAGATTTCTCTGCTGGTGGCCAGCCCAGCTGCTTTTGTGAAGCGTGTGTTCACCCACATGAGTTCTGCCTCTGGAATGCCCAAGGTTGGTGCCGTGCCCCTTCCCTGGAACAAGGTCTCAACCCTCCTGAGCCACCTTCATCAGACCTCACTGTGTGTGCAGTGCCCACCTGAGGTCAGATCTTGAGGGATATAACCAATGTGCATAACTTCGGAAGACTGCGTCCTATCTCCAAGGAGCTCTTGGGTTGAAGGAGGGCACTTGTATTCCTCGCTCTGACCTGTATCTTTGCATTCTGCCAACTCTTTCATGAACTCTAGGTTATCTGGGGCAAGGCTGGTCCTGATGCTGCTTATGCCATGGCAGATGCTACCTTCACAAGTCTGCCGGGCAGGGCAGAAAAGTACAATTGAATTAAGGGCTGAAATCGTTTAGGACTCTGCTAGACAACCTGTCCCCCAGGCTGGGCCTGAACGGAGATATTAAGCTTTGGAAATTACACAGGAAAAATAAGTATAATTGATCTAAGGTAACTTCACTCGTCTAAATTAAATAATGTGATTGTTACAGGCAGAAAGGATCGGGATGAGGAGTTGGACAGAAAAGGCTCACTATCTGCAAACAAAGTTATAAGTAAAAGCCGTAGGGAACTGAGTTTCCTTGATGAGCTGAGCACCCTCCCCACGGTTTCGAGAGTCCACTTGGGCATCAGTGGGAGATGGACCTCGTCTGAGCATCATAAGCTCTGTGCTGTGGCAGGGTCTCCAGACCACACTGTCGTTACCATCTCCTACCTAATACCTGGGGGCTTCCCAGATGGTGCAGCAGTAAAGAATCCACCTGCCAATGCAGGAGACGCAGGTTTTATCCTTCGCTCAGGAAGATCCCCTGGAGAAGGAGACGGCAACCCACTCCATTATTCTTGCCTGGGAAATCTCATGGACAAAGCAGCCTTGTTGGCTACAGTCCATGGGGTTTTAGAGTCAGACACGACGCAGCGACTAAACAACACTTAATACCAAAGCACTTTGTACTCTCCTTGGCTCCCAGAGTGGGGAGCTCATGCCCTCTCAGTCTCCTAGGCAGGCCGTCTGCACTCTTGGTGAGAAGAGATTTCTCTGCTGGTGGCCAGCCCAGCTGCTTTTGTGAAGCGTGTGTTCACCCACATGAGTTCTGCCTCTGGAATGCCCAAGGTTGGTGCCGTGCCCCTTCCCTGGAACAAGGTCTCACCCCTCCTGAGCCACCTTCATCAGACCTCACTGTGTGTGCAGTGCCCACCTGAGGTCAGATCTTGAGGGATATAACCAATGTGCATAACTTCGGAAGACTGCGTCCTATCTCCAAGGAGCTCTTGGGTTGAAGGAGGGCACTTGTTTTCCTCGCTCTGACCTGTATCTTTGCATTCTGCCAACTCTTTCATGAACTCTAGGTTATCTGGGGGCAAGGCTGGTCCTGATGCTGCTTATGCCATGGCAGATGCTACCTTCACAAGTCTGCCGGGCAGGGCAGGGCAGGTCCTGCCCACCTCCTCCATTCACTCCATCCATCCATCGCACCCCACTGGTAGCTCCCTTTGCCTTCCCAGGTCCTGTCCCACCCCTGGGCTACAGAGTCGGCGACCTAGAAAGTGAGACTGGAGGCTCTCCACCCTCCACCTGCCCCACCCCCAATATGGCCACTTCTAATGCCTTAAAGCCCATAGTACATCCTTTTGTTTTAACTACTGCCTTCTTTAAGTTCAAACCCAATTAGAGTATGTAGATACAAGAGGCTTCCTCGCTTTCTCCTTTCTCTTTTTCTTCTCCTTTTCTCCTTCCCTTCCTACCTCTTCCTTCCTTCCTTCCCACAGTATTTCCTGAGTAACAACTAAGTATCAGGAACAGTTCCATGAGCCAGGACTGTAATAGTAATGAAAATGGATGAGGTCCCTCTTAAACTGAAGCAGAGGGGAGGCTAAAAACAAATAGACAAGCAAATAAATCGGCCATCAATAAATACCAACAAAACCCTTACAGAGTGGTGGGTTATTTCAGAAAGCTTAGGGAGGGCCCTTTAGTTGAGTGCTTGGGGAAGCCCTCTCCAAATGAGAGACTAAAAGGTGAAAGGGACCAGGGAAGGGTGACTCAGGTAGAGAAAGCACCTTGTGGCTGGAGGATCAGAGCAACAAGACACTGAGTGCCTCCTAAGCGTGTGGCCAAGGGCAAGGGGGAGGAAAGTGGAGAGGTGGGAGAAGGCCTGATTTTCAGCAGCCTCTTGGCCACCGTGGGGTGGATGGCATTTACTCAGTGCAGTGAGAAAGTCCCTGAGGCCTTTATAGGGTGAGCTAAACACTCAAAGTTGTATTGAAAGGGTCTGTCCAGCCCTTGTGTGGGCAGGGGTGGGTAGAGGCCTGGTTAGGAAGTTCTGAAGTCATTGGAAGAGAAGAGGGGCAGTGAGAAAGGAGGGATTCCAGGCAGGAGGGGAAGGGTAGCAGGGGCAAGGGGTGGTTGTAACAACGAGTTTAAATCACACCCCCAAAGAACAGTCTGGGGTCATTTTCTGATCTTGAAAACAAATGTAAACTAATACTGAAAGAGTAAAGGGATCGGCTCTCTCTCGTTCCTTACACATGTGACTGCCCTAGCTCAGAAAACCACCTAACCTACCCAGTCCTGCTGGCAATCCATCTGGGGGTTTCTCTCTGCCTTCAGGGTGGGACAAACAGGCTGCCTGCCCCTGAAACACCCAGAGATGGGCCTGCTCTCTAGATGGACAGAGCAGAACACAGAGCCTGGTTGTTTAAGTACATCCTCAAACCTCACCTGTTAACAAAAAGGTGACATTTAGTGTGTGAGGCAGGGGAACTCTCTTCTTCAAAAGCCAGTTACTGAGTTGGAAAGACTCCCATATTAATCTCATAGATGGTTTTTTTTTTTTTTTTAACATGACCACAGGAATCAATGGTCTTTTTTCTTTTTTCCCCCAAAATATTTAATTATTAGGCTGCTCTGGGTCTTAGATGCAGCACATGGGATCTATTAGTTGCCAAGTCAAATTGGGAATCTCTTAGTTGTGGGATCTAGCTTCCCAATCAGAGGTTGAACCCAGGCTCACTGCACTGGGAGTGTGGAGTCAGCCAGTGAACCATCAGGGAAGTTCCCCAAAGATGATGTTTTTTAAAGTAGAAGCACAAGGTATAACTTAAACAATATAAACTTCTTTTCTATTCATTTATGAGAGAAAATTAATTGGCTCTTATACACCTTAACCTTCCCTGTCACACCTGGCACAGGATCTACTCTTGGGGCCCCAGCTTTCTCTTCTGTACAATGGACACACAAAGATTCCCAACATTTACTGCTGTTCTGACACTCTGTGTCCTCACTGAGGAGGGAATGATGAAATGAACTGATCAGCACCGTAACTGGAGGTGAAGGGATTGCTTTGAGCAAATGGTGAGCCCCCCATTCTGTTTGTGTCCCAGGGTGGGAGTTGGGCTGCTGCTAACCAGAAAGGAAGGCAGTGAGAAAGGAGGGTTTCCAGGCAGGAGGGGAAGGGTAGCAGGGGCAAGGGGTGGTTGTAACAACGAGTCTAAATCACACCCCCAAAGAACAGTCTGGGGTCATTTTCTGATCTTGAAAAAAAAATGTAAACTAATACTGAAAGAGTAAAGGGATCGGCTCTCTCTAGTTCCTTACACATGTGACTGCCTTAGCTCAGAAAACCACCTAACCTACCCAGTCCCGCTGGCAATCCATCTGGGGGTTTCTCTCTGCCTTCAGGGTGGGACAAACAGGCTGCCTGCCCCTGAAACACCCAGAGATGGGCCTGCTCTCTAGATGGACAGAGCAGAACACAGAGCCTGGTTGTTTAAGTACATCCTCAAACCTCACCTGTTAACAAAAAGGTGGCATTTAGTGTGTGAGGCAGGGGAACTCTTTTCTTCAAAAGCCAGTTACTGAGTTGGAAAGACTCCCATATTAATCTCATAGATGTTTTTTTTTTTTTTTTTTTTTTTAAAATGACCACAGGAATCAATGGTCTTTTTTCTTTTTTCCCCCAAAATATTTAATTATTAGGCTGCTCTGGGTCTTAGATGCAGCACATGGGATCTATTAGTTGCCAAGTCAAATTGGGAATCTCTTAGTTGTGGGATCTAGTTTCCCAATCAGAGGTTGAACCCAGGCTCACTGCACTGGGAGTGTGGAGTCAGTCAGTGAACCATCAGGGAAGTTCCCCAAAGATGATGTTTTTTAAAGTAGAAGCACAAGGTATAACTTAAACAATATAAACTTCTTTTCTATTAATTTATGAGAGAAAATTAATTGGCTCTTATACACCTTAACCTTCCCTGTCACACCTGGCACAGGATCTACTCTTGGGGCCCCAGCTTTCTCTTCTGTACAATGGACACACAAAGATTCCCAACATTTACTGCTGTTCTGACACTCTGTGTCCTCACTGAGGAGGGAATGATGAAATGAACTGATCAGCACCGTAACTGGAGGTGAAGGGGATTGCTTTGAGCAAATGGTGAGCCCCCCATTCTGTTTGTGTCCCAGGGTGGGAGTTGGGCTGCTGCTAACCAGAAAGGAAGCCAGTGAGAGGGGAGGGCCAGGGGCTGGATGGACTGCCGTGAAGGACTCACCTATCAGTGTGTAATTAAATCTTCCCGACTTCTCCTGTTGTTTTGGTCACCAGGGGTCTTTGCAAAGCCTTCATTACTTTCCAGTTGTCTGATTTTCTTTTCTCCTTGTTTTTTTCCTGTTACCTTCAGACTTTGAAATTATCTCAGTGACTCAGCCATTTGACTTCTTATTAATTCCAGGATCCCGTGTCCTATCTGCCCATTTTCCTTCCTGTTTTTCAGAAGCCTGCTTGTGCTTTAGCTCTTCCCGGCAGCGACAAATTAAGACACTGTCAGCGGCTCCCTGCTGCCTTCACCTTGAAAGCATCATGGTCCTGGGCCACCCTCCGCTGGTCATCGTTCCTGTGCTGAGAGTTCAAAGTCCCATTTCTAGAGTGGAAAGGGAATTCAGAAGTATCTGCCTATCTTCTAAAACAAAACCAGAAACAAACAAAAACCAGATCCCCAAATAAAGCAGGTGAACTGAACATCACAAATTGTGACTAATAAGTTAAATTACAGAATTTTAAGGATGGAAGGGACTCCAGAGTTGTCCAGAGCTGAGTGTGTCTCCACCGTATCATCGCCAAACGTTGGGCATTGGGCGTGTGCTTGGATGCCTCCCATGATGGAATGCTCACTTCTTTCAAAGCCAAGTGATTCCACTTAGAACTATCCGCTGGCCTGGGTATAACGCTTGGGTCCTCACAGAAGAAGCTGCTCCCCTCCTTCTGAAACACCCCTGCAGGTATTTAATGGCAGGTATAACCACTCCCTCTCCACCTCCATCGCCACCTCGGGGGCGTTCTCTTCTCTGGGCCAAGCATTCAGCCCCAATGCCTTTGAGTGTATCTTAAGAGACCTGATTCCAAGTCATAGCTCCAGGAATTGCCCCTGGAATTCAGTCACTGCCAGGGACACCAACGACAATTGCTTAAGACGCACAGGGAAACGTTTCTTCCCCTCCCAGTCCTTGACTTTCTCAGGTTTCCTTGATCCGGTTTGTAACGATCACATCCTGGTGAAAAGCAAACATTTGTGCTTTTTCACTCCCTTGGAGAGACCTGCCTGTTCTCCACACTGAAGGCCATAATCCTTTGTGATCACTCAGGAAGGTGCCCGAGGGCCAATGTGGCATTTCATAGACAGATGTCTGGGTAGATGGTAGAAGGAGTTACCTCCAGTATAGGGCATCGCCAACCAGAGCCTTATGGGTCCAGCTCAAGGTCCCAGTGCTTTACTTGGCCCACCCAATGCTTACACATCAGGAAGTTTCTCATAAACATCTAAGTCTCTGCATAGAAAACAAATATCATTACCAAAGGGGAACGGATGGGGGAGGGATAAATTGGGAGTATGGGCTTAACAGATGCACACTGCCATACGTAAAATACATAAACAATGAGGATTTACTTTATACCACAGGAACTATGGGGCTTCCCTGGTGGCTCAGACCGTAAAGAATCTGCCTGCAATGCAGGAGACCTGTGTTCAATCCTGGGCCAGGAAGATCCCCTGGAGAAGAAATGGCTACCCTCTCCAATATTCTTGCCTGGGAAATTCTATGGACAGAGGAGCCTAGTAGGCTACAGTCCATGAGGTCCCAAAGAGTTGGACATGGCTGAATGACTTCACAGGAATTATATTCAATATCTTGTAACAAACTATAATGGAAAAGAATAGAAAATATATATACATATATATACATTCTCATAACTGAACCACTTTGCTGTACACCTGAAGCAAACACAGTATTGTACATCAACTCTACTTTAAAACAATCTAGTCTCTGGTTTCCATAAAGCATGGTGAGTTCTATCTGGCCACCCTGAGTTTTGAGAGGGCAGGAGCTCTCCTATTCATCTCAGATCCCTTATTTTATTCTCTTTTAAAAAATCTCTATCTTTTTTATATTTATTTACTTGTGTGCACTGGGCTTTAGTTGCGGTATGCGGGATCTTTCACTGTGGCTTGTGGATGGTTCAGCTGTGGTACTTAGCCTTCAATAGCTGAGGCACATGGGCTTAGCTGCTCCATATGTGGGATCTTAGTTCCCCAACCAGGGATGGAACCTGCCTCCCTTGAATAGCAAGGCAGATTCTTAACCACTGGACCACCAAGGAAGTCTCGACCCCTCATTTCTTGATGGCCATACTCCCTTCCCTTTCTGTCCAGTTTCTGTCATTTCGAGAGCTTGCCACCTTGGCCCTTGCACATCCCCTTTGTCACCAGCATTGCCCTCACGCCAATGTCTTAGGTTTAGATGGTAGAAGGAGTTACCTCCAGTAGAGGGCATCGCCAACCAGAGCCTTATGGGTCCAGCTCAAGGTCCCAGTGCTTTACTTGGCCCACCCAATGCTTACACATCAGGAAGTTTCTCATAAACATCTAAGTCTCTGCATAGAAAACAAATATCATTACCAAAGGGGAACGGATGGGGGAGGGATAAATTGGGAGTATGGGCTTAACAGGTGCACACTGCCATACGTAAAATACATAAACAATGAGGATTTACTTTATACCACAGGAACTATGGGGCTTCCCTGGTGGCTCAGACCGTAAAGAATCTGCCTGCAATGCAGGAGACCTGTGTTCAATCCTGGGCCAGGAAGATGCCCTGGAGAAGAAATGGCTACCCTCTCCAATATTCTTGCCTGGGAAATTCTATGGACAGAGGAGCCTAGTAGGCTACAGTCCATGAGGTCCCAAAGAGTTGGACATGGCTGAATGACTTCACAGGAATTATATTCAATATCTTGTAACAAACTATAATGGAAAAGAATAGAAAATATATATACATATATATACATTCTCATAACTGAACCACTTTGCTGTACACCTGAAGCGAACACAGTATTGTACATCAACTCTACTTTAAAACAATCTAGTCTCTGGTTTCCATAAAGCATGGTGAGTTCTATCTGGCCACCCTGAGTTTTGAGAGGGCAGGAGCTCTCCTATTCATCTCAGATCCCTTATTTTATTCTCTTTTAAAAAATCTCTATCTTTTTTATATTTATTTACTTGTGTGCACTGGGCTTTAGTTGCGGTATGCGGGATCTTTCACTGTGGCTTGTGGATGGTTCAGCTGTGGTACTTAGCCTTCAATAGCTGAGGCACATGGGCTTAGCTGCTCCATATGTGGGATCTTAGTTCCCCAACCAGGGATGGAACCTGCCTCCCTTGAATAGCAAGGCAGATTCTTAACCACTGGACCACCAAGGAAGTCTCGACCCCTCATTTCTTGATGGCCATACTCCCTTCCCTTTCTGTCCAGTTTCTGTCATTTCGAGAGCTTGCCACCTTGGCCCTTGCACATCCCCTTTGTCACCAGCATTGCCCTCACGATGTGGTGCTGCCTGGGGAATAGTTATTGCTTTGCCTCTACAAGGGGCTTTCCATGAGTCCTCACCTCCCCAGCCACTGCTGTCTGAATCCCTACCCGTGTGTGCGTGGCCAGGTGTTTCCCGACCAGGTCAGGTGCTTTTAGTCCATCCTCCTGGCCTGGCATTTGAACCTTCCCAGACGTTCTGCTGAACAGGCCAGAGGGATGGGGACGGAAGTGTGGGTTACCGGGCAAATCTGAGCATTAATTAACCAGTTGCCCCGAGAAAGTGTGGTCACATGCTTCATAGTGGCCTGAGAATCTGCAGGGCTGTTGACTCTTGTTCAGCACCATCTTTGGAAACAATTGATTGTTGTTTACTTGCTAAATCATGTCCAACTCTTTTGTGACCCCGTGGACTGTAGCTCACTGAGGCTCCTCTGTCCATGGGATTTCCCAGGCGAGAATACTGGAGCTGGTTGCTCTTTCCTTCTCCAGGGGATATTCCTAACCCGGGGATCAAACTGCATCTCCTGCACTGGCAGGCAGATTCTTTAGAACTGAGCAACCTGGGAAGCCCTTGGAAATAATACTCTCGCTAAAAATGATTATATGAACTTCCTAGAGCTGCTATAACAAACTGATGGCTTTAAACAATGGTTACTGTTTCACAGTTCTGAAGGCTGGAAGTCTGAACCTGAGGTGTCAGCAGGGCCTTGCCCCTCTCTCCCTCCGAAAGTTCTAGGAAAGAATTCCGTGCCTCACAGCTTCCACTGTTTGAAGGCAACCCTTGGAGTTCCTTGGCTTGGAATTGTGTGACTCCAATCTCTGCCTCCACCATCACATGGTTCTCTTCTCCTTATGTGTGCCTGTGTCCAAGTTTTTCCCTTCTTATAAAATAACACAAGTTGTATTGGACTAGGGCCCACCCTAACAAAGTCCTCTTAAATGAATTACATCTGCAAAGACTCTCATTGCCAATAACTGCACATTTCTGAGTACTTAGGGTTAGGATTTTCACATGTCTTCTTTGAAGGGGACACAGTTCAACCCACAAGTACCAAGATCTCTTCCATTTCTAGCCATTGCTGTTTTCCATGCTGACAGGTGAAGGATGTCCTCAAAGACAAAGGCAATTGAAATGTTGCCATTGCCAAGACTAACAGTACCCATCAACCTACTGTGGTCCACTCAGAGGTCCATTAAGGGGCAGGGTTTCTTGATCTCATTTAATTCGAATGATGCTGTTCTGGCCAGGACATCTGTGCATGCCTGGTGCTAGGCAATGTACCTGCCTGTCTGGGTAAGTCTGTGGTTGGGTTCCAAAGCTTAGGACCTTGAGATTATTGTGTACTTTTTCTTCCCTGAATGTGTACATGCTAGGTTGCTTCAGTTGTGTCCGACTCTTTGTGACCCTATGGACTGTAGCCTCCTCTGTCCATGGGATTCTCTAGGCAAGAATACTGGAGTGGGTTTCCATGCCCTTCCCCAAGGGATCTTCCTGACCTAGGGCTCAAACCCTTGTCTCTCATGTCTCTTGCACTGGCAGGCAGGTTCTTTATCACTAGTGCCACCTGGAAAGCCCTTTCTTCCCTAAAGAAAAGCAAATATTCTGGGTTGTTTCAGATGGAGCCTGAGTTTTCTGGTGGCTTCTCCTGATTGGGGTCAGATTAAGGACCCTGGATCCCTGGTGATGTCTGAATTGAAGGCTGGTCTTCTTTATGTGATACACCCTCGAACCAAATCCACTCAGTTCAGATGATATCACGACATTTGGATTTCTTTGGCTAGTACAGGAGTTATACAAAGAATTAAAATTTGATCTCCTGTTGGAATGAATTTATGAGTAGATGTTGGGAATAAACAGGAAGCCATTGCTTAGCTTTCCTTCATGATTCAAGGGGAAAATAATAACTGGTTTGATGAAAGCTCTAGAAAATGAGCTAGATTTTTTTTTTTCCAGTTTGGAGTTCTGGGGTTCATGTCACTGGAGTATCCCTTTAGACAAGACTGAAAAGAGTGCTTGTTCCTAGGAAAAGGATTCATACTCAACAGAGCACAGTGACACTCAATAGACTCTCACTTCCCCCACCCCACCTCCATCCAAACCGCATCAACAGCTGTCACTATATTAACAACTGTCATTTGACCCCACCTGGGAGGAATCAGAGGGCTTCCCTTCATTCTACTTCTCCTTGGCTGCTGTTTGGAGAGAGAATGAGCACCCATCTCTCCAGTTCTCCTTGGTTCTACTTCTCCCTTTCTTCATGCATCTGCAAAGTGGGTATCCTGGGGCGGGAGGGCAACATAGGCAAGGTCTCTGCTAAGCTTTGCATCTTTGAGAGAAGAATACCAGGTTATATTCACCTGAACCTCCAGCTTTCCCACAGCTCAGACAATAATGTCAGGTTTCAAGGAAATGGGCTTCCCTTGTAGCTCAGCTGGTAAAGAAGTCGCCCTCAATACGGGAGACTTGAATCCAATCCCTGGTTTGGGAAGATCCCTTGGAGAAAGGATAGGTTACCCATTTCAGTATTCTTGGGTTTCCCTGGTGGCTCAGACGGTAAAGAATCCACCTGAAACATGGGAGACCTGAGTTTGATCCCTAGGTTGGGAAGATGCCCTGGAGAAGGGAAAGGCTACCCACTCCATTATTCTTGGCTCATCCATGGGTCTCAGAGTCGGACACAACTGAGTGACTTTCACTTCACTTCCTCCCACCCCCAGATCAATCAATCTTCCCTTTCCATGCTGACCCCTCCCACAGGTCCCATGTATCCCTGCTGTCAATGCACTGGGGCTGGGGGACCTCTGCAAGAACTCACCAGTAAGTACCCAAACCGTGGCTAAGGAAGGATGGATTTTGGGTGTGGCTCAAAGGCTGTCATTTGAGGGGTCAAAGCAAAGGAGATCTCCATTCAAGGTCATAGCACACTTCTACCCTCGTAGGGATTTCATGAGTGTCCCGAGCCCTCTCCTGTCTCTTGTTCATTGGCTTTCTCCTAAGGCCCTGTGTTGTAGACAAAGCCATGACGACAATTTCCTTTTAGAGAGGCAGAAATGGAGCTAGGAGATGGATATGGCTTTCAGCAGGAATCAGAGCTGACCTATGAGTGAGGGGACATGGAACATTAAGTCAGGGTGGCCCCACAGCTGTGGAACTCTAACCTCAGAGCTGGGTCCAGCAGTGACTTCCCCTCATGGAGTCTCGGCTTCCTCAACTGTAAAAAAGGCCTACTGCTTCTTTTGAGACATGGCTAGGGTCTATCTAGGCAGCATCCTTTTGATAGTACCTGGACAATTATTTTTTAAAAATTAACTTTCTGGCCCTATTATTCAAATGACTTACTGATTCAGTGCATGAATGGAAATAAAAGTTAAGATATATGCATGACTATTATAGTGACCTCAAGGCTCAGAAAACAAAATCATTTTCCAAAATGTCCTCAGAGTCAGAGAGAACAGGACCTATGATCTGGCTCCACTTCCGAGCCATTTATGATTTGTGTTTGAATGTTCCCACAACTGTCCCACATTTGCCAAATGAGCTAGTAACACCTACGGCGCAGGCGTTGCAAAGTGACGATGGGGGAGTGGGTAGTTGTGGCAGACTTAAAGGTATCTTATAAGCTGGCTGGGTTTTCTGTTTACACACAGTTTAAACAAAGAGCCAAACTGTCACTGAGGAAAGTGACAGTGCTTCTCTTTGGGGATTTCTATGTTTTGTTTCTTCATCAAGAAACTCTGAAGTTCAGAGCATTACGTTACTTATTTGTCCAGAAATAGCGTGGCAGAGTGGAGGGGGTAATGTGACAGAATTTGGACGAAGAGGAAATGTGATGTGTAAAGACAGCACTGACACAGTGTAAGAGGGTCGGGGGATTACTGAACAAATGTTGGATTTTACTGCAGGCTGAATCTATTGTCTGAGAAAACAGAAATCTGTTTTAGTCTCCCAAAGGTTTCCCTGTTCATTTTACTTGACAAATCATTTGTTCTCTTCCAGCCTGTGTGTATTTGAGGGGTCAAAGCAAAGGAGATCTCCATTCAAGGTCATAGCACACTTCTACCCTCGTAGGGATTTCATGAGTGTCCCGAGCCCTCTCCTGTCTCTTGTTCATTGGCTTTCTCCTAAGGCCCTGTGTTGTAGACAAAGCCATGACGACAATTTCCTTTTAGAGAGGCAGAAATGGAGCTAGGAGATGGATATGGCTTTCAGCAGGAATCAGAGCTGACCTATGAGTGAGGGGACATGGAACATTAAGTCAGGGTGGCCCCACAGCTGTGGAACTCTAACCTCAGAGCTGGGTCCAGCAGTGACTTCCCCTCATGGAGTCTCGGCTTCCTCAACTGTAAAAAAGGCCTACTGCTTCTTTTGAGACATGGCTAGGGTCTATCTAGGCAGCATCCTTTTGATAGTACCTGGACAATTATTTTTTAAAAATTAACTTTCTGGCCCTATTATTCAAATGACTTACTGATTCAGTGCATGAATGGAAATAAAAGTTAAGATATATGCATGACTATTATAGTGACCTCAAGGCTCAGAAAACAAAATCATTCTCCAAAATGTCCTCAGAGTCAGAGAGAACAGGACCTATGATCTGGCTCCACTTCCGAGCCATTTATGATTTGTGTTTGAATGTTCCCACAACTGTCCCACATTTGCCAAATGAGCTAGTAACACCTACGGCGCAGGCGTTGCAAAGTGACGATGGGGGAGTGGGTAGTTGTGGCAGACTTAAAGGTATCTTATAAGCTGGCTGGGTTTTCTGTTTACACACAGTTTAAACAAAGAGCCAAACTGTCACTGAGGAAAGTGACAGTGCTTCTCTTTGGGGATTTCTATGTTTTGTTTCTTCATCAAGAAACTCTGAAGTTCAGAGCATTACGTTACTTATTTGTCCAGAAATAGCGTGGCAGAGTGGAGGGGGTAATGTGACAGAATTTGGACGAAGAGGAAATGTGATGTGTAAAGACAGCACTGACACAGTGTAAGAGGGTCGGGGGATTACTGAACAAATGTTGGATTTTACTGCAGGCTGAATCTATTGTCTGAGAAAACAGAAATCTGTTTTAGTCTCCCAAAGGTTTCCCTGTTCATTTTACTTGACAAATCATTTGTTCTCTTCCAGCCTGTGTGTCTGAAAGAAAGTCACCCGGAACAGAGTGAAAGCCCTTTCAGCAGGCCCCACCTATGCTGTTCTTAAGGCCTGTGTCTACTTTTCAAAGTAAATTGCTTTTCCCCAACAACCATGCTGTGCACAGAGACTGGGCTTCAGTTATCTCATCTTAATTTGGAGTATCTTCTAGTTTAAAACACTGACAAGTAGGTGACTGAATCTAAGAAACCTGGAAAGATTTGCAAGTTTATATTACGCATGTTTTCCACTGAAGAAAGCTCTGTGTATGTGTGTGTGCAAAATAAATTTAGAGGATACTTCAGACTTTTCAGCTTCCCTACTGGCTTCCCAGACGGTAAAGAATCTGCCTACAGTTCAGGAGAACTGGCTTCAATCTCTGGGTCTGGAAAATCCCATGGAAAAGGGCATGACAACCCATTTCAATATTCTTGCCTGGGAAATCCCATGGATAGAGGAGCCTGTGGGCCACAGTTCATGGGATTGCAAAGAGTTGGACACGACTGAGCGATCCTCACTTTTCAAGCTTTTTACTATAGAGAAATGAATTCCAATTCATCAATGCTAATTCAAACAACCACTCTGGAAGGAATGCAATCCTTCCCCCAACTCCAGCTCCCCAGATTATCACTCACTTGAGCCTTCTCCATCAGATACACACTTCATCTTTCTATCAATACAGCAGAAATGCATCCAATGACTCATGCGAAGCTACCTACTGGGAAAATCAGGATTAAAACTTAGTAATGTTAAGAATAGGAGAGTATGTCATTAAGATTGTACAGACATCAAGAGGCTAACACAGGAATATTAAGGACAAATTTATTGCAACAAATTCAACAACAAAAGTAAAATAAATAAATTCCCTGTGAACCACAGCTTAGATTGACTCCACCCAAGGCTAGTGAGAATGCAGAGCCATCAGGGTTCTTATTCACTGATGAGGGAAATGTAAATTGGTATAGTTACTTTAGGAAAAGTGTTTTACAGTCTTATGATTTTGGTGTCAGGTTTTAAAACTCTTTGCCTCTCCACAGAGCCCAAAGATTGTCTCACACAATTTTCTCTGAAAGTTTTGCATTTCACATCTAAATCTGTGACTGTTTTGAGTTAGTCTTTGTAGAGGGTGTGAGGTTTACGTTGAAGTTCCTGTAATAATATGCAAGTAGATTAACTACCTGGTGGAATAAAACTCAAAACTCTGTTAAGGATGGTAGTCAAATCTAGACACTCAATAAAGTGGTGGCTATAGTGTACAGGATAATCTGTACACACTTGTGTATATAAGATAATTTGCATAAATACATGTGAAGAAGAAGGAAAATATGTAAATAAACTCCAGAATGACAGAGATGATGAAATAGGAAAACAATGACTGTAAGACTACTATAAATAGGGCTTCCCCTGGTGGTCCAGTGGGTAAGGACACCGCCTTGCAGTGCAAGGGGCGCCAGTTTGATCCCTGGCCTGGGAAGATCCCACGTGCCGCGGAGCGGCTGGACTGATGTGTCCAAGTACCGAGCCAGAGCTCTGGACCGCATGCGCCCAGAGCCGGCGCTCTACAACGACAGACGCCACCACGATGGGAGGCCCACAGGAGCCAAAGAACAAAGACGGATGAACATAGAGAAACGAAAGGCCAATAGAAGTGGCCCGCCTACTCCCCTCCCTCCCCAACCTGACCCCCGCCCAAAATAAATAAATTAATAATAAAAAAAAAAAAAGATGGAACAAGAATTTCTCATTAGCCACCAGTCTTCCCAGGTGGCTCAGTGTAAAGAATCCATCTGCCAAACATGAGATGCAGATTTGGTCCCTGGATCGGGAAGGGAATGGTAACCCACTCCAGTACTCTTGCCTCAAGAATTCCATGGACAGAGGAGCCTGGTGGGCTATAGTCTATGGGGTCACAAAGAGTTGGACACAATTGAGAGACTAAACAACAACAAATTAGCCAAATGGAAACCAAGAAAAGAACCAAAGAGGACTTCCCTGGTGGTCCACTGGTTAAGACTCCATGCTCCCAATGCAAGGGGCATGGGTTCAATCTCTGTCTCAAAACATTGAAAAGAGTTGAAAGTTTTATAAGAAGTTATCAGAGGAGGATTTTTTCCCCCAACCTAGAACCCAGACCAGAACAGGAAAATTTCCTCACAGTCTTTCTTTACCAGAAGATAAAATTTCCTAGTTCGTTGTTTTACTGAGAGTGTAGCCCTTCAACCTTCCTCTTCTTTTTTTATTCCCCACACCTTTTGTCTCCCATAGCCACAAAATACAACCCTCTTGGTTATTAAGACTGATGAACGCCCCCAAGTCAGCTGTTACTGGGGCTTTCACATGTTTCTGGGGTCCAGCTTCTTTTTCATTTTTGGCCTTTGAGCATTTCCCTTAGTTTTGTACATGCTCAGCTACACATTTCAAGTATGTTGGTGACATTTTGTTTAACATTCTAGGGGTTTTGAGGCCAGAGGATTCTCAGATTATCTAGTTTCCATGTTTCTGGAACCTGAAGCCTACCATATAATTTTTCACTTATTTTAGACTACTATAAATAGGGCTTCCCTGGTGGTCCAGTGGGTAAGGACACCGTGCAGGCAGGCGCCGGTTTGATCCCTGGCCTGGGAAGATCCCACGTGCCGCGGAGCGGCTGGACTGATGTGTCCAATTACCGAGCCAGAGCTCTGGACCGCATGCGCCCAGAGCCGGCGCTCTACAACGACAGACGCCACCACGATGGGAGGCCCACAGGAGCCAAAGAACAAAGACGGATGAACATAGAGAAACGAAAGACCAATAGAAGTGGCCCGCCTGCTCCCCTCCCTCCCCAACCTGACCCCCGCCCAAAATAAATAAATTAATAATAAAAAAAAAAAAAGATGGAACAAGAATTTCTCATTAGCCACCAGTCTTCCCAGGTGGCTCAGTGTAAAGAATCCATCTGCCAAACATGAGATGCAGATTTGGTCCCTGGATCGGGAAGGGAATGGTAACCCACTCCAGTACTCTTGCCTCAAGAATTCCATGGACAGAGGAGCCTGGTGGGCTATAGTCTATGGGGTCACAAAGAGTTGGACACAATTGAGAGACTAAACAACAACAAATTAGCCAAATGGAAACCAAGAAAAGAACCAAAGAGGACTTCCCTGGTGGTCCACTGGTTAAGACTCCATGCTCCCAATGCAAGGGGCATGGGTTCAATCTCTGTCTCAAAACATTGAAAAGAGTTGAAAGTTTTATAAGAAGTTATCAGAGGAGGATTTTTTCCCCCAACCTAGAACCCAGACCAGAACAGGAAAATTTCCTCACAGTCTTTCTTTACCAGAAGATAAAATTTCCTAGTTCGTTGTTTTACTGAGAGTGTAGCCCTTCAACCTTCCTCTTCTTTTTTTATTCCCCACACCTTTTGTCTCCCATAGCCACAAAATACAACCCTCTTGGTTATTAAGACTGATGAACGCCCCCAAGTCAGCTGTTACTGGGGCTTTCACATGTTTCTGGGGTCCAGCTTCTTTTTCATTTTTGGCCTTTGAGCATTTCCCTTAGTTTTGTACATGCTCAGCTACACATTTCAAGTATGTTGGTGACATTTTGTTTAACATTCTAGGGGTTTTGAGGCCAGAGGATTCTCAGATTATCTAGTTTCCATGTTTCTGGAACCTGAAGCCTACCATATAATTTTTCACTTATTTTATGGGTTCAAGCTACATTGCTCTAATAAAAAGCCCCCTCACTTAGAGCCAGGCAGCTTTGGGTGTGAATTCCAGCTCTGGTGTTCACTGTCATATAACTCTGAGCAAGTGACAAACCTCTCAGACTTATTTTCTATATGAGTTTTTATGAATCACAATCCAAGGTTTTCAAGTTTGTTATAAAGATAATCTCAATTCTAAATACAAGGCACAAAAAGGGAAAGGCACAGTTATCATTATTCATTCTTCAAATACTGAGTGCTCACTTTCAGGTATACCCTGTAAGTGTTAGGAATAATAGACAATAAATACATGACTAATATCATTTTAATATAAATATATGTTTTATATATTACAATATTAGATTATATTATAAAATATTATATTATTGTATATTTATTAATAAAATATTATCAATTATAATAAAGCATATGTTATATAGTGTATATATTATATATATTCTATTATATTATATATATTTATATTTAGTATATTATAATATATATTTATAATGTGTAATAATTTATTTTATAATTTATGTTAATATATAATATATATTATATATATAATATATATAATATATTATATAAAATATATATTATAACAATATATATTAGAATATACAATGCATATAATATACATATTATATAGATTATATAGTATGTATATTATATAGTATATATTATATATAATAATATCATATTATTATATATTATAATATAATATATGATATATTATACATATTACATAATATATAAATAACAATACAATATATAATGATATATTATATATAATATAAGCTATGCATTATATATTATATGTATATCACATATTATATAATATCTATATAATATGTTACATATCATAATATATATTATTCAGGGGTTTTGTTGTTTTATAACATATATAATAATATAAAATATAATATTTTATAAATAGCATTTATAATTTATAATAATTTATATTTATAATATATATTTTATATGACATAAAATATATTATATACTATTTATCACATAATATGTATTACATATATTATATAATCATTATAAGTTATGAATATCATAAATTTAAATATTATTTATAAAATGTTATACACACACACACATATATTTGCCATAAAACAACAAAATCCCCCGAAGTTTAACTGCACTGACAAAAAGGGTAATGGGGCCAAGACTGACCATAGAGATAGAGTGAGCTCTTCTGGTTAGGTGATGGGAGATTCCTACTGATGGTGTGACATTCAATTTAAAATATGAATGAAGTCAAGAATAAAACACTTAGATGAGGCATGATGGTTGTACAATCTGTGAATCTTCAAAAAAAAAAAAAAACTGAGGTGTATACTTGAAGTGGGTGAATTCTGTGATGTGTGAATCATATCCAGAGGAAGTTTTTTTCTTATTTTGTTTTTAAAGTCTGAAAGAAGAGGAGAGAGCAAGGTGAAAATCTTTGGGAAGAAGCATTCCAGCTAGAGGGAACAGCAGTACAGAGACCCTGAGGCTGGAAGGGGCTTTCATCAGCTGGAGGAAGAGAGAGACTGGTGGTGGGAGGTTAGTGAGGAGGAGACGGTGAAGATCTAGACTGTGGTAGGGGACACCCCCTGCAGAGTTTTGCAGGTCAAGATGAATATCTGGGATTTTTTCAAATTGCAATGGGTGGCCCTTGAAAACATTTAATTGGAGAAATGATATCCAGTTTATGCTTTGAAACCATCCCTGTGCTTTCTGTATGGCAAGGGGATATATAGGAAGGCTAGACTATAAGCAGGGAGACCAGCAAAGGGAATACTTCACAAATAGTTTGAATGAAAGTCCTAGGTACTCTACTTCTGGTTTTGTCCTCTGTTCCTCAAACTCTCCTCTATTGATCATTTACTTTGTTCTGAGAGCAGAGGCCACTGCAGCAGAGGGACTCATGAGAGGTAGAAGATGCGTGCTCCACCACTACCCACAAGGAAAAAGGTTACCGTAGTAAGTGGACCTTCACCTCGCCTTTGGCTTACAGTAACTTGGACTCCTCCTACAGGAGGGTTTCAGGCTACAAGAAGGGGTCAGGAGGGTTTCCTTGGCTAGGCTGGGGTTTGTCAATTTTTCTCCCCATCTTAGCCACTGCTTGGAACCATTCTGAACTACCTCTGTTTCTCTTTAAGAACTAAGTCAAAATCTCCCATAAGGAGGAAAATACATGGCAGATGCTCAGCTACACAAAAATCTGTAATTTTACAAATCAGGCAGCTTTGCTCCTTTATATAAATTATCAGAAGCATGACCTTTGGAATCAGATAAAATTCGGTTTAACCACAAGCTCTGCCACTTAGTGAGTGACGTAGGGGTAGTTTTAAAATTTTTTTTAGTAAAATGAGGGACAACAATATCTATGCTTTATTGAGTATTTAAATGTGTATTTGCCTGTAAATCACTTAGCATAATGCCTGATACATGGTAAGGATTCCAAAATGGCATTATTATTATTACTTAGTGTAATAATTAGTGAGTTGTGTTACTTTAACAAAGGGAAAAATACTCTTAAAAAGCTTAAGTCTACTTACCTTTAAAAGATATGAACCTGTTAACTACCACATGAAGTTAGAAATACTCTATGGCATCTAGGATAATAATTAATTTTTTTCTTGTAATAAAATCAGTTTAAAATAAAGTTAATAATTATAAAATCTTTAGGAAATTTTTTATTTTAGAATTCAGAAAGTATAAATTAGCCCCTTCATAAACTATTCATAATTCAAAACTATTATGGACTATGGACTTCGTTATGTTTAATAGTCCCAAAATGAAAATCAAACTCGTAGTTTCAAAATTTGAAGTATGAACACATGTATGATGTTACAGCTATCTGATGGAATCTTAGGTATACTTTCAAAAATTCACATTTCCAGAGAATTTTAATGATACTGGAAAATGTTATATTGCAAGTAGAAAAGTAGGGTATCAAGAGCATATACATTGTTTATGATATGTATACAAGGTATCTGTGTTGGATATATGCCAAGAAATTAGTGAGGGCCTTCCCCTCTATCAACTCATGGCATGGCATTGATGGAATACTCTGGTCTGAAAAAATTGAAAAAAAAAAAGGAAAAGTCTATCCAAGTGAACAAAAAAGGAAAAAGAAATTATAAACATGTCTGCTTTCCTAAGGAAGGGTTTCTTACTAGTATTTTTTATTCTCTTTAGTGATTCCCGTATAAGTATTCCACAGGCCCTTTGCAGTGTGGAGTCCATGTGTTCTAATTGAGTCAGTGGTGTATCAATGAAATACCATCAACTAACCACCTTGCATGTGTAACAGTCTGAAAGGCTTTAGTGAAATTCCCAGCATATGTTTTAAGTCAGGATTTCCCAAAAGAAGCATGACCTTTGGAATCAGATAAAATTCGGTTTAACCACAAGCTCTGCCACTTAGTGAGTGACGTAGGGTAGTTTTAAAATTTTTTTTAGTAAAATGAGGGACAACAATATCTATGCTTTATTGAGTATTTAAATGTGTATTTGCCTGTAAATCACTTAGCATAATGCCTGATACATGGTAAGGATTCCAAAATGGCATTATTATTATTACTTAGTGTAATAATTAGTGAGTTGTGTTACTTTAACAAAGGGAAAAATACTCTTAAAAAGCTTAAGTCTACTTACCTTTAAAAGATATGAACCTGTTAACTACCACATGAAGTTAGAAATACTCTATGGCATCTAGGATAATAATTAATTTTTTTCTTGTAATAAAATCAGTTTAAAATAAAGTTAATAATTATAAAATCTTTAGGAAATTTTTTATTTTAGAATTCAGAAAGTATAAATTAGCCCCTTCATAAACTATTCATAATTCAAAACTATTATGGACTATGGACTTAGTTATGTTTAATAGTCCCAAAATGAAAATCAAACTCGTAGTTTCAAAATTTGAAGTATGAACACATGTATGATGTTACAGCTATCTGATGGAATCTTAGGTATACTTTCAAAAATTCACATTTCCAGAGAATTTTAATGATACTGGAAAATGTTATATTGCAAGTAGAAAAGTAGGGTATCAAGAGCATATACATTGTTTATGATATGTATACAAGGTATCTGTGTTGGATATATGCCAAGAAATTAGTGAGGGCCTTCCCCTCTATCAACTCATGGCATGGCATTGATGGAATACTCTGGTCTGAAAAAATTGAAAAAAAAAAAGGAAAAGTCTATCCAAGTGAACAAAAAAGGAAAAAGAAATTATAAACATGTCTGCTTTCCTAAGGAAGGGTTTCTTACTAGTATTTTTTATTCTCTTTAGTGATTCCCATATAAGTATTCCACAGGCCCTTTGCGGTGTGGAGTCCATGTGTTCTAATTGAGTCAGTGGTGTATCAATGAAATACCATCAACTAACCACCTTGCATGTGTAACAGTCTGAAAGGCAGAGTTCCTGAGAATCAGATATCCATAGTGCCAGGCAGACAGCAGGCATATGTCTTCTAAAAGGGGCTATTTGAAATCTCCATTAGAGGTAGTACTATTAGCGGTCACATTCAGCCTTCCAAGACTCTAAAAGCAGTGGCAGAGGAAAATTAAATATACGTAACGCAAGCAACTTGTGCTGTGAGCATTCAGTATGCCGTTATTCTTCAATAGAATTGTTCTGATTCAAAGTTTATGATGTATAAGTCTTATGATCCAGTATTTCTCATTTCAAAGAGTAACCTCATTCTTTCAAACTACTACATAAAACCACAGTGCATTTAACTGATTGAATGAAATTTAATTCCTTAACTTTAAATTCTAAGAGGAGAAAAAGCCACTTTGAAGAAAATCTTTGTTTAGATAGCATAAAAGCAGAGGCCTTCTTGGTAGTAATACAGACAGTCATGACTTGTGTTATTACACATACCCCATCAGTCAAAAGTCAACTTCTTTAGAATACTAACTGTTGTTGCTTTGGCTAAAATTTGAGTCTTTCATTAGAGTAAAATTGTGTCTGACATTTCATAAAGCTTAAATGCAAACAAAAATGATTAATCACATTCACAAACATGCAAACTTACATTCCAACCACAATATTAAAAAGGTATATTACATTTGAGACAAAGTGGCAAAACCAGAATTTTTAATTGCCAAGAATTTCATGTAGCAAGTTTGTTTGTTCAATAATATAATAAACCAGGAATATTACATTGGCAGAAGTGGAGTTAAAGAACATAAAATATTACTCTAGATAAGAAAGCAATGGGATCACTTTCAAGAGCCTCATAGAAAGCTTGTAATTTAAAATGCTACTTTTTCATGATTACTGGGATTAGCATGTGTCTTTTCCATGATAAAAATCAGAGTACTTGGAGTATTACATACATTCAATTTTATGTGACAGATCATATTATAAAGATGTACTTTCCTAATTAAGCAATTGTTTTTAGCTCTTTTCATGCTTTGTCTGAATAGCTTAAGATATGTGGAAACAATCATACATATATACTCAAGGATGAAACTTTTTAGTAAGCATGCATGATATCTAATAAAATGGCACTTGAGGGAAATTATTACTTACCCTAAAGGAAAAAAAAATATATCACTGTTAAATTCCTGCCTTGGGGTTAAATTCTGATCTTGCATTAATCAAGTAGGTTTTTCAATTTCCTAGCTTTCGATGATCCTTTGTAACCTTCCTATTTTCCTGTAGATATTTCAGGCAAGCTCTCACACGTTAATAATCCGCCTGGGATGCCCGGACACCGCAGGTTCGATAAATGATGTATAAGTCTTATGATCCAGTATTTCTCATTTCAAAGAGTAACCTCATTCTTTCAAACTACTACATAAAACCACAGTGCATTTAACTGATTGAATGAAATTTAATTCCTTAACTTTAAATTCTAAGAGGAGAAAAAGCCACTTTGAAGAAAATCTTTGTTTAGATAGCATAAAAGCAGAGGCCTTCTTGGTAGTAATACAGACAGTCATGACTTGTGTTATTACACATACCCCATCAGTCAAAAGTCAACTTCTTTAGAATACTAACTGTTGTTGCTTTGGCTAAAATTTGAGTCTTTCATTAGAGTAAAATTGTGTCTGACATTTCATAAAGCTTAAATGCAAACAAAAATGATTAATCACATTCACAAACATGCAAACTTACATTCCAACCACAATATTAAAAAGGTATATTACATTTGAGACAAAGTGGCAAAACCAGAATTTTTAATTGCCAAGAATTTCATGTAGCAAGTTTGTTTGTTCAATAATATAATAAACCAGGAATATTACATTGGCAGAAGTGGAGTTAAAGAACATAAAATATTACTCTAGATAAGAAAGCAATGGGATCACTTTCAAGAGCCTCATAGAAAGCTTGTAATTTAAAATGCTACTTTTTCATGATTACTGGGATTAGCATGTGTCTTTTCCATGATAAAAATCAGAGTACTTGGAGTATTACATACATTCAATTTTATGTGACAGATCATATTATAAAGATGTACTTTCCTAATTAAGCAATTGTTTTTAGCTCTTTTCATGCTTTGTCTGAATAGCTTAAGATATGTAAAAAACAATCATACATATATACTCAAGGATGAAACTTTTTAGTAAGCATGCATGATATCTAATAAAATGGCACTTGAGGGAAATTATTACTTACCCTAAAGGAAAAAAAAATATATCACTGTTAAATTCCTGCCTTGGGGTTAAATTCTGATCTTGCATTAATCAAGTAGGTTTTTCAATTTCCTAGCTTTCGATGATCCTTTGTAACCTTCCTATTTTCCCTGTAGATATTTCAGGCAAGCTCTCACACGTTAAATAATCCGCCTGCAATGCAGGACACCCAGGTTCGATCCTTGTGTTAGGAAAATACCCTGGAGCAGGGGATGGCAACTCATGCCAGTATTTTTGCCTGGACAATCAATGGACAGAGGATCCTGATGGGCTATGGTCCATGGCTCGCAAGAGTTGGACATGACTGAGTGACTAACACTTTTCACTTTTATTTTCTCAAATTTGAGAGGACACTTAATACAATAAAACTCCCACTTAGATGGTAAAATATATTAATTCTAATATTATATAAAGTAAATCTGATTCATTTTCTGGACAAGCACTACATTCTAAACTACCCAACTCAAATGAAACCACGCTCTGTGGCAAACAATTTCTTTTCTCATTATGCAATCAATGTTACCTTCAATAAGGCAATTCCCAGAGAGCCTTTGGCCATCACAGTTGTCTTTCAAACAAAGTTCTAAATCTGTAGATCATGCAAAAGGGTATGATTTCCTTAGCAGTTAGTTAAGGAAATCAAAAATACGGATGCATGCTCAAAAGAATATGAGTTTTTAAGAAGTCTTATCTAATTAGCAGACCGCTCCCTTCAAATACCCCCACATTCAGTGATCTAAGAAACTGAAATACAAATGGGAAAAAATGAGTCTGTGAAGGTAAAGGTATAAAATTATGCAACAATCCTCAGACTCTTCATTCTTATTTCCAGAATGTGAAGGAATTACAGCTAACAGAATATAACCTTATTTCTTTAGAGGAAAGTAGATGAACAAGTATTTATACTTCTAAAATTATTTACAGTGTTGATTAATGCTCCTCAGCAAATAATGAAGATCATTTCATTTGTTTTGGATATGCAAACTAACCTGGAAAATCTATAAAAATACCTTTATCACCAGTAAGCTAATCGGTATAGGAAAACATTGTGTAAAAGAAAAGGAATATTACTTGATAAACACATATGAATAGACCTATTTCAGTAAGAACAATCTATCATATTTTATAAAAAAGCTTTCTATTTTAAACATCATCATTACTCAATCACAAGTAAAATATGATCAATAAACGCTTTCAAAATTTCAAATAAAAGCCACTGCAGTTTCCTCACAAGGAATATTTGTTTTCAATCGTCCTTTTTGTCTGAGGTACTCTCTTCACGACTTTCAGGGCTGACTTTATTACTTACAACTGAGGGAGTTGCTGGAACTTCTGGTAATGAAAACACATGGCTCGTCTGGAGGTCTAAGTAGGTTGTAAATATCTTAGCGTATTCTGGATGCTTCAGGGCAAAACTTTTAAATTCTTCTAAAAGAGAAGAAAAAACAAAGTCCAATAAACTGAAGTCAATGATGCAGATTAACATATGATCTTAATAATAATGATTGCAAAAGTCTATTACTCAACCCTTATAAATTACACAACAGCTTTGGCAGATAGTTTTTTCCATTATCTAGTCAGCTTGAAGATCCACATACTTGATTCCAGGGGAGATAAGCTAGAGAATTTGTGCATATTGTATTCTGGGAGAATGTTCACAGCAACGTTATTCATAATAGGTGAAAAACGGAAACAATTCAAATGTTTGTTAACAGCTGAAATGGAGGAATAAATCATGACATATTCATGGAACATAATGCTGTACAGCAAAGAAGATGAATGAATAGCTATGTTGTAACTATATGAATAAATCTTAAAACCATAATGTTGAATGAAAAAAGCCAGATACTAAAGAACACATGTTGTATGCGGCCATTATGCAAAATTCAAAAATTTAGGCAAAATTAAAACATATTTAAAATTTGTACTTTTGTGGTGAAATACTAAAGCAAACCAGGCAGAGATTTCTTTTTAAGTCAGGTCAGAGGTTCCCTCAAGACAGAGGAAGGGGCTATATTTGGGAAAGGGCATATGGAGGCTTCTAGAGCTATTGAAAATCTCCATTTCTTGACCTGAGTGGTAGTTACACAAGTGTTCATAAACCTTTATTATGCTTTATGTTTATGTTTTATTGTTTGTATAATTTTATTATTCTCTATAACAAAAACATCTAACAACTTATCACCCAGGGGTTTCTACTACTGGCTTTTAAAATGATTTTAATTTTTAATTCTGGTAAACCACGATGAAAAGCTGAGCCCTGACTTATGATCAGTAAGGACAAACAGAGTGTACTTGTATAATAATTATATCACACCACCTTATCTCAAGTGTTTTAGGTTTGGGACGTGAGGTAGAGTATACAAACTAACTTACTAAATTAACCGTCGGAATTTGAACCTCAAGGCCCCAGTTGCCTGAAGTTTCTGAAATATGATGCTACCCTCAACTTTGAAATTTCTCTCTCCTCTTCTGTTTGGATGGAGAAAGATTTATGGAGTTTACATAGCAAAGGGAGTCTAGTCTTTAAATCAGCTTGCTATATGACCCTCTAATAAAAGGCTTTTAACCTAATATCCTATTTCTATCGATTCATTTAAAAATATCCTCTGATAATCGATTGTGTACTTCATGGCAATCAGATTACCCAGCAACTCTTGAAGACAGAAGCATCTTTGAGCCAAGATCATCTTTGCAATTACAATATTGTTTTGCATCAACAGAGCATTTTATATATTACTTTTTAATTAATGTTATTTTTAAATCTGGCAAGCTATTAATTGCTCTTTCTTCACATCCAAATTAAAAACTTACCTGTATGAGTCTATTTCAAAGATGAAGACACAGAGAACATAAGAGGCTTTTAAAGATATGTGGGCAGGAGAGTTCTACTGAAACTATGAGCTTTAATTTTAAGATGCGCTCTGGTTGAAAGATCAAGCGCTCTGTCCTCTCTGGGGATGCCAGTGCATTAAAGAGTAACTCATTTTAGAACCGCTGTGAGCTGGTGATAAGTAGAATTTAGGCATCAATTTTTGGCTAAAGCAAAACTAAAATGAAAACAAATTAAATGATCACATTTAAATAATCTAAATGGCCACATTCATGATACTTTTCTATACCTATTCTTTCCTAAAATCAAGTGGGCTTGCATAATATTGGGGAAGAGGAGATATTCTGTGTATTTTAAAAAAGAAAAATGTTGAACCTCAAAATCAACGAAGATTTCTCTAAAAAAATGATTAAAATTGACAGGTGAAAATTTGACTCGCTACAAGTAATTCTTACTGCTAGCTTCCATTGAGATAGTAATTCCAGATAGTTTTTCAAAATTAATTTGGGAACTTCCTTGTGGTCCAGTAGTTAAGACATCACCTTCCAATGCAGAGGGTGTGGGTTTAATCCCTGGTCAGGGAGCAAAGATCCCACATGCCTTGGGGCCATGAAAAGCCAAACATGAAACAGAAGCAATATTGTAACAAATTCAATAAAGACTTTGAAAATGGTCCACATTAAACAAATCTTAAAAAGAATGCTAAAAATATCTGGTAGCTTGGGTAATAGTCTTAATTATGCAATGAAAATTGTCAGAGAATTAGTACAGATGGGGTTTAAGACTCAAGTTTTATATCAGTATATAATTCCCATTTTATCCTTTCTTTCTTTTTTTAAACGAACTTCACAGAGTAAGTGCCTAAGCATTTAATTATCTAAAATAGAAGAAAGGATAGCCAAAATGACAGTAATTAAAAACAGAGAAGGAGAGTAGTATGTGACCTAATTTCCCCATCCTTTGGAAGTTATCAGGCTGAAACTCTGAGCACTGGAAGGAAAAAGGCATTCAAGAGGAATCTGGCAAGCTATTAATTGCTCTTTCTTCACATCCAAATTAAAACTTACCTGTATGAGTCTATTTCAAAGATGAAGACACAGAGAACATAAGAGGCTTTTAAAGATATGTGGGCAGGAGAGTTCTACTGAAACTATGAGCTTTAATTTTAAGATGCGCTCTGGTTGAAAGATCAAGCGCTCTGTCCTCTCTGGGGATGCCAGTGCATTAAAGAGTAACTCATTTTAGAACCGCTGTGAGCTGGTGATAAGTAGAATTTAGGCATCAATTTTTGGCTAAAGCAAAACTAAAATGAAAACAAATTAAATGATCACATTTAAATAATCTAAATGGCCACATTCATGATACTTTTCTATACCTATTCTTTCCTAAAATCAAGTGGGCTTGCATAATATTGGGGAAGAGGAGATATTCTGTGTATTTTAAAAAAGAAAAATGTTGAACCTCAAAATCAACGAAGATTTCTCTAAAAAAATGATTAAAATTGACAGGTGAAAATTTGACTCGCTACAAGTAATTCTTACTGCTAGCTTCCATTGAGATAGTAATTCCAGATAGTTTTTCAAAATTAATTTGGGAACTTCCTTGTGGTCCAGTAGTTAAGACATCACCTTCCAATGCAGAGGGTGTGGGTTTAATCCCTGGTCAGGGAGCAAAGATCCCACATGCCTTGGGGCCATGAAAAGCCAAACATGAAACAGAAGCAATATTGTAACAAATTCAATAAAGACTTTGAAAATGGTCCACATTAAACAAATCTTAAAAAGAATGCTAAAAATATCTGGTAGCTTGGGTAATAGTCTTAATTATGCAATGAAAATTGTCAGAGAATTAGTACAGATGGGGTTTAAGACTCAAGTTTTATATCAGTATATAATTCCCATTTTATCCTTTCTTTTTTTTTTTTTAAACGAACTTCACAGAGTAAGTGCCCTAAGCATTTAATTATCTAAAATAGAAGAAAGGATAGCCAAAATGACAGTAATTAAAAACAGAGAAGGAGAGTAGTATGTGACCTAATTTCCCCATCCTTTGGAAGTTATCAGGCTGAAACTCTGAGCACTGGAAGGAAAAAGGCATTCAAGAGGAATCTCCTTCTGGCCCACAGGAGAAGACCAGGAGAGATAAGCAATGTCTATGGCCATATCAAAGCTCCACCGACTTGTGCTTCTCAAGGACACTGTTAAATATGTTGGAAATGGACGAACCATTCCTTCAGCCCTTGCAGGACTTATTTTTTAAATTTAATTTTATCTTATTTTATTTTTTGCTTTTACATAGTTTTGTTGTTTACAAATTAAATTTTATTTTTATTGAATTTAATTATTTTTGTTTTTAGGGCAAACCTTGGGGCACGTGGGATCTCAGTTCCCCGACCTGCACCCCCTGCTTTGGAAGGGCAAAATTCTAGCCACTGGAATTCCAGGGTAGTCCCCAGGGCACTTATTTTGATGTATGGACTTGAGCTATTGGAGAAAGGATGGCTACTCTTGGAGGGGCCTGACGCCTGGCTTCAAGGTCTTTCTCCACAATGTCCCTTCCTCACAGGGCTGCTGTCAACATGACAGGAGATAATGAACGTGAAAGTTCACCTAAGCTATTAACAGGAAACATTAATAGATAGCTTAGCTATTGTTATTACTGTGGGTCCCTCAGCCTGTATTCCTCTACTGTGACTACAACTCTGACATTCTCTAGTGGATGACCTTAGGTAAGTCATTTAGATTCTTTGCACCTCAGTAACATAAGAATAATAAAGAATACTGATTAAATAGTCTTGGTGTAAAATAAATGGGGGCTTCCCTGATGGCTCAGCAGTAAAGAACTGCCTGCAATGCAGAAGACACTAGTTTGATTCCAGGGTCTGGAAGATCCCCTGGAGAAATGGTAATCCAGTCCAGTATACTTGCCCGGAAAACCCCATGGACAGAGGAGTCTACTAGGCCACAGTCCATGGGGTCACAAGAGTCAGACATGACTTACATACTAAACTACTACTGTTACCACCACCACCAAAGAATAGTGAATTAATATATGCATAAAATGTTTGAAGAGTGCTTAGCATATGGTAAGTCCCCAATAATTAGCTTCTACCAGTATACCACTACTATTATTGCTATCATCATCATTACTATCATTTCTATTATTAAGATGATAGAGGAGGGAAATAACACTCTTGTATAATGGTCAATCATCGTTTGAATGTCCTTCTTATTAACTAAAACAGGGGCCAAACTGCCTACTCACCATAGGAAATAGAATCCCCTTGAGCTATTTCCTTGAAGAGACCGGAAACATCAAGGTCAGGCACTCCAAGGGAAGCCTGCAGGATGGTGGAGAACTCTTCCTCTGTTATGAAGCCATCCTCATCAACATCGAAGAGCTGAAGGAGAAAGAAAAAGAGCCTAAGAATGGGCTCCTCCAGAGCAATGGAGAATAATCTTTGAAAATAAACTGTTGAGTAATTCAGACATTCACTGTGCCAGGGGCTCATTGACATATGTTCACATGTATGGTCTCTGCTGCCTTCATGATACTTATAGATCAGTGGTAGAAAGAGAGAGGATTAAAATAGGAGCTACAACCATGGTAAGCACAGAAGCACATGGGAGTCCTCTGTAGGACAGGATGAATCCTACCTGGAGAGATCACGGAAGGTTTTATGACATTTGAGTTGAGTCTTAAAACATGAAGAGATATTCCTGGAATATACAAGGATTGGCAGGTGATTTCCTGGGGCTCAAATCAGGAGAAAGACAAGCAGGAATCAGATTACGATGGATATACAAGGCCTCATCTAGCCTTGTAGGATGATGACGGAAAGGGCTGTGGGGTGACTGTGAACTGAGGGAGCTCTCTGAGGCAGCATGTGGAGGATGGACTGGGGGCAGAAGGTTGAAAAGACTAGAAGCAGGAAAAACAAGAGTCTAGGGTAAAGAAGCAGGAAGGAGGGGCTTCCCTGGTGGTCCAGTGGGTAAGGACACCACCTTGCAGTGCAAGGGGTGCCAGTTTGACCCCTGGCTTGAGAAGATCCCATGTGCCACAGAGTGGCTGGAACGATGTGTCCAACTACCGAGCTGGAGCTCTGGAGCGCATGCACCCAGAGCTGGTGCTCTGCAGCGAGGGAGGCCACTGTGATGGGAGGCCCACACAGGCCAAAGAACAAAGGATGGAAATGAATGAAAGATCAATAGAAGTGGCCAAAAAAAAAAGAAAAAAGTAGTTAATGTTAAAAAAAAAAAAAGCAGCAGGAAGGGGAGGAAAAGAGAAATTATAGAAAAGAAGCAAAACAGGGTTTATGTATCAGTGAGAGGTTTGTAGGGATGGAAAAGAAGGAGCCAATGATGGCTGAGGTGTTCGGGTTGAGCAAGTGGGTGAAAGTGGGTTACATTACTCAGAGTGGGATAACAGGTACCCAGTGAGATCAAGGGTTAGACCTGGAGAGGTTAAATTTGAGTCAGAAGTGTTGGGAGGAAGTAAGGTCCAGCACATCAGTGCTGGGGAGTGATGAGGCTTGAGATATGAATTCAGGAAAGCAATGAAACTATGAGTGTGTTTGGGTTTCTCTGTGGAAAATACACAAAGTCAGTCAGACTCCTGGGAACTATAAAGAGGTGAGGTGTGTGCAGAGAAGAGGAACCAGCAAAAACAACAACAACAAAAGCAGCCAGAGAGCTGGAGAAGCAGAAAGAAAGAGCATGTGTCTTGAAAGCTAGCGGCGGTTTTTAAGAAAGATGAAGAAACTCTGACTGTGGTAATGGCCAACAAGACGCCATAGGAAGGCCAAGTAAGAAGCAGAGCTTTGTTCGATTTGGCAACTAGGAGATCCTGACAGATGATAACGGGAATCAAGGAATGAGCAGATGTGAGATCCGGAGGCAAAAGCATGGGCTCTTCTTTTAAGAAATTATGGAGGGCTTCCCCGGTGGTCCAGGGGTTAAGAATCCACCTTGCAGTGTCTGGGACACCAGTGGGTAACATAACTCACTTTCACCCACTTGCTCAAGTCAGAAGACCTCAGCCACCATTTGCTCCTTATTTTCCATCATTACATACCTCTAACTGATATGTGAGTCATATCTTTGCTTCCTTATAAATTCTCATTTCCTGCCCTTCCTGGTTCTCCACCCTAGATTCTTAATTGTTTTTCCTGTTTGATCCGTGGTCCAGGAAGATTCCACATGCTGCAGGGCAACTAAGCCCATATGCCACAACTAATGAAGTCCACTCACCCTAGAGTCTGTGCTCCACAAGAAAAGGCACCACAATGAGAAGCCCACGCATTGCAACTAGAGGGTAGCCCCCATTCTCCACAACTAGAGACAAGCTTGCTCAGTGACAAAGACCCAGTGTAACCAAAAATAAATAAATGAATTTAAAACAGAACTTATGGAATAAAGGACAGGAGATAAATGTGGTAACAAACACACACAAAATGAGGCTGCCTTCAGAAACAGAGAGACTGAATACGTTTATAGGCAGAGGGGAAAGGACGGGATAGACTGAAAGTCAAGTTGCAAGTAAAGCGTAGTTGATGGATAATTAATATGCCATATACAATATCTTCTGCAGGGGATTCACATTTTTAAAACGATATCAACACTAACTCTTTGCAGGCACTGATCCAATGTGTTCAAACCCCTTTACATACTCACTTAATCCTAAATGACAGTCTACCTTAATAAGAGTCTTAAGTAAGGGAGGGGTGGTTATCAGTCCTATCTCATAGATGAGAAAGCTGAGGAACAAAGAAGCTGGGTAACTTTCCCAAGGTTACAGAGCTTGTCAGTGGTTGAGCCGGCACCCAAATGCAGGCAGATAACATCTAGAGCTCTTCCTGTTAAGGTATCCACTTCTGACCAAATACACAATCAAAAACAGGCATAGGGTAAGGTGTGGTAGTTGTGAAAAGAACAAGCAAATATTGAGTAGTGCTTTAACTGTCCATTAGGGTGGGAGGAGAAAAACAGAATTTGAAGTTGTGATTTGCTGCCCCTTGATGAGAAGGCGTGGACACCTTATCCATTGTCCACCACTCATCCCCTAACTGGAGGATAAGACAGTGGGAAAGTACAAGTGCATTAGCATTTGTCTTCACAAACGGTAGCCCCAGGGCTCTTTATGGGCCTTGGACTTCAGACATGAACTGGCAGGATTGTCACACCACTCTCTCCCATACATTCTAAGCTTTCTATAAAAGTCTCCCATTCCTAAACAATTCTCTCCAACTCATCAAATGGCCTAAACTCCTGTTATGCTTGTTGCTTTGACGGCTGCCCCTTCCGTATAAGCCCCCTTCACATGTCCTTCCTGAGGATTTCTACTTCTCCATCTCTCCTTTGTCACAAAACCCCATAAAAACCCCTCCATTTCCCTCAATTCCTCATCACTCCCAATAGTCTCTTTACTACAGAGTTCCCAGATTTCAGTTAAATCCCATCCTCTGGGCTCTGGTAGAAGGTTTAACATCCCAGTTTCCTTGGAGAAAGAGGGAGTGCTATCTCCCCAGTGCACAGAATGCTGCAGGACTCTGTATCTATTCAGCCAGTCTGTGTCTTTGGTTAGAGCATCTAATCCATTTACATTTAAAGCAAGTATTGATACATACGTTCCCACTGGCATTGTCTTAACTGTTTTGTTTTTGTTTTTATAGATCTTTTCCTTCTCTTGTGTTTCCTTCCTATAGAAGTCCCTACAACATCTGCTGTAAAGCTGGTTTGGTGATGCTGTATTCTCTTTTGCTTGTCTATAAAGTTTTTAATTTTTCCATCAATTTTTAAATGAGATCCTTGCTGGGTAGAGTAATCTTGGTTTTGAATAAAAACATCCTGTCTTTCTTAGCAAGCACATGATCCAAGACCACCAGGACCCTGCCTGGAATCTGAATGATGAAGAAAGTTGGAGTTTGTCACTCTGATTGCAGTGCCCAAGGGAGACCTGGAGCAGGCCTGCCTGGATCTCTGGATCTGACCAAATACACAATCAAAAACAGGCATAGGGTAAGGTGTGGTAGTTGTGAAAGAACAAGCAAATATTGAGTAGTGCTTTAACTGTCCATTAGGGTGGGAGGAGAAAAAGAATTTGAAGTTGTGATTTGCTGCCCTTGATGAGAAGGCGTGGACACCTTATCCATTGTCCACCACTCATCCCTAACTGGAGGATAAGACAGTGGGAAAGTACAAGTGCATTAGCATTTGTCTTCACAAACGGTAGCCCCAGGGCTCTTTATGGGCCTTGGACTTCAGACATGAACTGGCAGGATTGTCACACCACTCTCTCCCATACATTCTAAGCTTTCTATAAAAGTCTCCCATTCCTAAACAATTCTCTCCAACTCATCAAATGGCCTAAACTCCTGTTATGCTTGTTGCTTTGACGGCTGCCCTTCCGTATAAGCCCCCTTCACATGTCCTTCCTGAGGATTTCTACTTCTCCATCTCTCCTTTGTCACAAAACCCCATAAAAACCCCTCCATTTCCCTCAATTCCTCATCACTCCCAATAGTCTCTTTACTACAGAGTTCCCAGATTTCAGTTAAATCCCATCCTCTGGGCTCTGGTAGAAGGTTTAACATCCCAGTTTCCTTGGAGAAAGAGGGAGTGCTATCTCCCCAGTGCACAGAATGCTGCAGGACTCTGTATCTATTCAGCCAGTCTGTGTCTTTGGTTAGAGCATCTAATCCATTTACATTTAAAGCAAGTATTGATACATACGTTCCCACTGGCATTGTCTTAACTGTTTTGTTTTTGTTTTTATAGATCTTTTCCTTCTCTTGTGTTTCCTTCCTATAGAAGTCCCTACAACATCTGCTGTAAAGCTGGTTTGGTGATGCTGTATTCTCTTTTGCTTGTCTATAAAGTTTTTAATTTTTCCATCAATTTTTAAATGAGATCCTTGCTGGGTAGAGTAATCTTGGTTTTGAATAAAAACATCCTGTCTTTCTTAGCAAGCACATGATCCAAGACCACCAGGACCCTGCCTGGAATCTGAATGATGAAGAAAGTTGGAGTTTGTCACTCTGATTGCAGTGCCCAAGGGAGACCTGGAGCAGGTCCTGCAGCTGGGATCTCTGGAGCTGTCTGCTTCAGGGTCTTCCCAGGAGGCTGCCCATTGTCCTCACAACGGCTTCCTCAGTCAGTCTATCAACACTAACTGCTAACGACTGAAGAACGCTCACTAATATTCTACCTCTAAAGGTCATCATGGTGATGAAATACAAACAAAGTCGGGAAGTTAACTCTGACGTGTTACCCAAATAAAAGGATGTGAATGGACCCTGTATATATAAGCTGATACTACTAAATGAAAAAAACTAGAAGCATGCCCAAATCATTTTCAAAAACACCAAACACCCCCGAGAAGGTTAAAAAAATAACCAAAGAAAAGCGCGACACTTGCCTTACTGAAAAAAGAGCTAATTATAGTTTTAGGTCCTCCTTTCCTCTTCCTACCCTCTTCTCTTCAAAACCAAGGCCTAGGCTAGAGAAAAATCTCAGGACTTCTTTAAAAACAATAATTACTATGATTAAGGGCCAAATTTTCTATTGGGTCTTTCACTGGTAAGCCCAAAGTGACCACTTGCCCAGCTGAACTTATAATCACACAGACAATCCCAGAACAGGAACAGAAATAACTGGATTGGAATAAGTTAGCTATGTGTATAATTTTAGGTTTTACGATGAATAAGTCTGTAAAAGCCAAAAATTTTCAACTTGGAAAGCATTCTGGCCTTGTCTTGTGACCATCTGCTAAGCATCAGCCTCTAGGTTCTTTATAGATCCAGCATTTAACTCAGTTTAAACCAATCTGAAATGAGAAGTCAACCTGGGGGCTCCTTTGTCAATGACAGAATACAGGGAACTACTGTTTATCTTTTCCTTCTCTTGTGTTTCCTTCCTATAGAAGTCCCTACAACATCTGCTGTAAAGCTGGTTTGGTGATGCTGTATTCTCTTTTGCTTGTCTATAAAGTTTTTAATTTTTCCATCAATTTTTAAATGAGATCCTTGCTGGGTAGAGTAATCTTGGTTTTGAATAAAAACATCCTGTCTTTCTTAGCAAGCACATGATCCAAGACCACCAGGACCCTGCCTGGAATCTGAATGATGAAGAAAGTTGGAGTTTGTCACTCTGATTGCAGTGCCCAAGGGAGACCTGGAGCAGGTCCTGCAGCTGGGATCTCTGGAGCTGTCTGCTTCAGGGTCTTCCCAGGAGGCTGCCCATTGTCCTCACAACGGCTTCCTCAGTCAGTCTATCAACACTAACTGCTAACGACTGAAGAACGCTCACTAATATTCTACCTCTAAAGGTCATCATGGTGATGAAATACAAACAAAGTCGGGAAGTTAACTCTGACGTGTTACCCAAATAAAAGGATGTGAATGGACCCTGTATATATAAGCTGATACTACTAAATGAAAAAAACTAGAAGCATGCCCAAATCATTTTCAAAAACACCAAACACCCCCGAGAAGGTTAAAAAAATAACCAAAGAAAAGCGCGACACTTGCCTTACTGAAAAAAGAGCTAATTATAGTTTTAGGTCCTCCTTTCCTCTTCCTACCCTCTTCTCTTCAAAACCAAGGCCTAGGCTAGAGAAAAATCTCAGGACTTCTTTAAAAACAATAATTACTATGATTAAGGGCCAAATTTTCTATTGGGTCTTTCACTGGTAAGCCCAAAGTGACCACTTGCCCAGCTGAACTTATAATCACACAGACAATCCCAGAACAGGAACAGAAATAACTGGATTGGAATAAGTTAGCTATGTGTATAATTTTAGGTTTTACGATGAATAAGTCTGTAAAAGCCAAAAATTTTCAACTTGGAAAGCATTCTGGCCTTGTCTTGTGACCATCTGCTAAGCATCAGCCTCTAGGTTCTTTATAGATCCAGCATTTAACTCAGTTTAAACCAATCTGAAATGAGAAGTCAACCTGGGGGCTCCTTTGTCAATGACAGAATACAGGGAACTACTGACGTTATCCAAGATGGTCTCTAAGATGTGAGAAAGAACTCTAGGAGGAAGAGAGTCTCTCTGGATGATAGAGGGGAAGACATCTGTTGAGGACACAGTGGGATATTCTAGAGAAAATCAGAAAGAAATAAGAGTAGGAAACAGGTATGGGGAAGGTCCTCAGCCATCATGGTAGATGATGCAGAGACACAAGGGACTCAATGATAAGAGTCCACATACATGACTTAGAAGACACACAATGACATAAAGTTTTTATTTAGCTTGAGAACAGAGCGTGTATGATTAGAACTTGGAAGGGAATATCTCATTCAAATACTAATTAGATGAAGCACCTTTCATCTCTAAAGAATCAAAACATACTTTGGGAATGCATTCTTCTCCTCTTTTTGCACATATAAGTGATATGAAATCTGAGTTCTCATCATTTAAACCTCCATAAAGTTCTGTTGGGGATGAGGGACATGATTTTATTCATTGCGCCCTAAATCCCCCATTCTGCTATGACAATGTGTATGACACAACAGGAAAACATCACGGTGGAAACTTGAGACACTGGTGGTGGAAGTCACTTGTCACCATCACAACAAAATAAACTTTATCAGGAAAAGAGTACCTAAAATATTGCAGACATACAGAGTGAGAAAATAAGGATGGAGCAGAACTGTTTGCATGGTGAATTAGGATGACAAGAGATAGGCAGTGTTTATTTATAAACTTCACTTTGGGGCTCCCTAATGGGTAAGCTGAAAAGAAATAATTTTTAAGCTAATTTATTAAATCACCTGCTCTTCAATCTTGATGCTGTTAACTGGGCTGCTTCCAAAGGCCTTTTTTTTTTTCCCCCACTTAAACGGATGTTTGTGTTTTCTTTATTCTCAGTAGTGATTGTCTTAATCACATTATCCTCCTGTTCATGTCACAGCAAATCTATAAACACTTGTAATAGATGCACTGATTTTCAAATAATACACTTAGAGTCAACATTTGTTTACGAGACAGACCAAGATGCTTTCAGTGGGGTTGACAGTACCTTAAATGCCACCTGGATGATCTCCTCTGTGTTGGCGGGGTTGCACAAGACAGCCAGGCCAATTACATACTCTCGGAAGTCAATACTGCCATCATGGTTCTGTGAAAGGATGGGAGAAATCAATTAGGAGGGGCACTGATTAAATGACTATTAATCACAGTCCATAAGGTGAAATTCAAGCATGCCATGCAACTCAATATCATCATGCACTGAGCCTATTTGGGAAAAAAGTTTGTGCTGGGGTAGAATAGCTAATGAGTGGCCCACCCACTCCCAATTTAGAAGGAAGAAAAATAGATTTCTGTTCAGTGATAAATATAAACATTTTTATCACTGAGTCTCATTTAGAGTGGCTCTATGGATATCAGCGTGGGTTCTTGAGCTCAGCCTTGATGGAACTCTCTCTCTGGGAAGCCGGATGGAGGATTCCGTCCTAGGTGGGACTGAAGCCTTCATGCCACCATTGATGGTGGGCCTGTCATGATGGTCAACATTGGTGGGTCATGGAGAGACCTGCTATGGGTAGGAAATAGAAGGGAAAGGAAAAGGGAAAATTGAGATAAGAATCACAGCTGCATTCTTCTTTCCAGGCTTAATCTTCAATAAAGCAAGAGCAAGTAAGTAAACCTGAGAACTTCAAGGCGCCTTAGGGATATCAGGTCCTGGAAAATTCTACACTTCTAAGCTTGTGGAAACTAAACCTAATTCAAATGATGTTAATATTTATACATTTCAGCAGGCATTTCATGATGGCAGTACAAAAGAAGAGAGTGATAATTCTAATCCATGCTGATTAAATGCAGTTTTTCCTGCACGTGAACTATGCACCTAGACAGGAACACTGAGGGGATGAAATGCAGAGAAAGGAGAGAGAGCTTAAGGAGAGAGGGAGAGAGGACAGAAGGAAAAGATAAAATAGAACAAACAAGAAGGAAAGGGGAAGAGAGTGGAAGAGATGGAGGAGGAAAAAGAGGAGGAGGAGGGAGAAAGGAACAGAATAACAAGCACAGTAATTATAACCCAGGTATGAAATCATTTTGGCAGCAAAATCGTCAAGTGACGATTTTCCAGATAAACTATGAACTAGTATGAACTAGTGACAACAACGCTAGTATGCTACTTGACAGGTAAGCAGATGTTTGGTACTGATAAGGGTACAATCTTTAACTGTGACTAAGTGTCTACATTTCAACTATCAGGAATTCCCCTAGGGCAAGGATTGCCTGCCTTCTGTGCAGTGTGTTCTCACTGGCTAGCACACACAGGCAAGCGCCAAAACAGATTCTACCTTTTCCTCACCTACTCTTACCTACTATTTTGGCTTCACCTTAAGATATGCAGGCAGTGCTCTTCATTGAGGTTTCACAGGTGAGCTTGAAACGGAAGTCTTGAAGCCCTTGAAAAGGTGTGCCCTTTCTATATATACATTGTTTCAGGAAATTTCTTCTGTAGCTTCTATCAGCTTTTTCTTTCTTTCTTTCTTTTTTTTTGTTTGTGCCATGGTGACATGTGGGATCCAGTTCCCCAACCAGGGACTGAACCTTTGCCCCCTGCATTGGAAACCTGGAGTCTTATCCACTGAACCACCAGGGAAGTCCCCTGTCAGCTTTTCAAAGCAACCAAGACTCTGTCATCATACTATTTTTATCCTGCTGCCGAGTAGGAAAAGTAAAGAGTTCCAATGTAAAAAAAAATTATTTCTCAAATCTGTGGGTTTTTTTTTCTTTAGAAACCAATTGAACATTTCAGGAAGAGTATTACTGTTTAAATTCAATAAATTTTCAGTTTTTCAGAAAAGTCAGGGAAGAGGTCCTGTTTACCTCAGTATTCTTATTAAGAGCATATTCTACTCACCTGCATAATTATATTATCAATTTCTAGGAATTAAATTGTTTTAATCCACTTAGCATTAGAAATAGACATTTAAAAAATGTAATTCTGTGAATGGATAAAGAAGGTCTGGTACATATACACAATGGAGTATTTCTCAGCCATAAAAAGAAATGTGGAAGAATCAGTCTTAATGAGGTGGATGAACCTAGAACCTATTATACAAAGTGAAGTAAGTCAAAAAGAAAAGTACAAATACAGTACATTAACACAAATATATGGAATTTAGTAAGATGGTACCAATAAATACATACATAGAGCAGCCATGGAGAAACAGACAAAGACCTATGGACATTGATGGGAGGGAAGATCAGGCGAGAGGTATGGGGAAAGAGTAACATGGAAACCTACACTATCATATGTAAAAGAGATAACCATTGTGATTAAGCTGTAAGACTAAGGGAACTTACATAGGGGCTATGCATCAACCTGGGGGGTGGGACAGGGGCAGGAAAAAGGAGGTGGGCTCGGGGGGACGGGTCAAGGAATATACCTGTGACTGTTTTGGGATTATGTATACCTTTAAAACACAAAACTCTGTAAAAGATGTATAACAATAACTTTGCTGTACACCTGACATTAATGCAACATTGTAAAACAATCAAACCCCAATTAAAACAAGGTTAAACATAAAAAAATGTAATTCTGAAAGCACTTCAGAATTAATAGGTATATTAAATATTAGTGCCTTGCAGGTGCTCGAGCAAATATTTTTTAAGGCCCTACTACGGGTTAGTAGTGCAGTATTACTGATGAAATTTCTAACTGAAGTCAATATATAAATCAACTTCTAAAAATACATGCATTATTACTCAAAAATATTTTAAAAGTGAAATTTGAGATAATATGCAAATTTTGAATTTTTTTAGCCATTCACGATTTTCAGGTACAGAACACAGTTCTTTTTCCCGCTGTAACAGGTTGTGGAATTCAGTGGATTATATTAAGATGTGTTTCAAAATCAAATGAGATATTTTGAAATTTAAAAGTTCAGATGTATAATGTCACATTAAGACAAAATCATTATTATTTTCAACTTACTACTTTGATTGTATTGCTCTTAGAAATTTAAAAGTGAGGGGCTACCCTGGTGGTCCAATGAGTAAGGACACAGCCTTGTAGTGCAAGGGGGCGCCGATTCCATCCCTGGCCTGGGCAGATTCCACGTACCGTGGATAGGCTGGACCTACGTGTCCAACTACTGAGATGAAGCTCTGGAGCACATGCGCCCAGAGTCGGTGCTCTGCAACAACAGAGGCCACTGCAATGAAAGGCCCACACAGGCCAAAGATGGATGAAAATAGATAAATGAAAGACCAATAGAAGTGGCCCACCTGCCCCCTCCCTCCCCAACGCCCTCCCCCCCCAAAATGAGATGGGGTTAGATGAATTAAAGTCTCCTTCATCTTAGTCTCTCAGGGTAGTCTTCATGTAGGAAAGGCAAAATTAAAAAAATTATTAGTTAAAAGAGATAACCATGGTGATAAAGCTGTAAGCCTAAGGGAACGTACATAGGGGCTAGGCATCAACCGGGGGGGTGGGACAGGGGCAGGAAAAAGGAGGTGGGCTCGGGGGGACGGGTCAAGGAATATACCTGTGACTGTTTTGGGATTATGTATACCTTTAAAACACAAAACTCTGTAAAAGATGTATAACAATAACTTTGCTGTACACCTGACATTAATGCAACATTGTAAAACAATCAAACCCCAATTAAAACAAGGTTAAACATAAAAAAATGTAATTCTGAAAGCACTTCAGAATTAATAGGTATATTAAATATTAGTGCCTTGCAGGTGCTCGAGCAAATATTTTTTAAGGCCCTACTACGGGTTAGTAGTGCAGTATTACTGATGAAATTTCTAACTGAAGTCAATATATAAATCAACTTCTAAAAATACATGCATTATTACTCAAAAATATTTTAAAAGTGAAATTTGAGATAATATGCAAATTTTGAATTTTTTTAGCCATTCACGATTTTCAGGTACAGAACACAGTTCTTTTTCCCGCTGTAACAGGTTGTGGAATTCAGTGGATTATATTAAGATGTGTTTCAAAATCAAATGAGATATTTTGAAATTTAAAAGTTCAGATGTATAATGTCACATTAAGACAAAATCATTATTATTTTCAACTTACTACTTTGATTGTATTGCTCTTAGAAATTTAAAAATGAGGGGCTACCCTGGTAGTCCAGTGGGTAAGGACACCGCCTTGCAGTGCAAGGGACACCGGTTCGATCCCTGGCCTGGGAGGATTTCACGTGCCGCGGAGCGGCTGGACCGATGTGTCCAACTACCGAGCTGGAGCTCTGGAGCGCATGCGCCCAGAGTCGGTGCTCTGCAACAACAGAGGCCACTGCAATGGGAGGCCCACAGGGGCCAAAGATGGATGAAAATAGATAAATGAAAGACCAATAGAAGTGGCCCACCTGCCCCCTCCCTCCCCAACGCCCTCCCCCCTCAAAATGAGATGGGGTTAGATGAATTAAAGTCTCCTTCATCTTAGTCTCTCAGGATAGTCTTCATGTAGGAAAGGCAAAATTAAAAAAAAATTATTAGTTAAGCACTCCCTCTTATATTGAAAATCTGTCTTAAAAATATCAACTGAAAAAAAAAAAACAATGACTGGAAAATAAATTCAACCACTTCTTAAGCTATTGGTTTGGCACAATGCCAAAGGCTGGATTACATGGAAAAATCCAGACTTTGGACTAAAATTTCTGGGCCAATTCTAGTGTCTTGAATTATCTGTACAAATTTTATACAGATTTATAAGAGAATAAAAGAGAAACTTAGGTAACTTCAGGATGTTTTACCCTATACATGCAGGAAGAGAATCATAAAAATAGTAATCCTTTAATGTGATGGGCAAGAGAAATACTAACTACGACTCCTAGTATGAGATGATGGTCTTGACTTTCATAAAATATTTAAAATGAAGTGAGGGAAGAAAAGTGGGCCTACATTTTCTTCCCCAACCATCACATGGAAAGGTTAACTTATAAACTTAATATTCTGAGACCTTAAAAGGCATCTTGGCAGCTTTCCCCTTTCCTGGCAATATTACTACATTCATGCCTCACATATTAGTGGCTTTATTTTCAAATAGGGATCCTTATATTAACGGGTGGTTGCTGGCAGCAGCCTCATTCTTCTCTAACCAGATCTGGTTTAAGTAGCTCCCCAGATCAAGCTTAAATTACACGTCTCTCGAGGAAAGTAGATGTGATCTCTATGCTCGGCTCAATTCAGAATAAAACGCACGTGGTACTTCATAAATATTATATGATTGTGATGATGGTGTACACAGAGGCCAAATGCCAACCTCTCAATTTCACTGGGGATCTCTAACAGGCAGAGGAGGCTATTAATCGGCCAATTACCTCATTTTAAGAGTTGCAACTTTCCTCCAAATGAGTCAAAAGGGAAGGATTTATCGCCAAATTTAGGATGATCCTCCAAAGTAGACTGGGAGAGAGGGAATGAATTAAAAACCAGAGAAGCAGGAAGAGTAGAAACCAATCATATAGCAGTCAAACAGAGCACTTGTAAATGAGCTCTCTGTAGTTGAGTCCACTGGCTAGGGCGATTCTAGATTCTAGTTTGCCCGCTTAAAGTCTCCTTCATCTTAGTCTCTCAGGATAGTCTTCATGTAGGAAAGGCAAAATTAAAAAAAAATTATTAGTTAAGCACTCCCTCTTATATTGAAAATCTGTCTTAAAAATATCAACTGAAAAAAAATCAATGACTGGAAAATAAATTCAACCACTTCTTAAGCTATTGGTTTGGCACAATGCCAAAGGCTGGATTACATGGAAAAATCCAGACTTTGGACTAAAATTTCTGGGCCAATTCTAGTGTCTTGAATTATCTGTACAAATTTTATACAGATTTATAAGAGAATAAAAGAGAAACTTAGGTAACTTCAGGATGTTTTACCCTATACATGCAGGAAGAGAATCATAAAAATAGTAATCCTTTAATGTGATGGGCAAGAGAAATACTAACTACGACTCCTAGTATGAGATGATGGTCTTGACTTTCATAAAATATTTAAAATGAAGTGAGGGAAGAAAAGTGGGCCTACATTTTCTTCCCCAACCATCACATGGAAAGGTTAACTTATAAACTTAATATTCTGAGACCTTAAAAGGCATCTTGGCAGCTTTCCCCTTTCCTGGCAATATTACTACATTCATGCCTCACATATTAGTGGCTTTATTTTCAAATAGGGATCCTTATATTAACGGGTGGTTGCTGGCAGCAGCCTCATTCTTCTCTAACCAGATCTGGTTTAAGTAGCTCCCCAGATCAAGCTTAAATTACACGTCTCTCGAGGAAAGTAGATGTGATCTCTATGCTCGGCTCAATTCAGAATAAAACGCACGTGGTACTTCATAAATATTATATGATTGTGATGATGGTGTACACAGAGGCCAAATGCCAACCTCTCAATTTCACTGGGGATCTCTAACAGGCAGAGGAGGCTATTAATCGGCCAATTACCTCATTTTAAGAGTTGCAACTTTCCTCCAAATGAGTCAAAAGGGAAGGATTTATCGCCAAATTTAGGATGATCCTCCAAAGTAGACTGGGAGAGAGGGAATGAATTAAAAACCAGAGAAGCAGGAAGAGTAGAAACCAATCATATAGCAGTCAAACAGAGCACTTGTAAATGAGCTCTCTGTAGTTGAGTCCACTGGCTAGGGCGATTCTAGATTCTAGTTTGCCCCGCTATCAACACCCGAATCAAAATGAAAAAAGCCGAGGACTTCCCTGGTGGTCGAGAGGTTAAGATCCCATGCTCCCAATGCAGGAGGCCCAGGTTCGATCCCTGCTAAGGGAACTAGATACCACACACTGCAACTAAAGATCCTGCCTGCTGCAACGAAGATCCCATGTGCCACAACTAAGACCCGGTTCAGCCAAATAAACAAATATTGAAAAAAAAGAAAGAAAAAGTCAAACCAATGGCTATTCATAAGGAAGGCACAGCTACCTCTGCTTTGTGGGTGGCAGTTTTCTCCATACTCTTATCTTCCTGATTTTGGACACCAGTAACACTGACTCCTATGGGACCTCAGTTTTCAGCTGAGGCTGATATGAAAAACACAGTGAGAAAGCCTAACCTTAAAGCAGTGGCTAGTAACCTCGGTTGCTCGTCAGAATCATTTAAAGCTTGGAGCTTGAAAAATACTCAGCTCTGAGTCTCACCTCTGAAGATTTTTATTGAACTCATGTGGAGTGGGATTCAGTTCTCCCAGCAATTCTAAATGGCAGTCAGGGCTGAAAAACACTGCAATTAACACTCAGCAACATTTATATATGTTTATACATCTCTCTATTACTTTAGATACCAATTAACTGATTATGATTTGTGTACATTTTTTTCCTTTGTTTACTTTTTTTTTCCTGTCTGAGATTTTCAAATGAATGAAGGAAATTCCTTGCTTGGAGGCAGGGCAAGACAAGACAAAAGCTGGTAAACATCAGCTGGGTATGCCCGATTTTGTGTGTGAAGTACATGTAAGAGGGATCATTTTGACTCATTAAGGCAATCAGACATTTCAACTACAAGTACACCCTTTCACTTCCCCAGTGCTCTGGTCCTCTCTACAAATATATCAAGACAAAACTTTTACATGCTTATTTTACTAAAGAAGACTAAAGAATTCTAGATTTTAGATAGTTGCTCCACTGCGGGGAGCTGTCCTGTTTCAAGGGGTTTCCCTTTAAAGAAACATAGCCCTGGGAGCTGCCCTGGCAACAGGGGCTGATAACAGCATAGGTCTCTGTCCCGCCACCCCACGTAGTCAAACAGAGCACTTGTAAATGAGCTCTCTGTAGTTGAGTCCACTGGCTAGGCGATTCTAGATTCTAGTTTGCCCCGCTATCAACACCCGAATCAAAATGAAAAAAGCCGAGGACTTCCCTGGTGGTCGAGAGGTTAAGATCCCATGCTCCCAATGCAGGAGGCCCAGGTTCGATCCCTGCTAAGGGAACTAGATACCACACACTGCAACTAAAGATCCTGCCTGCTGCAACGAAGATCCCATGTGCCACAACTAAGACCCGGTTCAGCCAAATAAACAAATATTGAAAAAAAAGAAAGAAAAAGTCAAACCAATGGCTATTCATAAGGAAGGCACAGCTACCTCTGCTTTGTGGGTGGCAGTTTTCTCCATACTCTTATCTTCCTGATTTTGGACACCAGTAACACTGACTCCTATGGGACCTCAGTTTTCAGCTGAGGCTGATATGAAAAACACAGTGAGAAAGCCTAACCTTAAAGCAGTGGCTAGTAACCTCGGTTGCTCGTCAGAATCATTTAAAGCTTGGAGCTTGAAAAATACTCAGCTCTGAGTCTCACCTCTGAAGATTTTTATTGAACTCATGTGGAGTGGGATTCAGTTCTCCCAGCAATTCTAAATGGCAGTCAGGGCTGAAAAACACTGCAATTAACACTCAGCAACATTTATATATGTTTATACATCTCTCTATTACTTTAGATACCAATTAACTGATTATGATTTGTGTACATTTTTTTCCTTTGTTTACTTTTTTTTTCCTGTCTGAGATTTTCAAATGAATGAAGGAAATTCCTTGCTTGGAGGCAGGGCAAGACAAGACAAAAGCTGGTAAACATCAGCTGGGTATGCCCGATTTTGTGTGTGAAGTACATGTAAGAGGGATCATTTTGACTCATTAAGGCAATCAGACATTTCAACTACAAGTACACCCTTTCACTTCCCCAGTGCTCTGGTCCTCTCTACAAATATATCAAGACAAAACTTTTACATGCTTATTTTACTAAAGAAGACTAAAGAATTCTAGATTTTAGATAGTTGCTCCACTGCGGGGAGCTGTCCTGTTTCAAGGGGTTTCCCTTTAAAGAAACATAGCCCTGGGAGCTGCCCTGGCAACAGGGGCTGATAACAGCATAGGTCTCTGTCCCGCCACCCCACGTATTGTGGAGACATAGCCAAAATATCGTAAAGAGCACCTGTGTTCCCAGACTCTGTAACCTTGGGCAAAGCATAATAACGTAACCGTGGGAAAAGCATGTAACCTTGGACAAAACATAGTAACAGAATGCACGTCCTGGAAAATGTATTATCTTATGAAACTTTTACTATATATTCCTTGCTTGAAAAAATAAAATTTGTCAGCGGCTAACAGAGTGCTCTGTTGTGTTGCTGGCCCTCTCGACCCCATCTTTTCTATAATCTTTCTTTCTTAGCCACGACTCTCTCCCTCTCTAGACCTGTTCGACTGTCGGCTAGACCGACACTCCACCATTTAAAAAATACTACCTTTATATAAAACTGATTAATTTCACATTTCTGAACCTGTCTCTATACAGTTAAATAAGTTTCCAGGAAAACATTTAAAAAAAAAAAAAATAATGGGAAGACCAGATGTGAATTAAGAAAAAAAACCAGATTTTGAATTTCTCGCCTCCTCACCTTTTTAAAGAAAAAACTACATCTCCTGAGGGCTTTCTTGGTTTATTCCAGGATTTTTTCCCCAAATCTCATTCTTAACAATAATAACAACAAATTTCCTGCTCTTTGGGATTCATTCACCAAACAAGCAATGATCTGTTAAAATCTATTCCACGAGCCTGCCCTGCATACCCACCCACCCCATCACATATGTGTAAGTCTGTATAAGTCCCGTATCTCAAATGAATGAAGGAAATTCCTTGTAAAAAAATGAAAAGGGAGCCCGATTTTGTGTGTGAAGTACATGTAAGAGGGATCATTTTGACTCATTAAGGCAATCAGACATTTCAACTACAAGTACACCCTTTCACTTCCCCAGTGCTCTGGTCCTCTCTACAAATATATCAAGACAAAACTTTTACATGCTTATTTTACTAAAGAAGACTAAAGAATTCTAGATTTTAGATAGTTGCTCCACTGCGGGGAGCTGTCCTGTTTCAAGGGGTTTCCCTTTAAAGAAACATAGCCCTGGGAGCTGCCCTGGCAACAGGGGCTGATAACAGCATAGGTCTCTGTCCCGCCACCCCACGTATTGTGGAGACATAGCCAAAATATCGTAAAGAGCACCTGTGTTCCCAGACTCTGTAACCTTGGGCAAAGCATAATAACGTAACCGTGGGAAAAGCATGTAACCTTGGACAAAACATAGTAACAGAATGCACGTCCTGGAAAATGTATTATCTTATGAAACTTTTACTATATATTCCTTGCTTGAAAAAATAAAATTTGTCAGCGGCTAACAGAGTGCTCTGTTGTGTTGCTGGCCCTCTCGACCCCATCTTTTCTATAATCTTTCTTTCTTAGCCACGACTCTCTCCCTCTCTAGACCTGTTCGACTGTCGGCTAGACCGACACTCCACCATTTAAAAAATACTACCTTTATATAAAACTGATTAATTTCACATTTCTGAACCTGTCTCTATACAGTTAAATAAGTTTCCAGGAAAACATTTAAAAAAAAAAAAAATAATGGGAAGACCAGATGTGAATTAAGAAAAAAAACCAGATTTTGAATTTCTCGCCTCCTCACCTTTTTAAAGAAAAAACTACATCTCCTGAGGGCTTTCTTGGTTTATTCCAGGATTTTTTCCCCAAATCTCATTCTTAACAATAATAACAACAAATTTCCTGCTCTTTGGGATTCATTCACCAAACAAGCAATGATCTGTTAAAATCTATTCCACGAGAGCCTGCCCTGCATACCCACCCACCCCCATCACATATGTGTAAGTCTGTATAAGTCCCGTATCTCAAAAAGTAGACATACGAACCACTGAGAAAATTTTCACGAACAATCTGGTTTTTTTTCTCCAATCTGTTTTAATTAAGCAGTAAAGGACAGCACAAGTTTGGAAATAGGTCGGGTTGTGAAAGAACTCGGCAGGAAATGACAGCTCCAGATTGGGTATCTGCAACCATGCAGAGAACATGGCTAGGCTTCCAGCAGTCCTGTCCTCCAGGGAGGGTCCTGACTTAGTGTCCACTTCAGGAATACATGGTCAGCTGCAGCCACTCTTGGAGAGAAACCTCAATCAGGCCATCCGCATCTCTATCCAGGGATCTGAAGGCACGGAACATGGCATCCAAGCGTACCAGGCAGCTGATGAAGTTGTTAAAATCCATACTTCCATCCTCCTCGGCATATCGGCGGACAATCATTTGGTAAAGGTGTTCATTTAGCTGGAAGCCCGCTGCCTGCAGAGCCCCCCTCAGCTGAGAACTTCCCAGAAACCCGAACTGGTCCCTGTCATACTGCTTGTAAACACACTGCCATTTCTTGATGTTGTTCCAGAGATACTTAAATTCTTCGAAGCCCAGCTTCCCATTCCCGTCATTGTCCATGACAGACACGATGCTCCGGCAGGTGTCAAGACTAAAGCCGTCGGACTTCAGATCCTTATGCTTAGCAAGGACTTTGTTGAGAATATTCATTAGGTCAGTGGCACCCACCTCCATGTCTGGTCCGGCCAGCTGAGCAAACTGTTGCCGAAAACGCCTCACCTCCTCAGTTTCGTTGGCCTCCACGTTGGTGAAATGCTGCTGAGTGGGTGGTGGTTCTGGGGTATACTGAGCAGCAGCAGCCTCACTGATAAAATTCACAATTCCTCCAACTATTCCTCCAATATTCCCTCCTCCTCTTCTCTGACCGCCTCCTCCAAGAAGGCCTCCAAGAGCTTGTCCAAGACCTTGATCTGCTCCTTCCAATAGAGCCTTTGCAAGAAACATGCTTCTGGTCTATTCCGCAAGGATAAAAGCTGCTGAAATCTTGGAGGTGGTATGAGAGAGATGAAATGGAGTCTAAGTAGCTTACTTGTGGAAGAACTGGCTTTTCAGTACCTGTCTGCACTGCACCACACCCTGGGGTGTGATGCTTTACCTCCTACTGAAGGTGTCTGAATTCCACTAGGTCCTAGCACCTGCCATGTTTCAAAGGGCCTCAATAAAATATTCCTAAGTTATAGTATGCCTGACGAATTAGAAAAAAATTATATTTTTAAGTATATTTAACTACACATGGGCTTCCCTTATAGCTTAGCTGGTAAAGAATCCACCTGCAATGCAGAATTGATTCCTGGATTGAGAAGCTCCCCTGGAGAAGGGATAGGCTAGTATTCTTGCCTGGAGAATTCTATGGCTCGACCATGGCTTGCAAAAAGTCGGACATAAATAAGTGACGTTCACTTTCAAACTACACATTTCTATATGCCGTTAATTAGTTTTAGTTCTCTTTCCCAGCAGATAATATGGATTTTCCTAGCAGAAGAAAGTAAATGTTTTAAGGATACCAACAATTTCTTCTCTAAAGAATATTTATTGTTAGGGCACAACTGAAGAATTCTTGGGCACTGGAAAAATTATTTACCTAATTCTCTTCCTTCAGCAGATCTGCAGCATCTAACGTCTTAAGAAAAACTTACAAGGGGGATTTTTAAAATGCAGGGTCCCTTGATCGCATCCTCAGAACACTGATTCTGTGCAGTTTGCTGTGGTGTTCATGATCAACATTTCTGGAATCTTTCGGAAGCCTACCATTCACATAGAAAACAATACAAATCACAAATGTATAGCTCAAAGAACTTCACAGACTGAGGATACCCATGTCATAATACCCAGATTAAGAAACAGAACATCAGCAGGACCCTCAAAGCCTCTTCATGTCTCTTTCTAGTTACTCTCCCCTTCCAAGGGTAACCATTATCCTGACATCTAACACCATAGACTCATTTTTGCACTTTAAATAAATGGTATTATCAGCCTATACTTTTTTGTATCTTATTTTTTAAAAATTGTGGTTAAATACATATATACCATCTTAATTTTTAAGTATATAGTTCAGTGACGTTAAGTACATTCAGACTACTGTACAACTATCACCATCCAACTGTAGAAATTTTTCATCTTGCAAAATAAACTCTATCACCATTAAACATTCCCTTCTCCCCTAAGCCCTGGCAACCACCATTCTACTTCATATCTGTATGAATTTGACTGTTCTAGGTATCTAGGAACAGAGGAACCATACAGTATTTGTCCTTTGGTGTCTGGCTAATTTTACTTAGTCAGTCTGGATGAAGCACAAGCTGGAATCAAGATTGCCGGGAGAAATATCAATAACCTCAGGTATGCAGATAACACCATCCTTACAGCAGAAAGCAAAGAGGAACTAAAGAGTCTCTTGAAGAAGGTGAAAGGGGAGAGTAAAAAGCTGGCCTAAAACTCAATATTCAAAAAACGAAGATCATGGCATCTGGTCCCATCACTTCAAGGCAAACAGACAGGTGAACAATGGAAACAGTGACAGACTATTCTCTTGGGCTCCAAAATCATTGCAGATGGTGACTGCAGTCATGAAATTAAAAGACACTTGCTCCTTAGAAGAAAAGCTATAAACCTAGACAGTGTATTCATAAGAGGCATCATTTTGCTGACAAATGTCTGTATAATCAAAGCTATTGCTTTCCGAGTAGTCACACATGGATGTGAGAGCTGGACCACAAAGAAGGCTGAGCACCGAAGAATTGATGCCTTTGAACTGTGGTGCTGGAGAAGGCTCTTGAGAGTCTCTTGTACTGCAAGGAGATCAAACCAGTCAACCCTAAAGGAAATCAACCCTGAATACTCATTGGAAGGAATGATGCAGAAGCTGAAGCTCTAATACTTTGGCCACCTGATGAAAAGAAATGATTCACTGGAAAAGAGCCTGATGTTGAGAAAAATAGAAGGCAAAAGAAGAAAGGGATGACAGAGGATGAGATGGTTGGATAGCATCACTGAGTCAAGGGACATGAATTTGAGCAAGCTCTCGGAGGTGGTGAAGGACAGGGAAGCCTGACGTGCTGCAGTCCATGGGGTTGCAAAGAGTCGGACACGGCTGAGTGACTGAACTGAACTGAATTTTACTTAGCATAATGTCTTCAAAGTTCATCCATGTTGCAGCATGTGTTCAAATTTATTCCTTTTTTAAAGCTAAATAATATTCCATTGTATGGCTATAACATTTTGTTTATCCATTTGTCCATTGATGGATGCTCAGGTTGCTTCAACCTTTGGCTTTTGTGAATAATGTTACTATGAGAAAAGGTGTACAAATATTTCTTAAAGTCCTTACTTTCAAATCTTTTGGCTTATACCCAGAAGAAGAACTTTTTTTGGTGTCTGGCTAATTTTACTTAGTCAGTCTGGATGAAGCACAAGCTGGAATCAAGATTGCCGGGAGAAATATCAATAACCTCAGGTATGCAGATAACACCATCCTTACAGCAGAAAGCAAAGAGGAACTAAAGAGTCTCTTGAAGAAGGTGAAAGGGGAGAGTAAAAAGCTGGCCTAAAACTCAATATTCAAAAAACGAAGATCATGGCATCTGGTCCCATCACTTCAAGGCAAACAGACAGGTGAACAATGGAAACAGTGACAGACTATTCTCTTGGGCTCCAAAATCATTGCAGATGGTGACTGCAGTCATGAAATTAAAAGACACTTGCTCCTTAGAAGAAAAGCTATAAACCTAGACAGTGTATTCATAAGAGGCATCATTTTGCTGACAAATGTCTGTATAATCAAAGCTATTGCTTTCCGAGTAGTCACACATGGATGTGAGAGCTGGACCACAAAGAAGGCTGAGCACCGAAGAATTGATGCCTTTGAACTGTGGTGCTGGAGAAGGCTCTTGAGAGTCTCTTGTACTGCAAGGAGATCAAACCAGTCAACCCTAAAGGAAATCAACCCTGAATACTCATTGGAAGGAATGATGCAGAAGCTGAAGCTCTAATACTTTGGCCACCTGATGAAAAGAAATGATTCACTGGAAAAGAGCCTGATGTTGAGAAAAATAGAAGGCAAAAGAAGAAAGGGATGACAGAGGATGAGATGGTTGGATAGCATCACTGAGTCAAGGGACATGAATTTGAGCAAGCTCTCGGAGGTGGTGAAGGACAGGGAAGCCTGACGTGCTGCAGTCCATGGGGTTGCAAAGAGTCGGACACGGCTGAGTGACTGAACTGAACTGAATTTTACTTAGCATAATGTCTTCAAAGTTCATCCATGTTGCAGCATGTGTTCAAATTTATTCCTTTTTTAAAGCTAAATAATATTCCATTGTATGGCTATAACATTTTGTTTATCCATTTGTCCATTGATGGATGCTCAGGTTGCTTCAACCTTTGGCTTTTGTGAATAATGTTACTATGAGAAAAGGTGTACAAATATTTCTTAAAGTCCTTACTTTCAAATCTTTTGGTATATACCCAGAAGAAGAACTGGTAGTTCCAGATCAAATGGTAATTCTGTTTTTAATTTTTGAAAAACGACCATAGTGTTTTCCACAACAGCTACAGTGTTTTACATTCCCATCAATAGTGTATAAGGGGTTCCATTTTTTCCATAGCCTTGTTATATATATATACATATATACACACACACACACACATATATATATAATAGCCATTCTAGTGGGTATGACATGATATCTTATTGTAGCTTTAATTTGCATTTCCCTAATGATTAGTGATATTGAGCAACATTTTTTTTTTAATATACCTACTGGTCACTTGAATTTCTTCTTTGGAAAAATGTCCATTCAAGTCCTTTGCCCATTCTTTGATAGAGTTGTTGGCTTTTTTGTTATTATTTTGTAGTTTCTTCTACAATTTGCATATTAACCCCTTATCAGTTACATGATTTGCAAATATAGTCTTCCATTCTATGAGCTGTCTATCCACTCTGTTGGTAAGTGTCCTTCAATACACAGAAGTTTTTAACTTTTATGCAATCCAATTTAACTAGTTTTTCTTTATTGCTCATGTTTTTGGTGTCACATCCAAAAAACCAGCAAGGAATCAGTATCAAAAAGCTTTTCCTCTAGGTTTTTTTGTTATTTTTTTTTAAATTTTGGCCTCTTTTATTGTTTGTTTGTTTGTTTATTCATTTTCATCCATCTTTATTCTTTGACCTCTATGGGCCTTCCATTGCAGTGGCCTCTCTCATTGCAGAGCACCAGTTCTGGGCGCACGTGCTCCAGAGTGCTGGCTCATAATTGGACACGCTGGTACAGCCGTTCCACAGCATGTAGGATCTTTCCGGGCCAGAGATTGAACTGGTGCCCTTTGCACTGTAAGGCAGACTCTTTACCCACTGGAACAGCAAGGAAGCCCTCCCCTCTAGGTTTTTGTCTAAGACAAAATGGGCTTTGATTCATTTTGAGTTAATTTTTATACATGGCATAGGGTAAGAATCCACTTCATTCCTTTGTGGTTATCAAGTTATCTCAGAACCATTTGTTTCTTTCCCCACTGAATGGTCGTGGCACCCTTGTTCCAAAGAATTTGTATGCACACACACAAAGTTATTTTTGGGCTTTCTATGCTATTCCATTGGTTTGTCTATCTGTTTTTATGCCAGTACCACACTATTTAGATGTCTGTAGCTTTGTAGTAAGTTCTGAAATCAGGAAGCATAAGACTTCCGACTTTGCTCTTTTGCAAGGCTATTTTGGCAATTTAGGGTTCCCTGAGATTCCATATAAATTTTAGGATGGGTTTTCCTACTTCTGTTAAAAAAAATGTTGTTGAGACCTTGACAGGAATTACATTGATTCTGTAGACCACTCTGAGTAGTAATGACTACTGTTTGAATTCTGTTTGCTAGTATTTTGTTCAGGATTTTTGCATCAATACTCACACGGGAAATTGGTCTGTAGTTTCATTTTCATGCACTGTTACCCCTTCAACAATATGAGTTTGAACTACATGGGTCCATTTCTACTAGGATTTTTTCAATAAGTACACACTACAATACTATACCATCTGAGGTTGTTTGAATCTGTGGATTCATAACCATGGATACAAAGGACCAACTGTAAAGGTATATGCAGATTTTTGACTGTACAGGGTTTTGTTCAAGGGGCAACTATAGTATCTTTTTCTGACTTTGATATCAGGACAAGGTTGACCTCAAAGAATGAATTAAGAAGATTCTCTCCTATTCAATTTTTCCGAAGAGTTTGAGAAGGATTGGTGATTAATTCTTCTTTAAACATTTGGTAGAACTCACAAGTGAAGACATTTGGTGCTGGGGTTTTATTTGTTGGGAGAATTCTTAAAAATTACTCATCCAGAGCTTCCCTGGTGGTCCAATAGGTAAAGAGTCTGCCTTGCACTGCAAGGGGCGCCAGCTCAATCCTTGGCATGGGAAGATCCCACATGCCATGGAGTGGCTGGACCAGTGTGTCCAATTGAGCCAGCACTCTGGAGTGCATGTGCCCAGAGCTGGTACTCTGCAGTGAGAGAGGCCACTGCGATGGGAGGCCCACACAGGCCAAAGAACAAAGATAGATGAAAATAAATAAATGAAAGACCAATAAAAAGTAGCCAAAAATTTTAAAAAAAATCATTCAATCTCCTTACTAATTATAGGTCTGTTCATATTTCTATTTCTTCATGATTCAGTCTTGGTAGGTTGTACATTTCTAGGAATTTGTCCATTTCATCTAGGTTATCCCATTTGTTGGCAGAGAGTTGCTCATAGTACTCTATTATAAGTCTTTCTGTTTCTGTGAAGTTGATAGTAGTCTTCTCTTTTCTGATTTTGTGTGTCTGGTTTTTTTGCTCAAAATCACATTTGTGAGACTTGATTTTATACTTTTTAATAAGTGTCTTCAAAAGTCAGTCTATAATAGTCCCAGACAATACTTTTTTTTTAAACTTTTCTTTATTTATTTTTGGCTGTGCTGGGTCTTTGTTGATGTGTGGGTTTAGCTGCTCTGCAGTATATGGGATCTTCCCGGTTCAGGGATCGAACCTGTGTCTCCTGCATTGGCAGACAGGTTCTTATGCACTGAGCCACAAGGGAAGCCCCCAGACAATACTTTGAGAAACTTCAGCCTAGATGCTAGGTGGTCGGGATACTCTACTCAGCTCTTCAGAAGTCTCTGGAAATTCTATTAGTAAACTCAGGGGAAAGTGGCAAGGACATAACAACTAAATCGTTGTATCTCTCAGCATGTTAGGCTTCAACTTCAAGCTGCAAATGATAATAATAATATTTCCCCTACCTACTTCATCATGTTTCAATTTCATTTATTAGGTTTCAGGACTCAATGTTTAGAAGAGAAAGATAAAGGCATCATAATGGATGTGCTCAAAGATAAGGAGACTCACAGTAAACTAGGTGCTTTAACTACAATTTGAAGTCTATTTCACATCTATACCATTAATACTAAACTATTACATTTGTATATAATATTTGCATGTAATACTCTTTGATATCTAGGTTTCATGTAATTCCTTTGAAAGGAAAACTCAGAGAAGTTAAGCTACTTCAAAACAGTCATACAACTAATGTATTATCAAAACAGTGGATTATCAAATAACTATGGGTGCCCAAAGAGAAGCAATAACTTCTGCTGAGGCAAAGGAAAGGAGAACATTTACCTGCAGAAGAGATAATGTGTAGGCCTGACTATGACTAAGTCAGAGTTCTCCAGAGACAAGAGATACGTATGAAGGACAGTATTGTGAAAAAGACAGAGGAATTAAAGGATGTGTGGAATTCAATCAATGGTGAATAGTCCAACATGATGAGAGTTTACTGCTGGAAATGATGGTAGTTAAAGGCAGCTCAATAGCATAGAATGAACTTGGAAAGAGCTCTGAACAGCCATGTGACAGAGTCTATCTCATAGGCTACTGTGGAAACTCCTAAGGCTCAAATAGGAAGTCAAATAGTACTCTATCATATGAATATATTACATTTTGTTTACTCATTCACCTGTTACTGGATATTTAGATTTTCTACTTCGGAAGTATTATGCACAGTGTTGCCAATAGCATTCATGTGTCACTGTCAACTTTTTAAGTTCCATAACTTAATAACCTTTTATGTTAAATTACTTTAGGAACTGCACTAAATAATGATTATTCTAGCTACGACTAGAGAACGAGTAGTAACAGGGAACCCTGCACCATGTAGGCTACTTCCACGGCACCTGGCGATGTCTGTAAAATTCTCTGTCAACTGGTTTTATGGCACAAGAACTCCAATACTGGTCTCAGGAGCACCATGAAATGGTCTCTGTAAATACCAAGGTCAAATGTCTTCCTTTACTTAATACTAAATAATTTTTACATTGTTTCAATTTCATTTATTAGGTTTCAGGACTCAATGTTTAGAAGAGAAAGATAAAGGCATCATAATGGATGTGCTCAAAGATAAGGAGACTCACAGTAAACTAGGTGCTTTAACTACAATTTGAAGTCTATTTCACATCTATACCATTAATACTAAACTATTACATTTGTATATAATATTTGCATGTAATACTCTTTGATATCTAGGTTTCATGTAATTCCTTTGAAAGGAAAACTCAGAGAAGTTAAGCTACTTCAAAACAGTCATACAACTAATGTATTATCAAAACAGTGGATTATCAAATAACTATGGGTGCCCAAAGAGAAGCAATAACTTCTGCTGAGGCAAAGGAAAGGAGAACATTTACCTGCAGAAGAGATAATGTGTAGGCCTGACTATGACTAAGTCAGAGTTCTCCAGAGACAAGAGATACGTATGAAGGACAGTATTGTGAAAAAGACAGAGGAATTAAAGGATGTGTGGAATTCAATCAATGGTGAATAGTCCAACATGATGAGAGTTTACTGCTGGAAATGATGGTAGTTAAAGGCAGCTCAATAGCATAGAATGAACTTGGAAAGAGCTCTGAACAGCCATGTGACAGAGTCTATCTCATAGGCTACTGTGGAAACTCCTAAGGCTCAAATAGGAAGTCAAATAGTACTCTATCATATGAATATATTACATTTTGTTTACTCATTCACCTGTTACTGGATATTTAGATTTTCTACTTCGGAAGTATTATGCACAGTGTTGCCAATAGCATTCATGTGTCACTGTCAACTTTTTAAGTTCCATAACTTAATAACCTTTTATGTTAAATTACTTTAGGAACTGCACTAAATAATGATTATTCTAGCTACGACTAGAGAACGAGTAGTAACAGGGGAACCCTGCACCATGTAGGCTACTTCCACGGCACCTGGCGATGTCTGTAAAATTCTCTGTCAACTGGTTTTATGGCACAAGAACTCCAATAACTGGTCTCAGGAGCACCATGAAATGGTCTCTGTAAATACCCAAGGTCAAATGTCTTCCTTTACCACATTGAGGAAGCACCACAAAAGGACTGTCTTCCTCTTAGGGGATCACAAGGGGCCATCTGGCCTCTGACAGATTTAAATCTATTCATATAAGCTTCTCTCTGAGGAAATTACATGGGCTTTGTTTTTATAATATTGCAAAATTAACTTGACAGTATCCATTGCCACATAAATGTGCCTCCTTAAGTCCATCTGAAGTGTTTTTCGCTGAAGTTTAAATTCAATTCTTCTCATTTATTTTCTGTGAAGATGGAGAGCATTTGGCTAACAGTTTCTCATAAGCCATCAGAGAATAAAATATTGTTATTAGATTAACAAGCTTTTTCTTCTCTGGACTATTTAATCCCCTAAGGCTATCTATTAGAACATTAATAGGAACTTTTGGTTGTTGTTTGGGCAAACTCTACTGTCCAAATCTGCAGAGAAAGAGTAGGGAAAGAGGCCACGTTCAATGAAAATTTTTACCTCAGTTTGAGGGGAAAGAGTTATTGAACTTAAAAGCTAACAGTTGTACTTGAATGATACTAGCAACACTATTCATTACAGTTTCAAAGTAGAAACAATCTAAATATTCACTAACAGGTGAATTAATAAAAATGTGATATATTTATACAATAGAGTACTATTTGGCAATAAAAGGGGATGAATTGCTGATACAAGCAACGACATACATAGACCTCAAAAACTTATAATAAGTCATAGAAGCCAGACATGAGACTGTATATTCTGTGATTCCATTAATGGAAATGTCCAGAAGAGGCAAATCTATACAGACAGAAAATCTCCAGTCTTTATTGTAGACCAGGTCTAACATAACACAGGGGGACTTACAACTCTACAGTAGTTGCCTAGGGTTGAAAGATAGGTGACAGGAATTAACAGTTAAGGACACAAGAAATAATAATGGGGTGATAGAAAAATTCTACAACTGATTTATGGTAAGTTTACTAAAAAAATATCATTGAATTGTAATGTAAAATATGCCTCAAGAAAATTGTTTTTAGAAAGTTCAGAGGCAGTCTGTAGTAAAAAGAAAACTGAGCTAGGACTTCTGGTCCCAGTCCTACAACTAACCAGCTGTGGAGCCTTGAGCATGCAACTTCCTCTCCGGGGCTAGAAGCTTTCTGCAAAATGAGGAAATGGGCAGTCTGACACTAGACATCCTTTCAGCTCTTGAATTCTGAGTCTAGATCTTTGTGCCATGAAGAGGCGAGGGCAGCTTCATTCTGGCATTCTGTTTCCTCATGCCTGAGTACTTTTATGCAATATTTGAATCTATGTTCATCTTTTTCTGGGATTTGATTCTACAATTTTTAAAGACATCCTTACTTACCCTTCATTTCGCTTTGCCATACTGCCTGGTTTTCAAAATTATTTCAGCAACCTATCAGGTATGTTCCTCCTCCAGACAGATTTCTAAGGTGGGGGGTGGGTGCTGAAGAAGGTCTTATAAAACACAGGACACGTGGCTCCCATCTTCAGTGAAGCCTCTCTGTCAAGTGGGGCCTTCATCTCACTACAACATGATTTGGACCAGATCTTCCTAATTTACTGATGAGAATGTCATGTTAAATGAAATCAAAAGCCTTTCTAGAGTCCATATAGATATTATCGATTTCTTCTTCTTTATCATCTTGGACTGTCACTCTCTCATCAGAGGAAATTAAATTGGTCTGACACAATTTGCTCTTTGCAAAGCCCTATTCTTTACCTCCTTATGCTCTTGGAGGAGGCCAGCAATTGCTCACTTGCTCCAACAAAAAAGTTAAGCTTTAATCGATGCCCTCTCCTTTCTGTTTCCTCTAAGTGTCTCCTAGGTAGACTTGCATTGAGAAGTCAAAAATAAAGCATGCAATTCTCATGATTGAAGGATATTTCTATATAAAATAGATAACTAATGAGAACCTACTGTACAGCACAGGAAACTCTACTCAATGCTCTTTGGTGACCTAAATGGGAAGGAAATCCACAAAAGAGGGGATACATGAACAGGTATAACTGATCCACTTTGCTGTACAGAAGAAACTGACACAACGATGTAAAGCAACTACGTGTGTGTGTGTGTGTGTGTGTGTGTGTGTGTGTATGCTCAGTCGTGTCCAAGTCTTTGTGACCCCATGTAATCCACCAGGCTCCTCTGTCATAGGATTTTCCAGGCAAGAATCCTGGAATGGGTTGCCATTTCCTCCTCCAAGCAACTATATTCCAATAAAAATCTTAGTACACACATAGAATAATCTATTTCTAGTGTAAGAACATTCAGGGATGGAAAATACTGGGTTAGACAAATGTTACAGAAAACTCAAATGAACGTTTTGGCCCACCCACTATTATGATGGACTACATGGGGGAATTAAGTTACCCTCAGAATTGAAGAGGGAAATGGTCAGACATATGGGACTATCCAACTTTCAGGATGACTTGTATAGCTGGATAGAAATGTTCATCTAGCTCACTAAGAAATTATTTCAGCAACCTATCAGGTATGTTCCTCCTCCAGACAGATTTCTAAGGTGGGGGGTGGGTGCTGAAGAAGGTCTTATAAAACACAGGACACGTGGCTCCCATCTTCAGTGAAGCCTCTCTGTCAAGTGGGGCCTTCATCTCACTACAACATGATTTGGACCAGATCTTCCTAATTTACTGATGAGAATGTCATGTTAAATGAAATCAAAAGCCTTTCTAGAGTCCATATAGATATTATCGATTTCTTCTTCTTTATCATCTTGGACTGTCACTCTCTCATCAGAGGAAATTAAATTGGTCTGACACAATTTGCTCTTTGCAAAGCCCTATTCTTTACCTCCTTATGCTCTTGGAGGAGGCCAGCAATTGCTCACTTGCTCCAACAAAAAAGTTAAGCTTTAATCGATGCCCTCTCCTTTCTGTTTCCTCTAAGTGTCTCCTAGGTAGACTTGCATTGAGAAGTCAAAAATAAAGCATGCAATTCTCATGATTGAAGGATATTTCTATATAAAATAGATAACTAATGAGAACCTACTGTACAGCACAGGAAACTCTACTCAATGCTCTTTGGTGACCTAAATGGGAAGGAAATCCACAAAAGAGGGGATACATGAACAGGTATAACTGATCCACTTTGCTGTACAGAAGAAACTGACACAACGATGTAAAGCAACTACGTGTGTGTGTGTGTGTGTGTGTGTGTGTGTGTGTGTGTATGCTCAGTCGTGTCCAAGTCTTTGTGACCCCATGTAATCCACCAGGCTCCTCTGTCATAGGATTTTCCAGGCAAGAATCCTGGAATGGGTTGCCATTTCCTCCTCCAAGCAACTATATTCCAATAAAAATCTTAGTACACACATAGAATAATCTATTTCTAGTGTAAGAACATTCAGGGATGGAAAATACTGGGTTAGACAAATGTTACAGAAAACTCAAATGAACGTTTTGGCCCACCCACTATTATGATGGACTACATGGGGGAATTAAGTTACCCTCAGAATTGAAGAGGGAAATGGTCAGACATATGGGACTATCCAACTTTCAGGATGACTTGTATAGCTGGATAGAAATGTTCATCTAGCTCACTCAGAAAGCTATAACCTTCTTCTATTAATTACATAATATAAGCTCTAGAGCAGACTTCATATAACAAATGCTGAGATTTGGAATCAAGCTTTTTCACATGAGCTATGAAATACTAATGTACATATGAAACCTGAACTAGAAATTTGAAGGGTAGAGGGAAAGGGGGGAAAGGGAGGGATAAGTTAGGAGCCTGGGATTAACAGATACTACTATATGTAAAACAGATAAATAACAAGGCACTACTATATAGCAGAGGGAACTATATTCAGTATCTTATAATAGAAAAGAATCTGAAAAATAATATATAAGTATAACTGAATCACTTTGCTGTATACCAGAAACTAATATAACATTAGCAATCAACTGCACTTCCATTTAAAATAAAAGGATAGAAGACTTCACTGTTAGTTACAGCTATTTGTTTCTAGCACTATGAATGAAAGCAGCCATGACCAGTACATAAACAAACGGGCATGGCTTGCTGCCTGTTACTTGCTATATTTCCTGAACAGATGAAAATAAAGTATGCTGGTAAATTTTAAGGACTAGATTGAAGGACTGCAGTCAGGGCTGATAGTGACCACTGTTCCATATCTGATTTAAAGGGAGTCACTCTGAATCTTTATTCTTGCCACATCTATTTATCGACATCTCCCCCATTTCTAGTGGTTTATCATTCCTCTTCACCAATGACAGAAACTAATCACTCACTTGTAGTCTGGCAGGAGCTGATTCCTTTTACCAAAATCATTATGCATACAACAGACCACAGGCTAAGAAAATTTAGATAATATTTCCATTTTGTAAAAAAATAAAAGTGTGACAACTGTCATGATTTTTCCCATTTCTGCCTTCTAACTGGCACTTCATTATTCTGGCATTACTACAAACTTGTTTAAATATTAGACAGGAAAGATGTGTGTGTACTTTAGCACTTTGACAATCCAGCATTTCTGGTTTATTTGTTAGAATTTTCTGGGGTTTCTTTATCCCAATTCTTCCTGTTTCTGAAGAGGGAAATGGTCAGACATATGGGACTATCCAACTTTCAGGATGACTTGTATAGCTGGATAGAAATGTTCATCTAGCTCACTCAGAAAGCTATAACCTTCTTCTATTAATTACATAATATAAGCTCTAGAGCAGACTTCATATAACAAATGCTGAGATTTGGAATCAAGCTTTTTCACATGAGCTATGAAATACTAATGTACATATGAAACCTGAACTAGAAATTTGAAGGGTAGAGGGAAAGGGGGGAAAGGGAGGGATAAGTTAGGAGCCTGGGATTAACAGATACTACTATATGTAAAACAGATAAATAACAAGGCACTACTATATAGCAGAGGGAACTATATTCAGTATCTTATAATAGAAAAGAATCTGAAAAATAATATATAAGTATAACTGAATCACTTTGCTGTATACCAGAAACTAATATAACATTAGCAATCAACTGCACTTCCATTTAAAATAAAAGGATAGAAGACTTCACTGTTAGTTACAGCTATTTGTTTCTAGCACTATGAATGAAAGCAGCCATGACCAGTACATAAACAAACGGGCATGGCTTGCTGCCTGTTACTTGCTATATTTCCTGAACAGATGAAAATAAAGTATGCTGGTAAATTTTAAGGACTAGATTGAAGGACTGCAGTCAGGGCTGATAGTGACCACTGTTCCATATCTGATTTAAAGGGAGTCACTCTGAATCTTTATTCTTGCCACATCTATTTATCGACATCTCCCCCATTTCTAGTGGTTTATCATTCCTCTTCACCAATGACAGAAACTAATCACTCACTTGTAGTCTGGCAGGAGCTGATTCCTTTTACCAAAATCATTATGCATACAACAGACCACAGGCTAAGAAAATTTAGATAATATTTCCATTTTGTAAAAAAATAAAAGTGTGACAACTGTCATGATTTTTCCCATTTCTGCCTTCTAACTGGCACTTCATTATTCTGGCATTACTACAAACTTGTTTAAATATTAGACAGGAAAGATGTGTGTGTACTTTAGCACTTTGACAATCCAGCATTTCTGGTTATTGTAAATTTTCTGGGGATCTCTTAAGACTATTTCTCATTGTGTTGAATAACAGTGTTTCTTTATCCCAAGTTCTTCCTGTCTGTCCTGTTCTTGACATTAGTTCAAGTGTTAAATCATGAGCCAATAATAACAAGTTCCTTGCTTGCCCTTCCCTGTTAGAGAAGGTAGGGTGCTATAGTATGCAGATTTCCATGCTGAGAGTTAGGAAAGGGCACTTAAGAGGCTTAAGTGACTCAAAATAAACAGAGAAATCTTTCTGAGTGGGGTGGATTAACTATTTTATTCATTTGTGCAAGTTGTACTGAAAGTTTAGGACCGACTGTCCCACAGGGTCAAAAACATTTACTATCTGGTTCTTTGCTGAAAAAGTCTGCTCACCCTGGAAATATAGCTTTGCCGCCAGTGAACACAAGAGATGCAGGTTTAATCCCTGGGTCAGGAAGATTCCCTGAAGTAGGAAATGACAACCTGCTCCAGTATTCTTGCCTGGGAAAGTTCCATGGACAGTGGAGCCTGGTAGGCTACAGTCCATGGGGTCGCAAAGAGTTAGACAAGGCTGAGAGGCTGAGCACACACGCATGCATGGTACTGGGTGCCAAGTGGAACATGACAATGACTGTATCACGAGGTACAGTGTAGATGAGACATGACTTGTCACTAGCAAGAGGTAGATAACATGGCATATTGTCAAACTAGCAGCAAAGAGACAACATGTGTACTGAAACATTTGAGGACTTTGCCTCAAGGGTATATAAAATACTGGTGGCAGGGCAGCACAGGCTCAGCTCAGTGAACCAGTGCTAGAGAATGAATGGAATAAAGTGATGCTGTGTGGACATTGTTGTAACTGTGAAAATGACTGTTATAATCATTTCTGACTGAGCCAGTATTGTTTCTCAGTCCCATTACGTATATTTAAATCCTTCAAGAATACTGGCAAAAATCTAGTCTTAAAAACTGAATCCTGAATATAAAAATATTAAGAAGCCACTATTTTTTAAACTATTGTCTCTGCTCTCAACTTTAACTCATCTGGACATTTGACAATCCAGCATTTCTGGTTATTGTAAATTTTCTGGGGATCTCTTAAGACTATTTCTCATTGTGTTGAATAACAGTGTTTCTTTATCCCAAGTTCTTCCTGTCTGTCCTGTTCTTGACATTAGTTCAAGTGTTAAATCATGAGCCAATAATAACAAGTTCCTTGCTTGCCCTTCCCTGTTAGAGAAGGTAGGGTGCTATAGTATGCAGATTTCCATGCTGAGAGTTAGGAAAGGGCACTTAAGAGGCTTAAGTGACTCAAAATAAACAGAGAAATCTTTCTGAGTGGGGTGGATTAACTATTTTATTCATTTGTGCAAGTTGTACTGAAAGTTTAGGACCGACTGTCCCACAGGGTCAAAAACATTTACTATCTGGTTCTTTGCTGAAAAAGTCTGCTCACCCTGGAAATATAGCTTTGCCGCCAGTGAACACAAGAGATGCAGGTTTAATCCCTGGGTCAGGAAGATTCCCTGAAGTAGGAAATGACAACCTGCTCCAGTATTCTTGCCTGGGAAAGTTCCATGGACAGTGGAGCCTGGTAGGCTACAGTCCATGGGGTCGCAAAGAGTTAGACAAGGTTGAGAGGCTGAGCACACACGCATGCATGGTACTGGGTGCCAAGTGGAACATGACAATGACTGTATCACGAGGTACAGTGTAGATGAGACATGACTTGTCACTAGCAAGAGGTAGATAACATGGCATATTGTCAAACTAGCAGCAAAGAGACAACATGTGTACTGAAACATTTGAGGACTTTGCCTCAAGGGTATATAAAATACTGGTGGCAGGGCAGCACAGGCTCAGCTCAGTGAACCAGTGCTAGAGAATGAATGGAATAAAGTGATGCTGTGTGGACATTGTTGTAACTGTGAAAATGACTGTTATAATCATTTCTGACTGAGCCAGTATTGTTTCTCAGTCCCATTAAGTATATTTAAATCCCTTCAAGAATACTGGCAAAAAATCTAGTCTTAAAAACTGAATCCTGAATATAAAAATATTAAGAAGCCACTATTTTTTAAACTATTGTCTCTGCTCTCAACTTTAACTCATCTGGACATTTGACTAATCCAAATCACCCTCTGATCTAGACAGTTGAGTATTCATTCAGGAAAATAAAGAAGCTGAATGAAACCTGAAGAGAAGAAGGGATATTTTTCCTTTTTTGTCAAAAAGATGTGACCTCTCCTAAGGAAACTATCCCAAACTAGTGAACCATGCCATGTTTTAGCTCATGAATACCACCTTTCTGTTGGACCTTTATATTATTTGCCATTACCTACCTGACAATCTAAAAGAACACTTGAGACTGTCAAGGAACTGAACAGACAGAATATTTTTTTAGGACACACTGAGATGAAAACCATTAAGATGTTTTTGCAGATTAGTCAGAAATGTATGTGGGAATAAAGAGTAAGGGAACATGGAGAGATTTAGATCTCTTCTTTCCCCAAAATACCAACCACAACTGCACGAGACTTCGGGAGAGATTAAGAGAAGTAAAGAAAAAAGGGGAAAGGAGGATAAATTGGGAAAGGCACATGGGAGGGGCCCTCTGTGCTATAAAACTTTATAGCTACTGAAAGAACAAGAGGAACACCCCACCCTCTCTTTCCCACCCTTCTTCCTCCCCCACCCCTCATAAACACTGAGTTTAGCAAGATAAACTACTCAGAGAGAAACAAACTATGACATTAATTGAACTTTTTTGTCTTTCCTGTGGAACATTACCCAGAGAAATCTCTCAAAGAGAGCCTGGAAGCTGGAATGTGCACAGGGCGTGGCAATGACTGCATAATTCAGCTTCTTAAAACAAAGCAAATCTTCACAAGCACAGACATGCAGATATATTAAAAACAAAAAAATAGGAGAGAGTGGAAGAGAGGGAGACAGAAGAGAAAGGAAAGAAGGAAATGAAGAAGGAAAAAAAGATCAAAATCATTATTCTATACGTTATTTTCTCTTCCTTCCAGGGTGTTGGAGATCAAAAGTGTTTTAAAGACCAACTCATGGTCTATCTCTAAAAGCAAGTCTACACACTACACAAAGAAATGGAGAAAGTCACAGTAATAATTGATATGTGAGGCAACTGAAGCAGTGTATGCAAATCTAGTCTTAAAAAAAAAAAACCCTTTCTTTTTTTTTGGACATTTGACTAATCCAAATCACCCTCTGATCTAGACAGTTGAGTATTCATTCAGGAAAATAAAGAAGCTGAATGAAACCTGAAGAGAAGAAGGGATATTTTTCCTTTTTTGTCAAAAAGATGTGACCTCTCCTAAGGAAACTATCCCAAACTAGTGAACCATGCCATGTTTTAGCTCATGAATACCACCTTTCTGTTGGACCTTTATATTATTTGCCATTACCTACCTGACAATCTAAAAGAACACTTGAGACTGTCAAGGAACTGAACAGACAGAATATTTTTTTAGGACACACTGAGATGAAAACCATTAAGATGTTTTTGCAGATTAGTCAGAAATGTATGTGGGAATAAAGAGTAAGGGAACATGGAGAGATTTAGATCTCTTCTTTCCCCAAAATACCAACCACAACTGCACGAGACTTCGGGAGAGATTAAGAGAAGTAAAGAAAAAAGGGGAAAGGAGGATAAATTGGGAAAGGCACATGGGAGGGGCCCTCTGTGCTATAAAACTTTATAGCTACTGAAAGAACAAGAGGAACACCCCACCCTCTCTTTCCCACCCTTCTTCCTCCCCCACCCCTCATAAACACTGAGTTTAGCAAGATAAACTACTCAGAGAGAAACAAACTATGACATTAATTGAACTTTTTTGTCTTTCCTGTGGAACATTACCCAGAGAAATCTCTCAAAGAGAGCCTGGAAGCTGGAATGTGCACAGGGCGTGGCAATGACTGCATAATTCAGCTTCTTAAAACAAAGCAAATCTTCACAAGCACAGACATGCAGATATATTAAAAACAAAAAAATAGGAGAGAGTGGAAGAGAGGGAGACAGAAGAGAAAGGAAAGAAGGAAATGAAGAAGGAAAAAAAGATCAAAATCATTATTCTATACGTTATTTTCTCTTCCTTCCAGGGTGTTGGAGATCAAAAGTGTTTTAAAGACCAACTCATGGTCTATCTCTAAAAGCAAGTCTACACACTACACAAAGAAATGGAGAAAGTCACAGTAATAATTGATATGTGAGGCAACTGAAGCAGTGTATGCAGAAATGTGATTAATCACACTGGCCACAAAGGCTCACCAGTCTCCAAACTGCTTGCAGCCAGTTGTATTCTCTAGCTTAGAGTAAGTCACTCCCACTAACTAGGGCTTATTGTAATCCTTGGTTTGCACTCTGTTCCCTGCCCCCAAATCTTCCCTTACATCCCAGTGCTATGAAAACAATGGGGCCACTGGCAGGCATTATCAGTCATCAAAAGACAGAACTGGTGTCAACACAATCCTGTTACTGCTGTTATGACAGTTTGACACCTGAAAGGCAGGGCAACCTCTACAGAGATGATTTTTAATCTTGATTGATTAAAAGTCTTGATGAGCATAATGTCTATGTTGTTCTCTGAACTTCTTTGTTCCCTGTTTCATGTCACTCTCCATTTCCCCATTTCCTCTCCCTGTTTGTATGTCCCTGCCATATTCCTTCCTGTCACCAAGTTCATATTTCTAAAAACTTTATTTAAGATTGCTCACATGGGGGGCTTCTCTGGTGGTCCAGTGGCTAAGACTCCAGGCTCCCAGTGCAGGGGGCCTGGGTTCGATCCCTGGTCAGGGAGCTAGATCCCACATACTGCAACTATGACCCAGAACAGCCAAATAGATAAATATTAAAAAAAAAAAATGATTGCTCGCATGATTTCCAGAGCCATACTAAAAGATGCTCTATAAATCTCACAGAAACACAAGTAAGGGTACAAGTGAAGAGAGCCTCCATTTTCCCAACTAGCACTGTTACATTCAATAATTGACCTGTCCTTTTCCCTAAATTTTCACACATTATAGTCGCACCACTGCAGTGATACATGACCATTTCACGGACAAGGAAAGATTATTTCTATGCTGCAGCAAAACTGGAAGACAGGCTTGCACAATCCATACAGAAGGAAGTTGCTTATCTGCCTTATATAAAAGAATAATTCATCTAAGAGATCACAGAATGAGTCAATAGGAGCATTAGTGAGCTCTGGTTAAGAAGGAAAAAAAAGCTCTGTCCTGATTTCTGTCATTAAGCTATATTTTCTTTGCAAAATATCTTTTCCCAGTGGTCAAGAGAGAACTGGGACTTCTGGTGCCAGACAGGATGGAATTATCCCAGTAGAGCCTACCTCTCCTGATCACTATAATCAGAGACTCGAATTGAAATTCAAAAAAAGCACTACTTCTGGGATTTCCCTGGCAGTCCAGTGATTGAGACTCTACCCTTCCATGTAGTGGGTATGGGTTCAACGCCTGGTTGGGGAATCTAAAGATCCTACATGCCTGGCAGCCAAAAGAAAAGTAATAATATAAAGTCTCCTTTTTAAAAAAGACTTCTCTTTCTCCTACAGAAGAAGGAGGGGAAAAAAAGCACTACCGCTGGATAAAATACCACAGTGGGAGGAGGTTGAAAAACAACTAGATAGGCAGTGCAATCGTGGAGGCCTGAAGGCAGAAGATGTAATTATTAAATTTTTGAAAGGGAAAAACTCTATACAGAATTCTATATATGTACAACCCAAAAAAGATCACAGTCCTAAGTATTTACCCAATCCTAAGTGTTTGCCCAAGTGAAAGGAAAGCCTACATTCATCCCAAAAGCTGTATGTGAGTGCTTTGAAGAGTTATATTCATAATTGTCCCAAGCTGGAAACAAACCAAATGTTCCTCAGTTGGGAAATGGATACACCAAGTGTGGCACGTCCACACAATAGAATACCACTCAGTAATAAAAGGAGACAAATTGCTGATACAGGCAACAATACGGCTGACTCTCAGATGCATTATGCCAAATGAGAAGCCTGATTGAAAAAAAAGAATGATTCTATTTGTATGGCATCTGGAAAAGGCAAACCTATAGGGATGGAGTGACTGTCAGTAGTTAAAGGTGAGGGAAGGGCCTGACTACACAAGCACACCTACAGGGAATTTCCCCCCCAATTGTTGTATATCTTGAATGCAGTGGTAGTTGCACATCTCTACGCATTTGTTAGAACTCACAAAACTGTAATCAAAAAGTGAGCTTTGGGGCTTCCTCTGGTGGTCCAGAGGGTAAAGAGTCTGCCTTGCAATGTAAGGGGCACTGGTTCAATCCCTGGCCTGGGAAGATTCCACATGCTGTGGAGTGGCTGGACCGGTGTGAACTTTGCAAAATACCTTTTCCCAGTGGTCAAGAGAGAACTGGGACTTCTGGTGCCAGACAGGATGGAATTATCCCAGTAGAGCCTACCTCTCCTGATCACTATAATCAGAGACTCGAATTGAAATTCAAAAAAAGCACTACTTCTGGGATTTCCCTGGCAGTCCAGTGATTGAGACTCTACCCTTCCATGTAGTGGGTATGGGTTCAACGCCTGGTTGGGGAATCTAAAGATCCTACATGCCTGGCAGCCAAAAGAAAAGTAATAATATAAAGTCTCCTTTTTAAAAAAGACTTCTCTTTCTCCTACAGAAGAAGGAGGGGAAAAAAAGCACTACCGCTGGATAAAATACCACAGTGGGAGGAGGTTGAAAAACAACTAGATAGGCAGTGCAATCGTGGAGGCCTGAAGGCAGAAGATGTAATTATTAAATTTTTGAAAGGGAAAAACTCTATACAGAATTCTATATATGTACAACCCAAAAAAGATCACAGTCCTAAGTATTTACCCAATCCTAAGTGTTTGCCCAAGTGAAAGGAAAGCCTACATTCATCCCAAAAGCTGTATGTGAGTGCTTTGAAGAGTTATATTCATAATTGTCCCAAGCTGGAAACAAACCAAATGTTCCTCAGTTGGGAAATGGATACACCAAGTGTGGCACGTCCACACAATAGAATACCACTCAGTAATAAAAGGAGACAAATTGCTGATACAGGCAACAATACGGCTGACTCTCAGATGCATTATGCCAAATGAGAAGCCTGATTGAAAAAAAAGAATGATTCTATTTGTATGGCATCTGGAAAAGGCAAACCTATAGGGATGGAGTGACTGTCAGTAGTTAAAGGTGAGGGAAGGGCCTGACTACACAAGCACACCTACAGGGAATTTCCCCCCCAATTGTTGTATATCTTGAATGCAGTGGTAGTTGCACATCTCTACGCATTTGTTAGAACTCACAAAACTGTAATCAAAAAGTGAGCTTTGGGGCTTCCTCTGGTGGTCCAGAGGGTAAAGAGTCTGCCTTGCAATGTAAGGGGCACTGGTTCAATCCCTGGCCTGGGAAGATTCCACATGCTGTGGAGTGGCTGGACCGGTGTGTCCAATTACCAGCCAGTGCTCTGCAGCGAGAGAGGCCACTGCGATGGGAGGCCCACACAGGCCAAAGAATAAAGATGGATGAAAATCAATAAACAAACCAATAAAAGAGGCCAAAATTAAAAAAGAAAGAAAGAAAATAGATAGCCTGTATACATTGGCTATTCTCTTAAAAAAAAAAAGTGAGCTTTATTATCCGTTTTATATGTTAAAAAAACAAATTAAAAGAGAGAGAGAACTTGAAGTCTTGATACATTTTTCCTAAGGACAATTTTGACAATTATCTAACTCCATGCACATACATAGGACAAACGGTCAAGCTTTCATTAAAAACTTTTTTATAAATACACTAAAATCTATTCGGTCTTCAGATGTTTTGGGGCAAGTCCAGAAACCTTCAAAATAAAATAGTACCACCCATGTCGTCAGTGTATGATTTTGACATAAATTTTAAGGTTCTTTCTAGTTATATAAACCTTTCCAGCTCTATACACAAATATGGTTATGGTCACAATATTTATTTCTTATCTGGTGTTTAAAAGAAATAGAAACTGTAGTTGTATGCAGGGTGGAATGGAAGGGAGGCTCAAGAAGAAATGGATATATGGATACGCATAGCTGATTCACCACAAACTAACACATGTGTAAAGCAACTATACTTCAATATAAAATAAAAATTAAAAATAGACACTATCATAACTTATGCATAATAACACATATGCACAATTATTATTCTATTAGTATTATTACTACTCCTGCTGCTGCTACTATTACTATTAAGGGGAAAATGCTTGCCATACTGACTTATATTCTGCAGGGATTCGTGAAATAAAAATGTTAAAGATTAAATTGTAGCATACCCTGTCAAAGAGTGCAAAAAGTTGTCTCAGGACATCTGAAACAGGCAACTTCAAGTACTCCGCAAATTCTTCAATTCCGATTCTTCCTCCTTTCGAGGAACTTGCAATAGCAGCATATTCATCCAAATGCTTTCGAATTCCGTCCCAATCTAATCTAAACAAAGATTGAACCTGTTATGAAGACATGTGATTAGCCCCTTCCAATCCACATGGACATTTCATAAGTGATATTTTATTCATCTGTCTGAGGGGAAAATATTTGAAGTGTTAACATTTGAAAAGGAAAATAAAACAAATATTTTAAAGCGTGTATTGAACATGATTACAGACTTACAATTTTTAAAGAATATTAGCATAATTGTAATTATCCCAAATATCTGAGAGAAAGAAAAATAACTGGGAAGAGGAGCAATGTGGTAGGATAATAAATGATTCATGAGGAAATAAAAAGGACTCACATTTTAATCTGAATATTACTTAGTAAGTCAACAGCACTTAATGCATTTGTTTTAAAAAAAAATACAGTTCTTGCTTTCAAGGAGTTTTCCAGCTAATAATGGACTCGCATTTCATAAAATGTTGTGATGGAGGATTCATTAGACTATGAATACTTCTTCCAGTGTTAGTTACAAAGCACTTCTAAAAGACTGGAATATATACTGTATCTTACACTACATCTTGTAGAATTAAATAGGTGACTTTACAGATACGTCACATCCAAGTTCATTGACTAAGTTTTTCAAATCTATAGGAATATTGCTGGAGAAGGAAATGGCAACCCACTCCAGTATTCTTGCCTAGAAAATTCCATGGACCAAGAAGCCTGTGAGTTACAGTCCATGGGGTCTCAAATGTATATGTATATGTATATACATATATATATATATATACACACACATATATATGTATGTATGTATGTTTGTATGTCTATGGCTTCCCTGATGGCTCAGTGGTAAGGAATCTGCCTGCAATGCAGGAGACCCGGATATTTCCCCTGGGTTGGGAAGATGGAGGGCATCGCAACCTACTCCAGTATTCTTGCCTGGAGAATTCCACGGACAGAGGAGCCTGACTGGCTGCAGTCCCTGGGGTTACACAGAGTTGGACATGACTAAAGTGACTAAGCAGCAGCAGCATAGGAATACTGTAAAATATAACATCAAAACATCGTTATCTAGAAGACATAAATAATACTTGCTATATAAGCTATCAAAAAGTATCTTTTAAAAATTTTCTTTCTTTCATTTTTGACTGCAGTGAGTCTCTGTTGCTACGCTTGGGTTTTCTCTAGTTGTAATGAGGCGGGGATGCTATTCTTCACTGCAGTGCCTGGGCTTCACATTGTGGTGGCTTCTCCTGTTGCAAAGCCCGGGCTCTAAGGCACATAGGTTTCAGTAGTTGCAGCTTGAAGGCTCTAGGGCTCAGCCTCGATAGCTGTTGCTCATGGGTTTAGTTGCTCCTCAGCTTGTGGGATCTTCCTGGAACAAGGATTGAACCTGTATTCCTAGCACTGGCAGGCAGATTCTTAACTACTACACCAGAGAAATCCCCCAAATATTTTTTTAATATTGAACTTTAATACAGTGACTCTGCAGCTTCCTCCTATGGAGGATGCCAAGGTGTATGAAGTAATACATTCTGCATATCCCTGATGGGGCTGAAAACAATGAACTATAATCAGAGAGGGATGTGGAAGCTACACCTACACCTTCATACCAGAAAGTTCAAAGGGAATGTTTTAAACAGTTTAAAACTAGATCATAAAATCACAAAGGAGTGTTTTTGCCTTTAAAAACATTTTTGTGTGTCCAGAAGGAGAAGGCTGATCTAGGGAAGTACTTAAAATGTAATGATGGTCAGAGCTACTGCTTTATAAGTCAATTCCTATTGCACATAAGAGGTTCTGATTGCCTCATGCCAGTGCCACATAATTGTGCCATCTTTCTTTTTTTGTTGTTTTCAGATTTTTTTTGATGTGAACCATTTTTAAAGTCTTGAATGATTTTTTACAATATTGCTTCTGTTTGATGTCTTGATTTTTTGGCTGTGAGGCATGTGGGATCTTAGCTCTCCAACCAGAGATCGAACCAGTACCCCCCTACATTGGACAGTGAAGTCTTCGCCACTGGACAACCTGGGAAGTCCCTACGGCACCCTTCTCATCAGAAGGTGGCAGGACTGACTACTTTGAGCTGATTCTGAGTAGGGAGGCAGGTTTGGGCTGACCCAAATTTACTATCTCTTGTTCTCCTCCCACAACCAACACACATATTTCTGAATTAGAAGATCTTGAAGAAAACACAACTATATGAACTACATGGTTTCCTTAATAAATACCGTGTAGGTTCTGAAGCTGAGCATAAGTAAAACCAGAGAAAATAAACATACAGGATTTCAGATCTCTTTTGGACACCCTGAGGAAAAGTGGCGATTTTAAAATACGCTTACCTCAATTTCCGACTGATTTTGGTAAATTCTACCAAGCCAGCTTCCATAGGCAGTGTCAGCTGTCCAGCGGAAATCATCAGTCTGCAGTCTTCATATGTGTGATCCGTTACTGGAATTTTCAGAGCTCTAAAGTATTACAAAGCAAACAAATTCAACTTTTTTAAAAAAGGTGATGACTTTTTCATGAAGCCTGAATTGGTCAACAAACAACAGTCAATAAAAAAGTATTTATTATCTTTTGAAACAGTGGCTCTGGCTTGTTATTGCCAGAGAGACATATTTCTCTATTTTACAGACTTACTGTGGCCCAAGTCAATTTCCTTATGTCTGTGTGCTTTTGCCAGCTGTCTATTTTTGTTTTGTGTTTTGACTATAATGATAATAATACTTGACTTCAGTCCACCAAAAGTAACGAGAAGATTTAGGGTCAAGACCCTATGGAGTCTTCTACCAGCTGTGGAACAACTTAGGGACTTAAGCTAAGTCTCAGTTTTCTCATGTGCACATAGGAATAATCATTTCTTCCACAGGGGTATTGTGGGCTTCCCCCGTGATCCAGCAGTAAAAATTCACCTATAATGCAGGAGATGGCAGAAGCCATGGCTTCAACCCCTGAGTCGGAAAGATTTCCCTTGAGAAGGAATGGCAACCCACTTCAGTATTCTTTTTTTGGCCACATCTATTGGTCTTTATTTATTTTCATCCATCTTTGTTCTTTGGCCGGTGTGGGGCTCCCATCACAGTGGCCTCTCTTGCTGCAGAGCATCAGCTCTGGGCGCATGCGCCAGAGGGTCTGGGCGCCATGCGAACCTGGGAAGTCCCTACGGCACCCTTCTCATCAGAAGGTGGCAGGACTGACTACTTTGAGCTGATTCTGAGTAGGGAGGCAGGTTTGGGCTGACCCAAATTTACTATCTCTTGTTCTCCTCCCACAACCAACACACATATTTCTGAATTAGAAGATCTTGAAGAAAACACAACTATATGAACTACATGGTTTCCTTAATAAATACCGTGTAGGTTCTGAAGCTGAGCATAAGTAAAACCAGAGAAAATAAACATACAGGATTTCAGATCTCTTTTGGACACCCTGAGGAAAAGTGGCGATTTTAAAATACGCTTACCTCAATTTCCGACTGATTTTGGTAAATTCTACCAAGCCAGCTTCCATAGGCAGTGTCAGCTGTCCAGCGGAAATCATCAGTCTGCAGTCTTCATATGTGTGATCCGTTACTGGAATTTTCAGAGCTCTAAAGTATTACAAAGCAAACAAATTCAACTTTTTTAAAAAAGGTGATGACTTTTTCATGAAGCCTGAATTGGTCAACAAACAACAGTCAATAAAAAAGTATTTATTATCTTTTGAAACAGTGGCTCTGGCTTGTTATTGCCAGAGAGACATATTCTCTATTTTACAGACTTACTGTGGCCCAAGTCAATTTCCTTATGTCTGTGTGCTTTTGCCAGCTGTCTATTTTTGTTTTGTGTTTTGACTATAATGATAATAATACTTGACTTCAGTCCACCAAAAGTAACGAGAAGATTTAGGGTCAAGACCCTATGGAGTCTTCTACCAGCTGTGGAACAACTTAGGGACTTAAGCTAAGTCTCAGTTTTCTCATGTGCACATAGGAATAATCATTTCTTCCACAGGGGTATTGTGGGCTTCCCCAGTGATCCAGCAGTAAAAAATTCACCTATAATGCAGGAGATGGCAGAAGCCATGGCTTCAACCCCTGAGTCGGAAAGATTTCCCTTGAGAAGGAATGGCAACCCACTTCAGTATTCTTTTTTTTTTGGCCACATCTATTGGTCTTTATTTATTTTCATCCATCTTTGTTCTTTGGCCCATGTGGGCCTCCCATCACAGTGGCCTCTCTTGCTGCAGAGCATCAGCTCTGGGCGCATGCGCTCCAGAGCTCCGGCTCGGTAGTTGGACACATTGGCCCAACCGCTCCACAGCACATGGGATCTTCCCAGGCCAGGAATCAACCTGGTGCCAGGGAAGCCCCGCTTCAGTATTCTTGCCTGGAGAATTCCATGACAGAGAAGCCTGACAGGGGATCACAGAAGAGTTGGGCACAACTTAGGGGCTGTGCATGCATGCCAGAGACTCTCAGTACCTGCCATTATCTTGGACAAAACATTTCACCCTCAGTGACTGTTTCCTCATTTGTCTCAGAGCTGCTGTGAAGACTGTTAGATAACATAAGCAAATGGTCTAGCACAGCACTTGGTAAATATTTATTTGTGGTCACCCACCATGACTTACCTCGACTTGACTCTTTACCATTTTCAAATGCATTTTTTTCCTATTTGACTTTCATAATAACAAAAACCATGAAAAAGACCAGGCAAGGATGAGAACACCCACTTTTACAGATGAGGAAAGTAGCCTTGGAGGGAACTTGTTCAAGGCTGTACAGCTAACTAAGGTCTTTCTTTCTTTTTAAAAAAGATTTATTTATTTATTTATTTTGGTGGGGGTGGGATGGGGAAGGAGGGGAGCAGACGGGCCACTTCTATTGGTCTTTCATTTGTCCATTCTCATCCATCTTTGTTCTTTGGCCTGCGTGGGCCTCCCATCGCGGCGGCCTCTGTTGTCTGCAGAGCACTGGCTCTGGGCACATGCGCTCCAGAGCTCTGGCTCGGTAATTGGACACATCGGTCCAGCCGCTCCACGGCACATGGGATCTTCCCAGGCCAGGGATCAAACCGGCGCCCCTTGCACTGCAAGGTGGTGTCCTTACCCACCGGACCACCAGGGAAGCCCACTAAGGTCTTTCTTACTCTCTTTTTTCTCTTTGTTTTGGCCATACCATGCAGCATACAGGATCTTAGTTCCCCAAAAAGGGATCGAACCCTCACCCCTTGCATTGGAAGCATGGAGTCTCAACTACTGGACCACCAGAGAAGTCTCCTTTCTTACTCTTTATCCAAGGCCTTTCTATCTCCACGCCTTTAGATCCAGGAAAAGGCTGCTTAAACAAACCCTTCCTCTGTTTTTAGGCACATTTCAGGAAGTCAAAATATCTGATATGAATTCTGTCATTTCCTCATGCTTATCTTCCTTCCTAACTTTTGGACATAAGCTAGCATGAAAACACAAAGGAAGAGGGAAGAAAACAGTATCAGAGCAAATTTTGCAGCTGCTCGAAAAGGTAGGTAAATCAAGTACATAGAGGGACATAAAGTAACAAAGCATTTTCAGCCAAACACTTAGATATTTATTTTTTAAGATAAAGTTAGTCTCCTGTGAAATATTAACACACATAATATACACAAACATATTAATATGATACATATAATCTTGATTCTAATGCCAAACTCAGCTATGAAGCTAAATTCAGAGTTCTCATTGCATTTTCACTGAGAATATAAATGCAGCTGGCTTATTAGCTCCAAACCCACTGCTGGCCATGGTTGAGGGTCCCTGGGGAGAGAGTGAACACCTGGAGGGCTCTGAAGCTGCCTGGGTGGCGGGCATAGTACTGAGTTGGCCAAGAAGGTCGTTTGGTTTTCTTAAGTAAAGACCCGAATGAACTTTTTGGTCAACCCAAGATAAGACACTCTTTCCTTACAGGAGGAGAGGTGATTTACCTAATCAGAAGAGTGGCCAGTTAAAATTCCCTTATGTGCAGGAAAATACTTGCCTTAAGTTTTTTCTTTTTTAATTAATTTATTTATTTTGGTGGGGGTGGAGAGGGAGGGGGGTGGGCGGGCCACTTCCACTGGTTTTTCATTGTCTGGTTTCATCCATCTTTGTTCTTTGGCCCATGTGGGCCTCTCATCGCAGTGGCATCTGTTGTGGCAGAGCACTGGCTCTGGGCGCATGCGCTCCAGAGCTCCGGCTCGGTAATTTGGACACATCAGTCCAGCCGCTCCGCGGCACGTGGGATCTTCCCAGGCCAGGGATTGAACTGGCGCCCCTTGCACTGCAAGGTGGTGTCCTTACCCACTGGACCACCAGGGAAGTAAGTTTTGCAGTTTCTAAATCCTAAATTTATAGCCATCCCCTTCATGAGGGTAACTTTCCCCCTTTTCTATGCATCTATTGCATTCCCTTATAGATGTTCTCCTCTTCGGTGCTATTATCATTTATGCCTTTGAAACGGCCTCAGCAGTGATATGGAGGCGGAGAAGACAGAAGGTGGCTTGTGGCAGGAACCATTCAGACTGTCCTTAGCTTTGTCGGATGTGATAGACTAGCTTGAGGGAATTCTCCCCTTGCAAGTCACTGGCTGCTTTCTTCAGGGTCATGTACCCTCCCTGCTCCCGTCTGGCATAGGCACATCTCCATTAGTTTGGGGTTACATCTGGAAAAATATTTATAGACTGTCTTACTGACTACATTCCTGGGCACATTCTTTTCCTTTACCAAAATGAGTTGGGGAATGAGACCCTCAGAAAAAAAAGAAAAAAACCTTCCAACAATGGTAATTGTCATTTATTAATAATTTAAGAACTGTTTACCGATTACAATCACATATAAATACTTACTCTGCCATGACATTCCGGATTCTACTGGCAAAAAGGACAGGATCACTTCTTTCTTCATCACTTGGTGCCTGAACAGGCATAAACTGAAAGGCAAATACACATTTCCATTAGAATTGGGAGGCCTAAATAATTTATAAAGTCATTATATGATACTCCCTGCCTTTCTAGCACACGGGTTATATGACAGAATGTGAAGAACACTGTGCCTGGACACAGGAGATGTGATTCAAGTTTGGATCTTTCTGTATGTTAATCACTATGACCTTTAACTTTTCTGAACTGTCTCCTCAACTCTAAAAAGAAGGCTATGATCACCCACATCCCTGGTTGCGGTGAGGATGGAATGAGTCAACCTCTGGAATTCCGGAAGGCGTAAGGCTGAAACTACTCGATCTTATTCTCAAAGCTGCCGTTTCTCCCACCCAGCCTTTGTATAAAAATGTTACTAGTAGTAACACTTTGTTTTCTATAGTTCATCTTCCTATCCATTCCTATCTCATTCATATTTTTAATCACTTGAGCAAACTTTGTTTTATTATTTCTTCTGCTTGTTTTTTAACTCTTATGTGGACTTTCTCCTTTTATCTAAATACCATGTCTGCTTTATCACTTGAAATTTTACTTTTTTTCTCCACTTGCTATTCTGTGATACCTCATTGGTACTATCTGTGTTTTTAGTTATAGTTTTCTAATATTAACAAGGTTGTAATACTATATTCAAGTCACCATACATTTTTTAAGCACCTATTATGTTCCAGGCAAGATGAACAGGACCCTAATTCCTGCTCTAAAGAAGATCCATATTTTAACAGGATAGACTGACAAAACATGCACTAACTATCATTACCTCTAATGATAGGGCTTAAAAGCCTGATTAACTTACTTAAAGTCATACAGGTCATATGACCAGGATTTAGTCCAAGACTTGTCAGATTTTAAGACTCCTGTTTTCCCTATTAAACCATGCTTCCTGGAGTATGAGCACAAGCTACAGGAAATGATTAATTTGGTCAAAAGCCTGGGAAAAGCAACCAAAGAGGAAGTGCTAATACTAGATCTTGACTTGCTGAGGATAAACATGATCTTGTCCATAGCTACTGTTTATTAACTATGAACCAGGCACCATGTTTGGTGTTTACTATGCATTGTTTCATTTCACTAATCCTCTTAATTCTAGTCATCAGGAATTGGGGTTCACAAAGATTAAATGACTTGCTCAAGATTTCATGGCTCATTTCCATTTTAAAACAACACTGCTTAGGGAGCTAGTATATTCCAGGCACTGCACTAAGCCTTGAAGACTTGACACGAAAGTTCTGCCTTCCAGAAGCTCTCCGTGCAGTGGGGCATAAATGTATGACACAGTGAGCTAAGTCCATCAATAAAGCGTTTCCATATTTCAAGCACATACTGCAGTTTACGTAAGATTTTTTTTTTTAATTAACTTCTATTGGAGCACAGTTGCTTTTCTAATTGTGTTAGTTTCTACTGTATAGCAAAGCAAATCAGTTATAGGTATACATGTATCCCCCTCTTTTTTGGATTTCCTTCCCACTTAGGTCCCCACAGAGCACTGAGTAGCTATACACCTATTTTAAACATAGTATCAATAGTGTACATATCTCAGTCCCAATCTCCCACTTCATCCCACTCCATCTGCATCCCCAACCTTGGTATCCATATGTTTGTTCTCTATGTCTGTGTCTCTATTTTTGTTTTGCAAATAAGATCGTAAGAATATTTAAAAACACAGCCATCACTGTGCCTACAAAGGTCTATATAGTCAAAGCAACGGTTTTCCCAGTAGTCATGTATGGATGTGAGAGTTGGGCCATAAATAAGGCTGAGTGCCAAAGAATTGATGTCTTCGAACTGTTGTGTTGGAGAAGATTCTTGAGATTCCCTTGGACTGCAAGGAGATTAAACCAGTCAATCCTAGAGGATATCAACCCTGAATTGGAAGGACTGATGCTGAAGCTGAAGCTCCAATAATTTGGCCACCTGATGTGAAGAGACGACTCACTGGAAAAGACCCTGATGCTGGGAAAAACAGACAGGAGAAGGGGATGAAAGAGAACAGGATGGTTGGATGGCATTAACAAATCAATGGACATGAGTTTAAGCAAGCTCCAGAGGATGGTGAAGGACAGGGAAACCTAGTGTGCTGCAGTCCATGGGGCCACAAAGAGTTGGACACGACTGAGTGACTGAACTGATACCATTTTTCTAGATTCCTAATAAATGCAATAATATATGATGATACTGTTTTTCTCCTTCTGACTTATTTCACTGTGTATGACAGTCTCTAGGTGCATCCGTGTCTCTACAAATGACCCCATTTCGTCCCATTTTATGGCTGAGTAATATTCCACTGTAAATGTGTACCACATCTTCTTGATCCATTCCTATGTAAGGGGTTTTATGTAATGAACTTTTATAACAATTTCTCAAGGCAAATTCTACCATTTCCCTTTGATATGTAAAGAACATGGCTCTGAGAGGTTAAACGCCATAGCTAAAGCCACACACAAGTGACAGGGTCACAATTTGAAAGAAAAGTAAAGATTTGTATAAACAACATGACTTTCATACTCATATGAACCTGTTTAAGAGGCCTATGGGAAATGGTGACTCAAAAATGAAATTTAAGCAAGGGAGTTAAATGACCAGGTCCAATTTTTTGAGCAGTAACTTTGGTGATGGGGAGTGGATAACCAAAGAAGAAGAGGCTCAGAGCAGGGAGGAGCCCGGAAGGCAACTGCAATCACCCGGTGGGTGAAGGTTAATAACGTCAGCAGAGGAAAAGAGGATGTAGAGGTCAGTGTGGACCCAAGCTGCATTTTTAGGATATAATGGACAGAAATCATAGGATAATGTGCTATATGTCATCTTACTTCTCACATTTCAGTTTATTTTCAACATCTTCTCCAAGAGGACAGTGGCATGGTGCGGAGAGAACATAGGCCTGGCTAGATGCTTTAGCTCTTCTGTGTGAGATCCTGGAAAAATCAGTCTTTATGGGTCTCAATTACCTCTGTTGTCAAAGGAAAATGCTTGACTAGATGCCATCTTTTTCAACTGGACTTCCAAGTCTAGCTTAATAGCCAGTTGTTCTTTAAGCTGGAAAAATAAACTAAGCCACCAGAGGTCCCCATATCACTTACATATACAGAGCAACAAACAATCTGCAAGTTAAGTTTCCTCCATTCTGTTCAAGTAAAATCCCTTACAGTTGCTTAGGATGAAATCCAAGGGAAAAAAAAAACCAGTATGCTAAAATCGATGTTCACAGAAAAGCTGACAAAATAATATGATTAAAGTTTTAAACTGCCATATAATTCTTCATTTGAAAAAAGTCAAATGATCATTTATAATACACTTGATTGGTGAGTCATAAAAGTGGATAGTGAAAACCCTAAAAAAAACACAAATTGCTGTTACACTCTTAACCAAACACAATACAATGGATCATGAATTTGGTTGCTTTCAGAGAAGGGAATATTTTCCATAAAAAAAAATTTCACTGAGAGTTCAAAATAATTAACAGTCTGGATTTGACCCTCACAGGTCTTGGAGGCCTCATCCTTTCTTAGAAGCCATTCAGTGGCAATTCTACTAAATACCCCCGTGACCCCAGGACAACAAGTTATCCTTTCTATCTTGATCTTCTCTCGTTATCCCCAGTATCGACACTGATGGCCCATCTTGATTTCACAGCCCCTTCACCTGGCCATAGATACTCTTTCAACTCCACCTTGGCCATTCTCAACTCCTCCTCTGACAAGTTTTTCCATGAGTTTTTCCAAGTTTCTCCTCAGTATCTATCCGTGTTTGCTCCTCCCTTACCCTGGTCATGCAGAAATGCTAAGAACTTGATGTTCTCTCTCAGCACCTATACCTCCCTCTCTAGCCACCCCCTTCTGGCAACATCTGTCTACCTGTCTACAACTGTACTTTGGGAGTCAAGACACTTCTTTCTGTATGACCTTTCTCTCACCTAAACCTGTCACTTCTGCCACATGCAGGATGCTAATCACACGCTCAGTCACCTCCTGATCCCACCTTTTCACTCCTGTTTGAGTGATCCTGAGAGATGATAAACAAAGGTACGAAACATTATTAGCTGTGGCTACTACAAATTCATGTTCAGGTCCTTGGAGCTGCATGAAAAATTATGTAATTTCCCGAGGCGACCATGCTGGCTCCAAATATAAAAGTACTTTTTGGGAATTCCCTGGCAGTTCAGTGGTTAGGACTCTACGCTTCTATTGTAGGGGATATAGGTTCAATTCCGGGTCAAGGAACCAAGATTTCACTTGCTGCAATGAGACAAAAAAAAATTTTTTGTTTGTTTCTTTTATTAGAGATCTTCTTTTATCTTTCCAGTTTGTGCAGTCGGGTCAAAAAAAATGTTATCTTAACAGTGAGTCTATCTTTTTAATGCTCATGTGTTAGAGGAGGATCAAGTTACTTAAATCAAACCTCACTGCTGCTTGGCGGTCCTCTTATATCCCCCTTTGACCCACCGGTATCCTATTTTCCTGTTTCAAACACGGTCCTTCAGTCTCAAGTTGCACTTCCACTTTCATCTCAATGATACTTCATTTCCAACTTTAGGAAAGAGACAGTGAAGGAGTTCAGGACATGCCACGCCAAAATAAGCTACTTGGGTATATTGATTGTTTTAAGCTGAACACTTAAAAAACATGCCCCACCCCAGGACAACAAGTTATCCTTTCTATCTTGATCTTCTCTCGTTATCCCCAGTATCGACACTGATGGCCCATCTTGATTTCACAGCCCCTTCACCTGGCCATAGATACTCTTTCAACTCCACCTTGGCCATTCTCAACTCCTCCTCTGACAAGTTTTTCCATGAGTTTTTCCAAGTTTCTCCTCAGTATCTATCCGTGTTTGCTCCTCCCTTACCCTGGTCATGCAGAAATGCTAAGAACTTGATGTTCTCTCTCAGCACCTATACCTCCCTCTCTAGCCACCCCCTTCTGGCAACATCTGTCTACCTGTCTACAACTGTACTTTGGGAGTCAAGACACTTCTTTCTGTATGACCTTTCTCTCACCTAAACCTGTCACTTCTGCCACATGCAGGATGCTAATCACACGCTCAGTCACCTCCTGATCCCACCTTTTCACTCCTGTTTGAGTGATCCTGAGAGATGATAAACAAAGGTACGAAACATTATTAGCTGTGGCTACTACAAATTCATGTTCAGGTCCTTGGAGCTGCATGAAAAATTATGTAATTTCCCGAGGCGACCATGCTGGCTCCAAATATAAAAGTACTTTTTGGGAATTCCCTGGCAGTTCAGTGGTTAGGACTCTACGCTTCTATTGTAGGGGATATAGGTTCAATTCCGGGTCAAGGAACCAAGATTTCACTTGCTGCAATGAGACAAAAAAAAATTTTTTGTTTGTTTCTTTTATTAGAGATCTTCTTTTATCTTTCCAGTTTGTGCAGTCGGGTCAAAAAAAATGTTATCTTAACAGTGAGTCTATCTTTTTAATGCTCATGTGTTAGAGGAGGATCAAGTTACTTAAATCAAACCTCACTGCTGCTTGGCGGTCCTCTTATATCCCTCTTTGACCCACCGGTATCCTATTTTCCTGTTTCAAACACGGTCCTTCAGTCTCAAGTTGCACTTCCACTTTCATCTCAATGATACTTCATTTCCAACTTTAGGAAAGAGACAGTGAAGGAGTTCAGGACATGCCACGCCAAAATAAGCTACTTGGGTATATTGATTGTTTTAAGCTGAACGCACTTAAAACAGCAATGGAGGGAGAGGCTTTCTATGAACTCCTCTTACCTGCCTATGAGAGACTGTCCAAAACGTACTCACTGGTCTTAAATTCCCTCCTCGGGAGTTTCATCATACAGGCAAGACTGGCTCTCATCAGAGGGGAGGAGATCAGAAATGGACATCGCATCTAGACAAACATTATCACACACACCATCACATCTCTCATCTATTCTAAGGACCCACGGATCTTTCCTAAAAATCATTTACTATTCCCTAAGTGGCCTCCGACCTCACCCACTTCTATTATTAATAGTAAGATCTATAAGCTCTCAAATCTCACTTTTTTGAATATTCATTTTTTATTCCCAGTCTGTTATTGTTTCCATTTCTTCCCCCAACTATTTGCCATGAAGAAATAGGACCGGATGCCATGATCTTAGTTTTTTGATTGTTGAATTTTAAGTCAGGCTTTTCACTCTCCTCATCAAGAGGTTCTTTACTTCCTCTTCACTTTCTGCCATCAGAGTGGTATCATCTGCCTATCTGAGAACCTGAGTAGGTAGAGGGAAGTCCTTTTTTTCCCTACAGCATCCCTTGTGAACTTCAGTTTACTTTCCTACAGCACCTGAGATGGGATCCACAGCTACATTCCCCCCTCACATACAATCTTCTCCTCCCTCACACTGCTTACTCGGCACCATTCTGACTCAGGTGAAGAGACTAACCGGCCTGTTTCCCATACCAGCATCTCTCATTTGTACTTTTGGTTACAAAAATACTTCCTCTTGAGCTTTAGACTGCACACAACATTAAGCTCCAACTCCCCTGTCTACTGTTTAAGGCTCCCTGTTATCCAAAGCTAGTTCTCTACATGAATACTCTGTCCCAGTAAAACTGGTTTATTCATTGTTTACTGACCACATCAAGCACATTCCTTCCAATTAAATAAATGATAATGAGAGTAAGATTAACACATGATGATACTACCCATAAATCTTCCTCTAAGTAACAGGAAAGGATTTTAACAGGACATTCTTAAGAAACGTGCAGTTCTTCAAAATGGTACCATTTGCAGAGACGTGGATGGATCTAGAGCGTGTTACAGAGTGAAGTAAGAAAGATAAAAACAAACATCATATAATATTGCTTATATGTGGTATCTAGAAACTTATTTGTAAAGCAGAAATAGAATCATAACTAGATCACCCAGGAACTCCCTTATGAGAGTCTTGAACCAGGGGTGCAAATTTTGCACCTGGTGGGCCACTGGGAGTTTCAAAAGACTGGCTCTCATCAGAGGGGAGGAGATCAGAAATGGACATCGCATCTAGACAAACATTATCACACACACCATCACATCTCTCATCTATTCTAAGGACCCACGGATCTTTCCTAAAAATCATTTACTATTCCCTAAGTGGCCTCCGACCTCACCCACTTCTATTATTAATAGTAAGATCTATAAGCTCTCAAATCTCACTTTTTTGAATATTCATTTTTTATTCCCAGTCTGTTATTGTTTCCATTTCTTCCCCCAACTATTTGCCATGAAGAAATAGGACCGGATGCCATGATCTTAGTTTTTTGATTGTTGAATTTTAAGTCAGGCTTTTCACTCTCCTCATCAAGAGGTTCTTTACTTCCTCTTCACTTTCTGCCATCAGAGTGGTATCATCTGCCTATCTGAGAACCTGAGTAGGTAGAGGGAAGTCCTTTTTTTCCCTACAGCATCCCTTGTGAACTTCAGTTTACTTTCCTACAGCACCTGAGATGGGATCCACAGCTACATTCCCCCCTCACATACAATCTTCTCCTCCCTCACACTGCTTACTCGGCACCATTCTGACTCAGGTGAAGAGACTAACCGGCCTGTTTCCCATACCAGCATCTCTCATTTGTACTTTTGGTTACAAAAATACTTCCTCTTGAGCTTTAGACTGCACACAACATTAAGCTCCAACTCCCCTGTCTACTGTTTAAGGCTCCCTGTTATCCAAAGCTAGTTCTCTACATGAATACTCTGTCCCAGTAAAACTGGTTTATTCATTGTTTACTGACCACATCAAGCACATTCCTTCCAATTAAATAAATGATAATGAGAGTAAGATTAACACATGATGATACTACCCATAAATCTTCCTCTAAGTAACAGGAAAGGATTTTAACAGGACATTCTTAAGAAACGTGCAGTTCTTCAAAATGGTACCATTTGCAGAGACGTGGATGGATCTAGAGCGTGTTACAGAGTGAAGTAAGAAAGATAAAAACAAACATCATATAATATTGCTTATATGTGGTATCTAGAAACTTATTTGTAAAGCAGAAATAGAATCATAACTAGATCACCCAGGAACTCCCTTATGAGAGTCTTGAACCAGGGGGTGCATATATTTAGCACCTGGTGGGCCACTGGGATACAATTATATCCCAACAGTGGGGAATTAACATGTTCAAAAGTCATAAAGTAGCTAGGAGTCCTGTGGTTGAAAGGTAGACTCATAAATCTCAAATTACAATTAAAATAAGAATTTGGGTTTCCTAGGTAGCACAGTAGTAAAGAATCTACCTGCCAATGCAGGATATGCAGGTTTGATACCTGAGCCAGGAAGATCCCCTGGAGAAGGAAATGGCAACCTACTTCAGTATTCTTGCCTGGGAAATCCCAAGGATAGAGAAGCCTGCTGATCTCGTCTGATCTCAGAAGCTAAGCAGGGTTGGGCCTGGTTAGTACTTGAACTGGAGAAGCCTGGCAGATTACAATCCATGGGGTCAAAGAAGAATTAGACATAACTGAGCGACTAAACAACGAAATAAGAACACCTGGTTTGAAGTTCACAAATTTCATCTTCTTACCTTGCACCACAATTCTTACAACTCAAATTCCTACCTATTCAGCAGTTTTCAACTGGTTGAAAGACATTTTCAGTGTGAAGTTATCGAACAAAGGATATGTTCTTTTCTTCACAGAAAACATTATCTGAATGGTTTCAGAACCAGGAGGAGGATGCAAATATTGTAATTTGAAAGAAAGAAAGCCATGGCATAGAAAGGAAATGTGGTAACAATGGTCAGGGCAAAAGCATGAGGCATTTGCATGCTTTTGTTGTAACAGAATTTGACCACTGACATGTGCCAGACCAAAAAAAAAAGTACAGTTCTATGTGCATTTCCACATCTATTGCTGTATCTTGTCTTAGCTAAACAGGGGTAAATTTAGAGGAAGTAAGACCATATATGTACATAGAAACAATATTTTCTGAATTTACAAGGATTCTTCAAAATGGTACCATTTGCAGAGACGTGGATGGATCTAGAGCGTGTTACAGAGTGAAGTAAGAAAGATAAAAACAAACATCATATAATATTGCTTATATGTGGTATCTAGAAACTTATTTGTAAAGCAGAAATAGAATCATAACTAGATCACCCAGGAACTCCCTTATGAGAGTCTTGAACCAGGGGGTGCATATATTTAGCACCTGGTGGGCCACTGGGATACAATTATATCCCAACAGTGGGGAATTAACATGTTCAAAAGTCATAAAGTAGCTAGGAGTCCTGTGGTTGAAAGGTAGACTCATAAATCTCAAATTACAATTAAAATAAGAATTTGGGTTTCCTAGGTAGCACAGTAGTAAAGAATCTACCTGCCAATGCAGGATATGCAGGTTTGATACCTGAGCCAGGAAGATCCCCTGGAGAAGGAAATGGCAACCTACTTCAGTATTCTTGCCTGGGAAATCCCAAGGATAGAGAAGCCTGCTGATCTCGTCTGATCTCAGAAGCTAAGCAGGGTTGGGCCTGGTTAGTACTTGAACTGGAGAAGCCTGGCAGATTACAATCCATGGGGTCAAAGAAGAATTAGACATAACTGAGCGACTAAACAACGAAATAAGAACACCTGGTTTGAAGTTCACAAATTTCATCTTCTTACCTTGCACCACAATTCTTACAACTCAAATTCCTACCTATTCAGCAGTTTTCAACTGGTTGAAAGACATTTTCAGTGTGAAGTTATCGAACAAAGGATATGTTCTTTTCTTCACAGAAAACATTATCTGAATGGTTTCAGAACCAGGAGGAGGATGCAAATATTGTAATTTGAAAGAAAGAAAGCCATGGCATAGAAAGGAAATGTGGTAACAATGGTCAGGGCAAAAGCATGAGGCATTTGCATGCTTTTGTTGTAACAGAATTTGACCACTGACATGTGCCAGACCAAAAAAAAAAGTACAGTTCTATGTGCATTTCCACATCTATTGCTGTATCTTGTCTTAGCTAAACAGGGGTAAATTTAGAGGAAGTAAGACCATATATGTACATAGAAACAATATTTTCTGAATTTACAGAGAAGATAGTATGGCTGTTTTATGTATGGGTTCTCTTTTTCTTCTTCTTTTGATTAAGAAAACAGGACTAGGGCTTTCCTGGTGGTCCAGTGGGTAAGAACAGTGCCTTGTAATGCAAGGGGCACTGGTTCGATTCCTGGCCTGGGAATATCCCATGTGCCATGGAACAGTTGGACCGATGTGTCCAACTACCGAGCCAGAGCTCTGGAGCGCATGTGCCCAGAGCCGGTGCTCTACAGCGAGAGAGGCCACTGTGATAGGAGGCCCACACAGGCCAAAGAACAATGATAAATAAATGAAGGACCGATAGAAATGGCCAAAAACAGAAAAAGAAAACAGGACTAGCTATCTTAGCAGTTATTTAAGAAGGAAGAGCAGTGCTCAGAGTACTTAGAAATAATAAGATATCTTTCTTATTTGCTTTATTCTTAGTTTCCATTTTTCTTCTGAAATACATTTTATACTAACTAACAGTTAGTATACTACTTTATACTTTATCTACTTTAGCCTACTTTATCCTATAACTTAAAAACATTTATTATATTTGTAAAGTCCTTATCTACTAATTCTAATTAGGTTATCTGTGCTTATGCTTTTTTTTTTTAAAACCTTTATTTTGCTTTTAGCTTTTGTGCTTATGCTTTAAAACACTCTTTTCCTCTTTTTTTTTTTAAACATTTATTTATTTATTTATTTAGGGGGTGGGGTGGGCCACTTCTATTGGTCTTTTGTTTGTCTATTTTCATCCATCTTTGTTCCTTGGCCCATGTGGGCCTCCCATCGCGGTGGCCTCCGTTCTCGCAGAGCACCGGCTCTGGGCACATGCGCTCCAGAGTTCCAGCTTGGTAATTGGACACACCTGTCCAGCCGCTCCACGACATGTGGGATCCTCCCAGGCCAGGGCTCGAACCGGCGCCCCTTGCACTGCAAGGCGGTGTCCTTACCCACTGGACCACTAGGGAAGCCCATCTTTCCCTCTTAACGATGTTTTTCTGGGGTGTGTGTGTGTGTGTGTGTGTGTGTGTGTGGTTTGTAAGTCTCTAATAACTTATATTCACAACATTATATTTAAGACAACTACATATATTGAAGCCTAATTAAAAAAAAAAAGGTATCTCTATCAGAATTTCCCAAAATGTTATTCTATGGAACACTGGTTCTAGGAGGTATCCAAATGAAAAAAGAGGCTCAGTGATCAAACATTTCAAAGGTACTGAGAAGTCTCAAGAAGAAAAATTTGCATTTCCCAGTGGGTAAGAACAGTCGAGAGGCACTGGTTCGATTCCTGGCCTGGGAATATCCCATGTGCCATGGAACAGTTGGACCGATGTGTCCAACTACCGAGCCAGAGCTCTGGAGCGCATGTGCCCAGAGCCGGTGCTCTACAGCGAGAGAGGCCACTGTGATAGGAGGCCCACACAGGCCAAAGAACAATGATAAATAAATGAAGGACCGATAGAAATGGCCAAAAACAGAAAAAGAAAACAGGACTAGCTATCTTAGCAGTTATTTAAGAAGGAAGAGCAGTGCTCAGAGTACTTAGAAATAATAAGATATCTTTCTTATTTGCTTTATTCTTAGTTTCCATTTTTCTTCTGAAATACATTTTATACTAACTAACAGTTAGTATACTACTTTATACTTTATCTACTTTAGCCTACTTTATCCTATAACTTAAAAACATTTATTATATTTGTAAAGTCCTTATCTACTAATTCTAATTAGGTTATCTGTGCTTATGCTTTTTTTTTTTAAAACCTTTATTTTGCTTTTAGCTTTTGTGCTTATGCTTTAAAACACTCTTTTCCTCTTTTTTTTTTTAAACATTTATTTATTTATTTATTTAGGGGGTGGGGTGGGCCACTTCTATTGGTCTTTTGTTTGTCTATTTTCATCCATCTTTGTTCCTTGGCCCATGTGGGCCTCCCATCGCGGTGGCCTCCGTTCTCGCAGAGCACCGGCTCTGGGCACATGCGCTCCAGAGTTCCAGCTTGGTAATTGGACACACCTGTCCAGCCGCTCCACGACATGTGGGATCCTCCCAGGCCAGGGCTCGAACCGGCGCCCCTTGCACTGCAAGGCGGTGTCCTTACCCACTGGACCACTAGGGAAGCCCATCTTTCCCTCTTAACGATGTTTTTCTGGGGTGTGTGTGTGTGTGTGTGTGTGTGTGTGTGGTTTGTAAGTCTCTAATAACTTATATTCACAACATTATATTTAAGACAACTACATATATTGAAGCCTAATTAAAAAAAAAAAGGTATCTCTATCAGAATTTCCCAAAATGTTATTCTATGGAACACTGGTTCTAGGAGGTATCCAAATGAAAAAAGAGGCTCAGTGATCAAACATTTCAAAGGTACTGAGAAGTCTCAAGAAGAGAAATTTGATCTATTTTGTTTACCCTGGTACTTCCTAAACTTACTAGGAGACAGATTATTTTTTTTTCTCTAAAAACATCTAAGTATAATACTGAGCTGGTTTTAAAAGTGGGGAGGTGTGGCACATAATTAATAAACAGTTATTTTCAAGGCAACCCGCAAGTCTCAAGAAAAATTTCACTGAAGTCAAAATCACTGATGTCATTTGCCCTCCTACATCATCTGGTACTACTGACAATGGCTAATTGGCTGTACAACCAAGCTATCCAATGCAGTAAAATAGGATTGTTATAACTTAAATTTTACAGTCCTATCACTTGGAGCACTGGCCCCCTCTCAGGACTCTGAATTACATAAGGAAACTTAAGGTTTTCATTACAAAAGCCATGGATGCGACTGGAAAACCCAGGCAACAATCTGGAGACCCACTATTCTGACCCTCTCTTTTCAGAGGCTACCTGAGGGTATCACTAAAACCAACAAGATTCTGAACTCGGTGGTCCATTATTTCATATCATTCCTAGAAACCAAGCATAGCTCTTGGAATCAACCTTCAGAGTCTTAAAAATCTGGTCAAAAATTTCAGAACATTCTAAATACTCCTCCACTTCCCACCTGCCACTGTAACTCAAAGTGAAAAAGTATCCCGTGAAAAATGATATGAGCTGCCTTCACAGCTCATAGGACATGATTTCTTCAGGCTTTCCATATGCAGATCAGTTCTAAAAACGAGGGTTTCTGACTCTCTCTCTTACAAACTCTCAGAAGTCACAGAACATAATTCTTCAAGAAGCTAGGGAGTTCCACCAGTGACTGTAGCTCTTTCAGTCAGGATGTGAAGGCATTAAAAGGTCAGCATTAAAAGGCATAAAAAGGAATGAAAAATAAAAAGCAATGACAACAACAACAACAACAACAAAAAACGGAATAAAAAGATAGCAGTGGGTGATGCAAATCTGGCCAACCAGGGTGGTGACATATTAGAAGTTCCCAGAAATTAGGAAGCTGTGTTTCCTAACACAAGTCTAAGGGCTGGCTTTGACAGCCTGGGTTTAGACACAAAATTTACAAAAGAACAGGGTTTATTTTCTTTTTTTTTTTTTTTTTAAAGATTTATTTATTTATTTATTTTTGGGCGGGGGTCGGGTTGGGGATGGAGGGAGGGGAGCAGGCGGGCCACTTCTATTGGTCTTTCGTTTCTCTCTGTTCATCCGTCTTTGTTCTTTGGCTCTTGTGGGCCTCCCATTGCGGTGGCCTCTGTCGTTGCAGAGCACAGGCTCTGAGCGCATGCGCTCCAGAGCTCTGGCTCGGTAATTGGACACATCAGTCCAGCCGCTCCGCGGCACGTGGGATCTTCCCAGGCCAGGGCTCGAACCAGCGCCCGTTGCACTGCAAGGCGGTGTCCTTACCCACTGGACCACCAGGGGAAGCCCGGGGTTTATTTTCAAGGTGACAAACGTAACTTTCAATCTTTCTACATCTGGTCTCTCTAGACTGAAAATTCACCATGAAAGAAAAGGCCAAACCACAGGTTTCAAGGTTACCTTCTGAACCACTTACCTCAACTTCCACCCTTGTGAAGGGCTGGCACCAAGTGAGTACACAAAGTTGAATGCTGAGGATAAAAGAGAGAAGGCCATCTTGATGTGGTAACACAAGCACTGTCTCATATCACCCAACAACCCTTCCTCGGCACACAAGCAGCCGCTGCCGCTCTTCATATGTATTTTGCATATATAAATGCCACTCTGCAACTACAACACTTCTTGGACTTAGAGAACTATTCTTTTTAAAATGTTTTTATTATACACTCTTTTGTTTTTGTTTTTCTTTTCTTTATTTTAAACTCTTATTTTACTTTTAACTTGTACAGAGTTTTGTTGTTTACAGATATGTATGTTTTCAGATTAGTCATATGTATATCCCCCCCTCATTCCACTCCTCCAGACTGTCATATAGCACCCATGAAGGATCTGCTTTTCTCACAGCGCAATGACTATAGTTATTTTCTTCACATACGATAGTACTGGCCTTTTACATTCTTTTTTAATAGTCTTTTCCATTATGGTTTATCATTTGCTCAGTTGTGTCTGACTTTGTGACCCCATGGACTGTAGTCCATATATATCCCGCAAATCTGGCCAACCAGGGTGGTGACATATTAGAAGTTCCCAGAAATTAGGAAGCTGTGTTTCCTAACACAAGTCTAAGGGCTGGCTTTGACAGCCTGGGTTTAGACACAAAATTTACAAAAGAACAGGGTTTATTTTCTTTTTTTTTTTTTTTTAAAGATTTATTTATTTATTTATTTTTGGGCGGGGGTCGGGTTGGGGAGGGAGGGGAGCAGGCGGGCCACTTCTATTGGTCTTTCGTTTCTCTCTGTTCATCCGTCTTTGTTCTTTGGCTCTTGTGGGCCTCCCATTGCGGTGGCCTCTGTCGTTGCAGAGCACAGGCTCTGAGCGCATGCGCTCCAGAGCTCTGGCTCGGTAATTGGACACATCAGTCCAGCCGCTCCGCGGCACGTGGGATCTTCCCAGGCCAGGGCTCGAACCAGCGCCCGTTGCACTGCAAGGCGGTGTCCTTACCCACTGGACCACCAGGGAAGCCCGGGTTTATTTTCAAGGTGACAAACGTAACTTTCAATCTTTCTACATCTGGTCTCTCTAGACTGAAAATTCACCATGAAAGAAAAGGCCAAACCACAGGTTTCAAGGTTACCTTCTGAACCACTTACCTCAACTTCCACCCTTGTGAAGGGCTGGCACCAAGTGAGTACACAAAGTTGAATGCTGAGGATAAAGAGAGAAGGCCATCTTGATGTGGTAACACAAGCACTGTCTCATATCACCCAACAACCCTTCCTCGGCACACAAGCAGCCGCTGCCGCTCTTCATATGTATTTTGCATATATAAATGCCACTCTGCAACTACAACACTTCTTGGACTTAGAGAACTATTCTTTTTAAAATGTTTTTATTATACACTCTTTTGTTTTTGTTTTTCTTTTCTTTATTTTAAACTCTTATTTTACTTTTAACTTGTACAGAGTTTTGTTGTTTACAGATATGTATGTTTTCAGATTAGTCATATGTATATCCCCCCCTCATTCCACTCCTCCAGACTGTCATATAGCACCCATGAAGGATCTGCTTTTCTCACAGCGCAATGACTATAGTTATTTTCTTCACATACGATAGTACTGGCCTTTTACATTCTTTTTTAATAGTCTTTTCCATTATGGTTTATCATTTGCTCAGTTGTGTCTGACTCTTTGTGACCCCATGGACTGTAGCCCACAAAGCTCCTGTGTCCATGGGATTCCCAGGCAAGAATACTGGAGTGGGTTGCCATTTCCTTCTCCAGGGGATCTTCCCAACCCAGGGATTAAACCTGCATCTCTCACATCTCCTGAATTGGTAGATGGATTCTTTACCACTGCGCTATCTGGGAAGCCCCATGGTTGATCACAGGATATTTGTTTTTAATTGCAGGATAGAGACCTATTCTTGCTACTCAAAAGTTAAATTGCCAAATGCAATACCAAATATGTATCTGTGAGTCAGAGCCACAGCTCAGCAGACTGAACCCTATATTTGAAGTCTCCTTGACAACTCAGACTCCTAGGCGTAGAGAAACTACCCGTGGTCATTTTCTAAGGTATAGAAATTTGTTTATAGAAAAAATCCCGAGTAGAATATTATGTTATAAATTCCTTTTCAACAGTGAAAAAAAAAAAGTGGGGCTATAAACAAAAAGCCAATTGACATTATCTCTAAGTAAATTGTTCTTTAATGATTAAAACAGAGCTTTGGAATTCAATGATTTGAATATTCTGTTTTGAAAATTCTGAATGCTCTTTAAAAAACGAAAGCACACACAAGATCTCTTTAAACGCAACTTGTCCACACTATAGACACACCAAGAAAGTCCTCTTAGACTGACACAGAACAGTTTTTCCATAGCTTTTCTTCTCAAGGGTTAATCTCTGGGTCTCCTCTCCCTAGAACATCTGCTTTGGTGTAAAATCCTGTCTTGATAGTCTAAAGAATTACTTAGAGCAAGGACCTTCCTCAAAAATATATGCACTTCTTTGGACTTAGAGAACTATTCTTTTAAAATGTTTTTATTATACACTCTTTTGTTTTTGTTTTTCTTTTCTTTATTTTAAACTCTTATTTTACTTTTAACTTGTACAGAGTTTTGTTGTTTACAGATATGTATGTTTTCAGATTAGTCATATGTATATCCCCCCCTCATTCCACTCCTCCAGACTGTCATATAGCACCCATGAAGGATCTGCTTTTCTCACAGCGCAATGACTATAGTTATTTTCTTCACATACGATAGTACTGGCCTTTTACATTCTTTTTTAATAGTCTTTTCCATTATGGTTTATCATTTGCTCAGTTGTGTCTGACTCTTTGTGACCCCATGGACTGTAGCCCACAAAGCTCCTGTGTCCATGGGATTCCCAGGCAAGAATACTGGAGTGGGTTGCCATTTCCTTCTCCAGGGGATCTTCCCAACCCAGGGATTAAACCTGCATCTCTCACATCTCCTGAATTGGTAGATGGATTCTTTACCACTGCGCTATCTGGGAAGCCCCATGGTTGATCACAGGATATTTGTTTTTAATTGCAGGATAGAGACCTATTCTTGCTACTCAAAAGTTAAATTGCCAAATGCAATACCAAATATGTATCTGTGAGTCAGAGCCACAGCTCAGCAGACTGAACCCTATATTTGAAGTCTCCTTGACAACTCAGACTCCTAGGCGTAGAGAAACTACCCGTGGTCATTTTCTAAGGTATAGAAATTTGTTTATAGAAAAAATCCCGAGTAGAATATTATGTTATAAATTCCTTTTCAACAGTGAAAAAAAAAAAAAAAAGTGGGGCTATAAACAAAAAGCCAATTGACATTATCTCTAAGTAAATTGTTCTTTAATGATTAAAACAGAGCTTTGGAATTCAATGATTTGAATATTCTGTTTTGAAAATTCTGAATGCTCTTTAAAAAACGAAAGCACACACAAGATCTCTTTAAACGCAACTTGTCCACACTATAGACACACCAAGAAAGTCCTCTTAGACTGACACAGAACAGTTTTTCCATAGCTTTTCCCTTCTCAAGGGTTAATCTCTGGGTCTCCTCTCCCCTAGAACATCTGCTTTGGTGTAAAATCCTGTCTTTAGATTAGTCTAAAGAATTACTTAGAGCAAGGACAATGGAGGAAATCGATTTAGAAGTAACAGACACAGTGCTAAATATAACATGAAGGAGATCAGAAGATAAAGGTGGAAACCGGAGGTTACCACACACGAGTGTGATGTGGCCTAAGATAAAAACAGTCGTTTCTTCAGAATATCTTGTGTTTATAAACCCTCAGATATCTTTAACTCTGAAAATATTTTCCCCTTCTTTCTTAGCTGCCTTCTCTATTTCGCCCCTGTCATACACTTCTCGGGTTAGAAGCCTAGATTAAATACTCAGCCACCCTCTTTATCCCTGATCTCCCTTCCAGAAAAGTCTCCAATTTGACCTTCGCATCCACTAATACATCTGCAAAACCAAAAAAAGGTCACAATGAATCCAAAGTCACTACCTCTAGGAGGACTTAACTTGTAAAGGTCCCAAGGATGAAACACCTCAGGAAATATAAATGTTATCCCTCAATTTTCAGGTATACTTTTTTTCCTAAAATATTCTTATACTACTTGTTTGTCCTGATATTTTCCTTGTATAAAAGCTGAAAACCAGGAGTTTGAAATTAGTAATAATGGGAAAGGTATTCTATTCAAGGGGATAAACAGATATCCTTTACAATTTATGTTCCCTGTTTTTTGTGATGTTTATTTAACTTGGACTACTAAGGACTGAAACATAACAGGAATATAAATGTCTCACACATATCAGTGTCTATTAACACATGTAATAGGCCCATCTATTTTGATTTAAACATATTATTTCAAAGCAATATGCATACGCAAAAAATTGAGAAAATAAGTATGCTGTAGTGAAAAAAAATCTAACTTTCAGAAGTTGTTTGGATGGTCTACAATGTATTTGAAGGCAAATGATGATTTCTTTTAAATATTTCCAAGTGATGGTCACCTACCCATTAATAATTTGAGCTCTGTGTATAACAATATCAAAAGGCATTACTGCCTAAACCCTAGGAAAGCCCTCAAACTCCAATTGTAAACACGCACTGGTTTTTTTTTTTTAATTTGGGAAAGGCATTTTTTTTTTTTCTCTTCTACAGCCTAAACCCAGGCAGGTTCCTTGAGGTGAACACTGAGGAATGTCAACATTGTCTGCACAGGTAAAAGGACCAAAGAATACACCTGAATAGGGAGGGGAACCAAACAAAAAAACTTCTTCAGAGAAAGTAAGATTCTTTGTTTTCTGCTCTGTTTTTTTTTTTTTTTTTAAGAACGCTTTTTTTTTTTTTTAATTTATTTATTTGAAGGGGGTGGGGAGGGAGGGGAGCAGGCGGGCCACTTCTATTGGTCTTTCATTTGTCCATTTTCATCCATCTTCGTTCTTTGGCCTGTGTGGGCCTCCCATCGCGGTGGCCTCTGTTGTTGCAGAGCACTGGCTCTGGGCGCATGCGCTCCAGAGCTCCGGCTCGGTAATTGGACACATGGGTCCAGCCGCTCCGCGGCACGTGGGATCTTCCCAGGCCAGGGATCGAACAGGCGCCCCTTGCACTGCAAGGCGGTGTCCTTACCCACTGGACCACCAGGGAAGCCCTGTTTTCTGCTCGTTTTAAAAAGTCTATTTCACTTCAGTTTGCTTAACAGTCAAACTGTATTCCTCTCTTAACTGTTTATAGAAACCACTCATTCCCCAGCCTCTCAAAATGCAAGAGTGGAAGTGAAAGCTTGGTTAGCTATTTCCTCAACTCAAATCAGACACATCACAGCTATTTCAGGCCATATGACTAAACTGCTCTGAACTGTTTAAACCAATACAGTGAAATAAAGATGGCGACATCAGATAATGCTCAATTTGCACTGAGAATGAAACCACAAAATTTAAGCTAAGCAGTATGTAAATGAGATCACTGGAATGTTTCTTAAGAAAAGGTAAACACTTGAGACATATCAGAACATGACAAACAATTAGAATTCTGCACATGGGAGACACTGGGGTTTATGGTTAACATAGTTATGCTCTCCATAGAAACTTTATCAGTTACAAGATTTAAGGATCTGATTAGAAATCTTTACTTCTACAAAAACAAGACCGAAAAAAACAAGTCTTTCTCTTTCTTCACCTGAATAAAATTTATATAAATGAATAGTAATGTAAGCAACTTACAATGTATATCCTTGCCACGTCCAAGTCACAGTATCCTAGAACAACAATAGCATTTAAACTATTAGTTCAGAGAAAAAATATCAAATAAAATGAAAATTTTATTTTGATACTGGTATTGATATACTTCCTTTTTGAATTAAAAACAATATGTTGAAAAGTAAAACAAGCACTAAACAATAGTGAACTGATCTATAAATTCTTGGATTATATATATCTACATAGCAAAGATCTGTCTTCCATATGTAATCATGTATCTTCTTATGAAATAAAGTTGCTCTGAATTTTTCTTAAAAACTATTGTGCATGCTTAACTATTTTTCTCCTAATATAAACATATGTAGATAATTAACTGGCTTACGAAAACCAGAATACATCAGTTCTTAAAAAGCCTTGGGAGAAAGACTATAGTAGTAAAATAGTACAGAGTAAAAGAATTTGGATAAATGATAAATGCAAACTCATAAGCAGAAATACACTGAGCAAAATTTTAATTTTTTAACCACTAGCATGCAAAGTTGAGAAATCAACCAATGACAGGACGTTGAACTAATCAAGAACTCAATCTTAAATAATATAGATCATGAATAATTACATTCTACCTTTTTATGTGTATTCTATAGTAAAGAAACTCCTCTCAGAACATCCCTCTCCTCATCCCTCTCAACAAATGACTTTCTTTAGGAAAATGGTGATATAATCAATGTCCAGCAGATAACAATGCCTTACTGGAGCAAAAAACTATTTCCTGAGTTCACATGAACTTTCTATAGAATGTGAGGTTATTTGCAGCTTTTACTTGCCAAGTGTCAGAGCTACTAAGTACTGAGCCAAGCCTCTTCCAAATTTATCCTGCTATTTCAACCCTTCACCAGTGATGGCCATTGAATCAGGAGAAATTTCTCCTTCCAGGTTTAATGAAAATCACAAGTTTATGAGAGTTTTTTCAAGTCCAGTCTGAGAGACCCTGAAGTGGAGATTTAATCATACCATCACAGTGACAATAGGGAAGAAGCTAAGGAGATATTTTACTGTAGCTTAGTAATAGCAAAAACAGTATCTAAAATTGGTATCAACAATTATGTGCCTATCTCACAAGTTTTTTTTTTTTTAAGAAAGCATTTTTTTAAGGTTGTAAGCCAGGCTTCAGACTTTAAAAAAGAAAACTACTTTATTGAATTTGTTACAATATTACTTCTATTATTTACATTCTCGTTTTTGGCCATGAGGCATGTGGGATCTCAGCTCCTCAACCAGGGACTGAACCCTCACCCACTACATTAGAAAGTAAAGTCCTAACCACTGGACCACCAGGAAGTCCCCAATCTTGCCATTTTTTAAAAACTAAATGTGGCAAGGAGAATGAGACTATCCATCTGCTCCATCTATTCATCTATTTATTCAAACAAAAGGGGTCTCAGAGAATTTGTGCTATTTGGAATGGTGAAATTCTTCTCATAGTAAAATACATCAGTTCTTAAAAAGCCTTGGGAGAAAGACTATAGTAGTAAAATAGTACAGAGTAAAAGAATTTGGATAAATGATAAATGCAAACTCATAAGCAGAAATACACTGAGCAAAATTTTAATTTTTTAACCACTAGCATGCAAAGTTGAGAAATCAACCAATGACAGGACGTTGAACTAATCAAGAACTCAATCTTAAATAATATAGATCATGAATAATTACATTCTACCTTTTTATGTGTATTCTATAGTAAAGAAACTCCTCTCAGAACATCCCTCTCCTCATCCCTCTCAACAAATGACTTTCTTTAGGAAAATGGTGATATAATCAATGTCCAGCAGATAACAATGCCTTACTGGAGCAAAAAACTATTTCCTGAGTTCACATGAACTTTCTATAGAATGTGAGGTTATTTGCAGCTTTTACTTGCCAAGTGTCAGAGCTACTAAGTACTGAGCCAAGCCTCTTCCAAATTTATCCTGCTATTTCAACCCTTCACCAGTGATGGCCATTGAATCAGGAGAAATTTCTCCTTCCAGGTTTAATGAAAATCACAAGTTTATGAGAGTTTTTTCAAGTCCAGTCTGAGAGACCCTGAAGTGGAGATTTAATCATACCATCACAGTGACAATAGGGAAGAAGCTAAGGAGATATTTTACTGTAGCTTAGTAATAGCAAAAACAGTATCTAAAATTGGTATCAACAATTATGTGCCTATCTCACAAGTTTTTTTTTTTTTAAGAAAGCATTTTTTTAAGGTTGTAAGCCAGGCTTCAGACTTTAAAAAAGAAAACTACTTTATTGAATTTGTTACAATATTACTTCTATTATTTACATTCTCGTTTTTGGCCATGAGGCATGTGGGATCTCAGCTCCTCAACCAGGGACTGAACCCTCACCCACTACATTAGAAAGTAAAGTCCTAACCACTGGACCACCAGGAAGTCCCCAATCTTGCCATTTTTTAAAAACTAAATGTGGCAAGGAGAATGAGACTATCCATCTGCTCCATCTATTCATCTATTTATTCAAACAAAAGGGGTCTCAGAGAATTTGTGCTATTTGGAATGGTGAAATTCTTCTCATAGTAAAATACGATGCTTACCAGCTTGTTTGGGTATCTGAGGAGAATTGGCTGCACTGGAACTCCTGGAATGAAGGCTCCTGGAACCACAGGGTGACATTTTATAACATGCTCTTTATATGAATACAAGTTTTACAGTGAATTAAAAAATAAATAATACATGATGTAAATATACCAAGTATTTCAAGAGTACACATAAACTATTGGCTGAATGTTGGTCAATCCCTAGTGTTAGCTAAAATGAGAGATTCTTAAATTCAGAAATACATAAGCAAAATCTTAAATGCTATGCCTAAATCACTTTAAATATTATTTTTATCTTTATTTCTTTTCATTTTCCAAATACTTACTATTCAATAGGATTTTTTTAAGAAAGTAAGAGAAAAAGAGAAAATACAAAGAAAACCTAGATGAAACCACATGTTTGAACCACAAACTACCATACTTGCTAGGGTGAATTCTGGCTTTGGGTCTGAGCATTCCAGCAGCCAATATAAAAACATTTTAAAGTATTATTAATTACTATGAAATGACATATGAGATTACAAATTGCTATAAAATTCACAATGTCATAATATTTTAAAAAGGTGTGAACCCCCTCCCCACGATGAAGGGTTTATGATACCAAAAGAGAAAGAGCTGTGGATTCACATCATTAAAATCATTTTAACAGAAAACAGAAATGCTCCAAACAAACTGATGAATCATTTTGTATATTTAGTATTAGATCATTTGAAAAATCTTCCATACTATTTTGTCACAATACACAATTTAATTGATCTCACCTGGTTTAAAAGTAATCAAACAGGACCGATTAGTACAAGTACCTTCTGGGAAAACTAGTATCTTGGGAGAAAAGGAATAGATTTAATATTTCAATCTAATTAATAGATTACCTCTTTACTTGTTTTCTTTTGATTTCATAATTGCCAATTTTTATAAAGCAAAAATCAAATAAAAGGCTAGCAGTTGATGCTGGCGAAACCTAGAATCCAATTATTCAGTTTTGCTCTAAAAGAAGTATAGTCTGACCATTAAGATAACTTGAAAATAAGTTAAAGCTTTAAAGAGAGAATACACACAGTTAAATGTTTCTTAATGATGATGCTAATGATCCAAAAAGTATTCAAAGAAGCTGCAGACTTTGGATCGTGGTCGAAGTGTGCATTCATTTTAGAGAATATTAAATTCTTTCTTCTACTTCTATACACCCTTAACCAAATAATTTCCTACTTCTTTGTTTCAGTTTTCCTATTAAATGATATTCCCTCTTACAATATACACTTTTCTCAGATTGTACTGAGAAGAAAAGAGGAAATACCTACAATATGCTTTATGCTTACTTGAATTTGTTGACATACACTACGCAATTCAATATCCTTTTTTGAGAAGGTGCTTTTAGCTTTTAATATATTATGTTTTCCACACAAAAGTATGTAATACAGTTCCCCATTAATTTTGAATAAAACATCAGCTTGATTTTTCTGAAGCTTTTGGAATTTAGCAATAAGTAAATTGCTAAGCACATAAAAGAAAATCCCTGCTTCTCACAGAATTTAGAAATGGATATTTGATAATAATTAAACTGGAAAAACATTATTAAGCTAAACTGCTACAATAACAAGTTATTTATAAAATAAAATTAATAGGTGCAATTCCAGCCTCCATCTTAAAAAGAAACAGGTTTTCTATCCCAGTTGGATACAATAGCAAATATAATTCATGCAGTGGATATTTTATAGTTATACTATGAATAATAAATTAAGATAAATTATAAATTCAAGAAAACAGAATGCTCCAAACAAACTAAAATTTTAATTAGTATTAGATCATTTGAAAAATCTTCCATACTATTTTGTCACAATACACAATTTAATTGATCTCACCTGGTTTAAAAGTAATCAAACAGGACCGATTAGTACAAGTACCTTCTGGGAAAACTAGTATCTTGGGAGAAAAGGAATAGATTTAATATTTCAATCTAATTAATAGATTACCTCTTTACTTGTTTTCTTTTGATTTCATAATTGCCAATTTTTATAAAGCAAAAATCAAATAAAAGGCTAGCAGTTGATGCTGGCGAAACCTAGAATCCAATTATTCAGTTTTGCTCTAAAAGAAGTATAGTCTGACCATTAAGATAACTTGAAAATAAGTTAAAGCTTTAAAGAGAGAATACACACAGTTAAATGTTTCTTAATGATGATGCTAATGATCCAAAAAGTATTCAAAGAAGCTGCAGACTTTGGATCGTGGTCGAAGTGTGCATTCATTTTAGAGAATATTAAATTCTTTCTTCTACTTCTATACACCCTTAACCAAATAATTTCCTACTTCTTTGTTTCAGTTTTCCTATTAAATGATATTCCCTCTTACAATATACACTTTTCTCAGATTGTACTGAGAAGAAAAGAGGAAATACCTACAATATGCTTTATGCTTACTTGAATTTGTTGACATACACTACGCAATTCAATATCCTTTTTTGAGAAGGTGCTTTTAGCTTTTAATATATTATGTTTTCCACACAAAAGTATGTAATACAGTTCCCCATTAATTTTGAATAAAACATCAGCTTGATTTTTCTGAAGCTTTTGGAATTTAGCAATAAGTAAATTGCTAAGCACATAAAAGAAAATCCCTGCTTCTCACAGAATTTAGAAATGGATATTTGATAATAATTAAACTGGAAAAACATTATTAAGCTAAACTGCTACAATAACAAGTTATTTATAAAATAAAAATTAATAGGTGCAATTCCAGCCTCCATCTTAAAAAGAAACAGGTTTTCTATCCCAGTTGGATACAATAGCAAATATAATTCATGCAGTGGATATTTTATAGTTATACTATGAATAATAAATTAAGATAAATTATAAACTCTCAAGAGCTAGGAGGGGTAAGTCATATAGCATCTCTAAAAAGTCATACACCACCTCTAATACTTGAATTCTTTCTACAATATCCTCCCTAAATTGGTTGTCTAGCCAATGTCTGAATATTCCAGAATCAGACCATTCTAATTCTGGACAGGAAGCTCCCTGAGATGAGCAAAATGAACTGAAATCCACCTACTTGTTAACTTACACTCACTAGTCCTAGATAAATTCCTTGGAACCAAGAGCAAAATCAAACCCTTATTTCAAATGTCATTTCTTCCAAGCCACTTTTTAAATCATTCCTCACATGCCCTTGTTTTTAAAACCTACTGGTTGACCATTCTCCTACTGATACTTTTTTTTTTTTGATACCTAAATTATTCATGCGGTTTTATTTATTTATTTTGGAGGGGGGCCAGTTGGGGAGGGAGGGGGGCGGGCGAGCCACTTCCACTGGTCTTTCATTTATCTGCTTTTCATCCATCTCTGTTCTTTGGCCCATGTGGGCCTCATCGCAGTGGCCTCTGTTGTCGCAGAGCACCAGCTCTGGGCACATGCGCTCCAGAACTCCAACTTGGTAATTGGACACATCAGTCCAGCCGCTCCACGGCACATGGGATCTTCCCAGGCCAGGGATCGAACCAGCGCCCCCTGCACTGCAAGGCGGTGTCCTCACCCACTGAACCACCAAGGAAGGTCCCCCCTTACTGGTACTTTAACATCTTAAACATTACCACAAATGGCCAGATCACCTTGGGATCGTGAGTTCTGCTAGAGATCACTTATTTTCACCTGGGCAAAGGTAGGATACTTCTCAAAATCACCCATGAGGCGCTATTTATGCAATAAATTTCAACATAAAAGAAAATCCCTGCTTCTCACAGAATTTAGAAATGGATATTTGATAATAATTAAACTGGAAAAACATTATTAAGCTAAACTGCTACAATAACAAGTTATTTATAAAATAAAATTAATAGGTGCAATTCCAGCCTCCATCTTAAAAAGAAACAGGTTTTCTATCCCAGTTGGATACAATAGCAAATATAATTCATGCAGTGGATATTTTATAGTTATACTATGAATAATAAATTAAGATAAATTATAAACTCTCAAGAGCTAGGAGGGGTAAGTCATATAGCATCTCTAAAAAGTCATACACCACCTCTAATACTTGAATTCTTTCTACAATATCCTCCCTAAATTGGTTGTCTAGCCAATGTCTGAATATTCCAGAATCAGACCATTCTAATTCTGGACAGGAAGCTCCCTGAGATGAGCAAAATGAACTGAAATCCACCTACTTGTTAACTTACACTCACTAGTCCTAGATAAATTCCTTGGAACCAAGAGCAAAATCAAACCCTTATTTCAAATGTCATTTCTTCCAAGCCACTTTTTAAATCATTCCTCACATGCCCTTGTTTTTAAAACCTACTGGTTGACCATTCTCCTACTGATACTTTTTTTTTTTTTGATACCTAAATTATTCATGCGGTTTTATTTATTTATTTTGGAGGGGGGCCAGTTGGGGAGGGAGGGGGGCGGGCGAGCCACTTCCACTGGTCTTTCATTTATCTGCTTTTCATCCATCTCTGTTCTTTGGCCCATGTGGGCCTCATCGCAGTGGCCTCTGTTGTCGCAGAGCACCAGCTCTGGGCACATGCGCTCCAGAACTCCAACTTGGTAATTGGACACATCAGTCCAGCCGCTCCACGGCACATGGGATCTTCCCAGGCCAGGGATCGAACCAGCGCCCCCTGCACTGCAAGGCGGTGTCCTCACCCACTGAACCACCAAGGAAGGTCCCCCCTTACTGGTACTTTAACATCTTAAACATTACCACAAATGGCCAGATCACCTTGGGATCGTGAGTTCTGCTAGAGATCACTTATTTTCACCTGGGCAAAGGTAGGGGATACTTCTCAAAATCACCCATGAGGCGCTATTTATGCAATAAATGTTGCTCCTTCCACACTTTCAAAAAGCATTCCAGGAACTTCCTTGGAGATCTAGTGGTTAGGAATTTGTCTTCCAATGCAGGGGATGTGGGTTCAATTCCTGGTCAGGGAACTAAGATCCCACATACTGTGAGGTAACTAAGACCAGGCACAGTCAAAAATAAAGAAACAAATGTGTTTAAAAACGCATTCCAGGGGAAGGAGGTAATAGGATGGTACAAGGTGAAAAGTTCTACAGGTGATTTAGATATGCTCTCTGAACTGAAAAGCACTACCTATACATACTTTAGAAAAATTTTAAGATCTTAATTTCAAAATAAACCCATCATATTCTGAGTACATCTGAGCTTTCATATCTCATCTTTAAAAGGGTAAATAAATTCAGAGGTAGAGAATTACTTTTTATGACACAAAGTAAAAACTGGTTCAAAGAGTATGGAAAATAAAAAAGTGATACATTTAACTCTATCTCATGGGGAAGAGAACTTCTTCATCCACAGTCATTTATTCTGCTTCATTTAGCTAAAGACAATTAGCCTAAGGTGTCCCCTGATACTGCTATCTGTGCATCCGAATGAGTATGTACAAGTGTACAAAAAGTAAATTCTCTATATATTTAAATAAACATCTATTATGTTTTACCTGGGGCCATTCCCCTTTTGATGTGGCCCGCCTTATTATTTCATTTATTGTGTTTTTTCGAGAATCCGGATCCACACGGGACACCAACACGGGTTGTAAGGCCCGCAATATCCCTTTAAAACAAATGAAAAGTCATAACTCAGTCATTTGAGGGGCTATAGCTACTAGAGCAACAATGACAAATCACAAAACAAATAGTTTGCTAGTAAATCAATGAGAACAACTTTAAAAACCCTCTAAACTCAAAGTTTATCAGAACTTAGCTTCTGGTTCCAAAAACATTTCATGAATTTAACAGAAGTTGTGTGTTAGTCGCTCAGTCGTGTCCAACTCTTTGGGACCCCTTGGATTGCAGCCGGCCAGGATCCTATATCCATGGGATTTTCCAGGCAAAAACACTGGAGTGGGTTGCCATTTCCTTCCCCAGGGTTTCTTCCCATCTTAGGCATGGAAACCAGCTCTCCCGCATTGCAGGCAGACTCTTTACCATCTGAGCCATGGGGGAAGCCCCCTAATTTAACAGAAGTTAGCAGCAGGAATACGAAAAGAAGCAAAATGCAATTTTTTTTTTCCCTAAAAGACTTCTCAGTTGAAATTAAACATTTGCAATATACCATAAGATTATCTTATTTTGGGACTATCTTGGAAACTGATTATGTGAAGTCATAGAACATGTGTGTAGTGGACAATTATTATTTATTTTGCTAAAATTTTCAGTGCAACAGTCTTTTAGGCAGGTAGCTTCCTAGCACTTGCAAAATAAATCTCAATTTACCAAAAATCTTTTGCTAAACAACTTTTGGGGGTAAATGTCATATTACACAAAGCAAGGGTTACCTTAAAAAAAGAGAGTGAGTGTGTATCTTTCTTAGTTGAATGACAAAGCCATAAGAACTAGTATTATTTCTCTAGAGTACCAGGGCAACATCAAACCCACCCTCTCACCACCTGATGCTTCGCAATAACCTTGGGGTAGCTGGAAGCAGTTACTTAGAGACCAATCCCCTGGGGAGAGAGCAAAGCACCTGGTGGAAAAACAGTTTACTTGCTTTATTGTTTATGGCAGGAAGCACAGTTCCACATCATAATTTCAAAGAGTTAAACATTGGTCCCTCATGTAAATCTGAGGGCAATAATGAAGCACACAGGAGAAAAGACTTAGTGCGTCTATCAGCTTAACATCCTGATGAGCAATTCACTGAAATAGTACATAACTGGTGCATTCACAAATTCTTTGATTAAATTCTCTCTCAAAAAGTCTACCATGTTTGGTATTGAAAAACTGTTCTTTATGGCTTATATTTAGGAGCAGGAAGAGGTGATGGTGCAGTGGCAGAGGTGAGAATTTAAAAAGAATGATGGGGGAAGCTTCCCTGATGATTCAGGGGTGAAGATTCTGTGCATCCCCTACATGGGGTGTGTGTTTGATCCCTGGTACTGGAAGTAAGATCCCACATGCTGCACGGCATGGCCAAAACAATACATAAAATAAATAAATAAAAATTTAAGACAGTACTATCTGAAAGGTTTAAAAATTAAAAAAAAAAATAAAAAGAATGGTGGGGTATATATGTAAGGAGGTCTTTAATCTTTTTTCAAAAATTCATTCTTTTGATATAGCACCTCATTAAAAGTAAGGAAATATGTTTGAGGTGTTCTATTATTTTAAAGTTTTTAAAATGTAAGCAACAAACTATACTTGATTTTCTAAATTTAAAGCTTTAAATTTAGAATTTAAATTTAAAATTTAAAGTATGAAAATATTTTCTCTCTTTTATCTTACAGAGTACTTACTGCCAATCAGAGGCACCTGCATGTTCTCATTTCGAGATACTATGGAAGGTAATCCAGCTGCAACACAGGCAATTCCGTCAAAGAATGTTGAATGAGGGGCAACGACAAAAACTGGCGCTTCCACCGGAGTTGCAATCTTTCCTTTCACAGTAACTATGAAGCCCATTGCAAAGAACATGGCACGGCCTAGAAACTTCAAGACGGGCTGAGTAATTTTCCTTAGGAAACAAATATAAAAATGGGCATAATTAGCTTTGCCTACTGCAGCTAAAAGCAGGGTTTTACTCTGAAGCACAACGCAAAAGCCAAAACATGTCAGAGCACTTCATTTTAAAGTATCAGCCAACAAGAGCTAACACTTGAGTGGAACTCCTGCTCTTTCTGCCATGCAGAAAGTATTTTATGGATATTAATTTCCTTAATCCTTAGCCCAATTTTATGGAATAAAGAGCATTTATTATGTCATTTTCAGATGACAAAACTGAGGCCCAGAGAAATAATTTTTCCAAGGCCACATGGCTAAGTGGCTCCATTATTCCGTGATTATGATAAGAATGAATTTTCAACATGCATCCCCCACCGAGAAATTAAAATCAGTATTGTCCTTCACAGGAGTCACTGTAGAAATCTGTATTTGTGTAACAAAGATGCTCCTATCTCCCAAAACACTTTTAGAATTGGCATGCTGAAACAATCCTCAGAGTAATTTCAGAAATAAAATTTTAAAAGTAAGCCTTATTACTCATATCATTATAGTCCTTAAACATCATCAAGAATCTTAAGAAGTAAATTTATTATTTACTTCCCTGGAACAAAGATGCAGTTACTTCTGGATATTGATTTGTTTATTCTTTAAAAAGAATGTCATTAAAGATTAGTTAATTCATCAAATTGTGCCAGGAATTATGCTGGATGCATAAGACAAGTAAGAGCCAGTCTCTGTCTTTGAGAAACTCAACTGAGTGGAGAAACAAAAACATAGTCCTAGAAGTGCAAACACATGATGGACATCTTAGTATGTGAATAAGCATGTAGTTTTTCATGAAAAAATATGTGTCTCCCATAAGACATCTAACAGAAGCTTTAAAACGAGCTTCCTATTGAATTCTCTCAACATTTATATAATAATTCAGTGAGGAGCTATTAAGCAACTAACTCCCAAGGAAGTTTCTCTAACTTTTATTTCATGGTAAGGACAAGTGAGACACAGAAAGACTAAGTAATTTTCTGAAGGGCACAGTGAAATGACTCTTCTTTCTCCTTGCCCTATAGTTTAAGAGTTTAGATCTTTATTTATTTAAAGATAAAGAGCTCACATCTTCACGGAATTTCCAGATCTTCTGTTTTTGATTTATACTGATGTAGCCTATAACAACTGTTTTCTAAAATATCCTATATTCAGAGCCATAACTGTTGATCACTGACTACACTTTGATAAATTCTTCTAATCTTGATTTACCTAATATTTAGACATAGTTATTTCTTACCTCTTCCAACCAGTTATCGGGTGGGTCAGCTTCTCAGGACAGCATGCAGTTGAAATTGCAGCCAATGGCCATGCCAGTAGTAAAATTAATCCAACCAACAGGACACGGATTGGAAGCAGGATAATTCCAAGGAAGAAAATCTGAAAGTCAAAGTTGATTAAAAAAAGATGACAGTATTTTAATGCTATAGTTATCAGATATATGTAAGAGGAAAATCCTATGCTATTCATGCCTTCACTCAAAGATGAATTGAGCATTACTCTTCACCAGACAAAAATTTAGCACAAAGAAAATAAGACATTGTATCTGACCTCACAAAGCCTACTGTGTAGCAAAAGAAACAGGGGAGAAAATCAATGAATAGGAATAGGAGCTACTGGGGAGATGAAGAAAATGTGTGTTGAACTTAGCAGGATTAGTAGCAGTGCTGCACAGACTTAGTTGCCCCGCGGCATGTGGAATCTTCCCAGACCAGAGATCTAACCCATGCCACCTGCATTGCAAGGTGGATTCCTAGCCACTGAATCACCAGGGAAGTCCAGATGTACCATTTTAAAATGTCACCAGTAGTGTATGAGAATTCCAGTCACTGTACATCCTGGCTGACATTTGGTATTTGTAATTTAAAAAATCAACTTCATATAGATAAAACTTACATAAAATACAATGCCCCTATTTTAAGTATGAGTTTCTCAACTGTATAGCCCTATGCAGACACCACAACAATCAAGAAACAGATCGTTTCCATCACTCAGGAAATTTTCCTTGTGCCTCTTTGCAGTCAAAATATCCTCAGTGTATGGCAACCACTGACCATCTTTCACTATAGTTTTTGCCTGATCTATATTTTCATATAAATGAAACCACACAGTATGTACTCTTTTGTGTCTGATTTATTTCACTTCATATTTTTGAGATTCAACCATGTTGTCATATATCTATAGTATAGTCTTTTATACTGCAGAGTAATATTCCACTGTATGAATATAATGCAATTAATTTACCCATGCATCTGTTCAGTGACATATAGTCTACTATAAGTAAACATTATAAGTAAACATTAATGTTTGAGTTTCTCTATAGACATACAGTCTCATTTCATAAGCAGTGAAACGGTCAGGATGTACTTAAAAAACATGCCAAACTGTTTCTGGAAGTGGCTGTATCATTTTATAGCTCCACCAACAAAGTATGAAAGTTCCTGTTGCTTCACATCCTCATCAGCGTTGTAGCCATTCTGGTGGGTGTGAAATGATATCTCATGGTTTTAATTCACAGATATATGTAAGAGGAAAATCCTATGCTATTCATGCCTTCACTCAAAGATGAATTGAGCATTACTCTTCACCAGACAAAAATTTAGCACAAAGAAAATAAGACATTGTATCTGACCTCACAAAGCCTACTGTGTAGCAAAAGAAACAGGGGAGAAAATCAATGAATAGGAATAGGAGCTACTGGGGAGATGAAGAAAATGTGTGTTGAACTTAGCAGGATTAGTAGCAGTGCTGCACAGACTTAGTTGCCCCGCGGCATGTGGAATCTTCCCAGACCAGAGATCTAACCCATGCCACCTGCATTGCAAGGTGGATTCCTAGCCACTGAATCACCAGGGAAGTCCAGATGTACCATTTTAAAATGTCACCAGTAGTGTATGAGAATTCCAGTCACTGTACATCCTGGCTGACATTTGGTATTTGTAATTTAAAAAATCAACTTCATATAGATAAAACTTACATAAAATACAATGCCCCTATTTTAAGTATGAGTTTCTCAACTGTATAGCCCTATGCAGACACCACAACAATCAAGAAACAGATCGTTTCCATCACTCAGGAAATTTTCCTTGTGCCTCTTTGCAGTCAAAATATCCTCAGTGTATGGCAACCACTGACCATCTTTCACTATAGTTTTTGCCTGATCTATATTTTCATATAAATGAAACCACACAGTATGTACTCTTTTGTGTCTGATTTATTTCACTTCATATTTTTGAGATTCAACCATGTTGTCATATATCTATAGTATAGTCTTTTATACTGCAGAGTAATATTCCACTGTATGAATATAATGCAATTAATTTACCCATGCATCTGTTCAGTGACATATAGTCTACTATAAGTAAACATTATAAGTAAACATTAATGTTTGAGTTTCTCTATAGACATACAGTCTCATTTCATAAGCAGTGAAACGGTCAGGATGTACTTAAAAAACATGCCAAACTGTTTCTGGAAGTGGCTGTATCATTTTATAGCTCCACCAACAAAGTATGAAAGTTCCTGTTGCTTCACATCCTCATCAGCGTTGTAGCCATTCTGGTGGGTGTGAAATGATATCTCATGGTTTTAATTCACATTTCCTTAATGAACAATGATGCTGAGCAATATTTTTCATGTGCTTATTGCTATCTCTTTAACCTGTCTATTAAAGCCTTTGGTCCATTTTTATTGGGGTGTTAGTCTTTTTCTTATAAATTTTTAGGAATTCTTTATATATTCTGTTTACAAGCCCTTTTTCAATGTATGGATTTAAAATATATTCTCCTAGTCCTTGACTTGCTTTTTTATTCTTTTGGGTATCTTTCAATGAGAAGACTTCATTCTCATGAAGACATTTATCAGTTTAGTTCTCTTCTGCATCCTTTTCTAGAAGATACATGGATTTTGCTTTAATGTTCAAGTCTATCATCCATCTTAAATTCTTTCTGTGCGGCACACAGCAGGGATCAAGCTTCATTTTTATCCATAGATTTATCTAGTTGTTCAGAACCAATCCCACCCCCAACCCTTCTTTTTTTTTTTGGTTGTTGAGGCCTGTGAGATCTTAGTTCTTGGACCAGAGATTGAAGCTGCATCCCTTGAAGTGGAAGTGTGGACTCTTAACCACTGGATGGCCAAAGAGACAGGCTCATTTTAATTCCATATTCTATCAAGCAATGAAAAGCTATGCTAATTTTTCCCCTGCCACTATGCAACCAACGCTTAATCAGTCAAAAACAGAAGGCGAACAGTAAAGCTAAGCCCTATGAGACATAAAGCGACAACAGTCCTTAAGACCTTGATCATCATTTAAGATTAAATATAGTCTGAATTCATCATACTGAGTCACACTTAAATGCAAGTATATCAATCTTCTAAACTCGATAATACAGACGACATTGTTTTTAAATCATGTCTGTTTAAATTTTCCTTTTACCCAGACTGTTCAAGCCATTGAAACCACTTTTGGGATCTCTGGTCTATATGTATTTTTAATTTTTTAAAAAATATCAAGTCTATAGTCATTTCTATGCAATCCAAGAGGTAGAAACTTTAAATACAGTAAACAATCTGTAGATGACAAAAAAACTATCATTAAGATCAGCAAACAAAACTGTTTCTGGAAGTGGCTGTATCATTTTATAGCTCCACCAACAAAGTATGAAAGTTCCTGTTGCTTCACATCCTCATCAGCGTTGTAGCCATTCTGGTGGGTGTGAAATGATATCTCATGGTTTTAATTCACATTTCCTTAATGAACAATGATGCTGAGCAATATTTTTCATGTGCTTATTGCTATCTCTTTAACCTGTCTATTAAAGCCTTTGGTCCATTTTTATTGGGGTGTTAGTCTTTTTCTTATAAATTTTTAGGAATTCTTTATATATTCTGTTTACAAGCCCTTTTTCAATGTATGGATTTAAAATATATTCTCCTAGTCCTTGACTTGCTTTTTTATTCTTTTGGGTATCTTTCAATGAGAAGACTTCATTCTCATGAAGACATTTATCAGTTTAGTTCTCTTCTGCATCCTTTTCTAGAAGATACATGGATTTTGCTTTAATGTTCAAGTCTATCATCCATCTTAAATTCTTTCTGTGCGGCACACAGCAGGGATCAAGCTTCATTTTTATCCATAGATTTATCTAGTTGTTCAGAACCAATCCCACCCCCAACCCTTCTTTTTTTTTGGTTGTTGAGGCCTGTGAGATCTTAGTTCTTGGACCAGAGATTGAAGCTGCATCCCTTGAAGTGGAAGTGTGGACTCTTAACCACTGGATGGCCAAAGAGACAGGCTCATTTTAATTCCATATTCTATCAAGCAATGAAAAGCTATGCTAATTTTTCCCCTGCCACTATGCAACCAACGCTTAATCAGTCAAAAACAGAAGGCGAACAGTAAAGCTAAGCCCTATGAGACATAAAGCGACAACAGTCCTTAAGACCTTGATCATCATTTAAGATTAAATATAGTCTGAATTCATCATACTGAGTCACACTTAAATGCAAGTATATCAATCTTCTAAACTCGATAATACAGACGACATTGTTTTTAAATCATGTCTGTTTAAATTTTCCTTTTACCCAGACTGTTCAAGCCATTGAAACCACTTTTGGGATCTCTGGTCTATATGTATTTTTAATTTTTTAAAAAATATCAAGTCTATAGTCATTTCTATGCAATCCAAGAGGTAGAAACTTTAAATACAGTAAACAATCTGTAGATGACAAATAATATAAAACTATCAATATTAAGATCAGCAAACAAAACTAGGTTCTTTCATATATTATCTCACCTAAATTTTGACCTTCCTGTGATGTATTATTATTCCAGTTTAATAGATGAGGAAGGTGACGTTCAGAGAGGTTAAGTAACTTGGCCAAAGTCATACAACTAATAAATGGCAAGGCCGTGAGAGGTTTTCTGACTAGGACCAGTGATCTTTCAGTTATACCACAGTTCTTACAGAGTTACTTGGAAGTGCTCTCTAAATGGGTGCAGGTATGCTCTTCAGAAAAAAACCCTCAAAACTCAGTAATTCAGGAGGTACAAACATATATACTTGTAAACATGCCACTTTGAGTCTCTCCAAAACATGAAGCCAAAGAGAGGGACATACTTTCATTTAAATCTAATTGATTTGACTAAATCAGACCAAAAGTCATGTATTTATAGTTAATGATAATCAATGTATTTATTGTTTCAGAAAGTTTAAAATACCAAGGGGCTATCTATGCATTGAAAGCCAGGAAGATCATTTTTAAACATTCCGTTTCTTTACAAAGAGGTATGACTACATTCATTATCTTCCTCTTCCCCTCACACCTTCAGACACTCATCTGCCATTATTCTAACCACCGCCCCCCACCGTTTAGCCCAGCACTTAACCTGCCTCCGCCAGAGGACTTCAAATCCAAAGTAAATACATGTGCAAGACGGACAGGAAAACATTAAAACCACTTTTTTTTTCACCCATGCAGAACACACAGGACAAATGTAGCTTACACAGACTATCTTGTTCTCTATCTTGACTACTAACTTCGCCAAAGAGGAAGTCCAAGAGGGAGTGTAACTACTGCGAATGGTAAATGCAGTGTGCTTTACCAGAAAGAGGACAGGACAAGAAACTTCCTTTTTGTACAGAGCCATTTTAAACAACAAAATCCTTGAATCGAGGGGACGTGTTTGGGGGCGAAAACTGATTCGGGACCCAAACACTCTTGACTACCTTCAGCGGACCCATGGTATCCCTTTCCTTAGATGGGATGCACCTGCTCCGCCAGACCATCCCACCCTTCCTCTGGTTCTCATTCCAGACCTGGGTTCTCTGCCTTCCCCAACGGGGTTCTCTCGGGCAAAACCCTCCCCGAACCCACTCTCCCGAGCTCCCACTAACACACTCAGGCTGAAGTTCTTCCCCCAGAGCCGTTCCCTCCTCTCAGCGCGGGAACGTTCCCCCGCCACCGCGGTCGAGGTCCGCCCTCCAGGGCCCCCAGGGCTTTGCATCGTCTCCCACACGCCCCCGGCCAGCCTCAGTTCTCAGCCCCGCAGTCCCTGCCCCGGCCGCCGCACGGCCCCTGCAGAAGCGCTCTCCTCTCCTGTTTTCCTCAAGAGCCGCTGCCCCTGCACACCCACACGCCCCTCTGAAACCAGCCTCCCTGCACGGGCCCCCGGCCCCTCACGCCGCGTCCTCCCTCCGAGCCGCGCCTCTCTTCGGCATCAGCCTCCCCGGTCAGACGTCCCTTCCCCGGACCCGTTCCCCTCGCGGGGAACATCCACCTCGCGGGGTCAGCCCCTCGCCCCGCACCTGGAGGCGCCTCGCCACGCCCAGCCGCGTCTGCTGCACGAAGGGGTTGGGCACAGGGGGCGGGAAGAAGGACGCCTGGCGCGGCACCATGGGCGGCCGCGGCCCCGGGTTCCCGACGCCCGCCCCCGGCACCGTGGCCGCCACGGCCGCCGCCTCAGCGCACCGGTTCATGACAGAGCCTAGCGTCGGTCTGAGACGACGCGGCCCCCGAGGAGCGCGCCAAGCCTCGGGAGTCCCGGACTTCTGCGCAGGCGCTATGGTTACCTAGCCCTCCTCGGGGCTCGCCCCGCCCCTCTGGTTCTGGCCACGCCCCCTGAACACAGCCCCACCCCTTCAGGTGTCTGGCTCCGCCTTCTTGGAGGTGAAAGTTTTTTCATCAAAGCGAACACCCGCCAGAGAGGCAGTTTTGGCTGAGTTCTCTGCTCCAGTGTCAGGCCGACCTGGCTCTCCTTTCGCTTTTACTGGTTCTTAGACGTTGGCCAAATCATTGTCTCCAGGCGCCTCGGTTGCGCACTTCGTAATACTGGGATAAACAAAACCTGAATTCAGCAATTCAAGGAGCAACCCTTGGGCTGTTCCATTAAGAGGGTTCATTACCCAGGGTGGATCTGATTTCTGGTGCCTGTGCTGTTTTTGCTTAAACCAGTCTGAGTGGCATGTTTTATCAGTTACAGATGAGCGTCCTGACTAATACAGAAACTGGTGCCAGAGTGGACTCTCTTCCATTCAAAATACGGGTATTTTTCCAAAGGAAAATTAAGCTGCAATTACTAGAAAAAGACAAAACCACCTCTTCCCTCTGAACTAGATGAGGAACCTGGACTCAAAAAAGGGAAGCGGCTTGGTCTGTGTGCCTCCATTTCACCCTGAGGAAGTTCAACGCCTATCTGGACCTCTTACTGGTAGAGGTTAGGGGAGGATAGTCCCAGGACGGGAGACCAGTTGGTCAAACCCTGAGAGTCGCTGAGAAGCAGAGGGAGTTGGTGAATGACAGCTTTATGGATCAGCTGCAGCAGATTGGAAGCATGAGGATCTGACTCAGGGCCATGGGACGCCTGCTCCTTCCAAAGTATTCACTGGAGAATCTCAGAATCTTCCAATCCATCTACAGATGGATGTACCCTTCAGCTACTCACTTGACCTCTCTGAGCCATACTCATCTCTGAATGGGAAGATTAATTCCTACCCCATAGGATTGCAGTAATAACGGCACCATGGGCGGCCGCGGCCCCGGGTTCCCGACGCCCGCCCCGGCACCGTGGCCGCCACGGCCGCCGCCTCAGCGCACCGGTTCATGACAGAGCCTAGCGTCGGTCTGAGACGACGCGGCCCCCGAGGAGCGCGCCAAGCCTCGGGAGTCCCGGACTTCTGCGCAGGCGCTATGGTTACCTAGCCCTCCTCGGGGCTCGCCCCGCCCCTCTGGTTCTGGCCACGCCCCCTGAACACAGCCCCACCCCTTCAGGTGTCTGGCTCCGCCTTCTTGGAGGTGAAAGTTTTTTCATCAAAGCGAACACCCGCCAGAGAGGCAGTTTTGGCTGAGTTCTCTGCTCCAGTGTCAGGCCGACCTGGCTCTCCTTTCGCTTTTACTGGTTCTTAGACGTTGGCCAAATCATTGTCTCCAGGCGCCTCGGTTGCGCACTTCGTAATACTGGGATAAACAAAACCTGAATTCAGCAATTCAAGGAGCAACCCTTGGGCTGTTCCATTAAGAGGGTTCATTACCCAGGGTGGATCTGATTTCTGGTGCCTGTGCTGTTTTTGCTTAAACCAGTCTGAGTGGCATGTTTTATCAGTTACAGATGAGCGTCCTGACTAATACAGAAACTGGTGCCAGAGTGGACTCTCTTCCATTCAAAATACGGGTATTTTTCCAAAGGAAAATTAAGCTGCAATTACTAGAAAAAGACAAAACCACCTCTTCCCTCTGAACTAGATGAGGAACCTGGACTCAAAAAAGGGAAGCGGCTTGGTCTGTGTGCCTCCATTTCACCCTGAGGAAGTTCAACGCCTATCTGGACCTCTTACTGGTAGAGGTTAGGGGAGGATAGTCCCAGGACGGGAGACCAGTTGGTCAAACCCTGAGAGTCGCTGAGAAGCAGAGGGAGTTGGTGAATGACAGCTTTATGGATCAGCTGCAGCAGATTGGAAGCATGAGGATCTGACTCAGGGCCATGGGACGCCTGCTCCTTCCAAAGTATTCACTGGAGAATCTCAGAATCTTCCAATCCATCTACAGATGGATGTACCCTTCAGCTACTCACTTGACCTCTCTGAGCCCGCATACTCATCTCTGAATGGGAAGATTAATTCCTACCCCATAGGATTGCAGTAATAAGTAAAATAATGCCTGTGTAGTGTTCATAGAGGTTCTTCCCTGGTGACTCAGTGATAAGAAACTGCCTGCAATGCAGGAGTCGCGGGTTCAATCCCTGGGTGGGGAAGATCCTCTGGAGGAGAGCATGGCAACCCACTCGTGTTCTTGCCTGCAGAATCCCATGGACAGCGGAGCCTGGCAGGCTACCGTCCACAGGGTCACAGATTCAGACACGACTGAAGTGACTGGCACTCACAGTGTTCATAGAAATACATGCAAGAAATGGCACCTTTCAGGTATTACGTGTGGAACAGCTGAATTTTCTCAGTATAAAAGAGAACCTTAGTAACAATGTATTACAGCCATGATATCAGCTGTCTCGGCCTTGGGGTCTTCAAGGAGAGGCTGACAGAAGGCAGTCTCTCAGTGCCCTCAAGGACCTGGGTAGGTCACAGGAGAAAAGAGGACTCCACCCAGGTCACCTCCAGAGACCTATCCATTCCTCCTCCCCTCCCCGACCAGCCCCACCTTGGGAGGTCCGAAGTAATAGTCTGTCGGAGCCAGAAAAGGCCTCAGAAATAACCCTAGGCCTTAAATTTCTATTCTGCTAGCAGCTCTAGAATTTCTACACAGGAGGGGATTGAGGATGGACAATCTGCCGGGAAGGAAGGGTAAGGAGCTTACCCATCAACAGAAGCTGTGCTTAGAAGGCACACATATTTCTCCCCAAGCTGTGTTTATTGGAGTATGGGTGGGTGGTGGAGGGGAATGCTGCTGATGGAGATATTTGGCTCCCAGCTAAAGCTTCTTCTCTAGGTCATCTTTGGCCTTGACTCAGGATCTTACCCAATTATCTATGCTACCCTAGGAAAATCACTTTTCTCCAGGCTTGTTTCCTTATCTAAGTCGACTAATAACAGCAGCCCTTCTTTAGGTTGCTGTAATCTAAAGGAAGTGACGCCTGTGTGCGTCTGACACCGAGTAAGCATTTGTATTCACGGAAGAGGTGTTACTGTTATTCACTGTTACTGGCGTTTGACTCTTGTCAAGGCAGAAACTGAGACTCAAGAAGGAAGGAAACGATCCACAAGGTCCAGCAGTTAAATAACAAAAATGCGGCTGTTTCAGGGTTCTTTCCACAGGACTGAGAGACTCCAGCTCGCCCAGAGAGTCTCTTGCTGCTTACTTTGGCACCTGTGACCTTTCCAGCCGACGTCACCTGTGCCCTGCAGGGAGCAGAGAGGTAGACTTTCTAAGTTTCGTCTTTAAGCTGAGGCTGGGGCTAGGACCCCTCTCTAGATTCTGCTAAAACAGCTGACAAACAGCCACTCAATCAGTGTCTTTATTCGTACTAGTTGATTTTTCCCACGGGGAAACTGTTGAAGGAAGAGGAAGGGAGGGCTGGGCGGGGAGCCATGGCTTGGTTTTCCTCCATCCAGTGAAGGAAATGACAGAGGAGGGGGACATAACTAAATAGTGACCAAGGCGCCCATCACTACGAGGGCTGAGATGCATCTTGCAGTGACTTCAGACAACCTGAGTCCGTCTGTCGGGAAATGCAGTTTTGAAGTGGAAGGGTAAAAAAAAAAAACCAAAAAAGATCCAAAGGAAAGAACAAAGTGCATACAAAGCAAACTGCTAATGGAGGGACGGTTCTAAGGCAGCCAGCAGTGAGAAGGCCAGGTGTTCCGGGTGGCCACCCGACTGGGCCCCTCTCCCGTTCCCCAGGCCAGGCCAGGCTGTGGGGCCGCCAGTGCCCTCTCAAGATCGTCTCTGTTGGCTCCAAGGGTGCTCTAAAGCCATAGAAGGTTGTGGAAGGAGGAGAGCCTGCATTGTGGTAGCACCAAGGCAGCCCAAGGCACGGCTGCATGGAGAATATCAAGGCCTCTCTTTGGGGCTGGCTCCGGCGGGCTGGTGAGACGGGGAGGGGGAGGGGCACCTGGAAGGAGTACAATCAGCACCTTTCCTTGAGCACAGGGCAGAGCCACTCTGGGGTATCTTAAATTACCAGGGGAGGGGGAGAATGCTGAGTAATTACAGAGCTGAGGGCTGCCAGGCCCAGCCGGGTCCTTCCCTGGTGCTCAGGGCCCGGTGTGCAGAAGGTGATGGAGAGGCAGGCCCTGGGGGAGGCGGAGCCAGTTCAGCAGCCCAGCCAGTCGGATTTGATGCTTCCGAACTTCACGCTCTTCAGACTTTGGTTCTCCAGCTTCAGGTAATAGGCGCCCTTGAAGAAGTAGCTGTGACCTGGGGTGAAAGAGAGAAGAGACTGTGACCAACCCATCCTCAGACATGATGGCACAGAGAAGGTTCGTGCGAGCTTTACAAGTCTGCCTGTCATAGGGAAGATGTTTTTGTTTTTTCGTTTTTTTTTTTTTTCCCCATGTTTGAAGTCTTTATTGAATTCATTACAGTCCTGCTTCTGTTTTATGTTTTGGTGTTTTGGTCACAATGCATGTGGGATCTTAGCTTGCACCTCCTGCATTGGATTGAACTTGTACCCCCTGCATTGGAAGGCAAAGTCTTAACCATTGTCGGACTGCCAGGGATGTCCCCCGAGAAGCAGCTTTTAAACCACAGGAGAGCTCTTTGAGGCTGGAAGAAGGAATTAAGCTCTCTGAGTCGCTGTTTCTTCATCTTTAACAAATGACATTTTTTGGGGGGTGGGGGGCTGGTTGGGGAGGGAGGGGGATGGACGGGCCACTTCTATTGGTCTTTCATCTATCTATTTTCATCCATCTTTGTTCTTTTGGCCCATGTGGGCCTCCCACTGCAGTGGCCTGTGTTGTCGCAGAGCGCCGGCTCCAGGTGCATGCACTCCAGAACTCCGGGTCAGTAATCGGACACATCGGTCCAGCTGCTCCGCAGCACGTGGGATCCTCCCATGTCAGGGATCGAACCGGCGCCCCTTGCACTGCAAGGCGGTGTCCCCACCCACTGGACCACCAGGGAAGCCCCTCTTCATCTTTAAGATGTGGCTAAAGGTACCATCTCTTAAGGGTATGGTGATGATTAAGTGAGATGATATGTTCTATCATTAATATAAACAACAGTAACTGTGCTGAGCACAAGCACCAAACCAGGCACTTTCCATTTCTAGTGGTGCCAAACCAGGAGATGGCCCAGAGATGGGTTTTACTTAGTCCACACACATTTTCTTTTTCGTTCTGAATAATCTGGAAATTTCATATGAAAACACAGATTTCTCACTTCCTGTTAAAAGAGACAGACTATCTAGTAACACTGCTCCCTCTTCTCTGTTTTAGTTTTGGCTGCACCACGCAGCATGCGGAATCTTAGTTCCTCACCCAGGGTTTGAACCTGCGCCCCCTGCAGTGGAAGCACAGATTCTTAACCACTGGATTGCCGGGCAAGTCCCAGCTCCACTTTCCTTGCAGGATAGAGATGATGAAAAACAGAAGCAACTGTCCCCTGAAAAGGAGCCATGGGCTCTCTGATGCTCCGCAGGCCTCACCACTCCCTGCTGTCTGCCTTGCCCGCTTTACTCATTAGTGCACTCGCTTGGCTCCTATGGGGGCTTTGGTATGTCTTACTCCTGACACATGTGATCTCACTTACTTCCTGTCAAACCCCTGGCATATAGGAGGTGCTCAACAGATGTTTTTATTTCTGAAGATAATCTTTAAACTAACACCTGACTGAACCCTACTTTTTCTTGGACATGTAAGAGGTTGAGTCAGGGCCATGTGCTCAGCATGTGATAGGAGCTCAAAAAGCATCTTTGTGAAATTTAATTGAAATCTCCTCTAAAAAGCCAAACCGACTCATTTCCAGGGCCCTAGGGACCTCCCAGAAGCCTCCTCAGGAATCTGGTTTCCAAACTCCAAATTCTAGCCCTCGCTGGTCTGGTTGTTTTATGCAGCAAGGGGACAGGGACACATGGCCATCTCTGCCACCTCAGCAGCAGGGCCTAACAAAGTTGGTCCTGTCTCAAATGGAGCCATCCTTCTGCTAACGAGAGGCAGTCACAAGGCCTCCTGCAGAACCCAAAAGGGCCTGGATCAAACCCCAGAATGAATCCAGGGCACCGAGCCCAGGTTTCTCGTCCCCGGCAGGCCTCCCCTCCTCCCTGCAATCTGGCTCCAGGCTCCGCAGCTGTGAGGGGCCTTTCTGGGTCTTACTGCCTGGAGCCGGCTGAGTGAGCAGAGGTCAGGGGTCTGGATGGCTTCCCAGTGCTGGGCTGAAGGGGCTGGTTTGTTTTCCCGGGGCGCTGCATGCCTCCCCGCACAATGAGGGAGTGTGTGCCTGCGAGGAGCGGGGCCCCGGCTGGGGGCGGGGAGTCCTAGAAAGCGGCCAGAGGCCTGGGCAGCTCACCCCCACCCTGCAGGTCCACCACGGCGTCCAGGTTATCAGGGATGGCGTTCCAGGCATCGGCGATGAGCTTGGGGAAGCCAGGATCCATTTTCTTCTTCACCTCATTGTATCTGTGAGAAATGATGGCCATGGTGAACCTGTGGGCCTCCCTGAAAGCCAGCCCTTCCCAGGCCTGACAGGAGGGTCCAGCTGATGGCTCCTGGGACAGTCTGGGAGGCCAGCTCTAGCCCTTCCGAGAGATCCCTGGCTGGAGCTGACGGTCAGGGAGTCAGACCTGAGTAAATCCTAATTCCAGTACTCACTAATTAGGTGACCTGGGACAGTCCCATAAAAACAATCTTGTAATGACTGCTAACGTTTCAATGAGGTGTGTCAACCACCTTCCATATACTTTCTCAATCAATCCTTATGACAATCCTAGGACAGAGTTACCATAATACTCATTTTAAGACCAGAGGTTTGAAAAGGGAGCCCAGTTTCTACGTGGGAGACCAACGCAGACCTATCTGGCTCCAGGGTAGCAAACTGCTCTCCAAGCCTCAGTTCTACCATCTGTAAAATGGTTTTTTAATGTATTGCTATCTATCTTATATATGAAAGGGAATGACACATGCAAAACGCCTTTCACAGGATCTGAGAAATGTTAGTTCCCTTACAAACTCTGATCTCTGCTGCAGTACAAAGAGCACTGGCCCAGGAGCCCAGAGACAGGCTCCTTGCCCATCACTGCTCGGCTTAGAAAAAGTTCTGCTTCATTTGTCAAGTGCAGCTGACGGTGCACAACCTGGGCGATGATCTGGGCTGGGGCCGTGAGGCTCCCGTACAAGGTGGTGCCTGAGCCTAAGCCCTGTGAGTCACAGACCAACTTCCTGCCATCTCAGTCCCAAGGGCAGCTCTCAGGGCAAACCATTATTCTGGGCTCTGCCTTTAAATTGTGTAAGTACCTGAGTATTAGTTGGCAGAATATTCTATCCTGCCGGGCGACCTCTCTGTCTTTTCATTTTAATTTTGGGCGGCGCTGCACCTCAATGAGGGAGTGTGTGCCTGCGAGGAGCGGGGCCCCGGCTGGGGGCGGGGAGTCCTAGAAAGCGGCCAGAGGCCTGGGCAGCTCACCCCCACCCTGCAGGTCCACCACGGCGTCCAGGTTATCAGGGATGGCGTTCCAGGCATCGGCGATGAGCTTGGGGAAGCCAGGATCCATTTTCTTCTTCACCTCATTGTATCTGTGAGAAATGATGGCCATGGTGAACCTGTGGGCCTCCCTGAAAGCCAGCCCTTCCCAGGCCTGACAGGAGGGTCCAGCTGATGGCTCCTGGGACAGTCTGGGAGGCCAGCTCTAGCCCTTCCGAGAGATCCCTGGCTGGAGCTGACGGTCAGGGAGTCAGACCTGAGTAAATCCTAATTCCAGTACTCACTAATTAGGTGACCTGGGACAGTCCCATAAAAACAATCTTGTAATGACTGCTAACGTTTCAATGAGGTGTGTCAACCACCTTCCATATACTTTCTCAATCAATCCTTATGACAATCCTAGGACAGAGTTACCATAATACTCATTTTAAGACCAGAGGTTTGAAAAGGGAGCCCAGTTTCTACGTGGGAGACCAACGCAGACCTATCTGGCTCCAGGGTAGCAAACTGCTCTCCAAGCCTCAGTTCTACCATCTGTAAAATGGTTTTTTTTTAATGTATTGCTATCTATCTTATATATGAAAGGGAATGACACATGCAAAACGCCTTTCACAGGATCTGAGAAATGTTAGTTCCCTTACAAACTCTGATCTCTGCTGCAGTACAAAGAGCACTGGCCCAGGAGCCCAGAGACAGGCTCCTTGCCCATCACTGCTCGGCTTAGAAAAACAGTTCTGCTTCATTTGTCAAGTGCAGCTGACGGTGCACAACCTGGGCGATGATCTGGGCTGGGGCCGTGAGGCTCCCGTACAAGGTGGTGCCTGAGCCTAAGCCCTGTGAGTCACAGACCAACTTCCTGCCATCTCAGTCCCAAGGGCAGCTCTCAGGGCAAACCATTATCCTGGGCTCTGCCTTTAAATTGTGTAAGTACCTGGAGTATTAGTTGGCAGAATATTCTATCCTGCCGGGCGACCTCTCTGTCTTTTTCATTTTAATTTTGGGAGAACTTTTAAAAGGCTTGCGTCATTGTGATTCCAATGCCCCTTCACTTACACTCCATCTAGTTATTATTCCGCAAATATTTAATGAGCTCTCCCTATGTTGCTGCAGATATTGTAATAAACAAGATAAAGCCTTGCCCTCATGGTGCTAATTTTCTAGACAGAGCTGTGTTTGAATGCCATCCTGGTGACAGCCAAGCACCAACTTCAGAGCTCTTTTCTTCTCCTTAGCCAGCTTGACCACCTCTACCCCAGAGGCCAGAAATGGCTTCCGCTATGAGTTCCCTTCTATGGAAGCCCGCCCGCCTCTGCCCATCACCCTCAGAACAGCCAGAAATGCCTTCCTTAACCCCAGCTCCGTCATAAGACTTTTTGCAAAACCTAACGTGCTTCCTTGCGACCTGAGGTCCCGAAACCAAGTTTCCCAGCTTGAAATTCCAGCATCCCATCCACATTCCCTCCAACTACAGTCTCTGGAGTGACAGTGGCTCGGCGCTCCATGTCCTTGAACTTGCCCTCGTTTCTTTCTCACTCTACTCACAGAAGGCAGGGAGGGCAAGAATCAACCCTATTTGATGGATGAGGAAACAAACGGAGGTGAACCAATTTCTCTGCCTCCAGGAAGAAAACAGCATGGAAGAGGTTGGCTCTGAACAGGACCATACGTCTTCACGTTCCTTTCTGAACCCAGAACCTCCTCCGACTCTTTCCTGCTCGCTAGTACACACTTTTGCAAGGTTTCTCGGTGGCCCCCTGAACTTCTCCTCTCTGGCTATAGAACGGCAGTGTAGAGCAGGTGTTAACAAACAGATGTGTGTGTCTGAGCTTTGACAGCCCACTCCAGCATTCTTGCCTGAAGCATCCCATGAACGGAGGAGCCTGACCGGCTACAGTACTGGCTACAGACCATGGGGTCGCAAAGAGCCAGACACGACTGAGCGACCGAGCACCTCCTTGAGGCATTTCGGCCTCAGTTTCTACACATGGAAAATGGAGCTAATAATAATGGCTACCTTAAGGGAGAAATACAGGTGAAATGCAGAGCCCGGGATTGTGGTACAGGGCCTGTCTTGGAAGTCATCACTATTTTATTTGTTTGTGTTTATATATCTTCTCTTCAAAAAAAAAAAAAAAAAAAACCTGTGCTATATTCATTTCTTTGCCAGGTGGGATCTTAGTTCCCCAAGCAGGGATCAAATCCATGCCCCCTGCATCGGAAATACCACTGGACCACCAGAGGTTACGTTTCAAAAAGTGACTCTTTTGTGACCACTGTCTTCCAGCACCTAGGGGTTACACTGGGGTTGTGCGACGCTAAGATTTGGAGATGCAGCGGGATGACTCTGCTGAGATGCACTTCCACAGTACATGCGAGGGCCTGGGCATGCTCCGGAGCCTGTGGACAGAGCACCTGCTCCATGGTTGCCTGGCTGTTTCCTTTCTTGAGGCTGGAGACAGCAATCAGCTTAAGTTGCTAAGTCTCTTAGCAATATGTCTGGCATTCCACCCTGACACAGCAGCCCGGGACATTATCAGCTTCTGAATGCAGGGCAGCTGGTGGAGGAGCAGCAGAGTGGACAGAGGTCTTGGGAGGGAAGCAGGATTGTTTCAGAGGGTGGCAGACAAAGGTCCAAATGCAGACACAGGAGGAGATGTGGAAAGGCTAGGAGGGAAGGAGGAAGATTGCCCCTTCGCCACCGACCCCAAGACCCTAAGGGTACAGTGCCGGGGGCCCAGGGTTACGTTATGATCCTATAATCTGTGGCGAATGCACTTGTCTATAAATAACTTAGACATGTTAGTTCATTTCTTTGGACCTCAGTTTCCTTATCTAGGAAATGGGAAGATTTATAATCAAAATCCTGAGGTCCAGGAGGCCCCTCAGTAGCTTTTCCTGGATATTGGGCTCCCCAACCCTCTATCATAACTGTGGTCTCTCAGAATCAGACGCTTCCCTTTATTTTTTAAATTATTAAGAAAATATTTACTGGTTTACTTGGCTGCTCCAAGCCTTAGTTGCAGCATGTGGCGTCTTTTTTAGTCTTGGCATGTGGGATCTAGTTCCCTGACCAGGGATTAAATTCAGACCCCCTGCATTGAGAACGAGGAGTCTTAGTCACAGAGCCACTGGGGAAGTCCCCAGACACTTTCCTTAGATGAACTGGAGCAGACAGCTATGTGCTTACAAACTGGCTTCCTGCCAGCCTGCACCCCCAGCCACAGGGCCTGTGGCAGCCGGACCAGGTGGTGCTGCTGGTTCCAGTGAGACTGGATTTGGACGCTGGCTGTGGTGGGTGCCCGTTATCAGTTTTCACCCCGTGTTTGTCCTCAGCCATCACTGGTTCCACCACTCCCATCTCTCGGGATCCCCCTATCTCAGGTACAGTGTGGAAAAGCAGAGAACAGCATGGTCTCTGGGAGGTGAAATTCCAGGGTTCAAATCCCAGCCTGCCACTACTGAGCTATGTGATTTTAAGTCAGATACTTAAACTCTCTGAACCCATTTCCTCACCTGTAAAATGGGAATCATAACTAATACCCACCTCCTAGACCCTTTGGCACATGGTGTCAGAGGAGCAGCTCTTATCTTTATTTCTATTATCCCCTTCTCCAGTGAGTCACCCTAAAATATGAAACTCCAGACCAGACAGATATGAGGCCCATCTAAAGACTTCTGAGAAAGGAAAGGAGGGGCTAAACAAAATTGTATCAGTAACGTGCCAAGAATGGTCCACCCTTTGGTGACTTCTTGGAGGGCCCATAGCCCTTGCGGATTAGAGACCAAAGAGGGGGCATCCATGGCCCACCAGCCTCTGCACTTGACCCAGGAGGCTCAAAGCCAGCGTCTTCTCTCCATCCATAGGCTTCCCGGTGGCGCAGTGGTAAGAAATCTGCCTGCAATACAGGAGACCTGAGTTTGCTCCCAGGGTTGGGAAGATCTCCTAGAGAAGGGAATGACAACCCACTCCAGTATTCTTGCCTGGGGAATCCCATGGACAGAGGAGCCTGGTGGGCTAGAGTCCATTGGGTGGTAAAGAGTAGGACACGACTAAGCAGTTAGCACTATGACTCGACGCTCTCTCTGTCCACATGGCCAGCCGTGCTGCTCTCCTTCACACTGCCCTCCCTTACCTCCAGAACTTGTCTCCAGCGAAGATGTACGTCTTCTTGTTCTTGCTCCAGTTAAAGGCAGCATCCACTTTCTGGACATCACGGGGGAGCCCCAGGCTGGTCAGTGGCTTGGGGTACCCTCGCTCCAAGGTACTGGCTGAATAGACCCAGTATTCGTTCCCTGAGGTGGAAGCAGAGGGCGTGTTGGTGGCAGATGCTCCAGGCTGTTCCTCCCACCTTCTATCTGCCATCTGGACGCTGGCTGTGGTGGGTGCCCGTTATCAGTTTTCACCCCGTGTTTGTCCTCAGCCATCACTGGTTCCACCACTCCCATCTCTCGGGATCCCCCTATCTCAGGTACAGTGTGGAAAAGCAGAGAACAGCATGGTCTCTGGGAGGTGAAATTCCAGGGTTCAAATCCCAGCCTGCCACTACTGAGCTATGTGATTTTAAGTCAGATACTTAAACTCTCTGAACCCATTTCCTCACCTGTAAAATGGGAATCATAACTAATACCCACCTCCTAGACCCTTTGGCACATGGTGTCAGAGGAGCAGCTCTTATCTTTATTTCTATTATCCCCTTCTCCAGTGAGTCACCCTAAAATATGAAACTCCAGACCAGACAGATATGAGGCCCATCTAAAGACTTCTGAGAAAGGAAAGGAGGGGCTAAACAAAATTGTATCAGTAACGTGCCAAGAATGGTCCACCCTTTGGTGACTTCTTGGAGGGCCCATAGCCCTTGCGGATTAGAGACCAAAGAGGGGGCATCCATGGCCCACCAGCCTCTGCACTTGACCCAGGAGGCTCAAAGCCAGCGTCTTCTCTCCATCCATAGGCTTCCCGGTGGCGCAGTGGTAAGAAATCTGCCTGCAATACAGGAGACCTGAGTTTGCTCCCAGGGTTGGGAAGATCTCCTAGAGAAGGGAATGACAACCCACTCCAGTATTCTTGCCTGGGGAATCCCATGGACAGAGGAGCCTGGTGGGCTAGAGTCCATTGGGTGGTAAAGAGTAGGACACGACTAAGCAGTTAGCACTATGACTCGACGCTCTCTCTGTCCACATGGCCAGCCGTGCTGCTCTCCTTCACACTGCCCTCCCTTACCTCCAAAACTTGTCTCCAGCGAAGATGTACGTCTTCTTGTTCTTGCTCCAGTTAAAGGCAGCATCCACTTTTTGGATATCAGCGGGGAGCCCCAGGCTGGTCAACGGCTTGGGATACCCTCGCTCCAGAGTGCTGGCTGAATAGACCCAGTATTCATTCCCTGAGGTGGAAGCAGAGGGCGTGTTGGTGGCAGATGCTCCAGGCTGTTCCTCCCACCTTCTATCTGCCAGGGAGACCCACTGTGACCCTTCTTCATGGGGCCATGCCGAGGGGTGCTCTCTTCAGGATTCAGTGCTCAGAATCGGGGCCTCCATATAAAGTTTCATAAATTGCCAATGGAAGGTCCCCAGCCAAGAAGGCGAGCAGGAGTAAGTCCCTTCCTGGCTTCACTCATCAAGGCAAAGATCCTAAATTCCACACCCGCCGTGAAGAGGGACTTCTTTTCTAATTTGCACAAAGGTCCCTTGTGAGCCAGAAGATGGCCTGATCATTCTAGGATGGAGGAGCTGGGGCGCTGCCCGGTGGGACATGCACCCACAGTGTGTGCCTTCAGTGTCCCCAAGGAAGCTGTCCCTGTGCCCCCATCTCAGCCTCTCTCCCCCGACCACAGCCCTTCCTGCACCCCTTCCCAACAGCCTGGCTTTCTGTCTCCCCGACTAGCTCATGAGCTCCCTGAGGGCAGGGGCTGCAGCCCGGGTACATGGCAGGCGCTTGAATAAAGAACAAGGTTTCCCCAGTGTTACCCACAGGACCCTGCTGTTGTTGCTCAGTCACTAAGTCATATCTGACTTGCAACCCCATGGAGTCTAGCCTGCCAGGCTCCTCTGTCCATGGGATTTCCCAGCAAGAATACTGGGGTGGGTTGCCACGCCCTTCTCCAGAGGATCATCTTGACCCAAGAGTCAACCTTGTGTCTCCTGCATTGCAGGCAGATTCTTTACTGCTGAGCCACCAGGGAAGCCCATGAGAATCTCTGTAAGTGGTAAAAACCATTGAGGTAGGGCCATAGGGGCTTCCCAGGTGGCTCAGTGGTAAAGAATCCACCTGCCAACCTAATGCAGGAGACAAGGTTTGATCCCTGGGTGGAGAAGGTCCCCTGGAGAAGGAAATGGCAAACCAATTCACTATTCTTGCCTGGGAAGTCCCATCAACAGAGGAGCCTGGTTAGAGCCAAGGGGTTGCAAAGAGTCAGACACAACTTAGCAACTAAATAACAACAGAAACTCTTCATCCTATTATTAACATTCTGTTTTCAAGGAATTCTTTTTTGAAGTCTTTAGAAATAAGAGTAAACAATAAACATAAAAACAAATCAGTGTTTAAAAACTTCTGCCAAGGGCTTCCCTGGTGGTCCAGTGGGTAAAGGCTCCACCTTGCACTGCAAGGGGCACTGGTTCGATCCCTGGCATGGGAAGATCCCACATGTTGCGGAGCGGCTGGACCGGTGTGTCCAATTATGAGCCAGCACTCTGGAGCGCATGCACCCAGTGCCGGTGCTCTGCAAGGCCACTGCAGTGGGAGGCCCACACAGGCCAAAGAACAAAGATGGATGAAAATAAATAAATGAAAGACCAATTTAAAAAAGTGGCCAAAAAATAAAAACAAAACTTCTGCCAAAGTCACGAGCCTTAGGCAGGTATTAAAGACAGCAGCACTGAAGTGTCATTTTCCTCTGGAAAAGGAATCAGAATTACAAGATCAGTAAAAGGTTCGTGACATGTTCGTTCTGTGAGCCAGTGCTGGTTGATGCTGGGTGTCGGAAGCAATCTTCCAGATGACGGTAGAAGAGAGGACCTGTAACCCTGAGAAGCACCCACAGGCGTACAGAAATCGAGGTACAGCGCCCCCCGGAGCCGAGGGCCAGGAAGCTCCCCTCCCATTCAACTGCAAAGAACACAGCCTTCTCCTCCTGTGGGTCTTCGTACACGGCATCGATCTTTTCCGGTAGCTCAGGCCAGAATGTGGCTACCAGCAGGGGCCCTGTGGGCTTGTCACGTGGTGTCACGGTTCGCCAGATGAACCTGGTGGGGGAGGGGGCACAGGAAACCTCACCTCCAGTCCATCTGCCGCTGTCACCACACACGCCTCCCCAGGCCCCCTCCGCAACATCCCAGGATGATTCCCTGGGAGGGGAGGGAGGCGCGGTCAAAGGAAGGGTGGGGAAGGACTGGAGAATGGGCAGAGCCCCCTCAGCAAAATGCCAGCGCAGAGAAGCAACCACTCTGCCCCCTTTCCTGCTCCCTCCTCCAGGAAGCCTTTCCTCACTGTTTGACCCCCGAGAATGGCAGACCACAGAGGAGCCTGGTTAGAGCCAAGGGTGGCAAAGAGTCAGACACAACTTAGCAACTAAATAACAACAGAGACTCTTCATCCTATTATTAACATTCTGTTTTCAAGGAATTCTTTTTTGAAGTCTTTAGAAATAAGAGTAAACAATAAACATAAAAACAAATCAGTGTTTAAAAACTTCTGCCAAGGGCTTCCCTGGTGGTCCAGTGGGTAAAGACTCCGCCTTGCACTGCAAGGGGCACCGGTTCGATCCCTGGCATGGGAAGATCCCACATGTTGCGGAGCGGCTGGACCGGTGTGTCCAATTATGAGCCAGCACTCTGGAGCGCATGCACCCAGTGCCGGTGCTCTGCAAGGCCACTGCAGTGGGAGGCCCACACAGGCCAAAGAACAAAGATGGATGAAAATAAATAAATGAAAGACCAATTTAAAAAAGTGGCCAAAAAATAAAACCAAAACTTCTGCCAAAGTCACGAGCCTTAGGCAGGTATTAAAGACAGCAGCACTGAAGTGTCATTTTCCTCTGGAAAAGGAATCAGAATTACAAGATCAGTAAAAGGTTCGTGACATGTTCGTTCTGTGAGCCAGTGCTGGTTGATGCTGGGTGTCGGAAGCAATCTTCCAGATGACGGTAGAAGAGAGGACCTGTAACCCTGAGAAGCACCCACAGGCGTACAGAAATCGAGGTACAGCGCCCCCTGGAGCCGAGGGCCAGGAAGCTCCCCTCCCACTCACCTGCAAAGAACACAGCCTTCTCCTCCTGTGGGTCCTCATAAACAGCGTCGATCTTTTCCGGGAGCTCAGGCCAGAATGTGGCCACTAGCAGGGGCCCCGTGGGCTTGTCACGTGGTGTCACTGTACGCCAGATGAACCTGGTGGGGGAGGGGGCACAGGAAACCTCACCTCCAGTCCATCTGCCGCTGTCACCACACACGCCTCCCCAGGCCCCCTCCGCAACATCCCAGGATGATTCCCTGGGAGGGGAGGGAGGCGCGGTCAAAGGAAGGGTGGGGAAGGACTGGAGAATGGGCAGAGCCCCCTCAGCAAAATGCCAGAGCAGAGAAGCAACCACTCTGCCCCCTTTCCTGCTCCCTCCTCCAGGAAGCCTTTCCTCACTGTCTCTCTCCATATTGTGCTCCCCCTCCTCTGAGTCTCTCAAAACTGGCAACACTGAGCGTCTGCAACAGTAGTTTTACTGTTTTTTTCTTTTTTAATTTTTCCCCCATCATGTCTCTTTTCTTTTCATCCATCTTTATTCTTTGGCCTGTGTGGGCCTCCCATCGCAGTGGCCTCTCTTCGTGCAGAGCACCGGCTCTGGGCGCATGCGCTCCAGAGCATTGCTCGTAATTGGACACACCCGTCCAGCTGCTCCGCGCACATGGGATCTTCCTGGACCAGGGATCGAACCGGTGCCCCATGCACTGCAAGGCAGACTACTGGACCACCAGGGGAGCCCTATTACTTGGTTGTTTAAGTGTCTTATCTTTTCTGCCAGAGTAGAAGCCAATTGAAGCAGGACCTGATGGCACTAAAAAGTATTTCCCGAATTGAAATGATGCACTCGTGCACTTTAGCAGGAGTTATAAAGTGTGTGCGCATGCTCAGTTGCGTCTGACTCTTTGCAACCCCTTTGACTATAGCCTGCCAGACTCCTCTGTCCATGGAATTTTTCAGGCAAGAAGACTGGATCGTGTTGTCATTTTCTCTTCCAAGAATAATAAAGAGCCATCATCTATTGAGGACCTACTAGGTATCAAGCACTTCATGTGGCTTGTAAAATGTCTACTTCACAATATTATACGATAATACACACTCTTGCTGGTCTACCCAGCATCTATTATCTTATTTATTTCCCTGTAATACTTCACAAAATTCCCATATTTGTAGTCCCTTTTCCCATAGATAGACCCTGATGAGTTCTGATGAGTTTAAGCTACCAATTCTCAAAGTAAGATTCCAAACAATCATTGAAATCAAATTCTGTGGCCACGGGGGTGGTGTCACTGTACGCCAGATGAACCTGGTGGGGAGGGGCACAGGAAACCTCACCTCCAGTCCATCTGCCGCTGTCACCACACACGCCTCCCCAGGCCCCTCCGCAACATCCCAGGATGATTCCCTGGGAGGAGGAGGCGCGGTCAAAGGAAGGGTGGGGAAGGACTGGAGAATGGGCAGAGCCCCCTCAGCAAAATGCCAGCGCAGAGAAGCAACCACTCTGCCCCCTTTCCTGCTCCCTCCTCCAGGAAGCCTTTCCTCACTGTCTCTCGCCATATTGTGCTCCCCCTCCTCTGAGTCTCTCAAAACTGGCAACACTGAGCGTCTGCAACAGTAGTTTTACTGTTTTTTTCTTTTTTAATTTTTCCCCCATCATGTCTCTTTTCTTTTCATCCATCTTTATTCTTTGGCCTGTGTGGGCCTCCCATCGCAGTGGCCTCTCTTCGTGCAGAGCACCGGCTCTGGGCGCATGCGCTCCAGAGCATTGCTCGTAATTGGACACACCCGTCCAGCTGCTCCGCGCACATGGGATCTTCCTGGACCAGGGATCGAACCGGTGCCCCATGCACTGCAAGGCAGACTACTGGACCACCAGGGGAGCCCTATTACTTGGTTGTTTAAGTGTCTTATCTTTTCTGCCAGAGTAGAAGCCAATTGAAGCAGGACCTGATGGCACTAAAAAGTATTTCCCGAATTGAAATGATGCACTCGTGCACTTTAGCAGGAGTTATAAAGTGTGTGCGCATGCTCAGTTGCATCTGACTCTTTGCGACCCCTTTGACTATAGCCTGCCAGACTCCTCTGTCCATGGAATTTTTCAGGCAAGAAGACTGGATCGTGTTGTCATTTTCTCTTCCAAGAATAATAAAGAGCCATCATCTATTGAGGACCTACTAGGTATCAAGCACTTCATGTGGCTTGTAAAATGTCTACTTCACAATATTATACGATAATACACACTCTTGCTGGTCTACCCAGCATCTATTATCTTATTTATTTCCCTGTAATACTTCACAAAATTCCCATATTTGTAGTCCCTCCTTTCCTATAGATAGACCCTGATGAGTTCTGATGAGTTTAAGCTACCAATTCTCAAAGTAAGATCTCCAGACCAACACCTGGAACTCATTCGAAATGCAAATTACTGGGCTCCACTTAGGACCCATGAATCATACTCTCTGGGCTTGGGGCCCAGTAATCTGTGTCTTAAGAACCCTTCCAGCCAATTCTAATGCACGCCAAAGTCTGAGGGCCACTGATCTGAGCCTATGAGAGCTTAGCCTTCTCTGGCAACTGTTATTGATTCAACAGTGGCCATATATCCTATGTTGGCACGGTAAGGTGGAAGACATACACTTGTATTTCACATCTGGAGATCTCTCACTCTTTCTCTCTTCTGCTGGATGTGGACAAGGAAGTTTCAAGTCCCAATTTCCACTGGCAGTCATCGTGTGACCCTGAGGCACCCAGCCGTAGGATGAAGTCAGTGCCAACGACAGCAGTAGATAAAGACATCACCGACTCAGTGACCCTCTTTCCGCCCCTGGAGGCAGCTCTACCCCTGGATTTTGTACCACGTGGGAGTAATTTCTTTCCATTGTTTAAGCTGGTTTGAGCTGGGATTCCCTGTTCCCTTGCAGCCCAAACATCCTGATACAGGAAAGAATCACTATCCTTACTTGGCAAAGGACACTCAGAGAGGTAGTGGAATTGCCAGGATTCAAATCTGGAACTGACTCCAAAGTCTGATTTGAATTATTCTTCATACTGCCCTTCTAGCCACCCCCTACAATGTCCAGCCCTGATTTCTGTACTGTGGTCAGTACTTCAATATTTACTGATTAATTCAAGGAGCCCTTTCAACACTCCCCAACTTTCTTTTGAAAGAGGCGTGATGTGTCAGACCAGGGATGGCTCTGACCTGGGCCCAGGCACCACACCCTTTCCCAGCTCTGCACTCAGACCCTCCCGTGATAATAAAGAGCCATCATCTATTGAGGACCTACTAGGTATCAAGCACTTCATGTGGCTTGTAAAATGTCTACTTCACAATATTATACGATAATACACACTCTTGCTGGTCTACCCAGCATCTATTATCTTATTTATTTCCCTGTAATACTTCACAAAATTCCCATATTTGTAGTCCCTCCTTTCCTATAGATAGACCCTGATGAGTTCTGATGAGTTTAAGCTACCAATTCTCAAAGTAAGATCTCCAGACCAACACCTGGAACTCATTCGAAATGCAAATTACTGGGCTCCACTTAGGACCCATGAATCATACTCTCTGGGCTTGGGGCCCAGTAATCTGTGTCTTAAGAACCCTTCCAGCCAATTCTAATGCACGCCAAAGTCTGAGGGCCACTGATCTGAGCCTATGAGAGCTTAGCCTTCTCTGGCAACTGTTATTGATTCAACAGTGGCCATATATCCTATGTTGGCACGGTAAGGTGGAAGACATACACTTGTATTTCACATCTGGAGATCTCTCACTCTTTCTCTCTTCTGCTGGATGTGGACAAGGAAGTTTCAAGTCCCAATTTCCACTGGCAGTCATCGTGTGACCCTGAGGCACCCAGCCGTAGGATGAAGTCAGTGCCAACGACAGCAGTAGATAAAGACATCACCGACTCAGTGACCCTCTTTCCGCCCCTGGAGGCAGCTCTACCCCTGGATTTTGTACCACGTGGGAGTAATTTCTTTCCATTGTTTAAGCTGGTTTGAGCTGGGATTCCCTGTTCCCTTGCAGCCCAAACATCCTGATACAGGAAAGAATCACTATCCTTACTTGGCAAAGGACACTCAGAGAGGTAGTGGAATTGCCAGGATTCAAATCTGGAACTGACTCCAAAGTCTGATTTGAATTATTCTTCATACTGCCCTTCTAGCCACCCCCTACAATGTCCAGCCCTGATTTCTGTACTGTGGTCAGTACTTCAATATTTACTGATTAATTCAAGGAGCCCTTTCAACACTCCCCAACTTTCTTTTGAAAGAGAGCGTGATGTGTCAGACCAGGGATGGCTCTGACCTGGGCCCAGGCACCACACCCTTTCCCAGCTCTGCACTCAGACCCGCCCGTGTGATCCGAGCTTCCTCAGGGAGAAGTGCTCTAGATCGAGGGTGGTACTGGGGCGTGGCTTCCCTGGGCTCACCTCTTCCCCATCCCTGTAATGGGGGCTGCAGGACACAATGGCATCTGTTGTTATGTGTCCTGGCTTGGGCACTCGTGGCCGGATGGACCTGACTTCTCCTTTCATTTGGGTCTCATCTCTCTCAGTATTCTTGCCAACTATCTCCCTCCTGGCATCTGCACCCCACCCCTAGCAGCCAGTCTGATTCCTAGAGCGAATGATCCCCTTCACAAGAGTTTCTGAAACATCTTTAGCCTCAGCAGGCTCGGAAGGGGGTAAGCCAGGAACTTTCACATCTCTCCAGCTTTTTTCTCGCCGAGTTTCCTCGTCTCAAACATCCTCCCACCCTGCCAGCCCCATTACATCCACCTGCACCTGCTTCTCCTCTAATGTTCCTGCTTGGGTGCCGCTTCACCTGCGGAGTCTTCCTTGACTCAAAGTGAAGTCACTCAGCTGAGTCCAACTCTTTGCGACCCATGGACGAGCCATGGAATTCTCCAGGCAAGAATACTGGAGTGCGTAGCCCTTCCCTTCTCCAAGGAACCTCCCAGCCCAGGGATCGAACCAGGGTCTCTCCTGCACTGCAGGCAAATTCTTCACCAGCCGAGCTCCAAGGCCCAGCCCCACCACCCTCAGAGGAGGTAGTTTGTACCACGGGGAGTAATTTCTTTCCATTGTTTAAGCCTGGGATTCCCTGTTCCCTTGCAGCCCAAACATCCTGATACAGGAAAGAATCACTATCCTTACTTGGCAAAGGACACTCAGAGAGGTAGTGGAATTGCCAGGATTCAAATCTGGAACTGACTCCAAAGTCTGATTTGAATTATTCTTCATACTGCCCTTCTAGCCACCCCCTACAATGTCCAGCCCTGATTTCTGTACTGTGGTCAGTACTTCAATATTTACTGATTAATTCAAGGAGCCCTTTCAACACTCCCCAACTTTCTTTTGAAAGAGAGCGTGATGTGTCAGACCAGGGATGGCTCTGACCTGGGCCCAGGCACCACACCCTTTCCCAGCTCTGCACTCAGACCCTCCCGTGTGATCCGAGCTTCCTCAGGGAGAAGTGCTCTAGATCGAGGGTGGTACTGGGGCGTGGCTTCCCTGGGCTCACCTCTTCCCCATCCCTGTAATGGGGGCTGCAGGACACAATGGCATCTGTTGTTATGTGTCCTGGCTTGGGCACTCATGGCCGGATGGACCTGACTTCTCCTTTCATTTGGGTCTCATCTCTCTCAGTATTCTTGCCAACTATCTCCCTCCTGGCATCTGCACCCCACCCCTAGCAGCCAGTCTGATTCCTAGAGCGAATGATCCCCTTCACAAGAGTTTCTGAAACATCTTTAGCCTCAGCAGGCTCGGAAGGGGGTAAGCCAGGAACTTTCACATCTCTCCAGCTTTTTTCTCGCCGAGTTTCCTCGTCTCAAACATCCTCCCACCCTGCCAGCCCCATTACATCCACCTGCACCTGCTTCTCCTCTAATGTTCCTGCTTGGGTGCCGCTTCACCTGCGGAGTCTTCCTTGACTCAAAGTGAAGTCACTCAGCTGAGTCCAACTCTTTGCGACCCATGGACGAGCCATGGAATTCTCCAGGCAAGAATACTGGAGTGCGTAGCCCTTCCCTTCTCCAAGGAACCTCCCCAGCCCAGGGATCGAACCAGGGTCTCTCCTGCACTGCAGGCAAATTCTTCACCAGCCGAGCTCCAAGGCAAGCCCAATGTCTCTGCGGTTGCATCTCTTTCACTCTGCCATGTCTGTCCTCTACACCTGTTCCCTAAACCAGACCGGGGGTGCTCAGACTTGAATGTGCATCAGAATCATTGGGGAAGATTTATTTTCTTTGTTTGGCTGTGTCTTGCAGCTTATGAGATCTTAGTTGCTTGACCAGGGTTTGAACGAACCCATGCCCTTGGCAGTGAAAGCATGGAGTCCTAACGACTGGACCACCAGGGAATTCCCATGGGGAAATTTTTTAAAATGCACATGCCTGGGACCTAGTCCCAGAGATTCCAGTCAGAGGGCCTGAGGGTGGGGAGGAAACGTTTAATCCTCACAGGCTAGGTGATATTTGTTGAGGAGATCCATTGACCTTTTTATGAGAACACTAATCGAGGCATTGGGCTTTCCCATAAAGAATTCACCTGCCAATGCAGGAGACACGAATTCAATCCCTGGGTCAGGAAGATCCTCTGCAGAAGGAAATGGCAGTTCACTTCGGTATTCATGCCTGGGAAATCCCATGGACAGAGGGAACCTGGCGGGCCACAGTGCACGCAATTGCGAAAGAGTCAGACACGACTTAGTGACTAAACCACCACCATTTAGGCAACAAGCAGCCCCTCTGCCCACAGCACAAAAACCCCACCCCCAGCTCCCACAGCTTAATGAAGGACTTGGCACAGTAGAAGCCAAGTAATTATTTGCCAATAATAACAGCTAGTATGACCGAACACACTTAGTCTGTGTCAGGCATGATTCTAAGCACTAAGCTCATCTAATCCTTACAACAGCCCTGAGATAGGGGCTAGGCCCCTCTCGCCGAGTTTCCTCGTCTCAAACATCCTCCCACCCTGCCAGCCCCATCACATCCACCTGCACCTGCTTCTCCTCTAATGTTCCTGCTTGGGTGCCGCTTCACCTGCGGAGTCTTCCTTGACTCAAAGTGAAGTCACTCAGCTGAGTCCAACTCTTTGCGACCCATGGACGAGCCATGGAATTCTCCAGGCAAGAATACTGGAGTGCGTAGCCCTTCCCTTCTCCAAGGAACCTCCCCAGCCCAGGGATCGAACCAGGGTCTCTCCTGCACTGCAGGCAAATTCTTCACCAGCCGAGCTCCAAGGCAAGCCCAATGTCTCTGCGGTTGCATCTCTTTCACTCTGCCATGTCTGTCCTCTACACCTGTTCCCTAAACCAGACCGGGGGTGCTCAGACTTGAATGTGCATCAGAATCATTGGGGAAGATTTATTTTCTTTGTTTGGCTGTGTCTTGCAGCTTATGAGATCTTAGTTGCTTGACCAGGGTTTGAACGAACCCATGCCCTTGGCAGTGAAAGCATGGAGTCCTAACGACTGGACCACCAGGGAATTCCCATGGGGAAATTTTTTAAAATGCACATGCCTGGGACCTAGTCCCAGAGATTCCAGTCAGAGGGCCTGAGGGTGGGGAGGAAACGTTTAATCCTCACAGGCTAGGTGATATTTGTTGAGGAGATCCATTGACCTTTTTATGAGAACACTAATCGAGGCATTGGGCTTTCCCATAAAGAATTCACCTGCCAATGCAGGAGACACGAATTCAATCCCTGGGTCAGGAAGATCCTCTGCAGAAGGAAATGGCAGTTCACTTCGGTATTCATGCCTGGGAAATCCCATGGACAGAGGGAACCTGGTGGGCCACAGTGCATGCAATTGCGAAAGAGTCAGACACGACTTAGTGACTAAACCACCACCATTTAGGCAACAAGCAGCCCCTCTGCCCACAGCACAAAAACCCCACCCCCAGCTCCCACAGCTTAATGAAGGACTTGGCACAGTAGAAGCCAAGTAATTATTTGCCAATAATAACAGCTAGTATGACCGAACACACTTAGTCTGTGTCAGGCATGATTCTAAGCACTAAGCTCATCTAATCCTTACAACAGCCCTGAGATAGGTTGGACTACTGGCCCCATTTTAGAGATTAGTAAGTTGAGGGAAAAAGAAGATACACAATTATCTTGCCTATAACCATGCAACAGGTTAGAAGCAGGTCCAGGATTCTAACCAGGCAATCTGGTTCCAGAACCATTCTTTCAGCTATTGTACTCTACGGATGAATGGATGATGAATAATTGATGACAGATACGAATGCACTGTGGATGATAGATGGACAGATAATGGATGGATGGGTGGAGTGTGGATGACACACGCACGATGGACAGGTAGGTGGATGGATGGATGACGGATGGATACTTTAATACAGTCGTAGATTCTGCCTGCTTCTAGGACAGCTGAGCGAGTTTCAGCCCTGATGGACTGAATGAGGGCCTTTATTAATAGCCTGAAGAACACCACCTCTCTCTACCCTGTGGTTACTTGTTCCCCATACATAGAACATTCGCGGTCAAGGCCATTCCAGGAGAAGGCCAGAGGTATACTGGATGGTTGTCCTCAATTATTCTCTCCATCCCTATTTTAGAAATACACATCCACGTGTGTCGTCACCTCACCGTGCAGTACTCCCCCCTCCCTGGAGTAGGTCCTGGGCACGGTCACGTGATAGGCTTCGGAGAGTGGAATATTCTCAGACATGCTGAGGGTGGAGGCTTTAAATGTGCTTAGGAGGTATGCTCTGGTCTTGGGCTCCTGCCATCTGCCATGAGTCCTGCTAATCATAGAAGTGGCATGCAGAGCATCCCTGAATGCAGCCGGAAGCCCCAGACACCCAGGAGACCCACAGACCAGGCACAGGAAGTGCCCGCCGTGGCAGCACAGAGAACCGTCTGGTATGCAGCAAAGATGGTCTCATACCGGCCCTTCTGTGAAGCCCCCAGTGGGGTCCTTGAGCAGGAGAAGGGGGCACATACAGGAATCATGGAGACAGGGTAGAGGGCAGGGAGGACGAGATGCCAGCTCCCGCACTCACCGGTCCTTGAAGAAGAAGATCTCCCCACGGATCTGAGAGATGCCATCGAAGACAATGTCCTGCTTGCAGAGCTCAGGCGTGACAGGGCCCAGGGTCGGGGTGGGGCCAGTGCCAGTGTCAATGTCAGGGGAGGCCCCTGGGGAAGACACCCGACTTCAGATTCTCCCCAGCCCCAGGGGGTCTCCCCCTGCAGGCTGAGTCTCCACGCTTGCCCACCCAACCTGGTGAGGGTCACAAGAATAGTATTCTGGCCTCGGTCACAGTTCAGGAAGATAGGGGGACGAGGTCTGGACTTGGAGAGGAGACGGAACAGAAACCAGAATTCTGTGGCCCTGAAACTTCTACCAGTGTTCTTTCCCAACATCCCCTGAATCCGTCCTCTCTGTATCCCTAGGAGGTAGGCATGGTCTTTACCCCCATTTTACAGGTGAGGAAACTGAGGTTCAGACAGGTTGTATATGACTTTCCCAGGGATTTAAACTCAGCGCCTAGGTTCCTAAGTCCACGAGAGGGAGGGGCCATTTCCTCCCTACCTGCCTCTCAGCGTGGCTGTGGAGAGCTAACCAGGGCTCAGACACTGGTGTTATTGAGAAAGGAAAGGGCTGTCTGAGGGCTCCCTTGCAGTGATGCCCTGATGCCCCCCAGACCAGGGTAACATTCCTGCCCTTGTCTGCTGCAGTCCCACACGAGGCTGGTTCCATTCCTGACATCCCATCCCCAGCAGGATGACCTTCCCAGACCCTTTCCCTGGGAACCCCAAGCCGAGGCTTACCATAGAGCTCTTGGATGCCCTTGATGTCGTCGTGGGACAGGCGAAAGTTCTTGGTGTAGGTGTAGATGGGTGCCATCAGTGCTCCGGGGTCTTGAGAGTGCTCCAGCCCCATGGCATGGCCAAACTCATGGGCCGCCACCAGGAACAGGCTGTACCCTGAGGGCCGTAGGGAGGGGAGGGGGCACAGAAGGACAGGGAGAGAGATGAGAGAAAAGTAAGGCCGGGGGATTTCCCTGGCGGTCCAGTGGTTAAGACTCTGTGCTTCCAGTGTAGGAGGCAGGGGTTTAATCCCTGGTTGGGGAACTAAGATACTGCATGCTGCTCAACGCAGCCAAAAAAAAAAAAAAAATCAGGCCTGGCTTTGGCAACGGTGACATCTGATGACATCCCCATGGTGTAGCTCGCAGCATGGAAGGGGCATGTATTGATTTTTCTTTCTTCTGAGAATTGTGGGATTAACCTTTTACTTTCAATTAGCATCAACCCAAGTCCCCTCGTCCCTTTTCGTGTGGGCTATAGAGGGGAGCAGGCAGCATCAGCAAATCCTCTACTTAAAGGTCTGTTTGTTTAAAAATCCCATTTCCTGGCTCTTTGTTTTCTCTAGAAAGACCAAAGGCAAAATCTACTCTGCGGGGTCTCCAAAGAAGTATCGCCTGGGTCCACCATTTCTACCCCGTGGGAAACAGTTAAAAGACTCACTCGGAGTGGCTGCCCAGGCTCGAGCCAGACAGAGGGCAAACCCCACTGGCACACCCTGCTGTGTGCTGAAGTTTGTCCCTGCAAAGACATACGCAAGTCCTAACCCCACGGACGTGGGTCTGTGACCTTATTTGGAAATAGCGTCTTTGCAGATAAACTAAGATATACTTTAAAGCGAAGCCATACTGCAGTAAGGTGGCCCCTTAATCCAGCATGACTCACGTCCTTATAAGATAAACTGACCCAGAAATGAACATATGTGGCCAAATATATCCCTCCAGAGACTGGAGGGATACGACCTCCAGAGAAAACGTGGCCTTACCCACATCTTGATTTTAGACTTCTAGATGACTCCAGAAGTGCAAGAGAACACATTTCTGTGGTTTTAAAAGCCACCTGGTTGGGCTTCCCTGGTGGCCCAGTGGGTAAGGACACCGCCTTGCAGTACAAGGGGCGCCAGTTCCATCCCTGGCCTGGGAAGAGCCCACGTGCCACCAAGCGGCTGGACTGATGTGTCCAATTACCGAGCCGGAGCTCTGGAGCCCATGCGCCCAGAGACGGTGCTCTGCGACAACAGAGGCCACTGCGATGGGAGGCCCACATGGGCCAAAGAACGAGGATGGATGAAAATAGATAAATGAAAGACAAACAGAAGTGGCCTGCCCGCCCCCTCCCTCCCCAACTCACCTCGCCCAAAAAATAAATAAATAATTTAAAAAAAAAAAGTTCCTTCTAAAAAAAAAAAAGCCATCTGGTCACGGCAGCCCAAGGACACTAATACAGGCTTCCTGGGTGGCTCAGGGGTGAAGAATTGGCCTGCCAATTCAGGAGATGCAGATTCGATCCCTGGGTGGGGAAGATTCCCCTGGAGACAGAGAAAAAGGGCAACCCACTCCAGGATTCGTGCCTGGAAAATCCCATGGACAGAGAAGCCTGGCGGGCTACAGTCTATGGGGCTGCAAAGAATCAGACATGACTTGGCGACTGACTACATGACAAGAGGACACTACTACCCGCCCCCCCAAGGTACACCACATATGCTCGGGAGCCTTAAACCACTCTGGCAGGTAGAGAACCCCACCTTAGACAGACACTGCAGCAGAGGAGGTCACAGCAGGGTAAGTCTTAGCATGGCACTCGGGAGAGGATAAGGAAAACTCCCTAGACAGTCTCTGTCAGCTGGCATTCTCCAAGTTCCATCTCAGTAAAAGTAAAAAAGAAAAGTAACTTAAAGAGGCTGACCGAATTTTGGTTGGTCGGAGACCAGCACTCTCAAGGCCACCTGGGGCCTTGAACCCAGTGACACTGGGCCCTGCAGCCTGGAGTAAGCACAGTGCTCCCAAGGGTCCTGTCCCTCCCCAAGAGGGTCCATCTCAAAGAGACTGGAGGATACGACCTCCAGAGAAAACGTGGCCTTACCCACATCTTGATTTTAGACTTCTAGATGACTCCAGAAGTGCAAGAGAACACATTTCTGTGGTTTTAAAAGCCACCTGGTTGGGCTTCCCTGGTGGCCCAGTGGGTAAGGACACCGCCTTGCAGTACAAGGGGCGCCGGTTTGATCCCTGGCCTGGGAAGAGCCCACGTGCCACCAAGCGGCTGGACTGATGTGTCCAATTACCGAGCCAGAGCTCTGGAGCGCATGCGCCCAGAGCCGGTGCTCTGTGACAACAGAGGCCACTGCGATGGGAGGCCCACATGGGCCAAAGAACGAGGATGGATGAAAATAGATAAATGAAAGACAAACAGAAGTGGCCTGCCCGCCCCCTCCCTCCCCAACTCACCTCGCCCAAAAAATAAATAAATAATTTTAAAAAAAAAAGTTCCTTCTAAAAAAAAAAAAGCCATCTGGTCACGGCAGCCCAAGGACACTAATACAGGCTTCCTGGGTGGCTCAGGGGTGAAGAATTGGCCTGCCAATTCAGGAGATGCAGATTCGATCCCTGGGTGGGGAAGATTCCCCTGGAGACAGAGAAAAAGGGCAACCCACTCCAGGATTCGTGCCTGGAAAATCCCATGGACAGAGAAGCCTGGCGGGCTACAGTCTATGGGGCTGCAAAGAATCAGACATGACTTGGCGACTGACTACATGACAAGAGGACACTACTACCCGCCCCCCCAAGGTACACCACATATGCTCGGGAGCCTTAAACCACTCTGGCAGGTAGAGAACCCCACCTTAGACAGACACTGCAGCAGAGGAGGTCACAGCAGGGTAAGTCTTAGCATGGCACTCGGGAGAGGATAAGGAAAACTCCCTAGACAGTCTCTGTCAGCTGGCATTCTCCAAGTTCCATCTCAGTAAAAGTAAAAAAGAAAAGTAACTTAAAGAGGCTGACCGAATTTTGGTTGGTCGGAGACCAGCACTCTCAAGCGGCCACCTGGGGCCTTGAACCCAGTGACACTGGGCCCTGCAGCCTGGAGTAAGCACAGTGCTCCCAAGGGTCCTGTCCACGGCAGTGACCACCCAGGAAGGTCACGGCCTGTCTCCTGGTAGCTCTCTCGCTCCAGCCTGTGAGTCCTGGAAGGCAGAGAGCTGTCCCTGGAAGAGCGGTGTTTTCAGCATCTAGTATGGACAAGGACCCCTCCATTCACAGCTGGGCAAAGGATGGTGCCCAGGGGGCAGGGAGGGCCGTGGCGGGTAGGGGAGCAAGGATCAGGTGCCTCCTGTATTCCTCTCTTCTGCCCACTCAGTTGCCTGAAGCTCTCTCTGCTGGAGTGGGATGCCTGGCAGGAGAATCATCTCTCTGGGGGAGGGTTCCCTGCACCCAGCATTGAGATATTTGGGGTGTGACAGCCCCACCTGGAGGGCTAGAGATGTGGGAGTTTCTAGAAAGCAGCATCTCCTCTGGAAAGCTAGTTCCCACTCAGGTACTGGGTACTGGGATGGACGGTGTCTTAATTTGGAAGCCGCATCTTTGCCCAGAGAAGTGGGGCTAAGTAGGGAAGCAGCCCCCACCGGAAAGTGCAGCTTCCCTGCTGAGCGCGAGGGTCCGTAGCTTCTATACCAGTGTAGGCGGGGGTCGAGGGGGCGGTGCCTACGGCTGAGGAGGGTGGGGACTCTGGACGGTTTCCCCGCCCAGATGTGGGCAGGGTAGGAGTGCGGCTCCTCATACCTTGGTCCGGGCAGAAGCCCCACTTGCGGTCGTCGTCATAGTTGGAGGTGGTGGCGCACCACAACTTCCCATCACTGCGGCCAGCGCTGGTGCAGCTCTCGTGCTTGTTGCCCAGGAAGGTGAAGGGGAAGACACAGGGGGCGCCTTCCGAGTTACCGCCCACGGTGGACATGGCTGTGGGATCAGGGACGCGAGTCAGCAGGTGGCAGGGGTCTGAGGCCACCACCAGGAGCAACGACGTGATGTGGCCATTTACAAACCAGGCTTAGGGAGTGCTGGCTGGATCCGGGTAACTGGGTCAAGTGCTTTATACACATCTCACACTGGGGCCCCCAAACAATCCTGTGTGGTAGGAACCCTAGGTCACTCATTGTGTGGATGGGGAGATTGCAGCTGAGAGAGGAAGTAACCTGCCTAGGCAGTGCTGCTAGGAAGAGGCAGGGCAGCCCTAGCAGCCAGACTTTTTAAGCCAGACTTAAAAAGCCAGCCAGCTCTTTAAATTAGCTTTCCATAGACGGGGGCCAGAGGCCAAGGGGGCTGGGCAGAGCCGAGGGTGCCAACACCCCGCCTGAGACTGGGAGCTCCATCACACAGGGTCCTGCAGGAGACTTGCCTGTGTCCTCTGCAGAGAGCAAGGACTCAGGAAATACCTGCTGAAGGAAGGAAGGGGGAAGGAAGGAGGGAGGAAGGAGTCCTTATAGAAAATCAAAGACCAAAAGAGATACAGACGAAGACAAAGAAAGGCAGGGAAGAGAGACTCGGAGATCAGGGAGAGTAAGAGACAACGGCCAGGGAGGATGGAGGGGCGTGCAGATCCCTCAGAGGGAGTCCTGGGCAGGCCTGACCTGAGGCATCCCCAGCCGATTCGGCTGAACTGGCTATAGGCGCCCACTATCTGTCCTGACTTCGGTGTCTGTGCTGGACCAGCTGCTAAGCACCCTGATGAGCACCCCCTGTCCTGGGGAAACGGGGTGGGGAGGGCACTCTTGCGGGTTTGCTACCCGAGGGCAGGGAGAGGCGCGACGCCCACCTGTCTCGGGGCAGAAGCCATACTTCTTGTCACGGTCATAGTCCTCGGTGGTGCCACACCAGCGGTAGCCGTCGGTCCGGCCCTCCGTGGTGCAGCTGTCGTAGGACGTGCCTTGGAAGCGGAACGGGAACTTGCAAGGCTGTCCGTCGGCATTGCCGCCCATGGTGAAGAGGGCTGGGGTGGCGGAGAGAGAGGGAGGGTGTGAACGGGAGGGAGAACTGCCCACCTGTTGGCCCGGGCATCTGCTGGGCCCCCGCGTGGACACAGAGCTGGCGGGCTTCCCACTCACACCAGGCAAGCTGTAGCATCGGTAAAATATTAAAAAATAAAAAAAAAGCAGCTTAGTGGTCGATAAGCTGTTTCTTCTCTGAGTTTCTGGGGGTAAGTACTCCTTCTTCCCTTTCCAGCCCCATCCTTCCCCTGGGACCTTACGGATTGCCCCACTCCACCCCAGCACTGAAATAGTTAACTCAGCACATAGTAGGGGCCTCCAGGGTCCTACCCCAGCCCCAAGGCCACTGTCTGCTCTGCATGGTCGATGCCCATATCCCTGCAGGTTGCTAAGTATAGCTTCCGGGGTGGGCAGGATGGCAACATCTCTCCATTCGATAGCGAGGGAAACTGAAGCTTGAAGAAAACTGGCTCCAGAACGGCTTATGGTCCCATGAATGGACAAGGGCTGTGACTGAGGACTACAGAGCACACGCATCGGCATCTCTCCCTTCCTCACTCGGTCCTACACGCTTGCACGCACAGAGAAAACTTCACTTCCTTTCAAGCCCAGGCCTCTTCCCAGATGCTGTGGTCCCCGCAGGAGGGAGAAGCGAGGGAGGGCAGGAGGGGGACGTGGTGTCGCTGGGAAACCTTTAATATTTACCCCAGGCTCCCACTCTGACCACCCTGAGACATGAGCCATGACTGCAGAGTTCAGGGGAGAGAGGGGGATTAAGAGTCTGGGCTCGTCGGCCTTGGGTTCTCCCGCTGCTGCCCCCCACCCTCATCCAGCCTGAAGCTACAAAATGGTGCGTCTTTGGATTTGCCAACTAGCAAAACCACAAGTGCGTAACAAGGACCATCTGTGAACAACGGCGCCAGAGGTGACCTCAGCAGCCCCCATTAACTCCACCATGGCCACAATCGAGCCCAGTCCCTGACCCCCCAACACGCAGGTCTCGGGGCCCCAGACCCTGACCACTGCCCTCTCCCCAACCCGGTGACCTCCTCTTGCAACAGCCAAAACAAGGGGATGGTGGAGAAGGGAGAAGGAAAGATGCCTTGGTGACCTCGAAATGGGAAAGGTGAAGTGTTAACCTCCATGGAGAGCAGTTTCCACCTCTAGCCTCCCCTCAGCTGCATCTCCACCACCCAGGAAGCCCCCATCTCCTCCCAAATCCTGCCCCCAGAGGATGGAGACCAGCAGACGCTGACTCAGCAGTCAGGAGGGGCTGAGTAATCAGAACCCCGGCCCCAAGACCCAAACACGTGCAGTCTCGTCCCTAGCCCCATCCTTCCCTGGGACCTTACGGATTGCCCCACTCCACCCCAGCACTGAAATAGTTAACTCAGCACATAGTAGGGGCCTCCAGGGTCCTACCCCAGCCCCAAGGCCACTGTCTGCTCTGCATGGTCGATGCCCATATCCCTGCAGGTTGCTAAGTATAGCTTCCGGGGTGGGCAGGATGGCAACATCTCTCCATTCGATAGCGAGGGAAACTGAAGCTTGAAGAAAACTGGCTCCAGAACGGCTTATGGTCCCATGAATGGACAAGGGCTGTGACTGAGGACTACAGAGCACACGCATCGGCATCTCTCCCTTCCTCACTCGGTCCTACACGCTTGCACGCACAGAGAAAACTTCACTTCCTTTCAAGCCCAGGCCTCTTCCCAGATGCTGTGGTCCCCGCAGGAGGGAGAAGCGAGGGAGGGCAGGAGGGGGACGTGGTGTCGCTGGGAAACCTTTAATATTTACCCCAGGCTCCCACTCTGACCACCCTGAGACATGAGCCATGACTGCAGAGTTCAGGGGAGAGAGGGGGATTAAGAGTCTGGGCTCGTCGGCCTTGGGTTCTCCCGCTGCTGCCCCCCACCCTCATCCAGCCTGAAGCTACAAAATGGTGCGTCTTTGGATTTGCCAACTAGCAAAACCACAAGTGCGTAACAAGGACCATCTGTGAACAACGGCGCCAGAGGTGACCTCAGCAGCCCCCATTAACTCCACCATGGCCACAATCGAGCCCAGTCCCTGACCCCCCAACACGCAGGTCTCGGGGCCCCAGACCCTGACCACTGCCCTCTCCCCAACCCGGTGACCTCCTCTTGCAACAGCCAAAACAAGGGGATGGTGGAGAAGGGAGAAGGAAAGATGCCTTGGTGACCTCGAAATGGGAAAGGTGAAGTGTTAACCTCCATGGAGAGCAGTTTCCACCTCTAGCCTCCCCTCAGCTGCATCTCCACCACCCAGGAAGCCCCCATCTCCTCCCAAATCCTGCCCCCAGAGGATGGAGACCAGCAGACGCTGACTCAGCAGTCAGGAGGGGCTGAGTAATCAGAACCCCGGCCCCAAGACCCAAACACGTGCATGTCGTGCGTCCTTACATCTGGCTAAGGACCAAGCCAATGGCTAATGTCCAGAGCAGGGAAAAGCCCTTCCTGGACGTATGAATTACAGCTGTTTCCCCTTCTATTATCAAGACATTGTGTTCTAAACACAGGGGTTGACACATGGGAGGTTAACGCCATCCAAAGCCCTACTGGGAAATGAGAGATGCATTAAATAGTTTTGGTTTTAAATATTTCTGACTAAGTCATGACCAATGCCTTGAACTCTTACTTCATCCAAAGTATTGCGTGAGCTTTGGTACAAAAAGCATAAACAGGAACACAAGTAACTAGCTCTTTGTTTCTTTCCTTCTGTCCACAGGGCTGGTACTTAGAGGCCAGCTGCCATAAAGTCAGAGAGATTCACCAACATGTAAAATTACAGCCAAGAAGACAGAGGGCTCTATAGATCAAGGAGTCTTTATGGACCAGTAAGAAAAATGTATTTTAAAACAGTCTGGACTTTCTCCCATTTCCCCCCTATTCGTCTCAGCTTTCAATTCCCTGAATCGTTACACATGATGACTTGATAGGGTATGAAGCTACATCTGCTGTTCTGTTTATGATTTCTGATTATGAAGTCTGTCAAGGATCGATTAAAAAGGATTGAGTGTCTATATCAATACCCTCATCCTTTTAAAGACTTTTCCTCTGATATGGTTTCAAAATATCTAAAGCTTATGTCTCAAGCATTGACACACACACACACACACACTGAGTCAAGCCTAATGCCTTTGCCAAGATACAGAGATGCAACCACAAGCAAGCAAAGATAGATGGAGACCAAGAAAGGCAGATGGAACAGCCCCCAGACAGAGACACACATTCAGAGTCAGCAGCAAGACCACCAGCAATGGCCGAAACCTCCCCGGTTGGTGTCTCAAAACCAAGCCGGGCACCAGCCTCGGTACTCATCCCACTGGCAGGCCTCTGATCCATCCCAAGCCTCTCCTCAGCCCGTGAACCTCCGATCCTGCTGGAGGGTACAGAGTGGCTCTCAAGTGACCCACGGGGCATTTTTATTCTTCTCAGTTCAATGGAATGTATGTTGGAAAAAATAATGAGCTCATCAGACCGAGGAGTTCAAAAATACTGCTCATGGTGAAACGAAGAACAGATTTAATGAAAGCATTAACGGAATCATGGAACTGATAAGATGGGCACAGTGATGGCTCCTATTGGGATGTGGGGCCGGAAGGACGTGGGACACGGGTGGATCGGCAGTGCCCGGCCTGAGGACAGGAGGATGCTCACCTTCGTGGGGGCAGAAGCCGTACTTGCCGTCCTTGTCGAAGTTGTAGGTGGTGGAGCACCAGAGGAAGCCATCGCTGCGGCCCGTGTCCGTGCAGCTGGTATACTCCTTGCCGCTGAACAGGAAGGGGAACTTGCAGTATTCCCCGTCAGCATTCCCATACTTGACGCGGACCACTGAGGAACCACACACGGTGGAGGTTGAATCTCTCCAGGTCTTTCGTTTGTGACTCATCATGGTGTGTGATCTCCCTTTCCCTCCCATCTGAGCACATAGAGGAGTCCACAGTGGCCAGGGAGGCCACATTCTTTGTTGCTCGGGGACAGGGAGGCACGCAGAAAACCAGCAAGGAGGCTCAGGCACGCAGGCGGCCCTGTTCTTACCTTGTCCTTCTCCCAGGGTCCACAGCTCATCATCGTCGAAGTGGGAATCTCCCCCAACTCCAGGGCCCGGAGCGAAGGCATGAGCCAGGAGCCCGTCTTTGCCATCAAAAGGGTACCCATCTCCATGCTCTGAAACACACTGGATCTCAGCTCCTAGCTACCCCATTCGGGGCTGACTCCCAGCCACATTCTATCATCCTCTCCGCCCACCTACCCTCTTCCCCTGCCCTGCTGGCTTATCCAGGACTGGGGACACGGCAAGCCAGCAGAGCACTGCTGACTTGACTGTCAACATCCCATCATCTACACGGCTCTCTCAAGTCTACACAGCCCCCAGAATGTCTACCGACCTTCACCGCCTACACTACGGCTGACATTATACCGTAACACACCGACGCTGCCCGCCGTATCCCCACCACCACCCGTGTCCCCAGTCACTTCACGTCCACACTGCTCTCTTGGCCATATCACCACCCTTCAAGTCCACTGCTATTCTTCTCAGTTCAATGGAATGTATGTTGGAAAAATAATGAGCTCGGAGGAGTTCAAAAATACTGCTAATGGTGAAAAGAAGAACAGATTTAATGAAAGCATTAACGGAATCATGGAACTGATAAGATGGGCACAGTGATGGCTCCTATTGGGATGTGGGGCCGGAAGGACGTGGGACACGGGTGGATCGGCAGTGCCCGGCCTGAGGACAGGAGGATGCTCACCTTCGTGGGGGCAGAAGCCGTACTTGCCGTCCTTGTCGAAGTTGTAGGTGGTGGAGCACCAGAGGAAGCCATCGCTGCGGCCCGTGTCCGTGCAGCTGGTATACTCCTTGCCGCTGAACAGGAAGGGGAACTTGCAGTATTCCCCGTCAGCATTCCCATACTTGACGCGGACCACTGAGGAACCACACACGGTGGAGGTTGAATCTCTCCAGGTCTTTCGTTTGTGACTCATCATGGTGTGTGATCTCCCTTTCCCTCCCATCTGAGCACATAGAGGAGTCCACAGTGGCCAGGGAGGCCACATTTTTTGTTGCTCGGGGACAGGGAGGCACGCAGAAAACCAGCAAGGAGGCTCAGGCACGCAGGCGGCCCTGTTCTTACCTTGTCCTTCTCCCAGGGTCCACAGCTCATCGTCGTCAAAGTGGGAGTCTCCCCCAACACCAGGGCCCGGGGCGAAGGCGTGAGCCAGGAGCCCGTCTTTGCCATCGAAAGGGTACCCGTCTCCATGCTCTGAAACACACTGGATCTCAGCTCCTAGCTACCCCATTCGGGGCTGACTCCCAGCCACATTCTATCATCCTCTCCGCCCACCTACCCTCTTCCCCTGCCCTGCTGGCTTATCCAGGACTGGGGACACGGCAAGCCAGCAGAGCACTGCTGACTTGACTGTCAACATCCCATCATCTACACGGCTCTCTCAAGTCTACACAGCCCCCAGAATGTCTACCGACCTTCACCGCCTACACTACGGCTGACATTATACTGTAACACACCGACGCTGCCCCGCCCGTATCCCCACCACCACCCCGTGTCCCCAGTCACTTCACGTCCACACTGCTCTCTTGGCCATATCACCACCCTTCAAGTCACATCACTGACCCTCATAACCACGCTGCCACCCAGGACTGTACCGTCTACCCACATGCCTACACTGTCTCCTAAGTGACCTCCTCTCATCACAGTCCGCTCCCAGTGTCTCCACTGCTGACCTTCATGTCTGCACCACTGTGTTCCCACCCCAACCCACAGGGCGCCCTGGACCCTTCTACTTACTCTCATGTCTGCACTGGCCCATAGTGTCTGACCCACTGTCACATCTAGACTTCCTCAGGGTCTACGCGTGTCATCAACAGAACTTCTTGCCATGATGGGAATGTTCTTTGCCCAACTGAATAGCCTCATGTGACTACTGCATACTTGAAACTGGACTAGTGTGACCAAGAAACTGAATTCATTGCAACTAATTTAAAGGTAAGTAGTCTGTGGATCCAGCAGCTATGCTATGGGGGGACCATGTGCTTGTGGGTTCACATCACCTCCAGGTCATCCACTTCCCATCCATATGGCTTTCCAGGGTCTGCTCCCGTCCACGTCACTCTAGTGGCTGCATCTTCTGCCCCCCTTAACTAAGCTGGAAAGGAGCTCCCCCCATGCCGGGGTGCCTCTCTGATGTCCAGATTGCCCTCTTGTCTCTACAGGCCTCCTCTGCCTACCCCAGCGGCCAAAGTTGATCATGATGTCAGCCTCTCCATCATGGATCCGAGAAAACCGTAGCGGGGTCACGTCGCTCCAGACTCGGAAGGCACGAGCGAAGGCCTCGTCCACGGTCTGGGGGTCCAGATCAGGTGTGTAGCCGATGATCCTGGAGGTGACAGAAGTGCAGGTGAGTGTGTACAGGTGTGTAAAGGCATGTGAGTATGCCTATGCATACACATGTAGGCATGTGCGCAAGCCCACCTACCCTCTTGCCCTGCTGGCTTATCCAGGACTGGGGACACGGCAAGCCAGCAGAGCACTGCTGACTTGACTGTCAACATCCCATCATCTACACGGCTCTCTCAAGTCTACACAGCCCCCAGAATGTCTACCGACCTTCACCGCCTACACTACGGCTGACATTATACTGTAACACACCGACGCTGCCCCGCCCGTATCCCCACCACCACCCCGTGTCCCCAGTCACTTCACGTCCACACTGCTCTCTTGGCCATATCACCACCCTTCAAGTCACATCACTGACCCTCATAACCACGCTGCCACCCAGGACTGTACCGTCTACCCACATGCCTACACTGTCTCCTAAGTGACCTCCTCTCATCACAGTCCGCTCCCAGTGTCTCCACTGCTGACCTTCATGTCTGCACCACTGTGTTCCCACCCCAACCCACAGGGCGCCCTGGACCCTTCTACTTACTCTCATGTCTGCACTGGCCCATAGTGTCTGACCCACTGTCACATCTAGACTTCCTCAGGGTCTACGCGTGTCATCAACAGAACTTCTTGCCATGATGGGAATGTTCTTTGCCCAACTGAATAGCCTCATGTGACTACTGCATACTTGAAACTGGACTAGTGTGACCAAGAAACTGAATTCATTGCAACTAATTTAAAGGTAAGTAGTCTGTGGATCCAGCAGCTATGCTATGGGGAGACCATGTGCTTGTGGGTTCACATCACCTCCAGGTCATCCACTTCCCATCCATATGGCTTTCCAGGGTCTGCTCCCGTCCACGTCACTCTAGTGGCTGCATCTTCTGCCCCCCTTAACTAAGCTGGAAAGGAGCTCCCCCCATGCCGGGGTGCCTCTCTGATGTCCAGATTGCCCTCTTGTCTCTACAGGCCTCCTCTGCCTACCCCAGCGGCCAAAGTTGATCATGATGTCAGCCTCTCCATCATGGATCCGAGAAAACCGTAGCGGGGTCACGTCGCTCCAGACTCGGAAGGCACGAGCGAAGGCCTCGTCCACGGTCTGGGGGTCCAGATCAGGTGTGTAGCCGATGATCCTGGAGGTGACAGAAGTGCAGGTGAGTGTGTACAGGTGTGTAAAGGCATGTGAGTATGCCTATGCATACACATGTAGGCATGTGCGCAAGGGTGTGCATATACAATTGTGTGTGTGTGCAAGGGTGGATGCGTGCCCACGGGTGTGCGAGTGTGTGCATACTTGTGATGGGTGTGTCAGTTTGCGTGAGTGTGGATGCATACACAGGCATATGTGTGTGGACGTTGAGTAGAGATTCCTGGGGAGAAAAGCCCACCAGAGGGCCTTGAAGTCTCAAAGAGCCCCAGATCGACTATAAGGATGGGTGTATAAACAGTGCATTCCAGCCCCCCGCACAGAGATGTCATCCTTGGAGTGCAGCAAGCCCTACAGAACAGAGCTCTCAGCCCAATTAACCACCAATTATAACAACTTTATACCTGAAAACCCCATTATCAATAGCAGCCAATCATCAAGTTCCCTTTACCCACCCCAATGACCTCATCTCCTAATGATAGTGACTAACATTTACTATGAGCTTCCGTGGTGGCTCAGATGGTAAAGAATCTGCCTGCAATGCAAGAGATCCAGGTTTGATCCCTGGGCCAGGACGATTCCCTGGAGAAGGGAATGGCTACCCACTCTCACGACACACTGTACACCGTGAAAGCCCTTTATATGGCAGTCGACTTCCTAAGCGGTCCATGCAGAAGATTTAACTCCAATTTGTAGGGTGAAGAGCCAACGGGCATAGCCCTGAAAAGGTCTAATACCCCACAGCCAGTAAAGGGTGAGACTAAAGTCCTTGTCTGTCTGACTCCATTCCCAAGAACTCTGTGCGCAAACTCCTTAGGAAGCCAAGTCCTCCCAAGATCCCTCCTGGGTCCCCGGAGTGAGAAGACAACGCCCAACGACACACAATGTCCCTTGGCCCGGGGCCCTGCCTCCCGCTGCCCTGCCCGGCACCTGTATGTGATCTGGTTCTTGTCCCACTTGGGCTTCCGGGGGAAGAAGTTGTAGTTGGCCACGTCGGGGTTGCCGCAGCGGGGCTTCCGCATGGTCTCAATGGTGCTCTGGTCCAGTTCCCCTGTCTGGGGCAACCCGAAGAACTTCTGCATCTTCTTCAGCGTGTCCTTCAGCACAAACAGGTTACAGCTCTCCTTGGGGCAGCCGTAGAAGGTGTTTAGGTATTGCTGGAAGAAATGAGCACCCCGACCCCAACAGTTGCGTTAGGATGGCATAGGACTGGCCAAGGAATCAGGGACCCGAAGGTACTGGGTGGAGCCCCAGGTCCCCAAACCACTAGCTGAGTGACATACACACTCCCAGATGGCCACACACTCCCACGAGCCAAGTAACATACAAGCTCTAGAAAGCATGGTTTGGGAGCACGTGTCAGGTGCTCAATATATGCCTAGGCACTGAGGTCAGCATGTGTTAACTCGTTTGATGCTCACCGCGGGGACTACCCTGGTGGTCCAGGGGATAAAACTCTTCACTTCCGCTGCAGGTGGGCACAGGTTCAATCCCTGGTTGGGGAACTAAGATCCCCCATGCTGTGCAACCCCCAAAATGCTCATCTCTTCTATCATGTAAACATGACGACCATCTCCATCATGCAGAAGAGGAAACGAAAGCACAGAGAGGGTAAGAAACTTGCCTAAGATCACCAGCTCTCAAATGGCAGAACTCAACTGGGACCCAAGCAATCTGGCTCCAGAGCCCAGACTTAGAACCGTACCTCTCTGCCTCAACGCCCCGCCCCCCCCACCTCCATCGTCTCTTTTAATCCAACAAACCGCTGATGACATAGGGATTACTTCCCTCCCTTTTCTTGCAAGGACTGTGTGCCTAGGCTCCAGTGGCAACCTGGGTTCAAATCCTGAATCTGCCATTTCCCCAAAGAAATCAGTCCTGTCCTTCAGTGACTCGTGCAGCTGGTTTGGCCCAAATGGAGGGCAAAACCAAACAGTCCCTTGCAGGGGGCCAGAGACGAATCAGCTCATCAACTTGTTTGACAATACATTTCTTAGCACCTACCAGGTCCCAAGCCCACTGTTTGTGCTGGGGGTCAAGTGCTGAGCATGACAGCTGTTTCCCGTCTCAGTCTCTAGGGTTCAAATCCCAGGGTAGGGAAGCTGATAGATCACAAATAAGTGAGAAATTCAATATATGAGGGGAATGGTGGGGAGAGCCCGGAGCCCTTCTTACTGGAGCCCTAACCTGGTTTAGGAAGATAGGAATGGGGAAAGAGAGGGCATAATAATATTAATAATAAATAGTGATAACATACAGTACTAACACTGAGTACAGTCCATATCCCAGGTACTCTTCAAAGAGTCTACAGTTACCTCTCCTTTATTTATATTTTGTGGTCATGTCACAAAGCAGGGAGGATCTTAGTTGCTCGATCGGGAATTGAACCTGTGTCCCTTGCAGTGTAAGCGTAAAGCCCTAACCACTAGACCACCAGGGAATTCCCTAAGATTACCTCTCCTTTAACCTCAAGATAAGTACCCTTCCTAACCTCAGTCTGCAGAAGCTGAAAAAGAAGTCCCTTGCCCAAGATCTACTTGGCCAATTGGTTAGTGTAATCCTGATTTGACCTCCTCGATCTAAGTTCAAAGTTTGGCTTCTCAAGTCCCCGCCCCCACTGCCTTGCCTCTGGGCAACATGGACTTCCATGTGCTGTAGAAAGTGTGGGGACCCAGGTAGCTTGGTCAGAACTTCAAAGCTCCACCTGCATCCTCAACCACAGCCGCATCACGATGCAGACCAGCTCCATTTGTCCAGAAAGAGCAGAAACCTGGATGTTGGAGAAGGGGGGCAGGGGTAGTGTCATATCTTGAGAAGAGGTTCCCCCGGTGACCAAGTGACCAAGGGCGTGACGATACTGTCCGGGACAATTTGGGGAGAATACAGGCTTTCTACAGTGGTGGACTTAGCAACTAAACAGCAACAACAAAAGGTGGTTGAAGTGATCACAGGGCAGATGTGCACTGGAAGGGACAGGTTGAGGGGTCCCAGCCCAGCCCCAGGGGGAGAGGGAGTGCCCTTCCACTGCTCCCAACCCTGCTTGTGCAACCTTGTGGCGGGATGCCCTAGCGCCAGGCGCGCGTGCTCGCAAAACATCTGAGCCATAGCTCGAAGCCTCGCCAGGAGGGCGGGCCCTGGCGGCTCTCCAACCCGAGCCAGGCTCAGTCCGCCCGCCCCACGCCCGCCGGGTCCGTCTCAGTCTCTAGGGTTCAAATCCCAGGGTAGGGAAGCTGATAGATCACAAATAAGTGAGAAATTCAATATATGAGGGAATGGTGGGGAGAGCCCGGAGCCCTTCTTACTGGAGCCCTAACCTGGTTTAGGAAGATAGGAATGGGGAAAGAGAGGGCATAATAATATTAATAATAAATAGTGATAACATACAGTACTAACACTGAGTACAGTCCATATCCCAGGTACTCTTCAAAGAGTCTACAGTTACCTCTCCTTTATTTATATTTTGTGGTCATGTCACAAAGCAGGGAGGATCTTAGTTGCTCGATCGGGAATTGAACCTGTGTCCCTTGCAGTGTAAGCGTAAAGCCCTAACCACTAGACCACCAGGGAATTCCCTAAGATTACCTCTCCTTTAACCTCAAGATAAGTACCCTTCCTAACCTCAGTCTGCAGAAGCTGAAAAAGAAGTCCCTTGCCCAAGATCTACTTGGCCAATTGGTTAGTGTAATCCTGATTTGACCTCCTCGATCTAAGTTCAAAGTTTGGCTTCTCAAGTCCCCGCCCCCACTGCCTTGCCTCTGGGCAACATGGACTTCCATGTGCTGTAGAAAGTGTGGGGACCCAGGTAGCTTGGTCAGAACTTCAAAGCTCCACCTGCATCCTCAACCACAGCCGCATCACGATGCAGACCAGCTCCATTTGTCCAGAAAGAGCAGAAACCTGGATGTTGGAGAAGGGGGGCAGGGGTAGTGTCATATCTTGAGAAGAGGTTCCCCCGGTGACCAAGTGACCAAGGGCGTGACGATACTGTCCGGGACAATTTGGGGAGAATACAGGCTTTCTACAGTGGTGGACTTAGCAACTAAACAGCAACAACAAAAGGTGGTTGAAGTGATCACAGGGCAGATGTGCACTGGAAGGGACAGGTTGAGGGGTCCCAGCCCAGCCCCAGGGGGAGAGGGAGTGCCCTTCCACTGCTCCCAACCCTGCTTGTGCAACCTTGTGGCGGGGATGCCCCTAGCGCCAGGCGCGCGTGCTCGCAAAACATCTGAGCCATAGCTCGAAGCCTCGCCAGGAGGGCGGGCTCCCTGGCGGCTCTCCAACCCGAGCCAGGCTCAGTCCGCCCCCGCCCCACGCGCCGGGGGCCTTGTGCGGCCCCTCCCTCCGCCCGGCTGGCCAGTTCTCTCCCTCGATCCTCCGACTCCTTCGGAGAAGTTCGAGGAAACTTTCTGTAAGTCCAACTCGTGACCTTCCTTGACCAACTTGTTCACTGAGCCACCGAGAAAAGATGCGCTGGTCCTTCCCTCTGGCCCCAAATACTAGCCCAAAGGTCCCAGCGAGAGGCTGGTCCAAGGCCCTCTCTCCAGCTGTGTGTCGAAGATTCTCAAGACATTTGCCATAGTGCGGCTTTGCCCAGAGCGCCCACCCTCACGTGTGCGAAACTTTATCCAAACTGTGTCAGAGGCTCCCCTCTTCCCTAAGTCCCACTGGGGTTAAAGGATCCTCCACTTGTCTGCAAAAGAGACCCCTTTAGGTTTTCTGCCGAGTCCTCCGAGGACGCTGGCCAACGGCCTTGTTAGCCAACCCCCAAGATGTGTCCAAGAGCTGTTTACAAAGCTGCCCTCTCCTTCTGCCAAATCCCAGATCCTAGACAATGTCCTTGTTATTTGCAAAAAGGGCTCATTCCAGCGGTTTACCGAAGCACCTCGGTTCCCGACCCGGCTGGTGGCGCGCCCCCGCTCTGGGTCCTGAAAGTTGCCAAGCTGTTTACCAAAGGCCTTCCCCCTCTTACCGCAGCTCCCCCACCCCTCCTTCTGCCGCCCAGAGACCACCCCGCGCGGGTTCCTGAAGCCCCTCCCCCACGCCGTAAGCCCACCGTAGGCGTGGGGGAGGGGTGGCCCTTCCTCCACCTCCAAAGTTTGTCTCAACTTGGTTGGATGAGGCTTGCGTCGCAACTCACCACAGCCAACTCTTTGTCCGTTTTGGGGGCCACATCGCCAGGAAATTTGATGATGGGCGACGGCGCGGCGGCGGCGCGGCCCAGCAGGCAGCCCAGGACGCACAGCGCCCGCAGAGGGGCGGCGAGCGCGCCCCGGGGCTCTCGCGCCTCGGTCATTGCGCTCCCGGGCCCCGCGCGTCGCCCGGGGGTGGCTGGCTCCGTGCGTGTGGCCGCGTCGCCGCCTGGCTGGCGCCTGCTCCCCGGCGCAGCGCTGCGCTCCGAGGGGCTATTCGATTCGGTCTCCTCGGCTTTTCCCGGCTCAGCGGCGCATGGCCCAGCCCCCAGCCCGCTCCGCCGCTGCCTGCTCTCGCGCGTCCTGACAAAGCCTTTATATGTTTAAAGTCCCAGATGCGTAGCCTCCAGCCACCGCCGCAGGAAGTCTGGACGCGGCGGAAACAGGGAGGGCAGCCGCCAGATGTGGCCGGCTGGGCTGGGAGGGCGCTGGCAGGGCTGCTGCGGGTGGAGGGGCGCGGGGCGCTCAGGCCCGCCCCTCTCCGCCTCGTTCCCCCTCTTGCCCTCCTCCTCTTGCCTCCTTTCTTTTTCTTTCCCCGCCTCCTTTCCCCTAAGCCAGCTGCTTTGGGCCTCGGTGAGCACCATCAGTGCGCGACCTCCCAACCTCTATACTCCAGATCAGGATGCAAAACCTAAGGATCCTGGCGGAGAAACGTCTGGCGCGACCACTCTGGATTTCTGACCTCCAAAGGCTGGAGAGGAGAGCCTGCACTCCCAGGGCGTGGGTCGGAGATGGGGAGGAAGGGTCAGAAACAGATGACCAGTTACACCTACAGATCAACAAAGAGAGACTTTAGATGAGTAGAGATGAAGACATAAGATGAGAGAGACAAATAGAAAGAGGTACCGAGATGGAAACAAAGTGAAGGGTCCCTCCTTTCTCCCCTCCCTCTTTCCCTCCTTTCCTTCTTTCCTTCTCTCTTTTCCTCCTTTTATTCCTCTGTGACTGTTACAAGCATTTACTTGGGCTCCAGCGTCATGCAAGGTGCTAGATATTCCACTAGGCAACCCAGCAGTCCTGGTCCCTGTCCCTGAGGAACGACCCCTTCCTCTCTCAGGAGGGAGAATGTTTTAGGTGCTAAACCGTGATGTGAAACTCCAGCAGGTGTGGGGACATTTAAACCTCAGCCCCTCAACTAGCACAGGTGGTCAGAGAAGGCTTCCTGGAAGAAGTGACCTCTGGGCTGAGATCTGAAGACTTGCAAGTGTTAGGTGGGGAGGTGGGGGCCATGGTGCAGTCATGGTCTAGGGAACATCATTTACAAAGGTCCAGAGATGAAGGACAGCAGATTCCTTCCGTGTGAAAATTGGGAGTGAGGTGGGGGCGGGGGAGGAGATGGGATTGAGGGTCAACAGGGACCAGTGGGAGGAGTAAGGTCATCGGCCGAGAGGGTCGGCGACAATCTGCCTGTGAAGGTGTCGGAAGTCAGGGTGATGAATCTGGCCTTTATTGTAAGAATCCAGAAAAGCCTCTGCTGCTTGGATCTCGGTGGGTTTCGGACAAGTACAGGCTTGCCTGGCAGGCCTGTGCTGCCTGCCACTCAGAAGTCAATCTGAAAGGCATCCCTTGGGAGGGACGTCACCTCCTAGGAGGGAGCCTGGTCCATCATCTGACCCAGAGAGAAGCCTTGGCTGTTTGGGGGGAGGGAGCTTGGGCCTCGGTGAGCACCATCAGTGCGCGCCCTCCCAACCTCTATACTCCAGATCAGGATGCAAAACCTAAGGATCCTGGCGGAGAAACGTCTGGCGCGACCACTCTGGATTTCTGACCTCCAAAGGCTGGAGAGGAGAGCCTGCACTCCCAGGGCGTGGGTCGGAGATGGGGAGGAAGGGTCAGAAACAGATGACCAGTTACACCTACAGATCAACAAAGAGAGACTTTAGATGAGTAGAGATGAAGACATAAGATGAGAGAGACAAATAGAAAGAGGTACCGAGATGGAAACAAAGTGAAGGGTCCCTCCTTTCTCCCCTCCCTCTTTCCCTCCTTTCCTTCTTTCCTTCTCTCTTTTCCTCCTTTTATTCCTCTGTGACTGTTACAAGCATTTACTTGGGCTCCAGCGTCATGCAAGGTGCTAGATATTCCACTAGGCAACCCAGCAGTCCTGGTCCCTGTCCCTGAGGAACGACCCCTTCCTCTCTCAGGAGGGAGAATGTTTTAGGTGCTAAACCGTGATGTGAAACTCCAGCAGGTGTGGGGACATTTAAACCTCAGCCCCTCAACTAGCACAGGTGGTCAGAGAAGGCTTCCTGGAAGAAGTGACCTCTGGGCTGAGATCTGAAGACTTGCAAGTGTTAGGTGGGGAGGTGGGGGCCATGGTGCAGTCATGGTCTAGGGAACATCATTTACAAAGGTCCAGAGATGAAGGACAGCAGATTCCTTCCGTGTGAAAATTGGGAGTGAGGTGGGGGCGGGGGAGGAGATGGGATTGAGGGTCAACAGGGACCAGTGGGAGGAGTAAGGTCATCGGCCGAGAGGGTCGGCGACAATCTGCCTGTGAAGGTGTCGGAAGTCAGGGTGATGAATCTGGCCTTTATTGTAAGAATCCAGAAAAGCCTCTGCTGCTTGGATCTCGGTGGGTTTCGGACAAGTACAGGCTTGCCTGGCAGGCCTGTGCTGCCTGCCACTCAGAAGTCAATCTGAAAGGCATCCCTTGGGAGGGACGTCACCTCCTAGGAGGGAGCCTGGTCCATCATCTGACCCAGAGAGAAGCCTTGGCTGTTTGGGGGGAGGGGGAGTCTGAGGTCAGTGGAGGAGGGGGTTGCCTCCTGGCTGGGTCGCCTCCAGAGAGCCAAGTTGGAGAGCAGAGAGCTGGGAGTGAAAATGGAAAAAGTTGTCTCACTGAAGCAGGGCTTACAAACTTGTGGCCTGTGGGCTGAATCCCGCCTGAACAGCATTTTGAAACTTGGGAAGCTTCATATACGAATCTGACTCTTTGGTGTTATTTCAGAAATTCCCCCAAACCTGGCAATACCGGCTGCCAGTTGCCACATGGCAGCAAGAGCTGAAGCCAGACAGCGGCTGCCTTCTTTAGATGAGGCGTGGACTCTGGTTCGCCACAGTCCCCGTCAGTCTCTATTGCCTCTCCTGTGACTCAGCTCAGTGTGGACCACTGACATCACTTTCCCCTTTGGAGTCTTAAGGTTTCCCGAGCCTTTGAAGGACATTGAGCATTTCTGGCACAGGACAGCTTAGATTGCACCTCTTCACAACCCTCTTCGTGGTTTGGCCTTCCAAGCACATTGATGCCCAGGGTAGGTGCTTGGTACCCATTTATTTGGCAGAAAGTTTTACTTTCGTTTCAGGTTTGTAGAAATCATTAACAAAAGAAACTACTTGTCACACACAATAAATAATTTCAATATTTATTAGAGGATTTTTTAATGTCAATATATGGTCATTCAAAGAAAAGAGAAATAGAAACAGCACATACATCAACAAATTGGGCTGATCAACATCCAGACGTTAAAAGCATGCTGGGAAGTCCTGAATAATAGCAACCTGGAGTCCCAACTGGGAAAAGGTCCCAGGAAGTACATCCACTCCAAGGGTGAGACTTCAAACTGCAGTTTGGGGGATTCCTGTTTATAATCCCAGACTGCAAATCGATACTGTTACCGAGTCCAACCTTGCTCTGCTCGCCACATGACAGGTCAATGAATCTGAGAGACGAGGTGTTGAAGCAAGGATTTCTCCATTTTAACTTCCCTAAGTGCTGACCTTATGATTATTTAGGCTGAAGAGCATAGGAATAAAGCAAAATAACATAGTTTTCTTAACTCTAAGTCAAGGAACAATTGCAGATAGTCAATAGAAATAAAGCGATCAAAAAACACAAGTAATGGGTTAAACAATGCTGAGAACAATTTTTGAGCCGTAGGGGATTTAGGAAAGAAAAAGCCTCGACATGAATGAGAAGTATGCTTTTGTACATCCATTAGTACATTCATGAACTTATTGGCAGCAATAGTAGTAACAATAGAATGTTCGATCAAGGCACGGTTACATTTTTCTGAGAAATTTTGTAACTCTTTAGTTCTTTGCAAAATTTTATGTAAGGGTTCTAAGGAAAAGCTAATATTAGGAACAGAGAAAGTCGAAAATAACATTTGAGTCCATAATAAAAAGTTCTTATTTGAGAAAAATAATAGATGGTCCCTTTCCAATACAGATGATCTTAGACTTCCAGGAAAGGGGGTTCCTAAGTGATACATAGAAGTCGTTTCTATATCATTCTATAATACATACAAATGGAGGGGCTTTGTAAAGAAACATATTAAAGGATTTAGGGAAGATAGTCCGTTCACAGTAGTTGATGGAGTCCTCCCATAAGCCTAGTTACCCAAATGTGAAAAGCTGGTCCACATAGCAGTCCTGGGTAGCCTTGTCACAGTCCTATCAGTAAGTGGGCGCAATTATGAAAGTAACACATGAAACTGGCAACATAATACTTGTGTTCAAGACTTGAGCTATATTGTTAGCAGTGCTGTGTAATCTAGCAAAGAGGTCAATTTTTGTCCACAGAAAGCCCAAGTTAAGAAAGGACAGGCCTGGTTTGCAGGTCAGGTGAAGTTTTCCTGAGTTTTCCTGAGGGTCTTGCTCGTGTTTCTTCAGCTGAAGATTCCCCAATAACTTTCTTCATATTTTTCTTTTAACTGTAGCATATCCTTGAAGACTGAGGTGTGAATGATAATCCACAGTACAGTTAGGCTTCGTTGAAGAACAGTCTGTATGTTGGTTTTTATCCCAGATGGCCACCGTTTGGCTGTGCCCACAAAGTCAAACCTTTTAAGTTGCTGGAGTCTGGATAGACTTCTACTGCTTGAATTCAGGATTTCTTCTGGTGGCTCAGCTGGCAAAGAATCTGCCTGCAATGCGGGAGACTTGGGTTCATATCCCTGGGTTGGGAAGATGACCTGGAAAAGGGAGTGGCTACCCCCTCCAGTATTCTTGCCTGGAGAATTCATGGCTTGTCTATGGCTTGCAAAGAGCCGGACTTCACTGAGTAGCTTGCTTGGATTCAGGTTTGTTCATTTGTAAGAGTTATATCATTGTTCCCTGTGCGCTGGAACCCTGAAAGCATCTACCTGAAAGATCAAAATATTAGTAGTTTTAACAGTTTCCCAAATGTCATACTATAATTCCTCTCTCCATGGCTCTTTGGAGTCAATTTGTCAGTTACTCTTTACCCATAGGGGAAGCCAGGTGGCCAATCCATTGGCTAATGACCAAGAATCTGTGTATAGATGGCGTTCAGTTAGATTTTCTTGCTTTAATATGGGATGAACAGCATATAACTTAGCAAACTGGCTACTTCTACTTTCCCCAGTAGTCGTCAGTGGTTCAGTAGTGACCAGATTATATTCCACCACTTTCCAGTAGCGAGTGGATCCTATATGGTAGCTGATCCATCACTAAACCCCACATGCTGTTTTTCTTGTGCAGTCACAGAGTCAAAGGGATTTCCCCATTTTACAGGTGACTTGGTTATTTCAGGCTTAATTACAGCCTGTTGCTCGAGCCCTTTTGTAAGATTTCAGAAATGCTTCCCTGTAAGAAAGTGACCTCATGTGGCCCACATTTGACTTGGACCTGAATAGATGATTTCCATTTTATTATGATGGACTCCTGCACTTGCCAATCCTGTGAGTTTGGCGTGAACTTTGTACTTGTCGCACGATTGGCACTTGAGGTCATACTATTACAGTATGATCTATAGTCAATTGTTCTGTATCAATCAAAGCCCAAACACAGAAGCCATCACGGTTTTTCAAAGGTAGTGTAATTTGCCATAGCTTTCCTTCCAAGGAGCAAGCATCTTTTAATTTCTTGGCTGCAGTGATTTTGGAGCCCAAGAAAAGAAAATCTGTCCCTGTGTCCAGTTTTCCCCTTCTACTTGCCATGAAGTAATGGGATCACATGCCATGATCTTAGGTTTTTTTTTTTTTTTTTTTTTTTTTTAAGATTGATTTATTTATTTATTTTGGGTGGCGATCAGGTTGGGGAGGGAGGGGAGCGGGCGGGCCACTTCTATTGGTCTTTCATTTCTCCACTTTCATTCGTCTTTGTTCTTTGGCTCCTGCGGGCCTCCCATCGCGGTGGCCTCTGTTGCTGCGGAGCACTGGCTCTGGGCGCACACGCTCCAGAGCTCTGGCTCGGTAAATGGACACATCGGTCTGGCCGCTCTGCGGCACGTGGGCTCTTCCCAGGCCAGGGCTCGAACCGACGCCCCTTGCACTGCAAGGCGGTGTCCTTACCCACTGGACCACCAGGGGAAGCCCGATCTTAGTTTTTTGAATTGAGTTTTAAGCCAGCTTTTTAATTCTCCTCTTTCCCCTTAATCAAGAGACTCTAGTTCCTCTTTACTTTCTGCCATAAGGGTGGTGTCATGTGCATATCTGAGATTGTTGATATTTCTCTGGGCTATCTTGATTCAGCCTATAATTCACCCGCCTCGCATTTTGCATGAGGTACTCGGCATAGGAGTTAGATAAGCAGGTCGGCAATATACAGCCTCGTCATACTCCTTTCCCATTTCTGAACCAGTCAGTTCTGTATCTGGTTCTAACTGTTGTTTCTTGACCATATACACATTTCTTAGGAGATTGGTAAGGTGTCTCCCATTTCTCAAAGAATTTACCTCAGTTTGTTGTGAATGGACTATGGTGCTAAGAAATGGCATCTTTTCTGCTATGTCCGTACACAAGGGTGTCAACAGCCATCAACGACGGCAGCCCTCCAATATGAGTCTAGGAGCCTACGGTGAGCCCTCGGGAAAGGAAGCTTAGGAGGTGAAAACACAGGACACTGGCCCCTGGACAGCAGAGATGCAAAAGACCTCAGTGAGCCCAGGCTCTTGCATCTTTCCATGTATAGAAAAGTGCTAAATTCCATACTTTGGAGCAAGCATCTTTTAATTTCTTGGCTGCAGTGATTTTGGAGCCCAAGAAAAGAAAATCTGTCCCTGTGTCCAGTTTTCCCCTTCTACTTGCCATGAAGTAATGGGATCACATGCCATGATCTTAGGTTTTTTTTTTTTTTTTTTTTTTTTAAGATTGATTTATTTATTTATTTTGGGTGGCGATCAGGTTGGGGAGGGAGGGGAGCGGGCGGGCCACTTCTATTGGTCTTTCATTTCTCCACTTTCATTCGTCTTTGTTCTTTGGCTCCTGCGGGCCTCCCATCTCGGTGGCCTCTGTTGCTGCGGAGCACTGGCTCTGGGCGCACACGCTCCAGAGCTCTGGCTCGGTAAATGGACACATCGGTCTGGCCGCTCTGCGGCACGTGGGCTCTTCCCAGGCCAGGGCTCGAACCGACGCCCCTTGCACTGCAAGGCGGTGTCCTTACCCACTGGACCACCAGGGGAAGCCCGATCTTAGTTTTTTGAATTGAGTTTTAAGCCAGCTTTTTAATTCTCCTCTTTCCCCTTAATCAAGAGACTCTAGTTCCTCTTTACTTTCTGCCATAAGGGTGGTGTCATGTGCATATCTGAGATTGTTGATATTTCTCTGGGCTATCTTGATTCAGCCTATAATTCACCCGCCTCGCATTTTGCATGAGGTACTCGGCATAGGAGTTAGATAAGCAGGTCGGCAATATACAGCCTCGTCATACTCCTTTCCCATTTCTGAACCAGTCAGTTCTGTATCTGGTTCTAACTGTTGTTTCTTGACCATATACACATTTCTTAGGAGATTGGTAAGGTGTCTCCCATTTCTCAAAGAATTTACCTCAGTTTGTTGTGAATGGACTATGGTGCTAAGAAATGGCATCTTTTCTGCTATGTCCGTACACAAGGGTGTCAACAGCCATCAACGACGGCAGCCCTCCAATATGAGTCTAGGAGCCTACGGTGAGCCCTCGGGAAAGGAAGCTTAGGAGGTGAAAACACAGGACACTGGCCCCTGGACAGCAGAGATGCATACAAGAGGAATGACCTCAGTGAGCCCAGGCTCTTGCATCTTTCCATGTATAGAAAAGTGCTAAATTCCTCAACTTGGGATATCTGGTTTTCTTTAATTACCAATAATCTTTCGATGTTCAGACTATCTGTCCTTTGTTGCAAAATTCTATATAACCTGGCTCCTCTCCTCGCTTCTTGGGAGCCATTCTCTTAGGATTACTGGAGATCCTGTTTCTTGGGACTGAAGTCCTAAAAATTCCCATCCAATAAAACATAACTCTCCACTTTCAGGTTGTGAATATTTTTTAATACATGTGATACTTTAAGATATTAACTAGAATTATGATTGATAACATTGTATCAGAACATATCAGATCTTTATGAATTCTTTATCATTTCTAGACTCTCTGTATTGGTAACATTTACCATACACTATAACCTGGAAAGATTTATCACTTATTTGGCAGTACTTTACAGACAGCAAAGAATCCACCTGCAATGCCGGAGATCGGGACTCTATCCCTGGGTACGGCAAATCCCCTGGAGAAGGGAATGGCAACCCACTCCAGTATTCTTGCCTGGGAAATCCCATGGACAGAGGAGCCTGACAGGCTAGAGTCTGCAGGGTCACAGGGTCAGACACGACTGAAACGATGGAGTATGCACGGACGCTGGGACCCCAACCCCAGGCTAGGCCTATGGATGCCAGGCCACCTCCTCGCCACACAGTCAGGAGCCCAGGAGGTAGCAGATGGCACTCTTGGAAGAGATAATTCCAGGACAGTTTAGTGACCAAGGCATTAAAAACAAAGTGCGTGGGTGGGGCGTGGGCAGGGCGTGGGCAGGAAGCAGGACTGTGATCAAGAGTGCCCAGGAGGTTGATAGAATGGCGCAGTTACAGGAGAGCAGATGCCTTCGATGAAATGAGAGCTCCCCAAAAACTCCTGGGGAGGGATCGAGGAATAAACAGCAGGCTTTGTTCTGCTCCCTCCTAAGCTGCTTTGCTCGGTTCCCCAGCGCGGGAGGAGCTGGGCCCAGGGTTGGGGCCGGGGGAGATGGAGCGCCACCTGGAGGAGAAAACGGGAATTGACCCGCCCGCCCTCTCCTCCTACCCCTATTTTTATCTCTTCATCTGCAGCCACGCTGGCTTTCTCTCACTTCCTGAAAGATGGACACCCTCTGGTGACCGCCAACTAGATCTTCTTTCACGAAAGAACATGCAGTTCAGTGGCAAAGCGTGCAGGGAGCTGACCGCCTACGGCAGCAGGAATCAGCCTCAGCTTTTAAGCCTACGCTGTTCTCATTCGGTGGAGCCTCAGAGAATGCCTGAGCGCACAGGGCTCCAGGGCTCCCCGCGGGGGCCGCTCGACCTTTTGGGAGGAACCGTCCTGGAAGCTGAGACTCCCTTGCCCAGTCCTGCTCCCCACATTTTTTCTTTCTCTGGCCTTATCCTTCCAAACTCCTTGCACTCCTTATCCCAAAATGTACGCCCTGGAGGACCCAGTGACATACCTGTCCTCTTGACCGGCACATCTCATCCTTTAGGTCTCTGGGCCAATGTTGCCTCCCTGGGGAAGCCTTCCTTGAGTGACCATCCCCAGAAAGGATCCACCCCCTGTGTTATTTCCTTCCTGGCAGCTACAGCTGTGTTGAAACAATCTTGTTAACTTTAATGGCGTGTTTGATTTTTGACTCCTGTGCAAGAATGTCAGCTGCGGCCCCAGGTCCTGGAATGTCAGAACAGCGTTTGCATGTCGAGGGTACTCAGCTAATATTGTCCAATATCCCTCCCCCACTGCCAGATGTGGGAAGATGGAAGGGCAGACCCAGTAAGCAGAGGTGGGAATGGTGATCCCTGGAGTATAAGGAAAGGCCAGGATAAGCACCCAGGTGCTCGGACCTGGATTAATTAGAAGCCATTTTGGATGACTCAAAGCTCGAGGCTTCTCTTGCTTTGTAAAGGCACAGGTGTATCCTAGGTCTTTCTTTTTCTAACATGTAGATGTCAAGTGGGAACAGATGGCTTTTGGAGAGGCTCAAGGCAGAGTGGTTCCCTTGTAACCACCAGTTAACCGACAGCAGGAGAAAGTCAGGGTCGACTTCAGGTAGGAATTCCCAAGAGTGTCTTAAAGGAATGAGGACTTAAAGGGTCCATAGGTTAGGCTGAGACACTGACTTCTCTAAGCGACCTCAGGGAGACAGAGCACAGGTGCAAGTCTGTTTTGCCTCACCTGGACTCGTTGGGTGGATGCAGACTCCTTCAGACAGCGAACTGACCCTGAATAGGGTGAGAAGGACACGTCGGCTATTGGCTTCCCTCCTTGCCACCCCTGTCTTGCCCGTCGGCCCCTGCATTTCCTCTGCACGATACCCACACGGGCTCTCTGAGTCCCTGGGATTCTGCCCCCGCCCCTCCGCCCCCACTGGCCTTTGCATTTGTCCAGATAGGTGGCTCCTGGCCCTAATTGCTGGGACAGAAGGTCGTCCTGGCGCAGCCCTTGTGTGTGCCGGCTCTGACCCCCGTCTCCGTCCTCGGGAACAGCAGGCTGGGTTCTCTTTGGGAAACCCCACATTCCTCCCATGTGGCCCGGGCCTGGCCGGTTGCAGGGCACTGGAGCATCCAGCCCTTGGGCTACAGGAGCCACGTGCTAGAGTCTAGGTAAAGGGTAAAGCTGGCCTCAAGGGGGTGGCAGAAGCAGAAGACGGACAAGGGAACGCTGCTTGAGACCCTGGATTCAGCTTCACCTGAAACCATCCCATCCTGGCTTTCTGCTTGAGGAACAGCTTTAGGCTTCATTCGATGTGGGTAGCCGCTCCGTTCTCTGGACCTCAATGTGTGCAGGTTAGCCCACCTGGTACCTGGGAGAGGCTCCCCACTGCTGAGGTGCTGCTGTTGGCGGGACACGGCCGCAGAGGTAAGCGTGGTCAGCGACTGAGACTGTGACGGTGTCCGTCTGTCTGCCTGCATGTTGTTAAGCTGGGCAGAGAACACCCCTTTCTCAGCTCCTGGGGTTGGAAGAGATCTGACCTGTGGGCTCCAGGGCCTCCATGAGGAAGGGCCCCCATTCCCACCGCTGCTTGAAGGACCCCGAGAAGCGTGGGTTATGGGGAGGGAGATGGACGCCAGGTCGTGAGCTCCCTTCCTTGGATATGTTCAGAGAGGCCGTCCCACCTGCACCCTGCACCCTGCACCCTGCATCAGGGAGGCTGCAGAGAGGACACCTGAGTGGTGACCTCTGCTTTGGGTGCAGTGGGGGTCTGTGCATTTGAGGAGCCCGTTCATTTGTCATCCGTCGCCTTTCCAGGCTGGCCTTCCTGTCGGCTGGGAGGGCACACGTGGTCCAGGGAAGGTGAGGGCCAGATTGGAGTATGCAGTCTGAGGTTATGGGACTTGCCCGATCACTCTGGGAGCCCCCATAAGGGGCAAGTATAGTTAGGTGGGAAAAGGAGAAAAGAACTGAGACGAACCCACATATCAGATCTGGATGGATTCTAGAGAGGGTCCGATTACACCTCTCAGTTTCACGGAAGTCACCCCTGGCAGGGAGCCTCAGGCACTGGGCCAGGTCTTTTATGCATGTTGAATTTCTGTGGTGCTCCTTCGACGCGGGTCCTGTGTTTAGTGTCTCTGATTTGAAGCTGAGGAAAGAGGCAGAGAGAGGAGGACTTGGCTAAGGTCATCGCATGAAGCATCAGCACCAGGATGCCCATCGGGGTTCCCTGCCTCCAGAGACCTTGTACCCAACTGCCACGTGACACAGACACCATGGAGAGATGGGGAAACCGAGGCACACGGGAAGGTTTGCCCAGGTCATACAAGCCACCTGTAGGGACTCAGTATGATCCAAGGACCGAGGCAAGCATCTCACAGCTCATGGCACCTAGTCCTCCTGAGGAACTTGTGACTAGGCTATGAATAGACATGGGAAAGGGCTTCCCTGGTAAAGACCACTTCAGTGGTAAAGCATCCACCTGCAATGCAGGAGCTGGAGGAACGGCAGGTTCAACGCCCGGGTCTGGAAGATCCCTTGGAGGCAGGTATGGCAACCCACTCCAGTATTCTTGCCTGGAGAATCCCATGGACAGAGGAGCCTGGAGGGCTACAGTCCACAGCATTGCAGAGAGTCGGATGCCCCTGAAGTGGCTTAGCACGGAGGCACACATAAGGGGAAAAGTGAGCCCAGAAAAGACAAGTAACTTGACCAAGGACACAGGATTTAAGTGTAAGGCTGGAACCCGAGTCTGTTATTCTTTCACCTATAGCGGCTGCTACTCCCTCAGCTGTTGAGCACCTACTGAATGCAAGGCCTTTATACTGGGCCAAGGGCCAAGACCACTGGCCGACGGAGTTTTCTGATGCAACGGGGTTGGAAGCCCATCATTCTGGAATAGAACTAGGCCACCCCTGGCCCCAGAGCTCCTTGAGGCTAAAGCCCGCCTAAAACCCACCTCAGCAGGGAAGCATATGTGAATCCCTAGGGCCACTGTGTTGAAACGCCAAGTTACCCTCCACTCAACCTCATGGTTTGGAGGAGCGGCGCCTTCGGCAGACGGGCTGCGCCATCTGGTGGTTACTCGTGGTGAAGCAGCCTCAGGCTTGGAGCCCACTGGGTCAGACCATTATCTGGACCTGCGGCTCCATCTAGTGGCAGCCGTGCGCCATTACACTCAACTTCAACCTCAATCAATAGCGTGTTAAGTGGCTTTAGTCATGTCCCACTCTCTTACGACCTAGTCTGCCAGGTTCCTCTGTCCATGGAATGCTCTCCTCAAGAATATTGGAATGGGTTGCTATGTCGTCCTCCACGGGATACTTTAAGCCAGAGGCCAACCCAGTGCCCGGGAGCTGGTAAGGTTTGGCTTCTGCATTCTTGACGATCAGGATCTTCTCTCTGATTGTCCTTGGCGGTGCCACCTTCTCTGTTTGGGTCTCTTTGTCTTTATATTTGTTTGTTTCCCTGGTAAATGCTTATTAAAGCCCTATGCTGTACACCGGATATACTGCAGTGATGAACTATAGCCGTGGCTCTCATGGTGCGTACCTTCCACAAGAGAGGGAGAGATAGACAATACAAAGTAGATAAATGAATAAACTGATAGACAAGGTCATGTCCGGTGGTTGGAAGATATGTGAAACCAAGATCAAGATGATCTGATGGGGAAATCTGAGGATGGGTTTCCCCATCAGATGGTGGGGTGGTCAGGGAGGGGTGTTTCAGAGATGCTGATGTGAGTTTCCCATCCCGGGCTGGAGTGTTTCAGGCACGACCACTAAGGGGAAAAGTGAGCCCAGAAAAGACAAGTACTTGACCAAGGACACAGGATTTAAGTGTAAGGCTGGAACCCGAGTCTGTTATTCTTTCACCTATAGCGGCTGCTACTCCCTCAGCTGTTGAGCACCTACTGAATGCAAGGCCTTTATACTGGGCCAAGGGCCAAGACCACTGGCCGACGGAGTTTTCTGATGCAACGGGGTTGGAAGCCCATCATTCTGGAATAGAACTAGGCCACCCCTGGCCCCAGAGCTCCTTGAGGCTAAAGCCCGCCTAAAACCCACCTCAGCAGGGAAGCATATGTGAATCCCTAGGGCCACTGTGTTGAAACGCCAAGTTACCCTCCACTCAACCTCATGGTTTGGAGGAGCAGCGCCTTCGGCAGACGGGCTGCGCCATCTGGTGGTTACTCGTGGTGAAGCAGCCTCAGGCTTGGAGCCCACTGGGTCAGACCATTATCTGGACCTGCGGCTCCATCTAGTGGCAGCCGTGCGCCATTACACTCAACTTCAACCTCAATCAATAGCGTGTTAAGTGGCTTTAGTCATGTCCCACTCTCTTACGACCTAGTCTGCCAGGTTCCTCTGTCCATGGAATGCTCTCCTCAAGAATATTGGAATGGGTTGCTATGTCGTCCTCCACGGGATACTTTAAGCCAGAGGCCAACCCAGTGCCCGGGAGCTGGTAAGGTTTGGCTTCTGCATTCTTGACGATCAGGATCTTCTCTCTGATTGTCCTTGGCGGTGCCACCTTCTCTGTTTGGGTCTCTTTGTCTTTATATTTGTTTGTTTCCCTGGTAAATGCTTATTAAAGCCCTATGCTGTACACCGGATATACTGCAGTGATGAACTATAGCCGTGGCTCTCATGGTGCGTACCTTCCACAAGAGAGGGAGAGATAGACAATACAAAGTAGATAAATGAATAAACTGATAGACAAGGTCATGTCCGGTGGTTGGAAGATATGTGAAACCAAGATCAAGATGATCTGATGGGGAAATCTGAGGATGGGTTTCCCCATCAGATGGTGGGGTGGTCAGGGAGGGGTGTTTCAGAGATGCTGATGTGAGATCTGAGTCCTGAAGGAAGAAAAGGAACCAGACATGTGCAGAACCAGGGCTGGAGTGTTTCAGGCAGAGGGGATGGAAGGTGCAAAGGCCCTGTGGTGGGAGCAGGTCTTGTTGTATTCGAAGAACAAAAGGGCCACTGTGATTGGAGCAGAGTTAAGTGAAGGCCTGTGGGACGTTTGAAGGTTTGGTCCCCAAGCATCTGCCCCCTTCCTTTGGGGCTACCTCTCTTTTTCCATGAAGGCGGTGCTGCTGGGCAACTTCTCTTTTGCTGGGAGGACAGAGCAGGGATCCTGCCTTCCCTCTTAAGCACCCACATGGGCCCTTAGTGCCTTCTTGGGCCAGGACCTTCCACTTGGGTACCCTGCAAGGGTAGGCTTGTGATCTGGCTTCAGCCAGTGGGACTTCCAGAGAATCATGAATGAAATAAACAGAACACTGGGAGCCCAAGCCTGCTAGCTGAAATAAATATAAAATAAATATAAACCACAGACCTGGTCTTCCCATCTCAGCCCTGCCCTAGCTGTCTAGCTTTCGCCTCCAGGCCTGTGTTATCTTTCTAATTAACGCCCATTTGTTTTAAATTGGGCTTCCCTCCTGGCTCACCGAAGGTAAAGAATCTGCCTGTAATTTGAGACACCTGGGTTTGATCCCTGGGTGGGGGGTGGGGGGGGGGAAGGGAAGATCCCTTGGGAGAAGGAAATGGAACTCCACAGTGTTCTTGCCTGGGGAATTCTATGGACAGAGGAACCTGCCAGGTTCCATGGGGTTGCAAACAGTTGGACATGACTTCGTGGCTAACCTTTGTTTTAAGTTAGCCAGAATTGAGTTCTGTTGCTTACACCCAATAACCCCAGTAACTCGGTGCAGGAATAAAGAGAGAATTTGGGGGCCAGATTGCACTGTTAGGCAACATAATCATGTTCTAATGATGTTGCACAACGTTGTAATGACGATGGGAATTGTGTGGATTCTTCTGGGACTGGCCTTCTGAGATCTCTTGATGCCGTGTAGACTTCTTTCCTGCAAGGATGACCTTCCTTCACCTGGCCCTTGTCCAGAATATCTCCCCTCCCCACCCAAGCCAGGCCTCTACCCCTGTCTATAATTAGCAAGCAGCTGCCCTCAGGCAAGGAACAGAAAGCCCTTGGCTTTGAGTTTGAGTAGATCTGTTTCCTATGCATCCCCATAAGGTCTCTCCACAGCTCAGAGAAATGCTCCTAAGACTTTATGCCCTGCCACATGCCAGTAGAAAAAAAAAAACAAAAAACAATCAAGTGAGGAGGAAGGAGAAATGGACAATCAGAATATTTTACATATTGTTGGACCCAGGGAGGGGGCTCAGGCCGGGGCCGGGGCGCCCTGGGTTTAGCTGGGGCCTCGAAGTGCCTCCTGCCCTTGAATTCCAAAACATTAGGAACCAATCATTGTATCAAACAGCCAGCTGGTGACCCCAATCCTCCTGCCCCAGCAGTAAGCTCTGGCTATTGCTTTTCTAAGAATGCAGTCAATCCCCTTTCCTGTAAGTACCACCTCATCCTTCCCCCTCAGGTCCCTGAAACAGGAAAATCCACAGCTCAGCTTTCGACTGCTGTCTCCCAGCTCCAGCCCAGAGACCTGCAAACTCCCATCGCCGGCTGGGGTCCCAGCTGGGGTGCCCACACGAGTCTCTAAGCCTGGAACTTTCTCCATGTCCCCTCCCCACTCCCATCAAACTCAGCTGGTCACTGACCTTCCCCTACGGGGACCAGCACTGGGGGGTGGACAGGGAGGCCCCACCCCCTTCTTCCCCGAATGGAGGCTCACTGTCAGAGAATTCCAGGAATGACTGCAGAGTAACAGGCAGCTGGGCGGGATCTCAGAAAGGCAGGAGAAGGGCTGGCGGTTTCCACAGTGCACCTATGGGCAGAGCCCTGGCCTCCTGAGGGAATAGTTCTCTTCGAGGGACATCACCCCCAGCCGTGCAGAGTAAGGTGGAGGAGGCCGACCTCCTTTCTGAATCTCCTGTTGTTGAGTCACTTAGTGGTGTCTGACTCTCTGCGTGTGGACTGTAGCCCACCAGGCTCCTCTGTCCTTGGGAGTCTCCAGTCAAGAATACTGGAATGGGTTGCCATTCTCTTCTCAGAGGGATCCTCCTGACTCAGGGATCACACCCACATCTCCTGCATTGGCAGGTGGATGCTTTACCACTGAGCCACCAGGGAAATTCCTAGCGGGGCATGAAAGACTTTTCCCAGTGACTATTCCAAGCCTACCCCACCGTTAACTCCACTCTCCTGCTCTCATTGACACCCTAAGCCCTCGTCACTCAAGTGTTCGCAAACACGAGATGCTTTATTGGTACACCTCAGACTCTGTCTCCTTCAGAGGCAGCTCCTTCTGCATGGAATGCTTTTCCTCTGCCTGGAGCAACCTACTTGTCCTCCAGGGCCTGGCTCCCTGTCATGGCTGCCACGTTTTGTTGGATCCTTTGGGGCCTCCCCGGGTCCCTCCTGCCCATTCCCTACCCACAGGGTGAATTCCTCCTTCCCTTCCTGTGTCCAGGAGAGTGCTACAAAGAAAGCCCTCCTACCCCTGCCCTGGGCCACGCCCCCTGCCCTCCACTCTTGTTCTCTCCAGTGAGCCTGCCAGTCCCACTAGGCAGAGGAAAGGGAAGCCCTGGAGGGACCACGTATGCACGGGGTTCCCGGCAGACCTCTGGTCAAGTCCTAGCTCCATCACCCAGGAGCTCAGAGACCTGGGCAAGTTGCCTGGTTATCTGTCCAAGCCTGAGTTTCCCCATCTGTCAGACAGGTTCACGATGTTGTGACCTCAGGTTTTTTTTTTTTTCCTGAGTCTTTATAGAGAAAACCCACAGAATGTACTTAGTATGGTACCTAGAACATAGTAGATGTCCCCCAAAAATGTTTGTTGTAGAAACAAATGTGATCCAGTCCCTGGTTCTTTGAAGACCTTGTATCTCTATTCCCACCAGCATCCCTGAGACCGTCTCCATTTCTTCCCACACAACACTATTTCTCTTCTTTGAACCCCGTCAACTTCTTAATCACTTTGCAAGGATGAGAACGAGGGAAGCAGAACATGCCCACAAAGGCCTGGAAATTACTGCCTTTCAGGGATGAGAAGACGAAGATTAGTTGCTCTCTGTCTCACAAACAAATTAACCGAGTGGCAGCTTTTGGTGCCAAATATGATTCTTGTCGAAAGGATTAGACGTCGTAAATCCAGCTAGCATATACTGTGATCGTGTGGGTTTTTTTGTAAGCAAAGCTGCAATAATCGTACATTTACAACTAATAAATTGGGTCCTTTAATTCCTCTGCAATAAGCCTTGAAATATAATCTGTCATTTCAGACTTACAGAACATGACTTTTCATAATTATAATTCTCTAGCACACATGACTACTTATAATTAAATTCACTTTTAAGAAATCCAAGGCTTTTTTTGTGTGTGTGGATTATCTGCTCGTACGATGTCACAATGGTAAAATGAATGTATAATCTGTTGAATAAATTTGGTTAGTTCTTATATAAAAACACACTCTGCTATCGATCAAAAGCTGTAAAGATAAGATGATGAACAAAATATATACTGTTTCTCAGCAACAGGCTCAAACGAAGGCGGAACACACCCGAGCTTGTCTTCTCGTTCCTGCGTCCCTTTAGGGCTGCATAACCCTGTACAGGAAGAATGTTTGAAACAGAGTTGAAAAAACACAAATGTTAAATTATGGCAGATTATCTGCTGGAGACTCATAAATTCTGAAAGGCAGTTGAATAAAAGCCCCAGGCTGGGTGAACAGAAACCGGACCTGAAATGGCCCCCAAATCAGTGAATACGTGCAAAAGACCCACAAGGGAAGACACAAAGGAAAAGATGCACAGATAAAGAAAATGGGAACCTTGAACTCAGAGAAATAGACGCAGAGCCCACAGGCATTCACGGTCTAAAGGTACCATCTTGAGCTTTGAACAAAGAAGAGCCTAGAAGTGGTGTTGCAGCTTTGCAACTCTAGACATGAACGAGTTACTGTTTCATTGTTCAGCTGAAGCCCGAGTGTAGGCGGTGTGTTGGCCGTGGACGGCCCTGGAAGGGTGCGCTCCATCCTGTGTGTCTGCAGGAGTCATTGCTGGCTCAGAGATAGGAGTTTCAGTAACGACAGGACAGTTTCCCCAACAGCGGAAGTGTCCTGACGGGTTGATTCCTGTGCCTAAGGCCCAGGAGACCCGGAGCGATGCTACTTGGATGAGAGTCAAGCATTCAGCGTGCACCTGGGTACCTTTGAAGGGGACGAGCTCTCTGGGAGGAGAGCCCACTCAATGCCTTGAGGTCCCGTGGACTCAGATCAGCCCATGTCTTCAGGGCCTGTCCCAGGAACCTCCTCTCCCTCCCTCCTTCCGGGGAGCCATTTATGGGGGAATTTCTTGTGGATATGGTACAGGCGGGTCACAGCGAGGAAGTCATGGCAGATTCAGGCAGCTGAACCTGTTCAGACCAGCTCACCGCACCGAGGTGGTATCAGTATCAAGGCTAGCATTGACCTTGACCTGAAATGAGATTAGGGACCAGACCAGAAATGGTCACAGATGACAATGTCAAATCTCAAAGAAGACTCTCTAGTTTATGCTGTGGGAAAGGAAAAGCCTAAAGAACGGAGGGCATGAACCCAAGGTCACATGCAATTTAGCAGCCAAGATAGGTCTAAAGAACTTGACTTTTGATCCTTGATCTGTGCTTCACATACACAGAGAGACACACACAATATTATTTAAAAACTATATATGGGGTTTCCCTGGTGATCCAGTGGGTAAGGACACCGCCTTGCAGGGCAAGGGGTGCCAGTTCGATCCCTGGCCTGGGAAGATCCCACGTGCCGCGGAGCGGCTGGACCCATGTGTCTAATTACCGAGCCGGAGCTCTGGAGCGCATGCGCCCAGAGCCGGTGCTCTGCAACAACAGAGGCCACCGCGATGGGAGGCCCACATGGGCCAAAGAGCAAAGATGGATGAAAAACAGATAAATGAAAGACCAATAGAAGTGGCCCGCCTGCCCCCCTCCCCCCCCAGCCACCCCCCCCCAAAAAAAAAAAATTATTAAAAAAAAAAAAAAAAAAAAAACAAAACAACTATATCTGGCTGCCTCCCTCTCTCAAGTCAAGATAAGACCAGAATTGGGCTGTAGATAAGATTGGACTTGGGCTTTACACTCATGTCTGTTTCTACCACATCCCCTTGTACCTGAAGGCATTAGTGAATATTCAATGGATGGGTGGATGGGTGTACAGATGGATGGATAGGTTAAGAGATACATGAATAAATGGATGGATGGATGAATAAATGGGTAGATGGATAGATGAATAGACAATGAATAAATGGATGGATGGATGGACAGGTGGATGGATGGATATTAAAATTAAAGAAGGAACAAAAATGGAGGCCTGAGAGTTGCCCCCCAGGACTGAACGCCAAAGTTCATCCACGCGTATTTATTTTCATGTATAGGTTTTAACTTGGCCTTAGAGGTGACCCACGCGATGGCGTTAAATATTTAAGCATTTCAAATACTTAAATAATAAGTAGCCAGTACAAAATCGAGAGGTTTCACATTAAAAAGAAACAAATTTCTAGATTTGGAGAAAACTGGAAGAAAGTGACACCCCGCTTGCATTCCACATGTAAACAATCTTGAAGCCAAGTAGCCGCTGTCCTTTTCAAAGGGAGGGCGATTTTGAGTTCACTGCCATCTCCACCACTCCCGACTACCCCTTCCTCCCCACCCTCCCTCGGTTATGTCCCTTGTCTGGCCCCATAGGCATCTGCATTTTCAACTCTGGAGGTAAAAACATCTCTGCGTCTCTCCCGTCCCCCTCAGTTCACCGATGTGCCCTGGTCGATCTGAGGCTGTGCTGTCTCGTCTTCCTTCCTCCCACTCTTCCACTTACCCCTCACGCTGCAGGTCTGGACTCCAGAGCCGGTGAGGCTAACCCCTGCCTTCTAGCTTGGGAAGCCTCAAGCAGCACCTGCAGCCCACCTCCCTCCAGTCTCCCGGGAGGATGGTAAAGGGTCTAGACCGGAGCTGCCCTGTGGCAGAGAAGAAGGGTGGGCCAAGCATCTGCCCTGAGTGGACAAGCAGTTAGGCTCGAGGGAAGGGAACAGCCAGCCATCCGGAAGTGAGAAGAGAATGATTTCTGAAAATGTCCCTGATGCACTTTTGTATTTCATTGACATTTTAATTAAGACGGGAGCACCCTTTGGGGAACGCTGCTCTGAAGTTGAAATCACTTTAACATGCTGCCCGAGTATAAAGCTGGCGATGAATGGAGGCCTGGGGTTCTCATATGTTTCATGGTACTTAGCGATTCCTTTTCACAATGCATTATGATGTTAAGACGGTTTATGAGTTTCTATTGGCTAAGTGCGGCCATATCAAATTATAATTTCGCTCAGTGGATTTTGCGTTAAGAAGATTAAAGGGCACCCAGGCATTCCCCAGTGGAAAAGAGGTCCTTGGTTCACCTCAAGTGCAAGGCAGGCCCCAGGGAATTAAAACTGTCGCTGTGAAGGATGAAGTGGACTCTGGTGTGTGTAGGGGGGTCGGGTGGAGGGTGGGTAGAGGTGTGATCAGGACCGCAGAACACAGCTGTCACAGCAGGGTCTGGAAGCTGCCCTCACATGAGAACCTCCTCCTCAACCCTCATGCTACTAACTTTTGTTTATAAAACTATGCACTTTGAAAACTAATTGTGTTTATTTTCGGCTGTGCTAGATCTTTGCTGCTGCTTGGGCTTATCTCTAGTTGAGACAAGCAGGCTTCTCTCTGTGGTGGCTTCTCTTGCGGATTGTGGGCTCTAGGGTGCTCAGGCTTCAGTAGTTGCAGCTCCCAGGTTCTAGAGCACAGGTTCAAAAGTTGTGCAAGGGCTTAGTTGCTCTGTGGCATGACGGATCTTCCGTGATCAGGGATCGAACCCATGTCTCCTGCATTGGCAGGTGGATTCTTTACCGCCGAGCTACCAGGGAAGTCCCCAAACTCCGCACTTCTGTGTCTCATTTTGGTATTCAAGTTTTTTCTCTTGGTGACTGAAGTCTGAGCACAATCAGAGATTCATGATGGGGTATTTGGGCCTTGCGTAGCATCAGCATGACAGAGCTCTCTGATGGGTGGATGTTTACAGCCCTTGTTCATTTTAGCTCTATTTCCTACGTTTTGTGCAACAGGACTCCAACTAGCATGGTGAGGGAGATCATCAGCCTGAAACAATTATCCAACCTCCAAATGATGAAATAAAGCTGAAGTAGAAGTTGTTACCAAGGTTTGAGACTTTCAAATAAGTGGGGAAAAGATGGTTTCTCTAATAAATGTCTTTGGAATAACAGGATCCTGGTGTCTCAGGGATGAAGAATCTGCCCATCAATCAATGCAGGAGACCTTGGTTCAGTCCCTGGGTTGGGAAGATTCCTTGGAGAAGGAGATAGCAACCCACTCTGGTATTCTTGCCTGGAGAATTCCATGGACAGAGGAGCCTAGTGGGTTACAGTCCATGGGGGTCGCAAACCATCACACACACAACAGAAGCAACTCAACGGCAGCAGCTGTGTCTAAAAAAAGTGAAAAGTGGATCCCTACCTCACAACTTACACCAGAATAAATTCCAGATGAATCAATATTTTATACATTCAAAAAAACCTAAAAGGACTGGGAGAAAATATGGGGAAACTTTAAAATAATTTCAAAATCAGTAAGAGTTTCCAAAATATGACCGAAACAGTAGAATCCATAAAAGAAATATTGATGAATTGGCCTACAAAGAAGTATTTTTTAAGACTGCATAACAATGGCAGCAACAACAACAAAAACAGTAAAAAGCAATGTATTTATAGCTTTTTTGGCTGTGCTGTGTGGCACGTGGGATTTTAGTTCCCCAGCTAGGGGTCAAACCCGAGCCCTCTGCATTAGAAGCATGAGTCTCACTATTGGACCACCACGGAAGTCCCCTAAATGCAATTTAAGCATGGAAAACTATTTGTCATTTGTATTATACAAAGTTGGATTTAGTGAATACATGAAGAATCTCTATAAATCAATAAGAAAAAGTCAAACAACTGAAGAGATAAATGTTCTAAGATTATGAACAGGCAAGAAAAATGAGATACTCTTTTTCATTGATTACAGAGCTTGATCATTTATTGTTTTGGGGGATTCTGGAGAGATTAATGATTTCATTGATACACACTTTACCTTCTCTGGATAGCCTCATGAGAAGCTAAAGTCATTGTTCCCTTAGGGAAAAACTGGGTGGCTGGGTAATGAATGTGAGAGAGACTTTTTTTTTACTGTTAATTTTGTTTCGTGGCCTCACCAAATGGCACGTGGGGCCTTAGTTCCCCATCCAGGGATCAAAGCTGTGTCCCCTAAATTGGAAACACAGACCACCAAGAATGTTTTGAGAAACTTTTAACATTTAGATTTTTATTTTTAGTGTATGCATGAATCACCTACTATTACAGATCTTGATACTATATATCTACATACTGCTAACTAATTTTCCATGGATGGTTGCTCATGCAGGTTTTACCCCAAGAATAAACATTTTGGAACCAAATATACTTTAACAAGTACTGTTCTCTCCTCCTCCTCTGCCCTCCAAACCTCTCACAACCTCAGGTCAAGAGAATTCACACAGAGTACGTGTGTGCTTAGTCACTCAGCTATGTCCAACTCTTTGCAACTCCGGAGACTGTAGTCCGCCAGGCTCCTCTGTCCATGGGATTCTCCAGGCAAGAATACTGGAGTGCGTTGTCGTGTTCTCTTCCCGGGGCTCTTTCCATTCCAGGGATTGAACCCACATCTCTTACATCTACCTCCTTCAGTAGGTGGTTGATGGGAACTGGGCCACAGGCCTCAGCTGTAGCTGTTCCTTCTCATCAGAAGACACAATCAGGGGTCACTGCCTCCTTGCCTCTGCCAGCATGGTGGGGATCGCCTGCCCTGGGTGCCCCCTGGAGGAAGGAAGTCATGAGGCATCACGATATCTATCAGTTCAACCATGAGATGCTGCTCCAAGCTCTACTTGGGAGTGTTAGGTAGTAGGTGTTGGTTGTATCGTGTAATCGTTTTAAGTCTGTAAATTTCTGAATATGGCAATACATCTGGCCCCAACAGTTTCAGATAAGTGTTTGTGGCCTTCTAGTGACCTGTATTCAAAACCAGGAAGCTTTCACATAAATCTTCATATTTCCAGCTTGCTTGAAGAGGTGAAAGGACTCTGTGCTTTCACTATTGAGAACCCCAGTTCAATCCTTGGTTGGGGAATTAAGATTCTGTGAGTCATGCTGCATGGCAACATGTCTATATATTTGAATTAAAATTCTAATTTATAAGCAACATTTAAAAAGAAGAGGTTATTCTATCCACTTTCAGATGAAGAGACAGAGGATCCAACATAATCTGTGCTTCACCCAAGGCCACGGCCTGAGGAAGTACCAGGGCTGGACCTGAGAGTTTCCCTTGACTGTCCTCTGTGGGTCTGTCTGCAGAGGTGACTAGAGCAGGGAACGCCCTGACCCAGTTCAGGTTAGAAAGAGGGGAGGTGGGAGGAGAACGAATGGTAGAAAGCCATATCTACATACTGCTAACTAATTTTCCATGGATGGTTGCTCATGCAGGTTTTACCCCAAGAATAAACATTTTGGAACCAAATATACTTTAACAAGTACTGTTCTCTCCTCCTCCTCTGCCCTCCAAACCTCTCACAACCTCAGGTCAAGAGAATTCACACAGAGTACGTGTGTGCTTAGTCACTCAGCTATGTCCAACTCTTTGCAACTCCGGAGACTGTAGTCCGCCAGGCTCCTCTGTCCATGGGATTCTCCAGGCAAGAATACTGGAGTGCGTTGTCGTGTTCTCTTCCCGGGGCTCTTTCCATTCCAGGGATTGAACCCACATCTCTTACATCTACCTCCTTCAGTAGGTGGTTGATGGGAACTGGGCCACAGGCCTCAGCTGTAGCTGTTCCTTCTCATCAGAAGACACAATCAGGGGTCACTGCCTCCTTGCCTCTGCCAGCATGGTGGGATCGCCTGCCCTGGGTGCCCCCTGGAGGAAGGAAGTCATGAGGCATCACGATATCTATCAGTTCAACCATGAGATGCTGCTCCAAGCTCTACTTGGGAGTGTTAGGTAGTAGGTGTTGGTTGTATCGTGTAATCGTTTTAAGTCTGTAAATTTCTGAATATGGCAATACATCTGGCCCCAACAGTTTCAGATAAGTGTTTGTGGCCTTCTAGTGACCTGTATTCAAAACCAGGAAGCTTTCACATAAATCTTCATATTTCCAGCTTGCTTGAAGAGGTGAAAGGACTCTGTGCTTTCACTATTGAGAACCCCAGTTCAATCCTTGGTTGGGGAATTAAGATTCTGTGAGTCATGCTGCATGGCAACATGTCTATATATTTGAATTAAAATTCTAATTTATAAGCAACATTTAAAAAGAAGAGGTTATTCTATCCACTTTCAGATGAAGAGACAGAGGATCCAACATAATCTGTGCTTCACCCAAGGCCACGGCCTGAGGAAGTACCAGGGCTGGACCTGAGAGTTTCCCTTGACTGTCCTCTGTGGGTCTGTCTGCAGAGGTGACTAGAGCAGGGAACGCCCTGACCCAGTTCAGGTTAGAAAGAGGGGAGGTGGGAGGAGAACGAATGGAGTCAGTATCAGGGAAGCCCAGAATTGATAGAGTCAATGGAGGATGTGAGTGGGAGGAGCTCTTGTCTTCTCCGTGGAGGAAATGAGCTTTAAGGACACACAGTTTAGAATAGAGGACCCGATCCTCATAGTCATAGTGAGGACGTGAGTCCGGAACCTATTACCTTCATTCTGGACTTTGCTGTTGAACATCCTCCTCCCTTTGTAACTTTTAACTTTCTTCGCTGGAGGGAAAGGAGTATGTCCATCTGTCTGTCCGTCCATCTATGCCTGGGGTCTTTGTTCTCTGGCCCCCTCAACCAAAGCATGCCTGTGGGTAATCCTTCCATGACACGTCCCCCATTTTGGACTATGGGAAGTAAAAAAGCCAGCCTCCTCTGTGTACCCACGCTTAAGCCTGGAGGAGCGTTAAAATTCAGCCGGAAGGGCTTCCCTGGTGGTCCAGTGGGTAAGGAGTCCACCTTGCAGTGCAGGGGCCACCGATTCGATTCCTGGCCCCGGAGGATCCCACGTGCTGAGGAACAGCTGGGCAGGGGCGACCAATTACAAGCCAGTGCTCTGGAGCGCATGCGCCCAGAGTCGGTGCTCTGCACCGGGAGAGGCCACTGCAATGGGAGGCCCACACAGGCCAAAGAATGAAGATGGATGAAAAATAATAATAAAAAAGATGACTTAGCGACAAAAAAGCACTATAAAAAGAAAATTCAGCTGGAGAAGTGCATACTGCGAAAGAGGCCTAGGTTTTTCTTTTTTTTTTTCTTTTTAATGGGATTTCAGGCAAGAGGGAAAAATAAAATAAAGAAGCAAGACTTAAAATGCCCTGTGAAATGGAGAACATTGGGCCCCCCAGCGCAAACGTCTGCAAGAGATGACTCCTTTAGAAAGCGGTGAGTTTAGTGTGAGCACAGATGCATTTTGTTTTCCTAGGAGGAATCGATGATTAAATTATCAGGAACCAAGCTCCAAACCAGGCTGCCTGCATATTCCGCCAGCCCTCCCCAGTGTCTCCTGCTTATGAGGTGCCAGCTTTATCTTGGAAGCTTTCGTTTAAATGCCCAACATGTCTTATTAATGAAAGTAATAAGCTGTTGTTTATATATGTCATAATGGGGAATATGACTCTTTAATATAAATCTGACATTTAAATTCCACTTAGTTCTGATGTGGACGATATCAAGGCGTAGCTCTTTACCCTGGAGTAAAAACTCCCTGGGTTTGCATTTTCCAGCATTGAAGTTTTCAAAGTAATCAGGTTCCTTTTTTTTTTTTTCCTTTTGCAGAGGAACCAAATTGTGAAGACATCTGTTCTGTTATTAATTTCACATAAATCTTAAGCTCCTCAAGGCCAGAAATGAGGCTTCATTCACGTCGAATTAATGAAACATGATTGTAAGTCCCTTGCATGGAAATGCTGTCACACAATTCTGAGCTGCTTAGCGCGCGGAGTAATCTCAGAAACTGCCAGGAGACCGTCACGAGAAATCCGCCCTCCCCTCCCCCCGTCCCCCGAAAACATTATCTGAAAATATCACAACACTAACTATATCCTGAAAGATTAATAGCAGATGAAAATTTCTGGGAAATGAATCAGACTTTCTTGGTAAAGGATACAAATATCCTGGGCAAAAGCAGATTGCTCCGCGTAAGAGCTCTATGGATACAGTTTAATAACTGTGCCCGCTGGGGGAGGCCCTAGGCATGTCCAAAAGGAGGAGTTGGGGTCCTGGGATGCCTTGCAGAGAATTCTTTGGGGGGCTGTTGGAGACGAGGCTCCCATCTAAGTGGCATAGATTTGAGACAGGAAACCTGGACTGGCCGAAGCATGATACATGTGTGGGGGTGAGATTGTGTGCGTGTATGTATGTGTATCTATGAGTGGATGAAGGTGTGTGTGAGTCTGTCCATGCAGTGAAGCGTGTGCAGGCGTGTGTGAAAATGTGTGCGCTGTTTGTTTCGGGGAGCGCACGTCAGAGTTTGTGCGTGGGTGTCTGTGTGTACGAAGGTGAGTTTGGGTGTGTGTATACAGAATGCGTCTGTAGGTGTGGGCATGTGTGTTGTATATGTGAGGGTAAATGGCGCATGTGAGTGGAGAGAGAGAGACAGAGTGTGTGTGTGTGTGTTTCTACGAGTATGTACATAGGAAACCTCTCTGGATGGACCCGAATCCATCCGTGGGAAATGCATCTCAAATAGCTCTGCCCGATCTTGCACCCGCCTGAGCGCTTCTTGAAAGGAACTTGCTTCGGGGTTTTGCGTGTGTGGGGCATGATTTTTTGTCAAGTAACTGAGATTTGCCAGCAGAAAGAGTGTCTGGAGGGAGACAGGGAAGGGAGGGCTTGAGATTTCTTAATCAAACTTCCAAGCATTATTTTTGGTCTTCCGCTGAGCTGGGACCCCAAAAAAGAATCTGCATATGATATTTACATCTCAAATCTTCAGAGCCTCATTAGCTTTGATATTTATTTATTTATTTATTTGCAAAAAAAAGAATTTAAATCAAACAGAGAGGCTCCAAAGCAAAACCTTTGAATGCAGGGCAAAATTAATTAAAACAGGCAGCTGATGGGTACAGTGGAATACAATAGAACTCAGAGAAAAGACAATGAAACTAATTCGCCTCTGATGGAAACAATTCTCCCTTGTTCTAGTGATCATCTATTGGTAATGAATAAATCACCAATACTGATTTTGGAAGACAAGATCCGAATTTGAAACCCTGTTTTTTTCTAGAAGCTTCCCTGTTCGTTTCCCTAAGGCTCTGCTCTTCCAAGCTAAGCCCATCAAATGATTGAAGGTCTTGTTTATTATGTTCTGGAGAAAACAGTCTAGTCTGTACCACTAACATCCCCCCAATAGCAAGAAGGTAGAATGAAGACAGATCCATAAGCAAGGGATGTTGAACTCCAAGAGTTAGCATGAACCCAAGCCATGGAACCAATTTGTGTATATGAACAGATATAATCCCAGCTACATTTTTGCCTCTGGGTATTTTGAGGCTTTGTTTCACCATCCAGGCTTTGTAGATCTGTGAAAAACATTTTCATCCACCCCGTTGAAAAACCCTTTACCAAAATGTAAGACAGACTTTTAGGTTTGTTTAGCATAGGACCGCATCAAGAGGTCTGGCTTTCTTGTCGGGAGTTGTTTTGAATGAAATGATCGGTTAGTCTTTATGCATTTTGTCCTTCTGTATTATGTAATAGCACAAATGTACAGCTGTCACAGTGGGACAATTCAATGCATAACCAGCCTGTCACAAAGTTTTAAAGTTGGCCACATGTGTCTTTGGAAAGTCCTAGGTCCCCTTTCAGTTTCATTTAGATTTGCCCGATCTTGCACCCGCCTGAGCGCTTCTTGAAAGGAACTTGCTTCGGGGTTTTGCGTGTGTGGGGCATGATTTTTTGTCAAGTAACTGAGATTTGCCAGCAGAAAGAGTGTCTGGAGGGAGACAGGGAAGGGAGGGCTTGAGATTTCTTAATCAAACTTCCAAGCATTATTTTTGGTCTTCCGCTGAGCTGGGACCCCAAAAAAGAATCTGCATATGATATTTACATCTCAAATCTTCAGAGCCTCATTAGCTTTGATATTTATTTATTTATTTATTTGCAAAAAAAAGAATTTAAATCAAACAGAGAGGCTCCAAAGCAAAACCTTTGAATGCAGGGCAAAATTAATTAAAACAGGCAGCTGATGGGTACAGTGGAATACAATAGAACTCAGAGAAAAGACAATGAAACTAATTCGCCTCTGATGGAAACAATTCTCCCTTGTTCTAGTGATCATCTATTGGTAATGAATAAATCACCAATACTGATTTTGGAAGACAAGATCCGAATTTGAAACCCTGTTTTTTTCTAGAAGCTTCCCTGTTCGTTTCCCTAAGGCTCTGCTCTTCCAAGCTAAGCCCATCAAATGATTGAAGGTCTTGTTTATTATGTTCTGGAGAAAACAGTCTAGTCTGTACCACTAACATCCCCCCAATAGCAAGAAGGTAGAATGAAGACAGATCCATAAGCAAGGGATGTTGAACTCCAAGAGTTAGCATGAACCCAAGCCATGGAACCAATTTGTGTATATGAACAGATATAATCCCAGCTACATTTTTGCCTCTGGGTATTTTGAGGCTTTGTTTCACCATCCAGGCTTTGTAGATCTGTGAAAAACATTTTCATCCACCCCGTTGAAAAACCCTTTACCAAAATGTAAGACAGACTTTTAGGTTTGTTTAGCATAGGACCGCATCAAGAGGTCTGGCTTTCTTGTCGGGAGTTGTTTTGAATGAAATGATCGGTTAGTCTTTATGCATTTTGTCCTTCTGTATTATGTAATAGCACAAATGTACAGCTGTCACAGTGGGACAATTCAATGCATAACCAGCCTGTCACAAAGTTTTAAAGTTGGCCACATGTGTCTTTGGAAAGTCCTAGGTCCCCTTTCAGTTTCATTTAGAATTTCCTTTTTACCCTCCTCCTCCCCCAGAACCCAAGGCGTAAGTCTCTTAGGATGACCTCAGGTCATTTCCAGCTTAAAGAGAGTGGGCTTTGAGATACACCATGATAAGTCTTAGTTCAATTTTTAAAAATGGTGAAAATGTTAATGGGGAAATTTTAAGCTTTGTGGCAGTTGGATGAAAGGGATATTTTTGAACAAAAAAATCCTTCCAACAATTCCTCAAAACAATTCTCCTCCAATGCATAGAGATGGCCTTGTTTAGATAAGTCAGTAAATTAAACCAGATCTAAGTTTTCCTCTTTGTAAAGCAGAAGGAATTGGATTGGAACTAGAATGGTCTTTAAGATTTCTTAAAGTCGGTATAATTAGTGATTCTAGCACACACATATACACATAAATGTACATATATATACATATACATGTAAGTATATATATACATATAAATATATACAGAGAGAGAGAATAAGTTTACTAGCTACAAAGAAAATGTGACTCGGGTGGTAAAGAATTCACCAACAATGCAGGAGACCCCGGTTCAATTCCTAGGTTGGGAAGTTCTCCTGGAGAAGGGATAGGATACCCACTCCAGTGTTCTTGGGCTTCCCTGGTGGCTCAGATGGTAAAGAATCTGCCTGCAATGCGGAAGACCTGGGTTCGATCTCTGGGTTGGGAAGATCTTCTGGAGAAGGGAAAGGCTACCCACTCCAGTATTCCTGCCTGAGGAATCCCATGACTTGTCCATGGGTCGCAAAGAGTCAGACATGACTGAGTGACTTCTCTTCTACTTTCCCTTATAAGTAGCATAGGGATTCATTCATTCATTCACACATTCATTTATGAGTGTCTGTCACTCACAGGCCAGGTCCTGTATCCTACAGTCCTTCCATCTCATTTCATTGAATCCTTAAAACAACCTTTGAAGCTGGGTATCCCATGGCAACCCACTCCATATTCTTGCCTGGAGAATTCCACGGACAGAGGAGCCTGGCAGGCTACAGTCTGTGGGGTCACCAAGAGTTGGACATGACCGAGTGACTGAGCACACATACCTGCACATTCCTCACAGGAGTAATAGTTAATCTATTTAACTAGCAATACAGTACAATATGGCCCCGTCAGAAAGAACGCCAAGGGAAGCCCTTGTCTTCTCATTAGAGGAAGTGAGGGTTTGGGGGGAGGCACGGGGAGCCAGGGTGGCTGGAAAGATGAAGAGGGGCTTGGGAGGCTATGTATCAGCTGGCCTGAGAAGGACTTTCATTTTTAAACAATTAGACAAGTTGGACCACTAACCATATCTGGATATAGCTGAACATCACCTAATGATTTTCAGTTTCCAAATTTTGAAGAGGACACTGATAAAGCTCTGGGAGGTCAAGTAACCTTTTCAAAGACAACCTACTGGGCAGCCATAGGCCTGAGCTGGAAGCTGCTTTTGGTCTTTAAGACCCCAAAGTTCACAACCTTAACCACCGTGCTGACTGCAGAGATGTCTGTAGGCCAACCTCAATAAATCCCAGGCTGGGCCAGAGTTTCTTCCTCATGATTCCAAGGAGACAGTCCAGAATCCAGTTTGGGTCGAGGTAGAACTGCCAGATTGAGCAAATAAAAATATAGGACGCTCAGTTAAATCTGAATTTCAGATAAACAACCATAATGTTTTTGCATATTTTAGCATACTGCACAGCACAGAGTTATACTAAAAGATTATTCATTATTTATCTGAAATTCAAATTTAACTGGACATCTTGTGTTTTATCTGGCAAATCTAAGTGGTGAGCGAGGAAATAGATACACAGGGACACCAAGACACTTCAATGCAGAAAGATTTTGTTTTCTAGGCACTCCCTTCTCTGAGGCTGATAGGTCTCAGGGCAGAAGGAATCCTTCTAACCTCACTCCAGGTACCTCCTTGATTCTGAAGTCAAGATGCCAGGGCTAAGGCCACCTAAGCTAAGACTCTGCCTCTTCTGGTTCTCTCTTCACACAAGAAGGCAGAACCCACGACACAGTGGCTTGGCTTTGAAGCCCGGGAACACAGTCCACAAGGTATGTCGTCCTCCCTGAAGCACATGGAAACTATTCACTTCCAGAAGGTCTTCATGGTTAGTCCTCTGCAAGTCTCGGTTTTTCAGCTGCCGTTATAATTTCTGTAGCACCCCTCACCCCAGCTCAGATGGTCTTTATTAGAACACATTGCTTTTGAAAAGAAAACTGCATCTTAATTAAAGGTTGGCAAGCCAAAGCCTGTTTGCAGATGAGAAAAATTAAACAACTACTATGAATGGGGCCGTGCGTCTCCTCCGTCAGTTAAGACTCCCATCCACACGCTGAGCCTCTCCCATGTTTCAGGCCATCCCCTCGTCTTCATCAGATGCAATGTGTACAACAAATAGAAATGAATCATAAGGCTCAGGGGAGCAGATTTCAGAGCAAAAACAGCCTTGTCTTCTATTTTAATCATTCCCCTTCATGGGGTGCAGCCTAAACACAATGCCTGGGGTGTGGGTGTGGGTTGGGTTAGGTTGTTTGTGCTGGGTCTTCCTCACTAGGTTTTCTCTAGATGTGGCAAGGAGGGGCTACGCTCTCGTCTCGGTGCACAGGTTTCTCACTGGGGTGACATCTCTTATTGCGGAGCACAGGCTCCAGGGTGTGGGGGCCTCAGTGGTTGCCGCATGTGGGCTCAGTAGTTGAGGGCAGGAGTTCAGTTGCTCTGCAGCGTGCGGAATCTTCCTAGACCAGGGATCAAACCTGCATTGGCAGGCGGCTACCAGGGGAAACCCAGGGAAGGTTGTTTGATATCCAGAAATCGGCCCCACTGTGCACCCCAAGGATCGGAAACGGACCCACAGGCGTGGGGAGTGGTTTCTGAGGTTAGGTGGAGGCTGGAAGAATCTGGCCTTTGCCTTACTTCTGAACCAAGCTGGTGGAGAATAAAAACCATCCCTTCTCTGGGAGGACTCCTGTACTTGAGTTCCATGAAGCAGAAGCTGCCTAAAGGGTCCCTGAGAGAGAATTCAGGGAGATGGAGAAAATGTATATATGCGCATACATTTTTTCTAACTCCCAACTGAAAGTTAGCATTTCCTCCAATGTTGAATGTAGGGAACAAACCATTATCATATTGGTCCTGCATGTGGCTTTGTCATCAATAGAAATAACAGATATTTAATATCATATTATAGTTGCTCCAGCCTTCTGAAGCACATGGAAACTATTCACTTCCAGAAGGTCTTCATGGTTAGTCCTCTGCAAGTCTCGGTTTTTCAGCTGCCGTTATAATTTCTGTAGCACCCCTCACCCCAGCTCAGATGGTCTTTATTAGAACACATTGCTTTTGAAAAGAAAACTGCATCTTAATTAAAGGTTGGCAAGCCAAAGCCTGTTTGCAGATGAGAAAAATTAAACAACTACTATGAATGGGGCCGTGCGTCTCCTCCGTCAGTTAAGACTCCCATCCACACGCTGAGCCTCTCCCATGTTTCAGGCCATCCCCTCGTCTTCATCAGATGCAATGTGTACAACAAATAGAAATGAATCATAAGGCTCAGGGGAGCAGATTTCAGAGCAAAAACAGCCTTGTCTTCTATTTTAATCATTCCCCTTCATGGGGTGCAGCCTAAACACAATGCCTGGGGTGTGGGTGTGGGTTGGGTTAGGTTGTTTGTGCTGGGTCTTCCTCACTAGGTTTTCTCTAGATGTGGCAAGGAGGGGCTACGCTCTCGTCTCGGTGCACAGGTTTCTCACTGGGGTGACATCTCTTATTGCGGAGCACAGGCTCCAGGGTGTGGGGGCCTCAGTGGTTGCCGCATGTGGGCTCAGTAGTTGAGGGCAGGAGTTCAGTTGCTCTGCAGCGTGCGGAATCTTCCTAGACCAGGGATCAAACCTGCATTGGCAGTCGGCTACCAGGGAAGCCCAGGGAAGGTTGTTTGATATCCAGAAATCGGCCCCACTGTGCACCCCAAGGATCGGAAACGGACCCACAGGCGTGGGGAGTGGTTTCTGAGGTTAGGTGGAGGCTGGAAGAATCTGGCCTTTGCCTTACTTCTGAACCAAGCTGGTGGAGAATAAAAACCATCCCTTCTCTGGGAGGACTCCTGTACTTGAGTTCCATGAAGCAGAAGCTGCCTAAAGGGTCCCTGAGAGAGAATTCAGGGAGATGGAGAAAATGTATATATGCGCATACATTTTTTCTAACTCCCAACTGAAAGTTAGCATTTCCTCCAATGTTGAATGTAGGGAACAAACCATTATCATATTGGTCCTGCATGTGGCTTTGTCATCAATAGAAATAACAGATATTTAATATCATATTATAGTTGCTCCAGGATATCTTAAAACGGACTCATTCCTCTCTTGAAATTATAGTAACTGTTAGATCCACCTCTATATCTTGTTATTTCAAGGTTAATAGAATATGAATTCCTATATCTTTTAAAATTATTTGAATAAGGGTCATTTAATATAGTATTTTCTTCGTAATCCTATTTTAGAACTTTATGCCTATAATAACATGCTCTGGGACTTCCCTGGTGGTCCAGTGGATAAGAATCTGATTGCCAATGTAGGAGACACCAATTCGGTCCCTGGTCTGGAAGGATTCCACAAGCCTGGGAGCAACCAAAATCCTGTGCCACAACGACTGAAACCAGTACTCTGCAACAAGAGAAGCCACTGCGATGAGAAGCCAGCGCACCGCAACCACAAGTGGGCCCCGCTCACGGCAACTAGAGAAAGCCCGTGAGCAGCAACAAAGACCCAGTGCAGCCAAAAACAAATAAAATACAGAATAAGAAAGATGATCTGTAAGAAACCTTGAAAACTTTGTGTTAAGTGAAATAAGCCAGTCACAGAAGACAAGTCCTGTATGATTCTACCTAAGATACCAAGAGGAGTTGATCTCATGGAGACAGAAAGTAGAATGCTGGTTGCCAGGTGCTGGCAGTAAGGAGAAGGGGGAGTCAATGTTTGGTGGGTACAGATTTCAGTTTGGGCAGATGTGAAAAAGGGCTGGAGATGGCTGGAAGTGACGTCTGCACAGCAGTGTGAATGTACTTAATGCCGCTGAACTGGACACCTGAAACTGGATAGAGAGAGTAGTATTGAAACATATGCATTACCACATATAAAACAGAGAGCCGGTGGGAATTTGCTGTATGATGCAGGGGACTCAAAGCCCGTGTTCTATGACAGCCTAGAGGGTGGGATGGGGTGGGACACGGGAGGGAGGCTCTAGAGGGAGGGGACATATGTATCCTCATGGCTGATTCATATTGATGTAGGGCAGAGACCAGCACATATTGTAGAGCAATTATCCTTCAATTAAAAATAAATACTGGATAGAATGGTAAATTTTATTTGACGTAATTTATCACAGTTTTCAAAAAGTCATGGGAATGATATAGACATTTTCAAATACATAAAAGAGGCACTGTCTGTGAACGGGTTCATGGTACTCACTATGCTAAGACACCTTGATTCTGGGGGAGCTGCCCTTCCTCATACCTGTGTATCTTCTCCAGCCTGCTTTACTCGGAAGAGCCTTTCTGCCTCTTCAGGGCTCAGCTCAAATGCCACTGGCCTTGTAGCTGCTGTTCTGTCCCCAGGGCTCACCTGGGGATAACTCTTCATATTCCTCTAAATATCATTCTAGCATCCCAGGTGAACCTTGGTGCCTATCAAGATCCTGAGGCTTTGCTGTCTGCTTAAGTTAGGGTTTTTTTGACATGTGTTAGTACCCAATTGAGACTTTCTCCTTGGTGCCATGAGAAAACTTGCTTTCTGTGCTGGTATCACTTTCACATACATCCCATACACCTCAAGGTAACGTCCCACATTGTGTGAGACACTCCATCCTCTTAGTGAATCTACAGATCCTTGGAGGTTTGTACTATCCAGAACAGCGTTTTACAGCTGAAGAACTAAGGCTCAGAAAGGTGAACTTGTCTAACCCCCCAAATGTTATTTATTTTATTTTTTGCATTGAACATCTTTCTATAGCGGTCCTCCTCAGGAGAAGCCTAGGGCTGTGTTAGATGAAGATCCCTTCTCATCAGAGAATCTGACTTTGAACCTGACAGGGCAGTTTTTGGAATGAAAACGGGTCAATGCCCCCTGAATTTTGCCGCTGAACTGGACACCTGAAACTGGATAGAGAGAGTAGTATTGAAACATATGCATTACCACATATAAAACAGAGAGCCGGTGGGAATTTGCTGTATGATGCAGGGGACTCAAAGCCCGTGTTCTATGACAGCCTAGAGGGTGGGATGGGGTGGGACACGGGAGGGAGGCTCTAGAGGGAGGGGACATATGTATCCTCATGGCTGATTCATATTGATGTAGGGCAGAGACCAGCACATATTGTAGAGCAATTATCCTTCAATTAAAAATAAATACTGGATAGAATGGTAAATTTTATTTGACGTAATTTATCACAGTTTTCAAAAAGTCATGGGAATGATATAGACATTTTCAAATACATAAAAGAGGCACTGTCTGTGAACGGGTTCATGGTACTCACTATGCTAAGACACCTTGATTCTGGGGGAGCTGCCCTTCCTCATACCTGTGTATCTTCTCCAGCCTGCTTTACTCGGAAGAGCCTTTCTGCCTCTTCAGGGCTCAGCTCAAATGCCACTGGCCTTGTAGCTGCTGTTCTGTCCCCAGGGCTCACCTGGGGATAACTCTTCATATTCCTCTAAATATCATTCTAGCATCCCAGGTGAACCTTGGTGCCTATCAAGATCCTGAGGCTTTGCTGTCTGCTTAAGTTAGGGTTTTTTTGACATGTGTTAGTACCCAATTGAGACTTTCTCCTTGGTGCCATGAGAAAACTTGCTTTCTGTGCTGGTATCACTTTCACATACATCCCATACACCTCAAGGTAACGTCCCACATTGTGTGAGACACTCCATCCTCTTAGTGAATCTACAGATCCTTGGAGGTTTGTACTATCCAGAACAGCGTTTTACAGCTGAAGAACTAAGGCTCAGAAAGGTGAACTTGTCTAACCCCCCAAATGTTATTTATTTTATTTTTTGCATTGAACATCTTTCTATAGCGGTCCTCCTCAGGAGAAGCCTAGGGCTGTGTTAGATGAAGATCCCTTCTCATCAGAGAATCTGACTTTGAACCTGACAGACAAAAATGACGGACAAAACAAGCAAGGTGATATCTCATTGTAGTTTTGATTTGCATTTCTCTAATTATTAGTGAAGTTGAGCATCGTTTCATGTGTTTTTGGGCCATCTGTATGTCATCGTTGGAGAGGTGTCTGTTTAGGTCCTTTTCCCATTTTTTGATTGGGTTGTTCGTTTTTCCAGTGCTGAGTTGTCTCAGTTGCTTGTAGATTTTGGAGATTAATTCTTTGTCTGTTGTTTCATTTGCTATGATTTTCTCCCACTCTGTGGGCTGTCTGTTCAGCTTTTTTGTAATTTCTTTAGCTGTGCAAAAGCTTTTAAGTTTCATTAGGTCCCACATGTTCATTTGTCTTTTTAGTTCCACTATTCTAGTAGGTGGGCCAGAGAAGATCTTGCTTTGATTGATGTCCTTGAGGGTTTTGCCTATATTCTCCTCTAAGAGTTTGATGGTTTCTGCACCTCACACCCGTCAGAATGGCCATTATCCACAAATCGACAGACAATAAATGCTGGAGAGGCTGCGGAGAAAAGGGAACACTTCTGCATTGCTGGTGGGAGTGTAAATTGATACAGCCTCTATGGAAGACAGTCTGGAAATTTCTTAAAAAACTAAAAATAGAAGCACCATATGACCCAGCAATCCCACTCTTAGGCTTATACCCTGACGAAATCAAAACTGAAAGAAGCACCTGTACCCCAATGTTCATTGCAGCTCTCTATACAATAGCTAGAACATGGAAGGAACCTAGATGCCCATCGACGAACGAATGGATCCAAAAGCTCTGGTACATATATACAATGGAATACTACACAGCTGTAAAGAGAAATGCAGAAGAATCAACCCTAATGAGGTGGTTGGATCTAGAACGTATCATCAAAAGTGAAGTCAGTCAGAAAGAGAAGGACAAATACAGTATATTAACACATATATATGGAATCTAGTAGGATGGTGATGATGGCACATGCAGTGAAGCGACAGAAAGACAGACATGGACAGTGGACATATGGACATTGTGGGGAAGGAACAGTGGGTGAGAGGCGTAAAGGAAGTAGCATGAAGGCCTGTACTATCATAAGTGAAGAAAATAGCTATAGTCATTGCTCTGTGAGAAAAGGGGATCCTTCAGGGGTGCTGTGTGATGGTCGGGAGGGGAGGGAAGGGGGGGATATACATGTGACTAATCTGAGAACATGCATGTCTGTGAACAACAAAACTCTGTAAAAGTTAAAAGTAAAATAAAAGTTTAAAAAAATTAAAAAAAAAAACAGGCAAGGACTGTCAGATCCTCAGAGTGGGAAGGATCATCTCGTTTGTCTTCTCTGTTTTTTTTTTTTTTAAGATTTATTTATTTATCGATTTTTGGGGGGGGTGGGGTGGGGAGGGAGGGGAGCAGGCGGGCCACTTCTATTGGTCTTTCATTTGTCTATTTTCATCCATCTTCGTTCTTTGGCCCGTGTGGGCCTTCCATCGCAGTGGCCTCTGTTGTCGCAGAGCACCGGCTCTGGGCGCATGCACTCCAGAGCTCCGGCTCTGTAGTTGGACACATCGGTCCAGCCGCTCCACGGCACATGGGATCTTCCCAGGCCAGGGATCGAACCGGCGCCCCTTGCACTGCAAGGCAGTGTCTTTACCCACTGGACCACCAGGAAGCCCGTCTTCTCTGTTTTTGATGAGGACCTTGAGGCCATGCCGCATGAGCCCCAGGGCCCTGGCACCAGCTCAAGTGCTGGTCCAGCTTCCATCCTCACCCATGGTATTTGAACTATGGTTACTTCATCAATCTGAGTCCTGGTGCTGGAGGGAAAAGGAGGGAATGTCTGGATTTGGATCATGACCTGATTTTCAGAATTCATGTCACCCCCTCGTGTTGGGGCCTAAACTGCAGTCACAATCATTGGGAGAAACTTTGGATGTGGATTTTCTCAATGATCCCAAACTTCTATAACCCTTTATGGTGGTGGTGGTTTAGTTGCTCAGTTGTGTCTGACCCTTGTGACCCCATGGACAGTAGCCCACCAGGCTTCTCTGTCTGTGGGATGTTTTCAGGCAAGAATGCTGGAGTGGGTTGCCATTTCCCTTCTCCAGGCATTGCAGAAAAGGGGCATGAAAAAAATGGACAGTGGACATATGGACATTGTGGGGAAGGAACAGTGGGTGAGAGGCGTAAAGGAAGTAGCATGAAGGCCTGTACTATCATAAGTGAAGAAAATAGCTATAGTCATTGCTCTGTGAGAAAAGGGGATCCTTCAGGGGTGCTGTGTGATGGTCGGGAGGGGAGGGAAGGGGGGGATATACATGTGACTAATCTGAGAACATGCATGTCTGTGAACAACAAAACTCTGTAAAAGTTAAAAGTAAAATAAAAGTTTAAAAAAAATAAAAAAAAGAAAAAAACAAGCAAGGACTGTCAGATCCTCAGAGTGGGAAGGATCATCTCGTTTGTCTTCTCTGTTTTTTTTTTTTTTAAGATTTATTTATTTATCTTGGGGGTGGGTGGGGTTGGGAGGGAGGGGAGCAGGCGGGCCACTTCTATTGGTCTTTCATTTGTCTATTTTCATCCATCTTCGTTCTTTGGCCCGTGTGGGCCTTCCATCGCAGTGGCCTCTGTTGTCGCAGAGCACCGGCTCTGGGCGCATGCACTCCAGAGCTCCGGCTCTGTAGTTGGACACATCGGTCCAGCCGCTCCACGGCACGTGGGATCTTCCCAGGCCAGGGATCGAACTGGCACCCCTTGCACTGCAAGGCAGTGTCTTTACCCACTGGACCACCAGGGAAGCCCGTCTTCTCTGTTTTTGATGAGGACCTTGAGGCCATGCCGCATGAGCCCCAGGGCCCTGGCACCAGCTCAAGTGCTGGTCCAGCTTCCATCCTCACCCATGGTATTTGAACTATGGTTACTTCATCAATCTGAGTCCTGGTGCTGGAGGGAAAAGGAGGGAATGTCTGGATTTGGATCATGACCTGATTTTCAGAATTCATGTCACCCCCTCGTGTTGGGGCCTAAACTGCAGTCACAATCATTGGGAGAAACTTTGGATGTGGATTTTCTCAATGATCCCAAACTTCTATAACCCTTTATGGTGGTGGTGGTTTAGTTGCTCAGTTGTGTCTGACCCTTGTGACCCCATGGACAGTAGCCCACCAGGCTTCTCTGTCTGTGGGATGTTTTCAGGCAAGAATGCTGGAGTGGGTTGCCATTCCCTTCTCCAAGGGATCTTCCTGACCTAGGGATCGAACCTGCATCTCCTGCATTGCAGATGATCTCCTGCATTGCAAGAGGATTCTTTACTACTGAGCCACCAGGGAAACACTACTCCCTTTATGACTTTGGTCATATTTGAGTGTCGTCGAATCTTACCTACCTAGCGCTTTTTCCCTCCCTTTACATGGACCTGCTTTTATTAAAACTTAAATCCACTTACTTACAAGGTGAAATTTATATTACCAGTGTAAATAGAAAACCAATAACCATATAAAGTACTTCAATCAAAAAAATGTTCTTAAATTCTCCTTTGGTATGGCTGTATGGAATAGACTCTACTCAGTGCCTGAAGTCATCTCTCTCTTTGTTAAAGCACAAAGAAAACACATATCAGGTGTTAAAAACTCACTAACATCAAATGGAGACTTCCTTTGTACAATGAGGATGTCTTGAAAGGTAGTTTACAAGAACATAATGGGTTGAAAGGTAGTTTACAAGAACATAATGTACTAACTGTGCAAATCAGTGATACTTCCTCTTATCTGAGCATCATCCTAGATCCTTTCAGGTATCATCTGGGGGTCTCTATACATCTCCAAACACTCACTTTCTCCTTCGACGACCCTAAGCTATTAGTGAATACTAGTCATAGGTAGTTAGCACTAGTATGAGCTAGTACTCCTAGTATTTAGTAGTAGAACTAGTTAGTACTACCCCATTTGATGGATACAGAGAAGCTGCTCGGTTAACCTGAGGTGACACAGCCAGTAGAGACAATCCTGCTCTCTTTGATTCTGCCGTTGGAGCTCCTCTTCCCCGGGGCTGCCTGACCACAATGGTGTTTTGTGCCTGTGGCTACATCTGCCCAAGAAAAGAGCCTTTTGCAACATCCTGTGACTCCTTAGGAGATGCGGAATCCAGGTGTCCAATCTGTGCCACAACCTGTGGTGAGACAGAGTGCTGGCTGGCAGTCCTACCCCTTTTCAGGGCAGTCTTATCAGAAGATGGAGTAAGGGGTCTCTCAAGAGGTTCCCTTCCTCCTGGACCAAGAAGTCCCTCACTGCCAACAGCCTACAATTTTACCATTAGAATCTCATGCCTTTGAGTTTGGCTTCTGCCTCTCGTTTGTGGGTTCCCTGGAGAAATGCAAGAGTCCACACATAAACCAGAAATGGGTGTGCCAGGTGCCTTCTTTCAGAAGAGACCCTGGAAAAAGGGGGGCAACTAATGGAAGGAAAGGGCAAAGGGCAGGAGGACCCACCCAAGGTGGGGTGCCTCTTAGTCACCCTTCACTGAGGGGTTCTGAGGCTTCCCGCGTGCCTAGGAGGGGTGGGGCTGTGGGAACCCACCCATTGCAAGAGGCGGAGGAGCCATTCCCGGGAGCAGGATGAGTACTTTCCCATCAGTTGTCGCCCAAATCCACATACAAGGGTTTTGAAAAGGTACTTCAATCAAAAAATGTTCTTAAATTCTCCTTTGGTATGGCTGTATGGAATAGACTCTACTCAGTGCCTGAAGTCATCTCTCTCTTTGTTAAAGCACAAAGAAAACACATATCAGGTGTTAAAAACTCACTAACATCAAATGGAGACTTCCTTTGTACAATGAGGATGTCTTGAAAGGTAGTTTACAAGAACATAATGGGTTGAAAGGTAGTTTACAAGAACATAATGTACTAACTGTGCAAATCAGTGATACTTCCTCTTATCTGAGCATCATCCTAGATCCTTTCAGGTATCATCGGGGGGTCTCTATACATCTCCAAACACTCACTTTCTCCTTCGACGACCCTAAGCTATTAGTGAATACTAGTCATAGGTAGTTAGCACTAGTATGAGCTAGTACTCCTAGTATTTAGTAGTAGAACTAGTTAGTACTACCCCATTTGATGGATACAGAGAAGCTGCTCGGTTAACCTGAGGTGACACAGCCAGTAGAGACAATCCTGCTCTCTTTGATTCTGCCGTTGGAGCTCCTCTTCCCCGGGGCTGCCTGACCACAATGGTGTTTTGTGCCTGTGGCTACATCTGCCCAAGAAAAGAGCCTTTTGCAACATCCTGTGACTCCTTAGGAGATGCGGAATCCAGGTGTCCAATCTGTGCCACAACCTGTGGTGAGACAGAGTGCTGGCTGGCAGTCCTACCCCCTTTTCAGGGCAGTCTTATCAGAAGATGGAGTAAGGGGTCTCTCAAGAGGTTCCCTTCCTCCTGGACCAAGAAGTCCCTCACTGCCAACAGCCTACAATTTTACCATTAGAATCTCATGCCTTTGAGTTTGGCTTCTGCCTCTCGTTTGTGGGTTCCCTGGAGAAATGCAAGAGTCCACACATAAACCAGAAATGGGTGTGCCAGGTGCCTTCTTTCAGAAGAGACCCTGGAAAAAGGGGGGCAACTAATGGAAGGAAAGGGCAAAGGGCAGGAGGACCCACCCAAGGTGGGGTGCCTCTTAGTCACCCTTCACTGAGGGGTTCTGAGGCTTCCCGCGTGCCTAGGAGGGGTGGGGCTGTGGGAACCCACCCATTGCAAGAGGGCGGAGGGAGCCATTCCCGGGGAGCAGGATGAGTACTTTCCCATCAGTTGTCGCCCTTCTGACTTCTTACCTCCTTCTGGCGGAGCGAGGCTGATGCAAAAGGCCGATTACGCTCAGACCAAGCCTGCTTTTCATCGCAGGCAAACCATTTCCTCGGGCTCCCTTGAGCTCCCCACATCTGGAAGCCTGGTGGGTTTTTTCTCAGGACTTGGGAAAATATAAACACAGCCACGCGGGTGTACACGCTGGATAAATACAGCCGAGGTGCGCCAAGACGGCCGTCGCGGGGGCGCCAAGGATCAGATGTTCTCAGTTGCTCCGTGCGCTTTAGTAAGCCAGCCTCCTTCGTGGACACCTCCGGTTCCAGAACTGAGAACCTACAGAGTAGAGAAGGCTAACTGATGTCTCAGAACTCTTCTCTCTTTTTTTAGATTTATTTATTTATTTATTTTTGGGCGGGGGTCGGGTTGTGGAGGGAGGGGAGCAGGCGGGCCACTTCTATTGGTCTTTCATTTCTCTATTTTCATTCGTCTTTGTTCTTTGGCTCTTGTGGGCCTCCCATCGCGGTGGCCTCTATTGTCGCAGAGCGCAGGCTCTGGGCGCATGCGCTCCAGAGCTCCGGCTCGGTGATTGGACACATCAGTCCAGACGCTCCACAGCACGTGGGCTCTTCCCAGGCCAGGGCTCGAACCGACGCCCCTTGCACTGCAAGGCAGTGTCCTTATCCACTGGACCACCAGGGGAAGCCCCGGGGAAGCCCCTCAGAACTCTTCTTGTTCTTAAAAGTAAAACGAAAAATGACATGGACGTTGCTCTCAAATGAAAATACGGATACACCGGAAGAAACGGAGACAGACTGGTGACTTATTTATTGTGTAGTGAAGCCTCATCGCTCCGTGTCTGAATAAATACCTAAACAATAAGAAAAATCGAACTTAACCACGTGTGTTGTGCTTAGTCGCTCAGTCGTGTCAGATTCTTTGCCACACCATGGACTGTAGCCCGCCAGGCTCCTCTTCTGTCCATGGGGATTCTCCAGACAAGAATACTTGAAGGGTTGCCATGCCTTCCTCCAGGGGATCTTCCCAGCCCGGTGAGCCACCAGGGAAGCCAGAGTCTTGAATATCAGCCAAATAGAGGGCCTCATACAGAGTTAAGGGCCATTTTATGTTTCTTTCTTTCTTCCTTCCTTCCTGACCCAGGGATCGAACCCCAGGTCTCCTGAACCTTGGGCAGATTCTTTACCATCTGAGCTACATAGGAAGCCCCAATTTATCTATCAATATATTTTGGCTGCATAGCATGTTGGATCTTAGTTCCCTGACCAGGAAATGAACCTGCATTGTAAGTGTGGAGTCTTAACCCCAAACTGCCAGGGAAGTCCCAAGGGTTGTATTTTTTTTTTTTTTTTTTGCTCTGAGTTAATGAGCTTAACCTGAACCTGGACATCAGTCTGCAGGCACAGGAGGCCTTATGGTATTTTAAAAAGTGGAATAGGGCTTTTCTGGTGGTCCAATGGGTAAGGACACTGCCTTGCAGTGTAAGGGGCGCCGGTTCGATCCCTGGCCTGGGAAGATCCTATGTGCCGCGGAGCGGCTGGACTGATGTGTCCAATTACCGAGCCAGAGCTCTGGAGCGCATGTGCCCAAAGCTGGTTCTCTGCGACGAGAGAGGCCACCGCAATGGGAGGCCCACATGGGCCAAAGAACAAAGATAAATGAATGAAAGATCAATAGAAGTGGCAAGATTTCCCATGAAAATCTCAATAACTGATAACTCTAGAAAAAATCAGCAGATCCGGGACCCTAAGCTGGAATTGAGCCTGGCTGTCACGGCCATTGTCTGCTCATCCTATTTTCTCTTGTCAGCTGCCCGGCCATGGTGCTGGAGTTGGAGACTTTGTTTTCCAAAAAGAGTGTCTGGATGCTGAAGGCAGAAAGGGAGACACCCTGGTTGAAAATGTTATCTTCTTCCTTGGTGACTGATGAGCGCACTGCCCCGAATGTGCTCTGCCCTAACCTGGTAGGCTTACCTGCCTCAGCCCAGAGACTGCCTTGCTCAGTCTCCTCCCCCTTGTTGGCTGTGAACGAGATCTGGGGACACAGGGCTGTCCGAGTCCTTTGGGAGCCTGGCTGCCCTGCCCCTCAGGAGCAAGTATCTGCCTGCCTGCGCAGGAATGGGGTCCGTATGCAGCTCAGAAACGTCTCAGCCTCCCATTTGATCCGGGTTTCCTGCTCAACCTCGGCAGCACCTACTGCCAACTCGTGGCTTTCCTGTCTTCTGCCCCGGGCCTTTTTCCAATGTGTGAAACTGCTTTCTCTCTCTTTTTCTGTGGGTGGGTCTCTACGCTTGCTGAAAGGCTTTTGAGGATTGAGGCTCTTGCAAAAAAAAAAAAATGACTTTCTAGGTTGAGGGTTTTGCAAAAATGAATTTTCAGAGAGACTTTTTCCTCCTTGCCTTTCAGGATCCCTCCTACTTCGCCCGTCTTAACTCTCCAGTTCTGTCCCCAGCTTGCTGTCCCCAGTAGGGGCTGGAGGGGGATGGAGGGCGATAGCCAGAGAAAGCATCCAGAGGGGGACCCCTTGGCCATGGCTGGGCGCCCACTGCTAAACACAGCGGATGGGTCACTAAAAAGAAAAGCCTGTGTCAGGCTTCCCAGGTATGAAAGTTCCTGCATGTTCTGTGGAGAGTTTGGCGGGCAGGAACCGAAGACACCTGTGGGCATCTGTTTTAGGGGGCTTCAGACTGAAGGATGGTGAGAGGGGAAAGGTATCAGGGCTCCCTGTGCCAAGGGTGGTGGAGGCCTTGCTACACGTTGTCCTGAGGGCACTGGAACCATTGGAGGTTTAAAGCCACAGAGCGATTCTGTCAGATCTAGGTTTGGAAACATCAATAGACCCACGGGAAGCGGGATAAGAAACGCAGAAAGAAAACAATAGCAAGTGCCTGCACAGGAGGCAGTGGTTGAACAGGATGATGGTGGCTTGATGGCGGGAGGTGGGTGAGGACACCCACTTGATGGGAAGGACAGGTCTCTGGCTCGTGTATGGGGGAGGAGGAAGAGGGATGAGTGGGAAGTGATCCCTGCGTGCCTCACCTGAGCTCCTGGACATCGTGACTCCAGTCAGGGGAGTGGCTTAACGGAAAACCCAGTGAGTCTGGTTCTACACTTAGATAAGGAATTCATATACAAAAACAGAGATGCAGTTTTGGAATTGTGGTCCCAATTTGCACATTCTCCAAACTAATTATGGGTTTGCATGCGTGATTTTTGAACTCATGAAAGATTCATGCTGCGTTGGCGTATACAGAGCACTTCCGTATCAAAGCAGATTCCTTCTGTTTCTGCCCTTGCTGCCGGGGACCATCCCTTCAGCTGTCCAGGCCCGGCTAAAATGTCATCTCTTGCAGTTAGAACTCCTCCCAGGTCCTGATTTCACAGCAGCCCTCCTTGCATGGACCTGGAGTTCACTGTCCCTGTCTCTGTCTCTCAATGATAAGCGTGTTGATTTAATCTTTAAATCCGCCATCTGGCACAGTGTGAAATATATAGAAATTGTCACTAACAGTTGAAGAAGGAATCCAGGATATTTTTATATCCTTCTTACAGCTTTGGATTCAAGGCACAGAGAAACATGGCCACGGGTTCCAGACAAGGCAGAGGGCTAAAGGCCAAATCCCCAGGGACTTTTATCCAGTTTTGGCTTTTCTCACCCTACTTCACCTTCATGTCTTAGAACACGTATCTGCCCCATGGGGTTATTTAGAAGTTTGAGTCCAGGTGGAAATTGGGAGTTTTCACACTAGGTCTGATTTATTTTTCTGTTTCTTTGGAGAAGTCAGAAGAGCTGGAGACATATAACAGGCTCCTCCTTCCAACTGTCCACACTCCTCACCATTCCCCAAGGCTCCCCCAGTGCTAGGGAGGGAAGACAGTTGCTATGCAGTATTGCGTGTGCATTGTTTTTTTTTTTTTCTTGCATAGGGGAACACTGTCATTTAGTTATGACTTTAACAGCTGTGGATATAAAATGAAACTGGAGTGGGCCTTGCGTTTGGAGAGGATGACCAAAGACATGTTTTTTGGTGGAAGTAATGACTATTCCTATCTTTTTCTTTTTAAAAAAAAATTTGGCCTCTTTTATTGGTCCTTCATTTATATATTTTCATCCATCTTAATTCTTTGGCCTATGTGGGCCTCCCATTGTAGTGGTCTCTCTCACTGTAGAGCACTGGCTCTGGGTGCATGTGCTCCAGAGTGCTGGCTTGTAATTGGACACACCGGTCCAGCTGTTCCTCAGCACGTGGGATCCTCCCAGGCCACGGATCGAACTGGTGCCCCTTGCACTGCAAGGTGGACTCTTTACCCACTGGACCACCAGGGAAGCCCGACTATTCTTATCTTTAATATGCAAATGGCACCCTGTGTCCCTCACTTTTACCAGGACTCCTGTGCCCAAGGACCTAAGCATCCAGGCCCCCTCCCACTGGGATTTGGATAAAATGTCATCTCTTGCAGTTAGAACTCCTCCCAGGTCCTGATTTCACAGCAGCCCTCCTTGCATGGACCTGGAGTTCACTGTCCCTGTCTCTGTCTCTCAATGATAAGCGTGTTGATTTAATCTTTAAATCCGCCATCTGGCACAGTGTGAAATATATAGAAATTGTCACTAACAGTTGAAGAAGGAATCCAGGATATTTTATATCCTTCTTACAGCTTTGGATTCAAGGCACAGAGAAACATGGCCACGGGTTCCAGACAAGGCAGAGGGCTAAAGGCCAAATCCCCAGGGACTTTTATCCAGTTTTGGCTTTTCTCACCCTACTTCACCTTCATGTCTTAGAACACGTATCTGCCCCATGGGGTTATTTAGAAGTTTGAGTCCAGGTGGAAATTGGGAGTTTTCACACTAGGTCTGATTTATTTTTCTGTTTCTTTGGAGAAGTCAGAAGAGCTGGAGACATATAACAGGCTCCTCCTTCCAACTGTCCACACTCCTCACCATTCCCCAAGGCTCCCCCAGTGCTAGGGAGGGAAGACAGTTGCTATGCAGTATTGCGTGTGCATTGTTTTTTTTTTTTTCTTGCATAGGGGAACACTGTCATTTAGTTATGACTTTAACAGCTGTGGATATAAAATGAAACTGGAGTGGGCCTTGCGTTTGGAGAGGATGACCAAAGACATGTTTTTTGGTGGAAGTAATGACTATTCCTATCTTTTCTTTTTAAAAAAAAATTTGGCCTCTTTTATTGGTCCTTCATTTATATATTTTCATCCATCTTAATTCTTTGGCCTATGTGGGCCTCCCATTGTAGTGGTCTCTCTCACTGTAGAGCACTGGCTCTGGGTGCATGTGCTCCAGAGTGCTGGCTTGTAATTGGACACACCGGTCCAGCTGTTCCTCAGCACGTGGGATCCTCCCAGGCCACGGATCGAACTGGTGCCCCTTGCACTGCAAGGTGGACTCTTTACCCACTGGACCACCAGGGAAGCCCGACTATTCTTATCTTTAATATGCAAATGGCACCCTGTGTCCCTCACTTTTACCAGGACTCCTGTGCCCAAGGACCTAAGCATCCAGGCCCCTCCCACAGAGACAGTTGGGCACAGCAGTTAGAAGCATGGTTTTCTGGGTGATCTTGGGTAACTTCCTTAAAATCTCCCTGCTTCTGTTTTCTCATTTGCTAAATGGGATGATGATCATAACCCTGCTATCTGGAGGTGGCTGTGAGGATTGAGTGAGGGAAGACCTATAAGGAGCTCAGAGGAGCCCCTGATCCCCAGCAACGTCACAGAGGAAAAGAGCGATTTCTGTCACTGTGGTGCATAGTGACATATTGGCGTTCACTTACTAGTGAATTGACTTGATAAACATCTATCGGTAGATGGTTTTGAAAGATGCCAGACTGTACACTTTAAAGGTTTCTCGTCTAGATCTATAATGCAGTCGTTCTCAATCATGATGTACATGGACTCACCTGGAGAACTCTCGAATAATGCTGATTCTGAGGGCCCCACCTAAGGCCAAACAGCAGATGCTCAGGAGCAGAATTCATGGGCCCCATAGTGATGCCAAACCATGTCAAGTGGGGCCCAGATGGGGCGTTGTGCTAGGGCCAGGTTGTGCATGACCCTGACAGTGAGTACTTCCTTACATTTTGCACGCTGGTGCCTCATAGGCTTCAAACTCTGCCCTGTCTCAGACCTCTAGAACAGAAACTCCATGAGGGCAGAGGTTTTTTTTTCTATTTTTTCCCCTGCTCTAGCTCCAGTAACTGGAAAGGCAGTGAATACATCGTATGCCATCAGTTAGTACTTACTGAAAGCATTTCAATAAGTACTTATTTATATAATAAGTATAATATTTATATAATAAGTACTTATTGAAAGCATTTTAGCAAATACTTACTGAAAGATAAATGAGTATGCCCATCAGCCTAAAGTTAAGGCTATGGCTGCCTCTTTGCTGGAGATAGCTGTGTCCGCTCTACACAAACCAGAGGGGCATAGCTCAGATGTTCCAGGCTCTCGAGGGAACCTTGGAGGTCAGTTGACAGGGTATTTCCCTAGTCAGAGGCATTGATCTTACCATCAAAATGTTTGCTTTACCTGCGTCCCTCCTGAGCTATTATTTCTTTACATCGACCCATGTTTGCTCATCTACATGTGTCTGACAAAGAAACCTTAAAAAATCAGTTCTGTAAAGGAAAAAACACTCATACTTTCCATAAATAGGTAGCTGTAAACATAATGAAAAAAGAAAGAAGTCAAGTTATTAACTTTAGCTGGTGGAGGTGGAGGTATGGGAACCTGAGTCCTCCTTTTATTATGATGAAGGGAGGTCTAAGAACATAAGAGAGGTGTTATAGATCCCATCCATATGGTACCCAAGCATCATTGTATCCATCTCACTGGGGAAATCCTCAGCTAGTCCAGCCCTCTCGTTTTATAAGACTTAGGCTGAAAGAGGAGAAGGATTCACCCAATATCACATTCATTTCTTTGTCCATGTGCTCATTTGACTTCTCTCTATGGATCATCTCTCGTATGCCTGGCACTGGGAACCAGGCATGCCATGCCCGTCGCCATGGAGCTACCATCCCAGGGGAGACGGAGGACTCTATTCCAGGTCTCTTGATTCTTTGTCTGGTGCATCTCCGCTGCCCCTTCACATCTGTTAGAAGGTGTTTTTGGGAGATGGGCGTTGTGCTAGGGCCAGGTTGTGCATGACCCTGACAGTTCCCAATTTTGCACGCTGGTGCCTCATAGGCTTCAAACTCTGCCCTGTCTCAGACCTCTAGAACAGAAACTCCATGAGGGCAGAGGTTTTTCTATTTTCCCCTGCTCTAGCTCCAGTAACTGGAAAGGCAGTGAATACATCGTATGCCATCAGTTAGTACTTACTGAAAGCATTTCAATAAGTACTTATTTATATAATAAGTATAATATTTATATAATAAGTACTTATTGAAAGCATTTTAGCAAATACTTACTGAAAGATAAATGAGTATGCCCATCAGCCTAAAGTTAAGGCTATGGCTGCCTCTTTGCTGGAGATAGCTGTGTCCGCTCTACACAAACCAGAGGGGCATAGCTCAGATGTTCCAGGCTCTCGAGGGAACCTTGGAGGTCAGTTGACAGGGTATTTCCCTAGTCAGAGGCATTGATCTTACCATCAAAATGTTTGCTTTACCTGCGTCCCTCCTGAGCTATTATTTCTTTACATCGACCCATGTTTGCTCATCTACATGTGTCTGACAAAGAAACCTTAAAAAATCAGTTCTGTAAAGGAAAAAACACTCATACTTTCCATAAATAGGTAGCTGTAAACATAATGAAAAAAGAAAGAAGTCAAGTTATTAACTTTAGCTGGTGGAGGTGGAGGTATGGGAACCTGAGTCCTCCTTTTATTATGATGAAGGGAGGTCTAAGAACATAAGAGAGGTGTTATAGATCCCATCCATATGGTACCCAAGCATCATTGTATCCATCTCACTGGGGAAATCCTCAGCTAGTCCAGCCCTCTCGTTTTATAAGACTTAGGCTGAAAGAGGAGAAGGATTCACCCAATATCACATTCATTTCTTTGTCCATGTGCTCATTTGACTTCTCTCTATGGATCATCTCTCGTATGCCTGGCACTGGGAACCAGGCATGCCATGCCCCGGTCGCCATGGAGCTACCATCCCAGGGGGAGACGGAGGACTCTATTCCAGGTCTCTTGATTCTTTGTCTGGTGCATCTCCGCTGCCCCTTCACATCTGTTAGAAGGTGTTTTCATGATTCCCATCTATGCCCTGCTTGCATGAATGACTTGGGCCCTCAGTGTTGCCTTAAGCATCTTTTCATTTTAATAAAGCAGTTGGGGCTTCCTTGGTGGCCCAGTGGTTAAAAATTCGCCTTGTAATGTCAGGGACACCAGTTCGATCTCTCATTCGGGAAGATCCCACCACCACAGAGCACCTAAGCCTGTGTACAACACCTCTTGAACCCATGCTCTCAAGCCTGGCAATTACAACGTCTAAAGTCCAATTTCCCTGGAGCTCAGGCTCTACCACAAGGGAAGCCACCACAATGAGAAACCTGTGCATTGCAACTAGAGAGTAACCCTTTCTCACTGCAACTAGAGAAAACCTTCATGCAGCAATGAAGACCGCCCCCCTGCAAATAATAAAAACTAAAAAGCCCCAAATAAGCAGATATATTTTCCCTCCATCTAGAGCTCTTCATCCCTGCAACACACACTTGGAAAATGCTGCTAGTTTCAGCGTCTGGCTTCCAGACCCAGATGTCAGAACAACTACCTTTCATCTCAGGTTTGTAACACAGAAAACCTTCAATATTAGGAACAGATAGCCTCGAAGGTGGGTTCATATCTCTCAGCAAGATTGCTGTAACTTAACTCTCCCGTGCCCGATCAAGGCTTTCTCTCTGCCTCGTAGGTATTTTAATACAAATGTTCCTTTCATTTGACTGATTGAAGGTCTCCAACCTGCAATAAATGAAACATCTGATCCCCTTGAATCCAAATCACTTTTTCTTTGATTTTCTTTTACTTCTATTTCTTCGTCCTTTGTTCTACAGCTCGAGTCAAATTTCCCTTTAGAAATTGAAAGAATGTGTGTGGGGTTTTCCTGCCTTAAAAAAAAAACACCCAGGCTCTCATGAAACTGCTGGCTCATGGACTAGAATATTAAGATCGAATTCAATGGCTGCCTGTCTCCAGCGGTGTGAATTGAGGGTCATTATTCCCTCTACGCCCCCAGTTTGGGGGTAACAGTCATCGCATTAGCCTCTGTGTGTGAGTCACCAAAGCTGACTTCCTGAGTAACACATCAGCTTGGGAAAAAATATGACGAAAGATTTTCACTCCTGCTCGAAGAATTAAGTTATGCATGCTCAAAGGCTTAAGTATTGGCATCTGGCTATGGAGGTGAGCAGGTCATTGCGTTTATAGGGACTTTTATCCATCCATAGTAATGGGTTCCCAGTTTCAGGCTTCCTAAAGCACGTAGAGCAACTGAGAACATCTGACCCATACGTATACACAGCTGGAGGCCCTCACCTTCCAACTTTGCTGGCAAAACATGGGCAATACTGACAAGTACAAGTTCAAGCAGGTGCCAAATCCAGGTTACCCTGGTATCGTTTTCAAGGCACATTTTAGGCTCAGTATGACTGTTTTCACAAACAGCCCACATGGACCCATTTTAAGATGAGTGTGAGTGGGTATTAAAGGGCTCGGGCTTTAAAATCAGACCGCTCTAGGCTGGACATGTGGCACCATCACCTGGTAACATTTGAGCCTCAGACAAGCCTACTAATTCTCTGAGTCTTTAGTTCCACCATCTCTAAACCAATGACAATAGAGTTGTTGAGATATGATGATTAAAAAAAAAATCATGCTTTAAAGGATTCAAATAAGAAAAGGGATCTTACTTCATTCCTGTCTCTCTGAAAGGAACAGACTACTGTGGTTTCTTGTCTGGATATATTTTTTCCATGGTTCCTAAATTATTCTGGTGACCACTGTGGTGAGCGAAGGCAGGAAGGTGTTTTGATGAGATGAAACCTTTGATCTTCCGTTGGTATGGCCCAGAATTCCTAGTGTTGCAGAGTCAGGCCAGGATAATTCAGACAGAAATTAGCTACCCACCTCGTTGTAAGAAAAAGGTAGAGAGAATGAGACAGAGAGGGTGATTGGTGCTTCCCTCAATGCCGCCACGACTGGCTCATGTCCCAAGTTGAACCACAGACACCTGAGTTGGAGATGCAGCTCTCAAGGGGGTGTTTATAGCCCTGGTGTCCTGGCTGGTGGAATTGACGACGTGAGCTATGGCGCCATCCTGTCCCCCGGCTTTCGGTAACCCCAGCTCTGGTGAGTGGAGGAGGCCTTGGTGTCCCCATCATGAAGTGTTCCGCACAGGCGGATCGCTCTCAGGAGCTCAGCCCAGGGCTGTGTCGGGGAAGTGTCTGTAAGCTCTTTAATGCATCCTGTTGTTCGTTTTAAAGGGTCTCACTGTTCTTAAAGCTCTCTCCACCACCATCATCTCCCTCTCCCTTCTTTGCCCCCTTTCTGCGTTTTTCATCTCGGGATGGGTTTCAAGCCTGATTGGAAGCCTGCTGGTGTGAGTTTGCATGGAGGAGGTGACGGCGTCGCCTGTCTTTCTGTTTGCTGCTGGCAGGAAGGCAGACATCAAAAGGCCCCAGGCTGGCTCCCCACGTGGCCCTGATCTTCCTGTATAATGTGGAGAGGAAATTAGGGCCTTCGTGCTTCCCTGGCTTAGATCATATCAATTCAGTTTTCCTCTTCACTTCATTTGTAGCTGGAGTGGCCCTTGCAGGCAGGGCTGCTGTGGGTGAGGTGGAAGGTTAGGAGCGGGAGAGGAAATGGGTTGGATGCCAGGGCTGGCGAAGGCTCCTAGAGGTTTTGGAAATGAGGGTGGAGAGAGGGCAAAGGCCATTGGAGCTGGGGTAAAGCTCTGGCCCAGAGAGGGTGAGGGCTGCAGTATTAACCCCGCGTGTCCCTGGCCTTCCCTGAACTTAGCTATTTAGTGTTCTGAATCCATGAAACAAGCAGATGGGACCTGGGGGACACTCGCTACGACTCTCCAGCCACGACTCTGAGATTCTGCACCTGATGCTGTCTCTTAAAATACGTCCTTGGCCGCCTCACTTCATCTCCAGGCCTCCTTTTTTTTTTTTTTTTTAAATTATTTGTAATTGGAGAATAATTGCTTTACAAGGTTGTGTTGGTTTCTGCCATATGACAATGTGAATCAGCCATGAGTATCTGTGTATTGCCGCCCTCCTGAGCCTCCCTCCCATCCTGGATCCCGCCCCTCTACTGTGTTGAGCTCCCTGTGTATCCAGCCGCTTCTCCCTAGCGACCTGTTTTACATATGGTAATGTGTACGCTTCAATGTTACCCTTTCAATTCATCTCAACTTTAAAAAAAAAAATTAATTTCTTGGGCTGTGTCGGGTCTTCGTTTCCTTGCAGTGCACACGCTCTGGGTGGGAGGTGCAGGCTTCGTTGCTCCACAGCAGGTGGGATCTTTGTTCACCAATCAGAGGCTGAACCTGCATCTTCTGCGTTGCCAGGCTAATTCTTAACCCGGGGAACACCAGGGAGGGCCGTCTAGGATTCCTTTTCTGGCATCTCTATGCTGGAGATTGAGGTGACTCACGAGATCATATCCATAATGGTGCTTAGCTGGTGTTTGGAGCAAAAGGGGAGCCAGAGGCAGTAAATAGGCATCTCTTTGGACGGCCTAGGGAATTCTTAATTTGATTTACTTGTTATCTTAAGCATTTTAGCCTTTGTGGGTCACGAATTCTCTCTGTTGCACTTTCCCCTCTCCCCGAACTCTAAAAATGTAAAAACTTGTCTTAGCTCATACACTGTACAGAAAACATAGTGGACTGGAGCTGGCCTGTGAGCCGTAGTTTGCCAGCCTTTGCCTTAGAGAGAGACTGATGAGGTTCAGATGCGAGCTTAGTCACTTACTAGCTGTGTGACATTGGGAAAGTAGTCTAACCTCTCTGATCATCATTTTCTCCATCTGTCAAAAAGGGCTTGTAGCTTCCCTTCTCACAGTAGTACTATAAGAAAGAGATATAGAGATGCAACACTTTGCCAGAGTGGTTTATTATTCTTAATTTGCGGCTGGGAATTTAGGGCCTGCTTGGATGAGAGCTTGGTTGGGAATAGAATTTCTTTTTTTTTTTTGGCCACAAGGTCAAAGGAGAAGCAATTTCTGAGGACTAAGCCCAGGGCCTCTCTGGGCCCAAGATGCATGAATGAACTCATTCATTCTTTCACTCACTCACCCACAAACCTATACAGAGGGTGCACACCATGTCAGATGCTGTAATAAAAATCAAAGACACAGCAGAGTACCAAACAGACCAGATTCCTGCCCACAAGAAGTTCCCATTCTAGTAGGGGGAGGGAAATGGTACACGTACAAATAAGGGCATCCCTACTACGTCAGAAGTCCATAGGACTATCAGAAGTTAAGCAGAATAGGGAAAACTGGGAAATGTTGCAGGGGGATGCTTGTTTGATGTGGGGAGATGGGCTCACGGGGAAGATGGTCTATGGTCAGAGACCTGAATGGAAGGCTGGAGGGAGACAGCCATGCAGAAGTTCGGGGGAAGAGAATTCCAGGCACAAGGAGCAGCAGGTGCAAAGGTCCTGCGGCTGCAGATAGTTGTCCATAGCAGGAGCACAGTGGGAGCCAGAACACCAGGAGCAGGTGACGAGGCCAGAGTTAAGCGTCCCTAGAGGGAGATGGTGGGACAGATATCTCAGAAGGAGGAGGCTGCGGAGGGGCTGCAGACTGTGTAGGCCTTGTAGGCCATTGTACAGTCTTTACGTCCAAGGATGCAGGGAGGCAGCCACAGTATTTGCTCACTCCCTTCTTGGTTGCTCCTTTCATTCCATTCATATCCATGTGGCTCCCACTCTGTCCCAGTTATTCTCCCCACTGTGTTATCACTCACCACCTTCTGTGCTCTTCAGGAACTCAATCCAAGTGGGAGTAGACAGCCACTCATTCAACAAATACCCCAGTCTAAGATCAGTGCCCCGAAGGATGATAGGATTAAGGCGTGCTAAGAGAAACTGAGCTGATTTGGCGATCAGGCAAGTCTGCTCAAGGAAGAGTGGAGAGGAGAGCTGGGCATTTGGCAGGTGGCAGCATCGCTCCTTCTAGGAGCTCAGAGAAACCAGGTGTGGCTGGAGGTCAGAGCACGGTGGGCGTGTGCAGCTGGAGTGGTGGGCCAGCACGCCCCATGCCTCATGGGCTGGGCATGGCTCCTCCTTTTTCCTGAGTGCCAGGCAGCCTCCCAGCTGGGCCCAAGATGCATGAATGAACTCATTCATTCTTTCACTCACTCACCCACAAACCTATACAGAGGGTGCACACCATGTCAGATGCTGTAATAAAAATCAAAGACACAGCAGAGTACCAAACAGACCAGATTCCTGCCCACAAGAAGTTCCCATTCTAGTAGGGGGAGGGAAATGGTACACGTACAAATAAGGGCATCCCTACTACGTCAGAAGTCCATAGGACTATCAGAAGTTAAGCAGAATAGGGAAAACTGGGAAATGTTGCAGGGGGATGCTTGTTTGATGTGGGGAGATGGGCTCACGGGGAAGATGGTCTATGGTCAGAGACCTGAATGGAAGGCTGGAGGGAGACAGCCATGCAGAAGTTCGGGGGAAGAGAATTCCAGGCACAAGGAGCAGCAGGTGCAAAGGTCCTGCGGCTGCAGATAGTTGTCCATAGCAGGAGCACAGTGGGAGCCAGAACACCAGGAGCAGGTGACGAGGCCAGAGTTAAGCGTCCCTAGAGGGAGATGGTGGGACAGATATCTCAGAAGGAGGAGGCTGCGGAGGGGCTGCAGACTGTGTAGGCCTTGTAGGCCATTGTACAGTCTTTACGTCCAAGGATGCAGGGGAGGCAGCCACAGTATTTGCTCACTCCCTTCTTGGTTGCTCCTTTCATTCCATTCATATCCATGTGGCTCCCACTCTGTCCCAGTTATTCTCCCCACTGTGTTATCACTCACCACCTTCTGTGCTCTTCAGGAACTCAATCCAAGTGGGAGTAGACAGCCACTCATTCAACAAATACCCCAGTCTAAGATCAGTGCCCCGAAGGATGATAGGATTAAGGCGTGCTAAGAGAAACTGAGCTGATTTGGCGATCAGGCAAGTCTGCTCAAGGAAGAGTGGAGAGGAGAGCTGGGCATTTGGCAGGTGGCAGCATCGCTCCTTCTAGGAGCTCAGAGAAACCAGGTGTGGCTGGAGGTCAGAGCACGGTGGGCGTGTGCAGCTGGAGTGGTGGGCCAGCACGCCCCATGCCTCATGGGCTGGGCATGGCTCCTCCTTTTTCCTGAGTGCCAGGCAGCCTCCCAGCTGGGCAAAACAAAAAAATGACACAGTCACATATGCAAATGTGACAAGATTGCTTTGGCTGCTCCCTTGGATGGGGAGTGAAAGGAACGGCAGGGCCACCTGTTAAGAGGCTATTATGCGGTTGCTAAGCTGAAACATGATAGTTGCTTTGCCCTATTTACAACACCCAAGACACGGAAGAATCTAAACATCCATCAACAGATGAATGGGTAAAGAGGGGGTGCTATTGTATACACAATGGCATACTACTCCGCCATAAACGAGAAGGAACTCGTGCCATTTGCAGCAACAGGGATGGACCTGGAGATGGTCATACTAAATGAAGTAAGTCAGGCAGAGAAAGACAGATGCCATATTATATCACTTCTATGTGGAATCTAAAATGTGGTGCCAATGAACTTATTAAAAACAGAAGTCGACTCACAGACATAGAAAACAATCTTATGGTTACCAAAAGTCAGGGGATAGTCAGGGGAGGGAAAAATTAAGAGTTTGGGATTAGCCAATACAAACTACTATAAATATGAAATAGATGGACAGTAAGGTCCTACTGTATAGCTCAGGGAACTTTTAGTATGTCGTGATAAACTATAATGGAAAATAACATGAAAAAAAATTTCTATCTATCTATCTATCTTTGTCTGTCTATCTATCTATCTAACTGAAGCACTTTGCTGTATACCAGAAACTAACACAACACTGGGGCTTTCCTGGTGGCTCAGGTGGTAAAGAGTTTACCTGCAATGAGGAAGACCCTGGTTTGATCCCTGGATCTGGAAGATCCCCTGGAGAAGGAAATGACAACCCACTCCAGTATTCTTTCCTGGGAATTTCCCATGGAAGAAGGAGGCTGGTGGGCGATGGTACATGGGGTGGCAAAGAGTCAAACATGACTGACTGCCTGACACTTAGCATTATAAATTAACTATGCTTTAATGAAAAAAATAAATCAAAGTACAGTTGCTTGGATGAGAGTGGAGACAGGGAGGCTGGAGATTGGTGGATGGATCCTAGAATATTTTGCAGGTAAGACTGGGAAGATGGTGGAAGATGAGTCAGGGGCATAAGGGGAAGAAGGGATTAAAGTGCCTCTGAGGTTTGAGATTTGTGGCCCCAGGTGAAGGGCAACCAGGGGGTTGGCAGGAGGGTGAACGCCGTGGCGGTTCCCACTGCTGGCATCTGCAGGAAAAGGCACCTGGGAGGTGAGGATCACGGCTTGGTTCCCCTCTCAGAGCCTGGCTCCTGACCTGATCGACAGCAGGTGTGGGGTTGGTGTGGCAGTCTTTGCCTCTGAGGGTCAGGATAGAATCCAGCAACAAAGAGAACTAACGAAAGTGGAGGGCCATTCAAGTTGAGTTTGGAGGTGATGGGAATAATGCTCAAAGTGTCTGGTGATGGTGGTGGGGAGGTGGTGTGGTTCTTCAATGAACAATGAAGAGGTGAACATGACTTTACCCATCAGTTTTTCAAGGTGACTTTTTTTGTGGTTGAGGGGCTACACCACACAACATGTGGGATCTTCGTACCCACACGAGGTATGGATCCACACCCCTGCAGTAGAAGAGCGAGTCTTAATGGTTGGATTACCACTGAGGTCCTTCTCGAGGTCCATTTTGATGGCCTTAGGTCCCCTCCTTCTAGGCTTTCCCTCCAGCCTCTTTCGCTGTAACGGTCCCCACATCCCCTTTAAGACCCCATTTCCACAGTTCACTTGGAAAGAGACCCTCCAAGTTCCTTCTAACCTGAAACCTCTGCACATCTTGTCCCTTGGGTTGTGGGTTCCTGTCCACCCCACCCCACTCCACCTTGGTAACTGCCTCTTGTCCTTCTGTGCCTCTTACCACCTGCTCAGTAGCCTTCCCAGGGCCCCTGGCCCGAGCTATTCATTCCCACAGCGTCCTGTGCCTGTCCTGTGTGTCCTGCGATGAATTCCTTATTCTTGTCCTTTTCTCTCCCTCTTAGTAGTCTGTGGTCTCCCCTTTTCCCGAAACTGGACCAGCACACAGATGCGTTCGATGATCAGTTACTGAATGAATGGATGGGTGGATGGGGTTATGCAATCTTAGGGCTGAATGAGCCACCAACACACTCATCCTTCCAAGAGTGTTTCAGAAAGAGGAGAGTTTTGCTCTACACTCCCTTGGCATATCTGCATTTTATGAGATGAAATAAACCTTAGTCTAATGGAATGCACCTCCTGTAATGGAGAAAATATTTTAAAAATATTAAATGCCTGTGGTTTTCAGTTGGGCCCAGGAGGGGTGAACGCCGTGGCGGTTCCCACTGCTGGCATCTGCAGGAAAAGGCACCTGGGAGGTGAGGATCACGGCTTGGTTCCCCTCTCAGAGCCTGGCTCCTGACCTGATCGACAGCAGGTGTGGGGTTGGTGTGGCAGTCTTTGCCTCTGAGGGTCAGGATAGAATCCAGCAACAAAGAGAACTAACGAAAGTGGAGGGCCATTCAAGTTGAGTTTGGAGGTGATGGGAATAATGCTCAAAGTGTCTGGTGATGGTGGTGGGGAGGTGGTGTGGTTCTTCAATGAACAATGAAGAGGTGAACATGACTTTACCCATCAGTTTTTCAAGGTGACTTTTTTTGTGGTTGAGGGGCTACACCACACAACATGTGGGATCTTCGTACCCACACGAGGTATGGATCCACACCCCTGCAGTAGAAGAGCGAGTCTTAATGGTTGGATTACCACTGAGGTCCTTCTCGAGGTCCATTTTGATGGCCTTAGGTCCCCTCCTTCTAGGCTTTCCCTCCAGCCTCTTTCGCTGTAACGGTCCCCACATCCCCTTTAAGACCCCATTTCCACAGTTCACTTGGAAAGAGACCCTCCAAGTTCCTTCTAACCTGAAACCTCTGCACATCTTGTCCCTTGGGTTGTGGGTTCCTGTCCACCCCACCCCACTCCACCTTGGTAACTGCCTCTTGTCCTTCTGTGCCTCTTACCACCTGCTCAGTAGCCTTCCCAGGGCCCCTGGCCCGAGCTATTCATTCCCACAGCGTCCTGTGCCTGTCCTGTGTGTCCTGCGATGAATTCCTTATTCTTGTCCTTTTCTCTCCCTCTTAGTAGTCTGTGGTCTCCCTTTCCTGAAACTGGACCAGCACACAGATGCGTTCGATGATCAGTTACTGAATGAATGGATGGGTGGATGGGGTTATGCAATCTTAGGGCTGAATGAGCCACCAACACACTCATCCTTCCAAGAGTGTTTCAGAAAGAGGAGAGTTTTGCTCTACACTCCCTTGGCATATCTGCATTTTATGAGATGAAATAAACCTTAGTCTAATGGAATGCACCTCCTGTAATGGAGAAAATATTTTAAAAATATTAAATGCCTGTGGTTTTCATCCAACTCCTCTATATTAATAATGTTGTCCACAGCCATTCCCCCATGATTGCTCCAATGAAGAGTGAATGTCACCTTGGGAATGAATATGATATGAGGTAGGAAATGTCCAGGCTGAACAAGAAGGGGAAATAGAAAGCCCTTTCCTGGTAGGGGAGAGGTGAAAGGAAAATGAAGGGCATAGTTGTGTACAGGATGTGAGCATTGGGCCACTGGGGTTCTGACCGCCCTCCTAAGGGAGGAAATGCTGGGACCACAGCTTCTTCATACACGACAGCTTGAATATCCAGATGGCATAGATCACTGGGAAGCTTTGGTTTTGGGGGGAAAGCTCATACCAGCAGCTGCCCTGCAGAGGGTGTCAGCGAATACTCAGAAGGCACTCTGTGGCTAAGTCACCTCTCCCCAGTCACTAGACAGGACTATTTTAATTCCGTGGAGATGCTTTAAACTGAGAAAAAGGAGTTGTCTTTAAGTAGCAAGTTTATCTGTTCCTGAACCAACCACCTAAGACGTATCTCCAGTGGCAAGAGGCTTGGGGAAATGAGAAAATCAATTATATAAAATAAAGCTTCTACCTTTTCTGTGTACATCAAAGTAGTAGTATGATTGAAGCTGCGACCCTCTGCCTTCCCACCCTGTAATAGTAGAACCTTGTGCTCAGTCGTATCCAGCTCTTTGCAACCCCATGGACTACAGCCCACCAGGCTCCTCAGTCCATGGGAGTCTTCAGGCAAGAATATTGGAGTGGCTTGCCATGCCCTCCTCCAGGAGATCTTCCTGACCCAGGGATTGAACCAGGGTTTCCTCAGGTGGATTCTTTACCAGCTGAGCTACCAGGGAAGTCCACTCTCTGCTCTTACTAGGAGTTAAATTTTATTTCCGTCATGACTTGACCCCTTTGAAAATGTTTTATGGTCATATCCTAAAACAATGGCAAGGCAATTTAACTGAATCCTTTTTTTTAAGTGCATACTCACATTTGATGCAGAATGATAATGCTTCACACTCACAAGAGAATGTCGCATCTTCAAAGTACTCTGCTACCATTAAAAGCCATAGTTGATGAAGATAGATTCACGTTCTTTTGTGTTATGCTGGATCACATCAGATTGAATTTGGAGGGGACAAAGAGTACAGGCGCACTTAAAGTGCTGAAACAGGCTGAAAAATAGGCCCTAAGAGACTTCAGGGTAGCTCTCATTTCCATCCAAAATCCTCCCCAATGTGTCCTGGTCATGCCTTCTTCTTATATCCTTTTGTGGGCAAGATAGAGTATGCTACGCTGCAGTAACCAACAATGCCCTGACTTCAAAGGCTTAAGATGTCAGAAGTGGGAGACTTCTCTGGTGATCCAGTGGTTAAGACTCAGTGCTTCCACTGAAGACGGTGAGATTCTTGGTAGTGGAATAAGATTCTGCATGACACGTGGCATGGTCAAAAAAAAAAAAGCGTCAGAAGTTGATTTCTGACTCATGCTACAGATCCAATGGATCACCTGGGGATCTGCTGCATTCTCCTCTGCACAAGGGATCCGAGATATATGTGTGGCCAGCATTTGAAATGATGACAAATGTCATTCAAACAGAAAGAGGGAGTGTGGGCAATTACATATAAACTGGCTCTTTAAAGCTTCCACCTGAAATTGGCATCTGCCACTTCTCGTCACAATTCATCAGCAAACAAATCACACAGCCACAGCTGTTGCAAGCTTGAGTCCCATCACAGCCTCCTAAATCTTTCTCTTGAACCTGGTCACTTACCTTCTCCTCTGTGTCTACCATCACCACTGGCCTCTCTCCTCCCCTATACTGGAACCCCAGTCCGATTTCCTTAAATTCATGCTTGTTTCTTTTTCCAGATCTGCTGTCCATACTCCAATGGAGTCAAGTTGTCAGTATGCAAATGTGATTTCATCGCCCTTACCTCAACGTAAACCAGGTTTAGTGATCTACATTTGATGGCCCATGATACCTTGAAAATTTAATTTTTGGCAAGGCAATTTAACTGAATCCTTTTTAAGTGCATACTCACATTTGATGCAGAATGATAATGCTTCACACTCACAAGAGAATGTCGCATCTTCAAAGTACTCTGCTACCATTAAAAGCCATAGTTGATGAAGATAGATTCACGTTCTTTTGTGTTATGCTGGATCACATCAGATTGAATTTGGAGGGGACAAAGAGTACAGGCGCACTTAAAGTGCTGAAACAGGCTGAAAAATAGGCCCTAAGAGACTTCAGGGTAGCTCTCATTTCCATCCAAAATCCTCCCCAATGTGTCCTGGTCATGCCTTCTTCTTATATCCTTTTGTGGGCAAGATAGAGTATGCTACGCTGCAGTAACCAACAATGCCCTGACTTCAAAGGCTTAAGATGTCAGAAGTGGGAGACTTCTCTGGTGATCCAGTGGTTAAGACTCAGTGCTTCCACTGAAGACGGTGAGATTCTTGGTAGTGGAATAAGATTCTGCATGACACGTGGCATGGTCAAAAAAAAAAAAGCGTCAGAAGTTGATTTCTGACTCATGCTACAGATCCAATGGATCACCTGGGGATCTGCTGCATTCTCCTCTGCACAAGGGATCCGAGATATATGTGTGGCCAGCATTTGAAATGATGACAAATGTCATTCAAACAGAAAGAGGGAGTGTGGGCAATTACATATAAACTGGCTCTTTAAAGCTTCCACCTGAAATTGGCATCTGCCACTTCTCGTCACAATTCATCAGCAAACAAATCACACAGCCACAGCTGTTGCAAGCTTGAGTCCCATCACAGCCTCCTAAATCTTTCTCTTGAACCTGGTCACTTACCTTCTCCTCTGTGTCTACCATCACCACTGGCCTCTCTCCTCCCCTATACTGGAACCCCAGTCCGATTTCCTTAAATTCATGCTTGTTTCTTTTTCCAGATCTGCTGTCCATACTCCAATGGAGTCAAGTTGTCAGTATGCAAATGTGATTTCATCGCCCTTACCTCAACGTAAACCATTTCATTGGCTTTCCATTGCTCTTAAAACACAACCCCTCCCTGCCAGGGACTCCCCCGGTGGTCCAGTGGTTATGACTCCCCACTTGCACTGTGGGGAGCATGGATTCAATCCTTGGTTGAGGAACTACAATCCCACAGGGTACACAGAACGGTCAAAGAAAGACACCTACATTAAAAGAACAGAACAGAACAGACACAGACACAGACATTCTCCTCCCCATTTCCCACCAGCCTCATTTCTAGTCTCATTTCCCATTTTTTTTCTTTTTTTTTTTTACATTTTTTTTTCCCATCATGCCTCTGTTATTTATATTTATTTTCATCCATCTTTTTATTTTTCAGCCTGTGTGGGACTCCCATTGCAGTGGCCTCTCTTGTTGCAGAGCACCAGCTCTAGGCACATGCGCTCCAAAGCGCTGCCTCTTAATTGGACCCACTGGCCCAGCTGCTCCTCGGCATGTGGGATCTTCCAGGGCCAGGGATCAAACTGGCGCCCCTTGTACTGCAAGGTGGACTCTTTACCCACTGGACCACCAGGGAAGCCCCTAATTTCCTGTTTAGAATAAACAGGAGAATCCTTCTAAGTTCTTGAATCACAGGATCTATGCCTTTGCCATTTTTCCCATTAGGAGTGATCCATCCTTACCCCTCCAGGTAATACCTAATCATGCTTCACCTCCTAGTTAAGTATGCCTTCTCTAGGGAACTCTCCCTGTTGACCCTTGGCGAGCCTACTCTAAATCTCTCTTGTATAACACTCTCTGCAGTAAGAACTCTATTTATATGTATGATTCAAGGACTCTAAGATACAGGAGGGCATGGGCCTTGTTTGCTTATTTTTAAAAATACTTATTTATTTAACTTATTTATTTGACTCTGCCAGGTCTTAGGGCAGTACGTGGGATTTTTAATTGCAGCATGCGAACTCTTAGTTGCGACATGTTAGTCCCCTGACCAGGGATTGAACATGGACCCTTGAGCATTGGGAGCACAGAGTCTTAGCCACTGGACCACCAGCTGAAGTCCTCTTGTTTTATTTTTGTTCGGCTATATATTCCCACAGCCTAATAACACAGTGCTTTGTACTCCGATAATATTAATTGAATGCATGAATTTATCTCGATTTGTTTTTTCATACCTATTTTCCCAAATGTCCAGTTTAGGTCAAAGACAAATCCTTTTGTACACTTTCCTTATGATGTTTATCTTATGCTTCCTTATGCTACAATCATTGTGAATTAGTCTTTCCTTCTTCCATGGTGCCTAGGGTATTCAGAGCCTTGCCTATCATAGACACTTACCATATGGTTGTTACCTTGAACTGAAGTGGTGAAACTCATCTTTTCTGGCTTTGATGCAGAAAGAAGACCGCATGACGGCACTATCATACTCCACAGGGTCTGGCTCTGCCCATCTCCCTGATGCCATGGTCATCTCGTCCTCACCCCATTCATCCCTTTCTAACTCAGGTCTTTGCACAATCGTCTCCCTCAGTTAACTCAAATCTCTTCATAAAGTCTTCTTTTTTTTTTTTTAATATTTATTTATTTATTTATTTTGGTGGGGATGGGGTGGGGAGGGAGGGGGCGGGCGGGCCACTTCTATTGGTCCTTCATTTATCTATTTTCGCCCATCTTTTTGTTCTTTGGCCCGTGTGGGCCTCCCATCATAGTGGCCTCTGTTGTCGCAGAGCGCCAGCTCTGGGCGCATGCGCTCCAGAGCTCCGGCTCGGTAATTGGACACATGGGTCCAGCCGCTCCGCGGCACGTGGGATCTTCCCAGGCCAGGGATCGAACCGGCACCCCTTGCACTGCAAGGCGGTGTCCTTACCCACTGGACCACCAGGGAAGCCCTCATAAAGTCTTACCAGTCAAAAACGGCATACTTTTTTTTATTTTTCTATTTTCTTTTTTAAAGTTTTCTCAGCTTTCTTTCCTTTTTTAAAACATTACTTATTTTTGACTGTGCTGGGTCTTTGTTGCTACATGAGTGTTCTCTAGTTGCAAGAGCCACAGCTGCTCTTTGTTGTGGTGGCTGGGCTTCTCACGGTGGGAGCTTCTCTGGTTGCAGAGTACAGGCTCTAGGGTGCCCTGGCTTCTGTACTTGTAGCATGTAGGCTCAGGAGTTTTGGCTCTGAGGCTCTAGAGTACAGGTTCCATAGTTGTGGCTCATGGGCTTAGTTGCTCCTCGGCATGTGGGATCTTCCTGGATCAGGGATCCAACCCATGTCTTCTGCATTGATAGGTGGATTCTTTGCCACTGAGCCCCCAGGGAAACCTCCCCCCCTCTGCTTTCTAAATTGTTTGTTACAGATTTTATAAGGCCATGTTATCTATTTAATTTCTGACCCTTCATTGGGTCGTATAGTCCCTGAGGGTGGGAGCCATTGCTTCTCACCACATCGTCAGCCACTGGAACAGTACGTTTGGCACAAAATCAATGAACACCTGTGAATAAAAGAAGATTAGCAATAAAGGTGTCAATAAACCGGCTAGCTTTGTCATTGGGGGATATAATTAAGAGAATTCACTTGATCGTTTGATATTTTGGCTAGAGCATAGCAGGTATTTTCCAGCTGTTCCAGTAGGAAGAGTTGGGGTGGCCTTCCAAATTTCAACCTATTCCTCTTTCCCTTTTTGCCTTTCTTTCTGTCTCTGACTCTCACTTTCTCAACCAGTGAAAGCCACATACATATAGACACATACCTCTCCTCAGAACAGCTTTATTAGGTCATTCGCTGAAGTGATGGAAAGTTGATGCTCTTTGATTTCCTTCTTCATGTGTTGTCGATTTCAAAGTCATTAAGTTCCTCCCAAGAAAATAAAGTATGAATTTTGCAGTTTTCTGAGAATTATTGGAACCAGGTCTTCAACATGAGATATGAGTCTATAAATATTTTCAATCCTTAAAGCAGTAATTACATCTTGGTGCTGATTCCCACGTAAATGTTTTCATATTTCTACCACATGCAATGTTGGAGTGTACACAGTTTTCTTTTTTCTTTTTTTTCCTTCAGAAAAGGCATATAAAATACAAATCTTTCTACTTCAAAGTGGCAGCAGAGGAGTTAGAGTTCTAAATATTCTCTGATTTGGAATGGTGTTCCACTAGCATGAAACCAACATTTCATCAAAGTGGTTTGCTTCAATCAGGGTTGTATGGTGAGATATAAATTATAAATCATATCTTCTGTTTTACATGGGAAACGGGAGCTCTGAGGTGGATCATGCTCAAACAGATGGACTTGAGGTAGTTTCATGTCTTCTGCTGCTTATGTTTTGCTTCTAATGTCATTTTCAAAGATTCCATCATTAACTTCAGAGGCGCTCAGGCAAGGAAATTTCAACAACTAAATATGGGTTTTGGCAAAGGTTCCAGCTGCCAAACAAGGCAGGGTGGCCTGGCGTGCCTGGGCAACGTAGACCAGAGGGGTGGATACCGGAAAGGGGGAACAGCAGGGGACCCAGAAGGGCCATCCCCTGCTGCCCGCCCCCCTCCATTGCCTTCTCAGCTCCCCTCAGACAGGGAGTGTCAGGAAAGGAATGTAGAACTGACTTCGAGGTCCAAGCTTATCTGTATCCCGTTGATTCCACTGGGCTCCAGTTTTCCAGCTATTTAGGACTTGGAAGCAGGAATAGGAGGAATTTGGACTGGGTCAGGGCTGACTGGTTGTGATTCTGAAAGTGTTCTACCTCAAACTGAGATTTAAACTTGGGGCCCAGACCTGATCAAACTCTACTTGAGACTTTAACCCATGTGGCTTGGGCCTGAACCCAGCCAAAACCCTGTTTCGGACTTGAACCCACGTGGCTGAGGCTTAACTCCAGCCAAAACCCTACTCTTGAGCAATCTTTGAGTTAAAATCACTCACCCAACACCTGGACCCACTGAGGCTCAGGTTCTTTGTGTCTCAATGTGGAAGGAATTCAGCGAGAGGCAGAGTGATAGGCAAGAAGAGGATTTATTAGGATAGGACACTTGTAAGAGGGGCAAGCAGGCAGGTGGGAAAGTCCTGCTGCTCCCCCGATTGGGTGGGCAGCAATATATATATGGGAGGGTAGAAGACCGCCTCCTTCGTGTAGACGTAGACGTAGACGTAAGGCATACATCATTAGCTCCTCCTTCCCCAGCTCTTCCTGCTTTATTGGATAAGGAGCAGCTTTCTTGAGTTATCGTTAATTTACTGGCCTCCCAACTTTTCCCAGGCTTTACCCTTCTACCTACAGCCGCCTCTTAGGTTTTTCCTTGCCTACAATCAGGGTTGTATGGTGAGATATAAATTATAAATCATATCTTCTGTTTTACATGGGAAACGGGAGCTCTGAGGTGGATCATGCTCAAACAGATGGACTTGAGGTAGTTTCATGTCTTCTGCTGCTTATGTTTTGCTTCTAATGTCATTTTCAAAGATTCCATCATTAACTTCAGAGGCGCTCAGGCAAGGAAATTTCAGCAACTAAATATGGGTTTTGGCAAAGGTTCCAGCTGCCAAACAAGGCAGGGTGGCCTGGCGTGCCTGGGCAACGTAGACCAGAGGGGTGGATACCGGAAAGGGGGAACAGCAGGGGACCCAGAAGGGCCATCCCCTGCTGCCCGCCCCCCTCCATTGCCTTCTCAGCTCCCCTCAGACAGGGAGTGTCAGGAAAGGAATGTAGAACTGACTTCGAGGTCCAAGCTTATCTGTATCCCGTTGATTCCACTGGGCTCCAGTTTTCCAGCTATTTAGGACTTGGAAGCAGGAATAGGAGGAATTTGGACTGGGTCAGGGCTGACTGGTTGTGATTCTGAAAGTGTTCTACCTCAAACTGAGATTTAAACTTGGGGCCCAGACCTGATCAAACTCTACTTGAGACTTTAACCCATGTGGCTTGGGCCTGAACCCAGCCAAAACCCTGTTTCGGACTTGAACCCACGTGGCTGAGGCTTAACTCCAGCCAAAACCCTACTCTTGAGCAATCTTTGAGTTAAAATCACTCACCCAACACCTGGACCCACTGAGGCTCAGGTTCTTTGTGTCTCAATGTGGAAGGAATTCAGCGAGAGGCAGAGTGATAGGCAAGAAGAGGATTTATTAGGATAGGACACTTGTAAGAGGGGCAAGCAGGCAGGTGGGAAAGTCCTGCTGCTCCCCCGATTGGGTGGGCAGCAATATATATATGGGAGGGTAGAAGACCGCCTCCTTCGTGTAGACGTAGACGTAGACGTAAGGCATACATCATTAGCTCCTCCTTCCCCAGCTCTTCCTGCTTTATTGGATAAGGAGCAGCTTTCTTGAGTTATCGTTAATTTACTGGCCTCCCAACTTTTCCCAGGCTTTACCCTTCTACCTACAGCCGCCTCTTAGGTCTTTACAACCACCTAACTATTCCATTCTGTCCCTATCAATTCTGCTGTCTTAAGGTGTTAAAGGTCAAAATGCTCTTTGTTGAAAAGCCCCCTCTTGACTTTTCTGGGAGTCCAGTGGTAAAGAACCAGCCTGCCAATGTAGGGTTAGATCCCTGGTCTGGGAAGACCCCTTATGTTGTGCAGAGACTACGCCCACCACGTGCCACCACTACTGAAGCTTGTGTGTGAGAGCCGAGGATGCCACAAGAGAAGCCACTGCCATGAGAAGCCCATGCACCGCAATGAAGAGTAGTTTCCACTTGCTACAACTAGAGAAAGTCTGCACAAAGCAATGAAGACACAGTGCAGCCAAAAATAAAAACAAAAATATTAATAATAAAAAGAAAGATTCCATGCTTCATACGTAAGGGGCAGGGGTTCTGTCCCTGGTTGTGGAGCTAAGATCCCCTAGGCCACAAGGCCAAAAAAAAAAAAAAGTCCCCTCTGTTGGTTTCTGCTGTAAAAACAACCACAGATGGGGAGGCTTTATACAACAGAAACCTATTCTCTCACATTCTGGATGCTAGAAGTCCAAATTCAAGGGGTGAACAAGAAACTCTACTCCGTGTTCCGTGGTGACCTAAATGGGAATTAAATCCAGAAAAGAAGGGATATATCAAGCAACTCCAGTGTTCTTGCCTGGAGAATTCCATGGACAGAGGAGCCTGGCAGGCTATAGGACATGGGGTCACAAAGAATCAGACACAACTGAGTGACTCTTACTCACTCATATATATAGATGATTCACTTTGCTGTACGGTAGAAATGAATGCAACAATGTAAATCAATTCTATTTCAATTAAAAGCATGTGTACTTAATGTACTACATTCCTTTCCCACTCCTGCAGAAATGCAGACGCTCCCGTCCAGCCTGGGTCTCTGAGAAATTAGGAGGAGTAGATCTCCCTTGCTGACCAGTGAAGTCAACTTCCTGTTTTAACTGATAGGGACAGAATAGTTAGGTAGTTGTAAAGTCCTAGTAGGGGTTTGTGGGTAGAAAGGTAAAACCTAAGAAAAGTTGGGAGGCCAGTAAATTAACGATAACTCAAGAAAGCTGCTCCTTATCCAATAAAGCAGGAAGAGCTGGGGAAGGAGGAGCTAATGATGTATGCCTTACGTCTACGTCTACGTCTACACGAAGGAGGCGGTCTTCTACCCTCCCATATATATATTGCTGCCCACCCAATCGGGGGAGCAGCAGGACTTTCCCGCCTGCCCTCTTGCCCCTCTTACAAGTGTCCTATCCTAATAAATCCTCTTCTTGCCTATCACTCTGCCTCTCGCTGAATTCCTTCCGCGTTGAGACACAAAGAACCTGAGCCTCAGTGGGTCCAGGTGTTGGGTGAGTGATTTTAACTCAAAGATTGCTCAAGAGTAGGGTTTTGGCTGGAGTTAAGCCTCAACCACGTGGGTTCAAGTCCCAGACAGGGTTTTTTGGCCGGGATTGAGTCCTGACCACATGGATTCAAGTCCCAGACTGGGGTTTGGCTGGACTGAGTCCTAGCCATGTGGGTTTAAGTCCCAAGTAGGGTTTGATCAGGTCTGAGCTGCGGCCATGTGGGTTCAAGCCTCAAGCAGGGTTTTGACCTGGGATGAGTCTGAGTCACATGGGTTCAAGTCTCAAGTAAGATTTGATCAGATCTGGGCCCCAGGTTTAAGTCTCAATCCAAGGTAGAACACTTTCATAACCATTCCAAGATGCTTGTTTTTGCAGCATCGATCTAACCTCACCTGACTGATATTCATTCCTTCTTCACTTTTCTAGCTCCTGCAGCCAGGATAACACCTGACGTATTATGAGCCCTCAGCAACTTTCCGATCTTGTGCCCAAGCTGCACGTGGCAGGCTTCAAAAAGCCCTGAAAAAAGGGTACAGAATAGTTAAGTCAATTCTATTTCAATTAAAAGCATGTGTACTTAATGTACTACATTCCTTTCCCACTCCTGCAGAAATGCAGACGCTCCCGTCCAGCCTGGGTCTCTGAGAAATTAGGAGGAGTAGATCTCCCTTGCTGACCAGTGAAGTCAACTTCCTGTTTTAACTGATAGGGACAGAATAGTTAGGTAGTTGTAAAGTCCTAGTAGGGGTTTGTGGGTAGAAAGGTAAAACCTAAGAAAAGTTGGGAGGCCAGTAAATTAACGATAACTCAAGAAAGCTGCTCCTTATCCAATAAAGCAGGAAGAGCTGGGGAAGGAGGAGCTAATGATGTATGCCTTACGTCTACGTCTACGTCTACACGAAGGAGGCGGTCTTCTACCCTCCCATATATATATTGCTGCCCACCCAATCGGGGGAGCAGCAGGACTTTCCCGCCTGCCCTCTTGCCCCTCTTACAAGTGTCCTATCCTAATAAATCCTCTTCTTGCCTATCACTCTGCCTCTCGCTGAATTCCTTCCGCGTTGAGACACAAAGAACCTGAGCCTCAGTGGGTCCAGGTGTTGGGTGAGTGATTTTAACTCAAAGATTGCTCAAGAGTAGGGTTTTGGCTGGAGTTAAGCCTCAACCACGTGGGTTCAAGTCCCAGACAGGGTTTTTTGGCCGGGATTGAGTCCTGACCACATGGATTCAAGTCCCAGACTGGGGTTTGGCTGGACTGAGTCCTAGCCATGTGGGTTTAAGTCCCAAGTAGGGTTTGATCAGGTCTGAGCTGCGGCCATGTGGGTTCAAGCCTCAAGCAGGGTTTTGACCTGGGATGAGTCTGAGTCACATGGGTTCAAGTCTCAAGTAAGATTTGATCAGATCTGGGCCCCAGGTTTAAGTCTCAATCCAAGGTAGAACACTTTCATAACCATTCCAAGATGCTTGTTTTTGCAGCATCGATCTAACCTCACCTGACTGATATTCATTCCTTCTTCACTTTTCTAGCTCCTGCAGCCAGGATAACACCTGACGTATTATGAGCCCTCAGCAACGATTTGCCAGATCAATAATGAATGAAGACAGAGTCCTTATCTTCCAAAGGGAGCAGTTGTCACGTGAGTCAGTTGAGTAGGGAGGGCTGAGAGTGGGAATAGAGCTGGGGCTAAGGGTGGGCTGGCTGCAGAAGCAGAAGGTCTCACTCCTGAACTGGAAGGCTGGTGCCTGTCCAGTCCTGTCTCCTGGACTGGCTGAATGTTTAAAATATAACTCTCTGGATATTGACGTTAGCAGTGCCTTGGTGGCTCAGCTTTTTTTTTTTTTGGAAAGTCAGAAAAAAGAACTCATACTTGACCACTGAGATAAAATGAGACAGAGGAATCAGCAAGTGATGAACAATCCATTCCCCTCTGCAATTTCTTCTTTCTCGTAGCTTAATTAATTATTTTTTTAATTTAAAATTAATTATTTTTTTAAAATTGAATTCATTTAGAATATTAGTTTCAGGGATTCTACCCCAGTAAAATGTATTACATGATTCCCTGTGTGTGCAATATATCCTTGTCACTTATCTGTTTTATACATAGTAGTTTGTATCTCTTATCCCTACCTTGTCCTCCCCTGCTCTTCCCTCTCTCCAGTGGTAACCATTAGTTGGCTTTCTTTATCTGTGAGTCTCTTTCTGCTTGCCTATACATTTGTCTGTTTTGTTTTTCAGATTCCACATATAAGTGCTATAATACTGTCTTTCTCTTTTTCTGTCTGCCTTTCACCAAGCATGATATCCTCTAGATTCATCCATCTCAGGGTTTTATTTATTTTTTTTTATGATTTTTTTTAATTCCTAGAAATTTACTGGTAGTTTATTTATAAGGACATCTACAAAGATTTAGCAAGAAGAATATATTTCAACCTTGCTTATAATATCAAAAAATTGGAAATGACTTTATAGGTTAATTATTTTTTATGATTTTTATGTAGTTATTTTTGGCTGTCTTGGGTCTTTGTTGCTGTGTGCAGGCTTTCTCTTGTTGTGGTGAGCCAGGGACTCTCTGTCGTTGCAATGGATGGGCTTCTCATTGTGGTCTCTTCTGTTGCTGAGCAGGGGGCTCGGGAGCGTGGGCTTTCATAGTTGTGGCTCCTGGGCTCTATGGGTTTAGTTCCTCTGAGGCATGTGGGATCTTCCCAGGCTAAGGATCGAACTGGTGTCCCCTGAAATGGCAGGCGGACTCAACCACTTGACCATCAGGGAAGCCCATTGTTCTTACCTATCCACAGGCTCCTCCTATCATTTAGTCTGCAGTTGTGGTGAGTTGTTACTATCAGCTTCTGTTGAATTGGCACCTTTCAGGTCTACTAGATCCTTCTACTTTTCTATATACTCATTCTATTGATTTTTGAGAGTTTGATACTGAAACCTCAACTAAAAATCTTAATTTATTTACTTAAAAATAATTGTAATGTATCATGGCACTATATGTAGCTTTGTTCTGTATTTTCCAAGTCTCCCATGGATGCATTATCCATACTTTAATTATTTAAAAACCGAAATAAACCAGTTTGTCACAGACCACTGGCTTCGTCAAGGCCACATGGTGAATTGGTGTCAAAATTAAGATTGAATCTAATTCTCTGGGTCCACAAGATTCTAGGAAGTGTCTTGCAAAGCCACACAGGCTTTTTAAAAAACCAGGTTCATGTTGATTGGTTTTGCTTCAAATCAAAACCAATTAGATACAAGAGTCAGAAACATCAGGCGGACAACTGCCTTCTCAGGACCCCTCAAGACCCTGCTCGCCCTGACTTGCGTGGATGAAACAGACCTGACTCTAGCCTGCATGCTGAGCAGACGTCCTAACAGTCTGCCATGCCGGTTGCACATAATCAATGTTGTCGGTGTTTGTGCAAGAATCTCTTAACACCAGAAGCCGAGGAGGCAGGTGGATAAATTTGCAGTGCGGGGGAAGGCAGGCAAGCCTACCAGGTATCTGTTACTCAGAGAGAGATGAAAGAGAAATCAGCAGACCCTTTTCAAAGCTGAAAACAGCCTGCATCAAGCGAATGACCAGCCAGCTGGGTGACAGGAATTTCTTCCACTGTGGTTGACCGGACCAGGGAAACTTCTCTGGGTTGCTTGTGTTAACAGGCTGTTAATGATTGATGCGGGGGCCTTTTATGTCACCCAGTGAAAGGCAGAAACAAGGGGCTGACTTTGGAGTTGATGACTAGACCAGCACTTGTTCCGTGCAAAGGCGGAATTTTAAAACATTTATGTTGGCTGAGCTTGAACCGGGCTACACAACAGCTCGTTGGAGGAATGAAGCGATCTTGTCTGGTGTTCGCCTTCCTTTGTTCTTTCACTCAGACATTAAAAATACAGCAGGCTAAAAGGAGAAAATAAATTTCAAAGATCCTGCTAGATGTCAGGTGCAAAGAGGAGGCGAGACGTGGGGGTGAATTTGCTAAACAGAGCAAGCGGGTAGGGTGTGGAGTAGATTCTTTGGAGATAGAGACAGAACTCTGTCCTGGCTCCTTAGAGCCTCCTTGGGGTATCTCTTAAATATGGACCTAGTGCACTTTCCTGGTGGTTCAGTGGTAAAGAATCTGCCTGCAATGCAGGAGACTTGGGTTTGATCCCTGGATTGGGATGATTCCTCCCTGAAGGAGGAAATGGCAACCCACGCCTGTCTGGGAAATCCTATGGACAGAGAAGCCTGGTGGAGTATAGTCCATGGGTCACAAAAGAGTCAGAAATGACTTAGCAACTAAACAACAACATCAACAAGTGTATCTGCCACTCTATTTGCTGGGGTGGGGTTTTATACAGAGCATTCTAGTGTGCTCTCATGAAATAGCTATCTTCTGTGTTCTTGGCTCTGAGCATGGGGTGGTGTTGGATATTCAAAACAATAAACTCACTTATTGATGTATAATATAAGTACAGAAGAGTACTTTCTGGAAACCCCAGATGTGCCCCTTTATATACGTGTTCATCAGTGGAATACACCCATGTAACTGCCACTTGCATCCGTGAACAAAATATTAGTTTGGGCACATTGTCTCCAAAGAGCCAAAATTAATTTTTTTTGGACCTCTCTTACCATTCCAGATCAGATTCTCACATACTTTGATAATAACTAAGGTGGTCACATAATTTAGCTTCCCAATTGGGAAAACTTTGGGGTTGGGGGGCGTTTTCCACTGTGTTACCGGACCAGGGAAACTTCTCTGGGTTGCTTGTGTTAACAGGCTGATTGATGCGGGGGCCTTTTATGTCACCCAGTGAAAGGCAGAAACAAGGGGCTGACTTTGGAGTTGATGACTAGACCAGCACTTGTTCCGTGCAAAGGCGGAATTTTAAAACATTTATGTTGGCTGAGCTTGAACCGGGCTACACAACAGCTCGTTGGAGGAATGAAGCGATCTTGTCTGGTGTTCGCCTTCCTTTGTTCTTTCACTCAGACATTAAAAATACAGCAGGCTAAAAGGAGAAAATAAATTTCAAAGATCCTGCTAGATGTCAGGTGCAAAGAGGAGGCGAGACGTGGGGGTGAATTTGCTAAACAGAGCAAGCGGGTAGGGTGTGGAGTAGATTCTTTGGAGATAGAGACAGAACTCTGTCCTGGCTCCTTAGAGCCTCCTTGGGGTATCTCTTAAATATGGACCTAGTGCACTTTCCTGGTGGTTCAGTGGTAAAGAATCTGCCTGCAATGCAGGAGACTTGGGTTTGATCCCTGGATTGGGATGATTCCTCCCTGAAGGAGGAAATGGCAACCCACGCCTGTCTGGGAAATCCTATGGACAGAGAAGCCTGGTGGAGTATAGTCCATGGGTCACAAAAGAGTCAGAAATGACTTAGCAACTAAACAACAACATCAACAAGTGTATCTGCCACTCTATTTGCTGGGGTGGGGTTTTATACAGAGCATTCTAGTGTGCTCTCATGAAATAGCTATCTTCTGTGTTCTTGGCTCTGAGCATGGGGTGGTGTTGGATATTCAAAAACAATAAACTCACTTATTGATGTATAATATAAGTACAGAAGAGTACTTTCTGGAAACCCCAGATGTGCCCCTTTATATACGTGTTCATCAGTGGAATACACCCATGTAACTGCCACTTGCATCCGTGAACAAAATATTAGTTTGGGCACATTGTCTCCAAAGAGCCAAAATTAATTTTTTTTGGACCTCTCTTACCATTCCAGATCAGATTCTCACATACTTTGATAATAACTAAGGTGGTCACATAATTTAGCTTCCCAATTGGGAAAACTTTGGGAGTGAAAATGTACCGTGGACATAAATTGGACTTGGCCTGACGATTGTAAATAGTGCTGCAATGAATGTTGGGGTTACATGTGTCTTTTGAGGAGGGAGGCTCAAGAGCGAGGGGACAGCTGTGTAATGAGGGCTGCTTTGCCTTGTGGTATGGTAGAAATCAACTCTACATTGAATGGCAATGTTCCTCCAATGAAAGAACAAACAAAAAAACAGATTGTCCCAGGAAGTGAGAATGTGTGTTCTCTGTACCAATAACAAGAGTACACATTTATAGAGCTCTGTGCTCTTGAGTATCCCTTTGGTACTGCTGTGCTCCATCTTTTTCCTCCTCTTCTCTCCCTGTTCTATGATCCAGGAAGTGGATTCTTATTACAACATCTCTGTATTTCATTGCCCTTTGGTTTCAGCCAATGAGAAGTCCAGTAGGAGATCATAAAGTGGGAGGAGAGAGAAGCAGGAATGTCTTCCCTGCTCCCTCCCTACCCTGGTGCAGTGTCTCTGGCTGTGGCTTCCCCCTTTCACAATTACAGCTCCTGCCTGGGTGACCCTTGTCCAAGCCCCAGCCTCTCTGGCTTCCGGTAGCACATTTTCCTCTCCTTGCCTGTCAGCGCTAAGAGATGGAACAGTGTTTCTCTACTGCTAGTCTTTAGGTGCCTCAATATCCCACCACGGTTCCCATCTCTGCCCACAGCTTTTGAGTCATTCCTTCATTGCAGCTTTTTGAGTTTCAACATTCCTTCCCCTTCGCAGTTTTCTCATTGGAACACCTGCTTCTGTGTTCTTGGCTCTGAGCATGGGGTGGTGTTGGATATTCAAAACAATAAACTCACTTATTGATGTATAATATAAGTACAGAAGAGTACTTTCTGGAAACCCCAGATGTGCCCCTTTATATACGTGTTCATCAGTGGAATACACCCATGTAACTGCCACTTGCATCCGTGAACAAAATATTAGTTTGGGCACATTGTCTCCAAAGAGCCAAAATTAATTTTTTTTGGACCTCTCTTACCATTCCAGATCAGATTCTCACATACTTTGATAATAACTAAGGTGGTCACATAATTTAGCTTCCCAATTGGGAAAACTTTGGGAGTGAAAATGTACCGTGGACATAAATTGGACTTGGCCTGACGATTGTAAATAGTGCTGCAATGAATGTTGGGGTTACATGTGTCTTTTGAGGAGGGAGGCTCAAGAGCGAGGGGACAGCTGTGTAATGAGGGCTGCTTTGCCTTGTGGTATGGTAGAAATCAACTCTACATTGAATGGCAATGTTCCTCCAATGAAAGAACAAACAAAAAAACAGATTGTCCCAGGAAGTGAGAATGTGTGTTCTCTGTACCAATAACAAGAGTACACATTTATAGAGCTCTGTGCTCTTGAGTATCCCTTTGGTACTGCTGTGCTCCATCTTTTTCCTCCTCTTCTCTCCCTGTTCTATGATCCAGGAAGTGGATTCTTATTACAACATCTCTGTATTTCATTGCCCTTTGGTTTCAGCCAATGAGAAGTCCAGTAGGAGATCATAAAGTGGGAGGAGAGAGAAGCAGGAATGTCTTCCCTGCTCCCTCCCTACCCTGGTGCAGTGTCTCTGGCTGTGGCTTCCCCCTTTCACAATTACAGCTCCTGCCTGGGTGACCCTTGTCCAAGCCCCAGCCTCTCTGGCTTCCGGTAGCACATTTTCCTCTCCTTGCCTGTCAGCGCTAAGAGATGGAACAGTGTTTCTCTACTGCTAGTCTTTAGGTGCCTCAATATCCCACCACGGTTCCCATCTCTGCCCACAGCTTTTTGAGTCATTCCTTCATTGCAGTTTTCTCATTGGAACCCTGCCCAGTGAATTCTGTTTCCTACCAAGAGCTTGACTGATACAAAGGCTTGCAATGAGCCACCACTTCACCCACATCAGCTCATGATATGTTTACAATCATTACGGCTCAGCTGGCAAAGAATCCACCTGCATTGCAGGAGACCCCGGTTTGATTCCTGGGTCGGGAAGGTCCCCTGGAGAAGGGATAGGCTACCCACTCCAGTATGCTCAGGCTTCCCTTTGTGGCTGAGATGGTAAAGAATCTGCCTGTGATGTGGGAGACCTGGGTTCAATCCCTGGGTTGGGAAGATCCCCCGGAGAAGGGAAAGGCTACCCACTCTGAGAGTCTTGCCTGGAGAATTCAATGGCTTGTCCATGGGTCACACAGAGTTGGACACGACTGAGCGACTTCACTTTCATGAAGTAGTGACCACTGTTATCCCCATTTCATAGATAAGGAAACTAAGAACAGAGGTTTTAAATCATATACCAAGGCTCACCAAATAGGAAGATGTGGAACTGAGTCTTATAGAAGTGACTGGAATCTCAGGACAGTGAGACGGATTTTACTCAGAATGGCCCTCAAAGTGATGAGGCCCCTGATCACATCCTATAATGACCAGGTGGCTCCCAGGAGTTCAGTGCAAATCTTGAAATTCAGAGAAGAGATTCAAATAAGAAAAAGACTCAGGCTGGCTTTCATTAGACAAGAAAAGCATCGACTGGTCTACCTTCTTGTTTTTTTGAGCTATTGCTTTAATGTTATAGAGCAGTAAGGTCACCAGACATGCAGCTTGGGCACCTTCTGGGAATTTGTTAAAAATGCAAAAGTCCAGGCTCCACCCCAGACCTACTGTCTTGGATAATCTGCACTGGGGCCTACCAACCTGGAGTGTAAGAAATCATCCCCAGGGGATACGGATGCACTGGGCTTTGGGGTTCTTAGCTTCCTGCCTGAGGCCTGGCACTGTCTGGCCCTCAGAGTTCCCTGGAATTTCCCAAATTCTTTCTTTGTCTGATGGGATTGAGAATAAGTGAAAAGATGACATCAAAATCCTAGGACCCCTGCCTTCCTGCTTCCCCAGTGGATGCCATCTCTATTTGTGCAGCTGTTGAAATCACCGAAGCAGTTGTTCATGAATATTTCAAGGCCTCTGACAAATCCCAAGTCTGATTAACAGAGCACAGAGGGAGGAACCCCAGAACTGGCTGTCCTTTCAGGCTGTTGCAATAGAACTATTTATTTATTCCCTGAATCCTTGTGGGGCCCCCAAATCTGGAAGGAGGAAACTTTGGTCAACCCAGAGCCCGTGTCTGATGAGGGGTAGAGGTTATGGGTGATCTTCTCTGAGAAGTTTCTAGAGAAATAGTGATGGGGACATTCTCAACACTTTGATTTACATGGGGCTATATTACTTGGTAATAGCTTACAGAAACTGAACTAAAGGAGGAACAAGGACTGTTGGAAGGTGTACCAGTTAGGGTTCAATCAAAGAAACAGAACCAGTAGAAGCTACCTATTAAGAGCTTTCTTACAAGGAATTGGCCGGCTATGCACGTCCTAAATCTTGAGGATAAGCTGTCAGGAAGGCTGGCTGGAGCTCTTAGGCATAGGCTGAAGTTGTCCACAGGCAGAATTTCTTCTCTTCTAGAAAGCCTCTGTCCTGTTCTTAAGGCCAGTCACCTGATTGAATTGGGCCCAGATTATCTAGAATAATCTCCCTATCGAAAGTCAACTGATTAGGGACTTTAATCACATCTACAAAATTCCTGCATCATACCACTGACATTATTTGATTAAATATCTGGAAACTATAACCTAGCCACATGGACACATAAAACTGACCATCAGAGGAGGGCATGGAGTTGTTTCAAGAATAAAGGAAAAGCTACACTTAAAAGAATCAAGGATTCTTTTAAAATCGAGGTCATATGGAATGCTTCTTCAGGGAATCCTAGTTAAAGAGAAGTATTTCAAATAATTTTGACCTCATATGATTTCTCTCTCAGTCATGATTCTTGGATTAAGGTGATACCTTCAGTTTCCTCTTTCGCTCTGTACATTTGCTCTCTCTCACAGGGAGAACACTGGCTACCAACAATTTTGATATATTGACTCATTTGCCCTATCCTACAATACACACAAAATCTTTTTGGATTGACCACATAGATACTTCAGTGGATAAAAGATACTTTAAATAAAGTTCAAGATTTCTTTCTTTTCTTTTTTTTGTTCTTAGATTATATCCCACTATACTGAACAGCTAGAACACTATATTCAAAATTTGCTACAAGTATGTTTTGTATAAGTGTTATATGGTGTCAATGGTTATATTATCATTGTGATATATAGTTCAGTTCATTCATTTCTGTTTGATTTCAGTGTCAGCGTTTACTTTCTAAACCCTTTCAAATTTAATTCTGTTTGTTTAAAATCTGGAAGGAGGAAACTTTGGTCAACCCAGAGCCCGTGTCTGAATTTTCTTCTCTGAGAAGTTTCTAGAGAAATAGTGATGGGGACATTCTCAACACTTTGATTTACATGGGGCTATATTACTTGGTAATAGCTTACAGAAACTGAACTAAAGGAGGAACAAGGACTGTTGGAAGGTGTACCAGTTAGGGTTCAATCAAAGAAACAGAACCAGTAGAAGCTACCTATTAAGAGCTTTCTTACAAGGAATTGGCCGGCTATGCACGTCCTAAATCTTGAGGATAAGCTGTCAGGAAGGCTGGCTGGAGCTCTTAGGCATAGGCTGAAGTTGTCCACAGGCAGAATTTCTTCTCTTCTAGAAAGCCTCTGTCCTGTTCTTAAGGCCAGTCACCTGATTGAATTGGGCCCAGATTATCTAGAATAATCTCCCTATCGAAAGTCAACTGATTAGGGACTTTAATCACATCTACAAAATTCCTGCATCATACCACTGACATTATTTGATTAAATATCTGGAAACTATAACCTAGCCACATGGACACATAAAACTGACCATCAGAGGAGGGCATGGAGTTGTTTCAAGAATAAAGGAAAAGCTACACTTAAAAGAATCAAGGATTCTTTTAAAATCGAGGTCATATGGAATGCTTCTTCAGGGAATCCTAGTTAAAGAGAAGTATTTCAAATAATTTTGACCTCATATGATTTCTCTCTCAGTCATGATTCTTGGATTAAGGTGATACCTTCAGTTTCCTCTTTCGCTCTGTACATTTGCTCTCTCTCACAGGGAGAACACTGGCTACCAACAATTTTGATATATTGACTCATTTGCCCTATCCTACAATACACACAAAATCTTTTTGGATTGACCACATAGATACTTCAGTGGATAAAAGATACTTTAAATAAAGTTCAAGATTTCTTTCTTTTCTTTTTTTTGTTCTTAGATTATATCCCACTATACTGAACAGCTAGAACACTATATTCAAAATTTGCTACAAGTATGTTTTGTATAAGTGTTATATGGTGTCAATGGTTATATTATCATTGTGATATATAGTTCAGTTCATTCATTTCTGTTTGATTTCAGTGTCAGCGTTTACTTTCTAAACCCTTTCAAATTTAATTCTGTTTGTTTAAAATAGTCACAAGGTTCAAACATCAGAACCTCATTTAAAAGGGTAAAGTCTCCGTAAAGTCTCCTTCCCACTTCCTGTCTTTTGTCCTTTTCCAGTGCATCATGATAGGAAACCATTTTCACTCGTTTCTGGTTTATCTTTCCTCAGTTTCTTTTTACAAAATTACAATATATATATATATATATATACATATATATATATATATATATATATATATATATATATATATATATATATATATATACTATATATTTTTTCCAATTCTTCATGGTTCTTATACAAAAGTTAGCATATTATATACATTAATTTCAAACATTGTGGTAAAAATACATACCCCAAACCTATCACCTTAGCCATCTTAAGTGTCTAGTTCAGTACTGTTAATTATATTCACATTGATGTGCAGTGAAGCTTTAGAACTTTTCCATCTTACCAAAGGAAAACTCTATACCCGTTCCTTTCCCTCTCCCGCCAGCCCTTGGCAGCCACTGTATTTACTGTTTATATGAAACAGACTAGCCGTCCTGTTGAGCCAAAGGCGGGGAGACCAGTGAGGGCGACGGGCTTTCAGTGTCTCAGTTGTCACAGCAACAGGCGGAGTGGAAATATCATCATAGTGATGCGGAAGAAAACACAGAGACTTTGGGCTCTCGTGGGGGAATCCGACCCCCAAAAAGTAAATATATGAAAAGAAAAAAAAGGGCAGTGAGCATAAAATCCATGAGAAGAGATAAAATAGACTGAGATGGGAATTGAGGGGAGAATCGAAGGAGGTGTCTATTCAAAAGAGAGAGAAAGAGCTCGCCAAGAGGAGAATGGAGTGGGAGGGGATCGTACAGGGTGGTGGGAACAGTATGTTCAAAGGCCCTGAGGCAGGAACATGTGGGCTATGCTGGGGAAACCTAGCAAGAGCATGTGGGTTTTCCTCTAAGCAGCTCCCTCTGTTCGTCTCCCATTTCACATGCCTATGCTTGTGTTGCCTTAGCTCCCGTGGAGCTGTTTTGTTCTTCGGGATAGAATGTGGAGCCATTTCTTAATTGCTCTATATTTAGCTTTGTTTAAAAATCTATAATTTAAAAACCACCAGGGGCTGGGCTGTTTGTTTAAAATAGTCACAAGGTTCAAACATCAGAACCTCATTTAAAAGGGTAAAGTCTCCGTAAAGTCTCCTTCCCACTTCCTGTCTTTTGTCCTTTTCCAGTGCATCATGATAGGAAACCATTTTCACTCGTTTCTGGTTTATCTTTCCTCAGTTTCTTTTTACAAAATTACAATATATATATATATATATATATATATATATACATATATATATATATATATATGTATATATATATATATATATATATACATATATATTTTTTTTCCAATTCTTCATGGTTCTTATACAAAAGTTAGCATATTATATACATTAATTTCAAACATTGTGGTAAAAATACATACCCCAAACCTATCACCTTAGCCATCTTAAGTGTCTAGTTCAGTACTGTTAATTATATTCACATTGATGTGCAGTGAAGCTTTAGAACTTTTCCATCTTACCAAAGGAAAACTCTATACCCGTTCCTTTCCCTCTCCCGCCAGCCCTTGGCAGCCACTGTATTTACTGTTTATATGAAACAGACTAGCCGTCCTGTTGAGCCAAAGGCGGGGAGACCAGTGAGGGCGACGGGCTTTCAGTGTCTCAGTTGTCACAGCAACAGGCGGAGTGGAAATATCATCATAGTGATGCGGAAGAAAACACAGAGACTTTGGGCTCTCGTGGGGGAATCCGACCCCCAAAAAGTAAATATATGAAAAGAAAAAAAAGGGCAGTGAGCATAAAATCCATGAGAAGAGATAAAATAGACTGAGATGGGAATTGAGGGGAGAATCGAAGGAGGTGTCTATTCAAAAGAGAGAGAAAGAGCTCGCCAAGAGGAGAATGGAGTGGGAGGGGATCGTACAGGGTGGTGGGAACAGTATGTTCAAAGGCCCTGAGGCAGGAACATGTGGGCTATGCTGGGGAAACCTAGCAAGAGCATGTGGGTTTTCCTCTAAGCAGCTCCCTCTGTTCGTCTCCCATTTCACATGCCTATGCTTGTGTTGCCTTAGCTCCCGTGGAGCTGTTTTGTTCTTCGGGATAGAATGTGGAGCCATTTCTTAATTGCTCTATATTTAGCTTTGTTTAAAAATCTATAATTTAAAAACCACCAGGGGCTGGGCTGGTAATTCAGCTTCCATGGTCCATTTACTCGTTGGCCTGTGCTGCTGAGCCAGCCCACCAAGGTGACAGCGAGTGCTAGTCACGATGGAAATATTTGTTAGCAGTGTTCTGCTCCCCCAGAGCTGGTCCGGGTCTAGTTGCCAAACCCCAGAACTAATCTCAGGGCCCCTTAGTTTAGTTTCCTGCAAAGGGGGGTTGGAGAGGTACAGAGGAACAGCTGGGGCCTAGTGGAGGGGTGGTGAGCAGCATCCCAGGTCCTCGATCCATTCAAGTCTGGGCTGGGCTATTTATTTTCAGTTTATTTCTGTATGTTTTGGTCTTGCCAGTGACATGTGGGATCTTAGTTCCCTGTTGTTGTTAAGTTGTTCTGTCATGTCTGACTCTTTGCGATCCCCATGGACTGTGGTCCTCCAGGCTCCTCTGTCCATGGGATTCTCCAGGCAAAAATACTGCAGTCAGTAGCTGTTTCCTTCTCCAGAGGATCTGCCCGACCCAGGGATCAAACCCACATCTCCCGCACCAGCAGGCAGATTCCTTACCACCGAGCCACCAGGGAAGCCACATACTGTTACTATCTACATGTATACAATGGTGAGTAAATAAGCGCCTCCTTTAGTGTGACTGGAGTTCTGAGCTCCACAAGAAAGATGCTAGCATTGAGCAGGCAATAAATAATGTATTACAAAACAATCATTTATTTCTTTCCCTCTAATGGCTAGTAGCTTGCCTGTTGCATAAAATCCATGAGAAGAGATAAAATAGACTGAGATGGGAATTGAGGGAGAATCAAGGAGGTGTCTATTCAAAAGAGAGAGAAAGAGCTCGCCAAGAGGAGAATGGAGTGGGAGGGGATCGTACAGGGTGGTGGGAACAGTATGTTCAAAGGCCCTGAGGCAGGAACATGTGGGCTATGCTGGGGAAACCTAGCAAGAGCATGTGGGTTTTCCTCTAAGCAGCTCCCTCTGTTCGTCTCCCATTTCACATGCCTATGCTTGTGTTGCCTTAGCTCCCGTGGAGCTGTTTTGTTCTTCGGGATAGAATGTGGAGCCATTTCTTAATTGCTCTATATTTAGCTTTGTTTAAAAATCTATAATTTAAAAACCACCAGGGGCTGGGCTGGTAATTCAGCTTCCATGGTCCATTTACTCGTTGGCCTGTGCTGCTGAGCCAGCCCACCAAGGTGACAGCGAGTGCTAGTCACGATGGAAATATTTGTTAGCAGTGTTCTGCTCCCCCAGAGCTGGTCCGGGTCTAGTTGCCAAACCCCAGAACTAATCTCAGGGCCCCTTAGTTTAGTTTCCTGCAAAGGGGGGTTGGAGAGGTACAGAGGAACAGCTGGGGCCTAGTGGAGGGGTGGTGAGCAGCATCCCAGGTCCTCGATCCATTCAAGTCTGGGCTGGGCTATTTATTTTCAGTTTATTTCTGTATGTTTTGGTCTTGCCAGTGACATGTGGGATCTTAGTTCCCTGTTGTTGTTAAGTTGTTCTGTCATGTCTGACTCTTTGCGATCCCCATGGACTGTGGTCCTCCAGGCTCCTCTGTCCATGGGATTCTCCAGGCAAAAATACTGCAGTCAGTAGCTGTTTCCTTCTCCAGAGGATCTGCCCGACCCAGGGATCAAACCCACATCTCCCGCACCAGCAGGCAGATTCCTTACCACTGAGCCACCAGGGAAGCCACATACTGTTACTATCTACATGTATACAATGGTGAGTAAATAAGCGCCTCCTTTAGTGTGACTGGAGTTCTGAGCTCCACAAGAAAGATGCTAGCATTGAGCAGGCAATAAATAATGTATTACAAAACAATCATTTATTTCTTTCCCTCTAATGGCTAGTAGCTTGCCTGTTTCCCTTTGAATGGATCTATTTCTTACACTCTAGCTCTCAAAAAACAGAAAAGCTGGCCTTTCTAAATCAGAACACTGATTATGGAGGGTGCTTTGCCAGGTTCGCAGGGGCTGCAAAGTGTGTAGAAAGGTTATGCTGGTCAGCGCTGTGCAGGGTGGGTGATTATCTATTCACACAAGACTCCCTCAGAACAATCCAGAAAGAGAAGCCTCAAAGACACACTTGAAAGGTGACGGTAAGACCGGAATGCATCAGCCAACGTGTGAGGGACACCATCGCCCTGTTTCCCCAATTATGGGCCTGATGCGAGTCTGAAGCGAGAGCTCTTTGTATAGAAACCTGGAACGCAAATCTGCGCGGGAGCCTACAACACTTCCCCCTCCCTGCACCCCCCACCCCGCCCCCGCCCTTGCCACCTGATGGAGAGGTTTCTGTACTTCAGCAGAACCTGGAGGCAGGAATGACACTCCGTTCACATCACTAATGAATCCACAGCTGGGCATCTCAGACGCTCACCTCCTTACCTCCTCTGCCTACGTCTCCCCAGTCCCTGCCCAGCAGCTTGGGGACGGTCCAGCCGTTGCTGCTGGGCTGAGTGACAGGGTGTCTGCCTTCATGCAGCTGCACCCATGATGTGAAACAGAGGCAGTTCCAAGATTTGAACCCAAGAGCGCTACCTCCAATGCCCACATTCTTTCCACTAAGAAAATCTTCTGGCCTTCTGATTGTTTAGGAAAAGAAAAGCTAAGTCGGTAGTCTGGTGTTCAAGGTCTCAGCTTCCCTGGCCCTTCGCCTATCTGCCAGCATCTCCAATCTGAACATTTTAGAAAATACTGCTCAGTGCGCAGAGGATCTGCCCGACCCAGGGATCAAACCCACATCTCCCGCACCAGCAGGCAGATTCCTTACCACCGAGCCACCAGGGAAGCCACATACTGTTACTATCTACATGTATACAATGGTGAGTAAATAAGCGCCTCCTTTAGTGTGACTGGAGTTCTGAGCTCCACAAGAAAGATGCTAGCATTGAGCAGGCAATAAATAATGTATTACAAAACAATCATTTATTTCTTTCCCTCTAATGGCTAGTAGCTTGCCTGTTTCCCTTTGAATGGATCTATTTCTTACACTCTAGCTCTCAAAAAACAGAAAAGCTGGCCTTTCTAAATCAGAACACTGATTATGGAGGGTGCTTTGCCAGGTTCGCAGGGGCTGCAAAGTGTGTAGAAAGGTTATGCTGGTCAGCGCTGTGCAGGGTGGGTGATTATCTATTCACACAAGACTCCCTCAGAACAATCCAGAAAGAGAAGCCTCAAAGACACACTTGAAAGGTGACGGTAAGACCGGAATGCATCAGCCAACGTGTGAGGGACACCATCGCCCTGTTTCCCCAATTATGGGCCTGATGCGAGTCTGAAGCGAGAGCTCTTTGTATAGAAACCTGGAACGCAAATCTGCGCGGGAGCCTACAACACTTCCCCCTCCCTGCACCCCCCACCCCGCCCCGCCCTTGCCACCTGATGGAGAGGTTTCTGTACTTCAGCAGAACCTGGAGGCAGGAATGACACTCCGTTCACATCACTAATGAATCCACAGCTGGGCATCTCAGACGCTCACCTCCTTACCTCCTCTGCCTACGTCTCCCCAGTCCCTGCCCAGCAGCTTGGGGACGGTCCAGCCGTTGCTGCTGGGCTGAGTGACAGGGTGTCTGCCTTCATGCAGCTGCACCCATGATGTGAAACAGAGGCAGTTCCAAGATTTGAACCCAAGACGCGCTACCTCCAATGCCCACATTCTTTCCACTAAGAAAATCTTCTGGCCTTCTGATTGTTTAGGAAAAGAAAAGCTAAGTCGGTAGTCTGGTGTTCAAGGTCTCAGCTTCCCTGGCCCTTCTCCTATCTGCCAGCATCTCCAATCTGACACAGATAGCCTCTGCATTTATCATTTCTGGAATGTTCTTTGAACTACCTTGCAAATACTCTTTATCTGGAATCCTTGTCACTCATTTCTCCTCTCTTATGCTGCTCATGGCTTATCATATGCTCTGGGAAATCTGCCCTCTCCTCTTCATTGTGGAATATATAGCCTGGTCCTGTACTTGACCTTATGCTTGGCCGAATCACCCCACCCCCGTACATCATGGAGCACAGCAATAGCAATATCCCTTTCTCTGTGTAGTTCTTCTTTTTTGTTGTTGTTACAATTTTTTTGGCCTCTTTTATTGATTTTTTATTCATTTATTTTCTTTTTTTGGGGGGGGATTGGGGAGGGAGAGGGGCAGGCGGGCCACTTCTATTGGTCTTTCATTTATCTGTTTTTCACCCATCTTTCTTCTTTGGCCTGTGTGGACCTCCCATCGCAGTGGCCTCTGTTGTCTCAGAGCACTGGCTCTGGGCGCATGCGCTCCAGAGCTCCAGCTTGGTAATTGGACAAATGGGTCCAGCCGCTCCACGGCACTTGGGATCCTCCCAGGCCAGGGATCGAACCGGCGCCCCTTGCACTGAAAGGCGATGTCCTTACCCACTGGACCATCAGGGAAACCCTCATTTATTTTCATCCATCGTATTCTTTGGCCCGTGTGGGCCTCCCATCGCAGTGGCCTCTCTCGTCACAGAACACCAGTTCTGGGCGCATGCACTCCAGAGTACTGGCCCATAATTAGACACACTGATCCAGCTGCTCCTCGGCATGTGGGATCTTCCCGGGCCAAGGACCGAACTGGCACCCCTCCTTGCACAACAAGGCAGACTCCCCACCCACTGGACCACCAGGGAAGCCCCTCTCTGTAGTTCTCAATCAGCTGTTACACTTGGCCTAGAAGAAGTGGGTTGGTTCTAGTCCCAGTTTTATTCTTTGTAAACATCATGATGCTTGGCAATTGATAATTACTTCCTAGCCTCACTTTTCTCATTTGGATGGAACTTACAACGTGTGGTCTGTTAACAGAGTTCTCCAAGGTGGGGGCAGAGACAATAAGATAAGTCATTGAAAACCAAGTTTTAAACTTGTTAAGTAAGTTGTATTATTATAAATATTAATTGTTTTGAATTTTCCTCCATCACACTTCACCCAGCAAAGGTTCCTGTGAAAAAGAGGTCAGAGAAAGTATTTTCCCAGTTTTTATAGATGGGAAAACAGGAACCTATAAAGGCTGAGTGACTGATTTAAAGAGGAAACAGAAATAGAAACAGAGACCTGAGAGAGTCTTTAACTTCCTGACTTTTTGCCTTTTTGTTAGATTACAGGTTCCTTTAAGAGCCCTCCTGTTCTTATTCTCAGAGAAATAACACTTTTAAGAACTCAAATGTGGAAAGCTTATGATGAGTGTGTATTTTGCACCAGAAAGAAATGCAAAGGTTTGGACTGCCTCAGGAAGTCTTAGTTTCACCCCAAGAAATTGAGCTTCTGTAAGAAGTTAGAGAGGAGGCAAGAATGATCAGTGATAGGGCTGGTGGGCTGCCTGCCCGTTTGCCTGCTGCAGCACTGACCAGCTGGACTATGTCAGGCGTGTTGATTACCTGCCTTATATCTTGGTTTCCTCATCTATAAAGAAGTATCTCTGAAATCTTAATACTTGAAAAGTGCTCAGAACAATGGTTCAATTACTACTACTGTTCATTTCCATTAACAGGTGTTTGATAAAAGCCTACAAGGCATTAGGTATTGTTTTAGTCACTGGGCATAAGGCAGGGACCAGAACAGAGGCCCTGCCTTCATGGGGCTTCTAGTCACAACGGCAGACAAAATAATAATCATCATCATAATAAATCAGTGAATAGAAACATTGTAAAGTCATTTAGTCGGCTTTTCTTACTGTCATTTTTAAAGATTATTACAGTTTTCATTTGATTATATTGGCAGAGAATATGAACATTTATTGGGTCGTTGATTCTGACTTCTAAAGACGCATCTCCTAAAGATCCTGATTTTATATCAGCGTTTCATAGCTAATTGCTCACTGGAAAATAGCCACCCAAGAGACAATTCTACTGTGGCCTGAAATTATTATAACACCAGTTTAGGTTTGTGATACTAAATGGAATAAACTCAGGGTTTGCTTAAATTAGGGCTTCAAACCTAAGTGACCGCTGAGGCCAGGTGAGTCGTGTACACAGGGGTGGAAGGCTGGAACTGAGAGAGGAGACGGCTGCCACGTGGAGAAGTAGACCCAGTGCTGCCGGATCTTCTGGTGTTTTTCAATATGGGACAATTCAGAATTTTTTTCTGTGAAATTTCCTGAGTTTATTTAGTGACAACATATTCACCTTTAAAATGAAACCCTTGGGTTGAGCCAAAGTGTCAATTAAACAAAACCGTTCTGTAGGCCAAGTTCAGCCTGAGAACCACCAGTTTGCAAAAATCCTTGATTAACATCATTGCATATGATTTTCAACTTTGTCCTAAGCCGCCTGGCTTCTTTGTATTTGCTTTGTTTTGTTTTCGCCTGGCCTTTTGAAGACACTCAAATGTGGAAAGCTTATGATGAGTGTGTATTTTGCACCAGAAAGAAATGCAAAGGTTTGGACTGCCTCAGGAAGTCTTAGTTTCACCCAAGAAATTGAGCTTCTGTAAGAAGTTAGAGAGGAGGCAAGAATGATCAGTGATAGGGCTGGTGGGCTGCCTGCCCGTTTGCCTGCTGCAGCACTGACCAGCTGGACTATGTCAGGCGTGTTGATTACCTGCCTTATATCTTGGTTTCCTCATCTATAAAGAAGTATCTCTGAAATCTTAATACTTGAAAAGTGCTCAGAACAATGGTTCAATTACTACTACTGTTCATTTCCATTAACAGGTGTTTGATAAAAGCCTACAAGGCATTAGGTATTGTTTTAGTCACTGGGCATAAGGCAGGGACCAGAACAGAGGCCCTGCCTTCATGGGGCTTCTAGTCACAACGGCAGACAAAATAATAATCATCATCATAATAAATCAGTGAATAGAAACATTGTAAAGTCATTTAGTCGGCTTTTCTTACTGTCATTTTTAAAGATTATTACAGTTTTCATTTGATTATATTGGCAGAGAATATGAACATTTATTGGGTCGTTGATTCTGACTTCTAAAGACGCATCTCCTAAAGATCCTGATTTTATATCAGCGTTTCATAGCTAATTGCTCACTGGAAAATAGCCACCCAAGAGACAATTCTACTGTGGCCTGAAATTATTATAACACCAGTTTAGGTTTGTGATACTAAATGGAATAAACTCAGGGTTTGCTTAAATTAGGGCTTCAAACCTAAGTGACCGCTGAGGCCAGGTGAGTCGTGTACACAGGGGTGGAAGGCTGGAACTGAGAGAGGAGACGGCTGCCACGTGGAGAAGTAGACCCAGTGCTGCCGGATCTTCTGGTGTTTTTCAATATGGGACAATTCAGAATTTTTTTCTGTGAAATTTCCTGAGTTTATTTAGTGACAACATATTCACCTTTAAAATGAAACCCTTGGGTTGAGCCAAAGTGTCAATTAAACAAAACCGTTCTGTAGGCCAAGTTCAGCCTGAGAACCACCAGTTTGCAAAAATCCTTGATTAACATCATTGCATATGATTTTCAACTTTGTCCTAAGCCGCCTGGCTTCTTTGTATTTGCTTTGTTTTGTTTTCGCCTGGCCTTTTGAAGACACTGCAGTTTCCTTCCTTTGGTCTGCCTCTTTTCCTCAGCACTTTCTGTGGCAGCTGTCCTTACAAGGGATTTTCTGGGCTAGATTGTTGTACCCCCAGACAGGCTGGTGAGCTTGGGTAGTGGAATCCTCTCCACCACAGCCTTCTTTTTATCAGGTCTTAGAATCCATCTGGAACTTCCCCAGGTGGCACTAGTGGTAAAGAACCCATCTGCCAATGCAAGAGACATAAAAGACGTAGGCTCAATCCCTGGGTTGGGAAGATCTCCTGAAGGAGGGCATGGCAACCCACTCCAATATTCATGCCTGGAGAATCCCACAGACAGAGGAGCCAGGCGGGCTACAGTCCATGGGGTTGCAAAGAGTTGGCCACAACCGTGATGACTAAGCACAGCACAGGGTCCATCTAAGTTGGGGGAGGGGGGGGGGAGAAGAACTCAGTCCTGCTTTCCCAACTTTAATAATCACTGACTCTTTGTACTTTCCATCCTTCTGGTGGTGTTTGTTTTCTTTGCATGTTAATATATCCCACCGAAGAATACTTAGCTCCAAGAGGGAGCAAGCATGGGGCATATATACAGAAATATTCACAGTCCTTCTGGCCTAAGACGGATGAAATCGAACCCCTAGGGCCTCCTCTGCTTACCCTAGACTTCCAGGAGACTTTAGCTCTTTTGTTTTCCAAAGATGACAGGATTAGAGTAACTGGTCACCCAGTTCCAGAATATGATCAGCCACACGGCTGAGCCGGGCTCAGTTCTGCGCCGATGGTGAGTGACTGGCAGAGAACCTGGGGCCAGGCCTCTCCACGAGTGTAAGCGAGTCTTTATTCCTTTGGTCTCAGGGACCGGGAAGGCAGCTTTGAATCATAACAAGCTTTTCAAGGCTTTGGACTCTGGCCTTCGCTAGATGTAATGCGGAGGTGATGAGTTTGAATTTTGACTCCTGTTTTGAAGCAGCCTTTTCAGCAAACCCACAGAACACCATGAAGGACTATAGAAGAGGTTGTGAAAGTCGGAGTGTGTGTCAGAATCACCTGGAGGGCTTGGAAACACAGGTTTCTGGCCCCTCTTCCAGCTTTTGATTCAAAAGGTCTAGGACAGAGCCCAAGAAATTTGCATTTCTGGCAAATTTCTAGGTGATGCTAAGGGTGCTGGTCCAGGGATCACGCTTTGAGAACCACATGGCAAACAGGTGTCTAAACAATCAGGAAGTGCTTTCCCTTCAAATACGTGTTGGTCTCAGTATTCAGAGGCTGCCAGTCCTAGTGGAAATCAAGTCAGGAAATCTGGGTTCCAGCTCTGACCCTGGGTTACTAGTTCTGTAGTCTTGGACAAGACGTTGACCTTCTCTGAATCTGTTTCCCCACAGAAAACTGATTTCTTTCTGATCTGTTTTCCCATAGAGGTTGAAAATAGTACTTCCGGCCATGCTTCCTTCATAGGGGCACGAGGAGAAGCCAATGACCTTGGGTGTATGTGCTTGAGACCCCTCAGGCAGGTGCGAGGGACTCATTGGGTGCGGCACCTCGGGAATGATTCGTTTTCCAGTCTGTTCTTGTTTTTCACTCTTGGAAATCCTGAGTCGTAAGACACTTAAAGTGAAAGATCCTCTGAATTTGAGATCAAAAGGTTATTTTCAGGAAGAATGAGTCCTTTCAGAGAGAAAATGCTGTAACTTCTTCCATCTCCAGGGACACCTTCCAACCCGAGAAATGGATTCACTTAGCGAAGTGTGCGAAACCCTCAAAATAATGGCACCTTGTGGATGTTCTAAACAGATGGTGTTCCCGTTCGTGACGGGGATGTGTAACAATGAATAAGTAAGTAAGGGTTAGTCGCTTCATTCCTGTTCAGCTCTTTGCAACCCTGTGGACTGCAGCCTGCCAGGCTCCTCTATCCATCTGATTCTCCAGCAAGAATACTAGAGTGGGAAGCCATTCCCTTCTCCAGGGAATCTTTTCAACCCAATGATCCTATCCTGATCTCCTGCATTGCAGGCAGATTCTTTACAGTCTCCGCCCCCAGAAAGCACCAAAGCCATGTCTGACAAGGATGAGAAACCAATGCAACATTGTAAAACAATTATCTTCCTTTTAAAAAAATGAAAAAGAGAAAAAAGATTGCTGACTTGAAAAATAATTGAGATTCAAGGAAGAGCTTAAATAGGCCAAGATAATCAGTGGATGTTAATGGAGAGCAACATGGGGTCTCTTCAAAATGGCTGAGACCTGCCTTGCTGAGCACAATTTCAAAACTTCTTCCCCAGCTCAGTGGATAGAAACTGCCCCTCAATCCACTCTTGATTTCTCTCCTGATGATAAACAACTTTCACTTGGCCCAGCTCGCATTCATATTGGCCAAAACAAGAATGTTTTCTCTTATACTGCCCAGGCTTTTTTTTTTGTTTTTAGGTATCTAACCTAAATATGCTGAGTTGGCAGTTGACTATCTGGCCATCTGACAAGAGCTACAAAGGCTAACAGTACAGATGAAGAGGGCAACCTGGGGCTGAGAGATAAGATGAACATCCTACCTTTCCTTCTTAGTTCGAAATCCCAGCATATTTCAAAAAAAGACCAGAGAGAGCTTATGATACAGTTTCAAGCTTTCATCCGGTTTGTTCTTCAACTGGCCAATGGTGTGTGCCTAACACAGGCCATCCATAAAAAGTCTAGAGCCAGATTGATTATAAGTTTATTATCAGCCTTCAGTTCTCAGCTGTGAAGTGGGCAACTTCATTAAAAAAAAAGAAAAGAGAAAAAGAATGTGAGATGTCTTCCATCTCCAGGGACACCTTCCAACCCGAGAAATGGATTCACTTAGCGAAGTGTGCGAAACCCTCAAAATAATGGCACCTTGTGGATGTTCTAAACAGATGGTGTTCCCGTTCGTGACGGGGATGTGTAACAATGAATAAGTAAGTAAGGGTTAGTCGCTTCATTCCTGTTCAGCTCTTTGCAACCCTGTGGACTGCAGCCTGCCAGGCTCCTCTATCCATCTGATTCTCCAGCAAGAATACTAGAGTGGGAAGCCATTCCCTTCTCCAGGGAATCTTTTCAACCCAATGATCCTATCCTGATCTCCTGCATTGCAGGCAGATTCTTACAGACTCCGCCCACAGAAAGCACCAAAGCCATGTCTGACAAGGATGAGAAACCAATGCAACATTGTAAAACAATTATCTTCCTTTTAAAAAAATGAAAAAGAGAAAAAAGATTGCTGACTTGAAAAATAATTGAGATTCAAGGAAGAGCTTAAATAGGCCAAGATAATCAGTGGATGTTAATGGAGAGCAACATGGGGTCTCTTCAAAATGGCTGAGACCTGCCTTGCTGAGCACAATTTCAAAACTTCTTCCCCAGCTCAGTGGATAGAAACTGCCCCTCAATCCACTCTTGATTTCTCTCCTGATGATAAACAACTTTCACTTGGCCCAGCTCGCATTCATATTGGCCAAAACAAGAATGTTTTCTCTTATACTGCCCAGGCTTTTTTTTTTGTTTTTAGGTATCTAACCTAAATATGCTGAGTTGGCAGTTGACTATCTGGCCATCTGACAAGAGCTACAAAGGCTAACAGTACAGATGAAGAGGGCAACCTGGGGCTGAGAGATAAGATGAACATCCTACCTTTCCTTCTTAGTTCGAAATCCCAGCATATTTCAAAAAAAGACCAGAGAGAGCTTATGATACAGTTTCAAGCTTTCATCCGGTTTGTTCTTCAACTGGCCAATGGTGTGTGCCTAACACAGGCCATCCATAAAAAGTCTAGAGCCAGATTGATTATAAGTTTATTATCAGCCTTCAGTTCTCAGCTGTGAAGTGGGCAACTTCATTAAAAAAAAAGAAAAGAGAAAAAGAATGTGAGATGACTCCTGCTCTGTCCCGCTGCCTCCACCAGTCCCACATCTGGTGTCAGCCATTCCTTGAATCCAAGATTAGTGGTGTCGGTGTAGGGACTCCCCTGGTGGTTTGGTGGTTAAGACTGCCAAGGCAGGGGGTGTAGGTTTGATCCCTGGTCAGGGAGCTAAGATCCCACATGCCTCATGGCCGAAAAAACAAGACATAAAACACAAGCAGTATTGTGACAAATTCAATAAAGACTTTAAAAACGGTCCACATTAAAAAAAAGAGAGAGAGAGAGATTAGTGGTGTAGTGTTGTGCATTCAGAGCGAGCCCAAGACTTCCCAAGGGTCTGGATGGAAGCTGAGGCAGAAAGGACTGAGTTGGAAAAATGAAAGCACAGCATGTTCCAGTCCAAAGAAAGTTTATGGAGCATCAGGTCCAACCTCCTTATTTCACAGATGGGGAAACGGAGGTCTACAGATGGGAAAGGACACATCCAACTCACTTGGGTTTTAGTAAAGGAGTTACAGAACTAAAAGTCAGTCAGGAGGGCTTTAAGGTCATCCAAATTCCCAGGTGGCACTAGTGATAAAGAACCTGTCTGCAATGCAAGAGACAGAAGAGACGCAGGTTCAATTCCTGGGTCGGGAAGATCCGCCGGAGGGGGGCATGGAACCCACTCCAGTAGTCTTGCCTGGAGACATGGACAGAGGAGTCTGGCGGGCTACAATCCCTTGGGGTCGTGAAGAGGCAGACATGACTGAAGTGACTGAGCACAGCACAGCACATGCTGAACCTATCTACCCATTCAGTGTGTACCCATCAGGAGACTGAATTCCCCTCTGTTGCTGGAACACCTCCTGGGACAGAGAACTCGCTTCTTTCAGGGCCAGCTCTTGACTTTTTCCCATGGCTGGGTGCGTTAGAAAATCAGTGTTTTCTTTCTGTCTTTCTGTGGCTTCCTATTTTTGTACTTAGGGACATGTGATTAAATTCCAATGTCTCTTTTAATTGTCATTTCTGTGGATATTTTCTATTGTGCTTCCTATACACATTTCTTTTTTTTTTTTGCCTACCGCAAGCATCCCTTATGCCTTCTGTGGTTCATTGTCCAGGCTTCTCATCACCCAAACACTCTGCCACGTTTACCTGAATCCCTCTGGAATGGATGATGCCTCGATCTGAGCGCAGTCTTCCTGTGTCTCATTTGTTGTAAAGATTTCATATTTATTAATTCATTCTAAGATCATTCAGCTTGGAGGAGGGCGTGGCAACTCACTCCTGTATTCTTGTCTGGAGAATCCCATGGGCAGAGGTGTCTGGCAGGATGCAATCCCTTGGGGTCGTGAAGAGTCAGATACAACTGAAGTGACTTTGCACGCACACATGCAAGATCATGTTGACTGCATTCAGAATAAACCATTGAGGGTTCTTTTGGTTGTAAGCGATGAAAATTAAATTCTAACTGCTTAAGTAAAAGTAGAAAATTAATAGAGATGAATGAGTCCTGGGGCCCAAGCAACATTTGTCTGAGGTAGGCATCTCTGTATTTGCTCAGTTTTGAAATTTGTGGCTCCATGGCTAGGAGAGACAAATGCCCGCTATGCTTTCTTAGTCCATTTGGGCTGTTATAACAAAATGCCACAGGCTGGGAAGCTGATAAACAGCAGAAATTTAGTTCTCACAGTCCTGGAGGCTCTCAGTCCTTCACCAGAGTGCCAGAGTGGCTGGGTGAGGGATCTCTTCCAGGTCACAGACTTCCCATTGTATCCTCACGTGGTAGAAGGGGCTAGGGACCTCTCAGGAGCCTCTTGTCTAGGAGGTTAATCCCATTCACAAGGGTTCCACCTGCATAGCTTAACACCTCCCGGGAGCCCTGCCTCCTAATACCACCATCTGTCCGGGGTAAGATTCTAACCTAGAGATTTTGGGAGAACACACTCAGACCATTGCATAGACCAAGCTTATATGTTCAAAGTTCCTAGCCCCTGGGAAGAAAAGAGGGTGGGGCTCTGTAGTAGTTTGTTAGAGCTGCTGTCACCAAGGACCACACGTGGAGAGGCTTCAACAACAGACATCGATCGTCTCCTAGCTCTGGAGACTAGAGGTCTGAGATCCAATCTCCGCCAGGGTTGGTTGCTTCTCAGGGCTGTGAGGAGAACCTTCTTCAAGTCTCTCCCCTAGCTTCTTCTGGTAGCATTTGGTGCTCTCTGGCTTGTCAGAGCATCACCCAACCTCTTCATCTTTCCATAGCCCTCCCCTATGGGCACGTCTGTCCGTGTCTGAATTTCCTCTCTTTATGAGGATGCTGGTCCCCTTGTATTAGGAGACCCACTTACTCCAGGATCCGATGCTCAATGACCCTAAGTTCTTGTCTGGAGAATCCCATGGGCAGAGGTGTCTGGCAGGATGCAATCCCTTGGGGTCGTGAAGAGTCAGATACAACTGAAGTGACTTTGCACGCACACATGCAAGATCATGTTGACTGCATTCAGAATAAACCATTGAGGGTTCTTTTGGTTGTAAGCGATGAAAATTAAATTCTAACTGCTTAAGTAAAAGTAGAAAATTAATAGAGATGAATGAGTCCTGGGGCCCAAGCAACATTTGTCTGAGGTAGGCATCTCTGTATTTGCTCAGTTTTGAAATTTGTGGCTCCATGGCTAGGAGAGACAAATGCCCGCTATGCTTTCTTAGTCCATTTGGGCTGTTATAACAAAATGCCACAGGCTGGGAAGCTGATAAACAGCAGAAATTTAGTTCTCACAGTCCTGGAGGCTCTCAGTCCTTCACCAGAGTGCCAGAGTGGCTGGGTGAGGGATCTCTTCCAGGTCACAGACTTCCCATTGTATCCTCACGTGGTAGAAGGGGCTAGGGACCTCTCAGGAGCCTCTTGTCTAGGAGGTTAATCCCATTCACAAGGGTTCCACCTGCATAGCTTAACACCTCCCGGGAGCCCTGCCTCCTAATACCACCATCTGTCCGGGGTAAGATTCTAACCTAGAGATTTTGGGAGAACACACTCAGACCATTGCATAGACCAAGCTTATATGTTCAAAGTTCCTAGCCCCTGGGAAGAAAAGAGGGTGGGGCTCTGTAGTAGTTTGTTAGAGCTGCTGTCACCAAGGACCACACGTGGAGAGGCTTCAACAACAGACATCGATCGTCTCCTAGCTCTGGAGACTAGAGGTCTGAGATCCAAGCGCCGCCAGGGTTGGTTTCTTCTCAGGGCTGTGAGAAGAACCTTCTTCAAGTCTCTCCCCTAGCTTCTGCTGGAAGCATTTAGTGCTCTCTGGCTTGTCAGAGCATCACCCAACCTCTTCATCTTTCCATAGCCCTCCCCTATGGGCATGTCTGTCCGTGTCTGAATTTCCTCTCTTTATGAGGATGCTTGTCACCATGTATCAGGAGTCCCACTTACTCCAGGAAGACCTTATCTCAACTGGTCATGCTGCAATGACCCTAAGTTCCAGTGAGGTCAGAGTGTCAGGTACTTAGGGGTAGGACTTGAACATTCATTCGTATGTTGAGGCGAATACAGTTCAAATCATAAAAGCCTCTTCACAAGAGGACTGCCAAGTGTACCTCAGCTGCATTTCCTGAGCTCTAAGGAATCCCACAGCCATCTCTTCACCAATCAATCTCAGTGATGCTATGACTGAGATAGGTCTTTCCCAAGAACCCCTGGTGACGTCAACCCAACCCTACCCACAGAGACTAGGGGTGGAGAGGGGAGGGTCTTGAGAAAAGTGAAAGCGCCCGTAGAAGAGGCAATAATGGATGTTGCAGGCAGAAAACAAGTAGCCATTGACGACACAAGGGATGCTGAGCTAATCAGAACCCAGGGCCCAGGACCGGGCCACAGCTGAGGCTCCAGAAACAGGCTTCTTCAAGGGTGCACTTGACTCTTTCCATTGAAAAGAAACGAGTGTGTGTGTTGTCGTGACTCAAGCCAGGAAATCAAGCTGCCAAGCCGTTTTCAGTTCTTACACGGCATCAGAAGCCGCTTCGGCTCTTGGTAGCTTTGTGTTTTGCATTCATTGCTTTTCATATTGGAAGATTAAAACAACAGCTTCTGGTTATCATCCCAACATATTATTGATTAAAATCCTTGCCCGAAGACCTTCCATCTCACTTTTCAGCGTGGCATGATTTACTTTTCTTTTCACTCCCTGTAACAGATGATTAATGCTGATCTCTGGAGTTCCGGTGAGATGAAGCTGGGTGTCAGGTACGATTTGTCAGCTTGGAAGTATAGATTATTTTATGTTTCTCGAACTTTGTGGCCAAGGGAACACAGCTCTTGATGGTTAAATCCATCCACACTTCCCCCCTGGGCTATGAAATGCCAGAAACATTAAATAGCCCACTTAATACATAACCTCATTCTGTATGCTTGACTATTTTGTTTTTAATTTTTCTTCCCTTTCCCGGCTGCTCACATGAAATGGGATCAAAGAAAAAAATTATCCTCACTGGATTTTGTTAAAATATTAATAGGTTAGGGTTGACTGGCTAAATTGAATATCTTTGCTGATCTCACTTGCATGTTTAACTTGTGCTTAGGAAAATATGTTTCCTAGGTGATAACCTTTTATGTACCAGCCTGACTTCATTGAAATGCATAGAGATAAAAATATGTCACGCTCAGCGGCTATGCTATTCTTGTGTGGCACTGTGATTATTCAGATGGTAATTGACCCCCACCTGTAGACAGCTCCGATTCTGTAGTCAATCATTTCATTTGATGTTAAAATATGTGAAAGTACAATTATATAATTTACATTACAAATCATGCTGAATGCCAGGGGTCTCTGAACCGCTGACAAACGCAAAGTGATGGAGGCGGGGGCGGTTGGGGAGAGGACTCTGGTCAATAAATGAAGTGAATTACACCCGGTGAAGGGTTCACTTTTCTTATTTGTGTCCATAACAAGAGCTTTTGTGCCATGTGTCACTGAAAGAGTAGCTATGGCCTTCTCTCTGCACCGACAAAGGCAGCGTTTCAGATGCCTTTCTAAGGATGACTCTCCTTTCTCTGGCAAAGAATCCCTCCTCCCATTAGTTAGAGAAGGGAGGGCTTGTCCAGGCCCGGAGGGAAAGCAGCGACTCTAACATAGGGATGGCGCCTGGTCTGGGAGGTGGCAGTTTGATGCCGAACCCAACACAGGTGGGAAGGGTAGACTTGTAAATTACGCCTGCCTATTTCCAGACTTCAGATCTCAGCCATCAAACTTGAAACGTATTAATATTATGAGGAGTCATAGTTATTACTTATCTAATATGTAATATGTTCCCCGGCACTGGGGTAAATGTTTTAGATTTGTTATCTAGGTAACCCTTCCAACCTCATCATATGACTTGGGTCTGCAATTGGTCTCCTTTTCAGATGAGGAGTGTGGGCACAGAGTGGTTCCTGGGCTTGCCCAGGGTCATCTAGATAGAAGATAAAAAGCGGCTGATGGCGCAGCTTGGGCTGGTGACCCCCACCCTCCTATTCTGTATCGGGCATCAAATGTTTATGGTGCTATGCAGGACTGGGAAGGGGCGTAGGGCACTGTTTCTGTCTCAGTGGGGTTTTGGGGAAAGCAGGTGGGTTGGGGCGGGAGTGGGCATCCCAGGTGAGGGCAGTCCAAGTAGGGAACTCACCAGCCAGAGGCTTCTGGTGGAGATGGACTAGGCACAGTGGTGCAGTGGAGGGCAGTCCCCAGACCTGCTGTGGTTCTCCTAGGCCAGGGGAGGTGGTGTGATTGTCTCCTGTGGATGCATTGTATTTCCTGCACTGGAGCCATCGAAAGCCAGACTCTTGGTCTTCCTTCTACCACATTCCAAAGCAGCTGGGCTGAGCGGTTGCGGGGGCCTCCGGCTTCCAGGGTGGGTGCGATACTGGTCCGTGCACAGGGACGAGAAAGCTTCACTCCCACAAAGCGATTTTGGGCACCGAGAGCTGGGTTGGTTTCCGATGTGGACACCTGATCCTTGAGAATGTGCTGGGAATCCTGCCCTGCTGGCTAAGAAGAGGAGCTCTCCTGCCAGCGCCTCTCACAGGGGTGGGAGCCAGCCACATCCCCCAGCAGCCCTCGGGAAGAGTGCATCCCAGGCCAGGTCACCTGGAGCAGATGCTGGACACCAGACCGTCACGTCCATGATGCTCATATCCCACCCTCCCATCTCTTAGTCACTTGGCTTAATTGTTAGGAGCATTGCCTGGAGGTAAATGCCTGGATTCCAATCCCAGCTGTGCCATCTGCTGACTGGGAGCCCTGCCTAAATTCATCTCTGCTTGCCTCAGTTTCCTTATATGTAACTGAAGTGAATAACAGTACCCATCTTCTAGAGTCATTCTGAGTTAAAATGCCACGCACTTAGAACAATGCCTGATCACAGAGAGAGGATAGGCGTGTGCGTGTGTGAGTGCTAAGTTGCTTTAGTCGTGTGCGATTCTTTGCGACCTTAGGGACTGTAGCCCTGCAGGCTCCTCTGTCCATGGGAATCTCCAGGCAAGAATACTGGGGTGGGTTGCCATGCCCACCTCCAGGGAATTTTCTTGACCCAAGTCTCCTGCATCTTCTGCACTAGCAGCAGGATTCTTTACCACCAGTGCCACCTAGGAACCCCCAATGTTAACTAAAATTTCCTTGGTTCTTAAATAAGGGCTTATTTATTTTTTGCCCCATTGTACATGCAAGCTGAATATATTTCTGATAAACATGCATATAACTACTAAATATTATTTGAAAATCTGTTTATGGACTCCCAGTGGTCTGGACACTGCCCTTTCGTGGATCCCCAGAATTAAGCTCAAAACGCTGGGACTGGCATTCTAAGTACACATCACCCCTGCCAATTACCCCCTACTCACCTTTGAAACATTGTCTTCCCTCATAACTCACTGCCTGCCTGTGGTCTGTTGGTTTTTGTCCTTAAACAGCACAAAGTCATTTCCTTATTTTATCAACAGCCAGTACAGCTTAGTGGTTAAGCTCTCAGCCCTGATGTAAAGGACAGGGGTTTGAATCCCAGCTCTGGGCCATCTGACCTGAGTAATATCTGCTCCTCATCCTGTGTCCCAGCTTTTGCATCTGTAAAATGGGAATATAAACAGAATCTGCCTCCTAAGAGAGGTTCGGAGAATTACATGAGTTAATTCATGAATGTACTCAGTGCAGGGCTTGGCTAAAGTGAGAAATGTGACCTAAGCTCGTCATTGGCATTTGGGTCCTATTTTTATGTTACATACGAGTCCTTACGCACGCACGATGAACGGCCCAGAGAATGAACCTGACTTCCTCACCCAGGCTCTGGGGCGGAGCCTGGGGAGGCCCTTTCTCCCTGACTGGAGGCTGCTCAGCTGGGGCTGGGGGAGCTGACCTGGGAAGAAGCTAGCCATTCCTCCATTCAGTCAGAAACCCCAGCAACAGAAATCACCCACTTGGTCCAGGGAAAATTTCCCAGACACTTTCCGGAGGCTCATTTTGAAAGTGAATTGAGACATTATTTTTAATTAACGTGGCAATCTGCCCCCATGAGTTTCCCCGTCCCTCGATGCTCAAACGGTGGCCTCTGTGTTGTTCCCTCCCTGCCTTCTCTTCCTTCTTTTAATTTCAAGCCCATCAGAAGGCCAGTTTACTAAATTGGTTTTAATGGAAATTTAGCCGACATGAATAATAATGAAATGTAAAATTATTCCTTAGCTAATGAACAGCCAGTGGCTTTGGGGTTAATCATTTGCTTCTGGTGTCAGCTTATTTATATTGAAATAGAACTGTAATAGGATTCCAAGCTAAAACTGTTTATGGACTCCCAGTGGTCTGGACACTGCCCTTTCGTGGATCCCCAGAATTAAGCTCAAAACGCTGGGACTGGCATTCTAAGTACACATCACCCCTGCCAATTACCCCCTACTCACCTTTGAAACATTGTCTTCCCTCATAACTCACTGCCTGCCTGTGGTCTGTTGGTTTTTGTCCTTAAACAGCACAAAGTCATTTCCTTATTTTATCAACAGCCAGTACAGCTTAGTGGTTAAGCTCTCAGCCCTGATGTAAAGGACAGGGGTTTGAATCCCAGCTCTGGGCCATCTGACCTGAGTAATATCTGCTCCTCATCCTGTGTCCCAGCTTTTGCATCTGTAAAATGGGAATATAAACAGAATCTGCCTCCTAAGAGAGGTTCGGAGAATTACATGAGTTAATTCATGAATGTACTCAGTGCAGGGCTTGGCTAAAGTGAGAAATGTGACCTAAGCTCGTCATTGGCATTTGGGTCCTATTTTTATGTTACATACGAGTCCTTACGCACGCACGATGAACGGCCCAGAGAATGAACCTGACTTCCTCACCCAGGCTCTGGGGCGGAGCCTGGGGAGGCCCTTTCTCCCTGACTGGAGGCTGCTCAGCTGGGGCTGGGGGAGCTGACCTGGGAAGAAGCTAGCCATTCCTCCATTCAGTCAGAAACCCCAGCAACAGAAATCACCCACTTGGTCCAGGGAAAATTTCCCAGACACTTTCCGGAGGCTCATTTTGAAAGTGAATTGAGACATTATTTTTAATTAACGTGGCAATCTGCCCCCATGAGTTTCCCCGTCCCTCGATGCTCAAACGGTGGCCTCTGTGTTGTTCCCTCCCTGCCTTCTCTTCCTTCTTTTAATTTCAAGCCCATCAGAAGGCCAGTTTACTAAATTGGTTTTAATGGAAATTTAGCCGACATGAATAATAATGAAATGTAAAATTATTCCTTAGCTAATGAACAGCCAGTGGCTTTGGGGTTAATCATTTGCTTCTGGTGTCAGCTTATTTATATTGAAATAGAACTGTAATAGGATTCCAAGCTAAAACTGTTTCATCTTCTTGATCATCACTTACCTTAGGGTTTATTCTTTATCATTTGTCATTGTTTAGTAATCCTCTCACTTTGGACCTACTTGCGAATTAATTAATTACCTAGTTAAACTTGAGAGCTTTTTTTTCTGTAAAAGAAATCTTGTCTTATTTTACCTTACCATCGTTTTTATTCCAAAGCTCTCCATACACATAGAAACATTGTCTTCAAATTGATTTTTTTCAATCAACTGGTCAACTTGACCAGCCCGGAGTCAAAGGGTTGTCTCTTCGTCAGCCATGGCTGATTCTCCTTAGGGTCCTCCCGATGGAGCACAGGTGGACAGCGATCAGAGACACCATCCATCTGTAGAAATTAACCTTTCTTTCCTAGGATTCAGTGTCCCCATTTAAAAAGGTGAGTGGTTCGATCACTAGATCAATACTTTTAAACCCGCGGAGGTTATTCTGAAGTTATTGTTGGGGGATATGGATGAACTGGGAATCTAGTACTCATTTGGAAGAGAACTGTTCATTCAAAAGTTCTCTCTTTTAAAGATAGATTTTTATGAAGTGACTTTTTGAAACACCAAAAGATAGGGAGGTGAGAATTACACTGTCTAAATTAAAAAAAAAGTTTAGACTAGGGATCAAGGATAGGGTCCCCAAATTTGGCTACATCAAAATCACTCAAGCTCTTGAAGTACAACAAAACCCCAGACAACAAAATTAAAAATAGAAACTTTGTATTGTCAAACTTAAATACTTCCGTGCATCAAAAGGCACCAGCAACAGAGTGAAGAAGCAGTCCTTGGAATAAGAGTGAAAATAATATATCTGATAAAGGAGCTTTTATTTGTGTGTAGGTGCTTTACAATGCTGTGTTAGTTTCTGCTCTACAGCTGAATCCAAGGGCTTTTTTCCCCCCTTTTTTTAATTTCAAGCCCATCAGAAGGCCAGTTTACTAAATTGGTTTTAATGGAAATTTAGCCGACATGAATAATAATGAAATGTAAAATTATTCCTTAGCTAATGAACAGCCAGTGGCTTTGGGGTTAATCATTTGCTTCTGGTGTCAGCTTATTTATATTGAAATAGAACTGTAATAGGATTCCAAGCTAAAACTGTTTCATCTTCTTGATCATCACTTACCTTAGGGTTTATTCTTTATCATTTGTCATTGTTTAGTAATCCTCTCACTTTGGACCTACTTGGGAATTAATTAATTACCTAGTTAAACTTGAGAGCTTTTTTTTCTGTAAAAGAAATCTTGTCTTATTTTACCTTACCATCGTTTTTATTCCAAAGCTCTCCATACACATAGAAACATTGTCTTCAAATTGATTTTTTTCAATCAACTGGTCAACTTGACCAGCCCGGAGTCAAAGGGTTGTCTCTTCGTCAGCCATGGCTGATTCTCCTTAGGGTCCTCCCGATGGAGCACAGGTGGACAGCGATCAGAGACACCATCCATCTGTAGAAATTAACCTTTCTTTCCTAGGATTCAGTGTCCCCATTTAAAAAGGTGAGTGGTTCGATCACTAGATCAATACTTTTAAACCCGCGGAGGTTATTCTGAAGTTATTGTTGGGGGATATGGATGAACTGGGAATCTAGTACTCATTTGGAAGAGAACTGTTCATTCAAAAGTTCTCTCTTTTAAAGATAGATTTTTATGAAGTGACTTTTTGAAACACCAAAAGATAGGGAGGTGAGAATTACACTGTCTAAATTAAAAAAAAAAAGTTTAGACTAGGGATCAAGGATAGGGTCCCCAAATTTGGCTACATCAAAATCACTCAAGCTCTTGAAGTACAACAAAACCCCAGACAACAAAATTAAAAATAGAAACTTTGTATTGTCAAACTTAAATACTTCCGTGCATCAAAAGGCACCAGCAACAGAGTGAAGAAGCAGTCCTTGGAATAAGAGTGAAAATAATATATCTGATAAAGGAGCTTTTATTTGTGTGTAGGTGCTTTACAATGCTGTGTTAGTTTCTGCTCTACAGCGAAGTGAACCAGTCATATGTATACATATATCTCCTCCATCCCATCCCACCCCTCCAGGTCATCACAGCACATTGGCTGAGCTCCCTGTGCTTTAGAGCAGGTTCCCACTAGCTATCTACTTTACACATGGCTGTATATATTTATATACGGATATAGATACATATCATATATATGATACATATATATCTCTCTATATATGTCAATGCTACTCTACCCAATTTGTCCCACCCTCTCCTTCCCCGATGTAGCCACATCCATTCTCTGCCTGATAAGGGATTAATATCCAGATTATACAAAGAACTCTCACAACTCTACAGCAACAACAAAATGAACATCGATTCAAAAATGGACCAAAAACTTGAATAGATATTTCTCCAAAGAAGATACACGAATGGCCCAAGAAACCCATGGAAAGGTGTTCACTATTCCTAATTGCTGGGGGAATGTAAATCCAAGCCACAGTGAGATACCCCTCCACAAGGATGCCTGTGAAGATTAGGTGACAACATACATGGAAAGTATTTAGCACGGTGGTATTTCAATAAATTGTTAATGTATCAGTTAGCTCTTCTGACACATGCTGAGTACCTGCTGTGTGCCAAGTAAGGCACAATGATATACGGACCGCGTCCTACCAATGACTTGGCAAGAGGGTGGAGGAAAAAGTTAAATGGAACTAAAAGCTTAACGTGTTTAAAAGTAGGCTGGTTTCTGATGACAGGTATTTGTATCAGGCTGTTCTCAGTTTTCCCTCCTTTAAAAGAAGCAAGACATTTGAAACACAACAAACGAAACAACCTTAGTTTTCAGCCTTAGTTAAAGTCTAGTTTCTAATGCGCCTGGATGTGAAGTTAGCACCTGCCATCCCGGATTAGGTTGGCTACTATTCCACCATCTGGAAGGAATTCACTAGAAGGCCAAATCGAGGCACTTTATCCAGACCCTTCCTGCAAAGCAGAATTAGGTTAGACTATCTTAACACTGCCACAGACTTTGGTGGTTCAATGGTGAAGAATCCACCTGCCAATGCCAGAGTCACAGGTTCTATCCCTGGGTCTGGAAGGTCCCCTGGAGAAGGGAATGAAAACCCATTTCAGTATTCTTTTTTTTTTTTTTTCACTCCAGTATTCTTGCCTGGAGAAAGCCATGGACAGAGGAGCCTGGCGGGCTACAGTCCATAGGGTTGCAAAGAGTCAAATACAACTTTGTAACTAAATAGCGACATCAATCCTAGCAGAAGTCACGACCAGCCCAGTGTTACAGGAGCTGTAACGCCACAGCCTGAAGGGGCCTTTGCTGTCTAGTTCAGCCATTGCATCCTCTTGCCAGGCACTCTGAGACCTGGGAAGGGAAAAGGCCCCTGCATCACTCAGGTCTTAGGGCACAGAAGGGTGTGTGCATGTGACATTCTAATTGTCTGTTAGTCTGTCTTGTACCATCTGATACTGAGCATCTATTTCCCCAAAGGGCCTCTGCATCCCCTCATCAGCTGACCTTCCACCTAACCCTTGTTACAATTTACCTTCTCTTAGTCCTGCTCCTTATAACTGTTAAAAATTATCAAAGAAGACCACGTAGTGATACAAACTTGAATACTCCGTGAAGTGGGCAGTTTCTGTTCTCAGAGAACCGCAGAATGGGGCGGGAGGCATGAAGCTTTCATCAGGGAAAGAAGAAGGAACAAGGAAGAGACAGAAAACAGATAAGGAACAAGCAAGCAAGTGGAGAGCCCAGAGTTGGCATCTGGGGACCGGCTGACTGGACAGCCTGTGTTTCTGGTCAAGTGGGTCATTTACAGGAACATGGAAGTTGTCTGAGTTTGTTTGCTGACCTTGCACCCAACACAGACTAGGACGTTATTTCAACACAACCCTTGATCATTCAGCATTGCATTGAAGGGTGAATGTTTGCAGCACCGTGATAGACTGGTGGCAAGAGCTCCCTTAGTAGGCTGGGGACCCGTGCTTTCTCAAGTTGGGCCCAGGTAGGGACCCCCTGCCTTCTCCCATCATGCACTGCTTCATACAAGGTGACCCCTGAGTCTGTCAACAACTGTAGAACTGGGAGGTCTCAAGATGCTCAAGTGAACGTTGGGCAAATTTACCAGGTATAGGATTCCCCACTGTCCAAAAGTGGGATTTTTTTTTTTTTTAATTTTGTCCTCTTTTATTGGTCCTTCATTTTAATTTATTTTCATCCATCTTAATTCTTTGGCCTGTGTGGGCCTCCCATCGTGGCTGCCTCTCCTTTTGCAGAACACCAGCTCTGGGTGCATGCGCTCCAGAGTATGGGCTCGTAATTGGACACGTTGGTCCAGTCTCTCTGTGATATATGGGATCTTCACGATCCAGGGATTGAACCGGCGCCTCTTGCAACTGCAGGGTGGATTCTTTACCCACTGGACCACCGGGGAAGCCCAAGTGGGATACTTTTATGAAACCTTTCATAAGCTGAAATGGCATAACGTGAAGAAGCAATTACTCTGTGATTCACCAGAAGCACAAAATAAATGCAGCCGATGCACAGAATAAGTTGAAATAAAGGACAGATGCTCACAGACATAGTTCAACGCCATGGTGGCCTGATGCTGCAATGTTGAGTGTTGTATTGAGGCAGAGCCTGGTGGCCGTGCTCTCACAGTGGTAGGTGCCTCCGTACTAGCTCCTGGAAAACAAACGCTGAACATCGTTTTCCCATTTTGCTTTTTTTTCCTCTAAAGGCCAAAACTCTCTTTGGATTTCTTCTGGTTAGTGAAAATGGGTACTGACGTCGGTCTTTCCTAAGAGCGAGCTGGTGTTAAGCGAATTTTCGAATAGTGGGGGATGCCTATCCTCAGGACCCGCCACCCCCCAGCCTGCTTTCAGAAAGGGTGGAATTCCCAGGTCCTTTCCTCTGCAATCCCAGTGTAGTGGATCCCACATGGAAACTGGGAATCTGAATGTTTAACAGCATCCAGGTGATGTTTATCCAGATAAGTCAATATTTCCGGCCTTTCCTTCCTCCATGGGGCTTGCCGATAAGAAAATTGAAGTGTAGAAAAAATAGCTTTAGAGGCCACCTACCTGTTTAAAAGTAATTTATCTGTGTCCTCCAAAGTTGACCCGTTTGGGCCAAACCCCTGCCTTCTCCCATCATGCACTGCTTCACAAGGTGACCCCTGAGTCTGTCAACAACTGTAGAACTGGGAGGTCTCAAGATGCTCAAGTGAACGTTGGGCAAATTTACCAGGTATAGGATTCCCCACTGTCCAAAAGTGGGATTTTTTTTTTTTTTAATTTTGTCCTCTTTTATTGGTCCTTCATTTTAATTTATTTTCATCCATCTTAATTCTTTGGCCTGTGTGGGCCTCCCATCGTGGCTGCCTCTCCTTTTGCAGAACACCAGCTCTGGGTGCATGCGCTCCAGAGTATGGGCTCGTAATTGGACACGTTGGTCCAGTCTCTCTGTGATATATGGGATCTTCACGATCCAGGGATTGAACCGGCGCCTCTTGCAACTGCAGGGTGGATTCTTTACCCACTGGACCACCGGGGAAGCCCAAGTGGGATACTTTTATGAAACCTTTCATAAGCTGAAATGGCATAACGTGAAGAAGCAATTACTCTGTGATTCACCAGAAGCACAAAATAAATGCAGCCGATGCACAGAATAAGTTGAAATAAAGGACAGATGCTCACAGACATAGTTCAACGCCATGGTGGCCTGATGCTGCAATGTTGAGTGTTGTATTGAGGCAGAGCCTGGTGGCCGTGCTCTCACAGTGGTAGGTGCCTCCGTACTAGCTCCTGGAAAACAAACGCTGAACATCGTTTTCCCATTTTGCTTTTTTTTCCTCTAAAGGCCAAAACTCTCTTTGGATTTCTTCTGGTTAGTGAAAATGGGTACTGACGTCGGTCTTTCCTAAGAGCGAGCTGGTGTTAAGCGAATTTTCGAATAGTGGGGGATGCCTATCCTCAGGACCCGCCACCCCCCAGCCTGCTTTCAGAAAGGGTGGAATTCCCAGGTCCTTTCCTCTGCAATCCCAGTGTAGTGGATCCCACATGGAAACTGGGAATCTGAATGTTTAACAGCATCCAGGTGATGTTTATCCAGATAAGTCAATATTTCCGGCCTTTCCTTCCTCCATGGGGCTTGCCGATAAGAAAATTGAAGTGTAGAAAAAATAGCTTTAGAGGCCACCTACCTGTTTAAAAGTAATTTATCTGTGTCCTCCAAAGCTTGGAGGAGGAAGACCCTAAAAGGATAGCGGTTCCTTTGTTGTTCACAGCCTTGACCACGGAGCCACACTCTCTTGTCTCACTTCCAGGATGATCATTGTCCTCTTCCTTTGGCAATGACTTCAGAGTCCCCCACCCGCGAGCCCTATCTAAAAAACACCCCCATGCCATTTCACAGAGAGGAGTCACCACGTACCCGGGAACAATCTCTCCTAAAATTGTAAAACAAAAACATCAGCCTCTAAATATATCAACCACGATGAGCCTTCTATTTTTGATCCATTGTTGTATGGCTTGAGATCCCCAGCTATTAGGCGTGCCAAGCTTGGCCGAAATTAGACCGGAGATATTAAAAGCAATTAATGTTCTTCCCTTTCACTTTATTTATTTATTTTTCATTTTCGCCAGGCAATTACTTAAGAGGCTTTCAGGAGAAATCCTGAGCATCATTTTCAATCAGCAGAATGAAAACGTCGCCTTTTGTGGTTTGGCAAATAAACGACGGGGAGAGACGACTTGCTTCTATGTCGCTGTGTACTATTCATTAAAGGCTAATTGCTGCGGTCTCTAAATGAAATACGGCAAATGGTTCCACCTCTGTGCCAGTTTGTTTAAAATCTGCAAAAGCTTTATTATTAACACTATTTAATTATGAGAATGTCAGCCTTGGAGAATTCCAAACCCACAGTTTCCCTTCATCATTAGTAACAGGGCAAAAATGAAACACTTTCAACAATGAAGGGTTCATATTTCAAGCTTATACAGTAGCTGCTAAAAGGCTATACTCAGAAAATCAATTTTATTAAAGTCCTTCCAGCACTAAAGGGACTTGCATGCAACTAAGCAATTTTAAAAACATGTCCAGGAGTCGCGACTTTTTGATTCATGTTTTTAGTGGGGTGGTGTTGGACGGATTTCAATATTGTCTCCTCACAGTGGGGTCACAAGTGATTTGGGGAAGGGCTGAGCAAGGCGAAAGGAACACGATCTCACCATTTCTCCCTGTCTCAATTTCCATCAGACAAGGGGAATTCCTATGGACCAGGCAATTCAGGAGAGGAGTGACGGCCTGCGAGACTAGGGGGCAGAAATTGAAGTGTAGAAAAATAGCTTTAGAGGCCACCTACCTGTTTAAAAGTAATTTATCTGTGTCCTCCAAAGCTTGGAGGAGGAAGACCCTAAAAGGATAGCGGTTCCTTTGTTGTTCACAGCCTTGACCACGGAGCCACACTCTCTTGTCTCACTTCCAGGATGATCATTGTCCTCTTCCTTTGGCAATGACTTCAGAGTCCCCCACCCGCGAGCCCTATCTAAAAAACACCCCCATGCCATTTCACAGAGAGGAGTCACCACGTACCCGGGAACAATCTCTCCTAAAATTGTAAAACAAAAACATCAGCCTCTAAATATATCAACCACGATGAGCCTTCTATTTTTGATCCATTGTTGTATGGCTTGAGATCCCCAGCTATTAGGCGTGCCAAGCTTGGCCGAAATTAGACCGGAGATATTAAAAGCAATTAATGTTCTTCCCTTTCACTTTATTTATTTATTTTTCATTTTCGCCAGGCAATTACTTAAGAGGCTTTCAGGAGAAATCCTGAGCATCATTTTCAATCAGCAGAATGAAAACGTCGCCTTTTGTGGTTTGGCAAATAAACGACGGGGAGAGACGACTTGCTTCTATGTCGCTGTGTACTATTCATTAAAGGCTAATTGCTGCGGTCTCTAAATGAAATACGGCAAATGGTTCCACCTCTGTGCCAGTTTGTTTAAAATCTGCAAAAGCTTTATTATTAACACTATTTAATTATGAGAATGTCAGCCTTGGAGAATTCCAAACCCACAGTTTCCCTTCATCATTAGTAACAGGGCAAAAATGAAACACTTTCAACAATGAAGGGTTCATATTTCAAGCTTATACAGTAGCTGCTAAAAGGCTATACTCAGAAAATCAATTTTATTAAAGTCCTTCCAGCACTAAAGGGACTTGCATGCAACTAAGCAATTTTAAAAACATGTCCAGGAGTCGCGACTTTTTGATTCATGTTTTTAGTGGGGTGGTGTTGGACGGATTTCAATATTGTCTCCTCACAGTGGGGTCACAAGTGATTTGGGGAAGGGCTGAGCAAGGCGAAAGGAACACGATCTCACCATTTCTCCCTGTCTCAATTTCCATCAGACAAGGGGAATTCCTATGGACCAGGCAATTCAGGAGAGAGGAGTGACGGCCTGCGAGACTGGGAATGAGGGAGAAGGGCAGCAGGGGAAGGAGACAGAGCTTTGCTCTCTACTTTTGTTGTTGTTGTTGTTGTTTATTTTCCTTTTTTTCTTATTTGACCATGTGCCACAAACTTTTTCTTTTTAAAATTTTAGTCTCTATTATTGGTTTTTTATTTGTTTATTTTCATCCATCTTTATTCTTTGGCCTGTGTGGGCCTCCCATTGCAGTGGCCTCTCTTGTTGCAGATCACTGGCTTTGGGCACATGCGCTCCAGAGTGCTGACTCGTAATTGGACACACCAGTCCAGCAACTCGATGGCACGTGGGATCTTCCCGGGCCAGGGATGGAACCGGTGACCCTTGCACTGCAAGGCAGACTCTTTTTCCACTGGACCATCAGAGAAGCACCCCTCCCTTTTTTTTTTTTTTGCATTTTAAACTTGGGAAAATAAGATATATATGGATCTAAGTCACAGATTGACCAGCTTAGGCTCTGAAGCCTGCATGAGCCCTCCCCAGCTTCCCAACTACTCCTAAACCCTCCAGTATCATGCTTTGTTCAAACTCCTTATCTGGCAACTCATTTACTGACTTTCTGCAACCATCTATACTACTTGCTTTCTTCTATCATATACTGTGTCTTTTTGTGATTTCTGTGCCTTGTCTCCTCAAAAAGTCTTGAGTGTTTATTTATTTTTTTTGGCCACTTCTATTGGTCTTTCATTTATTTACCATCCATCTTTATTCTTTGACCTGTGTGGGCCTCCCATCGCTGTGGCCTCTCTCACTGCAGAGCACCGGCTCTGGGCGCATACACTCCAGAGTGCTGGCTCGGTTGTTGGACACATCGGTCTAGCCACTCCGTGGCATGTGGGATCTTCCCAGGCCAGGGATTGACCTAGTGCTCCTTTCACTGAAAGGAGATGTCCTTACCCACTGGACCACCAGGGAAGCCCAGTCTTAGGTGTTTTGAAAGCAAAGCCCAAGATCCCATCTCTTGGAAGCATGAAGCCCATCAACTTGTTTCCCGAACTTTTGCTTTCATCTTTAATGACTACTTGTTTCTTTTCCCCAAGCTTTGGGCGAACTCTTTGGTACAATGTGGTTGTGTCACCCAGGATCTAGAGCAGTGCTTGGTACGTGAGAAATCAACATCAGTTGGCTGGCTCCACTGGTGTATTAATAATCAATGCATCCATCTGCGTGGTTCTTAGATTAGCCTGGCCCAGTGCTTTTGTTGTTGGGTAGGGAACAATGATCTCTTTCAGTATTACCATTTTAGTATTTTAATATCATCGAGTATTTCAGTATCATTGTTTGGGGACTCATGTTGTCCTCATAACAACCACAAAGACAGTGTTAGTTTCCTCTTCATTTATAGCTGAGGACCCTGAAGCTCAGAGAAGGGAGGTGATTTGCCCCAAGTTGCACAGCTGATCCGTGCCAGAGATGAGAGTCAAACCCAAGCCATTCAGCTCTTCTCTACAAGCTGTCTGCTTTTAGATGAGCTGCTTCCTTTCTCTCGATCTTTGGTTTCCCTTTCTCAAGATAAATGAGTAATTTTACCCTGATGTCCCTTGGATCCTAGAAGGCCTCAGGGACAGAGGGAAGGAGTAGAAAAGGGATTTTTAGTAGTGAGAATGAGGAAAGGCCATGAGTAGGATGACTCTGTTTTAATTAAAATAGGCTTTCCTGGTGGTCCAGTGGTTAAGAATTGCCTGCCCAAGCAAGGGCCACGAGTTCGATCCCTGGTTCAGGAAGATTCCGCATGCCCTAGGGCAACTAAACCTGAGAGCCACAACTCCTGAGCCCCCTACACTGCAAGTACTGAGCCCTTGCACTGTAACCAGAGAGTAGTCTGCCTGCCCTGACAGCATGAAGACCCAGCACAGCCATACTTTATTCTTTGACCTGGGCTTCGCTGTGGCCTCTCTCACTGCAGAGCACCGGCTCTGGGCGCATACACTCCAGAGTGCTGGCTCGGTTGTTGGACACATCGGTCTAGCCACTCCGTGGCATGTGGGATCTTCCCAGGCCAGGGATTGACCTAGTGCTCCTTTCACTGAAAGGAGATGTCCTTACCCACTGGACCACCAGGGAAGCCCAGTCTTAGGTGTTTTGAAAGCAAAGCCCAAGATCCCATCTCTTGGAAGCATGAAGCCCATCAACTTGTTTCCCGAACTTTTGCTTTCATCTTTAATGACTACTTGTTTCTTTTCCCCAAGCTTTGGGCGAACTCTTTGGTACAATGTGGTTGTGTCACCCAGGATCTAGAGCAGTGCTTGGTACGTGAGAAATCAACATCAGTTGGCTGGCTCCACTGGTGTATTAATAATCAATGCATCCATCTGCGTGGTTCTTAGATTAGCCTGGCCCAGTGCTTTTGTTGTTGGGTAGGGAACAATGATCTCTTTCAGTATTACCATTTTAGTATTTTAATATCATCGAGTATTTCAGTATCATTGTTTGGGGACTCATGTTGTCCTCATAACAACCACAAAGACAGTGTTAGTTTCCTCTTCATTTATAGCTGAGGACCCTGAAGCTCAGAGAAGGGAGGTGATTTGCCCCAAGTTGCACAGCTGATCCGTGCCAGAGATGAGAGTCAAACCCAAGCCATTCAGCTCTTCTCTACAAGCTGTCTGCTTTTAGATGAGCTGCTTCCTTTCTCTCGATCTTTGGTTTCCCTTTCTCAAGATAAATGAGTAATTTTACCCTGATGTCCCTTGGATCCTAGAAGGCCTCAGGGACAGAGGGAAGGAGTAGAAAAGGGATTTTTAGTAGTGAGAATGAGGAAAGGCCATGAGTAGGATGACTCTGTTTTAATTAAAATAGGCTTTCCTGGTGGTCCAGTGGTTAAGAATTGCCTGCCCAAGCAAGGGCCACGAGTTCGATCCCTGGTTCAGGAAGATTCCGCATGCCCTAGGGCAACTAAACCTGAGAGCCACAACTCCTGAGCCCCCTACACTGCAAGTACTGAGCCCTTGCACTGTAACCAGAGAGTAGCCCCCGCTCACTGCAACTAGAGAAACCCTGAGCACAGCAGTGAAGACCCAGCACAGCCATAAATAAATAAAAACAAAAAATTCTGTCATGAATTCATGAAAAAAAATCATGAATATATTCATATAGAGATCCCTTCCTTGTATGGATATTTACAACAATCCTTTCCAGTTCAAGGTCATATAAAAGACTCCTTATCATCTAGTCCATTTCTTGCGTTATCTTAATTCTACATTTATGCCTTTAATTGAACTGGAATTCATTTGAGCATGGAGAGTGAGTGAGGTGAGGCTTTAGCCTTGTATTTTCTAAATAATTAATCAATTTCCTTGGCACAATTTCATGAAATCATTATTAATTTCCCAACTTATTGGAAATACCTCCTTTATCATACAAATGAATATGGAAATTTGAGTTTGTTTCCAAACTTTCTCTTAATCTATGGACGTCTGTACTCATGTTCCAAGGCCACAATGGCTGTTGCTGGTTGATTAAAATAAATCCATACCCAATGACTGCACATTAATAATATTTAAAAACTGAGAACTTTAGGTGTGAGGTCAAAGACAACATGGACCCATTACCATTAGGACTTGACGGCTGGGCAGCCTTCCATCAGAATAGTGCAGTGGTCTCTCAAGACTCTGATTGGAAACATTTGCCAATTAGTCCTTTGACACATGGTCTGCGTGGTTGGTGGGAAGTCCTGGCCATGATCACTGCACTAGTGGTAAAGAATCCACCTGTCAGTGCCAGGAGATGTAAGAGACTCGGGTCAGTCCTTGGGTCAGGAAGATTCCCTGGAGGAGAAAACGGCAACCCACTCCAGTATTCGTGCCTGGAGAATCCCATGGACAGAGGAGCCTGGTGAGCTACAGTCCATGCGGTCACAGAGAGTCAGACACAGACTGAAGCAACTTAGGAAGGACAAATGCAAGAACTCTTAGTTGCAGTATGTGGGGTCTAGTTCCTTGACCTGGAATTGAACCTAGGTTCCCTGTATTGGGAGTGCAGAGTGTTAGCCACTGGACCACCAGTGGAAGTCCTGCCATTTACATTTTAAAATAACTTTGAATGAATCTCTGACCTCTGAATCTCCGACCTCTCTGAATCTCCATTTCTTGTTCCGTAAGGTGGAGAGAACTGTCCGTACCATCGTATATAATTGTGAAGATCAAATGAGATGATGTGGAAACTGGATAGTCTATATAAAAAACTAAACAATGATAGTTATGACTACAACACTTGGATCATGACTTTTTAAAATATAGGTGAATTACTTTAGAGTGGTCTTTTTTTTTTTTTTCTTTTTTAAATTTTGTCTGTCCTAGATCTTAGTTGCAGAGTATGAGATCCTGGTTCCCTGACCAGGGATTGAACCTGGGCCTCTGAAATGGGAGCATAGAGTGTTAACCACTGGACCACCAGGGAAGTTCCAAGACCAGCCTTTCTTTTTCCCCCTGGTTGATGTGGAAAAAATCAGATGGTTCAACAGTCTCTAAAAGTTTAAGTGAGAGAGTTACAGAATCCTCCAAACCTGAACAATGAGGAAAGTGTCCAGCAAAAGACATTCACTGGACAGCTATATGGTTAGTTTCATTTGTGTTATAAGATTTTCTTTCCTAATGAAAAAAAGAGGGCACTAGAGACACCGTACTTTATAGAAATGCTTGTCCTATTTTAAAAAATAGTTGGAATTCTTGATAAATTATCAAGTACAGGCATACAGAAATGTGATGTCTGATAAGCAGTGGTTTCTTGCCCTGGATGGAAATCCATGTAGGCACTGGGTGTTTTCTTTAAAATAAATTTGGGCCTATTTTATTGGTTTTTTATTTATTTATTTTCATCCACCTCCATTCCTCCGCCTGTGTGGGTCTCCCATTGCAGTGGCCTCTCATTGCAGAGCATCAACTTCAGGGCACTGGCTCGTAATTGGACACACTGGTCCAGCCGCTCTGCAACACGTTGGATCTTCCCAGGCCAGGGATCAAACTGGTATCCCTTGCACTGCAAGGTGGACTCTTTGCCCACTGGACCATCCAAGAAGTCCCTGGGTGCCTTTTTATCATTCCAAGACTTGAGTTTTTGGAATTTCATGAACTGATTATTTCTTCTCATGATCGTCTACTTCTTTCATTCTCTTTTGCACCCAGTTCCATCAGGTTTCTCCCCACTGAGAAGGCTGTTGTCAGGGTCATGGTGCTAAGTCTCATGGTCAAGTCTCAGGCTTCATCTGATTGAACTGATCAAATGAGATGATGTGGAAACTGGATAGTCTATATAAAAAACTAAACAATGATAGTTATGACTACAACACTTGGATCATGACTTTTTAAAATATAGGTGAATTACTTTAGAGTGGTCTTTTTTTTTTTTTTCTTTTTTAAATTTTGTCTGTCCTAGATCTTAGTTGCAGAGTATGGGATCCTGGTTCCCTGACCAGGGATTGAACCTGGGCCTCTGAAATGGGAGCATAGAGTGTTAACCACTGGACCACCAGGGAAGTTCCAAGACCAGCCTTTCTTTTTCCCCCTGGTTGATGTGGAAAAAATCAGATGGTTCAACAGTCTCTAAAAGTTTAAGTGAGAGAGTTACAGAATCCTCCAAACCTGAACAATGAGGAAAGTGTCCAGCAAAAGACATTCACTGGACAGCTATATGGTTAGTTTCATTTGTGTTATAAGATTTTCTTTCCTAATGAAAAAAAGAGGGCACTAGAGACACCGTACTTTATAGAAATGCTTGTCCTATTTTAAAAAATAGTTGGAATTCTTGATAAATTATCAAGTACAGGCATACAGAAATGTGATGTCTGATAAGCAGTGGTTTCTTGCCCTGGATGGAAATCCATGTAGGCACTGGGTGTTTTCTTTAAAATAAATTTGGGCCTATTTTATTGGTTTTTTATTTATTTATTTTCATCCACCTCCATTCCTCCGCCTGTGTGGGTCTCCCATTGCAGTGGCCTCTCATTGCAGAGCATCAACTTCAGGGCACTGGCTCGTAATTGGACACACTGGTCCAGCCGCTCTGCAACACGTTGGATCTTCCCAGGCCAGGGATCAAACTGGTATCCCTTGCACTGCAAGGTGGACTCTTTGCCCACTGGACCATCCAAGAAGTCCCTGGGTGCCTTTTTATCATTCCAAGACTTGAGTTTTTGGAATTTCATGAACTGATTATTTCTTCTCATGATCGTCTACTTCTTTCATTCTCTTTTGCACCCAGTTCCATCAGGTTTCTCCCCACTGAGAAGGCTGTTGTCAGGGTCATGGTGCTAAGTCTCATGGTCAAGTCTCAGGCTTCATCTGATTGAACTGATCAACAGTGTTGGATGTAGGTGATCACTCTCTCCTTCAGGAAGCACTTTTTCCTTGGCTTTTGGGATACCACACTCCCCCAGATCTCCTGCTACCTCAATGGAAGCTCTTTCTTAATTAGGGGTCTTCCATATCTTCCAAGTCTTTCAATGTTGCAGCATCCCTGGGCTCAGCCTTCAGATTCTTTCCCCTCCTTTCTTATCCCTTCCCTTCCCATTCCTTTTATCCCCCTTCCCTACCCTTCCCTTCTTCTCCTCTCTGCTTCTATTCATGCTTTGATGCCTTTTCTTCTCTGACTACTCACTTAGACTCTCAGTTGTAAATACCATCATAAAACATATCTCCAGATGTGACCTCTCTCTTGAACATGAGAACCTCTATCCATTTGGATGTCTAAGTTCAATTCAGTCACTCAGTTGTGTCCAACTCTTTGGGACCCCATGGACTGCAGCACGCCCGGCTTCCCTGTCCTTCGCTATCTCCAGGAGCTGGCTCAAACTCATGTCCATCAACTCAGTGATGGGTGTCTAAAAAACATCTCAAAATTAGCACATCCAAAACTGAATCCCTAAGTTTCCCACTCTTCATGGCTTGGTTATTTTGCAATTGCTCAATTTCAAAATATATTTGGCTGGCCAAAAAGTTGATCTTATGGAATAACCTGAACAACTTTTTGACCAACTGAACACCACCATTTCCCAATTTTGTAAGCCTAATTCCTGGTGACCCTATCATATACACACACACACACACACACACACACACACACACACACACACACATATATATGAAAAGGGGTCCAGTTATATATAACAGGAGCTCTCCTACTTCTCACCACTTCCACACTACTAACGTGGGCTAAGCTGCAATTGTCTCTCATTTGGATGGCAACAACGGGCTCCTATCTAGTTTCCTTCCTTCCATTCTTGTCACTGTATGTATAGAATTAAGTCTGAGTCATTCTGTCAGAATCCTAATCCAATTATGCCCTTCTTCTCATAGCTCTCCGAGAGTTTCTCTTACTGGAAGGGAAAGTCAAACTCTTACAATGGCCATAAATAATCCCCTTCCCCAATTTAATGTTCCTTTCTCTCCTTCACTCATCCTGCCCTAGCCAGACCCGCCTTTTTTCACTCTTGTTTCAGGACTTTGGCACTTTCTGTTCCCACTGCCTGGACTGCTTTCACATCAGATGGCTGTTGATCCACATTCTCACTTCCTTCTGGTTTCTGCTCCGATGTTGCCCCACGAGGGAGGTCATCCCTTCTCACCATTTACATGATAATAAATCCATCCCCTCACCTTTCCCATTTTCTCTGCCTTGTTTTATTTTTTTCTTCCTTGACCTTATCCTTACCTGATATGTATTGGTGCAGGCACGTAGTTGATGCTTATGAATACTGTCAAGTGAATGAATGAATGAGTGCGGTCTGGGGTACAGAAATTCCTGTGAAAGTAGTGTCTGTCTCATGTGGCTTCTTCCTTCTGGGTGGAGGGATAGCCACTGGCCCCCAGTCCTTGGCATGTCACATAGGAGGGGTTTGCTGTGTCCCTTGAGTCTCCTAGCAGCAGGGAGGGAGGATAAAGCTTTGCCCAATCCTCTGAGGTCCAGGTCCAGGTGATGGGCCAGGTGGGGTGGGAAGGATCCAGGGTGTAGTGGGCAGGGCAAGCATTTGAAGTCTTGACAATGAGACAGAGCTACTTCACAAGGGAGACCAAAAGCCAAGCCGGCTTCCACCGTAATCTGCCGCATTTGCTGTCCTGGGTTTCCGAGGATTTGTCTGGACTGATTTCCTCCAGGGAAACGGTAATGTGTGTCAGCAATTACTCCTTCGAGTCTGAACACTATCTTTATCACCGGACGCTCAGGCGCTCGCTCCAGGGCTGGAGGACAGAGAGAGGGGCGATAAGGCAGCCAGATGGCTTCAGGAGGCCCCCTCCGTCCTGGGGCAGAGATGGGGGCTGGAGGTGGGCGCCTTCCCCACCCCGACCGTCTGGAGGGACCCTGGCCCGGGCAGCTTGCTTGAGACTCCAGAACGCCCCTGAGCTGGAGCTCAGCAAAGAGAGCCAAGCCACACAGGGCCGGTTTTACGCTTTCAGTTCTGAGATAGCGATCGTGAAGGAAAATTCCCTGCGTTTGTGGAATCATAAATTTTTTAAAGTCTCTTGGCTCCACTTTTAAATTTAGTGCCTGAATAAAATGTTGGCTCGAGCTCCATATTCGATTATTAAAAATCATACTCAGGCCTGGGAGACAAGTATTTACACATCTTCCTGCTCATCTGAAGACCCACATATCAAAATGTGGCTCGCATCAGAGTGCGGTTTCCTGGGAAGAGAGGCTCTCGAGAACTGAGTGCCACATTCATTAAATGAGGGAGCTGGAGTAGAAAGCCCTTAAAACTCTTTCTTGTTCTAACAGTTGTAAATATTCTTCACTATGCTTTCACTAAATGCATTGTTTGATTTGTCCCTTAATTTTTAAAGAAGAACATGAATGTGCATGTTCGTGTGCATGTGTGTGTGTGTGTGTGTAAATTAATAAAAGAAAATTCTAGAAGGATGCAGACCAAGTTGATAACAGCAGTTACCTCTAGAGAGGGAACCAGAGTGGGAAGGGATAGAGGTTGAAGGAGACTTTGTAGGTAATATTTCAAGGAATATGCATTCACATATTATTCACTTATTTGTAAACTAGCACACGTTCACTATAGATAATCCAGAAGCCATAGAAAAGTATAATATTGCAAAGAAAAATGGATCATATCTCTCAGACCCTGGAGATAACACTGTTGGTATTTTGGTGTTTTTGTTTTAGGAGAAGTTTCCTGATTACCAGGTCTACTCATACCAGGTGTTCCCATCAGAGTTATAAGGACATGGCTTTTAAAGACAGGCCTTAGCTTTGGTTTCATTGCCAGAAGGATGATGCATCTTTTCCCCTAAATAAAAATCAATAATAAAATACCCTGAGGAGTGAGATATGGAAAATGTCCATTTTGGTCCATTTGAAAAACATCTGTACATTTTATTTTGGGTGGATTATGGATCATAAGAGTCCCAGGCATGGGAAGTATTTACGCAAATGAGGGAGAGGGGAAAAGTAACTAACAGAAGACAGAAATGGAATGATGCTGAGATAAGGGGAAAGCTTCTCATTTCTCTTTTAAAGGAAGTTTACTAAAAAGATCACTTCCTCCCTGTGGCTCTATTAGACCTACAGAAAGGTCATAAAAACACCTCTAATTCAGGTACGACTGACACGGAAAAATACATAGATGCCTTAATAAAAGAAGGAGCCTATAAACAGCTAATCTGTATTTTGGAGACTTTTTATTTATTTATTTTTTTGGAGGACCTTTCTAACTGGACTTGAAAATAGCGACCAAGTACCCATGTGTGCGCGTGTACACGTGTGCATGCACACTTTAAAGACATCGAAATGGAAAAACAAACACCAGTAACTGGATAAAACACTTTTAAAATACTAATTTGTCCTCAAAATCATGCCCCAATATGTATGTGCAGAATAGTAGTCATCTAAAATATTAAAAATAACAATAGCCCAAAAGACACAGCAAGGCCTCTTGTGTTAAGAGCATGGCACAGTGAATGACTCAGCTTCCATTTTACTTTATTTTTATTTTGTTAATTTATTTTTGCTTTATTTTTGCAGAGTGTTGTTGTTTACTGCTATACATAAACCCAAATCGGCCATAGGCATACACGTGACCCCTCCCACTTGAACTTCCCTCCCGTCTCCCTCCCCATCCCACCCCTCTAGGCTGTTACAGAGCCCTGTGTAAGTTCTCTTGGTCTTACAGCAGATGCACATTGGTTGAAAAGCAGTGGTTAGATGTCATGAAGTAGATGGCAATGCCTTAACTCTATGTGTGTTGTCAGGCCCGAGAGCCTCTTCCATCTTTGTCAAGGAGAGTGCTAACCTTCTCTCCTTTCATACAACACTCTGCTTCCTTTGGCCATCAGAGTTATAAGGACATGTAAGATATTGGAAAATGATGCATCTTTTCCCTAAATAAAAATCAATAATAAAATACCCTGAGGAGTGAGATATGGAAAATGTCCATTTTGGTCCATTTGAAAAACATCTGTACATTTTATTTTGGGTGGATTATGGATCATAAGAGTCCCAGGCATGGGAAGTATTTACGCAAATGAGGGAGAGGGGAAAAGTAACTAACAGAAGACAGAAATGGAATGATGCTGAGATAAGGGGAAAGCTTCTCATTTCTCTTTTAAAGGAAGTTTACTAAAAAGATCACTTCCTCCCTGTGGCTCTATTAGACCTACAGAAAGGTCATAAAAACACCTCTAATTCAGGTACGACTGACACGGAAAAATACATAGATGCCTTAATAAAAGAAGGAGCCTATAAACAGCTAATCTGTATTTTGGAGACTTTTTATTTATTTATTTTTTTGGAGGACCTTTCTAACTGGACTTGAAAATAGCGACCAAGTACCCATGTGTGCGCGTGTACACGTGTGCATGCACACTTTAAAGACATCGAAATGGAAAAACAAACACCAGTAACTGGATAAAACACTTTTAAAATACTAATTTGTCCTCAAAATCATGCCCCAATATGTATGTGCAGAATAGTAGTCATCTAAAATATTAAAAATAACAATAGCCCAAAAGACACAGCAAGGCCTCTTGTGTTAAGAGCATGGCACAGTGAATGACTCAGCTTCCATTTTACTTTATTTTTATTTTGTTAATTTATTTTTGCTTTATTTTTGCAGAGTGTTGTTGTTTACTGCTATACATAAACCCAAATCGGCCATAGGCATACACGTGACCCCTCCCACTTGAACTTCCCTCCCGTCTCCCTCCCCATCCCACCCCTCTAGGCTGTTACAGAGCCCTGTGTAAGTTCTCTTGGTCTTACAGCAGATGCACATTGGTTGAAAAGCAGTGGTTAGATGTCATGAAGTAGATGGCAATGCCTTAACTCTATGTGTGTTGTCAGGCCCGAGAGCCTCTTCCATCTTTGTCAAGGAGAGTGCTAACCTTCTCTCCTTTCATACAACACTCTGCTTCCATTTGAGAAAAGAGATGGTGGTTCTGGGGTGAGCGGAGGAGAGAGAATAGCAGTGGGATCAAGACTCTCATATTTAGTAGCACTTGACCTCCGTAAGGGCCCTTAGCCATGGGGACCTCCTGACACTCATGGAAGGCAAGCCATGGGGCAGTGCCCAGATATCATCTCTGCCCCTCAGTCGACCAGCCTGCAACTCTAGATCCCTAGGAGCTAAGTTCCTTTTCAGGGAGCCCCCTGAGGCGTATCTAAGTGCTGGTTAAGAAGAGAAGTGGGTAAGGGTTTCGGGTTGGGTGTAGAAGGCCATTTCCCTATTTCCTTGTTTTATGCATTGACTCTGTCATTTTAATCATCGCTGTAGCAACTCTGCCCACATAAACATAATTTTTCTGCTAGAAAAGCTGGGTCACAAAGGAGGAAGACCTGATTCAAACATCAGCCTCTGCATCAGGAAAGCAGATCCATCATGGCTCAGGGTTAGTGGGAACATCAAGGGTCTCTAGTTCAACTTGCACCCGATCCCTGAATCTCTCCCATGACACCCTGCTAAGCAGTCTCTTCTTATATGGCCCCAGGGGAGGGGAACTCACTACCTTCTCACATCTTAAGAGTCAGTAACTTTTCCTCATACTCAGTTAAAACCCAGCTCTAGAAAGCCTTCATCCAATGGCCTGTGCTGTGGGGTCTCCATGACAACAAGCTGTACATCTCCCCGGAGTCCTCCTCTACTTTCTTCTACTATTCCTTGCATGCATTTCCAGGTCCTTTTTCTAGGAGCTCATTGGGCTACCAATGCCCCCCATCTCACCTGCCTGCCCACACTAAACTCATCTGGGTTTGGGTTAATGGGTGTCTACAATTCCATTGTTCAAGGCTATACATAAACCCAAATCGGCCATAGGCATACACGTGACCCCTCCCACTTGAACTTCCCTCCCGTCTCCCTCCCCATCCCACCCCTCTAGGCTGTTACAGAGCCCTGTGTAAGTTCTCTTGGTCTTACAGCAGATGCACATTGGTTGAAAAGCAGTGGTTAGATGTCATGAAGTAGATGGCAATGCCTTAACTCTATGTGTGTTGTCAGGCCCGAGAGCCTCTTCCATCTTTGTCAAGGAGAGTGCTAACCTTCTCTCCTTTCATACAACACTCTGCTTCCATTTGAGAAAAGAGATGGTGGTTCTGGGGTGAGCGGAGGAGAGAGAATAGCAGTGGGATCAAGACTCTCATATTTAGTAGCACTTGACCTCCGTAAGGGCCCTTAGCCATGGGGACCTCCTGACACTCATGGAAGGCAAGCCATGGGGCAGTGCCCAGATATCATCTCTGCCCCTCAGTCGACCAGCCTGCAACTCTAGATCCCTAGGAGCTAAGTTCCTTTTCAGGGAGCCCCCTGAGGCGTATCTAAGTGCTGGTTAAGAAGAGAAGTGGGTAAGGGTTTCGGGTTGGGTGTAGAAGGCCATTTCCCTATTTCCTTGTTTTATGCATTGACTCTGTCATTTTAATCATCGCTGTAGCAACTCTGCCCACATAAACATAATTTTTCTGCTAGAAAAGCTGGGTCACAAAGGAGGAAGACCTGATTCAAACATCAGCCTCTGCATCAGGAAAGCAGATCCATCATGGCTCAGGGTTAGTGGGAACATCAAGGGTCTCTAGTTCAACTTGCACCCGATCCCTGAATCTCTCCCATGACACCCTGCTAAGCAGTCTCTTCTTATATGGCCCCAGGGGAGGGGAACTCACTACCTTCTCACATCTTAAGAGTCAGTAACTTTTCCTCATACTCAGTTAAAACCCAGCTCTAGAAAGCCTTCATCCAATGGCCTGTGCTGTGGGGTCTCCATGACAACAAGCTGTACATCTCCCCGGAGTCCTCCTCTACTTTCTTCTACTATTCCTTGCATGCATTTCCAGGTCCTTTTTCTAGGAGCTCATTGGGCTACCAATGCCCCCCATCTCACCTGCCTGCCCACACTAAACTCATCTGGGTTTGGGTTAATGGGTGTCTACAATTCCATTGTTCAAGGCAGACACCCAGCTGATGGACTAGATTGTATTGTTGAAGATTCCTTTCACGGTCAGTGATAGAAACCCAGCTCAGAAGGGCTTATGTTGGAGGACTTCCCTGGTGGTTTAGTGGTAGTGGCTGAGAATCTGCCTCACACAGGGGACACGGATTTGATTACTGTTCCGGGAAGATCCCACATGCCTCAGGCTAATTCAACTCTCTTGCAGCAGTTAGAGAGGCACCACCACTACTGAGCCCTCGAGCTCTAGAATCCATGCTCTGCAACTAGAGAAGCCCGTGTGGGGCAACTAGAGAAAGCCTGCAAGGTGAAACAAATACCCAGTGCAGCCAAAAAAAAAAACCCACAAAGAACAAGAAGAAAGAAAAAAAGGGGTCTTATGTTGAACAGGGAGTTGACTGACTCACGTGACTGAAAATACAGGCATGACTTCCCTGTGGGCTGGCTTATCCCCATCTCTCCCCTCGGCTTCCCAGGGTGGCAAGATGGCTGCCAGCAGGTCCCGGCTTTCAGAGCACTGAGCCCCGAAGCTTTGGGCCAGAGTTCTGGGCGTGGCGCTCACTGGCCTGACTTGAGTCATGGGTCCATCCCCACTCAGATAGCTGAGACTGCAAATATGGCGCCTTTTGAACTGACCAAGTGTGAGACAAATCCCTGGAGCTGTTGTTAGAGTCAACTTCTCCTTCAATATATGAACTGAGAAAGGGATTTGCCAGAGAGAAACGGGAGTCGTGTTACTAGGAGGGAGAGTACAGCTGGTCCATCCCATTATCTAAAGACTCAACGATGCTCCTGGTCAGAGGTCCTTGAAGAGTTAAGGAAGAGCCATGGTGGGTTAAGGAGCAGGTCCAGGGAGGTCCTTTGTAAGCACGGAAGCTATCTGCAGCTCCCCATGGGCTTTTGATAAAAGCCTTTCCTCACAAGCTCCTTAGCTTTAGCACCATCTTTCACAGCTTTCAGGATGTTGCCACATTGTTCAGAAGAAAAGTTGTTTCTCACACTTAAATTAGGTTGCTTTAAAAAAGCCAGCAGCTACACTTACCTCCCCCAACCCACACTTACCTCCCCCCACCCACACTGTTCAAGGACCATATCCCTTATCAGGAACCCACTGGAAGCTTTGTGTGCTAATTGTATATCCTGGGGATATAGAAGGAAGGGGTCCAAGTGAAGATACCCCCAGGCCCTAAAGAGAGTGTTTACCAGAAGGGGGATGGGTAATGGGGCTGTTAGAGGTGCTAAAGAGAGCTCCAGTGGTCACCAAAGTGGACCCCTGTTGGAGGACTCCCAACTCACATAGGTGACAGATTGGGGAACAGGGACTGAACAGAAATGAAACTGACTAGTCACCAATGACTGGATATCACATTTAGATGTGCATCATGCCAAACTTGTGTTCTTCCAGCATTTTGCTTAAAATACTAAGATTAGGGCTTCCTTGGTGGTCCAGTGGGTAAAGAGTCTGCCTTACAGTGCAAGGGGCGCCAGTTTGATCCCTGGCCGGGGAAGATGCCATGTGTCGCGGAGTGGCTGGGCCGATGTGTCCAGTTACCAGTCAAGCGCTCTGGAGCACATGCGCCCGGAGCCAGTGCTCTGCAATGAGAGAGGCCACCGCAATGGGAGGCCCATACAGGCCAAAAATAAAGATGGATGAACATAAATAAATAAAACCAATAAAAGAGGCCAAAATTTTAAAAAGTGAAAAAATATTAAGACTAAATACTTTTTAAAAGCTCCTGAGTCATGGGTTCCATCCCCACTCAGATAGCTGAGACTGCAAATATGGCGCCTTTTGAACTGACCAAGTGTGAGACAAATCCCTGGAGCTGTTGTTAGAGTCAACTTCTCCTTCAATATATGAACTGAGAAAGGATTTGCCAGAGAGAAACGGGAGTCGTGTTACTAGGAGGGAGAGTACAGCTGGTCCATCCCATTATCTAAAGACTCAACGATGCTCCTGGTCAGAGGTCCTTGAAGAGTTAAGGAAGAGCCATGGTGGGTTAAGGAGCAGGTCCAGGGAGGTCCTTTGTAAGCACGGAAGCTATCTGCAGCTCCCCATGGGCTTTTGATAAAAGCCTTTCCTCACAAGCTCCTTAGCTTTAGCACCATCTTTCACAGCTTTCAGGATGTTGCCACATTGTTCAGAAGAAAAGTTGTTTCTCACACTTAAATTAGGTTGCTTTAAAAAAGCCAGCAGCTACACTTACCTCCCCCAACCCACACTTACCTCCCCCCACCCACACTGTTCAAGGACCATATCCCTTATCAGGAACCCACTGGAAGCTTTGTGTGCTAATTGTATATCCTGGGGATATAGAAGGAAGGGGTCCAAGTGAAGATACCCCCAGGCCCTAAAGAGAGTGTTTACCAGAAGGGGGATGGGTAATGGGGCTGTTAGAGGTGCTAAAGAGAGCTCCAGTGGTCACCAAAGTGGACCCCTGTTGGAGGACTCCCAACTCACATAGGTGACAGATTGGGGAACAGGGACTGAACAGAAATGAAACTGACTAGTCACCAATGACTGGATATCACATTTAGATGTGCATCATGCCAAACTTGTGTTCTTCCAGCATTTTGCTTAAAATACTAAGATTAGGGCTTCCTTGGTGGTCCAGTGGGTAAAGAGTCTGCCTTACAGTGCAAGGGGCGCCAGTTTGATCCCTGGCCGGGGAAGATGCCATGTGTCGCGGAGTGGCTGGGCCGATGTGTCCAGTTACCAGTCAAGCGCTCTGGAGCACATGCGCCCGGAGCCAGTGCTCTGCAATGAGAGAGGCCACCGCAATGGGAGGCCCATACAGGCCAAAAAATAAAGATGGATGAACATAAATAAATAAAAACCAATAAAAGAGGCCAAAATTTTTTTAAAAAAGTGAAAAAAATATTAAGACTAAATACTTTGATTAAAGTACTCCTGCAATTAACACTTAGGAGAAATATTTCCATTAATACCAAGCCAAAACATTAGCAACCAGTTACACAATATCTTCTTACAAGTTGGTTCGACCAAGATGTATTAGTTCGACTATGACAGATACCCCAGTAGAAAAATAATTAAAAAACGTAACCAGGCAGTTCCTGGGTTTCTCCGCGGGCTTGGGGGTAAAGAACCCGCCTGCAATGCAAGAGCCATAGTGATGCAGGTTCGATCCCTGGGTCTGGAAGATTCCCTGGTGGAGGGCACGGCAACCCACTTCAGTATTCTTGGCTGGAGAATCCCATGGGCAGAGGGCTCTGGCAGGCTATAGATGAAAGTTCCTAATAATAATGAGTTCCTAATAATAAAGGAATTTAAAACAGGATGCAATATTCTAAATACCTAGAAGGTAAAGAGTTTAAAGTGATACAACTCAGAGTTGGTGAAGATGTGGACATACATGTCTATACCCTGCTTAGGAGGGTGTGAAGTGATCTAACATTTTTTGAGGGCACTTTGGCAATATCTATCAAAAGCTTGAAACATATGCATGCCCTTTGACCCAGCAAGTCAACATTTAGGGATTCTCCTGGAGAAATGGTCATAAATATTTATAAAGGTTTATGTGTAAGAATAATTAGTAAAACCCTATTTGCAATGGCACAAAGTTGACAAACCTGAATTTCCAATCATTGGAAGTCGTTTAACAGAGTCATGAAAAGAATATTTTTGGAAGAATTTGATGACATGGTAAATGTTTATTATATCCCTGAGATTAATGAGTAAAGTTTGAAATACTGCGGGCTTCCCTGGTGGCTCAGCGTAAAGAATCTGCCTGCAAAGCAGGAGATACAGGAGCTGCCGTTTCGATCCCTCAGTTGGGAAGCTCTCCTAGAGGAGGGCATGGCAACTGACTTCAGTATCCCTGACTGGAGAATCCCATGGACGGAGGAGCATGGCGGGCTACTAGAGTCCATAAGGTCACAAAGAGCTGGACGTGACTGAGCATGCACACACTCCCATGAAATAGTGTGTATAGTATGTAGGCTTGGAAGGAAGACTGGAAAGATAATCCCCAGAATGTTCATTACGGTTATCTCCAGGTTGGGGATAATGGGTGATTTGGGGTTATGTATATTTCTATATTTTCTATTATTAAAAAAAATCAGTGTTGGGGGGCTTCCCCGGTGGTCCAGTCGGTAAGGAAACCACCCTGCAGTGCAAGGGGCGCCGGTTCGATCCCTGGCCTGGGAAGATCCCACATGCCATGAAGCGGCTGGACTGATGTGTCCAACTACCGAGCCGGAGCTCTGGAGAGCATGCTCCCAGAGCTGGTGCTCTGCAGCCAAAGAACAAAGATAAATAAATGAAAGATCAATAGAAGTGACCAAAAAAGAAAAACCAGTGTTGACAATGGCTACTATAATATTTCTTAAGGACTTAAATTACATGCCAGGCATTGTGGTAAACTTTTCATAGATAAATTTGCCACACACCTAGGCTGTAAGATAGGTATTATAATCATACTCACTTTATTTATTTATTTTTAAAAGATTTATTTATTTATTTATTTTGGGGGTGGGGTGGGGTGGGGAGGGAGGAGAGCCCGCGGGCTACTTCTATTGGTCTTTCATTTGTCTATTTTCATCCATCTTTGTTCTTTGGCCTGTGTGGGCCTCCCATCACGGTGGCCTCTGTTGTCGCAGAGTGCTGGCTCTGGGCGCATGTGCTCCAGAGTTCCCGCTCGATAATTGGACACATCAGTCCAGCCGCTCCGCGGCACGTGGGATTTTCCCAGGCCAGGGATCGAACCGGTGCCCCTTGCAGTGCAAGGCGGTGTCCTTACCCACTGGACCACCAGGGAAGCCCCATACTCACTTTAAAGATGAGGAAAATAAGAAGGTGGACCCACCCAAAGCCTGTGCTCCACTTCTAGACTTTATCCTGGAAGCCCCAGAGCCTGGAATTCCCTGCTGAAAGGACCCTGTTATGGGTGGGCCTACAGAGCAGGGCCAGTGAGGAAAAGGAGAGAGGTTTCTGCCTACTGCTCAGGTCTTCCTTTGTTAGTTAATGCTCACTCATATGCATGTGTTCTGAGCCGATTTCCCCTGCCCTTCTTTATCCTAAAAGGAGGAAGCAGGGTACACTGGAAGAAGCACTCTGTAGAATCCCAGTCCTGGTTTGGCTGTGCGACCTTGGGCAAATCGTTTCCCCTCTCTGGGCCTCAGAGTTTCCAGCTGGGATTAGACTTGCTACTCTGATGCTGTATGACTCTACTCACTGAAAAGGATCTCTGAATGATGCAGGGGACTTGCTGAGCATTGGAATCATCTAGTCTTCTTTCTTCAGGCCCCAAATCAGGTGATCTAGACTCCAAGTTCTTGGAGCTATCAAGGCACAGTTGAAGAAATTCATTTGTTTATTTGCTCATGTATGTAATGAATTCCTCTGTACTACTTTCATGTGTGTGTGTGTGTGTATATATTCTTTTGTTTTATTTTCATCTGCATATCTTTTTAAAAATATGCATTTATTTTAATTTTAGGATAATTACGTTACAATATTGTGATGGGTTTTTGCCATACATGAGTATGAATCCGCCATAGGCATACGTGGATCCCCTCCTTCCTGCACCCCCCTTCCACCTCCCTCCCCACCCCGTCTCTCCAACTTGTCACAGAGCACTGGTTTCAGGTCTCTGAATTATACATCAAACTCCCACTGGATGTCTATTTTACATATGGTAATGTGTAAATGCTATTATTTTTGTTTAATACTCCTCAGGGTCTCTCCATGGGTGGATATGAAATAACTCATGATGGATTTTCTTTATTTGTAACTTCTCCCATACAAGCGTTTTAGGTTTATATGTTTTATTTTCACTTTTATTCAGTTCAAGAAAGGCTTTTGTTTTTCCCTTTGGCCTCGCAGCATCTTAATTCTCTGACCAAGGATCGAACCGGCTGGGAGAAGGAGTCTTAAACATTGGGCCACTAGGGAAGTCCCCTGACTGACCTTTTTTTTTCTTCTTTCTTTCTTTCTTTCTTTTTTTTTTTTTATTATCTTTTGTGATTGACCTTTTGATTTCTGGAAAGAAATACATTTTTATGCAGCTTCATTAACTATGGAATGAGAGAAATCACAGACAAGGTTTTGTTGGTCTTTGAACCCTCCTGCTGAGTTCAGTCCCAGAATCAGCTCTCATTTGACTGGTTGTCATTCACCAATTCGCTGAGCGTCAGTGAGGTCTGCAGGGAACACCCAGAGTAAGTGAGCTTTTGTGGTCTGGGTATTCACCTAAATGCTGACTCATTTTGGGTTCTGTGCACCTTGATGAGGTGGCTGCTGTGGGTGTGCATGGCCTGTCAGCGCTGGATCAGAGGTGAGAAACCTGGAAAGAAGGGCCCCTGGGAATAGGCCCTCCAACAATGACCCGGATTCTAATCTTTACCTGCGGTCCACAGAGCCCAAGTGATGAAGCCCTGCCCACCTCTCTGGTCTCACCCCCTACCCCTCCCTCTAGCATCCTCAGCTCCAGTGCCCTGACTCTCTTTAGCCTGCAGAGATACACCCTGGGAACTTTGCCATTAGAGTTTCTTCTGTATTGAATGCTCTTTCTCTGGGTTTTTGGATGCCTAGCTCCTTCTGGAGTTGATACACAGATGTCCCCCAAAAGGGCAGGGACCAGGTTTGTTTACTGAGACTCTCCAGTACCTAAAACAATGCTTGGCACATTTCTGTCCATAAAGACTTGGTACATGAATAATTCTTCCAGGAGCCATCCCTGAGGTCTGCCTGGAGGAGAGGGTGTGTGAACTGCGTCCCAAACACCAAGCAGCTCACTCAGCCTCCCTTCCTCTGGCCTGCTTCACATTTTTTCCATCCGAACACACACTGGTTCCCAGGATGACCTCATCCATGCGTGTGCTCAATTTCAGCTACTATCTTTGCTCAGGCCTCTCACCGCGACGCCGGTTCACCGTCCCTCCCTTCCCGGCTCTTTGTCTGCTCTCAGCTGTCCTATTTCTGGTGCTTAATTACAGTCCTGCTATGCAGACAATGACGATGCCATCATTCTCAAAAGATGATTGTGTCTGCTCGCTCTTTTGTCCCCAAGCAGAAAGACGGTAAGACTGTCCAGGTCCTAAAAATGAGTGCCGTGTTAGTTAGAAACCATTTCAGAGAGCGCTTGTGAGACGCTGCCCGTCACCGCCGTGCTCAGGAGCCTCGCTCATTGGCACCCAGAGCTTCCGAGTGGCTCTGGGTAGGATGTCTTATTAAACTAATTCCAATTTTTAAACCCGAACTCTTCTTCTTTTTTTTTTCTTTTAGAAGCTTTTAAAACAGGTTTGGTTTTATTTTGGTTGGCTTTCTTTCTTTCTTTCTTTCTTTTTTGGTTTAAATGACAGGAACTAGCTTTCTTCCAGCCAGGAGCACATTTAGTTACTAAATAGTTTGGGTGGGAAGCAAGCTCTTGGGTTCAAGTCCAATTTCGGTCTTGGCACACAGAGCTGTTGCCTTCACTGGACACAGCAGGCAAAGGGCCAGAGCCTCAGATTTTCAAGGGCCTTCGAAAATATTTGCAACCTGGAGGGGGAAAAAAAAAATCTCTGGCTGCCAAAGAGAGGGAGAAGCTTTTTTATTCCTGTATCATACATTGGTGAGTTTCAACTTCTCTGTCAAGAGGAAGGCTTAAGAATTAAAACGCGAAAACTCATACAATCTTTCCAACAGGATGGTAATTGAGGTAAAATCCCCTTTGTTACAGAAGCTACTGTATTATGGGTGACCTTGACCTTTAACTCAGAATCGGTAAGTCTGGGGACTATTAATTATCGCACCGTAGGTGTCGTCGGAATTTTGGGAATAATTCTTCCAGGAGCCATCCCTGAGGTCTGCCTGGAGGAGAGGGTGTGTGAACTGCGTCCCAAACACCAAGCAGCTCACTCAGCCTCCCTTCCTCTGGCCTGCTTCACATTTTTTCCATCCGAACACACACTGGTTCCCAGGATGACCTCATCCATGCGTGTGCTCAATTTCAGCTACTATCTTTGCTCAGGCCTCTCACGCGACGCCGGTTCACCGTCCCTCCCTTCCCGGCTCTTTGTCTGCTCTCAGCTGTCCTATTTCTGGTGCTTAATTACAGTCCTGCTATGCAGACAATGACGATGCCATCATTCTCAAAAGATGATTGTGTCTGCTCGCTCTTTTGTCCCCAAGCAGAAAGACGGTAAGACTGTCCAGGTCCTAAAAATGAGTGCCGTGTTAGTTAGAAACCATTTCAGAGAGCGCTTGTGAGACGCTGCCCGTCACCGCCGTGCTCAGGAGCCTCGCTCATTGGCACCCAGAGCTTCCGAGTGGCTCTGGGTAGGATGTCTTATTAAACTAATTCCAATTTTTAAACCCGAACTCTTCTTCTTTTTTTTTTCTTTTAGAAGCTTTTAAAACAGGTTTGGTTTTATTTTGGTTGGCTTTCTTTCTTTCTTTCTTTCTTTTTTGGTTTAAATGACAGGAACTAGCTTTCTTCCAGCCAGGAGCACATTTAGTTACTAAATAGTTTGGGTGGGAAGCAAGCTCTTGGGTTCAAGTCCAATTTCGGTCTTGGCACACAGAGCTGTTGCCTTCACTGGACACAGCAGGCAAAGGGCCAGAGCCTCAGATTTTCAAGGGCCTTCGAAAATATTTGCAACCTGGAGGGGGAAAAAAAAATCTCTGGCTGCCAAAGAGAGGGAGAAGCTTTTTTATTCCTGTATCATACATTGGTGAGTTTCAACTTCTCTGTCAAGAGGAAGGCTTAAGAATTAAAACGACGAAAACTTATACAATCTTTCCAACAGGATGGTAATTGAGGTAAAATCCCCTTTGTTACAGAAGCTACTGTATTATGGGTGACCTTGACCTTTAACTCAGAATCTATAACTCTGGGGACTATTAATTATCTCACCGTATGTGTCGTCGGAATGGGGGACTTTCTGGAGAAGTAAATGCCACATCGATAGGCAGTGGAGCCCCTCGGTCGCTTGACGGTTGTCATCAGTGATGAGGGCTCAGCCGCTCACGGTCAAAGCCGGGAGATTATTGCTGCTTAGGCTCCCACGCCGCCTCAAACTTTTCTCATCCTCATGACCTCCGTCTGTGATTTATTCCAGCTTGCAAACAAAACAAGTTTACATCCACAGCTTAAACACTCCTACTTTTTCATCAACCACATCCCTGGGGTGTGTTCGGCTGCTAAGGACTGCATAAAAATAAAAGAGTGTTTTCAAATATTTTCTTCCTTGGGGTATTTTGTTTTCCCAATTGATGGCTTGTCCTGTGGAATTTTGTTGTCTCATCTTCCACCAGTTATGATCCTCAGGATAGAGAACATGAATGAAGCTTTATACCTAGCTCAATAAATGTTGACTCGGCCATGCCAGAGGAGACCCAAAGAAAGAGTTTTTCAGATGAGCTAGAAATCAAACAAAAAGAGGGCCTTTCCTTTGCCATCTTTTTCTTGAAAGGGCTAGCCGAGCCAATCTTCTGACTACTCGGCATCCGTTGGAAATTTTATCCTTCGATTTCGATCTTCGGTTACAGCCAAGGAACTATTCAGAGAAGTTCTCAGCAGTCTTGACTAACCCCAGAGCAAAATTTCCATTTTCCCCCCTAATGCCCTAATTGAATTTAGGGGGTCGGTTATGTTTTGCATAGGCATCTCCCCCACATCAATGGCATACATTCAAAAAGAGTCTTATGGAGTGGATCAGATAAATATGGGCTGCAAATGTGCTGATTTACCCCAGCTTGTAAAACAAAACAATTTACGTATACAATTTAAACATTCTTTCTAGTTTTTCACAAACCACATCCCTTGGGTGTATAATTGAGATTTCCTTGCCACCCAGAAGATAGCAAGATAGTCCGCTGGGCTTTGTTCCTCTTCTGCAGTAGGGCGGCTGGAGGGCTGTGAGAGGCTTCTCAGAAAGGAGCTGCGGCAGCTTCGATTGGAGGCTGTCAGATGCTGGACCCGGCCGGCGACGCTAGGGAGCAGACTGACACAAGGATTATGGATGTGCTGTAGCCGCCCCGTCTGAAGAGGCAGAAGCCGCTGCAAATAAAACACCGTTGTCTGTTTCCTTCTTTATTTTGGTTCTGTTGCCACAGAGTGGGAGAGAAAAGAGGGAAGGATGGCATGTTTCACGCACAAAGGCTTCTGCCAGCTTGAGCCAAACGGATCGGAGTCGTGTAAAATTCAAGAGCAGTGACCGAGGAGGAGGAGGAAGAGGAACGGGAGGAGAAGGAGGAGGAAAAGGAGGGGATACTTTTGTAGCTTGGATCTCTTCTGGTTGAGCCCTAGAGAGGAGGGTGTAGATCTTCCCATAGGTGAGGTTCTGGCCTCTCTTCAGACCTAAGATGAAATCTACATCTATAACCAAAGGATGTAGGTGTCTTTCTTCTAACTGATGTCAGAATAAACTTAGCAAGCTGGCTCATTCCAATAACCCATCCATAGAGGAATGAATAAGTGAACAAAAAAACTCACAAGTTGGAATATCAAGAGAGATGACTTAGGATGTCAAGTGGGAAAGGCCAGCAGTAGAATTTCACCAACATATCCAGTGATGCTATTTGACTTATGGAGTCCTATCTATTTAGTCAGAAGAGCATAGAACTTAGGACAAGAAGGAAACAGATAACGTTCGGCCCAGCCTCTAGGGAGGGAGAAGGGAAGGAAGAGAGACTGAGATTGATTTCTTTGTATTAGAATAATCTGACGCAAATATAACACTAACAAATGCTTTATTTTTCTTTCTGGATTATGAGCCTGTTTGTTTTACTATTCTGAGTGGATCAGATAAATATGGGCTGCAAATGTGCTGATTTACCCCAGCTTGTAAAACAAAACAATTTACGTATACAATTTAAACATTCTTTCTAGTTTTTCACAAACCACATCCCTTGGGTGTATAATTGAGATTTCCTTGCCACCCAGAAGATAGCAAGATAGTCCGCTGGGCTTTGTTCCTCTTCTGCAGGAGGGCGGCTGGAGAGCTGTGAGAGGCTTCTCAGAAAGGAGCTGCGGCAGCTTCGATTGGAGGCTGTCAGATGCTGGACCCGGCCGGCGACGCTAGGGAGCAGACTGACACAAGGATTATGGATGTGCTGTAGCCGCCCCGTCTGAAGAGGCAGAAGCCGCTGCAAATAAAACACCGTTGTCTGTTTCCTTCTTTATCTTGGTTCTGTTGCCACAGAGTGGGAGAGAAAAGAGGGAAGGATGGCATGTTTCACGCACAAAGGCTTCTGCCAGCTTGAGCCAAACGGATCGGAGTCGTGTAAAATTCAAGAGCAGTGACCGAGGAGGAGGAGGAAGAGGAACGGGAGGAGAAGGAGGAGGAAAAGGAGGGGATACTTTTGTAGCTTGGATCTCTTCTGGTTGAGCCCTAGAGAGGAGGGTGTAGATCTTCCCATAGGTGAGGTTCTGGCCTCTCTTCAGACCTAAGATGAAATCTACATCTATAACCAAAGGATGTAGGTGTCTTTCTTCTAACTGATGTCAGAATAACCTTAGCAAGCTGGCTCATTCCAATAACCCATCCATAGAGGAATGAATAAGTGAACAAAAAAACTCACAAGTTGGAATATCAAGAGAGATGACTTAGGATGTCAAGTGGGAAAGGCCAGCAGTAGAATTTCACCAACATATCCAGTGATGCTATTTGACTTATGGAGTCCTATCTATTTAGTCAGAAGAGCATAGAACTTAGGACAAGAAGGAAACAGATAACGTTCGGCCCAGCCTCTAGGGAGGGAGAAGGGAAGGAAGAGAGACTGAGATTGATTTCTTTGTATTAGAATAATCTGACGCAAATATAACACTAACAAATGCTTTTTATTTTTCTTTCTGGATTATGAGAGCCTGTTTGTTTTTACTATTCTCAGTGCTTTTTCTGTTTTTGAAGTAACTTTTTTTAAAAGAAAAATAATTGGAAGTATGTAGACCACAGCCAGAAGTTCACTTTCAACACAACTCGGGCCTTGGTTCCCTAAGCTACTAAGTCAGACTAGAGCTCAAAAGTTGAAGATATCGGTTGCCTTTATAAGTTTAAATTGCACCATTTGGGTGTAATTGAGTCACTTTTCTCCCCCCGCCCCCACCCCGCCGCCCCTCTCCTTTTAGTCAAATTAAACTTATTGATTAGAACCCATTAGTATGTAATGGATTGTTAATTTGACTCTTTTTACAAATCATATTTATCTGCACCAATAAAATATTTGGATTTAATATTCATCTGTCACATTTATGGTGATGTTGATTGAGGGCCAGGCAATTTGAAGTGAAAGCAGGCAACTTGTCCTTTACTCACATAGAAAAGGCACAATTAGCTCCATGAAGTCTCCCAGAGGTAGGAAGCTTAAATAGAAAATTCAAGAAAAGGAGAGGGAGTCCCGCTCCTTACTCCTCCTGCCTTTTCTGTCAGCTCAAAACAGCTCAAAACTCCATACTGTGTTTGTGTACTTCTCAGCAATAGGATAGAATTGGGGTACCCCAGTGGGATATTCAATTTATTTGTAATGTGTTGCAAAGTCTGTTACAGAAAAGAATCCGATTTTTGGTAAACATTCGTTGAGGACTGGCCTCTTGTGCTCACTTCCCCTACTGAGGGAAGATAGAACCCAGTGGAAGATCGATTCCTTGTCTTCTTTTGCTGGCAGAAGGCACTTAGCAGGCAACTGTTTAGAGGGAAAACATGAATATGGTTTCTGTATATTGCAAATATATATGAACTGAATATCTGCAACTAATACAAGCATCAGCACCCACCAACTGGGGCGGAAGCCAGCCACCCACAAAACAGCTGGTTAAGTCTGGTAAGTTGGCGTCCCAGCTGAGTTTCCGTCCAGCTTGTTTCTTGGACAGGAAATACGACCTCTGCGTTCCTTGACACTCCATTGTAGGAGCTGTATTTGCTTAGGCTAATGATGTCTTTGATTCTCTTTGTTTTTCTTGCTTTTAAGACATTTTCTTTTTATTTTTTTAAACCTTTCATGCTTATATTGGTACCAGTGTTAATGCAGATGATTTTTCTGTTGTGTTTTGGTTTTGGTTTTTGCAGGCTCTCTTAAACCTTTGGAGAAGCAGGAAGGCTATACGTTTTAAATAAATAAAAAAGAAACACATGCTTTTCCTGATCCTGGCCAAACCCCATTACAAAGAGAACCAAGGCACCATCAGAATTCCTTTGTTGTCTGGGGGTTGCCCTATCAATATTGTATAAAGCAAGCAGGTCATTGGCTGGGCCTCAGAATTCTTTTTGTTAGTTCAAGGGTTTGGGATGATGTTTGGTGTAATGAGAGCCCATCTGTAAGAATACAATTTCCTTTTGCAAGGTGGCAACAGAAAACGGCTTGTGGAACTGGTCCGGGCTATGACGATATTTGGTCCGAAGTGTTTGCAGACAAAGAGCTTGGCTGGTCATCATTAATGATGGAATGCACGATCGTTACAACTTTTTTGACAGCCAGCTTCAGTAGAAACTCTCCGCAGCCCATTGTCAAGTCATTTAACTGAGCTCAGGAAATTTCCATTTGTCACATAACAGCCATGTGTCAGAAGCAGGATGCTTTGAACACACATTGTGATGTTTTTCAATATCTCTTAAAAATGTCTGTTCTTTCCCCAGTATAAAATGACCTAGTTTTTGGTAAACATTCGTTGAGGACTGGCCTCTTGTGCTCACTTCCCCTACTGAGGGAAGATAGAACCCAGTGGAAGATCGATTCCTTGTCTTCTTTTGCTGGCAGAAGGCACTTAGCAGGCAACTGTTTAGAGGGAAAACATGAATATGGTTTCTGTATATTGCAAATATATATGAACTGAATATCTGCAACTAATACAAGCATCAGCACCCACCAACTGGGGCGGAAGCCAGCCACCCACAAAACAGCTGGTTAAGTCTGGTAAGTTGGCGTCCCAGCTGAGTTTCCGTCCAGCTTGTTTCTTGGACAGGAAATACGACCTCTGCGTTCCTTGACACTCCATTGTAGGAGCTGTATTTGCTTAGGCTAATGATGTCTTTGATTCTCTTTGTTTTTCTTGCTTTTAAGACATTTTCTTTTTATTTTTTTAAACCTTTCATGCTTATATTGGTACCAGTGTTAATGCAGATGATTTTTCTGTTGTGTTTTGGTTTTGGTTTTTGCAGGCTCTCTTAAACCTTTGGAGAAGCAGGAAGGCTATACGTTTTAAATAAATAAAAAAGAAACACATGCTTTTCCTGATCCTGGCCAAACCCCATTACAAAGAGAACCAAGGCACCATCAGAATTCCTTTGTTGTCTGGGGGTTGCCCTATCAATATTGTATAAAGCAAGCAGGTCATTGGCTGGGCCTCAGAATTCTTTTTGTTAGTTCAAGGGTTTGGGATGATGTTTGGTGTAATGAGAGCCCATCTGTAAGAATACAATTTCCTTTTGCAAGGTGGCAACAGAAAACGGCTTGTGGAACTGGTCCGGGCTATGACGATATTTGGTCCGAAGTGTTTGCAGACAAAGAGCTTGGCTGGTCATCATTAATGATGGAATGCACGATCGTTACAACTTTTTTGACAGCCAGCTTCAGTAGAAACTCTCCGCAGCCCATTGTCAAGTCATTTAACTGAGCTCAGGAAATTTCCATTTGTCACATAACAGCCATGTGTCAGAAGCAGGATGCTTTGAACACACATTGTGATGTTTTTCAATATCTCTTAAAAATGTCTGTTCTTTCCCCAGTATAAAATGACCTAGTTTTTGAAACAATAACCTTTGTTAAAAAAAAAATAGAACTATTAACACTGGAGTTTTCATATTCCATGCCATCATAATTTTTTCTTGTCTCTGAGAAAGCCAACCCCCTGCATAAGCAGTCATTATTCGAGATAAGTGTGTGGTGAGCCAGGATATAGAGGGAAAGTGGGAAGTTTCCCTGAACTCAGCAGAAATTTGGTGTCAGAAGCAGAAATAGCCCCTTATAAGTGCAGGGCTAATAGTCCTGTAGTTCTTCCTTTACTGACTGGGTTGTAGGAGATAGATTTTTACACGAATACGTTATGGCTCCAGATTGAACTGTAAAATCCTAGAGGACAGGGAATAGATTTCATTAGTTTATTCCTCACTGCAGGCCCTGACCACATAAGTATTTGTTGATGATCTGGTAGATTTGGGGATGAGAAATGTTCTTAAAATCTTGACCAAGTTACTTCAAACTCTGGCAACACCCCTTAACCATCTCTGGACGGAGAGAGTAATAGTTTGAGGATTATCAAAATGTGGGGCCATTCTGGGGCTGTTTGGCTGTTGTAAGGAACTGAGTAACAAGGCAAAAACATTTACAAAATACATAACAATGATTTATACAGTAAGTTATACTCCCTTAGGCAAAGATGTTGTATAAACCACAAAGTATTTAGCCACAGCAGTATTTAAGACATCTTAAGATGCTTAAATACCATGAGATTTATAAATATTTTAATCGTTAAATGAATTTCACTTTGAAAGTTACCTAATATTCTACGAGGTTGGAGGTTGGGACTTGTTTTTCTTTTTTGTCTTTGAATGTGCTTCATTCAGGTTGATGCAAGCAAGTTAGCATGGGTGCTTAATGGCATATCATAAAGGATTTAACTTAATTCCACCATAATGAATTAATTCTCCCAGTGACACTGTTTTCATTATAGATTTAATGACATCACCTTGGCCAAGATTCAGGAATTCAGAACTCTTAAGTTCCCTGAATTATCTGAAAACGAAAATGGAAAGATGATTCTGCCTTCTGCCTGTGTATATTCCAACCGCAGATAAGAGTACATGGGGAATGTCTATTATTTGTGCATAGTTGAGTTAAAAATAAAACTCCTAACACCAGTGAGGAAATTGGATTCCACGTTCTCTTAAATTGTCTTCAGGGACATTCATTTTACAAGACATGAAACCCAGAAGAAGAAGAAAGCCCCAGTGTTTCTTTTCATTTGCTTATGTCATGATATTGGTTGTAAACATAAAAGGATAAATATGCAATCTCAAGTCATAATTCAGGAACAAGTTTTCACCAGCTAAGCAAAGGGGGGAGTGGATGCAAAATAATATGCATATTCGAGGACTGTGTTTGATTTCCTTTTGGATTTGTTTATTTTGTGAAATTAGAGGGATGGTGCATCCTATTTTTACAGGCTTGTATTGTTACCCTAGGAATGTTTTGGCAGATGCAAAATTAGAAACAAATTTTGCACATTCTCCAGTGCCCTTCAGGCCTTAAAGGACAGGAACAAAGTGCGGTGGTTTGTCATCAGAACTCCAGGAAGTCACAAGGAAACAGAGCTTAGGAACCAAATTGTTCAAAATGGGAAAGAAATGAGAAACGTACAGCAGACGCTTGCAGCCCAGAAGTATAAGCCTCAGGAAGAAGGGACCACCGGTAATGCTAATTGGTCTTGAACAATGGCTGTTTGCACCAAGACACGAGAGAGAGCCTGGTTTCCCTCTGATTCTGTTCTATAGACTTCATTCCAGGATTTGAAATTGATAATTGTAGACACAAAGATACACCCAATATTCTACGAGGTTGGAGGTTGGGACTTGTTTTTCTTTTTTGTCTTTGAATGTGCTTCATTCAGGTTGATGCAAGCAAGTTAGCATGGGTGCTTAATGGCATATCATAAAGGATTTAACTTAATTCCACCATAATGAATTAATTCTCCCAGTGACACTGTTTTCATTATAGATTTAATGACATCACCTTGGCCAAGATTCAGGAATTCAGAACTCTTAAGTTCCCTGAATTATCTGAAAACGAAAATGGAAAGATGATTCTGCCTTCTGCCTGTGTATATTCCAACTGCAGATAAGAGTACATGGGGAATGTCTATTATTTGTGCATAGTTGAGTTAAAAATAAAACTCCTAACACCAGTGAGGAAATTGGATTCCACGTTCTCTTAAATTGTCTTCAGGGACATTCATTTTACAAGACATGAAACCCAGAAGAAGAAGAAAGCCCCAGTGTTTCTTTTCATTTGCTTATGTCATGATATTGGTTGTAAACATAAAAGGATAAATATGCAATCTCAAGTCATAATTCAGGAACAAGTTTTCACCAGCTAAGCAAAGGGGGGAGTGGATGCAAAATAATATGCATATTCGAGGACTGTGTTTGATTTCCTTTTGGATTTGTTTATTTTGTGAAATTAGAGGGATGGTGCATCCTATTTTTACAGGCTTGTATTGTTACCCTAGGAATGTTTTGGCAGATGCAAAATTAGAAACAAATTTTGCACATTCTCCAGTGCCCTTCAGGCCTTAAAGGACAGGAACAAAGTGCGGTGGTTTGTCATCAGAACTCCAGGAAGTCACAAGGAAACAGAGCTTAGGAACCAAATTGTTCAAAATGGGAAAGAAATGAGAAACGTACAGCAGACGCTTGCAGCCCAGAAGTATAAGCCTCAGGAAGAAGGGACCACCGGTAATGCTAATTGGTCTTGAACAATGGCTGTTTGCACCAAGACACGAGAGAGAGCCTGGTTTCCCTCTGATTCTGTTCTATAGACTTCATTCCAGGATTTGAAATTGATAATTGTAGACACAAAGATACACTTGGCCTAATTTGCTAGCCTATTGGAGTCATGGGTGTCACCCCGCATGTCTGCATGTGGGCAGATGGCTCCTGCCGGCTCCAATAAAATTGGAAAACACAGAATCCGTATTATTTTTTTTTTCCTTCTGACGATTGAAAGGGGCTGGTTGTCAGGGATCTGGGTGTTGAAATGAGAAATGTTATGCTGATTTTTTTCAGAAGTGTTCCTTATGCTTTTAGACCAGCAACACCATCAAATCCAGTTATTTGGACTAAAATTCAGGGGCAGAAAAATAGGACCCATCAGTAGATCACTAAATAGAAAACACAGCCAATCACGAAATCAAAATCAGAATTAGTGAATGCTTAAGCAGAGTTAGTAAAATTTCTAAGTTCCATATGTAAACAGATCTTAGGTTTTAATCTCTTATGGGTTTGTTAACACTATGATTTCTAAACACCATTCAAGTACCTGCTTCATGATTTTTGTTTGATCCAAGTATAATGTATACTATTATTCACTAATTTTTCTATTCAAACACTTAATTGTTTTTATAAATGTATTTATGTTTAATTAAAGGATAATTGCTTTACAGAATTTTGTTGGTTTTTGCCCAGCATCAACATGAATCAGTCATAGGTACACATAATATTTTAATTAAATAAATGTATTCTTATAGAGGAAATTTACATTGCTTATATAAATGGGAAAAAACCTACTAATAATACCACTTACCACCAATACAAAATAACTGTCAAAATAATTGTTGCTTGCCTAGGGCTTTCTGAGCCCCAGGCTTGCTCTTTTTTCATTAAAAAGAGAAATGATCCTGTGTCCTGTGTCAGAAAGGGGCTGAAGGTGTGCTAGGACCAGGGGAGATGGTCTTTTTGATAATCAGAAGCATGTAAAGAACAGTGAAACAAGGACTGAATGATCTGCCTTCATTCAAAGCATTCCCAGTGGTCCCATTCCTTTGGGTTGGAACCAGAAACTAATTTTGCTTTTAGATATTTGCCTTTTGGGTGAGAAAATACTTGCCCATCAGTACCGATCTATTATTTTTCTAGATATGTGATGGATTTTATTTCATAGGCGTTTAGAAAATGGTAGGCTAACTAACGACTACCTTTTATTGAGTGCTTGGTTTGTGTGGGCACTGTGTGAAATGTTTCCAGTGAGCTCTCAGATTTAATCCTCACACTAAATCTGATTACACAGGCATCCCACTTAACAGATGCGGAAACTGAGGTCAACAGACGTTCAGATCATACAGGGGACGATCCAATTTAGGCTGCCTATAGTGTAGGGAGTCTTCATTCTATACTTTACAACAAATGGAACTTCTTTTGCTTTGGGATCTTACTCATAGGCAAATATAAAGTCCCTACTATAAACAGCTCCCTTTTGTATTAGTTAGCTATTGAACAATACTTTGTAGCAAGCCATGCCGACACTCGGTGACTTGAAATAATGATCCTTTATTATTGTTCATAGATTCATTGAAAGATTCTGCTCTAGGATGCAGCTATTGACCGCTCTGCCCCACGTCTTTCTCTTTCTCCTCCTGGAACCAGCAGGTTAACCAGGATATGATCTTAGAATGACGGCAGAGAAGCCAAAGAGCAAGCCTTTCTTTGCAAGCACAATCCTGCAAGTGCATTTCCAGTCACAACTGGGAACATCGTATGAGCCAAAGAACGTCACAGGGCTGAGCTCAAAGGGCAGAGAAATACACAGCAAATATATGATGAAGGACAAGGACATGGTGGGTTAGGGGGGATGCAGCGATGAGTCAGGGTCAGTAACGGAGATGCCACACCTTCTCGTTAAGCACAAGACTAGATCTCTTTCTGCAGTTCTCCTGGTTACTAGTCCATCTTCTTAGATACAAGGAGCATCTCAATGCAGCCCCAGTTGATTAGAATATGGAACTACAGAAAGGAGAAATGTTCTAGTTATGTGTACCTTATGTAGTTCTCTTGGTTTCTGTCATAAGCTGAAATCCAAGGAGAGAAATGCCTCCCTCAGGTCAAAGAATAGAGGGTGATAGCAGGGGTGCAGTGGGCCCAGACTTCCCCACTCTCATCTAGCAAACCTCCCACTCTGCAAAATCAATGAGGTCAGAATCAAGGAGATTTTCTCGAAGGTTTTTCAAGTAAACAAGGGAGACACTATGCTCACAGAGAACAAGATGTCTTATTTGAGTTCAAGGAACAACACAGTGAAAATGTTTGGAAAAGTTACCATAGAGATATTTTGGATTCCCCCATTCATTGTCTCTAAAATTAGACGTTATTCCTTGAACGTAAGCCTACATTTAGGCTAAGACGTTGACATCGATTTATACTACTTTAAAGTATTATAAAACCAACAAAATTTCCAGATCATACAGGGACGATCCAATTTAGGCTGCCTATAGTGTAGGGAGTCTTCATTCTATACTTTACAACAAATGGAACTTCTTTTGCTTTGGGATCTTACTCACAGGCAAATATAAAGTCCCTACTATAAACAGCTCCCTTTTGTATTAGTTAGCTATTGAACAATACTTTGTAGCAAGCCATGCCGACACTCGGTGACTTGAAATAATGATCCTTTATTATTGTTCATAGATTCATTGAAAGATTCTGCTCTAGGATGCAGCTATTGACCGCTCTGCCCCACGTCTTTCTCTTTCTCCTCCTGGAACCAGCAGGTTAACCAGGATATGATCTTAGAATGACGGCAGAGAAGCCAAAGAGCAAGCCTTTCTTTGCAAGCACAATCCTGCAAGTGCATTTCCAGTCACAACTGGGAACATCGTATGAGCCAAAGAACGTCACAGGGCTGAGCTCAAAGGGCAGAGAAATACACAGCAAATATATGATGAAGGACAAGGACATGGTGGGTTAGGGGGGATGCAGCGATGAGTCAGGGTCAGTAACGGAGATGCCACACCTTCTCGTTAAGCACAAGACTAGATCTCTTTCTGCAGTTCTCCTGGCTACTAGTCCATCTTCTTAGATACAAGGAGCATCTCAATGCAGCCCCAGTTGATTAGAATATGGAACTACAGAAAGGAGAAATGTTCTAGTTATGTGTACCTTATGTAGTTCTCTTGGTTTCTGTCATAAGCTGAAATCCAAGGAGAGAAAATGCCTCCCTCAGGTCAAAGAATAGAGGGTGATAGCAGGGGTGCAGTGGGCCCAGACTTCCCCACTCTCATCTAGCAAACCTCCCACTCTGCAAAATCAATGAGGTCAGAATCAAGGAGATTTTCTCGAAGGTTTTTCAAGTAAACAAGGGAGACACTATGCTCACAGAGAACAAGATGTCTTATTTGAGTTCAAGGAACAACACAGTGAAAATGTTTGGAAAAGTTACCATAGAGATATTTTGGATTCCCCCATTCATTGTCTCTAAAATTAGACGTTATTCCTTGAACGTAAGCCTACATTTAGGCTAAGACGTTGACATCGATTTATACTACTTTAAAGTATTATAAAACCAACAATATTAGTGAAGTCATTTACACCAGGCCATTTCAGATTTGCTAGTTTTGTTTATATTCAGGCATGAATGTTTCAGGCAGTTTCATTTTGGGTCTTGAGGGTACTGCCTTTGATTTTTATGGATGAATAGAGTTCATCTCACATGGGTATGATTGATTCCTTCCAAAGCTGGAAAAAGAAATAGATACAACCCTATGGACGGGGGTCTCCCAGGCTCCTCTGACCATGGAATTCTCCAGACAAGATTACTGGAATGGGTAGACTGTTTCTTCTCCAGGGGATCTTCCCAACCCAGGAATTAAAACAGAGTCTCCTGCATTATAGGAGGATTCTTTACCAGCTGAGTTACCAGGGAAGCCTACCCTTGAGGGAAGAAAGCATCTGAATCCCCCAAGTACTGAGTCTTTGCAGAGAAAATTGTGGATGAGAGTCAGATCATCCAGTGCGTCCTTGTCCAGGCAAACCCTCCTCATTGTATGGTGACACATTCCAAGTCTGCAGCAGGCAGAAGGGCCATTGTACCTGTTCTGCCCACTGCACTGTGGTCCCATCTTTCACACGCACAAGTGCTGAGCACCCTGTGCAGTAAAACTCATTGAATCCCTGCTGGAAGACAGACTACAATGTTGGGAAGAATCAAAAACTTCCAGAGCTGAAAAGCTCGAAGAGGTTATCTAGTAGTTTTTTGGGGGGACGTGTTTGGCCTCGGTAGCACAGCTCAGAAGTGGTATTGCCTCTTTTCAAGGTCAAGAGAAAATGCCTCCTCAGGTCAAAGAATAGAGGGTGATAGCAGGGGTGCAGTGGGCCCAGACTTCCCCACTCTCATCTAGCAAACCTCCCACTCTGCAAAATCAATGAGGTCAGAATCAAGGAGATTTTCTCGAAGGTTTTTCAAGTAAACAAGGGAGACACTATGCTCACAGAGAACAAGATGTCTTATTTGAGTTCAAGGAACAACACAGTGAAAATGTTTGGAAAAGTTACCATAGAGATATTTTGGATTCCCCCATTCATTGTCTCTAAAATTAGACGTTATTCCTTGAACGTAAGCCTACATTTAGGCTAAGACGTTGACATCGATTTATACTACTTTAAAGTATTATAAAACCAACAATATTAGTGAAGTCATTTACACCAGGCCATTTCAGATTTGCTAGTTTTGTTTATATTCAGGCATGAATGTTTCAGGCAGTTTCATTTTGGGTCTTGAGGGTACTGCCTTTGATTTTTATGGATGAATAGAGTTCATCTCACATGGGTATGATTGATTCCTTCCAAAGCTGGAAAAGAAATAGATACAACCCTATGGACGGGGGTCTCCCAGGCTCCTCTGACCATGGAATTCTCCAGACAAGATTACTGGAATGGGTAGACTGTTTCTTCTCCAGGGGATCTTCCCAACCCAGGAATTAAAACAGAGTCTCCTGCATTATAGGAGGATTCTTTACCAGCTGAGTTACCAGGGAAGCCTACCCTTGAGGGAAGAAAGCATCTGAATCCCCCAAGTACTGAGTCTTTGCAGAGAAAATTGTGGATGAGAGTCAGATCATCCAGTGCGTCCTTGTCCAGGCAAACCCTCCTCATTGTATGGTGACACATTCCAAGTCTGCAGCAGGCAGAAGGGCCATTGTACCTGTTCTGCCCACTGCACTGTGGTCCCATCTTTCACACGCACAAGTGCTGAGCACCCTGTGCAGTAAAACTCATTGAATCCCTGCTGGAAGACAGACTACAATGTTGGGAAGAATCAGAAAACTTCCAGAGCTGAAAAGCTCGAAGAGGTTATCTAGTGTGAGATCCTCATTTCTGAATGGGAACCGAGGCCCCCAGAGATGACGTGTTTGGCCCTCGGTAGCACAGCTCAGAAGTGGTCAAAGCCGAGGCTGGATCTGCTGATGTTATTTACGAAGATCTCATTCTGCTTTTCTGAGGAAGGGTTCCTTGAGGGCTGGGTTTCTGCTGATTTCATCTCTGTCATCTTTACTAACTTATTAGTGTCTCTAGGACTGACGCAAGGATTCCCCGCTGCTCTGTGAGTTATTCCTAGGGCATGGAAGACAGTCCCAGGCAGCTGTGGGAAGAACTTGATAAATAGGGGCTGTAACCAGTCCTTAGGCAGCGTGACATTTTGTGGTTTTAAGAAACATGTTATAAATTAGAATTGTGTGCCTTGGCCTCAGCGATTCTGTATTCCCTGGGAATGACTTAAAAAAAATTAGTAAACATAAATCTGAACTATTAATGCACACATATGTTTGTGACAGTGATTTTTATAATAACACAAATATATGGCAAAGCAAGGTCAGCAATGTGAGACACAGGAGGTAAACGGTGGTTTTGTGTTGCCATTTCGATGAGGCAGAAATACATATAGGATAATATTAAATAAACGATAAGATGCAAAACAATATATATGATCAGAACATGGAAAAGCAATTTCTTTTCTTCAAAATGCCCAACCTCAAATTATGAATGTTAGGAAACTAGAAAAAAAACCTCATTGTCTTGGATTGGGAACATTATAGGTAATGATTTTTAAACGCTCTCTCTAGGAGTTTCTCTGTTTGGGTTAATGAGTATTTCTTGTAGAACCAGCCTCTATTTCAACAATAAAAATCACAATGACATTTATTTTATCATTTGATCACTTCAGCCTCCTAACAGCCTAGATAAAGCACACTTTATCACCCCTCATTAGATAAACAGTGCAACTGGGTCTTGAAGATTTTCTTTACAAGCGTAATTCTTTTAGTAAGTGTTGGAGCTGAATTTCATGCTAGGATCTCCTGACTCCTGAACTAATGTTCTTACACAGTCCCCCGGCCTGCTTGACTTATGTTCTTTAGTTTTACCCAACAGTACAGCACACTTTGCGGCAACTATGAAAAACCAGCACGTAGTTCCAAACGGGAAGGAAATGACGTGTTTGGCCTCGGTAGCACAGCTCAGAAGTGGTCAAAGCCGAGGCTGGATCTGCTGATGTTATTTACGAAGATCTCATTCTGCTTTTCTGAGGAAGGGTTCCTTGAGGGCTGGGTTTCTGCTGATTTCATCTCTGTCATCTTTACTAACTTATTAGTGTCTCTAGGACTGACGCAAGGATTCCCCGCTGCTCTGTGAGTTATTCCTAGGGCATGGAAGACAGTCCCAGGCAGCTGTGGGAAGAACTTGATAAATAGGGGCTGTAACCAGTCCTTAGGCAGCGTGACATTTTGTGGTTTTAAGAAACATGTTATAAATTAGAATTGTGTGCCTTGGCCTCAGCGATTCTGTATTCCCTGGGAATGACTTAAAAAAAATTAGTAAACATAAATCTGAACTATTAATGCACACATATGTTTGTGACAGTGATTTTTATAATAACACAAATATATGGCAAAGCAAGGTCAGCAATGTGAGACACAGGAGGTAAACGGTGGTTTTGTGTTGCCATTTCGATGAGGCAGAAATACATATAGGATAATATTAAATAAACGATAAGATGCAAAACAATATATATGATCAGAACATGGAAAAGCAATTTCTTTTCTTCAAAATGCCCAACCTCAAATTATGAATGTTAGGAAACTAGAAAAAACCTCATTGTCTTGGATTGGGAACATTATAGGTAATGATTTTTAAACGCTCTCTCTAGGAGTTTCTCTGTTTGGGTTAATGAGCATTTCTTGTAGAACCAGCCTCTATTTCAACAATAAAAATCACAATGACATTTATTTTATCATTTGATCACTTCAGCCTCCTAACAGCCTAGATAAAGCACACTTTATCACCCCTCATTAGATAAACAGTGCAACTGGGTCTTGAAGATTTTCTTTACAAGCGTAATTCTTTTAGTAAGTGTTGGAGCTGAATTTCATGCTAGGATCTCCTGACTCCTGAACTAATGTTCTTACACAGTCCCCCGGCCTGCTTGACTTATGTTCTTTAGTTTTACCCAACAGTACAGCACACTTTGCGGCAACTATGAAAAACCAGCACGTAGTTCCATTATATGGGCTGGGTAAGGGGACCCTGTTCTGGTTCCCTGTTCCTCTACACATCGTAATAACGTGTTTTTCTTAGTAGCAAGAAACTAGCTGTCTTTGGTAGAGAACTCACTGAAAACACTCTTAAAAAAAAATACTTTTGTCAAAGCAAAGTCTTAGAAACCTTAGGAGGTAACAATTATTGTTATTCCCATTGTACAGATGGGGAAACTGAGGCCCAGAAGAGGTTAAGCAACTCTTGCAGGTTTACCCACGTAGGAGGATCCAGCACTGGCAACACCCAAGTCCACTCTCTTGGCTACTTTGCCAGGGTCTCCCAAATTCATCTGCCATTGACAATTATGTAGAAATACAGATTTCCAGGTCTCTCCTCTGTCCATTTTGAGTCCGTGGTTCTGGGGAGGGCCTGGGAATCTGGATTTTTATTAAGTGCCTCACATGATTCTCTTGATTATATAATGACAACTGTCTCATTTATTTATTTATTTATTTTTATTTTGGGGGCGGAGGTGGTTACTGTCTCATTTTTAAGACACCAAACCCAGAGTCTGCCTGGCAAACGCTAACTATTCCTGTTTCTCGTTTCTCCGTTCCTGAACTCAGATCATGCTTTTAAACTGTGAAGTTAGTCTTTATGTTCTGGGGAACAGCATGGTGACTTTCTTCTCATTCGAAGAAAATGGTAGGCCGTAAATGCAGTGTGATTGGGTATTTTTGAGAAAATATGTGAAAAAAAAACCCCACCCAAACAAGTGAAACCCTAGATTCATACATTGGGTCTCATTAAAGCCCTTTAAGATTTTATTTCTTGAGAACAGCCTCTATTTCAACAATAAAAATCACAATGACATTTATTTTATCATTTGATCACTTCAGCCTCCTAACAGCCTAGATAAAGCACACTTTATCACCCTCATTAGATAAACAGTGCAACTGGGTCTTGAAGATTTTCTTTACAAGCGTAATTCTTTTAGTAAGTGTTGGAGCTGAATTTCATGCTAGGATCTCCTGACTCCTGAACTAATGTTCTTACACAGTCCCCCGGCCTGCTTGACTTATGTTCTTTAGTTTTACCCAACAGTACAGCACACTTTGCGGCAACTATGAAAAACCAGCACGTAGTTCCATTATATGGGCTGGGTAAGGGGACCCTGTTCTGGTTCCCTGTTCCTCTACACGTCGTAATAACGTGTTTTTCTTAGTAGCAAGAAACTAGCTGTCTTTGGTAGAGAACTCACTGAAAACACTCTTAAAAAAAAATACTTTTGTCAAAGCAAAGTCTTAGAAACCTTAGGAGGTAACAATTATTGTTATTCCCATTGTACAGATGGGGAAACTGAGGCCCAGAAGAGGTTAAGCAACTCTTGCAGGTTTACCCACGTAGGAGGATCCAGCACTGGCAACACCCAAGTCCACTCTCTTGGCTACTTTGCCAGGGTCTCCCAAATTCATCTGCCATTGACAATTATGTAGAAATACAGATTTCCAGGTCTCTCCTCTGTCCATTTTGAGTCCGTGGTTCTGGGGAGGGCCTGGGAATCTGGATTTTTATTAAGTGCCTCACATGATTCTCTTGATTATATAATGACAACTGTCTCATTTATTTATTTATTTATTTTTATTTTGGGGGCGGGAGGTGGTTACTGTCTCATTTTTAAGACACCAAACCCAGAGTCTGCCTGGCAAACGCTAACTATTCCTGTTTCTCGTTTCTCCGTTCCTGAACTCAGATCATGCTTTTAAACTGTGAAGTTAGTCTTTATGTTCTGGGGAACAGCATGGTGACTTTCTTCTCATTCGAAGAAAATGGTAGGCCGTAAATGCAGTGTGATTGGGTATTTTTGAGAAAATATGTGAAAAAAAAACCCCACCCAAACAAGTGAAACCCTAGATTCATAATTGCCATTGGGTCTCATTAAAGTTCTCTTCAAATATATCAAAGTTCTAGAATATTCCTTACCCCTCCTGCCTTATATTGATGCTGCTGTCTTTTACTTTTTAAAAAATTCTCATCCTATTACAGTGATTGAAAGAAATAATTTGTGTGAGACAACACAATGTGGTAAAAAGTCCCAGAAAGAGACCCAGGGTATCTGAGTGCTCCCCTGAAATGGTTGTGCGCCCTGAAGAAAAGTACTCTGCATTCCCTGGCCTCAGTAATGTAATCTGTAGAATGGGAGGGAGGTGGACGCCATTCTCTCTAAAGCCCCTGTTCTCCATGAATTAGACAAAGAAGCTAAGTAAATGAATAACTAGAACCAAGAGGACAAAAATAAAAACAAAGATGGCTGTTCTAACTGGCAGCCTTCTCATCTCAAAAAACCCTTCCTGGTGGGTTGGTGCTGATAAATGTTTCTAAGAAGAAATACAGCAAATGTTCTTTGGGCCCCTCTTCTGTGCCAGGCAATGAAGACAGGAGCTGAAAATAAAATACTGAGCCTCTCTAATCCCACTGAAAACCAAACCAAATAGAATATTCTGCCTTTAAAGAGTTTACAGTTTAGTGGATGAGAGAGACAATTAGTGAATCACATAAATAATGAAACATATTACAATATCTAGTATTATTTATTATACCAACAACATGCTGATTATATCTATGCCATTGGAATAGGGATGAGTACCATGAGAAACAGGGGTTTCCTAGAGGAAGTTAAGGAAAGATCTGAGAAAGAAAAGGGAAGGGGGACCTTTGGGTTCTCTGGGCTTTAAAACATAATGGTTGTCAGTCAAATCTGGCTTTAAATAAATGGAAAATCCACAAAGAAAAAGTAAGCCCCAACAGAAGTAATCTTTGTTTATAATCGGTAGACGTGCTCCAATTCCAAAACATCTGAAGAGTTGCCCCAGCCGGAACCAGCTCATGAAAACTAGTAACTACATTTTGGGAAATTTTGCAAGTCATTTGTTACACACAGCCCTTATTAGAAATTAGACTAACCTCTCAATTATATCAAAGTTCTAGAATATTCCTTACCCCTCCTGCCTTATATTGATGCTGCTGTCTTTTACTTTTTAAAAAATTCTCATCCTATTACAGTGATTGAAAGAAATAATTTGTGTGAGACAACACAATGTGGTAAAAAGTCCCAGAAAGAGACCCAGGGTATCTGAGTGCTCCCCTGAAATGGTTGTGCGCCCTGAAGAAAAGTACTCTGCATTCCCTGGCCTCAGTAATGTAATCTGTAGAGTGGGAGGAGGTGGACGCCATTCTCTCTAAAGCCCCTGTTCTCCATGAATTAGACAAAGAAGCTAAGTAAATGAATAACTAGAACCAAGAGGACAAAAATAAAAACAAAGATGGCTGTTCTAACTGGCAGCCTTCTCATCTCAAAAAACCCTTCCTGGTGGGTTGGTGCTGATAAATGTTTCTAAGAAGAAATACAGCAAATGTTCTTTGGGCCCCTCTTCTGTGCCAGGCAATGAAGACAGGAGCTGAAAATAAAATACTGAGCCTCTCTAATCCCACTGAAAACCAAACCAAATAGAATATTCTGCCTTTAAAGAGTTTACAGTTTAGTGGATGAGAGAGACAATTAGTGAATCACATAAATAATGAAACATATTACAATATCTAGTATTATTTATTATACCAACAACATGCTGATTATATCTATGCCATTGGAATAGGGATGAGTACCATGAGAAACAGGGGTTTCCTAGAGGAAGTTAAGGAAAGATCTGAGAAAGAAAAGGGAAGGGGGACCTTTGGGTTCTCTGGGCTTTAAAACATAATGGTTGTCAGTCAAATCTGGCTTTAAATAAATGGAAAATCCACAAAGAAAAAGTAAGCCCCAACAGAAGTAATCTTTGTTTATAATCGGTAGACGTGCTCCAATTCCAAAACATCTGAAGAGTTGCCCCAGCCGGAACCAGCTCATGAAAACTAGTAACTACATTTTGGGAAATTTTGCAAGTCATTTGTTACACACAGCCCTTATTAGAAATTAGACTAACCTCTCAATTAAGTAAATCATAGATATGTTTAAAGGTCATCACTTCCTACTTGTTATCATATTGCTGATCTTGAGATTACTTACATAGTACGGTGGAAATACTATGGCGTATGAGCTATTCAAATTGTGCCTCTTTCGCCGACTTCATGTTTTGTGATATATTGGTAGCTGGAAATCGACTATGGTAGGAGTATTTACCCTCCAGAAATCAGCCAACAGTAGGAATGAAGGCTTCCCTTTTCTCTACCCTACAGAGCCAGCCAGCTGTTAGACCAATGCACCAGTGCATGGAGTGCCCTTCAGAGCTGCTCACTCCACGTGGAGTCATGAAGTCCAATCAGTTAACCCACTGGTGTGGGAGGACCTGGTGGAGGAGTTCGGTGGGCGAGGACTCACTGTGGCATCCAGTTTCTTTAGAAAGGCAGAGCTGAACTTCGGTGAGGATGGGCACAGGAGTGAGAGCTTTGCCATGCTTTTAGGGCATTTGAAGCTCTGTCTGACTCAGTCCGAGGTGGCATCATTGGGCGCTTTCGCTGCATACGCAGGTGGCCCTGCCACAGAGGTGAAGGAATGAATCAGCGTTTTCTCTGCATTTGGAAGTCAATAGATAAGAGGCAAAAGGAGGGAGATGGGGGAGTCTGTAAAGAGGGAGAAAAAGAAAGGAGAGGTCTGTGGCGATTTCCTCCTGGGGCGCCCGGTCGTGGTCTAAAAGACTCCTTTGGGGGAAAGTTTAGGTTGCCTTCAAACAGCCATTGGAATAGGGATGAGTACCATGAGAAACAGGGGTTTCCTAGAGGAAGTTAAGGAAAGATCTGAGAAAGAAAAGGGAAGGGGGACCTTTGGGTTCTCTGGGCTTTAAAACATAATGGTTGTCAGTCAAATCTGGCTTTAAATAAATGGAAAATCCACAAAGAAAAAGTAAGCCCCAACAGAAGTAATCTTTGTTTATAATCGGTAGACGTGCTCCAATTCCAAAACATCTGAAGAGTTGCCCCAGCCGGAACCAGCTCATGAAAACTAGTAACTACATTTTGGGAAATTTTGCAAGTCATTTGTTACACACAGCCCTTATTAGAAATTAGACTAACCTCTCAATTAAGTAAATCATAGATATGTTTAAAGGTCATCACTTCCTACTTGTTATCATATTGCTGATCTTGAGATTACTTACATAGTACGGTGGAAATACTATGGCGTATGAGCTATTCAAATTGTGCCTCTTTCGCCGACTTCATGTTTTGTGATATATTGGTAGCTGGAAATCGACTATGGTAGGAGTATTTACCCTCCAGAAATCAGCCAACAGTAGGAATGAAGGCTTCCCTTTTCTCTACCCTACAGAGCCAGCCAGCTGTTAGACCAATGCACCAGTGCATGGAGTGCCCTTCAGAGCTGCTCACTCCACGTGGAGTCATGAAGTCCAATCAGTTAACCCACTGGTGTGGGAGGACCTGGTGGAGGAGTTCGGTGGGCGAGGACTCACTGTGGCATCCAGTTTCTTTAGAAAGGCAGAGCTGAACTTCGGTGAGGATGGGCACAGGAGTGAGAGCTTTGCCATGCTTTTAGGGCATTTGAAGCTCTGTCTGACTCAGTCCGAGGTGGCATCATTGGGCGCTTTCGCTGCATACGCAGGTGGCCCTGCCACAGAGGTGAAGGAATGAATCAGCGTTTTCTCTGCATTTGGAAGTCAATAGATAAGAGGCAAAAGGAGGGAGATGGGGGAGTCTGTAAAGAGGGAGAAAAAGAAAGGAGAGGTCTGTGGCGATTTCCTCCTGGGGAAGTTTAATAATTACTATTTTAAAAAATATATAGCCATTCATGGTCGTGGTCTAAAAGATCTGAAACCAGGATTTATGAGGAGGGAAAAGTAGTCACCATTCCCATCCATTCCCGAGCTGCGGATTCCTAGGTTGCCTTCCAAACATGGCTAGGCAGATGCACAATTTCTCATTCTCTCCCCATACCAGTTCCCTATGTTTTGTTCAGTAGGTTGCTTTTGTCTGTTTTTCACTGAATGATGGGGCCAGGCTCTGCAGAGAGTCAGTGCAACCTAGCGTTTGGAGCATCATTTTGGAGTTAGACAGCCTTGGCTCACCAACTACCAGCAGTATGACCTTGGACCAGTGCCTCTCCTTTCTGACTCAGTTTTCTAATCTGTAAAACTGGACCAGAGTAAAAGTACCTGCTTCATAGGACTTTGTGAGCCATCTGTAATAAATACATGTCAAGTATAAGAGAGGAAGTGACATGTATTAACTTTTTATATTGGATCATTTCTCTCACTCCATTTTTTAGAAGTTTATTTTATTTTATTTAACAGCAAAAGCATTTTGTGCTGGGGTAGAGCCAATTAACAACTTTTCCTCTCACTTCATTTTTTAAGTTACCAACTATTTCATTATATGAATATTCTAAAGTGTATATAAGCAGGCTCCTTAATATTTAGATTATCTCCAGGTTTTGTGGTTTTGTTTTTTGCTACTACAAACAATGTTGCAATATAATCACACAAATAAATGTTCACAATTGTGTGAATTTATGCAAGAGAACAAAATTCCTGCAGTTAAGCTACTGGGTTAAAATTTGATAGCTGTTACTAAAATTATGGCTTCTCTAATGGTTCAGTGGTGCAGAATCTAATGGCCCATGCAAGAGACACAAGTTCGATCCTCAATCTGGGAAGATCCCCTGGAGAAGGAAATGGCAACTTGTTCCAGTATTCCTACCTGGGAAGTTTCATGGACAGAGGAACCTGGTGAGCTACAGTCCATGGAATCACAAAAGAGTCAGACACAACTTAGCAACTAAACCACAACAATTAAAATTACTCCAGACTGGTTTGTAGCAAACATACATACTCCAAACAGGACATATCAGAATGTCTGTTGAGTTTCAAAGGCAATGACTGTAGACACTATCCAATCTTTTCGCCAACACAATGAGTGAAAATTATCTTATGTTCACATTTTCCAAATTACTGATACGTTTAACCATCTACCATATTTTTATTACCCATTAGTCTTACTTTAAAAAACATGAAATGTTTATATATTTTGCCCTTTTCTTTATATTTTTGCAGTTTGTTTCCTGATTTATTTTTAGCCACACAAAATATTTTTATGTAGTCAACTTTTTTATGTAGTCAAATTTGTCAATCTTTAACATGATAGTTTCTGGGTAGTATGCCATATATGAAATAAGGTTTTCTACCTTTTATTAAAACAATTATTTAAACTCACTATCATTATGGTTTCACATTTGATATATAAATATCTGAGACATCTGTAAGAATTGTAAAAAGTGCATTAATGATAAATTTCATTTTTTCCAGATTTTTAGCCAGTTTCCTCAACACCATTTATTGAATAAGCAATAGTTTCTCCATCAATTTAAAATGACACTTTATTACATGTAAGATCCACATATATATTTAATTTGAATTGTTTTAATTCCTTGATCTGCCTCCTTAGTTCTGCACCAGGATCACACTGTTTTAATTACTGCAGCTTCATAATATTTTTAATATCCAATTGTGTTAGTTACCCTCTGTATTTTTTATTTTCCTGGTAATCTTATAAGATTGTTTTTCCATATGAATTTTGATATCCATATGTCAGGCTACTCCAAAAAATATCAATGAATGTTTAGTTAATAATCACCTCCTTGATACATATATTAATTAAGTCAATGGGGGAGGTCTTTTACAGTGTATACATATACCAAATCTTCACATTATACACTTCAAAATCACAATTTTATTTGTAAATTGTACCTCAATAAAACTGGGAAAAAATAATCACTTCTTTCTTTGAAAATCCCTTTCTGACCCATTTTCTCTTTTATTCTTCACAATAATGCTGGGACTCAGAGAAGTGATGACATTTCCCCATGATCACCCAGCTGACACAGGGGGAATGTCCTAAGACTCAAGTCCAGGTTTTTTTTTTTTAATGCGTTAAGATATTTGTTGCAGTTTCATGTGTAAGTCTAAAAAAATTGAGAAGATAAATATCTAACAGTAAAAACAGCTATAGTTGTATAATACTGATCTAAATATTTTCATACATAATATCTCACTTAATCCTCATGGTGACCTTATGAAATAGGTACTATGATTAGTGTCAATTTACAGATGAGGAGATTATATAGGGATGAATAATTTGTCAAGCTCTTAATAAGTAAGGAACGGTTGTTAAACCCAGGTTTTCTGACTCTGAATCCGATGACCTTTCCATCAACCCCAGAAAATATAAATGAAAGAGTTCGGAAAAGTGAGGAAAAAAAGACAATCATCTTTGAAAGTGAAAGGCAAGTCACTCAGTGGTGTTCAAGTCTTTGTGACCCCATGGACGAGCCACGGAATTCTCCAGTTCTAAAGATTTTTAGCCAGTTTCCTCAACACCATTTATTGAATAAGCAATAGTTTCTCCATCAATTTAAAATGACACTTTATTACATGTAAGATCCACATATATATTTAATTTGAATTGTTTTAATTCCTTGATCTGCCTCCTTAGTTCTGCACCAGGATCACACTGTTTTAATTACTGCAGCTTCATAATATTTTTAATATCCAATTGTGTTAGTTACCCTCTGTATTTTTTATTTTCCTGGTAATCTTATAAGATTGTTTTTCCATATGAATTTTGATATCCATATGTCAGGCTACTCCAAAAAATATCAATGAATGTTTAGTTAATAATCACCTCCTTGATACATATATTAATTAAGTCAATGGGGGAGGTCTTTTACAGTGTATACATATACCAAATCTTCACATTATACACTTCAAAATCACAATTTTATTTGTAAATTGTACCTCAATAAAACTGGGAAAAAATAATCACTTCTTTCTTTGAAAATCCCTTTCTGACCCATTTTTCTTTTATTCTTCACAATAATGCTGGGACTCAGAGAAGTGATGACATTTCCCCATGATCACCCAGCTGACACAGGGGGAATGTCCTAAGACTCAAGTCCAGGTTTTTTTTTTTTAATGCGTTAAGATATTTGTTGCAGTTTCATGTGTAAGTCTAAAAAAATTGAGAAGATAAATATCTAACAGTAAAAACAGCTATAGTTGTATAATACTGATCTAAATATTTTCATACATAATATCTCACTTAATCCTCATGGTGACCTTATGAAATAGGTACTATGATTAGTGTCAATTTACAGATGAGGAGATTATATAGGGATGAATAATTTGTCAAGCTCTTAATAAGTAAGGAACGGTTGTTAAACCCAGGTTTTCTGACTCTGAATCCGATGACCTTTCCATCAACCCCAGAAAATATAAATGAAAGAGTTCGGAAAAGTGAGGAAAAAAAGACAATCATCTTTGAAAGTGAAAGGCAAGTCACTCAGTGGTGTTCAAGTCTTTGTGACCCCATGGACGAGCCACGGAATTCTCCAGGGAAGAATACTGGGGTGGGTAGCTATCACTTCTGGGGATCTTTCTGACCCAGGAATTGAACCGGAGTCTCCTCCACTGCAGGCAGATTCTTTACCAGCTGAGCCCAATAGTCATCTTTATCCAGAGCCTAAAAGCCAGTCAGCCAGCCTGAACTTACTCGGAACCCAGGAATATGTTGAGCTGTACAATGTGTAATGTCAGACGAAGCCACTGGTCCACCTGTGCCGAACAATTCTGAACTTTCTCAGGCTTGTTCTTACGGCTGACTGTGAAAGGGTAAGTACCAGAAAGTGCTCCAGAGTTTGCTAATATTATGTATTAAGTACAAAAACACTGCTGTTTTGAGCTGCTTCTTTAAGAATGGAGGGAAAAAAATAATGCTGAGACTTTGATCTTGTGTTTTAAATCTGACTGTTATAAATAGATAGACTTTCAGCTTAAATATACTAATGATTTTTTTTCACTATGCAAATTATATTGGTTCCTTAGCAACAGAACAAATAAGTGTTTCTCCTCTAATTCAGTGTATGTTTAGAGAAGGCACACAATAAGTTAATTAGAGAGTGGTTGGGGGTGATTTGTAAATGTCATATTAACATGCTTCTTGCTTTGTAGCATCTGAAGACTTTAAAATAAGTGGATGCCATTTTCTGGCACGGTTGATGTATTCTCTTGTTCTTAGAACCTTTCCCCAACTAATATTTGGGATAAAGATTTAGAAGTGATGTGCAAGGCAAACACACCTTTGGTTGCGACTTTTTATTGTGCTCAGTTTTGTGAAAAATCTATCTAAAATGAAGATTTTTTGTATCTCTATAAAAATCTAATCTGAGGGGGGGAACTGCGTGGGGGGAGGGTCCAGGGATATGCATATGAATGATCTGGGAACATACATGTTGGTGAACAACAAAACTGTAAAATCTTTAAAATAAAGGAAAAAAAAAAATCTAATCTGAAAATCAAGGTAAATCAGGGCATTATTAGAATCCCAGTGCATTCAAGGTAGTCCTTACAGTGTTTTCATTTTACTGGGGGAACAACTTGAGCTTAGATGGGGAGAACCCAGTGTTGGTGCTTGGCTATGAGATAATAGAAAATACCTATTGGTCTCTACCCCCAGTTCCCAGCACAGAGCTGCTAAAACCCTTGTAGTTTCCCTTAGTGGCAAGAACGGTAGAAGCATCTCTTGTTCTCATATTGGTCTTTGACTTCTGTGACTAACACAGAGCTCCTGAAACCCTGGAAATTTCCTGGGTGATAGGAGTGTCTTTTGTTTTCATGAAGTGACTTGAGGGGCCTCCTAGATGAGGGCTGGTCATGGGAAAACCCAAGTCATGATTAGAAATTTAGAATTTTCAGCCCCACTGCCCTCCACCCCCGTTTTCTTTAGAAGGGAGAGAGGAAGATAGAGTTAATGATTGATCACAGCTACGTGATGAAGCCTCCATTAAAATCGCTGAAGTCCGGGACTCGGAGGGCCTCTGGACTGTTGAGCATGTGGAGGTGCTGGGAGAAGAGCTAGCCCAGAAAGGGCAAGAAAGCTCCTTGTGCCTTCCCAGATACCTTGCCTTACACAACTCTTCCATCTTGATGCTCATCCTTTATCATATTCTTCAACAAACTGGTAAGCATAAGTGTTTCCTGAGTTCTGGGAGCCCTTCTTGCAAAATAACCGAACCCAAGGAGTGTGTCATTGGACCCTCCAGTCTATAGCCAGTTGGTCAAAAGATCAAGTGTCAACCCGGGCTTGCAACTGATATTTGCAGCATGTGCCTGGGGGACAGTCTTGTGGGACCGAGTCATTTACTTGTGGGATCTGATACTTTCTCTGATAGGTAATGTCAGAAGGGAGTTAAATTGTAGGATATCCAGCTGGTGTTGCAAAGACTTGCTCGTTGTGGAGGAAAAGCATGTTGGTGACCAGACGTGTCACAAGTGAAGTGTTCTCTGTGAGCATGGCAGTAGTGTGAGAGTAAGGAAACACACACAGTAAGAAAAACTGGGATTTCCCCACTCACGTGGGAAGCTGTCTTCTCTTTACACTGGTGAAGCTTCTATTCATATTCAAACCCAGGACTCCCTTTTCTGTCTTCCATCTCCCCTCTCATTCCAAGGCTTGCCCCTGTGCTTCTTAAATAACCAACCCTTTACTATTTACTGGTAAAGCTTTGTTTATATTTCTGTCTGTTCTGAGCTTGATTTCTGCCAAAAGTTACCTCTCTGCCCCTTCCTCCCACCATGGATGTTCTGTATTACATTTGATTTATGAACTGTTTTCAGGGGGAAGGGAGGGTAGGGGTTGTGCTGAGGGCATGAATCCAGGATAAACTATGGGGTATAAAAGCTGAAAAGAGCATTGAGAAAATACAACATAAATTAATTCATTGAAATAATAACTTGGCTCCTATTTTGATTGTTTCAGTTGCATGTTTATATCCATTTAAAGCACCATCCTCATTGGAATTATTACAAATGTAAGGTGGGAATTCCTGGTGGTCCAGTGCTTTCACTACTGAGGGCCTGGGTTCAATCCCTGAGCAGGGATTAAGATTCCCACAAGTTACTCAGAACAGCCAAAAACAAACAAACAAAGTAAGGCAAAGACCGCTTCTGCTCTACATCACCCAGCAAAAAAAGAATAGTTAAGTGGACAATGATACAAGCTTTGTATTCAGAGATAAAAGCAAATTTTGTGTCCATTAAGAATACATTTAGTTGCAAGGAACAGAAAACTCAACCAAGAGAGGCTTCAACTAGGAAGGACGGTCCTTGTTTACACTATATCAAGTCTGGGTATATGCAGTTCTAGTATTGGTTCAGAATATAAATAATGTCGAGGTTGACACTGTGGTCCCAGTTGGTGCCATTTCCCCAGGCATGACTTCACATGACCTGTCCAAAAATACATGGAGGCCAGGAAGCAAGCATGTGAATCTCTTTTCTTTTAACAGGAAAGAAAAATCTTTCCCCAAATCCTCCAAAGGCTGAGAAATGGCAGTAGTGTGGAGGAAAAGCATGTTGGTGACCAGACGTGTCACAAGTGAAGTGTTCTCTGTGAGCATGGCAGTAGTGTGAGAGTAAGGAAACACACACAGTAAGAAAAACTGGGATTTCCCCACTCACGTGGGAAGCTGTCTTCTCTTTACACTGGTGAAGCTTCTATTCATATTCAAACCCAGGACTCCCTTTTCTGTCTTCCATCTCCCCTCTCATTCCAAGGCTTGCCCCTGTGCTTCTTAAATAACCAACCCTTTACTATTTACTGGTAAAGCTTTGTTTATATTTCTGTCTGTTCTGAGCTTGATTTCTGCCAAAAGTTACCTCTCTGCCCCTTCCTCCCACCATGGATGTTCTGTATTACATTTGATTTATGAACTGTTTTCAGGGGGAAGGGAGGGTAGGGGTTGTGCTGAGGGCATGAATCCAGGATAAACTATGGGGTATAAAAGCTGAAAAGAGCATTGAGAAAATACAACATAAATTAATTCATTGAAATAATAACTTGGCTCCTATTTTGATTGTTTCAGTTGCATGTTTATATCCATTTAAAGCACCATCCTCATTGGAATTATTACAAATGTAAGGTGGGAATTCCTGGTGGTCCAGTGCTTTCACTACTGAGGGCCTGGGTTCAATCCCTGAGCAGGGATTAAGATTCCCACAAGTTACTCAGAACAGCCAAAAACAAACAAACAAAGTAAGGCAAAGACCGCTTCTGCTCTACATCACCCAGCAAAAAAAGAATAGTTAAGTGGACAATGATACAAGCTTTGTATTCAGAGATAAAAGCAAATTTTGTGTCCATTAAGAATACATTTAGTTGCAAGGAACAGAAAACTCAACCAAGAGAGGCTTCAACTAGGAAGGACGGTCCTTGTTTACACTATATCAAGTCTGGGTATATGCAGTTCTAGTATTGGTTCAGAATATAAATAATGTCGAGGTTGACACTGTGGTCCCAGTTGGTGCCATTTCCCCAGGCATGACTTCACATGACCTGTCCAAAAATACATGGAGGCCAGGAAGCAAGCATGTGAATCTCTTTTCTTTTAACAGGAAAGAAAAATCTTTCCCCAAATCCTCCAAAGGGCGTTCTGTTACATGTCATCGGCCATAGGAAAGTTAACTTCAGCTGTAGAGACAGCAAGGAAAGCCTCTTTGCTGGGAGGCAGGCAAGGAGAGAGGAATCAGGTGTGCTGATTGCGGGTAACCTTGGTGCCTCCATGAGCTGGTTGTGTTTACAGGCTCTCTGTGGCTCTCTCCAGTCACGCAGTGTTTTGCTGCTAGGGGCTGAGGGCTTTCTTTTGCCTGCATGTTGGCAGATCCTTGGTGCTGGGGACTTCCCACCTCTGGGAGCAAGTTGGACGTGGAGGAGACACTGGAGATAGAGGATTCATGCCCCAGTTTCCTCGCCTTTGAGTGGGACAACCCTAAGACATATTTCATGTTGGTTCCCAGCGGCTTCAAGAGGACTTGAACCCAGCTGCCTACAGAAGTAACTCATTTGTCCATGTGCTCTGAATTGGCTTCCTTGCCTTCTATGTCTTCCTTCTTGACTCTTGCATTGGCATTTTCCAAGAGTATCTTCCACAGAAACCACTTACATTCAAATCTTGGTTTCCCTGGTGACTCATCAGTAAAGAGCCTACCTGCCCATGCAGGAGATGTGGGTTTGATCCCGGAGCTGGGAAGATCTCCTGGAGAAGGACATGTATTCTTGCCTGGGAAGTCCCATGAACAGAAGAGCCTGGCGGGCTATAGTCTATGCGGGGTGGGGCGGGGGGTGGTGTCCCAAAAGGGTCAGACGTGACTTAGCGACTAAACAGTAGTTCAATTCTTGCTTTCGAGTTAGCTTCCGGGGGAATCCAGTCTCGCTAGGTGAACCTCTTCCACTTCAGGTCTGCCACCTGTGGAAGTGAGATAATAATCTCCACTAGGCTAGCCACTTGTGAGGGTTAAAGACAAAACACATGTGAAAATACACTGCAGCCTATAAAGCATTTCATGGACAGGGAGATAATGTGGGCTGGAAAACACGATGTCTTTTTCACCCAGCTACCCGTTGAGATTCCATTTCTGTAATTTCACCCAGACTTGCCAAAGACTGAGCTCTTTGGGCAGAGATCCCTTCCTCTAACAGGGAAGGGAAGTGTAATTGCCAAAGTGGTACTTGCCCTCAATCTTAGCTAAGAGCCTTGCTTTTACGGCTGTTACTGCACTAGGATTCAAATTAGCTCTTATTTCGTTAGAGATGGGGGTTGGTGATAAAATGGACTAGGCTGCGTTACAGTTTTTAATATTCGGTATAGTGACAAAGATAAACAGTTCGTTCTCTGTTACAGGTACTCAACTGGAAATCTGTTGGGACTGCCTTGAAAAACTTTACCCCAGGTTTTATTTCTCCACAGGGGAAAAAAGGGTACTGGGTACAATCACCTTAATGAAGCCAGGCTTTTTTAAAAAAAAAAAAACCAATGCCATCTATTTCCATGTAGTTGCAACTCTCGCCTTTAAAAATTTTTTTTAATTGAAAGGTTGTTGATATGCAATACAGTGTTAGTTTCAGGGGTACAGCAGAGTGATATATTTTTCCAATTCTTTTCCATGATAGGCTATTACTAAATATTGACTATAATTCCCTGTGCTGTACAATAGGTAGAAATGTGAGAGCTGTGGTCATTTCAGGGTGAGGTGAGCATCCATGCTGTGACCCTGTCTGTCTGATTATGCATGCATGCGTGCTAAGTTCTGCCACCCCAGAGACTGTAGCCTTCCAGGTTCCTCTGTCCACGGGATTCCGCAGGCAAGAATACTGGAGTTGGGTTGCCATAACCTCCTCCAGGGGATCTTCCCAACCCAGGGATCGAACCTAGGTCTTTTATGTCTTCTGCATTGGCAAACAGCTTTACGACTTTTGCCACCGGAAGTCTATGCGGGTGGGGCGGGGTGGTGTCCCAAAAGGGTCAGCGTGACTTAGCGACTAAACAGTAGTTCAATTCTTGCTTTCGAGTTAGCTTCCGGGGGAATCCAGTCTCGCTAGGTGAACCTCTTCCACTTCAGGTCTGCCACCTGTGGAAGTGAGATAATAATCTCCACTAGGCTAGCCACTTGTGAGGGTTAAAGACAAAACACATGTGAAAATACACTGCAGCCTATAAAGCATTTCATGGACAGGGAGATAATGTGGGCTGGAAAACACGATGTCTTTTTCACCCAGCTACCCGTTGAGATTCCATTTCTGTAATTTCACCCAGACTTGCCAAAGACTGAGCTCTTTGGGCAGAGATCCCTTCCTCTAACAGGGAAGGGAAGTGTAATTGCCAAAGTGGTACTTGCCCTCAATCTTAGCTAAGAGCCTTGCTTTTACGGCTGTTACTGCACTAGGATTCAAATTAGCTCTTATTTCGTTAGAGATGGGGGTTGGTGATAAAATGGACTAGGCTGCGTTACAGTTTTTAATATTCGGTATAGTGACAAAGATAAACAGTTCGTTCTCTGTTACAGGTACTCAACTGGAAATCTGTTGGGACTGCCTTGAAAAACTTTACCCCAGGTTTTATTTCTCCACAGGGGAAAAAAGGGTACTGGGTACAATCACCTTAATGAAGCCAGGCTTTTTTAAAAAAAAAAAAACCAATGCCATCTATTTCCATGTAGTTGCAACTCTCGCCTTTAAAAATTTTTTTTAATTGAAAGGTTGTTGATATGCAATACAGTGTTAGTTTCAGGGGTACAGCAGAGTGATATATTTTTCCAATTCTTTTCCATGATAGGCTATTACTAAATATTGACTATAATTCCCTGTGCTGTACAATAGGTAGAAATGTGAGAGCTGTGGTCATTTCAGGGTGAGGTGAGCATCCATGCTGTGACCCTGTCTGTCTGATTATGCATGCATGCGTGCTAAGTTCTGCCACCCCAGAGACTGTAGCCTTCCAGGTTCCTCTGTCCACGGGATTCCGCAGGCAAGAATACTGGAGTTGGGTTGCCATAACCTCCTCCAGGGGATCTTCCCAACCCAGGGATCGAACCTAGGTCTTTTATGTCTTCTGCATTGGCAAACAGCTTTACGACTTTTGCCACCCGAGAAGTCCTTGTCTGATTATATTAAACCCTAAAAGTAACAGCCACTGCTTCTTGAATTGAAAGCTGAGACTGTGGGGCAACTTCAGCGATGTGAGTACTTCAGTCAAGAAGCCACAGGTACTAGAAAAACTATGCCAGGAGAAAGCGCATCTTTACCTTTGTGACGCTATGCAGTGTGTTATAAAATTTGACGCCAGAGTTCTTATTTCCTGTTCTGGAACTGGGCACCCTACAGTGGTGGCCAGTTTGTCTGGGGAATGGGGAGATGGGAGCTCAATTCTAGAAGCAGCTTTCTCTAAAATGTGCTGTCCACCAGGTTGGATATGCTCCTTTGGGCGATGGGGTGGAAATATTAAAATTATCACTTTCTTTTTTCAATGAAAAGCCACAAAGGAAGCCCTTTTTGTCCTGAGTCACTGTTCTATCATTCCCTCCCACCGGTAGGCATTCATTTTTCTCTTTACAACTTATCCCTCTAGAAACATCCATGGATTCAAGTGCTTTCTCTGACAGTCAGTATTCCATAAACTGTCAGCTCCACGCAAGAGGCCTCTCTCTGCTGGATTTATGGCTTGGCAAAGCCATTGCATAAAAAATGATTAATGATAATTAACATTTTAACTTCAGGCCATTTAATGACACCCGACAAAGGGGTCAAGTGAAACTCATGGGTGTCATGTGTCAAATGTCACAGGGAAGGGATGGGGCTGAAACGGAGCTGAGAGTCAGATGAAGAGAGAGTGGGGGGAGCGAGACAGAGCTCCTGCATCAATCCCTGCGTTGGCTGCCTCCTGGACCACAGTGAAAGGGATACTGCCTATTCCTCAGGTTAGAAGTGTCTCTGCTTCACTTAGATGCATGTTGGAGTATTCAGTTTTGTACAAAATGCAATAATAACCCATTTCCTTCTGCCACATGTGTTCAATGCATAGCATACTGAACCGTAAGGAAACTCTACTGGATGCCCAGCATTAAGGGGCTTCATTGCCTGAACATCCTAGGCTTGCTCACCCTGCACCCAGCGCCTCACCTCTGAAGTGTCTGAGCCGACAGCCTCCGTGCCCAGGCCTCTTCATGCCCTCATTTCCCTTCCTCTTCCTTATCTGGGATCCATCTCTGCTTCTCTCCCATATATTCCTTCCCCCTTCTCTCAAAAAAAAATTTCTTTATCAATGTAGAGTTGATTTACAGTGTTGTGTTAGTTTCAAGTGTATAGCAAAGTGAATCAGTTAGACATATATCCACTCTTTTTTAGATTTTTTCCCCATAGAGGCCTTTATAGAGTACTGAGTTGAGTTCCCTGTGCGGTACAGTAGGTCCTTGTTGCTAATCTATTTGAAATAAAGCAGTGTGTGCCTGTCAACCCAGCCTCCCAATTTATCCACCCCCCTACCTTATTCCCATATATTTGTTTTCTACATCTGCAACTCTAGTTTCTGTTTTGTGGATAAACCTGCCCACTCTGCTTGCTCGGGGTGGAAATATTAAAATTATCACTTTCTTTTTTCAATGAAAAGCCACAAAGGAAGCCCTTTTTGTCCTGAGTCACTGTTCTATCATTCCCTCCCACCGGTAGGCATTCATTTTTCTCTTTACAACTTACCCCTCTAGAAACATCCACGGATTCAAGTGCTTTCTCTGACAGTCAGTATTCCATAAACTGTCAGCTCCACGCAAGAGGCCTCTCTCTGCTGGATTTATGGCTTGGCAAAGCCATTGCATAAAAAATGATTAATGATAATTAACATTTTAACTTCAGGCCATTTAATGACACCCGACAAAGGGGTCAAGTGAAACTCATGGGTGTCATGTGTCAAATGTCACAGGGAAGGGATGGGGCTGAAACGGAGCTGAGAGTCAGATGAAGAGAGAGTGGGGGAGCGAGACAGAGCTCCTGCATCAATCCCTGCGTTGGCTGCCTCCTGGACCACAGTGAAAGGGATACTGCCTATTCCTCAGGTTAGAAGTGTCTCTGCTTCACTTAGATGCATGTTGGAGTATTCAGTTTTGTACAAAATGCAATAATAACCCATTTCCTTCTGCCACATGTGTTCAATGCATAGCATACTGAACCGTAAGGAAACTCTACTGGATGCCCAGCATTAAGGGGCTTCATTGCCTGAACATCCTAGGCTTGCTCACCCTGCACCCAGCGCCTCACCTCTGAAGTGTCTGAGCCGACAGCCTCCGTGCCCAGGCCTCTTCATGCCCTCATTTCCCTTCCTCTTCCTTATCTGGGATCCATCTCTGCTTCTCTCCCATATATTCCTTCCCCCTTCTCTCAAAAAAAAATTTCTTTATCAATGTAGAGTTGATTTACAGTGTTGTGTTAGTTTCAAGTGTATAGCAAAGTGAATCAGTTAGACATATATCCACTCTTTTTTAGATTTTTTCCCCATAGAGGCCTTTATAGAGTACTGAGTTGAGTTCCCTGTGCGGTACAGTAGGTCCTTGTTGCTAATCTATTTGAAATAAAGCAGTGTGTGCCTGTCAACCCAGCCTCCCAATTTATCCACCCCCCTACCTTATTCCCATATATTTGTTTTCTACATCTGCAACTCTAGTTTCTGTTTTGTGGATAAACCTGCCCACTCTGCTTGCTCTCTGCAAGATTCAGGCTCCCACCCATGCCTGGGAACCCTCTCCCCGAGGGCGACCTCATCCCACTACTCTGTCCCAACCCCCCAGGTGGAGCCTAAACACCAGCTTCCACTCACAACAAGTGGAGCATTGAGTGAGACCAAGAACCAACAAGTTTCCGCCATGGAAGATGGGAGTCCTCCTGGACAGTAAAGACAGCTGGTTGACCAAAGGACGAGGCCACACGGTGGACACTATGTGCTAGACCTGAATTCCTGGGAGGCAGGAGCTTGTGGCTGGGACAACAGCTGGGAATGAAGAGGGCCACACTCTTGGGTCAGTTCCCGAGAAGGATAAAAGCGTGGAAGAGAGACAAGTATTTCCATCCAAGGGTGGCATCACACACTCCGTGTCCATCCTTGGGGAATGGCCGTTCATTGAAAACTGGGATTTCACAGTGGAGTGACATGTGAGATACTCAGGATGATATCATGACCACAGCAGGGACATGTATAGCAAACTGAGGCTGTGTCAGTTCCCCAGGGACCCCAGTGATAGCGGAGCAAGTTCGTTCAGCCATAGCCAACATGTACGGAGCATGTGTGCCCATTCTTGAGCTATACACCTAAGATGTCGCAGCTGAGTTCATCCTTGACATCATTCCCCGAGCTAATAATGGCTTCTAGTTTTGTCCCATTTTACTTACAAAGAAGCTGAGGCTTGGAGAGACCAAGGCATTACCATTACCAGTACTCAGAGGTGGGGTTGGAATATGAATCCACCTTACTCGGCCTCCTCTATCCATGTTCTTTTTGTTAATATATTTTTATTTTATTTTTTTTTATTTTTATTATTTTATTTTTGGGCGGGGGTCGGGTTGGGGAGGGAGGGGAGCAGGTGGGCCACTTCTATTGGTCTTCCATTTCTCCATTTTCATCCGTCTTTGTTCTTTGGCTTCCGTGGGCCTCCCATCACAGTGGTGTCTGTCGTTGCAGAGCACCGGCTCTGGGCGCATGTGCTCCAGAGCTCCGGAGCTCCGGCTCGGTAATTGGACACATGGGTCCAGCCGCTCCGTGGCACGTGGGATCTTCCCATGCCAGGGATGGAACCGGCGCCCCTTGCACTGCAAGGCGGTGTCCTTACCCACTGGACCACCAGGGGAAGCCCAATATTTATTTTTTTTAATTTCACTGTGCCAGGTCTTAGTTGAGGCATGTGGGAACCAGTTCCCTGACTGGGGATGGAACCGAGGCCCCCTGCATTGGGAGTGTGGAGTCTTAGCCACTGGACCCAAAGGAAAGTCCCTATAGCCACGTTTTGAATCACACTCCCAGGCCACCTCTCGACCAGTGGAGTGTGCCATGGAGGCCACACAGCAGGGGAAGGAAAGGCATAAACAGTGGGTACCAATACAAAGTTTCCTTTTCAAAAACATTTATTTAAACTGTATGTAAAATAAAATACTCACAGAAAGTAGTGTGTTTGGCTACGGCCTGAAGTTTGAAGGTGAAATGAAAACTAGCATAGGCTGATAGCTCTGATACAGACATAGCAGAATACAGTAAATGGTGCTAGTAGGGGTGTTTGAGGAGCCAGAGGAAAAATGGAGATTTCCAAGGTAATAAAAAAATCCCCCACTGTTAGGCCGAGGGACCGTCCCTGGGGTCAGCAGCGTTCTGACCTTGCCTCCCATGTCAAAGTCAATAGCCGTTGTCACCAGTCAATGGGCCTCCCGTTTGGTACTTAGAGATTCTCTTTATGCACTTAAAAGGCATCATTAGTACCAAGGGGCTATTAAAGCAGTCTTGCTGCTCAGAACGATTTTCTGAAGCAAATGCAGAGGAAACGTGTTGAGGGTTGAAGTCATTAGCTGAGACCACAGAAGGACTGACCGTGGGCCATGGTGCCATTAATCTTGATAAGGGGAAGTGGGAGCAATTCATAAAAATTGGCTGGGCGAGGTATCTCCCTAAATGGACGCCAGGGAGACTGACCCTGTGTCTTTGCTCTGGGTGAGAGGGACACGTGTGAGCTGGGACATCGACTTGGCAGAAGGAACAGGGCAGGCAGGGCTGCTGGAGGCAGGGATTTCAGGCTTCACTGGGGAGGCAGGGACCACAGAGGTGCAGTCATAGGAAAAGAAGTTGCAGGTGACATTTTACATAATTTCTGCTACGGACTGGACATGCAATTCTAATGCTTTACATTTTAACTGCTGAGTCCTTGCCACAGTCCAATGAGGTAGGGATGGTTATAACTCCCGTTGTAGAGATGAGAAAACTGAGGTCCAGACAGGCGGTTTACCTCAGGTTGCACAGCCAGTAATGGCAGAACTGGGATTCAAATCCTGGTGGTCTGGTTTCAGAAGCTGTGTTCTTATCACTTTGGGCCATAACTGGATCTTAGAGTGGGGGTCCTCAGCCTCCTTCTCTCTTCCTTTGAAGGACGGCATGGGTTTTGGGGTCACACAGACCTGGATTGGAACCCTAACTCTGCTGGCACCTTGGAAAAAGGTTTTTTGCTTCTTTTTGTACCTGTATGTGTGTTATTTTATGTATGTATTTATTTATAAATTTTGGCTGCATTGGGTCTTTGGTGCAGCATGTGTGTGCTCTAGTTGTGGCCTGAGGCCTTAGTTGCCTTGTAGTATGTGGGATCTTAATTCCCTGAGCAGGGATGAAACCTGTGTCTCTTGCATTGAAAAGCAGATTCTTAACCACTGGACTACCAGGGAAGTCCCGAGACTTTGCTTCTTATGATTCGCTTTCTCTCTATAGAGTGTTATGAAATTCTTTGCTTTGTTGGGCACTTGACAGCTCTTGACTATATGCCACCACCTTCTACTTCCCAGAGAGGCTTGATCCAGGCAGGATGTTGATGGAGGAATAGCTTGCATTAGATGCCTTCCCTGGCTAGATCCAAAAGGGGAAACAGTCTTGCTGCTCAGAACGATTTTCTGAAGCAAATGCAGAGGAAACGTGTTGAGGGTTGAAGTCATTAGCTGAGACCACAGAAGGACTGACCGTGGGCCATGGTGCCATTAATCTTGATAAGGGGAAGTGGGAGCAATTCATAAAAATTGGCTGGGCGAGGTATCTCCCTAAATGGACGCCAGGGAGACTGACCCTGTGTCTTTGCTCTGGGTGAGAGGGACACGTGTGAGCTGGGACATCGACTTGGCAGAAGGAACAGGGCAGGCAGGGCTGCTGGAGGCAGGGATTTCAGGCTTCACTGGGGAGGCAGGGACCACAGAGGTGCAGTCATAGGAAAAGAAGTTGCAGGTGACATTTTACATAATTTCTGCTACGGACTGGACATGCAATTCTAATGCTTTACATTTTAACTGCTGAGTCCTTGCCACAGTCCAATGAGGTAGGGATGGTTATAACTCCCGTTGTAGAGATGAGAAAACTGAGGTCCAGACAGGCGGTTTACCTCAGGTTGCACAGCCAGTAATGGCAGAACTGGGATTCAAATCCTGGTGGTCTGGTTTCAGAAGCTGTGTTCTTATCACTTTGGGCCATAACTGGATCTTAGAGTGGGGGTCCTCAGCCTCCTTCTCTCTTCCTTTGAAGGACGGCATGGGTTTTGGGGTCACACAGACCTGGATTGGAACCCTAACTCTGCTGGCACCTTGGAAAAAGGTTTTTTGCTTCTTTTTGTACCTGTATGTGTGTTATTTTATGTATGTATTTATTTATAAATTTTGGCTGCATTGGGTCTTTGGTGCAGCATGTGTGTGCTCTAGTTGTGGCCTGAGGCCTTAGTTGCCTTGTAGTATGTGGGATCTTAATTCCCTGAGCAGGGATGAAACCTGTGTCTCTTGCATTGAAAAGCAGATTCTTAACCACTGGACTACCAGGGAAGTCCCGAGACTTTGCTTCTTATGATTCGCTTTCTCTCTCTATAGAGTGTTATGAAATTCTTTGCTTTGTTGGGCACTTGACAGCTCTTGACTATATGCCACCACCTTCTACTTCCCCAGAGAGGCTGCAGACATGATGGCCAGGGCAGGATGTTGATGGAGGAATAGGCTTGGCAGTTAGATGCCTTCCCCTGGCCTAGATTCTTGGCCAGAGAGGAAGCACCCTTTTCTTGGTCACCTACTTCTTACCTGGCCTTGTTCATCTTGGGTTCTGGGTTAGGGCCTATTACAAATGAAATGCTGATGGCCCTCCAGAACGCCTAGGTTGAAGCCCTAACCCCCAATGGGACTGTATTTGAAGATAGGGCCTTGGAGGAAGTGATAAAGGTCAAATGAGGCCCTACAGGTAGGCTCCCTGATCCTATGGGACTGGTGTTCTTGTAGTAGAAGAAGAAACACTAGTATTCTCTCTTTCCATCACGTGAGGACACTATGACTAGGTGGCCGTCTGTGGGTCAAGAAGAAAGCTCTCACTAGGATCCAAATTGGCTGGCTCATTGATCTTGGGCATCCCAGCCTCTGAAATGGTGAGAAAATCAATGTCTGTTGTTCAAGCCACTCAATCTATAGTATTTTGTTATGCCAGCCCTAACTAAGACAGAACCCCAAATCCACATGTTGAATGGGAGAACAAACTCTGGAAGTGCATTCAGAACTGTGCTTTCAGCAATAATCCCAATTTGGGTAACGATTGTTTGTTATCATTCAGTCGCTACATTTTGCAACCCCGTGAACTGTGCAGCACATTAGGCTTCCCTGTCCTTCACGTTCTCCCAGAATTGGCTCAAACTCATGTCCATTGAATCGGTGATGACATCTAACTATTTCATCCTCTTCCACCCTCTTCTCCTTTTGCCTTCAATCTTTCCTAGCAACAGAGCTTTACCAATGAGTCAGCTCTTCGCCGGTGGCCACAGTATTGGAGCTTCAGATTCAGCATCAATTCTTCCAATGAATATTCAGGGTTGATTTTCTTTCGAATTGACTGGTTTGATCTCCTTGAAGTCCAAGGGACTCTCAGAAGTCCTCTCTGGCACCAAATTCGAAATGATCAATCCTTCAGCACTCAGCCTTCTTTATGGTTCATCCAAACTCTACGCTATTCCACCTGTTAAATGGTAGAATTGAATTTCTCTCCTCCTGGATCTAGACAAGCTTTAGTGACTTGCTAATCCAATAGAATCTGCTGGAACTGCCATCTTGGGACTTCTGAGGATGGGTCATAAGAAATCTTGCAACTCCTCCCAGGTTTCTAGGAACATTTGCTCTCCAAACCTGGCTGCCATGATGTAAGGAAACTCAAGCAGCCCATAGGGAGGTTGGAAACTTATGCAGAGGCTGGAACCCCACATCATCCTTGGAAGGGTTTTGGTTCCTTCCAACTCCCAGGACGCCTAGGTTGAAGCCCTAACCCCAATGGGACTGTATTTGAAGATAGGGCCTTGGAGGAAGTGATAAAGGTCAAATGAGTCCCTACAGGTAGGCTCCCTGATCCTATGGGACTGGTGTTCTTGTAGTAGAAGAAGAAACACTAGTATTCTCTCTTTCCATCACGTGAGGACACTATGACTAGGTGGCCGTCTGTGGGTCAAGAAGAAAGCTCTCACTAGGATCCAAATTGGCTGGCTCATTGATCTTGGGCATCCCAGCCTCTGAAATGGTGAGAAAATCATTGTCTGTTGTTCAAGCCACTCAATCTATAGTATTTTGTTATGCCAGCCCTAACTAAGACAGAACCCCAAATCCACATGTTGAATGGGAGAACAAACTCTGGAAGTGCATTCAGAACTGTGCTTTCAGCAATAATCCCAATTTGGGTAACGATTGTTTGTTATCATTCAGTCGCTACATTTTGCAACCCCGTGAACTGTGCAGCACATTAGGCTTCCCTGTCCTTCACGTTCTCCCAGAATTGGCTCAAACTCATGTCCATTGAATCGGTGATGACATCTAACTATTTCATCCTCTTCCACCCTCTTCTCCTTTTGCCTTCAATCTTTCCTAGCAACAGAGCTTTACCAATGAGTCAGCTCTTCGCTTCGGTGGCCACAGTATTGGAGCTTCAGATTCAGCATCAATTCTTCCAATGAATATTCAGGGTTGATTTTCTTTCGAATTGACTGGTTTGATCTCCTTGAAGTCCAAGGGACTCTCAGAAGTCCTCTCTGGCACCAAATTCGAAATGATCAATCCTTCAGCACTCAGCCTTCTTTATGGTCCATCCAAACTCTACGCTATTCCACCTGTTAAATGGTAGAATTGAATTTCTCTCCTCCTGGATCTAGACAAGCTTTAGTGACTTGCTAATCCAATAGAATCTGCTGGAACTGCCATCTTGGGACTTCTGAGGATGGGTCATAAGAAATCTTGCAACTCCTCCCAGGTTTCTAGGAACATTTGCTCTCCAAACCTGGCTGCCATGATGTAAGGAAACTCAAGCAGCCCATAGGGAGGTTGGAAACTTATGCAGAGGCTGGAACCCCACATCATCCTTGGAAGTGGGTCCTTCAACTCTAGTCAAGCTGCATCTACTGACACCTCATGGACCAGAAACAAATCATTCCCACTGAACCCTGCCCACATTGCAGATTCATGGGCAAAATCAATGACCATTGCTATTTGGAGCATTAAGTTTGACAGGAACTTTTCCCTCTGCAATACGTAACTGGAACACCAACAAACTCTTCCAAAGGGCTCACAACCCTGCTCAGAGCCATGCGTGAGCTGTCCCAGGTATGATTTGGCTCATGTGCCTAGGACCACTCTATGTGCAGGCAGATGGGATATGAGATGGGCAAGGCTCCAGGAGGTCTCCCTGGCCTGACACTCACATTTGATATCCGAGATTACATCCATCTTTGAGCTCCCTAAACAAAGTAGAAAAATATTACTGTTATACCTCATTTTATCCTGGGGAGAACATGAAGTCCATAGAGTCTAGGAAGAAACGAGTGGCTCAGAGACTTTGTCTGTTAAGCCTCAGAACTTACTCCTACACCCTTCTAAAAAATGCTGGGACTAGAAAGAGAAACAGCTTTGTTGTGGTTTACTGATTCTCAATTTTGGCTGTACATTGGAATCACTGAAAAGCTTCAGAATTGCTGTGGGGTCCACCCTAGAGGTTGGATTCATTTGACCTGGGGTACAGCTTTCTAAGCAATGCTAGTGGTAAGAACATGCCTGCCAATGCAAAAATTTGGGGCCTGGGGGGTAACCCGCTTTCTCAATGAATATTCATTTTTCCTGACTGGTTTCATCTCCTTGAAGTCCAAGCGCCTCTCAGAAGCCCTCTCTGGCACCAAATTCGAAATGATCAATCCTTCAGCACTCAGCCTTCTTTATGGTCCATCCAAACTCTACGCTATTCCACCTGTTAAATGGTAGAATTGAATTTCTCTCCTCCTGGATCTAGACAAGCTTTAGTGACTTGCTAATCCAATAGAATCTGCTGGAACTGCCATCTTGGGACTTCTGAGGATGGGTCATAAGAAATATTGCAACTCCTCCCAGGTTTCTAGGAACATTTGCTCCCCAAACCTGGCTGCCATGATGTAAGGAAACTCAAGCAGCCCATAGGGAGGTTGGAAACTTATGCAGAGGCTGGAACCCCACATCATCCTTGGAAGTGGGTCCTTCAACTCTAGTCAAGCTGCATCTACTGACACCTCATGGACCAGAAACAAATCATTCCCACTGAACCCTGCCCACATTGCAGATTCATGGGCAAAATCAATGACCATTGCTATTTGGAGCATTAAGTTTGACAGGAACTTTTCCCTCTGCAATACGTAACTGGAACACCAACAAACTCTTCCAAAGGGCTCACAACCCTGCTCAGAGCCATGCGTGAGCTGTCCCAGGTATGATTTGGCTCATGTGCCTAGGACCACTCTATGTGCAGGCAGATGGGATATGAGATGGGCAAGGCTCCAGGAGGTCTCCCTGGCTTGACACTCACATTTGATATCCGAGATTACATCCATCTTTGAGCTCCCTAAACAAAGTAGAAAAATATTACTGTTATACCTCATTTTATCCTGGGGAGAACATGAAGTCCATAGAGTCTAGGAAGAAACGAGTGGCTCAGAGACTTTGTCTGTTAAGCCTCAGAACTTACTCCTACACCCTTCTAAAAAATGCTGGGACTAGAAAGAGAAACAGCTTTGTTGTGGTTTACTGATTCTCAATTTTGGCTGTACATTGGAATCACTGAAAAGCTTCAGAATTGCTGTGGGGGTCCACCCCTAGAGGTTGGATTCATTTGACCTGGGGTACAGCTTTCTAAGCAATGCTAGTGGTAAAGAACATGCCTGCCAATGCAGGAGAGGTAAGAGATGTGGGGTTGATTCCTAGATTGGGAAGATCTCCTGGAGGAGGGCCCTGCAGTCTTCTTGCCTGGAGAATCCCATGGACATAGGAGCCTGAAGGACTACAAAGAGGGTTGCAGAGAGTTGGACACAACTGAAGTGACTGAGCACGCACAGCTTGGATATTAGCATGAAAAATCAAAACAAAACAAAGCACCTTCCTGCCTGATTTTATGTACCCCCAGGGTTTTATGCATTCTGGACTCATCACCATTATCATTGTTGGCATTATTGTTCTAAAGCAGGTTGTCTAAGACTCTAAATAAAGCTAAGTTGGAATTTGGAGACAGTCCCAGGCAATGAGGGAAGACCTCAGTCTCTGATGATCTCATAAATAATAATCACCCTTCACATTAATACAGATTAACTCGCCGAGCAGCCGAATGTGTACCAGCCGCGATGTGAGCCGGTTGTGGCGTTAAATAACGCTCAGTCTCAGAGTGACCCAAATGAGTTCTTCTTCAACTTTCTTCCAATCCTCTGATCCCCAAAGGGGAAGCCCCAGTTTGGTTCTAGCTTGTCTTTAACAGTTTTCTGTCTCTTGACAAAAATCAGGACATTGATTTGCACTGACCAAAATTTAAGTAACACTGGCCTAGATCTTTGCCTCCATGGCAGCTAGAGACACTGTGAAACAGCCACATGGTTTAAAGTGATTCCAGTCTCCCAGGAGAAAGCTGAATCTCAGAGGCATCATGTGACTTGCCCAAGAACTTCGGTCACTGTTTCCCCACCCTTTCCAACTTAGCATTAATGAAAGTCATGCCAACGGAGGGGGTCCTCCACTATATGACAGGTAGACAGGTGTGGGAGCCCATTATTACTCTGTGATCTCAGAGTAGGTCCCACTAGGAGGGCAAAGGGAAGAAGAGGCATAGAGGGTAGACCAAAGAAGAAGGAATCACGGAGAAGAGTCAGACTCATTGGTTCAGAAGACTGATTTCAGAAGTGATGTGGAGAAAGAATTCAGTTCAAAAAGAAAGAACTTCCTATTGCAGCCAAGTCTGCAGCGGGGGACAGTGAGAGACCCACCCTCCATCACTTCTTCTATTTGCTTAAGATGTACTCTTCCCTGCGTGATGCTGACGTTTCTCAAACGTGTGAGGATTCATGGGATCATGCTCAGAACTCTCTTATATGTGCAGGTACAGAAAGTTCCAACGACGCTTCCAAATCTGGAACCCTAGTTAGTCATCAGACCGCTGGGGGAGGCAAGTTCATCTCCTAGGTCACCTCTTCCTCCTCTTCCAATAACAGCTAGTCTTTGGGCTTCCGGATGGGGGTGGGGTGGGGAGCTGAACCAGATGAAACGATTGCCTGTGAATCCAGATTAAATCCTGGAGGGAATTTGGTCATAAATGTTGGCATTATTGTTCTAAAGCAGGTTGTCTAAGACTCTAAATAAAGCTAAGTTGGAATTTGGAGACAGTCCCAGGCAATGAGGGAAGACCTCAGTCTCTGATGATCTCATAAATAATAATCACCCTTCACATTAATACAGATTAACTCGCCGAGCAGCCGAATGTGTACCAGCCGCGATGTGAGCCGGTTGTGGCGTTAAATAACGCTCAGTCTCAGAGTGACCCAAATGAGTTCTTCTTCAACTTTCTTCCAATCCTCTGATCCCCAAAGGGGAAGCCCCAGTTTGGTTCTAGCTTGTCTTTAACAGTTTTCTGTCTCTTGACAAAAATCAGGACATTGATTTGCACTGACCAAAATTTAAGTAACACTGGCCTAGATCTTTGCCTCCATGGCAGCTAGAGACACTGTGAAACAGCCACATGGTTTAAAGTGATTCCAGTCTCCCAGGAGAAAGCTGAATCTCAGAGGCATCATGTGACTTGCCCAAGAACTTCGGTCACTGTTTCCCCACCCTTTCCAACTTAGCATTAATGAAAGTCATGCCAACGGAGGGGGTCCTCCACTATATGACAGGTAGACAGGTGTGGGAGCCCATTATTACTCTGTGATCTCAGAGTAGGTCCCACTAGGAGGGCAAAGGGAAGAAGAGGCATAGAGGGTAGACCAAAGAAGAAGGAATCACGGAGAAGAGTCAGACTCATTGGTTCAGAAGACTGATTTCAGAAGTGATGTGGAGAAAGAATTCAGTTCAAAAAAGAAAGAACTTCCTATTGCAGCCAAGTCTGCAGCGGGAGACAGTGAGAGACCCACCCCTCCATCACTTCTTCTATTTGCTTAAGATGTACTCTTCCCTGCGTGATGCTGACGTTTCTCAAACGTGTGAGGATTCATGGGATCATGCTCAGAACTCTCTTATATGTGCAGGTACAGAAAGTTCCAACGACGCTTCCAAATCTGGAACCCTAGTTAGTCATCAGACCGCTGGGGGAGGCAAGTTCATCTCCTAGGTCACCTCTTCCTCCTCTTCCAATAACAACTAGTCTTTGAGCTTCCGGATGGGGGTGGGGTGGGGAGCTGAACCAGATGAAACGATTGCCTGTGAATCCAGATTAAATCCTGGAGGGAATGTTTGCACCTGTTCCTGGGATGGGATCTACTCTGGGCCAACAGCAGGCATTTTAAAGCCTCAGGCTGAGTTTAGGGTCTGGCCACTTGAGGGTCAGCTCCTGGTACTCAGGTTAGAGCCCCATCAGGCCACCTAGGGTGCTTGTCCCACAAGCAAATCTTCGAGCCCACTTTCCAGCGGGATTTTTTAGTCATGGACTGATTGTAATGGTGGAGTTCCATGGGCTACATTTTGCAAAACACTGACCAGGGGTGTCTCAGAAAGCCTTGACCTAGGGAGAGGTGGGTAGTGGGAAGGCAAGTGTGGGTGGTGGATACTCTCAGCCAGGATGTGGAAGCAGGTCCAGGAGGCACTGGAAATCCTATTCCATTGGACATTCCTGCAAGGAACCAGGCAACCTAGAGCTTCAGAGGCATCAAATAATGCTCACAGACGGAGTCTCAGAGACAAAGCTCTTATTCACAATAGAATCAAAGAATATTAAAATAAGAGAATGCATTAGCAGTAGAACTTAGTGGTTAAAGGGCTTTCTGGTGGCTCAGATGGGAAAGAACCTGCCTGCAATGCTGGAGACTTGGGTTCGATCCCTGGGTCAGGAAGATCCCCTGGAGAAGGGAATGGCTACTCACTCCAGTATTCTTGCCTGGAGAGTTCCATGGACAGAGAAAGAAGCCTGGCGGGCTGCAGGCCACGGGGTCACAAAGAGTCAGACACAGCCGCGACTAATATTTTCACTTATCACTTAGTGGTTAAGAATCAGTCCTACTCAGTGTCTGACTTCTTTACTAGCTAACTGGATAAATGACATCAAGGTATTTTACTTTTCTGAATTTCTGTTTTAGTAGCTGGACATACTAGTACATATACTATAGAGGTTCCTGGGACTCTTGCGATGTAGAAATGAGTCAGTGCATTTAAAGGACATGGCATTGAGTCTGGCGCCCGGTAAGGGCTTCAGAAGCTCTTATCGTGATTACCAGGTTCAGAGGATGTTGGAGTCAAAAGTGATCCTAGGGATCATCTGGTGAGTCCAAGGCCAATGTCATGACTACTGGTGGGAAAGGCGTCAATAAAGGAAGAGGACAGAGACTTATGTGCAATGGTGTCTTCTGCTCAGCTTCTCTCGAGCCAGTCCCCTGATGTTTGCTCGCCAGTCAAGGGAAGAAGCGCAAGGAGTGTGGAGAGACCCTCCTACAGACTCTCCAAGCCTGAGAATGTCACCTTGCTGCCCTGACCGTCGCTCACTTTGGAGAGCTCACAGGCCAGCTGTCTGTCCAGCAGGCCCCAGCAGGCTCCGCCGAGGACAGCAGGGCTGTGTGCTCCCTCCCCTTGCTCCAGCCTTTAATCAAAACAGTATTCAAAATATGATTCTGGGAGATTATATTGGGAGATTTGCAGAAGGCTCTCAGTGGGGGCAGAGATGGTGGGAACAGATTGCCGCTGGGGGCCGGAGGCCGGGATAATCGCAGGCTCAGACTTGCCATTCTCAGGCCTTCAGCTCGTACTCCTGAAGCCGACGGTCAGCTCTGCAGGGAACTTTGAGCACCGAGATGGAGAACTAGATCACCTCCATACTTGACCTCTGGGGAAACGAAGAGGGGGGAAGGGGCTTGATGTCCACTAAGCAAGGGAGTGATGGGCTACTCAGGTGGCGCCTTGGTACAGAATCTGCTTGCCAATTCAGGAAAGGAAGGAGAGAGGGGTTTCATCTCTGGGTTGGGAAGATCCCCTGGAGAAGGAAATGGCAACCCACTCCAGTATCCTTGCCTGGAAAAACCCCACAGATAGAGGAACCTGGCTGGCTGCAGTCCACGGTGTCCCAAAGATTCAGACACGGCTGAGCACGAAATGCAATGGGATTGAGGTAGTCAAGCCATTTCCTGGGATTCAAAGTTAGTCTTTTTGACTCTTCTCATGCTTCACAGCCTCTGGCCACCAGGCCCAGATCTCTGGGACAACCCTAGGTTGCAGGTTCCTCTCCTGGGTTGTGGGAGGCGGGGAGGGACTGGACCTTGCAAATAAGGTCCTGAGTGGTACCTGGACCTCCTTCTCTGAGGCTCAGGGTCCTATCAAGGCTGAATGGGTGGAGGTAGGGTGCAGGTAAACCCTCTGCCCACTACCCTCCCTCCCTCCGCCCTGCATCCTAGCCACAGTTCAGCCTCATGACCTTGGGCTTAGGTGGGTGCCTTCTCTCTGGCCTTCACTTTCCCATCTGGAGATCTGATTTCCTGCGACGCTACCTGCTGTCTCCCCTCCAAAGAACAGCTAACTGGAGGCCCGCTCCCAACTGGAGGCCCTGGGAACAAGATTCCCCAGCCTGGGGGTGAGAGATTTGCCTGGCCCCCTAGGAGGAAGTGGGGTCCAGAGCGCCTTGAAAGAAACCGCTCGCTAATGCTCTTTATTACAAGCATTAATCCCGCAAAGCCGACTGGAAATAATGTTTATCTTTTCGCAGTTTAATTTCCCGGACCCTAAGCCGCAGGTCAGTGAGGGCGACTGGAGGGTCCCTGGAGAGGCCGGGGTGGGAGCAGCTGTCGCCTGGAAGCAAAACCAACACGGGGAGAGGGCTTCCCAGAGGAAGAGGGAGAGGAGTCCGTGATAGGGGCCTTAGACCCTGAGAGGAGAGCTGGATCTGTCTTCACCAGTTCTGTGAGTCCGTCTCTGCCCTCCCATTTGGCCTCAGTTTTCTCATCTGGTGAAGGGGTTAGTGCTTTTGTAAGCCATTATCTCTGACTATTCTATAGCAAAGAAGGCAGGGTGGCTGGGGAGAGGCGGCCTGGTCCCGTGACATTTTTTTTTAATGCCCATTTTTCCTCTCTGCAGCCTCCAAGGCTTTAAAACTCTCCTCCCAAGGCTGCGGATCCTTCCTGTCCCAGAGTTCAGTCACCAGTCAGCTGGCCCTGAGCTGGCTGCCACCCAGCCAGGCCGGCGAGGCTGGAGCCCTGCCGTGGAGCAGGCGCACACCCCAGTTGCCCTCTCCCTCCTGCCTCCCCGTCCCCATCAGCTCCCGGACCTCCCAAGAGGGCACAGTCATGGGTTCGCCTCCCTCTTTCCTTGTGCGCAGCGGCGAACGCACTCGCCGGCTGAAGCCGGAGCCACCTGGGCCTGGGACACGAACTCAGGGCTTGCACCAAAGGCTTTAAATCTCTCACCTCCACCCCCGCACTTCCCAGCTCTACTCCGGACGCTGCGTGTCCCCGGGACAAAGCCCCTTTCTGTGCTCATCAGCTCCCATTGGTTGGCCTGTACCGGAAGTGTTGGCTGACACTCGATTAAACGGAAAGGATACCCCCTCTCGCCTCCAAGCGATCGGGCAAGCTGTCAGACTTGGCGTTTGGATCAGAGGGGTGGAGCGCGGAGATCCCAGCGGCACGTCCAGCGACTGCCGTGAGGATCCCTATCGCCCCTCCCCCGGAAACAAATCCAGCTCCTATACAAATATGCTGACAGTGCCACCCGCCCCTTCCTTGCCCCCGCCCCAAGTTGCCCCCCTCCCACCTCCAGCTCCCAGGAATAAGACGGACGTCAGAATTGGTTGGGTCCGCAGAGTCCAGTGGCCTTGGCCATTCCCTTGTCAGTTCCTCTCCCGGCGACCAAAGGGACCGATATCTGCAATCCAGGTTACCCTATCTCCAAACCCCTCGCCTGCATTCCATCCTCCCCACCACCCCGACCATGCCCAGCTCCCCTGGCGCAAACAGGCCACACAGCGTGGATTCGCTTGGATTCTTTTTAAGGACAAAAAGAGTGAGGGTGGGGAGGAGACACACGTGGTCCTTAGGAGTCAGGTCAGCACTGAAGTTACAAAGTGAGGGCGATGGGGGTGAGCGGGAGAGGGAGTGGCTGGAGACCTGAGCCCAGAGAGGAGAGGCAGACTTGGGTGTCCAGTCGGTGCCCTGGGCACACTCGCTCAGCCTTCCCTTGGTGCTTGACCCTCCCCAAGGTGCCCTTCCGCCTTCTCCGCGCGATCGGACACAATGGACCTCTGCCAGCCACTCCCAGCTCTGCGGTGCCAGGAGGGCCAGGAGGAGGGTTTCACTGTTTCTGTCTCTTAGGCGAAGCGAGAGCCCCCAGACCCGGGAGCCGTCTCTCAGCTTCTGAGCGGTGAAGGTGAGTTCCAAAAAGCAGGGCTTTTTCTTCTGCGAATCACAGCCATTGCGCTAACCTGCTGAGAGAGGAACGGTTGATTAAAACCCGAAGGCCACTCGGTGGTGATTCCTAGGAAATCTGAGGTCGGCGTCTCATCCGAAGGGAATCAAAGGTCTAGAGGCAATTTGCTCGCCAGAGGTAACATTTGGACCCCGTTATGTGAAAATTCAAATAACAGTGTAACCCAATTTTCTAAGCTCGTAGCTAATCCTGAGAGAAATTACTTCAAAGAGCAGAATCTGACAGTAATTGCTGGAGGCTGCCAAATGCTCCGGAATGTCAGACTTGGCGTTTGGATCAGAGGGTGGAGCGGAGATCCCAGCGGCACGTGCAGCGACTGCCGTGAGGATCCCTATCGCCCTCCCGAAACAAATCCAGCTCCTATACAAATATGCTGACAGTGCCACCCGCCCTTCCTTGCCCCGCCCCAAGTTGCCCCCTCCACCTCCAGCTCCCAGGAATAAGACGGACGTCAGAATTGGTTGGGTCCGCAGAGTCCAGTGGCCTTGGCCATTCCCTTGTCAGTTCCTCTCCCGGCGACCAAAGGGACCGATATCTGCAATCCAGGTTACCCTATCTCCAAACCCCTCGCCTGCATTCCATCCTCCCACCACCCCGACCATGCCCAGCTCCCCTGGCGCAAACAGGCCACACAGCGTGGATTCGCTTGGATTCTTTTTAAGGACAAAAAGAGTGAGGGTGGGGAGGAGACACACGTGGTCCTTAGGAGTCAGGTCAGCACTGAAGTTACAAAGTGAGGGCGATGGGGGTGAGCGGGAGAGGGAGTGGCTGGAGACCTGAGCCCAGAGAGGAGAGGCAGACTTGGGTGTCCAGTCGGTGCCCTGGGCACACTCGCTCAGCCTTCCCTTGGTGCTTGACCCTCCCCAAGGTGCCCTTCCGCCTTCTCCGCGCGATCGGACACAATGGACCTCTGCCAGCCACTCCCAGCTCTGCGGTGCCAGGAGGGCCAGGAGGAGGGTTTCACTGTTTCTGTCTCTTAGGCGAAGCGAGAGCCCCCAGACCCGGGAGCCGTCTCTCAGCTTCTGAGCGGTGAAGGTGATTTCCCAAAAAAGCAGGGCTTTTTCTTCTGCGAATCACAGCCATTGCGCTAACCTGCTGAGAGAGGAACGGTTGATTAAAACCCGAAGGCCACTCGGTGGTGATTCCTAGGAAATCTGAGGTCGGCGTCTCATCCGAAGGGAATCAAAGGTCTAGAGGCAATTTGCTCGCCAGAGGTAACATTTGGACCCCGTTATGTGAAAATTCAAATAACAGTGTAACCCAATTTTCTAAGCTCGTAGCTAATCCTGAGAGAAATTACTTCAAAGAGCAGAATCTGACAGTAATTGCTGGAGGCTGCCAAATGCTCCGGGAATGTCCCTTTGTGGGGTGAAATTCTCTTCCAACCCAACACAGCCAGCGACCCAGCGGGGGGGGGGGCAAAGTGGGTGATTGGCAGTCCCGCCCAGCTTGGGGGTGAGCTCTTGGGGGTGAGGGCCTTCTAAGGACAACAGCCACCTCAACTACACCCCTGTAGATTTCAGCGGGCAACACAGAGAGCTGCGGCTGAATGTAAGCCCTGGCCTCGAATCGATAGCAGGTTATCTGGCCCTTCTCCTCAGAGAACGCCCTGGTGCATGCCTGGCCCTAGCAAACTCTTGGTACAGGACCAGCAGCCTCTAGCCGGCTTCCTCCGAAGGGCAGGCAGGGGACAAGCGTCTCTGGGGCAAGGGGCCCACTTGGTGCGTCTGCCTAAACATTGGAGAGATCAAAGCTGTCCTTCTCGTCGTCAGTGACTTTTTAAGTGTTTCCTAGGTAAGGCACTGTCTCATTCTGAGTTTAGTATTTGGTTTTAAGAAGATTAAGGAGCTAGAACTTTTATCTCTAAGCATCCGTTTCCAGGTGTGCTGTGAGGCAATCTTGCGCTAGTTTGGAAACAGGGCAGAGAGCCTGCGCAAAAGCCAGGCACTTCAGAGCAGGGGGAGTGGGGTAGGGGGAGGTGGAGAGGGGAGGAGGCTTTTGGTGAGGCACTCCCAGGGCCGCTCGGGGGCCCACTACCTTCTGCTCCCGTCGGGTACTGGCATGGCACCGTCGGCTCCCTCCGCCGCGGGTATGGCGCACAGTTCAGCGGCAGGCCCTGGAGGGCGAACGTGGGGTTTCCAAACGCTTTGGCTACTCGGGGAGACTCTTCGCATATGGAGTCTCTAGAGACCGCGGGTCGCGCCGCCGGGCCTGGAGGCTGTCCTAGAATCAGATGGCGCTCAGGACTTCGTGGCCTGGGCAGGTTGGAAGGTGCACCTTCCAGGCCGCTGGCGGCCGCCGTGTGCGCCAGGGACCAGATGCGCGGGGATTTCTCGCTGCAAGGGTAGTGCATGGTCAACGTGGGGCCGCCTGGCGCCGCCCGGAGGAAGTCGGCTTCTCCCGACTTGGGGGACTCAGTGAAGGAGAAGCGAGGCACCGCCAGATTGCACTCCCTGCGCTCCGACCGGCCGTCTCGAGCTGCAGCACACTGTGCCGCCGCAGGGAGCGACTGACTGTCTTTATGGAGCTCATCCAGCCTGTCCGTCGCGGTGGCCACTGCCTCCTCTTCATCTGCCTCCTCTTCCTCTTCTTCCTCCAGGTCTTCCAGGTCACTCAGCCGGAGCCCCCGGGCCTCTTGGCCAGCCCTAACGTCTGTGGGAAATCAAGAGCGAGTGAGAAAAGCCCCAGGCCCCAAGGGAAATCCTCTGGAGTGCCCACCCCCAATAAGCTTTTAGCAAGATGCACCCTGCTCTCAGGGCAAGCTGGGTGGTGTAATTCACCAGGATGGCTTCGCTGCCTCATACACATGCCCCAGGGCTGCCTGCTGGAAAGAAGTCCCACCTCTAGACCTGCTCCCACCCCTAGGGAAGACTCCACAGCCCAAAGTACTTTTTCCTTAACACCTGCACTCAGCTCCTCAGCCTTAAAAAAGCAGGGGACCTATGTGTACCTATGGCTGGTTCATGTTGATGATCGGCAGACGACAACAAAACTCTGTAAAGCAATCGTCCTTCAATGAAACAAAATTCAGGGGACAGTTTTCCCTTCATTCCAACACTCACAGGTGGCTGGTGTGTATTATTTAATTAAGCAAATATTTACTGGGCACCAAGTATGTGCCAGACATTCATGAGGCATTTAAGTATTAGAACTTTGGAGAATCCAGCCGTGCCTAAGACCCTTGCTTGTGGAGCTGACCTCTCTAAAGGGATATGTCCCAGGAAATAAAATACGCAGACATGGCAGAGAATAACTTGGGAAGCTTGTCGGGGCGGGTGGACAGGGAAGGCTTTTTGGAGGTGGTGCGTTAACGTCGAGAAGGCAGTTTCACAGGGACTTTCAGGCAGAGGCTGTACAGGCAAAGGTCCTGAGGCATGCAGGGATTTTAGGTCCCAGGGGAAGCCTGCCATAGAAGCTATGCCATGGGATGGTTGTGCAAATCCCATCATCCTGCTTGCTGGTTGGAAAACAGGTAGGTTGGGGCAGTGAACATGGGGTACCTTTGGTGTCCCCATTCAGGCAGCCCAGCATCTCCTCGGCTCCACTCTCCTCCTTCCTCTCCTCCCCGCCTTTGTTCTTGGGTGCCCACGTCATCTTGTTCTCCTTCTTGAGGCGCCGGCGTGCATTGGCGAACCAGGTGGACACCTGGGTGAGGGTCATCTTGGTGATGATGGCCAGCATGATCTTCTCACCCTTGGTTGGGTAGGGGTTCTTGCGGTGCTCGTTGAGCCAGGCCTTGAGCGTGCTGGTGGTCTCCCGGGTGGCGTTCTTTCTGCGCCCAGCGCCACTCAACTCCACAGCTCCATACCTGGAGGGAGACCCAGGCTCACAGATGCGGGGGCTGGGGACTTGGGGCTGCAGGCAGGAGACCACCCTGTCCCGGAAGTGAACGTGAGGTTCTACTCCCCCTGCTAGCCCACATCGGCACCCCATGCCCTGTGGATTGGTCCTACCTTGGCAGAGGAGGGGGAAAGGACTTGAGAAACCGGCCACCAATGCCCCATGACTTACCGGTCGTACTGGTACTGCCCCAAGGTTGGCTCATAGGGGTAATAGGCTCCTGGTTGTGCCAGGCTGGACGGGAAGTTCCCTGAAGTCTCCTTAAATTCATACTGTGGATTCTGGTGGGGGAGGACGGAAGCATTCAGGACTGTGTTGGGGAGGAGGAGGGGTGGGGAGCTCCTAAGGGTGTGAACTCTGTAGAGTCAAGTCTGATTCAAACTGCAGTACCACGTCTAGCATTGACTGTGGGATCTTGGGCACAGCTGTTTAACCCCTCTATGCCTCAGTTTCCTTTGGATAAATGGGATGACAGTCATGCCAAATGGTTACGGTCATCCTTTAGGAGGAAGATGAACACTTGGCAGAATTTCTGGTGTTAACTGTTACCACTTGACTCCCCCAAGTCTCCCTCCCAACAGCTGGGGCACTTTCTTACTCCTTTTCCGGAGCTCTTCTCTGCCTCTGTCTATCTCTGTGACTTTGGGTAAGGTCATTCAAGCCTCTTGGTGCCTTAGTTTCCTCATCTGTAACTGAGCCTAGTGATGACTTGCCTCCTTCCCGCAACGAATAGAGGTACAGGTGTTTTTCTAAGTAGAATGGACTTCTGCAAACTGTAACATGTGGTAAAGATGTCTTATTTTTTTTCTTATATCCAATCCTAACCATTTCCTCGCCTCCAAGTCGTGGGTCCTTCCTAGATCTTCCTAGGTGGAGATACCCACACTGCCTTTCGTCCCTGCCCCTTGACCCCTCCAGGCGGGTAGGTGCGGCACAGACCCCTGGGTGAGGGTCATCTTGGTGATGATGGCCAGCATGATCTTCTCGCCCTTGGTTGGGTAGGGGTTCTTGCGGTGCTCGTTGAGCCAGGCCTTGAGCGTGCTGGTGGTCTCCCGGGTGGCGTTCTTTCTGCGCCCAGCGCCACTCAACTCCATGGCTCCATACCTGGAGGAAGACCCAGGCTCACAGATGCAGGGGCTGGGGACTTGGGGCTGCAGGCAGGAGACCACCCTGTCCCGGAAGTGAACGTGAGGTTCTACTCCCCCTGCTAGCCCACATCAGCACCCCATGCCCTGTGGATTGGTCCTACCTTGGCAGAGGAGGGGGAAAGGACTTGAGAAACCGGCCACCAATGCCCCATGACTTACCGGTCATATTGGTACTGCCCCAAGGTTGGCTCATAGGGGTAATAGGCTCCTGGTTGTGCCAGGCTGGACGGGAAGTTCCCTGAAGTCTCCTTAAATTCATACTGTGGATTCTGGTGGGGGAGGACGGAAGCATTCAGGACTGTGTTGGGGAGGAGGAGGGGTGGGGAGCTCCTAAGGGTGTGAATTCTGTAGAGTCAAGTCTGATTCAAACTGCAGTACCACGTCTAGCATTGACTGTGGGATCTTGGGCACAGCTGTTTAACCCCTCTATGCCTCAGTTTCCTTTGGATAAATGGGATGACAGTCATGCCAAATGGTTACGGTCATTCTTTAGGAGGAAGATGAACACTTGGCAGAATTTCTGGTGTTAACTGTTACCACTTGACTCCCCCAAGTCTCCCTCCCAACAGCTGGGGCACTTTCTTACTCCTTTTCCGGAGCTCTTCTCTGCCTCTGTCTATCTCTGTGACTTTGGGTAAGGTCATTCAAGCCTCTTGGTGCCTTAGTTTCCTCATCTGTAACTGAGCCTAGTGATGACTTGCCTCCTTCCCGCAACGAATAGAGGTACAGGTGTTTTTCTAAGTAGAATGGACTTCTGCAAACTGTAACATGTGGTAAAGATGTCTTATTTTTTTTCTTATATCCAATCCTAACCATTTCCTCGCCTCCAAGTCGTGCGTCCTTCCTAGATCTTCCTAGGTGGAGATACCCACACTGCCTTTCGTCCCTGCCCCTTGACCCCTCCAGGCGGGTAGGTGCGGGCACAGACCCCAGGCTCCACCCAGGGTACTCACCAGGGCCCCATACAGCGCCGGCGGCTCCGGGCTGTAGGGCAGGTAGCTTGGGTAGCTCTGGGCAGCGGCAGCCGCCGAGTAGGGAGCTCCATAGATGCCCAAGGCCGCACCCAGCTCGGGCCTCGCACTGCCCAGCAGCCGACCGTCGTAGGGTGCGCAGCAGAGCGCGGCCGCCGGGGTGGAGCCTGAGGCCACATCTGGGACCGAGCGCGGGGCGGATTCGCAGCAAGTGGCGCTGGAACTTGCAGACACCAGAAACTACGGGGGCGAGAGACGGGGCACTGGAGGTCAGAGACCGGCGCCTTGGGCTGGCGGGAGCCAGCGGCGGAACTGCCAGATCTCCTTTCCTTCAAAATGAACTAAAATGCCACTTTGTGCTGAGCGTTCTCCTGAGGACCGGGGCCGGAATGATCCGTAGATGCAATGTATCCAAACTGCCTTAGATACGCCTAACACTTTGCTAAAGCTCCAGAGTTCCAAGGGGTCCAGGTCATGGGAAGGTTCTGAAACTCGGTTGGCAGAAGCCCGACTCGTCCGGTTCCCTTCCCCCCCAGCCAGGGCACCTTACAAAGGCCGAACGTGAAGTGAGCCTTAGGGAGCACGTCTCATTCGTCCCGTTTTCTAGATAGGGAAGGAGGGCTGCAGAGAGTAGGCGGCTTATCCTACATCACAAATCGGGGCAGTGGTCAAGTTGGGACTAATCCTAGGGCACTCCGCTGAGGCACTCAACAGGGGTGGGCGTCTCCAGAATGTCCCCAGGAAATCCTGTCACTGCACAGTACCCACCCAGGTCTGCAGAATCGAAGGAACCGGGGAGGCTGAGAGCCTGGAGCTATCCATGATAAGGAGACGAAAAGAACAGAAGACCACAAACGAACAAGCCCAGAAAAAGAGCAAGACAGAGCACCTCGGATGTCTGTACAGCAAGGAGGCCTGTCCGGAAGATGCCCGAGATCCCACCCACCTCGCGGAGCGCGTGGTCTGAGTGCCCACGTTTCGGGTTCTCCAGCTTGCCCCGGCGGAGCGGAACGTTCTCTGCCAGGGATGGGGGATGGCAGAGGGGTCTGTGGTACACCACCCAGGTGCCTGCTCTCTCTGGCTTCCCCCTCGACTCGTAGGAGAGGAGGGCGTTTAGGGGCAGGTTTCAGCGCTGGGCGCTCCCTCCTTCGAGTCTGCCCCCACCCTCCATGGGGGCGGCTCTTACCTGGGAAGTGCTGCCGTAAGGGTGTCCGAAGTGCGGGAAGGACATGGTGGCTGTCCGTGGCCCGCCTGCCTCTTCTCTTGCGGGTTCCCGCCTCAGCCCCGCGGTTCTGCGCCTCCAGCCGTCCGCGGCCTCTGTTCCTTACACGGTTGCCCGTGCCCAGCGCTGGGTCCTCCGTCTGCTTGGCGCGACTGGAGGCAGAGCCGAAGGCAGCCTGGCTGCCGAGCTCTGCGCTCCAGAAAGCTCCCCTCCGGCCCGCGTGGTCCGGAAGACAGAAGGGCCCATGGATGGGCAGGGGAAGGGAGAGGATGCGGGTTCCCAAAAGCGCGCGGTGGCGAGGCGAGGTGAGGCGCGGTGCGGGGCTGTGCAGCTCCCAAGGTGCCCCAGTCCAAGGGGGCCAGAGGCTCAATGTGACGTCACGGTAATCCCGGGCCGCCAGGCGGGTCCCCGGGCCCTGGGGCCCCGGGCCACCAAGCCTGCCAAGCGCAGCCAGCCCGTGCGCGCGTACCCTTACCACACTCACACTTGTTCCGGGAGGCTTGTGCAGCCGGTGAGGAACGTTAGAGACCCTGACCCTCTCTAATGGGCGCAGGATCCTACCCCTTTTCGCTTTAAGCTCACGCGCGCGCGCACATACAATCTCTCCAAATTACCCGGGAGAAGTACGAGAAACGCCTCCCACTGCGCCGCGCAGGCCCTGGGCGCAGCGCGCAGACCTCCTCCCCTGCGGGCCCGGAGGAGGAGAGAAGCACTGGGCGGCGAGGGAAGAGAGAATACAAAAGAAGAGACAGGAGAAACAACAGGAGAAAAGTGGGGGAGAAAGGCTAGAGGGAGAGGGAGGAGGGGAGAGGAGAGGGATGAGAAGTCTAAGTGAACGGAGGCGCGCGGGGGAGGGGAGGAAGCAGGGATGGGAGAAGGCTGCGCCGAGGTTGAACGCTGGCAGGTGGTGGAGAGCAGAGGCTCCGGGGAGAAGCCTCCAGCCCGGCTCCCCCCACCCTCCACTGCAGGAAAGTTTGTTCGCGCCACAGGCCCCCAGCTCTTTGGGGCTGCGTCGGTGGATCCCCCTGTTCCGGTCGTCTTTTGTCATGGAGGACCTGGGTCTCCTCCCTAGGACTCTGTCTCGATTCGGGCTCTCCTTGACCTGGCTTTTGCTAGGGCCCTGACCCCCAAGTTTCTCTGCTGCTTTCTGCCCAAGCCCCCCCATAGGCCAAATAGCGCCCCCTCCAGGCCAAAATTCAGATCCCCACCTCGGACAGCTCCGCGAGGCGTAAGTCTGACCCCTGGGCATCTGCAGAGCGAAGGCAGCCTGGCTGCCGAGCTCTGCGCTCCAGAAAGCTCCCCTCCGGCCCGCGTGGTCCGGAAGACAGAAGGGCCCATGGATGGGCAGGGGAAGGGAGAGGATGCGGGTTCCCAAAAGCGCGCGGTGGCGAGGCGAGGTGAGGCGCGGTGCGGGGCTGTGCAGCTCCCGAGGTGCCCCAGTCCAAGGTGGCCAGAGGCTCAATGTGACGTCACGGTAATCCCGGGCCGCCAGGCGGGTCCCCGGGCCCTGGGGCCCCGGGCCACCAAGCCTGCCAAGCGCAGCCAGCCCGTGCGCGCGTACTCTTACCACACTCACACTTGTTCCGGGAGGCTTGTGCAGCCGGTGAGGAACGTTAGAGACCCTGACCCTCTCTGCTGGGCGCAGGATCCTACCCCTTTTCGCTTTAAGCTCACGCGCGCGCGCACATACAATCTCTCCAAATTACCCGGGAGAAGTACGAGAAACGCCTCCCACTGCGCCGCGCAGGCCCTGGGCGCAGCGCGCAGACCTCCTCCCCTGCGGGCCCGGAGGAGGAGAGAAGCACTGGGCGGCGAGGGAGGAGAGAATACAAAAGAAGAGACAGGAGAAACAACAGGAGAAAAGTGGGGGAGAAAGGCTAGAGGGAGAGGGAGGAGGGGAGAGGAGAGGGATGAGAAGTCTAAATGAACGGAGGCGCGCGGGGGAGGGGAGGAAGCAGGGATGGGAGAAGGCTGCGCCGAGGTTGAACGCTGGCAGGTGGTGGAGAGCAGAGGCTCCGGGGAGAAGCCTCCAGCCCGGCTCCCCCCACCCTCCACTGCAGGAAAGTTTGTTCGCGCCACAGGCCCCCAGCTCTTTGGGGCTGCGTCGGTGGATCCCCCTGTTCCGGTCGTCTTTTGTCATGGGGGACCTGGGTCTCCTCCCTAGGACTCTGTCTCGATTCGGGCTCTCCTTGACCTGGCTTTTGCTAGGGCCCTGACCCCCAAGTTTCTCTGCTGCTTTCTGCCCAAGCCCCCCCATAGGCCAAATAGCGCCCCCTCCAGGCCAAAATTCAGATCCCCACCTCGGACAGCTCCGCGAGGCGTAAGTCTGACCCCTGGGCATCTGCAGACGGCGGGCGGAGACCCCTGGATGTCTTCTCCCAAGGCGAGACTTGGCTGCCTAGTGTGCATGGCGAGCTGCGTCCACGCGGGACCGGGGAGCCGCAGGAAGGCGCTGGGGCCGAGCTGCAGCCGCTGCGATCCGCTGGGGGTGGCGCTGGCGAGCTACGGTTCAGCGCGCCGGGTGGGCGGCCCATTCCCTCGCTCCTCTGGGTCGCCTGTCTGGGCCCAGCGGCCTGACCATCCCCTGCATCCCAGGGGTCCTCAAAGGGGCACTGATGGGCAGACGGGCTCGTTGGTGCCTGGGAGGCGGCTGTGCCCTTGCAAGCCTCCTGAAGGCTCCATCCTCAAAATCCCTCCTCTAGCTGAGGGCCTCCAGACCCGTGACATCTGAGGGTTTAAAGGGACTGCCAGTCTGGTGGGAGAAGGCCTTCCGGGAATACTGCCGGCAAAGTGGAACTCTCGGGGGTTTGCAGGTTTGCAGGCCAGAAACCTCAGAATATCTCGCCTTTCACTCAAGGGGTCTCTGAGCTTTACGGCTTACAAAAAACTGCTCTCGCAGGCCCTCTCTGGCCTCCCTAGAGGAATCAAGAGTGGTGGTTCAAGGACCTAGCTCTTTTTCTAGTTGAAACGCAAGAACGTGTGACCCAGAGGTTAGGAACAACTGGCATCTCTGACCTGGGTTCTGGTCAGGCAAGGAGGAAGCCCAGGGACGGACAAGGTCTGGGTCCCTGGCCCAGAGCTTTCCTTAGGCACCTGACAGCGGGAGACTGGTAGGCCGGGAAGCCAGCAACCTCTTTAGAACGACACCGGCTTCTTTTCCCTTTACATTTTGTGCAGAACACGCCAGGAGCTCGAATAAGCCGCAGACCGCAGACTCCTCCACCTAAGAGAATATTAACAGGAGGACCAGCTCCATTCCAAATCCGAACAAACCCAGCTTTCCTGGCTGCTGCTACTGCCTGTCGTTACCTTGGAGAAACCTTGTGTTCAACCGGGGAAACTCCTAGTTAGAAAAAGAATTACAGTTATCGCCAGATTGATTTAGTGATAAAAATTCACCGTAATAGATAAGATCCCTTGATTTTTCAAAATGCACTTCGGAGCCATCTACACGTTCACAGCTGGGATACATCTAAGCTTTTTTTTAAGTAAGAATTGGAGAGAATTCATTAAATTAGTCCCTTGGGGAAGATTACCGCTAATTAATTAATTGCAAACATTTCCAGAGGGAAGGTATGTCAATTGTAATGTAATAAAATTAAGTAGTTGAAATACTTACTCAGCAACTTTGATAACCCACTCATTCCTAAGCGGATTTTTTTTTTTTTTTTTATGACAGAAAAATGGGGAGGGTGGTGAAGAAAAAGCATTAGTTCTGTCCCCTGGCGGTCTGGTTGCAAAGGAGAAACTACCATATAGGATTTATTGATTTTCAGCTGATTTATAACACCCTTGTGGTATCAATGCTGTGCGCAGGGCCTCCAGGCCTACCTCTTGTCTTCCCTCTCTAGGATTCAAAAAAAGCAGCATAGTTTTAAAAGAAAAAAAAAGAAAGAAAGAAAAGAGGAGGAAAAACAGTGGCAAAGTGAGTTAGGAGGTGAGCCTGAGAAATGCTTCAGTGTTTTTTCTTCATCTGCAGAAAAGAAAACAAAAGAACAGGTTTTCTGTTAAGGCGTCTTTCTCTTGTATTCAAAGCTGCTTTAAGGCATCAGAATGTCTTGGGGAGGAAGGCTGCGATTTCCAAGCATGGAGACCTTGATTTCACATTTCTTTCCTGGGGAGAGGCTGCACCCAAGGCAAGCCTACCTGGTGCCCCTGATGTTGATTGCCATCTTCCCGAGCATTTAGTAGGGTTCCCTAAATAAGCTTCCTATGACGTGTGCCTTTTCCCCTTATTTGGGGACCCTCATTACAAAGCCAACCAGTATCACCCTCTGTCTGGCAGAAACCTCCAGTGAAAGGAAGCCATTCCTGGAAAGTGATTCAGAGAAACTGTCATGGAATTTGCTCTCCTCTGGACTGTTGAAGACAGGCAGTCCCATCCACAGCCAAGTGCTCAGAACCTCTCCACTGTGCTGGCTTTTCATTGCTTTGTTCAGTGCCGATTCATTCAATTTTGGGACAACTGCCCACTTGTCTGTGCGTTTGCCTTGAATATTACTGAAGCGAGTAAATAAACCTATCCAATACAGACCCTCCGAGATATCTTTAAGGGCGTCATTCCACCTTGTTTCATACAGATGATATGGATCCTTTTGTTGTGTTAGTTTCTCTAGTTGCTCATTAAAACAAACCTGAAACAAAGTCGACAGTCAAAGCCCTCTTCTGAGCAGAGAAAGTACTAATCCACGTTGTTTATTTGACGTTCAAGTGGCTTTGCTTGAAATGCACTAAAGGCCTCGAGTAGGTAGAGAAAAGGATGTGTCTAGGATACCTGAATGCAGGTACCACACACACACACAAAAGAAAAATCATATTGTACCATTTCGAATCTTTTTAAATATCCGTGATTTCCTAATGATTTAGAAAGACGACAGCTTTTACAAGGAGGGGATGATACTTCCAAAATGTCCCCAATCAACTTCAGATGCCTCAAATCATAGATGGTATGTGTGCGTGTATGGATAAAATAACACTGATGAAAATGTGCTAAGTTCTATTTTTGAAGTAGAAATTGTTTTAGTGACTGGTTTTTGAACTGAGAAGGATGAAATTCCCTCAAATCTATGCATGAATGAACAAGTGCATCTGGACACATGCATCTATAATTTATACTGATCAGTCATCGCAGGTCTCCCTGAGTAAAACCGAAATGAACACTAATTGTTTTGACGGAAGGAATGTCCATGGCATCTGATTGTGAAACACAGCGAGCCCCTGCCTTGCCTGAATACATATTGTCAGCAGCGACTCTGACATCAGGAGGGGAAAATAAAAAGGCAATAATTCCCAGATGAGGGTGTTGATGTTGCTTGTTAGGAAGGTGGCAAATAGAAAGAAAGAATGAACTTCTGGAGAAAGTGGAAAATGAGACAATGCAGAGATGCCGGCGTGGCAGCAAGCTGGGGACAAACCTGAGCTCAGAGTTAAAAATCATAGCTTGGGGATAATAACATTCCTTTGCATTTGTAACATTCTTGGCAAGTAGCCTAAACACCCCTACTTTATCTTATTTAAGGCTCATGATAAGAACATTGGAAAGTTGGGATGCAAACCTAAGATAACACAAACCAGTGGATGACAGAGCAGAAAACAGAACTGCAGATTCCCCCACCCCTCTACTTTGGGTCTTTCCAAAAGACCGTATTTCAAACATATATAAAGCCAGATCCAGCTGGAGATGGAGTGCCGTGGGATAATACAGTGTAATTCAGAGAATACCTGAAGAGATACACAGAAAGCGTACTAGTTCAGGGTCTCTGCTAAAGGCTTTTATGTCTACTGGTATGATGAAAGGGCTTATGTGATAATTTGGGAATTGTAGAAATTTGATGTAGATCATTAAGGAAAATAGAAAACAGCAAACAGACCCACCTGTGATGGTTAATAATAGTAATAAAAAGCCCCAGCAACAACAATAAAAAATCTCTAAAAAAATCCAGCTAAGATTTTGTCCCTGTATCTATGATAGTTTATTTTCAGGAGCATATGTAGTTACCAACTATATATGTGTATATATATAAATATATATATATATATATATATATATATATATGTATATATACACTTAGCCACCAAATTATATATATAAAGCATATATTTACTTTAAAAATTTTGGCCTCTTTTTATTGATATTTTATTTATTTATTTTTCATCCATCTTTATTCTTCAGACTGTGTGAGCCTCCTATTGCAGTGGCCTCTCTCGTTGCAGAGCACCAGCTCTGGGCGCATGCGCTCCAGAGTTCTGACTCCTAATTGGACACACTGATCCAGACGCTCTGTGGCACATGGGATCTTTCTGGACCAGGGATCGAACCGGTGCCGTTTGCACTGCAAGGCAGACTCTTTACTCACTGGATCACCAGGGAAGCCCTGTATATTTTTAATGTTTATTTTTGCATCAGTAGACTGAAGGTGTTGGTTCACTAACTTCTCACTTAAACAAAGCAGCTTTTACATGTAGAAATTCTTGATTTATTTTTGTCTTTTGAATGGTGACGGTTTTCTCATGATAAGCTCAGGGCATCTCAAGGAGTTAAAGTGAAAAGTCAATAAGAGATGTGTGGACTTGTAAGCCTGGGAACAGTTCCTGAAGCCAAAGTCTTTGGGAAAGAAAAATGCAAGTAGAAAACAAAGTCCTGAATGAGGCCACATATAAAGACTTGCTAGGATAACACGCTATGTCCTTTTTCCCTTTCCGACGGGGCCTAAGAGTGGCCTTGAGTGTAACCAGTAAAGGTCATGGCCGAGACAGGTAGGAAAAGGAGCTGATGTGGTGCTGGCCCCAGCCTTCCCCTTTCCGACGGGGTTCAGATGGAGTGCCGTGGGATAATACAGTGTAATTCAGAGAATACCTGAAGAGATACACAGAAAGCGTACTAGTTCAGGGTCTCTGCTAAAGGCTTTTATGTCTACTGGTATGATGAAAGGGCTTATGTGATAATTTGGGAATTGTAGAAATTTGATGTAGATCATTAAGGAAAATAGAAAACAGCAAACAGACCCACCTGTGATGGTTAATAATAGTAATAAAAAGCCCCAGCAACAACAATAAAAAATCTCTAAAAAAATCCAGCTAAGATTTTGTCCCTGTATCTATGATAGTTTATTTTCAGGAGCATATGTAGTTACCAACTATATATGTGTATATATATAAATATATATATATATATATATATATATATATATATATATATATACACTTAGCCACCAAATTATATATATAAAGCATATATTTACTTTAAAAATTTTGGCCTCTTTTTATTGATATTTTATTTATTTATTTTTCATCCATCTTTATTCTTCAGACTGTGTGAGCCTCCTATTGCAGTGGCCTCTCTCGTTGCAGAGCACCAGCTCTGGGCGCATGCGCTCCAGAGTTCTGAATCCTAATTGGACACACTGATCCAGACGCTCTGTGGCACATGGGATCTTTCTGGACCAGGGATCGAACCGGTGCCGTTTGCACTGCAAGGCAGACTCTTTACTCACTGGATCACCGGGGAAGCCCTGTATATTTTTAATGTTTATTTTTGCATCAGTAGACTGAAGGTGTTGGTTCACTAACTTCTCACTTAAACAAAGCAGCTTTTACATGTAGAAATTCTTGATTTATTTTTGTCTTTTGAATGGTGACGGTTTTCTCATGATAAGCTCAGGGCATCTCAAGGAGTTAAAGTGAAAAGTCAATAAGAGATGTGTGGACTTGTAAGCCTGGGAACAGTTCCTGAAGCCAAAGTCTTTGGGAAAGAAAAATGCAAGTAGAAAACAAAGTCCTGAATGAGGCCACATATAAAGACTTGCTAGGATAACACGCTATGTCCTTTTTCCCCTTTCCGACGGGGCCTAAGAGTGGCCTTGAGTGTAACCAGTAAAAGGTCATGGCCGAGACAGGTAGGAAAAGGAGCTGATGTGGTGCTGGCCCCAGCTCTAGCCATGGACTGTGCATTTTTGCATACAGGTCTCCACCTGGACCATTGGTAACAGGCCATTTAAGGATGCATTTTGTCATTCTTCTCCCTAAAGGATTTCACGGTCCTAGACTTTAAGGCTTCAATTAAAATACAAGCCGTTTCAAGCTGCACACATTTTGTCTGATGAGCTGCAGTCCACTGGTATTCTCTTTCACTGTCATTTCTTCTACTTTTAAAAGCTGAGCATTAGGTCTACTTTAGGGAAACTGGGACCATTTTTGATGTCACGTGCTGGTTGGAGTAATTTACTACAAATCTTCACAAATCAATAAAAATATGGGAAGTATATAATTTTTAAAGGAGGGGGGAAAAAAACAAACACATGAGACGTGCCCATTAAGGGCATAGCTGTTCTAATACCTGCGTGTCTGCTTGGGTCCGCAATTAAAAACATTCTGATCATAAATCTCCTTGCCGTCTCTTTTCATGCTTTTAACTTTCCTGAAGGTTCAAATTGGTATCCCAAAAATGTGCCAGGACTTTCACAGGTATTTTATAGACTCATAAATAAATATGGCAATTAATCTCTGCTATATTTCTTTCATATTTGATGACAATTTATTACAGCATTCACCCATTTGGTGCACAAAAACTCTAATGCACTTAAAATCGGATTTCAAACCAAACATTTTATGGGAAAATATAGTATTGATCATCCATTTAAAGATATCATGAAGATGATTCATAACCTGCTGTATTTAGAATTTCAAAAATCCATTTAGTTGCGCTGTATATTTTAATGTTTATTTTTGCATCAGTAGACTGAAGGTGTTGGTTCACTAACTTCTCACTTAAACAAAGCAGCTTTTACATGTAGAAATTCTTGATTTATTTTTGTCTTTTGAATGGTGACGGTTTTCTCATGATAAGCTCAGGGCATCTCAAGGAGTTAAAGTGAAACGTCAATAAGAGATGTGTGGACTTGTAAGCCTGGGAACAGTTCCTGAAGCCAAAGTCTTTGGGAAAGAAAAATGCAAGTAGAAAACAAAGTCCTGAATGAGGCCACATATAAAGACTTGCTAGGATAACACGCTATGTCCTTTTTCCCCTTTCCGACGGGGCCTAAGAGTGGCCTTGAGTGTAACCAGTAAAAGGTCATGGCCGAGACAGGTAGGAAAAGGAGCTGATGTGGTGCTGGCCCCAGCTCTAGCCATGGACTGTGCATTTTTGCATACAGGTCTCCACCTGGACCATTGGTAACAGGCCATTTAAGGATGCATTTTGTCATTCTTCTCCCTAAAGGATTTCACGGTCCTAGACTTTAAGGCTTCAATTAAAATACAAGCCGTTTCAAGCTGCACACATTTTGTCTGATGAGCTGCAGTCCACTGGTATTCTCTTTCACTGTCATTTCTTCTACTTTTAAAAGCTGAGCATTAGGTCTACTTTAGGGAAACTGGGACCATTTTTGATGTCACGTGCTGGTTGGAGTAATTTACTACAAATCTTCACAAATCAATAAAAATATGGGAAGTATATCATTTTTAAAGGAGGGGGGAAAAAAACAAACACATGAGACGTGCCCATTAAGGGCATAGCTGTTCTAATACCTGCGTGTCTGCTTGGGTCCGCAATTAAAAACATTCTGATCATAAATCTCCTTGCCGTCTCTTTTCATGCTTTTAACTTTCCTGAAGGTTCAAATTGGTATCCCAAAAATGTGCCAGGACTTTCACAGGTATTTTATAGACTCATAAATAAATATGGCAATTAATCTCTGCTATATTTCTTTCATATTTGATGACAATTTATTACAGCATTCACCCATTTGGTGCACAAAAACTCTAATGCACTTAAAATCGGATTTCAAACCAAACATTTTATGGGAAAATATAGTATTGATCATCCATTTAAAGATATCATGAAGATGATTCATAACCTGCTGTAAAAAAAAAAAGATCTCATGAGAATCTTACAAATGAGTAAGGTGGTGAATTCGTCTATTCATAAAAACCTTAGCTGTTGGATCGGTTCCTCTTGTTTTCTTCATCTATCTTTGAGATTTCCGGCAATGATTACTTTTACAAGTTGCTGTTTTATAAGTAAAATCCTTTTCCATGACATTTTTCATAGTGACAGAGGTTGTGGAATCTCACAGTGAGTATTTTCTTGTGCAGGTTTCTCTCAAAATTCTGTCTGCAAAAGAGTTCCCAGGGCCATACAAGATGTTTCTGTTTTGGAGTCAAAAGTACGGTATAGCCCTCATGACGCTTACATGTAATTGACAGATTGTAATGGTTCTAAGCCATCTTTAGCCCCTAATAGTTCACTGAACTTAAGTGCTATGAATGCTTGAATATCTTTTGTGTGTGCACAGTAAGAGTGAGAATATAAGAAAATCCTTCTCTTCAAGTAGCACATGGACTGCCTGGGAAGAACGACCCAAATCATTTATTCAACAGACATTTACTGCATGTCTATTAATGTGGGCATTGTTCTAAGAGGTGGGGCTTCAGAACTGAACAAAATAGTTCAGTTCTTCCTGCCCTCATGCAGGTTCCATTTGAATGAGTTAAATATATTTGCGTCCTCCTGCTATCAACTATCTATTATCTATCTGTAATACTTTAGGAAAACGGCTTACTGTTTATTGACTGCTCACGAGACTCTAGACATGAGGTTAAGAACTTTAAAAAAAAATTTTTTTTCCAACTTCATACCGCGAGCTCTTTCTTATTTATGTATTTATTATTGTTCACCCATCTTTATTCTTTGGCCTGTGTGGGCCTCCCATTGCAGTGGCCTCTCTCACTGCAGAGCACCGGTTCTGGGCACATGTGCTCCGGAGCACTGGCTCATAATTGAACACACAGGCCCAGCTGCTCTCGGTCACGTGGGATCTTCCTGGATCAGGGATAGAACTGGTGCCCTTGCACTGCAAGGTGGACTCTTTACCCACTGGACCACCAGGGAAACCTGAGGTTAAGAACTTTTAATCCTACCTTCATTCATTCCTTGGCCAAGTATTCATTGAGCACTTGTTTTTTAAAGCCACTAACTTAGGGGCTGTGACTTTAGTTTAATGAGACAATGAAAATTTCTGTCCCCATGAAGTTTATAGTTTTGTTGTAACGTCTACTTGAAATTAGATATCATTTGTTTTGTTTTACACAAGTTGGAGCCTGAGAGAGCTTAACTTGCCCAGTGTCACACGGCTAGTTCTGAAAATCTGGACCCTTGTACTACCTTCTGGCCTTCAAGAGTGGGGAAAATAACCATTTCTGATTAAACGCTTACTTCCTGAGATGTTGCTGTTTTAAGAAATAACCACCTCATCTAACATACAGATTATCCAAGCTGCTGTGATCTTTTTTATAGCATGTGTTTGGCTTCCTAGCTTTTAAGCATGTAATACCAAAATTCCGCATAGAAATGGAAAACGTGGGGCAGTTAAGTGAACGTTTTATCCTGTAATACCAAAGTGCACAGTAAGAGTGAGAATATAAGAAAATCCTTCTCTTCAAGTAGCACATGGACTGCCTGGGAAGAACGACCCAAATCATTTATTCAACAGACATTTACTGCATGTCTATTAATGTGGGCATTGTTCTAAGAGGTGGGGCTTCAGAACTGAACAAAATAGTTCAGTTCTTCCTGCCCTCATGCAGGTTCCATTTGAATGAGTTAAATATATTTGCGTCCTCCTGCTATCAACTATCTATTATCTATCTGTAATACTTTAGGAAAACGGCTTACTGTTTATTGACTGCTCACGAGACTCTAGACATGAGGTTAAGAACTTTAAAAAAAAATTTTTTTTCCAACTTCATACCGCGAGCTCTTTCTTATTTATGTATTTATTATTGTTCACCCATCTTTATTCTTTGGCCTGTGTGGGCCTCCCATTGCAGTGGCCTCTCTCACTGCAGAGCACCGGTTCTGGGCACATGTGCTCCGGAGCACTGGCTCATAATTGAACACACAGGCCCAGCTGCTCTCGGTCACGTGGGATCTTCCTGGATCAGGGATAGAACTGGTGCCCTTGCACTGCAAGGTGGACTCTTTACCCACTGGACCACCAGGGAAACCTGAGGTTAAGAACTTTTAATCCTACCTTCATTCATTCCTTGGCCAAGTATTCATTGAGCACTTGTTTTTTAAAGCCACTAACTTAGGGGCTGTGACTTTAGTTTAATGAGACAATGAAAATTTCTGTCCCCATGAAGTTTATAGTTTTGTTGTAACGTCTACTTGAAATTAGATATCATTTGTTTTGTTTTACACAAGTTGGAGCCTGAGAGAGCTTAACTTGCCCAGTGTCACACGGCTAGTTCTGAAAATCTGGACCCTTGTACTACCTTCTGGCCTTCAAGAGTGGGGAAAATAACCATTTCTGATTAAACGCTTACTTCCTGAGATGTTGCTGTTTTAAGAAATAACCACCTCATCTAACATACAGATTATCCAAGCTGCTGTGATCTTTTTTATAGCATGTGTTTGGCTTCCCCTAGCTTTTGAAGTCTATGTAATACCAAATTTCCGCATAGAAATGGAAAACGTGGGGCAGTTAAGTGAACGTTTTTATCCTGTTGACACCAGCATCTTGGATTCTCAGGGGTTATTTTTACATTTGCCTTTGACTGATGACTAGGGTCTTATAAGTCTAAATGACTAGGAAAATGCATCTCATCAATATTGGTTGATGGGCCCTGGGACAGGGAGCATTTTTGAGCTGGAACTTTAGGGAGTCCATGACTCAGTTGCTTCAAATCTACCCATATTACCTAGTACCCGGATTACAGGTTAATTTCTTTCTTCCATTCTCCCATTCTCTCTGAGGGTTCAGTAGTGGAGGTGTTCTTATCCTCTTTCCACAGATGAGCAACCGGAGTTCAGAGAGGTTAAGCCTGTGGTCCAGGGCACATAACTGAGCAGCATTTGAGACGACCTGGGAACCAGTGGATCACTGAACTGATGCTTGGCCCTCTCATGGGTTCCAGCACCTTTTGCAAGAAATCATGAAGTCTGACCTTGGATTCTTACACAGACTTTGGGTGGTTACCATCTTTGGGAAGGTAGCACCTTGCTCTTCCCATTTTGCTTTTGCTGTCAGATCTCGCCTGGCAGGTTTTTTTTATTATTATTATTTAAATAAGGTCTTTTATTTTTAAAAATTTTAAATTTTATTTATTTTTGGCTATTCTGGATTTTCACTGCTGCCACAGACTCTTCTCTAGTTGCAGGGAGTGGGAGCTACTCTCTAGTTGAGGTGAGCAGGCTCCTTATGGCAATGACTTTTCTCGTTGTGGAACTTGACCTCTAAGGCACACGGACTTCAGCAGTTGTGTCACATGGGCTCCATAGTTGCAGCTCCGAGGCTCTAGAGCACAGGCTCCATAGTTGTGGCTCACGGGCTTAGTTGCCCCGCAGCCTGTGGGCTCTTCCCAGATCAGGGATGGAAGCCGTGTCTCCTGCATTGGCAGGCGAGCTCTTTACCACTGAGCTACCAGGGAAGCCCTCCCCTGGCAGTTTTAAAGCCACACGTGCTTCTTCTTTCTGCCTAAGTAGCCTCTGTCCATCAAATTCTCCAGGGAAGGATACTGGAGTGGGTAGTCATTCCCTTCTCCAGGGGATCTTCCCTGTCCAGGGATCGAAGCTGGGTCTCCTGCATTGCAGGCAGATTCTTTGCTGTTTAAGACAGAAGAGACATTTTCTGATGGTTCAGGTTTCCTCTAATAGGGAGCTCAGAAGAGAAATTTTGCAGGGTTCACAGCAACGCCATGGGCATGATGCTGAGTAAGAGACATTTCATCAACTGGAATAAATCCACCAACAGGACTCGTGGTCTCCTGCCTGCATTTCTGAAACCCCAAAGCTGGTGTCTTTTAAAGGGATGCCTACATTAGCTCCAGGCACACGCTGCTTTGAATCTGTGGAGTTGGAGACACTGCGCCCAGTGTCTATCTCGTGGCTGGTAGAAAATGGACTTGCAGGAGACAGCATGAAATACACGAGCCGGATTAGACTGTCAGTGTTGACCAGAGAACATAAACCATTTCCTGTGTCATTCTCCAGCTCAAGGGCAGGGGCAGAGGGGAAACCTGCAACTATAATTATGAAATATAAATTTATACATATATAAAGGGGACACTGGAGAGTGGACATTAACCACTAAAACTCCTTTTACATTATAAACACCGCAGGGATATGGGAAAGCAGCATGGAGATTAAGAACATCTTTTTTGCTTGGGGACTAATTTATGACTCTAGATTATGCAGTTAACAGAGAAAGGGAAAGTTGATACTTGGTTGTTTCTCTGTAACAGTTAAATGTGAGTAATGGGAGGGTCCTGCCTCTGGTTGTAAACACTTGATGATGGAGAAATAGATGGCCCAGAGCCTAAGGGAGCAAAGCACTGGTTTGAGAGCCAATGCTGGTATCTGGCCCTGGCCCCGCCTCTGTTGCCTGGGAGACTTTAGACAAGTCTCTTTCCCCCTGGAAGTCTCAGTCTACTCAGCTGCAAAATGGGGATGAGTCTGAGTTCCATGATCGATGAGGGTTCCTAGGACTGACATCTTTCTGGGAGTCTGGTCACACTTCCTTTTCCAGGACTTAAAAATTACCGTTATAAGCACAGACTTTCTGGAAAGTTCTTTTTTTAATTTTCATCATGGATAGCACATTGAAATCTTTTGTGCATAGAAGCACACATACTCAGCCTCGCCCTCTGAGAAACTGAGCAAGCCTCAAGTGTGGCTTGGACATCTTTATTTAAGAAAAATATAAAATATAGTAGAGTATGCATGTCAGTCCCAAACTCTCAATCCCTATCTCTCCGCCCCACCCTTCCTCCCTGGTAACCATAACCTCATTCTCTAAGTTTGTGAGTCTCTTCTTTACTTTTTTTGCCTCTAAGTCATCATTTATTTTTCATCCATCTTTTTTTAAAGGGAAATGCCTACATTAGCTCCAGGCACACGCTGCTTTGAATCTGTGGAGTTGGAGACACTGCGCCCAGTGTCTATCTCGTGGCTGGTAGAAAATGGACTTGCAGGAGACAGCATGAAATACACGAGCCGGATTAGACTGTCAGTGTTGACCAGAGAACATAAACCATTTCCTGTGTCATTCTCCAGCTCAAGGGCAGGGGCAGAGGGGAAACCTGCAACTATAATTATGAAATATAAATTTATACATATATAAAGGGGACACTGGAGAGTGGACATTAACCACTAAAACTCCTTTTACATTATAAACACCGCAGGGATATGGGAAAGCAGCATGGAGATTAAGAACATCTTTTTTGCTTGGGGACTAATTTATGACTCTAGATTATGCAGTTAACAGAGAAAGGGAAAGTTGATACTTGGTTGTTTCTCTGTAACAGTTAAATGTGAGTAATGGGAGGGTCCTGCCTCTGGTTGTAAACACTTGATGATGGAGAAATAGATGGCCCAGAGCCTAAGGGAGCAAAGCACTGGTTTGAGAGCCAATGCTGGTATCTGGCCCTGGCCCCGCCTCTGTTGCCTGGGAGACTTTAGACAAGTCTCTTTCCCTCTGGAAGTCTCAGTCTACTCAGCTGCAAAATGGGGATGAGTCTGAGTTCCATGATCGATGAGGGTTCCTAGGACTGACATCTTTCTGGGAGTCTGGTCACACTTCCTTTTCCAGGACTTAAAAAATTACCGTTATAAGCACAGACTTTCTGGAAAGTTCTTTTTTTTTTTAATTTTCATCATGGATAGCACATTGAAATCTTTTGTGCATAGAAGCACACATACTCAGCCTCGCCCTCTGAGAAACTGAGCAAGCCTCAAGTGTGGCTTGGACATCTTTATTTAAGAAAAATATAAAATATAGTAGAGTATGCATGTCAGTCCCAAACTCTCAATCCCTATCTCTCCGCCCCACCCTTCCTCCCTGGTAACCATAACCTCATTCTCTAAGTTTGTGAGTCTCTTCTTTACTTTTTTTGCCTCTAAGTCATCATTTATTTTTCATCCATCTTTATTCATTGGCCTGTGTGAGCCTCCCATCACAGTGGCCTCTCTTGTTGCCGAGCACAGGCTCTGGGCACATGCACTCCAAAGTGCTGACTCGTAATTGGACACACTGGCCCAGCTGCTCCTCAGCATGTGGGATCTTCCCGGGCCAGGGATCGAACTGGTGCCCCTTGCACTGCAAGGTGGACTCTATCCACTGGACCACCAGGGAAGCCCAACTCTTCTGTTTTGTAAATAAGTTCATTTGTATCATTTTGTTTTATAGCCCACATATAAGGGCTATCTTATAATATTTGACTTATTTTAATTAGTATGGCAATCTCCAGGCCCATCCATGTCACTGACATGTACATATTACTATATTTAAAGTAGATAGCCAACAAGGACCTACTGCATAGCACAGGGAACTCTTCTCAATATTCTCTAGTAACTTACATGGGAAAAGAATTTAACTGAATTTTACTTTGCTGTACACCTGAGATGAACATGACATTGTTCATCAACTATGCTCCAATATAAAATAAAATTAAAAATAAAACAAATAGAAAAAAACACAGTAAAAAGTGGGATATGCATGTGGTAAAAAGCCAGACTACCCGTGGGAGATGTGACTGACAGTCTAACTGATACCCGCTCCCTGTTTCTTCACGGCTAAGCACATCCTGACGTTGGCTGGGTGACCCTGCACAGCTGTTACCTCTTGCTGAGGGATTTCTAGCATCTTTTGATGGGGGAGAGAAGCATGCCATGTGAACCAATTCCAGTCAATAAAACATAAATTTGGATAGCACATTGAAATCTTTTGTGCATAGAAGCACATACTCAGCCTCGCCCTCTGAGAAACTGAGCAAGCCTCAAGTGTGGCTTGGACATCTTTATTTAAGAAAAATATAAAATATAGTAGAGTATGCATGTCAGTCCCAAACTCTCAATCCCTATCTCTCCGCCCCACCCTTCCTCCCTGGTAACCATAACCTCATTCTCTAAGTTTGTGAGTCTCTTCTTTACTTTTTTTGCCTCTAAGTCATCATTTATTTTTCATCCATCTTTATTCATTGGCCTGTGTGAGCCTCCCATCACAGTGGCCTCTCTTGTTGCCGAGCACAGGCTCTGGGCACATGCACTCCAAAGTGCTGACTCGTAATTGGACACACTGGCCCAGCTGCTCCTCAGCATGTGGGATCTTCCCGGGCCAGGGATCGAACTGGTGCCCCTTGCACTGCAAGGTGGACTCTATCCACTGGACCACCAGGGAAGCCCAACTCTTCTGTTTTGTAAATAAGTTCATTTGTATCATTTTGTTTTATAGCCCACATATAAGGGCTATCTTATAATATTTGACTTATTTTAATTAGTATGGCAATCTCCAGGCCCATCCATGTCACTGACATGTACATATTACTATATTTAAAGTAGATAGCCAACAAGGACCTACTGCATAGCACAGGGAACTCTTCTTAATATTCTCTAGTAACTTACATGGGAAAAGAATTTAACTGAATTTTACTTTGCTGTACACCTGAGATGAACATGACATTGTTCATCAACTATGCTCCAATATAAAATAAAATTAAAAATAAAACAAATAGAAAAATACACAGTAAAAAGTGGGATATGCATGTGGTAAAAAGCCAGACTACCCGTGGGAGATGTGACTGACAGTCTAACTGATACCCGCTCCCTGTTTCTTCACGGCTAAGCACATCCTGACGTTGGCTGGGTGACCCTGCACAGCTGTTACCTCTTGCTGAGGGATTTCTAGCATCTTTTGATGGGGGAGAGAAGCATGCCATGTGAACCAATTCCAGTCAATAAAACATCGAGGAAATCTTCCTGGAGGATTCTGGAAAAGCACTTATTTTCATGACAAGAGAGGCCAGAGGCAATGGTGGCACCTTCTCTCTTTTCTGTCTTGAACATGGACGTGAGAACTGAAGCAGCAACATTCATTTGTTCCTTAGTTCTACAAATGTTTACTGAGTACGTGCTCTGTTCCAGGGAGGATTCTAAGGGGCTGGGGTTCACCTGTGAACAAAACCACCTCTCCATCCGCATGGAGCTGACACTTTGACAGGAGACAGACAATAAACAAGGTACCCAGGTAACGTATAGAGATGCGAGATGAAGATACAGATGATGGAGGGAAAATCAAGCAAGGAAGGTGAGTTGCTGTGCATAGACGGTCAAGAGAATTGCCCAAAAGTAGCCCTGTTATCAGGAGCCAACAAAGCTCTACCTCTGGTTTTTTGGTGATGTCAGACAAATAAATGGGTGTTGTTTAAGTCTCCATTAATTGGGTTTTCCATTACTTACAGCTGAATGGATTCCGGACACTGTGTAGTGGGGGTACAAAGAGCAAGTAAGTCATCTGACTATTTCATCCCCGCTCTCCAGAGGCACAGATTCCTAACAGTTTCCTGGATGCGTTCCAGGAATTTTCTATGTTAATACAAGCCACGTAAGTATACGCTACACATACAATCTCTGAATCCTTCCCTCTCTCTCTTTCTCTGTCTCACTGTTAATGACAGTATAGCATGGGGACTGGAGGTCTGGATGTAGACAACCTGTCGTACAGCAAAGGTTTATATGCAGCCTACACAGTACTGCACGATCTATAGGATGCCTAGAGTAGCCCATTTCCAAATTTAACTGAATTACGCTGTACTAAAACTGATATCCCAATATAAAATAAAATTAAAAATAAAACAAATAGAAAACACTCAGTAAAAAGTGGGATATGCATGTGGTAAAAAGCCAGACTACCCGTGGGAGATGTGACTGACAGTCTAACTGATACCCGCTCCCTGTTTCTTCACGGCTAAGCACATCCTGACGTTGGCTGGGTGACCCTGCACAGCTGTTACCTCTTGCTGAGGGATTTCTAGCATCTTTTGATGGGGGAGAGAAGCATGCCATGTGAACCAATTCCAGTCAATAAAACATCGAGGAAATCTTCCTGGAGGATTCTGGAAAAGCACTTATTTTCATGACAAGAGAGGCCAGAGGCAATGGTGGCACCTTCTCTCTTTTCTGTCTTGAACATGGACGTGAGAACTGAAGCAGCAACATTCATTTGTTCCTTAGTTCTACAAATGTTTATTGAGTACGTGCTCTGTTCCAGGGAGGATTCTAAGGGGCTGGGGTTCACCTGTGAACAAAACCACCTCTCCATCCGCATGGAGCTGACACTTTGACAGGAGACAGACAATAAACAAGGTACCCAGGTAACGTATAGAGATGCGAGATGAAGATACAGATGATGGAGGGAAAATCAAGCAAGGAAGGTGAGTTGCTGTGCATAGACGGTCAAGAGAATTGCCCAAAAGTAGCCCTGTTATCAGGGAGCCAACAAAGCTCTACCTCTGGTTTTTTGGTGATGTCAGACAAATAAATGGGTGTTGTTTAAGTCTCCATTAATTGGGTTTTCCATTACTTACAGCTGAATGGATTCCGGACACTGTGTAGTGGGGGTACAAAGAGCAAGTAAGTCATCTGACTATTTCATCCCCGCTCTCCAGAGGCACAGATTCCTAACAGTTTCCTGGATGCGTTCCAGGAATTTTCTATGTTAATACAAGCCACATAAGTATACGCTACACATACAATCTCTGAATCCTTCCCTCTCTCTCTTTCTCTGTCTCACTGTTAATGACAGTATAGCATGGGGACTGGAGGTCTGGATGTAGACAACCTGTCGTACAGCAAAGGTTTATATGCAGCCTACACAGTACTGCACGATCTATAGGATGCCTAGAGTAGCTCCAACACTTTCTAGCCATGATTATTACCTTGAATACATTTCTATTTTTACATTAAAACTTTTTTTCTTTGCTGTGCCAGGTCTTAGTCAGCATTCAGTCTTCTCTAGTTGTGGTGCACAGGTTCCAGAGCACGCAAACTCAGCAGCTGTGGCATGTGGCTTTAGTTGCCCTGTGGCACGGAGGGTCTTCATTTCCTGACCAGGGATAGCACCCGCATCCCCTGCATGGAAAGGCAGATTCTTAACCACTGGACTGCCAGGGACATCCCTTGAAGAAGCTTCTTAATTCCTGTTTGTCAATTTCCCCATCAGGAAACTGAGAATGACAGACTTACCGCAGTTTCTTGTGATGATTTAATGCATTATGAGGTTGACCACCTATAGCTGTCGCTGGTACACTGAGGCATGTTTGCTACTTTATATACAGTGAGTATCATTCTGTTCACTTAACCACCTCCCTGTGCCTCTTTCCAGCAGGCACACAGATACTCCACCTTTAGACACTGGTGTACTGTTCCCTAGTACAGAGATCAGTACTTTTTCTCTTGGTGTCTATGGGCCATTGAATGAGCTCTCTTGATGGAGGATCATGTTCTGAAAAGATTCATGTCACTCAGAAGCTGGCTAACAGCACAAGGAGACTCTGCTGAAATTGGTCTTCTTTCTCCTTTGCTAGTCTTCCACAGCGCCCCATCTCCTAAACTGTCCTCTTAGTTATGTGCAGAGCAAGGCACACTCACAGGGCGGCATTTATGATACTTCCTACTTCAGCATTTAAGAACTGGATCTTTTGCAGACTTTTCCTCTATGAGGCTGCATCTCTTGTTTTAGGATGGATGGATAAACCAGCAAACAAACAAGGAAACAAGGAAACCAACCTCAAAGTCCTCCATGTTACAGAGACATCAGGATAATTTGGGGACATTCATCCTATGAAAGAAGAGGTATTTCAATAACAACTAGTCCAGTGGGGACACGGACTTGAAATAAATCGGATAACAGTATCATAACAGGTGACGTGTAATGAGGGAGAATGAACATACAAGGGCAAAGCGAGTGACTAAGCTAATCATACCTTATAGCTTGTGCTGAAGATCAGGAAATAATCCGGCTGTGACAGGCAAGCTGGGTTCCTCCTCAGAGAAGGAGGAGGCGGTATTCCAGGTGAGAGAGGAAATTAGCATAGGCAGCACCATGAAATGAGATATTGGGAATGACGTTAGGGCACATGGAAAGGTATGGATGGGCAGGGGCTAGAGGAGGCGATGTGGACAGACTGAGAAGGGCGTTGGGTACACTGAGTCTCTGGTAAGTGGCTCCAGGATCTAGCAGTGCCATAAAGGAAACTTGACTGCCAGGGACATCCCTTGAAGAAGCTTCTTAATTCCTGTTTGTCAATTTCCCCATCAGGAAACTGAGAATGACAGACTTACCGCAGTTTCTTGTGATGATTTAATGCATTATGAGGTTGACCACCTATAGCTGTCGCTGGTACACTGAGGCATGTTTGCTACTTTATATACAGTGAGTATCATTCTGTTCACTTAACCACCTCCCTGTGCCTCTTTCCAGCAGGCACACAGATACTCCACCTTTAGACACTGGTGTACTGTTCCCTAGTACAGAGATCAGTACTTTTTCTCTTGGTGTCTATGGGCCATTGAATGAGCTCTCTTGATGGAGGATCATGTTCTGAAAAGATTCATGTCACTCAGAAGCTGGCTAACAGCACAAGGAGACTCTGCTGAAATTGGTCTTCTTTCTCCTTTGCTAGTCTTCCACAGCGCCCCATCTCCTAAACTGTCCTCTTAGTTATGTGCAGAGCAAGGCACACTCACAGGGCGGCATTTATGATACTTCCTACTTCAGCATTTAAGAACTGGATCTTTTGCAGACTTTTCCTCTATGAGGCTGCATCTCTTGTTTTAGGATGGATGGATAAACCAGCAAACAAACAAGGAAACAAGGAAACCAACCTCAAAGTCCTCCATGTTACAGAGACATCAGGATAATTTGGGGACATTCATCCTATGAAAGAAGAGGTATTTCGATAACAACTAGTCCAGTGGGGACACGGACTTGAAATAAATCGGATAACAGTATCATAACAGGTGACGTGTAATGAGGGAGAATGAACATACAAGGGCAAAGCGAGTGACTAAGCTAATCATACCTTATAGCTTGTGCTGAAGATCAGGAAATAATCCGGCTGTGACAGGCAAGCTGGGTTCCTCCTCAGAGAAGGAGGAGGCGGTATTCCAGGTGAGAGAGGAAATTAGCATAGGCAGCACCATGAAATGAGATATTGGGAATGACGTTAGGGCACATGGAAAGGTATGGATGGGCAGGGGCTAGAGGAGGCGATGTGGACAGACTGAGAAGGGCGTTGGGTACCCCTGAGTCTCTGGTAAGTGGCTCCAGGATCTAGCAGTGCCATAAAGGACAATGCTGATGAGATGCAGCATCCTCTAGAACTCTAGCCCTTGCCCAGTACACACTCTCAGTTTACTACCCCACCCTCCAAGCTGTACCATGTTGTGGGGCTCCAAAAACGTGGGTAACGTTGCTGAGGTTGGGAGAGAAGTACGGAACAGTAGGCAGTGGCCGTCTGATGTGTAAAGCTGACTCACTGGAAAAGACCCTGATGCTGGGAAAGAAGAGGGAGAAGAGGGCCACAGAGGATGAGATGGCTGGACGGTATCACCAGTTCAATGGATGTGAATTTGAACAAACTCCTGGAGATGGTGAGGGACAGGGAAGCCTGGCGTGCTACAGTCCACGGAGTTGCAAAGAGTTGGACACGACTGGGCAATTGAACAGCAACAACAAAGGCAGTGGGAAGGCTGAAGACGATGTGCCTGTGTCTTGAGGGTGGGGCTAACATAATTAGTCAAGATTTGTTTGTTGTTTCAACAGATGAAGCCTGGCTCATTTAACAGCAAAAAGGTAAACAGACAGTGGGTTAACAGACTAGTTAGAAAACCCACATATCGGGAAACATATCCAGAGATCTTGGGCTTCCCAGGTGGCACCGTGGTAAAGAATCTGGCTGCCAATGAAGGAGACAGATGAGGTATGGGTTGGATCCCTGAGTGGGGAAGATCCCCTGAAGAAGGAAATGGCAACCTGCTCTGGTATTCTTGCCTGGAGAATCCCATGGACAGAGGAGCCTGGCAGGTTATAATCCTTGGGTTTGAGAAGAGTCAGCCATGACGAAGTGACTGAGCACAGAAACCAGCAGAGATCTTAGCAAGAGTCTTCAGGGCTATAAGGCTACCATTAAGCAGTCTGCGGCTCCAGTAGCTCTTTGTCTTTTAATATGGGTCTTATTCCTGAGAGAGAGAGAGAAACTGATTTATTCATTTTCTGTCTAGCTTTGTTATGGCTGGACCAATCATCTGTGGCCACAGAAAGATGGCGTGATGGCTCAAACTTGGGCACTGAGGCTTGTGGGGTCACTTGTTAAGAGCCAAGCAAAGCCACTGTATCAAATCTAAAATTCTGGATCAAAGAATAAATCAGGGCAGTCTCCAGGAGTAAAGCAAAGCTGTTCCTCTATTCAGGACTTGGAGGGGCAGTTTGAGTTTCCCTCTGCTGGACCATGTTGTGGGGCTCCAAAAACGTGGGTAACGTTGCTGAGGTTGGGAGAGAAGTACGGAACAGTAGGCAGTGGCCGTCTGATGTGTAAAGCTGACTCACTGGAAAAGACCCTGATGCTGGGAAAGAAGAGGGAGAAGAGGGCCACAGAGGATGAGATGGCTGGACGGTATCACCAGTTCAATGGATGTGAATTTGAACAAACTCCTGGAGATGGTGAGGGACAGGGAAGCCTGGCGTGCTACAGTCCACGGAGTTGCAAAGAGTTGGACACGACTGGGCAATTGAACAGCAACAACAAAGGCAGTGGGAAGGCTGAAGACGATGTGCCTGTGTCTTGAGGGTGGGGCTAACATAATTAGTCAAGATTTGTTTGTTGTTTCAACAGATGAAGCCTGGCTCATTTAACAGCAAAAAGGTAAACAGACAGTGGGTTAACAGACTAGTTAGAAAACCCACATATCGGGAAACATATCCAGAGATCTTGGGCTTCCCAGGTGGCACCGTGGTAAAGAATCTGGCTGCCAATGAAGGAGACAGATGAGGTATGGGTTGGATCCCTGAGTGGGGAAGATCCCCTGAAGAAGGAAATGGCAACCTGCTCTGGTATTCTTGCCTGGAGAATCCCATGGACAGAGGAGCCTGGCAGGTTATAATCCTTGGGTTTGAGAAGAGTCAGCCACGACGAAGTGACTGAGCACAGAAACCAGCAGAGATCTTAGCAAGAGTCTTCAGGGCTATAAGGCTACCATTAAGCAGTCTGCGGCTCCAGTAGCTCTTTGTCTTTTAATATGGGTCTTATTCCTGAGAGAGAGAGAGAATCTGATTGGTTCATTTTCTGTCTAGCTTTGTTATGGCTGGACCAATCATCTGTGGCCACAGAAAGATGGCGTGATGGCTCAAACTTGGGCACTGAGGCTTGTGGGGTCACTTGTTAAGAGCCAAGCAAAGCCACTGTATCAAATCTAAAATTCTGGATCAAAGAATAAATCAGGGCAGTCTCCAGGAGTAAAGCAAAGCTGTTCCTCTATTCAGGACTTGGAGGGGGCAGTTTGAGTTTCCCTCTGCTGGATCCAGGCCCTAAGAAATTTGGACTTCATAATTTACGAAGGCAACAGGGAGCCAACAAATCCATTCAGCACACATGAAATATTTCAAGTGAGGCACAAGGGACCTGGAACAGGTCTTAGAGAAGATGGATTTACATCTGGTAATAAAATCCCAACTCCAGTAACCTTTGCACTTAGGTCTGGATTTTGTCTGGATCTTAAAGCTTTTAGAAGTGTTTGAAGAGCATGAACTCTGTAGGGTTTGGAATTTCTCTTGCCTCCTCTTCCCCCGGGGATTGGGCTGCCATGGTAAGATTGGGGGAGGGTGGCTACCTTTCATTCTCCTAGGCCTGGAACTCTTGGGTGATGTAATTAAACTTGCTGAACTCTAGCATCCTTACCTGTGAAATGGGAGTGCCCCTACTGAACCTACTGCCATGAAGACAAAATCCAGAACACTTTGGGAAGCATTTTGTAAAGAAACACATGAACAAAGGTGATTATCTCGCTGGAGTTTGGTCTTGGCGGGAGAAAGTCATTGTTTTGAGTCTCAGCTTTGCTTAGAAAAGTCACCTGGCCTCTTGTATCTTCTGTTTTCTCATCTATAAAACAGGGACAATGGTGCCTATCTTGTGATGTTATTGTAAATGCTAGAGGGTAATTTACTCACGTTGTCTTGTAGAGGTATGAGCATGGGATTGAAGCACAGTACATCATAGTCCTCCCCAGCTCCTGCAGAAGTAATCAAGAAGTTGAATCTAACATTCATGGTGAATGGGGGCCTCTCTGGGGACCAAGAGGTCTTGAGAGTGCCTTTCTGTCAGATATTTCCAGTGCTCACCCATGTACTTCTCTGTTTCTTCTTGCTATACTGGAGACAATGCTTCCAAGCTTCCTTGCCACTAGACAGTGCCCTGTTACTAGCCTAGGTCACAGAATAATGAACAATGTGAGTTACCTCCGGGTTAAGGCAATGAGGAGCCTCTGGGATGGCCATCATTCTTTTTCCTTGAATCTGCAAATATGCACGCCTCATGTGGACTTGATAAGTCCCTGGATCTCTGAGTCACTGCGTGAAGGACCTTAAGATTGTCAGATATGTAGCAAAGTTTTCAAAAGTTAAGACACCGAGATTTGGAGGAATTTGTTATTGCAGCGGATTCTAACCTATCCTGACTAATATATGATTCTATTGCTTATGGCCTCTTCTCTACCACTTTCCTAGTGTGTCTGTGGTAGGACTCATGTGGCAAAGCGGGAGCTACAGGAGACTCAAGTTCAGCCCCAGGGTTGGGAAGATCCCCTGGATGAGGAAATAACAACTCACTCTAGAATTCTTGCCTGGAGAATCCCATGGACAGAGGAGCCTGGTGGGCTACAGTCCATGGGGTTGCAAAGAGTTGGGCATGACTAAAATGACTTCGCACATATGTGATCCTGGACAAGTGACCTAACTTCTCTGAGTCTTCCTTTGTTTATCTGTAAAATTGGGTAAAATGATGGCATCCACTCATAAGGTAATTAAATGCGATGGCACCTGTAAAATGCTTAGCTCTGGGTTTGGCCATAGAATATGCTTGATGATCGTGGCAGTAGGGATGGTAATAATGGTAGTGGGCAGATAATGATGGTAGTGATTCAGACGCTGGATAGTAACTGGATTCAAGCCCTTCTGTTTAAGTAGAAGAACTCTGGTCATCTCCGGTTCAGAACAGGGGGTGAGCGTCTTCTAGGGCACATACTGCTGAGTGGTTTATCGTATCATGTGAAACCAATCCAGTTTCCATACCTGTGGTGATCTATGCAACAGCCTCATCTATCTCTACAGCGACAAAGGTGGAAAAAGTGCCTTCTTTGGAAAGCTGATAACCAGGGAGCTCAACCAACAATATGCTCTTCTAGTCTTGTTATTGCTGTTTTCATTTGATAAGAATGTAAAGTCAGGCATCGTGCTGAGCTGCCATCGTAGGGATCAATGAGAACTGCTCTGTGCCCTCAAGGGAGTCCATACAATGTTTATAATAATTACACCAAGACACTATAAGAACAGGAGTATATGTTTTATATCTCCATCCCTCTTTTGCCCCAATACCACATTGCACACAATTGTCCATAGAAAGAATCTGAGCTTTGTGGACAGAGAGACAAGAGTCTGGATTCCAGCTCTGCTCCTTCTGGCTGAGTCTCTGAGTAGACTTCTTGACTTTGGTTAGCCTCCATTTCCTTTTCTTTATAAAGGGGAGGACAATTGCTATCATGTTCTGAGAATCAATGACACTCCATGTGACATACCTTAGGCAGCACTCAGCATTGAGTAGATGCTCAACAAACATTAGCAGTTCTTAAGTTCCTTGAGAGTCTACATTATTCATTACTCCCAACATCTCGACCATAGAGAGTGGTCAGTGTCTTGATGAATCCCTGGATGAGGAAATAACAACTCACTCTAGAATTCTTGCCTGGAGAATCCCATGGACAGAGGAGCCTGGTGGGCTACAGTCCATGGGGTTGCAAAGAGTTGGGCATGACTAAAATGACTTCGCACATATGTGATCCTGGACAAGTGACCTAACTTCTCTGAGTCTTCCTTTGTTTATCTGTAAAATTGGGTAAAATGATGGCATCCACTCATAAGGTAATTAAATGCGATGGCACCTGTAAAATGCTTAGCTCTGGGTTTGGCCATAGAATATGCTTGATGATCGTGGCAGTAGGGATGGTAATAATGGTAGTGGGCAGATAATGATGGTAGTGATTCAGACGCTGGATAGTAACTGGATTCAAGCCCTTCTGTTTAAGTAGAAGAACTCTGGTCATCTCCGGTTCAGAACAGGGGGTGAGCGTCTTCTAGGGCACATACTGCTGAGTGGTTTATCGTATCATGTGAAACCAATCCAGTTTCCATACCTGTGGTGATCTATGCAACAGCCTCATCTATCTCTACAGCGACAAAGGTGGAAAAAGTGCCTTCTTTGGAAAGCTGATAACCAGGGAGCTCAACCAACAATATGCTCTTCTAGTCTTGTTATTGCTGTTTTCATTTGATAAGAATGTAAAGTCAGGCATCGTGCTGAGCTGCCATCGTAGGGATCAATGAGAACTGCTCTGTGCCCTCAAGGGAGTCCATACAATGTTTATAATAATTACACCAAGACACTATAAGAACAGGAGTATATGTTTTATATCTCCATCCCTCTTTTGCCCCAATACCACATTGCACACAATTGTCCATAGAAAGAATCTGAGCTTTGTGGACAGAGAGACAAGAGTCTGGATTCCAGCTCTGCTCCTTCTGGCTGAGTCTCTGAGTAGACTTCTTGACTTTGGTTAGCCTCCATTTCCTTTTCTTTATAAAGGGGAGGACAATTGCTATCATGTTCTGAGAATCAATGACACTCCATGTGACATACCTTAGGCAGCACTCAGCATTGAGTAGATGCTCAACAAACATTAGCAGTTCTTAAGTTCCTTGAGAGTCTACATTATTCATTACTCCCAACATCTCGACCATAGAGAGTGGTCAGTGTCTGTTGATGGAATGACAGGCAGAGCGAATGGTTTTCAACAAGAAAGCACCCTCTGAGGTATTTGTATATTTTGTATCCATGTTCTGTTTAAAGCAGGGACTTTGGTTTTTGTTTTTAATTAAAAATAGAATTCTGTTGGGACTTCCCTGGTGGTCCAGTGGCTAAGACGCCACACTCCCGATGCGGGGGGCCCAGATTCGATCTCTGGTCAGGGAACTGAATCCAGCCATGCAGGGTTCACATGCCACAGCTAAAAGATCCTGGATTTTGCTACTAAGACATGGTGCAGTCAAATGAATAAAGATTAAAAAAATAGGATTATGTTACTCATATTTTTCTGTCCTTAGCCAATTATCAACATTGAGTGAATTTTTCTTGCTAACGTTGTTTCCTTCCTTTTCTGGGATTTCCATTTCACTGCCCCTTTGAATGTAAGGATAGGCATGATATATATAAAATATGTAATGCAGTTTTTTGTGCGTGTGTGTGTTTAATTTATATAAATTGGATTGTACTAAACATTTTGCTTTCTTTCCTACTTTTCTCCCAGAGCCTTCTGTTTTGTGATCTCTCCACATTATTCTATGTATGTCTAGTTCATTGTTTCTCACTACTGTGTGTATTATATATTCCATGTCATCCCTTTTTATTAACCAGAACATTGGATTTACCAGAACACCTTTATTCCCCAGCCAAGACTACTCTGCTAGAAATATTGTCTTCATTTCCTACCGAGTAAATCGGTCATTAAATTATGACCTTATGATGCAATTACAGCAATAATGATGGCTGTGCCCACTTACCCACATTGAGAATTATAGTAGGAAAGAACAGAAAGCAAGCTCTTTGATTTTATGTCTCTCTGCTCTGTGTACGCTTGCCCGTATGCATGTGTTCTATTGGCTACATGGTCCTTTCCTGTGTTTGAAATAAGTATTCCAATTTACATAATTTTAGTGAATTTCCATGGTGCATGAAAATATAAACTCAAGGCTATGATGTCAATTAGGACAATTCATATCCCTTAATAAAAGCAGCCTTAAGTTTAGAGGCAGCTGATCTGCATTCAGGTTTGGGTTCTGCCTCTTGTTAGCTGTGTGATTTTAGCCAAGCCATTTAACCTTCTCAGTAAAGTGGAGAGGAATAAATACAGGGTTGTCATGAGGATGAATGCAATAGCAATTAGACATGCTATAGAAATGCAGCATTATAGCAGATTTTTTTATTTCAGATACAGACTTTGAGCTGTAATTAGCAAGCATTTCAGGGCCTGATCTGATGGTTCCTCTCTCCTGTTTGTGCCTGTGAAAACTGTTGCTAATCGAGCCACACACAGCCTCACATGCCTTTTCAATTCAGCACCCCAGGAAGACTACCAACTGATTAGGGATGATTTGCACCCTATTTTCTAAGTTTTCGTTTTTTGCCATTCTTGATTTAGACAGTGTGTGGAGTGTACTGGGGAGAGCAGAGATGAACTAGTCCTAGGTTTGCCTTCAGAAAGCCTAAAGTCACACAGAAGAGGAAGGACAGAGGTAATTAGCTCCCAGACTAGACAGAAGACAATCTTAAGATGAAACACCCCAGGGCTATGGATACACAGAAAAATGGGAAATGGATTCTATAATGGGCATCACTGAAAGTTTCTTGGAGTTGGTAGCATTTCAGCTAAGGCTTCAAGGTCAGAGATGATTAGGGCGATGCACACGTTGTGAAGAACATTTCAAGTAGAAAGAAGGGTCTTAATCACATTCCAGATGTGAGAAATGCAAAGTCTGTGTGGAGAGGTGCTCAGTCTGGCTTAAATCCAGACACCATGTATGAAATAGACAAGACACACTGCACATTGCAATAAGACGTTTAGAGGATTTTCTTCTGCTTTTGCTACTACTATTCGTAATGTTGCTATTAATAAGACATGTTGGTGTTTATTGAGTACTTGGGCTTCCCTGGTGGATCAGATAGTAAAGAATCCACCTGTAAAGCAGAAGACCTGGGTTTTGTCTCTGGAGAAGGGAATGGCTATCCACTTCAGTATTCTTGCCCGGAGAATTCCTTGAGCAGAGGAGACTTGTGTGCTACAGTCCATGGAGTTGCAAAGAGACAGTCACGATTGAGTGACTAACACTTTTAGGCTGTTCCATGCACTGTACTGAGCATATTGAATATAAGATATCATTTGATAATCATAAAACTGTATAAAATAGCATAGCAGTTAGTTATCACTATGTAACAAACAATCCTAAAGTTTTTTATTTCAGATACAGACTTTGAGCTGTAATTAGCAAGCATTTCAGGGCCTGATCTGATGGTTCCTCTCTCCTGTTTGTGCCTGTGAAAACTGTTGCTAATCGAGCCACACACAGCCTCACATGCCTTTTCAATTCAGCACCCCAGGAAGACTACCAACTGATTAGGGATGATTTGCACCCTATTTTCTAAGTTTTCGTTTTTTGCCATTCTTGATTTAGACAGTGTGTGGAGTGCACTGGGGAGAGCAGAGATGAACTAGTCCTAGGTTTGCCTTCAGAAAGCCTAAAGTCACACAGAAGAGGAAGGACAGAGGTAATTAGCTCCCAGACTAGACAGAAGACAATCTTAAGATGAAACACCCCAGGGCTATGGATACACAGAAAAATGGGAAATGGATTCTATAATGGGCATCACTGAAAGTTTCTTGGAGTTGGTAGCATTTCAGCTAAGGCTTCAAGGTCAGAGATGATTAGGGCGATGCACACGTTGTGAAGAACATTTCAAGTAGAAAGAAGGGTCTTAATCACATTCCAGATGTGAGAAATGCAAAGTCTGTGTGGAGAGGTGCTCAGTCTGGCTTAAATCCAGACACCATGTATGAAATAGACAAGACACACTGCACATTGCAATAAGACGTTTAGAGGATTTTCTTCTGCTTTTGCTACTACTATTCGTAATGTTGCTATTAATAAGACATGTTGGTGTTTATTGAGTACTTGGGCTTCCCTGGTGGATCAGATAGTAAAGAATCCACCTGTAAAGCAGAAGACCTGGGTTTTGTCTCTGGAGAAGGGAATGGCTATCCACTTCAGTATTCTTGCCCGGAGAATTCCTTGAGCAGAGGAGACTTGTGTGCTACAGTCCATGGAGTTGCAAAGAGACAGTCACGATTGAGTGACTAACACTTTTAGGCTGTTCCATGCACTGTACTGAGCATATTGAATATAAGATATCATTTGATAATCATAAAAACTGTATAAAATAGCATAGCAGTTAGTTATCACTATGTAACAAACAATCCTAAAGTTTATTAGCTTAAAATTACAATAATTTATCATGAGTCTAGAGAGGTTCTGCAGATCTGGACCAAGGTTGGCTGATTTCAGGCTCACTCGTTTCTGTATTCAGTTGAAGGTCAGCTTGGAATGGCTAAGATGACCAAAGCTAGGCAGCCTCTGTTGAATGCTTTCACATTCGTCCAGCAAGGTAACTTGGCTGTTCATGGGTCTTTGGCAAGATTCTGAGATAGAGACTGGAAACATGCAAAGTCTATGAAGTCTAGAAATTGGCACAGTCCCTATTCTACTTGGCCAACCCAGAGTCTAGGAATGGGAAATAGGCTCCACCTCCTGATGGGAGATGTTACAAAATCACCAATGTGTAATCAATCTACCACAAGTAGTGACTACTATGATTATTCCTCTAAGTGAAGAAATTGTGGTCATAGGAGGTTAAGTGTCTTGCCAAAGTTCACAGAGCTGGTAATGAAGAACCAGAACTTGTCTTTGACTTAGTGGGGGAAGCCAATAAAGATCATGAGCCCAGGGGTGGTACTTTCAGCAGACATGGAAAGAAGCTGGGTATTTCTATGGCTAAAAGCTGGCACTGGGATTTCTCTGGTGGTTCAGTGGCTAAGTGCTCCAACACAGGGGACCCTGGTCAGAGAACTGGATTCTACATACCACAAATAAGAGTTCACCCATCTCAACTGAGAGCTTGCATTGTTGTTGTTACTCAGTCGTGTCTAACTCTTTGTGACCCCATGGAGTGTAGCCTGCCAGGCTCCTCTGTCTGTGGGATTTCCCAGGCAAGATTACTGGGGGTGGGTTGCCATTTCCTTCTCCAGGGGATCTTTCCAAGCCAGGGATCGAACCTGCATCTGTTGCATTGGCAGACAGATTCTTTACTACTGAACCACCAGGAGAGTTTTCTACAAGAATGATCTCCTAAGAACACCAAAAGTCCTCTTCATTTTCAGTCCTCATTGTCTACATTTATTGTGTTGTAGGCTCTCCCTGTGAACACAAAAGTCAAGTTCATTCATTGTTATGACACCTCATGACAGAGAAAACCACCTGGCATATAGCAGTTACATTTTAAAAATGAATGAATGAATGGTTTGGTGTTTAGACTCCATTGTACCTTTTTGCCTGGGACCTAGTGGTCCAAGTTCATCATGGCGCTCCCTTGGAACAGCTTGAGGGTGGAGACAGATTGTGAGAATCACGTGCTGCCCACAGTAGGAGGGCAGGAAACATTTATTACTATGAGGCAAAGCACTCAGCACCCCTGGAACCCATACCTCCTCTCTCTCTCTCTCTCTCTCTCTCTCTCTGCTGTGAGGGTGAGTAGGTTAAAGAAGCTTCCCAGAAGGACTTCCCTGGTTGTCCAGTGGTTAAGAATCTGCCTGCCATTGGTTCAATCCCTCATTTGGGAAGGTCCCACATGCCACGGGCAACTAAACCCCCACAACTACTGAGCCCGAGTGCTACAACTACTGAAGTCTGCGTACCATCGAGCCTGTGTTCCACAACAAGAGAAGTCAATGCAATGGGAAGCCCTCATACTGCAACTAGAGAGCAGCACCCTATGTGTGATTACACATCAGTGGACCCTTGCCACAATTAGAGGAAGATCCAGAGCAGACAAAAAGCACCTCCCATAGCTCATGATTCTTAAACTGAGAAAAGCTACGTGCTGACAACAGGATCCTTCTCATGCCCCTTGGTGGGGAACGCTGATCTAGGCTATGATTTGAAAGGGGGCCAGCGGAGGAGGGCAGCTCTAGGGCTCTCCTGCTTGGGGAAGGCAAGCTGTGACTGGGAGGAGCAGAGAAAGGAAGCCTCTACTTGGCTCCCCCATTGGCATCTGAGGGCCTGAGGTTGAATTTGAGGAGGAAGGGTTGGAGGCGAATACTTGAAGCTCAAGATGACATCAGCTACGCTCCCAGCTGCCTCTCTTTGAGGACATACATCTAGGAAAGATGCCTGCCATTCAGACCCATGCAGCCGCCAAAATCTTTTCTTTATTAAAATGCTTTGTGCTGCAGGATACCAGGGAGTTAAGCTAATCTGTCTCTGAGAGTGTGTTTGCCTAGAGCATGCTATTAGATACTTTGTCTTCTTTAAAATAATACTTAGAGATGGGCTTTATGAAGTCTCTCTGTTCCTGCCTTATATTGCCACCTGCAGAAACAGGGCTGAGAAGAGATCACTTGTCCTGCAAGTACCTTGATGTACCACCAAGTGTGGGCTTTCCCACTACTTGGATCCCCAGTAGTGAGCAAGCTGGAGTGAACAAGCTGGTTTGATTTTGGAGACATCGTCTATGAAAACGGGGTGTTATGCACCAGACTAAAGCCACTGCTGCAGCGTCTCCATCTCCTGTGACAGATGCTATCAGATCATTCACAGTAGCATTCCTCTTGGATAAAAGATTTTATCGCGATCATTTATTTATAAAGAAAATAGTACCTATCATGGCATCGTTACGTGCCCTGTTAATCAGCCCTCTTGTCTTTCACACTGTGTTCAAGGTCATTAGTATTTGGAAGATAAAATATATACATTCAGTTGTCCTTGGGCAACTTATGATTTAAAAAGGAAGAAAAAGAAGAAGAAAAAAATCCTGACCACAAATCCTTGAAAATGATTTGGAAACAGGCCGTGCACATGGAGTTTTGCATTTCTCTGAGTACATAAAGGCGTCTCCTAACACGAATTACGCTGGTAGCCTTGGCAGGTTGTGGTCATAAATAACCACCTTCTTAAGTGGTGCAATATGTAGTATTTTTCTCCTGTAAACTTGGGGCCTCACAACATGATTCTCCAATGGCAAATGATACAAGGTGGGTGAGATCAGTATTCCTCATTCAAGAATAAGCCTGAAAAAATGTTGTGTTTAAAACTGCATGAACACAGAGACTTAGTGATACACTGGTGAGTAGTATGCGACTTCTCTTTCGGCCCACATTTGAAGAATTGCCTGAGCCTTCACTTCTCCATTTAAATATCTCTTGCTTGGGCTGCCACAAAGAGCCTTTGTAACATTATTCTGAAAAGCTGTAGGCATAGGATTATATGTTCTTACATGTCTTATTTTAGGCATCAGCAGCAAAGTATACCAAATTTATGTTTAGAGCTGTCAATAAAACATAACTGAGCATCTGCTAAATTAGTAATCAAGAAAACCTAGCCAGATCTCATTTAAGAAAGTCTCTCTGGGTTTCCTTCTTTAAAATAATACTTAGAGATGGGCTTTATGAAGTCTCTGTTCCTGCCTTATATTGCCACCTGCAGAAACAGGGCTGAGAAGAGATCACTTGTCCTGCAAGTACCTTGATGTACCACCAAGTGTGGGCTTTCCCACTACTTGGATCCCCAGTAGTGAGCAAGCTGGAGTGAACAAGCTGGTTTGATTTTGGAGACATCGTCTATGAAAACGGGGTGTTATGCACCAGACTAAAGCCACTGCTGCAGCGTCTCCATCTCCTGTGACAGATGCTATCAGATCATTCACAGTAGCATTCCTCTTGGATAAAAGATTTTATCGCGATCATTTATTTATAAAGAAAATAGTACCTATCATGGCATCGTTACGTGCCCTGTTAATCAGCCCTCTTGTCTTTCACACTGTGTTCAAGGTCATTAGTATTTGGAAGATAAAATATATACATTCAGTTGTCCTTGGGCAACTTATGATTTAAAAAGGAAGAAAAAGAAGAAGAAAAAAATCCTGACCACAAATCCTTGAAAATGATTTGGAAACAGGCCGTGCACATGGAGTTTTGCATTTCTCTGAGTACATAAAGGCGTCTCCTAACACGAATTACGCTGGTAGCCTTGGCAGGTTGTGGTCATAAATAACCACCTTCTTAAGTGGTGCAATATGTAGTATTTTTCTCCTGTAAACTTGGGGCCTCACAACATGATTCTCCAATGGCAAATGATACAAGGTGGGTGAGATCAGTATTCCTCATTCAAGAATAAGCCTGAAAAAATGTTGTGTTTAAAACTGCATGAACACAGAGACTTAGTGATACACTGGTGAGTAGTATGCGACTTCTCTTTCGGCCCACATTTGAAGAATTGCCTGAGCCTTCACTTCTCCATTTAAATATCTCTTGCTTGGGCTGCCACAAAGAGCCTTTGTAACATTATTCTGAAAAGCTGTAGGCATAGGATTATATGTTCTTACATGTCTTATTTTAGGCATCAGCAGCAAAGTATACCAAATTTATGTTTAGAGCTGTCAATAAAACATAACTGAGCATCTGCTAAATTAGTAATCATGAAAAACCTAGCCAGATCTCACTTTCTCTCTCTTTTTAATATTACAAAGCAACTTTTAAAGTATTTGCCTTTGGTGTGAGGGTGGTCTCCTAAGACAACGTGTACTTAAGTATCTCAGAGGTACCTGCAGGCCTGATTTTTGGTCTAGGATATCCAGGGAGAGCGAAACTAAAGTCTAATAATGGTTTTAAGTTAAATGCCTTCAAGTACTGCCAAGGGCCTTTACCATCATATGCCCATCACGAAAGGCATAATTTATCAGCAAGATGGAAAAGATAGTGTTTGTCAGTGGCTGTTATTAACTCAAATGAATAGATAGGTTTGCCCAGGCCTCAGAAAACTCTATTTCAATCTCAAGAATACCAAAAAGACTACACATGAAACCATTTAACCAAGAGGGAAAATTACTCCCCATCTTACCACAATGACTCTGGATTTTCTGAAGGGAACATAAACAGTGAAGTAGTGATGAGGATGCCCGCCAGGAGGCAGTGTCAGGGAGGTTGAGGTCCAGCCTAAGAGAGAAAGCACTTTCTTTTTGATGGGTTTTATATCCAGAGGTAAAGCTTTTCTCATCCCTTGGGAGTAACAGAGCCATCTGGTACCCCCAGAAGCCTGCACGCAGACAGGCGTCTGGGTGTGGTTCCTTTTTGGGGCCTAAATCATTTGCAAGGGGTCGAAGGACTAGAAAACACAGACAATTATCTCTCGGCTGCTAGCGCTGGAAGACCTCCGAGATCAGTTGGCTGAGTGGTTTTCATTTTCTTTCTAGCCTCAGACCTCTTTCTTCTTTCAAAGTATTGTACAGAACTCTGATTATAAAAGAGATAAAAGCAGAATGCTCTGGTTAAGGTGGGGATGAGGGGTTCAAAGTCCCACCCACTGAGCCTACAACTCTCCTCCTACTGCAGTTTCTGGGAAGTGCCTAAGGGCTCTGCAGAACATTTAAAACCACTGCTTCGTGAGCTTCACTGGCTCCCAACCCCAAGACTCAGACAGGGCAATTGACTAGGCCAAAGCCACACACGAAGGGCAGAGAAGGACTGAGTAATGCCAGTCACGGGCTTTGCCTGCTTTGAAAGTGAAAGTCGCTTAGTTGCATCCAACTGTTTGTGACCCATGGATGAACCATGGAATTCTCCAGGCAAGAAGACTGGAGTGGGTAGCCTTTCCCTTCTCCAGGGGCTCTTCCCAACCCAGGGATCAAACTCAGATCTCCCGCATTGCAGACAGATTCTTTACTGGCTGAGCTACCAGTGGAGCCCAAGAAATTTGGAATGGGTACCTTTAGGGACCATCCTGACCCAGGAATTGAAGTGGGGTCTCCTGCATTGCAGGTAGAGTCTTTACTAACGGAGCTACCAAGGAAGCCCTTGCTGCTTTAATGATGAAGATTCAAAAGCGGATGACTTGCTTCCTTGGTCCCACCACGCCTGCTGTGTGCTTTGCCGGCTTCAGAGGCCATGCATCTCGACGTGGTTCTGTCTTTTGCATTTCTTGCTTTGTTCTCCCCAACAGATCGAATGTTGAGGTTTTCGGCATAAACAGTGAAGTAGTGATGAGGATGCCCGCCAGGAGGCAGTGTCAGGGAGGTTGAGGTCCAGCCTAAGAGAGAAAGCACTTTCTTTTTGATGGGTTTTATATCCAGAGGTAAAGCTTTTCTCATCCCTTGGGAGTAACAGAGCCATCTGGTACCCCCAGAAGCCTGCACGCAGACAGGCGTCTGGGTGTGGTTCCTTTTTGGGGCCTAAATCATTTGCAAGGGGTCGAAGGACTAGAAAACACAGACAATTATCTCTCGGCTGCTAGCGCTGGAAGACCTCCGAGATCAGTTGGCTGAGTGGTTTTCATTTTCTTTCTAGCCTCAGACCTCTTTCTTCTTTCAAAGTATTGTACAGAACTCTGATTATAAAAGAGATAAAAGCAGAATGCTCTGGTTAAGGTGGGGATGGGGGGTTCAAAGTCCCACCCACTGAGCCTACAACTCTCCTCCTACTGCAGTTTCTGGGAAGTGCCTAAGGGCTCTGCAGAACATTTAAAACCACTGCTTCGTGAGCTTCACTGGCTCCCAACCCCAAGACTCAGACAGGGCAATTGACTAGGCCAAAGCCACACACGAAGGGCAGAGAAGGACTGAGTAATGCCAGTCACGGGCTTTGCCTGCTTTGAAAGTGAAAGTCGCTTAGTTGCATCCAACTGTTTGTGACCCATGGATGAACCATGGAATTCTCCAGGCAAGAAGACTGGAGTGGGTAGCCTTTCCCTTCTCCAGGGGGTCTTCCCAACCCAGGGATCAAACTCAGATCTCCCGCATTGCAGACAGATTCTTTACTGGCTGAGCTACCAGTGGAGCCCAAGAAATTTGGAATGGGTACCTTTAGGGACCATCCTGACCCAGGAATTGAAGTGGGGTCTCCTGCATTGCAGGTAGAGTCTTTACTAACGGAGCTACCAAGGAAGCCCTTGCTGCTTTAATGATGAAGATTCAAAAGCGGATGACTTGCTTCCTTGGTCCCACCACGCCTGCTGTGTGCTTTGCCGGCTTCAGAGGCCATGCATCTCGACGTGGTTCTGTCTTTTGCATTTCTTGCTTTGTTCTCCCCAACAGTGAACAGCATCCTTATCATTAAGCGGTTTTAAAGATGACCTGTAACCCTGATGACTCTCTCCACCTTGTCATATATATCTGTTTTGAACGTTGGATGCTTGCAAGTATATTCCATCTCTTCCATTTCCTGTAACTCTGTATAAAAGCTGTTTTTAGTCCCTCAGTCGTTTCCAACTCTTTGTGACCCTATTGACTGGAGCCCGCCAGACTCCTCTGTCCATGGGATTTTCTAAGCAAGAATACTGGAATGGAGCCCTATTTCCTTCTCCAAGGGATCTTCCTGACCCAAGAATCGAACCCGCATCTCCTGGGTCTCCTGCGTCTCCTGCATTGCAAGAGGATTCCTTACCTGCTGAGCCACTGGGGAAACCCATAGAGAAGCTGAGACTTGTTACTGTTTGGAAATCTACGGTGTTTAGGCTCTGCCCCTCGCAACAGCTCTTCTCCTCACTTCGTCCACGTGGCTCCAGTTTTCACAGATCCCCACCTCATGGACCTCAGTGGATCCGCATTGGATGGTGAGTGGAACCACATGATATGAAGCAGAAGTGGATGCAGCCATGTTGCCCACCAAGGGGAATTCTCAAGGATAGTGAGAGAAAATGAATTCCACCCGCTAAGTCTGAGGAGGAGAGAGGAAACCCTTGGGTCTGGCTGTTGAGCTTTCATCAGCTTCAGGCCAGGTCCCGCTGTGTCACGATCCCTCACGTGCCCTGGCTGTTTCACTCTTCCTTCAATCCTGGACAGCCAGTAGGACTCTGCAGATACCCATGGAGACCGTTCTCCAGGCAAGAAGACTGGAGTGTAGCCTTTCCCTTCTCCAGGGGTCTTCCCAACCCAGGGATCAAACTCAGATCTCCCGCATTGCAGACAGATTCTTTACTGGCTGAGCTACCAGTGGAGCCCAAGAAATTTGGAATGGGTACCTTTAGGGACCATCCTGACCCAGGAATTGAAGTGGGGTCTCCTGCATTGCAGGTAGAGTCTTTACTAACGGAGCTACCAAGGAAGCCCTTGCTGCTTTAATGATGAAGATTCAAAAGCGGATGACTTGCTTCCTTGGTCCCACCACGCCTGCTGTGTGCTTTGCCGGCTTCAGAGGCCATGCATCTCGACGTGGTTCTGTCTTTTGCATTTCTTGCTTTGTTCTCCCCAACAGTGAACAGCATCCTTATCATTAAGCGGTTTTAAAGATGACCTGTAACCCTGATGACTCTCTCCACCTTGTCATATATATCTGTTTTGAACGTTGGATGCTTGCAAGTATATTCCATCTCTTCCATTTCCTGTAACTCTGTATAAAAGCTGTTTTTAGTCCCTCAGTCGTTTCCAACTCTTTGTGACCCTATTGACTGGAGCCCGCCAGACTCCTCTGTCCATGGGATTTTCTAAGCAAGAATACTGGAATGGAGCCCTATTTCCTTCTCCAAGGGATCTTCCTGACCCAAGAATCGAACCCGCATCTCCTGGGTCTCCTGCGTCTCCTGCATTGCAAGAGGATTCCTTACCTGCTGAGCCACTGGGGAAACCCATAGAGAAGCTGAGACTTGTTACTGTTTGGAAATCTACGGTGTTTAGGCTCTGCCCCTCGCAACAGCTCTTCTCCTCACTTCGTCCACGTGGCTCCAGTTTTCACAGATCCCCACCTCATGGACCTCAGTGGATCCGCATTGGATGGTGAGTGGAACCACATGATATGAAGCAGAAGTGGATGCAGCCATGTTGCCCACCAAGGGGAATTCTCAAGGATAGTGAGAGAAAATGAATTCCACCCGCTAAGTCTGAGGAGGAGAGAGGAAACCCTTGGGTCTGGCTGTTGAGCTTTCATCAGCTTCAGGCCAGGTCCCGCTGTGTCACGATCCCTCACGTGCCCTGGCTGTTTCACTCTTCCTTCAATCCTGGACAGCCAGTAGGACTCTGCAGATCAGAGGCTGAGGGTCTAGAGTCTGGAATCATGTAAACATGATCACTTAGTTGCTCTTTCTCAGTTTTTTTTTTTTTTTTTTAATTTTATTTATTTATCTTTTGGGGGGTGGGGTGGGGAGGGAGGGGGATGGGTGGGCCACTTCTATTGGTCTTTCATTTCTCTATTTTCATCTGTCTTTGTTCTTTGGCTCCTGTGGGCCTCCCATCGCGGTGGCGTCTGTCGTTGCAGAGCGCCGGCTCTGGGCGCATGCGCGCCAGAGCTCCGGCTCAGTAATTGGACACATGGGTCCAGCCACTCCGCGGCACATGGGATCTTCCCAGGCCAGGGATCGACCAGCGCCCCTTGCACTGCAAGGCGGTGTCCCTACTCACTGGACCACCAGGGGAAGCCCTCTTCCTCAGTTTTTAAAAGATTTTTCAATGTGGACCATTTTTAAAATTTTTATTGAATTGGGAATAATATTGCTTGTGTTTGGTTTTTTTTTTTTTTTTTGGCCACAAGACTTGTGGGATCTTCGCTCCCCTACCAGGGACTGGACCCACACCTGCTGTATTGGAAGGCAACGTCTTAACCAATGGACCACCAGGGAAGTCCCCTCAGTTTCCTTACCTGTACAATGAGGAAGAGAACAGTATGTCATACAGAGTTATGGCAGCTAAACACTTAATAAGAACGCAATTTCTAGGACTTAGTCCTGGAAAAATTAACCTTCAGCTTTCACTTGGTGTGTCAGTCCAGGAATGTGTTGGTATAAGTGAGCAGGGAAGTGGCCAGAGGCTGCAAAGAGTCAAGGAGGGTGAGAGCTTGAAGGGTATTAACCACTGACTTTTCTTATGGAAATTAAAATGGAACTCTTTCATCCATGTCTGGGGCCCTGATGGGTGCACGCTGTGTTATCTTCTGCTTGGCATAGCATCTCTGTAGCTTTCTGAGTCCCTTCATATGATAAAACCTTAATATTCTCTGAAATCTGTGAGCATCTTTTCATCAATAACATCTCCATCCCATTGTGAGAACCACACTCTTATTATTCCTTCCTATACAGGCTGCCAGCTAGTTTGAGTTGGCATTCTGGCCCTTGCAACCGAGAGAGCCCTACACATTCAGATACATCTAGGCCCTGATTCCCAAGCTCAGAGATTGAGTTCCTTCCTGGTGCCCCGTGTCTTTTATAAAAGTATCACAAATGAGGCAATCTGCAGGCAGAATTTTTAACTTCTTAATTTAAAAAACTTTTTATTTATTTTTATTTTTAAATTTTTGGTTGAAGTATAATTACAATGTTGCATTAACTTTTGTTATATGATGAAGTGAATCAGCTATATTTATACATATATCCCCTCTCTTGGACCTTTCTCTCCCTCCTCCATCCCACCAACAGCTCATGTAACTCAATATCAAAACAACAAACAGCCCAGTCAAAAAATGGGCAGAAAATCTAAATAGACATTTCTTCAAAATAGACATACAGATAGCTAAGAGGCATATGAAAAGATGCTCAACATCACTAATTATTAGAGAAATGCATATCAAAACTACTCTATGAGGTATCACCTCATAGCACTCAGAATGGCCATTGTCAAAAAAATCTACAAACAATAAATGCTGGAGAGGATGTGGAGAAAGGAGAAGCCCCTCACACTGTCGGTGGGAATGTCAGCTGAGGCAGCCACTCTAGAGAATGGTATGGAGCTTCCTTAAAGATCTAAAAATAGAGGTATCAGTTGATCCAGCGATCCCACTCCTGGATATAATTTAATACACTGTCTCCAGCAGCTTCTGAATACCTCCAGGAAAATAATAGGTAGATAGCAATACACTGTGGTAAGGGTTCCAAAAGAGAGAGGGGGAAAAGATCTTGCAAATGTGAGGCAAAAAGGGATTGCTTTCCACTCTGGGAGTTGGGAAAGGGCTCACAGAGAAGGCGTTTTCTGCTCCGGGTCTCGAGGAGAAGGGGCACATCAGCGGCAGAGCTCCTGGGTCAAGACAGTGCAGGGTATGCTGGGGGCAGTGACTTTTCCTTAAGGCGACACAACTCTGTGTGATCTTCGGGAAGCACAGATTGGAGTCTGGCAGCACTAAGTGATCATCATCATAATAAAAAGCATTTGGGAGATGCTTCCTACTGACCAGATTTCTTTTCTGTGCTTTACAGATATCCTTTCATTGGATGCTCCCAGCACGCTGTGACAGAGCCTGAATTATGCCCACTTCACGTAGGAGTTCCCATGCATCAAGGGTAGGGCTGGGAGGCCATCTCCTACCAGGTCACTGGACCCTCATATCCACTCACTACTTCATGGTCCTAAACACCAAGTGCTACACCCTGGAGAGATGCGGGTGAATAGGACAAATGATCTCTTTGTTCTCTTGGAATTTTTGAATTTTCAGCTATATTTATACATATATCCTCTCTTGGACCTTTCTCTCCTCCTCCATCCCACCAACAGCTCATGTAACTCAATATCAAAACAACAAACAGCCCAGTCAAAAAATGGGCAGAAAATCTAAATAGACATTTCTTCAAAATAGACATACAGATAGCTAAGAGGCATATGAAAAGATGCTCAACATCACTAATTATTAGAGAAATGCATATCAAAACTACTCTATGAGGTATCACCTCATAGCACTCAGAATGGCCATTGTCAAAAAAATCTACAAACAATAAATGCTGGAGAGGATGTGGAGAAAGGAGAAGCCCCTCACACTGTCGGTGGGAATGTCAGCTGAGGCAGCCACTCTAGAGAATGGTATGGAGCTTCCTTAAAGATCTAAAAATAGAGGTATCAGTTGATCCAGCGATCCCACTCCTGGATATAATTTAATACACTGTCTCCAGCAGCTTCTGAATACCTCCAGGAAAATAATAGGTAGATAGCAATACACTGTGGTAAGGGTTCCAAAAGAGAGAGGGGGAAAAGATCTTGCAAATGTGAGGCAAAAAGGGATTGCTTTCCACTCTGGGAGTTGGGAAAGGGCTCACAGAGAAGGCGTTTTCTGCTCCGGGTCTCGAGGAGAAGGGGCACATCAGCGGCAGAGCTCCTGGGTCAAGACAGTGCAGGGTATGCTGGGGGCAGTGACTTTTCCTTAAGGCGACACAACTCTGTGTGATCTTCGGGAAGCACAGATTGGAGTCTGGCAGCACTAAGTGATCATCATCATAATAAAAAGCATTTGGGAGATGCTTCCTACTGACCAGATTTCTTTTCTGTGCTTTACAGATATCCTTTCATTGGATGCTCCCAGCACGCTGTGACAGAGCCTGAATTATGCCCACTTCACGTAGGAGTTCCCATGCATCAAGGGTAGGGCTGGGAGGCCATCTCCTACCAGGTCACTGGACCCTCATATCCACTCACTACTTCATGGTCCTAAACACCAAGTGCTACACCCTGGGGAGATGCGGGTGAATAGGACAAATATGATCTCTTTGTTCTCTTGGAATTCACCATCCAGTGTTTATTGACAAGAATCCAGACTAAACTGTTTCTCAAGTCATTGTTTTTATGAATATTGGTTAGATAGGGCAGCATCCTCACCCTCTAGTGCTGTGTTTGTTTCTTGGCTTTTAAGTTGATGTGAGCTCGTTGGTGGTTACATCTCTAGCAGGCATTCTTTCCATCATGCCCCTCTTTTCCAACAGGCCCTGGTTTTTGTGATTCTAGGCAGGCTGAGAGCACTCCTGGTCCAAGGCAGAATGTAAGTGAGACCTGGCTAAGCCTGGCACATTCCATCTACCGGCACCAGTTACTGGTGCAGGAGTGGAAGAGTAATTTTAGTTGGTTGGATTACACTGGCTTTCAAGTCTTTGGGAATACCGGGATAAAGGTTAGGTCTTCCCAGGTGGCGCTAGTGGTAAAGAACCTGCCTGCCAGTGCAAAGATGCAGGAGATGCTAGTTCCATTCTTGGGTCAGGAAGACTGGGAAGATCCCCCAAAGAAGGAAATGACAACCCACTCCAGTATTCTTGTCTGGGGAATCTCACGGGCAGAGGAGCCTGGTGGGCTACAGTCCATGGAGTTGCAAACAGTGAAGCATGACTGAAGTGACTTAGCAGGCAGAAGATAAAGGTTCTCTTTCTTCCACTCCAGGACAGAAACAAAGGAAGAAGAACCTCTCCAAACTCCTGAAAGCTGTCTTGGGACTAGAAACACTGACTAAGGTCGAAGCCATAACTAAACAAATGGAGCTGAAAACGTCAAGCGAAGCCTCAATAGTTCCACCTCTGGATTTTACAGTCAGAGAAGACAAGCTGAGTCAGGCAGCAACTGGAATCCAAAGCTTGTAGTTTAGGAGGCTGTAGGGGCACGGAAAAGTCTCCTGTGACTCCCAGCCTCCTACCCAGTCTTGGTGAACCCTCTGTGCTCCAATCTCAGTTTCTTTATCTGTAAAAGGAGAAAGGTCAGATTGTAACAACAGCAGTGACAAGGATAGTGGGGCTGACCACCACTTATCAGGCACTTTCTGCTTCCATCTGTTTTCTGGAAGGTTTTTATATACAATATCTCATTTAGCTGGTCCAACAGCCTCACGAAGTAATACCATAAGGATGTCCCTAGGGGTTGGATCACAATGCAATTAATAAATGGCATAGCTGAGATTTGATTCAGACATCTGGACCAGATTGCATTCTTCTTCTTATTATTATTTTAATGGATGGGGGCTATAGCCATGTTATGCAAACTTTATTCCTCCCGCACCAAGCACAATACTTGGTAAAGAACAGCCATCTAACACATATTGGTTGAATAAATGAATGAATGACTGAATGAAGGAATAAATGAATGCACGGCTAAGGGTCAACTCTACAGTCCTTTGAAATCTGCCCTGGGCTCTTTACCTAATGAGAGTTCCCAGAAGCATTTCTCAAGTGAAGGGCAAACTCCTTTCTCCTTCTCTGAACTCCTGTTTGCTCCACTGTCTGCCTCCCGCTAATGAGGGGACATGGCCCAAGGGGACCGTGTCTCCAGGCTAATTATTTTGTGGTTGCTCTGACCACACAATTCAAAATATTCAGGCTATTGTTGGTGTTTTACATCTCGCTACTGTTGCCCTTGTCGACTTCCAAGGGCATGAAGCGGTGGCCCAATGGGCTGGCCCTTCCAAGGTCAGCTTGATGGCAAACACAAACTTAATTGAGCTGGAATAATCTATTTTTTTCCTTCGCTTGATGTGCAGGTGACAATACTTAAAATATCGACATGCCTTAATGCTTTTAAATTCAGTTGTTTGCTGATCAGCAGCAGCTACTTAAATTGACCAATCTATCTTGCCCAGCTGGAGATCAAGGGATCAGCACTTAATTTCATTCCCTGAATAAAGAATTTTTTTTTTATATCCACATGGAAATATCAGAACATGAAAGGTTAAATCAATATGGAGTTTTACATTGCTTAAAGGGCATTTGCATCAAAGCAGCCCTGAATGCAATTCACTTGTTTAATGAATTTTTTATGCTTATTTAATGAATTTCACAAAGGTTTGGTGTTTTTCATAAAATGGATAAGGACTTCCAGTTTTATGAAATAATAAAAATGGAACTGAAGTTATGAAATGAGCAATCTCATTAGTTAGGCATGATATATTCATATGAAAATGTACATGTCTCTATGTTATTGCCTGGGCACCCTTATGCGAACAGTGGCTTGTTATAATAGCATGGCAAATATTCCTCTAGTTAAGATATCAAGAAGTGACAGAAGGAAATTGCATTTTCTCCCCGTTTCTAATAATGACATAATTAATGCTCATTTAAAATAATTACCTGGGCATTCTTTCCCTGGAGTGCTGGGGCCTAACTCATTGGTTAATGGATCCTGAGACACTTTTGAACCTCAGTAACTCCAGTGGCATCCCTTGCTTTATAATTTATGAGGTCACAGGGGTCCCCTGACTTTCCATGTTGATGTCCTGGTATATCAACAGAACATTCCAGACTAAATTTATCAAAATGTCCACATACAGGAGAAATATCTTGTGTCCTAATGGAGAATGAGAGAGAGAGAAAAAGAGGTTGACTGATGATATAATCAATTCTTTGGTTTTTTTTTTTTTTTTTTTTTTGGTATATGTCGGGCGGTGGTTTTTTATCTTTCCTTGGATCTTAGGCTTTTCACTGGGTGTCCGGAGTTTGGTGAACTGGTTATGTCCTATCTTATGGACTCACCATTGATTTCCGGAGGTTGGAAATATGCAGGTTACCAACTCAGGCTTTGAAACCCAGCTTTATGTTTTACAGCGATTTGACCTCTCTGAACCTCCGTCATGAAATGAGGATCGTCCTTGGTCGTTCCTGCCTCAGGAGGACCTCAGGAGGGTCCTGCCTCAGAGGGCTGTGGGCAAGACTAAGGAAGTCTACACATGGAAAGTTCTTAGCACAGAGTCAGGTGTCCGATAGACACCCTGTAATGCCAGCTGGTGTCATAGGAGCTGCTGATAAGAAGCTGTGCCTTCCGTTTGATGCCTGCTCTGGTGCTGACTCTGAACAGAAGTGACGAATCAGGGCTAGGCGGGCTCTCGCTGGGGGAACTGGAGACTGTTTCATCGCTCTTTCTTCTCCTGTTCAAGAGGACAGGCAGCTGGAATGCTCCTCTGGCATTCAACGTTGATATCCATCTCAGCAACATTAATAATACAGCGCAACCGAATTAATTCTGGCTCCTCTGATTCTTACAGAGCGGACAAATTCAAATGAGCACTTCAGTGAGCATGCCTGCGGCACCCACTGGGTGCTGGACATTCCCCAAGAAAAGGGAAAGGCAGAGCTCCCCATGCTCAAGGAGTGTGTACACTTGGTAGGACAATATGGGAGTCAGGATACAACTTTACTACCAAGAAAACTCCTGATATCTGTGTGTCCTTTGGTAGTTTTCAGAAACCTTTTGAGGGATCAGCTCATTTCTTGGGACCCTTTTGACAGGAGATTGAAATAACCTCGTTGGATGCAGAGAAACACTTAGTTTTATGGTTAGCAAATTGGTCCCTGCAGTTAGAACGGAGTTCCAGTTCCAGCTCTGCCCAGTTCTAGCTGTGGGGCTTCCCACATGTCACTTAACCTCTCTGAGCATTCATTTCTTAGGCTTAAAAAAAAAAATCTATTTTTATTTATTTGACCGCGCGAAATCTTAGCTACAGTATGTGGGATCTTTAGTCGCTGCGTGAGAACTCTTTATTTGTGGGATGTGGGATCTTAGTTCCACAATCAGGAATTGAACCCAGACCTCCGGCACAGGGAGCAGAGAGTCTTTGCCACTGGACCACAAGGGAGGTCCTAGTTTCTTCATCTTTTGCATGGCGATAATAAGAGGACTCACAAAATTTGCTGGCATGTAAGACACATCACCCCCATTTTCCACCACGCCCTGAAAAGTACTGTGTGTCCAAATGTGCCCATATTCCAGGTGGAAATGAACCTTCAAGAGAGACGGTAATGGAAGATACTACCCCCCAGTGGTGGAGTTAGGGAATTCAAAGTGAAAAAGTAGTCAAGAGTTTTTGTGGCGGAATCCTGGTTGACGCTGCAACCCCATGGACTGTAGCCCGCCAGGCTCCTCTGTCCATGGGATTCTCCAGGCAAGAATACTGGAGGGGGTTGCTTTTCCCTTCTCCAGGGGATCTTCCCAACTGAGAGATCGAACCCAGGTCTCCGACTTGGCAGGTAGATTTTTTAGTCTGAGCCACTAGGGAAACCCTCACAGAAAACATAAGAAAGAGTACAACTGCCTTTTGGTAGTAGTGACAGTTGGTCAATGTTTACTTTGTAGAACGTTTTAAATAAAAAAAAAATAAAAAAAGGTCACAGAGCTGATTAGAATGTGAGGTATTTCTGCTATTTTCTAGATTTACTGACCTCTATGTATATACATACCTATTAATATATATATATACAAACACATATACACCTATGTAATTTTTAAAGCGGTGTCATTTAATAGTCTGGGAACAGCCAGTTGATTATTACCAAATATCCAGAAATCATGACTTTTGACTGAATTCCAATATTTAGTCTACTGTACTTAAAATAATAACATATACAGTAGTAAAATTATAGAATAATATTCTTCCCTATACAAAATCACTTCAGCATCACCTTTAGTAGAGACAGTAAACGTACTTAGTTTCTTCCTTTTCCTCTTGATTTTCTTCTAGTACTAGGAGGAATCTTAGCATATTTTGTTAAAGATAATAAATCTAGTATTTCTTTAAACTCAGGTCTTCACCCCCAAGATCACAGATCCTTCTAAGACAAAGCACTCACATGTTCACACGTTTCCTTCTTCCTTGAAACTTTAAATCTCCAGTTTTCCATCAGAGCACAACTGGCGACCTTTGTGACCGACACAAACCTCTGATTCTAGCCAGACAAGGGAGGTCCTAGTTTCGCATGGCGATAATAAGAGGACTCACAAAATTTGCTGGCATGTAAGACACATCACCCCCATTTTCCACCACGCCCTGAAAAGTACTGTGTGTCCAAATGTGCCCATATTCCAGGTGGAAATGAACCTTCAAGAGAGACGGTAATGGAAGATACTACCCCCCAGTGGTGGAGTTAGGGAATTCAAAGTGAAAAAGTAGTCAAGAGTTTTTGTGGCGGAATCCTGGTTGACGCTGCAACCCCATGGACTGTAGCCCGCCAGGCTCCTCTGTCCATGGGATTCTCCAGGCAAGAATACTGGAGGGGGTTGCTTTTCCCTTCTCCAGGGGATCTTCCCAACTGAGAGATCGAACCCAGGTCTCCGACTTGGCAGGTAGATTTTTTAGTCTGAGCCACTAGGGAAACCCTCACAGAAAACATAAGAAAGAGTACAACTGCCTTTTGGTAGTAGTGACAGTTGGTCAATGTTTACTTTGTAGAACGTTTTAAATAAAAAAAAAATAAAAAAAGGTCACAGAGCTGATTAGAATGTGAGGTATTTCTGCTATTTTCTAGATTTACTGACCTCTATGTATATACATACCTATTAATATATATATATACAAACACATATACACCTATGTAATTTTTAAAGCGGTGTCATTTAATAGTCTGGGAACAGCCAGTTGATTATTACCAAATATCCAGAAATCATGACTTTTGACTGAATTCCAATATTTAGTCTACTGTACTTAAAATAATAACATATACAGTAGTAAAATTATAGAATAATATTCTTCCCTATACAAAATCACTTCAGCATCACCTTTAGTAGAGACAGTAAACGTACTTAGTTTCTTCCTTTTCCTCTTGATTTTCTTCTAGTACTAGGAGGAATCTTAGCATATTTTGTTAAAGATAATAAATCTAGTATTTCTTTAAACTCAGGTCTTCACCCCCAAGATCACAGATCCTTCTAAGACAAAGCACTCACATGTTCACACGTTTCCTTCTTCCTTGAAACTTTAAATCTCCAGTTTTCCATCAGAGCACAACTGGCGACCTTTGTGACCGACACAAACCTCTAATTCTAGCCAGACAACGCATAGGTTGGGGCGGGCCCGGGAATTCCACTTTTCATCTGTGCCATGAGAACACCGCCTCTGGTAGTTTGTCTCACAGAGAGAAACCATGACTGTGAAGCAAGCAGTAAGAAACCCGGAAAGAACGGAGCATGGATCCCAAGCAAAAATGATGAGAGGATAAAGGTCACCATTACCAGCAAGGTTAGGTATCACATCTGCCTTCACCCATGGTTTTTTGCTCATCATTTTACAGGGCTGTCTCTCAAGTCGGATAATAGCCTCATTTTATTTGACACGAGAAGGTGCTTAGACGCAGGTCGAGCCGGGTGAGCACACCGGTGCCCCTGCACACCTCCATCACACACTGGCGGTCCAGGCGCTCAGGCCCCAGCTTGGAGTCATGCTTGGTCACTCCCTAACTCTCACCAGAGGCCGATGAGGGCTTCCCCTCAACATGCCCACCCTGACCCCCAACATGCACAACATCCATCCACATATCCTGCCTGCTCTGCTGTTGAAATCAACTGTCGAAATCTACACGGTGGCCTCTTCTCCACATGTGCATCACCCCAGGTCACCGTCACCTGTAGCCTGCAACTTGCAGCAGGGTGGTCCCTGCCCTTCCCCTTCTGCTCCCCACCACGCAGAAGTCAGAGTGATGATCTTTTTTAACCTAATTTTGGACTCTTTTATTGCTTTTTTTATTTATTTATTTTCATCCATCTTTACTCTCCGGCCTTTGTGGGCCTGCCATTGCCGTGGCCTCCCTCCGTGCAGAGCACTGGTTCTGGGCGCATGTGCTCCAGAGTGCTGGCTCATAGTTGGACACACTGGTCCAGCCGCTCCACAGCACATGGGATCTCCCCGAGCTAGGGATCGAACCGGCACACCCTGCTTTGCAAGGCGGACCCTTTACCCACTGGACCACCTGGGAAGATGATGCTTTTTGAAGATGTAAATCAGATCCCATTGTCATTCTGCTCAAAACCCATCTCAATAAATGCTGAAGTCCTTCTGGCAGTCAGTCTGTCACACACAGGTCGCCTTCCCCAAGCTCCCAGATCCTCTCCACCTTGCCCTGGCCTGGCCGTCTGCTTGGAGTGCTCCTTCTTGTATTATCTGTAGGTTTCACTCCCCCACTCCACCCCCACCAGAGGTCCCCTCTCCTAAGGAACTCTGCAGTCCTACTCCCTCATATTGCTTAATTTTTCTTCCCGCTCTTAGGATCACTTAATATAGCACCTGTTTACACGTTTCCTTGTTTATTGTCTGCTGTCTGCCTTCCTCACTAGAATGTGGGGGCTTATGCCTTTACTGTGTAAAGCGGTGTGCATGCTAAGTAGTGGGTGAACACTTGTTGAATGAATGAATATCTAGGCTCCAGGACAACCTATAGTCAGTGTTGGAATCTATCTCCTGGTCTCTGCCCCAGTCATAATTTAGGAGCAAAGAAGGACTCATTTCAATCATGCCTTCATCTGACTTCCTTTCCCAGTCCAGGAAGATGAAGGGGAAGGACCTGGTGTAGAATTTAATATAGGCAGAGCCCAGACCAACCCTTAAAAACGCTTGAGACAAAAGCTCAAACAGAACAGAAACCATCTAATCCTTGAGCCTTTCCCCTTCCAATGACCTTGTTTTTCTTCTGACAGGGACAGATTAGAATAGTTAGGTCGTTGTAAAGTCCTAGTAGGGGACTGTAGGTAGAAAGGTAAAGCCTAGGAAAAGCTGGAAGGCTAGTAAGTTAATGATAACTCAAGAAAGCTGCTCCTTATTCAATAAAGCAGGCTTGACTGAGTATAGATAGCTAATGAAAGAAGAGCTGGGGAAGGAAGAACTAATGACGTATGCCTTACGTCTGCATCTACGTCTACTTGAAGGAGGCGGTCTTCTACCCTCCCATATATATATTGCTGCCCACCCAATCAGGGGAGCAGCAGAGCTTTCCTGCCTGCCCTCTTGCCCCTCTTAGAAGCGTCCTATCCTAATAAATCCTCTTCATGCCTATCACTCTGTCTCTCGCTGAATTCCTTCTGCATTGAGACACAAAGAACCTGAGCCTCAGTGGGTCCAGATGTTGGGTGAGTGATTTTAATTCAAAGATTGCTCGAGACTAGGGTTTTTGGCTGGATTAAGTCCCAGCTACATGGGTTCAAGTCCCAGACAGGGTTTCTTGGCTGGGATTGAGTCCCAATTACGTGGGTTCAAGTCCCAGACCAGGGTTTGGCTGAATTGAGTCCTAGCCATGTGGGTCTAAGTCCCAAGTAGGGTTTGATCAGGTCTGAGCCCCCGCCACGTGGGTTCAAGCCTCAAGTAGGGTTTTGACTGGATTGAACCCTAGCCACACGGGTTTAAGTCCCAAGCAGCGTTCAGTCAGGTCTGGGTCCCGGGTTTAAGTCTCATTCTGAGGTAGAACACTTTCACTTCGAGGAGAGAGTCATTTATAAAATTCAGTTCAATGAGGTTTCCAGCTAATTGAGGCTTTCCCGAATATCCTATTTGGGGCGTGGATGAAGCACCTCTCTGTGTTTGGGGCCACGGAGGCTTGGAGGTAAAACAGTGAACAAGATGAGGCCTGTGCCCTCCAGGTGCCGACTGCCCCAGCGGGGAGGGGGACAGACGGTCGAGCGCTCAGGACCCAGGGCAGAGAGTGGGGCGAGTCAAGCAGAGCTGACAGCCCCGTGCCTGGGGCCCGGAGGGTCCATTACATCAATGCTTGTTCGGTCCAATTTATTACCGCTGCTCTTACTAATCTAATGATAATAATTATTTCTAGTAGGCTTGCCTTCTTTGATATCAAAGGGTTATTTTTCTACCACCAAAATGAATGATAAAAGAAAAACAACTCCTTGGAATTAGAAGCAGTTGTGCTTGCTGATGGTGGAGAGAGGCGTGGGCTCTTCTCGGGAGAGAGAGGGGAGGGGGCCTGGGACTCTCTTTAAGGACCCACTCCCCCCAGGACCCCCTCCCGCAGCGAGAGCATCATGGCCTATGCCAAAATCAAAGTCACATTGGGTCCGTCTCTATCGGCTCTGCCATTTACTGTTTAACATCTGGGAGGAAAAATCCTGAAGCTTTTTTGCTCCCCTGGAGCAGCAGAGCTTTCCTGACTGCCCTCTTGCCCCTCTTAGAAGCGTCCTATCCTAATAAATCCTCTTCATGCCTATCACTCTGTCTCTCACTGAATTCCTTCTGCATTGAGACACAAAGAACCTGAGCCTCAGTGGGTCCAGATGTTGGGTGAGTGATTTTAATTCAAAGATTGCTCGAGACTAGGGTTTTTGGCTGGATTAAGTCCCAGCTACATGGGTTCAAGTCCCAGACAGGGTTTCTTGGCTGGGATTGAGTCCCAATTACGTGGGTTCAAGTCCCAGACCAGGGTTTGGCTGAATTGAGTCCTAGCCATGTGGGTCTAAGTCCCAAGTAGGGTTTGATCAGGTCTGAGCCCCCGCCACGTGGGTTCAAGCCTCAAGTAGGGTTTTGACTGGATTGAACCCTAGCCACACGGGTTTAAGTCCCAAGCAGCGTTCAGTCAGGTCTGGGTCCCGGGTTTAAGTCTCATTCTGAGGTAGAACACTTTCACTTCGAGGAGAGAGTCATTTATAAAATTCAGTTCAATGAGGTTTCCAGCTAATTGAGGCTTTCCCGAATATCCTATTTGGGGCGTGGATGAAGCACCTCTCTGTGTTTGGGGCCACGGAGGCTTGGAGGTAAAACAGTGAACAAGATGAGGCCTGTGCCCTCCAGGTGCCGACTGCCCCAGCGGGGAGGGGGACAGACGGTCGAGCGCTCAGGACCCAGGGCAGAGAGTGGGGCGAGTCAAGCAGAGCTGACAGCCCCGTGCCTGGGGCCCGGAGGGTCCATTACATCAATGCTTGTTCGGTCCAATTTATTACCGCTGCTCTTACTAATCTAATAATAATAATAATTTCTAGTAGGCTTGCCTTCTTTGATATCAAAGGGTTATTTTTCTACCACCAAAATGAATGATAAAAGAAAAACAACTCCTTGGAATTAGAAGCAGTTGTGCTTGCTGATGGTGGAGAGCGGCGTGGGCTCTTCTCGGGAGAGAGAGGCGAGGGGGCCTGGGACTCTCTTTAAGGACCCACTCCCCCCAGGACCCCCTCCCGCAGCGAAAGCATCATGGCCTATGCCAAAATCAAAGTCACATTGGGTCCGTCTCTATCGGCTCTGCCATTTAATGTTTAACATCTGGGAGGGAAAAAGTCCTGAAGCTTTTCAAAATAAATGAAGACATGCGTTCCAGGTTTGTGGTGAGAATGGCGACAGGGCTGGCAGCTCACACGTTCTGGGGGCCCGAATTGGCCCAGGCACACGGCGGTGTGCGGGAACCCCACACCGCCCACAGGAAGCTCTCGGGGTGGGCATTCCTTGGGGCTTGGTTTGCCTGGGCATGATTCCTAGATTTCAAAGGCTACCTGAGACAGGGGGTGGATCAGCATTTTTTTTTCAAAGAACATATATATATATATATATATATATATTTAAATTTTGCCCTCCTTTATTGGTTGTTTATTTGTTTATTTTCATCCATCTTTATTCTTTGGCCTGTGTGGGCCTCCCATCGCAGTGGTCTCTTTCGTTGCAGAGCACGAGCTCTGGGCGCATGAGCTCCAGAGCGCTGGCTCTTAGTTGGACACATTGCTCCAGCTGCTCTGCGGCACGTGGGATCCTCCCTGGCCAGGGATCAAACCGGTGCCCCTTGCACTGCAAGGTGGACTCTCTACCCACTGGACCACCAGGGAAGTCCTGATCAGCATTTTTCAGCCTCATTTTCTGTTATGCTCCTTTAGATGTGGATCTGCATCACCATCTTTGTCAAAACCATCCTAGCTTGTTGGGCCAAATGGATCCACCATTAGATATTAGGGCATGTGTTGCAAATAGGTATGGATGTACTATGGCAGGGGTTTCCCAGGTGGCATTGGTGGTAATGACTCTACTTGCTAATGCAGGAGACGTGGGTTTGATCCCTGGGTCAGGAAGATCCCTGCAGGTGGAAATAGCAACCCATTCCAGTATTCTTGCGGAATCCCATGGACAGAGGAGCCAAGCAGATATCAAAGGGTTATTTTTCTACCACCAAAATGAATGATAAAAGAAAAACAACTCCTTGGAATTAGAAGCAGTTGTGCTTGCTGATGGTGGAGAGCGGCGTGGGCTCTTCTCGGGAGAGAGGCGAGGGGGCCTGGGACTCTCTTTAAGGACCCACTCCCCCCAGGACCCCCTCCCGCAGCGAAAGCATCATGGCCTATGCCAAAATCAAAGTCACATTGGGTCCGTCTCTATCGGCTCTGCCATTTAATGTTTAACATCTGGGAGGGAAAAAGTCCTGAAGCTTTTCAAAATAAATGAAGACATGCGTTCCAGGTTTGTGGTGAGAATGGCGACAGGGCTGGCAGCTCACACGTTCTGGGGGCCCGAATTGGCCCAGGCACACGGCGGTGTGCGGGAACCCCACACCGCCCACAGGAAGCTCTCGGGGTGGGCATTCCTTGGGGCTTGGTTTGCCTGGGCATGATTCCTAGATTTCAAAGGCTACCTGAGACAGGGGGTGGATCAGCATTTTTTTTTCAAAGAACATATATATATATATATATATATATATTTAAATTTTGCCCTCCTTTATTGGTTGTTTATTTGTTTATTTTCATCCATCTTTATTCTTTGGCCTGTGTGGGCCTCCCATCGCAGTGGTCTCTTTCGTTGCAGAGCACGAGCTCTGGGCGCATGAGCTCCAGAGCGCTGGCTCTTAGTTGGACACATTGCTCCAGCTGCTCTGCGGCACGTGGGATCCTCCCTGGCCAGGGATCAAACCGGTGCCCCTTGCACTGCAAGGTGGACTCTCTACCCACTGGACCACCAGGGAAGTCCTGATCAGCATTTTTCAGCCTCATTTTCTGTTATGCTCCTTTAGATGTGGATCTGCATCACCATCTTTGTCAAAACCATCCTAGCTTGTTGGGCCAAATGGATCCACCATTAGATATTAGGGCATGTGTTGCAAATAGGTATGGATGTACTATGGCAGGGGTTTCCCAGGTGGCATTGGTGGTAATGACTCTACTTGCTAATGCAGGAGACGTGGGTTTGATCCCTGGGTCAGGAAGATCCCCTGCAGGTGGAAATAGCAACCCATTCCAGTATTCTTGCCGGAATCCCATGGACAGAGGAGCCAAGCAGGCTACAGTCCATGGGGTTTTACAGGGTCAGATACGACTAAAGTGACTTAACAGAAAGGCACGCACGCACGCTACAGTGGATAGCAGGCCTCAGTCCTCTCCTGTGACTCGTGAATGATGTGGGCATGTTTTACTTCAGAGGTCCCAACTGAAGATAGCCGGGGGACAGTCAAATAACGCAAGAGAAGTGGGTTAGGTTTTAGTATGTGCACGTGTTTTGTGAGAAGTGGGACGCTGGCTAAACAGGAGGCTCTGACTCCACCTCAGAGAACAACCATCACTCAGCCCCGTCAGCTGCTGCCAGGCAGGAATGCAATGGGCCCCAGCAGGAATCCGGCTTTTCAAGTGATGCAACAGCCCAGTGAAACATGCCTGCGGCCACCAGGGCTCTGGTCCACCAGCACTGCTATAGATCAGTCGGAGCAATCTCTAAAAGCCTGATTATGATCCTTAGCACCAGAGGTGGCATTTGCATCTAGGAACATTCTGGTTCATTGGGTTATAGGCGTTCTTTTAAATTGGGGGTCTCGTTGCTTTGGGATTTCCCTGGTGGCTCAGACAGGAAAGAATCTGCCTGCCAGGCAGGAGACCCAGGTTCCGTCCCTGGGTTGGGAAGATCCCCTGGAGAAGGGCATGGCAACCCACTCCAAGTAGTCCTGCCTGGAGAATTCCATGGACAGAGGGGCCTGGACAGGATAGTCCATGGAGTTGCAAAGATTTGGAGATGACTGAGGGACTCACACACACACACACACACACACACACACACACACATACAGAGTTGCTTTACAATGCCGTGTTAGCTGCTGCTGTACAATGAAGTGAAATCAGCTATAGGTACACATATATCCCTTCCTGGTGGCTCTCCCTCCCAGGCCATCAAAGAACACCAAGCTGAGTTCCCTGCCCTATACAGCAGCTTCCCATTAGCTGTCTGTGTCACACACGGCAGTGTATGCATGTCAATGGTACTCCGCAAACTCATGCTGCCCTCGCCTTCCCCCACATCATGTTGACAAGTCCATGTGCTATGGCTGTGTCTCTGCTTCTTCCCTGCCGATAGGTTCATCACTGCCATTTTTCTAGATTCCACATGAACGGGTTGAGATACACTATTTGTTTCTCTCTTTCTGACTTACTTCACACTGTGTGACAGACTCTGGGTCCATCCACATCTCTACAAATGACCCAACATTGTTCCTCTTTATGGCTGAGTACTATTCCATTATATAGGTATATGCCATATACCTTTTATTTAACACAAATAATCCTCCGGAGTTGTGCAGTATGTGAAAACGTAGGAAAGTACTTTGACAATGATTACGGGCTTCATTTTACAGATGAGGATAAGCATTTTAGTGATATCTGTGGGGTTAAGAGGTGAGACAGATGGGTTATTGATGCACGTGTTTTGTGAGAAGTGGGACTGGCTAAACAGGAGGCGCTGACTCCACCTCAGAGAACAACCATCACTCAGCCCCGTCAGCTGCTGCCAGGCAGGAATGCAATGGGCCCCAGCAGGAATCCGGCTTTTCAAGTGATGCAACAGCCCAGTGAAACATGCCTGCGGCCACCAGGGCTCTGGTCCACCAGCACTGCTATAGATCAGTCGGAGCAATCTCTAAAAGCCTGATTATGATCCTTAGCACCAGAGGTGGCATTTGCATCTAGGAACATTCTGGTTCATTGGGTTATAGGCGTTCTTTTAAATTGGGGGTCTCGTTGCTTTGGGATTTCCCTGGTGGCTCAGACAGGAAAGAATCTGCCTGCCAGGCAGGAGACCCAGGTTCCGTCCCTGGGTTGGGAAGATCCCCTGGAGAAGGGCATGGCAACCCACTCCAAGTAGTCCTGCCTGGAGAATTCCATGGACAGAGGGGCCTGGACAGGATAGTCCATGGAGTTGCAAAGATTTGGAGATGACTGAGGGACTCACACACACACACACACACACACACACACACACACATACAGAGTTGCTTTACAATGCCGTGTTAGCTGCTGCTGTACAATGAAGTGAAATCAGCTATAGGTACACATATATCCCTTCCTGGTGGCTCTCCCTCCCAGGCCATCAAAGAACACCAAGCTGAGTTCCCTGCCCTATACAGCAGCTTCCCATTAGCTGTCTGTGTCACACACGGCAGTGTATGCATGTCAATGGTACTCCGCAAACTCATGCTGCCCTCGCCTTCCCCCACATCATGTTGACAAGTCCATGTGCTATGGCTGTGTCTCTGCTTCTTCCCTGCCGATAGGTTCATCACTGCCATTTTTCTAGATTCCACATGAACGGGTTGAGATACACTATTTGTTTCTCTCTTTCTGACTTACTTCACACTGTGTGACAGACTCTGGGTCCATCCACATCTCTACAAATGACCCAACATTGTTCCTCTTTATGGCTGAGTACTATTCCATTATATAGGTATATGCCATATACCTTTTATTTAACACAAATAATCCTCCGGAGTTGTGCAGTATGTGAAAACGTAGGAAAGTACTTTGACAATGATTACGGGCTTCATTTTACAGATGAGGATAAGCATTTTTAGTGATATCTGTGGGGTTAAGAGGTGAGACAGAAGTGCTGAACCTACGTTCTTTCTTTGAGTATGAGAGACTTTGGTTTCTTTCATGCCGTTGAAACATTGTCATTGGGAGCTGTTACACTGGGCTGCACATTTTCCAGACCCTTCTCCCGTGAGAGGGCAGTCCATGTCCCCTCACTTGATATTTGGGCTTGTCTGGAACTGCTTGACCAATAGAATGCTGTAAAAGTGCCACTCTGGCCAGTCTGAGTGTAGCCTTTAAGAGGGTTGGCGGATTTTGCTTCCTTCTTCTTGTCTTGTGAAAAACTGCCTTGTGAAGAGTCTGTCCTACTAGCCAGCCGGGGAAACCACATGAAGAAATCCTGAGACTACCCAGAGAGGGGTGAGCCTGGCCGAACCAGCCTTTCAACCAGTCCCCTGAAGGGCCAGACTATGAGTGAGCTTTCTTAGTCTCTCCAGACCATCCAGCTGGGAGCAGGACAACCATGGAAGGACCCCCCCAGTCCATGGCACATGGCATGGAAAATCTCCCATCTGAGTTCTGCTTGAGTTGCTGACATGTGAGATAAGAACTGAGTTATTATTTTAAGCTGTTAAATTCCAGGGAAGTATGTCACACAGATAGCCAAAACTTACCCGCACATCTGCAACAGCACATCTCTTAATGCAGTACTATTGGTTTTTTCTGTCTGTCTGTCTGTCTATCTATCCAGGGGCTTCCCAGGTGGTGCTAGTGGTAAAGAATCTGCCCGCCCATGAAAGAGACGCGGGTTTGATCCCTGGGTCGGGAAGATCCCATGGAGAAGGAAATGGCAACCCACTCCAGTATTCTTGCCTGGAAGATTCCATGGACAGAAGAGCGTGGCGGGCTACAGTCCATGGGGTCACTTAAAGCTGGACATGACTGAGTGACTGAGCACACATCTATCTATCTCTAATTCATGTAAGTATATCAATATAAATACAGTAATTTGAAGAAGGCAGAAAAGCACAAAAAAAGAAATGATCTTCTATCTGAAGATTATCACCAGGAATATTTATCCCTCTGGACCTCTTCCTTTTATTTTTCTTAATACAACTGAGATCAGACTGGGCTTATTGCTGTGTAATCTGCTTTTATCACTTAGTATGTTGTGACAATTTTCCCATTTTTTCCAATGTGATTTTTAATGGATGCATGGAAAATTTGTGAGATGAATCTGCTATGATATATGTAACCAATTTCATACTGTTCGAATATTTAGAGGGTTTCCAAATTTTCTGCCTTATAAATATTGCTGCAATCAATGTCCCTGACCATAGCCATGAATTCATATCACTGATTACATTTTAGGGTGCACATTTGCAAATGAAATGATTAGGTATAAAGTTTATGTATATTCTTCAGGCTTTTGAGCATTGGGAAGTTGCTCTGTGGACTAGCAGTATTAGACAAGGACAGTTTAAAAATATCTTTACAAATTCTGAGTGTTATCTTTTTATTTTTGTTTTTGCAAAATGTTGAGCAAAGTTCCCTGTTCTATGCAGTAGGCTCTTGTTGCTTATATATTTGTATATAGTGGCATGTGTATGTTAATCCCAACCTCCTAATTTATCTGTCCTCATACCCTTCTTTCCCCTTTGGCAGCCATAAATTTGTTTCTATATCTGAGTCTCCATTTTGGAGATAAGTTCATTTGTATTTCTTTCTTTCTTTTTTTTTAGATTCCACATATAAGTGATATCATATAATGTTTTTCTGTCTTACTTCACTTAGTATAATGATCTTTAGGTCCATCCATGTTGCTGCAGATGGCATTATTTCATTCTTTTTTATGGCTGAGTAATATTCCTCTGAATAGATATATTCCACTATATATATAATATATATAAATACATACCACATCTTCTTACTGATTCATCTGTTGACAGTTGCTTCTGTGTCTTGGATATTGTAAATAGTGCTGCAATGAACATTGGGTTGATGTATTGTTTTGAATTACAGTTTTTCCAGATATATGCCCAGAAGTGGGATTTATGGGCCGAATGATAGCTCCATTTTTGGTTTTTTAAGGAACCTCTGTACTGCTCTCCATAGTATCTGCACCAATTTAACTTCCCATTAATAGTGTAGAAGGCTTTCTCTGTCCAAAACTGTACAAATTAGGGTCCCTGATTCATACCAAGCAGTACTTCCACAAGGTATTTCATGAAAAAGGCTTTCTAGCTCAAATATGTTTGGGCAATGATGTAGTCTATACTTTTCTCTTATGTCCGGTAGCTTATTTATGGTTCTGGAACGTTCTACCTACTTAAATGTAATTTTAATTCAATAGCTTTCAATTATATTTGGCTACCCAAATTCCTGTGGGTTTTGTTGTTGTTGTTGTTGTTGTTGTTTTACACAATGCTATAAATACACAAACTTCACTCAGGCCACAGGCTCAGGTTGTGCAAAACTGTAACTTTCAAAGATGTTTTCTGTCACTTAATCTAATTTATACCCTGATACCTCTTCCACTTAACAGCACTAAATTTCATTTTTCCTACAAGATTTGTCTGGTTTTTAATGTACTGAATAGGTTACATTTATATAGTAATACATTCATTGAGGATAATTCTAAAACTCAGTGAAAAGTATTTCTCTCATCCTTTCTCCTATCTTTCCAGTTTGTATCATTACTCTGAGCATCTTTTTTGTTTGTTTCTCATATGTCCCTTAGAACATCTTCTTGAACACTCAAATTAATATAAATTAATTTTCCCAGTTCCCTTCTTATAAAATAGTGGACCTTGATCCTTTTTTTTTTCTTTTAGGCCACTTCTATTGGTCTTTCATTTTTTATCCATTTTTGTTCTTTGGCCTGTGTGGGCCCCCCCATTGCAGTGGGGTCTTCGCTGCAGAGCACCGGCTCTGGGTGCATCACTCCAAATCTCCAACTCGGTATCCGCGGCATGTGGGATCCTCCCAGGCCAGGGATCGAACCGGCGCCCCCTGCACTGCAAGGCGGTATCCTTACCCACTGGACCACCAGGGAAACCCCAGATCCTTTTAACTTAATATATTTTGACAATCTTTCTGTGTCAGTGCATAGGATAATTTCTCAGTTTTTCATAGATGCCTAGTATCTCTGGAGCTCACAAATACTTGCGTAGTTTTTACTCTTTTGCTGTTATGAGCTACGCTGCAATGGCTAGCTTTGTGTTTACGTCATTTCTCTCCATGAATTTATGTATCTGCAGGATACATTCTCTGAAATACAACTGCTGAGTCAAAGGACATCTGCATTAGTAATTTGAATAAATCCCCCCATAAGGGTTGTATGATTTATTCTCATACCAATAATATATGAAGCATACCTGTTAACCACTGTTAACAATAAAATGTGTTTTAAACTTCTTGGTTTTTGCCAATGATAGGCAAACAGCAGTAGCTCAGTGCACTTTCAGTAAAAGTCACTTACATGACTCACCTGTTGGATAGGCTGGCCCTTTTCTTCTCTAGTCCTGTAAATAGTTGTTACTTGTATTTTGCTTTTTGAGGGTTGGGATGGGGGGACTTGCAGGATCAAACATTTTTATTTGGGTTTATCAGTGTGTTCTTTTAGGACATCTTGGTTTTGAGCCATCCTTAGAAAGACCTTTGCCCTTTCCAGGTGATAAAGCGAGGGCTCCATGTTTTCTTCCAGAACGTTTGCAACTTAATTTGTAAAATATTTGATCACCCTTTACGTGTCGAGGTGTGAGGTATGGAACAATCTTATCACTTTTTCCTTCCCATCACTCCCATCTTACGTGGTGGATAGCCCGTTGGTTCTCTGCTGCTTCGAGATGTGGCAGCAGCCATCAGTCAGATGAGGGTAAATTGAGTCAATTCATATTGTTCCTGGAAAACAATAAATGCCTTGCTATCTCCCTGGTTCTTGAATAGAACACAGGAATTTCTCTCTGGCCTGTGGGCCTCCCATTGCAGTGGGGTCTTCGCTGCAGAGCACCGGCTCTGGGTGCATCACTCCAAATCTCCAACTCGGTATCCGCGGCATGTGGGATCCTCCCAGGCCAGGGATCGAACCGGCGCCCCCTGCACTGCAAGGCGGTATCCTTACCCACTGGACCACCAGGGAAACCCCAGATCCTTTTAACTTAATATATTTTGACAATCTTTCTGTGTCAGTGCATAGGATAATTTCTCAGTTTTTCATAGATGCCTAGTATCTCTGGAGCTCACAAATACTTGCGTAGTTTTTACTCTTTTGCTGTTATGAGCTACGCTGCAATGGCTAGCTTTGTGTTTACGTCATTTCTCTCCATGAATTTATGTATCTGCAGGATACATTCTCTGAAATACAACTGCTGAGTCAAAGGACATCTGCATTAGTAATTTGAATAAATCCCCCCATAAGGGTTGTATGATTTATTCTCATACCAATAATATATGAAGCATACCTGTTAACCACTGTTAACAATAAAATGTGTTTTAAACTTTTTGGGTTTTTTGCCAATGATAGGCAAACAGCAATAGCTCAGTGCACTTTCAGTAAAAGTCACTTACATGACTCACCTGTTGGATAGGCTGGCCCTTTTCTTCTCTAGTCCTGTAAATAGTTGTTACTTGTATTTTGCTTTTTGAGGGTTGGGATGGGGGGACTTGCAGGATCAAACATTTTTATTTGGGTTTATCAGTGTGTTCTTTTAGGACATCTTGGTTTTGAGCCATCCTTAGAAAGACCTTTGCCCTTTCCAGGTGATAAAGCGAGGGCTCCATGTTTTCTTCCAGAACGTTTGCAACTTAATTTGTAAAATATTTGATCACCCTTTACGTGTCGAGGTGTGAGGTATGGAACAATCTTATCACTTTTTCCTTCCCATCACTCCCATCTTACGTGGTGGATAGCCCGTTGGTTCTCTGCTGCTTCGAGATGTGGCAGCAGCCATCAGTCAGATGAGGGTAAATTGAGTCAATTCATATTGTTCCTGGAAAACAATAAATGCCTTGCTATCTCCCTGGTTCTTGAATAGAACACAGGAATTTCTCTCTGGGGTCCTCACCACTTTCTGGGGATCTACTGCTACTCCTCCATCCCACCACAAACCCCCAATCCCTTGGCCCTCTGACCCCTTTCCCCCCCTCTCACCTTCCCTCAACCCCCTACCCTCTGTCTTGACTTGCGGGTGCGGGGTGGGATCGCTGGAGGATGGCCCTGGCTGATCTCCTTTGCTCTATTTTTTTTTTAAATAAAAATCTATTTGCTTATTTATTTGGTGGTGCTGAGTCTTCATTGTGGCAAGGGCTTTTCTGGTTGTGGTGAGCAAGGGCTACTCTCTAGGTGTGGTGCATGGGCTTCTCACTGTGGTGGCTTCTCTTGTTGTGGCTCCTGGGCTCTAGAGCATGGGCTCAGAACTTGTGGCTCACTGGGATTTGTTGGTTCGTGGTATGTGGGATCTTCCTGGACCAGGGATTGAAACTCCTGCATTGGCAGGTGGATTCTTTACCACTAAGCCACCAGGGAAGCCCTTTTTTTGCTCTTAAAACACTTCTCAGGACATTTAAGGCTGCACTTTTTAATACTCAGACGTAACATCCTCAAGGTTTTGAGACTCAAGATCTTTCCTCAAACTACTGCATTTGTTTTGCATTTCCAGGGTCTCTCTAGACACCCCAAAGCTGAGAATGTTCTCTTTCTCCCTTCTGTCCCTTGAGGCCAGTTCCTCAGAATGCTGGTCACCGCTGTCAGGAGGGTAGGGGGGTGAGTAGGGACCACAGGGTCAGTGTGTTCTTTTAGGACATCTTGGTTTTGAGCCATCCTTAGAAAGACCTTTGCCCTTTCCAGGTGATAAAGCGAGGGCTCCATGTTTTCTTCCAGAACGTTTGCAACTTAATTTGTAAAATATTTGATCACCCTTTACGTGTCGAGGTGTGAGGTATGGAACAATCTTATCACTTTTTCCTTCCCATCACTCCCATCTTACGTGGTGGATAGCCCGTTGGTTCTCTGCTGCTTCGAGATGTGGCAGCAGCCATCAGTCAGATGAGGGTAAATTGAGTCAATTCATATTGTTCCTGGAAAACAATAAATGCCTTGCTATCTCCCTGGTTCTTGAATAGAACACAGGAATTTCTCTCTGGGGTCCTCACCCCTTTCTGGGGATCTACTGCTACTCCTCCATCCCACCACAAACCCCCAATCCCTTGGCCCTCTGACCCCTTTCCACCCCTCTCACCCTTCCCTCAACCCCCTACCCTCTGTCTTGACTTGCGGGTGCGGGGTGGGATCGCTGGAGGATGGCCCTGGCTGATCTCCTTTGCTCTATTTTTTTTTTAAATAAAAATCTATTTGCTTATTTATTTGGTGGTGCTGAGTCTTCATTGTGGCAAGGGCTTTTCTGGTTGTGGTGAGCAAGGGCTACTCTCTAGGTGTGGTGCATGGGCTTCTCACTGTGGTGGCTTCTCTTGTTGTGGCTCCTGGGCTCTAGAGCATGGGCTCAGAACTTGTGGCTCACTGGGATTTGTTGGTTCGTGGTATGTGGGATCTTCCTGGACCAGGGATTGAAACTCCTGCATTGGCAGGTGGATTCTTTACCACTAAGCCACCAGGGAAGCCCTTTTTTTGCTCTTAAAACACTTCTCAGGACATTTAAGGCTGCACTTTTTAATACTCAGACGTAACATCCTCAAGGTTTTGAGACTCAAGATCTTTCCCTCAAACTACTGCATTTGTTTTGCATTTCCAGGGTCTCTCTAGACACCCCAAAGCTGAGAATGTTCTCTTTCTCCCTTCTGTCCCTTGAGGCCAGTTCCTCAGAATGCTGGTCACCGCTGTCAAGAGTGTAGGGGGGGGGTGAGTAGGGGACCAAAGCAGGGTCAGGAAATCCTGATCAGAAGAGACCCCAGTCCATATTTCAAAATACAGCTTCATTGTGCTCCCACCCGGGGTTAAGTGGTACTTGGGGAACGATAGTTGGAAGGTTGAGATATTTCCATCATTTGAACCATATGAAGGGAAGTACGGAATGCTCCATTCTCCTGGTTCCACCAGCTCACCTTGGGGAACCCGTGTGACTTTACCTCTTTCTGCCTCAGTTTCCACATCTGCACTGGCCCTCCTCCCCAGGTCCGCGTGAAACTCCAAATATGTCACAGGGGCAAATGTACTTGGTAAACTTCAACGTAGGATCCACGTGTCAGGCATTCCTACTATCTCCCTTCTCATCAGAAACATTTTTCTGGGGGCCCCCTCTGTTACTGACACCATTCCAATGCATCTGTTCGAACACATAACAAATACCTCTTTGAGATGTGTTTTAATTGCTTGTTAGCTCCCTTTCAGACCTGATCCATTTCTGATCTGAACAGCAACAAAGGGAGCTTTTATTGCCGAGGTTCATTTCTGGAAATTAAATTTCCATTTTCAACACTAATGCTCCTGTAATTCGCAGTGGTTTCTGTCTCTTTTTATTGTGTCTGACAGCGACCAGCCTATCCGCGTAAGTGGCTGAATACGCGTATGTAAATGTTACAACATAAAAAGACATTTTTGAAAAGCGGGGGGAAAGAAAAACATTTAAAGTAGGAAATTAGAGCAGTTACTGGATCCCACACCGTGGTTAATGAGTGCGCAGAAAGCAAACAGTTCCTGGCTCGGGGACCTGGAGCGTTGCAGCCAGGGCTAGTTTCTCCTGTTTATGGAAGGAAACCCGGAATAGCCTCCACACATGGGAAGCCTTCAGTTTGCATTTTTGAATGCCTCCAGGGAGGACAGGGTTTCTGGTTTCAAATCTGTTAAATTTTTCTTTAAAAGACGGGGTTTGTTCGGAAACCCAAACAAAAATTAGCATATTAAGAATATATGCCGGTCACGCGTGTGCACCAGGGCTAGAAGATCTCCTCAAGCATAGCTTGCCAAACATCCGTGGGCTCCCTGAGAAGCAGGGTGGGACTTGGTCACTTTTGCCTAATTAGGTGAAATCTCTTAAAAGCCCCACACCCCCATTTTTATTAAGAATTATGTATGTAAAAATCTGGCCGAATGCCTGGCTATGTGCTAAAAGTGGGCATTCCAACGTGGTGAGCTGGGAATGATTTTCAGTTTCTTCCTCTTATTATCTGGGTTTTCTAAATGTTTTGTATAGAATGGGAGAATATGGCTTCAGACATAAGAAAATGGGAGGTACTAAAGACAAAGCAAAATGAAAACGCACAAGTAGTTTTCCTTTTTGAAAAATTTTGCACCTGGTGTCCAGGATACACTCTGAACTCAATTCACATTTACAAAAACCCTTTCACTGAGCACCTGAGTGTGGCGTGGTTCTTTCCTTCTGTCTCCAGTATTTTGTTTTTCCTTTAACAAGTCTTTCTGAGTCACCTCTCATGCCATCCAGAGACTGAGTGGCTATGAGAAACCTATGAAACCTCAAAACACCTTCCCTTCTTCATGCCGTTTCGTGCCTTATACATACTATTCTAAGTGTTGGAGATATTACTCCTAAAAACTGGCTATTCAATTAAACTTTGGAGCATGGTGGTCTTGGAATCATGTCCTGTTTTGCTGCATGAACTTGGGCAAATCATTCTTTTAGCTGTGGGTGGACACTGGCTTAGTTGTCAGGATTAGGTTCTGAAAACTAGAACCTGGAGTGGGGGAGGCCAACTAGGAAAAAAGAACAGGAGCGAGTCAAGCTGAGTCAATAGGAAGAGCTGAGAGTCCACTGGCGATTGCTTGCTGTTCACCAAAAATCTACTTTTCTTCTCTTTTTCTCTTCCCTACTTCCTCTTCTTCTACTGCCCTCCCCCTCCGCCTCCTCTGATTCTTCTTCTGTATCACGATTGTCTCCAACACCCTCATCCCCTCCTCCTCCTCCTCACAGAGCTAGAGCCCTTTCCCATTCCTCAGTCTCCCATACACTTAGATCTGGCTGTGTGATGAGGTCAAAGTTCATGGTATGAGCAGAAATGCTCGCTCCCCTTCCTCCGGCTGTACACCGATGATGACAAGACCCTCACACTCAGCAGATGGTAGAGTCACACAACAGAAAGAGATGAGGTCCCCGAGTCAGGACACAGAGGAACCCCCAACTGCTTAGGAGCATCAACCGGAAACTATGGCATAAGGACTATCCCATTCATGTTGATGGTGTTGGAGGCATCGTGTTTTGGGGTCTGTTATGACAGCCTATATTGCTTCATGGATGCAAAATCAAATACCACCACCTGAGGCAGGAGCAGGGTAGGGCCGAGAACTGGCCACATGGGGTCTGAGGGACCGTTCCACTGACATATAGGTCAATAATAATTGCGAAGAGAACACGACTGTCAGGGCTCCATGGCTGGCTGTTATTAACCTGGGGATTCCTGAGAGTTGGGGACTTCTTGGTACAAATAGCTTCTCTGTGCTTTCTTTTCTCACCTGTAAAATGGGAAATGTGGGAAGAGATCAGGAATGTGTGTTTCATTTTAAGGGCCAGCGCCCATAAGTGAGGCAGGAGAAGGAAATGGCAACCCGCTCCGGTATTCTTGCCTGGAGACGCCCATGGGCAGAGGCGCCTGGAAGGCTCCAATCCATGGGGTCGCAAGAGTTGGAGACAACTAAGTGACTAAAGCACCACCATCACCAATAACATGGGGCAGGGCTGCTTGGAAGAACTCTGAGGCTGAATCATGGATCTGCCGCCAATTAATGGTGCAGACGCAGGAAGGGAGAGTAGGAACCTGCACACCAGTGGCTGCCACGGCCTGTGGCTCTCTGACGTCTACAAGTCTCATCCCAGCCGAGACTTCAAGGGCTGCAGTAGCAGATGTGTTCAGCTGAGGGTGACCTCAGAGACTGGACAGCTGGAGTCAATTCTTCGCTAGTGAGTCTCTTAGTTTAGCAGTTTTAACTTCAAAGATATCAAGCTGTCTGCCTTGTTGATGCCTGGAAATTCTATCCAGGTTTTTCATTTTCATGGGTGTGCGTGCATGTGTGTGTGTGTGCTGGGTTGTTCTAAGCGTCCTCAATTAAAAGGAATTTGACCCTGGGAAAGAGTTCTAATTGGGTTCTTCCCAGGTCAGACTGATTCAGACAAAAACCTTTAAAAAAAAAAAATGGAGATAATGCAGTCAGAGGCTCTGGAATGGGCATATAATTTTGGTATAAGTTGGTTAGAAGCCATTCAGCCAAGAGAGCCCAGAAGAAGGAAATGGACACATCTTTTCAAGCCCTAGGAGGGCTGTATCATGCAGTGAGGCTTAGTAACCAGGCAGCCAGCAGGCAGGGTTCCAGTTCCAGACTTGTTGCCCATTTGCTGTGTGGCCTTAGACCAATGTCATCCCCTCTCTGAGCTTCCATTTCCTCATCTGTAAGATAAAGGTTTTGGACTAGAGACATGGTTTTGGAATTGTGTCCCCTGAATCTTAAAGATTCAGAGATACTGTTTCGGGGCAAGAGGGTGTTGCTGAACTTGCGGGGTCCTGGGCCCCCCTTCCATATGTCCGTCAGAATGACCTTCCCTGTGCCTACTCTGTAGGTGGGCCAAAGTTGTGCTATGGTCAGTCCCTGCCCACTCCCTGGCTAGGTGTGTCCTCCTTGTTGAGAGGTCAACCCAATTGGCTGCTGCATCCCAGGGGGCTGGGAGGAGGGAGCAAGCCAGGCGTGATTCCAGCAGGCAGGGGCGCCATCTGAACCAGGTGCAGCTGCCTAAATATTTTGCCGCCAGGTTCTCCCCGCGGTTGCCCATACTCTGGCTCATCTTAATTAAAGAGGCTCTCTCATTCTGCCTCTGGCTTTCTGTCAGTTCTTCCCCACCTCCTCTACTTGATGTCCAGTTTCCTAGTTTGGCTGTGGTTTTATTTGGACTTGATTTGATTAGTCTAATAGTAGGAATAGTAGTCACATGTTAATCATAATAATGAATATCATCCTACGTTTATAAACCACTTCAGATTTTAAAACTGTGTTGACCTACATGAATCCATTTACAGACTGAAAACCTACCCCCATCCTGCCTTTTCTTTAAAAAATGTTCTCCTTGCTCTGCAAATGTGATAAACAGTTGTAATTCATTAAGGACACTGACTTTGAATGTAGGCGGACACGATTTGCATCTTGACACCCTCACGTACTAGCTGTGTGACCTTGGGCAAGCTACTTACCCTCTGAATCTGTTTCCTCATCGGCAACATGTAGATAATAAAGGACCTACTTTATAGATTGTATGAGGAATGAATGATAAAAATGTATAAAGTACTTAGGATAGTGTCTGGTATGTAGGAAGGGCTAGATGAGTATTCACTACTTTTTAAAAAATATTTATTTTAATTTATTTATTTAGCTAACCTGGTTGTGGCATATAGGATCCAGTTCCCCAACCAGGGACTGAACCTGGGCCTCCTAAATTGGGAGTCCAGAATCCTAGCCACTGGGCCACCAGGGAAGTCTCTTCCCTATTATTTTTAACTAAAATTTTTATGGAGGTATAGTTGATTTATTGTATTATATTGGTTTCAAGTGCACAATATATTGAGTCAAAATTGTATAGACTATACTCCACTTATAGTTAGTGTAAAATATGGGCTATATTCCCTGTGTGGCCCTGTAGCTTAGAGGAAATGCTTTCAGCTTTTCATCATTGAGTATGATGCTACCTTATTCATATCTGGCCTATGTTGTGTTGAGGTATGTTCACTCTATGCCCACTTCCTGGAGAGTTTTATCATGAAAGGATTTCAACTTCTGTCAAAAACTTTTTTTTGATCATATGGTTCTCACTCTTCATTTTGTTAATGCCATGTATCACATTGATAGATCTGTGATTATTGAACCAGCCTTGCATCTCTGGGAGAAATCCCACTTGATCATAGGGGGAGATCCTTTCAACGTACTGTAGGATTTGGTTTGCTAATATTTTGCTGAGGATGTTTGCATCTATGTTCATCAGTGATATGGGCCTCTAATTTTCTTTTCTTCTCTCTCTCTTTTTTTTTTTTTGCTGATCTCTCTGCCTAGCTTTGGTATCAGGGTGATGCTGGCTCCTTACAAACGATTGCTTCTGCCCTGGGTCTCAGAGCATACGAGATTTTGTGTGTGCTCTTTAAGAGTGGAGTCTATTTTCCATGACCTCTGGGTCTCCTGACCGTAAACCCTACTGGGCTTCCAGGTTCAAATGTTCTGGGGGCTCATCTTCCTGGCACAAGTCCCCCAGGTGGGGATCCTGATGTGTGTCTCAGACCCCTCGCTCCCTGAGGAGAACCTCTGTAGTTGTCCTTGCTCTCCTCTCTGTGGGCTACGGGACTCGACATGTAGATAATAAAGGACCTACTTTATAGATTGTATGAGGAATGAATGATAAAAATGTATAAAGTACTTAGGATAGTGTCTGGTATGTAGGAAGGGCTAGATGAGTATTCACTACTTTTTAAAAAATATTTATTTTAATTTATTTATTTAGCTAACCTGGTTGTGGCATATAGGATCCAGTTCCCCAACCAGGGACTGAACCTGGGCCTCCTAAATTGGGAGTCCAGAATCCTAGCCACTGGGCCACCAGGGAAGTCTCTTCCCTATTATTTTTAACTAAAATTTTTATGGAGGTATAGTTGATTTATTGTATTATATTGGTTTCAAGTGCACAATATATTGAGTCAAAATTGTATAGACTATACTCCACTTATAGTTAGTGTAAAATATGGGCTATATTCCCTGTGCGGCCCTGTAGCTTAGAGGAAATGCTTTCAGCTTTTCATCATTGAGTATGATGCTACCTTATTCATATCTGGCCTATGTTGTGTTGAGGTATGTTCACTCTATGCCCACTTCCTGGAGAGTTTTATCATGAAAGGATTTCAACTTCTGTCAAAAACTTTTTTTTGATCATATGGTTCTCACTCTTCATTTTGTTAATGCCATGTATCACATTGATAGATCTGTGATTATTGAACCAGCCTTGCATCTCTGGGAGAAATCCCACTTGATCATAGGGGGAGATCCTTTCAACGTACTGTAGGATTTGGTTTGCTAATATTTTGCTGAGGATGTTTGCATCTATGTTCATCAGTGATATGGGCCTCTAATTTTCTTTTCTTCTCTCTCTCTCTTTTTTTTTTTTTGCTGATCTCTCTGCCTAGCTTTGGTATCAGGGTGATGCTGGCTCCTTACAAACGATTGCTTCTGCCCTGGGTCTCAGAGCATGCGAGATTTTGTGTGTGCTCTTTAAGAGTGGAGTCTATTTTCCATGACCTCTGGGTCTCCTGACCGTAAACCCTACTGGGCTTCCAGGTTCAAATGTTCTGGGGGCTCATCTTCCTGGCACAAGTCCCCCAGGTGGGGATCCTGATGTGTGTCTCAGACCCCTCGCTCCCTGAGGAGAACCTCTGTAGTTGTCCTTGCTCTCCTCTCTGTGGGCTACGGGACTCGACTATGTCATTCTCCCCATCTCCTACCTGTCTCACTGTGGCTCCTCGTTCATATCTTTAGTTGCAGAAGATCTTTTCTGGTAGGTTCCCACTATTTTGCTGATAGTTGTTCCATAAATAGGGGTAGGTTGGTTCTGCCTAGGAGACCAAGTGAGCTCATGGTCTTGCTACTCCGCTGCCTTGAGAGCCTCTTTGACCTGATTTCCGACGTCTCTTTTCCCAGATTCACGGGCTTCAGCCTTCTCACTGTATGCAGGCACTTTGCTGCTGCTCCCTGCGCCTGCAGTGTTCTTGAGAGCCCGCTGTTATTCTTAAAATAAAAATTTAAGCCTTTGGGAAGCAAGCAACAGTAATAAGGGAAGAGCTTGAATGCTTTCCCAAACTAGTTTCTCTCAACAGGGGTGATATAATGTCCAAGAGGGTGAAAAGCTTGTGGGATTTTTAAAAAGATAGCATATATACATATATTGATTTATTTGGCTGCACCGAGTCTTAGTTGTGGCATGCAAGATCTACATTGCATTGCGTGGGCTCTTATGTTGTGACTCATGGATTCTCCAGTTGTGGCACAGGGGCTCATAGTTGCAGAACAAGAGCTCAGTTGCCCCTGGCATGTGGGATCTTAGTTCCCCAAGCAGGTGATCCAATCTCTGTCCCCTGCATTGCACAATGGCCTCGTAACCACTGGACCACCAGGGAAGTCTTGAAAATCTAACTCTTTTATGTATAAAAGCACAGTTACACATACAGTACATTAACAGATATGTAATATATCTGTGGTTTTAATGTCTCAATGGGGGACATTGTGGAGCCATGAGAAGAGGTTGAGAAATACTGATCTGATTCCTCTCCCAAGGTTTGGTATCAGGGTGATGCTGGCTCCTTACAAACGATTGCTTCTGCCCTGGGTCTCAGAGCATACGAGATTTTGTGTGTGCTCTTTAAGAGTGGAGTCTATTTTCCATGACCTCTGGGTCTCCTGACCGTAAACCCTACTGGGCTTCCAGGTTCAAATGTTCTGGGGGCTCATCTTCCTGGCACAAGTCCCCCAGGTGGGGATCCTGATGTGTGTCTCAGACCCCTCGCTCCCTGAGGAGAACCTCTGTAGTTGTCCTTGCTCTCCTCTCTGTGGGCTACGGGACTCGACTATGTCATTCTCCCCATCTCCTACCTGTCTCACTGTGGCTCCTCGTTCATATCTTTAGTTGCAGAAGATCTTTTCTGGTAGGTTCCCATCTTTTTCGCTGATAGTTGTTCCATAAATAGGGGTAGGTTGGTTCTGCCTAGGAGACCAAGTGAGCTCATGGTCTTGCTACTCCGCTGCCTTGAGAGCCTCTTTGACCTGATTTCCGACGTCTCTTTTCCCAGATTCACGGGCTTCAGCCTTCTCACTGTATGCAGGCACTTTGCTGCTGCTCCCTGCGCCTGCAGTGTTCTTCGAGAGCCCGCTGTTATTCTTAAAAATAAAAATTTAAGCCTTTGGGAAGCAAGCAACAGTAATAAGGGAAGAGCTTGAATGCTTTCCCAAACTAGTTTCTCTCAACAGGGGTGATATAATGTCCAAGAGGGTGAAAAGCTTGTGGGATTTTTAAAAAGATAGCATATATACATATATTGATTTATTTGGCTGCACCGAGTCTTAGTTGTGGCATGCAAGATCTACATTGCATTGCGTGGGCTCTTATGTTGTGACTCATGGATTCTCCAGTTGTGGCACAGGGGCTCATAGTTGCAGAACAAGAGCTCAGTTGCCCCTGGCATGTGGGATCTTAGTTCCCCAAGCAGGTGATCCAATCTCTGTCCCCTGCATTGCACAATGGCCTCGTAACCACTGGACCACCAGGGAAGTCTTGAAAATCTAACTCTTTTATGTATAAAAGCACAGTTACACATACAGTACATTAACAGATATGTAATATATCTGTGGTTTTAATGTCTCAATGGGGGACATTGTGGAGCCATGAGAAGAGGTTGAGAAATACTGATCTGATTCCTCTCCCAAGGTTAACACCGGCTTTGTATATGTCTGGCTGCAATTTCTGGTTACTGTTTTGTTATGCAATAAAACTATGTCTGTGCTCTGCACCGTGTTCTTGTTTAGTTGCTAAATCACGTCTGATTCTGTGAGACCGTGGATTGTAGCCCACCAGGGATTCTCCCGGCAAGAATACTGGACTGAGTTGCCACTTCCTTCTCCAGGGCATCTTTCTTTCCCAGGGATCGAAACCACGTCTCTTGCATTGCCGGCAGATTCTTTACGGCTGAGCCACTGGGGAAGCTCTGCAAGGTGCTAGCTCTCTCCTAATTTATAACTGCTCTCCTTTCAGGATGCAGAGGCAGAACGGAAGCACTTCACGCGGATGCATCATGAAGAATCATAGTGGATGCACCAATTTCCTCCGCCTATGCACACTCCGGCAACTCCGGCCACTGGGTTTTCTTGAGCCTGAGGAGCCATCGATTCCTAGAAGTGCACCAGTGAGGTGGGAATGGCATGTTTTTTGTAGAGGTTTCACAGCTCCCACAGGGTCACTCATACGATTTTCACAAGTATCCTGAGTGTGACCTCTGTACCTGGAGGCCAGCTCTGTGAGACTGGAGCATGCCTGGCGGAGTATGCCTGGCGGAGAGCACGGAGCCCAGCTGGGTTTCGACTTCCTTTTTTCTGCGCCGTGGGATCAGGTACCTTTTCTGGGGAGCCTCCTCCATTGGGCTTTCACCCGTGAGGTGAGATCTCCCCTTGCTGGCTCAGTACTGGCTTGTGGGGGATCTTCCCTGTGCAACTTCGCAAGCCCACCCCATCCTGTGGCTTGAGGAAGGCACTCTGTGCCCTGAGAGGTCGGCAGCCAAAGGAACCCTAACTGACTTTGGGAGGCATGGGCGGAAGTCTAAATCTGACTTGCTCAAAGGTTCCTTCCTCTGCTAACATGCATTAGGCTCTGAGTGTGCCTCTCCTGAATAACGGTGACCCCACAAGAGAAAAAAGGATTGGTACCTTCTGGTCATTAACTTTGTGCCCCATCCTACTGCCAGCTCTTTCCCTGAATGATCTCATTTACTCGCCCCTGGTGCGCTCTCAGGTAAGTACTATTATTACGCCGTTTTAAAGAGGAGGAAATAGAGGCTCCGTGGCTTGCTCAAGGTTCAGAGTTGATGAAGGGCAGGATAAAGGATTTTACTCATAGTTGCTTAACATCAGCTTCTGTGATTCTGAACTCTTCTCTTGCCCTTTGTGATAGATCGAATTATTGGCCCACTTCTTTATTACTCTCTGTACCTATGTCTTCTGTCAAGTGATTTATTTTTTAGGGCAGAGGGACGATGACGGTTGATCTTTTTAAAAGAATTGAGCTGTGGAGAATGCGGGCATCGATCCCACTACCTCTCACATGCTAAGTGAGCGCTCTACCGCTTGAGCTAATTCCCCAGCTGCTGGAGTGTGTGTGTGTGTTTAAAGCTCTTCCCATTAGAGAGGTGATGCCTCCGTCCTTGACTTTGGCCTTGGTCATGTGACTTGCTTTAGCCAGCGAGATGCCAATGAGATGGGGGCAAGAATGCTGTGGGGGTGGGGGGACCAGGGTTATGCATATGACTGATCTGGGAACATACATATCCCCAACAAAACTCTGTAAAACCTTTAAAATAAAGAATTAACAACAAAAAAAAAAGAATGGCTGTGAGCCAGCTGAAGCCAAAGCCTTGAGTGTTGGCGGTGCTTGGCTATCTGACATTTGGCCAGCGTCACTCCTTCCAGGGAGTGGATCTCCCATGAATGGGGCTCCAGCACGAGCACACGAAAGCAGATCTGAGCCTGAACTACAGCTAGAAGCAGCCGAGCCCAGCTGATTTGCTCAAGAGGAAAATCCTTATTCTTGCTGTGGTGTGTCTCTGGCAGGAGGTGGTTCCTCGTCTTCCTGCATTACTATTGGAATGGATGTCTGAAGGACAAACCTTATGGGTCAGGCTCCTGGCTCTGCAGCATCTGCCACAGTCCTGGGGCAGTTCGTGGGTGAGATGAGGTGGCAAATGCACCTCAGCCTCTCAGCACAGAGAGTCCGCGTGGACTCAGGCCCACGTCCTGGGTTTTAGCCCTGGTCCTGCCTGTTACGAGGCTGGGGGACTGTACCCAAACCCCTTGCCTTCTCTGTGTCTGTTTCCTCTTGCTTGAGTGAGGGGTTATGACAACGTCTCCTCCAGTCCCACCGTGCATGGGATTCCAGGTGACTGAGACATCGTGTTTTTAAAAAACAAAAAATTCTCTTCAGTGCTTCCATATAAAATGCGATGTTTCAGTGTTGCATTCTGAACTCTTCTCTTGCCCTTTGTGATAGATCGAATTATTGGCCCACTTCTTTATTACTCTCTGTACCTATGTCTTCTGTCAAGTGATTTATTTTTTAGGGCAGAGGGACGATGACGGTTGATCTTTTTAAAAGAATTGAGCTGTGGAGAATGCGGGCATCGATCCCACTACCTCTCACATGCTAAGTGAGCGCTCTACCGCTTGAGCTAATTCCCCAGCTGCTGGAGTGTGTGTGTGTGTTTAAAGCTCTTCCCATTAGAGAGGTGATGCCTCCGTCCTTGACTTTGGCCTTGGTCATGTGACTTGCTTTAGCCAGCGAGATGCCAATGAGATGGGGGCAAGAATGCTGTGGGGGTGGGGGGACCAGGGTTATGCATATGACTGATCTGGGAACATACATATCCCCAACAAAACTCTGTAAAACCTTTAAAATAAAGAATTAACAACAACAAAAAAAGAATGGCTGTGAGCCAGCTGAAGCCAAAGCCTTGAGTGTTGGCGGTGCTTGGCTATCTGACATTTGGCCAGCGTCACTCCTTCCAGGGAGTGGATCTCCCATGAATGGGGCGCCAGCACGAGCACACGAAAGCAGATCTGAGCCTGAACTACAGCTAGAAGCAGCCGAGCCCAGCTGATTTGCTCAAGAGGAAAATCCTTATTCTTGCTGTGGTGTGTCTCTGGCAGGAGGTGGTTCCTCGTCTTCCTGCATTACTATTGGAATGGATGTCTGAAGGACAAACCTTATGGGTCAGGCTCCTGGCTCTGCAGCATCTGCCACAGTCCTGGGGCAGTTCGTGGGTGAGATGAGGTGGCAAATGCACCTCAGCCTCTCAGCACAGAGAGTCCGCGTGGACTCAGGCCCACGTCCTGGGTTTTAGCCCTGGTCCTGCCTGTTACGAGGCTGGGGGACTGTACCCAAACTCCTTGCCTTCTCTGTGTCTGTTTCCTCTTGCTTGAGTGAGGGGTTATGACAACGTCTCCTCCAGTCCCACCGTGCATGGGATTCCAGGTGACTGAGACATCGTGTATAACTTTATATAACTTTATCTTGAAAGAGGGGAGAGGGAACTTCTCTTCCAGTTGCTTCCATATAAAATGGACAATAGGAGCTTAGATGTATCGAGTTCTTACCAAGGGCCAGGCCTGACTTTATGTTATAGTTTTAACATAAGACATTTAATATTATAAAGACACATAATTAAAAGAATGCAAAAAGGTAGCCCTTTCAAAAAAACTAAATCAAACTATACTATCAGACAATATAGACTTTTAAGCAAAAGGCATTATTAAAGATGAAAGCATTATTACATTTGCTCTAAAATGAAAACATTTACATGATAAATGAACAAATAGGCCTGATTTCAATCATTTTGCTAGGAATGGAATGATATAGTCCTCACCACAGCCCCCTGGAGGAGAACAGTGTTTATTATCATCCCCATTGTGTAGATAGAGAAACTGAGACTTAGAGAAATTAATTACAGAGGTTGCACAAGGAGCAAATGCTGCGGTCTGAGCCAGGTCCACTCTTGATCGCTACCCTGAGTCACCTGCCTCATGGGGGGCGCAAGGCTAAGTGGCTCCGGAGTGCCTGATGCACAGAAAGTATTCAGAACATCCTAGGAAAAGACCCAAGCAACACAAATCTAAGTCACCCGTGGAAACTGTACCCATTTCACAGCCTTTGGATCTTGCACACATAGGCCCGAGGTGGGCCTGGCAACCCACTCCAGTGTTCTTGCCTGGAGAATCCCAGGGACAGAGGAGCCTGGCGGGCTACAGGCCACGGGGTCACGCAGTCAGACATGACTGAAGCAACGGAGCACTCACGCACGCACGCATCAGCCCAGCGGGGAAGAGTGTCTATTTGCCTTTCTCTGCTTCTAAAGACAGAGAATTTGGTGGGGTTTTGCTCCACCTTTTTAATTTTAACGGCCAAGAGCAGCAGTGTGGCCTGTCATCCGTGACAGTGAACGGGCTCAGGGGCAGACCTGAAGATAAGTGCTGTAATCAGTCCCGGGTCCTTAAAAAAAAGTTGTTAGACGGTGGCTGGTCCACAGCAGATGCCCTGTCGAGGGTACGTGGCCTGCAGCTGAGATCTGGGTTCTCTCTCTGGCTCCACCATAGGCATGAGAGAGAAAACTTCCCGAGAGAAAGATCTGTCGTTTCATGGGGGTGGAGCCAGAACAAGGAGATGGCACAGTGGTGTGGCCTGATGGAGGGGCAGGAAGGAGGCAGATCTCTGCCATTTCTAAGTGTCCCTGGGGACCATCCTTCCCAGCGTGGGGAGTCTCAGAGTTTCTGGGTCAGACAGTGAGCTGGGAAGGACTCATATTCAGAAGCTAATTAGTTTAAGCTGTCATATCATAGGAATGATAGTGTATCGAATAACTAGTACCTCCAGAAAATAAACAGCCCCACTGGAATCAGACTAATGCTGAAATGAAGAGAGGTGAAAGAAAAATAAAGTGTGATTTATGGGTCAGTTTCTCTTTATTACCCCAGGCACGTGTTTGCTCCTTTGTTCATTCATTTTTTTTTCAACGAATTTTTTTGAAGTGGACCATTTTTAAAGTTTTTATTGAGTTTGTTACAATATTTTTGTTTTATGTTTTGTTTTTTGACCCAGAAGTATGTGAGATTGTAGCCTCTGATCGGGGTTGAACATGCACCCCCTGCACCAGAATTCATTCTTATTCTCATTCATTCAACTGGTGTGAGATCATGCAATTATAGACTAGGTGCATCTAGTCTTCTTGCCCGGAGAATTCCCATGGACAGAGGAGCCTGACGGGCTACAGTCCACGGGGTCACACAGAGTCTGACGTGACTGAAGTGACTACGCAGCAGCAGCAGCCAGGTTAGAAAGGGTAATTTACTTCGTCGTTGTTGTTCAGTTGCTAAGTCAAGTCTGACTTGTTGGGCCGCCATGGACTGCAGCATGCCAGGCTTCTCTGTCCTCCACTATCTCCCGGTGCTTGTTCGAACTCATGTCCAGTGAGTTGGTGATGCCATCCAACCATTTTAAACCCATGGACTGTAGCTCACCAGGCTCCTCTGGCCATGGAGTTCTCCTGACAAGAATGCTGGAGTGGGTAGCCATCCCTTCTCCAGCGGATCTTTCTGACCCAGGGATCAAACCCAGATCTCCCGGATGGTGGGCAGATTCTTTACCATCTGAGCCACCAGGGAAGCCCCGTTTGCTTCATTCAGTCTATCAGTTCATCCGGAAAGAGCCTCACAGACACATCCAGATTCAATATCTGACCAAATATTTGGGGACCCCATGACTCAATCGAGTTGACATAAAATGAACCCTCCCAGTTGTGAAAAGAACTGTTTGTTAATTGCTGTGGGCAGTGGTGTGGCCTGATGGAGGGGCAGGAAGGAGGCAGATCTCTGCCATTTCTAAGTGTCCCTGGGGACCATCCTTCCCAGCGTGGGGAGTCTCAGAGTTTCTGGGTCAGACAGTGAGCTGGGAAGGACTCATATTCAGAAGCTAATTAGTTTAAGCTGTCATATCATAGGAATGATAGTGTATCGAATAACTAGTACCTCCAGAAAATAAACAGCCCCACTGGAATCAGACTAATGCTGAAATGAAGAGAGGTGAAAGAAAAATAAAGTGTGATTTATGGGTCAGTTTCTCTTTATTACCCCAGGCACGTGTTTGCTCCTTTGTTCATTCATTTTTTTTTCAACGAATTTTTTTGAAGTGGACCATTTTTAAAGTTTTTATTGAGTTTGTTACAATATTTTTGTTTTATGTTTTTGTTTTTTGACCCAGAAGTATGTGAGATTGTAGCCTCTGATCGGGGTTGAACATGCACCCCCTGCACCAGAATTCATTCTTATTCTCATTCATTCAACTGGTGTGAGATCATGCAATTATAGACTAGGTGCATCTAGTCTTCTTGCCCGGAGAATTCCCATGGACAGAGGAGCCTGACGGGCTACAGTCCACGGGGTCACACAGAGTCTGACGTGACTGAAGTGACTACGCAGCAGCAGCAGCCAGGTTAGAAAGGGTAATTTACTTCGTCGTTGTTGTTCAGTTGCTAAGTCAAGTCTGACTTGTTGGGCCGCCATGGACTGCAGCATGCCAGGCTTCTCTGTCCTCCACTATCTCCCGGTGCTTGTTCGAACTCATGTCCAGTGAGTTGGTGATGCCATCCAACCATTTTAAACCCATGGACTGTAGCTCACCAGGCTCCTCTGGCCATGGAGTTCTCCTGACAAGAATGCTGGAGTGGGTAGCCATCCCTTCTCCAGCGGATCTTTCTGACCCAGGGATCAAACCCAGATCTCCCGGATGGTGGGCAGATTCTTTACCATCTGAGCCACCAGGGAAGCCCCGTTTGCTTCATTCAGTCTATCAGTTCATCCGGAAAGAGCCTCACAGACACATCCAGATTCAATATCTGACCAAATATTTGGGGACCCCATGACTCAATCGAGTTGACACATAAAATGAACCCTCCCAGTTGTGAAAAGAACTGTTTGTTAATTGTGGGCTGTGGTTGTCCAAGTGAAAGGTCGTAGGGGTCCAAGGAAGGGTAGCATTGGGAGAAACAGAATGGAGAAGACATCTGGGGGAATTAGAGGCAAGTCAACAGATCTTCCCAGTGAGATGCATGGAGACAGATGAAGAAGGGGTGAGATTTGCAGTTTATGGAGTCAGGTAATTGTTGGTGGAAGTTTGCTGTTGCCATAAAAAGAACTATTTTAAGGCCAAAAGAATGATTTAAGGAGCAGAACATAATGGTCAGTCTTCAGTAGGGTGATCACCAGCCTGGCTTGTCCAGTCAACTCCTAGGACTAGACCTGTGGTCCTGATGTCCCACTTGCCTAGTTACTGTCTGTTCCCGACACATGTGTGTCCCATTGTCGATGGTTAAGTATTGTTACCTCCAGTTGTCAGGCAGATGGCCTTTGAGCGGCCCACATACTCCTCACAGTTGGCAAAGGTGGCTTATTGTCTAACTTTTATCCTTCCAACTATAATCAAAACCCACGCTTATGGTCTTTTTAAAACTTATCTATTTATTTATTTATTTGACATTTTGGCCTCTTTTCTTGGTGTTATATCTGTTTTCATCGATGTTAATTCTTCAGCCTGCGTGGGCCTCCCATCGCAGTGGCCTCTCTGGTTGCAGAGCACCAGCTCCGGGTACATGCCACACCAGTCCATGGCACACCAGTACTTGGGCACACCAGTCCATCCAGTCCATGGCACATGGGATCTTCCCGGGCCAGGGATTGAACTGGTGCCCCTTGCACTGCAAGGCGGACTCTTTAGCCACTGGACCACCAGGGAAGCCCTAAAATGTATTTATTTTTAATGGAAGAATAATTGCTTTACAGTATTGTATTGGTTTCTGCCAAACATCAGCATGAATCGGCCATAGGTTGATGCCTCTGTTCTCTCCCTCTTGAACATCCCTCCTACCTCCTGCCCCATCCCAGCCTTCCCGCTTGTTACCAAGCCATGGACTGAGTTCCCTGAGTCATACAGCAAATTCCCATTGGCTGTCTATTTTACATATGGTAATGCGTGTTTCCATGTTACTCTCTCCGTATAGCCCACCCTCTGCTCTTCCAAAAAGGGTCTTGATGCAAGTGACACCCCGAACAGCTGAACCATTAGTGTTGAGTTGTTCCAGAAACTACCATCTGCCAGCACTACCCTGAGCACAGGGTGGGTGGTGAGCTCCAGTGGTGAATGGGACCCAGCCCTTGCATCTGGGGAATGCTGTCCTGGGGAATACAGACAAGTGAGCAGATAATTAGAGCGCAGGGTGATTAGAGTTGTGAGAGAAGTAACACAGTGACTCCGGAAGCCCCACCCAGAAGCCTTTTTATCAGTGGCCATTGCTGCGGGCAAGTCTCTCCTAGGTGTTCAATATGAATTAATGAGCAGTAATTGAGCACCGGGTCCCCCCACCCCACCCCCGCTCTCATGCTTTCTGCCTGCAGTCCCTCCTTTGCACAGCCACCAAGAGAGAGCCATTTAGAACAGAAAGCTGAAGAGACCGCTGTTTCTTCCAGTGTCCCCATGCCTCCCGTGATATGAGACGGGCATCTAAGTCTTTCCTCATGTCCTCTCCTCCCAGCACTGGCCCGGGAGACCTCTCTGAGCACTCTCGCCTTGCTAGTGGAGTGCAGATAGAGCGCCCTCCTTCTACAAGGCCTTGGAGTTAAGCCCCCATGGGCAAAACGGGCGCGCAAATGAAGAATGGCTGAACCATTAAGTAGCGAATTCCCTGTCACTGGAGGTGTGCAAAGAGAAGATGCCTGATGGAAATAGTTTAGAAAGAACTGAACCTTTAAAAGAGAATACTCTATGCTCGTTCAGTGGCTAAGTTGTGTCTGACTCTTTGTGACCTCAGGGACGATGGCACACCAGGCTCCTCTACCCTCCACTCTCTCCTGGAGTTTGCTCAAACTCATGCTCTACTAGTTGAACTTAGAAGTCCCTTTTTTTTCCCCCCAATTTTTGGTTGCACAGCCTGGCATGAGGGATCTTAGTTCCCCAACCAGGGATCAAACCAGTGCCTCCTGCAATCAAAACACAGAGTCTGAACCGCTAGACCTTTAGGAAATTCCCTAAGGTCCTTTTTAATGCTATTCTATGCTAAAGATCTCTTGCTTATACATGGGAGCAGTTCTTCCTTCCTGTCTCCCCAATTCTCCCCCAGAGCGGGAATAAGGACTGATCTAAACTGAGTCTGCTCTCAGGGCCTCAGCAGGTCATGGAGCAGTGGCCAGAGTCACAGGGCTGGCTCACCCTTCGGCACATTATTTCTCCAGGCTGGAGAAAGGGCTATGGAGCCCAGGGCTCGTGGACTGGGTTGCCATCTGCTCTCTCTCTTCTATATCATTTATCAGATTCACACAGAGTGAATCTTACTGTGTACCTTACTGTGTGCAAGGTACCATTCTGAATGTTTTCCAAACATTAACACAAGTAACCAAGTAAATTCAAGTAAAAAACAAAATCTCTAGATGGTAGCTACTGTTATTATCCTCATTTTCCAGAGGAGGAAACTCAAGACAGAAAGGTGGAGGAGCTTGCCCAGGATTACCTGCTTTGTCAGTGATGAGTCAGGAATTGAATCCAGGCAGTCTACTAGAACTAGACAATGCTTTGCACCACTGTAGCCGCGCCATCTCCATTTTTCTCCCCAGAGCTTCCATTTTTAATGTCTTTCTGGTGATTAGATTGGGTCTCATTGGAGAATGAGTATCTCCCTTTCTCTAAACACCTCCAGTCCCTGCCACGGGCTTATTTTGTCGGCCTTTGGAACTAGGCAGGGCTCCTCTCTGTGTGTTGTGTTCTCTGACATGGCACTAGCTGAGAGACTGGCCCTGGATTGTAGGAGACCCAGAGAGAGACTGTGGATGACTCCATGAAGCAGACTGACCTTCTCTTATAGAGGTAATGCCTCCTCACCCTGGACATTTCGAATGAATGAATGACCATTCCCTTGGGAAGTTTTGCTTGACTACCTTCCCTGTCCTGCCCTCAGGATGCTAGTCAGGCTAGGCTTGGTTACGCTGCAGTAACAACCAACCTTAGAATCTCAGCAGGCCATCATAGTTAAAGTGTATTTCTCAGTCGTGTCAAGTCATTTATATATTCAGACAGTCTGCAGAGCCTTGCTTCTTCACGAGTGACTCCAAGTTATTTCATCTTGTGGCTCCACATGCTCAACACATTTACCTCCAGGGGGCAATGAGAGGCTGGAGAATCATGGACAGGTGTTTCGATGGGTTATCGACACATATATTTTTGGCCAGAATCAGCCATGTGACCCCAGTGGGCTGGGAAGTTAATCTCCTGAATTCCTGGGGAGGGTGAGTACTAGTAACATTCTCCACGCTAGACCAAGTTTCCTTCTAATTCCTCTTATGTTCAATGCATCTTTCTTTTGAATATCAGTTTGCAATTACACACTTGTGTGATTATATGATGTCCAGCTTTTCCCCAGTCTCTACTGGAATATAATTTAGGATGTTGCTTATTGTTACATGAGTGGATGGCTGGATAGATGGTTGGATCTTGGATGGACAGATGGACAGTTGGCTGGCTGGATACATGGTTGGGTGGTCAGATGGATGGATGGTTGGATGAATGAAATGGTTGTGAGCCCTTTGTATAAAGGTGACATAATTCACACTTAAGCATTACTCGGATTTACCTGATATTTCCTTCCAAGTTTCAGAACTAATATAATCCTAAGAAGGGTTAATTAAGATTTCCTAAGGGATTTAACATCTGAGATCTTTCAGGGAATTCATGATTGTTTGGTGTTAAAGTTGCGACTAAAATCCCTAGGAAAAGTTGTAATTCCCTGAACTGGGACCCTGATTCTTTTTCCATTCCCAGGCTTGCTGACCTCTGGCCCTCACCATGGCTGAGAAGGGTAACGGGAGTATGTGAAGCTGTGTCTAGGCGATGCTCCTTGCCTTAGTCATAGGATCACTGCAGCTTCCTTAGCGCATCATATCTGAGCATAGATGAGAATTTAAGAAACCTTAGGACATGAGCAGAAAATGTGCCCACAACACCAAAACAGTACATGTGTCTGCTTTCTTTGACGGCTGGGGAGGAGCTGGGGCCCACTCCAGAGGAGAGATGGCTTTTCAGTTTATTCTAAGGGGGGTACCTTTCAGACGGTGGAAAAAGATGCTAATCTGTCATAATCCCTTTTCGTTTTAGCCACTGTTCTTTTTTATTTTATTTTATTTTGGGGGGGGCAGGACACTTCTATTGGTCTTTCATTTATCTATTTTCATCCATCTTTGTTCTTTGGCCCGTGTGGGCCTCCCATTGCGGTGGCCTCTGTTGTCGCAGAGCACCGGCTCTGCGCGCATGCGCTCCAGAGCTCCGGCTCAGTAGTTGGACACATCGGTCCAGCCACTCCGCGGCACGTGGGATCTTCCCAGGCCAGGGATCAAACCGGCGCCCCTTGCACTGCAAGGCCGTGTCCTTACCCACTGGACCACCAGGGAAGCCCCCCCTTTTCGTTTTAGGATTGAAGGTTTCTCTCCCACATCACCTGACTTCCATTTAAATAATCTAGTTGGTTCTGTAGCTCTGACACTAAGAAATAACCCCAGAAAATGACCTAGAATTAGTCCCAATAGTTCTGCCGATTGACTGCCACATCTCCTCCGTCTGCTGTCCCACTGGAAACGTGGCTCCCCTCGTCCTGTCTTTACTAAGGAGATTTGGGGACCTACGTGCTCGGCTCACAAATGCCTTTTCTCTGCTCTTGCTTTTCACCTCTTTTCCTGGAGGCAATGGATGCCATATGGTGGGTTTACCATTTTTGAAGTTTCTTTCCCAAGGAATATTAATCCTAAGAAGGGTTAATTAAGATTTCCTAAGGGATTTAACATCTGAGATCTTTCAGGGAATTCATGATTGTTTGGTGTTAAAGTTGCGACTAAAATCCCTAGGAAAAGTTGTAATTCCCTGAACTGGGACCCTGATTCTTTTTCCATTCCCAGGCTTGCTGACCTCTGGCCCTCACCATGGCTGAGAAGGGTAACGGGAGTATGTGAAGCTGTGTCTAGGCGATGCTCCTTGCCTTAGTCATAGGATCACTGCAGCTTCCTTAGCGCATCATATCTGAGCATAGATGAGAATTTAAGAAACCTTAGGACATGAGCAGAAAATGTGCCCACAACACCAAAACAGTACATGTGTCTGCTTTCTTTGACGGCTGGGGAGGAGCTGGGGCCCACTCCAGAGGAGAGATGGCTTTTCAGTTTATTCTAAGGGGGGTACCTTTCAGACGGTGGAAAAAGATGCTAATCTGTCATAATCCCTTTTCGTTTTAGCCACTGTTCTTTTTTATTTTATTTTATTTTGGGGGGGGCAGGACACTTCTATTGGTCTTTCATTTATCTATTTTCATCCATCTTTGTTCTTTGGCCCGTGTGGGCCTCCCATTGCGGTGGCCTCTGTTGTCGCAGAGCACCGGCTCTGCGCGCATGCGCTCCAGAGCTCCGGCTCAGTAGTTGGACACATCGGTCCAGCCACTCCGCGGCACGTGGGATCTTCCCAGGCCAGGGATCAAACCGGCGCCCCTTGCACTGCAAGGCCGTGTCCTTACCCACTGGACCACCAGGGAAGCCCCCCCTTTTCGTTTTAGGATTGAAGGTTTCTCTCCCACATCACCTGACTTCCATTTAAATAATCTAGTTGGTTCTGTAGCTCTGACACTAAGAAATAACCCCAGAAAATGACCTAGAATTAGTCCCAATAGTTCTGCCGATTGACTGCCACATCTCCTCCGTCTGCTGTCCCACTGGAAACGTGGCTCCCCTCGTCCTGTCTTTACTAAGGAGATTTGGGGACCTACGTGCTCGGCTCACAAATGCCTTTTCTCTGCTCTTGCTTTTCACCTCTTTTCCTGGAGGCAATGGATGCCATATGGTGGAGCTGCTGAAAAGGTACGAAGGGGTCATGGGGGTAACAGGAAATACCAGGGAAAAACAAGAATTGGTGAGTATTTAAAATTATCACCCACATCATTAGCTATTACGGTAATTGTTATTACTATAATCACTATAGACATACTGAGTTATGGATTCTTTTATTAATAACTGAACTCCCTTCACCTTGTGCCCCGCCTATCCAAATAATGCCCATTTAATTAAGGCTTAGCTTTTGCTTTACGGCCTCAAAAATATTTCCTGACCTCCAGCGCACACGTTTCCTGCCCCCTCTCAGCTCCTGTCCTGACGACCCTCTGATACAGATAAATGTATAGTTCTAATGCACTTTTCTTTTTTTTTTTTTAAGATTTATTTATTTATTTATTTTGGGCGGGTTTTAGGGTTAGGGAGGGAGGGGAGCGGGCAGGCCACTTCTATTGGTCTTTCATTTCTCTATTTTCAGCCGTCTTTTTACCTTGGCTCCTGTGGGCCCCCCATCGCGGTGGCCTCCATTGTCGCAGAGCGCTGGCTCTGGGCGCATGCGCTTCAGAGCTCCGGCTCAGTAATTGGACACATTGGTCCAGCCACTCCGCGGCACTTGGGATCCTCCCAGGCCAGGGATCGAACCGGCGCCCCCTGCACTGCAAGGCGGTGTCCCTACCCACTGGGCCACCAGGGGAAGCCCCTAATGCACTTTTCATGTGTATCGTTTCTATCTCAATTTTACTTTCTTATTCTAATAATCTATTGCTACCCTCCCCAAATGAGCACAGAATGTATTCGTCCTATTATGCTGGTAGAGTTTTGGTGTCAGGAGTTAGGAAAGAGTAGAACTGAGATGGTTTGTCTCTATACCACAATGCTTAGGGTCTCTTCTGGGAAGACCCCCTCTCCCACCAAGGGTAGCAATGACTCAGTAACTGGGGCAGGAAGGACACGGAAATGTGCTTACTCCCGAGTATTGGCTGGAACGCCTGCTCTCAGCCTCTCCACGTGGATGGGGCTCCCTCCTGTCACGGCAGCCTTAGACGTCTTACGGGACATCTCAGGGCTCCGAAGGTGCATGACCCAGGGAACCAGGCAGAAGCTGTCACCTATGATGAGCTAGCCAGAATGTCACAGATCACCACTTGAAGTCCCAAGCCTGCTCAGTTTCAGGGTGAGGAGAAACAGACCCCCCCCCCCTCAGTAAAATGAATGTCAAAGACACAGTGTCTGAGCGTTTGGGGTGGGAGGTATTGTTACAGCCATTGTTGGAAAGTATCATCTAGCCCTCATTACGGTAATTGTTATTACTATAATCACTATAGACATACTGAGTTATGGATTCTTTTATTAATAACTGAACTCCCTTCACCTTGTGCCCCGCCTATCCAAATAATGCCCATTTAATTAAGGCTTAGCTTTTGCTTTACGGCCTCAAAAATATTTCCTGACCTCCAGCGCACACGTTTCCTGCCCCCTCTCAGCTCCTGTCCTGACGACCCTCTGATACAGATAAATGTATAGTTCTAATGCACTTTTCTTTTTTTTTTTTTAAGATTTATTTATTTATTTATTTTGGGCGGGTTTTAGGGTTAGGGAGGGAGGGGAGCGGGCAGGCCACTTCTATTGGTCTTTCATTTCTCTATTTTCAGCCGTCTTTTTACCTTGGCTCCTGTGGGCCCCCCATCGCGGTGGCCTCCATTGTCGCAGAGCGCTGGCTCTGGGCGCATGCGCTTCAGAGCTCCGGCTCAGTAATTGGACACATTGGTCCAGCCACTCCGCGGCACTTGGGATCCTCCCAGGCCAGGGATCGAACCGGCGCCCCCTGCACTGCAAGGCGGTGTCCCTACCCACTGGGCCACCAGGGGAAGCCCCTAATGCACTTTTCATGTGTATCGTTTCTATCTCAATTTTACTTTCTTATTCTAATAATCTATTGCTACCCTCCCCAAATGAGCACAGAATGTATTCGTCCTATTATGCTGGTAGAGTTTTGGTGTCAGGAGTTAGGAAAGAGTAGAACTGAGATGGTTTGTCTCTATACCACAATGCTTAGGGTCTCTTCTGGGAAGACCCCCTCTCCCACCAAGGGTAGCAATGACTCAGTAACTGGGGCAGGAAGGACACGGAAATGTGCTTACTCCCGAGTATTGGCTGGAACGCCTGCTCTCAGCCTCTCCACGTGGATGGGGCTCCCTCCTGTCACGGCAGCCTTAGACGTCTTACGGGACATCTCAGGGCTCCGAAGGTGCATGACCCAGGGAACCAGGCAGAAGCTGTCACCTATGATGAGCTAGCCAGAATGTCACAGATCACCACTTGAAGTCCCAAGCCTGCTCAGTTTCAGGGTGAGGAGAAACAGACCCCCCCCCCCCTCAGTAAAATGAATGTCAAAGACACAGTGTCTGAGCGTTTGGGGTGGGAGGTATTGTTACAGCCATTGTTGGAAAGTATCATCTGCCCCAGTCTGAAATCTAGTCCCTCTAGAATGGGGACTGTGACAACTTTCTTTGAATCTTTTCCAGATCTATTATACAGTTTCTTTTTAAAAGAGTAATCTTTTTCATTCAAAATGGATTCATTAATGTTTGGCTGCAGTGGGTCTTCATTGCTGATCACAGGCTTTCTCTAGTTATGGTGAGTGGGGGCTGCACTCTAATTATGGCGCGCAGGCTTCTCATGGCGGTGGCTTCTCTTGTGGCTTAGCTGCTCCGCGGCATGTAGGGTCTTTCTAGACCAGGGACTGAACCTGTGTCCTCTACATGGGTGGGCAGATTCTTAACCACTGGGTCACCGGGGACATCCCTACCATGGTATCTTGAAAATAATAATACATGCTTAGCTATATTTATTCATTGATAAACTGGTCTGTGATGGAAGCAGCCACGTGACTATTATGGGTTAAGACAGTCAGAGTTGAATAGCATTTTAAGATGGACAAATCACTCATATATATGCATCCTTCAAATATCATTTAAATATCACAAAAGCCCTGCCCAGGAGGACTTGGTAGCCTCATTCATGAGTTCACAGAGGCCTCAGAGTGTTTAGACAACTCGTGTGATGTCAGCACCACTGGGGAAGGGCGTATTTGAATCCAGAATCTGCCTCGCTGGGTAGGACTCCTCCTCACGTAGAGTGGCAGATGCCCAGTGGAAACATGGGAGGTAAATAAGACTCTCCAAATATTTGTCTGGAAGATTTTGCCAGTCTGAATCTAGCATCCAGCCGGCGACTTCCTGCTGTGCCCCTGGCCAGAAGGCTGCATCAGGAAAGGACTCCAAGTTCAGTGTCGAAAACCAGGCTCCTGCTCCCCGAAGATGGTTGGCAAATGGTCTCTGAACAAACGTGTCTTGTGCCACGCTGGGTCGGTTTCACAAGTACATACAATAACAACAGACTCAAAGACATACACAAGCACAAGCCTGTAATCGCCACGGAGCTGGGCAGGCGCGGGGGAAGGACGGCAGCTTCGGATGCCTTGGTCCCGCCTATTTTCTTTGCCGGCAATTCCAGCGCTCCGGCCATCTGTTCCTTGTTGTGGGTGGTTAAGTGAAATGGGCTGCCAATACAAATAGCCCCACTTGAGGTTTGTTTGCATAAATTGTTTTGAAAGCTTCATGATGAATTTTCAGGATTACTTGCCGTGGTAGGGACCTCAGTGGAGGCGGAAATATAAATTTAGAGATGCCAGTTGGAATCTATTAATTTGCCTGCAGTCTATTACCCTAGCTCTGCTGCTTTACTGACTGTGTGACCTTGGGCCAGTGAATTAACCTCTCTGGACTTTAGGTTCTCCTCATCTGCTCCATAGGAGGCAAAGAGCATAGTAGCTACCTTACGGGATTATGAGTTGGAAACAAGAGGATACATATAAAATGCGGAGCCCAGGGATTGGCAGGTGGTGTGTGTTTCATAATTGAGGGCTTCCCTGGTGGTCCAGTGGGTAAGGACACCACCTTGCAGTGCAAGGGGCGCCGGTTCGATCCCTGACCTGGGAAGATCCCACGTGCCGTGGAGCGGCTGGACCGATGTGTCCAAATACCAAGCCGGAGCTCTGGAGCGCATGCGCCCAGAGCCAGTGCTCTGCAGCGACAGAGGCCACCGCGATGGGAGGCCCACACAGGCCAAAGAACAAAGATGGAAATAAATGAAAGACCAAGAGAAGTGGCCAAACAAACAAAAAAATAGATCTCATAATTGATTAAAGTCCTTTTGCTGAAATGAGAGGAAACACAGCTGCATCAGACAGCCTTTGGGGTGTGCCCTGGCTAGCTGACTTGTTATCTGGGTGACCTTGGGAGAGAGATATTTTCATTCTGAGTTTCGTTTTTAAAATGAGGGAATAGGATGCATAAGTGATGATGAAGACCACTCAAGGCACCATATGCAAAGCACGTAGCTCTATGTCAAATGGTGACATCGGCTGCCATTGTTGTTATCCCATGATGACTCAGCAGGGAAGATAAGGACTACGGCTTGCATATATTCAGCTGGTCAAGGAAGAAGACACACAGAGTGAAGGCGTCAGGTAGAGAGATGCCATGGACCATGATTTCCAGCTGCCAAATGTTGCAAACCTTGAGCCGGAGGCTTGCTCGCCCTGGGTTGTTAAGTATCTCGGGGAATAGATCAGGGGAATCCCAAGGGAAATTGTTCATTTGGGGCTGCTTCTCTGGGGCTAGGAGAGAAAAAGAGACAGAAACAGGAAAGAGAGAGAAGTACCAGAGCACCAGACCTCAGAAGAACACAGAAAGAAAAAGCTAAACAGCAATGGAAAGGCGAAGAAATATGGAGTCCAAGAGATACGGAGGAGAAGGAGATAGAAACGGAGAGAAACGGGGCTTTCCTGGGGCTCAGGGATAAAGAATCTGCCTGCCAATGCGGGAGACATGGGTTTGACCCCTGGTCCAGAAAGATTCCATATGCCATGGAGCAACTAAGCCACAACTATTGAGCCTGTGTTCCAGAGCCCGGGAACCACAACCCCTGAAACCCAAGCACCCTAGCATCTGTCCTCAGCCACTTGAGGGGCCATAATGGGAAGCCCATACGCTGCAAGTAGCCCCTGCTTGCCGCACCTAGAGAAAAGCCCACACAGCAGCGAAGACCCAGAACAGCCAACAAATAGACAAACAGACTAAAACTAAAATTATTAGAAAAAGAGAAATGGAAGACAGACTCAGAGAAGACAGAGAAGGTGAGACAGGGACTGAGACAGAGACATGGAGCAACAGAGACAATCTACAGAGAGACAGGAAGAGAGACACATACAGAGAATGAAAAAGTCAGAGAGTAGGAGAGATGGAGAGAGAAATAGAGACGAGGAGAGAAAGCAGGAGCCCGGCCCCCAAAGGGGAGGGGGCAGAGGGCCATAGAAGTGACTTATTTCATTCTGAGTTTCGTTTTAAAATGAGAATAGGATGCATAAGTGATGATGAAGGCCACTCAAGGCACCATATGCAAAGCACGTAGCTCTATGTCAAATGGTGACATCGGCTGCCATTGTTGTTATCCCATGATGACTCAGCAGGGAAGATAAGGACTACGGCTTGCATATATTCAGCTGGTCAAGGAAGAAGACACACAGAGTGAAGGCGTCAGGTAGAGAGATGCCATGGACCATGATTTCCAGCTGCCAAATGTTGCAAACCTTGAGCCGGAGGCTTGCTCGCCCTGGGTTGTTAAGTATCTCGGGGAATAGATCAGGGGAATCCCAAGGGAAATTGTTCATTTGGGGCTGCTTCTCTGGGGCTAGGAGAGAAAAAGAGACAGAAACAGGAAAGAGAGAGAAGTACCAGAGCACCAGACCTCAGAAGAACACAGAAAGAAAAAAGCTAAACAGCAATGGAAAGGCGAAGAAATATGGAGTCCAAGAGATACGGAGGAGAAGGAGATAGAAACGGAGAGAAACGGGGCTTTCCTGGGGGCTCAGGGATAAAGAATCTGCCTGCCAATGCGGGAGACATGGGTTTGACCCCTGGTCCAGAAAGATTCCATATGCCATGGAGCAACTAAGCCACAACTATTGAGCCTGTGTTCCAGAGCCCGGGAACCACAACCCCTGAAACCCAAGCACCCTAGCATCTGTCCTCAGCCACTTGAGGGGCCATAATGGGAAGCCCATACGCTGCAAGTAGCCCCTGCTTGCCGCACCTAGAGAAAAGCCCACACAGCAGCGAAGACCCAGAACAGCCAACAAATAGACAAACAGACTAAAACTAAAATTATTAGAAAAAGAGAAATGGAAGACAGACTCAGAGAAGACAGAGAAGGTGAGACAGGGACTGAGACAGAGACATGGAGCAACAGAGACAATCTACAGAGAGACAGGAAGAGAGACACATACAGAGAATGAAAAAGTCAGAGAGTAGGAGAGATGGAGAGAGAAATAGAGACGAGGAGGAGAGAAAGCAGGGAGAGGCCCAGGGCTACCCCTATTTCTCACAGGGAGCAGGGCGTGCACACGCAGGGACCATAAGAAGTGGCAGCGGCCCCCATCTTGTCCTCAGGACACCAGCTGCTGATCAGCCCTCAGCCTGGCAGACTGGTAGGGCCTTCCCAACTCCCAGGGGCCTGACCAGTTCTTTCATCTTCTGGTTCCACGGTCCCTTCTCATAAATGCAGACCAGGAGGCTGCCCAGATGGAGCGAAGGGCCAGGGCTTGTGGCTGTGCCCATCGAAGCATTTCTGCCAATGACAGGTAAATTGTCAGGGCCTCTGTTCTTCATTTACATCACAGACGTGAGAGCCTCTGACGACCTCCCCCAAAAGAAAGCCAGCTGCCCCCCAATCTCATCCACTATGCTTTTTGCTTCATTTCAGACGGTCTCCTGACTTTCAACTCCAACCTGCCCGTCTGCCTTGACAGGCTATAGTGCCTAATGATATTTTATTGTGCAATTTCACCAAACCCTAGAGTTTTGCACTTATTTTAAGCTAATGGACTAAATCTGGACCCATTTGCTGAAACAAGCCCTCTTTTAGTAAGGAGTAGAGTGGTTACACATAAATCAGGATTTCAGGTGAAATATGAGGTTTCTACTGCATCTAACCAAGCAACAAGCCATTCTTTTCTGTGATTGGTACGGCAGCTGACACAAGACATGTTTGAAGCTTGCTTTCCTACTGGGAGGGATATGCAGCAAACTATTTTTGCCCAATGCCTTCAGTCACCTGATAAATGTTTGCTGAGCTTCTGTTGTGTGTAAGTCCCTGAGGCATGGGCATGCGTGCATGCTAAGACACTTCAGTCATGTCCAACTGTTTGCAACCCCATGGACTGAAGTCTGCCAGTCTCCTCTGACCATGGGATTCTCCAGGCAAGGATACTAGAGTTGGTTGCCATGTTCACCTCCAAGGGATCTCCCTGATCTAGGAATCAAACTCACGTCTCCCACGGCTCCTGCACTGCAGGCTGATACTTTACTGTTGGGCCACCGCGGAAGCCCCTTCCTTGAGGTGTATGCAAGTGAAAGGCATGATCCAAAGGGGATTGCATGCTGGGTGGAAATAGGGTTGGAGAAGGACGGACTCAGGGCCTTCAAGGTGGAGCAGAAGGCACAGTTCTGCGGCTATTCCCGGACAAGTGAATACATGCTCAGCTTTGTGGAGATGTGGCTTGGAGGGTAAAGCCTCACATTTGGAGAAGAGTTTAGAGCAGCAGCTCTCAGCCAGAGAGGATTTTGCCCTCGAGAGGACCCATAACCGTGGGAACATTTTCAGTTGCTGAATCTGGGAGGATGGGGTGTCAGGGACGCTGCTGAACATGGTTCCTTCAATGTACAGGACCGCTCTCCATAACACAGATGACCTGATCTAGAAAGTCCACAGTTCAGGACTGCCCCAGTGGTCCAGTGGTTAAGAGTCTGCCTTGCAATGCCGGGAATGTGGGTTTGATTCCTGGTGGGGGAATGGAGATTCCATGAGCTGAAGAGCAACTAAACTCATATACTTCAACGACTGAGCCCCAGCACCACAGCTAGAGAGTTCATGTGCCGCAATGAACGATCCTGCAGGACGCCACAGATTCTGAGTGCTAAGATTCTAAATAAATGCATATATATTTTAAAAATGTCAATGGCTCGGCTATCAAGAAAGCCTGCTTTATTTTTATTTTTTGTGTTGTGATTTTGTTTTCTTAATTTTTTTATTGAAGTGTAGGTGACTTACCATATTACAGTAGTTTCAGGTCTACAAAACAGATTCAATATTTTTATAGATCACATTCCATTAAAGTTATTTTAAAATGTTGGCTATGTAGTCTGTGCTGGACTGTATATCTTGTAGCTTATTTGTTGTATGCATAGTGCTTTGTACCTCTTAATCCCTCACCCCTTCTTTCTCCTCTCTGATCCCCCTCCTCACTGATAACCACTAAGTTGTTCCCTCTGTAAATTTTTTTCTGTTTTGTTATATTCTGTAGTTTCATTTTTTATATTCCACGAGTCATAGCATAGAGCATTTGTCTTTCTCTGTCTGACTTACTTCACTAAGCGTAATATCCTCGTAATATCCTCCAGGTTCATCCATGTTTCTGTAAATGGCAAATTTTCATTCTTTCAAATGGCTGAGTAATATTCCATTGTATATATGAACCACATCTTCTTTATCCATTCATCTGTTGATGGACAGAGGTTGCTTCCATATCTTAGCAATTGTAAATAATGCTGCTATGAGTATGGTAGTGCATGTATCTTTTTAAATTTGTGTTTTCATTTTCTTTGCATATGTAGCTTGAAGTGGAATTGCTGGATCATGTTGTAACTCTATTTTCAGTTGTTTTTTTTTTTTAATTGTGGCCTCTTTTATTAATTTTTTATAAATTTATTTTCATCCATCTTTACTCTTCGGCCTGTATGGGCCTGCCATAGCAGTGGCCCCTCTCGCCGCAGAGCACCGGCTTTGGGTACATGTGACCCAGAGCGCCGGCTCGCAACTGGACACACCGGTTCAGCCACTCCGCAGCATGTGGGACCTTTCCAGGCCAGGGATTGGACCGGAGCCCCTTGCACTGCAAGGTGGACTCCTTACCCACTGGACCACCAGGGAAGACCCCCTATTTTCAGTTTTTTTAAGAAGCCTCTATACTGTACCAATTTACATTCCACCAAGAGTGAACTAGGGAAGCTTTGTCTTCACATCCTTGCCAGCATTTTTTATTTGTCATCTTTTTGATGATAGTCATTCTGACAGAGATGAGGTGGTCCCTCACTAGGTTTTTTTTTAATTTTATTTTTAAGCTTTTTTTTGGGCCACTTCTATTGGTCTTTCATTTATTTATCATCCATCTTTGTTCTTTGGCTCCTGTGGGCCTCCCATCACAGTGGCCTCTCTTTCTGCAGAGCACTGGCTCTGGGCGCATGCGCTCCAGAGCTCCGGCTTGGTAGTTGGACACACCGGTCCAGCCGCTCTGCGGGACGTGGGATCTTCCCAGGTCAGGGATTGAACCGGTGCCCCTTGCACTGCAAGGTGGACTCCTTACCCACTGGACCACCAGGGAAGACCCCCTATTTTCAGTTTTTTTAAGAAGCCTCTATACTGTACCAATTTACATTCCACCAAGAGTGAACTAGGGAAGCTTTGTCTTCACATCCTTGCCAGCATTTTTTATTTGTCATCTTTTTGATGATAGTCATTCTGACAGAGATGAGGTGGTCCCTCACTAGGTTTTTTTTTAATTTTATTTTTAAGCTTTTTTTTGGGCCACTTCTATTGGTCTTTCATTTATTTATCATCCATCTTTGTTCTTTGGCTCCTGTGGGCCTCCCATCACAGTGGCCTCTCTTTCTGCAGAGCACTGGCTCTGGGCGCATGCGCTCCAGAGCTCCGGCTTGGTAGTTGGACACACCGGTCCAGCCGCTCTGCGGGACGTGGGATCTTCCCAGGTCAGGGATTGAACCGGTGCCCCTTGCACTGCAAGGCAGTGTCTTTACCCACTTGACCACCAGGGAAGCCCCCTCACTAGCTTTGATTTGCATTTCTCTAAAATTTAGCTATGTGCAACATCTTTTCATGTCCCTGTTGGCCATCTATATGTCTTCTTGAGAAAACTGTCTGTTCAGGTCTTCTGCCTATTTTTTAATGGGTTTTATTTTTTTAATATTGAGTTCTATGAGCTGTTTATACATTTTGGGTATCAGCCCCCTGTTGGTCCTGTCACTTGCAAATAGAGAAATCTAGTTTTAGATGGAAGGCAATGGGTCTGGTGGTATATATGACTCAGCTGACCAGGTGGTCAGGCACAGCAGGTTGTGTACTGATCAACTCCAGTGGACGTGAGTCACCTTGCCTCTGATGAAGGAGAGCCTCTTGGAGTAGTACAGTGCACCAGCCCTGTACAGGGACAAGTGCAAGCCAAGGCTCAAAGGCAGAATAACTTGTGTGAGGTTTGATTTGAGAATAAAGTGCCTGGAGGGGGTTGGAAAGGAGTGAAAAGTTAGGGTTGGTTCTAGAATCTAGGACATGGCTCTGTAAGCACTGGGGAGCCATCAACGCCTTTGGAAAATGAAATGAAAAGAGCTGGGATGTGCTTTGCAAAGACACAGTGGGCAGCAGTATGTAACACGGATGGCCTCGTAGGTAGAGAAAGTTGGAAAAGGAAAAAAGACTGTAAGAAAGGACACTGGCAGGAACAGCACTGTGCAGCCTGTGGGGTTGCCAAAGATGGGTCTGGGGAGCAGACACATCATGAAGGTGAAGCAATAGGGGGAGGAGGGAACTGAGGGTGTCCATGCACTGAGGGCCAGCGCTGGAGCCTCCTACCACACTTGATCATGAACTGGGTCCTCTCATCGTGCACGCACCCAGGCTGCTCGGAGGCACCTTTTTGCATCAGGCAATCAACAAAGGGTTGTTCTTTAACTTTATAATGATTTTCATGTGTGGTGACCATGAAACCCACAGAAAGGAAGGAAGAGTAGACTCGAAGGTTTCCTGAGGCTGACTCTCTGGGAACCGAGAACAGGGATGTAGGTATTTGCTGTCGAATGAAGGGGCCACGATCCCCAGGACACACTGGTGAGCCCCTAAGTATCTCTTGAGAGGTAGGGTCAAGTGCATTGCACTGAGACTCAGCTGTGCTGGCCCCTCCCTGCTGCCCAGTGCGGCTGTGGGCCATCCTTACTGCCCAGTAGCTCAATGTGCAACATCTTTTCATGTCCCTGTTGGCCATCTATATGTCTTCTTGAGAAAACTGTCTGTTCAGGTCTTCTGCCTATTTTTTAATGGGTTTTATTTTTTAATATTGAGTTCTATGAGCTGTTTATACATTTTGGGTATCAGCCCCCTGTTGGTCCTGTCACTTGCAAATAGAGAAATCTAGTTTTAGATGGAAGGCAATGGGTCTGGTGGTATATATGACTCAGCTGACCAGGTGGTCAGGCACAGCAGGTTGTGTACTGATCAACTCCAGTGGACGTGAGTCACCTTGCCTCTGATGAAGGAGAGCCTCTTGGAGTAGTACAGTGCACCAGCCCTGTACAGGGACAAGTGCAAGCCAAGGCTCAAAGGCAGAATAACTTGTGTGAGGTTTGATTTGAGAATAAAGTGCCTGGAGGGGGTTGGAAAGGAGTGAAAAGTTAGGGTTGGTTCTAGAATCTAGGACATGGCTCTGTAAGCACTGGGGAGCCATCAACGCCTTTGGAAAATGAAATGAAAAGAGCTGGGATGTGCTTTGCAAAGACACAGTGGGCAGCAGTATGTAACACGGATGGCCTCGTAGGTAGAGAAAGTTGGAAAAGGAAAAAAGACTGTAAGAAAGGACACTGGCAGGAACAGCACTGTGCAGCCTGTGGGGTTGCCAAAGATGGGTCTGGGGAGCAGACACATCATGAAGGTGAAGCAATAGGGGGAGGAGGGAACTGAGGGTGTCCATGCACTGAGGGCCAGCGCTGGAGCCTCCTACCACACTTGATCATGAACTGGGTCCTCTCATCGTGCACGCACCCAGGCTGCTCGGAGGCACCTTTTTGCATCAGGCAATCAACAAAGGGTTGTTCTTTAACTTTATAATGATTTTTCATGTGTGGTGACCATGAAACCCACAGAAAGGAAGGAAGAGTAGACTCGAAGGTTTCCTGAGGCTGACTCTCTGGGAACCGAGAACAGGGATGTAGGTATTTGCTGTCGAATGAAGGGGCCACGATCCCCAGGACACACTGGTGAGCCCCTAAGTATCTCTTGAGAGGTAGGGTCAAGTGCATTGCACTGAGACTCAGCTGTGCTGGCCCCTCCCTGCTGCCCAGTGCGGCTGTGGGCCATCCTTACTGCACCCTGAGTCCCAGCCTCCCCAGCTCTAAACTGGTTATCTCCCCATCTTCCTTGCATTAAAATCCATGTAATGGGTAAATGTGATGATGGACTCATTAGGTGTGGGCAGGTGTGATTTACTATGAAAATGTTATTTCTTTGGTTGATCACTTCAAAGGCAGTGCAGTGTGGTCCCCAAGCCAGTAGGCTGTGGTGTCGCCTTCTCAGAAGGAAACTGACACACTGCACCGCAGTAAGTGGGCAACCTTTACAGCTAGAGAATGGATCCTTCTGGGTTTCAGTTTTCTAAATCTTTGCATCAGTGGGGATAATAGTACCACTCTGTAGAGTAATGATGAAAAGGAAATGGTCAATCAGTAGTAACTGGCAGAAAGTAAATGCTCAATACAGCATGGTATATTTTGCTCATCATCATTTTCACTGGTCTCTTTGTCGCTTATGCTTTAGGATTTGAGAGGTGACCCTTGAGGACCAGTTGGTATGTTCTGTATAAAAGACGGGCTTCCCTGGTGGCTCCGATGGTAAAGAATCCACCTGCGGGGTGGGAGATCTCAGCAGATTAAACATAGGATATGATTCTTTTTGCTTTTAAAGTTGAAGCGCAGTTGAATTAAACTGTTGTGTTAATTATGGCTGTATAGTCAAATGAGTCAGTTATACATATATATGTTCTTTTTCATATTCTTTTACATTATGGTTTATGAGGGCCAGCGCTGGAGCCTCCTACCACACTTGATCATGAACTGGGTCCTCTCATCGTGCACGCACCCAGGCTGCTCGGAGGCACCTTTTGCATCAGGCAATCAACAAAGGGTTGTTCTTTAACTTTATAATGATTTTCATGTGTGGTGACCATGAAACCCACAGAAAGGAAGGAAGAGTAGACTCGAAGGTTTCCTGAGGCTGACTCTCTGGGAACCGAGAACAGGGATGTAGGTATTTGCTGTCGAATGAAGGGGCCACGATCCCCAGGACACACTGGTGAGCCCCTAAGTATCTCTTGAGAGGTAGGGTCAAGTGCATTGCACTGAGACTCAGCTGTGCTGGCCCCTCCCTGCTGCCCAGTGCGGCTGTGGGCCATCCTTACTGCACCCTGAGTCCCAGCCTCCCCAGCTCTAAACTGGTTATCTCCCCATCTTCCTTGCATTAAAATCCATGTAATGGGTAAATGTGATGATGGACTCATTAGGTGTGGGCAGGTGTGATTTACTATGAAAATGTTATTTCTTTGGTTGATCACTTCAAAGGCAGTGCAGTGTGGTCCCCAAGCCAGTAGGCTGTGGTGTCGCCTTCTCAGAAGGAAACTGACACACTGCACCGCAGTAAGTGGGCAACCTTTACAGCTAGAGAATGGATCCTTCTGGGTTTCAGTTTTCTAAATCTTTGCATCAGTGGGGATAATAGTACCACTCTGTAGAGTAATGATGAAAAGGAAATGGTCAATCAGTAGTAACTGGCAGAAAGTAAATGCTCAATACAGCATGGTATATTTTGCTCATCATCATTTTCACTGGTCTCTTTGTCGCTTATGCTTTAGGATTTGAGAGGTGACCCTTGAGGACCAGTTGGTATGTTCTGTATAAAAGACGGGCTTCCCTGGTGGCTCCGATGGTAAAGAATCCACCTGCGGGGTGGGAGATCTCAGCAGATTAAACATAGGATATGATTCTTTTTGCTTTTAAAGTTGAAGCGCAGTTGAATTAAACTGTTGTGTTAATTATGGCTGTATAGTCAAATGAGTCAGTTATACATATATATGTTCTTTTTCATATTCTTTTACATTATGGTTTATCACAGGATATTGAATATAATTCCCTGTGCTATACAGTAGGACCTTGTGGTTTATCCATCTTATATATATATCACTTTGCATGTGCTAGTCCCCAACATCCAATCCATCCCCCTACTTCCTCCTTGGCAACCACCAGCCTATTCCCTATGCCCATGGTCTTGTTTCTATTTCATGCATAGGTTCATTTGAAACACAGGAAATGATTCTGACCTAGTTTCTCAAAAAGTCCATTTCTTTACCTGCTGCTTTTATTCATCATCACCATTGTGCCTCTTCTTAAGTGTTTATTGAATATGAGGATCAGTCTTTGGCAGTTAGGGTTTCCCTGAATTGGACTCATAAATGATCTGCCCTCCCATTTCTGCATCTGGCCTTGGGGTGCAGCGGGGGAACCCCATCAGCTCAGAATGGAAACAGTCATTGACAGGTGAGTCTTAGAAAGATGGAGTGAAAGGTCTTTGGTTATGCCCCGTATGTATAGCTCAGCTGGTAAAGAATCTGCCTGCAATGCAGGAAATCCCAGTTCAAGTCCTCGGTCAGGATGATCTTCTGAAGAAGAGAAAGGGTACCTACACCAGGATTTGTGCCTGGAGAATTCCATGGCTGGTCCCTGGGGTCGCAAAGAGCTGGACACGACTGAGAAGCTTGACTTCAACTTTTTTGAATATGTATAACAAACTAAAACAGAGAAAACCGCAATTTGGACAAAATGTTTTAAATTTGTGTGTTTTATAAGGAAACTGGACTAGCATAGAGGAGGGAGCTTACAAATCTACATTTCTGGAAAATATGAGCTGAAGCTCCCAGTGCTCCCTGCAGGGGGATGCCTGTCACCTTATTGTTTGCTTATGTCCATGTGTAATGGATGAAAGTGACCCTGGAGCAACTGGTTGTGGCGTGAGGATCTGCTGGTTGTACCTTATGACTGAAGTGTTTATTCCATCAGTTGACTGTTTACACCGAGTGGCTAGAATACGATTGCTCCCTCTCAAAGAGAAGATGTTTGAACCTGTTGTCCGAAGGTTTTAGGAAACCCTGGGTGACCGACTGGAGTTGTCACCTCTCTTGGGTGAAGTGTAAACAAGACTGAGGGGAGTCCCCCATGTGGACTTTGGAATGGCCTCGGTAAATGCCAGCTGTTACCCAGCCTTCCACTTCTGTCTCTCACTTAAATCCACACAGGGCAAACTCTCCTGCCTCAAGCCCAGGCCCTTTGTGGCACATCTGGTCAGCATTCGGATGGCAAGGTAATGGCGGATTCACCCTGGGAAAGTCTCTCAGGCTGACCTTCCTTGAGTCAAGCCCTAGGAGGCCCCATCTTGGGGCCATGACCTTACATGGCCACTGGGTGTCGCTGTGCCACTGGGCTGGGCTACAGAGAACATTTATCTGGCTGTTAAAAAACCTTTCCTCTTAAGGAAAACAGTGGAACTTGACAGTTGGGTAACTACTCAGAAGGGTCTTAATTATAATGCAAACCTTGTCAAAAAGATGATGTTTACCATAGCCGTCATTTTACATGACTAACTTTCACATGCTAGGAGACACTTTAGATCCAGTTTCAAATAAAATAAAAAGAGGAAAAACGGTGAGAGAGAAGCCAAATGAACATTTTTCAGTTCCTAATCCCTCCAGTTGTGATATTCTGATATGGTATGTGGTTCTGTCATAGGATGATGAACACAAGGGTGGATGTTATTTTTCGTTTTTTTCTTTTTTTTGGTTCTGACGGTCTTTATTTCCCCCACCTCTTCCAAGAGTCACACGCACACACACAAAATGTTTTTCAAATGAACACAGGCAAGGATGTGTCACCCCGTGATGGATTGCTCACTCCAGTTCAGCTTTTGATAATTAAGTTCTACTCTTCACAGATGAAGGCTATTCTGCCAAATCTAAAATACCCTGGAAAATGTAAAATTAGAACCGTATGAGAAAGAAGATTAAAAGAGCTAAATATATATGTATGTAGTTTGGCTAAGTGGTGATTGGGGTGGGTGGGGTGCAGAAAGAGGGGGCATGATCTCTATAGGGACAAAGGTCGAGGAGGGATGGGGAATATTTTTTCATTCATTTCTTTTTTAATTGAAGGATCATTACTTTTCAGAATTTTTTTTTTTTTTTTTTCCAAACATCAACATGGATCAGCCATAGGTACACATGCATCCTCTTCCTCTTGAACTTCCCTCCCAGATCCCTCAGGATGGGGAATATTTATACACAGGGACGAGGTTGAATGAAGAGTCAGGAGAAGGCTTAGTAAGAAAACAAGAAGACTTAGGACAAACATCACTAGAGTAGCCCTGACTAATCGAGGCTGTGCTTCAATTAGGGTAGCATCCCAAAGGAGAAATACTAGATACTCTGAAGCTTGAAACATTTCATATAGGTTTATCCAAAACAGAGACTGAGGGTTTCCCTGGTGGTCCAGTGGGTAAGGACACCGCTTTGCAGTGCGAGGGGCGGCGGTTCGATCCCTGACCTGGGAAGATCCCACGTGCCGCCGAGCAGCTGGACCGATGTGTCCAATTACCGAGCCGGAGCTCTGGGCGCATGCGCCCAGAGCCAGTGCTCTCGGCAACAGAGGGCAGTGCGATGGGAGGCCCACATGGGCGGAAGAACAAAGATGGATGAAAATGGATAAATGAAAGACCAATAGAAGTGGCCCATCTGCCCTCTCCCTCCCCAACCCACTTCCCCCCACCCACCAAAAAAAAAACAGAGACTGACAGCACTATGCAGAGACCAAAAAAAAAAAAAGCCACCCTTCCTGGTCCTCTAGGGGTGGAGCAAGTTTTCTTAAGACTCTGATTTCTGTCTTTATAAATCTTTCACACAAGGTACCAACCTCTTCCAAGAGTCACACGCACACACAAAATGTTTTTCAAATGAACACAGGCAAGGATGTGTCACCCCGTGATGGATTGCTCACTCCAGTTCAGCTTTTGATAATTAAGTTCTACTCTTCACAGATGAAGGCTATTCTGCCAAATCTAAAATACCCTGGAAAATGTAAAATTAGAACCGTATGAGAAAGAAGATTAAAAGAGCTAAATATATATGTATGTAGTTTGGCTAAGTGGTGATTGGGGTGGGTGGGGTGCAGAAAGAGGGGGCATGATCTCTATAGGGACAAAGGTCGAGGAGGGATGGGGAATATTTTTTCATTCATTTCTTTTTTAATTGAAGGATCATTACTTTTCAGAATTTTTTTTTTTTTTTTTTTTTTGCCAAACATCAACATGGATCAGCCATAGGTACACATGCATCCTCTTCCTCTTGAACTTCCCTCCCAGATCCCTCAGGATGGGGAATATTTATACACAGGGACGAGGTTGAATGAAGAGTCAGGAGAAGGCTTAGTAAGAAAACAAGAAGACTTAGGACAAACATCACTAGAGTAGCCCTGACTAATCGAGGCTGTGCTTCAATTAGGGTAGCATCCCAAAGGAGAAATACTAGATACTCTGAAGCTTGAAACATTTCATATAGGTTTATCCAAAACAGAGACTGAGGGTTTCCCTGGTGGTCCAGTGGGTAAGGACACCGCTTTGCAGTGCAGGGGGCGCCGGTTCGATCCCTGACCTGGGAAGATCCCACGTGCCGCCGAGCAGCTGGACCGATGTGTCCAATTACCGAGCCGGAGCTCTGGAGCGCATGCGCCCAGAGCCAGTGCTCTGCGGCAACAGAGGCCAGTGCGATGGGAGGCCCACATGGGCGGAAGAACAAAGATGGATGAAAATGGATAAATGAAAGACCAATAGAAGTGGCCCATCTGCCCTCTCCCTCCCCAACCCACTTCCCCCCACCCACCAAAAAAAAAACAGAGACTGACAGCACTATGCAGAGACCAAAAAAAAAAAAAGCCACCCTTCCTGGTCCTCTAGGGGTGGAGCAAGTTTTCTTAAGACTCTGATTTCTGTCTTTATAAATCTTTGGAGCCTCAAGATTATACACCATTAAGTACAATTTGCTAACTGGTGTCTCCAACCCCCACATTGATCGGTCTGAATCATGAGCTGGGGAACCCGTGTGGCTGCTGCAGAAGTCTACCATGATGTGCTGGCTGAGGTGGAGGGAGCCTGGGCAACCCCCTGGGGCGGGAGGGGTGGAAGCATCGCCCACTCATTGTCCTGGAGGCCCCTGTCTTGTTCTGCTGCACTCAGGCTGTGCCTGGGGGAGACCAGCCTGTCCTTTCACCATGGCTCAACCCTACTGACCACAACAAGCACCAGGAACGATTGAACGATTTATTAGGAGAGACTGCAAAAGATACTTTAAAAGCAAATTCCCTTATCCCACCATGTAATGTATCGGGGGGGTGGGAAGAAAGGCCAACAACCCATGTGGCCATTACATTCTTGGCAGAGAGCACCCTCTTAGTTGGCTTGCTTGAGTGGGCAGGAGCTGGGTTTCACAAACCGTTCCTATCTTGAGGACTCCTGGTGTTCATTTGATCACCCTGAAAGCTGGCTCCTTATCTGCCCCAGTAATTTATCTCTTTGGAAGGAGAAAGCAGGGACAAAGCCAGATGCAGTTGATAAATACACTATTTTGCAGTGTACAATTAGCTTCAGTTAAATGTTAAAGTGCTACTGACGGGGGCTACCTTTCTGCTGTGAAACTGATATTTCAAACTTGCCCCCATTGGAGCTAGCTCTCCGCCACCCCAACCACTTTCTCCCTGGATTAGTGGTGGTGGGGAGACACTGAAGTATGGCCAGTGGGAAATTTCTCAAGTCTAGAGGGAGGATGAGGGGGATAGAGATGAAAGAGGGCATGGTCAGGCAGGGTCTCTTTGCTCTTTGCCAAGAGACTCTTGGATTTTGTATCCAATATTTTTTTTTTTTTTTGAATCTGATTGCAAGCTTGGCCTTAAGGGCAGTCTGGCCTGACCCTGGCCTCAAGGGGAGTGAGATAGCTTAAACCTGTTTTGTGTCAGAATTCCCTCCCCACTGAGATGACTTGGTGGGAACCCAGAGATAAAAATTGGGAACTGACTTCTTGCACAGGGCAGGAAAAACAAGCAGGAGGAAAAGAGGCTTCCTGCCTCTCTCTGTCAGTCCGATAAGCCTAATTGGTCAGATCTGCTGCTGCATGTTGATTACACCTCCTAACGAAGCACCGTTGATCAGCACGTGGTATAACAGTGGCCCCCTTGGGCAGGTTCCCATTCCCATTATTTGGACAACAACCTTTTCCTTCCCATGGTCCAGCTTCTTAGTCTTATAAATTGGGTCAAAGATGCAAGGAGGGATTCCCTGGCGGTCTAGTGGGTGTAGAGGTTCCCTTGCAGTGCAAGGGGCACCGGTTCAATCTCTGGCCCGGGAAGATCCCACATGCCGTGGAGTGGCTGGACAGTGTGTCCAAGTACAAGCCAGTGCTCTGGAGCTCACGGGCCCAGAACCAGTGCTCTGCAACCGGGGAGGCCACTACAATGGGAGGCCCACACAGGCCAAAGAATAAAGATAGATGAAAATAAATAAATAAAAAGCCAATAAAAGAGGTCAAAAAATTTTAAAAAAATAATAAAAGAGTTGGGAGGGCTTCCGTGGTGGCTCAGTGGTAAAGAATTCCCCTGCCAATCAGGAGATGAAGGTTTGGTCCCTGGGTTGGAGGAAGGAAATGACAACCTACTTGAGCATTCTTGCCTTGGAAATCCCATGAACAGAGGAGCCTGGTGGGCTATGGTCTGTGGAGTCTCACGGAGTTAGACGCAACTGAGTAAGCACAAGCATGTGATCCAAAGCAAGTATCCAGTGCATCTCGGCAAGTATTAAGATACTACTTCCCATTGTCAACCCTGTCATTCCTCAACTCAAGACCAGATTTTGATTTATGAGGGCACTAAGCATTGAAAACATTATGGATATGGGGGTAGGGGTGGGGTCGCAAAGAGCCTCTTGCCATGTGTTGCCATCATTCTGAAAACAATATGGTGGCACTTGGTCAACCTAAGTATATGTATAATCCAACACCCAGCTGTTCTGACCCTGTGTATATACTCATGCTAATTCCCAAATTCCCACGCAGGTCATTGTAAAGAGTCATCAAGGGTAAATCTGTGACATTGTATTTTCTGGTGGTGGAGACTTGGAAGCAATCTGGGTTTCCCCTTAGGAAAATGGAAAATGCCAACCAGAAAGACCTGAAAAATAGAAGCAACAGACTCAGTAAACACACAGCAGTGGTGCTGGGATTTCAGTGCATGGAGTTATGGGGAGAAAGTAAGAAATACAATGAGAATATGCAATGTGATGTCAGTTATGTAAATTAAATATACCTCCACACCAAGAATATGTATTTTGTAAGGGCACATGCAGTCATAATGATATTCTTTAGAAGTACAGCCTATGGAGGCAGAGGCCAATGGGTATTAACGGGAAAAATCATAAAACCAAATGAATACAATGAAGTGGGTCTTGCCCAGTTGGTTGAGGGCAGTGCCTGGTTCAGTCAGTTTAGTTTAGTCACTCAGTCATGGCCGACTCTTTGCAACCCCGTGGACTGTATCATGTCAGGCTTCCTTGTCCTTCACCATCTCCTGGAGCTTGCTCAAATTCATGTCCCCTTGACTCAGTGATGCCATCCAACCATCTCGTCTTCTGTTGTCCCCTTCTCATTCTGCTTTCAATTTTTCCCAACATGAGGCTCTTTTCCAGTAAGTTGTCTCTTCGCGTCATGTGGCCAAAGTATTGGAGCTTCAGCTTTCTCATCATTCCTTCCAATGAATAGTCAGGGCTGATTTCCTTTAGGACTGACTGGTTGGATCTCCTTGCAGTCCAGGTGATTCTCAAGAACCTTTTCTAGCACCACAGTTCAAAGGCATCAATTCTTTGGTGCTCAGCCTTCTTTATAGTCCAACTCTCACATCCTTACCATGACTACTGGGAAAACCATAGCTTTGACTATACACACTCTTGTCTCTGCTTTTGAATATGCTGTCTAGGTTTGTCAGAGCTTTTCTTTCAAAGAGCAAATGTCTTTTAATTTCATGGCTCCTGTCACCATCTGCGATGATTCTGGAGACCCAGCAAATAAAGTCTGTTACTGTTTCCTTTGATTGTTCATCTATTTGCCATGAAGTGATGGGATTGGATGCTATGATCTTTGTTTTTTTTTAATGTTCAGCTTTAGGCCAGCTTTTTCACCCTCCTCTTTCACCTTCATTAAGAGGCTCTTTAGTTTCTCTTTGTTTTCTTCCATAAAGATGGTGCCATTTGCATACCTGAGATTTTTGATATTTCTCCTGGCAATCTTGATTCCAGCTTGTGCTTCATCCAGAAGGGCATTTCACATCATGTGCTCTGCATATAAGTTAAATAAGCAGGTTATTAAGTGAGGATAAAGAAAATTAACCCATCTTCATGCCCATGACTTCCAAATAGAGGACAGGTACCCATATATGTTATGAAAAGTAAGAGTATATATTCATATATTATACATACCTGTGTAACATTTATTACATATATACAGTAAACTATGAACTAAGTGGAGACAAGTTTAATAAAGTCCTGATTTTTCCCCATTTAAAAGACTTTTTAGGAATAATTTTGGAATAATGCAAAAGATTATTGTGGAATAATTTTATTTGAGTTGGCCAAACAGTTGGTTTGGGTTATGTTATGTTTCCATAACATCTTATGGAAACGCCCAAACGAACTCTTTGGCTAACCCAGCAGATTAACCGAAAAGTTGCAAAGAAAGCAGTCACTTCCTGTAGACCCTTTCTCCAACTTACCCTAGTGTTGACATCTTAAGAATCACCATATATTTGTCACAACTCAGAAACCAGCGTTGGTGCACTCCTATTAGCTTAACTCCAGACTTTATTCTAATTTCACCCTTTCCCCACTGACATGGAATATAGGAAACTGCATTGCATTTAGCTGTCAAGTCTTCTCCAATCTGTGTTAGTTTCTGAGACTTTCCTTGTTTTGCTTGACTTGATGGTTTTGAGGCATACAGGTCAGGTCATTTGTAGAATGTCCTTCACCTTTGATTTGTCTGATGTCTTATTGAGATTAGACTGGGGCAGTGGGTTTGGGGTAAGACTACCACAGAGATGACATACCTTTCTATAACAGGATGCCAGGGGCATATGATGTCAACATTATTTTTTCATATGGGACAGTAACCTTCAACTGTTTGATGAAGGTGGTATCTGCCAGGTTTATGCACTGTAAAGGTAGTGTTTTTCTTTTTTTAATGCTCTATTCTTTGGAACCAAGTCTCTAAGTCTAGTTCATACTCAAGAAGGGAGGAACTAAGCTCCACTTTGTGGATGGTGGGGAGTTTCTACCCATATTTCTCGATGCATTTGTTTTCTCTTTTTTTTTTTGCGGTAACATATGCATGACACAAAATGTACAATCCTGATTATTTTTAAATGTGCAGTTCTCTCTATAAATAAAAAATAGCTTAATTGAAATAGAATTCACATACCATAAAATTCACCCCCTAAAGTTTTTAAATCAATAACTTGAGCATAGTCACAGGATTGTGCAGCGATTACCCCCAATTGTAGTGGCTTGAAACAACAAACATTTGCTATCTGACGGTTTCAATGGGCAGGGAATCTTGACATGGCCAAACTGGGCTCGTCAGTTGAAGGTCTGTCCAAGGCCATGTTGGAGGTACTGGCTGGTCCGATAGTCACCTGAGGGCTTCCTAGGTGGCCCTAATGGTGAAGAACCCACCTGCCGATGCAGAAGATGTCAGAGATTTGTAGGTTCAGCCCCTGGGTTGGGAAGATCCTCTGGAGGATGGCACAGGAAACCTCTCCAGTATTCTTGCCTGGAGAATCTCAGGACAGAGGAGCCTGGCCGGCTACAGTCTATGGGGTCACAAAGAGTCGGACACGAGTGAAGTGACTCAGCGGGTACGCATGCGCAAGAGCTTAGGAGGAGAGCATGAGGGGCCCAAATCCGCTTCTTCTCTGTTTGCTATCTGGTCGTTCAGCTTCAGGGCTGAGCCTTCCCAGAGGAAAGGATGCCCTTTTCGAATTCATTATTCCAAAAGGAGTAACTTTTCCTAAATTCCCTGAAAGCATAAGATAGATAAGCAGCAGCTCTGATCAGAAACTCCTTTTAGATGGGATGAAAGTAACATGCCCTCTCCTCAGAAGCATGCACACATTCATACAAAACTGTGCATGATTTTATGTGTTCACAGGCTCTCCTACAGATTACGGTGCACCCTCTAGGGATCCATGGGATTATGCTTCATACCAACTTATGTCATGTTTCAAAGTTTCCCAGACGCTGCTCACCACCTAGAAAGTTTTAACATATCCCCACACCATCTTCCCTGTTGCTTATTTAATATTTCTTTTATATTAACTTTCTGTAGTTTAACTGTAAAAGCAAATGATACCACTATAATTACATCTGTGAAACCGCAGGTTCAGTGTGGTGGGTAAGAACTTGACTCTGGAGCTTGACTGCCTTGGTTGGCATTCTGGCTTCACCATGTATTTGCTGTGTGACCCTGAGCAAGTTACTTGACCTCTCTGAGCCTCTGTTGTTTACCTGTAAAATGGGGTTAATAAGAGTACCTTCTGCACGGAGTTGTGAGGATCAGATAAATTAGTTTATGGAAAGGCCTTTGACTACTACCTGGCACATGGTAAGCACCTTTTAGTACCTGACGGTTTCAATGGGCAGGGAATCTTGACATGGCCAAACTGGGCTCGTCAGTTGAAGGTCTGTCCAAGGCCATGTTGGAGGTACTGGCTGGTCCGATAGTCACCTGAGGGCTTCCTAGGTGGCCCTAATGGTGAAGAACCCACCTGCCGATGCAGAAGATGTCAGAGATTTGTAGGTTCAGCCCCTGGGTTGGGAAGATCCTCTGGAGGATGGCACAGGAAACCTCTCCAGTATTCTTGCCTGGAGAATCTCAGGACAGAGGAGCCTGGCCGGCTACAGTCTATGGGGTCACAAAGAGTCGGACACGAGTGAAGTGACTCAGCGGGTACGCATGCGCAAGAGCTTAGGAGGAGAGCATGAGGGGCCCAAATCCGCTTCTTCTCTGTTTGCTATCTGGTCGTTCAGCTTCAGGGCTGAGCCTTCCCAGAGGAAAGGATGCCCTTTTCGAATTCATTATTCCAAAAGGAGTAACTTTTCCTAAATTCCCTGAAAGCATAAGATAGATAAGCAGCAGCTCTGATCAGAAACTCCTTTTAGATGGGATGAAAGTGACATGCCCTCTCCTCAGAAGCATGCACACATTCATACAAAACTGTGCATGATTTTATGTGTTCACAGGCTCTCCTACAGATTACGGTGCACCCTCTAGGGATCCATGGGATTATGCTTCATACCAACTTATGTCATGTTTCAAAGTTTCCCAGACGCTGCTCACCACCTAGAAAGTTTTAACATATCCCCACACCATCTTCCCTGTTGCTTATTTAATATTTCTTTTATATTAACTTTCTGTAGTTTAACTGTAAAAGCAAATGATACCACTATAATTACATCTGTGAAACCGCAGGTTCAGTGTGGTGGGTAAGAACTTGACTCTGGAGCTTGACTGCCTTGGTTGGCATTCTGGCTTCACCATGTATTTGCTGTGTGACCCTGAGCAAGTTACTTGACCTCTCTGAGCCTCTGTTGTTTACCTGTAAAATGGGGTTAATAAGAGTACCTTCTGCACGGAGTTGTGAGGATCAGATAAATTAGTTTATGGAAAGGCCTTTGACTACTACCTGGCACATGGTAAGCACTTAGTACCTGCTGTTATTATAACCCTGCTATAGTGTCCATTTTTTCTAGTGCATTTAAACATAGACACAGAATATTGATAAAAGTGTCACATGTGTACCACCCCAAATGATTTTATGGGCCCCAGTAGCTGATATATTTTACACTTTGGAAAATGCTGCTAAGTAGTTGTGATCTCTTAAAAGAAAACGTGTGCGTGCACATACACACACATAGGCAAAAGAAAGCAGGAAACCCCAAAGAGGAGATAAAGTATTGATAGGGGCTTTGGGGAGATACTGAGAGGGCATCTGAGGGTGTGTTTATTTCTGGATTACAGTGACAGAGCAATAAGGAAAGACAGACTCTGTTTATCCTGCTGGATGCCACCTTCCAGAGAGGCAGGAAGCATGTCCGCCCCTATCGAGTGACTCTGTTATTGTGGTCCCCTTGGCCCCTGTCCTTCTATGAGGTCCCCCTTCTGAGAGCTGCTGTGGGCCCCCTGCTTTGTGGGGGGAGGCTCTGCTCTGTCCTGAGGACCACTCAGGAGTGCAGGAGTTCATCCCAGACCAGGGATTGAACCTGCCTCGTCTGCACTGGCAGGTGGATTCTTAACTACGGGACCACCAGGGAAGTCCCTGGACTTGTCTTTTACTAGTGAAAAATACAACCTGATCTTCCCCCTTAGTCCTGGGAAAATTAGCTATCTCATTAAACAATTCTCCTAGGGGAGCTGCGGAGCAGCCTGGTGAGTTGCACCTGGGTGGGTGTGACTTTAAAAATTGGCAACCAGAGTTATTCGCTTCTTCATTCTGTGGAAGCAATTATGGGTACAAGCTGTATGTACGTGACCTTTTCCAAGACGACCATTTAGCCTCCGTCTTGGACGTCCCACAGAAGTCACAATCCCTTATAGTCATCTGGTTTTCTCCAGCCTGTAAATTCCCTTCGAATGCTTTGCCTTCCTGGGAGCTCCTGTAGCGACCCTGGGAGGAAAGCTCAACGAGAATTAGTAGCCCCAGTCTGCAGATGAGCAAGCTGAGTGGTAAGAGCAGACGGTCTCTGACCAAGAAACGCATCTGATAAGTAACTGCCAGGACTCTCATCCTGGTTCTTGTACCACAAAATCACTGCTTTTTCTAAGTCTCCAGTAGGAAAGCTATGTAGCCCCTGCTTGGGAGGCCTCACTGCATGGGGCACAAGAGGGCAGACTCTGGACTCTGGGCTCTACAAGCTTCCAGCTGCTTCCTGGCGATGTGGTCCTCATGCCAGTCTTCCTTTTGTGCCGCCGTTTCGGCCTTCATCAGAGGGGATGGTAATGACAACGCCCACTGCGTGGTTATCCTCCTCTTTAGACAACGGCAGACCACATTGTTGTGAAGCGTCAAAGAAGTGATCCTGATAAAGTATTTACGGGATAAATAGCCATGTGATTGCTTATTGTGATGATTCACTGCGATTCAGCAACTCCGCAGAGCGGTGTCCGGCTTGGTGGGAAAACAGCAGGGAGACAATTGCTTGCAGGGCTGGGGGAGCAGATGCCTGCAACTCGTGACAGATCCACTTCTCCCAGAGGGCTTGATGTAGAGACCAATACTCTACGCTGACTGGTGATCAGTTTGTTGGCTTTTTTGTGTTTTTTTTTTGCCCTTTTTTGTTGTTGTTGTTGTTGTTTTTCTTTTTTTCATCCATCTTTATTCTTTGGCCTGCCTGGGCCTCCCATTGTAGTGGCCTCTCTTCTGCAGAGCACTGGCTCCGGGCGCATGCACTCCAGAGTGCTGGCTCGTCACTGAACGCACTGGTCCAGCTGATCTGCGGCACGTGGGATCTTCCTGGGCCAGGGATCGAACAGGCACCCTTTGCACTGCAAGGTGGACTCTTTACCCACTGGACCACCAGGGAAGCCCTGGTGATTAGTTTTGAAGAAGAGATGATAACTTGTTAGTATAACAAGGGAGGAGAGCGAGAATCGGGGGTGGATAAGGGAGGTCTGGACACCGAGGATAAAGATGGCCGTGTCTGTCAGTTGCTTCCTCTGGACTATGATTCTCCGAGAAGCCTTCATCCAAGTCCCCTGAAGGGCTTAATGAGACACCGATTGTGGAACTCCGCCACCAGGATTTCTGACCCCATAGGACTGGGGTTGGACCTGAGAACTTGCTGCTGATTCCTTCTTTAGGAACCACTGCTTCAGAACTTGCTAGGGACACCCTGTTTTTTCTTGGAGTATGTTGATTTACAATATTGTGTTCACTTCAGCTGTACAGCAGAATGGTTCAGTTATTTTTTCTCAGATGATATTCCGGGTATGTAGCCCCTGCTAGGCCTCATGCCAAGAGGGCAGACTCTGGACTCTGGGCTCTACAAGCTTCCAGCTGCTTCCTGGCGATGTGGTCCTCATGCCAGTCTTCCTTTGTGCCGCCTTTGGCCTTCATCAGAGGGGATGGTAATGACAACGCCCACTGCGTGGTTATCCTCCTCTTTAGACAACGGCAGACCACATTGTTGTGAAGCGTCAAAGAAGTGATCCTGATAAAGTATTTACGGGATAAATAGCCATGTGATTGCTTATTGTGATGATTCACTGCGATTCAGCAACTCCGCAGAGCGGTGTCCGGCTTGGTGGGAAAACAGCAGGGAGACAATTGCTTGCAGGGCTGGGGGAGCAGATGCCTGCAACTCGTGACAGATCCACTTCTCCCAGAGGGCTTGATGTAGAGACCAATACTCTACGCTGACTGGTGATCAGTTTGTTGGCTTTTTTTTTTTTTTTTTTTTGCCCTTTTTTGTTGTTGTTGTTGTTGTTTTTCTTTTTTTCATCCATCTTTATTCTTTGGCCTGCCTGGGCCTCCCATTGTAGTGGCCTCTCTTCTGCAGAGCACTGGCTCCGGGCGCATGCACTCCAGAGTGCTGGCTCGTCACTGAACGCACTGGTCCAGCTGATCTGCGGCACGTGGGATCTTCCTGGGCCAGGGATCGAACAGGCACCCTTTGCACTGCAAGGTGGACTCTTTACCCACTGGACCACCAGGGAAGCCCTGGTGATTAGTTTTGAAGAAGAGATGATAACTTGTTAGTATAACAAGGGAGGAGAGCGAGAATCGGGGGTGGATAAGGGAGGTCTGGACACCGAGGATAAAGATGGCCGTGTCTGTCAGTTGCTTCCTCTGGACTATGATTCTCCGAGAAGCCTTCATCCAAGTCCCCTGAAGGGCTTAATGAGACACCGATTGTGGAACTCCGCCACCAGGATTTCTGACCCCATAGGACTGGGGTTGGACCTGAGAACTTGCTGCTGATTCCTTCTTTAGGAACCACTGCTTCAGAACTTGCTAGGGACACCCTGTTTTTTCTTGGAGTATGTTGATTTACAATATTGTGTTCACTTCAGCTGTACAGCAGAATGGTTCAGTTATTTTTTCTCAGATGATATTCCGTTATAGGTTATTATAAGGTGTTGAACATGATTCTCTGTGCTATGCAGTACATTTTTGTCATTTATCCATTTTACAGTAGTATAAATGGTATACTAGTTCGTATCTGTTAAATGTATAGTAGTGTGTAGGTGTTAATCCCATACTTGTCATTTGAGGAGCACACCGTCTTTGACATTAGAAATGGTCTGGAAAATTTGGTGGAATTAATTTGCCACTGACCTATATTTTAACGTGAAAGTGAGTTTTAGTCACACAGCCGTGTCCAACTCTTCATCAGACTATATAGCCCACCAGGTTCCTCTGTCTGTGGAAGTTCCCAGGTAAGAATATGGTTGTGAGTTGTCATTCCTGGGCATCTTCATGACCCAGGGATCAAATTCTTGTCTGCTACTTTGCAGGCAGATTCTTCACCATTTAAGTCACCAGAGAAGCCTGTATTTTAATGTAAAGATACTATTTTGTTACCCCTGGATGATCTTTGAGTAGGCATGCTGACTCTTAGAACTAGACAGTCTCTGCTTTTCTAATTCACCTCACCTAACTGATGCCACATGTCAGGGGAGAGAGAATAGCCTATGTGCCACATGGGGGTGTGCATTATTTTAGGGGGCATCTCCCTAAAACCTGGTCATGGATTGCTTTTCCTTCAGCATACATACATCCTCTCTGTCAGACTAGTCCAAGATCACCAGGCTCTGGACCTTCTCTGGCTTTTCTGGAAGGGCATCTGTGTGGCTGGCTGTGGAGCTTTGAAACAAGCCTCAGGAATAGCTCCTGATGATGAGTTTATAGGAGACACTGGGCTTGTGTGGTAACTTTACTGGCCCCACCGCGTTTACGCTTCAGACAGTCATGGTCAAGGGGATGCAGGTACTACTCCCATTTTACCGAAGAGAAAACTGAGTCTGGGAGAGGTGATGAAGACAGCACGCAAGCCCGGGCACTCTGACTTCAGAGGCTGTGGTCTTTGCTGGATTTATATTGTATTTATTTACCAAAATATCACTGAGGAATACTGCCTTGCATTTTAATTTTATTTTTAAAGATTTTTTGATGTAGAATTAGAAGCTTTTGTTGAATTTGCTATAATATTGCTTCTGTTTTATGTTTTGGCGTTTTGGCCTTGAGGCATGTGGGATGTTAACTACTCAGCCGGGGATTGAACCTGCTCCCCCTGCATTGGAAGTGCAGAGTCTTAATCACTGGACCACCAGGGACGTCCCTGCCTTGTATTTTAAAATTTGATTTCAGTGTCCCTTCACATAGCACTTGTCTTTCATTGTCTCTATAGGACATGTGATTTTAGCCTCATTTGACAGGTGAGGAAACTGAGATGCCTAAAGTTTAGACAACTCAAGCACGGAGCTGGAAAGAGTAACGAGTGGGGTTGGGGTCTCTGGTCCTCTTCAGGGCCAGAGGGTTTGAGTTCATTTGAGATCAACGATGATTCACTCACATGCTTCCAAGGACTAGTCGGGGGTTGTGGGCTGGGGTTCCATAAGCCACACTATACATGGACCACTGGATGACAGATTAGCCTGGAAGAACCATCACAGGTTCCATCTGAGTAAAGCAGTCAGCCTTCAAATGTTTCCAGGGATTGTAAGAATTTCAAAAGTAGGTAACAATAAAAAATAAAGGTAATAATAAATATAACAGCATTCACGGCAATAATAACAGAATAGCCCCGCACAGTAGGTGCTTTTTTAAGATGAGATAAAAACTGACCCCAGAAAGTGCATACAGTGGGTCTCACGGCCATTTTAGAGACCAAGAAGCTAAGGCTCAGACCGGTGAGATGATCTGTCTAAGATCGGACGCCTTGCATGTGCTAAGCCCCGCTCCACCGTCTTGATGCTTTACGGGGCTACACTGCTTCAGCCCTTTAACTTCACAGCCTCCATGACACCCTCCTTTTGCTTTGGGGTGTCTTGGCTGCGGCTCCTCTCACTTCCAAGTGGTTCCTCCCACTGCCCATTAATTCTCATTATTGCCTTTAGGATAATACCTCTTCATAAATCTTTCACCACTTGGCACTTGATTATAATGTCATAAAAAGACCATAATCTAAATTGATATCTTACATTTATTGTTGTTTAAATGATGAGAGAGAAGAGAAAGTTCATACAATATTTAAATATTTCTTTTCCCTTGAGGGCTATGAATAGAAAGCTCTTTCCACTTTACTCTCAGTACTTTTCTTTTTCTTTCCAGTTTGAAGCACAACAGGAAACTGAGAACATTCCAGGGCTGTTGGTCTATCTGCAGCTACCAGCACTTTGTGAAGTATGGTCTCAATTCTATATGGTCCCTATTGATTTGATTTGGACAGAGACTGCTTGTTTTACACCAACTGAAGCCAAAAAGTAGGGAGCTAATCTGAAGGGCATGGAAGCATTTTATGGGACCTGTACCAGTCATCTATCACTGTGGTAATGCTGCATAACAAAGCATCTGAAACCTAATTTAGTTTCAAACAAAAAGCATGATTATGGTGGATGAGTCTGGGCATTGTTGATTTAGGTGAGCTTTAGCAGGGGTCTTCTCTGCTCAGTTTACTGACATGCTGGGGTCAGCTGCAAGGCCAGTTGATCTAGAATGGCCTTGGGTGGGCAGCCTGGGGTGGCCCAGCTGTGCTCCATATGTCTGATACCCCAAGAGAATGGCTTGGACATGTTCTCACAGTGAGGGCACTCGTGGTAAAGAACTCCCCTGCCAATGCAGGAGACACGGATTTGATCCCTGGGTTGAGAAGATCCCCTGGAGAAGGAACTGGAAACCCACTCCAGTAATTTTGCCTGAGAGATCCCCTGGACAGAGGAGCCTGGTGGGGCTATGATCCATAGGATCGCAAAGAGTTGGACGCGACTGAAGCAACCTAGCACGTTCTCACAGGGAAAGCTGAGGACCAGCAGTCATGGAAATGCTCCAGGGTTTTCTCAAGCTTCCACTGTGTCATAAGCTAACGTCCCCATAAGTATCTCATGACCGAGTCCAGTCAAGGGTGGGGCAGAATACCCCACCCAGAGTGGGAGGGAACTATAAGATACACAGCAAAGAGTGTGAATACCAGAAGGGATCATTAACACAACCAAGATTCCATGGAGCCCCAAGCAGGAAGGAGAAGGGGGCTTGTGTAGCTCAGGAATCAGACCGGAAGGCTTGTACAGTCTTCCCTCTGAAGCACCTTTGTCGTAATCTCCTCTTCTTACAAGGCACCATTCACAATGGAGTGGGATGACCCTCATGATCTCCATTTAACTTGGTTATTTCTGCTGAGAGCCATCTCCAAATATGCTTATATTTTAGGTCCTAGGTCTTAAGATTTTCACAGATGAATTTGGAGAGAATACAGATCAGCTGATAATATTCCACTAAATTTGTTCTTTTACCTTCTCCAGTTTGGTCCAAAAATGTCAGAGTCCACCTTCTTCTTCACTGAAGCCAGTAGGGAGCTAATCTGAAGGGCATGGAAGCATTTTATGGGACCTGTACCAGTCATCTATCACTGTGGTAATGCTGCATAACAAAGCATCTGAAACCTAATTTAGTTTCAAACAAAAAGCATGATTATGGTGGATGAGTCTGGGCATTGTTGATTTAGGTGAGCTTTAGCAGGGGTCTTCTCTGCTCAGTTTACTGACATGCTGGGGTCAGCTGCAAGGCCAGTTGATCTAGAATGGCCTTGGGTGGGCAGCCTGGGGTGGCCCAGCTGTGCTCCATATGTCTGATACCCCAAGAGAATGGCTTGGACATGTTCTCACAGTGAGGGCACTCGTGGTAAAGAACTCCCCTGCCAATGCAGGAGACACGGATTTGATCCCTGGGTTGAGAAGATCCCCTGGAGAAGGAACTGGAAACCCACTCCAGTAATTTTGCCTGAGAGATCCCCTGGACAGAGGAGCCTGGTGGGGCTATGATCCATAGGATCGCAAAGAGTTGGACGCGACTGAAGCAACCTAGCACGTTCTCACAGGGAAAGCTGAGGACCAGCAGTCATGGAAATGCTCCAGGGTTTTCTCAAGCTTCCACTGTGTCATAAGCTAACGTCCCCATAAGTATCTCATGACCGAGTCCAGTCAAGGGTGGGGCAGAATACCCCACCCAGAGTGGGAGGGAACTATAAGATACACAGCAAAGAGTGTGAATACCAGAAGGGATCATTAACACAACCAAGATTCCATGGAGCCCCAAGCAGGAAGGAGAAGGGGGCTTGTGTAGCTCAGGAATCAGACCGGAAGGCTTGTACAGTCTTCCCTCTGAAGCACCTTTGTCGTAATCTCCTCTTCTTACAAGGCACCATTCACAATGGAGTGGGATGACCCTCATGATCTCCATTTAACTTGGTTATTTCTGCTGAGAGCCATCTCCAAATATGCTTATATTTTAGGTCCTAGGTCTTAAGATTTTCACAGATGAATTTGGAGAGAATACAGATCAGCTGATAATATTCCACTAAATTTGTTCTTTTACCTTCTCCAGTTTGGTCCAAAAATGTCAGAGTCCACCTTCATCCTTCTTAATCTCTTGTCAACCCATCGTCAAATCCAGCAAATACTATAGTCAACATTATGATCCGTTACGTCTCCCCATTTCCGCCATCCCCACCACCTGCGTCCAAGTCACCTTACTCTTAGTGGATGCCCATGGTTGTCGCCTCCTGACTCATCATCCTTTCCAATCCTATGGCCCTGTTTTGCTTTCTCCATAGCATTTACTACTGTCTGAGATTATCTTTTTTTTTTTTTTTTTAAATTTATTTCTTTGGCTGTGCTGAGTCTTCTTTGTTGCATGTGGGATCTAGTTCCATGCCCAGGGGTTGAACCCAGAACCTGGGGCCCCTGCATTGAGAGTGAACAGTCTTAGTCTCTGGATTGCCAGGGACATCCCAAGGTGACCTGGTATCCTTGCTTATATCTGTTCCTTTGTCTTAGATGGTGAACTCAGGGAGGACAGGGGACTTTTGTTTCATTTAGTGCTGGATCCCCATGCCTACTGAGATTGGTGGCTGGTAGGTACTCAGTGTTGAATGAATGAAAAGGAGTGAGGCATGTAATGCAGATGTGGCTGCAACCTCACCACTTCCCCACCACCTCCTCATCCTGCATTCGGAGGGAAAAAAAAAACAAAAAGGAAAGGAGCAGAGAGCACCATTGAAAGGCATTGATGCCCCAGATACCACATCTGGTTTCAGAACCCTGGGCCCAGGGGCTGTCTTGGCTGAGTAGGGCTTTAGCTGAACCCAAGAAGTAAGGCTTGTGTAGCTCAGGAATCAGACCGGAAGGCTTGTACAGTCTTCCCTCTGAAGCACCTTTGTCGTAATCTCCTCTTCTTACAAGGCACCATTCACAATGGAGTGGGATGACCCTCATGATCTCCATTTAACTTGGTTATTTCTGCTGAGAGCCATCTCCAAATATGCTTATATTTTAGGTCCTAGGTCTTAAGATTTTCACAGATGAATTTGGAGAGAATACAGATCAGCTGATAATATTCCACTAAATTTGTTCTTTTACCTTCTCCAGTTTGGTCCAAAAATGTCAGAGCCCAAACCCTTCATCCTTCTTAATCTCTTGTCAACCCATCGTCAAACCCAGCAAATACTATAGTCAACATTATGATCCGTTACGTCTCCCCATTTCCGCCATCCCCACCACCTGCGTCCAAGTCACCTTACTCTTAGTGGATGCCCATGGTTGTCGCCTCCTGACTCATCATCCTTTCCAATCCTATGGCCCTGTTTTGCTTTCTCCATAGCATTTACTACTGTCTGAGATTATCTTTTTTTTTTTTTTTTTAAATTTATTTCTTTGGCTGTGCTGAGTCTTCTTTGTTGCATGTGGGATCTAGTTCCATGCCCAGGGGTTGAACCCAGAACCTGGGGCCCCTGCATTGAGAGTGAACAGTCTTAGTCTCTGGATTGCCAGGGACATCCCAAGGTGACCTGGTATCCTTGCTTATATCTGTTCCTTTGTCTTAGATGGTGAACTCAGGGAGGACAGGGGACTTTTGTTTCATTTAGTGCTGGATCCCCATGCCTACTGAGATTGGTGGCTGGTAGGTACTCAGTGTTGAATGAATGAAAAGGAGTGAGGCATGTAATGCAGATGTGGCTGCAACCTCACCACTTCCCCACCACCTCCTCATCCTGCATTCGGAGGGAAAAAAAAAACAAAAAGGAAAGGAGCAGAGAGCACCATTGAAAGGCATTGATGCCCCAGATACCACATCTGGGTTCAGAACCCTGGGCCCAGGGGCTGTCTTGGCTGAGTAGGGCTTTAGCTGAACCCAAGAAGTAAGGCTTGCTTGAGCCATGCCCCATGTGAATAAGACAAGGAGAGAGGCAGACCCTGCTTCAACCTACTTAACGATGAATAGCAAGGATTCCTTTTAATGAATACAACTGCTGACCTACAATTAGTCTGGAAGCCTGTCCTCTAATTTAGTCCACAAAGCAGTCCCAGCAGGACCTCAATTTAGAAATAATTTGTCAGTAGTTAGATTCATAGAATGGCAGTGCCCAAAGAGTCAATGTAAATACTTAAGAGTAATAAAGCTGTATCTTTTTAAAAATATTCTTTAATTCTGCTTTCTCCCTGGTCTGCTCCCCAGTTAATCCAAATGTGCTTATTTATGATGTCTAGGCTTCCTGCTTCCCACAAGGATAGATGTGGCTTCCATTAAAGGCACATTTCAAATAGAATGGATTTAAAGAGAGAAGAAGACAATGCCAAGAGGGTCCCCTGAAAAGCCAGGGGGCAATGAGGGGGAGCCTCAGGCTGAAGGGCAGAGGGAAGCCAGGAAGGATGGACATGGGGGGTGGTGGGAGGTTCAGGCCTCTGAGATCTGAGGATGGGAACTATCTAAGCCCTGCCTTGGTCATGGGAGGAAGTTGTACCTGCATCTCTACGCCCTGGCTTAATATTTGATGTGTCCTGTCTGTTACCTCTTGAGTTTTCTTCTCCAAAGTCATGTTCATATTTTGCCAATGAGTAGAGCCGACCCTAACCCTCTGGGCATATTTCCCAGGGGTCAGGGAAGAGGAAAGGGAGTCAGGAAGGATACAGGATGGGGGTCCATTAACGTCAAGTAAAGCTAATACTTATGTAGACTTATGTAGACTGTTAGCCTGTGCTAAGTACTTTATATGAATTAACTCAGGTTTTAGATGCTGCTCAATCACTTCAGTTGTGTCCGACTCTTCACGACTGCATGGACCATAGCCTACCAGGCTCCTCTGTCCATGGGATTTTCCCAGCCAGAATATTGGAGTGGAGATTCCCTGGTGGTCAAGTGGGTTGAGAGTCCACATTGCACTGTAATGGGCACCGGTTCCATCTCTGGCCTGGGAAGATCCCGCATGCAGTGGAGTGGCTGGACCAGTGTGTCCAATGATGAGTCAGTGCCCTGGAGCGCATATGCCCAGAGCTGGTGCTCTGCAGTGAGAGAGACCACTGCAATGGGAAGCCCACACAGGCCAAAAAACAAAGATGGATGAAAATAAATAAATGAAAAACCAATAAAAGTGGCCAAAAATCAAAAAAAAAAAAAAAGAGTATTGGATTGGGTTGGCATAACCATTTCCAGGGGATATTCCCACCCCAGGGATCGAACACATGTTACCTGGATCTCTTGCATGGCAGGTGCATTCTTCACTGCTGAGCCATCAGGGAAACTGCTCAGTTTTTAGATAGTGATCCTACTATTATGCCCACTGGCAGCTCAGATGGTAAAGAATATCCTGCAATGCGAGAGACCTGGGTTCAATCCCTGGGTTGGTTCTGGTCAATTTTATTAAAGGCAAATCATTCATGATTTATTCTTCAGCAGTCTGTTCTGTATGCTTCTAATGACACCAGAATCACCTGAGTCAATGATAACCAGGGTGCATATCCTGTAGTATTTTCCACATGCTATGTCTCATTCAATATTATCGCCACTGATGGACACCAGTTTTGGCCAACATGGCATAATACTCTTGTTTCAGACTTCCTCAAGGCTAGGTAATGTTGGTGAGGATGAGCAGTTCTGTTTTGCCTGTCTGACCATTTTCAGAGTCTGCGTGTATCCCGTTGCCCTGTCGACACCTCTCTACTACGCCCTGGCTTATTTATTTTGATGTGTCCTGTCTGTTACCTCTTGAGTTTTCTTCTCCAAAGTCATGTTCATATTTTGCCAATGAGTAGAGCCGACCCTAACCCTCTGGGCATATTTCCCAGGGGTCAGGGAAGAGGAAAGGGAGTCAGGAAGGATACAGGATGGGGGTCCATTAACGTCAAGTAAAGCTAATACTTATGTAGACTTATGTAGACTGCTAGCCTGTGCTAAGTACTTTATATGAATTAACTCAGGTTTTAGATGCTGCTCAATCACTTCAGTTGTGTGCGACTCTTCACGACTGCATGGACCATAGCCTACCAGGCTCCTCTGTCCATGGGATTTTCCCAGCCAGAATATTGGAGTGGAGATTCCCTGGTGGTCAAGTGGGTTGAGAGTCCACATTGCACTGTAATGGGCACCGGTTCCATCTCTGGCCTGGGAAGATCCCGCATGCAGTGGAGTGGCTGGACCAGTGTGTCCAATGATGAGTCAGTGCCCTGGAGCGCATATGCCCAGAGCTGGTGCTCTGCAGTGAGAGAGACCACTGCAATGGGAAGCCCACACAGCCCAAAAAAACAAAGATGGATGAAAATAAAAAACGGAAAAACCAATAAAAGGGGCCCAAAAAAAAAAAAAAAAAAAGAGTATTGGATTGGGTTGGCATAACCATTTCCAGGGGATATTCCCACCCCAGGGATCGAACACATGTTACCTGGATCTCTTGCATGGCAGGTGCATTCTTCACTGCTGAGCCATCAGGGAAACTGCTCAGTTTTTAGATAGTGATCCTACTATTATGCCCACTGGCAGCTCAGATGGTAAAGAATATCCTGCAATGCGAGAGACCTGGGTTCAATCCCTGGGTTGGTTCTGGTCAATTTTATTAAAGGCAAATCATTCATGATTTATTCTTCAGCAGTCTGTTCTGTATGCTTCTAATGACACCAGAATCACCTGAGTCAATGATAACCAGGGTGCATATCCTGTAGTATTTTCCACATGCTATGTCTCATTCAATATTATCGCCACTGATGGACACCAGTTTTGGCCAACATGGCATAATACTCTTGTTTCAGACTTCCTCAAGGCTAGGTAATGTTGGTGAGGATGAGCAGTTCTGTTTTGCCTGTCTGACCATTTTCAGAGTCTGCGTGTATCCCGGCACATACTGTTCACTTTTCCCAATCAGTTGGAGCCTAAAATTGATCAACTCCAATGACTTTTTCATCTTCTTTGCGGCCACCATCTTCCTGCATTAGGTGTGAGATGCCACCAACCAAGAATAGCCACCAAGGGAATTCCCTGGCGTTCCAGTGGTTAAGACTCTGTGTTCCCAGTGCAGGGGCCTGAGTTCGATCCCTGGTCAGGGAACTAGATCCCACATGCCACAACTAAGACCCATCACAGCCAAATAAATAAATAAAAATAAAAAGAGATGTGCTTAAACTAAAAAAAAAAAAATCTTAAAAAAAAAAAAAAGAATAGCCACCAAGATGGGCTGGGGCATTCCTGTTCATATTTAACTGCTAAATTTGATCAAAATCTTCCATCCTGAGGCTGAAGTGTCAACCCTGTGTAAATCTTTCCAGGTGATTTTGATGTGGCACATCTGGCTTCAGGGCCCATAGTTACCTTTCCCAGTCATCTGGTAGAAGGATCATCGGGGGCTCTGCTGATAACAGTCAGATTCCTAGGCTACTTCCCTGGAGATTTCAGATGGGGCTGTGGAACTCAAATTTTAATAAATGCTCTTCAAGGGCAAACTAATGGTGGAGAAAGTTGGGAAATCTCTTCTAAGGCAACATATGCTTAAAAAAAAAAAAAAAGATATGAAGGTTGAGACCAGAACAGGGAAGAGACCTGAGAAAAGTCACCCAAAAGAAAGTTCTAACAGGGGCTAGAATTCAAGTGGCCTAGCTCCTTCCTGGCCAAGTGTCTTTTCCTATAAATATGACCAGAAATTTCTACACCTCCATCCTGTCACCAGATTCTTGATAGCATTCAGTGTCTTAGAAAACATGTCAATTTTGGCTTAAAATGGCCTTTAATTTACCATCTCCTTTGGACAAAGATGCCCAGAGATCAAGCCAAATATCTGATGGGATCGAGGTACCCTCTTGTGATGTCTTGAGGGTTTGTGGTGGACTCAGAAATGTGTTGCCTAGACCTCCCTTCCAAGGCAGGTCTGCTTCCCAGTTGTAGGGCATGAGTTGCAGACCCCTTTCATTCAAAATCACAGCCTTCCTGGCAACTAGCTGGGTGAGGCAGGGGTACCAGGGTCTGATGCTCCCCTAGGGGCAGTTCTCACTCCAGAGCTCTCTACCAGGTTGCCGGGGTCTTTGTCAAGTTGCTATCATAGTTCATCTTCTTAAAAAAAATTTATTTTAGGAGGTTTCACTTGCTAAGTCTTTTTTAAAAAATCTTTTTTTCTTTTTCTTTTTCGTTGCACTATTTGTTTTGTTGCTGCGTGAGGGCTTTCTCTCCTTGAAACGAGAGAGATAGCAACTCTTTGTTGTGATTTGTGGGCTTCTCTCGTGGCAGGCTCTAGAGCATGGACTCAGAAGTTGTAGCATATCAGCTATCTGCTCCATGACATGTGGGATCTTCCCGGACCAGGAACCAAACCTGTGTCCCTTGCATTGGCAGGCAGATTCTTATCCACTGTACCATCAAGGCAGTCCCAAAGTTCATCTTACCGTGCCCAGTCCTACTTCCTCTCATTCTCTTCACAGTTTTATATATATATATATATATATATATATATATATATATATATATATATATATATTGCAACCCAAACTCTGTCTCTGAAACAAGGGTGAGACACAATGGTGGCGGTGTGGAAAGGGGGACCATGGCTGTGGCGATGAACTTTGCCAAGGCACACATGATGGGAGAAGTGGACGGGTGTATCACTTAAAATGCATGCTTTTAACGTAGCCTTGGCCGACAGAAGTTCAGGAAACATCTAAACACTTAAATCACCTTTTCCTATTGATTAAGGTAAATACTTTACTGATGGTTTTAATCAATACCCCTATAAATCCTCCCTCTCTGATGGCTTTACTGTTCATTTAATGTTTCTGTCTTTAATTGAGTTACATCCCCCTCAGCCCAAAATGATGAACTGAAAGTTAGAAATCATCTTGGCTCTGACAAAAACGGGGAGTATTTTTTCCCCTTGTTTAATTTGAAGAACTAGACCTTTCGAAGTCAGCAAGCCCAATCTGGTCACCAGTGGTTGATGTCATTTCTTTTACCTCTCTAGGCCTCAGTTTTCTCATCTGGAGATGGGGGCAATGGCTGCTTTGCCTAGACCTCCCTTCCAAGGCAGGTCTGCTTCCCAGTTGTAGGGCATGAGTTGCAGACCCTTTCATTCAAATTCACAGCCTTCCTGGCAACTAGCTGGGTGAGGCAGGGGTACCAGGGTCTGATGCTCCCCTAGGGGCAGTTCTCACTCCAGAGCTCTCTACCAGGTTGCCGGGGTCTTTGTCAAGTTGCTATCATAGTTCATCTTCTTAAAAAAAATTTATTTTAGGAGGTTTCACTTGCTAAGTCTTTTTTAAAAAATCTTTTTTTCTTTTTCTTTTTCGTTGCACTATTTGTTTTGTTGCTGCGTGAGGGCTTTCTCTCCTTGAAACGAGAGAGATAGCAACTCTTTGTTGTGATTTGTGGGCTTCTCTCGTGGCAGGCTCTAGAGCATGGACTCAGAAGTTGTAGCATATCAGCTATCTGCTCCATGACATGTGGGATCTTCCCGGACCAGGAACCAAACCTGTGTCCCTTGCATTGGCAGGCAGATTCTTATCCACTGTACCATCAAGGCAGTCCCAAAGTTCATCTTACCGTGCCCAGTCCTACTTCCTCTCATTCTCTTCACAGTTTTATATATATATATATATATATATATATATATATATATATATATATATATATATATTGCAACCCAAACTCTGTCTCTGAAACAAGGGTGAGACACAATGGTGGCGGTGTGGAAAGGGGGACCATGGCTGTGGCGATGAACTTTGCCAAGGCACACATGATGGGAGAAGTGGACGGGTGTATCACTTAAAATGCATGCTTTTAACGTAGCCTTGGCCGACAGAAGTTCAGGAAACATCTAAACACTTAAATCACCTTTTCCTATTGATTAAGGTAAATACTTTACTGATGGTTTTAATCAATACCCCTATAAATCCTCCCTCTCTGATGGCTTTACTGTTCATTTAATGTTTCTGTCTTTAATTGAGTTACATCCCCCTCAGCCCAAAATGATGAACTGAAAGTTAGAAATCATCTTGGCTCTGACAAAAACGGGGAGTATTTTTCCCCTTGTTTAATTTGAAGAACTAGACCTTTCGAAGTCAGCAAGCCCAATCTGGTCACCAGTGGTTGATGTCATTTCTTTTACCTCTCTAGGCCTCAGTTTTCTCATCTGGAGATGGGGGCAATGGCTGCTTTGCCCACGAAAGAGGATACCCAAGAAGGCCCTGAAGCTGAAAGAGAGTCTTCATTGTTCATTACTCAAGGCAGGGATTTCCCAGAAAACGTGCAGAATCTCCCATGGTGTCCACAGGGAGTGGCCATGGTGGTGCTGGAGGCTGTAATTCCTCGCACAGCCCCCTTTCTGGACTGCCGTCCACTGATCGATTTGCCCACTTAGTCAGCTTGAGTGTAAATATGCACCTGTCAATCACTCCATTATGCTAAGTGCTCATCCGCCCGAATGGTGATTTACGCCCCTCTGTGGAAAGTCCTGGTCCTCCGGGCAGCTGTGCTGTGTGCACGGTAGGCAGCACCGGGCTGTATCCCCAGGTCTACCCTCCAGGCCCTCAGAGGCACGGTCTTTGCTCAAAGAAAGATCTGGATCACAAATTGGAAGTGTTCTCACATCTCTCTTCCATCCCCAGTCCTGCAGAGGGGATGACGTTCCACAGACATCATAATCTGAAGGAACTTCTTTATTTCCCCAGAGGAGAGATTTCTGCAACAGAGGTGCTCACCAGAGGCTAATTTGCCCCCTAGGGAATACTATCAGTGTCTGGAGAAGTGTTGGATCAGGGGTTCCCAACCTCCAGGATCTAATGCCCGATGCTCTGAGAGTTGGAACGGATGTAACAATAATAGAAAGAAAGTGCACAATAAGTGTATCGTGCTTGAATCACCCCCCAAACATCCCTCCCCACCTCATCCCGAGTCCATGGAAAAACTGTCTTTCACGAAATTGAAACTGGTTCCTGGTGCCAAAACGTTTGAGGACGGCTGTTACAGAGAGTCCTGATTAGAGGTGTGCTCCTGGTGTCTACTATGGGGTGGAGGTCAAGGACGCTGCTCAAAATTCTCTGACGCACAAGACTGGCCCCCACACAGAATGATCTAGTCCAAAGTGTCAACAGTGTCACTGTGGAGAAACCCAGCTCTACAAGAACAAGAGAACGTTGAGCATCACTGGGTATTAGGCCACTCACGAAAATGCCCACAGACACCAAGATGTGTTGCAAGAGTGCCTTGGGAAAGGCAGGATTTAGGGTGATGAATGAGCATGATGGTGATGTTAGGAGAAGAGCTGGTCCGAGCTTCCCAGAGCTGGTACAGTCTTCCGTAATCTTCTTATAGGAGGTTGGGGACCAACTTGCTTGAGCTGACAGCAGATCTGGACTGGATATCCTTGTCGTTTGCTGAGCACTGCAGGGATCTTCTCAGCATCAGAGAAGGGAAATCACTTGTTGTGATTGACAGGTAGTGGCTTTCCAGAATGCTCATGCCTGCTGAGCGTCTAAGCCGAGCAGATGCTGAGATTGATTAGTGATGTCTGCCACAGGCATAGGAAAGGAGGAGTGGTAATTTGAGCAAAATAGTTACCTTCCTGGCATTTGATTGTTTTTCGTATCTTTAGTAATCATGGTTAAGGGCAAATACATACAATGGCACAAAAAAATTTAGAATCTTGTTGAGCTAAATAAGAAGAGATATTTTAAAATATTCTCCTTGCTTAAAAATGTAGTTTTCTGATTGTTTTCAGTAATACAAGCTTATTATGGAAAATAAAAATAAAGAGGAAAAAATTGCCAATATTCTGGAAATAGCTACATGGATATTCTGATAGATACTTTAATACTTTCATTCTACCATGTGACTTCTTTCCCTGAATTTTCCTGAAATTAAATTTATTATCACTGTTTTTTGTTTTTTGGTTTTTTTTAATTCAACACTAGCATATGTGTGTTATTCATGTCATTACATTTATAAGCATTGTTGGGTCAGGGATGTAATGTGATACCACTCTGTGGATGTGTTAACATTTATTTTAATACATTATGTAGTTGGATGCTAGGGCTTTTTCTAGAGTTAAGTTTTATAATGGAGTAATGACTGGTTCAAAGGTTATGAGAATTATTAAGGTCCTTGATATGTTTTATTAGATTTCTTTCAAATGACTGGATTATACTTCCGTCAGGAGGGAATATGAAGGCCTGTTTCTCTGAATTTTCATAAAAAAAAGCAGCTAAAAAGTTATTGATTTTTAAGTAAAAGCATACTGTCTTGTTTTAAAATTTGTATTTGCTAGTGAGGTTGAATTTTTAAAAATGATTTCTGTTCTTTGTATATTTTTTATGTGAATTATTTATTCATATCTTGTATCCATTTTTCTTTGAGGATTTTTTCCTGTTTTTTGTTTGTATAAATTCTTCAGATTATATTAGCCCTTATTAAGATTTTTATATTCATTATAAATACTTCCCTCAGTCTATTGTTGAACTTTTCTGTATGTATGTGTGTACACTTAGATGAAGAAATTTTAATGTATTTGGCCAAACCATTTTCTTTTGGAATTTATCTCATTGCTTTTATGGTCAGCCATTTCTTTTCTATCTTAATCATATGTAAATATGATTAGGAACTTCCCAGGTGGAGCTAGTGGAAAAAACCCATCTACCAATGTAGGAGATGTAAGAGATGTGGGTTTGATCCCTGGGCCAGGAAGATCCTGTGGAGAAGGGCATGGCAACCTACTCCAGTATTCTTGCCTGGAGAATCCCATGGACAGAGGAACCCGGTGGGCTAGAGTCCATGGGGTTGCAAAGAGTCAGACACGACTGAAATGACTTAACACATATATACAAATATGATTAATATACACACAATCACACACATAGAGACAGAAGGTTTTATTTTAATTGTATAAATATGGTTAAGATATGATTAAATACAGAGATGTACTTATATGTGTAGAAATTTCCTGTGCTTTAAATTTTGGGAGTATATTTAGAATCTGAGGGGTTTTTTTAATGGGGCAAGGCAAGAGACTAACTTTTTACCTCAGATATTTACCAGTTATCCCAGTGGTTTTCATTACTTAGTTCTACCTTCTCTCCCTGACACGACATCATCACATATTGTATTCTACTTAATAGAGTTTGTTTGTGGGTTAGTTGCTCCTTCGTGTCTCTCTGCCAGTATCTGTAGTAATTATTAATGCTATTCCCCACATTTCTTGCTTGTTGGCTACCAAGCATGTTATTAGAATGCACTACCTGGCAGCTATATTCCTTAGGACTGCATGGAGTCATGTGACTTGCTCTGACCAATGAAATATAAGCAGAATTAGGTGGGTCTTTCTGGGATGGAACATTTACTTGCCAATAGGATATCTTCCAGAACTCTGTTCTCCATCATTGATTCTGTCAGCTGGAGGACAGAGTAGAGCAGAGACCCCAGGCAGCTTCTAATGAACATACATTAGAAACAAGATATAAAGCTTTGTTTTTAAGACACTCATACTTTGGGGTTGTTTGTTATTACAGTAGACCCAAGTGTATGCTGACTGAGATGTATTCTTCTGTTTTAATTACTATAGCTGTAATACAGTGTGACATACTGTCAAGTAAATTAGTCCTTGTTGCTTCTTACTGCCCCTGACAAATGTTCTGAACAATTTAACCTGTTTTCCCAAAAAGACTTTTGACTCATTGCCTTAAGTAGTATTACCTCTCCTTGCCTTCCGAGATGAAACTCAGTGGGACTTGGTTTGAATTGTATGATATATGTCACTAAATTTAGAAATAATTGACATTCATTCAATATTTTATCTTCCCACCCAGAAAAATTGTACTTAATTTCTTTACAAATTATTTTATGTATTTCTATAAAATATTTTATAGAGTTCTGTACATTATCATAAACATTATTCCTAAATATCTCATGTATATTGTTATTTTTCATTGTATCATTACTGTTTTCTAACTGTTTTTTGCTGTTATTTCAGAACACATTTTATTCTGTACTTTTCATTATGAACTCAGCTACCCTACTGGATTTGAATTGGTTTTAATAATTTTTCAGTTTGTAGTTTTAGATCACTTTTCAAAATCTTTATGTTTCAAAGTTAAATAGTACATTCAATTTAAACAACTAAGTTTTATTATGCTAAATAGAAATAACATTGTGATTAAGACACATTATTTTTATAGTTGTTAATTTGGGACTATAATTTATATACTATTAGGTTTTTTCTAAACTCATTTTTAAAAACTTTTTATAGATACTAGCATAGTGAATTCACATATACCCATTTCCAAATATTAATCTTGTCTTACCTGTACACTCCCAATCCTTATCCACAATACACACATATTACACACACACAAATACACACACAATTTTGCACTGAATTATTCTGGAGAAAATTCCACAATATCATGTATAATGTAGACCACAGTATTTCATATAGTCTAATTTTTAATCGAAATCATGAGTTTTCTTTCTTTAATTTAAAATTTCTAAATTCTATATATTGTCCTGAAAACCTGTTGTTAGTGCCCCAGTTTGGTTCTTTCTTTTCTAATTGAACAGATAATACCTGCTTATGATCACCAATTTGTTTTAAGTTCTCAAGCAGTAGAAAGGGATATCTAGTACAAACTAAATTAGTCCTTGTTGCTTCTTACTGCCCCTGACAAATGTTCTGAACAATTTAACCTGTTTTCCCAAAAAGACTTTTGACTCATTGCCTTAAGTAGTATTACCTCTCCTTGCCTTCCGAGATGAAACTCAGTGGGACTTGGTTTGAATTGTATGATATATGTCACTAAATTTAGAAATAATTGACATTCATTCAATATTTTATCTTCCCACCCAGAAAAATTGTACTTAATTTCTTTACAAATTATTTTATGTATTTCTATAAAATATTTTATAGAGTTCTGTACATTATCATAAACATTATTCCTAAATATCTCATGTATATTGTTATTTTTCATTGTATCATTACTGTTTTCTAACTGTTTTTTGCTGTTATTTCAGAACACATTTTATTCTGTACTTTTCATTATGAACTCAGCTACCCTACTGGATTTGAATTGGTTTTAATAATTTTTCAGTTTGTAGTTTTAGATCACTTTTCAAAATCTTTATGTTTCAAAGTTAAATAGTACATTCAATTTAAACAACTAAGTTTTATTATGCTAAATAGAAATAACATTGTGATTAAGACACATTATTTTTATAGTTGTTAATTTGGGACTATAATTTATATACTATTAGGTTTTTTCTAAACTCATTTTTAAAAACTTTTTATAGATACTAGCATAGTGAATTCACATATACCCATTTCCAAATATTAATCTTGTCTTACCTGTACACTCCCAATCCTTATCCACAATACACACATATTACACACACACAAATACACACACAATTTTGCACTGAATTATTCTGGAGAAAATTCCACAATATCATGTATAATGTAGACCACAGTATTTCATATAGTCTAATTTTTAATCGAAATCATGAGTTTTCTTTCTTTAATTTAAAATTTCTAAATTCTATATATTGTCCTGAAAACCTGTTGTTAGTGCCCCAGTTTGGTTCTTTCTTTTCTAATTGAACAGATAATACCTGCTTATGATCACCAATTTGTTTTAAGTTCTCAAGCAGTAGAAAGGGATATCTAGTACAAACTAAATTGTTGTCGTTTCCCATGGTCCAAGTACCTCTTCCTCAAAAGTGTCATTTTTTTAAAAAATGAGGATTATGTTTTAATATATATATATATTTTTAAATTTTGGCATCTTTTTATTGGTTTTGTATTCATTTATTTTCATCCATCTTTATTCTTTGGCCTGTGTCGGCCTCCCATTGCAGCGGCCTCTCATCCCAGAGTACTGGCTCTGGGCGCATGCGCTCCAGAGCGCTGGCTGGTAATTGGACACACTGGTCCAGCCGCTCCATGGCACGTGGGATCGTTCCGGGCCAGGGATCAAACTGGTGCCCCTTGCACTGCAAGGTGGACTCTTTACCCTGTGGACCACCATGGAAGCCCAAAAATGTTAGTTATAATTTTCTCTTGAATATTCAGATGGATATCATGCTATTTGCAAAATACCAAAAATGTATGAGCCCAGAACTTCCATCTTAGTGAGGATTATGCTATTTGTTTTTAGTGAGTAGAGAAAGCCAGGATTCATATTCATGAAATTTAGTATGGGAATAGGCTTTAATCCACTGCACTAGACTAACACAGTTAAGAAGTGTGCTATTCTTTTCAGGTTGTTAAGAACTGGCTATTGAATTTGATCAAATTCATTTTTGTTATCTATTGAAATGATTGGGCAGCTTTGTCCTTTGATGTATTGATGCAAAATTTCATCTTGTTATTGTTGTTGTCAGTTGCTAAGTCATGTCTGATGCTTTGGGATTCCATGGATTGAAGCATGCTAGACTCCTGTCCTTCACCATCTCCCAGAGCTTGCTCAGATTCATGTCGATTGAGTCAGTGATGCCCCCCAGTTCTCATGATCCTTCCCAGACTCAGGGTCTTTTCCTGATGCTTTCACATCGTGAGTATTTCATATAGTCTAATTTTTAATCGAAATCATGAGTTTTCTTTCTTTAATTTAAAATTTCTAAATTCTATATATTGTCCTGAAAACCTGTTGTTAGTGCCCCAGTTTGGTTCTTTCTTTTCTAATTGAACAGATAATACCTGCTTATGATCACCAATTTGTTTTAAGTTCTCAAGCAGTAGAAAGGGATATCTAGTACAAACTAAATTGTTGTCGTTTCCCATGGTCCAAGTACCTCTTCCTCAAAAGTGTCATTTTTTTAAAAAATGAGGATTATGTTTTAATATATATATATATTTTTAAATTTTGGCATCTTTTTATTGGTTTTGTATTCATTTATTTTCATCCATCTTTATTCTTTGGCCTGTGTCGGCCTCCCATTGCAGCGGCCTCTCATCCCAGAGTACTGGCTCTGGGCGCATGCGCTCCAGAGCGCTGGCTGGTAATTGGACACACTGGTCCAGCCGCTCCATGGCACGTGGGATCGTTCCGGGCCAGGGATCAAACTGGTGCCCCTTGCACTGCAAGGTGGACTCTTTACCCTGTGGACCACCATGGAAGCCCAAAAATGTTAGTTATAATTTTCTCTTGAATATTCAGATGGATATCATGCTATTTGCAAAATACCAAAAATGTATGAGCCCAGAACTTCCATCTTAGTGAGGATTATGCTATTTGTTTTTAGTGAGTAGAGAAAGCCAGGATTCATATTCATGAAATTTAGTATGGGAATAGGCTTTAATCCACTGCACTAGACTAACACAGTTAAGAAGTGTGCTATTCTTTTCAGGTTGTTAAGAACTGGCTATTGAATTTGATCAAATTCATTTTTGTTATCTATTGAAATGATTGGGCAGCTTTGTCCTTTGATGTATTGATGCAAAATTTCATCTTGTTATTGTTGTTGTCAGTTGCTAAGTCATGTCTGATGCTTTGGGATTCCATGGATTGCAGCATGCTAGACTCCCTGTCCTTCACCATCTCCCAGAGCTTGCTCAGATTCATGTCGATTGAGTCAGTGATGCCATCCAACCACCTCATCCTCTGCTGCCCTCTTCTCCTGCACTGGATCCTTCCCAGACTCAGGGTCTTTTCCAATGAGTCGGCTCTTCACATCAGGTGCCCACAGTATTGGAGCTTCAGCTTCAGCATGCTAGACCCTTTGTTTATTTCCTGAGATAACTGACATTTGGAATCTTATTTTGTTCATTGTGTTTTAACATGCTATTGCTTTCAATGTGTTCATTTTTTAATTGAGAAAATATTTGCATCTATATCTACAAGTGCAACTGGGCTATACACATCTGTTCTATTTTCATCATATTCTTTGCTATACTGTTAATCAGGAAACTCTCTTAGGTTTTTCTAACTTTGGAATAGATAGTAGTGGAACTATGTTTCCCATCCCCTAGTAATGTGAAAGTATTCATAGTAAGACAGGCTAGCCCTGGAGATTTTTCTCAAAGTCAATTTTTTGAAATGCCTCAAATCAATTCTGATCAATTCTATTTTCCTAGAAACCATCCATTTCATTGACATTTTTCATGAAAATTTACTGAACATTTACAGTTATAAAAGATAGTAGCTACTTTTAAACTTGATTTCAAAGATAAATACATGTTCATTTTAGAACACTGATTTGAGAAACAGGAAAGCAAACTTAAAAAATAAAAATCACATGTATGTCAAGTTCCTTTGAGCATTTCTGGCTATAAACTTCATACCTGTCTGTCAGGCTACCTTCCTATTTTGCTTAATAAAACATGAAAGATTTTGGATGTCATATGTTTTCAAAAATGTCATTTTAAGTACTGTAAAATATCCTGTGCTAGAGATGTAGCATATTTATCCAATTTTCTCTTGTTAGACATTAAAGTTACCTCTGTTTTTTTTTCCTATGACTAATACTGAGATATATAGATTAGTAAATACACATATTTATACTTCTGTGATTTTTTTTCCTCAGCATATATTTTTGGAAATAGAACAAGTCAAAGGTTATGAATACATTTTTATCAACTCTGGCCATTATATTTCAAATACCAGTCTTGTTTTATACTTTAGATTTTTTTCATTGCTATTCAGATTAAACATTTTTTTCAAACATGCATTGGGCATTTAGAATTCTTATTGCTCATTCTGAGTTGCCTATGCATATCCTTTTCCTATTTTTGAATAGGTGCTCATTATATGCTTATTAATTCAGATGATTTGTTAACTATATACATCTAAAATAGCTTTTCCTAGATTGTCCTATGCTTTTGCTTGTTTCTTTCTTGAGGGTACGGAAACTTCTCTTGTTTATATAGTCTACTAATTCTTTCCCTTTGTGCTTTTTTCCTTTGTTTTTATACTTAGAAAGGACTTCATTAGTTCATTTTATAAAGCTCTTATCTCGTTACATTCCCTTTCTAATTTCTTGTTTTATTTGGGTTTTCTCTTGCTTTCCTTTGTACTATTAAATTTGCCAGAGTAAAGCCTGCTTTCTTACAGCTTTAATGAGTCATCTCATGCATGTAGACCCTGCTTTCTCAAATCAGTCATTTCTCATTTTTTTTATCTAGTTAATTTTTGTCCAGCTATCCTTGGGTTTATTGTGCTGTTCAGTTGCTACATTCTTGAAGTTTGCATAGATTTATTCATTTATTTTTATTCTTTCTTGTTGAAAGATAAATACATGTTCATTTTAGAACACTGATTTGAGAAACAGGAAAGCAAACTTAAAAAATAAAAATCACATGTATGTCAAGTTCCTTTGAGCATTTCTGGCTATAAACTTCATACCTGTCTGTCAGGCTACCTTCCTATTTTGCTTAATAAAACATGAAAGATTTTGGATGTCATATGTTTTCAAAAATGTCATTTTAAGTACTGTAAAATATCCTGTGCTAGAGATGTAGCATATTTATCCAATTTTCTCTTGTTAGACATTAAAGTTACCTCTGTTTTTTTTTTCCTATGACTAATACTGAGATATATAGATTAGTAAATACACATATTTATACTTCTGTGATTTTTTTTCCTCAGCATATATTTTTGGAAATAGAACAAGTCAAAGGTTATGAATACATTTTTATCAACTCTGGCCATTATATTTCAAATACCAGTCTTGTTTTATACTTTAGATTTTTTTCATTGCTATTCAGATTAAACATTTTTTTCAAACATGCATTGGGCATTTAGAATTCTTATTGCTCATTCTGAGTTGCCTATGCATATCCTTTTCCTATTTTTGAATAGGTGCTCATTATATGCTTATTAATTCAGATGATTTGTTAACTATATACATCTAAAATAGCTTTTCCTAGATTGTCCTATGCTTTTGCTTGTTTCTTTCTTGAGGGTACGGAAACTTCTCTTGTTTATATAGTCTACTAATTCTTTCCCTTTGTGCTTTTTTCCTTTGTTTTTATACTTAGAAAGGACTTCATTAGTTCATTTTATAAAGCTCTTATCTCGTTACATTCCCTTTCTAATTTCTTGTTTTATTTGGGTTTTCTCTTGCTTTCCTTTGTACTATTAAATTTGCCAGAGTAAAGCCTGCTTTCTTACAGCTTTAATGAGTCATCTCATGCATGTAGACCCTGCTTTCTCAAATCAGTCATTTCTCATTTTTTTTATCTAGTTAATTTTTGTCCAGCTATCCTTGGGTTTATTGTGCTGTTCAGTTGCTACATTCTTGAAGTTTGCATAGATTTATTCATTTATTTTTATTCTTTCTTGTTGAATAATAAAATAACTTATGGCTTTATGTTTCTTTGCTCTAAGTGTAGCATTGGCAGCTTTCCATAATCTTCGACAAAGCGTTGTTTTGTTCTCATTTTATTATTTTTCTAAATAGTCCATAATGAAGGTTTTTATTTCCCTTTTGACTCAATAACTGTTTATGAGAATTTTTCAACTTATTTATTTATTATCCAGGTTTCTATTATTTTCTTTGTGGTTGTTAGAAATGTTTCCATTTATTTTACGTCTATCAGGGAATTTGGCCTGCAAACTTCTTCCTCTTTTTTTTGGTTGAGGTTCTCTTGACGGTGCAGTACGTGGAGAGCTTTTGAAAACGTTCAGCTAACCCTTGAAAAAGTATTTATAGGGAACACAGTTGGATAGACTATATATCTCTAGTCTTATTAGCAATTATTCACGTTTTCTCGGTTTCCTTGATGTACCCAAGGCATCTGAGGCTTATTAACCCTCTCACAACTGCGTCTCAGTCAATTTCTCCTGACATTTCTGAAACAACTGAAATACTCTGGAGGATTCATAAAGGTCTATTACATCGTCCTTGGAGATTTTATTTTGATCATCATAAAACGACACTCCTTTAAAGTAAAAGACCTGAGTTAGCATGTGCTTTCTTTTTATATGAATCTGCCTTGTTTTTCTCTGTAACATCTTTTCTTAAGTCGCTCTCACCTTGTTAGTTATGATCCACAAAAGCAGTGCTGTGCTTAGTCTCACAGTGTATCCTACTCTTCGCAACCCCACGGACTGTAGCCAGGCAGGCTCCTCTGTCCATAGGGATTCTCCAGGCAAGAATGCTGGAGTGGGTTGCCATTTCCTACTCAGGGATCTTCCCAACTCAGGGATCAAACTCAGATCTCCTGAATTCCATGAGGGTTATTTGAGCCACCAGGCAAGCCTGCTTTCTTACAGCTTTAATGAGTCATCTCATGCATGTAGACCCTGCTTTCTCAAATCAGTCATTTCTCATTTTTTTTATCTAGTTAATTTTTGTCCAGCTATCCTTGGGTTTATTGTGCTGTTCAGTTGCTACATTCTTGAAGTTTGCATAGATTTATTCATTTATTTTTATTCTTTCTTGTTGAATAATAAAATAACTTATGGCTTTATGTTTCTTTGCTCTAAGTGTAGCATTGGCAGCTTTCCATAATCTTCGACAAAGCGTTGTTTTGTTCTCATTTTATTATTTTTCTAAATAGTCCATAATGAAGGTTTTTATTTCCCTTTTGACTCAATAACTGTTTATGAGAATTTTTCAACTTATTTATTTATTATCCAGGTTTCTATTATTTTCTTTGTGGTTGTTAGAAATGTTTCCATTTATTTTACGTCTATCAGGGAATTTGGCCTGCAAACTTCTTCCTCTTTTTTTTGGTTGAGGTTCTCTTGACGGTGCAGTACGTGGAGAGCTTTTGAAAACGTTCAGCTAACCCTTGAAAAAAGTATTTATAGGGAACACAGTTGGATAGACTATATATCTCTAGTCTTATTAGCAATTATTCACGTTTTCTCGGTTTCCTTGATGTACCCAAGGCATCTGAGGCTTATTAACCCTCTCACAACTGCGTCTCAGTCAATTTCTCCTGACATTTCTGAAACAACTGAAATACTCTGGAGGATTCATAAAGGTCTATTACATCGTCCTTGGAGATTTTATTTTGATCATCATAAAACGACACTCCTTTAAAGTAAAAGACCTGAGTTAGCATGTGCTTTCTTTTTATATGAATCTGCCTTGTTTTTCTCTGTAACATCTTTTCTTAAGTCGCTCTCACCTTGTTAGTTATGATCCACAAAAGCAGTGCTGTGCTTAGTCTCACAGTGTATCCTACTCTTCGCAACCCCACGGACTGTAGCCAGGCAGGCTCCTCTGTCCATAGGGATTCTCCAGGCAAGAATGCTGGAGTGGGTTGCCATTTCCTACTCCAGGGGATCTTCCCAACTCAGGGATCAAACTCAGATCTCCTGAATTCCATGAGGGTTATTTACCACCTGAGCCACCAGGCAAGCCTGCCATAGAAGTAGAGTGTAGTCACCTTTTAGTTTTTCTCCCATCTGTGTATCTTTTAATAAGGGATTTAAAGTCATTTACATACAGTGGGAGCCACGGTTAGCTTTAGCTCAGTCAGGTCCCGCCTGCCCCTTGGGGTATGCAGTCAGAGGACCTAGAGTTACCCTGGGACACAGTTCTTTTTTTTTTTTTAAGATTTATTCATTTATTTATTTTGGGCGGGGGTCGGATTGGGGAGGGAGGGGAGTGGGCGGGCCACTTCCATTGGTCTTTCATTTCTCAATTTTCATCGGTCTTTGTTCTTTGGCTCCTGTGGGCCTCCCATCGCGGTGGCCTCTGTCGTTGCAGAGCACCGGCTCTGGGCGCCATGCGTTCCAGAGCTCCGGCTCGGTAATTGGACACATCAGTCCAGCCGCTCCGCGGCACGTGGGATCTTTCCAGGCCAGGGATCGAACCGGCGCCCCTTGCACTGCAAGGCGGTGTCCTTTGGAAGAGTCCGTCATGGAGAACTATCTACAGGCAGGACTTTCCTGTAAGTCCAGGAGTTAAGATTTCACCTTCCTCTGTAGGGAGCATGGGTTCGGTCCCTACTTTTGGAGCCAAGATCCCACATGCCTCGTGGCCATAAAACCAAAACATAAAACAGAAGCAATATTTCAATTAAGACTTTAAAAATGGTCCATATAAAAAAAACTTAAAAAAAAAAAAACAACTACCTGCAGGCAAGCCCATGGACGAAGGGGAAGTGGTTTTTATTTAAGACAGTATGATCTTTCTTACTTGTGTATTTCTCCACCTGGGGTGCTGTGTGATACAGAGAAACAAGGAAGGAATGAATAAGGTTAGAAGACGGAGAGAGAGGGGGAGAGAGACGGAGAGAGAGAGCTAACACCACTACCAGTCTTTGGGGTGCGCGCGCGCGTGTATGTGTGTGTGTGAGTTGCTCAGTCGTGTCTGACTCTTTACGACCCCATGGACTGTAGCCTGCCAGGATCCACTGTCTATGGAATTCTCCAGGCAAGAATACTAGAGTGGGTAGCCATTCCCTTCTCCAGGGAATCTGCCCCACTTAGGGATTGAACTTGGGTCTCCTGCATCGCAAGTGTATTCTTTACCACCTAAACCAGCAGGGAAGACCCTGTGGGGCATAGCCCCTCAGACAGCATGGTCTCAGAGGCCATCTAACACTTTGTGGCTCAAAAGTGGAAGGACAAACCTTCTCCCATCATTGCCATGCCTACCATGAGGCTCGGGATCTCTTCAAGGACCTCAGTTCATGTGTGAATCCTAGCAGCAACACCAGCTGAACCTGAGGGGTGCCCAGTGGGGAGCTTTTGAGCCCAGGAGATGTAACCTGCCAGGTGATTGGACTTGGAAATGAGTCTATGAGGGACTCCCCCCAGAGGGTTCAGGAAAACTTGACAACTTCAAGGCTACATTTCTGGAACCTAGGACCCTACGTGTGGAGACAAAAGCAAACAAGTGAGTAATTATTATAACCAGCACCCTATTTGCAGCCCTCATAGATAGGCCATGCTGGGGATGGGGAGGTGTGAATTTATCTTCAGAACTAGCATACATGTTCTTATTTCTTTCATTTTATTTTGAGTTTTCCATTTGAAATGGTGTCTTCATTGATCTTCTGCTATAAGCCCCCAGTGTTTTCTTTTTTTTCTTTAACTTCTTCCTATTTTGTTCAGAAAGTTTACTTTTTTCTTTTTTAAAAATTACTTAAGTCTTTACCACTCAATTTCCAATAAAGAGCTCTAGCTGTGTCTGCACCACAGGCTCCCCTGAGGTTCAGGCGAGTCTGGTGAGCTTTGGGGAGGTATCTGCCAAGAATCTATTTTTGTGTGAGGCTGAGGAATTTCTTGGGAAAGAAAAATGTATTTTCTCTACATTTATCATCTTCCTTTCATCATTTTTGTCTATTTTCCTTTTCTCTAACATTCTAGAGAATTTTTTTTAGCTCAACTCCAGCCACTTCCATGAGTCAACATTCACATATCAATTCTGCTTTTTTTTTTTTCTGTATGAAATCTGAAATTTAATTCTGCAATTGCATTTTTAGTTCTTGATTTCATTCATCTTTATTTACATCTCATTCTTTTGGTCTTAACTTATCAACCTCTTAGATCCTGGTGTTCTCGTTTCACGGAAGTCATGTCTTGCTCTTGAGAATATTAAAACAGTGCTCTGTAATGATTATCTGATTCTTGTTCTTTGGTTTTCAAAGTCTGGCTCATTTTCTGTATCTTTAGGATTTATGGGTTTTTTTTTTTTTTTTTCCCTTTTTCACCACATAGACTTTCCCCCATCCCTGTTTCTCAGGAAATTTCTCCCCAGACACAAGGAAGTATTAAATACTTCCGTCCGGTTCTCTGTTCACCAGCACGTTGATCCAAGCTCATCCCCAATCCAAGAAGAATGGCCCATTAATGTGCCCATTTTTAGCCTGACTTACCCTAAGTCTTCCCAGGTGGTGTAGTGGTAAAGAATCTGCCAGCCAAGCAGGGGATGCAGGTTCAAGCCCTGGGTCAGGAAGGTCCCCTGGAGGAAGGAATGGAAACCCACTCCAGGATTCATGCCTGGAGAACCCATGGACTGAGGAGCCTGACGGGTGACAGTCCATGGGGTCACAAAGAGTTGGACACAACTGAAGCAACTTAGCATGCTTCAATAATACACTTGTCAAAGACCTGCGTGTCTTTCCAGGTCCTCTTAAACGCCCTCATTTGCTCTCATTAAACTTTGCTCCTGTGTTCATATCCCTCTTCTGGGCCCCCTCACCCAGGTTTCACAGAACTTATTACCTGATTTAGGTATCATTTAGCTGCCATCTCTCTGGAAGATGGTAAATTCCTGAAGGACAAAGCATTGGCCTTTTTCACGCTTGTGTCCTCATCCCTGGCAAGGTGCAAGCTTGGCACAGTGCCTGATACAGACTCGGTCACATACATGTTTGTTGAAGGGGTTGGTGATTTTGTTGATGGGCTCTGACTGTATCTTTCATTGACCCAATTTCTCTTAGCACTCTTGGTCTCAGAAGCACAGCTCAAGTCAAGGGATCCCAGATAACATAAGACCAGGCCTGGGTGCCCTCCTTTGTGGTTTGTGGATGTAAGGGGTGGCACGGGTGTGCTCAGGCCATGCAGTTGCTACCTCAGTTTGGATGGTTCCTTAGATGGAGTCTGTTCAGCAGTAACAGCCATGTGTTCCTGGGGAAAGTCTTTGTGAATCCCAGAAGGCCTTAAATGCAGCATTCTGGAGTCTGCATAGGCTAAGAAGGCCCCCATTAACTTCTGTTCCTGCTTCTTCATCTCACTAACTTCTGTTTCCTGGTCTGCTCATCTATAATATGGGGATGATATCAATGGTACTAACCTTGTAGGGTTGTTGTTGAGATTAAATGAGTTACTACATGGAAGGCACTAAGGACAGTGCCAGCTCATCGTAATCACTGTATTGTGTGTGTGCTAAGTCACTTCAGTTGTGTCTGACTCTTTTTGACCCCATGGACTGTAGCCCTCCAGGCTCCGTTGTCCATGAGACTCTCCAGGCAGAAATACTAGAGTGGGTTACCATGCCTTCTCCAGGGGTCTCCCTAGCCCAGGGATTGAACCTGAGTCTCCTGCAATGCAGGTGGATTCTTTACCACTGAGCCATGAGGGAAGCCCAGTCACTCTGTTAGCGGTGCAGTGATTGTTATCAGTGAAGACTGATTGATATTATCTGTGTTAAGAAAGATTCTGAGGCCTTGTCTTGGCTCAGCTAGAAAAAACATGCTCTCCAGTGTGTGAGAAGGAGAAGAGGTGGCCCATATAACAAGTATTTGCTAGACCTGCTATAGGTGAGCCAGGAGGGAGAGGGGCCTCCCCAGGGTGAGCCCTGGAGTTCATTCCCTGTGAACAGAGACTCCAAAATATCAATAGCAGGATAACCGAGATTGGAACTAGGTCCTGCCCAGCTAGGAGACAAGAGGTCACACATTTTTCATTCTCAGAGTCAAGGAGACCTTCCCAACTAGAAAGCTCCTCGGAGGTCAAAAGAGGAGTGATGATAAAGCTACCCATGGGCCTGTTCAGTGGAATCGGTGTTGGCTGACAGGTGCTCCCACACACAGGGGAGGATCCTGAGATAGACCAAATACAGACTCAGAACCAGGTAAATCAAAATGATTGGCCTGAGATAGACCAAATACAGACTCAGAACCAGGTAAATCAAAATGATTGGCCAGAGAAAACCTGGAAGAAATGGCCCATAGAACTGAGTGAAATTACCAGGAGGGTGCGACTCTCTGTCTGAGTCTGCCAGTGTGTCTTTTCCACAGGTACTATACTTCTCCCTTCTAATAAACATTTTACTTGCTTCACTAGTTTCCATCTTTGCGTGAATTCTTTTCTGCAAAGCCAAAGGATCAGGGCCTCACCACTGACCACTGGTCTAGTAGCCAAGCTTCAGCTCTTACTGCCAGGACCCAACCTCGATCTCTGGCCTGGAACTGCAATTCCGCTTCAAGGCGCTGCAGGCCGAGGCCCCCTCGAGATCACAGGCACTAGGAAATGGAAAAGTTTTATGTTAGTAGGTACTAGGGGAATACTGTGTAGATCTGGCAGCTTCTAAACAATATCCGGAGTTTAGTTCCAAGGCGAGGTCAAAGGAGCTCTTACTCCCTCAGTGGAAAAACAAATGAGTGTACATGCACAAACATATTCACACACCTCATGCGTGCATACCATACACAATGGGATGGAGGCACTCCCTTTAATTTGTAACCCATGTTTTCTTACCCTTGGTGCCCTTTGTCAGCTCTCTGTGTGGTGAATTAAAGGGTTAAGTTGTCTCCGGAGAGGCTCCCCGGGCCCCTTTTTGCATAGGAGCATATCCATGTTAATAGAACATTTAAGGAAGAATGCTCTGTCAATTGATTGTATAAATATTTTATCTGGAGTAAGTGGCAGCCAGGAAGGTCTTTCTAAGACTTTTCCCAGAGAGCAGTGTGAAGGATAAAATTAGGGCGTTGTTGTGGAAAGAAATAAGACGCAACGGGGAGTTACAAACACTTGATCCGAGGTGTAAAAAATGGTCCCCTCACCTCTGTGCAGCCTGGAGCCTGGGCCGATTAAATCCATAATGGAATGAGTAAGTTTGGGCCGCATAAATTTGTCTCTCTTTCTCAGGAATCCTGCCCGCCCGCCGACCGGCTAGATTAATGGCCAGGAGCCTCGCACATAATGAAGTGTGCTACCCTGGCACCCGCTCATGAATTTATTATGGTGTCCACAATTGGGCTGGATGGCGGAGACATCTTTATAAATCCTGCATTTAGAGCTGCCGAGATGAGCACTTCTCTCCTAATGGTGAACCTGATTTATCACCAGGGGCCCTGCTCCTCAGCCAGGCCCCTCCCTGGCACTTCTCAAAGGAAATACAGGTCATCTTGCTGATGGAAATGAAATGTGAAGGTAATTAGAGAATGCCAAATGGAGATGGGAAAGGGGGCACCATGGACATTTTAAATATGTTGGTCATCTTTTTCCTTGGAGCAATTATATCAGGCTGATTTATTTTTACAGTTTATAATCACTTAACTACCTGTGGCTGGGGAGTTTTTTTCTTTAACCTCAAGCTTTGGAACAAGAGACAGGCTTGTGATTTCTCTTTCTTAGGACAGTAAAAGGGGAATTCATTTCGAGTGCCTCGGGCTCTGAATTTCTTTGCTGTTCTGTAGTCGGAGTTGCTGGCTGCTGGGAGAGTCCTATTCAGTCCGCCTCTGGCATTCCCTAGTTGTGTGTAGCCAGCCGCTTTTGGGCCCATCCGGAGTTTAGTTCCAAGGCGAGGTCAAAGGAGCTCTTACCCCTAGTGTTACACCCTTCCCTCATGTGTGGTGAACTTAATTTAAGTTTTCTTACCCTTGGTGCCCTTTGTCAGCTCTCTGTGTGGTGAATTAAAGGGTTGTTGTCTCCGGAGAGGCTCCCCGGGCCCCTTTTTGCATAGGAGCATATCCATGTTAATAGAACATTTAAGGAAGAATGCTCTGTCAATTGATTGTATAAATATTTTATCTGGAGTAAGTGGCAGCCAGGAAGGTCTTTCTAAGACTTTTCCCAGAGAGCAGTGTGAAGGATAAAATTAGGGCGTTGTTGTGGAAAGAAATAAGACGCAACGGGGAGTTACAAACACTTGATCCGAGGTGTAAAAAATGGTCCCCTCACCTCTGTGCAGCCTGGAGCCTGGGCCGATTAAATCCATAATGGAATGAGTAAGTTTGGGCCGCATAAATTTGTCTCTCTTTCTCAGGAATCCTGCCCGCCCGCCGACCGGCTAGATTAATGGCCAGGAGCCTCGCACATAATGAAGTGTGCTACCCTGGCACCCGCTCATGAATTTATTATGGTGTCCACAATTGGGCTGGATGGCGGAGACATCTTTATAAATCCTGCATTTAGAGCTGCCGAGATGAGCACTTCTCTCCTAATGGTGAACCTGATTTATCACCAGGGGCCCTGCTCCTCAGCCAGGCCCCTCCCTGGCACTTCTCAAAGGAAATACAGGTCATCTTGCTGATGGAAATGAAATGTGAAGGTAATTAGAGAATGCCAAATGGAGATGGGAAAGGGGGCACCATGGACATTTTAAATATGTTGGTCATCTTTTTCCTTGGAGCAATTATATCAGGCTGATTTATTTTTACAGTTTATAATCACTTAACTACCTGTGGCTGGGGAGTTTTTTTCTTTAACCTCAAGCTTTGGAACAAGAGACAGGCTTGTGATTTCTCTTTCTTAGGACAGTAAAAGGGGAATTCATTTCGAGTGCCTCGGGCTCTGAATTTCTTTGCTGTTCTGTAGTCGGAGTTGCTGGCTGCTGGGAGAGTCCTATTCAGTCCGCCTCTGGCATTCCCTAGTTGTGTGTAGCCAGCCGCTTTTGGGCCCATTGCCAGGTGCAGGGGCTTCCCTTATGGCCCAGATGGTAAAGTATCTGCCTGCAGTGCAGGAGACCTGGGTTCGGATCTCTAGGTGGGAAAAATTCCCTGGAGAATGGAATGGCTATGCACTCCAGTATTCTTGCCTAGAGAATTCCATGGCTTGTCGACGGGTCACAAAGTCCAACACGACTGAGTGACTTCACTTTCACTCCAGGTGATGATGTAACAATACCTACATTTTCTAGAAGATCATGAGGCTGGCCCATGACAGGTGAAAAAAGAGTGTTATACAAAATTTGTGGCCTCCAGTCCTGCTCCTTCACTTCCTGGCCAGCTATCTCTGTCTTACTTCTCTAAGCCTTAGTTTCCCCATCCATAAAATAGGTGTTACAATCATAATGATAGCTTCCTCAGGCAGCTAGGAAATTATATGGGAAAATGTTTGCAAACACTTAATGTAGTTCCTGGCACGTGTTAACCACCCAGAAATGACAGATAATTATAGAAATCGTCAGGGCCACACAACACCCAGGGATCAAACCCAGGTCTCCAGTACTGCAGGCAGATTATTCATTTTCTGAGCTTCCAGGGAAGTCCCGTTACTAGGTCAGCCCATGTTTTACTTGCAAATTAATTATGTTTTAGATACTGTGAATGTAGACTGAAGGCTCTACCGTCCCTGCCTCTCACGGTTAGGGGAGTAAGTAGTGCAGTGAAGACAATTTCAGTCCAGAGTTGCAGAGACAGGGACAGTAAGAACAGGTCTGATGGGAGCGCCACGGAGGAGTCCTAAGCAAAAGAGTGGTTTTGGAGTTGCTGTATCAGGGGGGGCTTCCTAGAGGAGAAGAATCTCACCTTGAATGCATGAAACAGTTTATAATCACTTAACTACCTGTGGCTGGGGAGTTTTTTTCTTTAACCTCAAGCTTTGGAACAAGAGACAGGCTTGTGATTTCTCTTTCTTAGGACAGTAAAAGGGGAATTCATTTCGAGTGCCTCGGGCTCTGAATTTCTTTGCTGTTCTGTAGTCGGAGTTGCTGGCTGCTGGGAGAGTCCTATTCAGTCCGCCTCTGGCATTCCCTAGTTGTGTGTAGCCAGCCGCTTTTGGGCCCATTGCCAGGTGCAGGGGCTTCCCTTATGGCCCAGATGGTAAAGTATCTGCCTGCAGTGCAGGAGACCTGGGTTCGGATCTCTAGGTGGGAAAAATTCCCTGGAGAATGGAATGGCTATGCACTCCAGTATTCTTGCCTAGAGAATTCCATGGCTTGTCGACGGGTCACAAAGTCCAACACGACTGAGTGACTTCACTTTCACTCCAGGTGATGATGTAACAATACCTACATTTTCTAGAAGATCATGAGGCTGGCCCATGACAGGTGAAAAAAGAGTGTTATACAAAATTTGTGGCCTCCAGTCCTGCTCCTTCACTTCCTGGCCAGCTATCTCTGTCTTACTTCTCTAAGCCTTAGTTTCCCCATCCATAAAATAGGTGTTACAATCATAATGATAGCTTCCTCAGGCAGCTAGGAAATTATATGGGAAAATGTTTGCAAACACTTAATGTAGTTCCTGGCACGTGTTAACCACCCAGAAATGACAGATAATTATAGAAATCGTCAGGGCCACACAACACCCAGGGATCAAACCCAGGTCTCCAGTACTGCAGGCAGATTATTCATTTTCTGAGCTTCCAGGGAAGTCCCGTTACTAGGTCAGCCCATGTTTTACTTGCAAATTAATTATGTTTTAGATACTGTGAATGTAGACTGAAGGCTCTACCGTCCCTGCCTCTCACGGTTAGGGGAGTAAGTAGTGCAGTGAAGACAATTTCAGTCCAGAGTTGCAGAGACAGGGACAGTAAGAACAGGTCTGATGGGAGCGCCACGGAGGAGTCCTAAGCAAAAGAGTGGTTTTGGAGTTGCTGTATCAGGGGGGGCTTCCTAGAGGAGAAGAATCTCACCTTGAATGCATGAATTACAGTGTACACAGCATTTGTATATATATATATATATATATATATAATATCTTAATTAATCTTCACAGCAGTCTTAGGGGGTAGACAATTTATAGATGAGGCGATGGGCAACAGAGAGGTAAGGTGACCTGCAGAAGGCAGCACAGAATACCAGAGGGAGCACTGGACTCAGCGTCTACCGACCTGGATTTAAATCTTGGCAGGGTGTTGACGTCATGCTAGTTGGTGGTGTCCTTGCTACATAACATCACACGTATTAAAAGATACACTCATTTTCCATTTAACATAAGCTAAATATAACTAAGAGTTTGGTTGAGATGCAGTTAGCTGGGTGAATGTATGTATGTGTATAATATATATACATATATACAAGACACTTTTATGATTTTTCTCTTCATCTTTGGTTTTCAGCTGTTATTTCATATGTTTGTATTTAATCTGTTTGCAGCACATCTTGAATGTAACTCTTGATGTTTTCTGCAGACTTGCCAAATTCTCAGCCACTATTTTCCCAAATATTGTTTTCTCTGTATTCTCTATTACTCTCCTTTTCTGGATCTTTTCACACTGAATATTTTCTATGCACATACTTTCCAAACCATCAATCCTCTTTTTCACAGTATCTAATCTTCTGGGAAATCCATTTCTTAAGTTCCTAATTTTTGCTATTGCCTTTTCTACCTGCAGAGTTCAGATATGATTTTTAAAATATAGATTCCAGTTCTTTGCTCAAATTCTCCATTTCGAATTCTATTTTCTTCAACACAGGAATCAGTTATTTTAAAGTCCATGTCTGATAACTCCAATATCTAATTACCTATGAATATACTTTATTGTTTTTCTTATTCTTTTGGTCCAGCCTCCTGGTATGTCTGGTAATTTTCTGATAAGTGATCAGATATTGTGTATTAAAAACTGCAGATGCTCTGACTGCTGTTCCCTTCTTTAGGGATTTAGTTTCTGGCAGCCAATTAGAGTAGAAGCAGATCACCTCTGTCCCATCAGGTATTGAGATGACTTGAGGTTGGGGCTCAGCCTCTCTATCCCCTGACATTTATGTTTTAACTGATGTCTTAAGAGGAAAAGAGGTAGAGAATGAAAATGTGACAGAGATTTGTCTCAGTGCATTTCTCTTCTCTTTGGGATTATGGTCCCTCAAGTCTTGGCTGCTAGCTGAACCTTTCAAACAGAACTCAATGTTCATCCAGTTTAAAAGTTATTCTCATGCAAGGGTGATCTGCTACAAACTCAAAGCAAGAAGTAGAAGACTAACATATATTATGATTCTGCAGCTTTCTTTTCATATTTAGGTACATATACTTTTTATTCTGTGAGAGAAGGCTGAGTGCTGAAGAATGGATGCCTTTGAACTGTGGTGCTGGAGAAGACTCCTGAGAGTTCCTTGGACTGCAAGGAGATCAAACCAGTCAATCCTAAAGGATCAACCCTTAATATTCATTGGAAGGACTTATGCTGAACCTGAAGGTACAATACTTTGGTCACCTGATGCAAAGAGATGATTCATTGGGAAAAAAAAAAGAAAACACCTGATGCTGGGAAAAATAGAAAGCAGAAGGAGAAGGGGATGACAGAGGACAAGATGGCTCGATGGCATCACTGACTCAATGGACATGAGTTTGAGCAAGCTCTGGGAGATGGTGAAGGATAGCGAAGCCTGGCGTGCTGCAGTCCATGGGGTTGCAAAGAGTCAGACATGACTGAGCGATTGAACTGAACTGAACTGACCTAAATTTTTATTCTTGTCTAAACTGACTTTCATGGGCTTTTTACAAGCTTCTAGGGCCTGTACTGGGCCATTTACCAACCAAGATGAATAATGATAATAACTAATTTTATTCAGGGCTTATTATATGCCAGAAACTATTCTAACCGGTTTATACATGTTAATTTATAGGCTCATTAAGCCCATTTCAAAGATGGAAATTGAGGCACAGAGTAGGACAGCCAGCTTTCAAGATGGCCCCAAATGCTGCCTATCTCCTGGCTGCTGTCCCACTGCTGTGTAGTCTTCTCACACATTATACCAGGCTTGATCTGAATGCCCAATAAATGAAGGCAGAAGCCATGGTATATCACTGCTGAAATTAGGTTATAAAAGACACTGTGGCTTCTGTCCTGATTACTTGCTGACATCCTCCATCTCTCACATATAACTTGTTCTATCTCTGGGAGCCCCTTCACATTTATGTTTTAACTGATGTCTTAAGAGGAAAAGAGGTAGAGAATGAAAATGTGACAGAGATTTGTCTCAGTGCATTTCTCTTCTCTTTGGGATTATGGTCCCTCAAGTCTTGGCTGCTAGCTGAACCTTTCAAACAGAACTCAATGTTCATCCAGTTTAAAAGTTATTCTCATGCAAGGGTGATCTGCTACAAACTCAAAGCAAGAAGTAGAAGACTAACATATATTATGATTCTGCAGCTTTCTTTTCATATTTAGGTACATATACTTTTTATTCTGTGAGAGAAGGCTGAGTGCTGAAGAATGGATGCCTTTGAACTGTGGTGCTGGAGAAGACTCCTGAGAGTTCCTTGGACTGCAAGGAGATCAAACCAGTCAATCCTAAAGGATCAACCCTTAATATTCATTGGAAGGACTTATGCTGAACCTGAAGGTACAATACTTTGGTCACCTGATGCAAAGAGATGATTCATTGGGAAAAAAAAAAGAAAACACCTGATGCTGGGAAAAATAGAAAGCAGAAGGAGAAGGGGATGACAGAGGACAAGATGGCTCGATGGCATCACTGACTCAATGGACATGAGTTTGAGCAAGCTCTGGGAGATGGTGAAGGATAGCGAAGCCTGGCGTGCTGCAGTCCATGGGGTTGCAAAGAGTCAGACATGACTGAGCGATTGAACTGAACTGAACTGACCTAAATTTTTATTCTTGTCTAAACTGACTTTCATGGGCTTTTTACAAGCTTCTAGGGCCTGTACTGGGCCATTTACCAACCAAGATGAATAATGATAATAACTAATTTTATTCAGGGCTTATTATATGCCAGAAACTATTCTAACCGGTTTATACATGTTAATTTATAGGCTCATTAAGCCCATTTCAAAGATGGAAATTGAGGCACAGAGTAGGACAGCCAGCTTTCAAGATGGCCCCAAATGCTGCCTATCTCCTGGCTGCTGTCCCACTGCTGTGTAGTCTTCTCACACATTATACCAGGCTTGATCTGAATGCCCAATAAATGAAGGCAGAAGCCATGGTATATCACTGCTGAAATTAGGTTATAAAAGACACTGTGGCTTCTGTCCTGATTACTTGCTGACATCCTCCATCTCTCACATATAACTTGTTCTATCTCTGGAGCCCCTTGCCATGGAGTAGCCATCTGCCATGTCACAGGCAGTCCTATGTTATCGAGAGGCTCGCTTGGCAAGGAAGTGAGTGAGATCCTCTGCCCTCAACCGAGGGAAAGAGCTTGGATGCACCTATCCCTGCCCCAGTCAAGCCTTCAGATGACTACCACCCCAACCAATAGCAGGATTACAACCTCAAAAGAGATTCTGAGCTAGAACCACCTAGCTAAGCCACTGCTGCTCAGAAACTGGGTGAGGTCAGCCATGTGTGTGGTCCTCAACTGCTAAGTTTGGGGCTAATTTGTTATGCAAAAATGGGGTCATTAATCCAGAGAGGATTTTAAAAATTTCACACAGATAGTAAGTGGCTGAGTTGGATTAACTTGGGAAAATCAGGCAAACTATTGTGGAAAAATAAAAGACTACAGTTGTACCATTTAAACTGAAAAAGCACAGAAGTTAAAAACAAGATTCTGGGGCTTCCCTGGTGGTCCAGTGGGTAAGGACACTGCCTTGCAGTGCAAGGGGCGCCGGTTCCATCCATGGCCTGGGAAGATCCCACGTGTCGCGGAGCGGCTGGACCCATGTGTCCAATTACCGAGCCGGAGCTCTGGAGCGCATGCGCCCAGAGCAGGTGCTCTGCGACAACAGAGGCCGCCGCGATGTGAGGCCCACACATGCCGAAGAACAAAGATGGATGAAAATGGACAAATGAAAGACCAACAGAAGTGGCCCGCCTGCTCCCCTCCCTCCCCACCCAACCCTCCTCAAATAAATAAATAAATAAATCTTTTTTTTTTTTTTTTTTTTAAAAAAAAACAAGATTCTGTTGTTTTTATGGGCTGAATTATGGGAAGGAAGAAGGAAGTATTCACCTGCCAGAGGCTGGGGACTTCCTCACCCCTGTTTCTTAATACATCATACTTTTTCCTTTTGGACAACCTAAAATCTCCTGAGAGAAACTCCTGGCTTAAAGCCAATAAGAAAACAGAACCTTCGGTCCTATGACCGCAAGGAATGGAATTCTACAAACAACTTGGATGAGCATACAACCCAGCTATGTCGTATCCAGACTTTGGAGCCACGGAAATTGTGAGATAGTTAATATGATAATTTAAACCATTAGGTTTGTGGTTAGCACAATATAAAAACCAAAACTTAATACAAAGTTAGAAGGTACCACTTAAGTTTTTTTTTTTTAATTCTTTTTGTTGCGGGGTGGGGGGGGCAGGTTGGGGAGGGAGGGGGGCAGGCGGGCCACTTCTATTGGTCTTTCATTTATTTACTTATTTTATCCTTTGTTCTTTGGCCCGTATGGGCCTCCCATAGCAGCGGCCTCTGTTGTTGCAGAGCGCGGGCTCTGGGCGCGTGCATTCCAAAGCTCCGGCTGGGTAATTGGACACATTGGTCCAGCTGCTCCGCGGCACGTGGGATCTTCCCAGGCCAGGGATCGAACCAGTGCCCCTTGCACTGCAAGGCGGTGTCCTTACCCACTGGACCACCAGGGGAAGCCTGGTACCACTTAATTTTTAAAAATCAGTCTAGTAGTATAATAAGTTTCTTTTGATGGATCCCCTTCCCCATTTGAAATCAAGGATGATGGATGACAACACATTTTATTTTAGCCCCACATTCAGTTTCTTTTTTTTTTTTTGGAGAGTTTTTAAATTTTGGAATTGTATCTCCACATTCAGTTTTATCCTGCATATTGTTGAGTCTCCAGAATATCCAGATTCCCTTCGATAAAAGTTATTTATAGCTCAATGGGCAAATTTTGAGTGCTCTTCAATTGCACAGAGCTGGAAAGAGAAGCTGAACTTCAAGGTCTGTCCAGAGTGATTTTTTCCTGGGAGCACTAATCAAATGATTTGGTGGTGCTGGGTCTATCCAATTTGGTATCCAACATCTTGAGGGTTGTAGAGATGTCTAAAAGTTAGTTTTTAAAAAATAGCTAAAATGATGTTTTTAAAAGAATTTTAACTGAAATGTTTAGGAAACCTGGAAGGGCTTCTGTCAGATCTAGGGATCCAGAAGACACAGGCAGAATCCCAAATTGGCAATTTACCCAAGGACCTTCCAGCTGCACATTTTTAATTGATCTGAAAATACTTACTCAGTGCTTTGGCCCCTTTTTTTTCACACTACCTTAGAAAGTCACTGGGTTACGAGTATTTATACGCACATATATGTGTGTATATATATATATGTCAGTGTGTATATATGTAACTGCATGAGGCATTATGTACCTGTGTATACATATGCATGTGTATGCCATATATATGATATTATATATGTATATATGTATACATGCACACATTTCTGGAAACGGAGACAGGTCTGAATAAGAGGTGGAACTAAGGGCACTGAGGAACACAGGTTAATATGTGTGTATATAAATACATAATTATATGATTATATATTTGAGAAGTTAACGGTTACTGCATTCAAGCTAAACTTTACTTCTCTATTGAATTTTCATTTTATATTTGGTGAAGAAGGTCATTTCATCAGGGAGGCCAAAGAGTTGATACCTGTTATAGCTGCCCTGGAAATATGATTCCAACTGTACAAAGATATGCAGTCTGAGAGGAGGTCTAGAATAGGGTCTTTCAACTTCAAGACTATTGACACTTGGGGTGAGATAATTCTAGGTCATAAGGGGCTGTCCAGTGCACTGTAGGGTGTTTGGCAGCCTCCCAGGTCTCTACCCACAAGATGCCCATTGCACTGCCCTTCACCTCACTTCCTAGTCATGATCATCAAAACCACCTTAAGATGAGAACTTCTGCTTTAGAAGAAGCCAAGCTTCCAGCTTATAGCAGCTGTTCTAGAAATAACAAAATTTCTTCTTTAAGATCTGTGTCACCTGGCTCTTGGGCTTCTCAGGTGGCTCAGCAATAAAGAATCCACCTGCAATGCAGCAGAGCTGGAAAGAGAAGCTGAACTTCAAGGTCTGTCCAGAGTGATTTTTTCCTGGGAGCACTAATCAAATGATTTGGTGGTGCTGGGTCTATCCAATTTGGTATCCAACATCTTGAGGGTTGTAGAGATGTCTAAAAGTTAGTTTTTAAAAAATAGCTAAAATGATGTTTTTAAAAGAATTTTAACTGAAATGTTTAGGAAACCTGGAAGGGCTTCTGTCAGATCTAGGGATCCAGAAGACACAGGCAGAATCCCAAATTGGCAATTTACCCAAGGACCTTCCAGCTGCACATTTTTAATTGATCTGAAAATACTTACTCAGTGCTTTGGCCCCTTTTTTTTCACACTACCTTAGAAAGTCACTGGGTTACGAGTATTTATACGCACATATATGTGTGTATATATATATATGTCAGTGTGTATATATGTAACTGCATGAGGCATTATGTACCTGTGTATACATATGCATGTGTATGCCATATATATGATATTATATATGTATATATGTATACATGCACACATTTCTGGAAACGGAGACAGGTCTGAATAAGAGGTGGAACTAAGGGCACTGAGGAACACAGGTTAATATGTGTGTATATAAATACATAATTATATGATTATATATTTGAGAAGTTAACGGTTACTGCATTCAAGCTAAACTTTACTTCTCTATTGAATTTTCATTTTATATTTGGTGAAGAAGGTCATTTCATCAGGGAGGCCAAAGAGTTGATACCTGTTATAGCTGCCCTGGAAATATGATTCCAACTGTACAAAGATATGCAGTCTGAGAGGAGGTCTAGAATAGGGTCTTTCAACTTCAAGACTATTGACACTTGGGGTGAGATAATTCTAGGTCATAAGGGGCTGTCCAGTGCACTGTAGGGTGTTTGGCAGCCTCCCAGGTCTCTACCCACAAGATGCCCATTGCACTGCCCTTCACCTCACTTCCTAGTCATGATCATCAAAACCACCTTAAGATGAGAACTTCTGCTTTAGAAGAAGCCAAGCTTCCAGCTTATAGCAGCTGTTCTAGAAATAACAAAATTTCTTCTTTAAGATCTGTGTCACCTGGCTCTTGGGCTTCTCAGGTGGCTCAGCAATAAAGAATCCACCTGTCAATGCAGCAGATGGGGGTTCAATTCTTAGACCAGGAAGATCTCCTGGAGGAGGAAGTGACAACCCACTTTAGTATTCTTGCCTGGGAAATCCCATGGACAGAGGAGCTTGGCAGGCTACAGTCCACAGGGTCACAAAGAGTCAGACACGACTTAGCGATTAAACAACATTTAGGAATCTCCACTCCTCTTAAACAGGAAAATTCTGACGAACTGTAGACTACAGTAGATATAAACCATAAATTATATGATTTCAAAAATTCCAATTTCAGGAATGGAGAAATTGAGACCCAGAGAGGGGAAGAAGCTTACACAGAGAATCACAAAACCAAGGACTGGGATATGAACCTTTGCATGGTTGACAATCTCCCCCATCTCCTCTGCCGCCCTTTCTCTGTCTCTCTTTCGCACATACACACAGAGACATCCTCTTCCTGTCCCCCACCTCAAGAGTCCGCATAGATGGGGTCGAACTCAAGGCAAGAAGGGAGGCACTGTTCCATTGACTAATCAAATACACATAAAAGCTCTTTCTGAACTATAATTACGTTTGTTCGCTCCTTGGGTTGATTTATTTTTTATTTTAATTGTCAGCCCTGCTCCACCATGATGCTAATAGAAATGTTATTGCAGCCAATATGCGCTAAAATGATGTCTAAAGATTATTAATGAGAGCAATAAGAAGGTGTCTTCATAATAAGTCAGCATTAACGGAGTAATTCATTTTACCTGATGTAATTGGATTGCAGCGTTTCAATAGCCCGGGACTTCCTCCTAATTGGGATTAGCTGCAGCTTCCTCCTTTTAGGAGAATACTTAACTCTTCCTCTTCTACTTTTCAGGGTTTTTTATGAAGTAATTAAATGTGAACTGCGGGACAATTCTGGAGAGGGAGCCAAGATCTGAGGAGATGCTGAGTGGAGTGGAGACAGGGAGGAACTGACGGCGGTTGGCTGAGAAACCTAGTCCTTTCTACCTTGTTTCTGCTCTCCTCTTTCCTCCCTTCTCCCAGCTCCTCTCCAGCATTTCTTCCTCTCCCTCCTTCTGCCCTTCACCTCTTTTCCCCTGCCTTTCCGCCTCCCTGTCTTCCTCCTCCCTCTCCCTTCTCTTCTTACTTCCTCCTCTTCTCCCTCCTCAGTTCCCCTCCCTAACCCTCCTACTCTGGTTACTCCCTCCCTCTTCTCCTTTTTACCTCCTGCCACTGTTTTCCTCATGCCCCCGACTCAATTTCCCCAGCTCCTCATCTTCCGGCCGCCTCAGCCTCTCCTCTTCTGGCCGCCTAGCTCCTCCTCTTCCGGCCGCCTGAGCTCCTCCTCTTCTGGCCGCCTAGCTCCTCCTCTTCTGGCCGCCTCAGCTCCTCCTCTTCCGGCCGCCTGGCTCCTCCTCTTCCGGCCTCCTAGCTCCTCCTCTTCTGGCCGCCTCAGCTCCTCCTCTTCCGGCCTAGTTTCCTCTTCACTTTCCTAGTGAGTGTCAGAGAACTGAGGCGAGCACTGTGCTGAGACAGACGGGCTTTACCCAGAGTTGCTCGGAAACGCGGCGCCTCTGAGGAGAGAAACTCATCTCCAGACCCTCCTCGGTACCAGGATTCAGGTCAGACACTTGGCATTTATGGGTTCACTGAATTGTCTCCAAAACTATGGGAAAACTCAGTATCCTTGCTTTTCTGGTGAGGAAATCAGGGCTCAAGGACAGAAACCTGCCCTGCCTACCACTCTACTCAGGGAGCCAGGAACATTGGGGCACATTTCCCCAGACTGTGGGGCTCATGGTGCTGGGAAAGGACTTTAATGGGTGCCGGGCCAAGAAGTTTTTACTGAATAGTTGTGTGTGACTTCCCTTGCAGCTGCAAGGGATTCCTTTGTAGCTGAGCTGATAAGAATCCGCCTGCAATGCAGGAGACCCTGGTTCGACTCCTGGGTCGGGAAGATCCCCTAGAGAAAGGAAAGGCTCCCCACTCTAGTATTCTTGCCTGGAGAATTCTGTGACTCGTCCTTGGGCTGCAAAGAGTCTGACAGGACGGAGCGACTTATGTGTGACTTCAGTGGCAATTAGGAAGAAAATGGAACTTAGCACATCAGACCCTTTCAATGCAAATTCATACTTCTTTTTTAAAAAAATTTTTTGGCCTCTTTTATTTATTTATTTTTTTCATCCATCGTTATTCTTTGGCTTGTGTGGGCCTCCCATTGCAGTGACCTCTCTCGTTGCAGAGCACTGGCTCTAGGCGCATGCGCTCCAGAGCACTGGCTTGTAATTGGACATACCGGCCCAGGTGCTCCGCTGCACGTGGAATCTTCCCCGGTCAGGGGTTGAACCAGTGCCCTTTACACTGCAAGGCAGACTCTTTACCCACTGGACCACCAGGGAAGCCCCTCAATGCAAATTCATTTAAGTAAAAAGTGAGTCATACAGTCAAAGCTGAGGAAGTCTTTAGAATGTATGGTATTTAGTTAATAATAATGTAATAATATTGGCTCGTACAATTTTAACAAATTTATCTTTTAACAAATGCCCATACTAATGTAAGATGTTTATAGGAGAACTGACTGTAGGGCTTATGGGAGCTCTGTATAGCATCTGTGCAATATTTGTAAAGGTGAAATTTTTCTGTAGATCTAAAAGTGTTTTAAAATGATACGTTTAATTAAAATATAAAGAATAAGATACTTATCCTTGGAAAAAAAAGAAAAAGTGAGTCAATATAAGGAAGAACATTAAGTAAAAATATAATATATGTAATAATATGGGCAAATCTGACTATTCAGTGGGGACCTGTTTGCACTGAGTACCAAGGTGAAGGATGGGGCCTTAGGGCGCCAAGAGATCATCAACAAATAGCTCTACAGTGAGCAGCAGAGCTAGGGACAGTGACTCATCACAGTGATAGCTGTCATGTTCATCATCACTGTCATTGTAGCCCCATGTTGAACGATTATGTGCTGGCGACTCAACAACATAGTTGTCCTTGCAGCTGCAAGGGATTCCTTTGTAGCTGAGCTGATAAGAATCCGCCTGCAATGCAGGAGACCCTGGTTCGACTCCTGGGTCGGGAAGATCCCCTAGAGAAAGGAAAGGCTCCCCACTCTAGTATTCTTGCCTGGAGAATTCTGTGACTCGTCCTTGGGCTGCAAAGAGTCTGACAGGACGGAGCGACTTATGTGTGACTTCAGTGGCAATTAGGAAGAAAATGGAACTTAGCACATCAGACCCTTTCAATGCAAATTCATACTTCTTTTTTAAAAAAATTTTTTGGCCTCTTTTATTTATTTATTTTTTTCATCCATCGTTATTCTTTGGCTTGTGTGGGCCTCCCATTGCAGTGACCTCTCTCGTTGCAGAGCACTGGCTCTAGGCGCATGCGCTCCAGAGCACTGGCTTGTAATTGGACATACCGGCCCAGGTGCTCCGCTGCACGTGGAATCTTCCCCGGTCAGGGGTTGAACCAGTGCCCTTTACACTGCAAGGCAGACTCTTTACCCACTGGACCACCAGGGAAGCCCCTCAATGCAAATTCATTTAAGTAAAAAGTGAGTCATACAGTCAAAGCTGAGGAAGTCTTTAGAATGTATGGTATTTAGTTAATAATAATGTAATAATATTGGCTCGTACAATTTTAACAAATTTATCTTTTAACAAATGCCCATACTAATGTAAGATGTTTATAGGAGAACTGACTGTAGGGCTTATGGGAGCTCTGTATAGCATCTGTGCAATATTTGTAAAGGTGAAATTTTTCTGTAGATCTAAAAGTGTTTTAAAATGATACGTTTAATTAAAATATAAAGAATAAGATACTTATCCTTGGAAAAAAAAGAAAAAGTGAGTCAATATAAGGAAGAACATTAAGTAAAAATATAATATATGTAATAATATGGGCAAATCTGACTATTCAGTGGGGACCTGTTTGCACTGAGTACCAAGGTGAAGGATGGGGCCTTAGGGCGCCAAGAGATCATCAACAAATAGCTCTACAGTGAGCAGCAGAGCTAGGGACAGTGACTCATCACAGTGATAGCTGTCATGTTCATCATCACTGTCATTGTAGCAACCAACACATGTTGAACGATTATGTGCTGGGCGCTGAGTACCTGACACGTACTCTTTATAGTCATTCCACCAGTTGTCTTTATTACCTGATCTTAATTAAGTCCACGGAGGCACAGAGAGCACAAGCAAGTTGTCTAAGCTCACACAGCATTGCCAGGCAGCCTGGAGACCTAGGCTGGGATGATACCCCAGAACAGGCCGTCCACGTGGCAGCCAGGACCTAACTCCTGTCACAGCCTCAGGCCTGGTCACCATGGTAGCCCCATGGCTTCCACTGACCTTTGATCAGGATGTGTCTTCCGCCCGCAGAAGAGCTCTCTACTCTGTGACCTACTTGAAATCATGAGCAGCCCCTCCAGGGGTATGGCTCGACATCTCTGTTTGGCTAGTCCTTAGTCATCTGGTCACATCCAAGCCACAAGTGCCGATAAGAAAGTGGGTGTCCAGCTTCTACAGCAGGATGTGGGCTCTGCCCTCTGTGTGTGCACAGGGTGTAGAACTCCTGAACGTGGCTGTTCTCAAGCCTTTTAGTCTCAAAACCCCTTTGCATTTGAAAAAATGATTATTGTTGAGGAATTCAAACATCTCTTGTTAAGGTAAAATAGATCAATGTTTACCATGTTAGGAACTAAAAATGAGAAATGCTCATTCATTAATTTATTTAAAAATAGCAATAATGAACCTTCTGTATACTTATATAGATAAGCCAATTTAGTGAAATGAGTCTTATTAGTTTGTGTTTTTCTGTAGATCTAAAAGTGTTTTAAAATGATACGTTTAATTAAAATATAAAGAATAAGATACTTATCCTTGGAAAAAAAAGAAAAAGTGAGTCAATATAAGGAAGAACATTAAGTAAAAATATAATATATGTAATAATATGGGCAAATCTGACTATTCAGTGGGGACCTGTTTGCACTGAGTACCAAGGTGAAGGATGGGGCCTTAGGGCGCCAAGAGATCATCAACAAATAGCTCTACAGTGAGCAGCAGAGCTAGGGACAGTGACTCATCACAGTGATAGCTGTCATGTTCATCATCACTGTCATTGTAGCAACCAACACATGTTGAACGATTATGTGCTGGGCGCTGAGTACCTGACACGTACTCTTTATAGTCATTCCACCAGTTGTCTTTATTACCTGATCTTAATTAAGTCCACGGAGGCACAGAGAGCACAAGCAAGTTGTCTAAGCTCACACAGCATTGCCAGGCAGCCTGGAGACCTAGGCTGGGATGATACCCCAGAACAGGCCGTCCACGTGGCAGCCAGGACCTAACTCCTGTCACAGCCTCAGGCCTGGTCACCATGGTAGCCCCATGGCTTCCACTGACCTTTGATCAGGATGTGTCTTCCGCCCGCAGAAGAGCTCTCTACTCTGTGACCTACTTGAAATCATGAGCAGCCCCTCCAGGGGTATGGCTCGACATCTCTGTTTGGCTAGTCCTTAGTCATCTGGTCACATCCAAGCCACAAGTGCCGATAAGAAAGTGGGTGTCCAGCTTCTACAGCAGGATGTGGGCTCTGCCCTCTGTGTGTGCACAGGGTGTAGAACTCCTGAACGTGGCTGTTCTCAAGCCTTTTAGTCTCAAAACCCCTTTGCATTTGAAAAAATGATTATTGTTGAGGAATTCAAACATCTCTTGTTAAGGTAAAATAGATCAATGTTTACCATGTTAGGAACTAAAAATGAGAAATACTCATTCATTAATTTATTTAAAAATAGCAATAATGAACCTTCTGTATACTTATATAGATAAGCCAATTTAGTGAAATGAGTCTTATTAGTTTGTGTTTTTGCACCTGTTAATGGTCTGGCTAAACAGACTCTCATTTGCTTTTTTTAAAATTTTTTTTATTTTTGTGGGGTGGGGTGGGGAGGGAGGGGAGCAGATGGGCTACTTCTATTGGTCTTTCATTTGTCTATTTTCATCCATCCTTGTTCTTTGGCCCGTGTGGGCCTCCCATCGCGGTGGCCTCTGTTGTCGCAGAGCACCGGCTCTGGGCACATGCGCTCCAGAGCTCCGTCTCGGTAATTGGACACATCGGTCCAGCCGCTCTGCGGCACGTGGGATCTTCCCAGGCCAGGGATCGAACCAGAGTCCCTTGCACTGCAAGGTGGTGTCCTTACCCACTGGAGCACCAGGGAAGCCCCCTCATTTGCTTTTGCATCAGTCTGTTGTAACATCCCAACCTCATGTAGTCTGTGGGAAACTTCCCTTGTATACTTATGAGAAAATGATAATTTAGAAATGTCTTACTATCACTATGAAAACAGCGGCTGGGTTTCAGGAACCCGCAGGGGTTTCCTGACCTCACTTTGAGAACCACTTCCCTAGCATAGAGCAACTCCAGTCATCAGACAAAAGCCAATCCTTAAGTCATGTCTCCTCCACCTATGACTTCCTGAGGCTGAACTCCTGCCCCATCTCTGCCCTAAGTGTGGGCAGGGCTCTCGTGGTATGTTGCCCGGACTCCCTGAGGAGTTGTCTGCGGAAAGGGCTGAACAAGAGGATGATTTTCCTAATCTCCTGGTATCTCGTTAACATTGGGAGGATGCTTGTCCTCTAGTCACTGTGGTCCTGCTGTGTTTTCGGCACAGAACTGACTCTGGGGACAGAATAATAGATGTGACATTGGTCCAGCCTCTTCAATCAGGCAACTAATGACACCTCACCAGTTCGGTACTGGAATTAAACAAGGGTTGTTGGGGACCCCAAGGAGGGAGGGGCTTGTTGTGCCTGGGGAGGGCACAGGCTCTCTGCAGGAATACTCTCCCGAGGCCCCTTCACCTTCAGGGCTACCACAATGTCAAATAATTTTTTTTAAAAAAGCAATAATGAACCTTCTGTATACTTATATAGATAAGCCAATTTAGTGAAATGAGTCTTATTAGTTTGTGTTTTTGCACCTGTTAATGGTCTGGCTAAACAGACTCTCATTTGCTTTTTTTAAAATTTTTTTTATTTTTGTGGGGTGGGGTGGGGAGGGAGGGGAGCAGATGGGCTACTTCTATTGGTCTTTCATTTGTCTATTTTCATCCATCCTTGTTCTTTGGCCCGTGTGGGCCTCCCATCGCGGTGGCCTCTGTTGTCGCAGAGCACCGGCTCTGGGCACATGCGCTCCAGAGCTCCGTCTCGGTAATTGGACACATCGGTCCAGCCGCTCTGCGGCACGTGGGATCTTCCCAGGCCAGGGATCGAACCAGAGTCCCTTGCACTGCAAGGTGGTGTCCTTACCCACTGGAGCACCAGGGAAGCCCCCTCATTTGCTTTTGCATCAGTCTGTTGTAACATCCCAACCTCATGTAGTCTGTGGGAAACTTCCCTTGTATACTTATGAGAAAATGATAATTTAGAAATGTCTTACTATCACTATGAAAACAGCGGCTGGGTTTCAGGAACCCGCAGGGGTTTCCTGACCTCACTTTGAGAACCACTTCCCTAGCATAGAGCAACTCCAGTCATCAGACAAAAGCCAATCCTTAAGTCATGTCTCCTCCACCTATGACTTCCTGAGGCTGAACTCCTGCCCCATCTCTGCCCTAAGTGTGGGCAGGGCTCTCGTGGTATGTTGCCCGGACTCCCTGAGGAGTTGTCTGCGGAAAGGGCTGAACAAGAGGATGATTTTCCTAATCTCCTGGTATCTCGTTAACATTGGGAGGATGCTTGTCCTCTAGTCACTGTGGTCCTGCTGTGTTTTCGGCACAGAACTGACTCTGGGGACAGAATAATAGATGTGACATTGGTCCAGCCTCTTCAATCAGGCAACTAATGACACCTCACCAGTTCGGTACTGGAATTAAACAAGGGTTGTTGGGGACCCCAAGGAGGGAGGGGCTTGTTGTGCCTGGGGAGGGGCACAGGCTCTCTCTGCAGGAATACTCTCCCCGAGGCCCCCTTCACCTTCAGGGCTACCACAATGTCCCCCTCAACCCTGGACACCCTCACTCCCTGTCCACTCACCCCTGCACAGGGCAGGCTGCTTAAGCCTTACAGTGATTCCAAGTCTGCCAGATGAGGGCCAGCAGGGAGGGCAGGAGACTGAGCACTCTGAGGAGTAGCCCTCCACCAATGGCATATGGGGAGCTGATCCCTCAGCCCCCTCCCCTGGGATGGGATAGCTCAGGAGCAACCGATACAGTGACCTTGCGACCCTCTGTGGGCAGGGTTGCCCACTCGATCACAAACCCTTTGTGGGGTCCCCTCCTTTCCTGTCTCACTTCCTCACTCTCTTGCTGGTACTTCCTGGGACCGTTTCTCAAATAAACGTCTTCTATTTGAACCCTTGTCTCAGGGCCTGCTTCTGGGGAAACCAGAAGGCACAGTTTAATAGCTTTTCTAATTCTCCAGTACAGGATGCACCTCAGTTTAGCGTGACACATTTGCATGATGATTTCTTTCACATCTGTGTCCCCACAAGACTGTAACTATCTTGGTGAGGGAACTAAGGCTCTGCTCATTCTCGAATCATGACTACTGAGCACGGGTCTTGGCTCACGGCTGTCCCTTGTGAAGTGTTTGTTGAGTGACTGAATGAGCGGATGATTGAACAGACGGAGTCTTTCCCAGCATATGTCAGCTGTCCTAGAAAATCTAGCCACCTTTGTTATGGAAACATTGTTTCTAGGTCAAGGCCGGCAGACGTTTTCAGTAAAGGACCAGACAGTAAATATGTCAGGCCTTGGAGTCATACATTCACAGTTGCTGTTCTAAGTACGCAGTACTGCTGTTGTAGCGTGAAAGCAGCCATGGGCAATGTGTTAACAAATGGACATGCCTGCGGTCCAATAAAACTTTATTTATAAAAACAGATCGGTTCATTAGGCCTGAGGGCCACGGTTTGCTGATCTCTGCGAAAGTGCTCAGTTTTGCCCGACTCTTTGGGACTCCTGGACTGTGGTGCCTCTGTTGGGTTCTGCCGCTGTTCTCCTGCCCTTGGTCAGGGCCTGGGTCCACCCGGCAGCCCTGTCTTGACTGCGTTGCTCTGTGAAGCCTCAGGTCACACCCTCTGTCTTGGCCTGCACGCGTGCTCTCATTTGGAGGCCGCCCTGGCCAGGTCATTTTGCTCCTTACCTGGCAGCCTCCCTGTAGGTCTGTATCCATCAGCTCAAGCTGCCTCACAAGCACCACCGACTGAGATTGATTTTCTCACAGTTATAGAGGCTGGAAGCCAAGGGTTGATGAGACTGGTTTCTTCAGAGGCCTCTCTCCTTGGCTGCTTTCTCACTCTCTCCCGACGTGGCCTTTCTCTGTTTGTGGGAATCCCTGGGGTCTCTGTGTCCAAATTTTCTCCTCTTATAAGGACACCAGTTCACTGGACAAGGACCCACCATATGACCCCATTTTAATTTAATCAGCTCCTTAAAGACACTTTCTCTAGATAGTCACATTCTAAGGTACAGGGGTCAGGAGGACTTCAATATATGAATTTGAGGGGATACAACTCAGCCCAGAACAAGGTGTGTTGGCCAGGTTCCCCATTCCCCACTGAAAAGTCTGGATCCCTACACTGCCCAATGGAGATAAGGGGACCCAGCATCTAACTCAGGTCTCTCTCTTGCTGACAATATCATGCTTACGTTTTAATTCTACTACATTACTCCGCATTGGAACAGGGCCACCCCTGTTTAGTGATCTCTGATTTCCAAGTGGGAATTGGAACACCAGCCCTCCCCGATTCCACCTTTCTCCTCAACCCAGCATCCTTATCGCTTGAGTCTGGAGGGAAGAATTCAGACATATCCTATTGGGTTTTTTTCTTCTTTTTAATTTCAGAATAATCATGTGGATAACAGGATTTGGAACTAGTAGGCCTGGCTTCTAATCCAGCAAGATCTTTAACCTTCTAGTACATTAGTTTCCTCATCTGTAACCTGGGATAACGATTGTAACTATCCCAAAGTTTGTCATGAGGATTAACTTAGCGAATAGCTACAAACTGCATAGAACTTTAACATATGTTAGATAATGTATATGTATCCACTTGTGTAGAGCTTCCTGGTGGCTCAGACAGTAAAGAGTTTGCCTGTCGTGGTCTCCTGGGTCCACCCGGCAGCCCTGTCTTGACTGCGTTGCTCTGTGAAGCCTCAGGTCACACCCTCTGTCTTGGCCTGCACGCGTGCTCTCATTTGGAGGCCGCCCTGGCCAGGTCATTTTGCTCCTTACCTGGCAGCCTCCCTGTAGGTCTGTATCCATCAGCTCAAGCTGCCTCACAAGCACCACCGACTGAGATTGATTTTCTCACAGTTATAGAGGCTGGAAGCCAAGGGTTGATGAGACTGGTTTCTTCAGAGGCCTCTCTCCTTGGCTGCTTTCTCACTCTCTCCCGACGTGGCCTTTCTCTGTTTGTGGGAATCCCTGGGGTCTCTGTGTCCAAATTTTCTCCTCTTATAAGGACACCAGTTCACTGGACAAGGACCCACCATATGACCCCATTTTAATTTAATCAGCTCCTTAAAGACACTTTCTCTAGATAGTCACATTCTAAGGTACAGGGGTCAGGAGGACTTCAATATATGAATTTGAGGGGATACAACTCAGCCCAGAACAAGGTGTGTTGGCCAGGTTCCCCATTCCCCACTGAAAAGTCTGGATCCCTACACTGCCCAATGGAGATAAGGGGACCCAGCATCTAACTCAGGTCTCTCTCTTGCTGACAATATCATGCTTACGTTTTAATTCTACTACATTACTCCGCATTGGAACAGGGCCACCCCTGTTTAGTGATCTCTGATTTCCAAGTGGGAATTGGAACACCAGCCCTCCCCGATTCCACCTTTCTCCTCAACCCAGCATCCTTATCGCTTGAGTCTGGAGGGAAGAATTCAGACATATCCTATTGGGTTTTTTTCTTCTTTTTAATTTCAGAATAATCATGTGGATAACAGGATTTGGAACTAGTAGGCCTGGCTTCTAATCCAGCAAGATCTTTAACCTTCTAGTACATTAGTTTCCTCATCTGTAACCTGGGATAACGATTGTAACTATCCCAAAGTTTGTCATGAGGATTAACTTAGCGAATAGCTACAAACTGCATAGAACTTTAACATATGTTAAATAATGTATATGTATCCACTTGTGTAGAGCTTCCCTGGTGGCTCAGACAGTAAAGAGTTTGCCTGTCGTGGTCTCCTGACCTGGGTTCAATCCCTGGGTCAGGAAGATCCCCTGGAGAAGGGAATGGCTACCCACTCCAGGATTCTTCTGCAGGGAATCCCATGGACAGAGGAGCCTGGCGGGCTACAGTCTATGAGGTCACAAAGAGTCAGCACAACTGAGGGACTAACACACACACATATACACATGCACACTTATAAATACTTGTAATACCTATAAAGTTTCTAGTGCACAGATAGCCCTCAATATGTATGACCATTAATACCCCGACTTCTGCCCTCTGCTGCTGCTCGCCTAGGGCAGCTACTGGTATTCCCCTTCCTCTGTGTCACAGACCCCTCCTCCCTCATCTCTGTTCTTTCTCATTGTTTCTCCCCATTCCCTTGGGGCCATAATGGTGTGGTGACTTCAGGGCAGCATGTTTAATGGTGGTGGTGGCAGGGAGCATGTAAAAATATGTTGACTTAATATAAGTCAGCATCACTGTATGAGTATTCCAGGCACTGGGCTAGTCATATAAGAAGAGACTTTAAACAAAAGGACATGGTTTCTCCCTTATAGAATGCCATGTAGAGCATTTTTCAGTGCTGAAGGCATGTCAGAGAGACCAAGTTCAAATCCAAGCTCTGACCTTCACTGCCTGTGTGTCCTGAACACATCACTTTTCCTCTCTCGGCCTCAGTTTACTGATCTGTATATTGGGAAAATGCCAGAGTTGATAAGACTGTGCACATAAAATGGGTTCATGCAGAGTAGGCATTAAATAATACTATAGATACGTTCAACAGTCTGATGATGCGCCTGATCATGTGGATAAAGAGGCTGCTCCAGTGCCTGCCATGCACGCAGTAAGCACAGATTCTGAAATGCTTGTGGATGTACACACAAGATGGGACTTATGGAACGCTGACTTGGTACTAGCCACTTCTGTTGCAAGGAAGGAAATTGGAACAATCCAAATGTCTGATGTAAGCCTGGAACTGAAGTCTCTGCCCCAGGGAAATTAAATCTGCACCCCACCCCCTTCCCGCCCCAGGGAACCAGGGGAGCTGGGACAGTATCTCTTGGTTGCTGAATACACAGAGGACAGAAGCAGTCTGTCTGTCGACTGCATTTACGATGAAAAACAGGCATTAGTGTTTGGGGCCATCAAGATGCCAAGGAGAATTCACTGCCAGGCCAAACCTGGGTTCTTTCCAAAAGCCACTTGCAAGGACAGCAGGGAAAATGCAGTGATCACCAGCCAGGACTTATGATGATGGGAGTGCAGGGGGGTGGGGGTTGCCTTCTTCCATTTTCCATCAACCTGGGGTGTCCATGGTGGTTTTTCTCTGGAGTCTGGTATTGGAAGACATTGAGGCTTGGGGAGTGGGGAGTCCCTGCGTTTCTGATCGCAGCTGGAATCAGCAGTGTCTGGATTGGAAACACAAAAAAAGGAAGTGTGCTGCCCCATCCTGAGCTCCCGCCTCCTCCTCCCCTGACTGCCCCAGCTGTGACGCTGAGCCTCGATGGTCCTGCTATTGATCCCCCCCTCCCGTAATGAACTGTAACAACAACTCCATTACTCTGTGCTCGCCCATTGGCTAAGGATAATATAAAATTAGCCAGTGTGCATGGGGCCTCTTAGGATCGATTTCCCTACTCAGATTACTTGTTACGAAAGAATAGAGCTGTCTCCCCCGTAATTGAACAAGTTAACTCCTTGTCTCATAAAATGTAAGCCAGTATTGATTGGCTGTTGTGGCTACAGAGGGGGGCTTGGAAGAGGGGTGGGAGCACTGGGGCGTGGGGAGGCTCTTCTCCTCCGCCACTGCTTGTGGTCCCCTGCCCCAAGCATTAAATGTTGAGGCATCAACCCTCTGCAGAGTTATGGAGAGGGGGCTCTCTGAGCCCCAGTTTCATGCGCTGAGTCCCCACCTCTCCAACTCAAGGATGTTTATGTCTGTCAGAACACATGGGGCTATGGACTTAAAATGATCTGGGTTCAATTCTGGCTCTGTCACATGCTGCCTCTGTGACCTTGGACCTGGTACCTGGCTCTTCTGTTTGTGGGCTTAGTAACAGCAGCCATCTTAGAGGTTATTGACAAAGACCAGATGAGCTAACTCATGTACAAGGCCAGGCACGCAGGCAGGCACCTGTGAACAGGAATGGCCATTAATGTTCTTGTCCTTGCTTTAATTTATATCAGTAATAGAAACCCATCAAGCCAGTGTATGAAATTAAGACACACATGTGGTTTTCTGTTGGGCCTTTAAGGACCGTTTAAGGAATGGAGGGAGAAAGTCCAGTTCTAAAGGCCTCTGACTACCTTTCATGTGTGGTCAGGAACCACAGGCGGCGTGATGGGCAGGATTATTCTGACATGTTTTCAGACTGGAAAGTGACCTTGCCACTCCAAAAAGGAAGGGACTTGACTCACCGACCACAGCAGCTCACTGGCCCCACCTGACCCCCATCCCCACCCCTTGAAGTGAGACAGCCCCGTCATCTCACCACCTCGGTGGATCTGGGCTGTGAGACCACCTGCCACCAGGAGAAGGCTCATGTTGGTTGGATTTGAGACCATTTCCCAAGGCCTGCCCATCAAAGGGCAGTGAGCAGCGTGTACCCAGGAAGGGCTAATATTCAAGGCTCTCATCTCCTACTGGCTTTGGCTAGGATGTCAAAGGGAAAAGGTGACAGGAGGCAATGGAGAAAGGAAGTAAAGAGCAACCTAGGACCCAGGTCTGGGTTCATGGTTATGCTCATGGAAAAGCAGGGGCTGTCAATTATGGTTACTGGCAGATTTTTGCCTTTCCCTACATATGATGTAGAAAGTTCCTTCTACGTCTAGGAAGAACAGTAAATTCACTCAGGAATGACATGTATTTGTGTATGGCTACACTGAGTCTTTGTTGCTGTCTCTGGGCTTTCTCTAGTTGTGGTTCTCTCACTGCAGAGCACAGGCTCTGGGGCTTGTGGGCTCAGTAGATGCCACTCAAGGGCTGCAGAGCCCAGGCCTCAGTATCTGTGGTGCACGGGGTTAGTTGCGCCTTTTCCACCCCAGAATGAGGAGTTTGCCTGGACCAGGGACCAGTCTCGTATCCCCTGCATTGGTAAGCAGATTCTTAACCACTAGACCACGAGGGAAGTCCAGAATGACTTCTTTATTCACCATGCAATTTGGGAATTTTTATTCTAACAGTGAGGATGTCAGTGATAATCATATCAGCATTTGCTATGTGGGCTTACTATATGCCTGTTCTTGTTTTTTTTTCTCTTTTTTTTGGCCTCTTCATGGTCTTTCATCTATTCATCTTTGTTCTTTGGTCTGTGTGGGCCTCCCATCGCAGTGACCTCTCATTGCAGAGCACTGGCTCTGGGTGCATGCGCTCCAGAGCTCCGGCTCAGTAGTTGGACACATCGGTCCAGCTGCTCCACGGCACATGGGATCTTCCCAGGCCAGGGATCGAACTGCACTGCAAGGTGGTGTCCTTACCCACTGGACCACCAGGGAAGCCCTTTTTTTCTTTCTTTCTTTCTTTTTTTTTTTTGATGTGGGCCATTTTTCAAGTCTTTATTGAGTTTGTTACAAGATTGCTTTTGTTTTATGTTTTGGTTTTTTGACCTCAAAGCCACCCATGGGATCTTAGCTCCCTGATCAGGAATCAGACCTTAACTCCCTGCATTGGAAGGTGAAGTATTAAACCCCTGGACTGCCAGGGAAGTCCCATGGCTCTGTTCTAAAGTCTCTAGGCTATGTTGACCCTTCCCTTACAGACACCTGCCAGCAGCCCTCTTATCTAAGTGATATTATTACTGTATTAGGCCTCATTTGGTCAGACTGACTCTGTGCTCAGGCCACGGGAAGGATACTGTATGGTCCTTTCAACCATGCTCACCATGTGGAGATAACATCTCCATTTTCTAGTGAGCAAGTAGGTGAAGCATCTTGCACACAACTCTTGAGAACTGGGTTTGAAACTTAGGAATGCCAGCCTCAGAAGTCCATGCTTGAAGGATTTTAATACTTTGTGTATGTACCTTCTCAGTTGTGTCCGACTCTTGTGATCCCATGGAACTTGCCAGGCTCCTCTCTTCATGGAATTTTCTAGGCAAGAATACTGGAGTGGGTTGCCATTTCCTTCTCCACACCTTCATCACAGTTCTTGGATTTTGTGCCATTTTTTGCCATCTCAAAAAGGTATCCTGTGTGCGTTAGCTGTCCACCTCTCTACCCTCAACCTCCTCCAGCCTGAAGTAACCACAAGTCTACTTTCTGTTTCTCGAGATTCTCCTGTTCTCCATTCATATGAATGGACTCCTGTGATTGTGTGATCTTTTGTGATCACTTTCTTCCATTCAGCATAATGTTTTATAGGTTCACACATGGCATAGTATGTATCAGGACTTCATGTCTTTTCCAAAAAGATTCCATTGTATAGATATACCGCATTTTGTTTATTCGTTTGTCAGTTGCTAGACACTTAGGTTGTTTCTACATTTTGATTGTTGCAAATAATGCTTCTATAAATGTTCATGTACACATTCTGATGTGCATGTATGTTCTTATTTCTCTAGGGTGTATATCTAGGAGTAGAACTGCTCAGTCATGTGATATGTTTAATCACTGGAGAAACTGCCAGATATTTTTCCAAAGCAGCTGCATCATTTTACATCCCTACCAGCAGTGAATGGGGGTTCTCATTTTCCCACATCTTCACCAATACTTGATTGAGTGTTTGATTATATCTCCTAGTGGGTGAGAAGTGGTATCTCATTGTAATTTTGATTTGCTTTTCCTTGATGGCTGATTGTGTTCTGTAGCTTTTCATGAGGTTCTTGGTTATTTGTACATCTTTTTTGGAGAAATGTCTATTCCCTCTTCCTTATCCATTTTTTACAGTAGGTTATTTGTCTTTGTAAAAAGTCTTTATATGTTTTAGATTCAAGTTCATATCAGATACATAATTTGCAAATGTTATTTTCCTGTTCTGTGGGGGTTGTCTTTGCATTTTCTTGATGGTGTTCATTGAAGGACAAAGGTTTTTAATGTTGTTGAAATCCACTTTATCTTCCTCTTCTATATCTCATGCTTTTGGTACCATATCTAAAAATCCATGAAGATTTACCCCTCTGTTTTTTTCTGTGAATTTTATAAGTTTTAGCCCTTACATTCAGGTCTTTGATCCATTTTGAGTTAACTTTTTATGTAGTATGAGGTAAGGATCCTTTTATATGCATATGGCTATCCAATGGTCTTTGCCCCATTTAATGAAAAGACTATTATTGCCCCACTAGGTGGTCTTGGTATCCATGCTGAAAGTCAGCAAGGTTGCAGTATACAAGGTCAGTATGCCAAAGTCAATTGTATTGAGGTATTTGCATGAACAAGCTGAAAATGAAGTTAAGAAAACAATTCAATTTATAATAGTGACTAAGAGAATAAAACATTTAGGGATAAATGAAAGTAATAATGAAGTAATAAAGTTAATCATAAAATAGATTAAAATAAATTAAATTGGTAAATAACTTAATAAGTAGAAAATGTATAGTATGAAAACTGTAAACATTGTTGAGAGAAATTAAACAAAATGTGAATAACTGGATGAAAAGATTCTATGTTCATAGACTGAAAGACTTAACACTGTTGAAATGTCTGTACTCCTGAAACTGACTTCTAGATTCATCATAATCCCTATTAGAATCCTGGCTGACTTTGTAGAAATTGACAAGCTGATTTTAAAATTCATAAGGAGTGGTAAGCAAAAGAAAAACTGAAAGAAGAGCCATGTTTTCACCAGATATGGTTTTTTTTGATTGAGTGTTTGATTATATCTCCTAGTGGGTGAGAAGTGGTATCTCATTGTAATTTTGATTTGCTTTTCCTTGATGGCTGATTGTGTTCTGTAGCTTTTCATGAGGTTCTTGGTTATTTGTACATCTTTTTTGGAGAAATGTCTATTCCCTCTTCCTTATCCATTTTTTACAGTAGGTTATTTGTCTTTGTAAAAAGTCTTTATATGTTTTAGATTCAAGTTCATATCAGATACATAATTTGCAAATGTTATTTTCCTGTTCTGTGGGGGTTGTCTTTGCATTTTCTTGATGGTGTTCATTGAAGGACAAAGGTTTTTAATGTTGTTGAAATCCACTTTATCTTCCTCTTCTATATCTCATGCTTTTGGTACCATATCTAAAAATCCATGAAGATTTACCCCTCTGTTTTTTTCTGTGAATTTTATAAGTTTTAGCCCTTACATTCAGGTCTTTGATCCATTTTGAGTTAACTTTTTATGTAGCATGAGGTAAGGATCCTTTTATATGCATATGGCTATCCAATGGTCTTTGCCCCATTTAATGAAAAGACTATTATTGCCCCACTAGGTGGTCTTGGTATCCATGCTGAAAGTCAGCAAGGTTGCAGTATACAAGGTCAGTATGCCAAAGTCAATTGTATTGAGGTGTTTGCATGAACAAGCTGAAAATGAAGTTAAGAAAACAATTCAATTTATAATAGTGACTAAGAGAATAAAACATTTAGGGATAAATGAAAGTAATAATGAAGTAATAAAGTTAATCATAAAATAGATTAAAATAAATTAAATTGGTAAATAACTTAATAAGTAGAAAATGTATAGTATGAAAACTGTAAACATTGTTGAGAGAAATTAAACAAAATGTGAATAACTGGAAGAAAAGATTCTATGTTCATAGACTGAAAGACTTAACACTGTTGAAATGTCTGTACTCCTGAAACTGACTTCTAGATTCATCATAATCCCTATTAGAATCCTGGCTGACTTTGTAGAAATTGACAAGCTGATTTTAAAATTCATAAGGAGTGGTAAGAGACCTCAAATAGTCAAAACAATCTTGAAAAAGAAGAGCAGAGTAGGAAGACTCATGCTTTCAGATTTCAAAACTTACTACAAAGCAGTGAATCAAGACCATGTGGCACTGGCACAGAGAGACATGTGGTTTGAACTGATGGAACTGGGCGTCCATGATAAATCTATTTTTAATATAAAATTTGGGAAATAGGGAGAGTTTATCAATATTTAAATCTACAACTGCCACTGTTTTTTTTTCTTCTTCTTTTTTTTCATTCTGTGCTATGTCTCAAAACCTGTACCATAAACTGGGCATTTTGAGTGGAAGAGTGGAGGTCACCATGAGGAAGGCTGGATAGTTTCTCTCTCACCCATTTTTTTCAGAGTTTGTTTTCAGTGCATTTTGAGAAGTTGTGTTTCCCGTAATGCCCTGTTAATTGGATGTACAGATGATCTTGTTTTAGTGAAATTAGCCTTCATAAAAAGGACTGAAGATTTCCGCAAAAAAACCATGATGGAAGTTAACAACAATGCCAGTAGAAAGGAAGAAGAACAGGGCTGTTCTGTCACGTCCTTTCCTCACACAGGCTTTTGAGCAGCCACCTTAGGAGATGGAAACAGTGGTTATTTAATAAGATCTGAAATAAGATCTGATTGTTTGGCCACAACTAACTGAAATTATCTAAAAGATTTACATCTCTGTTGTTGATACCAGTCTCTCCCTAATGGCATATTGTGCTGTAAGATACTAACTCATGAGCTTATGGAGCCCTCACAGTTAGAAAAAACATTTTAAAATATGCTCATTTCAACTTCCATCTCATCATTTCATAAATATAACACTTTGTGTATGGGTATGCTTTATAATATACATGCATTCATTCCTTCACTGAACAAAGCATTGATCTAGAAACCTCGGGGATATAGTAATAAAGAAAGCATTCATGTGGCTCTCATGGAGCAGATATTCTCATGGGGGCGGGGGAACAATAAAGAAAAAGCATAGAGAATATAGTGCCCATTATAGATTTTTAAAAAGTTGGTAACCACACGCCTAGATATTTAAACATGTTCCTTTGTCATGAATGATATTTTGAAGGAAAAGTTTGAGAGGTACTGAGATGAAATCTAACTATATTGACTTGACACTCATCATTTCCTCAGTCCTACCAATGCTCACTTCTGTTTTACTCTTCTTTGATGTTATCCTTAAATAAAATTCTAAGAACCAGTACTTTGGTGGGTTTTGGTGTAAGTATTAGTTATCAGTAGATGTGTAACAAATTACCATAATTTAGTAGCTTAAAACAATAGCTGTTTATTTTATCACAACTTCTCCCGTCCAAGTATGAATAAGGCCTGACCCTTCTTAGCTTCCAAGATCAGATGTGATCTGGTGCATTCAGGGTGGTATGGCCATAGACTTCACTTGGCTTCTGTGGGTCAGGAATCCAGGCATGGCTTAGTGAGGTCGCATCAACCAAGGATGCAGTCAAGGGTTTGCCCAGGCTAGAAAATCATCTGAAGGCTTGACTGTGGAAGGATCTACTTCTAAGCTCATGTGATTATTGGCAGAATTCAGTTCCTTGGGGATTGTTAGATTGAGGGTCTTGGTTTTTATCTGTTGACCTGAGATCATCCTCAGTTCTTTGCCACGTGGGTCTCTCCAAGATGGTGGCTTGCTTCATCAACACGCACAAGCACAGAAAGCCATAGGGAAAGCCTACCAGCAAGATGGACTCATGCCTATAATAACATAATTGCACAAGTGACATTCCATCACCTTTGCTATATTCTTTGTTTTTTTGAATTGAACTTTTTACTTATAATTGTAGGTTCACATACAGTTGTAAGAAAACAGAGATCTCATGCTATGTACTCTTTACCCAGTTTCCCCCAAACTTGACATCTTGCAATCTCATCAGTAAGATATTGACATGCAGTCAAGATGCCAAACATTGCTGTCATCACTAGAATCCCTCATACTGTCCTCAGTAGCTGCATCTGCTTCTCTCCCATCCCTATACTCTCTGTAACCACTGACAGTCATTAATCTGTTCTCTATTTCTATACTTGTGTCACTTTATGAATGTTATATAGATCATATAGTATATATTCATGCGTGTGTGCATGCTCAGTCACTTCAGTCGTGTCCGACTCTTTGTGACCCTATGGACTGTATCCCACCAAGCTCCTCTGTCCATAGGAATCTCCAGGCAAGAATAATGAAGTGGGTTGTCATGCCTTCCTCCAGGGGAATCTTCCCACCCAGGGATCGGACCCACGACTCCTCATTGGCAGGCAACCTCTTTACCACTGAGCTACCAGGGAAGCCTGGTAGGCAGATTCTTGACCACTGGACCACAAAGGCAGTCCTTTGAGCCCTTCTTCATAGATGCCCAGGGCAGCGAGGTGCTTTTGGTGATCCTAGACCTAAGCCAATGGAAACTATCTTTAACCAAAAGAGGGAGGGCCCCTTTCTGCCCACAGAAGGTCCTGGCTGTGTCGTACACTCTGAGTAAACCACACGTCCATCTTTGTACCAATCATGGCGGCCAGTTGACATGGCATGAGTCAAGGTGGGACTCGTCTCCCTGAGGAACCCCAGGATATTGGAACCAGAAGCAGAAACAGGTGCTCAGTGCTGCTGAGGCTTCACTGGGTAAAGATTTGTGTCCTCACAGACCGTGAGACCCTGGAAGGCAGGAACCCTGGCTCCTCCTTGTTTGTTTCAGCACCTGGCCCAAGGCCTAGTGCATACTTGCTTAGACTTTACAGTGTTGAGTCAATATTTGTCCAATACCTAAATGCGTGTGCAACTAGGAGATGGCCAGCATTTTCTGTAAAGGGCCAAATAGTAAATATGTCCAGCTTTGTTATCTGCCTGTTGTAGCAGAGAACAGCCACAACATACATGGAGGGATGTGCCTGTGTTCTAACAAAACTTTATTTACAGTAACCTGTGAATTTTATGTCGTTCTCATGTGCTGGTCAGGAAATAGGCCAGGCTCACCAGAGGAGCCCGATAAGCTTCGATTTGCTTCCTCCTTGAATGAGGAGCTGCAGGGCAATAGACGGAAAAATAACCAACCCTGGGTGTCACATCCTGTGCAGGTTTCACACTTTGCCGACCCGACTTTGTGTGAGGCCCATTGTTGTGCCATCAGCGTGTTGAAAAGGTAACATTTAATTTAGGCCATGCATCTGGAGCGGGCGAGGCGCCTTCATCAGGCAGTATTTAAATTTCTGTGTTCCACACCAGTGCCTCTAAAATTGTTAAACTGCGTTGCCCTTGCAGCTTTATTAAACCTCGTCCGTTCCAGCCAAGCTTGACGAACGAACGAGCTGTGTTTCTTCCCGAGTGGAGTAGATTTGCAGGGAGGGTGGGATTCTGCTCCCTCTCCCTGACGCTCCAGGGAAGCCCACGCTGTCCCAGCCCCCCGACCCTTTGTGCCCGGCGCCTGGCGCCCAGCAACTGTGTCTCTAATCAGCTGCCTCTAAGCAGGTGAGCATTTATCTCAGTCAGTTACCCCTTATAATTACTGTATTGAACCTAGTTGTCTATAAAATGAATGGTTTGTTCAGACACTTTACCCAAAGAGTTCATTAGGGGTTAAACAAAATGCAATCCCATTTGCAAAGAGTATAATAAATTGTTTCATCTGTGAATTTAGCTGTTCTCCCTAATGCAGACATGGGTGTTACAGTGGCTTTCCCTTGATAGGGTTATGGGTTAATGAAATGCCTTTTCTGTTGCTTATTTTCCTCTCTTCTGTGCTGAGTGATAAGTAGCTAACCAACGAAGCTTGTAATTACAATCTTACAGAAACCGGGCCGATCTGTATATAAATCTCACCATCCAATTACAAGATGTAATAATTTTGCACTCAAGCTGGTAATGAGGTCTAATACTCGTGCATGCGATAATCCCCTCTGGATGCTGGCTTGATCAGATGTTGGCTTTGTAATTAGACGGGCAGAAAATCATTATTTCATGTTCAGGAAAAAATTAGGTTGGTGGGAAGTTAATTTTCTCACCGCTCTCTGAAGCGTAGACAAGAATTTAATGATTTAATCATGATTGTTAGCTCTTTTGCAATCAATTTGTAATGATTGTGTAGCAACTCTCTTCAAGGGAAGCCGCTTTGGAGAGGAGTTTGCAAACAGCCGTCCAGGGGGGCTGGCCTTCGAGGGATGCGTGACGCCAGGCCATTAAAGCTGTCTTCAGCGTGACTGACAGGATGCGGGAAGCCCAGCCTTGCAGCGTGCAAATGTGCGCCCCTTCTAGCAGGGTCTGAAGAGACAGAGCATCTTAGTGCTGTAGGCTGCTGGGGCCTCTGACTCCATCCTCAAGGAATGGGATGCGGGCTCCTTAGCTGCCCAAGCTGGGGAATCATTTTGTTGATGTCATGTACTCTAGGTCCTGGTTTACAAACTCGTGCACAATCTTCCTATTTTTAAAACATTTACTAAATTCTGCCTTGGAGATTCATGCTACCCGGTGAGTGGGAGCTGTAACTTACGGATAAATGGGGTTCTTCACCCTCCCTCCTGAGAATGCCTGGATGGTACCCCATCCAGAGGCCCCTTCTGTCTCAGCCTGCATGGGCCCTTCAGGCTTTGAGACCCTCCAGCTTTCCTTCCAGGCAGGAGCCACAAGAACCTTTGGGAAGGGTGAGAGCTGGGAGCGTCAAGGAGCTGGGATCAGTTAGGCAGGCAGGCCCTGTGAGGTTTCACATCTGTGGGGATCAGTCGCTAGGTCCTAACTTAATGGTCTCCCTGCCCAGGCCTCAGGTCAGCTCACTATTTCTCAAGTTCAGGATCTTCTGAGGGGCCTCCAGCTCACCCCAATGACCCCATCCCATCCCTTCAGTAACTTTACCTTTTTCAAAGATTTTTTGCACTCAAGCTGGTTAATTTTGAAACGGGGTCTGTATATAAATCTCACCATCCAATTACAAGATGTAATAATTTTGCACTCAAGCTGGTAATGAGGTCTAATACTCGTGCATGCGATAATCCCCTCTGGATGCTGGCTTGATCAGATGTTGGCTTTGTAATTAGACGGGCAGAAAATCATTATTTCATGTTCAGGAAAAAATTAGGTTGGTGGGAAGTTAATTTTCTCACCGCTCTCTGAAGCGTAGACAAGAATTTAATGATTTAATCATGATTGTTAGCTCTTTTGCAATCAATTTGTAATGATTGTGTAGCAACTCTCTTCAAGGGAAGCCGCTTTGGAGAGGAGTTTGCAAACAGCCGTCCAGGGGGGCTGGCCTTCGAGGGATGCGTGACGCCAGGCCATTAAAGCTGTCTTCAGCGTGACTGACAGGATGCGGGAAGCCCAGCCTTGCAGCGTGCAAATGTGCGCCCCTTCTAGCAGGGTCTGAAGAGACAGAGCATCTTAGTGCTGTAGGCTGCTGGGGCCTCTGACTCCATCCTCAAGGAATGGGATGCGGGCTCCTTAGCTGCCCAAGCTGGGGAATCATTTTGTTGATGTCATGTACTCTAGGTCCTGGTTTACAAACTCGTGCACAATCTTCCTATTTTTAAAACATTTACTAAATTCTGCCTTGGAGATTCATGCTACCCGGTGAGTGGGAGCTGTAACTTACGGATAAATGGGGTTCTTCACCCTCCCTCCTGAGAATGCCTGGATGGTACCCCATCCAGAGGCCCCTTCTGTCTCAGCCTGCATGGGCCCTTCAGGCTTTGAGACCCTCCAGCTTTCCTTCCAGGCAGGAGCCACAAGAACCTTTGGGGAGGGTGAGCGCTGGTAGCGTCAAGGAGCTGGGATCAGTTAGGCAGGCAGGCCCTGTGAGGTTTCACATCTGTGGGGATCAGTCGCTAGGTCCTAACTTAATGGTCTCCCTGCCCAGGCCTCAGGTCAGCTCACTATTTCTCAAGTTCAGGATCTTCTGAGGGGCCTCCAGCTCACCCCAATGACCCCATCCCATCCCTTCAGTAACTTTACCTTTTTCAAAGGATCAGAAGAGCCTTTAACTTCAGGCATCTTCTGTGTGCAGCCCTGCTGAAGCTCCCGAGGCTGAGAAATACAAAGCCTGTCTACCTGCTTGAAGGAGAAGACCGAGGAAGAACTGACTCTAATTAATATTTCAATAAATTATCCTCCTGTATTGACTCAGGCTTCCTCCTGTGTGTTCACTGGGTGATTTATTTTCTGAGCGCCCCAAACACATTTTCTTTCCCAATATTGGATGGTGTGATTATCACTTGGAGGTGTCTAGTTGTTCCATCCAATTCAATTCTAGAAGTTTTTATTATGCTGTAGCTGGAGCTCAGACTGAGCAGAGAATGTCCTGTGTGTATGAGTGGGGCAGTGATAAACAGTATTAACATTTATTGCTCATTGAATTTTATTGAATTTCTTTCACTCTATCCATTGTAAAATGCATCATAATTTTATGTACTAAGAAAGTAAAAAGTTATTGCCAAAGAAGGTACATATACTGCTTCTTTAATCACTTAGAATTCTCATTTTGTACTTAGTGAAAGCCTCTTTCATACTTATATAAACATAGATTTTTATAATAGATCATTCATTTGCACACATAAAGAGAGCATATAAGTGGAGCATACAAGTGGAGTAAACTGGCAAAGATATTCTTGAGCCATTTTAATATTCACAGGCCAGATTTTCTGAGTCTTTGGTGTCTGTTTTCTTAAAAGAAGGCTGCGCTATTATCTTCAGGAATTTCTTTTAAGCGGTGACATCTTTGTGCAAAGGTTCTTCGCCCTCCCTCCTGAGAATGCCTGGATGGTACCCCATCCAGAGGCCCCTTCTGTCTCAGCCTGCATGGGCCCTTCAGGCTTTGAGACCCTCCAGCTTTCCTTCCAGGCAGGAGCCACAAGAACCTTTGGGAAGGGTGAGAGCTGGGAGCGTCAAGGAGCTGGGATCAGTTAGGCAGGCAGGCCCTGTGAGGTTTCACATCTGTGGGGATCAGTCGCTAGGTCCTAACTTAATGGTCTCCCTGCCCAGGCCTCAGGTCAGCTCACTATTTCTCAAGTTCAGGATCTTCTGAGGGGCCTCCAGCTCACCCCAATGACCCCATCCCATCCCTTCAGTAACTTTACCTTTTTCAAAGGATCAGAAGAGCCTTTAACTTCAGGCATCTTCTGTGTGCAGCCCTGCTGAAGCTCCCGAGGCTGAGAAATACAAAGCCTGTCTACCTGCTTGAAGGAGAAGACCGAGGAAGAACTGACTCTAATTAATATTTCAATAAATTATCCTCCTGTATTGACTCAGGCTTCCTCCTGTGTGTTCACTGGGTGATTTATTTTCTGAGCGCCCCAAACACATTTTCTTTCCCAATATTGGATGGTGTGATTATCACTTGGAGGTGTCTAGTTGTTCCATCCAATTCAATTCTAGAAGTTTTTATTATGCTGTAGCTGGAGCTCAGACTGAGCAGAGAATGTCCTGTGTGTATGAGTGGGGCAGTGATAAACAGTATTAACATTTATTGCTCATTGAATTTTATTGAATTTCTTTCACTCTATCCATTGTAAAATGCATCATAATTTTATGTACTAAGAAAGTAAAAAGTTATTGCCAAAGAAGGTACATATACTGCTTCTTTAATCACTTAGAATTCTCATTTTGTACTTAGTGAAAGCCTCTTTCATACTTATATAAACATAGATTTTTATAATAGATCATTCATTTGCACACATAAAGAGAGCATATAAGTGGAGCATACAAGTGGAGTGAACTGGCAAAGATACTCTTGAGCCATTTTAATATTCACAGGCCAGATTTTCTGAGTCTTTGGTGTCTGTTTTCTTAAAAGAAGGCTGCGCTATTATCTTCAGGAATTTCTTTTAAGCGGTGACATCTTTGTGCAAATTCCGTTGCCCATGTGCAGGTAGTGCTCTGAAGTCATAGTTGCTCCTGGCTAATGCCAGTCCCACTCTCAATGATGATAAGATGTGAAACGAAGAAATGCTCATCTCAAAATTGATGAAATGCAATAAGTATTCAGCTTTGGACAAAAGGACAGGTGCTTGTCAACCAGGGTAGGTGGAGTGAAGACAAGAGAGACCCTGGTTCAGGCTCTGGTGAGTGGGAAGGAGAAAGCTCTGGTCGGCGGCTAGTGTGTTTTCAACAAAGTAAGAGGGACATTCAGTAGTGTACCTGGTGTGGAGGGTGGTCCACCTGAACTCAGTTTCAGAAGCTCATAGTCACTCTAGGGTCTCCTGATGGGATGAGGAAGGTGGCTAGAGCCCTTGAATGACCCTCAGTAATTCTGGCAACACCAGAGGCCCAGAAGAAACAAGGAGGAAGCTGATGTTGGTGATCCCCTAGCATTCAGGGCAAGTAAGACAAATGGGGCGCAAGAGTAGTTCTCGTCAAAGTGCTTGGCTGGGAATTTCCTGGTGGTGCAGTGGTTAGAACTCCACACTTCCACTTCATTCCCCCTGTGACTTGGTCATGTGTTTATCCCACCTGGATGCCCTTGTGTATTACTTCTCTTTCTCCAAGTACTGCCATGATGCTTTATAACATTCCTAGGGAGTAACTTGACTTGAGGCCATGCCTCCTATTAAAATAACAGCTTCCCTAAGAGGTTTTTCAGCTTGCATTACACCATCACTCACTCTCAGTGCCAAGTCAACCTGTGCTTGTTTTTCATTTCCTTGGTTTTGTGTGTTCCCTGTCCCCACAGGACCTTTGCACATGTTTATCTTACTACCAGGACATCTCTTTCTTTACCCACTCATCCTTCAGGTTTTGGCTCAAGAAGCATCCTCTTAGGAAAGATTTCCCTGTAGTCTAAGCAGATCCCCCCTTCCACTTAGAGGCTCTCTCTTACCCTCAGTCTTCATATATATACACGGCAAATGCGTGAATGGATCGTTTATAGATGAATGGATAAATTGGAGCATGGGTGATACACCTAAGAGGTAATTCTGGGAATAACAGGAGGTCATCTGCCGAGGGTGGAGTTACCCTGTCATGAGGCTTAATTGACAATGAACGTTATGCCTGCCCCTTAAAACAGACCACAGAGCACTTCCTGAGCCCTTAGAAAAATTATACTATTAATAAATGACATGGATTTGAATTATTGCTCTTCTCTCTGCTAGGTGTTGCCTATACATTGCAATTACAGAGTATTTTGTTTCTAAAAAGCTGCCTCCCTTACTCCAACCCTTTGCCTTGAGGCCCCATGGTCATATTCTGCCTGGTTTTATCTCCTGATGGCTTCAGAATCATTTATCTGGACTTTGCAGCTGCCCCAGGAGCCCCCAAGAGAACAGGGAGGAATTGGACCATTCTTCTACCTAGAAGCTGAATGCACACACCATCCTCAGGGCAGAAAGACCACCTTCCAGAATTGTTCCATGTCTTTTCTCTTGACTTCAGTTCTCTGTTTTTTGTTTTGTTTTATTTTTTGTTTTTAATGTATCTATTTGTTTTTTGCCATGCTGGGTCTTTGTTGTGGTGCTTGGGCTGTCTCTAGTTACAGTGCGTGGGCTCAGTTGCTTCACAACATGTGGGATCTTAGTTCCCTGACCAGGAATTGAGCCCGCATCCCTGCATTGGAAGGTCCATTGGACCACCAATGAAGTCCCTCTCCAATTGTTGACTCTGTTTTTCTTCTTTAAGAATTTTTTAAAAATTGTGTCAAAATATATGTCCCATAGACGATACTGTCTTCATCACTTTGATGTGTACAGTTCAGCGGCATTAATTTCATTGTCATTTTTGTGCAACCATCACTACTGTCTATCTGCAAAACATTTTTCAGCTTGCAGAACTGAAACTCTATCTCTATTAAATAATAACTCCACATTCCCTGCTCCACACCAGCCCATGGGAATCACCATCCTGCCTTCTGTCTCTATGAATTTGCCTCATATAAGTGGAATTATATAGTATTTGTCGTTTTGTGCTGTTTTGGTTACTTTAACATAAAGCCATCCACATGGCAGCATGTGTCCGAATTTCCTCCCTTTTTAAGGTGGAATAATACTCCATCATGTAGATATATCATATTTTATTTATCCATTCGTCCATTGATGGACATTTGTGTTACTTTGATGTTTTGGCGGTTGCAAACGATGATATTAATGTGAGTGTACAAAGACCTATTTATGACTGCACTTTCAGTGTTTATGTGTATATACGCTGAAGGTGAACTGTTGGACTCTTGTGAAGATTCTGTGTATAATTGTTTAAGGAGCTACCATACTGTTTTTCATAGTGAAAATATAGCTCACACTCAGTAGGCTGGCTACTATTAATTCAAGAGGAAGGGGACATATGTATACCTATGGCTGATTCATGTTGATGTTTGGGAGCAGACAACAAAGCTATCCTTCAATTAAAAGTATAAAACAGATTAATAAAGAAAAAGAACCAGACACTCCCAGCAACAATGTACAAGAATTCTAGCATTTCTCCATCCTTTCCAATGCTTGTTATTTTCCGTTTCTTTGTTCTTTTCATCATAGCCAGCCTACTGAGTGTGGGGTATATTTTTCTTCTTGAATCTAATAGCCCCACCTCCAATTCTTCTTGTGATACGTGCTGCATGCTAAGTCACTTCAGTTATATCCAACTCATTGAAACCCTGTGGATTATAGCTCTTTGGGCTCCTCTTTCCATAGAGATTTTCCACGCAAGAATACTGGAGTGGGTTGCTGTGTCCTCCTCCAGGGGATCTTCCCCACCCAGGGATCGAACCCGCATCTCTTATGCCTCCTGCATTGTCAGGTGGGTTCTTTACCTCTAGCGCCACCAATCCTTGCGTTCAGGGGATTTAATTTTCAATGGAATTCAGCAGACAATCCTTAAGCACCTTCTTTGAGCAAAGAGCTCTGCCAAAGACTTTGGAGGCTGGGCAGGGGAGGGATTAAGAGCGTGGGCTCTGCCTGCAAATCCTCCTGCTGCCACTTCCTAGGTGTGCCCCTCACTTCACTGCTCTGAGCCTCAGTCCCTTCATCTGTAATATGGAAATGCCACAATGGGGCCGTTACATAGCATGATTGTGAGGATTAACTTATTTAATGTATGTAGAGAAGTCAGCATAGTGCCTGGCAAGTTCTTGGTTTTTTAATTTTCTTTCTTATTGAAATTATTCTTATTTGCTGCACAGGAAAGGCATGGCAGGACACAGCTCTGCTTACCAAAGGGAACTAACAGGACCCTCTTTGAGCTTGCGCCCCCGTCCCCGTCCCTGACTGCTGCCCTGTCCTGAGGTCCTGCCTCGCCTGGAACTGTGTGGCCTGGATGTCATCAGGGCTCCCTCCGGGTGATGGGAGTATAGATTTCCTCTTTCTCTCTGTGTGTTTTATTCTGTTTTTACAGGCTTTGAGAAATGGATAGCCTTCTTTTATAATCAGAGATAACAGTTATAATAGTAATAGCATTTTAAATGAGCGCAGACTTGTAGATAAAGATAATAAAGTCATTTTCCTCTACTCATTTCCCTTAAAATCTACATAAAAGAGTCACAAATAAGTAAAAATAGAGATCAACTTGGATTTAGATAGAGCCAGGACAAGTCTACATCGCCAGCCCATCGCTATTGTATCTGGAACAAGCCTTGGTAGGTGGAGAGAGCATCCAGCTCTCCCCTCATGCTTCAGGAAAGATATGGAAAAAAAAAAAAAAGGATTTGCTCTCCTGAATCAGAAAAGGGCAGTTGGAAAGACCAGAGATGAGGATGGGGTCTCTGGAGAGGTGTGGAGCCATCTCTGTGCAGGGCCTGTTGAACTTGAGTGGATGGGGAAGTGGGCATGGTGGAGAAATCCTGGGGACAGGCAGTTTCTCTGGTCGGGGAACTGATTTGCAAGAGATCACTGCCGGAGGTGACATGGAGTGAAGGCTGAATAAGCGGTGATCCCAGAGCTTGGTGCCGAAAACCTGGGACAGATGTTCTACCCCCTCGATCATGGAAGACTGAGGTACCATCTGCCTTGGAGCATAGGAAGTAGATAATGCCTGAGGCTCCAACTCTGAACTGAAGTGTGGGCTTCCCCCGGTCAGTCTTGGACTCTCCCCCTCTCCTGTGCCTCCCACACCTTGCATCTCAACAGGAGGAATTGTCACAGAGGAGTCAACACATGCTGTAAGCATACACACTGAAAAAAATTTGTTTGAATTTTTATTTATTTTTTAACAGCAAAAGCATTTTGTATTAGGGTATAGCCAATTAACAATGCTGTGATAGTTTCAGGTGAACAGTGAAGGGACTCAGACAAATATATACATGTATTCATTCTACCCCAATCCACACCCCCACCATCCAGGCTGGCATACACACTAACAAATTAAAAAAAAAAAAAGAAAAGAAAAATCAAGAGGGAGGAAAGAATACAGTAAGTCCTTTTCATACAAACGTTCAAGATGTGAATGTGCATTCACATGTCCACTCACGTAAGTTCACGTGTCTGGCATGCAGTGTCACATGCATGCACCCTCTACAAGTGGTTGTAGTTTTGTGTATTTTACTGTGTAGAGCTATGTATAGAGGACATCCCTACGGTATCTTTATTTCAAGCCCGGGATGTCCAAGAGTGAGTGGAAAAGCAACATTGATATAGCTGGTACTGCTAAGAAGTGTCAACTGTGGTCATATACTACTGTACTTTTCAAGGTACTGTACCATAAGACTAAAATTGTTTTATATCTATCTGTTTTTATGTATTGGTAGGTGGAGAGAGCATCCAGCTCTCCCCTCATGCTTCAGGAAAGATATGGAAAAAAAAAAAAAGGATTTGCTCTCCTGAATCAGAGAAGGGCAGTTGGAAAGACCAGAGATGAGGATGGGGTCTCTGGAGAGGTGTGGAGCCATCTCTGTGCAGGGCCTGTTGAACTTGAGTGGATGGGGAAGTGGGCATGGTGGAGAAATCCTGGGGACAGGCAGTTTCTCTGTCGGGGAACTGATTTGCAAGAGATCACTGCCGGAGGTGACATGGAGTGAAGGCTGAATAAGCGGTGATCCCAGAGCTTGGTGCCGAAAGCCTGGGACAGATGTTCTACCCCCTCGATCATGGAAGACTGAGGTACCATCTGCCTTGGAGCATAGGAAGTAGATAATGCCTGAGGCTCCAACTCTGAACTGAAGTGTGGGCTTCCCAGGTCAGTCTTTGACTCTCCCCCTCTCCTGTGCCTCCCACACCTTGCATCTCAACAGGAGGAATTGTCACAGAGGAGTCAACACATGCTGTAAGCATACACACTGAAAAAAATTTGTTTGAATTTTTATTTGTTTTTTAACAGCAAAAGCATTTTGTATTAGGGTATAGCCAATTAACAATGCTGTGATAGTTTCAGGTGAACAGTGAAGGGACTCAGACAAATATATACATGTATTCATTCTACCCCAATCCACACCCCCACCATCCAGGCTGGCATACACACTAACAAATTAAAAAAAAAAAAAAAGAAAAGAAAAATCAAGAGGGAGGAAAGAATACAGTAAGTCCTTTTCATACAAACGTTCAAGATGTGAATGTGCATTCACATGTCCACTCACGTAAGTTCACATGTCTGGCATACAGTGTCACATGCATGCACCCTCTACAAGTGGTTGTAGTTTTGTGTATTTTACTGTGTAGAACTATGTATAGAGGACATCGCTACGGTATCTTTATTTCAAGCCCGGGATGTCCAAGAGTGGGTGGAAAAGCAACATTGATATAGCTGGTACTGCTAAGAAGTGTCAACTGTGGTCATATACTACTGTACTTTTCAAGGTACTGTACCATAAGACTAAAATTGTTTTCCTTATTATCAGTATCTGTTTTTTTATGTATTATTTACCATCTGAGCTTCCCTGGTGGCTCAGATGATAAAGTATCTGCATGCAAGGCGGGAGACCTTGGTTCGATCCCTGGGTTGGGAAGATCCCTTGGAGGAGGAAATGGAAGCTGAAGCTCCAGTGCTTTGGCCACCTGATACAAAGAACTGGCCCATTGGAAAAGCCCCTGATGCTGGGAAACATCGAAGGCAAGAGAAAGGGGCGACAGAAGATGGGATGGTTGGATGGCTTTACTGACTCAATGGACATGAGCTTGAACAACCTCTGGGAGATGGTGAAGGACAAGGAAGCCTCATGTGCTGCAGTCTATGGGGTTGCAAAGACTCAGACACAGCTAAGCGACTGAACTGAACTGAAAGATGAATTAAATAAACAGAGGAAAGAATTCTGATCCCTGGTTGGGAAACTAAGAAGCCCACATGCCACAGTGAAGACCCAGCACATCCAAAAAAAAGAGAGAGAATTTTGATGTGGGAAGTAATATAAAGGACTGGGGTAGGAGAGTGTGATTTATCCTATTTCAGTACCTAAACTTGGACTAAACATCTTCCTGACCCAGGGATTGAACCCACATCTCCTGTGTCTCCTTCACTGGCAGGCAGATTCTCTACCACTCAGCCACTAGGGATCCCATTTTATACCTAGTTGTGTATATATGTCAATCCCAATCTCCTGATCCATCCCATCCCCCTGCCCTTCCCTCCTTGGTACCCTTGTTTGTTCTCTATGTCTGGGTCTCTTTTTCTGCTTTGCAAATAAGTTCATCTGTACCATTTTTCTAGATTCCACCTATACGTGTTGATACACGATACTTGTTTTTCTCAGAGCAGCGGTTCTTGACCAGTGATTCTCCAACCTGAGGTGGGAGAAGCAGGCATTTGACGATGTCTAAAGTCCTTTTTGATTGTCAACGACTTGTGAGTGGGGTATCCCACTGATAGAGATCAGGATGCTATAAATATCCTGCAATGCACAGGACAACGTCTCCCCTCCCCACTCCAAATCATCTCATCCAAAATGTCAACAGAGCCACGGTTGAGGTATCCTTCACTAGTGGGATGGACGTCAAGCTGTGGGTGAGAAGGCTGTGCGGTTTCCTGCTGCTGCCCAGCATTCATTTCCGTGTGACATCAGTGACTGTTTTCTCAAAGGAATTTTTATTTGAAAAAGCCTGCTGGGATCGGGTGCTGCTGACCTAAAAAGGATCATCTGTAATGCAAACCTGTAGGCACCATATCAAGCCAATAGGGGAGAAAAAGTTGGGGTGGGGAGGCTTTTCTGAATGGCTCTGAGAAGTACCAAGGGGCAGACCACCACTGTCTGCCAGGCAGCCCGGATCAAGACATCTCACTCTCCTAGGCCGTTCCCTGTCTTGAGAATCCTTGCACTCCCCCCAGCTCCTGCAGCCCCTCTCTGTGTCCCCACTTCCCCATCTGTTCCAGATCCTCCTGCGAGCTCACCTCGTCCCATGAAGTCCCCACCCCTGGGCCTGCCCGCACTTGGCCATCCTTCTGCAGAGCCTTTGAAGATTTCCGGCTTTTCTAGTCCGGAAGCTGCACACAGGGTCAGTCATTGGAGCCTGATAATCACTCTGTTCTGCCAGTGCCCAAGTGCCACGAAGCCTCTTTTCATGCCTATTTAAAGCCTCTGAGGGGCTTTCAAGTGCTCTTTGATAAATCATAGTAAGTGTTATTCCGGCCACTCCAGTGCGATACCTGCGCACGCCCTCCCCGTCTCCCGGGCAGCTGCTCCCCATCACCGCGTTTCACTGGCGACAGTAATTCATTCCACTCGAGCTGACGAGCTTAGTTCCCATTTATTTGCACATTATGAGCTGTGTCACCCACTTACCCTCTAGACAGTAAATGGTTTGAAAAATGCAACTGTAACAAATATTCGGGAGAGGATAAGAGAGAGGAGAAAAAAAGAGTAAAGGAGTGAAATGAAACCTTTGAATTCAGAGTCCAAAAAACCCAGAGAATGAATGAATAATGCTCTTGAATGATCTCAATCAGCAATAGTGTTGGGGAAGCCGCAGAAACTTCCAGGCCTTCTTCGGAAATAAATCTCATTCTCTCTCTTTGCTTTTGAGTCTGAGTTCTCTGAAAGTGGGGCTAAATCGGAGGCCATTCTCAGGTCAGGGAAATAATTAGGCAGCAGAGTCTGCTTTTACCTTTGAAATCAGAGAGGCTGGGCTGATCTCTCTGCCTGATGAAGGGCAGGGGCCCCACTCTGTAGCCCCACTTTCCTTGTGATGATTGGAATGACTCTCAGGGAAACCGAGGCAGCTCAGAAAGGCAATGTGTCTTCTGCTAGGTTTCAGAGCTTATACTAACCAGGACTTGAATCCAGCTCTACTGAAATTCTGATGTGACTTGGTTAATGCAGCCTATATAGACCTTTGGGAGTAGTATAAACAGCTGCCCTATCACTCCTAACTCATAGATAGGATGTGGGCTTGGTTGACTGATGGTGCCTTGTGTGAAGAGAAAGTACTCTTTTTCGGGACAGCTGCAGCCCAATGCTAGGACACATGGTCTGACTTGCAGTGCAGGCTGGTTTTAGCCTGGTCGTACTTCCGGCTGGAAGTCTTTGTGCAGTGCACATCCTGCACAACCATACATGACGTCTTACCATGACAATCCAGGAAAGGCCACTTCATGTGGGGTGTGGGGAATGGGTACCAAAATGTTTAAGGCTCAGTCTAGGCTGTTTCTAGGAAGATGGTAGCATGTGCCAAAAGCAAGTGCTGAAGCAGGAAGGGAGAGAGACTGTAGAGTAGCAGGGCCCGCCGCTAGAGGTAGTCTGCACTCAGACTGCACTGAGAGGAACAAGATCTCGACAAGGGGTTCAGGGCTGAGGATGTGCAAAACAAAGTGTGCCTGACCAGGGATCGAACCCACACCCCCTGCATTGGAAAGTGAAGTCTTAGCCACTCGACTGCTAGGGAATTCCCTTGAGTACCTTTATTTTTAAATAAAATATTTATCTGTGAAGTCACAGATCTAATGTGCTACTGTATTTCTCCCCAATACACCTTAAAATAAATCTGTGACTATTAAAACAAAAATTGTTTGACCATAGACCTCCTAAAAGCATCAGACTTATGCTACCAGTGATGCGTTATGATGGGAAATGCTGATCTAGCCTAAGGCTCTTATTTTTTGAAGGGAAACTGAGGCACAGAGAGGCAGAGGGTTTCACCAAAGTCACATATCTGGATAAAGGTGAAGACAGAGCCTGGTCTGCAGACATTTAGCCTGGGTCCTGCCTCACAGCGGGCCCCCAGCATGTTCCCTGGGAGGTCAGTTCGACTCAAAGGTCCTGTGTTATAGGATAAAGCAGCAGTTCCCAACCTTTTTGGTTTCATGGAGGAGAATATTTCCACAGATGAGGCAGGGGATGGTTTGGGAATGATTCAAGCACGTTCCATTTCTGTGCACTTTATTTCTGTTATTACTACATTAGTTTCAGGCATTAAATCCCAGAAGCTGGGTACCCCTGTCATAAAGGATTCTGGGTTCAAATGAGCTTGGCATAAACCCTGTAAAGATAGTTTGCTTGGAACACACTGACGTGACCCCAAGAGGGCTAATCATTATGTTTCCAAACTTCCTTGCCCATGGAATACTTTTCCTCAGATCAACTTGCATGGACTTCTGGAAAGGCAACATGCTGGTGAGCTTGTCTGAGGCTCTGAGCTCAGCAGTTGAGGTACTGGGGCCACAAAAGGGACCCAGGTTCACCTTGTCTGGGAAACCAAGTCCCATCCTGACTCTTGAGTCAGAATGCCTCCAAACAGGGGCAAGAGAGCTGGCGGCCACTAGAAGGCCTGGGAACCCGGGGGCTTGATCCTAGAGGCAGCAGGAAGGCTGAAGAAGGAGAGATGGTGGGGAGGAACTTCAGAGGAGAGCCTGCCATGGGGTCAGCTTCTATGGCATGTCCTGGGCCTGAAGACCACCAGACCCCTTCTGAACCCACTTCAGTCACACCAGGCTTCCAAAACCAACTCATCAGGGGATTTCCTATGGCTTTGTCTCTCACCAGCTGGGTGACCTTGGGCAGCTTAAGACCACTGAGACTTAGGTTTCTTATCTATAAAATGGGATAATACCATTCACATCATTGTAATGGGAAAAATGTACATGAAGTACCCCACCCAGTGGTGGGTAAATGCTCAGTAGCTGGTAATTGCTAATATTGTCACCCTTGTTATCAATAGCCTCAGCCTTGAATTTGCTCCATCCCCTCTTAAACCTGTGATTTGATCGTTCTGTCTCCCCCTTTCTCACTTCCTGGTTATCCCATATACCACAGAGGCTCCTCCTTGGCTTTCAAAAGTTCAGGGAATTGCTGGGTAGGCAGGTCAAGTACATTTCTCTGTTTTCCATAGATCACATTCATTTCTGCTTCAGGCACCCCTTTGCTGGGCAGGTGGTGGGCTTCAGTTCATCACTTTGGAATCCTGTCCTCTGTCTTCCAGGGGCCAGGTCAGTCTTGCTGGGTGTGAAGTCATTGAGCTGGTGGCCTCAGTGGTCCGCAGAGGTCCCTGTGGTGACTTTGTGGCAGACACTGTGGATGCCTGCTCTACTGTACTGCTTTTTACCTTTCTTCAGACTATTATTAGCAAATCTGAAAATGCTGAATCCATACCTACATCTAAATATTCCCAGTGAGGTTTTTGGGAAAAGCATTTTCTTACCTTACCAAACAAGGAGGGCACCCTGGTAGCTCTCTCGTCTATGTTCTTTGGCCCCTCCCATCTTGTGTTGTGTGCTGTATGTAAAGATGTGATGGTTGGGGCTGTTGGAGCCAACCTACAACCACGAGGAAAAGACCAAGAGAATACTGTAGATGCTCTCCAAGATCCCGGACACCCCCGAGTTGCCAGACCACGACCACTGCATAGACACAGGCCATAGGAGATGGGTTCAGTCAGGAGCAAGTTCAGTCTAAGGTCCAAACAAGTACATATTGTTAGGTGTTGCATGCTGTGCGAGACCCAGAGATAAGGAAGAAAGAGAAACCACCACAATGACTTCCCTCCATCATAACATCTCTGCAGCGAAACAACATCTTAAGTGTGCAAACGTCAATTTAGCTGGTCTTCCCAGGACTGGGCTCCAGACTCAAAATCTGGTGGTTCATCCTGGGGCAACTCATTAAAATGATTCTGGGCAGATTTTTCCATTCATGGAAAAATGAGACTAGTTACCCCTAGCTCATAGGCTTCTTATAGATGATAGCTGTAAAGAGCCAGGCATACGTCAGCGAGTTCTTGAGAAGTTCATGATTTGACTATTGTGGTTACTAATATCACTGGCCTGGTGTCAGGAGGGTTTTTTTTTTCTGGAACCCTCTTCACAGTCGTGAATGGGCCCACATCTCTGATCCTGGGTCTCAGGGCCCATGTGGTCCTGTCTGGAGGTCAGAGTGGGACTCTACATCCTTGTGATGGAGGCACTGAAAAGAAATTAATTCTCACCATTCAGGGACTTTCTATTACCTATTCATCAAAAATTGCCTGGCGTTTGTACATTTTTCATGACAAGAGTCAACATTTGCCACGTTAATAAAGCAAGGGGCTGGTTTTCTCCTCTCAGAAATAGAATATGTAACGACATGGTCCCTTTGATGTTTCTCAGCCAATACAATATGTATCTGAATGAGGATGAAAGCTGTCCTTTTAGGGCCAGGTCATGGAGGTGCTGGGATACAGCAGAGCCAAGGAGGTGGTATGGGGGGAGTTTTGGAAGAGGCCCAGCAAGGCAGGAAGTGGGCTGGGCTCCAAGGAGAAAGCTCTCTGTCTGTGGCCTCGCCATCCCAGCCCCCAAGAGGCCTCGCGGGGTGAGAAAGGCAACAGGAAGATTCTCTTACCATCTAGGATGGACCTACCACTGTAACTCAGGACACCCAGTAGTGAGGAGGTGACATGGGATGCCCGAGGAGCGTCTGGAAGCCCACTTCCTGGACCAAGGCTCAGCTTATGGTGTCTTGAATGCAGGATGGTTGGAGGTAGGCAAAGAAACACCTTTTCTCCAGCCTGTTTGTATGCGTCACTGGAACCCTGTATGTGCCTGTCCTTGCGATGTGAATGTGCGTCTCATGGGATGGAATCCTTTTTGTCCTCAAAAGCCATCTCCTGTCCCAATCACCGATGATGCCAGTGCTGTGGGAAGCACTTGGAGTGACAACTGATGGGATGCTCCCCATCTTTGTCCATACGGAGGTGACAGCCCAGCTGGGGAGAGGCCCTCATGATGAGACGTGAATATCCAAGATCCAAGATTCTACTGAAAATTTGGATGGTCCCTGGAGCCACACCACAGGGCAGAGTAGAAGGAGCCCCAGAGGAGCCAGCAGCCCCATCCCAGGCCCTCTCCCTCGGCAGAGAGACAACCACAGATCGTTGGTGGGGCCCTGGAACAAGTGACCCAGGCAGAAAGGCAAACAGTGAGCTCTCCTCTCCCTTATGACCCCGTGTTTGCCATACACCATGTTCAGGGAATACTCTGATCTTGGAACAATTAAAAAATTAAGCCCCTATGTAGACTATGCCTGCCCCCATATCTCTTCAAAGACTCCACAAAGATGGCGTGAGAAGGAAAGCCATCAATTTTCTGTCTCATCAGCCTCTCTCTCCCTGTCCCCAGCCAGTTGTTTTTTCTCCTTTTGGATAATCCCATGAAATGCTTCCAGGCCTCCCAGTGACTCAGTGGTAAAGAATCTGCCTGCAATACAGGAGACCTGGGTTTGATGCCTGGGTCAGGGAGATCCCCTGGAGAAGGGATAGAGGACTCACTCCAGTATTCTTGGGCTTCAGATGGCAAAGAATCCACCCACAATGCAGGAGACCTGGGTTTGATCTGTGGGCTGGGAAGATCCAGAGGAATGGGCTACCCTCCCTCGTATTCTTGTCTGGAGAATTTCATAGACAGAGGATCCTGGCAGGCTATAGTCCGTAGGGTTACGAAGAGTCAGACACAACTGAGCATGTATACATGGACCCTTTCACACTTAAATGTCTGGTTTGGAAGGTAAATTCTATCCTCCTCTTCACTATGGAGAAAACGAAAGAGAAGGATAAGTGAAAAACTGACTTGTTTAAATGGATTAGAAAGGCCACTCATGGACTTCCCTGGTGGTCCAGTGGTTAAGATTTCACTTTCTGCTGCAGAGGGTACAGGTTCGATCCCTTCTCGGGAAGCTAGGATCCCACATACCTCGCTGCTAAAAAAACAAAACATAAAACAGAGCAGTGTTGTAACAAATTCAATAAAGACTTTAAAAATACACCACATTAAAAAAACAATCTTAAAAAAAAAAAGGCCACTCGGAGGATATGATGTTTTCATCAGACCTGAGTAAAAGGAAGGAGTCATTTGTGTGACAATCAGGTCAATGGTCATTTCAGGTGGAGGGAAGAGCAAGGGCAAAGACCCCAAGGCCGTGCTGAACTTCTTAAGAACAGAAAGACTCTACTATCTTCAAGTAGAACAGAGAATGGAGCCAGAAAGCAGGCCTGGTGTAGGGAGGGCCTGATCACAGAGGGCCTGGTGGGCTTTGGGAAGGGAATTTGAATTGTATTCTTTAGGTCAGAAATCAGTGCATTATTTTTTGTAAAAGATCGTAGTATGAAGAGTTTAAACCTCTCAGGACATTTGCCCCTACCGGCCTACCCAACTCTGCTGTTGTAGCCTACAAGTTGCGTCTTCAATATTCAAACAAATGGGTTGGGCTGAATTCCAGTACAACTTTAATTATAAGACTAGGGAGCTGGCCGATTCGACCCCAGGCTATAATTTGCCCATGCCGTGGGAGATCATGCCTGTATTTTGGGCAATGGATTGACTATGGATGACACCATCTGATTTATGTTGTTAAAATAACCTCTCTGATTGTTATGTGGATAATGGATGGCAGTGGGTCAAGAGAGAGAAGCTGCAAAAAAAAATTTTTTTTTTACCAGATAAGTCTGGGTAAGTGCTGATGGACTCAGGAAATTGCAGAGGAACTGAAGAGAAGCGATGGATTTGGGAGTTGTTTTGAAGAGAAACAACCCAGAAGGGAGGTCTGTTGCTGTGAAATGTGGGTGAAACACAAGGTGTGATCATCAGCATTGTCATCTGTAGCTTTTTGCTCATCACTGGGGCTGGCTAGCCTGGCAGCCACCAGGCCCATGCAATAGCTTTGCAGAAATTGCCTTTTCAGTTGAAATCACTTACAAAAGCTCAGGCTGCAATTATAAAGCTTCATAGCTGTGCAGCATCCATAAAAAGAGGTAATTTTAATATTTGGTTCAACTTCAAAGCAGTAACTTAGAATTATATATACCCCATTAAAATATAATGTTTCTCCCCCAAACTAATCAAATGGCTAAATCAATTGTTGGTAGATTGCCAGTGGCCACTCGGATATGATGTTTTCATCAGACCTGAGTAAAAGGAAGGAGTCATTTGTGTGACAATCAGGTCAATGGTCATTTCAGGTGGAGGGAAGAGCAAGGGCAAAGACCCCAAGGCCGTGCTGAACTTCTTAAGAACAGAAAGACTCTACTATCTTCAAGTAGAACAGAGAATGGAGCCAGAAAGCAGGCCTGGTGTAGGGAGGGCCTGATCACAGAGGGCCTGGTGGGCTTTGGGAAGGGAATTTGAATTGTATTCTTTAGGTCAGAAATCAGTGCATTATTTTTTGTAAAAGATCGTAGTATGAAGAGTTTAAACCTCTCAGGACATTTGCCCCTACCGGCCTACCCAACTCTGCTGTTGTAGCCTACAAGTTGCGTCTTCAATATTCAAACAAATGGGTTGGGCTGAATTCCAGTACAACTTTAATTATAAGACTAGGGAGCTGGCCGATTCGACCCCAGGCTATAATTTGCCCATGCCGTGGGAGATCATGCCTGTATTTTGGGCAATGGATTGACTATGGATGACACCATCTGATTTATGTTGTTAAAATAACCTCTCTGATTGTTATGTGGATAATGGATGGCAGTGGGTCAAGAGAGAGAAGCTGCAAAAAAAAATTTTTTTTTTACCAGATAAGTCTGGGTAAGTGCTGATGGACTCAGGAAATTGCAGAGGAACTGAAGAGAAGCGATGGATTTGGGAGTTGTTTTGAAGAGAAACAACCCAGAAGGGAGGTCTGTTGCTGTGAAATGTGGGTGAAACACAAGGTGTGATCATCAGCATTGTCATCTGTAGCTTTTTGCTCATCACTGGGGCTGGCTAGCCTGGCAGCCACCAGGCCCATGCAATAGCTTTGCAGAAATTGCCTTTTCAGTTGAAATCACTTACAAAAGCTCAGGCTGCAATTATAAAGCTTCATAGCTGTGCAGCATCCATAAAAAGAGGTAATTTTAATATTTGGTTCAACTTCAAAGCAGTAACTTAGAATTATATATACCCCATTAAAATATAATGTTTCTCCCCCAAACTAATCAAATGGCTAAATCAATTGTTGGTAGATTGCCAGTGGCCTGAGGATCAATGGGAATAGAAAATGTATTCTATATTTTCCTTGTTACATAGTGTTAGAGAACATATTTTATTAATGTTCATCCTTTAGAGACCAGATTTGCGCCTTCTCTAAAATAAACACTACAATCTTCAGGGCTTGGTTGGATGGAGAGTGCAGGAGGGAGTGTGAGGGCAAAGAACACACAAGGAAGCAGCCATTCCAGAGCCCTTGTGGGGTAAAGGGAAACACCCGGGACTTGGATCCAGGGAATCTGAGTCTTGTATCTCCCACTCACATGTTACATGACTCGAGTATGTCATTTCTCTTCTTAGTTGCTCCATTTGTCAGATGAGGAGTTTGGACAAAATCCTTAAAGGTAAACAGTACTGGGGCTAATTTAGCTCAGTTGATAAGCACAGCATGGAGCCTTGCATAAGGAAGGATTCTGAAAATGTGTCTGGGTTCAGAGGAAGGGAGTGTAGCAATTGATTAGTCATGTCTGCCATGGGCATAGGTAAAGCATCCTGCAAGCCAGATGTTTGTGACCCTTGGACTAAATGGATTCTAAGGTAACTTCTGTCCTAAGAGGTCAAATAAAAGTCTGTTAGTCAGAATAGGTCATCTCCTCTATAACTCGTAGGATCTTCTCTGTAAACGGCCTCTCACCCTTTCCTATGGCCAGCTTTGAACTCGCTGAGAATAACAGATTCCAAACTCTGTGTGCAGTAAGTCGGTGGCTACCTTTCAACAATGCTTACTGTACACCAGGCACTGCAGATCTAAAGGTCCATAAGCCATGACCACAACCTTACAATGGCAAGGGCTATGGAGAAGGGCATTCAGTTTAAAGAAGGATTGACAAGTAACATAAAGCTGTAAGGTGGCCCAAGTCTCCCTGAATTTTCCAACTATGCTTGGGAAGACCCAGTCAAGATGGGTCACTGCCTCATTCCTGAGTTCTTCCTTGATCAGGCATGCAATTATAAAAAGCTTCAAAAAGTTTGTGCAGCATCCATAAAAAGAGGTAATTTTAATATTTGGTTCAACTTCAAAGCAGTAACTTAGAATTATATATACCCCATTAAAATATAATGTTTCTCCCCCAAACTAATCAAATGGCTAAATCAATTGTTGGTAGATTGCCAGTGGCCTGAGGATCAATGGGAATAGAAAATGTATTCTATATTTTCCTTGTTACATAGTGTTAGAGAACATATTTTATTAATGTTCATCCTTTAGAGACCAGATTTGCGCCTTCTCTAAAATAAACACTACAATCTTCAGGGCTTGGTTGGATGGAGAGTGCAGGAGGGAGTGTGAGGGCAAAGAACACACAAGGAAGCAGCCATTCCAGAGCCCTTGTGGGGTAAAGGGAAACACCCGGGACTTGGATCCAGGGAATCTGAGTCTTGTATCTCCCACTCACATGTTACATGACTCGAGTATGTCATTTCTCTTCTTAGTTGCTCCATTTGTCAGATGAGGAGTTTGGACAAAATCCTTAAAGGTAAACAGTACTGGGGCTAATTTAGCTCAGTTGATAAGCACAGCATGGAGCCTTGCATAAGGAAGGATTCTGAAAATGTGTCTGGGTTCAGAGGAAGGGAGTGTAGCAATTGATTAGTCATGTCTGCCATGGGCATAGGTAAAGCATCCTGCAAGCCAGATGTTTGTGACCCTTGGACTAAATGGATTCTAAGGTAACTTCTGTCCTAAGAGGTCAAATAAAAGTCTGTTAGTCAGAATAGGTCATCTCCTCTATAACTCGTAGGATCTTCTCTGTAAACGGCCTCTCACCCTTTCCTATGGCCAGCTTTGAACTCGCTGAGAATAACAGATTCCAAACTCTGTGTGCAGTAAGTCGGTGGCTACCTTTCAACAATGCTTACTGTACACCAGGCACTGCAGATCTAAAGGTCCATAAGCCATGACCACAACCTTACAATGGCAAGGGCTATGGAGAAGGGCATTCAGTTTAAAGAAGGATTGACAAGTAACATAAAGCTGTAAGGTGGCCCAAGTCTCCCTGAATTTTCCAACTATGCTTGGGAAGACCCAGTCAAGAGGGTGGGTCACTCGCCTCATCTCCTGAGTCTCTCTTTTCTCTTGGTGAGTTGCCACCTCCCCTTTAGCAGTTGCATTGTTTGGTTGCAAGCAACAGTGACTGACCCAGGTAACGAGGAAATTGGAAAGCTATAGGGAAGAGCTCACTGAGTTGATGAAAAGTTGGAGAAGGGGCTCTGAGTAAGGAAGCACTCGGGGTTCAGGGTGCTGGAGTTGAACAAGCTCATGGGGCATTGCCCTGGAAATGTTTTCCGCTCAAGATTCTATATCTTGGAAATATTTCCTAATTTTCCTTGTCATGGCTTCTTGCATACACCCATCATTTAAAGTGGACATTTATTTTTCAAATATATGGGGTTTTTTAAGTATCTTTGATACTGATTTCTCATTTTCATATTAATTTCTCCTCTAAATGCTTTTTTCCCTGCGATTGCTCTTTGTATTTTTTCAGTCTTTTAACTTTATTGCAACTTTTCAATGACCAAGTCCAAGATCTTTCTTGGTAAATGTCACATTGCACTTGAAAATATGTGAGTTATTTTCAGATATCTTTTGGTAATGATTTCTAATGTAATTCCTCAGTAATAAGAGAATAGACTATGTATGATTTCAATACATTTAGACCATGAAATTTTTGTACCTTTTGCACTGGATATATTCCAGTGTTTCCTGATTTATAGTCTATGGGAACTCAAAATTTGTATCCTGCTGTTGTGTGAAAATTGTATAAATCTTAATTACATTGAATTGGTTCATAGTGCTTTTCAGGTCTACTGTATCCTTCTACTTTTCTGTCTATTCATTCTATTAGTTTTTGAGAGCTTGATTTCAAAACTCTAACTAAAAATCTTTATCTACTTAAAGATAATTGTAATATACTGAGGAACTAAATGTAACTTTGTTCTATATTTCCCAAGTCTCTTGTAAATATGTTATATTACTTTCATAATTAAAAAAATAAATCTTTGTCTTGGGTGAGAGTTCAGTTGACCAACCTTGGGCAACCTGCTCTCTTCTTGAGAGGGGACTATGAGTCTCCTTGATTTATACGCTGACTCAGTGGAGTAAAGACAGTACTACAACGAAGACATGGCACAGACAGAAAGAGGGGGAGAGAAGAATGTTGTAATGTCAAAACCAGAAAGTACTTGGAAGAATAGCTCTGAGATTTTTCCTTGGAAGCCAGTAAGAGCCTCTCTTAACCCTAATCAAGGGTCAGCTTAGGCTACTGGTTCTATTTTCTGATGACAGAAGCTTGGTCATGGTATGAGTTTCTTGTGGCTTCTGTAACAAATTACCATGAACTGGATGGGTTTAAGCTTGTCCTTTCACAGTTCTGGAGGCTAGAAGTCCAAAACTGAGCTGTGGACAGGGTAGCATTCCTTCTGATGGCTCTGTGTGAGGGTTGTTCTTTGTCCCCAACTTCTGGCAACTGCTGGCATACCTTGGTTTATGGCTGCATCGCTCCCATGGTCGGTCACATTGCCTTTTCTTCTGTCCAAAAGCCTATCCTGTCTTCCTCTTCTAAAATCACTTGTCATTCCACTTAGGGCTCATGTGAATTATCCAGGAGGATGTCTTCATCTCAAGAGTCTTAACTTAATTATGCCTACGAAGACCCTTTTTCAAAATAAGGTCACATTCACAGGTTCTAGAGATCAGCACGTGGACATGTTTTTTAGCATTCTGTCTGCTTTACCTGTACCAACATTATTCTTGTGATCTGTCTGCTCCCATGTTGCCAAGGTATAGAGGGCATTCTTCCCTTTTAATAAATTTTCTATTCATGAGAGGGGCTTCCTTGTGGCTCCGTGGTAAATAATCCACCTGCCAATGCAAGAGACTTGTGTTCAATCCCTGGTTTGGGAAGATGTTCTGGAGAAGGAATTGGCAACCCATTCCAGTATACTTGCCTGGGCAGTCCCATGGAGAGAGAGGCCTGGAAGGCTACTGTCTGTGGGGTCACAAAATAGTTCAGTTTGGTTCAGTTACTTGGTCGTGTCCGACTCTTTGCGACCCCGTGGGCTGCAGTACGCCAGGCTTCCCTGTCCTTCACCATCTCTCGGACCCTGCGTGAAAGAGTCAGACATGATTTAATGACTGAACAAAACAGCAATTCAGGATAGACGTGTTTTGTTAGAGTTCTAAAATGTCCAGAGTTTCTGGACATTTGTCCAGAGTTTATTATGTGTTGGGTATTTTTACATGCAGGATTTATTTTGAGTCTTTAAAACTACTCTTCAAGAATAGAATGGCCCCCTATTTTTCTGTTCCCTCTGGCTGCAGATGGTAATGACTTAAGAAATGGTGGAGCTGGAATTTACACCCAGGCCTGTCTGGCTACCAGACCTACACACAGTCCACTGTGACCATTCCTATTTCACTTACTTCTTGCTATTGTTGTGGTTGTGTTTGTTTTGTTTTGCCTTTGTGTGTGTGTGTAGTTCATTCCCTTAAGGAACTTAGAGGAAAACCCCATGCAGACTGAGCAAGAAGCTGTTATGAGTGGCATCCTTGATCTCACACCTAAAGTTGTCCCTCACTGCCACCACTTGGCAGGTTGAGCTTGACTGTTAGGAGTCTCCCCGTCCTCTCATAGCGACCTCAAGGTTATCGTTCACGGGCTGCCTGCCCTTCCAACACTTATTCTGGGTTCCTCCAGGAGGTCCTTGGAACCCAAAAATCCATTTACTGGTAGTCTTCCAGAGGTTATCTGGAAAAGTGGGATCCCCGGGACCCCTACTGAAGGCTGGCCTTCCTTCCAGGGCTGAGTAGTTGGCTGTCAACCCTTCTGTGCAAAGGAACTGAATCACAGGCCCCAGTTCCCTCTCCCTGTGCTGCAACCAAGATCCAAAATTAAAACTGTCTATGCACAGATTTATGGCTTTGGACTTGGCATTCGATCCAAAAGCAGAGCTGTCTTACCAGTTATCACACTGAGGATTTGAAATATTGGGGGCCCCTGAGCCCCAGTGATGCTGCTAGTGCCCCAGGTTGAACAGGACAAAGGCAAAGACCTTCCCAGAATTGGAAATTGCCCAACTTTGAGCCAGTGGCGTCCTTTAGAAATTGGAATTCTATTAGCAAATATCTAGTCAAGACTTTTCTTATTCCAGGTAGGAAAACTGAGGCCCAGGGAAAGGCAGAGACCTTCCTGAAACCCCACAGAACTCACATCTCCTGGCTCCTTTCCTGGGTACTTTCTCTGGTACCCCAAGAGGGCTGCACTTACCTAAGTGGACAGACCAGATGAGCGAGTGCCTGCGTAGACAGCTGGAGGAAAGGAGCCCACCAATTAGTCTGGGAAAGTGACAGGCACATGAAAAATGACCGAGAAAAGAAACCTAGACATTTCACAAGGAAAATTACACTTCCTTATAGCCTCAAAATGTTCCCAATAAAATATCACAGGAAAATATCTCTGAGCACACGTGACATGTTGGGATTCCATCACAGGCTCCATTTAAGTGTTTTCACCTGGGGAAAAGTTTTGTTTTTTCACTTGAAAAATAAGAAGGATCAACTTCCTGGCTCAGAGGAAATGCCTCCTTAGAAGGAGAACAATTGTTTGCAAAGAAGCACTGATTCATTACTACACATTTTCTGAGTCTTATTATGTGCTACAGCGGTAAGGATACAAGAGCTAACCGTAAAGACAGTCCTGGTCCTGAGGGTGAAGATGGTGATGCTGTTGCTGCTGATGGAGAGGCTGGGGGTGGAGATGAGGATGGAGATGGTGACGGAGGTCGTAATGATGGGTACAATATTTAACTTCTGTGAAATAATTCACCCTGTGCTTTGCTTCTTCACTGATTGTTTCATTGCAACAAGCCCCTGAGGCAGGGACTTCTTTAGGCCCTTCTTACAGATACAGAAACTGGGGTTTAGAGTTGTTAGGGAACATTCCAGTGCTCCTCATTTAGAAACTGAAGGAGCCAGGTTTGGACTTAGCCAGTCGAGTCTGATCAAATAAGTAAGTGATAAACAAATAGTCGCTTAAAAATAAATATGTCTTCATAGACGTGATGACGTCCACAAAAGCCAAGTACAATTATTGTAAGAGAATGAAAAGGAAAAGACTTTTTCATGCAGAGATTTTCAGGAAAGACTGAAGGGCAAAGGTAGGAGTTAATTCAGCAAAGAAGATGGAGAGAGGGGAATTTGTATTGTGATTAAAAACTTTTTTTCATGTAAAAATATTTTATTGGAGTATGGTTGCTTTACAATGTTGAGTTATTTTATGCTGTATAGTAAAGTGAACCAGCCATATGTGTGCCCTCTTTTCTGGATTTCCTTCCCATTTAGGTCATGACAGAGCATTGAGTGGAGTGCCCTGGGCTGTACAGTGGGTTCTCATTAGTTGTCTATTTTATACACAGTATCAAGAAAGTATGGACTTCCTAGGTGTCATGTGGTAAAGAATCAGTCTGCTGATGCAGGAGACACAGGAGAAGAGTTCAATCCCTGGGTAGGGAAGATTCCTTTGAAAGGAAGGGAGAAAATGGCAGTTCATTCTGGTATACTTGCCTGGGAAATCCCATGGATAGAGGAGCCTGGTGGGCTACAGTCCATAGGGTTGCAAGAGTCGGATGTGACTAAGTGACTAAACCACTGTCACCACCACCGTCAAAGGCCAGTTCAGTGACCCTGGGCAAATCCTTTATACCCTCAGAGCCACACTTGCCCCATCATGGAAGAGGACTCATACTCCACAGGTTCCTTTGCTGTTGATTCCTGGATACATATTTAATTCTTGGTTGTGGATGGTTGGGTCATGTCAAGCAGGGACCACAACTGATATGCCTACTCCTGTGGGCACTGGATACTCCCCCTGTGACCCCTATTACCTTTGAGGAATCACTCCCACCAGACAGCTTTGGATAATCAGATTCTCCCCACTTCTCCAGGTTGATTAGCCTCTGTCCCAAGGACAGCTTGGCCATGGGCTAGCTTGTAAAAATGGAGAAGGCCAATCAGATCCCTGTATGTAGAAATGACCATGAGGCAAGAGGGCCAGAGCCCTTCCTGTGGATGCTGAGTTAAGCAGCTGTGAGGGAGGGAAGGGCCGGAATCTCCATCCAGGGTGGGCAGAGACTGAGCCTGGAAGACACTGGTGGGGGAGAGGAAAATGGGGCAGAGACACGTGGACATGCCTGGGAGAAAGACTGTACTGGCTTTTCCCATGACAGCAGGGTTCCTCCTAGTGACCTAAATGAAGGTCTCTGCCCAGGGTCTTCCTGCAAGGGAGTCTGAGGGAAAAATTGATTTCCACTCACTGCCATGTCTCTTAGGAAGGCCCCAGGGGTCAGTAAGGAGCCTGTGAGGAAGTTGTAGGGATTAGCACTAAACATGGTCCAGGTATCCTTCTGTGATCCATTCTCTGAACAGCCCTGAGTGGCAGAAAACATCAATCTCCCCATTTCACAGCTGTGGAAATGGAGGCACAGGGTGGTCACGTGACTTGTCTCGTACAACAAGCTGAATGAGTGAGTGATACAGGATTCAAATCCAAGTATTCATCTCTAGTGGGAAAGAAAATGGCAGCCTGCTCCAGTATTCTTGCCTGGAAAATCCCATGGACAGAGAAGCCTGGCAAGCTACAGTCCATGGGTTCTCAAATATATTTATTTATAGGGAGGCTTCCCTCATGGCTTAGGGGAGAGGAATCTGCTTGCAAGGCAGGAGACCCGGGTTCCATCCCCGAGTTGGGAAGATACCTCTGGAGTAGGGCATGGCAACCCACTCCAGGATGGGGGAGCCTGGCCAGCTGCAGTCCATGGGGTCACACAGAGTCGGACACGACTGAAGTGACTAAGCAGCAGCAGCATTCATCTCTAGAGACACGGAACGTAACCTCTTTGTTAGCCTGTCAGTGACTAATCAGTTCAGAAAAGGCAATGAAAAACAGGTATGAGTCTGTTCACAAGAGACTCAAGAGTAGTCATCAGCCCAAAAAGAAAAGGGCAGGAGCTTCAAGAAAGACTACAAAGCTTTACTAAGCCACAGAAGCCTGAATGATGCACAGACACTGCCATCTCTGGAAAGGTTTAGTATGAAAGTGGTCCATTTTGCCCACAGTGATTTCAAAGTTTAAGACAACCTAAATCACAAAGGTACTTTTTAAGGAACTTGATAACATGATTCTAAGGTGCACCTGGAAGATTTAATGAGCAAGAAGAGCCAGGAAGTTTTTGAGAAGAGGAGCATGATTAAGGGGAATCTGCTCATTACCATGTTTGGGGGGGTGCATATTACGAAGCCAGGGTAATTAAAACAGTGTGACACTGGCTTTGAAGAGCAGAAAGATAAAAGATATGCAATTAAATATTTGCTATATGATAAAGAAGGTGTTTCATATAAGTGAGGAAAAATATATCATTTATACCCAAATTAATTCCAAATGGATTGAATATTTTCATGTGAAGAAATGAAACTGCGATTTCCTCTCAAAAATGCATAACCTGAATTTAATCAAAGGGAAACATCAAACAAACCCGAACGAGGGACCTTCTACAAAATGGCTGGCTTGGAATCTTCTAGCTGTCAGCAGCAAAGAAGACAGGGGAGAATGAGCTCCAGAGCTAGAGGAAGAGACCCCTGGGTGTGGGCGGACAGGTGACGGCACCCAGAGCAGAGGGAGGGGTGGGTGTTGCAGGAAAGAGTGAAGAAAAATGGATTCCCAGGAATCCTCGGTGGCCCAGTGGTTAGGGCTCTGCACTTCCACTGCCGGGGCTCAGGTTCCATCCCTAGTTGGGAAAGTAAGATCCTGAACGCTTCCAGGTGCCTCCAGTGCCATCAACAGGATACTTTGTCCTTTGCCTCTCTGGTTTTCTGAAGTCCACTCTAGTGATTACTGATCATCCCTTTGTCAAATGTTGTGGAAGTTCAGAGGAACATATTTGTGAAAAGCTTTTAATGATATGAAAACAGATGTTAATGTTTTAAGGTTGTAACATTAGGCGAAAACACTTTGCAGGGTTTACTATGTGCCAGATACTGTTTTAAGTCCTTGTAGATGTATTCCTCACATTTACCCTATGCTGCTGCTGCTGCTTCATCACTTCAGTCCTGTCCGACTCTGTGTGACCCCATGGACTGCGGCCCATCCGGCTCCTCTGTCATCGAATTCTCCAGGCGAGAAAGTGGCTTGCTGTGCCCTCCACCAAGCTAGGCTGCCAGCAGAGTTCATCTCTCATGTCCCTGCCCTAAGCCTTAATCACTAACTTCCCGCGACCCCACTCAAGACTGAAGACCATTCATTCATCCATCCCTATGTCACATATTTACTGAGTCCTTCCTATGGGTCAGACACTGGAGTAGGTGTTGGGGAGACAGTGATGATCCTTGTCCTGCCCCCAGGAGCTCATATCACGTCACTGTAAGCTGACAAGGCTGGATGGTGCATGGAGGACCTGCCAGATGGAGGATGCACACGGAGACCCGTAGTCCTCACACAGCCAACAAATTACATTTTTTTTTTGACTCATTCAGTTATTTTTTTCCCTTTAAATACTTCTGTACAGATGGAAAGATTTCATATAGATAATCGGCTTCCAGTTTCCCAAGAAAAATACAAGCTCTGGCAAAGCAGGCTCACATGTTCAGGCAACCAGGGCTGGTACAGAGTAGCATCTGCCCATTTTGGTACACTATAATCATCCTCTTCCTGCATCATCTCCCAAGACAGGTGTCAGGGTCTGTCTTCATGGCTGTATTGTTGATTGTTACTTGGAAACCCCAGTTCCTAATATATATGGCCTCGATGATCTCTTCAGAATCAGTGCTTGCCTGTTCTAAGTCCCAGAAAACACTGCCTGCCAGTGTTCATGCCAGTAGTCAAATGGCCATCCACACACCTTCTGTTGTACTTGGTGCAGATGGGACTCAGAACCTGCTGATGTGTCTTATATGGGTTTTCTATGTGACCCTGGGCAGATCCCTTCGCCTGTGCCTACCCTCCATGCATTCTCCTGATGCTTGGATAAATAGAAGGCAGAGGAGAGGGGGACAACAGAGGACGAGATGGTTGGATGGCATCACTGAGTCAATGGACAGGAGTTTGAGCAAGCTCTGGGAGATGGTGATGGACAGGGAAGCCTGGCGTGCTGCAGTCCATGGGATCACAAAGAGTCAGACACGAATGAGAGACTGAATTGAAGTGAAGTGTTCTTCTCACTAAAGTTCTCCACGATTACATGTCTTCTTTCCCCGTGGCACTGGGGGGACCTATTCAGATCATAGATATGGAAGTATCTTGAAAATTCAAGAACTGCACATTGGCTATGGTTGGGCTTCAGAGGCCAGCAGCTCAAGGGTTTAAAATCTCAGCTCAGCCCCTGCTTGTTGAACCTGGGGAAACTTTCTGAAGCTCTCTCCATCTCAGTTTCCTCATATGTCAAAAGGGTATAATAAAATTCACTCACATCGTTGTGAATATTAAACAAGTTATTGTAGGGAAAGTGCTTAAAGCCTTGCTTGGCGCCAAGAAGTGCTTAATAAATATTAGCTCTGTGCCAGTAGCCACTGTTATTGTAAAAGCCTCTGTTCTTGAAGAATGTCTAAATTCATGAGGAGACAAGAAGTGCCTCTAAAGTATGGTCTGGGGACAACAGGAATTCAGAGAGTGTGGTGGAGGCTTTTGGATCTGTAGGCAAGGGTGGCCTTAAAGAGTTTGGAAGGCTTTTCTAAGGAAGGCGTTGAGGGGAGAATTTGACTGAGAAAGAGTGGGAATCGAAGGGAGAGTGCTTTGTGGGAAAACCTATCCCGGTGGGAGAAAGAATGGACTAAGCATTTGCTTCATGTGGTCATCTGTATCTTTAAGGATGCCTCATGTCAGGCTCCCTGGTAGATCCGTGGTAAAGAATCAGTCTGCAGTGCAGGAGACCCAGGTTCGATCCCTGGGTTGGAGTCCCAGAAAACACTGCCCTGTCATGCCATGTGGCCATCCACACACCTTCTGTTGTACTTGGTGCAGATGGGAAAAAGAACCTGATGATGTGTCTTATATGGGTTTTCTATGTCACCCTGGGCAGATCCATTCGCCTGTGCCTACCCTCCATGCATTCTCCTGATGCTTGGATAAATAGAAGGCAGAGGAGAGGGGGACAACAGAGGACGAGATGGTTGGATGGCATCACTGAGTCAATGGACAGGAGTTTGAGCAAGCTCTGGGAGATGGTGATGGACAGGGAAGCCTGGCGTGCTGCAGTCCATGGGATCACAAAGAGTCAGACACGAATGAGAGACTGAATTGAAGTGAAGTGTTCTTCTCACTAAAGTTCTCCACGATTACATGTCTTCTTTCCCCGTGGCACTGGGGGGACCTATTCAGATCATAGATATGGAAGTATCTTGAAAATTCAAGAACTGCACATTGGCTATGGTTGGGCTTCAGAGGCCAGCAGCTCAAGGGTTTAAAATCTCAGCTCAGCCCCTGCTTGTTGAACCTGGGGAAACTTTCTGAAGCTCTCTCCATCTCAGTTTCCTCATATGTCAAAAGGGTATAATAAAATTCACTCACATCGTTGTGAATATTAAACAAGTTATTGTAGGGAAAGTGCTTAAAGCCTTGCTTGGCGCCAAGAAGTGCTTAATAAATATTAGCTCTGTGCCAGTAGCCACTGTTATTGTAAAAGCCTCTGTTCTTGAAGAATGTCTAAATTCATGAGGAGACAAGAAGTGCCTCTAAAGTATGGTCTGGGGACAACAGGAATTCAGAGAGTGTGGTGGAGGCTTTTGGATCTGTAGGCAAGGGTGGCCTTAAAGAGTTTGGAAGGCTTTTCTAAGGAAGGCGTTGAGGGGAGAATTTGACTGAGAAAGAGTGGGAATCGAAGGGAGAGTGCTTTGTGGGAAACCCTATCCCGGGTGGGAGAAAGAATGGACTAAGCATTTGCTTCATGTGGTCATCTGTATCTTTAAGGATGCCTCATGTCAGGCTCCCTGGTAGATCCGTGGTAAAGAATCAGTCTGCAGTGCAGGAGACCCAGGTTCGATCCCTGGGTTGGAAAGATCCCCCGGAGGAGGGCATGGCAACCCACTCCAGTACTCCTTCCTCGAGAATTCCTTGGACAGAGGAGTCCGGTACACTACAATCCGTAGGGTAGTACAGAGTCAGACATGACTGATGTGATTAAGCAGTAGCAGCAGCACCAGCAGGTCAGGTTCAGTGTTTGGTGCAATTCAGTATCATAGCTAAGCGCATGGACACTGAGCCAGACATACTTGGTGAGAGTCCTGGGGCTGTTGCCGTCAAGCTGGGTGATCTTGGCCAAGCTATGTAACCTCTTTGAGCTTTACTTTTCCATTCTGTAAAATGAGGATGATAATGGCAGTTCATCAGGGGACCATTGTGAGGATTAAACAAACTAATACCTGAAAAAGAAGTCCACCCCTGATAAGTGACAGTCACTGTTGCTCCCTTGATCCGCATGTCTTTGGTACTGGAACATTCTGGGGAACATGACCTGTGTGAGAAACACAGCTTCTGACAGGGAGTTGTACATAACTCAAAGGATAAGCTCTAGGCTGCCTGCAAGAGTCCCCAGACTATGTGCTACACATGAATAAAAAGGATCCAGAGCAGTGCAATTCAAAGTATGGTTTGTGTTCCCACACCAACCCTGAGTATCTTTGTAAGAACTCTATGAGACAGCTAGAGAGAGAGGAAAAGCTTAGAAGCTTTTTCAGCAATTTCACATTGATGTGACATCCAGACGCATGCTTGGTCGACTTGTCTCACTGAACAGGTTGTGGACCAGTTCAGTTATTGTTGAATGTTCCTGGCCCCGTGCAAGTGGCTCTGATTATACATGAGACAGAATAGGACCAAGGGTCAATCTATGACAGATTGGAAATATTTTAAAATGGTCCTTTGCAAACATTAGTTTGAGAAACAGTGTTTCCTAGGCAGGCGGTGAGCTTTAATTTTGAGGCAGTAGATCTATCAGTGAGAGTCCTTCAGGAAAACAAAATGTGCTCTAGGTGTTTCAAACACAGGGAATGTAATAGAGAGGACCGATTACACGGGCCCTGGAAGATTTGGGAAGCCAAACAAGGGACAATGATACAACCCAGAAATAGGCTATGGGAAGAATCTGGTACCACTTATAAGGCAGGAGGGACAACAGGAAGATGCGGTGCAATTAAAATTATGATTCAGGGTCGTCCGGAGGGAGCTAGACCCATGGTCAGGGCTCCCCACTAGGAGCTGGAGCCATGGAAGAGACCGGTTCTGTTTTAGATACCATTAGCAAAAGGGAGAGGTAAAGAGAAACACCCTGACTTTTATCCTTCCATCCCCCCATATTTGCCGGAAACTTCCATTGGTTGGGACCTACCCAGAAGCCAGTTGGCAAGGAAGCTTGGGAAGAGAGAGCAGGGAAACAGCAGTGAATGGATCTGAGAGCAAATAAGCCAATGACTGTCACGAACAGTTGGAGCAGGAAACTAGCCAGAAGACATGATTTCCAGTCAAAACCTGGCCATAATGGTAGAGATGATGGTGGTGGATTCAGCATTCTTACTAGGTCTTTGTGGTTGTTGAGAAGACCAACTAAGATGGTACTCATTTGAGACTCCAGAAAAGGGCTGGGGAAGAAGATGGAGTTTCTGCACCATCAACCTCAAGAGCAGGATGGCTGAGTCCCTTCACCCTTCACCTGAAACTATCACAGCGTTGTTAATAGGTGATACTCCAATACAATGTGGTCTTGGTGTTAAAAAAGAAAACAACTAAAAAAAAAAAGAAAGAAACAAAGAAGATTAGGGACTTCCTTTGTGGTCCAGTGACTAAGACTCCATGCTTCCAATACAGGGTGTGTGTGTTTCATCCCTGGTCGGTGAACTAGATCCCGCATGCTACAACAAAAGATACTGCTTGCTGCAATGAAGATCGAAGATCTTGACTATGATCAAAGATGCCATGTCTATGACTCTGTGCAGTCAAATAAAAATAAATAAATACAAAAGAAACAGGATTAAATGTCTCTAGATTATTTTCCTCCAAACTCCTTGTAAATTTCAAGTAGGGAGGAAGAAAAGAAATTCCATGAAGTCGATGGTACCAAAAACTTTTATTTCAACAGGGAATGTAATAGAGAGGACAACGGGCCCTGGAAGATTTGGGAAGCCAAACAAGGGACAATGATACAACCCAGAAATAGGCTATGGGAAGAATCTGGTACCACTTATAAGGCAGGAGGGACAACAGGAAGATGCGGTGCAATTAAAATTATGATTCAGGGTCGTCCGGAGGGAGCTAGACCCATGGTCAGGGCTCCCCACTAGGAGCTGGAGCCATGGAAGAGACCGGTTCTGTTTTAGATACCATTAGCAAAAGGGAGAGGTAAAGAGAAACACCCTGACTTTTATCCTTCCATCCCCCCATATTTGCCGGAAACTTCCATTGGTTGGGACCTACCCAGAAGCCAGTTGGCAAGGAAGCTTGGGAAGAGAGAGCAGGGAAACAGCAGTGAATGGATCTGAGAGCAAATAAGCCAATGACTGTCACGAACAGTTGGAGCAGGAAACTAGCCAGAAGACATGATTTCCAGTCAAAACCTGGCCATAATGGTAGAGATGATGGTGGTGGATTCAGCATTCTTACTAGGTCTTTGTGGTTGTTGAGAAGACCAACTAAGATGGTACTCATTTGAGACTCCAGAAAAGGGCTGGGGAAGAAGATGGAGTTTCTGCACCATCAACCTCAAGAGCAGGATGGCTGAGTCCCTTCACCCTTCACCTGAAACTATCACAGCGTTGTTAATAGGTGATACTCCAATACAATGTGGTCTTGGTGTTAAAAAAGAAAACAACTAAAAAAAAAAAGAAAGAAACAAAGAAGATTAGGGACTTCCTTTGTGGTCCAGTGACTAAGACTCCATGCTTCCAATACAGGGTGTGTGTGTTTCATCCCTGGTCGGTGAACTAGATCCCGCATGCTACAACAAAAGATACTGCTTGCTGCAATGAAGATCGAAGATCTTGACTATGATCAAAGATGCCATGTCTATGACTCTGTGCAGTCAAATAAAAATAAATAAATACAAAAGAAACAGGATTAAATGTCTCTCTAGATTATTTTCCCTCCAAACTCCTTGTAAATTTCAAGTAGGGAGGAAGAAAAGAAATTCCATGAAGTCTGTGATGTCTTTCATTTTTGAAATGGAGCTGTTAGAGCCAAAAGATGTATGCATTATGGAGAAGATTTGAGAGGATTTCTTAGAAGATGGAGAAAGAATTCCAGAGAAGTTAAATAAACAAACAAGCAGGCCCAACAGCAACAACTACAACAAACCAAGAGACTGGGAGAAGAAAACACGTGTGAAAAAAACCTGCCAGGCTAGGATGCAGGGAGAAAATTGGTATTAATGAAACATCGTGAGTGAATTAAGACAGCCAAAGTATTCTCAGATGTCTGTGGGGACTGCTCCTCTCACTGACTTTTGGAAAAAGTTAACATGTAAAACTTCCTCATAAACAAAAGTATTCTAAGAATTTCAACTCGGAGACATTCCTGGCTAGCATCACTCCTTCAGTTGGGAATACCTTTGATTAATTCCGGCTGTAATTAGGTTGGAGAGTGTTTGTGCCAAGCTTTCTTAGAGCTGCGTGAAAGTGAGGAGGGGAGGCAGGGCACCAGGGGAACCCTCCTGCCCTGAGGTGGGCTGGATGGTGACTTCTGGTTCTAGAAGTGACACCAGTCCACTCTCAGATTGGCTCTGGTCACTTATAGGACTGTCACTAAAGCCACCCTGTATGTGACTGTAGAAGACACCAACTGGGGAGTCTTTAGCTCACGTCTCTTTCCTCGGATACCATCCTCTCATACAACCATAATGAAATCTCAAGATCCCACCCCTGGATGTAGCACATTGGACCAGGAGTGGTCACCTGACTAAGCTTAGCCAATCAGATTTCCTCCGACTTCCTAGTGTTTGCAGCATTTGCAGATGCTGGTGAGTTTCTTCCTGTTGCTTGAACTGCGGAAGTATAAATACAAGGTGTTCTGGCTGCCTGTTTTTCATACAGAAGCCAGTTCACCGAGAAAGCAAGGTGAGGAAGATCCAGAGAAAAATGACTCCAGGCGATGAGACTTGAGAGAGACTCTGGTTATGGAACCCTGGTTCCTGTCCTCCATGATGTGCAGTTTCATGGTCTCTCCTTGCATTTTGAGAAATACATCCAAAAATAGTCCCCATTTTATTGTTTGTGCATATCTGGATTTCTGCTCTTGGCCACCAAGATACCAACAGTATGAGGAAATGTGGCCTAAGATGCCCTGGGACCTCCGGTTAAGACTAGTCAACAGTACTTCCTTATTACTCGCTTCAATTTAGGAGACATCAATGAGATGCCTCTTAATTCTCTCTCCCATTTGGTGAAACCAATAAAGGAAGAAGTGGGTGAATTTGCTGTGCAGTTGGCTGACTCTCCTCAAAACTGTCCTGACCCAAAGCAGCCCCTGCCCACCTGCCTTATGTCCTTTCCATTGGAGTCATCCCACTCTATGTAGGTCAGCACAGGTTGTTACCTGGAGAGGGAGGAGAGAGCCCACTGTACAGATGATATGACTGAGGCTCAGAACTGAAGTAACTACTTTTTGTAGCATCTAGCGAAATTCTGGAGCCTGATGTGCTACAGTCCATGAGGTCACAAAGAGTCGGACATGACTTAGCGACTGACTACCACCACCAACAGTGCTACATTACCATCAGCACTGGCATGAGGCCTGTTACCCAAGGATGGTCCTTGGAGAAATCTTGCAGCTGTCTTGGGGAAGTGAATATTAGTGCTTCCCCACAGTGGCTGGGCTTTAGAATTACTTGAGAAGGATTTCGAAAACAACAGAAATTCCTAGACCACGCTCCAGACCAACTGAATCATAGTCTCTTGGTTTGGCATGTGGCATTATTTTTTAAATCTTTTATCTATTTATTTGGCTGCACTGGATCTTAGTGGTGGCCTGCAGGATCTTAACTGCATCATGCAGGATCTTTCGTTGCAGTGCATGGACTCTCTAGTTGCCCTACACGGGCTTATTTGCTCCCGGCATGGGGGATCTTAGTTCCCTGACTAGGTATTGAACCTGTGTATCCTCCATTGCAAGGTAAATTCTTAACCACTGGACCAGCAGAGAAGTCCCAGCATTGATTTTTTTTTTTTTTCAATTCCTGGATGATTTTAGGATGCAGTTAGGGTTAAGAACTATTGAGCTGGGTGAATTACTTTTGGGGAAAAGGAGAGATTAATTGAGCTGATGAGTGCTGGATCTTCACTGCTGAGAGCTGAGTGTGAACTCCCTGAATGCCTTGTCTGGGATGGGTGGCAGAAAGGGTAAAGAATAGGGTGGACTGGGCTCTTGAGTTCAGAGCTTGCCTGTCACTGTGGAGGTCACACTGGCTTGGAGTGTCTGAAATTCATCACTCATTATACTTCATTCATTTGGATTCAAGGTGAGAATGTATGAGTGTTCTCAGACTCGTAGGAATAGCTTTGTTCAACAGAGGAAAGATACAAATAAGACAGCCAGCCCTTTGGCCTACTTAAGGGAATCAGGTCTACACACACACACACCACCACACCACAAACACCAATAGTGAGTTCGCTAATAATACATTGGATTTGAGTTAGTCATTCAAGTAGGTCCTCGGGGATCACTATTTGCCAAATACTGTTCCTGGCATATGGTAGAGACTCAATAAATATTTGTTGAATTAATGAATAAATGAACATATTGTCACTGTAGAAGTCACCACATGCTGTTAGGATTATAGACGTTGAATATTTGGTCACCCCACATTACCATCAGCACTGGCATGAGGCCTGTTACCCAAGGATGGTCCTTGGAGAAATCTTGCAGCTGTCTTGGGGAAGTGAATATTAGTGCTTCCCCACAGTGGCTGGGCTTTAGAATTACTTGAGAAGGATTTCGAAAACAACAGAAATTCCTAGACCACGCTCCAGACCAACTGAATCATAGTCTCTTGGTTTGGCATGTGGCATTATTTTTTAAATCTTTTATCTATTTATTTGGCTGCACTGGATCTTAGTGGTGGCCTGCAGGATCTTAACTGCATCATGCAGGATCTTTCGTTGCAGTGCATGGACTCTCTAGTTGCCCTACACGGGCTTATTTGCTCCGGCATGGGGGATCTTAGTTCCCTGACTAGGTATTGAACCTGTGTATCCTCCATTGCAAGGTAAATTCTTAACCACTGGACCAGCAGAGAAGTCCCAGCATTGATTTTTTTTTTTTTTCAATTCCTGGATGATTTTAGGATGCAGTTAGGGTTAAGAACTATTGAGCTGGGTGAATTACTTTTGGGGAAAAGGAGAGATTAATTGAGCTGATGAGTGCTGGATCTTCACTGCTGAGAGCTGAGTGTGAACTCCCTGAATGCCTTGTCTGGGATGGGTGGCAGAAAGGGTAAAGAATAGGGTGGACTGGGCTCTTGAGTTCAGAGCTTGCCTGTCACTGTGGAGGTCACACTGGCTTGGAGTGTCTGAAATTCATCACTCATTATACTTCATTCATTTGGATTCAAGGTGAGAATGTATGAGTGTTCTCAGACTCGTAGGAATAGCTTTGTTCAACAGAGGAAAGATACAAATAAGACAGCCAGCCCTTTGGCCTACTTAAGGGAATCAGGTCTACACACACACACACCACCACACCACAAACACCAATAGTGAGTTCGCTAATAATACATTGGATTTGAGTTAGTCATTCAAGTAGGTCCTCGGGGATCACTATTTGCCAAATACTGTTCCTGGCATATGGTAGAGACTCAATAAATATTTGTTGAATTAATGAATAAATGAACATATTGTCACTGTAGAAGTCACCACATGCTGTTAGGATTATAGACGGTTTTGAAAGAAAATGTAATTTGAGGTCCAAACAAAAATGAGCTGACCTGCCTCCGTCTGTAACCTGAGGCTGGGGGGCAGTCATACGTCAGAAATCCCAGATTTGAGATGGGCAGTACTTTCAACTGGCTTTGCTTTCAGGATTCCCCAGCTGTAACCTGTCCCTTGTGCATACTCCAAGGCTGGGTCCAGTCTGTTTCATTTTTGGTCAGTAATAAAGGGGAAGTGGGTTAGGGCATCCACCATATATCCTATGTGGAGGAGGCAATGTCTCCCTCCACTGGGCTCTACCTTTGGGCAGCACCCTGTCTGTGGACACAGTGAGAGCCCACAGCCTCTCAGACTTGTCAACTGAAACATCAGAAGTGCAGAAGAGCATGAACTCATAATCTCCATGATGTGGGGCACTTCCCTGAAGCCACCAGCGCCCTTGGGGCTGCTGTGAGTGAAATTGAATTGAGCCACCACGGTCGTCACCCCAATTCCTGTGTGGGATCTGTAATCCCAGGGTGGCTGTGTTTGGAGACAGGGCCTCTTAGGAGGTGATTAAGATGAAATGACACCATAGAGTTTGTCATACAGAGTGAAGCAAGTCAGAAAGAGAGAAACAATATGGAATATCAATCATATGTGGCATTTATAAAACTGGTACAGATGAGCTTACTTGGAAAACAGAAATAGTGTGCTTTCCAAGTAGTCCAGTGGTTAAGAATCCACCTTCCAATGCAGGGGATGTGGGTTTGATCCCTGGTCAGGGAACTAAGATCCCTTTTGTGGAGGAACGCCTGAGTTCATATGCCGTAACTAGAGAGAAGCCTGCGTGCCTAGAGAAGGCTGAGTGCCACAGCTAAGACCTGACACAGCCAAATAAATATTAAAAAAAAAAACAACCAACAACAACATAAATAGAGTCACAGATACAGAGAACAAACTTATGGTCACCAAGGGGAGAAAGGAGTAGAATGAACCGGGAGACAGGGATTGATACATATACACTACTATGTATAAAGTAGGTAACTGATGAGAACCTGCTGTATAGCACTCTTCTCAGTGCTCTGTGCTGACTTAAATGGGAAGGAAATCTAAGAACAGGATGTGTATATGTATATGTGTGGCTGATTCACATTGCTGTGCAGCAGAAAGTAACAACCATTGTAAAGCAATATACATTTTCAAAAAAGGTTAAATAAGGATGCCACCTGATCCTTTAGGATTAGTGTCCTTATAAGAAGAGACACCAAGCAATATCTTATACTCAGAGGGAAGACCGTGAAGAACAAAGCTAGCGAGAACGCTCAAGGAACATCTCTTGAACTACTGAAAAAAAATGTATTCTGATGTTGCCATCTGCTTGACAGTAAAATCCTTGTTTGTTTTCATATTAAAAATAACTGTTATTTAAAATAATATTTTCCTGAAGTTTCCCCGAATCCCTACCCTATCACCAATTACCTTCCCGGGTGCATATGCCCAATTTGAAAAGAACATGATGGGCTGGGTTCAGAAGAGGCTTACATGGGGAGGGAGCATGATCTGGGTCAGAAGAAGTGTTCAGAGTTCAGCAGGCCCTAGGGGAGGTGATTAAAAATGAATTTGGGACTGTAATCCCAGGGTGGCTGTGTTTGGAGACAGGGCCTCTTAGGAGGTGATTAAGATGAAATGACACCATAGAGTTTGTCATACAGAGTGAAGCAAGTCAGAAAGAGAGAAACAATATGGAATATCAATCATATGTGGCATTTATAAAACTGGTACAGATGAGCTTACTTGGAAAACAGAAATAGTGTGCTTTCCAAGTAGTCCAGTGGTTAAGAATCCACCTTCCAATGCAGGGGATGTGGGTTTGATCCCTGGTCAGGGAACTAAGATCCCTTTTGTGGAGGAACGCCTGAGTTCATATGCCGTAACTAGAGAGAAGCCTGCGTGCCTAGAGAAGGCTGAGTGCCACAGCTAAGACCTGACACAGCCAAATAAATATTAAAAAAAAAAACAACCAACAACAACATAAATAGAGTCACAGATACAGAGAACAAACTTATGGTCACCAAGGGGAGAAAGGAGTAGAATGAACCGGGAGACAGGGATTGATACATATACACTACTATGTATAAAGTAGGTAACTGATGAGAACCTGCTGTATAGCACTCTTCTCAGTGCTCTGTGCTGACTTAAATGGGAAGGAAATCTAAGAACAGGATGTGTATATGTATATGTGTGCTGATTCACATTGCTGTGCAGCAGAAAGTAACAACCATTGTAAAGCAATATACATTTTCAAAAAAGGTTAAATAAGGATGCCACCTGATCCTTTAGGATTAGTGTCCTTATAAGAAGAGACACCAAGCAATATCTTATACTCAGAGGGAAGACCGTGAAGAACAAAGCTAGCGAGAACGCTCAAGGAACATCTCTTGAACTACTGAAAAATGTATTCTGATGTTGCCATCTGCTTGACAGTAAAATCCTTGTTTGTTTTCATATTAAAAATAACTGTTATTTAAAATAATATTTTCCTGAAGTTTCCCCGAATCCCTACCCTATCACCAATTACCTTCCCGGGTGCATATGCCCAATTTGAAAAGAACATGATGGGCTGGGTTCAGAAGAGGCTTACATGGGGAGGGAGCATGATCTGGGTCAGAAGAAGTGTTCGCAGAGACAGGGGGGTGGGGTGGGGGCGGAGGTGGGGGTGAGGAGTAATTTCCCCAAAGGGCAGGGGACGGGACTGAGAGTCAAGGATGACAGCTGCCTCCAGATGTTAGAAAGAGAACCTGAAGCCTAACTCAAACAGAGGTCTTCAGTCTTATCAAACACCTTGTTCCCTTTTGATGAATACAAAAATCTTACACAGGAGAAGGAAATGGCAACCCATTCCAGTATTGTTGTCTGGAGAATCCCATGGACAGAGACTCACAGGCTGCAGTCGGTGAGATCACACAGTCAGACACGACTAAGTGACTAAACAATACCTTTACTGAAGGGCGTTTGTCATATGAGATTCCTATGGCTGCTATATAACACTGGAGAGGCTGGAAAGCTTACACATTCTGGGTACTATTATGCTGTTATTTGTATCATGAAAAAAAATTTTTTTTTTTCATATTTTGACTTTAAATATCGTAACAAACACAAGCGTGTTTTCAAACCATTTTCACTGCTGACGTTCTCTCCTCTCTGGAGATTCTGACATACCCTTCCGGTTGGTTTCCTTACCTCCCAGCTGAGTTTTGCTATTTTAAGTGTGTTGCTTCACAAAACAGAACCTTTGGCCAGTGGGGATGAGTTTCAGGAAGGTAGAGCTCAGCACAGAAAGGAAGGCATTCTGAAAGAGTTGAGAATGGACTGATGTTGCAGGTAGTGAGCCCCTCGTGGCCATGCGATGCCTTGTGACCAGAGCAGGAATTGGACGCTGTGATTTCCATTTCTGACTTTGCGCTTCAAAAACTGATGTACAATGTGGAAACTCCAGGTCTTTGGACAAGCAGCTACATCTTCCTAAGTTAGACATTTCTGTGTTTGAAAGACTGTTCTCCATATTTTTAAAGAGGGGACGCTCACCTCTGATTCCTTGAGATCTCTAATTCTATCTCCCATCCAGTTTGAGGGAGTTGAACTCACTTTGAGAATTGGAAGGCCCCAAGGGTGACATCGGAGGTGTGGAAGCCCTGACGGTGCAGGTGGAGAAGATGGCATCGTGGTGTCTTATGGAAAGGACACAAGGACTTCTCACTTCAGCCTTTTTTGACCGAGAGTCAGGGTCCCTTCTTTACACCTTTGGAGGTCTCAGTGCCCTACCATGAAAAATTAGCCCCGAATCACTCTGTGCTGCCCCACATCATGCGCATGTTGCCATCCTGAGAAATGCCATTCACTCCTCCCTCTTCACCTTCCAGCCTTAGGCCAGAGAACCTCACCAGGCTAATCTTAATGGATTTGGTTTGACCAGGAGGGTTTATTTTGTGATTCCCTACTAAACAAACAAACAAAACTAAGGGATTTCATGTAAGGAATCCAGATTTCCAGTATCTGTAGAAACACTCAGATCTGGATACCAGGACCTACATCCTGCAAGGCACAAGCCACTTCCTGTGCTGCCCTCTCCTGTCACCAGCTGCCCCTTGTCTTAATTTAGCTTCTATTCAGAGTGGGTCCCGAGACCCCGATTGGCGAGATAATTGTTTACTTGGGAGGTGAGCCCAGAACACACGTGCAGAAGGCGGGGAGGTGGGCTCGGGAGGGAAGAAGGCTCACAGCGTTCCCATTCTAGGCAGCTTGAGCTTCATCCCGCGTGGTCACGGATCTGCGCAGTTAGTGCTGCTCACGCCTCTGGGTCCCTCCTGAGAGGAGAGGGAACTGGGGTATTTGTACACCAGCTCCTGCCCGTCACGGGTGGAGGATGTTCAAGCAGGGAGAGAGCCAGTGGCCAGTGGCCAGAGAGAGCTCTGGGGCAGAGAGAGGCCAGCCAGAGTGCTCGGAAAGGGTAAGGCTGCAGGGGGTGGGGTGGGGTGTCTGCTGCTTCTCTGTAAGAAGCTTGACTCTGCTGCTGTGCTCTGCTCTGCATTTTGTCCAGCTCTGTTAAACATCCTGGAGGGATGGGGTGGGGAGGGAGGTGGGAAGGAAGTTCAGGGTGGAGGGGACACAGGTATACCTATACACAATTCCTATCGATATAGGACAAAAACCATCACGGTTTTGTAAATGAATTATCCTCCAATAAAAATAATTTTTTTTTTTTTTCAAAGGACATAGCCTCTCCTTGCTGTTCTTCTCTGACTCAGTTCCTGCTCCACGCGACATGGTCATGACGGTGTACGCTGTGAGCTTGAAGAGAGACGTGGACCCAGGTAAGATGCCCCATGTCTCCTGAGATGAACATCTCTTGCCTGGCAGGGCCTTGTCCTCTCGATACCCTGAATAGGGCTGACCTGGATAGGGTGTCCTGGGTCCTCTCTTTCCTCATTCCCAACCAGCCAGTCTTGCTTTTTCCTCCCGGAAGATTGAAATTCCTTAAGTCGTCTGCTCTCTTGTTCATTCTAAGTTAACCAGCCAAGTGGTTTCGATGGCCCGTTGTGGGGGGATTAATTGGAAGGGAGGGATTAAACAATCCTTTTTCTAAGTCAAATCTCCAGATCTGGGTCATTAAACATGATGCCTTTTTAAGTGCTTCCATCTTTGCTGGCATCCCCTTGCTGACCAGAGGAAGGCCAGCAGACACCAGACCACGGGCCCCCATCTGCCCTCGTGGCCACAACATTTCCTGGAACCAGAGGGCTGGTAATGCGTACAAATGAGAGGGCGCGTTCTCTGCCAGGCCCGCCCCAGAGGGAAGTTAATCTTCGCCGTAGACGCGCTTTACTCTGAGGATCTGTCTTGTAAACCCTTGGCCGACAGCTGTTGTTTTCAGATTACAGAGCCTGTTGACAGTCTTTCCTTCAAAGGATCTATGGTTTGGGGCTTTTAAACTTTGTAAACCCTGCTACCTTGTCCCTGTTAGAATCATTTTTAATTCCAGAAGTGCCAGCCAGGGGCTTCGTGTATTCATGTCTTTGTAGGCCAGGGCTTGGAATCGGGACTGGCTGGGACCTCTTCTGGATCAGGCGAACATTTCCTGGCTCTTTCTCATCTTTTTCTGACCCTTTTGTCTGTTTCTCAGTTGCTATCAACTGAGACTGGGTGCGACCAGCCTGTCAGATGCACCCATGAGTTCCTGCCTTGTGGGCTTTTGAGTTATACCAGGCTGTCGTGGGTGGTGGTGATGGGATGAGGATACCAAGCCGTTGAGTCCAAGGTGTGGGTCTTGGGGCACAAGGCCTCCACCAGGTACCAGCTGGGAGCCCTGGGCCAAGCCACGTAATGACTCAGTTCCTGCTCCACGCGACATGGTCATGACGGTGTACGCTGTGAGCTTGAAGAGAGACGTGGACCCAGGTAAGATGCCCCATGTCTCCTGAGATGAACATCTCTTGCCTGGCAGGGCCTTGTCCTCTCGATACCCTGAATAGGGCTGACCTGGATAGGGTGTCCTGGGTCCTCTCTTTCCTCATTCCCAACCAGCCAGTCTTGCTTTTTCCTCCCGGAAGATTGAAATTCCTTAAGTCGTCTGCTCTCTTGTTCATTCTAAGTTAACCAGCCAAGTGGTTTCGATGGCCCGTTGTGGGGGATTAATTGGAAGGAGGGATTAAACAACCCTTTTTTCTAAGTCAAATCTCCAGATCTGGGTCATTAAACATGATGCCTTTTTAAGTGCTTCCATCTTTGCTGGCATCCCCTTGCTGACCAGAGGAAGGCCAGCAGACACCAGACCACGGGCCCCCATCTGCCCTCGTGGCCACAACATTTCCTGGAACCAGAGGGCTGGTAATGCGTACAAATGAGAGGGGCGCGTTCTCTGCCAGGCCCTCCCCAGAGGGAAGTTAATCTTCGCCGTAGACGCGCTTTACTCTGAGGATCTGTCTTGTAAACCCTTGGCCGACAGCTGTTGTTTTCAGATTACAGAGCCTGTTGACAGTCTTTCCTTCAAAGGATCTATGGTTTGGGGCTTTTAAACTTTGTAAACCCTGCTACCTTGTCCCTGTTAGAATCATTTTTAATTCCAGAAGTGCCAGCCAGGGGCTTCGTGTATTCATGTCTTTGTAGGCCAGGGCTTGGAATCGGGACTGGCTGGGACCTCTTCTGGATCAGGCGAACATTTCCTGGCTCTTTCTCATCTTTTTCTGACCCTTTTGTCTGTTTCTCAGTTGCTATCAACTGAGACTGGGTGCGACCAGCCTGTCAGATGCACCCATGAGTTCCTGCCTTGTGGGCTTTTGAGTTATACCAGGCTGTCGTGGGTGGTGGTGATGGGATGAGGATACCAAGCCGTTGAGTCCAAGGTGTGGGTCTTGGGGCACAAGGCCTCCACCAGGTACCAGCTGGGAGCCCTGGGCCAAGCCACGTAACTTCCTCTTCCTGTTTCCTGGGCTATGGAATGGCAACAATGATAGCTGTTGTAAAGATAAAATGAGATAAGGCACAAAGCGCTTCTTGGCTGGTACACAATAAGGGTTTGATAAATGACAGCATTTTTTAATTATCAAAAATTTGTATTGTTTTATTGGGGCATAATTGCTTTACAATATTGAGTTACTTTCTGCTGTACAATAAAATGAATCAACTCTATGTATACATATATCCCCTCCCTCTTTGACTTCCTTCCCACACCCCTCGTCCCTAATCCCACAATAGCCAGGACATGAAAATAACCTAAATGTCTATTGACAAATGAGTGGATATAGAAGTTTTGGTACATATATACAATAGAATATTACTCGACCATGAAAAGGAATGAAATTGAGTCATTTGTAGAAATGCGGATGGATTTTGAGTGTGTCATACAAAGTGAGATAAGCCAGAAAGAGAAACAAACATTGTTCGTGCATATATATGGAATCTAAAAGATTTTCTTTTATTGAAGTAGAGTTGATTTACAATATTGTGTTAGTTTCGAGTGTAAGCACAGTGAGAGCTCTTTTGCCTTCATTTTCCTCCTCCTCGTCATCATCATCCAGGCTTCCAGAAATACCTTCACTGGCTTTCAGAGGTGGACTGGGCCCCATCCACTGTGAAGGAGCGAGCTAGCTTAAGTCGAAATGCCTGGGTGGAAAATGGCCTTCTAGGTGGAGGGAACCAAGTGAGATGTGAGAGAGAGATGCCTGTGTTTAGGGATTAGCAAGCAACGGATTTATTTGGCTGGACTCAGTACAAGTGATGTCAAGGGGGGACTTCCCTGGTGGTCCAGTGATTGGGAGTCCACCTGCCAATGGAGAGGTCAAGGGTTTGATCCCTGGCCCAGGAAGACCCCATGTGCTGTGGAACAGTGAAGCCTGGGATCTGCAGCTACTGAAGCCCACTCACTGAGACCCCACACTCTGCAGCAAGAGAAGCCCAAGCCCTGTTATGAAAACCCAGCACAGCCGAAAATCCATTTAAAAAATGAGTCAATAAAAGAAATGCAAAGAGGAGGAAATGAGGCAGGGGAGGTCGGCTGGGCCCAACACAAATGGCCAGCTTGAAGGTGACGGGTTCCGTGGACCCTTCTAAGCCAGAGTGTCCTCAGAGCAGAGAGTGTCCATGCCCGGAGAGGACAAGTCTGCTTTCTAGGAGAGGCCAGGCTTCTCAATTAAGAGGATTCTCCTTTGGTCTTGACAAAATGGCCAACAGGACCACTCGCTTGGATGTTTCATTTGTCAAATGACATCCTTTGCTTCGACAGCAAAGCTGAGGCCCTGCGTGACAGGGTGGGGTGGCAGGGAGGGACATTTTATTGGACAGTATTGGATTTGTTCAGACCCCTGCAATTCCCCTGGAAGGAGCTGTGGATACGGGGTCAATTTACCCTCCGACCCGAAGCCACAAAGTTGATAATCAGCCGCCACCGTCTGTGGGGGAGATGAACTCCATGGCGGAGCTGTTCAATAAATCTGCTATTAGCAGGGAAAGTGCTTACATGCACTTAAAAAAAATTAAACAACAAAATAAGAGCAGTTGATTGACAAGGCATCAATAAAGCCATATGTGTGCACTGCTGACCTTCTCCACCCCCAGCTGCCAATCTGTGTTTATTAGAAATCAGTTTCTATAAATAGCTTGTGGCAGGGAGAACAGTGAACCGCTGCTCAGATGTGGGATTGTGTGAGTGCTAACTCTTCAATACTCGGCTCTTGGTTCAATTTAGTTAATTGTTTGCCGCAGCTGAAAGGTGGGGTGTCAGTAGTGAGGCGCTGGTGTCAGGAGTTGGTTAATAATGTTTTCCCCTCCCACTTTTGAAGCAGAATTGCTAGTTCCCACTCTAGATCTGTTCTTCCTTTTCCTTGACCAACTGAACCCTAGTTTGTTTCAAAATGGCAACCTACTCCAGCACTCTTTCCTGGAGAATCCCAAGCAGAGAGGAGCCTGGCGGGCTACAGCCCATAGAGTCGGACAGCAAAGAGTTGGACATGACTGAAGTGACTAAGCACTAGCTATGTTCTTTGCGGGGAAAAAAATCCGTGACTTTCCCATTCTTCTCTGAAGCTTGTGCACAGTTCTGGCCAATGAAACACAAACTGAGGGTTTTGGGAAAATGTTTGCCTACTCAATACATGCATGATCTTTCTTTTCTTCCTTTCATTTTCTTCCTGCCTGGAATATGGGCATAAGTCTGGGCCCAACACAAATGGCCAGTTTGAAGGTGACGGGTTCCGTGGACCCTTCTAAGCCAGAGTGTCCAGAGAAGGTGTCCATGCCCGGAGAGGACAAGTCTGCTTTCTAGGAGAGGCCAGGCTTCTCAATTAAGAGGATTCTCCTTTGGTCTTGACAAAATGGCCAACAGGACCACTCGCTTGGATGTTTCATTTGTCAAATGACATCCTTTGCTTCGACAGCAAAGCTGAGGCCCTGCGTGACAGGGTGGGGTGGCAGGGAGGGACATTTTATTGGACAGTATTGGATTTGTTCAGACCCCTGCAATTCCCCTGGAAGGAGCTGTGGATACGGGGTCAATTTACCCTCCGACCCGAAGCCACAAAGTTGATAATCAGCCGCCACCGTCTGTGGGGGAGATGAACTCCATGGCGGAGCTGTTCAATAAATCTGCTATTAGCAGGGAAAGTGCTTACATGCACTTAAAAAAAATTAAACAACAAAATAAGAGCAGTTGATTGACAAGGCATCAATAAAGCCATATGTGTGCACTGCTGACCTTCTCCACCCCCAGCTGCCAATCTGTGTTTATTAGAAATCAGTTTCTATAAATAACTTGTGGCAGGGAGAACAGTGAACCGCTGCTCAGATGTGGGATTGTGTGAGTGCTAACTCTTCAATACTCGGCTCTTGGTTCAATTTAGTTAATTGTTTGCCGCAGCTGAAAGGTGGGGTGTCAGTAGTGAGGCGCTGGTGTCAGGAGTTGGTTAATAATGTTTTCCCCTCCCACTTTTGAAGCAGAATTGCTAGTTCCCACTCTAGATCTGTTCTTCCTTTTCCTTGACCAACTGAACCCTAGTTTGTTTCAAAATGGCAACCTACTCCAGCACTCTTTCCTGGAGAATCCCAAGCACAGAGGAGCCTGGCGGGCTACAGCCCATAGAGTCGGACAGCAAAGAGTTGGACATGACTGAAGTGACTAAGCACTAGCTGTGTTCTTTGCGGGGAAAAAAATCCGTGACTTTCCCATTCTTCTCTGAAGCTTGGGTTGTGCACAGTTCTGGCCAATGAAACACAAACTGAGGGTTTTGGGGAAAATGTTTGCCTACTCAATACATGCATGATCTTTCTTTTTCTTCCTTTCATTTTTCTTCCTGCCTGGAATATGGGCATAAGTCTGGAGGTACAGCAGCCATATTGTGACTATGAGGTATGCAGATGAAGGCCACAACGCTAAGGATGGTGGCGCAAAGAGGTGAATGTGACTCAAGTCCCTGAGATTATGGTTGAGTCACTTTCAGCCCTAGGCTGTTCATAGACTCTTTTTTTGTTTTGTTTTGTTCATAGACTCTTTGTTGTGTGATTAAAAAAAAAAGTCCAAACCAAACAAAACTCTCATCTGTTCTAAGTCAAAACAGAAAGGTTGCTTGTTTGATGCAGCCAGATATATCCCTCACTGATGAAACTTTATTCCAGACTCTGATCTTACATTTATGCTGCAAGGATGTGAAGCTCTTGGACCCAGCACTGGCTTCACTGGGTGAAGAGCAACCACATGGCAATTAAGAACAGAGAGGGATGAGGACCTCCCTGGCTGTCCAGGAGTTAAAAGTCCTCCTTCCAATGCAGAGGACGATGGTTTGATCCCTGGTTAGGGAACTAAGATCCCACTGTCATAGGGCAGCTAAGCCTGCACACTGCAACTACTGAGCCCGTGTGTTCCAACTAGAGAAAAGTCCATTTACCACAATGAAAGACCCCACATGATGCAACTAAGACCCAAAGGCAGCCAAGCATATAGAGTGAGCTAGCTCTTGAATCAGCTAGCCCTAAGCTCAGATCCAGAAGTCAGCTGCCACTCATTAGCTGCATGCCATGGTCATGTCACTACCTGTCTTTGCCTAGTTTCTAAAATAGGATAATAATAGTACTTACCCCATAGGTTGTTACGCTATAACAATATCGATATAATATATCACTACTATATCACATGAAAGTGAAAGTCACTCAGTCATGTCTGACTCTTTGTGACCCATGGCCAAGCCATGGAATTCTCCAGGCAAGAATACTGGAGTGCGTAGCCTCTCCCTTCTTCAGGGGATGTTCCCGACCCAGGGATCGAACTCAGGACTCCTGCTTTGCAGGTGGATTCTTTACCAGCTGAGTTCTGAGAGAATCCCAGTGGTGAATGGAAAAGCTCCATCTTGGGGGGAGGAAGAGGCCCTTCCCTGAGGAAGGGTGAGTCACTTTCCATGAGCCAACTGGGCGCAAGTGTGGCTGAAGAAGGTCCAAGAGCCGGGCGGACACAAGAAACTAACCACCGTGGGGAAAGCTAGAAATGGAGGGCACTGGGCAGGGAGCCCAAAGACCCAGGATCTGGTTGTTCGTATGGACATATTTTCCCATGATCTGAGGAGGAAGGCCTGTGGGTGTGGGTTCTGCCGTGGATTAGCTTCTTGGGCATGTATCATCTCATGCAGCTTCATTCCACCACCTTTACTAGATTCCACTAGGCCTCAGATGCTCTACATTACCTTCTCGTTTCTTTGCTCTTCACTTTTCTGAGTGGGTGTTGTTAACCCCATGTCACAGGAGCAGAAACGGAGGCTCATAGAGTTTATCCATCGTCACTCTTATCTATTCAGTCCTTTAATAAATGTTTCCTGAGAGCCGGCTATCTACTAGGCACTGTGCTAAGCCTTCTTTCATTTAATCCTTGAAACATGGTTATAAAAGGGCTCCTATGAGTCTTAATTTTCAGGCTCAGAGAATGTATTGATTTCATTCATTCTTTCAATAAACTCTGAAATAGGCCACCTGATCACTATATCAAGACGAAGAAGTGGCCCAGAGCATGAGCCAGGCCAGCTGTCTCTGGGAGGTTATCCGCACATTCCCTTTCCTCCTGGGGATGAGTTTTGGTCCATCTTCCCTGATGGGGAGGGACCACCTTCCCTGGTCCATCTGCTGGCCTGCAGGTGATGGGTTGGTGGGGCTAGCCTTCAGGGGCCTTCCCAGACTCCTGTCCTCTGGTCTGATTCTCAGCTTTGCAGCATCAGTGGCCTTACACTGGTTTTTTTCAGTCTCTCATTTGCTTTCTAAGGGGGACCATTTCCCCCTATTTCACTCATAGAAGATTAAAAATGTTTTTTTTAAGTATTTTTTGATGTGGACCATCTCTCTTTTTTTTTGGCCACTTTTATTGGTCTTTCATTTATTTATTTTCATCCATCTTTATTCTTTGGCCTGTGTGGGCCTCCTATCGCAGTGGCCTCTCTCACTGCAGAGCACTGACTCCGGGCACATGTGCTCCAGAGCTCCAGCTTGGTAATTGGACACATCGGTCCAGCTTCTCCGTGACCTGTGGGATCTTCCCAGGCTAGGGTGCCCCATGCACTGCAAGGCGGTGTCCTTACCCACTGGACCACCAGGGGAGCCCTGGACCATTTTTAGAGTGAAAGTGTTAGTCACTCAGTCATGTCTGACTCTTTGTGAACCCATGAACTGTAGCCCACCAAGATCCTCTGTTCATGCAATTCTCCAGGAAATAATATTGGAGTGGGGATCATCCCCCTCTCCAGGGGATCTTCCCAACTCAGGGATCAAACCCGGGTGTCTTGCATTGCAGACAGATTCTTACTGCTCTTTCTTATGATCAGTTGTCAGCTTATGCATCTGTTTCTCTTGATTGACCAAATGATTGACTGAGTCTTGGTCAATTTTGTGTCTTTCTGTTAAGTACTTGCCTGTGGTGAGCATTCAGTGATGAGAAGAGCAACATAATATTAACCGGAGCTGACATCAAGTATTTGGTCTGTGCTAGGCACAGTTCTAGGGACTTTACATAGAGTACTTCATTTACACCTTCCCATCATCCTCTTGGAGAAGGAAATGGCAACCCATTCCAGTATTGATGCCTGGAAACTTTCATGGACAGAGGAGCCTGGTGGGCTACAGTCCATGGGATTGCAAAGAGTCGGACATGACTGAATGAGTTACACAACACAGTCCTCTTAAGTAGGAAATGCTATTATTCCCATTTTGTAGATGAGACTTGAGAAGAGCTATGGAAGAGAAGAATTAGGGCCTGAATGCTACACCCCTGACTCCTAACTGTGGCTCTCTCTGTCCCTCTGCTCAGAGAGGGAGCATTGCTTACTACAAAGTTGGGTGAGAATTTGTTCAAAGGTTCATAAATAGTATTTCTCATCTCATGTTCAGGGTGAAAGAAAGTAGCAGCGATATTTGACGAAAGGAAACCACCACAAAGCTAAACATCCCCGTTTCATAGGGTGAATCATACACAATATGAAAGGCAAGATTGGTTACAGTCTTGGTAGGATCTCAGTTCTGACTGATATTTCATCAGCTTAAGACATGAAGGCCCTCCGGGAGTCCACCGCGTGTAAGGCAGGGGATGTGGCAGGAAGCAAGCTCAGTCCTCTTGGCCCCGCTTCCCATCTGCTTGCAGGTATTTCTGTCTCCACTGGAGACATGGCAGTTCCTCAGACTCACCTCTCTTGGCTCAAAATTTGCCTTCAGAATCTGAGCCACCTAGAGCATCTTGACCTGTCAAGGATCTAAGAGACGTGAGGGGAATTGAATCCATTCCCAATTCAGGAGTAAGTCCCCTACATCTGAATCTTCAAGTTGTGAGCTTTCAAGAGGCAAATGTGTTCCATCAGCATCAGGAATGGGTGGAATTGCAGCTTGCCCTGCATCTCCTATTGCTGATGATCCTTCAGCTCTATCATCTCCCACCTCCTCTCCCTCTTCTCGTCAGTAACTCTTCTTGCCTGTTTACTGGATGCCAGCCCGTGTGCCAGCTGTTGTGCTGGACTACTGTACTTTTCAAGGTACTATACTCTAAGATTAAAAATGTTTTATTTTTGTGTTTGTTTTTGTCTGTATTATTTGTGTGAAAAGTATTATAAACCTATTATGGTACAGTATTATATAACCTTTTATGTTAGTTGGGTACCTGGGCTAACTTCGTTGGACTTGTGAATAAATTGGACTTATGAACATGCTCTCAGAACAGAACTCATTCGTGCATAGAGGGCTTACTGCAGTAAGACTTACTAACATGTGATAAACATTTGCTATGTAATCACATCCTGCAAAGCGTTTTCATATTTTTTCTCTCAACCATTCTAGGAGGTAGGTACTACGCTTTAGTTCAGTTGCTCAGTTGTGTTCGACTCCTTTTGACCCAATGGTCTGCAGCATGCCAGGCTCCCGTGTCCTTCACCATCTCCTGGAGCTTGCTCAAATTCATGTCCATTGAGTCAGCGATGCCATCTAACCATCTGTCATCCCCTTCTCCTTCTGCCTCCTACTTTTCCAAACACCAGGGTCTTTTTCAGTGAGTCAGCTTTTGAATCAGGCGGCTAAAGTATTGGAGCTTCAGCTTCAGCATCAGTCCTTCCGATGAATATTCAAGGTTGCTTTCCTTTAGGACTGACTGGTTTGATCTTGCAGTCAATAGTCTTCTCCAGCATCACAAGTCTGACTGATATTTCATCAGCTTGACATGAAGGCCCTCCGGGAGTCCACGCGTGTAAGGCAGGGGATGTGGCAGGAAGCAAGCTCAGTCCTCTTGGCCCCGCTTCCCATCTGCTTGCAGGTATTTCTGTCTCCACTGGAGACATGGCAGTTCCTCAGACTCACCTCTCTTGGCTCAAAATTTGCCTTCAGAATCTGAGCCACCTAGAGCATCTTGACCTGTCAAGGATCTAAGAGACGTGGGGGGAATTGAATCCATTCCCAATTCAGGAGTAAGTCCCCTACATCTGAATCTTCAAGTTGTGAGCTTTCAAGAGGCAAATGTGTTCCATCAGCATCAGGAATGGGTGGAATTGCAGCTTGCCCTGCATCTCCTATTGCTGATGATCCTTCAGCTCTATCATCTCCCACCTCCTCTCCCTCTTCTCGTCAGTAACTCTTCTTGCCTGTTTACTGGATGCCAGCCCGTGTGCCAGCTGTTGTGCTGGACTACTGTACTTTTCAAGGTACTATACTCTAAGATTAAAAATGTTTTATTTTTGTGTTTGTTTTTGTCTGTATTATTTGTGTGAAAAGTATTATAAACCTATTATGGTACAGTATTATATAACCTTTTATGTTAGTTGGGTACCTGGGCTAACTTCGTTGGACTTGTGAATAAATTGGACTTATGAACATGCTCTCAGAACAGAACTCATTCGTGCATAGAGGGCTTACTGCAGTAAGACTTACTAACATGTGATAAACATTTGCTATGTAATCACATCCTGCAAAGCGTTTTCATATTTTTTCTCTCAACCATTCTAGGAGGTAGGTACTACGCTTTAGTTCAGTTGCTCAGTTGTGTTCGACTCCTTTTGACCCAATGGTCTGCAGCATGCCAGGCTCCCGTGTCCTTCACCATCTCCTGGAGCTTGCTCAAATTCATGTCCATTGAGTCAGCGATGCCATCTAACCATCTGTCATCCCCTTCTCCTTCTGCCTCCTACTTTTCCAAACACCAGGGTCTTTTTCAGTGAGTCAGCTTTTTGAATCAGGCGGCTAAAGTATTGGAGCTTCAGCTTCAGCATCAGTCCTTCCGATGAATATTCAAGGTTGCTTTCCTTTAGGACTGACTGGTTTGATCTTGCAGTCAATAGTCTTCTCCAGCACCACAGTTCAAAGGTATCAATTCTACAGATAAGCCCAATTTGAAGGAAAGGAAATGAAGTGCAGAAGGTTTAAGCTCTTTGCTTAAATTTATATAGTAAATATGTTGATTAATGCATTTGCTCTGTAACAAGTAATCCTTCAAATATTACTGTTTAACACACTAGAAATTCACCTCCAGCTTCCATCCCCAACTTTTACAGGTGTTTCTGATCACTGGGCTGTGCCTTCTATAATATGTGGTGCTTTGGGGACCCAGGCTCCTTCCGTCTTGTAGCTCTGCTGTCTTCTCGAGCTTTGTATGTCAACCATCCCCACCCAATGAAAGGAGAGAGAAAGCATGGAGAAGGCAAGCCTACTTCTTGGCTCTTGGCTTAGAACTGACATGCATCCGTTTCTTTCACATCCTGTTGGTGAGAGTCATTGAGGGAGGCAAATCCAGATGCATGAAAGGCAGGCAGACATTTCTCAGGAGCAGCTCTGAAAAGTGGATTCGAAGAGTTGAAATTGAATGACCACTAGCCATTTTGTCACAGGAAATCGTCCCTGAGGGTCGGAAGAAGGGGAAGGGGAAGAAATAGACACTGCAGCTTCATCTGTTTCCTTTAAACAAGGCTACAGAAGCTTTCCCAGGACCTGTCCAGCAGACTTCCATTTAGGTCTCATGGACCACCACTGAGTCACAGGTCCAGCCCTAGATGCAAGGGATGCTGGGAGAACAGAATAGGATTGTCACAATTAGTTTACATCCGTCTTGTTTCATCACCTGAGACTGGGTACCTTGCCTTCTGGAACTAAGTGAAAATGTTAGTCACTCAGTCATGTCCGATTCTTTGCGACCCCATGGTCTGCAGCATCCTTTATTTCCAAACACCAGGGTCCATCTAACCATCTGTCATCCCTTCTCCTTGCCTCCTACTTTTCCAAACACCAGGGTCTTTTCAGTGAGTCAGCTTTTGAATCAGGCGGCTAAAGTATTGGAGCTTCAGCTTCAGCATCAGTCCTTCCGATGAATATTCAAGGTTGCTTTCCTTTAGGACTGACTGGTTTGATCTTGCAGTCAATAGTCTTCTCCAGCACCACAGTTCAAAGGTATCAATTCTACAGATAAGCCCAATTTGAAGGAAAGGAAATGAAGTGCAGAAGGTTTAAGCTCTTTGCTTAAATTTATATAGTAAATATGTTGATTAATGCATTTGCTCTGTAACAAGTAATCCTTCAAATATTACTGTTTAACACACTAGAAATTCACCTCCAGCCTCCATCCCCAACTTTTACAGGTGTTTCTGATCACTGGGCTGTGCCTTCTATAATATGTGGTGCTTTGGGGACCCAGGCTCCTTCCGTCTTGTAGCTCTGCTGTCTTCTCGAGCCTTGTATGTCAACCATCCCCACCCAATGAAAGGAGAGAGAAAGCATGGAGAAGGCAAGCCTACTTCTTGGCTCTTGGCTTAGAACTGACATGCATCCGTTTCTTTCACATCCTGTTGGTGAGAGTCATTGAGGGAGGCAAATCCAGATGCATGAAAGGCAGGCAGACATTTCTCAGGAGCAGCTCTGAAAAGTGGATTCGAAGAGTTGAAATTGAATGACCACTAGCCATTTTGTCACAGGAAATCGTCCCTGAGGGTCGGAAGAAGGGGAAGGGGAAGAAATAGACACTGCAGCTTCATCTGTTTCCTTTAAACAAGGCTACAGAAGCTTTCCCAGGACCTGTCCAGCAGACTTCCATTTAGGTCTCATGGACCACCACTGAGTCACAGGTCCAGCCCTAGATGCAAGGGATGCTGGGAGAACAGAATAGGATTGTCACAATTAGTTTACATCCGTCTTGTTTCATCACCTGAGACTGGGTACCTTGCCTTCTGGAACTAAGTGAAAATGTTAGTCACTCAGTCATGTCCGATTCTTTGCGACCCCATGGACTGTCACCTCTCTTCTTTTGGGGTTCCCAAGAACAAATCCCAGAGCCCCTGGTGTGGACATGGAAACAGGATGCCCACCTGGGGAGGTGGTCTCCCTAGCAACCACATCAGCAGAAGGCATGATGAAGAGCCAGGGGCCCTGCCCACCTGGAGGGTAGCTGGGAGGGTCTTTCCCATCATTTCTGATGCCTGAACCAAGTTCATGTTCAGAATGTATATAAAGTTATTCGGGCCAAATTTCCATGTTAACTGTTCAGATCAGAAGTGCTCAGTGTCAGTTAAATTTGATTGGATTATAAGACAACACATTCAAGATCAGGAACATGTGGCCTGATGTGATTTAACCCAGGGAAAACATGCCTGTTGCCTTCTGCTCAGCTATATAACATTATACATATAAAGATACATACCCGCTTGCTCTCTGCCAGAAATGTCAACTGCTTTTGATCTCTCCCTTTAGATATTAAAGTTTCCCCTGCTCGCCCCTCAGCTTGGCAGGCCCCTTAAGGCCTTTCAAACCAATAAACAAGCCCGGAGCTGCTGAGAGGGTGGAAGCTGTTTGCCTTTTTGAGTTGGTGCCCCGTGGCCTGAAGGTCGTGTTTAATCAGCCTCAAGGTTTTGCTTAACATTGGCTTGGAGTTTAAAATAGCATTTCAATAACCTCAGCCCCTTCCTGCTCTCCCCTATTGGTCATGGGAGGAGGGAGACAGAGGCCCACGGGTTTGGGAGTTTGTGTGTTTGTTGTTAAGGTTCTGAAGCAAATGAGCCGTGCTTGGCTGCTGGCCATGGTAGAGAGCTGCCCTCCTGGTTTCGGGGAGGGGCTTGGCCCCAGTGCGAGGACCTGATTGAGTGTTAGAAATAATAGACTTATTGTAGCAGAATGCCAGCTGGAGATTGGGGTTGCATTCTTTCTTTTCTTTTTCTCAGACTCTAAAGATAGCTAATGCTTTAAAACAGGGCACAGGGCCACCCTGGCGTATTTCTTGGTTATGCCCATAGCACTGGGTGTAGGTTGAGAGCCGAACATTACAGTCTAGCCTGTGAGCTAACTGCGAACTCTCTCAAGAGCGAAGCTGGTATAAAGCACTTATTGCTGTTCCTTCCCTGGGAGGGGTCTTTCATGCCGCACAGAGTTTGAGGTGGGCATTGACTGCTTCTGTTCTCTCTGTTCCTATTCCCCGTGACCTTCCCCTACTTCTGGACCTTCCCCTTGAAGGGTCCTGGTCCTCTCCTGGTGGCATGATTCCTTACCTTTGGAACCTGATGTCATCTACAACAAATCTTGTTCATCTTAGAGTCTGCCTATGAAAGTATTCTTCCGATACATGATTATACTTAGAAACACCCTTCTCGCCTGGCCAGCCAGTGAGTTCACGGACTCATTGTCAGTCTGGTATCAAATAGTTCAGTTACCCAGTATTAATCAGGATGAATTCATCTCTGTTGCAGTAACAAAATAATGTCAATGGGATCACAAAGAATCAAATGCGACTGGGCATACAGACGCAAGCTCCATGCGTCAACATGCAACAGAAGTTTGTCACCCATGAAAAGTCCTGTGCAAGTGAAGCTGCTCCCCAGGGCTGCTGGTTCCCCCGCGATGACTAAGTGATCTAGACACCTTCTCCTCTCTTAACACAAGGCCTCCATGATCACCCAAGAGACAACTGGAAGGCTGACAGTCAGCTTTTAAGTGCTTTGGACAAACCCATAAAACTCAGCACGTCTGCTCACAGACCATCTGTAATCACATGGTCCTATATACTGTCGGAGCTCTGGGGCCACATATGGATATTGAGTGAGCAGGAATTCCCCATGCCACACAACTCTGTCTCCACATCTCTGGAATAAGGGAAGTCGCTCAGTCATGTCTGACTCTTTGCAACCCATGGACAAGCCATGGGAATTCTCTAGGCAAGAGTATTAGAGTGGGTAGCCTTTCCCTTCTCCAGGGGCTCTTCCCAACCCGGGGATCGAACTAGGTCTCCTGCTGCACTGTAGGCGGATTCTTTACCAGCTGAGCTACAAGGGAATCCCACATCTCTGAACCCTCATAATAAGCCCTATGAGGGTGCTAGGGCTCTTTGCAGGCTATGGGAAAGTTAACTTCTGAATTGATGGATGGTCATGAGGGTCTACAGTCAGGACCCCATTTTCCAGGGCAGGCCGCTTTGAATATTTTTATGAGATGGTAAGTCAGGGGCAACCACAAGAGGAAATACATGAGAGTCTTGGGAAAGCAAAGCTTATTATTTATACTCACAGGTCCTAGAGGTGGAAGACAGGGCATGCCACGCAGAGCCACAGGGGAAAGACCCCAGGGCCACAGGAGGCAGGAGACAGCACTGGACGGGGAGCGCTGAGACCCCTGGCCATATTGGGGTTCCCCTGGGGACGGTGAGGCAGGAGACTGTGAACCACCTTGGACAGGCTGGTGTGACTCATCCCAGCAGGTGTGGGCTGTAGGGGTGGCCTGTAACTGATTGGAGCCTGGCCCTAGGAATGGCAGAGGCAGAGGAATGTTGCCTCCAGGAATGCAAAGCCAGATACCAAAGGGAGGGCGGATTGATTCATTTGCATATCAGAGTCCTGTTCCTGGCTGAGCCTTTGCTGTCTCTAGGAACTGGCTACCGAGAAGTGTGTTAGTCCCTCAGCCTGATCAGGCTCTTTGTGACCTCGTGGACTGCAGCCCATCAGGCTCCTCTGTCCAAGGGATTCTCCAGGCAAGAATACTGGAGTGGGGGCTTCCCCTGGTGGTCCAGTGGGTAAGGACATCGCCTTGCAGTGCAAGGGGCGCCGGTTCGATCCCTGGCCTGGGAAGATTCCGCGTGCCGCGGAGCGGCTGGACCGATGTGTCCAACTACGGACCCGGAGCTCTGGAGCACATGCGCCCGGAGCCGGTGCTCTGCGACAACAGAGGCCACTGCAATGGGAGGCCCACACGGGCCAAAGCACAAAGATAGATGAAAATAGATAAATGAAAGACCAATAGAAGTGGCCCTCCCGCCCCCCTCCCTCCCCAACCGGCAAAAAAAAAAAAAGAAAGAATACTGGAGTGGGTTGCCATTCCCTTCTCCAGGGAAATCTTCCTGACCCAGGGATCGAAGCCAAGTCTCCTGCATGCCAGGCAGATTCTTTTTATCCTCTGGGCCACCAGGGAAACCCCTGGCTACTAGGGAAAGAGGGTCTCAACCCAGCTGGAAAGGTTTTTTTAAAAAAAATAATTTTGTATTTTTATTTTTGGCTATACAAGGTGTTTGTTGCTGCAAGGCCTTTCTCTACCTGTGGCAAAAAGGGGCTGCTCTGTGTTATGGGTGCACAGGCTTCTCATAAGGGTGGATTCTCTTGTATCAGAGCATGGACTCTAGGGTGACAGGTTTCAGCAGTTGTGGCTTGAGGGCTCAGCAGTTGTGGCTCCTGGGCTCCAGAGCACAGGTTCAGTTAGTCGTGGTTCACAGACGTAGCTGGTCCACAGCATGCGGGATCTTCCCAGACCAGGGGTCGAACATGTGTTTCCTGCGCTGAGTCTTCACCATTGAGCCACCAGGGAAGTCCCATAAAGGTTTTGTAAGCTGTAAAAACATATTATAATATACAGAAAATGAAAAAAAAATTTTTTATTTTATTTTTTCACTTGGACCTGTACAGTACCCAGATCCTAATAAATGCAGGTAGTTAAAGTTCAGACACTTAAGACTCAGGATAAAGGGCATCCCCATTTTTCACAGGTGGACACCGAGGCCCAGTTACGCTAGGAGTTAAGTGCAGGCTCAGAGTTGATAGAAGGAAACATGTCTGTTTGTTCACTCAAGTCCCTGGGCCTCTCCCATCTGAGTTGTCTGTCCTTTGCCTCCTTCCAGAAATTCTGGAGACCCCCAAGCCTTCCTGATCAGGAAAGAGACCCCAGGCTCACTCCCTGATGAGTACCTGGGGACTTGATGCGCTGACTAGGTGGGAACAGATTAGTTCTTAACTCAAAAGAGAATGCAGTGCTTACCTCAGAAGGATGGAGTGCAGAGCTCACAGGTGGCTGGAAGGCCAAGAGGGAGGGAGACAATTTTTTAGAAGGAGCGCATGGGGCCTCACTGTTCCCAAACCAACGTCCCTCTCTGAGGTGGCCCTCAAAGCCTCCATCGGACCGGAAGCTCCACGTCTTCCCTTTGTTTCTGAGCCTACAGGTGCTAGCTTCAGTGCCCGAGTAGAAGGGAGCTAGTAATATTCCCTCCGAGCATCTGGAAACAGATGCCTCCGAAAGCCGGTGGATTACTTGCCTGGCACGCACAACCTGCTAATTAAGTTTTACTATTTACCTCTGGAAAGAGAAGGGGCTTTCTGGACTCTGGAGGGGGCCCAGCCCCTCTTCTCTCTCCTTCCCATCCGCCTTCCCGCTCAGACCTTAAAGCTCTTCTGGCGCCCAGGGGTGGGATGGGTGGGGAAATCTTTGGGGTCTGGCAAAGGGGAGAAATTATATAAACCCGTGTCTACTCCTGCTTCCCCCAAGCCCCACCCCAGTCTGCTCCTGAAGGTGAAGGATAGGGGGTGCAAGAATGAAGTAGTTCAGCCAGAGCTAATTAGTTCCTTCTTGCTGCTTGACCCTGATCTCTCTGAAGGTCATTTTCCTCATTTGTAAAGTGGAAGAAATAATCGCGTCTCCCTGTGAGAATTGTTGGGAAGGTGTGGGAGAGTCTGGTAGATGCTCCCTCGATGTCCGTTCGCCCTTTCTCATTACCAATAGGCCTGGGAGCCTTTCTTTGGTCAGCAGTGTGCCCAGGTAAAAGACTATACTTCCTGGTCTCCGCTGAGGCGAGGGATGAGCTCTGTGATATGAATGGAAGTCATCGGTGGTGGTGAGTTTCCATGAACCCTACATGGGTCTGCCTTTACTGAGAGACAAGCCTATCGCCCCCCCCCCCCCCGCTTTATTCTCCTTGCTTGGAATGTAGACTAGAAGGCTGGAGCTCCAGCGGCCATCCTGGAGTATAAAATGATCTTGAGAGTGGATTCATGTGCCAAAGATGATGAAACAAAAAGCTGAAGGTGTCCCACTGGCCCTGGGCTCTCTGTGTCTAGATTTCTTCTAGGGGATGGGCAATTAGCCTCGATTTTTGTTGAAGTCAGGGATTCTCAAGCTCTAGCCTGCATTGAAATTACTTGAAGAGCTGGATAAAACAAAGATAGCTGAGTTTCAGCTCCAAACGTTTCTGGATCATTACACCTGGCGGTGAGGCCTCAGACTCTTTTTTTCACATGCCGCCAGGTGATGCCGATGGTGGTGGTCTAGGCACCACGCTCTGAGAATCACTGGTTCAAGCCACCGTGAATAAGGTCTTCTATTCTTTTATAATGTCCTGTTCTTTTTAAAAATAAATCTTAAAAAGCAATTTATTTATTTGGCTGCATTTCAAGAGGTGGAATCCTCATTGTGGTGCAGGGGCTTGGTTACCCTGCAACACGTGGGACCTTAGTTCCCTGACCAGGGATTGAACCCACATCCCTTGTATTGGAAGGCAAAAGGGTTTCAGACCCCTTTTTAAAAGCTCTTCTGGCGCCCAGGGGTGGGATGGGTGGGGAAATCTTTGGGGTCTGGCAAAGGGGAGAAATTATATAAACCCGTGTCTACTCCTGCTTCCCCCAAGCCCCACCCCAGTCTGCTCCTGAAGGTGAAGGATAGGGGGTGCAAGAATGAAGTAGTTCAGCCAGAGCTAATTAGTTCCTTCTTGCTGCTTGACCCTGATCTCTCTGAAGGTCATTTTCCTCATTTGTAAAGTGGAAGAAATAATTGCGTCTCCCTGTGAGAATTGTTGGGAAGGTGTGGGAGAGTCTGGTAGATGCTCCCTCGATGTCCGTTCGCCCTTTCTCATTACCAATAGGCCTGGGAGCCTTTCTTTGGTCAGCAGTGTGCCCAGGTAAAAGACTATACTTCCTGGTCTCCGCTGAGGCGAGGGATGAGCTCTGTGATATGAATGGAAGTCATCGGTGGTGGTGAGTTTCCATGAACCCTACATGGGTCTGCCTTTACTGAGAGACAAGCCTATCGCCCCCCCCCCCCCCCGCTTTATTCTCCTTGCTTGGAATGTAGACTAGAAGGCTGGAGCTCCAGCGGCCATCCTGGAGTATAAAATGATCTTGAGAGTGGATTCATGTACCAAAGATGATGAAACAAAAAGCTGAAGGTGTCCCACTGGCCCTGGGCTCTCTGTGTCTAGATTTCTTCTAGGGGATGGGCAATTAGCCTCGATTTTTGTTGAAGTCAGGGATTCTCAAGCTCTAGCCTGCATTGAAATTACTTGAAGAGCTGGATAAAACAAAGATAGCTGGGTTTCAGCTCCAAACGTTTCTGGATCATTACACCTGGCGGTGAGGCCTCAGACTCTTTTTTTCACATGCCGCCAGGTGATGCCGATGGTGGTGGTCTAGGCACCACGCTCTGAGAATCACTGGTTCAAGCCACCGTGAATAAGGTCTTCTATTCTTTTATAATGTCCTGTTCTTTTTAAAAATAAATCTTAAAAAGCAATTTATTTATTTGGCTGCATTTCAAGAGGTGGAATCCTCATTGTGGTGCAGGGGCTTGGTTACCCTGCAACACGTGGGACCTTAGTTCCCTGACCAGGGATTGAACCCACATCCCTTGTATTGGAAGGCAGATTCTTAACTGCTGGACCTCTAGGGAAGTCCCAGGTTTTCTATTGTCTGAAGCAGAACCCAATCCTAATTTGCATAGCAGGGTAAGGGCTTCACTCTTCATAAATGTAATTAGTATTTTTGTACAGAATGAAGAAGATACCTGTTTCCTTCCTACGACCTAGTCATGGGAAGAAATTAGTAGCTCAACAGGCTGGATGGGAAGGCTAAGCTACCTTGATGAACAGCCTCCTCCCCGACTCACCACTGAAGGGCAGCCTTGACCTTAAGAACCCCAAGAAGACTGGGTGGATCCACAGCCTATGTGTGGGCAGAGGTTGCAACTTCTATTCCTCCGAGTTTCCCAGGAAGTTAACAGTATGCTGCTAGGTGATGAGAAAAGACTTTTGTGTTTTTAACGCAGGAACTGTATACGGGTCCAAGTACTCTGTGTATTGTCTATTTAATCCTCATGACCCACTTTGCAGATGAGGAACCTTAAGGTGACAAAGGGTAAGTAATTTGTCTTGAGTCACAGAAGGCCAGTGAGCAATGGAACCTAGATTTGGACCAGAAGTGCCACAGTCTAAACAGCTGTTTAAAGCTGGAGTCAGCCCTGCCCTGGCACTGGGCTATGCGTGTGTGCTGTCACTTCAATCGTGTCTGACTCTTTGCGACCCTATAGACTGTCGCCCGCCAGGCTCCTCTGTCCACGGGGTTCTCCAGGCAAGAACCCTGGAGCTGGTTGCCATGCCCTCCTCCAGGGGATCTTCCTGACCCAGGGATCGAGCTCATGTCTCTTACATCTCTAGAACTGGCAAGTGGGTTCTAAACCAGTAGCGCCACTTGGGAATCCCGGCATTGGGCTATGCTTGACTGTATTTCCAGAAATAAGAAAGCAAGAAGGCTTCGGGGGTAGCCATGGGCTAGGATGGAGGGAGTGTCTGGGCCACCCTCCAGCCCTGTGTCTGGGGCCCCACACGGAGGACTGAACACCGAGCCCTGGCGGGGTTGAGGGGAGCAGCTTCTCTTTCCGGCAGGTGGGCTGTGCTGATGGATTAGAAACCATGTCTCTCTCGAGGTGAGGGGGTCGGTGGCCCTGCGCTGCCAGCTGTTCCAATAAAATATGAAGTTCAGAAACTCCAGGCAATCTTCTCTCTCCATTGAGTGATGACCTTGTAATTGGCTCTCAAGCTGGCTTGATTTATCAAGTCCAACCTGGGCAGCTGGAAAAGGATGAATTAGCTCCTGGGGGCTGCCGAGGAGAGCAGGGTCCCTGCGAGCAGAGATGCCATGGGCGTGGGGTCGTTTGTCACCAGCAGGCCCTGCTTAATTGTGGGAAGATGAAGCGAGAAGGTGTCAGATTGCACTGTATAAATCATGGTCCTTTGTGGCTTAACCTGAGCCTAGGCAGCCTGGAGGATGCTCCTGTTAGGAAGGAGTTCCCAGAGACCTGCCTCTCAGCCCCCCGTCGCTTCATGAGAGAGGCAGCTTGGGCATGGGCAGAGCTGGAAGGCGAAGTGATGTTACACCTTCAGGGGAATCTGTGTGCTTTGCAGTCACCATCCTGGGTTCAAATCCTGATTCAGCTATTTACCAGTTGAGGAATGGTGGCTGAGTCGGGTAACCTCGCCCTGCTGGACAACATGGTGGAGAGCCCTGAGTCTGGGACTTCTCCGGGGGTCCAGTGGTTGAGAATCCACCTGCCAGTGCAAACAAGCGTTTGATCCCTGGTCCAGGAAGATTCCACATGCTGCAGGGCAATTAAGCATATGCATCACACTCCAGGAGCCCTTCCATTCTAGAACCTGTGCTCTGCAACGAGAGAAGCCATCACAATGAGCCGCCCAGGCACCACAACTAGAGAGGAGCCCCTGCTTGCCACAACTGGGATCCCGAGGCGGCTATGCTTACATCTCTAGAACTGGCAAGTGGGTTCTAAACCAGTAGCGCCACTTGGGAATCCCGGCATTGGGCTATGCTTGACTGTATTTCCAGAAATAAGAAAGCAAGAAGGCTTCGGGGGTAGCCATGGGCTAGGATGGAGGGAGTGTCTGGGCCACCCTCCAGCCCTGTGTCTGGGGCCCCACACGGAGGACTGAACACCGAGCCCTGGCGGGGTTGAGGGGAGCAGCTTCTCTTTCCGGCAGGTGGGCTGTGCTGATGGATTAGAAACCATGTCTCTCTCGAGGTGAGGGGGTCGGTGGCCCTGCGCTGCCAGCTGTTCCAATAAAATATGAAGTTCAGAAACTCCAGGCAATCTTCTCTCTCCATTGAGTGATGACCTTGTAATTGGCTCTCAAGCTGGCTTGATTTATCAAGTCCAACCTGGGCAGCTGGAAAAGGATGAATTAGCTCCTGGGGGCTGCCGAGGAGAGCAGGGTCCCTGCGAGCAGAGATGCCATGGGCGTGGGGTCGTTTGTCACCAGCAGGCCCTGCTTAATTGTGGGAAGATGAAGCGAGAAGGTGTCAGATTGCACTGTATAAATCATGGTCCTTTGTGGCTTAACCTGAGCCTAGGCAGCCTGGAGGATGCTCCTGTTAGGAAGGAGTTCCCAGAGACCTGCCTCTCAGCCCCCCGTCGCTTCATGAGAGAGGCAGCTTGGGCATGGGCAGAGCTGGAAGGCGAAGTGATGTTACACCTTCAGGGGAATCTGTGTGCTTTGCAGTCACCATCCTGGGTTCAAATCCTGATTCAGCTATTTACCAGTTGAGGAATGGTGGCTGAGTCGGGTAACCTCGCCCTGCTGGACAACATGGTGGAGAGCCCTGAGTCTGGGACTTCTCCGGGGGTCCAGTGGTTGAGAATCCACCTGCCAGTGCAAACAAGCGTTTGATCCCTGGTCCAGGAAGATTCCACATGCTGCAGGGCAATTAAGCATATGCATCACACTCCAGGAGCCCTTCCATTCTAGAACCTGTGCTCTGCAACGAGAGAAGCCATCACAATGAGCCGCCCAGGCACCACAACTAGAGAGGAGCCCCTGCTTGCCACAACTAGAGAAGGCCCATGTACAGCTAGAAGATCCAGCACAGCCAAAAATTAAAAAATAAAATAGATAAGCTTTTTGAAAAAACAGTGCTGAGTCTGGATTTGAATCTGGGCTGTGCCCCTTATTGACTTTGTGGCTTGGGCATGAATCTGTGCCTCGGTTTCCTCCTCTGAAAAATGGGGATCATAATACTGCTGAACTTACTGGATTGTATGAGTTCCTGAGGGTGGCCATGACAAATGGCCACAAACAGGGTATCTTAAAACACTAGAACTGTAGTGGCTTACAGTTCTGGGGCTGGAAGGCCACCTTCAAGAGGCTGGTAGGGCTGGGCTTCCTCCAAAGGCTCTAGGGGGGAATCTTTTCTGGCCTCTTTCCCCTTCTGGTGGCTCCCGAGTTCCCTGGCCTGTGGGTGTGACATTTTAGTCTCTGCCTTTGTTTTCCCAAGGCCTTCTCCTTTCTGTTTCCCCCTCTGTCTCTTATTAGGACATTTGTTATTAGATTTAGGACTCGCCCAGATAATTCCAGGGTGATCTTAGCTCAGAACCCTTGACTTGATTACACTTGTCAGGACCCTTTCTCCAAACAGGTCACATTCATGGATTCCAGAGGTTAGGTCTTAGACATGTCTTTGGGGGCGGGGCGGGGGAGTCATTATTCAACCTACTACAAGAGCTATTATGAAAATTAATGAATTAAAATATTGGTAGGAATATTGCTCAGCCATAAAAAAGAAACAAAATTGCCATTTGCAGAGACATGGACGGACCTAGAAACTGTCAGAGTGAAGTAAGTCAGAAAAACAGATGCCTCATGCTAATGCACAAATGCAGACTCTTGGAAAATGGTACAGGCAGAAACACAAGACGAAGGGAACAAATGTATGGACACCACATTGGGAGACCGGGGTTGACATATATACACCACTATGTATAAAATAGATAACTAATGAGAGCCTACTATACAGCACAGGGTAGGGGAAAGAAGGTGTAGTCTGTTTGTAGGACATATATTAAGCTAACCTTAAAAGTTCATCCTAGTACTCAGTGCTGCGTGTACTCAGTGCTGCGTGTACTCAGTGCTGCGTGTACTCAGTTGCTCAGTCGCGTCTGATCTTTTTGACCCTGTGAAGTGTAGCCCACCAGGCTCCTCTGTCCATAGGATTCTCCAGGCAAGAACACTGGAGTGGGTTTCCATGCCCTCCTCTAGGGGATCTTCCCAACTCAGAGATCAAACCTGGGTCTCATGCATGGCAGGCAGATTCTTTATCGTCTGAGCCACCAGGGAAGCTACCTTCATTTAAAACTGAAAACAAAAGTCATCTGAAGAAAAGGTTCTGCTGCTACAGAATAAAGCTGGAAAATCCCCAGATGCCGGCCATCTGCAGGTCTTCCCCAGCGTGCCGGTGCGGGCTCCCTGGGAGCTTCAGAGGCCACCCTCCCCTGCTCTGAGCTCAGGCCAGGGGCTTGGTCTGTGGGTCTGTCCCCCTGTGTCTGAGTAACTGCTGGGTGCCCTGCCTGGGAGACACGGTCCTCCCCGTCCCTCCCTGTGTGGCCTCTGCCAAACAAACACTGACCCCTGCTGTTGGTTCCTTCCAGCCTGGTCTCGGGGTCAGAAAACTGTGGTCCCTCCCCAGGTCCAGGGGGATCCTTGGGTGCAGAGGCAGGGAACGGAGCCTGGGACAAGAGCTGGCAGGCAGTTCTTCCACGGGGTAGAGCAGGTGCTTGTGTCCCTTCCAGGCCTGGGGCTGGCGTGGACAGAGTCAGGGCAGGAAGCCTGGGGGCTCCCAGGATCACCTTATTGCCAACTTGTCCAAGTTTCCCAGCCCTGAGTGTGGGGAGGAAGAAGGCGTCAGGGGATTCCGCAGATGAGGACAGGTTTGGAGGACAGAACCACGCCTCTATGGGTCTCTGTCTCTCCAGCTGTTAAATGGGAATATCGGTCCCCGCTCTCCGACTTCACCCATTTGCTCATTGACTGATATGGATATATTGCGCATAAGCACTGCAGTGCATCCTGGGATACGCAGCAGTGCTGGGGGCCCCAGCACCTCAAAACTCTAGACTCACTGTGATTGGGAAATTCCTGCAAATGAGGGTACCAACAAGCTGTGGACACAGCCAGACCGGACGATAGGAAGGACCTGGAGCTGGTTGACTACTCCTTTTCTGGGGATGACCCGGAGAATAAAGTGAGGTGAGGCCGGCGGGGACCCAGGGTGTGGGCTCCAGGTCCAGGTGGATTCTGGACTTCCTCAGCAGCTTCTCCCTGACCCTGCTGTCCCAGAGCCCCCACAGCTGTCCTTGAATGCTCCTCCACATGAGATGACCCCAGCCCTCTATGTCAAAGATGGCTCAGTTACCTCTGAGGTGAGCCTGTCCGGAGAAAGAGGAGGCTCATGGGGCCAGTGACAAGGTGACTAAGGGCATATGCTCACGCGTGTTCACGGGTCTGCCTGGGTGGTTGCATGCGTGTAGCTGCACGTGCACACGAATGTGTGTGTGTGTCAAGGTAAGTGGACACAGTTGTGTGGGTCTCTCAGGCACGTGTGGTGTACGTGCATGTGTGTGTGTGTCCGTGGGTGTGTGCATGGCACTGTGGGCCGCGTGGGCCTCGCTGCGCCTGTGTGTGCACACAGTCTGAATCTGCATGCATTCAAGTACGTGTTTCTGGACTGGTGGGGATATACTGTGTGTCTGTGAGCGTGTACGGGCTGTGTGGGGGAGTCTCCGAGTGTGTGTGTGTGTGTGTGTGTGTGCGCGTGCATGGTGAGGACTGGGCTGCCAGGACCCAGACCTGCTTTTCCTCCCCAGGGCCCTTGTCTGAGGAGGGGGCTGCTGCTGCAGCTGAGGGCCCGGGCCAGCACAGCCTTCTTCCGGGGGAGGGGGTGACACAGGCGCCTCTCCAGGTGAGATCAGCACCCCCGCGGGGCCGGGCCAGGTGGGGCACGGTCGGACTCCAGGGATGAGCTCCCTTTATGTGGTGGCTTGGGCCTATTTCTGTCCCGTTTGGCTCATCCTGGCCGGGTGTTCCCGCCCAATAATGCCGTTTCTCCACCCGGCTATTTCAGCCGAGGAATGTGCTGTTTGTGCCTCAAGCAGAAAACCCCAACCCCCCATTATGGTTAGCTGTCCTGCGGCTCCGGGCAGCCACTCACTTATTTAGGTTTCTGCTAGTCTATCTTTGTCGACGGATGACATGTTGAACTTGGAAGGCATGGCTTGAGGGCGGGAGGTGCAGGACCCGGGCCTCTCGAAGCAGGCGGGGGTGGGGGGTGGGGGGGCATCTTCTCAGCCCTCCCCAGGGTTCAGGGTCGTGTTTGACTTCTCCTCCAGGGGGCGCTGGCCTTTTTGCTCTCCTCACCCAACCCCTATGCATGAACCCCCCAGACCTTTGGACTCAGCTTGCGGTCCCGGCTGGCTCCCTCCTCTCTCTGCTGGCCGCAGTTCCAAGCCTGCCCCCAACCCCAGCAGCGTTTCCCCCAGCCCTGCCGCACACACCAGGGCCCCATGGGGGTGAGTCGGGTATGAAACCTAGTATGAAACTGTTTGGTATAGACCTTGGGTCAGTCATCTCCAGGTCGGGTTTCCCAGCCAACTAATCTTCGTTTGTGCAACGGGATTAATACTCTTTTGCTGGTTTAAGACATATATTTGCACACTCTGACCATGGCCATACAATCAACAGAGCATAGCGTTGTTTGGCTGGCCACATTTTTTCTATGTCTTCATGATAAATACATAGAATAATGATGTGGTTTATAATCAGAGGTGTTTAGGGTACTATGAAATATGTTAGTATGAATATCCGTGCTATAACAGATGGCCTATTCTAATTAAGATGACCTGAGGAGGTTTTAATAAAGGAATACGACATGTGGGCAGGATGTATGGGAACCACAGGCCAAAGAGAGGTACCTGGGGCTACCAAGAGAAGGGTTGTCAGGATCCCAGGCTTCCAGACCAGGGCTAGGGAAGTGCTTCGTAGAACCATGAATGGGACAGTAGGTCCAGATAACTATTGAGAGCAGTGACTTTCAAGGGTGGGGAATGAGGGATTAGGCGACACACACCCAGGCTGAGGCAGGCTACTGACTCTATCTGTGAGGATAACTTATTTGTGCTGCAGTTTTCTGTGCTCAATAGCTTAGTCGTGTCTGGCTCTTTGCGACATAGACTGTAGCCCACTAGGCTCCTCTGTCCATGGGATTCTTCAAGCAAGAATACTGGAGAAGGTTGCCATTTCCTTTGCCAGGGCATCTTTCTGAACCATGGATCGAACCCAGGTCTCTTGCATGCCAGGCAGATTCTTTGCCATCTGAGCCACCAGGATTGTTGCCCGGGCTTAAATTTCGGGGTGGGGGGTGGGGGGGCATCTTCTCAGCCCTCCCCAGGGTTCAGGGTCGTGTTTGACTTCTCCTCCAGGGGGCGCTGGCCTTTTTGCTCTCCTCACCCAACCCCTATGCATGAACCCCCCAGACCTTTGGACTCAGCTTGCGGTCCCGGCTGGCTCCCTCCTCTCTCTGCTGGCCGCAGTTCCAAGCCTGCCCCCAACCCCAGCAGCGTTTCCCCCAGCCCTGCCGCACACACCAGGGCCCCATGGGGGTGAGTCGGGTATGAAACCTAGTATGAAACTGTTTGGTATAGACCTTGGGTCAGTCATCTCCAGGTCGGGTTTCCCAGCCAACTAATCTTCGTTTGTGCAACGGGATTAATACTCTTTTGCTGGTTTAAGACATATATTTGCACACTCTGACCATGGCCATACAATCAACAGAGCATAGCGTTGTTTGGCTGGCCACATTTTTTCTATGTCTTCATGATAAATACATAGAATAATGATGTGGTTTATAATCAGAGGTGTTTAGGGTACTATGAAATATGTTAGTATGAATATCCGTGCTATAACAGATGGCCTATTCTAATTAAGATGACCTGAGGAGGTTTTAATAAAGGAATACGACATGTGGGCAGGATGTATGGGAACCACAGGCCAAAGAGAGGTACCTGGGGCTACCAAGAGAAGGGTTGTCAGGATCCCAGGCTTCCAGACCAGGGCTAGGGAAGTGCTTCGTAGAACCATGAATGGGACAGTAGGTCCAGATAACTATTGAGAGCAGTGACTTTCAAGGGTGGGGAATGAGGGATTAGGCGACACACACCCAGGCTGAGGCAGGCTACTGACTCTATCTGTGAGGATAACTTATTTGTGCTGCAGTTTTCTGTGCTCAATAGCTTAGTCGTGTCTGGCTCTTTGCGACATAGACTGTAGCCCACTAGGCTCCTCTGTCCATGGGATTCTTCAAGCAAGAATACTGGAGAAGGTTGCCATTTCCTTTGCCAGGGCATCTTTCTGAACCATGGATCGAACCCAGGTCTCTTGCATGCCAGGCAGATTCTTTGCCATCTGAGCCACCAGGATTGTTGCCCGGGCTTAAATTTAAAAACATGCATTGAGTGTTTAGAACTTCTCTGTACTGAGTGCCTATCACCGTCTTCATCATCCTGATCATGGGACCTGTAATATTAAAATTTCTTTCTGCCTTGGTGATCCAAGTTGTTCTGGTTCCCATCCAAACTCCATAAGTACCTAACTCTTCACCTTCCTGTCTGTTCTCTGAACTACTTGGTATCTTTGCAATGAGGATTTTCTTTTTTAATTGGGTGATAACGGCTCTACAATCTTGTGTTAGTTGTGCTATACAACCATATGAATCAGCTATAGGTATACATCCATCCCCTTCCTCTTGAACCTCCCTCCCACCCCAGCACCCTACCCCTCAAGGTCACCGCAGAGCACCAAGCTGAGCTCCCTGTGCTGTATAGTAGCTTCCAACTAGCTCTCTATTTTACTCATGGTAGTGTGTACAGGTATACTTGTTTGTTGGCTTTATTTTGTTTCTTTTTGCTTAAGTTTGCTCAAGTTGATTTCTGTTGCTTGCCACCAGAAAACCTTAACTCTACAGTGACGCAGCAGTGATGTAAGATTGGGTCCTCCCCAGCAGACACTGGTGACACACAGCCTCTATTACTGCTGAGTGCCAGCCCGCAGCCCTCTCCCGCACCCCTTCCACCCCCCACAGGACTAGAGTCCAGAGGCAGACTTGACGGAGAGGCTCTGATTGACGTGGGAGTAGAGGGTCAAGAGCTCCGCTCCTTTCCCTGTCCCCTCTTCCCTTTCCCCTTCTTCAACCCCCAAGCACCTCAGTCCTAGAATCTTTTAGAACACTGGCTCCCCAGCAATTGTGTCCACAGCCCACTTTGGCCAATCCAAAGCCCCCAGACCCTCTGTCTCCCCCTACCCCACAGCCACAAGGAAAAAGAAGGCGGTGATGACGTGGACGGGGCCGGGTGGGAGCGGCTGAAGGAGCTTATAGACACATCTGTGGAAGGAAAGGGTGTAGAGGGTGGTTCATAACCAAACAGCAGCACCTACATGGTTCAGAGTCTGGTAGTCATTGGGAAATGATGGGCCCCACACTCTGCTGGTGCAAATATGCCTCCTAACACGCCGTGGGGTTAACCAGTCACCCGCCACAAGCTGCAGTGATGACGAGGGGACCAGACCAACAGCACTGCCCAATTAAAATGTGAAAAATAGCAGTTACTGAAACCGGGACCAGCCTGAGGCAGCCCTGATGGGCCGGAGCATCTCGCGTGTGAGATCCCGGCCTGTGGAAACATGTGGTAGCATTTTGCAACGCTGCCAAGCCTTGCACGGCAGCCTGACGTCTTTGCCAAATGCTGAATCAAGTCTTCAGGAAGCTTTCCTAACCTGCTAATTTTCGGTTATAAATACCGAGTTTTGGTAACCCTCATTGACTCACTGGATCTGTTGGTGAATGGCTATTTGTTGGTAGGACTGTGTATCATTTGCTGCAGGAAGGCTCTTCCCTTGGAAAATTGTTCCATCTAGAGTCTTAAATTGTAGGGAAAATAGCCTGAAATAGTCAGGTCAGTGTTGAAAGACCTGGGTTCATGACCTGGTCATCTACCGTCTGAGCCTCCAAGTCTCACAAGAAATCACTTGTGAGGGGTGTTGTATCAGCTGCTACTCTGGCTGGCCTGGGCAGAGACCTCGGAGCTGAAGCAGACAGAGCTTTGCATCACACTGGAGTGGGAATTTCACCAGACAGGAGCAGGACCAGGGAATTCAACAACCCAAAGGAATTGTCGGGAACCTGGTTCCTTTGTCTCTCTGCTCTGTCTTTCTTGGCATGGCTCTTCGATGAGTTATTCTGAGAAGCGAATGCACAAGGATGTCATTAGGGAGCCACCAGTCTGACCCTGAGAGAGGAGAGAGGGCAGCGAGGTTGGGTGGCAGTGTCTTGGACCTCGAGGCAGTTCTGTGGAAGGGTCGGTAAAGCTGCCGGGAGCCCCCAGACCTCTGTCTCCCCTACCCCACAGCCACAAGGAAAAAGAAGGCGGTGATGACGTGGACGGGCCGGGTGGGAGCGGCTGAAGGAGCTTATAGACACATCTGTGGAAGGAAAGGGTGTAGAGGGTGGTTCATAACCAAACAGCAGCACCTACATGGTTCAGAGTCTGGTAGTCATTGGGAAATGATGGGCCCCACACTCTGCTGGTGCAAATATGCCTCCTAACACGCCGTGGGGTTAACCAGTCACCCGCCACAAGCTGCAGTGATGACGAGGGGACCAGACCAACAGCACTGCCCAATTAAAATGTGAAAAATAGCAGTTACTGAAACCGGGACCAGCCTGAGGCAGCCCTGATGGGCCGGAGCATCTCGCGTGTGAGATCCCGGCCTGTGGAAACATGTGGTAGCATTTTGCAACGCTGCCAAGCCTTGCACGGCAGCCTGACGTCTTTGCCAAATGCTGAATCAAGTCTTCAGGAAGCTTTCCTAACCTGCTAATTTTCGGTTATAAATACCGAGTTTTGGTAACCCTCATTGACTCACTGGATCTGTTGGTGAATGGCTATTTGTTGGTAGGACTGTGTATCATTTGCTGCAGGAAGGCTCTTCCCTTGGAAAATTGTTCCATCTAGAGTCTTAAATTGTAGGGAAAATAGCCTGAAATAGTCAGGTCAGTGTTGAAAGACCTGGGTTCATGACCTGGTCATCTACCGTCTGAGCCTCCAAGTCTCACAAGAAATCACTTGTGAGGGGTGTTGTATCAGCTGCTACTCTGGCTGGCCTGGGCAGAGACCTCGGAGCTGAAGCAGACAGAGCTTTGCATCACACTGGAGTGGGAATTTCACCAGACAGGGAGCAGGACCAGGGAATTCAACAACCCAAAGGAATTGTCGGGAACCTGGTTCCTTTGTCTCTCTGCTCTGTCTTTCTTGGCATGGCTCTTCGATGAGTTATTCTGAGAAGCGAATGCACAAGGATGTCATTAGGGAGCCACCAGTCTGACCCTGAGAGAGGAGAGAGGGCAGCGAGGTTGGGTGGCAGTGTCTTGGACCTCGAGGCAGTTCTGTGGAAGGGTCGGTAAAGCTGCCGGGGAGTTTTAAGAGTCACAGTCTCCATTGGAGGAATGCCATGTCTCCCTGGATCCGACTTGGCTTAGTGGCCCTTCCGCCTTCATTCATTGGCTGGGAGCAGTCGGTGAGAGGCGTGGCCTGGCTGTACAGATGGGGACGGATCTCAGAGGACAGCAGCTGAGGCCTTTGGACCTTTATGGTCCCTGTGGTTAGAGGTCAGCCAGGGAAAGCCTCCACTGACTTTGGTAGGGATGCTGCTTCTCAGAAACCCAGTGTCTTCCTGGTGGCCTTGGTGGAGGCTGTGCCTGCCGGGCCCTCTTGTGGAAGTGAGTCCTCCAGTGACCCTTCGAGCCCCTCGTGAGATCTGCTTCAGCACGCCCACCTCCCTCAGCCTGCATGCCTCCCTTCACCTCCTGCCTGGGGCAACTCAGACACTTCCACTTTGTTGGGACTCAGACATTGTTTTCTCTAGTCTTCTAGTAACCTCCCTGGTAATGAGTTTGTTCCATTCTCTGGGGTCCTTTGGTGGTGCTGTGGTAAAGAATCTGCCTGCCAATACAGGAGACACGTTTGATCTCTGGTTCAGAAAGATGCCCCGGAGAAGGAAATAGCAACCCACTCCAGTCTTCTTGCCTGGAAAATCCCCTGGACAGAGGAGCCTGGCGGGCTGCAGTAGCATGGGATCACAAAGAGCTGGACACAACTGAGTGACTGAGCATGTGCACTGGAGGTCGTGGCTGGGGTGTGAAATCCCCAGGTCCCAGGAAAGTGCCCTTGATCCGTGAATTCTTCTTTATCTAGTTTTCTCTTCCAGCCTGTTGAACAAGTTCACTTAAGGCCAACCCTAGGAGCATGCCCCGGGCTGCTCCTTGTGCTGCAACATGGTAATTCTTGCATTCTTTAACCATATAGCCCCTTGCCTTCCTCTCAGGCTCGGCACTAATGTGGGATGTCACTCTAGAGATCCTCTCTCAGGGGAAGTGTTGGTTCCCTAGTTGGGGAGAGGCTTCATAGCATCTCCCAGCACAGAAGTTCCATCTCTTTTTAGGGAAGGACAGGTCCTCTCTCCAAACCCCAAGGACCCAGGAGAGTTGTAGAACCACATTCTCCAGGACCCATCCCAGAGTCCCCATACTTCAGGGTTCCAGGTTGCCCCAACCAGGACACTGACCTTTGCCTCGTGAACTGCTTTAACACGGCATCCGGACATCCCTGGAGTTCTTACAACCTAGCCCTCCACCTTTGCTTAGCTGGCTCCAGCCTTCTCGGGCAGATAATCAAGGCTTCTTTGTGAGCTACCACCAAAGCCCTGTGGTTCTCACTCTCGCTCTTGACTACCTTAGAGTTACTGTCAGTCTCCTCTTGTCCATCCGTAGGCTGCAGGGGTCAAGACATCTTAGCACCAACCAGCCAGCTCTGCTGTCTTTGTGGGCTTAGAGCAGTTCATATATTTCAAACACCTGCACCATTGCACCGGCCTCAGCATCTACCTCTACCCAGGTCTTCCTGGGAACATCTTTGACAGTTGAGCTGCCATTTGTGCTGGGGATTATCCAGCTCTGCCCACCCACCAGGACAGCCTCCTCTCCTCCCACCAGGTGCTGGGAGACTCAGTCTTGCATCTCGTCTTACCACCTGTGGTCTCCGGCCCCTCCAACAGGAGTTAGAGTCTAAAAAGAAGATGCCAAAGAAGAGAGAGGAAAGGAAAGTTGAAGAAAGGTTTTATAGACAGTGATGCAGTCTCAGCGTGGTTTGTCATGGGCTGAGAGTGGGAAGCAGGACTTGGGCATAGAGGTGGTGATGGCAGGCCAGGCATATGCCCTCCTCTAGAGCAACAAGAATCCTGTGGAATGCCATTGTTGAATGGTTCAGATAAACTGGAGTCTCCTCCTGGAGCCAGGAATGGGATGGATGGCCTGACGACTGTGGAATCCCCAGGTCCCAGGAAAGTCCCATGACTTCACGTTTTCTCTCCAGCCTGTTGAACAAGTTCACTTAAGGCCAACCCTAGGAGTATGCCCCGGGCTGCTCCTTGTGCTGCAACATGGTAATTCTTGCATTCTTTAACCATATAGCCCCTTGCCTTCCTCTCAGGCTCGGCACTAATGTGGGATGTCACTCTAGAGATCCTCTCTCAGGGGAAGTGTTGGTTCCCTAGTTGGGGAGAGGCTTCATAGCATCTCCCAGCACAGAAGTTCCATCTCTTTTTAGGGAAGGACAGGTCCTCTCTCCAAACCCCAAGGACCCAGGAGAGTTGTAGAACCACATTCTCCAGGACCCATCCCAGAGTCCCCATACTTCAGGGTTCCAGGTTGCCCCAACCAGGACACTGACCTTTGCCTCGTGAACTGCTTTAACACGGCATCCGGACATCCCTGGAGTTCTTACAACCTAGCCCTCCACCTTTGCTTAGCTGGCTCCAGCCTTCTCGGGCAGATAATCAAGGCTTCTTTGTGAGCTACCACCAAAGCCCTGTGGTTCTCACTCTCGCTCTTGACTACCTTAGAGTTACTGTCAGTCTCCTCTTGTCCATCCGTAGGCTGCAGGGGTCAAGACATCTTAGCACCAACCAGCCAGCTCTGCTGTCTTTGTGGGCTTAGAGCAGTTCATATATTTCAAACACCTGCACCATTGCACCGGCCTCAGCATCTACCTCTACCCAGGTCTTCCTGGGAACATCTTTGACAGTTGAGCTGCCATTTGTGCTGGGGATTATCCAGCTCTGCCCACCCACCAGGACAGCCTCCTCTCCTCCCACCAGGTGCTGGGAGACTCAGTCTTGCATCTCGTCTTACCACCTGTGGTCTCCGGCCCCTCCAACAGGAGTTAGAGTCTAAAAAGAAGATGCCAAAGAAAGAGAGAGGAAAGGAAAGTTGAAGAAAGGTTTTATAGACAGTGATGCAGTCTCAGCGTGGTTTGTCATGGGCTGAGAGTGGGAAGCAGGACTTGGGCATAGAGGTGGTGATGGCAGGCCAGGCATATGCCCTCCTCTAGAGCAACAAGAATCCTGTGGAATGCCATTGTTGAATGGTTCAGATAAACTGGAGTCTCCTCCTGGAGCCAGGAATGGGATGGATGGATCCTGAATAAGACCTGTACTGTCAGGAGGAAGGAAATGCAGGAGGGTTAGGAAGGCCACCAACCGTGTCCCCTACGGAAGCCACATTAGGAAGGACCAAACTCTGCCTTCTTATAGATGGAGGAGGCAGGGCTCTAGAGTGGAGATGAGAGAGAGAGGCTCAGGCTTTCCCTGTGAACTGGGGACAGAGAGGACTGGGAGCCGGGTCAGGTCCCTCCCACAGTGGTTTCACACCCTCTCTTCCTGGCAGCCTTGCAGGGCCCAAAGCTGCACCAGGCCCGGGGATCTGGGCCTGGCTTCTTACTGGGCTGGCCTGGTGCACACCCACCCTTCTCAGAATTCTCAGCTGTTTGGGTTTCTTGTGCATCACCTGGGATCTGGCCACTTCTCCCTGAAACAGTGGATCAGCACCCAGGCCGGGTTGGCGGAGGTTACTCACAGCCAGCTCTCCTGAGATATTTTTTGAGCTATCAAATGCGGTAATAACTCCTCACCTTCTGTTCAGGCTCATTTCCTATTTCTCTATTAAAGGGAATAAAAACCCATCCTGGAAGGATGCCCGACACCCTCTTTGGGGAGGGCGGTGGGACTGGATGGCAGGCAGCGCTGGTCAAGGTCAGATGGAGTTTGTCTGTGAATCTCCCGGGAGGCTTGTCTGATGTCTCCACCTCAGCAGGCTCTTCTAAAGTGATGTCTGAGTTCCTTTCGCTATGAGCTGGCCCCCAGGGATGCTTCAGCCATGGGGGCCGACTTTACTGGTGTGGCTCAGGAGGTGGTGTTCGTTCCGTCTCCAACGTACCCTCTAAATCATCCTCAGACGTCCCAGGCGGCACAGTGGTAAAGAATCCATCAATCAGGGCTTCCCCTGGTGGTCCAGTGGGTAAGGACACCGCCTTGCAGTGCAAGGAGCGCCGGTTCGATCCCTGGCCTGGGAAGATCCCACGTGCCGCGGAGCGGCTGGACCGATGTGTCCAATCACCGAGCCGGAGCTCTGGAGCGACAGACGCCACCGCGATGGGAGGCCCACAGGAGCCAAAGAACAAAGACGGATGAACATAGAGAAATGAAAGACCAATAGAAGTGGCCCGCCCACTCCCCTCCCTCCCCAACCCGACCCCCACCCAAAATAAATAAATAAATCTTTAAAAAAAAAAAAAGAATCCACCAATCAGTGCAGGAGATGCAAGAGATGCAGGTTCAGTCCCTGGGTCAGGAAGATCCCCTGGAGAAGGCAATGGCAACCCGCCCATATTCTTGCCTGGGAAATCCCACGGACAGAGGAACCGGGTCAGGTCCTTCCCACAGTGGTTTCACACCCTCTCTTCCTGGCAGCCTTGCAGGGCCCAAAGCTGCACCAGGCCCGGGGATCTGGGCCTGGCTTCTTACTGGGCTGGCCTGGTGCACACCCACCCTTCTCAGAATTCTCAGCTGTTTGGGTTTCTTGTGCATCACCTGGGATCTGGCCACTTCTCCCTGAAACAGTGGATCAGCACCCAGGCCGGGTTGGCGGAGGTTACTCACAGCCAGCTCTCCTGAGATATTTTTTGAGCTATCAAATGCGGTAATAACTCCTCACCTTCTGTTCAGGCTCATTTCCTATTTCTCTATTAAAGGGAATAAAAACCCATCCTGGAAGGATGCCCGACACCCTCTTTGGGAGGCGGTGGGACTGGATGGCAGGCAGCGCTGGTCAAGGTCAGATGGAGTTTGTCTGTGAATCTCCCGGGAGGCTTGTCTGATGTCTCCACCTCAGCAGGCTCTTCTAAAGTGATGTCTGAGTTCCTTTCGCTATGAGCTGGCCCCCAGGGATGCTTCAGCCATGGGGGCCGACTTTACTGGTGTGGCTCAGGAGGTGGTGTTCGTTCCGTCTCCAACGTACCCTCTAAATCATCCTCAGACGTCCCAGGCGGCACAGTGGTAAAGAATCCATCAATCAGGGCTTCCCCTGGTGGTCCAGTGGGTAAGGACACCGCCTTGCAGTGCAAGGAGCGCCGGTTCGATCCCTGGCCTGGGAAGATCCCACGTGCCGCGGAGCGGCTGGACCGATGTGTCCAATCACCGAGCCGGAGCTCTGGAGCGACAGACGCCACCGCGATGGGAGGCCCACAGGAGCCAAAGAACAAAGACGGATGAACATAGAGAAATGAAAGACCAATAGAAGTGGCCCGCCCACTTCCCTCCCTCCCCAACCCGACCCCCACCCAAAATAAATAAATAAATCTTTAAAAAAAAAAAAAGAATCCACCAATCAGTGCAGGAGATGCAAGAGATGCAGGTTCAGTCCCTGGGTCAGGAAGATCCCCTGGAGAAGGCAATGGCAACCCACGCCCATATTCTTGCCTGGGAAATCCCACGGACAGAGGAACCTGGTGCGCTATAGTTCATGGGGCTGCAGAGAGTCGGACACGATTGAACACGCACACGTACGAAGCATCTTCGCCGTCCCGAAGTCCTGCCAGAGAGTACATTTTGACATTTTCTCTTGTTGGATAAGCAGAGGGTTCATTCCAAACGTAGACATTTGCTCTTGGGGGTTATCTCTCTGAAAGTCACCTACCTTAAAAGAGATCTTTAGAAAGAAGATCTAATGTCAGTGTGACTTAGTTAGTAATGAGTGTTGGACCCAGATTTGGAGGCTTGCACTTGAAACCTGCATCTTCCATTTAAAGGTGAATAATTACGACCAATTCATTTCCGCTGTATGAGTCTCAGTTCCCTTACACCTCTCCTCTGAATATCTGTCTTCATAGGACCTCACACGGCATGTGGAATCTTAGCTCCCCAACCAGGGATCAAAGCTGAACCCCTGCATTGGAAGGTGAAGTCTTAACCACGTTAAGACTTTAAATTAATCTAATAAATAACAGTGAGATCCTAAGATGACATACGCTAGGAAGTAACCTAGTTCACATAAAAATAATTTTGAAAAATTTCTCAAAAATAATAAAATCTAAATGAAGCCATCTAGAAAAACATCCAGAAATTAAAGAAATGAGATCATTTGTTGTGAACCTCTGCAAACACTAATTTAAAAGGTGTTACTAGGAAAATGAAAAGGTGGGCCAACTAGATTTGTCTGCATCTTGGTTTGATGGGATGAGCCCACTGATCCAGCCCTCAGATGCTTTGTGAATAACATGTGGCTATGAAAGTGAGGGGTTCCCCTTGATCTCCTTACTTATCTCGCAGTGGATCTATTTTGAAAGTGTATAATTCATCACTGATCCCTGAGCACACCTCAGCAGCCCTGCTCGATGCCAGCTCTGGGCGGGCAAAGCCTGCATTTTCCTAACAAGGAATGTATGAGAACACCCAGCCCAGCAGGCCACAATGTGGGAGATACAAGACCCAGGCTGATGAGTCATAGAGACCCCCAGCCGTGGCCAGGAGCATACCAAGGAAAATCTCCCCATCCTGTTCATGGAATGCTTACCCCCAAGTCAGAGCCTTGCCCCTGGAGGGGCGTGTTTTAAATTTTCTCCTCTCCAGATTCCATGTGTCCCCCCACACCCACTCTTCTCAGTCACACGCATTTATGGCTTTTGACTGCTCAAGTCTATATTAATTAAAGAGCAGACTTGAGATAGGAGAGCCAAGTGTCTTATTTCATAACGTAGATAATGTTAGAGATTTTAATTTACAAGGAGAGCGGAGACCGGGGTCTGTCTGCCACGGAAAGAACCGCGGAAAGCTTCTTAGTTTCTGAATCTGATATCTCGAGACTCTCTGAGTTGCCATAAATTCTGATAAAAATGTCTTCCCAGCAGCGAAAGATAATTTTTATAAGCTTTTGGAAGGGACTAATAAAGCAGTGATCTACCGTCTTCCATTATTTAAAGACCTGGCTTGAGGGATGTGATTTGTAAGGGTTTTTATATATAAATATATAGATGTATATTAATTATATGTCTCAATCCATCACGCTCTCTGGAGAGGGACTGTGGCAGAGAGCCCCGGTTTTCCCAGGTCTGGCCTCTTGCCTCGGCCAGAGCTGGAAAGATCCGTCACTGAGACCAGGCCCCGCTGATCTCCACCCCTCCAGGAGACGTGATCAGAGGTGCTGGTGCACACGCTCCTCATCCCTCCCCTGGACCCGCGTGATAACCTAAGGGTGACCGTCCGTGTCTGACAAGCACGATTCCGCTGTGACCAGGCCCGGCGGTGCTGAGGGTGGCTGAGTCGTCCTCGGACAACAGACATATGTTGGGGATTTTCCCATCTGCCCCTTGCCCGAGTACTCCAGCTCTGGGGTTATCGTTCAGACACCAGCCTGAGTGTCCACTGACAACTCAGCTTAAGCTCTGAGCCGGGGAAGGCAGCCCTTGCCTCTGACGCCAGGGGCCCAGGACCCCTACTGGGTAAAGCCGAGCAGATCTTCAAAGCTGTGGGATTTGTGGCTTATGAGAACACCCAGCCCAGCAGGCCACAATGTGGGAGATACAAGACCCAGGCTGATGAGTCATAGAGACCCCCAGCCGTGGCCAGGAGCATACCAAGGAAAATCTCCCCATCCTGTTCATGGAATGCTTACCCCCAAGTCAGAGCCTTGCCCCTGGAGGGGCGTGTTTTAAATTTTCTCCTCTCCAGATTCCATGTGTCCCCCCACACCCACTCTTCTCAGTCACACGCATTTATGGCTTTTGACTGCTCAAGTCTATATTAATTAAAGAGCAGACTTGAGATAGGAGAGCCAAGTGTCTTATTTCATAACGTAGATAATGTTAGAGATTTTAATTTACAAGGAGAGCGGAGACCGGGGTCTGTCTGCCACGGAAAGAACCGCGGAAAGCTTCTTAGTTTCTGAATCTGATATCTCGAGACTCTCTGAGTTGCCATAAATTCTGATAAAAATGTCTTCCCAGCAGCGAAAGATAATTTTTATAAGCTTTTGGAAGGGACTAATAAAGCAGTGATCTACCGTCTTCCATTATTTAAAGACCTGGCTTGAGGGATGTGATTTGTAAGGGTTTTTATATATAAATATATAGACGTATATTAATTATATGTCTCAATCCATCACGCTCTCTGGAGAGGGACTGTGGCAGAGAGCCCCGGTTTTCCCAGGTCTGGCCTCTTGCCTCGGCCAGAGCTGGAAAGATCCGTCACTGAGACCAGGCCCCGCTGATCTCCACCCCTCCAGGAGACGTGATCAGAGGTGCTGGTGCACACGCTCCTCATCCCTCCCCTGGACCCGCGTGATAACCTAAGGGTGACCGTCCGTGTCTGACAAGCACGATTCCGCTGTGACCAGGCCCGGCGGTGCTGAGGGTGGCTGAGTCGTCCTCGGACAACAGACATATGTTGGGGATTTTCCCATCTGCCCCTTGCCCGAGTACTCCAGCTCTGGGGTTATCGTTCAGACACCAGCCTGAGTGTCCACTGACAACTCAGCTTAAGCTCTGAGCCGGGGAAGGCAGCCCTTGCCTCTGACGCCAGGGGCCCAGGACCCCTACTGGGTAAAGCCGAGCAGATCTTCAAAGCTGTGGGATTTGTGTGGCTTATGCTGTGGGAAGCCTCCATGCCCCCATAAAGGGCTTGGGATGCTCCAGGGTCACTACTGGGTCCAAGTCCCTGCCCATCAGCCTCCCCGCCACAGTCAAGCCAAGAGGCCTTGGGATGGTGGCAGAGAGCTGAGTGAAACTGTTCCTTAAAGGGACAGAGGTTCTGTATTTTTCAAGTTTCACCCGTGTCCTCTTACACTCTGAGCACACATAGGGGAATCCAACACCAGGAAGACACGGGTGGGAGTGGTGGTGTTTCACTCTTAACCTCTTCTCCCTTCAACCTTGTGATCTATGAGCCCCAGTATATAGGCAAGGAAGCCAACCCAGACGAGTGAGGTCCCCGGGCAGAAGCGGGATTCAAATCCAGGCCTCACGGACCCCAGAGGTTGTGTGGTATTTGTATTTCAATACAAAGATTGACGTATAGATAAGGAGAATACATGTTTAAAAAGAAAAGAGAGCTCGACTTCCCTAGTGATCCAGTGGTTAAGACTCTGCTCTGCCAATGCAGGGGGTGTGGGTTTGATCCCTGACTGGGAAACTAAGATCCCACGTGCTGCTACAGGGGTGGCTGAAAGATTAAACAACAACCAAAAAGGGACTTCCCTGGTGGTCAAGTGGTTAAGACTCTGTGTTCCTAATGCTGGGGGCCTGGGTTCGATCCCTGGTCAGGGAACTAGAGTCCACATGCTGTAACTAAGACCCAGTAGAGCCAAATAAATAAATGACTTAAAAAAAAAAAAGATTAAAAAAAAAAAAGGAAGGAGGAAAAGAGGAGAGAAAGGAGGAAGGGCTAGGCACACTTGAATTAGTCACCTAGATTAGTTGCACATTCCTGGGCTAAAAACAAGGAGAGAGTTTATTTGGGAGAAATAACCCGCCCAAGGGAAGGGTAGGCTCCGAAAAAAGTCTGAAACATTCGGCAAGAGATCCTGAATGACAGCTCACTGGAGAGGGGCTGCAGCCAGGAAGATGACTGGAGAAACAAGGTCTGGCCATCAGTTCCAAAGCAAGATCTTCAAAGCTGTGGGATTTGTGTGGCTTATGCTGTGGGAAGCCTCCATGCCCCCATAAAGGGCTTGGGATGCTCCAGGGTCACTACTGGGTCCAAGTCCCTGCCCATCAGCCTCCCCGCCACAGTCAAGCCAAGAGGCCTTGGGATGGTGGCAGAGAGCTGAGTGAAACTGTTCCTTAAAGGGACAGAGGTTCTGTATTTTTCAAGTTTCACCCGTGTCCTCTTACACTCTGAGCACACATAGGGGAATCCAACACCAGGAAGACACGGGTGGGAGTGGTGGTGTTTCACTCTTAACCTCTTCTCCCTTCAACCTTGTGATCTATGAGCCCCAGTATATAGGCAAGGAAGCCAACCCAGACGAGTGAGGTCCCCGGGCAGAAGCGGGATTCAAATCCAGGCCTCACGGACCCCAGAGGTTGTGTGGTATTTGTATTTCAATACAAAGATTGACGTATAGATAAGGAGAATACATGTTTAAAAAGAAAAGAGAGCTCGACTTCCCTAGTGATCCAGTGGTTAAGACTCTGCTCTGCCAATGCAGGGGGTGTGGGTTTGATCCCTGACTGGGAAACTAAGATCCCACGTGCTGCTACAGGGGTGGCTGAAAGATTAAACAACAACCAAAAAGGGACTTCCCTGGTGGTCAAGTGGTTAAGACTCTGTGTTCCTAATGCTGGGGGCCTGGGTTCGATCCCTGGTCAGGGAACTAGAGTCCACATGCTGTAACTAAGACCCAGTAGAGCCAAATAAATAAATGACTTAAAAAAAAAAAAGATTAAAAAAAAAAAAGGAAGGAGGAAAAGAGGAGAGAAAGGAGGAAGGGCTAGGCACACTTGAATTAGTCACCTAGATTAGTTGCACATTCCTGGGCTAAAAACAAGGAGAGAGTTTATTTGGGAGAAATAACCCGCCCAAGGGAAGGGTAGGCTCCGAAAAAAGTCTGAAACATTCGGCAAGAGATCCTGAATGACAGCTCACTGGAGAGTCGGGGCTGCAGCCAGGAAGATGACTGGAGAAACAAGGTCTGGCCATCAGTTCCAAAGCAAGAGGTCTGCTCAGCTCCGGGAGAGAAGCACTTTCCTGGGAGGAGGCCTACTGACCTCCTCCCGGCCAGGACTCGACCGAGAAACAGTTGCTCTTTGGCTGCACCAGGAGACTGGGCCAAGCTGTAGGGCTTGCCGCTTTTTCTGCAGCCCCAGCTCTGGGAGCCATGGTACAGCGTCGAGGCTTGGGTTATCGAGACCTCGGGGGCATTATGATACCCTGAGTAAGACGAGAGAGGAGAGGCAAGATTTTTCCGGTCATGAAACCAGCAGCGACTGGCTTCCCTTGATGTCCAGATGTCCTCCTGCAAAGCTCACACGCTGGGGCCACGTGTGGCTGAGCTCGAGAGGGCAGCTTCCTCCTGATCTGTGAGCATCCAGACTTCCTGAAAGTCAGCGATGGCCTTCCCAGCCCTGGTTCTCACCCCACCCCTACCACCTTCCAAGAACTGCAGCACTTCCCAATGTCCCAAGGGAAAATCCTCCCTCCGGTGATACCCAGGGCGATTCCCGGGCTGAACCCTGAGTGAGACCAGAGGCCAAGCTGGAGCTGCCTGCCGTCCAGAGGAACAGAAACTGAATCCAGTTTTGGAAGACTGAGACCTTCCCGAGCCTCTTTGCCCAGCTGAGTGTACAGACTAATAGTCGTACATCACTACATGTTTTTGACATAGTTGAGGGTCTGCAGGGCTGAGCAGTGCCTCCTACCCCATCGCAGATCTGGACATTCATACTTCATGGCCACCACCGATCCCATCTGCAAGGCTGCAAGGTGTCCACAATCCCCTTTCAGTGGATTGTTATTGTTGTTGCATCGCTAAGTCACATCTGACTCTATTGCAACCCGATGGACGGTAGCCCACCAGGCTCCTCTGTTCGTGGGATTTCCCCCAGGCAAGAATAACTGGAGTGGGTTGGCATTTCCTCCTCCAGGGGGTCTTCCTGATCCAGGGATCGAATCACTATCTCCTGCAGTGGCAGGCAGATTCCTTACCACCGAGCCACCAGGGAAGCCCATCTGTGGATTAGAAACAGGGATCTGCCATGTCTGCTCAGGCTGCAAGCAAATACCCAGAAAGCTAAACAAGGTCTGGCCATCAGTTCCAAAGCAAGAGGTCTCCAGCTCCGGAGAGAAGCACTTTCCTGGGAGGAGGCCTACTGACCTCCTCCCGGCCAGGACTCGACCGAGAAACAGTTGCTCTTTGGCTGCACCAGGAGACTGGGCCAAGCTGTAGGGCTTGCCGCTTTTTCTGCAGCCCCAGCTCTGGGAGCCATGGTACAGCGTCGAGGCTTGGGTTATCGAGACCTCGGGGGCATTATGATACCCTGAGTAAGACGAGAGAGGAGAGGCAAGATTTTTCCGGTCATGAAACCAGCAGCGACTGGCTTCCCTTGATGTCCAGATGTCCTCCTGCAAAGCTCACACGCTGGGGCCACGTGTGGCTGAGCTCGAGAGGGCAGCTTCCTCCTGATCTGTGAGCATCCAGACTTCCTGAAAGTCAGCGATGGCCTTCCCAGCCCTGGTTCTCACCCCACCCCTACCACCTTCCAAGAACTGCAGCACTTCCCAATGTCCCAAGGGAAAATCCTCCCTCCGGTGATACCCAGGGCGATTCCCGGGCTGAACCCTGAGTGAGACCAGAGGCCAAGCTGGAGCTGCCTGCCGTCCAGAGGAACAGAAACTGAATCCAGTTTTGGAAGACTGAGACCTTCCCGAGCCTCTTTGCCCAGCTGAGTGTACAGACTAATAGTCGTACATCACTACATGTTTTTGACATAGTTGAGGGTCTGCAGGGCTGAGCAGTGCCTCCTACCCCATCGCAGATCTGGACATTCATACTTCATGGCCACCACCGATCCCATCTGCAAGGCTGCAAGGTGTCCACAATCCCCTTTCAGTGGATTGTTATTGTTGTTGCATCGCTAAGTCACATCTGACTCTATTGCAACCCGATGGACGGTAGCCCACCAGGCTCCTCTGTTCGTGGGATTTCCCCCAGGCAAGAATAACTGGAGTGGGTTGGCATTTCCTCCTCCAGGGGGTCTTCCTGATCCAGGGATCGAATCACTATCTCCTGCAGTGGCAGGCAGATTCCTTACCACCGAGCCACCAGGGAAGCCCATCTGTGGATTAGAAACAGGGATCTGCTGCATTCGTCTGCTCAGGCTGCAAGCAAATACCACAGACTGGGTGCCTCGACCAAGAGATTGATTTGCTCGTGGCTCTGGAAGTCCCAGGTCAGAGCTCGGCATGATCGGTTTCCGGTGAGAGTTCTCTTCCTGGTGTACAGATGGCGTCTTTTCTCCTTGGCCTCAGTTGGCCCTGCCTCTGTGTGTACATGGGGAGAGGGAGCCAGTTCTCTGGCATGTCTTCTTATTTTTTAAAAAAAATTTATTGGAGTATAGTTGTTTTACAGTGTTGTCTTAGTTTCTGCTGTACAGCAGAGTAAATCAGCTATACATGTACATATATATCCTTTTTTTATTTTGGTTTCTTTCCCATTTAGGTCATCACAGGGCACTGTGTCAGGTTCCCTGAGCTATACAGTAGATTCTCATTAGTTACCTATTTTATACATTATATATCTATTTTATCTGTGTGTAAAATAGACATATATATATATATATATATATATACATAAGCTAATCCCAGTCTCCCAGTGCATCCCACCCTCCTGTCCCCCTTGGGGTCCACACATTTGTTCTCTGTGTTTGTGTCTCTATTTCCTGTTTTGCAACTAAGATCATCTATACCATTTTCCTAGATTCCACACATAGGCATTGATATATGACATTTCTTTCTCTCTTTCTAACTTACTTCGCTCTGCACGTCAGTCTCTAGTTCTATCCACATCGCTCCAGTTTGGTTCCTTTCTGTGGCTGAGTTGTACCCCACTGTGTTTATGCATCACATCTTCTTTCTCCACTCCTCTGTTGATGTGCATGGAGGTCGCTTCCAGGTCCTGTCTATTGTAAACAGTGCTGCAGGAACACTGGGGTGTTTGTGTTTTTTTGAGTTACGGTTTTCTCTGAGGATATGCCCAGGAGTGGGATGGCTGGGTCATATGGTCGTTCTGTCCTGGCGTCTCTTCTTATAAGGACAAATCCTGTAGATCAGGCCTCATCTTTAGGACTGCCTTTAACCGTCGTAACTTTCGGAGAGACTCTACCTCCGAAGACGACCACACGGTGGGGGAGAAGGCTTCGATACAGGGATTGGTGGGGATATAAACATTCCATTCGTAACACACCTCTAGCCTGCTGCTCATAACGTCGTACTAGGAAACTGAATGCATTAGGGAGCGGCCATCTGAGGAGGGTGAAGAAAAGGAGACAAAGATGGAGGTGAAGGTCTTCGCCTAATTTCAGTCTAAGTCAAAATGTCCCACTAGTTTTCGAGCCTTGAAGCAGGTACTGCCCTGCAGCAGCACACTGACTCTGGAACGGCCGTCCACAGGCACATTGCAGAGACCTTTGCTTGGCCTGTTTCCTATCTTTTAGAAATCTGAATTTGTCACCCGTAGTTAAAGCTTGGAAGACTTCCCATGGAAACCTCGGTTTCTGGCTTCTCTTGAAAATTCAGAAGGTTATTTCTCACTGGGACAGCATGTTGACCAAGTAGCCATTGGCCCAAGTTCCTGAGTGGCCACTTCTCATGGAGCATCTGACGTATGCCTCTGTGCATGCCAGTCCCCACCATTGGTGTGGACCCCCCGACCCCTCTGGAAACAACTGGTCCTGTCGGCCTGGGGACAATGGGGTCACAGGGAACAACCCAGTCTCCCTGAGCCTCTTTGCAGAAGTGACCACACAGCGTGGGTCCTCTTTGATTCCAGAGCTGCTCGTCTAATGTCCAGCTGCTCGACAATACTGCATAATTCACATGAAAGCGGATTAATATACAGTCAGGAAATTCAGACACTCGATACGACTTCTAAGGGCCTTTTTATTTGTATGGGAAAAGGGAGCATCCCAAAATATTCACTGCTCCTCCCCTCTGGGATCTGAAGATCATCCTCTAAGACCTTGTCCCACCGACCATTTGGCCGATAAGCAGAGAACCCTGCAGTTTGAGGGTGGGTGGCTTCCTGGGTACCCCATGCTGGCTGCAGGCACCCCCAGCCTTCTATGAAAAGGCTCCCATGTTCACGTTTATTTATTATTAAAAACTCAGTCTCTAGCTCTGAATCTCTGCCTGTTTTTTGGCTCTTGCCTGAAGTCTCTCCCACAACCCAGCTCCTGTGATCGTCTGTGTCAGAAAGTGTCCTCTCTTGACTTTGGAGGAAGCAGGCCTATTACCCACAGTGCTGTGTAACCCTGACAAAAGCAGACTGAAGAAATGGTAATTGTTCCCCATCGTCCCACACAGCTTCCCTCTCCTTCGCTGCGTGACCTTGGGCAAAGCGGTTTACCTCTCTGAACTTCTGATTGTTCTTCTGTTAAGGGGTGTTTTGCCACGCCTCAGGGAAAAGCTATTGTCACGGCAGAGGAAACGTCTTAGGAACATAGAAAACAAAGCTTAGCCACAGTGAATTGTTCAGGACCCCTGAAAGGAGATGATTCCCTGGTGGTTCAGCTAGTAAAGAGCCCACCTGCCAATGCAGGAGACCTAAGAGATGTGGGTTGGATCCCTGGGTCAGGAAGGTCCCCTGGAGAAGGAAATAGAAACCTGCTTCAGTATTCTTGCCTTAAAAAGTCCATGGACAGAGGAGCTTGGTGGGCTACAGTTGGGACATGACGGAGCATGCATGCACGTCTCCTGAAAAGAAACAGTGATCGCAAACAGGAACAGCAGACAGGGTTAATGAAAGGACAGAGGAGTGGAATGGTTTGAGGACAGTGGCAAGGGACGGGTAGGACAGCCCTGTGGGGATGTATCTGGGAAGGTCTAACCAAAGGAGTAACTATCACAGAACCCAGGGGTGGGGCTATACTAAGAGGGCTGCCTGGGAGAAGCAGTGGCCACCAGTATGGCCAGCAGCCAACTCATGGTGACCTGCCAGGATGCGGAAGCTGGAGGAAGAAGCATCAAACAGGCTTTGACCCTCCCCCTCTGCTGTCCTATTGGACTCTCCAATGGTTAAACCCAACCAGAAGCAAGAGAGTAAGGGAGCTCCTTGTTCCTGTCCTTGGGCATCCATCTCTCAAGCCCCAGAGCAGGGTGGAGAAGTGTGGAACTTGGATCTGGAGGTGCAAATGGAAGAGACTGGAACGACTTGGGAGCAGACAGTCGCTGTGTTTTAAGAGGCATCATGGCAGTGCTTTGTATCACCACCTCCCTTACTCTTCTCAGCAGCCCTGGGAGGTGGGGACTCTATTATCCCCACTTTACAGATGAGTGAACTGAGACTGAGCCAGGCAAAGGGACACCCTCAGGATCACTCCCTTCCTTACGTGGTAGCAGCAGGAGTTGAACCTAGGAGCCTGGATTCCTTGAGGATGCTGTTGTATCATCTCTCAGGGAGAGAGAGAGAGACACTCATTGTACCGTCATCCTGGACCACAGCACGGTGTTGAGGCTTTGTTCAGTATTCGGGGGTCGGGCCCTGTCCTCAGCACTGTGGAGATTTGCTGGGCTGGCCTCAGGGGCACATAATGTAACCCTGAGCCCAGTGAAGGCAGGGAGCAGAGCCAAGAAGGCAGGCACGCGGGGTGGATGGGACGGGCGATGCAGACAGAGAAGAATGAAGCGCACATGGCTCAGAGGATACTGGGAGCGAGGAGACGGTCACTCCCCACAGAGACCGCAGGGCTTCCGCAGGGCAGAGCCTCCTGTCCACAGAGGTAGGGGAAGTGGGGAGGGAGCGGAGACGAGGAGTTCTTTTTGAGGGGCCTGTAGAACATGCAACCGGACTTGTCCAGCCAGCTTGTTGGACCGCTTGGGGCTTCGTGCAGGTTATTTAGCTTCTATTTCCCAAGAAACCAGGGCAGCAGGGTTGCTTTCCCTTTTTTCATTCATCCATGAATTCACAGAGAGGACAGCAAGGCCCTAGGGAGGCTGAAGCCAAAATACAGAAAGAACATTGGTCTCTGATCACTCAGGAGAAACCATCTAGGTACCAGGCACTCTTGTCTTGTTCTGCCTTGTGAGTGAGCAAGTCAGCTTCTTTTGTGTGGAGTCACCGATGTTTCAGGGCGTGCTGGTTAACTGGATACAATTAGCTCACCAATGTGTGGAGCTCCTCTGTGGGTCACATCCTCTTTCTAGGAAGACTCAGCAAGCTGGGAAGCTCAGGACTGCCTCCAGAGGGAGCCCTGGCTTCTAAGGGTGGCTCCTGCAGGCCAGACATCTTCCTCCAAGAAGCCGGCTTCAGCCAGGGTGAGGAGAGCCCAGGCTGAGAAGGCATCTGTCCTGCAGAGCTAGGGGCCTTCGAGGGAAGGGCTTCTCTCTGGGGATCCGTGCAGCTGAGTCCCTGTTCTGCAGAGAGCCGGCCGTGGCTGGGCCCCTGGGGCTCCAGCGATGACTCCTCTGGTTCTCACGGCAGGCTTTGGGGGACAGTGAGGGTCTGCAGAGGGCTTCCCAGGTGGTGCTTGCGGTAAAGAACCCGCCTCCCAATCCAGGAGCTGTAAGAGAATGCAGGTTCAATCCCTGGGTAGGGAAGACCCCCTGGAGGAGGGCATGGCAACCCACTCCAGTATTCTTGCCTGGAGAACCTCATGGCCAGGCTACAGCCCACAGGGTCACAAAGCAATGGACACGACTGAAGTGATTTAGCACGCACACTCACACCCACGCACCTGCAAGGGTCTGCAGAACTCAGCTGGCAGAACCTGATGTCCGATCCCCTCGCTTTCTTATTGTGTACGGATTGAAGCAGTTCTTACTGAGCTCAGAGTCCCCAGTGCCAGAGCCTCTTTTTTTTGATCTTAGTTTTTTTGGGGGGTGTATTTCTTTTTCCAAAATGAAGTCACTTTCCGCTGAGTGACTGAGACCCATCTTGCCTGCTCCCCCCCCACGGCGGGCCCCACCGCCTCTCTCCAGGAGCCCCAGAAGAACCAGTGGGGCAGCAGCCAGGACTTCCCAAACCATGGCCTAATTCAATGCTATTTGATATTCCTGCAAACCCAGGACCCACACGATGCTCTGGGACAGCTTGTTTGGAAAACACATTTTTAAGCCAAAATACAGAAAAAAACATTGGTCTCTGATCACTCAGGAGAAACCATCTAGGTACCAGGCACTCTTGTCTTGTTCTGCCTTGTGAGTGAGCAAGTCAGCTTCTTTTGTGTGGAGTCACCGATGTTTCAGGGCGTGCTGGTTAACTGGATACAATTAGCTCACCAATGTGTGGAGCTCCTCTGTGGGTCACATCCTCTTTCTAGGAAGACTCAGCAAGCTGGGAAGCTCAGGACTGCCTCCAGAGGGAGCCCTGGCTTCTAAGGGTGGCTCCTGCAGGCCAGACATCTTCCTCCAAGAAGCCGGCTTCAGCCAGGGTGAGGAGAGCCCAGGCTGAGAAGGCATCTGTCCTGCAGAGCTAGGGGCCTTCGAGGGAAGGGCTTCTCTCTGGGGATCCGTGCAGCTGAGTCCCTGTTCTGCAGAGAGCCGGCCATGGCTGGGCCCCTGGGGCTCCAGCGATGACTCCTCTGGTTCTCACGGCAGGCTTTGGGGGACAATGAGGGTCTGCAGAGGGCTTCCCAGGTGGTGCTTGTGGCAAAGAACCCGCCTCCCAATCCAGGAGCTGTAAGAGAATGCAGGTTCAATCCCTGGGTAGGGAAGACCCCCTGGAGGAGGGCATGGCAACCCACTCCAGTATTCTTGCCTGGAGAATCCCATGGCCAGGCTACAGCCCACAGGGTCACAAAGCAATGGACACGACTGAAGTGATTTAGCACGCACACTCACACCCACGCACCTGCAAGGGTCTGCAGAACTCAGCTGGCAGAACCTGATGTCCGATCCCCTCGCTTTCTTATTGAGCTCAGAGTCCCCAGTGGCAGAGCCTCTTTTTTTTTGATCTTAGTTTTTTTGGGGGGGTGTATTTCTTTTTCCAAAGTGAAGTCACTTTCCGCTGAGTGACTGAGACCCATCTTGCCTGCTCCCCCGCCACGGCGGGCCCCACCGCCTCTCTCCAGGAGCCCCAGAAGAACCAGTGGGGCAGCAGCCAGGACTTCCCAAACCATGGCCTAATTCAATGCTATTTGATATTCCTGCAAACCCAGGACCCACACGACGCGCTGGGACAGCTTGTTTGGAAAACACATTTCCGCCCCTTTGTACTGCAAGCCCGGGACCAAATGACATGCATGTCTTTTCTGCAGATCTGGAGTTGGCGAGTGCGCTGGAGGGAAGACAGCTTGAAGCCACGTAGCCACACTAAGAGTTTCTATGTCCATGAGGTGGCTGCTGTGACGTGGCCTGGCCACCTCACAGGGTAGATTGAGAGCTCGCCCAGGAAAACGTCTTTGTTAGGAATGCCAGGTTTAAGGAAGAGAAAAGCCTATGACTTGACCTGAAGGAATGGGGCTTCTTTTCCTCCCATTATCAGTTTCTCGGGTGGGGGGAGGTTTGGGGCACTGATAGGCTCCATGATGTCCTCAAGGCCTAAGGTCTGTCTCATTTCTCAGTCCCCTCTTTGTTCCCCTGGTGACTTTGGATCTCGTGCGATTGCTTCCTGGTCCCCCAATGGCTAGTAACTCTCTAGACCCCCACGTCTGCATCCAAGGCAGAAAGGAGGCAAGGCCAAGGCTTTGTTTACTTTAAATACGTATTTACTTATTTAAAATATTTACTTATGTGGTTGCCTCAGGTCTTAGTTACAGCACGCAAGATCGTTCCTCTAGGTGCAAAGGCTCTAGCTGTGGCTCAGAGGCTCCGTCGTTGTGGCACGTGGGCTTAGGTGCTCCCCAGCCTGTGGGATCTTAGTTCCCCGACCAGGGATTGAAGCTGTATCCCTTGCATTGGATGACGCATGCTTAACCACTGGGCCACCAGGGAAGTCCCAAGGCTTTCTTGGAAACTGGACTAGAGGAAGGAAGCACACGGGAGTGACAGCCGCTGGGTGGGCTGTGAGGAGCGTTGGTGAGAGAACCACAGGCCCGAAGGCAAGAAGAGCTGGAGCCCAGGCCTGGTTCTGCACTCAGGGCGTGCAATGTGTTGTGTTCTGTCCCTGCCTTCTCTGAGCCTGTTTACTTTGGTCTCTAGAGAGCTGAACTCCGTGATCTGCAGGGCACTTCTTTTGTCTGTAGTTCTAGTGACTGGATTTTGGCGACCTCAGAAAAAGCAGCCTCTCCCATCCAGAGGGGAAATGGAGTGGAGAAGGCCCGGCCCACCTTCTGGAGAAGAGAAGGCCTGGCCGCCTCTCCTCTCTGTGCCTGCCTGTGGCTGTATGGTACCAGCAGATTCATCTGCTCCAGGGTTCTCCCCCTGGGACCCAGTGAGCCGTGGTTGATCTCAGCTGAAGCTGCCTGTGTGCAGGGACTACCTGGGACAGGGGAGGCAGGGCACGCGGGGGCCCCAGGAGTGCTGGACTCTGGTCCTGTGATACTTGTGAACTGTTGGGTGACCTTGGGCCAGACTCTGGCCTTCTCTGTGCCTCAGCGTCCCATCTGTTCTACAAGGGAGCTGGACTTTACTGCTCTAAACTGCACGTGAGAGGTTAAGGAGGAAAAAGGAAAGGAAAGCCAAGGTCTAGATGCCTGGGTCTACAGGAAGCCCTGGAGGGGGAAGTGTAGTCAGGACTGTCGTGGAGAGAAGGAAGCCTCAGGGTTCTTAGAGCCTTAGAGAAGGTGCAGAGTCTCTGAGTCAGTTCTTGTTTCACACACATCCCAAAGTGTAGCCCGGAGATGGCTCTGCTCTCCCCAGAGCAGAGTTTAAGGATTCATTCTGAGAATACTTGGCCATGACCTGTCTCTACGTTTCCTGTCCCTTCTTTGTCCCACTCTCCTTCCCCGTCTCCCTCTCTCCCTTCCTTCCTTCCAGAAGCATTTATTGAGCAACTACTATGTACCAGCTGCTAAAGATAGAACAAGACCCAGTCCCTGCCTTCCTAGACCTGACAGTGATGGGGAGACAGGCACTGCGTAAGTGTTTAGTATCTGTATGCTGGATGTTAAAGCTGTGACTGCATAGGTAAGAACCAACAAACACAGCCAAGGAGAAGGAATCGGGAAAGGCTTCTGAGAGGCAGTGGCATGCAAGTGGAATCCTGAAGGATAAGGAAAGGCGAACCAGGAGTGGTAGACACTGGTGCACCCTCTCTAGATGCTATACGTAGGACTCGAATGGCCCACGACCGCCGTTCTCCAGAGATCCGCCAGCTGGAGGAGGCCCTTCCCCCGGAGATGCCTAAGGACTCCATGTTCCCACCACGACCCCCACGGGGGGACGACGCCCGTCGATGACTGGTGTGTGGGCACAGAGCCCCTGCAAGAGCAGCCTCCCTCTCCAGAGCCCCTCGTGGATCCGGCGAAGGACTGACTTCTGCAGAACCCACAGCTCTGCTAAGTTTCTTCCCCTGCCTCTGCTTCCGTCACCCTCTTACAGGGTTCTCCTGGGAACAAGTCCTCAAAAAGCCACTTATCTAAGAATCCCACGGCACTCTGTTTCTAGGGAGCTCATCCTGAGACATCAGGTGACCAGCACAGGGAACAGCTTATGTAAACCTTCTCGCTGACAGAGAGAATAGGAGGAGGCCAGGGGAGCTGTGGGCCTCCATTCAGGGCGGGCGGCTGGACCATGGAGTCAGGGCACAGGGTGGTGCCCCAAGGCTGCTGACCACCCTGCAAGGCCCAGAGTTTCCACTGCAGCTGTTCTCTGGGCCCGGGCCTCGTGAGGTGCCAGTGGGCATCCGTCTAGCGTTGTCCTTTTCTCCAGGAGTACACGCCAGCCCCGCTTTGAGAGATGGAGAGCAAGAAACAGATATCCAGGGGAAGTCACAGGTCTGCCTTGCTGACCGTAATGCACTGAGGGTTCTGCAGGCCTGGTGGATCGATAGCAATGCATAATCGAGAGTCTCGGCACAGCCTGCTTACGCAGCCGTGAACCTGAGGATGCTGCAGCCCCTGGCCTGCCTCAGAGTCCTTCTGACGTTAGCTGCCTGACTCCAAGACTTCTCTTCCTGTCTCTGCCCTCTCCACACTTGGGTAGAACAGCCTCCATCTAGTGGAGGAAACATACATACTCGACACGGCAGTGTGGGATGGTGGTTGAGAGCGCAGGCTCTGGAGTCAGACTGTATCAGCTAGCCATTGCCGCACGAATGCTGTGTAACAAAAAAAATTGATAAAATCTCATGGCTTATAGAAATAGGAATTCATTGAGCTAAGCCTCTCTGGGTGAACTGAAACAGCACCGCTGACTTTTAGCTGAGCTTGCTGGTGTATTTGTGGTTCATTTAGGAATTAACTGATCTAGGCTGGGGAGCTGGAGTAACTCTGCTTCACCTAAAGATCTGTGGAATTTGTTCCACTGGTCTGTTTTCTTTCTTAGTCCAGTGAGCTAGCCAGAGAATGTTCTCACAAGTACAGAAAATGGAAACATGAAACCACTTATGGCCTTGATTCGAAACTGGCACACTGTCCCTTCTGTCTCATGATCTTAGGCCTAAGAAAGTCACATGATTTAACCCAAAGGCAAGGATAGGGAAAGATACTCCACCGTTTTACTGAGAAGTTCAGTAAAGCCATGAGGAGGGTATGACAACCAACCCACTCCAGTGTTCTTGCCTGGAGAGTCCTGTGGACAGAGGAGCCTGGTAGGACGTGACCGAGGGAACTTAACACAGCACAGCACTGTAACGTCACATGACCAAGGATGAAAAATCAGTACCAGGCTGATGCAATCAGTCCCAGGCTGCTTCTTTGGAATTCCAGCTTTGTCGCTTGCTAGCTATGTGAAATTGAGCAAGTTACTAAACCTCTCTGAGCCTTAGTTTTCTCATTTATAAAAGAAAAATGCTAATGGTGGCTTCCTTTGGAGTGGTTGGTGAGTAATTGTTCTTAGCACCAAAAAGTCTGTAGTAGGGTAGTGTTAGTCGCTCATTTGTGTGAAAAATGGTGATTTCTTAGGAGGAGAATTTAGAATGACTTTCTTTTTTCTTTTCATTGTTTACCTTTTAACATTTCTTGTATTCCTTTTCAATGAGCAGGCAACTTTTTATTTTCAGCAAAACTAGAAGTTATTACATATTTTCTTTGTCATACCTAAGCTACTAATGAAGACAATAATAGCCATGGATGAACTGAGTGCCCAGTACATTCTAGATGAGTCTCTCCCAAAGAGGACTAAAAGTTGTAGAGTTCCAGTCCAGCCTGCTTCCTCTTTCCTTCCTTCATACCAAGTTTATGTTGCCGATGGTCTCTCATCATCATTATCTTATGGCCCCAAGACACGCCTCTGAAACAGCAGGTCAGAACTGTAATTGCTAACCCTGTCTGGAAGAAGGGTAAATTGCCTCCAAAAAGGTTAAGTCTCTGGGCTAAAGCCCCCAGCCAGAAGTCTCCAGATTTCCAACCCCGGCTTCCCAGGTTAGGACTATGAGGAAGTTCTGAATGCGAGGCCGAAGTTCCATCTGCAAAGTCCAGGACTTGGAACATCGGTCTTCGTCTTCCGCTAAAATCCCATTTGAGTTCAGCCTGATCCGAGACTGTCTACATGAGACTCCCATTCTCATGTTCAGAGAGGCTTTTATGAATAACAATCAGCACCGGGGGCATTTTTTTTAAAGTTGCTAGTATCAATTTTACAGAAATAAAATCTAATTGAATTCCTCCTTGCTTTTCCCCATTAACTTAATGCTATGGACTTTTAACGGATGTTTTAATTAGACGTTCCTAGTAATGGGAATAGGGCTCAATTTTCAAATGAGGGCCTAAGCTGCCAGTATTCCCATTTGGAGTTTTAATTACTGTGAGAAAATACTAACCAATTGCACCTGGTTACTGCCTGGGCTCTCGGTAGGCTGGTGAGGTCCCCACAGAGCAGGCGCGCATGGCCCCGAGGGTCTGGGTAAGATGAGAGCGGGACTGGACGGCAGGAAAGGCCAGGCCAGGACCTCTGGGGCAGGGGGTCTTGCGTCAGCTATTTCTCCATGGGGCGATGTCAGTGTGGATTCTGGTTCCAAGTCCTTCCCTGCATTTCTCTCTGATTTTTCTGAGGTTTGTGGAATCCTCAGTTGGCAAATGTATCAACTTGTTTTTGCTGTATAACAAAACACCCCCCAATGGCCTGACTTTGAAAGCAACCTCTTATTATCTCATAATTCTGCACGATGGCAATCTGGACTGAGCTTCACTGGGGATTTCTTCTGGTCTAGGCTGGATTTGGCTCATCCCGACTGGGCTTGCTCATGTCTCTGTGGTCAACTGGTGTACCAGCTGGGGCTGGCTGGATGACGACGTTCTTGGCTGGGATAACAGGGGCCTCTCTCCTGGTGGGTGCTCACCCCTGAACATGCTAGCCCAGACTGCAGGGTTTCAGGAGCTGCCAGAGAGCACGCACCCACGCGCGAATCTTCTCCAGTCTCTGCTTGGATCTCATTGGCCGCTGTCCCATTTGACCAAGGGCTTCCCTGGTGGCTCAGCCGTAAAGAATCTGCCTCCAATGCAGAAGACCTGGGTTCGATCCCTGGATTGGGAAGATCCCCTGGAGAAGGGAACAGCGACTCATGCCAGTATTCTTGCCTGGAGAATTCCATGGACCGAGGAGCCTGACAGACTGCAGTCCATGGAGGTGCAGAGTCAGATCCGACTGAACGACTTGCACTTTCACTTTCATGTGACCAAAGCAAGTCATGTGGAGAACACGACCCAAGGAGGAAGACTTTATAAGAGGCATAAATAAATAGGGGGAATCCTGCAATTAACCCACCATGGCAGGTTGGTGAAAAGCAGCTGAGACACTAAATCAGGAGTCCCATATACACCTGCCAGCAGCGTATGACATAAGAACAAATAAAGTAGGCCCGGCAGTAGGCGCTGAGGAGCCCTGGTGACCACACTCTGACTAAAGGGGCTCTCCCCTGCTCGGCCCCAGCAGATCATCACCAAGCAGGGACACCAGCCACCAGTGGCCAGAGCGTCTTCTGCTCTCTGCTGTAACCAGATATCTCTATTTTAATATAGAGTCTCTTCATCTTTGAAAGTTAGAAACACAATTTTTAAATGCTATGCAGCTATTAGAGAAAGGGAAAGAAAATTTAAACAGGGACTCTACAAAAGAGAAAATGCAAATAGCCAATAAACATATGAAACGTTTAGGTGGCCTCATCAGCCACCAAAGAAATAGAAATTAAACCCAGGATGAGGTGTAGTTCACACCAGAATCTCAGACCCTGCTATTTGGAAAGAAATCTGGGGCAAGAAATTATTGAGAAGAGTTGAAGATATGCAAAGACTGTATACAGAAATTCTACTCCCTGGCACATTGCAGAAGTGTGAGCTCATATTCACCAGGTGATATGATCAACAATGGGGGTGGCAGCATCGTACCAAAGAGAACAACATTGGAAACAACCCAGATGTCCACCAATAATGAACCTGATAAACACATTGTTGTGTAGCAACACAGTGGAGTACTATACAGCAAAGAGCATCACCAAGATATGCACCAGCATGACTGAACCTCACAGGTGTGATGCTGAGCAAAACAAACTAGACGCAAAAGAATGCATATGGTAAATTCTCTTTCTAGAAAGTTCAAAAAAGAGGTGCTATGCTGTGTTTAGTTGTTCAGTCATGTCTGACTCTTTGTAACCCCATGGACTGTAGCCTGCCAGGCTCCTCTGTCCATGGGATTCTGCAGGCAAGAGGACCGGAGTGGGTTGCCATGCCCTCCTCCAGGGAATCGTCCTAACCCAGGAATTGAACCCAGGTCTCCTGCATTGCAGGCAGATTGTTTACCAGCTGAGCTACCAGGGAAGCCCCTATATTTCCTTAAGTGTACATACGATATAAGCATTTTTCAAAGAGCTAAAACATCAGGGAAAAGCCTAGAGAGTGGAGACAAAGGAAGGGTGATGACGGGCTGGAAGCACCCCAGGGGTGGTCAGTTTTCTCTTTCTTGACCTGGGTGGTGGTTTCACGAGTTGGGCCTGTGGTGGGGCCCAGGTGAACAATTGTTCTGCTCCCGGGGGCCTCTGCCTGGGGTTACTTGGTGGGATCCCGTGGGAGGCTGGGCTAGTTGGGAGGAGCTAAGGTGTCTTTAGTCACATTTTATTTGATAGGGGGACTTACCTGGGCTCCTGTCCCTCCCACTGTGGTCTCTCTGGAAGAGTAGCTGGCATTCTCGCAGGGCTGCACAGGGCTCCAAGAGTGAGTGCACCCCAAGAAAGGAGGTGGGCACTGCTGGTCTTGGCAGGCCCGGGCTGGAAAACTCACACGTGTAAGGCTGGCTCTTCATTCCCCCAGTCCCGGCGCGCTCAGGTTCTAGGAGGGGACCATGGCCCGCCTCTCCATGAGAGGATGCCGAAGGATCTTTGGCCACCTTTAGTCTGCCATACTACAATTACACTATGATTATTATTAGTATTGCTCTTATTGGTATGTATTAATGATTGTTATTGTCCCAGGGTTTGAAGTTTGAAGGAGCAGCCCTGAAAACCGGCTGCCTTCTTCATCTGCAAGGGTGCGTCCTGATTCCTGCCCATCCCTCCTTGTGACTGTCAGAGAGGGAGAGGAGCAGGTCTGTGGGAGGCTTGTGCCCCCGAGGACTCAGCCCTTTTCTCTCCCACCCTCCCTGTGCCCCCGCTTCCAGAGCCGCCTCCCCCTTTCCCACCCCCGCACCCCATGCTTTTGCAAAAAGAGGTGCTATGGTTTAGTTGTTCAGTCATGTCTGACTCTTTGTAACCCCATGGACTGTAGCCTGCCAGGCTCCTCTGTCCATGGGATTCTGCAGGCAAGAGGACCGGAGTGGGTTGCCATGCCCTCCTCCAGGGAATCGTCCTAACCCAGGAATTGAACCCAGGTCTCCTGCATTGCAGGCAGATTGTTTACCAGCTGAGCTACCAGGGAAGCCCCTATATTTCCTTAAGTGTACATACGATATAAGCATTTTTCAAAGAGCTAAAACATCAGGGAAAAGCCTAGAGAGTGGAGACAAAGGAAGGGTGATGACGGGCTGGAAGCACCCCAGGGGTGGTCAGTTTTCTCTTTCTTGACCTGGGTGGTGGTTTCACGAGTTGGGCCTGTGGTGGGGCCCAGGTGAACAATTGTTCTGCTCCCGGGGGCCTCTGCCTGGGGTTACTTGGTGGGATCCCGTGGGAGGCTGGGCTAGTTGGGAGGAGCTAAGGTGTCTTTAGTCACATTTTATTTGATAGGGGGACTTACCTGGGCTCCTGTCCCTCCCACTGTGGTCTCTCTGGAAGAGTAGCTGGCATTCTCGCAGGGCTGCACAGGGCTCCAAGAGTGAGTGCACCCCAAGAAAGGAGGTGGGCACTGCTGGTCTTGGCAGGCCCGGGCTGGAAAACTCACACGTGTAAGGCTGGCTCTTCATTCCCCCAGTCCCGGCGCGCTCAGGTTCTAGGAGGGGACCATGGCCCGCCTCTCCATGAGAGGATGCCGAAGGATCTTTGGCCACCTTTAGTCTGCCATACTACAATTACACTATGATTATTATTAGTATTGCTCTTATTGGTATGTATTAATGATTGTTATTGTCCCAGGGTTTGAAGTTTGAAGGAGCAGCCCTGAAAACCGGCTGCCTTCTTCATCTGCAAGGGTGCGTCCTGATTCCTGCCCATCCCTCCTTGTGACTGTCAGAGAGGGAGAGGAGCAGGTCTGTGGGAGGCTTGTGCCCCCGAGGACTCAGCCCTTTTCTCTCCCACCCTCCCTGTGCCCCCGCTTCCAGAGCCGCCTCCCCCTTTCCCACCCCCGCACCCCATGCTTTGGGGGCCCTGGCCTGACCCCACGCGCTGTCTCCAGGGCAGCAGGGCATGAGTCCTGTAATGCGTCTTCCAAAGGCCCCGCAGCCAAGAGGAGGCGTCACAGCTGCCCTCTGTCCACCCCAGGAGTCACCGTCCCACTGCCTATTTTATTTGTCCCATAGCTTTTCATAGAGTGGCCGCTTAATACGGAGAGGATAGGCCTGCCCTCTGGAGCGGAAACCTCAGGGCTCAAATCGTAGTTCTGCCAGGTCCGGACTGTGTGGCCTTGAGCAGGCTGTTCAGTGTCTCAGAGCCTCAGTCTGCTCGTCTGTCCAGCGGGGACACGAATGACGCTCTGTTCCTGCTGGGGGCAAATAGATGTAGTGAATTACCATAAAAAATCACCAAGAGCAGCGCCCGCTGTAAGGACGGGGTAAATGTTTACCCTTATTTTTATTATTGCCAAGTGAGAATGTGCCTAGTAAGAATTGCAGAGAAGAGCAAGCAGTGAGAAGTCTGTCTGCCCACTATTGTGTATTTTCTGCCTTTCTCTTCAGAGGCAGCCTTTGCTGGTAGTTTCTTGGCTATGCTGCTAGAAATGTTCATCTAAGCATATGTGTGTGTGTTTGTGTTTGTGAGAGAGATTTTTAAAATCGTGTATCTATCAGTATACATACACACACGTAGACTTGCAGAATATGGAATACTTTTAGACACTTGTCTATACTTTCTTTCCTTAACTGTCCCGCGCTCAGGTTCTAGGAGGGGACCATGGCCCGCCTCTCCATGAGAGGATGCCGAAGGATCTTTGGCCACCTTTAGTCTGCCATACTACAATTACACTATGATTATTATTAGTATTGCTCTTATTGGTATGTATTAATGATTGTTATTGTCCCAGGGTTTGAAGTTTGAAGGAGCAGCCCTGAAAACCGGCTGCCTTCTTCATCTGCAAGGGTGCGTCCTGATTCCTGCCCATCCCTCCTTGTGACTGTCAGAGAGGGAGAGGAGCAGGTCTGTGGGAGGCTTGTGCCCCCGAGGACTCAGCCCTTTTCTCTCCCACCCTCCCTGTGCCCCCGCTTCCAGAGCCGCCTCCCCCTTTCCCACCCCCGCACCCCATGCTTTGGGGGCCCTGGCCTGACCCCACGCGCTGTCTCCAGGGCAGCAGGGCATGAGTCCTGTAATGCGTCTTCCAAAGGCCCCGCAGCCAAGAGGAGGCGTCACAGCTGCCCCCTGTCCACCCCAGGAGTCACCGTCCCACTGCCTATTTTATTTGTCCCATAGCTTTTCATAGAGTGGCCGCTTAATACGGAGAGGATAGGCCTGCCCTCTGGAGCGGAAACCTCAGGGCTCAAATCGTAGTTCTGCCAGGTCCGGACTGTGTGGCCTTGAGCAGGCTGTTCAGTGTCTCAGAGCCTCAGTCTACTCGTCTGTCCAGCGGGGACACGAATGACGCTCTGTTCCTGCTGGGGGCAAATAGATGTAGTGAATTACCATAAAAAATCACCAAGAGCAGCGCCCGCTGTAAGGACGGGGTAAATGTTTACCCTTATTTTTATTATTGCCAAGTGAGAATGTGCCTAGTAAGAATTGCAGAGAAGAGCAAGCAGTGAGAAGTCTGTCTGCCCACTATTGTGTATTTTCTGCCTTTCTCCCCAGAGGCAGCCTTTGCTGGTAGTTTCTTGGCTATGCTGCTAGAAATGTTCATCTAAGCATATGTGTGTGTGTTTGTGTTTGTGAGAGAGATTTTTAAAATCGTGTATCTATCAGTATACATACACACACGTAGACTTGCAGAATATGGAATACTTTTAGACACTTGTCTATACTTTCTTTCCTTAACTCAGTATCAAGAAGATTTTTACCAGAACCATCTGGATTCAAGGACTTAGAGCGCTAATGATAGAACTTCAGGATATTCAGGCCCTTAGGGAAGAAATTCATGAAAGAAAGCATCCTTGAGGAGGTACTCCCAAACCCTACCAGGTAGGTAGTTCCTGAACCTGCTTCCGGCTCTTAAAGGGTTTTGTCTCAAATTGGCAGTGTAACCTCGGAAAGGCCCTTCTCTTTGGCCTCAGTTTTCCCATCTGTTCAATGGGTACGGGATAGGCTCACACCAGACACATCTGGAGCAGGACACTCCAGGGTTTCAAGGGTACAAAAAGACTCTGCCTTGGCCAGGACTCAGGGACTTCAGGGTGCCAGCCTTCTTGTGCAGCCTAAGAGGTGTCTGGCCCGGTTTCACACAGCCTCTGTGAAGGGGCTGGGGACGTGTGTCACTGAGGCGTGGTGAATCGGGTAACGAGGCCAGAGCGGGAACAAGGCAAATGTCCTGGGACCGCCTGAACCGAACCCGGGGCATCTGGAGACGCCAGACGGGCGGCCTTGGTTTGTGTTGGACGCCTCGCAGCCCACCCGTGGTAACCGAACCGGCTGTTGTTTGTTTGTCTAAATAGGAAGACAGAGGCTCAGGGCTGCCCGGGATGGCTCCACAAACAGCCCGCGGCCAGAGCGGGAGGCTGGGGGTCGCGTCGGGCAGCCAGAGGCCTCCGCAGCTGAAGAGCGGGGGGTGCTGGAGGCCAGGCCAGCCGAGCCCACGAGGGGAGAGTGATGGGCAGGCAGGACCGGGGGAGAAAGGGTGGCCATGCCGCACGCCCTGTGTAGAAGCAGGAGGAAGGACGGGCGATTCTGGACTGACCCAGAGCGAGGCCTGTGCTGGTCTGCCCGCCCTCCGCCCCGGCTCCGCCCTGCAGCCTCCGACTTCATCCCCGGGGCTGCAGACCTGGGGCCTGGCCACCGTGGGCTGCCCGCTCCCCACCCATCCAATGCACATCCGTGTCAAAGGGGCCATTGATCTCTCCCTTCTGCTGCAGAGGGGGCAGTGGCCAGTTAATCAGGGCCTCCCCTGGTCAGCAGAGGGAGCGGAGCGTTCCAGCTCACTCCCAGGCTGGGAAAGCTGGACAGCTATCCAGAGGCCTCCTTGACCCTCAGGTCCCCAAGGCCTTGCTTCCTCTCTAGCTCTGGGTGGCCAGGCTGTGGGTGGCGGTGGATGGCAGCGGGGAAGGAGCCGTAGTCCCAAATTCGGAATTAGAGGAATGTTTGTGTGTGTGTAAGAGAAGGCAATACTGATCTAGATTGTATAGATGTGGTGTAAGTTTGGAGCTGAATGGGCTTGCCCTGTGTCTCAGTGGTAAAGAATCCACCTACAGTGCGCAGGGTCAAGGGTTAAGGTCAACTCTTTGGCCAGGACTCAGGGACTTCAGGGTGCCAGCCTTCTTGTGCAGCCTAAGAGGTGTCTGGCCCGGTTTCACACAGCCTCTGTGAAGGGGCTGGGGACGTGTGTCACTGAGGCGTGGTGAATCGGGTAACGAGGCCAGAGCGGGAACAAGGCAAATGTCCTGGGACCGCCTGAACCGAACCCAGGGCATCTGGAGACGCCAGACGGCGGCCTTGGTTTGTGTTGGACGCCTCGCAGCCCACCCGTGGTAACCGAACCGGCTGTTGTTTGTTTGTCTAAATAGGAAGACAGAGGCTCAGGGCTGCCCGGGATGGCTCCACAAACAGCCCGCGGCCAGGCGGGAGGCTGGGGGTCGCGTCGGGCAGCCAGAGGCCTCCGCAGCTGAAGAGCGGGGGGTGCTGGAGGCCAGGCCAGCCGAGCCCACGAGGGGAGAGTGATGGGCAGGCAGGACCGGGGGAGAAAGGGTGGCCATGCCGCACGCCCTGTGTAGAAGCAGGAGGAAGGACGGGCGATTCTGGACTGACCCAGAGCGAGGCCTGTGCTGGTCTGCCCGCCCTCCGCCCCGGCTCCGCCCTGCAGCCTCCGACTTCATCCCCGGGGCTGCAGACCTGGGGCCTGGCCACCGTGGGCTGCCCGCTCCCCACCCATCCAATGCACATCCGTGTCAAAGGGGCCATTGATCTCTCCCTTCTGCTGCAGAGGGGGCAGTGGCCAGTTAATCAGGGCCTCCCCTGGTCAGCAGAGGGAGCGGAGCGTTCCAGCTCACTCCCAGGCTGGGAAAGCTGGACAGCTATCCAGAGGCCTCCTTGACCCTCAGGTCCCCAAGGCCTTGCTTCCTCTCTAGCTCTGGGTGGCCAGGCTGCGGGTGGCGGTGGATGGCAGCGGGGAAGGAGCCGTAGTCCCAAATTCGGAATTAGAGGAATGTTTGTGTGTGTGTAAGAGAAGGCAATACTGATCTAGATTGTATAGATGTGGTGTAAGTTTGGAGCTGAATGGGCTTGCCCTGTGTCTCAGTGGTAAAGAATCCACCTACAGTGCGGGAGACACGGGTTCAATCCTTGGGTCGGGAAGATCCCCTGGAGGAGAGCGTGGCACCCCACTCCAGTGTTCTTGCCTGGAGAATCCCATGGACAGAAGAGCCTGGTGGGCTACAGCCCATAGGGTTGTAAAGGGTCAGACATGCCTGAAGCAACTAAACACTCATGCACGCGTGCACAGAACTGCACCATATGAAAGTGCCATCTTCACAGCTCAAAAACGGCCCAATACTGTCAATCTCAGTATGATTCAACGTAGCAGTTAGTGTGACCGATGTAATGTTGCCATAGATACAGATGCATATACACATACGCACAGATACATAGATACGTTGCTGTTGTTTCGTTGCTAAGTTGTGTCCACCTCTTTTGCAGGAGAGGGGTGGTTCCCTCAAGGAAATGGGGTTGCTCTTTCCAGCAGGAGGGTGCAAGGATGCTGGGTAGTCAGACCAATTCATGTGCACCACACACGTGGAATAGAATCATATACAAATACATTTTCCTTAAACAATATATGGTCAAAGTGTCAGGAGCTTGGAGAGGCACAGATGCTAAGCACCTACCCCAAAGCCAGCTTTATAGTGATTTTATGGCTTAATCGTCAAACAGGTTTACAAGCTCTACCCTGTGGTTTTGCCTTTATGTCCTTCTTATGCAACGCCCCCAACCCCACCCCGTGGGCCACCTCGAAACATCCAATTACCCAGCAGACACGTTTCCTCTGGAAAACACGAGCTGACTTCAGATCCCGACAAGGCCGAAGGCTCAGGCAAGAGACCTGGGCCTCCAAGGTTTTGACGAGGGAAATGGCACCAAATCCCATCTGTCACCAAACAGGTAATCCCGGCCACCGTGGGGAACTTGGGATCCAGTTCTGCCTTCCTACTTCCTCTCTCTGATCCCTGGTGGGCCCGCCTCCGGGAAGAGCTCTGATCTCAGTTAACAGACACTCCTGGTTCCCACTACCCGCCTCCTGAACGGATCCTCTAGAGGCTCACCCCTCATGGTATAGATGGGGTGTAAGTTTGGAGCTGAATGGGCTTGCCCTGTGTCTCAGTGGTAAAGAATCCACCTACAGTGCGGGAGACACGGGTTCAATCCTTGGGTCGGGAAGATCCCCTGGAGGAGAGCGTGGCACCCCACTCCAGTGTTCTTGCCTGGAGAATCCCATGGACAGAAGAGCCTGGTGGGCTACAGCCCATAGGGTTGTAAAGGGTCAGACATGCCTGAAGCAACTAAACACTCATGCACGCGTGCACAGAACTGCACCATATGAAAGTGCCATCTTCACAGCTCAAAAACGGCCCAATACTGTCAATCTCAGTATGATTCAACGTAGCAGTTAGTGTGACCGATGTAATGTTGCCATAGATACAGATGCATATACACATACGCACAGATACATAGATACGTTGCTGTTGTTTCGTTGCTAAGTTGTGTCCACCTCTTTTGCAGGAGAGGGGTGGTTCCCTCAAGGAAATGGGGTTGCTCTTTCCAGCAGGAGGGTGCAAGGATGCTGGGTAGTCAGACCAATTCATGTGCACCACACACGTGGAATAGAATCATATACAAATACATTTTCCTTAAACAATATATGGTCAAAGTGTCAGGAGCTTGGAGAGGCACAGATGCTAAGCACCTACCCCAAAGCCAGCTTTATAGTGATTTTATGGCTTAATCGTCAAACAGGTTTACAAGCTCTACCCTGTGGTTTTGCCTTTATGTCCTTCTTATGCAACGCCCCCAACCCCACCCCGTGGGCCACCTCGAAACATCCAATTACCCAGCAGACACGTTTCCTCTGGAAAACACGAGCTGACTTCAGATCCCGACAAGGCCGAAGGCTCAGGCAAGAGACCTGGGCCTCCAAGGTTTTGACGAGGGAAATGGCACCAAATCCCATCTGTCACCAAACAGGTAATCCCGGCCACCGTGGGGAACTTGGGATCCAGTTCTGCCTTCCTACTTCCTCTCTCTGATCCCTGGTGGGCCCGCCTCCGGGAAGAGCTCTGATCTCAGTTAACAGACACTCCTGGTTCCCACTACCCGTCTCCTGAACGTAGCACCCTGACTTCCTGCTAGAGGCTCACCCCTCTCCCTCATGGGCGTCGTCTGGGTGGGACGACAGACTCCTGAGGGGTCCCAGGCCGTGTGGAAGCCACAGGCCAGGTTCACTTCCTCTCCTCTCCACTCCATGCCAGTGGCCAGTGGTCTGTCAGGCGCAAGCTCTAGGTGTGCCCAGCCAGGAGGTGACTGGTCAGTTCGTTTATGGGAGTTTGTTTATAGAAACAGTGACACAGGCTGAAGACATGGAAGGCTCGCCTCCTGACCAGGTCATTCCGACTGTGAGCCCTCTTCTGGCCGTTCTCCAGGCTCCCCTACCATATCTCAAGGGGGCGATTCCTGCAGGTCCCGCCCAGAAATTTCCTAATGCGAATTTCTTTCTGTTGCTTACACCCCAAGGGCCTAAACCAGTCAGTGCTCTCAGGACCCTTTCGATTCTAAAGTTGGGTGAGAGAATGGCAATGACAGAGACCCGCTCTGGAATACCGAAGCCGCTCTTCAGCCACGTTGCACCGCCGGGTTGATTTCCCAGCCTCCCTTGCAGTTAGGCGAGAGCACGTGACTAAGTTCTGGCCAATGGGATGTGAGCATCCTCGTGCGTGCATCCCCTACCGGCCCCGCCCACAGAGCTTCAGTGCAGTTCTCCACCCGAAGGGCTCAGAGGCCTTAGAGACTGGCAGGGCCACCAGCTGGAGGGACGTTCCTCATCCTCACTTCATGCCACCATTTGGACTTCACGCAGGTGACAAATGGAGCGTCATGGTCTCAAGTCATAGAGACTCTAAGCACACATACAGTGATGCTCCAAGTAAAGGAAGCCTCCGGAATAGCAATAGAGACACCGAGAAGGGATCACCAGCTGCTGCTTCCCTCGTTGGCCAGAGTGGCAAGCTTCCCTGGACCAGGGGCCAGGCCACATCTCCTGTAACACAGAAAAGGCTTGGTGGGGAAAGAGAGGCAGCCTAAGATGGATCATACAGGAGCTGCTCCCTTATTATAACCTGCAGTTACGTGAAGAGTGAGTTTCCATCAGGGACCCAGGGATTTTGCAGCGACTTCCGGATGTTCTGGAGTCTTCCCCTCAGAGTTCACTGGGCTGGGCTCCTTTTCCCAGAGCACTCTGGGAAGATCCTTCCCCAAGCAGAGGAGCAGATGTTGATTTGCATATATGCATGTTTTGGGCCTCTGATGAGATTAGGAGGTGCATATTTAATCAAAGCCTCCAGCGAGGCTGGGCCCTGGGAGGCAGACTCCACTCCATGCCAGTGGCCAGTGGTCTGTCAGGCGCAAGCTCTAGGTGTGCCCAGCCAGGAGGTGACTGGTCAGTTCGTTTATGGGAGTTTGTTTATAGAAACAGTGACACAGGCTGAAGACATGGAAGGCTCGCCTCCTGACCAGGTCATTCCGACTGTGAGCCCTCTTCTGGCCGTTCTCCAGGCTCCCCTACCATATCTCAAGGGGGCGATTCCTGCAGGTCCCGCCCAGAAATTTCCTAATGCGAATTTCTTTCTGTTGCTTACACCCCAAGGGCCTAAACCAGTCAGTGCTCTCAGGACCCTTTCGATTCTAAAGTTGGGTGAGAGAATGGCAATGACAGAGACCCGCTCTGGAATACCGAAGCCGCTCTTCAGCCACGTTGCACCGCCGGGTTGATTTCCCAGCCTCCCTTGCAGTTAGGCGAGAGCACGTGACTAAGTTCTGGCCAATGGGATGTGAGCATCCTCGTGCGTGCATCCCCTACCGGCCCCGCCCACAGAGCTTCTGTGCAGTTCTCCACCCGAAGGGCTCAGAGGCCTTAGAGACTGGCAGGGCCACCAGCTGGAGGGACGTTCCTCATCCTCACTTCATGCCACCATTTGGACTTCACGCAGGTGACAAATGGAGCGTCATGGTCTCAAGTCATAGAGACTCTAAGCACACATACAGTGATGCTCCAAGTAAAGGAAGCCTCCGGAATAGCAATAGAGACACCGAGAAGGGATCACCAGCTGCTGCTTCCCTCGTTGGCCAGAGTGGCAAGCTTCCCTGGACCAGGGGCCAGGCCACATCTCCTGTAACACAGAAAAGGCTTGGTGGGGAAAGAGAGGCAGCCTGAGATGGATCATACAGGAGCTGCTCCCTTATTATAACCTGCAGTTACGTGAAGAGTGAGTTTCCATCAGGGACCCAGGGATTTTGCAGCGACTTCCGGATGTTCTGGAGTCTTCCCCTCAGAGTTCACTGGGCTGGGCTCCTTTTCCCAGAGCACTCTGGGAAGATCCTTCCCCAAGCAGAGGAGCAGATGTTGATTTGCATATATGCATGTTTTGGGCCTCTGATGAGATTAGGAGGTGCATATTTAATCAAAGCCTCCAGCGAGGCTGGGCCCTGGGAGGCAGACTCAAGGGGGGGAAAGGAAATGTCACAGCAAAGAGGGGGTGGGGGTGGGAGAGAGAGACTCTCAGAGCCAAGCCTTGTTTATAAAATTGGAGAGCGGCTTCAGGGGCTCTGTGGCTGACGAACAGGGCTGGAGATGGAGGCAGACCTGGAAGTAAGGTCATGTGCCCCAGCCCCTGCTTGAGCTGCCTGTAAACATTTGGCTTCTCCTTGAGGCTTAGTTCACCCTATGAATTGAAGGGTTGGAGTGATGCCGTTGGACCTACCAACGAAGGAGCTGCAGATCCAAGAACAAGGGGTCAAGGGTTCTCTCTGAGAGGGGAAACGCCCTTTCCCATCAAGATGTCCAGCTTAGATAGAGGCCAGTTGGTGGCTTAAGACGGTGAAGAATCCACCTGCCATGCAGGAGACCTGGGTTTGATCCCTGGGTTGGGAAGACACCCTGGAGGAGGGAATGGCAACCCACTGCACTTGCCTGGAGAGTCCCATGAACAGAAGAACCTGGTGGGCTAGAGTCCATGGGGTTGCAGAGTTGGACATGACTGAGCACAGCACCCTGGGTGTGAGGTTGCAGAGTCACACGTGACTGAGCACAGCACCCTGAGTGTGAGGTTGCAGAGTCAGACATGACTGAGCACAGCACCCTGGGGGTGAAAATGGTCATAGCTCTTCTGGTCAATAGGGATTCCTTGCTGTTTTTGGAGAAGGATGTTTAGAAATGATCCCAGGGTGACGTCTGTGCTCCTTGAGGTGTCTAAGCCCCCAAGTGGAATGCCTTTAAGACTTTATAAAGGATATGAGACATGTGTACATGTGTTCCTTGCACACATCAAGCGTTTTGCTCCCTCTGAACCTTTGCACTGGCTGTTCACTCCGCCTTGTGAGTTTCCATCAGGGACCCAGGGATTTTGCAGCGACTTCCGGATGTTCTGGAGTCTTCCCCTCAGAGTTCACTGGGCTGGGCTCCTTTTCCCAGAGCACTCTGGGAAGATCCTTCCCCAAGCAGAGGAGCAGATGTTGATTTGCATATATGCATGTTTTGGGCCTCTGATGAGATTAGGAGGTGCATATTTAATCAAAGCCTCCAGCGAGGCTGGGCCCTGGGAGGCAGACTCAAGGGGGGGAAAGGAAATGTCACAGCAAAGAGGGTGTGGGCCTGGGAGAGAGAGACTCTCAGAGCCAAGCCTTGTTTATAAAATTGGAGAGCGGCTTCAGGGGCTCTGTGGCTGACGAACAGGGCTGGAGATGGAGGCAGACCTGGAAGTAAGGTCATGTGCCCCAGCCCCTGCTTGAGCTGCCTGTAAACATTTGGCTTCTCCTTGAGGCTTAGTTCACCCTATGAATTGAAGGGTTGGAGTGATGCCGTTGGACCTACCAACGAAGGAGCTGCAGATCCAAGAACAAGGGGTCAAGGGTTCTCTCTGAGAGGGAAGCGCCCTTTCCCATCAAGATGTCCAGCTTAGATAGAGGCCAGTTGGTGGCTTAAGACGGTGAAGAATCCACCTGCCATGCAGGAGACCTGGGTTTGATCCCTGGGTTGGGAAGACACCCTGGAGGAGGGAATGGCAACCCACTGCACTTGCCTGGAGAGTCCCATGAACAGAAGAACCTGGTGGGCTAGAGTCCATGGGGTTGCAGAGTTGGACATGACTGAGCACAGCACCCTGGGTGTGAGGTTGCAGAGTCACACGTGACTGAGCACAGCACCCTGAGTGTGAGGTTGCAGAGTCAGACATGACTGAGCACAGCACCCTGGGGGTGAAAATGGTCATAGCTCTTCTGGTCAATAGGGATTCCTTGCTGTTTTTGGAGAAGGATGTTTAGAAATGATCCCAGGGTGACGTCTGTGCTCCTTGAGGTGTCTAAGCCCCCAAGTGGAATGCCTTTAAGACTTTATAAAGGATATGAGACATGTGTACATGTGTTCCTTGCACACATCAAGCGTTTTGCTCCCTCTGAACCTTTGCACTGGCTGTTCACTCCGCCTTAAATGCTAGTCCCTTGTCATTTACCCCTCCGTTTCATTCACGTTTCTCCCAAAAGGTGATCTCTTTGAATGGTGGTAACATGTGAGGAGGCATTCTGAACCTGGCTTCCCACACCGTCCCGGTTTCAATACCTTTTCTCCGTGACTCTCTCCCCTACCCCAGGGTTTCTTAGTGTCCGAACTGTTGTGACTTTGCGCTGGAGAATTCTTCCCTTTGCACAGGGGAGGCTGTCCTGTGCATTTTAGAATGTTTAGCAGCATTTCTTGGGTCTGCCCATTAGACCCAGGAGCATCTACCCTCCGAAGGTTATGACGATTCCTTCTTCAGGGGATCTTCCCAACTCAGGGATCGAACCTGTGTATCTTAGTCTCCCATGTTGGCCGGTAGGTTCTTTACCACTAGCACCACCTCGGAAGGCCAGTAAGTCTCCAGACATCATCAAATGTGTCCTGGAGACAAAGTCTTCCTAGTTGAAAACCCCTAGTCCAACCTGTTTTCTTTTTCTTTCTAGGACTTGGCACTACCTGAAATATATTTTGCATTTGTTTATAATCCATTTCCGCCCCTGGAATGTGAGGTCTGCTCGGCCAGGGACCCTGTTCTGCCTTGTTCTCCAGGGTGGCCCCAGGCTCAGAGCAGCACCTCACATGTCAAGGAGCCCAATGAGTGCTTTTTGAATAAATAAGCAAGTGAGAAAAAAAAAGAAAAAGCAGCTTCAGCGAGAGTGTGGCAGGATGCCTTTAATGTCCATGTGCAGCGTGTAGTGAGCGCAGAGAGCTGTGTTCTTGTGGCAGCTGGTGCAAAAGCCTTCCAGGGAGGCCAACCTCTACCTGAACGGCACCGTTCTTCACAAATCCACTCTCAGCAAAACGCCCTTCCAAGGAGACCTGGGCCAAAACCTCTACCTGACCACATTCAAAACACCTGGGGTTCACTCCGCCTTGTTTTGGAGAAGGATGTTTAGAAATGATCCCAGGGTGACGTCTGTGCTCCTTGAGGTGTCTAAGCCCCAAGTGGAATGCCTTTAAGACTTTATAAAGGATATGAGACATGTGTACATGTGTTCCTTGCACACATCAAGCGTTTTGCTCCCTCTGAACCTTTGCACTGGCTGTTCACTCCGCCTTAAATGCTAGTCCCTTGTCATTTACCCCTCCGTTTCATTCACGTTTCTCCCAAAAGGTGATCTCTTTGAATGGTGGTAACATGTGAGGAGGCATTCTGAACCTGGCTTCCCACACCGTCCCGGTTTCAATACCTTTTCTCCGTGACTCTCTCCCCTACCCCAGGGTTTCTTAGTGTCCGAACTGTTGTGACTTTGCGCTGGAGAATTCTTCCCTTTGCACAGGGGAGGCTGTCCTGTGCATTTTAGAATGTTTAGCAGCATTTCTTGGGTCTGCCCATTAGACCCAGGAGCATCTACCCTCCGAAGGTTATGACGATTCCTTCTTCAGGGGATCTTCCCAACTCAGGGATCGAACCTGTGTATCTTAGTCTCCCATGTTGGCCGGTAGGTTCTTTACCACTAGCACCACCTCGGAAGGCCAGTAAGTCTCCAGACATCATCAAATGTGTCCTGGAGACAAAGTCTTCCTAGTTGAAAACCCCTAGTCCAACCTGTTTTCTTTTTCTTTCTAGGACTTGGCACTACCTGAAATATATTTTGCATTTGTTTATAATCCATTTCCGCCCCTGGAATGTGAGGTCTGCTCGGCCAGGGACCCTGTTCTGCCTTGTTCTCCAGGGTGGCCCCAGGCTCAGAGCAGCACCTCACATGTCAAGGAGCCCAATGAGTGCTTTTTGAATAAATAAGCAAGTGAGAAAAAAAAAGAAAAAGCAGCTTCAGCGAGAGTGTGGCAGGATGCCTTTAATGTCCATGTGCACGCGTGTAGTGAGACGCAGAGAGCTGTGTTCTTGTGGCAGCTGGTGCAAAAAGCCTTCCAGGGAGAGGCCAACCTCTACCTGAACGGCACCGTTCTTCACAAATCCACTCTCAGCAAAACGTCCCTGTGACTTCTCAAGGTCAGCTCTCACCTGGGCTTCTGAAGGGGGTTGAAATTGCTCTGTGTGAGACAGATACAGAAAACTGCCAGCTCTGACCACATTCAGAATAAAAACTACTGTGTGTGGAATGAAATGCAGAGATCCTGCAGGACCTCCATCCCATACGTCTCTGCACTTCATCATCTTTATTCTCCCCATTGTGAGCTCTGCTCCTGCCACACTGGCCTCCTTGGTATTCCCGTAACACGGCAAGCATGTGCTGCCATGGGGCCTTTGCATGTACTGTTGCCTCTCCCTGGAGCAGTCTTAAACTTCTTCTGTGGCTTGTATCCTTCCCAGCTCCTTCAAGTGTCTTCTCCGAAGTGGCCTTTTTGGGGAGACCTTCCCTGTTCATTTATTGAATGCTATGTTGACTGTCTTTCCCAAGAGAGAGCCAGCTGTTCCAGGCAGGAGCTCTTGATGGTTTCTTTCCTCTGCTACATGGTTTTCCTTCTCTCCGTGTGGGTGTACATGAGTGTGATTTCCTTAACCACGTAACATCAGGGTGGGAAAAAATGGCTGGCACACAGGTGGCCCTTAAGGCCGGCTTCCCCGAGTCAGACCCTGCTATGGAGTCAGGTGAAAGTGATGGACTTCCCTGGTGACCCCGTTAAGAATTTGTCTTCCAGGGCTTCCCCTGGTGGTCCAGTGGGTAAGGACACCACCTTGCAGTGCAAGGGGTGCCAGTTCAATCCCTGGCCTGGGAAGATCCCACGTGCTGCGGAGCGGCTGGACTGATGTGTCCAATCACCGAGCCGGAGCTCTGGAGCGCTTGCACCCAGAGCCGGTGCTCTGCAACAACAGACGCCACCGCCATGGGAGGCCCGCAGGAGCCAAAGAACAAAGACGGATGAAAATGAAGAAATGAAAGACCAATAGAAGTGGCCCGCCCTCTCCCCTCCCTCCCCAACCCGAGTCCCGCCCAAAATAAATAAATAAATAAATCTTTAGAAAAAAAGAATTTGTCTTCCAATGCAGGGGACACGGGTTCGAGGCCTGGTCCAGGAACTAAGATGCCGCATGCAAGTAAGCCCGTGTGCCACCACAAGAGAGCCTGCGTGTCACAACTACTGAAACTGTGCACCCCAACAATGGATCCCACCAAATAAATGAATATTTTTAAAAAATGACCTCATGTCATGCCACCACACCTTCATCCCCCGCAGCCCACAATTCATGCTCAAATGAGGGTACTTGGACCTGCCTGCAGAGCGTGGCCTGGGTCCGGTGAGTCGAGTGTGACCTGGGCCCCTCCCTGCTGTGAACCCACACCCTGCTCCAGGAGCCTTGAGCCTAGTGGCTCCAGCTCCAGGCTGGTCCTCCGCCTCGCATCCTGAGATGGAGTCCACAGAGACCCTGTTGCCGGAACAGACCTTGTTCTCGTCTGCTTCCTCCGTGGCAACTCCAGTCCGTTTCTCAATTGTCCTCTCCCCACCCTCCCTGCCTCCACACCCCTCCTCTTTGCAGAGGCTGTCCCGGGAATGTCCTCCTGGCCATTTTCTACCTTGAAACGCGTCTTCCGTCCTTCCCTGCTTCCTTTCTTCCCTCCTTCATTTCTTCCCTTTTTTCCTTCCTTGTCTCCCTTCCTTCCCACCAAATATCACTTCTGCAGTGAGTGAACCCCTGCCCACCCCAGCGTCTATTCCGGGAGACTCTGCTTGGTTTTCCTGTATGTCTCTGGCCCTCGGTGCCTGCTAGGTGCCTGGCTTCTGGGACACGCGTGCTGTGCACTTGACGAATGAACCCACTGTCCAACCACCAAGAAAGACAAGTGGAAGGAGAAAAACCACTTACACCTGGGCCTTTCTCCTGGGCACCTTGTCCCACCCCACGTGGGCCTGGGATCGAGCATTTGGAGGCTGCTGTAGCCTTTGAGGTTGCCATGGGAACCCTCCTCTTCAGAGCCCCTCCTCCCTGGTACCCCAATGCTGCTCTGTCCCCTCCACCCCATGTTCCTTCCTTTCAGCTCCCCCTTTTCCCTCTTCCCCTTCCTCCTAGGGGTCTGCCCTGGCCTCCCTCCCTGCCCTAGGGCCTCAGTGACCTCTCCCCGACTTGATTTCCTGTGCCAGAAACTTCTGGAACCAGATCAGACTCCGGTGTCCCAAGAGTTAACCGCCTCAAACGCGGCTCACAGTGTTCATTGTCAAATGGATTTCTCGGGCCAGCCAGAGTGCTGGGGCGCCCTGGCCGAGCTGGGTCGAGCGGTTTATTTTTCTGCTGACTACCATCTCCCAATCGAGTATCTTTCCCAGGACAAATCTTCGGCCCCGTTTTCCCTGGCTCTCTCTCCCCGTATAAAAACAACTTTATCTCTAAAGAGCAAATAACACCCAGTGCTCATAACAGATGCCAAGAACTGTTTCTGTTTTGATTTTTGAAAATAAAAATTCAACTGTGTTCAATAAAATTCAGAAGCCGCTGCCCTCTGTGGAAATTAAAGGAATCCAAGACGCCGGAGAAGCCACCGACCTTCCTAATTAAAGCTGCAGCAACGGCGGGAATCCGCTTCCTACAACCAGCCCGCTCTTGCTGAGCAGAGAACAAAGCCGACCCCCATCAATATTTCATTCTCTCTTTTCTTCCACGATAACAATGCTGTGTGTTCTGAGCGCGCCCCCCAAAAAAGACATGCAGAGCTATGTTAATTAGGGTTTAAATAATTGCGCCCAGATCTCGCTGTGTGTGCGGAAGTGTGCAGGACAGGTTGTTGGCTCAGCTTATCATTACATCTGGTCGCCGTCACGGCCCCTGTCTTTCTGTCTGTCCGTCCAGTGTGCTAGGTGCCTGGCTTCTGGGACACGCGTGCTGTGCACTTGACGAATGAACCCACTGTCCAACCACCAAGAAAGACAAGTGGAAGGAGAAAAACCACTTACACCTGGGCCTTTCTCCTGGGCACCTTGTCCCACCCCACGTGGGCCTGGGATCGAGCATTTGGAGGCTGCTGTAGCCTTTGAGGTTGCCATGGGAACCCTCCTCTTCAGAGCCCCTCCTCCCTGGTACCCCAATGCTGCTCTGTCCCCTCCACCCCATGTTCCTTCCTTTCAGCTCCCCCTTTTCCCTCTTCCCCTTCCTCCCAGGGGTCTGCCCTGGCCTCCCTCCCTGCCCTAGGGCCTCAGTGACCTCTCCCCGACTTGATTTCCTGTGCCAGAAACTTCTGGAACCAGATCAGACTCCGGTGTCCCAAGAGTTAACCGCCTCAAACGCGGCTCACAGTGTTCATTGTCAAATGGATTTCTCGGGCCAGCCAGAGTGCTGGGGCGCCCTGGCCGAGCTGGGTCGAGCGGTTTATTTTTCTGCTGACTACCATCTCCCAATCGAGTATCTTTCCCAGGACAAATCTTCGGCCCCGTTTTCCCTGGCTCTCTCTCCCCGTATAAAAACAACTTTATCTCTAAAGAGCAAATAACACCCAGTGCTCATAACAGATGCCAAGAACTGTTTCTGTTTTGATTTTTGAAAATAAAAATTCAACTGTGTTCAATAAAATTCAGAAGCCGCTGCCCTCTGTGGAAATTAAAGGAATCCAAGACGCCGGAGAAGCCACCGACCTTCCTAATTAAAGCTGCAGCAACGGCGGGAATCCGCTTCCTACAACCAGCCCGCTCTTGCTGAGCAGAGAACAAAGCCGACCCCCATCAATATTTCATTCTCTCTTTTCTTCCACGATAACAATGCTGTGTGTTCTGAGCGCGCCCCCCAAAAAAGACATGCAGAGCTATGTTAATTAGGGTTTAAATAATTGACGCCCCAGATCTCGCTGTGTTTCCGGAAGTGTGCAGGACAGGTTGTTGGCTCAGCTTATAATTACATCTGGTCGCCGTCACGGCCCCTGTCTTTCTGTCTGTCCGTCCAGTGTGGCAGGTACACTTGGGGAATGACGCATCTCCGTTTCTAGAAACTGCTTCCATCCTGAGGTTCTGGGTGGATTTTTGGCTTTGAGCTGTAGACTGGAGTCTGACAAGTTGTGTCAACGTGGGGCCTCAATGGAAGCGGGGAGTCCTGCACCTTCTCCTGTCTGGGCCAGGAGCCAGGCCATCCCCCAGGCCTCTGACCCATTCTGGGCTCCTACTCTGGACGCCTGAGATGCAGGAAAGTCGTAGAAAATAGTCTTTCAATGGAAGGGAGGAAAGAAAGAAAGGGAGGGAGGGTGAAAAGAAGGGAAGGACAAGGAGAAAGGGGAAGAAAGTACAGACGGATGCATGCACAGGTGTATGGGTGGATGCACGGATGGGTGGATGGATGGATGAATAGATGGATGGATGGATGAGTTTTTCCTATGGGCCCATAATGACCATCTCCTCCTGGATGGGAAGTTTCAAACCAAGTCGATAGTCTATCTGTAGGTCCTCACGGGCAGATAGCAACTTCATGTCTTATTCTATAAACAGGATGAAGGGGCCATGGTGTGGTGGTTGAGCACGTGATCTCTGGGCCAGGCTCTCAAGGGTTGAATGTTCTTTGTTTCTTGGTGTATCAGTTTCCTCACCTGTAAAATGGGGATAAAAATAGCACCTACCTCACAGGGTTAGGTGTGTTTATGTCACATTTTCTCTGGTAGCTCCTTTGGTAAAGAACCCGCCTGCAATGCAGGAGACCCTGGCTTGATTCCTGGCTCAGGAAGATACCCTGGAGAAGGGATAAGGTGCCCATGCCAGTATTCTTGGGCTTCCCTGGTGGCTCCGTCAGTAAAGAATCTGCCCGCAATGTGGGAGACCTAAGTTTGATTCCTGGGTTGGGAAGGTCCCCTGCAGAAGGAAATGGCATCCCATTCCAGTAGTCTCGTCTGGAGAATTCCATGGCTCGTCCATGGGATCGCAAAGAGTCAGACACGACGGAGTGACTTTCACTTTCCTTGCCGTCCTAGTTGTTCATTACAAAGGGTGAAATCCTAGGCAGCGCAGCAAAGCAGGCAGGGTAGAGGAGAGACTTCTAAGCCATGGGCTTCAATACAGAAAAACACAATGACAGCAAAGGCACAGAGCTTCAGTGGGTAGAGAGAAGACTAAGGCTGCTAACCGCTGTGCTAAAGACATGTCTAGCACGGTTGTTGCTGTTTAGTTGTTCAGTCACGTCTGACTTTTTGTGACTCCATGGGCTGTAACCTCCCAGGCTCCTCTACTCACGGGATTTCCCAGGCCAGAATACTGGAGTGGGTTGCCATCTCCTTCTCCAGGGGATCTTCCCAACCCAGGGATGCAACCTGGGTATTCTTCACTGCAGGTAGATTCTTTTCCAATGAGCCGCCTGATATCCAACAAGGCTCCTTTGACGGCTGGGAGGACCGGCAATGGCCCCCTGTGTGGATGACTGTTCTTTGTGGGGCTCTGCCTCCATTCCCTCTTCTTTGGGTAACTGTTCCCTTTCAAAGAAGTGTCTGACCGTACCCATCTGCATGTGGTCCTTATTGGGTTAACACAAGTCTCAAGCCAAGCCCCACGACCCCTGATGGGAGCTAAAGAGGAAAGGCTCTCTCTGAGCACTGAGGTTCCGAAGCCTCTATGGCTGTCTCCTCATTGCCCTCGGGGAGAGTGTCCCAGGGGCTGGAACAGAATAGAGCGGGGCTGAGACAGAAAAAGAAGAGTCCCTGTTCTTACCCATGTTCCACGGTCCCAAAGCCCCAGCTCTTCTCTCTGTAATCGAAGCAGCCTGAGGATGTGCCTACCTTCCTTCCTTTTGCCTGCCCAGCCCCCGGCTCTGGCCAAGTCTCCTGGGTTCCAACTCACCCGTCGGATGGGACCAGTGGGACGAACCTCCAGGAATGTGGCCTTTCTTGGCTCCTTGAAGTGCCCATTAAACATTTCATCTCTGGGCCCAGAAGAGCAGACAGAGGATAAACATGGTGCCTGGGTTTGAGAGGTAGACTACCCTAGCCAGGGAGATCAACACGCTCAAGGTGTTACCCAGGGCTCTGGCCCGTGCTGGGTCCCCACCAGGAAGCTCATCTCCGATCTGTCTCACGACACCTTCTCTGTAGCTTCAGGTCCCCCTGAGAGGGCCACTTCCTCCAGCAGCCCTTCTCTGACGCCCTCTTGTGGAGTTCCCCTTCCGCTGATCGGTGCTTTCCTGCGACACGAAGCTGGGCGTCTTGGTTTTGTCTATGTCTGTCTATTTCCTCTCCCCTACACTCGCAGCTGGGGAAGAGAGTGGGCTTTCCCTGATCCCCAGGGGCAACCCCATGCCCTACAGTTATCACCTACTCTATGAGGCACCCGTTCTCAATCAGAGAGGCCCCTACATCTTCCTGGTCTCAGTTTGGCTGTCCGGCCTCTGGGGGATCATCAGGTGGGGCTGTTTTCCCATTTGCACATTGTTGCAGGCCCACCTTTGACACCATCGTGAGGCTGGGAAACCTCCGGCCACAGGTCATGGAGTCCATTTCCTGTTCTGATCAGATGAGGAAACGGAGACCCTGGGACTTCCTGGTGGTGCAGTGGTTAAGACTGTGTGCTCCCAGAGCAGCGGGTGTGAGTTCAATCCCTGGTTGGGAAACTCAGATCTCACATGCCACAAGTGAAAATGAAAGGGAAAGTTGCTCCGTCATGCTGCACTCTTTGCATCCCATGGATGAGCCATGGAATTCTCCAGGCAAGAATATGGGAGTGGGTAGCCATTCCTTTCTCCAGGGAATCTTCCCAATCTGGAGGTCTTCCCAATCCAGGGATCAAACCCAGGTCTTCTGCATTGCAGGCGGATTCTTTACCAACTGAGCCACCAGGGAAGCCCAAGAATTTTGGAGTGGGTAGCTTATCTCTTCTCCAGGGGATCATACTGATCCAGGAGTTGAACAGGGGCCTCCTGCATTGCAGGCAGAACCTTTACTGGCTGAGCTACAAGGGAAGCCCCACATGCCATCAGGCACAACCAAAAAAAAAAAAAAAAACAATGCAGAGAGGGACAGTGACTTGTCCAAAGACACTCACCTAGTCAGGGACACAGCTGGACTTGAACACAGGGCTCCTGAGGCCAAGGGCCAGCCTTTCATTCTCCAGGTGGCAGCTGCAGGAGTCTTGGCCTCTGGCTTCTCCCCTCATGGCTGACGAAGGCTCCAAAGTCACCTGAAAGTAGTCTCTTTGCTCCTAAGTCTTGGAGTATATCAGTCCTTAGTTGGTTCAGAGCCTTAATGGCCTGTGACTGTGCTCATCTCTTGGTCCCCCTCAAGCTCAGCGTTCCCTGACACCTCCCTCTGTCCCCACTTCTCTGGTGGATCCTTCTCGGCATCCTCCCAGATACTCTTTCTCAGCCTGGGCCCCGATCATCAAAGTTCCTCAGGGCTGGGTCCTTTCTTTTGCTCTGTTCTCTACCCTCTTCCTTCCACTGAACCCTCTCCTGAACACATGCATAGATTCTCATGAACCCACTAACCAGGAACCAGCTTGCTTGTTTCTTTGTGCCCACATGTGGGCACACATTGTGTCCGGCTAGAGCCAGCGAAGGATCCCAGGGGACACCCTGACTTTGGGCAGGATTCAGGGATAGACATTGTGTGCAGTGAGCTGCGAAGAGTCGCTTGCTGAGAGGCCCATGGCATCCTTTATTTATTTGCATTGAAATATTTATTGAGATGTGAGGCATCTATAATAGATTTGTCAGCCACTCGGGCAGGCCTGCTGGGGGAGAAATCTGGGTGGCCTCTCTCCTAGGCATCACTATATTCGTTCAGTGAGTAACTCACCTGGAAAACATTTCCTAGGGACCCACTGCAGATCAGGCCTTGTGCAATGAAAACAGATTGAGTCACTGTCCTTGCAGAGGCAAGGGAGATGAAGACGGGGCAGGAGAGAAGCTCCTATCTACTGAATGCCTATTGTGTACTAGGTGTTTTGTATGTATCATCTCTCTTGATTTTCACAGGGTTCCCTTGATGTAGGTGGCATAATTATATCTCCTGTTGAGATGAAGAAAGTGAGGTTCAGAGAGGTTAAGTAACTTGCCAAAGGTCACACAGTCTGGCTTAATCTAAGGTCAAGGTTTTCCCACCATGCCATGTATCCTGAGACCTGAATTGAGAGCTCTTTGTACATTTCAGTGACTGAAACAAGCTGGAGGTGGGGTGTAAGGATAACAGACTCGGGGTGGAGCACCTGATGGGGGGTGGTGTCGGGACCAAACCCCAGGCAAGAAGTAATGATAGGAAAGTCATTATGCTCATTCCCTCACTCTGTGCCAGCCCCTGTTCAGAGCGGTTTAGTTCATTCCAGCCTCCCAATGACCCTCTAGTGTACCTTCATTTTATGGGTGAGAAAATGGGAATCGAGTTGGAGAAGCAGCTTGCCCCAGCTCATCAGGTACAAAGTGGCTGAGCTGGGATTTGAAGCCACGGTTCTCTTTCTGGGTGCATGTGAAATGGTTCATAGCAACAGCAAGGCATCTTGGGTCCCGGCTCTGACCAGGCAGCTGCTCAGAGGCCCTTATATGCATTGGCTTATCCTGTCCTTGCAAGCACTGCTGGGAGTCTTGCGTTGTCCTTACCTCCAATGTATAGAGGGGCGATTAAACCACAGATGGGTAAGTCCAGCACATGGCCAGGGAGGGAAAGAGCTGGGATTTGAGTCCAGGCCGTTTGAAGCCCAGAGCTCATCTGTTTTAGCCTTGTGACTTACTGCCACCCTGCAAATGACCGGGGGCTTGACAGTGGCCTGTAGATGGGGCGAGCATCCCCAGGGAGGGGAGAGGGCTTTCCTGTAAGCTGAGACGAGGGTGGACAGGCCCAGCTTCTGTGCTTCCTGGGGTCCCTGCACCTCTGATCCACTGCCTTCCCAGGATTCTGTCATTTGCCCCACCTGCTCTCTGGGATCCCATCATTTCGGCATTGCCTTTGACTTTCCTTCATAGGCTTCTAGTGTGGGACTCTCAGGGCCCCAGGAAGATCATTCCTGGTCCTTCCAGGCTCCTTATCCTCATCCAAAACCAATGCTCTCTGTCCAAGAGGGCAGGAGAGAAGCTCCTATCTACTGAATGCCTATTGTGTACTAGGTGTTTTGTATGTATCATCTCTCTTGATTTTCACAGGGTTCCCTTGATGTAGGTGGCATAATTATATCTCCTGTTGAGATGAAGAAAGTGAGGTTCAGAGAGGTTAAGTAACTTGCCAAAGGTCACACAGTCTGGCTTAATCTAAGGTCAAGGTTTTCCCACCATGCCATGTATCCTGAGACCTGAATTGAGAGCTCTTTGTACATTTCAGTGACTGAAACAAGCTGGAGGTGGGGTGTAAGGATAACAGACTCGGGGTGGAGCACCTGATGGGGGGTGGTGTCGGGACCAAACCCCAGGCAAGAAGTAATGATAGGAAAGTCATTATGCTCATTCCCTCACTCTGTGCCAGCCCCTGTTCAGAGCGGTTTAGTTCATTCCAGCCTCCCAATGACCCTCTAGTGTACCTTCATTTTATGGGTGAGAAAATGGGAATCGAGTTGGAGAAGCAGCTTGCCCCAGCTCATCAGGTACAAAGTGGCTGAGCTGGGATTTGAAGCCACGGTTCTCTTTCTGGGTGCATGTGAAATGGTTCATAGCAACAGCAAGGCATCTTGGGTCCCGGCTCTGACCAGGCAGCTGCTCAGAGGCCCTTATATGCATTGGCTTATCCTGTCCTTGCAAGCACTGCTGGGAGTCTTGCGTTGTCCTTACCTCCAATGTATAGAGGGGCGATTAAACCACAGATGGGTAAGTCCAGCACATGGCCAGGGAGGGAAAGAGCTGGGATTTGAGTCCAGGCCGTTTGAAGCCCAGAGCTCATCTGTTTTAGCCTTGTGACTTACTGCCACCCTGCAAATGACCGGGGGCTTGACAGTGGCCTGTAGATGGGGCGAGCATCCCCAGGGAGGGGAGAGGGCTTTCCTGTAAGCTGAGACGAGGGTGGACAGGCCCAGCTTCTGTGCTTCCTGGGGTCCCTGCACCTCTGATCCACTGCCTTCCCAGGATTCTGTCATTTTGCCCCACCTGCTCTCTGGGATCCCATCATTTCGGCATTGCCTTTGACTTTCCTTCATAGGCTTCTAGTGTGGGACTCTCAGGGGCCCCAGGAAGATCATTCCTGGTCCTTCCAGGCTCCTTATCCTCATCCAAAACCAAGTCTCTGTCCTTTAGGGTGGCTTCTCTGTCCAGAGCCTGGTGGACAGTGGTCTGGATGAATGTGGAAGTCGGGGGCACACGAGCATAGACACAGTGGCAGAAGGCCCAGAGCAGAAAGACCACAGGCTCAGGGACTTCCCTGGTGGTCCAGTGTCTAAGAATCCACCTTGCCAGGCCAGGGACGCGTGTTCGATCCCTGGTCGGGGAACTGTGATTCCACATGCTTCGGAACAGCTAAGCCTGTGTGCCACAGCTGGAGAGCCCGTGAGCTGGAAGGAAGACCACTGAAAGTTCTAGTGTGCTGCGACTGAGAGCCAGCACAGCCGACGCATAAATAAATGTTGAAAAAAAGGAAAAAACCCTCACAGGCTGAGCCTCTCTGGGGGCTGGCCTGCTTCAGAAAAGAACGGTATGGGTAAGTGTGATTTTTTTACTGAAGAAAAAGTACCGGACTCCCTGGTGGCTCAGTGGTAAAGAATTCACCTGCCAGCGTGGGAGACAGTGTTCAATGCCTGATCCGGAAAGGTCCCACGGGGCAACTAAGCCCGTGCACCACAGCTCTTGAGCCTGTGTTCTAGGGACCAGCAGGCCCTAGAGCCTGTGCTCCATAGCAAGAGAAGCCACTCCAAAAGCCCGCACAGCAATGAAGACCCAGCACAGCCAGAAATAAATACTTCATAGAAAGTATTAATAGAATAAATATACACGGCTTTTAAAGACAGATGATTTTGTAAGGTTCAGTGAAGAACAGAAGCCTTCCAGTCCCCTTCCTCCTTCCCCGAAGCAGTCTCTTTCAACTGTTAAAATTCTTTCTTCTACTATTTCCTGTATGTATATAATTGACATACTATAAATTGTACCTACTTACAGTATATAATTTAATATTTATTTATTTGGCTGCACTGGGCCTTAGTTGCAGCATGCAACTCTTAACTGCAGCCTATGGGATCCAGTTCCCTGACCAGGGATGGAACCGGGCTCCCTGCATTGGGAGTGGGAAATGTTCATCACAGGACCACCAGGGAAGTCACAACTGCATTTAATTTGACGAATTCTGACATGGGCTTACACCCATGAAACCATCGCTGGTCAAGATAATGAGCCTCTCCATCACCCCCCAAAGTTTCTTTCTACCATCCTTCCCTTTATCTGCCCAGCTCTCCTTTCTTGTTCATCTACAAGCCACCCGTGATCTTTCTGTTGGTTTGGATTTTTTAAATTTTTATACAAATAGAATCATACCATATGTACTCTTGTTTGGCTTCCTTCATTTAGTGTAATTATTTTGAGATGTGTCCATGTTTTGTATTAGCCAGCAACTAACAAGTTTTACTGCCAAATTGTACACCATTGTATGGGTAGAAGATAGTTTATTGACTTGATGGACATGAAAACTGTTTGCAATTTTCAGGGATTACAAATAAAGCTGCCATGGGCATCTACAGACAAGTCTTTATATGGACCTATCTTTTGAATTTTCTTGGAGGAATATCTAGAAGTGAACTAATTCAATGATCTGGTATGTCTGTGTACAACTTCTTGAAGAAACCAAGAGAAATAAGAGACGCAGGTTCGATCCCTGGGTTGGGAAGATCCCCTGGAGGAGAGCATGGCAGCTCACTGTAGCACTCCTGCTAAAGAATCCCCATGGACAGAGGAGACTGGCGGAGTCCAAAGGGTCAACAGAGTCAAACACGACTGAAGTGACTTAGCACAATGACTAATGATATTCTTTCACGTGTTTTCATGTGTTCATTTGATATGTACACATTTTCTTTGGTAAAGTATTTGTTCAAATCTTTGACTCGTTTTTTAAAACTTTTTATTTTTTTAATTTTGGCCTCTCTTATTGGTCCTTCATTTATTTATTTTCATCCATCTTAATTCTTTGGCCTGTGTGGGCCTGCCATCGCTGTGGCCTCTCTTGTTGCAGAGCGCTGGCTCTGGAAGCATGGACTGCAGAGTATTGACTCGTAATTGGACACACCGGTCCAGCTGCTCCGCGGCATATGGGATCTTCCCGTGCCAGGGATCGAACCAGCGCCCCTTGCACTGCAAGGCAAACTCTTTACCCACTGGACCACCAGGGAAGCCCTGACTCTTTTTTAAAATCAGATTTCCCATGCTCTAAGTTTTGAGGGTTCTCTACATATTCTGGATACAAATCCTTTATCAAAGACATGATTTGCAAATATTTTCTCACCTTCTGTGGCTTGCCTTTTTGATCTCTAGACAATATCTTTCAAAAAGCAGAAGCCTTAATGTTTTAAAGATTTTTTAAAAAAAATCTTTTTCTTTTTTCCCCCTCTTGTCTCTTTTATTTATATTTCTTTTCATCCATCTCTTTTATTATTCGGCATGTGTGGGCCTTCCATTGCAGTGGCCTCTCTCCTCGCAGAGCACCGGCTCTGGAAGCATGGACTGCAGAGTATTGACTCGTAATTGGACACACCGGTCCAGCTGCTCCGCGGCATATGGGATCTTCCCGTGCCAGGGATCGAACCAGCGCCCCTTGCACTGCAAGGCAAACTCTTTACCCACTGGACCACCAGGGAAGCCCTGACTCTTTTTTAAAATCAGATTTCCCATGCTCTAAGTTTTGAGGGTTCTCTACATATTCTGGATACAAATCCTTTATCAAAGACATGATTTGCAAATATTTTCTCACCTTCTGTGGCTTGCCTTTTTGATCTCTAGACAATATCTTTCAAAAAGCAGAAGCCTTAATGTTTTAAAGATTTTTTAAAAAAAATCTTTTTCTTTTTTCCCCATCTTGTCTCTTTTATTTATATTTCTTTTCATCCATCTCTTTTATTATTCGGCATGTGTGGGCCTTCCATTGCAGTGGCCTCTCTTGTTGCAGAGCACTGACTCTGGGCACATGCTCTCCAGAGCACTGGCTCATAATTGGACACACCAGTCCAGCTGCTCAGTGGCACATGGGATCCTCCAGGGCCAGGAATCGAACCGGTGCCCCTTGCACTGCAAGGTGGACTGTTTGCCCACTGGACCACCAGAGAAGCGCTTAAAGACTTTTTAATGTGAATCATTTTTAAAGTCTTCCTCAAATTTGTTGTTATTATATATTTGTTATTATTTGTAAAATTTTTCTTCAGTTTTATTCTTTGTTTTTGTGGCCATGAGGCATGTGGGATTTTAGCTCCATGACCAGAGATTGAATCTTTACCCTTTGCCTTAGAAGGCAAAGACTTAACCACTGGGCCACCAGGGAAGTTACCAAAAGTCCTTAATTTTGATGATCCTCAATTGATCAATTTTTATTTTTTCTGGAACATGCTTTTGGTACCTTTTCTAAGAAATCTGACTGAAGCCAAGATAGCAAAGGTTTTTTTTGCCTTTTTTTTTTCTGTAATTCTGTAAGTTTAAGTTTTACGTTGTAGGTCTATGTTCCATTTTGAAGTCTGTGATTAATTTTAATACTTAGGCACAAGTATGGATTGAGACTCTTTTGTCTGCATATGAATATCCAATTATTCTCCATCATTTATTTAAAAGACTTCCCTCTCCTCATTGATCTCTCTTTGTACCTTTGTTGAGAATTGCTTGTCTATATGTGTGTGGATCTATTTGTACCCTCTCTGTTCTATTTCATTGATCTTTTTGTCTATCTCAACATCAATACCACACTGTATCGATTACTGTATTGATGACTTAATGTCAGAGAGTGTTAGTCTTCCAACTTTGGTCTTCACTTTCAAAGTTTTTTGGCTATTTCAGGTCCTTTGCCTTTCTATATGAATTTCAAAATCAACTTGTCAATTTCCACTTTCCTTCTGATTGAAACTGCATCAAATCAGTAGGTCAATTTGGAAGGAATTGTTATCTTAACAATACTGAATTTTCCAGTGCATTAGCATGATGTGTCTCTATTTAATCAGGTCTATTAACACCTTTCATCCCCCTTTTGTAGTTTTCGGGGCACAGATCTTCCACATCTTTTGTCAGTTTTATTCTTAAGTATTTCATATTTTCTAGTATATGGTATATTTTATTCCAATGTTCAATTTATAGTGAGCTTGAATGTTGCAACCTTTTTACAGTTGTTTATTAATTCTGATAGGCCTTTGTAGACACTGTTGGATTTGCTAGAGAGAAATCATGTCATCCATGAACAAAGTCAGTTTAATTTTTTCTTTTCTGCTACAGGTGTTTTTAAGTCAGTTTTCTTGTCTTATCACATTGGCTAGACCTTCTAGGACAAAAACAGAAATGAGGGGAGTGGCCATTGTCTTGTTCTTGATCTTAGAAGCAGTCAATGTTTCACCATTAAGTTTGATGTTAGTTGTGGGTGGTTGTGCATTCCCTTATTAAATAAAGGTAGTTTACTTCTATTTATAGTTTGCTGAAATTTTAAAAAACCAAGAATCAATATTGGATTTTCTTGAATGCCTTGAATGTATCTATTGAAATATTCGTAGATTTTTTTTTCAGTTTGGTAAGATATTGAATTACATGGAGTGATTCTCAAATGTTAAACCAAACTGTCACTCCTGGGATAAGCTCTACTTGGTCATAATGCAGTATCTTTTTATAAATTGTTGGATGCAAATTGCTAAAATGTTGTTAAGAAGTTTTGCCTCTATATTCAAGAGACATACAGAGTCGTGGTTTTCAAGTAATGTCCCAGTCTGGTTTGGGTATAAGGGTGATGCTGGCCTATGAAAGTTGGGAAATAGTCCATTCTCATCAATTTTCTGAAACATTTTTTATAGAATTAGTATTATTTCTTTATTAAATATTTAGTGAAATTCATCAGTGAAGCCTTCTTGGTTTAGAGTTTTCTTTCTGAGGAGGATTTTATTTTTATTAAAATATAATTTCTTTAATAAATTTGACTGTTCAGAATATCAGTTTGTCTTTGAATGAGTCTTGTTGTTTTCAAAGAATATGGCTTTTATAAAGCTATTGAATTTATTGGCATAAACATATTAGTTCCTTAGTATCTTTTATCTGTAGAGCTTATGGTTCTACAGATATTTAAGAGGCAAGAATACACAGAAGAACTATTCAAAAAATATCTTAAGGAGCCAGATAGCCATGATGGTGTGGTCACTCACCTGGAGCCAGAAGTCCTGGCATGTAAAGCCCATGGGTCTTAGGAAGCATTATGACGGACAAAGCTAGTGGAGGTGATGGAATTCCAGCTGAACTATTTCAACTTCTAAAAGATACTGCTGCTAAAGTGCTGCGTTTGATATATCAGCAAATTTAGAAAACTCAGCAGTAGCCACAGAACTGGAAAAGGTCAGTTTTTATTCCACTCCAAAGAAGTGAAGAGCCAGAGAATTTTCAAACTACCATGCAATTGTGTTCATTTCACATGCCAGCAAGGCTATGCTCAAAATCCTTCAAGCTAGACTTTAGCAGTGCATGAACTGAGAACTTTCAGATGTACAAGCTGGGTTTAGAAAAGGCAGGGGAACCAGAAATCAAATTGTCAACGTTCTTTGGATCATAGAGAAAGCAAAGGAACTTCAGCAGACATCTATTTTTGATCACGTATGCTAAAACTTTGCCTGTGTGGATCACAAGTAACTGTAGAAAATTCTGAAACCAAACTGTCACTCCTGGGATAAGCTCTACTTGGTCATAATGCAGTATCTTTTTATAAATTGTTGGATGCAAATTGCTAAAATGTTGTTAAGAAGTTTTGCCTCTATATTCAAGAGACATACAGAGTCGTGGTTTTCAAGTAATGTCCCAGTCTGGTTTGGGTATAAGGGTGATGCTGGCCTATGAAAGTTGGGAAATAGTCCATTCTCATCAATTTTCTGAAACATTTTTTATAGAATTAGTATTATTTCTTTATTAAATATTTAGTGAAATTCATCAGTGAAGCCTTCTTGGTTTAGAGTTTTCTTTCTGAGGAGGATTTTATTTTTATTAAAATATAATTTCTTTAATAAATTTGACTGTTCAGAATATCAGTTTGTCTTTGAATGAGTCTTGTTGTTTTCAAAGAATATGGCTTTTATAAAGCTATTGAATTTATTGGCATAAACATATTAGTTCCTTAGTATCTTTTATCTGTAGAGCTTATGGTTCTACAGATATTTAAGAGGCAAGAATACACAGAAGAACTATTCAAAAAATATCTTAAGGAGCCAGATAGCCATGATGGTGTGGTCACTCACCTGGAGCCAGAAGTCCTGGCATGTAAAGCCCATGGGTCTTAGGAAGCATTATGACGGACAAAGCTAGTGGAGGTGATGGAATTCCAGCTGAACTATTTCAACTTCTAAAAGATACTGCTGCTAAAGTGCTGCGTTTGATATATCAGCAAATTTAGAAAACTCAGCAGTAGCCACAGAACTGGAAAAGGTCAGTTTTTATTCCACTCCAAAGAAGTGAAGAGCCAGAGAATTTTCAAACTACCATGCAATTGTGTTCATTTCACATGCCAGCAAGGCTATGCTCAAAATCCTTCAAGCTAGACTTTAGCAGTGCATGAACTGAGAACTTTCAGATGTACAAGCTGGGTTTAGAAAAGGCAGGGGAACCAGAAATCAAATTGTCAACGTTCTTTGGATCATAGAGAAAGCAAAGGAACTTCAGCAGAACATCTATTTTTGCATCACTGACTATGCTAAAACCTTTGCCTGTGTGGATCACAAGTAACTGTAGAAAATTCTGAAAGAGATGAGAATACCAGACCACCGTACCTGCCTCCTGAGAGAAGCAACAGTTAGAACCAGACACAGAACAGGTTCGAAATTGGGAAAGGAGTATGACAAGGCTGTATAGTGTTGCTTTGCTTATTTAACTTATATGCAGAGTGAATTATGCAAAATGTTGGGCTGGATGAAGCACAAGCTGGATTAGAAATTGCTGGGAGAAATATCAACAGCCTCAGATATGCAGATGATGCCACTTTAATCACAGAAGGTGAAGAGGAACTAAAGAACTTCTTGATGAAGGTCAAAGAAGGGAGTGAAAAAGCTAACTTAAAATTCAACATTCAGGAACCTAAGATCATGGCATCTGGTCCCATCACTCCATGGCAGATAGATGGGCAAACAATGGAAACAGTGACAGACTACTTTCTTGGGGTCCAAAATCACTGCATATGGTGACTGCAGACATGAAATTAAAAGACCTTTGCTCCTTGGAAGGAAAACTATGACAAACCTAGACAGCGTATTAAAAAGCAGAAACATTGCTTTGACAACACAGATTCATACAGTCAAAGCTATGGTTTTTCCAGTTGTCATGTACAGATGTGAGTTGGACCAAAAAGAAGACTGAGTGCTAAAGAACTGATGCTTTCAAATTGTGGTGCTAGAGAACACTCTTGAGAGTGCCTTGGACTGTGAGCAGATCAAACCGGTCAATCCTAAAGGAAATCAATCCTGAAGATTCATTGGAAGGACTGATACTGACGCTGAAGCTCCAGTACTTTGGCCACCTAATGCGAAGAGCTGACTCATTGAAAAGACCCTGATTCTGGGAAAGACTGAAGACAAAAAGAGAAGGGTGCGCAGAGGATGAGATGGTTAAGAGGCAGGAGACAGTGGGTCTCTGGGCTAGACACCTGATGTTTGTCAAGTGGAGTACAACGGAAGCTTTGCTCTCACCCAGACACACTCCTAGGACATAGTTGGTGGCAAAAGCTGAGCTGTGCTCAAGTGAAAAGATAAGGTGCCCACCCCTGAGGTCAAGGAAAACTTTCCTGTCTGCATATATGCTGGGAAGGCTTCTTGGGTGTCAAAAGGGAGGGGTCCCACCCCATAATAAGTGTGGACATGTACCCATAGGCCTCTGAGGTGGGATCCATCTTAGAAAAAAGTGGCACACCCATATTGGGGAGGGTCTATGGATCAGTCAGGTGTGAATAAAGAAACAAGATAATTGGCCAAAGACAGGCAAAGACCCCGGAGGATTGTCCTCTGTAAGTGATTTATATCACTCCCGGTGGCACTCCTCCTCGCTCCAGACGCCTGCCCTCCTTGCCGGGTGTGCATCTCTACCTCGTTTCTGACATACTGTGCTCCTCCTCATTAGAGAGGATGCCCATACTCTTTCTCTCCAGGTGTGCATTTCTGTCTTGTTTCTCGACTTAGATAAACCGTTTCCTGTGTGCTCTCCCGTACAATGTGCTCTGTCTCTAATAATAAACTTTGTACCTGTTACAGTTTTGGCCTCCTTCAAACATTCCTGCTTTCAAACAAGGGCCAGAGCCAGGGCCACTCTGCTTCGAGCCTCCAGCCCGTGGTGATCTGGTGATCAGGACAAGGGGCTCTAGATCTCCCTTAGATTAAAAGCCCCCAAAAAGAAAAAGACTGAGTGTTTAAAGAACTGATGCCAGTTGTCATGTACAGATGTGAGTTGGACCAAAAAGAAGACTGAGTGCTAAAGAACTGATGCTTTCAAATTGTGGTGCTAGAGAACACTCTTGAGAGTGCCTTGGACTGTGAGCAGATCAAACCGGTCAATCCTAAAGGAAATCAATCCTGAAGATTCATTGGAAGGACTGATACTGACGCTGAAGCTCCAGTACTTTGGCCACCTAATGCGAAGAGCTGACTCATTGAAAAGACCCTGATTCTGGGAAAGACTGAAGACAAAAAGAGAAGGGTGCGCAGAGGATGAGATGGTTAAGAGGCAGGAGACAGTGGGTCTCTGGGCTAGACACCTGATGTTTGTCAAGTGGAGTACAACGGAAGCTTTGCTCTCACCCAGACACACTCCTAGGACATAGTTGGTGGCAAAAGCTGAGCTGTGCTCAAGTGAAAAGATAAGGTGCCCACCCCTGAGGTCAAGGAAAACTTTCCTGTCTGCATATATGCTGGGAAGGCTTCTTGGGTGTCAAAAGGGAGGGGTCCCACCCCATAATAAGTGTGGACATGTACCCATAGGCCTCTGAGGTGGGATCCATCTTAGAAAAAAGTGGCACACCCATATTGGGGAGGGTCTATGGATCAGTCAGGTGTGAATAAAGAAACAAGATAATTGGCCAAAGACAGGCAAAGACCCCGGAGGATTGTCCTCTGTAAGTGATTTATATCACTCCCGGTGGCACTCCTCCTCGCTCCAGACGCCTGCCCTCCTTGCCGGGTGTGCATCTCTACCTCGTTTCTGACATACTGTGCTCCTCCTCATTAGAGAGGATGCCCATACTCTTTCTCTCCAGGTGTGCATTTCTGTCTTGTTTCTCGACTTAGATAAACCGTTTCCTGTGTGCTCTCCCGTACAATGTGCTCTGTCTCTAATAATAAACTTTGTACCTGTTACAGTTTTGGCCTCCTTCAAACATTCCTGCTTTCAAACAAGGGCCAGAGCCAGGGCCACTCTGCTTCGAGCCTCCAGCCCGTGGTGATCTGGTGATCAGGACTCTTAGTTTTCATCCAGGGTACCCAGATTTAAATTCTTGGCCGGGGAACTAAGATCTCCCTTCAGGACGGCTGGCTGTTCTCCCTCTGAGATCAGTTAGATGGCCTCACCAACTCAATGGACATGAATTTGAGCAAACTCCAGGAGACAGTGAAGGACAGGGAAGTCCAGCATGCTGCAGTCCATGGGGTCACAAAGAGCCGGACATGAACAACAGCAAGAGCCTAGAGTGATTTCACCTGGTGTCTTCTCTTTATGCAGATCAACCTGAATAATGACTTATTAATTTTGTTGATCTCAAAATGTCCATGTTTAGTATCAACAATTTACTCCACTGCTTTTCTCTTTTTTGTTTCAGTGATTTCCACTTTTATCTTTATTGTTCTTTTTTTTACTGCTCACTTTGGGTTCACTTTGTTCCTTTCATTTCTTTTGGTTTTGTTAAATAATTTTTTAAAAATCCTAATTTCTAATGATGTGAATGCCATTGATATAGACCCTTATTCTTTTTATTTTTTTTTAAAGATTTATTTATTTATTTATTTTGCGGGGTGGGGTGGGGAGGGAGGGGAGCAGGCGGGCCACTTCTGTTGGTCTTTTATTTCTCTATTTTTCATCCATCTTTGTTCTTTTGGCCCGTGTGGGCCTCCCATCGCGGTGGCCTCTGTTGTCGCAGAGCACCGGCTCTGGGCGCATGCGCTCCAGAGCTCTGGCTCGGTAATTGGACACATGGGTCCAGCCGCTCCACGGCACGTGGGATCTTCCCAGGCCAGGGATCGAACTGGCGTCCCTTGCACTGCAAGGCGGTGTCCTTACCCACTGGACCACCAGGGAAGCCCGACCCTTATTCTTTTGTCATATACATGTTTAGTGTTGTAAATTTCCCTTTATACTTTTTGGATGCATCTCATGCACTTTTATATTTTGTCTTTTTATTTACATCCATTTCAAAAAATCGAATTTTCTTTTGATTTCTTCTTTGACCCATGGTTTATATAGAAGTGTGTCATTTTGTTTCCAAACCTTTGGAGGTTTGCCAGATATTTTTCTGTAGTTGAGTTCAAATGTAATTCCATATGGTCAGAGAACATACTTTAAATCTTTTTAGATTTACTGAGACTTGTTTTATGGCCCAGAATATGGTCTATCTTGGTAAATGTTTTCTGTGCACTTCTGGAGAATGTGTATTCTACTATTGTTGGGTGGAGGGTTCTGTAAATGCCAATCGGGTTAAGTTGTTTGATAGTGCTGTATAAGTCTTTTATAGCCGTACTGATTTTCTGCCTACTTCTATCAATCATTGAAAGAAGGACATCCAACTGTAACCATGAATTTATCTCTTTCTCTCTGCCATTCCATCAGATCTCGCTTCATATGTTTGGAAGCTCTGTTATTAAGTGCAGAAATGTTTGGGATTAGTAAATCTCCTGATGAATGAGCCTCGTTATCATTATGAAATGAACTTCTTTGTCGCTGGCAGGATCAGAGCAGTGGTTGTTTGGGGCTTTTTTCAGATTTATTTTTTGTGTACTTTGACGGTGCTGGGTCTTTGTTGCTGCACATGGGCTTTCATCTAGTTGCAGCGAGGGGAAACGACTCTAGGTGTGGTGCATGGGCTTCTCACTGCGGTGGCTTCCCTTGTTGCAGAGTGCAGGCTTCAGTAGTTGTGGCTTACAGGCTCTAGAGCGAACACTCAGTAGTCGTGACCCATGGGCCTAGTTGCTTCGCCACGTGAGGTATCTTCCTGGACCAGGGATCAAACCAGTGTCCACTGCATCGCAAGGTGGATTCTTAACCATTAGACCACCAGCATAGCCTCAGAGCAGTGTTTAGTCTGGAGGTAATTGTCCCTGCTATTAAGGCAAGACCCTTCTGAGTACTCTGCTCCCAGCTCCATGAGCTATGAGGGGTTTCTACTCTGACCGAAGGGAGTAGGCGTGACTGCAAACCCTGTGTGAATGCCACATACGATTCTTTTCATCATGCACTTTTATATTTTGTCTTTTATTTACATCCATTTCAAAAAATCGAATTTTCTTTTGATTTCTTCTTTGACCCATGGTTTATATAGAAGTGTGTCATTTTGTTTCCAAACCTTTGGAGGTTTGCCAGATATTTTTCTGTAGTTGAGTTCAAATGTAATTCCATATGGTCAGAGAACATACTTTAAATCTTTTTAGATTTACTGAGACTTGTTTTATGGCCCAGAATATGGTCTATCTTGGTAAATGTTTTCTGTGCACTTCTGGAGAATGTGTATTCTACTATTGTTGGGTGGAGGGTTCTGTAAATGCCAATCGGGTTAAGTTGTTTGATAGTGCTGTATAAGTCTTTTATAGCCGTACTGATTTTCTGCCTACTTCTATCAATCATTGAAAGAAGGACATCCAACTGTAACCATGAATTTATCTCTTTCTCTCTGCCATTCCATCAGATCTCGCTTCATATGTTTGGAAGCTCTGTTATTAAGTGCAGAAATGTTTGGGATTAGTAAATCTCCTGATGAATGAGCCTCGTTATCATTATGAAATGAACTTCTTTGTCGCTGGCAGGATCAGAGCAGTGGTTGTTTGGGGCTTTTTTCAGATTTATTTTTTGTGTACTTTGACGGTGCTGGGTCTTTGTTGCTGCACATGGGCTTTCATCTAGTTGCAGCGAGGGGAAACGACTCTAGGTGTGGTGCATGGGCTTCTCACTGCGGTGGCTTCCCTTGTTGCAGAGTGCAGGCTTCAGTAGTTGTGGCTTACAGGCTCTAGAGCGAACACTCAGTAGTCGTGACCCATGGGCCTAGTTGCTTCGCCACGTGAGGTATCTTCCTGGACCAGGGATCAAACCAGTGTCCACTGCATCGCAAGGTGGATTCTTAACCATTAGACCACCAGCATAGCCTCAGAGCAGTGTTTAGTCTGGAGGTAATTGTCCCTGCTATTAAGGCAAGACCCTTCTGAGTACTCTGCTCCCAGCTCCATGAGCTATGAGGGGTTTCTACTCTGACCGAAGGGAGTAGGCGTGACTGCAAACCCTGTGTGAATGCCAAATACGATTCTTTTTCATCCTTCTGGGTGGTTCTTCTCCTACCTTGGGATGCTTCCTCACATGCATGTGCTGGTTGGCGCCCTGTGAACACTTGAGAGGACTGTCGGCAGGTCTCCATACAGCACCGTCTGTCTTTCTGGTCTCCTGGGGTTCTTCACTCCATCTCCTCCCCCAGAGAACCCACTTTGTCCGACCCGAGTTTCATCTTCTTCGGCCATGACCTGGAGATTCTCTCTGGACAGTCAGCTGGGCTGTAGGCTTACCTCATGGGCTGTCCGTCTCTTGGGGATCCATGTCATTCATTGTCTCATGGGAAATGTCTTAAAAATCATTGGTTCATGTAATTTATGCAGTTTTATCACTGAGGTAGAGCATCTCATTCAGTCATGTTGGCTGGAAGTGGAAGTCTTCAGCTATTTTTTTAAAATAATTTTTATGTATGTGTGTTGGGCTGTGTTGGGTCTTTACTGTGCGGGCTTCTCTCTAGTCGTGGAGAGCGGAGGCGGCTCTCTGGTTGTGGTGCACGTGCTTCTCACTGCTGTGCCTTCTCGTGTGGCTGGGCACTGGCTCTGGGCCCTTGAGCTTCCACAGCTGTGGTTCCCAAGCTCTAGAGCCCACACTCAACCATTATGACACAGAAGTTCAGTTGCTCAGCAGCCTGTGGGATCTTCCCAGACCAGGGCTAGAACCTCTGTCTCCTGCATTGGCAGATGGACTCTTTACCATTGAGCCACCAGGGAAGCCCTAGCTATGTTTTAATCTCTTCGTTTTTAGGTGCCTCTGTGAACCTGTAGTTATGAAAGCTGAAGGCATAGATTTCTTAACAGAATAGTCTCTTCCTTTCCATCCCCTATCCCCTCACCCCGGCCTCCCAATATAGACTTGGTTAAAGTAGTATTAAATATTCACCCCTTATAAACCCCTTATGGGCTTCCCTGGTGGTCCAGTGGGTAAAGAGTCTACCTTGCAGTGCAAGGGGCACTGGTTCGAACCCTGGCCTGGGAAGATCCCACATGCCGCAGAGCAGCAGGACTGTTGTGCCCAATTACCAGTCAGCACTCTGGAGCGCATGCGCCCAGAGCTGGTGTTTTGCAACAAGAGGCCACTGCAATGAGAAGTCCACACAGGCCAAAGAGTAAAGATGAATGAAAATAAATAAATAAAAAACCAATAAAAGAGGCCTCAAAAATATTCACCTTATGATGACTTTGAAAATATTACTCACGTCAATTGGCATGCTGGAATTGAGGTCCTTTCTTTTATTTCAGTTGTCGATAGGGTGAATGTTTGTCTTTTCTAGAGGCTTGCTTTCTTTCTAATGGTTTATTCTTTTAATTTAAGAGCTTCACACTCAAGTACCATGAACGCTTATAGTATCTGGAGAAGGGAGATTACAGAAGGGCCTGAGCTCCATGGACTGAGGTCATTTTTGTGTCTCTAGCCAGGCGGGGAGGGGAGGGCACAGACTTTGCCTTTGACGTACAGCTCTGGCCCTCTGTGCCCATCCTATGAGCTCCTGGTGTATTCTGGGAAGGAAGAAAAACATGGGAATTGAAATAAGTAGAAAGGTTCAGAATCATGAACACAGACCTGACCCCTCAATTCCAGTCTTATCTGTGCTGTGAATGTTCTCTGTGGCCTCATGGAAGTCTCTTCTCTCATGAGATGCTGGCTGCTTATCTGTGACACAAGCCTGAGGTTAGATGATACAAAAGTCTCTTCGGTCATGCAGGGATAGGGGTAGCCATAAGACACTGGGGGGCCTGAGACGTTCTCCGGGCACCTGCATCCATTCAGCCAAGACTTGGGCAGTTCTTTGCATATAAAAGAGCAGACGTGGCTGTTTGGGGTCACTCACAGAGCTAATAAAGGGGGCCACAGGGAGTGGGTTGCTGATCAAAATGATGATGGACTGAGGAAAGAGAAGACCTCTGGAAGTAAGAGCCTCCCATCACTGGAATGTGTGAACAGAGCTTAGACCAGCCTTAGGTAAAATCCTGAGTTCCTCATTTACTGTTACTATACTGTATTGTCTTTGGCTATTTCCTCAACTGGCTCCCTGGGTGGACCACAAGAGACCTTACTTTCTAGCCCAATGGCTTTCAACCAGGGAATTCTCCCCTGCAAGTGATCCTTGGGCAATGACTGGACCTACTTCCGGTTGTCACAAGTTGGGGTAGGGGTGGGGGAAAATGCTCCTGGCATCTAGTAGACAGAGGCAAGGGCAGGCATGCCTGCTTAGTCATTCAGTTGTGTCTGACTCTTTAGCGGCTCCCATGGACTGCAGCTTACCAGGCTCCTCTGAATTCTCCGGGCAAGAAGACTGGAGTGGGTGGCTATTCCCTTCTCCAGGGGGATCTTTCCAACCCAGGGATAGAAGCCAGGTCTCCTGCACTGCAGGCAGATTCTTTATCAGCTGAGCGACCAGGGAAGGTCGATAATAATAAAATGCACAGGAAATGTACTATGCTTGAATTACCCTGAACCTGTCCCCACCATCCTGGTCCCTGGAAAAGTTGTCTTCCACAAAATTGGTCCCTGATGCCAACGAGGTTGGGGATCACGGTTCTAGATGGTCCAGGAGAGAATCATTTTCTCACTTTCAGAAGCCACCTGCCTCTTTGGCCCATCACTCCTGCTCACGTCATTGTAACTTTTCTCCCCTTGCTTTGTGGACACATCACCTTCTTCCTCTTCTGTAACTGTGTTTATGCGTGGAATGTTCTCTGTGGCCTCATGGAAGTCTCTTCTCTCATGAGATGCTGGCTGCTTATCTGTGACACAAGCCTGAGGTTAGATGATACAAAAGTCTCTTCGGTCATGCAGGGATAGGGGTAGCCATAAGACACTGGGGGGCCTGAGACGTTCTCCGGGCACCTGCATCCATTCAGCCAAGACTTGGGCAGTTCTTTGCATATAAAAGAGCAGACGTGGCTGTTTGGGGTCACTCACAGAGCTAATAAAGGGGGCCACAGGGAGTGGGTTGCTGATCAAAATGATGATGGACTGAGGAAAGAGAAGACCTCTGGAAGTAAGAGCCTCCCATCACTGGAATGTGTGAACAGAGCTTAGACCAGCCTTAGGTAAAATCCTGAGTTCCTCATTTACTGTTACTATACTGTATTGTCTTTGGCTATTTCCTCAACTGGCTCCCTGGGTGGACCACAAGAGACCTTACTTTCTAGCCCAATGGCTTTCAACCAGGGAATTCTCCCCTGCAAGTGATCCTTGGGCAATGACTGGACCTACTTCCGGTTGTCACAAGTTGGGGTAGGGGTGGGGAAAGTGCTCCTGGCATCTAGTAGACAGAGGCAAGGGCAGGCATGCCTGCTTAGTCATTCAGTTGTGTCTGACTCTTTAGCGGCTCCCATGGACTGCAGCTTACCAGGCTCCTCTGAATTCTCCGGGCAAGAAGACTGGAGTGGGTGGCTATTCCCTTCTCCAGGGGGATCTTTCCAACCCAGGGATAGAAGCCAGGTCTCCTGCACTGCAGGCAGATTCTTTATCAGCTGAGCGACCAGGGAAGGTCGATAATAATAAAATGCACAGGAAATGTACTATGCTTGAATTACCCTGAACCTGTCCCCACCATCCTGGTCCCTGGAAAAGTTGTCTTCCACAAAATTGGTCCCTGATGCCAACGAGGTTGGGGATCACGGTTCTAGATGGTCCAGGAGAGAATCATTTTCTCACTTTCAGAAGCCACCTGCCTCTTTGGCCCATCACTCCTGCTCACGTCATTGTAACTTTTCTCCCCTTGCTTTGTGGACACATCACCTTCTTCCTCTTCTGTAACTGTGTTTCCCTCTGCCTCTCTTAGAAGGATGCTTGTGACTACATCAGCCACACTAGTCTTCTTGATGCCGCTTAAGCACACCAGACATGACCTACCTCAGGGCCTTTGCACTGACTGTTCCCCTGCCGTGGCTGCTCTTCCCCAGATGCCGACATAGCTAGCCCCTCATTTGCTTCATTTCTTTGTTCAAACAGCATCTTGATAATCAAATTCCCATTGTATATTTGTTAACAGACAAGGTCTAGGGGAGAAACAAGCACAGTTGGTTGACTTTTTACAAAGATTTAAAAGAGAGCCATGGACAGTGGTGGGTAGGCGGGGTTGAGACATTTAGGGCTAGACAGGAGAGAAGCTGTCAGTATTCCTAAGCCTGAAGACAGCAGGGAATGGGGTGTCAGAGCTTGGCTGGCCTCTTGGCAGAGGTCTTTCTACCAAGGAGCCGAAGTACAGTGCCAAAGCCAGGATAAAGTGGGAAGAAATACCGCCAACCTGTCTCTCTGTTTTCCTTTTGCCCTCCCATCTCTAACCAGCACCTCCCACTGGGCCAAACCCACCAGAAGGTAGAGGACAGGCAAGTCTAAGAGAGATGGGCCGTGGGATTCAGCTTCCCTGGCTACAGAGCAGAGCAGAGGTGGGCAGGCAGCAGATCAAACAGTGAGAGCAGGTGATGGCTGCTATGGACCCTGTGTTTGTGTCCTCCCCAGATTGATAGGTTGGAAGCCTAATGCCTAAGATTTAAGGTATTAGGAGGTACGGCCTTTGGGAGGTGGTTAGGTCCGAGGCCCGGGGCCTTATAAGTGGGATTTGTGTCCTTGTAAGAGGTCCCAGAGAGCTAGTTTATCCCTCCACTGTCAGAGGCCACAGCGAGAAGCCCCCACACCTGGAAAAAGGTCCTCACTAGAGCCTGACCATGCCGGCACCCTGATCTTGGACTTCCAGCCTACAGAGCCCTGAGAAATACATTGCAGTGGTTGATAAGCCACCCAGTCTATGGTATATTATTTTGTTATAACAGCCGGAAGGGGCTTAGACAGTGGCTCATCACTCACACATTGGTTTGTCTTTTAAAATTCTATTGTAAAAATTCTATTTTTCTACTCAACAGGTAAGATTCATGGGATCGAAGATGCTGTCTCTTTTGGTTGTTGCGCTATTCCCACATGCTCAGAATTTGGCCTGGGTGCTCATAGGTGCCCCGTATATGACTGTTCATCAATAGATGAAACAGAAAAGCAAAGGTTCTGACAGTGAGATGCTTTGCGTCCAGGAAAGCAACGTGTACGGAGGCCTGTCCTAGGGGTGTTAGACTGACTTTCTGCAGGTGACTTCAAAACAGCACATGTGGACGTGGACGCTCCGGCTGCCTGCGCCCATGACTGCCCCTGCGTGTTCCCCAGTCCCACACCGCGCCCGGTGCAGGAGAGATCTCTGGAGACCCGTCTTTGCTTCATGTGGCAGATTGAGGGCAAGGAAGAAAACATTCAGCCACATTTTCCTTGTCATGGTAAAGGGGCCATGGAGAGCTAGAGCAAATGGGGTTGACCTGGGGACCCCCAGCTGAGGATCCCCGGCAACTCTGGGTGCTGTCCCCAGGGTCTCACACTGCCACACTGCAAAATGTGAAGCGCTTATTTAAAGAAACTTTAGACCTGCCCTGGTCAGATATATCCAAGTGGATCATCCCAGCACCTCCTTCCTGGGGAACCATAGCATGTTAGATTTTTCAAAACTATCATGGTGGAGTTTCAGGCCTAGGGGCAGTCAAAAACTCCCAGGACAGGTTGAGACGGGGCTGCTATGGACCCTGTGTTTGTGTCCTCCCCAGATTGATAGGTTGGAAGCCTAATGCCTAAGATTTAAGGTATTAGGAGGTACGGCCTTTGGGAGGTGGTTAGGTCCGAGGCCCGGGGCCTTATAAGTGGGATTTGTGTCCTTGTAAGAGGTCCCAGAGAGCTAGTTTATCCCTCCACTGTCAGAGGCCACAGCGAGAAGCCCCCACACCTGGAAAAAGGTCCTCACTAGAGCCTGACCATGCCGGCACCCTGATCTTGGACTTCCAGCCTACAGAGCCCTGAGAAATACATTGCAGTGGTTGATAAGCCACCCAGTCTATGGTATATTATTTTGTTATAACAGCCGGAAGGGGCTTAGACAGTGGCTCATCACTCACACATTGGTTTGTCTTTTAAAATTCTATTGTAAAAATTCTATTTTTCTACTCAACAGGTAAGATTCATGGGATCGAAGATGCTGTCTCTTTTGGTTGTTGCGCTATTCCCACATGCTCAGAATTTGGCCTGGGTGCTCATAGGTGCCCCGTATATGACTGTTCATCAATAGATGAAACAGAAAAGCAAAGGTTCTGACAGTGAGATGCTTTGCGTCCAGGAAAGCAACGTGTACGGAGGCCTGTCCTAGGGGTGTTAGACTGACTTTCTGCAGGTGACTTCAAAACAGCACATGTGGACGTGGACGCTCCGGCTGCCTGCGCCCATGACTGCCCCTGCGTGTTCCCCAGTCCCACACCGCGCCCGGTGCAGGAGAGATCTCTGGAGACCCGTCTTTGCTTCATGTGGCAGATTGAGGGCAAGGAAGAAAACATTCAGCCACATTTTCCTTGTCATGGTAAAGGGGCCATGGAGAGCTAGAGCAAATGGGGTTGACCTGGGGACCCCCAGCTGAGGATCCCCGGCAACTCTGGGTGCTGTCCCCAGGGTCTCACACTGCCACACTGCAAAATGTGAAGCGCTTATTTAAAGAAACTTTAGACCTGCCCTGGTCAGATATATCCAAGTGGATCATCCCAGCACCTCCTTCCTGGGGAACCATAGCATGTTAGACCCCGTGTCCCTTAATTCAAAAGGATGGCTATCATGGTGGAGTTTCAGGCCTAGGGGGCAGTCTAAGGGAAGGGGTTATGTCTGGGGTGTTTTTCCCAGGACAGAAGGGCTTTCCTGGGCCATGGAAGTAGATGCCGAGGTCCCTCCAGGCCACACCTAAGTCTGACCCTGATATGACCTAGCCATGGAGCAGAGTGACTTTGGAGAAACAAGGCAGGCAGCTTGTGGCCTTAGATTCAGTGAGCCTTAGGTTCAAATCCTGGAGTCTCCTTGCTCTGAGGTTTCTTGGTGATAAATTAGATCTCACACTTTTTTATGCAGTTGTTCTGAGGATTCCATAAATCAGAACGTCTCACCAAGTGCCTGGCACAGAGTAGGCACCCACACACCCCCCTCTCTCTGCCTTTCTCTTCTTAGGAGCCCTCGGGAGACCCTGTCTCCCCTGTGTCGGGGATAGTAGCCAGACAAGTCAGTCCATGCTTCTACCCGGATCAGCCGCTCCACGTTTGAAAACTTCCAAGGCAGGAAAACTTTTTTTCCCCAGGTCGGCAGCATCTACCGCTGCCACCATGAAAGTCCCTCCGCCGTCCCCCCACGGGCCTGTCGCGAAGTCTTAAGAGAAAGCCGCATCTCCTCTGCTGGCGCGCACCGTCGCCAGGAAGGGAGGGAGCAGCCGAGGGGACGCACTAATGGGGGACGCCTCGGCACAGGGGAAGACACAATGGATAAAAGAAGAAAGCGCATCCAAACACGAGTTCTTGTTCTCGAGAAGAAGGGCCAAGCCTGACTTTATAGCAACAGCTTTGAGAGCAGCAGCGGTGGGATTTCATGGCAGAGGTTCCGCGGGAAAATCAATAAGCGGGGCCGCTGTTTGGAGAGGCAGCAAGAAAGGCCACTAACGAGGCCAGATTGTAACAGTTCTGCGAGCAGCCACAATGCTCACCTTACACGGCGCGGCCGCGCGTTAGTAAATAATAAATCACAGCGGCCGGCGGGCGGCGGCGGCGGCGCTGGACAGAACGCAGCGCGTTTGACTGCAAAGCAGACCCGGGGCCATGAATTATTCACCGCCGCGCGGAGATAAAACACGGCCGCGGGAGGAGGCGCAGCCCTGCAAACAGGTGCCCGGCGCGGAAATCTGTCTTTTGATGACGAGCCTGGGCTGGGGCTGGGCGGGCCGGGCCGCCGTTCTGGGGGCGTCGGCGCTCGGGGCGCGGGAAAAGCTGGGATTAATCAGGGACTGCAGCCGCCGCCCCGCAAGAGCGATTTGCCAGACTCCGGGGCTGGGAGCAATTACAGGCGGGCCGGCAGGGCCGGCAGTGAGAACCTGCGAGGGCTGATCTGTGTGTGTTTGTGCGTGTGTGTGCACGCATGTACGCTTGCTTGGGTGCACGCATGCTCAGGGTGCGTAGACGGGCAGGTATGCTAACGCGTAAGTGCATCATGCATTTGTGTGTGTGCGTGTGTGTGCGGTTCAGCCTGCGTGAATGTTCCACGTCTGCATTGTGTGCATAGGTGCTGTGATCCATATGCATGTATGCATGTATGTGGATGTCTTATTATGTGTATCTGCTGTGTATGAGCATGCATGCATGTGTGTGCAAACGTGGTGCATTTGCCCATGCATACGTGGTGAGTGTGGGGGTGTGTGAGGGTACGGGTTCATGTGAGCGTGTGTACGCAGTGCACGTGTGTAGGGGCAAACCTGTGGGATTACCCCTGCCTCTGGGGCACGTGCAGACATGCATGTGGACTTATGCAGGGTATTCATTTGTATCCACTCACTCTTGCACGTGAGGTGTTGGTGCAAGCCTACCTGGTGCCTCCGGGAGCCTGTGCACTGTGCGTGGTAGGCATCTGGTTGTACAAATGTGGCGCCCGTGTGCACCTGTGAGTGTGTGTGGTGCTGCACACATGTGGGCGTGCACGGGTCACCTGTGTGTATGCATGGTGCCTGTGTGTATTCATCCGCGCTTTGTGACGGTTTAAAGGTTTACGGTGAGCATACGTTGCATGTGTGTGTGCTTGTGGATGTGCACACACGCGTAGGTGTGGCGTGTGTGCCGGGGCGCTCACGGGCGCTGTGAATCCTTACTCGATCTGGTCTTGGCGCCGGCTGTTTGCTGGTGCCAGTGTGCCTGCATGCGGCCGTGTCTGCATGCGCTGAGAGGCGCGTGGACCTCAAGGTGTGTGTGTGTGTGCCTAGGTACGTCTCATGGAAGCTGGGTCATTGCCACAGGTGGCATCTTTTCTCCTCAGTGCTCGCCTACAAGGAAGTCCTAAATGTCATTGCAACCCCAGAAGGAAGCCCAACAGAAACCCAGACACAAAGCTCTGACACTGAATAATGTGCACACTGCCCGAGGTTTCCTGGGGAGAGTGAGAGAGGCTTCAGACCTAGCATGGCACTTCAGAAATTCTTTGAAAGCCATTTTAAGCACCTTTGTCTTTTTCCACAGTGCACCATGGAGCTACCCCCTCTTTTCTTTCCCCCAGCTCCCTTCTCCTATCAGCGCCCCTCCACCTCCATGTAGGCACCCTCCCCAAACTCATCATCCCCTTTAGAAGCTGAGTGAATGTGCCTCTCTGGGTTTCCTCAAACGGTGGTTCGCCCATTTTATCCACAAAAACCATTCCTCAAGACCTTGTGTCTTTAAAAAGTGACTTCTTTGATGATCCAGAGGTTAAGAATCTGCCTTCCAATGCAGGGGACGCTGGTTCGATCCCGGGTCAAAGAACTAAGACCCCACATGCGGCGGGGCAGCCAAGCCTGTGAGCAGCAACGACTGAGTCCACACACCCTGGAGCCCTCACACCACAACTAGAAAGAAGCTGCAATGAGGACACAAGACAGCCAATAATAAAGAAAGAAAAGAAAGGGAAGGGTCGGGAGATGAGAAAATGTAAATGGAATAGAAATCAGTTTGTTTCAGTTGTATGTCCACATAGGCGATAGGTACATGCAGGTATGGGTGCAGCATCCTCTTCGCCTGCAGCTACTAGGTAATGAAACAAAAGAGGACACAGAGAACAAAGCCCCCTGGGGTCTTTCTCCTGATGGGAGAGTCAGGTTTGGGGGTGTCAAGGTTGCAGGACTGTTTTCATTGTCTCGAACCTTGTTATTTTGGGACAAAGTTCGGCAGAGTTGAGGCTTTGTTCTCCAGTTATTCAGCAGACTTTACGGAGCACCCACTCTGAGCCCAGCACGATGTTGGAGATGCCAACATCCAGTGAGACACAGAATCTCAGACTTGAGGAGCCTGGGAAAATAGTGTGGGTGAAACCTGTACACCAGCCACCGGGACACAGCAGGGCTTTGTTGGTGCCTTAACGTTTCTGAGCTCAGACCAGGGAGAGAGGCCTCATCACTGTAAAACCCAGAGGGCTTCCTGGAGGAAGTGGCACCGAGGTGCAGAAGACGGGTAGGATTTAATTGTACCGAAATAGAGACAGAAGTGGGGGTGGAGAAGAAGGGAAAGCAAAGGCCTTGGGGGTCCCTCTCAGTCCAGACCTAGTTTAGGAAACAGAAACCACTCCAGGTATTTGAACAGGGAGAATTTAATATAACGAATTATTTACAATTATTAGCTAAGTATTAGAGACCCAAAGGGCTTCCCCAGTGGCTTAGAGGTAAAGAGTCCACTGGCAGCGCAAAAGTTGCGGGTTCCGTTGATCTCTGGGTGGGGGAAAATCCCTGGAGGAAGGGACAACAATCTATTCCAGTATTCTTGCCTGGAGAATCCCATGGACAGAGGAGCCTGGCGGGACGCAGAGTCCACAGGGTCGCAAAGAGTCAGGCACAACTGAAGCCACTGAGCACACATATACAGAGAACCAAACGAGTGAAAAGAAGACTGTATTTTCATGGAGTTTGCAACTGCAAGAAGTGACTTCCCGCTCTAGAGCCAGGAAAACAAAGGGAGGAGATGGCCATTATTAAAATGTAGAGGCTTAGAAGGGGATCCCTTTGGTCCTGGGATCCAGCTCTCTCGGGAGAGAGTACCGGAGCTAATGTCCCTGAGGAGGCTTCAGAAGGATCCCTTTGGATCCTGGGATCCAGCATAGGTACATGCAGGTATGGGTGCAGCATCCTCTTCGCCTGCAGCTACTAGGTAATGAAACAAAAGAGGACACAGAGAACAAAGCCCCCTGGGGTCTTTCTCCTGATGGGAGAGTCAGGTTTGGGGTGTCAAGGTTGCAGGACTGTTTTCATTGTCTCGAACCTTGTTATTTTGGGACAAAGTTCGGCAGAGTTGAGGCTTTGTTCTCCAGTTATTCAGCAGACTTTACGGAGCACCCACTCTGAGCCCAGCACGATGTTGGAGATGCCAACATCCAGTGAGACACAGAATCTCAGACTTGAGGAGCCTGGGAAAATAGTGTGGGTGAAACCTGTACACCAGCCACCGGGACACAGCAGGGCTTTGTTGGTGCCTTAACGTTTCTGAGCTCAGACCAGGGAGAGAGGCCTCATCACTGTAAAACCCAGAGGGCTTCCTGGAGGAAGTGGCACCGAGGTGCAGAAGACGGGGTAGGATTTAATTGTACCGAAATAGAGACAGAAGTGGGGGTGGAGAAGAAGGGAAAGCAAAGGCCTTGGGGGTCCCTCTCAGTCCAGACCTAGTTTAGGAAACAGAAACCACTCCAGGTATTTGAACAGGGAGAATTTAATATAACGAATTATTTACAATTATTAGCTAAGTATTAGAGACCCAAAGGGCTTCCCCAGTGGCTTAGAGGTAAAGAGTCCACTGGCAGCGCAAAAGTTGCGGGTTCCGTTGATCTCTGGGTGGGGAAGATCCCCTGGAGGAAGGGACAACAATCTATTCCAGTATTCTTGCCTGGAGAATCCCATGGACAGAGGAGCCTGGCGGGACGCAGAGTCCACAGGGTCGCAAAGAGTCAGGCACAACTGAAGCCACTGAGCACACATATACAGAGAACCAAACGAGTGAAAAGAAGACTGTATTTTCATGGAGTTTGCAACTGCAAGAAGTGACTTCCCGCTCTAGAGCCAGGAAAACAAAGGGAGGAGATGGCCATTATTAAAATGTAGAGGCTTAGAAGGGGATCCCTTTGGTCCTGGGATCCAGCTCTCTCGGGAGAGAGTACCCGTTGGCCGGAGCTAATGTCCCTGGACTCGGGGAAAGGGCCCCAGATGTCAGGAACCCAGCCTGCCGGAAGTGAGGCCCTGCCAGCTGCGGCTGGTATCTGAGCGGCACAATAAGGCCGGTTCTACAAGAGGTGGAAGAACTGCAGACGGGGCTCAGCCATTGCCTGGGGCGGGCAGCGTTGCTGCCAGGGTGAAGAAGCACCCTTGGGTGATGCTCTCATGGACCACAAGCGGACGGGAAGTCCCCCGGAAGGAGCCAGTCCCTTCTTCCTCCTCCAGCCCTGCAGTCTCCCTCCCGCGCTCCTATCCGTGGAACTAACACAGAACCAGAAGGCTGGCTTGGAGAACCCAGCCCCTCCCTCACCAAGATGAGGATGGAAGGGCTTTTTGGAGCTGAGAGACACTCATTAAATGAATGGGCACGGTCTGCCCCTGGGGCTCCCTGGCACAAGTAGGTCCACTTTATACCCATTTGAAATTCCACCCGATGACCCAACAACTTGACGTCTCTGCCTAACTCTGGGTTTTAGTTGTACACATGGAAAACACGATGAGCTCCTCCCCTAGTGAGGAGACTCATTCTCAGTGTACACTGTATCCATCTCTGGGAGACAGTAATACGGTGAGAGAAGGAGTCCTCATGGGGACAATGGAACATCCAGACTGACCTTCCTAACTTGAGTCCCACACAAGGGCCTTGGGGAGGGATCAGCAAATGGTTCAGGGAGGGGTCTGTCCACCCAGTGGGACAGAAAACCAAAGCCCGCAACATGGATCTTAGAGTTCGTGGGGCTCTGGGTCCTGTAAGTTTTATCAAGCCATGTCCCCATGTCCCCATTCTCACCCCGGGCTTTGTCTCCTGTTAAAGGGACTGTCTACCTATGGTGAGAGCAGAGGAGGGTGTCTGTTGTAAGAGTGACCAGTAGGGGGTGGGATGGCGGATTCCATGGCCAGACATCCTGTCCACTCCTCCACCGTTGCTGACTTGTGCTGACCCAATGACTCCAATTTAACATGGGCTTAGTCGGGGTGTCCGTGGGTCCCACTGTGGGGTGTAGATCGGCCCTGGTGAGGCTGGAACCCTGAGCCTGGAGAGCGGTAGCACCCTAGCCAGCCCAGATACACCCCGGCCTTGCAGGAGGAAAGCAGAGACTCAGATCTAGCGGAAGAGGGACTTCGGCATATGTCCTCAGAGCTGGGGCGCCGAAGAAGACAGGGCCGTAGAGCTTAGAAGTGGTCTCCCCTTGCCACCCCTCCCTTAGCCTCTGCCTGTGCCCAGCTTCATTCTCACGATGCCTCTCTGCCCCATGACACCCCTATGAGAGGGAGGCCTGGCGTGCTGCAGTCCACGAGGTCACCAAGAGTCAGATGGGACTGGGTGACTGAACACCACCAGTCCTGTGAGCCACGGTCAGATCTGTTGCACTCTCCGCATCCCAGAATGACTGCTTTCCTACAGCTGTTCTAGAAGGCTCTGTGCTTATCCCAAGGAAAATGGGGCTGCGGGTAGAATGTCGGGCGTTTACAGGGCTGCCACGTGCGGTTGTGCAGGCTGCGCCCAGCCAAGAGGCTCCCGGCCAAAGAGGCAAGTCGGGGCTGAAATCCATCCTGAAATCTTTTCTGAAGGTAGGGGTACCGTTCTCTCATTCATACAAAACCACTGTCTGGACTAGGGCTGGAGCTGGGTATCAAGCTCCCCGGGACAAAGGAAATGGCCAGAGTGAGTCTGCGTGTACCTGGGCTCCCAGGCACTGAGTGGTCCTCGCCCACTCAAAGATTTCTGGGCAGGAACAATTCACAGCGATTATCCCAGCCAACACTCTGTCCATCTACCTGCCCATAGGACCGGTGAGGCCTCAGATGCTCAGAAAGTAAGAGTGACTCTCAGGTCCCTAAAGGTGGAGTGGAGACCAGAACCCAGTGGGAAAGTCTACCCACTCCCTTCACCCCAGGTGACCTGGGAAGGCTTTCTGATCTTCACAGGAGGCAGGCAGACCTAGCCAGCTGACCTAGTAGGGGTGGGATGGCGGATTCCATGGCCAGACATCCTGTCCACTCCTCCACCGTTGCTGACTTGTGCTGACCCAATGACTCCAATTTAACATGGGCTTAGTCGGGGTGTCCGTGGGTCCCACTGTGGGGTGTAGATCGGCCCTGGTGAGGCTGGAACCCTGAGCCTGGAGAGCGGTAGCACCCTAGCCAGCCCAGATACACCCCGGCCTTGCAGGAGGAAAGCAGAGACTCAGATCTAGCGGAAGAGGGACTTCGGCATATGTCCTCAGAGCTGGGGCGCCGAAGAAGACAGGGCCGTAGAGCTTAGAAGTGGTCTCCCCTTGCCACCCCTCCCTTAGCCTCTGCCTGTGCCCAGCTTCATTCTCACGATGCCTCTCTGCCCCATGACACCCCTATGAGAGGGAGGCCTGGCGTGCTGCAGTCCACGAGGTCACCAAGAGTCAGATGGGACTGGGTGACTGAACACCACCAGTCCTGTGAGCCACGGTCAGATCTGTTGCACTCTCCGCATCCCAGAATGACTGCTTTCCTACAGCTGTTCTAGAAGGCTCTGTGCTTATCCCAAGGAAAATGGGGCTGCGGGTAGAATGTCGGGCGTTTACAGGGCTGCCACGTGCGGTTGTGCAGGCTGCGCCCAGCCAAGAGGCTCCCGGCCAAAGAGGCAAGTCGGGGCTGAAATCCATCCTGAAATCTTTTCTGAAGGTAGGGGTACCGTTCTCTCATTCATACAAAACCACTGTCTGGACTAGGGCTGGAGCTGGGTATCAAGCTCCCCGGGACAAAGGAAATGGCCAGAGTGAGTCTGCGTGTACCTGGGCTCCCAGGCACTGAGTGGTCCTCGCCCACTCAAAGATTTCTGGGCAGGAACAATTCACAGCGATTATCCCAGCCAACACTCTGTCCATCTACCTGCCCATAGGACCGGTGAGGCCTCAGATGCTCAGAAAGTAAGAGTGACTCTCAGGTCCCTAAAGGTGGAGTGGAGACCAGAACCCAGTGGGAAAGTCTACCCACTCCCTTCACCCCAGGTGACCTGGGAAGGCTTTCTGATCTTCACAGGAGGCAGGCAGACCTAGCCAGCTGACCTAGCCACTTGAATATAACTTCCGGAAAATGGCCTAACACCTCAGTGCCTCAGTTTCCACCTCTGTAAAATGCGGGTTAAATAAAATGGTAAAAAAAGAATAGCTACCACTCTATGTGAACTATTTCAAGTGTAGGAACTATCCATGACCCCATTTAAGAGATGAGAAATCTAAAGCTTAGAGAGATTATATAACAAGGTCACAGCTACTCCAGGCCTGGGATCTGCACCCAGACAGCCTGGCTCTGGGCCTCCTTCCTTGGAGGTGCTGTAGGTCTGTAGCTGACACGCACTTAGTGAGTTCCCCCACTTTCCGAGCCCTGACAAGGCCATTATCCATCTCTCTGTGTTTTAGGCACTGATGGGCTCCCCATAAGCAGTTCTGGAGGGAGATGGTGGAGAGATCTGAGGTGCAGAAACACATTTTCTCTTTTCCTGCTTGCAGATAAAGTGGCAAGTCACCAAGCAGGCTTTTGGAAGAAGGTCTCCAGGCTGCTCAGCGGGGCATAGTAATGAATTCTTTTCAGCCAGGCACTGCAGGCCTGTCAGGGAACGTTCCCAGACCCCGGGTCTGTGGTCTCTGAGGGCCACCCTGGAAGCAATGAGCCCTGGCTGGGTGGAAGGGCCTGGAAGGGGAGTGATACCCGTGGCCCTGGCTGCATGCTGCTGATCCTCTCAGCGGGTCCCAACCCAGTCGGTGGTGTGTGTGCTCCCTAATCCAGGCCCTCCCAGGCTGCACTCTGCGTTAGGCAGGCACGTTGGCTCCTAATTCAGGATGCGCTGAAAAGCTCCCATCACTTGGGTGCATGATGTTTTAGTGCACTAACCATGAGAAGCAGTATTGTTTCATGACAAACTGGCTTTGAATCGGGGTTCCACCACCACCAAGCCTTGTGACCTTCAACCAGGAACATGCCCTCTAGGTCCCTTAGTGTTCCAGTTTATAAAATCATGATGAAAATATCTCTCTCATAGGGTTAGCATCAGGACAAAAGATCTTATTCCATGTACCTGGAATCGTGTCTGGGGCAGAAGTGTAAGAATGCTTCAGCCAAGGAGGAGCAGGGCTACCACTCCCTTCACCCCAGGTGACCTGGGAAGGCTTTCTGATCTTCACAGGAGGCAGGCAGACCTAGCCAGCTGACCTAGCCACTTGAATATAACTTCCGGAAAATGGCCTAACACCTCAGTGCCTCAGTTTCCACCTCTGTAAAATGCGGGTTAAATAAAATGGTAAAAAAAGAATAGCTACCACTCTATGTGAACTATTTCAAGTGTAGGAACTATCCATGACCCCATTTAAGAGATGAGAAATCTAAAGCTTAGAGAGATTATATAACAAGGTCACAGCTACTCCAGGCCTGGGATCTGCACCCAGACAGCCTGGCTCTGGGCCTCCTTCCTTGGAGGTGCTGTAGGTCTGTAGCTGACACGCACTTAGTGAGTTCCCCCACTTTCCGAGCCCTGACAAGGCCATTATCCATCTCTCTGTGTTTTAGGCACTGATGGGCTCCCCATAAGCAGTTCTGGAGGGAGATGGTGGAGAGATCTGAGGTGCAGAAACACATTTTCTCTTTTCCTGCTTGCAGATAAAGTGGCAAGTCACCAAGCAGGCTTTTGGAAGAAGGTCTCCAGGCTGCTCAGCGGGGCATAGTAATGAATTCTTTTCAGCCAGGCACTGCAGGCCTGTCAGGGAACGTTCCCAGACCCCGGGTCTGTGGTCTCTGAGGGCCACCCTGGAAGCAATGAGCCCTGGCTGGGTGGAAGGGCCTGGAAGGGGAGTGATACCCGTGGCCCTGGCTGCATGCTGCTGATCCTCTCAGCGGGTCCCAACCCAGTCGGTGGTGTGTGTGCTCCCTAATCCAGGCCCTCCCAGGCTGCACTCTGCGTTAGGCAGGCACGTTGGCTCCTAATTCAGGATGCGCTGAAAAGCTCCCATCACTTGGGTGCATGATGTTTTAGTGCACTAACCATGAGAAGCAGTATTGTTTCATGACAAACTGGCTTTGAATCGGGGTTCCACCACCACCAAGCCTTGTGACCTTCAACCAGGAACATGCCCTCTAGGTCCCTTAGTGTTCCAGTTTATAAAATCATGATGAAAATATCTCTCTCATAGGGTTAGCATCAGGACAAAAGATCTTATTCCATGTACCTGGAATCGTGTCTGGCGCAGAGTGAATACTTCATATTGATAAGCTGTCCATGTTACTTTGCAGGTTTTCCACACTATACCCCATTTACCATGGTGTGGAGATGTTTGGGCTTCCCTTGTGGCTCAGCTGGTAAAGCATCTGCCTGCAATGCAGGAGACCCCAGTTCAATTCCTGGTCAGGAAGATCCCCTAGAGAAGGGATAGGCTACCCACTCCAGGATCCTTGGGCTTCCCTGGTGTTTAAGAGGGTGAAGAATCGACCCACAATGTGGAAGACCTGGGTTCGATCCCTGGATTGGGAAGATCCCTTGGAGAAGGGAAAGGCTACCTACTCCAATATTCTTGCCTGGAGAATTCCATGGCTCATCCGTCGATCGCAAAGCGTCGGACATGATAGAGATGTATTTCCCTCAGCTTTTGAGGGGCTCTGTGGTCGCACAGCATCTGGCTCAGGGGTTGCCATGGACCCCATAAGAGGAGGGAAACAGACAGAATTTTTGGAGTGAGGTCTCATTCTTCCATGGGGGTATTAACCATGGCTTCCCGGAGCTTTGTGCATGGGAAGAGTTTGGCGTCTTGTCTGAGCCTCAAAGGAACAAGCCGTGGGGTTGATTAGTAATATCTGCCTCTGGCAGGAGCTAGGCAAGAAAGGGCTTTCTTTATATATATATATATATTGGGGGGGGTAGGGGGGAGGGCACTTCTAGTGGTCTTTCATTTGTTCGTTTTCATCTGTCTTTGTTCTCTGGCCTGTGTGGGCCTCCCATCGCAGTGGCCTCTCTTGTCACAGAGCACCAGCCCTGGGTGCATGCACTCCAGAGCTCCAGCTCTATAGTTGGACACATCGGTCCAGCCGCTCCGCAGCACGTGGGATCTTCCCAGGCCAGGGATCGAACCAGCACCCCTTGCACAGCAAGGCGGTGTCCTTACCCACTGGACCACCAGGGAAGCCCCAAGAAAGGACTTTTAGTTGGCTTCCCCTCAAAGTGGGGACAAGACAAGTGCCAGGAAGATATCTGGAAGGTGATTCCAGGAAGGCCTGTGAGTGTAGCCGTGAAACAGGGAAGGCAGAAACCCAGTGAAGGGGGTGGTACAGGGCGGGCCACTGGCGGGTCTCGCACCTCAGCATCTCCCAGCTCTGGGACAGGGCATCTGGAGCGGCGGGCCGCCGATGCTTAAGGCTGGCGCCCCCTTGGCACTTGCTGTCAGTCTTGAATGTGGTCTGACCACATGCCCACAGCCCGGAAATGACCCTTGACGAGAAAGATTCAGTGAGCTGGAAGAGAGGCCAGAAAGGGCTGCAGCCACCTTTGGGTGGGTCAGGGATGTGGCCGGGGCGCCGGGGCACGGAGGGTCTGCTCGCGTCCCCAGACGCTGGAAAACCAGAGGAGCTGTTCCTTGCCACCCCCGCCCCCGTCCCGTTATTCCTGCCGTAATCCCCGCTGCGTTTCCTTGTCTCTACCCTCCCTCCTTCCTTTGGCTTTTTCCCCCTTCCTCCTCTCCTTCCTGCCTCCCTTCTGCAAATAGCTCCTGTGCGTCTCTGTCTTGCCGGGTCTGGTGCTAGCAACCGAGAGTAACAAAATAAAGGAGAACTCGCCTTTGCCCTTTAGCTGTTCAATCTGGTGAAAACAGCAGAGACCTCCCGTCTCCCTGGAGGGAGAAGAAGACACCCAGAGCGACTAATAAATGGTTTCAAGTGGTTCCTTTTCAGGCACTTTCATTTTTAAAAGCAGGGCCCAGGGGCTGCTGGGACTGGCAATTAGAATCTGCGTCTCTGTGTTTGAGAAGAGTGCAGGGGCGGGGGGCTGGGGTTGGGGGGCGTGCGAGGAATCCGGACACTTGGAAAAAGTAAACTTATTAGGCGGAGGAGGATCTTACAGAGTATGAAATTTACAAAAGCTTCATCCGAAGTAACACTAATGACAGGCCACTTTATTGATGTTTAATTCAAAAACAGAAGCTAACGCAAGGGCCCTTCCCCCGCAGTGGGAAGGAGGCGGGAGACTTTCTTCCTAATAATTTACTTAAACTGAATTTCATATGGGAAATTAATTTGCCTGGAATAAAAGCAAGACATCACTCCAGAAGTAAGAAGTCACCTTGGAGGAGTCTATCCTGGCCAGGACAGCTCATGGTCTTCCAAGACCAGAACGTTCCATCTGGTAAGAAGGCCTGGAGTTAGTGCAATTGTATTTTGGGGTCTTGGGGTCTCTCTATGGCTTTGCCACAAATTACTACAAATTTAGCTGCTTCAACCAACACCAGTTGATTGTCTCTTTTTGTGAGTCAGGTGCATGAGTTAGCTCCGGTTCCATAAGATTGCCACCAAGGTACTGGCCTGAGTCAGGGCTTATCTGAGTCTGAGATTCCCTTTCCAAGCTCATGTAAATGTTGTATCTGGAATTCAGTACCCCATAGCTGGGGAACTCAACAGAGCTTTCCTCTTCAAGGCCCGCCGGGAAAACTCTTTTGGACCATCGTCTTCACCTGATTAGGTCAGACCCATCAGCGTACATCAATTAGAAGCTTCATTCCAGGACTGAACCCTCAGGGGAGGGGACTGGACAGGGTGTGTACACCAGAGGGTGGGAATCTGGGGAAACCCCTTGGAATTCTGTCCCTCGTCCAGGCAGAGCTGCCAGATCCAACTGAACATCTACCAGCTCAGACTGTGGACAAACCACTCCACACGGCTTGATCTCGGTGTTCTCACCTGTACAACAGGCTATCCATTCTAGCACTGCTGACCTGAAGAGGAACAGCAGAAGGGTCTGAAGTGATTAGCTGGGTAGTACTCAGTAATCAAACAAATGACAGTGGGATATCACTAGAAATGGTATATACTTACTTACCTGTTGCAAGTATTATACTTTAAATGTGATAAATGACTGTACAGTCATTGTTTTGAGGCCGGGGGTGCAGGGCGGGGGCTGGGGTTGGGGGCGTGCGAGGAATCCGGACACTTGGAAAAAGTAAACTTATTAGGCGGAGGAGGATCTTACAGAGTATGAAATTTACAAAAGCTTCATCCGAAGTAACACTAATGACAGGCCACTTTATTGATGTTTAATTCAAAAACAGAAGCTAACGCAAGGGCCCTTCCCCCGCAGTGGGAAGGAGGCGGGAGACTTTCTTCCTAATAATTTACTTAAACTGAATTTCATATGGGAAATTAATTTGCCTGGAATAAAAGCAAGACATCACTCCAGAAGTAAGAAGTCACCTTGGAGGAGTCTATCCTGGCCAGGACAGCTCATGGTCTTCCAAGACCAGAACGTTCCATCTGGTAAGAAGGCCTGGAGTTAGTGCAATTGTATTTTGGGGTCTTGGGGTCTCTCTATGGCTTTGCCACAAATTACTACAAATTTAGCTGCTTCAACCAACACCAGTTGATTGTCTCTTTTTGTGAGTCAGGTGCATGAGTTAGCTCCGGTTCCATAAGATTGCCACCAAGGTACTGGCCTGAGTCAGGGCTTATCTGAGTCTGAGATTCCCTTTCCAAGCTCATGTAAATGTTGTATCTGGAATTCAGTACCCCATAGCTGGGGAACTCAACAGAGCTTTCCTCTTCAAGGCCCGCCGGGAAAACTCTTTTGGACCATCGTCTTCACCTGATTAGGTCAGACCCATCAGCGTACATCAATTAGAAGCTTCATTCCAGGACTGAACCCTCAGGGGAGGGGACTGGACAGGGTGTGTACACCAGAGGGTGGGAATCTGGGGAAACCCCTTGGAATTCTGTCCCTCGTCCAGGCAGAGCTGCCAGATCCAACTGAACATCTACCAGCTCAGACTGTGGACAAACCACTCCACACGGCTTGATCTCGGTGTTCTCACCTGTACAACAGGCTATCCATTCTAGCACTGCTGACCTGAAGAGGAACAGCAGAAGGGTCTGAAGTGATTAGCTGGGTAGTACTCAGTAATCAAACAAATGACAGTGGGATATCACTAGAAATGGTATATACTTACTTACCTGTTGCAAGTATTATACTTTAAATGTGATAAATGACTGTACAGTCATTGATTTTATTTCACACAAGATCAAAACCATTCTGGGGGGGCATGGCCCTCCTCATTGGATTTCTAGGAGTCATTCTGCCTTATGTTAGCTGATCCTAAGGGGCAGCCAGGATCAAGAATCACTGAGCCAGAGGAGAAATATTTCCGACGTTTCTGCCCGTGAGAGCTGCGGGGACCGAGCAGCCTGGCAGGAGAAATAGCAGGCTCTCCAACTCAGACGTGTGTAAGACAGAGCTCGCTGATGACTGCTGTGACGGAGGACTCAGGGTCACTGGCAGCGGGTGGAAGCTGCCCCTGGGGAACAGATGGAGCGAGTGCTACCACCTCTAACTTGCTGCCCTCGGGGAGCACAGCACAGTGGATCGGGGGCGGGACGTCCAAGGAGCGCGGGCACCAGGCCCAGGCCAGACCACCTTCCCCGTCAGTCCTGTCATTGTTACTATGACGTCATTCCCAGGCCCGTGTGTTGAGGCCTGTCCCGAGCCCTTCGGATCATGGTCACGTGATTCCACTGTTATGAACAGCCTCTGATGTTGTATGGCCTCTCTTTTACAAATGAGGAGTTTAAGTCCCAAGGATGGAAAAAAAAAAGAGAGAGAGAAAGAAAAAAGGAAAAAAATATGCCTCAACTCCATCACAGAAGATTTGAGCCTGGCTGGACGGAGACTTCCTGCCTTTCTCTTCACGCAGGCTGCTTCCCTTCTCTGAGACGCGCACACACTCTGGCACAGACACATGCGTTCCCACACACAACCCCTCGCAAGAGAATGCACGCCTCGGAGAGAGCAGCGCAGCCCCACCTCTCTGTCTCTGCCTTGTTCTCCTCCTGTCTTCTCCTGTCCTCTGGTCTGTCCGTCTTGCTTTCTGTGTATCACCCAGACTGTTCAATCCGAGCTCTATTCTGAGGTTTCCAAAGAAACCCCACCCACCTTCCCAAGTTTTATTAGAGTGTCCTGTGGGACGGGCTAGAGCGGCCACAAGCTCCAGTCTTGAAGGAATGATTCACCCAGGCTGGCTTGCCAGGGAAGCCAAGTAGAAAATTCAACACATGTGAAGACCCTGGGGTTTATTTATCTGACCAGGGCCAGAAAAGACCCAGGTATTTATTTAATACAAATGGTTGATGAAGCCAGGCAAAACCCCAGGGCAGAGGATGAGGTGGGGAAGTGGTGGTTGTTGCTGATGTTCAGTTGCTCAGTCGTGTCTAACTCCTTGTGACCCACGGTCTGTGGCATGGCAAGCTCCACGGTCCTTCACTGTCTCCTGGAGTTTGCTAAACTTCATGTCCACTGAGTCAGGGATGCTATCTAACCATCTCAGTGAGGGAAGTGGTGCAGAGATCAACTGCAAGGCCTCAATCTGTCCGGGCATGAGTCACCCACATCTCCTACAAGCCCACAAGAGGGGATGGCCAGAGAACAGTGTCCCCATAGTACGGAAGGGAGACTGAGGCCAGAGAGATCCAATGATGTCATTCAATGAGCTGCAAGTGTCAAAGGCAGGGGTCAAATACAGGACCTGAGGTCCTAGAAGCTGCAGGTAGGAATCCAGTCCAGAGCTCAGCAGGGCTCACAATCTGGGGTCAGTTTAGCTGTGTCTGTTCTGATTGGCCAGTGCCTTACTGATTATCCAGTTCCTTCACTTATTGAATCCCACTCGGGCTCTAGGTTGGAAACAATTTGGGGATGGCAGAGATTAGACAGGGAGAAGCTGGAGGTCTCTGAGGTTGGCCACAGAACTCATCTCTAAGAACATTCCCCAGACTTGGCTTAGCTAACGAGACTGAGGGGCCCCAGCCTGACTTCTACATGGGTTTCTTCACCAGTTGCTCTGGCCAGAGGAAAAGGCACGGTCCCCTCCACGTGCATTTTCCGCCCTTGAAAACAGAATGCATTCCTTGATGGCTTGGGCCATTTTCCAAGAGATCCCCCCTCCATCTGATCTGTACCTTGGCCTCTGATGGATTTACAAGTCCAGGCTTGGCCCCGATTTTTCTGTGCCTTCCCGTGTGCTGCTCGGCACGGATGTCTTAATACGCCAGCTGAGACTTCTTAAATCCACATTGAAACAACTGTTGGGTTTTTATACCGTTGTAAAACTCTTTGTAGGGTATTCATAGAAAATGTTTTATTAATTGCCATATGTTTATTGATTTCTCTTTCATGTCGGTTCTTTTGTTCTTTCTTTGTAGTGGCAAAAGATCTCTCTGCATCATCATTTGCAAGTTATCTAAAATGTCAAAGGTGTTCTTTTGAAGTTTATTACAGATCACATGCCATAAGGCCCGGACGCGGGGTATTTACAGTGAGGGGGGAATTCCTGCACGGACTTTGCAAAGCTCACAAAAGAATTGAGATCATATTGGTTTCAAATAAGACACACACACAAAACCCCAATTTATCATTTTTTTTTTTTTACAGCTTTTCCCATTTTGAGGGGGTAGGGTGGAAGGCAAAGACATTTCAACCAGGAGAAATGAACCAATGTGCTGACCTATTTATAGCGTGAGTCTCCCTCTCCCATCTTGCAATCTCAATGTGGTCCAGGTTAAGGGATGGCTCCCCAACCTTCAACCTGAAATCTAGCAAACCTTCCATCAGAGGGTCCCCTCAGCTACCCTGAGAAAAGGGGAGAACGGCCATTTTTCTGAGCAGATCCGCTTCGGCGTCCCCACTTCAACAGACCCTGTTCCTGGTGAGTTGCTCAGGGAGGCACCCCATGGGGAGAGAAATCTTCCCCACAAAGCACAGGTCCTGGGGATACCTAGACTCTGCTTCCAGGATTCGGGGTAGAGGGATCGATGGTGAAAGGCCGGTGAAAAAGAAAACAGAAAGTTAATAGTGCAATTCCCTGAGTTTTAAGTGAGCTATGGGTATCTAAGTCAGCAGAGCATTTTCTTTTGAAAACCCAAAAGCCATTTTTGAAAAGCCTAACCAGGAGGAACTCGCACTTTGATCTAGATGGGATTCGAATGAGATCCACACACGTATCACACAGGCATGAGGAACTGTTTTCCACACTCTTTCCTTTCCCAAGGGAGGATGGCTCTGGCAGGCTGGAATCTAGCCCAGGCTTGGAGTCCATCAAGCTGGTGCCCTTGGGTGGCTCCCTGACTCGGCGAGAGCCTCCGTTTCCACATCTGTAAAAGAAACAGAAGGATCCCTCGCGGACCCTGGTCTCCAAAGACCTCGGGAGAGTCCACTGAGACCTAGGAAGTTAATGTTGTCATCTGGAGCTCCTGCCTCCTCAGTGTCCACCTGGCTTCCGGTCCTCACTGCTTGGCTGGGAAATAGGGCTGGAGGCGAGGGTAGGATGGGGTGGGATTCGGGTTGAGGATTTCACCAGCCCCCAGCTTGGGAGCCTGGGCAAAGGATCTGGGGCTGGATGCTGGGGCTCTGAGCTGCTTCTGCAGGAGAAGGGGCAAAGCGAGACTCCCCAGATGGGAAGCTGGAGAGATTGGGGAGGGCAAGGACCACAAGAGGCTGGACCACAGATTCCCAAGGGGAGGAGTGCTTGAGAGAGGCCTGTTGGAGCCTCCTTGGTCACTGTCGCAAAGTCGATCTCCAGCATCCTGGTGGGGCCCTGAGCGTGAGATCCAGCTTAGCAACCCTGGGTCTGATTCCCAGTTCTTGCCAGGATCATGCTTTTTGCTAAGGAGGCATTCACTCGAGTAAGGACCCGCTCATCGCCTCAGAGCGAGCACCTTCTTAAAACGGCCTCCCCCTTGTCCTGGCCCTGAGTGGAAACTTGGCCATGCCCCTGAGTTCTGTGAAAGTCTGAAGGTCAGTTACGGACTGCAGTCATGGGGTTTGGCAGGGCGGGGGGCTAGGGGTGGTTTACATCCAGGCTCTAGAGTCAGATTCTGGCCTACTGCTTTCTAGCTGTGTGACTTAGGCAAGTCACTTAATCTTTCTGACCCTCGGTTTCTTTGTATCTGAACAAGGTAGTTTCTTCTTTATAGGTTTAGGGTGAGGTTTAAGGGGTTCCCCAGTGGCTCAGCAGTAAAGAATCTGCTTGCCAGGCAGGAGACAGGAGAAGTGAGTGCAGTCTCTATGTCAAGAAAATGCCCTGGAGAAGGAAACGGCAACCCACTCCAGAACTTTTGCCTGAAAAATCCTATGGACAGAGGAGCCTGGTGGGCTATGGTGCATGGAGTCGCAGAGTCAGACTTGACTGAGCACACGTGTATGGTGAGGCTTAAGCATGTATGTGTGTGTGTTAGTCACTCAGTCGTGTCCAACTGATTGCAACCCCATGGACTGGAGCCTACCAGGCTCCTCTGTCCATGGAATTCTCCAGGCAAGAATACCGGAGTGGATTACCATTCCCTTCTCTAGAGGCTCTTCCCAACTTAGGGTTTGAACATGGGTCCCCTGCATTGTAAGCAGATTCTTTACTGTCTGAGCCATTAGAGAAGTGCCGAGGTTTAAATAAGCTAATAGAAAGAGCCAAATCAGTGCCTGCTGCACAGCAAGCTCCTTGCTAAGTGCCAGCTGTATGAACACTGGCTTCCCTTTTGGTGAGGGCTGCTGGGGGCCTAGGGTTCTGCCTTTTCCCTCCCCCTGTCTTGCTGTAAGAAGAACTTCTACCCCCCTCCTCCCCCGCCCCGGGCTGCCTCCAGACCCTCTGTCCACCCTCTCTGGGTGTTACGAATGGGACTGGGCTCACCTCTTTCCCCTCCCAGGTCTAGGAAGTAGGGTGAGGACAACTTTTCAGAAGGTTCCTGGGGCTCCTGCTCAAACCTCTGGACCAGCAGAGGAGCCCAGGAGGCAGACTGCTCCCAGCCCGAAGGAAGCCCACGCCCGCTCACACAGCCTCCCTTTCTCCAAAGCCAAGAACTGTCTGGAGACCCAGAGAAGAAAACCAAGCTTCATTCTTCATTTACTCACACGTTTGTCCTCTTCTGGGTCAGGCTCTGTCTGGCAGAGATGCCCCCGTCTCTGCCCCCAGCCTCTAGGAACCCCCTAGACTAGGCCAGACTGTCTCTTGGTGACACGCTTTGGCGGGGCTGGGGGTGGGCTTGTGAGCCTAAGGGTGGGCACAACGGCAAGTACAGGAATAGTGGCTTTGAGGACACTTCCCAGAAGTGGTGGCCTTCGAAGAGGACTTTAAAGCAGGGAGGCTTGGCTGGAAAGAAAGAACTTCACCAGGCAAAGGGGTGGGTGTTCTCAGTGGAGAGAATCAGCTACTCACAGGATTGGAGGCAGGAGAGAAATGATCTGGCAGGAAGACCTGGGGCACCACCCAGAGAGATGCTTGCAGAGGAAGGGCAGGGCAGGCCAGGGTCACAGGGTGAATGAGCAGGATTGGGGGCATGGCCTTTGACTTGGTCACCTTCCAGGGCTAAAGCCTGGCTGGGGCCATGTTCTGTTTCTCCTACCCTTCACCGTGGAGAAGGCATTGTCAAGGTCCCCAGGGCAGGATCTGCCATCCTCCAGCCATTTGTGGATGCCCCGGGCAGCTCAAGTTCCGAAGAAGCAGAGGCCGGGTCTCCCTGGGAGTTCTTCTGGATCACTAGGAAGTAAATGCGGGTGATTCTTTGACATGGACCCGTTGGAGAGGCCTCCAATGGGCTCTGGGCTCAGGAAAGGAGTCAGTCTCAGGAGGAGTCCACTGGACGTGTTGCCAGGCCCCCAAGCGACCAGGTGGCCTCTCAGAGGTGCTCAGCTCCTGGGGGCTCTCCGGGGGGGCTAAAGAGGCCGGCCCCCTGTTGCTGGAATCTGGAGGCACACTGGTGACTGCATCTGAACTGGGAGATGGCTAGAGGGGCGGCCTGGGCCAAGGTGCTGGGGCTCTGGCTGGGGCTCTGGCCCCCCCCTCTTTCTCCTCATCTTCAGTAAGAGAGCCTCCTGGCCAAGAGACACAAAGGCAAGTTCCAGTCCCAGCTCCACACTCTCCAGCTGTGTGATCCTGGATAAGTGAATTAATTAATTCGAAGAGAAGCTTCAGGCATCTTTATTTTCTTCACTCCTCCACCCCTAGAGCTGAAAAGAGTGAGTGGCACACAGAAGGCACTCAGTATTCAGTGGAAAGTCCAGTGCGCTTAAAGTCTTAAAAGTCTTTGTTTTCCCATGGATGTAAAATAAGCAAAACAATAGCACATCCCAAACGTTAGTTGTCAGTATAGAAATATTGTCGTCAAGTAGAAATATCCATCAAAATCGCTAAGCCCAAGGACTTCCTTAGCAGTCCAATGGTTGAGACTTGGCCTTCCAGTGCTAGGGGTATGGGTTCGATCCCCGGTCAGGGAGCTAAGATTCCAAAAGCCAGAACATAAACAACAGAAGCAATATTGTAACAAACAAAGCCTTTCAAAAAGCCCCACATCAAAAAAATCTTAAAAAAAAAAAAGGTCATGGAGGCCAGACCTGTAGGTATTTGGTAATGATGAGTTTCTCGTATTACCTCAGTTGTAATGAGCATCCCTAACACCTTCACTCTTTAGCACCTCCCACAGCACTTTCAGTCACAGGAGCTCTCAGGAGTTTCCAACCGTGGAGAAGGCATTGTCAAGGTCCCCAGGGCAGGATCTGCCATCCTCCAGCCATTTGTGGATGCCCCGGGCAGCTCAAGTTCCGAAGAAGCAGAGGCCGGGTCTCCCTGGGAGTTCTTCTGGATCACTAGGAAGTAAATGCGGGTGATTCTTTGACATGGACCCGTTGGAGAGGCCTCCAATGGGCTCTGGGCTCAGGAAAGGAGTCAGTCTCAGGAGGAGTCCACTGGACGTGTTGCCAGGCCCCCAAGCGACCAGGTGGCCTCTCAGAGGTGCTCAGCTCCTGGGGCTCTCCGGGGCTAAAGAGGCCGGCCCCCTGTTGCTGGAATCTGGAGGCACACTGGTGACTGCATCTGAACTGGGAGATGGCTAGAGGGGCGGCCTGGGCCAAGGTGCTGGGGCTCTGGCTGGGGCTCTGGCCCCCCCCTCTTTCTCCTCATCTTCAGTAAGAGAGCCTCCTGGCCAAGAGACACAAAGGCAAGTTCCAGTCCCAGCTCCACACTCTCCAGCTGTGTGATCCTGGATAAGTGAATTAATTAATTCGAAGAGAAGCTTCAGGCATCTTTATTTTCTTCACTCCTCCACCCCTAGAGCTGAAAAGAGTGAGTGGCACACAGAAGGCACTCAGTATTCAGTGGAAAGTCCAGTGCGCTTAAAGTCTTAAAAGTCTTTGTTTTCCCATGGATGTAAAATAAGCAAAACAATAGCACATCCCAAACGTTAGTTGTCAGTATAGAAATATTGTTGTCAAGTAGAAATATCCATCAAAAAAGCTAAGCCCAAGGACTTCCTTAGCAGTCCAATGGTTGAGACTTGGCCTTCCAGTGCTAGGGGTATGGGTTCGATCCCCGGTCAGGGAGCTAAGATTCCAAAAGCCAGAACATAAACAACAGAAGCAATATTGTAACAAACAAAGCCTTTCAAAAAGCCCCACATCAAAAAAATCTTAAAAAAAAAAAAGGTCATGGAGGCCAGACCTGTAGGTATTTGGTAATGATGAGTTTCTCGTATTACCTCAGTTGTAATGAGCATCCCTAACACCTTCACTCTTTAGCACCTCCCACAGCACTTTCAGTCACAGGAGCTCTCAGGAGTTTCTCAATAACCCAGTGTGCTGCACTGAGGTCCAGAGAGGTCAAGACTCTTCCCCGAGGTCACACAGCTCCACAGAGGCAGGGAAGCCTAGCTCCTCAACACCCTAGAGTGTCCTGGCTCCCATCTAGAGAAACTGACCTTGACTTGCCCTTTTACCTACCGATCATGAGCCCAGCACAGTGTCGGGCAGAGGAGGCATCCAGCGGACTTCCTGACTAGATGATGAACTACCTATTACTTGGTTGCATCCCTATTTTATCCGTGCCTCTCACACAATAGAAGACTTTACAGTATAAGGCCGAAATCACCAAAAGTTCTCTCTAAAGGTCCAAATCACAAATATGTGGGGGTTTTGCAGGCTACAGGGAGTCTCTGCCTCAAACACCAATTGTGAAGCCAGGTAGCCCGTGGGCTTTCCTGGTGGTTCAGTGGTAAAGAATCCACCTGCCAATGCAGCAGACAGGGGTTCGATCCCTGAACCAGGAAGATTCCATGTGCCATGCAGCAACTAAGTTCGTGCACCCCGACTATTGAACCTGTCCTCCAGAGCCCAGGAGCCGCAACTACTAAACCCACACACCACAACTACGGAAGCCCTCAAGCCCTAGAGAAGTCACTGCAATGAGAAGCCCACACACTGCAACTAGAGAACACCTGCACAGCGGCGGAGACCCAACACAGCCAACACTAAATAAAATAACAGGTAGCACAAAAGCAACCTTAGATGAGACATACATAAATGGGTGTGGCCATTTCCAATAAAACCTGATTTACAAGACAGGCACCAGGCTGCATTTGGCCCATAAGTCACAGCTTGCCGAATTTTGCACTAAGAGGGCTTGTATAAACCAACAGTGCAAATTTGAGTCCGATTTCACCCTATTGGCTCCCTGCTTTGGGGCCTCAGTTTCCCCATTTAGTACAAGAGAAATGCACTAGACTGGGGATCTCACATTGAGCTTCCTCCAAGGGCAGGCAAATGGGACAGAAGTGTGACATCTTCCAGGGTGGGAGAGGGACAGCTGGAGGCCACCTCTCTTGTGGTGGGTAGCTATGACTTAGTATTCAGGTCCCCTGAGAATCTGAACAGGTGGAACTGTATGAGAATTACCGAGATTTGTAAAGAAATTTTCCTGACTGACAACACACCTAGAGGAAAGTGCACACAGCTTACTTCTCCAGCTTGGTGAATGTTCTTAAACTGAACCAGCATGCCACCAGCACCCGAATCAAAACAGAAGGTGACCCCTAAAGTCAAAGCCTTCCCGGTACCAACTCCAAGGGAACCAGTTCCTGACTTTGTTCCAATTTTTTTTTTTTTTTGTCTCTAAGTCATCATTTATTTTTCATCCATCTTTATTCTCTGGCATGTGTGGACCTCCCATCGCAGTGGCCTCTCTTGTTGCAGAGCACTGGCTCTGGGTGCACGCACTCCAGAGCGCTGGCTCGTAATTGGACACACCAGTCCAGCTGCTCCATGGCACGTGGTATCTTCCCAGGTCCTGGGTCGAACTGGTGCCCCATGCACTGCAAGGCACACCCTACCCACTGGACCACCAGGGAAGCCCTGTTCCAATTTTTAAAACGGCATCTAGTTATCTTTTTGTTTCTTTTTTAAAACGCATCGGCAGGCCACTTCTAAATGCCCGGCTCAGACCCTCCTAACACTCAGTGACTACTTGTTAGTGACAACACTTCCAGACATGCCAAATCACCAATGGCTGCCCAGAACCGGCCACGCAGCGAGGACAGCAGGTGGGCAGCGCCCAGGGAGCGAGTGGCCAGCGTTTTTGTCCCCCTGAAGGCGTGTGCGGTGAGCAATCAGAGTGACAATGCGGCCCAAGGGGCATCTAAGTGCGTTCTGAGGAGGGCAGCGGGAGGAGGCCAGGCCGGGCAGGCGCACTCGGCTGGCTTATTAAAACGACTTTGATCCCCGGCCGCTTTGATATCCCGGGTCTTATAAAGAATTCACTTTCAGGGGTAAATATAGGTAGTTCAGAGAGATTTTATGACATACTGTACAGGCTCCTCTTCCAGAGACTTATTTTAATTACTGCGGTGGGGAGGGCTGGGGGCAGCAAAAATGCTGACAGAGAGGGGTCGGGCCTCAGTGTCAGCTACTGCCCACCAGCACCATGCCCGGCTCCCCTCGCCACGCAGCTCCTGCCGTTGGAGGGACATGCTGTGTGGACCTCTCAACTAGGGGTGCCCGGGGAAAGGCCAAGGCTGGGGAAGGAGGAAGGCGACCCTGACCCTGCGATCCTGCAGTTTAATCCTGGGCATTGGAAGAGGAACAGGCCGGGAAATGGCAGGTGCGGGGCTGTGCTGCCTGGTGGCCCGTGTTTATCATCGTCAGGCCTGGCTTCAAATGCAGGCGCAGCAACAAGCCACGTGGGGAAGGGACTCTCTGGGAGACTCCATTTTCTAATTTGCACACTGGGGACAAAAGCAGTGCCCTCCTTCTAGGGTGGGCATGAAGAGGTTACAGGCATTATTGCAAGAGAAAACCTGACAGTAAGGAGAAAGCCCAGCTTCCTTAGGACCCAGGTCCTGTCCTTCGATGAGCCTCAAGTCCCGTGTCATTCCTTCCAGGCCCTAGAAGGAGATACCAAGGACCCTGTGCTTTTCCTGGTTGTCAGCTAAATAAGCTCCCCGTTCCTTCTGGTCATGTGTCTAGAATCACTGTCAAGCGGCAGACAATGAAAACCTCAGAGGAAAATGGTGGGTTAGATCTAGAACATACAGCCTTTTGCCTTCATGGCCCACTAGCCACTCCCCTGTGCTCCCCAAACTGTGATCGAGAAGGATTAGATGAAAACAGACATTCAAAACAGAGTGACCTCCAGGTTGGAGGACAGGCTCCTTCTTCCTTCCGGGAGCCCCTCAGTGGCCTGGCAAAGGCCTTGCACATAGAAGGTACTCAGATACTCATAGAATGAATGAGTCAGCATTGGCTGTTTCAGGCAGGGGACGGGGAGTATCTGTCCCCAGCTCCCTTCACCCCAGTCATACACACACACACACACACACACACTCATACACACACGTATATGCATACACTCTCACACACAAGCCCTTTTGGCATGGGGAAAAGAACCTGCTCAGAGGTGTAACGGACCTTACATCTGTCAGTCTGGGGACACGAGCCCTCTGCTCTTTTCCTCTCCTCCTTGACTCGGCTTCTCTCCTTGCCCTGGAGCTGAGGCAGTAGCTAATATTGTTTCCTGGCCTAAATAGATAATTGCCCTTCTGGCTGGATAAAAGATGTCTCGTGGAGCAGAGTGAAATATCATTAATAAAGGAGACTGATTTACTCAGGAATTCCTCCAGAAGTGAGATTAATAAGCCATCCCCTGGTGTTAGATATAATCTTCCGTTCCCTCCTCACCGCATGACTTATTTTTGCAACAACTGCACTATTCTGTCATTAATCATTAGAGGAGGCCAACAGTTTATCTAGGCTAATGGGCCTGATACACAAACACAACAACTTTTTCCTCCCATTTGACAAGGGAGAAATTCAGGGGGAAAATTAATCAACTGTGTGTTGCTTTTTAAGGAAATAAGCTACCACTTTAGCCAGGATTCCAAGCATACACACAGTGTAGTATAAACGAATATGGCATTTGGCTTCAGATGGCACATATATATGGAGTATGACTGAATAGATAAATATGGGGCATGGCCATGTGTGTCATAACATGCCGTGAGACTGTGCGCTTAAAATTGTGTAAGCTGGGCTTCCCTGGTGGGCAGGAAAGTGGGTGGGGACACCACCTTGCAGTGCAAGGGGCGCCGGTTCGATCCCTGGCCTGGGAAGATCCCACATGCTGCGGAGCAGCTAGACCGGTGTGTCCAATTATGAGCCAGTGCTCTGCACTGAGGGGAGGCCACTGCAATGGGAGGCCCACCCATGCCAAAGAATAAAGACGGTTGAAAATTATTTTCATAAAGAAAAAAAATTTATTATTTAATCTCATAAATAAAAAACAACCAATAAAAGAGGCCAAAATTTAAAAAAAAATTGTGTAAGCTATGTTTGTGGATGGATATATATAGGACACAATAAGTAAACAAGTGTCAGAATTTGTGAATGATCTGGGATTATGTGTTCGGCTTTATATGTAAACAGGTAGGTGACGTGAACCTATGTATATGGAAGTGTGTATGACACATGACTGCGTGTATATGTGGACACGCCCGTATGTGATATTATGTATGTGACTCTATGCTAAATCATTTTTAGCATGTGTATCCCAGCTAATGAGTGTATGCTTAATAAATGTTTCCTATACTAAATGGAGGGGCTTCCCTGGTGGCTCAGCAGTAAAGAATTTGCCTGCAATGCAAGAGACGTAGAGACACGGATTCGATCCCTGGGTCAGGAAGATCCCCTGGAGAGGGGCCCGGCAACCCACTCCAGTGTTCTTGCCTGGAGAATCCCAGCCTGGCGGGCGGCAGCCTATAGGGTCACAAACAGTCAGACACGACTGGGCAGCTGAGCACACACGCATGCATACTCACTTGAAAGATAAACGGTCTGTTCCGCCTGAAAAGAAGTCATCAGTAAACTTTTAAATGACCGGTTTCTGCTCCTCTGGATTTATTATCTTTCTATCTAGCTAGCTATCTGCCTATCATCTATCTACTGTCTTGGGCTGGGCACCCTAGGAATTAAGTAAGACAGGGATTCCCCTCAAGAGATATATGGGGTGGAGCAGACATTGACATCCCTGGCCTGAGGCAGAGGGTAGGCTCTGCAGAAAGTCACAGCTAGGAGCTGTTCGCAGCCAACACTCCCAGCAGCTAGGGATCTAAGGTACCTAGCTGGTCTACACTGGAGCTGGACCAGAAGAGTTCTTGACAACCAGGCTCTGGAATTTCTTAGACTCGACTTTATGGGGAAGAGGATAGTGATGGGCTTCAGAAGCTCTGAGATCAGAGCTGGGCTTCAGGACAGCCATCCTGGAGACCCTCAGAGGCAGGATTATGTTGGTCCAGGTGAGATCTGGGGCATTCATGGAGGCTCGGAACTCCCAGGCCCAGTCACCTCCACCCTGGTCTGTTGGGGGCCCACGGGGCCACCGTGCCCGGTGGGGCCCCAAGCCCATGGGCACAAAGCCCATGGCCGCCCTGCCGTCCCCTCCCCGAGCACAGAAGCAATTCTGGCCACTGTCAATGAAAGCATTCAGCCAGATGGGTTCCTGTCCCTTGGCCAAAGAAATGCCTGATCCCAGTGGGAAGGTGAGAGGCCCCTGGGTGCTTATTTATGAACCAAGCCCCCTGTCCTTGTGGTGGGTAGCGAGGCAGCGCCCATGTGGGCAGCCAGCCCCGAGCCTGAGGTCCAACAGAGCCCACGCTTGTCTGGGTGGCGGAGGGCCGCCAGCCTGGCCCCTGTCGTGGGCAGGAGCCGGGCAGCAGCCCTCAGGCTTGGGTTGCATCCTTGCCCCCTCCCGGGGCCACGGAGGAGTCGGGCGGTTTCACAGGCATTTCTGATGTTGTCTCATGAAACCCGAGTGCTGAATCCTGAATTATAGCCACGCTCCACTTGGTGACTCGAAGGAATGTGAAGTGGGGTGATGCCGGCCACCCCTGCCAATTGTAGTTCGGAGAATGTGGTATTTGTAGGTGGAATTAGAGGCAGCATTCATGTTAACAAACTGAAATGAGCAGGCCAGCTGAAAGAAATCAACCCCGCATGCATACTCACTTGAAAGATAAACGGTCTGTTCCGCCTGAAAAGAAGTCATCAGTAAACTTTTAAATGACCGGTTTCTGCTCCTCTGGATTTATTATCTTTCTATCTAGCTAGCTATCTGCCTATCATCTATCTACTGTCTTGGGCTGGGCACCCTAGGAATTAAGTAAGACAGGGATTCCCCTCAAGAGATATATGGGGTGGAGCAGACATTGACATCCCTGGCCTGAGGCAGAGGGTAGGCTCTGCAGAAAGTCACAGCTAGGAGCTGTTCGCAGCCAACACTCCCAGCAGCTAGGGATCTAAGGTACCTAGCTGGTCTACACTGGAGCTGGACCAGAAGAGTTCTTGACAACCAGGCTCTGGAATTTCTTAGACTCGACTTTATGGGGAAGAGGATAGTGATGGGCTTCAGAAGCTCTGAGATCAGAGCTGGGCTTCAGGACAGCCATCCTGGAGACCCTCAGAGGCAGGATTATGTTGGTCCAGGTGAGATCTGGGGCATTCATGGAGGCTCGGAACTCCCAGGCCCAGTCACCTCCACCCTGGTCTGTTGGGGGCCCACGGGGCCACCGTGCCCGGTGGGGCCCCAAGCCCATGGGCACAAAGCCCATGGCCGCCCTGCCGTCCCCTCCCCGAGCACAGAAGCAATTCTGGCCACTGTCAATGAAAGCATTCAGCCAGATGGGTTCCTGTCCCTTGGCCAAAGAAATGCCTGATCCCAGTGGGAAGGTGAGAGGCCCCTGGGTGCTTATTTATGAACCAAGCCCCCTGTCCTTGTGGTGGGTAGCGAGGCAGCGCCCATGTGGGCAGCCAGCCCCGAGCCTGAGGTCCAACAGAGCCCACGCTTGTCTGGGTGGCGGAGGGCCGCCAGCCTGGCCCCTGTCGTGGGCAGGAGCCGGGCAGCAGCCCTCAGGCTTGGGTTGCATCCTTGCCCCCTCCCGGGGCCACGGAGGAGTCGGGCGGTTTCACAGGCATTTCTGATGTTGTCTCATGAAACCCGAGTGCTGAATCCTGAATTATAGCCACGCTCCACTTGGTGACTCGAAGGAATGTGAAGTGGGGTGATGCCGGCCACCCCTGCCAATTGTAGTTCGGAGAATGTGGTATTTGTAGGTGGAATTAGAGGCAGCATTCATGTTAACAAACTGAAATGAGCAGGGTTTGGTTTTGCAAAATAAACTCCTCTCGGTCTGAGCTGCCGGATGGTGGCCCAGGCTGCAGACACCCCAGCCGACTCACTCAGGCCCTGACAGCCACGCACACGCTCTCCCAGCCGGGCCATGCACACCGCGGCCACATGCGCATGCCCGGGGAGAGAGACAGCTCTGTTCTCTCAGTTCCAGGCTCAGGGGCGGGCCGGGTTCAAAGTCTAGTTCCATCACTTCATGAACGAGCTGAGTGACCTTGACCCAGTCCTCGGGGCTAGAATGTCAGGACACATCCCTGACAGACGCTCCCATTCCTTTTCAACAAACAGAGAGGCCTGCCCTGACCCTGGACCTTGAATAGCCACAGTACCCAGCTAGAATGGAAAACTGCCTTCTCTATTCACAGGGCTCATTTTTATCATGATCTGCTTGTTACGCCCAATGCCCTTGATTTTTCCATTTCTGGTAGCAATCAAAGGTTTCTTGTCAAAGTAAACTTAAGGTCACAAGTGAGTCGATTTAATGAGAACTATTATAACCAGGAATGGTCAGAGTAGACTGTGGACTTGGGGAACGCAGGGGAAGGAGGTCTTCTAGTGACTGCAGTGTGGAGAAGGCGGGACTTCGCTTCACTGCCTCTCCAGACCTGGGCGACCTGACCCCGCTCCACCTCTCTGTGGGAAGCTGAGTGCTGCGGCAGCCTTAAACGGATTCTGCCAGGAGAGTCAGCGAGGCAGGGGCCTGCCCGTGGCCTTCGCAGGGCAGAGGGCCCCTTCTCTGCGTCCTGCTGATGGGAGCCGCTCTCTAAGCAGCCGACCCAGCCTCCAGCCCTCAGCTGGAGCTCTAGAAATTCAATAAGACATCTAGCTGGAGGGCAGGACTGTTTCAAGGGTCCTAATGGATACAGGGTGCTGTAGAGCCTCCCTCTAGTGAGTCTCCAAATATGGACAAGAAAGGGAACCACAGAGGAAGGGACCCCCGTCTACACCCACACACACAAGGCACATACATGCAAGCACACACACGTGCAAACACTATGCATGCAAACACACACACACGATACATGCGTGCAAGCACATGTGTGTACATGTAAACACATGAAACATGCACGCACACATTCACACAAGACACACATGCATGCAAATACACATATACCCAAGACACATACGTGCAATTACATATTACAGGAGGCACCCCCCCACACGCAAACACACATACGTGCAAACATGCGTGCTAGCATAAACACACATGTGAAGATGCCCGTGCAAACATACACGAACACTCACACAACTGCTTCCTCCCTCCAAGGACCAGATCCTGGGGGAGGCCAGTGCAGGGGAGAGACCGATCTTCCCGAGGCTGACTTGCCTCTGGTCCAAGTCACTCTTCTCTCCCCACCAAATGGAAGTCGTAAGTAACTCCACACAGAGTCTGATAGAGAAGGTATTCGCTCCATCCTGGCCTAATTACGGAGGCCATCCCTGGTCTGGCCCGGCCCGCACAGCCCTTTCCTGCTCCCTTGCCGTCTCCTTTCCTGTGTGCTGGGCCGTCTCTGGCCAGCCCGTTTCCCGGCCATTACGCCTCAATTACCTGGCAGGGCCGTGGCCTTTGAAGTGGCTCTGAGGCCGCCGGGAGGCTATTTTTCTCTCACCTGTCACCACTTATTTTCCTGGGCTCCTGGCCTGTGGCCCGGCATTTTTAACTAATGGGGATTAAATAATCCAGCTGTAATACAAGTGCCCACTCCTGGCCCCGGGGTCCACCTCAGAGTCATTAAGACCTCAGCCGGAGCTGGCAGGCACTCCCTCTGGAAGGGGTAAGGAGAGGGCGGGCAGGCATGCTGGATTTTTTTTTTTTTATTGCCTCCTCATTATAGCTATTATCCACAAACACAACCACTAATGAGAGGGCTGAGGTATTTGGGAGAGGAAAGGTTTCATTTGGGCTAGAGAAGGAAGCCATCGTCTGCCCTGAAATAGCAATGCTGTGTCTGAGAGCGCCTCTCCCACGAGCACCCCACAACGCAGGGCGTGAGCCGTGGAACTGCAGGCAGAAGGGGGCAGGAAAGAGACTCGCAAGCTGGGGTTCCGAGGCCCGAAAAGAAAGGGATGCCCACCTCGCGCCGGTGGGCTTGGCAATACTTATTGTACACGGCCAAGTGCCTGGGCCTATGTTAGTGCCGGGGAGAGGGAACGGGGAGAGCATGCCATTTATCACGCAAACCAGGACAGTTCTGAGAGAGAAAGGAGAAGTGTCTCTGGGGTCCTGGGCCAGGAGCAGAAAGGGTTACAGGAGGCACCCCCCCACACGCAAACACACATACGTGCAAACATGCGTGCTAGCATAAACACACATGTGAAGATGCCCGTGCAAACATACACGAACACTCACACAACTGCTTCCTCCCTCCAAGGACCAGATCCTGGGGGAGGCCAGTGCAGGGGAGAGACCGATCTTCCCGAGGCTGACTTGCCTCTGGTCCAAGTCACTCTTCTCCCCCCACCAAATGGAAGTCGTAAGTAACTCCACACAGAGTCTGATAGAGAAGGTATTCGCTCCATCCTGGCCTAATTACGGAGGCCATCCCTGGTCTGGCCCGGCCCGCACAGCCCTTTCCTGCTCCCTTGCCGTCTCCTTTCCTGTGTGCTGGGCCGTCTCTGGCCAGCCCGTTTCCCGGCCATTACGCCTCAATTACCTGGCAGGGCCGTGGCCTTTGAAGTGGCTCTGAGGCCGCCGGGAGGCTATTTTTCTCTCACCTGTCACCACTTATTTTCCTGGGCTCCTGGCCTGTGGCCCGGCATTTTTAACTAATGGGGATTAAATAATCCAGCTGTAATACAAGTGCCCACTCCTGGCCCCGGGGTCCACCTCAGAGTCATTAAGACCTCAGCCGGAGCTGGCAGGCACTCCCTCTGGAAGGGGTAAGGAGAGGGCGGGCAGGCATGCTGGATTTTTTTTTTTTTATTGCCTCCTCATTATAGCTATTATCCACAAACACAACCACTAATGAGAGGGCTGAGGTATTTGGGAGAGGAAAGGTTTCATTTGGGCTAGAGAAGGAAGCCATCGTCTGCCCTGAAATAGCAATGCTGTGTCTGAGAGCGCCTCTCCCACGAGCACCCCACAACGCAGGGCGTGAGCCGTGGAACTGCAGGCAGAAGGGGGCAGGAAAGAGACTCGCAAGCTGGGGTTCCGAGGCCCGAAAAGAAAGGGATGCCCACCTCGCGCCGGTGGGCTTGGCAATACTTATTGTACACGGCCAAGTGCCTGGGCCTATGTTAGTGCCGGGGAGAGGGAACGGGGAGAGCATGCCATTTATCACGCAAACCAGGACAGTTCTGAGAGAGAAAGGGAGAAGCTGTAACAATGTCTCCAGGAGAGCCAGGAATGTCCTGGGCCAGGAGCAGAGTGAAACACGCCAGGCACTCACCTGGGCTGCAGAATTTAAGGGGAGCTTCCCTGGTGGCTCAGTGGTAAAAAAGCAAAAAGAAAATCCACTTGCCGATGCAGAGACTCAGGTTTGATTCCCGGCTTGAGAAGATCCCCTGGAGGAGGGAGGGCCTGGCCACCCACTCCAGTGTTCTTGCCTGGAGAACCCCGTGGACAGAGGCGCCTGGTGGGCTACAGCCCATGGGGCCACAGAAAGAGTCCAATACAACTTAGTGACTAAACAACCACCCCCACCAAAGAGTCAGTCCTCAAGATATTTTAATACGCTATTTTTAAAATAAAAATTAACTTCAAAAAAATTTCCAGGGCTTCCCCTGGTGGTCCAGTGGGTAAGGACACCGCCTTGCAGTGCAAGGGGCGCCGGTTCGAGCCCTGGCCTGGGAAGATCCCACGTGCCGCGGAGCAGCTGGACCGATGTGTCCAATCACCAAGCCGGAGCTCTGGAGCGCATGCGCCCAGAGCCAGTGCTCTGCAACGACAGACGCCACCGCGATGGGAGGCCCACAGGAGCCAAAGAACAATGACAGATGAACAGAGAGAAACGAAAGACCAATAGACGTGGCCTGCCTGCTCCCCTCCCTCCCCAAAAATAAATAAATAAATAAATCTTTAAAAAAAAAAAAAAAATTTCCACAATGAACAAATTATCAGAATGTTACATAAAGATATCCTGGTGGTCCAGTGGTTGGGACTTCAGCTTCCAATGCAGGGCGTGCAGGTTCAGTTCCTGGTCAGGGAGCTAAGACCCCACAGGCCTTGCGGCCAAAGCACCAAAACATGAAAAACAGAAGTAATATTATAACAAATTCAATGAAGACTTTAAAAATGATCCACATCTAAAAAAATCTTTAAGGAGAAAAAGTTAAATGAATGCAGATCTGACAGAGCTGGGATTAGGGTGAGGAAAACGAGGTCAAATCATGCAAGTGAAGGGTCAGACCTTGGCTTTAAAGTGTTGATATTCTGTTCATTGTGGAATTTTTGGACTTTAAAAATGCTATATGAAAATATTTATCTCAATGACTGAGTCTTCTTAAACCTTGCACCCAAGTCTTTGCCAAACCAGGCTTGGAAGATGAAGCCAGATCTGATCCCATCTCTTGCCTCCTTCTTCTCCTTCATCTGGTCTCTGGCCAATGAGCTCCCTGGTTCATCATCTCTCTTACTTCTGAGCATCCTTCCAGACTGTTCCTGCTTCCTCACACTCTCTGGTTCCTGGTGCCTCTCCAGTGGCTCAGCAGAAAAGAACCCACCTGCAATGCAGAAGACACAAGTTTGGTCCTTGGGTTGGGAAGACCCCCTGGAGAAGGGCATGGCAACCCACTCCAGTACTCTTGCTCGGGAAATTCCATGGACAGAGATGGCCGGCAAGTTACAGTCCATGGGGCCGCAAAGGAGTCGGGAATGACTGAGCACACATGCCATGTAATTATCATCATTTTAACAAATAATTATATCGAGTAAGGGGACTGCCCAGGTGGGAAGGTACTTCCTAAGAAATACACAGGTAAAATGAAGCAAAGATTTTTTTCCCAGGAAAAGACTATGGGCTCTGATGAGTGAGTGCATAACAGTTGTTTTTTTTTTTTTAAAGCAAATCACACAGTCCTGTTTTCTTCCCTGTGACAGTGACAAGAGCGGATGTTCATTGTCATGTCCAGTAAGTCAGTCCCTGAGCTAAACATGTAACATACGTGTGCTGTCATGTTCAACTCACGGCCTCTGGGTTCAGATCGAGGCTCGGGCTGTCTCTGACGACACATGCCAGTCGAGTTAGCAAACCTTGCTGGGCCTTGGATTTCTCAGCTATAAAATGGGAATAATAATAGGACCCATTGATAGAGGTATTGTGAGGATAGAATAGGTTAATACACAGAATGTAATTAGTATCTGACACGTAGACTTTCTGGGTTTTGACACTGAAAATCCCACATTCCAAGAAATGCCTGAGTCCCTGGCAAATCAGGATGGTTGGTCACCCTAATGGGAGATGTTCGATCTTAGAAGAAATGGAGACACTTTTGGATTAAAAAATTTAGATTTTTCAGTTAAAAACATGTATTCCCATCAGGTCTGTACTGCAGAAAATGGTGATGACAACTCTTCAGATTAAAGGGGAAGGGTACCAGATATAAACCGGAATATTTACTAAGAATAATAAGCATGGGAATGGTAAATATTAAATATATTATAAATATAAAAGAATATTTTTCCTCTTTATTCTTAAGCATCCATAGAAATGCTTAAAGCAAAATATTATAGCATGGTCATGTGGGGGCTATCATACACGTCGATGTCTTACATATAACAATTATAGCATAAAGGTAAACTGGTACAGCCACTGTGCAAAATAGCATAGCAGTTTCTCAAAAAAATCAAACTAGAACTACCATATGACACAGCAATCCCACTTCTGGGTATGAAAGGGTTTTACCTTGATTTGAGACTTCAACCCAGGGCCCAGACCTGATCGAACCCTGCTTGGGACTTGAACCCACGTGGCTGGAGCTTGAACCCAGCCAAAACCAGTTTGGGATTTGAACCCACGTAGCTAAGGCTCAACCCCAGCCCAAACCCTGCTTGGGACTTGAACCCACATAGTCAGGACTCAATCCCGGCCAAAACCCTGTCTGGGACTCGAACCCACGCAGCCAGGATTCAGTCCAGCACTCACCCAACGTCTGGACCCACTGAGGCTCAGGTTCTTCATGCCTCAATGCAGAAGGAATTCAGCGAGAGGCAGAGTGATAGGCAAGAAGAGGATTTTATTAGGATAGGGTACTTGTAAGAGGTGCAAGAAGGCAGGCAGGAAAAGCTCTACTCTGCTCCCTCTCTTCGACCGAGCGGGCAGCTATATATATATATATGTATATATATATATATATGTATATATATATATATACATATATATATATATATATATATATAGGATGGTAGAAGACCACCCCCCTCAAGTGGACACAGATGCAAGGCATACATCATTAGTTCCTTCTTCGCCAGCTCCTCCTTCATCAGCTGCTTATACCCAATCAAGTCTGCTTTACTGAACAAGGAGCAGCTGTCCTGAGTTATCATCAACTCACTGGCCTCCCAACCTTTCTCAGGTGTCTCCCTTCTACCTATCATCCCCTACTAAGGCTCTACAACCACCCAGCTATTCTACTCTATCCCTATCAGGTAGATATCAGGGAAAAAGAATTTTTATTTGAAAAGGTACACATATCTCAATGTTCATGGAGGTATTATTTACACACCTACAACACACTCACATGTGTATCTTCCTATGTCCACTATGTAGAGACTCACACACACGTAGAAATGCTTAAAAAAAAAAAGCCAAAATATTAAAAAAAGCATGGTCATGTGGGGCTATCATACACGTCGATGTCTTACATATAACAATTATAGCATAAAGGTAAACTGGTACAGCCACTGTGCAAAATAGCATAGCAGTTTCTCAAAAAAATCAAACTAGAACTACCATATGACACAGCAATCCCACTTCTGGGTATGAAAGGGTTTTACCTTGATTTGAGACTTCAACCCAGGGCCCAGACCTGATCGAACCCTGCTTGGGACTTGAACCCACGTGGCTGGAGCTTGAACCCAGCCAAAACCAGTTTGGGATTTGAACCCACGTAGCTAAGGCTCAACCCCAGCCCAAACCCTGCTTGGGACTTGAACCCACATAGTCAGGACTCAATCCCGGCCAAAACCCTGTCTGGGACTCGAACCCACGCAGCCAGGATTCAGTCCAGCACTCACCCAACGTCTGGACCCACTGAGGCTCAGGTTCTTCATGCCTCAATGCAGAAGGAATTCAGCGAGAGGCAGAGTGATAGGCAAGAAGAGGATTTTATTAGGATAGGGTACTTGTAAGAGGTGCAAGAAGGCAGGCAGGAAAAGCTCTACTCTGCTCCCTCTCTTCGACCGAGCGGGCAGCTATATATATATATATATTATATATATATATATATATATATATATATATATACATATATATATATATATATATATATAGGATGGTAGAAGACCACCCCCCTCAAGTGGACACAGATGCAAGGCATACATCATTAGTTCCTTCTTCGCCAGCTCCTCCTTCATCAGCTGCTTATACCCAATCAAGTCTGCTTTACTGAACAAGGAGCAGCTGTCCTGAGTTATCATCAACTCACTGGCCTCCCAACCTTTCTCAGGTGTCTCCCTTCTACCTATCATCCCCTACTAAGGCTCTACAACCACCCAGCTATTCTACTCTATCCCTATCAGGTAGATATCAGGGAAAAAGAATTTTTATTTGAAAAGGTACACATATCTCAATGTTCATGGAGGTATTATTTACACACCTACAACACACTCACATGTGTATCTTCCTATGTCCACAGAGACTCACACACACGTAGAGTAGGAAGTGGAGACGTTTTGAGTCTATTCTACACAGTCTTTAGTATTTCGAATGTTTCATTGCAGCTTTTCATTTTTATGTACGCCCGTGAGTGTGTTGTAGGCATGTTTGTGTGTGTGAACCAGCACCCTTTCACAAGCATTATCCCTGAGATGTTCACTAGTATCTGATGGAGAACGGGGCGAGGCCAGCCCCGTTTCCCGGCCTCTGTCCTCTGCCTGGGGCCCTCGTCTGCTCAGCCAGGAGGATGGCGTGTCCCCTGCCACGCCCACGAGTGGCGCCTGAATCCCATCCCGCCTGCGGACTCGGGTGGCCCCCGTGTCTGAGTGCAGAAAGGTCAGAGATGGGGTTTTAGAGACACTCATGATTACCTCCTGGGTGACCTCGGAGAGGGCTGTCTGGGGACGGACACCTTTCTAAACATAGCACGGGAGAAGGGCCGACATCCCGTTCGTCACCAAAGCCGCTCGCTTCCCCGCCCAGACAGGCCCACACGCCACCAGGAGCCGCTTATAGCCACCTTCAAAGGGGCCCAGATGGGTGCAGCGCCCAGGGGTGGGCAGGGTGTGACGCTGTGGCTGAGGCCCTTGGCCAGAGACGGATCTCTGGAGCGTGAACTTAGAGAGGCCGGGGTGCTTGCTTTCAAATGCTACCTCAGCCCCTCCAGGATGGCGTCTTGTCGTGTCTCTCGGCCTCCTTGGTCCCACTGGCAAGACGGGGGAATCCTTGCCCTGACCGTTCCTAAGAAGCAGACCTTGCTACTGGGGCTGAGGCCTGGAACAGGTGCCCACCTTCCACCTTTAGGCTCTCCTGCTCGGAAGCTGGGGAGAGGGCTTCGTCTGGGGCGGGGGCCGCCGTGGGCGTGTGCAGAACTGCAAGGGGGCATAGATGTGCTGACTCAATACCTTGTACCCTGTGTGTCTTAGGGTGCATCGCTCTCCCTTTCTGAACCCAGTTTCTCTGAGCTGCCCCTGTCCTTCCAGACCTGGGAGTCCTGCTTCCGCCACTGATGGCTAATGTCGCATGACACAGGGTTTATGGCAAGTGGTACCTCGCAAGTCGAGCTCGTCTTCATTGTGGTCTGATTGCTCCGGAGCCGGCCCAGCCCTGGGTCCCCAGGAGGGCTTGGGAGCCTCCAGGAATGCAGCCAAGGCCGGGGTCCCTTCCTTCTGGCATACATTCTCATTTTTACCAGGGGCCCAGTAGCTTCCATGCTGCCCTCAGGCTTCTGTCAATGCAAATTAATTCACTCCAAGGTGGCAGAGACTAAATGTGTCTCCAGACTCATTGCTTTTACAAAGAGGACCTGTAAAGGATAATGCTTAACCCAGCAGCGTGGCTGGGCAGGGGCGGCACCCCAGAGGTCCACAGGGAGGGTGTCTGGAAGCAGACGCTCCTGAAGTCATGCTGCTTCGGTGCTCAGTGGGGTCCGACCGTTCTCAACCCTTTGGACCATAACCCGCCAGGCGCCTCTGTCCACGGGATTTTAACAGACAAGAACACTGAAGGGAGCTGCCATTTCCTCTTCCAGGGGATCCTCCTGACCCAGGGGTCAAATCCACACCCCCTGTGTGTTCTACATTGCAGTCGGGTTCTGTTTTTTTTCAATTTTGGCCTCTTTTTAGATTGGTTTATTTATTTATTATTTTCATCCATCTTTATTCTTTGGCCTGTGTGGACCTCCCTTGGCAGTGGCCTCTCTTGTTGCAGAGAACTGGCTCTGGGCGCATGCGCTCCAGAGCACTGGCTTGTAATTGGACACACTGGTCCAGCCGTTCTGCAGCACATGGGATCTTCCCGGGCCAGGAATCGAACCAGTGCCCTTTGCACTGCAAGGTGGACTCTTTACCCACTGGACCGTCAGGGGAAACCCTGCAGTCAGATTCTTTACCACTGAGTCATCGAGGAAGCACCGCCTCCAGTCACAGGTCAGCGCTAACAGCTGTGTCCCACCCTGGGCCCCAGTGATTAGAATCTTTTAGGGTTTCCCATCTTGGTTGCCTCAGTACCACTGGGTGGCAGGCGAGATGGGACCCAGGGCATCAGATGCAGGTGGACCTCCACCCACGGGCGAGTCCTGCAGGGGCAGAGGGGCTGCTCTGGGGAGTGTGGGACCTGCATGGGTCCTTTTGGTTCTCAGAGGGCCCTCTGCCCCGGCTCAGCCCCCCAGGACATTGTGCCCTGGGGCAATGGGCACCACAGGAGGTGACCGTCCCCAACTTGGGAGTCACAGAGGCCCACATTTGCATTTTTTCTCTGCCCCAGATAAGAGTGCAACGTTGGGCAAACAGTCCCCTTTCCGAGCCTCAGTTTCCTCATCTGGGAAATGGGGGTAATATTTCCTCCTGTATGGGCTTGTTTACAGGCTTGATGAGCTGAGTCACGGAGGGCTCCTAGCGTGAGCCTGGGGCTGGATCCATTGACAAGGACTAAGTCTGACAGGGCACCCCAGAGGTCCACAGGGAGGGTGTCTGGAAGCAGACGCTCCTGAAGTCATGCTGCTTCGGTGCTCAGTGGGGTCCGACCGTTCTCAACCCTTTGGACCATAACCCGCCAGGCGCCTCTGTCCACGGGATTTTAACAGACAAGAACACTGAAGGGAGCTGCCATTTCCTCTTCCAGGGGATCCTCCTGACCCAGGGGTCAAATCCACACCCCCTGTGTGTTCTACATTGCAGTCGGGTTCTGTTTTTTTTCAATTTTGGCCTCTTTTTAGATTGGTTTATTTATTTATTATTTTCATCCATCTTTATTCTTTGGCCTGTGTGGACCTCCCTTGGCAGTGGCCTCTCTTGTTGCAGAGAACTGGCTCTGGGCGCATGCGCTCCAGAGCACTGGCTTGTAATTGGACACACTGGTCCAGCCGTTCTGCAGCACATGGGATCTTCCCGGGCCAGGAATCGAACCAGTGCCCTTTGCACTGCAAGGTGGACTCTTTACCCACTGGACCGTCAGGGAAGCCCTGCAGTCAGATTCTTTACCACTGAGTCATCGAGGAAGCACCGCCTCCAGTCACAGGTCAGCGCTAACAGCTGTGTCCCACCCTGGGCCCCAGTGATTAGAATCTTTTAGGGTTTCCCATCTTGGTTGCCTCAGTACCACTGGGTGGCAGGCGAGATGGGACCCAGGGCATCAGATGCAGGTGGACCTCCACCCACGGGCGAGTCCTGCAGGGGCAGAGGGGCTGCTCCGGGGGAGTGTGGGACCTGCATGGGTCCTTTTGGTTCTCAGAGGGCCCTCTGCCCCCGGGCTCAGCCTCCCAGGACATTGTGCCCTGGGGCAATGGGCACCACAGGAGGTGACCGTCCCCAACTTTGGAGTCACAGAGGCCCACATTTGCATTTTTTCTCTGCCCCAGATAAGAGTGCAACGTTGGGCAAACAGTCCCCTTTCCGAGCCTCAGTTTCCTCATCTGGGAAATGGGGGTAATATTTCCTCCTGTATGGGCTTGTTTACAGGCTTCGATGAGCTGAGTCACGGAGGGCTCCTAGCGTGAGCCTGGGGCTGGATCCAGCTCTCTACAAATGGGGGTGACGGTGGCAATGAGGAAAGGGAAGAAGAGGAAGAGGACCACATTAGAGGTGGCGGTGGCTAGGGACGCCAGCCTCCGCTCTGTCAGCGGGCGCTGGCGTCGGGGGTGGGGCTGGGAGCCTCTCTCCCTGCCAACAGTACTCTTTGCCATCAGCGACATCTGGCTCTCTGCCCTGGATGTGTATTAGGAATGATTACGTGTCCCTTTAAATTCCAGGAGCTGTCGCTAACGGGTGCCGAGGTTTATTCCCACCGTTTATTTCAGCTCCCTTGCAGCCCCTGCCCATCTCTCCGGAGAGGGTCAGGGGAGGCGAGACACCTGCTCAGCGCGTTTAATTTCCATGAAGAGCGTGCTTCCTGGGAAGGAGCGCTTTGAAGTGCTCCGGGTTGAGTGGAAATGAGTCCCAGGAGAGAGCCCCCACCCCGGACATGGGGCTCCCTCTTTGTGGAGACGGGGGAAAGGGGCCCCTTTTTAAAGGGAGAATCAAATTTGTTGGAAATTAGGGTGGAGGAGAAAGATGATGAGGAGTCTGACCTGGGGGTGAGGACACAGTTGGGCTTTGGGGTCCGGCTGGCCTGGTCACATTCCGGTTGAGTTTGGGGGCATATGTCCTATGTGCATGCATGGGGAGGGGAGCTCCGTTGTGTCTGACTCTTCAAGACCCCATGGACTGTAACCTGCTAGGGTCCTCTGTCCATGGAATTTTCCAAGCAAAAGGGGGTCTGTGGCGTGACCTCCACCCACGGGCGAGTCCTGCAGGGGCAGAGGGGCTGCTGGGGAGTGTGGGACCTGCATGGGTCCTTTTGGTTCTCAGAGGGCCCTCTGCCCCGGCTCAGCCTCCCTGGACATTGTGCCCTGGGGCAATGGGCACCACAGGAGGTGACCGTCCCCAACTTTGGAGTCACAGAGGCCCACATTTGCATTTTTTCTCTGCCCCAGATAAGAGTGCAACGTTGGGCAAACAGTCCCCTTTCCGAGCCTCAGTTTCCTCATCTGGGAAATGGGGGTAATATTTCCTCCTGTATGGGCTTGTTTACAGGCTTCGATGAGCTGAGTCACGGAGGGCTCCTAGCGTGAGCCTGGGGCTGGATCCAGCTCTCTACAAATGGGGGTGACGGTGGCAATGAGGAAAGGGAAGAAGAGGAAGAGGACCACATTAGAGGTGGCGGTGGCTAGGGACGCCAGCCTCCGCTCTGTCAGCGGGCGCTGGCGTCGGGGTGGGGCTGGGAGCCTCTCTCCCTGCCAACAGTACTCTTTGCCATCAGCGACATCTGGCTCTCTGCCCTGGATGTGTATTAGGAATGATTACGTGTCCCTTTAAATTCCAGGAGCTGTCGCTAACGGGTGCCGAGGTTTATTCCCACCGTTTATTTCAGCTCCCTTGCAGCCCCTGCCCATCTCTCCGGAGAGGGTCAGGGGAGGCGAGACACCTGCTCAGCGCGTTTAATTTCCATGAAGAGCGTGCTTCCTGGGAAGGAGCGCTTTGAAGTGCTCCGGGTTGAGTGGAAATGAGTCCCAGGAGAGAGCCCCCACCCCGGACATGGGGCTCCCTCTTTGTGGAGACGGGGGAAAGGGGCCCTTTCTAAAGGGAGAATCAAATTTGTTGGAAATTAGGGTGGAGGAGAAAGATGATGAGGAGTCTGACCTGGGGGTGAGGACACAGTTGGGCTTTGGGGTCCGGCTGGCCTGGTCACATTCCGGTTGAGTTTGGGGGCATATGTCCTATGTGCATGCATGGGGAGGGGAGCTCCGTTGTGTCTGACTCTTCAAGACCCCATGGACTGTAACCTGCTAGGGTCCTCTGTCCATGGAATTTTCCAAGCAAGAATACTGGGGTCTGGGCTTCCCTGGTGGCTCAGTGGGTAGAGAGTCCTTGTAGTACAAGGGGCACCAGTTTGATCCCGGGCACGGGAAGATCCCACGTGCCATGGAGCGGCTGGACCGGTGTGTCCAATTACGAGCCAGCACTCTGGAGCGCATGCGCCCAGAACTGGTGCTCTGCTACAAGAGAGGCCACTGCCATGGAAGGCCCACACAGGCCAAAGAACAAAGATGGATGAAAATCAATAAAATGAAAGACCAGTGAAGGAGGCCGCAATTAAAATAAGAGAATACTGGGATGGGTTGCCATTGTCTTCTTCAGGGAATTTTCCCGACCCAGGAATGGAACCCATGCCTCTTGTATCTCCTGCATTGGCAGGCAAATTCTTTACCAGCTAAGCTACCAAAAAGGAAAAGCTGAGGCCTATCCCCAACACATACACACCTCCCACACACGCGCGCACTCACAGAGTTGGGAGGATTAAATGCGCTAGACAAGGTTGGGTCCAAATCACACAGGCTGATGCTCTCACAACCACCTAGAACATGTGTGGATGCAAGGCCAAGAAGTCCCCTCTTTTAGTGTTCCTCCTCCAGCTGCATGGTTCGCTCTGGGGGGGTGTGGACGCGCCAGCCCAGCCTGCCAATCCTGTCTGCACACCGCCTTTCCTCAGGACCAGGGCTGCCCATGCCGACTGCATAGCTTACCGCTGGGTGCGGGGGATGGACCGGGAGAAGAGACCCAGACAGGCCCTGGGCAAGAATTCATGGGTCCCAGGCACCCAGAGCATCATCCGGAAGTGGGAATGCACTGTCTTTAACTCTTGACCCTCACTTCTGGAGACTCTTCACCTATGTGAGGGAGGGGGGGGCATGGCTGTGGGAGGGACAGAGCGGGGCTTCTCCTCCTGGGTCTACGTGGAGAGCTGGCATTAGGATCTGGAGAGTGTGGGGATAAACGCCTGCCATTGGCCGTTACCAGTGGCAGCAGAAGGGCGCACAGCTATTGTGGAGGGTAGTTTGGTGGGGGTGGCTACTGAAATGTCACTTGGCTTCCCAGATGGCTCTAGTGGTAAAGAGCCCCCCAGCCAGTGCAGGAGGCATAAAAGACAAGAGTTTGATCCCTGCATCAGGAAGATCCCCTGGGGGAGGGCATGGCACCCCACTCCAATATTCTTGCCTGGAGACTCCCATGGACAGAGGGGCCGGGCGGGCTGCAGTGCACGGGGTCGCAAAGAGTCGGACAGGCCTGAGGCGACTGAGCACACACACGCACGCGCTTGCCGCCTCCAGCAAAACACACAGCACTGTGTTCAAAGAGGTGTGGGCAGAGGTTGCAACGTGACTTCTAAAAGTCGAAAAGCCAGAAGCAACGGTAATGTCCATGAGGTGGGGACTGTCGAATTAAACCACAGTCCAGCCACACCGCGGAACACTGTGTAACCATTAAAAAAAAGGATATACGTCTGTGTGGTCTCCCAACAGATGGTTGTGAAGGCCTGTTTGGGGCAGAAAGGATGGTCTTTTGAGCCAGTTTATAGCAAATCAAAACAAAATGTGTATGTATGTCAAATAGAAGTGCGTGGGAAGCTGCTGTAATGCACAGAGAGCTCAGCGGGGTGCTCTAGGTTGACCTAGAGAGGCGGCCGTGGCGCTGGGAGAGAGGCTCAGGAGGGAGCGTGAGTTGCTCAGTCATGTCCATCTCTGCGACTCCGTGGACTGCAGCCCGCCAGGCTCCTCTGTCCATGGGATTCTCCGGGCAAGGATACTGGAGTGGGTAGCCATTCCCTTCTCCAGGGGATCTTCCCAACCCGGGTCTCCTGCATGGCAGGCAGATGCTTTACCGTCTGAGCCACCAGAGAACCCCCACAAGAGGGACGGGACATACAAACACAGGCAGCTGATTCACTTGGTTGTACAGCGAAACCCAAACGACAGTGGAAAGCAATTATACTCCAATACAAACAACCAAAAAATGCCACCAAATATATAGACGAGTATATGCACATGTCTGTAAACACAGAGAAACACCTCTGGAAAAAATCACAGTAGGACTTTTGGAAAAGGGGGGGAAACCGTGCCAGGGTAGTTTGGTGGGGGTGGCTACTGAAATGTCACTTGGCTTCCCAGATGGCTCTAGTGGTAAAGAGCCCCCCAGCCAGTGCAGGAGGCATAAAAGACAAGAGTTTGATCCCTGCATCAGGAAGACCCCCTGGGGGAGGGCATGGCACCCCACTCCAATATTCTTGCCTGGAGACTCCCATGGACAGAGGGGCCGGGCGGGCTGCAGTGCACGGGGTCGCAAAGAGTCGGACAGGCCTGAGGCGACTGAGCACACACACGCACGCGCTTGCCGCCTCCAGCAAAACACACAGCACTGTGTTCAAAGAGGTGTGGGCAGAGGTTGCAACGTGACTTCTAAAAGTCGAAAAGCCAGAAGCAACGGTAATGTCCATGAGGTGGGGACTGTCGAATTAAACCACAGTCCAGCCACACCGCGGAACACTGTGTAACCATTAAAAAAAAGGATATACGTCTGTGTGGTCTCCCAACAGATGGTTGTGAAGGCCTGTTTGGGGCAGAAAGGATGGTCTTTTGAGCCAGTTTATAGCAAATCAAAACAAAATGTGTATGTATGTCAAATAGAAGTGCGTGGGAAGCTGCTGTAATGCACAGAGAGCTCAGCGGGGTGCTCTAGGTTGACCTAGAGAGGCGGCCGTGGCGCTGGGAGAGAGGCTCAGGAGGGAGCGTGAGTTGCTCAGTCATGTCCATCTCTGCGACTCCGTGGACTGCAGCCCGCCAGGCTCCTCTGTCCATGGGATTCTCCGGGCAAGGATACTGGAGTGGGTAGCCATTCCCTTCTCCAGGGGATCTTCCCAACCCGGGTCTCCTGCATGGCAGGCAGATGCTTTACCGTCTGAGCCACCAGAGAACCCCCACAAGAGGGACGGGACATACAAACACAGGCAGCTGATTCACTTGGTTGTACAGCGAAACCCAAACGACAGTGGAAAGCAATTATACTCCAATACAAACAACCAAAAAATGCCACCAAATATATAGACGAGTATATGCACATGTCTGTAAACACAGAGAAACACCTCTGGAAAAAATCACAGTAGGATGCCAGGGATTATCTCTGGGAAATGGACAAGGGAGGCAGGGCTGGGAGACAACGGTCGTGTGATGCGTGGAGGTCTGCGGACGGGCATGAGATGCTCGTGTCATTTGATCTACATTTTAGCTGAGTGGACACTTGAGTGAAATCCATCAGTGCTTCCCTTTCTTTCATCTTTGAGCATGTGACAGTCTCCAAAGCATTTCTCATCCAGAGTTTGTAAATCGGCAGAGCCAAGTGAACCCCATTTCACAGACGGGAAAAACAAGGTTTCTCACAGGGACTGATCAAGAACCTCCAAATCCCTCCTAGTGAGAACGCTACCTAGGAGCACTGAGAGGGTGGCGGACAGGAAAAACATCTAATTTCTTTAAAGAGACATTATTCCTTAGCTGGTGAAATGTCATCATCTGACTGCCCTGCTTCTGCCTGGAACACCTGCCTCACTCTGCTTGTTCATCCTTGCCAGCGTAGCTCCATCTCACCTCCTCCAGGAAGCCGTCCTTGACGGCCTCAGTCTCAACCACCTCTCCTTCCATTGCATCTGCCTCTGTGGGAACCAGCCCTATGTGTTTATTGGGCACCTTCTATATACTACTGGCATTAAGCACTTTTTAAATGCATACAAAATATTTAGGAAATACCTAAATGCTAAATCGTACTATACTGAGAGTAGGTTATTCAAAGCTTAATTATTTGGAAACATCACTAGCCCAAAATACATACTCTAGAACATTGTTGCTTTGTTTAGCCATATGTGTTTACTTATAGAAGAGTGCCATAAAGTCCTACTTAGGGCTCAATACTTCTTACTTGACAAATTATTCTAACAATCACAGTGATGTGGTTTTCAAGTCTAAAGAAGGAACACAAATTAGAATGGAGAGAGACGTGATGTTTCAGCAATGGTACATCAGGAAATGACAGCCCACGTCTCGGCAGGAAAATGAGAGAGAAACACTAAAAAGTAGACGGGAGATGTGAAATAACAGAGCCCTGTGGGACATAGGGCTTCCCAGGTGGTGCTAGTTGTAAGGAACCCACCTTCCAAAGCAGGAGACATACGAGACATGGGTTTGATCCCTGGGTTGGGAAGATTCCCTGGAGGAGGAAATGGTAACCCACCTCAGTATCCTTGCCCGGACAGCTCCATGAACAGAGGAGCCTGGAAGGCTGCAGTCTGTAGAACTGCAAAGAGTTGGACATGACTGAAGCAACTTAGCACAGCACATGGGACACTCAGTGCAAAGACACACAGTACTCCACACCTAGGTGGGTCTTGAGCACCATCTCAATGTATTAAAACACAGAACAATAATAACGTAGTGAACACCATCCTCAAAAGGTCAATTACTTAATGTTCAGAGTTCTCTAAGAAAATTGGGATCTATATGATCAATTTTAGGAAATGTTTCCCTGGGAAAAAATAAGAAGAAAAAGTTGTGCTTAGAAAGGGCAGCCTTCGATGATCTTCAGTTGTGTAAAAATTCAAATACGTGGGGCTTCCTGGTGGCCCTGCTTCTGCCTGGAACACCTCCCCGTTGTTCATCCTTGCCAGCGTAGCTCCATCTCACCTCCTCCAGGAAGCCGTCCTTGACGGCCTCAGTCTCAACCACCTCTCCTTCCATTGCATCTGCCTCTGTGGGAACCAGCCCTATGTGTTTATTGGGCACCTTCTATATACTACTGGCATTAAGCACTTTTAAATGCATACAAAATATTTAGGAAATACCTAAATGCTAAATCGTACTATACTGAGAGTAGGTTATTCAAAGCTTAATTATTTGGAAACATCACTAGCCCAAAATACATACTCTAGAACATTGTTGCTTTGTTTAGCCATATGTGTTTACTTATAGAAGAGTGCCATAAAGTCCTACTTAGGGCTCAATACTTCTTACTTGACAAATTATTCTAACAATCACAGTGATGTGGTTTTCAAGTCTAAAGAAGGAACACAAATTAGAATGGAGAGAGACGTGATGTTTCAGCAATGGTACATCAGGAAATGACAGCCCACGTCTCGGCAGGAAAATGAGAGAGAAACACTAAAAAGTAGACGGGAGATGTGAAATAACAGAGCCCTGTGGGACATAGGGCTTCCCAGGTGGTGCTAGTTGTAAGGAACCCACCTTCCAAAGCAGGAGACATACGAGACATGGGTTTGATCCCTGGGTTGGGAAGATTCCCTGGAGGAGGAAATGGTAACCCACCTCAGTATCCTTGCCCGGACAGCTCCATGAACAGAGGAGCCTGGAAGGCTGCAGTCTGTAGAACTGCAAAGAGTTGGACATGACTGAAGCAACTTAGCACAGCACATGGGACACTCAGTGCAAAGACACACAGTACTCCACACCTAGGTGGGTCTTGAGCACCATCTCAATGTATTAAAACACAGAACAATAATAACGTAGTGAACACCATCCTCAAAAGGTCAATTACTTAATGTTCAGAGTTCTCTAAGAAAATTGGGATCTATATGATCAATTTTAGGAAATGTTTCCCTGGGAAAAAATAAGAAGAAAAAGTTGTGCTTAGAAAGGGCAGCCTTCGATGATCTTCAGTTGTGTAAAAATTCAAATACGTGGGGCTTCCCTGGTGGCCCAGTGGGTAAAGACACTGCCTTGCAGTGCAAGAGGCGCCAGTTCAATCCCTGGCCTGGGAAGATCCCACGTGCTGTCGAGTGGCTGGACCGCCAGAGTTCTGGGGTGCGTGCATCCAGAACTGGTGCTCTGTGATGAGAGAGGCCACTGCGATGGGAGGCTCACACAGGCCAAAGAACAAAGATAGATAATGAAAGATCAATAGAAGTGGCCAAAAAAAAAAAAAAATCAAGTATGTGCCAAAGCTTTATTGCCCACATGTTGCTGGGTAACTGAGGTGGGACAGGTTACAGCTGATGGTTCTGTGACGTTTCTGTTTCCATGGTCCAGGGGAGCCCCACGTTCAGCGATGGCACTGTGGTGGCCTTCGCAGAAGGCCTGGTTCAGCATAGAGGAGGCCCACTGGATCACAGGCTCACGATTCAGAGCAGACGTTGCCCTCCAGGCTCCTGCCCAGTCCTGCGCCTGGCATGCAGCTTTGGCTCAAAGACTGTAGTAGGAGCTAGAATGAAAAAGCCTCTGAAATAGATGACAGGAAACCAGAGTGGCGATGTCTCTGGCCTAAATTAAACATGGCCTGAGAGGAGGTGGGAGGCCGATTTATAGACATGAAAGAAATAGAGTCTGGGCAGAAACCTAGACTCTAGGTCTTTGTGTGTCAGAAAGCCCCAACACTATTGAGAACATCGAGGGTCAACATGGTGCAGAGGGCTCATTTGGTTTGCAGACGGTAATCATCTGCTAATGTCTGTTGGGGTAAGGTGATTCAGGGGTCAGGTCCAGACTTGGTGAGAAAGACTGCTGTGAGTGATAGGCTATCCATTATTGATGTCTGCCACAAGTGCAGAGAGAGAGGCAGTGAGCCTGCTAAGGATTTGCTATTCCTTGCTCCAGGGTAATGCTCTTATTAAACAAATAGGGTGGTGGGTGGTCCATAAAAAAGAGTGATTTGCCCCAAAGTTGCCCAGTCAGAAGGAAGGAGACAGTTTAGAACTGTGCTGTTCAATATGGTGGCCACTAGCCACATATGGCTACTTAGCACTCAAGATGCAATTGGTCTGAATTAAGATGTAAACATATAAAACACTCACTGGATTTCAAAGACTTAATAGGAAATATCTCATTAACATTTTAATATTGATTCCATGCTGAAATGGTAATATTTTGGACATACTGAGTTGAATAAGCTGTATTAGTAAATTAATGTCACCTGTTTCATCTTACTTTCTTGAAATGTGGCTACTAGAGAATTTTCAATTACACGTGTGGCTCACGTTCCATTTCTATTAAACAGCGCTATTTTAGAACAAAGCAGAGGCCCCCTGGCAAGCAGAGGGGAGCCAACCAGGACTAATTGTCGTAATCTAGGAGGTGGTCCTAGGGGAGGGCAAGATCCAAAAATGTTTTGCTAAATCTATGTACTCGGTCTAACTTAATTTTAAGATGATTAAGATATGGGGACAAGAGGTGCTCTGGGATAGACCACCTCAGAAGGTAAAGCCACTTCTGTGCCCCTACCCAAGAGTGTCCACTGTCTGTGGTACCTTCTCTGCCCCAGGCACTCGTGCCTACCCACCTCCAGGTTTCATCTCGTCCAAAGATGGATCACATTTCACTAGATCCCTCCACAGCTGTCCCAGCTGGGGCTTCCCAGTTCCAGGTAACTTTCCCAAGTTCCCCAAAGCCAGACAGCCACAGAGGGTCAGCACTCCTGGCTCCATGTGAGTTTAAGGGAGAAACAACTCCTCAGCTGGGGCCTGGTTTTAGGGCCAGGCTAAGCCAAAGAACTGCATTCATTCTGAAAAGCTCTGAATGGAATTCAGCCTCACAATAAACCATAATCAAAACCTGACTTGGCAAAGCAGGGAGGGAACCTTCCACCTGTTTAGTCCTTTATTCCAGTTTTCATCAAGAGGAAGCTGGGGCACAGCTGTCTTTGGTGGGTGTGCCACAGGAGATAAGCTTTGGGTGGCTGTGGGCAGATCATGACGTGACTCTCTCCAGGACCCAGGCTCCCTGTCTCTGCCAGAAGGAGGGTTGAGGTGATTTCATTCAACCCCTCCAACCTCTTTAGTTCTAGAAAATCTGCTCGGCTTCCAGGCTGGTGGCTTGGGCTTAGATCTAAGAATAATAGCGTGAGCTATCAGAGCTCTAAGGACAGGGTTGGTGATCAGGCTTTGTTTTCCCAGCTCCAGGGCACCAGGGCCCTCAGGACGGTTGTACAAGGTGCACACTGCACCAGAGCATCCCTAACAAAGCTCACAGGAGAAGCACTCCCCTTCACCCTCTACTCTATCCTCCACTGAGTTCCTGATGCAGGAGCCTCACCTGCCGTGAGGAAGTTGGGTCTGTACTCAGGAGCACGAAGGCATTGTATGGGTAGGTGGGGGGTCCTGGCATTGCCCTCCCACTGTGCGCTCACTCCCAAAATGATTCCACCCCATCATTACTTCTTCTACCCTAACAATCAACCCAGATATAAGGCCCACTCTTGAAACTGGTGTCTCTTGTGGCCCAAGACTGGAAAAGCATGTGCATCAGCCATGATCCGGGAGCCAATGGTAGCTAAGGGCACAGGGGCTGGGTGCCCAGGGCGCACTCAGGTGTGTGCAGACACCACGACACCTGGCCAGGGACTCAGGGACCATCTATGGACCTGGTCTTGAACAGCCTTATGGTCTAGCAGCCATTCCTCTACTGGCTCCCCGTGTAGTTTTGGGCAACTCACTTTCTCTTCCTGAGCCTCAGTTTTCTCATCTATGAAATGGGGGTGATTCTCCCAGGGCCCCGCTGAGCATCCGTGGAAAGGTGGATGTCGAAAGCACTTGGTGGGCCACAGACCCCAGCCGTGGGCACCAGACATGCACAGTTCAGGGCGTGCAAGGGCTCCCTGGATGACTCCACCCTCCCTCCCCTCGGCCCTGAACACACAGACTGCCTGCTTCTTTGTCCCCAGGACTTTTCCAGTCCACATAAGCCCTGTGGAGCTGCCTCCCTGCTCACCTCGAGGATGAAGGATGACGAGATGCAGGGATAGGGTAACGCGAAACGTGCTCCTCAAATTATCACAGGATTTGTCAGCTCCATCTTCACAGAACTTGAGGACCACCCTCCCCTACCTACTAGGGCTCAGTCAGAGGGGAGTTCAAGATGGCTGAGGCTTGGTCTTTGTCCTTCCTGTTTGGGATGTGGCACAGTGTAGGGAACAGAGAACTGACTCCAGAACCCTGATGCAAGGTCATGGACATGTCCACAGAATTGAGCATGCCTTTCATGGAGCCCTTGGCCAGTCCAGGAGTCCCTCAGTCTGCAGTGTGGGGGCTGACGAGAGGTGATGTACCCATCCAGGCACATTTGGAGGCCCAGGAGGCCCTCAGCTCCCCAAATCAAGGCCAAGACTGGGCATGTGCTGTCTGGGTATTAATCAGCTGCCATCGGAGGCATTTAGATCATTCAAGGTGACGGCTGACCCAGCCACTTTCTGTAATTGGGATCAAGTGCCCTCTTGGTGTCTGGTGAGGTGGCTCTGGGGCATAAAAGACTTGCCAAGGTCTGGCCTCTCAACTCCCCAGGAGGATGGAAGGGGGCGCCTCGGCCACCCCCAGTTACCAGCCCCCTCCCCCACTGCAGCCCACTGTGGTCTCCCTGTCTTGGCTGCCAGCCCCACGGGCTAGAGGAGGGTGAAGACGAGGAGCTAGGAGCCCACTTCTCCCGGGTGCAGCACAAGGCCGTCCTTCCTTCCTTAGGGCCCCCTTTCTGCCGCTGGTGCAGATACTGACTTGAGTCAGACGAATCTGGGGCATATCTACAAGATGGGCATCTTTCTATCACCCAGCCAGTGTCCTGGAGAGGATTCAAAGCGATGATGTCTGACATGATGCTCAGTCATATGAGCCCGGCCCCACATCCCCTCCCTGCATAAAATGGGGAGAATGATGCTAACCCGCCCAGCTTCCTAATTTATCAGTGGGTGTTCACATTCTTCGTCAGCTCTAAAATGCTATGCAAATATTTACTGTTGTTACATCCATAGTAAAAATTGACATTGCAGGCAGGAGGAGAAGAGGGTAACAGAGGATGAGATGGTTGGTGGGCATCAATGCAATGCACATGAGTTTGAGCAAATTCCAGGAGACAGTGAAGGACACAGAAGCGTGACATACTACAGTCCATGGGGCTGCAGGGTTGGACAGAATCAAGCAACTCAATAACAAGAGCCAACGCTTTGTGAGAGTTTATGTGTCCAGCTAAATAAACATCTGTGCTGAATAGATTCCTTTCTTTGCATTGTTTACGTCAATCCTCACATCAACACAAACCAGTGAGTACAGCTGCCATTCCCATTTCACAGATGAGGAAACCGAGGCATAGACAGGTTGAGGAGGTTGGCCTAGACTTGAAGCCAAGTCTGACTCACTCCAGACCTGTCTTTTTGACGGCTGAGCCCTGCTGCCCTCATTAGCAGCGGACTATCTTTTTTTTTTTTTTAATTTTGGCCTCTTTTTATTGATTTTTTATTTGTTTATTTTTCACTGATCATTTTTACAATTTTTTTTCTTTTCTTTTTTGCCATTAAGTCATCATTTTTTATTTTTCATTCACCTTAATTCTTTGGCATGTGTGGGCCTCCCATTGCAGTGGCCTGTCTCACTGCAGAGCACTGACTCCGGGCGCATGCACTCCAGAGCTCTGGCTCATAATTGGACATACTGATTCAGCCGCTCCGCAACACCTGGGATCTTCCCGGACCAGGGATCGAATCGGTGTTCCTTGCACTGAAAGGTGGAAATCCCTCCCTACCCATGAGAGGTGAAGACGAGGAGCTAGGAGCCCACTTCTCCGTGCAGCACAAGGCCGTCCTTCCTTCCTTAGGGCCCCCTTTCTGCCGCTGGTGCAGATACTGACTTGAGTCAGACGAATCTGGGGCATATCTACAAGATGGGCATCTTTCTATCACCCAGCCAGTGTCCTGGAGAGGATTCAAAGCGATGATGTCTGACATGATGCTCAGTCATATGAGCCCGGCCCCACATCCCCTCCCTGCATAAAATGGGGAGAATGATGCTAACCCGCCCAGCTTCCTAATTTATCAGTGGGTGTTCACATTCTTCGTCAGCTCTAAAATGCTATGCAAATATTTACTGTTGTTACATCCATAGTAAAAATTGACATTGCAGGCAGGAGGAGAAGAGGGTAACAGAGGATGAGATGGTTGGTGGGCATCAATGCAATGCACATGAGTTTGAGCAAATTCCAGGAGACAGTGAAGGACACAGAAGCGTGACATACTACAGTCCATGGGGCTGCAGGGTTGGACAGAATCAAGCAACTCAATAACAAGAGCCAACGCTTTGTGAGAGTTTATGTGTCCAGCTAAATAAACATCTGTGCTGAATAGATTCCTTTCTTTGCATTGTTTACGTCAATCCTCACATCAACACAAACCAGTGAGTACAGCTGCCATTCCCATTTCACAGATGAGGAAACCGAGGCATAGACAGGTTGAGGAGGTTGGCCTAGACTTGAAGCCAAGTCTGACTCACTCCAGACCTGTCTTTTTGACGGCTGAGCCCTGCTGCCCTCATTAGCAGCGGACTATCTTTTTTTTTTTTTTAATTTTGGCCTCTTTTTATTGATTTTTTATTTGTTTATTTTTCACTGATCATTTTTACAATTTTTTTTCTTTTCTTTTTTGCCATTAAGTCATCATTTTTTATTTTTCATTCACCTTAATTCTTTGGCATGTGTGGGCCTCCCATTGCAGTGGCCTGTCTCACTGCAGAGCACTGACTCCGGGCGCATGCACTCCAGAGCTCTGGCTCATAATTGGACATACTGATTCAGCCGCTCCGCAACACCTGGGATCTTCCCGGACCAGGGATCGAATCGGTGTTCCTTGCACTGAAAGGTGGACTCTCTACCCACTGGACCACCAGGTAGGCCCCAGTGGACTATCTTCTATAGAGACATCCCAGGACGCAGCCTCAGGCTAGGGGCTCCTCCGTCTGCCCCATGCTGCTCATCGCAGAGGCTGTGTGTGACGGAGCTGAGAGGGCCCCTCTTGGGAGGGCCACCGTGATCCTGGCTCCCGCCCTTCTCCTACTCCATCCGTTGATGTCCTCAAGGGCTGGACTCTGGTGGCCTGTCATTAGGCCGAGAAGTCAGTCACGCTCCCTGCCTCCTCCCACCCTCTCACCAGCCCCTTCATGAATGGGATGGTGTTGAGTCAAAGGGCACAGAGCGAGGTTTGGGAGAACCTGTCTTTTTCCCGTGAATAGCACTCCACCTCGGCCCGGCCTCTGCTCTTCCTGGAAGGAGGCAGAGACTTTCAGCATTTTACAGAAGCTGAAAACTTCGTGGGGAAAAAAAAAAAAAAGCCATGTGGGTGTGAGCAAGCCCAGGGCGTTTTTGGGAGCTGGTGAAGACTGGAGGGAGATACGAGGTGAGCTGAGGCTGGTACCCAACAGCTCAGAATGCTGAAAGTGTCGCACGCTGCACAAAGCCATCCAGACCTCATTCTGTCCAGGAGCCACGGGGACCGAGGGTCAGGAGCCTGAGACACTCCGAGGTACCTTTCAGGAAAATAACGTGGGCAATGGAATGAGGATTCAGTGGTTCCTTGCACAAGTGTACTGAGCACCTACTATGTTTTGGACACTGTTCTGGGCTCTGAGGACTGACAAGGTCCTCACCCCGGTGGGCTGACATCCTAACACTCCCTGCCCTGGGCTGGCTCGGTAGGTAGAGAAGGGGGCTTGTGGGAGAATTCCATTCTTTTTCACAATCCTCCCTTTCCTCCTCCTGAGATCAGGTAAGGCCACCCTCCAGCAGGCTTTGTGGTTCCAAGACATAGACCCTGAAAGGCGTTGTTCTCCATAAGCACCTCCCGGGTCCTCTGAGCCACAGTCAACCCCCGGCCCCTCTGCGGGAACTCTGATCCCACTCCCAAGCCCCACGGCGCCTGTGCATCCTCATTGCTCCCGGACCGTGGATCGAATCGGGGTTCCTTGCACTGAAAGGTGGACTCTCTACCCACTGGACCACCAGGTAGGCCCCAGTGGACTATCTTCTATAGAGACATCCCAGGACGCAGCCTCAGGCTAGGGGCTCCTCCGTCTGCCCCATGCTGCTCATCGCAGAGGCTGTGTGTGACGGAGCTGAGAGGGCCCCTCTTGGGAGGGCCACCGTGATCCTGGCTCCCGCCCTTCTCCTACTCCATCCGTTGATGTCCTCAAGGGCTGGACTCTGGTGGCCTGTCATTAGGCCGAGAAGTCAGTCACGCTCCCTGCCTCCTCCCACCCTCTCACCAGCCCCTTCATGAATGGGATGGTGTTGAGTCAAAGGGCACAGAGCGAGGTTTGGGAGAACCTGTCTTTTTCCCGTGAATAGCACTCCACCTCGGCCCGGCCTCTGCTCTTCCTGGAAGGAGGCAGAGACTTTCAGCATTTTACAGAAGCTGAAAACTTCGTGGGGAAAAAAAAAAAAAAGCCATGTGGGTGTGAGCAAGCCCAGGGCGTTTTTGGGAGCTGGTGAAGACTGGAGGGAGATACGAGGTGAGCTGAGGCTGGTACCCAACAGCTCAGAATGCTGAAAGTGTCGCACGCTGCACAAAGCCATCCAGACCTCATTCTGTCCAGGAGCCACGGGGACCGAGGGTCAGGAGCCTGAGACACTCCGAGGTACCTTTCAGGAAAATAACGTGGGCAATGGAATGAGGATTCAGTGGTTCCTTGCACAAGTGTACTGAGCACCTACTATGTTTTGGACACTGTTCTGGGCTCTGAGGACTGACAAGGTCCTCACCCCGGTGGGCTGACATCCTAACACTCCCTGCCCTGGGCTGGCTCGGTAGGTAGAGAAGGGGGCTTGTGGGAGAATTCCATTCTTTTTCACAATCCTCCCTTTCCTCCTCCTGAGATCAGGTAAGGCCACCCTCCAGCAGGCTTTGTGGTTCCAAGACATAGACCCTGAAAGGCGTTGTTCTCCATAAGCACCTCCCGGGTCCTCTGAGCCACAGTCAACCCCCGGCCCCTCTGCGGGAACTCTGATCCCACTCCCAAGCCCCACGGCGCCTGTGCACCTCTGCTCAGCCGTTGCTGGTCTGTGCCCACCTCCTACTTGCCGGCATCTTTTAGTGTAATTGTGGTGAAACACACAGAACGTGAAGTTCACCATTTTACCCACATTTAAGTGCACAATTCAGCAGCATTAAGTAGACTCACACTGTGGTGCATCTAATCTGAAGAACATTTTTGTTTTAAGAAATCTTCATTTCCCCCTTCCCCTAGCCCCTGGAAATCTCCATTCCACCGCCTCTAGGAATTTGACTACCCTTGGTATCTCATACAAGTAAGACCATACAGTGTTTGTCTATTTGTGACTGGCTTATTTCACTTAATATCCTCAAGGCGCACCCTTGTTGTAGCAGGTGCCAGAATTGCCTTCCTGTTTTAAGGATGAATAATATTCCAGGTATGTATAGAGCACAGTCTGTTACTCCATTCATCAACTGAAGGACCGTTGGACTGTTTCCAAGCTTTGGTTATTGTGAATAAGGCTGCTATGAATATGGGTGGACATCTATCTCTTTGAGTCTTCTGATTCTTTTGTCTTTTGGCTGTGCTGGGTCTTTGTTGCTACCCATGGGCTTTCTTTAGTTGGGGCAAGTGGGAGGTACTCTGTAGCTGTGCTCCATGGGCTTCTTTTTTTTTTTTTCCTTTTGTAAGCAATATTTAATCTGTGCCTGACCTGCATCTATTTCTTTTTTTATTATTATTCTTTATTTTAAAGATTTTACAGAGTTTTGTTGTTCACCAACATGTATGTTCCCAGATCTGCACGGGCTTCTTATTGCAGTGGCTTCTCTTCTTGTGGAGCACTGGCTCTAGGGCGTGCAGGCTTCAGTGGTTGTGGTACACGGGCTTAGTTGCTCTGTGGCAAGTGGGATCTTCCTGGACCAGGGATTGAACCTGTGTGCCCCCTGTATTGGCAGGCAATTCCTAACCCCTGGACCAGGGAAGTGTTCTTTTTTATGCACTTCTTTTTTTTGTTATTTCTTTTTTATAGCATTTTTTTGGGGGGGTCTCTAAGTCATCGTTTATTTTTCATCCATCTTTATTCTTCGGCCTGTGTGGGCCTCCCATGGCAGTGGCCTCTCTCGTTGCAGAGCACTGGCTCTGGGTGCATGCGCTCCAGAGCGTGGGCTCATAATTGGACACACGGGCCCAGCCGTTCCTCGGCATGCGGGATCTTCCCGGGCCAGAGATTGGACCGGTGCCCCTTGCAATGCAAGGCAGACTCTTTACCCACTGGACCACCAGGGAAGCCTGTTTATGAACTCCTTTTATTCAAATGAAATACAGAAGCCTGTGTGAACTGTGGACGACCTGTCCCAGAGTGACTGAGACCTAAGACACCCACCTAGGCAAAAGGACACAAAATATCTCTCAGGTTTTGGCCAAAAACAGTCTTTTATTCATTTACTTAGTTTACTACATGTGCTCTAAATGTTGTTAGCTGAATCTATAATTTCTTTCGGCACTTCTGAGTGATCATTATTTATTTTTTCCATTTCGTTAGTACCAAGGAGACTGTAGTCAAATAACACACAGCAACTGATTTCCTTTCTCTTGAGTCCCTGTGATTCTTTTCAAACAATACCCAGAAGTGGAATTAATAGATCAATTCATACTGGAGTTACTGGATCATATGATAATACCATTTTCCATTTTTTAAAGAATCTTGTGCTAAATCATTTCCATCATGTCCAACTCTTCGTGACTCTCTGGACTCTAGCCTTCCAGGCTCCTCCGTCCATGGGATCTCCCAGGAAAGAATACTGGAGTGAGTTGTCATGCTTTTCTCCAGGGGGATCTTCCCAACCCAAGGACCAAACCCACATCTTATGTCTCCTGCATTGGCAGGTGGGTTCTTTCCCACTAGAGCCAGCATCCTAAGTCATTGATCAGTATGAAAACACAGGCACTTTGCATCTTTAAGCGTATGTAACAGGGTCAAAATCTGCCTTTCCTCGGACTATTCAAATAGGTCAGACACATCTCAGAAGACAGCTTGTTAGGCCAAAGCCCCAGGAATAACTGGTATACAAAGGGAAGTGTTCTTTTATGCACTTCTTTTTTTTGTTATTTCTTTTTTATAGCATTTTTTTGGGGGGGTCTCTAAGTCATCGTTTATTTTTCATCCATCTTTATTCTTCGGCCTGTGTGGGCCTCCCATGGCAGTGGCCTCTCGTTGCAGAGCGCCGGCTCTGGGTGCATGCGCTCCAGAGCGTGGGCTCATAATTGGACACACGGGCCCAGCCGTTCCTCGGCATGCGGGATCTTCCCGGGCCAGAGATTGGACCGGTGCCCCTTGCAATGCAAGGCAGACTCTTTACCCACTGGACCACCAGGGAAGCCTGTTTATGAACTCCTTTTATTCAAATGAAATACAGAAGCCTGTGTGAACTGTGGACGACCTGTCCCAGAGTGACTGAGACCTAAGACACCCACCTAGGCAAAAGGACACAAAATATCTCTCAGGTTTTGGCCAAAAACAGTCTTTTATTCATTTACTTAGTTTACTACATGTGCTCTAAATGTTGTTAGCTGAATCTATAATTTCTTTCGGCACTTCTGAGTGATCATTATTTATTTTTTCCATTTCGTTAGTACCAAGGAGACTGTAGTCAAATAACACACAGCAACTGATTTCCTTTCTCTTGAGTCCCTGTGATTCTTTTCAAACAATACCCAGAAGTGGAATTAATAGATCAATTCATACTGGAGTTACTGGATCATATGATAATACCATTTTCCATTTTTTAAAGAATCTTGTGCTAAATCATTTCCATCATGTCCAACTCTTCGTGACTCTCTGGACTCTAGCCTTCCAGGCTCCTCCGTCCATGGGATCTCCCAGGAAAGAATACTGGAGTGAGTTGTCATGCTTTTCTCCAGGGGGATCTTCCCAACCCAAGGACCAAACCCACATCTTATGTCTCCTGCATTGGCAGGTGGGTTCTTTCCCACTAGAGCCAGCATCCTAAGTCATTGATCAGTATGAAAACACAGGCACTTTGCATCTTTAAGCGTATGTAACAGGGTCAAAATCTGCCTTTCCCTCGGACTATTCAAATAGGTCAGACACATCTCAGAAGACAGCTTGTTAGGCCAAAGCCCCCAGGAATAACTGGTATACAAATGGTTGAGATCAAGGCTCACTGACCAGTGACGAAGTAATCATTTGTTGCTTTAGGTAGCATTGATCGATGATGTCAGTATTGAAGGCGGTGGGGAAGTTTCATATGAATTCAAACATGAGTGGATGACTCTACAGACCTCTTCAATGGCATTAAGAGTCTACTCAAAGAGGGCTTCCTTGGTAGTTCACCGGTAAAAGAATCTGCTACCCAAAGAAGAAAACATGGGTTTGATCCCTGATCCGGGAAGATCCCACATGCTGGGAAACAACTAAGCTCGTGTGCCACAACTGTTGAGCCTGTGCTCTAGAGCCCGGGAGCTGCAACTACGGAGCCTGTGCGTCACAACTATTGAGGCCCGAGCATCCTGGAACCCGGGCTCACAACAAGAGAGCAGCCTCTGCTGGCCAGAACTTGAGAAAAGCCTGCCCAGCAACTGAAGACCCAGCACGAACAAAAATAAATAATAGTATTTTTTTAAAACAAGAATCTACTAAAAGAAAAAATGATTTTAATAACGTGCAAACAAATAACACGTGATTCACCTTGTCAAGATCATGGTTAGCCAGTATTCTTCCACCTCAGCACTTCTGACCTTTGAAAGTGAAAGTCACTCACTCATGTCCCAGGAAACCCATGGACTGTAGCCTACCAGGCTCCTCTGTCCATGGAATTCTCCAGGCAAGAATACTGGAGTGGGTAGCTGTTCCCTTCTCCAGGGGATCTTCCTAACCCAGGGATTGAACCCAGATCTCCTGCATGGCGGGCGGATTCTCTACCCTCTGAGCCACCAAGGAAGCCCACCTGCTGACCTCTGAGGCCAGATAATTCTGTGGTGGGGCTGCCCTCTGCATTGTAGGATAGTTAAGAGCAACCCGACCTCTGCCCACTGGATTCCCACCATCTTCTTCTCAATTCGACAACCAACAATGTGACCTCAAATGTCCCCTGGGGGACATCTTATGTCTCCTGCATTGGCAGGTGGGTTCTTTCCACTAGAGCCAGCATCCTAAGTCATTGATCAGTATGAAAACACAGGCACTTTGCATCTTTAAGCGTATGTAACAGGGTCAAAATCTGCCTTTCCTCGGACTATTCAAATAGGTCAGACACATCTCAGAAGACAGCTTGTTAGGCCAAAGCCCCCAGGAATAACTGGTATACAAATGGTTGAGATCAAGGCTCACTGACCAGTGACGAAGTAATCATTTGTTGCTTTAGGTAGCATTGATCGATGATGTCAGTATTGAAGGCGGTGGGGAAGTTTCATATGAATTCAAACATGAGTGGATGACTCTACAGACCTCTTCAATGGCATTAAGAGTCTACTCAAAGAGGGCTTCCTTGGTAGTTCACCGGTAAAAGAATCTGCTACCCAAAGAAGAAAACATGGGTTTGATCCCTGATCCGGGAAGATCCCACATGCTGGGAAACAACTAAGCTCGTGTGCCACAACTGTTGAGCCTGTGCTCTAGAGCCCGGGAGCTGCAACTACGGAGCCTGTGCGTCACAACTATTGAGGCCCGAGCATCCTGGAACCCGGGCTCACAACAAGAGAGCAGCCTCTGCTGGCCAGAACTTGAGAAAAGCCTGCCCAGCAACTGAAGACCCAGCACGAACAAAAATAAATAATAGTATTTTTTTAAAACAAGAATCTACTAAAAGAAAAAATGATTTTAATAACGTGCAAACAAATAACACGTGATTCACCTTGTCAAGATCATGGTTAGCCAGTATTCTTCCACCTCAGCACTTCTGACCTTTGAAAGTGAAAGTCACTCACTCATGTCCCAGGAAACCCATGGACTGTAGCCTACCAGGCTCCTCTGTCCATGGAATTCTCCAGGCAAGAATACTGGAGTGGGTAGCTGTTCCCTTCTCCAGGGGATCTTCCTAACCCAGGGATTGAACCCAGATCTCCTGCATGGCGGGCGGATTCTCTACCCTCTGAGCCACCAAGGAAGCCCACCTGCTGACCTCTGAGGCCAGATAATTCTGTGGTGGGGCTGCCCTCTGCATTGTAGGATAGTTAAGAGCAACCCCGACCTCTGCCCACTGGATTCCCACACCATCTTCTTCTCAATTCGACAACCAACAATGTGACCTCAAATGTCCCCTGGGGGTGGTGGCACAGAATCGCTCCTCGTTGAGAAGCAGTGGTGTAGCCAGAAATCCATTGGTCATGTGTGGCAGTGGCCACTGCTGTTATTTACACTGTGATGATCGGGTGACAGTCAAACCGTATCCATTTGAACTGAAGCCAGCGTGGGCTCCCAGGGTCAAGAATGTTTATAGAAAGAAGGACGGAGAGAGAAGGCCTTGGTCCGAGGCATCCTCTGCTGTAGGTTCCCCTTGGGCTGCATTTTGGGAATGAACTTGGCATCGGGAGCCTGCGCACAAGACTGCAGGGGGCAGATTTGGTCTTCAGAACAAAACCAGCTTTCTAGCGGCTTTGCGTGCAAATTGCCGCTGCCGTGGGCTAATTATAAACGATTATGAATTATTCTTCATTGCTCGTGAAAGCGGGTCTTAGGCACAGCCTCTGTTGTTCCCCGTGGGATTAGAGATGAGCAAGCCTGGATTAAGGAGGAGTGTTTTAAAGAAGGAAGGAGGGGACTGTCTTGGAAGAGGGACGCTGAGAGGTGTGGGATTGCTCCCTCCAGGCTGAACTGCTGACCGGGGCACCCAAGCTCCAGGTGAGATGGGCAAAGAGACCCTCTGTCTCTACCACCGGTCCATCTTCCATGTGCCAAGCCAGCCTTCAGCACTTGTGTTCAGAGGGGAGGAGCAGAGCTCTCAGGAGATCTGGGGTAGTCCCATAGCTGGCCTTTCATTTTCAGCATTGAGAAATCTCTACAGTTGTTCAAACAAATTCTCCAAGGCTTCTCTACATAACTTCCAGGCTTGCCATTAGGTCCAGACCACCTGTACTGTGGAGACCACCATGGTGTCCACTTTCCCCCCCGATCCCTGTGCCACAGGATCGCCAGAGTGGGATGCTCCAGGCTGGCCCACCACCCTCTGAGGATAATGCCACCTTGGGTGTTTGTCACACAGTAGATATAGTCCCAGCTGGGGGACAGGGTGCAAACTCCCTTCTCACATTCACTTCCGCAACCAACCAGAAATGGGTCTCGAGTTAGATGAAGCCACTGTTTATGATGTCTTTAAAAAGAGGCCAGGCACTCTCCCCATGGATACCGAGCAGAGGAAGGTTCACTGGAGTTGGGAATGCCTGAGGTGAACACCGGGGTGGTGTAGCCAGAAATCCATTGGTCATGTGTGGCAGTGGCCACTGCTGTTATTTACACTGTGATGATCGGGTGACAGTCAAACCGTATCCATTTGAACTGAAGCCAGCGTGGGCTCCCAGGGTCAAGAATGTTTATAGAAAGAAGGACGGAGAGAGAAGGCCTTGGTCCGAGGCATCCTCTGCTGTAGGTTCCCCTTGGGCTGCATTTTGGGAATGAACTTGGCATCGGGAGCCTGCGCACAAGACTGCAGGGGGCAGATTTGGTCTTCAGAACAAAACCAGCTTTCTAGCGGCTTTGCGTGCAAATTGCCGCTGCCGTGGGCTAATTATAAACGATTATGAATTATTCTTCATTGCTCGTGAAAGCGGGTCTTAGGCACAGCCTCTGTTGTTCCCCGTGGGATTAGAGATGAGCAAGCCTGGATTAAGGAGGAGTGTTTTAAAGAAGGAAGGAGGGGACTGTCTTGGAAGAGGGACGCTGAGAGGTGTGGGATTGCTCCCTCCAGGCTGAACTGCTGACCGGGGCACCCAAGCTCCAGGTGAGATGGGCAAAGAGACCCTCTGTCTCTACCACCGGTCCATCTTCCATGTGCCAAGCCAGCCTTCAGCACTTGTGTTCAGAGGGGAGGAGCAGAGCTCTCAGGAGATCTGGGGTAGTCCCATAGCTGGCCTTTCATTTTCAGCATTGAGAAATCTCTACAGTTGTTCAAACAAATTCTCCAAGGCTTCTCTACATAACTTCCAGGCTTGCCATTAGGTCCAGACCACCTGTACTGTGGAGACCACCATGGTGTCCACTTTCCCCCCCGATCCCTGTGCCACAGGATCGCCAGAGTGGGATGCTCCAGGCTGGCCCACCACCCTCTGAGGATAATGCCACCTTGGGTGTTTGTCACACAGTAGATATAGTCCCAGCTGGGGGACAGGGTGCAAACTCCCTTCTCACATTCACTTCCGCAACCAACCAGAAATGGGTCTCGAGTTAGATGAAGCCACTGTTTATGATGTCTTTAAAAAGAGGCCAGGCACTCTCCCCCCATGGATACCGAGCAGAGGGGAAGGTTCACTGGAGTTGGGAATGCCTGAGGTGAACACCTAGGGGCTGTTTGTGGAGGTTCTGCATAGCACACCGCTGAAGAACAGAGACTCTGGCCTCTCAGGGCATGTGTTCAAAACCTGGCCCATACACTGTGTGATGTTGGGAAAGTCATTTCATACACCACACCTCAGATTCTTCACCTGTAGAGGGGGCTGATGATAGACCCTACCCCAGAGCATCCCGTGTTAAGTGAGTCTGAATATGGAAAGCACTAGGAAACTTCCTGACACTCAAGAAACCCAGCTCGAGTGTTTTCTCACTGCAGTGTGTTGCTATTCAGTTCCTAAGGCATGTCCGATTCTCTGCAGCCCCATGGACTGCAGCCCACCAGGCTTCCCTGTCTTTTATCATCTCCCAGAGTTTGATCAAACTCATGTGCATTGAGTCAGTGACGCCATCTAACCATTGCAGTGCGGTCTTCAGCAAGTCACTTGAAGCTCTTCTGAGCCTCAACTTTCCATTGTGTAAGACAGAAATAGTAGTGCCTCCCAAGGTCAACTTCAAGTGAAAGTCACTCAGTTGTGTCCAACTCTGTGCGACCCCATGGACTATAACCCACCTCCTCTGTCTGTGAAATTCTCCAGGCAAGACTACTGGAGTGGGTTGCTGTTCCCTTCTCCAGGGGTTCTTCCCAACCCAGGGATCAAACCCAGGTCTCCTGCACGGCAGGAAGATTCTTGACCATCTGAGCTAGGGGGGAACCAAATAAGAAAACCCATCAGACGTGCTGGGCACAGAGCAGGTGCTTTGTAATCAGCAGGAGTTATTTTTCTGTGATAGACAAAACCATGTCCCCAGCCTCTACTTGCACTCCTTTTTAATTGTATTGTTTTCTCTCCTTCTTCCGTGTCGGAGAAGCTGAGGGATATTTTCAGCTCATAATTACTCTTTTCAATAAAAGTGTTTGTGCCTACAACATCCATTTGTCAGATCAGTCTGTTGACTGAGCTCAGAGATGGTCTCAACCTCTCAGCTTCTCCTTGGCACTTACCTATCTGGTGATCATCTCCGTGGAAAGTCATTATGGCCCCTGAGCAGATGATTGGAGAAGCGCTCCATCTTCCCCTTCTAGCTATGCAAATGTCACAGCTGGTTTCTCATCCCTGAGCACAGTGAGCTATCAGGAAGTGGTCAAGCCCACTGCCAGGGTAGAGATAATACCTTCTCATCAGTACCCAGTTACTCCTCCTGGGGGGAGGGGGGATGTCTCTATCCTTAAGGTGCTGGGTGACCCTGAAAGTGTTAGTTGCTCAATCGTGTCTGACTCTTTGCAATCCTGTGGACTGTAGCCTGCCAGGCTCCTCTGTCCGTGGAATTCTCCAGGCAAGGATGCTGGAGTGGGTGGCCATTCCCTTCTCCAGGTGAATCCTCCCCACCCAGGGATCAAACCTGAGTCTCCTGCATTTCAGGCAGATTCTTTACTGTCTGAGCCACAGGGAAGGCCGGGTGACCCTTGGCCAGTATTTCAGCTCACAATTAGTCTAGGACTCAGCTTCCTTAGAGAAGGACAGCTAATATGAGATCCCAACACCGTGTTAGGACTTTTACGAGTCAAAACAAAGCCCAGGCAGGGCACAGCCCCTCTGGTGTCATTCCGAAGCTGGTGAGCTGGCCTGCAATTCAAGGGTTGCGGGTTCTGATCCAGGCTGTGTGACCTCAGACAAGCCGCCCCACCTGCCCAGCACTTGTATTGCATGTCTGTAAAATAGGCATTACACACATGAATCAGTTGTTTGTGTTCCTAGCTATTTATATTCTGCCTGCTTCCAAAAAGGATTTGAGACAGCTTGTAATCAGATGCTGTGAAAATAGACGCAGAAAATCAAAGACCTTGAGGGAGAAGGAGGAAGAGGCAAATAGACCAGCCACATGGACCAACATAGTTCCTGTGGTTAATCTGACCCTTTGCTTTGGATCCCAGGAAGCTCAGGACTAAATTTGTTATTCCGGAGTTACACCATCCAGACAATTACCTGTTCAAAGAAATCCCACTGTTACCAGTTGCTAAAGAGACGACCTTTTTCCAGAAGTAAATTCTGAAAATAATCAACAAAGAGACCAAACCTCAAAACATACTCCATAAATATTAGCCTTTCCATTGATGCACTATACCCCTTTACCAAGCAAGATGCCAGGCATTGGGGATATGAGATGAACAAAGCTAACAAAGTCGCTGCCCTCATGAAGTATACTTTAGTGAAGAAAAACACACAACATTCAATAAACAACACCTGGTGAATAAATAAGAAAAGAGGAAATAATAAATGCAACTCCAAAAAGGGTAGGGTTGGGGATTGTGACCTTGGAAGATCCAGAAAGCATCCTTGTGAAAGTAACACTTGTGCGGAGAGCTCAGTGGAAAGAAAACAGAAGTTTTGAAAATGTTTGAGGAGAGACAGTTTTCTAGGCAGAAGGCACCGAATGTGCCAATATCCTGAGGGCAGGGGAAGAACCTGGCACTTGGAAGAAATGAAAGGAGAAGGGCAAGACAAAATGAAGAAGGAAGGGATAGGAGACGAGAGATGAGGAGTTAGATCATGGACGTTGCAAGTTCGGGTGACCCTTGGCCAGTATTTCAGCTCACAATTAGTCTAGGACTCAGCTTCCTTAGAGAAGGACAGCTAATATGAGATCCCAACACCGTGTTAGGACTTTACGAGTCAAAACAAAGCCCAGGCAGGGCACAGCCCCTCTGGTGTCATTCCGAAGCTGGTGAGCTGGCCTGCAATTCAAGGGTTGCGGGTTCTGATCCAGGCTGTGTGACCTCAGACAAGCCGCCCCACCTGCCCAGCACTTGTATTGCATGTCTGTAAAATAGGCATTACACACATGAATCAGTTGTTTGTGTTCCTAGCTATTTATATTCTGCCTGCTTCCAAAAAGGATTTGAGACAGCTTGTAATCAGATGCTGTGAAAATAGACGCAGAAAATCAAAGACCTTGAGGGAGAAGGAGGAAGAGGCAAATAGACCAGCCACATGGACCAACATAGTTCCTGTGGTTAATCTGACCCTTTTTGCTTTGGATCCCAGGAAGCTCAGGACTAAATTTGTTATTCCGGAGTTACACCATCCAGACAATTACCTGTTCAAAGAAATCCCACTGTTACCAGTTGCTAAAGAGACGACCTTTTTCCAGAAGTAAATTCTGAAAATAATCAACAAAGAGACCAAACCTCAAAACATACTCCATAAATATTAGCCTTTCCATTGATGCACTATACCCCTTTACCAAGCAAGATGCCAGGCATTGGGGATATGAGATGAACAAAGCTAACAAAGTCGCTGCCCTCATGAAGTATACTTTAGTGAAGAAAAACACACAACATTCAATAAACAACACCTGGTGAATAAATAAGAAAAGAGGAAATAATAAATGCAACTCCAAAAAGGGTAGGGTTGGGGATTGTGACCTTGGAAGATCCAGAAAGCATCCTTGTGAAAGTAACACTTGTGCGGAGAGCTCAGTGGAAAGAAAACAGAAGTTTTGAAAATGTTTGAGGAGAGACAGTTTTCTAGGCAGAAGGCACCGAATGTGCCAATATCCTGAGGGCAGGGGAAGAACCTGGCACTTGGAAGAAATGAAAGGAGAAGGGCAAGACAAAATGAAGAAGGAAGGGATAGGAGACGAGAGATGAGGAGTTAGATCATGGACGTTGCAAGTTCTGATACAGAGCTATGTATTAGAATATCCAGGGTGCTCTTCAAAATATGCCACACTCTGGTCCCATCTCTAAAGATTCTAATATAATTGGTCTGGGATGGGGGACAGAACGTAATTTGTTTCAAAGTTCCCCATGTGATTCTGCAGAACACCAAGGTGAACACTGGTGGCATAGGGTCTTGTGGACTATCTTAAGAAGTCTGCTCACTGGGAAGAAAACCAACAGGAGGATTTTAAAGTCCTCTCTGCTGTTGGGTAGAGTGTAAACCTAAATAAGATAAGAGTGGGAACTAAAATAAAAATAAAAAAGGAAACCAAAAAAAAATAAAATGTTTTTAAATCATTAAAATAAGAGAGAGAGATAAGAGTGGGAGGAGGAAGCCTAGGGCATGTGGGGCCCTGGGAAAATATTTATTCAGGGCCCCTGTCTGTATAAATAATCTGAGTCACCCCAAATCTATGAATCAGCATCATTTAGGCGGCCAGAATTCATAGGATCCTAAGAAAGAAATAGTTTACTGGCTAGGGTGAGGGATCTGCTTACCAGACTGTCCTCCTGGAACTCTGATGAGACCAGAGGCCCTGGGATGACCCCACAGATGGAGTTCCTTGGGGTATCTGGTCTACGCAATGTGTGCTTTGGGTTGGGATACGGAGTTTGAGAGCACAGAAGAGAGATGGGGACCTGAGCCTAAGCAAGTCCCTGTCTGGACTTGAGGGTGCCCAGGGGTACTACTGGCCCCAACTGGTTTCAGGTATTAGAAAGGGACTAAGACTTCACAAACTTTCAAGAAAATGACTCCAAAGCCCGGGACCCAAGGAAGGCCAACAATGAGACCAAATCCAAGGATGGAATTGGGAGAGAGCATTGGTGACAGCTGGCGGCAGCCCAGGTGAGGGTAGCAGCAAAGCATGGAGAAAAGGGCACTGATCCAGGAATCCGGTCCACACTGAGAGTCAGGGCGGCTCTTATGAGCAGAATTGATGACCGTGATAGCCCATCAGGCCTGTTGACAAATATTGGGTCTTCTTCTTTGAGGGCGCATAGTAGCATCCCACTTCTTCGCCCACCTGCACTGGCGTGTGGTCATGTGATTGACTCAGGCTAATGAAACGCGAGAGGAAGTGACGTATCTCTTTGACCTGCGGAGGCAGCTCAGCCCGCCCCACTTTCCCCTCCACCTGGGCGAGATGCAGCCGTCGTAAGCAGGTTCCCGCAGCGACTGTGTTGAGCCGACCTCCCTGCTCCCCGCTGGACACGCCCTGTGAGTGAAACGGCACTTTGTGGTTGGAAGCCTCTGGATGCGGGGCTAGGGAGGTGGTTGTTACCGCAGCCTAACCAGGCTTGACCTGACTGATGCAATGGCTCTGGATGGGCCAAGGCGGAGGTCATGTTTCCTTGTGTCCTTGGTGCACTGGAGGGGAGAGGGCACTTGCCAGACCTAGCCCTAATAGGCAGCCGTTTTCGGGGCTTTTGGAAGTCTCTGGAATAAAAACAGGCCGGTAGAGAACGTAAGCGTGGCCCTTACCCCGCAGGCTGGCCAGCCGGGGCTCCCGCGCCCCCACCCCGGCTGTGGGCTCATTAGATGAAAGTGCTATCACCTGTCAGACAAACTGCTAGAACTGTGATAAATTAATGATCAAATGATACAGTCGGCGCAGCTACTGTACTGCCTCGGCTAGTTACAAGCCGGCCGGGTGCTTAAAAAATGCAGCCGGCATTAAAAAAAAATCAGGCGTTAAAGGAAAATGTCACCCGGCTTTTCAAAAAGGATCTGTTTTAAAATGACCACAGACGACTCGGTTTCAGAGTCTTTATTTGATTCCTGTTCTTTGTATTTTGTTTTATTGCTCACAAGGAAGGAAGGGGCTGGGGGTGGAGTGGGGAGAGGCCAGAAGGAGGATTGAAATTTCTGACAATTTTTACCAGCCATCAGGCCCGCGGAGCGTCCGACCAGGGATCCATCTCCTCTTGACAGACAGAAGGAAGGTCTTCCCAGGGCCTGGCTGGCTGGAGTATCTGAGCAGTAATTACGATCCAAATATAACAGTTAACACATGTTTTTATTCTAAGATCTTTGCTTTCTTATTTCATTGGCTCATCCTCATGGCTCTACTAAAATCCTCATATGTCAGATAAAAAAATTGATACCCAAGAAGTTACCGTGAGTAACATCCTTGGAGTGCTAACCGTGTATGCTGTACAGGTACCCACCTCATACAGCGTCCTTTGTGGACCTGTGTGGATGCTAATATGATCTCTAGTTTAAAGCAGAAAGAGAGGATCAGAGAGGTTAAGCCATTTGCTCATCGTCACACAGCTAGTCAGAAGCCAAGAAAAGGAACTCCACAGTTGTTTCTGGCTCCTAGGGCACTGAAATGTCACCCCTGGGGGCTTAGGAGAGCCATTTCTAGAAAGAAACAGGAAAAAGCAGCGCTTTTGACTTAAAACCTAGGCCCAGACCAGGACTCCTAATCATGGCGGATACCCACTCCATAAATGTATAGGTTTCCCGTGTGTGTCAGCCCTGCCTGGTCCTTCCACCTCCGGTTTTATGAGCTTAATTTATTCTTTTTAATATAAAATCTCATTACCTGAACATGATACCACCACTTCCACTTTATCTTTGATATAAGAACAGAGAGAAACCTAAATCAAACCTTTAAATAAAGTCTATAATCATGCAGCACTTTCACTTGCTTTTCAGATTTCTAAACAAAATTAAGTTGAAATACCTCGAGGAGAAGCGTGTGGAAAGGGAACGGGGATTGGGGCGGGGAAGACCCGGCACAGGGCTCTCCTGGGCAGCCACGGGGGATGTGATTACTCAGAGAAGGAGAACGTCTCCTGCTGGATGCTTGGCTCCCGCTATTCTTTGGTTCCCTGGCCCAGATTTGGAGAGGGAGTCCAATGAAGTCTGCCTGAACCTGTGTGTGCCGGGAGATTGATCTCAAAAAAGCCATTTGCCTCACCTTGATGTATATTTCAAGGCATTTCCTATCTGGCGTTAATTTTCATAAAGGGAAAATTGATGATCAGTTTAAAGAAACATAGTCAAGGGTTTTTATTCCCCAGGAACCTGGGGTGGGCAAGTTGAGGCCAAGTGGGGAGAGGGGAGTCCTGGCAGCTGCACGTGGCAGGGGTTTCTGGGAGAAGGAGCCACTTCCTGGCCTCTGGAAGTATGGGTTCAGACCAGGACCTTGCCTGGATGCCAGCACAGAGAGAATTCCAGCTGTGTTGCTTGCTTAACAGGTAACCGTGGGCAAGGCACGTCAGCAGTCTAGGTGACCACCTCAGTTTCCCCGTCTGTCAAATGGGAACGAACTTCACAGAGCTGTGCACATCGAATTAAAATAACCTATGGGCAAGTGTCCAGCCTCATGTCCACAGACGAACTAAATGAAACCTGTCATCAAATGGGAGCATGAAGAGCTAGATCTGTTCTTTCCTTTCTTTAGCACACGACTTATCTTGGGATCTGGGCCAAATCTCTCTTCTTCCTTCCTTGATTTTCAGTAATGGGTCTGAAATGCCTATCGTTTCACTTTCTTTAGGGTCAGTCGTGCACATCACTGTGGCATGAACAGAGCGAGCCGGCTCTGAGGGCAGCCTTGCCTGAGCCCGAACCCCGCCTCTGCATGTCCTCACTTGTGACCTTGGGGGAGTCACTGAACGTCTGGCACCTCAGTCTCTTTTCTGTAAAATGAAAACGTTCTCCAGAATCCTGCTTCATAGTTGTTGTTTGGATTGAATGAATTCATTGTTGCTAAAGAGCTTAGAAAAATGCCTGATACATAACAAATTTCAGTAAGGATTGACTAAGATTATCAATATTATTCCTGTCATCTCTCAGAGTACCTTAGCTGTCTGTGGCTCTGTGTGTGTGTGTGTGTGTGAGTGTGAATCTTACATAGGTGATGTTTTTAGTGACGTTTACTCTGCAAACAGAAATGTGAGCACACCAGAAATCCAAGAATTTTTACAAAGCGAACACTCACTTGTGCAACAGCTTCTAGATCAAGACGGAGATCACTACCAGCCCCTCGGAAGAGCCCTTCATGCTTCTCCTGGGAAGGAGCAGTCTCCTGGAAGACGCAGATGGAACAGATAGAATTCCGATATTTACCAGCAGGTCGGTCCATCTCAGAACAAATTCTTGAGCACGTGGGAGAGATGGACCAGGACCAGAGGGGCTGTGATGAACACTGTCACTGATATTTCATTTAGGACACACCCTCTCCTTGTCTTCGAGTGGCTGAGATAAAGCCCTTCTTCTCTCCAAGACTCCACGGAGATAGACTGTTCTGGCGCTGAGGATGTGTCTAGTCATTCATTGATGTAAATACCTGAGTACCCCTTGGTCCCAGCTGCTGTCCTCAGGACTTGAGATACAGCAATCCAGCATCTATCTCTGCCCTCAAGAACTGTACATTCTCACAGGAGGAAGTGGACCATCAGTACTAGACATCAGAAGTTGTTCCATGTGATTCTAAGGGAGTGCCCCAGCTTGAAGATAAAGGACAGCCACCTGTCACAATTGCTTCTCCAGTCCCTTTGGGTCTGTGTCACAGCCAGGTCACAAGTGGCTTCAAAACTGATTTTCCTGAGCCATGTTCCCTGGAGTGTGCCTCTCCCTAAGGGCATGAAGGGACGGGGAGAGATTTTCCCATCTGCATGATTTTTCTCCAGTTTGTCCAAATGAGGGCAAAATATTTCAGACACACAAAAGGCTCAATAGACACAAACAACCCCCAGCTTATGAGATAGAGTCAGAGCTCTTTGGATCCTTCTCTGATTGCCCAGAGGTGTGAATTCTCCTGATAAGGAGCTTAGAAAAATGCCTGATACATAACAAATTTCAGTAAGGATTGACTAAGATTATCAATATTATTCCTGTCATCTCTCAGAGTACCTTAGCTGTCTGTGGCTCTGTGTGTGTGTGTGTGTGTGAGTGTGAATCTTACATAGGTGATGTTTTTAGTGACGTTTACTCTGCAAACAGAAATGTGAGCACACCAGAAATCCAAGAATTTTTACAAAGCGAACACTCACTTGTGCAACAGCTTCTAGATCAAGACGGAGATCACTACCAGCCCCTCGGAAGAGCCCTTCATGCTTCTCCTGGGAAGGAGCAGTCTCCTGGAAGACGCAGATGGAACAGATAGAATTCCGATATTTACCAGCAGGTCGGTCCATCTCAGAACAAATTCTTGAGCACGTGGGAGAGATGGACCAGGACCAGAGGGGCTGTGATGAACACTGTCACTGATATTTCATTTAGGACACACCCTCTCCTTGTCTTCGAGTGGCTGAGATAAAGCCCTTCTTCTCTCCAAGACTCCACGGAGATAGACTGTTCTGGCGCTGAGGATGTGTCTAGTCATTCATTGATGTAAATACCTGAGTACCCCTTGGTCCCAGCTGCTGTCCTCAGGACTTGAGATACAGCAATCCAGCATCTATCTCTGCCCTCAAGAACTGTACATTCTCACAGGAGGAAGTGGACCATCAGTACTAGACATCAGAAGTTGTTCCATGTGATTCTAAGGGAGTGCCCCAGCTTGAAGATAAAGGACAGCCACCTGTCACAATTGCTTCTCCAGTCCCTTTGGGTCTGTGTCACAGCCAGGTCACAAGTGGCTTCAAAACTGATTTTCCTGAGCCATGTTCCCTGGAGTGTGCCTCTCCCTAAGGGCATGAAGGGACGGGGAGAGATTTTCCCATCTGCATGATTTTTCTCCAGTTTGTCCAAATGAGGGCAAAATATTTCAGACACACAAAAGGCTCGCAATAGACACAAACAACCCCCAGCTTATGAGATAGAGTCAGAGCTCTTTGGATCCTTCTCTGATTGCCCAGAGGTGTGAATTCTCCTGATAAGGAGCTCAGCCCTACCCTCTGCGCTCTGTGGATTTGAAGGAACCAGTTCCCATTTCCCTGAAAATGAGTGCACCGCCTTAGGAATCCCCTGCTTTCTGCCCAGAGTGAGATCTCATCAAATGCACGGAGGACTTGGCGAACCGTCTCTCTGCAGGATGAACCTCTCATTGGCTCTCTCTCCCCCAGGCTGGAAATGACAGACGGGGACCCTTATTGCAACTCGATCTGGGTAGAAGAAGTCAGTGAGTGATGGAAGTGACTGAGGGGAGACCAGGAAAAGCTGTGCTGTGCTTAGTTGTTCAGTTGTGTCTGACTGTTTGCGACCCCCGTGAACTGTAGCCCGCCAGGCTCCTCTGTCCGTGGGATTCTCCAGGCAAGAATACTGCAGTGGGTGGCCATTTCCTTCTCCAGGGGATCTTCCCAACCCAGGGATTGAACCCAGGTCTCCCGCACCGCAGGCAGATTCTTTACCATCTGAGCCACCAGGGAAACCCCACGAAATGGCTGATCTTAAATACCTTTGGGAGGAGTCAGCACAAATGCTTCTTGAGGAACAGGATCAAGAGTGATATTCCAATGATTTAGTTCAAGGGCATTGCACGGGCCCCAGCATGTCTTCTGGAACACTTGCTGGGTGGCCCATGCAGGATCAGGTTTTTCCCTGTACCTGCTTGATTGTGGAAAATTCAGTCATGGTAAAGAGGGCCTGGATCCGCAGGATGGGAAGGCACTTAGGGACTTGCTAGAGCAGCTGTTTAGCAACTGGTTGAATATATTTGAATATTTTTACAACCAGCATAACCTGGGCTAGAGTGGCAGAGATGTGGGTCCTGAAGAAAGAGCCTGGAGAAAGAACGTTAATGTAGGGCTCATACTCAAGTGCAAAAACTTCTCTTCCATCCTGAGTTTTGAAGGGCCAGCTTTATCCTGAACACAGGAAAATGGCAGTCTTCTGACATCGGTAGCCATTTCAGGGGTCCTATGGGTGTTGGTTGGGCTTCCCAGGTAGCGCTAGTGGTAAAGAACCTGTTAACCAGTGCAGGAGACACAAGAGATGTGGGTCTGATCCCTGGATCAGGAAGATCCCCTGGAGGAGGGCATGGCAACCCACTCCAGCATTCGTGCCTGGAGAATCCCACGGACTGAGGAGCTTGGCAGGCTACGGTCCATGGGGTCCAAAGAGTCGAACACGACTGAAATGACTGAGCACGCATGCAAGGGTGTGTGGTATACCAGCTAACTGCTTATAATCTACAAGTTTTTTCTTTTTGAAACATGAAATTTTTTCTTTAAAAGTTTTCCATAGTTGTCTACACTTCCAAATGGGGAAAATCCACGTAAAAATCTGACCTTCCAGTTTCTCTTAGCAAATCAGAAGAGGCTGCTGTTGGCCCAGCACCAGCCCTACACAGGGGCCGGAGCAGGGTCTGCACCCCTGGATGGGGTGTGCCCTCCAATCACCCAGGTCCCTCTCCATCCCACTTCACTCGCTCACATTTCCTTCCTGACCCCGAGTTTGTCACCCCTGAGAAAATGGAAAAAGCAGAGGATGTGAAATCAGAAGACCTGGGTGAATGTCTTAATCTTTCCCTCTTGAGCTCATCTAACCTCCCGAAATCCCACGTATTCCACCTGTCAAATACGGGTCACAGTAATTTCTTCTTCAAAAGTAGTTGTGAGGATCAAGCAAATGATACATATCCCCGAAAGGCAAGACTGTATGAAGAAAAAGGACAGAGGCATCCGAATCTGACCGGATTTAAATCCTGAGTTTGTCACTGCCAGGTGAGTGACTCTCGACCTCTTCTTTAACCTTCCTGGGCCCCCTTGTTCTCATCTGTGAAATGGATATAAGATCAACTTCATAGGCAGTTGTGAGAATCGTGTGGATTAGCATACGGGGAGGGCTTCACCTGCTGCCACATCATATGGACTCAATAAATACGCATCATCATCATGATTATTACGACGACTCTTGCTATTATATGACTTGGTGATTTTGTACAGCTAAAACAGACCATCCCTGGATGATAGAAGGTGATCTTGCTTCAGAATAGCATAAGAGCTATCCCCTTTCACCCATGTCAGTAAAATAAAAGCCAATCAATGACAATTGTCATGCTCAGTGGATTTCTTTGGGAGCATACTTTATACAATTTCCTGAACTCCTTCAGGAATCGGAAAATGCAGTGGTACAGTCACTCTTCTCTCATCCTTGCAACACCTTCCTAGAATATCCATCTTTTGTAAGCAGACCACGGAGCTAAACGTCAGGGACCAAATGAAAAAGGTTTAAACCATTCACCTTGGGCGTCTTTAGTGGATGCTGAGCTGTGCTGGAAAGCTCTTAGACTGTGCTCGGAACTGCTGTTTCATCTTGAAAAAGTAGCATGACCATGCCCCTAGCATTTGGAAACAAAACCGGAGGCTCTCTCCCTTACCCAGAAGTAATCTGGGGAGAAGTCATCTTAATGGCCCATCTCCGATAGGGATAAAATGAACGGGATGACAAATATGGGTCAAGTGGCCTGAGAACTTGCCAAGAATGGAAACCAATCAGACGCTTCCCTCCATGATGAAAATCCGCTCCCACAATGTATCATGCCTCCTCCCTCGCCTGTGCCCCTATTCCCAGCAGGCTATGCCCACGGTGGGTGCTTTTGAAGTCCAGCCAGTGGCCTCCCATTTCCACTTGTTTAGTGCTTCCTGCAAAACACGCCAGCCCCAGCAGCAGGGGCCATTATCATTTTTTGCCCTGGGAGAGAAAAGCAGAGATCTAACACAGCTCTAGGAGATCCAAACAGGGACTATTTAAAATACCAAAGGAATGGGAAGCAGGGGCCGGGCATTTCTTTAATTTGCCTCTATTGCAGCAGCAGTAGGAAGAATTTTCTGAGTGCTCCAGGCGGAAGGAAGGGGCTGCGGAAGCGGGGATGGTGCAGGGAGCCCCAGTGCGCCTGGCAGGAGGCTGGATTCAGCAGGTGGCAGAGAGCCCTGATGCTGAAGCTGATGCTCTAATACGTTGGCCCCTTGGTACAAAGAGTTGACTCATTGGAAAAGACCCTGATGCTGGGAAAGATAGAAGGCAGAAGAGAAGGAGGTGACAGAGGGCGAGACGGTTCGACAGCATCACCGATTCAATGGACGTGAATTTGAGCAGACTCTGAGAGAGTGAAGGACCGGAGCCTGGCATGCAGCGGTCCACGGGGTCACAAAGAGTCGGGCACGACTGAGCCCCTGGACAGCAACAGGACGAAGAGAGCAGCGAGTTCAGAAAGGCCTTCTCCTGCCAAAACCAAAATCATCAAGGTTGATGCCCAGGTTCGTGGACCTGCCCTGCGCACCGTAAAATGCTCATTCTGATTCAGCAGGGCAGGGCGCGTCTCAAGTCTGCCTCTGCCACAAGCTCCCGGGCACTGGGGGTGCTGCTGGATTGGATGGCACTCCTGAGTGATAAGGGGTGGAGGGCTGGTTTTGGAGCTGGAGTTGCACAGTTTTGACTTTGAGGGTGCCTGTATGCGGAGAGGCCTTGGGGTCTCTGATGGTGATGGTGGAGGGGCTGTGATGCATCCTGACCGCCCTCTGCTTTCAGAATCAAGTTCAAACTTTTCCCCAAGACTTACAGAGCCCGCAGCATCTGCCCCAGACCTGACCGCAGATTACTGCCCCCAGGCCCATGTCTTGTCCATCTCAACCCTACCGTCCATGCAGACAGCTTTCAGTGTCTGAACCCCTCCATGCTCTGGCATGACTGGGTCTCTGTACATGCCGAGGTTCCTAGCATGGAACATCAATGCCCATTTCTCTACATGGCGAGCCTCTCTGCATCCGAGTTTCAGTTCAGAGGACTCTTCCTACAGGAAGCCCTCCCTGACTGGTGGTACATGTCAACTTGAGTGGACCGTGGAGTGCCCAGATACTTGGTCAGGCTTTATTCTGGGTGTGTCCACGAGCTTGTTTCTAGACGGGATTAGCATTTGAATTGGTAGGAACATGCAGATGGGCCACCTCAGTGAGGGTGGGCCTCACCCAACCTGTTGGAGGCCTGGATAGGACAGAAAGGCTGACACTCCTGCAGGTGAAGAGCAGTTGCCCCTGCCTGACGGCCGTCCAGCTAGGACACTGCTGCTTCTCCGCCTTTGAACTTGAATGGAAACACTGCTCGTCTTGGGTCTTGGGTCTTTAGCCTGTCTGCTTTCAGACTGAAGTGATTCCCTTGGCTCTCCTGGGCTCTGAGCTTGCTGACTGCAGACCTTGGAACTTATTAGCCCCATCGTCACACGAACCGATTTCATATAACAGTAATTAATGATAATGATGAACTCTATCGGTTTCTATTCGTTCATTGTCTCTGGAGTAACTTTAATGATTAAGGCACTGACCTACCCAGCATATTCTCTTTCATTTCTGTTGTTCTTACATTTTCAACTTATACCAGGGATTTCATCTTATTCTGGTAAAAATACCATAGGCGTGCCTATCTTACGCTGTCCAGTAAGATAGCCAATAGCCCTATATGGCTGTTGAGTACTTGAAATAAGGAGGTGTGAACTGAGATTGGCTGTAAGTACAAAATTACACATTTAAATCTGAAGACAGTATGAGAAAACAATAAAATTTATTTTATTTATTTAAAATGTATTATTTTATTAAATATAAATTTAGTAAAATGCATTATAATTTATTGCATCTATTACCTGTTGAAATCATAACAATTGTGATATTCTGGGTTAAATGAAATCTATTATTAAAATTAATTTTCCCTGCTTCTTTTTTCCTTTCTAATGTAATTACTATGCAATATAAAGTTGTGTGTGGGCTTCCCAGTTGGTACTAGTGGTAATAACCCAGCTGCCAATGCAGGAGACTTAAGAGAAACGGGTTTGATCCCTGGATTGGGAAGATCCCCTGGAGAAGGGAATGGCTGCCCACTCCAGTATTCCTGCCTGGAGAATCATATGGACAGAGGAGCCTGGCGGGCTGTGGTCCATAGTGTCGCAAAGAGTTGGACACAACTGAAGCGACTTAGCACACACACAGAGTTGTATGGACTTGACTTTATTCTGGGTGTGTCCACGAGCTTGTTTCTAGACGGGATTAGCATTTGAATTGGTAGGAACATGCAGATGGGCCACCTCAGTGAGGGTGGGCCTCACCCAACCTGTTGGAGGCCTGGATAGGACAGAAAGGCTGACACTCCTGCAGGTGAAGAGCAGTTGCCCCTGCCTGACGGCCGTCCAGCTAGGACACTGCTGCTTCTCCGCCTTTGAACTTGAATGGAAACACTGCTCGTCTTGGGTCTTGGGTCTTTAGCCTGTCTGCTTTCAGACTGAAGTGATTCCCTTGGCTCTCCTGGGCTCTGAGCTTGCTGACTGCAGACCTTGGAACTTATTAGCCCCATCGTCACACGAACCGATTTCATATAACAGTAATTAATGATAATGATGAACTCTATCGGTTTCTATTCGTTCATTGTCTCTGGAGTAACTTTAATGATTAAGGCACTGACCTACCCAGCATATTCTCTTTCATTTCTGTTGTTCTTACATTTTCAACTTATACCAGGGATTTCATCTTATTCTGGTAAAAATACCATAGGCGTGCCTATCTTACGCTGTCCAGTAAGATAGCCAATAGCCCTATATGGCTGTTGAGTACTTGAAATAAGGAGGTGTGAACTGAGATTGGCTGTAAGTACAAAATTACACATTTAAATCTGAAGACAGTATGAGAAAACAATAAAATTTATTTTATTTATTTAAAATGTATTATTTTATTAAATATAAATTTAGTAAAATGCATTATAATTTATTGCATCTATTACCTGTTGAAATCATAACAATTGTGATATTCTGGGTTAAATGAAATCTATTATTAAAATTAATTTTCCCTGCTTCTTTTTTCCTTTCTAATGTAATTACTATGCAATATAAAGTTGTGTGTGGGCTTCCCAGTTGGTACTAGTGGTAAATAACCCAGCTGCCAATGCAGGAGACTTAAGAGAAACGGGTTTGATCCCTGGATTGGGAAGATCCCCTGGAGAAGGGAATGGCTGCCCACTCCAGTATTCCTGCCTGGAGAATCATATGGACAGAGGAGCCTGGCGGGCTGTGGTCCATAGTGTCGCAAAGAGTTGGACACAACTGAAGCGACTTAGCACACACACACAGAGTTGTATGGACATTGTATGTTTATATTTCTGTTAGATGGTGCTGCTCTAGGGTGAGTGAAAAGTCTAGATCCTCCCAAGCTAGAAATGCTGAAAGTTACGAGAGCCTTGCAAGCTCTAGAAGTTGAATTCCCTCAAGGGAGTTTCATAAGAAAGTCTATCTTAGGGCACAAGAGCAGAAGTGAGCAGACTACAACCAAGGGGCCAAATTCAGCCTGCCGTTGGCTTTTATAAATAAAGTTTTATTGGAACAGAATCATTCAGTCACGTATTGTCCAAGATGGCTTTCATGCTACAATGGTAGGGTTGAGTTGTGGTAACAGAGAGCATCTGGCTACACAGCTTAAAATATTTACCATCTGTCCCATTATTAAAACCAGGGGCTTCCCTGGTGGTTCAGTGGGTAAGGACACTGCCTTGCAGTGCAAGGGGCGCCGGTTCGATCCCTAACCTGGGAAGATCCCACGTGCCACAGAGTGGCTGGACTGATGTGTCCAACTACCGAGCCGGAGCTCTGGAGCACATGTGCCCAGAGCCAGTGCTCTGCGACGAGAGAGGCCACTGCAATGGAAGGCCCACACAGGCCAAGGAACAAAGATGGATGGAACTAGATAAATGAAAGATACATAGAAGTGTCAAAAAAAAAAAGTTGGCCAAATCCTGTCTAAGTCAAAAAGATTGGTACTGTGGGAGGCAGGGAGGCCAGTGATTGATTACCAGCTCCACTGTTCATTAGCTGAAGACTCGACATGTAACTGCAGACCTCTGAGCCTCAATGTAGTCATCTGTAAAATGGGATAGTTACAGTTACTTCGTGGGTTGCTATGAGAATTAAGTGAGAGGATGCTGCTAAAGAGGCTGGTACCTAAATAATGACTATTAGAATTGATATGTCTCTAAGTCTTTGTTTATTATTTGTTTGCTTTGCTGAATTAGGGGCCCTCTTCTGTGTCTCCATGGACCTCCGTAGGGCTCTCTGTCTGTAAGCTATTTGTCTGCTCCCCTGGTGTCTCCTCACCCAGACCATAAAATTGTGAAGAGCTGGGAAGTACGGGCTGGCTCCCTCTGCTCAATGTCCCTCACACCTCTTGTTCTAGGGACAGCTGAGAGGATCCTTCTCTGAGGAAGTTGGGTGCGAATGCAGTCTTCCCACACTGAGTTTTCCTTAGTGGTCTGGAGGCTGTGGAGCCCTGAGGGACCGGGTCCTTTAATTGTCTTGCCAGACACGTCATACAGAGTAGTTTACACCCCATAAGGAACTGGGTCACTGAGGGACCCAGAATGGGCGTCAGATGGATGGAAGCCTGTTTTTATCCACTGTTGATTTCTCTCGCTCAGAAACCGTCATTATCCTGGTGTGAAATGGCAGCTCTCTAAGCAGGAGCCTCACGGTGCCTCTGGTCAATGGACACCCTGCCAATGGCTCCAAACCACGCCGGCGGGAGAAACCAAAATAACTTCACGAGACAGCCGTCCGGCCCAGCCCTCCTGGGCTCTCAGGAAAGGGCTCACTTTGACCCTGTCTCACATTATCCACAGCTTTTCTTGTCTTGACGTTTGGGAAACAAAGATGAAGTTAGTCTCTAATTGACCTGGTGTCTGCAGTTCTTGGCTGGACAGAGGAAAGGGCCTGCGCCAGGGTCAAGTCCAGCCGACTGATCTTCCGGGAGCTGCCCAGGGGCTCCAGACTCACAGAGGAGTAACAGGGGCCTCTGTACCCCAAAGAGCAGCTGCGGTCAAGGAAGAAGGTGATGTCCTGTCCTCCTCCAACTTAAAGCCAAACTCCCTCCTCCCTGTGGAATAGCCTAGAAATCAATCCCTGCTCATCTGAGGCCCCGACCAGCAAGCTGACCCCATACACACCCAGAACTGCCCCGTGGTATGGGGGTCAGCGAGGGAGATCCAGAAACTTCCTAACTCATGTTGCAGAAGCACAGTCTTAGTAGCTGGACGGGAGTCCAGGTCTGCGGTTTGCAGGGAAATGTTTCACAACATCGGGGAAAGGGGAGTATCCCTTACCTGTGGCCTTATTGGCTGATTCCCCTGGTGTGAATGGGGCTTCACTGATGGCTCAGATGGTAAAGAACCTGCCTGCCAATGCAGGAGACCCGGGTTCGATCCCTGGTTCCGGGAGATCCCCTGGAAGAGGATGTATGTTGTTGCCTGGAGAACACCATAGACAGAGGAGCCTTGCTGTCCATAGGGTAGCACAGAGCTGGACATGACTGAAGCTATTAAGCATGCACGCACATGGTGTGACTATGACCCTCATGCCAATTTCAAGGCAGTCGACTCTCTTGAGCCATTCCACACTGGCACCAGCTCACCATGGGCTCCAGCTCTACCCCTGCCCGCTCTGTGCCCTCAGACAAATTGCTTAACCCCTCTGTGCCTCAGAGAGTAAAACAGGGATTGTAAGAATGCCTACTTCTTAAGATGATCCTAAAATGTAAATGGTAAATGCCTGGGAAACACTGTGTGGACCTAGCACATAGTAAGCTCTCGGTAAATGTTGGATATCATTGTGATTCCTGGGATGATTGTTACTAAGTTCATAACTGAGTTGGCCCAGCAGCCCTCAGGTGTGCACAAACACACACACACACATGCTCTCACTAACTGGTGAAAGGCCAGGCAGGGAGAGATTAGCCTTGGGTAGATCAATCCCAGGAGGCTTCCTGGAGGAGGCAGAATCTGGATCTGGAGCAGGTAAGAAAAGACGAAAGGAGTGAGTGGAAGACTGGGGGCCAGAGAGAGGGCACATGCAGAGAGGAACACAAGAGGGTGAGAGATGGCAAGCAGGAGTCAGGGGATGTGTTCAGCTCAGAGAGTGGACCTACGCTCCCTTAGTGTGGGCTGGCTGGCCCATGCAGGCTGAGCCTCTTGGGGCTTCTAATAACTGGACCCAGAATGAAAGTCCAGTCCGTGGGGAGTCTGGAGCAGGGCCCCTGGGCCCCTTGGGGTCCCTCTGGCAGGTGGCGTGCTAGAGAATCGTCCTGAGCAACCGACCCTGTACCCCGAGACGCCCAAGTTTTCAGCAGGTCTGCAGTTTGCAGGAAATGTTTCACAACATCGGGGAAAGGGAGTATCCCTTACCTGTGGCCTTATTGGCTGATTCCCCTGGTGTGAATGGGGCTTCACTGATGGCTCAGATGGTAAAGAACCTGCCTGCCAATGCAGGAGACCCGGGTTCGATCCCTGGTTCCGGGAGATCCCCTGGAAGAGGATGTATGTTGTTGCCTGGAGAACACCATAGACAGAGGAGCCTTGCTGTCCATAGGGTAGCACAGAGCTGGACATGACTGAAGCTATTAAGCATGCACGCACATGGTGTGACTATGACCCTCATGCCAATTTCAAGGCAGTCGACTCTCTTGAGCCATTCCACACTGGCACCAGCTCACCATGGGCTCCAGCTCTACCCCTGCCCGCTCTGTGCCCTCAGACAAATTGCTTAACCCCTCTGTGCCTCAGAGAGTAAAACAGGGATTGTAAGAATGCCTACTTCTTAAGATGATCCTAAAATGTAAATGGTAAATGCCTGGGAAACACTGTGTGGACCTAGCACATAGTAAGCTCTCGGTAAATGTTGGATATCATTGTGATTCCTGGGATGATTGTTACTAAGTTCATAACTGAGTTGGCCCAGCAGCCCTCAGGTGTGCACAAACACACACACACACATGCTCTCACTAACTGGTGAAAGGCCAGGCAGGGAGAGATTAGCCTTGGGTAGATCAATCCCAGGAGGCTTCCTGGAGGAGGCAGAATCTGGATCTGGAGCAGGTAAGAAAAGACGAAAGGAGTGAGTGGAAGACTGGGGGCCAGAGAGAGGGCACATGCAGAGAGGAACACAAGAGGGTGAGAGATGGCAAGCAGGAGTCAGGGGATGTGTTCAGCTCAGAGAGTGGACCTACGCTCCCTTAGTGTGGGCTGGCTGGCCCATGCAGGCTGAGCCTCTTGGGGCTTCTAATAACTGGACCCAGAATGAAAGTCCAGTCCGTGGGGAGTCTGGAGCAGGGCCCCTGGGCCCCTTGGGGTCCCTCTGGCAGGTGGCGTGCTAGAGAATCGTCCTGAGCAACCGACCCTGTACCCCGAGACGCCCAAGTTTTCAGCAGTGCCCCATGCCCGCCGCCCCCGTCCAGCCCAGCGGCCCTGACTCGGGTAATTGCGAGTCATAATTATCCAGTGCGCACAAAGGCCTGGCTTGTTTTCTTATTTGGGTGGGGGCCCCGGGTGGCTTTGTTTGGGCCAAGAATTGTCGTAGGGCCTCTGTTTAGCCAGCGCTGTCTCCTCTTTGTTAACATTCCTCACTAACTGTGGCTCCTCGGGGGCTGGAGCCCAGGGTGGAAGGCGGCACCCAGGCCCTCTGGCTTCCGTGGCGGGGCTCCCAGCTCCTCAGACTCCTGGGAAGCCTTGGCCCCACTCCCCTCTCGCTCGAGCCACCAGGGACAGGCCCAGAAAGAACCCAGCTCACCTGGCAGGTGCAAGACCCCCATCTCAGGCAATTGCCTTAAACCCGGGGAACTTCCCTGAGACCCGTCGGGGCTGAAAACAGTCATTAGCTGTCACTTTCCATGGCGGCCTTCTCTGTCTTTGGGGCCGAGGGGCTAATTACACACCTGGGGCCCTCCCCACCTTCCCCAGCCCCTAGGACAAATGCTACCTGGGTCCTCCCTCAGTCTTCGGAGCCCACTCCCACCCAGCACTTACACTGCCGACAAATGAATGTTTTTGCCTGTCCTCAGTTCACATAAATAGCCACAAATTCCTATAATTAACTACAGTAAGCTAGGCTGGGATTAAAACAAAGACGGGCTTGTTTACTGGGATGTCCTGAAACAAGCAATTTTCAACATTACAGTGTCAACTACTGTCTCTGTCTTTGTTAAGCAAGACATCAGGGCAAGGGCGGGCGGGCATGAATGGTGAGGGGCCCCAGCTGGGAGCTGGGAAGGGGTAAGGACGATCGCTTCTGATGGTTCAGCCCCAGTCCCTTTGTCCGTGGGTCACTGGGCTCCCGGAGCCTCCAAGACCCACTCAGTGGCTAGTGGGAGACAATGGGTCGGGCACAGCCACGCAGGCACCTCCCCTTCCACCCAGGCATTGCCTTTTGAAGGTTTGCAAGAACTTCCTCTCGAGGCCTGGCAGAAGGACCCTGTACCCCGAGACGCCCAAGTTTTCAGCAGTGCCCCATGCCCGCCGCCCCCGTCCAGCCCAGCGGCCCTGACTCGGGTAATTGCGAGTCATAATTATCCAGTGCGCACAAAGGCCTGGCTTGTTTTCTTATTTGGGTGGGGGCCCCGGGTGGCTTTGTTTGGGCCAAGAATTGTCGTAGGGCCTCTGTTTAGCCAGCGCTGTCTCCTCTTTGTTAACATTCCTCACTAACTGTGGCTCCTCGGGGGCTGGAGCCCAGGGTGGAAGGCGGCACCCAGGCCCTCTGGCTTCCGTGGCGGGGCTCCCAGCTCCTCAGACTCCTGGGAAGCCTTGGCCCCACTCCCCTCTCGCTCGAGCCACCAGGGACAGGCCCAGAAAGAACCCAGCTCACCTGGCAGGTGCAAGACCCCCATCTCAGGCAATTGCCTTAAACCCGGGGAACTTCCCTGAGACCCGTCGGGGCTGAAAACAGTCATTAGCTGTCACTTTCCATGGCGGCCTTCTCTGTCTTTGGGGCCGAGGGGCTAATTACACACCTGGGGCCCTCCCCACCTTCCCCAGCCCCTAGGACAAATGCTACCTGGGTCCTCCCTCAGTCTTCGGAGCCCACTCCCACCCAGCACTTACACTGCCGACAAATGAATGTTTTTGCCTGTCCTCAGTTCACATAAATAGCCACAAATTCCTATAATTAACTACAGTAAGCTAGGCTGGGATTAAAACAAAGACGGGCTTGTTTACTGGGATGTCCTGAAACAAGCAATTTTCAACATTACAGTGTCAACTACTGTCTCTGTCTTTGTTAAGCAAGACATCAGGGCAAGGGCGGGGGCGGGCATGAATGGTGAGGGGCCCCAGCTGGGAGCTGGGAAGGGGTAAGGACGATCGCTTCTGATGGTTCAGCCCCAGTCCCTTTGTCCGTGGGTCACTGGGCTCCCGGAGCCTCCAAGACCCACTCAGTGGCTAGTGGGAGACAATGGGTCGGGCACAGCCACGCAGGCACCTCCCCTTCCACCCAGGCATTGCCTTTTGAAGGTTTGCAAGAACTTCCTCTCGAGGCCTGGCAGAAGGACCTCCTTTCACCCACCCAAAAAAATTCCCTGGAATTTCCACCGTGAGGTGTTTTAACGTGGATGAGGGCTGATACTGGGGAAAATAGATGGCAGAAGAAGGGGACCACAGAGATGAGATGGTTGGATGACATCACCGACTCAATGGGCGTGAGTTTGCACAAGTTCCAGGAGGTGGGGAAAGACAGAGAAGCCTGGCATGCAGCTGTCCATGGTTTCACATAGAGTCAGACACAACGAAGTAACTGAACAACAAAATTTACTCAAAAAGAAGAAATACCAAGTAAGGGGTTAGAGACAGGTAAAATTGTAATGTGAAATAAAGGAAAGAAGGAAGGATCCTAAGAAGGTAAATTTGAGCAGGGAATGCGTGACTGCATGAATTTTAAAAATAGGAATCAAGAAAGGTCTTTCCAGACTTTGGAAAGAGCTGGGGCAGGCTGGCCCACCGGGGTCACTAGAGAGAAACCTCAGGGACCCCTGGAGAGAGACAGATTAGACATTGAAAAATACCCTTGAAAGCTTGGAGATCCCTGCTGGGGAAATGGTGGGAGTGGGCCTTGCAGACACAGTCTTAAAACTCTGTCCCAACACCCATGATCCCAGTCAGTCTCCTGCAAGAGACCCCAAACCACTGGCAAGACCAGACAGCCCAAGCACCAAGAAATCAATGGCATCGGTGGAGAACCACCTGGAATCTAGGTCCTTGGAGCCCTAGGGGAGACTTCCTGGTGAAGGTGGGCTGCCGGGGTGGTCGCAGTTCACACCCTGCCCGTATCCCGTGTCTGCCGTCTGTGCTCTTGGATGGAGTTCGCTGGGTCCAGCCCTGCATCTGTGGATGTGTTGCTCCTGATGATCCGCCTTTGTGGGGCAGCCACAGAAGCAGCATGGCGCATGGCAAGGTGACAAAACTCACGGAAATTCAAGAATATGCTTAGTGGCCACCCAGGGATGAGGAGGGCTCCTGCTGGTGCTGCCTCCTGGGCCAAGGTGCTGCGAATACATTGGTCTGGACCCAACTCTCGCTCGGCCGAGAAGGCTGAGCCCTGTGCAAGATGAGGCTTCCTCTCGAGGCCTGGCAGAAGGACCTCCTTTCACCCACCCAAAAAAATTCCCTGGAATTTCCACCGTGAGGTGTTTTAACGTGGATGAGGGCTGATACTGGGGAAAATAGATGGCAGAAGAAGGGGACCACAGAGATGAGATGGTTGGATGACATCACCGACTCAATGGGCGTGAGTTTGCACAAGTTCCAGGAGGTGGGGAAAGACAGAGAAGCCTGGCATGCAGCTGTCCATGGTTTCACATAGAGTCAGACACAACGAAGTAACTGAACAACAAAATTTACTCAAAAAGAAGAAATACCAAGTAAGGGGTTAGAGACAGGTAAAATTGTAATGTGAAATAAAGGAAAGAAGGAAGGATCCTAAGAAGGTAAATTTGAGCAGGGAATGCGTGACTGCATGAATTTTAAAAATAGGAATCAAGAAAGGTCTTTCCAGACTTTGGAAAGAGCTGGGGCAGGCTGGCCCACCGGGGTCACTAGAGAGAAACCTCAGGGACCCCTGGAGAGAGACAGATTAGACATTGAAAAATACCCTTGAAAGCTTGGAGATCCCTGCTGGGGAAATGGTGGGAGTGGGCCTTGCAGACACAGTCTTAAAACTCTGTCCCAACACCCATGATCCCAGTCAGTCTCCTGCAAGAGACCCCAAACCACTGGCAAGACCAGACAGCCCAAGCACCAAGAAATCAATGGCATCGGTGGAGAACCACCTGGAATCTAGGTCCTTGGAGCCCTAGGGGAGACTTCCTGGTGAAGGTGGGCTGCCGGGGTGGTCGCAGTTCACACCCTGCCCGTATCCCGTGTCTGCCGTCTGTGCTCTTGGATGGAGTTCGCTGGGTCCAGCCCTGCATCTGTGGATGTGTTGCTCCTGATGATCCGCCTTTGTGGGGCAGCCACAGAAGCAGCATGGCGCATGGCAAGGTGACAAAACTCACGGAAATTCAAGAATATGCTTAGTGGCCACCCAGGGATGAGGAGGGCTCCTGCTGGTGCTGCCTCCTGGGCCAAGGTGCTGCGAATACATTGGTCTGGACCCAACTCTCGCTCGGCCGAGAAGGCTGAGCCCTGTGAAAGCAGAGGAAGTCAGGAGATTCTAGGCAAGGTGATCTTTTGCCGGTCACTTACCCCCGCAGGGCCTCAGCTGGCACTTCTGAAGAATGGGGGGAAAAGAACAATGAAAAGACAAAGTCCTTCAAAGACTGTTAAAGTGAAGGGTAGGCATGTGATGATATTATTCAACACAGGCAGGACAGTGAGCATCCGGTCTGGCCAAGGAAAGGTCATGATGCATGGGAACACCAGGCATCTCATTAGACTGCTGGCTGTATGTGCACATGTTAAGATGGGGCCTCTGGCTGCCTGGGTTCAAACCTCAGTGAGAAAATGTTAGTCCTTCAGTCATGTCTGACTGTTTTGTGACCCCATGGACTGTAGCCCACCAGGCTCCTCTGTCCATGGAATTCTCCAGGCAAGAACACTGGAATTGGTGGCCGTTCCCTTCTCCAGGAGACCTTCCTGACCCAGGGATTGAACTCAGGTCTCCTGCCCTGGGAGCTCTCATGGTGGCTCCATGGTAAAGAATCTGCCTACAGTGCAGGAGACCTGGGTTTTATCCATGGGTTGGGAAGATCCCCTGCAAGAGGGCATGGCAACCCACTCCAGTATTCTTGCTGGAGAATTCCACGGACCGAGGAGCCTGGAGGGCTACGGTCTATGGAGCTGCCCAGAGTCAGGCACGAGTGAGATGACGAAGCAGCAGCAGCTCCTGCACTGCAGGCAGAGTTTCTCCAGGCTGAGCCACCGGGAAAGTAGATCTCAGTCTGGGCTCCAGTCCCAGCCCTGACACTTCGCGGTCATGCAATTTGGATCAACTCGCTTTATTTCTTGGGCTCTTGGTTTCCTCGTCGGTAACATGGAGATAATAAGGAGGCTAACTTCATTGATGGAAACTACCAAAACGGTCTGCGTTAGTCACATGAACAAAGCCATTAGAAGGAGCTTAGTTCCTTGTTACTAATGGGGACCACCTCTGCTGCCCAGAGCTGTTGTAAGGACAGTGGGCTCCGCGTCAGGAGAGAGCTGGGCACACAGGAGGATTGTCTTACCGGTGTCTGGGGACTGGTTGGGGGAATTCGGCACTGATGGGGCCTGGCTTCCTACTTCTCCTTCTTCTGACGTGTCATGGCATGAACAAGCCAGAAGAAGGAGAAGCAGGACATCAGAACTGCCCAGATAGGATGTATTGGGTTGGCCCATACGTTCGTTTGGGTCTTTCTATTACACCATAAAGAAAAATCCAGAAGAATGCATTGGCCTACCCAGGATCTTGCAGATTTCTTCTTCATCTAATTGTGTGCTAATGTTGAGCTCCAGGCATTAGTGTAGGTGTTGAAGACACGATGGGGAGCCAACAACCCGGTACCCTGCCTCTGAGAGCGACAGTCTAGTGGGGGTATTCATATGTAAACAGATACACAACCGCAAGCTGGGAACCAGAGGTGCTCTGAAGGAAACTAGAGCTGATAAGGGGCTCGTGTCTGCAGCCTGCTTCAGCAGGGAGGGGTGAAGATCTCTCTGAGGAGGTGAAGGCCGAGTACACATAACCTCTCTGACCTTCCGTCTCTTCATCTGGATGACTGTGAATGGAAGAACTGAGCAAGATGTTCACTCTGGGCACCCTGCCCACCTTGCCTCTGGCTCCCCGGTGCCCTCCACTGCGGACCCCGGGGTGTCCACCCCTAGAGAGCCCAGGGGCCCGCACGAGGCAGGTACCTGGCTCCTCCGAACCAGCCCTGGGCAGAGCTTTTTTGTTGTTTTATTTGGACCAAAGGTAGAATTAACAGCCTCCGCTCAGGCCTCGCCCAGTCCCGGGGCCTCTGCTCAGCCTGACTGACCCGCAAGAGGGAGGAGACCCTCCCAGGGCCCCTCCGTGCACCGCCAGGGCTATTTTGGTGACTGTTATTTGGGCAAGGAGTGGGCTAGTGGCTTGTGGGACACTTGGTCATGCAATTTGGATCAACTCGCTTTATTTCTTGGGCTCTTGGTTTCTCGTAACATGGAGATAATAAGGAGGCTAACTTCATTGATGGAAACTACCAAAACGGTCTGCGTTAGTCACATGAACAAAGCCATTAGAAGGAGCTTAGTTCCTTGTTACTAATGGGGACCACCTCTGCTGCCCAGAGCTGTTGTAAGGACAGTGGGCTCCGCGTCAGGAGAGAGCTGGGCACACAGGAGGATTGTCTTACCGGTGTCTGGGGACTGGTTGGGGGAATTCGGCACTGATGGGGCCTGGCTTCCTACTTCTCCTTCTTCTGACGTGTCATGGCATGAACAAGCCAGAAGAAGGAGAAGCAGGACATCAGAACTGCCCAGATAGGATGTATTGGGTTGGCCCATACGTTCGTTTGGGTCTTTCTATTACACCATAAAGAAAAATCCAGAAGAATGCATTGGCCTACCCAGGATCTTGCAGATTTCTTCTTCATCTAATTGTGTGCTAATGTTGAGCTCCAGGCATTAGTGTAGGTGTTGAAGACACGATGGGGAGCCAACAACCCGGTACCCTGCCTCTGGGAGCGACAGTCTAGTGGGGGTATTCATATGTAAACAGATACACAACCGCAAGCTGGGAACCAGAGGTGCTCTGAAGGAAACTAGAGCTGATAAGGGGCTCGTGTCTGCAGCCTGCTTCAGCAGGGAGGGGTGAAGATCTCTCTGAGGAGGTGAAGGCCGAGTACACATAACCTCTCTGACCTTCCGTCTCTTCATCTGGATGACTGTGAATGGAAGAACTGAGCAAGATGTTCACTCTGGGCACCCTGCCCACCTTGCCTCTGGCTCCCCGGTGCCCTCCACTGCGGACCCCGGGGTGTCCACCCCTAGAGAGCCCAGGGGCCCGCACGAGGCAGGTACCTGGCTCCTCCGAACCAGCCCTGGGCAGAGCTTTTTTGTTGTTTTATTTGGACCAAAGGTAGAATTAACAGCCTCCGCTCAGGCCTCGCCCAGTCCCGGGGCCTCTGCTCAGCCTGACTGACCCGCAAGAGGGAGGAGACCCTCCCAGGGCCCCTCCGTGCACCGCCAGGGCTATTTTGGTGACTGTTATTTGGGCAAGGAGTGGGCTAGTGGCTTGTGGGAGGGAGGGCAGGAGGGAAGAAGCTAAAAATACTGAGGCCAGACTGAGGTGACCCGTCGCTACCCTCTCACGGGCCTGGCCTCCCTTCCTGGGTGAGAGGGGCCTGGTCTCTCCTGGGGGGTATGCGCGACGGAGGGCTCAAACCCATCCAGGAGCCCTTTGGTTTTGGACAATGTTAGTCATGGTTTCTATTAGTAGGGAGGTTGCGGGAGGTGGTTAAGCGACCTGTGGAGGTCAAGTGGCTGTAGGTGGAAGACAGATGTCTGAGAAGTTGAGAAACAACAGTAATGGGAGCAAAGGCCAGCCAGCCAGAGTGGTGTCCTGCAGAGGAGACGGTTGAGGAGAGGCCTGCACGATGGTGCACCTCCCCAGGCCCCACCAGCCCTTCCCTTCAGCCTTGCAGAAAGGCTCCAGCCCCTCTCCCCCACCACCTGTGCCCTTCTCCATGCATAATCCCACAGGCTAGGGCCACCTCGTACAGGATGCCTGAAGTGAGGACCTACTCAGCTGAGATCTCACTGTTCTCTGCTTTCTCACCTGCTAAACAGGTGGGCCCAGGAGACCAGGAGGGGGAAAACCTCTGAACCCTGGTGTGGTCATGCCTTGACCTCGGGCGACCCACCTGGTGCACAGACATTTGGGTGATGTTCCATCGCTTCTACCAGACCCCAGCTTAGCAGGAGGTGAAGATCTCTGAGGAGGTACCGAGTCCATAACCTCTCTGACCTTCCGTCTCTTCATCTGGATGACTGTGAATGGAAGAACTGAGCAAGATGTTCACTCTGGGCACCCTGCCCACCTTGCCTCTGGCTCCCGGTGCCCTCCACTGCGGACCCCGGGTGTCCACCTAGAGAGCCCAGGGGCCCGCACGAGGCAGGTACCTGGCTCCTCCGAACCAGCCCTGGGCAGAGCTTTTTTGTTGTTTTATTTGGACCAAAGGTAGAATTAACAGCCTCCGCTCAGGCCTCGCCCAGTCCCGGGGCCTCTGCTCAGCCTGACTGACCCGCAAGAGGGAGGAGACCCTCCCAGGGCCCCTCCGTGCACCGCCAGGGCTATTTTGGTGACTGTTATTTGGGCAAGGAGTGGGCTAGTGGCTTGTGGGAGGGAGGGCAGGAGGGAAGAAGCTAAAAATACTGAGGCCAGACTGAGGTGACCCGTCGCTACCCTCTCACGGGCCTGGCCTCCCTTCCTGGGTGAGAGGGGCCTGGTCTCTCCTGGGGGGTATGCGCGACGGAGGGCTCAAACCCATCCAGGAGCCCTTTGGTTTTGGACAATGTTAGTCATGGTTTCTATTAGTAGGGAGGTTGCGGGAGGTGGTTAAGCGACCTGTGGAGGTCAAGTGGCTGTAGGTGGAAGACAGATGTCTGAGAAGTTGAGAAACAACAGTAATGGGAGCAAAGGCCAGCCAGCCAGAGTGGTGTCCTGCAGAGGAGACGGTTGAGGAGAGGCCTGCACGATGGTGCACCTCCCCAGGCCCCACCAGCCCTTCCCTTCAGCCTTGCAGAAAGGCTCCAGCCCCTCTCCCCCACCACCTGTGCCCTTCTCCATGCATAATCCCACAGGCTAGGGCCACCTCGTACAGGATGCCTGAAGTGAGGACCTACTCAGCTGAGATCTCACTGTTCTCTGCTTTCTCACCTGCTAAACAGGTGGGCCCAGGAGACCAGGAGGGGGAAAACCTCTGAACCCTGGTGTGGTCATGCCTTGACCTCGGGCGACCCACCTGGTGCACAGACATTTGGGTGATGTTCCATCGCTTCTACCAGATGAGAGCTCCAACCGAACAGTGGGTTCTTCAGCTTGAAGGTCTTCAGCTTGAAGGTCAAGGTCTACGCTGTCATGAGCCCCCCACTGCCTGGGAAGACAGGATCCATGCAGGGAGGGAAGCTACCCTTGGAATCCCAAACATGATGTTGGGATCTGGTCATTCGTTCGTTCCCTTATTGGTTCCTTTCTTTAGTTATTCCTGTAGGATTTTTGAAGTAACCACCACATACATTCAGGTATTCTTCTAGACAATGGAAACTCAGTGAGGAGCAAACCCAAGCCCTGCATCCTTGTAGAACAGAAGGGATAAGCAGCCAGTGCACCAGTGAGTGAAGGTGTGTGTTCAGAGGTGACAGGGGCCATGAAGAAGAAGAAAGCAGGTTAACCAAAGGGCAGTGTGTTTGTATGTGTGTGTGTGTGTGCATGTATATATGTGTGTTGTTGTTTTGTCACTATGTTGTGTCCAGCTCTTTTGAGACCCCACTTACGATAGCCTTAGCCCATCAGGCTCCTCAGTCCATGGGGTTTCCTCGGCAAGAATAATGGAGGGGGTTGCCCTTTCCTTCTCCAAGGGAATCCTCCCCAGTCATGGACTGGACTTGTGTCTCTCGCACTAGCAGGCAGATTTTTTACTGCTGAGCCACCAGGGAAGCCACTGTATATGTATTTAAAAAAATATATGTGTGTATGTATGCATGTATATATATTTATGTGCATAAGTGTGTCTCTGTATATAGGCACACATGTGTATGCATGAATGTGTGTGAACGTTTCTATGTGTGTGTATGTATGAATGGTATGTGTGCACTTGTGTGTATGTAGATGTATATGTGTTTCCATGTGCATATACACATGTATGCATGTACTGTACATGTATATGTGTTTCTATGTGTACATGTATGTGTGTGCATGCATGTGTGTATATGGATGGTTGTGTCTCTCTGTGTGGGTGCACATGTGCATCTGTGTGTATGTGTGTGTGTGTGTGAGAGAGACCATGGAGATGGCTGGGAATGGAGATCAGGAAAGCTCATGTTGGAAGCAGGACTTGAAGGTCACGGGTGTCGGAGCCATTCAGACAGCTGGGGGTAGAGCGTGGGCAGAGGGCATGAAGCACAGAGGGGCCACAGGAGCTCAGAGGAGACCAAGGAAAGACCTTGGTCCACCCCTCTGCTGCGGGTCCTGCAGATAGAGGCACCCCTCCTTTCTCCCGTCCCTCACAGCACCCTCTCCCCAGGGAGAGCCTTGCGCCCCTCTGCACCCCTGGTGAACCTTCCGCCTACAATTACCATCCTCTGCCCAGGGCTATTTCCTGCAGACTTGTAAATAGAACGTCTTTCAGCTCCACACACATTATGGTTTGTCTAAAACGGTGTCAGAGGAGCCAATTTTCCTGAACGGGGGCCATTGACGAGAGGTGAAGTTTACAGAGGGTTCCCGCAGGACCTGGGCCTGAGAAGTCGAAAACAAGGACCCAGAGGTGACGCAAGCATCTGGCGAAGCCAGCTTGAACAGAGGGACAGGCCTCGGGCATCTGTAGGGTGGACTTTCTTAGGGACATGATGAATAAGATGGTTAGGGCCCAACCTGACTGGCTTTATCAGGGAGGGACACCAGCTTGGGCTCTGGGGGTCGGAGGGTCTGGGCGCTGGGCCTGCCTCTCTGCTGTCTTTCTAGGGACCTGTTACCCTTGGTGATCAAATGTCAGTGAACTTGGCCAGCCTCCCTGTGATGCGGTGCAGCTATCTGGCAGAAGGGAAGGTGATTTGTGATTAGAGAGAGGAGAGAAGTGGGAAGAAAGGGGAGACGGTTCTCAGGACCTTCCCTGCCCCTCGGGACAGCCATTCATAACCGCCCAGTAGGTGGCAGGCCCATAGCATGTAGGTGACTTGAACAACAGCATCCACTCTGGGCAGAGGGAGTCCACAGGCTCAGGACTTGGTTGAGTGGAAGGCGGGCTGGACTGCGGTCCCCTGGGGACATGAAACGGATGACCTCCATCCTACTGAGGAAGAAACTGAAGTCCAGAGGGGTGTCCCACATTTCATGTTCAAAGGCACAGGTCGGGTAAGTGGCAGAAACAGGATGAAAACTCAGATTGGCCTCTTCCCTGAGCCAGCGAGTCTTCCACACCCTGGACGCCTCCCCGTCCTGACCCTGCTCTGCCCTGGCCAATCCTGAGAACAGTCCTCTGAATAGGAACGTCTACTGACCATGACCTTCCCGCGCCTCCGAGGAGCGGCCCATGCCAGCTCTGCAGCTGCTGGCCTTTCCGGGGGCCAAGCCTGAACCCTCCAAGGCAGAGGCTGCCTGTTTTGGCCCAGGTTTCTGTCTCACTTTTGCTTCTATGAATAAAGGTTCAGAGAGCATTTTGGGAACCAAAACCACCTAGTAATCTTCCCTGACTTAAAAAAAAAAAAGAACAGATGTTCAAGGAACATCCTAGCTAAAAATGTACAGTCACTTAGATTATATAAAGATGACCGTGGAAACAAAGGTCCAGCCTTGGGTTCTGGAGCCAGATTTGCTTCTAAGTCATTGAATGTCTCTGAACCTGAGTTTCATCATTTACCAAATGAGGAAGGTGCTGCTATTCCTGACCCCTCCTCTTTAAGTGGCATTGAGGGACAAGCATCTAGCGAAGCCATCTTGAACAGAGGGACAGGCCTCGGGCATCTGTAGGGTGGACTTTCTTAGGGACATGATGAATAAGATGGTTAGGGCCCAACCTGACTGGCTTTATCAGGGAGGGACACCAGCTTGGGCTCTGGGGGTCGGAGGGTCTGGGCGCTGGGCCTGCCTCTCTGCTGTCTTTCTAGGGACCTGTTACCCTTGGTGATCAAATGTCAGTGAACTTGGCCAGCCTCCCTGTGATGCGGTGCAGCTATCTGGCAGAAGGGAAGGTGATTTGTGATTAGAGAGAGGAGAGAAGTGGGAAGAAAGGGGAGACGGTTCTCAGGACCTTCCCTGCCCCTCGGGACAGCCATTCATAACCGCCCAGTAGGTGGCAGGCCCATAGCATGTAGGTGACTTGAACAACAGCATCCACTCTGGGCAGAGGGAGTCCACAGGCTCAGGACTTGGTTGAGTGGAAGGCGGGCTGGACTGCGGTCCCCTGGGGACATGAAACGGATGACCTCCATCCTACTGAGGAAGAAACTGAAGTCCAGAGGGGTGTCCCACATTTCATGTTCAAAGGCACAGGTCGGGTAAGTGGCAGAAACAGGATGAAAACTCAGATTGGCCTCTTCCCTGAGCCAGCGAGTCTTCCACAGCCTGGACGCCTCCCCGTCCTGACCCTGCTCTGCCCTGGCCAATCCTGAGAACAGTCCTCTGAATAGGAACGTCTACTGACCATGACCTTCCCGCGGCCTCCGAGGAGCGGCCCATGCCAGCTCTGCAGCTGCTGGCCTTTCTGGGGGCCAAGCCTGAACCCTCCAAGGCAGAGGCTGCCTGTTTTGGCCCAGGTTTCTGTCTCACTTTTGCTTCTATGAATAAAGGTTCAGAGAGCATTTTGGGAACCACAACCACCTAGTAATCTTCCCTGACTTAAAAAAAAAAAAAAAAAAAGAACAGATGTTCGAGGAACATCCTAGCTAAAAATGTACAGTCACTTAGATTATATAAAGATGACTGTGGAAACAAAGGTCCAGCCTTGGGTTCTGGAGCCAGATTTGCTTCTAAGTCATTGAATGTCTCTGAACCTGAGTTTCATCATTTACCAAATGAGGAAGGTGCTGCTATCTACCCCTGTTTATACCCCATTCACCTCAAGGGATAGTGGTTGAGAATCAGGGCAAAGTGGGTTAAGAGCACAGGTGGTAGGATCAAATGCACCTGCATCTGAATTCTTAGCCTTACCATTTCTATCTAGGTGATCTCCGGCATCATCTAGGGCCTTCTCTGAGTCTCAGCTTCCTGAGCTGCAAAGTGGAATTAATTGGAATTAACCATCCTTGCCCAGACTCTCTTCAAAAATGAGTGTAATGGGCTTCCCTGGTGGTCCAGTGGGTAGGGACACTGCCTTGCAGTGCAAGGGGCACAGAATTGATCCCTGGCCTGGGAGGATCCCACGTGCCACAGAGTGGCTGGACTGATGTGTCCAACTACCAGGCCGGAGCTCTGGAGCACATGTGCCCAGAGCCAGTGCTCTGCGACAACAGAGGCCACTGCGATGGGAGGCCCTCGCGGGTCAAAGAATAAAGATGGATGGAAACAGATAAATGAAAAACCAACAGAAGTGCCCTCCCTGCAAATGACTGTGAGGCACTTGAGAAGCAGGCGCCAGTGTGGGGGGTGCATATAATGCATCAAAGGGTTTGCCTTCTCCTCTCCCTGGGGATTTTTAGTTGTTAAAAGAAATATATATAGTAAAATCACGATTCACATACAAACAAAGTGAACATATGTCAAAGATTTTATTTCCCTTGTTAATTAGTGAGGCAACAAGCACAGTATTACAGCTATTCAAAGGAGAACTCAAGAACCCATGTCTATAGGCCATTGAGAAAGCAGGAAATGAATTTACAAATAGATGCAAAACTAATCCGTCCGCATGGCAGTAATCAAATGCATTCCAACCAAACAGAATTCATGGGCATTCCTATGGATGAGAAACAGTTGAATTCTTATTTTCTACGGCTTTCAGAGATGCAACATAGCACAAAGACAAAGGAATGTGGAGATCATCCAGAAGGAGGAGCTAGACAGAACACTTTTTTTTTCCTGCTCATTTCAGAATTTTTTTTTTTTTTTGCTTCATGAATTTGCGTGTCATCCTTGCGCAGGGGCCATGCTAATCTTTTCTGTATCGTTCCAATTTTAGTATATGTGCTGCCGAAGCGAGCACTCATTTCAGAATCTTGTACAAAGTTTCCCGTCATGGTTTCCCTTTTTCCACCCTCAAACACCAAACAAGAGAGGGAGAAAAACAATGTGTTGCTTGAGCCGTTGGAATCAAGGTGGCGGGGAAGTTTCATCTTAGGTATCCACTTCAGTTCATCAAGAGTAGCTGCCTACTCCTGCAGCTAGATCTTTGTAGGAGATTCAGAGGCTACTCAGCCTGGGAGAGAATGGATCTTGCCAGGGGGTGTGTGGTGCTCAGAACTCTCCCATAAACTCCCCTTGGTAGAACCTCTCTGCTCTTTCCCTTTCCAGTTGGCTGAACTAATAAGCTCTCCGGAGTAACATGGAGCATCAAGTACAGGAAGGACAGAGCCACAGAAGGTGCCTGAGTCCCAGAGTGCACGAGGACCTCCCCATCAGGATACTGGACACAGGTGGGACACAGACCTTTTGCTTTGTTAAACTGCTGAGAGTTTAAGGTTTCTCTGTTATAGCAGCTAGTACTATCTTATGCGATAAAGCCTTTGCCTATCTGGATTTGAAATCTTGCTTACTTGCTGTGTGATCTTGGAAAAGTGACTTCATCTCTCTGAACCTTGGATTCCTCAAGTGCGCAACATGAGGATTGTGAGATAACCCTCACAAGTTAAGTGGGAGATCAAATAAACACATATATGTATATGGTAGGAGCCTCTGCCATCTTTTCTGGAGGACACTTAAAATCAGAAGCATCTTTTCTCCTGGATTGCACACAGACAGATCTCTTTACAGTCAATGTGACAGTCTCTATGAGAAGCCAGGGTCAAGTAGGAGCAAGGAGCAAAAAAAAAAAAAAAGAAATGAAATGCTTCCTAGCACGGTCAGGGTGGTGGAGGGGTAAGAATGGCCTCAGTGCCCAGTGGGCAGCAGCAAAGCCTGTTAATGAGGAAGATGGTCCCTCATCCACATGGGAGCAAACTGAACCGACTCCAAAGGTGATGAATGCCCATAGCAACGAGGCGTACCTGTCTCACAGGCGATCTGGAAAGAACGCTGGTACCTGTCTCTTGGATGCAGAGAATAAAGTGGAATTCACCCTCAGTCAAGGAACTTCACCCCATCCCTAGCTCTCTCTTGGGGTTTGCAATGGCTGAGCTGAGAGAGTTCTCAAGGGGGTCTTTTAAGGACATAGACAGCATGGAACCTCTTTCCCTTTGTCCTGTAGGAAGCAGCGTATCTTGAAGATTGATGGTGGTTACCATTTTTCAGAACTTGAAAATACCTGCCAATTAAGAGATGTGCAATGTTTAAAAAAATGTTTTTAAAAGGAAGAAAATAATCAGGAGGAGAGAGGCCATTCTTGGTGCTGTGGGGTGGGAAAAGAAGCAGGGAATTGTCCCAGTGAAGGTTGGGTTTACAGGGACCTCCACAGAACAAGGGAACAACTGTGAGGGCTATCATTCCCAATCTTTATGTCTGCCCCCTTGCCCTTTCTGAAAAGTAATGAACTCTTTATTAAGAAACTCCACAGTTATAACTAATAAGTGAACTTAGTGAAGTTGCATGATACAAAATTAGTATAAAAAATTGATTGTATTTCTAAACACAAATAAGAAACTAGCAGAAAAAGAAATTAAGGAAATAATATTGTTTACAATTACATCAAAAGAATGAAAATATATCTAACCAAAGAGGTGAAAGACCTGTATACTGAAAGCTGTAAGATGTGGATGAAAGAAACGAAGACAACACAAATAAATGAAGAGATATTCCATGTTCATGGATTAGGAGAATCAATATGGCTCAAATGTCCATACTTCAAGTCATCTGCAGATGCAGTACAATTCCTAGTCAAAATCCAATAGCACTTTTCACAGAAATAGAGCAAATAATCCACACATATATGAAACCACACAAGACTTCAAATAACCAAAGCAAGCTAGGGAAAGACCAACAGAGGTGGACCCATCATGCATCCTGATTTTGAACTTTATTACAAAGACATGATAGTGAAAACCGTATGGTATTTTGCATAAAACAGACACAGAGATTGATGGACTAGAATAGAGATCCCCAAGTGAAAACCGTCCATGGGGATGCCGTAAAGTGGAAGGGGAATCCGACTCCAAAGGTGATGAATGCCCATAGCAACGAGGCGTACCTGTCTCACAGGCAATCTGGAAAGAACGCTGGTACCTGTCTCTTGGATGCAGAGAATGAAGTGGAATTCACCCTCAGTCAAGGAACTTCACCCCATCCCTAGCTCTCTCTTGGGGTTTGCAATGGCTGAGCTGAGAGAGTTCTCAAGGGGGTCTTTTAAGGACATAGACAGCATGGAACCTCTTTCCCTTTGTCCTGTAGGAAGCAGCGTATCTTGAAGATTGATGGTGGTCACCATTTTTCAGAACTTGAAAATACCTGCCAATTAAGAGATGTGCAATGTTTAAAAAAATGTTTTTAAAAGGAAGAAAATAATCAGGAGGAGAGAGGCCATTCTTGGTGCTGTGGGGTGGGAAAAGAAGCAGGGAATTGTCCCAGTGAAGGTTGGGTTTACAGGGACCTCCACAGAACAAGGGAACAACTGTGAGGGCTATCATTCCCAATCTTTATGTCTGCCCCCTTGCCCTTTCTGAAAAGTAATGAACTCTTTATTAAGAAACTCCACAGTTATAACTAATAAGTGAACTTAGTGAAGTTGCATGATACAAAATTAGTATAAAAAATTGATTGTATTTCTAAACACAAATAAGAAACTAGCAGAAAAAGAAATTAAGGAAATAATATTGTTTACAATTACATCAAAAGAATGAAAATATATCTAACCAAAGAGGTGAAAGACCTGTATACTGAAAGCTGTAAGATGTGGATGAAAGAAACGAAGACAACACAAATAAATGAAGAGATATTCCATGTTCATGGATTAGGAGAATCAATATGGCTCAAATGTCCATACTTCAAGTCATCTGCAGATGCAGTACAATTCCTAGTCAAAATCCAATAGCACTTTTCACAGAAATAGAGCAAATAATCCACACATATATGAAACCACACAAGACTTCAAATAACCAAAGCAAGCTAGGGAAAGACCAACAGAGGTGGACCCATCATGCATCCTGATTTTGAACTTTATTACAAAGACATGATAGTGAAAACCGTATGGTATTTTGCATAAAACAGACACAGAGATTGATGGACTAGAATAGAGATCCCCAAGTAAACCCATGCACATACAGTCGACCAATGTATGACAAAGGAGCCAAGTAAAGAGAAGAAAACCAGAAACTCCAGGTGTTTAGACTAGAGTCTCAAACCCTTGGTTTGGGAGAGACTGATGAAGCCACCATTTCTGCTTCTCTTCTTTTGGGGCCCCCTGCAGAGATGAGGCTGGGGAGCTATCCACCCTTCCTGGATAAGAAATGTGTAGCAGCACTTGTGAGCAGCAGCCAAGTGAGACTCATGCCCCCACAGCAGGCAGACAAGACCGTGAGGTATGAGAGAGAAAGGCCAGATTCCCTGAGCCCCACTCTGACATAGCCTAGGACCCCCACCGTGACCTCTTCTGAGCTCTATAGGCAGGAATGGGCCTGACATCTGATGGCAGGAGGTGGCACATGCCTGCAGTTGTGCATTCTCAAGGGCTAGCACAGCCATGCAGTTAATAAGGGGCAGGACATTATTTCTCCCAAATGTGAACACAGGATGCTTGTATAGATGCGTAATGTCTGGAGTAGAGGGGGTGCTGGCTTTGCACTGATCAGACCCCGCTGGGATGCTGGACTGTCATCAGCACCGCCACCAGCACAGTCATCCTGGTCATCGTCATCACCACCACCCCTATGATCAACAGCATTCATTACTACACTGCTAACAGTTAGAACCAAGGGAATACAAGTGCTGAAAAATGAGTACGAGGATGCGTAAAGAGAAAAGGGAAGACCTAGTGTCTCTGGCAGATAGTTGTCTTATTCCCAGGTAAGAACTAGAATGAGCCTGGTTGCCCAGGGCTCTAGAACTCATGACTTCTGGCACCAAGCGGCAGGGAGTGTGTATCCAGTGAGCATACTCAGTCTCAGAACTGAGCTCCAAAACCCCAGTGAACACTGCTTCTTCAGGAAGAAAATATTTGTTAAAATATGCACCCTCTGCCTGCTTCCGGGAGTGTACGAGCATGCTAAGTTGCTTCAGTCATGTTCAACTCTTTGCGACCCTATGGACTGTAGCCCACTAGACTTCAAATAACCAAAGCAAGCTAGGGAAAGACCAACAGAGGTGGACCCATCATGCATCCTGATTTTGAACTTTATTACAAAGACATGATAGTGAAAACCGTATGGTATTTTGCATAAAACAGACACAGAGATTGATGGACTAGAATAGAGATCCCAAGTAAACCCATGCACATACAGTCGACCAATGTATGACAAAGGAGCCAAGTAAAGAGAAGAAAACCAGAAACTCCAGGTGTTTAGACTAGAGTCTCAAACCCTTGGTTTGGGAGAGACTGATGAAGCCACCATTTCTGCTTCTCTTCTTTTGGGGCCCCCGGCAGAGATGAGGCTGGGGAGCCATCCACCCTTCCTGGATAAGAAATGTGTAGCAGCACTTGTGAGCAGCAGCCGAGTGAGACTCATGCCCCCACAGCAGGCAGACAAGACCGTGAGGTATGAGAGAGAAAGGCCAGATTCTCTGAGCCCCACTCGGACATAGCCTAGGACCCCCACCGTGACCTCTTCTGAGCTCTATAGGCAGGAATGGGCCTGACATCTGATGGCAGGAGGTGGCACATGCCTGCAGTTGTGCATTCTCAAGGGCTAGCACAGCCATGCAGTTAATAAGGGGCAGGACATTATTTCTCCCAAATGCGAACACAGGGTGCTTGTATAGATGCGTAATGTCTGGAGTAGAGGGGGTGCTGGCTTTGCACTGATCAGACCCCGCTGGGATGCTGGACTGTCATCAGCACCGCCACCAGCACAGTCATCCTGGTCATCGTCATCACCACCACCCCTAGGATCAACAGCATTCATTACTACACTGCTAACAGTTAGAACCAAGGGAATACAAGTGCTGAAAAATGAGTATGAGGATGCGTAAAGAGAAAAGGGAAGACCTAGTGTCTCTGGCAGATAGTTGTCTTATTCCCAGGTAAGAACTAGAATGAGCCTGGTTGCCCAGGGCTCTAAAACTCATGACTTCTGGCACCAAGCGGCAGGGAGTGTGTATCCAGTGAGCATACTCAGTCTCAGAACTGAGCTCCAAAACCCCAGTGAACACTGCTTCTTCGGGAAGAAAATATTTGTTAAAATATGCACCCTCTGCCTGCTTCCGGGAGTGTACGAGCATGCTAAGTTGCTTCAGTCATGTTCAACTCTTTGCGACCCTATGGACTGTAGCCCACTAGACTCTTCTGTCCATGGGATTCTCCAGGCAAGAATACTGGAGTAGGTTGTCATACCCTCCTTCAGGGGATCCTCTTGACCCAGGGATTGAACCTCCATCTCTTAGGTCTCCTGCATTGGCAGATGGTTTCTTTGCCCCTAGCACCACCTGGATGCCCACTTCCTTCCAGGTGCATCCTCCTAATATCCTGTGGGAGTGACTGCCAACTTCCAGTACCCCCTGGTGTTTTCCTGAGTCACCTGTTTTACAGCCTCCAGATGGGGTACTTGCTCCTCAAGTGAAGGTGGGTGAAGCCTTCTAGGCAGAACATAGAGTCTCTTTCCTGCCACTGGCACGACCACCCACAGACACTGGGAGACACATCGCTGCTGGGAGCGGGTTGACAGTCAAACTCTGCCCCTAGGAATGGAAACTCAACAGCTCCAAACACATCTGTCATTTTCTCGACCACCCTGGCTGTTGGATAGAATGTGAGGGCTATGACTTTTAGAATTTAAACATTGAGAACACCTCACCATGAAACTTGGAAACCTTTGAAGTGCAAATGTACTTGGCACTCCAAATGGCCTCTTACATAGGTGGCTCTGAGAACGTGTCCTCCGGCCCCTGAGGCATGCTGTGGTTTCTATTAGCCTTGCTTGTTGGTTGTAACCAGTTTCTGTAGAGCCTCTGTCTTCTCCCCTGGCATGGGATTTAGAACGACTTAGACTGGGGTTTGCATTCTACATCTAAAATGTTGTTGCTGTCTGGCACTGAGCAAGGTTCTTTAACTTTCTGTGCCAGAGTTCTTTGTTGTGTAAAAAGGAGAGCATAAAGATTGTAACCCCTCCCTTCCCAAGTGTATCAGTCAGAACAGGCTGGTCATGCTGTGTAACAAGCAACTTCAAAATATAAGTGCTTTCAAACAGGAAAGGTGTCTTTGCTCACTCATATTCCTAGCTATCCCATTGGCTCAGCGCTCTAGTCCATACCATCTTCATTCAGCTAGACTGGTAAAGGTCCCACCATCTGGAATGTCTCATCATCATAACAGAGTGAAGTGAAAGTGGAGAATTGTGAATTCATCTGAAATGCTGCTACTCGAAAGCGCCACAGTCTTTGATCTGGGAACATCATAGAGCCATGCCTCACTTTTAGGGGAGAAGAAGTGTAATTCCTCTGTGCCTGGGAGGGGAGAGAAACTGTAAATTTTGTCTAATTGTGACTAATATGTACCATATAAAGCTGGAAGGGGAACACGTGAGGGAAACTCTTAGACTGTGGAGGACTTGAGAATGGAGCTTTCAGATTCATTACTATTCTCTGAATATCCTGGGCACAGGGGTGACCACCTTGTAACTGATGAATGACAACCTTTGCAGTGCCGTGTCTACTTTTGGGGTTACCTTCACATTGGTGTCAAGAATACAACTTAAAGCACAACCATAATCCCTGAGGACTAAGCAGAAAAGGAACGGAGATAGACTTGACATGAAAGACACATTCGTGATAAACGCAAACCAGTTGACAAGTGTATTATGGAATGTTTCTGGAACTCAAAAGAGCGTTGGTGTATCCGTCAGCACCACATTCTTATTTCAAGTGATGATTTGATTTTGGTAAGACCATATTAGTCTTCAGGTTAATTGATTTGAAAATGTGAACGTTCCTAGTTTTTAGCTAAGTCCATATTTAGTTGGTCAGAGTGTTTGCCTTGTATAGCTGTGTAAGGTCTAGACACTAGTTTTATATTTGTATTTGGCAGGGCACACTTGATGGTTTGGTCTCCCAGCATTTGAACACTCTTTTGATGGCAGTCAAATTCCCATTCTATGAATCAAGATCCACACACAAATGGAGAAGATGCAAATGCCAGTAACCTGTTTTCCCAGCCTCCCTTGCAGTTTGGGAACAAACTGGCCACATGGCCTGGTCTCAGGAGAGTTTGATCAGAAGCTTGTGATGGGAAAAGGCAGATCCCATGGAACCCTTTCAGAGAAGGCTGGTGGCTGTGGTGGCAGCTACCTGGGGTGCAGCGTGGGTAGTATCTGCGAAGAGAGCTCTGGCATCTGCGTGAGCAGGGGCCCTGCCCCAAGCGCTGTAGGACCAGTGCTGCCATTTGATCTGATGCTATGGGGTCTCCATCCTGGTACCATGATCTTCAAGGAGAGTCAATTAGCCACTCTACAGTCTTTCATGAGTATAGGTTTGCTTGTATTACTATTGCAGTTTCCTGTTGTTTGCAACCTACCTATAAATCAGAGGGATATTTGAATAAAAATTGTCTGTCGAACCTCAGCATCTCCAAGAAACCACCTCCCTTTTTGAAAGGACGGGGTGCATAGTATATATAAGCACTAACCTTGTGGGACTCATTTTGAAATGGCAAGATGGAGGCTGTGCCAGGGGATGGAGCCTGCAGGGTCCCCCAGTGGGTGAGTAACAGAGTCCAGACTGGGGTACAGACTCTGTGCCTTCAGGCCCCCAAGTGCCTTCCACTGAAGTAGCCCAGCTGGGGCAGGGCTGGCAGGGAGGGCAGGAGGCTTAAATGGGAGCTGCTAATGGAACTGAGTGAAGTATCTCCAGGACTTCCACGATGGCTTAGTGACAAAGAATCCACCTGCAATGCAGGAAGCGCAGGAGTTACGGGTTTGATCCCTGGGTCAGGATGATCCCCTGGAGGAGGAAATGACAACCCATTCCAGGATTCCTACCTGGAGAGCCCCATGGGGAGAGGAACCTTCAAGCTAAAGGCCATGGGCTTGCAAAGAGTGGCACGCAACGGAGCGACTGAGTATGCATGCTCACGTGAAAACGCTGCACCCCAGTAACCGCCCCTCTGAATATCCTGGAAAGGGACTCTCCCAGGCCTGGTCACCAGCATTCTTGGCACAGGCCCAAGAGTAAGCAGGGAGTGTGGGGCCACAGCCCTTGCCCCCGGAGCCACCAGGCAATCGCCCTGCAGTCCGCAGCCCTCCTGTAAACAAGCTGTTGTGCCCGAGAGAACAAGATAATAGCAGCCCCTGCCGTCCTGCCCTCTGTGTCGGAGAAGGTCTGCAATTACCATCTTAACCGACGCAGATATGGCTGGCAGAGGGTAGACATTTCCTGAAGCTGTGTACAATTTTTGCTAACGTTTTCCTCCTCTCCCTCTTCTAGAGCTGGGGGTTCAGGCTCCCTCCCTCCAGTCCCATCCCTTCAACTTCCCTGCAAGGCCAATGGCAAGGTATGACCCAGAGATCAGACCTGCAGGGTCTTCCTGTCCACAACTCACATCCACGGCTGCCAACCGAGGCTGGGAGTGGGGTTGGGGTTGGAGGGACAGTGCAGAAGGTCCCTGTTGCCCCAGACCTTCCCTGTGCCTGGAATGTTTCCATCAAAGACTCAGTCCCTGGCTTGAAATGGCAAGCATGAAAAAGGCGGGGTGCATAGTATATATAAGCACTAACCTTGTGGGACTCATTTTGAAATGGCAAGATGGAGGCTGTGCCAGGGGATGGAGCCTGCAGGGTCCCCCAGTGGGTGAGTAACAGAGTCCAGACTGGGGTACAGACTCTGTGCCTTCAGGCCCCCAAGTGCCTTCCACTGAAGTAGCCCAGCTGGGGCAGGGCTGGCAGGGAGGGCAGGAGGCTTAAATGGGAGCTGCTAATGGAACTGAGTGAAGTATCTCCAGGACTTCCACGATGGCTTAGTGACAAAGAATCCACCTGCAATGCAGGAAGCGCAGGAGTTACGGGTTTGATCCCTGGGTCAGGATGATCCCCTGGAGGAGGAAATGACAACCCATTCCAGGATTCCTACCTGGAGAGCCCCATGGGGAGAGGAACCTTCAAGCTAAAGGCCATGGGCTTGCAAAGAGTGGCACGCAACGGAGCGACTGAGTATGCATGCTCACGTGAAAACGCTGCACCCCAGTAACCGCCCCTCTGAATATCCTGGAAAGGGACTCTCCCAGGCCTGGTCACCAGCATTCTTGGCACAGGCCCAAGAGTAAGCAGGGAGTGTGGGGCCACAGCCCTTGCCCCCGGAGCCACCAGGCAATCGCCCTGCAGTCCGCAGCCCTCCTGTAAACAAGCTGTTGTGCCCGAGAGAACAAGATAATAGCAGCCCCTGCCGTCCTGCCCTCTGTGTCGGAGAAGGTCTGCAATTACCATCTTAACCGACGCAGATATGGCTGGCAGAGGGTAGACATTTCCTGAAGCTGTGTACAATTTTTGCTAACGTTTTCCTCCTCTCCCTCTTCTAGAGCTGGGGGTTCAGGCTCCCTCCCTCCAGTCCCATCCCTTCAACTTCCCCTGCAAGGCCAATGGCAAGGTATGACCCAGAGATCAGACCTGCAGGGTCTTCCCTGTCCACAACTCACATCCACGGCTGCCAACCGAGGCTGGGAGTGGGGTTGGGGTTGGAGGGACAGTGCAGAAGGTCCCTGTTGAATGATCCCCTCCCAGACCTTCCCTGTGCCTGGAATGTTTCCATCAAAGACTCAGTCCTTTGTTACAGCATGGCTCTCATAAAGCACCTGCTAGACAGTGTTTACCTCTAGAGGACACCAAAGGGACTTCTTCAGAGAAAGTCAATGGTTCAGATGCCTCAAATAGAACATATTCAAAGGAAATAAATGCTGGTGAGGGTGTGGAGAGAAGGTGGACCTCCTGCTCTGTTGGCGGGAATGTAAGTTGGTCTGGCAACTATGGAGAACAGTATGGAGTTTCCTTAAAAGACTGAAAATAGAGTTACCATAACTAAAACTAGAGTTCTCGTATGGTAACCAGGTCCATCATAATATCTAATACTGAACCTAGATATTGTCATACTAAGTGAAGGAAGCCAAAAGACAAATATATATCACTTACATAGGAAAACTAAAAAATTATACACATGAACTTATTTACAGAACAGAAACAGACTCACAGGCATAGAAATCTTATGGCCACAAACAGGGCTCGGGGGGAACAGTTAGGAGTTTGAGATTAACATGGACACACTGCTATATATACAATGTGCAACCAACAAGGACGACTGTACGGCAAAGGGAACTATATTCAGTATTTTGAAATAACCTATAATGGAAAAGAAGCTGAAAGAAGAATATATTAATATATATGTGTGCGTGTGCATAACTAAATCACTTTGATGTACATGTAAACCTCAGCTTAACACAACCTTGTACATCAACTACAGTTGAAGTTTTAAAAAAGTAGGTCTGCCCAACCCTGATGTGAGTGACAGTCGGGGAGAGGTCTGGGAAGTCAGACCCGGGTCTCTAAACTGAGATGTGGTGCCCACCACGTACTGTTCACCACTTACGTCAGCCCTGCAGACCCAGAAATGGGTATAAGGAGTTGCCACAGGATGAGGAGAGAAGCTGGGAAAGAAAAGGAGCCACAGAGATTTCTGGGCTTTAGAAATTTACTGCCAGTGCCTGAGCCGGACCTAGTATTAGCCATCCAATCTCTTTGTGCCTTAGTTTCCTCATCTGTAAAATGGGGAGGATAATTCCACCAGCCAGGACAAACTAGGTTATCCTGCAGTAACAAGCAACCCCAAAGCTCAGTGGCTGCCAACAACACAGGTGACTTTGTCACTTACAAGTCCACGGTGTGTCATCCAGGACTTTCTGCTCATTGTGTTCAGAGCAGCTACCAATCCATATATTGCTGGTTGATAATGGGAGGGAGAAAGAATGATGGAGATCTTCAAGCAACAACCGTGCTCTGGCCTATAAATAACACACATCTCTCCTGTTCATTCTTATTGTCTCTTGATCCATGCAATTACAGGAAGTGCCGTCCACATGTTCTCAAGAGAGAAACCCAGTAATACTTGATGAACAGCATTAACGCCTACCCAATAATCACATTCATACTTCTGGTATTGTTGAGAGAATGAAAGTAATTCAACTTGTAGTAAGCTCTATAGAAAGATAAGATTGGTCACATACTGATAATAATGATGGGGGTGATGTTTAGTAATAGTCAGGATATTAAACTAGGACCCAAGCAAACTGTCATTGAAAGAAAAATCACTGTTCTAAATGTCTGTTAGAATGATATTGGAAAACTTGATGTCATGTCAAGAAGAGCCAAAGCCTGGCTCTGCCACCCATTTGCTGTGTGATCTTAGGAAACACACTGTTTGTCTCTGAGCTTCCAATTTCTCTTTTGTACCATAGGGGTCTTGGACTCATTATTCAGGAATGAGCTTGGGAGTAGGTAACGTGTAAATAAAAGGAGGCCAGGGGCTGGCTTTGGCTCACCCTCGCTAGCTGGGATGGCCCGTACCTCGGTGCTGAGCTCAGGAAAATCCTTGACATTGGCGCTGGGAAGACAGACCCGGGTCTCTAAACTGAGATGTGGTGCCCACCACGTACTGTTCACCACTTACGTCAGCCCTGCAGACCCAGAAATGGGTATAAGGAGTTGCCACAGGATGAGGAGAGAAGCTGGGAAAGAAAAGGAGCCACAGAGATTTCTGGGCTTTAGAAATTTACTGCCAGTGCCTGAGCCGGACCTAGTATTAGCCATCCAATCTCTTTGTGCCTTAGTTTCCTCATCTGTAAAATGGGGAGGATAATTCCACCAGCCAGGACAAACTAGGTTATCCTGCAGTAACAAGCAACCCCAAAGCTCAGTGGCTGCCAACAACACAGGTGACTTTGTCACTTACAAGTCCACGGTGTGTCATCCAGGACTTTCTGCTCATTGTGTTCAGAGCAGCTACCAATCCATATATTGCTGGTTGATAATGGGAGGGAGAAAGAATGATGGAGATCTTCAAGCAACAACCGTGCTCTGGCCTATAAATAACACACATCTCTCCTGTTCATTCTTATTGTCTCTTGATCCATGCAATTACAGGAAGTGCCGTCCACATGTTCTCAAGAGAGAAACCCAGTAATACTTGATGAACAGCATTAACGCCTACCCAATAATCACATTCATACTTCTGGTATTGTTGAGAGAATGAAAGTAATTCAACTTGTAGTAAGCTCTATAGAAAGATAAGATTGGTCACATACTGATAATAATGATGGGGGTGATGTTTAGTAATAGTCAGGATATTAAACTAGGACCCAAGCAAACTGTCATTGAAAGAAAAATCACTGTTCTAAATGTCTGTTAGAATGATATTGGAAAACTTGATGTCATGTCAAGAAGAGCCAAAGCCTGGCTCTGCCACCCATTTGCTGTGTGATCTTAGGAAACACACTGTTTGTCTCTGAGCTTCCAATTTCTCTTTTGTACCATAGGGGTCTTGGACTCATTATTCAGGAATGAGCTTGGGAGTAGGTAACGTGTAAATAAAAGGAGGCCAGGGACTGGCTTTGGCTCACCCTCGCTAGCTGGGATGGCCCGTACCTCGGTGCTGAGCTCAGGAAAATCCTTGACATTGGCGCTGTCTGTGTCAGGCTTATGAATCTCAGTCCCTAAATTATGGGTGACAGTGGCTTCTTAAAGAGGAAATGAATTGTTGCAACACAATCCAGCCATGTTGTATCGATATGATTAGCTAGTTATCCATGGAGTGCAGTAATTTGCTTTGATTTTTAAGTATCCGTTAGCAGCCAAGTCCTAATGAGGCGGCTCTAAATTGATTAGATACTCCAAGATACAGCACGGTTCACAGATTGTTTCAGAAAACTGTCAAGATCCCAAGACTGGCATTTCATTGGATTTAATGATTGCTGGAGAAGGTGTGTATCCCAGCCAGATACAATCACATTTGTCAGCATGATCCTTTTAAGCACAATTCAATTAAGGGGTTATTCTCTAATTTTATTAGAACTGGAGCCCAGAGCTAATGCAGGCTCCCGATATTGCGTCAGGAGGGGAGTGTGCACAATTTAATTTCCCTAATTGGAGTTTAGTGATCTAACATGCTTTTCATATCTTAATTCTTGGGATAATCTCCGGGTTTTGCACCTGCTACAATTCCTTTAATGGAAATGAAGAATCAGAGGCAATAGTTATGCCTGGCGTGGAATCACTGGGTCACATCTGCCTCATTGAAGGGAATTTGCACATCCAGGTTCTTTGTTTTTACCTGATCCTTTCCCACTGATCTTGGCCTTGATTTGGATAAGGAGTGTCTCTAGCCTGGATATGATTGACTTTTCCAACCAGGCTGACAGTCTTAGAATGAGGGTATTGGAGAGAATGGGGGCTGGTTTTGGATTTTAGCTCTATCAGACGTGCACCCTCACACTTGATCAATACTTAAGAGGTGCCTGCTCTGTGCTGGGTACTGGGTCAGCTGTTGAGGGTGCACATATGAGCAGAGCAGATAGGGCCTCTGACATTTTGGACCTTAGAGCCTGCTGGGCAAAGGGTCATAAATAGTAATTACATGAATATCAAAACAACGACCATTACAATAAAAGATGGGAAGGGCAGGAACAATGTAAGAGAGACCCCCTCCAGGCTTGGTTGTGGTTATTGTGTTAGTTGCTTAGTTGTGTCTGACTCTTTGTAACCCTATGGACTGCAGCCCACCAGGCTCCTCTGTCCGTGGAATTCCTCCAGGCAAGAATACTGGAGTGGGTTTCCATGTTCGTGGTTGTAGGGAGGACTGCTAAGGTCCTGTGGCCTGGAGATCCCGGATGAAAACCAAGGGAAGTGCCATGAAGTCTTCATGCACGGCCCTCCCTGGGGCTGCAGTGCCCCTGCCCCGGCCCCAAACAAATCCCAGCTTTCAGATCGTAGGCAGAGCCTCAAAGTAGGAAGAAGCTTGGAGCCTTTGTGAAGCTGAGAGTTGATTGCTCAGTTTAAATGAGTTAGAAAGGGGCAAAGAATTGGGTTAGAGCAGTAGCTGGGGGCCAGATCTCATAGGACCTTAACAGGTCTCAGTTGACATCTGTTGTCCCGTTGCCCCAGTGTGAGCAAAAAATTATAAAGCCACCCACTTACAAGTCATAATGGGGAAGGGTGTTTTACTGCTAACATCATCTAGAATTGCTGATTGACTGTTGTTTTGTTGCCAAGTCATGTCTAATTCTTTTGTGACCCTATGGACTGTAGCCCACCAGGCTCCTCTGTGCATGGGATTTCCCAGGCAAGAATACTGAGGTGGGTTGCCATTTCCTTCTCCAGGGATGTCTTCCTGGACCTAGGGATTGAACCCAGGTCTCCTGCATTGCTTGCAGATTCTTTACTGCTAAGCCACAAGGGAAGTCCTAGAATTGCTGATGTATGGAGCTAAGAAAAAGAAGACTATCATATAAGAAAAACAGCTAAAATGTATTGAGCTCTATGTGCTCAGCCATTACCATCGAATGCTTTCAGTGGCCATGGGAGGGCACTGGAATTGTGTCCTTTCTACAGATGGGAAAACAGGGGCTCCGAGAGGTAGGGACCTGGTAGGGAACAGCTAGTACCAGAACAGGATCTAAACCTCACCTAGCTGGATTCATAAGCACCAGAGTGAATTCCTTGATGTCATAAGCCTTCTCCTCATCCCCAATCCCAAGTGCACAGCCTGCTAAAACAGGAGGTACCAGAGCCACACTGGACGTCCAGAGCTCTGTGGATTCCCCACCTCCGCTCCTCAGTTCTAGATTGGCCTAAGCCAGTCCAACTCTGGCCAGGATTTAGTGGCAGGACTCCCAGGGTCTGTCTCACTTCGGACACCATCACTGCTGGGACTGGTCCTGGCGATGTCAGCTTTTGTTGGACTGATGGGGAAGTAACACCCCAGCAGAGGTCATGGTGAGATGACAGGCAAGCATGCTCCTTGCTAGTTAGAAATTCTTCTCATGGCACTCAGAATCAAACCTCAAATTGTTCCCATGGCCTGCAGAATTCTGGAAAAACCTGACTTCTGATCCATCTAATACTTCAGCCAGTGTGACCTTTTTTCGGCTTCTCTCTTTCCTTTGAACTCGCAGAACCATCAGTCTAGAACATTCTCCACCTAGAACATTGTCCCCTGACCTCTTTCAGATGTCATCTCTCATACGGGCTTTCCTTGACCAGCGAGTCGATGACATCCCTCCATCCTTGGCCTTATTTATCTGTTCTGTTTTTCTTACTATGTTTATCACCATCTAAAAGTATTTGATGTGTATATTTATTTGCTTACTTGTTCTCTTTCTCCCTTGACTAGAATGTGGTTCCAGTAGGAGGTCCTACTCTGTCTTATTTACTATGGTGCCCTTCACCTTCTATGGTGCCTGGTGCAGAGCAGAAGATGGAGAAATGTATTTTGGATGCATGGGTGGATGGATGGACACGTGGATATGTAGATGGATACATGCATGCGTGAACGGATGGATGGTTGGATGGACAGGTGGATAGGTGGATATGTGGATGGATGTGTGCATGGATGGATAGACAGAGGGATGGACAGGTGCATAGGTGGGTGGAGAAGGCCCTCTTAAGTCAAACAAGACCTTATGCAAGTCGATGTTTTAAGGCAGTGAAACCAAAAAGCAAGTGTGAGACTGAAAGAACAAGGTCATTCCTAGGAAGCTGAAGAAGCAAATCCAACAAACCTTAGAGGATGGTGAAGCTCATAGAGACATGTAATCCATACATTTCTGACTTAGGGCCATAGCTGCTCTTCAGTCCCCGCTGTTTTGGAGATTGGCAGGTCTTATTTCTCTGGTTCCTGCCCATGTGCCCCGTGTGATGTGATGTCCTTTGAGGGGGGCTTTGTTTGTTGCCAACCCAGAGAACCCAGTGGGAACAGACAACTCTGGGTCCTGGGGCATGTTTTCCAGTTGGAGGTTCTCTTTTTCCTGGTTAGCTTATTTAAGTGTCACAGTAACGTGGGAAGTGGGCAGTCAGCCCCAATGGACAGATGAGAAAACCAAGGCCAAAAAAAGAATTAAGGGGCTTGTCGGGGTCCTACTGGGAGGTGAGGGCTTTCCCGGCACCAGCCTCCAAGGCCCAGCTCTAGGAGTTTCCGCTTGTCATCACCTTCTCCAGCTTGTCACTGACACAGCCCCACTGTGACATCGCATCTCAGCCCCCCTCTCTGCCTCCGGAGGTAAGACTGGCTAGCCTGAGTCTGTCAGAACAATTCAGATTTGGATGAAAAACTAGGAACTTCTGCCCTGAGCCACCTAATGGGAAGAAAGTGACGAGAGGCGAAAAAAATCCTTCAGAGACAGAAGGGAGGCGAGAAGCATTTTTCAGGGAGTCATCAGTAAAACCTAGCACTTGCCTGGGTGCTGCTCTGTGCTGGACAGGGTGCTAAGTTCTTTACATGAATTAACTCATTTCACTCTCCCCTAAAGCCTAGGAGATTGGAGGTGGGAGGGTATGACAGGCAAATGAAGTATCTGGGACACAGAGAGGTTAACTAACCTGTCCAAGGTCGTACAGCTAATAATTGGCAGAGACGGGGTTTGTATTCATTAGGCCTGCCTAGCTTTAGTATCTTTGCTCTTAACATGTATTACCTCATTTCTGCGTCCAAACACTCCTTTGATGGAGTACAAGCAGTATCTGCATTGAGATGCAGGGATGAAATGTGATTTGCTCAAGGTTTAAGCTTCATAAGCAGCAAGGTGACTGGTTTGGGGACTTCCCTGGTGGTCCAGTGGTTAAGAATCTGCCAATGCCAGGGACACAGATTCGATCCCTGGTCCAGGAACTAAGATCCCACATGCCGCAGGGCAACTAAGCCTGCATACTGCAGTGACTGAGCCCACGGACCCTAGAACCTGTGCTCCACAACAAGAGAAGCCACGGCAATGAGAAGCCCACGCACCGCAAGAAAGCATAGTCCCTGCTCACCGCAACTAGAGAAAGCCTGTGTGCAGTGAGGAAGGCCCAGCACAGCCAAAAATAAATGCATAAAGACATTTAAAAAAAAAAGTGACTGGGTTGTTCTATTTGAGTTCAGGCCAGACAGTGCCTCCCCAGGATGGAGACATGGAATGATGGACCCGGATGGTAACTAACATCGAATGTGTACTTACACTGTGTCAGCCACTAAGTGCTTTACAAGTTTCAACACAGGTAATCCTTACATAAACCCTGTGGAGAAGGCATCACTTATCCCCACAGTACAGATCAGGAAACCGAGGCCCAGAGAGATTAGGGAGTCGGTCCAGGATCACACAGCTAGTAAGTAATGCAGTCTGGCTCCAGAGTCCTTCTGCTTTTCTGCCTTTCTCTCCTGGACAAAGGCCCTCTTCAGGCTTGAGGGCCATGAAGCAGCACATGAAATTCACATCCAGGTACCTGGGAAGGTATCTGGGGAAACACGGGCCTCGCCGCCTCTGAACAGTATCAGATGATAGCCAATGTAGATCAGGACAGGGAGTCGGGAGACCCCCTCAACTAGGACAGCAGAGGCCCGAGAATGAAATGTTCATGTCTGAGACTCTCCCAGGGGCCGGGTTCACTCATGGAAACCCACAGGCTGGGCCAATAAAAGATGAGACGGGGAAGATGGGCACCTTGCTCTGCTCTGCACAGGGGTGATCTTACTGTCAGGAATGATTAGGGGTCAGGTTTGTCTGCAAGCCAGCCTGGGGGCCAAGGCAGGGAGAATGGGAAGATGAGGGGATGGCTATTAAACCTGAAAGAGAAGCAAGCTTAGAGAGGCCAGCAGAGGGGATGGGGAGGGAGAGAGATGGAGAAAGAAGAGGGAGAGAGACATATTGAAGCAATTGGAAAAAAAAAAAAAAGTAAAAGGAGAATCATTTTGAACAAGCTCTTTTTAATCTCCCCTTCCCCCACATCTCTCGTCCCATCCCTGTTTCCCTGCCTGCTCAAAGTTGTGATTAAGTTATCCTGTATATAACACATAGAGTGAGACTGGCCTCTTGGAAAATTACTTAGGGGGATAATTAAATTATTTTCTTCATGAGGGCTGGCCAAATAAAATGATCCTGGCCCGTTTTTAGTCCAAGATGGGGCTGGAGCAGTGGAAGAAGGGATGGAGGACCAGGTTATGGGCCTGTGGGCGGAATTAATTCCTCGATCTTTCTCTCCCTCTCTCTCGCTGATGGGTGGTAAAGATCCATTTCATCTTCATGTCTGACTGTCCCGGCTGACGAAGTGCTCACGACAGTGAGAAATGGCGTGCGGCCCCGGGAAGGACACCAGAGAAATAACAGGCAGGCCTCCAGCCTCCATCCTCAAGTGCGAGCCCAGATATGAGCACCCAGTAGGATGCCTGGGTCTCCCCTGGGACATCAGCAAAACACACAGCCTTAGACTTCACAGTTTTAGGGCAGGACCTGCCTCTGCTCCCCGCCTGGACCCCAGGGAAAGAGAGGCTAGCCCCTAGGGATGCCCCACTTGGAAGGAGCTGCGTAGGAGGACCAAGGGCTTCTTATGACACTGCTTAACTTTCATGTGTTTCAGAGAGAAAGGTGCGCTTGTCCCACCAAGAGAGCAGTTGTTGATCACACACGTTCCTCGATGACTCTGACTCCGTTTCGAGCTTCGTGTTAGAACTCTTAGCTATGGAGGGCCAGCCCCTATGAAAGTCTGGGCAGGTCATACCTGGTGGTGGGATTTCTTTTTGTTTTTGTGTTTTATAGCAACGGTGCTCACAGTAGCTTCGTAATGCATTGCCGTCTCCTTCTTGAGGGTAGCCTCTTCCTTTCTTCCTCCAGCCTGGGGCCAAGGCAGGGAGAATGGGAAGATGAGGGGATGGCTATTAAACCTGAAAGAGAAGCAAGCTTAGAGAGGCCAGCAGAGGGGATGGGGAGGGAGAGAGATGGAGAAAGAAGAGGGAGAGAGACATATTGAAGCAATTGGAAAAAAAAAAAAAGTAAAAGGAGAATCATTTTGAACAAGCTCTTTTTAATCTCCCCTTCCCCCACATCTCTCGTCCCATCCCTGTTTCCCTGCCTGCTCAAAGTTGTGATTAAGTTATCCTGTATATAACACATAGAGTGAGACTGGCCTCTTGGAAAATTACTTAGGGGGATAATTAAATTATTTTCTTCATGAGGGCTGGCCAAATAAAATGATCCTGGCCCGTTTTTAGTCCAAGATGGGGCTGGAGCAGTGGAAGAAGGGATGGAGGACCAGGTTATGGGCCTGTGGGCGGAATTAATTCCTCGATCTTTCTCTCCCTCTCTCTCGCTGATGGGTGGTAAAGATCCATTTCATCTTCATGTCTGACTGTCCCGGCTGACGAAGTGCTCACGACAGTGAGAAATGGCGTGCGGCCCCGGGAAGGACACCAGAGAAATAACAGGCAGGCCTCCAGCCTCCATCCTCAAGTGCGAGCCCAGATATGAGCACCCAGTAGGATGCCTGGGTCTCCCCTGGGACATCAGCAAAACACACAGCCTTAGACTTCACAGTTTTAGGGCAGGACCTGCCTCTGCTCCCCGCCTGGACCCCAGGGAAAGAGAGGCTAGCCCCTAGGGATGCCCCACTTGAAAGGAGCTGCGTAGGAGGACCAAGGGCTTCTTATGACACTGCTTAACTTTCATGTGTTTCAGAGAGAAAGGTGCGCTTGTCCCACCAAGAGAGCAGTTGTTGATCACACACGTTCCTCGATGACTCTGACTCCGTTTCGAGCTTCGTGTTAGAACTCTTAGCTATGGAGGGCCAGCCCCTATGAAAGTCTGGGCAGGTCATACCTGGTGGTGGGATTTCTTTTTGTTTTTGTGTTTTATAGCAACGGTGCTCACAGTAGCTTCGTAATGCATTGCCGTCTCCTTCTTGAGGGTAGCCTCTTCCTTTCTTCCCTCCTTCTCTCTCCTCTTTCTTCATTTTTCCTTCCCTCCCCCTCTCCCTTCTCCCCTCCTTCCCTTCCTTCCTTCCTCGCTCGCTCACTCCCTCTCTCCCTTACAAACATCTACTGAACACCTGTTCTGTGCCAAACCCTGTTCTAAGCTCTGAGAATCCAGCAGCAAACAAGACAAACAAGATTTCCTGCTCTCATAACTCATATTCTATAAAGAAAGGATAGACATGATACAGAAAAGGAAACAAACCCACAAACAGTAACACTATAAATCATGTTAAGCACGATGAGAAAAACAGTCAACGGACATGAGTTTGAGCAAGCTCCAAGACATGGTGAAGGACAGAGGAGCCTGGTGTACTGCAGTCCATAGGGTCACAAAGAGTTGGACACGACGGAACCACTGGACAAAACAAATGGACACGCGTCCTGGGGTGGGGTAGGGTGGGACGGAGTGGGCAGGGGGCACCATGTGTTCGGACAGCTGGGAAGACATCTCTGAGCGGGGGCTGGAGCAGAGGGGAGGATGGTAGGACAGAGGAGATGTGTGGATCTCTTGGGACCTCATGTTACTCTGGGCGAGATGGGAGCTGTTGGGCTGCCAAGCAGGAAGTGGACATAGAGGCAGTAGTTCAGGTGAGAGACCCGGCGGGTGGACCACGGAGATGAGGGTCCTGGAGGCACGTTTGCCTAGGCACTGGAGGAAAGGCAGAATCTTCCTGGGATGGTGACAGGGTGAGCGATCGGTGAGCGGAAGGCAGCTCCCTACCTGGCCATGCAGCAGACGAAGCCCTCACATCCTCACTCTGGTGGGCACCTCCACTGCGGCAGGGCAGACTGAGACAAGCACCTTGACCTTCCTCCCCAGCTCTCTGGTGGCCGGCGGAGGAGCAGAAGGCCCTCCTCTAGAGCATTTACTCTGGCCACCCCTGCCGGGGGCCCTCTCTGCAAAGTGTTATTACCCCCTTTTTGCACAGGGAAGAAAAAAAAAAAAAGATGCGCCTCGATTTCCATTGATCCATCCTGAATCAATGCTTTTAAAAAATCTCACGCACATTTGGCTTAAGAGCCAAAGCATGCATTTTATGTTTTGACATGGTGTCATCGATCGGAGGCACGCGTGTGTGTGCCCCACCTGCCGGAGCCCCCCGCCCACCCCCCAGCGGCCGGCCTGGTCGCGGTGCGTCCTTAATGGCCTTGCCCCCGCCTGCACCTTCCATGCCTCCCCTGGCCCTCAGCACGGGGCCCTTTCTCAGGTTTTTTGAAAGGATCGATAAGGTGCTGAGGCCTCCTGCTGCTGCCTGTCACTCACAGTCCGCCATACCATAAATTATGTATCTGCCTCTCTCTCTCTCTCTCTCTCTCTCCAGCTCTAATTTCTCTTGCAGTCTTCGATGGCTCCGCGATGGTTGACTCTTTTCGGTCCTCTGAGGCAGGGGTGCAGTTAAACTTTAGTGAGGACGCAGGTCAGAGCGGCAGGTGTAGGAAGCAGGCTGTAGGGGGAGAGGGAGGAATGGGGGAGAGCGAGGCAGCTGCTGGGAAGGGAGGCTGGGGCACCGCATGGGACGCTAAGCAGCTTCCGGTGGGCCTGAGACCTTCTCAGTGGGGTGGCAGTGGATCAGAACCCAGCCTCCCAGCCTAGGAGGAAGGAACGGATTTTAGAGAAGGGAGAGATTTCAGGTGGCATCAAATGTCACCTCCTGCTGGGTCCGGTAGTCTGGCTTTTAGACCAACAGGGAATTTTGCTAAGATGGCGATCAGCCGAGGCCAGGAAAGCCAGGGTACTGCATCTGTTAGCTGGAGGGTGGGCTTGCCACCCTCGGGAGCTTCCGAACCACCAGCCCAGAAATCGGAGCGATGTGTTGGAAGAGCAGTGGGCTGGAAGGTCCCTCACTTACCTTGTGACTAGAGACAAGCCTGTTCCCTTCTCTCAGAGGTACAGGCAGGCGATCAAAGGGGCTCATAGGTACCACAGCTATCAGTGATTGAGCATTTACTACATACTGTCTCAGTGCATCTTCCCAACAGCCGCGACACACTCACAGTCCTTATTTACAGATGAGCTCAGTAAGGCCAGAGAGCTTAGGTCAGTTACTCAAGATCATACAGCTGCAAGGGAGGGAGGTATGAACCCAGGCATCTCCACATCAGAGACTCTGCTTCTACTCACTTCCCTCTGACCCTGTTGTGGCTCCTGAGGTCCCTTTCTGCTTCTGCCTCTCTGGTTCTCTTAGAATATGTTCCTTTGGTCTTTACACTCCGGGCTTCCCTGTCTCTGCCCTCAGGAAAGGGACAGACTTGGGAAAAGGGGCTGTAACAGGAAGGGAGTGGAGAGAGGAAGTTAAATTGTAGCCCAGCCACGGCTCTAGCCAGGACACTTCTCTCTGAGAGCTTCCTTGGTGGCTCAGAGGGTAAAGAATCTGCCTGCAATATAGGAGACCCAGGTTCGATCCCTGGGTTGGGAAGATCCCCTGGAGAAGGACATGGCTACCCACTCCTGTATTCTTGCCTGGAGAATCCCATGGACAGAGGAGCCTGGCGGGCTGCAGTCCATGGGGTCACAAAGAGTGGGACAGGACTGAGAAACACACACTTCTTGTGTTAAATGGTGGTGGGGGTGGGGAGTACCTACTTTATGGGGTTAACATAAAAGTTAAATAAGTTATGTATGTAATATTTAGAGTAGTGTCTGGTACTTAATGCATGTGCGTGTATGCATGTGCATTCAGTTGTTAAGTCATGTCTGACTCTGTGACCCCTTGGACTATAGCCCACCAGGCTCCTCTGTCCATGGGATTCTCCACGCAAGAATACTGGAGTGGGTTGCCATGCTGTCCTCCAAGGAATCTTCTTGATCTCACGTCTTTTCTGTTTCCTGCATTGCAAGCCGGTTCATTACTATGACTGAGTCACCAGAGAAACCCACCTGGGAATCTACACATGGAGAGATCGTGAAATGCCTGCCCCACCTGCAGGGGGCAGCAGTGACCCGTCTCCAGAAACTGTTTTTGTCGAAGAATGAGGGGCCAGAATTGCCAGGTCTTCTGACTACTTCTAAAGAAGGTGGAAATCGACAATTTGGGGTGACATTTTCTGATTTTTTTAAAAAATATAGCGCAGGTCAAACAAAAGGACTTGTAGTTTCCAACTCAGGTTTGAGCTTTGCCAGAAGGAATCAGTTCCTTCCCAGGGAAGGCTTCATGGTGACTTTTGAGCCCATCCTTGTAAAACTGACACGCAAGATGGGAAGGAAAGATGGGCAGGATCCTTAGTGAAAAACTAGATTCTCTATCTCACATCATAGATGAGGAAATTAAGGCCTAAGAGACTGGCTCCTTTTGGTTGCCAGTTGAGAGGGGATGGGGAAATGAGGAAGAGCTTGTAAGAGTGGGTTCAAAATAAATTGCAAAGAACCTTGAACACCCAGCTGGGGAACCGGGTTTCAATAATCATGTATGCCTAAAGGCTAACACTCTGAGCACTTACTATCTGTCAGACTCTGCACCATCTCATTTAACCTGCACCATACAAGGACTATCATTCCCATTTTACAGATGAGAACACTGAGACTTAGTTTAAGAAACTTGCCAAGTTCACACAGCTGATAAATAGCAAACTGGGTCCTCAGACCTAGGCCTTTCAGGTCCCCAAATTTGTGTTCTTGACCACCAAGTCCTCCTACAAGAGAAAAACAGAGTGATGGACATCCAAAAGATGCTCCATTACCTAAACACGCTTTTTCATTCTCAGCCTCCTTTACTGCCAGAGCCCTGTTTGTTTTATTGACTTGAAGATTAGGTTTCCACATTTCTTGAGAAGTCTCTCCCCGCCCCTTTTTAAACACAGCTGTCTTTGAGGGGGGGGAGGAGGAGTATTTTAAACAGGAGTTGTTTAACTAATTGCCAATTATCCCTGAATAGGGTATGGTTTCCAACAGCTGTAAGGGATTTTGGTCTCCGTCCATTGCCTACTGTTGCTGGTACTTGGAGTGTGTTGAGATATTCTTGGCCTCTTGCTTCAAAGGGACAAAACCAGTGCCTCACCCCTCCTCCCTTCATGCGCACAGTCTCAGCCTTGCTTTTTAATGACTGGCTGACTTGGGAGGGTGCTGAGTGTTTCTGACAATGAGAAGACCTCTAAAGGCTGTCCGTCTGTCTGTCTCTGCATGCAAGTGGCCTGGTAGCTGTGAGGACAAAATTCTACCCTAAGACTTGGTACCTAGGCAGTCATTTCTCAACACTTTTTAACATCTGCCCGACGTGTGATGGATTCTGGTTGAAACAGGAGGTCAGACTTAGTCTCCTCCATCCCACATCTAGCAGAAAGCTCAAAAGAAATTAATATGAGCCGTCAGAAGACCCCGATGCAGATGGGTGATGTTAATTGTCCCTTCTGGCTCTGTCTGCTGGATTCTTGGGAACCGGCCGAGGGGCAAACCTTTGTAAATGTTAATCTCCTTATGCTTAAGATATCACACTGCCTTTGATGTTCCCAAACATGTTCACTCCTATCTTGGTGCAGGGTGTGTGGCCCAGACAGGCCAAATGCTTGTTTTGTCTTTCGTCTTCCTCCAGGAGGGCTCAACTGATATATGTTCACCTCCAGCTGAAATATGAACAAGTCCCGCTTCAAAGCCAAGGTGGTATTGGGGGCAGGGGGAGGGAGGCAGGATGCAGTGACACTCAGGGCCCCTCTATCTCTATCCCCAGAAACCAAACTTAATTGGCGTCATGTTCTTTCCCAAGGCCCATAGGGTTCATATGGATTGAATTCATGTGGATGGCCCTGTTACAAATCCCTGCAATACTATAGAAAGGGAAAAAAGGAAAGAGTTTTAAGAATCTATTCGTATTTGTATACTTAAGGTATACAGCTGATTGCTGTAACAGAGAGACCAAAAATGTATGATGGCTCAAATACAATGGAAGTTTATTTATCCCTAATGTCAAGTCCAAAACGGATGCTCCTAATTAGAGGGGGCTTTTCTCCAAATGGTGGTTCAGGAACCCAGATTCCATGCCTTGTGGTCCTTTCATCTTCAACTATGGTTTCCAAGTTTGCTGTGTTCATCTGCAGTGAGCTGTGGAAGGAGGAAGAAAGGGTGGGGAAGGAACACCCATTTCTTAATGGCTGGTGCCCCTAAATGCTAATATCACTTCCTGTCTTTGGTAAGAATGAGTCACATGAGGTCACCTAGGAGGGAGGCTGGGAAATGTAGTCCTGGCTGGTGGCTGCTTCCCACTAACAACCTATCTTACAGAAGTGAGAACCTGACTCTCCGGTGAACGTTTAGTTCTCTGCTACATATTTGAGCTGTGAGGAGACAGCTGGGACATGAGAGAAGAAAAGCAGTTAGAAGGTGTGGTTTGAGTCTCAGAGTGTGGCTGTGTCCTTTTGGATAGGTCACAGTCCCTTTCTGAGCCTCGTTTTCCTAGCCTGGAAAATGGAGGTAGTGTAAAATGGGAGGAGATGATGAGAGTGACCAAGTTGTATTCTATCAAGCATTCTACCTGTACCGACCCATGAAGCTTAGATGTTAGAGTATTTTAGGGAAAATACTACGCAGTTGATGATGCAGTTGATGATTTATGTGGATTTCAACTTTCTTTGAAAAAAGGAGAGAAAAGAACTAGGATAATGGGGTCTGCATTCCTGGATGGGGTAGCACTATGAACCCCCACGACCATGGCCACCACTCCTGTTTGGCTTGTATGCCTACCTACATGGCCTTTCTGGCCGTTTCAGCAGGGAAGTTTGAGACTCTTGAGCTATACAAGCATCATATCTGTTCATAATGATGATCACACTCAAGCTTCAGGAATGTTTTATTTCTTTTCTGCTTTCCGAAGGACTTAGTCATTGCCAAACCTTCACACCAGATGTAGAATCTTGTATATCACCTTCACTGATGGATAAGCTCTAGTTATTGCATTTTAACAATGAAGGCCAACATATATCCTGTTTTTAATTGTCCATTTTTTTAATGCCAGCAGAGTATTGTCATGAAGACCCTAGCACACACTTCAGGATCGTGTTCATTTTCCTAGGATAATGAGTGGGCCTTCCTGGAGAAGGTTTCATTCCAGAACTCAGAGACCTGTGAGTCCAATCATTTGCTTAGGAAGTTACCTCCTGCCAAGGCCAGGGCTTTGGAGGCCAACTGACCGACAGGTGTGATGGATGGGCCCTGGAGATGATGCCAGGGACGTGGCCTTGTGGGGCAGGCTGGGGATCTCCAGCCAAGGCCCACTTGCATATCACTGGGAAGGCAGGAGTGACCAATCATGGGTGCCTTTTAATAGTCTGTTGACAGAAGATAAGTTAAGAAACTGAGTTATATAAGATGGCTGGGCAGAGCAGGGCAGCAATGGGAAAGGAGGAGAAATGGAGGGAAAGAGGGAGGAAGGGGAGGAGGAGGAGAATGATTCTGAGTATATTAATCAGGATAGGCTGAGTTATGCTCTTATAACAAATGACCCCAAATCTCAATGGCGTGAAACAACAGAGGTTTATTTCTTGCTCACAGTGCGTATCCATCGAGGGTCAGCAGGGGTCTCTGCTCCATGTTGTCCTCAGTCTGGGACCCAGGGTGACAGAGCCTCCACCATCTGGAACATCATTATGGGAAGGAAGGAGAGAGCATGGTGAATTGTGCATGACGTTTAAGGACCCGCCCGGAAGTAACACGTATCAATTCCACTCAGATTTCCTTGGCAAGGGGAGGCATATGCCCTGCCTTGCTCTGAATCAGTGGAGAAGGACAATTCTCCCACATGCCCAGGAGGAGAAAAATTAGAAAATCTGTGAACAGCCTTCCTATCTACCTCTCAAAGGATCCAAGATTCTAGATCTGGAAAGCATCTGTATTTGTTGGGACCATTTGGGTTGCAAATATGGAAGGTGAAGCTCAAATTACCTAAATGGAAGGAAATGTATTGACTCACGAAACCAAAATTCAGTGGCAGATCTGTCTGTCTTCAGGCAAAACTTAATTCAAGGACTCTAAGTCTCTGACATCTTTCTCTTTCCATCTCTCAGCTCCTTTCCTTGTAGACTTTGTTTTCTGGTGTTTGTAGACCCAAAGTCCAAATTCCTTGGGAAAAGAGAGCCTGTACCTCTCTTCAAACTTCATAAAAATCTGAGGCTCCAATCTCAGTCTGGACCACTTTGGGTCATGTGTGCATTCCTAAACCAGTCACTGAACCCAGGGGGACTAGAATGTTGGGCAGACTTAAATCATATGTCTAGCCCTAGAATCAAAATTGAATTAACTGCAAAATTTCCACTTAGGAATTCAGAGTGCTGGACTAGAATAAGTGGGATGGCCAGGGACGTGGCCTTGTGGGGCAGGCTGGGGATCTCCAGCCAAGGCCCACTTGCATATCACTGGGAAGGCAGGAGTGACCAATCATGGGTGCCTTTTAATAGTCTGTTGACAGAAGATAAGTTAAGAAACTGAGTTATATAAGATGGCTGGGCAGAGCAGGGCAGCAATGGGAAAGGAGGAGAAATGGAGGGAAAGAGGGAGGAAGGGGAGGAGGAGGAGAATGATTCTGAGTATATTAATCAGGATAGGCTGAGTTATGCTCTTATAACAAATGACCCCAAATCTCAATGGCGTGAAACAACAGAGGTTTATTTCTTGCTCACAGTGCGTATCCATCGAGGGTCAGCAGGGGTCTCTGCTCCATGTTGTCCTCAGTCTGGGACCCAGGGTGACAGAGCCTCCACCATCTGGAACATCATTATGGGAAGGAAGGAGAGAGCATGGTGAATTGTGCATGACGTTTAAGGACCCGCCCGGAAGTAACACGTATCAATTCCACTCAGATTTCCTTGGCAAGGGGAGGCATATGCCCTGCCTTGCTCTGAATCAGTGGAGAAGGACAATTCTCCCACATGCCCAGGAGGAGAAAAATTAGAAAATCTGTGAACAGCCTTCCTATCTACCTCTCAAAGGATCCAAGATTCTAGATCTGGAAAGCATCTGTATTTGTTGGGACCATTTGGGTTGCAAATATGGAAGGTGAAGCTCAAATTACCTAAATGGAAGGAAATGTATTGACTCACGAAACCAAAATTCAGTGGCAGATCTGTCTGTCTTCAGGCAAAACTTAATTCAAGGACTCTAAGTCTCTGACATCTTTCTCTTTCCATCTCTCAGCTCCTTTCCTTGTAGACTTTGTTTTCTGGTGTTTGTAGACCCAAAGTCCAAATTCCTTGGGAAAAGAGAGCCTGTACCTCTCTTCAAACTTCATAAAAATCTGAGGCTCCAATCTCAGTCTGGACCACTTTGGGTCATGTGTGCATTCCTAAACCAGTCACTGAACCCAGGGGGACTGGAATGTTGGGCAGACTTAAATCATATGTCTAGCCCTAGAATCAAAATTGAATTAACTGCATCAAACACATTTAGACCCAGGGGAGGAGACAGATGGTTCCCAAGGGAAATTCAGAGTGCTGGACTAGAATAAGTGTCCAAAAATATACACAAATAAAATAACACATATCCACGACAGGATGTAGAGATGCTCCGACCTAGTGGTTTTGAAGTGTTGTTTGCTGGATGTGAAGACTAGCATGGAGTTCCTGCACTCTCCAAGCTCCCTTTCAGTTAGAGCAATTGTACTTTGTTATATATGAGCATTCCACATAAAAGTTCTTTGGAACTAAAAAAGGGGGATCCTCTGCTTTTTAAAAAAAACAGGTCGACTAAGTAACATGGGTCTTTGATCCTGTCTCCTCATTTTACAAAAGCTGAGAATGAGGTTCAGAGAGATTAGTAAGTTTCTCTTTATTGGCCACAATTGGTCACCTGACTCCCTAGCTGCAAGGGAGACTGGGAAAGTGGGCCTCTGGCAAGGGAAAATAGAATGATCACAACTGGCCTAGACCTAATTGGCCCATCCGCTAGGGCTGGGCACATTGCCACTCCTCACAGAGGTGTGGTTCCTTTAGGAAAGGAGATTGAAGGAAGTGGCTCCCCAGGAGCTGTAAGGTGTGGGGATATGAATCTGACTTCATGAAAAGTTCCTTAAGGCTAGTACTGGGTCTTGTGCCTTTGTTTCTTCCTCCACTGGCTTATGAAATTTGCCTGCAATGATTTCTTTTGCTCCTTACAACCATCTTATGACTTTGAAACCGTCCATCTAGAATGGACTCTTATCCCTATGACTGTGCCCCATTTTATAGAAAGAGAAACCAAACTTCAGAGAAGACCTAAATTATTTTTTTCCTATGACTTGTGCCCCATCTCTCAGCTCCTTTCCTTGTAGACTTTGTTTTCTGGTGTTTGTAGACCCAAAGTCCAAATTCCTTGGGAAAAGAGAGCCTGTACCTCTCTTCAAACTTCATAAAAATCTGAGGCTCCAATCTCAGTCTGGACCACTTTGGGTCATGTGTGCATTCCTAAACCAGTCACTGAACCCAGGGGGACTAGAATGTTGGGCAGACTTAAATCATATGTCTAGCCCTAGAATCAAAATTGAATTAACTGCATCAAACACATTTAGACCCAGGGGAGGAGACAGATGGTTCCCAAGGGAAATTCAGAGTGCTGGACTAGAATAAGTGTCCAAAAATATACACAAATAAAATAACACATATCCACGACAGGATGTAGAGATGCTCCGACCTAGTGGTTTTGAAGTGTTGTTTGCTGGATGTGAAGACTAGCATGGAGTTCCTGCACTCTCCAAGCTCCCTTTCAGTTAGAGCAATTGTACTTTGTTATATATGAGCATTCCACATAAAAGTTCTTTGGAACTAAAAAAGGGGGATCCTCTGCTTTTTAAAAAAAACAGGTCGACTAAGTAACATGGGTCTTTGATCCTGTCTCCTCATTTTACAAAAGCTGAGAATGAGGTTCAGAGAGATTAGTAAGTTTCTCTTTATTGGCCACAATTGGTCACCTGACTCCCTAGCTGCAAGGGAGACTGGGAAAGTGGGCCTCTGGCAAGGGAAAATAGAATGATCACAACTGGCCTAGACCTAATTGGCCCATCCGCTAGGGCTGGGCACATTGCCACTCCTCACAGAGGTGTGGTTCCTTTAGGAAAGGAGATTGAAGGAAGTGGCTCCCCAGGAGCTGTAAGGTGTGGGGATATGAATCTGACTTCATGAAAAGTTCCTTAAGGCTAGTACTGGGTCTTGTGCCTTTGTTTCTTCCTCCACTGGCTTATGAAATTTGCCTGCAATGATTTCTTTTGCTCCTTACAACCATCTTATGACTTTGAAACCGTCCATCTAGAATGGACTCTTATCCCTATGACTGTGCCCCATTTTATAGAAAGAGAAACCAAACTTCAGAGAAGAATTAAGTACCCAAGGTCACACACGTAGTTAACTTTGCTTGTCCCTTGGCTTTATTCCTATAGCACGGAGGGAGGAGGGCACTTTAAGCATAGACCTTTCACCATGTAGGGGGCTGACTGTAGAAAGGTGAGGGCAGACGGTGAGAACTGGGGCCGGACAGAGGGAACAGCGTGTTCAAAACCCCAGAGGTCAAACTGCGTGTAGACACGACAAATGGCGTTTCAGGCTTAGAACTTCATATTTAAAGGAACGTCATACTTAGGAGTTTGAGCCTTTATGAGAGCAGTAGAGAACTGATAGATATTTTAGGCAGAAGAATGATATCATCACATACGTCGTCTATCTTCATGGGGAAAACCAAGTTCAGGGCTCAGGACTTGAGCTGAAAGATGACGGTGGCCTGCATGCCAATGTTGGCAGTGGGAAGGACAGGGAGACCCAAGGGAAAAAATCGAGGACGTTGAGTCTGCCAAGTCCGAATCCAGATTTGGTAACTGGAGGTGACGCATCTGGAAAAGATGGGAAACACTGAGATTCTGAGTCTCAGGTCTCTAGACAGTGGTGCCACTGGCTAAGGTGGGGCAGGTGGGAGGTGAGGGTGGAGGGCAGGACCCCAGGTGGCCTGGCTCCTGAGGCTGCACTCCTCAGCACAGTACACTCTGGATCCCCCACGCTTGTCCCATGAAAGGACTCAGGGCTGGGCCAGGGGTATTAGGGAACCCCCGATTGAGGTGAGAAAACTCCCTCATTAGATGTGGGTACGAGTCCTCACACAACCAGTTCCTCACCTTGCAAAGAACACCAGGTACAGGTGAGGGCCCCTCCCCAGCAGCAGGTGTCAAGCCCCTCCCTCATCCTGCCTCAGAGTCCCCACCTTTCCCTCTCCCCCCTGCACCCGCGATAAGAGCGCTGGGCCCTCAGGTTCATCTCAGGACCGACCATCGGGGTGCCCATGATAGAGCCTGATTAATCTGGCATGCATTTGGTTCCTTTCTCCACCTAGATCCTCAGAGAATCACCTGGGTGCTCTCATCTCTACTCTCCTGGCACTCAGACTCTGCCTGGCACAGTACAGAGGGAAAGAGTACAAACATTTCAACACAATCAGTTCAGTTCCGTCACTCAGTCTTGTCCGACTCTCTGCGACTCCATGGACGGCAGCACGCCAGGCTCCCTTCTCCTTCACCATTTCCCAGAGCCTGTTCAAACTCATGTCCATTGAGTCGGTGATGCCATTCAACCATCTCATCCTCTGTCGTCCCCTTCTCCTTTTGCCTTCAATCTTGCCCAGCATCAGGGTCTTTTCCAATGAGTCGTCTCTTCGCATCAGGCGGCCAAACTATTGGAGCTTCAGCATCAGTCCTTTCAATGAATATTCAGGGCTGATTTCCTTTAGGATTGACTAGTGCGATTTCCTTGCGGTCCAAGGGACTCTCCAGAGTCTTTTCCAACACCACAGTGCAACACAGTACATTCTTAAAATGTGCACGGAAGAATACATGTCTCCAGATTGCTAAGCCGAATAGTTTGGAACAAGAAAAGCAAAAAGTAAGGACTTCCCTGCTGCCTCTTCCCCAGCAGCAGCCCCCACCTGGAGCAGGGGCGGTGTGAGCTGCCGCCATCCAGAAAGCCCGAGAAGCCTCTGGAAGCACTGACCGCCCTCTCTGAAGGACAAGTGGATTTAGACAGGTGACTGCATGGCTGCTCTGAGGCTAAGGAACCAGCCTGGGGCAAGGGCTTGGAAAGTGACTGTGTATCCAAAGGAGAGGGTCATGGGAGATATGGTCACATGGGCGAATGGAGTCAGACGGACGAAGAGCTTCAGAGGCAGAGAGGGGAATTGTGACTTTAATTTGTTGAAATGAAGCTTAGATTTCATCAGTCTCCCACTCTACAACCTCCTGTAGCTTCTCTGGCTACTGTCTCCTGGCCAAGAGGGCAGGAACATGTGGATGGAAAGGTGAGAGAGAGCCTGGAGACAGAGAGACCTAGGAGGAGGCTGAGGTCACAGCCCACAAGGGCGGGGACAGGGGCCTGAAGGAGACAGCAGGAAGGAACAGCATGCACTTTAGGGAGGAGTTTTGTGAGATGCATACCACGCCCCTCCCCACCACCACCCTGGCCCTCATGGAGGGTCACTGCTTTTCTGCAGTATCAGATAGCATTACAAGCTCAGCAAGGGGCTTGAAATTCTATTCACGGTAGAACTGAGCCACAAGTACCCAGGAGAACAACGACTGCCTGAAACTGCAAAGAACACAGAGCAACTCCCTCCTAGCTCTATCTAAGCAGAGACAATGAGAGTTCCTCGGTTCAGATCTCACTATGGCACTCACTCAGGCAAGTGAACGTCTCAGCGCCTCAGTTTCTTCACCTATACAATGGGCTTAATAATAGTACCATCATAAGCTTGATGAGGTTTTACCAAGCTTATGTTATGTAAAATCTTCAAGTAGAATAAGGCGGCCAAACTATTGGGGCTTCAGCATCAGTCTTCAATGAATATTCAGGGCTGATTTCCTTTAGGATTGACTAGTGCGATTTCCTTGCGGTCCAAGGGACTCTCCAGAGTCTTTTCCAACACCACAGTGCAACACAGTACATTCTTAAAATGTGCACGGAAGAATACATGTCTCCAGATTGCTAAGCGAATAGTTTGGAACAAGAAAAGCAAAAGTAAGGACTTCCCTGCTGCCTCTTCCCCAGCAGCAGCCCCCACCTGGAGCAGGGGCGGTGTGAGCTGCCGCCATCCAGAAAGCCCGAGAAGCCTCTGGAAGCACTGACCGCCCTCTCTGAAGGACAAGTGGATTTAGACAGGTGACTGCATGGCTGCTCTGAGGCTAAGGAACCAGCCTGGGGCAAGGGCTTGGAAAGTGACTGTGTATCCAAAGGAGAGGGTCATGGGAGATATGGTCACATGGGCGAATGGAGTCAGACGGACGAAGAGCTTCAGAGGCAGAGAGGGGAATTGTGACTTTAATTTGTTGAAATGAAGCTTAGATTTCATCAGTCTCCCACTCTACAACCTCCTGTAGCTTCTCTGGCTACTGTCTCCTGGCCAAGAGGGCAGGAACATGTGGATGGAAAGGTGAGAGAGAGCCTGGAGACAGAGAGACCTAGGAGGAGGCTGAGGTCACAGCCCACAAGGGCGGGGACAGGGGCCTGAAGGAGACAGCAGGAAGGAACAGCATGCACTTTAGGGAGGAGTTTTGTGAGATGCATACCACGCCCCTCCCCACCACCACCCTGGCCCTCATGGAGGGTCACTGCTTTTCTGCAGTATCAGATAGCATTACAAGCTCAGCAAGGGGCTTGAAATTCTATTCACGGTAGAACTGAGCCACAAGTACCCAGGAGAACAACGACTGCCTGAAACTGCAAAGAACACAGAGCAACTCCCTCCTAGCTCTATCTAAGCAGAGACAATGAGAGTTCCTCGGTTCAGATCTCACTATGGCACTCACTCAGGCAAGTGAACGTCTCAGCGCCTCAGTTTCTTCACCTATAAAATGGGCTCAATAATAGTACATGCATCATAAGCTTGATGAGGTTTTACCAAGCTTATGTATGTAAAATCTTCAGTAGAATAACATATCCTAAGAGCTCAGTAAGGTAGCCGTTATTATCAGTAACAAAATAACTGTTTAGGTATTATGTTAACTGTTGTACTACGAGATGAATCAGCAGCTTTTAGCAAAGGAATTGGTGTTGGAATTCTTAAACATCATTTATTTAATCACCAAGGTGTAGCCATGACTAAGAGATGACTAAGAAATGTGAGAAGATGAAACAAATTCTGTTCCATTCAACTCAGGAAGTTGTGACTTGTCATTCCTAATAATAAATTGATAGAGATAAATGGACCGATAGTAAATCATGAGGAAAGTAAACATATTTCCCCATCTGAAGTACTGACTGCAGTTTAAAAAAGTTGAGAAAAGAAAAGCCCATTCTGTCTCCCTTCAAAAGCCCCTGCTTCTGTGACAGAAGTCCACTGTGTCACCTCTAGGCATTTTCATTATTCAGCAGTTTTGGAAATGAGTGATTGATGTAATTAAAGTTATTGGTAAAGAAAGACTCAGTTACCATGGAACAGATGAGTCAGCAGAAAGTTTAAGTAATGAAATAATGTTCCAAAGAGTGATTCTTAGAATAAGCTCTTTTTTTCAATCTGGACATCTTAACTATTGCCGGTCAGCAAAAAGACGTGAAGTAGTGAAGAACTAGAGGGGCTTCTGTGGTAGCTTTGCAGTAAGGAATCCTCCTGCAATGCAGAAGAGGCCGGAAGCTCTGGGTTCACTCCCTGCACTGGGGAGATCCCCTGGAAGAGGACATGGAAACCCGCTCTAGGATTCTCCCCTGGAGAATCCCACGGACAGAGGAACCCGGTGGGCTACGGTCCATAGGGTCGCAAAGAGTTGGACCTGACTGAAGCGCCAGAGCCCATACGCACACACAGTTAAAAGCTGGAGAAAACATGGCACACGGTTTTTGAAATTCTCAGGTGAAGTCCTTTTCAGTCATAGGAAACCATATGTATTAAGTAATAGTGGTAAGTGCTCACATTTCTTAAGAGTCCACGTTCCTTGTGCTTTGGTGGGCTTTGCATCCCTTGACTCATTTAATCCTCATTATCTACCAGGAGTTTGAGCAGGCTCTGAGAGATGGTAATGGACAGGGAAGCCTGGCGTGCTGCAGTCCATGGGGTCGCAAAGAGTCAGACAGGACTGAGCGACTGCACTGAACTGAGTGATTCTTCAGCGCTCAGTCTTCTTTCTCTCTCATATCCACGCAGGACTCCTGGAAAACCATAGCTTTGACTACATGGAACTTTGTCGGCAAAGTGATGTCTCTGCTTTTTAATATGCTGCCTAGGTTTGTCAATTCGTATAGTTTTTATGGAAGCATAGCTGATGTACATTATGTCACAGGTATACAATATAGCGAGTCACAATTTTTAAAGGTTATTCTCCATTTATAGTTATAAAATATTGGGCATATTCCTGTGTTGTACAATATATCCTTGTAGCTTATTTTATACTTAATAGTTTGTACCTGTTACTCCTCTGCAGCCACATCACTCCTCCCTTCTTCCTTCTCCTCACTGGTAACCTCTAGTTTATTCTATCTGTGAATCTGCTTCTTTTTTGTTATATTCGCCAGTTTGTTGTATTTTTTAGATTCCACTTAGAAGTGATATCATCCAGCATTTGTCTTTCTCTGTCTGACTCATTTCACTTAATACCCTCCAAGTCCATCCATGCTGTTGCACATGGCAAAATTTCATTCTTTTTTTTTTTATGGACTGAATAGTATTCTATTGTCTATACAGAAATTAAGGAAACAAACATTGAGGAAACAATCCCATTTACCACTGCATCAAAAAGAACAGAATAACTAGGAATAAATTTAGTTTGGGACATTTTGAATTTGAGCTACTTGAACTCCTTCTGGTTGGAAATATAATCCAAGAAGTGGGATGAGTGGGTGACAGCAGAGGCTGGGGGCGGGGGCAGCCACTGGATAAAGGCCAGAAGGTCCCCGTGGGCACTAGGTCAAACCAAAAATCGCACACACAGTTAAAAGCTGGAGAAAACATGGCACACGGTTTTGAAATTCTCAGGTGAAGTCCTTTTCAGTCATAGGAAACCATATGTATTAAGTAATAGTGGTAAGTGCTCACATTTCTTAAGAGTCCACGTTCCTTGTGCTTTGGTGGGCTTTGCATCCCTTGACTCATTTAATCCTCATTATCTACCAGGAGTTTGAGCAGGCTCTGAGAGATGGTAATGGACAGGGAAGCCTGGCGTGCTGCAGTCCATGGGGTCGCAAAGAGTCAGACAGGACTGAGCGACTGCACTGAACTGAGTGATTCTTCAGCGCTCAGTCTTCTTTCTCTCTCATATCCACGCAGGACTCCTGGAAAACCATAGCTTTGACTACATGGAACTTTGTCGGCAAAGTGATGTCTCTGCTTTTTAATATGCTGCCTAGGTTTGTCAATTCGTATAGTTTTTATGGAAGCATAGCTGATGTACAGTATGTCACAGGTATACAATATAGCGAGTCACAATTTTTAAAGGTTATTCTCCATTTATAGTTATAAAATATTGGGCATATTCCTGTGTTGTACAATATATCCTTGTAGCTTATTTTATACTTAATAGTTTGTACCTGTTACTCCTCTGCAGCCACATCACTCCTCCCTTCTTCCTTCTCCTCACTGGTAACCTCTAGTTTATTCTATCTGTGAATCTGCTTCTTTTTTGTTATATTCGCCAGTTTGTTGTATTTTTTAGATTCCACTTAGAAGTGATATCATCCAGCATTTGTCTTTCTCTGTCTGACTCATTTCACTTAATACCCTCCAAGTCCATCCATGCTGTTGCACATGGCAAAATTTCATTCTTTTTTTTTTTATGGACTGAATAGTATTCTATTGTCTATACAGAAATTAAGGAAACAAATATTGAGGAAACAATCCCATTTACCACTGCATCAAAAAGAACAGAATAACTAGGAATAAATTTAGTTTGGGACATTTTGAATTTGAGCTACTTGAACTCCTTCTGGTTGGAAATATAATCCAAGAAGTGGGATGAGTGGGTGACAGCAGAGGCTGGGGGCGGGGGCAGCCACTGGATAAAGGCCAGAAGGTCCTCGCCCTAGGAGCAAAGAGAGGAGAAAGGGCAAGATGTCTGTTTGGGGTGGGGGCTTAACTTTGAGGGATACTATAGCTGCGAACCCAGTAGCCCTCTACTTTTTAGCATTAAATAAAGTTCCCATGTTTCTTTGTGGTCGGTTTTAGGAAGGAGAGGAGAGGCATGGGTACCTCGCACTTGTAAGCATCTGGAAAAGGGGGCACTGATGGAGCAGGAACCTCTCAAAGGGAGATGCATCCACATCCTCAGGCCCACCCATCCCCTCCCCAAACTCTGCTCAGAGCTGGAGTCTCCAACCCTCCTCTTTGGCCCTGCAGAAGGAATGGAGAGGGACTAGAGTCTTTCGTGGTGTCAAAGAGCATATTGGTTTTAGATCTTAGCCTCTTATACTCAAAGTGTGCACACTCAGTTATTAAGTCATGCCCAACTCTTTGAGACCCCAAGGACTGCAGCCAGCTGGGCTCCTCTGTCCATGGGATGTTCCAGGCAAGGATACTGGAGTGAGTTGCCATTTCCTCCTCCAGGGGATCTTCCCAACTCAAGGATCGTGTTTCCTGCACTGGCAGGAGGATTTTTTATTTATTTATTTATTTTTAAATTTTGGCCTCTTTTATTGGTCCTTCATTTATTTGTTTTCATCCATCTTAATTCTTTGGCCTGTGTGGACCTCTCATTGCAGTGGCCTCACATTGCAGAGCACCGGCTCTGAGCGCATGCGCTCCAGAGCGTGGGCTCCTAATTGGACGTACCGGTCCAGCTGCTCCATGGCATGTGGGATCTCCCCGGGCCAGGGATCGAACTGGCGCCCCTTGTACTTCAAGGCGTATTCTTTACCCACTGGACCACCAGGGAAGCCCAGGCAGGTGGATTCTTTACCACTACACCACCTGGGAAGCTCTTTACCCCCAAAGAATGACACAATATAAGAAAAAGGAGATTAAATGCCCTGAAGAACCAGTGGAATGGAGGGAACAAAAGCTTAGCAGGTTTGGTACGATCCTCCCATCTAGCTCCTACTTCTGCAGAAACACACCTGGACAAGATACGATCTGTTGGGGTGAGGGCCTTGGATAAAGGCCAGAAGGTCCCCGCCATAGGAGCAAAGAGAGGAGAAAGGGCAAGATGTCTGTTTGGGGTGGGGGCTTAACTTTGAGGGATACTATAGCTGCGAACCCAGTAGCCCTCTACTTTTTAGCATTAAATAAAGTTCCCATGTTTCTTTGTGGTCGGTTTTAGGAAGGAGAGGAGAGGCATGGGTACCTCGCACTTGTAAGCATCTGGAAAAGGGGGCACTGATGGAGCAGGAACCTCTCAAAGGGAGATGCATCCACATCCTCAGGCCCACCCATCCCCTCCCCAAACTCTGCTCAGAGCTGGAGTCTCCAACCCTCCTCTTTGGCCCTGCAGAAGGAATGGAGAGGGACTAGAGTCTTTCGTGGTGTCAAAGAGCATATTGGTTTTAGATCTTAGCCTCTTATACTCAAAGTGTGCACACTCAGTTATTAAGTCATGCCCAACTCTTTGAGACCCCAAGGACTGCAGCCAGCTGGGCTCCTCTGTCCATGGGATGTTCCAGGCAAGGATACTGGAGTGAGTTGCCATTTCCTCCTCCAGGGGATCTTCCCAACTCAAGGATCGTGTTTCCTGCACTGGCAGGAGGATTTTTTATTTATTTATTTATTTTTAAATTTTGGCCTCTTTTATTGGTCCTTCATTTATTTGTTTTCATCCATCTTAATTCTTTGGCCTGTGTGGGCCTCTCATTGCAGTGGCCTCACATTGCAGAGCACCGGCTCTGAGCGCATGCGCTCCAGAGCGTGGGCTCCTAATTGGACGTACCGGTCCAGCTGCTCCATGGCATGTGGGATCTCCCCGGGCCAGGGATCGAACTGGCGCCCCTTGTACTTCAAGGCGTATTCTTTACCCACTGGACCACCAGGGAAGCCCAGGCAGGTGGATTCTTTACCACTACACCACCTGGGAAGCTCTTTACCCCCAAAGAATGACACAATATAAGAAAAAGGAGATTAAATGCCCTGAAGAACCAGTGGAATGGAGGGAACAAAAGCTTAGCAGGTTTGGTACGATCCTCCCATCTAGCTCCTACTTCTGCAGAAACACACCTGGAGGTAACAATTGTGTTGCAAGGGATTCATTACGAAAGGGAAGTCAGGGAGCAGGGTGGTGACCAGAAGCAGGATTCCCTGGCCACTTTGTCACCAACCAGCTGCGTGATCTTGAGAAAATTGCTTTACCTCTCAGGGCCTCAGTTTCCATTTCTGTAAAATGAGCAGTTACTGTTTTTCCAAAGGGCGGTAAGCACATCTCTTAGAGAAGGAAATGGCAACTCACTCCAGTATTCTTACCCAGAAAATTCCATGGATGGAAAAGCCTGGTAAGCTTTTCTAGTCCATGGGGTCTCAAATATATATGTATTTGTGGTTTTTCTGATGGCTCAGTGATGAAGAATCTGCCTGCTATTCAGGAGACCCGGGTTCCATCCCTGGGTTGGGAAAATCCCCCTGAAGGAGGGCATGGACACTCATACCAGTTTTCTTGCCTGGAGAACTCCATGGATGGCAGAGCCTGGCAGGCTGCAGTCCATGGGGTCACACAGCGTCAGACACAACTGAAGTGACTAAGCAGTGAGCACATCTCCAGGAGGACACTAGATGGCCTTAGGAGAGATGAAAAAGATGCCTAGCAGACCCACACCATCATGGGCAAAGCAGAGAGACTGGGGTGGGAGAAATCATTGGAACAACCAGGGACCCTGAGAGATGCCAGTTGCCTTCTTGCCCAGGCAGCCAAGAACTTCACTTCATTAGTTGGGTTTGTGACTAACGTTATGAACTAACTATCATTACAACTAATCATTGTCTTCCACTGACGACAAGTGATTGTAGTTTTTTAGTGACGGGGATGGTATAAACGTTCCTTTCAATATAAGGAAGTGGTGACAAAGTTCCAAGGAAATTATTCTGTAAATAGCAGCTTCAAGAGGCAGAGGCAATGATGAGAATTGGGAGGGTGGAGCTCCAATGAGTAAGTTTCGGGGAACACTGAGCAAAGTAAGCATTCTTTCCTTGTAATTTTGAGTCCTAGAGAGCCTTTTCTGACATTCCTCAAACGTTTTCTAGAGCCTGAAAGGCATTTAGTAGATTCAAAGAAAACATTTAAAAGAAGGTAGGAAAGGAAAAAAAATCTGGAGAGAGAAAAAAAAATCTTCACCAACCAAAATAAACCAGGCCAACAATGTTCTACCATATTCGTCATGAGAGCAAAGAGGTGGTGTTTATTCCAAATGAGCCCTTTTCTCCAAGTCGGCACTCATCCAGTCTTTTATGTGATCCAAGAGAGTCAGTCCTCAGCTACCCAGGAACATGTTTGCACGTATGCATATTTAGAGAAAGAGCCACCTCTTACCATAGGGTTTAGTTTTAGATGCTGGATACAAATAGAAGGCAAACAACACCAACCAATCAGCCAAGCAACTGACAACAAAAAACCCTTGTGATTTGGATCTAAAAAAACAGACTTTCAGAAATGACAACTAGCTGGGAAGTCTGATGTCAAACTGTGTTAGCTGGGAAGGTGTCTGGGATGTTCTGGAATTGTGAGCCTATTTAGAATTTAGGGCTAACAGATGTCCTGCTCTGCTTGAAAGATGTTGAGATGCTGTTCCAAAGGGCCTGTGGGTTCCCTTGGGGACAAGGCCACTGATAGTGTTTACAGAAAACAAAACAAATCTCCTAGCTGAGGACCTTATATACAACACAGAGAGTTAAGAAAAGGATTGAAGGGTTGAGGCAGGGGTGGGGGACGGGGAGGGGTGGGAAGCAAAAATCTGTCAAGCTAAGGCATCAAAAAAAAAAAGAAGATGAAGAAGATGATGGAGAAAGAAATGGAAATCCACTCCAGTATTCTTGCCTGGAAAATCCTGTGGACAGAGGAGCCTGGCAGGCTAGAGTCCATGGGGTCACAGAAGAGTCAGACACGACTAAGTGACTAAAGAAGAACAAGTTTTTTTTTTTAAATTATTTATAATTTAAAAAAAAATTTTGTCCTCTTTTATTGTTTTTTTTTTTTTCATCCATCTTTATTCTTTGGCCTGTGTGGGCCTCCCATTGCAGTGGCCTCTCTCCAGAGCACTAGCTCTGGGCACATGCACTCCAGAGCGCTGGCTCGTAATTGGACACACCAGTCTGCCGAGGGATCTTCCCAGGCCAGGGATCGAACCGTTGCCCCTTGCACTGCAAGGCAGACTCTTTACCCACTAGACCACCAGGGAAGCCTTAGGACAAAATTTTTAAAAAAGAAGAAGAAATTCAAAATAAGTGCATGAAAGATCCATGACTGAAGAAGTCCTTATCCCCCGTTTAGATCTGTTTGCTAGGAGTTGCTCTGTACAATGATATGGGCAAAGGAACATTCAGTTTTTGGCTTGCATTATGTGAGATCATTGCAGGAGGGCAGGCAGTCACTTTCCAACAGGAGCCGTGAGCAAATCTTTTCAGATGGCAATTATTTAGGGAAGTAAACACTCCCTGACAGGAGCAGCAGTTCTGGTCCTTCCTTGCTCCTGAGTGTCTGGGAGAGATGACACACTCCTAGCTTTTCCCTCATCTGTACTTCACACACGGAGTCCTGAGGAGGCAGCCCATCCTCCAGCAGCGTTGGAGGAGGGCTAAGATGTTTCCCGGCCCAGCCTAAAAATATCTCCCTTGACAGCTTGTCACAGTGTCTGAGAATCCACCATTATAAATTCATTCCTCTCTGTTAAGGCATTTTGTTTCCAGGAGCTCTCGGTTAAAATACAGATATCGGTGAGATCTTAGCTTGGCTGAGACACAGGGAGAACAGAACACAGCCTAGGTGTTAGGAGACTCGGTTCTGCCTATAAACTCACTGGGGCTTCCCAGGTGGCGCTAGTGGTTAAAAAAAAAAAAAAAAAATCCACCTGCCAATGCAGATACAGAGAAGTGTTAGATCTCTGGGTCAGGAAGATCCCCTGGAAGAAGGCATGGCAAGCCACTCCAGTATCCTTGCCTGGAGAATTGCATGGACAGAGGACCCGGGTGGGCCGCAGTCCATGTACAAGGTAAGCAGGGCAGGTAAAGACCCTAAGCTGAGTTTATAAGTTTATGAGCTGCAGGTTTTGGGGTGAGACTAGGGGAAGTCGCTAAAAGGCCCTTGGGGAGACACTCCAAAAGACAGGAGCCTGTCGAGTCTTTATTGTTTTTTTCTCCATCTTTATCGGCCTGTGTGGGCCCCAGGGTCAAGCACTGCTCTCAGAGCTGGCTCGTAATTGGACACACCAGTCTGCCGAGGATCTTCCCAGGCCAGGATCGAACCGTTGCCCTTGCACTGCAAGGCAGACTCTTTACCCACTAGACCACCAGGGAAGCCTTAGGACAAAATTTTTAAAAAAGAAGAAGAAATTCAAAATAAGTGCATGAAAGATCCATGACTGAAGAAGTCCTTATCCCCCGTTTAGATCTGTTTGCTAGGAGTTGCTCTGTACAATGATATGGGCAAAGGAACATTCAGTTTTTGGCTTGCATTATGTGAGATCATTGCAGGAGGGCAGGCAGTCACTTTCCAACAGGAGCCGTGAGCAAATCTTTTCAGATGGCAATTATTTAGGGAAGTAAACACTCCCTGACAGGAGCAGCAGTTCTGGTCCTTCCTTGCTCCTGAGTGTCTGGGAGAGATGACACACTCCTAGCTTTTCCCTCATCTGTACTTCACACACGGAGTCCTGAGGAGGCAGCCCATCCTCCAGCAGCGTTGGAGGAGGGCTAAGATGTTTCCCGGCCCAGCCTAAAAATATCTCCCTTGACAGCTTGTCACAGTGTCTGAGAATCCACCATTATAAATTCATTCCTCTCTGTTAAGGCATTTTGTTTCCAGGAGCTCTCGGTTAAAATACAGATATCGGTGAGATCTTAGCTTGGCTGAGACACAGGGAGAACAGAACACAGCCTAGGTGTTAGGAGACTCGGTTCTGCCTATAAACTCACTGGGGCTTCCCAGGTGGCGCTAGTGGTTAAAAAAAAAAAAAAAAAAATCCACCTGCCAATGCAGATACAGAGAAGTGTTAGATCTCTGGGTCAGGAAGATCCCCTGGAAGAAGGCATGGCAAGCCACTCCAGTATCCTTGCCTGGAGAATTGCATGGACAGAGGACCCGGGTGGGCCGCAGTCCATGTACAAGGTAAGCAGGGCAGGTAAAGACCCTAAGCTGAGTTTATAAGTTTATGAGCTGCAGGTTTTGGGGTGAGACTAGGGGAAGTCGCTAAAAGGCCCTTGGGGAGACACTCCAAAAGACAGGAGCCTGTCGAGAAAGGGTGGGTTATGTGTGAATGAGAGCAGTGACCTGTCCAGGGGGTTAAAGTGAAATTCAATTCTGCCCCTGCAGGGGATCCCAAAGCAGGTCCAGTCAGCTTCCCAAAGTCAACTGTGATCAGAGCTGCCTTTTCAGGCTCCCCAGTGTCCCCCTCAATCAAGCCCCAGAGAGTGGTGCACAGAAGCCAGAGAGGTAGGGAAGGGGAAGATGCTTAAAGAACATCAGCCATGCCCGCAGGATTCTCCCCAAGTCAGAACCCAAAGCATCCGTCTCCCTCCTTTCCTTGCGTGCCCCCAGGCTTTGGCTAGCATCTCCAGGGAAGTGAGGTTCTAGAGAGTATGACCATAGTAACTGTATTGAAGGATGACCACATGCCACCCACTGGAATCCTCCCAAAACAGGTGGCACAGGCCGTGGTACAGGTGAGGCCATTGTGGTTCAGAGGGGCTGTTTGATCTGCTCAGGGCTGCACAGCTTAGTAAAGTGCAGAAGTAGGAATGAGTCACCAAGGCTCACGGGCCAAACCAGTAAGCTATAATGCCTCTGGACGTCAGCCTAGTCTCCATCTCCGTGCCGCCTGGGGTGCCCTAGTGACTCTCAGGTTCTGGCTTCCAGGATGCTGAAGGGGTGCAGTCCACTCCTAAGCCTGCTGCCACAGGAGTGCCTGCCTCCCCCCAGGCTGGAGCCCCCCGCCTGCAGGGGAGATAGTGGCATGGCTGGAGCCTGTGCCCCCGCTCCGAGGCTGATCCGCAGAAAGTGACGAAGGCCAAGAAAAAGCATCCAGGGCCAGGGCGAGGTGCAAGGGAAATCAGTGGCAGGGACTGAACCCCCACCCCCTAGCCCCAGGCTAAACCCCAGCTGTGTTGAGCGCCTCCGCCAGGCCGCCTGGGCGAACCAGAGCTCTCCAGCTCTTGTTTGATGAGCAGCGGCCAATAAATTCATTAATCATCATTTTATGCCTCATCAAACCCCCTCCAAGCCCCTCCATGGGAGTTACACAAATTAGCCCCTGAAAAGACAGTAATTTCAGTTTAGCGAGGTAAGTGCTTTCTGATGGGCTCCGGGGGAATAGGGATGAGGCCCTTGGGAGACACTCCAAAAGACAGGAGCCTGTCGAGAAAGGGTGGGTTATGTGTGAATGAGAGCAGTGACCTGTCCAGGGGGTTAAAGTGAAATTCAATTCTGCCCCTGCAGGGGATCCCAAAGCAGGTCCAGTCAGCTTCCCAAAGTCAACTGTGATCAGAGCTGCCTTTTCAGGCTCCCCAGTGTCCCCCTCAATCAAGCCCCAGAGAGTGGTGCACAGAAGCCAGAGAGGTAGGGAAGGGGAAGATGCTTAAAGAACATCAGCCATGCCCGCAGGATTCTCCCCAAGTCAGAACCCAAAGCATCCGTCTCCCTCCTTTCCTTGCGTGCCCCCAGGCTTTGGCTAGCATCTCCAGGGAAGTGAGGTCCTAGAGAGTATGACCATAGTAACTGTATTGAAGGATGACCACATGCCACCCACTGGAATCCTCCCAAAACAGGTGGCACAGGCCGTGGTACAGGTGAGGCCATTGTGGTTCAGAGGGGCTGTTTGATCTGCTCAGGGCTGCACAGCTTAGTAAAGTGCAGAAGTAGGAATGAGTCACCAAGGCTCACGGGCCAAACCAGTAAGCTATAATGCCTCTGGACGTCAGCCTAGTCTCCATCTCCGTGCCGCCTGGGGTGCCCTAGTGACTCTCAGGTTCTGGCTTCCAGGATGCTGAAGGGGTGCAGTCCACTCCTAAGCCTGCTGCCACAGGAGTGCCTGCCTCCCCCCAGGCTGGAGCCCCCCGCCTGCAGGGGAGATAGTGGCATGGCTGGAGCCTGTGCCCCCGCTCCGAGGCTGATCCGCAGAAAGTGACGAAGGCCAAGAAAAAGCATCCAGGGCCAGGGCGAGGTGCAAGGGAAATCAGTGGCAGGGACTGAACCCCCACCCCCTAGCCCCAGGCTAAACCCCAGCTGTGTTGAGCGCCTCCGCCAGGCCGCCTGGGCGAACCAGAGCTCTCCAGCTCTTGTTTGATGAGCAGCGGCCAATAAATTCATTAATCATCATTTTATGCCTCATCAAACCCCCTCCAAGCCCCTCCATGGGAGTTACACAAATTAGCCCCTGAAAAGACAGTAATTTCAGTTTAGCGAGGTAAGTGCTTTCTGATGGGCTCCGCGCACACAGCTCTCCTGACAAGCCAATCCATCAGCGCATTGGGGACCGGGCTTAGCTGGGGCCGCCTGGACCAGCCGGCCCTCACCCGGCCCAGCCCGGGCCTGCCTAGCCTCTCAAGGCTACCTGGCGAGTGTCTGCGTCCAGGGCGCCGTCTTCCCCGGCTCTTTTGCGCCCATCCTCCGCAGTCTATGTCAGCCAGCCTCTTGCCTCACCCACCCTGACCCGCCCCTCAACCCTTCTCAACAGAGAAGAAACTGTTAGAGGACCGAGGCCCAAAATTGGATAACGACCTTCTCCAGGGTGAAGGTCACGGAGGCACCGATGCTGAACTTCTAAACTCTCGCCCCGGGGGGAGGGGAGAACCAGGCAGTCCTGGAGATCGGGGTTCTGCAGCCCTTTGAAACTATGGAAGGGCTGTGCATATTGCAGACAGACATTATTGGGGGGAGCGTGTGTCTATGGCCATCTTGAAACAAACCCCAGGATCCAAAAGAGGGCCATCTGAGAACGGAGAAGAGAGTCTTGGCATCTAAATGGCGGCTCCACGGGACCCCGGTGGCTCGAGGTGGGGGACGCACCTGGCATCTTTCGTGGACTCCGCGTCTTTCTTTCTGAAACCCCCAAGTGGGGTGAAAGACGATGCCTGGGAAGGGGATCAAGAAAGGATTTTCCATCGAATGGGGCCTGAGCAGTCGGACTCCAATATAGGGAGTTGGGTATGAAAGGAGAGGGGAAAACCAGCAGACCATTGCAGCGAGAGGTTGGGTATTTGCAAGCGCGAAACCAACTCTGCGCGCTCTCCCTTTCCGGTCCTAGTGCACCGAAGGTCCCAAGGCGATCCTACCCGGCAGGCATGGCCTTTGCAAAGCGGACGGGCAAGGAACCGCCGCCTAAGCCGAGCAGACCAACAGACCAGCGCGCTGCGGCCGTCCGCGAAGAGCTCTAGCGCCCAGCGTCGCGCCCCTCCTTCATTAGCTTCCCCTCCACGCGGCGCTGCATAATCATCATTTTATGCCTCATAAACCCTCCAAGCCCCTCCATGGGAGTTACACAAATTAGCCCCTGAAAAGACAGTAATTTCAGTTTAGCGAGGTAAGTGCTTTCTGATGGGCTCCGCACAGCTCTCCTGACAAGCCAATCCATCAGCGCATTGGGGACCGGGCTTAGCTGGGGCCGCCTGGACCAGCCGGCCCTCACCCGGCCCAGCCCGGGCCTGCCTAGCCTCTCAAGGCTACCTGGCGAGTGTCTGCGTCCAGGGCGCCGTCTTCCCCGGCTCTTTTGCGCCCATTCTCCGCAGTCTATGTCAGCCAGCCTCTTGCCTCACCCACCCTGACCCGCCCCTCAACCCTTCTCAACAGAGAAGAAACTGTTAGAGGACCGAGGCCCAAAATTGGATAACGACCTTCTCCAGGGTGAAGGTCACGGAGGCACCGATGCTGAACTTCTAAACTCTCGCCCCGGGGGGAGGGGAGAACCAGGCAGTCCTGGAGATCGGGGTTCTGCAGCCCTTTGAAACTATGGAAGGGCTGTGCATATTGCAGACAGACATTATTGGGGGGAGCGTGTGTCTATGGCCATCTTGAAACAAACCCCAGGATCCAAAAGAGGGCCATCTGAGAACGGAGAAGAGAGTCTTGGCATCTAAATGGCGGCTCCACGGGACCCCGGTGGCTCGAGGTGGGGGACGCACCTGGCATCTTTCGTGGACTCCGCGTCTTTCTTTCTGAAACCCCCAAGTGGGGTGAAAGACGATGCCTGGGAAGGGGATCAAGAAAGGATTTTCCATCGAATGGGGCCTGAGCAGTCGGACTCCAATATAGGGAGTTGGGTATGAAAGGAGAGGGGGAAAAAACCAGCAGACCATTGCAGCGAGAGGTTGGGTATTTGCAAGCGCGAAACCAACTCTGCGCGCTCTCCCTTTCCGGTCCTAGTGCACCGAAGGTCCCAAGGCGATCCTACCCGGCAGGCATGGCCTTTGCAAAGCGGACGGGCAAGGAACCGCCGCCTAAGCCGAGCAGACCAACAGACCAGCGCGCTGCGGCCGTCCGCGAAGAGCTCTAGCGCCCAGCGTCGCGCCCCTCCTTCATTAGCTTCCCCTCCACGCGGCGCTGCATGCCTCGGAAAATAAGTTAGCAAACGGGGAGCCGTTTATCTCTTTTATCTTGGGGCCTGATCCAATTAAATAAGTGCACATTTACATTTGCATCCATCAGGCGGGAGCGCTGAGAGCCCAGGGTTTGCTCGGAGCAAATAAAAGCAGATTTCACTGGGAAAAGTGGCGCCTGGGAGCGCCGGGCTCGTCCGGGCGCCGGAAACGAGCGCGGCCGGGAGGGCGGCCTTGTGGACCCAGGGTTGGGGCGTGAGTTCGATCGGAGGCCGGAGATCCCCAACAGGCCCAGCGGCTCCGCCAGCGCGGGGTGTTCCGCGGGAGCTGCCGCCTGGCCCCCTGAGGCGATCCTGTTAGGCCACAACCTGGGCCCCGCCTGGTGCCTGGGATCCAAGTCGCATTTAGAGCGAAAACGAAAAGGAGATCAGCTCTGGCCTGGTCCAAAAGGCAGACCCGCAGGGAGGCTCTAGGGACAGTCCGGCAGCTCTTGCCAGTTTAAGGGGAAGAGCAGGGGACAAGATCCCGGTCGGCCCGATTTCCCTCCTCTTCGGTGGCCGAGTGGCAAGGCACGGAATGCGAAGAGCCAGGCCAAGGGTGCGCCTCCCGTTGTTCCCAAACGTCCTGGCCCCGGGGGAGACCAGTGGAGACCACCGGTTAACTTCCGAAGGGGTCGAGAGGATGTCCAGGTGAGCACCTCCTGCGTTGCCAGGCCGACCTGATTAAAGATGCGCTCCAAATAGGGTTGGAAGAACTTGAGAATAGTTTTAGTTTTCCTTTTCCTAAAAATGTCCAAGCCACAGGCCAAGAGATAGAAACAATCTCTGGGGGCGCGGTCGCGCGGCAGACCCCCGACATGCCAAACGGCAAATTAAACCTGCGCGGAGCCCCAGAGGCCCGGCGAGGAGAGCCTCGCAGAAACGGCCTGCGTGCCCCTAAAGCGGAGCGGGAGCACCCGCAAAACCGGAGCCGGGAGGCGGCGGCCCCCGCCCGCAGGCTGCTCCCACCAACAGGCCGGTGACTCCATTGCCTGCCGCTTGTTTTTAAAGACGGTGCACAAACCTGGGCATGAATCTACGGGGTTAATACTCGGCTAGTCGCAGGCCCTCCTTTCTGAGTCCCCAGTGTGGAGTGGGTCCTGGGTCGCAGGCCGAAGCGAGTGGGACGGCGGGGCGGCTTACATCGGACCCTTCTGGGGTCCAGACCCACGGCCCCGCGGTAGGCGCGAGCAGAGCCTGGGGTCGCCCAACTCCGTCTCTCCGCGAGCGCAGGGCGCCCGGGGACCGGTAGGCGGCGCCCTTCCCAAGCGGCGTCCGCCTCCGGCTCCCTCTTGGGAGCGCCATCGCATTCCTTTCACTTCGGGCGTTTTGCAAGGCGCTATTTTGTGTCTCTGCCGGGTTGGCAGCTCTTGGTAGGCGGGACAGGTGGGCTGGTAGGCACGACCTGTCTTGAAACTGCATGCACGACCCCCCGCCCCCAGGCTCGCGTCTCCAAGAGCTGCGGACTTCTCGGGGAATGAGAGGCCCCGAGGGGCTTGCAAACCAGGAGGCCTCGAGGAAGGCGCCTCACCCTGGCCGGGGAAACGCCAGTTAGGGCCCTGACCCCAGGATCCGAGGAGTGTGGGGGCGGAAAGGACCCTTTCTGCAGCCTCACCCCTGTGAGCCCTAGGGGACTGACTGGGCTGTTGGTTCCTAACCCCACATATCCCAAAAGCTGATTCGGCCCCGCACAGAGGGATAAACGGGTGAAGCCCACCCAACCTGTCCCCGGTTTGGTGCTGCCTCGGTAGGGGTGGGGGGACTGACTGCAAGGACCCCACTCATGACCTCTGTGGCGAGGGATTCAGCGACTCCTAGTCCTCCTTAGCGCCAGGCTAGCCTTTGCTTGGGGACTGGAATCAAGCGCAGGCGACAAATGCTACGCAACCCCAGCACCGAGATGTCTTAGGCGCTGCTTCGCATCGCTGCTTCTGCGCCCCAGTTCGAGCCTGCAGAACAAACCCCTGGCACAAGCCGGAAAGTTTCCCCGCAGCAACCCTTGCAAAGAGCATCGCCTTCAACACGGCCCAAGATGCGCCACGCGAAGGCTCAGTGACTCGAGGAGGGCCTTGGGACCTTACAGACACGCAACAACCTCTAGGATTAAACGCGGGAGACATTTCTTAACCGCACATACCTCGATCCGCCCGGCAGGCCGCCCCCAAACTGAAAAGTCTCTAGACACCAGAAAAACCACTGACCAGCGAACCCCAGCTCTGCAAAGGAGAAAACCCTAAATTTAATTTGGGGCTTGCACTTAGGGCAACGTACGCAAAGAAAACCTTAGACCCTAGAGGCCAAGGGCAGGAGGGATGCGGGCAGGGGACAGCGATTTGGGCGCCAGCCTTCCAGCCTCTGGCGGTTTTGCTACCCAGTCGTGAGGCGACTCGTGCAAGCCCCTCGTTGGGGAGAAACGCCGCGGGCTTCCCGGTGCGCGGTTCTCGTTCCCAGGCAGCCCCCGCGGGCATTCGGCTCAGCCCCGAGTCTCGGCAATCAGACCCGGGAGGCCCGCGCCGCGTCATTTGCATATTCCCGGGAACACAAGGAGGCCTGTAATTTTCTTTTTAAAATCGCCGGGCAGGGTTTAGGACCAGTGCTTCCAAATCCCGCAGAGTTGATGTCGTCCTTAAACTCTCTCTTAAGAGAAGGGGACTGGCCTATTCTTCTGACTTTTTTAGAAGAGGGGGTGACTCCTGGGGTTGCATATTCAACAGGGGGGAAAAAGCTGATTGTGAACCAGGCTGTGGTGGGGGAGGTTGGAGCGCGGGGGGTAGGGTAAGTCATCTCTGGAATTCAATTGTTTAAAAAAATCATTTATAATTAACGGGACAAAATAAAATACGATCGCCTCATGCATATTTAATCATTCACACTTCCAGCTTGGAAACCATTTTCCTGCGTGAATTTTCTCACTAATTTAGACTCTGAAGTCGACTGCTCTTCACGAAAACCTCTGGACAATGCTGCTTTCAAACTTGTTTCAATTCGGATAAGCTAAAGGAGCCCCGTTGCAGGTTTCAAGAAGAGAAAAAAAGGTAGCATAAGTAAAAGCTCCGGTGAAAGTTTGGACCGTGTTTAAAAAAGCAAGTAGGGTTAAAGTAGTCTTGAGTAGAAATGCAAATATGTGCGTTTTGATTTAGCCTAATTAGGCTCAGTGACTCGAGGAGGGCCTTGGGACCTTACAGACACGCAACAACCTCTAGGATTAAACGCGGGAGACATTTCTTAACCGCACATACCTCGATCCGCCCGGCAGGCCGCCCCCAAACTGAAAAGTCTCTAGACACCAGAAAAACCACTGACCAGCGAACCCCAGCTCTGCAAAGGAGAAAACCCTAAATTTAATTTGGGGCTTGCACTTAGGGCAACGTACGCAAAGAAAACCTTAGACCCTAGAGGCCAAGGGCAGGAGGGATGCGGGCAGGGGACAGCGATTTGGGCGCCAGCCTTCCAGCCTCTGGCGGTTTTGCTACCCAGTCGTGAGGCGACTCGTGCAAGCCCCTCGTTGGGGAGAAACGCCGCGGGCTTCCCGGTGCGCGGTTCTCGTTCCCAGGCAGCCCCCGCGGGCATTCGGCTCAGCCCCGAGTCTCGGCAATCAGACCCGGGAGGCCCGCGCCGCGTCATTTGCATATTCCCGGGAACACAAGGAGGCCTGTAATTTTCTTTTTAAAATCGCCGGGCAGGGTTTAGGACCAGTGCTTCCAAATCCCGCAGAGTTGATGTCGTCCTTAAACTCTCTCTTAAGAGAAGGGGACTGGCCTATTCTTCTGACTTTTTTAGAAGAGGGGGTGACTCCTGGGGTTGCATATTCAACAGGGGGGAAAAAGCTGATTGTGAACCAGGCTGTGGTGGGGGGGGGGGGGGGGTGGAGCGCGGGGGGTAGGGTAAGTCATCTCTGGAATTCAATTGTTTAAAAAAATCATTTATAATTAACGGGACAAAATAAAATACGATCGCCTCATGCATATTTAATCATTCACACTTCCAGCTTGGAAACCATTTTCCCTGCGTGAATTTTCTCACTAATTTAGACTCTGAAGTCGACTGCTCTTCACGAAAACCTCTGGACAATGCTGCTTTCAAACTTGTTTCAATTCGGATAAGCTAAAGGAGCCCCGTTGCAGGTTTCAAGAAGAGAAAAAAAGGTAGCATAAGTAAAAGCTCCGGTGAAAGTTTGGACCGTGTTTTTAAAAAAAGCAAGTAGGGTTAAAGTAGTCTTGAGTAGAAATGCAAATATGTGCGTTTTGATTTAGCCTAATTAAACTGGTGTTATGTGCAAACACATTCTCTCTACACTCAGGCGTGGGCTTAATAGAGCAAATTAATTCCCCTCGCTGGGGTATGTTTTTGCTGTAAAGCCTCCCCTCCCCCGACCACTGAAAATTTCCCACGAAATTCCACATGTCCCCGATTCTCCGTCTCCAGTGCAAAATGGAGCCTGGAGCACCCACAAGCGCGGGCGGGCCTCGGGCGCAGAGCGGGATCTCTTCCTCGTTTGGGACTGAGACCCGACCTGACTTCGTTTCGAGATACACTGTGCGGGATTCAGCGGGGGTGGAACCTCAGAAATACTTTTGTAGCTACTAGGACTCTTGAATCCGAGATGGGCAAAGTGCTAAGGTGACGACAATCCTGATCAAGGCCACAACGGCCTCATTATCTAGGCACATGTCCTCGAACTGCTGACTGCCCCTCGTCCAAAAACGGGTCCGCAGGGGAATTGGGGCGGGTGTCTTCTGGTCTCTCCGGGGTTCCCTCTTGCTTCCCCCAAGCGCCCGTGGCGCTCCCTCCCCCACTTCCGCCCACTCTCCCTCCAATCTCCGACTCTGCAAAGTGCTGGCTTGTAATTCAGGACAAGTGTGACACCTACCTGTGAGAGGGGGGAACCGTTCCCTCCTCGCCGGCCCCGCGGCCCCAACCCGGCGACGGCGCGGGAAACTGACCCGGCCGCCTCCCACTCGCACGGTCGCGGATGGAACATTTGCTAATTTAATCAAATCCAGCGAAGAGATCAATGCCCAATTTCGAAGGGGTAGAGACGGCGGTGACTTGGGAAAGCCTCCTCCTTGGCATCCCCCAACGCTTCCCGCCCCGCATTAGCCCAGAGCACCTTTGAAATAGTAATAAGGGCTAAATCCGGCATAAAATCGAACTCATTAGCAAAGTTCACCAGCTGATTGCTTTGCATAAAACACGACACTGATTGGAAGTAATTAGGTTAAGCGATGGTGCTCGGGTGGTGCGTGGAGCCCCGTTGCAGGTTTCAAGAAGAGAAAAAGGTAGCATAAGTAAAAGCTCCGGTGAAAGTTTGGACCGTGTTTTAAAAAGCAAGTAGGGCTAAAGTAGTCTTGAGTAGAAATGCAAATATGTGCGTTTTGATTTAGCCTAATTAAACTGGTGTTATGTGCAAACACATTCTCTCTACACTCAGGCGTGGGCTTAATAGAGCAAATTAATTCCCCTCGCTGGGGTATGTTTTTGCTGTAAAGCCTCCCCTCCCCCGACCACTGAAAATTTCCCACGAAATTCCACATGTCCCCGATTCTCCGTCTCCAGTGCAAAATGGAGCCTGGAGCACCCACAAGCGCGGGCGGGCCTCGGGCGCAGAGCGGATCTCTTCCTCGTTTGGGACTGAGACCCGACCTGACTTCGTTTCGAGATACACTGTGCGGGATTCAGCGGGGGTGGAACCTCAGAAATACTTTTGTAGCTACTAGGACTCTTGAATCCGAGATGGGCAAAGTGCTAAGGTGACGACAATCCTGATCAAGGCCACAACGGCCTCATTATCTAGGCACATGTCCTCGAACTGCTGACTGCCCCTCGTCCAAAAACGGGTCCGCAGGGGAATTGGGGCGGGTGTCTTCTGGTCTCTCCGGGGTTCCCTCTTGCTTCCCCCAAGCGCCCGTGGCGCTCCCTCCCCCACTTCCGCCCACTCTCCCTCCAATCTCCGACTCTGCAAAGTGCTGGCTTGTAATTCAGGACAAGTGTGACACCTACCTGTGAGAGGGGGGAACCGTTCCCTCCTCGCCGGCCCCGCGGCCCCAACCCGGCGACGGCGCGGGAAACTGACCCGGCCGCCTCCCACTCGCACGGTCGCGGATGGAACATTTGCTAATTTAATCAAATCCAGCGAAGAGATCAATGCCCAATTTCGAAGGGGTAGAGACGGCGGTGACTTGGGAAAGCCTCCTCCTTGGCATCCCCCAACGCTTCCCGCCCCGCATTAGCCCAGAGCACCTTTGAAATAGTAATAAGGGCTAAATCCGGCATAAAATCGAACTCATTAGCAAAGTTCACCAGCTGATTGCTTTGCATAAAACACGACACTGATTGGAAGTAATTAGGTTAAGCGATGGTGCTCGGGTGGTGCGTGTCTCTAACTGGCTTTACCATCTCTTCTCCCTTCTGGGCACACACTTGCGTCTCTCTCCTTCCTCCTCCAGGGTCCAATCTACCCCTCCACCTCACCCCAGCAGCCCGCATCTGGGATCCAAATCTGCATTCCGGGAAGGGCCAGGTTCCCTGGAGCTTGAAGCCTAATTATGGTTTCCCGCTGGCAAACTGGGTTCGCTGGAACCTTTCATTCCCCACTTAGGAAAAAAAAAGTTGCAGTTTGCACCTTTTGTCCAGGGCAATGGACAGTTTATTGAGGCTTCTAAAAAGTAATCAGTGGCTCTGATTCTGTTAAAATCTCTTTTAATTAAATATTTTGCATTTTACAAAGGCGGCTGCAGTTTCTTGTACTTTTTTAAATCTAAGAGTATAACCTGTTTCCTTTCTGTAATAATACTTTTGCTCATACCCAGAAAAATCAATAGGTGTAAAAAATTAAATTAAACTTGTATTTTTAAACTATGAAACAGTTTGGGGGGAAACACAAATGTATATATTTATATTACAAAAAAAAACATTAAATGCCTGTACAGGTGTCTTAATTTCATAATTTACTTCAAAGATATTGAGTTATCAATTTAAATACAAAAATGCTACATTAAATATACAGAATAAGATTTAATACAAATCCTTTTTTAATTTTTTTCTTTTCAGTTGGTTAAGACATTTCTATGTGTGTGTGTGTGTGTGTGTGTGTGTGTGTGTGTGTGGAGATGTTTACATTTTTATGTCATTCATCTCCATGAACTATAAACTTTTTAGTAGGAGGGGTAGTTTTGTTTTTCTCTCATGTTGATGGAAAAATAACTGCCAAGGCCATGTTTCTTTTTTAATAAATTAGGAAAGTCCGGGACCGACGCAGCCCGCGTTAAATGTCGGACATACCTTTCTTCAGTTCATAGGGAGAGTCTTTGCACAGGTCTAGCTGGGACTGGCTCCGCAACATTTTCGGGTCTTTAGCCAAAGCGTCCGCTCGGTTCAACACGGTCTGGTTTAATCCATTGAAATGAGAGCCCGGGCCCGTGGTGGGGCCTGGCCCGGGCCCTGGGTGGCCGTGAAGGTGTCCGAAGGAGCCATAGTTCGTGTAGCCCGGATAGAAGGGCGCCGTGTAGTAGAGAGGCCGGGACAGCACCGTCCCGCCCGGGAAGGGGCACTGCGCCGCCGAGGGCGAGCGGGAAGGCGCCGGGGCGGGCGACGCGCGGCTGCCTCCCAGGGCTTGCCCGGCTGCGGGCCCGGGGCACGGGGGGCACGGAGAGCCCTCGCTCCCGCCGCCCCCGTCCTTGACCTTGTCCGAAGAGGTGGCGATCTCTGCCAGAGACCACAGTTTGGGCTTGGCGAGCACCGCCGGCGGCGGCGGCGGCGGCGAGTGGATGACCGAGGGCCCTCCGGGACCGGGGGGCAGCTCTCCTGCGGCTGGGTGCGGGCCCGGAGCCGGCGCGCCCGAGGGGTAATGGGGGGCTGGGTCCTCGGCCAGCCGCGCGGCCGCGGCCCCAGCCGGGGAGGGCCCGCCGGCGCGGGGGGGCCCGGGCAGCGCGTCGAGGCGGCCCTCGGGTGGCGGCTCCTTAAAATCCGAGTCGCTGAGGCTGCCCTCCGTCTCTTTGCCGGCAGGGGTGGGCGGCCCCTGCAGCCGTTCGCAGCCCGAAGCCGCCTTCTGCTCTGCTCCTCCTGCGGGTGAAACCCAGGCGGTCAGGGGCACGGAGGCCCACGCAGCGGGGCCCAGGTCCCCGCCCGAGAAGGCAAAGACCCGTGTCCCCAGCCTCCAGGCCTTGCGCGCCCCCTCTCCAGCACCCCCTCTTTTGCTCAGCGAACCCTGTCCCGGTCCACCCACCTGCTTCGGGGCCCTCGGGGTCGCCCTTGTCCTCAGGCTTCTGGGGCTCCTCCTCGTCGTTCTTCTCCAGGTCGATGTTCTCCTCTTCCTCCTCGTCCTCGCTGCGGTTCCGAGGGGTCCACGTCATCTTGTTCTCCTTCTTGAGGCGCCGGCGTGCGTTGGCGAACCAGGTGGACACCTGGGTGAGGGTCATCTTGGTGATGATGGCCAGCATGATCTTCTCGCCCTTGGTGGGGTAGGGATTCTTGCGGTGCTCGTTGAGCCAGGCCTTGAGCGTAGCAGTGGCGTCTCGCGTGGCGTTCTTTCGGTACGCGGGGTCCCCGTATGGGTACGAGCCCAGGGGCGCCGCGTACGGGTGGTACCCCAAGGAGCCTGCCATGCCTGGAGTATGGTCGTAGGGAGAGCCCTGTAGAGAACGGGCAGAGAGAACGTGAGAGGGGGCCATGGTCCCCAGTGCCACCTGGGCCACCAAAGCACACTTTCCCTGCGCCCAGGGGTCCTCCGGGCTGCGAGGCCCGCACTCCGGGCTTCCCCTGGGGTTGGGCTGGAGGGCTCAGACCCTGGGGAAACCCTTCTTCCTCCTTAGGAGGAAGCGGGGGGCGCCAACCCCCGAGTCCTTAGAGGCGCTGGGAGCCTTCTTGGCTTCCCTGGCACCTGGTAGGCCCCCCTCTGGCTGAGCACGTCCTGCCCCCGGTGCGCAGATCCGGCCACCGCGGCCAGGCCCTCTACCCAGGAGGGCCCGCCGGCGCGGGGCCCGGGCAGCGCGTCGAGGCGGCCCTCGGGTGGCGGCTCCTTAAAATCCGAGTCGCTGAGGCTGCCCTCCGTCTCTTTGCCGGCAGCGGTGGGCGGCCCCTGCAGCCGTTCGCAGCCCGAAGCCGCCTTCTGCTCTGCTCCTCCTGCGGGTGAAACCCAGGCGGTCAGGGGCACGGAGGCCCACGCAGCGGGGCCCAGGTCCCCGCCCGAGAAGGCAAAGACCCGTGTCCCCAGCCTCCAGGCCTTGCGCGCCCCCTCTCCAGCACCCCCTCTTTTGCTCAGCGAACCCTGTCCCGGTCCACCCACCTGCTTCGGGGCCCTCGGGTCGCCCTTGTCCTCAGGCTTCTGGGGCTCCTCCTCGTCGTTCTTCTCCAGGTCGATGTTCTCCTCTTCCTCCTCGTCCTCGCTGCGGTTCCGAGGGGTCCACGTCATCTTGTTCTCCTTCTTGAGGCGCCGGCGTGCGTTGGCGAACCAGGTGGACACCTGGGTGAGGGTCATCTTGGTGATGATGGCCAGCATGATCTTCTCGCCCTTGGTGGGGTAGGGATTCTTGCGGTGCTCGTTGAGCCAGGCCTTGAGCGTAGCAGTGGCGTCTCGCGTGGCGTTCTTTCGGTACGCGGGGTCCCCGTATGGGTACGAGCCCAGGGGCGCCGCGTACGGGTGGTACCCCAAGGAGCCTGCCATGCCTGGAGTATGGTCGTAGGGAGAGCCCTGTAGAGAACGGGCAGAGAGAACGTGAGAGGGGGCCATGGTCCCCAGTGCCACCTGGGCCACCAAAGCACACTTTCCCTGCGCCCAGGGGTCCTCCGGGCTGCGAGGCCCGCACTCCGGGCTTCCCCTGGGGTTGGGCTGGAGGGCTCAGACCCTGGGGAAACCCTTCTTCCTCCTTAGGAGGAAGCGGGGGGCGCCAACCCCCGAGTCCTTAGAGGCGCTGGGAGCCTTCTTGGCTTCCCTGGCACCTGGTAGGCCCCCCTCTGGCTGAGCACGTCCTGCCCCCGGTGCGCAGATCCGGCCACCGCGGCCAGGCCCTCTACCCAGAGAGAGGCCCAGGCAGCGGCGGCGACTCTGCGCGCCGCGCCCGAGTGGCTGCGCGATAGTAACAAGGGTGGTGAGCAAAGGAAGTCAAGGAATCTTTTTTTTCCCCCGCAGAGAAAGGCAAACGAGAAGCCAAGCCTTGCCCCCGCACTCCCACCACGCTAAAAGTGTTACCCCAAACCGAAGCCGCGGCGCTTTTCCACACAGTGCACCCGGCCGAAAAATCCCGGATGCACCGCAGCTCGCCCGACTTTTCAGAAATTTAATACCTCCAAATCGGATTGCGAGGATAGGATTACGGATTTGCAACATTTTGGAGGACTAATTAAAGGCGAGGCCAAACACATTGACACAGACCTAGCACGCTTCTGTGCAGATCCGGGGTCTATTTCTTTTGAACTACTTTTCGCCAAAGGGCAAAATCCCCCCCAAAATGAAATAAAGTAAAACGTGCAGGGTGGCCTAGAGCTCACGTATGAACCAAATGTTGCTCTTTAATTGAAGCGACCTCTTCCTCCCCTCCGCTCCCCCAACCACAAAAAATCTTCCGCCAAGTTAGCGATCCGGGCAAGACGCGCCAGTCCTCCCCGAACAACCGAACCCAGGCCCGAGCGAAGCCGAGGGAGACAACCGCCCCAAATTCGCAGGGGCCGCGAGGCTCGGCGGGGCGGTCCGCGTGAGGCCGAGGCCCGTGTCCCCGCTGCCCCGCCCGCCCCGCGCGGCCCCGCTGCCCGCGCCCGCCCAGAGCCTGCCATGCCTGGAGTATGGTCGTAGGAGAGCCCTGTAGAGAACGGGCAGAGAGAACGTGAGAGGGGGCCATGGTCCCCAGTGCCACCTGGGCCACCAAAGCACACTTTCCCTGCGCCCAGGGGTCCTCCGGGCTGCGAGGCCCGCACTCCGGGCTTCCCCTGGGGTTGGGCTGGAGGGCTCAGACCCTGGGGAAACCCTTCTTCCTCCTTAGGAGGAAGCGGGGGGCGCCAACCCCCGAGTCCTTAGAGGCGCTGGGAGCCTTCTTGGCTTCCCTGGCACCTGGTAGGCCCCCCTCTGGCTGAGCACGTCCTGCCCCCGGTGCGCAGATCCGGCCACCGCGGCCAGGCCCTCTACCCAGAGAGAGGCCCAGGCAGCGGCGGCGACTCTGCGCGCCGCGCCCGAGTGGCTGCGCGATAGTAACAAGGGTGGTGAGCAAAGGAAGTCAAGGAATCTTTTTTTTCCCCCGCAGAGAAAGGCAAACGAGAAGCCAAGCCTTGCCCCCGCACTCCCACCACGCTAAAAGTGTTACCCCAAACCGAAGCCGCGGCGCTTTTCCACACAGTGCACCCGGCCGAAAAATCCCGGATGCACCGCAGCTCGCCCGACTTTTCAGAAATTTAATACCTCCAAATCGGATTGCGAGGATAGGATTACGGATTTGCAACATTTTGGAGGACTAATTAAAGGCGAGGCCAAACACATTGACACAGACCTAGCACGCTTCTGTGCAGATCCGGGGTCTATTTCTTTTGAACTACTTTTCGCCAAAGGGCAAAATCCCCCCCAAAATGAAATAAAGTAAAACGTGCAGGGTGGCCTAGAGCTCACGTATGAACCAAATGTTGCTCTTTAATTGAAGCGACCTCTTCCTCCCCTCCGCTCCCCCAACCACAAAAAATCTTCCGCCAAGTTAGCGATCCGGGCAAGACGCGCCAGTCCTCCCCGAACAACCGAACCCAGGCCCGAGCGAAGCCGAGGGAGACAACCGCCCAAGTTCGCAGGGGCCGCGAGGCTCGGCGGGGCGGTCCGCGGTGAGGCCGAGGCCCGTGTCCCCGCTGCCCCCGCCCGCCCCGCGCGGCCCCCGCTGCCCGCGCCCGCCCAGGCTCCCGCTCACTCACCACGTACGAGGAGAAGGCGGCGGCCGCTGCCGCCGCGGGGTCGGCGCCGTACTGGAGGTGCGAGTTGTAGCCCGGCGAGGGCGCCGTGAAGGCGGTGGAGCCGGCGTAGGGCGAGAATGCGGAGCCCGACGACGAGCGGCCGAGCTCATCCGTGCGGGGCCCCGAGATGACGCTGGTGCTGTACGCTGGGCAAGAGTAGAGCGCCAGCGAGGCGGACGGCTGGTACAAGTAGCCCTGCGGGTAGGACATGGCCACACACGGGCATGGGGCGCTGCGCGCCGCGGCCGCCAACGAGCCGGGCGGCGCCCTGCGAGGGCGAGCGGACGGGCACCTGGTCTCCGGCTGCCCCGGGCCGCCGCTCCTCGGGCCCCGGCTCCCGGGCTCCGGCCCGCGGCGTCTCCCCGCTGGCTTCCCGCGCGCCTCCGGCTGCGACCGATGAGCCCGCTCCTCTGCGCGCCTCGCTCTCCCGGGCAGGGTTTCCCCCCCCCTCCCTTGTTGCTTTCTCTTTTTCCCCCTCGCTCTTTGCACTGGGGGGCTCTGCTTTTGGCTTCGCAAAGGTCCTGCCAAGATGCTAAGTTGGAAATTGAGGATTCTGACGCCTTGTGCGCGCCCGAAGCTCCTCCTTCCCGGGGTGTAGTCGGTGGGAGGACTGGCAGGAGCCTCTGGGCGGCCGCAGCCAACCCGGCCGCCCGGCGCGCCTCGCCCTCTCCCTCTTCCTCCGCGGCTCCCTCTCCCGCTCGCCGGCGCGCCCCTCGCCCCTCCCTAGCGCCCGCCTCTCCTCCGCGGCCCTCCTCTCCCCCCTCCTCTCATTTCCCCCCTCCCCTCATCGGTCTCTCCCTCTCTCTCAGACTCTCGAGCGCCGGCCCCAGGATGACAATCACATCCCAGGCGCGACGGTCTCTTCCAACTTTCCTCCCCTGCTAAGTCGGGGTGGAGCGGTGGTTCGGAGACACGCGGGCCCTGGTGGCCGGTCCGCCGCTCTGAAGCACAAAGGGAAGGAGGCCGCGGACCGCGCGCTAGCGAACGCTCTGCTTTTTCACGCCAACAGTCCGTCGCGGAGTTAACGGATTTCTTGTTCGCGAGGAGGCTGGGCTCAAAGCGGACCGCCGTCCACCCTCCCCTGGCCTCTCCCCCTAGCTCAAGGACCAGAAGCGAGCTGGAGATCCGGAATGAAGGCCCCTTGGAGAGTCGGAGGGATGCCAGCGTCCAGGGCGCTGGGAGTCCGGGGTGACGGGTCCCTCTCCGCCAGCAGCAGCAGGTGGGCGAGAGACAGACCTTGGACATCTGCGTGTCTCCGGCTCAACCTCCCTTCCACCAACCCTCCTCCAGACGGCGAGAGAGGGGACACCGAGGACCCTGTACTACGGGGGTCGCCTTTCTCTAGAGAGGTTGTGGGCAAGAGCTGCCAGACAGAGAAGCAGCTACGCCCGAGTAGGTCTTGGACTCCATTACACCCTCTCCCGCAATGCCACTCTGGCTCTTTCTCGGGGCTTTGCATCACCCGCAGCTCGCCCGGCTAGGCCGGCGGTGGTGCTGGAAGAGGAGGAGAGTGCAGGTCCTCTTCCCCCTCTGCACGCACTCTCGCAATCCGCCCACGCTCCACTGCTAACACTCTGCGGAGCAGTAGCCAACCCAACCACTGTTTGTTCAGCGAGGCGCTGGCAAGGCAAACACAACTGAGTCACAGGCCGAGCCCTTGCCCACGGAGGCCACACAGAATACAAAACAGACCTTTTGCCTGTCTCTACACCCCGCGCCGCCACAAGCCATAGGAGCACTGGAACTCTGGGACAGACAGGGGCGCTGGTGAACCAGGACAAGGGCTGGCACAGTGTTGGGCACTCCGCTGGAGTCCAGTAGATCAGGGAGTTTGTGGCTTTTATAATGTCACAGTCACACGGAAGCCGGAGTATGCCTATACACAAAGTCTCCCTCCTCTCATTTCCTCCCTCATCGGTCTCTCCCTCTCTCTCAGACTCTCGAGCGCCGGCCCCAGGATGACAATCACATCCCAGGCGCGACGGTCTCTTCCAACTTTCCTCCCCTGCTAAGTCGGGGTGGAGCGGTGGTTCGGAGACACGCGGGCCCTGGTGGCCGGTCCGCCGCTCTGAAGCACAAAGGGAAGGAGGCCGCGGACCGCGCGCTAGCGAACGCTCTGCTTTTTCACGCCAACAGTCCGTCCCGGAGTTAACGGATTTCTTGTTCGCGAGGAGGCTGGGCTCAAAGCGGACCGCCGTCCACCCTCCCCTGGCCTCTCCCCCTAGCTCAAGGACCAGAAGCGAGCTGGAGATCCGGAATGAAGGCCCCTTGGAGAGTCGGAGGGATGCCAGCGTCCAGGGCGCTGGGAGTCCGGGGTGACGGGTCCCTCTCCGCCAGCAGCAGCAGGTGGGCGAGAGACAGACCTTGGACATCTGCGTGTCTCCGGCTCAACCTCCCTTCCACCAACCCTCCTCCAGACGGCGAGAGAGGGGACACCGAGGACCCTGTACTACGGGGGTCGCCTTTCTCTAGAGAGGTTGTGGGCAAGAGCTGCCAGACAGAGAAGCAGCTACGCCCGAGTAGGTCTTGGACTCCATTACACCCTCTCCCGCAATGCCACTCTGGCTCTTTCTCGGGGCTTTGCATCACCCGCAGCTCGCCCGGCTAGGCCGGCGGTGGTGCTGGAGGAGGAGGAGAGTGCAGGTCCTCTTCCCCCTCTGCACGCACTCTCGCAATCCGCCCACGCTCCACTGCTAACACTCTGCGGAGCAGTAGCCAACCCAACCACTGTTTGTTCAGCGAGGCGCTGGCAAGGCAAACACAACTGAGTCACAGGCCGAGCCCTTGCCCACGGAGGCCACACAGAATACAAAACAGACCTTTTGCCTGTCTCTACACCCCGCGCCGCCACAAGCCATAGGAGCACTGGAACTCTGGGACAGACAGGGGCGCTGGTGAACCAGGACAAGGGCTGGCACAGTGTTGGGCACTCCGCTGGAGTCCAGTAGATCAGGGAGTTTGTGGCTTTTATAATGTCACAGTCACACGGAAGCCGGAGTATGCCTATACACAAAGTTTCCTTCAATGCCTCTAACAGGCGAGATACACTTTATATTTCCTTAGCTCCAGCACTGCCTGGCACACAGCCTACGCAGGACCCCCACATCTGCATCGCGACTGCACGCACGCGCGCAGACTCCTCCCCGCCCTCAGTTCTCCCAGGCTCCGCCCCTCAGGCGGATATTCTCCTACAACTTTTCTGATCGCCCGGCCCCATCCCTCTCTGCCTTCACCTCTAATTGGACGCTGGCCTCCCTAGGCTCCGCCCCCAGGCTACGTGAGCCCGCTTCCCTCCGAGTCACGGCGCCGAAGGGGCGGGGCGGGGCGGGGCGTCGGCGCCCTATTGTCATGGAGACGGGAAGCCGGCGGCGGCGACGGCGGGCACAGCCTCGCGGAGGTGGCAGCGAACTGGCCGCGACGGAGGCGAGGCCGAGCAGCCCCGAGCGCGCGGAGCTGACCACTGGGGCCTCTCCGGGCTGTCCTCCGGGGCTCGGCCCAGAGCGGGGTGATCGCGGGGAGTCCCCGCCCAGCGCGCGTCGCTCCCGCCCTGGCAGCCCTTGAGCGCCCCAGCGCCCGCCCCCGGCTCCGCCCGCCGCCGCCGCCGCCGCCGCCGCCGCCGCCGCCGCCGCCGCCGCCGCCGCCGCAGCCCCTCTCTCTAACGGTCGGTCGCGGCCCGCGCGCGCCGCCCGCCGGGTCTCGCGCCAGCCACGAGGGAGCGTCCGCGGCTCACGCTCCCGCGCCGCGGAGGAGAGGTGAGCCCCGGGTCCCCGCAGCCAGCGTCTTGGCCGGGCTTCCTGCCTCTCGCGCCGCGTCCGCGTCCCCTCGTGGGCGGGATGGACGCGGGGATGCCCCGCGCGCTCCGGGCGCTCGGTAGGCCTGGGCCGCGCGAGCGCTGGACGGGTTTCTCCTGGCGTGACGGTCCGCGAGCGGGCGGGCGTGGGCGTGTCCCCGGCATCCACGCGCGGCCGCTTCCCCCTCTCGGCTCCGGTCCAGGAGGCTGATTTCTGACACGGAGCCCCGGAGGTTGGTGCCACCGAGAATCTGAGTCTGTCAACACAGACATCCTCATTACCTCCTCCTGCCACTCTGGCCTGCTGAGCTACCCCCACCCCACCCCACGCGCACACACACTGTACTTACAACTCTTTCCCCCACCCCAGCCCCCGATTTCTTCTGCTGTCTCCTTTTTGGGTGTCAAGGACTGGAGAGAAATCCTGAAAGATATTGAAGCATTTAGAATGTGTGGTTCTGTGGCTGTGGTTGTCACCTCCGCTCTACGTCAAATTGGAGACTCATTTCTTAAGGATGTCTCTATTTTCTGCTTTATTTGCACACTGATGGCTCTGCTGCTCGGCTGGCCACCGCCGCCCGGGCGTCTGAGATACAGACTCGTGCAGAGCTGTTCGTTTAGCAGGCAGACAGGCTACGTGAGCCCGCTTCCCTCCGAGTCACGGCGCCGAAGGGGCGGGGCGGGGCGGGGCGTCGGCGCCCTATTGTCATGGAGACGGGAAGCCGGCGGCGGCGGCGGCGGGCACAGCCTCGCGGAGGTGGCAGCGAACTGGCCGCGACGGAGGCGAGGCCGAGCAGCCCCGAGCGCGCGGAGCTGACCACTGGGGCCTCTCCGGGCTGTCCTCCGGGGCTCGGCCTAGAGCGGGGTGATCGCGGGGAGTCCCCGCCCAGCGCGCGTCGCTCCCGCCCTGGCAGCCCTTGAGCGCCCCAGCGCCCGCCCCCGGCTCCGCCCGCCGCCGCCGCCGCCGCCGCCGCCGCCGCCGCCGCAGCCCCTCGCGCTAACGGTCGGTCGCGGCCCGCGCGCGCCGCCCGCCGGGTCTCGCGCCAGCCACGAGGGAGCGTCCGCGGCTCACGCTCCCGCGCCGCGGAGGAGAGGTGAGCCCCGGGTCCCCGCAGCCAGCGTCTTGGCCGGCCTTCCTGCCTCTCGCGCCGCGTCCGCGTCCCCTCGTGGGCGGGATGGACGCGGGGATGCCCCGCGCGCTCCGGGCGCTCGGTAGGCCTGGGCCGCGCGAGCGCTGGGCGGGTTTCTCCTGGCGTGACGGTCCGCGAGCGGGCGGGCGTGGGCGTGTCCCCGGCATCCACGCGCGGCCGCTTCCCCCTCTCGGCTCCGGTCCAGGAGGCTGATTTCTGACACGGAGCCCCGGAGGTTGGTGCCACCGAGAATCTGAGTCTGTCAACACAGACATCCTCATTACCTCCTCCTGCCACTCTGGCCTGCTGAGCTACCCCCACCCCACCCCACGCGCACACACACTGTACTTACAACTCTTTCCCCCACCCCAGCCCCCGATTTCTTCTGCTGTCTCCTTTTTGGGTGTCAAGGACTGGAGAGAAATCCTGAAAGATATTGAAGCATTTAGAATGTGTGGTTCTGTGGCTGTGGTTGTCACCTCCGCTCTACGTCAAATTGGAGACTCATTTCTTAAGGATGTCTCTATTTTCTGCTTTATTTGCACACTGATGGCTCTGCTGCTCGGCTGGCCACCGCCGCCCGGGCGTCTGAGATACAGACTCGTGCAGAGCTGTTCGTTTAGCAGGCAGACAGGATGCAGAGAGGCTCTGGAGGGTTTTCTCCGTTTTCATGCGAAAGCTTTGCTTTTTTTTTTTTTTTTTTTTTTTACTGGTAAACCCGAGGTTTTAACTTTTCGTCTTGGTAGGAGGGACGTTGCGGATGCGTTCCCTTCTCTTCCCTCCTCTCCTTTCCCCTCCTGTATTTCTCAGCTTTCCCGTTTGGGAGCCTGCTTACTTGTAGCAGTAGTTTAACCCATCTCCTGTCAACTGAAGCTTTCTCCCCGGGCAGGCGGGCGCTCACTCCCTCTGGTTCCAGGTTCCCAAGACGGCTCTTTTTCTATTGGGCTTACTAGTGTATTTGTATCTTTCCGAACATTTTAACTTACCTTAGGGATAGGCATGCTCTGATGGTTCTCAATGAAAGACCTTAAAACATTCTAATTTTAAAACTTCCTAAGGGTTTACTGGTTTGTCCGACTCTGCACGGATCCAGTTAGGCATTTACTCTTAAAATGTAGAGCTTTCACACAAGACCCACGATTGTATTGCCAAGGCAGACAGGGCCCTGGTGGAGCTTGCTCTTTGAGTTTTGGCTGTACGGTTGTCATTGTTTAAATCAAGTGCAAAAGTGGTTATTTCTGTTTATTTAGTGTAATAACTGTTTACAGTTAAAACTTTAAAGACTCATAAAAGTAGGTCTGCTGTATTTTAAAGATCTCATCCTTGTGGGAGAGGCACAACACTGAGGCTAGGAAAGGCAACAGATTGCTTCTGTCATAGGGCTTTGCTGTTTTGGAGTGTACTTAAAGGATTATGATTGATAAGGCTGTCTTGCCAGAGAATGTTGACACAGGTGTGCATCGTTATCTTAATTAAGATCCTGAGAAAATGTTGTCTATAAAATGGTGACATAAGAAGGGTGGCATATTTTTGTACAGTTTTGCTTTTGGAGGATTTAATTGCACTAGAAGCCTGTCTTTGAGCTTCCAGATTTTTGCGAGCACTTTGGCAGCAGAAGTTTGAGAGAGAAATGATAGTTCAACGTTAAGTGTTCTGGCATGTATTAATACTACTTGTGGCTTTTTTGGCAATGCCTCCGTCGGCTTTCTTTGTGTTCCATCTTTGCGGAATAATGGTTCCTGATTTAGAAGGGAAAGCATAAATAGCGTAGTATAGTATTAAGCAAATGTTTATGAGTACTCAGAAAAAAATAGAGGAAGACATGCTTAATGTGCAGAAACAGGCATGTAATAAAATGGTAAATATATAAGAAATTTATGTCCCTTTATTATTTTTTGAAAAGTCTCTCAGGATATTTTAATGATCTAAAACATTTTCCTTTTTCTTCTCCTCACATACTTAGCTACATTGTTTATGGAATCCCTTGTTGTTATTTCCAGATATGGAAGAAAGCAGTTTTATTTCTACTACAGTGTGATTCGGTCAATTGGAATTGATGAGCAAGTGAAGATGGTGCATTTAGATTCTTATTAGTTTAAGGATCTCAATCATAACCTCGATGACCACTAAAATAATATTAACTGTCCTTTACTTCAAATCTCTGGATGCCAAAACAATACCCCTTGGCTTACCCAGCACCTAATACCCTTCAACATAAGTATTGCATTAAGATTTTACCCCTCCTCTCTTTGTAGCTCATGATTTCCTGGAGGCTGGCTGTCCATCAGTGTGTTTGTAAGATGTGTGAGTGTTTTTCTTTAATATTAAAGCTCATTGTAGAAAGAGGAAATTGAAGTGGAGGAGGCCATACGCATTATGATCATCTGAGAGGCCAGGTTAAGAGTCGTAGCTCATTCGTGACTCTAGGGATAATTAGCTGCCTGACATTACATGGTAAACTAAAATCAAAGAATGACTTATTTAGATTTGTTTGCTGCAACTAAAACAAGAGCATTAATTTTGAGATAATTGCTTTAATTATGCCCCAACTCCCCCATCAAAAAATTTTTTTTCTGGCAGTAAGATCAGCATACTATTATCCACCTATTATTTTTAAGTTTGATAGGCTATGTTCAATGAAATAGGAATATGAGCTAATTGCCTGTCATCTGGTTTAATACATAATGCCAAGTAATCATTAATGTATTAATATATAATAAAATATTTTACAGTATAGAAATCTTGGGGAGGTTTTCTGTGTTTCAGTTGATAACGTGCAAGTCAACGAGATCATGTAATCCTGAGTGAATTAAACATGTTCTTTAAAATGGATTACAAAAACAGTGTCAGATTTTGAAATAATGTTTTAACTTTGAGATAGAAGAGCCTGTTTTGTGGAGTAATATCTCAATATCTTTGTGTATTTCCCTCCAGTATCTACATCGTGTCGGCTCCTGTCATTTTAACGTCTTTTTGATAGAAATGTTAGCTGTTTTTATAGAGAATAATTATCCTTAATAGAATAGCAGCTGATACAACTCTGAGAAGATGTCAAATCTTGAAATGATTTTTCTCTTGTTCATTAATGACTCTGGTTTGCTTTCATAGCACTGCGCTGGGAGTGTGACGCTCATGGCTTATTTCTACATAAATCTGTAGTATTTTTATAGCTGGTTTATACCTAAGTACCAATTTAGCTTGGTAAAATTAACTTAGATGCTTCAAAATTGAAAATCAGTATATTCAAATGCAGTTAAAGTTTACATCTTTATTAGCAAGGATGCACTTAACATTTGTTCAGGAGAAGAGAATATAATTTTCTCCTGCAGTTGTCTGTTATGTAATCCATTTTTCTAGCCTTTTCTCAGGCTAATGATATTCCCCACCTTGATACAGTCTTTACTTGTTTATTTGTGGTAATATGAGGTGATACCTTGGAGAAAATTAGATTAGATATTCATGTCTAATATCTCAGAAGGATTTAACCAGGCTTTCTGTGTTTCCTTAAACAAAATCGTTTTTATTTTCTGAACAGGTTATAAGCATGATGCTCCCGTAATACATTTGGATGTTTTCAGCTAAGTTCACTTCTGAACCATGGGGTTCCTCCAAAGAGTGACTGAAATTTGTCCTTGAGCATCCACACACTTGTCTGCAAGTGAGTGTCTACACAGTTGTGCTTGCATATTTGGGAGCAAACTCAGAATAGCCTTTGTGTCTGTTTTACCAAAATATTTATGTTGGTAATAGGGACAGTCTAATACAGAATGTAGAGAACATCTCTTAAGGTCTTTGATTATTAAAATTTTACCAATGTATGAATAATTAGGAATATTTTTTGCTTTGTGGTAATATACTGAATGATTTATTTTTTAATGATCCCTTTTGGATAGTGAAATTTATGAACTCAGTGCTTTTCATAAAAATCAAGACTAAGGCTATAATATGTTATAGAGATGAAATTATTATGTAAAGGAAATAATGTTTATATCAAATTACAGGTTTTTGTTATTTCCATTGCCCCAATTCTTTTTAGAATAAATTTGGTGGAAGTATCAGCTCCAGTCATGGGTACTCAACTCCTTTCATGACAAAGGATATACAGGTGTGTACATTATGCAGAGAATAATTATCCTTAATAGAATAGCAGCTGATACAACTCTGAGAAGATGTCAAATCTTGAAATGATTTTTCTTGTTCATTAATGACTCTGGTTTGCTTTCATAGCACTGCGCTGGGAGTGTGACGCTCATGGCTTATTTCTACATAAATCTGTAGTATTTTTATAGCTGGTTTATACCTAAGTACCAATTTAGCTTGGTAAAATTAACTTAGATGCTTCAAAATTGAAAATCAGTATATTCAAATGCAGTTAAAGTTTACATCTTTATTAGCAAGGATGCACTTAACATTTGTTCAGGAGAAGAGAATATAATTTTCTCCTGCAGTTGTCTGTTATGTAATCCATTTTTCTAGCCTTTTCTCAGGCTAATGATATTCCCCACCTTGATACAGTCTTTACTTGTTTATTTGTGGTAATATGAGGTGATACCTTGGAGAAAATTAGATTAGATATTCATGTCTAATATCTCAGAAGGATTTAACCAGGCTTTCTGTGTTTCCTTAAACAAAATCGTTTTTATTTTCTGAACAGGTTATAAGCATGATGCTCCGTAATACATTTGGATGTTTTCAGCTAAGTTCACTTCTGAACCATGGGGTTCCTCCAAAGAGTGACTGAAATTTGTCCTTGAGCATCCACACACTTGTCTGCAAGTGAGTGTCTACACAGTTGTGCTTGCATATTTGGGAGCAAACTCAGAATAGCCTTTGTGTCTGTTTTACCAAAATATTTATGTTGGTAATAGGGACAGTCTAATACAGAATGTAGAGAACATCTCTTAAGGTCTTTGATTATTAAAATTTTACCAATGTATGAATAATTAGGAATATTTTTTGCTTTGTGGTAATATACTGAATGATTTATTTTTTAATGATCCCTTTTGGATAGTGAAATTTATGAACTCAGTGCTTTTCATAAAAATCAAGACTAAGGCTATAATATGTTATAGAGATGAAATTATTATGTAAAGGAAATAATGTTTATATCAAATTACAGGTTTTTGTTATTTCCATTGCCCCAATTCTTTTTAGAATAAATTTGGTGGAAGTATCAGCTCCAGTCATGGGTACTCAACTCCTTTCATGACAAAGGATATACAGGTGTGTACAAAACTTGTCACCTCTTATCAGAATAGGGGCTGCTGTACAAGCAGATGAGAAAAGTTATGAGAAAAATACTGTGCAAAATACTTGTGTCATCTAGTGGAGAGAGCAAAGTACTGGATTCAGTGATAGAGAATGTTTTCTTAAGTACAATAGATGGTTGGAGGACCAAAAAAAAAGCTAATTTTGCAGAAAGCAACTCTAGTACAGCCTGCAATAGAATAAATGCTTCTCTATGAATACTTTCAAAGGCATTAAAGTGATCTTAATATTATATGAAGCAATATATAATTGTTTTTAAATAACACATTTGTGTTCTGTAACTGATTGGGCCTTATGGCATCTCATATAGGACCAAGAGCTGAAGCATTACAGTGACTTAGTAAGCACACAGATACAAAGAAAATGTTAAACACTAAACAATCTGATTCTTCTTTGTTTGCCTTTAAGCTTAGTTTTTGGTTTTGGTCTTGTCTTTTTTTTTTTTTTTTTTTTTACCTATATATAAACTTGTTGAATTTAAAAGACAGGAGAATTAAATTTTTTTCCTTCCCAAGAAGGCACAGGAAAATCTAAACATATGTGCAAACTGGTTGGATTTTATATACCTTATTAGCCAAGAGTTATTATTAAGATTCATATTTCTTATATATTAGTGGTATTCAAATATATTAAAACTAATATTCCTTTTATATAAAGTAGTGTGTGGAATCCCACTCTGAAATATAGAAATCTTCAAAAATTTAAGTTCTTGGCCTTTAGGGACAGTCTATGATATAAGGTCTTTGATTATTAAAATTTTACCAATGTATGAATAATTAGGAATATTTTGCTTTGTGGTAATATACTGAATGATTTATTTTTTAATGATCCCTTTTGGATAGTGAAATTTATGAACTCAGTGCTTTTCATAAAAATCAAGACTAAGGCTATAATATGTTATAGAGATGAAATTATTATGTAAAGGAAATAATGTTTATATCAAATTACAGGTTTTTGTTATTTCCATTGCCCCAATTCTTTTTAGAATAAATTTGGTGGAAGTATCAGCTCCAGTCATGGGTACTCAACTCCTTTCATGACAAAGGATATACAGGTGTGTACAAAACTTGTCACCTCTTATCAGAATAGGGGCTGCTGTACAAGCAGATGAGAAAAGTTATGAGAAAAATACTGTGCAAAATACTTGTGTCATCTAGTGGAGAGAGCAAAGTACTGGATTCAGTGATAGAGAATGTTTTCTTAAGTACAATAGATGGTTGGAGGACCAAAAAAAAAGCTAATTTTGCAGAAAGCAACTCTAGTACAGCCTGCAATAGAATAAATGCTTCTCTATGAATACTTTCAAAGGCATTAAAGTGATCTTAATATTATATGAAGCAATATATAATTGTTTTTAAATAACACATTTGTGTTCTGTAACTGATTGGGCCTTATGGCATCTCATATAGGACCAAGAGCTGAAGCATTACAGTGACTTAGTAAGCACACAGATACAAAGAAAATGTTAAACACTAAACAATCTGATTCTTCTTTGTTTGCCTTTAAGCTTAGTTTTTGGTTTTGGTCTTGTCTTTTTTTTTTGTTTTACCTATATATAAACTTGTTGAATTTAAAAGACAGGAGAATTAAATTTTTTTCCTTCCCAAGAAGGCACAGGAAAATCTAAACATATGTGCAAACTGGTTGGATTTTATATACCTTATTAGCCAAGAGTTATTATTAAGATTCATATTTCTTATATATTAGTGGTATTCAAATATATTAAAACTAATATTCCTTTTATATAAAGTAGTGTGTGGAAGGGGATTCCCCACTCTGGAAACTATGAAGAAAGCATGTCCTTTCAACAGTAATAGGTTATGGTTGATTAATTGAGGAGGTTATACTAAATGTTCTCTGGTGGAAATGGCCAGAGTATGCTTTTTGAGAAGTGTATCATTCAGGAATAAAATCAATGGAAATATTAGTAATTAAATTGTAATTCAGTGAAGGAAGTGGTAGGAAAGATGAAGCTAACTCTTACTGTTTTTCTCTTTAAGAATCTACAGTCCATAATGGAGCTACTGTACTGGCTTTTGGAAAGAGGAGATTCTGAAGATAGGAAGGTAATATTATCTCTTTTAAGAGAATACTTTCCTCTATAATCCTGTGCCTTTATTACATATAAGAACTTTATCTCAGAGATAGCAGTTTCTTTACATTTGGGGTATGGAAACAATCTGATTTTCCTCTGCTGAGTTTTTGAGCTGCTGTGTTGGGAGGCCTGAGAAATCTCATCTAGGCCTACTCAGCACCCTTAAAATAGCTTCTTTCTGAGAATCAGATCTGTGATGGTGGCCTGCCCCATCCCAGTAGGTGTCATCTTAGTGTGGTGGATGGGCGCATGTTGAGCAGTTGCTCAGCTGTCCTCTTTTACCTCCTGGGCTTTGTTGCCTTCTCTCGGGGAACAGGCTCTCTGCAGGGCGGCTTATGCCAGCCACCGCTCAGCTCAGGGTGGGAGACTTGCCGGTTCCAGAGCTCGGCCAAGGAGCTCGCCAGGCCCAGCCTGGGCTGCTCCTGCGCACGCCTGGGAGGCCGGGAGCTCCCCCACTTGGGTTCCTTCCCTTCGCCGTCAACTTTAGGTCCCTTTCCATTTCTTGTGTAATCCTAGGCTATGGGTCATACTTTCCCTTTCCTCTCACAAGATTGGCTTGCTGCTTTCTCTGCAGCTGTTGCAGGGATTCACATGGAATGGAGGACTCTTGTTTTATTCTGGATGAGATCTTTGATCATTTCTGTGCATGTTTTTTCAGTTTCAAAAACCTAATGTTGGTGTCCAAGAGTGAATCCAAGATTCTTGAACAACAGACATTAAAAATAAAAAATCTGTATCAAAAAGAAAAGCTTCCATCTTTTCAGGCTATGTTGCTACATTGACTCTGCAAAGTAACTTGGAAAAACAGAGTCAAACCCTTTTATAGAATATCAATTGCTGTTTCTAAGAATGTTTATGACAGCTTAAGTTGTGTAATGGTATTTATATCAATTTTTTTTTCCTTTTTAAGAAAAATGATATACTTTTCTAGTCATCAAAAATGCTTACTCCCCAAATTATGTCTATAGAAGGATGTTAATGGAGGAATAAAGGACTTTATCATGTCTGATTATATAATTGGGAAACTGGTAAGCAATAGTAGTAGTTAAAATCAGTTTCTTCCATTAAAGAGCTAGTATACATTTAAAAACAAAAACCTTCAAGGAAGACTCTGTAATCTTTAAATCAAATGACATTTTCAGTTAATACAATAGGAAGAAGAAGCATATCAATCTCAGATTATTTTCTTTGTGCCCAGGTCGAGGTTAGAAGCAGCTGAAGAGCTGTTAACATGTGGCCTAGAGAAAAAAGGGTATAAAAATGATTATTTGGAAGGCCGTTTACACTTGCAGAACAACTCAATATTATGACCTTGACCAACTTTTACATTTCATCTTACTTGGGTTACTACTCCAGTTTTTAAAATATCAACTGTGGTATAGCTTGCGTGTGGAATACAAGAGTATTTTCGAACTGACAAGTCTTGCTGATCATTCTAAAATGTGCTTCCGTATTATAAAGTTGAAATGTAATACATAGTAATAGAAGGAAAATACAAAATTTAATATCTGGGCAACTGAGAACCTTTAAACCTACTTTAAAAGTATAATCGTGACATCGATAACACTGGTTTTTGTCTTTGTTATGTAGATAGAATTATGGGTATTTTACAATCCAAATGTTTTATTTATTAATTTCAATTTTTGTTCTCTATGGTGGCCTTTGGTAAAGTAAAAGGAGTACATACTTTAGTCAGAGACTAATTTATTAAGCATTAGTACACAGAAACCTTGATTAATTTAAAACTGTGAAAGGGGACAGGTAAAACAGTTTTCAGCTGAAATTTACGAATGCAGCAACCATTTAAATGAACTGTTTGTTAACATAATAGCGATGGCATTTTCTCCTCCTCCTCCTTGTGGTTTTGTCCAACTAGATGTTACAGTGGCAGTCACGCTGACTGTTAAGTGTTTAAATGATGACACCATTATGTGAAGTGATTTTGAAATGAGAGATTCCAGCCAAGAATTACATCTGCTCCCATCTCCTTCAAATCATACTCTCTGGCGGCTCAGATTATGATTGATTTGTTTGTGACAGATTGCAGGAAACAGTCATTGATTTTTCAATATTTTACCTTAAAATTATTTACAGTTGTAACCATGGGGAGGTATTTCCATGGGCTGTCAGCCCCTGAAAGACTAGGATAATATTCCCTGCTCTCTGACAAGACAAATTACCTGTAATGAGTGCAGTAGCTGAAGGGTATACTTTTATTTTAAAATATGTCAATAACCCCAGTGACTAAACGAATATTGATTTAGCATAATGAAGCCTGAGTAATGTGAAAATGAGCTTTTTCAAGGAGCACGGTAAAGACTTTTTTCTTAGCTGGTTGTAAGAAGCTTTTCATTCTTTTCCACTAGCTAGTCGAGATAAGGAGTTTTATATGCAAACCATCAGGATGATGGTGATATTTGTGATAACCAGGGTCCAGATATTTTGCCCTTGCTTTTATCGATTCTTTTTCAGAGCTTCTTTGGTGTCTTACTTTTTAGTCATAGAATGGCTTACTGATTTGCTTGCTCCTATCTTGAACCAACTTAATATATTTACCATTTCAGCATATTTCTCATTAGAACCTCTGGTATTGAATATTAACATAGAAGTCTATATACAGTCATTTGTAGATGACATCACAATTATCTTAAGACATTTCAAATGGGTCCATTGTAGTATTTAATGTGCTGTATTTTATGGTAGAATAATTCTCAGTCCCTGGACATCAGATTGTTTTCACTCAGAATGAAGATTAATTTGCTTAAGCCTGATATTTTAGGCAGCAGCGCATGTTTTCATTTTTGTTAGACTTCCCCCTCCCTTTTCAAATGTAATTCTCAACTTTTTAATGGATTAAGGCCCTAATACATAAGACCCTTCAAACAAGAATGATAACACAGTTGTATATAGCTTTGTTTTATCATTCATGGAGGAGCCCGAAGATCTTACGCCTAAGCATCTCCATGTATAACTTGGTAAGGAAACAATGGGTAGAGAATACCGTACGTAGTAGAAAGGTCAGTAGTTGAGGATGTCTAACTGGTATTCCATAGGAACCTAATTTTTTTTTTTTATAACTAATAGTAATGAAATTTTATTGAAAGCGATAGGTAACGTCCTTTAGAAATTAAAAATGAGTTTTGATTTTGAGCAAATTCAGATGGCTCTCTGTGAGTGCTAGTTCTTTGCAGCCCAGTTTCGGATATGTGGCAATGAAATGAAAAGCACAAGCATCTTTTAATGGAAAATGGGATAGGCTCTAGAACAAAAATTATCGTTTTGGTTTTTTCCAGGACTTCGCCTGAGGCTGTGACACAGATGATCTCTCTTACTCGGGCTGGTTGTGTCCTGCAGGAGCCTGGGTGCTTCAGAGACACGGGCCCCTTGATTCCCAAGGCTGTAAGATCTTAGTTCTCCCTTCTCCTCTCCCCCAAATTCGTTCCCCCTTTCTCTATAAAGAACCTGTGAAAATAGAAGTATAAAGGTTGTACCATCATCATATGTGAAACTGGTAGCCCATATTCTTCAACCTTTAATTTGGTTTATCATTTTCTAAGTTGGTATCATATCCTTAGAACTTATCTGTGGGTAAGGCCTATCTGTAGATATACCCTCTAGCAAAGAATGCATACAGATTTTTCTTTTTCAATAATTTTAAAACACGAAGTGTATTTTCTTCGGACAAGTCTGTGTTAAAGACAGCATCTGTACTATTGTTTATTCTGGAGTAAAATAATAGGTGTCTAGGCAAGCCCCTCCTGACCCCATCATTTAGTTTAAACCTGGCTATTCGTTTTGCAGTAAATGTGCAGAACTATTTGTGTGAGTCAAATTTAATAAACACGTAGATAAAACAAGGCTTTTTCTGGGGAAATTATTCTCTTTTGGATACTCTACACTTTTTCCATTTTTTTTTTCTCCCCTTGTAAAAAAAAAACTATCCTGCCCTTGTTCTCCTTTAGGGAAAAACTGTTTAGATAAAGTATTTTTAAATCACTAAGTCATTGCCTGGGGCTGGTTAAGACATTTTTTTCTGAAAAAGAGAAAATGCCCCTGTTTGAAAAATCTTTCTTGCATTTGTATCTATTAAGATAAACAGTTTACTTTGATACGGTACATACCAATCTACTTAGTTAATTTTTTTTCCAGAATTCATTTTACTCTGTTTGGTCTGACCTTCTATGATAACTTAATATAGGAACAAATTAGCATATAATTCTATTTTCCATGTGACCTCAACCAGTTGCAGAATTGGACCGCCACTTTTGGGGGGCAAGTGGATAGTTTATGGAGACTCTTAACATTAAGCATTTGCAAATGTTCAGTGCATCCTGGCTCATGTGCTATCAAACATGCTTCAGAGTAAGCAATTAGAGGAAATACTCACCCTATTACTAAGGTGTTACAATGCCTTCTAAAGGTAGCATTTTTAATTAGTGTACATTGCAGGAGCCTGGGTGCTTCAGAGACACGGGCCCCTTGATTCCCAAGGCTGTAAGATCTTAGTTCTCCCTTCTCCTCTCCCCCAAATTCGTTCCCCCTTTCTCTATAAAGAACCTGTGAAAATAGAAGTATAAAGGTTGTACCATCATCATATGTGAAACTGGTAGCCCATATTCTTCAACCTTTAATTTGGTTTATCATTTTCTAAGTTGGTATCATATCCTTAGAACTTATCTGTGGGTAAGGCCTATCTGTAGATATACCCTCTAGCAAAGAATGCATACAGATTTTTCTTTTTCAATAATTTTAAAACACGAAGTGTATTTTCTTCGGACAAGTCTGTGTTAAAGACAGCATCTGTACTATTGTTTATTCTGGAGTAAAATAATAGGTGTCTAGGCAAGCCCCTCCTGACCCCATCATTTAGTTTAAACCTGGCTATTCGTTTTGCAGTAAATGTGCAGAACTATTTGTGTGAGTCAAATTTAATAAACACGTAGATAAAACAAGGCTTTTTCTGGGGAAATTATTCTCTTTTGGATACTCTACACTTTTTCCATTTTTTTTTTCTCCCCTTGTAAAAAAAAAACTATCCTGCCCTTGTTCTCCTTTAGGGAAAAACTGTTTAGATAAAGTATTTTTAAATCACTAAGTCATTGCCTGGGGCTGGTTAAGACATTTTTTTCTGAAAAAGAGAAAATGCCCCTGTTTGAAAAATCTTTCTTGCATTTGTATCTATTAAGATAAACAGTTTACTTTGATACGGTACATACCAATCTACTTAGTTAATTTTTTTTCCAGAATTCATTTTACTCTGTTTGGTCTGACCTTCTATGATAACTTAATATAGGAACAAATTAGCATATAATTCTATTTTCCATGTGACCTCAACCAGTTGCAGAATTGGACCGCCACTTTTGGGGGGCAAGTGGATAGTTTATGGAGACTCTTAACATTAAGCATTTGCAAATGTTCAGTGCATCCTGGCTCATGTGCTATCAAACATGCTTCAGAGTAAGCAATTAGAGGAAATACTCACCCCTATTACTAAGGTGTTACAATGCCTTCTAAAGGTAGCATTTTTAATTAGTGTACATGATTGATTAGTGATTTGTCTTTCTCCAAAGCATAAAGCAGCAGGGCAAAATTAAGTGAGGTCAGCGAAGTCTAAGAAGATATTAGGGATTGTTGGTGACAGCGATCATGACAACTGAACAGATTGTTTTTCTTTTAGGTTCATAGTCAGTCTTTGAAATTTCCTGTGCTCTCTTCAGTCTAGATGCAAAGGACATGGAAAAATCAAGTGCTCAAATGGTTTAAGTATGGGATGCTCTCATTTCTAGACTATGGGGTTTTTCCAGTTAAAATCCACAGTGGTCATGCAGAAGGAGGTTATACCCTTCTCGATCAACAATTTTATTTGAAATGCTTAACCTTATAGTGTATTAACAAATGATATTTTAGTCAAAGTATAGAAAAAAATAAAATCAGTTTTATATGTTGCCTTTTTTTCTAAAGTGCCTTTATTGTACTGAATCAACGTTTATACCTGAAAAAGAGGGTTCCCCCTGCAGAAAGTCACTTTTACCACCATAGCAATTCTTCTGGCAGTCTGATATCATTAGAATAGGTTTAAAATCACTTTCTAATGTGACCCTATTATATTTACGGGAGGAAAAAGACTTGAAAGACATCCATACATATATATTATTTTTAATTCTTTCTTGTGCTCCCTCTGGAATGGAACATTTTCTTTTCAGAAAATCTATTAGCTCAACTCAGATACAAGAAAAACATGGTCTTAACTGGCAGGATGTTTGTTCTGTGTTTGAGCATTTGGTTTATGGATAGAAGGTTGGCATCCAGGCTCCCGCAGAGTTCTTACATTCGGGTGGACTGAATAATGATGGGTTGCTTTGCCATTGGGAGATTCCTTGTGGTGGCCCCTGTGATGGCTGAAGGCGAACGGGAAGGATTCCTCTGTGGCAGGCAGGCCCCGGCTTCTGTGGTGTGAGCACCGTCAAGGAGGGTGTCTGATCAGAAGCAGCCCGGAGTGAGGGGCCTGGGGAGGTTCACAGGTGCTGACAACACTCGAAGAAGCAGCTGGGGGGGCGGGGCGGTGTGTGTGACTGTTTTTTGTAAGTGACCCAGTTTGTTACCTTGTCCATGTCTATGGTTTTCACAAAGGAAGTGCTAGAGATTCCTAAGCTCAGATCTCCGTATGGCAGGGGAAATGTATTAGGCTAGAGTATCTCTTTTTCTCTTTGTAATTATGTTTTGAGATAATTACTGATTTCACATGCAGTTTTGCTAAATAATAGCGAGGTCCATCGTACCTTTAGTTAGTTAGTAACTTTCCACCCAGTAGGGAAAATATGGCAACCTAGACGCTGGCATTATTGCAACCGAGATACAGAACTTCCAGGACCACAAGGATTCCTCAGTCTGCCCTTCGGTATTCATACCTGCTTCTCTCCTGCTGCTCTTCCTTTACCTTAGCAGCCCCTAGACTGTTCTCTTTTCCTAGAATTTTTTTCTTTTCAAGGATGTTATATAAATGGGCTCATACAGTATATAACCTCTTGGGGTTGACTTTTCTCACTCAGCACAATTTTCTGGAGATTCAACTTGCATGTGTCAGTATTCTGTTTTTTCTATGGTTGGGTAATAACTCATGGTATGGTCTCCCTACAGTTTGTTTAACCATTGTACGAATTGAGACTTCAGGCTTGTCTCTGGTTTTTCACTCTTATGAATAAAACTGCTATAAACATTCATGTACAGATTTTTGTGTGAACATAAGTTTTCATTTTCCTGGGATAAATGCCCAGGAGTGCGATTGTGGGTCACATTATAATTACATAGAGTCTTTTTAAGACTAGAATTGATTTTGTGTGTATGGAAGGGGAGACAAAGAGAGCATCTATATTTTTGTGGTATTTTTGCTTTAACTGGATTTGTCTATGATTTCAAAACATACAGACTATTTTAAATAACTTGTAACTAGATGCCAAAAAACATTTTCCATGAACTAGATTTTGTTCTTATTTCTAGAATAATACTTTTGAGGAAAAAAATACTTTTTGAGGGGTAAACCTTGTCTATGTAAAGGAATAAAGGTAGACATACACTACATAAAAAATGCTGCAAAGCAGACAGATTACTTGGGGAAATTTTCCAAGTGTTAATAGAGACTTGACATTCAGGGATATATTGTAACAGTTTCTCAATTAGGAGACTCTAGCTTTGATCACTGCTATGTTGCCTGCAGATTTTCTTTGTTGAATGAATTCATTATCTGAACAATTTGTAGTCAGCAGCATTATATTTAATGTCCATCTCATTCAACTATATGTACATAGGAAGAAAAAGAAAAACAGAAAGTATCTTTTCTAGTATGTGTGTGTGCTTAGTCATGTCTGACTCTTGCGACCCCATGAACTGTGGCCCACCAGGCTCCTCTGTCCGTGGGATTTTCCAGGCAAGAATACTGGAGTGGGTTGCCATACCCTGCTCCAGGGAATCTTCCGGACTCAGGGATAGAGCCTGCATCTCCTGCATTGGCAGGTGGATCTTCACCACTGAGCCACTCAGGAAGGCCATCTTTTATACTAGCTGGCCCCTAAAGTGCAACTACTTTATATGATGCTTAATGCAAGAAATAGCTTTGTTTCCAACTCTGTTGGAAATTATAACTGTTAATACTTTCTGAGAAGTAGTGAGACATATACAAAACCATCTATGCTGTATTTTGGGAGAGACCCACTGAAAGAATTTTCAAGGATTATTTTTGTTCTCATCTTCTACCACATGTATTGACTTTAGAGCTCTTACTGAAGATGTAGCTGCATTTCTTTTTAGAAACATCGGATGCCATTGACTAGTTACAATAATCCTTCTAACAAAAGTCAGTGTTATAAATCTTTAATTTTTTCAAATGAGGCCCTAAGCCACGCAGGCCTCAATCTTGCCATGCTTCTAAATATAACTTCATCTTTAGCCAGTTATGGCCATGACCACAGTGATATAAATGACATAAGTCGATAAAATAGCTCTTGCCCTTAAAAATGACCTGGACAAAAAAGACGCTCGTGGACACACGGAATCTATAAATAGCCGTGGTCACTCATCAGGAAGCAGCTAGGCAAGCACCTCTGTCTAGCACTTCTAGGCACTGAGGCCCTGATGATAAAGAAGAGCCATGTAGGCCCTGATCCCTGTAGGTGGTTCTCCTGGTTCTTAGACCAGGGGCTGGGGACAGGGGAGATGCAGAAAGAAACCGAGATAGAGACCAGCATGATTATGTTTTCCTAGAAATCCAGACTGTGGAGAATTCAGGAGAGAGACTAGGAAAGCTGAAACAGCTGGAATAGGCCTCACGAAAAATGGCGGCTTCCATTGGGAAGGAGCATATACGTGATGTGGAGAAGAAGGTGTGAGGAGGAGAGAGAAACAAGCTGCCACGGGGTTTGTTGGAAGTGGGGTACAGTCTGGTCTGGCTAAAATTTCTTGGGGCATCATAACAGGTATACGACTACCATAAAGTATACCTAACAGCTTCCTATGTTTGGGAAAATCCCATGGTTGGAGGGCATCACTGAGTCAGTGGAGATGAGTTTGAGCAAGCTCCAGGAGATGGTGAAGGACAGAGAAGCCTGGGGTGCTGCAGTCCCTGGGGTCACAGAGAGTTGGACACAACTGAGCAACTAAAGTGACTGAAGTTTTAGGAATTCACCAGAAATGTGGCATGCTTTCTTTAAGAGGATATTTGAGTTTAAATATGTGTTTTTGAATGCAGAAGCAAATGGGTACTCTTCCTCGTAAAACTAGGGCTTGAATGTATCTTTTAGGTGATGAGGCTCCGTTTGTGTTTGTGAAAAGCAAAATATTTTCTTCCTTTCATGTTTGATAAGGAATCAAATATTTTGTACCTGTCTGATATCTTACATGCATAATCTTGAAGACTATATAATACTTTGAAATGTTTTCTTTATTTGGGGCTTAAAATAAGAGAACTTAAAGTTCTTTTAGAAGAGCTCCAAAATGAAAATTGCAAGATCACATATAGATAAACTGTGTTACATAAAGAATACATTTAAGATGGTATATAGAACTGATAGTTTTCTTAAGAAACTATTTTGGGCACCCTGAAAAAATAGATATTCCTGTGCGCTTTTTTTTTTTTTCTCAAGCATTCAAGGTAGTGAGAGAACAGAGTCTTTTCTAAATATGCATCCAATGTTAGGAGGCTAAACGAGGACTCTAATATGACTGAGGCCCTTTAAGACGGGAACTTGGAAGAAGGAAGCCACCTACGTGACTCTCAGAGTTTCTTTACGTTTAAATCATAGATTTGATCAAAGTGGTTGCAAAGGACATCCAAACCAAGACACTTGGGATTTGACGTGTAATAATACAGATTCCAGTGCCCTCAACTATAGACCATTGCCAGTGAGAAGACCAAGATAAATCGTGTTTTATGAAAATGCTCCTTGAGGTGGGTGACTTAGGAGTTCTAAGTGTGCATCATGACCCAGCATTGTGGAATCATCTTTTAATACTGTTTATCTAGCTGTTTTTTAAAAAAAGGAAAATAAAACGGTGCTATTTTAGATAGTTAAAAAATATTTTTTACAAGTACTGTAAATCATAGGTTGGTTACCACTAGACTTCCTGACTCTGCTGTGATTACTGTATTCTCTGCGTATTCTTTTGAAATACCGGGCACTTTATAATTTTGTCTATAATTGTTTATATATATTTTCTCCACAAAATGTTTTTAGAACAACTTGCATTGCTGAATTATCTTCACCTACCTGCCATCTTTAAACTTTATATATGATTAGCCTGAAATGTCAATTGCAAGACACATTAGCAGAGTATTTAAATTTTTTTGCCAGGCGTCTTTTTATTCAAAACACCTTTCAAACTCAATGCATAAAAATAGCAGGCAGCTCCCACTTGCAGGCTTTTGAAGCTGGGGAAGACATGCTTTTCACTTGAAGAAGCTGAGTCCCAGAAAGATGAAATGCCTTAGTGGTTATAATAAGGATCTTCAGACTCCAAAGCAGATGCTGCCAACTTGAAGATGCTTGTCCCCAACTCCGGAAATTCAGTCTTCAGATGCTTGTATCACAAGCCTATTCTTCATAATATTTTATTTTACAGACTTCAGAAATAAATATCTACCCACCATCTGTATGCATCGTCCAAACATTTTGTTTTACCCAGTAGTGGGTTTCCCAGGTGGCTCAGTGGTAAAAAATCATGACACTTTTAGTTTTTTCCCCCAAGCATTCAAGGTAGTGAGAGAACAGAGTCTTTTCTAAATATGCATCCAATGTTAGGAGGCTAAACGAGGACTCTAATATGACTGAGGCCCTTTAAGACGGGAACTTGGAAGAAGGAAGCCACCTACGTGACTCTCAGAGTTTCTTTACGTTTAAATCATAGATTTGATCAAAGTGGTTGCAAAGGACATCCAAACCAAGACACTTGGGATTTGACGTGTAATAATACAGATTCCAGTGCCCTCAACTATAGACCATTGCCAGTGAGAAGACCAAGATAAATCGTGTTTTATGAAAATGCTCCTTGAGGTGGGTGACTTAGGAGTTCTAAGTGTGCATCATGACCCAGCATTGTGGAATCATCTTTTAATACTGTTTATCTAGCTGTTTTTTAAAAAAAGGAAAATAAAACGGTGCTATTTTAGATAGTTAAAAAATATTTTTTACAAGTACTGTAAATCATAGGTTGGTTACCACTAGACTTCCTGACTCTGCTGTGATTACTGTATTCTCTGCGTATTCTTTTGAAATACCGGGCACTTTATAATTTTGTCTATAATTGTTTATATATATTTTCTCCACAAAATGTTTTTAGAACAACTTGCATTGCTGAATTATCTTCACCTACCTGCCATCTTTAAACTTTATATATGATTAGCCTGAAATGTCAATTGCAAGACACATTAGCAGAGTATTTAAATTTTTTTGCCAGGCGTCTTTTTATTCAAAACACCTTTCAAACTCAATGCATAAAAATAGCAGGCAGCTCCCACTTGCAGGCTTTTGAAGCTGGGGAAGACATGCTTTTCACTTGAAGAAGCTGAGTCCCAGAAAGATGAAATGCCTTAGTGGTTATAATAAGGATCTTCAGACTCCAAAGCAGATGCTGCCAACTTGAAGATGCTTGTCCCCAACTCCGGAAATTCAGTCTTCAGATGCTTGTATCACAAGCCTATTCTTCATAATATTTTATTTTACAGACTTCAGAAATAAATATCTACCCACCATCTGTATGCATCGTCCAAACATTTTGTTTTACCCAGTAGTGGGTTTCCCAGGTGGCTCAGTGGTAAAGAATCCACCTGCCAATCCAGGAGACACAGGTTTGATCCCTGGGTCAGGACGATCCCCTGGAGAAGGAAATGGCAACCAACTCCAGTATTCTTGCCTGGCGAATCCCATGGACAGAGGAGCCTGGGGGGCTACAGTCCATGGGATTGCGAAGAGTTGGACATGACTTAGCAACTAAATGACAACAGCAATGGGTACAAGTAACAAGTTAAAGTGTGTTAATCTCAGAACTAGATTTTAACCAATAGAGTGTTCCATGTATTCATTACTAATTATGCATACCTGCTGAGTTTAACATTGTGATAAAATCTAAGGCATCAACTATGAATCCATTTTCCCTGAATTCAACAAAAGTGGGCATTAGACTCAGGCCTGGAGTTGAGATGGTGACCAGCATGCAGTGCTTGTCCTTGTGGAGCTTGGAGCTTAGCGTCCACTGTGGCTACAGAAGCTTAAATAGTCCATTTCAGCTCAGCATGGTGAGAGCGAAAGGCCAGGTGCTGTGGGGCCTCGGGGGCAGAGTCCCCAGCCAAGCCTGACAGAGTGGGAAAAGTCAAGGAAGGCTTCCTGGAGGAAAGGGGCATTGGGTCTGAGCCCTCAAGGAAGGGAAAACATGGTGCCTTTGCGAGTCAGTGAGGAGTTCAAAAGGAGTAGGAGATGTGTGTGTGTAAAGATGGGAAAGAGGTGAGAGTAAGCAGAGGCCAGGCTGCAAAGGGCATATTATACACCAGACAGAGTAGCTTGGACTTCATCTTCCTTTGCCCAGATCAGCTCTGCACTGTGGAGCTAAAACTCTTTCATTGGTGACATGGGGGTTCCACTGGAGCCCAACAGGATTGGCTGATGAAAGACTAGTTTAGTGGGTTTTGCAAGTGATTGTCCAGGGGTGAGAACAGTTGCTGGGCTGAGAAAGTGGCCAGGCGAAGGAGGGATGTCAGTGGATGATTCGAGATACTAAGATGCTGGAAATAAAAGGTTCAGATGCTTGTATCACAAGCCCGATTTAAAATATCTACCCACCATCTGTATGCATCGTCCAAACATTTTGTTTTACCCAGTAGTGGGTTTCCCAGGTGGCTCAGTGGTAAAGAATCCACCTGCCAATCCAGGAGACACAGGTTTGATCCCTGGGTCAGGACGATCCCCTGGAGAAGGAAATGGCAACCAACTCCAGTATTCTTGCCTGGCGAATCCCATGGACAGAGGAGCCTGGGGGGCTACAGTCCATGGGATTGCGAAGAGTTGGACATGACTTAGCAACTAAATGACAACAGCAATGGGTACAAGTAACAAGTTAAAGTGTGTTAATCTCAGAACTAGATTTTAACCAATAGAGTGTTCCATGTATTCATTACTAATTATGCATACCTGCTGAGTTTAACATTGTGATAAAATCTAAGGCATCAACTATGAATCCTTTTTCCCCTGAATTCAACAAAAGTGGGCATTAGACTCAGGCCTGGAGTTGAGATGGTGACCAGCATGCAGTGCTTGTCCTTGTGGAGCTTGGAGCTTAGCGTCCACTGTGGCTACAGAAGCTTAAATAGTCCATTTCAGCTCAGCATGGTGAGAGCGAAAGGCCAGGTGCTGTGGGGCCTCGGGGGCAGAGTCCCCAGCCAAGCCTGACAGAGTGGGAAAAGTCAAGGAAGGCTTCCTGGAGGAAAGGGGCATTGGGTCTGAGCCCTCAAGGAAGGGAAAACATGGTGCCTTTGCGAGTCAGTGAGGAGTTCAAAAGGAGTAGGAGATGTGTGTGTGTAAAGATGGGAAAGAGGTGAGAGTAAGCAGAGGCCAGGCTGCAAAGGGCATATTATACACCAGACAGAGTAGCTTGGACTTCATCTTCCTTTGCCCAGATCAGCTCTGCACTGTGGAGCTAAAACTCTTTCATTGGTGACATGGGGGTTCCACTGGAGCCCAACAGGATTGGCTGATGAAAGACTAGTTTAGTGGGTTTTGCAAGTGATTGTCCAGGGGTGAGAACAGTTGCTGGGCTGAGAAAGTGGCCAGGCGAAGGAGGGATGTCAGTGGATGATTCGAGATACTAAGATGCTGGAAATAAAAGGACGTGTGACAGACGGTTACAAATGCAGGCGAAGGAAAAGCCTGTCAGCCAGGGTGTCCAAAGGCTGCAACAGCTAGGTTGTGGTGCTGGTGGTTTGAGACAGGACACCTAGGAGAAGGAGATCTGATGAGAAAGGACAGTGTGGGCTGATCGGCTGGTTTTGAGGTACTAGTAAAATACTGAGGGGGCTTGGAATGCACAGTCTCGAAGCAGCTGGGGACACAGTCTATCCCTTCGTATCAGTCCATTTTCTTTTCTCTGAAAGGCAGATTTCTTTTAAAAGAATGTGTTTTCCTTCATTATTAAATGTTTTTTCCTTGCAGGATACAGCCTGCAGGATACAGGATGGTTAATCCTGTGAAAAGCAAGTCTGAGATGAGCTGTTCAGTGTTATTGGACCTTTGTTTTAAAAAAGAAAAGATGTGATTCAGAAGAAGATAAGGGACGGAAAGTGAAAGACTGTTCTGGCTATAGCTGTCCCCCAGACAGCTCAGTGGATTAAGTATAGTAAATTTCAATTGTGCAGAAGGATTTAAAGATGGGGAGGGGCAAAACATTTCCAGGAAAAAGGCACTGGAGAATATTTTTGTTTTTAGAAGCTTGGTGAGTTTGGATTACAACATATGCTTAAGTGATTAGTAAGTAACATTATCTGGATCATGTTACTTCCAACATTCACCCACAAGTCCGTACGCAGCATGAACTGGGTACTGGGTACAAAGTACTGGACAATGTCGGCCATCGACGAGAGACCACGCTGGACGTGGTCCTTCCCTCACAGAGTTCATAGTCTGGCTGGAGGACTATAAGTCCTGAAGGTAGCTCTTTGTGACATTTCTGTCTGTGTCTGTTTCATATCGTTGGCATACATTGGGAAGAGAACTTTATGACTCTCAGGTCCCATAGAAACGGCCGTTTATGCCTCCATAAGGCACTGCCGTGTTCCCAGCAGAAAGTAAAAGAAAAGATTTAGGCTGCCTTGACTTTCTGTCTGTTGAGGTTAGGCTGGTGGAATTGTTCTTTGAAGCAGAGACCTGGAACCTATGCGGACAGTAGCTCCTGGCTTTTCCTGAGTGGCTGAGGAAGAGTTGTGACTTGTTTGTTCATTTCCCTCCAGAGTAGTACATTTGTTACAGTGGGTGAGCCCACATTGACACCATCCCCCATGGTCCATAGTTTACATTATGGTTCACTGTTGGTGTTTTACATTCTGTGGATCTGGACAGATGTGGAAGGATGTGTATCTACCATTAGAGTGTCATACGGAGCGGTTTCACTGCCCTGAAAATCCTCTGTGCTCTGCCTGTTCACCTGTCCCTTTCCACCAACCCCTGACAGCCACTGATTTTTTTTTTTTTTACTGTCTACATAGTTTTGCCTTTTCCATAATGTCATACTGTTAGAATCATCAAGTATTTAGACTTTTCAGATTGGGATCTTTCAGTTAATCATATGCACTGAAGGTTTCTCTACGTCTCATCATGGCTTAACAACCCATTTCTGTTTAGTGCTGAATAGTATTTCATTTTCTTTATGTACCAGAGTTTATCCACTTACCTAATGAAGTACATCTTGGTTGCTTCTAAGTTTGGGCAATTGTGAATAAAATGGCTATAAACATCTGTGTGTGAGTTTTTGTGTGGATATAAATTTTCAACTCCGTTGGGTAAATACCGTAGAGAGCTGTTGTTGGATCATATAAAAGACTATTTGGTTTTATAAGAAGCTGCTAAAGGATTACAAAAGTGGGTGTATTGTTTTGCATTCCCACCAGCAGTGAATGAGATTAGATCCCTGTCCTAACGAACCTGTGCTTCTTGTCTGAACTTGACAATCCTTCACAGTCTTCCACCCCCTTAGGTAGGACAGGGTGCAGGGTGGCTTGAGTGGACTGGAGTACATGTATTTCCCTTCTTTCCCGTGGAAGGCTACAGCCTTCTGGAAGTGGATTATTTCTTTTCCCTCTTAGGCTAAGTTGCTTCAGTTGTATCTGACTCTTTGCAACCCTGTGGACTGGAACCCACCAACCTTCTTTGTCCAGGGGATTCTCTAGGCAAGAACACTGGAGTGGGTGGCCATGCCCTCTTCCAGGGGATCTTCCTGACCCAGGGATCAAACTGCATCTCTTATGTCTCCTGCGTTGGCAGGTAGGTTCTTTACCACTAGTGCCACCAAGGCTCTGGTAAAACCCTAGCAGGTTAGGCTCTATAAAAATAGTTTTTCCTGAGGACAGGTCTTGTTAAGATGGAAGTTCTGGCACATTTCAAAATAATTCTTTTTCCCCTCCCGCTGTTTGAAGGATGAGGGGATTTTTTTCCTGAATATTCACTGTGAGAATCTGCTAGAGCTCCTGGAGGTAAATCTCATAAAAGTGTGGGGAACTCCCTCTGACTGGGTTTCCCCCTTTGACTCTCAGCGTTGTCCACATGAGCCTCTGGCGTCTGGTCAATTACTGTTCAGGTTCTGGCTCTCAGGAAGGTTTCTGTGTGTGGGTTTCTGCTCTACTAAGTTGTGGTTTTCTGTATTCACCTGTCTCTCTCTCCGTCTCCAATTTGAAGGGTAGAAATTTGCCCTGTAACCTCACTTTCTCATGGCTCTCACAAGATTGGTTGATTTTTCAATTTATTCAGCCCTTTTTTTTTTTTTTTTTTTTTTTTACTTGTTTTAGATTGGAGCTGTTGACATCTAACCTCTTTACGTGTTGGACCAGAAACCGGAAATCCACAAACACTTATCAGCATGTGATGAGATAAGAGAAAGCGTTTAGAAACCTGTGTAGCAATTTGACATTGCCATGATATCAAAGGGTATGATGTGGTATTTTACGAAAATCTTGGTCTTCATATTGGAAAATTGGAAACAAAACAAAGTGACCGCAAACAAGTGGCCCTTCGCTCCAGATGCGTGGAGGAGCGTGAGAATGGGACGCAGTCAAGAAAATGATGACTGGAGTGGGAGTAATCACACCACGTTGAAAGTTGTCCAGAAGGGGCGCTGAGCTCCCCGGGGAAGAAGGCCAGACTGCATGGAGGACAAAGAAAAGGGTGAGTAGGGCTGTTCAGACTGGACGTGGTGGGGAGGCAACAGCAGCCTGTGGGGGGGCAGGACAGCCTCCACTCCCCATCGACCTTACCCCAGCTAGCAGCGTGGTCTTCCTGACCTGGAGATCAGATGATGTCACCCCCTTACTTAAATCCTTCAGAGACACCTTCTGCCTACGGCACCTCAGCTTCTCAGCACCATTCACAAGGCTGCTCACCACTGGCCAGAGGACCCTTTCTCATATCGCCATCTACATTCTGGCCCACTCACTCTTCCTTCCAACAGCTCATTTTCCTAAGAATAGCCACCTCCATCATCACATGCTGCAGGTCTGTGTCTGTGGCCTCTTCTGTTTGGAAGGCCTTCCCTCTGCTCACTCTTTTCTGGTGAAATCCCACGTATCCTTTATCATCCTCCTCTTGGGGATTGTCCTGGATTTGATGTCAAAGGCACTGATGACGTGGAGCCAGGTGCTCAGTCAGTGTTAGGTGTGGAGCTGGCATACAGACTCAGCCACACTGCTGATGATCTCATGTCCTTGTGTCTTCGTTGGATATCTCACGACTGGAAAGGGGGCTGTGTTTCAGGCCATTGCATGTGTACTGAGTCATGTCAGTAGTGTCCGACTCTGTGTGACCCCAGGGACTGTAGCCAGTCAGGCTCCCCTGTCCATGAAATTCTCCAGGCAAGAATACTGGAGGGGGTTGCCATGCAACCCAAGAGATCTTCAAGGGATCTTCTCAACTCCACATCAGTTTTGTCTTCTGCATTGGCAGGTGGGTTCCTTACCAGTGCTACCTGGGAAACCATTCAGGTCATTAGGTAGGAGCAATTACTAAATAACTCTGAAACCAGCATCTGGATGCCTTGGGACTGGGAGAAGCCAGAGAAGAGGACACTCAAGGTCAGGGTGGGAGCTGGCTTTCCAGGATGGAGGCAGCTCTCTTGGAGTTCCCATCCTTCTCACAGAAAGAGCCTCTAAAGGAGGACTTGGCAAACTTTTTCTTGAAGGAGCCAGATACTGGATATTTTTGGCTTTGTGGGCCAGACAATGTCTGTTGCAACTATTTTGTCATTGCAACGCGAAGGCAGCCGTGGACAAGTGGGTGTGGCTGAGTTCCAATGACACTTTTACCAAAGTGTTCCAATAACATTTATGAAAACAGGCGGCAGGCTGGATTTAGACTATGGGTTGTAGTTTGCCAACCCCTGCTCAAAGGAAGGAAAATGTCCCCTTTCTTCTGCCCTGCCTCTAAATAGCCTTTCGAGGCCTTGCTAAGTTTACCTTTATAGGTTCTAAATTCCTGGATTTTTTCCCTTCAGAATAGCATAAACAATGAGTAATCTGCCCCTACTTGCCAATTAGTTGCAGCAGCCTGAAAGGTCCTTTACTGGTGGAGTGAAAAAATGCATTGGCCTACACTGAACATGTGTAAGAATTTGTAAAATTAATCCTTAGCCCAGGTGCCTTTATGAGACAGACACATGAGAGTCTTACTGTGAACTCTCTGAGAGCTAAAACCTTAACGTGAAGTGATTTGGTAATATCTTTGGTGCTCTGCCTGTGTTTTGCTGAGCTTATGTGGATTTTGGACCTGGAAAGTAGAGCTGAGCTTTTCATAAACTGGGTAAGGCTAGAAGGGAGTACCTAGAGGGTACCCCTCTCCATGACCTAGTACGCTGTCTAGAATTCTTAGTCTACGGGCAGAGCTGCATAGCCTACGGATATCCTGTCTTTACCAATAATGAAGTTGTTTGAGAGTTTAGTAAGGTGTCAGTTAGTCCGGTAGACATTAAAGGCAAGTACACCTGCCTCAAATGGCTCAAATGATCATAAACTCCATAAAATGTTCAAACCAAATAGCCATGTAAATTAAAATTGAAAACAGGGGAGTTATTAAACCCTTGACATCATTAGCACTGGGGGAGCAGGTAGAGGAGGCTTGCTAATGCTATGATGCTCTTTGTCACCTCCCTTTGTTCCCAAGAGGCTCCATAGAGGTCACACTGCTACCCTGTTTCCCCAAAGCCACAAATCAGCATATCTTTTGTGTCTCCACTCAACAGATGACCCAATAGCAAGGCTCGTGCCAGGGGAGCCATGAAAGGGACTCTGGCTTTGTCCTCATCATCTCCTGGTCGTATTTGGAGAATCTTCAGGTTAGCCACTGGCTCAGATGGTAAAAAGGCTGCCAGTATTCTTGCCTGGACAATCCCATGGACAGAGGAGCCTGGCAGGCTACAGCCCATGGTGTCGCAAAGAGTTGGCCATGGCTGAGAGACTAAGACTTCAGATTGGTCACTGTCTCCTAAACTCTGAAAAATAACCAGAACAGGGTATTCTTTACCCTGCAGTTTTTGCCCCCAGATGCAGTCAGAATCAAAGGTGCTTTCTAGCCAGCAATAAATTGGTTTCCTTTACAATCTCAAACTCTTTCCCTTCCCGTATGTCTTACCCCCAAGAAAAGTTGGTGATATTCCTGATGTCTTGCTTCTTTTACCACTTGTAAATTATATTTCAGATAAACAACGATCTATTGAGCACCTACTAGGTCATTATGATGTAAAATCAAGTAAGAATGGTGTAGAACATTCCTTGATCCTCGCCACCAAGTGCATCGCCTAGATTTGTTTGCCTACAGCCTCTTCTCATGAACATCATGTGTGATTATTTAGATTTTTATCAAAGGGGTATACACTAGCAATTTCATCTCTCTTTTCTCCCCCATTATCTTTGGAAATTTTTGTTTTTCATTTTGCAAAGTCCAGTTTGAATATAGTTATGGTTAGTGTTAAAGAGGGCTAGTTCTAATGTTATGCACTTTAGCCCTTAAATTATTTACTGTGGGTTTGGTTATCGACCTGTTTTATTTATCATTTTATGACATACATATTTTCAGTGGAAACGCTTAGGTTAAGCTATATTTATTTATACCACGGTACATTAACCATAAAACTGTCTAACTATAGTTAAAAAAAACCCACGATAATCTGGAACCCTCAGGGAATGGACGATTTAAGATAGCCAAGTTTTAAGAATGAACATTAACTATTTGTGATGGAAACCTTTTTAAAATGCATCATACCTTTCCTTCTTATCTTGAAAGCAAGATAATCAAGTCTCACTGAACTTTGGCCATTTCTCATGGTCTTCAGTTGGAATCACACTGTATCACTCAGCTTTCATGAAAGAACTTGGGTGACCTGTGTTGTTTTTAGTTTTTGTTGTTGTTTGTTGATTCTCATGGGCATTTCTTTTTTTCCCCGTTGGCTGTCTATGTCACATATGGTGATGTAAGTTTCCGTGTTACTCTCTCCATACTGCTCATCCACTCCTTCCCCCTACCTCTCACTGTCTCCATAGGCCTGTTCTATGTTGTGTCTCCATTGCAGTCCTGCAAATAGATTCCCCAACACCATGGGGATTTCTTAAACTAGTTTTCTTTTTTACATGGCTGCCAGCTGTGTTTCTCACTTGCCCCCCACCCTCCCCCATAGTCGTTCCTCTGTCTTTCAGTTTACTGTTTTTATTACTTCTGTGGACTTGGAAAACAGGTGACAGAACTCATGAGAATAGAGACAGACGTGAAGAAGGACTTCTAGGGACCCACCAATGGGTTGGATACTGCAGTTGTGTATCGACTTGCAAGCACCCCTTGTCTCTCTGAAGACTCATGTTCATTCATGTGTCACTTCTCTGTATTCTAGTCAGTGGGTGGTTGGATGGGGCAGATCTGCCGGAACTCCTCCCCTCAACATGTGTCTCTTCTTGGCAAACCTCGGCAGAAGCTGGTTCTAGCCAGGCGAGGGGAGCCTTGGCCCTTGTGTTTGGAAACTACGGCCGCTAGTTGAATATTCCTTCAGAAAGAAAATCAGGTTTAAAGAGGGCCTTTTCTTAAGTTCATAGTTTATTTAATGATGCCTGCATCCTGATACCATCCTGCAAATTTGCCTTCTCTTCTTTGTCCTGTGGCTTCTTTTTCCTGTTTCTTAAAAAAATAAAATGCTGAACATAGGCTCTGTTGGCTCGTAACTTATTGAAACTAAAGCTAAAGCATCTAAAAAAATGCTTTTCTAAAAAAGCATCTCTTGGGCTTCCCTGGTAGCTCAGTGGTAAAGAATCTGCCTGCCAGTGCAGGAGACACGGGTTCGATCCCTGATCCAGAAAGACCCCACATGCTACAGAGCCAGTAAACCCATACACAACAATAACTGTTGAGCCTGGGCTCTGGAGCCTGGGAACCACAGCAAGAGAAGCCACCACAATGAAAAGCCCATGCAGTGCAATTAGAAAAAAGCCTTTGCAGCACCAAAGACCCAGCAGAGCCACAAATAAATAAATAAATAATTTAAAAAATAGAAAAAGCATCTCTTGTTAATACCGCAGGGCTGTGGCCTCCCTAGTGGTCCAGTGGTTAAGAATCTTTCTTGCCATACAAGGAACACTGGTTTGATCCCTGGTCTGGGAAGATCCCACCTGCCATGGAGCGACTAAGCATATGCCCCATAGCTACTGAGCCCACACACTGCAACTGTTGAAGCCCGCATACCTAAAGCCTGTGCTCCTCAACTGGAGAAGCAGTCCCAAGGAGAAGCCCACCCCATCGCCCTCTCTCCGCACCTAGAGAAATCCCACGTGCAGCAATGAAGACCCATCACAGCCCAAAGAAACAAAATAAATAAAAACACTGCAGAGCCTTTAATGATTCTGATTTTTAATGCACATTATTATGGAGGCACTGCATATATTCTCTACGTTAGTTTCTTCCCACAGACACAAAGGAAAAATGCTTTATTAGAGATGCTGACAGGTGAGCATTAGACTAGAAATGTGGCTGTTGGACATTTCCACAGTGCTTTGCAGCCTCTCCAGGGTTTCACTGTGTTTTCTCATTGGACCCTGAGAACAGCACAGGGGTTATATTGTCCCCCAGGTCGGAGCCAGAAGACCAGAGGTGCAGAGGTGTCCGATGACGTGGCAGGGATCTGTTAGCATTCTTGAGGTTCAGCCTGAAAGCTACTTCCCAGACCTGTGGGTTTTCCCCCATTCGCTTCTAAGTCACCATGCTAATAAGTAAGAGCTGAAACTTCTTAGTTTACGGTGCACAGACACAGTAGCTCTCCGTGTGCGCTTGGGGCTGCCAACCCCTCCAAATATGTGACATGTCAGATCTTCCAGAATGAGAGAAGGAGAACTTGACCCGCATGTGATCCCGAGGGAGACGTCTGTCACCTTCAACTAGCTGTCACGCTGCTGCCAACGGAGGAAGGTGGAGGCTGCCCGTTCGGGATCCAAGGATTGGCTGGTTAGTTGGGTACAATAATTTGGGGACCCTGGAACTAAACATAGTAGCATTGGCTATTACTGAAGATAATTGTCCAGTGTTTTTAAAGAACTAAACATTGTCTTGTTTCGTGGTGTCTGGGCCACATGTTAGTAGTCAGTTAATGAAATGATTACCTTTCAAAACTAGGTGCTCAGGTGTTTTGAGATCTATTCTGATCCATTTCTTCATACAGACAATATCTTGTGCCACTTGTATCCATATCACAAGTTTACTTTGTTTTTTTACTTTCAGATTTCAAAATATAATTGTTTCTGAGCTGGAAAAAAATGAGTCTGACAAAAATGATTTGCATAACCAGATTTAATTTGTCATTTGCACACTCTATCGCTTTTTGTTTTAAGAACTGTTAAGGGTAGGTTATATTAAACCAGTGTTTTTGAAGGTCTATTAAGATGTTACATTCCAAATAGAATAATATTTTAATAAACCTTTCACAAGTTTTTCTTTTCATTTGTGTGTGTTTGTATTTGATGATGGAGTAGACAATGCTTCCTGAGAAGTCAACCCAACCCCCAAATTCTAAAATGTCCTCATTACCCAGCATAGTTTTTTAAAAATCAGAAACTGACGCTGATCTATTTATATTCACGGACCAGTGCTAGCAAGTTAATCCTATAATTAAAATTCGTTTCCCAAAGATGTTACTAACATCCTAGAAATATTAAAGACTTAAACCCTCAAAATTGGTATGGAAATGATTAAGTTTTCCCTAATTTTTTTCCTCCTCTCCCAGAGTGATACATTTCACTTTCTGTGTCTTCCTGCATGAACCATAATGCATTTGCGGAGATCCCTAATTTAGTGAAACCTGTTTAGGGGATCATCTCTGTTAGAAAGACAGCTGCCGAAAAGGCATTCACTTTCCAAGCATGGATTTTAGATTACGGCCAATCAAGATTCAGAGCTAAAGGAACACCTGTCAGAGACGTTTTTCTGCAAGGAGATGGTCTCTTTAATCAGGTTTCATTGCACTTCAGAAAAGATTCATTTTAAAATGTGGGTAAAACAGCATCTGCTTTTATGATTCATCCCCACCATCCTTTTAAAGCTGAAAAACCAATTTAGACTTTATTCGACACTACTCTATGGCTAGAAAAAAGTTTAACTGGTTAGTTGGGTACAATAATTTGGGGACCCTGGAACTAAACATAGTAGCATTGGCTATTACTGAAGATAATTGTCCAGTGTTTTTAAAGAACTAAACATTGTCTTGTTTCGTGGTGTCTGGGCCACATGTTAGTAGTCAGTTAATGAAATGATTACCTTTCAAAACTAGGTGCTCAGGTGTTTTGAGATCTATTCTGATCCATTTCTTCATACAGACAATATCTTGTGCCACTTGTATCCATATCACAAGTTTACTTTGTTTTTTTACTTTCAGATTTCAAAATATAATTGTTTCTGAGCTGGAAAAAAATGAGTCTGACAAAAATGATTTGCATAACCAGATTTAATTTGTCATTTGCACACTCTATCGCTTTTTGTTTTAAGAACTGTTAAGGGTAGGTTATATTAAACCAGTGTTTTTGAAGGTCTATTAAGATGTTACATTCCAAATAGAATAATATTTTAATAAACCTTTCACAATTTTTTCTTTTCATTTGTGTGTGTTTGTATTTGATGATGGAGTAGACAATGCTTCCTGAGAAGTCAACCCAACCCCCAAATTCTAAAATGTCCTCATTACCCAGCATAGTTTTTTAAAAATCAGAAACTGACGCTGATCTATTTATATTCACGGACCAGTGCTAGCAAGTTAATCCTATAATTAAAATTCGTTTCCCAAAGATGTTACTAACATCCTAGAAATATTAAAGACTTAAACCCTCAAAATTGGTATGGAAATGATTAAGTTTTCCTAATTTTTTCCTCCTCTCCCAGAGTGATACATTTCACTTTCTGTGTCTTCCTGCATGAACCATAATGCATTTGCGGAGATCCCTAATTTAGTGAAACCTGTTTAGGGGATCATCTCTGTTAGAAAGACAGCTGCCGAAAAGGCATTCACTTTCCAAGCATGGATTTTAGATTACGGCCAATCAAGATTCAGAGCTAAAGGAACACCTGTCAGAGACGTTTTTCTGCAAGGAGATGGTCTCTTTAATCAGGTTTCATTGCACTTCAGAAAAAGATTCATTTTAAAATGTGGGTAAAACAGCATCTGCTTTTATGATTCATCCCCACCATCCTTTTAAAGCTGAAAAACCAATTTAGACTTTATTTACGACACTACTCTATGGCAGAATAAGAAACTTCAACAAAGCGTTTAACGAGGGAGGACTTTCCCAGATGTTTGACTTGTAATGCTCGTGCAAGAAATCTAAAAATCTAGGTTTGAACGTTTCTCGTGTGAGTATAATTAACGATAGGAATTCTTCGGGTCCAATTTTTTAAAAATGGTTAGACTGGATTGTGAATGCGCTTTTTGAAAGCTGGGGGAAACTCTCCTATGTTGAAATCTGTTGCATGTATCTGTGAACAATGCTAAGTATTATTGGGACTGACTGGTGTTTAGAGGAACAGCGCTCAGCTTTCAACTCTGCTCTAATTAGAGGCACTGTTAAGTATATAAAACACAGGTACCTTCTCACATCTGCAGACAACTAGCATAACTATTAGAAGACAAACTTCATTCCGCAAACTGTAATTTAATGGTAGAACAGGGTGCAGACCGGAATATCGGTTGATTTTCAAAACATTTTATTCTACACCAATTAGCTTGAGTCCTGGAGGGCAAAATGACAAGAGGTTACTCGTTCACTATGTATTTAATTAATTGAAAAATGCTCAAATTGCTTTTACAGTTGTTATTAAAAAGTAGAATCAGTGTTGCCAGTGCTCAACCATAATTGGAACCCCAGGGAATTAAATATTTAGCATTAGTAATGTAACAGTACTTAGGACACAAATTTCTATTTTCGTAATGAAAGCTATACACTGTGAGTGCAAGCGGCTGAAACGACAGCTGTGACAAGTGAAACGGCCTGGGATATTTCAATAAGACACCTCATTGGACAGCAAGTCTTACCACATTACTCGTTTGTAAGAGATCTGCAAGTTTAATTCCCAGTAGGAACCCGTTCCCCAACTATTTAGATTTCTAATTGCATGCAGGATGAACAGTTGGGCAAATGTCTTGCCATCAGTGGCTGAAATGTACTGCACTTTCTAAATAATCCTATATAAGTTCATGCCTTTGTCAAATTTAAAAATAGCAGGACTGTCAGGGAATAAAGATCTTGTTTGTTGTAAGTTTAATTACATTTTAAGCATAAATGCTTTCAGTGTTAACAATGAGAAAAGTTGGATATTAGACTCTAATGAGCTACACTGGTAGACGGCCAGAGAGCCTGAGGGATTCCCTCCGTAAATTAACTGGATAAGAGTACTTGGTTAGGATATGGCTGATGGCTGAGCTGTTCTTAAAACCCATTTATAGAGCTGTCTCTCGCTCCTGTTTTCATTCTAAACAGGCCCTGCAGAGACTTTTAACGGCCGCCTGTTACAACCGTTCAACTTGTCAAAATATATTATATTACTCCACTAATAAATAGTATTAAAGGGTATTTGACTTCATTTCTTCTTTTCAGAGGGGATCAGGTTGATAAACACAATTGGCTTAGGTCGGTCTCATTTTAATTTGTTTATGTCATCGAAGTAATATGGAAGGTCCTTGGTTTGAATTTGGCAAGCATTATTTTCCTGGGGATGTAAAACTTACAAAATATTACGGACAGTGGAAACCATTAATGGAGACTATTTATTATAGAATCTCTGTCCCTGGAAGATGTATGACTTTGACATGTTTAGCCCACGTTCAAAGTATTTGAGAAACCATAGCTAAACTGACATTCTTTGAAGCATAACTCGCCTAATTCCTTTGCCAATCATTCTGTCTTTTCCTCAAAAAAGAAAAAGTTGCAGGACTTTTTGGTTTCACAATTGTCTTTTGCCTCCCATTGTCTGAGTCAGTTATTTTAAAGAAGTTATTCTAATGGATCGTGATTTCTATGTTATTTTTTGTAATGCTTAGAATATACATGCTTATTTTTTATAAAAGAGAGAAACAGGAAAAATGTAGAAATTTATTTGATAAAGTCTTTCTTTCGTCCTCTGCCCTAGTCCTCCCTCTCTCTCTGGTAATCACCTTTGCTAACAGTTTGATACGTTATCCAGCGTTCATAACATTTTCCATGCATATAACAGTTGGGCAAATGTCTTGCCATCAGTGGCTGAAATGTACTGCACTTTCTAAATAATCCTATATAAGTTCATGCCTTTGTCAAATTTAAAAATAGCAGGACTGTCAGGGAATAAAGATCTTGTTTGTTGTAAGTTTAATTACATTTTAAGCATAAATGCTTTCAGTGTTAACAATGAGAAAAGTTGGATATTAGACTCTAATGAGCTACACTGGTAGACGGCCAGAGAGCCTGAGGGATTCCCTCCGTAAATTAACTGGATAAGAGTACTTGGTTAGGATATGGCTGATGGCTGAGCTGTTCTTAAAACCCATTTATAGAGCTGTCTCTCGCTCCTGTTTTCATTCTAAACAGGCCCTGCAGAGACTTTTAACGGCCGCCTGTTACAACCGTTCAACTTGTCAAAATATATTATATTACTCCACTAATAAATAGTATTAAAGGGTATTTGACTTCATTTCTTCTTTTCAGAGGGGATCAGGTTGATAAACACAATTGGCTTAGGTCGGTCTCATTTTAATTTGTTTATGTCATCGAAGTAATATGGAAGGTCCTTGGTTTGAATTTGGCAAGCATTATTTTCCTGGGGATGTAAAACTTACAAAATATTACGGACAGTGGAAACCATTAATGGAGACTATTTATTATAGAATCTCTGTCCCTGGAAGATGTATGACTTTGACATGTTTAGCCCACGTTCAAAGTATTTGAGAAACCATAGCTAAACTGACATTCTTTGAAGCATAACTCGCCTAATTCCTTTGCCAATCATTCTGTCTTTTCCTCAAAAAAGAAAAAGTTGCAGGACTTTTTGGTTTCACAATTGTCTTTTGCCTCCCATTGTCTGAGTCAGTTATTTTAAAGAAGTTATTCTAATGGATCGTGATTTCTATGTTATTTTTTGTAATGCTTAGAATATACATGCTTATTTTTTATAAAAGAGAGAAACAGGAAAAATGTAGAAATTTATTTGATAAAGTCTTTCTTTCGTCCTCTGCCCTAGTCCTCCCTCTCTCTCTGGTAATCACCTTTGCTAACAGTTTGATACGTTATCCAGCGTTCATAACATTTTCCATGCATATTATACAGGTACACATTACAGATGTTACTTATCTACATATAGCATATTTAAAGAACGTATTTTGGGTCATTCCATAGAGGTCAGTGATTTGCTTTTTCCCCCCACTTAATCCTCATAGAGACTTCCCTATAATGGTGCAAAAACCTTCCGCATTCTTGTTCATAGCTCATTGTCATTCTGTGTTTTAAGAGGCATAACATTTGTTTAGCTATTGCCTACTGAGGCCATTTGAAGTCGTCTCCAGTTTTTCACTATGGCAGATAGCATTGCACACTTCTGAGTGTGCCTGCTTGTGTGTGTGTGTGTTTGCAGAACGTATATGTGCATCTTTAAGCACATGTCATCAAAAGATGTTGAACTAACATTTATTGAGCAATTACTCTGCGCCAGGCACTATTCAAATCACTACACACACACACACACACACACACACACACACAGATATATAGTCATTCCATCATAACAATAAAGAACTAAGATGCATTATAGTCTCCATTTTACATGTAGGGAAGCTGAGGCACAGAGAGGTGAAGTCACTTGCTAAGGGCCAAAGTCAAGTCATAGCTGAGCCTGGATTCGAACCCAGGAGGTCTGACACACCAGTCCGAGTTCTTAACCAAGACAGTGTGCCTGCAGAAATGCCTTTTTTTTTTTTAACCTCTAATTTACCTCTCCTTAGCAGTGAGTTTGAATGTGGTTTCGTATGTTTATTGTCATTACATTCCTTCTTCTGAGAACTGGACTGTTTCTGTCTTTGCCCATTGTTCTCTAGTCTTGTCTTCTTAGCAAATTACAACAGATCTTAATTGATAACGGCTATTGGCTCGTTGTTATACTTTGTCAAATATTTTTTTAAGCCAATTCTTATATTTTTACTTTGGTTTCATATTACAAGTTTTGCTTTATGGATTGAGATATAAGGAAGCCTTTTACTACCTACAAGACTACAAGTACGTTTCCCTACATTTTTTTCTACTACTTTTAATTTTTTAACAGTTTTGATCTTCCACTCAAGTGGGATTTATTTGGCTGTGCAGTGTGAGATAAAGATCAAACCTTTTACTTCTTGTAACACCCACAGGTTCCTTTTGTAAATTGTCCATTTTTTTCCACTATAGTTTGAAAGATAACCTCTGTCTAATATTATATCCTGCCTATATATGTCTCTGGATTGGCAGTTCCCTGATATATTCCACTTGTCTAGTCCTACAGTATCACACTTTTTACCATTATAACATTAAAGTAGGTTTAGAAACTTATGATCAAAAAAATATATAAAATACTCAATCTTAAATTATAAAAATAATTTATGACATAAATATTTATATATAATACAAAACTATATATAGAACATTTCAAAATATATTTATACATTTGCTTTTTCAGATAAACATTTATATCTATTTGAAAATTTCATTTTGAAATTCCTTTGGGATTTCAGCTGATTGAGTTTGTTTAGGGGAAGGAAGGGATCAATCCAGTCCTAATTCCTTATGATCTCAGAGTGACAGTAAATATTTGTTGAATGAATGAGTATGTGCTTTGTTTTTGGTTCTAGAGACAAGGAGAGGAAGTAAATACTCAATTATTTTCTAGATATTTTAAAAATTCTTCAAATGATCTATTTTGCTTAAATTTAAAATTTATCATTGTAAAGTCCCGTTATACATAGTATTTTCACCTAAAAGTCTTTCCCGTATTTCTGAGTATCTCTACTTTCTTATACAAATGTAGTTTACTTTGGTTTTCCCACTTTTTTGTCACAATTGACAGTTTTACTTTCTTCATCTTTATGTATATAAACAATGTGCTTTTATTGACATGGTCTCTTTCCCTTCTTTGATGTTCCTTCATCTTAATTCTTCCTTTTACTTACTTTAGTTTAGATGATTGCCTTTTCCCCAGGTCTTTTGGCTGAACGTATAGTGTGTCTTATGTTTTCCTCTCTCTTTGTTTTTAATACATATATTTAGGTTATGAATTATCCTATAAGTTGTGTTTTGACCATGTCCAGTAGTTTTTATACATATTGCTTTTATGATCTTCTTAACTGAATAGCTCGTAACTTTGCACTTTTATTCTTTTTAACCAAAGATTTGTTTTGAAAATAGCATTAAAAACTAAGTGGTTACAGCAGGATTTGGCACAGGTAAAGAGGAGAGAGCTATCCATATATTGTTTATTTTAGCTTTTTTTTTTCATTATAGGTAGAGAATAAAGCCTGTATTATTTCCCCTTTGGGTCATATGTTGAAATTTCCTTGGTAGTTGAACAGTTAAGTTTTGTAAACATTCTGTACATTTGAAGAAATGTGCCTTCTTTAGGAAAAGTATCTTGTCTGCTTAGTAAATCAACCTTATTAATTATGTTTTTCAAATGCTCTACCTCCTCATTTTCCATATAGCTTAACCTGTCCATCATGAGCTTGTAGTTTTCAAACATTCTCCTGTATCTCCAATAACATTTGTGTATTTCGAGGCTGTGTTGTTTCATACAGTAAAGATTTGTTTCTACTGTATCTTCTTGGTAGATGGTGCATTTAGCTGATATCAACTTTCTGTGTTTGCTTTGATTACTTTTAAAGGAAGCCTTTTTCCCAATGTGGGGCTCCTTGTGATTTTTTTTTTTGAAGAGTCCAGAGTCATTTCACGTTTTTCTTGCTTCTCCCTCTGCTCCAGTCTTCAGCCGTGAGCCTTCCTCAGGAACGCTTCTCCTTCCATTTGGTGAACAGTTCTCAGCAGCAAACTCAGCTAACAGCCCACAGTACCTGTGGGTGAATGCTGGGGAAAGGCTGGCCCTAAGGTGGTCCAGCAGAGGCCCCGAGGGTGCAATATTTAAGCGATCACTGTCCGTGTCTGCAAAGACAGGCAGACCTTGCCTAGTGCTGAGAGCGAGGGCTTTCCTGAATCTAGCACTCCAGGGGCCTCACTCGCTTCCCAAAGTCCTATCCTGCTAACAGAGCCCATTGTTCTCCAGGTGGGCTGTTCAGTGATCTTGAGCGATTGCCTGTCACCCACTCTGGCTCTTTCAAATCTGTCGTCTCTGAGTTTGCTCTTTGATCACTCCGTGGAGAGGAACGACCTTCATTTCCATACTAGTTATTCCTACATGTGTTTGCAGTGTGATGTACTCTGGTATTTCTATTAATCTATTCATGTCTTTTTCATTTTTATTTTCACCAGGGCAACAATGATGAGTTAGTTAACAATGCAATAGCACTAAAAGAAAAACAGAAGGTCTTCACCTTGCCATTCTTCACTCCATTCTGCTCCTCAAAAGAGAACCCTTGAGAAAGGTCTAGCTGTTGCTTCTATTATTTGCCTTCACATTTCTAAATAATATGATTTCTTCTTTGCTTATCAGTTAAAGGAATGTTTTAGCAGCTTGCACTCATGACTTATGAATATATGGGTTTATTACTTTACCATTCCTATTGCTCCAAAACTTAACTCTTCCAATATAATTTTTGGTTAAATTTGTTTTGTTTTCTGTTGTTTTTACTGCTGGACAAAATAGTACACTTAAGTTTTCCTAATCATTTACACTTATTTTCTTGAAGCTAATAATGGACTTGTTTCCATATTTGATTAATTTCCATTTGCTCCATCAAATTCATTATTCACTATCAATGGTTTCTAAACCATTAGATCTATCAGATAATACCTTATCACTTCTCTTTTGGTTGTTTTGTTTTTCTTTTCTAAGGAACTCTCTCTCTGGAAACTTTTTACCCCTCCTTCTCCAGTTTGGATGGATTACTTTCTTGCTTTGCCACCTGGTTGTCATCCTGAAACTTTTCTGTTTTCCTGGGTTGGAGCCTGGGTTTTCTTGCTTTATGTCTTCTTCTTTCTTGCTTCTCATTTTCATGGAGCACATCCTTTCACAGCTTTCTCTAGAAGTATGGATGGAAGTAAAATGTTTTCATGTGAAAATGTCTGCATTGGCAACCATACATTTCTCAGAGCTCTGTCTTCCACTCTGACTGCTCCTGTTCTTTAAGTACCTGTTCTTGTTTCATTGTATCACAGTATCTTCTCTTATTTCTCTGAAGTTGTTAATGACTTGATTTTCAACGCTGTCTCCTTTTGTGTTCCACATGGTCTCAAGTTGTCCCAGATCCCATTTAGTTGATTTTTTAACCCCTCCCGTCGTCTCTGAGGATCCCGGAACGACCTTCATTTCCATACTAGTTATTCCTACATGTGTTTGCAGTGTGATGTACTCTGGTATTTCTATTAATCTATTCATGTCTTTTTCATTTTTATTTTCACCAGGGCAACAATGATGAGTTAGTTAACAATGCAATAGCACTAAAAGAAAAACAGAAGGTCTTCACCTTGCCATTCTTCACTCCATTCTGCTCCTCAAAAGAGAACCCTTGAGAAAGGTCTAGCTGTTGCTTCTATTATTTGCCTTCACATTTCTAAATAATATGATTTCTTCTTTGCTTATCAGTTAAAGGAATGTTTTAGCAGCTTGCACTCATGACTTATGAATATATGGGTTTATTACTTTACCATTCCTATTGCTCCAAAACTTAACTCTTCCAATATAATTTTTGGTTAAATTTGTTTTGTTTTCTGTTGTTTTTACTGCTGGACAAAATAGTACACTTAAGTTTTCCTAATCATTTACACTTATTTTCTTGAAGCTAATAATGGACTTGTTTCCATATTTGATTAATTTCCATTTGCTCCATCAAATTCATTATTCACTATCAATGGTTTCTAAACCATTAGATCTATCAGATAATACCTTATCACTTCTCTTTTGGTTGTTTTGTTTTTCTTTTCTAAGGAACTCTCTCTCTGGAAACTTTTTACCCCTCCTTCTCCAGTTTGGATGGATTACTTTCTTGCTTTGCCACCTGGTTGTCATCCTGAAACTTTTCTGTTTTCCTGGGTTGGAGCCTGGGTTTTCTTGCTTTATGTCTTCTTCTTTCTTGCTTCTCATTTTCATGGAGCACATCCTTTCACAGCTTTCTCTAGAAGTATGGATGGAAGTAAAATGTTTTCATGTGAAAATGTCTGCATTGGCAACCATACATTTCTCAGAGCTCTGTCTTCCACTCTGACTGCTCCTGTTCTTTAAGTACCTGTTCTTGTTTCATTGTATCACAGTATCTTCTCTTATTTCTCTGAAGTTGTTAATGACTTGATTTTCAACGCTGTCTCCTTTTGTGTTCCACATGGTCTCAAGTTGTCCCAGATCCCATTTTTTGATACGTTAGGATCTTTCTCTTTCATGTTGGAGGTTCTCCTCAAACGTCTTGTGGTTATGAGCTATAGAATATTGAAGAGAAAGGTGCTCAAAGGCAGGTGGGAAGCTGTGTGTCCATGTGTGGAGAGTTTTGGTGGATGAGTTAGAGGATCAAGTGGCAAGCCATTCTTGGCTCTGGGGAATCCTTGAACTTCTAGATCTGAAAGTCTCCCTTTCCTTACACTTGGGTCTTGAGAAGGGAACCTTCCAGTCTCCTCCTGGGGAGGTATGATCTAGTGGCTGACTTTCTGGAAGCAGGGAGAAGAAAGGGCCCAGGGAGCACTCCATTCAGGATGTGGTGTTCTTAAGCCCCGTGTCTCGTCACAGCCCTTCTCTCTGCTGGGAGGTTCTGAGGCTGGACCCTTTAATTGAATGTCTCCTACCTTGACGGTCGGCTGGATGTGTAGAAGATGGGATGAGATCCGGAGGTCTGACTGCTGTGCACAGAGACTTTGAACCTATCTCCACTTAACCCTCCACCCTACGCTCCACCATACCTGCTTCCTCCCATTCCCAAGCCTTCCAGGCTTGGGCTTCATTCTCATTTTCGCTCCCCTTTGCAGAATTTAGCTTCGAGCTTCCTTTGTCCTTTAAAGCCAACTTATCACTTCTTTGCACTCTCTGCTTTCGGTATTGCTTTGATATCTTTGAAGACGATGTTTGTATCTTTCATGTAGTCATGTCTTCCTTCTCTTTTTCCTTACACGTTCATGTCCTCCTTGCCTGGAACACTTGCCTCTTTTACTTCAGGTCTCAGCTTTACTGTCATCTCATCAGAGAGCCCCTCCTGGGTCTCCGTTTTCTCCCTCTTGCCTTGTCTCTTGGCCTCCCTGGCCTGCCAGCTCCATCTTCTATCACCCTTCACACAAATCCTGGCACTGGTGTGACATGTATTTGTTGAGTAAATAAACACAGCAGAGACAGGTTGTTCTAGACTGGAGGAAGTGTAACGTTTTCCTTCTGCCTGGCCTGGAAGAAGCTGCCGTCAGAGACACCCATGTTGCCTTTCAAGTGCCAGACCTGGGACCACATACTGCTTTACAGAGGAACGAAGCTGGATCCATGCGGAGAGGAAGATGATGTCTGCGCCTCACTCCCCCACATCTGTGGTCCAGCTGTGATGACTTAAGCCCTGTATTTTGTGGAGAAGAGTGTGTAGATCAGTGCTCTGGGGCTGGAAGCTGATTCATAGTGTTAATAATGAGAACACACTTGTCTTGATTTCCTATGTGCTGGGCACCATCCTGTATGTGCCACATCTTGTGATGGTTATTTAGTCACTAAGTCGTGTCCGACTCTTTTGTGACCCCGTAGACGGTAGCCCGCCAGGCTCCTCCGTCCGTGGGATTTCCCAGGCAAGAGTACTGAATTGGAATGCATTACCATTTCCTTGTACATGATCTCACTTAATTCCCATTGGGGGGTAAATGATCCCTGTTAGTCTTGTTTTTATAAGGAAGACACTGAGATTCAGAGATGATGAATTGCTTGCTCCAACCCGTTGGATTCATGAATGAGAGAACTAGGACTTGGACCTGGGTCCGTCTGATGCCAAAGCTCCTGCTGGTGTAGTCTGGCTTCTGTGATGATTTCCTCCCTCTACACGTAAGCATCACAGCCTCACTGGCCGGAGTCATGACATCTCAAGGAAGAAAAGATCATTTATGTGGTCCAACTCCTGTTGACAATGAGGAGATAACGCAAGCCTGACACTTCTGGTCACCCGTTGTTGGCAGGGTGAGCACTGCACTTAGCATTGGTGCCTCACAGGAAACAGGAGGACCAGACTCTGTAGCTCACCAAGGCATAGAAGGGCACAAAAGTTGGTCCCAGATCATTTTTGGCAAGTGCACACAGCCCTCTGTCCACAGGGTGAAGGAAGCCATAATCTGGTTTAAACCTAAGTAAGTACGGTGCTTAGCCTGAGAAGGACACCTTTGGAATCTGACATCAACTTATCATTAATATAAAAGACCTAATGTTCCATTAGTCAGCTTCCCCAAACCGCTGTGCTGCCTGTGGTTTGTGTTAACCAACACTCACGCAGCCCAAGACTGCAGACTTGAAGGACAATGTGGGAAAAAAAAATACACACAGCAGGACATGGTCCCAAGATTCATTCTATAAGATACATTTTGGGTTAAAATCACAGGATATTTCTCTCCACTCTTCCCCTCCAAGCTTACCTATTTCCAAAGTTCCCTAGGTTTGCAAAGATTTGAGGGTAAGGAGATCACTGCTGAAGCAAGTAGATTTCACATCCTGACGATGTTTTTGTAGCTACCACATGTGGCCCCGTGTTAAGTAGCTGAACATCTCTGCTTGCTGGCAGCCAGAGTCAGCCCTCACCTCCTAGGGAGTGCCTTCTAACTTCAAAAAGCATTCCACAGAGTTGCAGAGAAGCGGGAGTGTGGGAGGGGGTTGCCCCTGACACTGCCTGAATTCAAGTCCATCTTTGTGCTTCCTGGTTATTAGAGCATTGCAGGAGACCTTGAAGGGCAGAGGAATTAGAGGGGTTTCTGCCCATGAGGTGACAGAAACCCCGATATTTGAATGAGAGATTGCAATCGTCTAGAAGCAACATTTAAAATGAAAGCATAACTAAAGTTTGCTTTCAACTGGGAGGATTCCTATGACATGTGCAAAATAGGCTGCATCCGTGAAGGGATCCCTGATATCTATGAAAGCTCATCTCTCTGCCTCTCTCAGGGATAAACAAAGCCATCCTCTGGCGTGTGCTCCACAGTCTGGGAGGTCTGCTGGTGGCACATGAAGTCAGCCAGAGAAGGCCCGGCTTCTGGAATGGCCTTAAGGAACGGGTCATTTACAAACCCTCACTGTGCACAGCTGGAGAGTATGAATGAACTGGAATAAATAAATGCTACCTGAACACCCCCTGCCCAGGCACATCTCTTCTTGCTTGTTTGTTTGTTGATATTTTATAGTGACTTCTGACTATTTAGTGACCCAACAGGTTGCTGTGAAAAGAAGAGCTCTCTCTCTGAAAAATACTCTTCTTGAAAATAAGTTATTAATGAGCTCAAGTTAATATCAAGATGAATCAATGAGTTTCTAAATTATGGCATCATCTTAGCAGCTAGTCTGCGGAATTTTTGTTTGCTCTGAAAATGTTCAATTTAAATTTTTTTTTTATTTTGCTTTTTTGCTTTTATAGAGTTTTGCTGTTTACAGATATGTATAATATGAAAAGAAGAGGTTTTTTGCCTGCTAGAATTTCTTCAAGCTTGAAGAGGTCTTTAAAGTCTTCTAGGTTGTTTTCGACACTGAATCTAAACCAACAAATTTTAAAGTATCTTAGTAATTCTTTTTTACTTTGCAAACTTTAGGCAGAATCTTTAACACAGTACAATAAGTCCCTGCATGAGTGAGCTGCCTCCAACAGATTTAATACAGATGTGAGCATGATGTGTTAGATTGAATGAATAGTAATAGGCAGATTTTTATTTTGAACATATAGCCAGTCAACAAATACTATTGCACATCTCTGTGTGTAAGGAACTGTGGGGGACACCATAGGCATCCCATGTCTGGGATGCAATGACGAACTCAGAACATTAAGCATCATCTCTTTCCTCCTGCACTGCCATGTACGGAGTGTGGACTACTCTTGTGATGATATTGGGGAGGAAGGAGGCGGGGTCTCTCAGCGGCACCTGCCCTTCGGTGCTGAACCTGACTTAAGTCAGACCCCCGTCCCTCTGGGTTCCTGTCTCTTTCCTCCCTCTAACTCCCAAGGTGGACCGTAGTTAGAGTGCAGCAGGAGGTTTCTCTGCGTGAAGCTAATTGGCCCATTTGGGGCTTAAACCCAGATTCTGAGACCTCTTAGCACCTTGCTTTAGACAACTGGGCTTGGTGCTTTGGATGCAAATGCTAATTGTTAATCATTAGGAATAACTTTCTTCATGGGGAGTCACAGAGGGGAGGGGGCCGGCTGGCTCTTGCGCCAGGCCTGAGACACTTACAGTGGGAGCTTTGGTCCCCCGTGTGGAAGCAAATGAAGTTCAGGCATGGGGCCAACCTGTCCCCTCTCACATTCCGGGAGACAATTCAATGGGTGACCCATGGCATGACCTGGCCTCCTCCACGGTAGCATGCGTTCATCGGGAGTTAAGTGAAAGAGTAACTATAGATTGATACAAATGTGTGAGCCACGTGCCTATTTGTTGGTGGCAGCCTACAGGCTACCACAGTGACTTTAGGGGGGAAAACTCCCTTCCTCTTCTGATTCTATGGATTTGTCACAGGCTTAAGCAACCTGAACAATGATTAGGGTGATGGCCTTTGTTGGCTTGAGGCAGTGTTCACTTATGCTCTTAAATAACAAAGCTTAAATGTCTCAAGAAATAGATGTATAAAGAAAGATATTTGCTTTTAGTGAAGCTTGAAGAGGTCTTTAAAGTCTTCTAGGTTGTTTTCGACACTGAATCTAAACCAACAAATTTTAAAGTATCTTAGTAATTCTTTTTTACTTTGCAAACTTTAGGCAGAATCTTTAACACAGTACAATAAGTCCCTGCATGAGTGAGCTGCCTCCAACAGATTTAATACAGATGTGAGCATGATGTGTTAGATTGAATGAATAGTAATAGGCAGATTTTTATTTTGAACATATAGCCAGTCAACAAATACTATTGCACATCTCTGTGTGTAAGGAACTGTGGGGGACACCATAGGCATCCCATGTCTGGGATGCAATGACGAACTCAGAACATTAAGCATCATCTCTTTCCTCCTGCACTGCCATGTACGGAGTGTGGACTACTCTTGTGATGATATTGGGGAGGAAGGAGGCGGGGTCTCTCAGCGGCACCTGCCCTTCGGTGCTGAACCTGACTTAAGTCAGACCCCCGTCCCTCTGGGTTCCTGTCTCTTTCCTCCCTCTAACTCCCAAGGTGGACCGTAGTTAGAGTGCAGCAGGAGGTTTCTCTGCGTGAAGCTAATTGGCCCATTTGGGGCTTAAACCCAGATTCTGAGACCTCTTAGCACCTTGCTTTAGACAACTGGGCTTGGTGCTTTGGATGCAAATGCTAATTGTTAATCATTAGGAATAACTTTCTTCATGGGGAGTCACAGAGGGGAGGGGGCCGGCTGGCTCTTGCGCCAGGCCTGAGACACTTACAGTGGGAGCTTTGGTCCCCCGTGTGGAAGCAAATGAAGTTCAGGCATGGGGCCAACCTGTCCCCTCTCACATTCCGGGAGACAATTCAATGGGTGACCCATGGCATGACCTGGCCTCCTCCACGGTAGCATGCGTTCATCGGGAGTTAAGTGAAAGAGTAACTATAGATTGATACAAATGTGTGAGCCACGTGCCTATTTGTTGGTGGCAGCCTACAGGCTACCACAGTGACTTTAGGGGGGAAAACTCCCTTCCTCTTCTGATTCTATGGATTTGTCACAGGCTTAAGCAACCTGAACAATGATTAGGGTGATGGCCTTTGTTGGCTTGAGGCAGTGTTCACTTATGCTCTTAAATAACAAAGCTTAAATGTCTCAAGAAATAGATGTATAAAGAAAGATATTTGCTTTTTAGTGAATTCAGAATTGCTGACTTACAGAACTGAAATACATCCAATATGCATCATAGCCTGAATCTCTGAGTGGCCTTAAACTTAAGAATCAGAAGGACTCGTCAACTCATTTCTAGATGTAGAATAGTAACTACGTTTCTTCCCGTGTTCCAACAGCCATTCCTTATCCACCTGGCACTTTTTCCCTGTACCCAGATGTGCCGTCGGAATCTTCCTCAACACAAATTTAAGGCAAAATGATTGAGACTGAGCCTTGAGATGACATTCATGGGCTTCCCAGGTGGTGCTAGTGATGAAGAACCTGTCTGCCAATGCAGGAGACATAAGAGATTTTGATTTGGTCCCTGGGTTAGGAAGATCCCCTCGCAGAGGGCATGGTCACCCAGTCCAGTATTCTTACCTGGAGAATCCCGTGACGCAGGAGTCTGGCGAGCTACAGTCCATAGGGTTGCAAAGAGTCGGGCATGACCGAAGCAACTTTGCATGCACGCATGGCATTTCTACACCAGCTCTGATCTAAGCAGCTTCATTCAAGGAAATGTCAGAGTTGTAGTTTGGGGGGTCTACACTGGTTAACGTTGGGATATTCTCACTCTCCTTCTGTCATGACTTTTATGTATTATTACCCCAATGCCATCAGTTTCCAGTCTTGGGGCTTCCCTGGTGGCTCAGACAGTAAAGAATCTGCCCGTAGTGCGGGAGACCTGGGTTTGATCCCTGGGTTGGGAAGATTCCCTGGAGAAGGCAATGGCAAACCCACTCCAGTGTTCTTGCCTGGACAATCCTATGGACAGAGGAATCTGCTAGGCTATAGTCCATGGGCTCGCAAAGAGTCAGACACGACTAAGGGACTTTCACGTCCAGCCTGGACTGAACTACACATGCTACACGTAGCCACGTGTGGCTACCAGACTGGAAAGGAACTTTCCAAAGTCGCATGCAGTTTTAATATCACAACAGGATGCCATGTAATAGTGACTGACTTTTAACCAGTGCTAACTAGATTTCATTAGTTTGAAAAGTGAACTATAGTTGATCTTTTAATTTTTAAATTATTTCTTTTTTATCATTTATTTACCTTCGGCTCTGCTGTGTCCTTGTTGCTATGACGCAGGCCTTCTCTACCTGCGGCCAGTGGGATCTACTCTCTATTTGCAGCGCCCAGGCTTCTTACTGCAGTGTCTTCTCTTATTGCGAGGCACAGGCTCTAGGGCATACAGGCTTCGGTACTGGCAGCACTCAGGCTTGGTTGCCCCGCAGCAGGTGGCGTCTTCTGGAAGCAGGGATGGAAGCCATGTGCCCTGCCTTGGTAGGAGGATTCTTAACCACTGGACCACCCGGGAAGTCCTCAGTCTTTTAATTAACGTCTCATGAAAAGTCTATTATTTGCATAAAAGCATTTTTCAGACTAGGTACCTTAGGCTACATACCCTTTAAGCCAAAACAAAGGCTGTGGTTGTGTGTGCGCGCGCGTGTGTGTGTGTTCACAGCTGCACCACGAGTAAAGTCATTTATTGAGCACTTCCTATTTGCTAGATACTATGATAGTCATTCCGAATGTATTTGAATTATTTCTCAGGGGTACTGTAACAAAATGCCACAGTGGAGTCGCTTCAACTAGAGGAATTTATTGTTTCATGCTTTTGGAGGCTGGGAGTCCAAGGTCAAGGTGTTGGCCTAGGCTTCTCTCCTGGGCTTACACGTGGGTGCCTTTCTGCTGCATGTCCTTGCATAGTCTGTCCTCTGTGAGTTGCCTCTTTGGCTTCATCTCCTCTCCTTATAAGGACGCTAGTTAGATTGGATTAGGGCCCACCCTAAAGGCCTCGTTTTAACTTAATCACTTCTTTAAAGGCCCTATCTTGACACCAGTCACTTTTTGTGGGGTTAGAGATTAGGGCTTCAACATAGAAATTTAGGATGGGGGAGGGGGAGACACATCCAGCTTCTAGCAGTGTGGAATCCTCAGCACACGTTTTGTAATAAGGGTTCACACATTATCTCCACTGTAGAGATAAAGAAACAGTGGTTCACAGAAGCAGAGTCCCTGGCCTGAGGATTTCCATGGAGCAAGCCAAGCATTCCATGTACATGCTCTGTATTTCTTTCTTTCTCAGGGTGTGTGTCAGAGATATCATTTAGTTTATAAAGTGAGCTTGAAAAGGCTCACTGAAATTTCTAAGTTCCTTTCAAAGGAGGCATATGGAGCCGCGCTGCTGAAGGAGCTTCTGACACTTAGTGGCTGTGTGATCTCTAGCAGGTGACGTCACCTCTCTGGCCTTTGGTTTTCTCATTGACAAAATGAAGTTATTAATTATACCTACTTGAGGGGCTGTTTGTGAAAAGGATGTGAGAAAATCCATTTAAAGTCTTTATAACAATGTTGGTACATAGCTGGTATTAAGTAAGATGTTAGTAACTATTATTATAGATGATTATTATACGTATCTATATCTCTGTCTCTCTCTATATATATCTTCTCAGGTGGCACTAGTGGTAAAGAATCCATCTGTTAATGCAGGAGATGTCAGAGACTCAGGTTCTATCTCCAGGTCGGGAAGATCCCCAGAGGGCATGGCAACCCACTCCAGTGTTTTTGACTGGAGAATCCCATGGACGGAGGAGCCTGGAGGGCTGCACGGGGTCGCATAGGTTCACAAAGAGTTGGACACGACTGAAGTGTTTTAGCACACACATACACACATGCACACACACACAGACATGCACACATACGTATATAATATTCTATTATTCTGAAGGAGAAGCGTTTTCAGGACGGGACCAAGTGATTACTATCAGTCCACTTTAACATTTAGAAGTGTTATTACCTGCTGGTTATGTTAGCATAGTTACTCTCAGTAAGTATGCATTTTACACTAAGGACGCTAGTTAGATTGGATTAGGGCCCACCCTAAAGGCCTCGTTTTAACTTAATCACTTCTTTAAAGGCCCTATCTTGACACCAGTCACTTTTTGTGGGGTTAGAGATTAGGGCTTCAACATAGAAATTTAGGATGGGGAGGGAGACACATCCAGCTTCTAGCAGTGTGGAATCCTCAGCACACGTTTTGTAATAAGGGTTCACACATTATCTCCACTGTAGAGATAAAGAAACAGTGGTTCACAGAAGCAGAGTCCCTGGCCTGAGGATTTCCATGGAGCAAGCCAAGCATTCCATGTACATGCTCTGTATTTCTTTCTTTCTCAGGGTGTGTGTCAGAGATATCATTTAGTTTATAAAGTCAGCTTGAAAAGGCTCACTGATTTTTCTAAGTTCCTTTCACAGGACGCATATGGACCCGCCCTGCTGACGGAGCTTCTGACACTTAGTGGCTGTGTGATCTCTAGCAGGTGACGTCACCTCTCTGGCCTTTGGTTTTCTCATTGACAAAATGAAGTTATTAATTATACCTACTTGAGGGGCTGTTTGTGAAAAGGATGTGAGAAAATCCATTTAAAGTCTTTATAACAATGTTGGTACATAGCTGGTATTAAGTAAGATGTTAGTAACTATTATTATAGATGATTATTATACGTATCTATATCTCTGTCTCTCTCTATATATATCTTCTCAGGTGGCACTAGTGGTAAAGAATCCATCTGTTAATGCAGGAGATGTCAGAGACTCAGGTTCTATCTCCAGGTCGGGAAGATCCCCAGAGGGCATGGCAACCCACTCCAGTGTTTTTGACTGGAGAATCCCATGGACGGAGGAGCCTGGAGGGCTGCACGGGGTCGCATAGGTTCACAAAGAGTTGGACACGACTGAAGTGTTTTAGCACACACATACACACATGCACACACACACAGACATGCACACATACGTATATAATATTCTATTATTCTGAAGGAGAAGCGTTTTCAGGACGGGACCAAGTGATTACTATCAGTCCACTTTAACATTTAGAAGTGTTATTACCTGCTGGTTATGTTAGCATAGTTTTAAATATCATTCTCAGTAAGCTATGCCATTTTACACTGGCAGCATATCAGAGGCTAGTGTACCATGTCCAAAGGGACTGAGTTCATTGGCCACGCGTCATCCGGGTGACACAGCTCTGAGCCTCAGATCGGCAGTACCTGCTTTTAACCCACACTGGACACACCAGTGTGGCTTCCTGGGAGTCAGGTGACATGCAGAGCTGCTGTTGCCCCGGTTTCCCAGGGACTTCTGAAAGACCAGAACAGATGATCCTTATTTCTTAAAAACCAGTGTCCAGTGATGCCATTGCAAAGCGGCTCTGCAATGGGAAACCCTAAAGAAGATACACGGAATATTGGAGGAAGAGCTCCCCCAGAGCTGGTCCACGGGCCCCGCGTGGCTGCTGTGGTCCTCCTCTGTTGGGCTGCGCTGTCCTGGGGCCCAGCTCCTTGCAGCTGCCTCCAGACACCCCATACTGCAAACCTCGCTGCGCTCCAGGGCTTCATCCATCTAGTCTAAGGCACTTTTGCAAGTACTTTTTCTAGATTAAAGTTGTAGAGTCACTGGATTAGAATGTATGTATATTCATAATTTTGATTGATATTACCAAACTGCCCTTCGAAACAATCAAACCAATACATTTTCACCTACAGAGATGAATGTGTCTCCTGATAGTATCAAGTATTTTCATTTCTGCCGACATGGTAAGTAAGATCCGTTCTCCCACAGTTTCTTGGATTTCTTTTTAATTATGAATACCATGGAGCACTGGTTCCCTGTTTGTATTTTTCACTTCTGTGTGTGAACTGCCTCTTCATATCGTTTGTCCCTTTTCCACTGGTATGTCTCTCTCCACCTGAATGATATAGACCTCTTGTCAATCAACGAAAAGAGCCCTTAAGGCAAGTATTTCCCCCAGGTTACCCTTTATCTTTTCTCTTTGTTGTCAGTATTTCAGCCCATTCTAAGTTTTTACATTTACTTGTATTTGAATTTCTCAACACCCAGGAAATTTGTTGAGAGTTAGACTAAAGCTCAAGATCCTTTGAAGTCTAAAGAAGAGGCCACAAATACTAACAACTACGCAATGAAAGGAACACCAGTCCGGTGGTGGTGGATTTTTGCAGACTTTAGCAGATGAGTGAAAGCCACTTTTGTTAGAATCCTTAGAAAGGAATTCTGTCATCTCTCCTGTAAAATACTCTACTGTGCCTTGTATCAGCAAAACAGTTGACATTGAAATAAAAATAGGATTTTAAAATGTTTTAAAAATGTTTTGATTATTGTTATAGAAGTCATATGGTTCACTACAGTGAATTGAATTTTTACAATCTAGGCTCTGGCACCATGGCTGGCTACTCTTCAGGAATGTGCTGGAGGAGCCTATCAGTGTTTGGGGATAAAGAAACGGGATTCAGGAAAGGATGAACTTCCCTTAGAAGGCTTGGGGAACTCGAGGATGCTCTAAGACTTCTTCAAGGAAAGGGAAAGAAAGTAAGAACTATGAATGAAGACATGAAATGACTCGGAGATCGTTATAAAGAATTTATGATAAAAAAGAATTTATGATATAGTTTTAAACTTTTTGGAAATGTGGATCCTCCTACCTATAAGCTTTCTCACCTCTAAAACTTAAACTATTAAAGTAAACTCAATTATCTAAATTGAAGATCTCCTTCAATGAGTCAGTTGGGGATCTTGTTTAAATGCAAATGCTGTGATTCTGTGGGGGCGGAGTGGGCGGAGGAGAGGGCGGGGGCCGGGGGTGGGGGTGGGGGGGACCTCAGGCAGGACTGAGATTCTGCATTTTTAACAAGTTGCTTATATCCAGACCTCTCAGCAGCTGGGCTCTAAAATACAACTTTTGTGAATGCATTCCCCTATGCATTGTAGCATTATGGGCACATATGCACATGCTTTATATATATATTTATATTCCTGCTTTCTAAAACGTTAATTGAGAAATAGGCCATTGTTACAGAAACCACAATGCAATGTTTCATGTAAAAACATTGAGTACAAAGGCAAAACATTGACAAATTGATACTTTCTTGCTTGGTCACGCCTGATTTAAGGAAATGAACCCCAAATAGGCTATGTGAATTGGAAATTGACTTCAACCACATTTAAATTGTTCTCTTTTTAAAATATTAGCAGTTGAGTGTGTAAACCAATATTTATTTTCTAATCAAAGGTTTGTGGCAAATGGTTTATAAATGAAAGAAATGAGGGAAGAATGCTTTGAAATGTTTCTCTTAATAGAAATGGAAATAGGATGTTTTATTTTTTTTAAATGGCAGCCACAAGCGTCAACTAAAATTCACCCTGCTCTGGGAAGAGGAAATTATATAAATAACTGCGCATCGTATAAAAGCCCAGGGCTAGCACCTCTCTGCCAGCAATCAGAATATATATCTTTCGGTGGGAAAAAAAAAAAAAAAACATTGAAGATCCAGCTACATTAAGCAAGAATCTATGAACAGAATAATTGTATACTGAGGATCCCTTAAGAACAGCTTCCCAAATTCCATTATCTTAACTGTCACTCGCCACTCCGCGTTGTCTCAGCGCTGTGTGTTTTCCTGAATTACCAGAGCTGTTTGTTTTTTCCTTCATCAGTCACCACCCTGTCAACCGGGCCATTCATAACAACTTTTGGCAGCTCATCAGGAGAGTTCAGAGCTTGAATAGGACCCTATCAACTCTCACACCTCATTGTGTGAAACTGTTTACCAGCATTGCCTTTTTCTGTAAATATTACAAGCAGAGCCCTGAAAGTGGAGATGTGTGAAAACAAAATGGACAGATCTTGTCGCAGTTGGCGGAGATGGCAGATCGGGGGTGACGGAGAATCTGTGAGTCCTCGTGTTTCCTTTATTGAGCCGAATCCTACCTAGTCACTGGGCTTGAATTCTTGTGTATGCTGGTTAATTAGACAATATTTAATTTGACTTAACATTGGTGGCAGTTGGGTGAAAGGGAGATTCTGTAATTAGGGAATACAGACCGGGTTTCTGTCACAATTCAGCTCACTTCCTCTAATTTAAATGCCCCCTTTTCTAGTGCATTGTCACCCTGGATGTGCTGAGTTCCCCGCTGTCTTTTCTGCTTGACTAGTAACAAGGTGGCCCAACAGCAAATGGACTCAGTCTCCTGGACTTAAGGGCTTGAAGTTTCTGCCAGATTCACCCATCAGAAAGAATTTCCTCTAGAAAACGAATGTCAGTAATTCTCTATGGAAGCTAGTATCACTCACGTGCAAATGGTATGATTTTGGGGGAGGGGCCCTCTATTTTCACTGCACAGATTTTGAAGGGTCAAATAGTTCCAGGTTTTGTGATTAAAAAAAAATTAGCCATCTCCCCAGCCTCCCCCTCTGCCCCTGCCACCAGAGGCAACCACTTACAATTCTTATGGCAGATACTTTAGAAAATAATTTCACAGGGAGAGATAAGTTGTTTTGCTTTACCAGTTTTGGGGTGTTACATAAAGAGAATTGTTACTAAGACTTGCTTCTTCCCCTTACCATGAAGGTAGGTTTTCTTTAATTACTCTCTTTTTAAAACCAAAGAGTATATACAATGAATGCATAGATCTTCAGTGTACTGTTCAATACATTTTAACAAGTGAATATGCCCATGTAACTGGACACCAGACTGCGGAACAGGTACAAGACCCTAGAAAGTTCCCTTATACATCTTTGCATTTCTCCTTTTGTGAAGTAATCACTTTTCTTATTTGTTTTCTCATAAGATTAGATCTGCCTGCACTCAAACTTTCAGTAAGGCACTATATATTATGGACTCTTTTGTACCTGACTTCCTTTGCTCAAAATGATGTCTTTGAGGTTGAGGCAGAAATTTATTCCTTTTAACTACAAGAGTGTTCCGTTGTATGAAAATCCTACTGTTTGCTCAATTTTCTGTGTTGATGCTTATTTGCAGATCCGGGGTGACGGAGAACCCTTTTTTTTACCTAGTCACTGGGCTTGAATTCTTGTGTATGCTGGTTAATTAGACAATATTTAATTTGACTTAACATTGGTGGCAGTTGGGTGAAAGGGAGATTCTGTAATTAGGGAATACAGACCGGGTTTCTGTCACAATTCAGCTCACTTCCTCTAATTTAAATGCCCCCTTTTCTAGTGCATTGTCACCCTGGATGTGCTGAGTTCCCCGCTGTCTTTTCTGCTTGACTAGTAACAAGGTGGCCCAACAGCAAATGGACTCAGTCTCCTGGACTTAAGGGCTTGAAGTTTCTGCCAGATTCACCCATCAGAAAGAATTTCCTCTAGAAAACGAATGTCAGTAATTCTCTATGGAAGCTAGTATCACTCACGTGCAAATGGTATGATTTTGGGGGAGGGGCCCTCTATTTTCACTGCACAGATTTTGAAGGGTCAAATAGTTCCAGGTTTTGTGATTAAAAAAAAATTAGCCATCTCCCCAGCCTCCCCCTCTGCCCCTGCCACCAGAGGCAACCACTTACAATTCTTATGGCAGATACTTTAGAAAATAATTTCACAGGGAGAGATAAGTTGTTTTGCTTTACCAGTTTTGGGGTGTTACATAAAGAGAATTGTTACTAAGACTTGCTTCTTCCCCTTACCATGAAGGTAGGTTTTCTTTAATTACTCTCTTTTTAAAACCAAAGAGTATATACAATGAATGCATAGATCTTCAGTGTACTGTTCAATACATTTTAACAAGTGAATATGCCCATGTAACTGGACACCAGACTGCGGAACAGGTACAAGACCCTAGAAAGTTCCCTTATACATCTTTGCATTTCTCCTTTTGTGAAGTAATCACTTTTCTTATTTGTTTTCTCATAAGATTAGATCTGCCTGCACTCAAACTTTCAGTAAGGCACTATATATTATGGACTCTTTTGTACCTGACTTCCTTTGCTCAAAATGATGTCTTTGAGGTTGAGGCAGAAATTTATTCCTTTTAACTACAAAGCAGTGTTCCGTTGTATGAAAATCCTACTGTTTGCATATCAATTTTCTGTGTTGATGCTTATTTGTTTCCATTTGGGGGCTGTTTTCATTCTTGATTTATGTACCTTTTATGTCTTCTAGATAACGAGTTCTTTGTCAGACATTGCCTTGCAAATGTCTCTCCTGGTCTGTATTTTATCTTTTCGTTTTCTTAATAGTACTATTGGATGAACAGAAGTTCTAAAGTTTGGTTATTGTCCATCTTGTGATTTTTTTTTTATGACTAGTGCTTTTTATATACTGTCAAAGAACTCTTCTGGAGAAGGCAATGACAACCCACTCCAGTATTCTCACCTTGGAAATCCCATGGACAGAGGAGCCGGGTGGGCTATAGTCCACGGGGTTGTAAGGAGTCGGACAAGACTGAGTGACTGAGCACAAAGAGCTCTTCACCAGCCAGGAGATGGTGAAAATATTCTTCTATGCTTTGTTTTAGAAAACACTGGAGCTTTCTAGGTTCAGATTTTACATAAAGGATTCCTATCTAAATATATTATAATTTTTGTGTATGGTGTGATGTAGAGGTCAAGATTCCTTCTTTTAAAAAATATGAATATACAATTATTCTAGCATCACTTGTTGCAAAAACTTTCCTTTCCCCATTAGATGTGTGTGTGTGTGTGTGTGTTTGTGAGTGTGAGTGTGTATTTCAGGACTTTATGCTGCTTCACTGACTTACTTATCTATCTTTATGCAATTAATGGTATCTTAATTACTGTGGCTTCTAAGCACAATTTAAAAGCAGGTAGTATACGTCTTCCAAATTTGTTCTTTCTAAGGTTATTTTTACTATTCTTAATCTTTTGCATTTTCATATACATATATAATTAGCTTGTTAATTTCTACTACAAGCCTCATGGAATTTTGACAGGGATTGCACTGAATTTATAATTCAGTACAATCAATTAGGGGACACTTTAGCAATATTAATTTTTCCTATCCCTAAATGTGCTATAGTATATGGTTTAAGTTTTTATTTAATAACTTTGTAGTATGTAGTAGTTTTCAGAATACAAGTCTTCTTTTAAATTTTTCTTTTCTTAAATTTATTTTTGAATATTTTATATTCTTCCCATGATCATAAATGAGTTGCTTTTTATTTTCATTTTCTAATAATTTGCTGGTAAAAGTTTGAAATATAATTACATTTTGTGTATTGACCTTAATTCCTGTGACTTTGCTCAATTCCCTTGTCAGTTCTAGTTGTTTTGGGGAGGTAGATTCCTTAGAATGTTTCATGTGTAAAATCATATCAACTGCAAAAAAAGACTGTTTTGCTTCTTCCTTTTTAATTTTTATGCCTTTGTTTTTATTTTATGTTGTTGTATTAGATAGGGCTTCCAGTATATTGTTGAATAGATGTAGAGACAGTGGGTGTCTTGTTCCTGAACTAAGCAGTTAATATTTCACCATTAAGTATGACATTAACTGTTGTTTCTTCATATATGCCCATTATCAAATTGATGAAGTTCCTTTATTTTCCTAGTGTTCTGAGAAGGATTTTTCATGAATGAGTGTGACATTTTGTCAAAAATGTTTTTGCATCAATTGAGATTTTTCCTCTCTCCGATTCTGTTAATGTAATGAATTACAACTATTGATTTCCTAATGTAAGGCCAACCTTTAATCCCAGCATAAGCTCCATTTATTAATAACATTTGTCCTTTTCATATAATGCTGAATTTGATTTGTTAATATTTTATTGAGGACTTTGTATATTTATTCATGTAGGATATTGGTCTATAATTTTCTTTTCTTGTAATGTCTTTGTCAGGTTTTAATAACAGGGTTATGCTGGCCTCATTAAACTACTTGAAAAGCATTTCCTTCTATTTTCTCAAAGAGTTTGTATAACACTGGTATTAGTTTTGTCCTTAAACCTTTGATAGAAATTGTGGGTAAAGCCATCTGGGCCTGGGGTTTTCGTTGTTGAAAGGTTTTTAATTATGAATTCAATTTTGAAAATGGATATAAAGCTCTTTGAATTTTTCCATTTCTTCTTGTGCTAATTTTGGTAAGATGTGCTTTTCAAGGGATTTGTCCACTTGTTCTAAGTTGTTGAAATTAAAGGCACAAAGTCATTCATGTTTTTGTCTTCTTGGAGAATTAAATCCTTTTTCATTATGTAATAAGCCTCTCTATCACTGGTAATATTTCTCGTCTGAAGCCTACTTTGGTATTAATAAAGCTACTTTGGCTTTCTTTTGAGTAGCATCTGCATGGAATATCTTTTGTGGTTCTTTTCATCTATTTACATCCTTGTATTTAAAGTGGTATTCTTATAGCCAGCATATGGTTGGGTCTTGCTTTTTATCAAACCATCTATCTTTGAATTAGTGTGGCTTATATTTAATGTGATTATTGATATGGCTGGTTAAAATCTACCATGTAATCAGCTGTTTTCTATTTGTTCCATTTTGTCTTTTGTTTCCTTTTTCTGTTCATTTTGCCTCCTTTTTGATTAATTGAGCATTTTCTATGATTAAATGTTATTTCCACTATTCAATTATTATGTACACCTCCTTCTAAAAAACCGAGTACTTTAGGGTTTACCATATACATCTTATTTATTCAAAGCCTCCTTTCACATAATACCTGTTTCCTGTCTAGTATAATGATAATATATTTCCAGTCTCTTCCTCTCATTCTTGTTCCATTTTTGCCACGTATTTACTCCTACTTGTGCTGTAAATACACAATCTTACTATTTTTTGCTTTAGATAGTTATCTTTCAGAGTCATGAAAAATGATACAAAAAGAAAATTTTTATTTTATTACTCTGTTTACCTTTGTTTATTCCATTTCCAGTGCTCTTAATTTCTTCATATAGATTGAAATTTCTGTCTGCTATTATATATGCCTCTTTCTGGAGAACTTTCTTCAACATTCCTTATAGCATGGGTCTACTGGCAATGAATTCACACATATTTGTTTTATGGTTTTGTGTTAGGAAAGGCTTTACTTCCTGTTCCTTTTTGAAAGACATTTTTGCTGGGTATAGGATTCTGACTTGACAGGCTTTTGCTGTTGTTCAGCTACAGAGTCAGGAAGATACACTGGAGAAGAAAAGATGATCCCGTCCAGTATTCTTACCTGGAGAATCCCATGGACAGAGGAGCCTGGCAGGCTATAGACCACAGGATTGCAGAGAGATGAACATGACTGAACAACTAACACACATACTCCAGTTACAGAGACCTTGCTCCTCATCTTCTGTCTTGCATAGTTTCTGGATAAGTCTACTTGTAACGCTTTAATTTTTATTCCTCTTTAGGGAGTGTGTCTTTTTTTCCCTGGATGCCTTCATAATTTCCTTTGTCTTTGGCCTTCAACAGCTTTATATAATATGCATATGGTCTTCTTAGGGGAGGTGAGTGTTTATTCTATAGCTTGGTGGTGTTTCCAGCATATGGTTGGGTCTTGCTTTTTATCAAACCATCTATCTTTGAATTAGTGTGGCTTATATTTAATGTGATTATTGATATGGCTGGTTAAAATCTACCATGTAATCAGCTGTTTTCTATTTGTTCCATTTTGTCTTTTGTTTCCTTTTTCTGTTCATTTTGCCTCCTTTTTGATTAATTGAGCATTTTCTATGATTAAATGTTATTTCCACTATTCAATTATTATGTACACCTCCTTCTAAAAAACCGAGTACTTTAGGGTTTACCATATACATCTTATTTATTCAAAGCCTCCTTTCACATAATACCTGTTTCCTGTCTAGTATAATGATAATATATTTCCAGTCTCTTCCTCTCATTCTTGTTCCATTTTTGCCACGTATTTACTCCTACTTGTGCTGTAAATACACAATCTTACTATTTTTTGCTTTAGATAGTTATCTTTCAGAGTCATGAAAAATGATACAAAAAGAAAATTTTTATTTTATTACTCTGTTTACCTTTGTTTATTCCATTTCCAGTGCTCTTAATTTCTTCATATAGATTGAAATTTCTGTCTGCTATTATATATGCCTCTTTCTGGAGAACTTTCTTCAACATTCCTTATAGCATGGGTCTACTGGCAATGAATTCACACATATTTGTTTTATGGTTTTGTGTTAGGAAAGGCTTTACTTCCTGTTCCTTTTTGAAAGACATTTTTGCTGGGTATAGGATTCTGACTTGACAGGCTTTTGCTGTTGTTCAGCTACAGAGTCAGGAAGATACACTGGAGAAGAAAAGATGATCCCGTCCAGTATTCTTACCTGGAGAATCCCATGGACAGAGGAGCCTGGCAGGCTATAGACCACAGGATTGCAGAGAGATGAACATGACTGAACAACTAACACACATACTCCAGTTACAGAGACCTTGCTCCTCATCTTCTGTCTTGCATAGTTTCTGGATAAGTCTACTTGTAACGCTTTAATTTTTATTCCTCTTTAGGGAGTGTGTCTTTTTTTCCCTGGATGCCTTCATAATTTCCTTTGTCTTTGGCCTTCAACAGCTTTATATAATATGCATATGGTCTTCTTAGGGGAGGTGAGTGTTTATTCTATAGCTTGGTGGTGTTTCATGTCTGTTACTCATTTGGGAGTATTGTTGAGTGTTATTTCTCCTTATTTTTTCTTCCTGGGATGCCAATTGCACATAAGTTAGAACTGTTGTTATTGTGTCACATATCTTGGATGCTGTGTTGTGTGTTTCCAACCACTCTCTATCCTTCCCTGAGGTTCTGCCATCCATGTCAGGACAGATATAAATCCAGTTTCCATAGATGTGAGGGTCTGTGGTATCCTCCAAATCCTTGTGGGTTTATTCCTTTAAAAGATTGTTTTCTGGGACTTCTCTGGCTTGTCCAGTGGTTAAGAATCTACTTTGCAATTTGGAGGACTTGAGTTCACTCCCTGGTCAGGGAACTAAGATCCCACATACTTCAAGTAAGATCTGACATAACCAAATAAATAAATAAGATTGTTTTCTGCCATTTTAGTGGTGTTGGGAAGGAGTGAAAGTAGATGGACCTAGACAGTCTGCCATCTTTACCTAGAAGTCATATGAATTTCATTATTTAAGTTAAACTTAGTGGTAGTAAGGGGTGGATCAGATGGTAAAGAATCTGCCTGCAGTGTAGGTAACCTGGGTTCAGTTCCTGGGTTGGGAAGATTGCCTGGAGGAGGGCATGGCATGGTAATCCATTCCAGTATTCTTGCCTGGAGATTCCCCAAGGACAGAGGAGCCTGGTGGGCTACAGTTCATGGTGTTGCAAAGAGTTAGACATGACTGAGTGACTAAGAACACTGGTGGTAAGGAACTAAATTTCCTATTATCTTTGGAGTAAATCAATCTATTATCTCATATTTCTCATTGTAAAATGACTTTTGCATTCTCAAAAATAACAGAAAATAATCACAAATGGTGATAGCTGGTATTCTTATTTTTTTCATTTTTACAGATACAGATAAACTGGGGCACAGAAGATTAAGTAATTTTCCAAAGATTCATAAATAGAAAATGACAGGACTTGACTTCTTAACCACTATGTTCTAATGGCCTCCAACAAATGGGAAGATGGTAGCTTTTAGGTAATAGATATCTGTTTTTGGTCTCTGCAGTCCTTCAGGTACTACTGTTAACTCTCCAAGAATCTTAATCTATTAATTAGCAACTACCTATTCAGGGCCTGTTATGTGCCCAGAATTGTTTCGTTAACTGAGGAGGTATAAAGAAATACAGCTGGGCTGTTTCCTTCAGAGACTTTACATCTCTCCAAGGGGGGCCAGAAATTGACTGTTGTTAGTGTGTCACATATCTTGGATGCTGTGTTGTGTGTTTCCAACCACTCTCTATCCTTCCCTGAGGTTCTGCCATCCATGTCAGGACAGATATAAATCCAGTTTCCATAGATGTGAGGGTCTGTGGTATCCTCCAAATCCTTGTGGGTTTATTCCTTTAAAAGATTGTTTTCTGGGACTTCTCTGGCTTGTCCAGTGGTTAAGAATCTACTTTGCAATTTGGAGGACTTGAGTTCACTCCCTGGTCAGGGAACTAAGATCCCACATACTTCAAGTAAGATCTGACATAACCAAATAAATAAATAAGATTGTTTTCTGCCATTTTAGTGGTGTTGGGAAGGAGTGAAAGTAGATGGACCTAGACAGTCTGCCATCTTTACCTAGAAGTCATATGAATTTCATTATTTAAGTTAAACTTAGTGGTAGTAAGGGGTGGATCAGATGGTAAAGAATCTGCCTGCAGTGTAGGTAACCTGGGTTCAGTTCCTGGGTTGGGAAGATTGCCTGGAGGAGGGCATGGCATGGTAATCCATTCCAGTATTCTTGCCTGGAGTTTCCCCCAAGGACAAAGGAGCCTGGTGGGCTACAGTTCATGGTGTTGCAAAGAGTTAGACATGACTGAGTGACTAAGAACACTGGTGGTAAGGAACTAAATTTCCTATTATCTTTGGAGTAAATCAATCTATTATCTCATATTTCTCATTGTAAAATGACTTTTGCATTCTCAAAAATAACAGAAAATAATCACAAATGGTGATAGCTGGTATTCTTATTTTTCATTTTTACAGATACAGATAAACTGGGGCACAGAAGATTAAGTAATTTTCCAAAGATTCATAAATAGAAAATGACAGGACTTGACTTCTTAACCACTATGTTCTAATGGCCTCCAACAAATGGGAAGATGGTAGCTTTTAGGTAATAGATATCTGTTTTTGGTCTCTGCAGTCCTTCAGGTACTACTGTTAACTCTCCAAGAATCTTAATCTATTAATTAGCAACTACCTATTCAGGGCCTGTTATGTGCCCAGAATTGTTTCGTTAACTGAGGAGGTATAAAGAAATACAGCTGGGCTGTTTCCTTCAGAGACTTTACATCTCTCCAAGAGAAGGCCCCCACAAATCTGAAAACAAGTTTCATGTCCAGAGGGGTACCATCATTCAGAAAACTGAAAGCCTCATTTGATCTGGGTGCTCAGAAACCATGAAAAACTCATTAAAACCACCGATGGTTATTCAAGAGTTTACTTAGCTCTGGCTTACCCATGCTGCCTTTTATTTCTCCCTTTACCTCTTTTTTGTTGTTGTTGTTTTGCTGCCTAATTTTAGCTATTGTACTGTTTATATTTCTTACATAGAACAGATTAAAAAATATACTTGTTCATTTATTTGGCTGTGTTGGGTCTTCGCTGCAGCACAGGAAATCTTTGTTGTAACATACATGCCCCGAGTGGGTGGGCTCAGTAAGTATGCCATGCAGGCTTTCTAGTTGTGGCTTAATATCCCCCTGAGGCATGGGGGAATCTTAGTTTCCTGACCATGGATGAAACCTGTGTCCCCTGCTTTGGAAGGCAGATTCTTAATCACTGAACCTACCAAGGAGGTCTCCCACAGAACAAATTAAGAGAATTGTTTATAAGCTCAAAAGATCTTTGTGAAAGCTTAAAGTGCAAAGAATCCCAAATTCTTGGTCATAGTGATATTTGGATACATAGATACATAGGTATACCTACCTTTTATCTCAACTACTTTCTTTCCCTGTCAAGATGCATAACTGAGAGTGAGCATGTTAACACTAGATATTCTCTAGTATTTCTGGAGTGATGATGAGTAAACAAAGGGCTGATTGATGCCACGTTGTCTTTAGGTTGGCTAGCACAGTGAAGGCCTCCTAATAAAAAACTGACAGGTATTTATTGTTTCATGGATTGAATGCATGAAATTAAAGAAATCCTAAGGTGACTCTTAACCACTATGTTCTAATGGCCTCCAACAAATGGGAAGATGGTAGCTTTTAGGTAATAGATATCTGTTTTTGGTCTCTGCAGTCCTTCAGGTACTACTGTTAACTCTCCAAGAATCTTAATCTATTAATTAGCAACTACCTATTCAGGGCCTGTTATGTGCCCAGAATTGTTTCGTTAACTGAGGAGGTATAAAGAAATACAGCTGGGCTGTTTCCTTCAGAGACTTTACATCTCTCCAAGAGAAGGCCCCCACAAATCTGAAAACAAGTTTCATGTCCAGAGGGGTACCATCATTCAGAAAACTGAAAGCCTCATTTGATCTGGGTGCTCAGAAACCATGAAAAACTCATTAAAACCACCGATGGTTATTCAAGAGTTTACTTAGCTCTGGCTTACCCATGCTGCCTTTTATTTCTCCCTTTACCTCTTTTTTGTTGTTGTTGTTTTGCTGCCTAATTTTAGCTATTGTACTGTTTATATTTCTTACATAGAACAGATTAAAAAATATACTTGTTCATTTATTTGGCTGTGTTGGGTCTTCGCTGCAGCACAGGAAATCTTTGTTGTAACATACATGCCCCGAGTGGGTGGGCTCAGTAAGTATGCCATGCAGGCTTTCTAGTTGTGGCTTAATATCCCCCTGAGGCATGGGGGAATCTTAGTTTCCTGACCATGGATGAAACCTGTGTCCCCTGCTTTGGAAGGCAGATTCTTAATCACTGAACCTACCAAGGAGGTCTCCCACAGAACAAATTAAGAGAATTGTTTATAAGCTCAAAAGATCTTTGTGAAAGCTTAAAGTGCAAAGAATCCCAAATTCTTGGTCATAGTGATATTTGGATACATAGATACATAGGTATACCTACCTTTTATCTCAACTACTTTCTTTCCCTGTCAAGATGCATAACTGAGAGTGAGCATGTTAACACTAGATATTCTCTAGTATTTCTGGAGTGATGATGAGTAAACAAAGGGCTGATTGATGCCACGTTGTCTTTAGGTTGGCTAGCACAGTGAAGGCCTCCTAATAAAAAACTGACAGGTATTTATTGTTTCATGGATTGAATGCATGAAATTAAAGAAATCCTAAGGTGACTCTTTTCATAGATGATGAAAATCCTCATGAGTTTGTCTTCTAATTTGAAAGGATTTTCCTAATGCAGTACGTGTCAACACACCTTAGGGAAAATGTTGCCATTGACCTATTATCCTTCCATGAAATCTCTTTAGGATTAAGGGACAGAATTCATTCACAGCTCCAGACCCCTCCCTCCCCAGGGCAGTATCTAGCAGACAGTAGGTATTTGTGAGATGGAAATATTTGTTAGGTGAAAAAAACGAATCATTTGACAGTCTCTAGTTTGATGCTGACAGAAGCCTAAGTGCTCCATAACCACTTTGTCCAACAGCAGGTTCTACACCAAACTAACAGTAACAACAGACAATCTTTCAGGAAAAGCTTAATAGTGTAGTGGTCAGACCATGTCCTTTGAAGCCAAGCAGACCTAGAGTCTGGTCCCATCTCTGCCACTTAGGAACTAGCCATGTGAACTCAGGATGGTTGTTTACATGCTCTTAGTCTCATCTTCCCAATCTTTCCATTTGGAGCAATAACAGTATCCCATATGTTTGTTGTGAGGATTACATAAGATACTCCACAATGGGACTGACCATAGTAAGTGCTCAACACATGATAAATAAATCGTTCTTACTCTACAGGGATTTCGGGAGTTGAGGCTGTGGCCATTCAGATCTGGAAAGAATTTTGAGAGATGTGGGGAAATCTAAAACAGAGGACTTTACTTATTTCCTATGTTCCTTTTCCCTTGCTTTAGGAATTTTGAGTGCTGTGTGTTTGGTATAGGTATGTGGAAGGATACAGAGGCACGATGGAACAGGAACTAGAAATTCTTTCTACCTTTAGAGAAATGCCCTCTACCAAGGATTTATGCTAACAGGGCCCATAGGCCCACCCTATCAGCGGAGGATGAAAACAGCCAGAGACAATGGGATATGACACAGTAATGAGTTCTCATTTGTCAGGTGTCAGCTTGCTGATAGAGTCTAAGGATACGGTGTTCAATAATTTCTAGAAATTGGTAATCATGATACCATTTACACAGAAGCTTCTCTGGCAGTTTTCAAAGCACTTCCACATGCACTATCTGTTTTAATTTCCACCACAAGGCTAGGAGGAACCTGAAATTAATATTATCATTCCCATTTTATAGATGAGTAAATACATTCTGAAAAGTGAAATGACCGTGTCCAAGGTCACGTAGCTGCTCAGTAATCAACCTTAGACTTGAACCTGAGTTCTCACTCTGGGGTCGTTGTTTTGCTTTCTATGAAACTAAACAACTTGTTTGTTCTACATAGCTCATGTAGTATTTTGAGGTTTAGCTGTGCTTACACCCATGCTCCCTGGCGGCTCAGTCAGTAAAGAATCTGCCTGCGATCCCTGGGTTGGGAAGATCCCCTGGACAAGGAAATGGCAACCCACTCCAGTATTCTTGCCTGGGAAACCTCATGGGCAGAGGAGACTGGCAGCCTACAGTCCCTGGGGTGGCCAGAGTTGAACACAACTGAGCCAATAAACCACCCCCATGTACCCATGCTAGGCCTTTATGAATTTGTATTTATAAGATCATTTATTAATCAGAATCTACCTGTAATGCTGGAGACGGAGGAGACGTGGGTTCTATCCCTAGGTCAGGAAGATCCCCTGGAGGAGAAAATGGCAACACAACTGTGCAACTGAGCACACACACCTGCTACAGCAGCTAACGTTGTGTGTCTCTTTTGTCCAACAGGGAACAAAGTTTGTCATCCAGATATACCAGGAGTTTAATGATGTCGCTAAGGAAGCAGCCCATCCTTTGGTCAAAAGACTCTTTTTTTTTGAGAGGGGGTGGGTTAGGGAGGGGGATGGCGGACAGGCCTCTTCTATTGGTCTTTCATTTATCTATTTTCATCCATATTTGTTCTTAGGCCCGTGTGGGCCTCCCATCACAGTGACCTGTGTTGTCACAGAGCACCAGCTCTGGGTGCATGTGCTCTAGAGCTCTGACTCGGTAATTGGACACATCAGTCCAGCTGCTCTGCTGCACGTGGGATCTTCCCAGGCCAGGGATTGAACTAGCGCCCCTTGCACTGCAAGGCGGTGTCCTTACCCACTGGACCACCATGGAAGCCCGGTCAAAAGACTCTTGAGTCTGCAAGGACCACTAGCCGTGGTAACTCTGGGGAAACACAAGGCTGTGGTCATCTTGACTGGTCACTCTGTGGAGGGTCCAAAGCCTGAAGCAGAATAAACTCAGGAGAGACAGCTGGAACTCTAGGAGTGTAACCTCACAGGCATACGAGATCGTGATGGATGACTTCCGGCTGTACAGCCCTTTTCCTCTCTCAATTTATATTCTGAGTTGTTACCTAGAATAAATCCTACTGCTTCTCATGGATGCCCTCACTGTCTTTGTTTTGAATGGAAGAGGGAAAAAAATATGTGCATACCCCTGCTGGCAGCATGCGAGGTATGTCTAACGCAGACTATCTTTCCTCATCATGAATACCATTCATCTTCGCTGTTTTCCAAAGCAACTAATTGCCATATAGTTGAATTCCTATTTGCATGGATGGGTGGTATCCTTTATGAGTTTCCAGATAACAATTTGTGGCAGGAAAGATTCTCTCCAGAAACCATTCTTTAGATGATTATCAAATTCCTTAATCAAGAAGTCAAACCGGTTAGGCTAGATGCACAGCCAGCCTGTTGACTAGTTGAGCTCATCTGTCCTGGATGCTTAATTGTCAGAGAGGATGGGTGGATAAAGCTACAGCCGGCTTGTTGTCCATTAGAAGTCTTCCAGTGCAGGGGTGAGAGGCGGGGTGAGCAGCCATGGCATAGTTTTCTTCTATCCTGAGCCTGTCTCGTGTTTTCCAAACTGTGTGAGGATGAGCCCCCTGCACACACCCCTGCCCCCTCATGAGGTGACGGTGGGCATGGTGGACCTGAAGAGGCCACAGCCCCCATTGGTTCCAACAATAAAAAGCTGTTGGAATAACAATAAGAATAAAAACAATAAAAAAAACACTTTTTTTCCCCATAAAATGAATCATCACCTTTTGCACATGTCTATACAAGGACTTGGAGAAATCCCAAACCTGGTTCGAAGTTACGTCATTATTAAATGGCGAAGTATGAATTTGAGCCTGGGTCTGCCTGCCCCCAGCCCAAGGGCTTCCCAGCCTCACCCTCATTGTCTCCACTGACATCACGCCTTCCTTAAAGGAACTGTGAGACGCTGGAAACTGTGGGCCTCAAAGAACTTTCAAATAGGAAATGATAACTTCGCCTACTGAGATTCTTATTTTTCAAAACCCAGAGGAGGTTTATATTCATATATTTATTTAACATGGATGTACAATATTTACATTTACAAATTGCTTTACAGTGTAACAGAATGGGCAGACATTTTTATTGGGGCATATAATTGTCTTTTCTTTCATATTCATTTATTCCTTTGATTTATTTCAAATGTTCTCCACTTGGTCTTCTGAGATCATGTACAATGGTAACAAATTTAAAATAAGATTAATAAAAGATTATTTTGTATCACTCCCAGGGAAAACCGAGCAGGGCCATGCCATTCTCTGTTCTTGATAAATGTAATGCAGAAGGCGCACCCTATCGTCCCCAGCACACTGCCTGCACCCCCAGCTGTGCTAGTTCATGCTGCTGTGAAACTGTATTTGGCTTCTACTCCTCGTTCGTTTTGTGGTGTTCGTTTCCTCCGCTTCAGTTGGTTGGGGCACCCCACATTTGGGATGATAAATGCCTGTGAGTGCCTGAAGAGGTTGCACTCTGGCCTTTCTTCATTGATCACCAAGCCTGAAACCTCTGCAGGCTTTTCTTGCTGATGACTCCCTCTGCCTGGAAATCTTTCTCCGCCAGATGTGTCCTTAACAGCTACTGTCTCCTCATTCAGGCCAGAAGTTAAATGGCCCCTTTTCCAAGAGGCCTGCCTTGACCCCAGGTCCCAAAGAACCACCTCTCCCTCCATCCGTGTATCCTGTCATTCTCTTTTATCTTCTCTTTAGCACATAAGATCCTTTAGTGAAAAAGAAGAAAAAAAAAAAAAAACCCCTAGAAGTGGACTTCTCTTTCCTTTCAGTAGTTCAAAATCTGCCTGCCAATGCAGGGGACACAGGTTTGATCCCTGGTCCAGAAGCTCCCACATGCTGCGGGGCAACTACTGAGCCAGCGCTCTAGAGCTCAGGAGCTCCAACTACTGAGTCCATGTAGAAACTACTGAAGCCTGCACGCTCTACAGCCCACGCTCCACCACGACAGAAGTCACTGCAGTAAGAAGCCTGTGCAGCACAATGAAGAACAGCCCCTGCTTGTCACAGCCAGAAGAGCCTCCACGGTACTGTTTCTACACTTCGTTTCCTATTTTGATTTCCTTTTTTAGTTTTTAGCTGAAGGGCTTGCAGAGTCTTAGGTCTTAGTCCCCACTCTGCTTCTCCCACCCAGCCCAGGGATTGAACCCGGGCCCTCAGCAGTGACAGCACAGAGTCCAAACCACTGGATCACCAGGGAATTCCCCTCTATCAATTTCCTGATTGGTCTCTAGCTGCCCTCCTGGACCCTCAGTGTCTGGCTACTCTTTGCTTAGCTCCTGCTGACTTGCCATTCGTGGTACCTTATTCCCCATGTCCAAGCCACCGGCTGGGGTCTGACTACAAAGAAATGAACCACCACTCAGAATCACAGCGGAGGTTCCAACCTGGGTCATCCTGGCCTGGCAAACTCAGCTGAGGCCAAATCCCCTGACAGGACCATCTGTTTGAACACGGCCCCTCAACAATACCTTTGAATTCCTAGAGCAATAAACTCCACTCCCTGAGCAGGAGGCTGTGCACAGCCATGCGCAAGGAGGCTGGACATGGGGAGGGGTGAAAAAAGTGGCCATGGATGCAGTCAGCCAACCACAGATGGGAAGCACATAAGGGCGATATCGATTGAGCCTTTCTCGGAAAGAAGCAAAAACTGTGTGAACAGCTCTGCAGGGCGCTTGACTCCATCGGAGGTGAAAATCAGGTGACAAAAGGACGATTGTGATCACGTTGCCAAGAGGCATCCCAGAGTTTGGTGACCTCAGATGTGAGTTGAGAAAAGTGTATCAATTATTTAGACATGTTAACAAGGGCAACTTCAGAGTGTTGCTCATAAGTGTGAACCAGGAGACAGAACGGGCTCCAATGAGATCCTGGCAGAGGCTGGGGGGCCCTCCATGTAAAGCTGCCTCCTCCCAGGAAAGGAATGGGGTAGTCAGGTCTACAGCAACACAGCGGGTTCTGGGAGCCTCTGTGGACTTGGTTGTACGAACTGTGCTCAGTTCATCCTTTTGCTCTGGCAGCTCTCCTCTCCTTGAGGCACCTAGGCAGATTGTACTCCCCTGCCGCTTTGAGACATGGTATGTATGATATAGGAGTGATATATGAGTGTCGTCTCTCACTTCCCTGTGGAAACCATGAAGAGCTATCTCCGTATTTTTGTTGTTATTCTCTTTTCCTCTGACAATGAGCTGTCAATCTTGAGTTGACATGGTGGCATCCAAAAATGGTGGATTCTTGGGTCCCTGGGTAACTAAATTAAACACAGCCACATTCTGACCCACAGTGGATCAATAGCATGAAAGAGACGTGAATCTTTACTGTGTTAAGCCACAGAGCATCAGGGGTGGTTATTATTGCAGCCAAACCTAGCCTATTCTGACTACTGCAAAGATGTTCCCCAGGAACATGCCTCTGTCTGTTAACTCTAGAACATTTACTCACTTCCAGCCTGGTAAAGTGGAAGGAAGCAGTTTGTTTGTTTTTTTTTTACCACTGAGAGAGGGGAAAAGGTTTCTGGATTTATCTTTCTGTGCTCATCTAAGGTGGGTGAACTCAAGGAGATGGAGAATGGAAGGAAATCATGTTTGCTGATTTCCTACACTATACCAGGTGCCTGGCTGGATGCTGTGCGTGCAGTCTTTAGAACAGTGTGGTTAGGGGATTTGGATTTTTATAGTATCGATAAGGAAGAAAAGCTCAAAAGAGGTTAAACTGCTTGTTTAAAAATCACCTATGGGATTCCTCATGGAATGAGGATGGCATCACTGAATCAATGGACATGAGTTTGAACAAACAGGGAAGTCTGGTGTGCTACAGTCCAGGGAGTTGCAAGGAGTCACTGAGCGATTGAACTGACTGACTGATGGGATTTCTCAGCAATACAGTGGTTAAGGCTTTTTGTACTTCCACTACAGGGGGCTCAGATCCCTCATGTCATGTGGTCAATAAAATAAAAATTCAACAAGAAAAAAATTTTTTTAAATCTCTTGGTTGGGAGATGACAGAGCCAGGACAAGAACCTGAGTCTATCTGACTATAAAACCCATGTTTTTTTTCCCCTGAACTATAAACATACAAGTAATGGGCTTTAACCCTCAGTAGCCTGTTAGTATTTACCTCCTGACCATAATCTTCTTTAGAATCAAGCTACTATTCAAAGCTATTATTCCCGCCTTTGAGACATGGTATGTATGATATAGGAGTGATATATGAGTGTCGTCTCTCACTTCCCTGTGGAAACCATGAAGAGCTATCTCCGTATTTTTGTTGTTATTCTCTTTTCCTCTGACAATGAGCTGTCAATCTTGAGTTGACATGGTGGCATCCAAAAATGGTGGATTCTTGGGTCCCTGGGTAACTAAATTAAACACAGCCACATTCTGACCCACAGTGGATCAATAGCATGAAAGAGACGTGAATCTTTACTGTGTTAAGCCACAGAGCATCAGGGGTGGTTATTATTGCAGCCAAACCTAGCCTATTCTGACTACTGCAAAGATGTTCCCCAGGAACATGCCTCTGTCTGTTAACTCTAGAACATTTACTCACTTCCAGCCTGGTAAAGTGGAAGGAAGCAGTTTGTTTGTTTTTTTTTTACCACTGAGAGAGGGGAAAAGGTTTCTGGATTTATCTTTCTGTGCTCATCTAAGGTGGGTGAACTCAAGGAGATGGAGAATGGAAGGGAAATCATGTTTGCTGATTTCCTACACTATACCAGGTGCCTGGCTGGATGCTGTGCGTGCAGTCTTTAGAACAGTGTGGTTAGGGGATTTGGATTTTTATAGTATCGATAAGGAAGAAAAGCTCAAAAGAGGTTAAACTGCTTGTTTAAAAATCACCTATGGGATTCCTCATGGAATGAGGATGGCATCACTGAATCAATGGACATGAGTTTGAACAAACAGGGAAGTCTGGTGTGCTACAGTCCAGGGAGTTGCAAGGAGTCACTGAGCGATTGAACTGACTGACTGATGGGATTTCTCAGCAATACAGTGGTTAAGGCTTTTTGTACTTCCACTACAGGGGGCTCAGATCCCTCATGTCATGTGGTCAATAAAATAAAAATTCAACAAGAAAAAAATTTTTTTAAATCTCTTGGTTGGGAGATGACAGAGCCAGGACAAGAACCTGAGTCTATCTGACTATAAAACCCATGTTTTTTTTCCCCTGAACTATAAACATACAAGTAATGGGCTTTAACCCTCAGTAGCCTGTTAGTATTTACCTCCTGACCATAATCTCTTTGGAATAAACTTTAGGGAGATCAAGCTACTATTCAAAGCTATTATTCTTAGAATTATTTTCTTCTTTCATTTCACTTGGATTTGTTTTCACTGATCTTTGACACCCAAGGTGCTACAAATCTGAGTGTTTGTTTAACTCTAACCAAATGTGCTCATGTTTGTTTTAGGTTGGAATATCATCCCCAGGATATCTGGAAATGCCTCCACTGTGGCTACAGGGTGAAGCTTGCCCTTTCCGGCAAGGAAGTTGGAGGAGGGAAGCAGAAGGAGATGGGATGTGCAGGGAGAAGGTTTATTTGTAAAGAGGAGGCAGGAAGGCTGTGCTCACTTAACAGACGCCCTTGGTACATGAGGTCTTTTCAGCTGCCTCTCTGTGTCCCTTAGAAACGTATGATCCAGCTGTTGAGGACAGGCTGTGTGGCTTCCACTGCATGCGTGCGTGCTCAATTGCTAAGTCGTGTCCAACTCTTTGTGACCCCATGGACTGGAGCCCACCAGGCTCCTCAGTCTGTGAGAGTTCCCAGGCAAGAATATTTACTGCAGAGGGCTGCCATTTCCTTCTCCAAGCAATCTTCCCGACCCATGGTCTCTTGCATCTCCTGCACTGGCAGGTGGATTCTTTATCCACGGAGCGACCAGGGAAGCCTCTGACTCCCACTGGGCTTCATCGAATTAAGATGAAATCTTGATATAGACCCACGACTCACCCTCTATGTGCACCTGGGGGATTACCTTGGTATTCAGAGCCCAGCCACGCCATCCCATTCAGAAGTCAGCAGAGGACATGCCTCGGCCTGCATGCTCCGATGCCCGACATGACTTCTGGATGGGGGGCTGGGGTTTTTCTCAAGTGTAACAATATTAATTATCAAGTCACTTTAACACATGTGTGATGTATGTGTGCATTTATTTCACAGGAATGGTATAAAGATTAAATACTTAATGAATCCATTTTTCATATCAAGGATAGATTTGCCCTCCGCCTAACTATATCTCTCCCTTCTGTTTCTCATGAGAAATATAGCTATCTTTATTATGTAATCAGTAATATATCATTCCTTCTAAGCACGATCTAATTTTAGCAACATGATGAATGGCCTGGGAATGTATCCCACTGCTCTCTGCAGAAAGGAAGATATATCAGACCTGCTCAGGTGTGTGCATCACTTCTTTATATGGGGAGCCTTCATGCTCCCCAAGTGGCAGCCTGGATTTTTCTGGCCAAGAGCCCCAAGTTCTGTTACAGGGTCGCAGATAGCATTAGGAAATGGCCATGTGTGAACAATGTGGCCAAGCGCGCTTGCTCAGCCAATGAGGTACGTGCCTCTCCTGCACCTAGAATTATTGCTCCAGCTGGAAAATGACCAACGGGGGCTTTTCTTTATGTATCTGCAGAGTCTGTGTCTATAGGACCATCTTCACTTCCCACCCACCATCTTCCATTTCTCCCCTTTGGCCTGTGAGCAGTGAGCTTTCTTTAAAAGGGGGGCATTGCTCCAGTTTGATGGACAGCATGAGGGATCAGTCACGTTTTCTTCAGCTTTCAAGAAGAAAATGACCATTTTCTTTCGGGCTGCCTGTAAGTTGTATAGTGGCTTCTGCCCATTCACAGCACATGCCAACTCGGTAACATTTTACTTTTGAAGCTATTTTGAGTTCATTTCTGATCCGAGGAGAATCCAATCAGTACCTTATCTTCATTTCAGATGTGCAAACTGAGGACGCAGAGAGAGTTAATGATTTGTTCAAGTCTGGGGACATAGCCAACTAAAATGGAAAACTCCGTATCAAGGATTGTTTATGTTTAATTAAACGTAATTTTTGGCCACACCCCAAAAGTATGTGGGTATTCAGAGCCCAGCCACGCCATCCCATTCAGAAGTCAGCAGAGGACATGCCTCGGCCTGCATGCTCCGATGCCCGACATGACTTGTGGATGGGGGGCTGGGGTTTTCTCAAGTGTAACAATATTAATTATCAAGTCACTTTAACACATGTGTGATGTATGTGTGCATTTATTTCACAGGAATGGTATAAAGATTAAATACTTAATGAATCCATTTTTCATATCAAGGATAGATTTGCCCTCCGCCTAACTATATCTCTCCCTTCTGTTTCTCATGAGAAATATAGCTATCTTTATTATGTAATCAGTAATATATCATTCCTTCTAAGCACGATCTAATTTTAGCAACATGATGAATGGCCTGGGAATGTATCCCACTGCTCTCTGCAGAAAGGAAGATATATCAGACCTGCTCAGGTGTGTGCATCACTTCTTTATATGGGGAGCCTTCATGCTCCCCAAGTGGCAGCCTGGATTTTTCTGGCCAAGAGCCCCAAGTTCTGTTACAGGGTCGCAGATAGCATTAGGAAATGGCCATGTGTGAACAATGTGGCCAAGCGCGCTTGCTCAGCCAATGAGGTACGTGCCTCTCCTGCACCTAGAATTATTGCTCCAGCTGGAAAATGACCAACGGGGGCTTTTCTTTATGTATCTGCAGAGTCTGTGTCTATAGGACCATCTTCACTTCCCACCCACCATCTTCCATTTCTCCCCTTTGGCCTGTGAGCAGTGAGCTTTCTTTAAAAGGGGGGCATTGCTCCAGTTTGATGGACAGCATGAGGGATCAGTCACGTTTTCTTCAGCTTTCAAGAAGAAAATGACCATTTTCTTTCGGGCTGCCTGTAAGTTGTATAGTGGCTTCTGCCCATTCACAGCACATGCCAACTCGGTAACATTTTACTTTTGAAGCTATTTTGAGTTCATTTCTGATCCGAGGAGAATCCAATCAGTACCTTATCTTCATTTCAGATGTGCAAACTGAGGACGCAGAGAGAGTTAATGATTTGTTCAAGTCTGGGGACATAGCCAACTAAAATGGAAAACTCCGTATCAAGGATTGTTTATGTTTAATTAAACGTAATTTTTTGGCCACACCCCAAAAGTATGTGGGACCTTAGTTCCCCAAACAAGGATTGAACCCATGCCTCCTGCATTCGAGGGTGGAATCTTTGGTGCTGAACCGCCAGGGAAGTCCCTTAATTTTGAATGACCTCTATGTAAGATGGATTTGCTTTTGCAACAGTTGTATAAGTGATAATCTCAATTTCTATGTGAACTTATGTATTTGCTGATTCTAACATATACTTTTCTCTAATCCTTGAGACCCCCAAACGGGAACACAGCTGTAATCAAGGGAGTATCATAATCTAATTGATACTGTTTTTCTTTCTTAATGGTTGCAGCAGACTGGCATTTAAAATATACCAAATCTTCACCCCTCTCTGAGTCCAGGTGCTTTGCAAAGATGTCCCTTTGCAATTCCTCCCAAATCTATTTCCCTAAGCCTGGAAAATGGGAGGGGCTTATCCTTATTTGTGCCTGTAGAGGGCACTGTTGGTGCCCACCCATTCTCCTTGTCCCTTAGGGCTCCCGCTTGCCTGACTTCCATAGGCACCTGAATTCTTTTCTTGAAGTTGTCGTTGCCTGCCCTAGTGGCTTAAAATATGTTCAGAATCTTTGACAAGCCTCCTCCCACTCCCCCTTTAGTACGGGCCACCCTTCGTGACTTGACTTGCTTCTCTCACATGGAAGTTGGCTGGAGATAGTGTGAATTTCAAGGGGAAGATTATAAAAGCACTGTGGCTTTGCCTTCTTGGGTCATTTACTTTGCAGCAAGCCCTGTACCTTGTCCTGAGGACATGCAGGGAGTCAAAGGAATTGAGACCTCTGGCTAAAAGCAAACCCTGACTGGCCAGCCATGTGAGTGGATTAACTTAGAAGCAGATCCTCCAGCCACAGTCCAGCCTTCAGATAATGAAAGTCTTGCTTAACTGCATCCTCAGGGACGCCACACCAGAAGCAAGCAGCTAAGCTATTCCACAATCCATGACCCTACACAAAGACATCTAAATAAGTTAAAACAAAAACATTTCAGGAAAGAGAAAAAGGAATCATAGTCACAAACCAAGAATAAAACAATCTCAAAATGAGCAGATCTGGAGAAGACATTCTAAAAAGGAAAAATGTAGTCACTGAAATGAAAACCTCATAGACCAATTGAAATGTAAGGCAGAGATGGCTAATGAGAGGTTACATGAATTGGAAGACACATTACAGAAAATTACCCAGAATAAAAAACATATGAGATAAAGAGATAATCTCAATTTCTATGTGAACTTATGTATTTGCTGATTCTAACATATACTTTTCTCTAATCCTTGAGACCCCCAAACGGGAACACAGCTGTAATCAAGGGAGTATCATAATCTAATTGATACTGTTTTTCTTTCTTAATGGTTGCAGCAGACTGGCATTTAAAATATACCAAATCTTCACCCCTCTCTGAGTCCAGGTGCTTTGCAAAGATGTCCCTTTGCAATTCCTCCCAAATCTATTTCCCTAAGCCTGGAAAATGGGAGGGGCTTATCCTTATTTGTGCCTGTAGAGGGCACTGTTGGTGCCCACCCATTCTCCTTGTCCCTTAGGGCTCCCGCTTGCCTGACTTCCATAGGCACCTGAATTCTTTTCTTGAAGTTGTCGTTGCCTGCCCTAGTGGCTTAAAATATGTTCAGAATCTTTGACAAGCCTCCTCCCACTCCCCTTGAGTACGGGCCACCCTTCGTGACTTGACTTGCTTCTCTCACATGGAAGTTGGCTGGAGATAGTGTGAATTTCAAGGGGAAGATTATAAAAGCACTGTGGCTTTGCCTTCTTGGGTCATTTACTTTGCAGCAAGCCCTGTACCTTGTCCTGAGGACATGCAGGGAGTCAAAGGAATTGAGACCTCTGGCTAAAAGCAAACCCTGACTGGCCAGCCATGTGAGTGGATTAACTTAGAAGCAGATCCTCCAGCCACAGTCCAGCCTTCAGATAATGAAAGTCTTGCTTAACTGCATCCTCAGGGACGCCACACCAGAAGCAAGCAGCTAAGCTATTCCACAATCCATGACCCTACACAAAGACATCTAAATAAGTTAAAACAAAAACATTTCAGGAAAGAGAAAAAGGAATCATAGTCACAAACCAAGAATAAAACAATCTCAAAATGAGCAGATCTGGAGAAGACATTCTAAAAAGGAAAAATGTAGTCACTGAAATGAAAACCTCATAGACCAATTGAAATGTAAGGCAGAGATGGCTAATGAGAGGTTACATGAATTGGAAGACACATTACAGAAAATTACCCAGAATATAACATATGAGATAAAGAGATGAGAAACAGGAAAGTTGGGCTTCCCTGGTGGTCCAGTGGGTCAAGAGTCTGCCTTACAGTGCAGGGGGCGCTGGTTTGATCCCTGGCCCGGGAGGATCCCATGTTCCATGGAGCGGCTAGACTACTGTGTCCAAAGTGAGCCAGTGCTCTGGAGCACACGCACCCGGAGCTGGTCCTCTACAGTGAGAGAGGCCACTGCAACGGGAGGCCCACACAGGCCAAAGAAAAAAGATGGATGAAAATAAATAAATAATAAAACAATGAAAGAGGCCAAAATTAAAAAAAAAAAAAATAGGAAAGCTGATCAAAGGATAAGGTCCTACCTATGTCTTTTAGGAATCCAAAGTAGAAAAAAGAGAAAGAGTTAGAAACAAATACATAGTAGCCAATAATTTCCATTATCTAAGACAAGAATCTTTAAAGAAGTACACCAGTTCTCAGGCAGCATAATTCAAAACAAACTCACTCTTAAACACAGTAGTTCAACTGCAAAGTGTCAACCTTAAAAATCACCAGAAAGAAAAAAATAAATTGCTTACAAGTAAATGACAAGAAGACTGAGGGCATATTTCTCAAAGCAAGAGTAACCGGCAGAACACAGCTGTTGTGTTATAAATGTAGTTACAAATACACAGGAAGATTGCATTTAAATTACTGAGAGAAAAACCAGTCTTTCAGAGTGAAAGTAAAATAAATTTCAGATACAAATGACTATTTTGGCCAGCAGTATTTGGCATGTTGTACATGAAGATTTACTTTGGCCAGAAAGTAAATTACTTTGAGGAGATGAAGTGGTATGTGAGAAAAATTTTTAAATGGATAAGTATTTTGGTAAATCTAAACAAACACTTAATAGTAAAAAATTGAAATGGCTACTTTATGAGTGTTTAAAAATCATTTCAGGAAAGAGAAAAAGGAATCATAGTCACAAACCAAGAATAAAACAATCTCAAAATGAGCAGATCTGGAGAAGACATTCTAAAAAGGAAAAATGTAGTCACTGAAATGAAAACCTCATAGACCAATTGAAATGTAAGGCAGAGATGGCTAATGAGAGGTTACATGAATTGGAAGACACATTACAGAAAATTACCCAGAATATAACATATGAGATAAAGAGATGAGAAACAGGAAAGTTGGGCTTCCCTGGTGGTCCAGTGGGTCAAGAGTCTGCCTTACAGTGCAGGGGGCGCTGGTTTGATCCCTGGCCCGGGAGGATCCCATGTTCCATGGAGCGGCTAGACTACTGTGTCCAAAGTGAGCCAGTGCTCTGGAGCACACGCACCCGGAGCTGGTCCTCTACAGTGAGAGAGGCCACTGCAACGGGAGGCCCACACAGGCCAAAGAAAAAAGATGGATGAAAATAAATAAATAATAAAACAATGAAAGAGGCCAAAATTAAAAAAAAAAAAAATAGGAAAGCTGATCAAAGGATAAGGTCCTACCTATGTCTTTTAGGAATCCAAAGTAGAAAAAAGAGAAAGAGTTAGAAACAAATACATAGTAGCCAATAATTTCCATTATCTAAGACAAGAATCTTTAAAGAAGTACACCAGTTCTCAGGCAGCATAATTCAAAACAAACTCACTCTTAAACACAGTAGTTCAACTGCAAAGTGTCAACCTTAAAAATCACCAGAAAGAAAAAAATAAATTGCTTACAAGTAAATGACAAGAAGACTGAGGGCATATTTCTCAAAGCAAGAGTAACCGGCAGAACACAGCTGTTGTGTTATAAATGTAGTTACAAATACACAGGAAGATTGCATTTAAATTACTGAGAGAAAAACCAGTCTTTCAGAGTGAAAGTAAAATAAATTTCAGATACAAATGACTATTTTGGCCAGCAGTATTTGGCATGTTGTACATGAAGATTTACTTTGGCCAGAAAGTAAATTACTTTGAGGAGATGAAGTGGTATGTGAGAAAAATTTTTAAATGGATAAGTATTTTGGTAAATCTAAACAAACACTTAATAGTAAAAAATTGAAATGGCTACTTTATGAGTGTTTAAAAATAAGGGAAAATAAATTGCTAAATAAGAAAACCATGGAACATGGGAGAGCAGATCCGAGTTAAAGTATATAATATTTAGAAGGAAGGTAAATGATACTGATTGGGCTTCCCTGGTGGCTCAGATGGTAAAGAATCTGCCTCCAATGCAGGAGTTTCAGGCTCGATCCCTGGGTGGTAAAGATCCCCTGGGGAAGGGAATGGCTACCCACTCCAGTATTCTTGCCTGGAGAGTGCCATGGACAGAAGAGCCTGGTGGGCTACAGTCCATGGGATCACAAAGAGTCACACATGATGGAGAAACTATCACTTTCACTCTTTCAAGTGATTCTGATTAACTCTAGACTTGAAATGTGAATATGAATGCCTGCCAGTGCAGGAGATGCAAGAGACCCAGGTTCCATCTCTGGATCAGGAAGATCCCCTGGAGAAGGAAATGGTGACCCACTCCAGGATTCTTGCTTGGCGTACAGCGCAGCATGAATGCTTCCCAGATGATGCTCGTGGTAAAGAACCCACCTGCCAACACAGGAAAAGTGACACGGGTTCGATCCCTGGGTCGGGAAGATCCTCTGGAGGAGGGCATGGCAACCCACTGAATTGCCAAGAGTACTGGTACTCTTGCCTGGAGAATCTCATGGACAGAAGAGCCTGGGGGTCTACGGTCCATAGAGTCTCAAAGAGATACAACGGAAACAACTCAGCATGCACACAAGCATGAATGCAAGGGTAGCCATAAGAGAACAGAAAGAGAATGCATAATTTGCACAAAAGTAGAAGAAAAACACAAAAACATGCACTTGAATACTACCCACCAAATCATGATAGTAGCTTCCTGGTGGGAGGGAGAAGAGATAGTGGCGACCAGGAGGGGCTAGGGTGGGGCAAAGGAAATGTCAACTTGATCAGAAATGTTCTACATTTTAAAAATTTAGAAACAAGCTTTTTCCTCCCTTTGCCTCTGGAGCTCAGATTTCCTTCATTTTAGTTTTTGAACTTAGAAAAAGCCACCAACTTGATGTGAGAAAAATTTTTAATGGATAAGTATTTTGGTAAATCTAAACAAACACTTAATAGTAAAAAATTGAAATGGCTACTTTATGAGTGTTTAAAAATAAGGGAAAATAAATTGCTAAATAAGAAAACCATGGAACATGGGAGAGCAGATCCGAGTTAAAGTATATAATATTTAGAAGGAAGGTAAATGATACTGATTGGGCTTCCCTGGTGGCTCAGATGGTAAAGAATCTGCCTCCAATGCAGGAGTTTCAGGCTCGATCCCTGGGTGGTAAAGATCCCCTGGGGAAGGGAATGGCTACCCACTCCAGTATTCTTGCCTGGAGAGTGCCATGGACAGAAGAGCCTGGTGGGCTACAGTCCATGGGATCACAAAGAGTCACACATGATGGAGAAACTATCACTTTCACTCTTTCAAGTGATTCTGATTAACTCTAGACTTGAAATGTGAATATGAATGCCTGCCAGTGCAGGAGATGCAAGAGACCCAGGTTCCATCTCTGGATCAGGAAGATCCCCTGGAGAAGGAAATGGTGACCCACTCCAGGATTCTTGCTTGGCGTACAGCGCAGCATGAATGCTTCCCAGATGATGCTCGTGGTAAAGAACCCACCTGCCAACACAGGAAAAGTGACACGGGTTCGATCCCTGGGTCGGGAAGATCCTCTGGAGGAGGGCATGGCAACCCACTGAATTGCCAAGAGTACTGGTACTCTTGCCTGGAGAATCTCATGGACAGAAGAGCCTGGGGGTCTACGGTCCATAGAGTCTCAAAGAGATACAACGGAAACAACTCAGCATGCACACAAGCATGAATGCAAGGGTAGCCATAAGAGAACAGAAAGAGAATGCATAATTTGCACAAAAGTAGAAGAAAAACACAAAAACATGCACTTGAATACTACCCACCAAATCATGATAGTAGCTTCCTGGTGGGAGGGAGAAGAGATAGTGGCGACCAGGAGGGGCTAGGGTGGGGGGCAAAGGAAATGTCAACTTGATCAGAAATGTTCTACATTTTAAAAAAATTTAGAAACAAGCTTTTTCCTCCCTTTGCCTCTGGGCTATGCTCAGGATTTCCCCCCTATATCATGGCCCCTTGTAACCTGCCTCTATTTTTAAGCAAGCTTAGCTCCCTCTCCACCTCTCAACACATATTTTCCATTTCCATCAGGCCAGTCTCTTCTTTTTACTTACATCCTCTGGCTTATTGTACGATTCATGTCTCTGTTGTCCCAATCCTGCCAGTTCTTAAAGACCCTTCTTCCTATCATCCAATACTGACAACAGCAAACTGTTTATTGTACATAATACATAATGGCATTCTGATTAGCTCTCTCTTATTTGTATGTAACTATCTTATGTTTTCCATTCCCTTTTAATTACTTTCTTCTATTCGGTATTTCCCTGAAAAGATTAGAGCATCTCAGAGGTCAAGAACTGTGGTGTTGATTATACCCTGCCCTGAGATCCCTCATGGCATGTTCCACAGCTAAACACACTGTAAAGAATATATTTGTTAAATTGAAAGCAGTCCCTCAGATGGACAGGGAACGGAGAAAATAAAATGAACAAGCAAGTTTTGACTGTTCTTTGGTGGATAAAACAATAAAACAGGACAATAAGTCACTTATTTCAATATTACTGATTAATCTCAGTGATCTGGGATTTATCTGAGATACAGGAAAAGTTGGTTAAAAACATGGGGTTTGGTGTCAGACACACCTGCTGTATCAGTTTAGCCATGTAACTACGGTCTTTATGACTATGGATAGACGACCTAACCAGTCTGAGTCTTAATTCTTCATGGGGGAAAATAGTAGTAGTTCTTACATGGAAATCACTTACACATGGAACATAGTAAAAACACTCTGTAAACATGACCTGGGTTATTATGACGAAAAAAACTAACACCAAAGCCATGTATCCGTCTTGTTGCCAGCCCATGATGGAATTGCATTTATCTGCCCTCCAGAAGCTAAGAGTGGCCACGCTCTTTGTGTTTGCCCATGAAATGTCAGCATCAGAACATCTGTGATTTCCTATAGAATTTAGAAGACCTACTGAGCAACTTGTCACTCCTCCTTCCCTCCATGGGCTGCCTGGAAACATGTGTTGAGATGGAACTTCGACCCGCTGGGATCCCTAAATGGCCATGCTGAGGAGTGCCCTCTTGCAACTCAGTGGATGCATATAATGCATGAGAAACAAACCTGTGCCATGCTAACCTCCCTAAGACTCTGGAGGTTTTTTGTTATTGTTGTTGTTGCTCCAGCAAAACCTAGCCCATCCTGACTCATTATGTATTAAAAAGTGATAGTAGTTTTCTACACCAGCCCCAGAAAACATGTCCAAAGCCATGCGTTAGAACTCATTTGCTCTTACCTTACAACACTTCTCCCCAGCTTGGTTATATGGCTTCCCATCTCACAGGATGTTTGAAGCAAAATACTTGAGGCAATATTACCAGAAGTAGGCCCTGGTAGACGCCACGAGAAGGGAGAACTGTGGGGTGATGGAAAAGTTAAGAACATTGTGATAAGAAGTTAGGGAACTCAGAAAGTATTATGATCTGGGGCCATTTTTAAAAAATTTTTTTTTGCATTTATTTATTGATTTGATTAATTTTTCAGTTTAAAAAAAATTGGAATATCATTGCTTTATAACGTTTATATTAGTTTATATTATATTATAACGTTTATATTAGTTTCTGCTGTACAATGAAGTGACTCTGCTATATGTATACCTCTCCCTCTGGTCCTCCCTCCCACCACCTCCATCCCACCCCTCTGGGACCATTTTGGATAGGTAGAATTAATGATGGTTACTATAAAAGGTCTTTGAAGTCATCTCTTTATCCTGGCACTTTGTTTTTTGTCTATTTTCAGTTCCTTACATTTTTATTTTGCTTATTCATTTTTATATTTTATTATTCATTTAATTTTTTCTATTCTTTTTTTTCTTTTTTTTTATAATGCTATCTCCTGAGCATCACACTGAACCCTTTGAATGCGGAGCAGGTCACTGAAGACTCTCAGCCTCTCTCAGAAGCAGCAGGCTTTATCCCATCTCAATGGCAGCACTCAGAGATCTAGAACGACCCAAGGTTTCGTAATCGATACTGCAGAACTGGAGTTCCACATGAACCCAGCCTTTCATGTGGCTTCATAGTCTTTTCACCATGTCTCTCAAGCATTAGTCACTCCTCCTTCCCTCCATGGGCTGCCTGGAAACATGTGTTGAGATGGAACTTCGACCCGCTGGGATCCCTAAATGGCCATGCTGAGGAGTGCCCTCTTGCAACTCAGTGGATGCATATAATGCATGAGAAACAAACCTGTGCCATGCTAACCTCCCTAAGACTCTGGAGGTTTTTTGTTATTGTTGTTGTTGCTCCAGCAAAACCTAGCCCATCCTGACTCATTATGTATTAAAAAGTGATAGTAGTTTTCTACACCAGCCCCAGAAAACATGTCCAAAGCCATGCGTTAGAACTCATTTGCTCTTACCTTACAACACTTCTCCCCAGCTTGGTTATATGGCTTCCCATCTCACAGGATGTTTGAAGCAAAATACTTGAGGCAATATTACCAGAAGTAGGCCCTGGTAGACGCCACGAGAAGGGAGAACTGTGGGGTGATGGAAAAGTTAAGAACATTGTGATAAGAAGTTAGGGAACTCAGAAAGTATTATGATCTGGGGCCATTTTTAAAAAATTTTTTTTTGCATTTATTTATTGATTTGATTAATTTTTTCAGTTTAAAAAAAATTGGAATATCATTGCTTTATAACGTTTATATTAGTTTATATTATATTATAACGTTTATATTAGTTTCTGCTGTACAATGAAGTGACTCTGCTATATGTATACCTCTCCCTCTGGTCCTCCCTCCCACCACCTCCATCCCACCCCTCTGGGACCATTTTGGATAGGTAGAATTAATGATGGTTACTATAAAAGGTCTTTGAAGTCATCTCTGTATCCTGGCAATTTTTTTTTAGTCTATTATCATTTCATTACATTTTTATTTTGCTTATTCATTTTTAAATTTTATTATACATTTAATTTTTACTATGCTTTTTTTTCTTTTTTTTTATAATGCTATCTCCTGAGCATCACACTGAACCCTTTGAATGCGGAGCAGGTCACTGAAGACTCTCAGCCTCTCTCAGAAGCAGCAGGCTTTATCCCATCTCAATGGCAGCACTCAGAGATCTAGAACGACCCAAGGTTTCGTAATCGATACTGCAGAACTGGAGTTCCACATGAACCCAGCCTTTCATGTGGCTTCATAGTCTTTTCACCATGTCTCTCAAGCATTAACATAATGCCAACGGATGGCCCTTGATAAAGGCTAAATTGTGTTTTAGGGAAGTCTATTTTAAAAGGCTAGGAGACATGTGTAACATTTTGGACATTTTTCTATCAAAAAAAAAAAAAAAAGATTCAGTTTTAACAAGTGCTAGTGCTTCAAAGGGTAGAAAGCTTGGGTTATCAGGAAAAGTCACATGTGGGAAGCAGCTCTCTCTCTAACAGTGCCAGATAAATGAGACAGTCTTGAATTTCAATGATCTTACAAATGCAACCGGAGTGATACATATAAATCTATTAAAGCTCTTTCATTTAGAACAAGGAATAGGTATTCTTGGACCATCTAACTTTTTTTCTTGTTAACTGCACCTTTCAAACAGAAAACGTTGCTGGTCACAGATGAGTTGTTTCCTTGGTTCTTTACAATGGGAGGAGAAGGGATCCATGGTGGGAGGTGGGGAGGCTGGAGAGAAAATGAATTTCTCTGTGGCTGTCCAAATAGTTGCCAGAGAGGCCCCACTTTGCCATTTCATCTCTATAGTTGTTTCCTTATGTGAAGGATGGCGGCTGACACTCAGGGGTCTTCCTCATAAGCGAAAAAGAGCAGAGGACAGTCCTGCTGGAAACCCAGAGACGTTTCCTGCATGGACAGGCGCTTGGCAGAGAACATTTCTTTAAGAAAGATAACAGTATCTCATTCCTCGCAGCCAGAACGACATCTCTGGGGCTCAACAAACCTGCGCTGGAGACCCACGTTGTCCCTGCCTACCACAAACAAGGTTTCACTCTCGATGGAAATGTGATTTGGGTTTTTATTTTTGTATGACAGTTCAACAGGTAAGCGGACGTGTTTGTCCTGAAACTGTAGCGCTATCGTGGAAACGCCTGCAGTGGCAATTTCAGTTCTCTGAGAGGCTGCTAAGAATGTCGGGTTCCCTTCCCTGATCTGTAATTTTGTCCCTTGTTACTGCGGGTGCTGCGGATTAACATACCTTCAGAGCAGTCCCGAGGAGCCAGAGGTGGGGTTGACGGCAAATGCTTACTCTCAGGCTACTTCTGACAATTATAAAGGCGTAATCGGGGGTTCCACATGAACCCAGCCTTTCATGTGGCTTCATAGTCTTTTCACCATGTCTCTCAAGCATTAACATAATGCCAACGGATGGCCCTTGATAAAGGCTAAATTGTGTTTTAGGGAAGTCTATTTTAAAAGGCTAGGAGACATGTGTAGCATTTTGGACATTTTCTATCAAAAAAAAAAAGATTCAGTTTTAACAAGTGCTAGTGCTTCAAAGGGTAGAAAGCTTGGGTTATCAGGAAAAGTCACATGGGGGAAGCAGCTCTCTCTCTAACAGTGCCAGATAAATGAGACAGTCTTGAATTTCAATGATCTTACAAATGCAACCGGAGTGATACATATAAATCTATTAAAGCTCTTTCATTTAGAACAAGGAATAGGTATTCTTGGACCATCTAACTTTTTTTCTTGTTAACTGCACCTTTCAAACAGAAAACGTTGCTGGTCACAGATGAGTTGTTTCCTTGGTTCTTTACAATGGGAGGAGAAGGGATCCATGGTGGGAGGTGGGGAGGCTGAGAGAAAATGAATTTCTCTGTGGCTGTCCAAATAGTTGCCAGAGAGGCCCCACTTTGCCATTTCATCTCTATAGTTGTTTCCTTATGTGAAGGATGGCGGCTGACACTCAGGGGTCTTCCTCATAAGCGAAAAAGAGCAGAGGACAGTCCTGCTGGAAACCCAGAGACGTTTCCTGCATGGACAGGCGCTTGGCAGAGAACATTTCTTTAAGAAAGATAACAGTATCTCATTCCTCGCAGCCAGAACGACATCTCTGGGGCTCAACAAACCTGCGCTGGAGACCCACGTTGTCCCTGCCTACCACAAACAAGGTTTCACTCTCGATGGAAATGTGATTTGGGTTTTTATTTTTGTATGACAGTTCAACAGGTAAGCGGACGTGTTTGTCCTGAAACTGTAGCGCTATCGTGGAAACGCCTGCAGTGGCAATTTCAGTTCTCTGGAGAGGCTGCTAAGAATGTCGGGTTCCCTTCCCTGATCTGTAATTTTGTCCCTTGTTACTGCGGGTGCTGCGGATTAACATACCTTCAGAGCAGTCCCGAGGAGCCAGAGGTGGGGGTTGACGGCAAATGCTTACTCTCAGGCTACTTCTGACAATTCCTAATGTAATCCATACACTACACATACATTCGAGTTACACAATTTATGAGGTATAACAAGGGGAGAGAAGTGAAGCTGGGATATAATTGTGACTGATGTGAAACAGACATGTAGAATGAATGGCCTTACAACATTTTCTTTGAAGTTTGTTAAAAGCAGTAAAGTGATATTCACTATAAGTGAAACCTGCTGTTACAGATATCCACTGGCTCGGGGAACATTTTCTTTTGACTTGATTTCTTGAATTTTAATTTGCAACTTGAAGTTTTTGAAAATTATTTTTTTTTCTTTTGACGCGCAATAGGAGAGAAAGGGAATAAAAGTCGTGGAGGACCTACTATGTGCTCATCCAGGTACTTGACAATCAGGGCTGACTCACAAGCCACAGTAGGGCATGGTGCCTGGAACCACAGAAATGTTTTAATGTCTTTTAACATCAGATGCAAACAACGAATATAATAATAATATAATTATGTGAATATATTATCAATTCATATAATGAAATTAAAATATATTTATATTAACATATAGTAATATAGGTTCACATAATAAAATTTAAATGATCATAACAATGAATATAATAATGTCTTTGTTGTTGTTAATCGCTCAGTCACGTGTGACTCTTTTACAACCCCATGGGCTGTATCCTGCCAGGCTCCTCTGTCCATGGAATTCTCCAGGCAAGAATACTGGAGTGGGAAGCCATTCCCTGTTCCAGGGGATCTTCCTGACCCAGGGACTGAACCCAGATCTCTTGCACTGCAGGCCAATTCTTTGCCATCTGAGTCACCCGGGAAGCCCCTAATAATATATTCTCAGTTCATATAATAAAATTAAAATTTATGGAATAGTGCTCATGATGATAATAATTTGTCTTTTAATCCTTTTATGGAGGAGGGAGCCAACAAAGGCAATGTGTCAAGGGTCCACAGATTCCATAATGTAGTGGCCCTCCTGGATAGGTATTTCTCACTTAAGCAATTTCTCCTGAGTAATCCTAAAAGACTGGAAGACATGGAGAAAGTGATGTTTCAAAAACTTAAGAAGTTTTCCTAAGGTCCTAAAACTAGGCAGCTCTCAAGACTACCATCTGACTCTTTCCACTGAAGAAGAACTTAATGCTTAGGCAATTCCACACTGGAACACCTGGCAGTAGGAATGAAAAATATCACTTATATATTTGGTACCAAGGAAATGAATGGAAACATCAATGCTGCGGTTGGCATGTGTTTTTTCCATACAATAAAGGAAGATGTCCAGAAATATATACGTAACCCAGATGTCCCCAGGTTTACCAGCTTCAGGGTCAAGATGTCCTTTCAATACTCAAATAATCGTTGAAGCCCCAACAAGAAGACTAGCCTGTCACCTAGATGGAGGAAGTCACCTCCCCCCTCTTTCTCTTGGGACCCGTGGAGACCATGTATGTGTTCCTCTAACCAGCCCACATTAATGCTCAGTGTCTCTGCTCACTGCTCCCCACCACATTTAGGGAATCCCTTTTAAGGCAGGTTGTCATTGCTCTCTCCTCTCTTCCCCAGAGCACAGCTTGGGCTGCCAACCAGTTTTTACTGAAGTCTTGCGGGTATCAAGAGGACCACACAAAGGGGAACACTTGATGGATATCTAGGTCAACCGAGAATCCTCATTTGCACAGAAAATGGGGCTGACTTGGGAGACTGGAGTGGACGTATATACACTATTGATACTGTGTATGAGATAATTAATGAGAACCTACTGTATAGCACAGGTCACGCTACTCAGTGCTCCACGGTGACCTTAATGGGAAGGAAAGTCAAAAAGAGGGGATATGTATATATGTATAGGCAATACACTCATTGTACAGTAGAAATTAACACAACATTGCAGAGCAACTATACTCCAATAAAAACTTGAAAATATTTATTTGAAAAGGAGTTCTCAGGAAATTTTAGTTTGAAAACAGTGTCAGTTCTGGGCAAACCTGGACAAAAAAAATTACTATGATCATTTTTGTTCACCCTACCGATGTCTCATCTTGAATCCACAGCTCTGACCTCACTTAGGGCTTCATCTTGGCTATGGATCTGTCTCTACATGGATAAGCTGGGTTTGTTTTTTTTTTCCATCCTTGTCACCTCTGAGGATGCTCCTTCCGTAGATCCCAGGCCCAGCTTGGTCTCAGAGAGAGGAAGACATCTTTCCTCAGATTTAAGACCATCCTCCCTCCCTGTTCCAGCCTGATTATTAGCAGGAAGACTGCTTTCCTTCCTGGAAAAGAACCATGCTCCTTCATTAGTGTGTCATGAAATCCTCATGGCCTGGACAAGACAAACCCAGAAGACCACAGACCCTTCTGTTCCCAGGCCGAAAGTCATTTGGTCTTAAATAACACCAACTAAGGGCCCCGAAGAGTCTTATATGGGTAGCTGTGTATCAAACCCATACTGTTTCTTGTCACAGTCTCTTGACCTGATAGATGAAAGGGAGACTGGGTCATCTTTGTAGTATGTAATCTCTTGTGAGCAATGTTTAGGTTATATCACATACACACCTCCCAGGGAGGAAAAAAAAAAGTGATTTTCAGGCAAGTATCAATCTAAATCCAGATTTCATGAGAAGAGGTTTATAATGCCCAAGGAGCACAATTCTGTTCAAACACACCCCATGTATCACCAAGTAGAGTTATCAGTCACCAAAGATGAAGACTCTCCATATTTGTTACTCTGTGTATGCAGTATTTTTGCCAAGAACAGTGGGTGAGTCTATGTCCTATGTACGCTGGAGACTTACATCAACCTTTACATCGGACCTCTCTGAAATAAAAGAAAATGAAAGTTCTTTTCCAACACTAATTGCATATCCTGTCCTTGTATCCAGCCATGTTCATGACTCCAAAATCGTTTGATAGCATCGCTACTCAGTGCTCCACGGTGACCTTAATGGGAAGGAAAGTCAAAAAGAGGGGATATGTATATATGTATAGGCAATACACTCATTGTACAGTAGAAATTAACACAACATTGCAGAGCAACTATACTCCAATAAAAACTTGAAAATATTTATTTGAAAAGGAGTTCTCAGGAAATTTTAGTTTGAAAACAGTGTCAGTTCTGGGCAAACCTGGACAAAAAAAATTACTATGATCATTTTTGTTCACCCTACCGATGTCTCATCTTGAATCCACAGCTCTGACCTCACTTAGGGCTTCATCTTGGCTATGGATCTGTCTCTACATGGATAAGCTGGGTTTGTTTTTTTTTTCCATCCTTGTCACCTCTGAGGATGCTCCTTCCGTAGATCCCAGGCCCAGCTTGGTCTCAGAGAGAGGAAGACATCTTTCCTCAGATTTAAGACCATCCTCCCTCCCTGTTCCAGCCTGATTATTAGCAGGAAGACTGCTTTCCTTCCTGGAAAAGAACCATGCTCCTTCATTAGTGTGTCATGAAATCCTCATGGCCTGGACAAGACAAACCCAGAAGACCACAGACCCTTCTGTTCCCAGGCCGAAAGTCATTTGGTCTTAAATAACACCAACTAAGGGCCCCGAAGAGTCTTATATGGGTAGCTGTGTATCAAACCCATACTGTTTCTTGTCACAGTCTCTTGACCTGATAGATGAAAGGGAGACTGGGTCATCTTTGTAGTATGTAATCTCTTGTGAGCAATGTTTAGGTTATATCACATACACACCTCCCAGGGAGGAAAAAAAAAAGTGATTTTCAGGCAAGTATCAATCTAAATCCAGATTTCATGAGAAGAGGTTTATAATGCCCAAGGAGCACAATTCTGTTCAAACACACCCCATGTATCACCAAGTAGAGTTATCAGTCACCAAAGATGAAGACTCTCCATATTTGTTACTCTGTGTATGCAGTATTTTTGCCAAGAACAGTGGGTGAGTCTATGTCCTATGTACGCTGGAGACTTACATCAACCTTTACATCGGACCTCTCTGAAATAAAAGAAAATGAAAGTTCTTTTCCAACACTAATTGCATATCCTGTCCTTGTATCCAGCCATGTTCATGACTCCAAAATGATGGGTTTCCAGTTTTGGAAACTTAAAACTTAGGTCTCTGAAGAACCCTGTTACAGGTAGGATCTGAGATTACTTGGAGATTACAAACTTTGTAACAATGTAATTAAATGTCCCGTGAGTGGACAATATTTACCACTCAAAGCTAAGAGGCCATCTTGGGCCAAGTGACCAGAAGTTCAATGTTTCTGAGAAGGAAGAAAAATAAAGGAAATGAGACAAAATGAAGTGAAGAAGGCTGATTTCAGAAGACTTTACACTGAGTAGGTAAGGCTGTAAGAGGGTTTCCACTAAAGTCTGTAGCATTAACTTGATCACACTTGCATTTGGAAAAAAAAAAAAAATCACTGTACCTTCTTCTAATAGATAGCTAGTGGGAAGCTGCTACATAGCAGAGGGAGCTCAACTCTATGCTCTGTGTCCTAGAGGGGTGAGATGGCAGGTGGGAGGGAGGTTCAAGAAGAAGGGGATATATATATCTCTATATATATACCTACACACACACACACACACACACACACACATTTGATTGATTTACTCTGTTGTACAACACTGTAAAGCTCCAATAATAAAAATTTAAAAACTAAACAATAGAAAAATACCCTATCATTATATGCTGCTTGGTTTTTTTTGACCAAAGAATGAAGTTTCTTCTACCAAGTGTAATAATCCTTTTTTTTACTTTTCTGGTCACACTATAAGGCATGCAGGATCTTAGTTCCCCGACCAGGGATTGAACCTGTGACCCCTTGCAGTGGAAGTGGCTGCGTCCTAACCATCAAACCAAAATCCATTAACTGACATTGATGCAGAACTGGTACAGGAAGAGGGGGACTTTGATGGAAGACAATAGAGAACCAAGACAAAAGAGAACCAAGGCATGATTATGGACTGGGACAAAATAAAGAAAGTACTGAAATAACTAGAAAAAGATGGAACTGTTCACCAAATAATGTTAGGACAACTGTCCATCAGCACATAAAAAGAACAACCTATTTCACACCTTACGATAAAAATTCACGCTAGATTAAAGATTACACAGAATGACAAAACCAGAGAAGTACTAGGAAAAAAAATAGATCACCATTTGTTGTTAATTTCGGTTAGAAAAGGAGTTTAAGGAGGTTGTCTGGAGTATATCAGCAAATTGAAGAGGGAAAGAATGACCCCTTAAAAACAAAAAAAACTACCGTACAACAGAAATCTCCTTAATTAAAAAGCAAACAATTGGGGAAAACACTTACTGCATATGTGACACACCAAATATTAACATCTTTTAATATCTTTTAATTTTCATATGCTTTTGTATGGTTCCTCTCAGCTGAAGAGTCCTGCTCTGACATACTGAAACATACAAGGCTATTTGCTAGTTCCGTAACTGGAGAGCCTGGGAGTGACCTTAAGCTTCCATCATGAGGAAGCCATGTGAGTTGCCTGGAGCTCTGTCCCTCCTGTTCTACCAGCCTAACAATAGTTCCAGCAGAGAAGCTTCTGGAAGGATTTTGGCTAAGTTTGGGTCACAGATCTGTCACTGAATAACCCCTGTGGCTGAAGGCAAGTTTCTCTTTTGCTCTTGTCTCTTTCGTTCTGGGATTCTAGTGTGTTCCCTACTCATGTTTCTGGCCAGGGATGAATCATCTGCTCTGTGGGAAGGAACAGGGTAGATGAATGCTACACAAACTCTCTGGAATGCATTCTTCATAATACAGAGCGATTCTGCCATCAGAAGAAGGGAGAAGGAATGCTAAGGGGCAAAAGCAGCAGATTTTCACTAACATATAAAGAGCTCTCACAAATCAACAAGAAATAGTATTTTCAAAAGTCTATGAGAAGCCATAATGATTCACCACTAATTAAAATTCACTTTTCCTGAGTTCTATTCTTTCATATCTCTGCTGAATGCCTTCTAAGGTTGTAGTCGGCTAATTTGACAAATGAAGCTGTTATAATTTATCACAAGATGCTAATATGTTATAAGAAGTTTCCTCCCCTCTTAGGTAACATGTAGAGTACAGGGGCTTTCTGCTGACAATGTTAACTGGAAATAACAAAAGAAAAGATGGAACTGTTCACCAAATAATGTTAGGACAACTGTCCATCAGCACATAAAAAGAACAACCTATTTCACACCTTACGATAAAAATTCACGCTAGATTAAAGATTACACAGAATGACAAAACCAGAGAAGTACTAGGAAAAAAAATAGATCACCATTTGTTGTTAATTTCGGTTAGAAAAGGAGTTTAAGGAGGTTGTCTGGAGTATATCAGCAAATTGAAGAGGGAAAGAATGACCCCTTAAAAACAAAAAAAACTACCGTACAACAGAAATCTCCTTAATTAAAAAGCAAACAATTGGGGAAAACACTTACTGCATATGTGACACACCAAATATTAACATCTTTTAATATCTTTTAATTTTCATATGCTTTTGTATGGTTCCTCTCAGCTGAAGAGTCCTGCTCTGACATACTGAAACATACAAGGCTATTTGCTAGTTCCGTAACTGGAGAGCCTGGGAGTGACCTTAAGCTTCCATCATGAGGAAGCCATGTGAGTTGCCTGGAGCTCTGTCCCTCCTGTTCTACCAGCCTAACAATAGTTCCAGCAGAGAAGCTTCTGGAAGGATTTTGGCTAAGTTTGGGTCACAGATCTGTCACTGAATAACCCCTGTGGCTGAAGGCAAGTTTCTCTTTTGCTCTTGTCTCTTTCGTTCTGGGATTCTAGTGTGTTCCCTACTCATGTTTCTGGCCAGGGATGAATCATCTGCTCTGTGGGAAGGAACAGGGTAGATGAATGCTACACAAACTCTCTGGAATGCATTCTTCATAATACAGAGCGATTCTGCCATCAGAAGAAGGGAGAAGGAATGCTAAGGGGCAAAAGCAGCAGATTTTCACTAACATATAAAGAGCTCTCACAAATCAACAAGAAATAGTATTTTCAAAAGTCTATGAGAAGCCATAATGATTCACCACTAATTAAAATTCACTTTTCCTGAGTTCTATTCTTTCATATCTCTGCTGAATGCCTTCTAAGGTTGTAGTCGGCTAATTTGACAAATGAAGCTGTTATAATTTATCACAAGATGCTAATATGTTATAAGAAGTTTCCTCCCCTCTTAGGTAACATGTAGAGTACAGGGGCTTTCTGCTGACAATGTTTTAATTCAAAGGAGTGTCTCAGTTGTGAGAACTCTAGGCATGAAAACTAAGTTACAGTCCCTCAGGCAGAATGAATGCTCAAGTCTTTATTTCACTAGTGTTCAATAAATCTTTTTTCTTTTATCTTTGACAAGTGAGGGAAGGCCTTGTTCTTATGGGTTTTCTTGAATAACCTATGATTTTGCAGTTATTTTAGGTGCATATTTCTTAAATGAATTCAGGGGCCTGAACTTTACTAATTTTGTTTCAAATTTAGTTTGCCTCATTGCAAGAAAGAGTCAATTATTATTTATATAACTTATATTTTTTAAAATATACTTTTTTCTTAGATTTCAAGTTTCTATTTTTTTAAAAAATATAAGCTGTACATTTTAGACCTAAATGAGAGTATTTGTAGAAGATAAAAAGTGCAAATTTTGAAAATACAGAAGTTTCTCTTAACTCATAACCCTGAAACTCAAGAAGCCCAATTATCTTTGTTTGTTGGCTTTTAAATTTTGCACATTTTTAAAAGTTTTTTTTTGATGTGGACCATTTTAAAAATCTTTACTGAATTAGTTATCATATTGCTTCTGTTTTTTGTGTTTTGGTTTTCTTGGCCACGAGACTTGTGGGATCTTAGCTCCCTGAACAGGGATTTAACCCACAACCCTTGCATTGGAAGGTAAAGTCTTAATTGCTAACTGCCAGGGAAGTCCCTTGCACATGATTTTTATGAGAGAAGAGAGAGAGGAAACCAATGCCAGGAAGTTAATTCAAGAGACACTCTCAAGGCTGAATTCCATGGAGTAAGTAAAAGTATATGCTCGACCCTTTGCAAATTGTGCTTGGAGGCTTTACTCACCTTCTCTGTGGTTCGAACTCATCATTTATGAACAGGGATTACAACAGAACCTACTTCGCAGGGTGGTTTTAAAGGTGCAACGAATGAAAGGGCTTTGAAAAGTGCCTGGTTCCAAATAAGTGCAGCATCAGTCGGCTTCAACCATTGGTTCATGTCATTCCTAACCAGAGCCCAGCCTAATGACAGCGTAGCTGACATCATTCAGAAGTCCTTGGGAGGTTTCGACGTACCTCCCGTGTGACACAATACAGCTGAATAGAGTTGATCAGCTTACTTCTTTGAACTAGAATTCTCTGGAAATAGATGTTTCATCTAAGGATAAAAGAAACGATTACTACCATTAATCAGAAACATAAAGAGTTCTCAGAGTTCCTTGTTACCTATCTGTAGCCCTTATTCTATGATTCATCCACTGATGTTTCTGTTTTCACTATTAATCTGTGAACTCAAAGCAGCACGATGATTTATTTTTTCTGTGGGACTATCACAGAGGGGGGAATTGAATATTTGTTGAAAGAAAGAATGAAAGAATCAACTAATGAGCAAATAATCAAACCAGCATACAGCTCTCCAACCCTCTTATATAAATAGTACTCTACTGAGCAGTGTACAAGTCAAGACTAGACCTCTCCAACCCTACTGTATATAAGATAGTCTTCAAAAGGTCTTAAAAGTTTATTTTTAAAAAATATAAGCTGTACATTTTAGACCTAAATGAGAGTATTTGTAGAAGATAAAAAGTGCAAATTTTGAAAATACAGAAGTTTCTCTTAACTCATAACCCTGAAACTCAAGAAGCCCAATTATCTTTGTTTGTTGGCTTTTAAATTTTGCACATTTTTAAAAGTTTTTTTTTGATGTGGACCATTTTAAAAATCTTTACTGAATTAGTTATCATATTGCTTCTGTTTTTTGTGTTTTGGTTTTCTTGGCCACGAGACTTGTGGGATCTTAGCTCCCTGAACAGGGATTTAACCCACAACCCTTGCATTGGAAGGTAAAGTCTTAATTGCTAACTGCCAGGGAAGTCCCTTGCACATGATTTTTATGAGAGAAAGAGAGAGAGGAAACCAATGCCAGGAAGTTAATTCAAGAGACACTCTCAAGGCTGAATTCCATGGAGTAAGTAAAAGTATATGCTCGACCCTTTGCAAATTGTGCTTGGAGGCTTTACTCACCTTCTCTGTGGTTCGAACTCATCATTTATGAACAGGGATTACAACAGAACCTACTTCGCAGGGTGGTTTTAAAGGTGCAACGAATGAAAGGGCTTTGAAAAGTGCCTGGTTCCAAATAAGTGCAGCATCAGTCGGCTTCAACCATTGGTTCATGTCATTCCTAACCAGAGCCCAGCCTAATGACAGCGTAGCTGACATCATTCAGAAGTCCTTGGGAGGTTTCGACGTACCTCCCGTGTGACACAATACAGCTGAATAGAGTTGATCAGCTTACTTCTTTGAACTAGAATTCTCTGGAAATAGATGTTTCATCTAAGGATAAAAGAAACGATTACTACCATTAATCAGAAACATAAAGAGTTCTCAGAGTTCCTTGTTACCTATCTGTAGCCCTTATTCTATGATTCATCCACTGATGTTTCTGTTTTCACTATTAATCTGTGAACTCAAAGCAGCACGATGATTTATTTTTTCTGTGGGACTATCACAGAGGGGGGAATTGAATATTTGTTGAAAGAAAGAATGAAAGAATCAACTAATGAGCAAATAATCAAACCAGCATACAGCTCTCCAACCCTCTTATATAAATAGTACTCTACTGAGCAGTGTACAAGTCAAGACTAGAAACCCCAGAGGGAGTCTTGGAAAGCAACGGAACAGGTTTCATCTACTTGCAATATATTAAAAGATCAGTCTTCAAAAGGTCTTAAAAGAGGAAATTCCATTATCACAGGTGCTTCAACCATGAGTTTCACAATTTCTTCTTTAAGAAAACATGACATATTGTACAAACATAGATAAAATCTTTTGACTCCTATTTCTAGTCATTCCTGCTTATATACTATTTGTTTTTTTTTAAAGTAGATAAATTAAGATTTTTATTTGGAGTTTCAGTATCAAACTCTCAAAAATTAATAGAATGAATGTACAGAGAAGTACAAGGATATAGCAGACCTGAAAAGCACTGTGAACCAACTCAAGATAATTAAGATTTATACAATGTTCACACAAAAGCAGGATACAAAGTCTATTCAAGTTCCCATAGACTGTAAACTAGGAGACACTAGAACATATCCAGGGACATAAGACCAGATGCAAAAGTTTCATGGTATAAAGGTATTGAAATCATGCATAGTCTGTTCGCTTATCATTGATATCTATATAAAAAGATATTTGAAGATCATCCACATATTTTCAAGTACAATGTGACATTTCCAACTTCAACATAGTCCTCAAAAGCCTCAATAAAGTTAGACTGAATAAAACACAGAGGGTGATTGCAGAGAAGAAAGTATTTAAATGAGAAATTAGTATCAAAATGATAAATTAACATTAAAGATACTTTAAACAAAATCCCATGGATTTAAAATTAAATGTGCACTTTTAAATGATGAGTGTACCTAAGAAGCCATAACAAGAAAAATTAGAAAATATTTGTAAGAATAAAAATGAAAACAGAATTTACCAGAATTTGTTGCATGCAGCTGAAGCTGCTCAATGTAGTTAAATACACATGCACATACACTCTAAAAGATAAAGCAGAACTGGGCTTCCCCTGGTGGTCCAGTGGGTAAGGACACCGCCTTGCAGTGCAAGGGGCGCCGGTTCGATCCCTGGCCTGGGAAGATCCCACGTGTCGCGGAGCGGCTGGACCAATGTGTCCAATCGCCAAACCAGAGCTCTGGAGCGCATGCGCCTAGAGCCGGGGCTCTGCAGCAACAGACGCCACCGTGATGGGAGGCCCACAGGAGCCAAAGAGCAAAGACGGATGAAAATGGAGAAATGAAAAACCAATAGAAGTGGCCTGCCCGCTCCCCTCCCTCCCCAACCTGACCCCCTCCCAAAATAAATAAATAAATAAATAAATCTTTAAAAAAAAAAAAAAGATGAAGCAGAACTGAAAAGTGGCAATCAAAAAGGAAGACAACTTAATGGAGAGAAATTAAAACGATGAGAAGAAAGCAATAAACATGGCTGAGTTTGCTTAATATTTTTGTAGGGTGGGAAAAAATATATTACCTGATAGGGATTCGATAGTTGAACATAATGAAATATCAGTTCAATTCAGAAAATGTTTTAAAGCTTTGATTTTCTTTTGATGCAGTAAGTGAGGTCTTTTGATTTTTTTTTTTTTTAAGAACAAGTTCAGTTCTGTCTGAATGATTCTTTAGTATCTCTTTGCAGACACATCTTGTTTTATTGCACTTCCTTTTATTGACCTTTGCAGATATTATGTTTTTCACAGATTGATGGTTTGTGGCAACTCGCATTGAGCAAGACTATTGATACCATTTTCCCAATGGCATTACTCACTGTTGGTCTCTGAGTCACATTTTGGTGATTCTCACAATATTTCAAACTTTTTCATTATTATCCTGCTTGTTATGGTGATCAGTGATCTTTGATGTTACTGTTGCAAACAGATTACAACTCGCTAACAGCTCAGAGGGTGGTTAGCAATAATGCTTTTTAATGAAGGCATCTGCCTAGCTCAGTGGTAAAGAATCCACCGGCCAATGCAAAATACACAGGTTCGTTCTCTGGGCAGGAAAGATCTTCTAGAGAAAGAAATGGCAACATAGTCCAGTATTCTTGCCTGGGAAATCCTATGGACAGAGGAGCCTGGTGGGCTACAGTCCATGGGGCTGCAAAGAGTTGGACATGACTGAGTGATTGAATAACAATAGCCTTGTTTTTATACATAACACGATTACACACTTAATATATTGCAGTATAGTTTAAACACAACTTTTACAGGCATTGGGAAACCAAAAAATTTGTGTGACCTACTTTGTTGCCATATTTAATGTATTGCTATGGCCTGGAACCAAACCTGCAATGTCTTTGAGGTATGCCTTATTTCTCTTTAGTAAAGCTGTGCTTATTTCAGGTTGAATATGATAAGCAGGTGGATTTGATTCAGCTTACAGTGCACAGAGGTTGTAGGCTTCATTCTGGTGGTGGTTGTTGCCATCCTTTGGTTCAGCTCATTCCTGCAGCTATTGTGAAACTCAGGATTCTCCCTTAGATTGCAGCTTAACATGTGAGGGATGAGAAGAAACAAAAAAGGGAGTTTGCTTAATATTTTTGTAGGGTGGGAAAAAATATATTACCTGATAGGGATTCGATAGTTGAACATAATGAAATATCAGTTCAATTCAGAAAATGTTTTAAAGCTTTGATTTTCTTTTGATGCAGTAAGTGAGGTCTTTTGATTTTTTCTTTTAAGAACAAGTTCAGTTCTGTCTGAATGATTCTTTAGTATCTCTTTGCAGACACATCTTGTTTTATTGCACTTCCTTTTATTGACCTTTGCAGATATTATGTTTTTCACAGATTGATGGTTTGTGGCAACTCGCATTGAGCAAGACTATTGATACCATTTTCCCAATGGCATTACTCACTGTTGGTCTCTGAGTCACATTTTGGTGATTCTCACAATATTTCAAACTTTTTCATTATTATCCTGCTTGTTATGGTGATCAGTGATCTTTGATGTTACTGTTGCAAACAGATTACAACTCGCTAACAGCTCAGAGGGTGGTTAGCAATAATGCTTTTTAATGAAGGCATCTGCCTAGCTCAGTGGTAAAGAATCCACCGGCCAATGCAAAATACACAGGTTCGTTCTCTGGGCAGGAAAGATCTTCTAGAGAAAGAAATGGCAACATAGTCCAGTATTCTTGCCTGGGAAATCCTATGGACAGAGGAGCCTGGTGGGCTACAGTCCATGGGGCTGCAAAGAGTTGGACATGACTGAGTGATTGAATAACAATAGCCTTGTTTTTATACATAACACGATTACACACTTAATATATTGCAGTATAGTTTAAACACAACTTTTACAGGCATTGGGAAACCAAAAAATTTGTGTGACCTACTTTGTTGCCATATTTAATGTATTGCTATGGCCTGGAACCAAACCTGCAATGTCTTTGAGGTATGCCTTATTTCTCTTTAGTAAAGCTGTGCTTATTTCAGGTTGAATATGATAAGCAGGTGGATTTGATTCAGCTTACAGTGCACAGAGGTTGTAGGCTTCATTCTGGTGGGGTGGTTGTTGCCATCCTTTGGTTTAGCTCATTCCTGCAGCTATTGTGAAACTCAGGATTCTCCCCTAAAACCAAAGATGAAGACCCCACTTGAGATCCAACGAGGCAGATGTCTTAAATCATATGTGTCAGCTGAAGAACAAGCTCTTTCCCTGGGTTCCTGCAGTCACTTAATTCAGAGCTAAAAGAATATAAGCAACATAGTAGATTTTCAGAAGTGGTGGGTGAAATCTTTTCCCTTCAAATTTCAGAATTAATCAGGAAATATCTATAAGCATCAAATAGATGAAGATCAAAACATCACCTTTACTAATGTCCCCACTTGATCAGAAAATGTGGTCAGAATCCGTGGCCCAGTAATTGGGTTTTCACATCTTGCTTCTCATTCCCTCCTCCAAGACAAGGCATTAGGACTGCCCCTTTGTAAAGCAGATACTTCTTTGATCAGAGGCAGATATAGGATCACCATTTCGCATCTGAGAAATCTCGTAAGTTCAGACAAATACAAATGGCTTTCCAACCTGCCTCCCGAAAGGAGACGCCAGGTCCAAGGCGAGTTATCCTGTGGATGCAGAAGCAAGAGGAGATGCCCCCTCCAGGCAGACGGACCTGAGAGATAGCTAGGACCACACTCAGGCCCACCTGGCAGGTGGCTCCTCCTTTGGGGAGCAAGTGAAGGGGAAACAGGGATCAGCAGTATTAGCGAATTGCCGTCCACTTTCCACATATTTTATCCTTGCTCTTCGGTCTCACAGTTCAAAACAGCACTTTGAAAATGTTCTCTAGAACTGAGTCCCTGAATGAACATGCCTTCATCCTTCAGAGGAACCACTCATTGCTTCTAAGTGAGGAAAGCCATGGCTGACTTTTTCTAGGATTTCCATCATGTCTACCCCTTCCCCAGTGGTTCCTGTCCTTGTCATTTTCTTCATCCTTACCAACTGAAAGCCTGTGACCCTTTCTTGCTGAGAATGGCTCTCTTACAAGTCCATGTGGTTGTGACCCATTTCAAGACATTTTTATCCTTCTCCCAAACACCTGCCCTCTATTCAACACACACATCTCAGAAGCTCTGGTCTCCAAAAAAGCCTGGGACCACTTGGCTTATTTCCTGAGCACTTACTGTAGTCACAGATTGTCTTAGTAAAGGTAGGGAATTCAACTATTCCCTTTATCTACTTGTTTCTTTTCTGTGCATACTGAATATACATCTCGAAATGCTGAGGTTGTCATTGATTTATTTTTTTTTTTGTCGTTGATTTTGTGGTCATATTCTGTTGAGTTCTTGGACTGCTGAATTCATTCAACTCTTTCACTTATTAATTCACTTACTAATCTTTATGGAGTATGTTTGGCTCTCTGCTGAACCCTTGGGTTAATGGACAGGAATAACGCTCAATTCTTATCTTTGGGAATTCAGTCTTGGGGGAGGGAGGGACATATAGATATTTTACAATATAGCCAAGGAAGTTGAATGGTAGAGGTACTTGCCCTAGGGTGAGGGAAACTTAGGTATCATTGAGCCAAAGCCTTGAATGAAGGTTGTAGGGTGAGGGGGACCTTCTGTGTCACATGAGCCATTTTGGCAAGGCCTGGTCTTCAGTGTGAAGACGAGCCGTGTGTGCAGCAGGAATTGTGAAAGGCAGGTTGGTCCCAGTTTGTGGAAGGCTTTGTAAGACAGAAGGAGTTTAAACGTCATCCTGTAAGCCACAGGAAACCAGCAGAGATTTTAAGCGGAGGCCTAACTCCATCAGCTTTTTATTAGGGAGATAACTCTACATCGGGTAGATAGGATTCATTCTTAGAAAAGTTAATCCTTCCAGGGCAACAGGCACTTGGCTGCTGAGAAGCCTGGCTTTTAGCTTAGTGTTTGGAGGGTCTCGGGCGATATTGATGTAATTGAGCTTTTAGCAAAAAAGATGAAATCGTAATAGCCCATATGTCTAAAATGAAAAGAACGTGATTGGCCTTACAATAATGTACCCCCCTTAAAGAAATTAATCTTTAATTCAACCTATGAATCTTTAATGCCAAGAACGCAGCATAATACTTTGAAATTGAAACTTGAGATACAAGCATGGCAAAAACCAGCCCTACAGTGGGTCTGGGGCATACAAATTGAGCAGTATGAACTATTGACACCTCCTGGTGGCAGCAGATGTGTGCTGTTTGCTTGGTCAAAACAAGAGGGAAATGAATCAAAGGCATTAAAACTAAATAACATTGGCAGCCCAGAAGGAAAGGATGGGAGGATAAAATGGCCCAGGTCTCAGGGCCGACCTGGTGCAGATCTCTACCTGCTGGAAGAGAGAGAGATGGCAGAGAGTGACCAGAGCCAGCCACCACCGCTCCTGGTGAGAGGGGTGAGCAAGGGTGATTCTGACAAATTTAAAACCAGAAAGGTAAGATTACTGAGACCGGTGCTCCAGGATGTCCGCTGGCAGGGTTTTTTTTTTTTTTCTTGACTCTTTTATTGGTCCTTCATTTATTTATTTTCATCCATCTTTATTCTTTGGCCTGTGTGGGCCTCCCATAGCAGTGGCCCCCCTCGTTGCTGAGCACAGGCTCTGGGCGCATGTGCCTCAGAGCACCGGCTCACAATTGGACACACCAGTTCAGCCACTCCTCGGCACCTTGGATCCTCCCGGGCCAGGGATCAAACCGGTGCCCCCTGCACAGCAAGGCGGACTCTCCTCCACCCACCGGACCACTAGGGAAGCCCGTTCACTGGCAGTTTTTAAAGGAAATTGTTTTCACTTTTCTGTTTCTAAACATCCCGCCTCATAAATGCTCTTTCCACAGTAATCTTTTGCAGGTCTATAAGCCTCATAAATGCTTCCAGCCTCATAAATGCTTTTTCCATAGTAATCTTTTTCAGGTCTATAAACATTTTTCACCTTCTCAAGACCCTTTCCTGTAGAGGGCTATATTTAATATAAAAAGGAAAGAACCTGTCCTCCAGGAAAGAACCACCCAGAGTCATTGCATTCCCTTATACATGATTTCAAAAGGCACAAAGACCTTAACTGTGAGATGCTGAACACCAAAACACAAGAGCCAATCAAATGCCATCTTAGATGGACACACATACCTACTTCCTGTGGAAAAACATGAGAAGGACCAAAAAGAAGCATCATGACTCCTGATTCATTCCTGATACAGAAAAGGTTCAGAGCTGAGATGGGAGGATCCAGGGTCCAGGTTGAATAGTCACAGGCTGCAAGACGAGGACATGTCCTTTTCCTTTTCCTCCTCCCAGCTTCCCTCTAGGTCAAGTGTGAAGATGGGCTATGAAAGATCTTCAGGATCTAGTGGATGTTGGACAGGTGTGTGACTTTCATGGGTTCTCCACACTTTTATCTTCATGGTCCCCTTTTGCTGTTGTTGTTTCATCTCCTGGTTTATTGATTAGCCACAGGCCATGTCAATGACAGAGGTCATCTCGTGCCTCTTTTAAAAGCACTCGAGGGGTGAGCAAGGGTGATTCTGACAAATTTAAAACCAGAAAGGTAAGATTACTGAGACCGGTGCTCCAGGATGTCCGCTGGCAGGGTTTTTTTTTTTTTTCTTGACTCTTTTATTGGTCCTTCATTTATTTATTTTCATCCATCTTTATTCTTTGGCCTGTGTGGGCCTCCCATAGCAGTGGCCCCCCTCGTTGCTGAGCACAGGCTCTGGGCGCATGTGCCTCAGAGCACCGGCTCACAATTGGACACACCAGTTCAGCCACTCCTCGGCACCTTGGATCCTCCCGGGCCAGGGATCAAACCGGTGCCCCCTGCACAGCAAGGCGGACTCTCCTCCACCCACCGGACCACTAGGGAAGCCCGTTCACTGGCAGTTTTTAAAGGAAATTGTTTTCACTTTTCTGTTTCTAAACATCCCGCCTCATAAATGCTCTTTCCACAGTAATCTTTTGCAGGTCTATAAGCCTCATAAATGCTTCCAGCCTCATAAATGCTTTTTCCATAGTAATCTTTTTCAGGTCTATAAACATTTTTTCACCTTCTCAAGACCCTTTCCTGTAGAGGGCTATATTTAATATAAAAAGGAAAGAACCTGTCCTCCAGGAAAGAACCACCCAGAGTCATTGCATTCCCTTATACATGATTTCAAAAGGCACAAAGACCTTAACTGTGAGATGCTGAACACCAAAACACAAGAGCCAATCAAATGCCATCTTAGATGGACACACATACCTACTTCCTGTGGAAAAACATGAGAAGGACCAAAAAGAAGCATCATGACTCCTGATTCATTCCTGATACAGAAAAGGTTCAGAGCTGAGATGGGAGGATCCAGGGTCCAGGTTGAATAGTCACAGGCTGCAAGACGAGGACATGTCCTTTTCCTTTTCCTCCTCCCAGCTTCCCTCTAGGTCAAGTGTGAAGATGGGCTATGAAAGATCTTCAGGATCTAGTGGATGTTGGACAGGTGTGTGACTTTCATGGGTTCTCCACACTTTTATCTTCATGGTCCCCTTTTGCTGTTGTTGTTTCATCTCCTGGTTTATTGATTAGCCACAGGCCATGTCAATGACAGAGGTCATCTCGTGCCTCTAATATTTTAAAATGATTATCACCCAGCTAGGTACACCAACATATTCCTTTCCATAGGATTCTGTGTCTTCAGGATTATTGAAGCATGTCATGACCAAAAGCTATGATTCCATATTGATTTCCAGATCAGAAAATGCTCTATCCCCACAAATCACTTTAACATTGCTCTCAATACACATAAGGTAGAAGCAGTTGCTTCTGTAAAAAGCTTCCATTTACACCCATGGAGTCAACCCAAGGTCCATCTCCTGGTTTCGGACTGCATATATAAAAGGTTATCATTTGCAGGAAGACGGGAAAAGAGTATCCAGGATGTCTCAATTATTTTTCCAGTTTTCTCTGAGACGACAATTATTTCCAAATTAATTTAAAAATGTTACTCATGGAAATAGAGGATAAACCTTCCAGTTCAAAAGTTAAAACGAGGGCTTCCCCTGGTGGTCCAGTGGATAAGGACACCGCCTTGCAGTGCAAGGGGCGCCGGTTTGATCCCTGGCCTGGGAAGATCCCACGTGCCGCGGAGCGTCTGGACCGATGTGTCCAATTACCGAGCCGGAGCTCTGGAGCGCATGCGCCCAGAGACGGCGCTCTGCAACGACCGACGCCACCGCGATGGGAGGCCCACAGGAGCCAAAGAACAAAGACGGATGAAAATAGAGAAGTGAAAGTCCAATAGAAGTGGCCCGCCCGCTCCCCTCCCTCCCCAACCCGATCCCCGCCCAAAATAAATAAATAAATAAATCTTTTAAAAAAAAAAAAGTTAAAACGAAAATCTGAAAGTTTTTAGGAGAGCTTGGGAGTCACTCAACACCTGTGATACCTCTGTCAGGGGAAGCGTGAGGCCCAATAAAAAGGGCTTATTTCCCTTGAAGGCTCCCCAGGACTCTGGCTGTGATAAATATGCCGTGCTCTCCCCAACTTTCAGACCAAGGAGGCTCTGATTTAGTATCAGCTCAGAAGGAACAGGTGAGAAGGGGCCCTCCAATTTTGTGAAAAACCCACGGAGCGAATATTGCATATGATTGATTTCCATCACTCCGTATCTGAGGCTCACTCTCACCAATTATACAATCCCAGGCCAGCCGTCTGCCCGCCCAGGGCCTGGGCCAGACCTAGGTGGGGCTCGGTTTCATCTCCCTACCTCCGATTGCACCAGCGAGTCGGCCTGGTTCCGGGCCAGCGGGTCCCTCGTCTCCTGTGAGACAAGCTCCTCCCACGGCGCCTGGTGCACGTGATGGGCGTGAGCGCGCCAGGCGTGTACTTCCGCCGCTGCCTGCGCAGGCCCGTGCCGCCGCCGCGTTCCCGAAGGCCGAGTCCCGGGGTCACCGCGTCACCCTCCTCTCCGCGGCTTTGGGACCAAAATCTCTCCGGAGTGACTGCCGCCCCTCTCTTCCTTCTGCTTGGCCAGGTAAGCTTAAAAAAAGATAAGCTTGAAAAAAAGAGAGAAGGCCTGGAGTCGCATCTGCGCAAGCGCCAACATTGCCATTCTTGGCCCCTTTCGAAATTATATTCTAAACATTCGATTATACGACTGCTCGGGTAGAAGAGAAACGGAGATATTGCTGGGTTTTCTTTGTCTTTCTACCAGCCTACGGACAGGTGGCATCTTGCTGCTTGCAGGAAGCAGAGGTTGTCCTGACGTGGGCCCCGGGGTGCTTTGCCCGCCAACATCTCAGGGGGAAGGGGGCCCCCCAAGTGGGGGTCGCCCGAGAGGCCAAAGATCACTGAGGGATCGAGGAGAGCTTTGCTTTAAAGGGAAGCTGGAATCAAACTGGCTCTCAGCCACCTACTCCGTGTGGCTTCAGGCTAGTTATTTAACCTTTCTGAGCCTTAGGCTCGCCAATGAAAAGTGAGGGCAATACATCAGAGCCGCTCCCTAGCATTGTGGTGTGGGTTCAATGAGACAGTCCTCCAGAGTCAGGCCTTTAGGATCATTCCATGTCTGAATTTAGTCCCCGCTCCAGAAATGGCGGTTACTTTTTTTCTTTGTATTGTTATCATCGTCTTCCCTAAGGGTGTGACCCATTTGGTGAGTGTGGTCTGCTCAGCGCACAGCAGGGCAGATGCTTGTCTGCCCACTAACTTCACCCCTGGCAAGGTGACCGGGGATCCTTCCTCTGTGGGCCTCGGGGCTAATTTATGGTAGCCTGTCTTTGGGTTCTTTTCACAAAGGGCATGTGGGCCCTTTGGGCTACATAGCTGAGCCCAAGCGGATGCGCTTCATAGTTTAGGGGAATGGTGATAGTAACAATTATTGCCCGGCTCTGTGGCTACTGATGATCACATTCTAGGGTGCTAAAAAAAAACCGATCACAATCATTCTTTAATGCATTTGGTTGAGTTTTAAAACTTTTCTTTGCTTCCCACGGGGTCACCGGGGGCCCCCCAGGCCCGTGCCGCCGCCCGCGTTCGAGCCGAGTCCGGGGTCACCGCGTCACCCTCCTCTCCGCGGCTTTGGGACCAAAATCTCTCCGGAGTGACTGCCGCCCCTCTCTTCCTTCTGCTTGGCCAGGTAAGCTTAAAAAAAGATAAGCTTGAAAAAAAGAGAGAAGGCCTGGAGTCGCATCTGCGCAAGCGCCAACATTGCCATTCTTGGCCCCTTTCGAAATTATATTCTAAACATTCGATTATACGACTGCTCGGGTAGAAGAGAAACGGAGATATTGCTGGGTTTTCTTTGTCTTTCTACCAGCCTACGGACAGGTGGCATCTTGCTGCTTGCAGGAAGCAGAGGTTGTCCTGACGTGGGCCCCGGGGTGCTTTGCCCGCCAACATCTCAGGGGGAAGGGGGCCCCCCAAGTGGGGGTCGCCCGAGAGGCCAAAGATCACTGAGGGATCGAGGAGAGCTTTGCTTTAAAGGGAAGCTGGAATCAAACTGGCTCTCAGCCACCTACTCCGTGTGGCTTCAGGCTAGTTATTTAACCTTTCTGAGCCTTAGGCTCGCCAATGAAAAGTGAGGGCAATACATCAGAGCCGCTCCCTAGCATTGTGGTGTGGGTTCAATGAGACAGTCCTCCAGAGTCAGGCCTTTAGGATCATTCCATGTCTGAATTTAGTCCCCGCTCCAGAAATGGCGGTTACTTTTTTTCTTTGTATTGTTATCATCGTCTTCCCTAAGGGTGTGACCCATTTGGTGAGTGTGGTCTGCTCAGCGCACAGCAGGGCAGATGCTTGTCTGCCCACTAACTTCACCCCTGGCAAGGTGACCGGGGATCCTTCCTCTGTGGGCCTCGGGGCTAATTTATGGTAGCCTGTCTTTGGGTTCTTTTCACAAAGGGCATGTGGGCCCTTTGGGCTACATAGCTGAGCCCAAGCGGATGCGCTTCATAGTTTAGGGGAATGGTGATAGTAACAATTATTGCCCGGCTCTGTGGCTACTGATGATCACATTCTAGGGTGCTAAAAAAAAACCGATCACAATCATTCTTTAATGCATTTGGTTGAGTTTTAAAACTTTTTTTCTTTTTGCTATCTACACAGATAATTAAAAATATATATGCAAGGTTTAAGTACCTGAATCTATTCTTGCACGTTGTTACTAGAGAGTGAAACAGTTCCTTGAAATTTGCATGTGTGTGTTTGGGTCTTTTGCTAGCCTCAAGTTTCCATAACTACATCTGTTTAAGATTCTGTGGGTATGGAAATCTCGTATTGCTGACCTAGAAGGGCTATTTTTGCTTTACCAAAGGCCAATCACACAGGTCAGTGGCAACCCCCGCCCTCCTTGCTCAATTGCTATTCTTTGGGCATTAATTTTAATGTTTAAATAGCAAGTGCATTTTCCAAAGGCTGCATAAAGCAGTAGATAAGCAGAAGACCACTGGCTTGGGAAGAGCAGAATGCTCAGCGAAGCCTTTCACATAGAGAGAATGCTGAATATCTCCACCATTATTTAGCATCAGAATCAGTTATGGTTGTCTGACTGATGGACAATTTTTTCTCGACCTACTCTCTTTGCAAGTGACCTATACTGTCTAGACAGTTGCATATTATTTATACATTCATTTCAGATTTTATGGGTTTTTTTTTTCAGCAAAGTTGTGCGGGTTTCATGCAGCCAACTATTGGAAATGTACTTCACCGAAAAGCCATATGATTGCACTAGGTGAAAGCTTTCTTTCTTAGAGTTGTGTCACCATTAAAATTTTTAAAAAGTGTTTCTTTCTTTTTTTTTTTTTTTTAATAGAAAGCCCATTATACGAGCTGCTCGGAAAGAAAATGAAACCACACTTTCTTGAACACACACACTCACTCACACACCCACACCCACACCCACACACCCCTCCTATCTTCAGAGTACCAGCATCAGGCCATGGAGAGAATTAAAGACAGCTAATTTCAAAGGTTCTTAATCAATTCAAGTTGATCCCATTTGTTGATTAGGGAGTCAAAATGCATTATTTGCATTCTGTTTCAAATTCAGAGTTTTCTTGAGGAGGTTTGAGGCTGGAGAAATCTCTTTCAGAGCGATCCCCTTGGGCAGAAAGGGAGTTAATTTGAAAACTCTGGTGAGTCTGATGGGTTGTGAAAGTTCCACATGAAACATTTATAATGACTCCTTTCAGGGTGCTGGATTTGGGTGAGAGAGAGAGAGAAACAGAGAGAAAAAAAAACAGCGACGTGTTGGTGTGTGTGTGGTGTGTGCTTATTCATACACATGCAGATTCTTCAGTCATGAACCAGTGGCTGAAACTTTGTGGAATTTATCTTGGAAGTGAACAAAATGCCCCATATCCTTCCAGATACTTGGTGCTGTCTAAACATTACAGCTGGAGAAGGGAGAACAGGCAGAAGTTTAGGGTTAAGTGGAGGAACATGCCCTTCCTGAGGTGTGTTTGAAGCTGGGGCTGGTTCTGTGCCTGTGTCAGAGCTGCTGATGCCCGATTTGGAACTCTGTCTTTTCCTGGCTTCATTCTGGGATGACTGGATGAGACTGAAATTTGCAATCAGTTTCTTGCAGCCTGGTGAGCTCTCAGAGATGAGCCCTGATTAGCCTCAGAGAAAGTGAACCCAGAACCAGTTACCTGCCGGGGACATGTTTGATGTAGCCAGAGGTGAGAGCATACGTCTGGAAGTCCCTTCCCTCACCCCAGATGATTTTTGCTCCAAAAATCCTAGCCCTGATTAGAAAAGAAGTATGTTGATATGTGTGCCCTACATATTGGAAGGCACTATTTCTTTGGGGCAAGATTATACATTAACCTACTTGCATCTCATTTATGTCAAGTGAAGATGGTGAGGGTGAACATCTCATAGGAATTCTATGAAGGAAAAAAAACGTAGCTTCAGTTGGATACAATTTGTTCTGGATCCTTGGAGTCTGACCTTTAAGCCCCCCAATATGTACTTGCTTCCAGTGTTCTGTGAGGAGTCACGGTTAATACCTTAAAATTGACTCTGGCCATGAAGTGGTCCACCATGTTTTATCAGTTGACACCAATGTTCAGTTGTAATACCTGCTTACCAGGTAGCTTAAGTTACTTGGGATGCAAAAAAAAAAAATCACAATTCAGAAAGCAAACAATCCTCACCACTCTTGTAGAAGGGGAGAAAGTTTTACCTGTCTAAATACCAATTCTAAAACACATCAATCATTTCCTTCGATAACACAAAGTGGTCCTTTTCAAAGGCTGTTTCTTTCTCAGCCTTGATTTTATTTTCCGTTCCACTCCTTACAGTATAAGATTAATTCCCACTTTCTGCATATTGCCTGGAGTTCAGCACACATGTTCACCGAGGTGTACAGTCCTCAAATAACTTTGGTGCCTCTTTCACCCACTGTTAGGAAGTATATTTAAAAGAAATTGCCTTTCATAGATTTAAATTACAAAAGTACTGATATCATGCAAAAGGCAGTTTAACTCATGCAAGCATACAAATAGGTAAATCTTAGGGAAAAAGATACCAAGGCTAATATGAATGTAAATAGGATTAGCTGCCTGCATTAGCAGTGCCTGTGAAATTTAAAGTACTTTCTGTTAGGTTATTCTTTAAAATACACCTGTATTTCATGTGTGGATTTGTAGATATTTGGGAATGTATTTTTGCTTTGTCTTGGGCTTGAATTTCATAACGATCAGAGACAACGGTCCTGACCTCTGCTACTTGATAGCCAAAGTAGAAGGGGAAGTTAGCTTCTTTGAGGGTTAAATATTCATTGACATAGAATTTAAAACTCTAGGACAATAGGGCAAACTGTGACCAAGAAAGCGTAGATTCATGTTGCAAAGAAATTAGAAAACTTAGTGGTTTTGTTTTCTTTTAAGAAAAGCCTTGTCTGTTCCCAAAGATGGATTTAGATGGAAGTGAGCAGTTTAGAGCAGGGAGGCAAACGGTAGCCAGTGGACTGGATCCAGCTCTTAGCCTGAGGGTGAACTTGATCAGGCTTCAGTTGGATACAATTTGTTCTGGATCCTTGGAGTCTGACCTTTAAGCCCCCCAATATGTACTTGCTTCCAGTGTTCTGTGAGGAGTCACGGTTAATACCTTAAAATTGACTCTGGCCATGAAGTGGTCCACCATGTTTTATCAGTTGACACCAATGTTCAGTTGTAATACCTGCTTACCAGGTAGCTTAAGTTACTTGGGATGCAAAAAAAAAAAATCACAATTCAGAAAGCAAACAATCCTCACCACTCTTGTAGAAGGGGAGAAAGTTTTACCTGTCTAAATACCAATTCTAAAACACATCAATCATTTCCTTCGATAACACAAAGTGGTCCTTTTCAAAGGCTGTTTCTTTCTCAGCCTTGATTTTATTTTCCGTTCCACTCCTTACAGTATAAGATTAATTCCCACTTTCTGCATATTGCCTGGAGTTCAGCACACATGTTCACCGAGGTGTACAGTCCTCAAATAACTTTGGTGCCTCTTTCACCCACTGTTAGGAAGTATATTTAAAAGAAATTGCCTTTCATAGATTTAAATTACAAAAGTACTGATATCATGCAAAAGGCAGTTTAACTCATGCAAGCATACAAATAGGTAAATCTTGGGGAAAAAAGATACCAAGGCTAATATGAATGTAAATAGGATTAGCTGCCTGCATTAGCAGTGCCTGTGAAATTTAAAGTACTTTCTGTTAGGTTATTCTTTAAAATACACCTGTATTTCATGTGTGGATTTGTAGATATTTGGGAATGTATTTTTGCTTTGTCTTGGGCTTGAATTTCATAACGATCAGAGACAACGGTCCTGACCTCTGCTACTTGATAGCCAAAGTAGAAGGGGAAGTTAGCTTCTTTGAGGGTTAAATATTCATTGACATAGAATTTAAAACTCTAGGACAATAGGGCAAACTGTGACCAAGAAAGCGTAGATTCATGTTGCAAAGAAATTAGAAAACTTAGTGGTTTTGTTTTCTTTTAAGAAAAGCCTTGTCTGTTCCCAAAGATGGATTTAGATGGAAGTGAGCAGTTTAGAGCAGGGAGGCAAACGGTAGCCAGTGGACTGGATCCAGCTCTTAGCCTGCTTTTGCTCATTCTCCAATGTCAGAATGGTTTTTACATTTTTCAATGGTTATTTAAAAAAAAATCAAAAAGAGTGTTTCATGACACATAAAAATTACGTTCAATTGAAAACTTGGTGTTCACAAATAAGTTGTATTGGAATACGGCTATTCTCACTTGGTTAAATTTTGGCCATTTTCTCACTCTAATAGCAGATTTGAGGGGCTGAGATAGTGACCTAACAGGCTGTGGGGTCTTAAAAGATTTCCTGTGTGCCTTTCACAGGAAGAGTTTGTGAAGTCTAGATTTAGAATAAAAGTATCTTTATGAACTTTATTTATTTATTTTTAACATTTATTTATTTATCTTTTGGGGGGTGAGGTGGGGAGGGAGGGGGACGGGCGGGCCACTTCTATTGGTCTTTCATTTATCTATTTTCATCTGTCTTTGTTCTTTGGCTCCTCTGGGCCTCCCATCGCGGTGGCCTCTGTCGTCACAGAGCGCCGGCTCTGGGCGCATGCGCTCCAGAGCTCCTGCTAGGTAATTGGACACATCAGTCCAGCCGCTCCATGGCACGTGGGATCTTCCCAGGCCAGGGATCGAACCTGCGCCCCTTGCACAACAAGGCGGTGTCCTTACCCACTGGACCACCAGGGGAAGCCCCTTTATGCACTTTATTCTGTAGAATCACAGTTACATTGTTAGAGTTGGAAATCAGTTGTGAAAATAGTATTGATAGGTGATAGATGACGGTAGGTTACCATGAATGGTGTTGGATTCTTGATCGCTAATGAAGGAGAATTCATACTGGGATCAAAAAGACTCAGAGATGGTTACTCAGAGCTTCGTTCAGTGAAAAGTTTATTAGAATAAGAAAGAATAGGGAAAAGCTTCCAAAATAGGCACTGGAATGGGGATAGAAGAGTACCCCCTTTGCTAGTTTAAGCATGACAATTGTGTTTTCCAGTCAGTTATCAAAACAATCGCTTAAGGTTGTAAAGGCCTTGCAGTCCCACACCCACAGCATGAGATTAGCCAGGGGATAGTCTCTGGGCTAGGTGAGACATTCTGGTGTAAAGGCCTTTCTAGGCCCACAGCATCAGCATAAAACAATAAACGTAGTCTTGGGTTCATCTTATCATAACAGACATTTCAGGTTAGAAAAATACTTGTCCTTCTTCTTTTTTCCTCCACCTCCTTGGAACCCACTGGCCTCCCTATCAAATCTTCCTATTAATCTACCTATTAAACCTTTTCAGTATCACGTATCTGTTTTTTTTTAAATTTTGATTATTTTTTTAGTTGGAAGCATCAGAAACAGACTCTAGGTAATAAGGCATTTAAAAAAAATTAAGCCACAAGCATCTCAGGGCCACAGGTAGGAGACTCTGGAAGGAGGTATGGAGAAGGAAATGGCTACCCACTCCAGTATTCTTGCCTGGAGAATTCCATGGAAAGAGGAGCCTGTGGGCTACAGTTTATGGGATTGCAAAGAGTCAGTACATATTTTTATATTTCTCTCTTTCATTTTCACCAACTCATAATTTATATTATAGTGGTATATTTTATGAATCTCTATAATCCACCTCCAGTTCATGTTGGGATAAAGTATAGTGTGCATAAATAAATGAATAGGTACATGGATGGATAAAGAACATAAAAATGAGATGGGTTTTGTAAATGGATAGGAAGGTAAAAATAGAGTCACTGCAACCATTAGTTGCTTAGATTGGTATACCATAAGTACTTAATGAATATATTTGACAGGATAGCTGGATTAATATATTTTAGAAAGCTTTTTAACATGCAAAATTGCACCAAAATGTAACCTGGCCATTAACTTGACTTAATTGGGCACATTGTTCCAGAACTCCTGAGTAAGATGAGCATTTTTCTGTCTGTCTGCCTCGAGAGCCTCAGGGTACAGGAGCACTTCCTTCCCAGACCAAATTTGACACATAAGAATCTAGATTCCCAAAACAGATCAAAGAGGGGTGCTTCTCACCACTCACTCATTCATTGAGTCCCTACATTTTTGCCAGATCAGTACTGAATGTTGGTGATCCAAAGCATTTTTCTTACCCTCATGGAGCTTGTAGTCTGGAGGAGCAACTGATATTAAACAAATAATTGCAAACTATTACATCATAGTTGCACTTCATGAAAGAGTGTCCCACAGGATATGGCATGTGAAGGTTGGTCTGGCTAAATGGTACCTTTATTTAGCAAATCTTTAGTGGAGAAGAGCTGATGGAGGACAGATTTAATAATATATGTTCTCCTGGGGCTTAATGATGTGTGAAGTCCTCCCCACTGGTAGGATGCATGACCACAATCCAGCCATCATCACTTCAGAGGCATCTCTGGTCTCAGTGGAAAGTTTGTAAGACCAGGAACCAGAGAGATCCATCAATCCAGAGCTACCTTGATCCATACAGGCCGTTTTTCTAAGGCTGTATGCACAAAACCAAGGTCATTTGGAAGAAGCAGGAAAAAGCTCAACTTTTGAAGATGCATCAAAGATTAGACAGCCCGTTAGTTGACTGCCTGTCTGGCTCATCAGTTGGTTACTGTCTCAATGTGATTATGAATATTCATCTCTCATAAATAATAGATAGTTGATATTTTTATAAGCACCATTAATAATTTATGCACTTGATAAGTATTTGGTGGAAGCATTTGATGAGTGCCTGGATTGTGCAAAACCCTGATCTACACACGCTGGAGGTGAGGGCCATGAAGGCATGCCACTCACCTCTCACTTCCAGAAAGACCTTGCCATCCAGCTGCAAGGAAAGCAGTTATCTGACAGTCTCGTGCTGGTGGCCTTCAGAATCCACTTCAGAAAGGTATTTGCAGGATAAAGTTTGAAAAATTAATATATTTTAGAAAGCTTTTAACATGCAAAATTGCACCAAAATGTAACCTGGCCATTAACTTGACTTAATTGGGCACATTGTTCCAGAACTCCTGAGTAAGATGAGCATTTTTCTGTCTGTCTGCCTCGAGAGCCTCAGGGTACAGGAGCACTTCCTTCCCAGACCAAATTTGACACATAAGAATCTAGATTCCCAAAACAGATCAAAGAGGGGTGCTTCTCACCACTCACTCATTCATTGAGTCCCTACATTTTTGCCAGATCAGTACTGAATGTTGGTGATCCAAAGCATTTTTCTTACCCTCATGGAGCTTGTAGTCTGGAGGAGCAACTGATATTAAACAAATAATTGCAAACTATTACATCATAGTTGCACTTCATGAAAGAGTGTCCCACAGGATATGGCATGTGAAGGTTGGTCTGGCTAAATGGTACCTTTATTTAGCAAATCTTTAGTGGAGAAGAGCTGATGGAGGACAGATTTAATAATATATGTTCTCCTGGGGCTTAATGATGTGTGAAGTCCTCCCCACTGGTAGGATGCATGACCACAATCCAGCCATCATCACTTCAGAGGCATCTCTGGTCTCAGTGGAAAGTTTGTAAGACCAGGAACCAGAGAGATCCATCAATCCAGAGCTACCTTGATCCATACAGGCCGTTTTTCTAAGGCTGTATGCACAAAACCAAGGTCATTTGGAAGAAGCAGGAAAAAGCTCAACTTTTGAAGATGCATCAAAGATTAGACAGCCCGTTAGTTGACTGCCTGTCTGGCTCATCAGTTGGTTACTGTCTCAATGTGATTATGAATATTCATCTCTCATAAATAATAGATAGTTGATATTTTTATAAGCACCATTAATAATTTATGCACTTGATAAGTATTTGGTGGAAGCATTTGATGAGTGCCTGGATTGTGCAAAACCCTGATCTACACACGCTGGAGGTGAGGGCCATGAAGGCATGCCACTCACCTCTCACTTCCAGAAAGACCTTGCCATCCAGCTGCAAGGAAAGCAGTTATCTGACAGTCTCGTGCTGGTGGCCTTCAGAATCCACTTCAGCTTTCAAGACATGCTCTTCCTCGGCAGCCCCCAGGTCTCGGCCATTTTTGCCCAACACAGGGCTCTACCAATGGCAGCCTTTGTTCTGGAGCTTCCTGTTGAGTCAGTTGAGACTTAATAGGATGAACATTATATTCGGAGGCAATTTCTTCCTAATCCTGCTTCCTCCCCCGCTTTTCTTTTCCTCGGCATCAGATCTGCATTGTGGTCCAACCTTGCCTCCTCCTTTTTGTATCAGGTTCCCTCCTGAGGTGACTCCCAATAATTCCCAGTCTCCCAGTATTCATGTCCTTGTGTCCTCTCCTCTCCTTGGTTATTGGCTGAATGTAATGACCCACTTTTTTTTTTGGCCACTTCTATTGGTCTTTCATTTATTTCCATCTCTGTTCTTCGGCCTGTGTGGGCCTCCCATTGCAGTGGCCTCTCTCGCTGCAGAGCAATGGCTCTGGGCACATGTGCGCCAGAGCTCTGGCTTGGTAGTTGGACACATCGGTCCAGCTGCTCTGTAGCACGTGGGATCTTCCAAGGCCAGGGGTCCAGCCAGCACCCCTTGAACTGCAAGGTGGTGTCCTTACCCACTGAACAGCCAGGGAAGCCCATGACCCACTTTTAATGAAAAGAAGTCAGCAGAAAGCAAGCACAGTCACTTCTGTGATTTACATGCCACTAGGGCTCTCTTGCTCTCTGCCTTTTGCTGACTCTGGTGAAATAGGTTGCCATATTGTGAGCTGCCCTATAGGAAGGCAAGAAATTCAGGGCGGACTCCAGCCAATAGCTACCCGAAGGCCTCAGGTCAGTAGCCTTCAAGGAACTGAATCTTGTCAACAACCATAAAAGTGACCTTGGAAGCAAATCCTTCTCCATTTGAGCCTTTAGAGAAGACTAGAACTTCCACTGACACTGACTACAGAGTCAGAAGGACCTAGTCAACTTGTGCCGACATTCTTGACCCGTAGTAACTATGGGGTCATTTGTTACACAGCCATGACTACATAACACACCCACTTTTATCTTCATAGGCATTACTCCCAATAAATCTCCTAACCCCATTTTAGCCTCTGGTTCTTCGAGAACCCAGCTGGCACCTAGGCCGTGAAATCTGAGGCTTGGGAGAGAAGACAAGGCGGGAAATGCAGACCCGAAGGTCAGCAGCAGAGACACGGAGCAAGAGAGGCTGCAAGGGTGAGAAGAGACGGGATCAAGATGGGATCTGTGCAGAGCTTCAGGCGCTGGAAGAGGAGCCAGCCAGGGAGACAGAGGAATGCTCGGGGACCTTCCTCCTCTGGGCTGCCCTCCCTCATTCTTCCCCAGCTCCTCCCTACCACTCTCATCCAGGGGCTGGTGAGATGCCCCCTGCCCGCAAATCCAGCTTTCATGGGGCTGTATCATAATTGTTCATTTCAATGTTGGCCTGCCTAAAGCCCCGGAGAGATCCCTTTTTTTTTTTTTTAAGATTTATTTATTTATTTATTTTGGGCGGGGGTCGGGTTGGGGAGGGAGGGGAGCGGGCGGGCCACTTCTATTGGTCTTTCATTTATCTATTTTCATCTGTCTTTGTTCTTTGGCTCCTGCAGGCCTCCAATCGCGGTGGCGTCTGTTGTCACAGAGCACCGGCTCTGGGCGCATGCGCTCCAGAGCTCCGGCTCGGTGATTGGACATATCAGTCCAGCCGCTCTGCGGCACGTGGGATCTTCCCAGGCCAGGGATCAAACCGGCGCCCCTTGCACTGCAAGGCGGTGTCCTTATCCACTGGACCACCAGGGGAAGCCCCCCCGAGAGATCCTTGAGGGCACGGCTAGTGTCTTCTTCCTTGGTGATTTCCTAGTGCCTTGCAGGGGTGGTGCTTAGTAGGAACCTGTGTTAAGTATGAACAAATGTAGGGTGAGAATGTATGAACCCAGCAAAATGGGATGTAAGTTTGATTGTTAAAATTAAGTCAGTGAACAGTTCTGTATTAGAAACTTAAGAGAGTAGATGTCACTGCAATAGGAAAAAAAAAAAACAAAAACACCTAAACCAAAAGACATCTATAGCTCACCTTTGTCAACACCTGCCCTGTAATACATGCAAATATATGCAGTTTTCTCATTTAACTTTCCTAACTCTGTGAGACAGTGACTGCTGCTGCCCATGGCACAGACAGGAGACCAAAAAAGACGCACAAACCTGTGGGCAGCCAAGATGGAGCTTGAAAATGGGGGCATTGAGGTCCCGCTCTGCATGGGAACTAAACATTAGGTGAAGGCCTCACGCCTTCACTTTGGACTTAAAATCTGCTTCTTTGGTCCAGGAGCTGAGTCTCCAGGCAGTAGAATCTGCCATCCCTTCTCCTTTCTGGCACTGAGGTTCAGTCTCTTCTGGCGGAGATCTTGTAGGGTGACCTGATGTGGCCAGGTTGAGTGCAGTGTCTCAGTTCAACTTTTTGGAGGGAAAGGCTGGCCTGTAAACAAGAATAATATTCTACCTGCTTATCACCTAGCACATTCTGTTTACCTGTGGCTGGTTTCAGTGTCAAAATACAGATATCATCATCAATCCTTTGAATTATGTTACAATCATTTGTTGCAAAGTACAAAGTTTCATCAGTAACCAAGTCATTTTTCTTCACTTTGGATCCTTCCTCCTTACCCATTCTTCCCGTCCCCTGGATTGACAAGGCACATGGCTGTTATATGGGCTTCCCAAGTGGCTCAGAGAGAAAGAATCCACCTGCCAATGCAGGAGACAAGGGTTTGATCCCTGAGTTGGGAAGATCCCCTGGGGAAGGAAATGGCAACCCAGTGCAGTATTCCCACCTGGAAAATCCCATGGACAGAGGAGCCTGGCAGGCCAACGTCGATTGCAAAAGATTGAGGCACAAGTTAGTGACTAAACAATAACAACAGTGACTGTTAAATAGTAACCATCTCAATAAGCAGATTTTCTTGGCAGTATGGACAATATGCAATAATGTGGGGATTTATACATATGCAGGTATGAAAGCTTTTTTATGATATAAAAATCAGTTGTATTTTTTATATGTTTAGCAATGAATAATCCAAGAATAAAATTAATACAACCCGTCTATACTAGCATCAAAAAGAATAAAATACCCAGCAGTAAATTTTACCGAAGGAAGTACAAGACATGAACAATGAAATTCACAAAAGCTTTTGAAGTACCAGGATCGGAATGTTTTCCTTGTAATAAAAATCTGCATGCGGGGTGAACATCTGCTAGTCACTGTCTGTTCATGTTTTGGCAATAACCAGATTGTTGCATAATTATTGGGCACATTCTGGTTAGATGCATGCCATGTTTTTCCAAAAACAGTTGAAAAATACCTGGAAATGGTCATGGAACGTGTCCTTTATTGACTTGACTTGGTTAAACAATGATTTTTGAATGACTTTTGATCTAAATTTCTGTACAGGGCCTCTGAATAAGCCACTTTGATGACAGGCTTTATCTGTTTCTAATTTATAATAGAGCAAAAGGAAAATTTCTTTTGGGGGCCAGGAAATTCTTCCTTAATCTCAATGTGCCCTATCACTGCAGGGAGTAGCTTTGAAGAAGTGGCGATATCAGCTCAGCAAAGAAAACCAGAATAAGGCAAGGATGCTGCTTGGATAGAAGAGACTCCAAGGCAGTGAGACACGCATTCTCTTAGCAGGCTTGGTTCTCTGTTCTAAGTGTGGTCCATGGACCGGCAGCATCAATATCTCCTGAGAGTTTGTTAAAAATACAGACTCTCAGGCCCCGTCTATGGAATCAGAATGTGAGGGTTAACAAGAGGCATGGGTGTTTCTTATGCACTCTCAAGGCTGAGAAACTGCTAAAGCGGGAGCCTTGCGTGTAACTAGAACAGATCTGAGTGTTATTCTCCATCTTTAAAGTGAAGACTTTGGTCTAGAGCAGTACCGTAAGATGCTCCTTGGGAAAAAGGATTCGATGGTCAAACATGTTTAACTGCACACAGTTCATAAACAAGGCTGTTAGCCTATGAAAGGCTCTGATAAGTCCTGCATCAAAGAATCCTTTTACAGTGTCATGTTTGATCTCTAAACCACTTTTTACTAAAATCGAGTACCATCCTATGGAATTTGTGTTCCGCTGAGCATGCTCTGAGGGAAATTGTTTTTAAAGTCTTCTTCACCTCCACGATTCTTTAAAATATATATCCTGTACAAATTTTAGTTAGCATTTGTATTGTGACAAGTTGGTCCTCTCAGTAATTGTCAACCAAATCTAAACGACTGACTTCTCAGCTTGTTTACAAGAACCTTTAGATGGCTTGACCTGGAAGCTTAAGTCAAAGAAAAATAGTATCAGGGGACCAGCCATCCTAGGATTGGTCTAATTTTAGCACTGAAAGTTCTTCATCCCAGGAAACACCCCAAACCAGGGCAGTTGCTAACCCTAAAACCAGATCGGTCTTAACAGAATTGGCAAATAGCTCATTTTCCATTCCCCATCTTTCTCCTCTCCTCTCTGTATGGTCCTCCTCTGTGCCTGGCTCCCCTCACATGATCAGCACAGGAGGAATTACCTGGTGGTTTGGTCAAGTTGAAAGACACATGAAAAAAGAGAGAGAGAAAAGTAGGTGTTGAGTTTATAGATGCAAACCCTGTGGGTCTCAGTTGCTATGAATGGAGTTGTCCCATTCAGCCAAGGCTGATACAAGCAGAAGCCCCAAGTTTAAGGTATAAGGTGAGTCTTTGCTGCCAAAGTCATTGTAATGTTGAGCAATAAAGACCTACTTTAGAGGGACCATTGATGCTAAACATGTCGGGTGTATTTTTGTATCTTTTATTAGTTCTTGAAGAGACACAGTATCCCCTGTGGTGGTTAAATCTAGATCACTCAGGTTTCTGGGTATGGAAATTTGGGGCAGGATGCACCTAGACAGCTCCTGTCTTTGAATCTTTTTTTCCCCCTGAGGCTTTCAAATACGTTAATATTTGATTGACAAGATCTTCACATGCGTACAAACTTTCTAGTTCAGAGGCTTCCCCCCTCTGCTACAGTCCAATCTTATGAAGTCTTCTTTGTTAAAGACTCGCGGAGTCCTCCCTCTAATCCCCATAATTCTAAATTCCAGCCTTACCTCACTGTGCATTCATTGCATTTTCCTAGTTTCAGTTCAACAGTGTTTTTAAAACACACATTGCAACCAGAACCGGATGCCTCGTTTTTTTGCAAAGGCAGAAACAAGTACTAGCATCCTTTAAATAACAATATTTTCTGATGTTAATGTTGAATTAATCCAAGAAATGAATATGTATTGATGGTATTCTTTGGGGTTTTGAAAATCCTTACAACCACATAATTAAATGAGTGCCTTTAGAAATACTGATAAAAGCCCATTGCCATTCAAATATCTATACAAGACCAAATTCGTGTTTAGTTTTAAACCTTTAGATGGCTTGACCTGGAAGCTTAAGTCAAAGAAAAATAGTATCAGGGACCAGCCATCCTAGGATTGGTCTAATTTTAGCACTGAAAGTTCTTCATCCCAGGAAACACCCCAAACCAGGGCAGTTGCTAACCCTAAAACCAGATCGGTCTTAACAGAATTGGCAAATAGCTCATTTTCCATTCCCCATCTTTCTCCTCTCCTCTCTGTATGGTCCTCCTCTGTGCCTGGCTCCCCTCACATGATCAGCACAGGAGGAATTACCTGGTGGTTTGGTCAAGTTGAAAGACACATGAAAAAAGAGAGAGAGAAAAGTAGGTGTTGAGTTTATAGATGCAAACCCTGTGGGTCTCAGTTGCTATGAATGGAGTTGTCCCATTCAGCCAAGGCTGATACAAGCAGAAGCCCCAAGTTTAAGGTATAAGGTGAGTCTTTGCTGCCAAAGTCATTGTAATGTTGAGCAATAAAGACCTACTTTAGAGGGACCATTGATGCTAAACATGTCGGGTGTATTTTTGTATCTTTTATTAGTTCTTGAAGAGACACAGTATCCCCTGTGGTGGTTAAATCTAGATCACTCAGGTTTCTGGGTATGGAAATTTGGGGCAGGATGCACCTAGACAGCTCCTGTCTTTGAATCTTTTTTTCCCCCTGAGGCTTTCAAATACGTTAATATTTGATTGACAAGATCTTCACATGCGTACAAACTTTCTAGTTCAGAGGCTTCCCCCCTCTGCTACAGTCCAATCTTATGAAGTCTTCTTTGTTAAAGACTCGCGGAGTCCTCCCTCTAATCCCCATAATTCTAAATTCCAGCCTTACCTCACTGTGCATTCATTGCATTTTCCTAGTTTCAGTTCAACAGTGTTTTTAAAACACACATTGCAACCAGAACCGGATGCCTCGTTTTTTTGCAAAGGCAGAAACAAGTACTAGCATCCTTTAAATAACAATATTTTCTGATGTTAATGTTGAATTAATCCAAGAAATGAATATGTATTGATGGTATTCTTTGGGGTTTTGAAAATCCTTACAACCACATAATTAAATGAGTGCCTTTAGAAATACTGATAAAAGCCCATTGCCATTCAAATATCTATACAAGACAATGGCCGTAAGCTGTGGGTTTGGGAGATTAGTTTGGCCACGAGCCAGTGTTTATCACAATATTTCCATCTCAGCTGATAAAATTTAATCATTCTTATTTAAATAGAAATCAGAATTAATGCAGGTTTTAAAGAGAAGGAATAATAAACGAATCACACTATCTCTATTTCAGAGCTCCTGGCACATATTGTCTTTTCAGAATGGAAATGCTGGCGGTTGTTGTGTTGTGTTTCTACCTTGGACTTTCATTCCAGAGTCCTCCAAAAATAATGCGCTATTGCCTCTCGAATATTTATTTCTTCAGCTCTGCTTTAAATGAAGTGGTTCCTCCCTTCCTCTCCAGTGACCTGCGTGATGGGTATGTGACTTGAACTAGAAACAGCACAGCACGTATCTGAGTTGTTTCTCCCGGAGGAGCAATGGGTTTGGGCCCTCCATTCGCATCCTTTTGCCTGAAGAGCAGCCGGAAGTGAGGAGGCATCCAGTGTAGCTGGAGTGTCGGCTTTGGACCAGAATGGCGGTGCTGCTAACGGTCACGTCCAGAGTCAAGTCATGGAAGCAATTATAGCCTGAAGAAACTTTATGGGTCATTTAGTTCAGACCACTTGTTTTGTAGATGAGGAAGTGGAAACCCAGAGAGCAGAATTGACATGATTCTTTTGGGCTTCCCTGGTGGCTCAGATGGTAAAGAGTCAGCCTGCAAAGCGGGAAACCTGGGTTTGATCCCTGAGTTGGAAAGATCCCCTTGAGAAGAGAATGGCTCTCCACTCCAATATTCTTGCTTGGAGAATCCCATGGCCTACAGAAGAGCTGGACACAACTGGGCAACTTTCACTTCAGTTTCTTCTGGGTTAGCAGTAAAACTACACTAACTATTGGCAGGTCAGGCCCCCAGACCCCAGTCTGGTGTTCTTTTGACTTTGTATGGTCCTTTTAACCCAGGGCTAGACTTGAGTGGATGCCATTCAGTACCATTTTGTATGACACTGTCTCTCCATTTTTGGCTTCTGTCTCAAATGGGGTGTACCAAACCAAACCCATTCAAATTTAAATAACCTCCTCATCCACAAAATAAAGGAACCAACTAAAGGAACCACATTTTCCTCTGGGGTTTTTTATTTCTTGGGTTGAGAGTATAGAAAACCTTATTTCTCTTCTCCTTGCAATAATATTTTTAAAAATTTAAATGTCTTACATTTAAATGTAAAAAGAAAAAACAGGTTTTCTGTCATTTCACTGTCTACATAATTTCGCTAATACTAAAAAAATAACTCCAGTAGTTAAAATTTACTGATCATCTGTGATGTTCTGGGCACCTTACTATCTCATTTAATCTATACAACATCCCAGTGAAGCAGATAGCATTTTTATTCCCATTTTACACATGAGAAAACTGAGGCTCAGAGGGATCAAGTAACTTTCCTAAGGTCACCCAGCTAGCACTTGGTAGAGCTAGGAGTCTAATACCAGCAAGCAGGCCACAGGCTCTGGCTCTGAAGCACAGGCTCAATAGTTGTGGCCCACGGACTTAGTTGCTCCGCGGCATGTGTGATCTCAGATCAGGGATCAAACTCGTGTCTCCTGCATTGGCAGGCGAACTCGTTACCACTGAGCTACCAGGAAAGCCCAGAAATGTGGATTGTTAATTTAGCCAGCACAAAGGACTTACCTGAAGTTTTAGTTTCATTTCCTTTGCATAGTTTATAATGAATCCCATTGTTTCCATGATCTCATATAGCCTCTCTTGGTTGGAATGAGGCTCTTGTAAAGTCATTTGGCGTAAACAGTTACATTTGTTAGAAAAGGCATCTTGGAATCAATTTGACTCTATTGCTTTTGACTTTGTTATGAATTTCAGTTTGGGTTAAGCGTGTATCATACTTCAAAACATCTGGTTAGGTCATTTAAGAACCTTCCTGAGACTTCACAACCCCTTAAGACTTCCTTTCAAATACAGATACTTCCTCTATCACCAGCCTCTTACAGATGCTTTGAGAAACAATGAAACATTGTTTTATTCATTTGAGATAATGTAAAGAAGACCTCCTTAATCTGGTATCAATGGGAGTAAGATGTTTCACATGAGTAAAATTTCCAGATAGCTCAACCTTAGACATTTAAGAGCTGGGAAATTTTTTCTCAATAGTTTTTGATGGTTACACATTCCTTCCTTTCTCTTTTTGTTTTCTTTCTGTTTGTTTTTTCTTAACCTTTCTTGATAACTCAGGTTGTAATCATTCATGGTATATTTTGGGACTTCTCTGGTGGCTCAGTGGTAAAGAACCTGCCTGCCAATGCAGGAGACGTTGTGTTTGACTCCTGGGCTGGGAAGATCACCGGAGAAGGAAATGTCAACCTACTCCAGGATTTTTGCCAGGAGAAATCCCATAAACAGAGGAACCTAGTAGGCTACAGCCCATAGGGTCACAAGGAGTCAGACACGACTTAGTGGCTTAAACAACAAACAGCAACATGTAGACTAGTTGGAGTCTCTGGGGAAAATGTTCTTTTGAGATCTGAGACTTGCAAACAAGTGCCACTTTGTAATGAAAGCATCCTTTAAAGTATTTGACACATTTAGATCTTAAATTATAAGCAGGATGATATTATTTGAGAATCAGGCGATAGTTTGTATGCAGATACCACGCTTGCATTTTGATAGGCTGGTGAAACTATGCAGACCCGTTGAGGTTAGTTCACTGTCGTAGGTGATCTGGACATAGCATAATGTCCTCCAGGCTCATCCACATTGTTGCAAATGACGAGATTTCCATCCTTTTTAAGACTACATATTATTCCATTGTATGTGTATACCACATTTTCTTGGTCTGTTCATCCTTCCACGGACATTTAGGTGTCTCCTAGTGTGATGATGCTGCAGTAGACATGGGAGTGTCGATACCTCTTCAGGATCCTAATTTCAACTTACGGGTCCTTTTGTTTGTTGCCCTTGGCTTGTGTGTTTTAGTATCTATCAAATGGAAATTTCAGACATAACGAATCTGTTGAGAAGCTTAAGTGTGACGGAAATGGTCATCTATTTCCATTGTTTACGATCATGTCTTGACTTAAAAATTAACCAGGCAGAGAAGAAAGTTATATTTGCACTACCCTGGGGGCTGATTGCTTTAAAAGGAATATTGGAATTTTGATGTCTTAAGCGTCCGTTTAGAAGTCTGTCTGAGGGAGAACAAGAAAGAGAAGTCTTAACTGAGGTCCCAGAAGCTCCGTCCTTCCCAAGCCAAGTGCCAGGGGGAACAGTGCTGACCCAAGCACAGTCTGGGCTTCCCAGGCCCTGCCCATCAGACGTGAGCTACATGGAGCTTCCTCGTCCTTCCCGTTGACTTCCTGTTGTCCTGTGCTGTAAATACCATCTGGGGCAGGTTCTCCTTGTGTCTTCCCGTGCCTGCAGTAGGGGCTCCCTCTCTGCTCCTCTTGGATTTCTTGCTGCTGCCAAGGTAACATTGGTCATTCTCTACCACCTTTGTCTTTCTTCTCCAGAGACACTCTTGAATTCAGGACTTTAGAGAACCCACCTTCTCTCTCCCATCCCCACTTGCCAGCTCTTCCTGTCCCTCCACTCACTAACTCAGGCACTTAACCCCCGTCTGCCCAGGTGCATGCTCAGTTGTATCTGACCCTCTGCGACCCGATGGACTGGGGCCTGCCATCTGTCTGTGGAATTTTCCAGGTATTTGACACATTTAGATCTTAAATTATAAGCAGGATGATATTATTTGAGAATCAGGCGATAGTTTGTATGCAGATACCACGCTTGCATTTTGATAGGCTGGTGAAACTATGCAGACCCGTTGAGGTTAGTTCACTGTCGTAGGTGATCTGGACATAGCATAATGTCCTCCAGGCTCATCCACATTGTTGCAAATGACGAGATTTCCATCCTTTTTAAGACTACATATTATTCCATTGTATGTGTATACCACATTTTCTTGGTCTGTTCATCCTTCCACGGACATTTAGGTGTCTCCTAGTGTGATGATGCTGCAGTAGACATGGGAGTGTCGATACCTCTTCAGGATCCTAATTTCAACTTACGGGTCCTTTTGTTTGTTGCCCTTGGCTTGTGTGTTTTAGTATCTATCAAATGGAAATTTCAGACATAACGAATCTGTTGAGAAGCTTAAGTGTGACGGAAATGGTCATCTATTTCCATTGTTTACGATCATGTCTTGACTTAAAAATTAACCAGGCAGAGAAGAAAGTTATATTTGCACTACCCTGGGGGCTGATTGCTTTAAAAGGAATATTGGAATTTTGATGTCTTAAGCGTCCGTTTAGAAGTCTGTCTGAGGGAGAACAAGAAAGAGAAGTCTTAACTGAGGTCCCAGAAGCTCCGTCCTTCCCAAGCCAAGTGCCAGGGGGAACAGTGCTGACCCAAGCACAGTCTGGGCTTCCCAGGCCCTGCCCATCAGACGTGAGCTACATGGAGCTTCCTCGTCCTTCCCGTTGACTTCCTGTTGTCCTGTGCTGTAAATACCATCTGGGGCAGGTTCTCCTTGTGTCTTCCCGTGCCTGCAGTAGGGGCTCCCTCTCTGCTCCTCTTGGATTTCTTGCTGCTGCCAAGGTAACATTGGTCATTCTCTACCACCTTTGTCTTTCTTCTCCAGAGACACTCTTGAATTCAGGACTTTAGAGAACCCACCTTCTCTCTCCCATCCCCACTTGCCAGCTCTTCCTGTCCCTCCACTCACTAACTCAGGCACTTAACCCCCGTCTGCCCAGGTGCATGCTCAGTTGTATCTGACCCTCTGCGACCCGATGGACTGGGGCCTGCCAGCTCCATCTGTCTGTGGAATTTTCCAGGTGAGAATACTGGAGCGGGCTTCCATTTCTTCCTCCAGGAGATCTTCCTGACCCAGGGATCGAACTCGTGTCTCTTGTGTCTCCTGCATTGACAGGCAGTTCTTTACCACTGAGCCCCCCGGGAAGCCCCTCTGCCCTGGAAGTCCTCCTGTTATTTCCACCTCTCGGTCATTTTTTCTTTTCCCACCGTCCTCCCATCTGCCGGTTTGTACTCTCCACCTATCTATTCCAGTCTCCACCTGCTGTCTGAGGTTGTGTGATCCTTGGCAGCTGGCTCCACCTCTCTGGTTGGAATGTCGACATCTATACAGTGAGAGAGTAGGGTGGGATCAACGGTCCCAAACCTAAGTGCAGGGTTCCAAAATAGAAAAAATAAGACTGATACAGTTTGCTTGTGTATTGTCAATAAATGATACTTGAAAAATTCTTTCTTCCCCATCAATACCTACTTGCTTTGTTTTTTTTGTTTTCCTCTGAAACCCTTACATCTCTGTCTAGCTTTCACCTTCCAACCAAGGACAGAGATGAGGGGATGAGAAAAAGGTCCCAGTGCTCTTGGCTCTAAGAGCAAAACAGCATCGATCTGATGACATAGAGCAGGTAGCACAGCCTCTGTGTTGGAGGCAGTAGGGAACAGTGGAGGCCGTGGCAGCTACAGCACTGGACACGCACCCTGGCTGAGGGAGGGTCCTGTTGTGCAGCGGAGGTGAGTGTAGCTTGTCTCTCTCCACACCTAAGAGGATTTGGAAATTCAGGTCTCTCGTATAAAATCTTTCTCAATGTGTTGTTTAAACATTGGCATCTAAGTTCAACTCTGAAAATTAAAAAAAAAAAACAAAACATCATATTACTGAGCACCGTGCAAACCTAACATGTTTGGCTTAGGGGAGACCAGTTTGCTTCCTGGGCATTCTAGGGCCTCTGAAATAAGAGTCCCTGTGTGTTTCCAGTTAGTCATTCAGCCCCTCTGCGACCCGATGGACTGGGGCCTGCCAGCTCCATCTGTCTGTGGAATTTTCCAGGTGAGAATACTGGAGCGGGCTTCCATTTCTTCCTCCAGGAGATCTTCCTGACCCAGGGATCGAACTCGTGTCTCTTGTGTCTCCTGCATTGACAGGCAGTTCTTTACCACTGAGCCCCCCGGGAAGCCCCTCTGCCCTGGAAGTCCTCCTGTTATTTCCACCTCTCGGTCATTTTTTCTTTTCCCACCGTCCTCCCATCTGCCGGTTTGTACTCTCCACCTATCTATTCCAGTCTCCACCTGCTGTCTGAGGTTGTGTGATCCTTGGCAGCTGGCTCCACCTCTCTGGTTGGAATGTCGACATCTATACAGTGAGAGAGTAGGGTGGGATCAACGGTCCCAAACCTAAGTGCAGGGTTCCAAAATAGAAAAAATAAGACTGATACAGTTTGCTTGTGTATTGTCAATAAATGATACTTGAAAAAATTCTTCTCTTCCCCATCAATACCTACTTGCTTTGTTTTTTTTTTGTTTTTCCTCTGAAACCCTTACATCTCTGTCTAGCTTTCACCTTCCAACCAAGGACAGAGATGAGGGGATGAGAAAAAGGTCCCAGTGCTCTTGGCTCTAAGAGCAAAACAGCATCGATCTGATGACATAGAGCAGGTAGCACAGCCTCTGTGTTGGAGGCAGTAGGGAACAGTGGAGGCCGTGGCAGCTACAGCACTGGACACGCACCCTGGCTGAGGGAGGGTCCTGTTGTGCAGCGGAGGTGAGTGTAGCTTGTCTCTCTCCACACCTAAGAGGATTTGGAAATTCAGGTCTCTCGTATAAAATCTTTCTCAATGTGTTGTTTAAACATTGGCATCTAAGTTCAACTCTGAAAATTAAAAAAAAAAAACAAAACATCATATTACTGAGCACCGTGCAAACCTAACATGTTTGGCTTAGGGGAGACCAGTTTGCTTCCTGGGCATTCTAGGGCCTCTGAAATAAGAGTCCCTGTGTGTTTCCAGTTAGTCATTCAGCCCCTCTGCGTCGCACCTTTACTCTGTAGGTTTGCAGCACTTACCCATGTGAGGGGTACTAACCCAGCCATGATTTCATTCCTTGCTTTATAGTTTTTTCCCGCCAGTTCCATTTCTGTGTTTTATCTCATCATCTGGATCATTTGTTCCTGAGGGCCAGGCCAGATGCTGGGCTAGACTCCACGGAGGATTGCTAGGGTGAAGGGCACAAAGGGAGGTACCTTCCCCCCCTGCCTTGAGATGATGGGCTGGAGCGTGGCTGACCTGGGCAGAGGGTCCCAGGAGAGGTACAGCCCAGGATGGGCCTGGGGTAAGAGCATGACATCTTTATTTCATGATTTCAGGCATCATCCCTAGCCCCAGGTCTGTGGTTCATGCCTTTACCACTGTAGAAGCCCCCAGCTGATGCCCTAGAGTGAGGCCGGTGCCCTCCAGGCCTCTGAAATCACAGCAGCTAGAGTGACCTATCATGTTCCTCTGGACTTCTAAAGGCTTCTCGTTGCTGTTTGACTGAAACTCCCAGGCTTTAATGGGGCCTAAGAAGACCTGCCTGGTTTGGTCTCCATCCTCATCAGCTCCATGGGCTTCCCTTGTGGTTCAGTGGTAAAGAATCCACCTGCCAAGCAGGAGACCTGGGTTTGATCCCTGGGTTGGGAAGATCTGGAGAAGGAAATGGCAACCTACTCCAGTATTCTTGCCTGAGAAATGCCATGGACAGAGGATCCTGGGGAGCTACGGTCTGTGGGGCTGCAAAACAATCAGATACGACATCTCTCCAGACCCATCTCCCACATCCCTGTTGTCTCTCCATTCTTGCCTGGGCTTTCAGTTTCTCAGATACACTCTCTTCCCTGCCATCACTAGGCTTTCGCACATGTTTTGCCCTCTGTGTAGATCCTGCCCATTTCGTGGTTAAACATTTCTCAGCATTCAGTCTCATACAAGGGTGGCTTTCATGAGGAACATTTTCCTGAGCCCCCAGGCCAGGTCAGGCTTCCCTGTGGTCTGTGGGAACCGAGGATTCAATTGCGTTCTTCACCATTAAATTCCTAGAAAATTACACAGTGCCTGGCACTGGGGTGGGGGGAAGTCAGTATTCACTGAGAGGCAGAATAAAGAACTTTGGAAAAGGTGTGATGTTAGGGTTTTTTCTAGAAAAGAGGGGTCCTAACCCAGCCATGATTTCATTCCTTGCTTTATAGTTTTTTCCCGCCAGTTCCATTTCTGTGTTTTATCTCATCATCTGGATCATTTGTTCCTGAGGGCCAGGCCAGATGCTGGGCTAGACTCCACGGAGGATTGCTAGGGTGAAGGGCACAAAGGAGGTACCTTCCCCTGCCTTGAGATGATGGGCTGGAGCGTGGCTGACCTGGGCAGAGGGTCCCAGGAGAGGTACAGCCCAGGATGGGCCTGGGGTAAGAGCATGACATCTTTATTTCATGATTTCAGGCATCATCCCTAGCCCCAGGTCTGTGGTTCATGCCTTTACCACTGTAGAAGCCCCCAGCTGATGCCCTAGAGTGAGGCCGGTGCCCTCCAGGCCTCTGAAATCACAGCAGCTAGAGTGACCTATCATGTTCCTCTGGACTTCTAAAGGCTTCTCGTTGCTGTTTGACTGAAACTCCCAGGCTTTAATGGGGCCTAAGAAGACCTGCCTGGTTTGGTCTCCATCCTCATCAGCTCCATGGGCTTCCCTTGTGGTTCAGTGGTAAAGAATCCACCTGCCAAGCAGGAGACCTGGGTTTGATCCCTGGGTTGGGAAGATCTGGAGAAGGAAATGGCAACCTACTCCAGTATTCTTGCCTGAGAAATGCCATGGACAGAGGATCCTGGGGAGCTACGGTCTGTGGGGCTGCAAAACAATCAGATACGACATCTCTCCAGACCCATCTCCCACATCCCTGTTGTCTCTCCATTCTTGCCTGGGCTTTCAGTTTCTCAGATACACTCTCTTCCCTGCCATCACTAGGCTTTCGCACATGTTTTGCCCTCTGTGTAGATCCTGCCCATTTCGTGGTTAAACATTTCTCAGCATTCAGTCTCATACAAGGGTGGCTTTCATGAGGAACATTTTCCTGAGCCCCCAGGCCAGGTCAGGCTTCCCTGTGGTCTGTGGGAACCGAGGATTCAATTGCGTTCTTCACCATTAAATTCCTAGAAAATTACACAGTGCCTGGCACTGGGGTGGGGGGAAGTCAGTATTCACTGAGAGGCAGAATAAAGAACTTTGGAAAAGGTGTGATGTTAGGAGTACCTGCTACATTCCTCTGTCCTAAAAAATTGGACGGTCTGATGAGGTTATGACTCCCATCTCACAAACTAAGGTCTTTTATTGACAGTATGATCTATGGGTCAGGAAAAGCATGCTTCTGTGTCCTCCTTCTGGGAGAAGAGTTTAAGCATAGGCAGGGTAAACTCAGGTAACCAAGGATGTTCCCTGTGCTAGATAATTTTGGATCTAATTCCTGCACCTATCACCACAGGCCAAGATGTGTACATTTGAGAAAAAGCATTTTCCTTGATGAGGGTATGGCATTGGAAAAGTATTCTGTATCTGGTGCCATGTTACCCGAAGCATGCTCTGTGGCCTAGCTACCTGGGAGCTTATTAAAGTGTGAACTCGACATGGACAGGCACTTATTCTAGGTCATTCTTATATTCCCATGGCCTGGAGTGGTGCCATGGACACAGAAGGTGTTCCATGAAGGTGTGAGTGAATGAGCAATGGAAGGACCGAAAGCTGGAGTGGAGGGATGTTGGAATGCAGGCATGTTGTAGGTGAAGGGGGTTGGACGAATGCCGGATGGATGGACGTGCAAGCATGGTGTTGTAGGCATGTCTGTGATGGGTCCCTTCCCTGTGGGCACAGAGCCCTGGAAGAGGGGGTTGAAGATACTCCTAAGGCTTTCCCCATGGAGGGAGTGGGCCATCAACCCCTGGACCAGGAGGTGGAGCTTTGGCTTTGATTGCAGAAAGGGCCTGGAGAAAGCAGCTGGACTCCTTCAGGGACATGGGGCAAGCCCGTGTTTGAGGATTAAAATAAAACAACCGGCCAAAACGGTTTGGTGTGTGAAACAGTGATCCTATTATTCCCAACCTCGACAAAGCTCGCTTAACTTGAACTTCAACTGTTGTCATTATTCATCAAGACAGCACAGCTCTAATCCCCTGGTCTTAGCCAAGCCCCAGGCTTGCCTGTGCCTCCTTGCCCGAGAGGGAAAAAACTTTCCCCCATGTTGGTCTGTGGGAACCGAGGATTCAATTGCGTTCTTCACCATTAAATTCCTAGAAAATTACACAGTGCCTGGCACTGGGGTGGGGGGAAGTCAGTATTCACTGAGAGGCAGAATAAAGAACTTTGGAAAAGGTGTGATGTTAGGAGTACCTGCTACATTCCTCTGTCCTAAAAAATTGGACGGTCTGATGAGGTTATGACTCCCATCTCACAAACTAAGGTCTTTTATTGACAGTATGATCTATGGGTCAGGAAAAGCATGCTTCTGTGTCCTCCTTCTGGGAGAAGAGTTTAAGCATAGGCAGGGTAAACTCAGGTAACCAAGGATGTTCCCTGTGCTAGATAATTTTGGATCTAATTCCTGCACCTATCACCACAGGCCAAGATGTGTACATTTGAGAAAAAGCATTTTCCTTGATGAGGGTATGGCATTGGAAAAGTATTCTGTATCTGGTGCCATGTTACCCGAAGCATGCTCTGTGGCCTAGCTACCTGGGAGCTTATTAAAGTGTGAACTCGACATGGACAGGCACTTATTCTAGGTCATTCTTATATTCCCATGGCCTGGAGTGGTGCCATGGACACAGAAGGTGTTCCATGAAGGTGTGAGTGAATGAGCAATGGAAGGACCGAAAGCTGGAGTGGAGGGATGTTGGAATGCAGGCATGTTGTAGGTGAAGGGGGTTGGACGAATGCCGGATGGATGGACGTGCAAGCATGGTGTTGTAGGCATGTCTGTGATGGGTCCCTTCCCTGTGGGCACAGAGCCCTGGAAGAGGGGGTTGAAGATACTCCTAAGGCTTTCCCCATGGAGGGAGTGGGCCATCAACCCCTGGACCAGGAGGTGGAGCTTTGGCTTTGATTGCAGAAAGGGCCTGGAGAAAGCAGCTGGACTCCTTCAGGGACATGGGGCAAGCCCGTGTTTGAGGATTAAAATAAAACAACCGGCCAAAACGGTTTGGTGTGTGAAACAGTGATCCTATTATTCCCAACCTCGACAAAGCTCGCTTAACTTGAACTTCAACTGTTGTCATTATTCATCAAGACAGCACAGCTCTAATCCCCTGGTCTTAGCCAAGCCCCAGGCTTGCCTGTGCTCCTTGCAATGAATCCCATGAGCAGCTCTAAGCCACAGAGAGGGAAAATGAGAGCAGATGACCACCAAGAGATTGCTGATACATCAATCAAGGCCTGCATGTCCAGGCCAAACTTCAGAGAAGCAACTCCAGTTTCTTACTCGTGTCAAATTCCCAGGAAAAATAGGTCTGCAGTAGTAAATGCCAAGTGTAGAACCTGGTGTTCTGTTTGGTCAATTTTCTGCATCATGATGAAAGCAATAAGAATTCATATTTACATAGCACTAATTCTGTGTTAGGCACTGTTCCAAGAAATGTATTTAAAGTAGCTCGTTTTATCTTTGTAACAATCTATTGAATTATTATTATGCCCCCCTCCCGTTTTACAGATGGGGAACTGAGGCACTGAGAGCTTCATTTCATCCAAGGTCACACAGGAGTCAGTCGCAGAGCAGGGATTCAGTGGGGGGCATCCAGGTCCCCCTGAGTGCATGATCGCCCTGTCTCTATTACGCAGCCTCATCCCAAGTCTGAAGATGGTGAAATGAAGGGTTGATGCATCTGATCGTGCATGTATTTATTCAGCAGATCTGTAAGCATCTGTTATAAACTGGACCCTCCCCACAGGAATCCCCAAGACAGAAATACCAATTCCTTGCACTCGTATAGTGTTTCAGAAAGCATGTCCTTGATGGTCCGAAGATCCTCTTCCCAAATGTGGGCACCTGAAACCTAGAGAACTTACGTGCCTTTGTCAAGGTGCCATGATTAGAAACAGAATGAGCTTGGGTGTTCTGAAGCCAGACCCAGTGTTGTTTCCACCCTAACACGCTTGTTGAAAATACGGGAGGAAATCAGACACACAGACATGGATAGGAATAAAACAAGATAGAAATGGTTTATGCTTATACAAAACATAGTAAATACAAGGGGTAGTTATGAATTAACCTTAGGTGACAGCCTGAGTACTACTATTCATTCTAATGGAAGAAGAACTCACTTCCTTTATCAGTATTCCTGGAAAGATGCTGGAGAGTGTTGTTTCTTCAGCCACGAAAAAGGAACGAATTTATGCCATTTGCAGAGACATGGATGGGCCTAGACACTGTCATACAAGGTGAAGTAAGTCAGAAAGAGAAGAATATGATGTGTGTGTGTGCTAAGTCTCTCCAGTCATGTCTGACTCTTTGTGACCTCATGGACTGTGTAGCCCGCCAGGCTCCTCCATGGGGATTCTGCAGGCAAGAACACTGGAGTGGGTTGCCATGCCCTCCTCCAGGGGATCTTCCCGACCCAGGGATCGAATCCACATCTCCAGTGGCTCATGCATTGCAGGAGGATTCTTTACCAGTGAGCGCTAAATATCCTATGTTAATGCATATATGCGGAATCTGGAAAAATGGTAGCGAGGAACATATTTGTGAAGGAGAAATAGAGACACAGAGGTAGAGAACAAATATATGGATGCCAACGGAGGAGAAAAAGTGGGATGAATTGAGATTGGGATAGACTATATACACTACTATGTATAAAATAACTAACGAGAACCTGCTGTATAGCACAGGAAGCTCTGTGGTGGTCTAAATGGGAAGGAAATCCAGAAAAGGGAATATATGTATATGTGTGACTGATCTACTGAGCTGTCCAGCAGAAGCTAACACAACATCGTAAGGCAATAAAAAGCACAACAGTTATTTTTTCCAATAAAAATAAAAATAAAATAATAAAATAAAAATTCCAATAAAAATAAAAAATTATTTTTTCCAATAAGAATCATAAAAAGGAAAATATAAAATATCCTATAAAATATGCAATTAAATGGTTTCCATTCCAAAGAAAGTATTGTCCTGAACCTCCTATTAGCTGAAAATCCCTACTTGCCATTATTATGAAAATAATTTGGGGTCCACCCTTCTCCCCGTTATGGATTGACTTGCCCACTTAAAAGGTCGCCCTCTTGAACTCTCATTAAAATGCTCGGCCTGTGACGTCAAGCCAGACCCAGTGTTGTTTCCACCCTAACACGCTTGTTGAAAATACGGGAGGAAATCAGACACACAGACATGGATAGGAATAAAACAAGATAGAAATGGTTTATGCTTATACAAAACATAGTAAATACAAGGGGTAGTTATGAATTAACCTTAGGTGACAGCCTGAGTACTACTATTCATTCTAATGGAAGAAGAACTCACTTCCTTTATCAGTATTCCTGGAAAGATGCTGGAGAGTGTTGTTTCTTCAGCCACGAAAAAGGAACGAATTTATGCCATTTGCAGAGACATGGATGGGCCTAGACACTGTCATACAAGGTGAAGTAAGTCAGAAAGAGAAGAATATGATGTGTGTGTGCTAAGTCTCTCCAGTCATGTCTGACTCTTTGTGACCTCATGGACTGTGTAGCCCGCCAGGCTCCTCCATGGGGATTCTGCAGGCAAGAACACTGGAGTGGGTTGCCATGCCCTCCTCCAGGGGATCTTCCCGACCCAGGGATCGAATCCACATCTCCAGTGGCTCATGCATTGCAGGAGGATTCTTTACCAGTGAGCGCTAAATATCCTATGTTAATGCATATATGCGGAATCTGGAAAAATGGTAGCGAGGAACATATTTGTGAAGGAGAAATAGAGACACAGAGGTAGAGAACAAATATATGGATGCCAACGGAGGAGAAAAGTGGGATGAATTGAGATTGGGATAGACTATATACACTACTATGTATAAAATAACTAACGAGAACCTGCTGTATAGCACAGGAAGCTCTGTGGTGGTCTAAATGGGAAGGAAATCCAGAAAAGGGAATATATGTATATGTGTGACTGATCTACTGAGCTGTCCAGCAGAAGCTAACACAACATCGTAAGGCAATAAAAAGCACAACAGTTATTTTTTCCAATAAAAATAAAAATAAAATAATAAAATAAAAATTCCAATAAAAATAAAAAATTATTTTTTCCAATAAGAATCATAAAAAGGAAAATATAAAATATCCTATAAAATATGCAATTAAATGGTTTCCATTCCAAAGAAAGTATTGTCCTGAACCTCCTATTAGCTGAAAATCCCTACTTGCCATTATTATGAAAATAATTTGGGGTCCACCCTTCTCCCCGTTATGGATTGACTTGCCCACTTAAAAGGTCGCCCTCTTGAACTCTCATTAAAATGCTCGGCCTGTGACGTCGATAGGTTTATCCCTTGGTGAAGGCAAGCATGCTGGGGCTATAATGACATGGTCTTGTGGTGATCTTAAGGCATTGATTAACCCTCACCTGCCAGAAATCATTAGCAGCCAGATTGCTATTTTCTGATAGTTTTGAAAGGAGGGTAAGTTTTAGTAAATAATCATTGGCTACTTCCCGAGGGGGGAAACCAGGCTGGAGCAGCCCTGAAACGCCACGTTGGTTTAATTTTTAGTGGGTGTATTTAGGGAGGAATGGAAATTGCATTCCAAGCAGCTAATTATAGGATAACTGTGCCTACTTGACCAGGCAGCAAGCATGTCAGCTCTGCACGAAGCTCTCACATTATATACATTTTCTGTTCTCTGGATAATTAACAGGATCAAAATATTACTGTCGGATTCAAGGGGAAAATTAACACATTATCTTAATTGTCTTTTCTACTCAGGTACAAGGCATTACCATTTCAAAAAGGACTGGTTTAATGCGTTGGAATTTTAAACTGCAATTCCTGATGATGCCGTTAATCCGGTCCCAAACTTTGATCTGCTGTTGTGATATCTTTGGACCCTGATTTCTGTTTCACTTTCGAACTTTTCAAAAAGGTACGAGAGGGTGCAGTGGCATGCTGGACCTGGCTGGTAATGTCTCTTCCGAGCCAACTGCTGCAGGTTCAGAAATTTTATAGACTGAGTTAGACATGCTCTTTAAACGTTATACCTATGGCTGATTCATGTTGATGTTTGGCAGTAAACAAAACTCTTCAAAGCTATTATCCTTCAATTAAAAACACTTAAAAAGTAAACTTTATAAACTTACAAATAATATCAAGACAAAGGAGGTAGATAATTAAAGAAATAATATCAAGACAAAGGAGGTAACTGCTATACTTACAACTTAACACTTCCTATGATTTTACTACATCTTACTGTTATCTGTTATTGAAGTTATCTCTATGGCCTCTCTTTGGTAGAGACAATATGTACTGGTGAGCTGGTGCTTAATCCTTTTGGTTTAATGGTTGCTTAATGCTCTGTGTTCAGTGACTTTACGCTGGTAGTTTGTCATCAGCCATGGTGCAGGTATTCATGCTTTGGAAATCGGCAGATAATTACAAATCAAGGTTTTCTTCATTGTCTAAGACCAGGGTGGGCAAACTGTAGCCTGTGGACTGAATGCTTGTTTTAGTGAATAAATGTATTGAATAGAGCCATTCCCATTTCTTTATGGTTTACCATGATGTGATATGATGGCTTCTCAGAGCCTCTGACTAATATCCTAGCTATACTTAAGTGATCCCGGCCAAGAGGGCTGCAACAGCAAAAGCTCTCCCACGGTATATGCCCTGGTTTTATGAACCGGCCATGGATCACATGATCGCGGATGAACCAATCACAGAGATGGAGTGCCCTGATTGGTTAGACCTAAAACATGAGTCCATCTTAGGAGCTTGGTGCCCTAACTGCTAGAGAGAGAGAGAGAGTGTATGTGTATGCTTTTCCGAAAGAATTCTGGTCTTTGATGAGAGAGCAAAGATGCTTTAATCCTTGGATGCTGGAGATGAAGCAGCAGGTGTTCGCTGTAAACATCATCCAAACCCATGCTGCTGAAAGGAGCCGTCCATGGAGCAGCAGCATCAGGAAGCTAATGAGAAATGCAGATTCACAGATCCTTTCCCAGGCTCCTCTAACCAGAGTCTGCATTCTGACGCGATCACTGGATGATCTCTATTCATATCATGGTCTGAGAAGCGCTGCTCCAGGGCAGGCGTCTCACTCAGCAGGAAACCCAGACTCAGAAGTGTCGGTGGCTTTTCCGATGTCACCCAGATTAAGTGCTGATACTACTTCAAGCAGCTCACTGCTCTTGTCCGTACCCCGACACACCTGCCAACACGTGATTCCCTAAACAAATATGCTGCAGGTCCTCTCCCTGACCTCTTAGTCTGAGGCTGTCTTGAATCCTATACCCTATCAAGGAAGAGGTTTTAAGGTAAGATCAGAAAGAAAAAATCCTCAGTGTTTCCAAAGAAAAAGAGCTAGTCTTCCGCTCTCCACTGGCAAGAAATACAAAGCTAAACTCTGGGACAGTAACTTACACACACGTTGATGGCATGCCATCAGTCCCCTGGGCACCAGGTGGTCTTGTTTTATTTATGTTAGGCCAACAGGGAATCGTGTGTATTTTTCATCAGTATTACCATTATCATAGAAACAACAACAGCAATGGTAATAAGACATACATACTTTTAAAAGCCAACAATGTCCTTTGGCATCCTTGGAGCTGGAGTGGAAACACACAAGTGTTAGGTCTCTCCCATATTTCCTTACATGCTGACATCAGAAATGACACACATGGTTAACAGATTTTCCACATGTTTTTCTCCTTGGCTGACATCTCCCTACTCAATCAGAGCAAAGCCTGTGATCAGAGGGAGTGTTGATTGACTGCTTAGAGGGCATGAGCCTTCATGAAAACACAGGCATGACAGTTTATATAAATATCCTGACACTTCTTTCTTATTCTTCCCCACCCCTTAAATTCCCATTTTTTATTTTTTTTCTTTGAGCTTAAAATTAATATTTTCTTTGTGGACATGTAATATCCCGGCATGCCTCGGAGCTCACTCAAGGAGGTTGTTAGCATTTCCTGTTTAATTGGATCTCTTTCCTCCTCACCCATGTGAAATTCTCCCACCATGAGTTTCCAGTCGATCTAATGTCAGAAGAATAAGAAGGGAGAAAAGACCATCTCCCCAGATTACAGAGTGTAATGTGTTATTTTCTTTAGTAGGACAACTGCAAAGTTTCAGACTTAGGTCGATGTTATTTGGGAGTCTAAGACTCCAACGTACCAATTATTTGGGTAATTTGGGCATATAGACCCTCTCTCATTTGTCCAAATGAGCTGACCGATTGCAGCTGTTTGGTTTTAACCTGGAGGGACTTTGGCTGCTTCCAAAGTACAGGGAAATAAATGATGTCGTTTCCTTTGGAACAGCATTTTTTGCAATTCCCACTGTAATTACTTTTGAAAAAAAATGGCAGGTCCTCTTAGTCTGAGGCTGTCTTGAATCCTATACCCTATCAAGGAAGAGGTTTTAAGATAAGATCAGAAAGAAAAAATCCTCAGTGTTTCCAAAGAAAAAGAGCTAGTCTTCCGCTCTCCACTGGCAAGAAATACAAAGCTAAACTCTGGGACAGTAACTTACACACACGTTGATGGCATGCCATCAGTCCCCTGGGCACCAGGTGGTCTTGTTTTATTTATGTTAGGCCAACAGGGAATCGTGTGTATTTTTCATCAGTATTACCATTATCATAGAAACAACAACAGCAATGGTAATAAGACATACATACTTTTAAAAGCCAACAATGTCCTTTGGCATCCTTGGAGCTGGAGTGGAAACACACAAGTGTTAGGTCTCTCCCATATTTCCTTACATGCTGACATCAGAAATGACACACATGGTTAACAGATTTTCCACATGTTTTTCTCCTTGGCTGACATCTCCCTACTCAATCAGAGCAAAGCCTGTGATCAGAGGGAGTGTTGATTGACTGCTTAGAGGGCATGAGCCTTCATGAAAACACAGGCATGACAGTTTATATAAATATCCTGACACTTCTTTCTTATTCTTCCCCACCCCTTAAATTCCCATTTTTTATTTTTTTTCTTTGAGCTTAAAATTAATATTTTCTTTGTGGACATGTAATATCCCGGCATGCCTCGGAGCTCACTCAAGGAGGTTGTTAGCATTTCCTGTTTAATTGGATCTCTTTCCTCCTCACCCATGTGAAATTCTCCCACCATGAGTTTCCAGTCGATCTAATGTCAGAAGAATAAGAAGGGAGAAAAGACCATCTCCCCAGATTACAGAGTGTAATGTGTTATTTTCTTTAGTAGGACAACTGCAAAGTTTCAGACTTAGGTCGATGTTATTTGGGAGTCTAAGACTCCAACGTACCAATTATTTGGGTAATTTGGGCATATAGACCCTCTCTCATTTGTCCAAATGAGCTGACCGATTGCAGCTGTTTGGTTTTAACCTGGAGGGACTTTGGCTGCTTCCAAAGTACAGGGAAATAAATGATGTCGTTTCCTTTGGAACAGCATTAAAGTTGGAAAGATTTTAATACGTGCAATTTTCCCACTGATAACATTTAACTTTCTGGACACCCTGGGGTGGAAGGAAGATTACACTTGATGGACAGAGGTGAAATGTTTTCAGTTCATGATCTCAGAAACCTATCATAATTACTGTAGTACATGTTCCCTGAAATGCTTCAGCCAGCGGAGGAGCCCGGTGAAATACTCTCCTCTAGTCATCCAGATAATTCCAACTGGCAGCCGGCTGACCCCAAGCTCTGTCAGCCTCCACCCAAGGTCTTACGGGATTTAGTGTTCTTCCCAGGTTGGTCCTGGAAATGGAATTGGCTGTGACACTATTTCTGTCCCAGGGCAGTGCTTTTACCTGGAGATAGAGTTTCTCCATCCTTTGTCTCCGTTCTTCCATGGTTACACTGAGGGTGTGTCTCCCACTGGTGCCATGGTCTTGACATTCAGGGGACTCAATTACCGACAGGTAAAGCCTTCAGTCCTTTCTGAACGTGTGTTTCCTAGGCTTACTCACTCCTGAGAAACCAATGGAGTTGTCTCTTTGCAGTTCCTGATACCCAGGGAATCACATAAGCCCAGAGCAGACCTTGCTAGTGAAATTCTAAGCTGCTCTCCCCATCCCTGACCCAGTCCCAGGATGCTTGACAGATATCTCTTAGTTTACCTTGCTGAGACATGACAGGGACAAGTTAAGAACTCTGCATTCAGATCCTCATTATGAATCTCTTGCTATAGACCTTGGGAGAGTGCTTTCATTTCTCCAGGCCTTATTTTCCCCATCTGTGCAATGGAAAGCACTAACTAAAGTCTAGGTTAAATCTCAACCCAAAAGATGAATCCATTTTAAGAGACTGTCAAACACCAGTATTCAGAAGATGGATTCTCCCCTCTCTGAAAAGATGCCAATTCTCATGCACCTGTAAGAGCTTGCAAAATTATGACCAGTTTGAAAAAACCCAGCAGCAGAGTCATTGCCCATAACATAAATAGCTGCTGTGTCTTCCCTCTGCAGCGAATGTTTTTGTCCCTGCTTCCATGAATGTCTAAACATTCCTAAAGAGAAAATTTCGACTCTCGTTTTCCCCTTTGTGGGCCAATCTTTTGAACTGCAAATAGATGAGCAGAGACTATTTATGCATTCCACTTCTCCTGTACATGTTTGTTTGACTGGTAAGATGGAAGGTAAGGGACTACTTAAGGATATCTTTGAGAATAATATAAGTACACAAGGGGGCCAGGAATAATAGGTTAACATCACAGAAAATGTAGGTTGGGTATAAACTTCCCGGCAGTTTGCATGATTCAATTATGAAGTAGTGTCCCATAGGAAGGACTTTGATCATCTGTACTGGAGATGTTTGCAATTTCACTGGATTTTTAAAAAATCTCTCAGAGTTATCTTTGCAGAAACAAGAGGTGAGGCTGTTCAATTTGGGCTCTTTCTCTGCATTAATTTCTTTCTCTCTTTTTTTTCCCCCTCTGCTTGCTAATTTGTCTGAATAATCATTATGGTGAAGTGTCACAAAGGATCCATTTAGAATTTCAGAATAGCAGTGGCATATGTGAACTTCATAGAGGGCTATAGATAAGCCTAATCTGATGTTGCTGGCTTGTATGTGAAGTGAAAATGTTTAACTTATTACTGAGAACTCATAAGTGGATGTAGCTTGCTTATCACTGCTTGGCTTTCTTGAAGGCTAAAATACTTCATTTTCTTTCTTCTTTCTTTAATTTTGGCTAACTGTTTTAAAGCAAAATTAGACATGTAGAGAACAAATTTACACCAAAAAATGAGTCCTTTAAAAAGTTCTTGTAAGAGAAACATCCTTGCCATCTCTGCCCAGATCAAGAAGTAAGACTTTGCCAGACATCTTAGAAGACCTTTTATGCACCTTGTCGAAATTCTAGCATCTTTCCTCTCCACGGCCCTGACTTTTGTGTCACCTCCTTGCATTTCTTAGAGCTTTATTAGTTAATGGACATCCCTATACATTGTAGTCTTGCATGATTTAAAAGATATTTTATATTTGAAAAGTTTCTCTCAGTCTATAGACTTTTCTCTCCATCCTTTCCTAGTCCTTAACTCTTTGTGTTGAAAGAACTTAGGACCTTTGACCTGCATTTCACCCACTCTGGATTTTGCTGATTCCAAATTCAGGGTGCCGTTTAGCATGCTACTCTGTCTGCTGTCATTCCTACAAGGGGACCCCGAGGCTGGTTGGGGGCTCATGTTTGGTCTGTTTAGAAAGGATGCCGTTGGTAATGTGTTCTTTCATGGAGTGTGTGTGCCCTTTTTGGTGTTATTAGAAACCATTGACATGCAATGCTTAGATCCTTTCATTCATTTGAGTTGGCCAAATGATGCTATCTTAAGTCTGCCATTTTTTCATGTTTAAGAGAAGTATGAATGAAAGGAGATGCTTGCTCTCATCTGCATTTGGTTGCCTGGTATTGCTGCTGTTGTTCAGTTGCTAAGTTATGTCTGACTCTTTGCAACCCCATGGATTGCAGCCCTCCAGGCTTCCCTGTCCTTCACTGTCTCCTGGAGTTTTTTCTAACTCATGTCCATTGAGTCGGTGATGCCAACCATCTTGTCCTGTGTCACCTCCTTTTCCTCCTGACCTCAGTCTTTCTCAGCATCAGGGTCTGATTGCCGGTTGCACAGTTTATATATAAAGGATTGGTTAAAGGCTTAATTTTCCCCTTGAATTTAAGAGTTTTCAAGATGATAAATTGACTCCCTATGTTCCAAAGGTCATCAACCAGTGTCTTTAAAACGATCACTGTGAATTGTCATCAGAAAAGAGAGAAACAAATTGAGCACCAGAAGAAAATAGGAAGGAAGGAAGAGAGGGAGGAGAGGAGGGAAAGAAAGAAAGAAAGGGAAGAAGAAAAAGGAAGGGGAGGGGAAATACGGGGGAAAAAGGAAAGAAAAAAGAAATACTTAAGCTATAAATCTAACAAAACATGTGCAGAATTCATAGGCAGAAAACTATAAAACACTAATGAAAGAAATCAGAAAAGATCAAAGTAAATGGAGAGATAGTTCATGTTAGTGGACTTTAGTTTGAAAAAAATATATTTGTATTGGTTTATTAATTATGACAAATGTATTGCACTAATGTAAGCTGTTAGTAGGGGAAAGGGGGTATGAGGCATATGAAGACTCTCTGGAATACCTCTACAATTTTTTTGTGAATGAAAACTATTCACAAATAGTTATTTGTAAAATGTCATGATGATCTAAAGAGTTTAAACCTGCTTGATGAGATTTAGCCAGTTGCATTTGTTTGTTTTTCAAGCTTAAATTGTCCTGTTGTTGGCCTCTTCAGAGTTGGTGCTTTTCACATGACCCAAGTCCTTGGAAGTTTTCGGGGTAGCTCGTGTGACAGGGTATTCCTGCCTCACCTTTTACACTCCTGTCTCAGACAGAGACTCTGCCATTTCTCCAAGAAGCCCTGATTTCTTCTGTTTGTTGGAAATGTATTTCAGGATCAGAGTCTTTGTGCTAGAGACAGTCCTCTTCAGAACTCAGCAGTAGAGCTCATGACTTCATAGTAAAGATTCTACTTCAAATTCAAGAGCCCAGTTTTTGTTTTCTTTCAATTAACTTACCCGCTTCTGTAATACATCTGTATCTCCTTTATTTCCCCACACTGAGAACCTTTGTTCTCAGGGACACAGGGAGTGATAAAAATCAGAACATCCCATGTTATTTACTTTACCCCAAATTACACAACAATTTTGGGAGAATACTAGCACTATACCACCGCTGTTAATTATTGAGAAAAGTCTGAAATTTTTTCCGTATGGTCTTCTCATTCTTCCTATTTTATAGTTGTACAATAGATAGCCACGATGCCTGAGCATAAAAGCCCTTACAAATTACACAAGTTTCCTTGGAATCCTCATTTAGTCTTAGCCCCAGTCGTCATGTATGGATATGAGAGCTGGACAATAAAAAACTCTGAGTGCCAAAGAATTGATGCCTTTGAACTGTGGTGCTGGAGAAGATTCTTGAGAGCCCCTTGGATAGCAAGGAGATCAAACCAGTCAGATTTTTCAGTAAAAATTAAGTCAACAAAAGGAAAATAGACTCACAAGATTTTTACTAACTGTATGTTTGGAAAGCTGTTCTTAAACAATTTTATGAGACTTTCGGAAAATTGGAAAAGCTGGTAAATGAGAATGTTGGTGGTCCAGTGGTTAAGACTTCATTTTCCAATACAGGGTGTTCAATCCCTGGTCAGGGAGCGAAGGTCCTACATGCCTCGTGGCCAAAAAAATAGCACAAAACATAGAAGAGAAGCAATATTGTAGCAAATTCAATAAAGACTTTAAAAATGGTCCACATAAAATAATTGGCTTCCCTAACTCACAAATGTGGTAATTAAATAGTCCCTGAAAATCTAATTCTAGACACTTCCTCATTGAATATTGAGAACTTTGGTGGTCATGGATCGTCAACCCAGGTTGAAATGATCTGAATCCTTGTTTCTTCATTTTTTTTCTGCCCATATTCCTTCTTAGCCAGATCATACAGTTAGTATTATCATAGGCATGTATGCTCAGTCATGTCCAACTCTTTGTGACCCCATGGACTGTAGCCCACCAGGCTGCTCTATCCATGGAGTTCTCCAGGCAAGAATACTGGAGTGGGTTGACATTGCCTCCACTAAGGGATAGTCTCCATCTAGGGATCAAACCCCTATCTCCTGCATCTCCTGTATTAGCAGGCGGAGTCTTTACCACTGAGACACCTGGGAAGCCCAACACCGTGTAATGAATATTCATTTAGACTGCTCCTTGTCAATATAAGCTTCTGGTATTCATCTGACAGTTTCATAAAAGTGCTCTGGGAATTTGCACACTGAGCTCTGGGAACCTCTTATTCTGCCATTCAGCTTCTTGCTTTGGTCCTGGGAATCAGTCAGGGGCTACCCGTAGTCCCAGGGACTTATACTGTGGAGTCCAAACTTCACTTTTCTGTACTCCATGACAGAAAAAGCCACCTAGACTGGTGACATGCCTAAGTGGGTCCTGTTGCTATGTTGAATTTTACTCGTCTTTGCTTGGTGAGCGGTTGGGTGCTTAATCTGTGCTTCATGGACACGTATTTGTAAGACTGTTAAAGTGTCATTCTCTGTCTCTTTTATTCAGTAGGCGTGGGTATTTGTTGACCTACCATTTTGTCAATAGTAGGTATTTTTTACCTAAGGTCTGGTACCTATCATCATCAATAAAAATTAAGTCAACAAAAGGAAAATAGACTCACAAGATTTTTACTAACTGTATGTTTGGAAAGCTGTTCTTAAACAATTTTATGAGACTTTCGGAAAATTGGAAAAGCTGGTAAATGAGAATGTTGGTGGTCCAGTGGTTAAGACTTCATTTTCCAATACAGGGTGTTCAATCCCTGGTCAGGGAGCGAAGGTCCTACATGCCTCGTGGCCAAAAAAATAGCACAAAACATAGAAGAGAAGCAATATTGTAGCAAATTCAATAAAGACTTTAAAAATGGTCCACATAAAATAATTGGCTTCCCTAACTCACAAATGTGGTAATTAAATAGTCCCTGAAAATCTAATTCTAGACACTTCCTCATTGAATATTGAGAACTTTGGTGGTCATGGATCGTCAACCCAGGTTGAAATGATCTGAATCCTTGTTTCTTCATTTTTTTTCTGCCCATATTCCTTCTTAGCCAGATCATACAGTTAGTATTATCATAGGCATGTATGCTCAGTCATGTCCAACTCTTTGTGACCCCATGGACTGTAGCCCACCAGGCTGCTCTATCCATGGAGTTCTCCAGGCAAGAATACTGGAGTGGGTTGACATTGCCTCCACTAAGGGATAGTCTCCATCTAGGGATCAAACCCCTATCTCCTGCATCTCCTGTATTAGCAGGCGGAGTCTTTACCACTGAGACACCTGGGAAGCCCAACACCGTGTAATGAATATTCATTTAGACTGCTCCTTGTCAATATAAGCTTCTGGTATTCATCTGACAGTTTCATAAAAGTGCTCTGGGAATTTGCACACTGAGCTCTGGGAACCTCTTATTCTGCCATTCAGCTTCTTGCTTTGGTCCTGGGAATCAGTCAGGGGCTACCCGTAGTCCCAGGGACTTATACTGTGGAGTCCAAACTTCACTTTTCTGTACTCCATGACAGAAAAAGCCACCTAGACTGGTGACATGCCTAAGTGGGTCCTGTTGCTATGTTGAATTTTACTCGTCTTTGCTTGGTGAGCGGTTGGGTGCTTAATCTGTGCTTCATGGACACGTATTTGTAAGACTGTTAAAGTGTCATTCTCTGTCTCTTTTATTCAGTAGGCGTGGGTATTTGTTGACCTACCATTTTGTCAATAGTAGGTATTTTTTACCTAAGGTCTGGTACCTATCATCATCAATACCATTATAGACATTCAAGGTACCAGTGTCCTACAGATGGGAGTTTATATGAAGAAAAGTACCGACTCTCTAAATCAACAAATTCTGCTGTTTAGAAGTGGCTAATGGCACAGAAAGGTGATCAGTGGGAATCATCCATTCTGACTGTGAGTCACCTCTCCTTGAAGCCATCAGCTGATCATGTCACCACCAGCACCCTGGCATCCCAAGGCTGCCTCTTCCTAAAGCCTGGCCTGTATGAACAACTCCCTCTGACCCTGATTATTCATTGTAAAATGAAGCAACTCTTGGCTCAAAGGGTTGTGAGGCTTAATGAGAAAACTTCTGAAAGCCCAGCCATTCTCGTGTATCCACAGGTTCTGCACCTGCAGGTTTCTCATTCATGGATTTAACTAATTCTGGATCAAAACTATTTTTAAAAAAATTTCCAGAACATCCCAGAGAGCAAAATGTGACTTTGCCACGTACCAGCAGCTATTTACCTGGCATTTATATTGTATTGGGCTTCCCTGGCAGCTCAGCTGGTAAAGAATCTGCCTGTAATGCAGGAGACCCTGGTTCAGTTCCTGAGTTGGGAAGATTCCCTGGAGAAGGGATAGACTCCCCACTCTAGTCTTCTTGGGCTTCCCTGGTGGCTCAGATGACAGTGATTTTGCTCATTTTGGCAATGGGTGCTCAGAGACACTGTGACCTTCTTAAAGATCACTTATCCCTTCTGTGACCATCTAGGGTTCCAGTCTGGGTCTTGTGTACTCCATACCAAGGATCCTTTCCAATGTATACCCCTCCTCCAGATGTTAGACATGCAGTGCTGGGAACAGATGCAGCATTTAGGTCTCTGAGTGCACTGTGCTGTGCTAAGTCTTCTTCAGTCATGTCTGACTCTTTGAGGCCCCATGGACTGTAACCTACAAAGCTCCTCTCTCCATGGGGTTCTCCAGGCAAGAATCCTGGAGTGGGTTGCCATTTGTTTCTCCAAGGGATCTTCCTGACCCAGGGATCGAACCTGTATCTCTTAAGTCTCCTGCATTGGCAGGTGGATTCTTTACCCCTCATGCCACCTGGGAAGCCCTAGGTAACCTTGAATCAGTGGTGACTAAGCTACTTCTTTTCATATTCTCCTTCCATACCACCAGTTACACGAAGCAGGAGCTCCCTCTGCTAATGGTGAGGCTCTCACACCTGTCTGACATTCGTTAATCTCCCCTTTTAATAAAGAGACGGTGGCCTCCAGCACTGAGCTTTGGGCAAGCAATTATGTCCAACTAGAATTCAATAGCGTTGTTTTTATACTTGTGTTTGTTTTGTATGGCAACTTTCTTTTTATTCCAAGTGATATTAATTTCCCATTTGTGGTAGTGATGAAAAGTTTCCTTTCAAGATATGTCAATCGAGGTTTTTAACAAGTGAGCCAATTTGAAGAACAATGTGAAACAAATAATGGTATGGATCATAGGAGGATAGAGAAATTATGGAAAATTGAGACTCAGGTTGACTGAGATTTTGGAAGCATCGCTCTCCTCAGTGCTTCACTTACTTGTGACCCACAGGAAGCCAAGCCCACTTGAGGCACCGAAGGGCAGGGAGAAACACTGGTTGCTTCTACTTTTGATGCACAGGCATTATTTTGGGGTATTGCATTTCTTTGACTGCACTGAGTCATATAACTCTTGAGAATATTTGATGAATGTATTGCCAAGGCTCCATCTTTTGTGGAGGGGCGAGGAGATGGGTACACCAGTAGAACTATCAGAGAAGGTGGAGTCAAAGAAAGACTGAAAATGGGCCATAGGCATTGTGTGATAGTCTCCTGGCATGTGGGGTCACTTTGGGAAGTAGGAATCAGGAAGACTTCCTGGAGGAAAGAGCATTTGAGTTAGGCTTTGAGGAACGAGTAGCCATTGATTATATGGATATGGCATGGGGAGAAGGGAGCAGAGAGGGTGGGGAAGTGCAGTCAGAGCTTGGGAAACAGCTCGTGTCTCGTTTGCATTGAGCCCTGAGAGCTGCCACTGGGAAGCATAAATTGGAGCAGAATCATCAAGACCCTGAAAGACAGGCCAAGGACATTTGTTTCTCCAAGGGATCTTCCTGACCCAGGGATCGAACCTGTATCTCTTAAGTCTCCTGCATTGGCAGGTGGATTCTTTACCCCTCATGCCACCTGGGAAGCCCTAGGTAACCTTGAATCAGTGGTGACTAAGCTACTTCTTTTCATATTCTCCTTCCATACCACCAGTTACACGAAGCAGGAGCTCCCTCTGCTAATGGTGAGGCTCTCACACCTGTCTGACATTCGTTAATCTCCCCTTTTAATAAAGAGACGGTGGCCTCCAGCACTGAGCTTTGGGCAAGCAATTATGTCCAACTAGAATTCAATAGCGTTGTTTTTATACTTGTGTTTGTTTTGTATGGCAACTTTCTTTTTATTCCAAGTGATATTAATTTCCCATTTGTGGTAGTGATGAAAAGTTTCCTTTCAAGATATGTCAATCGAGGTTTTTAACAAGTGAGCCAATTTGAAGAACAATGTGAAACAAATAATGGTATGGATCATAGGAGGATAGAGAAATTATGGAAAATTGAGACTCAGGTTGACTGAGATTTTGGAAGCATCGCTCTCCTCAGTGCTTCACTTACTTGTGACCCACAGGAAGCCAAGCCCACTTGAGGCACCGAAGGGCAGGGAGAAACACTGGTTGCTTCTACTTTTGATGCACAGGCATTATTTTGGGGTATTGCATTTCTTTGACTGCACTGAGTCATATAACTCTTGAGAATATTTGATGAATGTATTGCCAAGGCTCCATCTTTTGTGGAGGGGCGAGGAGATGGGTACACCAGTAGAACTATCAGAGAAGGTGGAGTCAAAGAAAGACTGAAAATGGGCCATAGGCATTGTGTGATAGTCTCCTGGCATGTGGGGTCACTTTGGGAAGTAGGAATCAGGAAGACTTCCTGGAGGAAAGAGCATTTGAGTTAGGCTTTGAGGAACGAGTAGCCATTGATTATATGGATATGGCATGGGGAGAAGGGAGCAGAGAGGGTGGGGAAGTGCAGTCAGAGCTTGGGAAACAGCTCGTGTCTCGTTTGCATTGAGCCCTGAGAGCTGCCACTGGGAAGCATAAATTGGAGCAGAATCATCAAGACCCTGAAAGACAGGCCAAGGAGATGGGGCTGACTTTACAATGGAGTTGGAATCCATGGAAAACATCTCAAGTAGGGAGTGGAAATGATGAGGATCCGTTACTCACAGCACTTTGTTTCGCCAGGAGCCTGTGTTTCCCCCAACTTTGTCTTTTCCTAGTCTAGGAGGCGAGCTATTTCTGAGGCCCCATTTCCTGCGGAGGAGTCCTGTTCAAAGTGCTCCTCATGCTGCGTAAATTTCCCTCAATATAAATCCATCCCTTTGGGCCCGACAAGTAGCTTGAATGCTGCACTGGGTAGAGAGTTGGATTTCCAAGGGGAGCAGTTACTCAGGATTGGAGCATTTTGGGAGATTTGGGCTTCACAGTCGTCTTTCCATCCTCAAAAACAGGAGAGTTTCTCTTTTTCTCTGTTTCCGCCTGACTCCTCAGGTGGAGATGATGAAAGGTCCTCCATCAGAAACCACATTCATGGGGAGAGAAACACACTCAGCAGGGTCTGTATAGCCAAGTGGTACAGAGAGGAATCCCTTTTGAGGCCATCAGCCTGTTTCTCCCTGAATACTAGAGGAGAAAACTTGAGGCCCAGCTTTTTGGGTGCCCAGAGGACTGATTTTCCTCTCCCATGGTTTGTCATTTTTGCTTGTGACCTCATCGTTAGTGGAGCTTTATGGGAGGGAATCTTGTGGGAGTTGGTTTAGGAGTACATTCTTCTAAATCTACTTGTTTATATCTGCCAGCTAACCCTGAAGAGATTCCCAGACAGAACCACTGAACTTGTGGATTCCAGGGAACCCCAAACCAGGTTAGGAAAAGATTTGTCATTGTGAATTCTTATGGGAGATGAAGCTTCTCCCGTGGCTCAGTGGCAAAGAATCTGCCTTCCGATGCAGGAGACGTGGGTTCAATCCATAGGTTGGGAGATCCCTGGAGAAGGAAATGGCAACCCACTCCAGTATTTTTGCCTGGAGAAATCCAGAGGAGCCTGGCAGGCTAAATGGTCAGATAACTACCTACTCCAGTATTTCTGTGGGGAAGTGCAGTCAGAGCTTGGGAAACAGCTCGTGTCTCGTTTGCATTGAGCCCTGAGAGCTGCCACTGGGAAGCATAAATTGGAGCAGAATCATCAAGACCCTGAAAGACAGGCCAAGGAGATGGGGCTGACTTTACAATGGAGTTGGAATCCATGGAAAACATCTCAAGTAGGGAGTGGAAATGATGAGGATCCGTTACTCACAGCACTTTGTTTCGCCAGGAGCCTGTGTTTCCCCCAACTTTGTCTTTTCCTAGTCTAGGAGGCGAGCTATTTCTGAGGCCCCATTTCCTGCGGAGGAGTCCTGTTCAAAGTGCTCCTCATGCTGCGTAAATTTCCCTCAATATAAATCCATCCCTTTGGGCCCGACAAGTAGCTTGAATGCTGCACTGGGTAGAGAGTTGGATTTCCAAGGGGAGCAGTTACTCAGGATTGGAGCATTTTGGGAGATTTGGGCTTCACAGTCGTCTTTCCATCCTCAAAAACAGGAGAGTTTCTCTTTTTCTCTGTTTCCGCCTGACTCCTCAGGTGGAGATGATGAAAGGTCCTCCATCAGAAACCACATTCATGGGGAGAGAAACACACTCAGCAGGGTCTGTATAGCCAAGTGGTACAGAGAGGAACCCCTTTTTGAGGCCATCCGCCTGTTTCTCCCTGAATACTAGAGGAGAAAACTTGAGGCCCAGCTTTTTGGGTGCCCAGAGGACTGATTTTCCTCTCCCATGGTTTGTCATTTTTGCTTGTGACCTCATCGTTAGTGGAGCTTTATGGGAGGGAATCTTGTGGGAGTTGGTTTAGGAGTACATTCTTCTAAATCTACTTGTTTATATCTGCCAGCTAACCCTGAAGAGATTCCCAGACAGAACCACTGAACTTGTGGATTCCAGGGAACCCCAAACCAGGTTAGGAAAAGATTTGTCATTGTGAATTCTTATGGGAGATGAAGCTTCTCCCGTGGCTCAGTGGCAAAGAATCTGCCTTCCGATGCAGGAGACGTGGGTTCAATCCATAGGTTGGGAGATCCCCTGGAGAAGGAAATGGCAACCCACTCCAGTATTTTTGCCTGGAGAAATCCAGAGGAGCCTGGCAGGCTACAGTCCATAGGGCTGCAAAGAGTCAGATAACACCTTAGCGACTGAGCATTCACACATGTGTCGGAGATACTGAAATTTCTTTTCCCACCCAGGGCTGAGTTTAGACAGTCAAGCTGCTTTCTCTCTCTTTGCTAGAGAGATGACCTAGTCCATCCCATGACTGAGGATGTAGCATTTTCAGTGTCCTGGCTTGGTATCTACATAAAGCCTAAACTCCTGTCCCTGTACGGTGGTAAAAGACCAAGCTCTTATTTTGCCCAGACTGACCACGAACCCCACCTTGGGGTAAATGTAGTATCATTTCACGTATAATCCGTAAGACTTCCAAGTCCATTTTCATCTTAAGCCTTTGGAGATTTGGGCTTCGCAATTGCCTCTTTTCTTTGTTTCTGCCTGACTCCTCATGTGGAGATCACGAAATTTTTTTTTCCCGTAAGCTTAGTTTTGATGCATTTAAAAGGATGGTCATTGTATGTCACTTCATAGTTTTAGAGACTTTGTAATCAGAGACTTTTCAGGATATCTAGTCTAGAATATTTCTAAGAGATAGAGATCTGCAAAGGAAACTGAAAGTCCCCTCTTCCCTAGTGGTACCTACCCTGCATGGGCCAGGGCTGAGGTTTTGCAGAAAATAAAGCATTTTAAGGAGGTTTTACAAGAGTGAGGAAGAGAGATGAGCACATCTGATGTCTCTTTTTTAGGTGAAGACATGAGAGACGTTGCAGGCACCTGCACTCTCTGAAGGAACAGTGGCATCCATGGTGGGACATCTTGTGATGGGATGTGATGGTTTCTTTTTCCTTAAATTATGGAAGGATCAGGCAGTAGAGAGGAGAATATTTCCTTTTAATCTTTTACATCTGTTCACCTGGTATGAAAGGATAAAATAAGATAAAGCCGTGCTCTCTTGAGAAGTCCGTGTTTTCAAAGGCTTTTGGCATTAATGTGTTTATTAATTGTCATAGATCGTCAACGTCATCAAAAGAATATTGTGTAATATATAGTGGCCTTTATACGACCGAGAGAGAGAGAATTTCAAGTTTCTATTTTAACTTGAGCCACTTAAAATGAAAAACAAAGGCCATTAAATCCTGTCCACTTGAAGTGGATCCTAAATATAGTTTATTGGGGCTCTTAATTCACCCTGAAAACTGCAGTAATTATTAAAAGTGTCCAAGCTGTTAACTCGAAAACAACATATGCCACATTTACATAATGATTTGCATATAATTTCCATGTAATTCATTTAATGTCAAAATGTACAATTACGCTTCCTGCCCCTCTGCCTTTTGCCCCCATGCCCTTTTCTGGCCCTGCTGTGTTAAATCAGAATCTCTTCCTTGTTGGAAGCTGTTTATGAATGGGTTTCGAAGAGATGGATGGATGGAGATTGTCTGTCATTTGGGTCCAAAAAGATTTGGGCAAAGATATTTCTTCTCCCAGACTGGATTTGTTGTACTGTCTGTATTGAGAATACATCATGGGGACCTGTTACTTAGTTCTGCTTGAGACATAGGCTCATTTTACAGACAAAGAAACTGAGGCTCAGAGAGGTTCTCCCTGGTGTGCTGTGGTCTTTGCTTGCTTTCTCTGCCCCAGCAATCAGAAGTCCCCCACCTGCCATACCGAAGGCTTTCTCGTATAACTCTTATAACAGACAAACATCCTCCATTAAAAATATCATTTGCCATAACTCACGTGATCGTTTGGAATGCCAAAGAGGTTGCTCTTGGGTTTGCCATCAAGGATAGGAAAGAATCCTTCTACCAGATTCCAGAAAAATATTTATCCAGTGTGGATGGACTCTTTCTCTGTCTAAACTAACTGCAGCCTCACAAGCATGAATCATGCTTTTTCTGGCTCCTTACTGTGTTTTCAGCATGGGCGCCTTTCCCTGCGTCTCTGTTTGTACCCCAACCTCTGGTGTGCCATTTACACATCACCAGGATGCTTCTTTATGCCCTGGGACTAGGTTTGATGCCCTTAGACTGAACTCCTAGATCATCCTGTTTGATATGAGCTTCCCTGAAAGCAAGCCCTGAGCAAAGACTTGGGTGTAGGAACTTCCCTGGTGGTCCAGTGGCTAACATTCCACACTCCCAGTGCAGGGGGCCTGAATTCAGTCCCTGGTCGGGGAACTAGATTATGCATGCTGTACCTAAGAGTTTGCATGCCACAACAAAGATCGAAGATCCTGCATGCCACAGCTTAGACCCAGCACAACCAAATAAATAAATATGTATTAAAAGACTTGGGTGTAGGTACTGGTTTTGGGCAAGTGACCCCTGGGTGCAGGGAGCTGGGAAGGAAGAAATTAGGGGCCATCATTGAGGATGCTGCCGCCAGCAGTGGGAGCTCGAGTCCTCTGGGTCCTCCTGGGAAGGGTCTGGGATGACCCCAGCATGTGCGCCTAGAGGATGGGAATGGGGCATTTACCCACTGGCTCAGTGGCTGTTGGCTGAGGATTGCCCCAGGAGTGGCTAATTTCTCTTCCCTTCCCAGCTGTGCAACTGCACAGGCTGACCAAGCTCTCCAGGGCTTCTGCCATGTCTTGGGCACCGTGAAAAAGAAGCTGTGTGCCCCTCAGGTTGGTAGCTAGCTGCCAGGCTCAGTCTGGCTGAGATCAGAAGGAAGGCAAGCAAGTGTGTCCCCAGATGTGTCTGGCATTACACTCACCACTGTGTTTTGCATTTCTCTCCTCGTCTAGAGGATAAGCTACCTGAGAACAGTGGCTAGATGACCACTGGGTCCCCAGCTAGACACTGTGTTTGATAATAATCTGTCACACGGATATACCAGGTACTGAATTCAGTTCAGCTTCAGTAAAGCTAGTTACCACTAAGCTTAGGAAAGTCAGAAGAGTTGGTTTCTTTAATTAGTCTTCTCTTCCTCCCCCAGTCTGTCCATCCTAAAGAGTTGGAAGAAAGGTTTTAATGATAAAATTTCCAGAAGCAAAATTTCATCATGGCGCACTTCCTTACTGTGTTTTCAGCATGGGCGCCTTTCCCTGCGTCTCTGTTTGTACCCCAACCTCTGGTGTGCCATTTACACATCACCAGGATGCTTCTTTATGCCCTGGGACTAGGTTTGATGCCCTTAGACTGAACTCCTAGATCATCCTGTTTGATATGAGCTTCCCTGAAAGCAAGCCCTGAGCAAAGACTTGGGTGTAGGAACTTCCCTGGTGGTCCAGTGGCTAACATTCCACACTCCCAGTGCAGGGGGCCTGAATTCAGTCCCTGGTCGGGGAACTAGATTATGCATGCTGTACCTAAGAGTTTGCATGCCACAACAAAGATCGAAGATCCTGCATGCCACAGCTTAGACCCAGCACAACCAAATAAATAAATATGTATTAAAAGACTTGGGTGTAGGTACTGGTTTTGGGCAAGTGACCCCTGGGTGCAGGGAGCTGGGAAGGAAGAAATTAGGGGCCATCATTGAGGATGCTGCCGCCAGCAGTGGGAGCTCGAGTCCTCTGGGTCCTCCTGGGAAGGGTCTGGGATGACCCCAGCATGTGCGCCTAGAGGATGGGAATGGGGCATTTACCCACTGGCTCAGTGGCTGTTGGCTGAGGATTGCCCCAGGAGTGGCTAATTTCTCTTCCCTTCCCAGCTGTGCAACTGCACAGGCTGACCAAGCTCTCCAGGGCTTCTGCCATGTCTTGGGCACCGTGAAAAAGAAGCTGTGTGCCCCTCAGGTTGGTAGCTAGCTGCCAGGCTCAGTCTGGCTGAGATCAGAAGGAAGGCAAGCAAGTGTGTCCCCAGATGTGTCTGGCATTACACTCACCACTGTGTTTTGCATTTCTCTCCTCGTCTAGAGGATAAGCTACCTGAGAACAGTGGCTAGATGACCACTGGGTCCCCAGCTAGACACTGTGTTTGATAATAATCTGTCACACGGATATACCAGGTACTGAATTCAGTTCAGCTTCAGTAAAGCTAGTTACCACTAAGCTTAGGAAAGTCAGAAGAGTTGGTTTCTTTAATTAGTCTTCTCTTCCTCCCCCAGTCTGTCCATCCTAAAGAGTTGGAAGAAAGTAAATGAATCGAGGGGAATATTTCACATACACATGATAAAATTGCCAGAAGCAAAAAGTAACTTGGATCCACCATGATTTTTCACTTGAAGATAGCAGCAAATTCTGAGGCAAGGTCATAGCCGATATTTGGTTTCATTCAAAGGAAGAGCATCCGATAAACTAAAGTTAAATGGGTAAGGACCAGGGCCATGGTGAGAGACAATTAGGGCTTTTTTATCCAGGAGCAACTCCGTCCTATCCTCTCACGTCTTTGTCATTTCTACTCACCTCTTTGCTGTGCCTTCTAAATTGGCTTCTGTTCCTCTCTTTTATTTCTTGTCCCTCACCTCCTTCCCCAGGTCTAGGACACCAGCGGCCACGCACAGCGGAGCATGGTGACAGGGATATACCAGTGGGCAATGAGGCCCCTTTCCTTTGAGACTGCACGTTTTATCAAGACAGGAAACTGGGTGCCCGCAGTTCCTCCCCAAATATGATCTAACAGCCAGGGGCCTGAGAGGAGGCTGTAGTTGGAAATGGTCAGACAGTGTTGGTTCAACGGAGATGGACAACTTGTGGTTACCAGTGGGGAGAAGGAAGGGGAAGGGGGAATATAGAAGTAGAGGACTAAGAGGTAAAAGCTATTAGTGGTAAATAAATAAGCTACAAGGATATATTGTACAAATAAACACATAAAAATAAAGTTAGATCCATTAAGACAATTGTAAGTAAAATACCTAGAAAAACTGAAGAAAAGAAAATGTCAAGGAGTCAGTGGGCTCACAGAGGGAGCATGGCAGTCCCCGTGGCCCCCTCAGGTCACTAGGGGCCTCTAGGCCATGGAAGGCTTGGCCTCTACGGATTCCTCAGAACTGCCCACACACAGAGGGGTAGGCAGCCCCCTGGAGTGGACAGGAGAGGATCTGAGAGACAGGGGACATTGGGTCAGGAGGCAGAGCGGCAGCCTTTCTCCTTGCCTCCTTCCTCTTCCTATAACTTTCCAAGGCTCCGAGGGAATCCTTGTTGACCCCCATTCCTGTGCCTGGTGCGTCCCTTTCTGGAAGCTCCAGAAAGCTTCTTGTGACTGAGCCTGGACTGTGTGTGCGAGAGAGAGACAGAGAACTATTACCAACAGCATGTGTTTATAATCATGACGATAGCTGAATTTATCAAGGTGTTTCCCAAGTTCAGGCACCATGCTCAGCTCTTCCCAGGTATCCCGACATGCGTTCTGTGAATATTCCCTCCTCACGGATGGAGGACTGAGTCTCAGAGAGGTTCAGTGACGTAGCCCGGATTATATGGAGCCAGTGGAGTAACTGCGTCTTACCCACAGGCAGGTGGAGCTGCAGGAATCCAGCCGGTAAGCCTCATGGGAGGAGGTTACAGACCCACAGGGTGTGCTCCAGACAGTACACAAGTGTGTGTGTGTCAGGCTGTGTCTGTGTCTGAGTGTACATGTGTGTCCTCTTGTGTGCATTGGACAGAGAAAGTCGTGGTTGAGAGTTCAGAACAGAGCCGGATGGCACAGATGAGAAATCCAGCTGTTGTGTCTCATCGGTGTGATCTCAGGCCGGCCACTGACACCTCTCTGTGCCTCAGGTGTGTCCTCTGTAAATTAGGCACAAGTGTACCTCCATCTCTGGGCTCAGTGGTTGCGGCTCCGAGGCTCTAAAGCACAGACTCCATAGTTGTGGCTCACGGGCTCAGTCGCTCCGCAGCATGTGGAGTCCTCCCGGATCAGGGATCAAACTCATGTCTCCTGCATTGGCAGACGAACTCTTTACCCCTGAGCTACTAGGGAAGCCCCTGTGCAAATCTTTATGTCGAATTTTGTTTTTCCCCTTAGGAAAGGGCCCGTCTGCCTGCCTGAGGAAAGTTTGCACAGAGCTACTCTTAAATGGTGACCCCTTGCTGCTTTTTAATGGCCACTATCTCTTTGAACATTTGGAATTTGTAATGAAATCGCTTTCCAACCCCGATGCATCCCAAATTCAATATTCTGTTTCCTTTCAGCTTTTGTGTGCGTGTGTGTTTCCCGAGCAATGAAGAGCTTAGTAACTTTATAAACCATCTAAAAGCGCAGTGGACGTTTCCTGGGGCTTCAAGGGTTGTGTTGTGTTATCTTTGGAATAACTTTGAAGTCCCACCGGTGTAATCGAAGCCGTTATTATGTCATGGAGCTGATTAGCATGCCTGTGGGAAACATTAATTCATGCTGACATCATAGCTGGATTTGCAATCAATCAGTGTGTTTTGCTTCTCTTTGCTCCCCACCTACCCCACAAGCCACCCCACCTCCCAGCCCCCGTGCTCTTTCGGTGAAGGTGATGCGTGGACCCTCTGAGGATAATGGGGCGTGTAAGGATGCCCCCACCCAGTGGAGGCCGATCTGAACCACAGAAGCCGCCACCTCCTGACAGCCCGGGGAGGAAATGGCGAAACAAAGCTCTTGGCAGAAGCAGGGAGAAGGCTGCCGGCCTTTTGATTTGCCTTGAAAGGTTTTGATTTAGTTGGCATTCAGGCTCTTGATACATAAAACTTTTTTAACTCAGTAGTCAGCATGGCTGCCTGAATCCATTTGGTTCCGGTCAGTTATGATTAAGCTGATTGCTGGTGGCTCTGGAGTGGCGGGAGCAGGGCTGGCCTCCGTTGGATCAGACCAGCGCATTCCAAACCCGCTTCTTCCTTCAGCACAAGCGTGCCTTTCATTGACAAAGGAAGCCCTAAAGAGGAGACATGTAGATTCCTATTATCTCAAACTGTTAATATTTAACATGCATTAAAGAGCTATCTTTCTGTTCGCCACGTGCAATTAATTTAATCACCGATGCACTGTTAAGCATCTATCAGAAATGTGGATTTTTTTCACGATGTATTAATCTGGTAATGATGTCTTTCCTTTTACCTTTGGATTTAGTATTACTATTTTATGTTACGTGGCGTGCTCTTTATGGGAACTGGGGAGACACTATAGGGGGTGTTGAGAAGAGCCTAATGGCAGTTGAGGTGGGGTGGGGGAAGTTCAGCCTGTTTCTAGTTTGAACACAACGTCCTCCCTCTAGAGCCTGTGCCGCCTGCTCGGCTCCCTCCACCTGACCCAGGTAGCTTGGGAAGCTGGGGTGGTCCATATCCGGGGGTTAGGTTTTGACCTGGAAGAAGAAAATTCTGTTGCCTATGGTGAATCAAGCAAGGACACTGGGGAAAGGAGGTGGCATTTGAGATGTGTATGTAAATAGCCGGGGCCCATTTTGCCACAGTCGTGAGCCTCACCCCCCGCCCCCCCCCAATCACAGGCTCCCCGTGCTTCCCTTTTGAAAAGTCCGTCACATTCACAACTGCCCACTCAGAATCTGTCTTCTCCTATTAAATTCAGGCCACCTGAAGGCCAGAATGTGTCTGCCTTGTTCACCAAAATGAGAATCTACAAAGTGTTAAGATAGTCTTCTGGACTTGAGGATTACAGAGACGAGTCAGGTATGGTTCCTGCCCTCCAGATATCTTATGAAGAAAACAGTCATGTTGTTGTTCAGTTAATAAGTCAAGTCCAGGGACTTCCCTGGTGGTCCAGTAGTTAAGACTCTGTTCCCAATGCGGGAGTCCTGGATTCGATCCCTGGTCAGGGAACTAGATCCCACATGCCGCAACTAAGACCCAGCACAGCCAAATAAATTAATTAATTAAAAAAAAAAAGTCGAGTCCAACTCTCAGTGATCCCATGGGCTGTAGCACACCAGACTCAACTGTCTTCACCATCTCCCAGAGTTTGCTCAAATTCCTGTCCATTGAGTCCGTGATGCTGTCTAAAGGTCTCATCCTCTGTCTCCCCTTTCTCCTCCTGCCTTCACTTTTCACCAATAACAGGTTATTTTCCAGTGAGTTGGCTCTTTGCATCAGGTGGCCAAAGTACTGGAGCTTCAGCTTCAGTATCAGTCCTTCCCATATATATTCCATCGATTTCCTTTAGGACTGACTAGTCTTATCACCTTGCAGCCCAAGGGACTCTCAGGAGTTTTCTCCAACACCACAATTCAGAAGCATCAATTCTTCAGCACCCAGCCTTCCTTACAGTCCAGCTCTGTACATGACTACTGGAAAAACCATAGCTTTGACGGTATGGACCTTTGTCAGCAAAGTGATGTCTCTGCCTTTTAATACACTGTCTAGGCTTGTCAGAGCTTTCTTTCCAAGGAGCAAGCATCTTTTAATTTCATGGTGCAGTCACCACCTGTAGCATTCAGGTAAACAGAAGAATATATTTGGAGGATGTCCCAAGTGAGGTCCATCTCCCATGCAGTAGGAGCAGAGCGGCAGCAGACTTCAGAGCAGAAGTGAGGCTGGCACTAATTCGAAAGGTAACAGGGATTCCTCTGAGCAGATGAGGGGTGTTTGGCACTTTAGTTGGAAAAATGCATAGAAAGTCATGGAGATGTTGGGGGGGCGTGTTTTTCGTCACCTGCAAGAACTCTGGAATGGCCCCAGCTAGGGGTCACCTAGGGGAGAGAAAAGATAAGGAACGGATAGAGAGTTCTGAAGCTCAGAAAGGCAAAATGTCTTACCCATGGTCACACATAAAGCCGGGTCTCCTCATAAACTCAGTGCTCTTTTGGCTGGGTTCTAGTTCACGTGGGCTGCCCATGGTGAGAAAACACGGCGCTGGGGTCAGGATCCTCCCCAGGCAGCCTTGTTTGCCTGCAGCAGCCTTCCAATGAACACATAACTTTCAAGCTCCACATTCTAAGTGCTCAACCAGTAGAAAGGACAGAGGTTTTTAAAAAATTCCTAAGCTGTCATATTGGGGAATGGGACTTTTGCCAAGGAAGAAACATATGATGTAGTTAGAAATGGCTATAGACATCCCCCTTCCCAGCTGAACCGCTGGTCCACAATGATCTAATGGCCTTATTTCATTTTTTTTCCTCCAGTTCATGCCAGGTGTTCTTTTCTTTTTTATCCTGTTCTATCTTCTGTATTCCATTTTATTTTTTATTTCCATCTTCTGCGTCCTATCCTCACTCCAGACCTCTCACTTCCCATCCGTGCATCCTCGCTGGTGAATTTCACTGAGGCTCTTCTACTCCTTGCCTCTGCATTGATACATGCATCCTCTGGAACACATGTTGTATGGTTGTGTGTGCTAAAATTAGGTGGTATTGGACTGCAAATCTCATTCTGCAAGCTCTAGGCATCACTCTGTGATCAAACACATTAATATAATTTCTGTACCAAAATGTATGAATAGTTACACGACGTGGACTATGAAGAGTGTCTTAACTAGCCTCATGTCTGTTCAGGTCAAGTTCTGCTTCCAAAGAAGTTCGTGCCAAAGTTATGAAAAACACTTCATATTTTCAGAGATTTTGGTGCGTAAGAATTGCAGATAAGGGATTGTGGCCATTTTATTCCTCCATTCTGCCTCGAATGGACCCTCTGTTTTGGGCCATTTTATTCCTATTAAGCTATATTTGGAGATGCCAGTGAGGTCTTTGGAAAAAATGAGCAGAAGTGAGGCTGGCACTAATTCGAAAGGTAACAGGGATTCCTCTGAGCAGATGAGGGGTGTTTGGCACTTTAGTTGGAAAATGCATAGAAAGTCATGGAGATGTTGGGGGCGTGTTTTCGTCACCTGCAAGAACTCTGGAATGGCCCCAGCTAGGGGTCACCTAGGGGAGAGAAAAGATAAGGAACGGATAGAGAGTTCTGAAGCTCAGAAAGGCAAAATGTCTTACCCATGGTCACACATAAAGCCGGGTCTCCTCATAAACTCAGTGCTCTTTTGGCTGGGTTCTAGTTCACGTGGGCTGCCCATGGTGAGAAAACACGGCGCTGGGGTCAGGATCCTCCCCAGGCAGCCTTGTTTGCCTGCAGCAGCCTTCCAATGAACACATAACTTTCAAGCTCCACATTCTAAGTGCTCAACCAGTAGAAAGGACAGAGGTTTTTAAAAAATTCCTAAGCTGTCATATTGGGGAATGGGACTTTTGCCAAGGAAGAAACATATGATGTAGTTAGAAATGGCTATAGACATCCCCCTTCCCAGCTGAACCGCTGGTCCACAATGATCTAATGGCCTTATTTCATTTTTTTTCCTCCAGTTCATGCCAGGTGTTCTTTTCTTTTTTATCCTGTTCTATCTTCTGTATTCCATTTTATTTTTTATTTCCATCTTCTGCGTCCTATCCTCACTCCAGACCTCTCACTTCCCATCCGTGCATCCTCGCTGGTGAATTTCACTGAGGCTCTTCTACTCCTTGCCTCTGCATTGATACATGCATCCTCTGGAACACATGTTGTATGGTTGTGTGTGCTAAAATTAGGTGGTATTGGACTGCAAATCTCATTCTGCAAGCTCTAGGCATCACTCTGTGATCAAACACATTAATATAATTTCTGTACCAAAATGTATGAATAGTTACACGACGTGGACTATGAAGAGTGTCTTAACTAGCCTCATGTCTGTTCAGGTCAAGTTCTGCTTCCAAAGAAGTTCGTGCCAAAGTTATGAAAAACACTTCATATTTTCAGAGATTTTGGTGCGTAAGAATTGCAGATAAGGGATTGTGGCCATTTTATTCCTCCATTCTGCCTCGAATGGACCCTCTGCCTTTCCAACTGTGCCAATTCAATCAGCGCTTGGCATATACCCTGAGAAAACCATAATTCAAAAAGACACGTGTACCCAATGTTCATTGCAGTGTTCATTTACAATAGCCAGGACATGGAAGCAGCCTAGATGTCCATCAACAGATGAATGGATAAAGAAGATGCGATACATAGAGACAATGGAATATTTCTCCGCCATAAAAAGGAATGAAATTGGGTCATTTGTGGGGATGCGGATGGTGTTAGAGTCTGTCATTATAGAGTGAATTAAGTCAGAAAGAGAGAAATAAATATTGTATAGTAACGCATATATGTGGAATCTTGAAAAATGGCACAGATGAGCCTGTTTGCAAGGCGGGAACCGAGATGTAGAGAGGGGAGGTGCTGCCAGTAGGTGGGGAGGGAAGAGTGCCACGCATGGGGAGAGTAGCACAGACACACACACACTACCGTGCGTGAAATCGATGGCTGGTGGGCAGCAGCTGTGTCTCAGGGAGCTCAGCTCCGTGCTCTGTGAGGACCTAGTGGGTATGGGGGAAGAGGGGCTCAAGAGGCAGAGGACGTATGGAACGTAGATCTGATTTACTTCATTGTACAGCAGAGGCTCACCTAATATTGTAAACTGACTCTACCCCAGAAGAAAAAAAAAAGGCAAGCCGTCTCCCTGTCTTCCTGTGAACTCTGGGGAGAATGCCTCTGAGGTATTCACCCTGCAGAGGGTGTCCTAGGATCATAGGACCTGTGCATTTTTACTCCCACTAACTACTGCCCTATTTCCCTGCAAAAGTCCCTCCCCAGCAGGACACGAGGGTGAGTTCCTGTTTTCCTAATACCCTCACCATCACTTAATATGATCACCGGACTAATTTTTTGAAATTGGAGGGTAATTGCTTTGCAGTGTCGTGTTGGTTTCTGCCCTGCAACAAGCACGAGTCAGTCATAATTATACATGTGTCTTCTCCCCCTGGAGCCTCCCTCCCCTCTCCCATCGGGCACCCCTCTAGGTCGTCACAGAGGGCTGGGTTCCCTGTGTTATACAGCAGCTTCCCACTAGCTGTCTGTTTTACACAGGATACTGATGGTCAATTTTTTTTTTTTTTCCAGTTTGATGGGTATAAAATGTCATCACAGTCTTGTTCTAATTTGCCTTTCTGTATCAGTGAACATGAGCTTTGTGTGTGTGTTAGTTGTTCTCGTTTCCCCTTTGGAGAAATGTCTGTGCATGTCCTTTCAGTTTCCCATCTTTTTTTCCCCCTTCACTGTATCATTTGTTCTTTGGGGTTTTGACTGCACAATCATGATCTACTCCAAGGTCGCAAGTACATTCATCTTAGGTATTTACTATATTTCTTAGGCTTTATTCCTCACATCTCAGTCTGTAATTCATCCAGTTCGCCTCTTGTATATGCTGTGAGATTATGATTCAACGTTTTCCCAGTGCTGTGAGTCAGTTTCTCTGTTTACCAAATAAGCTGTGTTTTCCCCATCCATCAGTGATGCTGCTTCTCTTAGATACACATGAAGTATAAAATCCTGCAGGGACATGGATTGGAATTACAGTTGAATGTTGAACAGCACAGAGATTAGGTACCAGCCCCCAAATAGTCAGATATTCGAAACAGGCCGCAATGCAGATCTCGTGGCTCTGCCTCTATGGTTTAGGCTATAGAGCAGAGGACGTATGGAACGTAGATCTGATTTACTTCATTGTACAGCAGAGGCTCACCTAATATTGTAAACTGACTCTACCCCAGAAGAAAAAAAAAGGCAAGCCGTCTCCCTGTCTTCCTGTGAACTCTGGGGAGAATGCCTCTGAGGTATTCACCCTGCAGAGGGTGTCCTAGGATCATAGGACCTGTGCATTTTTACTCCCACTAACTACTGCCCTATTTCCCTGCAAAAGTCCCTCCCCAGCAGGACACGAGGGTGAGTTCCTGTTTTCCTAATACCCTCACCATCACTTAATATGATCACCGGACTAATTTTTTGAAATTGGAGGGTAATTGCTTTGCAGTGTCGTGTTGGTTTCTGCCCTGCAACAAGCACGAGTCAGTCATAATTATACATGTGTCTTCTCCCCCTGGAGCCTCCCTCCCCTCTCCCATCGGGCACCCCTCTAGGTCGTCACAGAGGGCTGGGTTCCCTGTGTTATACAGCAGCTTCCCACTAGCTGTCTGTTTTACACAGGATACTGATGGTCAATTTTTTTTTTTTTTCCAGTTTGATGGGTATAAAATGTCATCACAGTCTTGTTCTAATTTGCCTTTCTGTATCAGTGAACATGAGCTTTGTGTGTGTGTTAGTTGTTCTCGTTTCCCCTTTGGAGAAATGTCTGTGCATGTCCTTTCAGTTTCCCATCTTTTTTTCCCCCTTCACTGTATCATTTGTTCTTTGGGGTTTTGACTGCACAATCATGATCTACTCCAAGGTCGCAAGTACATTCATCTTAGGTATTTACTATATTTCTTAGGCTTTATTCCTCACATCTCAGTCTGTAATTCATCCAGTTCGCCTCTTGTATATGCTGTGAGATTATGATTCAACGTTTTCCCAGTGCTGTGAGTCAGTTTCTCTGTTTACCAAATAAGCTGTGTTTTCCCTATCCATCAGTGATGCTGCTTCTCTTAGATACACATGAAGTATAAAATCCTGCAGGGACATGGATTGGAATTACAGTTGAATGTTGAACAGCACAGAGATTAGGGGTACCAGCCCCCCAAATAGTCAGATATTCGCATTTAACATTACAGTTGGCCCTGCAATGCAGATCTCGTGGCTCTGCCTCTATGGTTTCAACCAGCCATGAATCATATGGTACTGAAATATGTAATTATTGAAAAAAAAATCTGTGTGTAAGGGAACCTGCACAGTTCAAACACGTATTGTTCAAGGGTCAACTATATTGGTTTGGGGAGACTCAACATCTTTTATAGCTCACTTAGTCCTCACTAGAACACAGTGAATTAGATCTTATGTCCCTGATTTCCAAAGAAGGAAAAGAAGCTCCAGGAAGCTAAACAAGCCAGTTATTAAGTAATAGAACAAGGACTCAAGTCTAGATCTGTCTGACTTTCTGAGGGTTTTGATTATTATTATGGTACCCTTCTGTCCTTTTGAATGTATATCCTTGATTATTTATTTATGACCAACTAACCCCTCATAACCTGCTTTCCTTTAGCTATAAAAATAACCCAACTTGAGGCTATCAAGCCTATAAATGTTTCTTCCTTCTAGCTTAAACCCACGGGAATCTCTTGGCTGGCTGCCACAGGAACCAAGCGCAATAGCTTGAGATTCTGTCTGACCTCAAGCAGGATCAGGGTCTTGGAGAAGTGGCTGATTTTACAAGTAAAACAAAAATGAATAGACTGTATAAGTAGTCTCCAGTTTCCATTTTAATATCTCTGATGAGTGAAAGGATATCTGATGGTCGAACTTAAAGAGATTGGAAGTTTATAAAGAATCGTTCATTTGGTCTAGAAAAATCATAAAATGTTTATGGTATAAAGGTAAGGAGGAAGTAGTAAGAGCAGTAGTAAATTACATAGCCATAGTTCTTCTTAGTTTTCAGAACATACTAATGCTCTTCATTTCTTTTGGTTCTTTCAATGATCTTGCGAAGCAGGTAAACTGAACTTGCATGTTACAGACAAAGAAAGTGAGGCATGGAGCTTCACCCAAGCTCGTTTGATGGCATGAATTCCCCCACCTCTTCCCATCTAACTGTGTTCATTCTGCTAACAGGACGTTAGCTGACATACCTGAAGAAGAGGCTTGAAAAGTGCCTGCATGTTTCTGAGTGATCTCCTGCTCTTCAGACGTTACCATAAGAAGAATCCAGGCTGGCCAGCTGTCCCATGCAGGAAGGTAAAAGACATGTGGAGCAGAGTTTCCCCAGATAAGATGCCCCAGCCAAGCTCAACCTACAGCAGAGCCTCCTTTGACCTGTCAGTTCACGTATGCTCCTGCTCAGTCCCTCAGGCCTCTCTGACTCTTGCAACCCCATGGACTGCAGCCCACCAGGCTCCTCTGTCCATGGGATTTTCCCAGGCAGGAACACTGGAGAGGGTAGCCGTTTCCTCCTCCAGGGGATCTTCCCAACCCACAGATCAAACTCCCAGCTCCTGCATCTCCTGCATTGGCAGGTGGATTCTTTACCACTGAGCCTACTTGGCTTTAATTAAATACATGTCGCTTAAGTTAAAACATTTAAAATTTTTTTTTTATGTATATCCTTGATTATTTATTTATGACCAACTAACCCCTCATAACCTGCTTTCCTTTAGCTATAAAATAACCCAACTTGAGGCTATCAAGCCTATAAATGTTTCTTCCTTCTAGCTTAAACCCACGGGAATCTCTTGGCTGGCTGCCACAGGAACCAAGCGCAATAGCTTGAGATTCTGTCTGACCTCAAGCAGGATCAGGGTCTTGGAGAAGTGGCTGATTTTACAAGTAAAACAAAAATGAATAGACTGTATAAGTAGTCTCCAGTTTCCATTTTAATATCTCTGATGAGTGAAAGGATATCTGATGGTCGAACTTAAAGAGATTGGAAGTTTATAAAGAATCGTTCATTTGGTCTAGAAAAATCATAAAATGTTTATGGTATAAAGGTAAGGAGGAAGTAGTAAGAGCAGTAGTAAATTACATAGCCATAGTTCTTCTTAGTTTTCAGAACATACTAATGCTCTTCATTTCTTTTGGTTCTTTCAATGATCTTGCGAAGCAGGTAAACTGAACTTGCATGTTACAGACAAAGAAAGTGAGGCATGGAGCTTCACCCAAGCTCGTTTGATGGCATGAATTCCCCCACCTCTTCCCATCTAACTGTGTTCATTCTGCTAACAGGACGTTAGCTGACATACCTGAAGAAGAGGCTTGAAAAGTGCCTGCATGTTTCTGAGTGATCTCCTGCTCTTCAGACGTTACCATAAGAAGAATCCAGGCTGGCCAGCTGTCCCATGCAGGAAGGTAAAAGACATGTGGAGCAGAGTTTCCCCAGATAAGATGCCCCAGCCAAGCTCAACCTACAGCAGAGCCTCCTTTGACCTGTCAGTTCACGTATGCTCCTGCTCAGTCCCTCAGGCCTCTCTGACTCTTTGCAACCCCATGGACTGCAGCCCACCAGGCTCCTCTGTCCATGGGATTCTCCAGGCAGGAATATTGGAGTGGGTTACCGTTTCCTCCTCCAGGGGATCTTCCCAACCCACAGATCAAACTCCCAGCTCCTGCATCTCCTGCATTGGCAGGTGGATTCTTTACCACTGAGCCACTTGGAAGCAGATTCATGAGCTTTAATTAAATACAGTTGTCCGCTTAAGCTGTAGAGTTTGAATGATAGTTTGTTACACAGTGATTAGCTAGCTGATACAACGAGATAAAACAGTAAGTTGTTAAGCTGGAACTAGAATCTAGATCTTCAAACATATGGTTCTAAACACTTTCGAGGATGCTAAGTTGTCTTTCATGCAGAGAGACATTTGTTTAGACTTTAAAAAATACCCCAAGATGGATCCTTTTCTGCTCCGCATTTCAGGGGCCATGTCTTACTAGTTTTACTAGATTCCTCAGAGCCTAGTCCCATCTTGCATATTGTAGGCAATATGTTCATTAAAAAAGATTTAAAAATATGAGGGTCATATCTCTATCCCTTCAGTCTTACGTTTACAGTTTCCAGTTAATAAAAATAAGTCAGAATGGAAGGCATACTGATCAGTGAAAAATCAGCTTCTAAAACCTGGTCCCAGCAGCCACACAAAGAGGACACCGTGGTCCTTTCCCTTTTCAGACATCTGTCCCTATGTGGCATATTTCCTCTCTGAAGAAAGATCAAACCCCATAAAATGCATCATTTATATGCCACTCCCCATTATGAAACAGCATAGAGACCATTAATGAGAAGCAAAGGCTAAAAGAAGAGCCCACGAGTCGGGTTCAGGCAGACTGTGGCGAAAAGGCACAGTCCCGTGGGAATTAACACACAGGAAGAAAGAGCAAACATCGTGCCTCGTTCCCTCCCCCCACTCCCATCCTCACCTCCAGCCCCACTTCCCCCGTTGCCACAACAGCTTGAGGTAGAGAATTTGTAAAACCCACACGGAGAGCTTTTTCCTCTGATTTTTTAATCTCTGAAGTCCAACAGTGGCGATGAAGGTAGCTGTGACATTTGCAATTTTCCATGCACCAGCATGGAATCATTTTCCTTCCTGGTGCTGCTTCCATGGTACGGTAAACCTCCAGCTCTGACAATAATTATAGCCGGAATAAAATGAAGGGAGTAATAGGAACAAAGCGTCGCTGTAATTGCCTTTTCATTATTTGCTAACAGTTAGTTATTCAGTCACAGGGAAAAATTACACAGTAATTGGTTGACAATAGGGAAGCAGTCGCTGAATCCCACAACTATGATATTTTTGCTTGTTGGGCTCTAGACCTTTTATTCATATTTTGATTAAACAGCTGGAGCATTAAACTGACATGCGAATGTATCCTTGGTCAAATTCTGATGCGATTGTTTTCTGCCCCATTCAAAATGTTGAATTTAAACCAGCACCTAGAGTAGAGCTGTAAATAGTCTATTGACTTTCAAATAAATCCCTCCTCTTTACTCAGTTCATCAAGAAGGCACTGAGAGTGTAATAGCACAGTTTTTTGTTTGTTTTTTTTTTTTAACAAATCCGTTTTCAGTTGGGTTTTCAAATGTAAAAAAAAAAAAGAAAAGAAAAGGAATCCTGTGGTGCCTTTCTCCTGCCTTCAGATTTTTCTCGAATTTAACTTTCTGAACTCAGGATATTAATGTGCGTGCTCAGTCGTGTCTGACTCTTGGCGACCCCTTGGACGGTAGCCCACCAGGCTCCTCTCTCTATGGAATCTTCCAGGCGGGAATAATGGAGTGAGTCGCCGTTTCCTATTCCTGGGGATCTTCCTGACCCAGGGATCGAACCCACGTCTACTGCATTGGCAGACGGATTCTTTACCATTGGGACCCCCAGTAGCCCCAAGATCTTTATAGAGTGCTGAAAAACATTCACTCTCACTTGCTCCTACAGGTAGAGAAGCTGAGGTCGGTAAAAGGGACTGAGCTGTTCAGGGTCATCCAGCTCTTTCCTCCTCTAAAGACTAGATACCTGGATGCTGACTGCTTCCTCTAAACTGTCCTCCGGCTCCACATTTGCATGCAGGGGGAGAACTAGAGTGGCAAAACAGGTAAGATCTATGTGTGTATGAGCACGCATCTCCGTATGCACTGCTGTGTATGCATGTACACATGAACACACACACTACACTACATGGCTGCCTTCTGTTGCTGGATATGGGTGGTTGTTTAGGTGGTGTCTGCCGCATATTGACAGTCTTGATGGGTCAGCTTCATAGGTCCTGGCTTTCTTGGCATCCGTCACGTAACCTGAGGCCATGTGTGCCATGAAGTCCTGGGGACTGTTTGGTGATGATCATATAATGAGAAGATCTACTTCTTAGGGTCCAAGCTTAGGAATCTTTCTACTCTAGGTGATACGAATGTTATCTTGGTTAAATACAAGAGCATTGAGTTAGTGGCCGTGTTGCAATTGCAGAAGGAGCTCACAAAGGTGCCTTGTAAAGAATACATCCCTGTTTGGATGGATGTGTGTGCATGTATCTATATAGGAGCTGGTGATAAAAGATGGAAAAACTGCCACAAAATATTCTTTGAAAGATGTAGATTTTCCTGGGTCAGGAGTGGAATGCATTGGATCATATGCATTTGGCCTTGAACCCACTTCAGTATGTAGGTAAGAGAACCTCAAAACTGTGGCTGTAAGGCAGTGGTTATGGAAGGAAAGAGGTGACTAATGGGGGGATTTGGGGACAGAATGGGTCTAAAGCTGTGACTAACACAGAAAGCCAAGACATAAGACTGGTGCTTCACACACATGATCTTATTGAATTCTCATAGCAGAGCTAAGGGGCAAAGTTTCTCATTTGCATTTCACAGATACAGACGAAGTCTTAGACAGATTAATGGATTTGCTCAAGATCACCACGCCGGTGGGAGAGATGGTGAATAAAACCCAGAAACTAGACTGTGACCTTGAAGTCATTGGTGACCTTTAGATACTTGCAAGTAATCGGACCTTACCTAATTTTCCAAGTCAATCCAGAGTCAACATTTTTTGATGCCTACTCTCTAGTGGCTCAGATGGTAAAGACTAGATACCTGGATGCTGACTGCTTCCTCTAAACTGTCCTCCGGCTCCACATTTGCATGCAGGGGGAGAACTAGAGTGGCAAAACAGGTAAGATCTATGTGTGTATGAGCACGCATCTCCGTATGCACTGCTGTGTATGCATGTACACATGAACACACACACTACACTACATGGCTGCCTTCTGTTGCTGGATATGGGTGGTTGTTTAGGTGGTGTCTGCCGCATATTGACAGTCTTGATGGGTCAGCTTCATAGGTCCTGGCTTTCTTGGCATCCGTCACGTAACCTGAGGCCATGTGTGCCATGAAGTCCTGGGGACTGTTTGGTGATGATCATATAATGAGAAGATCTACTTCTTAGGGTCCAAGCTTAGGAATCTTTCTACTCTAGGTGATACGAATGTTATCTTGGTTAAATACAAGAGCATTGAGTTAGTGGCCGTGTTGCAATTGCAGAAGGAGCTCACAAAGGTGCCTTGTAAAGAATACATCCCTGTTTGGATGGATGTGTGTGCATGTATCTATATAGGAGCTGGTGATAAAAGATGGAAAAACTGCCACAAAATATTCTTTGAAAGATGTAGATTTTCCTGGGTCAGGAGTGGAATGCATTGGATCATATGCATTTGGCCTTGAACCCACTTCAGTATGTAGGTAAGAGAACCTCAAAACTGTGGCTGTAAGGCAGTGGTTATGGAAGGAAAGAGGTGACTAATGGGGAGATTTGGGGACAGAATGGGTCTAAAGCTGTGACTAACACAGAAAGCCAAGACATAAGACTGGTGCTTCACACACATGATCTTATTGAATTCTCATAGCAGAGCTAAGGGGCAAAGTTTCTCATTTGCATTTCACAGATACAGACGAAGTCTTAGACAGATTAATGGATTTGCTCAAGATCACCACGCCGGTGGGAGAGATGGTGAATAAAACCCAGAAACTAGACTGTGACCTTGAAGTCATTGGTGACCTTTAGATACTTGCAAGTAATCGGACCTTACCTAATTTTCCAAGTCAATCCAGAGTCAACATTTTTTGATGCCTACTCTCTAGTGGCTCAGATGGTAAAGAATCTGCCTGCAGTGCAGGAGACCCGGGTTCGATTCCTGGGTCAGAAGATCCCCTAGAGAAGGGCATGGCAACCCACTCCAGTATTCTTGCCTGGGAAATCCCATGGACAGAGGAGCCTGGTGGGCTATAGTCCGTGCAGTCACAGTCAGACAGACTGAGCGACTAACACTTTCACTCTAAGTGCACAATGAGGATTCAAAGGTCAATGAAAAGTTTCTCTCCTTGAGATGCTTATTAACCTCTCCTGGTGGAAACCATGAACCAAGGCAGTCCAGCATGGAGGCCACTCCTAGGACCATGGTGACTCAGTTGGAATTGCCCCAGAGACAGACACTGAGCCAGAGATTCAAGTGCAGCTAGTTTATGTGGATGGTAATGCCATGAATCATGGATACAGAGTAAGGAGTGAGACAGAGAAGGGCAGGAAGCCAACACAGGGTTACTGAAGGTTACCGCCAAGGACGCCTGGGCCCTGTTTCCCAAGGGGAACTCTGGGAAGCAGTGGAGAGCATACCTCATTGTTATCCTGACCTGAGGATGAGGGAGCCAGGCTATTTATCCTCAGCATCCTGTGCATCACTGATTAAGGGCTACTTCTGGGGGCATTAACTCTTTGCATTTCCAATTGACTGTGCACCAACCCAGGGTACACCAGCAACCAGAAAGAGCCTTTGATAAAGATTTGCACGTGTTCTCATGGAAGATCCTTATGTATAAACAGATGAGTGCCAGGGTGATGTGTACAGACAGCTGACAGTGTCTGCCACCATGGTGACAGGCAAAGTGTGTCCCAGAGTGGCTGGTATCACTGATCAAGACTTCAGAGGTGAAGGACAGGGCATTCTAGAGCATGGCCCCCATCTGCAAAGGGGCATAACTTGAGACCATCCATTTCTAAAAGACCTGCCAGGCTCTATACCAGAGGCAGAAATTGTCTGAGATGCCAGATTCAGTCCCAATGAAGTCATCTCCTACTCATAACATAAAGCCTGCGTTCTTATCCTGGCGTCCCAGGCTGTTCACAGTCCAGCCTCAGTTCACCTCTTGACAAGTTCAGAGCTGTCTACCCTGGACTTTGATTTCTGCCCATGTGTATTGCTTTGAGACCCTGCCAATCCTTGAGGGTCTCGGCTCCAAACCTACCTCCTACACAGTCTTTCCCAACCGACGTGGGTGGAAGAAGCTTCCTCGGCCCCGACTCTTGGCCTGACACACTGATGCAGCCTCCATCACTTCCAGTGATAAAAGCCATAATCTCTTTTCTGCATTTCTCAAATCCTCAAAGCTCTAGAAACTCAAAGAGTTTTATTTTTGTTATCATTTGTTTGTTTTGCTCTTAAAAAAAAAATCTTACTTGGTAGCAAAATCTGACCCGACCTGACAGGAAGCTATTTCTAGTTCTTATTTGATCTAAATATTCACATATTTCACTACATAAATATTCATGTATCTGGTTAGCAAATACAGCCCTAGATCCTCCTTTGCTTCTCTACATACACCATGTTCCTTTTCTAAACTCCTGTATCTGCATCATAGTTCTTTTGTACAATTTGTATATGTGTGTCATATTTCTTTTCTAAAATGTGAGCAATTATGAATTATAAAACATATCTCCAGCTCACATGAAAATGTGAGCAACTTCTGGGGCATTAACTCTTTGCATTTCCAATTGACTGTGCACCAACCCAGGGTACACCAGCAACCAGAAAGAGCCTTTGATAAAGATTTGCACGTGTTCTCATGGAAGATCCTTATGTATAAACAGATGAGTGCCAGGGTGATGTGTACAGACAGCTGACAGTGTCTGCCACCATGGTGACAGGCAAAGTGTGTCCCAGAGTGGCTGGTATCACTGATCAAGACTTCAGAGGTGAAGGACAGGGCATTCTAGAGCATGGCCCCCATCTGCAAAGGGGCATAACTTGAGACCATCCATTTCTAAAAGACCTGCCAGGCTCTATACCAGAGGCAGAAATTGTCTGAGATGCCAGATTCAGTCCCAATGAAGTCATCTCCTACTCATAACATAAAGCCTGCGTTCTTATCCTGGCGTCCCAGGCTGTTCACAGTCCAGCCTCAGTTCACCTCTTGACAAGTTCAGAGCTGTCTACCCTGGACTTTGATTTCTGCCCATGTGTATTGCTTTGAGACCCTGCCAATCCTTGAGGGTCTCGGCTCCAAACCTACCTCCTACACAGTCTTTCCCAACCGACGTGGGTGGAAGAAGCTTCCTCGGCCCCCGACTCTTGGCCTGACACACTGATGCAGCCTCCATCACTTCCAGTGATAAAAGCCATAATCTCTTTTCTGCATTTCTCAAATCCTCAAAGCTCTAGAAACTCAAAGAGTTTTATTTTTGTTATCATTTGTTTGTTTTGCTCTTAAAAAAAAAATCTTACTTGGTAGCAAAATCTGACCCGACCTGACAGGAAGCTATTTCTAGTTCTTATTTGATCTAAATATTCACATATTTCACTACATAAATATTCATGTATCTGGTTAGCAAATACAGCCCTAGATCCTCCTTTGCTTCTCTACATACACCATGTTCCTTTTCTAAACTCCTGTATCTGCATCATAGTTCTTTTGTACAATTTGTATATGTGTGTCATATTTCTTTTCTAAAATGTGAGCAATTATGAATTATAAAACATATCTCCAGCTCACATGATTCAGGTATGGGCTTCTGAGCCTGTAATGATAATAATAATTAAAAAAAATAATAAATAGCAACTTCCCTGGTGGTTCAGTGGTTAAGACTCCAAACTTCCAATGCAGTGGCCTGAGTTCACTCCCCTTTTCAGGAACCAGGTCCTTCATTCCACAACTAAGACCTGGCACAACCAAAGAAATAATAATCATGTTAATAGGCAGTACTGGAGTCCATTCTGAGTGCTATATACATTTAATAATTTTAATCCTCATAAGGACTTGAGAAGATAAGTTCTAATAATAACCCTATTTTCCTAACTTCCCTTAGGAAACTAAGGTTCAGAGATGTTATGTAACTTGCTCAAGGTCACGTAGCTTGCAGATGCTGGAAGCCAGGGTTTGAACTTAAGGCAGTCTAGCAGAGACAAAGCTGTGACTTCCTACCCTGTACTTCTTCAAGTCTAAAGGCCCAGCCTTGAAATTGGTATGTAGCACCCAGCTCAGACTCACACCATCTGGCTTCTCCATGAATGTTCTCTGAGAGACCCTCTTTCCTTCTGAGTCTGAATTCTGAACTGGGAACTCTTACCTGGGAAGCCCTGTTCTCAGACCACAGCCTCAAGAGGAGCACCCTGTCTGTTGCAGCCCATCCCCAGAGAGGGCACTGTGTGCACCCTGGGTCTGCAGCCCCTCCTCGGGCATTTCCTCTCTGCCCCCAGAGCCTCACCCCTCCCTTTCCCATGTCTTGACACGCTTCTAAGATGTGAGACCATGTAAGTCTGCATCCTGAGAATTATCCCAGGACCTTGCCTAGTGTAGAACCTTAGTGATGTATGGTGGCAAGAATGTATTAGTAAGCGAGGAGTCCAGATTTGGGCTTCTTTGCTAGTGTAGACACGGTCTTGGTTTTTCTGGAGGGGACACTTCTATTGGTCTTTCGTTTATTTACCATCCATCTTTGTTCTTTGGCTTGTGGATCCCACCACAGTTTTCTAAACTCCTGTATCTGCATCATAGTTCTTTTGTACAATTTGTATATGTGTGTCATATTTCTTTTCTAAAATGTGAGCAATTATGAATTATAAAACATATCTCCAGCTCACATGATTCAGGTATGGGCTTCTGAGCCTGTAATGATAATAATAATTAAAAAAAATAATAAATAGCAACTTCCCTGGTGGTTCAGTGGTTAAGACTCCAAACTTCCAATGCAGTGGCCTGAGTTCACTCCCTTGTCAGGGAACCAGGTCCTTCATTCCACAACTAAGACCTGGCACAACCAAAGAAATAATAATCATGTTAATAGGCAGTACTGGAGTCCATTCTGAGTGCTATATACATTTAATAATTTTAATCCTCATAAGGACTTGAGAAGATAAGTTCTAATAATAACCCTATTTTCCTAACTTCCCTTAGGAAACTAAGGTTCAGAGATGTTATGTAACTTGCTCAAGGTCACGTAGCTTGCAGATGCTGGAAGCCAGGGTTTGAACTTAAGGCAGTCTAGCAGAGACAAAGCTGTGACTTCCTACCCTGTACTTCTTCAAGTCTAAAGGCCCAGCCTTGAAATTGGTATGTAGCACCCAGCTCAGACTCACACCATCTGGCTTCTCCATGAATGTTCTCTGAGAGACCCTCTTTCCTTCTGAGTCTGAATTCTGAACTGGGAACTCTTACCTGGGAAGCCCTGTTCTCAGACCACAGCCTCAAGAGGAGCACCCTGTCTGTTGCAGCCCATCCCCAGAGAGGGCACTGTGTGCACCCTGGGTCTGCAGCCCCTCCTCGGGCATTTCCTCTCTGCCCCCAGAGCCTCACCCCTCCCTTTCCCATGTCTTGACACGCTTCTAAGATGTGAGACCATGTAAGTCTGCATCCTGAGAATTATCCCAGGACCTTGCCTAGTGTAGAACCTTAGTGATGTATGGTGGCAAGAATGTATTAGTAAGCGAGGAGTCCAGATTTGGGCTTCTTTGCTAGTGTAGACACGGTCTTGGTTTTTCTGGAGGGGACACTTCTATTGGTCTTTCGTTTATTTACCATCCATCTTTGTTCTTTGGCTTGTGTGGACCTCCCACCACAGTGGCCTCTCTCACCGCAGAGCACCGGCTCTGGGTACATGTGCTCCAGAGTGCCAGCTCTATAGTTGGACACATCAGTCCAGCTGCTTCACGGCACGCAGGATCTTCCCAGGCCAGGGATCGAACCGGCGCCCCTTCAAGGCGGAGTCTTTACCCACTGGACCACCAGGGAAGCCCCTGGTCTTGGTTTTGAAATTACTGTCACACTTGACTCGCCTGAGGGCCCCAATCTGTACCAGATCCATAGTGCCAGGATTTGGACCCCTACAATTGAATCCAGAGTTCATTCTCTTAACAATGATGACAAATTATGCTTATGTGCTTCTGCATCATTTGCCACAAACAGCTACTTAAATGCCTTGTCTCTGTTGATTCTCATAGCAGCCCTAAGAGGAGGTTTCATCACTGTATCCTGTTACTATATGAAGAAGGGCTTCCCAGGTGTCACAAGGGGTAAAGAACCTGCCTGCCAATGCAGGAGGCATAAAAGATGCAGGCTTAATCCCTGGATAAGGAAGATCCCCTGGAGGATGGCATGGCAAATGCCATGCCAGTATTCTTGCTTGGAGCATCCCATGAACAGAGGAACCTGGCAGGCTATAGTCCATAGGGTTGCAAGGAGTCGGACACGACTGAAGCAACTTAGCACAGATGCACGTACTACATAAAGAAACTGAGATGGAGAAAAATGAACTTCCCCAAGGCTTCATACCTAGTATACCCATCAACTGTTGTTGCAATAACTTTGTAACAGACCCCTCCAGATTCAGTGGCTTAAGATAATCATCGTCTATTCTTCTTGCTTACATATCTGTTAGCTGTCTTGATCTCATCTGGGCTCCTACAAGCTTAACTCCAAGCAGCTGTTGGGTTCAGATCTGCTCGTATGCCTTTTATCCTCATTGGACCAGAGGCTAGTTTGGGCATGTTTGTCTCAGAGTGATGGCAGAGACACAGAGGGCAAACTCCATCTCTCAAGCGCTGTTTAAACCTCTGACTGTATCAAAACCATTTCATGTCTCATTGGCCAGTGCATGTCACATGGTCAAGCCCAGTATCCGGGAGGAGGGCAAGCATGTTCCTTCCAAGAACACAGGAACATAGAGGTCCAGAGACACTACCTATTAAACAGTAAAAAACTATTTTAAAAAATTATTTTTGTTTTAAAACCAAGAACTTCTCGGGTGGTCCATTCATTGAGAATCTGCCTCCCAATGCAGGGGACACAGGTTCGATCTCTGGTCCAGGAAGATCCTGCCTGCCACAGGCCAGCTAAACCCATGTGCCACAATTACTGAGCCTGTGTACCACAACTACTGAAGCCCGCGTGCCTAGAGCCCATGCTTTGCAACTAGAGAAGCTGCCACAGTGAGAAGCCCCTCGCACTGGAGAGAGCGGCCCCTGCTTGCAGCAGCTAGGGAAAGCCTATGTGCAGCAACAAAGACCCAGTGCACCCAAAGTAAATAAAGGAATAGATTTTTAAAACCCAATAATCTGGGCTTCCCCTGGTGGTCCAGTGGATAAGGACACCGCCTTGCAGGGCAAGGGGCGCCGGTTCGATCCCTGGCCTGGGAAGATCCCACGTGCCGCGGAGCGGCTGGACTGATGTGTCCAATCACCGAGCCGGAGCTCTGGAGCGCGTGCGCCCAGGGCCGGTGCTCTGCGACAACAGACACCACCGCGATGGGAGGCCCGCAGGAGCCAAAGAACAAAAGACGGATGAAAACAGAGAAATGAAAGACCAATAGAAGTGGCCCGCCCGCTCCCCTCCTTCCCCAACCCGACCCCCACCCAAAAATAAATAAATAAATAAATCTTTAAAAAAAAAACCCAATAATCTAATCTACCATCCCCACTGAAGAGTAGTGTCAGAAGTCCCTCACAGCTTCCAACACTGAAACCGCTTTTTCTTAGCACTGTCTTGAGTATCACCAAGTGCCCAGGGCACAGCTTGGGGGTACATATTAAAAGAAAAACACCTGTGCAGTCTATGGGGCTTTTTGCTTCTGAATTGGAAGGAGTAGGGCTGCTCCTAAAGGTATAGGAGACATGGCGGGAGAGCCTGAACGGTGGAGGGGAGGTGAGTACCTGCTTTGCCAAGCTGACATCCCCCACCCCCACCCCCCCCACATGACCCTGTGATGAGGCTTCCCTCTGGGCCTCAGACCTATCATTAGAGGATTAGCTTTCTCATCACTCTTCTTACACATGTCTCCATGCAGCCTCGGAATGCATCATCAAAGTCCAAAGCAAGGACATTTGAATTCTTTGCCTGGCAGACCTATTTGCTGGTGTTTAAAGAGATTGCTAGAAATTCCTAAATTTTTGGAGCTGTTTGTTTTTTTTTTCCTCACTGGAAGAGAGAGGAAGGAATAGCAAAAGCTCCCAATGGATTAGTTTATTTGTATTTTGCTCAAGCTCCTGACATTTGGAGAAGGCTTGAAGACCTTCCTAATGTTTGCTGTTTTTGATTTGCTTTGTAGGATGTTAGATTAAACCTCAGAATCCTGGAAAATAGACTTGCTATTTTCCTTAGCGGAGGTACAAGATCTGAAACTATTCTCTCAAATGCCAGGGTGGCCAGCCCCAACCCAGAGCTGCTGCTTGTCCCTACCCTCACCATATCAGACATTACCAATAGAGCCCAGTGCTGCTGCCCTCCAAGTCCAAAAATGGCCCCAAACCCTCCCCACACAGCCCTCCAGGCAGCCAGTATGACTTGATCACAGTTGATGCAATTAAGTTCCCATCCTTGCTCTAAAACGTTTCCATGCCGGGCTTCCTTGGTGTCTCAGACCATAAATAATCTGCAATGCAGGAGACCTGGGTTCCATCACTGGGTCAGGAAGATCCCCTGGAGAAAGGAATGGCTACCCACTCCAGTATTCTTGCCTGGAGAATTCCATGGACAGAAGAGCATGGTGGGCTACAGTCCATGGGATTGCAAAAGAGTTGGACACAACTCAGCAACTAACACTTAAATAACTTTATCCAACTCTTCTGTAGAGTTTTGATAAAGATACTGCCTTTTTCTGTTCTACTTGTCATTATGCTACTATTCAGCAAAAATCTTCAGTCTCAGAAGAATCTGAAAAAAAATGGATATATGTATATGTGTAAGGAATCACTTTGCTGTATGCCTGAAACTAACACAGAATTGTAAATCAAGTATGTTCCAATACAAAATAAAAATTAAATTTAAAAAAATTAAATAAAAATAAAGACAAGGCCAAAAAAAAAGTCCTCAGCCTCCAAACTTCTTGTCTTACAGTCAGGTCTTCTGTCATTTGACACTTCCACTCCCCAGGACTAATCTAATGCTCCTCGAATCCCTTCATCACCCCTGTGGTAGGAAATACTCGATTTTGGCTGCCAAGATTCCTAGACCTCCCTTCACCCTGGGTATATGTGCTCTATGTAATTCTCTCCTTTTGAGTATGGGAGAAACTTGTGAATGTGACTAGATTACTAGTCAGTTGATCAGAGTTCATTAAAAAAGGTATCTTAGGTGCCATGCTGTTCTAGGTCGCACGTCATGTATGATTCTTTGCAGCCCTGTGGACTATAGCCTGCTTGGCCTCTCTGTCCATGGGATTCTCCAGGCGAGAATACTGGAGTGGGTTGCCATGCTCTTCACCTAGACTTGCTATTTTCCTTAGCGGAGGTACAAGATCTGAAACTATTCTCTCAAATGCCAGGGTGGCCAGCCCCAACCCAGAGCTGCTGCTTGTCCCTACCCTCACCATATCAGACATTACCAATAGAGCCCAGTGCTGCTGCCCTCCAAGTCCAAAAATGGCCCCAAACCCTCCCCACACAGCCCTCCAGGCAGCCAGTATGACTTGATCACAGTTGATGCAATTAAGTTCCCATCCTTGCTCTAAAACGTTTCCATGCCGGGCTTCCTTGGTGTCTCAGACCATAAATAATCTGCAATGCAGGAGACCTGGGTTCCATCACTGGGTCAGGAAGATCCCCTGGAGAAAGGAATGGCTACCCACTCCAGTATTCTTGCCTGGAGAATTCCATGGACAGAAGAGCCTGGTGGGCTACAGTCCATGGGATTGCAAAGAGTTGGACACAACTCAGCAACTAACACTTAAATAACTTTATCCAACTCTTCTGTAGAGTTTTGATAAAGATACTGCCTTTTTCTGTTCTACTTGTCATTATGCTACTATTCAGCAAAAATCTTCAGTCTCAGAAGAATCTGAAAAAAAATGGATATATGTATATGTGTAAGGAATCACTTTGCTGTATGCCTGAAACTAACACAGAATTGTAAATCAAGTATGTTCCAATACAAAATAAAAATTAAATTTTAAAAAATTAAATAAAAATAAAGACAAGGCCAAAAAAAAAGTCCTCAGCCTCCAAACTTCTTGTCTTACAGTCAGGTCTTCTGTCATTTGACACTTCCACTCCCCAGGACTAATCTAATGCTCCTCGAATCCCTTCATCACCCCTGTGGTAGGAAATACTCGATTTTGGCTGCCAAGATTCCTAGACCTCCCTTCACCCTGGGTATATGTGCTCTATGTAATTCTCTCCTTTTGAGTATGGGAGAAACTTGTGAATGTGACTAGATTACTAGTCAGTTGATCAGAGTTCATTAAAAAAGGTATCTTAGGTGCCATGCTGTTCTAGGTCGCTACGTCATGTATGATTCTTTGCAGCCCTGTGGACTATAGCCTGCTTGGCCTCTCTGTCCATGGGATTCTCCAGGCGAGAATACTGGAGTGGGTTGCCATGCTCTTCACCAGGGAATCTTCCAGATTCAGGGACTGAACTCACATCTCCTGCATTGCAGATGGACTCTTTACTGTTGAGCCACTGGGGAAGCCCTATCCTAGGTGGGCCTGACCTAATTAGGCAAGTCTGTAAAAAAAAAAGCCAGATCCTTCCAGAAGACAGAAAAATTATGCTGGCCTTGAAGAAGCAAACTGCCATAATTGTGAGAGAATCTATGATGGGGCCATCAGGAGAGGATCTGAAGGTGGCCTCTAGAAGCTAGGAGGGACCCGTGCCTAGTCTCTGACAAGAATGCAGTAGTTCAGTCACACAGCAGCATAGAACTGAGCCCTGCCCACAACCACATGAGCGTGGAAGGGGAGCTCCCCAGAGGAGCACCTTGATTGCAGCTCTGGGGGATGCTGAGTGGAGAACCTAGCAAGGCCAAGCCCAGACTTCTGACCCATGGAAGTTCTGGGATGGTAAATGATAGATATTTTAGGCTGCTGGCTGTGTGGTGACTTTTTACATACTCACAGAAAACAGTCATATCCAAAACTTTGATCAGAGTCTTTTCTCACCTCTCTGCTTAAACCTTACCCAAATGTTAATCCTTCTCAAATGGATCCTTACCTCCCTGAAGCCTTTTCTTGGGCACACAAGAGTTGGTTAATAAACACTTATTACATGCATGAGTGTTTTGTGAATTGCAATATGCGTTTGACTAACCTATGCATTTGGCAACTTTTCTAACCTTCCTGTATCATGTTTTGGTTTAAATTATCAAAAATGACTTACTACATGCATGCCATTCCTGTTTCTTCAAGTGGACAACTTCCACTCCAGGACTTCTACCCCAAAAGTTCTTTTGGCTGCCAAGATTCCTAGACCTCCCTTCACCCTGGGTATATGTGCTCTATGTAATTCTCTCCTTTTGAGTATGGGAGAAACTTGTGAATGTGACTAGATTACTAGTCAGTTGATCAGAGTTCATTAAAAAAGGTATCTTAGGTGCCATGCTGTTCTAGGTCGCACGTCATGTATGATTCTTTGCAGCCCTGTGGACTATAGCCTGCTTGGCCTCTCTGTCCATGGGATTCTCCAGGCGAGAATACTGGAGTGGGTTGCCATGCTCTTCACCAGGGAATCTTCCAGATTCAGGGACTGAACTCACATCTCCTGCATTGCAGATGGACTCTTTACTGTTGAGCCACTGGGGAAGCCCTATCCTAGGTGGGCCTGACCTAATTAGGCAAGTCTGTAAAAAAAAAAGCCAGATCCTTCCAGAAGACAGAAAAATTATGCTGGCCTTGAAGAAGCAAACTGCCATAATTGTGAGAGAATCTATGATGGGGCCATCAGGAGAGGATCTGAAGGTGGCCTCTAGAAGCTAGGAGGGACCCGTGCCTAGTCTCTGACAAGAATGCAGTAGTTCAGTCACACAGCAGCATAGAACTGAGCCCTGCCCACAACCACATGAGCGTGGAAGGGGAGCTCCCCAGAGGAGCACCTTGATTGCAGCTCTGGGGGATGCTGAGTGGAGAACCTAGCAAGGCCAAGCCCAGACTTCTGACCCATGGAAGTTCTGGGATGGTAAATGATAGATATTTTAGGCTGCTGGCTGTGTGGTGACTTTTTACATACTCACAGAAAACAGTCATATCCAAAACTTTGATCAGAGTCTTTTCTCACCTCTCTGCTTAAACCTTACCCAAATGTTAATCCTTCTCAAATGGATCCTTACCTCCTCCCTGAAGCCTTTTCTTGGGCACACAAGAGTTGGTTAATAAACACTTATTACATGCATGAGTGTTTTGTGAATTGCAATATGCGTTTGACTAACCTATGCATTTGGCAACTTTTCTAACCTTCCTGTATCATGTTTTGGTGGTATTTAAAAACTTTATGTGACCAAGAAACAAATGAAGACCTCCTCACCCTACATGCTCAAGTATAGTTACTCTCACATTCCTGTCTCTTCTTCAAGTGGAATCAGTGCCGTCTGTTGGGTGCCAGTTCGTGTACTCCGTCCATGCCCTTGAGGAACAGAGTCTAAGGGGTGAGTCCCCAACCCTCCCAGTGCGCCTGGGACTGAAGGGTTTTTCAGGATGTGACACTTTCAGTGGGCACGCTGGGATAGTTGGCCACCCTAAGTGAGGGAGGCGTGAGTCAGAAGGCAAGGACAGTAGAGAGGGATCACTATGCTTTGGGGGCTCAGAGTAGGGAATGGCGATCTTACAAATTGACTCCTGAAGAGTATCTAGGAATCATCTAGAGGAATTGTACTAACTGGAAGTGTGGAAAAAGTGGGTAGTAGTAGATGTAGAAATTGGAAACAGAATGAGCAAAATCTTGGCAGTGAGAGATGGCTTCTTGAGAGAAATATGTGGTATGTGGTGGTTTCTATTCAAAGATTAGGGTCAGTTGACCAAGCCAAACTGTTTGATTGTGTTGCGGGTGGGCAGTGTGAGAGAGAGGGGTGGGGGGGGGCACCTATGGAGAGAGGGAAAGGTAGGGGAGCAGTGAGAGAAAGGAAGGACGTTTCTGGCACAAGGGATGATATGTGCAAAAGCCTGTCTTGGCAGTACTGGGAGCTGGGCAGAGGCTTCGCTGTTGGAGCATGGAGATGAGATGAGGTGCACCAGAAGTGAGGCTCAGGGAGAGGAAGACCCCACGGTGGAGGACTTGTGAGCCTGGCTGAGGCGTGTGGGCCCATCTGGTAGGGTGGTGGTGGGGGAGCCACGGAGCAGCATGAAATAGAAGAGTGATGTGGATTTATTTCTACTTCAGAGGAGTCACTGAAATCTCTGGGTATATGACAGACCTGAGATACTCAAGACAGGCATCAAGGTGTCAACGAAGAGGCTGTTGACCTTACTAGGGAGAGGTGAGCGTGGCCTGAATTGGACAGTGACAGCGGAAACAGAGGGAATAGAAATCTTTCTATGTGCATATCTATCTATATACCTACTCATATTCACACATATACATGCATAAACATACACAGTGATGGAAGACATTTGTATGGACATTTATCTGGGATGTATGTGCATAACTTGTTAGGTTACAAAAATGAAATAGAATCATGCCATACATATTGTACCTTTTTATGCATTTAATAGATCTTGAATCTCTTTGTATAACTGTGCTTATAGATCTCTTCCCTGTGTGTCTTCAGTGATTACCTGTTCTGTATAAGTATTCTGTTATAATGGATTTACCAGAAAGCTGTCCTCAATTAATTGGCAATTCGATGATTTATTTTTACTTATTCTTCTTTTTTCTTTTCCAGTGCTGTAATGAGCATCCTTATATGATATTTTTGAGTACTAATACAAGTCTGTCTGGCTTCCCAGGTGGAACTAGTGCTAATGCAGGAGACATAAGAGACACGGGTTTGATCCCTGGGTCGGGAAGATCCCTTGGAGGAGGGCATGGCAGCCCACTCCAGTGTTCTTGCCTGGAGAATTCCATGGACAGAGGAGCCTGGCAGGCTACAGTCCATAGGGTCACAGAGTTGGACACAACTGAAGCGACTTAGCATGCCCACACACAAGCTGTCCACAAGATAGTAATCTTAGAAGGTACATGACTAGGTCAAAAGGATATAGATATTTTAGCTTTAATAGCTGTTGGCCATTGCTGAGTGAAAAAGTACCAATATGTATTTTCATCAACAGTGTATGAATGTCTATTAGTTTTATAACCATTTAAAAATTAAGAAGAACTTTAATATCCTGATACAGAAATCCATTTAAGATTGAAGGGAGTAGTTACCACATTATGTAAATGACTCTGACTTTGGTCCCTTTGGAATTAGCCTTTAATATGCTATATTTATCTAATGTGAATCTCAGCTGATTCAGAAAAGCATTTTATAATGTACATTTTAAAGTTTGAATTGGGCTTTCACACAGTACTGCATGACTCATATAAATCTTTCTATGTGCATATCTATCTATATACCTACTCATATTCACACATATACATGCATAAACATACACAGTGATGGAAGACATTTGTATGGACATTTATCTGGGATGTATGTGCATAACTTGTTAGGTTACAAAAATGAAATAGAATCATGCCATACATATTGTACCTTTTTATGCATTTAATAGATCTTGAATCTCTTTGTATAACTGTGCTTATAGATCTCTTCCCTGTGTGTCTTCAGTGATTACCTGTTCTGTATAAGTATTCTGTTATAATGGATTTACCAGAAAGCTGTCCTCAATTAATTGGCAATTCGATGATTTATTTTTACTTATTCTTCTTTTTTCTTTTCCAGTGCTGTAATGAGCATCCTTATATGATATTTTTGAGTACTAATACAAGTCTGTCTGGCTTCCCAGGTGGAACTAGTGCTAATGCAGGAGACATAAGAGACACGGGTTTGATCCCTGGGTCGGGAAGATCCCTTGGAGGAGGGCATGGCAGCCCACTCCAGTGTTCTTGCCTGGAGAATTCCATGGACAGAGGAGCCTGGCAGGCTACAGTCCATAGGGTCACAGAGTTGGACACAACTGAAGCGACTTAGCATGCCCACACACAAGCTGTCCACAAGATAGTAATCTTAGAAGGTACATGACTAGGTCAAAAGGATATAGATATTTTAGCTTTAATAGCTGTTGGCCATTGCTGAGTGAAAAAGTACCAATATGTATTTTCATCAACAGTGTATGAATGTCTATTAGTTTTATAACCATTTAAAAATTAAGAAGAACTTTAATATCCTGATACAGAAATCCATTTAAGATTGAAGGGAGTAGTTACCACATTATGTAAATGACTCTGACTTTGGTCCCTTTGGAATTAGCCTTTAATATGCTATATTTATCTAATGTGAATCTCAGCTGATTCAGAAAAGCATTTTATAATGTACATTTTAAAGTTTGAATTGGGCTTTCACACAGTACTGCATGACTCATATAAAATCATATCAATATACTATCTCACCTTACCTTTCAACATCCACACAAAGGTATATTAAAGGTATATCTATCACATGATAAATGAAATGTTTTCTATTAAAGAGTGTCTATCACACTTGGTTCCACTGCAGTGCAAATTTTATGTTATAGTTCTTAGTACATTCTTTCTTGCAGCCAGATCTTTATTAAAGTCAGTCAAAGGCTGTGCTTTTCATGTTATGAATAGTCATCATAATTATCTAATGCAACTACTCCAAAAATCAGATTAGTAATTAGCTGGACCAACTGATTGGTATGACTTCCTGGATGCGGCTCTTTAATGTTGAACATTTACTTTGTGCTTGAAGGATTTGTTTGTGTATTTCCTATGTGTGATGAGAGCTTTTCGATAATTAGCTCCTAAGGGATGTCGTGTTCCAATAGTTAAAGAATAATTACAGCCTTATGAAAAGTGAAATGACTTCGGCTTCCTTTTGTTGTGGTTTAATTGTAGGCAACAAGTCCAAGAGGCTTCTCATTTCAAATTGTGATAGTGAAGATGTAGCTTTCATTAAAGAAAAAAAAAAAAATGTGAATTTGGTAAAATGGCAAATTGGTATAATTTTGAAAACAAACAAGCAAACCACCCTATTAAAACAAGACTTGTGTTATGTCATTAGTTCATAATTTTGATTACAAATTGAACTGTGGCAGAGTGAGGAGTTGGAAGGTTGTTACAACAAAGGAGATGGAACTTGAAAAAGTTCACATCAAAAGGCATCAGCTGGGAGGGGGCGCCATTGTAATGGACTGTTAATTAGTGGCAACCACTAAAATGAAGAATAGAATGACAGATCCATTCTCACAGATTGTGTAGTTTGAAGTTGAAGTGAGAATAAAACACACTAAAAGAATATACTTTTCTTGAGTGTGCTTCTTGTATTTTTGAAAAATTAACTGTTGGGGGAAAATGTCTCAAATCCAACTATAGCAAGATATTTTTCATTCTAAACAAGCATGAGGGGATAAAGGATGCTTGTGTATACAAGAAAATAATATGTTAGCCAGTTATTGGTACAATAATTCTGTGTAACAAACTACCCCCAAAATAACAAGCATTTATACTGCATGACTCATATAAAATCATATCAATATACTATCTCACCTTACCTTTCAACATCCACACAAAGGTATATTAAAGGTATATCTATCACATGATAAATGAAATGTTTTCTATTAAAGAGTGTCTATCACACTTGGTTCCACTGCAGTGCAAATTTTATGTTATAGTTCTTAGTACATTCTTTCTTGCAGCCAGATCTTTATTAAAGTCAGTCAAAGGCTGTGCTTTTCATGTTATGAATAGTCATCATAATTATCTAATGCAACTACTCCAAAAATCAGATTAGTAATTAGCTGGACCAACTGATTGGTATGACTTCCTGGATGCGGCTCTTTAATGTTGAACATTTACTTTGTGCTTGAAGGATTTGTTTGTGTATTTCCTATGTGTGATGAGAGCTTTTCGATAATTAGCTCCTAAGGGATGTCGTGTTCCAATAGTTAAAGAATAATTACAGCCTTATGAAAAGTGAAATGACTTCGGCTTCCTTTTGTTGTGGTTTAATTGTAGGCAACAAGTCCAAGAGGCTTCTCATTTCAAATTGTGATAGTGAAGATGTAGCTTTCATTAAAGAAAAAAAAAAAAATGTGAATTTGGTAAAATGGCAAATTGGTATAATTTTGAAAACAAACAAGCAAACCACCCTATTAAAACAAGACTTGTGTTATGTCATTAGTTCATAATTTTGATTACAAATTGAACTGTGGCAGAGTGAGGAGTTGGAAGGTTGTTACAACAAAGGAGATGGAACTTGAAAAAGTTCACATCAAAAGGCATCAGCTGGGAGGGGGCGCCATTGTAATGGACTGTTAATTAGTGGCAACCACTAAAATGAAGAATAGAATGACAGATCCATTCTCACAGATTGTGTAGTTTGAAGTTGAAGTGAGAATAAAACACACTAAAAGAATATACTTTTCTTGAGTGTGCTTCTTGTATTTTTGAAAAATTAACTGTTGGGGGAAAATGTCTCAAATCCAACTATAGCAAGATATTTTTCATTCTAAACAAGCATGAGGGGATAAAGGATGCTTGTGTATACAAGAAAATAATATGTTAGCCAGTTATTGGTACAATAATTCTGTGTAACAAACTACCCCCAAAATAACAAGCATTTATATGTCACCTGTGGGTCTGTGCATTGGTTGCCATTTTTAAAGATTTTTGTACAAATACTTTATTGATGCCTTTCCTTTTTAAAGACCTTGTATCTGTGACCTTAATTTTTATTTAATATTGGATTATAGCTGATTTACTATGTTGTGTTAGTTTCAGGTGTACAGCAAAGTGATTCTTTTTCAAATTCTTTTCCCAAATAGGTTATTACAGAATATTGAGCAGAGCTCCCTGTGCTATAGTAGGTTCTTGTTGGTTATATATTTTAAATATAGTGGTGTGTATATATCAATCCCAAACTCCCCATTTACCTCTCACCTCCCCATTTATCTCTCACCCTCCACCCCCGCACCTTTCCCATTTGGTAATCATGTTTATTTTCTGAGTCTGTGAATCTGTTTCTGTTTTGTAAAGAAGTATTCCTTTTTTGTATTCCATTAAAAAAAATTTTTTTTTAGAGTCTACATGTAAGCGCTGCCATATTTCTCTTTCTCTGTCTGTTTTACTTCACTTAGTGTGGTCATCTTCTGGCTCATCCATGTTGTTCTTTTTGCATTGGTTGGAACTTGATTGGATTAGATGGGACTTCCGGCTCGTGACTCCAAGAGCCAAGGTCTGACTCAGGAGTCCTCCATATGTCCTCTTTGCACCAATGGCCATCCACAATGTGTTCTTATTATAGAGAAGAGCAGAAGCCCAAGAGCCAGACCAAGATGCACAAGACAGTAACGTTTCTGCCAATGTCATGGCCAAACTTCTGTTTGCCCAAGTAAGCCCAGCCCAAGGTCAGTGGGCTAAGGGCAGCGTGCTCTGTTCAGAATGCAAGAAGCCTGATGGTAATAGATCTGTGCTGAACAATCACTCAGATTATCAGAGTGTTGTGTTGATCAGCACAGTTGATACGATTTCCTCCATCAGTAGGAATTAAGATCTTCCAACATTTTGATCCACACACAGCTTTGATGGCATCAGGCCACGCCTAAATTGGAAAGTATTAAAATATGATGAGACCATTTACTTTGCAGCACTGGTTGTGACAGAATATAGTATACAAAGCCATCCTTCTTGTGCAGTGAGGTTGGGACCACTGGAAACATGAAGTTAACAAGTTAAAGGAGCCCATCTGTCCATCTTGAGAATCCTCCAGGCAGGACCAGGTTAAGTCGCAAGTAGACTTGTTTTGAGAATATTGGAACTTCACTTAAATTTGCATCTACTGGGCCTCCCTGGTGGGTGGTACAGCGAGTAAAGAGTCCACCTTGCAGTGCAGGGGCACTGTATCGATCTCTGGCCCAGGAAGATCCCAAATGCCGTAGAGTGGCTGGACCAGTGTGTCCAACTGTGAGCCAGCGCTCTGGAGCACATGCGCCCAGAGTCGGTGCTCTGCAGTGAGAGAGGCCACTGCAATGGGAGACCCACACAAACCAAAGAATATAGATGGATGAAAATAAATAAAATAAGAAACCAATAAAAGAGGCCAAAATTTTTAAAAAGATACAATTTGCATTTGTTGTTTTTCAGTCACTGAGTCATGTTTGACTCTTTATGACCTTGTGGACTGTAGCACACCAGGCTTCCCTATCCTTCACTGTCTCTCGGAGTTTCCTCAAACTCGTGTCCACTGAGTCGGTGGTGCCATCCGACCATATCATTTTTTTTTTCCTTGTTTTGCCCTTTTTTTCCTTTCTCCCTTTTTTTTGCCTTCAGTCTTTCCCTGCATCAGGGTCTTTCCAGTGAGTTGCACCATGTGTTCTTATTATAGAGAAGAGCAGAAGCCCAAGAGCCAGACCAAGATGCACAAGACAGTAACGTTTCTCAATGTCATGGCCAAACTTCTGTTTGCCCAAGTAAGCCCAGCCCAAGGTCAGTGGGCTAAGGGCAGCGTGCTCTGTTCAGAATGCAAGAAGCCTGATGGTAATAGATCTGTGCTGAACAATCACTCAGATTATCAGAGTGTTGTGTTGATCAGCACAGTTGATACGATTTCCTCCATCAGTAGGAATTAAGATCTTCCAACATTTTGATCCACACACAGCTTTGATGGCATCAGGCCACGCCTAAATTGGAAAGTATTAAAATATGATGAGACCATTTACTTTGCAGCACTGGTTGTGACAGAATATAGTATACAAAGCCATCCTTCTTGTGCAGTGAGGTTGGGACCACTGGAAACATGAAGTTAACAAGTTAAAGGAGCCCATCTGTCCATCTTGAGAATCCTCCAGGCAGGACCAGGTTAAGTCGCAAGTAGACTTGTTTTGAGAATATTGGAACTTCACTTAAATTTGCATCTACTGGGACAACCTGGTGGGTGGTACAGCGAGTAAAGAGTCCACCTTGCAGTGCAGGGGCACTGTATCGATCTCTGGCCCAGGAAGATCCCAAATGCCGTAGAGTGGCTGGACCAGTGTGTCCAACTGTGAGCCAGCGCTCTGGAGCACATGCGCCCAGAGTCGGTGCTCTGCAGTGAGAGAGGCCACTGCAATGGGAGACCCACACAAACCAAAGAATATAGATGGATGAAAATAAATAAAATAAGAAACCAATAAAAGAGGCCAAAATTTTTAAAAAGATACAATTTGCATTTGTTGTTTTTCAGTCACTGAGTCATGTTTGACTCTTTATGACCTTGTGGACTGTAGCACACCAGGCTTCCCTATCCTTCACTGTCTCTCGGAGTTTCCTCAAACTCGTGTCCACTGAGTCGGTGGTGCCATCCGACCATATCATTCTCTGTTGCCTCCTTCTCCTCTTGCCTTCAGTCTTTCCCTGCATCAGGGTCTTTTCCAGTGAGTTGGTTCTTTGCATCAGGCGGTCAAAGTATTGGATTTTCAGCTTCAGCATCAGTCCTTCCAATGAATATTCTGGGTTGATTTCTTTTAGGATTGACTGGTTTGATCTCCTTGCAGTCCAAGGGACTACCTGCTTTGTTTCAAAGCATCCTCTGAGATTGCTTATTTCAGCATACATGAAATAATCCACATAGTTGTGGCAACCTTGTTGAAGCTATGTGTCTTGGCTTGGAAGGAAGAATACAGCCATAGAAGTATTTTGCATGGGTGGCATCTTCCATTCTCGAATCCCCCATCCACTTTCCACTACTTTGAAGCAGATCATGGAAGGATCTGTGTCCCTCCAGCCACTCTGTGTCCCTTCTTCAAACAACTGGAGGAGATTAACAGTGTCTTCTGGTACAGCCTTTTTGTGGTCCATTATGTAGAGAATGATGTCAAGAAGGAAAACTGCTTGCTGGTGAACCTGTTTTTAGAAATTGCAGCAGCCCCTTGGAAATGGTAAAAAAAAAAAAAAGTCCCCCCAGAAGGAAGCTCACCGTCTTGTCTGAGTCCTGCCTGTATCTTCATGGCACTCACCATCTCTTGAATTCTGATGCCTTCTTACTGTAAACACCTGCCACTCTCAACCCAAAACTGTTCTCAGGAGGCTGGAGTAGGCTCCACCCATGCACCAGGCAGGACTGAAATGCTGGAAAAGTTAGTAGCTCCCGGCTGTTCCCGGTGAACAGCCCCCAACCAGGGATGAACAGGAGTTGAGGCTTCAGCATCCCTCCGCTGGGGTAATTATGAAGCATGCTCTTCAGTCTCTCCCAGGATGTGCACCGAGTGGCCCACAGCAGGAACCAGCTTGATGATACACACATGCTTTTTTGGGTGGGGAGGAGTGGGGTGGGGAGGGAGACGGGGCGGGTGGGCCACTTCTATTGGTCTTTCATTTGTCTGTTTTCTTCCATCTTTGTTCTTTGGCCCGTGTGGGCCTCCCATCGCGGTGGCCTCTGTTGTCACAGAGCGCCGGCTCTGGGCGCACGCGCTCCAGAGCTCCGGCTCGGTGACTGGACACATCGGTCTAGCTACTCCACAGCATGTGGAATCTTCCCAGGCCAGGGATTGAACCGGCGCCCCTTGCACTGCAAGGGGATGTCCTTACCCACTGGACCACCAGGGAAGCCCTACACACATCCTTTGATGTCTTCTTTCCATTCCTGGACTCACTTCCCCACTACCCTACAACAGGTGTGTCCTGGAGTCACCTCCAAAACAAGCTACTTGCCTTCCTATTCGCATGTCATGCCAGGGGCTGTTAAGGAGGAAACCCAAGCTAAGACCCTGTACACCTGTAAAGTGGACATCTCATCTGGTTTTGCTGCTTGGTGAATAAAGAAGCTCTGTACATCACCCTAACTTGCTGATTTTTGTTTTCAGAAGATTCCACTAATGTCAAAACAGTCTGTCACATATGCTGACGGGCATCTGGTCAACCACCAGAAAGCATCTCTGTGACATTAGGGTTAGGTTCTGTTCACCATCCTTCCAGGGGGCTCATCAGAAAATGGAAACAGACTGAAGGCTTGCTACAAACTCCTGAGGTTGCCTAGTTTCCAGGGAATCCAGGAGCAAATCTTAATGCACTTGATTGGCCGTTAGGCAGAAGATAAGTGCCTGTTCTCAAAACAATTTGGTAGCATTTAAGTCTGGCATTCTTGGCGTATTTTTAAGAAATCAAATGAATGGGGTAAATCTCTTAATTCAAGGTCATGCCATCCTTGTTACGGAAGCTGTTGCAAAGAAGTTTCTGAACCCTTTAGCTTTCATATCTCTATTCTGGGTGAGGCGGGTGGTGGAGAATTTATCTGCTTCTTCAATTTTAAGATGAAATCTACCATAAAATCTATCATTCCTTTACTAACAGTTCAAGTGGACAAAGGGATACTGCCCACCTCCAATGTGCTCATCAGCTTTTAGAGGGAAAAATTTAACATGTACATCTGGGAATGGAGGGAGTGTGAGGGAGTACCTGGTCAGTGCTCGTGGAGTGACCTCCCAAGTACACTTGATGGTGGCAAATCCTTGTGCGTTTGAGGACTGGTAGGCCTTGATGGACACCTGGAAGGCTCTAGGGGCTTGTGGAAATTTGCTTTCCACAAAAATTTGCTTTTTACTCAGGGAGCCGTAACATTGAAGTACACAACCTTCTGCTGGTGTAGGTATTATCCACAAGGCAGATCCTGGTACTCGGAGCTCTCAGGCCTGAAAACAAGGCGGGGACTGAGGTAAAACATTCCACTCTGTGTCTTGGGGAGCCCTGGTATTTCTCTGACCAGCCTCCCCCATACCTGGCCACAGGAGCAAGAGAGCTTCTGACAGTTGCTCACTGTTCATTCTTGTGCACGGCGTGGTCAGCGCCTGGCCTCCACAGAGGGGATGCGAAATGACATAGGGTGGATGTCCGTCGTGGCCATGCCAAAGACCCATCCACAGGTTGACCCAGTCAATCCACACCAAAGAACCTTCCCGTGGAAATTTATTTTCATGCAGAGTTATAGTTGGACTTTCTGTTGCATTTGTGTAATCTCTGTTTCCTTTCGAAGGAGGATGGAAGTAGTCATTCATTTTTGTCTAGAAAGAAACGTGAAACAGACAAAATTTTGCCAAAAAGTGATCTTATTGATGACTCTATGAAAGGAAATTGACTTCTAGTGAAAAAGACTGGTATGCACAGTTTTGCCTATATATGCATTTTCCTGAGGTTCATGCATTTCCTTAGACTTTTTAATGGCTTTACAAATTCAAAAAAAAAATTTTTTTTTTTAAGTACTTTGGAAACTGAAGGTTGAAAGAATTTTAAGTGAGTTACTCCCCTATGATTATATAGTAAGGTGTTTCGAAAGTTATTAAAAGAAGTTGTTTTTTCTTTTTCTGGAAGATGAACAAGTCCTTCTTGTATTGACCTGTTAATTATCTTAATAATCATCACTACCCTTATACAGTGGAAAAGCACAAAAAGTCCACTGTTCAGTTTAATCACAGATGCTCGCTTAGTACGGATAAATTAAATAACATTTTGTCCTCCACGTCTTGTTAAACTTGCATAAATCTCAATTTCAGTCTATTTCTTTGTAAACAGTGGATGATCTTGTAAGAGTTCTCTCTCCTGCTTAGGCATGATTTATCTTTTCCATCCACAGTGTCTCTCCTCGCCTCCACCCCCCAAAAGTCTTAGCATATTTCCTTTCATTCAGAACCTATATAAATATATGTTTCTTTGTGATGCTAAAGACTAATCTTTGTTTTTTCAAGGTTTTAGGAGGAATACTTACCTTAATCCTCTTAGGTCTGTGTGCCTTGAAGTGATAGCACTGGGCAAGTTTCAGGTTTCAAGGAGCAGTTTCTCCTAGGACTTGGGTTGGGTTGACCTTCCCTGAGATTCCTGCCCTGTCACCCTTGCGGGGAACACTTTAAAAAGATTTGTGGCTCCCATTATTGCTCTGGGCTTGGGTATCTACCAGTGATGCGTTTCACAAAGAGGAAAGAAAAAAAAAAAAGACAGAAAAGAGGAGGAAAGGGGAGGAAGGAGGGGAAAGAGGGAGGGGGTAGAAAGGAAGATTCAAATTACAATTCCTTGTTTCTGCTTTTCTGCTCTTTAAGTGTTTTCCTAAATGCGGCAGTGTTTTCTTTCTTTTCCCTATCTTCTCTCTTTAAATTTTAGAATCTCACTTATTTCGTTGAAATGCTATATTCTCATTATCAGGCTCATACACTGGATAATAAGCTACCGTGTCTCTGATGAGGCATTCAGAGCTGTTTGTAAATCCCAAATGTCTTTGTGTTACTGGTGGGCAAACCAGCCCTCAGTAAGCTGCCTTGAAGATGCTCATCTCCCAGAGCATTTTGTAAGTAGCTGGCACCTGGCACTGTCCAGGAGGTAGTGAGAGGTGTGGTCACTGAGAGAAATTCACAGAGAGCAAGTGTCAAGATTTATTTTCTTTGCTGTAAAAGACTCCCTCTGGCTATTATTTTGGATTTAGTGAAACTCATTTAATACTTAGTAACTGGTCTACCTTCCTATGACCTAAACTATGTCTCTTGAAATATAGTTCACAGGTCTTGACCTACATTATACTTAGGGGAGCAGCTTCAAATGTGAATTCTCGTGCCTCAGATCTGCTGGATTCTTGCGAGTGGAATACAGAAATCTGCCATTATGACTGAAGTCATAAGTTTGAAAACTACATCTTTCATCTTCCCAACCCCGACTTTTCGCTTCTGTGTACCCACTTGGGGTACCCCCTCTAATCCCCCGCACTCTCTCGTAAACGGCAGTGTCTTAACAGATCAGAGGTGCTGTGAGTATGTGTTGATTTTGCCTGTTTGGCATTGATTCACCCCCAACTTCCGGTAACAGTGCTCAGATTTTCCTAAGAGGAGCCACCTATCTCCTACTCTTCATTCCTACGACCAGGTTGGAACCCACATCACAAGTATTGGAGGAGGCATTGATGGCCAATCAGAACATTCTGTCCCTATGACCCTTGGAACACTTTAAAAAGATTTGTGGCTCCCATTATTGCTCTGGGCTTGGGTATCTACCAGTGATGCGTTTCACAAAGAGGAAAGAAAAAAAAAAAAGACAGAAAAGAGGAGGAAAGGGAGGAAGGAGGGAAAGAGGAGGGGTAGAATGGTAGATGCAAATTACAATTCTTTGTTTCTGCTTTTCTGCTCTTTAAGTGTTTTCCTAAATGCGGCAGTGTTTTCTTTCTTTTCCCTATCTTCTCTCTTTAAATTTTAGAATCTCACTTATTTCGTTGAAATGCTATATTCTCATTATCAGGCTCATACACTGGATAATAAGCTACCGTGTCTCTGATGAGGCATTCAGAGCTGTTTGTAAATCCCAAATGTCTTTGTGTTACTGGTGGGCAAACCAGCCCTCAGTAAGCTGCCTTGAAGATGCTCATCTCCCAGAGCATTTTGTAAGTAGCTGGCACCTGGCACTGTCCAGGAGGTAGTGAGAGGTGTGGTCACTGAGAGAAATTCACAGAGAGCAAGTGTCAAGATTTATTTTCTTTGCTGTAAAAGACTCCCTCTGGCTATTATTTTGGATTTAGTGAAACTCATTTAATACTTAGTAACTGGTCTACCTTCCTATGACCTAAACTATGTCTCTTGAAATATAGTTCACAGGTCTTGACCTACATTATACTTAGGGGAGCAGCTTCAAATGTGAATTCTCGTGCCTCAGATCTGCTGGATTCTTGCGAGTGGAATACAGAAATCTGCCATTATGACTGAAGTCATAAGTTTGAAAACTACATCTTTCATCTTCCCAACCCCGACTTTTCGCTTCTGTGTACCCACTTGGGGTACCCTCTCTAATCCCCCGCACTCTCTCGTAAACGGCAGTGTCTTAACAGATCAGAGGTGCTGTGAGTATGTGTTGATTTTGCCTGTTTGGCATTGATTCACCCCCAACTTCCGGTAACAGTGCTCAGATTTTCCTAAGAGGAGCCACCTATCTCCTACTCTTCATTCCTACGACCAGGTTGGAACCCACATCACAAGTATTGGAGTAGGCATGTGACCCAGATCTGGCCAATCAGAACATTCTGTCCCTATGACTCCATCGCTGTTGGAATAGCAAAGAGAAGCTCTCTTTCACAGGGATTATTGACAACCAGAACAACAGAAGGATGGATGTGTTGAAGGTGGGGACGCCATGGGGACAGATTCTGCTTAAAAGTGGTACCAACGCTGGTTCCAAGAGCTGACAAAGGAAAAGGGAAGGAGTCCTGTGGATTCTGTTCAAGTGCCAGAATTCATACGTATCTGCAGACAGACCCCCAAGAGCTTTCAGGTGGCTGAGACAGTATATCCTATTTGTTTCTGCCAGTTTGACTTTGAGTTTCTGATGCTTTCCACAGAAAGAACTTTATTAAAGAAATAAAATGAAAGTCACTGATCTCTTCCGCGTTCAGAACTGATTTTGGTTTTATTTTATTTATTTATATTTTTTAAGATTTATTTATTTGTTTTGGCGGGGGTGGGGAGGGAGGGCGGCAGGCGGGCTACTTCTATAGGTTTTTCATTTATCTATTTTCATCCATCTTTGTTCTTTGGCCCATGTGGGCCTCCCATTGTGGTGGCCTCTGTTGTCGCAGAGCACCTGCTCTGGGCGCATGCGCTCCGGAGTTCCGGCTTGGTAATTGGACACATCGGTCCAGCCGCTTGGCGGCACGTGGGATCTACCCAGGCCAGGGATCAAACCAGCGTCCCTTGTACTGCAAAGCGGTGTCCTTACCCACTGGACCACCAGGGAAGCCCTGATTTTGGTTTTAGATCAAACATGGAGAGTTTGGTGTGGGGCAGGCCTCAGACTCGTGGTTATGCAATAAAAATATCTCTGAAAGTCCAGGGGTATAGTAGCTTTTTATGTAATTTATTTGATTAATTAGTAATTACCCAGTTGCCCTAGGGCTTCCCAAGTGGCGCTAGTGGTGAAGAGCCTGCCTGCCAATGCAGGAGACCCAGGTTCCATCCCTGGGGCAGGAAGTTCCCTTGATGGAGGGCATAGCAACCCACTCTAGTATTCTTGCCTGGATGGAGGAGTCCGGCAGGCTACAGTTTGTAGGGTCGCACAGAGTTGGGCACAACTGAAGCAACTTAGCAGGCACACACAATTAACCTCCGTTCCTTGTATTATTGACCTCAGGATACATCTTCATTTTCCACTTTTGCCATATGTTGATATTTTTCATAAATATCTTCCCAACTACCCACCAATCAGCTCAAACATTTAAGCTCTTTGCAATAGGCACTTCTGTTAAACCAACTGTGGTTGGCCTTAGGTCTTTGGATCTCAATTTACCTCTCCAAAAATGGAGGGATTAGGGTCGGAAATGGTATTGTTGGACTGGATGTTTACTCGGGTTTTTTTTTTTTCTCTCCAGTAATATTAGGATGTTTATTCTGTGCTTCCAAGAACTCTAAGCACTTGATAACCAACAAACTAAAAGTTCCTTGGAAAACATCTCAGTGTTGTGCTGATTTTGTCAAGGTACCTGAAAAAAACGTGCTCTGTGTTCTCTGTATAGGTGTGACTCTTTAGGTAGGAACTTGGTCAAGAATCAGTATGACTTCTCCTGTACACTGGCAGTTTTACTACGGATGCTACCAATTGGTAAGAATATTCTTTTGAAGCGTCCAGCCCGCAAGATAAATTGTATTTTTAGTGTACTCAAAGATTCCCCCCATTTTTTTCATTTCTTCGATGCATGTAATTCTTTTGACTTCAGCCCAATTCTCATCATTTGGCCAATGACCAACTTCCAGATTCCCAGCCATATTCAGAATGTGTTCAGCTAAGACAGATCAAGTCAGACAGTTGTCACAGAAGCATTTAACCCAAGTTGCTTCAACATTTTAACAACACTTGACGTTTGCAGAGGTGTCTTTGAAGTACGGAGCTCCCCAAATATTTAGTGTTAACAGTTTCAGACAGGTGTTTTGCCAAAGACATGTAAAGATGTGTTGAGTGAAGATTATTATTTTGCAGTGAGCTTAACCTCTGGAAAAATATTTATGTCTTAATTGGATGGAATTCCACCTGTCACTTTATCAAACACTCGGCTTATGGTCCATTTTGCTTAGAGTCCAAGAAAAAAATGAAAGTATTTTAGTTGTGAGCATTAACAGGACACATGTTTGGGCTTTGTGGAATCACTGCATTTGTTTGGTGGTAATTATAAGAGAGCACTTTAGGAACTTGAACTGGAGTTTGCAATTAGAACATACAAAATTGGGTCTGGAAAGAAAGCTTAAGAAAGAAGAAGTGTGACAGAAAATATTGCCAGGGTCCTTTTTGAGCAAACCAATATTACAGAACTGAAAAAAATCACTTCATGAAAACTCCAATGGAAGAAGGCAAGCAACACGTTTTCTAGGAGCATCCGTTTATTCTAGGGATCTGTTATCTTAGTACCTGGCACATAATAGGGCCTCAGAAAGAGAGAGCTTCCTGCCTTTCTCTGCCTTGCTTTTTCCTTCTTTCACTTCATCATCCTTCCTTCTACAAGGTTTTTGGTCATTTACAACATGAATTCAACAAGAGCCCTGAAAACAGGAAATAGATCTCGGCTACTTTTGAACTGATCTTTATAGCAGAGAAATCTCCCTCCTTGGTTCAGAGTTCTCCGTGCAGCTGGTGAAGTGATAGCGTATTGACTCCATTATGGAGAAATCTGGTTCACACTTTGATGGGCTAAGAAAGACTGAATGTACCTGTAATGCTCTATATAAGCTCCAGCCATGTATTGGATGAGTGTCGGTTCTGGAAGGGTCTTGGTGAGCTGCATTGTCACCTTAGAGGTGTGAAGGGAGAAGTGGGTCAGAGGTGAGGTATTTCAGGATGGGGACCAATTCCAGATTCCCAGCCATATTCAGAATGTGTTCAGCTAAGACAGATCAAGTCAGACAGTTGTCACAGAAGCATTTAACCCAAGTTGCTTCAACATTTTAACAACACTTGACGTTTGCAGAGGTGTCTTTGAAGTACGGAGCTCCCAAATATTTAGTGTTAACAGTTTCAGACAGGTGTTTTGCCAAAGACATGTAAAGATGTGTTGAGTGAAGATTATTATTTTGCAGTGAGCTTAACCTCTGGAAAAATATTTATGTCTTAATTGGATGGAATTCCACCTGTCACTTTATCAAACACTCGGCTTATGGTCCATTTTGCTTAGAGTCCAAGAAAAAAATGAAAGTATTTTAGTTGTGAGCATTAACAGGACACATGTTTGGGCTTTGTGGAATCACTGCATTTGTTTGGTGGTAATTATAAGAGAGCACTTTAGGAACTTGAACTGGAGTTTGCAATTAGAACATACAAAATTGGGTCTGGAAAGAAAGCTTAAGAAAGAAGAAGTGTGACAGAAAATATTGCCAGGGTCCTTTTTGAGCAAACCAATATTACAGAACTGAAAAAAATCACTTCATGAAAACTCCAATGGAAGAAGGCAAGCAACACGTTTTCTAGGAGCATCCGTTTATTCTAGGGATCTGTTATCTTAGTACCTGGCACATAATAGGGCCTCAGAAAGAGAGAGCTTCCTGCCTTTCTCTGCCTTGCTTTTTCCTTCTTTCACTTCATCATCCTTCCTTCTACAAGGTTTTTGGTCATTTACAACATGAATTCAACAAGAGCCCTGAAAACAGGAAATAGATCTCGGCTACTTTTGAACTGATCTTTATAGCAGAGAAATCTCCCTCCTTGGTTCAGAGTTCTCCGTGCAGCTGGTGAAGTGATAGCGTATTGACTCCATTATGGAGAAATCTGGTTCACACTTTGATGGGCTAAGAAAGACTGAATGTACCTGTAATGCTCTATATAAGCTCCAGCCATGTATTGGATGAGTGTCGGTTCTGGAAGGGTCTTGGTGAGCTGCATTGTCACCTTAGAGGTGTGAAGGGAGAAGTGGGTCAGAGGTGAGGTATTTCGGGATGGGGGACAAGAGATTGTTGGGAGGCACTGCCTGAACTTCTCAGTTTGGATTGTTGTTCAGTCACTAAATCATGTCCCGATGTTGGATGTAAATTCAGAGCGTATGGAAAAGTTCAGCACTTTTTTTTTTCTTGCCTCCTCTCTTCCAGTATGAGCTATTACTTTAAAAGGTTAGAGGTTCTGAAACATGAAAAAGAAACAGAAAAGAAAAGTCTATAAAATGAAGAGAGAAATTGAAAGAAGGTTTTTTCTGCTTCAGGGAGTTAGGGTGAAAATTCCTGTTGGCTTCCAACTTTTATGGACACAGTGGCATTTCAGTGCCCATTGATTTGAGTACATTTGGGGACATTCTCCAAGATGGAACACATTTATTGGCTGGGAAGGTATGAAGCTGCCTGACCAGGTCCCTTCAGTGCATGCAGTGAAATGACTTTGAGTCTTTTTTAACACAGTGAAGAAAATTTGGGTGGGTCACTTTCCACTGCTGTGACCTGCAGGGGATGGGCGGAAGGGTGCTGCCCACGGCTCTCTGGGAGGTGGCCTTTCTCGGGCTCCCTACATGGCAGGCTTTTGTGTGCTCGGAGGAGAGAGAGCTTGGAGCACAGGGACAAGGTGTGGCTGATGAGACCTGATAAACCCCATACAAAAAGCCAACTGTAGTGCTGAAAGGGTCTCCAATGTAGCTCTTTAATTTCCTCGCTTAGAAATGTCTCTCCGCTTTTCATCCCCAGCCCTTATCTTAACTTCTAATCGGAGCAAAGCGGCAGCCTTTCAAATTGAACAGAATAACGAGCCCTGAAAACAGGAAATAGATCTCGCTACTTTTGAACTGCTCTTTATACCAGAGAAATCTCCCTCCTTGGTTCAGAGTTCTCCGTGCAGCTGGTGAAGTGATAGCGTATTGACTCCATTATGGAGAAATCTGGTTCACACTTTGATGGGCTAAGAAAGACTGAATGTACCTGTAATGCTCTATATAAGCTCCAGCCATGTATTGGATGAGTGTCGGTTCTGGAAGGGTCTTGGTGAGCTGCATTGTCACCTTAGAGGTGTGAAGGGAGAAGTGGGTCAGAGGTGAGGTATTTCGGGATGGGGGACAAGAGATTGTTGGGAGGCACTGCCTGAACTTCTCAGTTTGGATTGTTGTTCAGTCACTAAATCATGTCCCGATGTTGGATGTAAATTCAGAGCGTATGGAAAAGTTCAGCACTTTTTTTTTTCTTGCCTCCTCTCTTCCAGTATGAGCTATTACTTTAAAAGGTTAGAGGTTCTGAAACATGAAAAAGAAACAGAAAAGAAAAGTCTATAAAATGAAGAGAGAAATTGAAAGAAGGTTTTTTCTGCTTCAGGGAGTTAGGGTGAAAATTCCTGTTGGCTTCCAACTTTTATGGACACAGTGGCATTTCAGTGCCCATTGATTTGAGTACATTTGGGGACATTCTCCAAGATGGAACACATTTATTGGCTGGGAAGGTATGAAGCTGCCTGACCAGGTCCCTTCAGTGCATGCAGTGAAATGACTTTGAGTCTTTTTTAACACAGTGAAGAAAATTTGGGTGGGTCACTTTCCACTGCTGTGACCTGCAGGGGATGGGCGGAAGGGTGCTGCCCACGGCTCTCTGGGAGGTGGCCTTTCTCGGGCTCCCTACATGGCAGGCTTTTGTGTGCTCGGAGGAGAGAGAGCTTGGAGCACAGGGACAAGGTGTGGCTGATGAGACCTGATAAACCCCATACAAAAAGCCAACTGTAGTGCTGAAAGGGTCTCCAATGTAGCTCTTTAATTTCCTCGCTTAGAAATGTCTCTCCGCTTTTCATCCCCAGCCCTTATCTTAACTTCTAATCGGAGCAAAGCGGCAGCCTTTCAAATTGAACAAATAGGTTCTTCTGGCCGTGACAAGATGTACCTCATTTTCTCAGCCAGCCTTCAGCAAGGTCACACCTTTTTAATTTATTTTCTGTAAGAAAAATCTACTTGCTGGATAGAACAAGGGCCAGATCTCGCTAGAGGTCATTGCTCGAGCTAGTCATAAAGTAGAATGGGATTAGAACCGTTTAATATCCTCGCCCTCACCTTGCTGCCCACCGCCAGCGCGGAGGGAGCCAGTGGGAGCTGGCTGGGCGACAGGGACATTCCGCGTGGATTCTTCTGTCCTCATTTTGTGTCGGGAGTCTTTTCCCTCGTAATTTATTTGTGGTTCGCACATGACTTTTACTCTCCAAAATGTACTTATTGAAACATACTAACGAAAGATCACGGGTTTAACATTTTCTAATATATAAAAAAAGAAGGGACGTGAGAGAGTTTACTTCTAATTTATTTCAACTAATTTGTTTGTTAATGGACCTTGTCCACCATCCCAGCTTTAAACATTGTCCTCAGACATTTTTTTTCCTGGTCACCTAAAAATGGAAGTGAATGATTTTACTCTGAAGTTAAGGCAGTCTTTAAGTTTTAGTGATTGGATATTTATTCATATATCCAACTGATTCATTTTGTTTTGTTCGTGTTAAGTGACTTTGTTTTTCTGCTTGTAACATTAGTTATCATGTACCTTCATATATGCAAATATGTAGAAAAATATCTGGAAGGATATATATTAACCTTCAGTAGTAATTTCTCCTGGAGAGGCACATAGGGATGGAAGGGGAAAGAAGACTCCATATATAAACTCATTACTTGAATCGTTTACAGTAATAGTGCATTTATGTTAAAAAATTGTTTTTTCATAAACAAAAATAAGTGCTTAGAAAACTAAGACCTTGTTACAATAGACAGCAAGTAAATTTGTTGTTGTTGTTTAGTTACTAAGTTGTGTCTGACTCTTTGTGACTGCTTGGACTGTAGCCCACCAGGCTCCACTGTACATGGAATTTTTCCAAGCAAGAATACTGGAGTGGGTTTCCATTTCCTCCTCCAGGGGATCTTTCCGGACCAGGGATCAAACCCACACCTCCTACATTGGCAGGCAGATTCTATATCACGGAGCCACCAGGGAAGTAAATGCCAGTCACCTATACTCTTAAACTCTAGGAAAAAATGTTGATGACATTTTGTTATAGTCCTTCCTACACTTTAATCCTGTGTATTTTTCTGACTCTCTTTCTCCACCTCATTAAATATTCTTTTAAAATAGTGTATTCAGTGCCTGCAGAGTATTCCATCATCTATGCATACCTAATGCATTTAGGCGTTTTAAAACCTGCTTGCTGTTTTCAATTTGTGGCTACTGTTAACAGAATCAATGCAATAAACAGCCTATCGAGACACATTTGGGTGTATCTCAGATCATTTTCTTGAGCTGGAGAAAATTCCTAAAAGTAGAGTTACAAGCAGAGAATATATTCAAGAATACTGGTACATTTTTCCAAATTAAACTCCAGGAACAGAATATTCATTTAAATTACTACCAGCAGCATGTCCATGTCTCTTAGACACTTTTCCTTTTTCCTGACTCTTTGAATTTGATGAGGGAAGTAGGCATTGTTTTCATTTGTACTTTTTGATTATTATTGCTGTTAAACACGTATCATTAGTTTATCAGTTACTGATATTTCTTCTCTTATGACTCAGCTGTTTGGATTCTTTAACCACTCGTTTACTAAGATTTTCATTTTTGCTTACTGATTTTTATACATTTTTTAGAGTTTAAAGATATTGACCATTGATATATATTTTGTTTTCAAATGTAATTTGACATCTATGTTTCAATTTTGATTTTTTTTAAATTATGTTTTTTTCCCATTTTTGTCTTTTGTGGTATTTTCATTTGCATTTATGCTTAGAAATGCCTTTTCTACCCTAAAAGCATACCTATTTCATATCCTACTCAGATACTTATTCTTTCATATTTTTACATTACTCTGTGTTGGTTTAGAATTTATTTTTATCTGATATGAGATAGGAAGCAAACTTTGTTTCTCTAAATAGGAAACTAGCTTTCCTAAAACTGCCAGTTTGCATTCATTTTTCTCAAGAATTTGAAATTCTAAAAATATGAGTCCTATTTCATTGATTTGTCTGTTCTTACATTGATAACATACTGGTTTAATAATTGTAGTTTTAGAGTGTGTTTTCACATTTGTCAGCTTATTATTCATCCTTTTCACAACTCCTTCCATAGTCTTGCCCATTTAATTTGCAGATCAATTTTAAAGGTTTCCTGTTATTTGGTGCTTACCAATAAACAGTACTTAACCAATAAACATTTGTTATTGTGCAAACAAATAATTAGCTTGATCAGAACAGAATTAAACCTCTGATTGTAGTTTCCTTGATGACTCAGTGGTGAAGAATCTGCCTACCAATGAAGGAAACACGGGTTTGATCCCTGAGTTGGGAAGATCCCATGGAGAAGGGCTTGACAACCCATTCCAGAATTACTGCCTAGGAAATCTTATGGGTAGAGGAACCTGGTAAGCTACAGTCCAAGGGTTCACACAGAATCAGACGCATCATAGTAACTAAACAACAACAGACCTCTAATTGGAAAGTGTTGACATCTATGCAGTATTAACTTTCCCATTCATGGACATGGTTTGTCATTTAATTTGTTTAAAACATTGTGTTCCTCATTGATTTTTTTTCCACAAAGGTCTCAAATATTGTGTGGATAGGGAGGGAATAAATGGACTTGAGAGATAGATGTGATTCACAACTCACAGGATTGGCTCAAAGGTAAGTCATAGGAGGTTTGGGAGTAGGTTCTTGGCTTGGATCACAGGAGAATGGATGGTGTCATTCATTAAGATAAGGACCATCAGCGGAGAACCAGGTTTGGGGGAGAAAGATCCACCCTTGAGTTCTGGACATGTGAATTTTGAGATGACTTTGTGACATCATGCAGAGTTAAGTTAGCAGATTGCAGGTTTGGAGCTCTGTGGAAAGAGCTGAGCAAAAAAAAAAAAAGTCTCCCTCAAATTTATGAGTCACCTGCACATGGGTGATAATTAGACAGATGTTACTGAGAAAGTAAGCATGGTGTGATAAGGGAAATATGTATAGAACTGAGCCGTTACAGCTAGGGAGATGTTGAACTTGTAAAGGAGATAGGGAGAAACCAGAGTGGGTGTTAAATCACCAAAGCTAAAACAAGAAAGTCTCAATTATTGGGTTGGCCAAGCAGTCCATTTGGGTCTTTCTGTACCACCTTGTGGAAATCCAGAATGAACTTTTTGGTCAACCAAATATGTCTACAACCAACTGATCTTTGATAAGGAGGTGGGGGGCAAGATTCATTCAGTGGGAAAAGAATAGTCTCTTCAGCAAATGATGCTGAGACAATGGATATTTACCTACTGAAGAATGAAGTTGAACTCTTACTCCATTCCATATAGGAAAATTAACTCAAAATGGATTTGTGAAACATGGAAGTGATGTTTTACTAAAGAAGGAAGAGAAAGAGGGAGAGGCAGAAGGACCTCTACCAACAGAATCATTAAATTTTTAAGAAGTCTGAGAAACTTCTCCCAACGATGTTCACTTCCGTTTTGTTTCTAGGACTTGGTCATGAGACAGATTCTATCTGCAAGGGAGGCTGGAAAATGGATTGATTTGATTAGTTGTTCTGCTGTCTTTTCTCTCAAATTTTCCATGGAGAAGGAGAGAGAGGATAAATGAGGTGGTATCCATCAGTTTATCTTGCTAACTTTACTTTCTTGGGCATTCTTTGGTTTCCATATTTCCATTCATGATTCTCCCACAGCTGTGTGCCACTCTGCATTGAGAATGATCCATCTTTATGATTTCCTTTGTTTATTCATCTAACTAATATCTGTTAAGTCCCAACTGTGTGGCTTCACTTAGAGATACGGCCCTAAACAAAATTAAAAGTTCCTCCTTTCATGGAGTTTCATTTTAGCAAGAGAAAAGATGATAAATAAGAAAACATATATGAAATGAATAATTGCTCAGTGGTCGCAAGTTCTAAGGCAAAGAAAAGACATCAGAGCAGTGGGATGGGAATGAAGCATTAGAGTACAGACTGTTGAAATTTTAGATACGAAAGCCCAAGAAGGTCTCATGGAGTTTTGGAATACAGGCAGAAGGAAGCAAGGGAACGAGTTCCAGGAAGAGCATTCCAAGGAGAGGAGCCTGCAGGTGCAAAGGCCTTGTGGTGCAAGTGTCTGTAGTGTGTCTGAAGAACAGAAAGGAGGTCAGTGTGCTTGAAGCAGAGTGCAGGGAAAGTTGTTTTTTTGGTTTTTCACTAGTTGTCTGTAGTGTGTCTGAAGAACAGAAAGGAGGTCAGTGTGCTTTTGGTTTCAACCAAATATGTCTACAACCAACTGATCTTTGATAAGGAGGTGGGGGGCAAGATTCATTCAGTGGGAAAAGAATAGTCTCTTCAGCAAATGATGCTGAGACAATGGATATTTACCTACTGAAGAATGAAGTTGAACTCTTACTCCATTCCATATAGGAAAATTAACTCAAAATGGATTTGTGAAACATGGAAGTGATGTTTTACTAAAGAAGGAAGAGAAAGAGGGAGAGGCAGAAGGACCTCTACCAACAGAATCATTAAATTTTTAAGAAGTCTGAGAAACTTCTCCCAACGATGTTCACTTCCGTTTTGTTTCTAGGACTTGGTCATGAGACAGATTCTATCTGCAAGGGAGGCTGGAAAATGGATTGATTTGATTAGTTGTTCTGCTGTCTTTTCTCTCAAATTTTCCATGGAGAAGGAGAGAGAGGATAAATGAGGTGGTATCCATCAGTTTATCTTGCTAACTTTACTTTCTTGGGCATTCTTTGGTTTCCATATTTCCATTCATGATTCTCCCACAGCTGTGTGCCACTCTGCATTGAGAATGATCCATCTTTATGATTTCCTTTGTTTATTCATCTAACTAATATCTGTTAAGTCCCAACTGTGTGGCTTCACTTAGAGATACGGCCCTAAACAAAATTAAAAGTTCCTCCTTTCATGGAGTTTCATTTTAGCAAGAGAAAAGATGATAAATAAGAAAACATATATGAAATGAATAATTGCTCAGTGGTCGCAAGTTCTAAGGCAAAGAAAAGACATCAGAGCAGTGGGATGGGAATGAAGCATTAGAGTACAGACTGTTGAAATTTTAGATACGAAAGCCCAAGAAGGTCTCATGGAGTTTTGGAATACAGGCAGAAGGAAGCAAGGGAACGAGTTCCAGGAAGAGCATTCCAAGGAGAGGAGCCTGCAGGTGCAAAGGCCTTGTGGTGCAAGTGTCTGTAGTGTGTCTGAAGAACAGAAAGGAGGTCAGTGTGCTTGAAGCAGAGTGCAGGGAAAGTTGTTACTATTGTTGTTTGGTCACTACGTTATGGCCGATTCTCTGTGACCCCATGAAAGGACTGTAGCTTGCAAGACTTCTCTCTCCATGGGATTCCCGGAGAGGAATACTGGAGTCGGTTGCCATTTCCTTCTCCAGGGGATCTTCCCAGATCAAGGATTGAGCCTGCATCTCCTGCGTTGGCAGGCAGGTTCTTTACTGCTGAGAAAGTAGTGGGAGGTGAATCAGAAGGAAAGCAGGAAGCTGATCACTTGGGCATCAGAGACCCTGCGAGGGACATCAGCTTATTATTTTGCCTTGTTTCCCTATTGGAATTTCTATAAACTGATAGAGCTTTTTAGTTTAATGTTTACTATTATTTTTTATTTAGTCTATTTTGGTTGATTTTTGTTATTTCATTAGTTTTAAGTGTACAACGCCATGATTTCATATTTTGATACATTATACTCCATTTAAATATTTCGCTATTTGGTTTATGATGACCAGCATTGGGTAAATACTTCTGCTTCCATCTTATCATCTGGAATGTCATTAGACTCATACTTTTAACTCTTCTCCAATTACACACACACACACACACACACGTTTGCAAATACTTTATTTTGAGGGTTTTTTAGTAGCCTTGTTACTCACCAGCTGGCTGTGCTGGTCCCTATTTTTATATTCTCAGTTCTTGGTAGAAAGTGAGCAATAGGGCTGCTGTGGTTGACATGAGTGGGTGAGAGGATGCTGATATGTGAGAAACACATTCAATATGAAGGCGATCCTGTACAAAGGGATTTCTACCAGTGGGTGTAAAGATGGGAACCAACCCAGCGGCAGATGGAGTCACTTAGAAGTCGTTAGAGAAGGAATTCCAAGTGCAAGCTGAAACACAAACCTGGATTAAACCTCGCAAACATGAAGGAACTTTCATGAAGTTTGTTTTCCTTTTTTTTTTTTTTTTTCTCTCTCTCCAAATCCCAGCCCCAAACTGCCTGTCTCAGATGAACAGGGAGCAAGTGTAATTAACTGAAGAGAGCCGTAAAAGGAGAATTATGGGATATGGAAAGCATTTAAATATGATTCATGGGTTTAGAGAGATTGCAAACATGTGATAGATGCTCGGAAGAGGCCATCGGAGAGATTGCGCTGAGGGCTCAGCTGAGAAATGACTAAAGCCTGCCCCTGAATCTTGGCAGTTCATATAATTAAAAGACTAAATCTCCATGGGATTCGGGAGGAATACGGGGGAAGGATTAAAAGGGCCTGCATCTCCTGCGTTGGCAGGCAGGTTCTTTACTGCTGAGAAAGTAGTGGGAGGTGAATCAGAAGGAAAGCAGGAAGCTGATCACTTGGGCATCAGAGACCCTGCGAGGGACATCAGCTTATTATTTTGCCTTGTTTCCCTATTGGAATTTCTATAAACTGATAGAGCTTTTTAGTTTAATGTTTACTATTATTTTTTATTTAGTCTATTTTGGTTGATTTTTGTTATTTCATTAGTTTTAAGTGTACAACGCCATGATTTCATATTTTGATACATTATACTCCATTTAAATATTTCGCTATTTGGTTTATGATGACCAGCATTGGGTAAATACTTCTGCTTCCATCTTATCATCTGGAATGTCATTAGACTCATACTTTTAACTCTTCTCCAATTACACACACACACACACACACACGTTTGCAAATACTTTATTTTGAGGGTTTTTTAGTAGCCTTGTTACTCACCAGCTGGCTGTGCTGGTCCCTATTTTTATATTCTCAGTTCTTGGTAGAAAGTGAGCAATAGGGCTGCTGTGGTTGACATGAGTGGGTGAGAGGATGCTGATATGTGAGAAACACATTCAATATGAAGGCGATCCTGTACAAAGGGATTTCTACCAGTGGGTGTAAAGATGGGAACCAACCCAGCGGCAGATGGAGTCACTTAGAAGTCGTTAGAGAAGGAATTCCAAGTGCAAGCTGAAACACAAACCTGGATTAAACCTCGCAAACATGAAGGAACTTTCATGAAGTTTGTTTTCCTTTTTTTTTTTTTTTTCTCTCTCTCCAAATCCCAGCCCCAAACTGCCTGTCTCAGATGAACAGGGAGCAAGTGTAATTAACTGAAGAGAGCCGTAAAAGGAGAATTATGGGATATGGAAAGCATTTAAATATGATTCATGGGTTTAGAGAGATTGCAAACATGTGATAGATGCTCGGAAGAGGCCATCGGAGAGATTGCGCTGAGGGCTCAGCTGAGAAATGACTAAAGCCTGCCCCTGAATCTTGGCAGTTCATATAATTAAAAGACTAAATATTTTATAAAGTTGAAGCAGGGAAGATTTCACCAGCGCCACACTCTGTGCCAGAAGTGATTAAACGCAAACCAAAAAATGCATCCTTGTTCTCCCTGGGTAGCAGGATCTGCCGCTTCCTGCCAGAAGTCTGGACCAGAGGGACGCTGTGCTCACCTGAAGGCTAAGTAGATTCCTAGTGGCAGGAATCTGAAAGTAGGTGGAAACCAGGTCCTTGGCTCCATGCTGCACGGAACCAAGACATGAGCTGGCATTCTACAAGACAAGCACGCACACACACACACACCTAAAGCTTTCATGTCGCTTACTCACTCACCACCCCCAGGATATGAGCAAAAGCCATGCCCGCAATGTGAAAGTGGAAATCATTTAGGCTTCTTAAAGAAAACAGACGACACTATCTTTACGATCTTGGGGTCAGCCAAGATTTGTTAGACAGGATACAGGAAGAATTCACCATGAAACAGAAGATTTGATGAACTGAACTTGAGTCAAAAGGACTCAACATCTTCTCATTGAAAGAAACGGTTGTGAAAATTAAAAGAGCCAGAGAAAATATTCATAGAACAGTTCTTCATATCCATAGTATATAAGGAGCTTCTATGAATCAATAACCAAAATGCAAACAATTCCATTTTTAAATTGGCAAAGCAAAACAGAAACAAACCAAAAAGTGGCCACAAGACTTGAGCTGGAACTTCATAAAGAAGACACAAATAGCTAGTAAGAGAATGAAGAGATACTTAATACTATTACTCATCAATGAAATCCAAATCAGTACCACGCCAGGATACCAGCAGCACTCAGCTCAACCAGAGAAGCATGGCAATCTCTCACCATGGTCATTCTCATCTTCCACCTCCAGCTGGTGGTTGCGTCTTGGCTATCTGTCCCTCTTCATGTCAATGACTCTGATGCAGAGCCTTAACCTAGAATCGTCTCTCCTCAACTCTTCCTTCCACCCTAAAGCATTTAAATATGATTCATGGGTTTAGAGAGATTGCAAACATGTGATAGATGCTCGGAAGAGGCCATCGGAGAGATTGCTGAGGGCTCAGCTGAGAAATGACTAAAGCCTGCCCCTGAATCTTGGCAGTTCATATAATTAAAAGACTAAATATTTTATAAAGTTGAAGCAGGGAAGATTTCACCAGCGCCACACTCTGTGCCAGAAGTGATTAAACGCAAACCAAAAAATGCATCCTTGTTCTCCCTGGGTAGCAGGATCTGCCGTTCCTGCCAGAAGTCTGGACGAGAGGGACGCTGTGCTCACCTGAAGGCTAAGTAGATTCCTAGTGGCAGGAATCTGAAAGTAGGTGGAAACCAGGTCCTTGGCTCCATGCTGCACGGAACCAAGACATGAGCTGGCATTCTACAAGACAAGCACGCACACACACACACACCTAAAGCTTTCATGTCGCTTACTCACTCACCACCCCCAGGATATGAGCAAAAGCCATGCCCGCAATGTGAAAGTGGAAATCATTTAGGCTTCTTAAAGAAAACAGACGACACTATCTTTACGATCTTGGGGTCAGCCAAGATTTGTTAGACAGGATACAGGAAGAATTCACCATGAAACAGAAGATTTGATGAACTGAACTTGAGTCAAAAGGACTCAACATCTTCTCATTGAAAGAAACGGTTGTGAAAATTAAAAGAGCCAGAGAAAATATTCATAGAACAGTTCTTCATATCCATAGTATATAAGGAGCTTCTATGAATCAATAACCAAAATGCAAACAATTCCATTTTTAAATTGGCAAAGCAAAACAGAAACAAACCAAAAAGTGGCCACAAGACTTGAGCTGGAACTTCATAAAGAAGACACAAATAGCTAGTAAGAGAATGAAGAGATACTTAATACTATTACTCATCAATGAAATCCAAATCAGTACCACGCCAGGATACCAGCAGCACTCAGCTCAACCAGAGAAGCATGGCAATCTCTCACCATGGTCATTCTCATCTTCCACCTCCAGCTGGTGGTTGCGTCTTGGCTATCTGTCCCTCTTCATGTCAATGACTCTGATGCAGAGCCTTAACCTAGAATCGTCTCTCCTCAACTCTTCCTTCCACCCTTGGCATAGCTTCCTTACTTATCTCCCTAAGTCTGGCCCCTCTTCTTCCGCTGTACCTCATCCTATTGCAAATATGATCAAGTCCCTCCATGTCCCACATTCTTGGTGAGGTCTCCAAGCTGACAAGTAGGGTACACCCTCCTCTAAGCATCTTTGCCCCTCCAAGGCCTCTACCTCTGGCCTTATCTCAGGAACCTTCTCTCTTCCAGGCACATAACAGACTACCTCTGCAGATTCCCAAGCACACTGGCTCTGTACCCATTTGTTGGTTTTATTCTTGGAGGCTCTCCTGGCCTGTCCCCATCACCCTTAGGGTAAACACCAAACTCCAAGGCGCTTGCATGACCCACCTCTTCAGGTCAGTACTCCCTTGGTCACTGTCTTTATTCCAGCGAGGGTTGGGGGGTGGCTTATGCTCCATCCTGCCCCAGGGACTTTGCACATGTGGGTCCCTTTGCCCAAAATGCTCTGCTCCTTTTTCTGTACATCAGATTAATTCCTACTCTGGCTTCTGCTCTCAGCTCCATCTTGCCCTTCTACCTGGACTATTTCAGCTCTGTCTTACTCTCCCTGGAGCACCATGGGCCTCTCCTTTGCAGGGTGTGTCATAGCTATCATTTTAAGCACACAGGCTGTGTCACGCACATCGTATGGAGGCAGGAGCAGCCAGTTTTCCCATCATTGTACCCAGTGCTGACAGCAGTGCCTGGCTCCAGCAGGGGCTCAGTAGGTACTTGTGGAGGGCTTGGTTGTGTGCTCAGTCTTGGATCAGACTGTCTTTTTTTTTTTTTTAAAGATTTATTTATTTATTTACTTTGGGCGGGGGTCGGGTTTGGGAGGGAGGGGAGTGGGCGGGCCACTTCTATTGGTTTTTCATTTCTCTATTTTCATTCGTCTTTGTTCTTTGGCTCCTGTGGGCCTCCCATCGCGGTGGCATCTGTCGTTGCATAGCACCGGCTCTGGGCGCATGCGCTCCAGAGCTCCGGCTCGGTGATTGGACACATCAGTCCAGCCGCTCCGCGGCACGTGGGATCTTCCCAGGCCAGGGCTCGAACCGGCACCCCTTGCACTACAAGGCGGTGTCCTTACCCACTGGACCACCAGGGGAAGCCCGGATCAGACTGTCTTGATCCAAATTTTGGCTCAGCCGTGTAATCACATATCAGTAAGTTACTTAGCCTCTTGCTGCTGAGCTAGGACTAGCGTGGAGAAAGGTGCCTGGGTGTAACAGGTTAAGTGGAACTCACTCCAGGACCTCCGCTGACCCTGGTGTTGTCACATCAAACTCAGGTCTGCTCATTTGTGTGCAGCAAAAGCCAATCTATGGGCACCAGACTGTGGTGAAGGAAAGTGCAATATTTATCGCAAGTACCAAGCAAGGAGTCAGGGCAGCTAATGCTCAAGAGACCCGAACTCTCTGAAGGGTATCAGCAGAACACTCTTAAAGACGAAGTGAGAGAGTGGAATCGCGGGTCTCATCTCTGATCAGCTCTGGCGTGACCCTCTGGCTGGTTGATGGTGAGGTAGCAGGTGTCTCAGGGGTTAACGTCATCACTCCTTAGGCTCCAGGAGGTCTGGGGATCATCAAGTAGTTCACATCTTCCTTTTGGTGGAGGTTTTAGCATCTGTAAAACAACTCGGGAAATACAGACCAGGTCCTATTATCTAGATACTTCTGGAATGGGGGTTTTAGCCCCACCCAGGGTTTCTCCTTGGGGCCCAGGGTGTGTCATGCTATCATTAAGAAATGTGTCATCTTAAGGGCCAGTTTTCCCATCATTGTACCCAGTGCTGACAGCAGTGCCTGGCTCCAGCAGGGGCTCAGTAGGTACTTGTGGAGGGCTTGGTTGTGTGCTCAGTCTTGGATCAGACTGTCTTTTTTTTTTTTTTTAAAGATTTATTTATTTATTTACTTTGGGTGGGGGGCGGGGTGGGGAGGGAGGTGGGGGGGCGGGCCACTTCTATTGGTTTTTCATTTCTCTATTTTCATTCGTCTTTGTTCTTTGGCTCCTGTGGGCCTCCCATCGCGGTGGCATCTGTCGTTGCATAGCACCGGCTCTGGGCGCATGCGCTCCAGAGCTCCGGCTCGGTGATTGGACACATCAGTCCAGCCGCTCCGCGGCACGTGGGATCTTCCCAGGCCAGGGCTCGAACCGGCACCCCTTGCACTACAAGGCGGTGTCCTTACCCACTGGACCACCAGGGGAAGCCCGGATCAGACTGTCTTGATCCAAATTTTGGCTCAGCCGTGTAATCACATATCAGTAAGTTACTTAGCCTCTTGCTGCTGAGCTAGGACTAGCGTGGAGAAAGGTGCCTGGGTGTAACAGGTTAAGTGGAACTCACTCCAGGACCTCCGCTGACCCTGGTGTTGTCACATCAAACTCAGGTCTGCTCATTTGTGTGCAGCAAAAGCCAATCTATGGGCACCAGACTGTGGTGAAGGAAAGTGCAATATTTATCGCAAGTACCAAGCAAGGAGTCAGGGCAGCTAATGCTCAAGAGACCCGAACTCTCTGAAGGGTATCAGCAGAACACTCTTAAAGACGAAGTGAGAGAGTGGAATCGCGGGTCTCATCTCTGATCAGCTCTGGCGTGACCCTCTGGCTGGTTGATGGTGAGGTAGCAGGTGTCTCAGGGGTTAACGTCATCACTCCTTAGGCTCCAGGAGGTCTGGGGATCATCAAGTAGTTCACATCTTCCTTTTGGTGGAGGTTTTAGCATCTGTAAAACAACTCGGGAAATACAGACCAGGTCCTATTATCTAGATACTTCTAAGAGGAGCTAAGGTGGAGAATATGGGGGAGGGGTCTGTCCCTGGAAGGCCCCATAAGGTCCTGCTCCATTTAACTGATTTTGTCTCTCAGAGTCCTCATCCAGGATAATGGTTGCTTCTGCGTCATAGACTTACAGAGATGAAATGATTTCATGGACGCAAACCACTGGGATAAGTTCCTGGCACAGCATCTTCATCGTATGGCAGGTGGCTCAGGGCTTAGCTCATCCCTCTTCTGGCATCACTTCCTCCTAACTCAGACCCCCTCTCCCTCCCTTGGACCTCCACTGTCACCGTCCTCCTCTGAAAAATGGCACTCATAATGCGTGCATGCCTGCTCAGTCACTTCAGTCACGGCCGACTCTTTGTGACCCCATGAACTGTAGCCCGCCAGGCTCCTCTGTCCATGAGATTCTCCAGGCAAGACTACTGGAGGGAGTTATGCCTTTCTCCAGGGGACCTGCTGGATACAGGGATCAAACCCAAGCCTCCTCTGGCTGCTGCATTGCAGGCAGATCTTCTACGGTTGAGCCACTGTGGAAGCCTGGCACTCATATTAGTTCCAGGGCATGTAGGTCCCATGGCGCTTGTGAACTAGACAAGAGCACTCTGAGGACATCTGAATCTGAGAATCTGCAGTCTTAGCCCGGGTCCCAAGAGGGTGTCCTCCCTGGAAACTGGCTGAATGAATGTCTTATTTGCTGCTCTTGTTCAAGGCTGGGTCTAAGAGTCTCTTGTACTTTGGAGTGCCTGAAAACCTGACTCCTGGTTGTTTTAAATTTCAGGATTTGAAACTGGCAGCAGAGGGGTGAGGGGGAGAGCTACAAATTCAAGCAGCATCTGCACTGGTTTCAGGAAAGCCCAATTTGCTGGCACAATAAGTCTGCAACCCTAGGAAGAGCAGAAACACTCAGAGAAGTAAAACCCCCCAGAGGTGAATATCTTGGCAGTGGGGTTATTGTACTACAGAGAAGTTGTACATCAGTCTACTTAGGTAGCTAACCTTTTTGTTTGTTTGTTCCTTTAGTGACTTGAACTATTTAGGAAAACACTGCACACTTCCAGGCAGTAAACAAGCCTCTTTTCTTGTTTTGGCTTCTTAGCCTGTCCCCCATACCCTGCCATCCCCACCTACCCATCAGGAATACTGAAGGCCCCATTCACTCTGAAGAGTGCGGGGAGAGTGGCTTCTGTCCCTCTGTCCACCAGTTACCCTCACCCACAAATTCTGTGCTGCGAAGCCCTGGCCAGATTTCTCACAGTCCATGAGAGTCGTCATGAGGGGGCTGTGGTCAGGGGGAACGGCTTTCCCAGGCCCAGGAGCATGTGTCCAGACTCGTGCCCCATCAATGGCTCATCATCTTCAGAACCGTAGAACAGTGTGTGTCTTTGTTTCATGGAGGATAAATCCATCAGGAGACCTACCTCTGGGGCTGTTGGTGCGGTGACTCACATCCAAATGCTTTTTTTTTTTTTTTTAAATTTCCAGCCTTGTGGGAAATGCCAAAACTGACATGGGTCTTAACACACAGTCATACTCTGGTTTGTCTCCTAGGCCACTCCTCCACCTCTTTTCTCTCCAACAGGAGAAACTAAGGACGAGAAGGGTCCCAAGGCAATTCTCATCGAACTGAGGGAGCTATTTGGAAAGACTAGAATTTCACGGGTGAACCGGGGTCTGACGCAGCAGGTGGGGTCGCCCTCTCCTCTGCTGCAAACCCCGATTATTCTTGCCTTCTTAATCTGCATCCTTCTAGCTGGTGTCTGCAAAGGGAGAAAGCCAAGCAATCCAGAATATTGTCAGTTACCCAGAGACAACGAGAGTTGAGAACAGTCTAGAATGACACAAAATGGTACATCATACACTGCAGAGGGGCCCACTTCCGGTTAAGTTACAAAGGCTTCTGTTGTGATTATGACTTGATTCAAATCAATACTCAAACGAAGCTTGGAAATAGAGATGGAGAGGCCAGAAGGCAATGCACAGCATGCCACGAGAAACACCTTTCCAATAAATATGCAAGAGTGTCTCCGCCACGGAATCTATCGCTCCCGTGAAGTCAGCATAAATATGTGAAGGGCTTAACAACACTCTCTGCATGTATATTGGCAATTTGTCAGCGTGCTGACGCAGGAATCGAATGCCAAGTGCTTGGTGTTGGGCTGGTGTCATTTGTTCAGAATACCAGTACAGGAAGTTGCTAACTCTGGTTAATTCTTTTGAATTAAAACTACCCACATGTTTTCCTGAATGAGCCACCCAATGATTCAGGGAAATCTCCCCACCTTTCCCCACCCCTCCATGCATGCATCCCAGGGTTGCTCCTTATTCTGTTTCCTTTCCAAAAGCTAGCTTAGTTTGATGAGTATCTTTTGTTTCTTTCATCCAGTCACCCCTCCCTCCAGGGAAACTGTCCATGTCTTAAGCCAGTGGTAGTCTTGGTGGTGTTGACTCCACACTCAGCCTGTGTTTTTTTTTTTTTTTTTGAAGTAAATCATCTCAAATTTTTATTGTCTTCATAACAAATCAAAAATATGGAGCTCAAAACTGGATCACCTGGCCCTTTCTCTTCTTATCACCTCCCAGCTCAAAATGCTTGCGTCTCTTAATAGCCAGCATTCTCTTGGATCTACAGTTGGGCTCAACACATTCAAGCCTCAGCACAATCTTCTTTGTAGTTTTAGCCTTTTTCCGGGAAATCAGCTTTGTCTGCCCACCATAGCCACTCTGCTTCCTGTCATAACGCCGCTTTCCCTGGGCATACAGAGAATCCTTGCCCTTCTTGTACTGTGTCACTTTGTGGGGTTGGTGCTTGCCACACTTCTTACAGAAAGTCCAGCGGGTTTTAGGAACGTTCACCATGTTTGCAAGAGCGCTACCGGCTTGGAAAGAAAGAGTCAGCCTGTGTTTTGATCTGGCCGGTCAGGTAATAACACTCCTCTGGTCCCAGTGATTGGTTTAGAGATTGGCATGTTACTCAATTTGGGCCAATGCAGTCAGGCCTCTTTTGTTTTTTCTTGTTTCTTAAGCAGCTTGGAGAAAAGCTCTCTCTTTCTGCAGGGCTTAAAGTTAGGAAGAGTGAGCATCCCATGACCAACACATAGAGAAAATCTGCCTGAGAGTAAAGCCAACACAAAGGGAGGTGGAATCTACTGAGTCTTAATGACATTGAGTCCCTGGATCAAGCCGTGCCTGCAGGCAGTAATTGTAATTTTTTTTTTTAACTATGAGAATATATTCTGAAATTATTATTTTTTGTTCAGTAGATTGGGTTGTGCTTTCTGTCACAACTGAAAAGCTCTTAACTGATCTGCCCTAAATCCTAGGAAGATGCATGGGAAGAAATGACTATTCATGAGAAGAAATTAACATCACAGGACACGTTAAATGACCTTCTGTTTTTGCATCATAGAAGAGCTGAAACTTGAACTCTAAATTTTTCAGTCCTACTCTGTCCACGTCTGGTATTTTCCATGAGAAAGAGAAACTTGCTTCAAGAAGCAACATTGCCTCAAGTTCCTTTTAGAAGAGGCACACTCCTTGGCTTGATCTATTTCGGTGGTCCATGAGTTTGTGGGTTTTTTTGCAAAGATGGTCCCTGGAGTTGGGGAGAGACTCACTCTCGTTTGCTCTGTGTCGCTGAAATGCCTTGGTGCTCTCAGCCACACAGCAGCTGACTCCCATGCTGGATGTGCCCATCTTTGGAGGAAAATGAGGGTCTGAGTCCCGTGTTAAGGTTATGATCGTAATCATAGCGAATAAACTGCTTTGCTGGTTTGCTGTGTGTACACCTCATGTTTCTGCTCTGAGCTATCAGGTTTCCTATTACTCCAGTGCCACCTCGCCAGCACACGGGGCTCAAAGTGGCGCCACGCAATGAGCGTGAAGGTTGGGTCTTCGGTGTAGGAGCAGATGTAACGCTTGTCCAATAACATGCATGCCCCTTGAGTGTCTCCCGGTGACTTCAGCCTGAAAGGACAGGTTAAGGACCATCACTCTTTGCAGGGAGATATTTCATCTGCTAAATCATTTTCAGTGAAACAATCAAAGCTGCTGTGTACAGCTCCAGAGCACAGGCAGGGAAGAAATGGGGAAGGTGCTAGGGTTGATATGCAATCTTGCTTGGGTTACAGCTACTTGTAAGCAAATGCAGCTCCAGAAATGACTGTGAGGTCCCTGATTTTGATGCAGACGTGGATAGAGGGTTGGGCCGCTGGCAGAACCAGGCCACATTGAGCTCAGCTCCAAAGGATGTGGGTCCTTCCCATGTGCCCACGTGCAGGGCCCACCCTGACTCCTTTTACCGACTGCAGTTTCCCAATTAAGAGCTAAGTCCCAGGGACTTCCCTTGTGGTCTAGTGCTGTGAGTCTTGTGAGTCTAAGTGCACACTGTGCTGAGGAGAGTGTCTGGCATTCTGTAAGTGCTTGTTACCAAACTATGGGTAGGCCTGGAGGGCAGAGTTGTCCGGGGGAGCAACTGGAGAATGATGCCTGCTGCAGTCATCTGTGACTCTGGGAGCTGGTCCTCCTCCTTTGGGCTGCAGATAAGGCCTTGACGCAGCTCTGTTGCCCTGGATCATCTGTCACTTCCTGGAAGATAAGGACCTAGTCTTAGGGTCTTTCGTGCCTGTCACAAGGTAAATACTTAGTACCTATGAGTTACTCACCACATGTTGGTTAGTTGATTGACATTAAAGCCTCCAATCCTCTCCTAGATCTATTAGATCAACATTTTCAAAAGACTTCAGAATGTCTCGTTCTCGGGTAAAACTTTCCAAAGTTTTCTAAAAAACACAGCATTGTGGGGGTCAACCCAAACACACCTGCAGGCTGCATTCAGTGGGCTCCTAGTTTGGAACTTGTGGGCCAGCATCTTGGAGTGGTGCTTGTGGGGGTCTTACCAGTCCAAGGCCCTCAGGGATGCTTAGCACCTGTGTCTCTTTGCGTGGGGTCTTTCTCAGTCCCAAACATTCCCTCAGCTCACACACAAAGACTTCAGTGCCAGGGAGCAGGCCCTTTTTAGAAACAGTTCACATTAACTACTGATGGGAGTGGTGGGTAAATACCCGAGCTCCCTCACCCGTAGGACAGGAAAACTCCAAGACCCGTGTGTGTTCTCTCCTGGTTCTGCATCTCAGGAGGACTGAGCCCTAGTTCTGTTGGCTTTAATAATGATCCTTTATTGGCTGCCTTTCTTCTTTCCCAGGGGAAGGTGCTAGGGTTGATATGCAATCTTGCTTGGGTTACAGCTACTTGTAAGCAAATGCAGCTCCAGAAATGACTGTGAGGTCCCTGATTTTGATGCAGACGTGGATAGAGGGTTGGGCCGCTGGCAGAACCAGGCCACATTGAGCTCAGCTCCAAAGGATGTGGGTCCTTCCCATGTGCCCACGTGCAGGGCCCACCCTGACTCCTTTTACCGACTGCAGTTTCCCAATTAAGAGCTAAGTCCCAGGGACTTCCCTTGTGGTCTAGTGCTGTGAGTCTTGTGAGTCTAAGTGCACACTGTGCTGAGGAGAGTGTCTGGCATTCTGTAAGTGCTTGTTACCAAACTATGGGTAGGCCTGGAGGGCAGAGTTGTCCGGGGGAGCAACTGGAGAATGATGCCTGCTGCAGTCATCTGTGACTCTGGGAGCTGGTCCTCCTCCTTTGGGCTGCAGATAAGGCCTTGACGCAGCTCTGTTGCCCTGGATCATCTGTCACTTCCTGGAAGATAAGGACCTAGTCTTAGGGTCTTTCGTGCCTGTCACAAGGTAAATACTTAGTACCTATGAGTTACTCACCACATGTTGGTTAGTTGATTGACATTAAAGCCTCCAATCCTCTCCTAGATCTATTAGATCAACATTTTCAAAAGACTTCAGAATGTCTCGTTCTCGGGTAAAACTTTCCAAAGTTTTCTAAAAAACACAGCATTGTGGGGGTCAACCCAAACACACCTGCAGGCTGCATTCAGTGGGCTCCTAGTTTGGAACTTGTGGGCCAGCATCTTGGAGTGGTGCTTGTGGGGGTCTTACCAGTCCAAGGCCCTCAGGGATGCTTAGCACCTGTGTCTCTTTGCGTGGGGTCTTTCTCAGTCCCAAACATTCCCTCAGCTCACACACAAAGACTTCAGTGCCAGGGAGCAGGCCCTTTTTAGAAACAGTTCACATTAACTACTGATGGGAGTGGTGGGTAAATACCCGAGCTCCCTCACCCGTAGGACAGGAAAACTCCAAGACCCGTGTGTGTTCTCTCCTGGTTCTGCATCTCTCCAGGAGGACTGAGCCCTAGTTCTGTTGGCTTTAATAATGATCCTTTATTGGCTGCCTTTCTTCTTTCCCATGTCTCACTCCTCTGTTCTACCACCCTCTTTCCTGAGTCCGTTTCCCTACAACTTACACACGTGAATTCTTGCCTCATTGTCTGCTTCCCAGGGAACCCAAACTGGAATAGCCCTCTTGGACACCTGTCACTTGGGAAAGCTGGGCCTTCCTGCCTGCCTACTCCATGTCATTGGCTAGGAATTGCAAAATGAAATGACTTTGCACCTCAGAGGCTTCTTGGGGTGGGGGCACAATAAAATGTCATGGTCGGCCTAAGCTTTTAGAGAATGCTCTCCGAATTTTGGAGGGAGTTGTGGAAGGAGATTCTTCCGATACCCATGCATTCATTTGCATTTAAATTTGAAGTTGAAATTAAGGCTTTTAGAAACTTTTAATTTCTATTTAATTATAAGAATTTCACTGCAGGGCATCGATCTGATTTAAAAGAATAATTAAAATTAAGTATAGCTGCAGTGATTTGTCACAGCGTATGTCTGTCCTTTAGAATGTGAAGCAACAGAAAATTATCTGTGGCTGGAGGTGCTATATATGTTAATTCCCACAAGAATAGAATTTGGTGATAGCGAAGTTCAGATTATGAAGATCGCATTGCAAGTTTGAACATCAGCGTTTAATAAATGCTTTCGTTGTTACCATTACTTCTCTTAATATCCTCAATTAAAGGATTTAAAATAGAACAATAGATAAGCAAGATCAATTAATTTTATAAGATGATTTTCAAAACACAGCATTGTGGGGTACCAAAAGCAGGCTGCATTCAGTGGGCTCCTAGTTTGGAACTTGTGGGCCAGCATCTTGGAGTGGTGCTTGTGGGGGTCTTACCAGTCCAAGGCCCTCAGGGATGCTTAGCACCTGTGTCTCTTTGCGTGGGGTCTTTCTCAGTCCCAAACATTCCCTCAGCTCACACACAAAGACTTCAGTGCCAGGGAGCAGGCCCTTTTTAGAAACAGTTCACATTAACTACTGATGGGAGTGGTGGGTAAATACCCGAGCTCCCTCACCCGTAGGACAGGAAAACTCCAAGACCCGTGTGTGTTCTCTCCTGGTTCTGCATCTCTCCAGGAGGACTGAGCCCTAGTTCTGTTGGCTTTAATAATGATCCTTTATTGGCTGCCTTTCTTCTTTCCCATGTCTCACTCCTCTGTTCTACCACCCTCTTTCCTGAGTCCGTTTCCCTACAACTTACACACGTGAATTCTTGCCTCATTGTCTGCTTCCCAGGGAACCCAAACTGGAATAGCCCTCTTGGACACCTGTCACTTGGGAAAGCTGGGCCTTCCTGCCTGCCTACTCCATGTCATTGGCTAGGAATTGCAAAATGAAATGACTTTGCACCTCAGAGGCTTCTTGGGGTGGGGGCACAATAAAATGTCATGGTCGGCCTAAGCTTTTAGAGAATGCTCTCCGAATTTTGGAGGGAGTTGTGGAAGGAGATTCTTCCGATACCCATGCATTCATTTGCATTTAAATTTGAAGTTGAAATTAAGGCTTTTAGAAACTTTTAATTTCTATTTAATTATAAGAATTTCACTGCAGGGCATCGATCTGATTTAAAAGAATAATTAAAATTAAGTATAGCTGCAGTGATTTGTCACAGCGTATGTCTGTCCTTTAGAATGTGAAGCAACAGAAAATTATCTGTGGCTGGAGGTGCTATATATGTTAATTCCCACAAGAATAGAATTTGGTGATAGCGAAGTTCAGATTATGAAGATCGCATTGCAAGTTTGAACATCAGCGTTTAATAAATGCTTTCGTTGTTACCATTACTTCTCTTAATATCCTCAATTAAAGGATTTAAAATAGAACAATAGATAAGCAAGATCAATTAATTTTATAAGATGATCAAAGGAATGTGGTTCAGCATTGTCAAAGCTGTAAATGTGATAATAGTTTTATCAGACAAGAAAAATAAATCCAAGTGGCTCAAACCGTATTCGTTTATGCTTGGAGGGATTTTATTTGTGATTCACCAAATTCTCTTTTGTAATAGGGAGAGTTTCAGGATCTTGCCCATTAATTTGAGGGAAAAAAAATGATTCCGACGTTCAAATAGATGCTATTCTCTGATGCTTGTATGTCAACCATAATAAGTGATAACAACCATCAAAGTGTCTTGATCCCATAACCTATCGGAAGGGGGCTGCGGGAGGGACTGAGGAACTGCCAATGGCAACAACACTGATCCTCCTGAGGACTCAGAGAAGGGCCTTGATTCAGCTTGTGTGTCTGAGGTCCAGGCTGGAGGCCAAATCCAAGGGACAGAATCAGCCTGTGACTCAGATGAGGGATGTGCCATTGGGAATTTGAGAGCAGCATGATGAAGGGAGGGATCATTTCTGAAAGGCTACGTTTATCTGCAGTGTGTATTGGGGTTAAGAGCGATCTAACTTATACACCTCTGCTTTTCAAAAGGAAATACGTAGTCGCTTCCCTCTCTCCCAAAGCACAGAAACAGTAAAAATAACAGAGAGCAAAGCTGAGTTGTAAGGGATGGTGTGTTAAGATTCCAGTGGCTCAAACTAAGTTTAGGGAAAATGTTTTGCACTTAAAAAAAAATTTTTTTTTTGGTTTGGAGCTTCCTGGCAGTCAAAGCAAAAAGGGAAGCATGGCAAGTAATTGCCTCTTACTCTCTTGTTTAAAGTAGGAAAGAGATGACTTTTAATTTCTAAGAGGATTTTTTAAACAAGAGTAAGAAAGTGAACCTAAGCACTGATTATGAAAAAGAAAAAAAGGCAAGGAAAGAGATATCTTAATTTCTAAGAGGATTTTTCTTAAACAAGAGTAAGAAAGTGAACATGGGCATTGATTGTAGAAAAAAAAAAAAAGGCAAGGAATAGTATCAGGAACACAAAAATAGCCCCTCTGTAAATTACTCTGGTTCATTTGGACCAGAAGGCTTTTGTCTGGGTGAGAGCATGTTATCTAGTTGTAAGAAGGTTCACAGATAATATAAGTTGGTGTTGTGACTGATGACCGGTCAGCATGCAGTTGGCTGCAGTGGAGTTGAATGATCAGATATTGATTTCATAACTTTGAGGGGCAGTTCAGTCACACCAAGACCCAGGGTTGTAGGCAGGGGACAACACTGGGACCAGCAAGTGGCTTTCTGGCCGTCAGCTTGCGGCAGGAACTGTGGCTGGCTTTCCCCACCCCTGCAAAGCTAAAGCTCGGTTGTGAAGTGGCTCGTGGGCTGCTGCCTGCCCTGCATTAGCACAGCTCTTTGGGGCTTACTGGAAGGACGTTGGCATGCTTGCTGATTGAGCACACCATGATGTTCTCTTCTTTCTCCGTGGAAATTGTCTCAGGGCTAATCTCCTATGGTTCTCATGTGTAAGGGCAGGAAGGGGCAGCACACTGCCAGGGACCAGCTCCCACTGGAAAATCAGCAGGGAGAAAGCTCCTGGACTCGGCTGTTATTTGAAATTCCTGGAGGGTAGCTACGCCAAGGAATGTCCTGGCTGCTGGTGATCCCTTTTCCAAGTGTCAAGGTACTTCAGATAGCATTCCTGCAGCAGTGTGTCATTTCCTACCTTGTTATGCCCCCAGAGTTGGGTTTGGGAGACAGATTTGGGTCCAAATCCCATGCTGCTACTTACTGGGAGTAGAGATCCTGGATAGGTGATCTGACTTTGTGGAGTTTATTTTTTTCCTCTGAAAAACAAACCTCTTCTGAGTTAATTCATGTAAAGCATCACGATTCATCCTTGGGCATAGATGGTCCTCCAGTCATAGTTCCGTGTTTAAATATGTGACAGCCTTTACATTCTAGATGCTGAGAGTACAGAGAGACTACAACACAATCCTTTGAAGAATTCCAGGTCTGCAGGGGAAACACAGAGACCCTGAGATACGTGCCAGCCATGAAGCCTGCGTGGATGGTGCTAGAGAAGGAGGAAGTCTAGGTGGGCGGTTTGTACGTGGAAGGATAGTGTTGACCCAAAGGCTGTGGCTAAAAGCAGGAGAGACCTAGGATGTGAGCCATGACTAGAGGTACTTACTTATATTTTAGTTGCCTCATCTGTTTAAAAAAAAAAAAAAAAAAAGAGGCTCATCTGCAGGTCCCTTATGTTCCTTGGTAGCCATATGGAGGCTGGCCTTCAGGATACACTTTGAAAACATTACGGGGCTCAGGGAGATTTGAATGTTGGACAGCGTACCTGGTTTCCACCCAGAGTTCAACCGGGCAGCCTTCTGCGAGAGCCAGTGCTTTTCCATTAGCTAATCCCTGGTACCCAAACAACACAGAGAGGGGAAACAGAGTACCTAATGCACCCCTGTAAAGTGCTTATTAAGCTTGCCTTATGATCCTGTTTACAAGGTGGCTGGGATGCCATTCCTATGAAGGATCCCATCCAGCCTGGTGGCTGTGATTTAGTTCGGAGAGGGCATGGGCAGAGGTGCCCCGGGCTGTCTCGAGGGCCACATACCCTGAGTCAGGTCACTCAGCCAGTCTGGTGTGCGCTTCAGCTTCAGCCCTGAACGTCATCAGCAGTGTAATTCCATTTATGCTATTACAAAATTAAATCGAGACTTGAGACTTGGATTGTGCTTTTTAAAAGATTATGTGACCATATGTACCTTGAACGAGGGCCAGCTTTGAAAAGAGTGGTCTTTGCACAGTTCTTTTCTATTAGGTTAGGACTTCGTTATTTCTTGTTCCTTTTTTTTTCTCCCATAAATTTGAATCGAGTCCATTGGTTTGGGAGACAGATTTGGGTCCAAATCCCATGCTGCTACTTACTGGGAGTAGAGATCCTGGAATTCTGACTTTGTGGAGTTTATTTTTCCTCTGAAAAACAAACCTCTTCTGAGTTAATTCATGTAAAGCATCACGATTCATCCTTGGGCATAGATGGTCCTCCAGTCATAGTTCCGTGTTTAAATATGTGACAGCCTTTACATTCTAGATGCTGAGAGTACAGAGAGACTACAACACAATCCTTTGAAGAATTCCAGGTCTGCAGGGGAAACACAGAGACCCTGAGATACGTGCCAGCCATGAAGCCTGCGTGGACGGTGCTAGAGAAGGAGGAAGTCTAGGTGGGCGGTTTGTACGTGGAAGGATAGTGTTGACCCAAAGGCTGTGGCTAAAAGCAGAAGAGACCTAGGATGTGAGCCATGACTAGAGGTACTTACTTATATTTTAGTTGCCTCATCTGTTTAAAAAAAAAAAAAAAAAAGAGGCTCATCTGCAGGTCCCTTATGTTCCTTGGTAGCCATATGGAGGCTGGCCTTCAGGATACACTTTGAAAACATTACGGGGCTCAGGGAGATTTGAATGTTGGACAGCGTACCTGGTTTCCACCCAGAGTTCAACCGGGCAGCCTTCTGCGAGAGCCAGTGCTTTTCCATTAGCTAATCCCTGGTACCCAAACAACACAGAGAGGGGAAACAGAGTACCTAATGCACCCCTGTAAAGTGCTTATTAAGCTTGCCTTATGATCCTGTTTACAAGGTGGCTGGGATGCCATTCCTATGAAGGATCCCATCCAGCCTGGTGGCTGTGATTTAGTTCGGAGAGGGCATGGGCAGAGGTGCCCCGGGCTGTCTCGAGGGCCACATACCCTGAGTCAGGTCACTCAGCCAGTCTGGTGTGCGCTTCAGCTTCAGCCCTGAACGTCATCAGCAGTGTAATTCCATTTATGCTATTACAAAATTAAATCGAGACTTGAGACTTGGATTGTGCTTTTTAAAAGATTATGTGACCATATGTACCTTGAACGAGGGCCAGCTTTGAAAAGAGTGGTCTTTGCACAGTTCTTTTCTATTAGGTTAGGACTTCGTTATTTCTTGTTCCTTTTTTTTTCTCCCATAAATTTGAATCGAGTCCAGTTGGTAGTTAATACATTGATATGATTAGAGCTTAAAATATTTTCATTTTAAGATATGCTTTCAATATGGTTTAAAACAGAAATAAAATCTTGTGGAATCTTGTGGATGGAGCATGGAACATCAGTGTTCCCACACTCCGGGAACAACATGAGCTAACGTTTCAAATGGCTTTTTATCAAATCAGGTTTTAAACCAAAAGTTTTAGAGTCAATACTGAGTAATTTAATTAGCCAATGGTACACTTAATTCTTAAAGTAAGTCAACTTAAGGAAAACAAAATCTTATTTTTAGCATAAAGCTACCATTTTTGGGGAAATCATATAATATTTAGGGGAATTCATCTGCTCTACTAGGGAACTCAATTCAGATATATAAATTAAGCCAGCAGAGATTTTTTTTATTAGCAATTAGTTTTATTGATAAACAAAAAAATACTAATAGCTTTAAATGAAACCCAGCCAGTATTTTAAAGCACATTCATAGCTGGAAAAATCAATAGGAAAAATAATAGGAAAAATAACTGTAGTTGAGGTCTAAAGAGAATGTGACCAATTTTAATGTTTCTTAATCAGTCTAAACCGTTCCTTGTAAAATCTGGACTGGTTTATGCATATGCAACAGCTCTCATTAAGATGCATTAGAAAATGCAAGTGCCATTAGATAATGAAGCTGACCAGAGGTATTTTCTAGTGCTTCAGTTAATACCCTGGCGGTTAAACTGTAATGACCAAACTCAATCGGCATCAACTTCAGATGTGAATTGTACTTGAGGACCTTAGAGTCATGTTTTAGTGGATTGGTTTTGAAACACAAAAGCACTAAATTAAAATAATTGTTTTGTCTGAAAGTTTTTCCTGTTCCCAGTGATCTCCAAAATGGGTGCTCCCTCAACCTCAGACATTAAAACAGAGCATGGCAGCATATTTGCATCTTCCATCCTTGTCCGTCGCATTCATACCCAATAAATGAACTGAGCTAAGTTAAAATACATTGATATTAAAAGTTAGAGACTTCGTTATTTCTTGTTCCTTTTTTTTTCTCCCATAAATTTGAATCGAGTCCAGTTGGTAGTTAATACATTGATATGATTAGAGCTTAAAATATTTTCATTTTAAGATATGCTTTCAATATGGTTTAAAACAGAAATAAAATCTTGTGGAATCTTGTGGATGGAGCATGGAACATCAGTGTTCCCACACTCCGGGAACAACATGAGCTAACGTTTCAAATGGCTTTTTATCAAATCAGGTTTTAAACCAAAAGTTTTAGAGTCAATACTGAGTAATTTAATTAGCCAATGGTACACTTAATTCTTAAAGTAAGTCAACTTAAGGAAAACAAAATCTTATTTTTAGCATAAAGCTACCATTTTTGGGAAATCATATAATATTTAGGGGAATTCATCTGCTCTACTAGGGAACTCAATTCAGATATATAAATTAAGCCAGCAGAGATTTTTTTTATTAGCAATTAGTTTTATTGATAAACAAAAAAATACTAATAGCTTTAAATGAAACCCAGCCAGTATTTTAAAGCACATTCATAGCTGGAAAAATCAATAGGAAAAATAATAGGAAAAATAACTGTAGTTGAGGTCTAAAGAGAATGTGACCAATTTTAATGTTTCTTAATCAGTCTAAACCGTTCCTTGTAAAATCTGGACTGGTTTATGCATATGCAACAGCTCTCATTAAGATGCATTAGAAAATGCAAGTGCCATTAGATAATGAAGCTGACCAGAGGTATTTTCTAGTGCTTCAGTTAATACCCTGGCGGTTAAACTGTAATGACCAAACTCAATCGGCATCAACTTCAGATGTGAATTGTACTTGAGGACCTTAGAGTCATGTTTTAGTGGATTGGTTTTGAAACACAAAAGCACTAAATTAAAATAATTGTTTTGTCTGAAAGTTTTTCCTGTTCCCAGTGATCTCCAAAATGGGTGCTCCCTCAACCTCAGACATTAAAACAGAGCATGGCAGCATATTTGCATCTTCCATCCTTGTCCGTCGCACATTCATACCCAATAAATGAACTGAGCTAAGTTCATGAAAAGGGTTATCAGAAACTCAGCAACATCTGATCCACAGCACTGTGCTCGTTGCTTTGAGACCTTCAGGTCCACAGGCTTGTCTTAAGTTCACTGTGCAAAACTGAATCTTGGTTTTAACTTTAAAACTCTGGAAGGTGAGGGCAGGCAATAATAGTTTTCATTTTTCAAGGTTCTGAATAACATCCATATTCAGTTATTGGATCCTCACAACAACCCTAGCCCAGTTTTACATAGTGAAATTAGATAGCTTCCTGAAGGTTGCACATTCAGTTGGTGATAGAACCAAGATCTATCAACCTAGATCCTGAAACCGTTCTTTCAGCCTCCATATCAGAGGTCCACAGACTATAGCCCAGAGGCCAAGACCAACCAGTCTTTATTAAGAAACTTTTCTTGGGCCACAGCCCCACCCATTCCTCTGGAAATTGTGTACCGCTGCATTCATGCGACAAAAGCAGGGCTGAGACATTGCCATAGACTCCATATGGCCATAAAACCTGAAATATTGACTGATTCTTTAGGAAAAAGTGGACTGACCCTGGTTCCACAGCATTTGCTGAAGAGTAAAGAGGAATCAAGGTGGCAGCTTAGAGAAGGTGTGCATCCCCAAAAGCCTTCCATTGAAGCCAGCCAGAATCCACTGTCCAAAATAACAGTCTCTGTCAACCGACTCACGATGGTGTAGGAGTGGCGAAAGGCACATGCGGCTTTTGAGGCCGGGTCAGATTTAAACACAAACTCCAGCAGTTCATGATGTATAGACGAGAAACTCACACCTTTTCTCTGGGGCCTGATTTTCCACCTGTAAAACCAGACTGGTTTATACGTCCCACACTGAGTCGTTTTAGCGAATTAAATACGATAATTTATGTTGAAGTCTTAATGCAGTGCCTGGCATATCATAGAAAGTCAGTGAATTGTCGTGAATCAAGAGGGATTTACCCTTGAGTTTCTTTTTGCCTGTATCTAGCGACATCCACGTATCTATTATCAAGCGGAGGAAGTCGAGGCCCCTAAGCTGTAATTTTTTCATCTGAAAAGGTTTCCCATCAGAAAACTCAGCATATTTGCATCTTCCATCCTTGTCCGTCATTCATACCCAATAAATGAACTGAGCTAAGTTCATGAAAAGGGTTATCAGAAACTCAGCAACATCTGATCCACAGCACTGTGCTCGTTGCTTTGAGACCTTCAGGTCCACAGGCTTGTCTTAAGTTCACTGTGCAAAACTGAATCTTGGTTTTAACTTTAAAACTCTGGAAGGTGAGGGCAGGCAATAATAGTTTTCATTTTTCAAGGTTCTGAATAACATCCATATTCAGTTATTGGATCCTCACAACAACCCTAGCCCAGTTTTACATAGTGAAATTAGATAGCTTCCTGAAGGTTGCACATTCAGTTGGTGATAGAACCAAGATCTATCAACCTAGATCCTGAAACCGTTCTTTCAGCCTCCATATCAGAGGTCCACAGACTATAGCCCAGAGGCCAAGACCAACCAGTCTTTATTAAGAAACTTTTCTTGGGCCACAGCCCCACCCATTCCTCTGGAAATTGTGTACCGCTGCATTCATGCGACAAAAGCAGGGCTGAGACATTGCCATAGACTCCATATGGCCATAAAACCTGAAATATTGACTGATTCTTTAGGAAAAAGTGGACTGACCCTGGTTCCACAGCATTTGCTGAAGAGTAAAGAGGAATCAAGGTGGCAGCTTAGAGAAGGTGTGCATCCCCAAAAGCCTTCCATTGAAGCCAGCCAGAATCCACTGTCCAAAATAACAGTCTCTGTCAACCGACTCACGATGGTGTAGGAGTGGCGAAAGGCACATGCGGCTTTTGAGGCCGGGTCAGATTTAAACACAAACTCCAGCAGTTCATGATGTATAGACGAGAAACTCACACCTTTTCTCTGGGGCCTGATTTTCCACCTGTAAAACCAGACTGGTTTATACGTCCCACACTGAGTCGTTTTAGCGAATTAAATACGATAATTTATGTTGAAGTCTTAATGCAGTGCCTGGCATATCATAGAAAGTCAGTGAATTGTCGTGAATCAAGAGGGATTTACCCTTGAGTTTCTTTTTGCCTGTATCTAGCGACATCCACGTATCTATTATCAAGCGGAGGAAGTCGAGGCCCCTAAGCTGTAATTTTTCCCGCGTGTTGGTGACATCGGAAACATACGGAGGGGGTGTCAATCATAAGAGAAAACGCTTCTTGCCCAGGGTTCTGCAGGGGTTTTGTGGCCTGGGCTTCTGGTCCCTCCCCGCTCTGGGAGGCGTCTTTTCGAGGATTGTGTCCTCAATGGGGTCAGGCAAAGCAGAAGCTATTCTATGCGCCTGGATGTGACTGCCTGATGTCACTATTCCCATGTGCTGTGACAAAGTTCACCCTGTGATAACAGGATTTCTCATTAGGACATTCCTGCGCCCCTGGAGGGCACTTAAGAGTCTTGGATTCCTCTAATCTCTGGGCGTTGGAGAAGATGCTACCATGGAAACTTGAAGCTGTTCTCCTCTGCTGCCCAGGGACCCGCATATCTCAGTGACTGGACTTTTCAGCAGCCTCTTACCTGACTTTCCAGCATCCACCAAACTCCCTGATGGTCTGCGGACAGTGCAGCAGCCAGAGGGATTCTTTCTTTATCATCTAAGTCAGATTTTTATCACTGCTCTGCTCATAGGCTTCTATAGTTCCCTGTATCTCTCTAAGTAAAAGCTGAGTAATTCCTTGGGACTTCCCTGGTGGTCTGGTGGTTAAGAATCCACCTTCTGAGACAGGGGACTCGAGTTCAGTGTCTGATCAGGGAACTGGGATTCCCAGGTGCCGTGGGGCACCTCAGCCTGAGAACCACAACTAGCTAGAAGCCCACACGCCTAGGAAAGCCTGCACGCTGCAAATGTAGCCCAGGATAAATAAATATTTTTAAGAAAGCTAATTCCTCAGACCCAGGATCAGTTGGGTTTCTTCTCTCTACTTTCCCAGCCTCTTCTGTGACTCTGCTCTTGTGAGTACTTTTTTCCAGCCATGATGGTTTCCTGCTATCTCCCGAATGAGCTTTGTGTTTGCTGTTTCTCTTTTTAGAACCCTGTTCCTTCACACCCTCAGCTCCTTCAGGTCTTTGCTCAAATGTCCCCTTTGTGGGGAGGGGCCCCCGACCCCAGAGTTGGTAGAAAGTCAGTGAATTGTCGTGATAAAATTCCTTTTTTTGATTAGCGACATCCACGTATCTATTATCAAGCGGAGGAAGTCGAGGCCCTAAGCTGTAATTTTTCCGCGTGTTGGTGACATCGGAAACATACGGAGGGTGTCAATCATAAGAGAAAACGCTTCTTGCCCAGGGTTCTGCAGGGGTTTTGTGGCCTGGGCTTCTGGTCCCTCCCCGCTCTGGGAGGCGTCTTTTCGAGGATTGTGTCCTCAATGGGGTCAGGCAAAGCAGAAGCTATTCTATGCGCCTGGATGTGACTGCCTGATGTCACTATTCCCATGTGCTGTGACAAAGTTCACCCTGTGATAACAGGATTTCTCATTAGGACATTCCTGCGCCCCTGGAGGGCACTTAAGAGTCTTGGATTCCTCTAATCTCTGGGCGTTGGAGAAGATGCTACCATGGAAACTTGAAGCTGTTCTCCTCTGCTGCCCAGGGACCCGCATATCTCAGTGACTGGACTTTTCAGCAGCCTCTTACCTGACTTTCCAGCATCCACCAAACTCCCTGATGGTCTGCGGACAGTGCAGCAGCCAGAGGGATTCTTTCTTTATCATCTAAGTCAGATTTTTATCACTGCTCTGCTCATAGGCTTCTATAGTTCCCTGTATCTCTCTAAGTAAAAGCTGAGTAATTCCTTGGGACTTCCCTGGTGGTCTGGTGGTTAAGAATCCACCTTCTGAGACAGGGGACTCGAGTTCAGTGTCTGATCAGGGAACTGGGATTCCCAGGTGCCGTGGGGCACCTCAGCCTGAGAACCACAACTAGCTAGAAGCCCACACGCCTAGGAAAGCCTGCACGCTGCAAATGTAGCCCAGGATAAATAAATATTTTTAAGAAAGCTAATTCCTCAGACCCAGGATCAGTTGGGTTTCTTCTCTCTACTTTCCCAGCCTCTTCTGTGACTCTGCTCTTGTGAGTACTTTTTTCCAGCCATGATGGTTTCCTGCTATCTCCCGAATGAGCTTTGTGTTTGCTGTTTCTCTTTTTAGAACCCTGTTCCTTCACACCCTCAGCTCCTTCAGGTCTTTGCTCAAATGTCCCCTTTGTGGGGAGGGGCCCCCGACCCCCAGATGGCTCCCTCTTCCACGACCAGATACTCACATACATTCCCTGTCCCCTATCCTGCTTTATTTTTCTTTTAAGCATTTGCCACTGTCTAATACATATATATATATATCTAGGGGCTTCCCTTGTAGCTCAGCTGGTAAAGAATCCACCTGCAATGCAGGAGACCCCGGTTCCATTCCTACGTCAGGATGATCCCTTGGAGAAGGGATAGATGTCTCCACTGCAGTATTCTTGGGTTTCCCCGGTGGCTCAGACGCTAAAGAATCCACCTGTGGTGCGGGAGACCTGGGTTCGATCCTTGGGTTGGGAAGATCCCCTGGAGGAGAGCGTGGCAACCCACTCCAGTTTTCTTGCCTGGAGAATCCCATGGACAGGGGAGCTTGTGGGCTACAATCCATGGTGTCACAGAGAGTCGGACGTGACTTAGCAACTAAGGATAGCACAGAAACACACACACACACACACCAGCTCCTTGAGGGCAAGACATTTCTTTTCTTTAAAATGTCTACTTTCTGGTCACACTGCGTGGCATGTAGGATCTTGGTTCCCCTGCCAGGAATTGAACCTGCACCCTCTGCAGTGAAAGCACAGTCTGAACCACTGTACTGCTAGGGGAGTCCAAGGGCAAAGAAGTTCTATCCATTTTGTTTACTGTTGGATCTACATCATTTAGAACACCACCTGGCACATAGTAAATGCTCAGTCAATATGAAGTGAATGAATGCAGATACAATTATAGGGCTAAGCATAGAGTGTGGAATCCTTCAGGCTTCACCCTTAGCAAATCATTTCTGGAAAGATATGTGAAGTCCCACATGTTACAACCAGAAAATTTCTGAATTCTCAAGACAATAGCATGGTCACGTCACTCTGCATGTTGCTTCCTTCTGAAGAGACTCCCAGTTCTTGACTTACACTCAGATGGTGTCTTTTTGTCTCCTGGCATTACATTGTCAGGGAGGCATCTTTAGTGAGTAAAAATGTGTGCTGGCAACAGCAGTGTTACGGGACCCGTCTTTCCAAAGACAAGTGCTTTTATTTTTTCAGAAGAAAATCACTACAGAAGTTTAGTATCTCTGGGAGACTTGAAGTTCTTGCTTTGTTTGGGTTGGGTACACAAAGAAGAAAATGAGGAGGATGGTGATAATGATGAAAATAGCTAAGAGTGAAGGAGTTCCTCCTTGATAATAACCTATGGGTTTCAGGGTCAATTTGTCCCTTTCTGAGAAAGACTTAGGAATTTTTTATTGGAATTTTACTGAGTATATTGATTTATTTAAGGGTGATTGTTGCACTTGTTTTCCACAAACATATTTTGAATTTATTTAGACACTATTTTATAATCTTCTGTAAAGTTTGACCACTTTCCTTCTACAGGTCTTGAACTTTTTTGGATGTATTTTATCCCAGGTAGTTTGTAATGAGAGTTTTTGAAATTACATTTTTCAAAGTTTGTTACTGGCATAGAGGTATTGAACAGCTTTTGGTTTGGTGATTTTGTATTCTAAAACCTTGCTGCACTTTCTTATAGTTTATCAGTTCTTTTGGTTTTCAGTGTAGATAATTATATTAAAATTATCATGTGAATAACATAATTTTATCTCTCCTTTTCAATTTTTTTATACTTCTTTATTTTTCTTATATTTTATTTTAGTTTGTATTTTGTACAAACTAAAATAAATAAAAAATAAAATGTTTATATTTTATTTTCTTATATTTTATTATAGTTTGTTGAACATTCAGAGCAACACTGAATAAAAATGGAGGCAGAGCTCATTTCTGGCTTGGTATGACTTTAAATGTAACACTTCTTAAGGTTCACTACCATGTGTAGTGTTTGCCATGAGTCTTTGATGTGTGTGTGCATGCACGCTCAGTCATGTCCAACGCTTTGTGACCCCTATGGTCTGTAGCCCAACATAGATACTCTTTATTAAGGTTGCAAACCTCTTTGAATAGCAGCTCTCTCAGTCTTTGTCTGAAAACTTTTATTTGATCCTCACTTTTAAGTAATTCATTGTTTATCCTTTGAAGACGTTTTTCAAAGTATAAACAATAAAAGACTTTCAGCTTGAAGATAGTGTCCTATGATTTACTAGCCTTGATTGCTTCTAAGAAGCCTACTGTCATTCTAATTGTAGTCCTTTCCCCTCTGTTTGCTGTTAGAATTTTTCATTCGTTTTTGGTATTCTGCACTTTCATTACCGTGTGGAGGAGTATGGATTTCTTTAATTCATGCTCCCCAATATTTTATGTGTTTCTTTATTTGGAGTCTCGTGACTCTTCAGTTCTTGGAAGCCATCAGCCTTTGTGTACAATCGACACTCGATGCTTTCTTCCATTCTCCCTGTACTCATCTCTGGAACTCCAGTGAGATGTCTTTGCATCTTCTGCTTCCATCTTCTATGTCTTCTCATCTCTCTTCCACATAATGTTGCGTCGTTTTTGCTATTAAAAATAGTCTCTTGGGCTTCCCTGGTGGTCCAGTGGGTAAACAGTCCACCTTGCAGTGCAAGGAGCACTGGTTCAATCCCTGACCCTGGGAGGATCCCATGTGCTATGGAGCTGCTGGACTGGTGTGTCCAGTTATGAGCTGGTGCTCTGGAGTGCATGTGCCCAGAGCCGGTGCTCTGCACCAAGAGAGGCCACTGTGATACGAGGCCCACACAGGCCAAAGGGTAGAGATGGATGAAAATAAATAAATAAAAAAACAATAAAAAAGTCCAAAATTTAAAAAAAAAAAAAAAAAACCTAGGTAAACAAAATGTATTCAATTAAAAAAAAGAAAAAGTTTCTTAAAACACATTCAACTTCCCCATAGAACATCCGAGTACAGATTCTAAATGTGAGGTTAGCACTTGCTTAAATATATCCCTCCTGCTGATTACTTCTAACAAGCAGAAGTCCATTTTTGGACACCGATGGTCAAAATCTCATTAGTCATTTTGAATCCATACATGTTATTTCTGCCCTAGAGGTGAGTTCAGAAAATTGAAATTCATGTGCTTGTATCATGACTAAGATGCCCTAAAATTTGTTTCTTGCTTTTTCTCTCAAACATAAGTTTGGCTTAGAATATTGTCAGTTAGGAACTGTTAAATTGCTTTCTAAGAAGCCTACTGTCATTCTAATTGTAGTCCTTTCCTCTGTTTGCTGTTAGAATTTTTCATTCGTTTTTGGTATTCTGCACTTTCATTACCGTGTGGAGGAGTATGGATTTCTTTAATTCATGCTCCCCAATATTTTATGTGTTTCTTTATTTGGAGTCTCGTGACTCTTCAGTTCTTGGAAGCCATCAGCCTTTGTGTACAATCGACACTCGATGCTTTCTTCCATTCTCCCTGTACTCATCTCTGGAACTCCAGTGAGATGTCTTTGCAGCTTCTGCTTCCATCTTCTATGTCTTCTCATCTCTCTTCCACATAATGTTGCGTCGTTTTTGCTATTAAAAATAGTCTCTTGGGCTTCCCTGGTGGTCCAGTGGGTAAACAGTCCACCTTGCAGTGCAAGGAGCACTGGTTCAATCCCTGACCCTGGGAGGATCCCATGTGCTATGGAGCTGCTGGACTGGTGTGTCCAGTTATGAGCTGGTGCTCTGGAGTGCATGTGCCCAGAGCCGGTGCTCTGCACCAAGAGAGGCCACTGTGATACGAGGCCCACACAGGCCAAAGGGTAGAGATGGATGAAAATAAATAAATAAAAAAACAATAAAAAAGTCCAAAATTTAAAAAAAAAAAAAAAAAACCTAGGTAAACAAAATGTATTCAATTAAAAAAAAGAAAAAGTTTCTTAAAACACATTCAACTTCCCCATAGAACATCCGAGTACAGATTCTAAATGTGAGGTTAGCACTTGCTTAAATATATCCCTCCTGCTGATTACTTCTAACAAGCAGAAGTCCATTTTTGGACACCGATGGTCAAAATCTCATTAGTCATTTTGAATCCATACATGTTATTTCTGCCCTAGAGGTGAGTTCAGAAAATTGAAATTCATGTGCTTGTATCATGACTAAGATGCCCTAAAATTTGTTTCTTGCTTTTTCTCTCAAACATAAGTTTGGCTTAGAATATTGTCAGTTAGGAACTGAAAAATGCATTTCCATTCTATGAATTGTGCTTTTTAAAAAACCGGTTTATAAAGCATGGTGCAGGCTTACAATAACTGAGAGTGTGTTTTTAAAGCTTTAGCTTTTGCTACATAAAGCACACGTTTGCATCTTTAAGAAAAAACTTAATAGCTGTGTATTTGCCAGTATACTAATTTCTTACACTGTTAGCATAAGGTGTTTCCTTAGCTTATCAGAGCCTAAAGTTTGGCATTCAGAAAAGCTGTACACAGATGACTCTTGAAAATATTTGCAGCATACCACATCTTTTAATTTGGTCAATTTCCTTCTTTTTCTTTTCTTCTTCTTAGTGTTTCTGTAATGTTTTCTCTGAAGACTCAGGATGCCCATTTCCTGTAAAGAGTCCCCCACAAACCCTCTCTCACTTGATTAAACAACAGGGCAGCAAGGGCCCTAAAAACTGATAAAAGGGCCTTCCCTGTGGCTCAGCGGTGAAGGATCTGCCTGCCAATGGAAGGGACACGGGTTCCATCCCTGGGCCAGGAAGATCCCACATGCTGTGGAATCACTAAGCCTGTGTGCCACAACTACAGAGCCTGTGCTCTAGAGCCCGGGAGCTGCAACTATTGGGCCCTCACACCGCAGCTACCAAAGCCCATGTGCCCTGGAGACTGTGCTTGACAACAAAAAAAGCCACTGCAACTAGAGAGTAGCCCCCGGGCTGACCGCAACTGGAGAAAAGCCTGCATAGCAACAAAACCCAAATACAGTCAAAACTCCAATGAAAAAGAAATCTTTAGCTTCATTTAAGAAAACCTGATAAAGGGAAAACTTCTCTAAATTTGGGGGATTTTTGACTGTCGTTGGCCTGGATTCCTGGCTTCAAAATGTTCCTTGGGTTTATATCATCCTCTGGTCAGACTGTTATCCTTAAACACGATGAAAATCTATTAGTCTTTTGCCCTAAGAGGTGAGTTCAGAAAATTGAAATTCATGTGCTTGTATCATGACTAAGATGCCCTAAAATTTGTTTCTTGCTTTTTCTCTCAAACATAAGTTTGGCTTAGAATATTGTCAGTTAGGAACTGAAAAATGCATTTCCATTCTATGAATTGTGCTTTTTAAAAAACCGGTTTATAAAGCATGGTGCAGGCTTACAATAACTGAGAGTGTGTTTTTAAAGCTTTAGCTTTTGCTACATAAAGCACACGTTTGCATCTTTAAGAAAAAACTTAATAGCTGTGTATTTGCCAGTATACTAATTTCTTACACTGTTAGCATAAGGTGTTTCCTTAGCTTATCAGAGCCTAAAGTTTGGCATTCAGAAAAGCTGTACACAGATGACTCTTGAAAATATTTGCAGCATACCACATCTTTTAATTTGGTCAATTTCCTTCTTTTTCTTTTCTTCTTCTTAGTGTTTCTGTAATGTTTTCTCTGAAGACTCAGGATGCCCATTTCCTGTAAAGAGTCCCCCACAAACCCTCTCTCACTTGATTAAACAACAGGGCAGCAAGGGCCCTAAAAACTGATAAAAGGGCCTTCCCTGTGGCTCAGCGGTGAAGGATCTGCCTGCCAATGGAAGGGACACGGGTTCCATCCCTGGGCCAGGAAGATCCCACATGCTGTGGAATCACTAAGCCTGTGTGCCACAACTACAGAGCCTGTGCTCTAGAGCCCGGGAGCTGCAACTATTGGGCCCTCACACCGCAGCTACCAAAGCCCATGTGCCCTGGAGACTGTGCTTGACAACAAAAAAAGCCACTGCAACTAGAGAGTAGCCCCCGGGCTGACCGCAACTGGAGAAAAGCCTGCATAGCAACAAAACCCAAATACAGTCAAAACTCCAATGAAAAAGAAATCTTTAGCTTCATTTAAGAAAACCTGATAAAGGGAAAACTTCTCTAAATTTGGGGGATTTTTGACTGTCGTTGGCCTGGATTCCTGGCTTCAAAATGTTCCTTGGGTTTATATCATCCTCTGGTCAGACTGTTATCCTTAAACACGATGATCATCATAAATGCTCTTCTGTTTCCATTTATTCTGCGAGGTCAGAGGATGCAGCTGGTTTATGAGTTTATTCCGCCATGTATCACTACAGGCAGGTCAGCAGGCCAGCGGATGGATGGGCAGTGCTCACCTCCCCATTGATTATGCCTGTCAACTCGGAAGGGATTTTTTTCTCCCCTTTACCTTGTGAAAGGCCCATCAGCAATGAATCAGTGAGTGAAGACGACAGTTGATTTGTGAATTTAGATTCTCTAAAGTGACTCTGCTTTGGTGGGCTGTGGAGATAAAGCCACTGTCATGATAAGGTGGCAAGTGCAATTCCACAAAACCAAATTTATTGCGCACGGGAGGAAATCATCCTATTTTAAGATGCCATAAATGCTAAATTGAATATTACTTATTCCCATGAATTTTGATTTATATTTTGAATATTTTTAATGGGATGCTAAATAGCTTCGGTTCGAAGTCATGCGTTTCTGCAGCTCTTCTTACAGGCTGTTGTGACTTGGCACAGAATATATTGGCCAGTCTTAGGATTTTATTTGTGTGGACCCCGGCGGGGGTGGGAGAGAGGATTCATGCTCCTGCTGAAGGCACCCTGTGGAGGCTGGTTATAAAGAAAGGGAGTTGCTGGCAGCCTTCGTCCTCTGAGCGGTCTCCTGAGATTGCCACGAAACCCAGAGGGGGCCTTTTTTGAACCAGCTGAGACAAGGCTGGTCCTCCCAGGAGAAGGAATGGGAATCCTGACTCCCCAAGTGGGTTTGACACCCCCCTTACCCACCTTCCTCAGGATCCCTGTACTTGGGACTTCCCTGGTTGTCCCGTAGTTTAAGAATCCACCTTGAACACAGGTTTGATCCCTGGTAGGGGAACTGAGATCCCCCATGCTGTGGAGCCACTAAGCCTGCAGGCCCCGACTACGGAGCCTGCGTGCTCAGGCGCCCAGGTGCCACATCTACTGGGTCTACAGTGAAAGCCACAGTGTAAGATCCTGCATGATGCAATAGAGATCCTTCCTGCCACACCTAAGACCAAATCAATAAATGAATAATTTTTTTAAAAAAAGAAACCCTGTACGTCTGTGTAACAGTTAATGCTGCAGTGTAAACGATTTCAGCGCTGACTTGTTGACAAGCTGTCTTCAGCAATGAGTCGTATATCCTGGCCCACAACTTGAGCTTCACGGGGCCTGAGAAGCAAGGAGTCCCTCCAGGGATGAGACAAAAATCTCCATTGCCCAGAATGCTTTGGGCTATGACCTTTCCGGTTAATTCAGCTTTCTGCTTAACAGGTCAGCAGGCCAGCGGATGGATGGGCAGTGCTCACCTCCCCATTGATTATGCCTGTCAACTCGGAAGGGATTTTTTTCTCCCCTTTACCTTGTGAAAGGCCCATCAGCAATGAATCAGTGAGTGAAGACGACAGTTGATTTGTGAATTTAGATTCTCTAAAGTGACTCTGCTTTGGTGGGCTGTGGAGATAAAGCCACTGTCATGATAAGGTGGCAAGTGCAATTCCACAAAACCAAATTTATTGCGCACGGGAGGAAATCATCCTATTTTAAGATGCCATAAATGCTAAATTGAATATTACTTATTCCCATGAATTTTGATTTATATTTTGAATATTTTTAATGGGATGCTAAATAGCTTCGGTTCGAAGTCATGCGTTTCTGCAGCTCTTCTTACAGGCTGTTGTGACTTGGCACAGAATATATTGGCCAGTCTTAGGATTTTATTTGTGTGGACCCCGGCGGGGGTGGGAGAGAGGATTCATGCTCCTGCTGAAGGCACCCTGTGGAGGCTGGTTATAAAGAAAGGGAGTTGCTGGCAGCCTTCGTCCTCTGAGCGGTCTCCTGAGATTGCCACGAAACCCAGAGGGGGCCTTTTTTGAACCAGCTGAGACAAGGCTGGTCCTCCCAGGAGAAGGAATGGGAATCCTGACTCCCCAAGTGGGTTTGACACCCCCCTTACCCACCTTCCTCAGGATCCCTGTACTTGGGACTTCCTGGTTGTCCCGTAGTTTAAGAATCCACCTTGAACACAGGTTTGATCCCTGGTAGGGGAACTGAGATCCCCCATGCTGTGGAGCCACTAAGCCTGCAGGCCCCGACTACGGAGCCTGCGTGCTCAGGCGCCCAGGTGCCACATCTACTGGGTCTACAGTGAAAGCCACAGTGTAAGATCCTGCATGATGCAATAGAGATCCTTCCTGCCACACCTAAGACCAAATCAATAAATGAATAATTTTTTTAAAAAAAGAAACCCTGTACGTCTGTGTAACAGTTAATGCTGCAGTGTAAACGATTTCAGCGCTGACTTGTTGACAAGCTGTCTTCAGCAATGAGTCGTATATCCTGGCCCACAACTTGAGCTTCACGGGGCCTGAGAAGCAAGGAGTCCCTCCAGGGATGAGACAAAAATCTCCATTGCCCAGAATGCTTTGGGCTATGACCTTTCCGGTTAATTCAGCTTTCTGCTTAACTGAGTTAAGAAGAAAACCCGCCTCATTTCAACCCTGTGAGAGCACTTAGGAAAAGGTATACCCAATTTGGAAGGAATAGAGGGTGTGAGGTGTAAAGGAAGTAGCATGAAGGCCTGTACTATCATAAGTGAAGAAAATAGCTATAGTCATTGCTCTTTGAGAAAAGGGGATCCTTCAGAGGTGCTGTGTGATGGTCGGGAGGGGTGGGAAGGTGGGGGATATACATATGACTCATCTGGGAACATGCATATCTGTAAACAACAAAACTCTGTAAAAGTTAAAAGTAAAATAAAGGTTAAAAAAAAAAAAAGGTATACCCAATTTACCACCCTCCAAGGAGAACGATCAGGACTCTTTCAACCTGGATGTGACAAATGACAGCTTTGCCATATCTCCGCTGGGCAGCAGCCCCTCTAGGACCATTTACCCGGCCCACAGTGGAAAGAGAGCTGGGTGGGAAGGTCCTGAGTGGTCTCCCAATTCCTGTACAGACCTCATCCAGCACCTGGCACCGTGTGGAGCAGCTACTTCTGAAACTGGCAGATCACATGGCCAGGGCTTCTCCAGCCCTTGTCATGAATCCACCTGGGACTCATGACAGTTGAGAAGAGTCAGCGGAACAGATTTAATATGCAGATGTGTGCGTGCTCAGTCGTGTCCGACTCTTTTAAATTAGATGATACTTTTGAGCTAGAAGCTTAAAACCAGCATCATTCTTAAAGGGTTGTTCCACAGGCATGAAGCTAGAATTAGTCAATGAATGAGTAGCTGACTAGGTGCCACATCTAAATGAAATGAAATCCTGCATGATGCAATAGAGATCCTTCCTGCCACACCTAAGACCAAATCAATAAATGAATAATTTTTTTAAAAAAAGAAACCCTGTACGTCTGTGTAACAGTTAATGCTGCAGTGTAAACGATTTCAGCGCTGACTTGTTGACAAGCTGTCTTCAGCAATGAGTCGTATATCCTGGCCCACAACTTGAGCTTCACGGGGCCTGAGAAGCAAGGAGTCCCTCCAGGGATGAGACAAAAATCTCCATTGCCCAGAATGCTTTGGGCTATGACCTTTCCGGTTAATTCAGCTTTCTGCTTAACTGAGTTAAGAAGAAAACCCGCCTCATTTCAACCCTGTGAGAGCACTTAGGAAAAGGTATACCCAATTTGGAAGGAATAGAGGGTGTGAGGTGTAAAGGAAGTAGCATGAAGGCCTGTACTATCATAAGTGAAGAAAATAGCTATAGTCATTGCTCTTTGAGAAAAGGGGATCCTTCAGAGGTGCTGTGTGATGGTCGGGAGGGGTGGGAAGGTGGGGGATATACATATGACTCATCTGGGAACATGCATATCTGTAAACAACAAAACTCTGTAAAAGTTAAAAGTAAAATAAAGGTTAAAAAAAAAAAAAAGGTATACCCAATTTACCACCCTCCAAGGAGAACGATCAGGACTCTTTCAACCTGGATGTGACAAATGACAGCTTTGCCATATCTCTGCTGGGCAGCAGCCCCTCTAGGACCATTTACCCGGCCCACAGTGGAAAGAGAGCTGGGTGGGAAGGTCCTGAGTGGTCTCCCAATTCCTGTACAGACCTCATCCAGCACCTGGCACCGTGTGGAGCAGCTACTTCTGAAACTGGCAGATCACATGGCCAGGGCTTCTCCAGCCCTTGTCATGAATCCACCTGGGACTCATGACAGTTGAGAAGAGTCAGCGGAACAGATTTAATATGCAGATGTGTGTGCGTGCTCAGTCATGTCCGACTCTTTTAAATTAGATGATACTTTTGAGCTAGAAGCTTAAAACCAGCATCATTCTTAAAGGGTTGTTCCACAGGCATGAAGCTAGAATTAGTCAATGAATGAGTAGCTGACGCTTTTTTAAATCATTTAGATCTCTTTAACTGATGACGGCCATCCTTTTGATAATTTTGATAATGACTTCAGATATATTTGACTACATGCTTTCAGTAGCCTCTACTGTGAAAGAGGAAATGCCAGCATGCTGGGAGGTGGTCTTGCTGAGCTTAGTGAAACTCCTTTTGTGAAAACTCAGTGCTCACCCTGCCATCCTTGTAGGCATGTTTGGAAAGAGATGCAATGTTTCTTGCAGTCAGGAACCTCCATCTTTGGTAGGGAGCTTCCGGCTCCAGTTTGCACAAGCTTTGTTGAGTACTTACCCCTTGCCAAGATGCTTACAAGTTTATTTGGCTCCTCATAGAGGCTTGAGGGTGTCAGGGGACTTCCTGAATCCTTAGATGAGTCTGGGCTCAAGGTGACTGCTTGAATATCTGCGGCTATGTGGGTCCTGAGTTGAGTCAAGTAAAGCGATTTTAACTGTCCCACAGCCATGCCTCTTTTTTCCTGGTAATAAACCACCTTGTTCTTTCTTTGGGAAGCCTCTCCTCTCCACTCCCTGGCTATATAGCTTAGGTTGGGCCAGCTGTAACCCCTGGCAACAGACTGGGCACATGACCAGGGTCTGGCCAATCAAAACATCCCACTTTTCCAAAAAGGACATGTGACCTTAGAGGGCCAATGAGATCCCTGGGTGGAACCATGAGAAGGAGTCTGGCTGGTCAGACTGGGTAGACGGAGGGAGCAGTAAGGGGCTATGGCAAGTGCTGCAGGAAACTCAAATATCGAACTTGTTTAAACCTCAATTTTGAAAAAAAATGTAGGGAAAGAGACAATTTGCAATTACAGCTGCTCTCCAGGATAATTATCAATGCTATAATGTCTCTGTTTTATTGAATATTTACTATGTGCCAAGCTCCTGTCTGTCCTCAGTTCTAACACACAACTTTTCCCATTCGAACATCTCTGGAATCAGGATCCATCTTTCCTTTGATGGCTTCTTACAACTGCCTGCAGCCAAGCAGTGGTCATGCTCTAGTTGCCATTGCCTTAGCCAATATATCCCACTCCTGTCTTGTATGAATGCCAAAGGTGATACATGGTGTAAACCTACAAAAAACTTTTTAACAGAACTGTTGAGTGAGATATGGGAATTGGGATATGGTTCCATCATTGAGGTTTCTCCTTTTTTTGAGAGAAACAAAATAATATTGCATCTTGGGACTTCCCTGATGGTCCAATACCTCAGACTCAATGCTTCCAGTGTAAGGGGTCTGAGTTTGACCCCTGGTCAGGGAACTAGATCCCACATGTCACAACTTAAGGATTCACATATTGCAACCTAAGATCTCACAACTGAAAGATTCTGCATCCCTTAACTAAGACCCAGTACAACCAAATAAATGAATATGTAAACATTAATAAGTTAATAAGTAAATATTAAACATAGTAATATTATATCTTGCAATTGATGGCATCTCTATTTCTACAAAATACAAGTTTTTCTTACTTAGTGTTGGACCTGGTATTATTTTACACTTAAGGAAAGCAATGCTTGGGGAAGTTAACTAATCCACTACCAAGAGTCAAACTGAACCAGTGTATATAAAGCACATAAAACTGGGCCAAATTAGTTCAGTTCAAAACTCATATCATAAATGGACTTTACCTTCTGGCCAGATTTCTAATTTGCAATCGTAGGCAGAGGTCATCTTTTCTTATTCCTATATTGAAAAGAATTTTTTTTCCGTCCTTTCCCAAGTCCAAACCTTTCCGTTACTGTTGCTGCTTTAATGCCATCTCGGTACAGTAGCATCGTGAAATAGTTGCTTGTAATCTACAGGATTAGTTGAAAGCCGAGTACCCGGTCTGTTGTTTCTCTACCAGAAAATTGATACCAGGGACTTTCAGAGCTGAAAAAGACCCTGGGCTTGTTTAAAACAACCAAGGATCCAGTTGCCACGATGTGGCAACAATTACAATGTGATTTCCTTCGGGAACGCGGCCCTCAGCTTATTTTAGCCAAATACACAGGTCGTTATGGACAATTTTTCAGCACAACGTACCCACTCCCAAATTCTTATAAATTATAACCATCCAATGTGGTTTCAGAGTTTGCCTGCCAGGACAGTGAGTTTCATTCTGGAATAAACTGTATCACGGGAAGAAGGGTCTTATTAGTACAGATGCGACTGGTTGATGGAATGGAGGGTCTGGGGGCATTGCGAGACTTTTCTTCTGAGCTTGCTTTGAACCTTGGCTTTCATGTGAATATCAGACGCTTTATTGCCTTGACTTGGCTGACCTCACCTACCAGAATGAGGTCATCCATCCCGCCGGGGAGGACAATCCTTCGTTCCGGAGAATCAATCAGGCCCATCGAGGCTCCTGCTCACCCCCTTATCTCCAGCCAATGAGAGAGTGCACAGTTATAAACCTGAAAGGCCCCAGCAAGCCCCTGTTCAGCATGTCCCACTAAATCAGAGAGGAGCCCAGAGACTCTCAAAGCACCAACTCGCTACTGGGTAAGCACTGCTTGACTTTATTTCTGACTTGAGGAGATTGCTCTGCATTGAGGTATTTCTTGAGAACAAAACCATGGCATTCCACTGAACTTCGGGATGTTTCTCCTTCTTCTTATTAAACTATTAACTCCTGCCAGATAGAAATGCCAGACACATAATTGCTCGCCCAGCCTTTTTATCCCAGGCTGTTGCACAACCCATAAACAGTCCAATTAGGAAACCAATTAAAACGAGAAAGAGGCTTCCTGAATTACCCAGCAGTTGAGGCAGCGCTGCCTTTTCGTTGTCAAGCAGTGAAAGGTTTTTTATTGCATCTGCTGAAGAGGTGAAGGGATGAAGGAAACCCGTGGCGCCCGCCTGCAGGCTGAACTGCAGAGAGAGGGGAGCCCTGGGCAAACTCAGGGAGGCTCTGGGAGACGACGAGGCGGGTGTCGGAAAAGGAAGATTTGTTTTGCTTATTGGAAGCAAGACAGAAATTACAAATAAAAATGAAAAACCGTGCCATGGAGTTTATTCCTTTATTTCTGCAGACGCTCTGGTGACTATGGGTGCTTTCAGACAGTGGGCTCCTTCCCCAGGAAGTGGATCCTGCCTTGAATTCCTGAAGGCCTGTTCTGTCCATTGAATGCCAGATCCTTCCTCAAGGCAGCCCTCTCCGTGGCTGAACGGGCCTCACACTACCAGGGAGGAAGCTGACCTTGGTCAAGGTCATATCCCTCTTCCTGTATTTCTTCAAGAGGCACTTAACTGTTGGCTGACTCTGGGCCATAGACCCTGCTGGGCCCTGGGGCCTATAGACACATCCGCTCGCTTCTCCCTGGGCTCGCCTCCAGTTTAAACCTTTAGCTTCAGACCTAATCCCAGTGCGTGGCGCACCGTGGGTGCTCGAATGGAGGGATTGGGGGAGTGTCCAGACTCCTCAGCCTCTGCTCATCCTGCCTGGCCATCAACATTCCGTCAGGAGCTCTTAAAAAGATGAGTGCTCCTGATTCCTCAGATGGAGCTTGCTGTGCATGCATGCAGGAGTGCACTTGTGCATGTGTGAATGCAGCCGTGTGAGTATATGTGTTTATGGGAAATATAGTTACTAAACGGAGCGTTCCTTGTTCTCCGGGGCATCGAGGCCCCTGTGAATTACTGGGGCCATTCAGAACTCCTCTTGAGAAACTGACTTTGTTCTTTGCTGCATAGAGAATCCAAAGAAGGAAAGTGGATTGGGGTGAGGTCGCACTAGGAAAGGCTCGCCCAGCCTTTTATCCCAGGCTGTTGCACAACCCATAAACAGTCCAATTAGGAAACCAATTAAAACGAGAAAGAGGCTTCCTGAATTACCCAGCAGTTGAGGCAGCGCTGCCTTTTCGTTGTCAAGCAGTGAAAGGTTTTTTATTGCATCTGCTGAAGAGGTGAAGGGATGAAGGAAACCCGTGGCGCCCGCCTGCAGGCTGAACTGCAGAGAGAGGGGAGCCCTGGGCAAACTCAGGGAGGCTCTGGGAGACGACGAGGCGGGTGTCGGAAAAGGAAGATTTGTTTTGCTTATTGGAAGCAAGACAGAAATTACAAATAAAAATGAAAAACCGTGCCATGGAGTTTATTCCTTTATTTCTGCAGACGCTCTGGTGACTATGGGTGCTTTCAGACAGTGGGCTCCTTCCCCAGGAAGTGGATCCTGCCTTGAATTCCTGAAGGCCTGTTCTGTCCATTGAATGCCAGATCCTTCCTCAAGGCAGCCCTCTCCGTGGCTGAACGGGCCTCACACTACCAGGGAGGAAGCTGACCTTGGTCAAGGTCATATCCCTCTTCCTGTATTTCTTCAAGAGGCACTTAACTGTTGGCTGACTCTGGGCCATAGACCCTGCTGGGCCCTGGGGCCTATAGACACATCCGCTCGCTTCTCCCTGGGCTCGCCTCCAGTTTAAACCTTTAGCTTCAGACCTAATCCCAGTGCGTGGCGCACCGTGGGTGCTCGAATGGAGGGATTGGGGGAGTGTCCAGACTCCTCAGCCTCTGCTCATCCTGCCTGGCCATCAACATTCCGTCAGGAGCTCTTAAAAAGATGAGTGCTCCTGATTCCTCAGATGGAGCTTGCGTGTGCATGCATGCAGGAGTGCACTTGTGCATGTGTGAATGCAGCCGTGTGAGTATATGTGTTTATGGGAAATATAGTTACTAAACGGAGCGTTCCTTGTTCTCCGGGGCATCGAGGCCCCTGTGAATTACTGGGGCCATTCAGAACTCCTCTTGAGAAACTGACTTTGTTCTTTGCTGCATAGAGAATCCAAAGAAGGAAAGTGGATTGGGGGTGAGGTCGTACCCTAGGAAAGGCCCTCAGTGGTAAAGAACCCACCTGACACTGCAGGAGACTCTTGTTCGATCCCTGCATTGGGTAGATCCTCTGGAGGAGGAAATGGCAACTCATTCCAATATTCTTGCCTGGGAAATCGCATGGACAGAGGAGCCCGTGGGGTCGCACATGAGTTGGACACTACTTAGCAACTAAACAACCACCATAACCCTGTAATGGCGCCAGCTGCGCTCTCCTTTCCTCTGGGAGATTTTGCCATGTCTCCTTCCTCCCTGCTTGGAATTGAGCTCCCTGAAAATAAACACGGGACCTCTTCGCTGCTGCAGCCTCCGAGACCTCTGACTCAGGGACTGGCCCACGGTGGTTCCCGCCTCCATCACTGGCGGAAGAACATGCCCCTCTGGAATGTCTCTGACTTCCTCCGCCTCCACTCTGTTGGTTCTGTAATCCTCTGGCCCACTTCAATTTCCATTTTAAATGAGATGGTGGCTTTAGGACTAGGATTGGAGTCTGTACCTCCAGTTTCTTTGGATTAAAAAATGGAGTCGCATCCAAATTTCTCCAATTAAGTCAAGTTGCTTAATCTTCTTAAGCCTCTGTCTCCTCATCTGTAAACCACAAATGATAATAGTCTGAGTCAGGTTGTTGGAGAATTGAAAGAGTTCATGTAACGTGCCCAGACCAGGATCTGGCGCACGGCAGGTGCTCCACGATGCAGCTTGTTGCCCTTTCTGTGTTCCGGTGCTTGTCCAGGCCGTCGCTTTTTCCTGCCAAGAGGAGACCCTGAGTGCAGGTGTCGGGGGGCAGCCGTGTTGGAAAGTAGAGCTCTTAAAAGATGAGTGCTCCTGATTCCTCAGATGGAGCTTGCGTGCATGCATGCAGGAGTGCACTTGTGCATGTGTGAATGCAGCCGTGTGAGTATATGTGTTTATGGGAAATATAGTTACTAAACGGAGCGTTCCTTGTTCTCCGGGGCATCGAGGCCCCTGTGAATTACTGGGGCCATTCAGAACTCCTCTTGAGAAACTGACTTTGTTCTTTGCTGCATAGAGAATCCAAAGAAGGAAAGTGGATTGGGGGTGAGGTCGTACCCTAGGAAAGGCCCTCAGTGGTAAAGAACCCACCTGACACTGCAGGAGACTCTTGTTCGATCCCTGCATTGGGTAGATCCTCTGGAGGAGGAAATGGCAACTCATTCCAATATTCTTGCCTGGGAAATCGCATGGACAGAGGAGCCCGTGGGGTCGCACATGAGTTGGACACTACTTAGCAACTAAACAACCACCATAACCCTGTAATGGCGCCAGCTGCGCTCTCCTTTCCTCTGGGAGATTTTGCCATGTCTCCTTCCTCCCTGCTTGGAATTGAGCTCCCTGAAAATAAACACGGGACCTCTTCGCTGCTGCAGCCTCCGAGACCTCTGACTCAGGGACTGGCCCACGGTGGTTCCCGCCTCCATCACTGGCGGAAGAACATGCCCCTCTGGAATGTCTCTGACTTCCTCCGCCTCCACTCTGTTGGTTCTGTAATCCTCTGGCCCACTTCAATTTCCATTTTAAATGAGATGGTGGCTTTAGGACTAGGATTGGAGTCTGTACCTCCAGTTTCTTTGGATTAAAAAATGGAGTCGCATCCAAATTTCTCCAATTAAGTCAAGTTGCTTAATCTTCTTAAGCCTCTGTCTCCTCATCTGTAAACCACAAATGATAATAGTCTGAGTCAGGTTGTTGGAGAATTGAAAGAGTTCATGTAACGTGCCCAGACCAGGATCTGGCGCACGGCAGGTGCTCCACGATGCAGCTTGTTGCCCTTTCTGTGTTCCGGTGCTTGTCCAGGCCGTTCGCTTTTTCCTGCCAAGAGGAGACCCTGAGTGTGTGAAGCTACACTTGCCCCTTTTGTGGGGGCTGAGAGCATCAGTTTCAATGGGTTTTGGGAGACTTCAAGTGCTCCCAGCATCCATCCATGCTGAAATCCCGGGGAAGGTTGGTTGCCATGGATTGCACGTCTGATATGTAGTAAGGGCCGTACCTTGTGTTTTCACATGTCCTGTCTCATTTAGTAAACTGGCCAGCCTTGGCTTAGATTTATGGGGGCTCGGAGCCCACTACATCATAAAATTTCTCCTGAAGGGTAGCATAGCAGAATGAATCATGTTTGAACCCCAGATCTAAAGCTGTGTGTTTGCATGCGTGCTAAGTCACTTCAGTCATGTTTGACTCTTTATGACCCCATGGACTGTAGTCCACCAGGCTTCTCTGTCCATGGGATTCTTATAGGCAAGAATACTAGAGTGGGTTGTCGTGCCCTTCTCCAGGGGGGTCTTCCCAATCCAGGGATAAAACCTGCATCTCCTGCATGGCAAGCAGATTATTTACCCACCGAGCCACCTGGGAAGCCCACAGCAGTGTGACCTTGGATGAATTACCTAAATTCTCTCTGCTTTATTTCTCCATTGATAGACTGAGAAGGAATAGTCACAACCATATAGGTTTTATGAGGATTAAGTGAGGGAATATTTATAAGCTTTCTTGAGGCGTGTCTGCTGTGTATGACGTTAGCATGACCCTGGCCCAGAGAGGGTCTCTTACCACTGCGTTCCAGACGGGTTTCGGCACGCTCAGCCAGACCAGGGTACTCATTTTAGAGATGAGGAAAGGAGACCTCATAGGGCAGTAGTAACTTCCCAAGACAGCACCACTAGGAAATGGCCTGGCTGATAAGGGGCGCCAAACCCAGAACTTTCTAAACTCGGGGTCCTTGCTTGGCTCCACTGAGAGACAAACAGAGATGCTTCAGATCAATAAAAGAAAGAGCTATCTAGTGTTGGGTCACCATAAACGTGGAATTTATTCCCATAGTCTTACATAAGGAAACATCAAAATGCTTTCAGATGAAAGGACGTGATGTCTTCCATGTGTTTTGAAGTAACTGGACGTGAGGAAAGGGTAGACCGTGGGCAGAGAAGGATGAAGCAATGGCTAGGTGTCAGTGTGTATTAAAACTGACAACAGCAGAGTGATTCTGTTCGATTATTCTCCCTACTTCTGTATATGCTTGAAAATGTCTATACGAAATTTTAAAATGAAACAGGATAACGGGTAGCGTGAACAGGGGTGGTGGTAGAGAAATCAGGTAGGTCCCTCAAGTTCAGTGGCCAGAAGTCAGCCACATGGGGAGAAGAGGGAGGGGGATTCCAGGCAGAGGGAACAGCAAGTAAGTACAGCACCAAGATTACTCAACTGTGTCTAAGATGAACCCTGTAAAACCCTGGAAAATGCCCCCAATACATTTTCTGAATGATCGAATCAGCCGAGAGAAGATATCTCATTAGCAACTGGAAATATCACTGCTTTGAAAAAGGATGCTAATTTTCAGTAGGGTTTCTTCCCTCCAAGTAGAGATGTGTGTGCAAACCTTATGCTTTGGATTAAAATTTCAAGTGGGTTTTAAATTTTGATTAGAATTATTTCAATTTAAAAAATCGTAATTGCTTTATTGTCTTAATCGCTTGCTGTCTGATTCCACCACTGGGACCCATCGCTGCACCTGCAGGAGTTCCATAAGCTGCCAGTTCAAACAGCCACATGTCTGTGAATAAAAGAAGACAGGTTTTTTTTTTTTTTTTTTTTCATTATTTGTGAAATACTGCACCAATGCATGTAGTGTAAAATAGCCCAGTGTGGTCCCAGCTGAATAGTAAGAGGGTGATTTATTCCCAAGGCTCTGTTTCCATTTTTGCTGTTTATGATAGCATATCAGTGGAGCTTTTTGATTGAATTACCACCTTGTATTCAGGCTGGGACCATGCATTATTACATATGTAAGTATAAATGTTGATGCAAATGAGTTTTCCTAATGAAATGAGAGGCAGTTTATTTTTCCTCGCATAATGGGTGGTTTGAGGACCAGATTTATTTTCCAAAAGTGAGTACATGCTTATTTTTCAATTTGTCATCCATTCTTAGCATGAGCACCCCAATAATTCAGATCCGCAGATCTTTAAGCTTTCACATGTTAATGTGGAGGGTTTTTTTTTTCATCTTTAAACTGAAATCAATTTCAGTGTGATTTATCGTCAGAGAATTACCTTATGTAAAATGCTTAAGTGAATGAAGTAATAACTTTAAGGCTATCAGTTAGAGGGCAATTTTCAGGTTCTCAGTTCTGAATAAATGGTGAGATCTTTGGGTCGCATTTTCATTTCATTCATGACACCGTGTGCTTTAGCTATTACCAAGTTTGGCACTGTTTAGAAGCTTCAAATGAGCTGAATTGCTTTTAAATATTGCTGAATTTTATTTTATACAGTTTGAGTTGTTTTCCTTGGGTGTTGCTTGCTCTTCTATTATTCCTTTACCTGAACCAACTGGCCAAGTCTGGAGTTTATTTCAGTCTTCATAAGTTAGGATACTAATGGGGAGCCTGGGCTCTCTCTTTGCATATGAAATTAACCATAGCTTGCCTGCTTTGAAATCTGGATTCAGTTGAGAATTTGCTTAGTAAATACTTGTCCAGAGATTGCAGAAGGAAAACCAGGCTGAAGGAAGTGAGGTACAGAGGTGTCTCTCTTTCAACGTTGAGGAGGTAAAGGTTCAGGCGAGCAGATCCCAAAGACAGGAATGTTTGATCCCACCAAATCTTCTACGTGAACTATCAGTTTAGGGGTTAATTGGGTGGCCCCTCTGAAAGCATAATGATTTTAGGGACAATGACCACTTTGTTTTCACAGGCCCGACATCTAATAATAGCAAGAGTGTTTAACAGTGACCTCGTTTCTTCATTATACTTACCTATAGTATGGGGCTTTCCAGGTGGTTCAAGTGGTAAAGAATCTGTCTGACACTGCAGAAGATGTGGGTCCAATCCCCGGGTTGGGAAGATCCCCTGGAAGAAAGACCTGGCAACCCACGCCAGTATTCTTGCCTGGAGAATCCTATGGACAGAGGAGCCTGGCGGGCTACAGTCCATGGGGTTGCGAAAGAGTCAGACACGACTGAGCACTCTTGTATGCACAATGAGTAATATATAATGATAAATATATGAATTATGCTAATGCATATAGGTTATAGATGATCATCATGGTTCATATTACTCAAACGCTCATTGAGCATTTCCTGGATCCAGGTGCTGTGCTAAGTATCTAACATGCATTGTCTCATTTTATCTCCGAAACAACCCTCCAAGGTAAGAACTGTGATAATCTCCATTATACAGATAAAGACACAGAGGCTCAGAGAAGTTAAACAATTTGTCCAAGGTCACACAGCTCAGTGGTAAAGAATCTGCCTGCAGTGCAGGAGACCTGGGTTTAATCCCTGGGTTGGGAAGATCCCCTGGAACAGAAAATGACAACCCACTCCAGTACTCTTGCCTGGAGGATCCCATGGAAGAAGGAGCCTGGTAGGCTACAGTTCATGGGGTCGCAAAGAGTCAGACAAGACTGAGTGACCCACACATACACACACACAGCTAATAAACAGAGGAAACCCAAATTTAAAAGCAATCTGGCCTGAAAGCATTCTTTGCTTCTCAAGCATTTAACTTTAGCAAGGTTTCTGCCTATGGAGGAGTGTTCCTCTGCACGGCATTTCTTACAACCCCATCCTCTCCCATCCCGCAGAAGGGAAATGAGATTGTGTAGCCAGGTGCGGGGTGAGAGGGCTAACTTTCAAAGTCAGACAGAGCAGGCTGAGTTCCAGCTCAGGGGCTGTCCTTTCAGCTGTGTGGCTTGGCATAAGTCGCTTGACCTCCATCTACCTCGGTTTCCCCGCCTCCAGTGTGGAGATGCTAATGCTAATATTGTGCTGCTGAAGAATTCAGGAAGCAGGGCCTCATCCGGTGGGTCGGAACAGACTGGCACTAGCTATCCTTACACTAAAATCTTACACCAGATTTACTCAGGTGGGAGCTGCCTCTGGGAGCTGTTGTAAAGGGGCTTATCCATTTGCATTTCTAATGACCCTCTAACTACCTGCCTAGCCAGTCCTCTGAGGACTTGCTCGGTGATTGATATGATGCCACTTAGAAATTTCTTTGAGTTCCTCAGAAGAAAGGTTTCTCTGTACAGTCCAGCTGGTGGTGTTACCGTGTAGAGGCATCTGAAAACCTAGCTGTGCCGCTGATACGCTTGTAGGGAGTTGAAAGGGGGATTATCTCTTAAGACTTGAGAATGTTGATGTTTGCAAATATTTTCTGGCTGCCTCTCCTAATACTGCAAATTGACTGCGGAGATAATGGGCACAGGATGACATCATATGAAGCAGCAGCCTTTCAAGTGCAGGGGCTGGAGGAACCACTTAGAGTAATTAGGAAATCCTTAAACAAGTGTTTGCAAAGTATTGACTCACCCTGAAGGCTGGCCTTTTCTTTCCTTTTTTTTTTTTTCTGGCCTCCAACGTGAAAAATCTGACCTTGAATAATTATCTACCCGCTGGCTTTCAGCACCAGGAGAAGAAGGGTTCTGGGTCACCGTCTGGATGCGTGCGGATGACACCACTGAACCCGAGTGCCGTTAATAAGCGAGGAGCTGTTGGAAGATGAACTCTCGGATGGATGGACTGTGCAGAGTGGAGTTGCAGGAGGGCCCTGCTGGATGCTCTGGGAGAGAGTACCAACTGTCTCTCCTCTTGCTTCCATGCCAAAATGGCTCGTTGGCTCTTTGGAACCCTTGGGAAAAATATCTTTCTGTAGAAACTGGCTTGGATGCCCAGAGTCATTTGGCCACGTAAAGAGAAGCTGGTTTTCTCGGGACGTCCCTTTGGTTTATGTAGGAAAAGGGAGAAAATGATTGGAAATCCTGTCTTTCAGGGCGAACATCTGCGGTGAGATGGAGTGAACAGGAGGAAGCTAAAGGAGTTGATACTGTCTTTATTACCTAGATGAAGACAGTATTTCCTTCTTGGAAAACCATCCCCTGCGGGGATCACGGGCCTCATCCGTGGGTCGGAACAGACTGGCACTAGCTATCCTTACACTAAAATCTTACACCAGATTTACTCAGGTGGGAGCTGCCTCTGGGAGCTGTTGTAAAGGGGCTTATCCATTTGCATTTCTAATGACCTCTAACTACCTGCCTAGCCAGTCCTCTGAGGACTTGCTCGGTGATTGATATGATGCCACTTAGAAATTTCTTTGAGTTCCTCAGAAGAAAGGTTTCTCTGTACAGTCCAGCTGGTGGTGTTACCGTGTAGAGGCATCTGAAAACCTAGCTGTGCCGCTGATACGCTTGTAGGGAGTTGAAAGGGGGATTATCTCTTAAGACTTGAGAATGTTGATGTTTGCAAATATTTTCTGGCTGCCTCTCCTAATACTGCAAATTGACTGCGGAGATAATGGGCACAGGATGACATCATATGAAGCAGCAGCCTTTCAAGTGCAGGGGCTGGAGGAACCACTTAGAGTAATTAGGAAATCCTTAAACAAGTGTTTGCAAAGTATTGACTCACCCTGAAGGCTGGCCTTTTCTTTCCTTTTTTTTTTCTGGCCTCCAACGTGAAAAATCTGACCTTGAATAATTATCTACCCGCTGGCTTTCAGCACCAGGAGAAGAAGGGTTCTGGGTCACCGTCTGGATGCGTGCGGATGACACCACTGAACCCGAGTGCCGTTAATAAGCGAGGAGCTGTTGGAAGATGAACTCTCGGATGGATGGACTGTGCAGAGTGGAGTTGCAGGAGGGCCCTGCTGGATGCTCTGGGAGAGAGTACCAACTGTCTCTCCTCTTGCTTCCATGCCAAAATGGCTCGTTGGCTCTTTGGAACCCTTGGGAAAAATATCTTTCTGTAGAAACTGGCTTGGATGCCCAGAGTCATTTGGCCACGTAAAGAGAAGCTGGTTTTCTCGGGACGTCCCTTTGGTTTATGTAGGAAAAGGGAGAAAATGATTGGAAATCCTGTCTTTCAGGGCGAACATCTGCGGTGAGATGGAGTGAACAGGGAGGAAGCTAAAGGAGTTGATACTGTCTTTTATTACCTAGATGAAGACAGTATCTTTTGGAAACCATTTTTTTTTTGTCCTATAGAAAGAGAAATGCAAATCACAACTATAATGAAGTATCACTTCACCCTGGTCAGAATGGCCATCATCAGTGTACACACGGCGATACTCAAAATAGAAAGCCAACTAGGACCTCCTGCCCAGCACAGAGAGTGCTGCTCAATATTCCATAATAGCATATATGGGAAAAGAGTTTGAATTATTCTTATTTTCATATCCATATTCCTTTGTTTTTTTATTTTTATTTTTTTGTCTCTAAGTCATCATTTGTTTTCATCCCATCTTTATTCTTTGTCATGTGTGGGCCTCCCATGGCAGTGGCCTCTCTCCTTGCAGAGCACTGGCTCTGGGCACATGCGCTCCAGAGCACTGGCTCGTCATTGGACACAGTGGTCCAGCCACTCCGTGGCACATGAGATCTTCCCAGGCCAGGGATTGAACCAGTGCCCTTTGCACTGCAAGGCAGTCTCTTTACCCACTGGACCACAAGGGAAGCCCCTCATATTCATATTCTTAATCTTGAGTCATGTATGTGTGCATGCTAAATTGCTGTAGTCTGACTCTTTGTGATCTCATGGACTGTAGCCCTCCAGGCTTCTCTGTCCATGGGATTCTCCAGGCAAAAACACTGGACTGGGTCGCCATGCCCTTCTCAAAGATTCATGTATATGTATATACACAGTGTAAATCACTTTGCTTACACATGAAACACTTTTAATCAACTGTGTTCCAAAATCAAATGAAAGTTTTTTAAAAAGACTGCAAGCAGTATATACCGAAGAGGGTGTGGAGAAAAGGAACGCCTCCTACTCTGTTGGTTGGAATGTAAATTGGTACAGCCACTGTGGAGAACAGTATGGAGGTTCCTTCAAAAACTAAAACTAGAACTGCCATATCATGCGGCAGTCCCACTTCTGGGCATATATCCAGAGAAAAACATAATTTGGAAAGATAGATGCAATGTTCATGGTAGGACTATTTATAGTAGACAAGACTAGGAAGCAATCTAAATGTCCATCAACAAATGAATAGGTAAAGCAGATGTGATACATATATACAACGGAATATTATTCAGCCATAAAGAGAAGAAAATAATGCCATTTGCAGCAATATGAATGGACCTAGAGATTTTCATACTAAGTGAAATAACTCAGACAGGGAAAGACATGTATCATATGGTTTCACTCCTATGTGGAGTCTTATTTTAAAAAATGATACAAATGAACTTATTTACAGAACAAAAACAGACTCACAGATGGCTAAAACAAACTGAAGGTTACCAGTGGGGAAATGTGGTTGGGGGAAAGGGATGCATTAGGAGCTTCGGGTTAATATATACTTGCAGTACGATATATAAAATAGGTAACCAACATGGACCTACTATATAGCATAGGGAACTTCAATCAATATTCTGTAATAACCTATATGGGTAAAGAATCTGAAAAAAATCAATATAGATATATATGTAACTGAATCCCATTGCTGTATATCTGAAACTACCTCAGCATTGTACATCAACTATTCTCCAATAAAATTTAAAAAAAAAATAGCACCTCCTTTAGCATAATACCTTCAGGGGCAAGTCTTAATCCTCCAAAAGTGATAATGGCCTTAATGACATTCAACAAAGAGGAGATCCACCTTCAAACATTATCTTTTCAAATTCAAAACTATCTAAATTCCAAAGGAAACCAAAGGCATACAAAGAATTGGAAAGAACATTTTCCAAATTAATTAGAGCTCAGGGATTCAGATTTTTCCATGCGCTATTTTTTAATGTTGCTCAAATTTCACATGGTTCATTTCTTGATACCGTGTCTTGTATTTATTCCTTCAGTTCCTCGTAACAGGCTCTGTGAAAGGTTATCAGCTATGCGTTGCGTGGTTTGTGCGCAGGCACTGGGCTGGGTGATGGGGCTACAAGACTGAACAAAATCAACTCTGTTGGTTGGAATGTAAATTGGTACAACCACTGTGGAGAACAGTATGGAGGTTCCTTCAAAAACTAAAACTAGAACTGCCATATCATGCGGCAGTCCCACTTCTGGGCATATATCCAGAGAAAAACATAATTTGGAAAGATAGATGCAATGTTCATGGTAGGACTATTTATAGTAGACAAGACTAGGAAGCAATCTAAATGTCCATCAACAAATGAATAGGTAAAGCAGATGTGATACATATATACAACGGAATATTATTCAGCCATAAAGAGAAGAAAATAATGCCATTTGCAGCAATATGAATGGACCTAGAGATTTTCATACTAAGTGAAATAACTCAGACAGGGAAAGACATGTATCATATGGTTTCACTCCTATGTGGAGTCTTATTTTAAAAAATGATACAAATGAACTTATTTACAGAACAAAAACAGACTCACAGATGGCTAAAACAAACTGAAGGTTACCAGTGGGGAAATGTGGTTGGGGGAAAGGGATGCATTAGGAGCTTCGGGTTAATATATACTTGCAGTACGATATATAAAATAGGTAACCAACATGGACCTACTATATAGCATAGGGAACTTCAATCAATATTCTGTAATAACCTATATGGGTAAAGAATCTGAAAAAAATCAATATAGATATATATGTAACTGAATCCCATTGCTGTATATCTGAAACTACCTCAGCATTGTACATCAACTATTCTCCAATAAAATTTAAAAAAAAAATAGCACCTCCTTTAGCATAATACCTTCAGGGGCAAGTCTTAATCCTCCAAAAGTGATAATGGCCTTAATGACATTCAACAAAGAGGAGATCCACCTTCAAACATTATCTTTTCAAATTCAAAACTATCTAAATTCCAAAGGAAACCAAAGGCATACAAAGAATTGGAAAGAACATTTTCCAAATTAATTAGAGCTCAGGGATTCAGATTTTTCCATGCGCTATTTTTTAATGTTGCTCAAATTTCACATGGTTCATTTCTTGATACCGTGTCTTGTATTTATTCCTTCAGTTCCTCGTAACAGGCTCTGTGAAAGGTTATCAGCTATGCGTTGCGTGGTTTGTGCGCAGGCACTGGGCTGGGTGATGGGGCTACAAGACTGAACAAAATCAACTGTATCCCTCCATTTCCAGAGTGTACAGTTTCGGGGAAGGCTAAGGGTAGACCTCATCACACGGGCATATGCGATTATGACTCTTGGTAAGAGCTATGGAGGGAAAGTGAAGATGTTCCTAGGGACTTACTTTAGGTTTGAAGTGGGATGGGGTGGTACAGGCGCTAGTGGGAAAGAACCCACCTACTGATGCAGGAGACATCAGACGTGCAGGTTCAATCCCTGGGTTGGAAAGATCCCCTGGAAGAAGGCATGGCAATCCACTTCAGTATTCTCACCTGGAGAATCCCATGGACAGAGAAGCCTGGCGGGGTGCAAGTCCATGGGGTCGCAAAGAGTCGGACACAGTTGAAGTGGCTTAGCAGGCAGGGTGGTCCAGTGAGAAGTGGTCAGAGGAGATGTCCTTAAGAGATGGTGTTCCAGCTGACCCTGGAAAGATACATATAGAAGGGCACCAGGCGGAGAGCAAGAGCACACGTTCTCCAGCAAGCAATAGTGTATGCAAGGACTCCCGGAAGACGAGACATGGGTGAACTGGAGGAATCTCCATCTTAAGCAGCAGGATGTAGGGTCAGAGAGACAGGCAGGAGCGAGATTAGGGAAGAGTGCCAGGCAGGAAGGCACTGGAACGTCCTCCAGTCAGAGGGAAAGCATGGGTTGTGTGAGTGCATGAGGTTAATTTACCACTTTTCTATATCTTGAAAATAGATTCTTTTTTTTTTTTTAAAGATTTATTTATTTATTTATTATTTTGGACGAGGGTCGGGTTGGGGAGGGAGGGAAGCAGGCGGGCCACTTCTATTGGTCTTTCATTTCTCTATTTTCATCCGTCTTTGTTCTTTGGCCCCTGTGGGCCTCCCATCACGGTGGCATCTGTTGTTGCAGAGCGCTGGCTCTGGGCCCATGCGCCCCAGAGCTCCGGCTCGGTAATTGGACACATCGGTCCAGCCGCTCCGTGGCACGTGGTATCTTCCCTGGCCAGGGATCGAACCGGCGCCCCCTGCACTGCAAGGCGGTGTCCTTGCCCACAGGACCACCAGGGGAAGCCCTAGATTCATTTTTATTAAACATTGTAAAATATGTATTTGTTTATTTGACTTGCTGGGTCTTAGTTGTGGCATGCAAACTCTTTGTTGTGGCATGTGGGATCTCGTTCCCTGATCAGGGTTGATCCCCCCTGCATGGGGAACTCACAGTCTTAGCCACTGGACCACTAGGGAGGTCCCCATTTACTGCTTTTAAAGCAGGAAAATGACACAATCAAGTTTGTATTTTAAGATCCTTTGGGATGCATTGTAAGGAAGGCGGTGAAAGACATAGGGAGACCAGCCGAGGTGGAGTCCAGATGGAAGATGGTCGTGTCTCAGATGAAGGTCCTAGAGATCGCTGATGGAGAGACACATCAGGAAGGGACTGTTTTTGTGGGAGAAAGGGACAAGCCTCAGTAAGACTGGATGGAAGTGGAGGCAAGTGACAGAGAGAACAATCTGAAGGATGCATTCTGGATATCTGTCTTCAAGTGGCCATTTACACAGAAGACAAACCCTGATGACGCTTATGATAATGACTATAAGACCAGTGAACTTGGAGGTGGAAGATAAATATGAATGAAGCATCATAATGATTTCTTCGCTGCCTATTTAAGATTCCGACTCATCAGGTGTTCTGGAAGTAGAAGATAAGACTCTGGACTTCCATGGTGGCTCAAGGGTAAAGAATCTGCCTGACCAATACAGGAGCCATGAATTCAATCCCTAGTCCAGGAAGATCCCGTATGACTGGGAGCAACTAAGTCCATGCGCCACAACTACTGAGCCTGTGCTCTGGAGCCCGGGAGTCGCAACTACTGAGCCCATGTTCTGCAATTACGGAGGCCTGAGTGCTCTAGAGCCTGTGTTCTGCAACAAGGGAAGCCACCTTAATGAGAAGTCCGTGCACTACAACTAGAGAGTAGCCCGCACAAAGCAATAAATACCGTCAAACATAAATGAATAAATTATATATATGTATATGCAATACTGGAGTGGGTTGCCATTTCCTTCTTTAATATATACATGTGTATATATAATATATATATATGTAATATATACATATATATGTTTGTGTGTATACACACACACACACACACACACACACACACACACATATAAAGAAGACAGGACCTCGTGTAGATGTGTAGATGCTCTGTTCCTGTCCTGGGTAGTACAAGGATGTGGAGCCCAGGTATTTTTTTATAACACCAGGACTTATATCCCATTTCTTAACACACACTGGACTTCATATCTCTCCTGATGGGGACCTGAGTGTATTCACTCTCAAATGTCTATCCTATGCCTTGGCTTATGGCAATGACGATAAGTCATCCGTCCACTCACCACCCAAAATGGAGGGACTTGTCTTGTTTCCCTCCCAAGTTGAGCTCTGCTATCTGCGTTCTTCTCTTGGTAACCACAGAGGGTGCCATTTTAAAGAGAGATTTTAACCAGGTTTCTTGAGTCATTTCAATAAGTTCTTTAAAAGAAACAGTGTATACTTTTTTTTCAGGAAGTAAACGACTAGCATTTGTGCCATTATAAATCATGATGGATTTCCATATTCTCTGCCAGAGAGAACCTTTTTTTTTTTTTTTCTTCTATCTTAGAAAGGAAAATTAAGGTTGCCGTACCAGGGGACCACTTTCATTATCTTTAGCATACAAATGATCTTTTAAAAAGATTTTCTTCCTCTACATATGTACAGTATCAATGATATAATTTACATTGCATCCTTCATATTAACACTCTGATCCATCATCGCTAACAATGCGGGGTCTTTGTGTGCGGGGCTGTCGGACAAATGTTTTAGCTTGTGAGAAGAAAATTGTTAGCATTTGAATAGAGAATGGTACAGGAAGGATTAATAGCCTACTTTGATGGATTAGAATGTAGTGAAATTGCTCAATATTAATATGAAAATGTTTGTGAATTGGTTGCAAGGTGCTGTCAATGGGAAATGATTATGTCTCCAAGGCCGTATCAGTGGAGACTTGACTCGGAGTGAAGACTTTCCCACAAAAGCCTGATGAGGGCTGTGGAAGATGCTGGCTCAGGAGACTGGGACGGAAACCCGCCATTCAACCCGTGGAGCCCTCCTGTCACTTTGGGTGCCCTTTCTGTATTATCATACATCTTTTCCATTAGCATATCTGAATATGCATTTATAACAGAAGAGGAAGTGTGGGCAGCGCTGTTCTGTCTGTCGTCCAGCCTTTCCATCTTTGGAAACCCAATCAGAAACAAGCAGGTCACTGTCACATAGACAGTCTGGCTCCTGAACTGAAAGTCTTCTCTGTATACCACAGTTTCCAAGATGATAATTTGCAAGGAAGGTTGGCGTTCAAACACCGTAACACAAACGTGATTGTTTAATCCTAGGGTCAGCCTCTCAGTCAGCACCAGCCTCACTCTTGAATGATGTCTGCGAGGTTTGGGAGGGGCTTATTAAAAAGTCCTATTTGCAAAACTGCACTCTGGTGCTTTAACAATATCTCAGGTATTCATTTACCTTTGAAAATCGATTTCAGACTGAAAGTTCAAATTTAGGGCAAAAGAGAAGTGAATAAAGCGTTGTTGCCTCTACCTAAACCCAAAACAATCATGGGCTCTTCTTGCCCAATGGATGGGGTCCCCACCAGTGTCCGGCAGCTTCTGCATCCTGCAGCCATAAGGTACTGTTGTCATTCCTTCTCACTGTCATCAGAATGGAAAGGATGGGCTGGGCAGTGGGAAACACTGCCCTTGAAATCAAGGCTCTGTCTCTTCTAAGAATGGACTGCTTCGCAGAGTCCTTGGAATATATTTTTCCTATTTTAAGTTTCATCTTTAATGCTCGAGCAGGCTTTTTCAACCTCAGTCCTATTGACATTGGGGCAGAATAATTCTTTGTTGTGGGGACTCTCCTGGGCATTTTTGTAGGCGGCTTACAATTTGTGAATTTGGGAGAAGAAAATTGTTAGCATTTGAAGAGAGAATGGTACAGGAAGGATTAATAGCCTACTTTGATGGATTAGAATGTAGTGAAATTGCTCAATATTAATATGAAAATGTTTGTGAATTGGTTGCAAGGTGCTGTCAATGGGAAATGATTATGTCTCCAAGGCCTTATCAGTGGAGACTTGACTCGGAGTGAAGACTTTCCCACAAAAGCCTGATGAGGGCTGTGGAAGATGCTGGCTCAGGAGACTGGGACGGAAACCCGCCATTCAACCCGTGGAGCCCTCCTGTCACTTTGGGTGCCCTTTCTGTATTATCATACATCTTTTCCATTAGCATATCTGAATATGCATTTATAACAGAAGAGGAAGTGTGGGCAGCGCTGTTCTGTCTGTCGTCCAGCCTTTCCATCTTTGGAAACCCAATCAGAAACAAGCAGGTCACTGTCACATAGACAGTCTGGCTCCCCTGAACTGAAAGTCTTCTCTGTATACCACAGTTTCCAAGATGATAATTTGCAAGGAAGGTTGGCCGTTCAAAAACCGTAACACAAACGTGATTGTTTAATCCTAGGGTCAGCCTCTCAGTCAGCACCAGCCTCACTCTTGAATGATGTCTGCGAGGTTTGGGAGGGGCTTATTAAAAAGTCCTATTTGCAAAACTGCACTCTGGTGCTTTAACAATATCTCAGGTATTCATTTACCTTTGAAAATCGATTTCAGACTGAAAGTTCAAATTTAGGGCAAAAGAGAAGTGAATAAAGCGTTGTTGCCTCTACCTAAACCCAAAACAATCATGGGCTCTTCTTGCCCAATGGATGGGGTCCCCACCAGTGTCCGGCAGCTTCTGCATCCTGCAGCCATAAGGTACTGTTGTCATTCCTTCTCACTGTCATCAGAATGGAAAGGATGGGCTGGGCAGTGGGAAACACTGCCCTTGAAATCAAGGCTCTGTCTCTTCTAAGAATGGACTGCTTCGCAGAGTCCTTGGAATATATTTTTCCTATTTTAAGTTTCATCTTTAATGCTCGAGCAGGCTTTTTCAACCTCAGTCCTATTGACATTGGGGCAGAATAATTCTTTGTTGTGGGGACTCTCCTGGGCATTTTTGTAGGCGGCTTAGTAGTCTATCTGGCCTCTACTCACTAGATGCCAGTAGCTGCCCCAACCCCCGAGTTGTGACCACCAAAAATATCTCAGACCCTACCAAATGTCCCATGCAGGACACCCCCCTCAACCCACAAGGCTTTATAAACCCTGAGCTAAACCAAAGGAAGGTAATTGTGAGTTACATAAAAATATTACTGGTGAGATGAAAAGCATATATCCTGTAAAATTATTTTCTCTTTGACATAAAAGGTGAGATTCCAGGATGTTTCTTTACAGATTTTTAAAACAGTCATACTAGCAATGGTCTATAGAATGCTAGTGATTTCCCACACATTAAATACTTTGATATCACTATACCGTCCTCAGAAAAACCTGATAAATTGGGTAAAATGATTCCCATTTACTAGAAACTGAGGCTTCAGTGGTTTGCCACTATCCCTAAATCAGTTTGCTGTGTGTGTGTGTGTGCTCAGTCGTGTCTGACTCTTTGCGGCCCCATGGACTGTAGTCCACCAGGCTCTCTGTCCATGGACTTTTCCAGGCAAGAATTCAGGAGTGGATTGCCATTGCCTTCTCCAGGGATCTTCCTGACTCAGGGATCAAGCCCGAGTCTCGAATCTCCTGCATTGGCAGGTGGATTCTTCCCCATGGAGCCCTCTGGAAGGCAATTTGCTAAGATGGCACAAATGATGGCCAAGTCCAAGTGACCCTGGAAGCAGTGCCTGTTCCTAGCTTCTGTGTGCTCCTGGCTCTGAGGTCCTCACTACAAATAGCTGCAATGTGCCCCCTGCAGCCTCCCGGGCTGGATGAATCCCAGCACTCACCCATAACCTCTAAATGGAACTCTGAGTGGTTACCTCCTTCCCAGACTGGCTGAAGGATTGCAAGGCACCATGGGAGTAGGGAAGAGGGTGGGGCAAATATGTTGTAAGCCCCAGGGTCCTGTAGGAGAGGGAAGCACTGTTCAGCTTGCCCTGACGCCTTGTACCTTTCCTGCTGCATTCAGCCGACATCCTTGTGCCCGGGTCCATTCCTGCAAGATGCAGAAACCTGAACTAACAATGCTATGAATGATCTAGAACCCTCAGGACCTGTGCAGGTCTTCCACTTTCCCCATAGTCTCTCTAGCTGAGAGGCCCCGAAACGGGGACACTGCTTGCCCCTGACCTGATGTCTAGTTGTTTCAGTCTAGTCGGCACAGCTAAGTACCGGGGTCTGCACAAAAATACATGCACATCTGCAGAAACATGCAAATGGACACGAGTTTTTCAAGGGGGTCATAGAACCCGCCAAGACTTTTTTCCTTAGACCTCAGACGGAGAATTCATTTCCTGATGAATATGTGGGCTCTCTAAGAATTTTATCATCACTCAGAGGAGCACCTATTTGCTTAAAAAAAAAAAAAATCTGTTTTGGACATACTGGCATCTAATTTGTGAAAATGAGCAGTTATAGTCATCCGCCAGGTGACAGCCTCCCCAGGCCTGGCAATGTGCATTTAGGAGAGCTGACAGTTTGCAGGGCCAGCTGGTGGCAGATGCGTCCCCTGCCTGCCCCCGGGACTGGCAGCTTCATTATTGCTGTTGTCAGTGCTTGTGAAGCATCGACCCTGAGCGCCAGCTAGGCCTCTTCCAGGTAGAGATGTTCATTGTAACCTATTAATTCCCAGGCGAGGACAGAGTCGAGATGGAGGGCTGGCGGCTCGTAATCCCCCTGTTGGCCTTTCTGCTTTAATTCCTCCTTGTCTGTGGCTCAGGAGTGCCAACCTGCATCCTGTCTGTGGTCAGCATGGCCCAGATTCCTCTTTTTATTTTTTGAATTAAAAACTGTCCCCCAAAGTTATACACCTTCCTAGTTCTAAAAGAGTTCAATCAAGCTCCCCTCCGCCTCCCCATGTTTCCTATTTGCCCATCCCAATTCCTCTCTCTACAGGTGACTCATTTCTTTCTGATGTATCTCTGTGCACCTATGTCCTTGTTTCTAAATCACATGTTTGTGTGGCCTTCTCTTTATTTTTAAATCTATTTTTAAGTCTGCTAACTCTCTACTGTAGAAGGTGAGGCTCTGTCTCTTAATGCATGTCCCTACCGCTGCCCAGCGTGGCACACCGGCCTGGCAACACAAGCCCTACTTCCAGCCACCTTCCTCGCAAGAGAGTCATGTCACGATTTGTGTTTAGTTCGATGTTCAGCACTTACCTTGTTTTGATAAGGTAACCCCCCGACTGAGCCACTGATTATATTATGATCACATTTGCTTCCTGTGTAACTTTCTGTTTTCTCTGGAGTTGCTAATAGCCTAGTTGTCTACGTACCTCCCAGTCATTCACATGCGGGTGATCAAAACTTTGACTATCTTCTCAATATTTTTAAACACATCGATCATTTGATCAGTTTGGGATTCTTATAGGAAACACCCCTGGGGTCCCCAGCACCACCGCCTTCTCCTGCTGACAGCCTCCCTGACCTTTCTTCACCCTCATCCCAGGGGGGCCCTTTTAGTCTCTTTATTAGGTTACATCTTTGTTTCCTGTCCCTGTCTTTGGATCAGTTATAGTCATCCGCCAGGTGACAGCCTCCCCAGGCCTGGCAATGTGCATTTAGGAGAGCTGACAGTTTGCAGGGCCAGCTGGTGGCAGATGCGTCCCCTGCCTGCCCCCGGGACTGGCAGCTTCATTATTGCTGTTGTCAGTGCTTGTGAAGCATCGACCCTGAGCGCCAGCTAGGCCTCTTCCAGGTAGAGATGTTCATTGTAACCTATTAATTCCCAGGCGAGGACAGAGTCGAGATGGAGGGCTGGCGGCTCGTAATCCCCCTGTTGGCCTTTCTGCTTTAATTCCTCCTTGTCTGTGGCTCAGGAGTGCCAACCTGCATCCTGTCTGTGGTCAGCATGGCCCAGATTCCTCTTTTTATTTTTTGAATTAAAAACTGTCCCCCAAAGTTATACACCTTCCTAGTTCTAAAAGAGTTCAATCAAGCTCCCCTCCGCCTCCCCATGTTTCCTATTTGCCCATCCCAATTCCTCTCTCTACAGGTGACTCATTTCTTTCTGATGTATCTCTGTGCACCTATGTCCTTGTTTCTAAATCACATGTTTGTGTGGCCTTCTCTTTATTTTTAAATCTATTTTTAAGTCTGCTAACTCTCTACTGTAGAAGGTGAGGCTCTGTCTCTTAATGCATGTCCCTACCGCTGCCCGCGTGGCACACCGGCCTGGCAACACAAGCCCTACTTCCAGCCACCTTCCTCGCAAGAGAGTCATGTCACGATTTGTGTTTAGTTCGATGTTCAGCACTTACCTTGTTTTGATAAGGTAACCCCCCGACTGAGCCACTGATTATATTATGATCACATTTGCTTCCTGTGTAACTTTCTGTTTTCTCTGGAGTTGCTAATAGCCTAGTTGTCTACGTACCTCCCAGTCATTCACATGCGGGTGATCAAAACTTTGACTATCTTCTCAATATTTTTAAACACATCGATCATTTGATCAGTTTGGGATTCTTATAGGAAACACCCCTGGGGTCCCCAGCACCACCGCCTTCTCCTGCTGACAGCCTCCCTGACCTTTCTTCACCCTCATCCCAGGGGGGCCCTTTTAGTCTCTTTATTAGGTTACATCTTTGTTTCCTGTCCCTGTCTTTCAGTGGGCATCATCTAGTGACTCTGACCATAGCTGCATGTCTTATACATTGTATAACTGAAAATGCCTTTTCCCTAACCTCACCAACACCTGTCAAGACTGCAAGTGACCCCATTCAAAACACCATAAAGCACCTCTTACAGTTTCCCCTACCTTATTGCTCCCAAGATATCAGCATGTGTTTGGAGTCATAGACTTTTACCAGCTCTCAAGAGCACTGAGTATATCGCTGTAATCTATTTCCTGCCAACATCTCAGGATTAATAATAGCCTGCCTTGCATAGCCCTTTCCCCTGTAGCAAACACTGCCGAAGTCATCCCTTAGGGCAGGAGCCAGGTAGTCCTTACGAGTGCTATGTCTGGTGAAGCCGAGGCTGACTCAGGACCACGCTGGTCACAGCTGGGCTCTAGGACACAGGCTTCTGACTCCTGGCGAGGGCCAGAGAGCGTGAGAGACCAACAGTACATGTGCATGGGGCACCGGAGAAATAGAGGCTCCATAGCGATTTTTGTTTTGATGAACATAGCCAGAAGGTTGCATGAAGAAATTCTTCCAACGAGTGACGTTTTGGATCAGGCAATGCGGTTTGAGTATGTTTCATATGTTATGATTGTATGAGTTTTTAAAATCATTGTATGTATTTATTTTCAGCTGTGCTGGGTCTTCATTGCTTCGGGGGCTTTTCTCAAGTTGTGTCAATGGGAGCTACTCTCTGGTTGCAGTGCATGGGCTTCTCATTGAGGTGGCTTCTCTTGTTGCGGAGCATGGGCTCTAGGGCATGCAGGCTTCGGTAGTTACCCCACAAGGACTCCGTTGTTGCGGCTTCTGGGCTCTAGAGCACAGGCCCACTAGTTGTGGTGCATGGGCTTAGTTGCTCCAAGGCATGTGGAATCCTCCCAGACCCTCCTGCATTGGCAGGTGGATTCTTCACCACTAGCGCCGCCTGGGAAGCCCTCATAACTCCCACACAGAAGGTGTATTCCTGGACCTCATTTTTCTATACCTGCCAGAAACCAGATTTTCTTTTCCTGGAACACTCTGCATAAAATGAAATGTGTGTCAGTGTGTGTATCTGTGAAGGCTTAGGGTTGCAAACATAGAAGTGGATTCTGTTATCTTAAGTAGAAAGGGAATTTAGTTGAAGTTTATCAGTGTGTAGAACTGATATTCAAAATAGTAACTGATAGGGCCTGGCACTGGCCAGTCGGAAGAGGGCTGGAACAGGTTCCTGGTGGCCTCCTGCTGGTCTGGGCATTAACCCTTAGGTTTCTGGATGGCAAGCAAAGCTAGACAGGTCTGCAGAGGAGGGGGAGGCTCAGCCAGGCATCAGGAAGATGCATTCAGGCAGCTTGGAGCCACGGCTCTTTCCTGATGGGAAGAGGAGTACGTCAATCTTTTCATGCCTGACAGGGGCGCTCTAATGCAGACCTGCTGAACACCTGTTCTGACTGAGAGAGATGCAGAGAAGAGAAGCAGGCTGGAGAAGATTTCAGAAACCCAGGTAGTGGGAATGGTGCCTCCAGAGCCTTTGGGGCTTCCCAGATGACGCTAGTGGTAAAGAACCTGCCCGACAGTGCGGGAGATGTAAGAGATGCAGGTTCCATCCCTGAGTCAGGAAGATCCCCTAGAGGAGGGGGCGTGGAAACCCACTCCAGTATTCTTGCCTGGAGAACTCGATGGACGAGCGTGGCAGGCTACAGTCTACAGGGTCACAAAGAGTCGGACACAACTGAAGCGACTGACCACGCAGACATGCTCTCTCTCCTTTACAAGACTTTCTGGGGAGGCTCCCGTCGCTGATTCTGAACATCCCTGCTGGGAGGGAACTCCTCACTGTGCCTTCATCTTTGTGGCCTTCATGCACGAAGCAAAGTCCTGTGTGGGAACGTGAGGCTGTCCAAGGTTAGGCATGCCCTCTGCCTGCCAGCGAGTGATGAGGGCAGTGCTGCTTCCTAATACGACACAGCCAATGGGATTTCTTCCAAGGAGAAAAAGGTTTTAGATGCTGTGTCTCCATCCCCCTAGGACTGAAGGTTTACTTTTGGGATGAACTTGCTCTCTGTAAGGCGGTCTGTCTCTAAACCTGCTTCTCCCTGTTTTTTCCTTATGTAAAGAGGAATTTTGTATACAAATCAGCATCATCTTAGAAAACCACGAGGCAATCGGCAGTGTGTTGCCAAGTTCAAGGTCACCTTGGAGTTTCATCTTGACTGCCATGCTTTTCTTCTCATTAAAATATTTGACAAGAATTCTTTGCATGGATGAGCAGCTCCAGCCACCCCAGCCCCACGCTGTTCTCGCAGAGATGTTGTCCTGTCATAGTAAATAATTGTGCCGCCAGCTGAAAACTGGTACCTGTGTGAGACACACATTAACACGGATATCTGACGTTCATGCAGGTACGATGCGGAAGATACTGCATGATTTTTGATGAAACAACATGGGTTTTCTTCCTTAGGTTACTTACGTGTGGCCTAAAAGGTAGGGTTTACATCTTTATTCATTTCCGGATCCCTGTTGCACTTGGCAGAAAGCTTTGATCATCGTTGATGGTTGAAAATGTTTATTGAGTTGGACAGCGGTGTTGGAAATTCCAAGAATAGGAGTGCGTTCTAAGTTGCAGACGTTGTATATGGGAAGAGGTCAAGTATAGTGGGTAGTGTTACGGGATGATCATCTGTCCTGGTTGGCCCAGAACTGGGAGGGTGCCCAGGTCACAGGACAAGCAGAGCTAAACTGGAAAGTCAGGGCCTAGGGGACCTGACAGCCTTGGTTTGAATTCTAGTTGTACCACTTATGAACTTCCTTGATGGCTCAGACAGTAAAGAATCCATCTGCAATGCAGGAAACCTGGGTTCGATTCCCTTGGTTGGAAAGATCCTGGGGAATGACCCCTCACTGTGCCTTCATCTTTGTGGCCTTCATGCACGAAGCAAAGTCCTGTGTGGGAACGTGAGGCTGTCCAAGGTTAGGCATGCCCTCTGCCTGCCAGCGAGTGATGAGGGCAGTGCTGCTTCCTAATACGACACAGCCAATGGGATTTCTTCCAAGGAGAAAAAGGTTTTAGATGCTGTGTCTCCATCCCCCTAGGACTGAAGGTTTACTTTTGGGATGAACTTGCTCTCTGTAAGGCGGTCTGTCTCTAAACCTGCTTCTCCCTGTTTTTTCCTTATGTAAAGAGGAATTTTGTATACAAATCAGCATCATCTTAGAAAACCACGAGGCAATCGGCAGTGTGTTGCCAAGTTCAAGGTCACCTTGGAGTTTCATCTTGACTGCCATGCTTTTCTTCTCATTAAAATATTTGACAAGAATTCTTTGCATGGATGAGCAGCTCCAGCCACCCCAGCCCCACGCTGTTCTCGCAGAGATGTTGTCCTGTCATAGTAAATAATTGTGCCGCCAGCTGAAAACTGGTACCTGTGTGAGACACACATTAACACGGATATCTGACGTTCATGCAGGTACGATGCCGGAAGATACTGCATGATTTTTTGATGAAACAACATGGGTTTTCTTCCCCTTAGGTTACTTACGTGTGGCCTAAAAGGTAGGGTTTACATCTTTATTCATTTCCGGATCCCTGTTGCACTTGGCAGAAAGCTTTGATCATCGTTGATGGTTGAAAATGTTTATTGAGTTGGACAGCGGTGTTGGAAATTCCAAGAATAGGAGTGCGTTCTAAGTTGCAGACGTTGTATATGGGAAGAGGTCAAGTATAGTGGGTAGTGTTACGGGATGATCATCTGTCCTGGTTGGCCCAGAACTGGGAGGGTGCCCAGGTCACAGGACAAGCAGAGCTAAAACTGGAAAGTCAGGGCCTAGGGGACCTGACAGCCTTGGTTTGAATTCTAGTTGTACCACTTATGAACTTCCTTGATGGCTCAGACAGTAAAGAATCCATCTGCAATGCAGGAAACCTGGGTTCGATTCCCTTGGTTGGAAAGATCCCCTGGAGAAGGAAATGGCACCCCATTCCAGGATTCTTGCCTGGAGAATCCCATGGACAGAGGAGCCTGGCTGCAGGCCACCATCCATGGGGTCACAAAGAGTCAGCGCAGCTGAGCGACTTACACATAGCACTTGTAAGTCTTTTTACAATTCTGTGTATTGTAAAAATGTTTAGACGGCTGTTTTACTAGCTGACTCTCCCTGTCACATAACCCAACACACACCCTCAACACAATGCTGGCTGGTTTTGTACAGGCAACTTGAAGATTTCCCAAAATTATCCAGAGGAACAGAAAAGGAAAGTGGGGGAGGTGAGCTGAGCAGGAAAGGCCTCAGCTACCTAAATAAATACCATTGAAATGCCACCGAGGCGTTTGTTCTTTGATTCCCCCCTCTCTCTTATGGAAATGTTCTTTATCCCCAATTTCATGGACAAGCTTCAATCAGTGTGTAAATATTTTGCCATCACTAGGACCTGATTTCTTCATCTAAGTATTCAGAAGTCTTTAGTCCACATGTGAAAGAACACAGAGGCCTTATCGTCTTACATGGAAACCAGGGTATGTGCTGAAAGCTAGCCTGGGAAAGAATAATCGTGGTCTGTAAGGCAAAGGCTTGCCAGTTCTCTCAGCTCACGCTCCCCTGAGCCAACGGGGCCCACTTGCTGTTAGCCTGGCCTCGCTTGTAATTGGGTTTTGGCTCTGTGAGCTCGGATCATGAGGATGAAAAGAAGAAATGGTCAATAATCTGGGTGTTTTGTCTGTGCTGTCAAGGATGTGGGCGTGCAGCTGAGTTCTGACTTTCTGTGAGACAGTCCTGACTCCTTTTTCTTTCTCTTTGACTGTAAGATCCATGCAGGGGGACTGATACTCAGAACTGTAACATAGCTGCAGTGTTCTCTTGTTTCCTCCTGTTTTTGTTAGGAGCTTCCCAGGTGGTGCTAGCGGTAAAGAACCCTCCTTCCAAAGCAGGAGGTAGAAGAGACATGGGTTCGACCCCTGGATCAGGAAGATCCCCTGGAGGAGGACATAGCAACCCACTCCAGTATTCTTGCCTGGAGAATCCCATGACAGAGGAGCCTGGAAGACTACCAATTGTTTTGTTTGTTTGTTTGTTTGTTTTTAACGTGCTGAGCTGTGTAGCATGTAAGATCTTAGCTAGTTCCCCACAAGGATTGAAACCATGCCTCCTGCATTTAGAGTTCAGAGTCTTAACCACTGGGCCTCCAGGAAGCTCCCTCCTCCTGCTTTGTGTAAGAAAGAAGCGAAGCAACGTGATGCAAATGAATGGAAACCTTCAGTTACCATGATGTTGAAGAAACAGGATGTGGTAGAGTTAGTAAGCATGGCCTATGTTGGTGTTTCCAGGTGTAGGACACATGTCAGTGCATGTGGGTGAGAAGATTTTAGGTGCAGCATTAAATGACAGAGACTTCCACGGTGAGAAAGACTCCCTTTTCTAGTCTTTAGTCCTTTTACCTCCATCTGGAAAGTCTCAGCTGGGTGTTAAGAGTATGTTTTTTAACATCCTGCCAACACTTGCTAACTTGCCCCTTTCCCAAAGATCAGCAGCCTAAGGTTCATCTCTTCACAGGGCCACAGAATCTCTTTGGAATTTAATAACCTTGCTTAGCTTGTGTTTTACTTACTTTCTTTTCGTATTTGTCTTCTTTTCTACTTATGGCACTGTGTAAATTTTTTTTTTTTTTTTTTTTTGGTAAATCAAAGTGGGCCTATTTTTTAAACATTAACATTTTAAACATTTTAAACATTTTTAAGTCATTGTAGTAAGGTTAGTATATAGATATGTCAAAAATCATGAGGACAGTCTGTAAACAGTCAAGTTTTAGGACCAATGATCAAGACCTTCACTGTGAAAGGACAGTATAATTCTTTCATTCATCCATCTGATCACTCACGCACCCATCCATCTGTCCATCCATCCACCCATCTTGATATCCATCCATCCGTCCACCCATCTTTCCATTCCCCATTCGTCCATCCATCCATCCACCTGTCCCCTCATCCAACAGATATTCCTTGAGTAGCTGCAATGTTGTGCTGAACCCTGTGGATCGGGGGAATGTCCTTGGCCTTTAGGCGTGCTAGGTGAGCTAGATGGCAATCAAATAAATAAGCACTTAACACAAATCAGAAATCACACGAAGGAAAAGAGCACCAAAGAGCTAGAGAGTGGTAGAAGCGGAGGTTCGTTTGGACAGAATGGTGAGAGCAGAGCCCTCTGGGAAGAGGCCTTCTGAGTGAAGCTGGAATGAAGATAGGTGTGAATTCTCGGGTCCCTGGAGGAAAAGCATTTCAAGAAGGTGGAACAGCCAGTGCAAAGCCCTGCGGCAGGAGTGTGCCCGGCTGCTGTGGCCGCAGCTGAGTGAGCAAGAGGCATGCCACGCGACGTGACTGGAGATCTGGGCAGGGGTGGAGTCACATCCAACTTCTTCAGCCCTGGTAATAATTTTATTCCTAGTGAAAGGAGAGCCATTTGAGTGAACATGTGAGCTGATGCACCCTTTTAAAGGTCACCCTGGTTGCCGTGAGGAGAAGTGATGGGGGAAGATGTGGAGGAGACAGGAGGAAAGCCCTCTAGGTTCTTCCAGGCTGTGGCTTCTATCAATACCCACATGGTGGTGTTGAGGAATTGAAGTCCCCCAGAGCTGGGGACCTTTATTGATCATTTCTAAGGGATAAGTGAAAACTACATGAGATTCTCTCCTCTTTCTCCTCTGAGTGGTCTCCACAGATCTCCTATCTCAAACATGCAGTGGACTGAACCACCTACAGGTCTAATTCTTATAGTCTCTCTGTCTTACACCTCTAATTAGGTGTTCAAGAGAAACCGCACTCTCCTCTCATCTCTGCAAAGAAAGCCCAAACCTCACCCAGGACAGAATGCGGTTACTAGGAAACTGCATTCAGTTCTCTTAAAAGAACCTGTCATATGATCTGCCTTCCATTGGGCCCCACCCTCAGGCACACAAGCCATTCACTGCTGAAAATCAACCATAGTCAACCTCAATCTGCTTCCTTCGGCTTATCTTTCAGGCTCCATCGGCCATTTCTTATGATCTGATGACATAAGCTGTGCTCCGCAAGCTGAGTGCCAGGACCGGCAGCTCACCACATTAAAATGGAATTATCAGGCTGACATGAGAAGCCATTTAAGTCTTCAGCAAGCTCTAAGGCTGTTGATTCAGAAGACTCTGCTTTCCCAGAGAGCAGTGGTATTCCTAACAGATGTTTTGCTTGCCTGGAGGAGGTCACTTCAGAGGAGTCATTTACAAATATCCAGTGAGGCTGAAACTTCAAGAATCTGCAGATCTCTCGATCCCATTTCTTTGGAAGACCCAGAAGACAAAGATGCACCCAGAGTGCCTCGCAAGGATATCTTATCCTTCAAGAAAGAACAAGACAGGCCCCTCACAGTGTTTGGGAGTATTCCCCAGTACATTTTCTTTTATATCAAAAAATATGGAATGCTTCATGAATTTGCGTGTCACCCTTGCTCAGGAGCCATACTAATCTTCTCTGTATCGTTCCAGTTTTAGCATATGTGCTGCCAAAGCAAGCACCCAGTACATTTTACAGTGTATTAACACTTGCTTCTTCAGCTGATGAACTGAAACGTCATCATCATCATAACAATGATAATAAGGGCTATTCTATTTGGGGTTCTCAAGGCAAAACAGCAAGGAGATCAAACCAGTCATTTCTAATGTTCCTAACCCTGAATGTTCATTGGAAGGACGGATGCTGAAGCTGAAACTCCAGTATTTTGGTCACCTGATGTGAAGAACGCACTCATTGGAAAAAACCCTGATGCTGGGAAAGACTGAGGGCCGGAGGAGAAGGGGGCTGAGGATGAGATGGTTGGATGGCATCATCAACTCAATGGACATGAATTTTCTCTCATCTTTCTTCCTTTTTGTCTTTCCTCCTTCCCTCTTTTTTCTTTTTCTGTCCCTCTCTTCCTTCTTCCCTCCCTTCCTTCCTTCCTTTTCTGACATTAACTGAGTGATTACTATATACCAGAAACTATCCTACATTTAAACATGTTATCCCATTCATACAACCACCATATTACATAGGCTTGTTTAATATTGCCGCTCTATCGATGAAGACAGACTAGAAAATCTGCACAGGGTCATCCTGTTGAGAGTCTAGTTTCAGACCCAAGCTCTCTGACGCCAATCCATGTTCATCAGATGACATAAGCTGTGCTACGCCAAGCTGAGTGCCAGGACCGGCAGCTCACCACATTAAAATGGAATTATCAGGCTGACATGAGAAGCCATTTAAGTCTTCAGCAAGCTCTAAGGCTGTTGATTCAGAAGACTCTGCTTTCCCAGAGAGCAGTGGTATTCCTAACAGATGTTTTGCTTGCCTGGAGGAGGTCACTTCAGAGGAGTCATTTACAAATATCCAGTGAGGCTGAAACTTCAAGAATCTGCAGATCTCTCGATCCCATTTCTTTGGAAGACCCAGAAGACAAAGATGCACCCAGAGTGCCTCGCAAGGATATCTTATCCTTCAAGAAAGAACAAGACAGGCCCCTCACAGTGTTTGGGAGTATTCCCCAGTACATTTTCTTTTATATCAAAAAATATGGAATGCTTCATGAATTTGCGTGTCACCCTTGCTCAGGAGCCATACTAATCTTCTCTGTATCGTTCCAGTTTTAGCATATGTGCTGCCAAAGCAAGCACCCAGTACATTTTACAGTGTATTAACACTTGCTTCTTCAGCTGATGAACTGAAACGTCATCATCATCATAACAATGATAATAAGGGCTATTCTATTTGGGGTTCTCAAGGCAAAACAGCAAGGAGATCAAACCAGTCATTTCTAATGTTCCTAACCCTGAATGTTCATTGGAAGGACGGATGCTGAAGCTGAAACTCCAGTATTTTGGTCACCTGATGTGAAGAACGCACTCATTGGAAAAAACCCTGATGCTGGGAAAGACTGAGGGCCGGAGGAGAAGGGGGCTGAGGATGAGATGGTTGGATGGCATCATCAACTCAATGGACATGAATTTTCTCTCATCTTTCTTCCTTTTTGTCTTTCCTCCTTCCCTCTTTTTTCTTTTTCTGTCCCTCTCTTCCTTCTTCCCTCCCTTCCTTCCTTCCTTTTCTGACATTAACTGAGTGATTACTATATACCAGAAACTATCCTACATTTAAACATGTTATCCCATTCATACAACCACCATATTACATAGGCTTGTTTAATATTGCCGCTCTATCGATGAAGACAGACTAGAAAATCTGCACAGGGTCATCCTGTTGAGAGTCTAGTTTCAGACCCAAGCTCTCTGACGCCAATCCATGTGCCCTTCATCACGAGGCAACACTGCCTCCCTTTGTGCAGCACAGGGCTTTGTGTTGGGGAGGAAAGAGTGAATAGAAGTAGAAAGGGTGGCGACAAGGTCAGCTAGTGTGACTGCAGGTAACGGCGTAAGAGGCGGACGGGCATAGCAATGAAGAGCCACGCTCAGCAATCAGGCCGGCTCTGGCTTAAAGGCAGGCTCTTCCGTATCCCTAGCTGTGTGGACCTGGCACGTTCACTAACCTCTCTTGATTCCTCATCTGTACCATGAAGATCTTAATCTCTCTCTTGAAAATATGTTGCCTGGTCTCACTGAGGAGACGGGGACAAAGTGTGACCCCATTATCCAGTAACATAAGTGAAAGCTGCTATGATGATAACACTTCTATATCATGACTGTTGATATTCTGATTATGCTTAGTCACCCTTAGGCCCCTCAGTCCCAGTAAGAGCCATCTGAAGACAGAGAACAAAGTCTGTTGTCTCCCCTCTGACGTTAGTCGAAAGCCCCCTTCTAGCCGTACCCTTGGAACTGAAGATGACTTATATATGATTGAAAAAAAATCCATGTAAGCTATGCCAGTTGAATTTCGTCAGCCTTAGGAGGGAACACGTATGATGTGTCGCCTTCAGGAGGCGATGTGTTTAAAGAGATGTTCTCAGAAATACAGGCATGCCCCCATGAGGAGTGGATGAGTCTGAGTCCTCCCCAGGTGATGTTAAACAGACACCACGTTCAGAATTAGCCATCTGGCTGTGAGAGCTCTGGTACTGTGCCACGGGCACAAACCTTCACGAGCAGAGGGCATTGTACAAACAGGCAACATCCCCCAGATCTTGGATTTATGCAGCTGTGAAACATAGGATTTTAATAAGTATGTTCTCCATAATGGAGGCACTTCTCTTGCAAACCCTTTCTTTTCTGTCCCAAGAGACATGGAATGCTTTGGCTAAGCAGAAATCATGGCGAAGCTATTGGTTGGCCAAGAAGTTCATCTGACACACGGCATTCACATGTATTTAGAAAATGATGGGATGGCCACAGAGCTGATATGGATTTTAATATTTTCTGAATATGTGTGTATTCTGCATGTCAGTTTTATTACCCACTGCAGATCATTTCTGAGACTCCTTGGGGATATGAGTGCCTCCCAGATGCTTTCCTCTCTGTCTTTAGCCATCAGAAGTCACCAAACCTGTTTTATATTTGGAGGTTTTCAGCTGCCCACCTTCCTTCCCTGGGGATTCCCTTTAGCGCAGCTGGTGAAGAATCCAGCTGCAATGCGGGAGACCTGGGTTCGATCCCTGGATTGAGAAGATCCCTAGAGAAGGGAATGGGAACCTACTCCAGTATTCCTGCCTGGAGAATTCCATGGCTTGTCCATGAATCACAAGAGAATTCCACGGCTCCTCCATGAGTTGCAAGCGTCAGAAACGGCGGAGTGATTTTACTTTCGCTTTTTCCGTCCTTCCTCACTTCTATAACCAGGCAGTTGTATTTAAATTTACAAAAGAGCTTTACATGTATGCGTGTGTGTGAGCACTAACCAGCAGACCATTTGAAGTTAAAGCACTATGATACAGCATTCCTTTCAGGCGTCTAATTCTTTCTTTAAAAAAAAAACAACAAAAAAACCAAACCTTGAGAAAACTTGGTCCCGTTGGAACAGACTAGCCCTGGCGATTCCTTCCTGCGCTCCCCAAGACAGAAGGAGAAGGGGAAACCAGAGATCCTAGAAGATTCTGGAGAGGTTGTGGTGGGGGGAGATGCCAAGAGAGGGCAAGGGTGAATGGGGCTATCGCTGCGGGGGAGGTTCAATAACTCTCCTGCCCTTTATGCTGTGGGACAGGGGCTCATTTGCTCAATTTGGGGTGACAGCAGCCGTTTTTGTTAGAGTGGAGCAGGAGTCTGAAATAAGTGCAGCTCTAGGGTCGAAAGCCTCATTCGTTATCTTAGCCATGGGAGGGCATGGAAATCGGAGGCGTTTTGGCAAGGGCAGCCTGAATTCAGTGTTTGTCAGGGCCCGACCCAGGGAGGAAGGAATGCACACTTTTCCTCTGACGGTGTGACTTCCTGCTTGTCCTTGGAGTGGTTGTCTGGACTCATGCAGAAGCAAAAATCGGCATCAGTTACTTGAAAGGAAACCAACCTTATTCCTGAAGGTTTGGCAGCAGAAATATTCATTGTTGAGAAAGGGGAAGAGAAAAAAAAAGAAAGCCTAATGAACTCCCATCTCTTCAGTATTTTCAAAGGCCTCTTGTGTTGGTGCCTGCTTTTTTCCTTCTTCTTCTAGAGTTCTGAGGACCTCTCATTAGCCCCTCGATAAATGCTATTTTAAGGGCTTGTAGCTTTGTCATTAAATCTTCACTCTAAGATGAATTAAGGTTGCGACCAAGAAGTGCCCTCCCCACCCCCCAGCCTCCAACGAGCTTCTTTACAATTACCAAAAAGGCAGGAAAATAGATTTGTGGGCGATTTTCAGTACTCGTGTATGCGCCTTCCTGTCAAACAGTGATTAATTCAGGGCCACTTAAGTTTTTCAAACTTTCATCCATAATGGGCACGTTGACATTTTTATTTGAATCTCTTTACGCCATCCAAAATCATCTCCTTCAGCAACAGAAACTGCTGGTTAATTGCCACAGAGCAGCTGTTAGCTCTTCTCCGTCGACAGCCTCTTTGGGGATGGTTTTGAGCTCCGTGCCTGCAGAACACATGGGCCAGCAGCAGCGGGTGTCAGGTGGATGGGTTGAATGCCCCCTTGTTCCTGACTGTGTGTGTCTGCACCAGCATCAGGGCCAAACACAGCCCTGTGCATCTAAATATAGCATTGGCTTTGGCCCCGGACCCTCACTGTCTTGTTTTTTCGTTCTTCCAGTTCTAAAACAAAGTCAAGAGACCCCACCGGTCCGCCACCACTACCTTTTAACATGACCAGTATTTTTTTTTAACCCAGATTTGCATATTTCTTGGGTCAGTCCACATCCTGGAAATATAAGTCCATGCACTATTAATCTGATATTCTGGTTAATTGGGCTTCTCTGGTAAAGAATCCACCTGCAATGTGGGAGACCTGGGTTCGATCCCTGGGCTAAGAAGCTCCTCCAGAGAAGGGAAAAGCTACCCACTCCAGTATTCTTGCCTGGAGAATTCCATGGCTTGTCCATGGGTCACAAAGAGTGGGACATGACTGAGCGACTTGACTTTTCTGGTTGATTGAAGGCTAGCCAGAAAAAAGGCTTTGAAAATTCACTCCCTCTACGAAGTCTTTTGAGAATGTGTTGAGACAGGTTCAGAAAGGCAGACTCTCAGACCTGAAAGAGAAACAGTGTCTGTGGGCTCAGATCCCTAGGAGGTAGAACTCCATCTCTTCAGTATTTTCAAAGGCCTCTTGTGTTGGTGCCTGCTTTTTTCCTTCTTCTTCTAGAGTTCTGAGGACCTCTCATTAGCCCCTCGATAAATGCTATTTTAAGGGCTTGTAGCTTTGTCATTAAATCTTCACTCTAAGATGAATTAAGGTTGCGACCAAGAAGTGCCCTCCCCACCCCCCAGCCTCCAACGAGCTTCTTTACAATTACCAAAAAGGCAGGAAAATAGATTTGTGGGCGATTTTCAGTACTCGTGTATGCGCCTTCCTGTCAAACAGTGATTAATTCAGGGCCACTTAAGTTTTTCAAACTTTCATCCATAATGGGCACGTTGACATTTTTATTTGAATCTCTTTACGCCATCCAAAATCATCTCCTTCAGCAACAGAAACTGCTGGTTAATTGCCACAGAGCAGCTGTTAGCTCTTCTCCGTCGACAGCCTCTTTGGGGATGGTTTTGAGCTCCGTGCCTGCAGAACACATGGGCCAGCAGCAGCGGGTGTCAGGTGGATGGGTTGAATGCCCCCTTGTTCCTGACTGTGTGTGTCTGCACCAGCATCAGGGCCAAACACAGCCCTGTGCATCTAAATATAGCATTGGCTTTGGCCCCGGACCCTCACTGTCTTGTTTTTTCGTTCTTCCAGTTCTAAAACAAAGTCAAGAGACCCCACCGGTCCGCCACCACTACCTTTTAACATGACCAGTATTTTTTTTTAACCCAGATTTGCATATTTCTTGGGTCAGTCCACATCCTGGAAATATAAGTCCATGCACTATTAATCTGATATTCTGGTTAATTGGGCTTCTCTGGTAAAGAATCCACCTGCAATGTGGGAGACCTGGGTTCGATCCCTGGGCTAAGAAGCTCCTCCAGAGAAGGGAAAAGCTACCCACTCCAGTATTCTTGCCTGGAGAATTCCATGGCTTGTCCATGGGTCACAAAGAGTGGGACATGACTGAGCGACTTGACTTTTCTGGTTGATTGAAGGCTAGCCAGAAAAATGGCTTTGAAAATTCACTCCCTCTACGAAGTCTTTTGAGAATGTGTTGAGACAGGTTCAGAAAGGCAGACTCTCAGACCTGAAAGAGAAACAGTGTCTGTGGGCTCAGATCCCTAGGAGGTAGACGCCAGCACCGTTGGCTCCAGCTGTGTTACCTGGACTTTGCCTCCACTGTTCAAGCCATTGCAGTTTCAAATGCTTTTGTTCTAGAATATTTCTGAGAACCATGTGAATTCGGGTAGTAGCTCATCTGGTAAAGCATCTGCCTGCAATGCAGGAGACCTTGGTTCTATCCCTGGGTTGGGAAGATCCCTGGAAAAGGGAATGGATACCCTCTCCAGTCTTCTTGCTTGGAGAATTCCATGGCTCGTTCATGGGTTGCAAAGAGTCGGACACCACTGAGCGATTTCACTTTCACTTTTCAAAGATCCGGATGGCCATATGCCCTTGGAGGCCCCAGAGTTCTATCCTTGGGTCCAATTGGATGCTAGAATCCTGCTCATTTGTGCTGGATGTGCTTAGCCCAAGGTGAGGAGTTTCCCAGCACACATGCGGTCAGTCAGCTGCCCTCTTCTCTGCCCAGCCTCCACGTCGCCGTGAGTTCTTCTTGCATTTCCTGCCTTAATGTTTCGTAAAGTCCAGTGAATACTGTTCTTTTTGTCGTTTTAACTGTTCACTTGCTGATGGGGAAGCCTGTAGGCCTTCAGGATCCCATGTTGACCACTGTCCTGTCGATGTGGAGATGGCTGTGCCGGAGGGTGGCTAGGTGGCCCTTTTGGACCCATGAACCATGTGTATCCATCTCAGACTCTCCATATTGGTTGTCTTATCACCTGCTCTTCTCCGAGAGTAGGCAGAATGACCCTGATCCAGACACTGGGAATCCAGTTAGATGAGACCTGTTCATCAATAACGCCTTCTAGGTCACCAGAAAGACAGCCCTTACTGATGGTGGTTCTTACATGAGGCCGAAAAAGGAAAGAAAGGAAAATGGCTAATTTAAAATGATCGATCTACTCTTTTCAGATCATAAAAGTAATATGTGTTATAATAAGTTCACACAATACAGAGAAATAAGAGAAAGCCAAAGTTCCCTGAAGTCCTGCAGAAATATTTTGTAATTAAAAAAGAAAAAAAAAAAGGCGTCTGGCTCAGGCCAGGCCCATGTGGAGGCGGTATGGCCTTGAATCTAGATGTGATTACAGGTCGGGCTTCTCCAGTTTAAGCTGTCAACCCCACCACCTGCTTCCTCTGTCTTCCCAGCATTGATAGAAACCCCAGGCAGCCTTCCAACTTGCCTGGAAGGCTGAGAACAGTGTTATTCAGGGGCATCTATAGACCATGACAGCCATACCCCCTCGAGGCCCCAGCGTTCTATCTTTGGATCACGTTGGACACTAGGATCCTGCTCGTTTGTGCTGGATTTGCTTAGCCCAAGGTGAGGAGTCCCCCAGCACACAGGCGGTCAGTCATTCTTCTCACAACAGGCTCTGTGAACCACCAGGCAGCTGGCGTGGACACTGGACAGGCCCCCATTTGCCTTACTCTTTTACTGTGGCTCTGGAGTTTAACCACTGCATTTGCTCTCAAGTGGACATTGAACTTCCTCTTCAAGGCCCACGTATGAAGAGCCACGAGGGCAAAGTTGCTTTGACAGTGGAGTACCTGGAAAATGTTTCTCCCCCTCTGAAGACCTGTATGCTCAGGTGAGGTGACACTCAGTGATGGGTCATTAGTCCCCTTTCACTCTTGCTGTCCAGAAGCTCTGAATCAGATTGCAAAGTTCCCATGGTTCTTTTTGTCGTTTTAACTGTTCACTTGCTGATGGGGAAGCCTGTAGGCCTTCAGGATCCCATGTTGACCACTGTCCTGTCGATGTGGAGATGGCTGTGCCGGAGGGTGGCTAGGTGGCCCTTTTGGACCCATGAACCATGTGTATCCATCTCAGACTCTCCATATTGGTTGTCTTATCACCTGCTCTTCTCCGAGAGTAGGCAGAATGACCCTGATCCAGACACTGGGAATCCAGTTAGATGAGACCTGTTCATCAATAACGCCTTCTAGGTCACCAGAAAGACAGCCCTTACTGATGGTGGTTCTTACATGAGGCCGAAAAAGGAAAGAAAGGAAAATGGCTAATTTAAAATGATCGATCTACTCTTTTCAGATCATAAAAGTAATATGTGTTATAATAAGTTCACACAATACAGAGAAATAAGAGAAAGCCAAAGTTCCCTGAAGTCCTGCAGAAATATTTTGTAATTAAAAAAGAAAAAAAAAAAGGCGTCTGGCTCAGGCCAGGCCCATGTGGAGGCGGTATGGCCTTGAATCTAGATGTGATTACAGGTCGGGCTTCTCCAGTTTAAGCTGTCAACCCCACCACCTGCTTCCTCTGTCTTCCCAGCATTGATAGAAACCCCAGGCAGCCTTCCAACTTGCCTGGAAGGCTGAGAACAGTGTTATTCAGGGGCATCTATAGACCATGACAGCCATACCCCCTCGAGGCCCCAGCGTTCTATCTTTGGATCACGTTGGACACTAGGATCCTGCTCGTTTGTGCTGGATTTGCTTAGCCCAAGGTGAGGAGTCCCCCAGCACACAGGCGGTCAGTCATTCTTCTCACAACAGGCTCTGTGAACCACCAGGCAGCTGGCGTGGACACTGGACAGGCCCCCATTTGCCTTACTCTTTTACTGTGGCTCTGGAGTTTAACCACTGCATTTGCTCTCAAGTGGACATTGAACTTCCTCTTCAAGGCCCACGTATGAAGAGCCACGAGGGCAAAGTTGCTTTGACAGTGGAGTACCTGGAAAATGTTTCTCCCCCTCTGAAGACCTGTATGCTCAGGTGAGGTGACACTCAGTGATGGGTCATTAGTCCCCTTTCACTCTTGCTGTCCAGAAGCTCTGAATCAGATTGCAAAGTTCCCATGGTGTGTGCATGCTCAGTTGTGTCCTTTTGACCCCATGGACTATAGTCTGCCAGGCTCCTCTGTCCCTGGGATTCTCCACGAAAGAATACTGGAGTGGGTGGCCATTTCCTCCTCCAGGGTATCTTTCTGACCCAGGGATGGAACTCACATCTCTTGTGTCTCCAGCATATTGGCAGGCGGCTTCTTTACCTCTTTGCCACCTAGGGAGCTACCAACTATGAGCCCCATGATTGCCCTGTATGCAGCTTCCTTCTTTTGTGTCCAGAGTTTTTGTTTCTATCCTGTGCATTTTTGTTGTGAACTGTCCACATCAAGAAGATAAAAGTATAATTAGATACATAAATTAAAAAAAATCATGCTGTCTGCTGCTTGCCTTATGGACACACAGGCCTTAGTCTGGAAGCTCATTCTGGTTTCCATCATGCTTAGAAACATCCATGGCGTTGGACTCTATTGAAAAGAAGAGAATGGGCGCCGGAACAATGTAATGGGAGCTGCAACGGGGAAATAAACCTGGATGGATGGCCTGGACATAGGATGCCTTTATTTTCGAGATTGCTCTTGGGGCCAATTTGACAGGGGAGCGAGTGCAGGACGTGAAGGAGGACCCGGCTTCCAGAGGCCCCCAGAGCCTGTCTGAGTGGCCGGTTGCTCCAGAGAGCTGCCTCCAGGCCTCTCTTGTCTCGTAACCTTCTGCAGCCTTGTCCATTTCAAAGGTGCTTCTGCACTCCAGGTCCTTTCCAATGCTGCTGGTGAATGCCCTGAATGTCTACTTTGTCGAGTAATCAGAATTGCCATGACTTCGGAAAAGCATGAAATCTCCAAGGCAAGGGACATCCTTTTAGGTACTTAACTTCCAATGCCCTCCCCCCATATGGAGAAACCATCTGAATACACAAAATTAGAAAAACATACACAGAATGGTTGTTTAACATTCACAGCGGTCCACGTCAAGTGTTTCGTAGGCGAGAAAGAACATAGGAAACATCAGGTCAACAAAATCGCTGCAGACGGATGGGTTCGAGGCTGGGCCGAGGCTGGCATTGTCTGGGCTGTGTGTGCAGAGGCTCATTTGCATGGCAGGACAAAGGTACCCTGTGGGAGACCCGTCCTCGCCATGCTCCTCCTCCAAAAGGCGGCTCGCCATCCACAGTGAAGATCGCCTGCCTCCGTCCTCTCATCAGAAAACCTACAGGAATGAACACAGATCTGTTATTTTAACACAACGTGGGCACAAAGTGGTGTTTTCACTGCGAATAAAGCTGGGGGGAAGCCGAAGAATGGGGCCTTTTATTTGCAGGAGATACTCAGAGGAAGCCAGATTGAACTGTAGGCCAGCATGGATGAATAAAGTTGTTCGAGAATTTGCAGCCTGTGGTCTGGGAGCTCCACTGTTCAGTTCACCCGACTGTCAGCTTGAAGCACTTTGCCTCAGAATGCATAATTGCGTCTGTTAATGGCATTTTTAGCCCAATTCGCCAACAGAGAATAAATTCATTTTCCCTCCACTTTTCATACTGCCTGGAAGAGAAGACATTTTTTTTTTCCAATTTAATAAACATGATTGACAACAGAAAAATGCAGATTTGCTTTCTTCCTATTATGACTGTATTCTGGAGGCCAGAATGCACACATGTATTCTGCCGATGATTATACAACAGCGCATTAACAATGGCATTCATTCCGCAAATTCTGAAGGCCCTATCTTATGACTCTTGTAAGAAGTAGCTGGAAAGTGGTACAAAGAAATGTTTAAAAACATACTGCAACTGAAGACATTTGAAGGACCGTGTCTAACAGGAAATGCCAGGGCAGAAAGGGCACGGCAGTGGTCATGGGCAGCCTCTGAGAGTGTCCTGTGGAATTCTGAGGCTCCAATCCCACACTTTCAGGGGCTTCCCAGGTGGCGCCGTGGTAAAGAACCTGCCTGCCAAGGCAGGAGACATGGGTTCGATCTCTGGGGCAGGAAGATCCCCTGGAGGAGGAAATAGTTTCCCATTCCAGTATTCCTGTCTAGAGAATTCCACGGACAGAGGAGACTGGTGGGCTCCAGTCCACGGGGTCAGAAAGCGTCGGAGAAGACTGAGCCTGCACAAAGAGCTCAAAATGCCACCATCTTCTACTCCTGCCCTTGAACCAGGAACCCTCTGAACTTCGAAGGGGGCAACAGAAGATGAGATGTTTGGATGGCATGATCAACTCCATGGATGTGAGTTTTGAGCAAACTCTGGGAGATGGTGAAGGACAGGGAAGCCTGGCATGCTGCAGTCCATGGGGTCACAAAGAGTTAGCCACGACTGAGAGACTGGACAGCAACAAAGCCCCCTGGGGAGCTGGTGTACCCTTCGCCCAAGGTCACAAGGATTGACCAGCATCCTGACCTACCTGGATTACAGAAGGGAGGCTGCAGTATTCCTCTCTTTTCTTCTCTCCCTCCCTTGATCCCAGTGCTCAGGAAGAAAGGTTCAGAGTTTGCCTTTCCCATATGGGTGCGGAAGAGTGGAAGAAAGAAGGCTATAACTGAGGCTGAGAAACCCAGAGGACAAGGTAATTTTTGAGGCTATGGCCTGAGGTGCCATGAGTCTGGAGGTGTTGAGAGTCCAGCCCTGCTCCAGAGAGTGGCCCCATGATGTCACTGAGGGCCTCGACACCAGCTCTTTAAATCAGGGGCTCCTGTAGGGGCACCCCACTGCCATGGTTTCTAATGACCTTAATCCCAGGCCTGAGGGACAGGTTAAATAATTTTTCTTTTCTCACTACCAAAGAAACCCTCGTGTTTGAGTAGAAGAGAATGGAAAAACCATAAATCTCCCGGAGCATAGATAATCTTCTCTTGATCTGGTCTCCCTGGGGCTCTGACTGGCAGAGCTAAGCCTTCACGATGGTTCCCGGAAGATGAGCATGGGAATGCCCCCCTTGGGTCTGGGAGAGCTTTCTAAGGGGCAGGGGTCCTTGGAGCATCTCCAGGTCCTTAAGCCCACGCCTGCCTGTGACAGCTGTGACGTCACCTGGTGCAGTCTCTCAGCTGCGCTGGGCCATAGTGCCGCGTGGTCATGTATCCACTTCCAGAGAGAGGTCGGGTGAGATCTTTGCGATGAAAGAGCTTTGTAAACTGGAAAGCACTGGACAGACATTGGTGCGTTTTCATTATTAATAGCACAGTCCCTTTTCTGCCTAAGAGACTGTTCAATTTTTTTTTATCTTTTTTTTTATTGTTAAATATTTATTGAGTAGGACATGGCAACCCATTCCAGTATTCTTGCCTGGAAAATCTCATGGACAGAGGAGCCTGGTGGGCCACAGTCCATGGGGTCACAAAGAGTTGGACATGACTGAGCATTACGGAGAGCCTGCCACTGACCAGTCACTTTAGAACAATAAATCGGATCATGTCATTCTCCTATCCGATCCACACCAAGGCTCCTCATTCTATGCGGGATAATATTGCTAAGAGAATCCTGGCCACGCAGGCGCCCCCTCCCCTCCTCTGGCCCAGCTGGCCACCCTCCCTGCTGCTGCTCAAACCTGACAACCTCACTAAAGCCTTTGTGGCTGCTGTCGAATCTGCCTGGAAGACCCCCTCTCATCCATCCAGCTCTCTGCTCAAACGTCACTTCCTGCAGAAGTTGGCTGTTTCTGCTGTGCCATGAAGTGAGTCAGCTATGTGTATATACATATCTCCTGGCAGCGGTACTCCTGACATAAATAAAGCAATAAATAATAAAGAACATTTGTTTTTTGTTTGGCTGTTTTTTGTTTTTTGTTTTTTTTAAAAGAAGGTTGCCCTTGACCGTGCTATTTATAACCACCCCCTCTACCTGATGCTTGTTGACTTCTCACTTTGCCTTAGGTTCTTCACAGCCCTCATCATGACCTGAAATTGTTGAAGATGTGTGTGGTGGAAGGGTATTGCTGTCTTCGCCACCAGAATACATGCTCTGTGGGTTGCATTCCCCCTTGGCTCTGTGCCCCTGATGCTTGGCATACAGCAGGCGCTCCCTAGAACCTGGTACACAGTGGGTATTCGGTAAATATTTATGGGATAAATGCCAAGGGGATGCCAAGATGAGAAAAAACAAACAAACAAAAAAAACCTCAAGGGATATCCTGCCCTATATCTCCTAGGATTTGGTTTAGATGCGAAGTAAGAATAAGAACACATTGTTGACTTTGTGGTTTGAGTATGAAAGACTCAGACACCTGTGTTCTTTTTCGTAAGAAGACCTGCCCAGGTCTGGTTCCTAAGGTCCCCTTGGGGCCAGGAGTTTGGTAGGGAGGGATACAAGGACCAGGGTTCCGAGAGCCAGGTCAGAGACGTCCCAGTGCCTCCCAGTGCCTGGATTGGGGTCACCACCTCTCTTCCAGTGAGCCACATGGAGCCTCCCCGCTGATTGGTGAAAGAATGAGCACCTCACCCAAATGGAGTCTCTGAGTCTCTTTCAACCCCAGACCGTGGGTGGCTTCACCAGACCAGCTGGGGCCTCCCCTAGGGGTTTTCTAACTGTCACTGGAGAGAAAAGCTGCTTTCCTTTCAAGTCACAAGGTTACAGGGATGTGAGGCTGGAAAGACCTGGCCACGCAGGCGCCCCCTCCCCTCCTCTGGCCCAGCTGGCCACCCTCCCTGCTGCTGCTCAAACCTGACAACCTCACTAAAGCCTTTGTGGCTGCTGTCGAATCTGCCTGGAAGACCCCCTCTCATCCATCCAGCTCTCTGCTCAAACGTCACTTCCTGCAGAAGTTGGCTGTTTCTGCTGTGCCATGAAGTGAGTCAGCTATGTGTATATACATATCTCCTGGCAGCGGTACTCCTGACATAAATAAAGCAATAAATAATAAAGAACATTTGTTTTTTGTTTGGCTGTTTTTTGTTTTTTGTTTTTTTTAAAAGAAGGTTGCCCTTGACCGTGCTATTTATAACCACCCCCTCTACCTGATGCTTGTTGACTTCTCACTTTGCCTTAGGTTCTTCACAGCCCTCATCATGACCTGAAATTGTTGAAGATGTGTGTGGTGGAAGGGTATTGCTGTCTTCGCCACCAGAATACATGCTCTGTGGGTTGCATTCCCCCTTGGCTCTGTGCCCCTGATGCTTGGCATACAGCAGGCGCTCCCTAGAACCTGGTACACAGTGGGTATTCGGTAAATATTTATGGGATAAATGCCAAGGGGATGCCAAGATGAGAAAAAACAAACAAACAAAAAAAACCTCAAGGGATATCCTGCCCTATATCTCCTAGGATTTGGTTTAGATGCGAAGTAAGAATAAGAACACATTGTTGACTTTGTGGTTTGAGTATGAAAGACTCAGACACCTGTGTTCTTTTTCGTAAGAAGACCTGCCCAGGTCTGGTTCCTAAGGTCCCCTTGGGGCCAGGAGTTTGGTAGGGAGGGATACAAGGACCAGGGTTCCGAGAGCCAGGTCAGAGACGTCCCAGTGCCTCCCAGTGCCTGGATTGGGGTCACCACCTCTCTTCCAGTGAGCCACATGGAGCCTCCCCGCTGATTGGTGAAAGAATGAGCACCTCACCCAAATGGAGTCTCTGAGTCTCTTTCAACCCCAGACCGTGGGTGGCTTCACCAGACCAGCTGGGGCCTCCCCTAGGGGTTTTCTAACTGTCACTGGAGAGAAAAGCTGCTTTCCTTTCAAGTCACAAGGTTACAGGGATGTGAGGCTGGAAAGAGCGAGCAGCAGAAGTCACAGCCTCCTGTCGGCAGCCACAGCAAGGGAGATGCAGAGATGGGGGGTGGGGCAGTGATGGAGGTGCAGAGAGAAGGTGCAGGCTGTTTCTACCTCCACTCCCTCCCTTCTCTCCAGTCCTGAGCCACTAAATGCCCCCTGTCTGTCTACCCTAGCTCAAGCTCGTTTTTAAAAATCAACCAGATGTGCCCAGATGAGTCTATTTTTCTATAAACTATTATTCAATTATTATAAAATAAACACATACATTGAGTTTACAAAGGCAGCCCCCCCCAGGCGATGATCAGATAAAAAGTGAGGTCTTCCTCCTTGTCCCCCGTTCTCTGCTCTGCCTCACCCCTGCCCGCCCGCCCGCCAGTTGCGTTCCCTAGAGGTAACCGGCAACCACTTGTTAAACTGATTATTCTTCTTACTGTCATTGGACTGACTTCTGGCCAGCATTTTGAAAAGCAGCAGAGAACCTTTTGTAATTTTGATTTATCTGATTGTAATACATATTACTCTTGTAGATTTTCAAACAATGGGTTATTCAGTCATTTATTTCAGTCAGCTCTGTCTGCATTCGTAAATGTTTTGACATTAGCCATTTGTTTCAGAGATGAATGATTCATTTGGGTATTTCTCAACAACATAAAAGAATCCTGTGGGTGAGGGCATTGAGGACTTTTTGGCAGGGACTGAGTTCTTTTTCGTAAGAAGACCTGCCCAGGTCTGGTTCCTAAGGTCCCCTTGGGGCCAGGAGTTTGGTAGGGAGGGATACAAGGACCAGGGTTCCGAGAGCCAGGTCAGAGACGTCCCAGTGCCTCCCAGTGCCTGGATTGGGGTCACCACCTCTCTTCCAGTGAGCCACATGGAGCCTCCCCGCTGATTGGTGAAAGAATGAGCACCTCACCCAAATGGAGTCTCTGAGTCTCTTTCAACCCCAGACCGTGGGTGGCTTCACCAGACCAGCTGGGGCCTCCCCTAGGGGTTTTCTAACTGTCACTGGAGAGAAAAGCTGCTTTCCTTTCAAGTCACAAGGTTACAGGGATGTGAGGCTGGAAAGAGCGAGCAGCAGAAGTCACAGCCTCCTGTCGGCAGCCACAGCAAGGGAGATGCAGAGATGGGGGGTGGGGCAGTGATGGAGGTGCAGAGAGAAGGTGCAGGCTGTTTCTACCTCCACTCCCTCCCTTCTCTCCAGTCCTGAGCCACTAAATGCCCCCTGTCTGTCTACCCTAGCTCAAGCTCGTTTTTAAAAATCAACCAGATGTGCCCAGATGAGTCTATTTTTCTATAAACTATTATTCAATTATTATAAAATAAACACATACATTGAGTTTACAAAGGCAGCCCCCCCCAGGCGATGATCAGATAAAAAGTGAGGTCTTCCTCCTTGTCCCCCGTTCTCTGCTCTGCCTCACCCCTGCCCGCCCGCCCGCCAGTTGCGTTCCCTAGAGGTAACCGGCAACCACTTGTTAAACTGATTATTCTTCTTACTGTCATTGGACTGACTTCTGGCCAGCATTTTGAAAAGCAGCAGAGAACCTTTTGTAATTTTGATTTATCTGATTGTAATACATATTACTCTTGTAGATTTTCAAACAATGGGTTATTCAGTCATTTATTTCAGTCAGCTCTGTCTGCATTCGTAAATGTTTTGACATTAGCCATTTGTTTCAGAGATGAATGATTCATTTGGGTATTTCTCAACAACATAAAAGAATCCTGTGGGTGAGGGCATTGAGGACTTTTTGGCAGGGACTGAGTTATTCCTTTTCACATTCTTTATCCTGATCATAGTGTTTGCCTAGAGCAGGCGCACAGTATGTGTTGGAATGGATGAAGAATTGGGTGAAAAGAAGCCCAAGACAGAAGGGGAAAGAATGAAGCTTTATTGAGTGCTGTCTAAGGGCTGTGGGCTTGGCATGCTTTATCTCTTTCAGTTGTTACTGTCACCCTGAGCGGCTCTAGTCCCTGTCCTTCTCCAGCTGATTCGTCCTTCGTTTCGTAATGAAATGAAACCCCACTTCTCTCCCACTCATTTGTTTTGCTAGGTGAGCCAGGGCTGCTTTCTGTTGCTTGCACTCAAGAACCCTAACTAACAGAGAAATCGATGCATCCGAAGTAGGGCACGATGGACTGAACAGGAAATAGATCACCTCTATTTACAGATGAGAAAGATGAAGCTACCGATCCATTCAGTGGTTTGCTTCAGTCCACATAACTAGGGAGGAGCTGAACAGGAGTTACCTCCGGTCTGTCTGGGCACAAAAGTTTGGTCCTTTCTAACTTTCTCACTCTGCAGCTTGGTGCCAAGACTCTGGCATCAGAATAAATTATTTCTAGAGGCCAAAGAAAGCATGACTGAACAGGTGTGGTCCTCATCAAAAAGTCAGCCTGCATTTGTTTTGCAGAAGGTGGCCTGTTCCTCTTCCAGAAGTCTGTAGGTTTTATCCTTGAAGATTTTTCTAGACCCTTCTCGATGCAAGGGCATGTCTTAGACACTTAGAAGACAATGTTTAGATGAGGCAGATCATGCACTATTCTTCTATTTATCTTTCTTTTTTTATTTTTTAATTTTTTTGGCCACTTCTATTGATCTTTCATTTATTTATGTTTGTTCTTTGGCCTGTGTGGGCTTCCCATCGCAGTGGCCTCTGTTGTCGCAGAGCACCAGCTCTGGGCACATGCGCTCCAGAGCTCTGGCTCGGTAGTTGGACACATTGGTCCAGCTGCTCCATGGCACATGGGATCTTCCCAGGCCAGGGATCGAACTGGCACCCCTTGCCCTGCAAGGCAGTGTCCTTACCCACTGGACCACCAGGGAAGCCCCTCCTATTTATCTTTCATATCTCCAAATGTTTCATGTGTTTCCCACTTCTCTTTGGCTGCCTTCACTACATAGTTAGAAAGAAAAGAATAAGGACCTACCAGCCATGGTGAATACTGATCATTTGTTTGTTGTAGGTCTGACTCTTTATCTCACAAAATAGTACAGAGTGGTCAAAAGCAGGGATTCCAAAGCCAGATTTTCTGTACTTGAATCCCAGTTCTGCCACTTGCTGTGGAACTCGATGGTACATGATATATTATTTACTATCTCTGTGACTCTGTTTTCTCATCTGTACAATAGGTATGATAATAAAAGCTCATGTCTCCCAGGATTGTTGCCAGGATTAAAAAGTTAACCTCCCTAAAACACTTAGAGCCTCACGTGTCATAGGTACTCTGCTTGCAATTACTCTTTCTCCTTAATTTATTATTGAAGTTTATAAATTACACTTTAAGGTTTGGGGGAACCTGAACATATGAAATGGCTGAATTCTGCAGCTACCTGGGTGTGAATTTTGCAGTTCAGAACTGAGGCTCAGAGTCTGCGATTAAGGCATAGGTCTGAAAGTAACAAATGAGTGGTAGCCGTAGGAATATAAATAGAATCCTTCTTCGTGGATATTCTAATTATTCTTTCCTCTTTGACATGATTCCGTGTTTAGCTACATAATATGAAGAAATGCTTAACGCAGTTCAGGAAAGGGCAATTTAGAAAGATCAGACCCCATGATCTTAAAGCCACGATGCATGGTTCAGTGAAAGTATAAGTAGGTCAAATACCTCTAAGAGATTTAGCTGAAATTATGCAAGTTATTATATTGGATATTACTGTTTGAACATTTTGTATAAACGGCAGTAATACACATTTATCTTTAGAGGATGAATCAAGACTTAAAACTAATTCTGGCGAATTAAGAATTGTATTTTCCAGGAATTAACTACCCCAATTTGACTGCAGCTGTAAAAATTTTATTAGGCAATACATCTGACCTCAAATTGGAAATTTGTGTTGGAACCCAGCTTAGGAAATAATTATGGCCATGTTGTTAATTTTATATTTGCCTAATAAAACACAGCAGGAGCAACAGGGTGGGCACATGCAACAAAAGAAAGCCCTTGGACCTGCTCGAAGCCAGTGTCTTCAACCTAGCTGGAGCCCCAGCAAGGAGGGAGTCTCACTGATAAAGGTCGTCCTGGTAACGTCGTGGAAGTAACCATTCATGGCAGTCAGAGTGGTCAAAAGCAGGGATTCCAAAGCCAGATTTTCTGTACTTGAATCCCAGTTCTCCCTTGCTGTGGAACTCGATGGTACATGATATATTATTTACTATCTCTGTGACTCTGTTTTCTCATCTGTACAATAGGTATGATAATAAAAGCTCATGTCTCCCAGGATTGTTGCCAGGATTAAAAAGTTAACCTCCCTAAAACACTTAGAGCCTCACGTGTCATAGGTACTCTGCTTGCAATTACTCTTTCTCCTTAATTTATTATTGAAGTTTATAAATTACACTTTAAGGTTTGGGGGAACCTGAACATATGAAATGGCTGAATTCTGCAGCTACCTGGGTGTGAATTTTGCAGTTCAGAACTGAGGCTCAGAGTCTGCGATTAAGGCATAGGTCTGAAAGTAACAAATGAGTGGTAGCCGTAGGAATATAAATAGAATCCTTCTTCGTGGATATTCTAATTATTCTTTCCTCTTTGACATGATTCCGTGTTTAGCTGCATAATATGAAGAAATGCTTAACGCAGTTCAGGAAAGGGCAATTTAGAAAGATCAGACCCCATGATCTTAAAGCCACGATGCATGGTTCAGTGAAAGTATAAGTAGGTCAAATACCTCTAAGAGATTTAGCTGAAATTATGCAAGTTATTATATTGGATATTACTGTTTGAACATTTTGTATAAACGGCAGTAATACACATTTATCTTTAGAGGATGAATCAAGACTTAAAACTAATTCTGGCGAATTAAGAATTGTATTTTCCAGGAATTAACTACCCCAATTTGACTGCAGCTGTAAAAATTTTATTAGGCAATACATCTGACCTCAAATTGGAAATTTGTGTTGGAACCCAGCTTAGGAAATAATTATGGCCATGTTGTTAATTTTATATTTGCCTAATAAAACACAGCAGGAGCAACAGGGTGGGCACATGCAACAAAAGAAAGCCCTTGGACCTGCTCGAAGCCAGTGTCTTCAACCTAGCTGGAGCCCCAGCAAGGAGGGAGTCTCACTGATAAAGGTCGTCCTGGTAACGTCGTGGAAGTAACCATTCATGGCAGTCAGACTGTGAAGAAGAAACAGATTGATGTGGTTTGCATCATTCACACCAGCCAATAGGAAGCATCCGTCTGTGTGTACTTTAAACCACTTGCCATTGGTAGAGTTTAACTTCCCCACACACCTCCAACCTCAGAGGGACACATGTATACGTTGACACTGACGCTCAGCCTACCCCCAAGTGCCTGTTGGTCCAGTTTGCTTTGTGAAGAGTAGGAACACAGAAAGACCACCTTCTCCTGGCTGCTGTCGGCCTTGTTGCTGTGGTTGTAGAGAGAAGGCTACTTATTTCATGCAGTCATGTGAATGTATATGATGCTGCCTTAGACTGGGATCATCTTCTGGTATCTTCCAGTAGCATCCAGTATCTTCCAGTTTCTTTTTTTTTTTTTTTAAACATTTATTTTATTTATTTATCTTTTGGGGGTGTGAGGTGTGGGGGGAGGGGGACAGGCGGGCCACTTCTATTGGTCTTTCATTTCTCTATTTTCATCTGTCTTTGTTCCTTGGCTCCTGTGGGCCTCCCATCGCAGTGGCCTCTGTTGTCACAGAGCACCGGCTCTGGGCGCATGTGCTCCAGAGCTCCGGCTCGGTGATTGGACACATCGGTCCAGCCGCTCCGCAGCACGTGGGATCTTCCCAGGCCAGGGATCAAACCGCGCCTTGCACTGCAAGGCGGTGTCCTTACCGCTGGACCACCAGGGAAGCCCTTCCAGTTTCATCTCAAAGACATGACTTGAGGTTAGGAACTGTGTCCATAGCTACCTGCTACTGGTTGCTGTGGACGGCAAGCCAGGGAAGCCCTTCCAGTTTCATCTCAAATACTTAGGTATTTTTGTTAATTTTACTGCAGCTGTAAAAATTTTATTAGGCAATACATCTGACCTCAAATTGGAAATTTGTGTTGGAACCCAGCTTAGGAAATAATTATGGCCATGTTGTTAATTTTATATTTGCCTAATAAAACACAGCAGGAGCAACAGGGTGGGCACATGCAACAAAAGAAAGCCCTTGGACCTGCTCGAAGCCAGTGTCTTCAACCTAGCTGGAGCCCCAGCAAGGAGGGAGTCTCACTGATAAAGGTCGTCCTGGTAACGTCGTGGAAGTAACCATTCATGGCAGTCAGACTGTGAAGAAGAAACAGATTGATGTGGTTTGCATCATTCACACCAGCCAATAGGAAGCATCCGTCTGTGTGTACTTTAAACCACTTGCCATTGGTAGAGTTTAACTTCCCCACACACCTCCAACCTCAGAGGGACACATGTATACGTTGACACTGACGCTCAGCCTACCCCCAAGTGCCTGTTGGTCCAGTTTGCTTTGTGAAGAGTAGGAACACAGAAAGACCACCTTCTCCTGGCTGCTGTCGGCCTTGTTGCTGTGGTTGTAGAGAGAAGGCTACTTATTTCATGCAGTCATGTGAATGTATATGATGCTGCCTTAGACTGGGATCATCTTCTGGTATCTTCCAGTAGCATCCAGTATCTTCCAGTTTCTTTTTTTTTTTTTTTAAACATTTATTTTATTTATTTATCTTTTGGGGGTGTGAGGTGTGGGGGGAGGGGGACAGGCGGGCCACTTCTATTGGTCTTTCATTTCTCTATTTTCATCTGTCTTTGTTCCTTGGCTCCTGTGGGCCTCCCATCGCAGTGGCCTCTGTTGTCGCAGAGCACCGGCTCTGGGCGCATGTGCTCCAGAGCTCCGGCTCGGTGATTGGACACATCGGTCCAGCCGCTCCGCAGCACGTGGGATCTTCCCAGGCCAGGGATCAAACCGGCGCCCCTTGCACTGCAAGGCGGTGTCCTTACCCGCTGGACCACCAGGGGAAGCCCCTTCCAGTTTCATCTCAAAGACATGACTTGAGGTTAGGAACTGTGTCCATAGCTACCTGCTACTGGTTGCTGTGGGGCAGGATTAGCCAATGGTCGGGACATAAGCTGCCTTTGAGGTGGAGTATCAAATAACATACATTTCCCCCTACAAGAACATTATTCACTTAGCAATCCTCTCATGATCCTTCCTGTTGTATCAACCAGGACATCTCAAATTATTGGTCAGATGTCTTTCAACACCTTTTAAACTCTTGTTTACCTCCATTTGTACCGAAAATCGGGAAGGGCTTGGGCTCCAAGCTGTGGAGACGACAGTAGCTAGCTAGAAATTAATTGTTGATTTGTTCGCCTTGCTTTTTAAAAAATTAATTGATTACTTCATTTGGCCGCATTGAGTCTTTGTTGTGTCATATGGGATCTTTTCTCGTGCGTGGTTCTTTAGTTATGGTGCATGGGCTGAGTTGTTTCGTTGCATGTGAGATCTCCAGTATTGTTGCCTAGAGAATTCCATAGACACAGGAGTCATGTGGGCTCCAGTCTGTGGGTTTGCAGAGTTGGACATGACTGGGCCACTAATACTTTCACTACTTTTTCACTATTTTTCATGTAGGATCTTACTTCCCCAACCAGGGATCAAGCCCACATCCCCAGCATTGCAGGGCTGATTCTTAATCACTGAACCACCAAGGGAAGTCCCTGGTCTGATTTTTTTTTTTTTAAAGATTTATTTATTTTTATTTATTTTGGGGGGAGGGATGGGGAGGGAGGGGAGCAGGTGGGCTACTTCTATTGGTCTTTCATTTGTCTATTTTCATCCATCTTTGTTCTTTGGCCCGTGTGGGCCTCCCATCGCAGTGGCGTCTGTTGTTGCAGAGCACCAGCTCTGGGCGCACATGCTCCAGAGCTCCGGCTCAGTAATTGGACACATTGGTCCAGCTGCTCCGCGGCACGTGGGATCTTCCCAGGCCAGGGATTGAACCGGTGCCCCTTGCCCTGCAAGGCGGTGTCCTTACCCACTGGACCACCAGGGAAGCCTGTCTGCTTTTTTTTTTTTTTATGGTTGTGTTTGATTTAGGATAAATGGACATGGTTTCTCATTTATGATAGGGACTGAGTTTCTACTGTAAAATAATTGAAACACAAAATCATTTAATTGATGTATAAAATATATTGGATAAATATCAATAAATAGACCTTGGATAGGGCTAAATCAAGATCGCTCTAAGAGGCATGCGTGGCACGCACCGAGAATTCACTGGGAGGAGGTTAACTCAATGGCTGGTTACCAAGTTGTGAGCAGAATGAGGGGACGCATGAGAAAGGGTGGACACTCAGGACTAGCACCTGTGGGAGCCATCAGTCTTCAAGGGCTGAGTGTGAAGGAAGGGAGGGCCACGTGAGACCTGGGACTCAGGAAGTGGGAGACGGCTGCCCCACTGAAAGCAAAGAAATAGACACCCTGAATTCTCTCTTCTTCCATCTCCCGACTTGCTGCTGGTGCCTTATATCAGCCCAACTGGAAGCCAAGGTCGACCAAGGACTGGAAGATGGAGTCCTCAGGGGTTGGCCTCTTAGGGCCCAGCAGGGTGGAGAAAGGAGTGCCTGCTCCGTCTCTTGAGTCATGTGTGACTCTTTGTGATGCCATGGACTGTAGCCCTCCAGGGTCCTCTGTCCATGATATTCTCCAGGTAAGAATACTGGAGTGGGTTGGCCTGCTCTCCAGGGGAATCTTCCCAACCCAAGAATCAAACTGGCATCTCCTGCAGAGCAGATGAACTCTTTACAGGAGAGCCATCGGGGAAGCCCCCAAGGAAGAAGTGGGGGCTGGCAAATAGATAAAAGCTAGAGAAGGGGTGCTGAAGTGAGTAAATTTGGGAGATGCTGCTGAGGTGTTAGAAAGAGAAGAGGGTGACTAGGGAAAAGGGAATTGACTTTAGAGAATCTACCCTGTATTTTCCATGAGTCAAATATCCTTGACCTCCTTTAGTTCATTATTTATATCATGAGTGGACAGATAAGATAAGCAGAATCCATCTCTGAAAGTCTTACACCACAAGAGAACAAGTTATTGGCAGATGGATGTTTACTCTGAAACCCCTGGAGCACACAGCCCAGCTCTCCCACATGCTTCAGAGAGCACAGCAGCTGAGAAGAGCAGCTCAGGGATCCAACTGGCTGGGGTTCAAGTCCCAGCTCCAGCATACAGCAGCCGTGTGATAGGGAGTGAGTCGCCTAATCTTTCTGTGCCTCATCGTATTCATCTACAAAATGGGAACGTGGCAATTCCTATATCATAGGGACGCTCGAAGGATTAAGTTGGTATAGATCAAGTTCTCAGAACAATATCTGGCACTTAGTAAGTGTCCACTAAGTGTTTTCTAGCAACATTATGGGAGTTGCCTTGTTTTTGTTCTTTTTGGTAGATGATAATGATACCCCTTCTTTTGGAGGGTGGGTGCGTAAGTGATAGTACTAATGCTGAGACATAAAAAAATTGAATAAGGAAGAATTTTGTCTCCTCAGTATTTTTTTTTATTTTTAAAGTTTTATTTAGTTACTTTCATTTTGTGGCCGTGTGTGGACTTTCTCTGGTTGCCGTGAGCAAGGGCTACTCTTCTTTGCAGTGCAAGAGCTTCTCATTGCAATGGCCCTGCACTGCAGAGCACTGGCTCAAGACCCTCAGGCTTCTGTAGTTGTAGCATGTGGACTCAGTAGTTGTGGTTCGTAGGATCTAGAGTGCGGAATCAGTAGTTGTGGTGCACTGGCTTTATTGCTCTGAGGCAAGTGGGATGGATTGGACTGGTGTCCCTTGCATTGTAGAGTGGATTCTTAACCACTGGACCACTAGGGGAGCCCCCTTCCCAGTATTTATTTATTTATTTATTTATTTTTGCCTCTAAGTCATCATTTATTTTTCATCCATCTTTATTCTTTGACATGTGCAGGCCTCCCATTGCAATGGCTTCTCACTATGCAGAGCACCGACTCTGGGCACATGTGCTCCAGAGCACTGGCTTGTAATTGGACACACCAGTCCAGCTGCTCCTCAGCATGTGGGATCTTCCCGGGCCAAGGATCCAACCGGTGCCCCTTGCACTGCACGGTGAACTCTCTACCCACTGGACCACCAGAGAAGTGCCCCCCTCCACCCCCAGTATTTAACTGCAGTGAAAGGTTAATAGGTCAGAAAATTAACTGAGACCCTGGTTAGTCAAAGAAATCAGAGCTCCCTTTTTGTTCCAGTATCTGTTGAAATACTTTCTAAGATGGAGCAGTCCACTTCAGTCACCTAGTGAACAGAGCAATGAACATAGCTGGAGACTCTTGGAGACTTAAAACCCAAATGAGCTGGGACTCATCATTCATAAGATGTGGATTTATCCTTCTAGGCTGTGGATCAAAAGTAGGTATTAGGCTGAATATCCCAGGTATTAATTTGTGAGGATTTGTCCTTAATCTACAATGTGCTATTTTATTATCATTTGCTTCTTTCTGATAAGATGAATAAAATGCACTAGAAGGTTAAGGTTCTCCTAGCCCAAGGTAGTTTTAAGTGGTCAAAATCTTTCATTTGTGTGTGTGTGTTGGAGGCAGTTTGTCCAGGATAAGGCCTGGCTCTGGCCCATGGAGAGATTTGTATTGTAATGAGGGGCATGAGGCATGATCCAGGTCAGACTCCTCTGACTGCTTTCAGTAGGCCTGGGGTTCACAGGGGATCCCCCAAAGGCACTTTCCATTTCTGCTCTAGATAGAAGGTAAATTGAACAGACCGGTGATCACCTGAGGAAGGGACTCATTTCTGAGCTGGATTCAGAGGGAAAGGAGGATGTTGAGATTTGGAGATGGATGAGAGGAGACTCCTATGATAGAGATAATTCTACAAGTAAAGGCTTAAAGTGAAAAAATTACTGAACAGAATTCAAAACCAGCAAATGTCCCACTGGGTCAGCCATGTGTTTTGCACATTATAAGCAGGCTCTTGATGTGTTTGTTTTATTGACTTAGAATGGGCCTCCATTGTGAGAAATAGATCAGAAAATATGACTGCGGTCGGATTTTAGAGAGTTTTGAGTGCTGAGCCAAACAATGAGTATGCAAGGCTATGAGTTGATTTTTCTGACATTCAATCTTGAAGTGAAAAGGCAGCCAGCCTTTTCAGTATCCCAGGTCCTAAAGTTGAGAGATGGATGCCATGGTCTTTCCTTTGCAAAGTTCATGGCCTCATTTCCCGGGGAATCCCAGGACTATGGCATTTAACTGCTGAAGGTAATAGGTCAGAAAATTAACTGAGACCCTGGTTAGTCAAAGAAATCAGAGCTCCCTTTTTGTTCCAGTATCTGTTGAAATACTTTCTAAGATGGAGCAGTCCACTTCAGTCACCTAGTGAACAGAGCAATGAACATAGCTGGAGACTCTTGGAGACTTAAAACCCAAATGAGCTGGGACTCATCATTCATAAGATGTGGATTTATCCTTCTAGGCTGTGGATCAAAAGTAGGTATTAGGCTGAATATCCCAGGTATTAATTTGTGAGGATTTGTCCTTAATCTACAATGTGCTATTTTATTATCATTTGCTTCTTTCTGATAAGATGAATAAAATACACTAGAAGGTTAAGGTTCTCCTAGCCCAAGGTAGTTTTAAGTGGTCAAAATCTTTCATTTGTGTGTGTGTGTTGGAGGCAGTTTGTCCAGGATAAGGCCTGGCTCTGGCCCATGGAGAGATTTGTATTGTAATGAGGGGCATGAGGCATGATCCAGGTCAGACTCCTCTGACTGCTTTCAGTAGGCCTGGGGTTCACAGGGGATCCCCCAAAGGCACTTTCCATTTCTGCTCTAGATAGAAGGTAAATTGAACAGACCGGTGATCACCTGAGGAAGGGACTCATTTCTGAGCTGGATTCAGAGGGAAAGGAGGATGTTGAGATTTGGAGATGGATGAGAGGAGACTCCTATGATAGAGATAATTCTACAAGTAAAGGCTTAAAGTGAAAAAATTACTGAACAGAATTCAAAACCAGCAAATGTCCCACTGGGTCAGCCATGTGTTTTGCACATTATAAGCAGGCTCTTGATGTGTTTGTTTTATTGACTTAGAATGGGCCTCCATTGTGAGAAATAGATCAGAAAATATGACTGCGGTCGGATTTTAGAGAGTTTTGAGTGCTGAGCCAAACAATGAGTATGCAAGGCTATGAGTTGATTTTTCTGACATTCAATCTTGAAGTGAAAAGGCAGCCAGCCTTTTCAGTATCCCAGGTCCTAAAGTTGAGAGATGGATGCCATGGTCTTTCCTTTGCAAAGTTCATGGTCAGACATGGCAGATGGTTACCACACGGTGTGGCAAAGGTCACACAGAAGGACTATGGCGCGTAACTCAGAGTGGGTCAGAGAGACCTCTGGAAGTAGAAGATTCCTGCATGAGACACAGGCATTGTTGATTTATCCAAGAAAGGCAGAGAAAAAAGTGCTCCGGGCACAGAGAGCTGTGTATACGAAGATCTAGAGGTGAAAGAAGGTGACTGTTGAGAAACAGCCAATGTGCTTCCTCCAGGAATCCCTCAATTCAGTTCAGTTCTGTCACTCAGTCGTGGCCTGTTCCTTGTGATTCCATGAACTGTGGCACACCAGACTTCCCTGTCCTTCACCATCTCCCGGAGTTTGCTCAAACTCATGTCCATTGGTTCAGTGATGCCATCCAACCATCTCATCTTCTGTCATCCCCTTCTCCTTTGCGTTCTTTTTCTCCCAACATCAGGGGCTTTTCCAGTGAGTCGTCTCTTCACATCAGGTGGCCAAAGTATTGGAGCTTCAGCTTCAGCATCAGTCCTTCCAGCGAATATTCAGGGCTGATTTCCTTTAGGATTGACTGGTTTGATCTCCTTGCAGTCCAAGGGACTCTCAAGAGTCTTCTCCAACACCGCGATTCAAAGGCATCCATTCTTTGGCACTCAGCCTTCTTTATGGTCCAACTCTCCTATTCACATCTAGTGGGGGTGATTTTATAGCAAGACACAGCAAGCCACTCAAGCCAGTGCCAGTAAAATTACAGGCTTATTGTAAGGATACTAAAGGCTCCTAGATTCCAAGGACAATACAGCCAAGTTTCAGGAAACCTACTATCAGGAACCAAATACTTAACACTTTTCAACCCTCCCCCATGGGCTATGTAGTTTCTTATCTCTGCTTTTTCTTGCTTTATCTGTTTCCATCCCATCTCTCTCTCTTCCTTGACTTCCAAGGTGGCCACCAGCCTACCGCACTATGAAACCTGTCTGCAGAACCCTAACTAAATCAACCTCTCGGTCCAGAGTCCAAGGAGAGAACTCCAATCACCTCAGTTTAGCAGAGTTCTTGGCACCAGAGATGGATGCCATGGTCTTTCCTTTGCAAAGTTCATGGTCAGACATGGCAGATGGTTACCACACGGTGTGGCAAAGGTCACACAGAAGGACTATGGCGCGTAACTCAGAGTGGGTCAGAGAGACCTCTGGAAGTAGAAGATTCCTGCATGAGACACAGGCATTGTTGATTTATCCAAGAAAGGCAGAGAAAAAAGTGCTCCGGGCACAGAGAGCTGTGTATACGAAGATCTAGAGGTGAAAGAAGGTGACTGTTGAGAAACAGCCAATGTGCTTCCTCCAGGAATCCCTCAATTCAGTTCAGTTCTGTCACTCAGTCGTGGCCTGTTCCTTGTGATTCCATGAACTGTGGCACACCAGACTTCCCTGTCCTTCACCATCTCCCGGAGTTTGCTCAAACTCATGTCCATTGGTTCAGTGATGCCATCCAACCATCTCATCTTCTGTCATCCCCTTCTCCTTTGCGTTCTTTTTCTCCCAACATCAGGGGCTTTTCCAGTGAGTCGTCTCTTCACATCAGGTGGCCAAAGTATTGGAGCTTCAGCTTCAGCATCAGTCCTTCCAGCGAATATTCAGGGCTGATTTCCTTTAGGATTGACTGGTTTGATCTCCTTGCAGTCCAAGGGACTCTCAAGAGTCTTCTCCAACACCGCGATTCAAAGGCATCCATTCTTTGGCACTCAGCCTTCTTTATGGTCCAACTCTCCTATTCACATCTAGTGGGGGTGATTTTATAGCAAGACACAGCAAGCCACTCAAGCCAGTGCCAGTAAAATTACAGGCTTATTGTAAGGATACTAAAGGCTCCTAGATTCCAAGGACAATACAGCCAAGTTTCAGGAAACCTACTATCAGGAACCAAATACTTAACACTTTTCAACCCTCCCCCATGGGCTATGTAGTTTCTTATCTCTGCTTTTTCTTGCTTTATCTGTTTCCATCCCATCTCTCTCTCTTCCTTGACTTCCAAGGTGGCCACCAGCCTACCGCACTATGAAACCTGTCTGCAGAACCCTAACTAAATCAACCTCTCGGTCCAGAGTCCAAGGAGAGAACTCCAATCACCTCAGTTTAGCAGAGTTCTTGGCACCAGACGATGCCCTTGAACTGTCTAGAGACATATTACCTTTGGGTTGGAACCCCTGGTCCAGTATGCTGTAGCTGGGAAGGAAGGGAACAAGTCATACAGTACATGCCCACTCATCGGGGGCTCTGGGTCTTCATGCCCAAATTTGCAAAGGTTCTAAGATGCCCTTGAACTGACAACAAGTTGCCCTGTAAAAATCCTCTCCCTTACCCTCTCCGCTGCCACCCTTCCCTCCCCATCCAATCTGAGTATAATGAACAGAGAGCCATTTGCTTGATTGACATTCTGGTCAAGATCCACTCATTCTGGACCTGGACTGTTAATTTCATATGGAACAGCAAAGAAATAAATAATTCAACTAGGCATTTTTCTGCTAAACCTATGGAGAGAACGAAGTGATAGGAATCTCCCCCATCAGGTTGTCAGTTTTATCTTAAGCACTCAGGGACAGAAGATGGTGGCAAATAACAATTTGTGATCGAGAGAAAGGAGAAAGTGCAACCCTCCAGTCAGAATGCTAATTCTTAGAATTTTGTGTTTATCTTGATGGTTACGCGGCCCTCAATTTTATTGAAAGTTGGACTGTCTCTGATTAAAAGTAATACTAATACACTAAGAAAAAAATCCTCTCCCCCACCATATTAAAATTGATTTCCCTGGAGAGAAAATAAATTTCTGTGAAATGAAAGAAACAACGAAGATGCTCATTTTCTGAATCAGCCTGTTTTCTTCTTGCAAAGAATGTGCTTTCAGGCAAATACGTTCATGTGCCTCTGGAAGTATGTGATGTCAGCTACTATAAGACAATAGTGATTAAAAAATTAAACAATTAAAAAAGGGAAAAGTTTGTCATCAATTTTAATGTTATGTTATGTGAATTAATATTTCTTCTTATAATGCAATATCCTGCAATTTATCATGCAAGCACAGTCCTTGCTTCCACATTGTAGATAATTAGTTTACATTACTCTACAAAAATGAATTGTTGCTGGTGATCTCAAGTGCCTGCTAACAAATCATTTTTGTTGGGGACTTCATTGAGAGTCTACTCAGGCCTTAACTATAGCTATATATGGCATTATCCTTAAAATTTAAATTATGGCACCAGACGATGCCCTTGAACTGTCTAGAGACATATTACCTTTGGGTTGGAACCCCTGGTCCAGTATGCTGTAGCTGGGAAGGAAGGGAACAAGTCATACAGTACATGCCCACTCATCGGGGGCTCTGGGTCTTCATGCCCAAATTTGCAAAGGTTCTAAGATGCCCTTGAACTGACAACAAGTTGCCCTGTAAAAATCCTCTCCCTTACCCTCTCCGCTGCCACCCTTCCCTCCCCATCCAATCTGAGTATAATGAACAGAGAGCCATTTGCTTGATTGACATTCTGGTCAAGATCCACTCATTCTGGACCTGGACTGTTAATTTCATATGGAACAGCAAAGAAATAAATAATTCAACTAGGCATTTTCTGCTAAACCTATGGAGAGAACGAAGTGATAGGAATCTCCCCCATCAGGTTGTCAGTTTTATCTTAAGCACTCAGGGACAGAAGATGGTGGCAAATAACAATTTGTGATCGAGAGAAAGGAGAAAGTGCAACCCTCCAGTCAGAATGCTAATTCTTAGAATTTTGTGTTTATCTTGATGGTTACGCGGCCCTCAATTTTATTGAAAGTTGGACTGTCTCTGATTAAAAGTAATACTAATACACTAAGAAAAAAATCCTCTCCCCCACCATATTAAAATTGATTTCCCTGGAGAGAAAATAAATTTCTGTGAAATGAAAGAAACAACGAAGATGCTCATTTTCTGAATCAGCCTGTTTTCTTCTTGCAAAGAATGTGCTTTCAGGCAAATACGTTCATGTGCCTCTGGAAGTATGTGATGTCAGCTACTATAAGACAATAGTGATTAAAAAATTAAACAATTAAAAAAGGGAAAAGTTTGTCATCAATTTTAATGTTATGTTATGTGAATTAATATTTCTTCTTATAATGCAATATCCTGCAATTTATCATGCAAGCACAGTCCTTGCTTCCACATTGTAGATAATTAGTTTACATTACTCTACAAAAATGAATTGTTGCTGGTGATCTCAAGTGCCTGCTAACAAATCATTTTTGTTGGGGACTTCATTGAGAGTCTACTCAGGCCTTAACTATAGCTATATATGGCATTATCCTTAAACTTTAAATATCAGCCTAATTAAGCAAACAACAACCAAAAAGAACTAAAATTACATTCCTAGACCAAGAAGGATAGAAACCTATTCTTATGACATATCAGCACTCTATCCTCTTAACTTCCCGAAAAGGATTTCTTTTCCCAAGAATAATGTTCATGACTGGTTTTTCTCCCCTGTCCCACCCCCAATCCAGTCACTAAAACAACCAGCCAGCACAGTGAAGAGAGGCTTGGAGCTTCTCCAGGCTGTTCATGAGACAAAATTCCTCATGAGTCTTTGTGCACCTTCTTCTCTGAAACTTGATCTCCCCATGAAATCTCATAGAAAAGAAAACTGACCTCAAGATCTAACTCAAAATTCCAGTCTCTGTCATCATGTGTATAAGAGCCATAGTATGGATCAGTTTCATCACATGGAAAAAAGTTGGATGATCTGATCATGTCTAGTGAGCTCAGTACTGCAGAGATGATCTGTCTCACGGGTGTTCATATAGGACGGTGTACGTGGAGAACACAGCCGCCCACGTGGGAAACTGAGCAGACACTGTGGAAGATGTGACCTGCAAACCTCTCTTCTCAGAAGAAAGACAGTGACCTCTGAGAATCTGATTCGCTGTCATTTAGAGATTCTCAGGAACATGAGGATCCTCCAAAAGACCTTAGAGACATATAGGCCCTGCCTGCCAAGAGTTCCAAGCCTAGGACTCAGCTAGATATGACTGGTCCAACAAACATTTGTGGAGTGCCTATTAGGGGCCCCAATAAGCATTGTGAATTCTTTGGTGGAGCTATTCAGAAGTACTAGTCTGGCCTCAGCCTTAGAGACTTAGGTTCTAGTTGGAGGGAGAAAAGGCGAGCATAGGGCAAAAGGAAATGAAATATAAGGGCACAGATATAGATTATTGATTAGTTTAGAATTTCCCCAAGTTCAAGTGACTTTGGGTGGCACGTGGGCACATGGATTAGTGAGAAAATTAACACATTTTGATCTCTTCTCAGTCTTTCATATCAATGAATTGTCGCTGGTGATCTCAAGTGCCTGCTAACAAATCATTTTTGTTGGGGACTTCATTGAGAGTCTACTCAGGCCTTAACTATAGCTATATATGGCATTATCCTTAAACTTTAAATATCAGCCTAATTAAGCAAACAACAACCAAAAAGAACTAAAATTACATTCCTAGACCAAGAAGGATAGAAACCTATTCTTATGACATATCAGCACTCTATCCTCTTAACTTCCCGAAAAGGATTTCTTTTCCCAAGAATAATGTTCATGAACGGTTTTTTCTCCCCTGTCCCACCCCCAATCCAGTCACTAAAACAACCAGCCAGCACAGTGAAGAGAGGCTTGGAGCTTCTCCAGGCTGTTCATGAGACAAAATTCCTCATGAGTCTTTGTGCACCTTCTTCTCTGAAACTTGATCTCCCCATGAAATCTCATGGAAAAGAAAACTGACCTCAAGATCTAACTCAAAATTCCAGTCTCTGTCATCATGTGTATAAGAGCCATAGTATGGATCAGTTTCATCACATGGAAAAAAAAGTTGGATGATCTGATCATGTCTAGTGAGCTCAGTACTGCAGAGATGATCTGTCTCACGGGTGTTCATATAGGACGGTGTACGTGGAGAACACAGCCGCCCACGTGGGAAACTGAGCAGACACTGTGGAAGATGTGACCTGCAAACCTCTCTTCTCAGAAGAAAGACAGTGACCTCTGAGAATCTGATTCGCTGTCATTTAGAGATTCTCAGGAACATGAGGATCCTCCAAAAGACCTTAGAGACATATAGGCCCTGCCTGCCAAGAGTTCCAAGCCTAGGACTCAGCTAGATATGACTGGTCCAACAAACATTTGTGGAGTGCCTATTAGGGGCCCCAATAAGCATTGTGAATTCTTTGGTGGAGCTATTCAGAAGTACTAGTCTGGCCTCAGCCTTAGAGACTTAGGTTCTAGTTGGAGGGAGAAAAGGCGAGCATAGGGCAAAAGGAAATGAAATATAAGGGCACAGATATAGATTATTGATTAGTTTAGAATTTCCCCAAGTTCAAGTGACTTTGGGTGGCACGTGGGCACAGCACTGGTGAATGGATTAGTGAGAAAATTAACACATTTTGATCTCTTCTCAGTCTTTCCACACCACCACAAGAAACTCAAAGTTTGATTGCTAATATATATCATTAATACTTTGTTAACTTTTATAAGCTTCCTTTTTAATAAGAAAAGAGCAGGGTTTAGGTTACAGCATGAGGCACAACCTTAATAATAGTGTATTTTTAATGTTACCTTTTTAGATTTTTTTTAATGTGGACCATTTTTAAAAAGGTCTTTATTGAATATGCTATAAAACTACTTCTTCCCAAGATGGATAGCAGATAGATGTATCTGGGTCCTTACAAAGTCTGGAATGACCAGAGTCAATGCAGGACAGTCATCGCTAGGGATTGACTCCCTACAGCTCATGACCCATTACCCCCTGGACCCCATCCCTGCTGCTAACTCTGCCTTGTGGAAACCCCATTTTCCATCCGGGGTACAAGGAAGGTGGCTGGTTCTAGGTGAGGTCTCACTCTGTTTGGAAGTAGAGAGTCTGGGTTTGTAGTATACAGACACATCCTCTCCCATGGATGAAGGGTTTTATGGGTTAAATGAGCATTTGAGGATTCACTTGGGACGCTCACCACTGGAGTTTCTGTGGGAAGTGGGCCTGGCTTCCCTCCATTCCCCTGCCACAGTGCACATGTGGGGTGGGATGTGGGAGCTGCCATCGCCAGGATGCACCCGTTGGAAAGTGTTTCTCCCTATCCCAGCAGCTTAAAGGCTAATCTTTTTGTCTCACATGGGTTAAGAGTGCAAAGTTGAATCCAAAAAGGGCTCAATTCAGTCTCATTTCCTCCTCCCTTTGATCTCTTCATTTCCTATTTCACTTCCTCTGACAATTTCCTCCTTCCATTCCCAGAACAAACAACTCTCACTGTGGCACTTGGCCACTGGTACTCATTTTCCCAGAGGCTGATTCTCATTTGGCCTCTGTTCATCATGACACCGTGGACTTTCTGATAAGTATCAGAGGCAGAGTAGGGGGCACCTCACATCATGCCCCGTGGATCCTCATGCCTGAAAGTTGAGCATAGCTAGAGATATCAGCCTATGACATCTTGGATGCCCCAACACAGAATTAGCACAATTATAACTAAGAAGGTAAGTATTTCACAGTGAGCCAAAGTAGGTTTCTACCCATGGGTCCCTCAGAAGGGCTAATGTAGTGATTTTCGGCCATTTGTGTTTTTCTTTCCTAACTGAGCTCATGGGTGAGAACCAAATATTCCATTGCGCAAAAAAAAAAAAAAAGTCAAGGTGCAAAATGTTCTAGAAACTTCCACATTTTTATTTTGACGTCTGAGCCTCCATGTGAAATGGTTCCTGAACTAAACATGTTAGTAAAACTGGCAAGATTAAAAGAGCCATAAACACACACACTCAGTGTTTCAACATCCATTAAAATGTATACTGCAGCCTCCTAGAATATTTAATAGGCTTATATGATGACTGAACGTGAATTCATTCATCTCAGTCAAGTCAGGTTATTAAGATACACACGCTAAGTGATTTGTCCTGTGTTTGCCCTGTGCTGGGAAAATGGTATCTGATTTTGAAAAAAAAAAAAAAATCAAGAGTTGTTCTTTGTGCAAAGAAATGGGAGTCAGGACCCTACCCCACCTCCAGTTTTCATGCCAGTTCTACTGCAATCAAAATGCTTAGTCCCTATGGGACTCAACTGTCCCTCAGAGAAAATAGGAGGGCTTCCTAAGTGATCCCTAATGTTCCTTCTGCCCCTGACCTCTTTACATGTGGTTGGTGGAGAAGTGTGGACTCTGGCATCGGACCACCAGGGTTCAAACCCTGCCTTTACCACTCATTTCCCCATCTGTAAGATGGGGATAATAATTGAATGCTAAAATGAGGGAATCTGTGCAAATCATGGTACCTAGGAAGTGCTCAATAAATATTGATTAACTTTAGAAAGTAATGTAACATCAGGGCTTCCCTGGTGGTCCAGAGGCTAAGACTCTGAACTCCCAGTGTAGGAGATTTGGGTTCGATCTCTGGTCAGAACTAGATCCTACATGCCACAACTGAGAGTATCAGAGGCAGAGTAGGGGGCACCTCACATCATGCCCCGTGGATCCTCATGCCTGAAAGTTGAGCATAGCTAGAGATATCAGCCTATGACATCTTGGATGCCCCAACACAGAATTAGCACAATTATAACTAAGAAGGTAAGTATTTCACAGTGAGCCAAAGTAGGTTTCTACCCATGGGTCCCTCAGAAGGGCTAATGTAGTGATTTTCGGCCATTTGTGTTTTTCTTTCCTAACTGAGCTCATGGGTGAGAACCAAATATTCCATTGCGCAAAAAAAAAAAAAAAGTCAAGGTGCAAAATGTTCTAGAAACTTCCACATTTTTATTTTGACGTCTGAGCCTCCATGTGAAATGGTTCCTGAACTAAACATGTTAGTAAAACTGGCAAGATTAAAAGAGCCATAAACACACACACTCAGTGTTTCAACATCCATTAAAATGTATACTGCAGCCTCCTAGAATATTTAATAGGCTTATATGATGACTGAACGTGAATTCATTCATCTCAGTCAAGTCAGGTTATTAAGATACACACGCTAAGTGATTTGTCCTGTGTTTGCCCTGTGCTGGGAAAATGGTATCTGATTTTGAAAAAAAAAAAAAAATCAAGAGTTGTTCTTTGTGCAAAGAAATGGGAGTCAGGACCCTACCCCACCTCCAGTTTTCATGCCAGTTCTACTGCAATCAAAATGCTTAGTCCCTATGGGACTCAACTGTCCCTCAGAGAAAATAGGAGGGCTTCCTAAGTGATCCCTAATGTTCCTTCTGCCCCTGACCTCTTTACATGTGGTTGGTGGAGAAGTGTGGACTCTGGCATCGGACCACCAGGGTTCAAACCCTGCCTTTACCACTCATTTCCCCATCTGTAAGATGGGGATAATAATTGAATGCTAAAATGAGGGAATCTGTGCAAATCATGGTACCTAGGAAGTGCTCAATAAATATTGATTAACTTTAGAAAGTAATGTAACATCAGGGCTTCCCTGGTGGTCCAGAGGCTAAGACTCTGAACTCCCAGTGTAGGAGATTTGGGTTCGATCTCTGGTCAGGGAACTAGATCCTACATGCCACAACTGAGAGTTCGCATGCCACAAGTAAAGATCCCACATGCCAAAACTTAAGAAAAAAAGAAAGAGACAAAAAAAAAAAAAAGAGACAAATTAACATAGCATCTCCTGGGCAGTTTCAAAAATGGATTTCAGTCTTGAAGTTAAGAATATCACCCTTTAGGTACATTATTTAACTTAATCCTCTCTACAGCCTTGCAAGGTAGATGGAGTTAACCTTGATTTACAGATAAGAAACTGAGACCCAGAGAGATTAACTAGCCTGCCCAGAGTGACACAGCTATTAAAAGGCAGAGCCAGAACTTAAACTCAGATTCCTGCTGACTCCATTATGGGCACCCCTCCCACCCAATCTATCCATCTAACCTCTGGTTAATTTCCCCTGCATTCAACATCCCTCAGAGATTCTAAGTACATCTCTAAGTATTCAGCCTGTGACCAGTAACTTCTCCCCTTTGGGGAAATAGAAAGAGGTGGACCATGTTCTGATCATGCTGGTTTCTCTGAAGTTTAGGACTGGGGAATCAAAGCAGTATTCTCAACACCTGTTTTCTCTCCTCTCTCACTGAAGCTTAGTCAGCTAAGAGCACCTTTTGCTCACTATTATTTTTTTTGATTTCAATTTGCTGAGATTCAGGCCCAATGACATCACATCTCCAGCATGGATGTGTACCTTGGCCAAACTGAGTCAAGTGTCATGAGTCTAGATTCTAGCTGCCCAGCTCTGACACTATGGATGTTGAATTCTTAGGGGCTGTCCTACACATCCCTAATGTTCCTTCTGCCCCTGACCTCTTTACATGTGGTTGGTGGAGAAGTGTGGACTCTGGCATCGGACACCGGGTTCAAACCCTGCCTTTCCCTCATTTCCCCATCTGTAAGATGGGGATAATAATTGAATGCTAAAATGAGGGAATCTGTGCAAATCATGGTACCTAGGAAGTGCTCAATAAATATTGATTAACTTTAGAAAGTAATGTAACATCAGGGCTTCCCTGGTGGTCCAGAGGCTAAGACTCTGAACTCCCAGTGTAGGAGATTTGGGTTCGATCTCTGGTCAGGGAACTAGATCCTACATGCCACAACTGAGAGTTCGCATGCCACAAGTAAAGATCCCACATGCCAAAACTTAAGAAAAAAAGAAAGAGACAAAAAAAAAAAAAAGAGACAAATTAACATAGCATCTCCTGGGCAGTTTCAAAAATGGATTTCAGTCTTGAAGTTAAGAATATCACCCTTTAGGTACATTATTTAACTTAATCCTCTCTACAGCCTTGCAAGGTAGATGGAGTTAACCTTGATTTACAGATAAGAAACTGAGACCCAGAGAGATTAACTAGCCTGCCCAGAGTGACACAGCTATTAAAAGGCAGAGCCAGAACTTAAACTCAGATTCCTGCTGACTCCATTATGGGCACCCCTCCCACCCAATCTATCCATCTAACCTCTGGTTAATTTCCCCTGCATTCAACATCCCTCAGAGATTCTAAGTACATCTCTAAGTATTCAGCCTGTGACCAGTAACTTCTCCCCTTTGGGGAAATAGAAAGAGGTGGACCATGTTCTGATCATGCTGGTTTCTCTGAAGTTTAGGACTGGGGAATCAAAGCAGTATTCTCAACACCTGTTTTCTCTCCTCTCTCACTGAAGCTTAGTCAGCTAAGAGCACCTTTTGCTCACTATTATTTTTTTTGATTTCAATTTGCTGAGATTCAGGCCCAATGACATCACATCTCCAGCATGGATGTGTACCTTGGCCAAACTGAGTCAAGTGTCATGAGTCTAGATTCTAGCTGCCCAGCTCTGACACTATGGATGTTTTGGGCCAACAGTTCCTTGTTCAGGGGGGCTGTCCTACACATCCTGTAGAAAGTTTACTAGCATCCCTGATCTCTGCCTACCAGATGCCAGTAGCAACCCCTCCCACCCTCCAGAATGACAGTCAAAAAATATCTCCAGACATTGCCAAAAATATCCTCTTGGGAGCAAAAAAAATCTCCATTTTGGTTGAGAGCCACTAGGCTAGCTTAAAGGGTGAAAAAAGCTGAAGTATTCTTTTCATCCTGCCTTTATGGCATTTGGAGTTATTTGGGTTCTGGTAAGCAATTGTTTTATCTGGCAACATCCTAGCAGGCAAAACAGCAGTCATTGTGAGATGCTTTTGGTCTGAAGGCGAATTTGCCTGGACGGAAATACATATTTGTGTCTTTGTGACTAGCAGGCGTTTGTTGGTGCTAAGGCAGCCATTTTCAAAATGGTCCCTCCCCCACCCAACTCTCCATGGGTCTAGTGCCCTCTGCTGGAAGGTTTGTCAGCATTGCCTCAGAGGAGGTTGGGTTTGAGACTTTGGAAAACAGCAGAAGTACAAGAGAATTAAATGAAGCAGTCCAGTGAGTAGACAACTTTTGCAGTAGCTTCTTTTATATTTAGTCATTGTTTCCACAAACTTTCTAATTTCCCAGCAGAGTTTTTTTCTTTTTTTTTTTTTCAGTAGATTAACCAAAACTTTCTTTTCATCCTTTCATCTATCTAGCCGAAGTCTTTCACTGATAATACTCATAACCATATCAACAAAAATTTACAGTAGAACTAACCAGGTGTTCAGTTTCTATGTCTCCTATATCAGAAATCCCCCACATTTTTGGAACCAGGGATCGGTTTTCTGGAAGACAATGAGGGCAGGGAATGGTAGGGGATGGTTTCAGGATAATTCAAGAGCAAGTTATGTCCACTTTATTTGCTGGGGAATCAAAGCAGTATTCTCAACACCTGTTTTCTCTCCTCTCTCACTGAAGCTTAGTCAGCTAAGAGCACCTTTTGCTCACTATTATTTTTTGATTTCAATTTGCTGAGATTCAGGCCCAATGACATCACATCTCCAGCATGGATGTGTACCTTGGCCAAACTGAGTCAAGTGTCATGAGTCTAGATTCTAGCTGCCCAGCTCTGACACTATGGATGTTTTGGGCCAACAGTTCCTTGTTCAGGGGGGCTGTCCTACACATCCTGTAGAAAGTTTACTAGCATCCCTGATCTCTGCCTACCAGATGCCAGTAGCAACCCCTCCCACCCTCCAGAATGACAGTCAAAAAATATCTCCAGACATTGCCAAAAATATCCTCTTGGGAGCAAAAAAAATCTCCATTTTGGTTGAGAGCCACTAGGCTAGCTTAAAGGGTGAAAAAAGCTGAAGTATTCTTTTCATCCTGCCTTTATGGCATTTGGAGTTATTTGGGTTCTGGTAAGCAATTGTTTTATCTGGCAACATCCTAGCAGGCAAAACAGCAGTCATTGTGAGATGCTTTTGGTCTGAAGGCGAATTTGCCTGGACGGAAATACATATTTGTGTCTTTGTGACTAGCAGGCGTTTTTTTTGGTTCTAAGGCAGCCATTTTCAAAATGGTCCCTCCCCCACCCAACTCTCCATGGGTCTAGTGCCCTCTGCTGGAAGGTTTGTCAGCATTGCCTCAGAGGAGGTTGGGTTTGAGACTTTGGAAAACAGCAGAAGTACAAGAGAATTAAATGAAGCAGTCCAGTGAGTAGACAACTTTTGCAGTAGCTTCTTTTATATTTAGTCATTGTTTCCACAAACTTTCTAATTTCCCAGCAGAGTTTTTTTCTTTTTTTTTTTTTCAGTAGATTAACCAAAACTTTCTTTTCATCCTTTCATCTATCTAGCCGAAGTCTTTCACTGATAATACTCATAACCATATCAACAAAAATTTACAGTAGAACTAACCAGGTGTTCAGTTTCTATGTCTCCTATATCAGAAATCCCCCACATTTTTGGAACCAGGGATCGGTTTTCTGGAAGACAATGAGGGCAGGGAATGGTAGGGGATGGTTTCAGGATAATTCAAGAGCATTATGTTTATTGTCCACTTTATTTCTAGTATTATTACATCATCCCCACCTCAAATCATGCAAGTATCAGATCCCAGAGGTTGGAGATCCTGCCCTATATGCTTCCTCCTTTGGCCTTCTCAGTAGCTCTCCTGGGACAGGGGGTATTATTACTATTATTCTTCACACACTAGGGAACTAAGACTTGAAGAAGCCAAGAGACCTGACCAAGGTCACACAGCCTCTAAGGGTGGAGAAAATCAGCAGCTTCAGCGCTCATGTGTTTAACCCTACGCTACGCTCCTTTATTCTTTGATTCATCTTTTACTTTTCATTGCATCCCCAAGTTTCCTTTCTAAATGTGACTTGCTATTGATCTAAGGAAGCAGGGTATGGATGTCTGGTGTCGTTTTGAATTTGCTCTCATTTATTTAAAGCATATTTTTCACCTAATTGCCCCTTTTAGCTTCCGAAACCACAGGAAGACAAGCTGCTTTCCTCCCAGTGTGAACCCTGGACGCGGAATTCTAATAGAGAACTAGAGTCGTCAGCGTGTAAGGGCTCATGAATCTCCCGAAAAATATTATATTCGAATAACATTCATGTGCATCAGAATACATCAGAATAGACCTGAGACCTTGTAATTTATGGCCTTGCTTATTACTTTAAAAGCCCGGGATCCTTGTAGAATATGGTTTAGTGGGTCAAACATTCCCTTTCCTCTCATTTATCAGGCTTTTGATCTCATGTCAGTCCCGAACGTCGGCTTTCCTGGCCAGGAACCCTGGGCTATAGGAGATCACATACACAACAGGCCCCCTTCCCTTTGAAAAACTGCTGGGGATGCGGGTGCCACAGCCCCGGCTGGGTAAGCAGAAGAGGTATTGAGTTCCCCCAGTCTTCACTACCCCTTTGTCTATTATTATTATATAGTTTTGTTCTGCATTCCTTTCATTCAACCTCCAGTCCATAGAAGCCTGTTTCTTTATTAGTTACATATGTCTGCACCCTTTTACCCCAGCAGGGAAAGACAAAATATTCTAGAGGGCTCGGGGGCCTGGGATGGACAGCTAATCCATCCCCACCTTGAACTAATCGGCGAGCTGATGTGCTATTGTACCCGGTCCTGCTCTGTGCAGCTGAGCGGTGGGGTTTCAATTTGTAGGAGCATAAACAGATACTAAAGTTGGAAGAACGGGCTCAGTCATTTGTTAGCAGAGTTCAGATCAAATTATCACAGCAGTCCCCTGCTGACAGCCTGAACAATTACCTCTTTTTTTTTCTTGATCTTTAAATGTTTTCTGTTTCACTTAAGCCTCAGTAAATAGTTTACTTCTCATGGGCTTCATTTATTGACACAGAAAGGCTGATTTATTTAATTTTGTTTCTCTGCCGCCTTCCCAGAAAGGAGTCGTAATGCTTTGTTGAAATCTCTCCCCCAACCCCCCTGCCCCAAATGATAAGTTTATCATGGTAGGCTGAGGAAGCGGTTTAATGAGGTGACTATAAATTATCTGGCTTTTTAATGAGAAGTTTAAAGCATATTTTTCACCTAATTGCCCCTTTAGCTTCCGAAACCACAGGAAGACAAGCTGCTTTCCTCCCAGTGTGAACCCTGGACGCGGAATTCTAATAGAGAACTAGAGTCGTCAGCGTGTAAGGGCTCATGAATCTCCCGAAAAATATTATATTCGAATAACATTCATGTGCATCAGAATACATCAGAATAGACCTGAGACCTTGTAATTTATGGCCTTGCTTATTACTTTAAAAGCCCGGGATCCTTGTAGAATATGGTTTAGTGGGTCAAACATTCCCTTTCCTCTCATTTATCAGGCTTTTGATCTCATGTCAGTCCCGAACGTCGGCTTTCCTGGCCAGGAACCCTGGGCTATAGGAGATCACATACACAACAGGCCCCCTTCCCTTTGAAAAACTGCTGGGGATGCGGGTGCCACAGCCCCGGCTGGGTAAGCAGAAGAGGTATTGAGTTCCCCCAGTCTTCACTACCCCTTTGTCTATTATTATTATATAGTTTTGTTCTGCATTCCTTTCATTCAACCTCCAGTCCATAGAAGCCTGTTTCTTTATTAGTTACATATGTCTGCACCCTTTTACCCCAGCAGGGAAAGACAAAATATTCTGGAGGGCTCGGAGGCCTGGGATGGACAGCTAATCCATCCCCACCTTGAACTAATCGGCGAGCTGATGTGCTATTGTACCCGGTCCTGCTCTGTGCAGCTGAGCGGTGGGGTTTCAATTTGTAGGAGCATAAACAGATACTAAAGTTGGAAGAACGGGCTCAGTCATTTGTTAGCAGAGTTCAGATCAAATTATCACAGCAGTCCCCTGCTGACAGCCTGAACAATTACCTCCTTTTTTTTCTTGATCTTTAAATGTTTTCTGTTTCACTTAAGCCTCAGTAAATAGTTTACTTCTCATGGGCTTCATTTATTGACACAGAAAGGCTGATTTATTTAATTTTGTTTCTCTGCCGCCTTCCCAGAAAGGAGTCGTAATGCTTTGTTGAAATCTCTCCCCCAACCCCCCTGCCCCAAATGATAAGTTTATCATGGTAGGCTGAGGAAGCGGTTTAATGAGGTGACTATAAATTATCTGGCTTTTTAATGAGAAGTTTAGATGCCGGGAATTTGAAAGCCGATTTTTAAAGGCTTTAAACCAGAACCCAGCTGGCTGTTCACTTGGAGAGGTTGAAACCCGGAGTTAGAAACGGACCTAAGGAGGGATCGCTGAAACTCTGGAATCTGAATCCATAATCGGATTATTCAAAACCCAGGGATTTGATTATTCTTTTAAAGAAAATGGCGTGTTGCCTGTCCATTACCTCTAGCCCATCTTGGCATAGATGCATTGATGTTCGGCGTGAGTTCACCGGAATTACCTCCAACATTTGTTTTCACTCTTTTTCCCCTTCCCCCATTTTCCACCCTTGACTTTCACTCTTCCATAGTTACATTTGTCTGCTTCTTACAGTCCTACTGGGACGGATTTATCATCATTTGCTAACATATCTGTCTCAAAATCTCAGCTTTGATCAGCTTGTATTTTATAACTTACATCTGTTCTACATTTAACCTTTGGTAATGCTGTTTTTCAAAAATATTACCTGAGCTAACAAAAGAATTGTACCAGACCATGGGCTCCAGAGTGGAGATTTAAAAAAAAAAAGAAAAAGTGCCACCAAACAGACCTGCCTATATGACCATATTTTTATTATTCTTCCAGAGGTGACTTTTGACTAAATTTGTCAGTCCATCATCTCTCCTCACTTCATGGCAGGACCTCTGTCCATCCAAGGGCTTTGTGCTCACTGTCTGCTCTTGTCCCATCATCTTGATGCTTCCTTTGCCTGGAACTCGTGCCAGAGCACAGGACTGTGAACCGGGTGCTTCTGCGGGGGTCCGTGGCTGGACCTGGAGCCGGCTTTCCTGTCCCATCAGCCTAACGTAGATGGGAACCGGGGGTCCGTGCTGACCAGGGCAGACTGTCACTGTAGCTCGTGTGAATTCATTTCCAGCAGGTCTGCCTTCCACGAGATGTGAATTCAATTTCATTTGCTTATTTTAGGAGCGTCCATTTATTTGGACCAGTGAATTCTGAAATGCTTGACACCCCAAAATGATTTTTTTAAGTGGAATAGACCTGCATATACCCACCACCCAGCTTAAGAAATAAAATATTATAACTACAATAGAAGAATATTCAAATACATGTTCCTCTCTCTATTACATCCTTCCCACTGCTCCTTGGAGAGAACGACTGCTCTGAATTGAGGGTATGCGTTTCCAGGTATCTCTTCATACTTTAACTGCTTATCTATGTTCTTGTACACAAGTCATACAGTTCTGCAACACGCTTTCTTCATTCATGTTGATGTGTGTGGTGCGAAGCTGTCATTTGCATTGTCGTTGGATGTCCTGTTGTTGTTGTTGTTGGCCACTTCTATTGGTCTTTCATTTGTTTATTTCCATTCATCTCTGTTCTTTGGCCTGTGTGGGCCTCTCATCGCAGTGGCCTCTGTTGCTGCAGAGCTCCAGCTCAGTAATTGGGCACATTGGTCCAGCCGCTCCGTGTCATGTGGGATCTTCCCAGGCCAGGGATCGAACTGGCGCCCCTTGCCCTGCAAGGCGGTGACCTTACCCACTGGACCACCAGGGAAGCCCAAATGTCCTGTTTTTATGATGAACATTTACATGATTTTCAACTGTCTTGCTATAGAGAGCAATGCTTTATAACAGTGATAGTCAGTCGACTCAACTCTTGTCAACCCTATAGACTGTAACCCACGAGGCTCCTCTGGCCATGGGATTGTCCAGTCAAGAATACTGGAGAGGATTGCTGTCCCTATCTTCAGAGGATCTTCCCGACCTGGGGATTGAACCCAGGTCTCCTATTTGCAGGCAGATGCTTTACCACCTGAGCGACAGGGAAGCCCCTGTAGAGAGCAGGGCTTAATGAAAATTCCTATAAATGTCTCCTAGGCTTCCTGTGTGAGCTTCTCTCATCGCTGAGAGGGAATGGCTAACTCGCAGGCTATACACTGCTTGATTTTAGTAAATATTGCCAAACTCTTTCCCGACACGGTTGTTTGATTTTACACTCTTGTCAATGCTTGGTGTTGCCAGACCTTTTAAATTGTTGCCAGTGGATGGGAATGTAATGGTATCATGTAGTGGTTTTCCTCTGTGGCTCTTTGCTTACTAACAAAGTTGAAATGAAATGATATGTGGTAATACAGTGACTGGCGCGTAGTAAATATTTTATTAATGAAGCTTATTATTGGTACAAAGACTTTCCAGAGCAATCCTATGGGGCAGCATAAACAGTGGTTAACCCCATTTTAGAGATGACTGACCAGGATCTGGAAACATACCAGCTCTCACAGGAAAGATCCAGAGAAACAGAAGCAGTTGGAGGGGACAGTGGCGAGAAGTAGCCTGTGATCCATAACTGAGTTGCTGGTGTCACTATGACATGGAAAGACTGTGGCCCACGATGGGCTGCCATCTTGAACGATGCTCGTCGTTTTTCCTAATACTTCTGCACCTGCTCTGTGTCAAGACTCAATGTGGAGATGTGAAGGTCAAAGCTGGGCTCTCTTTTTTTAACTCATGGCTTGGGGAGAGGACAGGTGACCCTTGGTTCACTCCCCTTGGTGGAGGAAGTGCCTCCTAGGCAGCAGGGGTCTCCACAGAATCAACTGAGTCAGACCTTTGGGGCTCCGCTTCTCCACCACCAGTCTGCCCCCTAGAAAGAAGCCATGGAGACCATGTGCCTCTTTACTAGAAGGTTAGAATCGAGTCCTCTTTCCTACATTGAAACTGGAAGAAGCCATATATTTGGGGTGGATATATATAGGTCATCTTGATGACTGATGATAATGGCATTGATGATGATGGAGATAATGATGAGAAGGAAGAGGAGGGGGAAAGAAACAAATTTTTTTTATTATTTGGTCACCATGCAGCTTGCTCTTTCTATATGCCGAGCACCATGTGGACATCTTACATAATTCTCTGTTATAATTGGAGCTCATGATAAACTCTGTTAAGGAGACATTATCTCCATTTTACTCTTCCAGTAGGATCATAAGAAACATGAATGGGCAAGCTCCAGACACCCTCATCTGGGAGGATGTGGCAGTCAAGATATTTCATTTTTGCCTACGGATTTCTGTGCCCCACATTCTTTCCTTTCTTAAAATTCGTGCTAAGTCGCTTCAGTTGTGTCTGACTCTTTATGACCCTGTGGACTGTAGCCCGCCAGGCTCCTCTGTCTATGGCATTCTCCAGGCAAGACTACTAGATTGGGTTGCCATGCCCTCCTCCTGGGGATCTACCTGACCCAAGGACTGAACTTGCATCTCCTGCATTGGCAGGCGAGTTCTTTGCTACTGGTGCCTCCTGGGAAACCCTGTTCTTTAAACTGCTAGATTCATTTTCTTCTGCAGAGTCATCCAGGCATTCTGTAAGCTAGTCCTCACTGGCTTTCAAACACCCGGGGCCCCAGGACAGAAATACGTTCACCAGGAACTTGAAGCTCTGTATCTGGATCCCCTGTCTCCTTTAAGGATCAGGGTCTGGGGAGTCGGGTGTTGGCTTCACCTCCAGAAAGGAACACTTTGGGTTAAGAAAGGCAGCTGCATACCTCTGCTACCATTGTGAGGTTGAGGTCTGGTCATACACATTTTTTTCTTTTGATTTCCAGAAGGCATGGGAACAGCTAAGGTTACCAAACACACCTCTCTTGATGGAGAAATTTTTGGAGGGAGGGTTGGTTTTGTTGTGCCAAATTCTGCCCTTTGAAAAGTGCAGAAGCCCATTAGAGATTAAGACTACAAACAAGCTTAACACACATCTTAACAGCATTCAGAAAGGTCCCAGGTGTAGGCGGGTCAAAGCGATATCTTGTTCTAAATATTTCAGCAGATAGACAAACTTTTGATTGCGATATCTGTTCGAAAAATGACTTTGAACTTTCCGCCAGGGCCGCCCACTTGGGCTTTCTAAACCCCACAGAGGGCCAGCGGCTGATAAGGGGCCAGAGTGGTCCCAGGCAGCGGGGGCCTTTCATCTCACCTCACTGTGTACACGAGCCGTTTGCTTAGCTTGGCTCTGCTATCCTGAGGACCTTTTTAAAAATCCTCCCATTTATTAGGATCTAACACCCAATCTGTAAATAAACCAGGAGAAAATGTAGATTTAAGCCGTAGTAGGCGGGCAGTTCATTCTTAGGCAGGCTGAGTTCTCCCTCTAGCTGGTTATTTCTCTCTTGCTCGCTGCCTGGATCCCCTCTCTCTTCCTCTCCCTTTCTCAACCCTCCCTTCCTTTCTTTTCCTTCAGCTACTTGCAGATAACAAAAGAAAAATCAAAGAGATTGACTAAAAATTTTGTTAAAAATTGACTGTATTTTAAAAAAAATTTTTTGCCTCTAAGTCATCCTTTATTTTTCATCCATCTTTATTCTTTGGCATGTGTGGGTCTCCCATCACAGTGGCCTCTCTCATTGCAGATCACTGGCCCTGGGCGCATGTACTCCAGAGTGCTGGTTGATAATTGGACACACCGGCCCAGACGTTCCTTGGCATGTGGGATCTTCCCAGGCCAGGGATGAAACCAATGCCCCTTACACTGAACGGCGAACTCTTTTACCCACTGGACCACCAGGGAAGCCCCTTGACTGTATTTTTGATGTAGGCTTTAACTGCGCAGATCAAGAAATAGTAAGAGCTTGGTGGCCAAGAGCCCAGACTCAAAGCCTGGTCTTGACTCCTGGTTGAGTGGATCCTCGCAGTGTGACTTAGACAATTTACATACCTTCCCTATGCCTTGGGTTTCTCATTAGTAAAATGGGAACAATCCCAGCACCTACCCCATGGGATTCTTGCAGAAACTAGAACTCAGAATGGACCTTGGCATCTAGTACACACAAAATTTCATTCAGTTAGTTTTCCAGTTCATTCACTCAGTTGTGTCCAACTCTCTGTGTTCCTCATAGAGTGCAGCACGCCAGGCTTCCCTGTCCTTCACCATCTCCCAGAGCTTGCTCAAAGTCATGTCCATTGAGTTGATGATGCCATCGAACCATCTCATCTTCTGTCGTCCCTGTCTCCTTCTGCCTTCTATTTTTCCCAGCATTGGGGTCTTTTCCAACAAGTTGTCTCTTCGCATCAGATGGCCAAAATGTTGGAGCTTCAGCTTCAACATCAGTCCTTCCAATGAATATTCAGAGTTGATTTCCTTTGGAATTGACTGGTTTGATCTCCTGGCAGTCCAAGGGACTCTCAAGAGTCTTCTCCAGCACCACAGTTCAAAGGCACCAATTATTAGATTATTGCTAGTATTATTAATGTGCAGGAAGCTTTGAGATGGTGTTCGTGGCATCACCAGGTCTCTGAAAGAGCTGTCTTCCACTGAGAGACCTGGGACACATGGCTCCACAACAAGGATGTGAGCTCCTTTGCAGACTGGATTTCCCACAGGGGAGTCTAGTGCCCCTCATCCCCTCCGGGACAGAAGAAGGAAGATGGCAGTGGGTCTCTTGCCCAGCACTTAAGAAGCAGACAGTGATGCCTGACCAGGCTCTCCTTCTACACCCCCACCCCCCAGCATATGCAAGGATGGAGGGCCTATCTGGTGGCACTGTTTGAAACATGGGGTGACACTGTGGTTAGGCAGAGCCAGCAGGCCCAGCTTTCGATGATACAGGTCTCGTCCCTGGAAGGGAATGTAATCATCTCCTGGCCACGCCGTGTCCTTTACAAAAGAATGCCAGAACCCACCCAGCTCTCCTGGGCCACGTGGTGGGGCCAGCAGCAAATAGGACCCAAAGTCTTGCCCTCTCTGTGCTGGGTCCACCCTGGGGCCTTTAGCTTCTCTGATGAGCCCATGTAAGATTGGAGGGACTGTTGCCTCCCCTTACCAGGCCACCAGGTGATTAGAGGAAAGTCCTGTGCCCATTTCTCAGAGGGGCAATGCCAGTAGTGGTGGCTGACCTAAGATGCAGGGGCAAAGAACTGAGAGCATCTTCTCCAGACACTGTGGAGCCCCTTCTACAGTGAGAGAACAGACAAATGGAATCTGAAAGAAGAAGGGTGCATCCCTCATGGACTGTGTACAAATGGAAATTATGAGCATCATTTTTCTTCCTAAATGCTCAGGGGTAGTTTGCTGGGTTTTTTTTTTTTTTTTGGCAGTACTGCTTGGCATGCAGGATCATAATTCCCTTACTACCTTACTACCTATCAAACCCTTGTCCCCTGTGGTGAGAGTGAGACCTCTTAACCATTGCACCACCAGGGAAATCCTGGGGAGCTGGCTTTTGGAAAGAACCTGTAGTAAGATGAAAATCTTTTGGGATGTAGCTCCTGGCAGTCAAGGGACTCTCAAGAGTCTTCTCCAGCACCACAGTTCAAAGGCACCAATTATTAGATTATTGCTAGTATTATTAATGTGCAGGAAGCTTTGAGATGGTGTTCGTGGCATCACCAGGTCTCTGAAAGAGCTGTCTTCCACTGAGAGACCTGGGACACATGGCTCCACAACAAGGATGTGAGCTCCTTTGCAGACTGGATTTCCCACAGGGGAGTCTAGTGCCCCTCATCCCCTCCGGGACAGAAGAAGGAAGATGGCAGTGGGTCTCTTGCCCAGCACTTAAGAAGCAGACAGTGATGCCTGACCAGGCTCTCCTTCTACACCCCCACCCCCCAGCATATGCAAGGATGGAGGGCCTATCTGGTGGCACTGTTTGAAACATGGGGTGACACTGTGGTTAGGCAGAGCCAGCAGGCCCAGCTTTCGATGATACAGGTCTCGTCCCTGGAAGGGAATGTAATCATCTCCTGGCCACGCCGTGTCCTTTACAAAAGAATGCCAGAACCCACCCAGCTCTCCTGGGCCACGTGGTGGGGCCAGCAGCAAATAGGACCCAAAGTCTTGCCCTCTCTGTGCTGGGTCCACCCTGGGGCCTTTAGCTTCTCTGATGAGCCCATGTAAGATTGGAGGGACTGTTGCCTCCCCTTACCAGGCCACCAGGTGATTAGAGGAAAGTCCTGTGCCCATTTCTCAGAGGGGCAATGCCAGTAGTGGTGGCTGACCTAAGATGCAGGGGCAAAGAACTGAGAGCATCTTCTCCAGACACTGTGGAGCCCCTTCTACAGTGAGAGAACAGACAAATGGAATCTGAAAGAAGAAGGGTGCATCCCTCATGGACTGTGTACAAATGGAAATTATGAGCATCATTTTTCTTCCTAAATGCTCAGGGGTAGTTTGCTGGGTTTTTTTTTTTTTTTTTTTTTTTGGCAGTACTGCTTGGCATGCAGGATCATAATTCCCTTACTACCTTACTACCTATCAAACCCTTGTCCCCTGTGGTGAGAGTGAGACCTCTTAACCATTGCACCACCAGGGAAATCCTGGGGAGCTGGCTTTTGGAAAGAACCTGTAGTAAGATGAAAATCTTTTGGGATGTAGCTCAGATATTAGAACCAAGAAGATTTCTTAAATGAGAGCAGCATGGCGACATCTGCAACCTCCAAACGGGCTTCCTGAACCCCATGCACATCTTGGGATTGAGGGTAACAGGGAGCAAAGGTTACACTGAGGAAAAGAGGACCACTGTCTACACAGAACCCTTTGCTTTGATTAAAGTTTGAGGTGGAAACTGCCTGCGTCTGCGAAATCCATTCTCTCCTTTGGCCGAGCTGGACTAAATGACCTAGACTCCCTTGCAGTTCCTCATATCCATTTAAGGTTTTGCCAGTAAAATGTGAGCCAAGTCAAGTGGGCTAGTTTCTGTTCTGTGCTCTAACACATTGGCAATTGATGTCTTCCAACTGTGATGTTGGAGAAGACTCTTGAGAGTCCCTTGGACTGCCAGTAGATCAAACCAGTGCATCCTAAAGGAAACCAACCCTGAATATTCATTGGAAGGACTGATGCTAAAGCTGAAGCTCCAATACTTTGGCCACCTGATGCGTCATTAAAAAAGACCCCAATGCTGGGAAAAATAGAAGGCAGAAGGAGAAGGGGATGACAGAGGATGAGATAGTTGGATGGTATCACCAACTCAATGTGCAGGAGTTTAAGCAAGTTCTGGGAGATGGTGAAGGACAGGGAAGTCTGCCGTGCTGCCATGCACAGGACCCCAAATAGACATGAGTGACTGAACTGAACTGAACTGAACTCATCGGGTGTGCCTCTTGCCTGTTCTCTTACCCCTTAAAACCACTCACAATCTGGACAAAGCCAAGATCCAGCAGACAGTAACGGTGCCCTGGGGTAGGACCAGTGACCTCCGCCCCAGATCCAGCCCAGAGTGGGCCGATCCCAGTCACACGCATCACGTGAGCACTGCCTAGGGCTGCTTTTAAAGGCCACAGCCCCAGAGCTAAGTCATAATAGAGACCTCAGGACCAGTAAGCCAAACATACTTATCATCCACCCTTCATAGAGAAAGTTTGCTGACCCCAACCCCAGGAAATGGCCAGGAAAGAAAAGACACCGAGCTGGCTTTTGGAAAGAACCTGTAGTAAGATGAAAATCTTTTGGGATGTAGCTCAGATATTAGAACCAAGAAGATTTCTTAAATGAGAGCAGCATGGCGACATCTGCAACCTCCAAACGGGCTTCCTGAACCCCATGCACATCTTGGGATTGAGGGTAACAGGGAGCAAAGGTTACACTGAGGAAAAGAGGACCACTGTCTACACAGAACCCTTTGCTTTGATTAAAGTTTGAGGTGGAAACTGCCTGCGTCTGCGAAATCCATTCTCTCCTTTGGCCGAGCTGGACTAAATGACCTAGACTCCCTTGCAGTTCCTCATATCCATTTAAGGTTTTGCCAGTAAAATGTGAGCCAAGTCAAGTGGGCTAGTTTCTGTTCTGTGCTCTAACACATTGGCAATTGATGTCTTCCAACTGTGATGTTGGAGAAGACTCTTGAGAGTCCCTTGGACTGCCAGTAGATCAAACCAGTGCATCCTAAAGGAAACCAACCCTGAATATTCATTGGAAGGACTGATGCTAAAGCTGAAGCTCCAATACTTTGGCCACCTGATGCGTCATTAAAAAAGACCCCAATGCTGGGAAAAATAGAAGGCAGAAGGAGAAGGGGATGACAGAGGATGAGATAGTTGGATGGTATCACCAACTCAATGTGCAGGAGTTTAAGCAAGTTCTGGGAGATGGTGAAGGACAGGGAAGTCTGCCGTGCTGCCATGCACAGGACCCCAAATAGACATGAGTGACTGAACTGAACTGAACTGAACTCATCGGGTGTGCCTCTTGCCTGTTCTCTTACCCCTTAAAACCACTCACAATCTGGACAAAGCCAAGATCCAGCAGACAGTAACGGTGCCCTGGGGTAGGACCAGTGACCTCCGCCCCAGATCCAGCCCAGAGTGGGCCGATCCCAGTCACACGCATCACGTGAGCACTGCCTAGGGCTGCTTTTAAAGGCCACAGCCCCAGAGCTAAGTCATAATAGAGACCTCAGGACCAGTAAGCCAAACATACTTATCATCCACCCTTCATAGAGAAAGTTTGCTGACCCCAACCCCAGGAAATGGCCAGGAAACAAAAGACACCGAGTCTCTGAGCAGAGTGACTGTACACATCAGGGGCATGGTGAAATAAGGAAATGCAGACGCTTGGTTCCCTGAGCATCTTGTTGAGCAGACACAGTCCATTTGAAAATGTTGCTGGAAACCATATCAGGACACCCTAAGGAGCAGCCCAGCACATAGTAGGCATGCAATAAAAGTGTTGTGATGATCCAGCAATCCTGCTTCTGGGTGTACACCCAAAGAAAATGAAAAGTGGATATGGAAGAGCCATCAGCATTCCCCTATTCACTGCAGCATTATTCATAAAAGCCAAGGAATAGGAAGAGTCTAAGTGACCATCCAGGGGTGGATGGATAAAGAAGATGTGCTGTGTACATGTAGGAGGGAATATTATTCAGCTATGAGAAAGAAGGAAATTCTGCCAAATCAAACAACATGAATGGACCTGGAGCGCATTAGGCTAAGTGAGGAAAAGTACTGTAGGATATCACTCACATATGGAATCTAGAAGAACCAAACTCAAAAACAGAGAGAAAAATGGTGGTCGTGAGGGCATGGGGGTGGGAGCATAGGGCAGACGTGGTTTAAGGATACAAACTAGCAGTGAGTAGTAAACAAGCCCTAGAGATCGCATGCACAGTAGAGTGAATATTAACAGTGACATTGCATGATAGTCATCAAACTTGCTAAGAGGCTAGAATTTAATTATTCTAAACACTAAAAAGAAATAATTATGGCACATATAGAGGTGCTATTTATAGCTACAATGGCAATCATATAGCAATATATAAATGGATCAGATGTTAATTTAAGGATCAAGAAGGAAATGGCAACCCACTCCAGTATTCTTGCCTAGAGAATCTCTTGGACAGAGGAGCCTGGTGGGCTACAGTCCATAGTGTCCCAAAAAGTTGGACACAACTTAGCGACTAAACCACCACCACCTTAAATTCATACACTATTATGCGTCAAATGTATTTTACTTTAAAAAATGTAGTGAATGAGTGAGCTGGAAAATAAAAGAAAGTCAAGAGAAGGGAAAGGGAAACCAGCATACTCTTGCCAATGGAGAACAACAGATGAGGTTTTTAAAATATTTTATTTCTTCATTTGGCTGTGTCGGGGTTTCATTGCAGCGTGCGGGGTCTTTGACCTTCATGGCGGCATCTTTGACCTTCATGGCGGCATGCAGGATCTTTAGTTGTGGCATGAGAACTCTTAGTGGCAGCATATGGGATCTAGTTCCCCAGCAGGGATCAAATTGATACTTTAGGAGCACAGAGTCTTAACCACTGACCGAGAAGTCCCAGCAGATGAGTTTTGAATTCAGTGAAACCTGGTTCTGGTACATTCAAGCCAAGTGGTGTTCAGCACATCATTTTACCTCTCTGAGCCTTACTTTCTTCTCAAAGGAGAGAGAAGGGCTGAATCAGGCAGCCTTGTTATCACGATTAGACATAACGAGAGCAGAAGGTGAAACATAGAAGACTTGGCTGTCCTTGTCCACCTTTACGGTTGCCAGCAATGCGGTAGTTTCTCTGCCGTCAGCCATGAAGTGAGTGAAAAAAAGCAGGTGCCCCTGAGAACTTTTCCAAAGTTCTAGAAATAAATGCCACTTACAAGAGAGTATCTTCCTCTCAGTCATCAAGTTATCTTCTCAATTAATTTGTACCCACAAACCTCAAAGGATGGGCAAGTTGGAGCAGCTGTATGACCTCAGGAGGTGACCATGGTATTTCCTACATAAGAAAGTGCTTGCTTTGCTATGTAAGAATGTGTTTGTTTTGGGCAGCAAGAGTACAGCCTGCAGTTCTATGATTTTGAATGCTTGGTGAGTTTCCGCTTCTCCTTTCCAGTGGCAGAAGTTACTATATGTCATAATAGCAAGTTCCAAGTAAGGAGATGACAAGAGGTGTGAGTAAGTGTTGAGAAGATGGGACATCTGGGGCAGGCAGAGGGGGCAGGGATCGTCCGGGGCAGACTTATTGAAACAGATGCGCTCTGAGTGACACGGCGTGATGATCCAATTAGCTGTCCGTTGCTGGATCCTGAAGTGTTCTAGAAGCGGCAGTGGGTCCTCTGCATTTTTAACCAGTGTAGGAGGTAGGTGGGCTTCCCAGGCAGCCCACCTGGTCAAGAATCTGCCTGCAATGCAAGAGACTGGGTTCAGTATTTTTAATTTTAGCTCACACATTTATTTATTTATTTGACTCTTTATTATTGGCCTGTTGTCAGGTCTTCGTTGTGGCATGCAGGGTCTTCATTGTTTCTTGAGGGATCTTTCACTGTGGAGCACAGACTCTCTGGTTGTGGAGCAGGTTCGAGAGCACGGGCTCAATAGTTGCAGTGTGCTGGCTAGGTTGCTTTGCAGCACGTGTGATCACAGTTCCCGGACCAAGGATCAGACCCATGTCCCCTGCATTGCGAGGCAGATTCTTCACTAATGGACCACCAAGGAAGTCCCTACACTCACACACGTTAAAAAATTCAGTAACCTGTATTTAAACAGCTCAGACGGTGAAGAATTTGCTTGTACTACAGGTGACCCCGGTTCTATCCCTGGCTCAGGAAGATCCCCTGGAGGAGGACATGGCAGCCCACTCCAGCATTCTTGCCTAGAGAATCCCATGGACAGAGGAACCTGGTGGGCTCCCATCGTAGAGTCGGCCATGACCGAGTGACTAACGCTGACTGCCTGTATTTAAAAACTAGGAGATGTTATGTTGAATTCTAGATGTGGGGTTTCTTGTGACCAGTCAGAAGATCTGGCCACACAGTGTGTGAAATTGCCCCTCAGCAGGGACTGCCTGGATTCCAGCAGAGACTGTTCCCTTCAGGGGAGACAAACAAGATTCAACTGGCCACAGTCCCCACCAGTTCCTATGGCCTACTCTCTGCCAACTTCAGTCATTTTTTCCCCTTCCTGATTCCTGTGAACATTTGAGTTCAGGATCCCAGCCCTAGAGTCTTGAGGCCCCTGCCTATAGTCGGCAGCTGCAGGAAGCCATTGCAGTATTGCCTTGCCTTTGAAAGCATGGGGACGTGAGAACAGGCAGGAATGCTGGATGCGTGGCATCGTGTGTTCCAACAGGCAGATGTCTTTTCTTGAGAAAGTACCACAGTGCCTTCCCCCTCCCCCATCCCCTGCAGCAGGGGTTCACCAGTCTCTGAAAGTATCTTGTTACCCTCCTTCCCTTCCCCAGAAGTCCTCAGTGGCCCCTATTGAACCCACTTTATTTATTTCACTTGATCTCCAAAGAATCCAGACTCATTATAGCCTTGGTAAACGCTTCCCCTCCAACCCCCACGGGTCTATGGGGAGATCCACTAACTTGATCAATAGACCCAAACTTTAATTTTTCTTCTACAGCTAAGGCTATAGGGTGGCACTGGGGAAAGGGGAGTGGAGGAGAGGAGAGAAGGGAGAGGGGAAAAAAAATCTTAAAGCAGTCTCGGTATGATTTCCCTTCGCCTAGAGGAAGAAACGATGTTGCTTCAATTTTGGCACGAGTTAAACTCGATGCAGACATCGCAGTAAATGGGTCAGGCTGTCAGGAAAGCCAACAGTTGGGCCCATTTGTGCTAACTCTGGTCTTTTTTGTTTTTGCCAGAGGAAAAAAAAAAATTCTAATTTCTATCAGTCTAAATTGAGTTGGGGAGCATTATCAGCTGGAAGGACCCTTCTGATTTGACAGGCCCCACTGTATGATGATTAATTACTTCTCAGCTTCATTGGACTTTTCTAATTTCCTTTTGCCACTGGCTGGAGGCACCGTGTGATAAGTATTGCTCTTATTATTTCGTGCAAAGGAAAATGTCTATTATGGTCTGTCTTACAAGCGAGCAGAATAAAAAGACAGCCACGCAGCAAACTTGCAAGCTCCTCTCTCTTTATTGGGTCTCCCCTGGCTTCCCGTATTCGCTAGTTCTAAAACAGAGGTGGCCACACACGGCTTCCTGTCAAAATAAGCAGATAAAATCATAATCTCTATTCGAGTACTTGACATTTGGAAATTTGTATCATGATTTCACGGGACTTAATCCCTCCGCTTGCCACAAATCCTCCTCCAAATGCAAATGCAACTCACATATTATACTGAGAAATGCAGGGCCCTTCTTCTCTGTCAGCGGATTTATTTGGTCATAAATTCAGCCTGGGGGGCTGCCTTATTGTCTATAATATGGAAACGAGAACAATCATCATCATCCTAATAATGATGATCCTAATAATGATGATGAAAAAGCCCATAATCAAATTTGGAAAGAGAACGTTTTTCTAAGCAGACCCAACACCTGAATGAGAATGTATCGGTTTCCAGGGATCTCTTGCCTCAGCACAGGATGGCTTATGTGGCTGGTGGGCTGGCTGTGTCTAGAATGATCACAGGCTCCGTTGGAGTGGACAATTGAAACTCTGTTTTCCTGGAGAGGAGAGATATGAAGACATAAAGGATCCCACGTCTGCAGCCCCTGCTGCCTGCTAATACTCAGGCCTGGGCCGAGACTGAGTTTAGGGATTCTCAGGACGGGTGTACTGAGGGTCACGCAGGAAAAGCTCCACGGAGCAAGTCAGAGCAGCATTTCTCTGTGTCCCCGGCTACCCGGGAGGCTACTGATCTTACAAGGAGTCTAACTTCAAAGCAGGGATGGGAGGGAGAAAGCTGAGAGCACCGGGGGACAGGGATGGCGGCCCCCTGCCCTGAGTTCCTGCCACAGCTACTGGCTTCTGAATTCTGCTTGCCCGCTATTGTCACTTTATTTGTTCATCTTTGGCGGGGTGGGCAGCAGTCTGGGAATTGCCAAAGGAGAAAGAGCCATTTAGCTTCCCTTTTCTTTCCACTTATTTATTTTAAAACTTTGGCTGCACTGGATCTTTGTTGTTGCGTGGGCTTTCTCTAGTTGCAGCGCATGGGCTTCTCACTGCAGTGGCTTCTCTGGTTGTGGGGCACTGGCTCTGGGGGCCTTGGGCTTCAGTAGTTGTGGTTCCCAGCTCTAGAGCCCAGGCTTACTTAGTAGGTGGGGTAACACAGATTTCGCTGCCCCGCGGCATGTGGGATCTTCCCCGACCAGGGATCAAACCCAGGTCCCTGGCATTGGCAAGCAGGTTCTTACCAACTGAGCCACCAGGAAAGTCCAACTTCTCGTTTTAGTGATAATACTAGAGAGTATTTAGTGAATACTTCCTACATGAGGGCACCATGCTAATGAGGTTCATTATTCTCTGTGGTCCATGCAGTTCACTTGATGTTGGTGCCATTATGAACCCATTTTTGCAGACAGGAATACTTGAGCATCAAAGTTCAGCATCTTGCCTGGATGAAGTGAAAGTCAATCAGTCGTGTCCAACTCTTTGCAACCCATGGACAAGCCACAAAACTCTTCAGGCAAGAATACTGGAGTGGGTAGCCTTTTACTTCTCCAGGGAATCTCTCCAACCCAGGGATCCAACCCAAGTCTCCCACATTGCAGGCAGATTCTTTCTTTCTTCTTCTTTTTTTTTAAATTTTGGCCTCTTTATTTTGAGGGGGGGAGTGTTTACTTACTATATTTTCATCCATCTTTATCCTTTGGCCTGTGTGGGCCTCCCTTTTCAGTGGCCTCTCTCATCGCAGAGCACTGGCTCTGGGCACATGTGCTCCGGAGCGCTGGCTCATAATTGGGCACACCGGTCCAGCCACTCCACAGCATGTGGCATCTTCCCAGGCCAGGGATCGAACCGGTGCCCCTTGCACTGCAAAGCAGACTCTTTACCCACTGGACCACCAGGGAAGCCCCTGCAGTTAGATTCTTTACTGTCTGAGCCACCAGGGAAGCCCCATCTTGCCTGGGATCATGTAGCTAATAAATGACAGAGCCAACATTTGACCCTAAGACTGTCATTCTCTCAACCTTTCTGCTGTCTCTTATCTCTATTTTTCATCTTTTGCAAAAACCCAGGTGATAGTACATGGATATGAAGAATATTGGCTGGATAAATGGGATTTGCTGTTTTATTTGCATACTTCACTCATGATTCTCTTGATTATGTCCGTTTGCTCCCTACATGTTTATTGAGTGCTTATTATGTGCTAGGTGTTTTGGAGAAGGAAAAGTCTACCTACTCCAGTAGTCTTGCTTGGAGAATTCCATGACTCATCCATGGGGAGCAAAGAGTTAGACACAACTGAGCAATTTGACTTTCACTTTTCAACCAGGATGCTAACAAAACTAGGAAACAAAATTAAGCCCATCAAAGGACCACATTTTAAGAACAAAAAAATAGTAGAGAAATAAATCCATGTTGATAAATAATCCATGTTGAAATAGAGATTTCTGTGTATTTTATATGTAAATAGAAACATGCCTGTGTTGAAAGAATGCAATTGTATTTATGCAGTGTTCCTGCTGGCATCTACGTTTGAGCCCTAGGCTTCATATGCCTTCAGAACTTCACTCTGGGTCCTGAGAGAGGTCTGTGGTAGAGACATGGAGTTGGGGCCTGGCCAACATCACAACCCCAACGTGGGACCAGGGTGAGAAACAGGTTTTCAATCACCTGTTCGCCTGCCCTGTATGCATGAACCTGCTCTGGCTTTTGCTGAGAGAGCTGTGAAAGTCACTTGGGAGGGGAGAACCTCCAGTTACTGACTGACCCTTCTGGAAGAGGGACTCCTTCATCCACTTGTACATGGTACCTAATCCCCCAGCATCCAGGAAGAAAGGGCTGAGACCTTGGGATGGCAGAGATGAGGCATCCTGTGTCCACATGGCCTGATGAGGTGAGGTCTGGTAAACTGTGGCTTTGTAGCTCGTCAGTACTCTTGTCCTTGTGAACCTTCACTTTGCCTGGATCCTCGCCCTGGGCTCTGTAACCTTGTGGTGCCTGCTCCTTGACTCTGGGATTCGCCTTGGTCACTAAGATGTTAGCAAACACAAGGCAAGCGGAGGCTTGAAAGGTGCTTATGGGTCTTCTCATCTCCTCCTGCCCCTCTGTCTTCCCTGCGGGGACACACCAGGCCAGCTTGTTGGAAGAGGTGACTCACAGAACAGAGCCCAGACCTCCAGCTGCCCTTGCCAAGGCCATCCTAGACCCATAACAACCAGACCACCCTGAAACCTTGGAGAGGGCCAGCCCCAATCACCAGCGCCCCTCAGCCAGCCCACAGCTGACCCCGCACTCATGAGTGGGCCAGCTGAGAGCCAAAGAAACTCCCCATCAACCAGTAGACTCAGAAGCTAAAGAAATGCTTATTCACAAAGCCGTTTTTGGAGTGGCTTGTCACAGAATTCTTATGGCAACACACATTTGATCCTCCCTGAAAGACGTTTCTTCCCCAACAGCTCCATCTTTCCCCCATGTCGGCAGCCCCACCTCTTGTCCCCAGGCTGACTCCTAGAAGATGAAGTGGGTCCAGAGCCTAACGTGTTCACTATCTTTCAGAGATGGGTCTGGGGTTTAAGTCTACCCAGCTCTGTTACCTTCCACGAGCACGTTATTTTTTGAAACCTCTGTTTCCTCATCTGTGAAATGGGAAGAAGAATACAAACAGTGCTGGATTCATAGAGTCGTTGGGATGATTAAATGAAAAAGGCAAGCAGAAAGAACATTCAGCCCAGTGTCTGCCACAGGGGACATGGTCAATCATTACCCATGAGTTTCACTTCCCCTTTCCTCTTTCTGTGACTTGCGCAAACTTTTGGTGGAATTTCATCCATCCTTCATACCACCGTGGGCACCCGGGCAACTCTTTTAACCTGCACAGAGCATGATGATGCCAGAGCACGTGCCTGCAGAATGTCCCTCTGGCAAGAACCACAGACGATGCACGGTTACCATGATCCCAGGACCCCTCGCCTCCATCGCCCGCCTCATTTTCAGCAGGTCACTGGAGCGTGCCTTAAGCACACTCCGACACGCCAGACACCACTTTGCACCTAGGAAATATAAGCAGCGACGCATCTTGAAGACAAGGGTTGTCCCCCAGAGAGGCTGATGGTACAGAAAAATTAGATTCTTTGTGTGGTGTAAATAGCATTGCTTCCCAAAGCATGGATGGAGAGAATGTTTCCACATGGTACCCCGAAAAGAAATAAAAGATAGATGGATGATAGATAGACAGATTAAAATAATCGAAGGAAAAATAAGTTTGATGATTTCTGAGTCAAACAGACTTTGTGGAAAGACGTCTTAGATATCTTCAAGAATAACAGGCATTATTTTGCTCCAGCAAGGAAGCAGAGAATTTTTTTCTAAGTTATTTGACCCCAGAGCCCTACATTTTGGAGTTGTGTTTTGGGGGGACCAACAGTCCATGAACTGTCCTTTCGGGAAATGGTGACTTGAACTTCAGGTTGGTAGTGGGGTTGCCATAGCGGACAAGCCAACCCCACAGGTGGGGACTCTTCTTCTTCGTGGAGGGAGATGCAGGGTGGAACGCTGCTCCCCTCTTCCTGCCCCTGGCTCTTTTGTTTGGGTCTGTCCTTACTCCCCTGTTTGTTTGGCCACCAATAAGAGCCAAAAGTTTGATTTGCCTAGGTTATGGCTTTTCCCCCCTCTCCTTAGAATGAATTGCGCAGGCAGACGGGGGAAGTTTCTATTCAGAATTCCTCCCCAGTAAGGTGAACATGCCAGTCCCCTCTTTGTGACAGAATAAAGCAGGGATTCTAGAAGCCTTCCTCCCTCTCCATCATCACCCCAATCAGCCAGAGTTTAAATGGAATGCAGACACGGTCACCGACATGATTTTTTTTTTTTTTAAACAGGCTTCCAAGATACCATTACATTTCATCTTGGGACAATTGTTCTCAGAGCAAAGTATGTTATTTTTCTGTAGGTAATCCCCTTACCAGACTGTGGATTGTCCATGTTTAACATCAGCCGCGACAACCAAAAAGCAACGAACTGTGTTATTGGCAATGTTTTAATTACAACACATAAAAGATCCAAGATTGCAAAGACGAGAAAATCATCTGCCTGTAGTGGCGTTTGTGTGTTTAGGAAAATCCACAGCTGTGGTCCTAGCATAGTACACATACACACATATATGTATATATATATATATATATATATATATATATATATGTTCCTGCCACTGACTAAAAATTCTGGTAGCATGTATGGGGTTGCTTTAAAAGAAATAATAATACTGATAGAAATGAGGGTCCCTGGCAGCATGACAAATGCAATGAGATCTGTGGGCTTGCAACAATGTTAGTGTGAAATACAATCGTTGGATGGCTTTGTTCTTCTTCCCAATAAAAGGTGGACGCTTTTGAGTATTGTTATTAGGCGAGCTAAGCTGGGCTTCTGTACAGCATAGTTTTGTGTGTCTGGACCAGCAGAAGCTTTTGAAATCCCACGATTCCTTCTGCTTGCTAATTCTTCCATTTGTTTGATTTTTGGTACAAAGAAAATGAAAGAATATGATGAGATTATGGCATTTTAAGTCAATATTTATTAAAAAATCAATCTAGATGAAAATCTGCCCATCCCTCTAATTAGATGAGGCAACTTGAGGTTGATTTTTAATTGCAAAAGTAATTACACGGAGCAGATAGCCAGTGACATTTGATTATCTAGGTGATTGATTAAAAAGCCGAGCTCACCAAGCAGATTGCCAGCCAGGGAATCCAGACAAAAGAGCAAATTAAAAAAGTTGTCCTGTTAGTAATCACAAAATTCAAGGATGAAATTACAGAGCTGCACACCTCCATTGCCCCCTCGTCTTCCTCACTCACTCCACACACATTCACTCCAACGCCTGATAAAGAAGTGGATTAGTGTGAAATTAATTGAAGAAGGAACAAAAAAAAAAAGGAGGGAAACTGAATTCACCGCTGAGCATAGGGCTTTTAACAAGTTGAAACAGATTTCTCCAGTTTTATTATAAACTTTTCTTTTTGGCAAGAGAGATGTTTTCCTAAAGGATCTTTTCAGAATGATGATATGAATTTATCTATTTACAGAGAAGGAGGGGGAAAAAAAATCTCCCTTTCTAGCAGAATAGGATATTAAGATGTCTTGCTTATTCTTCATTTCATTATAACATGAAAGCCTGGGGAACAGGCTGTACATTTGGCAAGAGAATCCTTGGATTTGTACACAGCCCTAGCTGACATATTGGCCAGAATAATGAGGGGGCTTCCCGATCATTCAGGGGAACCCAAGGGGGTCCACTTGAGGATATTGGGGATAAAGGTAGAAAGAGCCTATACCAGAGCAGTCCCTAAGAGGATTCTGGCTTGAATCGGACTCACTGCACTAATTCTGAGTCCCTGGGCGTCTCCAAAACGCAAAAGGGAAACTGAGGCAGGGAGCCCCCTAGTGCAGATTGGGTAGCCCTCAGTGTTCTGGCTGTGTCCTGGTGCCTGCTTGTCAGTGCTGCTCTGAGTAAAGTGTAATGAAGTGGTCGAGATAAACTTCACATCAGTGCTCACATCTATCCTTCTGCTTTGTCAGCAGGTGCCGTCTAGGCAGAGCGGGATGGGTACAGTGAGCTCCTTACAGCCCTCTAGCGCAGCTGATTTCAGCTAATTCCGGGGTCCAGGGCCTGCAGGTGCCCCAGGGAGAGGCTCCTTCAATCAACAGATGCATAGATGCCCAGCCTTTGATACTAGGGACTGCAACCCTGTCCTTGGATCCATTATTTTGCCTTTTTTGAAAACCCATGTATTTTTTCAACATATCCTTTTGGTCAGGGAGTTTGATATTATGGTTAAGAGTTCAGACTCTTAGAAAACAATCTAGCATCATCCAGGGGCTTCCCTCATAGCTGAGTCGATAAAGCATCCGCCAGTCATGCAGGGACTGCTTGCAATACAGCAGACCCAGGTTCAATCCCTGGATCAGGAAGATCCCCTAGAGAAGGAAGTGGCTACCCACTCCAGTATTCTTGCCTGTGACATCCCATGGACAGAGGAGTCTGGTGGGTGACAGTCCATGGCGTTGCAAGAGTCGAACACAACTTAGCAGTTAAGCCACCACCAGGGCAACTGGATTATACATATCCTTTGACCCAGCAATGCTTCCGCTAGGCGTGCGTCCTAGGAAACCACTGGCTGTGCACACCAGAAGACACCCTGCAGAAACACTCATAGCAATATGGTTCTTTATAGTCACTGCAAATTGTGACAGATGAAATACCTACTACCTGACAAACAGACAGAAAAATCAAGGTATGCCATTCAGTGCACACATAACATTTTCAAGTTGCAACCTCAAGCCCAAGCAGCAAGGCACAAAAGAATATTTACTGATTGAGTCCATTTACACCAAGGTAAAAATCAAGGCAAGCTAGATTACATTGCATAAGTATCTAAAGGTGATCAAAGAGAGGAAGGATTCTAATCAAGAAGGAAATGTTGAGTCTTTGGGATATCTGCAATGTTTTTTTTTGTCATTGGTGGGAGTTATCAACTGCGTGTCCTTGATACTGTACATATTTGTTTCTTGGTCATTTTCCGGATGTACATTATATTTCACACACACGTGTTTGTAAATAGGCACATATGAATTGAAAAATAGATCTTCAGAATGCTCAACATGTTCAAGCCCATGGGCCAAAAGGGAAAGTGGACTAGAGACATAGTGCTTCAACTTCACCTGTGACGTTTCATTTCTTTTACATAAAAAGCCCCACTAGTGTATTTATGATGTCCGAGTTCTTTTGTTTAAATGACTTTTGTACCTCATATGGCCAAATGTTGACAAACATAAATTCTAGTTCATGGGAACATGGATATGTATCCATTAGGCAATTTACTTTTTCAAGAATTCCGAAAAGAGAAAATGCTTATTGCCTATGAAAAACACACGGATAAGGACACAGGCTGAGTTCTGTGGGAGCCACGAGGAAGAGCATGATTTGCCTGAGGTGAGCCGAGAAGGTTCCCAGAGGGGGTGCGGCTGGAGCTGAATCTTGGCCAATAAGTAAAATTTATCAGATAGAGGCAGAGGATGAGACAGTCGCGTGGAAGAGAATATAGCACTATGAGTCCACTGCAGACAGTGCATGCTACTGGAAGACCCCTTTGAGCCTCAGTTTCCCATCTATAAAATGGGACGTTTTCCACCTCTCACACACCAAGCTCCAGAAAATATGGAGACTTGATTTAGCAAAAGCCATTATAATCCTGGACTTTCCACACAGCCTGCTCAAATTTAAATGCAGCTCTATTCCTTATTAGCCATGAGGCCCTGGGTGGGACAGTCCATCTCCCTGTGTATCTCTGCCTTATGGGTACAAATAGTGATCACAGTATTTCAGTATTTCCCTCGCAGGACTTTGGTAAAGGTACAATAAATTCATACACTTAAAATAGATCCATCAGTGCCTGGTGGATAGTAAGAGTCCAGTGTATTATTATTATGGGAGGATTCATTGGTTGATTCTCAGATGTTTGTGACATCCATTCATGGCGTTTTCGAAAGATCAGCTGTTTCGCTGCATCTATCCACAACAATTTCAGAGGCTCAAGGATTCTGCCACATCCATTGGAGGGAATTCTCATAACCTGGTGCTCATCCCATCCGGGTCACCTGATGGGTGTGCTTCAGATTTGCCATGAGTTCCCCTCTCCATAGCTACCCCTCCTCCGCTAAGAGCTCTTTTTTCACTGAGATCTCATTCTGATAATTCCTGTCAGCCAAATTCTCCAAAGGCTGCAAGCAAAGCTCCCCCACATCCATACTCAATTACGTTGCCCTCCCGAGGGGAAGGGAAACTAGTCTAGGAGATAATAGGAAAGATACCACTGTTGGCTTTTCCTTCATTCAGAGTTTTGGAGCAGGGCAGCTCTCTGTTAGGCACTGTTAGCTAAACTCTCCAGGGCAGGTGCCCTCTCTCTGCAGGTGCGTGTATGATAAGTTGCTTCAGTCATGTCCAACTCTTTGTGACTCATGGACAGTAGCCCGCCAGGTTCCTCTGTCCATGGGATTCTCCAGGCAAGAATACTGGAGTGGGTTGCCATGCCCAGTAGCAGTTGGTGGTGAGGTAGAGGAAGAAATCCCCATAGGGTGAGTGGAGGAGTGTCTTTTATTCATTCACACTTGGACTTAGACATTCGAGAGGTGGGCAGGAGCTTGGGGCTTGTTGTTCAGTCACTCAGTCATATCTGACTCTTTGCGACTCCATGGACAGTAGCACACTAGATTTGCCTGTCCTTCACCATCTCCCAGAGTTTGCTCAAACTCACATCCATTGAGTCGATGATGCCATCCAACCATCTCATCCTCTGTCATCCCCTACGCCTTCTGCCCTTAATCTTTCCCAGCATCAGGGGCTTTTCCAGTGAGCTGGCTCTTCGCATCAGGTGGCCAAAGTATTGGAGCTTCAGCTTCAGTCCTTCCAATGAATATTCAGGGTTGATTTTCCTTTAGGACTAACTGGTTTGATCTCCTTACAGTTCAAAGAGATCTCAAGAGTCTCCAGCACCACAGTTTGAAAACATCAGTTCTTTGGCACTGAGCCTTCTTTACGGTTTATCTCTCTCATCCGTACTTGACTACTGGAAAAACCATAGCTGTGACTATACAGACCATTGGCAGAAACGAGTATCTCTGCTTTTTCATATGCTGTCTAGGTATGTCATAGGAACTTGATCTCTGGCTATCAGAGCTGGACTGGGGGGTGGGGTATCATAACAGGAGTTTGTCCAGGTGAGGAAACTGAGGCCCTAAGAAGGCAGAGCTGAGAGTACGGGGTCACTTCCTGATTTCCACTCCATCCCTCTCTCTGCCACGTTGATGAGGTCAGCTCTTCACCCTGTCTCTAGGAGCAAGTAAATCAATGGCAAAAACATCCCGTTTTTCATGCCTCTCTATAAGTATATCATTTTCCATGTTCTTGCAGCTCCTCACATCAAGAGGTAAGGTCTGTTTCTCCACCCAAATCTATATTAGTTTGTAGGGCCACCATCACAAAGAACCATATAGCCCAGGAGGCATCAACGACAGAAATGTATTCTTTCCCATTTCTGGAGGCCAGAAGTCCAAAATCAAGGTGTGGGCAGGGCTGCTTTCCACTGAGGGCTCCCTTCTTGACTTGCAGATGGCCGTCTTTCCACTGAGTCCTCCCACAGTCTGTGCATGTCTATGTCCTGTTCTCCTTTTTTTATGAAGACACCAATCACAGTGGATTAGGGCCCCACCCATATAACCTCATTTTACCTTAATCGTCTATTGTTTAAATTGATTAATTGTTTCATTGTTTAAAATTAATGCTGTGTTAGTTTCAGCTGTACAGCAAAGTAGATCAGTTCTGTGTGTGTGTATGTGTTAGTCATTCAGTTGTGTCTGACTCTGTGACCCATGGACTTTAGCCTACTCAGCTCCTCTGTCCGTGGAATTCTCCAGACAAAGCTACTCAAGTGGGTTTCCATTTTCTTCTCCAGTAGATCTTCCTGTTTCAGGGATTGAACTTGAGTCTCCTGCATTGCAGGCAAATTCTTTGCCACCAGGGAAGCCCTTATCCACCTCTTTTTCGATTCTTTTTCCATATAGGTAAAGTATTGAGTAGAGTCCCTTGTACTATACAGTTGGTCCATATTAGTTATCTATTTTATATATAATAATGTGTATATGGGGCTTCCCTGGTAGCTCAGCTGGGCAAAGAATCCACCTGTAATGCAGAAGGCCTCCGTTCAGTCCCTGGGTCAGGAAGATCCTCTAGGGAATGCAACCCACTGTAGTATTCTTACCTGGAGAATCTCCGTGGACAGAGGAGCGTGGTGGGCTACAGTCCATGGCATTGCAAAGAGTCAGACGTGACTGAGAGACTAAACAATGACAACAAACCCAGATACAGTCCCATTCTAAGGTACTGGGATTTAGGACTTCGGCAGATGAATATGAGCTGAACTTGGAACTCGCTTTGGCCAATAGACTGCAGCAGAAGCAAAGGTACCAGCTCCAAGCCGAGGCCTCACAAGGTCTTGCATGCTTCTCAGGATTCTGCCACCACCCGTGAATGTGCCTGAGCATGGCAATGACCACATGGAGCAGAGAGGGAGGCCATGCTAGATTGACCCATAGTCAGGCAGCTTCCAAAATGTGAACAAATATAACCAAGAGCCACAGCATCGACCCACAGGGGATCTATCAGCGGACCAGAGACACTTGAGTGAGCCCAGTCCAGCCCATCAGAACCACCCATTCTCCCCATAGACCCGTGAACTTTTAAGCCCCTGGGTTTGTGTTTGTTCAATATATGGAGTATGATGACAGATAATTGATGCATTAGTCCACGTCGATTTCATCCATGAACAGTTTACTCTGGCCAGGTACTGTTCCAAGCATTTTGCATATATTAGCTCATTTATTTTCTTCCCATTTTTCAGACAGACAATCTGAGTCGGGGAGAATGTGTGATTTGCTCAGAGTTGCTAAGTGTGTTTCATAAAAGAATCAAGATTGGAACTCAAGACAGTCTGGTTGTAGAACCCATGTTCTTTGATCACTCTCGATGGTGTTTTTCTGTTATTGCCTATGGTGAATTACTCCTCTTCTACTGGTTAGATTTGAAGTGAAACATGAAAGTGTTCGTTGCTCACTCGTGTCCAGCTCTGTGCAACCCCGTGGACTGGGAGGATCCCAAGAATTCCACCCGCTCTCCAAAACATGATGTCTGGACTCCAGGGAGCAGCGAGAGAAGGTGCCCGTATGACATGAAGGCACCTGGCGACCCAAGGAGTGCGCAGGCGCAGTGCAGTCAGAGCCCTGGCTGCCGTCTCCATCCGGGCTGCCTTATGCCCGGCCGTTTTCCACATTCCCCTTCATTAAACAAGAAACTCAGATGTTGGTAATTAGATCGCCATCCCCAGCTGCCAAGTCACATTCGGTTCCAAAAAGCCCTGTATACAGCTACTTGTGTGTTTGTTAACAATGTCCCCACAACAGGTCTGCAATTAGAGTCCATCTGTTGGGTTTCTCAGAAAGCGCTGCCAATCGAGCTGGTGAACTTGGAGCCCTCATTGTTGTGAATGTCTGACCGGAAACCCTGCAGCGGAAGGCCACCTGTCCCTGACTGAATGTCTGGGGCTGGAGGCGCCTGGATATCAGTCATAATGAGCACACGTAATAAATGTTAAGGAAAGTGGGCATGAGGGGATGACGGCGGGGGGTCCATATAGGACCTTCGTGGGGTGTCCGTGCTGGACTCCTCAATCAGAGCAGACCCCCTCCTTTCTCCAGATGACCCATCCATCAGCCAGCCACACCCTGTGTGTCTGAAGGCTACTGTTGGTAGCCAGCGGGTCATTTCCCAGGCAGTGCTGTTTGGTGGAAATCAAGGACCATCCCTTCCTTCAGGAGGGGATGAGTTCCTAGTCCCATCCCAGCAGAAGATGCTCCGTAGCCAAAGCCAGCCACTTTCCTGGATGAGTCCAGTCTTTCAGAGGAGTCAGTGGTGAACAGGCCTTCCCTCTGGGGACAGAATGAGAAATACGGAAAAAGTTAGGGGTTAGGGAGAGGACAGGAACCATCAGGAGGCAGGTGCAGCCTATTTGAATCCTGACCGATTTTAAAATGTGTTTTCCAAGAAGGAAGCTTCACACACATGCCCGAGAAAACAGTTACTGATGGCCATTACCAAAGAATGAAAGAATGCCATTTGCAGTAAGATGGATGGACCTAGCGCTGATCATACTACGTGAAGTAAGTCAGAAAGAGAAAGACAAATACCAGATTACTTATAAGTGGAATCTGAGATATGACACACACAAACATATCTATGAGACAGAAGCAGACTTACAGATATAGAGGACAGACTTGTGGTTGCCAAGGAGAAGGTGGGATGGAGAATGGATGGACAGGGAGTTTGGGATTAGTGAATGCAGACTCTTACATATAGGATGCATAAACAAGGCCTTACTGTAAAGCAGAGGGAACTGTATTCGATATCCAGTGATACAGTATAAAAAGAATCTGAAAAAGTATATAATATGTCTATTATATATATATGCGTATGTATGTTTACGTATAACTGACTCATTTTGCTATATAGCAGACATTTAACAACACTGAAAATCAACTATATGTCAGTAAAATAATTTAAAAAAGAGTTACTGAGCAGTGACTCAAGGTGAGGGTCCTTGTCACGTGAGGAAACAGGGAGTGAGTGGGGAGATACGGCCTTCCATCTGCCATGTCAAACTTTGACTTAAGACAGGGGTTTGCAACCCAACTGTGTATAAGCATCTCTTAAGGAGCTTTAAAGCATACTAATGCCATTAGGAAAGAAATTTCAATTACATTAGCACCTAAAAGAATTAAATACTGAGGAATAACTCTAACCAAAGAGGAGAAGGACTTGTGTGTGGAAAGCTACGAACATTTCTAGAAGAAATTAAAGATCTGAATAAACGGGAAAATGTCATTGGTTTCTGGATAGGAAAAGGTAAATTGTTGTGATGTCAGTACTACTTAAAATGACCTGCAGATTCAACATAATTGATATCAGAATTCCAGCAGCCTTTTTTTTTTTAAAAAAAAAAAAAAAAAGCAATAGAAAAACCAATCCTCAAAATTTTAAAAAAATTTTAATTTATCTATTTATTTATTTTCAATCCTCAAATTTATATGAGATTACAAAGGGCCCCAAATATCCAAAACCTATCTTGAAAAAGAAGACTTGAGTTGGAAGGTTCATATGACTAGAGTTTGAGACTTACTGCAAGGCTATAGTAATAAAAAAAAACCAGTATGGAACTGGTATCAGGATGGGCATATAGACCAATGGAATATAATAGAGATTCCAGAAATAAACCCTCTGGTATATGGTGTTATGGACTGAATGTGTTGAAATTCTTGATCTCAAAGCTCTCATCCTGAATGCAATGGTATTTAAAGGTGGGGCCTTCAGGAGATAATTCAGTCATGAAAGTGGAGTCTTCATGAAAGAGATTAGTGCCCTTGAAAGAATGGACCAGAGAGAATTTCTTTTCTCCCATGGGAGGATATAGCAAGAAGGCCTCTATTGAAGCTGACCACACTGGCACCCTAATCTCAGACTTCACCCTCTATAGCTGTGAGAAACAACTGTTTGTTGTTTAAGCCACCCGACCTATGGCATTTTGGCACAGCACCGTAAACTAAGACATATGATCAACTGATTCTTTTGTGTGTGTGTGGTACACAGTCTTAGTTGCTCCGAGCACTATGAGATCTTCCTGGATGGGGGATCGATCCAGTGTCTCTTGCACTGGGAACACAGAGGCTTAACCCCTGGACTGCCAGGGAAGTTCTGACACCTGGTTTTTGATGTGAGCTTGAGAGGGAGTGAGGAAGGCCCTGTAAGAAACATTTCAAGAAGAAGTGACGCTTCAAGGGTAAATTTTAGACATGTTATGCTTGAGCTGCCAACATGCCTTTCACTGTTGAGATGTCACAGTTCACCTCTGTGGTCCCACGTATCCACCATGGGTTTTGGATCTCATCCTTAATTTCCCTCACTGATCATCTGTTTCCTCATCTGTAAAAAGGGCAGCCGGGGCGGTGGGGGGGTGGGACAGTGATGGTGGACCATTCCTCGCGGGGCTGTGGACAATGACGTATGTTCAGTGCCCAACACTGAATTAAACGTGTTTGAGAAAATCACTGATCATTTCAATCAAGTGTCAGACACAGCAGTTGTTTTGTGTTCAAGGACCAAGTTTTATTCCCCCAATATATGTTGCTGTTTTGGAAAATATGTGTGAGAAAGACCTACAGAGTAAAAGACAGATTCCTATCACCCATCACTCCCACCCTTGAGCATACATGTTCTTAGAGAAGGCAGAATCTCCAGAACCATTCAAATGGCTGCCCTCCCACCCCATGTGGCCCACGGGAAGACAGGCTCATTTCCGTGGGGGCCACCGAGCTCGACTGCCAATGACCATGGCCAATGGCAAAACCCGGCATGGACAGCTACTGATAAGGAGAGACCAGAGGCCTCTGCTGGATGCCTGGGTGATTGACAAAGCCCCCCGGCTCCCAGAACTGAAATCAACCTTGGCAAGAAGGAGAGAAGAGAGAGGGGAGGCCCTGCGTTTTGCCTGGGTTCTTTATCCAAAAGATACTAAGAGGAAAGTGCAGACTGAGCTTATCTCTCATTCCGAAATCACATTTTCTGCTTTTGGGTAGAATCTGGGCTGGAAAGCAAAGTCTGGTTCAGTGATTGGAAAATAAAGGTCCATTTTCATATATCTGAGTTTGTGGCTATGAAGGATATCCTGGCTACACCAGCAATTTGCTACAGAGAAGCGAGGGAGGACTCCCCGACCCCCCGCTCCTATGGGATTTGGTTCTGCAGACAGGAAGGAAACTCTCACTTCAGTGGTAAGAGGCGAGAGAGTGGGAGATGCTGGCTTGAACCAAATTAGGTTGTGAGGAGTTTCTCTTAGATGGTCAGGTAGAATGGAAGCTTAGAGAGGTCTCTGGGTGAAAGCCTTGCCATTTCCTTGACCATTTCCTGAAAAAGGTACCATCTGAATTGAGACTTGAAAGAGAGGCTACCCTGAAAACCTGAAGACATAGTTGTGTTTTGTTTTTCTCTGAAACGCTGAGAACCCAGGGCCTCTGTGATGAAAGAGAAGACTTTGTATTTAATGTGGAGTCTTCTAGCTCAGCTGTGAGGGTCCGGCTATTCTAGCAGGACCATACTCTAGTGTGAGAGCCAAATTAGAGTGGTGTCTAAGAGTAGGGGCTCCACCATCGGAAAAGCTCTGCTGTGTGAGTTTGGATCAGTCGCCTAACTTCTCTGAGCCTTTTCAGTCTCTCTGTAACAAGGAAACAATAACATCAACTCTGAGGATAAATGAGAACTATGTTACAGAGAGGTAGACCTGGATTGGATCTCAGTGCTGCGGAAGGCTCCTGCTGCCTCTCACATGTACCCCCAGCTCTGCTCCTAGAACCCTGCTCCCCAAGAGATGATGCAAATTCGTGAAGAATTTCCCAGGCTACTCTTGAGTGTCAGCCTGCTGTGATCTCAGCCACAGGTTTAGTCACATCCAGAGATGGTAGCTATGAAGCTCACAAAGGACCGAGCTGCTCTTCGCTTGAGGGCTGGGAAGAGCCCATCCGTTGTCAGCACCCATCAGGGCCCACCACGGGGAAGCCGAGCAGCTTCAGGGTGCCGCCTGTAACTGAGGAAGTGGCCAGCCAGGAGGAGCAGCAAGCAATGCCGCCAGACGGAAGATGAGAAAGCTAGCCCCAGGGTGGCAGGAGAAGATGACGGCGAAGAGTCCTGAGAACAGACTTGCTGGGTGCCAGGCAATCCTCGAAGCCTCTGTTGACCCGTTCAGACCTCACAACAAGCCCATCTGGTCAGTGCTAGCATCTTCCTTTCCTTTCACAGCTCGTGCAAGATAGGGTTTCCCTGATACAGCCAAGATTTAAAGCCAGCCCGCCTGCCTTCCCCAGGTACCCCTCTCATCGCTCTGTTTACTGCCCCAGGCCCAGGGCGGGTGCTTGTTAAGGGGTGTTATTGTTCAGTGGGTCTGTCGTGTCTGATTCTTTGCGACCCCATGGACGGCAGCACACCAGGCTTCCCTGTCCTTCACCATCTCCCGGAGCTTGCTCAAACTCCTGTCCATTGACTCAGTGATGCCATCCAACCATCTCATCCTCTTTCTTCCCCTCTCTTTCTGCCTTTTATTTTTCCCAACATCACGGTCTTTTCCAGTGAGTCGGCCCTTCGCGTCATCATTGGAGGTATTAGGCCTTATCCTGCGAGCAGGCAGCGCTCCGTGGCAGCCACCTGTAAGCTCATCTGCATCTCATGACAAGATTCCTCTGGCTGCTCGTAGAGAACAGATTTTCAAGAGGCTAAGAGGGAAACTGAAGCCACCCCCTCAGAGCCCCTGAAGATATTCCTGAGGACTGAGTTTGGGGGCCATGGCTGGACTGCTCTTCAGGGAGGTGGGGGAGATGGGGGCAATTTTAGAGGTACTGGGAGTTTTCGCCACTTGGCTTTACCCTAATTTTATTTGTGGAAGAATGACCTCTAACTGGCTCAGCGCTGCGGGTGTGGGGGCCTGAGGGGGAGATGTCAGCTCACCAGAGAACCTCGGCAGTCCCCCCGGGGACCCACCTGTCACTTCCCGCCGCCTCTCCTGTCAATGTGAAGGGCTGGAAGCTCCCACCCTCGAAGCTAGGGGCTGCAGGAGCCGGCAGGTCCCAGGGGGTCTGCATTCAGATTGATTCCCTAAGAACCAAGCAAACAAGGAGGCGGGCCTCCTGGGGGTGGGGGAGTTCAGGAAGCCCTCTGCAGATCCAAAGACCCCTCGTAGGCCACCTGCCTCCTGCACTGGCCGAGGCTTTATCCTGCATCCCTGGGAAGGCCGGGAGCTGCGTTCTGACACGATGGCTTCCACCCTCAGTGTGACCTCTGGAAAGAATGTGCCCCGAGAGTCAGATGGTTCCCTGTCCTAGGCTGCTTTGAACCAAATCCTCACCTCCAGGTAGTATTTGCCTCTAGAGGCTGCACAGCCTGGGCTCCCTGCAAAAGTTCTGACTTCCCAGGGCAGCAGCCCAGCCTCTTTAGAAAAGCCAAAAAAGGAAAAAAGGCACCACATTTGGCCTCTCTGCTTCACATGGCCAAATTTAAGACGAGGTAGAAGGAGATACAGCCTTGAAGGGAAGGCAGGGAGAGTCCCGGCTGCCTCCCTCCAGCACCTTGGGGTCTCTGCTCTTTGCATTCTGCCACACCCCATTTCCTGCCACCACTGAGAGTTAATCTCCACAGCCCAGATTAGTTTATTCGATTAACTCGGCTCCCTATAGCCTGTCCCGGGAGCTCTGCGCCATGCATCCAAAACGGCCTCACCAACATTTTACCAGCCCCAAGAAGATTCAGTAGAATAATCTTTTTGCTTTCTCCCTTTCATATGATTGGAAAATAAATTGAAAATGAATTTCAGGCCTTGCTTGTGTTTTAAATGTGAGATAAAGGGGTGTTGCCAGCTCGTTCAATAGACAGTGGGCACAAGGGGTGGCTTCCATCATAAGCAGCAGAAGCAGGCTCTCTTGGAGAAACAGCAGGCTCTTAAGCACATGGGTAAGGCTGCTGATGATATTTGTGTAATTAGGTTATTCTGTTTTGACACCTCTGATGATTTTTTTTTTTTTTGCCACTTCTGTTGATCTCTTCATCCATTTATCCTCATTCCTTGGCCCATGTGGGCCTCTCATCACAGTGGCCTTCCTCGCTGCAGAGCACTGGCTCTGGGCGCATGCGCTCCAGAGCTCCGACTTGGTAATTGGACACAGTGGTCCAGCCGCTCCACGGCACGTGGGATCTTCCCAGGCCAAGAATCGAACTGGCACCCCCTGCACTGCACAGCGGTGTCCTTACCCACTGGGCCACCAGGGAAGCCCCTGATGATTATTTTTGTTTGTTTCGGGAGAACTCCAGCAGAGCCATTCAAAGCTCGAAGTTCTAAGAAAACTGTTCCTCCAGCATCTTATTTTAAAATGTTTCTTAAGGGATGCCTGAGCTGCGGGGGTTCTGACACGATGGCTTCCACCCTCAGTGTGACCTCTGGAAAGAATGTGCCCGAGTCAGATGGTTCCCTGTCCTAGGCTGCTTTGAACCAAATCCTCACCTCCAGGTAGTATTTGCCTCTAGAGGCTGCACAGCCTGGGCTCCCTGCAAAAGTTCTGACTTCCCAGGGCAGCAGCCCAGCCTCTTTAGAAAAGCCAAAAAAGGAAAAAAGGCACCACATTTGGCCTCTCTGCTTCACATGGCCAAATTTAAGACGAGGTAGAAGGAGATACAGCCTTGAAGGGAAGGCAGGGAGAGTCCCGGCTGCCTCCCTCCAGCACCTTGGGGTCTCTGCTCTTTGCATTCTGCCACACCCCATTTCCTGCCACCACTGAGAGTTAATCTCCACAGCCCAGATTAGTTTATTCGATTAACTCGGCTCCCTATAGCCTGTCCCGGGAGCTCTGCGCCATGCATCCAAAACGGGCCTCACCAACATTTTACCAGCCCGAAGAAGATTCAGTAGAATAATCTTTTTGCTTTCTCCCTTTCATATGATTGGAAAATAAATTGAAAATGAATTTCAGGCCTTGCTTGTGTTTTAAATGTGAGATAAAGGGGTGTTGCCAGCTCGTTCAATAGACAGTGGGCACAAGGGGTGGCTTCCATCATAAGCAGCAGAAGCAGGCTCTCTTGGAGAAACAGCAGGCTCTTAAGCACATGGGTAAGGCTGCTGATGATATTTGTGTAATTAGGTTATTCTGTTTTGACACCTCTGATGATTTTTTTTTTTTTTGCCACTTCTGTTGATCTCTTCATCCATTTATCCTCATTCCTTGGCCCATGTGGGCCTCTCATCACAGTGGCCTTCCTCGCTGCAGAGCACTGGCTCTGGGCGCATGCGCTCCAGAGCTCCGACTTGGTAATTGGACACAGTGGTCCAGCCGCTCCACGGCACGTGGGATCTTCCCAGGCCAAGAATCGAACTGGCACCCCCTGCACTGCACAGCGGTGTCCTTACCCACTGGGCCACCAGGGAAGCCCCTGATGATTATTTTTGTTTGTTTCGGGAGAACTCCAGCAGAGCCATTCAAAGCTCGAAGTTCTAAGAGAAAACTGTTCCCTCCAGCATCTTATTTTAAAATGTTTCTTAAGCCACTGGCTCTCCCAACTTGCCTCTGCTGAATGATCTGGGGAGTTTTCTTTATTTTTTTAATGTATTGTTGGCTATGCTGGGTCCTTGTTGCTGCACGAGCTTTTCTGTAGTGGCAGCAAGCCAAGGCCGCTCTCTAGCTGTGATGCATGGACCTCTCATTGTGGAGCCCTCCCAGGCTCTAGAACACAAACTCCGTAGTCGTGGCACCCGGCTTCGTGCTTAGTTGCTTCGCGGCATGTGGAATCCTCCCAGACCAGCGATCAAACCCATGTCTCCTGCACGGGCAGGTGGATTCTTTGCCACTGAGGTGCCAGGGAAGCCCCACCTGGGGAATTTTTAAAAATTCCAATGCTTGGGTCCTCCCCCTAGAAATTCAGATTTAATACGTCAGAGGTATGACCTGGGAAGGACGATTTCTAAAGTGTGATGATTAGGATGATTTTCATCTTTACCTTTCTTTTTGATTTCTAAAGATTCTTTTAAAAGAGGATGCCACAGTACAGAGAACTTTTGTTACCTACTACGTCTTGGTGACTCAGACGATAGAGAATCTGCCTTCAATGCAGGAGACCCAGGTTCAATCCCCGGGTTGGGAAGATCTCCTGGAGGAGGAAATGGCAACCCACTCGTTTTCTTGCCTGGAAAATTCCAGGGACAGAGGAGTCCATGGGGTCACTCAGAGACACGACTGAGCGAGTAACACACACCTTCTCTGCTAACATCAATCTCAGGAAAACTCAGGAATGTCACCGCCTAATTAACCATCCTGTGAGGCAGGGTGCTTTCCCATCTTAACATCTTGTTAGAAACTTCTAGTCAACATGGTTTTTTGGTGGGACGTCCTCTCATCAGGCCTGCGAGAGATCTTCCCCAGGCCACTTGGTAATTGGACACAGTGGTCCAGCCGCTCCACGGCACGTGGGATCTTCCCAGGCCAAGAATCGAACTGGCACCCCCTGCACTGCACAGCGGTGTCCTTACCCACTGGGCCACCAGGGAAGCCCCTGATGATTATTTTTGTTTGTTTCGGGAGAACTCCAGCAGAGCCATTCAAAGCTCGAAGTTCTAAGAGAAAACTGTTCCCTCCAGCATCTTATTTTAAAATGTTTCTTAAGCCACTGGCTCTCCCAACTTGCCTCTGCTGAATGATCTGGGGAGTTTTCTTTATTTTTTTAATGTATTGTTGGCTATGCTGGGTCCTTGTTGCTGCACGAGCTTTTCTGTAGTGGCAGCAAGCCAAGGCCGCTCTCTAGCTGTGATGCATGGACCTCTCATTGTGGAGCCCTCCCAGGCTCTAGAACACAAACTCCGTAGTCGTGGCACCCGGCTTCGTGCTTAGTTGCTTCGCGGCATGTGGAATCCTCCCAGACCAGCGATCAAACCCATGTCTCCTGCACGGGCAGGTGGATTCTTTGCCACTGAGGTGCCAGGGAAGCCCCACCTGGGGAATTTTTAAAAATTCCAATGCTTGGGTCCTCCCCCTAGAAATTCAGATTTAATACGTCAGAGGTATGACCTGGGAAGGACGATTTCTAAAGTGTGATGATTAGGATGATTTTCATCTTTACCTTTCTTTTTGATTTCTAAAGATTCTTTTAAAAGAGGATGCCACAGTACAGAGAACTTTTGTTACCTACTACGTCTTGGTGACTCAGACGATAGAGAATCTGCCTTCAATGCAGGAGACCCAGGTTCAATCCCCGGGTTGGGAAGATCTCCTGGAGGAGGAAATGGCAACCCACTCGTTTTCTTGCCTGGAAAATTCCAGGGACAGAGGAGTCCATGGGGTCACTCAGAGACACGACTGAGCGAGTAACACACACCTTCTCTGCTAACATCAATCTCAGGAAAACTCAGGAATGTCACCGCCTAATTAACCATCCTGTGAGGCAGGGTGCTTTCCCACTCTTAACATCTTGTTAGAAACTTCTAGTCAACATGTTGGTCCTTCTTTTTTTCCAGCAGGGTAGGTGCCTGCCAAGCAATAAGCGTCTTGGTGGGGAAGCCAGGGTAGACAGTGACCCCGCGTGTTTGTAAGGCCACATTCACGGATGTATTTATGCAAGGCCTATGTTCAGCCTTTGTCATCACTGTCACTGAAAATGATTTCCTGGGTCATAAAAATGACTATAAAGCTTGACCCTAAAGCGACAACTTGCCTCGTTGCTTATTCAGGTTCAAGATCGATGTCAAACACCGTTCTATTAGTGGCTGCTTTTCGCACGGAATTTGCTCGGCGTTGATAACAATGATGATTGGAGAAGCAGCTGCATTCTGATGCTGGTCCAGATAGAAAGGTGGTGAGATGCCCACAGCAACGGTGCTGACAAGGCCAATGAAGTTGGGAAAAGGTGAGCAAATGTGGGTATTCCCTTCCGTGGCAGATCCCTTTCAGAAACAGGCGATTCATAAGCACATAACAACCACTGCAGGATTCCTGGGACCAGAGTCTTCCCGAAGAGATTTCTGGTTCTCATGCACCGTGCGGCCCCTGGTTTTACACAGCCCTCCGCAGGCCTGTTTGAAAATGCACTGAGATCTAATTAAAGTGGACGGCCACACGTCTTTTAATTATTCATTACAGATCCAGTACACAGAGACTCTTTCTAAAGTTAGAGTAATTGTCAAATAATGAGGCCTCACACCCCCTCCCACTTCCTCATCAAATCAGGCGGAGGCTAGCCTGCCTCCTAATCATATTAGCTCAACATTACTATAAGTGGCAGGAAGCGTGGGAGTCAAACTCAGATATTTTCAAAGAAAGATTTTTTTCGCAAGAATGCCTTCAATGCAGGAGACCCAGGTTCAATCCCCGGGTTGGGAAGATCTCCTGGAGGAGGAAATGGCAACCCACTCGTTTTCTTGCCTGGAAAATTCCAGGGACAGAGGAGTCCATGGGGTCACTCAGAGACACGACTGAGCGAGTAACACACACCTTCTCTGCTAACATCAATCTCAGGAAAACTCAGGAATGTCACCGCCTAATTAACCATCCTGTGAGGCAGGGTGCTTTCCCACTCTTAACATCTTGTTAGAAACTTCTAGTCAACATGTTGGTCCTTCTTTTTTTCCAGCAGGGTAGGTGCCTGCCAAGCAATAAGCGTCTTGGTGGGGAAGCCAGGGTAGACAGTGACCCCGCGTGTTTGTAAGGCCACATTCACGGATGTATTTATGCAAGGCCTATGTTCAGCCTTTGTCATCACTGTCACTGAAAATGATTTCCTGGGTCATAAAAATGACTATAAAGCTTGACCCTAAAGCGACAACTTGCCTCGTTGCTTATTCAGGTTCAAGATGCGATGTCAAACACCGTTCTATTAGTGGCTGCTTTTCGCACGGAATTTGCTCGGCGTTGATAACAATGATGATTGGAGAAGCAGCTGCATTCTGATGCTGGTCCAGATAGAAAGGTGGTGAGATGCCCACAGCAACGGTGCTGACAAGGCCAATGAAGTTGGGAAAAGGTGAGCAAATGTGGGTATTCCCTTCCGTGGCAGATCCCTTTCAGAAACAGGCGATTCATAAGCACATAACAACCACTGCAGGATTCCTGGGACCAGAGTCTTCCCGAAGAGATTTCTGGTTCTCATGCACCGTGCGGCCCCTGGTTTTACACAGCCCTCCGCAGGCCTGTTTGAAAATGCACTGAGATCTAATTAAAGTGGACGGCCACACGTCTTTTAATTATTCATTACAGATCCAGTACACAGAGACTCTTTCTAAAGTTAGAGTAATTGTCAAATAATGAGGCCTCACACCCCCTCCCACTTCCTCATCAAATCAGGCGGAGGCTAGCCTGCCTCCTAATCATATTAGCTCAACATTACTATAAGTGGCAGGAAGCGTGGGAGTCAAACTCAGATATTTTCAAAGAAAGATCCTATCTTTATATTAGATTATTAAAACACTCAGACAAGAAGACACGCCTAGATACATGACTGATCAATAGCTGGGCACTGGTGCAGTTTTTGAAAGATGGAGTACATCCACTTTCTTTAAAGTATATGATTGTATAGGATGGGTTATTGCTCAGCTAGAAGCCTTCAGCTAAGTCACATAAGAGTCAACATGAGGAGAGTGGGTGGCTTTTTAAAAATAAAGATAGGCTTCCCCTGGTGGTCCAGTGGATAAGGACACTGCCTTGCAGTGCAAGGGGCGCCGGTTCTATCCCTGGCCTGGGAAGATCCCATGTGCTGCGGAGTGGCTGGACCGATGCGTCCAATTGCTAAGCCGGAGCTCTGGAGCGCATGCGCCCAGAGCCGGCGCTCTGCAGCGACAGATGCCACCGCGATGGGAGGCCCACAGGAGCCAAAGGACAAAGACGGATGAAAATGGAGAAATGAAAGACCAATAGAAGTGGCCCACCCGCTCCCCTCCCTCCCCAACCCAACCCCCGCCCAAAATAAATAAATAAATAAATCTTTAAAAAAATAAAAAATAAAAATAAAGATAACAAAACTTGTAAACAAAAAACAGTGAGTGATTTGGGTCGCACATCACGAGATAGACATGTTCTAAACCGAATGCTCTCAATGTTTTTATTAACGAAAATGATAATAAACAGGTTTCAGATTGAGGTTATTTTTCTTAAGGTCCTTGACATGCTTTTTCGGCATATGTGTTTGCAGGTTCTGCCTGATGGAAACCTAAGAAAGGACACTGTCCTCAATTTACATTTCAGTCATTTGGAATTCTGAGCACTTCTGCTTTCTACCTTGGAATATCTTACGGTAAGCCAAGCGTCATCTATTTGGAATCTATGATATTCCATCTTTGGAATGTGGGATTCCTTTTGTTAGAATGGTTTAAAAGAATCCTCTCCCCTGTACATTTCCAGAGTTTTAAAGAGGCACTTGATCCAAAATCCATCACAATATAGAAAGAAGTGCTCACACAATTTTCAAATCCTACAATTGAATCTTAATGTCAATAGGACCCGTGTTTTGTAATTGGATTCTCCGGTGACAGCTTTTCCTGACATTCTTCCCCACGGAGGACTGGATGCTGGGTCTATTGTGTGTGTGTATTAAGTCGCTTTAGTTTGACTGTGTGCGACCCTATGGACTTGTAGCCCACCGGGCTCCTCTGTCCATAGGATTCTCCAGGCAAGAAGACTGGAGTGGTTTGCCATGCCCTCCTCCGGAGGATCTTCCCGATCCGGGGATGGAACCAGGATCTCTTCTGTCTCCTGCATGGGCAGAGAGTTCTTTATCACTGAGCCACCTGGATCTTATGCCTAGATGAACCAATCCTCATTGACAACCTCTCCCAGTGGGTGATGCTCCATTTAGTAGAATACTCCGCACACAATAGGCACTCAGTAATTGTTCCTGGGGTCGACACATTTGGCTCTTTGTTTTTCCATACACTGTACGGACTGTGAAAGAAACTCATCTTCCGAGGGTGAGCATTCCTTCAACAGAACAGCACAGGGTCCCCCAGACCCAGCCTTTTGACATGGCCCCAGGAACTCTACTTCAGTCTGGGGAGCCCACAGATCTGCAAGTTGGCTGCCACGCTGGGCTGCACCCTCCCACAGGTCATCACAGCCCACAGGCCCTACCGCTCCCCCACCCCATCTCCTTTCTTTCTGACAAAATGCAGAATATCAATAGCATTTTAGGCTTAGAAAGTTCAAGGGTCATTCTTCAAGGTGCTTAAGGCGAGGGGTTGGGGGGACTCCCTAGAGACTTGAAGCCAAACTCAGTCCTCAATAGCCAGGCTGGTGTCCTTGGCGTGCCTGACAGGGGAGCCATCTCCAAATAAATAGAGGCATCCCTGTGTGAAAGCGCCAGTGTTCCTCATGCTAATTAAACAAACCAATTATGGTAATTAACTGGCACAAATGTTTAAATGGCTGTGAATCAGAGTGAAGGGGGTTTCCTCTTAGCCACCACACAGTTATCCTGGTAAAGTGGATTTCTAAAATCAAAGAAAAATGTAAGGGGTTTTTAAAGAGGCACTTGATCCAAAATCCATCACAATATAGAAAGAAGTGCTCACACAATTTTCAAATCCTACAATTGAATCTTAATGTCAATAGGACCCGTGTTTTGTAATTGGATTCTCCGGTGACAGCTTTTCCTGACATTCTTCCCCACGGAGGACTGGATGCTGGGTCTATTGTGTGTGTGTATTAAGTCGCTTTAGTTTGACTGTGTGCGACCCTATGGACTTGTAGCCCACCGGGCTCCTCTGTCCATAGGATTCTCCAGGCAAGAAGACTGGAGTGGTTTGCCATGCCCTCCTCCGGAGGATCTTCCCGATCCGGGGATGGAACCAGGATCTCTTCTGTCTCCTGCATGGGCAGAGAGTTCTTTATCACTGAGCCACCTGGATCTTATGCCTAGATGAACCAATCCTCATTGACAACCTCTCCCAGTGGGTGATGCTCCATTTAGTAGAATACTCCGCACACAATAGGCACTCAGTAATTGTTCCTGGGGTCGACACATTTGGCTCTTTGTTTTTCCATACACTGTACGGACTGTGAAAGAAACTCATCTTCCGAGGGTGAGCATTCCTTCAACAGAACAGCACAGGGTCCCCCAGACCCAGCCTTTTGACATGGCCCCAGGAACTCTACTTCAGTCTGGGGAGCCCACAGATCTGCAAGTTGGCTGCCACGCTGGGCTGCACCCTCCCACAGGTCATCACAGCCCACAGGCCCTACCGCTCCCCCCCACCCCCATCTCCTTTCTTTCTGACAAAATGCAGAATATCAATAGCATTTTAGGCTTAGAAAGTTCAAGGGTCATTCTTCAAGGTGCTTAAGGCGAGGGGTTGGGGGGACTCCCTAGAGACTTGAAGCCAAACTCAGTCCTCAATAGCCAGGCTGGTGTCCTTGGCGTGCCTGACAGGGGAGCCATCTCCAAATAAATAGAGGCATCCCTGTGTGAAAGCGCCAGTGTTCCTCATGCTAATTAAACAAACCAATTATGGTAATTAACTGGCACAAATGTTTAAATGGCTGTGAATCAGAGTGAAGGGGGTTTCCTCTTAGCCACCACACAGTTATCCTGGTAAAAGTGGATTTCTAAACAAGAGTGTCTGAAAGATTTTTGATCGCTTTCAAAATCTTATAGTGACGTTCTTAAGACAGATCGGTCATTCTCTTCCAACTTTACACCGTTAAAGACAAGACATATTAGAAAAAGAGAAAGGGAGAAAAAAAAAACCGTAAACCAAGTTTTTACAATCCTGCTACCCTGACAAGAAGGTTATATGGGATGTTATTTTTCCCGTCCCTTTAGTAATTAAAGAAATTCCCTTTCAGTGAAGGTCACCTTGACTTAGGAAGGAAACAAGGCCTGAATGATATGCTAATTAGGACACTTCTCTTTGGAAACTGTCTAAACGGCTGAATAGATATTTTTAGAGCAGGCCTGTGGTTAAAATAGTTTGCACCAAGTTCTCACTTTTTGTTTTCTTCCTAAAGAGAGTTGGTTGGTCGAGTGGATCCCTTGTTGTTGAAATTCAATCAAGGGCATTAAAGTGTAAACCAGTTGGAAAAACAAAGAGCTTTAGGGAAATTAGTTGCTTCAACAACAACAAACAAGCACTTGGTAATCTTCTTAGAGAAATTAATGAAGAGCCAACCCCTCTCAACTGGGGAGAAGAATGATCTTTGGCTCTCAAAGCACAGGCCTGGGAGGTTTAGAGAGAAGGTGTGAATGAAGAGAGAAGGATTAAATCAAACTTCAATGAGAACACAAAGAAATTTGGGGGATCTGAAAGCACAGTGCGCCCATTTTCAGATGGAGGAATATTTTGGAGGGCCAAGGGGTCCTAATCCTTTATGCAAATCTTCTTAGATTGAAGTTTGCTTAAGTGTTTTATTTCTCTGCATACAATTAACATTCGAAGCTCTGAAATGCTAACCGACTTCAAGGTGCTTAAGGCGAGGGGTTGGGGGACTCCTAGAGACTTGAAGCCAAACTCAGTCCTCAATAGCCAGGCTGGTGTCCTTGGCGTGCCTGACAGGGGAGCCATCTCCAAATAAATAGAGGCATCCCTGTGTGAAAGCGCCAGTGTTCCTCATGCTAATTAAACAAACCAATTATGGTAATTAACTGGCACAAATGTTTAAATGGCTGTGAATCAGAGTGAAGGGGGTTTCCTCTTAGCCACCACACAGTTATCCTGGTAAAAGTGGATTTCTAAACAAGAGTGTCTGAAAGATTTTTGATCGCTTTCAAAATCTTATAGTGACGTTCTTAAGACAGATCGGTCATTCTCTTCCAACTTTACACCGTTAAAGACAAGACATATTAGAAAAAGAGAAAGGGAGAAAAAAAAAACCGTAAACCAAGTTTTTACAATCCTGCTACCCTGACAAGAAGGTTATATGGGATGTTATTTTTCCCGTCCCTTTAGTAATTAAAGAAATTCCCTTTCAGTGAAGGTCACCTTGACTTAGGAAGGAAACAAGGCCTGAATGATATGCTAATTAGGACACTTCTCTTTGGAAACTGTCTAAACGGCTGAATAGATATTTTTAGAGCAGGCCTGTGGTTAAAATAGTTTGCACCAAGTTCTCACTTTTTGTTTTCTTCCTAAAGAGAGTTGGTTGGTCGAGTGGATCCCTTGTTGTTGAAATTCAATCAAGGGCATTAAAGTGTAAACCAGTTGGAAAAACAAAGAGCTTTAGGGAAATTAGTTGCTTCAACAACAACAAACAAGCACTTGGTAATCTTCTTAGAGAAATTAATGAAGAGCCAACCCCTCTCAACTGGGGAGAAGAATGATCTTTGGCTCTCAAAGCACAGGCCTGGGAGGTTTAGAGAGAAGGTGTGAATGAAGAGAGAAGGATTAAATCAAACTTCAATGAGAACACAAAGAAATTTGGGGGATCTGAAAGCACAGTGCGCCCATTTTCAGATGGAGGAATATTTTGGAGGGCCAAGGGGTCCTAATCCTTTATGCAAATCTTCTTAGATTGAAGTTTGCTTAAGTGTTTTATTTCTCTGCATACAATTAACATTCGAAGCTCTGAAATGCTAACCGACTTCAAAGAAATCTCCTGGTCAGGAAGCATCACTTATGGGGCAGGCTGCATTTCATCATCTTTCAGTTTTCTGATCCTTTAAGATGAAATCACATTTTTCAGAGTCTTGATGGCCTTACAAGCACTGAAAAAAAGAAAAAACACCTTCTCTGCCACCAAACAAACAAAGCACCCTCCCCATCTGCATTACAGGCCAGAACTTTATCTTCTCTTTGTTGGTTTTAAGATTGGTAAATTAATCTCCCATTTTTACTTCCAATATGATCATATTCCTTACCCTCCTATTTTTGAATCTTAATGTAAATCGTGATGCTGAACTGCGAGGAGTGTTTTGTTATTTTTAACTATTTATTTGAAATAACTTCAAATTCACAGAAAAGCTACAAAACTAAAAACAATATAAAGAGCACCCTTTCACACTGGCCTGGAGTCACCAATCAGTAGCATTTTCCATTGTTGTATCACTTGTGCATGTCATACACACAGATACACACACACACACACACCCCAAATTGGCTCCTTTGGATGACTTGATACACATCAAGTAAGTATGCCCGGATGTTTCCATGGGGATTTCCTAAGAACAGAACTATTCTCTTACATACCACAATGGCATTATCAGCTTCAGAATACTTATCCTTGATCAACCTTGTTGATCACTTATGTTTCAGTCTCGTCAGTTGACCCCATAATGGTTGTTTTTTAAAAAATAATTTTATTTATTTATTTTTGCTTGTGCTGGATCTTTGTTGTTGTGCAGGATTTTCTTTAGTTGTGGTGAGTTGGGGCTCCTCTCTAGTTGCGCTGCCTGGGTTTCTCTTGTTTTGGAGCCGCGGCCTCTAGGGGTGTGAGGGCTTCCTTAGGTGCAGCTCCCAGGCTCTGGACACCGGCTCAGTAGTTGTGGCACACAAAATCAAGTAAACTAAGCCGGTGCACCACAGCATGTGGGATCTCCTCTGACACCAATCAAACCCCTGTCTCCTGTATTGACAGGTGGGTTCTTTACCACTGAGCCACCAGGGAAGCCCCAGTAATGTTCTTGATAACATTTTCCCCACTGAAGTACAAGACCCCATATAAAAGCAGGTATTACATTTGATTGTCATACCTTTAATGGTTTAAAGAATGTTTTTAAAGTTATATACATTGTAAAGCATTCAGATATTTTTAGTAAAAAATTATTAGATTCAGTAAATGTATTATTTGATATAGATATCTTTTAAAAATATGCTTGTCTATTTATTCATCTGCTCAGGGTCTTAGTTGTAACATGTGGGATGTTAGTTGCAGCATGTGAGGCCTAGTTTCCTGACCAGGGATCGAACCTGGGCCCCCTGCATTGGGAGTACAGAGTCTTAGCCACTGGACCACCGGGGAAGTCCCAATAAAGATACTTTAAAGTATACGTTTTTGCCAGCATTTGTGATTGATGTATGTGGAACCCAAGAGTCAGGAAATAACAATAATAACATTTTGGACAATAAACTTTTATTGATAGCTTACTACGAGCCAGGAACTCTGCGAAGTGATTTATATGGACAATCTGTGTGATCGTCTGTTCCAGGCTTCTTTCCTCTCTCCCCAGCACAGAATGAAGGGGCTTCCAGAAATGTTCAGGATCCCTCCAAGAACAGAACTATTCTCTTACATACCACAATGGCATTATCAGCTTCAGAATACTTATCCTTGATCAACCTTGTTGATCACTTATGTTTCAGTCTCGTCAGTTGACCCCATAATGGTTGTTTTTTAAAAAATAATTTTATTTATTTATTTTTGCTTGTGCTGGATCTTTGTTGTTGTGCAGGATTTTCTTTAGTTGTGGTGAGTTGGGGCTCCTCTCTAGTTGCGCTGCCTGGGTTTCTCTTGTTTTGGAGCCGCGGCCTCTAGGGGTGTGAGGGCTTCCTTAGGTGCAGCTCCCAGGCTCTGGACACCGGCTCAGTAGTTGTGGCACACAAAATCAAGTAAACTAAGCCGGTGCACCACAGCATGTGGGATCTCCTCTGACACCAATCAAACCCCTGTCTCCTGTATTGACAGGTGGGTTCTTTACCACTGAGCCACCAGGGAAGCCCCAGTAATGTTCTTGATAACATTTTCCCCACTGAAGTACAAGACCCCATATAAAAGCAGGTATTACATTTGATTGTCATACCTTTAATGGTTTAAAGAATGTTTTTAAAGTTATATACATTGTAAAGCATTCAGATATTTTTAGTAAAAAATTATTAGATTCAGTAAATGTATTATTTGATATAGATATCTTTTAAAAATATGCTTGTCTATTTATTCATCTGCTCAGGGTCTTAGTTGTAACATGTGGGATGTTAGTTGCAGCATGTGAGGCCTAGTTTCCTGACCAGGGATCGAACCTGGGCCCCCTGCATTGGGAGTACAGAGTCTTAGCCACTGGACCACCGGGGAAGTCCCAATAAAGATACTTTAAAGTATACGTTTTTGCCAGCATTTGTGATTGATGTATGTGGAACCCAAGAGTCAGGAAATAACAATAATAACATTTTGGACAATAAACTTTTATTGATAGCTTACTACGAGCCAGGAACTCTGCGAAGTGATTTATATGGACAATCTGTGTGATCGTCTGTTCCAGGCTTCTTTCCTCTCTCCCCAGCACAGAATGAAGGGGCTTCCAGAAATGTTCAGGATCCCTCCCCCCAAGAATCTCAGCCTTTGAACCCCACATCTGGGATTCAGGCTTCGAGTCCTACAGGTCATGAAGATAGTCCAACACCCCAATCTTTAACTAGTAGATGAAGTAGACAAAGTTGGGGTGACAAATGCTAGGAAGGAAAATAAAGCAGGGTCGGGGAAAGTGATATGGGAATGGCAAGTCTGTTTCATTTAGGAAAGTCAGGGAAGACCTCTTTGATGAGGAGGCAATGGAAAAGAGCCCCGAAGGCAGGAAATGCAGGCATGATCCCCATGGTGGATGTCTTGGGGAAGAGTAGCCTCGGCAGATGTGTTGGCAAGTGCAGATGCCCCGCAGCATGACTGGGCTCGGTGTGCTTGAGGCACTGTGGGCAGCCCACCCAGGCTGGAGCATTGCAATCTGGGAGGAGGATGGGAGTGGAAAGAAAAGAGGTAGCACATAGCCAATGTGAGGACTTGTAGGTCAATGTGAGGACTTCGGCTTCTGTTCTGAATAACATGAGAAGCCATCATGGGGTTCCCAGGTGATAAAGAACCTATCTGCCAGTTCAGGAGACATAAGAGGTGTGAGTTTGATCCCTGAGTCAGGAAGATCCCCTGGAGGAGGGCATGGCAACCCACTCCAGCATTCTTGCCTGGAGAATCCCACGGACAGAGGAGCCTGGTGGGCTCCAGTCCATGGGGTCGCAAAGAGTTGGACACGACTAAAATGACTTAGCACACACACAGAAAGGGACAGTCCTGGCGGGCTACAGTCCATGGGGTCGCAAAGAGTTGGACACGACTAAAATGACTAACGACCAGGGATCGAACCTGGGCCCCTGCATTGGGAGTACAGAGTCTTAGCCACTGGACCACCGGGAAGTCCCAATAAAGATACTTTAAAGTATACGTTTTGCCAGCATTTGTGATTGATGTATGTGGAACCCAAGAGTCAGGAAATAACAATAATAACATTTTGGACAATAAACTTTTATTGATAGCTTACTACGAGCCAGGAACTCTGCGAAGTGATTTATATGGACAATCTGTGTGATCGTCTGTTCCAGGCTTCTTTCCTCTCTCCCCAGCACAGAATGAAGGGGCTTCCAGAAATGTTCAGGATCCCTCCCCCCAAGAATCTCAGCCTTTGAACCCCACATCTGGGATTCAGGCTTCGAGTCCTACAGGTCATGAAGATAGTCCAACACCCCAATCTTTAACTAGTAGATGAAGTAGACAAAGTTGGGGTGACAAATGCTAGGAAGGAAAATAAAGCAGGGTCGGGGAAAGTGATATGGGAATGGCAAGTCTGTTTCATTTAGGAAAGTCAGGGAAGACCTCTTTGATGAGGAGGCAATGGAAAAGAGCCCCGAAGGCAGGAAATGCAGGCATGATCCCCATGGTGGATGTCTTGGGGAAGAGTAGCCTCGGCAGATGTGTTGGCAAGTGCAGATGCCCCGCAGCATGACTGGGCTCGGTGTGCTTGAGGCACTGTGGGCAGCCCACCCAGGCTGGAGCATTGCAATCTGGGAGGAGGATGGGAGTGGAAAGAAAAGAGGTAGCACATAGCCAATGTGAGGACTTGTAGGTCAATGTGAGGACTTCGGCTTCTGTTCTGAATAACATGAGAAGCCATCATGGGGTTCCCAGGTGATAAAGAACCTATCTGCCAGTTCAGGAGACATAAGAGGTGTGAGTTTGATCCCTGAGTCAGGAAGATCCCCTGGAGGAGGGCATGGCAACCCACTCCAGCATTCTTGCCTGGAGAATCCCACGGACAGAGGAGCCTGGTGGGCTCCAGTCCATGGGGTCGCAAAGAGTTGGACACGACTAAAATGACTTAGCACACACACAGAAACCATCCTAGGGTCCTGAACAAAAGAATCATTTTCAAGGTTGTGATGTAGAAGCAGGTAGAAACCAGGAAACTCTGAGAAGGCTATTAGAACCATCCAGATGATCATGGTGGCTTAGACCAGCAACAGTGGGATGGCTGTATTTGATGGGAGGACTGCCTTGACTAACTGATGGAAGGATGTGGAATGAAGGGGTGTTGGGTCTGACAGAGCAAAAAAGACCAAAGCCAGCTCCCAAATGTCCAGCCTGAGCAACTGAGAAAAGAGACTTCTCATAGACAGAGAGGAAGAAGGTGCTGGAGACAATTTTGGGGAGAGTATAAAAGTGGACATCAGAAATTCATCTTTGAACACAACAAAATCCCCATTAGATGCCCAAGTGTCAATGAAAGTGAACCTCCCTCCCAGATTCTGATATTTGATGTAAGTTGACCTTGAGCAGCAAAGAATTTGGCGTCACCCACCCACCCCTGCACAGTGGTAAATCCACGTGGAAGGTCCCTGGTGGCTCAGATGGTAAAGAGTCCACCCTCAATGCAAGAGACCTGGGTTTGATCCCTGCGCTGGGAAGATCCTCTGGAGAAGGGAATGGCTACCTGCTTCAGTATTCTTAAAAATACTGGAAATTCTGGAAAATTCCGTGGACAGAGGAACCTGGCAGGCTACAGTCCAAAGAGGTCACAGAGTGAGATACTGAGAAACTTTCACTTTCAGTCACTTCAAACTTAAGGACTGATCACCTGCCAGAAACCTCACTGGTATCATAAATGGTAGATTAACACAGATTTTGTGTGTTATATGTCCATCTACATACATATCACTATTTTGTGCATTCATGACATAACTATTTTGTCCTTTTTTTTTTTATTTTATAGTTCTAGATTGTGTGGAGATCAGCATCCAATTGCTGCAGATCTCTAAACTTTTTTCCATTTTATTTGCTAAAAAAAAAAAATCCACGTATATGTGGGCCCGAGAAGTTCAAGCCCGTGTTGGGCCAGGTTCAACTGTAATTTAAAGATGAATGGGGCTTCCCTGGTGGTCCAGTGGGCAGAGAGTCTGCCTTGCAGTGCAAAGGGCGCCGGTTCGTTCTCTGGCCTGGGAGGATCCCACGTGCGGCGGAGCGGCTGGATCGGTGTGTCCAATTACGAGCCGGAGCTCTGGAGTGCATGCGCACAGAGCCGGTGCTCTGCTACGAGAGGGGCCCCTGCGGTGGGAGGCCCGCGCGGGCCAAAGAACAAAGGGGGGAGAGAATAAATAAATAAAGGACCAATAAAAAGAGGCCAAATTTTTTTTTAAATGGATTTAAAGACGAATGTATTTTGCCACCATCACCCACTTCGAAGCAAATTTCTTCGAGGAAGTTTCTTTTACCTGTTGAAGTTCGTGGAAGAATCAAGCCCATGACCTATCATTTGTGACTGTTCATGGGATTTGCAAGAGTTTTTGCCCTTTGATGGGCAGAAGGATATCTGGTTTTTGAACTTTCTTCCACGCAAGATGTTACGGGATGAAATTTATTTCATGCAGTAAGTTTAGCGGGAACAATTTAAAGAGTAAGGCTCCTGGAGGGGATTTCTTGTTACTGAAAATGTGAGTGGATGATAATTCCTTCCCAGCAGGAGGTGAGGGTGCAATCTACTGGTGCTTGTTTCAGAAAGTCCATGTTTTGGAGAGAGAGACGGAGAGCATGCGCACTTGCAGGATTCTTGGCGTGAGCTATAAGGACATCAAACAGGGATGAGGGAAACTCAGGGATAGGGATCGTCCTCGATTTTGCTGGAAGCAACCTCTGCTCATTGTCCTGGCAGAGTTCAGCCTGCTGGGTCCACTTGTTGAGTTTTCAACTCCTTCCTGAGCATAAATGGTAGATTAACACAGATTTTGTGTGTTATATGTCCATCTACATACATATCACTATTTTGTGCATTCATGACATAACTATTTTGTCCTTTTTTTTTTTATTTTATAGTTCTAGATTGTGTGGAGATCAGCATCCAATTGCTGCAGATCTCTAAACTTTTTTCCATTTTATTTGCTAAAAAAAAAAAATCCACGTATATGTGGGCCCGAGAAGTTCAAGCCCGTGTTGGGCCAGGTTCAACTGTAATTTAAAGATGAATGGGGCTTCCCTGGTGGTCCAGTGGGCAGAGAGTCTGCCTTGCAGTGCAAAGGGCGCCGGTTCGTTCTCTGGCCTGGGAGGATCCCACGTGCGGCGGAGCGGCTGGATCGGTGTGTCCAATTACGAGCCGGAGCTCTGGAGTGCATGCGCACAGAGCCGGTGCTCTGCTACGAGAGGGGCCCCTGCGGTGGGAGGCCCGCGCGGGCCAAAGAACAAAGGTGGATGAAAATAAATAAATAAAGGACCAATAAAAAGAGGCCAAATTTTTTTTTAAATGGATTTAAAGACGAATGTATTTTGCCACCATCACCCACTTCGAAGCAAATTTCTTCGAGGAAGTTTCTTTTACCTGTTGAAGTTCGTGGAAGAATCAAGCCCATGACCTATCATTTGTGACTGTTCATGGGATTTGCAAGAGTTTTTGCCCTTTGATGGGCAGAAGGATATCTGGTTTTTGAACTTTCTTCCACGCAAGATGTTACGGGATGAAATTTATTTCATGCAGTAAGTTTAGCGGGAACAATTTAAAGAGTAAGGCTCCTGGAGGGGATTTCTTGTTACTGAAAATGTGAGTGGATGATAATTCCTTCCCAGCAGGAGGTGAGGGTGCAATCTACTGGTGCTTGTTTCAGAAAGTCCATGTTTTGGAGAGAGAGACGGAGAGAGCATGCGCACTTGCAGGATTCTTGGCGTGAGCTATAAGGACATCAAACAGGGATGAGGGAAACTCAGGGATAGGGGATCGTCCTCGATTTTGCTGGAAGCAACCCTCTGCTCATTGTCCTGGCAGAGTTCAGCCTGCTGGGTCCACTTGTTGAGTTTTCAACTCCTTCCTGGCCCCAACGCTACCCCATTTCCCTAATCTGTCCCAATTCCAATAACCGTCCCCACATTTCTTTTCGGCTTCTGGGTCTCTGTGCTGACAAAGGTTCTGGGCAAGGGGTGGCTTTCTAGTTCTCTTAATTTCACTCTGTCTTTCTTCTCACACAGAGATTAAGAGGGACAGGGTCAAGGACTTTTCTAGTGATCCTTGCAAGGTTAAGACTTGCAAGGTTAAGACTCCACTTTGCAATGTAGGGAACATAAATTTGAAGCCTGGTTGGGGAACTAAGATCCCACAAATCAAGGATCAACGAAAGCCTGTGTGAGGCAACGACTGAGCCCACCTGGCACAGCTAGAGAGTTTTTGCACCGCAGCAAAAGATCTCGCATGGTGCAATGAAGGTCCCAAGTGCCAAAACTAAGACCCAATGCAGCCAGAAAAAAAAGAGAGAGAGAGAGACTAGATTAAAAAAAAAAAAAAGAACTCAATAAACACTTAAAAAATTTAAAAAATAGATAGGCCTAGAAGACGTAGGCTGCGTGTCTTCTTAGTTGTGTGACCTTAGGGAACCTGTCAAGCTTCTCTGAGCCTCAGCATTCATCGTCAGTAAAATGGGGGTAGTGACGATCGGACTTCCGTAGAATTTTAGCTGTGCTGTGTCATTCCATTGTGTCCGACTCTTTGCGATCCTATGGACTGTCATCTGCCGGGCTCCCCTGTCCGTGGGAATTCTCCAGATAAGAATATGGGAGTGGACAGGCCTTCCCTTCTTCAGGGGATCTACCCAACCCAGGATTGAGGCCAAGTCTCCTGCATTACAGGCACATTCTTTACTGTCTGAGCCACCAGGGAAGCCCAAGAATACTGGAGTGGGCAGCCTATCCCTTCTCCAGGGGATCTTCCTGATCCAGGCATCAAACCGGGGCCTCCTACATTGCAGGCAGATTCTCCACCAGCTGAGCTACCAGAGCTGTAGCAAAGCTGAGATACATCTGGGGCTGCTGTGAGCCTATATTGTGCATTTGTGGAAAACAGGAAAAGCACCCTCTCTTCCAGGGGCACCACCCTGCTTGGTGAATAGGGTGTGAAGTCGATTCCAGCCCTCCTTGATCTCTGCGGGGTATCTCTGACAAAATAGTGTCCACATTCACACAGGTCTTGGAAATAAAGCTACAACTTTTGTTTATTTTTATTATTTAAAGGTTTTCTTTTTAATATGTATCATTTTAAAAGTCTTTATTGAATCTGTTACACAAATATTTCTGCTTTGTGTTTTCGACTTATTTTGCCACGAGACATGGGGGCATCTTAGCTCTCTGACTAGGGATTGAACTCCTGGCCCTGCATTGGAACGTGACATCTTAACCATGGAACGCCAGGAAAGTCCTGCTACAATGTTTAGAACATGGCACACGCTTGATATATATTCACCCGTATTACTGAGTGATATTCTCAGGGCATCCCTGGCTCCTCCTCCGTGATGATGGCCACTAGATTGACTGGGATGCTGCCCGTAGCCTGCTTTCTAAGACACGGAAAGTTTCTTCCCTGCATTCAGACGGGTAGCCAAAAGGAGTGGTCCTGCCCATCACACTACGCCACTGAGCGCCGCCCACCCGTCCAAGGAGTAAGATCTGGGTGGGGGAAAGGGGGATACGAATCACTTCAACCTCTGTGTACCTGGTAGCAGCTGTGGGTATGTCTGAACTTGCAAAGAAAGGAGCCTCATTTTTCCAGCTCCAGAGCGATAGCTGGAGGCCTCCTAAATGCCCACTTCAGACGACGGGCAGCTGGAGCAGGCTGGGAGAAAACACGCGCGTGGGCTTCCTGGGACCATATGGGCCACTCGGCCTGTTCTGTGGCCACCCCGCCCTGCTTGTCCATCACTGGCCTTCCTTCTTCAGGGATCTACCCAACCCAGGATTGAGGCCAAGTCTCCTGCATTACAGGCACATTCTTTACTGTCTGAGCCACCAGGGAAGCCCAAGAATACTGGAGTGGGCAGCCTATCCCTTCTCCAGGGGATCTTCCTGATCCAGGCATCAAACCGGGGCCTCCTACATTGCAGGCAGATTCTCCACCAGCTGAGCTACCAGAGCTGTAGCAAAGCTGAGATACATCTGGGGCTGCTGTGAGCCTATATTGTGCATTTGTGGAAAACAGGAAAAGCACCCTCTCTTCCAGGGGCACCACCCTGCTTGGTGAATAGGGTGTGAAGTCGATTCCAGCCCTCCTTGATCTCTGCGGGGTATCTCTGACAAAATAGTGTCCACATTCACACAGGTCTTGGAAATAAAGCTACAACTTTTGTTTATTTTTATTATTTAAAGGTTTTCTTTTTAATATGTATCATTTTAAAAGTCTTTATTGAATCTGTTACACAAATATTTCTGCTTTGTGTTTTCGACTTATTTTGCCACGAGACATGGGGGCATCTTAGCTCTCTGACTAGGGATTGAACTCCTGGCCCTGCATTGGAACGTGACATCTTAACCATGGAACGCCAGGAAAGTCCTGCTACAATGTTTAGAACATGGCACACGCTTGATATATATTCACCCGTATTACTGAGTGATATTCTCAGGGCATCCCTGGCTCCTCCTCCGTGATGATGGCCACTAGATTGACTGGGATGCTGCCCGTAGCCTGCTTTCTAAGACACGGAAAGTTTCTTCCCTGCATTCAGACGGGGTAGCCAAAAGGAGTGGTCCTGCCCATCACACTACGCCACTGAGCGCCGCCCCACCCGTCCAAGGAGTAAGATCTGGGTGGGGAAGGTGGATACGAATCACTTCAACCTCTGTGTACCTGGTAGCAGCTGTGGGTATGTCTGAACTTGCAAAGAAAGGAGCCTCATTTTTCCAGCTCCAGAGCGATAGCTGGAGGCCTCCTAAATGCCCACTTCAGACGACGGGCAGCTGGAGCAGGCTGGGGAGAAAACAGCGCTGCGTGGGCTTCCCTGGGACCATATGGGCCACTCGGCCTGTTCTGTGGCCACCCCCGCCCTGCTTGTCATCCCCAATCATACTGGCTCTAATCCGTGTTTTAATTTACTCTGCTGGTGCAACACCCGCGCTGCCAGGGCGGTCCTTGGGGCCCCCTCATTCCTGCTGCTGATGACAAGGCGTATGCAAAAGGCACAATTATTCACCCACCAAGGTGACAGGGGAGGCCTCTGCCTGGGAATAGGTTTCCAGCTTCTAACATTTTCATGTCAGTCGCTGAAGCACTTTGCAGTTTGCAAACAATTCTATGGAGACCTTTTTTTTTTTTTTCCCTTTCTTTCTTTTCTTTTTTTTTTTTTCAAAACACCATTTTGATCCTAGCAAGTGATGGGACTTCAAGTGGTGGACGGCCAGCTTGCCACTGATGCTTCGGAAGGGTGGCCACGGACTCGTCCAATTCAGCTGGATTACTGGATTTTTTTTAATCAAATAAGAGTCCCCTCTCCCTCTTCTCTTCCTTTTCCTCCCACACCCCAATGCCAGCCTGCTTGGTCTCAAACAAAGGAAAATATGTCAAGCTCGGCCTATTAATTCGTACAGATTTGGCGTTGTTTATGTTCTCATGTGGACCACATTCCTGAGCACCAAAATAAAACAGCTCGAGTGTAGCTTTCAGCTTCCGAGCCCGTGATGTATTTCATTTGCTACGGTCCAGCCATGGTAACAATGCTTTTCATTTTCTCCTGGCCTAAGATGATTTTCTTTCTGTGAGGGCCATTTTGAGAGAGAGAGAGAGAGAGAGAAAGAGAGAAAAAAGGAGAGCAAAAAAGAGAGAGAGGAAGAGAGAGAGAAGAAAAGAAACCCACTTCTCTTTTCCTTTTCAGAGTATCATTTGCAATTTAAAGCTAACCTGGGGAGCGCGGAACAATGGTGCTGCCCATAAAAATGGTCCCGGCCGGGGCCTGCATGCCGAATGAGGGTGATGTCGAGCTATTTAGGTCTTTGTCCTGCCATAATATCTACTTAATGCAGTTCAATAGCAGTGGATTGTTAGCGGCATTAAGGATTCTATTAAGTTCTTCCCAAAGCCCTGCTATTCTCCTCCAGCTGTTGAGAGCCTGAAGCTTTCAGCTGAGGCTGGGACAGAACCTTCCGGAAGGCGCCTCTGCAAAATGGGCCTTTCTGCAGTTTCAGAAAGACCACGCTGGGTTTCCGACCAGAGCCCAAGCTCAGAAACCATCTGCCTATGGCTAAGCAGAGCTGTTTTCAAGTCCCTCCAGGCCCCAGTTCTGAATTTGGGGGCCCCCTGGCACATTCTATCAAATCTATAAAATGCTTCTACGTCTTACAGTGAAGATAATGTTTTTCACTCTAAGAATCTTTGAAAACATTTTTAGAATATTTTAATTATTTTTTCAGCTTTGCTTTCCTGAGAATAAGTGGCCTGCTTTGTTCTGACTTATTTTGACTTTTTTTAATTTTTAATTTTTTGGCCATGGCACATGGGATCTTAGTTTCCTGACCGGGGATTGAACCCACACCCGCTGCGTAGAAGCACAACATCTTAACCACTAGACCACCAGAGAAGTCCCATATTTTTGGTCGTTTAGATACAGTCGAACAAGAGCTCAATTTCATACACATTGGCATGATCCAACCTCTTCGGAAATCTAATTAAACACTATAAGTTTGATCTTGCAGTTTTTCTTTTTATATTTGTAAGCCAAGACTCTCACTTCATTTTTAGATAGGAAGCATAGTGGGCCATTGGGCCAGTGAACGGAATGACTTCTACATGCAAAAAGTTTGGCACAGACAGACTCAACATTGTTCTAAGCCTGAGCTGCATCAGTGATGAGCCCTAGGGCTGTTCAGTCTTGACTTGATGGTCCAAGCCTACCTCTTAGGATTTGGCAAAGCCAAACCAAATATTTTCATTCTGTTTGGTGGCTGGGTTCTCCTTTTCAGGGCTTAGAGCTATACCTGGCACACAGGGGTGCCCTCTGCTTTCCACCCAAGGATCACTTATTAACGAGTCCTTGAGAGGCCCACCAGAGATCTCTGAATGCCAATTTCTTCTTGGGGCCACCCTGGCCTACAGACAGTCCAGGAGTGGGAGGAGAGCCCTTCTTGCCTGTTACGACGGGAGGGATGACAAGCATATGAGTCCTGGATGGTGGAACATCCACTGTACGCTGGCCATTCCATCCAGACTTGACAGAGAGAGGGAGGCGGGGGCAGCTGGAGGACCAGCCGGAGGAGAGGGGGCCGCCCCAGGATTTCACACAGTTGGCTGGAAGAGGCGGCGCTAAGCTGCCTTTTCAACCACAGTAAACCCTGTCCATCTGGCCACCCTAAAACTCTGTTAGCTTGTCCCCCTCACCCAGGGCTGATTAGACCTCCTGAAGCAGAAGTAACGCCATCAATGGTGTAAACCCCGGCCACTTGAGGGTATTACATTTCATTTCATGCTTGACTTAATCAAAACTGGGGAAATGAAATGTACACCTTTTTGATGTTCTTTTCCCTGCTGTTTAAAGAGAAGAATCTTAACCCATTTGATCTTCACATGCACCCAGTAAATGTCCAAATATGGCACATGAGATCTTAGTTTCCTGACCGGGGATTGAACCCACACCCGCTGCGTAGAAGCACAACATCTTAACCACTAGACCACCAGAGAAGTCCCATATTTTTGGTCGTTTAGATACAGTCGAACAAGAGCTCAATTTCATACACATTGGCATGATCCAACCTCTTCGGAAATCTAATTAAACACTATAAGTTTGATCTTGCAGTTTTTCTTTTTATATTTGTAAGCCAAGACTCTCACTTCATTTTTAGATAGGAAGCATAGTGGGCCATTGGGCCAGTGAACGGAATGACTTCTACATGCAAAAAGTTTGGCACAGACAGACTCAACATTGTTCTAAGCCTGAGCTGCATCAGTGATGAGCCCTAGGGCTGTTCAGTCTTGACTTGATGGTCCAAGCCTACCTCTTAGGATTTGGCAAAGCCAAACCAAATATTTTCATTCTGTTTGGTGGCTGGGTTCTCCTTTTCAGGGCTTAGAGCTATACCTGGCACACAGGGGTGCCCTCTGCTTTCCACCCAAGGATCACTTATTAACGAGTCCTTGAGAGGCCCACCAGAGATCTCTGAATGCCAATTTCTTCTTGGGGCCACCCTGGCCTACAGACAGTCCAGGAGTGGGAGGAGAGCCCTTCTTGCCTGTTACGACGGGAGGGATGACAAGCATATGAGTCCTGGATGGTGGAACATCCACTGTACGCTGGCCATTCCATCCAGACTTGACAGAGAGAGGGAGGCGGGGGCAGCTGGAGGACCAGCCGGAGGAGAGGGGGCCGCCCCAGGATTTCACACAGTTGGCTGGAAGAGGCGAGCGCTAAGCTGCCTTTTCAACCACAGTAAACCCTGTCCATCTGGCCACCCTAAAACTCTGTTAGCTTGTCCCCCTCACCCAGGGCTGATTAGACCTCCTGAAGCAGAAGTAACGCCATCAATGGTGTAAACCCCGGCCACTTGAGGGTATTACATTTCATTTCATGCTTGACTTAATCAAAACTGGGGAAATGAAATGTACACCTTTTTGATGTTCTTTTCCCTGCTGTTTAAAGAGAAGAATCTTAACCCATTTGATCTTCACATGCACCCAGTAAATGACCAAATATGGCAAGCTGTCAGAAGCAGAAGGCGGCCAGTTGCCAGGCGGTGTTGGGTCACTGAGAAAGCACTTAATGCGGGCTAACTTAAGTGGGGAGCCCAGGGACCTTATAGCAAATGCAGCATTTCCCCCAGCCCGGCTACAGTTAGGAACTTTGGGAAGGAAAAGACGGGTTGGGGAAAGGAGCACGTCCTTTGATTTCAGAAGGAAGGAGCGTGGGCTGACATTTGCTTTTCCCGGGCCTTCAGAATTTCTCTCCACATCTCTGGAAACAGTCCTGGAAGCCTTTCTCACCCTCTCCCCAGTACTGGTTTCGGAAACTCTGTCTGTGTATGTCTTTAGGCACGTTATTTAACCTCTCTAGGGGCTTCAGTGAACTCATCTGTAAAATGGGGATGATTATAGTTTTGATCTCATTGGTGGTTTTATGGGGATCAAATGTTGCAATGTATAGAGAGTGCTTGGCAGCCTGTCTGGGACACTGGGAGTTCTCAATAACTACCAACTGTGGGTATTATTACTATAGTTATTATTGACTGCTGTAGACTCAGGTGTGCTCCCCTCTCTTAACTTTATTTGTTGAAACCCACCCCTCAATGTGATTGTATTTTGATAAGGGCGTTTAGGAGGCATTTAAGGTTAAATGAGATGGTAGGTGTGGTAATCACTCAGTCACGTCAGACTCTTTGTGTTGAACTCTGTGACCCCTTGGATTACAGCCTGCCAGGCTCTCCTGTCCCTGGAATTCTCCACGCAAGCATCCTGGAGTGGGCTGCCATTTCCTCCTCCAGGGGATCGCCCCCACCCAGGGATCAAAACCTGGTCTCCTGTACTGCAGGCATATTCTAAATGTGATGATAAGGGAACCAATCTCTCTTTATCCACTTGGACACCCTGAGAAAAAGCCACACAAGGGTGCAGCAAGATGGCAGCCATCTGTAAGCCGGAAAGAGAGTTCCCACCAAAAATTCAACCGATTGACACCTTGATCTTGGACTTCCCAGTCTCCAGGACTATAAGAAAATAAATTTCTGTTGTTTAAGCTGTCCCATCTGAGGTATACATTTTTACAGCAGCCCTACTGACTAATGTATCAACCCATTAGAGTTCTCTATTCTTATATATATACGTCTCCTCAGTGAGACTCTTTAATTCTTTGGAGGTGGATCCCATGACTAACGATCTGGGGCTCCTATGGCTGGTATTTGGATGTCAAGAAATAACTGCTGAATACACAAACAGGGGAACACGTTCGTGTGACAAGAGAGCCACAGTTAGGAACTTTGGGAAGGAAAAGACGGGTTGGGGAAAGGAGCACGTCCTTTGATTTCAGAAGGAAGGAGCGTGGGCTGACATTTGCTTTTCCCGGGCCTTCAGAATTTCTCTCCACATCTCTGGAAACAGTCCTGGAAGCCTTTCTCACCCTCTCCCCAGTACTGGTTTCGGAAACTCTGTCTGTGTATGTCTTTAGGCACGTTATTTAACCTCTCTAGGGGCTTCAGTGAACTCATCTGTAAAATGGGGATGATTATAGTTTTGATCTCATTGGTGGTTTTATGGGGATCAAATGTTGCAATGTATAGAGAGTGCTTGGCAGCCTGTCTGGGACACTGGGAGTTCTCAATAACTACCAACTGTGGGTATTATTACTATAGTTATTATTGACTGCTGTAGACTCAGGTGTGCTCCCCTCTCTTAACTTTATTTGTTGAAACCCACCCCTCAATGTGATTGTATTTTGATAAGGGCGTTTAGGAGGCATTTAAGGTTAAATGAGATGGTAGGTGTGGTAATCACTCAGTCACGTCAGACTCTTTGTGTTGAACTCTGTGACCCCTTGGATTACAGCCTGCCAGGCTCTCCTGTCCCTGGAATTCTCCACGCAAGCATCCTGGAGTGGGCTGCCATTTCCTCCTCCAGGGGATCGCCCCCACCCAGGGATCAAAACCTGGTCTCCTGTACTGCAGGCATATTCTAAATGTGATGATAAGGGAACCAATCTCTCTTTATCCACTTGGACACCCTGAGAAAAAGCCACACAAGGGTGCAGCAAGATGGCAGCCATCTGTAAGCCGGAAAGAGAGTTCCCACCAAAAATTCAACCGATTGACACCTTGATCTTGGACTTCCCAGTCTCCAGGACTATAAGAAAATAAATTTCTGTTGTTTAAGCTGTCCCATCTGAGGTATACATTTTTACAGCAGCCCTACTGACTAATGTATCAACCCATTAGAGTTCTCTATTCTTATATATATGTACGTCTCCTCAGTGAGACTCTTTAATTCTTTGGAGGTGGATCCCATGACTAATCCGGCTTTTATACTGGGCACGTCTCACTATGGCTGGTATTTAGGGGATGATCAAGAAATAACTGCTGAATACACAAACAGGGGAACACACGTTCGTGTGACAAGAGAGCCAGGGGCCTCTTCTTGTCCCACTTTGGCCACGTCTCCGCTCTGTGACCTAGGACAGATCATTCACCCTCTCTGTGCCGCAGTCTCTCCATTGGGTGGGGCTGGATGCTTTCTAGGGTCCCAGAGACTCTGAGCTTCTGCCTTTAATCAAAGCCTAAGGTGGGACAAGCAGGGCGACAGAGTTGGTGGAGCCTAGAGTGAAGCTGCTGCCTTCTTCCAGGCATCAGAAAAGCGCTTGGAGATGACTCACAGAAAGATGCCAAGATGTCTCATGAGGCAGCTTGCTGGAGGTCCGGAAGACACAGGCTCAGGACTACAGAAACACAGGTCTTACTTAGGGGGGAGCTTGTACTTCTGATGACTGTCTGCGCTGTGGGGCTGCGGGAGGAGGGCGTGCGTTTCCTGTCCAGAGCTCAGGAATATGGGTCAGAGTGCAAGCCTTCTGGAGTCCGACGTGCAGAGTAGGCTAATATGGACATTACTGTCCATCTAGCTGGGCGATTTTCAGCAGTCATGCCTGTGGGAACACCAGGGGAGATGCTTGTCAAACCTCTTTGCCCCAGCTGTAAGCCTTGCCTTCTTAACTGGCTCAGTAAAGGGGTGTTCCAGCTTGGGGATTTCTGCCAGGCTTCCCCATAGAGCCAGGAATGCTTCCTGGATTCGCCGCTTTTGTCTGTCACTACCTCACTTGTGACCTTGGACCAGTCATAGGGACTCTCTGAGCCGGGACTCTCTGAGCCTGAGAGTTACCCTATCTGAAAGGCGCATGATGAACATTTACCTCTTATAGCGCTGGTTTGCCTGAGGGCTGCTTTTGTGTAAGAACCCACCGTTCGGGCTTCCCTGGTGGTCCAGTGGGTAAGGACACCGGCTTGCAGGGCAAGGGGTGCCGGTTCGATTCCCGGCCTGGGAAGATCCCACGTGCTGTGGAGTTGGACAGCACATGGGCTGGACCCATGTGTCCAATTACCGAGCCGGAGCTCTGGGGCGCATGCGCCCAGAGCAGGTGCTCTGCAGCAAGAGAGGCCACTGTGATGGGAGGCTCATGTGGGCCAAGGAACAAAGATGGATGAAAAAACAGATAAATGAAAGACCAATAGAAGTAGCCCACCCACCTCTCCCTCCCCAACCTGCTTCCCCCTCACACACACAAAAAAAGAACCCACCTTTCGAGCCCTGAGCTAAGCCTAAGCCCTTAAAAGGGCAGAAATCTGGAAAACAACCTAAGTGCACAGAGACATATCTGTGCAATGGACCACTTTACATCCATCACACGAAGGTGCCTCTGATGCAACGTTGGGTTAAAATAAGAACTCCAATACCAGTATACAGAATATAATGCTGTTTTTGTAAAATGTGTGCGTAGTGTCCGTGTGTATTCATGTCACATCATATGTATTTGTTAGATATCTATAAAAGCAGGAAAGTGGGCCCAGTTCTCTTCTGGATTCTTTACTGACAGCTTCCCAAGTAGCTCAGCCAGTAAAGGATCTGCCTGCAATGCAGGAGACCTGGGTTCGATCCTTGGGTCGGGAAGATCTCTTGGAGAAGGGAATGGCAGCCTACTTCAGTATCCTTGCCTGGAGAATGCCCTGCACTGAGGAGCCTGAAGGGCTACAGTCCATAGGTCGCAAAGAGTTGAACATGACTGAGTGACTAAACCACCACAGCTTCAAAAAGTGGACAATTAACTTGATTTTTGCCTCCACTTTCTTATCTGTCAGATGGGGAGGATGTGGACACCTGCCAACCTCCTCTGGTTGTTTTAAAGATTAAATGAGTCAGTACTGAGTAAGGGTCTCCACACAGGCCCCTAATAAACATCAAGTAAAATGTGAGTTGTTAGTTATGGAGAAGCACTTTTTTTAAAGTCACACAAGTTAATACCCAGATGATAATCATGGTCATCAATCATTTCTGTATTATGTAAATGCTAGGCAAATGATCTTTTTTGTTGTTGTTAGGAAGAAAAACAACACAGAATGGGACAGGGCTCGCATCCTTTTAGCATGGAAATATGTCCAAAAGCAAAGGGGTAAGAGAAAACATGAGCTTTCTAACAGGTCGTATGGAGGGAACTCCTATGATCAATAGTAATGAAATGTCGGTACAGACAGCGAGGCAACTCTGAAAGCCAATAGGCCACCCTTCTCCTGGGGATCACTTCAGGAGCAGCAGTGAGACTGAGACTGGAGGGAGGTAGGCAATGCAGCCAGAGCACAGAATCCACCCAGCGTCTGCTGAGCCACACTGTCTCACCCCAGTGCCAGGCCTGCCCAGCAGGGTGAGAGTCGATGAACTTCACAGCCTATACTCTTACACTTCTGTATCTGGGTTTTTTGTTTTTGTTTTTGTTTTTGTTTTGAGAGGGGGGCATTTTTTACTGGTTTTCTATTTATTTATTTTCATCCCTCTTTATTCTTTGACCTGTATGGGCCTCCCCTTGCTGGCCTCCCTCGTTGCAGAGCACCAGCTCTGGGCACATGCGCTCCAGAGCGCTAGACACAGTGGTCCAGCCGCTCCACAGTATATGGGATCCTCCCGTGCCAGGCATTGAACTGGCGCCCCTTGCACAGCAAGGCGGACTCTTTACCCACTGGACCACCAGGGAAGCCCACTTCTGTATTGTTTTAGTTATTTTGGTGATTATTCTTTCTTTCTGTGTTGGATATCATTCTTAATAGTAATAAGGAAGGGTTTAAACAGTACAGTATGCTTTGACAGTTACTCTTTCTTTCTGTTTCCATTTGATGTCATGCTTATTTTATTGCTGTTAGGGAAATGTGTGCTTCTTTAACAGGGTGGGATATCCTTAAAGATGTAAAGCAGGCATAGTCATCATAGTTACTGCAGTCATTTATTCATGTGGATCTCTGGTACCGAATGGCTTGCCCCATCTCTGCCTGGCCCATAGGGCCCTGTGTACCCTATGAAATAATACCTGCGCTGAGCCTGTTTGGAGCTCTCGCTGGGTGCTGGGTCTGGGGTTGTCCCAGGGGTTAGCTCAGGTCGTTCTGCTACTTGTTTTCCCTGTGGGCTTCCCGGGTGGCTCAGACAGTAAAAGATAAAGGAGACCTGCAATGCAATGCAGGAGACCCTGGTTTGATCCCTAGGTTGGGAAGATCTCCTGATGAAGGGAAGGACCACCGACTCCAGTATTCTTGCCTAGAGAATCCCATGGAATGAGGAGCCTGGCAGTCTATGGGACTGCCAAGGGTCGGACACGACTGAGCAACTTTCAGTTTTACTGACCTTGGTTAAGTAAATATCCCCATTGTAATTTTTAAAAATTATTTTTTTATTTGGCTGTGCTGGGCGGCATGTGGGATCTTAGTTACCCAACCAGGGACTGAACCCACACCCCCTGCTTTGGCAGTGCAGGCTGTCAGGGAAGTCTATCCCCATTTTTCAGCAAGGAAATATGAAGTTCAGAGACCTCAAGAGACTAGCTCGGGGTTGCACAGCTAGTAAGAGGGAAAGGTGGGAGTTAAATCCTTGGAGTTGGTTTCTGGAATCTGCACTTTCAACAGACACCCAACGTGGCCCTGCTCAACCCAGATATATTCATATAATTACATCCTCAATTCTTCTGCTTTAGGGATCCTCTAGCTCTTTTTTTTTTTTTTATTCCCCAGTGGAGCTGTGTACAACCAAATATCCCACCAAGAAAATCCCAGTGTCTGCCCCGTTCCTGGGCTACACCAGTTTTTTCTTTTTTTTCCCTCCCTTTTGTTAAGAGGCCTCATTTCTGACTTGATGAAAACATTTGTAATAGATAATCAAATGCTGATATGTTGCAAGGGACAATGCCTTATTTGTTAAATATAAATGAACATGAACACGGGTCCTCAGTGCCAGAAAGGCAAGGGGTTTGAAGGCCTTTTCAGCGACACAGGCTGAGCCGGGCAAAGAAAGCCAGGCGCCTGTAAAGGGTCTCGCTGAGGATGGTGATCGTCCGACAGCTCTTGTGTGACAAGATACATAGTTTCTTTTCAGCAACAGGCAGATTATCGGTTACTATAGTTTCCCTAATGCTCAAATACAGCTCAGGCCTAAGCTGAACAGAATAGGTTAAAAGGTGCCGAAGTTTGGCCGGGGAAACCACTGTTGAGAATCAGACACCAAACAAAGCAAAAAGCACATCTCCTTGGTCTTTGATGTCTTTTCTGAGGGATGCAGAGTGAGAAAAAAAATACAACCGGTGCTCAGGCCAGGGGCTGGCTGGGGCCCCGTGACAATAGCTGGCCGATGGGGAGTTCAGTACAATGGCCAGACAATGTCCCCAATCCCAGGAGTCCCCGGGTGTGCTGTTTCTTCACAAACACCCTGCTGGAAACAGCATTTCAGCCCCCCAGTTTCTTAGAAAGTTCTTGCCTGCCTCCCCAGTCCAGCTAAACCTCCTCCCTTCCAAACCCTATCTTTTTACAAGACTCCTCCTTAGAGAGCCGGCTTTCTCACTAACAGACCACCAGCCCCCAGCCCAGCCCCCTGCCACCCAGTCACCCAGAGCATCATTTTTTCCCTCCTGCTTTAAATTTTTTTAGATCTGCATACACATCCTTTCTCCACCTCTGAAAACAAGGAAGCGCTCTCCCTTGCAATCATTCATCTTCGCTCTAAAATATTGCCTTGTGTCTCCCTTGGAAGTGACAGTGTGACTTTTTTTCATAAACGGGATTAAATTAACCACTATTTATGCCCATAACATGGGTTCCTCCTCTTCTGGCGGGATCTGTTTATTTCATTTTGCTTTTTATTTAAATTTAGGGAGCAAGATAAATGTGCGTTCGCCTTTGGAGAGCTCCATCCATCACCGGTGGTCGGCGGCCTCTGGGAAAATGCGCGAGTGAGGAGATTGTGGGCAAGGGCGCGAGACAGCCAGCCGGCAAGCTGCAGGCTCCCGCATGGAGTCCTGAATGTCTTTTTGGTGGTTGTTGCAGTATTGTGCTTCTCGTTGTCATTAGTTCTTTATAATGTTTCATGAAAAATATCTAATTGTAACAACTGTATTCCGAGAGAGAACATATTCCTTGAATTGAAGCGCTCACAATGGCCATAGGATAACTGTCCTTGAATTTGAGCCCTTTGTGGGCTGTCAATAGGCTTACAATGTGCTGAATTAGCAGGCATTTTAATGGGCAGATGCAATAGTAGCCATTCTTCAGCCTCAAATCTTCTTATGCAAATACCCCATGAATTCAGTTCAAAGCGCTGCCTTCAAAATGAGCTGATCCCCCCTCTCAGAAGGGACCCCGGGAGAAAGTGACATGAGAAAAGTTGAGACACTTGTTTTTATAACTGGACATGATCTTGTTATCATAATCTGATACTGGTCACTTGCATGGCCGGCTTGTAGGATTTTAAACCCTTAACAGAGAGAGATAATCTTGGCCTTTGTAGGAGTGTGGACAGAATCCCGGCGTGCAGGAAAGCCGGCAGTGAGAAGCGCAGTTCTTGTTTTCTCAAACAAAACTTTTCATGATAAAAGCTTTTATCCTGGGATAATCACATGGCTGGATTTCAGTGGTGTCGTTAAGGTTGGCCAAGGGCGGTAAAGGCCAAGTTTTGAAAAATGAAAATAACCTATTCTTGAGATTCACCCACCATCAGATGAAATCAGTTCTCAGAGTACCTTTAACAGCCGTTAGAGAGTTTTCAAAGATCCTAAAGAAAACCGAGTTCTGGTCACCTCTGCCTAGCCCTAGGCAAGATATAGAAGGAGTGCTAACATTTCTGCAGCATCCAAAATGGTCAGGCGTTTTTATTCTGTTCTTGGTCTTTTACACACGCGTCCACTTGTTTAATTTTCACATCAACTTGTTTAAATGATGCACATTGGCTTGTTTAATTTTCACAAATATCCTAAGAAGTAGCTACCATTTTTAGCCCCATTTTATGGATGAGAAAAAAATGAGGGAACAGGTTGAGTTCCTCATCCAGGCACAGAGAGGTTATTAAGCCCTCATTTTAAGGGCAAAAAAAAGAAATGCACTGCAGGCCGATCAACTAATTCTAGTGGGAAATGGTAATTTCCCATGAAGACAATTTTCTCTCCAGATAATCTGCTTCCCCTCCCCCACTCTGTACCCCCCACCACCCCTCCCCACCCCACCCCGCCACACCATGAGTTGGGTGACCTAACTCCCTGGTGTAACCAAGTGTAAGGGTATTTGGTCAGTTGGCCCTAAGAAAGTGTTCTTTGACAGAGTTATATGATAGATTTGTATTTATCCAATATTTTAAAGGAGAACGTAAATTGATAGTTATGTTCCTTTATATCATATACTCTAATTGCATCTAGAACCCAATCCCAAGGCCACATTGAAGGTCAATACACTTGAGATGGTGCATTACAACCTGAAAGTAAGTAACGTTGGTTAACAGGAAGTGACAGGAACAGCAGGCATTTGACGTATTGTTGGGGGTGCCATTTGTTTACTGGTCACTTGCATGGCCGGCTTGTAGGATTTTAAACCCTTAACAGAGAGAGATAATCTTGGCCTTTGTAGGAGTGTGGACAGAATCCCGGCGTGCAGGAAAGCCGGCAGTGAGAAGCGCAGTTCTTGTTTTCTCAAACAAAACTTTTCATGATAAAAGCTTTTATCCTGGGATAATCACATGGCTGGATTTCAGTGGTGTCGTTAAGGTTGGCCAAGGGCGGTAAAGGCCAAGTTTTGAAAAATGAAAATAACCTATTCTTGAGATTCACCCACCATCAGATGAAATCAGTTCTCAGAGTACCTTTAACAGCCGTTAGAGAGTTTTCAAAGATCCTAAAGAAAACCGAGTTCTGGTCACCTCTGCCTAGCCCTAGGCAAGATATAGAAGGAGTGCTAACATTTCTGCAGCATCCAAAATGGTCAGGCGTTTTTATTCTGTTCTTGGTCTTTTACACACGCGTCCACTTGTTTAATTTTCACATCAACTTGTTTAAATGATGCACATTGGCTTGTTTAATTTTCACAAATATCCTAAGAAGTAGCTACCATTTTTAGCCCCATTTTATGGATGAGAAAAAAATGAGGGAACAGGTTGAGTTCCTCATCCAGGCACAGAGAGGTTATTAAGCCCTCATTTTAAGGGCAAAAAAAAGAAATGCACTGCAGGCCGATCAACTAATTCTAGTGGGAAATGGTAATTTCCCATGAAGACAATTTTCTCTCCAGATAATCTGCTTCCCCTCCCCCACTCTGTACCCCCCACCACCCCTCCCCACCCCACCCCGCCACACCATGAGTTGGGTGACCTAACTCCCTGGTGTAACCAAGTGTAAGGGTATTTGGTCAGTTGGCCCTAAGAAAGTGTTCTTTGACAGAGTTATATGATAGATTTGTATTTATCCAATATTTTAAAGGAGAACGTAAATTGATAGTTATGTTCCTTTATATCATATACTCTAATTGCATCTAGAACCCAATCCCAAGGCCACATTGAAGTTCAATACACTTGAGATGGTGCATTACAACCTGAAAGTAAGTAACGTTGGTTAACAGGAAGTGACAGGAACAGCAGGCATTTTCTGACTATTTGTGCATGATATACACGTTTATTTACTCTCAACTCATTTATTCCTTATGGGCACACTGGGCAGAAAAGAGATTCATGATTTCCATTTAACAGCTGAGAAAACTGAGGCCCAGAGAGGTTCCGCCATTTGTTTGAGGCCAAGAAACTGAGATTTGAACCCAGGAATTCTGAGAAGTCTGGCTCCACCCTTAATCCCTCTACTCCACATCACCCCAGAGGATCCAGCCACCCTGGAGGTCCAGTGGCGGCTTTTCCCTTGATCGACATTGCCACTCCCACCCGTTTATCAGAATTCTCCTTTCCCTTACTAAACATCAGGTTTCATCAGATTTCTTTCACCTTTGCTCCCCACCTCTCTCTGTAAGGGTTTTTGGTTCATTACGTCATTGTGTGGCCTCCCCACATTTGTGTGTGTGTATGTGTGTGTGGTGTGACGGACGGTTGTGGTAGGGAGGAGGCAGAAAAAAACAGAATGATTGACCATTAGGGGGACTGGAGTAACCAGAGGCAAGGAACTGGCTCAGGGTCTTGGATTGGGTCAACGCCTCCAAGATACCCTCAGGCAAGAGGTACCCCCATTCTAGACTTAGAACCCTAAAGGCTGGTCACCCTAAAGAATTAAATAACATAAGGATGAAACCTACCTATGTCTTCTGAGATAATCTCGGGATAATTAGAGCAGTGATAACAATAAAAGGTCATAGGAATAGGCTTAATTAGATGCTTCACCATGCCCCAGGCACTGTGCATATATGTGAATAATCCACTGACCCTATCTATGACAATGCAAAGGAAGAAAAACACCACAAATACGGAATCAACTAAGCGATTGTTGAGAATGTAGATAGGGTAAATTCATGATAAGTGGGGTTAGTCTGCTCAGGTGTAAATTCAATTGATTTTGGCCCTAAGAAAGTGTTCTTTGACAGAGTTATATGATAGATTTGTATTTATCCAATATTTTAAAGGAGAACGTAAATTGATAGTTATGTTCCTTTATATCATATACTCTAATTGCATCTAGAACCCAATCCCAAGGCCACATTGAAGGTCAATACACTTGAGATGGTGCATTACAACCTGAAAGTAAGTAACGTTGGTTAACAGGAAGTGACAGGAACAGCAGGCATTTTCTGACTATTTGTGCATGATATACACGTTTATTTACTCTCAACTCATTTATTCCTTATGGGCACACTGGGCAGAAAAGAGATTCATGATTTCCATTTAACAGCTGAGAAAACTGAGGCCCAGAGAGGTTCCGCCATTTGTTTGAGGCCAAGAAACTGAGATTTGAACCCAGGAATTCTGAGAAGTCTGGCTCCACCCTTAATCCCTCTACTCCACATCACCCCAGAGGATCCAGCCACCCTGGAGGTCCAGTGGCGGCTTTTCCCTTGATCGACATTGCCACTCCCACCCGTTTATCAGAATTCTCCTTTCCCTTACTAAACATCAGGTTTCATCAGATTTCTTTCACCTTTGCTCCCCACCTCTCTCTGTAAGGGTTTTTGGTTCATTACGTCATTGTGTGGCCTCCCCACATTTGTGTGTGTGTATGTGTGTGTGGTGTGACGGACGGTTGTGGTAGGGAGGAGGCAGAAAAACAGAATGATTGACCATTAGGGGGACTGGAGTAACCAGAGGCAAGGAACTGGCTCAGGGTCTTGGATTGGGTCAACGCCTCCAAGATACCCTCAGGCAAGAGGTACCCCCATTCTAGACTTAGAACCCTAAAGGCTGGTCACCCTAAAGAATTAAATAACATAAGGATGAAACCTACCTATGTCTTCTGAGATAATCTCGGGATAATTAGAGCAGTGATAACAATAAAAGGTCATAGGAATAGGCTTAATTAGATGCTTCACCATGCCCCAGGCACTGTGCATATATGTGAATAATCCACTGACCCTATCTATGACAATGCAAAGGAAGAAAAACACCACAAATACGGAATCAACTAAGCGATTGTTGAGAATGTAGGATAGGGGTAAATTCATGATAAGTGGGGTTAGTCTGCTCAGGTGGTATAGTAAATATCAGAGACTGGGTGGCTTAAGCAACAGATTTATTTTCTCATAGTTCTGGAGGGTGGACATCCCAGATCCATGGGTCATCTGGGTCGGTTTCTGATGAGGCATCTCTTCCTGGCTTGCAGATAGCCACCTGCTCACTGTGTTCCTCACATGACCTTTCCGCTGTATGTTCACAGACAAAGAGCGAGAGATGGAGAGAGCTTTCTAGAGTCTCTTCTTCTTGTAAGGACCCCAGTCGGATTAGAGCCCGACCTTTACAACCTCTTTAAACCTTAATTACCCTCCGAATATCTCTCTCTCCAAATACAGTCACAGGAGACGTTTGGGGGGCGGGGGGGGGGGGTGACATCATTTAGTCCATAACAAATAGGGATTCTGGGAACACTTATTGGTACAGCAGCATCTGAAAGCTAAACGCATGTTTCTTTCCAGTTTAAGTATATGTGCTGCCGAAGTTAAGCAGTAAATGAATGATTCTAACAAAAAGGCAGACTGATTTTGTTCGGGCTGTACTATGTGTTAAAAATGGAGAGAGAAAGCACATCAACACCCACATTGTCAACTTCGTTTGAAAAAATGAAAAGCTTGGGCAACTCAGGACCTGCGTGCAACCTTTCCTAAACAACAAGAGCTGGCGGGTCGGTGCTTTGTCTGGGCAGCGAGGTCACTTTTCCAAAGTCCCCACCACTCCCTGTTCTACAGCCCACAATTCCTCCTTCAAACCTTGACGAAAGTTTTTAAAAATTTTTAGATTTTCCTGGCTCAGGGTCTTGGATTGGGTCAACGCCTCCAAGATACCCTCAGGCAAGAGGTACCCCCATTCTAGACTTAGAACCCTAAAGGCTGGTCACCCTAAAGAATTAAATAACATAAGGATGAAACCTACCTATGTCTTCTGAGATAATCTCGGGATAATTAGAGCAGTGATAACAATAAAAGGTCATAGGAATAGGCTTAATTAGATGCTTCACCATGCCCCAGGCACTGTGCATATATGTGAATAATCCACTGACCCTATCTATGACAATGCAAAGGAAGAAAAACACCACAAATACGGAATCAACTAAGCGATTGTTGAGAATGTAGGATAGGGGTAAATTCATGATAAGTGGGGTTAGTCTGCTCAGGTGGTATAGTAAATATCAGAGACTGGGTGGCTTAAGCAACAGATTTATTTTCTCATAGTTCTGGAGGGTGGACATCCCAGATCCATGGGTCATCTGGGTCGGTTTCTGATGAGGCATCTCTTCCTGGCTTGCAGATAGCCACCTGCTCACTGTGTTCCTCACATGACCTTTCCGCTGTATGTTCACAGACAAAGAGCGAGAGATGGAGGGGCTTTCTAGAGTCTCTTCTTCTTGTAAGGACCCCAGTCGGATTAGAGCCCGACCTTTACAACCTCTTTAAACCTTAATTACCCTCCGAATATCTCTCTCTCCAAATACAGTCACAGGAGACGTTTGGGGGGCGGGGGGGGGGGTGACATCATTTAGTCCATAACAAATAGGGATTCTGGGAACACTTATTGGTACAGCAGCATCTGAAAGCTAAACGCATGTTTCTTTCCAGTTTAAGTATATGTGCTGCCGAAGTTAAGCAGTAAATGAATGATTCTAACAAAAAGGCAGACTGATTTTGTTCGGGCTGTACTATGTGTTAAAAATGGAGAGAGAAAGCACATCAACACCCACATTGTCAACTTCGTTTGAAAAAATGAAAAGCTTGGGCAACTCAGGACCTGCGTGCAACCTTTCCTAAACAACAAGAGCTGGCGGGTCGGTGCTTTGTCTGGGCAGCGAGGTCACTTTTCCAAAGTCCCCACCACTCCCTGTTCTACAGCCCACAATTCCTCCTTCAAACCTTGACGAATCAGATGCTTCTCTGAATTAAGACATTTTTAGATTTTAAGGACATCCTACAGAAGATCCCCTGGAGGAAGGCATGGCAACCCGCTCCAGTCTTCTTGCCTAGAGAATCCCGTGGACAGAGGAGCCTGGCGGACTACAGTCCACGGGGTCGCATAGGGTCGCACACCACTGCAACAACTGAGCACACACACACACACTCTATTACCTTAGACCCCCAATGTGATCTGGGGAAGCACCCCCAGAAAGTAGCGTGACCAGACAAGTCATGTGGACTCATGACATATAGAACAACTCTACTTACCATTTCATCAAGGGGCCAAAAGGAGAAAGAAAAAAAAAAGATCCTGACTATTCCTTTATTGTTTTTTCTATCAATGCAAATCATGTTACTTTACCATGTAAACAAACCACTTAAAATCATTATTCTGGTTACATCCATCCCAGTTATGAACAAAACAAAGATTCCTGCCCATCGGGAGCTTTAGATTATCAGAGGGACTGTGGGCCTGGTCACCTGAGTCCATGCAGCAGCGCCTGTAAGTGCATCAGGTGAGAGATCCCGCAGGCAACAGGTCTACTATTCATGCCCTTTTAAGAGGGGAAACTGAGTTATGTCTAGAGGAAGGATATATCTTGGTCTTTTGTCCTGATCTGGACACTTTCAAATGATTAAATGGGCTTCCCTGGTGGCTCAGACAGTGAAGTATCTGCCTGCAATGAAGGACACCCAGGTTTGATCTCTGGATTGGGAAGATCCCCTGGAGGAGGGAATTCCAAGACAACTGAGTAATTAACACACAATCACTTTTTGGCTTCCCGGGTGGTGCTAGTGGTGTAGAACCTGCCGGCCAATTCAGAAGACCTAAGAGATGCAAGTTCGATGCCTAAGTTGGGAAGATCCCCTGGAGGAGGTCATGGCCACCCACTCCCTTATTCTTGCCTAGGGCATTCCATGGACAGAGGAGCCTGACGGGCCGCAGTCCATAGAGTCACAAGGAGTCAGACACGACTGAAGTAACCTAGCATGTGTGCCGTCACATTTTAGGTGCCAGTCAAATGGTGCTAGTTTACGTCTTCAACTTGAACACACTGGAACATTCCTACTAAGAAAGATGGCTTATGTCGTTTCTTCGTTCGTTGGTTTGGTTTTCTTCCTTGACCGTCGTGTCAGAAGGATTTGAGACGGTGACTCTGGTTTTGATTGCCATCTCTCTCTAAGTACATGCTGTGTTTCAGACTTTGCCCAGAGTTTTTCCTGGAGGGTAATTGGAAACTGTGGTTAACGTAGCATGGCTTTTCAAATTGAGTTGAAAAGTTCATCAAAATGTCATTAATCTGCTTTACATAGCCTTTCTTGATTAAGTCAAACTTGTGTCTGCCCGATTATTTATGAAGCAGAGCTCTGGATGGGGCTTTTTTGGCATCTGTGGCCTGACATTAGGTCAGAGGAGGCGATGAGTGCTTGACATGGGGGATCTCCGAGTCCCACTCAAATGTCATCACTGCCCACTCCCAGGCAAAGGAGACTGAATAGTCCACACAGATCATTTCTAGCCTATTGACAATGTTTGATAGTGAAGTTCAGCTGAACACTTACCCTATGTAAAGCATGATGGGAAACACCAAAAAAGTAGTCTCTAGTCTTCTTGGAGTGACTGTTTGAAAGAAGCCTTTGCCTGTTTCGAATGGGCACTAACTCGCATTTGATGCCCTTTTAAGAGGGGAAACTGAGTTATGTCTAGAGGAAGGATATATCTTGGTCTTTTGTCCTGATCTGGACACTTTCAAATGATTAAATGGGCTTCCCTGGTGGCTCAGACAGTGAAGTATCTGCCTGCAATGAAGGACACCCAGGTTTGATCTCTGGATTGGGAAGATCCCCTGGAGGAGGGAATTCCAAGACAACTGAGTAATTAACACACAATCACTTTTGGTTTCCCCGGGTGGTGCTAGTGGTGTAGAACCTGCCGGCCAATTCAGAAGACCTAAGAGATGCAAGTTCGATGCCTAAGTTGGGAAGATCCCCTGGAGGAGGTCATGGCCACCCACTCCCTTATTCTTGCCTAGGGCATTCCATGGACAGAGGAGCCTGACGGGCCGCAGTCCATAGAGTCACAAGGAGTCAGACACGACTGAAGTAACCTAGCATGTGTGCCGTCACATTTTAGGTGCCAGTCAAATGGTGCTAGTTTACGTCTTCAACTTGAACACACTGGAACATTCCTACTAAGAAAGATGGCTTATGTCGTTTCTTCGTTCGTTGGTTTGGTTTTCTTCCTTGACCGTCGTGTCAGAAGGATTTGAGACGGTGACTCTGGTTTTGATTGCCATCTCTCTCTAAGTACATGCTGTGTTTCAGACTTTGCCCAGAGTTTTTCCTGGAGGGTAATTGGAAACTGTGGTTAACGTAGCATGGCTTTTCAAATTGAGTTGAAAAGTTCATCAAAATGTCATTAATCTGCTTTACATAGCCTTTCTTGATTAAGTCAAACTTGTGTCTGCCCGATTATTTATGAAGCAGAGCTCTGGATGGGGCTTTTGGCATCTGTGGCCTGACATTAGGTCAGAGGAGGCGATGAGTGCTTGACATGGGGGGTCTCCGAGTCCCACTCAAATGTCATCACTGCCCACTCCCAGGCAAAGGAGACTGAATAGTCCACACAGATCATTTCTAGCCTATTGACAATGTTTGATAGTGAAGTTCAGCTGAACACTTACCCTATGTAAAGCATGATGGGAAACACCAAAAAAGTAGTCTCTAGTCTTCTTGGAGTGACTGTTTGAAAGAAGCCTTTGCCTGTTTCGAATGGGCACTAACTCGCATTTGATTTCCCCAGGGATGTCCTCTAGAAGAGTCCCCAAGAAAAGACCCTGGGATGTGGGCCTGCGTTCAGAGCTCTGCTCTGCAGTGGGCAAGGCAGTGAACCCATTGCTTCATGGCCATAGTCAACAGTGTCAGTAGTGACAGTGATGGGAAGCTACTGCACATTTCTAGGTGTCTGGCCCACAATTCTTATGTTAGTCTTCGTGAAAGAGAAATTACTAGCCTCTTTCCTCTAATAAAGACTTCCCTAGTGGCTCAGACGGTAAAGAATCCACCTGCCATGAAGGAGGCACAGGAGACCGGGTTTGACCCCTGGGTGGGGAAGATCCCCTGGAGGAGGGCATGACAACCCACTCCAGTGTTCTTGCCTCGAGAGTCCCATGGTCAGAGGAGCCTGGCGGGCTACAGTCTGGGGGTTGCAGAGAGTCGAACACAACTGGACTGAACGACAAATCCTTTCCTCTGATAAAGAAACCAAGGCTTCAGGAAGTCCAGAGTCCCCACACTTGTGTGCACGTTTCCCTTTCCCAAGGCCTCAGGGTCAAGGTTGGGACCCCAATCTGTGTGGCACAGATGTTATGGCACGTAGTTGCCATGACCCAATGGCTTGTGCTTGTGTGTGTGGCTTTTTCTTGCTGGAGGAGGGAGCTGCTCACCAACCAGTTTCCTCTGGGCAGAGAGGATGTGTGTCTGCCTAATTGCTCAGAGGACCGCAGACCCTCTCAGTGGGTGTGACATTATCTATCGCAATTTAGGCACAAACTAGTGGCAATTGAAGAGGACACGCCCCTACTGGGAGCCCCAGGCGACGTGGGATTGCAGGATCCACGATGAGTGCTTGACATGGGGGTCTCCGAGTCCCACTCAAATGTCATCACTGCCCACTCCCAGGCAAAGGAGACTGAATAGTCCACACAGATCATTTCTAGCCTATTGACAATGTTTGATAGTGAAGTTCAGCTGAACACTTACCCTATGTAAAGCATGATGGGAAACACCAAAAAAGTAGTCTCTAGTCTTCTTGGAGTGACTGTTTGAAAGAAGCCTTTGCCTGTTTCGAATGGGCACTAACTCGCATTTGATTTCCCCAGGGATGTCCTCTAGAAGAGTCCCCAAGAAAAGACCCTGGGATGTGGGCCTGCGTTCAGAGCTCTGCTCTGCAGTGGGCAAGGCAGTGAACCCATTGCTTCATGGCCATAGTCAACAGTGTCAGTAGTGACAGTGATGGGAAGCTACTGCACATTTCTAGGTGTCTGGCCCACAATTCTTATGTTAGTCTTCGTGAAAGAGAAATTACTAGCCTCTTTCCTCTAATAAAGACTTCCCTAGTGGCTCAGACGGTAAAGAATCCACCTGCCATGAAGGAGGCACAGGAGACCGGGTTTGACCCCTGGGTGGGGAAGATCCCCTGGAGGAGGGCATGACAACCCACTCCAGTGTTCTTGCCTCGAGAGTCCCATGGTCAGAGGAGCCTGGCGGGCTACAGTCTGGGGGTTGCAGAGAGTCGAACACAACTGGACTGAACGACAAATCCTTTCCTCTGATAAAGAAACCAAGGCTTCAGGAAGTCCAGAGTCCCCACACTTGTGTGCACGTTTCCCTTTCCCAAGGCCTCAGGGTCAAGGTTGGGACCCCAATCTGTGTGGCACAGATGTTATGGCACGTAGTTGCCATGACCCAATGGCTTGTGCTTGTGTGTGTGGCTTTTTCTTGCTGGAGGAGGGAGCTGCTCACCAACCAGTTTCCTCTGGGCAGAGAGGATGTGTGTCTGCCTAATTGCTCAGAGGACCGCAGACCCTCTCAGTGGGTGTGACATTATCTATCGCAATTTAGGCACAAACTAGTGGCAATTGAAGAGGACACGCCCCCTACTGGGAGCCCCAGGCGACGTGGGATTGCAGGATCCACGAAGACCCCAAGGGAAAACTCCAGGAAACAGCCAGCGGGTCTGAGAATGGGTAGGAACCATGGTCTCCCAGAGGCCACCCTGATCCAGTCACCTACCCTGAAGCCTGCACCCACCTCAGGGAGTTCTGAGAAGGAGGGAAGAGGCCTCGTTCTGGAGCAGTTGCAGCTCTAGGTCTGGCCTTATATTCCTATGGTTTTCCTTGGTTGTCCTGGGAGCAAAATAGGGCAGGCAAGGTGGCTGAAACTTCTCCCAGCTAGTGCTGCACACGTCATTAAACACTCTTTATATGGTTGAGTTTTCCTCTTTGAGAGAGAGAATGAGACAGAACCCGTATTTCTGGAGTTTTCAGAAGCTTTAGTGACCCTGACAGGGCTCTGGGCAAGCTGCCACCAACACCTCGGGGTTCAGCCAGATCCTGTTTTATGAGTTTCTACGTCCCCCCAAGACATCGTGATTAATGTCCGACTCCAGAGTGTGACTTCTTAGGGTCATATTCCCCATATCTCTCTGAGATATTCCACAGGGAGAGAAGGGACATAGGCACACAGACTCCTGGGCGTCTTTATGTTTGTTTTTTTATGGTTTGAGATGTTTCTTCCTCCTCCTCCTCCTCTCCCACGTCCTCCTCTTCTGCGCCTCCTTTTTCTTCAATATTTTCAGTATTTTATAAGGTTTTATATTATCAAATGAACTATGTCACCCCGAGACAGCAGTACATCATTCTTGCCGGGCTGAGGTTATGGGTGAGGCTGTTCTATAAGATACATCTCCTTCAGTGAGGTCATCCTGACTTTCAATGACTGGCCTGGGCTTTACATGTGAGGGACAAAAACCTAATATAAACCACCTGAAGCAAAAGCAAGTATTTATTTATTGGCTCATATAGCCAGGAGGAGGGCTTCCCTGGTTGGTGGCTCAGTGGTAAATACACTGCCTGCCAATTGACAGGAGAACCAGGTTCTATCCGTGGGCTGGGAAGATCCCATGGAGAAGGAAATGGCAACCCACTCCAGTATTCTTGCCTGGAGAATCCAATGGATGGAGGAGCTGGTGGGGCTACAGTCCAGGGGGTTGCAAAGGTCGGAAATGACTGGGCGATTGACCACCTGGCCAAGAGGTCCTGGGTAGCACTAGCTCCAGACAGAACCTCTCCCTCAGAAGATACCATCAGGATCTGGTCTCTCCCTCTTTTTCTTTGTTGGCTCCCATTTCAGGCAGTCTCGCTCTCTTATGAAGGCATCCATGTCGTTCCCCTGGGAGTTCTGAGAAGGAGAAGAGGCCTCGTTCTGGAGCAGTTGCAGCTCTAGGTCTGGCCTTATATTCCTATGGTTTTCCTTGGTTGTCCTGGGAGCAAAATAGGGCAGGCAAGGTGGCTGAAACTTCTCCCAGCTAGTGCTGCACACGTCATTAAACACTCTTTATATGGTTGAGTTTTCCTCTTTGAGAGAGAATGAGACAGAACCCGTATTTCTGGAGTTTTCAGAAGCTTTAGTGACCCTGACAGGGCTCTGGGCAAGCTGCCACCAACACCTCGGGGTTCAGCCAGATCCTGTTTTATGAGTTTCTACGTCCCCCCAAGACATCGTGATTAATGTCCGACTCCAGAGTGTGACTTCTTAGGGTCATATTCCCCATATCTCTCTGAGATATTCCACAGGGAGAGAAGGGACATAGGCACACAGACTCCTGGGCGTCTTTATGTTTGTTTTTTTATGGTTTGAGATGTTTCTTCCTCCTCCTCCTCCTCTCCCACGTCCTCCTCTTCTGCGCCTCCTTTTTCTTCAATATTTTCAGTATTTTATAAGGTTTTATATTATCAAATGAACTATGTCACCCCGAGACAGCAGTACATCATTCTTGCCGGGCTGAGGTTATGGGTGAGGCTGTTCTATAAGATACATCTCCTTCAGTGAGGTCATCCTGACTTTCAATGACTGGCCTGGGCTTTACATGTGAGGGACAAAAACCTAATATAAACCACCTGAAGCAAAAGCAAGTATTTATTTATTGGCTCATATAGCCAGGAGGAGGGCTTCCCTGGTTGGTGGCTCAGTGGTAAATACACTGCCTGCCAATTGACAGGAGAACCAGGTTCTATCCGTGGGCTGGGAAGATCCCATGGAGAAGGAAATGGCAACCCACTCCAGTATTCTTGCCTGGAGAATCCAATGGATGGAGGAGCTGGTGGGGCTACAGTCCAGGGGGTTGCAAAGGTCGGAAATGACTGGGCGATTGACCACCTGGCCAAGAGGTCCTGGGTAGCACTAGCTCCAGACAGAACCTCTCCCTCAGAAGATACCATCAGGATCTGGTCTCTCTCCCTCTTTTTTCTTTGTTGGCTCCCATTTCAGGCAGTCTCGCTCCTTATGAAGGCAATGGCATCCAGCACCCCCTGAAGTATTCCTGCATCCACTTTTGTTTCCCAATAGTTAGGGCCTGGTTTTCATTGGTTCAGATTGAGTCACATGCTGTTTTCTGAACTAAATGGTCAGAGGATGGGAAATGGAGAGAGAGATGGAACTTTGCTAAAAGAAACAGGTCTGCCAGATTCTTCTACTGCAGAAGCTCAGAACCAAGTGAGGATCGCCTTGCCCCAATGTTATTTGTTTTCCAATGTATTTTTAATCAATATGCAAAGTATCCTTCAAGAGCATCCCTACTGGCCACCTTAGCCACTACTTGAGGTTCCCCTGAGAAATAGAGCAAGCTGGATATTTTCCTGGATTTTTCTTCTGAGGTCAGGAAACTGCTGCTTTTTATTCACTTAGCAAGGAAACTTTAATCCAAGTATAAAAGTGTATTTTAAAAAAAGCCTTTAGTTTTAACAACTAAGAAGTCTAGCATACGTTGATATTAATGTTTCACATTCACATGCAAATACTAACCTTTAAAGGGCAGTCACATCTATCATTACTTTTGATCAGTGGGTCTGGACCAGGGACATTTTTATCCCTCAGGGGATATTTGGTGATCGTCTTAAAGACATTTTGGGTTGTCCTGGCATCTACTCAGTAGAGGCCATGGATGCTGTACACAGAACAGCTCTCCAACAAAGGGCTGTGTGTGTGTTTAGTCGCTAAGTTGTGTCCAACTCTTTTGTGACCGTGGGACTGTAACTCACCAGGCTCCTCTGTCCATGGGGTTTCCCAGGCAAGAATGCCATTGCCTCCTCCAGGGAAAAATGAACCCGGCATTGGCAGGCAGGTTCTTTCCGTGGGCTGGGAAGATCCCATGGAGAAGGAAATGGCAACCCACTCCAGTATTCTTGCCTGGAGAATCCAATGGATGGAGGAGCTGGTGGGGCTACAGTCCAGGGGGTTGCAAAGGTCGGAAATGACTGGGCGATTGACCACCTGGCCAAGAGGTCCTGGGTAGCACTAGCTCCAGACAGAACCTCTCCCTCAGAAGATACCATCAGGATCTGGTCTCTCTCCCTCTTTTTTCTTTGTTGGCTCCCATTTCAGGCAGTCTCGCTCCTTATGAAGGCAATGGCATCCAGCACCCCCTGAAGTATTCCTGCATCCACTTTTGTTTCCCAATAGTTAGGGCCTGGTTTTCATTGGTTCAGATTGAGTCACATGCTGTTTTCTGAACTAAATGGTCAGAGGATGGGAAATGGAGAGAGAGATGGAACTTTGCTAAAAGAAACAGGTCTGCCAGATTCTTCTACTGCAGAAGCTCAGAACCAAGTGAGGATCGCCTTGCCCCAATGTTATTTGTTTTCCAATGTATTTTTAATCAATATGCAAAGTATCCTTCAAGAGCATCCCTACTGGCCACCTTAGCCACTACTTGAGGTTCCCCTGAGAAATAGAGCAAGCTGGATATTTTCCTGGATTTTTCTTCTGAGGTCAGGAAACTGCTGCTTTTTATTCACTTAGCAAGGAAACTTTAATCCAAGTATAAAAGTGTATTTTAAAAAAAGCCTTTAGTTTTAACAACTAAGAAGTCTAGCATACGTTGATATTAATGTTTCACATTCACATGCAAATACTAACCTTTAAAGGGCAGTCACATCTATCATTACTTTTGATCAGTGGGTCTGGACCAGGGACATTTTTATCCCTCAGGGGATATTTGGTGATCGTCTTAAAGACATTTTGGGTTGTCCTGGCATCTACTCAGTAGAGGCCATGGATGCTGTACACAGAACAGCTCTCCAACAAAGGGCTGTGTGTGTGTTTAGTCGCTAAGTTGTGTCCAACTCTTTTGTGACCCCGTGGGACTGTAACTCACCAGGCTCCTCTGTCCATGGGGTTTCCCAGGCAAGAATACTGGAGTGGGCTGCCATTGCCTCCTCCAGGGAATCTTCCCAACCCAGGAATCGAACCCGGCATTGGCAGGCAGGTTCTTTCCCACTGAGTCACTGGGGAAGCCCCCAACAAAGGATTATCCGCCCCTAAATGCCAATGGTGCTGAGGTTGAGAGATCTTCTTTTTGACCCTCACCCCATGTCTGTGGGTAAGTACAACTGAGGACATAGTGTCCTCATTTGACATTGTCCAGGGAGACTGTATTCATGAAGAAGGTACTTGGTTCCAAGAAATAGAAAATCCAACAGTTCCTTAAATAAACAGACATTTCTTTTCCTCAAATAACCAGAAATTTAGGGGCTGGCAGTAGCTGATGTTTATGTGCTCCAACGCCGCCCAAAACCTTGGTCCTTTGCCTCTTCTCTGTCATCCCTAATGGGCTGGCTGTCACCTTCATGCCTGTCACCCCACAGTTGGTATCGGGTTTCTGCAGCTCCTCAGATCATGTCCACTCAAAGAGGGAAGAGTGGAGAAAAGGTTTGGTAGCAGGCACGCCTGTGTTTTTTAACCAGGCAGTTGAAACTCTCTTTCTGAGCCACCTTCTTCTTGTTAGACTTTTGCTGATATTTTATTGCTCAGAACTGAGTCATGTGGCTACCTCTGGTTGCAAAGGATGGTGGGAGAGGGAGAAATCAGCTTCCCAACTGCATGACGGGAGGCGGCTAAGAAGCGGGAGTGGGGAACCAGTGCTGGATTAGGCCACCGATGATGTCCACCACAGGCGATCAAGGACTTGCCCAAGGCCATGCAGCTAGTGGGTCCATCAAGGATTCAAATATTTTGATAGATGCATCAACCAAATTTGTTGTTGTTGTTTAGACTGCCTAGTTGTGACCTCGTGAACTATAACCCACCAGGCTCCTCTGTCCATGGGATTTCCCAGGCAAGAAAACTGGAGTGGGTTGCCATTTCTTTCTGCAGGGGATTCTCCTGGACCAGGGATCGAACCTGTGTCTCCTGCACTGACAGGCAGATTCTTTACCACTGGGCCTCCAGGGAAGTCTTTTCCTGGAATATGTCAGACTTTCTGTAACATCTGTGTTTTCAAAAAACACAGCTTGTGAATGAGCCCAGAAAAAGAACTTGCTCTTTGGAATTTCCACAAGTTCTGTGTAACTCACCAGAAGTTGTTATTTGTTATCTCTACTGTTCTGGCTACCAGAAATCATGGACCTATTCAGAACTGCAAGACTGTTACTGATCATAATAGCAATAACTGAATGCCAATAGTCCTGCAAAATAGCTAGGTGTCTCAGGTCTCAGATATAAGAAGCTCAAAATAATCTAAGTGTAAAATCCCAAGCAAATTGCCTCTCTGGAAACTCTCTGGGTGGAAATGAAATATCAAGACAAACAGGTGCTACCTATTGACCAGTATTTTTCAGTTGCAGCTCATTATTGGGTGGCAAATTCAGTTTAGTGGGCTGTGACCAGCATTAAAGAATATGGAATAGAAGAAATAGTAGAAAATAAAGTCTCAGAGTGCATTGCCTGTCAGAAGTTCAGTATGATGTGTAACTTGGTTGCAGGTGTGTGTGTGTGTGTGTGTACCACACTGTAATATAAAATGTAGGAACTTCCTTGGTAGTCTAGTGGTTAAAGATCCACCTGCCTGTGTGGGGACATGAGTTTGATCCCTGGTCTGGAAAGATCCCACATGCCATGGAGCAACTAAGCCCATGCGCTACAACGACTGAAACCTGTGCCCTAGAGCCCATGTTCTAAAATAAGAGAAGCCACCGCAGTGAGAAGCCTGTGCACCGCAACTAGAGAGCAGCCTCCACTTGCAGCAACTAGAGAAAGCCGGCATGCAGCAACAGAGAGCCCATGGGCTGCATCAAATCCCAGTGTCACCAAATTAAACAAATTAATCTTAAGTATATAGATGTGTGTGTGTGTGTATAGATAGATACATAGATATATAATGTGTTTCATACTGTGTGGGCCTCAGTCAACAGGTCTGAAATAGCACTACCGTCCCTTTGTCTACAAATGAAAGAGCCATGGAAGCAGAGGCCCAGATTGCCCTGGGACACAGGCAAGGCTGGTGCCGTATCGACTTAGGCCGTTAATGAATTGTCCTTCTGCTTTCTCATTATCTTGAAAGCCTGATTGAGGGGGGCTTTTTGCGGAAATCTAAATAACCCTCCTGCCACTCTCTGTCTGGTTGGACTGAGTGGCTCGTCAGCCCTGGCCCTCTGCGAGCCGGCGCTGGTTAATTAGAGAGGCTGTTCTCAGGGACCACCCCCACGGGGTGTCCCAGTTCCCTGGATTCTGTCTTCTGCGGCACTGTGGATTGGTGGCCTGAGATAGTTAGGTTGCTCGCCTCTCAGCGGCGAGGCACTGGTTGAAATGTGAGGGGCAGGCAACGGGTGATCTCAGTATCTTCTGTTTTAAAACGAGGGGGTTCCAGATTTGGGATTTGATATCCATCCCACCCTGCCTCTGGTTTGAGTCTGTTGACATTAGACATGAAGCAGATTTAAAATAGCCTCTCTCCCAGCATCTTGCTTGCTTGCTTTGAGATGCCTCTTGCTTTTCATGCAGACACTAATGTTTGCTTCCCTTCAGCATTCCTGATGTAGGGCTAGGAAGGGAGGAAATAGACAGATAAGAAAGATTCCTTGGGGAAAATCCCACCAATAATCCCAGGGGTCCTAGGGACCCCATAGCAGGAAGAGAGCCCTTTGGACTTTAATTCAGTTGTTTCAAGAACAGTGACCTTCCCCTCAGCTCTTATGCTTCTTGCATCCACAGAAGAGAGCTAAGTCAACCATCTAGGCCTCTCTGCCCAGAACACCATTGATCTCTGTTAAATTGCATTCTCAGATTTCCCTGTTGGTCCAGTGGCTACGATGCCAAGCTTCCAAGACAGGGGGCCTGGGTTCGATCCCTGGTCAGGGAACTAAATCCCACACGCCAACTAAGAATCCACATCTTTAACTAAAGATCCCGCATGCCGCAACTAAGACACAGTGCAGTCAAATAAATAAATATTAAAAATAAAAATAAACAACTGCGTTCTCTGTTAAAACTACTCCAGGTCAAAGGGAAAGCAGTAAATACGCACATTGAACTTTGTTTAAAATCCACAAATTGTAAATGTCCTGTTCTCTTCTGTGACCTTCAACAGCACAATTAAAGTCTATACACCAAAATGTCACTATATCTTTTCTCTAGGGCTTCCCTGGTGGCTCCGATGGTAAAGAATCTGCCTGTAATGTAGGAGACCTGGGTTCAGTCCTTCACTCAGGAAGACTTCCTGGAGAAGGTTCTGTCATTGGCTTCATCTTTCCCTTTCCCTAAGGTTTTTGAATGGTTCTCAGGGACCACCCCACGGGGTGTCCCAGTTCCCTGGATTCTGTCTTCTGCGGCACTGTGGATTGGTGGCCTGAGATAGTTAGGTTGCTCGCCTCTCAGCGGCGAGGCACTGGTTGAAATGTGAGGGGCAGGCAACGGGTGATCTCAGTATCTTCTGTTTTAAAACGAGGGGGTTCCAGATTTGGGATTTGATATCCATCCCACCCTGCCTCTGGTTTGAGTCTGTTGACATTAGACATGAAGCAGATTTAAAATAGCCTCTCTCCCAGCATCTTGCTTGCTTGCTTTGAGATGCCTCTTGCTTTTCATGCAGACACTAATGTTTGCTTCCCTTCAGCATTCCTGATGTAGGGCTAGGAAGGGAGGAAATAGACAGATAAGAAAGATTCCTTGGGGAAAATCCCACCAATAATCCCAGGGGTCCTAGGGACCCCATAGCAGGAAGAGAGCCCTTTGGACTTTAATTCAGTTGTTTCAAGAACAGTGACCTTCCCCTCAGCTCTTATGCTTCTTGCATCCACAGAAGAGAGCTAAGTCAACCATCTAGGCCTCTCTGCCCAGAACACCATTGATCTCTGTTAAATTGCATTCTCAGATTTCCCTGTTGGTCCAGTGGCTACGATGCCAAGCTTCCAAGACAGGGGGCCTGGGTTCGATCCCTGGTCAGGGAACTAGATCCCACACGCCAACTAAGAATCCACATCTTTAACTAAAGATCCCGCATGCCGCAACTAAGACACAGTGCAGTCAAATAAATAAATATTAAAAATAAAAATAAACAACTGCGTTCTCTGTTAAAACTACTCCAGGTCAAAGGGAAAGCAGTAAATACGCACATTGAACTTTGTTTAAAATCCACAAATTGTAAATGTCCTGTTCTCTTCTGTGACCTTCAACAGCACAATTAAAGTCTATACACCAAAATGTCACTATATCTTTTCTCTAGGGCTTCCCTGGTGGCTCCGATGGTAAAGAATCTGCCTGTAATGTAGGAGACCTGGGTTCAGTCCTTCACTCAGGAAGACTTCCTGGAGAAGGTTCTGTCATTGGCTTCATCTTTCCCTTTCCCTAAGGTTTTTGAATCTCGGTAATTTCAATGTCTCCTTGTTTGAGAGAGTCTCTTTTGGGTAAATATGAAATCTATGTGAACTTCCAGATAAAGCTGTTTCCTGTCTCTCCAACCATCACTCTTCTCCTCTGTCATTTCCAACATGGCACCTGGGTACAAGGGAAGCTTGCATACCCTCATGGCAGCCAAGAGAAGAAGTTCATGACCCTTGAGTTATTCCCTGGGCCTCCCTAAAGAGTTCTGTAGCCCACCACATAATGACTTAGCCTCTGGTGGTGTGACCCATTCCTTCTGGTCTGAGGGACATTCAGCTTGAGACTTTTGTTGTGGCCTCTGGTTGTAAAGTCCACTCTCTGGGGCTGCCCCATTGTTAATCCTCAGCTCCTCCTGGCTCACTGTGCCCTGCAACTTCTCCATCCCTTTACTCTGACAGGTGGGCATTTTGGGGTCCCCTGAGTCGGCTATGGGCAAGCAGGGACTCTTCTCAGACCTCTTCACCTTGACCATGTCCTTCGATCATGTTGTTCCAGGTTGGGGATGACCATGCTGGGTCAAGCCCAAGCAACCGAAGGGATGTTCGTGCTTTCTGTCAGGTGGGAAACTCTGTGTCCTCACCAACCCCCATTCCCTCTAGGCTATGTGTATATCAAACTCCATCCTCATACCTCCAAGCCAGCTCTTGATATTTAGAAGGGAGCTTGCTATGCCTCTTCCCCCATCCCAACAGTGATCTTTATTGGTGATCTTTTTATTTTTTCCTTCTCTTCAAAAGATGCATTCACAGATGGGAGGAAATCATAGAAAGACTGACAGACATCATGGATTATCCTGTACAGGATATATTAGTTTAATATCTAAAAATAGTTTTATATTGAAGTTGGGTGACTGTAGTGGGGGAGGTTCAACTTACCATTCTTTTTACTTTCATGTATGCTGAAATTTTCCCATAATAAAGAGTCAAAACTAAGTACCTAAACGTACAGATGCCCAGCACATGGAGAGGAGTCACGCATTATCAGGCTGAGAGCTGAGAACAGCTCCTGCACTGGCGGAAGTCTGGGGGAAGTCTGAAGCTGAAGTTTGGGGCTGAAGTCGTCACACCTCCGCTCTAAGCCACCGGTGGCTTCCACTTCATTAAAATACCAGGGAAGCCCCTAATTTAGCTAGATTTAGTTTTCAACTTTTATAATTCATTTAAAATTTGATCAAGGAGTTCATTTACGACAAGGGCAAGGGGTACTTTGCCAGCTCATCTGGTGGGCAAAGGCATTATAACTTAATTTATGGTTAAGGCAGCTTGTTATAATTGAGTGCAAAAAGGTGGCTTCTCGTCTGGAGTCTGGAGTCCCGAGGCGAGGGGAGAGAGGCGTGGGTGTCCCAGCCTCTCATCTGAGAGGTGAGAACGTGGGTGCCCATGTAGGCGCAGCAGAATATTGGCGAAGGGTACCTTTTGATCAAAGGTACCATCCATCGAAAGCTGGTCGGGGACCTAGAGAACCCCATTAAGGCAGCTCCCCACCCAGGGCATCTTGGACTTCTCCCAGAGCCCCCGGGATGGGAGGATCTTCTTGAGAAAGGAAGGGAGGAGAATAGAGCTGTCAGGTTCGCCATGGGAGGCAGGCACCTCACTTTCTGAGAAGCAATGGGAGAGACCTCAGAAGTGTTCATGATACGTCTGGGAGACGCCGAGGGCTGTGAATTTGTTCAGTGGTTTGCGACATAACAGGGGTGTGTGTGCGTGTGTGTGTGTGTGTGTGTGTGTGAGTGAGTGGATGCATAAGGATGAATGTGCTTTTTCACTCGAAGCCAGCCCGCGTATGCCCACTCTTGGAGAGTGCTACCTTACTTCTCAAGGTACTGTGCTGTAAGATGGAAAACATTTTCTTTGTGTTTGTTTTTTATGTATTATTTGTGTGAGAGTATCATAAACCTATTACCGTACAGTACTATATCACCGGCTGTGTTAGTCAGGTACCTAGGCTAACTCCGTTGGGCTTATGAATAAATTGGATTTAAGAACAGGTCCTCAGAACAGAGCTCATTCATACATCAGGGACTTATCGGGGTTCCTCTTGACAGGTGTTTGCCATCTTGCTCATTCAAAAGTATTTATGGAGACCTTGGACAGGTGAGTCGGCAGGCTGGGCCCTGGCAACCTGCTGGAGAACCAGGCAAGCTGGGATGCCACGTGCACTCAGGCCATGAACAGATATATTTCCCTGCCAGGCCCAAGGCCAGAGGGCAGTCGGCAGCATTTGCCTTCCTGGCACTTGCGCCCAGCCCCGTGAGGCTCCAGTGCCCTCTCCTAGTTCTCAGCTTCTTGGGGTCACTTATCTGATTGTCTGTGCCCATGTGTATGCTTAGGCATATCCGACTCTTTACGACCCCATGGACTGTAGCTCGCCGATCGCCTCTGTCCATGAGATTTCCCAGGCAATAATCCTGGAGTGGGTTGCCATGCCTTCCTCCGGGGGATCTTCCCGACTTCCCTGATTGGCATCCTGTTAATGAGTTCAACACGTGACCATCAGGGATTTTATCATTACATAGAAAAGATAACTTCTATAGGTACTTGTTATGTGCCTGATTACCGCACCTAAGACGCCACAAGGATTCTCTTATTGGATCCCCCCAGGTGTCCCCAAAGCCAGGACTTGTGATCCATATTGAGTGAAGAGGTAGCTGATGCCCAGAGAGGTGCCGTGATTTGCTAAAGGCATTCAGCTAACCGGTGATTTCAGCTCAGGACTGTCGAACGCCTGGGACCCACACCAGGGTATGAGGTCCCAGTGATTTATTAATATGACATGTCCATCACGCCAGGCCCTCCTAACCAAATGTATTCTCAGCAGAACTTTCCAGGTCCACTCTGAGTTTCACCCATCTGAACAGCTTTCCTGAGGTGTCCTCAGAGTGCCTCCTGCCTTCGGCCAAGATGAAAGACACCGAGGATACGTCTGTGCAGGTTAGCCAAAAGAGCTCCACCTGGGCCGCTGCAGGCTGGAAGGGACCAGTCCCCTGAAGGCCTGTGCTCTTGGTCATCAGGCCTCTCTGGCCCCTCTGTAGGCGCATGTGCAGGGAAGGTCTGCCCCGTGAAGGTGGCAGCCCCGGCCGGGATCACATGACTTCCCGCTCCTGGCGGTCCTTTCATCCTGTGCTCCCACCTGTCCAAACCCACAGGCACATCCTCTGAGGCCCCCCGCTCAAATACAATTTCCTCCAGCAAGTCTGTTTGGCTTGGCAGGGGCCCTCGGAATCCTGGGCCTCTCTCTATGCAGTGAATACCTCTCTCAGGCCACTGGCTACTCTCTACTTTGCACTATTTGCAAGTGAATCTCAGCCTTCCTGCTGGATTGTAACAAAGGCTCTTTCACCTTTGTATGCACCCCCAGGGGCTATTACTACCACTACTATTATTAGCATGTTAATCATTCTCTTGGGGAGCTTCTTCTCTGGAGTTTGGGCATTCTTAGCTTCCGTCACATTTAACCCTCACATCAATTGTGAAGGTAAGGACTGTTTCCACCCCCATTTTATGCACGAGAGAACCAAGGCTCAGAGAGGCTTAGTCAGTCATCCAAGATCACACAGCTACGGAATGACAAGGCTCAAACTGAGGAATCCATCCAGTTTGAAAGTCCTTGCATTTCACCACTGCTGAACACATTCTCAGGATTGTGCCGATGCATGACGGTTTTTCTGAGGATGTTTATACTTTAAACGAGAACGGAGCAGGAAGAACAATGCTTACCCCACAAGAATGAATCTCAGGAGGCGGGTGGCCGCCCCTGTGGCTTGGGTCAGGGGCAGAGAATTCAGACCAGAGGAACCTTTGCAGGGCCTTGCAGCACAGCTCACAGGAAGCGGCAGCCTGGCAGGCTGGCCCGAGTCCCACTCTCCATTTCTAGAGGCCCCTTTTAAATCGGATGTTGTGACACGAGGGTTATGACACGCTTCCTCTAATGTGGGTCTGGGACAGAGTTGAACCATTCGATTGTATTTAATGTAGCTGTGGTTTTTATAGCCATGTGCACTGTCCTCGGTTGCCCCTGGCTTCTCTCTCCCCCGGGGCCTCGGGGTAATGGGCATATTCAATAAATCTGCGGCGGGAATCCATGAGACATTCTTGGGCATCCTTGTTGCCTTTTTGAGAAAAGTAGAAGAGGCACTGATGGCGTGTGTTGCTCTCTGGCCCCTCTGTAGGCGCATGTGCAGGGAAGGTCTGCCCCGTGAAGGTGGCAGCCCCGGCCGGGATCACATGACTTCCCGCTCCTGGCGGTCCTTTCATCCTGTGCTCCCACCTGTCCAAACCCACAGGCACATCCTCTGAGGCCCCCCGCTCAAATACAATTTCCTCCAGCAAGTCTGTTTGGCTTGGCAGGGGCCCTCGGAATCCTGGGCCTCTCTCTATGCAGTGAATACCTCTCTCAGGCCACTGGCTACTCTCTACTTTGCACTATTTGCAAGTGAATCTCAGCCTTCCTGCTGGATTGTAACAAAGGCTCTTTCACCTTTGTATGCACCCCCAGGGGCTATTACTACCACTACTATTATTAGCATGTTAATCATTCTCTTGGGGAGCTTCTTCTCTGGAGTTTGGGCATTCTTAGCTTCCGTCACATTTAACCCTCACATCAATTGTGAAGGTAAGGACTGTTTCCACCCCCATTTTATGCACGAGAGAACCAAGGCTCAGAGAGGCTTAGTCAGTCATCCAAGATCACACAGCTACGGAATGACAAGGCTCAAACTGAGGAATCCATCCAGTTTGAAAGTCCTTGCATTTCACCACTGCTGAACACATTCTCAGGATTGTGCCGATGCATGACGGTTTTTCTGAGGATGTTTATACTTTAAACGAGAACGGAGCAGGAAGAACAATGCTTACCCCACAAGAATGAATCTCAGGAGGCGGGTGGCCGCCCCTGTGGCTTGGGTCAGGGGCAGAGAATTCAGACCAGAGGAACCTTTGCAGGGCCTTGCAGCACAGCTCACAGGAAGCGGCAGCCTGGCAGGCTGGCCCGAGTCCCACTCTCCATTTCTAGAGGCCCCTTTTAAATCGGATGTTGTGACACGAGGGTTATGACACGCTTCCTCTAATGTGGGTCTGGGACAGAGTTGAACCATTCGATTGTATTTAATGTAGCTGTGGTTTTTATAGCCATGTGCACTGTCCTCGGTTGCCCCTGGCTTCTCTCTCCCCCGGGGCCTCGGGGTAATGGGCATATTCAATAAATCTGCGGCGGGAATCCATGAGACATTCTTGGGCATCCTTGTTGCCTTTTTGAGAAAAGTAGAAGAGGCACTGATGGCGTGTTGTTGCTTCATGGACATCTAAAGGGTCGGTGTGTTTCTAGGATGCAAACAGGGAGGGAGAGAGGAAGTGAGAGAGGGAGAGAGAGCAAAACCTCATAATCTTCACTGGTCCCTGGGGGCCACCAGGCTGGGGTCCATGGGTCTCCTTATGCACGCGAGCTCTGGTGTGCTATGTAGTGCTCAACAAACCACTGTCTGATGAATGATGTTGTCCAGGCCACTCTGTTTTCCTTTTCAATCTGCTCTGGACTTTTCAACCTCCCACTCTTTAACATTTTTGCTGGGTCATTTTCTATTGGGGGGAGGGGGCTGTTCCCTGCCTTGCAGGAGGGTTAGCAGCATCGGTGGCCTCTACCCACTAGATGCCAGTAGCAAACAGCCACCTCCTCAGGGTGACAACCAAAATGCCTTCAGATATTGCCAGAGGGCGCTAGGGTGGGCAAGGCCTGGGTGTGGGAGTGATAAGACCACCCCTGGTGAAAATTCCTCTTCTAATCAGAAGACCAAGCAGTGGAGGGTTAGGCACCTCAAGAAGGAAAAGCATGAAAGAAAGTAGTTGGGCATTCCTTTTCTGGAAGATTCAGAGCCCTCACGCCTGGGCCAAGCCCCTGGTGAGAGCTAGCCCTCCTTCAGCTACATCCTGTGAGCCCGCTTTGGTGGGTGGCGAGGGAATCGGAGGTGCTTGGCCTGGATCTGGATGGGGGAGCTAAGTGAACGGAGGCTCCCCATTTCCTCTCCTTCAGCTAATGGGTCAGGGCAGAGAATTCAGACCAGAGGAACCTTTGCAGGGCCTTGCAGCACAGCTCACAGGAAGCGGCAGCCTGGCAGGCTGGCCCGAGTCCCACTCTCCATTTCTAGAGGCCCCTTTTAAATCGGATGTTGTGACACGAGGGTTATGACACGCTTCCTCTAATGTGGGTCTGGGACAGAGTTGAACCATTCGATTGTATTTAATGTAGCTGTGGTTTTTATAGCCATGTGCACTGTCCTCGGTTGCCCCTGGCTTCTCTCTCCCCCGGGGCCTCGGGGTAATGGGCATATTCAATAAATCTGCGGCGGGAATCCATGAGACATTCTTGGGCATCCTTGTTGCCTTTTTGAGAAAAGTAGAAGAGGCACTGATGGCGTGTTGTTGCTTCATGGACATCTAAAGGGTCGGTGTGTTTCTAGGATGCAAACAGGGAGGGAGAGAGGAAGTGAGAGAGGGAGAGAGAGCAAAACCTCATAATCTTCACTGGTCCCTGGGGGCCACCAGGCTGGGGTCCATGGGTCTCCTTATGCACGCGAGCTCTGGTGTGCTATGTAGTGCTCAACAAACCACTGTCTGATGAATGATGTTGTCCAGGCCACTCTGTTTTCCTTTTCAATCTGCTCTGGACTTTTCAACCTCCCACTCTTTAACATTTTTGCTGGGTCATTTTCTATTGGGGGGAGGGGGCTGTTCCCTGCCTTGCAGGAGGGTTAGCAGCATCGGTGGCCTCTACCCACTAGATGCCAGTAGCAAACAGCCACCTCCTCAGGGTGACAACCAAAATGCCTTCAGATATTGCCAGAGGGCGCTAGGGTGGGCAAGGCCTGGGTGTGGGAGTGATAAGACCACCCCTGGTGAAAATTCCTCTTCTAATCAGAAGACCAAGCAGTGGAGGGGTAGGCACCTCAAGAAGGAAAAGCATGAAAGAAAGTAGTTGGGCATTCCTTTTTCTGGAAGATTCAGAGCCCTCACGCCTGGGCCAAGCCCCCTGGTGAGAGCTAGCCCCTCCTTCAGCTACATCCTGTGAGCCCCGCTTTGGTGGGTGGCGAGGGGAATTCGGAGGTGCTTGGCCGGATGAGGGCAACCCCATTTATTCCGTTCTACCCACCCTTCTGGAATGGCTGCTGTGGGTCATGCTAAGTGAACGGAGGCTCCCCCATTTCCTCTTGGGGGCTTGGGGCTTTGAAATGACAAAGTGGGACACAGGAGCTCAATCGTGTCTGACTCTTTGCCACCCCATGGAATGTAGCCCGCCAGGCTCCTCTGTCTGTGGGATTGTCCAGGCAAGAAACCTGGAGTGGGTCACCATTTCCTCCTCCAGGGGACCATCCAAACTCAGGGATCGAGCCCACGTCTCCCCCACTCTCCTGCACTGCAGGCAGAATCGTTACTGCTTGAGCCATCGGGGAAGCCCATGACAACGGCAGAACTCCTCTTCAATTATTCATCCTCAGAACATCAGACAAAGAACAGAGAACAGACAAGGGGAATAATAATTAAAAGCACAAAGAGATGAGATGTCTTGGGCATTTATAAAGGGATAAGGATTTTCCAAGTTTGATCTCCCTAGGAGGGATGCTATCAAGAAAACTGTAAGTGTTCAGAACTTGTCCAAGGTCATAGAGAAGGTACGTGAAGGGCCTTGACCTCGACTCTTCAGGACTGAGCTCTAGAACCTAGGCAGAAAAATGTACGAGCTAGTACAATCCTTGTTTTTCATGTTATTTTCCTATGATTGTTGTGAGTCTGTGAGTGATAGCCCTGAGCAGAGCCCCATGTTGATATGTGTTAGATTTTGTGGTTGTTACTGCAGCATAACCTAGCCTGTCCTGATTGATTGAGGATCGCTACTGCCTCAACAAACTCCTGCAGAGGTGCAGTGGTGTGTATATAATTCAGCTCTTTCTTCCCTCCTTCAGCTATATGCTTTCCCTGTGCTATGAAACAGATAGCCTGGTTATCTTACAGACAATGAATAGCTATAACAGTCAGAACCTGATCTTGCTGCTATTTCTTCTCTTCTCATGGCCTTTTTTTTTTTTATATATAAAACAGCAGGAATGCAGTTTTGATGTTTTAATGTATGATAACCAGCAAAGTGAATTAGGGCACATTTTAATTCAGTCAAAGACAAACAAAATTTAATTCTGTTTTGAAACAGGGATGAAAGAGTATAGAAATCATGTGAACATACAGCTTCTTATGGGGTCCCAAAAGGGTTTGCACTGGCAAACGAAGCAAATGCTACCCTGAGAAAATAAGAGTCAGGAGAGGAAACCCAGTCCTCTGGCTTGTTGAAGAGGCTCTTTTTTTTTTTTTTAAAGATTTATTTATTTATTTATTTTGGGTGGGGGTCGGGTTGGGGAGGGAGGGGAGCGGGCGGGCCACTTCTATTGCTCTTTCATTTCTGAAGAGGCTCTTTTATGAGACGCCTGGGACCCAGCATTCAGATCAATCACAGAAGAAGGTAGGATCTGTCAGCCGGTAGTGACTGCACCTTCTCTTCCCCAACCAAGCCCTACCGTCATGGCCGATATTTGTCAACCAGTTCCTGCTCCTTAATGATCAGCAAATTCCTATCTTCCCAAGTTGACAGATTCGGTTACCAATGAATGGATCATTAAGTGTTTCAGACTCTTTAACATACCAAAGTGATGTTTACAAAGGGCCTAGCCCTTGGCTTTGGGAATTAAAGTGTAAATTAAAGCCCACATGATTCTACAATATTCAGCAAATATTGATTGATCACTTTTACAGGGCCCAGTAATCACCACTCATATATGAATCTGCCCCAAATAAAGTCAGTGGGGTCTGGTTAAATCCCAGAGATGAGAACTGTCAACAGAGAATCAGTTGGCCCCTTTTTTTCCCTTTTTCACCCGTGAATGCTCACAGATCAGCCCTCTCCTTGGCTCTGGAGCCTTGATGGCAGCAAAACACTGAAACGATCCTGGTGCGAGCGGTGATGTTTTCAATTGTGATACCAATTCACACCCTTCCCCAGCCTGGCTTCTTTCAGGAACTTGGCCTCCGGACCTGGGCTGGTTTTTGTGGCTATATCAATATCCTTCATGACGGCCCAGCTTGCACACGATGGATAATGATCTGGTCTTGTGATTATCATTCATTTTGCAATTTTATTTCAATCAAAAGAGTCAGGCTCAAGGGTGTGGCTCCACCCAACTCCTCAAGGCTGAGATCTTAATTCCCTGGGCTGAGACCCCCTTGATGAGCACACATGGAACTGATTTAGTGGCCAGATGTCCTAAAGGCAGAGGGAATTATGCTGAAGAAGCTGACTTCTTTGCCAGCCTGTGTTTCTAGACCACGAATATGGCTAACAGTTTGGAATCATTGGCCTTCCCAGGTGGCGCTAGTGGCAAAGAACCCGCTTGGATTCTTACCTGGGCTCCAGCCAATGACGGCACACGGTCATGATCTCATTCAATCCCAGCAACAGCCCTCGAGGTAAGTGTTATTTTTATCCCCACTTTATAATGAGGAAACTGAGGCACAGAGACATAGGGCCACTCCACTTGTAAATTCAGACTCAGAATTTGCTCTCACTAAGCTTAAATCTCGGGTGGCGCTAGCGGTAAAGAACCTGCCTGCCAATGCAAGAGATGTAAGACACAGGTTTGATTCCTGGGTCTGTAAGATGCCCTGGAGAAGCAAATGGCATCCCACTCCAGTATTCTTACCTGGGAAGTTCCATGGACAGTGGAACCTGGTGGGCTACAGTCCATGGGGGCACACACACACGCACACATAAACACACAAGCTTGAATCTATTGCAAAGCCAAGAAGTTTAGGGACTTCCCTGGTGGTCCAGTGGTTAAGACTTTGCCTTCCAATGCAGGATATGTGGGTTTGATTACTGCTTGGGGAGTTAAGATCCTACATGCCTCACGGCCCCAAAAATCCAACCATGAAAATAGTAGCGATATTGTAACAAATGCAATAAATACTTTAAAAATAGTTCACATAAAAAATCTTTAAAAAAAAAAAAGAACTTTAAGAACCATCAAGATGTTTTAAGAACATCGTGCCATAGCCAGGGTAGAAAGAAGCGCATTAAGGGGAAATGAAGTGTTCTTGGCAACCTGCTAAGGTATATAGTAAGCCAGGCAGGCTGTGCTGAACAAATCTAGGCTCTGTTATGAGAAAGGACTAATGGAGCGTTTACAAAACACCTAGGTGATTAAAAAATTACTATGCATTAATCTCCAAGAGTTAATATAAAATGAAAAGGGAAAACTATAAAACAGTATGTATAGGATGATCATGCTTATGTAAAAGCAGGAGAACTGTATTGATCTGTATATCTATTCGAAGAAAAATGCAGAAAATGACGGGAAGGATGTATACAAAAGATGGCTAAGAATACGAATCCACTGTTGTTGTTTGTTGTTTAGTCTCCAAGTCGTGTCCCACTCTTTTGCGAGCCCCTGGACGGTAGCTCGCCAGGCGCCTCTGTCCATGGGATTCTCCAGGCAAGAATTCTGGAGTGGGTTGCCATGCTTCCTCCAGGGAATCTTCCCAAGCCAGGGATCAAACCCACACCCTTGTGTTAACGTCTCCTGCATTGGCAGATGGATCCTTTACACTAACGCCACCTGGGAAGCCCGCTAGGCTCCATTACTGGCTGTCGAACACTGTCTTTACCGCTAAGGGGAGGAAGATGGTGAACATGGTGAAGAGAGAAGCTTCCCATTTGGTTCTGTGGAATTAAGGTTTCCTAAGCATTTGATTCCTGGGTCTGTAAGATGCCCTGGAGAAGCAAATGGCATCCCACTCCAGTATTCTTACCTGGGAAGTTCCATGGACAGTGGAACCTGGTGGGCTACAGTCCATGGGGGCACACACACACGCACACATAAACACACAAGCTTGAATCTATTGCAAAGCCAAGAAGTTTAGGGACTTCCCTGGTGGTCCAGTGGTTAAGACTTTGCCTTCCAATGCAGGATATGTGGGTTTGATTACTGCTTGGGGAGTTAAGATCCTACATGCCTCACGGCCCCAAAAATCCAACCATGAAAATAGTAGCGATATTGTAACAAATGCAATAAATACTTTAAAAATAGTTCACATAAAAAATCTTTAAAAAAAAAAAAGAACTTTAAGAACCATCAAGATGTTTTAAGAACATCGTGCCATAGCCAGGGTAGAAAGAAGCGCATTAAGGGAAGTGAAGTGTTCTTGGCAACCTGCTAAGGTATATAGTAAGCCAGGCAGGCTGTGCTGAACAAATCTAGGCTCTGTTATGAGAAAGGACTAATGGAGCGTTTACAAAACACCTAGGTGATTAAAAAATTACTATGCATTAATCTCCAAGAGTTAATATAAAATGAAAAGGGAAAACTATAAAACAGTATGTATAGGATGATCACGCTTATGTAAAAGCAGGAGAACTGTATTGATCTGTATATCTATTCGAAGAAAAATGCAGAAAATGACGGGAAGGATGTATACAAAAGATGGCTAAGAATACGAATCCACTGTTGTTGTTTGTTGTTTAGTCTCCAAGTCGTGTCCCACTCTTTTGCGAGCCCCTGGACGGTAGCTCGCCAGGCGCCTCTGTCCATGGGATTCTCCAGGCAAGAATTCTGGAGTGGGTTGCCATGCTTCCTCCAGGGAATCTTCCCAAGCCAGGGATCAAACCCACACCCTTGTGTTAACGTCTCCTGCATTGGCAGATGGATCCTTTACACTAACGCCACCTGGGAAGCCCGCTAGGCTCCATTACTGGCTGTCGAACACTGTCTTTACCGCTAAGGGGAGGAAGATGGTGAACATGGTGAAGAGAGAAGCTTCCCATTTGGTTCTGTGGAATTAAGGTTTGCTTAGATGTTTTTCACAGTAAGGATATACTCGTATATTATTATAGATCTTTTAAAAAGACGGCTCTATGAAAAAGATTCAAACAAGTGTCAGCAAAGAAATGGAATGAGTGTGCTTTGGACTGCAAAATGACAGAGATGCTTTGGAGAACAGGTTAGGGGTTCCTCAAAATGCCAGAGTTACCCCACAACCCAGCAATTTCACCCCAAAATGCTTAGGTGAGTGTTTCTTGCAGCATTGTTCATAGCGGCGCCAAAGGGGAAACAACCCAAATGTCCACCAACGGATGAATGGAAAAATAAAATGGGTAAGTAAAAAGAAAAGAAATTCAATAAGCAGACGATGGAATAGGGTGGCACCCATCAGAAAGGAATGCTGTGCTGATGCAAGCACAACATGAACGGACCTTGATGAAAAAGCACACTACGTGAAAGAAGCCAACCCCAAAGCATCATGTATGTGCAATTCCATTTGTAGATAATGCTCAGAATAGGTAAATGCAGAGACAATGAGTCAATCAGCCTCAAAAAAAGAAGGAAATCCTGCCATTTGCAGCCACATGGATAAACCTGGGGGGCATTATGCGAAGTGGAATAAATCAGACAGAGAAAGATACACTGTATGCTTGTATTTATAAATGGAATCTGAAAAAAATTAAAATTTGTGGATACTGAGAACAGATTGGAGGTGGCCAGAGAGGTGTTGGGTGAAATGGGTAAAGGGGTCAAAGGTACAAACCTTTAGTTATCAGATAAATCAATCCTGAGGAAGGAATGGACGTTACGGTGATGATAGTTAATAACATTGTATTCGCTATTGGAAAATTGCTAAAAGAATGAATCTTAGAAGGTCTCATCACAAGAAAAAAACCCTTTCTATTAATAACTGTTTGGTGATGGATATTAATTAGACTTCTTGTGATCATTTTCCAATAAGTACAGTATTGAATCATTGTGTTATATACATGCAACTAATATAATGTGATATTTCAATTACATCTCAGTTTTTTTCAAATAGGCCTAATAGTGCATACAGTGAAAAGCACATCTCTTCTGCCCATAGTGAAATAGGACTAATCCCGGGGGCCAAGCATCTCTGCCAAGTTTCGGTCCCTTTGCAAATCTTCCTGAAGCAGTGTTTCACACTGGGGAGAATGCCTTTTAGGATGGACTTTCCAAGATGCCAATACAAATGAGTACCTCTTCTTAGAGATCAGGATAGAACATTTCCATCTGATAAATAGAATGGCTCAGATGGTAAAGAATCCGCCTACAGGGTTTGGGTCGATGTGTGGCAGTAAACAACAAAATCTTGTAAACAATAGTAATAAATAAATTTTAAAAAATGAATCCACCTACAAGGTGGGAGTTCTGGGTTCGGTCCCTGGGTTGGGAAGATTCCCTGGAGAAAGGAATGGCTACCCACTTCCGTATTCTTGCCTGAAGAATTCCATGGCTTGTCCATGGGGTCCCAAGAAGTTGGACACGACTGAGTGACTTTCATTTTCAAATAGCTTTAAAAAGTGAAATAAATAACTTCCTTGTCCCCAAATTAGGTGGTAAAGTGTAGCATTTTGGAACTTTATAAAGAACTCTATAATTGGGGTGGTAATACTGGGTAGAAATATTTAACTACACACACGCACACACACACAGAGCGTGATCAAACAGAAAACTGCTGGAAATCTGAGTTAGGCTGGCTAGATTTGAATCTCAGCTCCACAGCTGAAAAACCATGAACTTGAGTTACAAAATCTCTCTGAACCTGAGTTTTCTAGGCTGGGAACGGGGTGGGGGCAAGGCCATAATATTGCCTACTCTTCAGTTTTATGGGCAGGCCAGAATTAGGTTGAAGCAACAAAGATATTCACGTTGGGGACAGAGTTTAAGGCAGTGTCCCAAACCTCAATCTAATCCAGATAATACTATTTTAATCCAGTATTTAAAAAAATCAAATTAGTAAGCCATGGCCTTGAGGCTGGTCGCTGTTTTTGTAAAGAAGGCTTCATCAGTCTTAGAGAAAACGTATTAACATGTAGCTCCTCAAGTTCAATGCTTGACACCTAGACATGCGTGTCTTTCAGATGAGTCCTGGAGCTTGGGTTCGGGAGTGTGTGTTGAATTCTTGGATCAGAAGATGCTTAATTGAAAACGTGGCCCACTGACTCTCACGCCCCCTTCCCTACTCACTCCTGTTTCTCACAGCGGAAATGAGGCTCCCTCCTCAAGCCATTTATCAGAGTGGCAGATTAAAATTATGTGACAGGAAGTTTTCTGTTCATATTGTCATCTAACCGAATCACCAGTTCTCTATTGATAATTCATTATGGGATGCTGCTCTCTTGCTGAAGCTCTGAAATGCTTTTT